>JADMLD010000678.1:0-5320000 GCA_017589585.1 Phylloscopus whistleri
CTCTAATCTTCAATCAAATCTTACATCAATACAGACAAGTTTGGTAATGAGAGATTCAATGAAGCATGCGGTAGAAAGAATTAATCCTCTTGGTCTAAACTGGGTTCAACTTTGAAGCCTGCTCCGAAGGAAAGACAGTTATCTAAATGCTAAATAAGAAACTTATTGTACTTTTCATGGCATGCTAATCTTTTGTCTATTTCATCTCTATTATTTGTATGCTTATAGGCGGCAGTTGTCATGTGTGATTATATCAAACCCTTCTGTGCGGATGGCTGCGAGGAATCGGGGCCCTCCTCCAGCCCTCCGCCGGGGCCAGCCCGCCCGCCCGCCGCCCTGCGCGCCCGCGGCAGCGCCCCGCACCCGCGGCAGGGCTCCGCACCCGCGCCGGCCCCGCACCCGCGGCAGAGCTCCCGCACCCGCGGCAGGGCTCCGCACCCGCGGCAGGGCCCCGCACCCGCGGCAGAGCTCCGCACCCGCGGCAGGGCTCCGCACCCGCGGCAGGGCCCCGCACCCGCGGCACCGCTCCGCACCCGCGGCAGGGCTCCGCACCCGCGGCAGGGCCCCGCACCCGCGGCAGGGCTCCGCACCCGCGGCAGGGCTCCGCACCCGCGGCAGGGCCCGCACCGCGGCACCGCTCCGCACCCGCGGCCGGCCCCGCACCCGCGGCACCGCTCCGCACCCGCGGCAGGGCTCCGCACCCGCGCAGCGCTCCGCACCCGCGGCAGGGCCCCGCACCCGCGGCCGGCCCCGCACCAGCCCCGCCGCTCTGCCCGCGGGACACGGGCGGGGCAGAAATCGCCTCCCGGCACCGGCGGCGTTGTGACAGCACCGGCCCGTTCCTCCCTCCCCTGCATCACCCAAACCGCAGGGATCTCCCTCCATGAAGAGGTACTCTTTCCCCATTTTCTCTCTCTCTCTCTCTTTTTTTTTTTTTTGTGTGTGTGAGCTTGCCTTGATAAGCTTTTGATGTCACAAATCAAACACTCGCCAGGAGGTAGATAATGGGGAGTGTGATCTCCTCTATTTGTACATAGACAGCGCTTCTGCACCGGCGCCGCCTCGAACCGGTGTCAAACTCCCCGGGCTCGCTCGGACCCTGTTGGACCCGGCCCGGGCCCGGCCCGGCCCCGCCCCGCTCCCGCTCCGCTCCCGCCCGTCCCACCGGAGCCGCGGCCGGGCGGGCCGGGGCAGCCCCGCCAAGGGATTCAGGTCCGTGCTGTGCAAACGCCGAGGTGAGCGCAGACACTGTAATGGCCAAAGGGTTGAGGAAAGGGAGAGGGGCCGGGGCAGGGGCGGGAAGAGAGGAAGAGCGCCAGGATTTATCTTGTTTTTGTTTTTTTTCTAACCGCGCGGTGCTGGCACTGGAGCGGGCAGCCGGGCCGAGGGCAGCGCTGCAGGCGGGCTGGGGCACCGGCAGCCCACGCCCCGCAGAGCCATCGTGGGAGGGGTGGAAATGCCCAGGGAATCGATCTTAATTTCGCTCCTGGTACCCATGAGGCACTCAGGCTTTTTGCACAGCTCCCGAGGGAGGGAACCAACTCAAATAGGTGGGTGCGGGACAGAGGGGGCCTTCCCCCGGCTTGTTCCCCGCGACTTATAATCTGAGCGCACAAGGGTGGCACCCGAGCTTTTATGTTTTTTACAAAAGTTGCCAAATTAAGGTCGGATTAGGGCTCCATTCAGGATTTGTGGACTCTTTAGAGGCTGGGAGCTGCCCGTATAGCCCGCTAGTGCTTATGAAAAGCTTAAAAAGTAATAAAAGGGGAGTGATCCCGAGAGAAAGTAACATGTATAACTCTTATTAAAGGAGCAGCGAGCGGGGCTGTGAACTTGAATAACTGTTTGAACTTTAATTTGTTCATTAACAGGATTTGCCCCTGACTGTGAATGTTATTACTTCTCTTAAAAGCGAGGTGCAAATGCAAAGCCGTAATGAAAGAGCCTGGCAAAAAGTTAACGCCTCGTAATTACACCAGCCTCATTGAAAACTTAGAGTAACACAAAAGTGGAAAAAACGGGAGCCGGGCTGATGCTCTGCCAGCGCCCCAGCCTTGCACAACGGTGGCGTTGAGCGCCGGGCCACAGCTCCCGACCCTATCAGCTCCGATCGCTCACTAAATCCGTTGTGCGCACAACAGTTGTGTTTAAACAAGTTTTAATCCCCTTAAAACATTAAAAGAAAATTCCATGTTTTCCTCGGTGGGGGGCCCCGGTTTATCCCTCTGACTGTCCTGAGTGAAACACGGTGTCTGCAGTCTGATCTAATCTGCATGTTTGTATCCTAAACAGGGCACATTAGCTCCTCTTCTACCCCATCACACCGATAGGAGACAAAACTCTGGAGCACCGCAATAAAACAAACTACTCCTCCTCTCAGAAGGTATCTGACTCTGTAGCGATGCGTTTGCCAGTTAGCTCGGCGCTGACTCTCGTTTCATCTGTCACTTATCCCTTTCCCGGGCTTGTCAGCTGCGCTCTTATAGTTTCGCTTGTGATCCGCATCCTTCCTCAACAGGAACATGCAGCCGGGTCGCAATTAAATATACAGATACAGGAGCTGTTAGCAAGATCCCACCCTCCCATCGGCAGCCGAGCCGGGAGACGATTGCCCTGTCACTTCTCCTTTAGACTTGAAGCGCTTTAGAAGTCGCCGGCGGAGCGTCGGTGTCGGTAGGCCGGCGTTTGCTTTGTCCGCCTCTCCCGCCACCGACGGCTCCTCTGAAAAGCGGCCCCGCACCGCACCGCCCCGCACCGCCCGCATCGTCCTGCCCGCCCCGCCCTGCCCTGCACTGCCCCGCCCCGCACCGCCCCGCCCCGCACCGCCCGCTGCCCCCCCCCCCCCCCGCCCCGCCCGCCCGTGCCCCGCTCTGCCCCGCACTGCCCGCTTCTCCGCACCGCCCCGCTGTGCCCCGCACGGGGTGCGCTCCCGGGGGCTCCCCGCGGCGGGGAGATGCGCCTTTCGAAAGCATTGCAGGCCGAAAGAGTTGCAGGCGTGCCCTGGCCAGGCCCAAAGCTGCCGGGCGAGCGGGGCTCTGCCAGCCCCCGCGGCAGCCGGCACCGGATCCCGGCCCGATGAGCTTTCCAGCGCCGGTGCGTGCGGAGCTCCCATCGAACCAGGCTGGCAGGCACGTTTGAGACCAGAGGAAAAGCAAGACGGCGCCTCATGGAGGAGGCGAGTGTGAAAACCCTTCTACTAGTTTAAAATGCTTTCCTACTTCTACAGCTGCCTGCATCATTAGGAGGTTATACTAAACACTAACTGGAGCCACTTCAATTAGACCACTAAAACAAATACCCTATTTTCTAAGTCTATTTTTACTTTTTATGCTTTAAGCACCACTAAACTCATTTTTAAAACACAAACAAACAAACAAAGTGTTTAATCGAACTGGTACTCAGAAAAAAAATACCGTATTACTCACGAAGTAAGTAATTTCAACTCTGCTTGCCGATTCCAGCGCGGACAGTCAGCACTGTCACCCCAGGGAAGATCTTAAAGAAGATCTTAAAATCCGGCAAACCCAGCTACCATTTGAAAAGCAATAAGTACAGCCTAGGCTTGACCGAGAAGACATCAGGCAGGACGGGGTACCATTTTCTGTACTTCAATTCATCAGAATCGTTGCATTAACTTGGAATTGGAATGAAACTTTCTAAAGTAACCAGGGCCCAAGACAGTAAAACACCTTAACCAAAAAACTCCACCCTTCGTCTACACCTGTAGATGAAGCAGCCGGCTGGGCAGGGCATCAAGCATGGGTGGAGCGTGTTTCCTGCAAGAAACAGGACAAACTCACACAGTGCCGCTCAGTGCCACGTTTGAGTGGCCTCCAGCTCCCATCGTCCTGCCGCTGTATCACAGAAACCCCGCGCACAAGCGACAGGAGAGTTGTCTGAGAGTGTCCCTGAAGGAAGAGTCCCAGCCTTCTCGCCAAGCAGACAAAAAGCGTTCCTGGCAAGGGCTGTTAGGTAATTCATGCCCAAACTGTAACCTGGTTATAACAGTAAACAGCACGAGAGCGTCCTGGGAACAGGAGCCTCACCCCGTCCTTGGGGTGGCCACACACCGGCACAGGGGTGCTCCTGCGGCTGTGTGTGATGCAACCACAGAGCATCGCTCCCAGGTCAGGGCAGGAACCACCACTGTGCTGGTAGTTCCCCCCGTCTAGCCTCTGACCACTGCTTCAGATTTGAAGACAATTTGATATATCACAGGTATATCCAAGGCTTCATCGGGCAGTGATTAAATCGTTCAGCTTCACCAAGTGGGCTTGATTAAGCGCAAACTTGGAGCTGGATGTGAGCTCCATACGAGCACCACAAGCCCCTCCATGAACAGGAAAGCCTGCCTGCGGGCTGGCGGGAGGGTGGCAAAACGGAGCCTGCAGGAGCACACCCCTCCCCCCCAGAGCCCCCCTGGGCCAGAGGCTACTGAGCCTTCTCAGAAACCAACCGCTTATGGGGAAGCAACACCTCGGGGGTTCACAGGCCCGAGGATGTGTCACCTGCTGGTCAAGAGCCCGTCAAAGTCAGAAAAGATTTTTTAGAATCAGCAGGCATCCATTTGGCTCGCAGGAGGTGTTTTTGGCCATGGGCAGGGCAGGGTGCTTAGGGCTCCCAGCAAGGCTGGGGTGGGGGTGAGGTCTTGGGGGTTTGTTATCGGGTGCACGATTGCTCCGCCACAGCTTCTCCAGGCTGGGCTGGGTTGGCAGATGCACCTTCTGGCTTCTGCTCTGCTCTGTCTCTGGCCACCCGCCCCTTTAGAGACAACATGATGCTTTAAAATAAGCACTGGAAGATTAATCCCCTATGTATTTCCGATAATATAATGCATGCAATTCCACCGGCAAGATATATAGACCGTAACACTTTTATAAATCAGCATTTTACACACACGTCCTGCTTCTGTGAGCTAACCTTGTCTTCAGAGTTGACAATTCCCAGCACCATCACTTTGAAGCACTGAAATGGTGAGACAGCAATCTACTGAGCCATAATATACCTCTGAAAATAAGTATATAAGTACTGTTCAATGCATCTGGAGTAGATTTATGAAATAGTCAGGAGTTAAAACCTTGATATATTAGCAAAAATAACTAGACCTTTAAATCCAAGAAGCCCTTAGGCTGTAGTGAAAATCATTGATGTAGGAAAAGCATCTGTATTTTGATGACAGTACAATCACACACAGGAAAAAAAATAATAACACTGTTTTTTCCTTTCCTGTAGATAAACAATAAAAGCGAAAACCTTGAGATTTTGCACCAGCTGCGTGAAATGCTTCCTAGCGAAGCGTTTGCATTTTAACTTTCAGTTATTAGCGATCCAACTTTACACTGCCGCGTGAAAACGCCCGCTTCTCCGCAGAGAAAATAAAGAGAATATTAACAAACAAAAGCAAGTCCGGGTCCGGCAGGGTCTGCAGTGTGCGCGGGGGCTCCCCGTGCCCGGGCTGCGGCAGCGCTGCCCGTGCCCGGGGGAGCCCCGCGGTGCCGTCACCTGCGCGCTCAGGGCGGGACGGGCAGGGCCCCGGCACCGCCGCTCGGCACTCGGCCACGGATTTACCCCGGCGCCCTCTGCGCGCACAGCCTTCTTATTTATTTGGTTGTTTTAAATAAAAATACTAATGCGCTCGGTTGTATCATTAAAATTATTTTTTTTTTTTAGTGGGAATTTTTTTATTTCCGCGCGGGAGCTGCAGTCCGCAGGTATCGGCAGCAGCAGGGTGGCACCTGCGAGCATCGCCGGCGCTACCTCGCCGCCGGCCCCGGCGCCGTGGCTGCGGCCTCTGCCGGGGGCGTGTTCGCGGCCACCCGAGCCCCCGCTCTAGCTCAACAGATAAACGGATTTATATATATTTTGATAGGGATTATCTATCTATCTATCTATCTATCTATCTATCTATCTATCTATCTATCTATCTATCTATGGTTAGCGAGGTTCCCCAGCAGGTTGCGAGGGGACAAGGGAGCCTGGCGGGGCGGCGTGCCCGGCTGAGCGCCGAGCGGCGGGCCGGGCGCGGTGGCGGCGGTGCGTTAGCGGTACTCACGGTGGTTCCGGCACTCGCGGTGGGTGCGGTACCGGGCGGTGCGGGTACCGCGGTACCGGGGCGGTGCGGCACGGGCGGTACGGGGCGGTGCGGGCACGGGCGGTACCGGGGCGGTGCGGATACCGGCGTACCGGGGCGGTGCGGGTACCGGCGGTACCGGGCGGTGCGGGCACGGGCGGTACCGGGGCGGGCGGGCCCGCGGTACCGGGGCGGTGCGGGCACGGCGGTACCGGGGCGGTGCGGATACCGGCGGTACCGGGCGGCGGGCCGGGCGGTACCGGGGCGGTGCGGGCACGGCGGTACCGGGGCGGTGCCGGGCACGGGCGGTACCGGGGCGGTACCGGGCCGGGCCGGGCGCGCGCGGCGCGCGGGCACCACGCGCGCGGGGCCGGCGCCGCCGGTGAGCGGCGCCCCCTGGCGGCCGCGGGGGGAGGCGCCGCCGGTGCCGGTGCCGGTGCCGGTGCCCGCCGAGCCCGGTCCGTCCGTGCCGCCGCCCCCCGCTGTCCTTCCCGTGCCGCACCGTCCTCGGGCCGTGGCCATCAATTAGCGCCGCCAGGTTAATTGCCTCACGCCGCGTCGTGGGGGCACACGCGCGTCGGGTGCCCGGGAGGTGCCCCGGTGCCGCGCCCGCGGGCCCGCCGCTGTCCCCGCTCCCAGCTCCCCGCCGGGATCCTCGCCCGGCCACGACCCAGCTCGCCCGGCCCGCTCGCCTCCCTGGGCTCGGCTCGGGGAGCCGCCCGCTCCCTCCCCGCACCCCCCGCATCTGGAATCAGCAATCAAGAGCCCAATTTTGTCATTTGGAAACACTAATTATCTAATCACGCCACGCTGCAGAGCGTACTTGTCTGCCCAATTAGCTAGGACAATTATTAAAATTCGGGGGCCTAATTATGTCTCAATTTAATGCTGGCAAACTCGCGCACAGCGCGGTAATTAAAATCCTCCCCTCGCCTCTGCCTTTAGGGCAGCGGCTGATGGGACCTGTCAGGGGCCGCGCCGCGCCGAACCAGCCGAGCGGATTGTGCTACATGACCCCGCATTGTTAAGTGTGTCAACATATTAACCTGAATTCCCTTCAGCCCCCGTAATCACATTTGGAAGGAGGACGAAAAGGGGCTAAAACATGAAGCATTTTATTAAAAAAACATAAATTCTTTTTAATTAATGCTGTAAGAGATCTGACGCGGCTTGAGCTACCAAATGCTGCGAGTCATATAAGACTGGTGCTTCTAATTACCAGTAAAGGAAGGTTTGCTCTTCTCTGTTAAAAAGACTTCCCTCTCCTCTCATTTAAAGCAAATGATCTTTCTTTTGGGTAGTGTATTTTTTAAAACCCAGCTAGTTGGCTTCCAGTGATAAAGTTGATTACCAGTTTTTTGTTTGATGATGGAGCACAAGTGAATATTGACTTCTGTGAGAATCAAACAGACGACCGGAGGCATAAATAAAACGGTCAGGATTTAACACTTGAAAGAAGTTAATAAAGTTGAAAATTAAAAATCATAATATTGGGATAATTTCCAAATATTTATTTTTGCTCCACTCTCAAATTTGATAGGAAGTCAGCGTTAAAACACGAGGAAGAAACGGAATTAACCCAGTCATCTGCATTCCTGCCCACTGTAGCACTGGACAAGAAGCCCTGAGCCCACAGCCCCTAGCAGTGGTCACTGCAGGCAGAGGGCTGCTCCTCTGGCCTTGCTGGCAGCAGCAGACCCTTTTAGCACGTCCCTTTCTGGCTGGAAAAACACAGTGCTGGGGAAGGTGGTACCTTCAGCTCCACTGAGTGAGTTCTCTGGTGTTTGGGACTGCAGAAGCAAACCTTAATTCCCCGGGCAGGGAAGGGCTGTCTGATGTGTGGCAGGGAGGGGGAAAAAGGGCCTCTTCTCCCACAGTGCATGCCCTACATCTTGGAAAAGGCCCCACTCCCAGCCTTCTCAGATGGTAAACCGAAGTGCAAATCTGTGTTCTGGCTTGTTCCAGTGGCTGTCAGCGTGTTTTCCTCTTGTCAGCAGCAATTGACTGGTCAGGTTCACCCTTGTACAGCAATTGTAACAGCTCATTGACAGACTAGTGACCCAGCCGGACCCGATAATGGAAAACTATTGATTTCTGTGGGCTCAGCAGCTCTAAAATGAATGCCCAGTATAATGTCATCAGCTGCCTTGGACTCAGATATCCCTCAGACTTGGATAAAGAGACAATTGCCTGTCCTGAAAATTTACTCACAAACCCCACGCTGGATCCAAACAGTGCAGTGGCCTCTCCGTTCCCCTCTCTCCCAATAACCAAGGAGGAATCCATGTCCAGGCAAATGTCGAGCAACCACAGCCCAGATGTGTTGGTGACTCCAGCTGTCCCCTTAACCAAGCAGGCCTGTGACAACCTCTGCAGGTTTAACCCTTGCCTCTGAAGAAAAAGCACGTGGGTGTGACACTGCACTCCACAGCCATCCAGCAGCCTCCAGAGAGTGGGCAATGCAACAGGCACAGAGGATGCCAGCAGATGTAACCCAGTAGGGATGACAATTAACTCCCACCTGCAGGAAAGCAGAAAGGCTTGAACAAGTCCATGATGCTTAAGGTAATCATACCCCCTCCTGTGTCACAACAAATGCTCTGGGCTGAGGAGGATGTCAGGAAATAACGATAAAGGCTGGTTGATAAAAATCCAGTAATGCAAGGTGAAATTTTAAATTTGCACAGCAGCTCTCACGGAGTTGAGATGATTTGGGATGAAAAAGTACTGCAAGTCCAGTTGAAATTTTGGAACGGGCGAGATCAATGTTTAAAGATTTGCAGAACTGGATGGACTGTTTGCCATAAGCAATGCCATACATAATTTTAAAAGGGAAGAGACCCAGATATGGCAGCCTTCTTGGAAAATGTTTAACTTGGGGGGAAATCAATAGCTCAAAGATTCAAAAACTCAAAGCACTTTTTGGTCTTAGGGAGACAAAGTGTGGTCTGTCCTTCCTCAGTACCTCACTGCACACAGATAAAGCCACTGTCAGTTCTGTGTCCCTGAGAGAAGTCAAACCTCACTGACACACTGGCACATCAGGAAGGCAGTGGGAAGTTTACCAGCACAAGGTCTACAGAGATTTGGATCAGACAGATACTGACTTTCTATGGGATACCAAGAGCTTGCAGGAGAAGTTTTACTGTGCCCCAAATCTCTTCCTCTGGGCCTTGAAGCCTTCCAGAACTTAAATTCTTCCAGATAAACCAAGCCTCCTGTAAGGGGTGGGAGGAGGAAACAAAGATACTCACCCTGGCAGATGTCAGCAGACATTTAATTCAAGCTCTAACACCAGTGGAGATCAGAACAGCTTTGTGATCCTGGCAAAAAAATTCAAGTGACCTTGGGGAAACGTATTTTTAATTATGAACAACTGGTCAGTTTTATCGCAAAAATACCAGCCCTTGTTGAATGCACTTCCATCCTTTGTAGCCTTCTGCTCAGTGGCTTCTCCCCATCCGTGCCTGATCCCCTCGTGTTGCTGCTGTCCATGACATGCAGACATGCATGCATTGCCTTTGCCTCCCCCTGACAAGAGGCCCAGCTCTGTGATGTGCTGCATACACTCGTCAGGAGGAAATGCCTGCACGGATTACACTGACATGACTGCTGCTGAATACCTTTCAGTTTCTGCATACTTTCATTTTCTGTGCTCTTCCCACTGCGTAGCCTTGGCTCCCTCTCCTGAAGACAGCTCCTGAACCCACCTATCTCCACTCAAGCTTTTACTTCGTGTTCAATTTCCATATGTTGCTTTCAAGCATTTCTCTTCTTGGCATCCCCTCAGGGCCTGATCCTGTTAGAGTAACTGTGCTGCACCTGAGAAGTGTTAAACAAGGCTGTGCAAAGTATACTTTGGGGTTTGCTTTTTCAATGATCACTTTGAATTAAATTTAATGTAAATTTTTTCATATCTTTGTTTTGTTTATCCAAAACAACCCCCAAAGTTTCCCCGCTAGCTAGAATGAGGAGCCCAAATCCCCCTTATTCACCTTGGAGAAGAGTTTTTCAGAGCACCAGAACCTCGTGGGTGATGCTCAGACCCAGATGTCTTGTCCCTAGAGAGGCTCAGGTCTATTCTTAGCCCCGCTCCCTGCCCATTTCTCAGAACCCCAAATCTCATGTTAGGCCAAGCGTGGATAACATCTCCACACGACTCCCTCCCTGAGTATCACAAATATGTTCAGGCCCTCAGATAAGAAGCTCCTGAGGCAGGGATTATGCTCTGTAGTATTACTGTTGTCATATTTTCCCTATTGTAATGTTCCATGCACATTTATGTCATTTATAAAATACAATTAACAGACATAGTGGAAGCCACAATGGCCCAAAGAAGGGAATAACAGACAAGAGTAAGCACGTACATTTCCTTCCTACAACTGGCTGTGGTGACTCCCAACCAGCAGATGAGTAGTAAAAATGAAACACAATTCTGAATATTTAAAAAGTATGGCAATGTTGTCCATATTTCTTTTTCACTTAGCAGAGGCTTCATAATGATGTTCAGCTTTTCTCTGCCTGAAGACACAGACCTTGCTCTGTCCTCACAGCATACCTCATCTCCTTCCAGTGACTTACAGTAAGTCAGAACTTCTATGACCTACTGTCTTGTCCAGCCACCAAACCAGCATCCCAACAGTCATCCAAAATGAGCCACAGGAAGGATTGTACCAGGCATTATCCTTTCCCAAGAAACACCACTCCAATGTGGACCCAACTGCACTTCTTGAGGAGAATCACTATGGGACCAGCTGCCACTTGTTTCCAATGAAAGGCATCAAGGGAATATAGAGTGTCTCTCATTTACTAAAGTTTCTAAATGAATGTAAATGTGTATATTACAGAGTTCAGAATTTCAGTAGTGTGTACACATTCCTGTCTACTCACAAGTCCATGCCTGTTGTACCACCTCAGTGAGCTCTGCTCTACTGGAAGTTATTGTCTTTGGGGTCACAGTCTGCCAGTACAGGCTGAGATTTTGTAGGCAAATGTCCCCAGAAAAGCCCAAATTTTGTTTTTTAACATTTAGAAATTGGTTTGTGCAAATAATTGATTATGCTCTCAAGCAATGGTTTGAAACTTAAGGGAGAAAAAAAAACCCACAATCAGATCAATCTGAAATATTATTTTCTGGTTTCTTTGCTGAAACTAAAACAAATCCCATACATTTTGCAGTGAGGAAAGTGCTTTGTTTCATCCAAAATGTTTTGTCTCAGGCACTTGCAACAGAAAGGAAAAAAACCCTCAAAGATTCAAGAGGTTGGATTCACCACAGCTGCTGTCATTCCCTTCTTTTCCCCTAACCCAGTAATTAGGGCAGTGACCCAGGGTGTGGGAGATCCATGTTCAATCCCTTTCCTGCCTGAAGGGATTTGAACCTCCATCTCTCCATCTCCAAGGAGAGCTTTAGAGCCACAGTGCTGGAGGGGCCCCTCCCTGCTGTCTCCTTTCAGCTTGTCCCTCCTGCACAGGTGTTCAGCATCTCAGGACACCGTGTGCAGCTTGGGTGCCCCCTCTCACCTGGCTACAGCCCAGCCCCCAAAATCTGCCCTTACTGCCCTACTCTGCCCTGTGGCTCCGTGAGGGCAGAGATGTTCTGTTTCTGGAACTCTGGAGGAGTCTCAGTGGGTCAGACCACTCTCAGCTGCACTACACCAGAATGTTTAAGGTGCATCCACAACCAGACACCGAGGGGATCCTAGGTCTGGGCACGGATGCCCTAAGGCAGAATGTGAGTCCTTCTGTGTTCCATACCATAATACCAGGGCCTTCCCCCAGTAAATGAGAAATAAGCTAGTATTAAAAAAATTAAAAATATATGGTTTATATAAATATCATATTCCTCTAAGCCTGAATCTCTTCCCACATTTCTAATCACACTTTGCTGGTATTTCAATTACTGCCCAAATGATTTTTTTTTCAATTATTGTAAATTGCCCATGATGTAAGGAAGGATTGACCTTAAGCAGACTTTAGTAATGTGAACTTATTACTTTCTTGCCATCTTTTCTTGTACCTTTCAACCATAATTAGCTTCATAAGCAGCTTACACTCACCCAGAAATTAGTTGTACAGTATTGAGTATAGAACTGGACACTTGAAACATTCAGCCTTATGCATGTCTTTGCCAGGAAGCTTTGCACAAAGTAGTTCACATGCATCATTTTCATGTCACCAGTGAGATCAGCTGAAGTTCTTTCTTTAATTAGGAAAATCTGGCACCTCAATGCTACAATTTTGCCAATTTTGAAGTTGTTAGAATAATTTTAATAATGGTATTTCAAATTGCTTTCTACTACATATTTCTATTGGAAAGCTTACCCTCCTTTATCTGGTTTTTGCTCTATTGTTTCCAGAAGATAAATAAATTATCAGGCAGTTCTTAGGAGCAGACTTTGATTACTGAGAAGCCTATAATTTCTTGGTATTTGATAACCTTTTATTAGGGCTGACCTCTGGGGACTCTCCAGACAAGTGGCCACACAAAGTCACAGTCAGAAAAGGGGATTCACCCATCCAAGTGTGAGAAGGACTCCTTTGTAATGAACATTAAAAAAACCCCTCTACTTTCATCTTGCTGTAAGAGCCTCTAGCACAGCATATTTACAGAATAATAAAACAGAGCTTCAGGCCTTTTCTTCTCATACATCAGTAACAGGATTCTCACATCACGCTCACATGCTCTGTACACTGTACAGTTTTTTGCATCTCGCTTCTCATGGTGAATAGTCCCAAATACACTAAATGAAATAAATCTTCTGCCACTGTTATCACACAAGAATTAAATCAGGGCACAAAACTGGCTGAGAATATTCCTGTGACAACTTCTGTCCCCTCCTCCCTCTAGGAGTTACCCAGTCCTACCACGGCACGCCTGCTCGCGTGACTCATTTATTGTTGCCTAGAACAAACCATTATAAGATTGCTATTTATTCATGCCATGAAGAAGAAACTTCAAATGAAATCCCTGGTATCAAAAGCTATACAGATACAAAGCTAAGATGCTTCCCCTATCAAAGAGCCAATGCTCTAAAGAGAGAGGAGGTGGGAGGAAGAGGCAGGGCATTTTCAAGTACAGTCATCAGAGCCAACTGTGTGCACAAATAAAGGGAAACCACTGCTCCCAGAATTAATGTTTTCTCTCCTTTGCACTGATTTTAGAAATTATAAAAAACTGTGGTGCTACTAGAGTTAGAAATGAAAATAATGAATGAATGGCTTGTTCTGGGGAAAAGCAGGAATCACAACCCATCAAGGTAAACTCAGACTTTCATCTCAAAAGCAAGAAACATCTGGGATTTTTATAACCACTTATGTTGGTGGGAAAATGCTACTGAAAATTATCTGCATCTGATGTGCATGTGTAAATGGGTGTGTAAGTGTGTATATATATGCTCAATGTTTCATTTAAACTTTCTATCAGCCAAAAATATATTGAATGTTACAGAAAAATAACATTTATTCTCATGGTAATATTAATCTGAGCTTGTACAAGAGAGGAAAACCCCAGAGTCTCACGCTGTTTTGGATAATAAGGAGGGGGTGGTATTTTGTGATGAAGGTTCAGAGAGGCTGTAAACACTAAAGGAAATCACTGAGCTCAGGTTCCCTCGAGCCCAGAGATGTAGCCCTGGCCTGCAGACACCCAAAGCCCAGATCAAGGAGGGTGCAGCACCCAATTGTCAGCACAAAGCCTACAGCCCCCTCCCTGCCTTTTCTGTTCTGCAGCACTAAACCTGCCACAAACATCTGTCTGGCTTTCCTGAGCCCTCTCCAGTGAGGAGAAATAAGGGCACTGAGGAGTCAGGGCACAGATTCAGAGGTGTCCCGCTGCCTGTGTGGGCCTGTGCCCACCCTGGCCCAGGAATGCCAGGCAGGGTTCCTGCAGCAGTGCTGGTGCTCCATTGCAAGCTTCCCTAGTAAACAGATTGAAAAAGGAGGGAAACCCCTCTCATTCTGCTCTCTTATGTCTCCATCCATTAGCTCAAATACAGTTTTGAGGTGATCCAGGATCATGGCCCAGGAGTACATCCACAGAATGATGAGCAATGCATTAGTGTGATCCTCCTGCCATCCTGCTTTGCAGAGAAGTTGAAATGATAACATTTCCATTGGCTACTGACAATCCCTGCCAGTAACACCCTTATTCCTAAGCAATATGGGGCGTTTTCAATTTAGTCTCACTTGGAGCACCAGATGCTCTAATTACATCATCCAGGTCTTCTATAAGGAGTTTCAGATGAACAAATGCCACATCTGTAACTGTGACAAGTACTATTTTTAACAACATCCACAATGGTTTTCTTTCAAAGCTCAAGAATCCTTTCCCAGCAGACCCATTCTATGTTTTTATGTGACCCAAGAGTCTCAGTGAGGAACTCCTGAGATACCTTCACTTGTATCTGTTTACCAAAAGTTGAAGGCACATAAGGCTGTGAACATTTCTTGCCCATCTGCTCCATAAATTTTTTTGTAAGGCTTATTGCAGGGCGCAGTAAATGAGTTATGGGCAGCCAGCTTCAGCTGTTGCTTTCCATTCTTGCTGCATTTGTTGCTCAGCAGGCTGCAGGTAAAGCCCATACCTGCATCAGCCTGCTTGATACAATCTCTGTCCCAGTGAAACTCTTAGATCCAGTATCCAAATTACTGTACCTGCATCACCTTTTAATTAGGCATCTACCCTGGTTATGTACAGCTGTTGGAAATGACCCTGAGGTCTGTAAGTTGTTTTATTAGAATATTATAGAAAACAGATGTTTTCTCCCTAATCCTGATGACATGTTTAAACACAACCTGGGACAATTAGAAATACAATGCCCTGGAGACTAATTATCCATCACTGACAATTTTCCAGATTATCCTTTTTTGTTCTCACATTTGATACTTGTCTCATTACTTGCCTCCATCCTCTTAGAGTGTAAAGAAAACTTCTGAAAAGCAGTTTTCTCCCAAATTGCTCCAACAACAGCAGCAGTAATATCCAACCTGATGAGTGTCTGTTCAGAAATAACTTAAATATTTAAATTAAAAATATGTAACTTACGGAAACTGTTTATGAACTTATTTCTATAAAATATCCAGTTACAAGCTTACTTTACAGAATAATTTTGACCAATAAAACTCTGTGGTCCAAGTAGAGTCTTACAAATAAGGCAACCATTATGCCTCTCTATTTATGAGGTGCAAGGAAAAAATGCCAGTTTTTTTTACATAGTGCAATCAGAAGGAGAGAGATGTACGAAGACAATTCCGCTCAGAGCCAAGACAAGAGCCGACAAGAAAAGCAGAGAGACAAGGGACTGAGCTCGATTCTTAAAAAAGTTGTCTCCCAGGAGGAACACAGAGCGGCTTGGGCTGGGACTTGACAAATGGGAGCTGCCTTGCCTTCTGTTAGCGGCAGTCTCTGAGGGCCAGTGAAAATTAATCCGTGATGCTTTCAAGGACAGTAAACATGCACCCACGCCAGACTTGGGAACACACAGTAGGTGGCACAGGGAAGTGTAGAGGTGCCGTGTCCCTGCGGTGCCCGGGCGGTGCCCGGTCCCGGCGGTGCCCTGGCCCGGCGGTGCCCGGCGGTGCCCCGGCAGTGCCCCGGCGGTACCGAGGCGGTACCGAGGCGGTACCCGGCGGTACCCAGGCGGTACCCAGGCGGTGCCGTGCCCCGGCAGTGTCCCGGCCCGGCGGTGCCCGGCCATCTGGCCGGGGCAGAGCCCCTGGCAGGAGCAGGGCTCTGCGGAGGAGGCTGTCCCACTCGGTGACCAGGCTGTCACTGAATGCAACTCCGTCACGGTATTTAAATCACATTAAAGCTTTCTTTTATTACATATCCCCTTGTGATTTTGCCTGGCTACATTCTAATTACCAGCCTTGCTGCAGCACACGTGGGTTCGTTCCACTGTACGCTCCTCCTCCCACTTTAGGGCAAATGCCTTATCTTGCACAATCCTGAAGAAAATATTGCAGCACGATAACTCTCCTATCATTTTGCAGTTCCCACTCTAAAGTGTAAAATGTCTTCTGTGGGGGGAGACCACAAAATATTCAGGGTTCATGCATTTTTAGAAACTGCTGATACATCTATTAAGGCTCCCCAAAGTAGTTTAATCACTTTTACTATTCTCTTATGTAATATCTGATCTTGAAGTAACAATATATTTTTTCCACATCAGATGTTAGCTGCACCTGTTTTTTAAAGATTTTTCAATTCTTTTTTTTCTTTAAAAAATATTTTTAAAACATTTTGCTTTTCTTTTGCCACACCTATTAACTTCTCAAATAGAGCATTTTAAAAGAGATGAATCTCTCTAACTTCTCATGGCTTACAGAGTTTTTTTCTGAGCAATCTTTTTAGCAGTACTCACAAATCCTCTCTCCAATTAGCTCCTGTCACTTATCAGGTCAGAGATCATGTGAATTTTAATGGAGAATTTAATAATATCCAGGAAAGCTTAAGAACTGGGATGTGGTTTAATTTGGTGTGTCCATAACCCCATCCTTGTCCACGGCTCTGCCATCCCCCATTTTCCCATTCCATCACCAACCATACCTAAACAACACGAAGATTTTATACTGCCTTTCTCTTGAGTAAGATCAAAACAAGTTTGACTGTTAATCAAGGCAAAGTACCCATATGGTGAAAGGCTACATTTATACTTGCTATTTCATTTGATTTACCAGGGTTCCAGATATAGATCCATGTTTCCTGGTACAGATCTGGAGATGGGTCTCATTAACCTGCGTGCAGGGACCACCTTTGGGTAGGGCAGTTCAGATCTGCAGTGTGAAGAGGGATAGAAATCTCACCTTTGCAAGTCTTCTGGAATTAAGAAAGAATTTTAACAAGAACCTTTCCAGTTAAAAACAATACAACTAACACTTTCCCGAGGGCAGGGGAAAGGAACTGAGAGAGAAAGTACATGCAAGGAAAGTTAAAAAAGAATTGGGAAAGTGCTCAGATTTGCTCTGATAATAAACGAGCTCCCTGTGACAGCAGCAAACAGCAGCTCTGGCTGCAGGCAGCACGTGCTGCTGTTTCTTGGCAGCAGAAACATGAAGCAGTTGAAGCTCTGAATACATCTGGTTCAATTTTCTGTAACGGCTCAATTTTTATTGTGATTCCAGACCTGTCAGGCTTTCTCTCTGTGCAACAGCAATAACAGCAAGAGTAGAAGAGATTTTTTCAGCTTTAGTGAAATTCTCAGAGACAGAAAGCTGAAATAAAGCAACTGTGGTGGTCTGACCCTGGCTGGACAACAGGTGCCCAGAAAAGCTGCACTGTCATTTATCAACTGGACATGGGAGAGAAATACAGGAGACTTATGGGTCAGAGTAAGGATAGGGAGAAATCACACCAATGGGAAAAAGAGACTGAACTCAGGGAAATCAGCTGAATTTATTACCAATCAAATCAGAGTAGGAGCATGAGAAATGAAAAAATAAAACACCTTACCCCCACCCACTCTTTCTCTTGGGCTTAACTTTTTCCTGTGAGGACTGCAGTCCGTTCATCACAGCTTGTCTCTGCCTTTTCCCCCTCTGCAGGGGCAGGACACCTCACACTCTTACCTGCTCCAGTGTGGAGTCCCTCCCCTGGGAGACAGTTCTCCACGAAATTCTCCCTTGTGAGTCCTTCCCTCAGGCTGTAGTTCATCATGAACTGCTCCATCACAGGCCCTTTACAGGGTCACAGCCTCCTTCAGGTATTCACTGGATCCAGTGTGGGGTCCTCCAGAGGTTGCAGGTGGAGCTCTGCTCCACCCTGGACCTCCACAGGCTGCAGGGACACAGCTACTTCCCCATGGTCTCCTCCATGGGCTGCAGGGGAATCTGCTCTCCTGCCCCTCCTTCTGCACTGGCCTTGGTGTCTGCAGAGGTGTGGCTCTCACATATTCTCTCTCCTTTCTCTGGCTGAAGTTGTACAGTTTTATCCCCTTAAATACCCAGAGTCACTACCACCATCACTGATGGGCTTGGCCTTGGCCAGCGGTGAGTCCATCCTGGATCCATCCAGTACTGCCTCTATTGGACATAAGGGAAATTTCTAGTGCCTTCTCACAGAAGCCACCCCATTGCCCCTCCTGCTTCCAAAAGCTTGTCATGCAAACTCAACACAGCACCTAAATTCAAATGCAGCCTTGACTGCTTGAGCATGGGGAGTTCTCACAGGCTGTTCAGGCATCTCTCTCAACCAGTACTCTGACCAGCTCAGTGTCCAGCATCAGACACCCAGGATTGACATTCGTAATCTGATATGGTAGGAGGAAAGTCTGAAATATGTAAGACACAGCAAGATAAGCACCTTCCACTTCAGAAGAGAAAAAAAAAGTGCCCACTGTAAATCTGGGCACTACAGCATCAAGTACCATACACATCTCGATTGCAGATACTCTCCTGTAACACAGGCACTGCTTTCTGTTTCTAATGCAGCAAGAAGAAAAGTCTGGGCCATCACACAACTTCCACAGCTCAGCACACAACACACACTGCAGCAGGAGCAGCTGGAAAGCAGGGCTGACCCCTGTTGTCCCCACCCTTTATGAATGGGGTGCCAACTGCTCCACAACACGGGAAATTATAGAAACCTGTAGGTTGCTATTGTTGCTGCTGGTAGTGGAGAGGGCTGCTCACATACTTCTTGCACAGTTCTCCACCTAAATCTAAAATCACAGTTTAAATTTCTAAGAATTTCATGCCATCTACTGCATTTATCTTTTATCAGTAAATGGGCTGAGATTCTTATCTCCAATGTTTTTAACAGTTTTTAATAGATATTCCTGTTTTGCCTTGCTCAAAGAACCTAACCAGCTGTGTATTCACAAAAAAATCATTCAAGCAAGTGCTCCATTTTCTAAATACTTCTGTGATTTCAGAAAGGCTGCCAGAGGAAAAAAAAAAAAAAAAGGGAAAAAAAAAAAAAAAAAAAAAAGAGCAAATCCAGCCCTGTGCAGACAAAAGACAAAGGTAGCTTATGAGTTCAGCTCCCAGCAGCAGTATCAAGGGTTGGTATCATCTGTGTAACTTGGGATTTTTGGCTTGTGTAACCCAAAATCACTCTAAACATTTCCTCCTCCCTCCTCCATTTAGGTACAGAGAGTGACTATCTCTATATAAAATAAATCACAAATCAGGCCATTAGTTATGCTTTTAAGAATACTAAGCAGTACTCCATCTGTTTTCACAGTAATATAATGAAGCCTTTCCCAAAAAGCTCCATCACTGGTAGCCAGCGGTAAAATAAAATCCTAAAGAAAAAGAGAGATGAAAAATGAAGAGAAAACCCCAAATGTGGATATAAGCAAAAACTGAGGAAAGGGAAAACAAACCAAGCTAGGAATGAAGATAATGAAAGCGGTCAGGTTAGCAGCCCAGTGAGACGCGGCTAAGTACCGTTCCCAGATGGGAACCTGGGCCTGAGGGCAAAGAAATGAGTTTGGGATCCTGCAGGAACACTCACATTCTGGGTCAGGGTCCTCAGTCATTTATCAGCACTCAGGGTCAGCTGCAGTTAGAGAACACTGGGTTGAGTAGTGGAGGTTATTTCAGTGAGAAGATAATGTTGCAAAATAATGGATGCCAAATAGTAAAGGAGAAAATTTTTGGAGGCAATGAATGGCAATCTATCACGAACAGAACCTGAAAAATCAGATGTCAGTAGCAAATTTGTAACTTGGGAAGAGCAGCTCATGTTCTTTCACAATTGGACTAAGTGTCTATGTGTACACAGTACTTAAACAGCTTCAGTAAATGTACTCCAGATGGCAAAGGGAATCGGTACAGTTGACTTACAACACAAGAAATCGGATTTAAAGCCTCTTTCCCCTGCCACTGCCTGTCTCTTTAACAGTCTTGGGTGAGAAGTCCTTCCTTGGCTGTTTGGCTAAGGATAACATTTGCCCTAGCCTCCTCTGCGCCAGAAACCCAAGTGCACCCCTGAAGATTTGGAGGCACAGCAAATGCAGCCATCAGCTAGATTTCAGGGACTACAAAACAAGTGTCAACCCCAGGCTTATACTGTCTTCTCCTCTTTGCAGTTTCTCTTTCAACCCATGGGGTTTTTGTTTGTTTTTTTTAAACATTTTTCCCTGCTTTTTATCTAAATAAGGCTGTTTTCTTTCTCCTACTTTCACACAATTAAGTTTTTTCAGGGAAGAGACAGATGAAAGAATTATTTGTTGTCAGCAAGACTTGTACCTGGTGACACACAATTCCTTATTTGGTTAAAACACAGATTAATGGTGTTAGTTTGCATTCTCCTTTATCAGTCTATTATTTTCTGAAGCTGTTTCAAAGAGCACAATGGGATTCAGAGCTTCAGGATTTGTTGCTACAGCAGTGAGTATGGATTTGGCTGAGTTTCACAGAGAGCTACAAACATAATTCACAGCTGCTGCTGACTTAAAGATACATAATCAAAGGTTTACATGTGAAGTTTTCAGTTTCCAATAAACAGATTCTTAAAAAGAGGTAGATTATATTTAGGAACACTTACCATGAGTATCACGTAAGCATGTTTCATGTTGCAGGTCACAAAAGCAGAAGGGTTATCATCACTTGGTACACAAACCTCAGATCTTATGAGTTAAAGGCATACTTTTAAGTGAAAATATAGGATAGAAAGCCCAGAAGTTTTATGGTTTATACAATGTAAGGAGTACAACCACCTTGGAAGCTCTGAAAAGGCTCCAAGGCTCCCTTTGTTCCCTAACTGGACAATAAGAGTTGGCATTTTGGAACCTCTGGGCTCACAGTTACTGAGGATGCTATTTGCTTGGGTTTTAATTGAAGTAAAGAAAGCATGGGAGCTTGTAAGAGAAATATCTTTCAGGGCTTTTGTAAAAAAGTTTGCCTCTGCTTAGAAAAGAATTTATTTCTATTCTTATTTTTAGCCAAAATAACTCCAACGACCCTCACAGTCAGTGACACAGTGCCCAGATCCCTCCAGCTGCCATTCTGGCACACTGGAGCCACCTGCACACCAGCTAAGGCAGCCAGGACCACTTCCCTGAGGGGCAAGCACTGCAGCCAGACAACAGCTACTGGACCATAAGGTTTTTCTACTTGATGTATTAAGTAGACATCTACTTGATGTCTACTTGAGTATTACTAAGAAGTTTTATAAAAAGGCTGTTGGATGACTTACGCTCAAATCTTAATAGGGGGATAGAGCACCAAAGAGAGATCTCTTAATTGCTTTTTTAAAATACAAGTTTATTAGCCTATAGCACAACTAGAAACGAAAATGAGCAGTGCCAGAGTTCAGCCTCAGCAAAACACGGAAGGGATCCCCACTTCAGCCCTTATTTAAAACAAATACACCTCCCAACAGTCTTTTATGCTGTATTTGATCAACCTCTGCATTTTTTTCTTACAGTGTGTGTGAACGACACATGGTATGGCAATGAATCCTCTCATGCTGCAGGAGGAGATCAGGACTTGCAGAGCACCAGGCAGACTGGGTTTTTAGAGTACTCCATCCAGGTACATGTGGCAGATACTGTGCAGCCAAAGCTGCAAGGAAAAACTGCTCTTAACTGGGAGAGAAGGCAGAAGTGAGATCAGATTGTACAGAGCGAAAAGTGGACAGATGGGCACAGAGGAGAGCCACTGTCACTTGCGATTCAGCTGCAGATTTGGGCGCCTGGCTCTGGTGGTGTTCCCTCCACCATCAATTTTCGTCCTTAGTCTCCAACATGGAATGGAAATACCTGCCTTCTTGCCTCACCTCTCTGAATTTTCATGTGGCTACAGCCAGGAAATCGACCCTTTGCATCACCACACGACTGCTCTGGCTGGGGTGGAATGCCCTGGTTAAATGACATGTGCAGTGCAGCTCACCTCTGAGCAATGAGAAGAACACCAAGAGCCTGCAGTGTTAAAAAGGAACATTTTATTGCAAGAGATTACAAATCTGGCACTATGGCCAAATGTTTTCATTACATCACAATTGCTACCCATGTATCAGGCAACAGCACCTACAAAGCATGGTGGATTGAAATATCTGAAATCATAATGCAGTCAGCTTCTTAAAGTAAGTACCACCCTAAAAAGTTTGGGGTTTTCTTTAAACAAACTCAAAACTATATAAATCAATTTTTTAAAATATGAAACTGGTGTTTAAATATCCAGGCCACTAACTACTGTTATAAAAAGTGGAAGTGTCTGTTAACCATGGTGCTGAACTAAACAGGGTTTGTTCACAGCCCATAACCATTTAGTTAAAAGCAAGTACTTGTTATTCCCTGCTAATGTTCCACATTTGTTCAGCCTGATTTATCTGCTGTAGGTTTTCAGAATGGGGTAGATTTAATGCATAACCCCTCTTTAAAGCACTGCAGGAAAACCTAGAACCATAACTAATCCAGGAAAAGCACAGTCAAAACAGCATTCCATCTTCCCCTCTCAGTCCTGTGACACTGACCTTTAGAAACTTGGGATGCTTTTCTCTGAGCCCCAGTTCATAACTGTGATCACTTACCTCAAAAAGCTTGGTGATTTCCCTGAGCACGGCTGAAACAGCAGGAATCAGCACAGGCACACAGCTCAAATACAACCCACCAGGCCCAGGACTGGCACCTGCCACAGCGCCCACCTTGGGCACGGCTGCGCTCGCTCTCCCTCCCCAACAGCTACCGACACCTAGAGTCAGTCCTTCCCCTCCCACCGGGAGGAGCCAGCAGCTCATTTCCTGACACTACTGCCTGGGGAAGGCGACCCCTGAGGAAGAAGTTGGATCTGCGGGCAGAGCTGGCCCCCCTCAGCCCGTGGGAGCAGTTCCCCCAAGCCACACGAAGCAGGACCGGGCAAAGCGCAGGAGATGCCCAACAAGTGTTGTCTGCTCGCCTCCACCTTCCATGCACCCAGCCTGAACACACTACTACCTGGCAGCAGCTACCACGGGCACTTGAAATTAATCACCTGTCCAAGGTTCTGCAGAAACATCTTTTCAAGGAATGCAACCAGAGTTTTAACTTTTGACGAGGATTTGGAAACATTGCTGGGACTAGGGAATATAGGCCATCATCTTATGAAGAGTGTATGGGGGTGGTCTCCTACAATTTTCCTGAGGCTACTACTAAAGAGACCTTTACCAGAAACTAGGATAACTTGATAAACAAGTAGGACTGTGATAAAGAACCAAATTCAACCAAACAAAAACCACTGTGCCACTACAGCCTTTAACCCAAAGCAATCTAAGCCAACTTGAACAGACTAACATTGGATGTTTAGACAGGCAGCTCTGGAAGTCCAGCTCTTTATCGCAGACTGCCACGGAGCCCCTCAAGCCACATAACATCAACTGGCATCACAAAGTGACTGATTTAATTTACCCTCTTCTACCACAGTATTTAGAATTTTGATAACTCGAGAGAGGGGGATTTATATTTTCTTGTAGATAATGATAAAAAATATCTATTTCCAAGCAAGAGAAACCAGGAAAACAAATAGTCCCACTCAAGGACTAGAGGCTAAGGACAACTAATAGTGCTCTATTTATTTTAAAGATTATTCAGCCCGTATCAACCACATATGCAATTAATTTAGTAATCTGAAGAGTTCTAGAACTCCTACATATTTCTGAACTATACCACAAGGATCTGATGCCAGCAGGGCACACAGCCTGTCACTGAAAACTGCTCCTCTAGAATCTCGTTTTGGAAACTGATCAGCCCTAGAGCTCACTGTTCTTCAGACACAACCTTGCATTTTAGTATTACATGAAGTAGCTCACTATTGGGGTTTAATGAATTAAATAGAATTAACTAGGGTTTTTAAAATTATTATTATGAATCTAGTAAGAGTTTTTTGCTAATGCAAAATTCTGCACGGTATGGCTTCACCTTACAAGCATTCTTAACACTAGATAAATATCATTTGCACTTAAATTGATTTTTTCATTTGCTAAACAGCCATAAAATATGGTGCTCTCACAAGCACCCTTTTTGGTGAGAAGGGTAAACAAGCACTCTATTAAAGCATTATAAACATTCAAGGTGATGTGATCACTTCCCTCTACTCTGTTTCAACACATTGCTTTAAATCATCAGTTTTCACATAGTATAAAAAAGTCCCACAGGTATCCACAAATTCAGAAATTTGTTAGTCTGCATACACGTGATTTGTCTGCAATACACTTCAACATGCCAGTTATCTTTTCTAAAATCTCTAAAGTATTTATTCCTCCAGCCTTTAAATGTAATGATGTGGATTTTCCACTTACAGGAGAATAAACTTCAACACGAAAGCTAAACTTAACTGTAGCAATTTGTACAGTTAAACACCTGACAGTACTAATTTAATGATAGCCTTGACAGAGCTAGGATGGCCTTGTCTGAGGCCTCTGCCTTGCACAGTTTTAGCCCATCTATTCTATCAGAACATTAACAAGCCTCATGTGTTAACTCTGAACTCTGTGCATCCAGGAAGACAGACATTTATTCATACTTTCCACCAATCAAATGTAATGCGCCTGTGAACAATTCAGTTTATTGCAAGTAAATGTACTTTTACTTAAGATCATGAGAAGATTCTAATCTCAAGCAAGACAAATCAATTCCACAAACTTAATTCACACAATGCAAATAAATGCTTCACATTATAGACATTTAGATTTTCTTTAAACCTTTTATTTAGAGATTTTTCTGGTAAGGAGATATACCATAGGAAAGCAATTTCACTGGCAGTGAGGTATGTATATACTCTACCAAAATACTCCTCTTGCTTTAACTGCTTTTAACTTTATTTACAGATAAAGAAAATATCAATGCATATCCTTGGCTTAACTACAGTATCTGTTACCCTATATGAGTAAAATGAAATGTTACTTGCATACAAAATTGATTTGTAGAGGAATCTAATTTGATTTTAACAAAAATCATGTTCTGAAGACAGTTTAAATGAACAAACACAATTCATCATGACCAAGACACCTGCACCATATTTCCATCCTCACAGCACATTTATTTCAATAATTCTGTAAGTAGGTCCTTAGCATGAGCATAGTGTTACAGTTTTCATACATATAATCACATCCAAAACAAGCTCTAAAATTTAAGTTGTAAACATTCTCTTCATATGTAGAAACATTTCAATCTGTGTTTGAATTTTCTAAAATGATCAATCTTTTAAACAGAATTATAAATGAAAAGCCTACTCTAACTGTGTAGTGAGCAATGCTTATTAGTACATTTCTACAGTGTTAAATAAAATAGTAGAGGCAAACTTCTGTAAGCAAGTCAGACTTTAAGTAAATTGTCATAAAAGTAACAAACTTGTTAACAAAAAGATGCTTTGTAATAAAGTTGGATTGGATCTACTATGATACAAAAACATAAGGGTAAATACCATCTTTGTTGACAAGTAGGAGGTAGCATGGATGCACCACTTTATTGTCAGTGAGAAATGCAACTGAAGTAAAGAATATTTCCTTACCACAAATTTCCAGTATTATGTACATATTTCTCTTAGAAATTTGTTTAAACAAGTTTCCCTCCACTTTTTAGTACAAAAAGCCTCATGTGATTTAAAAAAAAACACTTACACACCTAGATAGAGTAGTACTAATTGCCCTATTTGAACGAAACAGTCTCTTGAACTATGAAGTACATGGTATTTAATGCCCTAAATTGAGTAAATTGTATTAGCAGTTCTTGGTATTATACAAAACACTACATACATACAAACAAAATATAATAGTATCTTATTTTACTATGTAATTCTTTTTGGAATAAACAGAACCTTGATTTGGGTAACACTGAAGAGAACGTGGTTTCTTTGTTTTATTAAAATCTGTCTTTTAAGTACCCATGTGCAACAATTTAAAAATGGCTGCCATACATATAATGGTCTTGTACTGATAGTGAACACAGTAACTGACAAAAACATAATAAACCTTAAAAACACATCTTCCACCCTATATAAAATATAAAGACTACTTACTGTAACTGTTAAGTATTCAATTTATTTTGATGTTACTGTAATCCACTTCCTCTATTTTCTGTCTTTAGCATTTATAAACATAATTTAGTGTAGCAATTTATTTTAAAAAATGATTAAGTATTTCAAATTTACATCCAATTAAAATTTAAAATGTTTCTGTGTTCTATGATGCTGCTTCTGCCATCAGTAAAGAAAATGAAGTTTCAGTAATTGAAGCAGGCTTTTTAAGTAGTGATGTGACCTCAACCATGCCAGCTCCAGTCCGTGGAAGATTTGCGTTGACAATGTGTCGCTGCAAGTGCTTTATCCAGTCTTCTTGAACAGACAAAGGTCCTCGAAAGACCAGACCACAAAACCTATGCAAATATTAAAATTAATCCATCAAGATACATCTATCTCTACTGAAAAATTATAAAGTAAAGACAGTAAGAGGAAGGTCTTCATTTTCTTGAAGTTTGTTTCTACATGTTTTACACTTAGTAATTGAGTTCATTAGTAGTAACTGTGAGCACAAACCCCCGCAGCTTATGCAACCCACACTCTCACACTTTCAATGCCAGTAATAACAATCTGTTGTTCTTACATAAGGTTTCTTTTGAAGAACAGAATATTACTCAGACATAACCAATAAGATTTTAGCAAGAGAAACAATTGGTAATCTAACACCCAAGTGTGACTGAATCAAATCCTCTTGTTCAAATTAATGAAAATAGGCAATTCCTTTCCCCTCTTATCATTCAATTTAATCACAAACATATATGGATAAAATCATGAATCTTTTTATGACTAACATTAGTAAGCTCTTAAGAATGTATTCTTCCAATGAAAGTAACACTATGTACCTGCATCTGAGTATGTAAACTTCATCAGCACTATGAGGTAACGGCAGCATTTTCTTCTTGCTTCCAGATCTTGACCTTGACTTCTTTTGCTTACAGTCTAAAGCTAAGAAGAGAAATTTTCATATGTGAAAGTAATACTTCAATGAGTGTTAGTCAAACAGAAATATTCAGTAAATATTCCCTATAGCAATAATGAAGACATCTACCTCCTTGTTTTTCTATATTTAACTATAACATAGATCCAAAACAATTACAGCTTATTCTAAGAAATATACTGACAAAACACATGAAGCTGTTTTTTTTAGCTTAGCATTGTGCTTGCTCTTTGAAAGACTAGATAACTGACATTCAGCATTAAACTGTTGGTTTAGTATCAGCAAGCACCTACAAGCCTATTGCAGAATTATACAGAAACAAAGCACCACTGGAAATTCCCTTTCATGCAAATACACTGTCAAAATCTCAGAACTTGTTTTGTAGTTCAAGTACCATCATAAGACCACTCATGTTCAACCAAGTTACAACTTTATGAAGTTGTAGCTTTCAGCTAGTACAATCAGGAATTTCTACTTTGAATAAAACACCTGCCATTTGTTTTCAACACAAAGCAAAAATTTGTCCTTTTGTTCTAAGAATTTCAAATGAAGCTTCCCCCTCACTCCTGTCTGAATTCTAATGAAGCTTACAAAAATTATGTACTAATCCTTGGCAGTGGGGGCCAGTATTAGGACAATCAACAGGGATAGCAAGGCCTCTTTTTAAATTCAGTCTAAGCACTTGAAACTGTGTATGAAAGTAACATGTGTGAACAGGAAACACTTAGCAAATGAGTTCAAATAGCTTTGAGGTCTGTAGCTCCCATAAACAAATGTAATGGGAATCTAAAACAAAACCTGGAGATTCTAAGAAGCAGCCAAAGTGGGAGATGAGTGGATTAAACTGAATTAATATTGTTATGATGCAAACAGCTGATAAAGCTCAAGAAGTTTGTAACTGCTTGAACTGAGAAGTGTAGCTAGCTACACTCTATTCCAAAACACAAGACACCAACAATAGAATTCCAACACAAAAACGTTTTGCAAACAACCAGTTACACCACTTCAACAAAAACTCCACAGAAACCAGAAAGACAGTACCAGGTGGTATTCGTGATACCAAGAAGGCATAATGTTATGTTACTGAAGCATCTTAACAGTAAAATGGGGAAAAAAATGGTTATACTTGGCTAAAATTTTGACTCCTATAAATATAAAACAGAAGAATTAACCATTCTGAAGCATAAGACATTGTCTGGTAAGAGAAAACACGTTGATTTAAAGAACACACAGTCTTGATTGTATGCTTAATTTTTCTCATGCCCTCCAAATGAGCACCTTTCAAGCCTTTATCCTGTAGCCCAACTTTTAACTTGGTAGACATATCAGACATTTCCCAGTTCTATCCCCAGACTTAAGGATCCCTACCTATCTAAAATTTAGAATGAATTTCTGAGTTTTGAAGGTATCAGAGAACCAATAAAATAAGTAGAAAGCAAACACCAACCTAGAGAGACTTCTTCAGATCAACATTAGGAAAATGAGACTTAACAGCTTTTTTTTTTCTTACAGCAACAACAAAACCAGTCTGGATAAAAGGGCAGAAACCCAATGTGGCAGGGGGGAGAGAGAGAGAGAAATGGCCAAGATGCTTCTGGAAAAGCATCAAGGGGTTCTTAATACTTTATTCTCTCATCAGAAACATATTCTTCATTTAATTAGGAAGAGAAAAGCTAACTATCGTATCAGGTAGGAACTACCACATATATATATATTTTACATACTGCAACTTCAGTAACGCCATCAGCAATGTAAGTAGATAAAATACTGGAACCCAGACACTCATGTTTTGAAGAGAACTGTCTGTATGAGGGGTAACTTATCTGCAGCAGCTATTACAGCAAAAGCTTTGCCAATTTTGTGGAACATCATGGGAAGAAGGGAAACATTTCCACGTGTTGTATCTGATGACAGTTAGTTGATGTTGGTTTATATGAGTGGAAAAAAAAGAAGCAGTAGTGACAACAGACTCCTCCTAGAAAGGCCAACCTGCATTTGGAACAAGAACTTGCTGATTTCCTTGACGTTGGCAAAGATATTCATTCCCATCAAGAAATTTGATTCTACTCACATACATCTGGAACATTTCAGAGAGTTTTCCCTTTCCTTTAAGACCTGGACTGGTCTTCTGCAACCGATTCCTGACACCTAATGGGTTTGAGTGTGTATAATCTAAGAAAAAACCCCTTTGAACTACTGCGCAATCAAACAACAGAAACACTGACAGAAATTGCCATAATGAACCAGGAGAGGTAGCTTCTACTTCCTCCAAAGGTACTTTTTCCACAAACAGTGAGAAAACAAGGAAAACGAAATAAAGGGCATGTTCTCGGAGCCATTTGTGATGGAGGCTCTTTATAAAGGAATTATAAAACAAAGAGAAGAAAATGTCACAGTAAAAGACCACGAAAAAGGATTCAGATTATGCTATGAATTCTCAGAGCAATTTAGCTAAATCTGCAAGTAGATTTGCCCAGGCAAGAAGCTGTTATAAAAGACAGAAAACCCTAAGAACACTAAACCTGTGTTCTGCAAGGGTCATTTTTTCTTCCCTTTGTCTTCTGAGATGGTGAACATACTCTTTCACATTTTGGCGAGCTCAAAGCAGCACCCGTGTGTTTTGAAGCTACTCCAGGGAAGATGGGAAGTGAATGAAGGAGAAGGAATATCTAAGTAAAGCTCATTGAAAACTAAATTCAAACAGCAGTTATGAGGCATGTGTACCAGTAACCATCACATTCACTTCGTTTTGTCTATCCAGACAGCAACAAGTTTAAATAAAGTCATATGCACACGCTTGAGTACTCTGTTGATACGATGCTTACAAGTGGTTGCAAACATCAAGTAAATCACACAATTGCCTCAGCCATTGCTTCCCATAAAGTAGCCATGTTCTGACCAAAACTCAGTTCCTGCTTTTTCTATGCCTTTACTGTAACAAAACATGACCTCCTCAGAAAGTATACTTTTATCATGTCCAGGAAGAGACCGAGGATAATTTAGCTCTAGTAAGATGCACGGAAACCGCAGCAAATCGCTACAGAGACAGGAATTACCTACCATTAACACCTACTTTGTAGTTATAACAGCTTTCAAACTATCATTCCTCCTTCTCCATAAAGGCCTGCTTCTTTTTGGAAGAACTCTCTTTCTTTCAAGTTTGGCCACCCAGTGTCTCCTACCTGATAACTGAAAAACTTTTTGTAAACATCCAGTCACATCACTTCCTCAAACTTCTGATACAACATGATGGAGAAACAACCCATTTAAAACAAAAGACTACCAAACTTTGGAGGAATCTCGAGATACTTATGTACAATTTCAGAGCACACTACTTTGAAAAATATATGCTAGGTAAAAACACTGCATACAAACACCTCTGTGACGACTTATCAAGAGAGGCTACAAGATGATGGACATAAGAGGTTTCAATGAGCATGCCTAAGTGAATTAGGTCACAACTAGAAGCCCTTTCATGCCATGACATTTGGTCTGCATTTCCAAATTAAAATGCTCTGCTTCCCGATGTCCCCAACATGAAATGCTTCTCATTTCATGAAAAATGAAGCTGAGTCTTTTATTCGGACTTTACTACTTTTGTCAAAGTGTATGTAAACTAAAACAAGTTGAATAATTGGACAGAGAAATGGAACTAATTAGCCATTTGAAAACACTGCCAATTAAAAACTAAAAAACAATGAACTATCTTTCTTGTACATTTAGTTACTAATTTTTCAAACTCAATCACTTGCTATCTATCCTCATCATTACTGCACAGAGAAGTACATTAAAAAACCCCCTCCTATCATTTGCTCCCTATAGGATTTTATAGGATACTGAAAATCATCTCATCATGCCAGTTGATTCATTATGACTGTAACAGCACAGAATGACACACAAAGCCAGTGGATCTCATATTTCTGCATACCTGATATGCTTTCATCGCAAACATTCCAAAGCTACAAGTTTGACAAAACAACATTTGAAATTATTTGAACACATAGTAGCCCTCAGGAACTGCTACCCCAATCCCACTGTTGGCTTGAAGGCCAGACTCCTTGCTCTGTACTTTACTGTTCCCTCACAAACTTCTGACAAAGCAGTCTCCACCTACAGAAGCAGAGACCAAAGAAGAAAGTGGTGATTCCCAGAAGAGGAAAGCCAGTAAGAACAGACTGAGTATGTGAAAAGAGTCAAAAAAGAGAAGATTTAGAAAGCCAGAGTGCAAGAAAGAATCAAGAGCAAACTTGGGAAGAGCCAGGGCAGGAGGGAGCAAAAGGAAAAATGAAAAGAAGCTGAATATACAACTATAACAAAGAAGAATGAGATGCATTTTGAAGATTTTGTGTAGGTTTGTCCAACGCTCTAAAGATACTAAGAAAAAAGAAGCAAGTTGACCACCTGCTCTGAGAAAACACCAATGTGTTGCTATACATCAAAACAGGTACAAAAAGAAACTAACATTTACTTAAGACGAGCAATTAGATCATTACATGGTTAAAAATTGGACTGAATAACAATAACAAAAAAAGTTCCAGCCAGATGTCTGAAGACACAGCTATTTGCTCTACAGTGGATCTATAATGCATTGCTATAGGCACAAATAAAGCCCATTAAAGACTAAGCTCAAACAGCCAACAGCCTAGGAACTTTCACTTCTAGGATGTTTTTCTTGAGTCCATTCTCCAAAGCTACCATTATGCTTAACTCTGTCTACTATACTAAACTGTCAAGTTGCATTTGAAAAGAAAAACAGGCTAAGTTTTAACTAAATATGATGACATTACTGACTGAAGAAGCAGAGCATCTACTAGAAGAGCAATATGGTAACAGTCAATATCAAAAACACGTGTAGACAAATGGAAAATCTGAGACTAGTACATAAGCTAATGTAATGCTCAGAAATGTCTCACTTCGGTGGCATGCAGAGATCACATATTTCTCATGTATTTCTCCTAATAAACAGCAGTACCTAGATAGGTCCCATAACAACTGCCAAATAAAAGAATTTCAGTGTTCATGTTTAGACACCATTATTTTATTACAGCAAGAAACTGAGATAATTATTCAACTGATGTGATTTATTTTTGATAGTTATGTTTGCTTTGGAAGATATAAGAAAGGTTTAATGAGAAGAAGGAACATGTATAAACATGTCCTCATTGTCCCCATACAATGGCTGAAAACCACTGGAGGTTCAGCTGTGGCTGAGGCCCAACTGAAGATATCTTGAAATTGCTCTCAACCACAACCATCTTTTAATAAGAAAAATCCAAGATCTACCCAAGAGCAACACTTACAACAAGTACTTGTGTGTATTTTAAAACCAGAGTGTACTAGTGAAATCTTGCATTAAAATAATTCTCTTCACAAAACTTATTATAAGGTGGAATATCAAAGAGAACAACTGTTTTAAAGTGTATTTTTTGGTCTACAAGCCTTGCATTAAGCTTGCCTGAATGAGAAGTCAACAAGCAAAGTTTACAACCTTCATAGAGTTGCAGCAGAATAATAACTAAGTTACTACAAATATACATTGGTTGCATGATGTTTTAGCTAGAATTCAACATTGACTCCTTAAGTCAACGGTTTCAGCAACAGGCTTTACCCATGGTGTAAGTTATTTATCTGGCTTAGCTCCAGCTTCTGAGAGCAAAAGTTTTTTTCTTCCAAACTTCGTTTCTAACTTTTATTTTAACTTTGTTTCTAACCTAATTCAAAATCAACTTCTAGGTCCAATGATACAAGACCCATTAATTTTCTTTCCATTCTTTTAAGGTAACTGTTATGACTATGCAACTACTTCACTAGCAAAATACATTTCTTAAAGAAAACAAACAAAAATCCCTGAAAGTGCCTAAATAAGTTTCCTTCACTTTACCCACTTAGCAAAAGGGAAGCTAGGTACAAAGTGTTTGTCCAGGATTCAATCTCTGTGTACTACCCTGCTTGCCAGCATCTCCTTCACTGAATTACAGTATTGAAGTGCTATTTAAATATATAGCTATTGAAAGATACTTCCTCAGCAGGTATATAAAAGGAACTTACCACAGGGTTAATATCAAATCACAGCAGTGGTAAATGAAGTTCACTACCATCACCCTTCCACTGAATAAATATGAAAATTTTCAGAATCACTGACTAAAGGAATATTCTTCTACATGTCAGGTATTACCGTGTCTTCTGACTTCCTTCCAAATCTGCTTTGTTTTAGCATTAATGTAGTGTAACATAAGACTTGGCAGCCACAGGCCCATATTATAAAAATATTTCTTTTAGCCTTCTACAGAGAAAGCCTGCTACTCAGTTTGTCCTTCTTAGCATAATGGATTACATTTGCAGATAAAAAAAGGATTATGCATTTTCCAAGAGAATTATGTGAAAGTCTGTGTTTGTTGATGCAGAAAATTGACGGTTGCCCTTCTTAATTACAGAATATTTCAGGCTTCACATCTCCAAATTTTCCTCATTATATTGCGCCTCTGCTCCTCAACTTGCTGTTGATCATGTGAAGTCCCACTAATCTCAGCAATAATCCAAATAAACTCAGGAACTGCCTACAGCCAAGCAAGCTGCAGGTCTCTGAAAATAAGTCGAAATATGGCATATTAGAAGAATTTCAAAATGAAGTGTGTTTTAATAAAACACATTAACAGCAGTGCCAAATGCTGTACTACCCTCACTCAATGTCAGAGCAGGTAGTTTTTGTGTTGTGAGCCAAACAGTTTCTGGGTTGTGAGCCAAATAAGGTATGAAACCAATTACGTATAATATGTCGTTAGAGAAATACAAAGCGTAAAATTACTTGCTTTTCCTATTTTACTGGAGTATTCTTTGTAATTATATGTACTAGACAGTAAAAACTACTTGTTATATCGTTGCCTTTTTTTTCTCCCCACTGCTCTCATTTCTGACATACTTTAAAACACTTCATTAGAAGGCCAACTATCTGGTTTGGAAGTTGTGATATCACAGGAGAATGAATTTAAGCAACCATCTCTTAGTTCTGCTTACATACCTTAAGTGTTGGATCCAAAATCAAAGACTAAGAATGAAAATCAGACATGAGAGTGGACAACAGCAACATACGCTTTCTTACAAGTTGCTGAAGTTTTACGGCAAATAAATTGTTTACCAGCAGAAGCTTCAAAATAATTTTGAATTGACATATGCTTTTGTCCAGTCTGATGAAGAAAATGTATCATAGACAGACTTGCTTTTACATCTGTAACAAAACATACCTGTCCCAGTCAAAAGTCCAGCACTCTTCTTTCGTGCATAAGCGCGTAAGTGGTTGGACAGGCTAACAGCACTTGTAAACGTCGTATTGCAATGCACACACGTTCTAAGCTTCACAGGCATACCTATCATTCAAAAGAAAACTATAATCCAGTTCTCTCTTCAAAAAATGAAATTCTCAAAGCGTTGTAAAAAGTTTTCTGTAATAAAGATGGTTTAAAATATATTCACTGCATTGACGCGATTGTTTAGTATATTAGAAGGATCCAAGTTAACCGTTATTAGTTTTCCACCTAATGCTTTAAGCCAAACCATGTTATTTGAAAAAGAACAGAAAGGAGGCAACTTGAGCCCAGTAGGCTACTCTGCATTTAATATTTACTACCAAGCTCCTACAGATCTCCACATAATGAAGCTCTAATGCCAAAATACAATCCTGCAATTTGAATAGCACAGTTCTGTTGAGAAATTTCAGAGCTTTCAGAGTTTCCAATAAAGAGAATTTGAAAAGCCAAGTCGACAAAGTGGTAATTAAAAGTGTTTTACCCATGAGACCAAAGTGCTCAATACTAAAATTAGGCTGCTGTTGAAGGCTCATAGAAAAAGGTGGTAAAACACACCACTGAACAGCTGTTACACAAAATATTTTGTTCAGTGCATTTTCTATTCATTACTTCAGATGCACAATTGATAATGAAAGTAAGTTATTTGAAGCTTTTTGCTAAAATCTTTGTGCTAAATAAATATCAACAAAGCAACATACTATTTATCACACGAAAACAATGAAACAATACTGAACTCCTCACAGACCAAGAAACCATTATAACTTATCTCCTGCTCAACTTCACCATAATATTTCTCCCTGCATTTTACCAAAGATATATTGTTTTGGTCAACTAATATTTCAGGCTCTCTACTAATAAATTAGTAAAAGAATAAATGGAAAAGCTAAAACTATTTAGCTGAAAAGTCTCTGCAGGAAAGAAAGAATGCTATTCTCCAGCAGCTCACAGAAGACATGCTGTTTTTTCAGGCAAGTTACAGAAGAAGAACACCTGGTTGATAAAAGCCTTTTTAAAACTAAAACCAGAATTAGGAATATTTCCCCTTTTTAAGAAAAACAGAAGATTTTCAACTGGATGTTAAATATTTTCTTATTAACTCAACTGGCACAGTGCGTTAGTTATCAAATTCTGTTACCTCAGCCACAGAAAACTATCGGGCCCCATTCAGAACTGTTAGTACTATGCGAGCACATGTTTATTTTTACTTGGTTGTTCAACATAACCAAAGAGTTTCTACCTAGTATTGAGCGGTAAATATTACACAGAAAGCAAAACAGTGTCAGGTTTGGCAAGCTATTCCTTGAGCATTGTTTTTCAAAACATTAAACCTGTCAAAGATACACTTCCTTTATTAAGCAATTTCCTGTCTTAAGGGACAACCACAGACGTACAGAAGACATAAAATGTAACTCTTTTCCACTTCTATGTCATTTTAGAAAGCCACCTTTCTTAAGAGATTTATTGCCACACTTTTATAGCCCCCTAAAAGAACTTCTGAGCACATCAGATTTGTTGGGGTTTTTTGTTTAAAGGAGGAAAAGAATATAGGTGAAAAAGTACTAGGCACTGCCAGTTTTACTAACCTAGTTAATAACAAGAAAAGAAACAGCACCAAAAAAAGTCAGGGGTACAAAAATAAGATCCTGCTCCTCAATCTAGAGAATCCTGCAGCATTGGTGGTGTCCAACCAAGAAACCGGTAAATACAAGCTCTACATACACATTAAAAAGGATGTTGTAAGAGTTCCCCAAGACTAGAAATAATTCTCATGTGACAAGTTAAAAACATCACCCTAAGAGTCTGCTCTATTAGTATACAGAGTAGCTAGGAAGTTGATTGTAGAATTGTTTCATTAGCACAATTCTCAATGGAGGGACAATCTAGGTCCTTATTGATCAGAGGCCGTGCATTGGAAACCTGCTGGCTACAACTGTATGCCAACAAAGCTTGAACCAGCACAGGTTGTCACTCAGGATAGACATGCCCTAAGCAAGCATGAGTTTCTCACAGCAGCCACAATCTGCAACAAACAAGAATCAATCTATGTTGTAAGAGTATGTTTACCTAAAACCATCATAATTAGTTGACAGTGATTCACCAATTTGCAGTATTATGCATTTATAATGGTATCAACAGTTCTGTTAGTTTGAGCAAATGCTGCCTTGCACAAACCTTGAAGACTTAAATGCAGTATTCCCAAACCAGCTGTTTTAACTCCCAGAAACAGGGTTGTAAGCCCAAACATTTCAGAACTGTTAGTCTACCAAATATGCACGGACATTTCAACTTGTTTACTGCAGGATGTGTCTTCTTCCTTACTGAGGCTTACTTTGTGTCCACTTTCAATTTGTATGCCCAGTCATATGCAGAACAGGAACTACATTCCATGCAAAAACCCTTCAGTTCTGCTGATGGGTTTTTTCACTTAGGAAAACCATGACAGAAAAATTTGCTGTGCTACCCCTCGCAGCCAAGTGTCCTCTGGAAATGAAATAAGAATTAAATGAACAGAATCCAAAACAAAATACTCTACACTTGTACATTTTCTATGAATTAAATGATTCTTTGGAAATGTTGTCAAGAAACACCTTCTTACCTGACTGCATAGTCAAGTCCATTTTTTGTGGCTGATACATCAATGGACTGTCTTCATTTAATGGAAGAACACATTTCTGAACAAACCTCTTTCTTGCAGTTTGATTATGAATCTTTTGAGGGGAAATATCAGGATTCCTTTCCTCTCCTAACCTCTTGTTTTTCAGAAGTTCTATCAGTGTCAGCGACTGATTTCTTTTTTCATCATGTAGTACTGCTTTTGTTTCATCACATTCATTTAGGAAACTCAGCCCTTCTTCCTCCGATGCAGACACTGATATATCTTCAGTCTTTAGGCCATTATGGTATGCTTCAAGAGGTATAACATTCTGAGATAAAAAGTCATCATTTGATGCAAATTTCTGAGCAACAAACGGTCTGGGAATAATACGGCGACTGTTCAAAGCCTTTAGGATTTTTTCATACTTCTCTTCATTTTGCATCATCTCATTCAGAACACAGATGGGAGACTTGTGTGCGTCCCACTTGGTTTTGCCAAGCCTCTTCAGGTGTCCTCGCACATGATTAGACAATCCAATTTTAGTATCAAACCAGCCACCACAGAGCTGACATGTATGCTCAGAGGAAGTTTCAGATTTCTCAATTGCTACAAAGAAAATAATTATAATGTTTTTTGACAATTATATACAGTTAAACATGACAACTGCAAATCACAAGAAGAGAAGCTTTACAACAAGATAAAGCAAGTCTTCTTCAGTGCTCAATAAATCCCTTTGTCTCCCCCTTTACTTCGTACCCAAATAAAAAACCAAATCTTACCTTTTCTAACACGTTTAACAGGAGTCCCTGTTCCAGCTCTTTTAAAATGCTGCATTTTGTCACTTGTTGCTATCTGTTCTGGTGAAACAACATGACGGGCTTCATAGCTTAGTCCAGCTCTGTGAAGATGTCCTCTGACATGATTGGACAAGCCAACACCTGTTTCAAAGGTTGCTGGACAGTATGGACACGACTTCTTTTCAAGCGACAAATCAGTCCAGTGGAAAACTGAGTTATGCTTTGGCAATGCTGATCCTACATTTTCTAAATTCTGAGGATCATGCAAATCATGCAAGAAGTTACTACCCTCAGCATCTTCATAATACTCAAAATAAAAGCCATCATTCTGCTCATAACCAAGTGAAGATTTATCACCAGCTTCATTATCTTCCATTTTACCTTTGAATATGGGGAATAGGTTTACATGTTCCTGATTAATATCACTGTAAGATTCATCCTCCACAGACTGTGTAGTGTAATCACATAGTTCAACATTATCCCATGAACTTTCATCCTCCGTTTCATAGCTGTCTTTTTTTTCAGCAGAGTTTAGTTTCTGTAAAACAACAACAGTCATTTTATGGAGAAAATCTGGATAGCAATCCAAATCATCTCCTGTAACAGAGCCTTCCCTCTTGGATTCTTTAACCACTCTTTTTACAGCTACATGCCTATGATCTTTACAGCCTTCTGCCCTTTTGCAATCAAGGCTATTTGAATCCATGCCAAAACAATTACTACTTGATGAAGAAAATAAACGTAAAGCACTGACAGATTTGGACTCTTCCTTTTTTAAATGCAAAGGGTAAGAGTCACTAGATTTTTTAATAATCTTGTAGTTTTCATATTTGTGTCTATATAAATAATTACTTTTTTTGGCACTAGCTTTCTGCTTTGCTGCTTGATGAAAACATTTATGCTTTTGGTCAATACTATTTCTAATAAAAAAGTTCTTGTTTGTAGAATTTAGATTGCACACACTTACAGATGACTGTGAAACGCTTTTCCGAGCCTTCTGTATCCTGTAGGGTCTCTTGTGAAGTTTTGCGAAGCTACTGGACTGTGAAGAAGAGCCAAATGATCTTTTTACATCCTGTTTTAAAGCAGAGTTCTTTGGAAACGTAGAAGAATGTTTGATCAACTGTTTTGTCCTGCTACGAAAATCTAAAGATTCTTCTATTATGCTGCCTTTTCTTTTCTCTAGTCTAAGATGGCTACCAAAGGGATCAATGCATGATGCTGAATGCAAATATGCCATGTGTTTTTTTAAAATGCTCCTAGCTGAAGTAGCAAACGGACACAGCTTACACATATACGTCAATGACTTTCTTGAGGATCCTAAATAAGGATCTTTCAAGGATGCCTTTTTCTGGGTTTTTCTCTGGGACAAGTCACTACCAATAATAGAACATTTGACTACTGCTCCATGAGCGATCCCTCGATGGCATTCCAGTTCATTTTCTGTCACAGCCATAAAATTGCATTCCTCACAACAGTAATATCTTTTATCTTTTTCATGGGTCTTTGCATGCTGCACAAACGTTTTGGGACAATTGGTACCAAATACACACTGTGGGCATTGTAACCGTGCACTCCTACCCTCATCCTGAAGTTCTTTCAGCTCACGGATTTCTTCCATCAGTTTCTGCCTTCTCTCCTGGTGAATTATCATATGTTTAAGAAGTGAGTTACGATCTCGAAATGTCCTTCCGCATTCCCTACATGCATAGGGCCTGGGGACATTGAGATGCCGGAAATGACTGTTCCCATCTAAATGGTACATCATATGCCTATGCAGGTGTTTCTTCTCTCTAAAATTCACATTGCACTTTGTACAGGGATAAAATGATGGTTCATCAGTACTGAAAGTAGATGGTGGTTCAGAATCATTCTCTTCACATTTGTTTTTCAAAGTATTGGATAGAAAAGTGCTAGTGTGAACAGGAGAAGTATCTTCTGCACAGTTACTACTGGGACTATAAATGAGCTGCTGGATAGCATCAACAGTTTCCAGCTCTTCATCTGTGGATTCAGGCTTTACTTTACTCAGTGAATATTTCTGTGGTTCTACTATTTGCAGCTCCTCATTCTGCTCTAAGAATTCAACATTTAATAGTTTTGATTTACTAGGAATACAACTGGTATCATCAAAACAGTCTTCAGTATAGCGTGTTATTTTACTAACATCCATTTTCCTTTTTCGCTTCTTTTCTAGCCCTACCTTACAGTGAATGGGAGACTTCTCTATTGTTTCTTCATTTGTCATAAGAAACTGTATAAACTCTTTTTGCGGATCCCAGCTGGGGTCACATCCCGATCCGAAGCCACCTGTACCTGAGGAAATGCCTGTTAATGTATCAACACAATCATCTTTTAGTAGTAAATTTTTATCATCCTCACAAACTTCTACTTGGTCTACTAAAGTGCTATCTACACTATTTCCTACTGTTTTCTGTGAATCACAACCAATTGAAGCAGAGGTAGGTAGATTTTTAATGGAATGAGTCAGGTTCTTAGCATGTGCTACATCAGGTAACAAAAATAAAACTTGGTGCTGATTTGATTTCTGTGTTGTACTCTTTGCAGGCAGCTGAAGATCATGAACCACTGTCAAAGTTGAGCAGGAATCTGCAAGATGACCTCCAGGCTGTCCAGTGGTTAATGAAACGCTGCCTTTATTCATAATGGAAGTCTTTGATGAGGTGGAGTGTGAAACTGGTCCATTAACAGCAGTTCCTCTAGACAACATAAAGTTTTCACTAGAAACAGTAGGAGCACCAGTGTGTATAAATAGAGAAGAAGCCTGGCCTCCACTTAAGGCTTTTTCAGATCTATCCCTTGATAGCTCCTCAGTCAGAGTCAATGCATTGTTCTTCTGAAATGACTCGTCACTCTCTTCTGGTTGGGGAATGCCACCTTCTTCCTCAGATACAAAATTATCATCACATAGGATTTCTTCTTCTTCTTTAGCACCAGTGACTCCAGTATTTATCTCTAAATCATCCATATTGCTGGTCTGTCCATTAAGTACATTTATACTAAAAAATAAACAAGAAAACATCAGGTAATTGCAGAAATAAATAATGACAACTTTAATTTACAGCTTTTCTTCAGGATCACTCTTCACACTGTAATCTAAAAAGATGTTTTGAACTTGTCAAAAATCTACTTTTCATTCAGGATATCCAGGACCTTTATAGTGAATCAATGAAGCAATAAAAAAATACAGTTTTTTTTTGCTATGCAATATTAATAACCATACAGCAAACTAGTCACTGCCAAATAACCTAGTTCAAAAAAGCCTGAGACTTACACACAAACAAGATGGGGAAAAACTGATTGTCAAAACAAACACAAATACATTCTATATTTACATAAATACAGATTATCTTCAATTGTTCTCCAGAAGTAAAAGTAAGGAGTAAAGGCTACCCAGACATCTACTAGCAATTCTGTTTTTTCTTTAAACATACTTTCTTTAGGAAACTAAAACAGTCTTTACGTTTCTCAAGGTAGCACTTTTTTCGAAGTACTTCCATACAATTGACCTGATGCTACATGGAAGCCTGCAGAAGGAAAAAACAGAATGAAGCTGATTTTGAGCATCTGATTAGTGACAGAGACACAGCAAAGGATCAAACTCACTGAGGAAATTAGATGTCTTCCTATTCCCTTCTTACAAAAGGAGTCTCCTTGCTTTAGAACATATAAATCCCATTTGCTTACAAGGCTATTTTAAATGATAAGCAAATTAAATAACATCTTATCAAAGGTGGGGAAAAATACTGTAAGAACAAAATATTTCATTAGGATTTACCCACCAAATGAAGTCACTGTGTTGAATCCAGAGCATGACACCAACAATATTTTCCAGTACAGAGAACTACTGCATATTAATTCCCTGTGGGTGGCCTTGTCTTTCTACAAGTGACTCTTATTCACACATCAAATCATCTACTCAATGCTTAGTGAGCACAAAGGAGTTGCCTACACATGAAAATGTGTGACCAATAAAAATATAAACTTCAGTCTACCCTGACATTCACTTTTTTATACAGGTCCTCAGAACACAGTGAGCATAAAGGCATTAAAACATTCATCTAGGAGTCAGGATATCTACATTTTACAGAAATCACGTATTTTACCCTTAGAGAATACTACTCACTTTGATCTTTTGGGGGATTTGACTCCTGCAATCACATAGTTTCAGTTACTAATTAACATTTTGAATAGAACTCAGTTAAAAGGAGTCATTACCTAGACTCTTTGAATTAAGATGTTATAACTCACAACCAATATCCATGGCTTCCTGCAATGGTCCTTTATCGAAGTCCAGGAAGACCACTTTGGACATCCTTTGTTCCTAAGGAGAGAAAACAACCTAGTTAAACAATACCAGATTCATCTTCATACATAACATTTTAAAATATGTCCAGTATTTTCAATTCAACAGAATGACAGCTATCCACACAATTCAAAGCTAATTACAGCTTCATGGAAATTCTCTTCTATTGCACTTATTTTGTTTCAAATCAGCAAAAGGACAAAACAATTATTTAACCTCTTCTGTGTTTGTACAAAACAAACTTTAATGTAAGGTAACTTACTTTTGCAGATAAATGCAATTATATTTGGAGTAGAAATACAATGAAAAATTATGTCATTAAAAAAGTATTTCCTTCGCTACTCCATCACTGAATTATCCAATTTAGAAATACAGCAATGCTCACATCAGAGCCATAAAAATGTTTAAAGTGTGTGAAATATTTTATTGTATTATTATCTATAACATACCTTTATGCAAATGTTCTACTAGACATGCCAGTTTCTCATCTTGCCATTTCTTAAATTTTTGCTTTTCTTTCCTGTTTTGAGATGGGTCATTTTTCACTATAATAACAACTTCCAATAAGATCACATTCAAAGCTATCACCCTAAAATGGTGATAATGCACCACCCAGCAGGAGTCTTTACATCATCTACCAAAGTTAGAAATGGGCAGTGCAAACATGTGTTAAGAATCAGTAATGCAAAAGTCAATTAAAAGAAGGGAAGCCTACAGTGATGCACAACAGCTCCAGCAATTTTACAACTCAATAATGTAGGCTTCATATAGTATCAAGCAGCAGAGTATAGAACTGTTCACAAAACAGTTACAAGAAACTGAGTAAGACAATTTTGCCTGGAAGATGTGCGTTTTCCTTGGTTTATTGCTGCAGAAGCAGACAAAAGTGTGCTCAGTCAATCTGATAGCCTGTATTAGCTTTTCCCCACAGGAAGCAACGTTGCTAACGAAGTGGTAAATTCAGTGTTAATGAGTGGCTTCACTGTTACCACCTCTGAGGTAAAACCTTCCATGTTCCAAGTTCCACCCATCTGTTCTGGTGTGAGGGGTTCAGAGGAAGAACAGACGCTTCCCACTTAAAGCAACTTCATTGGTACCCCCTGAACAGCGGGGAGGCAGACTGAGAATATTGTGCTGCTTGGAGACTGCAATCCTCATTATCAGAACGGCTCCTCCAAACTTCTCACAGGTTTGTAAGATGAAGACAAAACTATGCTGCTCTACATACAAAATCATACTGCTAATGAATATTAGTGTTAAAGCTGAAGTTAAGAAGGTGGCTAGGACACCCTGAGGTCCCATTAAACCGAGATTCTCTTCAGAGTTATCAGAGATATCTACAGCATTACCTTATGCGATCTTGTAAGAGACTCTCCATACTATGTGTTTATGGAGATTGTGAACTATTCCATATGGGTGTGATTAGAGGTCTTCTATGGTAATACAGGTACCCCAACAGATTTCAGTCTTTGAATCAAACCTGAAATGCTTACTGTATCAATAATATCACTGCTACATTTTCATAATTTTCAACTAATTTTCATTTTTATTCTTATAATCATATATTATTATTTTTCAAGCTATCAAGGTGGTACAAATCCACTATATTTTGTGCAGGACAACAGCCATAAAGTTAACAGTTTTAATAGTGTGGCATTAGAGAAAACAGAGAATGTATTTTTAAATTACAACAATTTAGTCTTGTGATAACACTGAACCAAGATGCAATACTTTTATGCAATAATAATTACATTACCTACTCCACGTGTCAGAATTTATGCAGTAACAACGATAGGTATAACTAAAGACACAAAACCATGTTTTTTGAGGAAATGTTATCACTGAACTTGTCTCTTGAGAAAAAAAGATAAAGCAATCTTTGTAATAACTAAGATGCAACCAAGACTATGCAATATTTGCATGCTTCCATCAGGGTTTTAAAACTATCTTCTCTATACCAGATCAGGAATACAATATTATTGATTCTGTCAAAATATATAGTATTTAATACTTGGTGTATTTGAAAAATTAAAAATTGAGATCAAACTTTCTATTTGTTGAAAATACTGCTTATTATATCCACTACCAGGACTATATTACCTCAACTAGATAGCTGAGGTAATTTTTATTTAAGCATCTAGTGCAATATACCTAGGAGATACGTACATGTAAAAATGGTGATGGAAAGTGTCTGGAAAAGCCTACACAAGCATACACAATCCCAGTTCGTACCTTTGAAACACACTTTATCTAAAGGCTAGGTCAAATTCAAGTCAATCATTTCAGTTAAGCCTAGAATGACTGCAGTGCACTTAACAGTATTATTCTTGATTTACATGCTATGCTATTTACGATAGAAAAATTATTTCATATACAAAAGTAAAAAGAAACCAATTATTTATCAAGCCACACTCCACTCTCTATTAATTGATTTAAAATCTACCTAATTTTAGATCTGTTTTTATACATAAAGTATCAGTTTTAAAAATCATAATATGTTCTGCAGATATGACTGCCTGTGGCCAGATAGTCTAAGCATTAAAAAAGTGTAAGGTCAGATCTATCTTCAAGCTGACAGATCATAATTTAAATGCCTTAAGCTACTCTTATTGTCATAAAAAATCTTGAACATCAGTATTTTTGCAAACTATCAGCACTTGCTATAACACCCTCACTACACTACATCTTGAGGTTACTACAGAAGAAATGAGGTGATAATTGCATATTAACATAATTATTTGGTAATCCCTCCAAGCAAGCTTCCTAGGTCACTCAGTAATTCAGATTAGATGCAACCTTCCTGTCATCAGATCTATGCTGTCCACTTTCTGTTCTTTAATAATTCTTTCTGATAGGAATGTACTTAAATCCATTGTTCTATGTACATTATTAATTGTATTTATTACCAGTAGGTTTATGACCCTTCCAAGCTCTTATTTCATAACGACCACCTTTACTATGCAGTAGGGTCACACACCAAATGAAGAGCACTGCCTTCATGCAATGCTAGTTCAGTAATGCTTACACCTCAGTGCCAAGCATACCATGCTGTTGCCTACTAGCAGTTGTAGGCAAGAGATCTGTCAGTCTCTGTTGCAAGCACACTGGAGCTGAAAAATTAAGATACATATTTGGTTGAGTTTGTGAAATGCATAAAGTGCCTTCATGTGTTCTGATATCAAGTTACTCACGGAATTAATTCATAAATATGAGCCAATGAGCTAAAACCACAGAGTGACTATTAAGCAGCACAAAAACTTAGAAGCCACCTCCTAAATGGTTTGAATTTCATCAGCCTAGTTAAAGAAACTGAAGAACTATAGTGTATTTCAGCAGTGCTGTAACAAAGGCAAAAACGTACCTGTCCTGTGCTAAATAACTCCTTTTAAATCAAGTTCTTTAAGCAGATATGTGAATGACCAGGATTCAAGGGACTGTTCAAATATTCAAGAGATAGGAAACGTGCTTCAGGTTTGCACTGCTCCCATTTAGATTTTTCTTCAAGACTTCATTATGCAAACAGAGAAAACTAACAAAACCTACCATTTTCCCACAAATGTTCCTGTAATAATGCATTCTCAAGTGACAGGTTGTGTTAAAGGTGATGGAACCAAAGTCACAGATTTTTAGGCAACAAACAGAAGACCAGAGGGAGTTTAAGTCCATCATGGTACAGGACCAAAAAGGTATCTCCTTCCATTTTGCCCCATCACAGTCTATGCTTTAAAACCTTAATCATGGCAAACACCAAGCACAGAACTTCTGCCAAGAGAGAAAGGTTTAAGAACCTCTGGAAAACAAAGGTTTGTACAGAGTAATAGAGGAACTGGTAGTGTATCAGCACAAACCAGCCACATCTTGAGAAAAAACCCAAACCTTAGAATAAAGATGCACAGTATTTTTGCCTCGTCCATATAGTAATGCACAGAGTTTGTGCCTCAGGAGCTCTGAGTGTTATCTAGCAATGTTAACGCCCCAAATCAATAAAATCCTGATACTTTGATCATTAGAAGAATACCTATTACTTGTTTTCCAGTTTATTTCTTTTTAAAAAGCCATCCCAATCCACCCTTATTTCAGATGGAAGTAAAACCACAAAGCCTGACAACTACAGGACAAGTCAGTGACTTGCCTTCCCCCGGCTTCTATTTGTGTTTGCAAATTAAGTCATTGAAAATACATTTCATTCCGCACAGCAGAAACACTATTTGTAGACTGCCTTAGCTTTGAAATCTACAAACACTTCTGCATTTTTTCAAACTTCTGTAGTGAAGAGACAGTTTGTTTAATATGGATAACACCATAAGTACTGCGCCTCCACACCTCTTTTACACAGTCCACAGCTATTAATCCAACTACAACATGAAGATTCCATTCAAAACTAGTTAGCTTCAATACAATTCAAATCCACAGATGTTCACATAACAATATAAACACTGGAAAACTCTCATAGCTAACTAGACTCTATATTAAAAATTTTAAAGCAGTATGAAATATTACCAATATAACATTTGTATTATACCTAAATAAACACAAAGTTACTTCCCCCCACAGTATAACCTCTTTTTATACAGTTAGAAAGTTCACGGAGTTGTCAAATATCTGCGGAAAAAGGTGACCATAGACAAATTCTCAGTTACAGAGAAGCCATGACAAAAGCAGCTTGTCTTTTCAGCAAGATTATAATTGGGAAGATCAAACCCAAAGCACACTTTTTCAGAAAGTTATTTTCCTTAAACTTAGTTCCTAATGCAACAATGTGTTCAAAAGCTCTCTGTCAGGAACACTAAGGAAACCAAAAATTCCTTAAAAATGTCAAAATTTCAGAAACTCAATTTCTGGTCTAAAACATCTAAGAATGATGCATTAACATCTCATGTGAAAGGAAACTGAACAAAACTTAAGAACCATCATACAATTAGAAATCACAAAAGAGAATTCCATTACTGCCACCAACCATTCTTAATCTTACTCCTCTAGTATTGATTTGCTTGGGGAAATAAACCAGTTTGTCACAACGGGGGGCATTGTGCTAAAATTCAATACTGAAATCAATAATAATAAATGACAGTACAATTTAAGTGTCACAAGGACTATATGTACCACTACAAAAATACTCCTCTGTTTTTAACTGCTCATGCAGCAGCTTACGACGGTTTCATCGGTGCTTTTCAAAATGAACGAGGTATTTCTAAAAGATGACTAGCCAGAACATAAAACCAAGATGTTGAATCTGGTAACTTAAGAACAGTCACACACTGGCAACTCCACAGGCTTCATAATTCCTGCCAGAATTCCACAGGCCTGTTCACAGAGGAACAGTCAGGTACTTGTCTTCATGTTCCTGCAGCTCTCTAGTTTGAATTTTTAGTTGTGCAATGTAGTTTGAATTGTACTGCCATTAGCTCTACTAGAGATAAGAACTACCATAAAATACTGAATTGTCCTAAATGCAGACATACATGGTAATGACTAGCAGCATTCCAAAAAAGACACAGAAGTATTAAAAACAGAATTAATGCTTTGTGAAAATACACATTATTTCTCTTCTAAACTGTTTCCTTACTTTTACATGCATAAATTCTCTTCCTTGATGCCATCTCACACGCCCACACACTTTCTCTCTAAAGAAACGAAATGTCTGAGAAAACACTATTAATCTCTTTCAGCACCATTAACTGTATTTTTCAGTGAAATGTATTCCTAAACCTCAAGTATGGTAAAAAAAATTGCTTTTATTTAGACACAACACAATAAATACTTTTATTAACCAGCAGCATTTTTAAAACCAGAAAGCTTTTCTTTGTTACAGTCTACAAATAAAAGCCCTGCTCCTATCCTTGCTGTAAGAATCTTTATCACGCTGCCAAAAAATTAAGGGCTGTGATCAGTGGTATGAAGTGTGCACGGCCAGAACTAAATCTGTACCCTGGGGCTGGTACCAGGTCCCACACTGCTCAACATCTTCATTAACCACCAGGATGATTGGGCAGAAGGTACTCTTGGCAAGGCTGCTGATCACACAAGACTGATAACACCAGCAGGTTGTGATGCCATTGAGAGGGACCTCAACAGGATGGACAATGGGATTGGACAAGATGGCTACAGGTTCCTCCCAAATTCAACTATTCTGTGATTCTCCTCTAGTACACTTTGCCACACAGTATCCCAATTCTTGCTTACTTTAGTCCTCTCTAGAGTTCTCCATAATAGCTCAGACTATCCACAATTTCTCAATTTCAAAATAGCAATATAGGCACAAAAGTACTATTAAAAAGGCTTCCAACTATCAACTTTGAATTTATCATTCTGACAGCGAAAGAAAATTACAAATTACCCAAAAAATATTAGGCATACGGTAAAAGCATGTTCTCTCTATCCCAAGTTATGCAGAATATATTGACAGCAAAACTATAATTTGATGCTCCTCTCCCTTCTACGTCTCTTCCAGGGATCCTGTTTTCCAGAGTTCTCTCACTAAATAAAGTAACATTATCACGGAGTAGTATTATCACACTCAAATTTATAAACATGCAATTCCCAAATCCCACTTCATTTTCTAGTTTCTATTTCTACAATTTTAGATTTTACACAGGATGAATCCCTCTTATTCACCACCATATACTTAAATACCTTCCTGATGTGTCATATCTCAGAGAGGCTTCTCAGTGTTGGCTCTTCAGGCAACACAGTAAAAGTATTTCCTCCTTACAGAAACCACTGCCACCAGCAATGTTCATCTCCAGTCATACTAAGTGAGACACTTCACAAACAGACTATGTTTAGGAAAGTACCTGCACTCTTCCAGACTTTAAGATCACCATTACAATCTCTACATGGGGCAGTATAAAATTAAAGATCCTGCTGATCACTGCAGAAGATTTTGGCTTGCAGAGAAGAGGAAGCATTTTCAACACGGCATCACATATTGCCAAATTACTGTGCTCTTCATTGGAATTACGCTTTTCTTTGCAGCAAAGCCAGTTAAAATAATTGCTACCTTCTTCCTCTCTCCAAAGTTCCTTCTTTCACACTTTATCAACCATTTCCTTACCCAGTTTAAAAGGCTGGGACCCAAACACCACTGAAGACACCTGAAGACACACTGAACACTGAACACACACTGAAGACCAAACACCACTCAGCACAGTCAAGAGGTGATAACTATGGGTAAGGGCACAAACTTTTACTAGCTTTGTTGACAGAAAAACCCACTGGGGAATCTTTTCCTAAAATCTGTATGAATAAATAAAAAAGTAAAAATGTAGAGAGCATTTCATAAGGCAAAAAAGCTTTGACAGTCCTCTATTAAACTGCAGAATGCAGCATTATAAAGAATTCTACCATGAAGCAAATTTTATGTTCTAAAATTACTCAAAATAAACTACTCAACTGAAGCAGAATGCTAGAAGTAAATGCTAAAATAATTCAACTGGGGAACATTAAATACATCTTCTGAGAATACTATTAACACAAGCAATACTCTTAAATTGTGTATTAGACATGATAGCGAGATTTTCCATAGAGACATACATATGCAAATCCTTCCAGTGGGTTAAATAAAAAGTATTTTTATTTCTAAAACACATAACTAACTTTCCAAAATTTAAAAACTAATCTACTCCTCCTTAACCTATAGTTTTACAGGATCAGCCACCTTATCTGCTCAGAGACAAGTCCTTTTGAAGCCAGGTACTGCCACCAAGTGGTGGTGAAATTTGGATTTGCAAATCCAATTATCCCCCACGTGGAGCATACAGAACTGAAACACATTCCTGCAGCTGCCAAATACGAGCAATGCTCTGTTAACGCAGACATTTAAAAATTAATCAAAGCAGAACCCAGATATTCAAATCTAAAACTGATCTCCAATGTAAAACAAAGGTTTTTCCAACAATTTGTTCCTTCTGTTCAGACACGGCTTGTAAGCAGTTGGATAAAGAAACCTTTCTCCCAATACAAATCCAACACATATCAATAAAACAATTAATAGTTAGGTGTTTTATGTAACTTTATGCAAATCCCCAATGATTACAGCTATAACACAAGAGAGGTCTTATTTTCAAGATTGCAGGAAAAAGTGTACCTGACATAAAAGACCTCTTAAGGTATAAATATCCAGTTTGTTGTCTGGATAAGCTACCCACTCGATCTACATTCATTACTATGTAAAGATCACAATCAGACTGAGAGAAATTTTTAGAAATTAGATACATTTGACTAATTTTACAGGAATATTTCACAAGTTAATTAAACAATATTGCTGGTTACCTGCATGAACTAGCTGTGAAGTGTCAATCCAACAGATCACAGATGAAAACTTGAATGACAACATGATGCTGCTGCATAATGGATTAACAGAGTGACTTTCTTAAAGATGATATTAAGAACATTCTAACCCAATTAATGCAACACATCTTTCAACTTCAGAACAATTCTGACCTTATTTACTGTTATATTGAACAAAAGTTGTCATTCTTTTTATCCAGCATGACCTGAAACACATCTAGCAGTTTCTCAGGATTTTTGCTTTTTTGGCTGATAATCACTTGCAATACAAATGTTAATGTAATCATAAATTTTAAGACTGTGTCTCCTGCCAGTGTAAACAGATTTTTTAACTTTTAAAGCATGGTACCTTTTCCAATTATAAAAACACTAGCTGAAACAAACACTCTGCTTTTACTAATTTAATTCAGAACCTTAGAGTATTGAAATACATTAGTGGTATTCACTCATCCTTATCAGCAAACTGACCCTTATCCTATGTTTTTTCAGTTATCAAGGATTAAAAAGCTAGTAAGATTCTAAGTAGCAGTACCAGGTAAAGCAAAAAAAGTAATCTTGTACCTTTTCAGATTAAGAACAAAATATTCTGTTGACTTGGAGAAGGTTATTGTGCTTGCTGATGAAAAGACAAAATCAGAGCTTTTAAAGGACCCAAACCTATGTAACACTGCACATGACCAGAAAAATAAAAGTGAGAAGAAAAGCTCAGATCAGTCCACTAATACTCAGATTGGTTTGGTTGGAGGGGGGGTTGTTGTCGTTGTGGTTGGTTGGTTGTTTTTGTTCGGGGTTTTTTTGTGTATGTGGTGTTTGGGGGGTTGTTTGTTTGGTTGGTTTTTGTTTGTTTCTTTCTTTTGTTTTTTTCATTTAAAAGAAAAAAAAGTCATCACCAGAAGTGATTAATGGCAGAAAACTCATGTTACCAGGATATCCTCTCTGAGCCAAGGAAACAAAAATCCTACGTACTAAAATTTATCCCATGCAAACTTCTGCATATAACCTATCCTTCCTCAGTATTCATGGTACTATTATTCACTAATTACATCCTTCTACTTTTAGGTAAAGTGGTTTTTGTTTTGTTCACTAAAAAAGCACAATAATTTCACTGATTTACTGACTATTCATTTGTCATTTTTACTGAATGCTGGGAACCTCAAGATCTCCTCCAAGCAACAGCAATACTGATCAAGTGTCATTACACTGTTTCCATTTATTTTTTTATACATTTTTCTGTCTTCTTGCTGTGAATGCAATACTACAGGCATTCTCCTCAGAGACCAGCTTTTTCCTACTAAACACAGATAACCACCATTATGATGAAAGATCTTCAGAGTTTCATTCAGAAGACTTCATGCTTAAAATACAAACTCAATTATTTATATATTAGACATTTCAACTGATTTTCTGTATTTAAATGAGTGATTAGGTAACACACAAAAAGAAACAAAGCATAAATGGCAAGCTTTAAGTACTGAAAACATTAGAAGGCACAAGGAACAGTCTGAATTTTACTGCCAATTCAAGTCCCTTTTCTAGCCATAATTCCTGTTTTTTTTAAACTCATCCTTTTGCAGAGTTATATTCATTTGTTTTCTCAAAGTAGCACATTCCAGAAACCACCAAAGTCAGGCTAAGACAGTAAACATCTTCTAGTAACAGTAACAGTAAACACATAAGTATATGCATAACACAGCAGTAGAGCTTATTTTTAATTGTTCATAGTTCAGAAGACAATTCATAATCAAAGTCTTGAATCAGTTATACATGATACAAAAGATCAATGCTCAACAGAAGAGCTATTTTAAATTCCCCACAAAGCACTCTTCTATAATCACTATTTTACAGTTGATAGCAACAGCTCTGAAGAAGTCTTAGTGGAACAGAAGATATGAACAAAGCAGTTCACATCTATTTTAAAATGTACATTCTAAAATTTCAAGGCAATATTAAGTCTACATATTAATTGGATCTTGGAATTAAGGAACAAACTCATTTAAGCAAATGGGATCTCCCTCTCACCTCTTCCAAATAGCAAGTCACTGCAAGCAGCTGCATTCTGAGATGGCACATTAGTAAAACAGCAAGCAGGAAACTTGAGAAGACAACTTTGGTTTGTTACAGAGGCCTCTGTAGCAGAGTCCATCATGCCAGGTCTCCAAAGTAGAGAATTTCCTGAAATGTGGGGCCTTAACCTAAAGATTCTCTTGAAAGACTCAAGTTAAAACAGATTAAAGCTCTTTGTTACATGTTTCACGTATATTAATTTTATGGTTCTAATTATTCCTGGAGTAGCAAGTAAATGGAAAAGAAAAAGATAAGCATCTTAATTCTTTTTCTCAAAATAACAGAGAAAGGGGGTGGGGAGAAGGAGGAAAACACCAGTTACAGAAAATTGTTCCTACATGGATACTTTACAATTGCAAATGGACACTTAAGTTCCACCAGCAGTAAATCTCCATAAACTTTGTCTTTCAAATAGCTTGCAAATGGGGTTGCTAAAGACAGAAAGGGGGGCCAAAAATTCCAACAGAATTTCATTGTTTAAAACTTGAAATGCTATTCTGATAGTTGGTCAAATTTCCCACGCAGTTATTTATTAATACAGTAGGTGCAAGTTTAACATGCTGCTTTTACAGTGCAAAGTACACTTTCAGTACTTTGAAACCAGGTGGACAATATGTAGAGGACAATTTTAAAGTGCTCATAACTTTGGCTCTCAACAGCTAGTGGAACACCTTGTTAGCTTTTTGACTATAATAATTTATGGGAGAAAAACATAATTATCCTAATATTAAATAATGGGGGAATAATTTTTGCTCCTCTTTTGGTTTTGTAGAATTAACACCACGCCATGACAGAACATATGCTGCATACATTATAGTAATCAATATACAAATTTTAAGACAATTTTCACTGATCACTGTTCTGCAGGTTTAGCAGTATATGCAAATGGCATTTTTTAGGGAAAAAAAAGACCAACACAAAACTCCTACTCACCTTTGCTTGTTTGATTTACATTATGCTGTAAGATCCACTTGCACATTAAAACAAACCTGCAAAATAAAACAAGAACTTACTGTATAGCTGTCACCGTTTTCTGCTTATGTCCTAGACTATCAGACAAGACAGGCAAAGCAGAGAGGTAAGAAATTCACAGCCATAAAAGTATTCTATTTCTTTGATCTCAACGTAAAATTATCAACATTCCAGTGGTCTTCTCTCAAACAGATGTAATTTCCAAATAACATAGCTATTGCCATTTTAATAAAAAAAATCTACCAGGAAGTTGTATCAAATAGACACATGCTATTAAATTAAGTGGGCAGAACAGGGGAAAAGAAGTAGCACAGCAAGAAAAGCTCTGCATTTGCTGCTAGTGCCTTCAAAGTCAGCTCTCTCAAAGTCCCTGAACAAGGAATGATGCACAGAAAGGAAATGGTTACAAATGAAAGCTTTAAAAAATATTTTCAGCAAAAATGATTGACATAGCTGAGATTAAGTGCTGGAGGATTATAAGCCCAGGCCTTTCTAATTTCTCACCTTTTCTAAGGCAAAATTGTGTTTACGATTTTAAGGTTACCTAGCCCACTTAAAAATTCTAATTTATTTGTCTGCATGAAAGCTGATCAAGGTCAGATGAACTTGTTTTGCTGATGTAAAACTAACTATACAAGGTCATTTTTCACTTCCTGTTTCGAAATTCTGAAGATACTCCAAAAGTAACTGAAGCTGCACAAAAACAAGAATGGATTTGGGTATGGTATCTCTACAGAACTGGGTCTACTAATGAAGACACAACTACTAGCATAGAGCTTTAAAGAAAAGGTAGGTTGTTCTTATCTAGACTAAATGTTTAGGCATCATCAAAATTGACTCTGAATGAAGCAACTATTGTAACACACTGTCCTTAACTCATTTTATTCACACACAGCTTTTTGATTCAGAGTTCCCCAATCAATCTGCAACTGTCTCAAAGCCCCTTGCCTAAACTACAAAGACAGATAGTAAGGGACGACAGATCTTTCAAAAAAGTCTGACTGGAAAATACAGAAAACACAAAGCAACAGAAGATAAGTATTTGAGCTCCTCTTCCTAGCCCCAGGATTGTGTCCCAAGTATCACATTAAACTGTAGCCTTATGCATGAATGTTATTCAATATACATCCTCATTTCTCAAGTAAGATTTATTACAGAAAAAAACCAGCATTATTTGGTCAGACTTTAAAGTAATATTCATTCACCTAGAGAAGCAGAAGTGTTACTTTCAAACAGCAGTGGAGCTCTACTGTATGTTACAGAAAGTAAACATTAAGCTACAGTTATATGCCCACAAAAATAACAGCCTCCATACACAAAGAGCCAAAACACCTTTCAAAAAATGAGAAAGAAATTAAGTGGTCATGGCTTTACATGATCAAACATCAAGATGAGCACTAAACCAGACATTTCAGTAAGGCTGTGCACTTTGGCTGGGGCACGACAACACCAGTCTAACACTTCTCTCATTAAGAACTACAAGACACTGCCCCTGTGCAAAATGGCCCCATCACCCACACCTTCTAAACTTGGCAATCAACTAAGCATTAGCAACAACTGTTCTCAACATAGATTGCATGGCTTGTGACTTAAGTGCAGACAGAATGGAAAGGACTGAGACAACTCCAGACAACTGCAGATCACTGAAGTGAAACAGCAACACAGTCATACCACCCACTCCTCTCTGTAACAGCCTTTCCACAGGAACACTTCACTTGGGACTCATCAGTTGACTTAGCATAGGGTAAGACCTCTCATTTTATGTGAACAGTCTATCTAGAGGACATGTAGTCTTATACTCATTGGAGGTGCACTTTGCAGAAAACTTAAATGCAAGTACTCACATCAGGGATAAATCGGGGGTTATTCTACATCTGGCACAGAGGGAAAGAGAAGGGAAAAGAGAAGATGGGCCATCATAATTTGGATATTGTCCAGCTGAAGGAGAGATGACAAAGAGATCACCAGCAAGTAAACTGCTGAAGGACCAAAGAGCTGGTCACTGTAGCCCTGCATCAAAAACTTCAAAGGGCCCTACAGAATTTAACTCCCCTTTCTGGGATTTCAAACCCTCTGATGTACAAATCTCCACCCAATGGGAGATGGCACTTGCAGTGTCATGCAAACATCTTCATGAAGGCAACACAGCCCACAGGACACCAGATCTTAGCCCAAACTATTGACAGCATTGAGACTGTTTAAAGCCACCCACCTATAGTGCTTAACCAGCACCCACATCTCCTCTCAAAGGTCTTTCTGCTGTCAAGTAAGATTTCTCTCACTCCAATCAAACTTTAACACCTACTATTAATTTCAAGGGTGATGACATTTGAAATAACTGAATGCCTGACATTCTTTACCAGCAGATTCGAGAAAGGTAGCTCTCCAAAAATTTCCTTAGGGAAAGGCAGATATTTCAACATCTTAAATGCTTTTGATTCAATTTACCTGTCTTAATTCTCATTATCGGGAAAGGAAGTGAGAATGAAAGTCACTCCCCCATACCAGGTAATAAGAGAGGGCATGAAAAGGGACACAGAATTGAGTAAGAAAAGCAGTTACAGAGCATAAACCTGGAGGCCTCGATATTCAAAGAGTGAGAAGCGGGACTACAGCAGGGAAAAAGGACTGCTGTAAAATGGTCAGGCTTCTGATTAGTGATAAGCAGCTTCCTGTTCTGATATGGGCAGTGAACAGGAAGTGGAAGAAAACTGAAATTGTGGAAAGACATCAAAAATGCACCCCTAGTGATACTAAATGAAAAAAGATGGACTGAAAATTCTTGCTATAATGAAGAATCTTCTAACAGCACACCCCCTCCCTCTCTGAGGAAAAAGTTTAAGAAATACTAGAATGCAAAGGTGTACAATAATTAAGTATAGTTTGTTGTAATCCTAACAAGAGTTTTGACCCATTTGTTTACTGTGCAGCCCTTATTTCATAACAGATCTGTGTTATAAGTGACATTTCTACATCTGTCTGGGAAAAGACACCACCACCTTGAACTACCACCTTCTCATGGAATGATTGCAGCTAGGAATGTGATTCGTTTGGAAGCTTTTTTAGGTGGTTTATTCAACTGTTTTTGTTTTGGTATGTGTTGCTGTTCAACACAAAACCAGTTTTGCCCCTATAGCTGATTATGACGGTGTGGGAAGAAAGAAGAGGAAGAAATAAAGACTGGAATAACTATACTATAGAAACTACTTTTGTTGATATAAACTGTGGCTAAACAGTCAGTTCCACCAGCTTGACATAACATAGCAAAAAGGCTTGCAACTGTAGACTTGACTTCACAGCTTAGAAAATTTGATTAGTTATTTGAGAGTGGCAGCTACATTTATTAGGATATGACCATTCCAGCACTAAATTCAAAAGCAGGGTGTGGGGTGTGGAATAAATTTCATTCTAATACCTTGCAGCTCTGGAAAAAAAAAATCTTACAAAAATCTAACAATCCTAAATAGAATGCAGGAAGAAATAGCCAGCAGAAAGCAGAGATTACTAAGAAAAGACTATTACAAGAAAGCCAGAAGTTCCTGCCAAAACTGTACATGCAGTATCAGGGATAAAGTAAGTTCAGAAGATGAGTGAAAAGGCAAAAACTTAGCTGACAAGAGTCCTGCATCAGTTGGTACAGCTGAAAAGCTCTTTAAATACAAGCCTATACTGCCATTTTCCAAATAAGTAGTCAGCAATGACTTTGTCTGTACAAAATGTAGTTTCCTGCTTTCTGTTTGCAGGAGCTTTGGTTGTCTTTGATTTTTATTTAAAAAGTATAAGAACAACTTAATCTACACTCAGTAACCACAAATATCTAGAACAGCCAGTGTAGATTCAATAATCATTTGAATTTAAACATGAGGTTTTCTAAAACCACAAAATTAATCCCTTTCAAGAATTTGTAGAATCTCTCAATCCATGCTATTCCAACTATAGCTTAAGCAACTGAATTATGCCACAATCCCACTCACCAAAATTAAATTTGTAAAGAAAAAACCATAATCACTTTTCTTAAAATAGCTAATGAAGAGCAATACTTAAGAATAGGTACTATACTGGAGCCTGAATTACCCAGAAGTCAAATTAAGCAAAAGCTTAACACTTTATAACATGAAGAGACAAAATTTAAGTCTTTTTACTGGAGATGCTCCTGACTTCAAATAATCTGCAGTGAGTGAACAAAAGCAAGCAAGGGACTGCAAGAGAGAAGATTGCCTCTTGCATTTTGAATCTCCTGCTAGATTTTGAGAGTTATCTGAAAAATAGTTCAAAGAAGTTACAGTTCTTCCTTTGTCTATTCATCACAGTAAAAGCCACATGCACAGTTCCCAAAGCTGTGGTAGGGCTTTCACGTGGAAATGTTGAAATCTCATTTTTCTACTCGTAGAAAGTTTTGCTTTTTGACAACACTCCATATGGGACGGTGAAGCACTTCAAGGAAACGTGTGACAGCATAGGAAATGAACACAACTGATCATACCTCAGACTGGGAAGCTGTTTCAGTCCAAACAAGATTACAAGTAGTTGAATGCAACATTAATAGGAGTATCACAGTAGGGAAAAAAGTAGTCAGAGAGAGTAGCTTGAATGGAAAAAAAAGAACCTAAGTTTATACCATCAATTAGGTCAAACAAGAGATTTAATTATTATTTCGAAAATAAATAAATAAAAAAACTGAGAAGTCATCACAGTGAAAAGTATTCTAGATAGGCAGGAGTTTGGACTAACAAAACATACTGGATGAAAAGGTTATTTTTCCTCTCTATCATGAAACAGATCAGATGCAAACATTCAAAGATGTACACAACAGGCACACAATAAAGATGCAAAGATATCTAGAGAGAAGCAAGGGGAAACAATTTGAGAGCTATTTACTTTGAGCATACATTATCCAGTAAGCAAATATGTAACAATGAACACACAAATGAAAGCATCATAAAAGCACTAAACTGAAGCATCAGTTTGAAGATGGGAGTCCTGAAAACATTTAGAATTTCAAGACCTTGAGAAAATACTAACATGTTTTTGCAGGTTACTTATCCATCTAGTTTCTCCCCTCAGCTAAGATGGGTGTAACATTCTAAATATCACTGACATTAAAAAGTTTATAGTCTATCAATACCCTACTAAATTGAATGGCATTCTTCACAATGAGATTTACCATAAGTAATAAGCTACAGAGAAATAATTCACTGTCTTTATAATTTCTCTGCCTGTTTAAGCTACAGATCAACCTACCACTTGCATAACAAATATCCATACATTTTCAATCACCCTTCAGCCCATTCATTTTTGACCACATGAACTAGCTATTCATTTGCTGCACTCAAATACCTTAAATATAACAGCTTTTCTTAAATAGGGAAAGCTAAAGCACAGAATGACATCATCTCTCCATTCCTCTCCAAACTACAAATGGCACTGTACACATCCTTGGCACCATCCTTGACTCTGAACACGTCTCCATCCATTATGCTGTCAGCAAAATCTCGTCTGTACAGGAACTGCCTCTACCCTTCCAGTTACACAATCATTCTGTGCCCAGTCTGAATTTTTATACATATACATATATATATATTCCTTCACTATACATCATCATGTAAGCTTAACACAGAGCACCTCAAAATATAGTGACATACCCTAGGACTGTAAGCACTGCAAAAAAGCATTCCAGAGAATATTTACACGAAATCTTCCCTACCTCATAAGAAATTTCATTATGGTTCCTTAAAAATTTTTAGTCCAAGTTTGCATCTCCCATTTCTCAGCTGAAAAGTAACTGAAAATGCAAACCAGGAAAGCCTGATCACTGAAGCACTTTCTAAGGAACCAACAGCCTTAAGTAAAAAATATGCATTTTTTGTCTTTTTTTTTTTAAAAAAGCAAGCTTGTAGAAACATCTGAGGCAGCCTCTTATATTTGAAGGCTTGTTTTTAAAATACTAAACTGCACAATGATGTTACACATTTGCAGTGTTGTCCTCTCCTTTCTCCAGAACTACAGAATTTTAATAAAAACATGAAGCAGGCCAAGTTAAGCATAAAAGTAAAAAAAAAAGTTTAAGCTAACATTGTGTCCATCAAGTTAGTGCACCCCCTTTAATGTACCACTAAGCAACACCATTCTACAGTTCAAACATCTGTCTTCACATACTACTCATTTTTCAACAACTTTGAAGTTTTATCTTATGTGTATTTGGCACACATTACTGCAAATAGTTTATCAGCCCCACATCTACCAAATGAATCCAGTGCCTTTTCAGCCAAGGAAGTCTGACAGAACCAAAACCTCAAAAGATTAAAAAAGTACAGAAAAATGGGATCTTCTCTAGGTAGAAAACATATCACACATATGGGACTTTGATGAAGAGCAGACACAGTTTACTGTGAGACCATACCTGTCATCAATCTGCCACCTGTGGAATCCTGATAGAAAAGCATCAATTATTCTTCACACATTCACTGAACTTAACATATCCCTTTCCTGACGTACTGCATAAAATAACTCTGGAATTCCTCAATGTAACTACAACCTATTAATCAAAAATCTCCAAGAACTTTACTACACAATGCATACACTTACATCCTTATGAAATAAAATACAATAGTTTCCCAAGTAGATTCCACTCTATAACCTGACCCCTATTTATATATCTTGATCCTTATTTATAGATCTTCAAACAGGATTTAGGTTGGGATTATTTATTTCAAACTCAAAATCTTAAAAAATATTAAAAAAAGCTTTGCTGCATGCAGAAAAAAACACTCAGGGCTTAATTTCAGAAAGCCAGAATTATGTTACCAGATGTAGCATATTTTGTGAAATAGTATTTCTGCACTGTTTTTTTCCTGCAAGTTGTTTTATAAGGACATTAGGTTTATTATTAAAATTTAAAACCATTAAGCAATTTTTTAGTGTAGAAAAGGCAATAATGAGGTTTTAAAAGATATTTACTAGAAATTATTTTCTCCACTAAATAGATCGGCATTCTAAAACAAGAATGCCTGATGATATCCATTCTATCTAAATGGATTAAATATCTGTTCCCTTTAATGACACTTTTACTTCAAGGCAGTATCTCACACAACATTTCTCACAGTAGTTAAAGCAGCACATTAATAATCACGCCATGTTCTTACTGTAGCACAATAATTTCTGGTAGCCATTTTCTTTCCAGCTTTAACACTGTTTCAAAGCCAACAGTCCTTCCTGCAACCTCTGTATAAACCCAAAGGAAGCAAACTGCTCAGCAGTTTTCTCTGGCTACCCTCCTCAGATGCCTCCCTCCAGACCATCTTCAGGCCAATGTACTTAGCTATCTATTCTATAGCACAGCACTCGACTCAATTTCAGTTTACACTAATGGAAATACAACAGCATGGCAGTTCCCTTTTTAAAAAACCCCAAACGACCAACCCCCACATGTAGGAGACAGTTTGCTAGTTATCAAGGATACTTTCAGGGGAGGGCAGCGCCGCAGTTCATTACTTTCACCTGCAGGCGCTCAGAACGCACAGCCCGGGACAGGATCACCAAGCCGCAGGCAGCGCCTCCATCTCCGCACCGGGAGCAGCCACCGAACCTTCGCACATCACAGATTACAACATCAAAGCCAGTGCTGGAGCCAAAACCAATTTCTTAACAGACTTATTCTGAAGATCTCTGCATTTCCTACGTTGCAAGGCAAACTAGTGCACACATTCATTTCCAAGTCTTCCTCTGTTGTTTCTAAAGTCTTAAAAATGACAAAACTTGAAACACTTCCTTGAATTAAGACTGCAATGCAGATTTAAAAAAACAGGTTGAGTCTAAAATCCTACAGCTCAAAATTAGTGACAGATGATTATTTTCTTCTTTAAGAAAAAAAAATAAACATGTCCCTTTCTTGCTGTCTTGACAGTTTGAAAGAAAGCAGTAGAGAACAGAAAGTGAATTACATAAACATTTTTAACGGCAATGGCAGGAAACACTGAACTGGTATTAGCACGTAAGTACCTCCTACAAAACAGGATCCTAATCCCAAATTCAGCTCCTCACAAGTTTGTTCCAGTTGAAAGGGTAGCTATGCTGGGATCACGAGCTCTAATGCCTGCTGTTGTCTGTCTAGACAGCGTTTCTGACATTTCCTGACCATAGCAGGAAAGGGAATCTCCTGTTCCTAGCCTCAGAGGAAATGTATTTTCTGCGGCCATGAAAATGTAAAATCTAACAAAAATTTCCTAGAGATTTCATGCACGCTTTTCGTTAGTATTTGTAAATCTTTGCTCATGCAGTGCTAAGCAATATCTCATATATAAGGGCTTACACTTAAAATGAAGGTAGGCTTATGGTGAACTCTGAATTGGTGCAGCAGTGATTTTATTCTGATATCCCTAGGACAGTACCTTCCAGCAGAGGACAGAGTAGACACTCTGGAGTATCACTCCCTGTAAACAGCACTGCTCAAATAGCCTTCTTCCTTATCAGAGGACTAATCTGTGACTACAATGAATGTTCCAAGATGAAGAAAATAACCACACAAAACAAGCCCCAAAAAATACAAATTCCAAACCAATCACCTAAAAATATAAATTCCAGCACTGCCATTCTTCCAGTAAAAAGCTTTTTCCAAATAAAATACACATATATTTCATACATAGGTTTCAGCCACTGCTTATCAGATTTGAAGTGAAGTTACCAAATGCTTCCTAATCAGGTTGATATACAAGCTATAATCTTTACACTCTACGAAAGAGCACTTTGGGGAGCCACATATACTTAGCCACTAACGTAAGGACTTCCCTCTATTTTGCAGGAGCCTGCTTTTTGGTGACAGAGGAATGGTTTTGGTGAAGAAGGAAAGTTATAATATGCTGTCAACACTACCACCTTAACAGCCATTGAAAATGTAAAAATCCATTCCTCAGTGAGCTGATCAGTGTTCACTTCTGATTTGGTGACACTGTAAGTTTCCAGCATTGTCCATGGCCTACATAAATAAGTAAGAACTATTTCCTACCTCAGCTAAGCTGTAGCAATGCAACATAATTAAGCCAGCTGTGTTTTATTTTACACCTTCATGCCAGACAGCTGCATGAGTGTTTTCTGAATAGGAACACCACACATTTTACAACTGAGGTTATGCTACCAGACCTGGCAAGCAAACTGGGGTAAATTCTCCCACATCCCTCTTTGAAATGTAATTTGTGACCACCAGTTACTGTCATGAACACTCAATCAAGCCAGTCACACACCACCAGCACCACAGCCACAGTTCCGGCCTGACACAGCATCCACAACTCGTTAGTAAGCTCATATTCGTGGTCCCTGTGTTTCAATTGGACAAGGGTCCACAAGCTTTATTACTAATATAGTCATCATACAGGAGTGTTTCCTATAGTAAAATTTCACAGAGTTTACTCAAGTTAGTGCCTTTGCTACAGAATTATTAAATGAAAAGCATTTTGCTATGAAGCAGGTGTTTCCAAGATCCACCCCAAGGACTCTACTCAAGTTATGCAGTACCTTGAGGGCTACTTTCTAAACTGTTTAATAAACATCTATGGAGTCTCCAGGCGAGACTGCAAGAAGATGCAGCAGTTCTGTGCAGGCTTCACTTCAAGATTAGGGTTTCATTAATCTTTCTCTTTTCGGCCTTGAACCCTTTAAATGCTTGTGGACTTGTTCACTTCCTTTTGTTTCAGGCAAAAGTTTAAAATCTTTGATTCTTTTGCTATTTGAATTAGTTCTTCCAAATACATAAAGGCCAGTGGAAAAACTTGGTATTTCCAGCATGCCACACCAGTTATTCTCACCTGTGCATATCCAGCCTATTGGCTGTCCTTAGGCATCTCATCTGCTTGGAGCTGAAGTATCCATACACACTTGATTAGTCAGTTTTGCTAACCAGAGCAGGCTTCCCAACCAAATCTTCAAAGTAGCTCAAGAAACAGAAGAGACAAGACAGATATTCTAAGACTACTTCACATGCTTTACACTGGATTACTAGGACAGCACAAAAGAACTGGATCTGCATGGGCTAAGATTGTATAAAATTAAAGAGTATAAATGGCACAAGTCATTCACACCATTACTGTTTCAGAATAAAGACACTGTTTTTTAATCAAAGCAAAGAAACCTGTACGTTTCCCATCCTAAAAAGGACATAACCCCAAGCCAAAATATGTTCTTCTAGCAAGTAAACAGCTTATGTTATTCACAGTAATAACAAAGCTTCTTAAAACAAACCAAAGTGAGCAGCAAAGATAAAGGAGACTTTGCCATTGTCTTGGACATTCGCAGTCAAAATAAAAACCCCCTGCATACCTTGTTCAAAGGCTTCATAAATTCACAATGACTAATATGTCCCAAAAGCTTAGTGTTCTACATCAACAGAGGTTCTGTGCCCTCTTTTGGGCCCATAAATACAACAGACTATTTGCCTGCTGATTGGCCCCAGAGCTACTGTGTTTCCTCATTATTGGGAATTTTGTAAGCAAACTAGATTTGAAGACCTCATGTTTGTTTTCCACTGAAACACTGAAGAAAATATAACCAACATTTAAATGTTGAGAGAATATGTATGAATATGAAATCTGGTTTAAATGGATAAAAGGAGCAAGAGTAACTTTTCCTTAAGTTTAAAGACAACATATAGAAGCACACTAAATTAAAACAATTCTGATTAAAAGGTCCAGAACTTATTCAATACCTATTTAATCAACTTCAAACAGATTCAGAGAAAACAAGAGCCATAAATGATTCTGCAGAACTCTGATAAAAGTACAGAAATACATCAGGTATTGCTACAAATTCAAGAAATAACCTGTCTTTAGCCTCAGATTCACAAAACTAAAGAAATTCCAAGAACAAACAAAACAGAAAACAAAGGAAGCTGTAGCACAGAACAGGTCAACTTCAACTTTAAGCCTTCAAAATATCCTAACCAAAGCTCTTCCTTGAGCCAGAAAACTGTTTGGAATTTACGATATTTAGAAGAGAGATATTTGTATCTTTGACTTTTTAATGAGGTATAGGCAGCCACAAGCCACTCAGATTTGTACTTTAGTCTGGAAAAGCCAAGAGGGTTTTGGGGCAGAGGGGTTTTTTTTGTTGTTTTCTGGTCAGGGTTGTTTTTTTTGGGGGATGAGGATGGTGAGGGGATGGGAAGTGTGGTGGGTTTTTTACACTAATAGGATTGTCCTGTGGAAAAGTATTGGTAACTTCAACAGCTCTGCATTCTTTCAAATAGCTGCCGATCTAACATCATACAGGTTTGGTTTTTATTTCTGAATGCTAAAATCTCCTTTAAGGACAGGAAGAAATGCTAATGAATCTACAGTGACAGAAAACATGAAGAAAAAGAACAGCCTCAAGCAGGTAAAAACCAGAGCACTCCTTCCTGCTGAAAATGGCAATCTGGAAAATCACTTTAAAAAGTGGAAGAAAAGTTAAGGTAAAACTGTCTGTCAGAACAAAAGTGAAATCACAGAGATATTACTTTGTACAAAAGCACCTTAGCTCCTAGTATTAGTATCACTAAGTTGGAAGCAAACTTTGATCGAAGAAGATCATGGAAACCACAACACAGGCGATCACTAATTAATCCTCCCTCCTTTATATTTACATCCTTTGAAAACAGTATGCATCAGCACGCTTCAGGAGTAGCATACTACCTGGACCTAAAGCCAAATTACTAAAAATACATTAAATAGAACTTGATGTAAAACAGCACCCAGTATCCTAAAGATTAAGTGATCACCTTGCAGAAGTCAAACCAACCTATTTTTCTCTAAATGGCTCCACAAGAAAAAAAACCCCAAAACTATCTCCTCATTAACGCTGCAAATGACATGAAGGAAGGTCCTGCTGCAATACTGCAGTACTTCTTATGCAAAATTATCAACTCATCTCTCTGATTTCCTAACAGACACAGCTGAACTTCTGAAGAGACTATAGAACCTGGATGCCTTCAGTTTTACTGAATGTCAGTACATTATCCTAAATATTGCCTTCATTTAGAACTTTGTATGATGTTCCAAAACACAATATTCCAACTTTTAACTGTTTGTCTATATACAAATGTTGATAAATATCTGTAACGATATACAGACAAAGAAACACAACTGCTTATTTGTTCTTGACATAACTCCTTACTAGAAAAGTCATCATCTCTGTTCTCCTCTGAAAAAACTTCACCGCACTAAAAACCAGAAGGCAAATTCCAAAGTTGTTTTTAGTGTCTAAAAGACATTTCTAAAAATGAATGATCACAGTACCTGTATGGTATTTTCAGAACTATGGCGACGTTTCAGTTATATCGGAACCTGGATGGCTTCTCCCAAGCATCACTTTTATTTTTTGCACTCTCCTTTGTGCAAAAATATGTTACACCTTCTAATGCTCATTACTGCTGGTAAAACATTGAAAAGCAATAGCAGTCTTATCACTGCTGGAGAGAGATACCTAGAGAACATTTTTTTTCTGGACAAGCTGTTCCTCTTCTTCTCCAAATCTCCTGACACAAGTCAGGAAAGAAACTCTCATCCACCAGCTCTTTCAGCCTCACTCTTTCAGTGAGAATCACACTGAACTTCCTCAGCAAGTCTCACCACATCCAAAGCTTGGGAACTAGGGCTTGGCATTGCACGGAACACCGGTGATGTACCTACCTTACTCCAAAACACTAACAAAAGGCAAGGTCCCTAAGAATCCATGCTGAAGCAGCTCACCAGCAAGTCTACTACTTTCCATCACTTGAGTCACTACTGTCCAACACAGTCAAGGCTTTACAAGGACACAGAAAAAGACAATCATTATTCCAAACCACTTTTGTAAGAAAACAAGTTAAATAAAACAAACGTTCAATAGTTTCCCCAAAGCAAAGATCTAGAAAGACCATGGATAGTGTATCTTTGGATATGGACCAACTATCTTTGGTTTATGTGACAACACAAGCAACCTTTCCACCTCGGTTTCTGCAGCATTTCAGCTCAGCTTGCATTCCAGACATGCAAGTTCTACTCCCTCCCACTCTGTAACTGCTCCAAACCCTTCCAATTTTTTCACTGTGGCTTATCTAGGTTAATTCACCATCACATGTTTCCCCAACTTATCTTCCCGCTTTTACCCCAGCAAGAAAACTGTCACAATGTATTTTTGTTAGTAACTACCTGATTAGGGAGTTCTAACTGCCATTTTGTTCTCAACTTTCTACAAGATGAGAAACTCTTTTAAAAGCAATTTCAGAGTGCTAATACTCATTACAATTCATACAACAGGTGCAGTTATTTTCATTACGTGCCACAGATTCTCAGTTTCAAAATTTTGCCCAGGAACACAAAAGATCAGGTGATTTCAATATGTCAATAAGCATGTTACGAAAAAGGAAGCAAAAGAGGGCAGAGCACTCACTTCAGTGTGGGAGAGAACTGCAAGAAGCCAGCTGCAGAACTGCTACTTCCCACTCCCTGTGATAGCACACACAATCAAGCCTTTCTCACAGAAGATACACTCACAGCTATGGTATTAAAAGAAAAAACCCAGCACCCCTGTGTGAAGAAAAAAAAAGTTATTTGTATTGGAACTTTGCAGGCAGAGCCTGTCCTCTGTTGAAAATATTGTTTCTAATACCAAGCTGACTTAGTAACAACAACAAAAATCCAGCTGTTGGAAAAAATACTCCCCTTCTCTGCCCTCCCTACCAATTATCACAGGGGAAAACACAGAATCTTTGGTGAAGGCTCCTAAGAACATTCATAAGAACACACAATATTCTTATATGCATAAATACAGTAACTTACATAAGTATAAACACAATAATAAATACAATAACCTAGAACCACTGTTTTGGTTGTTGGGAGCCTAATTTTAGGATAGAAATCCTATAAATTTCCAAACTTTTCTGACTGAAAAAGATAAATCCAGAAAACTAAGTGAATATCACATACAGTTCCTGACACTCTAGAGTCACGTAACTGCTGTATATGCCCACATTTGAAGATGGAGAAAGGTATCAGCAACAAACATTATAAACATTAAGGGCTTTCCAAAAGTAAGCATTAAAAATTGTATCACACAGAGCTCCTAGAAGAGCTGAGTAGAAGCAGAAGCAAACAGCAGAAATACACAGAGGACAACCACTCCAGAAAACAAAAACTGAAGCTAAAATAGAAAAAAAACCTATCAGCCGTAACACTAAAAAAACCCAAAGCCAACTAAAGCAATGAAAACCCTAAACCATAACCACCACCCATCACCCCACTGACTGCAGCCAGACAAGCAACAGACACCAACCACTTCCTACCAGGAGCAGCAAGGAGCAGCTTCAGAGCTGCTACGCCTTACACGCAGACATAAGGATCAGTTGGCCAAAAGCAGCCACCTGGTCTCCTGTTGTATGCCTTTCCTGGAAAACTCACCCCTGCCCCTATCAAAGAGCCACGCTGGAAAAAGCAGATGGGATTAAGCACAACTCAATGTCATCAATGTACCAAAATATTCTGTGAAAAGGCAGGCAGAAGGGACTCACTACTACATTTCAATGATTACATTTGCTAAGGAATTCCTTGTCTTTCACTCAAACTAAAAATGGATGCATTAAGTAAAAGGCTGTAAATAAAGGTAAATTTCACAACAGATACTTTGCTGTGGAAAGTATTTTTACAAATGGGTGCTAACAGTTGATACAGAAAACGGGGAAGGTACAGTGAAAACAGGGAAGACACAATGATCTTGATTCATGTCTTCAGCTACAATTGGACCAAACAACAAGGCACCTGTAATTCCTCCCTTCCTGTTTCCCAAAATGCACCCTCTCTCCTGTTCTACACTGCTTTGTAAAAATGAACATTATCAAGTAGCCATTTAAGACAAGCAAAAAATACGATAATTCAAATACTCACAAAATAGTGTCCCTTTATGAAGAAAAAAAATCCAATTATGTGAAAGTATCTAACTTGTAGCGTACATCATACTGAAATATTACAACACACTAACAATGGGCCTGAAATACTCCTAAACCCAGCCATCTAACCTTTATTCTGATTTGAGCATGAACTTTGCATAAACTGGATTAAGTTTCAAGAAATACTGAATTACTAAATAGCCCATCATCCTTAAACTAGTTAATTATTTGTAAGACAAAGCACTCAATATCAATCAATAAACATCAACTAGAGAATTCCATTTCCAGTATCTGGACTTAATATGAACCATTAGTTCCCATACCAAGAGCTTTACAATTACTTCTACTGGAGTGAGAGTTCTCTGTAACCCCAAGTTTGCTCAAAAGTATTATATCAGTTAACATTCAGTGTAACCCAAGCACACATACACACAGTTAAGCCACTGTCTTCCCCTATTTAACCTCACCGGCAATGTAAGGGCACGGCTGCAACATTTTGTCAACCTAACAGCTGCTGTGTACAGTTGTAGAGTGACAGAAAGGCAGCACAACTGGATTTAAAAGAAATTATTTTATATGAAATTATTTTATATTTCATTATGAAGTTTTAAAAGAGCTCTCCTCCTCTACCAGTACAGGTAAATCCTACAGATTCTGGGTAGACTTTGTACCAAGATGAAATATTCACTACACAACACTGAACTGCAGACTAGATAAGTAACAGAGCCTATCATGCTTTTTCAAATTTTGAAAACAACACATAAGTTTATGCAAACTCATTACATGGCCTTTCTTGATGGAGAACTGTGATTTGAGCATCAAATTACATCCCACAGAATTGCTGCACTGTAGAGGTGCGCAGTATGTGCATCTGTTTTTACACGGCCATTTCACATCCTTGCCACCAAAGAGCTTTTCTACAATTCTGTGAACAATGTGGGCATGACCTCCACCATCACTGCTTGCATGAAAGGTTCCTATTAACTGATCTAAGGGACACAATGTATACAGGCATTAATGTTTATGTGAGCTTTCTGTCTGGGTTTTTGGGGTTTTTTTGTTAATTAGGCATAAAAAGGATATTTTTCATGATACTACAAACTTATGAAGTCCTTAACTCATTCTGACAGTATCTTTATATGTATCAGCCAGAGTGACCAACAATCACAGTTTCAACAGGTAACTTCAGTTCTTTATGCAGTACCAATATGAAATTTACATCTACATTGGTAAAAAAATGCAGTAAGGAAAAATGTTAATTAACAAAAATCAGCTTATAGATTTGGCTTACAGGCAGGGTGCTCAAGAAGACAATGAGTATTTTCAGAGAAGACAAACTGGTTTTGGTTTATTTCACCAGAGATTCCTTCACACTCTGAAGTAGTGTGGACATTATTTTCATCTGAACAAATCCAGTTTTGGAGGTTATACCAAGTTTACCCAGTCTCAAAATCAACTTAAGTGAGTGCAACATTGTTTAATTTTATTGTTCTTTTCTCAATTTCGGGATACATAACACAAAATGCTCTGCAATCCAGAGCACAAAGGAAACCAATTGAATGTGGCTTGTAGTAACTAACATTGGAGCAATGCATTTGGTACTAAAAGAATAAAGGGAATAAAACAAGTATCTTAAGGCTCTGATAGCCTCATCACTTGAACTTTGCTGAAGTTAAAAAGTTGCTTGAAAAGGTAAAAATATGAGGATAGTGCTACTGACACAGTGAATCAGCAGCTGTTCAAAAACCTTTAATTCAAACCAACTTCAGCAGAAACTGCAGAGCAATTAACATAACCATTCTGTATTTTCTCCAGTTTTAAGTTCTCAAAGCTTTTAAAAGTGTGAAAGTGTTTGAAACCAATAACTGTGTGTCAGCATGTGTGTGCTTTATTACTATCGAGAATTTTACTCCTTTTTCAGTTCCATTTTCTCCATAACTGACTTGAAAAGGCTTGAATTAAAGAAGCATACACACTAGTAGGCTGTGCTAATACTTGCAAACATAAGCACAAACTACTGCTCAAGGAATTCCACTGACAACTCTTGACTTCAGTGTCCATATGAAATTCAGTTATTGTGAAGTCAAAGGCATTGCCACTCTTGTTTAATATCCTGTTTATTCAGCTGCTGATGCTCCTATTTCAATCAATCTTTTCTGTATTAAATAACCTCACAAAGATGCTCCAAGTGATCAGTGCCTTTTCCCCCTACCAGCCTGGTCACCTGTTGAGAGTTCCATTACCTTTCTGCACTAAGAACTTTCATACTTTCCTAGGCATATTCCTCCTAGTGCTACTAAGCATAAATCAGACACTGGACTTCATTAAACTAAAAAAAAAAAAAAAGTCAGAGTAGTACACCTTTGGTTGTTTGGTTTGTTTGGGGTTTTTTTTACAGTGATATTTACCCAGGACTTTTTTTAATTAAAAAAAAAAAAATCACACAAGCTGAACAAAAGAAAAAAATCATAAAAAGACAAGTCAAGTGTCTCTAGTGACATTATGGGTGTTTTTCTCCATGAAAGTCCTGTTCATTGGGTAGGTCTTTTTAGTAAAAATGAAACCTGTTGGAAAAGAATACTAGACATCAGAAAAAAACTATTTCTAAGAAGATATTCTGAAGATTATTAATTTCAATTCTCACTGTAATTCTTGTTTAACTCTGCACCATATCCCTCTACGGTTACATTATACAGGTTTGCAGCATCAGCTCCGACTTTAAGTCAGTGTAACAGGATTGTCACACTGCACTGCTCTTGGATGCACTCTGCTTAAACACCTCTCCAGTAAAAAAAATGCTGCATTTTCTCTGCACCTAAGTGACCCACCAAAAGCTTCCCCAGATTTATTCTGCATTGCCTAATCAGTCCATTTATTCTGTCCTAAAATCACCAACCTTACACAAGTCAGGTAGTAAAGAATTCTACACAGAAGAATCACATTAAGTTACCAAAACTCTGAAGCACTTCACCCTTCATTGTGAAGAATCTTCTCTTTAAAATTTGTTTTATAATTTGAATCAAAAATTATGTTGCAATTTGTATTTAAAACCCTTGTCAATTAATTAATATGCTAATTCATTACTCTATACAACACGAAATGACTTCTCACTGTGAAATCTGGTGCACATTCATTCCTCATACGCGTTTGAAAGCAAAGTTCCATGACACAATCTTCATAATTAAATTATGCCCTGGAAAGGGGGGCAGGAATCAGAATATCACCGCAAATGAGGTTTTGCTTAAAGGGCTAGAGCTGTATAGCACTGATGGAACCCTATTTAGATATATCATACTTGTTTTTCATTACCACTTGATTTGCCAGTTTACAGACCACACTACCACGACAGAGGTACTGCAAATAGGCTGAAGGCTACACACAAGCCACAAGAAGAAAAAGAACTTTCTACATTTCACACAAGTTCCATTTGTCAAGATGATGCTCATCACTGCAAGCTGGTAACACAAACTTTGTCCGAGGAACGGCCAGATCCTGAAGCTGCTGGGAGCCCGAACAGACGACTTTAACACCTGAACTGGTAACTTTTCCCGCGCTGTTGTAAAGCACCCCTACGCCCGGAGGTGGTTTACCCCTACCACCGCTCACCGGAGGGCACACCGGCCAGCGCCGCGGCGGGCCGGGGACTCGCCAGCCCTTTGTAGCCAGGCGTTTCAGAGCCTCTCTGCTTCACGCCGAGCAGGAAGGGAACGAAGGGGAGGGTGAGGAGCGCACGCTCCCCCTGTCCCAGGACGGCAGCACCACCTTTCCCGGGCCGGCCGCCAGCAGAGGGGGGCAGCGCGGGCGGGACCCGCACCGAGGAGACGCGCAGCGGAGCACGGGCGGCCTTGCGGGACCCGCCGGGGCGGGCGGCGGCAAGGCACGGACGCCTGCGGGCCCCCCAGGGTGACCCCGACCACCCTCGAGCGACGGCATTGTCCCGCCCGGCCGCCCCCGCCCGCGGGGCATTACCTGGCTCCCGCGGCCGCGCTGCCGCCGGCCCGGCCCCAGGCCCCGAGCGGCGGCCCCGGGTTGCCCGGCTCCTCCGCGCCTGGCAATGGCGGCGGCCCCGCTCCCCCTCCCCGCTCCGCGCTCACTGGCTGCGCCGCTTCATGTGACCGAACAAAACCCTCCTCGACACAGCCCTTTGTGTCCCACCCGGCCGGGGCACCGGGAACGCAGCTCGCCGACTCGGGGAGGTGGCGAGGGGCGCTTGAGGGGACGGAGAGAGGCAACGAGGCGGGCTGGAGAAGGAAAGGCCGGGGAGGGCAGTGCCTGCCGCGGCCGCTCGACCTCCGCCACGCCGGCACCGCCCCGGCCCGGCCACTTACCGCGGCGCGGACGGCTACGGCCGAGCCGCGGAGCCGCACCAGGTCGAAGGCGGCCGCCATGTTCCCGATGCGGCAGGATGGGGCAGAGCCGCCTGCTCCGCCACCCGCCGCTAGGGCGGCCGGCCCGGCCCGGCCCGGCCCGGATCGGGTGGGCTCCGCTCGGCCCCGGCCCGCGCCCCCCGGCCCGCGGGGCCCTGCGCCTCCCGCTCTCCCCACTCACTCCGCGGCCGGGCGGGGGCGGCGGGGGCGCGATACAAAAAAATAAATCGTAACGGGAAACTCACGGGCTCGCCGGGCTGTGCGTCACGCCGGGGTTACGTCCTGCGCGCGCCGCCGTGACGTCATCGCGCAAACCTCCCGACCGCCCTGCCGCTCCGCGCGCGGCTACACGCACACGCGCACACGCACACACGCGCGCGCACGCCCCGCGCTGGGCGACGGGCGCACGCGCACGGCATCCTCTCCCTTCCCCTGCAGGGAGCGCGCGCCCCCTCCCCGCTGCGGCAGGCGCGAGCCTTTCCCGGTCCCGGGCGCGGCCCCGCGGGCTCGGCGGGAATGCCCGCCCCGGGCGACTCCCCAAAGGCGCCGGGCGCACAACGCCGGCTGCCGCCTGCCCTGTGAGCTCACCTCCGCCGCGCGCGGGGGCGGCCGGCCCTTCCCACAGGCCTGGGAAACCAGGTCAGGTGTGGCAGGATCTGCGCCGGGGCGCTCCCGAGCCAGCGGAGAGGCAGGCAGGCTCAGGCTCAGGCAGGCTCAGGCTCAGGCTCAGGCTCAGGCTCAGGCTCAGGCTCAGGCTCAGGCTCAGGCTCAGGCTCAGGCTCAGGCTCAGGACGGTGGCAGGGCGCGTGGGGAACCTGAGCGCAGCGGGCACGGCCCGGGGGCGGGAAGCCACGAGGAGACAAAAAGACGCGTTCGGTGCCCTTCTTTCCTCAGATTAATGCTGCTGAAACAAACCCTGGCTCACACAGGGAATTTTCCCGGAGTCAGGGGAGAATGTTAAGTGCGTAGAGACTGCCTAGATTAGTTAATTTTTTCCCTTCAGACTTGCTGGGCCCGGGGGATTTCACACTAGAGTGAGAAGCTGATAAAGGCAACGTTAGAGGTGTGAGCAGTGGTCAGAGTGCTCAGGGAGAACAGATGTCAGGAGAGACGAAGAGGTAAAACAGCACATACAATTCAAAAGGGGGGGGGGGGGGGGGAAGAGGTAGGGCCAAGTACTGTCAATCATTCCAGCCTCTATTCCCAGAAAAGTACTGAAGCAAATAATCACACATCTTTAAGTACATGATAGCTAATGAAGTGGTAAGTTACAGCCAACATAGATTTGTCAAAAAAATCACATCAAACCACACTCATCCATAGCTGTGACAGGATAACAGCCTTGGATGTGAGTAGTGCCCATGCGGTTATGGCTTGACTTAAGTTTTTGACACCATCTCAGAGAAGTCTTACTTGAGCAAGCAAAAAACGTAACATAATGAAATGACTGCAGTGGTGCAAAATTACATCAGCAACGTTTCACTGTGACAAATAGCAGGACAGCAAACAGGGTTCCCTGGAGGTGGGTATGTCCTGAGTGTGGTACCAAGTCTAATTATATGAGTGACAGAATACAGTTCACATGGATTGGACTGGCCAACAGTGCCAAACTGGCAGAGCTGGAAGCATGTTACAGCACAAGAAAAAAATTCAAAACCTTCCTGAAAAAATAGTTGCAGAAATATGATGCAATTGAATAAATACAAGTGCCAACTTCAACATATAAGCAGGAAAATAACAATTGCACAATTGCAAGACTGGGAACAGATGAATAAACACCAGGTTTACAGAAAAGGGGCTGGAGATCAGAGTAAATCACAAACTGAACATGCATCAACAGTGTCACACCGTTGTGAAAAAAGCTGCAGTACAGAGAGATGCATAAACAGAACTGTCATATCTAGGACATAGGAAGAATTCTCATCTTTAACACTGGTGAAGCCTCGTCTGAATGTTCAGATTTGGCCTCTGCATTTCAGGAAAAATTTCTTTCAAAAACTTACAGTAGGAGACAGTACAAGGAAGGGGAGGAAAAAATTTCACCATTTTAAAAGATGTGAACCTAATTGAAAATAGGAATGTGTGAGATTTTTTAGTCTAGAGAATAAAAGACCATGGGCAGAAAAATCCATTGCTCACCGAGTCCACTGCAGACAAGGCTAAATGTAACAGCTTTAAACTGTACTGAGAAATTTCAGCTAGACATTAGGAACAGTTCTATTATGATACAGTTAAATGAAACTGGATGTATTCACTACAGGATCCTGGAAATGTTAATAGTATGGTTTTTAATATTAAACTGAATATCTATAAGAAAAATATAGAAGTATTTGACTGCTGTGAAGTAATGGATGCACACTAGGTAATAATTGTTTTCAGCATAATTTTCTGTAGCTGCAGTTACTATCCAGATACTCAGATATCTGTTCTGATCCTATTTTTTTCCGACAAAAGTGAATCCCAGAGGTATTTAAACATTTAATGTGTTGTCAAGATCTTGTGCACAGGTGTAGATATCCCCTTTGGGAGTCTTTGGCATGTTAAAATCAGTATATAGCTGTGTGGCAACATATGTCACATGCTCAGCTAATTTGCTAATTTATAAACTTTATATATCACTATAAATTCCACATTTAAAAATAATGTGTGTGTTAGTGCTCATGTAACCATCATCTATCACAGCTTTTGCTTTTCCTTGCTTTTTCTCCATGGTACCAGAGGCTAATTTTCCCCAAAATCCATTAAATTCAGGGGTTTCTCTGGAGCTTGGCAGTTAGGAGAAGGCAGTGTGAGTGGTTTATGTTGTGGGACTGAGACCCACCAAACTCAACTCATTAGAGATGACTAAAAGGCCATTAAATAGGCCAATTTTCAATCTCCACTGAGTTAGACTGAATTCAAACTGATAGCCCACAGGCAAAAGGCTATGAATTTCATTAACAGTACCCCAAAGCATTCAGTGCCCTAATGAGTGCTAATATTATTCTTCTGAGAATTAAGCTTGTTTTCTGAAAATACACATTTATAAAATCGAGTTCTAATTATTGTGGAGCTTGTAATGGCAGTTTTTCCACTGCTCTTAAACACAAGAAACATTATCATCTTGTGCAATCCACAGATCCTTCTGAGATTCTTACATCATATGTGCTCCAAGCTAACCAAAATACAAACAATAAAACTGTGAAAAAGCAAATATTCATGCTACCCCTATGCTTCTTGCTGGAAATTTTATATTTTATTGCATGCAATAATTTTAAGGTCATCACACTTACTTAAATATATTTTGTCCCATAGAAAGTAAGATTTAAGGAACAGCAATTCTTGCTTCATTTCTGCAATTAATAACTGAAGGAAATCATAAAATTCCATAAACAGGAGAAGATACTGATTTCATTTTAAAATACTGATTTTATTATATTTCACATCTATTGTGAACAAGTAAAATGCTTAGCATAAGAAAGCCGGAACTTCAGTTCTAATGCTGCCAAATCCCACAATTTATTAATAGTTTTAAAGATATCTAGCAATTTTTTAATCTCTTAATACTTGAACTAAGATGCCCAATTCCATTAGCACTAGTGAACTCTTAAAAATGCTTATGATTCAGATAATCTGTGGATCAAAAGAAAAATCCACATTTGGTGTGAATGAATGCAGCACATAAATGCAATATTTCATTAAAATGGCAGTGTGGTAAAAGATTATGTCCAGTGGTGTCAGAATTCTCTTTTGATTTCTAGTTCAACTTCTGTTGCAATTTATAGTATGTGAAAAGTAGTAGATGATCTTAAAGGTTGCCTGATGGATTAAGAAGACTTGAGAAATAGACAAAAAAAATGACACAAAATTGGGACTGCATGTCTGCACAAAATAGAACCTTTAGGACCAGTGAAGCATTCTAATGTCAGTAAAAGAACATGTATGGCCAGTAAAGAACCACACAATAGGATTCTTGAAAATCAAGCCAGATACTGCACAGCTGGCTTTTTGTTTGCAGGAATTCTGGCTGTGTCCTGTATTACTTCTCCACCAATGCAGACAAGGCCTAATAATGGTTAAAACAGCATTTGAAAATCTCTTGAGAGAATGATGCTGCATAGTTCCTCCTGGCCTTCAACGTGGCTATAAAAAGCTTAAACCAAGGCAGGTTCTTTCAAGTTAGCAGCAAAGTATGATTAACTGCAACCAATTTAGAAACTGTTTCTTCATATAAACGTTTTTGTAGCTGAAGCTGCAGAGGGAGAATTGGAACAGGTTTAAGCTGAAGCATTTTGAATGAAAGAAGACTGCAAATGCCTCCTTGTAACACATAGCAAAATCCCAAATGCCTGGAGGGAAAAACTTTTTAATGATAATTTCTTACATTTATATAGCACCTTTAATTCCCTAGGACCCCAAGCACTTCATTAACTCTATGCAAAAAACTTCACCATGGAAATATAGGCACTATATGCATCATTCCTTGAAAATTTCATGTTCCGTTGACACATATTCTGGTTATCCTGTGTACAGCAAACAAAACAACAGATAAAATATTAAGCTATATAATTTTGAGTCGTAGAACAATTTAAGGCTGCATGGTTTACAAAATGCTGTCATGTAATGGATACATCACATTTAGCCCATTCATTTTCCTTCTCCATTTTCTGTTTCAATCTCATCTTTATACCATAGCCCTTGGTAGAAAATTTTGTCTTCCATAACATTTTCAAAATTGAAATGATTCTTGATGTCTGAATTTCAGACAAAAATAGTCTCTATAGGAAAAAGTAGCATCTTTTATTAAATACGCTACTACAGTCTGAAAAAGTAGAGTTTTTGAGTACTCAAGATATAATGATGGGATTTTTTGAAGATGAGATGGTTGTACTAATAAAATCCCTTATCTTTATGTATAAAGTTTGTCTCATCTTTGCCTTTAGACCCTTGTAACTACAAAAACAAGCACACAGAAACATGATATGAAAGATATCTGTGTTTCATTGCTCAACCTGCCAAAGAGTTTTTCTTTACACTCTACAGAGGTTTCTGGTTTCTTGGCCCTTCTTACAATGTCATAATGCTGATTTCACTAATATCCACTTTTCCTAACCTTTCTTTTTGCTGCTTGAGCTGTTGATTCATGTTTTGCTGGCTTGCTTGTTTCACAGGCTCTTTTGAGATACAGTTGTCAATGTTAATTAAAGATGATTGTCTTGTCTATTTTTCAGACAGAAAAAAAATGTATTTTATTTACAAATTTAGTGTCTGCCATAAATCAAGATACTCTTGTAATCTTTGTCAATATGAATTAAAACTTTTAGAATTATCAGTAAAATTACAACAGAGCAGTAAAAGCATACAGGTAAAAGTAAAACCACTGACCATTAAACCTATGTCTCTCTTAACGGTGATCCCAAGATACAGTTAGTCCTGAAATAAAATATTTTGCAACAGAAGGGTGTTTAGACAGCATGCCTAGGGAAACATTACTGCTTGGCACTGTGGATTGCCTTTAGAACTGTCCTACAGTTGTGTTTGAAATCTCACAGCTAAGACTGCTCAGATTACATAATAAAGACAACTGCCACTCAGCTTTCTCACTGCTCAGCTCCTGTCCACAGGCAATGGTACGAAGATTTCCGTGTCTGCTGCTCAGACCTGCTCCCCTTGGCAGGCCTGTGCTTGCAATTACAGAACAGCTTTTGTCAGGACAGCAGCTCGTTCCCAGCTTCCCACAGTCGTCTCCTGCCCTCAGCCTCAGCACTATGGAGTGTTCCTGTCATGTGCCACTGATCAGAGGGGAGCAGCTGCTGGGGCAGCACTGCCTGCCTGGCACACCAGGCTCCATTCTTAGCTGTTCCACAGGTACTACCACAGTAACCACTATCAATTACAAATCCTGCATTAATTATCAATAGTCATTAATTAACCTTAGTCCTTATGCTTATTTTATTTCATCAGGTGTTATTCTAACTCATCCTCCATTAAAAAGACAACAGCTAAGCCTACATCTGTGTTCCTTTCAGGAGGATCTGCCATCGCTCTTCTCACATCTGAGTTACTGAGCTCAAGTCTCACAGAATTCAAAGATCACAAGAAAGCAGATTAGTGTAGGAAAATACCACCATACATTATAACACTGACCTTCTTAAAAACAATGCATTGACTTGGATAGTTGCCATTTGCATCACATACAGGAAGCATTAATATATGAAAATATGCTATGAGCAACAAAACCATAACAAGTTTCTTCCTGAATCTGTTGATTAATTATAATTTAGTGTGTGAGAGGAAGAAAGCAGTGGCAATAAACTGGCCTTCCACAGATGATGGAAAAGGACCTAGATCTAATAGGTATAAATGATGATGGCTCTGCTGAAGTGATGATTCAGTTCACATTATAGTGCCAAAATGATACACAGGGAGAACACAGAAATAGTAATTTCAAGATCCTTGTTTCAGGTGTCACACTGGTAGCCTTAAAATCCTCCTGCAGAGGTCACAGCATGAATTAACCCAGCTCCTACCACCATGGGCCACATGCTGGACCTTTGCCACGACGGCGCTACGCTGGCAAAGTGCCAGCGACAAGAGGGAAACTGCACAAGGCCTGAGAGTGTCATGTGCTGCCTCCTTCAAGGTGTGTTGCCCCACTTCCTACATCCGCCCCGTGACTAGCATCAGGGTCACAGCCCTGGCTGCAGCACGTATCAGAGACCAGAGCAATGTCAGTGTGGAGAAGCAGTGACAAGAGTTCCTTTCAGGCACACTGCATCTCCAAAGTCGTGATTTCTCTATGTCCAGTCAGGGATACAGGTGGCACAACATGGGAAGTCACCTCCCTCAGACAAAGATCATTTCAACACCGTCCCCAAAAAGAAAAGGCTTTGCTAGACAACCTCCACCACTTCTGTACTTCAAAGTCATCTGGCCAGATGGAAGACAGGACAAATATCCAAGTTGAAGACGTCTTCACCAAAACCCTTTGCCTTCAGAAGCAGGTCCCATATGTTTTAGCAGCACTTGAAAAATGAACAGTGTCTCTCAGCCGTCAAAATCATTGCCAGACAGAATTTCAAACCGCCTTCTCTTCCCTGTCATTTCCTACTCCTCTGCCTGGTAGGCAATTGCTACATCAGCAATTCTGATTTCTCTCACTGTTGCATGGACATACACACCTTCTTGTCCTTATGCTTCACACAATTACAGAAATCTTTATTATTGTTTGTAAAGTGCCAGAGGTTTGTGTAATGGAAGACACAGCAATCGTTTTGAAAGAAGAAGCAAAGAAAGCAAAAAAACATTTTACTACTATTAATGTGGAAGTACGGGGGATCTCATTTTGTGTTTAGGTAAGATCACAGCAACAGAAAGTCTGTTTGATATGCCATACCTTCTGTTTGTTTCTTAATTGTAAGGAGTTTGGTTTTGATCAAGACAATTAATTATGAATATACCTGAGTTTTCTAACATCAGAGATAAAGCTTAAAAAAAACTACAAAAGCTTTTTTAGACTATATTGTAGTGTATGGATAAGTATGTATCTTCAGGGCATAAAAACAGACATCTTTGTAATTGAATCCTGAAAAGGATGAGGGGAGAAACTACAGAAAACTGTGATAGTTCTGCACAATCTTAGAGTTAATACACAATTGTGAAAAAATATTTATTAAATTTTGTGGTTTGTTAACAAAAAAGAAAAGACCAAGGTGCAACCTAGGGTTATTATAATGAGAGCATTGTTACCCAATAACTTTTTCCTTTCCAACCTCCCTGCCAATCCCGTTTTATGCCAAAGGAAGAGGAGCATCTCTTAGGCTCCTCACTTTGACCATATCCATTACCACTCATCTGCCAGAAAGTATCTTCATCAATAATCAAAAGCTATATTAAAACTTTTGCTTCTCTCTTGTTCATCCAATATTTTCATATCACATCCCACTTAAGATGAGTTATTTTGAACAGCAGTTCATATGCCATTACCTCATTCAGGAAATACTGTCAAGCTTGGGATTTGCAGGCAGATCTTGTATTATACCACTACTGGTTTTAGTGTGAAGCTCCTATGAACATCAAGTGTCTCCTTATAAGCTCATTGAAATAACTGCAAAGACTTTGATGAGTTTTCAACCAGGCTTGAGGAAAGAAAAGTCTAGCACTAATTTTCCTACTAACAAAAATCTACGTATTTAAAATTACTGCAAGAATTGTTATTTCAGTATCCTGGAATGCATACTGAGTAGAGGTTTCTCAGACAAAAGAAAGAGTGAGGAAACCTGGAAGAACGGTCATGTTCAGTTTTAAAATTTGTCCCAGTTTCACAGGCCTTGGCTCTGGGTTCCAACAAAGAGTGTGGAAACGGACTCAGATAAAGCTTTGGAAGTGTATTTTTAGTTAGATCGTGCAGATAATTCATAGAGTAAAAATGGAGTATCTGTAAAAGCAGAAATAGCAGAGTAGTATAACTTTGGGAATTTCAGCAGAAGAAGCTATTTCTGAACACCACGAAGCACTCAAATCTGTCTATTAGTGTGTCAAATGTGTCCTTCTAATTCCATCCCAAGCATATTAGAATTTCTTCTTAAGAAGTTATGTGTGAATTGTCATTCAAATATACCTCTGGCTTTTACTTACTACACTTACATTCTACTCTAAAGCAGCACAGAAGTTTTTACTTACTCTGCACAAAAGAGAATCCTGATTTTGAATTTTAACAGAAGCCAGATAATGGTGGTTTAATATTTCATGTAGATGTCTTAATCAGCAAGTCATTTAACCCAATCAATGTAAGAGAGTACTTTTTAAAGTATCCCATTTACGAGTAAGCAATAACCATGTTTTGTCACATTTTATCAATTATGCTTTCCAAAAGAGGAGGGTGTCATCTCATTTGTGATAGTTTTAGGAAGCAGAGCTCTCCACAGTGACTGTTAAAATGGCACATGCTGGGGAAAACAGTGCTTATTAGGATTAATTTACGACAAAGGGTACTCACTGAGCCTGAATTGTATATGACCATTCCACCATTAATGTATTACAGTTTATCTCAGCCTTTAAAAAGAAATAATTATATATTGAGAATTCCCTTTTTTTCCTGACAGAGCTGACAGAATTTAAATCTGAAGCCCAAGGGAGAAGAGCAGTAGCTTGAGGCATGCAGCCCTCCTGTGCTGCAGCGGGACAGTGCAGAGGGTATTTCAGGCCAGCAAGGGCTATGAGGAACAGTGACAGCCCATCCTTTCAGGAGTCTCAAGTAGTAGGTTGTAGAAAATTAATGATGCCTGACTGTCAAAGCTTGTGTTGATCAAACAGCTCTGCAGCCTGCTGAGAGCAGAGAGGCTGAAAACGCCCTCTGAGAGCACACCCTGCTTCTGCTGCATAGACCCAGAAATGGGAGATCATAGGGCTTCACAGAAGTTCAGGGAGCTGATACCTGGTGTTAACAAGAGGCCCAGGCTGGAAACGAGGGTGAACATTCAGGACAGGGAGCCACCATTCCTAATCCCAGGCGTACGTGAACTCTGGCCCCTTTGTAGCTCTTGTGCCAAGAAGGGTCACTGTAAAGTACAGCCTGGGGCAGCAGCAAGTGGGGGAGCTCCTGAATGCAGAGATGTTGGGAACCAAGGTAGGGCAATCACAACACGTGCACAGGGGCTGTCCCTTCACGCGGTCTCCAGATCTCACAGGTACCTCTATCCCATAACAGCAGGATACCACGTGAGGCCTTTCCAGTACTCATGTGACATCGGTACTCTCGTACCACATACAGCCCACAACCCACATGCCCCTACCTTTATGTTAAAAACCTCATCCATGACCAGCCTTCTGATCCTGCTGCAGCAGCCAGTTGGTCTCCTCACTGGGATGGTGAGCACCTCTGAGGTCCCTCAGTCCAGTCTGAGATGACCGACTCAGGCCTTCACTTCAGAAACAAAATCTGTCGTGCTCTCTCCTTTTGCTTTGCAAACAATAGAGAGAAGTGGAGGGCAATCACTCTTCCTTCTGGGAAGGAAGGTAGCTGATCCTCTTCTGGGTTAAGAGATGCATAAAAGGTTTGGCTTGTAGCTTCCAAATGTGGAAGAAGACTGTGAGAAGCCCAAAGTGTTTGCAGATGGCAGCCCAGGGCCAGGTGGAGGGGGCTGCACTGGGAGTGGTGAAGAACACATCACTGTTTACCAGAGGGCCACATGGCCAGCTGGTGCTGAACAGGTGTGGGCAGGTGTGGCACACACACAGGTGCAGAGCTGTAGTGTAAAGTCACTGAATGGAGATGATCCAGATTCCAGGCATCTGGGGGAGAAATTGAGAAGGTTTCTGAGCAGTTTTCCTGCAGCATCCCAGCTGGAGCATTCCCAGGGAGTCCCAGAGGGCACATGATGCTCAGGCAACACAGACTTAATGGTAGCACAGAAGCACTTTTCCTGCTGAAGGACAAAACCAGTTGGCCTGCCTATATCTGGCAGTTCTTTTGTTCTGAGCAGGATGAGGATATTTTACTTGCAGGGAGGGAAGGCTGACTGAACAAGTCCCATTTCCCACCAGGAACAGGAAAATTAAATGGCTTGGGGAGTACCCCACTGGAAATGTCATGTGAGTGACTACCTGTGCACCTAAAACAAAAAATAACCTAATATAAAATGTAGTATGTATCAACCTCAACTTCAAATGTCTCCTAGCTATGGGATCTCAAAAAACCTGCACAAACTTGAGCCTTGAGTTTCAGTTAATTTAGAAATTAAGATTTTGATCTTTTTTTTCTTACATTGGGCTGGGTTTGAAAAGAGACTATAGAAAAAGGAACTACTACAAAAAAGCTTTTAGAAGAACCCAAAATGTCTCCTTATTTTATATTTTACTTCAATGGAACTTTAAGTGTAAGAAGACTGGCCTGGTCCAGATTTGATCATTCTTTTCCAAAGCCTGGGAGACTTGCAGGAGTGCCTGTGCTTTACATTCTGCTTCATGGGAATATTATTTTGATTATTATTTTGCTAGTATTTAAAAACACTCCCTAGAAATTCCTGCAGCTGTTTGGCCACATAATAACAGACAGCCTCTAATTCTTCATGCATGGCACTCAGCATGGAGTATTCAGAAAAAAGGCCCCAAACCTGTTCCTGCATTCTAATAAGTGTGTGTGTCACTTTGTAGGAGATCAGAATCCTGTCCAAATTCTGCAACGTCTAACAGAACAACAGTTGCCAAATGACAAAACCTATCAGAAGACACAGAGTAAAAAGGCACATCTTTGTTTCTGATCTTCACAGCACCAGTACTGGCAAGAGAAATGTCACGGTTTCCAAAATAAAGCCAGTTAACCACTGTAACTGCTATTAAAAGTAAACAAAGACATAATAATAGGGTCCTTGGAAGCCAGTATATGAACATTTGAAACAGTAACTATGTATACAATTACTGCTTTGTTAACATTATTTACTCCTGGAACTCTGCAGCTCCACTGCCTCTGCTGGGAACACAGGCACAGACCTCTGGGACCTGCAGCAGGAATCCCAAGAGCAGAATATTTGTGCAGCCACACTGTGTAGTGGTGAGAGGAGAACAGGGATTGCAGAGAGGTGTAGCTTCTTCCCCTTTAATGTCAGGCAGGACACATTGCACAAGGAAGCAGCAAGAGTACCTTCACTGTCCTTCTCCCCCATAACTCCCCTCATCTTAGTAAAGGCCAGCAAGCCAAATTTGTGACAGCAGCTTGTTGTTTTAAAGGCTCTGGGACTGTGGCAGTAAGAAAATACATACTGGCAGCCTAAACCAGGTAAAATTACTTCGAAGATAACATAAAAGTGAGAACTTAATGGGTATTAATTAGTATGTTAAAAACACAGTCATTTTTCTTGCACTGACACAGCTGTTCAATAAATGCACTCTTCAGCACTGATCACCCTTATGATATGGTAAATGAAGATAGGATTTTCCTAAGTATGAATTATGGTCTTGTTTGTACACAAAACCTGTATCCATTTAATTCAATCAGTAAAGAAATGGATGCAGTACAGTCAACATGTAGACAAAATGCAGGGGGTAAAATGACATTTTATGGGTCTATTCAATACTTACAATTCCAGCAGCCTTGTTCTCTGCAGGTACAATGCTGGCATTTTTCATCTGAGCACAACCTACAATGATCCAGATTCTGGATGTGAGGAGTAAGACACTGATCCACTATCCACTGGAGTACAAGCTGGTCTTTTGGGGAAGTGCTAAAAGAACCCAAACAGAACTGTTTGTGCAGAATTGCACTGAACTGCTGTGTGAGACATGGCTGTTATTGGAGTATTCCTGGTGCTTCAGCATTACAAAAGAAATACACTAAAATAATTAATTGATGTCATTAAACTGCTGTGGTGTTGAACACATATTGCACTCAAACATAGCGAATGTTGATAATTTATTATTTCAGGTTTTATGACAATGCCTCTGTGGTAATATTTCTGCAAAATCTGTAAGATATAGGAAGGGGAAGTCTGCACACTATAAAGCGCCACAGAACTGAAGACTTGTCAAAACAAAATGAGCTATAAAAACAATAATATTCAAGCAACATCACTCTCATTAAACACCTAATGATGCCACAGGCATATTAGTGGGGAAATGCTCATGAGGCTCATGAAGAATTAGGAGAAAAAATAAATAAATAAATAAAACTCCTTCTCCTAAAACCGCCTGCCAAGCTATTTGTACATTCTGCCACAGGCAGTTTCTTGAGAAACATGGAGATGTGAATGGAGACAGGCAGTGACTATTAGATGCTGATGATGGTGAGGGCAAGCAGAACTGATGCTAGAGATTAAGGGCTGCATTTTGCTTTCAGTTGTCTCGTCTGTCCCAACATTTCACAGTATTTAGATTAATCTGTTACATAAGGCATTTCTCCTGTCTGTGCCGCTCAGCAGCCATATTCTCCTTTCTGGTATGGATTGTCTTGGGAAACTTGCCAAGCTGTGACAGAGCAGTGCATAAAAGGAAATCATGCTCATAAGCTGGGGGTGGGGAGAGCTGCAGGTGAGCAGATTCAGTGCAGCAATATACATACACTCTCCTGTCTCACAAACTGAGGGTTTAAATCAAAGAGGAGCCACACTGCTGCTTTAAAAAAAGTGCACAGGGCTGCTAAAGACCCCAAACAGCCCATTCATTTGCTCCAGGGAGGGTGTGAGCATAGAGGAGCAGAACTGCTCAAGACTGCTCTGGCTGCTGCTTTGGCAGATTGGAAGAACAATTAAGTACTTCCTCTTTAGATGCCAAAAAAGCCATATCCAGTTTTGGAGCACATTCATGATATCCAACACCTCCTTTACACTAAGGAATGATCTAGACCTTTTAATTAAAGACAGAGGCAAACACAGGTGGACACTGTCTCTTGTAGGAGTAAGTTATTACCTGCCTGCTAGGAGCTGCCTGCAAGGTTTGGCATTTCCTACAGAATTCCGGGAATGCACTCGTTATTGATATTGATTATTTTATTCATTTATTAATAGTCAAGCTCTCAGGTAGCCTTTGGCTTTTGATCTCTATACCTCAAAATGCTTTATAAAGGAGATCATTACCAACAAAGGAATGCAGACATCTATATTTGGGCTTTAGCATGGAAAGGGTGTCACAGTTCACCTGTAAAGTAGATTTGCCAGCTCAGCTTTACTCTGGCCACCTGCCCTGGAAACAATTAAATTATTGGGGGCGAGTGGAAGGATTCATAGCTGAAGTTCAGTAACACAAACATCTAAAAGCATAAGTAGCAACCTACGCAATGATGTGCCTGGCTGGAAGATGTGGAGGTCAAGGAGACTCTCAGCTTGAAGTCTACAACACTGCAGCAACCTCCAGGCATCTCCAGATCAGACCAAGATTCATTACTACAAGGCACTGCTGTTAATTACTGCACTGAACACTTTTAACTGCTCCATCCCTGACAAAGATTTACTGTCCTTTCACCATCTTCACTTGTTATAGTAAAAGACAGGTAAAGAAATGTGTTTGAGCTGATAAATTTTTGGCAGTTTTGCACTGCATACAGACCAGGGTTTTTTATCTTAATGACCTGCAGCTGAAACAGATGTTTTGCTTTAGTGTTTTAAAACACTTCACAAAACTTAACACTAATTTATTCTTTCACAGTGCGTGGGGAGGAAAAAAAAAAAAGCTTGATATCATTACTCACGTAACAGAACAATGTGAAAAATGGAAACAGATGTGTCTCATTTTAGCATGAATAAGAAGGAAGTGAAAGAAAAAAGATGATGATGTACTAGTGATTAAGAGAAATACCACAGCTTGGTTAAGTCAAGGCAATTTCTTATGGATCTCCAGTGAGTCCTGAAAGATCTTCCTAAGAACTCGGTCCCTGATTCAGCAAGCACATGGAAGTGCTTAACTCCAGCTGTGGAGGTTGTCTCACATGATTCATTTATAATACTTTTAAAAGCTGTATAGCCAAATGAATGCTTTACAGTTAGGAGCTGAGGGATCAACGACATTTTTCCTGAAGACAGTAAGGCACTTACTGTTTACACAAACTACAGACATCAGAATTTGAATATCAGAATAAAGTCAAACTCAAAATACATTGTTCCTGAAACATGAGTGCTTTGATTTTCTACAGCACAGACAGAGAATTGCAAGATCCACAGACAGCAGCCAGGGATCTGCTGAGAGCTCTAGCTTTCCCCCTAAGGGGTGCAGCTCCTGGCAGCAGGGATCTGATCTGCTTTGGCAACTGCCTCTCACCAGAGACTGTCCCTGCAGAAAGAAAGGTCCAATTTCAGCTGCAGGGCCTTTCCCTTTAAAAATCTTTCGTAAACCTTCAGTGACATGAATTTCACTGAGGGAAATGCAGCCCTTTAACAATCCACCACTGAGAAAAAAAATTCTTGCAGGGATGCACTGAATCTGGGCAAGGGGTGTATGTAACAGTGCCCCCCTATTTCTGTGTCTGGTGGGATTTGGGTGCAGACAAAGAACCCATCTTTCATTGTTGGTACTAAGTTTGTCTTAAGCCTGCCTTGGATGGTTAAGGACCCAAGACGGACCATCAGGCTCAGACAAGATTGTTCCCTCCCTCCTTCCAGAGTAAAACCCAGACCAAGAAATGTGTCCTTGTCCCAGAGGCATTGCCTTGGCTCCCAATGGCCTCCAAGGTGCCCTAGGGCTCTCACCACTGTCAAAGGCAGGACAACCCCACCTGTGCTCACAGCCAGCAGTGAGGTGCAGAGATTTCTTCCACCAAAGGAGATCCTCCTGGTATTTCCATTTCATCAAATGCCTGCTCAGACAGTTTTCACTCTTTGTTACCCCAGAGGAAATGATCCTCTCTCCAGCCTAACTGAATTATTTTTGGTTTATCTGCAACTGCATGTCCTTCCCCAACTGGAAGAAGTCTAGATACTCCTGATGTTCCCAACAGGGAAGAAAGGCAAAAGAAATGTTCAGATTCCCAATGAATTACAGCACTGTTAAAAAAAATAAATCCTTTTGTTTCTAGACTGTACCAATTTATTAGGTACCATTGGGTAGAAACATACAAAAGCATAAAATTCCTTTTACAAAGGAATTCTCAGAAGGAAAAATAAGGCTTCAAATATTCTTGTTTGACTTTTAGGGACAACATTTCAGTTCTAGGAAACTGTCCCTTTCCACTCAGCATTTTTAATATGAAAATAATGTTTCTGAATTTGCCACTGATTTGCTGCAAGAGATTTGGCCCTGTGTGCAATCTGCAGACTGTGCATGCAGAATTAATACTCTCGTTAACATTACTATATGCAAATGCTCCCAGGATGCAAAGAGAGATTTGTATTTCAGATTAATATTTTATGGGAGTTTTGTGTGTACATGATAAATGAATAAATGGAGGGACACAAGGGGACATGAAGAACATGTGCATCATGTGTGAGAACTGCATTAATTCTTAAATGTTTGCAATGGCCACAAGATGGTTAAGGAACAAAAAAGATTTATTATTGCAATTACATAGGCAGAGAGAATAGGGAAGAAAAATGAGAGATCAAGGGAGTCGTTTCATGTTACAGTTTCTCCAGCTGCAGAGCTGGCTTCAGAGGTTCTCCAGACCCTCCTGCCCCCATCCTTTCCACCCTATGTGCCTTCCCCTGGCTACAGATCATCATGCCTTTAATTCTCCCAGTTCAACCATTTGCATGACCAAGCTTTAACACAGCTCTTAGTTACAACATGGAACCATACTATTCCTTTACTTGGTCTCTCCTTCTTTTCCATATTGAGAGCCAGTACCATAAAAAATCTCAGCACTAATACAGTGCTGTGGATATGAAAAAACAGGCACGCCAGGGAGACTGAGAAGAGATCTCAGAATTTGTGGGTCAAAAAGGAGAGTTATGTGGAAAAACTGTCACTGATTTCCTGCTGGTTTAGCTTCTGGGTCTCCCCTTCCCTACCATTCCACTTGTCCTTATTCCACTGAAGCTTTATTGCTACTCTGGAATGACGTGGAGCTCCCTCACATTTTAACTATAAGAAATGTAATATTGTATTTGTCCAAAAACCTACATGAGTAAAAGAAGATCCCTGAGGGGATATTATTAACTGCCTGCTACTTATCACTGATGGTTATTCTCTGAGACAACTCTCCTGTTTAATCTTTATGCTCTCGACAATAACCCTTCTCTCTTTTTGATCAAGTGTTTAATTTTCTTGAAAGATTTTCTCCGACTTTAGTTATTATTGAAGGGGATTTTAATTTTACCCCAACTCTTTAATGGCTAAATCTTGCATATCCACTATTTCAAATAGGGGTATTTCAGTTACTCTAAGTAAATAGTTCAAGGATTTGGTCTTGATAGGTAGCTGGAAAATTTCAAATCAAAACAAAATTGAAATCGCAGTTTCTTTTCCACTTTAGAATAGAGTTTTTTGCCTCCCTGAATGACCTGTCAGTGTATTGGAATAAGAAATGGATACTGCTAGACTGCTACAGAACATACTCCCATGTCAGCACAGTTTCATCAGCAAGAGTGGCAGCCCTGTATGGGAAATCAGTTAGCTGGTTATTTCATCTGCAGCTGATCAAAGATAAACAAGATAAAAAAGACAAACAAAGAAAACAGTGATGTAGAATGCATTCTTACTTTCCTAGCCTCACAGACAATATTATTGCTAAATTTCTTCTAATTGTTTCTAGGAGAACTTTAAAGCAAAAAAGAAGAAAAAAAAAAAAAAAAAGGGGAAAAAAACCCCAACAAAACCAAAAGAGGTTCAGAAGAAAGCAAAGCCCAGAAACCCTTGAAACTTTCTTGCTGCCCCTTCTAACAAGTATTCTCAATCCATCCCCATTGTCACTGCGTTCCACAGCACAGTTAAAGTCCAGGTTATTGGTAAATATCTAATAATATAAGTTACATTTAAAGCAGCCCATTGAGCATGGAAAGAGTGCACCATAGGACTGAGAAGTCTTTTTGGAAGGCTTGTTTTGTTTTGTTATCCTGGGTACTCCTGTTTCCAATGACCTTGTTGTCTGTCATATTTACAGTTTACAACATTTTCCTGTTCCTAGAGCCAATAAATTATTAGAAGGCCCATGACTGTGTCTGTATTCCCAGTATTGGTTCACTGTCTTGTCTGATCTGGACGTCTGGGAATGGAAACACAGAGCCTCAGTCTGCTCCCTGCCATGCAGCCACTCTCCTTCCCTGGTTTCCATGCTCAAAATGGGAGCTTGGTACATCTTTCTTAGAGCCTGAAGCAAGACAGTCATTTGCTTATCTTCCTTGCCCCTTTTCTACAATAACCCATCCTCAGTGCTAACCACTGCTAACTCCCCCCCAGGCATGGACTTGCTCCCAGGCTGCAGTCAGAGAGGTGCCAGAAGCTGCACAGGACACAGCTTTTCCATGACCAGGAGTTCAGGTGAGGAAAGACTTGAGTGAAAGTAAGCAGGGCCAAATGCCCGTTAGCAGACACTAGAACATACAGATCTGAATCTATACATCTGAGCCTTACCTATCCCAATCTGTAAAAACAGTGTTGAAATACTTCCCTATTTCTCAAGAAAGTTACTAAATGAATTCTCACATAACACCATATTGTCAGAAAAATACTTTTCCTAAATCAACATGTTTTCAAATATTTCAGTTCATGATAGAAATTAATTTTACAAACAGGTACAGCACAGACTATAAATGGTGACTAATAATCTCAAAATAATCCCCTTAAGATTCTTCTAATACTGCAATTTTTTTCAGACTGAGTATTCAATTCCCCTGTTGCATTTCTCTTGAGGCAGTTGGACTCAGCAGCCCCATTTGCCTTCTCAGCATTAGATGCCAGAGTACACAACAGTACAGGTGGAAAGAACACAGCAAGAGCGAGGTGTAAATCACCAAAGAAATGGAGCAACAGATTTAAGGAGAGCATGATTCTCACAGCAGGTCAGCTGAAGTGGCAGCTGTGCATTTCTGGGCTAGTACCAAGCGTCCACTACCACCTACAGTAGAGAATTGTGGTTTTAAATTTTATCCTGATTGACTCAAATACATACATATTTTCTAACAGTACCATTGCTTTCCATGAAGTACTGGTTCTGCCCCAGCACAGGATAAACTTCTCCCATACTTAATTTTCCCACCCTCTAAGGCGCAAACAAGAGATGTGTGGAGAATCTTTGTGTGTTGCCCTTCACACTTGCAATCAAATCTTCCCTGCTTAATGAGCCATGGGCTGTTGCTCTGAAACAGAGGACATTAACAGTTCAGGAAAAATAAACCCCTGCAGATTAATCACCTGGCTTCTTCATGGGCCCACTTCCAATCAGCAGACAGTGTGAAAGCAGAGCATCTCCACGTACACTGCCTGACTGATAAGCATATTAGCTGATCCCTGTGCCTGGCTTTGACAGGCATAGCACATGAGTCTTATTTCATTGCTTATTTCAAATATATACCAGAGGTCTCCAAATGTCACTATATTCACAGAAATTAACAATATCCAGCCATTTCATGATTCTCCTAGTGTTCCCCCCTTCCCGCCCCAGTAAAACAGTATTTCATGCTTCTTGATTTTTAGAGTGTTTTATTGCTTTCTGAAAAGCACTTAACTGCTAGATTATCATTTCTGCACCCACCATGCAGTAATCCTTGCAAAGACAAGGACCTCAATTCATCTTGAGAACTATACTTTGCTAGAAACTGCCCCCTGACTAAAGGTTTTCCTGCTCCTTGGTAAATCACTACTAGCTTTATTGTTACTCAGTCTGACCACTGCATTTTGGTACAGAAGCCGTAGTACTAAAAGGAAGCAGGATTAAGTGTTGGGCAAAAGGATGGCAAACACATCAAAAGCCCTTTGCCAAACTTTAAACATAGCATAGGCAGGACACAGTGCTTAATTTGCTGGAAACACAGAGAAAAGAAACAGCCAAACAACCAGTTGTGCTGTCAGCACAGTTTCCCCCATTCCATTGCAAAGTAAGCTCAGAAAAGACTAACAGAATATGGCACTAAACAGTTAAACAGCCTTGAAATGCTCCAATTTATGTAATGACAATACCCTTCCATCACTATAACCCACCTCTTCACCCCTGCCCGCCCCAGCCCTCCATGGTTCGGGAGCCTTTTTGAACAGTGATTCTAGCATAACATGAAGGAAATACCAGCTTTATCTTTTGATCATTTCTTACTCATCTCCTTTTTCTTGCTGGGTCAAATCTCAGTCTCACTGAACTCCTGATTTAGGAGTAGGTAGGTACCTATAGCAGGTAACAGTGAACCCTCATCCTCATTTCATATATCTATGAGCTTGTTTCCCACGTTTCCATTTTTATAGCCCTTAGAGGCTACAGGAACATGCTGCTTTGATTGCCTTTGCTTTATCCTTCCTATGGCTCATGTGGGTCAGTGGCACACCTGAAATAAACTGGGACTGTTATTTCAACCATCAGTAACTCTCCAGCTGGAAGGCAGAGTCCTGTTGGCAGGGAGACTGCAGAGCAAGGCAGAGGACAGTGGTGTCTTTGATGGTAACTGTGTTCTTCAGCTCCCACCTGTTAACAGGAATCCCTGGGCGCCACTGTTCCCCTGGCTCTGTTTCCATCTGATGTTGTCTTGCCATTGGAGCATTTCAGTAAACAGGACCCAGAGCAGGCCGTCTGCCTCTGTGACCATGCACTGAGGCTAAATCCTCCACAGATTAAAAGTCAAAAAAGCTGTGGTGTTTTCCTGAGCTGAGGATTTCTCCTTACAGTATTAATGTTACTCTGCCACCAAGCAGGGTTCTTTTCAGGCGAGACACTGAACAGCATTTGATTAAGGCCAAAGGTGCACAGCACCAAAATTCCGCAGAAATGGTCTTTTAGAAAGAATCCCCTGGATGCTACAAAATGAGCCATAAATGTGGAGATCTCATCAATATAACAGCACTTCAAACTGGACATCTTTGCAGCCCTTCAGTGTCTGCTGCAGTCACAAGCCCTGGAGTTGGGCATATTAATTCATCACATCTTCAAGGAGGCAAAAACACTGCTGAGAGGGATGCAAACATCTTTGCTTTATAATGACGCATAAGGACTCTGCCTGGAGTCTCCCAAACAAGCCTTTCCTTTCCTTCAGTGGCACGAGAACAGTGCACACTACATGCTTTAAATGGGATTCAAGTCACTTTTTCATTGCTACTAGAGCAGGTACTGCTGGAGATAAAAGTAACTGTCTCAGAAGAGCAGGTATGACATCTGGTACATAGCATCAAAAATAAATCTTTAACTTCCTCTCATACCTGCCAAACCCGTTCCAAGGAAAAAAGCCTGGGAAATATTACAAATACACACTTCTCTCTGATTTCAAAGGAAGAACTGACCTATTTTTTCTTTGCCCATTTAAAACATTTCCTATGAGAAGATCAGTTTGCTAAAACAATAGTCTATGTTTGGAATAATCCCAATCATAAAACAAAACTGCATATGAAAAGGGCATGTGGCCTGATGTTTGCACTGGAGGTAATTCACACTAAACCTGCTATTTATAGTGCAGCAGCACTGTAGGGACCCAGCCACGCTCAGGACACCCACCTGGTACACACGATACAAACATGAAATCTGATACTCTCTCCCCTGCAGTGTTCTCATCATACTGCTGATTTATGGAAACTGGTTCTGTAATGCCATATAATTTGGGAGTGGTCCTTTGTGAAATTATTTTCTCTGGTCATATTTGTGTAGTAAATATTTTCCATATCCTTTTCAATAGCTGACCTGGCTTACAAGAAGACAAGAGATTTGTGTATTGGCGAAGATGACCTACTTAAATCAGGAACAATTAAAGACCCAGTTCCTATTTACATGCTTGTGTAAAGAACCACACACACACACAAATCAAAAGGAAGATGCCAGGAAATGTTTCTCAGTGCTACAATTCTGGTCATACGGGAGGGTCTAAGACGGGGGGAAAGGATAAAAGGAAGTGCTTGTGATTCATTATTAGCAATGTAAATAGGACACATTTGGAGCCTGTCATCATCCTGATCGCTCATCTGCTTTTATTAGTCCTCATTCTTTATTCTTATTGTCTTGTTTCCTGTGCTTGTCGTTAACGTTAGTTATATTATATGCATCTGTTTAGCATATTCTATATGAAAATGCAAATAAAGATAAAAACCACCCGTTAAATAAATATATGCAGCTTCCATGTCATGTACATATTTGACTGCAGCATGTCAAACACAAAAGAATTATCACTTCCTAAGTCTGCATGTTCATTATGTGCATTACTTTTTTACCAGCAGATGGCAGTTTACTATTGCTTCAAATAGGTTATTTTGTTAATGTCAGATGTTTCAAAGTCCTGCGTGGTTGATAAAAAACTTTCAGCTCATTTCAAAGCTAATTTTTAATTCCATTTTCTTCTGCATCATCCCCTCTAGAAAATGTAATCAGGATCAAGCTATTTGCTTCAGTTTACAGTCCTGCCACTGACCAGTGCTAAGCACTACCTAAACAGCTCCCTGACAGCAAGTACATGCAGCACCAGTGGGTATTATCCAGCCTCAAACACTCACTGCTGCTACCAGCCCCTGAAGGCACACCTCACACTCCCCAACTCCCAGTCTATGCTTGCTGAATTGTGCACATTATTAACACTGGTGGCAGGGGCAACATGAGGGATGTGACAGTACAAAGAGACCTGTGGTTTATTTATTTACTGCTGTGTTGCTTGGAAACTGTCTGAATTTTAGGTAACAAAGAGTTAAAACTACCACCCGGGCAATGCTGGCTGCCCCCTGCACTGCAGCTGAGGAGGACCAAGGGCAGCAAGGAGCCTGTGCCAGGAGATGCAGCCTACAGAGGCTCTCAGAAGTCCTGCCGCTGCCCAAAGCCATCCTTTAACCCAATCAGAGCTCAACTGTGAGCCCATCTTGCCCTCCCTAACAGGGCTGAGAATGCGAGTTTTCCTAGGGAAACACTCCAGCAGGGAGCACAAGCAAAATGAAGGGAGAGGTCCATCCAGTGCTGCTCTAGCACCTGGGCACGGATTTACCCTGGGCATCAACTGGCACAGACCTCAGAGGCACAGCAGTGCCATCCACATCCTAAAACCAGGCACCAGGAAGAGACTCATGCTCCCAAGAGCCTATCTCTCCACTGGCCATGTAGTGACACTGCTCAGTCTATGTCAGCCCATCTTCCCTTCCTGCCCCAAAAACTCCCTCCTTTGGGTCAATACCGTGTCAGGTTGGCCTCATGAGGCAATGTGGTAGCTCACAGTTGGATTTGTTCCCTCATCCACCTCTGCCACCCACCACAGAAAACAAACACTCCTTGTGATCTGATCTCTGCATCAGCCACAGAGATCTGTGCTGGATTAAAGCAATCACACGACTCCTGGCCTCCCAGAGGAGCAGAACTCCTCTCACACCACAGGTGTGGCCCTTCACTGCGTGTATTTCAAGCACACATCCATTTCTGCCAGCTCACCAGCCACTGATCACAATGGTGAGTTGAAATACACTGCACAGAGGGTAGGAAGGAGGAAAGGACTCCTGTAAACTGCCCACAGGCTGAGGACAGACTAGTTTGGTGACCGGACGGGGATTTTGTTAATTTGATTTTTTGCTCTGCTTACACAGGAAACTGCCCTTTTCCTAGGGCTTCAGTCCTTTCAAGTCCTGCAACTCTTGAATTTGTTCCTTGTATTCTCACACTGGAGTGGCAAATGAGATCCAGAGATCGCTTTCCATCTGTTAAAGAACTCAACAAAGCTAAAAATTCTAAAACAGATTACTGACACCAGTTTGTACCTATCTTGGGAATGCAGTGTTTTCTTTTGCAAGTAGTCTCACATAGCCCCTTTTTAAAGATCTGCAGATACACACAAATTCACTGATGGTATTAAATTAAAAGTGAAAAACAACAGAGACAGCAGATGCATTATAAATGGGAAAGAGAAATGAAAAAAAACAAAAGGAAGGAGAAAAGAAATGTAACAACATTTGGGAAAAACAGGAGAGCATTACAGTGTGGAGAACAATAAGACATGTATACATGGTATCAGGCACACATTGACCAAGGGAGATCAAAAGTGTGCCAAGAGGAACAGCTCAGCATTAGGAGGGGAAAGACTAACAGTTCTTTTCTCCTCAATGCTGGAGACTCCTGCAGATGCAGGACACCGGATACCCTTTGTGGAGAAGTCCTCATGCATAGAGCCGTGCTTGTAAAACAACATGAATACAGTTCCAACAGCCTTTTGTTGGAACAAACAGCAAATGGAAGTATTTAAGAACCACATCATGACTTTCCTAAACAATCATATAACCAGAAAATACAAGCTGATCAACCTCTCTTCTTCATGTGGACAACTGTGTAAGTAAAGGTGATGTCCATGTGAGCCTGACACCATCCTATCAACTTTTGTTTCCATCTGAGAAATCCTTTAAATAACATTCAGAGTAGGTTTAACATCCATTATCACTCTGATTATTCCATTCCTAATAGAATGGATTTCAAAATTGTATTTTCCAGTTGAAGATTAAAGAGCTAGTTGTAGGCTTCCTACCTTCTTCAACAAAATAAAATTCCACTGTGTCTCAAAAGCTAAACATTAATACAGATGAGATTTGCTGTCACTGTAGTAAATGTTTGCTGCTAACATTTAGCATTCCCATTACTTTCCCACCCAAATCTAATCTGCTCATGTTGAAAAGCAAACTGGATTTCTTATACCCTCAATGCTGCCTTTGTCCTGTCCTCAGAGATACCTGCCACTGTCGGACCCCAGCTTTTCTGCTCGGCTTCACAAAGTGAAAGCAGGTTGTTGCCTCAGGGCCTAAAGAGGGCAGCTTTTCACGCCTGTGATGCACAGGTACCCCGCCGACCTTTTAAGCAGCCTGCTGCCCTCCAGGGAGGCAGCTGGAACAGGGGGAATGCTGCTGGCTCACCGCATTGCACAGCTGCAAACAGCAGCTCCCCACATCTGATGCTGTGGTATGTACTTGGCACTGGAAAGCAACACACATTGCTGCAGAGTGCAAGGCAAGACGGGAACCTTCACTGCACATCAGCAAGCAGTGCAAGCCCATTCTTATAGACACATCACCTTCACACTGCAGGCACAGTCACAGCACTTGCCTCTGACTACAGCAAATATGCCCAGAAACAGGGGTGGAGGGGAGACAGGGAGATAAGACAAATCTCTTAGCAAGGGACAGAGCTGGGACTTCTCCATCTCACCCTGCAGAGCCACAAACTCCTGGCCCTGCTGCCGAGGAAAACAGAGGGAAAATCCCACATCCTGATAAGAATCCAGAGCAAAACTATGCCCTGTGGATTTTGTCTGAGGTATGGCATTGCCTAAACCGGGTCTAATTGCCACACAAGATAGGATGAAGAATCTCATAATTCACCAGTATCTGTCCCAAAGGCTGAGCACTCTTAGCACTCATAATCTTGTGCACTGAGTCATATTAAATAAGTTGCAGGACTCAGCCTAGGTTTGCCACACTTCCTCCAGTGCACTGCTTTAGAAGGAAGGGTGAGTTGCAATCTGAGCCTAAACCCCAGGGTGTGCATTCTCTTCCTCCACTCTTCCCAGGCTTTATACCTAAAGTGGAGCAGGAACTAGGTGACTTATCTGCTGTCAGCACCTTCTATGTTTTAAGTTTTCTATCAGGGCACAGAAGAGCCGAGATAATGAAGAACTACATTATCTCACTTTGCATCAGATTTTCCACCTCCCTCTGTGATTTACCAGGCCAAAATCTCTGCTATTTGAGTGATATGGAAAGCAGTAGATGAAGGCTCAAAGCCTGCATTTTTGCCTAGAATATGCAGCAAATAGAGTCTAATTAGAAATTAATAATTATGAGCTATGTTCCTCTAACACAATTTGTTCTGCCCCGAAGTATCACTAGAGTATCACTCAGAAGACAAGATGAGATGAAGTCTCTTAGTAGATAAACACAGCGGATGCCGTGAGGGGAGCAGCAGCTGGAGGCTGACAGGACCGGGCTTTGCAGAGCTGCTGGCCTGCAGGACAGGGGCAGAGGAGCCCCGGACAGGAGCGCTCCGAGACATTAAATACCTGCTGGCCGAGGGCCGGTAGAGCTGCAACAACCAAGAGGGGCTGGTCCTCATCAGCTGCGCAGGGCTGCGGGCTCCTTCCCGGCGGAGGCGGACGTCGGCGCGTCACGTGCGGCCGTGTCCCCGCAGCCCCGCTTCCTGCGGCCGTGTGCCCTCGGCCGTGTGCCCTCAGCCGTGTCCCCGCAGCCCGGCTTCCTGCGGCCGTGTGCCCTCAGCCGTGTCCTCACAGCCCGGCTTCCTGCGGCCGTGTGCCCTCGGCCGTGTGCCCTCAGCCGTGTCCCCGCAGCCCCGCTTCCTGCGGCCGTGTGCCCTCAGCCGTGTGCCCTCAGCCGTGTCCTCACAGCCCGGCTTCCTACGGCCGTGTGCCCTCAGCCATGTCCCCGCAGCAGTGTCCCCACAGCCCGGCTTCCTACGGCCGTGTCCCGTCAGCCGTGTGCCCGCAGCCCGGCTTCCTGCGGCCGTGTGTCCTCAGCCGTGTCCCCACAGCCGTGTCCCCGCAGCCCCGCTTCCTGCGGTGCCCCCGCGGAGGGCAGTGGCTTAGCGGCCAGCGGGGAAAGGCCGCTGTGTCGGCACGGCTCGCTGCGGTGATGTCCCTGAACAGCATCACTGCCTTTGCCTGTCGCTTTGTACAACTAAGTCCTAGAAATGAGTGTTCCCAAAACGGAGCTGCCACACAAATGAATGCTTAAAGAAATTGCACCACAATGTGTATGACAAAGTTGGGAACTAGATAGTGGGGAGAAATTCAGGATTTGACTGTGTGCATAAAGGAGGCCTTGTCCCATCAGAAGTCAGCCGATGACTAAAACCAGGAACAAAGCCAACCTGGAGCACCTACAGAACAGAGAATACCCTCGAATGAAGCAAACTGAACAGAAAAGCCCAACAAAAGCCATTAGAGTTATATCCCTTTTCACCTCCTAGCAGTATGTAAACACAGAAAGGTCAAACCTAGACAGAACTGTTCAGCGTGTGACACGTTTTCTCCAAGAACCTGTGTTTTCAGTCCAGCATGTGAGATCTTTGCACAAGCTCCACACTCCTGCATTCTCCACATTTCTCCTGGGCTGAGGTGTGGGACAAACACAAGACCAGTTCTTCAGCCAAGACTCATCTATGGCAAAAACAATGAACTAAGAATACACTCACTGTGTCAGCAGGTCTTATACATTAGAAGCACTGCAAGGGTTAATAACAAAAGAAATGGCAGGATATACTGAGTTTCAGTTACAGCTTGTATACCAAAAGTAAGGATCCTTATTCAGGAGTGAATTTTACTCAATGAAACTCAAATTTTAAGGAAATGCAAATAGCCTACACTGAAAATGTGAAAAATAAACAAAATATCATTTAATTTAATTTGAGTGCCCGAGCAAGTAATTTTCAAGTCTGTTTAATGTTTAGGAAGAAAAAGCCTTAGTTCAGTCTCTGCAAATGGTTTTAGTTACTTCTGTGACTTTCCATCTCTCGAGGATAATCTACTCCTAATAAGGACAATTGCTTAGATTTATTACCCCACTGAGGTCTTGTTAAAGATCTAACAAAAATCCTATTTAAATGAAAAGGACAATAGAATCTTTAAAGTCAGTATAGTTTAATTAAAACCTGAAACAGAATCAATGTCTTTATGCATTAGAAAAGCAAAAACAGATTTCAAAGCTGTTAAACTACATGTAATTGGCATAAACTATCCATTGAGCCAAAGTAAAAAAGAAAAGAAAAAAAAGCAGACTATGGTATGGAAATTGGAGTCTATTAATAAATAAAAAACCTGATACATGTGCATAGCACCATATTTTTGCATGCATTTTTTTATTTGCCTAATTTGCTAAGCGTATCTTAGAGCAAACATGAAACAAGCTAGCTGTTAAGTTGAACAAATCCAAAAGGGACAAAAAGAGACTGATTGAAATCAATGCATTAACATGAACCAGCATTTAAAAACGTTTCATAATGTTCCCAAAGAGAGCATGTAAACTGCAGCAGTCTCAGTGCAAACTGCTGTAATCTGTGTTCCCATGTAGTCATTATTCATACATGGGAGTATTCAGCTCCTACAGTCATTTTTCATGCATGAATAGTTTAAAACCCAAAATCACTGACATAATCCACAAGGGAGATTTTTCCCTTTTGAAAGTTAACATCTCGAGAACTCTGGGAAGGAATGCTAAGCTAGATTCCAGTCCATGTGCTGACACAACTTTTCTGTAGGGAAGGATCTGTGCGCAGCCCCACTCCGACCGCAGGCACACCCCAAGCCTTCGCCAGCCCCAGAGCCACCGCCGGCCCCTTGGGTCCCGTTTGCAGAGCCAAGCCCAGCAAGATCGCAGAGCCAAGCCAAGCCTTGTCACTTCTCCCTTCCCCCACAGGCATGCAACGGGGACCTTGCACGTAGGGAAGGGAGGTCAGCCCAACAGCTGCTTTGGGCACGCACTTTTCAGGATAAAATGAATTCTGAGACAAAAACTATCCCATAACCTGTTTCTGCGTTAAGGAAAAGGCTCTTTTCTTTCCCTCCTCTCGCACAGGAAGGGTGAGGGGCTGGCTGGGGCGGGCACACACGCGGGTGGGCTCGGTGCAAAGGAACTGCACACCAAGGCTCTCCACGCTGCAGTGGCTGGAAATGGTGCCCCGGCTCGGCCGTCCCCTCTGGCTGGCCCAGCTGCCACCCGAGAGTGACAAAGTAAGAGTCAGGAGGGAACTGCGGTGAGGAGTGGGTCACACAACTCCCTCGTCTGGAAAAATCGCGAAAGGATGGTATGTCACCTTCCCTCTGCACATCAGCCCCTTATTAACCATTTAATCAAATTGGTTACAATACACTGCAAGTCCATAGAACTGGCCATCCTACGTAGGCCTCTCTCCATTTAAAATTTACAGCTCTTGACGGTGCTACGGTATAGTCGGCGCCCTTGCTTTTAACTCGCATTTTTGCATGAGTGTTCAGTATTTAGGGCTCCGTTTTTAAAGTCCGGAAACACCTGCCCGAAGCAAGGCCAGCCGCGTGCCCTGCCACCAGCTGCCTCCGGGGCGCGGGTGGGCGGCGGTGGCGGCCGGGTCCCTGCCGGGGTCCCTGCCCGCGGGTCTGTGTGTCACCTACCCAGCAGTGCAGAGACGGGAGAGCCCTCTGGACAAACACTGTGGAACACACCATGGGGTGCCTGCAGCACAAGCTGTGCCAGCACCGAGCGGGAGCGCACGGTGACACGGGAGTGCCACCGGCTAAAGCACCCGGCGGGCGGCCCCCGGGGGCGGCACCTCCCCCGGCCGGGCCGGGCCGGGCCGCCGCCGCGCACGGCCAGCGAGGCAGCGGCCTCCGCCCCGCACGGCCCGCGGGCTGCAGGGAGCGGGCGCGGAGCCAAGGCCCCCGCGCTGTCCCCGGCCCCGGCCCCGCACTGTTCCCCCCGCGCTGCGCCGGGGGCGCGGAGCTCCCGCGGGTGCGCAGTGAACGAGGGCTCGTTCCACGCACGGTTCCTGCACGGCGGATGGGCGATTCCCCAGTGCGCCTCAGGCCGGCGATTGTGAGCGCGGTAACGGAGGGGAAATGTCCGATGTGAGCCCTGTGTGAAAAAAACCATATTAAAACACTTAGTGTGCGGTGCATCCTGGGGGTTGTATTCCTCAAGGACCTTTTTAAAGAAATATGGCCTGAAATGTCTTCTCAGGGTCTGTAGGAAGACACAGCTGTTTACAAATGGTAGCCAGTACTTGGAATTATATTACCCATTCCACTTGGTGACAAAGGGCTCCTCATTTCCCATTCCATCCATACAAGGAGTGGAAATGTAAATTTAGTGCTGCTCTGTTTTTTAGTTCTTTCACTACAAAGCCTAGTACAGTTTCAAGGCAATGAGGAATGCTATGAAACTGGGATGAAATCTTGGAGCAAGCCCTTTCAACCACCTCTATAACTAACAAGCAGAACTACATCTTGGTGAGTTATGACTAAGCTCCAAATAAAAAATACTATTGAAAATATATTAATAGCAATGACAATTCTAAGCAGGATTTAGGACCTTTGTTTCATTAATGTTATGTAGTTCACTTGCTACATACATGAAACAAAGGCTACTTTCCAATTCAAGGATGAGTGAAATACAACCGTGGAAGCTAACATTTGGGTCTGCTTTGCTCTTTGTACACATGCACTTTCTTCTGGCAATAACAGCATTGCCAAGAGATAAGAGACAGGCTTCTCAAAAGATAATTCACAAAACAACCTTACAGAACAACTGGCCTGGTACAACAGCTGAGTGACATGAGGCAAGAGTAGAGCTCCAGTGTCAACAAGCTTTTCTGACAGAACACAGATTTACACTTAGTGACTGTTTTCATTACTGATTAGGTTTCCATGTCTTCACAAGTACATTCCAGTCATACTTCCAAAAGTATCTAGCCAGTCAGCACAACCTTGTATAGCAGTAGACAAAATGGCATCTGCGTAAAGTTTGTCTACAGGGGACAAAAGGCAAAATACAGGCATGAAGGTGAGGATTGTCTCAAACTCAGCATTGCCCTCGAAGCCTCAGTGCTTCATGTAAGCAACAGGTGGTTCCTAAAGCTGTGCCTCTGAAGGAGGCAATACTTTGTCCACTATTTTTCCCCGTTTTACTTTTTAGTCATGTCCTGAATTAAAAGTCTTAGAACAGATACCCACTCCTGCATTAAAAGTTATGGGTAGGAATTTTTTATAAAAACTCATCTATCAGATGCTTCTTTAGTAAACTTATCCTGTTGGGGTAATGGATTGTTGTTCCTATCCTAGAGAAGGCTGATGCTGGGCATGTGGCTGCTCTGTGTGCCCTCCCTGATGCAGAGCTCTGGGACTCTCCCTCCAGGGCTGGATCATGATGTTTTCATGTCTGACACTAACTCCACCTATGGCTGCACTCACAGATTGTTCAATGAATACTTACACAGCTACAGCACTTGACACCATATCAGCCCAGCATTTGCCAATATTAGGGGTATGGAGGAATACTCACTAGTGCTGCATGAACATGCAGATAACACCCATCTACTAAAACAAAATGCAACAAAGCCTCTACCCAACTTTGGATCTGCTTAAACTGACAGTAAAGTCACAAGTTACAGTAGGAACAATTTTGAAGTATTCTCAAGAAAATACAATTAAATAACAAAACTAGAAAAAAAAATCACAGCAGGTCCTATAAGAGTGTTCAGATAAGATCTTAACACCTCATTTCTTTTCAGGTTACCATTTATTTTGTACTACACTTAAATATTGAAGAATGCTGGCAGGAAAAATATTTTTGATTCTTCTGCCATGTCTCTAGGCACTATAAGACAGTCATTCTGCAGCAAAACTTCTGCCAAAGTAGGCTCTGGTGGTGGAATGCATTTAGAAATGATGGCCAGATGATGGCACAGTAAACGTCCTTCTTTTGACAGGCTGTACATGTCTATTAGAAATATTCCTTGTTCCATATGCATGTGGAAGATTAGACACATACACTCCTCACACAGAACAACTACCTCCCAGAAGACGTCAGCAGAGTATTTACTACCATATCCAGAAGGAGTTTGTGATTCTTAGATTGTCCCCATTAATGAGAAAAATGTCACTATACAAAAGCTCTCTCTTTTTCTCCCTTTCTTATCAAATCCTTCATACAGCTGATAACTAGATTTTATAGATTGGAGAGTCAGATGCAATTCTGAATCTATTATTTTACTAAAACCCCAGGGGTCAACTTATCACCTGAAAGCCATTTTACATGGACAATTTGACTTTCATGTGGAGTGTCAGAACATACCCTAGATGGAAATCTAAAATAAATTATATGGAATAGTGCCTTCTTTGTGCTGAAATTTATCGGTCCCACACTACAATAATTTTGAAAATTGTATCCCTTAAGCTACAGTGCTGAGATATTATTAACTGCTTGAACTGAAAGAGCAGGTCTGATCGGCTGCTATAAAGTCTATGGACAGAGACTAATTTCTACTGAACCACATGCTTATCTGAAGCTGTGTTCCACCATTGCAAGCTGCCAACTTTATTTTCTTCCAGAATACATTGCCCATCTTTTTACCATCATCCTCAGTATGCACTGTCACCTCAGCAAATCCATTCCAGAAGCTAAGAATGCGTCTGGGCTTCTGCTAATATGGTTGTCTGAGACAATCACACCCAGGAGACAGGGAGGGAGAGAGATCCACTTGTACCTCTTATCTTCCTAACACAGGTTATTTTCCTCTCTAAGCAAGCCTCCAGTCTCTGAAATGCATCTCTGGGATGTATCACAAGATAAGCATATCTATTTCATGGCCAACACTTTCTTTATCACTTCTGCTGCCACACTTTGGAAATAACATTATTTGATAATGTGCCGATGCTTGGTCAATGCATCTTTTGCATCTGTTAGTACAATTTTTAGAAACCAATCTGACCTCAGAACCTAAAGTCTTTATGATTGAGAAGATACTGAAAATGATAAATGATACAGCTGCTGGGTGACTATTCTTTGAGTAGAAATTCCCAACTAGATAGAAAAACCTTCTCTAGGCATTACACACAAGACACAAGGATAGGGTTCTGGAAGAAAAGAAGTGTATTTCCTACACCCAGGAACCTAAAAAGTCTGGAGTCCAACAGCTAAAATATTACACCACAACTAGGAAAAATAGTAATAAACCGTACTGCCTCATTTTCATTCAGATAATTTAATAGCCTTTATAAACTGAAAGAAATTGCTAAAAAACGGTTCTGATTTGCACATCCAAGTTTCTAGATAGCACTACTTTCACTTTTTCTTTACTAGACAGTAAAGCTCTCCATGAGGATTCAAAACTGGTGATAATTCACTGTGGCAAATCAATCTCTCTGAGTAGAGAAACTATTGTTTTGGGCAATGGCATTCAGCTCACTAAGACCTTTGCCAAGCAGGAATTTGAAAACCAAGATGTGGCAAGTCTCTTCCAAACATTTTAATGCCTGTCTGTCCAATATCTTTCTTTTATTTCAGGATATATCTAAGAAGCAGCAGGAGCCTGTTGCTAAGTGAACACTTGTCCCAAATGAGTGGCTTGGCTGCTTCAAGAAACACCGTCAAAGGTATTGGTAAAGCAAGACATAATAAGAATCTGTGAATAGATACAGAGTTCAATGGCAAGGTTCACTGTATTACTTACTACACAGATTAAAGCATTAAAAAAAGGTAATATTTGTGTGTCTACTTTCATTACATCCTACCAGTTATTAAAGTGACTAGAGCAAGTTAGCAGCCTTTTTCTGTCACACCCAAACAACAGGAATTCTCTCACACCACAAATTCACAGTACTGGAGATAAGGAAAAGTGCCAAATTTGGAGTTTTCCACTTGTACTGATGAATATTCTAAATACTTTTAAGTGCTTAAACTGATGAGATAAATGTTTTGAAATCTATTTCTCTAAATCACATTTTAATTAGATCAAAATAAGAAATCCATAATTTCAAAGGATAAAGCCTGAAACAAGCCTGAATCTAGCTGGAAGTGTGATCAGGTATCGACATGCAGCAGCTTAAAACAAGTTACACAAGCTGACCTTATTATGTGTGAATAACAGGTTTCCAATGTAGAAATACGTATTTTTCAATATACTTTTCTGAGCAGAAATCATGTCATTTATATGCAAATCAGACTATATTCTGCAGCTGATTCTTCTGTGCTGAAGCCATGGGAATTATTTGCAGTTAATAAAGCCTCATAAATAGGTTTTGCCTCTAAGTGGGTGGGGGAACAGCAAATATATCATAGCCATTTACAGTTACAAGCATCTTTATTTTCAAAGTTATATGCATCCTTTAATAGGAAGTTTCACAGTTACAAAAGAAACATTGTTTCCTTAATATAAACAAAACACTCTTACAGCCTTCAAAACAAAATATTTTGCCTTATTCCCTATGTGCAGCTAGCCTCAGTCAAAAAGACATGCTAGTCCCATGTAGTATATGTTAAATACAGGAAGAAATTTCTTTTTATTATATCTAGGCACTTTTATTTTATTTGAAAGGACATATATAACTTTGTTATGTTAAGTATGTCCACCGAGTACCATCTATTGCTGCAAAACGTGTTAACATTTTCACACACTACCAACCAGATGTGCCCCTCAAGTCCTGGCACATGGAAATCATCCATTTAAAAAGCACAAGAGGACAGACTCGGGACCACTCAAAGCACATTCCCCAAAGTGCAGTCAAAGTGTAGTGTTTCCATGTGGTAGGTAGCACACTAAAGCAAATTGGGAAACAACTCTCCCTAACTGGTATAAACAGTCTGGACTGAGACTCCTGATAAGGGCAGGACTGCAAGTTAACAGTAGCATATCCTTTCCAGTCACTTCACAACCAGAGGGAAGAGCAACAGTGATCAGCATTGCCTAGAGACAGAGCGGTGACTAACGGGCCCCGAGAGCCCCGAGTGCTTGCAGAGGTGCAGTCCTTAGCCCAGCCCAGTCCATCTGAAACGCCAGCCAGAGCACATGGACACCAGGAGTTACAACACTGGAGAAAAGTGAAGGCTTAAACTGATACAATTTAATGTCACACAGATTTCAAGAACAAATACAGAAGCACGGCTCAGCCAGGTTGGCCTTTATCTCAACTGAACAGTGGCAGCCAATAAACATCTGCCCTTGTTCTATCTGATTGTTTTCAGTCAAGCTGAAATTCATCATTGAAAACACTGTATGTGCCTCAGTTAATTCTCATGGAAGTCTTCCAAAAATTCAACGTGTTATTAGCCCTCTGCAGGAAGTGAATTTTACCCTAATTAGTACCTTATTTTCTATTTCCTTATTAAGCAAAGGAGCTTGGAAAAAAAACCAAAAACGAAAACCAACAAGCATTCATGGATCTCATTTCAGAGATATAATTAAAGATTCTGGCAGTAAAACAATTGACATGATACAGCTCTTTTGCTCATCTACATAAAATGCAGATGGGGTGACATAAAGAGCTAATGCAAGACACCCTTTCTTTCAGAAGAGATACCACCAATACTGTCATAATGATGCATTAGAGTGGTATCATTTGTGCTCTGCAAAATGACTGATTTTAATTATTTTGTGTATATGGGTTCATATGGTGACTTCTGTTCTTTCTTTAACATTATTCTGACTGCCTTTAAGAGTGCCAACTTTTATACCTCACATAACTATTCTGTGAAGGTATATCTAAGTAAAAATACACCCAAATAACAGGAGTCTGACTTGTTGCAATTATTTTAACTTATTTTAACAATTACTGTAAAAATCTTCAAATAAATGAATAAAGGCTACATAATTAAAATGTGCTCAAGACATGCATCACACAATGAAAATCATGTCACAATACATTTGCAATATTCTGTATGCTATAAACTTACCTTATACACAAATATGTCTGGCAACATGTCTAAACACTCTACTTATTTTCCCACTATTTTTGAAGATTATGGATTTTGAGTGCATATTGCATTTTCTTCAGGCACAGATATGGTTGACCTCAGTTTATATTTTGAAATATAACATTTGTGATAGGACAAGAAAGCACATAAGGAAGTTGAAGTTAAATTAAAAGCAGGTATAAGCATGTATTTTATTATGGAGAATCACACAACTAAGATAGTAAAATCTGACTTCTCATAACATTGAATTTTCTTTCACTCCATTACAGGAGACAGTATTTTTTATAATGTAAATTTTGTAGAATCATTCCCAGACTAAAGTCTGTGGCATCCTGCTGTATCCCCAAAGAATTACCTACACAATCCCACTGATTGAAACTCAAGCTACTCATTTAATGTTTCAACTCTATGTAGAATTAAAATAAGGATCAGTTTAGACTCTAACAATATTTTTATGTACTTTAGTCTGTATTTTACTCATTCTTAGCAGCTTAGTGAAAATATTTGATGATATCCTGTTGAATTTAATTTGTCTCTCTTAGCATTTGGTCAGCACCTGAAACAAAGTACAGTGATCTTTTGCTGTTTTTTTCACCTTAGGAAAGTTAGATCCTTACATGGATAAAGGAATTCAGTGTCTCATGTGCACAAGCAAGACAATATTCAGTGAGCCTGTCTGTGAAATGACAGCACACCAGCTTCTCCATGTCACTCTCATTGCAGGTAATCTGGAGTTCCACCAGAGAGCAATTCAGCCCACTTACAATCTGAAATATCTTCTGACAGAGTCTGCATCTTTCTAGTGACTAGACAGGGAATCCAGGTGAACTAGGTTTATCACTTCACGGGATTCAATTAAACAATGGCAATTACAGCTCTCCATAGCTATGTCAACACTTACCTTCTGGGGCGTGACCTGGGGTTTTGGTCACCTGGTCATTTATGAGAAACACCACTGTATCTGCCTGGGAGCCATCTGTTTCCCATGGAAATCAGAAGATGGTAATGGGCAGGAGATAAAATCTGCATTCTTAAATCTCACCCTGACACAGAACTGGAATGTGTACATGACCAGAACTGCTGGGCTAAATGTAGCAGTAGTGTAGTAATTCTGAGTTACATCAGCTTGGAAGCTTAATTAAAAAAAAAATCTGACAAAAAGTGATCTGACATACTAATAACTCTGAGCTGCAATAAAATACTTGAGGTGTAGAAAAGTGAGTTAAGCTGGGGCCCGTTAGCATTTGCATAGTCAAAAACATATTGAGGGGTGTGTATTGAGGCTGCTTAGATTAGGCCTTTCTTTCATGCAGAGAAGGAGTTATATCAAATCAGGAGTGTAAGGAAACACTGGAATCAAGCAAAATGCTATTAGCTGAGAAAATTACAGCCTGGTAGTGCAGCAAAACATGGCTGCATTTAGTTGCACCACAATGAATGTTAAAAGAACAGACAGCTAATGAATATAACGTGATTGTAACATTTTAATTCCTCACATTTTGAATAATTAACAGTAAAACTTAACATTCTCTTGATTTTAGGTAATATCATATATTCCACTAACTGTTGAACTTACAAGGTCTACTATTCAAACACTAAAGCTACAAGAAGATATCCAAATCCAATGCCTGGTGCCTCAATCTGTACTAGGACACATGAATGCCCATTTTATGACCTTGGGTATGAAAGTGAACAGGCAACAGAGTTTTAGAGTATTTTTACAGACATTTAATAACTGATTTGCTGAGAATCTGGAAACATATACGCTTAAGTTTTGCTTTTTTATTAACACCTTCATAGCACTGACAAAGGGAATATCTAGAATAATTTACCATTCTATTACTTCCATTTATAAATCTAATTATTTTACAGAATCAGCACTATGAAAAATTCACCTTTAGAGAAACTGAAATAAAAACCAAAAAAACATTAAGAAATTTCCAAGGAAAGAGTCTTTCATTCATTTAAAGATGACTTGAGTAGCAGGACATGTTACTACAAACACATTACTACAAATCCCTTACTTTCCCTAATGGGATTTTCTGTTATCTATAAAAGCACCCTCAATTTGTGAACTATTCTCCTTTGACATATTTCAATATTTTTCTTTATAATCCTGAAAACAGCAAGGTCAACAAAACAAATACTTAAGTACTTATCAAAACAAGGTATTATTTCTTATATTCTATACACTGTAAATTAGACATCAGTTTTATTATTAGATACTCTGTGCAGCAATACAGCTATTGATAAATAGGTGTACAACAGAAATCAAATTCTCTTGACTGAAGCCTTCACTGTAAAATTGATGATAAGTTCTTTCCCCATCACTTACAATGTATTTTGCTTACATATTTTACAAGATACCATCAAATATTCCAAGAAAGGGCTTGACATCATTGAATTCATCATCAAGATATCTAAAGAAGATTAAGCAAACAAACAAATTAGGTATAGCACATCAAAACCTATGGAATCAGGAACACTCTAGAGAGTCAAGAGAAATCAAGATAAGCAAAATAATTTTAAATAATTTCTCTTTTAAGAGAAGTTAATTGTTACTATTATTGTGAAAACTAAACTTTTTAACAATGAGTATTAGAAACTAACACATTGCCTAAAGTTCTGTGTTCCATGGAGATCTAAGCACTAGAACACTAAGGAAACAGAAAAACATGTAAGTTTTTATTACCTAGAATCTATTTCCTTTTCCTGTTTTTTTGTGAAAATAAAAAAATCTTCTTTTCTAGTGAATTTAGAAGAGTCAGAGATTATTTCTGGGATGGAAGAACACTGTTCATTTTTTTTCTCTTGAGAAAGACTTGAACGCTTTTTTTCTTGAAAACTGAACTGCAACATAAAAGTTAAAAAGTATATATGGTTAAACCAACTGAAACTCCCAGACTGTTGTAGAGTGCAGTACTGGCATTTAATTGATATTAGGGCTTGACAAAGACCAAGCAGGTGATGAGTCTAACTATATACCGGATAGAGAAACTATCCAATTGAGTAAATAGTTTTGAGATCATGCTATATAAATTCATATCCTATTTCTTTGTAGCAAGAATATCCCACTGAACACAGAATGTGTGCAGATTTGGACAACGCAGAGAGGTTCAGAAATTTAGGATATCCTAATTGATTCATAAGTCAGGTGTGACACATATATTTACACAATAAATACTCTAATTATAGAAAATTCTGTTATCGATATATTTTTACTCACCAAAGTTATATTTCTATTCTTTCCAGATAAATCCATTTTTGATGTACTATTGACCATAGAAATATCTGAGTTCTGAATACTGGTCTCACCTTGTACTGTGCATGAGCTGAAAACACCAAGTTGAACAATATCAGTAATATTACCGAAGTGCAAAATTATTTGCTTTTCAGTTCAGGATTTTCTACTTATTTCCCTGAGCACTTAAATAAAAACCAAATTAAAATCATTCAACAATTCATACCTTTTAAACACTGAAATTTCCCTCACTTTTATGAGTGAACAACCTTCTGTATATTTGATTACACAGATACATGTGAGATCCAGACAATATTTTAAACTGAATAAAATAGTAGTAAATTATGTAAGTCTTACTCTTTTGAAATGTTATTTGTGGCTTTGCTTGCTGTATACTGGCAGAGGGGTTGACATTTATCTGGAATTTGAAGGCAGATATTTTCATGTTCTGTGAAAGAATGAAAGTTTTAAAAGGAGAGTTGAGAAGCAGCCACAACCCCTTGTAAATATTTCACATAACATGATAAATAATACTTTGAAAATTATGAAAGTGTCTTAACACATGAAGAATTTCTTCTGTGGGTTTTGGGCTAATATAAGCACAGATATACAGTCACATACATTATACAACAAAAATTATGCAGTTGCAGGCCATCAAAAATTTTTAATTGTGACTTTTTCAACTCTCCCTTCTGTATTAGATTTGTCAAAATATATGTGACATTCAAGGTAGAATAATAAACCTGTCAGTCAAGTCAATTAACCAAAAATTTCAGGCTCTATTCATTGTATAATAATTTATTCTCAAATAATAGCCCATAGAATAATTTGTAAGTAGGAAAAGTTTCAAAAAGTTTGTTGAAATAACCTTACCTAATTCTCTACTGGCAAAATTACTAGCAAATACCAACTTCTCATCATCAATATCATCCCAAATATCATCTCTCAGTTCAAAGTCCACATTCAAAGTATCTGAAAAACAATATCTGCTTTTATCTGTGGCAGAAAAGTATGAAGCATTAATTTAAAGATCAAAACTGAACATTTTAATTTTAAACATTAGCAATAACTTACTACTCTTTCCACAATTCCAGGATTGCAGTTGTTTCTGAGATATTTTTAAGGTATTAATATTATCTATCTGGTCCACTGAAGGTGATGAAGATGATGGTTTGTTGCTAGACCTATTTAAAAAAATAAATCAGTGACATCAGTTACAGAAAGTTGCAAAGTAATTTTATTCACAAAACAATTCTTAGCAGTACCTTGGCAAGGCTGGCAGTGAAGACTTAGGTATAAAAGCAAATTGTTTGAGATCCACATTTTCAGCTTGGTTAAACATCTGCATCCAAAGAAAGAAAAAGATTTTAACTTTTAAGATATAAACATAGTGTGAACTGTTATTTTTAACAACTTTAGTGATATCATTAATATCGTAAGTTAGAGTAATATTTAAATGTCATAAAACCTTTCTGATGTCTGTTTATCTAATGTACTCAGTGAAAAAGTTTTAAATTATGTGCTTCTAGTAGAGGTATCCAAGCACCCTGGCAAAGCCAGACTGGCTGACTCTCATCTATATTAGCTGTAGAAGCCTCTATTGCAAACCAACAAGCAAAGCTGTGAGGTGGAAATAAAACCCTGCAATACCTCAAACATCATTCTTGCTGCAGAAAGACCTAGTTTAACAGCACATTCAGAGGAATAAAGTGCAAGCCATGAAATCTTTCACAAGTTTAAAACTAAGATCTACCTGCCAGTGAAAAAAGGACTCTTAGTAGCATGACTAATAAATACCACCATTTGTTTCATTCAGGTCATATTTTGCCAAACCAAGTCACAGTGCAGTACCTTCCAACAATGCCTCAGAACCTCACCAACCACAACCTATCAAATGCCAGAAAAGAAAAAAATACAGAGGACATGCACAAAAGTGGACCATTGGAAGTGTCCCAAAGAACAGTAGAACCTCTCAAAGATTCCTGAACCTTTGTACTTCTTTACTTTTGCACTCCACACAGAAAAGTCAAACTTGACTTGACAAATATGAATGTTCATATTTAGTGATAAAATTCTCTCTGCAAACAATGCCTACAAATATGTAACAGATTAAAATAAACCTATGAAATGGCTGACTGCATTCAAGCAAACCTTTATCCGTTTTACTGGGGGTATAGATGAAATTGAGTTCCTGCTCCTTAAATCAGCTAGGTACAAAGAAAAGTTTGTGTCTCCACTCATCTGTGACTTTGGAGGTACTCCAGTTTTACCTGAGAAAATGAAGCAAAATAATCTTTAGATTCGTTATAAGGGATAAATCCTAATTATTTTCAAATTACTTTGAAAAACTCTGCCACTAAGCTTAGTATCTTCTTTTAAAAGATTCTAAAAGATTTAACATGCTAACTACAAGATCTAACACAGTATTTATATAAAAGTATAACAAGCTTGACATTTTTTAAATCAGATGCTATGTACAAGAAGTATTAATAATCATTGTAGTGCCTATGAAAGTGTTATTGACAAATCAATTTATAACTGCTTTTATGACTGCATCATAACAACTCAAGCATTCTCTTGTTTGTATTGTTTCTGTTAACGTAGCTATTGGTATGATGGGAGCTGTTCTAAATTGCACTTGTCTAAAAGTATCAGAAGTTGTAGATTTAATGAAACTCACAGCAGTCATGCCCACACACATCTTTATTTTTACAGCGGTGGTTGCATTCTCTGTTTCCATATTTCTTGTAAGCAATCTCCTGTTTAGATCTGCCTCCTAGATAAATATAATACAGAAATTCAAACAGTTATATTGGATACCAAACACCTGTGATTTTTCTTACTTTCAAAATCATCAAAGAATTGCACTGTAGTACTTGACAAGTAGAAGCAGCAGAGTTGTATTTTTATTACCTTTGAGAAAGAAACAGCAAGGATAAATAAAGATCTAGCTCCCTAGTGAAAGCAAAATTCAATTTTCTGTTGACTTTTATTTTAGCCAGATACTGTGATCTGACCATTTACCTGTATCTACTTCTGCTGCTGGCAGGCTTTGGGGTGAGCCACAACATACATCAAGTGTAGATTCAGCTTTCGATTTTTGATTTGTGACCACCTTACATCCCTGCAGTTTTGGTGTTAAGTAGAAAGCTGTATATGCTTGCTTTATATCAAGGCCAACTTGGAAGAAAAAAGACAAAACATATTAAAACTGCTTTAAACTGTTTCTATACTACTGATTCTCTTCAGTATTCTAAAGTGTTTAAGCAAGTAAATGTTAATCAAAGTTCATGGAAAGTTTTTAAAAATAATTTGCCCTTAAAGCACACTCTTGTATGACCAGAGTCTTTAGGATTCAGACTAAAAACCCCAAACAATTAGATTAAGTCATAGTTACTAGAAGAAAAACAGAATTAGTTCCTTTAACCAAATATTCTTGTATTGTGTTAAAACTACATTTATCTATGGCTTTGCACTGCTGATAAAATTTTAACTTTTAAACTGTACTCCAGTCTGTATTCAGGAGTATCAGCAGCTCTGAACTGACAAAAGCATAAAATGAGTATGTTGATAATGCTTCTCAAGTTGAGTATTCACAAGAGACTGATCCTTTGTAAAGAGAGTAATTCTGTCCTTTATCAGGGAAATAAAATTTGCTGGAAAACCAGATAGGCTTTTAAAAAATGTGAGATTCCCTTCAAGTCTGAAATAGGAAAGACTTCAAAATAAGTAGAGACTAGGAGGACCTAGTTTTAGTCTAATTTCACTGTTACTAGTTTCAGAAAAATTAACTGTTGTGCTGAGTTTTACTGAGCTCAGTACAACAAGGAGATAAAAGGAGAATTTTAATTTCTGTGTGGTCAGAAAACCCTTCTTTTTCCAGAGCCACAGGTCTAGCTGTAGAAATATAGATTATTGCAGGCCTGATTATTGTAATAATCTCAATGTCAATATTTACCATGGAAGCATCAACTATACTTCAGTTAATCTAGCACACAGCACCCTTCTCTACTGGTGGGGCATGATGACTGAATTTAATGGAGCCAGTTTGTTTTTAAATTGTTTTTCAAAGTTTTGTGTTTCGAGCTCGTTAGGATCTCTCCTCATTTGCTGCTGTAGGTTCCAGTTGTATGGAAACTACACTGAGGGGACCCATGTTCAAACTGCACAGGGTAAGGCACAGCATTTTCAGCTGTAGGAATTTCTTGTTACCAAAGTAGAGATGAATCCATATCCAACACCTCTTTACTACAGTGCAAAACCTAACTATTCACAAAGACAGCTCTGCTCAGCATAAGGAACCTGCCAGGCTGATAGGTTATCCCTACTGAAAGTTAACTCATTTGAAGGAGAAGGACAAAAGTGAATCCCAATCTGTATCAACAGGGCAAAATACTGTCTCCTAGTAACATTTTTGATGCTTCCCAGTTCCTTAATGTGGTAGTAAATTAAATAAACAGATAAGTAATTGTGAGAGATAGTATGCAACCCAGTAAAACATATGTCATAGAGGTTTCTTTCCAGACCAGCTCACTTTATTATACTTTGGCTTAATAGAAAGTGTTTCAGTAATTTGTTCCAAAATCTTATGCATATTATTTTTTAATTCAAAGAATACCCTAACCTACCGTAATCAGAACTAATTAAATTTATACTAATATCTTCTGATTTAAGAGCTCTTTTAACTTCAATTTTCTTCATCCAATTTCCAGTTTTCAGCAACACAGAATCCCTGTAACGCATCAGCAAAGTTGTTAGACACTGACAATGAAAACACAACTACATACTATGGTATCTGTAACCAAGTGAAAGAGCCTGTAATTTGTCCTAGTACTTTAGTTTTGCTTGATAATTGGCCTAAGAAAAACTTTCCAATAATGTATGATTTATGGCCATAAGAGAGCCAGGATCCTGCAGATCAGTTTCAGTTTTAACAAAAGTGCCAGATTTTGGCCAGAATTCTCATGAAGGGCGAGCAGTTGGAAAAGATTTTGTTTCTCTTTTCCCATTTGCTCCAAGCATCTCAGCCAACTGGAGAATTTAAATCCATCTCTGAGAGGAAAAAAAAAAAAACAATTTTAAAAATATAATTAAAGAAATATAAGTAACAGGAGTAAGTAGCAACTGGTTTACCTATCTTTTAAATAGGTATTTTACTTGTTTTATATTTATGGGAAAATTATTATGACTTTTCCATAATATGACATTGATGTGGAACAGATATTTGCACGTGCTCTCTGCACTGACAAGCACACTGGCATGTTTTGGGGGTTTCTGAATCTTGTGTAGCATTTTAAATGACAACAGTGACTAGAAAACGCTGTAGGATAAAGAATAATTTTGTACTATTAGACATCGGTAGGAAGTATTGAAAAACCTGCAAGTCACAGAACAGATGAAAAGCCAACACCATAAAATGATGTGAGGCAAAACCCCCTGATGATACATACATAATTTTCTGATTAAAAATGACTTGGTTGTCAGCATCTCCTATGACCAACGTAACATAGTGAAAGTCTGGCGCTGTTCTCTTTGTCTGGAGCTGCTGGTAGTTGGTCAGTTTGACGGTTATTAGGATTTCGGCCAATGTGTCACTGTACTTTGGAAGCTAAGGGAAAATGATGCAGAAGACATAACTGCTAAAATATGCAAAATAAAATATATGCCCTTCCATAAATTTCTATCTGTTGATACAAGTACAAAGCTTGACTCAAGTAATTTGAATTTGTGGTACAATCTTTATTTGTAGTTCTGAGACACTGATTTTCAGTACTTGCTCGGCCATAGCTGAATATTCTAAGTTTTATTCATTACTGAGAATCAAAGACAAATGCAAAGAGAAATATGCAAGAATAAGACTTGTTATATAGAAGTTCTATTTTGGCATCCTAGCGTTCCTCTAGAAGACATTTATAATTGTTAAATCTTTGTTCTGAGAATTGAGCTACTCATCTGGTATTATGTCAAATGAAAACTAAGCTAGAACTGATTGTTATACCACTAGTATTTCACACATCTATTGAGTTTTTAACTTCAAATGTGTCTTCATTTCTACCAACTTTAAGGTTACTTTTCAAATTTTGCATTTCAGAAAACTAGAGTCTCTTTGTGACCCATATAAAGACAAAATATATATCAGAACTTCAAAACTCTTGATTACACACAGAATTGTATCCCTCCTTTGAAAGGGCACCAGCTAGGTTAATGTAATAATGTATTGTTTCTCTATATTCCTAAGTGTGCTGTAGAAAATAAACATGAGTTAATACCATTTCAGTAAGCTTTATTTGGGTGTTTTGCTGTCTCTAGGGTTTGTTTAAATTCAAGATAGAAGAGACCTCTCAGACTCACGTATAATGCTAGAATGTGAATATACTAGTTCATTCTACCTACTAACCTGGAAAGAGGTCACAGTGTTGTGTGACCTTCTGTCCATGAAGACTCAAAATTTCTTTAAGTCAGTATTTGCTTCTTCATTTAATAATACCAGCATAAAAGCATAAAATAAACATAAAAGAACATACCTGTTCAATTTCAAGTTCATATTTTGGAAGGTGCAAAACAGACTCTTTTATCTGGTTTCCAAAAGGAGGATGTCTGTTTAAAATCTGCAAAGACGTAAATCCAAGGAGTCAAAGTCACCTGAGTAATTATGTTAGCAACAAAAGCCCCTTTCACTCTTGGTTCTCTACTGTCCATGATGCCCAGAATAGCAACATTACCAAAAGAAAATTCCAACACTTTTTCATGTTGCTACTGCTTTTGTTCAGTTAACAGCCAATCAACTACCAATGACTACTCAGGTTTTAAGAGATGACTCTTCAATGGTGCACAGGCTTTAACTAAAACAGAACAAATGACAAGAAAAAACACAAAAGGAGCCAGAAATGAGAAATCAAATTTCCAAACTCAAAACAGAAAAACCTGAGTAAGATTTAGAAGCCTGTTATATCTTCCAGAACACTGGAATAAGAGTTTCTACAGAAAAGAAGCCAAGAGCCAAAGAACAAGTCCTAGGGTAACATTTACCTTTCCTAAAATAAGAAGTGCTTTATAGATGATTTAGGAGATTTTTATTTTACTCCTATCTCAAACTTGCAATAATGGAAATTTGGGATTTTTGTAATTAACATACACTAAGAGAAAGTGTAAATACATATTCCCTTTTATATTTTCCCAGCACTCCTAAAAGAGAAGTCCATATTGTCCTTTGTTTCAAAACCATGGAAATGATGAAATTCTACATATTTAGGCATCTGCTTTCCATAGCCAGCCAAATCATGAAATCATCATTCACATTAAATTTGATACAACAAAACATCATACACATTTTCAAGGAAAACCTGCAGTAGCTACACAGCTTTTTTAATTCTACTAGCTAAAATGAATAAATCACCTAAACGTCTAAATTTTGCTATGATCATATAGCAAATATATATTAATGATACTGCTTTTACTGGTAACAGGATTAATCCTCAGTATTTTCCCTATCATATTTATCTATGTACAAAATAATACGTTACCAATTCAAGCTCCCTTGCATTTATGTCTTCAATTTTTTTAAATGAGGTAAGCCCAGCATTTACCATAGCATTTGACAGTGATACACCTGTGAAAAACATGTATACACGTTTTGGGCTGTTAAAGGACAATGAATAACCTCCAATTATTCTAACAGCTGCATTACAGCAGGTAAACTCAAAGCATAAATAATTTTATGTTACATTTGATGCAGCTTTCTGCCCAGCAAATCACTAATTTTTTTTCATTAAGTATTTCAGTATTATTTAATTTCTCCATTAGTAAAAAGAAATGCAATACAAACCAAACATGAAAATATACAGTATTCAAATTATGAAGACTTTTATATTTTCTACAGAAAAACTGATTTTAGATCACTTTCTACAAGAGTCAAGAAATGTGTTCTGTACATATATGATAAAAAAGCATGCCATGCAGTATTGTTTGTCTCAGAATGTTGAAATAATAAAGACCTAAATGTGTTTGAGCAAGTTAATAATGAAATTCACTGAAAAAGAAGTATTTATTATAATCTTCTACAAGTCATTGCAGCTTTAGCAAAAAGCTTTCCTATGGCATATAAGCCACAAAAGCAGAGAATCCACATACACTTTTATTTCTCTTCATGATTCACAGCACTTCCAGTAAGATTTAGAGTTATCACAGTATATGAAAAGGCATTTAACAGACCTGGAAGTACAGTCTATTATAATAACTGCAATGATTGTAGTTAAAAAACAGTACCAAATACTTGGAATGAGTATTTGGATTCTTCTTACACAGTTCTGCAAAACAGTATAAGAAAGCTGAAAATTAGATGGGAAACCTCTTTAGATACTTTTAGGTTGTTTCTTGGAAGACATGACAGTAATCTTACAAGAAAATACTTAACTCAAGAATTCAATAATTTAGAGAAACAGAAGACTTTTTGTCTTTTTATTTATATTTAAACATCTTACGGGTCTGACTTATGGAAAATCTCTTTTACCATCTCCCTGCTCCTTCGCAGAAACTCTGCAGTCTGAAGACTAAAAACTCTCACATACTACTTTTTCTGCTAGAGCTGCTGCCCAGCTGCTGCTGTTTCTTTATAACTGAAGCTGAAGATTAACTCTTTTATCTTAATTCCAAAAATGGCAGAAGGATTTCTGCCAGTGAAGAGAATACTAGATATAAATAAAACTTTTTCTCTTTATTTTCATCTACACTTCTGAGCAAAAAATAAATGGAGGTGGAAACGAAATTGAGCAAGTAGTAAACATCATAAATCCTATATGACAACTGATGATTATCCTGTCTGTCAGAACAAGCAAACAAGCAAACATACCATTCAGCAAGAGGGAGCATAATTATTGGACAAGAGTTGTAGAAATGCAGTAAGAATTCAACTGAATTATCAGTCTCAGTACAGCCAAGTGTCAGTCAAAGAACAGTCACTCTTATAATGGAAATACTGATTAATTAGGTATTTTTAAGGTTCAAAAATAGAATACTGAGATAAGAGTTAAAAAATTAGGAATTTCTGAATATGTTACATGGTATCAGCAAATTTCTATGAACTTAAACAATTCATCCAACTTCAGAAAGAAACAGAATAAGATTAGCTGCCATAGGCAGAGGTTAAAAATCACATCATACTACAGGCATCAAGTCAATGTTTGATTCAGGAAAAGAGTGAACTGTCAGAAGAATGTTCAAAAGAAGCTTGTGAGGGGAACAAATGACACTTTGGAAGTTAGCAGTTCTTTGTAACATACCCTGCAAGAGCTATGACAGCATAAGAAAAAGTACCCAAAACAGGCAAATTGGACAGAGATGTCTGTATATACACCACTTATATTATTAAAAAACTAAACGTGACTTTATTCTACTGAATACAGTGTACAGGAAAGGATTTGTCTACACTGCAAGTGCCATATTTATTCCACTCATCCTAACTCCACAGAAATGCTGAACATGAGGCAGATTCCTCAGATGATTGTGTCGACATTGCCACAGGTGTGGGATAGTGGAAATGTGTTCTCAGCACTGTGCACTGTGCTGTGCACAGGCTAACAAGCCCTGCCCTTGCTTTGAATCCACATGAATGAAGCATTACAGCCTCTGCACTTGAGCAGGCAAGGCTGCAAGCTACTGTACCCTATGGACCTTTGGGTTTAGCCATTCTCTAATTTGCAGATCTCTGTACTACACTGTTCAGTGCAGAGCTGATGTATCTCTACAGAAGAAATACAGAGAGTGCTGCAGTGAATTTTGAAAGCATGAAGGTATGATAACACCAGACATCAAAGCAGGAAGATACACTACTACCTCAAACAAGTATGACTACATTTTTATAACACAGAGGAGTCAAAAATTTCTGAACTCCTTTTCAAATAATTATGACAAGCCTGTACTTCCAACCAGAAGTTCATTCAATAACAGGATACAGTGAAAGGAAGAAGATCATTAGAAACTTTTGATCATCATGTGTATAAGAACCTCATGCAAAATAAATTGATTTCTATTTCATGATTCCTATCCTTTTCAATGTGAATTAAAAGGTTTTCATGCATACAAGTAAGAGGAGCTACAGCAACAGCTGCTTGGAAAGGAAGGCATAGCCTAGTCAGGGGCACGCAATCACATCCATGTGGAATATGTCTGGGATACTGAGAGGAACATTAAGGAATAAGAACAATTCTGAAATACTTTGAAAGCCTGAAGAAAATTACTAAACAGCTAATTTTTGTTATGGCAGATTCTTCTGACAACTGTGGCACTCAATTGTGGCAAATGAGTAATTAGCAGACTAATTCAATTATGTAAGCAGACACCACAGAAATTAGCAGGCTAATTATGAGTTTTGATTCTCTGTCAAGATTACATTTCTATAATTTCTAACTAGTACCTACCAATTTTTTCCAATTGTTTAGACACATGAAGTGAATTTTCCCAAAGTCTGCACCTGAAACATTTTGCTAAAATCAAAGAGTTTAATAAAGCAGAGAAGTTGTTCTTAGATGACGCCAGAAAGTCAGATAACCCTGTAAAAGGAAAATTGACTTATGTTAATATACTGAAATGTAGTTTATTAGGAAAAGCATCCCCAAAAAGGATTAAATTTTACCATACATCTAGTAACTCTCAAGCCATTTCTAAATATTCTGCCAGTATCTTGTGTCAAAGTAAAGTCTTGAATAGGAATACATCCCAGCTGAGCCTGAATGAGACTGGAAAAATAATGGGTTTGATATATTAGCTATACTGTAAACAAAGAACAATAAAAAAGTTTTTAATAGGGGGAAAAAAGGAAATTCAGAATAGAAACAACAAAATACAAGAACTGGTCCTCTGCAGAATGACAAAAAAATTAGCAGGGACTTCAATAGCCATAAAATGACAGTTTTTCAATAAAAATAAAAAGGCAATATAATATTTACCAGTTTACTTTCATTTCTCTTGTTTTTATCCTCCCCTCCATTGGAAACCTATGCATGAAAACATACATATTTTCTACAATTCATTTTATTTATTGTTAAAAAGGTCCTTTCGATTTTCAATGCATTTTTTAATACCTGATAGTTATTTTGTCTTTGTCTTTATTCAAAGTGTTCAATATTTTCTTTTCATTTGTTCTTAACTTCACATCCACAAATTCTGTGCAGTTGGAGATCATTGTAATCTGTAATAATTAAAGGTTTTTAGTAATTGTTTTTATTTGCCATTTTTTCTATCACTTCTTCTAATTTTCTTTTTAAAAGAACACTTTAAAAATTTATTGTCTCAACAGTATGACCATGAAGACACAATCCATCAGTTCTTTTTAATACTGATCAACTTTCCTTCTTCTTCCTCTTAAGGCTATTAATGAAAGAGGAAATTTCTCAGCTTTTAGATTACTATTTCTGTTGAGGCTATCTAAAGTCAACCACACACATTACTAGCATTTTATGCAAGGCAAATACAAACAACTTTTTCTGTTATATATTTCACCTTGCTTTCTTCACACTTTAACAACAGTCACAGGAAAACAAGTGTTCCATTTTTTCATGGCAAATCTGTTCAACCACAGTATTTGCTTGAAAGCAAAATGCCTTATGATTCTGATAACCACTTGTTATCTTAAAGAGGAAAGTTGCCTAAAACAGAAAGACATTTCCCTTAAAAGTAAAACGTGCTCTTGATGCAGCTGGTTTTTGCAACCAAAGAAACTACTAAACCAGAAAACATTAAGGCTTTTAATACAGAAACAGAGCAGCTTCAGCAACTTTGCATCTTCATAAGCAAGGTTAGTGAGGGGAGAAAGAGCTGGAAATCAAGATATCTCAAAGTACAAAGCCTCAAAAATACAGCATATAGAATTTAATTAGATGTATTCTCTAAAACTTTTTATAAACAAAGCCTAAGCTCTTTAAAAGAAATAACACCTTACGCTTTTCTTAGACTATTTAAAAACAATTGAACATATGTAATTGAAAAAAAAAAAGTCAAATTACCAATTCATTTAGTGTCTCAGTTCCCTTCATTGTGAAAAACTGCTTCACTGTATCAAATGCAATGTAATACCACGCCATTAATCTTCCAGTCTCTGTAAAAGAAGAATATACCTTAAAAAATAAATATGCCAAGAATATTTCAGTGGGATGAAGTTTCTTAAGCCACAAAATTAAATTAACTTTCTTACAACAGGCCTCTGTGAGATTTACCACCACTCCTTAGTATGTCATTGCCCCCAGCTGTCTGATGGACATTACTGACCCAATCATGGCCTGGCAGAAAGAACCATGGGCCAGTTACAGATCTCTGCAATGGAGATTGTCACACTAACACTCCAGGCAGTGAACTGTGGTTGCTAAGAAGCCAACCACCTCTATCAGGGACTGCAGAGAAGAGCAGGTATTGATAAAACCTGTCCTTCATTGCACTGTGCCACAACCAATTATCCTGTCACAGTGTTCTGCAATCTTCTCCTAATCTGCAACGAATTTTCAGCAAAAACAAGAGAAGATCTATTCATGAAACAAGATTAAGAGCATGAACATCCATGACTTGGTCAAGAAACTTGTCCACATATTCTACTCAAACAATCCCTCAGATTCTACTCTCTACTACATTTGTGTACTCTTGTTAATGGGTCACAAGGGTAGTTGAGATGCTCTGTAGTTCACTACCATCTCTTCATCACTTCTGAAAATTTACTCGAAACAAGTGTTACCTGTTGGTTTGAAATTATTTGCTTCATCCATCCTGATCAAATCAAAAGATGATAAATCATTTAAGTTCTTCAGACACAGTTCTGTCAAAAATTTGAAAAATGTTTTCTGCATGCACTAAAAATACCTTATCTATGTACAAACCAGAAACATCATCATCAAATTGCAATGAATGTAAACCCAAGTAATTCCACTGAATTCAAGTAAAGGTTTTGGAATATGATCCTGCTTCTATTAAAGTTGGTGGTTAACTCCTGCCTGTGGAAACTCACTAAAAGGTAATTGATACAGGACAAGGCAACTCTTTTTCAGTAAGGCAAAAGTTGCAAAGGAAAAGAAATTAGATGCTGGAATGTAGGTTGCCATATTCAATTTTGAATGACAGATCAGAAAGCCCACAGCATTTATACAAAAGATTTCTGCTACAGAGTTAAGACCTAAATGGTTCAAATTTCAAGTACCCACAAATATTCATGAATCCTTCATTAGAAATTTTCACACTGCATCAGGTGCATTTGTATTTATTTCTCTAAACCCTTTGTGCCAGGTATCTGCATAAGAATGACCAAAGTGCTTTTGTTCTCTCTTTTTCAAGACCAAGGCAATATTCAGAATTTAAAAGTCAGTTAGAACAGTGCTCAAAGAGATAGTTCCCTTAGCAACCAGAAATAATTCACTTTGCACATGAAATATGAAAACATTATATACATTACTACGAAGTATTTCATGTTGCAGGGAAGAGGAGCTAGTTCCTCCAAGAACTTTTTAAAAGAGGTAGTTTTTAACATCAGAACTTCAAGGAAATATAATCCACACTGAAAAGCATTAATTGAATTCTTCTAGCACTATCTGTACAGGTGATTTTAAACCATGCCTTCTCCCATAAAGGCTTATTTAGGTAGTATCATGCTTCATTCCCTCTATTCCTTTCAGTCAGAAAAGTCCTGATGTAAAAGACAGGAAAAGATAGAAAACTACTGAAGGAGGCACATTTTCTTACTGATAAGCACTCCTTTTTTCACTGTCTGCAAGTCAGAGTCAATGTCTCTAACATTTGGAGACTTGAAGTGGTAGCAAATATACTGTGTTCCTGAAGTCAGGCCCTTGAAACCCTTACACCTGAACAGCCTCAGCATCATTGCACCACGCTCAAAATCAATCACAATTTCCCCCTACACAGTTATGAAAAAAAAAGTGTAAATGGAGTCCAAGTACAAGCTCAACAAATTTCTGGGCATATATCTGTCCATGTTTTCATGTATCAGGCCCTCCTCCAGATATTTTAGCTCCAAACAGTCTGGTTATGATGGACATGAAGACTTTCATTGAAGAGAGAAAATCATATTTGTAGATGTGCAGAACTTCATAGCAGGTACTCTTTTATTAACACATTATTTTTTATCTACCAGAAAACTTACATTAAAATAAATTAACAAAACAAAACCACCTGAGGAGTTTATGCTATTTCTGTATTGAAAGTTGAGAGGCACCAATTCCCAAACTATTTTATTAGCTGTATGTTTTCTAATGGAATTGCAAATAGCTAAAATGCAGTATTTTTTTTTAAAAAGCCAATTGGGTTTTAGTCAAGCCTTAGCAAAAAAAAGCCGCTTAAAATCATGCAATTTTAAATTGTTTCTGGACAAGGCAAAGAGGTTTACATTTTATATCCTTTGTTTTCAAGGCTAAATTTATGAAGGGAAGACGACAATTTCTGAAAAGGCCTTTTTAAAAAGTATAGCAAAAGAAATTAATGAAAGCAAATTAGATCAATCAGAGGAAACTTAGGAAGAATGACAAACAATTAAAATTAAAGTGTTTTGCTCCATATTTCTGAGCATGTATATAAAGATGAGGGAGGTAAAGGCATTTAATTATTTTCCTCTAAACAAGGAAAGCTTTTCTACCAGTTAAAATGTACTGATAGTACTTAAAAACATTAATAATGAAATAAAATTGATAACACATCACAGTAAATTACACTTGTTCTGCAAATGGATCTGTTGAAATTACTGGATATAGAAAATAAACATGGATGAACCTGTCCTAAATTGTAACATTTTACTGGAAAAAAGCTAAAAAGCCACTTACCTTGTAATTTTGCTTCAATTCCAACTTTATCTAATCCAGATGAAAAACCTTCATGGAAAAGACAAAAGTTGTTTTAACCTAGTACTATCATACACTTTGTCCTCAATTTTATTACCCATTAAAACTGATTTGCTGATTTTTAGGAGCCAAACAAATACCCCAAAGTGAAAAATGTGGGAATATTTATTATACTGCAAACAAGTCAGAAATCTTACAGGGTGTAACTATCTAAGTGTCAGTAAGAGGCTGTTAGAACAGATGTGCAAAGGTAAAAGCTGCAGACATTCCCCCATGTAAAATATCAGAGTCCTAAAAGTTTCAGAAATGTCAGTAGAAACTTCCAGGTACAGTTTTGTTATTTTGGAATATAGGAAGCCACTAAATTTTAACATCCATTCAAGTACTAGATGTACTATGTTCCAGTTCCAGCTATAAATCCTTATAAAAAATTGTCTCCTGCAATTACCCAGTGACTTCAAAAATCAGGTGGAGAGCAAGTGGGCAGGAACGAATATATGGTCAGGGCTGGGGACTGGGATAATGTTCTGGACAAGACAACTTGAAGACACTAGAATTAAGATAACTAAAATGTTATTCTAGAAAAAATGGTATGAAATACTAGACTGTTCTTTTTCTTAGCAGATTACATATTCAGCAGTGAAAAATACATTATGGCTTGATACTGCAATAATACATGGTTTAGCATATTAAGATCAAAAGAAACAGATTATGAAGCTGTAAATGGTTTCTTCACAGTTTTGAAATGTTAAACCATGCTGAAACTCCCAACTCTCAACTTATGTTAAAGAACAAAATGTTACAGGCCTCACTGCACATCTTGTTTTCATTACATTGTGAAATAACACTCTGTAAGAAAATGATAGAAACAAGTTATATGGACATAACACATCCTGGTGTATAATTAGACAAATTAAAAAAATAAAACCAAACAAACCATAATGAGTGGGATTTTTTAAGGCTCTAATGTACAAGAATGTGGATCGTATCCATTCCAGAGCTACACTGACATCCGTGACAGTATGCAGCACTATTTCTGCATTTAAGTGTTCAACAAGGTGCCTGTGCAAGCTAGTGCAAAAAAACAAGAGTTAAGGACATTTACCAATGAGCAATACAAAATGTGCTAAAAACAATTTTGGAAAGAAACAAAACCAAACAAACCCCTCCCCCCAAACCACAACTGTTCACTGTAATCAGTGAAATTGATAGAATACAGTCAAGATTATATAAGTAATCAACAATGTAATTTATTATGGCATAATGTCCAGCTAGCAAAAATAAACTGTCAAGTGTAAAGTTTCACATTCATTAGAAAACAAAGTTACATACATTTAAAAAATTACAGCACATACATTCTGTGCTGTTGATATTCTAAATATATTTGAAAAAATAATTTTTAACGAAATTACATGAGTAAAATCTCCTGATTTACCTTTTAATGTCTTAACTTTCCCACATATTTCTCATGATAATCTGTTAACAACAAATATAGGTCTAGTATTTTCCAGACTCTATCATCTAGAAACTCAGAGACATGGTGTGCGTTCAATTCCTGCCTTTTGTCTTTGCAATAAATACTCTTTCAGCTTCCTCCGTTTTCCAGCAGGAATCTAAAACTATTTTTTTTTTAGCTTAAGATGTTCTAAAGATTCTTTTGGCTGATAAAACAAGAGATCATTAACTCCTGAATAGCTTGGTTTTATTTTTCTTTCTTGATTTCTTCTAAATAGACCGAATAAACACCCCAAAAGACACATGAAAAAAACCACATTCTGTAGAAACTGTGAAGTTTTGCTACTATCTACAGAGTCTTATAAAAAATACTTACTTACCTGCTTTCTATTACATCAGCACCATTTAACATCTGTATATATCTCCCCCTGGTACTGCAACGAGTCATAATAACTGCTGTAGCTGTAGTGTCAAACTGAAAAATAAAACCCCAAATAAAAGCTGCTCTCTAGTTCTAAGAAAAAAAACCCAGTTGAATATGCATCACATACCTGCTGAATCCACTAAAACTCTTTTCTTAAAGTCCTGTTTGAAATGGCTATTGTATGCCAGCTTCCTACTTTTTCTCTAATCCCCTTTCACTATGAAACCCAAATGTAACCTTCAGATCTTTTTCCACTGTAAGGTGAAGCAGTAATTTTTGATGGACAATACAAAAGCAAACAGACTTCTTTCTCAACAGAAGAGTTATCTAGGAGTAATTAATAACCCTTTAAAAACCAAAAGCTGCAGTAAAATTCCTGGCATAGTATTTTCTTTGACAAGAATAATTTCTACTAGTCTGACTACAGACAGCATCAATACAATAAAACATTTACTTACCTGAGGCCTTCCAGCTCTCCCAATCATTTGCAGAATATCAGTTTCACTGTACTCTTGAAACACTCCTCCAACATAATGCATTGTGGATTTTATAACCACCAGGTGTGCAGGTAGATTGACTCCCATAGCTAAGGTGCTAGTAGTAACTACAGCAGATCAAAGTATATGAACACCATCAAAATGTCTGGCAGACACTAAACAAGCAGCAAGTAGGTGACTTAATGCTTGATGCCTAAGAGTTCTTAGTTTCTAGTGGGCATTCTGCACCACAACAAATTTGATGTAGATTACAGACAAGTACTTGCATAACAGTTTCTGTGTATCTGATCATCAGCATTCATTTTCAAGTTCTTGAACAAATTGCAGCCCAGATACTTTTATTTAAACATTCCTTTATATTTGGAGATAATCCAGAATATGATCCATGTTCAATATAACACACACAATGAAAAAACCTAATTCTTATTTCTTCAAGGGTATGTATTTGAATAGAGCCATGACTTCATCTTGCTTAGTAGTGGTCAATTGTTTTAAGTCATCAGTCATTATTAGCATTGTTTATATCCATGGTACCAAACCAGAATCACCACCAATACTACCCACAACACTTTACCAATACACACTCTCACACAGAAAACGTCAGACAAGTATGTGACAAGTAATCTTACGCTCATGACTCCTAATTCACTTTCCCTAAAGAATATATGGAGTGGCAAGAATTCAACACAGAAAGCCAGTCATATGCACCAACTGATATTACTATTCTGCTACGCAAATGAAGGATGAATGAAATTTCCAATTATTTTTGAAATTAAATGAAAATTAAAATTAGTGATTGTTTTTCTTATGACCATTTTAACAGGAAAGAAAAATATCCACAAATCATTTAATGTTCTACATGAACCACACAGACAATTCCCCTTAGGGTCTGGATCTTTTTTTTTTTTACAGAAAAAGAAAGCTCAGATGAGATGAGACAATCACATCTCAGATCCCTTGTCATTTCTCATAACAACAGATGGAATATTTCTTAGGGACCTCCCCATCAGTCACAACACCTTGCATGGGAGTTTGAAAATACCATCCTGCCCACCTAAGATGCATAAATGTAGGCAATTACCTTCAGGGAAGCCACAGTTGCAAAGGATCCAGATGCTTGGGAACTCAGAGAAAAGATTCACCAGTGCAGAGCTCCACCTCAATGGGAGGGTTCAATGACAGGAAAAGGAAATGGACATGGCCAGACCTCTATGGACATGTGAGGGGGATGACCTCCATGTGTGGTGAAATTAAGTTCTGTGGTCTTTAGTAACAGTGCATATGTAGGCTCACAGGGTAAAAGTGCATGTGAAACACGAAAACACCTTTACCTGGATTTCACAACCTCCAAAGGTTAAGCAAACTATAGAACCATAAAACGTTACCACTTCCAAACTGCAATCTTCTCAGGATACATAAATAACATTTTGGCTTTCAAAGTTAAATTTACTTACAAAGTACTGGCAAGTCTCCTACAGTAAAAGCTCCTTCAATTATTTTTCTGTCCGAAAGCTCCATACCCGCATGATGATAAGCCACACCATACGTCAAAAGGTCTAATAATGAAATTATATACATCATTTAACTAAGATTTCTCAAGCAAATATTCAATCACAGAGCAGAGAAGTAGTAGGTTATATTTACCTCTCAGTTTGGAGTCTTTCAGTGAATTTGCAAGCCCCTGTAATCTATGCAACACACACAAACAAAATAATTAAATTAAAATATATACATTCTTTGGATATTTTCAACCACCACCTTTCCCATAGTCAGAGGGAGGAGACTGTCTCTGAGAAGCAAAAACTTCCCAAGAGGAGTGCCAGTTTACCAAAAGAAAGTTAACTGTGATCATGATTTTGTTGCACTCTCCTCTGCTAGAAACTGTATTAGCTCAACAGCTTTCTTCACAGATATCACAGGTTTACTAAAATGTATAAACACTTATTTCCAATTTAAATAGAAAAATACCTTTGTTTCTGTTCTATACTCAGTAGAAATTTAGCATCTTTTGCAAGAACAGAAGCAGCCTGTTGTACTCCTTTTCTTGTGGCACAAAACTATAAACAAAAGATATTTTTTTCAATTAACACTTTCAAGAAAGAAACTATTTCAAATGTGATTAAAAAAAAGCTGTTGTACCACAAGTGCTGGTTTTTGCTCCGCGTATGTTTGTATAATGCTAGCTATCTTGTAGTTAAGAGTCAAGTCAAATTTGAACTCTGTCTGATTGTCACTGCAAGGAAAACCAAGAACAATTTTGCGTAGCTTCACTGGTCGTTGATCCTCATCTATTTTCAGGCATACAGCAGGCATCTTACTATCTGAAAGCCATTCTGCAATCTTTAAAAAAGAAGTAGAATAGAAAACATAAATTTATTCTTTTAATCGTGCTCCTGCTCTAATAGCATCACAGAAGAATGAACTTAGCTTTTGTCAAATGTAAACGTGTAACACATTTTTTTAATAATTTAAAATCCTACATGAGGTTCTGCTTTTACAGGACCAATATAATTTGGTCTGAAATATCAAGTCTGTTGTGATTTGTATGTAAGAGGCAAAAATCACAAGCAGAAATCTAAAACTGAAGCATGTCCACACATGGCTGATATTTCTATATGGTTAAAGGTAATCTTATATTAGCAGCAGCCTCATAGCTGTCTTCAGATGACAACTTAAAAATTACAATTTTGCTATCAATCTAAAATAATTCCAGATAAATTTTATAAAATACAACTCCACTGATGAGAATACAGTTAAAATGTAACTCTTACATCTTGAGTATTTGGGATTGTTGCAGAAACAGCTACAAATCTCAAGGGAGGAACAGTGTCATGCTTCTCTAAGAGACGCCAAAGAGAAGACTGAATAGTTTTCATCCGGCTGACGACAACTTCCAAAGTTGCGCCGCGGCTTTCATCCTTTATAACGTGAACCTATCAGGAGTGTTAAAGGACAAGGTAACTATTTTCCAGTTACAATCTGGACATCTGCTAAATACATGGAATATTTTCTAAGCTTCCATTTATCTTCACAAAAGATACAAAACCAGTGCATAACCCCTCATTCATTTTCTTACCTCATCAATGAGAAACAGTCGTACAAGCTGGACTATAGAGTTGTCTCTCCACCTTCTAGTCATGCTATCCCACTTTTCCTTGAAGGAAAAAACCAACACATCAAAACAACAACAGAAGCTGCAAGATGTTTTAAAGGCCAACATATGCCACAACTACAGTACATGCAGACAGGCCCAAACTTTAATAAATCTTTAAACAGAAAAAATTACATGAATTCAAGCTAATGCCATCTATGTTTCATCTGGCACATTATTATATTAACTTTTGTTTACATGAACTGAGAGTATGTACAGCAGGGCACAGACAAACAAAAGGATCATTAAATTACTATGTATTACAAAAAAAAAGGAGCAGTCCTTGCAGCATACAATTAGAAGACTGCTAATGTCCGTTTATTCTAAGTTCTTGTAAGAACTGGGAATGAAACCTACAGGTGTAGTGATAATAATGTCAGCATGATGTATTTCAAATAAATCATCCATCAGTGTATCTCCTGTCAGTTCCTTGCAGGTGAGTCCTATAGGTCCAAATTTTTCTTTCCAATCATCAAAACGCTGACTGCATAAAGCTTTTATTGGAGCCACTAAAAACAACACCAAATAATGGGAATTAAATCAGGAAAAACAAATCTTCCACTGTATTAAAAATGTATGCATTTCTTTTCTTTAGGAAGATACCTTCTTGAATTGAATTTCCCTAATTTTCAGATTTGCTTTCAGAACCATAAAATCTGTAACTAGTGTTACTGTCCTTATTATCCTACTCCACGTGCACAATCACTGTTAAGCTTTGGGCCCTAGTTCTTCCCATCAGCAAGAAGAAACAGAACCCTTTAATTAAGATTATTTATGCTCTCTCTTAATCCTGTATCCTGTTGGGTTTGATTTTTTGCAGTACCACATGGAAATAATCATTCAGCTATCAAAGGTTTTCTCACAGATGGAAGAAACAACATGAAATACATATTTTTCTAATGGAAGTTCATACAAATACCAACCTTTCTCCAGTTAAGAATGATTTGAGTACTCTATATTCAGAGAGAAAAGAGGTTATCAGTGAGAAACCATCCAAGAGCAAGAGACAGACTTTTATTTCTTCCGGTATTCTATGGAAATCAAATGTACAGTTAAGTGTAGGGTCATACCAAGCAGCTAACACAGCAAGTAGCAGTCCTCATGCTGCTTCTCATGAACAGGCTCCTGAAACAATCTACTCTTTTTTTTTTCCTGAGAATACACATTGTACTTTTGCAGATTCTTTTTTTCCAGAAATCTGATGTAATTCTCAATAAGGATATTAGCAACACATGTAAGGCTATACTGGATGATTAATCTGTATGGAAAATGCAGTAATTTAAATGAAAGAGGCAATCTCTCCAAGAGCTGAAAACAGCCCTAGTATAACAGATCTCACAGTGACGACATTCTAGCTTACTTAGAGCCACTGGAATACGAATGATTTCTGCATATTAGCTCACAAATGATCCCTAAAAAGAAGAGATTTGAAGAACCAGTCTCTGCTACAGAAAGAGGTGTAAAATCTTCATAAGAGTATCAGAGAAAAAATTAGAAAAATCCAGAAAACTGATAAAGCTAACAGCAAGTAAATCACAAAATCACATAGCTAATCATCTTTAGCAAAGCAAGAATGTGAGAAGCAAATGATTGCTCCTGGAACTACAGTCACCAGTCCTTTGATGTAAAGCTACTGGCAAACAACTCTACAGAACTAATTCACATACATGGGGCCACTGACAAAGCAGGCCACCAGTGCTCACACCAGCAGGACTTGGTCCCATTACCACCTCTGTTCCAACATTCAGAAAACTGACAAGTCTCTTTCTCCATTATTGTGGAATCTGGAAAGGTCAGCAGATCTAACTCCACTAGCAGGTAACTGCTTCCTTACTGACAGTTCCAACCAACCAAGTTGTATCAATGCTACCAAGGCAAGTGGAAATTATTACCATACATTCAACCTTGTGCAGCTGACAGAGAACCTGGAGCACATGCCTGCTTCTAAGATCCGTTTACAATACACAGTAAACTCTGAAACAACACTAGCTTTATTGTAAGAAGTTTAACAAAATTTAATTTTTAAAAAAATTAAGCTTTTGTAAATATAAGGATGAAACCTTTAATAGCAATACTGACATATCAGTGTATGAATAAATTTAAACTGGGACAAATTCACCAATTTAATCAAATTTACATGATATGAACACAGTTCTCCAGAAAGGAAAGAAAAGAAGTGTAATTGGTGTGACTATTTCCAAGTATTTCCATGTTTCTACACAGCTCAGTTAAACTCATGAAGATCACAGTTCTGGTGCCTCTGAGGTAGTATACAGAAAACAGCAGGAAACTTTGCCAGGTAAGTGAATACTGGAAAATTTGATCCTCATCTCAGAACAACAGCCAGCCATACAAAAGATAGTGTCAGCCAGAAATCATGCACTAAGAATTTTAGTTTCCTTTGCTTCCTCCTTACGTTTTTGTGTACACCTTGCCTTCTTGGAGGACAAACTGCTAAAGGATTTTCTAATTTTTATTTGTATAGGCAATGCTGAACACTACAACTGCACAATGCTGTTAAATACTAATAATAGTTACGATGGCACTACAAATAAACATTAAACCAACTTTTTAAAGGATGAAGTAGGCTGCAATTTCTTAATGTATTTAATCTCAATATTATTCCTGGACTCACTCCAGATCTCTGCATTCTCAGAATGACATTTTCTGCTCTGTCACCAAAATGTTTAAAGCCGTGTAATACTTACTGTAAACAACTTTAATATTTAACCAAGGCAGTGGGGCTTCCATGAGTAACCTGGTAATAGCTAGCTCGAACATTACAGTCTTTCCAGAGCCAGTCGGAGCACAAATCACAAAGTTCCTGTCTGTGTATAAAAGCTAGGAAAGAATTGCCAAGTCCTGTTAGGTTTTCAATAATGACAAATGAAAGTTTTGCATGACTATGCTTCCTTCCCACACATTTTATCCTCCACCATCTTAGAAGCCAGGTATGTCCAGGTCAGGCTCCCTCATTTTCCTCTGCCAAGATTGATTTTTCCCTCTTTCCTCCTCCACAGTGTCACTCACCCATGTCACTCACTCATCCATCCACCCACCCTTCCTCCATGCAAATGTATTACTAATCTGTATGCATAAATAGAAATGTAATTCTCATCTTCACACAAACATATTTTAAGATGAGAAAAATATTTTTTAAAGTTCTTCTGGTCTCTTCTCCCAGCTAAGCACAACCCTGATAAACCATTCCAGGAAGAGGTTCTGGATATATTATAGTTTTCTAAGCCCTTTTATGTTCTGAATATCAAAGTACCACTTAAATTTATCTACAAAGTATTACTTGCAGCTGCAGTTTCTATTCCATACTTACATCATCCAAAGCTTTTGACTGTGCATAGTTAAAATATGGGAACTCCTTAAAAATACTTCTAAATTGGGTTGCTTGAGAGCATTAAGGAATTTAAAATACTAGAGTGTAAATTATAAAATTTTAGGAATGTAAATGCAGCTTGTTCTTGCAAACTAAATACAAACTTAAAACATATCACACTGTTTCACAGGTTTGTAAAAAGTTATCCAAAAGTAACCTATTAAATGATTCAGTAGTTCTATATTCTTGGTGTGCTATATATTCCCTATCAGTGAAAAAACCACACTCTGAGAGGTCTCAGGATTATACCAATAATCAGGAACCTCCTCCCTGGCACAGGCTTCATGGAATGGCAGATAATTATGGAATGTTAAGCTGCAAGGGACAAACCAGATACAGGAACAAGCAGAACGCTGCTGTTAGCCTAAGGTGTCAGTGGTCACATCATAGTTGTAACACAACACAAATTAATTAGCATAATATTGCATGCCCAGACATAACAGCAGCAAAGAAATTCACCTATGACCACTTAGTGCTGCCTGTGATTTTAAAGGTATTTTTCAGTTGCCAATAATGTGTGTTCTTCAGACAACATTCTTATCTAAAATACGTGGAAGGTGGAAAGAGAGCATTGTTAGGTTACAGCTGCAGACAGGGAGCTGATCCTTGTCTGGAGTTGCAGAGCAGCCACACAAGCAGCCTGACTGTGACCATCTCATCAGGCTGAGGATGAGCACACAGTCAGGTATGACAGCAACAATGAACTGCTAAGGCCTCAGATCCACGTTACATTTAACAACTACAGAGGAAAAGATACAAGAAATAAAAGCAGTTAAACATTAAAAATGGGTAAAAATAAGCAAGTAGCATTAGACTAAAGAAAATAAGGATTTTTTAAAAAAATACTTATTTAAAATCCATGCTCTAAATCAGTGTTATGTTTTCAAACTGCAAAGCATTAACTATCTGAATTTCACAACAATGGAATCCTTACTCATTTTAAAAATCGTGACTTTTTAAAGCTATTTACATGAATTTCAAGTGCCTAAATTTAGACATTTCCTCTTCCTGATATCTAACCTACCACTTAGGTTACTAGAAACAAGATATTGAAGAGTATGTAAAATACCCAAAAGTTTGACAGATATAGGTGAATGCTCAATTATATTACATGTTCAAGGTAGAGCAAAGAAGAAAGAAAATTATGGTAAAATCTCCTAAAAGAATGGAAATACAGTATAGGCACACTACAACATAAGGGCAGACCAAGAAGGAGTACATGAAGTTAATTTTCTTCTAAGAAAATGTCAGAGAAAGTAAGATTCAGTTTTCCTAATAAGCCTAAATAATAGTTCATTTTTCCTTTATTTAAAGTGTATGGGGATATATGTGTATTTGCATAGAAAATGGATGAAATATATTATGCAAATTAAAATTTTACATTTTATGTTTCAAAAATAAAGCTTTGAGGATAAAATTTGAATGTTTGAAATAAGAATGAGATTTCTTAGTAATGAATGATCTATGAGTTGTCTTATTTTCATGCTGGCTTTGGAAGTCAAAAGGATAAGCACCTACTGAACATTTGATTTCCAGCATTATGCAACAAATTGAAACTATTACAATGCAGTGCATTAATTCCTATGGCTACAAATTAAACACTATAATTTTGCAAATGTAAAAGCACTGTAACAAAATCAGGAAATCAGATACAGCAAATACAAGGATACGTATTTCTGCAACAGCCCTCAAAATTTCCAGTTTTCTTCCTGTAGTTCCTAAAGAAGTAAAAATAGTACATTTGTAAAATCAGTTTCAGTTTTGACCAATAACCATGACAAATATGTTCCTGACCCCAAGCTGTGTGTTCTGTAAGGGGCTTCAAGGTTGTAACAAGGTCCAAGTGATAGAAATGAGATTATGGGCCAGGACAAGGAGATCACTAGCTCATCCTTTGAAAAGGCCATCGTGGTGGCCCTTTGATGAATTCACTCCACTTTAAGGATGGCTTGCACATATCAGAAACTCAAAACTTGATGCAGTATCTAGGTGTGGTCTCAAAAGTGCCAAGAAAGGGACAATCACTTCTCTTAACTTCCCAGCTTTGTTAACAAAGTCCAGGCTGTTGGCCTTTGTGACTGCTGGGACACACTGCTGACTCAAGTTCAGCAAGCAGTTCACCAAACCCCAGGCACTTTTCCACAGAGCTGCCCCCAGTCAAACCATCCCAGGGGAACCCCAGGGGTTGTTCTCTTTCCCTGGGGCAGGACTGTGGATTTGTTTCTGCTGAATTTCATGAGATTGCTGTCAGCTGCTGGCACATGGGCAGTGTGACCCGTTCACCACCACCCTCTGGGCCCAGCCAACCATTTTTACAGCAGGCAGTGCTGATGCACTCCTAGTGCCCTGCCGTGGGTACCAGAGTGTTGTGGAAGATGGTGTTTCTCAACCACTCTGATTCTATGAAAACCCTTGCTGAAGGCAAATACACAATACCCACTGCTGTCCCCTCACCCACAAGTCAACCCACCCCTGCTCCTAAGGCAATCAGACAGGAATCACACTTTTCTTTCCTGACCTGTTTCCAAATCCCATCCTAAGCCACCGCTCTGCCCTAAATTTTTCTGCTAGAACTAATTTTCTACTCCATGTTTCTGTAGTAGTTAGTCAGGCACACAAGGTACATTCCACAGATGTGTCATGTCCCAAGAAGTTTAAAATCTGCACTTAGTTAAAAAGTATAAAAAGCCAAAAATAATTCCTAAACTAAGTATTTTATAATTTCATCAAAATCCCACCACTTGCCTCCATTTTCTAGGTATCTCCTACTTAAAATTTATTTCTACAAAAATACAAATATGAGCCACACCACAAATAAACATTTCATTTTCAATTTCTGGTTTCAAATGAAGATGAAACTTTACCACATGAAGGGACAAGGCTGGTTTTTTTCAAATTGCTGAGGGGATGTGAAGTGACATTTTCAAATAGGTTTACACAACTTAGCACTTCTGAAAATGTGAATCTTCTTCATAAACTGTTTAGCCAGTGCATATTAAACAACAACACAATTAAGTTCCACAGGACTGCAATACATTCTATCAATTTTAGCCAATTATCTCACCCTGAGCTTGTGGGAAAATGTTCTTCACTCTACCTCAGATCTTGGATACCCTTTATTATTATATACCAAAGACAGACAATGAACTATTTTTCTTGAAATAGAGTAAAAATAATTACCTGTCATATCCAGAATCTCTGAAGCATTAGAAAATGATTGAATTTTAATTCCATTTTCAGACACAATCTCCTCATTATTTACCCGATGCAAAGTAAAATCTGAGTCTTTAGTTATTGAGCCTGATGATTATGCCTCAAAAAACCTTCTTTTGTCACTTCTTTCATGTTTTCCCTTGTATTTAAGTAAATACCATTTTCTTTCACATGAACAGAACCACCTTTAAATTCTGTATTTTTATGAATATTGCCAGACTTTTTAAATAAGCTGCAAAAGATCCAGATTTTCATTAGCTTGCTGTAATGTTACAATTTATCTAATATTAAGATATACATTTGTATTAGCAGCAGAACTAGTAAGATAAATAATAAAATTGTATCTAACTTTATGTAATCTGACCTGAAGACTCCTTTCAGGATACATTTTAACTTCACTTTCCTTCCAGAAAGAACATGAAAGAATAAATTGCCTGTCCAGGTGGGCTCTGACTCCTAATAGCAGATCAACTCTGAATTTCTGTATCATTAAAACCAATACAGACATCCAGGTTCTGAGGAATGGGAGGAGCTGGACTCAGAAGAGCAGTTTATCAATAAAACCTCTCCTCCCAGGCAGCACTGAAATCACACTGAGAACTGCTCAAGGTATTCCTGACTAGCTGACCTCTGCTCAGCAAAGCAAAAGATCTCAGCTTTCTCCCTTGTCACCATGCAGATAGAGAATTCAGAGCAGTATTTTCCAAAAGCTTTGTTAACTAAAAATCCCTTTAAAATTTAAGCAACAAACCTGAGGTCTACTTTTCTCATGAATGAGGCTGAGCTCAGGACACATTTAATTAAAGTACTAAAATATTGCCAAAAAGAAACATTTTTTTTCCTTAGACTGAAAGAATTAGCATCTGGAGCCTGCTAAAGTACCATAACTTGAAGGATTCTGAACTTTTTGTGCAACAGATTTATCTAAAATAAGAATATGATTCTGACAGTGATAGTTGACTAGACACGTACCTTTTTCTTAACGTTGAATGGACACTCTCATCATCACTGTTTTCACTTAATGCTTTATTTTGCAGTTGCTGAGAAAAATCTATTACTTGTTTAGGTTTATTTTCATCAAAAGAGAGAAAAGATGAAACCAGCTTCAGATTTTCACGCTGAAAACTAATTTTATCTCTTTCTCCAAGACTTAATTGTAGGACTTCTTTTTCAGGGGCTATGCCAAAATGAACAGGTGCTGATGATTTATCTTCTACTTCCTCTGTGTTACTCTTACATTGTTGTATAAATGTCTCATGCTTTCTCCCTCCTACAAAAACTATAAATTAGTATTTAATTCATATTCATATTCTTATTCACAGTCATTTAATCAAGTATCTTTCACACAGAATCAGTCAAATTCATCTATTATACAAACTGGTATTTCTATCTTATTGCAAGAACTTTACTGTGTATTTTATGACTTATGCTAACGAATGTAATGCATGCATTGTCAATTAAAAAGTTACAAAAATAAGGTATTCTTTCCTTCCTATGTGAAGGATAAAAATTATTTTTCAGAGCTACAAAATAGTTTGTGTGACAGAACTCTTTACCCTGTCTCAGAATAAAGATGTTCTTTAAAAAAAAATGACACAGTGACCAAGCTTGAAGTTCCTGCTACAAAACAGCTGAGATAAACACTGCAATCTCAACAGTCAGAACTGGTACTGATGTTGGTGACAGGCTGGTTTCATAACCTTCTTGGGTATTTATCACATTTTGCAGTGTAGGATCAGTGTCCTGATCTGGCTGCCCAGATCAACAAGCATTGGTGTTGGCAACAGGAAGGCAAAAGCAAGAACAGAAACAAGCAACTAAATGCAACAAGACAACAGCTCTATTTTGCTGTCTTAATTTCAGTGTTATCCATCTAGAAACTCACAATTACCATGCCCTGTTGGTGACACAACCCCAACAGTGCTAGTTCTGCAAATATCAAAAAGCTTATTTGAATAAGTAGCTCTTAATGGAGTTATTCTTACATGAAGTAGAAAAAACCCACCTTCTGTTTTAGTGTAATTCCTAAATAGAGAATATCATAAATCAGCACAGCAGCTAAGAAATGCACAAACCTAAGTCGACAGAGATAAAGCAATGAAATTCTTTAAAATAAATTTCCTTAAGATAATCCTGAATGTCTAGGAATATGCCACTTGGCAGCAATTAATGACCAGATTCAAATTTAGCTGCCTCAGCAATTTGATTAAAGGCCTCAAAGAGATGAAAAAAGTGAGTTTTATATAAACTCTCTGTTCCTTGGGTGGGAGACAGGCCATCAGATCCATGTGATAACATTATGCTCTTACAGCCACTTCCCACTGTATTACAATGCTTTGTGAAACAATGTGCAGTGACTGAAATTTTGATTATACATCTTACCTTGCCAACTTCTGCACAGGAAACCTGTGGCATGTATATTCCTCAAAAGGATTGCTATGCTCTTGGCACATCTAACACCATCATTCTCAACTCGAATACATTCTTTGTCTCTGCTTGCATACCCAGAATATTTCATATTTCACAGCAAAAGAGGAATGATCTGTCACACTAATTATGTGTTGTGTAATTTAATATCAATGCCAAGTATGATGGTGTAGTCAGACTTTGCAGTATAAGGTTTATGGGTGGACTTGATCATTTTAAATGTCTTTTCCAACCATTCCAGTGATTCTGTGATTCTATTCTCTGATACTTTACCCATATGAGTGTTGGCTGAGGTTTTTTCCAGTTCCCTCTGTAACTCCTCTGCAGCTGGAATTTCAGCAACAGCTGGAGCAGGTGCAATAAACCAAGTCTTACGCCCTTCATTTTCCAGACACCTATTTTTAACACACAAATGTGAGGTAAAAGCTTTTTTTAAGCACCCTCCACAGCAACCAGCTCAAAATTACTAGTCATAAATAACCTATTGTTTCTCCTGCTAAAACATATTCTTGCTCTTCAATTCATGTGACTTCTAATAACATAAAATTACAGAGGCAAAACTTCTGCTAACCCTTATTTCTCATAGCCCTAAGATACACCTGCATCGTTGAATGCACTTGGAGAAACATTTCAAAGGATGGGTTATGAACCTAGAAATCTTTAGCCTCACATTTCTATCAGTAGACAAAAAAGTGAGTAATAAAAAACACTGCTATAAAATAATTCAGTTTGGACATCAATTCTATTTATCTAATAATAAAGATTTACCTTTGTCTCATATCTGGTTTTTCATAAAATAAACTATCCAGTGAAAAGACCACGTCTGCAGAGTTGAACATTTTTAGATCAAATGTGAAGTCTCTTAATCTGCAAAGGGCAGCACAAGAAAATATAAAACTGAAATTACTAGACTTGAACCCGCCTAAAGCAATACAAAGTTTATTAGTTGTAAGTGCCAATATGTAATTTCTACTTGTTTTGTTTTAGAGCTCTTGACTGCATTCTTAATCCTTCTTCAAATAGAGACTCTCTCTCCTGATAAAATATGGCTCCTATTACTTCTGCTAAAAAAGCCCTGTAGGGCAGCACTTGAAGCAACCTTCACTACTATGACATAGCTGGGAAGAAAAAGTGGGTAGGAGTGAAGATAAAGTTTATGTTAAAGTATTTAAATTCTAAGAACAATGCTATGATTCTGCCTAGAGAAGGCTAGAGAAGAGGAGACTGAGGGAACACATCACATTCTTCAATTTCCACAGGAGGAGGAGAGGCAGGCACTGATCTCTTTTCTGTGGTGACCAGTGACAGGACCCAAGAGAAAGGCCTGAAACTGTGTCAGGGGAGGTTTAGGATGGACATTACAAAAAGGTTCTTCACCCAGAGGGTGTTTGGGCACTGGAAAAGGCTCCCAAAGGGCAGTGGTCACAGCATCAGACTGACAGAGGCCCAAAAGCACTTGGACAATGCTCTCAGGCACAGGGTGTGACCCTCGGGGTGTCCTGTGCAGGGCCAGGACTTGGACTCAATGAGACTCGAGTTCCTTCCAACTCAGCACATTCTGGGATTATTTTATACAACTGCAGCAAATTTCTTTTCTCCAATTGTTTTGTTATGATCACAGTCTGTCAAGTTTTTGCAAAACAAAATTATACTGTTATCTAAAAAAGTAACATTATACTGTTACCCCAACAATTATTTTAATTTACAAGCAAATGAGACTTTTTTAAACATACATGCAAATTGCTTACCTGGATAATTGAGAATGGGCCCAACACCTTGAAGTTGTTAACAGGTTTATTCTGAAACATCAGGACCAGAGATTATTTCTAAATGATTTATTGTACACATCAGTCTTAAAAATACCTCAGCTAATTTCAATGGTTTTTTATGTAGCACCATCTGTAGGTATTAGACATACTTTATGCACTTCTGTTGAGAAGTTTTACAGCTCTTAATTTTGCTTGGGGACACCTTTAAAAAGCAAAGATCTTACTAAAAGAATACCACACAGGTGATTTTGTGAGTCAAAAATCTTAGACTCGCTGAAACAAATAGTAAAATACAAATAAAGTTTATAAAGTTCAATAAAGGCCAACGCTGGAGGTAAAATAACAAAGCAAAGCTTTCTTCTTTATCTACAGAGACAAAACCAAAGGTGACACTTCTTTTGTACTCCAGCATCTCATTAGTAACATATGAAAAGGATCTCTAAGAGTGCTTTGCAAATATGCTTCAGGTTTACTTAATTACTGTAGACTGTCAGCTGTGAGTCAAAAATTTTAAAAGTACTTTTCTTTCACAGAATCTGTAAATCTTCAAATATTCCAGAGAGAGGTTTCAAATTTTTAAAAAAGGAAAACATTTCACAATAACAGAATATAGAGCATGTAATCAAAACTATCTGTGAACACAGGGAAGAACTTCAAACAAGAAATCTGTCAATGCCCCTTTTTACACACAGTAAGTCTGCAGTACAACTTCTGCCAGTTTCTGCCACTCCCCCACTGCCAGGTCTTGCCACTTTCCCCTTCACGTTAATAAATCCAGAATTTAGAAATCACGCTGATAAATCTAACAAAGGTGTTTAATTTTGCCTCCATGCTTTTAGTGTCAGTAATCTAAAGCAGGAGCTCTCAGGCTTGGTATCAGTAGTGGCAGCAGAAAGTATCTGCGAGGAGCAGTAATCAAGTTGTTAATGAAGTAGCAATAATCTGTGTTAGTGCCTATCCAAGTGAATAACCACTGCTCCATCAGCTTCAAGGAGCTGCAAATTCTGCACACCAGTATGAAATGGTCTTCCTACCTCAGGTGGGGAATCATCAATATATGATGATCCCACCTAAATAGTCTGGATTTATGATTCTCATTCTTGAGCAGCCTTTGTTATGCACATCGTTTGATCTCCCGGGCCCCTGCTCTGCTCTCTCTGTGTCATTTTTTCCTTGACCAGCTCTCTTAGGCCAAATCGCTTGATAATGTAAGTAAAAATAATAGGGGATGTCGTGGTCATTCTACAAGACTGGAAATCTAAAAGAAACCCACTCCTTTATGCAGCTCTGCATTCACCCACCGGCTCCAGCTGGGAAATAGTGCGAAGTCTCTCGGACTTTTAAAGGAAAAGAAGAACGCAAAAAAGGCGGGGGTGGGAGTGGTGGGGAGCAGCTTAAAACATTTCCAAGATGGCCAGGAAACAAAGCATCATTTCCACACGCTCAATGTTGCTGGACTCCACAGGGATAATGCATATTCCAGAGGGCAGAATGAGGGAGTAAGTGTTTGCAGGAGCAGCACAGACCACTGATTCACATTTACTGAGAGGTGTTTGCCAAATCCTGATAGCAAAGACCTCTCTCTTGTATATGCTTTAACAAACATCTTACCACAAATACTGCAGGCCACGAGGGAATTTGCTCAGTTTTGAAGCCACTTTCCTTTTCACCTTCCCTCCTAAAACAAATTCTTTCCTCAGTCCACGTATTTCATCACAGTACTCCATCCAGGGGCCCAAAGTGATGGTGACAACCTTCAGGGGTGCTGACCCAGACAAAAAGCAGCTGCCCGGTGCCCCGGAGGCGCAGAGTGCATCCCCAGCTCACTGCGCTGCTCCTCGGGTGCTGCCAGGCCCTGAGGCCCCTCACAGCCAGGCTCCCGCTCCCTCCACCGAGGAAGGAGAACTCTGCGGCTCCCGCCTCACCAACAGCGCCTCCCGCCGCTTCTACGGCGTGAAATGGCGGCCGCGGGGAGTGGCGGGCTGGAGCCGCCTCAGCGGGGCCGGCGGGAAGCGGCGATGGCGGCCCGCGCTCCCTCAGTGGGGGCCCGGCGCTCCCTCAGTGGGGCCCGGCGCTCCCTCAGTGGGGGCCCGGCGCTCCCTCAGTGGGGCCCGGCGCTCCCTCAGGTTCGGGCCCGGCGCTCCCTCAGTGGGGGCTCGGCGCTCCCTCAGTGGCGGCCCGGCGCTCCCTCAGTGGGGCTCGGCGCTCCCTCAGTGGGGGCTCGGCGCTCCCTCAGTGGGGCTCGGCCCTCCCTCAGTGGGGCCCGGCGCTCCCTCAGTGGGGCCCGGCGCTCCCTCAGTGGGGGCTCGGCGCTCCCTCAGTGGCGGCCCGGCGCTCCCTCAGTGGGGCTCGGCGCTCCCTCAGTGGGGGCTCGGCGCTCCCTCAGTGGGGCTCGGCCCTCCCTCAGTGGGGGCCCGGCGCTCCCTCAGTGGGGGCTCGGCGTTCCCTCGGGGGGTGCTCGGCGCTCCCGCCGGGCTGCCCGCACCGCTCCGGGGCTCCGCCGCTCGAAATGGAGGCCGCGGACCCAACTCACGCCCGCTGCCTTCCCTCTGAGGGGCGGCCCGGGCGCAGCACCTCACAAACCCCCTACTCGGAAATCCTGTAGCGGGAAAGGATGGGCCCGAATTCCCCATAAAAACTGCCAGAGAGGGATGTGGAGACACTCCGCCGGTGCTGGATTTAGAGTTTGTCCAAGCGTGGATTTATTGGGAATTATTTGAAAAGTCCTTACTCACTTCGCCCCTGGTGTAAGTTAGAAAAGGCAGCTGATTCCTGAATCATACCACTCAGTTAGGAAAATTATTCGTGCTGGGAGAAAAAAAGATACTGGAAATATTTGATAGTTTTAGTGGATTTTTGAAAATAGTAAGGCTTTTTCCTTGCTGCTCAAGTGGTGCAACAAAATTCTTCAAATTATATGAATTGAAACAATATCACAAAGTATCTGTAAAATGCAGAATTAGGTCGCTTACCCTTCTCCCCCCTGAAATACTGCAACTTAAAATTCTGGACTTGCCATTAAAGTATAGCTTTTGAACTAGAAAATTTTAAATAAATGGCACAACTGTCTAAGGAAGTCTAAATTTTAAGCTGGTTCAAAGCTTCATGACATTCAACAAATACTATAGAGGCAGCTACTGTAAATATGTATTTCCTCATACATAAATAGATGAAAAGGAGAATATTTTCTCAAATATTGATTGATTTTAACATAAATAATTTTTATTTAATCAACTTTTTTTGTTTTTCTTTCTTGAAAATATTAATTTTTAACCTTCCATTTCAAATTCTTAGACATTGTGTATATTTACATAATGTGTGTTCACTCAAGTTGTGCAGGCCCAGGTCAATTAAGAATTCAATGCAAGAAATATTGTGTTCAGTTTTACTCTCCAGTGTATATTCAGGTCTTGCCCTTATATATTCTTCCCTTTAAAAGACTTGCATCAGAATTGTGTCATATAACAATATTCCAAATTTTATACCACACATTTAGATGCTTTAACCCATCTTCCCATCTAGTTACTGGGCAGACAGCCAAAGGTGAGAAGCACCTCATTCCTACTTCCAACATGACAGGATCTTGGCCAGCACAGAATAACAAAAGATTTTATAAAGAGCTTAGGATACAATCAGGATTGATACTGAACCCATTGTCTGAAATTTCATTCTGAAGCCATCAATTTTATTCAGTAATCTGAATAAAAGTGGGAAAATGTTTGTGCTTATAAGCATGCAATAAGCATTCAATTTTTGCATATAATAAATTCTAAAACCAGAAAGCATTTTTCCTTCTTACTATTAGTGAATGCCTTCTTTGATTCTGGCCTCAGGCAAGTTTCCATCTTAGTTCACAACATCTGCTTTTAGCTGACCAGACTTTAATGTTTAAAGCCATAATACAAACAGTTCATTTTTTAAAGCTATTTTTTTCTTCGATTCCTTTCCCTAGGTGACATCTCCCTCAACACACACACAAATCACATAAAATATATAGCAAAGCAGTCTCTCAACTGCTCTGAGACAGTTTAATTTTTGATTTTCCCCAAGCCTAACATCTGATCTGCCATATGTTTTGAGTCTTTCCAGCTCATGGAGATCACATACTTAGTCATAAACTTGCATGTTCTGGAGCAACACAACTAGAAAATCGTGAACACCAGACACTGGTCAGTGATCCATATGATAACAGAATAATTCTCATACTTGCTAAATACAGAGCTGTTAGAACACCCAGTTTTCTCCAGAACTTACAAACTGAACAAATCAGCGACAAACAAATTAAGTGTAGAAAAGTAGGAAGATGTAAGTGAGCTCACAATCGGTGGTGACTTCTCTCAGTTTTCTTTGTTGAGCTTTATCCACAATTTCAGAGACATGACAAAACCATTGGTCTCTAAAAAGCACCCTTCCTCATGGTCCTGTGAAATTTTAACATAAATAATTTATCACTGTGAAATATTAGAAGGCACAAAATCACAGGCAACCCCTGAAATGCATGATTTTTATCAGCGCTCGAGGTGGTTGCAATCATTAATTTATTAAAGAAATTGTAAAACTCAATAATTTTAAAAATTATTTGCACACCATAACCTTTTCCAGTAAAATAAAATACAAATAAAAATACAGCAAAAATGAAGTTACCTAGCTAGGTGAGGAAAAGGGGAGTTTCTTCCATTTTATCATGTTGGCTAGGATGTACAAATGTGGGCCGGATGTGGTACCACCCCTGCAAAAACTTAACACGGGTGAATAAGTTGATTTGTGGCAGCTGAAATTACTCACGTGCATAAGTGTTTGCAAGATTGGGTCTTAAGAGAGCTAAACGCGGCTCCCGCTGGGCCGTGGCAATCCTGCTCTGCGTGTCCGCCCCAGGGCTGTCCCAGCGCTGCAGCCAGGCGCTGCTCCCCAGGGCACCGCCACAGCCTGCTCCTGCCGTGCCCCCAACAGATGCTGCTCCGGGAAGTTTAGCTCCTCAACTTTGATTTTTATGTGGCTAAACTAAAATATTTTTATCGCTATTCGTTTTCTTTCATGGTGAAGTGTTCTTTCCTGTATTTTTTTTTACCTTACTTTCCTTTTTCAATTTCTTACCCATATATGTTTTTTGGTTGGGTTGGGTTTCTTTTGTTGTTGTTGTTGGTTTGTTGTTGGTTTTTTTTTTTTTACACTTTTAAGAGATGACCCCTCAGGTATCGACTAACCAAGAACTATTTTCATTATGTATAGTATTAGTCTTGTGCTTCAAATTAACAAAACAAGCACATTCCACATTTATAACTCCACCCTGAACAAATCTTGCCATGTACAAGCATTTATGTCCTATAGAGACATTAGCAATTCTGTACATAGACAAAGGAGATATCATATTGAGTATTGTGAACTTTTTAGTTCACATAGCTGATATTTTACAATTCCAGTATATCTGAATCAAATGCTCAGCTGATAAAAAGACATACACAGAAGGAAAGAAAATGAGATTAATGCTGTAATGATATTTGCTCTTTTGGAATGTACCTCCTAGGAGCCAAGTCATTGCTGCTTCCCTTAAAAATGAAACAAAAATGTCTCGTTGAAAAGTGTCCGTGGAGTCTGCTTTTGTACAGATGACAAACCTGAAAGTTGTATCTGTAACCACTGTTTTGGAAAATATCTGGCTATTTTCATCTTCTCAATTCCAACAGGTACTTTTTTAACGGTAGCGATGGAATGGATTTTTTTAAGCTGAAGCTATTTTGTTGAAGTCAGTTCTCAACAGAAGTATAACAAATGCTCTTATTTTATTAGCTTTTTATTTTAAATGATTATGAATCAATTCTGTTAACACCTATACAGCTATCATCTGGATTCCAGATCCTCTGATGGTTCATGCCCTTTAAAAATATTTCCTGTCAGCAAGATTTCTTGCTTTGGATTCAAAACTATAATTCTATAATTAAAAAAATATATTCAGAACTCCTGAAAAGTAACATATTTTTTAGAGTTCTTCCTTTAAATAGATAACCGTACTAGGAAATCTATAAATTATTTTCCTAGAATATTTTTTTCATTTGTAAAAAAAAAAAAAACTTGTCCGTAATCAAGAAACAGAAGAAAATTTGTGCGTTTTGAAAAAACAGATCTGATATATGATGGATTTTTAGAATACATTTATTGTTTATACATAACATTTTTATTCACCAAGAAAATTTATATCTTTTCAAATGCAGTTTATTATTTTGGCAAACAATGATTGGAGGAAACCATGACACTATGGCCACTTACCAACTATGTCTCCAATTCCTCCTCAAGGGAATTTATATTCTTGGCTTTGTGTCCACTCCATTTTGTTTGGAAAAAAAAAAAAAAAAAAAAAAAGAAGAAGAAACAAATATCTTAGGTACTGTTCTCTTTGAAATCCTCATCCAAAGATTTCTAGAAAACTTTATTTTCACTTTCTGCCTTCCCTGGTCACATCCCAATTATTAAATTTATACTGATTATGCTGGACTAAAACAAGCACAAAGAGTGTTTAAAGCAGCAGTGTGATCCATATGCAAAGTGTGGGGGGTCCAGCCAGTATGATTAATGGCTTGATGTAGTCAGGGCTAAGACACATATGTATTCCAAAGATAATTCTGTTAATTTGAAACTGTCTTTCTAGGATGACAGCCTACTTACTCAGTTATTTCTAATAATCTTCCATACTGTAGCTATGCTGTGCATTTTAAGTTAAACAGCAACAATATGCCAATTAAATTTCTGCAGACTATATGATCTGAACACCCTACAGATCCTTAGCTTTTTCAAAGTGGGTCCGTGTATACAGATTTTGTTTGATCTCTGGTTCATGTCAACCTGGTTTTGAAACATACCATAACTAGGAAATGTTTCTTTATGATATGTTAGTTATCAGGAATGTGATCTATACTGATAGAGGAGGAAACAAGTTCATGCACTGATCTTTCTTCAAAAATGAAGTTTATTCTCCTTGCATTAGGTAGAAAGCATACATTCTTCAAAGTTTATATTTTCTCCCTGTTTCAACTATTATGATCATTGCCTTAAGCCTTATATTTTAAACTTACTAATTCAATGCTTGATAATATATTTACTGATACAGCATAAAAAGGTTAAGTGCAAAACTGTGTGTCCTGTACACAGGTAACAAATTGTGATCTAGTCTTGAGAAGAGCACTGGGATATTATTGCAGTGCAAGTAATACACAACAGAAAGTACAAGTGCAGAAGTATTGTGCATCCTTGCAGGTGATGGAAGGGACACAAGCCAACCCTCCTGACTCAGATACCAGGAAATTGTGTTTTACAGCAATGGAACTGTATTGATGTAGGAACTCAGCATGACTTGGCCAGATGCAGCAAGATGCAACACACAAGAATAACACAAGTATCTAATATCAGGATGAGAAGAAATGGCCTCAAGTTGCAGCAGCCAGGATGTAGACTGGATATTCTTCATGGGAAGGGTTATCAGGCGTTGGAACAGGCTGCCCAGGGAAGTGGTGGAGTGACCATCTGTGGGGGGATTTAAAATGTGATTCTTAGGGACATGGTTTAGTGGTGGATTTGGCAGTGCCGAGTTTACAGTTGGACTTGATGATATTAAAACTCTTTTCTAACCTAAAGGATTCTATGGTTAAGCTATCTGTTCAGTACTTCATCATAGTCCATGGGTTCACTGCCCTTCATCAGAAATCTATGCAATTCCATTGCACAAGTCTCAAAGGCATTTGAACAGAATATTTTTTCCAACTCAAACAAATTTATACTGCTGTAAACTCCAGCAGTATTGTATTTTGGGGACTGAAAATCCTTGAAACAGTATAATTCAAAACTTCAAATGCAAGTGTCTTACATTTTGGAATGCAGTAACTAAATACAGATGTTCAGACTCCAGTTGGGGCACTCAAGGCAACTGTACCAGTTCCTGATATGTTCTGAAAACAAACCCAAAAATTACTTGAGAAACAGCAGAATAGAATATCTGAGAACCCTCACATTTAAGAAATTGTCCATCACCAGATGGGTTTGTTCCAAGCAAACTGTGGACTCCAAACTGCCGGGCATCTCAGGAGTAGGCACAGTACTAAACAGAACACATTCTGGGAAAGTTCCAAACAAAGAAGTAAAGACAATGACTGAAGCCTGGGGACTTCCCATCCATCACAAAAACATTTGAGTACAAAATCCCACTGCACTTTGGCACAAAACACTGAAGATGGTTTACACAGACTCAACTTATCCTCAAAGTAGCACAACTGCTTTGGTGACAGTGGAGAACCTAAGATATCAACATGTTGCAAAGAAAGAGAAGAACTTCTGTCATACAGAATTTTTGATAAAAATGGAAGAGGCAGCAAGGAGCAGAGCTGAAAAATGCAGTATGTCGACACGCTACCAAAAGAAACAGAGTTAGATATGAAACACTTTTATAACAAGCTGACTACTGACAACGATACAGAAAGTAGGTGACAGCATTTCAAAGTCAAGACATTCTACATACTTGTTGATGTGTTTACAACATAGATGAAAGAGCAGTTTCAAGATTTCACAGAGAAATGCAGGCTGACATGTTGACATTGATAAAGTTTTTAAAACATCTTCTCATATAAAGCCTCAAAGAAAACTTTGTAATTTGCATATTTAGTCCAGCTATTCATTAACCAACCCTTTCATGTATTAATTCAGACCATACAGACCTGTTGGTAAATTTTGGGTTAAGATGTTCAGAAGAGGACATATACATTTAAATACACAAAGAAAAGATGGAATGATCACTGGACTTTGTCTAAAGAAGAATTTAGGGTATCATGATGGTCTGACAGTTTTGTGAGTCTTCTTCTAAAAGGTGGTATGCGTGTTTTCTGCTGGAACATTCTGTAGAAAATTGAAAGCCCTGGCTTCCTGTGTATTTCTAAAGAGGACTTGGAAATTTATTGAGTGTAGCCCATCACTATAAAGTATGGTAGGGTTCTCCCTTCTCATTTTACCAAACAGCATTATAGTTGCTTTATAGCATTATAGTATATTCACTCAAGATGCATTCCCTTTCTGTGAAGTGATTTCAGTCCACGTCTCCCATCTCATGAGTGAAAACTCCACTTACTCCAATTTGGGAACCAAATACCCACCGTAAGTAAGCAAAGACTTTCTAGTGATATCAGTGATGTTTGGATCACATTTGCAAGAAAAGCCAAAAAGTCAAATCACTATTTAAAAGTGAAAAATTGTTCATATGCTAAAAACATTGAATTGCAGGAGTAGATTTCATATAGGTCTTAAAACTGTTTAATTTAGTATGAAAGAAACTAAAGATTAAAATCTCATGCTTTAACAATGTTTCTGCAAGTCATACTAACTTACAAAAAATATCAGCCTAACCTAAACTATTGCTCTAGCATTGCTAAATGTGTGAATTTCTAGTGTTTAGCAGCCATTACTTCTTTGTGCTTAATTTAATTCCTTATGCTTTCCTGTTAAACAAGCTAGGTTTGCAACATCTAGGCAAATTACTTTAACATTTGGTCTTCATAAGCTGACTACAAAATACCCAATGTGAAAATAATTTTTTTCATGAAAAGTCTTATTTTCTTTGTTGACAAGTTGCTGATAGATGAAATTCGCATTATATTCAGACAGTATTTTAATTAATATATATACAAAAAGTAATCCATCTCCTTGTTTTAGCTCTTTCTTCTGGCTTTACCTCTACAGAGGCAGAGTGGTATGAGCAAGGAGGCTGTAAGAATCCCCAGTCTGAGCTGCTTCATGTAAAAAGCCATTAAAGTTCACTAAGTCACCCCCTTTTTGAGACCCATAACTTTTCATTTTCCTTCCACCCTTCTGTTTTCTCCAAAGTGTGACCTATGGCCTATATTCACAGTCTGTGCATAGACTGTGGAAGCAGAGGGATTTGAGGTAGAAACATTTCCTTGGGCAATAGAAGTGGTAACAGCAGGAGCACCAAGGAAAACAAAGTGCTAGGATAAATCTCCTCTTAAAAAAAAAAAAAATCACAGTGCAAGGTGTTCCTCACAGCTACTCTGTATGTATGGGGAAGAATCTTAATCACCTGTGCACAAGGTACAGAATATAGATCTACAGAACTTCAGAATTAACTAAAACTCACAGTGTTTGTTAAAAATAATAGTAATTAAAAACTGGAGTGTGAGCAAGAGAAATGCACTAAAATGTTAAGACAGAGCCCAGCAATCACGCAGTTTTAGGGCACATATTTATCCTGGTGCCAGTCCGTGCCAAGAGCTCTGCAAGGGAGCTCCAACTACTGCTTTTCAGATGCCAGAGAAGAGCAGAGGCACAAGGCAGTTATCTTGATGGAGCTGAGATCCATCACCACAATAACAACTCTGCAATAAAACAGGAGACATCAGAAAAGCTGAGGAAGTTTATTAAAAAACAGAGCCCCCCAAAAAACCAAACCAAAAAAACCCAAAAACCCAACCAAACCCCCCCCTCCCCCCCCCCCCCCCCCAAAATACCAACCAACCAAAAAACTCCAAACAAACAAACACACACAGGAAAGGGCTCCAAGAGTGGCTCCTGGGAAGGGCATCTGGATCCTGAAGTCCCAGCTTCTGTAGCACCTGCCTAAGCTAGCTCCCAAAGATCTAGTTACATTTACTTACATGTATTTTATGTTTTGAAAGTAAATTCCTATTTCCCCAAATATGTTCCAAGCTTTTAATCAAAGTTTCCCAAAGACTAAAGGGAATTTGTCTTTCACAATCTTTCTGCTCTGTCGTTAGCTCATGGGTGTGCATTGTGTTTATTTCAAGGGTGGAAAACACAGCTTGGGTGTCACCTGGTCCTTTTGATCTGACACTGAGGGCATGAAACATGTTCCCAGCAATACACAGAGACCCCCATACATGGGAAGTCCAGAAATAATAGCACACACATGTACTAGTACATATCATTCTAAGAGCATAAGCTAATCTACAGTAATTGTCTTAGGGAACAAGACAGCAGCACAATTTTCCCTTTCCACTGCTGCACATTCAGCCTGAAACAAGCATTTTAATCATTATTCCTTTCCTGCCAATTAAACAGGTTTACAACGTGTCACTGAAAACTAAGGAACTTCAAGAACTCAGCCTGATTTCCCTGTGACTGCCACCTCACTTCTCTGGTAGTAAATTTATTTTTAATGGTTATAACTGGTGATTCCTTTGTTGATTTTTCAGAAGCCCACCGGCATTATAATCACAGTGCAAGACTCTACCACATATGATACTAATGTTAGGCAGTTTGGTTGGCTTTGTCTTTATATTTGAACAAAATTTGTACAGATTTAAGATGATGTTTGAGGAGTTTGTGCTTTAATTTCTTAAAACTGCCTTTTTTCTGCTGAGGACTATTTCAAACAATATGGTGGATGGAGTGAAGTCTGTTCTCCAGACCAAGACTACTTTTCATTGCTGACAGGACAGGTAAGTAAAAGCTAACAAAATTAAAATCACACAGGAATTAAAACAGTGCATTTCCACCTAAGGCAGGTTGAAAAATAGAGTTTTCATCCTGGTGAAATCCTAATACTTAAGACTACTTCTGTTTGAAAATATCCTATTATTTTGAGATTTCCATAAAAACCTTGGTCCAAGTTGGTACCTTCAAGTGGAATATTTTTATTATCATATCATGGCTTCACTTTACAGTACTTCAGTAATTTTTAGTTCATTCAGAACAGTCTTATAGAAAAGGGGGTTAAAATGAAATGTTTTTAGGTGCAGGATTTTTTAAAATTTCAATTATATTTTTGGCATTATCTAAATTTTTCCTACTTCTATTTTAATAGGGAAAAATCTCAGCAACATTATTTGCTATTATCATAAAAACATGCCAACTTTCCCATAATAATTTATATAGCTAGACAGTATGCAGCAAGCATCTTAAGTCCTATAAAACTGAAATTTGCACAAAATGGTATTTCTACCATTTTGATATTATACAAGGAACTGTTTTCCATATGTTTGGAAAGGATTAAAAAAAGACTATCCTCAAACTGGGGACAGGGGCTTGCTACTCATCAGATTTCTATTCATATTTACAGCATTTCAAGTAATTTCTATTTTGAACATAAGAACCCTCAAGAAATATCTACAGAAATATTGGAAAAGAGAGGAAAAAAAAACCCCTGATACCAAACACAAAAGACAATCCTGCATTTCATTACCATAATTGCTGCATTAAACCAAGCATCTAGGTTAGTAACCTAGCAGTTCTCAGGAAAAAGAATCAAAATTTCATTCATACACATCCAACTTCTCTGGTTTAAAATTAATTTCTTTCAAAGAAGGTATCAGTTAACACCACAGAGAGCTTTTTGCCCCTTTACTCTGTAGTTCTGAACCACTAGCTGAAAACAGGACTTCAAGGCAGTGGAGCAAAGTATGAGTTCAGGAGCTTTCTGTGATTCTGTATCCATTGAATCATTAGTACTTCTGAAACTCAAGAAAACTGGGTATTGTGTAAAATAGCTTGAGGGAACAGCTTCAGAACATTTAAATACAGTCCACAGGCAATTTTCTAAAAGAACTCTCCTTACCATAGTTCTGTCCTCCTTTTCAATATTTGAAGCTAGATGCCTTAAGTGATATATGCATTACTCTCCTTTCAGTACAAAACTTCTCTTTGACAGACTGCTTTGGTGTGAGGGCCCAGTGCCACCATCTGCTGGGGGCTCCACAGCTCCGCCAGGGATGCTGCCAGCTGGGCACAGCACAGCTTTTCTTGTGTGCATTCCCAACTTCTCCTGCATGCAGCCATGGAACAGCACACTTCTCTTTGGAACCGTGGCTCTCTGCTCCTGTGCTGGCAGCTCTTTGGATGAAAGTGCAGCAGGCACAGGGAAACCCCAGACAGCCCCACTGTTGCTCTGCCCCAGTCAGTGAGCTGAGGGTTAACTCTACCTCTGTTGTACTGATGTCAGAAAAGGAGGAAATACAGTCCTCTCTACAATGCTAATCTAAGAGAAAGTACACATATAAAAGAGTAACTAAAGCCTAGAGTTTTGGGGCAGGGATGAGGCGGCTTTTAGAGATTTGAGAGATTTGCAATTTTTTGATTTTTATTTGTAACATCACCCGTAGGGGGTTGTTTCTTTTTCTGCCAAACAAAAAGCATAAAAGAAGCAGAGTTTTAAAAGCTAGAGTTCAAAACCATAAATACCTGTAGCTTCTTCTGGGTTTAGAGTAGTAAATCCTTGTGTGTATGCATACTTGGAGATAAGTGGGCACAGTTTTACTTGTATGGAAAGCTAAGTGTTAGACTAAAATGACTGTCTCACATCAGTGACAACTTCAAAAATAATATAAATGCTACAAGTATAAAAGATACTACAAGAAAGGTGCTTCAAACAAAGTCAGTTTTCCAGCTTATTAATTCTGGGAGCTGATTCTCCTGTTTATCACCTTTTTTTAAGCCACTGATGCCAAAATATGGAAAGCATGAATACTAGCAGCGTAGCAAAAAAAACCCAACAAAACAACCCCCCCCAAAAAAACTTCTAATTTTTTTTTTAATGAGGATCAGTGGGTAGAATGCACAAAGAATTACATTTTTAAATCTGAATAAAATAGTATACTGTTCAAAAAATAGTGTACAGTATCATGCTTTCCAAAAATGATCTTTTAACTTGAAGAATTTAGTCTTGCTAAAACAGAAGGCCAATAAGAAATAACAAACAGGTAAAATTCTACTCATAGAAGATAACAAGACAAGAAATTCAGCAGTATCTAAGACCACAATAGTAATAGCAGTGGAACAATGAAGTTACAATTGCCTAGAAACAGCATAGGACACTGGAAAATCTAGCCTTGTGCACTGATTTAAATAAAAGCCTGCATGTATGTTGTTAGATCATATTGGAAATGACATTGTGTTAAGAGGTTTCAGCCATTGAAGTTGTACTGATGTAAGCTGGGGCAGGATTTGGCTCTGCCTATCACATTTATTATACATGTGCTGCTCACTCTCTTGTTTTGCTCCAGTCTGACCTATTGGCTGTCCCTGCTGGCTGGGATGCTGACTTCATCCTTGACCCTGGCTTTCTTCCACACCCCAATTCTCCTGTGGCTGCACATTACTGCTCTCATTGCTTTGGCAATCTATTTTTTACTGTAATTTCATCCTCACTGAAGTCTCCCATTAAGAAATCTGATTATTTCAAGCTATCATTGAATCTGTTTGCTTTCCTAATTTGAAATACCTGCATTTTGACCTTAATGCTTCTCAGTATAAGCACCCTGCAGAAACATTAAAATTAATCCTCTAAAGGCCAATTTTAATGTAAAATTATGACAGTTTTCATCTTCAGCTATCCCTACCAGCTCTTCATTGATTGCAGGATCTGTTAAAAGATGTCTCTCCTTGTTTTCCTCCATGGATTTTCTCCAGACTACCTTTTCATCTAAGGCTGGACTTTTCATTCCACCTCTCCTTAGGAAGTAACTTTCATCAGAGCTGTGTGGACACCAAATGCTATGAAGTAAAACTGTTACACACAGCTTTGTTTGCATTGTATATATGCAAATGCAGATAAAGTCAGCAGAGAATAAGGTCCCATTGGTCAGTGCTATGCAAGAGTGCACTGGGATAAACAGACCATCTACAACACAGAATACCTCTAACTGTGTCCAAAGGATGTATTTTGGATAAAAAACAAGAGAAAATTGAGTTTTCCGAGTTGAGAGGGAATGGTTAGGACACAAAGCCTGTGGCTATAAAAATATTGAATATAATAGGGATCAGAAAGGCTGAGAGGCTATGCCTTTCTTCTGGCATGAAAGGCAGAGTTCATAGTGGAGGGAGGTATTACAGTTGTCTTATTTCCTTTCCCTTACTCAGATCTCTGAAGGAAGACACCCTGCTAAGTTGTATGTTTCCACAACAGCTTCACAGTCCTTGCTAGAAGAACAAACATGAAGACTTCAGCTCTCCCCAGCCACTCCAAATGAGCACTGCAGTGTTCCTGTGAGTTCCCACCCCCCCATTTAGCACCACTGGCTCCAGTCTGTTCTGTCCTTTGTTAGAGTTTTACCAGCATTGTTTACAGAACTGCTTCTGCTATCTGTAAAAAATCCTTTTCTCAGTCCTTCCATCCAATCCTACTGCTTTCCCATTTGTTTTCAAAATTCATGTGATGATACCTGTTTCTGAGTGACTCCTTGTACTTTGATACAAATTTCAGTTAACAGAGGCTCAAAAGAGAGAATATGAGAGATTTCTGTGTCAGAGAGCAATGTCTGAGAATGCCATGGACTTGCATAAAGGTCAGTTTGCTACCACATTTGTATCAAAACCAGGGACATTTCAACATCCCATGTCTGTTGAACACATGCAGTAGTCACTAGGTAGCTGACAATTCCTATGGACAAAATATGAACAGCAACCACTACATCCCTCATGCCCCTTTCAGTAGAAAATCTATTTTCAGTTAGGCAAAATATTTGGAGTACTCCCTGTGCTACTCATGAATTAAATTAATTTTCAGTTTTCTTCTTAACATTAGATATTTTAGAAATTGGACAACAATTGTTGCCTATTGGACAACAACATTTCCATTTTCACAGGTAAGTGTTCTGGGCTTGCTGCTTTCTTGAATAGTGACGTAACTTTTGAAGAATTTAACTCATGGTTTCCATATTTTGTAGCTGTAATAGGAAGCAGTTTCATAGTGAGCACACATATTTCTGTGGCTGTACCATATGGTCCTGTGGCTTGCATACCACAGAGTGAAGAACAGAACTAAAATCAGAATGTAATCACCAAAAGTCTCCCTGGAAAGCTCATGTGCAGCAAAACCCACTGCTTGGGGCATGCTAACACCAAATTACAGCATTAAAATATTTCCTCACTGAGGAGATGAAGGGGATCCACAAACTCCAGAAATGGTGTTGTGTAGGTGAAATTTTGGAACAAGTAATGTCCTTTATGCCTCCCCACAGAACATTACAGCAGAAAGCAAGAAACCAGATATATGCAAGGCTGTATCACATTATAAAATATTTTAGCTGAGTTTCTATGCTTAAAGGAATATTAAAAGATTGAGGCATTTGAGGGCTCAAAAAAGTTCGTTTTTAAGTGAGTGTCCTGTCCATTCCAGGTGCAGTCACATGTGCTATTTGGTGCATTGCCTCACCTGTCTGGAGAGGGCTTGTCCTTCAGGTAGCTGCCTGCCCATTTTCACACACTGACAAACACACTTACCTACCTGGCACGTGCTGCTGACAGCAGCACACAACCCAGTTCAGTGCCTTCAAGGTTGCACCTGTGTTTAAAGTTATGTATACATCTAAGTGCTTAGTTGCATGAAGCCCAGCACAGTAGCTCACAGACCCTTATTTCACATGCAAAAAATTGGTTCAAGAACAGTCATGTACACAGTTACAGGGTAATTTCTTAGTCTTGATAAGCTGGAGATGCTGAGAGATTTCCCCAAGATGTGCTCCCAGAGAGACACTAAATTCAGTAAATTCAGTCCATATTCAATCACCAGTATCAAAATTCAAGCCAGCAACTTTTTCTGCAAAACATCTTCAGGTCTCTGCACCAGCCCTGCAGCCTGGATGTTCCCCTCTACTGCTCATTTACAGCAGTTTTGTTATGGTGGATTTCAGAGGTTCTGTGGGTGAGATTGGGTTACAGCATACAGTGATAAGTCCCTGTGGGCTGCTCTGTGGTGTTCAGCAGGTATTTCACACCTGGACTCTCCCTAGGATGGTACCTGAAGGGAACATTAATTGCTGGTCACCTAAATGATGGTTTAAAAACCAGGTGGTTTCAGGGTGGATTGTGCTGCCACACACAGAGATAAACCTTGGGTTGTACACCAGCACCTCTGCCCACTGGAGGAATTTTCCCCACCTGCCTCTCCCTGGCATTCCTTATAGTCTTCCTTAGGCATCTTTTAGTCAAAATTGTTTCAGTGTGTATGACTTAAAAAAGGTATTAAATTTCTCTGCCTTTCACAGGCATTTCTTGGAACTTAGTGATGGGGACAGGTTTTGTCCATTTTCCAGAAACTGCCTCTGCCAAGGAGAAATGCATAAAGAAAACAGTATTTCATCTGGATAACCCAATGTTTCCATTAGAATCACATAATGTCTAATTATGTACTCCATAAATCTTCATATTTTGTTATGAAGCTCGTAATAACAAAATCTGATAAACAGATTCTCTCCCCTGGCCACTACCAATTGAGTAGAAAAAATACTTATTTATGAAGCTTTATTAATAAAATCTGAATAATTCAAACAGCTTCTTCAGTGAAGAAACAGCATATTCCTATTTGCATATAAATGAAATGATGCTTTAGTGTCAGAGTGAAGAATTAAATAATATGAATTTTTACAGTGCAGTCCTGACAGCCTCATAAATATCATGGTCGTAAGTTGCACTTTCCTAAAAATCTCATTTTATCTTTTATTCCAAAAATATGACCAAAGGGCCAAGTCCTACTCATTTTACATATGTGAGTATTCCCAATGACAACACAACCATTCAGTAAGTGAGGTTACCACATTCAGCCTTTTGTCAGCTACTGGAGCAAAAACATAGTGTTATCTACACATCTACTAGGAGACCAGAATCTCCTGTTTAACCATGAGGAAAATCTTGTGTGTTGATAAAACACAAGGAACAACAAATAAAACTGTAGCTCTACATTCAAAGAGACAATATACAACATGAGGAAAGGAAAAGCACACAGCTAATACACATAAGATGCCAGATTTGCCCTTTAGTGACACAGGTACCAGCTTGGCCAAGCCAAATATTCCTGTTAGGTCCAAGCAATCACAAAAGCTGCTGCAGTTATAAGAACACCCAAATGACTTCAAATGGACTGTTCTTGCTGAGGAAAGCTGTGATTTTATCTGTTTTCTTTGAAAGGTTGAAAAATCTCTGAAGCACAACCCCAGACCAGCTATAGAGAAAGCTGAACTGGATGAAGCACATTCTCCTAGAGGTCAAATAAACACTAAAATGACACTACTTAAGAAACTTCTCAGAGAGATGTTGTGCAGTCTCAGCAGCTGAGACAAGAACTGGGTGCCTCCATAACCTGGCAGTGATATTTTTCCAGCCACGGGGCTGTGCAAGTGGGACAAAATAGTTAAATATAGACAAGGCACACAAGAAAGTAAAGCTAAACTTAGAATGGTAGGAGGAAAAAAAAAATATAGATGTTTTGGAGAGTTTACAAAGTATAGACATTTATTTATAAAGTCTAAAGGAGACTATGGGAGTACGTAGTCCAATCTGTAAATTACGGGCAAGTGTATCCAACCCTGAACTAAGCCTGCTGTACTCAAACACAACACAGCCTGTGTTTGCCTAGTCTGTGTTTTCCAGGGAGACATTGGGTCTCCATCTGAAGACACCCAAAGTCAAGTAATCAATGATGGCCCTTAACTATTCCAGGGAATACTTGTCAGTACTGAACTAGGTGCTGAAAACTATTTTATTTTGCTTGATTGCAGCTACTAGACATTATTCCTTCTTATTTCAGTCTGGTAGGTTCAAATGTCCCTTCTATTCAACATTCTTTTTGTGTATATATGTATACAGTTACCAACTCACCCTTCAATCTTTTTGATTCAGTGGATAAGTTAAGGTTCTTAGTTCTTCAATTACATAGCATTTTCTCTGACTCCTGATCATTCTGTAGCTCTTCTCCATACTCACTTCATTTTTTCAGTATCTACCTTGCAATGTGAGCATCAGAACCATGCACACCATGGCCCAACCACCCTCAGCACTTTGCACATCCAGGTAAAAAGTTGTTAACATTAACAGCTGCACTCTGTCTATAAGCCAAGGTTTGCACAAACCCTTTCTGCTACAGCAAACTCATCAGCTTACTCAGCTTGGCCTTTTTAAACCTTTCCATTGTGTAGGAGAGCCTACATTCCTTATTAGATATATATCAATATATTTTATTAAAACATTCTTTGTTTGAATGCGACCCAGTTTATAAAAGGTTGAGAATTCCTCTGTATCTTTGCCTGAAGTAATTTCTATATTTTTAACTGCCTTTAAATAGGCTGTGGGCACTGCTGTTGTAGTATGTTTTCTGACACCACAATAATTCTTGGTATTTCAGATATAGCTGATCAGAAAATGCTGGCAGAGACAGTCACACATCTGAGTGCATTATTCTAGGGCTGCACTTATTTGCATGTGAGAGCAAAGCTGGCAATCTCAGTTTTCCTGGTTAAGAAATGGAAATGGAAAATGAAAAACAGAAAAAAAGGACTTTAGTCCCATGGTTTTCAAATCAATCTCTTCATGTTAGTGCAAGACTCATGAGTCCTGAATGATTGAATTTGACAGTATTCCTAAAGGGCACAATAGCATGAAGAGATTTTTCTCAACCTGGTGCCAAAGAGAGCAAACTTTTGCCATACAATCATACTGCTAACAAAAAGAGTAATTAGAAGTAGGAAAACATGTCATTTAGGCTAATTAAAACTGAATAGTACATTTAACAGTCTCTACTGTCATTAAAATTGAATTTTGTCTATATGTACATATGTGTATTTCTAATACTGACAGGGCAACAACTGCTTTTCTTTGCTCATTTCTAAGTAGTTTCTAACTTCTAATTCTAAGTTTCTAATTTATGAACAGATGTTCTTGGCAGCACAGGGATGTTAAGGATCTCCTGCCTCTGTTTGTGCTGCACACGATTCATCAATTACCTTCCTGGATCTTGCTTATTGTTTCTCTAAGGCTGGGAGGTAAGATTGTCCCAAACACAGGGAGGCTTCCAGTTTAATTGACCTAGGAAGAGGTTAATAGATGTGCTCCAGTGTCAGCACAGATTCTCTTAGGCCTGTCAGCAGATACAAGAAGTGTGATTCAGCTGCAGTGGATGCAATCACACAATCACACAGGATGCAATGTTTGCATCCTTTCTTGGCAAGCTCCCAGATGTGGGGTTTGGCAATTGCTTGTCAGCCACAGGGAACGTTCTGCGTGGGCCTGGCTCTTCTTGGCTTCTCAGCCTTCATGTCCAACACAGAGATAAAGCCACAAGAAAAGACAGTGCAGCAGTCTGGCCCACAGAGCGTTAGATGTGCTGCTTTGTCATTTTTAGGTGATGCAATTTCTTCTCTTTCCTTCTGAGAAGTTCCTGCCGTGGTGCATGGTTGAACTGGATGCTCGGTGCTGAATGAGAAGGTGGAGCTGCCTTTGCCCCACCAGTGAGGATGGAGTTTCTGCTTATCCAAGCCAACAGCAGAGAAGGAGTGTCTCCTGCTACAGCAAAGGCACAGCAAAGGGAGCTGTGCAGATGCAAAGCAGAAGCTATACCTTTAGTTTTTCTACATTCATTCAAAATACAGCAAAAATAAGCTAAAGGGACTTAAGCAAGCACTGAGGAAATGGTAGAAATGGTACATATAATCTGTCTCTCTCCTGTGAAGATGTACATGGAGAAAAACATTAATGAAGAGCTGACTTCTGAGAAGATATGAGAAGAGTCATATTCAATTTGACTTAACTTTCTCTTTCAACAGAGGAGAAACAAGGTAAAAAGTCTTTTGCAAGACATAAATGAAGGAAAGCATCAAGGCTGGCATCTCTGGCAGGCTAAAGAGTAGGGCAATAAATTAAGAAACAATATGAGATTATTCTACAAAGCCAGTTATGCTCGTGAGAATAAAAATAATATAAATTTGACATGATAGAAAACCAGAGTCACTGGAAGGATGGCATGAGAGAGCACAACATATTTGGATCAATAAGAAAGGAGGAAATGGAGAGGAGCTAATGACCAAGCTAGAAAAATGACCTGGGTCTAAATTAAAATAATTTTAGGTGTTGGAACCAAGATAAATTGAGACATTGCAGGGAAAGAAACCACAAGGTCTTGATAAGAAGATCTAAAGAAAGCAGATTTCTTGCTGTATGACAGTACAACTGGAGTGATGAGATGAAGTTAAGTATGGATATGACTGACAGAGGAGTGCCAATAATGGGAGCTGTATAGAAATGGTGGTGGTTGGGTATTTCACATGAGGAAAACTCCAAGGCAGAGAGGCCAAGGAACTTGGATGAAACTCTGACCTGGCCAGGAGGCAGCAGAGCTAAGTCTGCAACCTGTAAATAATCAGCAGCTATTTTGCAAGTATTAACTGGCAAATATAATCCCTGGTTGAACAGTATTCAGAAATGGCTGTAGGTAAGATTGTCCCAAGAGGTTAATTTAGAATGAGGTTGCTTGTCATTAGCACTAGGACAAACTTGCACTCATGAATGCTTATGGTGCCCTTTGAACTTCTGTAAGATTCCATGGACAAAAGAAAGAACAGAATTTGGCCTACATTATTTTGTCATTATAACTCATTGAATAAATGTTTGGTATAATCTGCTTTTAAATACAGGCACACTTAACTTCACTAAATCTTAAGCTGCTGCACTGACTTCTTAGAGCCCTAAACAGAAAGTGCAAATGAGAACAACTGTTGGAAAAGAAAAACCCACACATCAACCCAAAATCTGCTAAACCCAGCAAAGCAGCTCAGCAACTCATTCTGCACCCTCCTTCTAAAATGTGTAATAGGAAACACAAGAAAAGTGGTGGAACCTGCTTCTGCATTTAACGATTTGTTAACATAAATATAGCTTGTTATAAAGTAAAACCAAGCTAGAACATTGCCTTGGGAACTTTGGCAACCCCAGGCTTGGTTGCTATTTACCAAGGCCTGCAGTTACAGGTCTCTACCTGAATTATGCAATAAACAAGAGTATTCTGGTTCATATTCGAATGAACAAGAGATCTATTATTAAATCTATTATCTAGACACTGCATTATCAAGTGCAGCGAAGCTACTCTTCAACAAGAGTAATATTCTTTTATCTTTAAAAAAAAAAGAAGAAATATTGACCAAAAATGGGCAATAGACAAGAAGTACTAAATCCTTTTATTTGCAAACATTCAACTGCATTGGTTTCAATAAAAACCAACTACTCCAAACATCTGCAAAACATTACAGTGAATGGTTCCAACAGTTCCACTAAATTTCCTAGTCCTACTCATTGCTGGTCAGCAGTTACAGCCCGGACCAGAGCCAGGATGCAAATTTAATTTTGTATTCTGTGTGGTTCTTTTTGTTGTGAAATCAGGCAGCAAGGCAAAGCTGGAAGCCAAGCTGGCTCCTCTGTTATAATGGAGTAGGTGGAGCCACTCCTTGGCCTCTGGGCCACTTGACTGAATTTATAACGGAGCTAAGGAGAACAAGAACTTATTGGGGACTTGGGGTTAGATTATTTCTCAATAAGCACACGTAGCAAAGGAAGTCTGAGGCACAAATACCATCGCAGGAGCCTTGAACACCGCGGTCAAATCCCTCCCCGGCCGGGGCCGGGCTCCGGGCAGGCACAGGCCGCTCCCCGCGCCGGGCCCCGCCCCGCCCCGCGCGCGCCGCTCCGGCCGGGCCCCGCCCCTCCGGCCGGCCAATGGCAGCGCGCCCTTCCGCGCCCGGCGCCGCCATTGGCCGGGGCCGCGGCTTCCGCCGAGGGCCGGGATTGGCGGCGGCGCGCAGGCGGCGAAAGGCGGCAGCAGCAAAACCCCGGCGCGCGCCGGTGCCCGCGTGAGTGCCCGTCCGCGCGCCCGCTCCCGCCGCTCCCCCCCTCCCTCACCCCGGGGCCCGACCCGCTCCGCTCCTCTGGGGGGCCCGCGCCGCGCACCCTCCGCCCCTCAGTGCCGCCATCCCCGCGGGGGAGGCTCCCCGGCCCGGCCCGAGTGGAGCTGAGCGACGGCTCCACGCGGGGAGCCGAAGGGCCCGTCTGCACCCCGCCCGAAGGGCCCGTCTGCGCCCCGCTGCGGCCGCCCGTGAGCCCCGGGGCCGGTGGGGAAGCCCGCGGCGTGCGCTTGGCCCGGGGCCTCGCTGGCGCGGGCTGTCCCTTAAAGCCGGTGACGAGCTCCGGGTGTTCCCGCTTTGTGTGGCACCGGTGACATCACCGGGGCGCACGGGGGTTTGGATGTGTGGCGGCTCTTGCTCGTCCTGTATCAGGCAGATGTTCTGTATCAGTGTGTGTTAGCTTGCATCCTTTGTGCTGCTGGGGAGGGCATGGTGGTACACGTCTGGAACAGGCTCATCTGCCTACTCAACACTAGGGAGGGAGTGGCTGCCTGTAAGAGACTAGAACCATCTCTAATCGTGTTCCAGTAGTTTCCAAATCCCTCTCCAGCAAAGCTCCCGCGAAAAACAGGGCTCAAAAGAGACGGCTCCTGCCTCTTGTCCCTGTTGTTACACAAGGATGACAGACTAAAGGTAGCTCGAATTCTTTGGGGACAAAGTGTATTTCTAGCTCCACAGCTGAAACAGATGAATTCTTTCATCAGGAGTTTTTCAGAATATGTTTTCCCCTGTGTGGAAATGTTCATCCAGATCTTTGAAGGTTTGTTAAAGTAACAAGGAAGGAAGGTTTCTGGATGGAACCAGTTTTGAGTAACTGTAAGAGCTGCTGCTTCCAGGCTCACTTGTCACTGGTTGTTCTGCCCTGGGAGTCCCTGCCACTCTGTTCCTGAAAAGGGAGTATGAGGGATTTATTTTTCTTTTGGATTGTACAATATTAGTGGACTTTACTAGTTGACAGTTTTATGTATTGTTTCCAAGATTTGGAAAGAAGCATTTCAAAACAATCACGTTCTATTTTTCTTGTGGTGGGAGGGCAATGAATAATTATGCATTTCGTTGAATTTGTCTAGGAGGGAGACATCTCTTGTATGGAGAAGGTATTTTTTTCTCTTATAATTTTTTGCAGTTTTTCTGGCTTTCTAGTGCTTTTGCAGTATGCAGTACAGCTATTTCTGTGTACATCAGTTCCTTGCCTTTCAAAGCAAACTTCAGGGAAAAGACAATGCTTTAATGTGAATGAGGAAACATGAGAAATGAAAATCAGTTGTATTTAAGCTTATCCTGCAGTCTTCCTTCCCTTCCCCCCTCTATCCTCGTTGCTTTACTGGAAGGGTGGGTGACACTTTGTTCTGGGTAGCACAGAGGAACTCCTCAGACTCCCTGTAGCTCACCTCAGCAACTGAGTGCAGGGCTAGGAAGTGTCTTACCAGCTATGCTTGCTCCCCCAGGTGTCCAGAAGTGGCCCTTGAAGAAAAAATCTTGGATTTTTTTTTGCTTGAGACTTGTTTAGTGATGGAGCCGGTGTTGAAGTCTCCCTGTGACGAACAGCACCCTCAGCAGGCTGAAGACTTCCACGGGAATCTTGAGCAGAACAGCAAGCTATCAGGTATGTGCTGAAATAGGGGTTTGTGAACATTGCATTTTGGTGTTGATGGGCTTCTTCATCACGTAGGGAAGTTCCAGTATTGATTATAAGCCTGTCTGTGTATGATCATCTTGTATAAAGAATTAATGAAAACATTTGAGGTAGCTTTTGATTTTAAGTCTATTCCTGCTGTTTGTGTGTTACAGAACTTCAGCACCAGTAGTTTGCCACAATTTGCTACTATACCTACTATTTATATATTACTGCACATGTAAGAGGATACCAGAATGAAAAAAGCTAGCCCTTAAGAATAAAACTGACCAGACAAGTACACGAACCCAGTATTTTATAGGTTAACCCTGTTAATCTATAATCACCAGCCTTATGCTTCAATGTCTTTAGACGTGTTTATGTCAGTAAAAACACTCTTCTTGTTTGTCTTTGTAGAAGCTGAACTAAGAATGTGTGTTCTGATAGAGGTTTTGTTGGTTGTTTCTGAGTCTCTTTGTGTACCTGAGTCTCCACTTTCTGTGCAGTGCTTGCTCAGGAATCCCTGATGGTCAGACAGTTCATAGATATAATGGATTCTGATTTTTAAAAATTATATAGTCCTCTCTTCAAAAAGTCCTCTAGCTTCAAAAGAAGTGAATTCTTATGTGAGGTACAGAAAACACTTGAACAGCAAGGGTTTGTTAGTGAAATGGAAAACTACATGATTTTTTTGAAATCATACAGTACAGCATCCTTGTCGTGCCATCTAGTGATTGCAGCATGAAGTGCAGCAGCCTAAATGCAGAGCAAACATGAGCTTTGGTGCCAACTATTTTAAGTAACAGTGGGAAAGATTGCATTACCAATCTTAAAAATGTCTAAAAAAATTGTCTTTCTGCATTTGTGATTTGCATCTGATGGATTTGCACCTTTGCTTACAGAAAAAACTGTTATAGTTTTGTGTCAAATTGCTGTTGCAAATCTCATGTAAACATTCAGTGATGAGCTGTAGGTGTCCTACAAACCAGAAGGCTTTTGCCCTCTCAGAATCTGCTGTGTGTCTGATAAGTAAAAAATAATTGTTTAAATGCTACAACTTATATAGGAGTGTGATGAAGAAAAACAATATCAAGCATCCACATGGTAATGTCAGCAGGATAGGATACCTTTGTGCAGTTTTTTCCTCTGTATATGTGAAGTGTAATTTGTGATCTCTAAAACAGATCAGATATTGAATCAAGTAATAAAATTCTTAACTTATTTCCCCCATTCTTTCCACAGCAGGAGTAAAAAAGGATATTGAAAAACTTTATGAAGCAGTGCCACAGCTTGTCAATGTGTTCAAAATAAAGGAAAAAATTGGAGAAGGTAAATGTTTCATTTTATCTTGCTTAGAGTTAAGATTTCTTTTGGCATTTCTAACTTAAAAAGTATGAATTTAAGATCCCAATATACAGAATTTAAGCCAAATGCCTTTTTTTTTTGCTTACCACATGGCAACTGTAGGAATTCTAATATGTTGTTGAGCACCTAGGTGTATTAATTAGGAACATTTTCAAGATATTTTATTGAAAATCTGGTATATTAAAACCTTTTAAAAAACAGCATTCCAATTTTGGCAATTAAAATTTTTGGAGGTAGATTCAAGTAAATAGTCTTAAAAATCCATTATTTTTCTCCTTTACATAAGAAATCTACTTACATGTAGCTGTGTTTTGATGTATTTAATTGATGTTCCTTAAGTTAGCTTTGTTTCCACTAAAATCTCTTTGGCAGAAGTGGATGAGGAAACTGAAAGGTTGGAGCTGCTTCACTTAACAAAGGAACAACTTTTTATTTTTGAAGACATACAGTATCAAATTTTAGAATTGTTGTGTTCACCTTGTCTTCAACAAGACAGTATTGCAAATACATAAATTAGTGTCAGGCATGACTATAAATAGATTCAGGTACTTCTGAGTGTGGGATTTCATCAGTTTTTGAAACTTTACCCATTTAATATCTCTGAAATGCTCTGTGACACTCCACACTTTCAAAACAAAATATAGTGATGGGAAACTGGATTGTTTTGCTTTGGTTTTGTGAAGGAATTTCTGTGCAGCAGGTGAGATGCCTAAGAGTTCTTATTTCAAAAACCACCCAACTACTTAAGACTCCCAGCTCCATTCCCCACAGGAATGGAAAATTTCAAAAATAATAAAAGAATAGATTTCTGCCTATAGAACAAATAAACAAAATTTCTGGTTATGAATAGTACTCTGATTTTACTTTTGGGAGCAAACAATGTTTTTAAAAAATGCCATTTGCAGTTCAGCAGTATTATGAGAAAACAAACTTCAGCTTAGTATTCCACTCTGGAATCACTTTCATTTTAGCAGTTCTCACAACCGAAAATGATGTCTTCTGTCAAATTTGGTAACCCTTGTTGCTGCAATCAGTTCTGTTGAAGGTATGGGTCTATAGCTTGTTTGGGATTTTTTTTTTATGGTTGCATGAAGTATTTAGGTTTTGCTGGCATTTTGATGTCTGTTTGCACTCAGACTGTTGAACCAGCATGATGCAAACACATTACTTAAAACATAATCAAAAGTAGTTTCTATTCTTTATTCATATGGAAGAATACCTCAACGTGTATGTTCAGATATCTCAGATCATTAGGAAAAATTCACCTCCTAAGAGGTTTATTAGGATATCCTTAAAATTAAATGGCTGGGTAAGCTCATCATACAGTCTGAATAGTCCCTTTCTCAAGCCAGTGTATCACATTGGATGTGGTAAAATGCTCTGGGCAAATAAACAGTGCAGTTACATATCATGGGGGAAGCCTTACTTTATAGATGAAGTACAAAATTAAGGAAAATGTAGCAATTTCAGAAGTCCTTTGAATGGCACTGGCAGTGCTTTCCAGATTAGCATTATATAGTCCTCTTACATTGTAGGGAGAGGAGTTAGTTGTCAGATGAAAGTAAGCTACCTAAACAAGAAAGCAAATCAAAGATAGGAAATTTACATTCAAAGAGCACTGTGTCCCAGGCAAGTTAGACAGTGTTATATTTGCATTTTTACTGACATAAAAAACTTGTATACAAGATCAGTATATTCAGTAGTAGAAAAAAGGAACTGGATTTTTCTCTTCCAGAATCTGCTTTTGATGTAGTATCAAATGTACTGCAGGATTGTGAACAGTTAGATCACTTCTGTAAAAATCTGCATTGACCTAATTAAAAATGTTGAAGACAGTGCTTTTCTCCTTTGTTTACAGGTACTTTTAGTTCTGTTTACTTGGCCACAGCACAGCTACAAACAGGATATGAGGAGAAAATGGCTCTGAAACACTTGATTCCAACCAGCCACCCTCTGCGAATAGCTGCTGAACTTCAGTGCCTCACAGTGGCAGGGTACATAAAAAAAAAAATTATAATTGTCATGACTAAACTGCTGAACATTGTCTCATTGTTCTGTATTTATTTCAGTTTTGGCACTTCTCTTGATTTGTTTCTAACCACACACACGTATATTCTTTTTATTGAGAGCAAATAACAAAAGGAGTGTCTTACCTGTAATGAATGCCCTTTGCTGCTGTCTCAGTTTGGGGTGGGGGTGCTCTATTTACCAGCTGAGAAATTCCATTATATATGTCTGTGGTAACAAAGTTCCAGTTCTGAAATGCTTGGAAAAAAGAATCACTTCATTAGAAAAAGTGGTTTTAGGAATGAATACTTGTTGGCAGAGTGTGCTGAGTAACACCTTCTGAAAGTAGTAGGATCATGAAAGTTAGGGCCTGTATTAATTGCAGTGGTAACTACAAACCACAGCCCCACAGATAGTCTGCAGAGTTCTCATTCCAAACTGCAGAATGGAGCATAAAATGGAGTTCAAATGGAGCACAGCAGTGAGCAGCAAGAGCACAGCTACTGATTGCTGATAAAACTGCTGTCAAAATATAAATTAGGACTATAAAAGAAAGCCTGACTGAAGTTTTTAAGAAATAAAGGAAAATAAACATCCATCTTCTGGTGTTTGTTCAGTAACATTTACTTTTCTTCTAGGGGACAAGATAATGTTATGGGAGTTAAGTACTGCTTTAGGAAAAATGATCATGTTGTTATTGTTATGCCCTATCTGGAGCATGAATCCTTCTTGGTGAGTCTCAGACTTTTGATATGTAGCAAAACATTTAATTAAAAGCAGATGCATAATTATTCTATAATTATTCTATGATTCTATAAATGACAATATCCAAATAATCTTTCAGGACATTTTGAGTTCCCTTTCCTTTGAAGAAGTGAGGGAATACATGTTCAATCTGCTTAAAGCGCTGAGGCGCATTCATCACTTCGGTATTGTTCACCGTGACGTCAAGCCCAGCAACTTCCTCTACAACAGGCAGCTAAAAAAGTGAGTCTGGCCATACTGTGATCTCATCTGGGGATGTGTGCCTTGGCAGAACAGAGTCAATTAGGCTTTTAGGCTTCTTTCCTTCCAGCTGCATAACAGTGCTTAAATAATAAAGCTGAAAACGTGTGTTTTTACTTGTGAAATTTTTCTTTCACTCTTTAGGGACTTAGGAAGGGAAGGATTTTTTTTTTCTACTTAACGTAATATCTGCTTCATAGAGTAACAAATACCTGCTAAAATGAAGATTTTACTACTGAGTAAAAGTACTACATTTTCAAATAAGAATGAGAAGAATAAAATATGGGTTTTTTAAAAATAAAGTTAATTGTAACTTGTGGTACATAGAATGATGTTTGTATATTTTTAATAGTGGATAGAGTAAAACTGATACAAACAAGATAGCTGGCTTTGGGCTGTTTTCACCTTACATTGAATTAATATTTATAACTAGCAGAGTTGGCTCTTTTGCCTGAGTATTACAAAATGTAAAGATTTTAAAAAGTGAGGTACTCCTTCTTTGTGAGGAGCTGAAATGGACAGAATGCTTCAGTGTTAGCAGTCCTGTAGCTGTATTTATTAGTATTGTGCTTGTACAGTTGAGACACTGAGGTGTTGGCGTGTGTCCAAAGCAAAGCACTGAGAGGAGGTTGTAGCAGGATGCACGTCCCCAAGTAAAAAGTGATGACCGGAAATGGCCTCAAGTTGCACCAGGGAAGGTTTGGGTTCGATATTAGAAAAAAGTTTATCAAGCATTGGAGTGGGCTGCCCAGGGAAGTGGTTGAGTCACCATCCTAGAGGAATTTAAAAGACCTGTAGATCCAGCACTTAAGGAATATGGTTTTGTGGCACTTGGCAGAGGGGGGTTAACAGTTTAGCTTGATTTTAAAGGTCTTTTCCAGCCTAAATGTTTCTGTGATTCTATGCAGTGAAAGTTTGTAGGGAAGATTGTAAAAATTGGAGAAATACTGATTTTTTTTTTTTTTTTTAATCTGTCAAAATGAATATGTGCTGTCATTTTCATCTTCTACCATTTGTTTGTGCCTTTATCTCTACTTTGCATTTAGAGGTGTGGAGTTGAGTTTGAGACCCAGGGACAGATGGATTGTCTATGTACTAGTTGTAGCAAAAAATAATTCTTTTAGAGACAGATCTGAATTGTGAACTAACGTAGTCTTACCTGTTTGAAGACTAAAGTAAATTCCAGTAGTATTTGCCAGAAGTCTGTCAAAACTTAAAGCCCTGTTGGTCTTGTCTGTCTTCACTGCTACCTTTTGTCCTCTGCCTGTGGGAATCCTGCAAGAGTTGTCACTTGTATGTGACTGCTGGCTGAATAGTCAGGGCTGTGGGATTAGAAGAACTTCAAAGGGAATTGCTGGAAATACTTTTTTTAATACCTTTGGAGGAGGGATGCACTCGAGAAGATTTTGGGACAAGAAACAATGAACAATGGTATATGGTAAAAACATTGAGGGGCTAGGTAAGATGGGACAGTAGGAGGAGAAGGAAGAAAATAGGACTGTGATGCTGGCAGCAGTACAGATAAGCAACATTGAAGGAAATGTGAAAGAAAGGTAAATAGTAATGAATAGTAAATTGAATGATTAATAGATAGTTTGTGACTCCTGATTCTGGATTTGTGTCTTTTCAGGTATGCCTTGGTAGATTTTGGCTTGGCACAAGGGACCCCTGATACAAAAATTGAGCTTCTTAGAACTGCCCACTCTGAAGACCAGCAGGGAAGTTGCTTGCAAATTAATCCCGTTGTAGCCTTGGGAAATGGGGTTTCTGCCAGTGTCACAGCACCTAAACAGATAGCTCAACAGTCAGCCCCAAAAGCAGCTGATAGAAGGTCCAGCTCACTTTGGAAAGTACAGACGAAACAAGGAAGAGGAGGAAAGGTTCTGAGTCTCTTTCATTAATGCTGTTGTGTGTTTAATGTGTTCCTTCATCCAACAGGGGGCGATGCAGTACTTGCACAGAAGCTGAGCCTGCACAGCATCACTGTTCCTATCTCAGGAGCTATTTGTACATAACTGTTGGCTTCATCATTATCTGTTAGATGTAATACTTTGCTGAAGGCTGTATAAAACTCTAGCATGGGTTACTATTTAGACAGCCTCAAATCCTTTTTTAGAGACACGGATGGTGAAACTCCTCCCCAAGCCAATAATCATTCAATTGCATAACAAATGCACTACAGTCTACACTGAGATTGTCTTGGGGCACTTCCGAGGTGTGATTGGGTTTGGAAACATGTTTGCTGTTCTGTCTAGACCATGTTTCTTCATCTGCAGTAACCTGATGCCTGAAAATGACTTACATGCAGCTGTTGTTCTTTTATGACACTCCATGCTTTTTTTTTTCTTTGAACTATCAGTACCTAGATGCCTGTTAAACAGGATCCTTATTGTCCTTTTTGTTGGTATTGTAGGAGGACTCTCTGCACCATTCTGTCCAGCGCTCTGTCTTTGGAGAGAGGAATTTCAATGTCTATAGCTCCATGTCCCAGGAGAACTCAAGCACAAAAGTAAGAAGTGTTGACTCCTCAGCAGGATCAATCTGCTGCATATTTGAAAAATTATAGAACTGGTTGTTCTGTAGGGCTGAGCACTGCTCCAGAATGCTATGGAATGAAAAGGGTTTGAGCAGACTATTAAATGTTTCTTTCCTGAAAGGCTCAAAGAATTTTTCATTTCTGTTTCAGTCCCATTTGAAGCTCTTAAACAATGAGTTCTGTAGCTGTCTCCCTAGCTGATCTTGTCTGGATGCTAAGTTAATCTTTTTTCCTATACATCTATCTGTGCAGCTAATTATAGAATCACAAAATGTACTGAGTTGGAAGGGACCCATGAGGATCATCAAGTCCAACTGCTGGCCCTGCACAGGACACCCCAAGAGTCACACCTTGTGCCTGAGAGCATTGTCCAAATGCTTCTTGAGCTCTGCCAGGCTGGTGCTGTGACCACTGCCCTGGAGAGCCTGGTCCAGTGCCCAGTCACCCCCTACTTACCTCATGAAATTTTTTTAAAAATTGCTTTGCAGTTGAAGCTGAGGATAAAACTTGTAGCTATTTTTTTGTAATTAGTATTTAATATGACAAGGGGGAAACCCCAACTAAATTAGAGGGTTTGGTTTATGGTATTTTTTTGTAGAACTAATGTCTGTGTGTTGCTGTAGCATTTCATGTTCTTTTATTCTCATGTTGAGCCAAAAAAATCTTGAAACACTATACTAACTTGAAAAATACTTGTCTTGTAGCTTCAGAATATCTAGAATATATTGGTTTTTTGGTAAACACTGAAAAAGTCTTCTGAAGGGGAAGGCGGGGAAATCAGGCTATCTAGAAAGTTCTAGTGTCTGTTTTATAGTAGTTTTGATACTGTTAAAGACGTGCTCTCTGTTCTAAAATTCTTCTTGTTCATGAGCACCTGTTAAGTCAGTATTTTAGCAACTGTCCTATCTATATGTAAAGGGAAACTTCTTAAATCTGTCACCTTCTCTAAAATCTCTCCATTGCAGCTCATAAAACAATCAAAGATGATAGATGTTTCATCTAGGAAGTTAGTAACAAAGAGGAAGATTATTTCTACCAAAAGTGTGAGCAATGGGGCAGCCAGGAAAGCTGCCAGTGGTTGCCCTTTAAACCTGCCCTGTGACTGTTATGCAACGGACAGAGTTTGCAGTGTTTGCCTTTCAAGGTAATTTGCTTTGATAATGTTGTAAAATTGTCTGCTCTGCTGTTAAGCAAAGTCAGAAACTTAGATTTACTAGACTGCTGATTTAGTAAGTGAAAGATAGTATTTGATCTCTGCAGCCCTTAAAACACTGAGTATGCTCTTTTTAAACAAGACTAGTTCATGGATTAGTTCACTGCTCTCTGCTGCTAGAAAGATTCACTGGTAATTATTTTCTTGTTGTGTTTATTCACCTACATGTGTTGTAGAAAATCACTTGAGTTAATTACAACACTTAGAAAGTGTTCTAAATTCTCTCATTTAGTAGTTATCTAATAGGCCTAAATGATACCAACAGTTGGGATTCTGGAAATCATGAAATGTAAAAAAGGAAGCATAACTGGTTTGTATTTGTTGGAATGACAGAATGGTTTGGGTTGGAAGGAACCTTAAGGTCATCTTGTTCCAAAACCCCTGCCATGGGCAGGGGCAACCCCCACTAGAGCAGGTTGCTCTGAGCTGCGTTCCACCTGGCCTTGAGCACTGCCAGGGGTGGGCATCCACTGCTTCTCTGGGCAACCTGTTCCAGTGCCTCATGTTGGAGAATCTTAGTAGCTCAGTTAAACTCCATCCCTCTGCAGGTAGTTTTGATTATGATCTACTATTGCCTTTTATCCACACATGATTTTTCAAATAATGATGACCTCGCATCTTTTATTAATCTAGCAAAAAGTAAATTCTTGGGGACACTCAGAGTGACCCTTAGTTTGCTCTGGACTAACACAAAACCATAGCATCCACATTCAAGAGTCTCATTTGCTTTTTGCCTTGGGTTAGTTAGCCTCATCTTCAATGTTTCCCATGAAAATAAGTCTTTAACAAAAATGACACTTCTCTTAGATAAAACTAAAACAAGGTCATTGTGAATTAATTATGCAATAAGCATTTCTCTGTATTATATGCTAGACAATATAATTAAAATATAATAGCTAATAAGGCTGTTATGTGTGTATCTTATGATTTCATGCTAGGTAGGATGCTTCAAACCTCTGTAAAACTTGAATAAAGCAGGGTTAGGTTGTTTACACATCTTACACAAGTATATTCTAAAAATAATATTGAATATTACTAGATTTAGAACTTACTTATCAAGTTTTATATTTGAAATATATTTGTCTCTTATTACAAGGCGTCAGCAAGTGGCTCCCAGGGCAGGAACACCTGGATTCAGAGCACCAGAAGTATTAACAAAGTGCCCTACTCAGACCACAGGTACTGTCCAACAGACTCAAACAAATTGCTTTTTCCACAGTGCTGGGAGTACAGCCTAAAGTCACAGGTTGGGGCTGTACAGGTCCAGTTACATTTTCCCTTGGTTTTTCCCTCTGTTCCCCTTTCTTCAGCAGCTGGATAACACTAGACAAAAGCAGAGGGAGGAATCATGATTTTGATGTCATTCCACAAGATCTTGCACTCTGCTGATGATCACAGCTCTACCACAATTGTGGGATCAGGATTTACTGCCCACTTAGATGTATAATGCCTTTTAATTTCAGCAAGAGTTACATAATTAAACGTTTTCAAAGGTCTTGACCTTGATTACTCCAGCTTACCCAACCACATCCTCAGGGGGATGCACAGCCCCTCAAACAGATAGCATTACTGTATCACTGTTAGAAAGATGATACTAAAACTTATTTACAGGAACTGTGCAGAAGGCAGAAAATCTTTCCATTATAAAATGTGCCAAATTATAAACTTGGATTTTTATTTTTTTTAATAACAGACATAAAATCTGGTTTTGCAACTAAACTTAACCTAATATTTTTTTTTCAAATCAAAGTCCTGTGGCAAGAGTGTTTCTAATTAAAATGTCCAAATTAATTACTGCCTGTTTTGCTACTCACTTTTTTGAATAGGACTAAGATGAATATGCCTCTATTTCCCAACTGTTGATTTTTCTCTTCAGAGTTTGGGATCCTTCAAACTCTCTCCTTCACTTTCTTTGCCATCTCTCAAAATGTGCACCTTAGTGAGCCAAAAAAATTATGGCAGACAGGTATTCTTGTAACTTCTAGATGGAAGTTTCCATCAGGCTTTGGCCGCTATCCCCAGAGTACTCTCTGTACTCTTCATAACAGAATGAAAGTGATGGATAACTTTGAACTATTACAGTTTTGAAACTGCCCATCTTGTCAAGCGAGTTCATATTGGAGAGGAACAAAGTTCATAAGATAAATTTCTTCATACTGCCTACCTATGCCAGCCTCAATCCCCAAAAAACATTTTCATGAACATTTGTAAGTTGTTTATTATTTATGACCCTTAGATAAGGTTTTTTTCATGTGATGTAAAGTTAAATATGTACCAAACCTGCCATTTCATTTGCCCTCTCTCATCTTTCTTGGTAAAACAACTTCAAACATTGTTTTGGTCCATTTTAAGTTTAGCAAGCTAATGGCATCACTCATTACCTCTGCATCAAAGTAGGAAATTATTCTTCAATGTAATTGCAGTAATTTCCACTCTTGTCTGAAGTATTATCTACGTGACCAAAGTCAAGAAGTACTTCAGAACGTAACTTTTGCTGATAGAAACTTTTCAGATCATAATTTCTTTTTAAAGAAAGTTGAGATTTTGTTTGTGATGAAATCATGAGTTTAGTTGTTAATAAATTTGCTTTCCTTTGCAGCAATAGACATGTGGTCTGCAGGAATCATATTCCTTTCTCTACTCAGTGGACGGTATCCATTTTTCAAAGCAAGCGATGATTTAACTGCTTTGGCACAAATCATGACAGTTCGTGGATCCAGGGAAACCATTCAGGCTGCTAGAACTTTTGGTATGCAAACCTTCATTTTGGGGGAAGGGTGAAAATGTTACTTGATGCTGTGATTTGCAATCACAGCAATTTTTTTGTGTATATAAATAGATCTTTAGCTTTGAGAGTAATTTCGGAAGTAAATCACACTTTTTGCATGTCTATACTGGCAGACTTTTAAGGCAGTTTTGTGTTTTTCTGTCTTTTACAATGTGTGTATGGGGTACTTTATGTCATAGTTTTCCCAACCTGTCTACTGCCTTTCACTAAGTCAGGGCTACTTGAGGTGAAGTATGCCAACTAAATGTTTCCTACTGGCATTTGGTTAGAATTCTTGAGACAGTGTTTCTATTCCTACAAAATTTGGCCTAGAGGCTTAAGTCAATATGACTTAATATTTAAATGATGTAAACCTTGTTTTTTCCCCTGCCCCTTCCCCCAAAAGGCCTAGTAAAACAAACAATCAAACATGCTGAAAACCCAAAACTCCAATACCCAACAGCTGGCCTATTTAAAAGAGACACAATCACCACAAAACACAAAATATCCAAATAATCATTCCCTAATTGCTTGCAGGCTAAATGCTGCAGCACTTGCTACCTGGACATGTAACTGCCAGTCTCAATTTTCATTCTCCAGACAGAGGTGTAAAAATCAGGGTATTTAATTGTCTTCTGTTAAAATGACAGTGAAATGCAAAAGGTTGGTGTACAGGGTGGCTGACAACTTGTCACTACATTACTTCGCATAACCCAAAGCTCTTTGTTCTGAGCAGAACTCAGATGATGACCCCTTCTGACTTTCAGGGGCTGCTGCTGTAACAGCAGGACTGCTGTGGAGGTGTGAGGGGGTGGATTTGGTTCTGTGATAGATTTGGGATGTTTTTCTTTCATGCTGGTTATACTTTGAGACATGAAGTTTCTGTGAAACAAAAGTTACAGTTGTATAGGAAGTATAATAACATGTGGCTTCCTGTACAACTTTTTTCCCCTAGGAAAATCAGTTGTGTGTACCCAAGTTGTCCCAACTCAAAACCTACGAACCCTCTGTGAAAAGCTGAGAGGAACAAATAGCAGCTGTAAGAGATCTCAGGGGGAAGGGCCCACCAAGTCTGAAAACAACACAGCTTTGCCAGTTGCAGCAGACAAACCCTGTGCTCCTGAGACACTCGGAAAACAGATTCAACACTTACAGAGTTTTCAGGAAGGTGATGGTGCTTTGGAAATGAAGGCAACTGACATGAAAGGATGGGATCAGGTTCCTGATGAAGCATATGACCTACTTGATAAGCTACTAGACTTAAACCCTGCAACGAGAATAACTGCAAAAGAGGCTTTACTGCATCCTTTTTTTAAAGACATAAGGCTCTGAGAAGATAACTTACTCTGTTATTCCTTTCATATGTTTTGTGTGGAAATGGAATACTGAGGCAGTTTTACCTTGTTGCCCTCAATATTTACACTCATTGAAATAACATCACACTGTGCTCTGAACTACTGAAATTCTGTCTTGTACAGTTAGACTGCAAATGTCAGTTTAAGAAATACTTGCAGATGCAAAAGTTACATAAACATCACTACCATGGTCTTATCCTAAGAGGATTATTAACTTCCGAGAGGTTATTGCTGTGCATACCTGTTCTCTAAGAAAGTTAACTTTGATCAAAAACAACAAAGAAAAAAGAGTTTCATAAGGTCTATGCTTAATTCTCGAGATATTCCCTTAAAATTTACAAGTTTGCCTTAAGGTAAGACTGAAATAAGAAAGTGTTTGAGCGACTTTTTTCTGTACTTGCATATCTCTGCTTTGTTCCTGTTTAGTATGTGGGGGATTGAAAATGGAACAAAGTGTATTCATTTTGTTCAGGCTATTTTCAGAGAACAGTACTACTTTGGGAGTGTTGCTAGAGGAAAGGCCAGGTGCTGGAGATTATATCATCAAAAGAAAAACATAACTTTTAAAAGCACACTTTTGTTCCTGTCTGGCCTTTCCTACTTAGGCAGTAGTAATAAATGCAGTTGCTCATTTTGTGTAGCCCATGTTTCCTCAGTGCCATGGGTAACTGTCAATATTCCACAACTGCTGCCTTCAGGATATCTCGGGTGCAAGGCACAGGTTTGATCTGTGTTATGGAAACTTGATTTCTTAAAAAATACCTGTTCAATAAATGATTTGGTTTTATAACTTCAGAAACTTGTCTAGAGACACTTCTATAAAAGTCAGGTTGGGTTTTCCTGTGGGATGTCTCTGTTCAGGGAGTCTCGCACATTGGTTTCCTGCATAAATTCCTCAGTGATAGAAGACACTTTTTGGATAGCTCTAGTGTGTACGGCTGTTATAGTGGAACTATCTTAATTATCAAGGAACTCTTACCACAGAGTTAGCTAGCTCTTGTGTGGTCCTAAGGAAGAAAATCCCATACCTTCCATGTGCAAAGTAAGCTACATCATGTTCAACAGAAGTTTCTCTAAACCCCGTGATAATTCTGGAGACTGAAACATAATACAGTGCTTTTGCTTTTACATTTCTTGAGATGCTGATGGAGTTGCTGTAAGAGGTTCCAGGCTATTCTGAGAAAAGATTGCTGCTTTGATAACTCTTGTAAAAGCCTTCTCATATGAGCTGATGGTTATGATAGTGCAACGATCCTGACCAGGACTGGGCTAAAGAGACAAGATTTCAGTATTTTCAAAACCTTGAATACATAGCAAATAATAGTAATGTTGTTCTGTTTCTGGCATCAGCTGTTAGGGAAAAATATTTGCAGATGTCAGAATATTGATTGCAGAAAATCTTGAAACCCTCAGGACTCTGGGGCCCAGAGTCTTGTAATTTTTGCTGTTTATATAATTTCAACACAGCACGTCACTGAGAAATTATTTATCTAAAGGAACTGTGGCCAAATTTGGCAAGCAATGCTGTCTGCCAGTGTCTGCAGATGTATTGTTTCCTCCTACATTCACTCATGCTGTCTATGGTCTTAGGAGAGCATCAGCTGACAACAAGCAAAAATATGTCAGCTATCTATTGTGAGCTTTCTAAACAACTTCAGGTCTTAAGTCTCCCTGCTAACAGCCTTCAGGAGCTCCTTCCCTCAGCCCTACAACAATTAACCTCTGCATTCATTTTACAGCCAGAAAGGAAAAATCACTGCTAGTGGTATTTTTACCAAAACATTAAAGGTAAACAAAATTTGTAACGAACAAGCTCTGTGTATTCCATGACAAGCTGGAAGAACACATTGGTATTCCTTCTTCCAGACAACTATTAAAAATGTGGAGGATTTTTTTTCAAGGGGAAGGATAAAGTAAAAAGAAAGTGTGTTGAACCAACATATGCTAAGGAAGTACTTTTTGCTGCACTCTGCAGAAGAAGAAAACCAGAAGTAAAATGTTAAATGCAATGGCCTCTCACTGGGACAAAAAAAAAAAAAAAGAAAAATATGAAGGAAAAGAGCAAGAAAACACTAGGGTTAGCAGTGGTTGCCACTGGATTTTCTGCTGTGTTTCTAAGAATCTCCAAAAAACCATAGGTAAGAGCCAAGTACTAAGATTCCTTTAAAGCTTAAATACATTATTTCAGATGTTTATAAACTGACCATGAATCTTGTACCATGAGAGCTGCAATTAGAAGCAAATCTGCACAGAAATTACATTGCTTCAACAAATGTTCAGTGGTTGTGAGGCCACAGCTGGGTTAGTGTTAAATTCTGGACACCCTCTATGACAAGGTTAGTAACAAATTGGGCAGAAACCAAAAACAGCAGCAAAAAGCTGCATGGACTTGGAGAGATTAATAGAAACTGATACCTAGAATTCTGAGAACAGAATGCTAGGAGCAAATCTAAATACATCTGTGTATTTAGCATAGGGAAGACTAGCTTATTCTCAGTACTAAGCCAGACTAGGTGAGGAAACTGACATGTTTATTATGTTCATTCTAGTTGAAAAAGGTAACAAATATATATTTATAATTATTTTCCTAGCACCTTTCTGGCTATTACATTCCACTAGTGAGCAGAATACAAAGAAAAAAATCTTTAGAGCTTGCCTCATATATTTGTTGGTGATGAAGAGGTATGTTCTGAATGAGGTGATAGAAATAAACTTTGCATTTAGCAGGGGACACCTGAACTACTTCTGCCTCATGAAGGCAGACGACACAAGGCAACAGAAGAAAAAACCCCAACAACCCAGTTTTCTCTTGTTTGCTTAATTTTGCACCACATTTCAAAGACAGCTTGGCTGTGTAGAGAAAATGACTAGCCATTCAAATCACTTAATAGAACAACAGCATTTTAAAGGAAATGAGTACTTTATGGCTTTATGAATTCCTAGTCTATAATGAAACCATGCAGCTCAAGTGCTAGGCTTGTAGCAAGGACAGTTCTCTTGAGACATTGCTTCAGTAATGTTCTTACTGCAGCACAATTGTAAATGGTTTTTTGGTTGGGTTGGGTGTTTCTGATGTTTGTTTTTTTAGAGCACATAGTAAATTATTCTACTAATGTAGCCACAGCATGTTCACTTTAGAGTTCTCTTGTAGCTTATCCAGAAAACAGAACATGTCCCAGGTCAGTGGCAGTACAGACGTGGTTCATACCCCTCTCTGCTGCTGCCTTCCTGGCTGGCCAGTTCAAGGGGTAGTAAATATTTAAATTGGCAGCCTGCACACAGTGGGTGGAAATTGGATAGTCCCTTTGATCATGTGCTTACAAAGGCCAGCATATAGAGTTTTGTTACCCTGGTAACAAAAAAAATTCTGGTACTGCTGAGCTGAGGGTCCAGTAAATTGGATATTTTGCATCAGCATAACCTAGATAACCAAGGGTTTTTAAATATGCCTGTTGTATGCTTAATTCTGCCTCTCCCATGACTCACTCCTTTCTACTTTCATCTCCACTGACTGCTAGAATGTTATCCCTATACAATGGTTTATTGTATCATGTTAAAGACTAACCACTATAGGCATTCCTGAGTATCCCCAGAGTACTGTTTATTTATAGAAAAACTCACATCTTCCTGTGGGGATATGGCAGGGAGGAGAGTGGTTTTGTTACGTGGTATTTGGTTTCTTGCATAAAGTCCTTCCGTAGTTTTCAGAAGAGTCAGATTTTGATCTAAGACCTAATTAAACTTTTGTTTCAAAAATTCTAGTGCTAAGAATGTTTCACTTAAGGTATTAATTTGATCCATGAATTTATATGGCATAAACAAACTAATTAACAAATAATGCATAATTAGTTTTATGTCTTGATGTGATGAGATGGGGCTGTAGCCTAACACCTGACATTTTAAAAGAAAATCAGGATCTTATGAGGAAATCTTAAATGATTGATGTAATGAATGCCACTGATCATGTGTAGCAGCAGGCAGCTCATTGATAAAATCTCCTTTGTACTTCCCATTCCTGTTTTTTCTCACCACCTGCCCCAAAAAATCCTACCAGAGGATCAGATGTACTTTGTGTTGCTATAAGGCATTTGTCTTTAATTATTCTTTTGCTACTGTAAGTGTTACTGTTTGTTATGTGGAAAGTGCCAATTATTTCCAAGTGTCCTGGGAGTCCTCTTGACTCCTGCTCTTCTGTCTGCTTGGTCCAAAGAGCTCTGTTTCCTTATCAAAACTCCCCAGTTGGACTTGGGGGTGTAGGTAAGAAATTCTAGAGTTCTCTGCAGCATTTCAGTTTCCTTGTCTGCAGTCTTGTCAGATCTGGGAATGCCAATTTCAAAGAGAACTGCTGAAATTTCTACTACCTGAGTATACACCTGTCAGGAGGAAACCACTGAGATGAGGCAGTAGCGTGGATCTCAGAGGACACAAAATCCTACAGCCAGCTTTTTTCCTTGTTCTATAAACAACTCCACAACTTTTTCCTTCACCAGACTGGTACTCAGCTATAAAATGTTTTCAAACTTGCTTTCTAAACTGCCAGAAGCTACTCCACCTTGTGATGGTCAGCCCACTCCTCTGGGCTGTGTTAGCTACTCATGGGGCTCCTTGCACATCCCAGAAGTGAGGGGATTACAATGGCTCACCCTGCAGCAGAGAAGATACACACAATCACAGAATATCCTGAGCTGCAAGGGACCTATCAGGATCATCAACTCCAACTCCTGACCCTCCCAAGAGTCACACCATGTGACTGAGAGCACTGTCCAAATGCTTCTTGAACTCAGACATATCAAGGATCTTTTTGTTCCTTTAGCCCTTTTAATGGATTAAGCTGTGGTAGTTTACTATGGACAATTCATTGGGACACAGAATTGTCCTACACACAGCCTACAGCCAAGCAGTTATTGCCTGCTGGGATCCTTCACAATCTGGCATATGTTTTCCATTGCAGATCTGCTTGCAACTAGTTCTGTAACTCTGTAACTTGAGTCACGTTCATTGCAGTTGCTTAATGAAAAAACAGTGTGCAGTTTGAATTTATAGGTATTTACCCCAGCTGTCTTTGTAAAACTCACAGTATTCTGAAATATTCACTTACAGGCAGCCCATGCTGGGAGAGGAGAAATGTCTGTGTTAATTATCTCCTGTTAGCTCAGCTTTTTGTTTGCTAAAAATCAATGCTTTTATTAATTTGCTGCATTATGAATTATATGTGGTAAGTCCTCTATCATGACAGCAAAAAGAGGACTGTAAAATCTGTGGTGAGTTACTTTGGACAGGGATACAGATACACTGGACCAACAGTGCTCCAGAACTGCATTCCCTTGCCTTATTTCAGAGTTTAAAATGGTGACTTGATGTTGGGCTTTTCCCTGAAGTATTTTCCATGGAGATTCATCACCTACAACTTTCGTAGAGCACATAACACTGATTAATCAAGGCCTACTGTTTCCAGCCATTTTGGAACCTACTGAATATGGTAGGACATTACTGAGCCACTTCAGCTGATGGCTGCTTAACTACCGAGCTCCTGCTGTCACACCCTCTTTAGGGATACATACTGGAGATACCTGGAGATCAGGAACACATACTGGAGATACCTTTAGGATACCTGGAGATCCGAGCATAATCTGGACATGCATTGCTCTGCCCATGGCCTACCAGTAAAATTTGAGGTAAAGCATTAAAATTACCAGCCCAATTGTTTTTCATGTGGTGACAGACCATAATCACAGTTTGTGAGACAATATTGTTTTGTTCTATGAGGTACTAATTAGTCAAAAGAACCGTATCATCCCATTTAAAATGCACTGGTTTTAACCCTGTAACATTTGTGTATCAGGGGCGTGAAATGCTGAGACAAGCCACACATTTAAATTGTAACTACAAGTTCTATATGACAGCTTCAGGTGCCTCAGTACATGCTAAGATTTGGCATGCAAACCTGAAAATTAGATTTACTACAGACTTTTCAAATATTAACGTCACTCATCCCCTATCACTAGAATCAGCCTGAGTGAAATGCTAATTTGAAATGTTCAAAGAAGTCTCAACATATCCAGGGGAGAAATACATTGCTGCGATTCAGCCAAGTGCATGTAGTCTGGATTAATCCCAGCAGGTCTATTTTCTATCTTCCAGTGCAAAAAGCTCCTTGTGAATTTACTGGAAGTTATGAGACAGGCTTCTGTAAAAACTAGGATCACATTCAATAAGAGATCAAAAGTAGAACTCAGGTAGCACTGAGACACCTGCCTCTGCTGGTTTCAGTGTTTGTGGCAGGGAAACCGATGGTCCCCAAAGCACTGCAGCTGGCACAGTAAAAACAGCAACGCCTATGACTGAGCAAGGGGGCAGTGGCTGCAGGAGGAGCTCTGCCCACAGCAGGCTTGCAAGGTGGGGCTTACAAGGAGGGCAGCTCTCCCAGGGCACCTCTCAGCCCAGCAGAAGACATCATCCTTCAGCAGCAGCACTGGTCCAAGCAATCAGCTCCCCAGACCCAGAGAACAGGGCAGTGCTGCTCATGGGTGTTCCGTCACGCTTGGGCTACGCAGGGTCTGGGCAGGAGCTGCAGGTCTGGAGGCAGCAGCAGGGAAGTGCCCTGGTGGGCTGTCCCCTGTCCACCTTCCCTTCTCCCTGCTCAGCAGGAGCCCTCAGCTGCCTCCCAGACACCCTTGGGCCCTGCACACAACACGAGCTGCAACCCTCCCTTTCTCTTGCCACTAATCTTTTCCAGTTTATAAAACTGACAAACAGAGGGTAATGGATGGTTTATAAAGATATGCAGCTTATTTATCAGGAGGAATGAAGTTGGATACAGCAGCACAGGATTTTTTCCTTATCAAAACAGACAACTGAAAGATAGATGCTACCAGATACCACAGTAAATTCCAATTCCCATCAAACTAGCTGTAACAAGTCATTAACATCCTCCCACTTGGATGGAGGGAGATCATCCTGTTGGTCTGTTAACAGAAACATAATATTTGTTGTCAAGCTTTATTTCCCTCAGTTCACAATTAAGTCTTCCCAGAAGTAAAAGGTGTTTCCCTCCCACTTTTTTCCTTTGACTTCTACAATCTTCTTCCCAAAAATGAGTTTGTCAAGTTTATAATGTGTAATTAAGTGTATCAGACTTAAGCACAGCAGGGATTTTAAAGAACTTTATTGAACTTGCTGGTGACCAAAGACTCAGAAGAGGCCTCCAAGCTGAGTTCCTTTATTTGGGTGGATCAAAGCAACATTTTCCACTGTCTGGGGGAACAGAGTGCAACTGAAAGGCTGACAGACTATTGTCTAGTGCTATTTTTCTGGTAGCTTTTCGGATGGAACATCAGTGTCATGGCAAGAACATAACTTCCCCCAAGCATTTTCAGCCATGGTTGTTCTTGTAAGGTTCTCTTTGACCATATTATTGTTAGAAACAAGGACAACTGAAATTTTAATTCAGAACTTTGTTATAAATTAATATATATAGAATATATGTATACAAACTATTGCAGCTAATAATTAGTATGAATACAGAAAGTTTAGAGAAGCAAAAAGCAGATGAAAACACATGAGAAAGAAACATAGAGGAAGAGCAGCAATAAAATGAAATAGGAATAGAATTTAGTCCAAAAGGAAGAGCAATTTGTTTTCATATCTTGGGGGAGTAAAGGAGCAAGCTCACTGCAAGTGCTTACAGCCAGAGTGCCTCAGATAATTGCACAAATAGTGGTCAGCCCACGCACGGAGGTGTTACTGAACACACCACCCCAGCTGAAAAGGAAATCACAACACCATGCAATTTTTTGTGGGCTATTTGTACACTGAGGCAGGTGTGCACCCAGCACCTCTGCATCCCTTGATGCCCCAGCTGGGGTATTTACATGAACAAGCTACACCTGTCTTTTAGGCTGGTTCCCCCCTTTGCAAAGCTCACATATGAAGAGACAGAAAAGGAAGGGAGAAACCTGGGGGCTTGGATGCCTTCATCTTGCCCCACTATGTGAAGGCAGGCTGAAGCTAGGGAAAAAACTCCATCCTGCTGGCAAAGTGCTTCCTAAGTGTAACCTTGTGTAGTAAAGCTCTTGGAGTAGAGATTAAAAGCAAACCCACCCCCCTCCCTTTAGCAGCTCATGTCAAAAAAGCTTAAGCACAAGCCTAAAGTTAGCCAGATGTTTAGGTTTCTGCTCGTGGGGCCTGTGCTGACTCTGCAGGATTGCTGGTTTACAGGACTGACTCACAGCAACCCCAGGCCCTTAATTCTGCTGTACCTCTGCTCTGCTGATATGTGCTCCTTGGTATGCACACTCTGCAAGCACTGACCCGGATGCCAGATTTCTGTAACCTACACAAAGCCATAAAAGTACTTCTCAGACTCTATCTCGTTGATTCAAATAAGGACATAAATTTCTTGAAAATTATAGATATATTTGTGTGATACACAAGTACAAAATGTTTTCATAACATTGTCATTTACCCAAATATCCTAAAATGCTACAATAAAGCAATAGTGGCCAAAAACAAAAAATGCAAGAGAAAGGGAAAAATACAGATTTTGTTACAAGACATTCTTTTCAACCAATGATGTTTAAAATTGTCTTATCCACAATGTCTATAAATAAGTGTGTTACTTGAGTTTAATCTCTAAATTATTCTTCAAAACTCTTTGCCCTTTTCTAGCCTAAAATGTCAAGTTCTTCCAAATGGACATTATCTGCTTTAGAGATAGACTCCACTGTGGGGGGAAGCTCTAGTTGCCAAGCACTTGGCAAGACCGAATTGCAATTAGGTACTTCCCTCTACCCTAGGGAACCTGGACTATAAAAAGAGAGCAGGAGACAGACCCGGATTTAACCAAAAGAACTGCACCCACTCCAAATGCTGCATGCCAAGTTTCAGAATAGCCTGACTTGCAATAAAGCTTTAAAGATAAGTTTCCAGCAGCCATCTCGACAGCCTGCTGAAGGCACACGCACAGGCTAGGGTTTCATACAGAAATACAGTCCATAGTGAGCCCTGGGTAACACAGCTTTTGCCAGAATTGGGACATTTACAGAGAGCATGCTCATGCATTGCTGTGAAACTCAGCCCATTAATTACCTTAATTAACAACATATATAGGAGACAAGGGTGATTGTGAAACAGGTTGCAAGATGTGCTGATTAAAACTCCATGCCAGAGGTACATAAGCAGTTTGTGAATACATGAGTGTATTCCTGCAAAAGATTATTGACTACAAAGACAAACTGGCACAAGATCCTTCACAGGTGCTCCAGACACACAGCAACTAACTTGCTAATCAAGTTACACTGAAAATACTGCTTTCTTACAGTTGTCTTTTAAAAAAAATTGCTGCAGATGCACATGTCATTTGGGAGGAAGAGATAAGAGGATCACAAGATGCTTAAGTCTTGTCACAATTAAAAAAAAAAAAAAAGTATTTTCTAGTCCTTTCTAGTTTCTGAAGCATAAAATGAAGAAGCCAGTTAAATGTTCCATTTAAGAGAAATCTACTAGAGAAAGCCTAAGCATTTCTCTAAAAAGGTTAAATGTGTTTAGTCCCTTCACAGGTGAAAGTTGCAGTGATAAAGTGCACATTCTCCCTTTTCTATATGGTCAGGTTTGCTGAAACACACCAGTTCCCCAGAAACTTCAGCTGCACAAAAAACCAGATCATCCACCATGGGGATGAATGCACACATGCAAGTGCAAGCAATCTGAACCATAGGAATATGAACTAATGCAATGCAGAGCACTTAGGCATACTAGGAAATATTTTCATTTATAGCTTTTTAAAAATATAAAGCAAAAATAATTATAAAAGTAGAAAAGATAATTTTTATATTTTGTTAAATTCCTTCCATTAAATGCTCTACATGGTTCTAAAACCAAATCTAAAAGTGATCAACAGCCTATATAGGTGTTGGCTGTACCTGCCCACTCAGGCCAGTATTAAGGACCAAGGCCCTGCTTGGATTTTCAAACAAATTCCATTGCCTCTGTACAGAGAGGACACAGTGAAGCACAAGGAAGGAAACAGGATACCTTTAGCTGAAAGGAATAAAATTCTTTCTACAATTGCTGGATTTCTAGTAGCAGAGAATCTGCATAATATCTTTTCCAAATCTGATTTTTCCATTAGCTTTCATAATAATAAACAATGGTAGAGGTAAGATAGTTCTCATCCCCAGAGAGCTATACTTTAAAGTGATTGCTCAGATGGGGCACTGCTTCAGGCACCAGAATTCTGCAGTATTAGGTTAGCAATCCTTTCAGAGGAACCAGAGAATTTACCCCCAAAAGATGGCAGTACCTTATGACTTTATAAATTTTATATATACGTATTTTAGTCTGGTTTTGTCATTATGAAATTGTAAGATGAGAAGAGTTTACAAAGTGTCTTGCTTAGGGTGTTGATGATGATAGAAGTACGTAATTTCAAAACAAAAACGAGTTTAGTTCATGTTTAAAGAATGTACTGACAATGACCATCTCTGAGTAAACTGAGGAACCATGGGGAACCACAGCAATGAGAAGTTCATTATTTTCTGAAATACACAGGAACTGTTTATTTCTTCATGTGCTCAGATATAATCTGGATTTTCATTTACTTTTTACTGGAGCACATTGAATTGCACATTGACTTGAGAGCGGTACCATCCTGGTAAATTAATTATTACCAATTCCCCTCCATCTTTTCTCTGTTTAGATTCTAATTCTACAAGACGGGAACAATATTTCCACTCCTCTCTCTTAATTCTAGATACTATTTTTAAAGGACCAAAAATCACCTGAATATATTTGCTATATATTTACTATATATTCCTTTCAAAACATAGGTTTGCTTTTACACAGCATTTCCATTTCCAATAATTTCCGAAGAGGTGAAGCTCAGACACTGCTGTGCTGCTGGAGCTGCAGGTCCTGATTCAGGTTGGGTTGGCCTGTCTATGATTCATGAGGACAACCTTGGCAGGTAAATATGGACTTCCCAAGGCCCAGGTAGGCTCTGCCAGGGAAGGTCTTGCCTACTGGGAGAGAGACATTTTGGTCCAGAAAGTTCAAGGGAAGGAGGGAAGGGAACATTCACACGACACCAGGTTCTAGTACAGCACAGCCTGCTCCTCAGCACCCATGCCAGCCTCCACTGCAGCAGGGCTGCAAGTAGGATCCTACTCCTGTTCTGCTTGGTTTTTTGGGTTTTGGGTGGTTTTATTTCCAGGTTGTTCATGCTAGATAAAGTAGGAAGAAACTGTCATTTTGCATTCTGGCAGAGTGGCTCAAACTTGTCCCAACCCTACCCCCATCAGAGATCAAGGATCCCCACAACTTTGACACCAGCTGTAGAGCAAAACTGAAAGTTTCCTCCTTGTATCATCTCTCCTCTTCTTGGGGGAAACTGAGACAGTATTTTGCTTCAGAGTTCTGTTTGTTCATGTCTAACATATCTGCATTATATCTATTGAACTCTGAAGGTCTCCAAATATCACCACATAAAATAATTCTCCACAAGCATCAGCAAGGTTCAGACTTGCAGCAAGAACCCCAAAGCCTGGTGACACACTGTAAGAAGAACACTGAAGAAACTGTTGCCCCTGCTCTGGTCCCACAGTAACAGGAAATTTGTTAAACAAAAGCCTGAGCTCATCCCAAGAAGCAATCAGTACACATGAAGAAGTGACCTGAAAAGAGAGGTCAGGAAACCTGCTGTCAATCATCTTAGCCTGAGTACATGACAGACACCCTGAGGAGCTTTGTTACGCCCTGAGAAGCATAAATGGCACAGGATGAAGTTGATTTCCATCAGCTTCTGTAGCAGTGTGATGATGTGCAGGGGAGTTCAGCCCCATCTGCTGTGGAGTTGCTGTGCCTTGCCCTTGCAACACCACACTGCAGTGGTTGCTGTGTCCTGCCCTGGGACTGTCCAGTGCCTCTGGCACGAGCAGCAGCTGCATCCAGCAGCAAGGAAGTGCCACTGCAGGCCAGCAAAGAGCAGCATGAGCAGGGCTGTGAGCCACAGGCTGAGGTGGCCCAGTGCAGACAGCCCCCTCACACACAAACCACAGCCCTGCCACGTGTGACCAGGGCAGGTGGAGCTGGGTGCTGGCACATCAGCAGTCCCTGAAGGGGATATAAATTAGGTCCAAGGTCTATGCAGAGGGTCCAGTCAGTAGCAAAAGGAGGTGGAACTGGAAGCAAGACCACAGTGCAGATGTGCATCCAGGGCCAGGGCTGGGGGCACACTGACAAAGCTTGAGCTGAAACTGGAATGCACAGACAGAGTGGTTCAGACCTTCACTGCTCATCTTGCAGAAGGCTGTTACTATTGTAGTCCTATTGCCTTTATCATCGTGTTTACAGAAAGAAAGACAGCTGCCTTAATACTTCTGTCTCTCTTTTAAGAGAACAGTTTTTAAACCAGCTGTTAGGGTAATTTAAGCTCGTGCTGTCAAATAAATTGACCATGCAAATTTTGAGGTTTACTTCATTTATACCTTTAAAAATCAGCCTCAGGGACTTGAGTTGCTGCTCAAGTAAGTATTTCATTGGTTTAACTTAGTATTGAAAACATATTACTGTCATCTCTCAATCTCCACTTGGGCCTTTCATACAAGCTGCTTCCTGCCACATCACACTCATTCATTTCTGGTTTTCTGTATAAAAAGCCACAGAGCAGCGTGTGCCTGTTTACGTAACCCCCTGCTAACAGACTTGGGGATCTGGGATACTGAGCAGCCGCAGAGGAGTGAGAAGACTTGGCAAGCTTGGAATTTACTTCCTGTGAAACTGGAATGCAGAGCAGCTTGCTGGGCTTTGGAGTTTGTACAGTAATTATTCCACTAAAAAGTTACTCTACAAAAGGAAAATAAGGCAGGTGTTGAAGCAAGCCTCTTGCCAAGCCAGCAGAGTGGGGCTCAGCTGAAATCAAGTGGTTTAAATTAGGTCAGGACACCATACTGCTCCTATAAGTGGTCCCTGTTGTCAGATCTCCTGTGCATCATGGGGCAGCAGCAGAACATTCAAGAGCAGGATTCCAACTGAATGCGACTCAGAAAAGTCAGCCTGCCCTGGTCCTTCTCTTCTAACTCCTATCCCAGCTTCTCTATGCTCCAAATATTTCCAAGCTGCTTGATTTCCAATCAGGTGTCTGCTATAAGCGATGAAAGGGGAGCTGGGTTTACTTTTGAGATCTACAAAGGGCTGCCTTGTTCTCAAGCTCTGGCACCAAGGACCCCAGATGTTTCCAAACATCTGGAGATGTTGCTTCAGGACAGGCTGCCCAGCCCTAGAGTCCTGGGTTAGGACAGACCCACTGACCCTGGCAAGATACTTGCCTTCTCTGAACACTCAAGAGCTCTGTGGAAATGGAGTGCATTAGGCAACTAGAGACTCAATAGAGGATCCCACATGCTACATTCAGAAAATATTTGCAAATCCCCTGCCCCTGAAAGATTTGGGCTGAATTGCTTCACCAAATCATGAACAGCCACGTTTGTCAGTGGAAATGTAGAAACATGTGTCCACTCCTCCACTCCAAGACATGTGGTTCACTTTTTGCCTGAAAGCTTGAGTATTACAGTGATAAGAATTTTCACACTGCCTGCTTAAGCCAAAGTTATCTCCACCCTTGGGAACTCTGGAAGGGGGAGATGGATAGTTGGATGGTTTTGAATAAATTTTACAACCAAAGTTGCAAATTCTTTTAAGTTTAGCTAGTAAAGAAGGCAGAATAGAAGTGTCCAACCCATAGAAAATTCCCTGTAAAGGGGGTTCCTACGGTATTGGTGGCAGAATCCCTATGTCTGCTATTTGTGGAAGACCAGACCTTCCAAATTGTGCTTCTCCTTAAATTTCATCTCGTTTCAAACCCAAGCAAGTGCTGCAGTTACCACCAGTGTCACTTGTCACTAACTGTTATGTGTTAGGCATGCATTAGCGGCCCTCCTCACTTCTGCCTCTCCAAGCAGAGATGACTTTCCTCAAGCTAGAACACAGAGCAGCTCTTCATAATTGAAGTAGGATCAAGGTATGATAATTTCTTTCCAGTCTGAGAGTTTCACCACTCTGTGCCACCCAGCAGGTTACTGGTAAATGTCACCTCTTTTCAGTGCTGACGGGTCCGTGATGAGCAGAGCTCAGCACCGAGTCCATGATGAACAATTAACATTCTTATTTTTTTTTCTCATGGGGTGACACACTTGCTGTAAGAAAACACAACACACTGGCCCCTGTAGCTCACATCTGCTTCTCTGCTGCTTCCCTGAGACCTGGCACAGGAGTCACCAGCTTGGACTCCAACTGATGGAGCTCCTCCCACGCTGAGGTGGTGGGAAGGTTCATACAAGCTCCTCCACACACCACTCCCCATGTGCTTTACTAATTAAAAGAACCCCCTTAGAAATACCTAGATCCGTTGGTTTTGCTGAAGTTAGAAATTAAATCCTCTCTTGTTTTTGACAGATATAGGGGGGGGTTTGTGTTTTAAAGAGTTACTTTTGTAACTGACACTAGTAACTTCAATTATAATCTCGAAAATGCAAGCGTTTCTTAATTTTTTTGTTCCTGAATTAGGAATAGAAATATGTCACCAGTTAAGGACAAGATCCAGAAACAGTTAAATAGTCCTTGTTCCCCTAAAGATAATGAAATTGCTTGCAATAAGACAATTTTGAAGCATAGCAGATTTTTAAAAACATTTCTTTTGGCTTAAAATATTTAGAATAAGATTCCTAGTTTTCCAAAAACACAGCTGTTATATGTCTGGCTTTTTACCCAAATCTGTTTGTATCATACTAAGATTCCCAGTGAATAGCTGCAAAACCTCAGGGCTGTTTTTTTTTAGCATTGAAAATTTATCCTGTAATCAATGTATGTTTTTAATAGATTACTTCAGTTAAACTTCCTTAATTTCCTTTGAGGATGCATTCTGTTGAGTAGATATTTGATAAGATTAGGGGTAGCTCAAGTCCCTAGCCCAAAACCTGGAAGTGAGAAGTGTTGGCCAGTGTCTCAGTAGGAAGTTTTCATTTCTGGAGGAAAAAAAAAATCCTGATTTATCAAAAATGCCTCATAAGGAAGTGTTTCATTTACCTGAGTATAATTGATTTTTATATTCATCAGCATTCAAAAAATTTAAGCTCTAAATGAAAATATTTATATCTACTGTCTCACAGAGAAAAATCAAAGAGGGAGGCTTTTAGTTCTTTAGATCTTTTTTGCACTTCTGGAGCTGGAATCAATTAGATTTTCTAAGTTTAACAGGTCTGTTTATTTCTTTGAGCTACCAATGAACAGGAGGAAAAAAAAAACCAAACTCCCTCAGTATCCTGCTTCCATCTGAGTGCAGGCTAAATCAGATTTATTCAAGAACCTCCTGACTGGGTGGAGGCAGTGGGAAATACTTGGCCATACTGATTGCTCCTGACAACAGTTGCCCGGAAGGAAAGTGATGTTATACTACAGAGAGAATGGTGGGTGTTTCTGTGTAGGTAAAACCCACAAAAATCTAATATTTGTTCAGTACTTGGTGTTTCTAAATCTAAGCAAAATAATAATAAAAGCAATAATAATTTGTTAAACAAGATACCAGCATATATCAGGGATCTGATTTTGCCCACCTCTACATGTCAGCAGCTACCATGGAAGGGACTGTGTCTGTTTCCCCGTTCCTCTCACGGTGACTAAGCTGCTTTAACCATATGGGGCACATATGTAACATAAGCACATTCATCCCAGAACCTTCATCTCTCCAAAAGTGTTGTGCACAATCAGAAGATTTCACAGATGCAAAAAGCCAGGACCACTGTCCAAACTCTGCATCTCTCGTCACCAAGCTCAGGCCACTGTGTCAGGGTACAGCCTCCCATGTGCAGGCCACCTCTTCTTAGATGGCAAAGATGATTCATAAACATTTCCTGAGTATAAACCTTTCTTTGAACAAGACATTCAGGGTAGAGATTCGTCAGAGCACACAGTGACCCAGTCATCACAGAACAGTAATGCCTGAAGAGTACATTTTCTATCAGAAATACAAACCAACAACAAGCCACCAGATCCTGGCTTTGTGGGGCAACAGCGACTCACTTGTGCCTTCTGCTGCTGCTGCTGTTCATGTGTTTCTGTAGCTCTGCACAGGCCCATAATTCCAAAGTTCCCCTTTGCAATTCCTGTTTGATGTATAAAGCAAAGTCTCCTGGCAAGATGGTGTGACTAATCTCTTAATTTCTTTGCTCTGAGACCTTCCAGAATAGATTTGACTGAGCTGTCTGTAGACCCCAACAACAGTTCAGTTTCAAGTTAAAGCTTAAGTGAGGTAGGAATTGAAGGGTAATCCCTATGTCCTATAGAGAAATGCCATAGACCCTTATGGCCAGAATACAGCACAGAGTTTTTAGTGAGTTTCCTCAAGTCACTTGAAGGATCACTTGGAAAAATGAGATGCATGGTATGATCAACTGTAGGTTTCACTATGTTTACTTTCTAGATTGTGACAGTAATCTACAGATTTCAAACTCTTGAGATGCAATGCCTGAAGGATGCAGCAAAAATACCTTTCCTCCAGAAACATTCTTGGTTTAAGAGGATCCCTCCTGCAGAGGAACATCTTCTCCCCTCCCCTCCCGTCACACTGGCAAAGCTGCTTTTTTACCCTTGCTGCAGAGTGAACCACTGAAACAATGGAGCATCCCACTGTGTTCCCTCAGAGAGGCAGATCATCACACCACTGCACAAGCACTACCTCGGGGATAATGAATTATGAGGAGAGCACGGAGGGATGAAGGGCCTAGGCTGTGGGAAAGACATGATTTTTTTCTGATAGGCCTTGCTAGAAGAGCAAATGTATCAAACTATACTTTCAAGCTCATTTAATCCAAATTCATGGATAACACACAGCCATTGAATAGGGCACGTCAAAATCCCCCCTACGCATGTATAGAGAACATATATGACCATAGTTCTATGGTTTCCTTGTTTGCAATTTTTAAAAATACAAATTATCTCTTCTGCTCTGCTCAATGCTTTTGAAATCATATTTTCCTGGAAACTTTTCTTTTACTGGTTGTACAACTGTAGCTGTGTTGATGCTGAAGTCTGAAGTTCAAATCAGAAACAGCTGATTAAAAGTTTGATTTTTGGATAAAATAACAACACTGCCAAGGTGGTTTAACACCAGCTCCCTTTCCCATCCATCCTCACCTTTTAAAAGATATCAAAACAGTTTTGCCTACATTATTAAGCAAGGAATTCCACATAAAAGTAAACATGCAAGAAGCATCTCCTCCATTGTAGGGCACCAGCATGACTAGAGTTGCTCAACTTTTCCTGTTTGTTTCGGGTTTTCCCATCTCTGTACTTTCCCAGTACCAATGATATCTATTTATTAAAAAAAAATAAATTTAAAAAATGGGAGCTCTGTCTCAATTCCAAAAAACATAACACTAGTTTTAGCATGCTGCTTTTGTGTGTTAAATATTTTCATTTGTGTCCAGAGGAACACTGGGTGCAGAACACTAAGAAAAGACAGAAATTGATGCTGTGCAAACAATTTGCTTATAGTGAATATTCTAGAATTTGCCTCATCAAATAGTATTCACTGGAGCAAAGCTAGGTTAAAGTAATTTGGCTGATGCTATTCTTCCCACTATTCCATTCAAGTCAGCAGATGAACATTTTCTCTTGAGGATTCCTTGGCTTTGCAGAAATTCTGACACTACTGTCTGGTGCTTTGAGTGTTACAATCAAATGAGTCCCAGCTGTTTATTCCCCCATGCAGCATGTTCTTTCACTCAACACACCCTTCAGTTAAACAACTGATACATTTCTCCTTGCATATTACCTAGTAGGCCTTGGGTTTTGGCCTCCTGCAGTAAGGAGGTTTTAGTGATTGTACATCTATGTACATCTATCTCTTATTTATCCACAAATCCACTTCTGACTTTTTCTACCAAAACTGCTAAAGAGTAGAAACCTCTAAGATTTGTTAATAGATGGCCTGTAAGACAGACCCAAATTTCTTGCCCACAAGGGGACTATCTCTACTGGTATGTATAAAAGCACACATAAAATAGCAAGAAATCCACCTGCAGGCATATTAGGAAACCTGGGAACAGAAAGCCTGAGGCATGGCATCAACACCCAGCTGGATTTCCACAAACTCACCCTCAACTCTTTGAGAATACTTACAGGTATAAAACATATCCAGGCTTAAAATCTGAAGTGGAGCCACCGTTTATATTGTACTGGCAAACTCCCAGCCCCTCAAAACACGTTAACAGAAATGCAAAATCTTGCTGTTCACTTTCTTTTCTGTTGTCTATTTTCAGATTTGGGGTTTTTTTCCCCTAATTTTTCAAGTATTACAAGTTTGGTACTATTGCTTGTCTCTCTTTTGCTGAAAAAGACATCTCATTTTGCCATTATATTTCACGAGGCTTTAGCACTGGGATTTCTTTTCACATAAACAATTAAAGACTGCAATTTAACCATGACTGATTATTTTGCAGACGTTTCACAGGAAAGGCCAATCACAATCTGCTTGCATCAGCAGTATTTGCTTTTTTAAGGAAAAAGCTGCAAACACTTTGAATTTTCTCTGATTGAATAGTTTAAAATGTAGAATGCATTTCATTCACGGAATTATCTATTCCCATTTTTTTACACTGTTTGTTTAAACTGTACTGCTTTCTGCTGTGTTACTCCATAAATGGCATGGTTTACAATAGAAAATACTGAAACTGCCTTTATCTTTTATTTTCCGATCCCTTGCATTACTTTGTTCTATTTCTAGTTAACACAAGCCTATTGTAGCCAGCAACATTGACTGTTGCTATGGTTTTGCACTCCTTATGTTTTGTTTCCATTTTCTACTGGTCCTTTTTCAGTTTTTTAGTTGCTTCATCTATGATTAATCTCCTTATTGACTCACTTGCTTAGGTATCATTTGGACTCAAATATATCTGATCACATAGCTGGAATACTTCCAGACTTTTGAAACAATATTATAGAGTATTATGCTTAGAGTTAGATGGCAGTCTAGCTCTTAGCTAGCTTCATTTTCCTCTTGGGTCACTGCAGGGAATGAAGTATACTCCACATTTTTATGGTTATATGGATGGAACTGATCTTCAACTGAAAATAATTTCATATCTTATTACTCCTTATGATGTGCAGACAGACAGGAGGTCAGGATGGAGCCTCTGTAAAATAAAGTGAGCAGCCCCCATCTTTTTTCATCGTTCTAGCTTCTGGTGGCTGGCAGCTGGGACTCTGGTTGGTTTTCTCACTTTGCCTGGAAAACACCAGGCTCAATCCTTTCATGGAATCGGTAATTTCCAAGAGTTCCAGCTATTACTGTGGAGTTGAAATCACTTCAGAGAAGGCCATTTTCACATCCAGAAAGTAATGAATGCTTCTATACTTGTGACTGTGCCTCAGTACTATATGCACCTGACTCCAATAGATGCCTTGAGCGAGGTTGGACAAAAAGAGGAAAACTAGAAAGTAGAAGTTGAAAATGTTGGCAAAACTTATTGCCACTTCCAAAGTTAAAGATAGGACCCATATAAACATTCACCATCACAACTACAGGTTACATGATCAGAATACCAAAAACAGCAGCAAAAATTTATATATGACATAATACTATTTTCAAATCTGCAGCCAGAGTTCAGCCTTCAATACTTCAGGCCAAATTGCTTTTCAAACACAGACTGGATGAAAATATTGCTGAATCTTTGTTTTAATCTCTCTCTAACACAACCCAACCCTTTTCATGTGACATTTGCTATCCCAAGGATCCCTCATTTGGCTAAATTGGACTGTGGTTGCCAAAACTTGATATATACTAGACACAGGATAACCAAGATGATTCAGGTTAACCTGGTGAGCAGTTATTGCCTAATCTTTTCACCAGGGATACTTTCTGATTTATCCATTCACACTAGGTGTTTTAACACTTTCCCATCCTCATCCCAGTTGTAATTACACTGGATGTGTAGTATTAACATCTATGGCACCAAAACTGAATCAAATAATTCTGCTCTTTCCCACATATTAAGAAGTGCCCAATATGTAATTATACTTTACTTTTCACTTCCTAAAGTTCTTAAATTTCCCTATACAGGACTCCCATACTGTTAGAGAGTAATTTGTATCTTCTAACTCCTTCCTGTGGGGTTCTTTTTAAGGAATGTTGTGAACTGCACATGACAGGATGGAGCAAGACATGAGTACAGGCATTCCCAACTCCACAAGATCAGGGAGACTGAAAATGTGCACATTTACTCTCAATATTCATGTTGCATTATCTTAGGTATATTCTCTAATATTACATTTTACAACTGCCTGTCTTACCTGTTCTGAACATATCCTGTTCTGCAAATACAAGCATGCACAAAGAACATGTCTGGGCAAAAGACTGTAAGCTTTCTCTTCCAGAACATTCTCCCTCCTCCATGCATATCTAACTATTTCCTTATCAGGGGTTCAGAACTTGCTGATTGCAAAACAGCAACAAAATATCTAATCAAGACCCACAAATGGCAACACTCTAAATCAAATATTAATTTAGTGGTAAAGTTCATGTATGCAGTGTTTACAATCTCATAATTTACAAAGTAGTAGATTTTCTATCAGATTTTTATAGGGAAAATCTACTTTGCCAGGAAAAAAGTTACTTTTCACTAGTGAAAAATCACAATGGAAATCCTGCTATTAAAACCTCCCTCATAAACACTATCAAAGAATCATACCAAATAAGGCTTGTAAGGATCTTTTATTTAAATAACTAACAAACTATTTATACTTTTACAAGAGTCTGTCCTATTTTAGTAAATATTTGGCAAAGTTATTTGATTAAGAGAGCAACCTGACCCTCATTTAACATGATTATTTGCCATAACTTATTCTTCCATCATTTTGGTTTAACTACACAAATAATTTTTTTACATCTTTAGGTTAAGCAATACTTCTCGTAACTTGATTAAGACTGGATTTGCCAAGATAAGTGGCCAGGGATCTTTGAAAAGACTTTTGTACAGACGTCTTAAGGCTGAAATCACTCTCAGCAACTTGTCATCAAGTGCCACATGGAGAACAGCAGGGTCACCTCTTGCTTCATCACTAGATGCATCTTTCCTTCCCAAACAAGCCTTGCTTCAGAGGCAGGAGGTTTTTTATCTCTGAAAGCTTTTTAACAGCTGTGATTTCTGTTCTTTGCTCAGACACTGAAGCACTCCTTGGCATGTTACCTAATGCAGTGTCTTAAGGCAACCTGCACTCATCAGAATCAAAGGAGAGCTTGGCACTGGTGCTGCAGAGAGCAAGGCAACGAGGCACCATCACACCCTGCAGCTGCCTGCACTCTGTCTGCTGGGGTTTACCTGTCAGCAGTCCCTGGGCAGGCTGTGCTCCCCTGACAGCAGCTGCAGCATTCACAGAGCAGCCCCAGCTCCTACCACACTGCACTGTCCCTGCTGCTCTCTGCTGTTAGGCATGGCTGCAAAGCACCACTCTAGCCATTAACATATTCAGCTTGACTTTTCTTGAGGAATTTTAAATAGATGGGAGTTAGGTCAGTCATGCTGCAATACATTTTGAATAAATAACAGACTTCATAATCCTGCCATCTCCACATTCCAAGTACTTTTCTCCTGATGAACTGAATGACCTAGTTTTAGGAAGCCTGTTTAGGAAGCTCATTACAACTTGTAGAAAGAGATATTATTTTTTCAGGACTCATTCAGGTGGAAGCTTTCAGGCTCTTGTTAGTATCTGCTCACAATTTCATCTCCAGGGAGGTAAAGGGACAAGGCCTTGAGAGCTGAACTCAATAATCAAGCAGCATTTGTATCATCTCATGGTTTTTATGGACACATTCTAATCAGATCAAAATACAGTTATGGACTCAGAGCACATTAGGCTCTAAAGAGATCTAAAACTGTTTTGAGTATCAATATTTTGCATGAATTCTATACCACATAGTCTTTATAGTTACAACTTTTCATTCACTGTTTTTGACTAAACCAGATACTTAAAATGGCAAAACAAAGGCTGTGGAGGACTGTGCTTCTGATTCTCCTGCCAAATGTGAGAGCTGTACAGACTGGGGTTTGGGCAGTGGTTTTACACTTGCCTCATGCTGACCTGAGTGCAGGCTGCTGTCACAAGAGCAAATTTTATATTCTCCTCTTTCATTGTAGGATTAACAATGCAACCATGAGATAAATCAGGAAGATGATCTGGGTGAAAATTAATTTTCCTCCCCTTCCTTCTGTCCCAAATGTTTAGTTTTCACCTGTGCATGTGCCTCCAGTGTTGTTTGCTTTACAGTCACATACATAAACACCAGTTCTGACACAAAGGCAGGAGCTAACACGAGGGCAAGTTCTGCCCTGTCTCAGTGGCAGAGTCTCTCCTCTGATGAAATCATCACTGTTGCCATGACCCAAGCTCCACAGGAACTGATCCAGACACTGCTGGTGTCTGCAACTGATGATGTACAAGAGATGGGGAAGAGGACCTGCTTTAGACTAGGAAATGTTGCCAATTTTCTTATGTATCTTAATAGAAGAGGTAGATTCTTTAGAGTAATCCTGTTTCTTTCTTGTGGAAAACATATCATATGTGCCCATACCTTCTCAGCTGTGGAGAGAAGCTGCCTCACCAGCTACATAAAGAATGTCCATTTTATCTCATTGAAAGCTCACAAAATACAAGGCAAGATATCACACATTAACTCTTCTCAAACCCTGAGCTGGTCTAATCCAGAGCGTATAAGAAATTGCTCTGTTAAAAGTGAAGAAAGTTAGTTTGGTAACACTTCTTTCCAGTAATGCAGACTAATATGACGGAGAAAGCAAATTCAAAATCATAATGAAGATTATCCATCTCCACTGAATAAGCTGTTTGTCTCTTGTTGCTTGTGCCTAGCAAACCCTCTTGTAGTTTCAGTTCTTTCTGGATCCCTCACTAACTGCTGTGAAGAAGGCTGTTCAGACATTATTCCAACTGTTGTTGCCATTTGTAAATATTTGTACATATTACCAGAGCTCTGAATGTTTAAATTTCTGACAACCAAAATAAATCAAGCTATTTAAGTAAAAAGACTTAAAAGCCAACTCTAACAGCTGAAGAAAATACAAACTCTCACCCTCTCCTAGCAGAGGCTCGTAAGGAAAATGTGCTTGTTTCTGAAAATGAGCTTGTCATTACTGTAGTGAAGTTTTCCACTCCAGAACAGAAAAAGCATGCAAAGAAGCTTTAAAAAGATTGAGTTGTCAGTGGGCATCTCCAGCACTTGGGAGAAAGGTCTTAGAAGACCAGCAGCATGTGGAAGGAAAATAAGGATCCAGAGGAAGGGGATATCACAGCTAACAAGCAAGACTGGAGCTCAGATCCTGCTGAAAGAAGAGGGATGCTGCTCCTCCTCTGTCCCCTCAGACTCCTTAGCTGCCAGAATAATCAGAATAACCTCAAAAGAGTCAAAAAATAGACATCTCTAATGATGACTGATCCTTCTGACAAGGATTTCATCAGCTGCTAGTCACAGTCATCTTAGGAAATGGATCTCTACACCATAGCTCTGAAATAATGTTAAAGATATTGAAAAAAATTTTCAAAGGACAAGGCACCATGTTTTAAAATGTGAAGGTTGAAAGAGAAGTAAAACACCAGGCCAGTTGCTTTTTACCTCTCTTGGCCACAGGAGTTATAAATCTTTAATGCCCACAGACGTGGCTTCAGCTTGAGAACACTTGAAGAGAGCAAGTTTATAAAGCACTTGTAATCCTTTTGCTCATCATACCTGTTCTTTCCAAATCCAGTGGCTCACAGCCTCCCTGTCTGTTGTATTACAGCAGGAAATTCTGTTTTCTTTTAATGTCGTAGAACTTCTCTGGACTGATTTTGGACTACAGTGTTCACACAATAAATGAGTTTCTCAGAAGCAGATATTCAGGATTTGCCTTCAATATTTTGGGGGTTTTGGTTTGGAGCTGGGTTTTTTTGGTTTGGTTGGGTGGTTGTTTGGTTTATTTTTGTTGGGGATTTTTTGGTGGTTTGTTTTGGTGGTGGTAGTGGAGTTGTATGTTTGTTTGCTGGGTTGGTTTTTTTTTTGGTTGTGGGTATGTTTTTTTGGGTTTTTTTTGTTGTGTGCTGGTGAGTTTTGGGGGGTCTTTTTATGTTTTTTAAAAGGATTGCATTGTGTTCCAGTACTTACAAGAAGATGTTACATATTATAAAAACTCCTGAACTGTGGTGTACATTTAAGCACATTCCACTGCACATCCACAGGTGACTAGGACAGGTGTGATGCATTATTACCTGGCTCAGTGCCCACTAGGGCTAGCTGGAACATTTCCACTGACTTTAGAAAGCTTTGCACAAGGCTACTGAAAGAGGCTTTCAATGAGAGAAGAGTTGCACTGTCTGTTCTTACTGGCATTAGCAATGTCAGACTAAGAACCCTTTAACATTTTGGACATCTTGGTGCAGCCAAGGGGTTCTAGAAGTACACAGCCCCATGGAGCATAGCCCTGCTTTCAGAACTTGATTCTGTTCTTGAAAATCAACTTGCTTCCCCTTAAAACAAAAGGAAAAAAGAATAATTTTTTCCTCAATTTTTCCTCAGTGTGGTCTGATAATCTCACATTGACAAACACTCTCTTTCCCAATAAACTATTTTTTCCCCCAAAAATCAATTTAAGCAAACAGCAGATGCCCCAAGACAGCTGCCTTGCATGCACAACAGTCTGTCCCTACCCAATGGCACTTCAGTCCAGGGCAGCTGTTGCACTGCTGACTCCTCTGTTTAAAATTCCCTGTAGCCTTTGTGGGTACACAACCTCCATGCTTAACATGCATGCTTGTCTTGTTTATTAAAAAAGGTTTCAATTAACATCCCAGACAAAAAACATGCCCATAAATAAAGATAAAGTAATATCTCACAGGAGAATACTGAATAAAGAAGGGAGCAGTAACAAGCAACAGGAACCAACTTCTCAAGCTCCATAGGGAGCTGAGAGCATTCAGCAACCATCAGATTCAAGCCATGGATAAGTCTCTTTCCCTGTTCACATCAAATTAAACTTCTGGCATGAATGAATATCCAGAACACAGGCATCAGATCCACAGGATTATTTACACAACGCTCACACTTTCCTGCAAACTCCCTCTCTTTGCATCTCCTGCACACAACCCCTCCCTGTCAGTTGCACTCCTGAGAGCAGGCAGGATTAAGCTGCCTCCTTAAAAGCCATTCCCAGTGCAAGCAGGCTAATTGCAATGAAGTGCTGACAGAGTGCCTTCACATATGGGGGAAATGTGCTGTGGTAAGAGTGAAAGAGGAGGAATGTCAGGATAGAAGGTGACTCAATAGCTTGTGCATTTCCAGGCCTCATTTCAGTTAGAATATTTTTGCTTAAACAGGCTCCTCTGAGATACTGTAGGGTTATGTTTTTCACTTTTTTTTTTTTTCTTTTCAAAGTTTTTCAAAATTCAAAATTCTGGGATACAACTGCCCCTGCAGTATTCTGGCACAGATCCCACAGAATTAAGAATTACAACATGGACATATGCACCTTGCCACACATCCTCCGAGAGATTTGGCAGAGATGGGAGAAGTTACCCTGTGCAGGGTTCTCAGGGCTAACACGTTTGACATGCTCTTGGAGCAGCACATTCCCAAAGAGAGCATGAGAAGACAGCACCAAATAGTCCTTCCCACTTCCCCAGGGAGACCCAGCTCCAACACCTCTGCTGACCTCTAGACAGGCAGTGCTTTCTTTTCTTGGGGTGTCCCAAGCCACTTAAATTTTATAACTTAAAACTCAAGTTAACTGTACAGAAAAATCTGTAATCACAAGTTATTATAATTGCCTTTCAACCATAGTATAAATTGTGAGAAGTATATATTGTAAAAACTGCACAGAGAGATTCCCAGGAAGACTGAAACAGCTGATTGATCAGTGGCTGACTACATGTCCCAGGAGGCTCTGTCCTGGCAAGCAGGCTGCACCATCCTGTGCTGGCCCTGCCTTCCAAATCAGAACTGTTGCTTCCCTCAGAATTCAAAAATTATTTGTTTTATCCTGAAAACTTGATTTACTGTATTCAGTAAAAAATTATTTTGTTTTTGAGACTTATAAGGGCTGTGTGTTTTCTTTGGGGGTAATATATATCCCACAGAATTTTCTCTTTTTTTCCTAATGTATCATCACCTTCATCTTCATCTTTCTTAATCTAATTCTATTTCTGATGGAAAATTGAAATGTGAAATTTGGGCCTCCACTCCATTTGATCTGTTGTTTGTGTGTTCTCATCGACTTTTTCCATCTACAACACTTATTTTAGCACTCAGCATTTCAAGGAAGCCAGGAAAGATTATAGTTCCTGGTATCTGGAAAAAATGTCTTCAGACAGACCTGCAGTCTGCTCAGGCTCAGATTTTTCTCCATTGGCACCCACAGCCAGGGGGACACCCTGTAGTGTCACCCAGCTGGTGCATCATGCACCAGGCCAAGAGATTTGAAAATTGCTTGCTTCTTTTTGCAGACCAAAAATCCATTCCTCCCAAGGAATTACCCAGGTAGATTCTTTTGCAGCAGTATGCTTATAAACCATGTATTTTAGTTTTAATAAGTTTTTTTCCTAGAGCAAAGAGACAGCTGTCCCTACCCTCCACACTGGTGCAGCACGGCTGGTCTGCAAGTTTTCTTGTGTGAAGTAATCATCTAATAAAGGTCAGAAATGTAGTAATAACTAAAATATGTACACTAACTAATAGAATCTTTCCTAAGCACTTAAGAACTCCTGTTGTCTGCTGATATATTCGATATGTTTCTGTTAATGGCAGCTTGTGTCAGCAGAAGGTGCCCATGGTGTTTTCCTCAGCATTGAATAAGGCTGACCCTTGTGAACCACACACAGGCAGAAAACCATATATTTAAAAAAAAAAAAAGCATCACCTAAATATTAATCAGTTCTCATAAACACGAACTAGACCATTGCCAAAAAAATACTTTCACAAAAGACTGTGTGAGGAGATGACAACAACCTTCAGATAGCTACAAGACACCATAAAAGTACATTGATCTAAATAAAGCAGCTAAACACATTTAATGTCTCTGCATTTCAAGGAAACAGACACCAGAAGCCACTGGCCAGGATATAGGCTGATAGATGGCAAGACTTAGACTGTTTGAATGTGAACTTGGCTTCAGCAGTCCCCTTGGAGACAGAGCTCTCACAAGAGGCCAGAGCACTGGGCTGCAGCTGTGGGAGCCCAGCCCCCAGCCTGGCCAGTGGCAGGCAGAGCCAGGGGCTGGGAGTGGGGCACAGCAGTGTCTGGAAGGCAGGCTGGGATGTCTGAGCAAGGAAACAGCACCGTGCTCATTTCCAGGGCCTGCGGAAAGAGGACATGGCGTGCTATTCTGTGTGTGTGTGTGTGTGTGTGTGTGTTTAACAGGTTGCATTTCTGCCAAGGAAACACGCTCCTGCCAGCACCTCCTAACAGAGCAAGCACTGACTGGCCTTCTGGGCAGAGACAAGAGCGAACAAGAGGAGTCCTGGCACCCTTCTCCTCCCCAGTGAGGGACATTCATGAACACGATTATCCTCATCACTTCTTGTTTTTGCCAGAAGCAGGAAAAAACACCCCTAGGTGCTTAAATCAACAGAGCACATCAAGTGTAGAGGCTAATAAAGCCCTTTATTGCAGACTGGTCAGACTCAAGTGTGAGTGGTTAACGTGCTTTGGTCAGTTATTTGTTTTTCTCTTGAATTTGTTCCTCACCGCTTCATTTGCGGTGAGGTATTTGTGTCTTTTTATTACTTTTATTATTTATATGAGACATAAACCAAACACACTTTCCATCCTAACTGGCAAAACAGTCCAGTGGTCTGTTTCTCTTACACAGAAACAGCCTGGAGGCAGGACAGCTATCTTGCCTCTCCTCATGTTTTAAACAGGCAAGACTTTCTCCAAGGCCAATTGTCCTGATCCATCATCGCAGGCTATCAGCGAGCTCATACCACCACAGTGACATGATGAAATACCAGTTCCTGGCTAACTTGTGCTTCTTCCTGGCATTGCTAATGGTTCAACATCCTCAGTAAACCAGAGGTTAAGGACAGCCAGCAACCTGCCAATCAGTTTTAGTGCAAGGCCTTATTCACTCAAGTAGGGTATAAATCAGCAAAGACACAAAATAGTGATTGTCATAAACAGAGTTTACATATTGTGTGCTAGCCTGGAGCTTTTTGGTGGACAAAAACCCCTCAGAGCAGAAATGGCACCCAACATTCCTTTTTGCTCTACAATGTAGGTATGAAATGACAGGCTAATTAAGAGTTTGTTTGAACTCCGTGGTGGTAACTATTGTAATTTTAATTAATTTCAATTTTGTCTTGGGGACCTGTTCAACAAAACCTTCAGATTTGATTACAAAGAGTAAGTTGTTCTTGCAGCTTTGGTTAATCCTATAGTAACTGCTATGCAGATCAGAGACCAGAAATCCATGCTGGATTTAAGACAGCCAAAACCAATAACAGTAACTTCTCTTTCCTAGCATGCACTTTGGCATGGGATTCAGAACCCACTAGAGAAGCAGGGGAAGCACCTACAGTAGTTTGCCCTCTCTGAGCTTCTGCTGCAAACCCTGCACCACAAAGCTTCAGCAACCCTGAGTACATGATATCCAGCTCAATCAGGAGATTTTTAACAGATGCCATCAGAAGGCCTGAAATGTAGCATTAACTGGATGCTGCAGCCAACAGGGCATGGGGATAAAAAGTAAAGGAGTGTTGTGGGAAGAAAACACAATTAAAACAAAACAAAACAAAAAAACCCCAACAACAACAACAACAACAAACAAACAAACAAACAAACAAACAAAAACCACCACCAACAACAACAACAAAAAACCAAACCCAAACAAACACAACAACAACCAAAAAGGTAACAGAAAGGTCAGGAGAAAAATGCATATGAATGCATGGGGAAAAAAGCCTGATTAAGAACAGGAATGCCTGAGGGAAGCAGTTAGGGAGAAACAAATGAGAAGCAATTGATGCCATGTTATTAATGACATGACAAATGCTCACAGCATATTCAAACAAAAGAACCTGCCTTCCCCAGTTACCTGGGGTAATTAATTTCCACCAGTTCTTACCACTATTATTTTCTAATTCACCAACATGGAGAATAACAACTCTTCCCAGGAGCTGCAGCAAAGTGCATTTTGAATGTCTCTAAGCCACCTTTCCTCAGCTGTTACAATAAAATTCTTCCAATTTTCCACCCAAACACAGGTGGAGGAGGACATGGGGGTTGGGAAATGCACAGACTATGGCAACCTCTTAGCTGCTCAAGTGCCCACAAAAAAGGAGATGGGTAGAGTACTGTGCAGTATACTTAAAGGTCCTCAGACCTGTGATCCACTTTTTTTTTTTTTCCAGGGCAGAGTAAATCTAATCACCTCTGGGGAGGGGATGAAGGTGCAGGCACTGCTGCTTTGTTCAGTGCTGTGCTGCAACACAGCTATGCTTACACCAAACACATCACCAGCCACAGGGGAAGAGTCTTGAACTATCAAATAACAATCCTGATAGTACAGTGTGTCCAGTATGGGGGACAATTGCTGAACAAAGTGCACTCTTCCATATCAGAATTTGTATCAGTTGTTATCTCAGAAATACTACAAGGAGAAGTTGTTTTAATGACCTTCTATACCTTAATTGATCTTAGTTGTTTCATCCAAGGCCAGGTAGGGTTACCTGCTTCTCCCTGAGTTAACAGTGACTGGACTGTTGAATAGACTCTGCTCATACCTATGTCAGCACAGCAGAGAACTGAAAACTCAGTACACAGCCTTGATTTTTATAAACAAACATGCAAAAAAATCTTGCAAATTCCAATTACGTTATAAAATGCAAACCCTATAAATTACAAAACAGACCCCTGAGAACAAGATCAACAGCTCCAGAATCAATAATCCAGAGTGCTAATTGTGGCAACAAACTGTTGAAATTTGTGTGTCCTTGTCAAGTTTCCAGCTTTCATTTTCAGATGTAAACAGTCAAGGAAGTCATGTTCGAGCTCTCTTTCTCTAGAGAAAGGGATACGTAGAGATTTCCAAAGCTTTGTGAATTCCTTTGGCACCTCCTAGTTGAGACTTCCCCTTGCCAAAGAATGAATATTTTACCTTGTGACATTTCTCAAAAATGTGACACGATGTACTAGACATTTGGTCAGCACTGCATTTGTTAGCATGTTTCCATGGGCTTGACAGTGCTTTGGTCCCCAGCTGAGTGGCTTGAGTCAGTAATCATTTATTCAAGGCTACATTTAGAATGAAGTTGTTGAACACAGAACAGTCCTGAAATATCACATCTTTTAACCTTCTCAAATGGTGAGCGTGGAGAAAGGATATTCCAAACTGTCCCACCAGGGAGAAGAACACAGACTGTGACCGTGACAGGGAGGTTTTGGGGAAGCTCTGTGAGGAGGTAGCTCCAGCAAGCCTCAGTACAGACCAGTATAGAAGCTGTCTGTCTGCCAAGCAGAATAGGCCTGGAGAAAAGGCATTTCTTCTCTCTCTCTCTTTGTAATGTACTTAGCAACGTGATGTAATGAGGACTGGATGGTCACCACCCAGTCTGCTCATTACCTTGAAAGAATAGCTCTGACTGCTGTGGGATGAAAAAGGGCTGTCAGAACAGGAGGTTGGCTGCACAAGGATTTCACCCATGGCCTCTGGGTCATGCCTGGTGGCCACAAGTTGAGGTTCAGTCCATTCCTAGGGTTAGGAAAGAGACACAGCTCCAAGCAGGGACAGAACGCAAAAGGGCAACCAAAATAATAGATCAGCCACACAAAATTAATAAATACTGAAGCATTTGTCTGGGGCATAACTGGGCATTATTTTGTATTGATCAGCCAGCTTCTGGGGTTAGTGTTAAGGTAAAGAAGACTCCTAGGGTTAGAAGCACCAGGTGGAACAAGGCACCCAAGAGAGGGGAGGGTAGGCTGTGCAAACATTAGATCCCTGGCAGCTCATTCCTCTGGGCCATAACTGGGGGGTCACAGGCTCAGGCCAGGGACGATGATTCAGGTTCAGATTTGGGTCAGCGTTTACTGAGGCGTCTTCTCTCTGTTAACCCTAAACCCAAGTATAGCATCAGGCATGGACAGAACCTTTTTCCACATTCAACAGTCATTTCCTAAACTGTCAAGTCCTTGTGCAGGCCACCCCTCCATTTTGTAACTACTTTTTGCCTCTACACCAGTTGTAGTCCTTGTCTTTTTCTACTTTTTATCCTAATTGTAACTGGGCTACATCCCCTAGGATTACTGGAGCTCTTTCAAGAACTGATCCCTATTGCTTTTTCACTTTGATAATTAGTCTTGCCAAACCCAAGCTAGTCCTGAGCTGTAAGCATGTATTTCATGGAAGTCTTAGGCAGTTCCATCAACTCAAGGAGCTGATTGTCCTGGCCCTGAATATAGGCTGTATTTACTGGAAAGGGGATGAGAAATTAGAATATCCATTTACTTACAAAGATTGACCAGCTCACAGACTGCCAGCATTGCAAGTTGTAAGTACAGTGCTGTTGTAAACTAGATTTGTGGCCATTTTCTTATCTAAACATTAGTACTTTATGAAGATAAAGCACAAATATTAATGATGCTAGCATTAACTGATTCTATCTTTCAGTCCTTTTTTTGGACCCTTGCAGTACAGCTGCAGAAAATAAACTGCCCAGGAAAACTACGTTGCTTGCTGGAATACTAAAATAGGAAAATGGCTGAGATGATGTTTCTGTGTAACATCAGACTACTTGCAGAAGCAAAGGGAACAAACAATACAGTTACTGCTGTCAACAACTGCAGACCTGTAAACACTAAAATAATTAAGGCAGATGGTAAAATCCTCTTGAAGAAAAACCACAGCAAACTTCTCACTCCAAAAGTAGACATAGAGATCAGTTGGCACAAATAGCTTATTGTATGTTGAGAACTCATCAAGATTCCTTGGGGATTAGATGTATTTTGCAACAAACAACACCTGCAAGAGCACTATGGAGCCAAGGGATGTAGTGGGTAGAAGAGGAAAGGGATAATGATGGAAATCTTGCTAGCCAAGTTCACCCCTTCCAGGAAACATTACAATACCACATACCAAAGCGCCTGGATTGTTTTTCTTGCTTTCTCATTTGATTTTCCATATGGTTTCATAATTAGCCACCTTAGTACATGTACCATTTCACATCTTTACTATAAAACGTTTCCTCAAAGCACTTTATAAGCAGCTAACAGAACCTCCCTGAAAGTGGGTTTGTGTCTACAGCAGCAACAGAATTGACCTGATTCCTGGAGTTCTGCCAAAAAAACCAGTGTCTTTCAGGCCCACTTAGCCTGGCAAAATAGTATGGCCAAGATGTAATGGTTGTATGATTTCTTGCAATCCCATCAGCATAAACAGGTGATTGGGTATAAACAGAGCTTAGGGTCCAAAAACTTCCCAGACATCTATTGCCTCGACGAGCTGGTTGCCACTACAGCAGATGTGGTACCTAGGTTACTTGCTGTTGAACAACAGAAGAATTTAGTGAGCTCAGGCCATTGCACAACACTGTCTGCAAAGAAAGGGAGGAATTAGTTTTTCCAGACTTGGAACTGTATCAGAGACAGCTCAGATGCATTCACAGCTGGTTCTTATTGGACCCAGCATTGACGTGAGTGAGCACCAAGCAGCAAGTGACCTGGTGTGTGTTTGTCAGTGGAACTTAGAGCAGACCAGGACACCACAGCCATATAAAAAGTACCTCAGACACAGTTACAGACTGGCCTTTAAAAAAAAAAAAAAAACACCAAAAAACAAAACAAGCAAAATTGGAAAAAAACCCAACCCAACACACAGATTTAGTAATCTTGATATGCTTAATTGGTTAAGCAACAAAAGTAAATGTAGCAATGGCAAACATTGGCTGTTCCTCCTAATTTATATCCACAGCTAAATCTGATCTTGCCTCAGGCTTTCTGCCAGCACTGTGTACCAATTCTCTTTTTATTAAAAGCAAGATTGTGCTGTAAATTAACCAAGTTTATGCTGCACTTAAATCACCCTTTGCCACTGTCCTCCTTTTTCAAACATGATGACATTAAACTGCCTTTGCAGGCCTGTGCCAAAACTAACAAATCTTAGGTAGTTCCTAAGCATTTCAGTATCAGTAAGTATTCACAATCCTGCTCTTTTTAGAAAAATGAAAATGTTTACTAAATCAATACATACAAAAATAGTCTCAGGGTTTCAAAGTCAAAGAAATTTAGTTGCTATAGCAGAAGTTATTTTATTTGCCTGTATTAATTTCTTTCCTCTGCTTACCTTTTCTCTTGATACCTCATTCAGTGACCAGAGTTGCTTAGATAAACAACTAAGCATATCCAAAAGAAACAACAGCAAAAGTCAAAGAAAGTTCTTAGGTCAGCAACATTTAAAAATGTCATTGTTTCAAACCACCAGTATTTTGCACAAGCTAACATTTCTTAAGATCTCCACTTCAGTAACATACTTGGCCAAGATACATTTTTCCCTCACCTAGCTAGCAAAGTATTGAGGAAAGGAAAGGAAAGGAAAGGAAAGGAAAGGAAAGGAAAGGAAAGGAAAGGAAAGGAAAGGAAAGGAAAGGAAAGGAAAGGAAAGGAAAGGAAAGGAAAGGAAAGGAAAGGAAAGGAAAGGAAAGGAAAGGAAAGGCCATTCACCACAGAAGAGAATGAGAAACCATTTGCATAGGACTCCGTACTAATAAATCTACAGCAAGACTGTGTCAACCCAAGGCCAGGTTTGCGGGACTTGCTTTGGCTGCTGGCTGGCAGCAGGCTCAGCATCAGCTGTGCCGCATCCCATCGGAGCTGTCAGCCTGCTCCTGCCTTTCCCGCCCGGGCAATGACCCCGGGCCGCTCAGGCACTGGGGCACAGCGCTGTTCCTGTGCGCTGCTCCCAGGGAATCCCGAGGAGCTCGGGGAGCAGGCAAACACGGATTTATGCAATACAAGCACTGAAATAGCGTAAAACCACAGGAAAATGCAGCCACGCCTAAGCCCAAGCAGCTAAGCCCAGCTCTGGGAAGACAGGCTCAGTGTCCAAGCCTTGCCTCGGGCTCCCAGCTGCGGGGGCCGAGCTCCGCTCGGCGCTGGGGCTGCCCCGCAGAGACCCTCTGCCTTCGGTCTCCCAGACTGTGCTTCCATCGGAAACCCTTGCCTGCTGCTTTGGTGGCCAAGGAAAGGAAGAACAGCCTTAACTTGCCCTAGGGGCTGGCTTGTCCCCCTGCCCAGCTGGCACAGACACATCCCCGACTCCCACCCCCACCGTGAGCAGGATCAAAGTAACCGTGATGTTTTAACTTCTAATTTCAAGTGAAATGGAGGTGGACAGAAAATTGAGCCATAACCTAAGCTCCTAGTCCACAAAAATCAGCCTTCGCACAGACTTCAGAGGAAATACTATGTGAATTATTTAAGGATTTTAAAGCTGATATTTCACTTTGCTTAACATGCACATTTTTCTCCAGATCAGTTTGCCCTCCAACATGCCCTCCTCTCTCCCTGCTAGCAAAGAAGCATGTATTTTTTCCTGAGTCTTAAGTGAAAATAAAGGAATGCAGGGCTTATCTGACATTCTGTTTACTCTTATATATCACCATTGTGTAAAGTCTGTAAATATTTTCCATATGTTGGCTAAAGCAATCCCTCCATTGCAGCATCTGCAAGATCTGTCCACGCAGCCTTTCAAATTAGGCTTAACAAATTATTTCTGACGAAAGTCAAATAAAGACAGCTCAAGGACTCTCCACACACCCGTCCCCCCACTCTCCCACTATTTGCTACAGCCTCACTCCCAGAGACAAATTCACCACAGGGTTCATACTCACTGTAAATGAAGCTTTAGGTTCAAAGGCCTCATTTCAAATGTAACAGTCAAGCATATTCATTCATATCCATATTTTTTTAGGCTGCCTTACCTTTGTCTGCCAAACTCAGAGTGGGCTCCAACACTGAAGGTGGTCGATTCCTTCCCTCTGCATCCTGTACCAGGAAAGAGCCCTGCCTGGGCGGGACACAGCCCACACACCCGGGGCCCGGGGCAGGTGGGGCAGCTGAGCCACTGATGTTCACTTAATAAACCTGCACTGGGCTGAGAATAGCAACACAAGGCAAGTGCAACAAGTCCCATTTAAATAGTTTGAAAACAAAACATTACTTTTGGCACCAAAACTTCATGTTTTGCTCTGATGAGGAAAGAGAACCATTAGAATGGTTCCATGTAATCTCATCCCACCAAAGTCAGCATTCAAGTGAAGTGGTCTCCCCTCTGGAGAGAGTCTTATGTCCACATACAGTTTGGTGAATTTTAGTGAGCAAGAAGTTGATCACTGTCATGGTCAAAAATTAAATTAAGATCTATGAACTTAATACTCTGTGTAAATGAATACACAATTAGAACCAAGAATGTTAGTGCATACTTAGTATGGGAGAGTTAACAGGAGTAAAAAAACCTGAACCACATTCTTGTGCTTGTTGATTAATCTGACTAAATAGATTTCTGTAAGGATAATATCTAAATGACTGCATGGTAGGAAAGTATTTATACAGCCCCAAACAACCACAGATTGCAATATATTAGAAGTTCTGATTTTAATTATTGTTCCTTTTGCCTTCCACCTCTCTTCCCTGTGTTATTTACTCATGTCCCCTGTAGTCCTTATTCCGTGCTGGCTGCTCAGATGGGAAAATGTCTTCCTCTGTGGGTAACATCATAATTAGACTGACAATAGGATAAGGGTTTTCTATGAAAAGTTAAAACAAGAATCCTGCAGAGAGTTTAGTAAAGAAAACTCAAAGCTTTCTACAGGGATACAGCCAACATCTCATTTCTCTTCCACCCCCCTGCACCCAAGCAATGAATGAGTCATCTCCATAATGCACCCAGCATACACTAATCACATCACAAAAAATAAATGTCTCAAAACCCCATGTGTTTTTCCAAGAAATCTCCAAAACAGTTTGAGCTTCCCCTTGCCACTTCTTCCAATTTCTCATCCTAATTTCAGAGCAGTCATCATGGATGAAATACACACCTACCCCCAGTAAAACTATTGCCCGTGGTTTTTTCACTATTAAGTGTTTTTGTTTATTTGAATGTGCTGGACACCAGTCTGAATGGAGTGCACAGTCAGAAGAACTAAAAATGGAGAAGACAATCTACAGAAGGAGCCCCTCTTGTGGGTTGGACATGTCTGGCTGGAGATGGAGGAAGATGTCCCAGAGCAGGAGGGATTCAGTTGCTTCAGGTGGTCCCACAGCAGGAGATGGTGGACAGGATTCCCAGATCCCAAAGAGTCAGGATACCCCTCATCCCTAGCAAGACAAGAGCACTGCAGTGCAGAGCCCCACAAAACAAAAGGCAGATTTTGCAGCCAAACTTCAGACTTCTTGTAGAAAAAGACTAGGCAAAGACAGCAGTGGTACAAGTAAGGAAAGCTCTTTATCCAAGTTACAGAGTAGACAGAGGTTAGGATCACACTGAGGTATCCCAGCTCCCAACATGGGGGTCAGCCTCAGAATGGGAACTGGGTGAGCAGTTCTGACCCTCAGCCACAGAGGTCACAAAGGTCTCTAAAGAGGAAAATACTTTGTACCAAAGGTCTTCTTGGATGGTGTGAATCACCCAGCTGTGACACAAGTTTCCTCCTTTCAGCACAAGGAACTTTAAAATAAACTAACCACAGTTGAAGTGCGGGATCGAGTGCATTTCAACATCTTTTAATCATCAATGATGATTATTAGACTAATTCCCTTGACCTACAAATCAACTTTATTAAGCTGGGATATTTTCTATATCCATCATTCTACAGAGCATTCTTCCATGTAAGAGTGAAAAGCTTATTAAATATTACAGGGCATGGCATTCATCACTTGGAGCCAAAGTGATCTCAGAACATGCAATTAATTTTGAAACTGGGAGTCAAGAAAACAGGGTTGTTTCAAGTTTACCTAGAAAAATGATGTTTCTTCACCACATGAACCCCTTCACAATGCTTCCCATTCCTGGGAGTGTTTAGTTTACAGCCTGACATTTAACACTTGTGCAGATTAACTCCACAAATTCCGTGTGCTGTGACAAAGGCAGTGTGCTGTAAACACACCAGATGGGAGCTGGGAGCAGGAAAGAGAAAGATCAGCCTCTTACATCCTATGTACTATCCTTTAATGTGTTTACAAGTGAGCAGTGTTTGAAAAAGGTTACCTTGCCAGATAGAATGGGGGGAAAAAACTACCAAGAGGAATAAGCAATATGTATTTCAAAAGTTTAGGGAAATTTTCCTGATGTAATGCTTTAAAAATATACTGAAGGACTACCTTCCTTTCTTTCCTTTCTTTCCTTCCTTTCTTCCTTTCTTTCTTTCTTTCTTTCTTTCTTTCTTTCTGTTGGTTGGTTGGTTGCTTGGTTGGTTGGTTGGTTGGTTAGTTGGTTGGTTGGTTGGGGGTTTTGTTTGGTTGGTTGGTTTTTTGGTTTTTTTTTTAACCTGGTAAAATGTGCCTTTCAAGGAAATTTGGAAAGAAAATTTGGAAAACACTTGCAGCAAAGTGTTTTGACCCCTCACATTTTACTTCAGATTGCTGAAGTAGTGAAAGTAGAACAGAGACCTCGCCCCAGAACATCAGCTCTCAAACATGCATCATCCTTAAATTGCTAACATAGCTGGGGGAGCGTCACATAAAAAAAAAGTGAGGCAGGGAAAATTCGAGTGTCCTGACATGGTTGCTGGCAGAGCTGGGTTCTCCACTGTGCTGTGCCCTCAGTGTACACTCCATAGGAAGTACAAACTACCTTTCCTGAATGGCATTTTGGCCAGAGAATGCCATTCTTCAGAACCAATGTCTAAATGAAACAGAACAGATAAGAGCTGCCCCCAAAGGGCTTAAAGTAGATTGTATAAATCTCAAGCAATATATTAATACACCACAAATCCCCTGGATTTAGGCCTATCAAGATCTGCTCTGAGTTTTCTGTGTCTGGGTACCAGTACCCGACTCACTCGGGTGATAATCAGGAGTTGTGTCACAGAAACCAGCACTAATTCTCTGCTACAAAATGTGCATCAAACCTCCAGATGTCTCAGACAAGGTGGCCTAAATAGATATTTTTCTATGTCTAATGTACAATGTGTGAGTTTTTTATTACAAAGGTGGTTCCACTGTATTGCAATACCTGGAGTATGCAGAAACACAAGAAACAGCTTGCTAAGGTCTGTTTGTCACTACCAGGGTTTAAAAAGAAAGCAAATAAACACTAGCAGCTTCTATTGCAAAATGAACTCAAGCTGTGAGAAGAGGAAGATTCCTACAGAGATCAACAGTGAAGAGCCCATTTTTCATTGGATCTGCAGGAGAGAGTTTAAGGGGGAAATTCCCATTAGGGCTTCAACAGTTCATACAGAAAAGTCCCTATGCCTTTACTGCAAACAGACTTGCAGTATCAGACACCAGTGACACACCAGCAGCAATAAGGTTTCAGCTCTCTGGCATTTGCCTGCTTGCACTGGCCTGATAGGAAAATCAAAGGAAAACCACTGCCAGGGAGAAACGTTTTTCTTAATTAGTATCACCAGTGAATAGCTCTTATTACTGTGGAGAGCAACACCTGACAGTTTTGCAAGATTTAGATGATAGCTTTGATCAACCCATCTTCCTCAAGAAAAAAGAAATGGGTAATCCTTCCACGAGAGTGTTTTGCACCATCCCAATGACATCCACATGAAGTAATCAAGTATTTTAGAAGAATAAAACAAAGGTTTGAAATTTCCTCAGCTGGCTGCCTATTTCAATTCACAGCCAGAGGCATAGAGCTGTGTGATTATAATTCAGTAAATCAGTTTTAAATAAGCTTAATTTTAGCACTAAAAATCATCAGGAAAATAAAGCAAAGTTTCAGGGAAAAGACGAGTTTTCCCATCAAATACTTGGTCAAGTCTCAGTTTGAATCACACATTAGAAGCCTTTAGTCAGGGGTCATATAATGTGCATTTAATGGCAGTCAGTCCTAGGGAAGGTGAGAAGTTCAGAGAACATCCCTGAAGTTTTTTAGTCCTTGGCAATGGATCACAGAGTACGTTGAAAGCACAGCCCCATGATAAATGAAGAGTGGTTTCCTTAAATTTGATGACTGATAAAATAACAACTCTAATTCCTCAAAAATACTTTAGCACTGTGCAACAGCTTCATGTGTCTGTATTTGCAGAGCTGAATGGTCATTTCTTTCCACAAACTCTAAATCTTTTCCAAAGGATTCAATACAATGAACATGCTTATCCCATGCAGTTATTCCCCTCCCCCCCATTACTTGTCTGAGAGCACTGTGTGATTTTACTATTTTGGTTGCTATTCCAAGGCATTTGATGAGCCTTAAATGCAAGTTTCAGTCTATGTGTTTTTTTTGCAGACTGTGATCTGGAAATCCTGAGTATTTCTTTAATACTCAGGAATTCAAATGCCACAGGCTACTTCTTTGTCTCCAGTGACAAAGTCATCTCACTTACAAACTCACTTCCAGAAGACAAAGGCAAAAGTGCCAAGATAGAGATGTGCTTGCTTTGTCCAAAAAGTATACTTGGAAATGTGAATGGACGGCACTCAATGCAGGAATGGCAATGAGCTCAAAGGAAAAAGAGAAAGAAAACTTCCTGAAAACTTGGATCAACAAAACAGTTTTTAAGTCTCCCTGATCAGTGGGCCTCATCACATGCAGTGCCAGCTAGGCCAGTCCTGGCCACAGCACGGACACATTTTGTAGTTGCCAGCTAAAAACATCTGGGGACAGCAGTGTGAGTAGGGTGTATAAGGGGTGGGGTCATTACAGCTGATGCATGTGTGACTAATGCTGCTGCTTTCCTTGGAGACCTAAGCAAGTGTTGCTGAGAAAGGGACACGAGAGCAGCAGTGGCCCCTTGCTGACTGTCACCCTTGTCACGAGCATCCCATTGCAGCCTGGAAACCATTTACCGTCACAAGTGCCAAAGTGACAGCAGCTGGGAAACAGCCCAGTGCTCCACACATTTCCCTCACTTTATGGGAGTGACATTGCCCCAGAAAGACAACATTAAATATGTCATGGGGCACTTGTCTGGGCAAGCCCACAGCCACACTGTGAGTGAGGAGACCTCAAATGCCACTCTGTGTGCTGTGATCAAGTGTCCAGAACACCTGCTTCAACCTTTTCTTGGGGTTTTTATAGTAAAACCTACCCAAGACACTGAAGCTAGAATAGCTCTAATGCCTTGCTGCCTTGCATACCCTGCTCAAAGGACATCTTTTTTAAAAAAAATGAACATGGCATTTTGCATGATTTGCATTTGGCTGATCTGAAATGTGAGCCTTCTTAACTTAAATGCAAACAGGAGGACCAGCACTGCAATTGTCAGAACTTCAGTTGGGAATAAGAGATTTTAATGCTGATTAGAGTTGAGGAAAAGAACTTTACAGCTGTGGAACAGAATTCAGATGTTTGGAGAAAATGGGTAGTGTACTGAACTAGCATTGTAATAAGTATGTATGACATGAGAGACTTGGGAATAGGTCCTGTTTTTAATAAAAGCCTAAAGGAGGGAAGAGCTGAAGTTCAAGGAATCATCTTTGGATCTGAAGTACACTGGCAGCTGTCAAAACTGTCTGCTTGCCAGATTATATTTCTGTTATTAGGTACTAAAGAACAGCTTACATACTTGAGAGATGCTTTATTGATGTAAATAGAGTTTGACAGAAGCTGAAGGAGCAGGTTTATACCAGGTGAGAATTTGGCCCTTAGCTTGCTTTAAAAATGAAATATGGACTCCGAATAATGCAAACTATTTTTTTCTTCAAATGTGGCACTGAACCTGGATCCTGGCAAATGCCTCCAGTTTTATACACATTGGTTTCTTTCCATGCTGTGAAAAATCTTAAAGGTTTGTGAGCAGGGGGCAACATTTGAGTTATCCCTCCTAGAGAGAGAAGCTGCATGCTTGCATGGCAGTGACCCTAATCTCCTCCAGTCTCCTCCCATGTAACCGTTTGTTTGACACTCAGAATAAACCTGTATCATTGTATTTCTACTCTGGCACCACCAGCACATTTAAGGTCTGAGAACGATGAGTTCATTCAGATTGAAGTACATGATTTTTTAAGAACAGGTTCCCAGCATGAGCAATGCCCTCTAGAGAAGGTGCCCTTGCAGATTCACCCCAGCCCAGTGCAGGTGCTCAGTCAGGAGTGGGATCTTCCTTGGATCTCCCTGGTGCTGCTCAGCAGACAGGAAGGGTGTGCTGAGTCAGGGCCTGCCTCCTCCAGCCACCACACAGGAGGCACGGCTGATGGCTCCCCTAGCTGCCTGAAGTAAGCCAACGAAATCCAGGCCTGCAAGATTTTGAAAGACAGCACAACTGAGTCAAATCTTCCAGATGTAAATTGCTTGCTCACAAGAGCACTGGCTTGAATACTCTACATGCTTTTTGCACTACTCACGGCCACGTGCATTCGCCTCCAGTACATGTTGGAACTTTCCCTTCTTGGGTTCACCCAGTACTGGATGGAATGATGTCTGTTTGTATATGCATGTGCATTTATATTGAAAACATAACCCTGTGAATACCTCGGGTTTTGATATAACAGTTTTTGCTTTTCCTCAATAAAAGCACGAGAAATCTATAAAATGTAGCTCTGGTCTATGTAACCATATTATTTGTCATTAGTCAAATAAACACAGCAATTACAATTTCTTACAACATCTAGATGAGAGAATATCAAATTTGGTCTTAGCCCACATTTGTTTAGCCTTTTAATACTGATTAAAAGGCATGCACTCTAAAAATATGAGGTCTAAGTTTCAACACCTTACAAATTTTTATCTTGTAATGAAAGAGCAATATCATAGATGAAAGTTCACAGGAACAAGCAATAGAAGAATCATCTGGAATCAGCTTGGCATAACCCTACTCCTACCATTAAACCAGAAAACAAAATTAACCCTTCACAATGCCTTGCCAGAGCTAGATTTGTGAAGTTCCCAGTATAACTGGGTGGCTTCCTTGATTCACCATGATTCAGGTGATGGGCACAACCCAAGCAAAAGAAATCATTCTGTCCTCAGAGCAGATCATCCTGTGCTTTCCATGGCCCACAGGGACAGCAGCTGGCCCAGGCAAGGCCTCTTGGTTTATGGCAGACCCTTGTTGTCTAACATGTAGTAAAACATGACTCACTTCAGGGACACACATTTAAAGGAAGTCACAGAAAAATTAACTAAGTACTGCCAGTAAAAACATGGGTGTACTTACTCTGTCTTTGTAATGGTACAAAGCATGTCAGCAGGGTACGTGCTTTCCAGTGAAATCATCCCTCAGCCCTCTCTGGAGAAAGGCAGCACAGTCATGCTACAACTCTCATAATCACAACATTCATCCAACTTTTTCTGTCAGCCAACTTGACAATAACCTCATCCTGGATTTCTTCCTTTTTCCAGTCTTAATTGTCAACATTGCCTCCCCACATCCTCAGACTGAGGGCACAACCAGCTTAGTATATGTAAATCAAAGTAACACCTCACCTTCTCCATGTAGGTGTTTGTCATCCTGTACCTGCTCTTGCCTCTCTCTCCTGACCACCTTCCCCACCCCTCATCACCTTGCACCTGTGTCTGCTCCTTCCGTGCTGCCCTGCTCATCCAAGCTGCCTGTCACACATTCTGTGGCTCTAACAGGGGGTTTGAGACATTTTGCCAGAGGACTGGGATCCAAACCCCACCTTTGGGTTTCTTTCCCCTTAGAGTGAGGGCAGGCCCGTTTGTGACCAGAGCCCCAGGCCGTGCAGGTGCCTCCTCTGCAGCAGAGACCCCTCAGAGCTGCCGGTGCTCCCGCAGGCTGCAGAGCCCTCATCGCTCCCCACATGGTGCACCAGTGAGACAATTTAACAATCAGGATAAAAACGGGAGCCACTCCCCAAAGCCCAATGCATCTTTCACCTACAGTGATATTTAACTGTCCAAAAATGGTCCCAGCAGCTCTGCCGCTCCCCTCAGAGCCCCCTGGGCGCACACGGGCGGTCACGGCTGCCCTCCTGTAAATCCACACCCGAGAGCCGCTTGCTCCTGGCCCTGAGGAGCTCCTGCCGTCCCCTCGTGCCTCCCCTCACTGAGATCGCTGCAAACCCCAGGTGGGACGGGGCCGAGCCCCACAGTGCCCGTGTGAGCCTGCCTGAGGGGCCACAGCTCTCACCCCGACCCGCCCTGGGGCAAGCGCTCCATCCCGCCGCTCCTGCATGAGCTGCACAGGGAAAGACAGGAGCTGGTTCTTGTTCAGGATGGGGATTTTTATTTTGAACTCCTGGACCCGGTTTTTAGCAGCAGAGGAGCTCCCAGACGCAGGACTGGTGCTGTATCTCTTCTGCTTGCAAGAGGAACACTTGCTCTCCGACCCTCCCAAGGGCAGACCATGACTTCCAGCCGAAGCCTTTCACAGCTCACAGCCCTTCTTCACCGTGCAAAAGCCAGACAGACCCGCTTGGCTTACACACACCTGGTGTGTCTGAACCAGCCTGGTAACAACGGGACCGTCACAGGGACAGCCGCACCCAGCGTTAGCAGCACGACCCTGCCCGCCTGGCTGATGCCCAGCGCTGCAGGCTGGAGCTCCCAGGGACAGGTACTGCCCCAGCCCTCCTGCCCTTGGCACGCTGCGGGCATGGCAGCCCTGGAAGTCTGCCAGACCCAGCTCCTTTCAGGCTGAAGTGTGGCATGAGTCTTCAGCCTCCCATTTCCAGACACTTCTTAACTGCTTCCTTCATGTTATTTTATTTCAGTGATTTAAATTTTCTGTGACATGTTTTGGCACTCAAAAAATTTTGTGAAAACCGAAATATTCCTGCTGTGAATGCTCTGTGTGTATGCTCCTCTTAAATCTTCCTGTTTATTTTATTTTTCAATCCTAACAGCCAATGTTACTAATCACCTTGAAGATCATGGACTAATAAAAATATTGTGTAGTTCAAGACTACATCCCAATCTCTTAAAACCCCATGGGATATGCTTACTTGTATAAAGGATAGACTAAGAATTTTTTAATCCTTTCACCCTATTTACAAAGCAAATCTGGACTTTAAATGCTTAGAGAACTGGGAAAACCACAGCCACTTGCATGGGTTGCACTGATTTTGCAGGCAGACCATAAAAAATTTACTGACAAAACGGAGCACTTGGTGAGCTACTTAACACATTGTTAAATACCATCAGCTTTCTCTGCTTTAGACTCAAGATTATGTTTTTTAAAATACCGATTTAATTCTTTGTCTCTACAGTATGTTCTTTACCAGAGCCGGCAGTTTACAAGCAGCAGTAACAGAGGAAAAGAGCCTCCACCCAAATATTTTTTAACCAATTCCTCAAAATATATGTGCCAAACTTGGATGGAAAAAATCTGTTATTTAAACAAGAGTGCAAGAGTAACACTTTTGTGCTTATCCTCCTCATCTGTCCACAAATGAACTCTTTTTTAGACTTTCCTAAGCACAGCAGACCTGCAGCTCAGCGCAGCAGGGTGAGCAGCCGAGGGCTGCAGAGGCGGCCGGGAGGCACCGCGGGGCACAGCCCCTCTGGGCAGGCTGCAGTGGCACCCTGAGGGCTTCCAGCAAGTGACAGAGGCATTTGCAACTTGAGCCGTAAACTTCTTTGGGTAGGTGAAGGGATGTCATCTGATCTTTCTTTTGCAAAGTGTAAATGCACGCATGTTGGCAAGGTTAGGTTCAGGGCCTGAGATTTGGTAACACTGTACAAAAACACATGCTGCAATCAGGCTTCCAGCCTCATAAATATCTGCTTTACAATTACAGAGTGACAGCTGTGAAAATTTATCAAAATATTGTCTCCATTTCCTTTCATATTGTCTTGGAAGGAATGCTGTGATAAATTTAATTCTGTTTAAATTTGAAGAGCTCTGGACTGTGTTTTTCCTGAAACTGGCACCTGGTATTTTTTGACCGTCCAAAACATTTGCTTCACTCACAGTGCTTGAGAAAACAAATATGCACAACATTGATACCTACTGCCTACTGCAGTATGGCAATACTCTTAACTCTTAATGTCTAAAAATACTCATGCAAATATATCAGAATTCACTGGCTAATAATTGCATTTCAAAATTAATTCCACATATGAGACACTGATCATGCTTTCACACCATGTTTCAATCAAAATATAAATTTTACAGGCAAAAGGGAACAGCAGCTACAGGAACTTTCAGCAGAGAGTTCCCCCTCTGGAGCTCATTTCCACAGGAAAACAAAATTGTCTTGATGCAGAAACTGAAATATGGTTGTTGTGAAGCAATACATCTATTGTACCTCTGTGAATTGTGTCATATGCAACACAAGCTTGGAACTGCTTCTAATTAATAGCCTCTTCTGTACTGAAGGAATCTTGGTTTTTAAAGTGATCGTTTAACATTTCAGATTTCCTTACTAAGGAACTCTCTTTTGTGAGTCAATAACTACTACATCTGAATAACCCAGGGAAAAACCACTGAGGCTGCTCTCCTCAAGTGCCCATAAAGAATATCCTGAACAAGAAATACAGGAAAAAAATTAGAAAGCACCACAGTAAACACCCAAATTCTTATCCTGCTGATACACAACCAAACAATCTGCTCCTGCACAGGGAGACCATTCAGTGATGAAGAGTCTTGCTCACATGTCTCCAGTGTGCCTGTGTCTCAGGGGTACAACCCACCAGCACTCTGCTGCTGCAGAGCCATGGGCTTCACTGTGCCCAAGCCAGGCTTTGTGCAGAATTCCACTGAGGCCGTGTCTTGACATGCAACAGCTAAATGCCCACAGGATCAGAGCTCTGGACTTCAACTCTGAGCAAAAAAATAGCAGCATTTAACTAAACCTATCTACTGGTTTCTGCAAGAAGCTATGATACTGAGTAGTCAAACAAAGCCAATACATAAAAGAACTCAGAAAGGAGAAAACAGAAGTGGATACACGAAATCAAATCCTGCACACAATTCCCACTGAAATTTATGGGACACGAGGACAGAGCAATGAGACAAAATTCGATCTATTGTTGTTGGCTCTGTACAACTTAAATGAATCATGACATCAATTATTAATAAATCGATATATACTTTATTATGCACAAGAGACTAAGATGACATGACACTGTGGTTATCAAAACTGTACAACAATGCATTTCCACAAGGCTCTGAAATACTGAATGCAATATGAAATACAAATGGGGTCTTCAGACTGGCCACAGGTATTAGCAAGTAAATTTCTCCCATTCTTTGATTTAAAAAAATCTGGCATTTGCATCTAAAAGAAACATGTTTATTTATTCAAAGGTGAGAATATTGTGTTTGAAATTGGCAGGACATGGCAGCGAAGATCTGATAACGCTACAAACATCCTGATGAACACAAACAACAACAGGGCACAACAGTCACCTCACACGAAGGGCTGCCAGTACAACCAACAGTACAGTCTTCTTGTGAAGCATGAGGTAGATATACATAACAGAAAGAACATACAGGACAGGAATGGTTAGGAAAGAGCAGGGGGAAGGTTACAATCATCAGCATGTACAGACATTTTGCAAAATCCATTTCCACGTGGAAAATGCTACAAAAATAGCCTAACACAGAAAGATCTGAGCTCTTGAAACACAATGTCCAAAACCAAATACTGTAAAAGGTTAGAGTTAGTGATGAGACGACACATGACAGAACAAGCAGTCTACTTTGGAGTTTAAGTATGCTACTAATAGCGATTACAGGCAGAAGGTGTCCATTTTAAGCCCAATCCTCCCATTCTTACATATGAAGTTCCTTCACAGTTGATGCCATCATGCTGAAATTAACCACTGACTCACTCCATCCATCCAAACCCCTGCTTTAACACCCTCTGCTGGGACAGGAGGGTTTCACTGGCCTTCCAGACCCCACAGGGCTCTGCCATGTGAGTCCAGCATGGTGAAACCACATGGGACAGAGGTGGCAATCAGTGCCTCAGCATTTACGCATTCAGGAGCTGCCACACCACACACAGAGACTGGCAGTGGAGACAAATTGCTGCTATAAAACCAGAGCCTAGAGGTGTATCAGGCTCTGAGCTGAGGGCAGCTTAACAGCTGCTGCAAAGTACTACACATTTCTGTAATAAAGTTATTCACTGGGAATGCTTGGGTTTGGTTCTCTCTTTATTGAAGCAGAAATGGCTCTTCCATCTGCTAAGCAATCATGTGCCATTTTGGTAAACTCTAACAGATAATTAACTCAGGTGTATTAAAATTGCTGAATTAAATAGCTGAGTATACCAAGTTCAGTTAATTTAAACTGAATATTTCACACACAAGTCAACAAATCAAATCTTTGACCTTTATATATTTTTGGTTTATCCAATGGTAAATATAAATCTGTAAATTATTCTAGAATTAGATTAAATTTTTGATAAAAAGATAATGCAGCATGTTTCTCTCAAAAATATACAATTATCTATTTTACATAGAATTTTTCAACCTGTCCATCCCAACAACCGAATCTAATACTTCCTATGAGAAACTACTCAATAAAATATCTGAGGAAGGAAAGGGTTAAAACAGGGAAAGGAATTTACAAAATATGTAAATTTCACAGTAATTGAAATTAAACATTTCATATAGAGTAACTTACATTTATCTAAAACATTTAAATATATCTTTATACAGAAATTTAATGTAGTAAAATATAGCTATGATTGAAGTTAAAGACTCTAGTCTTCTTTGAAGACATCTTTAAAGACTTTACACATAGAATATGCTTTAACAATACATTCTGCTGAAGGTTAGGCAAAGCGCTTTCTTTTCAACCACACAGGTAGCACATTCATCCTCCCGGCGCCTCGGAGCAGAGCCAGTCCTGCACACCCCTCTGCACAGGGGTAACTTCTCACATGACACCCTGTCCACCTCACCAGGACTGCTCACTGGCCTGGTAACACCAAATAGTTTTGCATGTGCAACTCTAAGGCTGCCCTGCCTGCATGGACACTGAGACCAGCCCTGGTGTACAGAGTCCAGCATGTGCCTCCAATAGCGAGGACAAGGTGTGCAGTTACCCCTTTGCACAGGTGTCTGCAGGATTGGTAACAGATTTGATTTAAAGCGAGTAACACTCTGCCTGATCCTGGGCATTTAAATCTATTGCATGTGTTGCACTTGGACCATCCTGGTATCAGCAAGGCACAAGTGTAGAATCAGTAAGAAATCTGCAGCTCAGACTTCAGAGCAGACTATCACTCGAGTGTAATGAAGTCCCTTCCTCTTGCAGAACACAGGAAACCCTCACTACAATTAATGAAAGTTATTCATCTTATTTTTAGACGAAAACAATGCTCTTTCTTACTCAAAGAAGGATCAGTAGAACACATTACAAAGTGGCAAGTAACAGTCAAACAATTACATGATAAAAGTGTCCTTTTTTGCCTTTCATTTTGCATCAATTTGAAGGTCAAGATAAGGCAATGACACTAAAAAATAGTGACAATTAGTACCCTTTTGCCATTTCCATATTCTGATACTACTTTGGGACTATCCAATCATAACATTCATACAACAGTTTGACACAAACAACTGCACAGCTATTTTCAAAGAATAGCAAACAACAGGCATTACTGTACATTCCTTGTGCCTCTAACTCGTCTCTTATTTCAAAGAGAATTTAGGCTAGTTAAAAGGTTAGAACCAAATCAACTTCTTTATCTCCTCTATCTACCTATTATAAACTGAAAAGACAGTTTTTAATTTTATACATATATATATTTATGGATTATATGTTTATGTATGGAAGGAATGCTGTGCTAATTTCCAATTGGTAAAGTGGTTAGGCTGTGTATACCTTGACATACATCTATCTGCAGAAAGACATTGCCATTAAAGGTACACACCCATCTCTGTTAGTGCACAAGACCATTCTTTGTCTTTATGTTTGTGTGTGCCTGTATTTGGTATAGCAGATCAAAAAATCTCTAATAAAAGAGCTTTGGCCCATAAAACAAGAGGGAATGTTAGAGTGTGCTCTTTTCCAATTACCAAATCAATGAGTATTATAACAAAAATGCCTGGAACAAACCTGAAGCTGCAAACACAACAGGAAAGCAAATGAGATGCTGTAGCTGTAAGCTGAACAAAACAAAGATTATTCAAAAGAGGCTAAACGTAGCTGAATAACAAAATGCTATTTACCGAGGAGATCTGACATTGATGATTTCTTGTCTGATGCTCAGACAAACAGAAATCCTTTGACCTAAGATCATCTTTGTTCTGCTTATCTTATGTAGTGATAGGACAAGGAGTAATGGCTTTAAACTGAAACAGGGCAGGTTTAGATTAGACATTAGGAAAAAAAACTCTTTACTGTGAGGGTGGTGAGGCACTGAACAGGTTGCCCAGAGAAGTTGTGGATATCTCATCTCTAGAAGTATTCAAAGGCACATTGGATAGGGCTTGAGCAACCTGGTCTAGTGGAAGGTGTCCCTGCCCATGGCAGAGGGCTGGAACTAGATGATCCTTAAGGTCTCTTCCAACCCAAACCATTCTGTGATTCTATGACTGAATTCCCTTAATGAATACCTTTGTGTCAATGAGAAGGCTCAGGGAAAGGAAAATATCATATAGACAAAGCAGCATTTTTCCAAACTGGCATAGATTTCACATTGAGGGCCCACAGACCCCTAGAACAGGTTGCAGTACTGTAAAATTAGTAGCTTTGTCACATGTAGCATAACATGCTAACAAGATCCAACGGGCTGTGTTCACTCATGCATTGTGTGCTCACACACACACTCACACACACAGTGGCTTCTTCCCCCCAAAAAATCAGTCTTTTCTTTTTTCCTGTAGAAAAAATCCCTCCTCCTTTTTTTCAGAAGCAACGAAACCAATCCCTTGAAGGTTACAAAGCTGCTGTCCGATGTCCCCACACAGCCCTGTGCTGCTCCTCAGCTGTGTGCCCGGGTTAGGTGGCACTGCTGCTGGAGCAGGGGGTGCTCTGTGTGCTGCCAATGCTGTGTGCTGCGCTGCTGTTCTCCGACGCTGGCGGCGACGTAGGGACCTGCCGTCTTCCCGCTGTCTCCCCTGAGGGACAGGCAAGAGAAAAAGTGGGGTCAGGAGAAGGGAAATTGAAAATGTTGTCATGGAAAACAACAACCCATTTCTTCCCAGTCTTTATCTTCTGGCAGTCTCTTTTCCCAGGCAATTAATATATTGGGTAACAGACTTTAATTGGAGTATCACTAGACTTTGGCACCTAAGCATTGCTGTGCACATGGGGAAAATAACAGCACTGTTTCCTTCAGCATTTTACAAGCAGCTGATGGAAACTGCCAAGATCAACACTGTCTATCTTCTGTTGTCAGCTGTCACTCAAAGTGGGTCCTATTACACAACTCAGACACTTTATAGCTTTGCTGTTTCCAGGAAAAAGGCCAGGAAATGTAGGCTTTAGTTTTAATGCCATATTTACCAAAAGTGTAGCTCAAGACAATGTTCTTCAATCAGCTGGATACCACATATCCTGAGACACAAATAGTTTTCTTCACGTAGAAAAACAACAGGCTATCTTGAAAGCTTGACTTGATTTACTCCTAATACAACATGCAGAAAGTTTTCCTACAGCTACCAGAGTATGTGCAGCACTTACAACCTGTAGTGAGAACATGTCTCACCATTTCTGTCACTGTTTACTGACAATAAATTAAAACTCCTTCACTGTTTAGATTGCCAAGTCAAGCACTTGGGATCTCCTCACACAGTTCTGCATCCTGGGATTGAAGGGAAAAAATCCAGCTGTCAACTAGGCACAAAAGTAATAAAAATGCCATTTAATGCCTAAAAGATCATAATAAGGCCACATAGGAAACTGTAAGTGTGGCATTTTTAAAGTTACACCGCTCAAGTCTGTAACCTTAGTGATATTACAAAACAGTCTCTTCAAAACAGATGGCAAGACTTAAGTTTATATAATGTGCACTGTAGCTGCCCCCTCCCTTGAGCTCATCTCCAGGATGTGAACCTGTGATCTCAGTGCAGTAATAGTCACACTGCTGCTGCCTGAGCTGCAGACCTGCCGTGGCAGCCAGCACCAGCACGGCTGCCTTCCCAGAGAAGGAGCAAGACAGAAATGATTTGCAGGATCATGGGCAGAGCAATTAGGAATAATCAGAGGTTAGTACATCTATTGCCTCATGAGCTTATGGTGACACAGCTCTCCTGCTCCACATTACCCTCTGTTATCCAAAACCTGATGCCATGGGTCAGGTCTGCACACTCCAGTTTTTCTTCCATGTTCAGGATTTGGTAGAGATCCCACTCCCCAGTGACTGCTTCAGCGACAGGCTGAAGGCAGAGCCTGCACACAGAGGGTTACAGTGCAAGGACGAGCCAGCTTCCTCCCACGGGAGCTGCTCTGGCACATCCCCATGCCCTGTGTGCTGCTGCCCAGCTGCCAGAGCCCGAGCTTCTCGGAATGCGGCTGCAGAGGAAATGCGCCTTTAACGCTTTGTGTCTCAGGCCACAAAATATCCTTCTGCAGGCTGCTCAGTACTCAGAGCTCTGCTGCAAACAAATAAGGGAGGCCTGAGGATTTCTCACAGCAACGGTTGCAAGTGCTCTTTGTAATGGAGACGAGCAGCTTTGCTGCAAGCTCAAGCCACAGCCACAGCTGAAGTGCACTTAAGGCCCCACAACACACAGCTCTTGCCTTACACCCCACTGGCTTAGGAATTGGGGAGGAAAGAAGGGACAGGACAGGACAGGACAGAAAAAAACCAACAAACTAAACTACTAAACCACACTGCCCAGGAGGCCAAACAAACTTTTAAAGAGGGCGAGGATCTTGTTTTTAAATTCAGCATTCAGTCCAGCATTTTACTCTTGTGAGCAGATTTTTGAGTCTGTTTTCCCCAGTGTAAGAAATAACTATTTTAGCTCATCCATGAGCCGAAGATTTCTGCTCAAAAGCAGCAGGTTAGCATCTACTCCCAGTCATCTGCAAATAAATCAAGTTTCAGCTTTACCTTGCTTTGGAAATGGCTTTGTAACCCCCCAGAATAAACAGTATCAAATCAAAGTATGTGTCATCGTGCTGTACAGGCTTTCATACGCCTTGTTTGGATGTTTCTTTCCCTCCTGACTTGCTCCCTTCTCCTCCCGTTGTTTGTGTACATGTCTTCCTTCCTTTTGTACTGCAGGATATATTTATAAAGGCAGTGATAAGCAAACTCCCTTTCATTAAAGCTAAACAAGTGAACACAAACATCAGAGAGCAGCGAGGGGGGCTGCAGACCCCCAGCCCCGCCGCAGCAGCCGCTCGGGCGGCAGAGGAAGGGCGGCTGCTGGGCTCCCCCGGCAGGGCCCCCGCCTCTCCCTGCAGCTCCGCCGTCACCCATTTTACAAACCACACGGTTCCACACAGCTTTGGTCAGCCTCAGCACATCAATACAATCTGTATGCATTTAAACATCAATTCATTTAGAAGCCAAACACATGTTGTTTTAATTTCATGGCAAAGCGGAAGCGCAGTGCCGCAGTCCCCAGCAAGCCCAATGGCTCACGCTCCCCTCCTGGCTCCTCTGGAAAGCATCCTAGGAGGCACCCTCCCTTCTGTTTGGGTTGGAAGACCCCTTCCTTCCACTGTAACGGCCTCTGCAGCACCTCATTTCTAGAGCACATCAGCAGCTCTGATGCACCACAATCACTTCTTGAACAATAACAAATTCTCAGTGTTCTCAAGAAAAAAGAAAATCCAAATCACAGTAATGTTATGAACACACAGCCTAGCAACTACATCTGGACTGGCCGACTTTTCCTGTATTTTATTTCCTCAACACCTAGCTAAACCGTAGCAAAGCTTTTTTTAAAAGAGTATTCAATAAAAGGATGTAAAGAAATGTAAACGATCACTGAAGAGTCATTCTCCATCTGTCTTCTTCATGTAAACAGCTTCATGTATCTCATGTAACTGCTCAGAATGGACACATCTCATCTATTGACAGTAAACAAGCTTTTACCCATCTGAACACGACAACATGCACTTTATTATTCACACTTAGGAAAGCTGCCAGTTGTACTCCCTGTCCAGGAAGTCAGAATGTTTGCTTTTCTATCTCCATTTGCCAAATATAATTGGTTGCTATGTCAGTTTACTTTAAATCAGATCCCATAAAAAAAGGGAGAAGTGGGGGAGGAGGGACACTTTTAACTTCTCAGATTTTGGAACACTTTATCCTCTTAACTTGCAACACTGCCTGAAGAAGGGAAGCGCGCTTCCTAAGAGAATGCAGGGATGGATGTTTTCTTTAACACACTTTACAAGGTTTAATGGTCTCGCTAACTAATCAGGCTTGTGCCTGCCTCTCCTAAACATACTCAATGATCCCTACTAAGATATGTATTACATTGGTACATATTTATATAGTTAAATCATGAAGAGTTTCTGCATTCATGCACACTGCAAAATTTTTGCTTCTTTACAAGGCCCCTAGATAAATGAGGTTAACTGTGGCAAATTAGATCTGGTATTTCCCTTAGTTCTTGGGTCCTCTCCAGGCAGCACCAACACCTTTCACACCCTTTAACTGACCAGAAAATAGACCAAAAGTAGGGTCTTTTTGCAGACAAGTCAGCTAAAATTCCTCCTCTGTTGTTCTGATATTAGCTTTCCCTCTCTCTTCTCTTACTACCCGTGTATCATAGGACATCTCTACTCCATGTTGAATTGCTTCAGAAAATCTAGAACTTTCTAAAGCACAGCTGTGGTGCTTTCGCAGAAATTTTTCATAACTGAAATTAGCAAAAGCCCTACATGACAATACAACAATCCTTGCTCAGTATCTGGAGATTAAATTCTACTTATTTTGTAGTTCCTTTCTGCTATCACTTGCTTGAGGTTTTAATGCTAATGGCCTATCAAGACAAATAAAAGAGCTCATTTGTGTAACACTTTCTTTGTTAGCAGCAGAGATATACTGATAAAAGTGTATCAGCAAATCTTACTACTGGCAAAAAGGTGGCCTTTTGCTGCATTGCACATAGCACTACAGCAACAAAAATAACTTACTTCACACATCCCAAGCTGCCATTCTCTACCAGCAGTAGCTTTTATCTGTGCTCTGAGTATCAGCAAAACAGAGTTTTAGAATGAACTCATATTTTCCAACCTTTCACCTAAATCATGTGTTGGAAACCCAGTACTACTTACAACAGAAGATGAGAATTCAGAACACAGTACAGCAATGCATAAATTCTCCAATGGCAAAAGAAAGCCACTCTGTAGATGAAATTTAGATTATTTTTTCTTCCCCTCCTCAAGTTAATAAAAGCCTACAGCGAGCTCTAAAATGTTTCCACTGCAGCTGGATTATCTTGTCTGCCTCAGCAGTTGTCCTCTAAGAAATTGTGCCTGCCAGAGCCTTCGCTGCACTCTGCTGCAAGTTATGCTTTGTAGATACAAGACACTATGCATAGAAAAATTACACGCACAGGAACGTAGGTGCACTTTCACAGTCCTTTGAAAATCTGAACCAGAAAACTTCCTAGATAGTTTTTATCATTCCTGTGATTCTCTAATCTGATGAGTTACAGTGTCCCCTTTCTTTCTCATATTAATTTATTACTTTTTGTCTGCCTTTTTCTCCACTTATTTTCATCTCTTAAAGATGAAACCCAGAGCAGCTGCCCTCTCCACTACGTGGATGTGGTCACCATGACTGATGTACTTTGCTTATATTAGCATTATTATTCTTTCAATGGGATTGATCCAAATTCTACTGCTGCTGAAGGATTTAACATGTTGGCTTCCCAGTGTTCCTTGAGTACTGACACACAACTTGTCTATAGATGGTTCTGTATGTGGATACAGATTGAACTCCCACAAATGCAGGACCAAAGGTATTAATTTAACAATTAGTTAAACTTTTTTCTTAATATGGATTACTGATATGGGAATTACTTAACTTCCCACTTACTCACTAAAATAGCACTTACTTGTCTTCCACAATGTTTCAGTACTTATATGAGACAGAATTATACAATTTATGCATATTATCACAACCTTTAAATTTTCCATGTTTACTTCAATTCCAAACAAGTTTCATACACAGCTGATGCACTGAGAAGTATTAAACTGCTTATACAAAATTGTTGCACTGCCAACTGGAAAAAACACCACAGTTTTTATTTCCAAATTAACATAAGCTCCTAGGTCATAATATTTACAGAAGCTCTGACCAAACAGGGATGAATTTTCACTCCTAAATAGCTTCCATGAGGTTTTAGGTGCCAGACAAAAAACCCTGCAGTGAGCTACAAGCAAATTTCAGTGCTCCAGAGCTGCACAGGCTCGGAGCTATTGACGTCACATTTTTCCCACCTCCTGGATCTTGGTAGGGTCTCGTGAGGTCAAAAGTGGAAGTAGCTGGGAGCCCAGAATACTCTAAGGATCCTGAGATACCCCATAATCTACAAGAAGCCAAGGTCACATGCTGGAAATCAAGGCTCCATCAGTGTCCAGCCCTTGTCTGGGGCATGCAACAGAAAGCTCCCCACAGGCCCTCTTCTTTCAATACATTATTCAATTTTTGCTAATTTAGTTTAGCATGGGAAAAAATTCTAAGGAGATACTGGAAAATTATCTGTGCATAGAGGCTGCACCAATTCAGACACATTCCTAAGTATTTGGTTGCACACGACTAAAATTACATGTGACTTCTAGCAATTGAAAATAGCAGTTGGAGAATGAAGGAATAAATAATTGTGGCAAAAATTTTTTGTAATCAAGGCCCCCAAAAAGTTTCAAGTCTAGTTACACTCAGAATATATCTGTTTAGATAAAGCACTTGCTTAATCATTTGGCCCACTACACATCAGCCTAATCTAGTAACTGCAAAAAAAAATTTAAAAAGTAGTATGGGAACCAAAAGGGATCCATTAACTGAAATATTAACTAAACTTGAAATACAGAGATGTTACTATTGATAATACACAAGCCAGAAATACTCAGTTTTACTCATGTTCCAGGTGAGTTTCCAAGATTTGTGTTTAAAATTATTTAAGCAAATTTTAAACCACAACACGTAACATCTCCCTTTAGGGAAGGGCGGGTATCACTCGGCTGGTATGCAATAGAGGCTCATGGGAGGAGCTGCTGGACAACTCCCGAGTAAGAAGAGAGAGCAAGAAAATAAGAAGGCCCAGGTGAAGCAGTGGTGGCTCCTTTGCCCTCCCTGCCCCGTGCAGGGGCTCAGAGCACCCCGCCCTGCCAGGCCCCGGCCTTACCTGTGCGCGAGTAGATGAACCAGAGCGCTCCGGTCAGCAGGGCTCCGATCACGAACGCCGCGAAGGCGATGCCCACCACGGTCAGCGTGTCCAGCCCGTACAGCACAGCTGCTCAGGGAAACACACACAACACAGGCACTTCTTATTTTCAGAGGCAGATACCATTTTACAAAAATTCACCTTTATTCTTCCATGGAAGAGCGTTTTAAAATTTCATCATTAACTACGCATGGCTTTGAGAAACAGACTGGCAGATTTGCATCAAGGAAATTAAAGTGATGCTTTCAGAGTGGCTTCAGTCCAACCAACTGTTCCACATCACAAAGTAAAACTCCAGCTCAGCACATCCAAATCTGGAAAATGTTGCAAAAATTAAGCACTTTCAGTTGGCTGTTAATAACTTGCTTTCAATTAAGTGTTCATTTATCTTTAAAGTGTGTTTTAAAAAGGCTGAGATGTTTGGCAAAAATGCTTTTCTTTAAACGGCCTAACATTCAAGCAAACTTTCCCCTACATCTCCTCAAGTTCAGTCTGAAATCTAGGTGGAGAACGGAACTGCTGTTAAGAGGGAAGAGATGCCAGCAAAAAGTCAGCGAAAACATAAATAGGAACAATTGTTTTTCACATTTGGCAACGCTTTCAATAACTGAAATTAATTCCAGATCACAAAAATAGAAGCACATACACACGTAAATCACTTTCTAGGGGAGAGGCCCTTTTGTAGGACCATTTCAAAGGTAACAGCATTTGGTTCCTGGATGTATTGCCCCCCAGTGCTAATCACCCAAACAGAAAAATTTTTCGCCTCTGTGTTTTCCTTTTTGTTAATTAGAGGTACTAAAAATTAATAATAATTTGGCAATCTTTTGAGGAAATTTCTTCTTAAAAAATTGATTTCTAGTTTTAGTATTTTTAATCTCTCCCAGTGCAGAAAAATTGCTTAGGCCAGTGAATAACATTGTACTGACTATGCTGGCCAGGAAATGAGCTGACTGGATCTTAGTAGCATCCTTCACTGGAATTTTCAGTTCTCAGAACACAACCAACACCCTCACTTTACACATCCTGCATCCAGCAGATGTCCCTAAGGACATCCCTCCTCCTCTTTTGACAAAAGTCCTCTCCAGCAGCTCCTGTTGGCAAGGGCCTTTGGGACCCATTTCTGGGTGCTTGTGAGCTAGTTTGCATATACAGTACCTCACAGACAGTGTCTCGGAAGGTTTTTCTTTCATTTTTTCTGAGACTGTTTCTGGTTCCTCTGGCTACTTCTTGTCATTCAAATGCAAACACAAAAGACTAAACTCAACTGTTTTTTCCACCAGGCACCATCAGTGTCCTCTCCTCTTAGGAGGAACAAAGTGGAGAGAAGAAAGTCGCATGGAGAAGTGGCAGAAGCATAATTACTCACTGCCTTTGCTATTTTGAACAAATTTATTCTTGAAGACACAGGGACAGGAGCAGAAGAAACACCTTCTTCACTTCCTCTTTAAATCTCCCTTTTCTCCATTCATTCTTTCTTTTGGCTGCACATCATCAGCACCTTCCTGTTTATTTTCTTCCAGTGCTGCTTCTCTCCTTTTCTGGGCCATTAATTGACCCTGATTAATTCACTACACCAAGATAACATTCAGACCAAAGAAATTAATCCATATCAAGGTAATGACCTCATCTAAGCATGGCCTGTAAGTGCTGGTGCTGGAGCACCTGGGGCTGTGGTGCAGGACAGGAGTGAGGCTGAAATAGGACACAGGTAGGGCACAGAAGCTCTGAGGGATGGCACTGCTGCTCTAACACTGGTGTTGGGAAGCAGTGCCTCAGCAGAGAGGGGGACACACACACACACCAGCATGTGACATTGCTAAGGCTGAGACTCTCCATGGTGTTTCCCCAAACTTGATTTTCACATACACAGAGGTCACAGTCCTCCTCTGAACACTGATGAGAACCTCTCAATCAACAGTACAGTCAACTCTGCTCTGTCTCTGAATTAAACATGCACTCACTCAAAAAGCTGGGAGAGAGTTTTCTTAATTTATCTAATATTTTGTAGACAAACATTTTGAGATGAAAAGAGATTGTTTTAAGAGTTACTTACGTGGCTGTCTCACATTTGGCTTTGGAAGGGAAGGATCTAATTTAAAACAAAGAAAATGCACAAAACAATCAGATAGAGTTCCACATGCAGCCTACAAACCATGCAGGTTCTGATCTGAGAGCAAGACATTAACTATAATTTTTACAAACCTTGAATTTCAGGAAAGGCAGACCAAATTCAGTAATCTCACTCCCCTCAGAAAAATGCTATTAATATCTCAATTATTCCTCAAGGGACTCTATCTATAGTTCATACACTGTATATTTTGCTAGCAAATACACTGCAACCTTTCTCAAATCAGATGTCATCAGGTGTGACCCACAGTAACTCTGGTTACCCCTATATGGAACTCTGAAAGTTCAGAGTGTGGAGGAACAAAGATTATATTAGGGTGCTGCATCCATATGACCACTCACTAATCATAAATATGAGGTAGCAGCACACTAAATCACACACACACAAAAGGAGACACTCACAAAAGAACAGTGAGTTTTATAGCAGAATACATACTGCTTTGTCCAAATTGTATGAATATGTGTTGATTCACCCATTTTACTGAGTCCTACATGGTACTCTGTCTTGGAAGTTCTGTGGAGTTGTTTTTTTTGGGGGGGGAGGGGTTTTAAAAAATATTTTTCTCATATATTATTATATATGAGAAATAAAAGATCAAAGGTATTGTTCAAAGATCAAAGCTATTATTCTAGGCAAGAATACCAAATATCATCATCCTAGTGATGAAGATATCACCCTGTAACAGAAAGAGACAAGTAAACAAATGTTCAAAAAGTGAAGAATTTCCCCTCCTTTTTCTTAATTGGCCTCTCTTATCTTTCTCCAAGAATGCCATCTCAAGCAGAAGAGCTAGAAATTCTGGCTTCAGACCCAGGGACCTGTTTGGTTAGTGCAGTTTGATTCTGGATTGCCCAGCAACTCAGGGATTTCATTTATATTCTGGCATATCTGAGTGTGATCAGTGCAACAGATATAAAAGAATTTGATAAGATTTTGCTTCAATACTTATTTTTGTATCTTTAGCAACTGGAAAAAAAATAGTTTACCTAATTTCTATGCAAACATAACAGCCCAAAAATACTGAAAATAAATATATTCATTTAAGTGTTCTTAAATAAGACTATGCTTCTAATATCTAAAACCCAGATGGCAGCACCAAACTTCCAGCAATATCCTTTAGACCATTAGGCCTTGAGACACATGTACCTGCATAATCCAAAAGAGCATTTTATTCTTAAACTGTGTTACTGTGTCTTGTTCTAACACCTGCATATCTCTTGCAGATCACTTCTGGCAGATGATAGGAAACAGGTGGAACAGTAGTAGGAAACAGGTGAGGACAGAGAGGGGTGTGTGGGGTGGTTCATGCACAAATAATCCGGAAAGTTATCAAGTGCACGTGACAGCAACAGTATAACTGAATGTAAGATCTGTGAGGAAGGCTGGACTGAAACCAAGGAGCACTGAAAAGTACAAACATGGGTAAGGGCACTATCAGATTGTCCAAACACTCCACTGGCATATCCCAAGTGCCAACAAAATGCCTTCTGAGCTGAGGGGAAAATGAATTTTCCATGCTATTTCTATCGCTGGCCTCTCTACAGAGAATATGAAATCAGCTAATGATAAGCTGTGTAGCTTATTAGCAATTCTCTTCAGTCATCCAGTTCTTACATGTATTTTATTGTGATTTGCAATTCAGAAGCAGTTGAGAATCATTGAGGTCTACAGAAAAGATCTAATTTAAAAACAAGTGCTGCCAGCCTTTAGAATTATCATCATTTTCTATACCTTTGTAGGATAGAGGCACTTGTTAGTTACCTTTTTCACCTTCTTTCTATGACCTGTCTCTTTTTGCTGTAGAAATAATAATCCAAGGTTTTTGCACTTAGCAAAAACCTGAACAACATTGGTAGATTTTTTTCCACAGAAGATGTATTTCCTCTCATATAAATGGCCATCCACGTGCTTTTCATGGAAATGGGGGAGAGCACGGGGACATTCAGGAGTGCAAAGGGAATGTATGTGGCATGGAGTTAGCTTTTACACACTTCCACCGGGATCTATGGCAAATTCTCATTTAGATATAGCATTGTGATTTTGAATAAAGGCAATGACAGTTATAAGCTTGTCTGAAGAAAAAAACACACCTTTGCAATGACCAGTTTGTTCTGACTCTTGAAACGTCAAGCACATGACTTTCACATGTGGCTTAATGAGGAGAACCAGGGGCAGTACCTCCTACAGAATGGTTTGCAATAGTGAAAGCTGGTTCTGTTCACATTAAAGAAGATGAAGAACACCACCTCTGAAAGGTAAATTCTCCTATTCAATAACGTGATATAATTTCTTCTCCACATCTTAGGTTCAGGTACTGGCCAACAATGGCATTTGGCTTTAAGAAAGGGGTTTTGATTCACTGCAGAACAACTGCATACCAGCAAAGCTACATTGTTAATGTGCCACTTTGTATTATGTCTGAAAGCTGGGATATGCTGGGGAGATTTCCACCAAGCATCCCACAATTATACTAAATCACCCACAATGCAACAAAATACTCTCTCACACTGTTGTCTTGTAACTAATCTTTATAAATTTAGCTTGTCTTTGCACACTGAGACCTTGTGCCTCTGACAAAGAGAACATTCTGAGTGGAGCCTGAGATGGGAGCTGCGCACAATGCTCCACACATCATAAGGACAAGAGAGCTGAAGTACGAGTCTGTTTATTGAAAGCCAAATTTCAGTTGCAGGATTTACTCATTCCCAATAGAAAACCTACTGAAATAATATGAGAGCTGAGCAAAATTAAAGTCCAGAGTCAGGCCCAAAGCACAGTTTTAATTGTAACAGTGACAGATCAAATACTTGGCTTTAATTCATAGTGGATTTGATCTGTATTAACAATTTTGTTAAAAACCCTCCAAACTAAGTATGAACTGACTTGCAGAGTTAGACAAAAACAGTTGTTGCCTATGTCCCCTAGCAATGCTGTATTTGAACTTTAAACTGTTCAAAGACTAACAGCATGCAGTGTAAAACAGAGGTTAAAGGAGTCCTGATCCCCATCATTTTGATGCTCCCTGAAAAGCATTCCAGAGGTCAAACAGCCTTTGTACACCATTAGAAGATTTTGATGTGTATGGGAAGCCACTGAAGCTTCTTATGAAACTTCAATGCAAACACAAAAAGATAAATGCACATATTTTCTTCTAGGACTGCATCAAAACGTGGCTGATGCTGTTGTCAGAGTGATCTACTAAGAAAAACTTTCAAATTAAATGAAACTTTGAGAACAAGTTCTTACTTCCCCATCACTCACAGGGCATATTCTTAAATTAGAATAAGGTCTCATCATGCTGTTTGGCATTATCTCATAATGCACTTCAGCCTCTCCAAATCCTTCAACCAGTTACTAACCACACTCTTTTTTTTTTTTTTCCCAAGAAAGATTACATATTCAAACAAGTCCCACTAAAATGGAGCCCCTTTGTGCATACTATCCTTTTCTCTTCATGGTTTAAGAATCTAGTGAGTCTCCAGGGGCCAACTCTTTGCCTTACAAACTTATCAGGCTTCAACATCCTCAATACTCTGCAATTCCATTGTTATTATTCATAAATTTATGTTTACAAGCACAATAAATAAAGGATACAGCAGGGAGCAGAACTCTGCCTTTGATCTCTGGGGAACAAGAAATTGCTCCAAGTGCTACTGCTACATTCATACTTCCAAACCCCATGTTATTTTGTACTACTTTGAATATTCCTCTCTCAATGCTTGGCAAACTCACACATCCAAAGAACAGTAACAGTGGTTAAAAAATGGCTACAACTTGGCCTGATGACTGCTGCCAGGGAAATGTCCTAACAAGTTACATCTTACAGACACAGTACCACCACAAGCTTATAAAATGTCACATACTCATAGCACTCCCTCATTTCAAGTGGCTGTATGTTACACAATATTATAGATATAGCATTATTAAACAGGTCAAGCTCATTTTCATACCTTCTTGTTTTCCTTCATGTATTATTACAAGGGGCTTGGTGAAGGTTTTCTTGTTGTGCATCATGGCCAAGATCATATCCACATTGAGAGAGGTGCAAGCTTCATCAGGAGGAATGCACTGGAGTGCAAAGAACAGAGTGTGAGGTCAGAGTCACCTGCCTGCCAGGACAGCTGTGCCAGGACAGTGGCACAGTTGCCTCATAACCAGTTTTTCCCTACACAATTTACCAAAAAATGAGAACCTCCAAACAACTTTCTCTTTTCTAGCAATCAGATTACAATATTATACAATATGGTGCATGTCTTTGGAAAATAAAGCTAACATTGTTTCTGCTTTGGATATGCATAGAAAAGATAAACTTGAACCACTTGTGCAATAAAAAGCAATTTCTATTTGTGGCCATCTAATGAAATTTAAACAGCAACTGCAAATTACACAGTCAAAATGCACAGTATAATACCTCTTAGCTATTAAAATCCTGAGCCTAGAGATATCATGTTCATTAGACAATTTCATAGAAAACTATTTATTACCTTCAGAGTTCAGATGAAAAAAATACATTGTTTTCATCTAGATCAGAAGTTTTGATAAATTTAACTAATTACTGACCTTTGGCAGTCCTTGAGTATCTTTGTCTTTATTTGTACATAAAGTCAACTCGCAGTGAAGAAAGAGCAGTGAGATGTTGAACATTGGTTTGAACACAAAACTAAATCTTTTTCTGTCCTTCTGTGCGTGTGGTATTGGAAATTTCTCTTTCTCAATAGTGTAGAATTTAACAGATTCATCTTTAGGACAAATGTTTTCTATAATGGTGTAGTCAGACATTCTATCTGGATTTGAAAACGGGGAAACAAAGCATGTTTGAATAGCGAAGCCCAACGATCTGTCAGCTTTAGTCACAGACACCTGCATTAAAGAAAGAGACAGTAAGATCTCAGAAATGACATTTTTAGTTCACATTTCATTAATATTTTCAACAATTTTTTAAGCAGTTTTCCAGTGCCATTTCCAATCTGAAATATTTTGAAGGCTAAATGTTAAGGGTAAACTGTCAAACTGAGAGACAGAAAATCTGTGGTTTCAAAATCAGCAGCTGTTTAATTGCATAACCATGCATAAATACAGCAATCCCTTATCTTTCTGAAAGCAGATGAAACCACCCCCCCAGATAAGACACACAGTTAATGTCTGTGTCTGCCACCTGAGATGGCACTGCCTCCCTTAAACACACAGGCTATAGCAGACATCTATGGAAATTAATCACTCATTCTGTGGTTTTGTATCTGTTCAAAATTATAATGAAAATAGAATAAAAAAAAAAATAAAAGCAACAGACACAACAGAGAATCCACCCCCAGCCAAGACAGGAATGCAAAGGCAGAGAGGAGGTCATGGTCTGACGTGTGGGTGGCACTTCTGGGCTGGAGGGGCTGAGGGAGCCTCCTAAAAAGCCACAATTTCTTGTGAAAGGATCCTTTTAGCTTATTGTAAGTTTGAAATTCATATTCTTTTATGAAAAATAATTAAGACTGAAAGATTCCAATGCCCTGATGTTTCTCAGCTGGATTGGAATGCAGACAATAAATGCTACAGAATAATTAGAAGAAAAAAAAGTAAATGGAATTTGTAACAAATGAGGCGTGTTCTTCTTAATAAACAACAGAAGCATTTGTCTAACCATTAACACTGTACAGTGAAACGGTTGCACAAGAAATCTTCTTAGAAGAAATGTGCCTTATATGCATACTTAATCCATATGTGCTGCATGTATCTTTTAGGAAGAGCCTGCCAAATTGTGTGGTCTATGCAGTAATCTCTGGGTGCTACGAGTTTTGCAGTGAATAAAAGCATTTCTCCTTTTTTCTCTCCCTTATGTGAGCAGCAATCAAATTAGAGACAAAGGGATGTGCTGAAGCATCTAAGCAATAAAGACCATCTTCTAAAAAGAACAGAGATAAAGATGTATGAACAAAAGCCAGCCACAGATACTGACAGGAAATGAGCTGATGGTGTAAACTAATTAAAAAAGAGATTATGGAAAGTAGGACAGGCATACTGCAGTTAATTAAATAAAAGGATGAATGATACCTCAAGGAAAGAAAAGAATCACAGGAGGAAGGTGGAAGACCAAAATATGGTCAGAAAATTACAGCAGAGAAGAAAGAAAAAAACCCCAGAATCTAAAAGACTCAAACACAAAATAAACCCCCTTACCAAACAAAAAAAAGGAGATTAAAAAAATTACCGAATATGTATTATCAAAACCCAAAAATATTTTTCTTAGTAACAAATACAAAACATAAACAAAAAAGGGAAACAAAAATCAGTGTCATCTTAAAAAAATGGCGTCACAGAAGTTCAAAACTGATATGTTTTCCAGTGTGTAAGAAAGAAACAGAATAAAAAGGCTTTTGCCAGGACAGGTGATGAAGAAATCAGAACATTGTCTCAGTAAACAGCTCCAGCAGGCTCAGAGTCAGGGGGATTCATCCCAGATCAATGAAGGAAGTGGATGATTTTAAGTGTTTGTTATAAAACTCTTAACTGAGACAGACTTTATTTTTGCTTTGGCTGTCTTAAGTACATTTCACTGGGTAGAGAACAAAGAAAAGACAAAGCAGACTGAAATCATGAAGAAAACTGCACCAAATGGATTACTGTGCTTATCACGTGCAACACGGGCTCCCAAAGAGGAACTGATGTGGGCAAGAGAAGCACGGCACAGCACTGCTGCTTTTTCCTGGTCTTACAACCCCATAGCTCACACCTTGTGATTTACTTGCCTAGAAACTGGTGATACTTCTTCATTGCCAAAGCAGCATTTAATAATGTTTACCACTATTTGAAAATCCAAAATTCTGTTCACATACCTATCTTTAAAAATACTGACACTATTGGTGTGAAATTCCATAGATTTCATAAGCAACTCAGCAACACATGGAAATATCATGTGCAAAATGCACCTGAAGTCAAGGGTACCTGGCTGTTGATTTTGTTTTAGTATTATTTATCTACATCTGCTAGATCTCTTACGTGGTAGCATTCAAAAGGATTATAACTGATGTTTTTAAGCAGATTGGAGAGACATCAGAATCTGTATTAACTGTGTAACCCGAGAATACTAGCATATGAAAAACACGGATTTATAATAATTTTTTTGCATGTCTACATCTTTCAGACAAGGTTCAGACATACAGTGAAATGAACCCATCAGGATATACCAGTTCAGAGCACGAGCTCAAAATCCACCTTTAAGTTTGGTACAGAAAGGCAGATTTAGCAAGAATCACCAATTTACTTGTAAGTTCAATTCATCTATTTTGCAAGAATCATTGGGTTTTTTACCCAAAATATTTTCCTACTTATTATCCCCCAGTTTCTGTTCTCTGCAGCCACCACAGTGGCCTGGACCAACTGCCCAACAAAACCTTTCAACTGACAAGAACAGATTTGGCTCAGCCACACAGCCTTGCAAAACTCTTTGAAGTTTGAAGTCTTCTTCAGGTTGTTACCTCTACATATACTGGCCCATTCTTGGCAACAGAGAAGAGTCCTTGGGAGGGAGAATGGAACAAATCTGTTTTGTACAAGTCCATGTTGAAGGTCACATTGGTGATGTGTGGTTCAGGAGGCCAGAAAATGCCTCTGTCATCCTCTGGCGGGTGCAGTGTGCAATTAAACTAAAATGAGAAAAAAAAATACATCACGAGTCAGGAGTGGTAGGACAAATTTGTTATGTACAATATAGACCCACCCACGTTACATGTACTTAGTGCAAACCTTCAAGAGGGCCATAAGAAACCATAGTGAGAAGAAATGTGTTAAAAGACAAATTAATTTCTTGACAATAATGTAATTTATGTGAAATGCCTATTACAATAGGTATTTGTTCACTGTCAGGTGCAAACCCGAGGGTAACATACCGCTATTTCAGGCCAGCTTGAGAAAGCCACTTCTCCCTCATCAGCATCCCCTGGAAATCCATTATCACCCGATTCCATGTCATCATCTTCAAAGCCGCTGCCTTCAGCTGGTGCTGACAGCTGAATGACAATCTGCACAGAGAGGGATTGCAAACAAATTAGATTAGGTGATAACCGAGCGCTCTCGTGGTTATTATTTTCTGCCCTCTTCAGAACAATGCAAAGGCCACCAGAAAAGCATCAGCTAAGCAATGGAAAGCATCTCTTAAACAACCTTGTGCCCAGTATGTAGGATATGTAGCTTATATTTAAAGAATGCCCGAGTTTTTTGCAGAATTCAGAGCCAGTGAAGAAAGACACCAGTCTGGGGGTTGGTGTCTGAACGAGCAGCCCAGCATTTCCGTTCTATTTCTAGTATTTCTATAGCCAACACTGAAAAAAGAAATGGCTTTCTAAAGTGATACTTTGTTACTTGCAGTTCTCCTTAGTGCACTCATAAAAAATCACAAAAAACGTTTGGTTCATGAAAGGATTTTCTCTTCTGTCATTAGCATTTTCTTTTTTCAGACATATACACCCAAAACCATGATATTCCTTCTTCATTTTCCCCGCTTTCTTTTTTTTCACTGAATTTCCCTCTCCTTTTTTTTCCATCCTTTTCACGTCTTCATTTCTTCACCTGGAAATTTATGGTTTTGTTTTCCAGTGTTCTGCATTCTGCCTCTTTATGCTTGCAGCTTCTCAGCTAGTTCCCTCCCTCCCAGGACTTCAACTTTGTTTTCTTAAACTTAGAGCAACTGCTAAAAAATGACATACACACACCCTTTGACACTCCACTGCAGGATGTCTGTTTTTTAGGCAAAACGCTCCCAAATTTTGAACAATCCCATACATGATTTGGAGTTCAAGTGTATAGCCAAGACTATTAAAAGATCATGATGGAGAAAGGAGAGGAGGTAAATGACCACTTTTACTTTGGGCCATAATAGAACACAGGGACCATGAGAGTATTTAGCTCCAGACCCGTGCTGTTCTGTTGTTTGCTGAAGATTCTATCTTGGTTTGGGACTGTTTCTAAAGTTAGGTGCTACTGACTCCCCAGCACAGAACAGTTTTAACCAGGCAAGGTCAGATCAGATTGCCTGAGCTGTGTTTGGGTTGGACCACAGGCTTTCCATCATTTGCCAAAGTTACTTCTATGTACTGGAAAGCTCAGCAAGAGAAACTTGTCATTACTTTTGAACCCAGAATATCTGCATTGTACTCTGGTTCATAAGCTGAGCCAATCCGGAAGCAGTTGCCTACAACCTAACTGTGCTCTTTTGCATCATCACTCATACACTAGTACTCAAGAGTCCCTTCATTACATCTAGCAACTGCTAAAAAATATAAATTCAAATTCTAAGAGAAAAGCATGCAAAAACAATGTCATTTCCTCACATTTTAAAAGCCTTTTTCCACACACAATTTTAGAAGAAAAAAAATTCACTTAATTCAGGATATGAATTAAAAGGTATTGCTTTGTGCAATTACAAAACTTCATTCCTATTTCTCTTTACAGCAATGTATTACTGCTCACGTATGGATGATCAAAGCTGCACAGGAAAGGCCAGTGCAACTCCTCCCAGACTGGTACAGATGGCTCCCAAAGGGCAGCCATGTCGTAAAATGTATTTAACTCCAGCTCCTCCGTTTTCCTTTGGGATACTATCTGAGCACAGGAGCACATTGAACGTGCAGCCTTCATACCTCCTTGAGTACAGGGACTGTGGCTGCAACTAGGTTTGACCTAGGCAGGATCACGATGCCTCCTTTTTGCTAAGACTAAAGCTAACTACAACGGCTCCCTTGTACTACTAGGATGTGCCGTACAGAAGGTGGATCCCCTTTGTAAAATACTCACGGAGTTAAAATAAACAATCTTGTTCAAGACGTATGCTGTGCGAGTCCCACATTTGTTGAGTGAAGATTCCAAGATGAAGTGGGTCCCGTTCATCCTGGCTTTGCAGGAGTGGTCCAGCAGCGAGAGCTCCGTGCGGGTGTAGCCGCCAGCCTGAAACAAAGGCGCTTTGTGAGGGGCTGAAGCACCATTGTGCTCGGCTGCTGCTGAAGTGCAGCTCAGTCACTGTTCGTGACTGCTGACAGGAGGAAGTGAAGTTCATTGTACTGACGTCCAGGGAAGGTCACTCTCAAAATGCTGTTATACATGGCAGACAAGGAATAAATGTAACATGGAAAAAACGGAAACAACAGGTTCATTATTAATCTGCTGATTAATAATGCTGACTCTGTTCGGTCTGAAATGAGCTAAAATGCTGTCTGTTTCAGGCTCTTTTCCACAATACAAATGGACACAAGGAACCTGTCAGCTGGGAGATGGTAAAGATGGATCTTTAGATCTATTTAGGTCTCACACTACTACCAAAAGCTACTTCTTAGTACTTTGAAAATTAAAAACTGAGACTGATGGCTGAGTGCAGTAACTTTTTGACAGAACCGACCGTGCACACCTTTAGTCAAAAATCCCTCTAAAAACCACCAGATTGTTGGGAAGAGAACACGATTCTGAGTTATGGCAAAGAACATCTACAGTATAGTTTCCTCACTAAATTATTTTCGGGGGGTTGTGTGGTGATGGCTGTAGGACTTCCAATGTTTATTTTTTCAATCAAAATGCAAATAAACTGGTCTGCCCAAAAAAGCTTCCCCAGTTTTGAGAATAAGATATCACCAACCTGTAGAGAATCTTTTTCTACAGCTACTGTCATAACTTTGTCATCACACTTTATTGACAGGGCCATATCAGCACTGCCCTGAACTTCTTCAGGTTCCTTATGTTTTGAGAGGGAATGCCCAAAGTCATGATTTATTAATGTATCTACTGAATGCCTGGATGGGAAGATTTCTTCTCCCACTGTGTCATGTCTTCCTCTGTTAATGTGAAATGGAAAAGTCAGGCCATCAGTATTCTTTGGAGCTGGCAGTGGGTTAGCACCCAGCAATTCTGTCAGCTCCGGAGGAAGGGAATGGTCTTCTTCATCGTTCATCTCTTCTAAAATAAAACAATAACAACAAATCCACATTAGTTTATCAGCTATTTTTCCAAAAAGTATCCAGAACTGATAATTTTCATACAAAAAAAGTATTATCCATAAAGGGAGCTCCTGAAGGACAATAAAAGCAGCATCTTTGTACTTTTCAGGTAAGTAGCCACAAATCCTACAACTAAGGGTTTAGTTGTTACTGAGGCATCTAATCTTGGTATACTTAGCCCCTGACAGAAATCTCTCTCACCAAGAGCTGAAAATAAACTTTTGATGAGTGGACCTATTATATGTAGAAGATCCACAGAGGTAAAAGAAACATCACATTCATCAAATATACTATTTTGGTACTGCTGAAAGAGCCTAAGTGCAAATCATTAGGTGAAATTCTTCCACTACCTGACCCATCAGAAATTCAGTCACTACTGTTATGAAACTGCTTATATAACCAGAATGAAGCTAAATAAGAGTTAACTTTATAGTAAGCAAATGAGAAAACTCTCTCTTGGCTTATACATGTGACTGCTGAGGACAGAATCCATGAGAGTGCAATTGATAAAATGAATGTGAACATAAGCTTTATCAAAACTGTAAAACAATAGTTTTAGTGCTTGAAACTCAGAATTAGTGAAAAAAACCAGATGCAACTCTTCTAACTTTAATGGACCCCAATAGCTTTACATCAGCAATTACTTTGGCTGAATACCCAATTTTTTTCAATAGTTGTATTTATTCTTTTTGCTCAGATTTTTTTGGTAAGTTGCTCATGTCTGTAAACAGTTTCAATGTTTATTTAATCATCTAAAGGAAACATTATGCTCATACTTTTGGAAAAAACACACTAAAAAAATCAAAGCTGGATTTGTTAACTAACAAGCTAATCCAGTTGCTGACATCTATTTCAGTGAACACTGGGTACCATCAGCTATGAAGTCTCGTGCGTTGGATACACTATAAACATTTAATTCCACCAAATTTCAGGAAATAACACAACTTTGCCTGGACTTTTCTAATTAAAAAGTCACAGATTATTATTTGTAACCATCATTCATAGATATTACCAGCATTCTTGATGACAAGCAGTAAAAGAAGTGCAACAGCCAAAACCAAAGTAATTGCTTTCCTAGAAACACAAGATGTGTTTTTTCTATAAGCTAAAAGTCCATCTTCAAACTTACCTGTATCTTCAAGCTGCAGATGAAATCTGTTAGCAACAGGTGCTTTTGTGTAGGAAATAACTGGACTATAATTATGCTCATAAGCCCACTTGATCAAGCTCTCATGCGATGAGGGAAGGTCAGGTATTACTGATTTACTCATAGTCATGGATCGTTCTGTTTCTTTTCCAAAACCAATACTATTTGATGTCTGGAAATAAAGAAAAACTTGGTTTGTGATTTACCCCTTAAGGATACTTACAGTGGAATAGTGACACTGACTGAACCCTGTTTTTTTATTCTGTTTTATCTACTAGTAACAGCAAACTGAGGACACCTGGGAAATAAACCAAACCCTGCCACCTTAGGCACATAACTGCTGCACAGATGGAAAAGAACCCCCTGCTTCCTCTCAGCCTCTGCCTGGAGTACAATAAATCAAGGCAATCAAAAACTGTTAATCCCTAAACGAGACACATTTACAGCCTTTTGTATAATGCCATACTTTCTTCAAAACTGAGCTGAAATTACTCTTGAAGTGAACTCAAGATGACAAATGAATTTTCAAGTGTCCCTTTAATTTCTTGGATTAGAGCATTACTTAAGCTGGATAAAGGAAAACCTTTGTTCAAACAAGCATTACTGAAAAAGGCAAAAAGCATGCTCATGAAGTAGAGCTGATACCAGCTAATGCTGTAAGTCAGCTGGCACCAAGGACAGGCTGTGTCTGAATGAGCTTCACCCTAGAAATGCTGTGTGCCTCCTCCAAAGTGTGGAGTTTGTTAAACAGTAAACACTTAATAGAGCAGTAAGTGAGAGCATGCACATTTATGCATGGCCAGACTACATAAAGAAACAACATATACTTTCTGCACATAAAAAGATTTTAAAATTAATTAATGATATAAGTTTTACACAAATATGTTGATACAGCAAACTCATAAAGGCACATGCTGTCCTTATGAATGAACATGATGAATTATTATTAAATAAATGAGTCACACAACCACTTAGTTTTCATTTTCCTGTAAATGTTTTGTAAAATTTCAAATTTTTTTGCCCAAATGGGCAAGCCAAAGGAACATAACAAGTATCTCTTACTGTTAGAGTGGCAGTTCAACAATACTCACTGGTATTACACAAACTTGTATTGAGCAGCTTGTCATCTTTAACATGTATTCATTCACATCAAATACATATATATTTGCTAAATACATATATATTTATTCTTACAGTCACAGCATTACTATAACAATCACATCAATGGCTACAGAACAAGCTGAACACAGATGCTGCAGGAAAGGCATGATGACCCAGTTTTCAACAATTTCTGCAATGCGATTGAAATGCATTTTCTAATGCATGGAATGTTCCACAAACACTTTCATTCCCATGCTCAATTACCTTCTCCATCATATAGGCTGCATCTTCTTTTCATCCCCATTGGTTTTTCCTCAATGTGAACAAATCTTAAATCTCTTTCACTCTAGAACACCAGAAGATTGACTAGAGAGATCTCTCTTAGACAGTGCTCATATGAACATGCTACACAGGTCAGAGAAGCCACTCTGCACTTCTCTACCTGACATCAGAATGAGTTTTTGAACAAAAAAGTGAATAAAGCATGTAGAGAGCCCTGATGAAATAACATAGCTCCCTCCCTCATTTCTTCCTAAAGGCCCAGTTCTACAGGCTTTAAACACTTGGAGCTTCACAACTGAAGTTAAAGATACAGTTTAAGTACAGTGTGCCAATGCTCAGTAAAGGCCACTGAGGATAAGAAACAAAAATATAGCAACAGATATCCTATTTTAGTGCCTTACTGCTCTTTGGAATCAACTAATCTTTCATCTTCAACACGTGAAAATCTGTACACGACTGACCATGTATTTTCATATTACCACACAGCTTTGACTGGTAGGAGTTATTATGCTACCCCAACTTTGCTGCATCTCTTTACTATTCTGTCATGAGGAGACAGCTGAATAAATATTATCTCAGAACTTTACTGTCCTAGCTGGCACCCAAGCATTTCCAGGGCTTGTTTACACCCCTCCACTCCTCAATGAGCCTGTAAATGTTCAGTCGTGCATAGCCTCACTGAAACAAAAGCAACAACGAGGGCTTGCAGGAATAGACCTTCCTTCACTTGCCTGCCCTGCCAACACCTTCACACACAGTGACTGAAACCAGGCAATCTGAGCCCCCATCAATCCACTCAGAATAGACACCATTTCAGAAAGAGGTGGGCAGTTGTTCTCAGGTAAACAACCGACCCTCCAAGCTTCTGAAACCCTCGAAGGTTTGTTTTATGCATTGCACCTCTCTCACTCCTTGCCCCTCAACAAACTTAATTTCTTTCTGGAACTTCACTGCACAGTTCCCAGCCTTGCAGAGGGGCAGCAGCTGCAAAGGAAGCTCTGTGAACAGCAGTGTACAAGCACTGCATGTAAGGACCCAACACAGGAGTTAAACACAGCCTGGGAGGAAAGCACTGCACATACATCATGTCCAATTAATTTAACTAAAGTACTCCCATTTTACTTGGGTTTGTGTCCATCCTCTTTCAGAGTTTCAAAGAACACAGCAAGCTGGGAGATGAGCTATATGACCTAAAACATCTTGTTCATTTTTTGTTTGTGAACTTAGACCTCAGTAACTTACAGTTCTGGGTTTGCAGCAGCCTAGCACTAACCATTCCCTCTCAGCTTGCCAATCCCCTCAAGACAACTCTAATTCGTAGTGAGGGCAAGAAGTTAGGAAAATTGAAGTGCATGGAATTGCTTCAACTAATAAAAAAAAAAAAACATTGTGAAACATTACCTAATTGCTTAGTAATGTTTTTATGCATTGTCTAAATTTGGGCTTGGAAAGGCATTCAGCTTAATAAAGATATGAAGACATCCTAAATGCTGAATATGCAAGCTTTTTAATGACACGGGGGAGTTTAGTTCCCTCCCTTACCCCCTTCTAAATAAAGGAAAATGAAGCTGTATTTAGAAAATGAAGCATCTATATAAACAAAGTAGTAATAGTTACAAATCCTAACATGAACACAAAGTCTTTTAAATACTGACATTTCTGTATATATTTCATGTATTACTTTCTCTTTTTGTTAATCTAAATAACATGTCACCTGCTGCCACTCATTACAGAAACTATTTTTAATTATACTTTTCACTTATATTCTCAATAATTCATGAAGAAGAACTTTAGAAATAAAGTTTTTAAAGCAGCCTTGCTTTTCTATATTCAAGTGCAGCATTTTAGAAATTTCAAAAACCTGTAGAAATCATCCTGTGAAAACTGATCATCCATAAAGTGACAGCTCCGTGGACATGAAATATGCTACTTAAGCTATCTCCTAGCATGGTGTGAACTAAAGTACAATTCTCTATCCTGTGAAAGTACATCCATAAATGCCCAAATATAGAGTGGTCAATTTTATGTAATAACCCAGGATGAAACTTCGAAGTCAAGCATTGTTTTTCATCCATCTGCTTACAAAAGGGGTAATCCTCAGCAACCAACCTTGACCTTTCTCTTTAAGGACTGACTATTTTGGACCTACAGAATGACCAGAACATCCTTTCCTGTCTGTAAGATAAATACGTGTCAGGGATCAAGAGGGAACTCCATCACTCACCCTAGATAATTTTTCCATTTAATTTTCTGAGCAACACTAAAATTAGCTTTCTTTTATTTCCTTTCATTCTCAAAAGCTACTATGAAATCCTGCTTACCAATCTACTTTCTTAGGAGATTTATATCAATTAGCCTTTGCATCCTGCCAGAATTTCCTCTGCACAGATTACAAGCAGAAAGCAAGTACGCAAAGTAAAATTCCTACAAATCCCAAGAACTGGAGTTTGAAAATGTAACTGAATTACTGCAAAACTGCTAATTGTGAGGCTACTGGGTGGTCCTGAGCAAACATTCAGCTCAACTGTACAATGTGCTCTTAAGACAGAAATAGGCCACAAATTTATAACCTGCAAGACCAGTTCAATTATATTTATTTATTTCAGACCAAGGGAACACACATTTTCTTAGTAGAAATGGTGTTAAGCCACAAAGCCTGTACCAAAAATCAACACGAATCAGCATCTTCAGTAATTTTAGAAGTTTAACTTCAGAGAGCCTGGTTTTACCTTTAAAAAAAATATTTTTTGCTGTCTGAGGAGAGATGAGGTCAGTTTGACCAAACACTTACTGGAGACAGAAGTACTGGCAGGGAAGAGGGACAGATACTACTACAACCACAAGCAGAAGTAAAAGGGTTTCCACTCCTAAAAGGATGTGGGTGTGTGCTGCATATCTCATACTATCTATTCTGCACTTGAAGGCATCATTCCAATTTCTGACATGAACCTGTTGATCCATTCACCAAAGTAATGGCAAAAAGAGAGATGAACATCCAACTCTGTGTTTAGGGTGCTTCAAAAGAAGGCAAAAAGACAGACTAAATCCTTGCTCTAACCACCTGGCTTCTGCAATGTCTTGGTCAGTTTTATAGCCAATATATTAAAAGTTAATGAGAATAAAAAATTTATGCATTTACTCTTTAAAATGCAGTAATTATTAAAAAGAAGCAGCTAAGAGAAAACATTCAGAAATCAACATGGTCTAGCACTACATCACATTTACATCAATTCTATACTGTTGCATTACAATAGCTCTCAAAAAATAAAAGTGCCTTAACTTACAATCACTTCCAGCTTTCCCTGGACATCATGAGACTTGATAACCCAATTGACAGACTTTCTACACTTGAGGATAAGTACGACATCTCTGACAAGTCTGGCGCCTGGTTGAGATGGTTTAATGTCAACGATTATATCCACCTGGAGAGCACTGTATGTGGAAAATAGAAAGTTAGAACAGAATGCCAGAAATTTTCAGCTATCAACCTTCTTCCAATCCATCATGTTTCCACTGTCTGGCCAGCTGATTAAAATGCTGGATATTATCCCAGGCAACACAACATGTGCAAAACAGATTGTTATTCCATATACACGTAAGTGATTTTGCATAGCAATAGAAACAAGTACTTTTCAGAAAAAAAAAAATTCTGCCTCTTATTTACAAGAAGTGTGCTACTTAATTCACCTATTATTTAGTGCAGGCAAGTTATATGACTAGCAGGTTGCTTTCTAAAGTAAACATAATTTTCTTATTTCACTGTGACAGTGCCTAAATATAACTGTTGCAGTTTCCTCTGGCTATAACTGTATCAAAACTTAAAATAATACCTTCAAAAAAGTAAAGAAGACAAGCAGGTTAACACACATGCATTAAAAACCCAACCCAAACCACAAGTACTATATTGGGGGGGTGTCTCTGCCTAAACAGTTAAATTGTCAAATGACTTTGCTTAAGATCTTGCATGCTTTGAGGAATTAAGCAGTGTATTCAGTTTCCACTACTTCTGGATATATACTTATTTTAAAAAGAAAAAAGCCCACATGTCCAGCCCACTACTTGCTGGAAAATAGATGAAAACTATCCAGATTTTCAAGATCACAGTAAAATAAGTAGAGCAAATGGTTTCTTACCCATCAATAACATCTCATAATGCAAAATACCAATTCAACAGAGAAACCTATACTTCCAGACCATCTTACGGGGCCATACATTACAAGAACGTGCTCATCCCCAAGTAATAGTTTCCAACTAATAGTCTACACTGAGACTTAGCGTATCTTGGGACCTTTGGTCTATCTCCTGCAGTTTTACACATGCCCAGCTCAGCTTCTGTATGTTTCTTTGGAGATTCAAACTTTGTAAGGATAGCTGTGGATAACACATAAAACTAGTAACAAAGTAACTTAGTACCTTTGGGATTTTTTTACTTTTAATAGCAAAATTTTTTGCAGTGTTATCATCTCAAAAGCAAATTCCTACTGTATTATCATCCAAAGCCAAAAGCTTGGAACCAGGGCTTTCACTGTGTAGCACTACAAGGGACTTGGAATGATGCTTAGCATCAGCTCTGTTCAGTATGGGGCTGCATACTCATTTGGGGTCACCTACTCCACTTCCACTACACCTCAACACTTTCTTACTCTCCCCAGGTTACTAAACAGAATCACAGAAAATTATCAGGCTCTGGGTCCCAAATCTTGCAATAAGAATTATCATTTTCATAACTACACCTCCTCCCACCTCCATCTCCCTGTCTGATTTTCTCATTAGGGATAGGATGCACTCATGTGCAGCTGCATGATATGTGAGATGCCCAGTAAATGCAGTAAGCAGACAGGATTTTAATTCTACCTTATCTGTGATGAAACTGTAACCATTTAAGTTTCATAGCAAATTTCTATTCTAGCAATCATACTTGGCACTTAAAAAGTTTTTCCAAGTATGACTATCTGAAGTCACTCACATTCTCCCACTAAGATCTAAGAAAGAATAGCAAAGGTGAGTATTTCAAATGTCTTACCTCCCCAAAGGTATCTTTGACAATTCAGAAAATCCTTATAATGTGTACAGAGAGTTACTCCTACACTGGTTAGGACCAGTGGTTAAAAAGCATTTTTGGTCAGTGCACCACTGTCAACCCTTAACATTTCTCATAATTATCAAACTATCCCTTAAACCCAACTGGAAACTTGACAGAAAATAACTGCTGTGAATCTTGGGAGCAACTGTGGAACACTTACCATAGATCACAGATCACTTGCAGTCCCTGGACACTGTTTGGGAGCCACTGTCCTAGACTTTGCTGCCAGTCATCCCTACCAGTGACAGGTGAAGATTACTTTCAACCTGTCTCACTCCCCATTCAGTGGTCTAACCTTAAAACTTCTCTGTCAGATACTGTCCTTACTGATATTCCCTTATTCTCCTTATCCTTGGAAAAATGTGATTGACTGAGCAAGTAGGGGAGCAGTAGATAGTCCATAAAAGCTGGGCTTTGCAGTCTTGTCCAGAAAAACCTTGTGATTATGAAGCAGAACTCAAAATCTTGACATACTGAAGAACCAATTTCTATTTAAGGCAAAGTACTAAAGCCCAAGCTTTTCTTTAAGGATGAAATGGCTCCTTTCAGTTGATTTTTATTAGACAAGTGAAGTTTTTAGGTATTATTTCAAACAGTTTTAGTCTGTTTTGATGATACTTTACCTGTTAGGATTGGAATTTGGAGTGCTTAGTTCAATGATATGTACTTCTCTTTCTTGGACTACGTTAGACATAAGGCACCCCTCTGCTGCTTTTGGTTGCAGGTATCCCGCAAGGTAATTTAAAGAGAGAAAGTTCTTCTTTATGTTGCACGAGGGAGGAAAAACTTGATCTGCAGGGGGAAAAAAACAAGAAAGCTTTAAACACAGATATCAGCTTAGATGTATGCACGTACCATATCAACCAGTGTATACTATATTGCTGAAAGGTGTATCTGCCATCTATTATAAGCACATATGACAAATCATCATATTGAAAGCGAGATTACTGTTGCACTAATACATAAACTTCCTAATATAAAATATATACTTCTAAACTGAATAGCTACTATTTATGGATTTAAACACTTAATGAAAGAAAATCCCTGCAAAGAGCAATTTGAAAACAATTCTGAAGGAAAATATGTGAAAACGTTTCAAAATTAATATATTACATTTAATTTGTTCCTTGCATCTTCACAAGAGATTTCTTTCTGTTGCAATTTACTCAGAGATAACTTCTGGAATCAACCCCTTCTCTCTTTATTCCTGTTATTATAAACTTAATTTTTTAAGTACTACAGAAAGTACATTCCTCAATATATTTTCTATATACTGTGCACTCAGAGTCAGTATTGTCTAGAAAGCAACAAATACTGCATTTCTCTTGCAGATGGAAAATTAAAAACACCAAGAAAACTATTGAATCAGTTGTTGATATTAAGGAAGTCTGATCACAATATGCATATCTGAAATGATGAAATTCTAGCATAGCTATTCAATCTCTCTTTTGCTTTTAAGCAAAAAGCTGAACATGAGCATTACAGAATCACAAAATAGGCTGAATTGGAAGAGACCCACAAGGGTCATTGAGTTCAACTTAAGTCCTGGCCCTGCAAATCACCATCCCCAAGAGTCACATGCTGTGCCTGAGAGCATTGTCCAAATGCTTCTTCACCTCTGCCAGGCTGGTGCTGTGACCACTGCCCTGGGGAGTCTGGTCCAGTGCCCAAACACCCTCTGGGTGAAGAAATGTGTAAAATGCAAACCATAAAAAACAGCCACTTCATATAATTTTCTCATGCACAGCCTACATTACTGTACCCCAAGAAACAGTATTTCCACTGAAATTCAGGAGCATTTTTCATTTCTGAGATAGCTCAACATATGAATTGTCATAAATACATAGAAGGACTAAGTACCATGTTCAAACACTTGAAGTCCTGTAAGAATACAATTCCTCATGGCCGGGTCTTTGACCATTGCTCTACAAGAAAGACTTTTTCTATTAAGGTCAGTAGCAAGATACAAAAAACCCCCCCAAAAATCCAAAAGAAAATGAATCAAGTAGCATGCATTGTGAACACAAAACTATGAACAAACTCTTCCAAGCTGTGCTGAGGCCATGCACTCTCTAAATGAGAGCTGTCACCTCTGAAGTGTATTTGTGCGTGCTACCCAATTTAGCAGGAAGACCAGAGACTCCTGTGACCCTGGTCTCTGCAGAAACAATCAGGGGAGTATCTTCTCCTGATCATATACAAAGCAGCCTTTGAATATTAACCCTGTTCTGTCCCCTACAGAAGCTACTAAAGCTGTATAAGACTGTAACTATTCATACTGCCCAAGCAAAGCACTTCTCCAACATCTGGTATGTGCCCTGCCAGATTAGCCTTGAATGCAGCTGCAGTTCTGCCAGCTCCTCCCACAACTGCACAGAATGGAAAATGATCCCAAATGGTCTGTGCTGAGCTTGAATTTTTAAATATATATATATACACACACAGACACTAGGTATTTGCTTCTTAACTGCTGTACAACATGATTCACTCCATAAAACAAGAGTTCTGGAGTGGTGTGTGGGTAATTACCACACGTGCTATCCTTTGCCATCGCAAAGAACTCAGTTCTTGCTCCTGGCACTTCCATTAGGCGTCTCTGGAGCTCTCCAGAAGTGCTGCTCTTGCAGCCAGAAGCACAGAGACTCCCCAGCCTGGGCCTCCACTCGACAGCATGCTTTTCCTCTGCAGCAAATTTTAACTCTATCACGGGTTACTTGACATTCACACCAGGATGTATTTACTCTCATCTGCACCAGTTACCAAAATCGGGCTGGAGCAGAACAGAAAAGGGGATCCATTTCATCTTTCTTTGCTCACTATACATCTATTCTTTGTTAGTTTCAAGGCTGTCTACTTACTTTGGAAAGGGACTGCAGGTGCCTGCAATCAATTAAAAACATTACCAAACCAGCCAAGAAACAGTCAGTTTATGGATTCTGTGCCTCTCTAATCTCCCCAGACTCCCAATATGGAATCAGACGTGAGGTTTGCAGGCAACACCCTCAGCAGAGGGTCTCTGGCCAGCAGGCCGGGGTGCGAGGGGCCCTGCTGGCCAGAAAGCAGCAGAGCTGTGAGCAGTGGCCAGCAGCCACCTCCTCCTTCAGCAAGTGCCAGGCTGCCTGCACGGAGACAGGCTGCACACCAAGATCCATAGTTTCTGTGTGCAGCACTTCTATTTTACTGATGAGGACAGAAACTGTCTGCTCTATTCTGCACAAATTAGGTGTCATCCACAGGTTCTTGGCTAAAAGTTGAATATCCAAGCTTAACATCATCCTGAGGAGGCTTTTGTGCAAATGAGCACTGTTACTCGAGTGTCACTCTCCAGGACAGGCACCCTGGGCAGCAACAGTTGGATTCAGCAATAGAAGTCCCATCCAAGCAGAGCTTGCCTTTCAAAGTCTGAGCTGGGCCTAAGCAAGGTGTTTGGAATTTTCCTTGGGCACTCTGATGGTAGGGCTTATTCCTGTGTATTTTGCAGTTTGCTAGCCCTTAGCACAACAGAGGTCAGAACCTTGGCTGGTATTTAATGGCAGGATCGAAATGGGATCAGGGAAGGGCCAACAGGGGTCTCAGGAGGGAGAAGGCAAACTCTAGGCAGTGCTTATCCTGCAGCAGGACACACAGCTAAGCCAGACACAAAGTGACCATGTGCAAGCATTAAACCAAGCAAGCATGGCATGCAGGATATGTGCACTGGTGGGTACTGGCTACAAATTCAGCATCAGGACTGAGGCTTCAGCTTCTGCCAGGACAGAAGCACAGTGTTACTGTCTGTAAATAGACTGTACATTTTCCAGTTTAGCTATTGTTAAGGCTAATTTTTTTTTCTTATTCAGGTAAGAAATGTGTTGAAATTAGGGTCCCTCCAGGCTAGCATATTTGCCCTAGATTTACTGGTGATACTGAATGCATTAGGTAACATTTAGCTAACTGATAGGACTTTCTGACTTGTTTAATCATGTCATACTGAACCACGAGGAATTAAACTGACTTCTGCTGAAAAAACACATACTGAGACCACTTTCACCATGAGCACTCCTGCTTTCTAGAATCTGACAGTGATGATCACAGCAGTCACTCTGCCCTTTCCTTCATTACATAAACCAAGGCAAGAGCAAGAACCCCACTTCATGTGCTCCCTTCTTCCATACCCCCATTCTGGCCTCTTAAAGTTCTTGCTGTGATCACCATCCCTGCAGTATTTGATCAGCCACTCTTTAGAATCAACAGGATTCAGATGCACTTGGCTCTGATCCAGTTTGCTAGTACTCTCAGCTGCCTTTCATTTGCAGTTTCAAAAGTGACTTCAGAGACCCATGGCATGAGAAGCAGCTTTATTCTATGAAAGACCAGCCTTCTTCAGATCTTTCTGTCCTTTGGCTTGCGTTTTGTTTGCTGTATTCAGCTACAGCCTACACTTCTAAAATGTTACAACTTCCAGTTTCAGATTTGTCTAACTTGAGTGAAGCTGAAATGTAGACAATTATATGGAAACAGCCATCAAATTCTGTATCAGTCACATAGCAAGGAACTGCTTTGTATGACCACCTAGAGATTATGAGCAATACTAGCAGTGATTCACAGACTGTCAGCTGAGGGTACCTCACTAAATGGCACGAGGAGTGTAAGTTTTCTATGAAAAGCCTAAATTGTGCATCAATTGTATGTGGTGGTTTGTGAAATCCCGTGATTCTATTGTTCACTCTGCAGAGAACAGGACCACATCCCACATGGTTTACACAGAACTTCACACACGACTGCTGCAGTTCAAGAACTGACCCTGTCCCCACTCCTGAACACATGCATAACCCCCACACATACATGCATATTCATTCTTCTGCAGGAATTTAAATCAAAATCCAATACGGTTACAGCTGAGCTAGTTTGTAGGAGCCTTTTCAGGAACTGTCTATTTTGGTTGCCTGCCAAGTTTCATTTTGTGTACTTACTCCTAATTAAATTGTGTTTTAGTGCATTCTAAAGGTGATGCAAAAACTCTTCTCTTTAGCCTCCTGATTTGACTGGAGACGTGAAAATCAACAAACAAAATTTTATCTGTTTTTTTCAACATACCTAATTAAATATTTGTCTCCACAATGCAGAGACCACTACTCCCATATATATGTTTCAAGAGCACTTTAATAAGCTAGTAAGTATATTTCTGAATTACTTTCTGGCATTAGAGTACAAGACTGGTGCCAAGAAGAACAACAAACAAACAAACAACCAAACCCACACAGGGGAATACTCTACAAATTTGGCAGGATTTGTAGGCGTGTTCTGATTTTGGGGGGCAAACCTCATGTGTCAGGAAATCAAATGATCAGATACATGTGGTTAGGAAAGAATGTTTTCTCCACAGAAGGCTTTTGGTTGTTTTTTTCTTTTCTGTAACCAACTAGTTCAGCTGTTTGGGAGTTTCTGTAGAAATATTCCTGCATATAGTTATGTTGTGCCAACACTGCTCAGCTATGGAGCTACAGCCTGAACCCCACCCCCATAGTCCCCAAGGAGCTGGAGTCCTCTCCCACCTGCACTAGGCCACCTGAAGAATCTGGCATGTGGCTCACAGGGACAGGAAATCTTTCTCCTTGGGATGAAAATACTTAAGGACAGACTGAGGTAACTTATTTTGGTGAGGAAAACATTAATCCTCTGCCCAAAGAAGCCTGGGTCCTTATACAAGCAAATACTGAAAAAAATAAGTGTAACTCAGGTCTTGCTAGAAATTTCCCCCTTCTTCAAGGTCTCCACTTCAGTTCTTCAGAAGAATGCACCCAAACAATCACTATGACTAGTTAATTCTGTTTAAAAGGCAAAGTTTGACTCTTGTAAGATTCTGAGCAATTGCATCCACACTTATGAGCATGAAGTTATGGCACAAGAATCCATTAAAAGTTGCCTAAATCCAAGGTCTGGTCTTTAAGGCTGGCTCTTATTTCTCTGCCTTCCCCTTTCATGTCATATCTCTTGGAAAATTAGAGGTATGTTTAAAAATTAAAATAAGTGAAATAAAAGCAAGGCTTATTCTCAGTATCTAAAAGTGTCTATGAATTCAGTTGGTTTTGTCTTGGTTTACCTTCTCCTACTTTAATGTAGATGTTCCTTGATATTTTAAGTTCAGTGAATGACGTTACTGCTCCATATTCCTTCTGGGCCCACTGTAGCAGATGTTCATTTTTCTCAGGAAAAAACTTTTCTTCTGTTTCTGCTGACAAGGAGAAGTTTCCCTTCTCAAACTGAACAACAGAACCTAAAGAGACCTAAAGGGAAAAAAAAGCACATTTTTAATGAGGTCCATTTATCCACACAGACATGTAGCTTAAGCAATGTAATCTGTCACACCCAAATGCAGTGACTGAATGTGATTATGGCTTATTTCCAACAATACCCAAATATCACGTTTTAACATCTGCATAATGATCCCTTTTTCAGAGATGTTCCCATCAAATCAATTTCCCATCAGCCCAGGTGGGTGCACACGGCAGCTGAATAACAGAAGGCTCTGAGCTACTCTCCAAAATTGTACGGCTGCAGAAATGGAACCACAGTGCTGCAAGGGGAGATAAACTTTGGGGGCAAAGGGAGGGAGAGAATAAGAAGAGGATGGTCTGAAGAAATGAAGGCAGATAAGAATGTGAAGCTCAATAAAACTGGGAACTCCTGAAGTTAATCCCAAATCAGAAAGAACATGAGTCGAAGCTCAGTGACATATAAAGGCCAGCCCAGAAACAGAATGTAAGGAAATGGGCTAAGAGAAAAGGACGGTATTTATTGTTGCTCTATTTACGGGAAGTGAGGTACTTCAGTTTAATAGATAAAGATGAGTTAAATATATCTTTTGAAAAATTCTTTAAAATAGGTTACATTAACTGAGGTCTTGAATGGAAAGACTAAAATGTTATTTAATATAGTGAAAATGGAAAAACAGTACATAGAAGTATAACAGGTTCTGCAGGAAAGCCAAAGATGTTCAAATACAACTTCACTGGAGTGGCAGTAGCATCATTCAAAACCAGAAGGTGGCAGAGGATCAGACTCTCAGATTGTGACTTGCTTGAACCTGTGCTGGTCTTGAGAGATAAACAAATCATTCCAGATGTACTACAATGCAGCATCATCCCAACAGCAACCTTTAGACTTGTCTGTCCCTGCAGATGGATGTAGCCAACACTTCCAGGACATCTGTCAGCTCTCGAGAGGTCCCTACAGTAAGTGGTGAAAGAGCAGCATTCCTTCATTTGCCCAATCCATCCATACACTTCACTGTCTCCTCCTTCAAGGTGCTCAAGGACTGGGGCCTGCATGCCCTACCCAGGCTGGCCCTTCAATGAACACTTTCACTAAGATCTAAATACCAAGTCAAGAAGAATATGTACTTGAGTGAAAGCACAGCAAGATGAACAAGCTTTCAGGTGTGAAATCACCAGTGAAGACCTTTTTGGACACACCCCTTTTGGTTTGTTGAGATACAACACGCAGTCCCTACTGCCAGACCACTGCAGCAGATGAGGTTTCATGAAAGTACCACCAACTCCATCTTCTTCTTTGTCCTCCAAGCATCCCAGGAAGAAGTCTGAGTCAGCCTATTGTTCTCCTCCTCCTTTCCTTTTCACATCTTTCTACTAACCCAGACTTCTTTGCTGGAACAGTATAATTTTTTACCCAACCAAGAAGTCAAAACTACTGATAACTCAAAGAAAGAAAAACAAATCACAAAAATACATCATACAATTTCTGTCTAGAGTACTATTTACATGTAAGTATCTCTCAACCTAATTATTTTACACAGATTATCTGAAGCCAGGCTGCAGTTACAGAAATTAACTAATGGCAGCAAACTATTACCATCCCTGAAGCTACTGGTGCCAGCACTATTTCAGGGTGATACATAGCAAATTATTTGGCACTTGAAAATGTTTGTCAAAGTAGATACATAAATTTGAGATATAAATTATATAATTATACATAAGTAGATACATAAATAGCAAATTCTTCCCTGTGCCTCCAGCTATAATGCCAGCATTTATTATGCACATATCACATATTATTCTCTAAGAGAAGGCATAGGTAATTCAGAGTTCAATTTGACCAGACCTGTCACAAAAAACATCTTAGGAATCCTTTTGCCAGAATAGTTTTGAAAGTTTTAACTAACACCTGTTTCATTTCTGAATAATCTTTCTTATTTTCTTTCAAATGACTACCATAAAATGCTTCCTTTAAATGAAAAAAAATGCTTTATTATTCAGTGTAACACAGTTGTAACACAGCACACCACATTCTCTCAACACTCTCATAGTTCCCAAATAAGGAAGCAAAGTCTGCCATTAGAGTTAATCCAGTTCTAGGAAAGGAGAGCAACCAGCTTTCTCTATAATGTGTTGAGCAAATAGGATTCACTTTGTATTTTCACCACCTAGAAGCAGCTATGCCCCGGACTGATTTAACGGAGCATCTCTACGATGCTCTTAACACATCAAATGCAGTGTAAATTCCAAGTGTACAGTCTCAGAGGATGGCACTGACACAGCACATGCCAGATTGCATACTTTTACATCAGGGACATGTGGGACATCTTCATAGAGCTTTGGCCTAACTAGAAAAAAATTCCATGCATGAAATTCACAAGATTTAAGGACTAATCAGTGATTATTTTGCAGGAATATTAAATAGATGTTGGCATTCCACTCTCAGAGACAAACAGTTTATCCAGTAAGTACAGCAGCTGGTTTTCAGTTACACATTGTTTCCATATTTTTTTATGGTCAGCATCAGGGTAAAACAGCATCAGTGTGTCTTTTTAAATATTTGAGGACAACGTAAGAGCAAATTTTATTCCTTCTAAATAACAACCAAAGAAATGGATTACCTTGCAATAATTTTTGCTGTATTTTTCATTTGAGTTAGTTAGACGTATCTGAGGAAGATGCAACAGCTGCCTTCCTCAGAATACTGTTGCATCTTCCTCAGAATACATTTGGGTTTTCATTCATTACTAATTGAAATTTGAAAACCTTTTTCATCATCTTGCAGCATGACAAATGTGTTCCTGAGGGACAGATCCTGTCAAAGTTACCAAGTGCTACAAGGGAGAAACCAACAGACAGAAAGCAGAAAAACTAAAAAGTCTGGCGCAAGCATCCTCACTAAGTGATCATACAGTAAACATCTTTAAATAAACATGAAGCTTATAATATTTATTTTTTTTCAATCACATACTAAAGACTATTTGAAATGCTGGTTCCACTACCCAGGTTTTAGAAAGGACTGCAGAGTTCTGCTGTGCTTGCCAATGTTGGGATTTTTACTACACAGACCTAAGGCAAGGTTAAGTGAGCCAAGCACGTTATTTGTTCTGGAAAGAATTCAACAGACCCTTCCAAAAAAGGCAACCATCACTGTTTCAACACCTGCCCTGAACATTAACTACTTACTCTTCAGAACAAATCAAAAGCAAATCTAACATGCTTAGGATAATGCAAAGCATTAAAGTCAAATAACGTTTTAAATATTTGGGAATTAAACAACTTTTGTCTGAGCACTAATTATGCACTGATTGAGTGATTAAGAGACTGCTGTCACAGACACTCTTATCTCCTGCCTTCAACTCCTTTAGTGGTTACTTTCTGAGGTTGCAGAGTGGAAAAAGTGCCCCAGTTCCACTTCTTCCAGTTGTTGTGAGGACATTAAAGGGAGCTGCACTGGAAACATCCCCTGCTGCTGAGTAAACCTGCATGTTCTGTCACTTTTCTGAGGCTACATGAAGAAGCTGGACATGGAAAATCTGTTTGCAAGACCAAAATATACTGGCCATGGCCACTAACCACAGCAAGCACCACAGTTCAAAGGGCCATTCCCAGAGGAAATGAGGATCAAGCATAGTATATCGAAAATTTGCTACCAAAAGCTGAGCATTCCATCAAAGAACAAAACCTATTTAGGAACGTATTTTGGTTGCATGCACTACTACCCTGCAGATCACTGGGGAAAATAGGGCCTGAAATCTTCTCTGCACCATACTAAGGCAAGGATACACCCCTCACGATGGGGGGACAAAACAAAAATAGCCTTCATACATCCCTCAAGAAAAGTTTCCAGTCTGAATAAAACTGCCCTTGCAAGGCTGCCATGGGAGTTCAGGACATCAGTTACCTGGCAGAAGTGCCAAATGCCATAAGTTACTATTCCCCAGAGGGAACAACTCTCAGAGCCAAACCTGAGTCATCTCAGTGGTGAGCGTGAATACTGCACACACAAACCAGCATATTCTGTTTCTTATTTTACCTATTTCCTTCTCCCCTTTTAAACATTTATTGCATTTTTTCCCCTTTGAATCTGATCCAGGGGGATATTTACTTTGCTTTATAACATTTTAAGTATTTAACATAGTTATAATTCAGAACTCCCAAGTAGGAAACAAGTTCATAATTTAGCCTTGAGAGAGAGGTAGGCACCTCTGGGGCATGACTCAGAATACAAAGTGAAGTGTCCACAGCCACAGAGCATGAACCAATGCCTCCCCTCACAACAACAGCTACACCACTACCCATCGAGGGCCTGCCAGCACAAGTGATCACCTAATGCACCCCTAAAGCCACGAATATAGTAGAAGGAAAAGAAGCAGCATCCTTCATATTTTTATCTGAGCTGTACAGTATCAGACCTGTGGTGGAACATGTAGGAGAGGAGTATATCTGCTCAGAATAAGATTAAGATTTGAACCAACTATCAGAACAGCCTACATGGGATTAGAGTCAGCTGGTGGTTTTTGGTATTGTACTTGGATGTAATTTCATCCTTTTACACAGAAAAAAAAGCCACGGATGGAGAAATATCAGGTATTCCAAAACTCAAAAATGTACCTTTTATTTTCATAAAGCCATACACAACCTACTTTAATGACCAAGAGAACAATTCTCTTCAACAAGTGAATAAGAAACATGTTGCTTTTGAAATTACGTGCCACATTTGTGCATCATCTATTAAATTTTCATAGTCCTTACAGCCACAGAGGTGTGATGTTTTCAGGCAAGGACAAAATTTTTCTTTTTAGGGTTCTTAAGACCACATGCAATCATTACAAAATTCCACTTCCAGTTCTCATATTTTTGAAAACATACACATAAGAAGCATAATCTTAATTACTCTTTAGATTTTAATTCAACTTCCTAGGAGATACTCAGTTTGGCAGCTACCAAAGCTCCTTATATAATTAAGGCTGTTCAATGTTTTCTCAGGATGAAAGCAGACCCTTACGAGATCAGAGAGCAGACCCCTGCACATCTTTATATAGCTAGAAAAGAGATCCTGGGATTTTCTGTCAAAGCTGAATCTGTGTCAAATCAAGTGGAACTTTCAAAACCCCTAAGGAACAGTTACTAGAATGATAAAGAAACAAAATCAATGTAAAGGGGAAATCTGTTCCCAAAGTTTAAGACTCAGCAGAAGTTTATTAATTGCACACAGGTAATTGTCCACTCATCTCACATTAATTTAACAACATCTTAACAGACTCAATGTAACCCGTGTTTGATATGAGCAAAATAAGGTAGCAGAAGCTTTTCCAGGGATTCTGTTTCAAGTTAGAGGCAATTTAGTGGAAGAAGTGAGGGGAGAATTAAAGCCTATCTATGCAACTGCAGCTATAGTTTCCACTGGAATCAGTGACTCAGTAACACAACCTGTTGTGATTTATTATCTCCACGTCACTAACACCAGTAGTCTGCCAAAATCCACTGCCTGCTTCTGTAAACTTCCACTGGCTAAGCCCCCTGTTTACTGCAGCTAGCAAAGAAAGGAAGGAGCCATGACCATACAGAAGAGAAAAGACTATCACAGGTGCCTGTTCCAGGTCCTTCAGCCTCCTGCAAGATTGGTTTGGGAATACACCTCAACCACTAAACGCCCAAATAGTCTTTGTTTCCTCACTCTTGCAGGCTGGATTAACCTAAAGCCCACATCTTCAGACTACCAGCTGTCTTGGTTCTGAAAGTGATGGGTCTGGGCTCCTAGAGGCACCAGGAGAAGGAGGAATGCTTAGGCTCAGTCAGCGGCAGCAATGAGAAAGAACAGCAGGAGATACAAGAGGCAGCATTATCCAGATCTGTCCTATCCACACTCCTAACACAAGTTCTGGCAGGAGCAATAACCTGCAGAGACAGCCCACTCTCAAAGCTGAAACAAGCACCACATAATAAAGCTGGAGTTCTGAAAGATGTCTTACATCACATGGGATCTAGTATGAACTCCGTGACACTCTTAGCAAACCAGGCTCCCAAAAAAATGCAGGCCTTTGAAGTCCCATGAAAGAAGAAACTAAGGCACAAGGACCTGCCTAGTTTCCTGTGAACTTTACTGGCAAGGTGTTCTTGAAATATTTCTGCCCAAACCAAAGTGATTACAGTGAAAGCAGAGGACAGCTATACATCATAAAATTTCCCTATTTTGGGACATCACACATACAGAATTTTTTTACCACACTCTGCATTTCATGTACTATATCTTGCTTCCTAAAACAGAAATAGCACTTCTCATCTGCAATGTCTTCCTGAAGCAAGCTTTGAATGGGAAAAAAACCCAAAACCTCAACCCCCCCAGATATTTAAAAATGCCTTACTAGGGTTATTGTACTCTTAAACTCCTTTTAAATGCATCATTTTCAAGTATGTATTTACTATCCTGTCATTTTCTGCCATTCCTGCTGCTGACAAAATCCTTCTGCTCTTTTGCCAAAAATGTAAGAATCACCACCATATGTAGCCTGAGGTCCCTCTAATATTTCTGGGAGTAACCCATTTATATAGACTTTAGACAAGGAGTATTTTGCCAGGGTTGAATCATGCCAGGAGAAAAGCTCTACAGAGAACTTTACCATCATGAAAAGCCTAGTAAGAGTTACTGTTTACAAACACTGCTTTTAATTTGACACAAAATGTTAATTTTCACATTTTTTCAAAAGGCAAGGAAACGGTATGGGGAGGACAAGGGGGAATATCAACTTTTCCAAGTGGAAAAGGGCAACTACAGGATTATTTCCAGCTCCTGAGTAAAAGAATGATGAAGATTTATAAAAAAAAGCAAACTCAGGATTCTACAGTAATGTAAACGTACTTTTAAATTCCTCTTCACACTTTTACACAACACTGAAAATCCACTGCTTTTACTTTGAATACTGAGAGGTCACTATTTATACCAAATTTATCACTAGTCATGCATTTCCTATCCTTCCTCACTCTTCTCCTAGCAGAGCACTCTGCTCACATCTGGGTCTGTTTAACCAGTGATTGGAAATTTAGCCTCCTGATTTCCCGTTAAATAGGAGGCACAGGAAAACAAATAGCACTTGTTTTTCAGTGAGTTTTGTCAGTCATCCAAATCTAGTGCAAACCATAGAACAGCCTGTGGTTTGGTGGCAGTGACCCAAAATATGTGGACCATATTTTCATGAAGTGAGAGGAATAAATCAGCAATTGACTAAAGTAATAAGAACATGGCTTTTTTCTTCTTAGAAGCACAGAAATGACTAATAATTAAACTCTTCATTCTATCACTTCATCTTCTTTAAAGCTTTTATTTTATCTGTTCAAATCTCAAACCAAGAGCAAGTGATCTGGTTTTGTATTTATCATTACTGCTCTTGCTTCTTCCATTTCACTACCTTAACACACATTCACTCCAGGCTCTTGCAAGTAAGGTTATTTGTTTGCATAAGTGTTCTCTTATCCATAACTCATACTCATTCAATTGTCTGAATAACTAAATCAGAGAAAAAGCTGAAGCATAACTTCTTAAATCACGTATTATATAAAATCACATATGTAGATATTTAAGGGGGTTTTGGATCTATTCTAACAGTGATTTCTAACAGGAAATCACAAAGGATTGGGATTTTTTTCATTGATTTAATTCTCACTATTTTCACTTGCTGAGTAAAGACATTCCTAGGCTATAAAAGCAATTGAAAAAGCTACCAAATATAAAGAAAAAAAATTACTTGCTGAATAGCACCTATAAAACTCTTTCTGTGCAGTTTCATAAAACTTCTGGGTTCTTGCCAAGACATGTTCGCAATAAACTACTTTTAGGGAAGCAGGGAAATGACGACTTGATGGGAAGGAAGGAAACTATTTTGCTGTATGAAAACTTAAAAGTGGGGTGGTGGAAGAGGTCTGGTAACGTTTTTCTGCAATACTGACTTGCACCAAGATCTCAGGTAAAAGTGGTTTCTACAGTAGTTATATAACTTACATAAAACTGTGATCTGCCATAATCTAACTAGTCTAATCACCAGTGAAGATGTCCTTCAACTTCCTCTTCCACCCCTCTTTATAATGCAATTTTGGCATTTATTCCCTGCAGAGGAAAAAAAAAAGAGCACAGATGCCAAGCATTTCCCTTGCTGAACTGAACAGAGCTTCCCACCCATGCAATACTCCTCAGAGTGATGAGCCCACAAACACTTGAACAGAAAGTGCCCAATTCCCAAACTGTTGTATTTTTGTGACATGTACAAATATACAATCAGACTAATATGACTACATGCACCAGTAACTGAAGTGATGATTTACAATTACTTAGGTCAGGCAGTCCATACACTAACCCATTGCAGGTATTTTTGGATTGAAATGCCAGGATACTAAGGTGCATTTATTTTTAACGCAATAAAAATAAACTCAAGACTTATTTTACTAAAATTACAATAATTTCACAGCATCACCTACTTCACCCATCAATATAAAGCAACTCATGCAGAGTCTGAAAATAACCCTGTCCATGCTAAGTGTATTGTTACCACCACACTAGGCAGACACCATACATTTTTTTTTCTCTCTGCACACAGAGAAAATTTTTGTCAGGTTTATATCAAGATGCCCAAATTTTCTCTTAAGACTACTTATTAGTGTTCTTTCTGTTTATAGATGGGGAAAGCACCCCAAGAAGCAAAATGACAACAGGACCCAGAACAGTGAGGCACACCTCCCCTTGGCAGCCATGCCCTGTCGTGATGGCTTCCTCCAAAGGAAGCACTCTGAGACAATCACTGTGCTTCCATCAAGCGCCACTTTGGAAAAAACTCTTCAAAACATGACATTAAAAAAATCCTGATGCTAACCCAACACAAACTTGGGCTTGTTTGGGGCATGCTACTTAATTTTAATGATAATTTATTCCACTGTGAGGTTTAGCCACCAGTAGACATTTTATGAAAATGAAACCATGAGCTGTTTCCATGAAGATGAAGCACATGACAAGTCACTGAGTGAAACTATGTGCATTACGTGATAAAAATGAGTGCAGAACCAGATGTATACACCAAATCTACATGTCCATACTGAAAAAATGTTTACCAAGAAGGTAATTTGTGCCAATATTATAGCCATGCACCCAAAGCTTGGATGTTCTCCCACATTCATTTTAAGCTTCTTAACTGATAGAGGACCAATTTTTGCCAAAGGCAAAAATCCATGCTTGAACTATGTGACAAGAAGTTAAACTCCAGCCCAACTCAGTAGTATTGTGTTTTCCCAGTCTTTTGGATATGTGCTGATACAAGCTTTAAATCTTTTCATCCTTCCCTGGGGCAGCTTAGCTTTAATGGAAATTCAAACAATAAATTCACAGAATGAAGGAAACAGACCATTTTGCTAATGAGGACACTGAGAATATACAGCTCTAACTCTACCCTCTTCTCCAGTACAATCACCATTCAGGCTCTGTGTGTCATGGTTTCTCCACCTGCACAATGCTACTAACAGCATTTCAGTGCTCCAATTCATCATCTACTCATATCCTGCAGATACCTTTGTTAGAAATAACCTTGAAACTTATAATACAATTAATTTTTAATTTTTATTTAGTTATTTATTTACTCAAAGTACATGTCCCTGTAAGAGTTTGAGAATTTAATTATGATACTTTAAAAGGAAAAAAAAGAGCTAGTATTAAAAAGAAATAAAGAGCTAGGACTTCACTAATGGTTATATGATTCTTGCACTACAACCTTTGCTCTGGCTCTAGCAGTGTGGTATTTATCAGCAGCAAGTCCTAGAAATTGTCATTTAAACTTCTTTACACTACTTACCGTTCTAACTAGGATTCAATCAGTGAAAGTCATTCCAATTCATACTTTACATATAGTATATTAATAAAATTGTGAATGAATGTATTGTTTGGAAAGTATGAAGAAAAAGCTGGAAAGTCATCAAATATCTTGCCTGAGGCTTCCATAGAGACAGACACAATAGTTATGACACTCCTGTGGTATGTGTGCCATGGATTTCTGTTTTGAGCACAGAATTCATGGGCACTAGAAAAGATTTTTCAAATTTGAAATCTTTAACGATTCAAAATACTTGATTTTCTGTTTTGGCTATACACTTAAGGAGACTGAACAAGTGAGAGCCACAGAGCTAAGTTTTTTAAAACAAGGGCTAAGGAAGCATGCTCTGCACTGCAGCCCTTGGAGGTGCTGTTTACAGTTCTAGGGTCAGTTATCTGGAACTCACTGAAGGCTCTGGCACAGAGGCAGGGAACCTCTCTCCAACTAGGGAAGAAGCAGGATGTCCCTTTGCCTCACAACTCACCTGAAACAAGAACCCTTGATTCTGGAAAGGGAAAACCTTTCCTAGGACAGAGACTGTCGCAGGGTTGCAAACTAGCACAGCTCAACCCAGGCAAACAGCTCTATGCAAAACTAGAGCCCTTTGATCTCTATTTGCCATACTGCATTTGCCTACAGGTGCTGCTAGGACTTCCTCCACATTTTTTATGTTTTCTGTGCAACATGAGTTGCAACATCGTTTTTTCAGAAAGCTTTTGGGAAAACAACATATTTTTTCCCTTGTGAGCAGAATGGAATTGTGGAAAAGCAACAGATGATGAACACATTTAAAAGTTGTTCAGCCCATAACCTCATGGCTTATCATCCTGAGATGCTCTAGCTACTGAGAAACTGGGCCATGAAAAGTGGGAAGGCTGATGAATCCATGGTAAGAGACTAAAGTTAGCTTATGTTTACAGCAAAAATATCACCCTAGGGAAAGAACAAAGGGAAATTTAAGAGTGAGAGGGATGACAGAGACTAAAATGAGAGAGGTACTCTGGTACTCTGCAATCTTGTTCTTTGAGATCTTTGTAGGAAAGAAAAATAGACATGGTGGAAGGAAAAATACATGAATTCATATAGCACTTAAGGAGATCCAAAATTATTATGGAGAGCTATTCAGATGGGTTAAGGATAGGTTAACACTGAGAGCCAGTTCAGCCCCTTACAACAAAAAGGCAAGTTCCCATGGGCAGCAGCATTATCCCAGCACCAGAAGCTGGCAGAATGGCACAAGGCACCACAACATTCAGCCCTTACCATGACTAGCAGAGATTAGGAGACACAGTTTTGAGAGAAGGTATTTGATCTGAGTCCCCTCAGCAGCAAACCTGTAGTGCCTACCAGTTACTCCTGCCTCATTTGAGTCCACTCCACCCTGCAGCATCAGTGGCCAAGTTCACAGTAGCAGAGTTCTTGAGGTCAGGCAATGTCTTGTTTGGCAAGAATCATGACTGCTGCTGCTGACCTCAGCACCTGAAACAGTTTTCTGCAGCAACCACCTACCCGGTACAGTTTTGGCAGTCAGAGCCTTAGGCACATTCCTATTGTTCCTATGCCTTAATGCAGGCTGCTGAAACCCCACTGAGACAAACCAAGCAAGCTCAGCACAATCACCAGCTGAACTCCAGCACAATCAGCTGTGCAGAAATGGATGAGTCTCAGCATATACAAGAGACCATCTCTCCACTCCCAGAGCAAGATAAGGGGAGAGGGAAAATCCTGGGTGCAGAGCAAGAACACAAACTAGCTGAACAAAATCTAGTTGATAGGAAATGGGAGTGATAATGCATTGTAGGAGAAGATCAAAACTAAACTGAAAGTAGGTCCAAGGTTGTATTATCTGATCAAAGACCCTGCTTCTTGTGTCCATGAGGAATGAGGACTTGTCACATTGTTGTTTCACATGTTGTTCCTCAGCCATTTTCTGAGCAGACCAGAACTGTACTGGTTGCATTAAGGACACATAACAGGAATGGTCAACAAGAAGATAACACTCATGAGTCTTCAAAACACCAATGAAAAACCTAAGATTGCAAATACCTTAGAATAAAAACAAGCCCATATTCTTTGCACCAATCAGCAATACACTCTACTGGAAATAGGATTGAGTCCTTCAAAGTTCAAAATATCAAGGCTCTTCCTACTCTTATACCTTGATGACAAGAAAAAAACAATTCCAGAAAGCTTGCAGTGTCCAGCAAGCGAGAGAACTCTTGGTACACTTAACCATGTCATCACCACACCAGGTGAACTGAGAGAGCAGTGTCCTTTCTCAGTGTTCTAATGCTGCACACGCTCCATCTTCCTGTCCTGCTGATGCACAGTGACACAACTAAGTTCCCACTGGATGCTGCAGAAACAATCTTGCCTACCACTGTCAGCTGTACTGGAGGAGCAAAATTAAGCCCTATAAGGATGCTGCTAAAAATAATCAAGTTTAGTTCTGCAATTAGAGTTGAATATAGTGAAAGCTGCAACTTTCATAAAGACAACTCATGATTAGACATGATGTCACGCATTAAAAATTTAATCCAAACAACTCGTCTGTTTCACTACAAATTGCAAACTTGAATGTCCTGGCAAACTGTAAGGACATGATTTACAAATACTAGGTAATATTTGGATCTTGCATTACAAGCAGTGCTCCAGTCTTTCTGAGAAATAAAAATGACTTCATTCTGGGCTTAGCTTGGTCATTTCAATAGAGCAAAGCTGCATCAGAGACATAAACCATAACTGGACATACTGAGCTCAACACATACAAAATTTTGTTTTGGTCACAGGCCACACAATTAGCATCCACTCTTAATATTTCCAATTGCTCTGAGGCTTTTTGCTTTACAGTGCTGTTAGACTTCCAATCAGGACTGGCAATCTGGTATAAACTCACAGCTTTTTGAACTCAAATGGCTGTTCGTATTAATAATTATATGACATGCAGATTCTGAAAAGCAGTTTTGCTTTCCTTTCCTTAAATTCACATAACAAGTAATTGGCTAATTTTTTCAAACTGCTTTGCCCTACCACCTAACTGTTCCCCAGAGCCCTACAATGAAACTTGACCCCCTCTTAACTTTTTTTTTTTATCCAAGTTTGAAAAATTTCCAAATGAATGCCATTAACTCCATGCCTTATGCAACAAGCAGCTATGATAGAAAGCAGGCCAGAGGACTGTGTACACTTACAAAGAAAACTCTTCGGATTCCAGGTGCCAGTCTTTCTGTTTTTAGCTTCCAGACCAAAGGCAAAGGAGAGTTGAGAAGAAACACCAGAGGCTTCTGGTGAATATGCACTGATGAAATTGGATTCAAATGTAATGTGACCTACAGAAAAACACAGAAATATGTGAATACTTCCTGGAATTTGAAACAATGAATCAAAGGTAATTTTTATATATATTATGACTTTTAGCATTCAGATCTCTTGACTCAAGATTGTAGACTCATCTACTTCCACAAAAGTCAGTCAACGGAGCACAGAGAAAATAAAATATGAAATAGTTAACATTTGTACTCTATGCTTGCAAAGCACTGCTAAAAAGAAAACCTTGGCAAATGCTGATGAAAAATAGCTTATGCAAAAGGTCAAACCACTAAGCTGAGAGCCGGAGAGCAAGGAGATAAAAAGAATTGCAAAGCAAACTGATTTCTGGTTTCTAGATGGTAGTCTAACAAAGCTGGCTGAGAGTATAAAACCTCATCTGCTGATTCTGTTAAGGGCATAAATCTAGCCTGCAAAAAAAATAAAACTAAACAAACAAAACCCAGGAGGAACAAACCCAGAAACACAAGCGAGCACTGCATTACTTTATGGAAGGAATTCCAGAAAAAAATTTAACATACAGTAGGAAAAGAGAATGCCTGTGTTCAGACTAAAAACACAGGGTAAATGATCTGAGGAAAGTGGACATCATGGAAGTGTGGTAACCTGTCACAGGTGGCTTTGAAAAAACCAGTTTGTAGTTGCTGGAAGTCCATGCTGCCCAGCTCCTTGTATCCAGTACTGCTCCTCTAGAAAGGGTACAATGCTGGACAAAACCATAACAAACACACGACAGAACAGCCTGCCATTTTTTAGCAGATAGAGACTTGCAATTGATATTACAGTGGTTTTTGTGGCAACTTATAAGCTGTTTAAACAGTCAGAATTTAGCTTGATACTTCTTCCCACATTATAGGATGAAACCTTTAGTGTACAATGGAGAGATGATCTACCATAGACTGAGCAGGGAAGCTGATGTCCCACCATACTGGTGACAGGCAGGTTCCCTGACAATCACAGCTCTTTCTAAAAAAAGTACAGAGGAAGAAAACATGAACACAACCACCAGTTTGAGTGGTGGCAAACAGAAATGATGACAGAGATAATTCAGAATTAATTCTGTATGCTGCTAACTAACATCCTGAAGAGAATTTAAAAGGATATTTGAGATAGAGAAGAGCCACTATGTATAGTTCATTGCATGATTCTTATATAGTGGCAAACAACCATTAATTTACCAGTAAAGTAAATGGAGATTCATCCAGTAAACTAACTAGATGAAAGCTAGAGACCAAATTGAAAACTAGGTACCTAATACTGTTGAAAATATTTTCCAAAATAGAAAGTAGGGTGCTTTTTGTTTGGTTGGTTTGTTTTGGTTTTGTGCTTTGTTTGGGTTGGTTGGGGTTGTTTGTTTGTTTGTTTTGTGGGGGTTTTTTTGTTGGTTGGTTGTTTTGGGTTTGGGGTTTTTTAACTTTTTCCTTTTTTATTTTACTTATTTCACCTTGAAAAGTTCACCATCACTATAAAGCCAAAGCCAGGCCCTGGTCTCAGGTCCGAGACACCCAGAGGACAGCAGAAAGACCTTTTTTCACTGCTTAAGAACTTGCAAAAAAGCGAGCAAATAGCTGGCTGTGCACAAGCAGAGTGTACCAGATTCTGAAGTCACCAACGAAATGTGTCTCCAGTTCCCACAGTGACAGACATCAAATCCCCCCCACCACAGCTCTGGGAGCACTGAGGACATCCCCGTCCTCCTTTTTGTTCAGCTTCATTAAAACTTGTTGGAAAACTGAGTAAATCCATGTTTGTCCTAAACCCAATCTGCTTTAAAGGACGAGCTCCGCTCCTGGACCTTCTGCTCTCTGCAGCCACCTCTGGCACCACCTGGCCTCTCAGCAGAAGACACAGTGGTATTTACACATTTCATAAAGACTAAGTACCACACTCTACCAAGAACTACATTTCTCTCCATTTTCTGCCTGTAAAGAATAAAATACCTCATTTTAGCAAACTGCAGGGTGGTAGTGCTCTCAATTCTAATGGGAGGACAGAGACCTGAAATGCAAGTCACATTCTTAGCTACAGAAACTGCTTTGCTCTATCAGCTATAGAACCAAAGTAGTTCTGTTACCTGAAAATAAGAGAAATTTTTCATTTTACAAGACTCCTGCTTTGTTGTTCTGTCAGGAAATGGAGAGGTGAAAGTAAAAAGGAGAAGGTGTTTAGAACCACTATTAAATTCCCAACAACTAAAAAGCTTTCATTAATTCTTTTGGCTTTTCAGCTGTAATCACTGCTAATTAATAATAAGCTGTTTAAACTATTAAATGTAATTACCTTGTTCTGGGCTTATGTTTTCTTACAAAACAATAAAAATACTGTAATCTCAGTTTAGTAAAATAGTCTAGTTATATCTTTTGAAGTTCTGATCTCACAAATATGAGTTTAAATTTTGTTCTGATTTTTTTCTCAGCGTCAAATGGCATAAAGTGCATCCAACATACTTCCATGCCCAATAATAACTGATTTCCTTTGATCATAGATATTGATGAAATTACTTATAATATCATTTGTGTGCTTAAATCATCAAGAATAAAAAAATACTAACAATCCTCTTGCACTAGCCAACAGGAGCACTCAGCTTAGGCTTGCACTCTGGCTGTGTTTTCTTCAGAATACCAAATCAATGTAAAAGATATGGCTTTTATTAAAAACTTCAAAAACATTTGCTATTTAAGACGTTTGTTATTTATTAAAAGAGGGAATGATAGTTAGAACATATAACACATAGTTAGAACATATAACACATTCTGAAGACTTAATCTCAGAAACAGCTAGGCCAAGTCCTTTGGGTAATAAGGAAATGGAGAAGTACCTCTGTTTCAACTGATCTCAGACAAATTTGTTCAAAGCCAGCATCTATCAGACAGGACAGATGTTTTAGACTTCATGCAGATTTCTTCCTGTTGTTTTAGTCACATGAGAGCACACAGAGCACTCGTACTACCTTAGTGAGAAAATCAGACTCTTTGCAACTGCATCTACTATCAGACTTTGTAGTTGCTATTCCCTTAGCTTTGAAAATTAAAGATGTATATAATACACACAGGCATTATTATTTCCATACATGCATGGAAATAATCAACAACCTTTGAGCTGTATGCAGAAGTGGTGATGTATCTATCCGTGCCTTTGTCTGAAATGACAGGATAAGTTACACCACATAATGGAACTTTCCTACATTTCTGCCTGAAAAGTGCAGATCCTTGGGAAAAGCTACAGGACTTCAACACCAAATCAACTTTTTTCATAACTAAATGCAATGCTTCTGTGAACGTTTTCCAAATAAAGGTAATTTTGCATTACTACACTCCTCAGTGATGCTCATGACTAATCAACAAAACACAATGCAAAATTTACATGCCTAGTCCTAAACTTGAGAAAGAATATAGTTAATGTGACCGTGCTTCTACAGCAGCCTCCATCACTATATTCCTTGGCATATATAGTCCCTGTCACTAAACTTGTTTGCATAACAGAGTACTCAGGAAAAAACTGAGTTTGAGAAAAAAAACAACTTGGTTTTTTTTCTCAGCGCTCCTCAGCGCTCCACAAAAACTGCTCAAGACCATCTTGGTCATCATCTTTTTCATAACAAGTTTCTGCTTCAGAGCAGAAGGAACCTGCTGAGGAACCTACCTGCTGGGTAGCCAAGTCTGAATGTGAGTGTTCCCACTGAGACACTGTAGAAAATTAACACACTCCTCACAGTGTAACTATTTCCCCCCTTATATTTACAGTCACTCCAACATCACTGTCAGTACTTGATGATACACAGCAATGGTATCTATTCTGAGAGACTTTCTTCTGGTTCTTGGAAAACTTTTCAAGCAAACTGCTGGGGCGTTACCAGCACTCAAGATCTTTATGCCAAAACTCTGCTGCCAAGCATTTGGGTTTTTTACATTGCATAACTACAGTCAGCAGGTATCACATGGAAATTGCAGCCCAAGTATGGCAGGCATGGTCAGAACAGCTCACCAGAGAGGTGTTGATGTGAGAGAGAGTGGTTTGAACTGCACAGTCCAAGTGAAAGCCTGGACTTTGACTATGCATCAGAGGCACTCAAATGCCTCTTCCCACTCCTGCTTCATCGACTGAGAGGCTTTACAGGACTCTAAGGTGTTAAAAGTTATGACATCGACACAGGCACAAGTTAAACACTCCAGCTGCACCAGCACCTCCAGCACAACACCAGCCCTCTCTTAAGTTCTGCCTCACTAAACTTTCTGCTGCCACAGCTATGCCCCCACTGACTTGTCCCTTTGCTAATTTCTGGCATGGCTGCCTCCATCCACAGCACCACAGAGGAAGATCTTCATCCCTGTCTCTCTAGCCATCTCAACAAAATGTCATTTCTGCTGCAGTGCCCCACTGTGGCTCTAGTTACACCATCTATTAGCTGAGCCCCAAGCAATCCCCCTCCCCTGGACACCATTCTGTGTGTCTCATCTCATCTTATACATCTCATCTTAGCCCAAGAGCTATTTAAGGCACACCATTTCTCACATGTCTACAGGTCATAGCACCTTCAAAACACAACACAAATTGATAGAAAGATGCTGGATTGCCTTAAACCACCAAAAAAAAAAAGTTTCTATTTAATAGCAGAGCAGATAACAATAAATTTTCCCTTCCTTTTTGTATTTTCAGTGGCAAAATCCATATTACTAAATATTTATGTGAATCCTTACCCAGAAACTCCATCAGAAACCAATCCTATGTGTGTTCAGGGCTGTAAAGAGTGTTTTGAAGACACGGTGTGAAACTCTGAACTCACTGAACTCTGGCAAAATTCCTAACTTTTTCCTGAAACTGCCATATAAGCTTTAAAAAAAAAACAAAACAAAACAGGGATCCAAAAGGGGACATTCTCCATCCATTCCTAGATTTTAAAAGAAGCTTATAAAATACACACATTTTGTACTTCTCAACAACATACTACCTCAGTCAAAGTCTTCTGCATCTCAGGCAGCTCTGTGACCAGTTTGGTCAAACAATACCAAAAGAAAATGAAATCAGAACCATTAAATGGACTTGGGCATTTTTAGGTCACCTAGTCTATTTAAAAAGCAGCTGCTATCACTTTGCCCATATTATTTTAAAAACATATTAAGAGACAGCATATTATCCAAGCAGACAGCAGCACAACAGTACAGGAAAATAAGTCAATGTGGTCCAACACATTCCTCACTCCCAGTGAAGGGCTCATTTGATCACAAAGCTGTTACACAGCCAGCATTTTCATTGTGCAATCAATAGCTAGGCCAGACCTTCTGGGCATATGTGTCAGCAATGGTCCTCTCAGCAAAGCTCAACTTCAGCAGCTGTTTGTCAGAGGAAGCTCCTCTTCAGACTCACGTCTGGCCCTCTTTGGCACACACTCCTCCAAATAATACATGACTAACTTGTGAGGAATACAACAATTTGGTCATAGCTGAAAATTATGGACTAAAGCTATTCTGAAAACGTAAAACAAAACCTACACATTGCTCTTTAAAAAGCATTTAAGCACAGCTGGGATGTGAACCAGAGTGGTTCTGTCCTGTTTGCTAGAATGCCTTTGTCCATTCACAGGCACAATGCCCATCAAAGCTCTGCTGGCACTGCTGAGCCAGCTGCCTCTGCTCAGGCCCGTGCTGGCCACTCTGCCTGCACATTCTGCACACAGTTCCTTTAAGGTCTCCAGCAGCAGCGAGGTTAAGGCGGCTGCAGAGGCTTCTGTCCCCAGAGATCAGTTTCATGGAAGGCTGAGTATCACCACAGAAACCAACTACAAAAACAGTCTATGGGCTCCTACCCTGCTACTCTGGTAAAGCAATTTGTACTACGTGAAAGGCAAGGACACAAATGCTGAAAAGTGATCAAAGTAAATGCTGCTGTTAAAGTACCATTCTGTTTTGCTGACTTCAAGGCATCAAATCAAAGGCTCTGTGTTTTGTTTTAAAAAGATGAAAGTTAAGTGCCAAGGATTTGTAAGGTTGAATTAACTATTCCGGCATGAAGACCTTTAGATAAATTCATAGCACATTTTCCAAAACAGCCATTACGAATCTGTGCTAATAAGCCAGGACAAAATATGTGGCGTTGTATTGAATTACACTGCCTAGGCTTGGACAGCTGTTCTCTAAAAGAAGAAGAAAAAAAGAATTTTAACTCTCAGATCACATAAGTACATTTTGTGACTTATAAGTGATGCAGTAAAGACAGATTTATGACATCTTAACTCATTACTCTGCTGCAAAGATCAAATTAACTCATTCAAAGCAGGCAAAATTTAGAGCTGAAATATGAAAATTTATACCTATCTCTGCCCTAAGTGTTCTCACTCTTTTTTGTTAATAGAATATTTATAGAGCATAGTTTATTCTGGTATTGCAACTCAAAGAAATTAAGATGAAGAAACTTATTTTTACAGTTCACTTGTGTCTATCAATATAATAGATTTGGAGTTTCTACTGAAATTCACTTAAAAATATAATGTTGGTACATTGGCTAGAATAGAATTCAGTCAAGGATTAATCCATTAACCCACCACAACAGGTGGGATCTGGTACTGCCACTTTTCAGAAGTATTTATTGAGTACTTTAGGAAGGATACTTTTCTTTTTAAAATAGAAGTAAAGAAAAAGCCTTTCTCTAGACAGGGATTGTGATTCAAAATGGAATACTGTTTTTTCCTCCCCCTCATATTTTTGCTATGCTCATGAATATTGTGTTACAGATTTGATATCAAGCCAGTTATAGTAGATCACAATACCCTGATTTCCAGAGCCAACAGTTTCTGAGAGAGAGTTTGCTGATTTTTCCAAGAAACTCAAAATATGTTCACATGGTGTTACTGCTTGAATGTAACTTTGCTTGCAGGGTTACATATTTGCACTCTTAAATCAAATGATTATATAAGCACGTTCCTAAAAGCACATGAGATCCTACTCCTTCCCTTCTGGGAAGGTCCTCCAATGCAGACACTTTGTTCAGACAGAGCAAGCATCGGTTTTTGAAGAGTCACCCCAGCAATCAGACAGAAGATCTTCAAAACAGTATCAAAGAAACCACTGACTCCAGAGAAACTGCAATGGCACTAAAAGCAAGCACTCATACCCACAGAGAGTTACTTTTTCTCCCACATAACCCAATGCTGTGCCACCTTCACAGCCCTTTCCAGGGACACACCATGCCACCTTCTCTCTGCCAGACGGCACCCATGGATGCTGCTGGGGCAGGGACCTGCCCCTTTGCAAGAGAGCAGAAAGGGAGCTGTGATGCATGAGGCACAAAGGAAGGAAAGACCTTTTGCTATTTGCAGGATGAGGCACAACTCAGTCCTTAGGGAATGGATCTGAGTCCCAGGTAGCATCTACCCAGGTTCATGGGGAACTGAAGTTTATTTCCAAGGCTCATGTAACACCCTAATTTTAAAATCAACCCTTTGTTTACCCTAAATATACGATTGCAAATAGATTGGCACTGCCTGGACCTTCTCACCCACACAAAACTAGAGAATCAGATTGACTAAACAGCAGTTATAGCTCAGTTTTAAAAATCATGGGAAAGATTCACCCCTGGCATAATTCCACTGAAGCTACTGGCATTAAACCAGAGACTGATGTGGTCCCATACATTACTTCATAAAAGAGAGAAGACTATTGCACAATCTCTTGACCGTTACAATCCACCACCCAGACTGGAAAACTAGGCTCCATTAAGAAGAAGACAGGAAAACAGAAAAGTTGATAAGGACTGTCAAACTATGACCTGTGGCCCACTGTGCACTCTTCATTAAGAAGTACTCTCAAAAACCTTTGACCGAAAGGTGTTTGAAATATCTTTCTCCCTTCACCCCGCTTGTCCTGCAACAGGGGCTGAAGGTCAGGGTGTGCTGTGCTAGACACAAAGAGCTTAAAAATTAAGTCCTACAGTACATAAACATGCCAACACCCACTAACAAACTATTTTGAATTATGCATGATGTTCCCATTATTAATGATTCAGAGGAAAAATCAGATAATCACAGAACAAGCTGAGTTGGAAGGGACCCTCAATGATTATCGAGTCCAATTCCTGGCCCTGCACAGCACCATCCCCAAGAGTCACACCATGTGCCTGAGAGCATTGTCCAAATGCTTCTTGACCTTGTCAGACATGGGGCTGTGACCACTTCCCTGGGGGGCCTGGTCCAGTCCAGGGTGCCCAGCCACTCTCTGGGTGAAGAACCTTTTCCGAATGTGCAACCTAAACCTCCCCTGACACAGTTTCAGGCCTTTCTCTTGAGTCCTGTCACTGGTCACCACAGAAAAGAGATCAGTGCCTGCCCCTCCTCTTCCCCTCATGAGAAAGTTGTAGAATGTGGTGAAGTCTCTTCTCAGTCTCCTCTTCCCTAGGCTGCTACTAAATGGCACCCTCAAAATGTGTTCAAGACAAGGACTAAACAAAGTTCCCTTCACCTTTTGAAGCATCACCCTTGAGTTTGGCACCTGCTCCACGCAGAGCAACACATTGTTTTTAATGAAGATCTAAGGTTTCAGAACCACCTAGGAAACTGACCTGCCCGTACCCTGACTTCGTAGTTGTATCCAACAGTCAGATGAGAGAGAGCCCTTTAGGACAAAAGCCTAAGGGCTTGCAGCATACTCAAAAATTATCTGTAGTTCTATCTCCAGTGTAAGCTCTGGGACATTTCTTGTCCCAGTATTAAATGACCAAGCTGAGGGTATTGTAACGGGATGGAATTGCAGCACATTTAGATCTCATGTGGATTTGTAATTCAGCTGCTCCACACAACAGACTAAAAAAGGCAAATTACAAGTAAAATTTAGTACTATAACATTATCAAAGACATTGTGTGCCAGATGAGTAGAATGGTATGCTGTATGACATTAAACACACTGCTCTGTTCCTGGCAGCAGAGCTGCCTGTGTCTGGTTCATAACTGGTGGGTTCCTACGCCAGTGATACTTTCGCCTCCAAAGTGTAAGAGTAGGCAACCCTGCTGGTAAGGTTTTACTGGAAATGCAGTGCCTGTTCAGAAAGCATCACAGCTCACACAGTGTCAGAAAATTCTGACACAAGCAGACATGACAAAATAGTGCTTCTACCGTCATGAAAATGTTGGACTATTTCTGCCCACAGCTTAGTCACATAATTTATTTTCAGACAAAAAACATAGCAAATTAATTTCTGGTGTTACTAAGTTGTTATTCTAAGCTGGAGCAGCCAAATGCTAATAATTTATGCAAATACCTAGGTAATAAAAGCTATTCCTGATACAAATAACTTGGCAAATATGCAGGGCAGTTATTGAAGTCCTATTTGCACTAGAAAGGGGTATTACCTTCACAGTGCAAGAATAATAAGAGTAAAAAAAAACTTGAGGGTTTGTATAAGGATAGAACACAAAGGGCAATAATCGTATTACTGGAAGTCATACTGAAACAGTTCTGTGACAATCAGCTTGAAAGTATAACCCAAAGAGTATACTGATAAATTCTGTGTAGATATCATACACACACTGCCTTATGTTAGCTTTGTTTACCTGAATTATATGAAATCCAGCTTTACCTGTGCATACCTATTTCAATTTGATTTTCACTGAATGTGTTCTGCATTACATAGCCAGAATTCTCCTGAAAAAGGAGATTTTTTTCAAAAACTTCTGTCTGCAGGAAAGAAAGCAGTCTCTGCACAAGCAATTCTGCTCAGCTTTGCCAACCAAATGTAACTTTCACATGATAATCCCCATTTTGATCACCTGCAGAGCAAGGGCTGCCCACAGTTCAGTCAATGGAAATCTGATGCCCATCAGTTGGGACCCCTTTGCCCATTCTGTCTGTGACCTGAATGAGACGCCCAGGCTTCCAACGATTAAGTGAAACCATTTGTGCCATCTGCCCTTCTGCAGATCAGACAAGCTTCCCAGCACTCGAGTCCTCAAAACACAATGCTTCACTCAGCTTTGCATAAATCAGTAGATGTCAATACCATTCACATGGCATATAATGAATCCTGAGGGGACAGTCTTCCTTTTCCATATTTTGTGGGAAAATTCCTTGTTGGGTTTAGATCTGTTTAAGGGCAGAGGATCTGTCCATTTACACCACAAGTACAGCATTTCTTTTACTGTTGCTAGCAGCCTATTCAAAAATGGTATCATCACACTAAGATTTATTTTAATAATTAAGGTAGAAGACTCATGTAGAAATGAAAAAAAAAAAAATCCAGATAATTTTCTATTCCACACTTATGTGTACATATATTGCAGATCTTGGTTTTTCTTTAGTGCATCGCCTGAGTTGCAAATTTTAATTTGCCTTCCCTTCTCCCACCCCTAAACAATTAGTTGTGTAACAGGGTGCCCAATGCCCTGAAAAGAAAAAATGGCTGTGGAGGGGGTTAACTGTGTCAGAGGATATGTGACACTACACTAAAAAGCAGCTCCTGTCCCAAAGGAAAATCTTCTTAAGCTGAGAGATAAAAGACATAAGACAAATTTATTGTCTTGACCATTTTCCTTAAATGCATTTAGGGCCTTCTAAAAAAACCTACACAGGCTATTTCAGGTAAACACAAGTTTCTACTGCCTGTATTTTCAGCAAGTTAGATAGGAGCAAGCCACCCAGATAGAAATGACACAGCTGCACTCACATATCACTGCAGTATTGATACATCTTGCCTTTCAACAGGTCTTGTTAAGTCCAGGCTCAGTATGATCCTAATACTGAATGATATGTGTATGCAGAGACAGCATCAGCACTGTCTCATCTCCACCAGGTCTGAGGGTAGAGCTCACACAGCAGGTTCGTAGTTCATCTCAACTGCAAAACACCAGGCAGATGTAACACAGCACGGGGGCTAAAGAACATCACAGCAAAACCGGAATCTGAATACAGAATTTCCAGATCTCAGGGTAAATCCTTAATGGTTTAACGTCATACTTTCCACTGTTTCAAAGGCTGCAGGTGGGGAAGGGAAGGAGGCTGAGATAAAAGGCCTTAAGAAACAAGTGAATACTACCAAAAATCCATGAAAAAGGTAACAGAAAGACTGCAGAAAGACATGCCATTTGAAAGCCTCCATATAAAAAAAATTCTTGTCCTCAGGGTTTGCAGCAAGACCACAGGTAGACCCAGATGACTGGAAAAAAGAAACATCATTCTACAGGTGTCTCTTAAAGAGGCACTGTCACATAGAAAGTGTAAATGCAGTGTTCACATCTTTACTGGACATGCAAAACTAAACTCTTGCTTTCCAAGCCAGGGTAAGGAACAGCATGTGTGCATGACTCATAAAAACCAGAAAACCTAGCAGCAGCTCCAGATTTAGGAAACAGTTTTGTTTACTTTATTGTCAGTAACTCACCAGCCCAAGTAAGAGTTGGTGTAAATATGTGTCTGCACTACATATGCTCACAAACAGTATTAGAAATTAAACACAAAGGAAACTGCTTTCAGAAGATTAAAAGTAATTGTTACCAACATATTGTCTCTCTACTCCCCTGGGGTGGGTCTTCAATCTTCCAATTTTTTTTCTTATGTTCAAGCTTAAAAATAATCAGAACTTTTAATCTCTGTACAAACAAAGCAGTATTTGACGAATATTTCAAATAATGGTTTTATGATACTAACTACACAGGAAAATAAAACTCCACCAAAACCCGTAAGGAACCAGATTTTCTATTTAATCAGGCCTAGCCATATAAGTAAGACTACTCGTATCTCTATATAATTGCACAATCAATACCATAAAATCTGACAAAAACCTCCAGAAGAAATTTGTGATGCTATCAAGTATTTTCTTGCAAATTATGCCATTTTATGCACATCATCTCTGCACTGTCTTGCTGATTCTGGCTTGAAAAAGAGATTTACTGAAGAAAATACTGGCTTGCTTTCCAGGTAAGTAAGTAAGAATTAATTGCTGCTCCTTGCATGCAGTATTTTTCTATGTAGCTTCCAGGTGTATTTTCACTGGCCAATTTACTTCATTGCAGATATCACTTGAAACCCAGGCAGAGGAGGAAAGAAGGCATGTTCCAATGGCCTACACTGATGATACACCTACAAAGCAAGGGCCACTGTATTTCTCTGCAAAACCAATGTCATAGAGTCACCTTTCCCAAGAGGCCCCAGAACCCCTCACACATACTCACATGCACTAGCAGACCATGTCCTTGCAGGAGACATGAACACTGTGCTTCCTTGAGAAATGATGGAAGAGTGAGCCAGACCTCAAAGAGTATTTCAGGGTAAGAGAACGTTGGTTATCTCCACTATGGGGAAAGTTCTTAATACTTTTCCCTCATTGATGGCATTTGAGTCATGACCAAATACTGCCTCTCTTCTAGACACACTAACTACTGCCACCACCATGTTTATTACATATGACATGATATCCAATCACAATAAAAAATATTTCTTTATTATAAATTGCCACAGCAATTGTTAAAGAGACAGTATCGGCTTGGAAGCACCTATTATTCCTTTAAACTTTTTCAAGTAAATGAAGTTTCAGATATTTGTACCTCACAGTGGTGCTATTTTTGCATCTTCTCCTTTAAATAACAAGTTTTCCTACCATGTAAGTACTCTGCTTATGTTTCACAGGGAAAATAAGAGACTCTTCTAGAGAAATGCAAACTTGAGTGTTATCAAAGTGTTATCAAAAGCAAGATGGACACAAAAACACCAAACCAATTAAAATGTGTTGTTCTTCTATCTTTCCACAGCATGGCTTTACTTTTTCAGCTGATACCGGAGCATGGCTGTCAGGCACAGCAAGCTCCACACAATTTATGTTGGAAATTTTCCTTGCACTGGGAGGCTGAAGAAGAACGACTTCATTAATTCCAGCTTTTGGTTCAAACAGACACTCCAGAGAACAACATAAATATGACCACTCATGACAAATGTTGCTCCAACATCTCACACACGCATGCATGAGCCCAAAGCTAGACTGGAACCTGACCATGGGGTTTGTGATATAAGTGGACTCCTGGAAATGTCATCACTTCCTTAATTATCTTTTCTTGGAAAAAGCAATTACAGACAAAGCAGTAATTTATAAAGAAGACATGTCAGAAGCTTTGAAGAAACTGGAGACCATGAACACAAATCAGTCTATGATAAAAAATCAACACACATCTGCCTGAAAGAAACACGTGAGCCCACGTGCACAGTGTGCTTACACACACAAGCCATAGACAGGAAGAGTCCATCCAGTAAACAGCAGCAGCAGCTCCCTTGCTCTCTACAACCCTGCAAGGGCACATCAGTACCTGCAGCATCAGAGGAAAACAAGAGTCCAGTTTACAGCTTCCAACACAGCATTTTAAGCAACACTCAGCAAAACCAGAAACTGTGAGCACTCAGAAAACTCACACTGACATTTTTCCTTCTGAGCCCGTTAGCGTTCTGTGGTAGGCCTTGGCATGGCTTCAGACACCGCTCCACACAGCTCTCTCTCAGCTGAGAACAGGGCTCACTTTCTGCACACAGCAAACAGTCCCATTTCTAAAAACGGAAAATACTGAGGCTTTGCACAGCACTTTCCAAGTCATGAGATGTCACTGCTGCCTCTTTAAGGGCAGACACGCGTCAGGCCACGCTCCTGCAGGACACAAGGCTCTGTACAAACAGGCTCCCCTGGCCAACACAGGACTTCCTCTGGCAGTTCTGGTGGGCAGAACTTGAAAGGACTGCCAAATCCAACGACCAGCAAATCCTGAGCTGGCTAAAAACAACGCACAAAGACTGCAGTCCAGACAAACAAGATGAAAAAGCCACATTAAAAAAAGTGGGATTTTATGCAAGCACAGATGACTCAAAGTGCTAACAAAAGGAAGTGGGGAAAGAGCATTATAAAGGTTTTCAAAGAAGCAACCTCCATGTCTTTAAGATATGGCCATGTTCATCATGAAGGCAATTAAGACATCAGTGTCATTTTGATGACAGTTGCATGGGAGTTGCAGCTTTCAGCACACATGGAGTTATCTGAGACACTGAATGATTATGATTTCTGTGGCACATGCTGCTGCTGTTTTTAAGGCTTTATAAGGTCTATCAGATACTTGTTTTCTGATTCAGTCCAGTACTCCAGCTGGGCTCTTGGGCATGGCTGTATGTAAAGGGAGTAACAGCAGCCTGCTAAACCACCCTGGTGAGCCAGTGGAGCTACCACAAGCTGTGGGCAAGCTTTGGAAACTACCCAGGATCGAAGATGCATGTGATGAGGAACTCCTGCTTTCCAAGCAACAAATACAGGGTGTTCCTGGAGTACATTTGCCACAGCATCACTCACAGCTTGACTCTGAGACCTCACTCACAGTGCTTCTCGCAGAGCACTGGTAGAAGCAGTAATTCATCTGGACTTCCCATTCTCCATCTTCTTATGCGGCACCCTTCCCTCACAAAACACCATGAAAAATGATCACAATAAAAAGCAGTAGTCAACCTCAAATTTGACAGAGAGGCTTGCAGGTGGCCAAACTCATTTTCCATTGTTATTCTGTCTACCCAGGATGACTGATTATGTTGCCTCTGCACAACTTCATGAACCACACATCATCAAGGAATAAGAAGTAATGCGTGAAGTGCTCAGGTTGACCTTGATGGGCTCAGCATAGCAGGAGAGCAGGCCAGCTGAAGAGGCTGAAGGTTCAAAACCCCTGAACATACTTGCATTGAAACATGCAGGTCTGCTGCTATAGCTAGAGAGCCACTACTGCTGCCAAATTAAGGTGGTCAGAAATTGAAGAGGCAAGAAAAGGAAAATACCCTTGCAAAGTTCAGATTTGGTCTGTACCTTGGGCAGAGGCACAGTGCTTTGTTTTATCTCTCAAAGCTGCTTCTTCTAAAGCAGTAACTATTTTTCTTCAAAGCAAAGGCCTTTGACCTACCAGAAGTACTAAATATATCCACGTGCAGCACTGTACACCTATTCAAACAAATGAATAGGTAACAAAAACCTCACAAAGTCCAGCTGACAAGTAACAAACCTTGAATTCCCTTCCTGCCTGCTGTCAGCACATGACCTCCAGGCCCCCTCTGACCATGGCTCTGGTGCTGCAGGTCAGTATGTTTTAAGTATGTCCAGAAAGTGGTCCCTTTATCTGAGCTGAATCTCAAGGCTGTTTCTAGATCTCTGGATGCCTGAGAATGAAACAAAACATTTTTCCCTGACATGGCCTTGGGTAAGGCTGTTGTAGTATTTAACTTCTGAAACCAGTTAAAACAAACACACTGGGAAATCCAGTAAATATGTAGCATAATAGGCAAAATGAACTAGGTTTTCACCACCTTCATCACTCAGATCTTCAAAGTCCTAAAAACCAAAAACACTGTACAGAAAGAAAAATTATCCTGAATTCAGAATATCAGCCTATTATAGCCTGTTCCAGGAGCTAACAGCCACTTTAATATCATGTTTACTCGCAAAGGAAATTTTTTTAGTTGTTATTAACTTTTTGCTAAGTAACATTCATTGAACAGTGGGGAAAATGGTCTGTTGAATTATTACAACCTCAGTGGCATTATTCAAAATTATAAAAATAAAGACAAGTCCTTAGTTTTTCTGCCTTCATTTCATATCACAGATGTTAAACATCTGTATCAGGCATAACATCTTAAAGTTTTTGAGGATGAGGATGTCAATGAAAACAATAGTGAATCCATTGCCAGGAACTCTGATTCCATGTATTCATATGTATTCAATCCTGAGTATTCACATGAGATTAATTTTATACGCCCCTCCTCTCTCCCTTTAACTATTTCAATTGTGACTGTGTGCTCAAAGTAGCTCAGGGAAATTCAACCAACAGGCATAAGAGAAGAATCCTCCATTAATTTAGGGCTTGATAATATACCTAAAGAGTGACTTCCATCTTAAAATAATTTTTATGCTTTTCTATACACATTTTTCTAGTGCAAATTTCTAGAGTTTCCAAGTGATTCAGCAAGGTATAACTCTTCCTCAGAACAAACAGCTCCTTGAGGAAGCAACTATCTCCTTTCTAAAAGCTGAGGAACTGAAGTAGTGAAGATACCCAAAGCCAAAGAGAAAGTTATTGTAAGAGTTCAGTAGTTCCTGGCATTCAGCTGAGACCCAGATCAGTACAGAAATGCACACACGCACTCACTTCCCCAGGAATATTTGATCAAATAAAACAAACAAAAAAGGCTTGCATTTTTCTTGCCAAGTTCAATATAAACACTTGAGGCTATTACATGCACCCGTATTCTATTTCCTATGATAAAGCATGGCCAAATATGAATTGTGATAAAAGACATTTCTAAGAAATACTTGAAAAAGACTGGAACTTCAGGGGTTCTTACTTGAAGAAAGAAGACATTCCCAGTCTCAACATACAAGATTTGACCACAGTGGATTAATGAAGTAAAATACAAACAAGTTCTTTGAAGATTATAAATGTGATAACAGAATTTCATAATATGATCTTATATTTACCAGATTTCTGTCTTAACACAGAAGTGGTAAACTACTGATTCAGTTTCACAAAGACTGTTCAGAATACATAATCCTATACATTTCCAGTCTGTATTTTGTCTTCTTTTTTCCATTTTATAGGGAAGGAAAAGCACCCAAATCTTATGAACCCCTACTGAAAAGCCTGCCTGTATTATAAGAGGAACACATGCCACTGCCGTGCCCTCCCCCTCATCAGCCACCCCTCTTATGTTTAAATTTGCCAACGCTTGTTGTCTGTATATTCTACACAAGTGTCAAAGGGAGTTAAATTAATGCATACACATATGTTGCATATTTATGAGAACCATGATAACTGCACAAGTATGTTTAATGCATGAACCCTCCAAGGAATTTGCTAGGGGAAGTTTACACTTCTCCCAGCAAGAAAGGAATGTGTAATTTAGCAGCATTCTAGCATAGCGCAGGTTAAAAACAAAACAACCCAACCTCCTCCCCTAAAGCAAGCCTTCCCTTAAAGATTTTCAGATGCATTCCATATTATCAGAACTTCACTCAGCCTCTGAACAAATACATGATTCACTTTAAACATGCTTTCGATGTTGCTAAATCTAAGTAATGCGCTGTCAAACAAAACCACTGGTTTCATTCTGGAGTCTACTGGAAATACTACATGGCAAACAGATCTCTACCTTTGCTATCAGCATTTGCAGGCAACAGGAAATACCTCAGCTGGTAAATCAAGCTCACGTAACTTAAGATGATGGGTACATTCTACTTTTAGACAAAGGGCCACTTGGAGTTGGTTTCTACAATAATGGAAAAGATAACATTTGCTCTGCTTTGTTCTCTGAGTCTGATCCTATAAGTAATATCTGATCTTTCCAAGTTGTTTACACTCTTTTGCTCAACACTGCTGCCAGCAAACCTTGCTCCAGCTTCCTGTGCATTTTTAGAGCAGCCATCTCCAAGGGCCGTGACTGGAAATTGCTCAGGAAATGGGAAAAGGAGGCTAAGGGCTCCAAATGCTGAAATCTATTCAGTGTCCTACACTTCAGCATACCTCCAAAGCACAGACAAGACAGCTTAGGGCAAACTGCTCTCTTAACATAAGCATGTTAGACAAGGCACAAGCAGCCTCTTTCTGCTAGACAGCAAGTATTTTTTTTTTCTCAAAGCCAAGTACTTAGTTCTATCACTGTGTCACGCTGACCAGGCAGTGGGGGCAGAGCCTGCATCCTCGTGCACGCATGACCCGCTCATGTTGTGCGCGCACAAAGCGCCGCTTTAGGAGAGCAGGCCAGCAGCACCAGCCCAGAGGGAAATTTGGGCTGATGCAAATGTGCACTCAGCACTTGAGTCACGCTGCTCTCTGGGGAGGTACAAGCTCCAGCTGCAGCCCGTTTCATCCCAGCCCTGGGTACCCTTTAGTAACCAAGAAGTTACAAGTTCCCCAGTACCACGTCCCCACAGTGCAGGCACTCTTCTGGCCTGCTTGCAGTATAACTTGTGATTACCTTGTGAGATCTACTCATAGCAAAGTTGCCTCTGACTTAGCAATGGATTTAAAGTTTCCTGGGAGAGAAGCACTGAAAAATCTATAGCAGAATCACATACAGCTATTTAGTTCTCATCAGAAACTATGCTCAAAAAACCCAAACCAACCAATGAACAACCCCAGCCAACCCCTCCCGGCCCAAGCAAACAACCCATAAAACCCAGAGAAAAACCAAAAAGCACTACAATTTGGTCTTCATGTCCAGAGAACAGATTGTACCTACACTTTTTTCAGTCATTCACAGTGCACTTATCAGGCTGATAACCCAGTGCCTGGTATACTAAGAAAGGCTTAAAAAACATCAAACCAAAACAAAATCCCAAAGCAAACCCCCACACCACCACCATCCCCACCAAATAAAAAAAATCTGTTCTTTGTGCACAGTCCCATCAAAAAAGTATAATTTTTCTATTCATCTCATGACAGTAGAAGATCTGACAATTTTGATTAATGGAAGCCAGTGAGATATCTACTGAAAAAATTACAAATAATTCTTCTCATCATAAACTTAACATTTAAGATCATAAATATATTGAAAATGAACACAACAGCTGAAGTTTCACAGAAGCATACAATACACATTGAGCTGTAGTCACCACAAACACAACAGGCTGATACTGAAGTCAGTGGAAAGACTGATTGTAGCCACGAGAATCTGCCTTTATTTTAATCATTATAAAAGACTCCACTTCAAAGTTCTTTCAGCACAGATTTAGACCCTCTATTCCTAAGCTTTCCCCTGTTAGATCATCATCTTTGTTCTGTCATTACAAACTTTCTAGTTGTGTACAGATATGTTGCTTTCACAGGACACAATACTAAAGATCTCTGTGTGTAATACTGTGAGAACACAAACTAAAAGGCTCAGCTGTCATGGCACACAATGTTTTCTTTGCACTCTGGCACTCTCTTTTGACGTGTTTTGAGAGCAAACAACAATACGGCAACAACAACTTTACATCAAAAATTTTATTCTACTGTTGCTTTCAGAATAACTAAAGTTTTTGCCAGTCCCTCTGAGTGCAGCACACATAAATAAGTAATTGGACTACCACAGTCAGCAACACTTGCTTTCTGTACAGCAGTCCCCCCTCAGTGAAGCATGAAGGCTGTATTACCCTGGGAAGGAATCTGAACTTCAGTATTTGTTTATAGTGGTCATGGCAGGGATCCAAAGGTATTCATGTTAATTTACAACACATTTAGGTAAACGATCTGCTTTTGAAGACAGCCAATTCTGCAAAGGCCTGTTGGAGATCGAAATCTGTTTCTTATTTCCTTTGCCCACCCCCTACCTTTTTTAAGTACACTTTGTGGTTGTGAAAGATACTGAAGATGGTGGCTAGGTATGGAAGCAGTTTATTCATATGACATGCAAAGCGTAGGTGGACAGTCTCCATGCAAATTGTACATGGTTCTTTGTGGTACTTCGGTGACAATTCAGAAATAACTTATGCATCAAATTAACGTATAATAATCCCATTTGCAGACATACTTATCACCAGGGATCTGGAGAAAATGTAATTTCCCCTTTACCTCTCTTTCATGATGGCCAAGACCCTCCTTGGTGTTTCTGAGATTGAGGACGTGCACCTCTTGGGGCAGGCTCGTCGTGCCCCGGCTTGCACAGCCAGATAAGACTGTAAAGCTTTCCAATAAGGCATGGACTGGGTGCGAATTGTTAACAGGCGATAAGACACATTCCCTCTGAGGCACAGGACCTGCAGAGAAAGACACAGACACACATCACTGGGAGAAAAAAAAGCAATACATCACTTATACTTGTCAAATAATGATCATCCTATTGTTCAGAAAATCCACAGGAACACAAGAAGCAGCTTGGTGTTCATTCTCCACAAAATTAAGACTTCCACTCCCATTGCCCTTCTCAGTTGTCCTGAATATGCTAACTCATTGGTTCATTTCTCTCTGAAAATCTAAATTTTCAAGTGTGAATTCCAAAACAGAAGGTATTCTTTTCTTTATGAGGGAGGAAAACAAAGAGAGGGAAAAAAAGAAAAAGAAAACCCCATCAAAAAAATCAAAACCAAACAAAACAGCTAAAAAAACCTCAACCAAAACCAACCAACCAACAACCCCAAACCCCCCTCCCCAAGAAAAACAAACAAAAAACCCCACCACCACCAGTGATAGTGGTCAGGGGAATTGCTTCATCTTAGATGTTTATGTTTAAAACTGCTATCTGCAGACATTGTAAATGCAATCATGTGTATATAACAATGAAAAGTTAGTATCTACCAGAAAGGTAATTATGTCAGGAAGGATTTGGGCGAGTTGGATTTGTTGCTTTTGAAGCAGTGCTGATTTATAATGAACATCATTCAAATACATTGTACAAAACAGCAGGCATCTGTCACATGATAAAATGAAATGTTTGTTTACTGAGTCTATTTTGTGTCTGACAGCAATTATCTGCACTGATAACAGTTATCTAGTCCAAAACAGAGTGTACGCCCTTTCAAATAATCACCGAAGCATGATGTAGTGCCATACTCTTATATAGTAGGTGAGACCGTGTGATGTGATAGAGCAAGATAGCACAAACGCTGAAGCATACAGAGCAGTTTACATTTAAACTATATCCCAGGAAACTAAATCAAGACAAATATTTATGAAAAGCAGCCCTGCTTTTCCAAAACGGCTCAAGCCCACCCCTGACAGTAACAGATACATGGATGTTTTTGATGCAGACGGTCACAAGAGAATGTAATTGATTTAACCCCTAATTCGCACCAAAGTCACTCAGATGAGAATTCAACTCACATGAACCAGTCAGTTCAGAGGCTGCCAGGCATAAAAGAGAAATACGAGGTAGAAGCATAGGGGGTTTTTTTTCCAGATCATGCACATCTGCAATTGAAGTAAAATGCTTCTTTTGAAAGAAGCTCAAAATAAAGAAAATCCTCAACTTATTAAATGGAAGAGCTTTACCTGGTTTTGTCAAGTCTAAAGCCAGCTATTGTAGCACTAGAGATCATATGACACTGGTGTACACTTACGTTGAATTATATTAGCACTGACCTACACTTTGCTGGTTAAAACCACTGTTCTTTCAAAACACAGTTTGCAGTTGGTCATTTACTTAAAAGTCAGTCTGTCTTAAACTAGATTATCTGGAAAAAGCAAAGCCCTTGAGCACAGGGAGATTTCTGCAGTGCCTTGGGGCACAAAGGGGCCGTTCCTGGAACCCACCAGTGCATAGTGCATATCCTATGAGCTCCCACAGAGCAGGAATATTTGTAAAGGCAATGCTCAAGGCATAAATTACGCATGCCTGTGCTTGGGGTACAGAAGATAAACTTTCTTCTCCCTAAATGAGGAGCTTGGCAGTAGCACTGACCACCAGCTTGGAGGACTTGAGGTTTTCTGCGTTTTATTTAACGCCTTTTAAAGAATACATATACAAAATTTGACAGGTCCAAGCAATGATATTCAGTTAAAAAAAGAAAAAATCTATTAAAAAGTTGTGCTTTGTAATGGTTGAAGAAATATTTAGAATTTGTAACAATAACACAACCAGTACAGAAGACCGCATTTTCCTGATGTACAAAAGCAGATCAGAGAACCTACTGATCAATTAGCCCAGCCACTGATGTGTAAATCCTACAGCACACCATGTTATACAACCTGCACAAAACACTTCTCTAAACTCCACAAGCATTTCTTGGGCTAGGAAGGAAAGGAGCACTTGTTCATTGAATTGTTTCTTGTTGGCCAGAATAGAGTTGATGGTTAAGATGTTTCAATCATAACACACACTCACCCACAAAGAACAAGGTGCAAGACTAAACAGAACCAGAAATTGAGTTGCTGACAAAAATGTGCACTTCACTTTGCAAAAGTTCAGGAGAAAGAGTAAATACCTCCCTTGTGATTTCCTTGTGAACATCTATTCCCATGCAGGACATCTACCGATCCTCCCCTCCAGCCTTCCTCTGGTATTTACTTTGAACAAATTTAATACATTAGAGAAAAAGACATCTGGATTTTCCCTTCACATCCTACAAGGGGAAGAGGATTGTGACTGTTTAGTTCAGGCTGTAACTGCCTCCTTTGCTGGCACCTCAAATGCACATTAAGAAATCCCTCTGTTCTGCTCAATGTGCAAGATGAAAACAGTCCCGGAGGGAGAAGTTCACATCCTGGATAACCGTGTGCAGCTGAGCTTATCTGCACAGGGACAGGCAGAACGAGGCATGCCTGCTCTGTCTGCACTCCACCCTGGCTGGACAGGGGCCAGGTCTCGGGCAGAAATCGTGTCACCCTGCTGGCAGTGAGCCCACAGGCTGTGCCAGTCCTGAGCAGAGCTTACTGGTGTAGGTCCACTCTTACAGCAGTGCAGCTGCACACCCTGGCAGCCTGGGACATGTCCCCTCTGTCAGCTCTCTTTGGAGGGAAGAGCTACTCCAAGCCACTCCAAGAAACCAATGTTCTGGGGGGATTACTGTCTTTGATAGAACTGCTTTCAGACCAGCCTTGTAAGAGAAAGGGATATAGCCCCAGAAATCTGAACCAACGACTGGAGTATCTGGAGGATGCTCCGCTGCAGTCAGATCACAAGTGCTATGAGACTGTGCATGTAAGAGGCATGTTGTGGGGCTAAATAACTGAGAGGTCACTCCCCCTGTGGCATTTTTGCCAAGTTTCACACAGTGCCTGAGTGGTGTGTCCTGGGCCCATCCTGGCCTTCCCAGCAACTCCAGACTCTCACAATCACCATTCTCTTACACTGGGAATATCAAACTGCAATCCTCGTGTGCTGATATTCACATATCCACCCAACCACTAACCGGGCTGTGGTGCCATGCCCACATACACTGGCATGCCTGAGGTACCACCAAGTGAAAGGAAAACTTATTTCTATATCACGAAGTCCCCTGAATGCTCAGCCTGTAAATGGCACAAGGCAGCTCCTTCTGCCGCCTCCTCTGCATTTATGCTGTACTTTAGTTTATTCTATTCTACACAATCTGCACTGTGTGCACCACAGCAATGCTGGAGCTATTTGCTCAACATTCATTAACCACGTTTCTCTCCAGCCCTTCCTACTGCACCTGCATATTTCCCCCACTCAAAGGTGGATGCTACTACAAGGCACTGTCACTCCAGTGAGTTCTCCTCTATCCAAATTTTGGTTCCCTCATAGATCCGTCATCTTCCTTCCTGATGCTCTTCTCTGACTGGAAGGCCAGTTACTTCCTCTATGTAGTTTAAATGCTACAAAATGCATATTTACCACTCTGAAAAAAACCCCAAAGTCCTCCCTAGGACACTACTAATCTGATTGTTTATCACCTCCATAGCACCTACTTAGATTTGAAAGCCAACATGAGACCACAGCCTCATCATATCTGGGTTTTTATTGTTGCTCTGTCCTCCACAAACATCAGGATAAGGCTTTGCAAGTTTCCCACTCCAGCCTCACACCCTGTTCCTGCCAACCTCACTGGCATCAGCGACACTAATATCCTGCCAAAATTCATTATTATCAACATCCAATTAACACGGCAAGATTGCCTTATCAGCTCTAAATATGTACAGATATTCTCCTGGGTCTCCATCCCCATCAAAGCACTTAAAAGGTCAAAGATATCTTCCAGTTTATCCATCTTAGTGTGGTCACAAGCCTTTAGTGCTGAGAATCTAAGTGCACACACACAGCCATCCTTGGGCTTTTGTTTAACTTTGGAGCATGTAACCACTTAATCTTGTTAGCAAATCCTGGCTCCTATCCCAATAAAATTTTAGTTGCTTAATGCCTTTAGAGGATAGAAAGCAGGTTAAGCAGTTTTATAAGAACCAATTATTAGGTATAAATTTTAAAATATAATTTTTATTGCAAATGTTTAATGAATTCACAATTCTAGAGAATTGTTGAGTACTGAATTATTTTTCACTTCCAACTAATATTTTAAAGGAAATCAGTGCAGACCCAACCTTGTTTGATACTGTGTAGCTGTGTTCATCTGGAACATATTCAATACAACTTCAACATTCTTGTTTCCTATATCATCCATGCTAATGAGTAACATGTGTTCTGCTGTAAGAAGGTAGCAGAAATGGGAGTAAGACTAAGGGGGATAACACAACAACCCAAGACCAACTCATAACTGTGATTGATTGTATTAAAATAGGAAAGGGTAACGTACTTTCTGTTGTATTTCCATGGTGATTTCTGCAGTGTTGTCAGCTGAAAAGTGCGAGCAGCTACCACAAATTGTGTGAATCTGTGCTGGGGGCTCCACAGCGTATTAGCATGGTTCCCATATGCCATAGCAGAGGGTACAAGCCACACCAATGGGATAGAACACTCATCAGAAGAAGGACAGATTTATTGTAATTGATTTTTGAATGAGGAAATTTAGTCATTATATATGAAAACAAAATAATTTAGTCATTATATATGAAAATAAAAAAAATCAGAATCCAGACTTGAGGAACACAAGGGATCTCTATGCTGTCGGGTATAAAGTAATATAAATTACTGCAGATCCTGCTAGAATTCATCACTTTATGCTGAAAGGCACATTAAGAGGTGGAGGAGGCTAACTAAAGCAGAGATTTCAGTGTGCCCAAATGACAGACTTTGAGTAAAGTTCTTTTAGAGAAAGTTGATTTAAGGGCATTCCCCTAAATCTCTTAGTGACAATGATGGCTGAAACAAACCTACTCTTGAATGACAACAGGGAGGGGAAATCATTTTCACTTGAACTAAAAAGCTTCACAGGGTACTTGAGCAAGACTCAGCAATTACATCTTCCTTTGATCTTCACCACTCATTTCTAAAGACACAAGTGCATGGGCAAAGGACCACATGGAGCAATTGTTACCACCTACACAACCTTCTTCTCATAAAGGGTTCCTTTATGAGGAAGGAACTCACTGAGGGAAGCATTTATACCAAAAATTATACACAAGAGTTGAGGCAAGTAAAAATTTACAGAGAGAAGTAACACCTATCACTCCCAGAGTAAATGTTAGTCACTACTACTTGTTCGGTATGGGTGGCTCTCTAACAGTAAATACTAATTCCCTTCCTGCACACTCCTTCACAGAAGACCATCTGGAAAGCCAAATTCCTAGTAATTTGAATGTAGAGGATAATGAACAACCTCCACTATTAATATGAAGAGCAGCTTTTAGTACAGATGACTATAAAAAAGCAGTTTCACACTCCGAAGCAAGCACTTGAGCAAGACCAATCAATGCTCAGGACCAGTTCATTCTGGCAAGCAGCCTTGAGAGATGAAAAAGACAAGATTAGATGGTAGGAAATATTACCACAGGTTTGTGGTAATATTTGAGGAAACCTCAGTGTTTCTGCTGATGAACAGGAGAAGCACCTCCATGATGATCAGCAACCACAAGGCGTTGGGCTGTCCAAGACTACTCCTGGATTATATGATTTTCCTCTCTGAGTAAGTGTGACCACCATAAGAAAGATGCAGGGTAGAGAATATCAGACCTTCATACTGGCCAGGAGGAAGACTAAAGAAGGTGACTGTCTAAAGCATTTTATGTTTGTATAAATCTACATATTCCCTTCAGATCCCTAATTTTCAGGGAGTTCTTTTACTATCCCATCTAGCGCATATTTTTTATGGTGGAGCTACTTTTGACTGAATCACCACTGGGGCAAGGGTGAGAGGTTTAAAATTGCAGGGAGAAGATTCATGAACATAGACTAATTTTAGCTATTTTGAAAAACAAGGCAATCCAACCAACCAAAACACCAAAGATATCAGACTCCACAGATACCTATTTGAATTGAATGAGCTATAAAATTTCTATTGAGAAGAGAAAAAATATATCCTGAGGAAATATCCAGTACAGGTGGCAAGATTTGGTTGTAGGAGTTAAAACATACAAGCTGTACTAACTAAAACCATGTGCTTTTGCAAAAACTCAGCAGAGGTTTCCCATTCCAATGCACCGAGCTCGCTAACCTCCAGCAACTGCACGACACTATCCCTGCACCCTTCCCCTTTCTTCAAGGAAGAAAAATTCTCTGGAACTACGTATTAACCTACATTCTTCACCTTTACACTGACATCTGGTGCTAATGCTACATGGAATTAGACCCTTGTCCCATGTGCTATCCCCAACCTTTATCCCCCAATTAATTCCCATTGCATATTATCAACTCTGCCCAGACTTATTCCATGTATGGACCAAACAATGCAGATGTTTCAACACATTAGATTATTCTTAATCTGCCATGTCTTTTGATCCTCTATTTTCTGCAATTTTTCTAGACATTTCTGTTATACATAACAAAGTCTATCTAACATCATCTGCCTGCCCACTGGGAATCATTCAGATGACCTGCCCCATACCTTTTTAGGTTGCTGTTATGCTTGGTACAAACTCCTGATGCTGGCTTCTCCTTTTAAGCAAAATAATTTTTTATGCCTCTCTGGTGGATGTGTTGCAAAACATCCACTCCCATGGCTCCCAGCCACTGGTAAAAGCACAAGGTTTACCCCTGTTTAGCAGAGATGATCTAATTTCAAGTGTTACCTGCATGGATCTCACCATTTTTCCATGTAGGAAAAAAAATCAAATTACATTTTAAAAACAGAAATTCCTTCTTTCACTGTTTGAAAAATAAGTTTCTATTGATCTTTTGTCCTTATCAGGACATAAAACTGATGCAAGTTTAATTGGAAAGGTTAACTATCAAATAAAACTTAACTGCTGTAGTAATATACTCCTACTTAGAAATTCTGAATTAAACCTAAACTATCTATTTCATGAGAAATTGTAAATTATAAAGTCATGCTTTTGTTACACAGCAAAACGCTATTTCAATCCTAAGCAAGCAAGGCAAAGATAGGCAATGTCAATCAGTTAAGTATCTTGTTTAACAAAAGAAACTCCAGGTGTCTTGTTTATGCACATATTAAGCTAATTAAACAGAAAAGGCAATGAATGAAAAACCTGTTTGGTTTAACATCCGCCAAGCACAATCTCAAGACATTGCTACCCATGAGGCATAATCTTAGAAAACAAACATCTGCACCTGGAAAACAAAGAAGTCTTTCAAAAGCAGATGTACTCTACCACAGAGCTACATTTTATGTAACCTCTGCTGTACTTCTTTCTGACCAGAAGTACTGTCAGAGCCCTAACTTCTCTTGAGGCTTGCAGCAAAACACCGCTTACAGGAACTCCTCTCTAGTATTTTTCCATGCCTCAATGTGCAAACTCATCCACATATGCTCTTACTGTCTCTTCCCATTCCTTCTCCCAAGCCAGTATTTGGAAAACATTTCCACTAACATAAGAGTATCTTTTTAATACTCCTAAAGAGAACAGCATGTATGCATTGACTTTCATTTAAACACATCCAGAAAGCACAATTTCTGGTTTCCATGTCAAAGAACTGAAAACAAAGTGGTCCACCAATGCTTCAAAAAAGGTTGTTGACTTTTTCCCTTTGTTATCCTCAACTAGTAGAAAAAAATCCCCAAGTTTCAAGAAATTAGTCTAAAAATCAAATGCAGATGATTCTCTTGCACAGATCTTCTGCCCCATGAAGCACCCATTCTTTTTTAAACAGTGGTCAGTGTTAGACTGAGGGCTTCTCTGCCTCCCAGGCATGGCTGTATTTCAGAAATTCCTGACTCAAATCACAAAATTTTATCAAGACTGTAAAAGACACAAAATTATTTCAGGTAACAAGCACTACCTAAAACACAAAGAAACATTGTGCCTTAACAGAAGAAGCAAATTTAGCATTCCATTTTCATCATTGTTCATCAGTTTCATCATAATGGATGAGCTGTCTTCAGCAAAATGACTGTGCAAAGAGGAAGAAATTAACAAATACAAACTATTTCTAACATTCCTTGCTCATTATTCCCAAAAATATTCAAACTCCATGTTGAAAAATCTATTTTCCCTAGAGGTAGCCCATAAATTATCTCAGATTTACCCCTCTTTACCATAGAAAGATAGGAAATTGCATGGAAACAATGAATGGAAGTGCACTTTTTATCAGAAAACAACAGGAAGCACTCTGCTTGGTTTACATGAGAGCTCTGTATTGGGGCCAGAAGGGAAAAAAAAAAAAAAAAAAAAAAACCTATATAAAAATTTAATGCCTGCTTAGAGCAAAAAACCAGGTTTTTTTAGAGCAAAAAGAAAACCAGACTCTCAAAACCATTGTATTTTTAATAAATCAGTATTGGAACTCGTCAAACCATCCTACCCACACTACTGCTTTTACTAAAATTGGGTAAATTAAAGATGACAGAGAAGGAAATCCCAGATTTCTTAAAATCAGTTTCAGAAGGCAAAGAGAGAGAACCATACTTACTTTCACGATCAGCCATACAAGAATTCATCAAAGAGCAGGCACAAAAACACACATGTAAACTTCAGCAATCTGTGCTTATCTAAGGAAACAAGTCTTCTGAGTCTCTCTCAGCAAAAACACCTATTTAAATTGCAAATATATACTTCAGTTCTTTGCATACTCATGGGTATTCTTGGAAGTGCTGATACAAGTTCTAATGATTTTCAAACCACCACAGGAAGTGTTGAAACCCCATCTCAGGCAGTATCAATAGTATAGATGAAGGTATCAAAATATACAGTAAGACTAGAGAATGCATACACTAGACTGGGGGGCAAGGGTGAGATTTTTGGCATAGGTGGATTTTGTTGTTTGTTTTTCTTTTTTTTTTTCCATCCTTTCTTAATCATAATGATTAAAAATATCCCATGGCAGTTTTTCAGAATTGCAAGTAGCTGTCCATCCTTGACCCCTACTGACCTTCATCTGGATCTACATATGCAGCCATCTTTTGCCCAAACACACACAGTGATTGTCCAAGGGGCACTACCATGGGGCAAAGAGTTTATATCTTATCTGGTGACTAATGAGAACAACCTCAATGAGAACAGGAAAGATTTAGAGGTGTCTTGTGTTTACTGGTTCAAGGGACATGCCAACCACAGAGTTGATAGCTACTCTTGCAATTGAGAAAAATTTCCAGCTGCTTTTACTGAATCTATTGGACACTCCACAAACATTCCTAAACAATTACAGTATCACACAATTCTACAAACCATTAACAGATTTTCCTTTAATTCATAACATTAGCATTATTTTTGATAGGTTATCCAAGCATCAAAGTAAAAGCACAGTCAAAGTTTTCCTTTTATTTTATTTCTTTTATATGGCCCAAGCTACTTCATTTTCTTCACATAGACACACTGAAATTACAGGAGTTCTTGTTTGTATCCCTTTTTTTACCACCTCTATGAGTTCCTTTCCTTCTTGATAGTTGGTTTTCTTTCCTATCCAACCCCTATTATTCCATTTAACCATTCCTACCCAGTCCCCTAAGCTTCATCAACACTTGGCATTCACTATATCTGCACACACAGGGCTCTTCTTTCCATAAGATATCTTGCTTTTATCTGTCAATTCAATTATCAGCAAGTCATATTTTGTTCTTCAGAGAGGGAACAATCAATTTTGGATGCTGGTGCACATGGATGCATGCACAGCTGGAGAGAGAGAGAGGTGATTTTCTTTCCAAAGTACCTTTTTGACAGCCACAGAAACGCAGAGTACCAGATGGTACAGCTGTCACCTCAACAGCAACTTCCTGCTATCATCATCTGCTTTAACTTTGTCACTGGGCCCAGGACTGCATGAGAGCCTTGCCATCTGTGACTAGCCCATTAGAAGAGCAGGCTAGCAGGCACTGCCTCTAATCTTTGGCTAGTACTGAAGCTTGTGGACTCTGCTTGCAACACCAGGCACTCAGTGGAAAGCAGCTGGAGAGGGCTTTTTGGTTTGGGGTTTGGTTTTTCTTCCCCTTAGTTCTGCCTGTCAGAAACTGACATATAGGTGCTTCACTCCAGCATGAAACTTTATAAGGCTTCCCCTTCCTAATCTCAGTTTGCACGTCAGAAACATCACTCCATACTAAAAAAGGGAACATCTGCTCAGTGCTGTGTGTCAGGAAGATCTGATAAACACCGCTGCTGGACACAGTGTTGGAACGAGAGCAGCAGCATTGAAACACGTGATCCGCGTGCTGCCAGCCAGACCAGGACATGCTGGGGCTGCTTTTCCCAGCTCCTCAGCTGCAAAGGGATTGAAAATCCTCATCAGTGGACAGGACCCTTTGTAAAATGGAGAAAGGTGGCTTTGTTACTCAGGCTTTCAGCTGCAGCAGTTGGCAACTGCTTGCCTGAGTCCCATCAAATGCAGTGGGGATCTCAGAAGCAGCAAAAGCGAAAGGGAAGGAGAAAAACTTGGGGAAAGATGGCTCCAAAACTGAAAGCATGCCAGCTTTTTCCTAATTAAAAATAACAAGATTACAAGTTCAATTGAAGGCTGAATTCCTCTAAGTGACCCTTTAAGGATGAGTTCACTATCACTAAAAGTCTCATTGAACAAACCTTGGAAACAGATCCTTATCAAGTGCTCAAGCAAAACAAAACTTCGCTCCACAAAACACTTTAAAGCTTCGGTCTTGTCTTGAAAAATACAAAAAGAGATTCTTAAAAAATCAAGAAAAAAATGCAAAAACTACTGTACTGTTCCACAGCTGCCACTCAGTTAAGCAACTGCTTCTTTGCCCTCTGCTGTAGGATCAGCAAGGAATCAATGCTGGAATATGCCTTGCTACAGGTTCCCTCTTCAGACTTCTGAATATTTATTATCTAGTTTGGTTTTACCTACAAAAGACTCTGTACTCAAAATTTTTCAGGGTTCTAAAGAAGACTAGGAAACACCATGTCGGCCCCAGTGCTGAGGAATGCCCCAAACCAAGGCAGTTGTGGGCACCATGACTTCATGCCTGGATATTATTTGAAGCTTGCTCAGAAGCACCAGCCTAGCTGCAGGACAGGCCCCCAGGCTGTGGTGGCTGTTTGGCAGTGACAAATGCTGTGCCTGGCACCCAGGGCACAGCTCTCAGCTTCACACAGACAAGGGGACACATCATCAGGATGGAGATGGACCCAAGTGAAAAAGTCTGTGGGATGGCAGGTTTGACAGAGCTATACATACACAGCTATTTCTACCAGTAATGAAAAATCAATAAAACCTAGCATTGCAGGTTTATGAGACAGGATGAATCATCCAATATCTAACCGCAGCCAAACCCAGGGTGCCTCATTCTCTCCACCTTCCTCCTTCCCACCAACACTTTCCAGCTATCTTACGCCTCTTTTGATGCTGATCAAACGTGCCTTCCCCAGGAGCTGATTCAACTGACTAACACGACAGGAAAGTCACCCAGCAATAAAGGTTTCTGTTGGCCTTTAGTGCATTTGAGAGCATGAAGGAAGGTTTGGGGAGTATCTAGGCTGGCTGTCACCAAGGGCACTGGAATAACCTGCACCCCTGTCCCTACCATGGGCAGCAGGGAGCCTTCAGACTTGATAGTGCTTGTGAAACCTCACTGACTGAACATGAAAAGACCTTCCTAGAAAGAGATAATACTGTTTAGAAAATGTGCTGACTGCACAGATGCAGTTTCCTTTTAGTCCATGATAAGCACAATAGTGACACAAACTACCACTTTCCAAACCTCCTCATCCATTTTCACTTTGAATAAATATTTCCATGGTGGAGAACACAAATATGACTTGGTGGAGTCACAGCTTAACAACTGCTCTGATTACCAGAAGACTTCATGCAATACCTCACTATGTTCTGTGAATGTACATATGTCTATGTGTAAATACTTAAGTATACACATACATGTTCTCCACAGCTATCTCATCTAGATGTTGACAAAACATTGAGCGGAGTGAGATCAATCACACTTCAGTCATATAAAGGTATTTGTTTCACTTTTGAAGAGCATGCCAGAGACTCTTGTTTTTTAACATAAAAGCTTTTCCTGAAGGAATTTCATTTAATTTCCTCAGCACTACTAGGCTCACCATTTACAATGACAGGACATTGCAGTCATGACACATGGTCTCTTAAAATTGCTTCCCTAATCAGTGTTCCTGTAAGCCCACTCTTAACACCTCATATGGAATGCAAAACTAGAGCTACCCCCTTTTTAAGTAGTCTTGTGCACTCCCCTTGCTTTCTCATCTCCACTTCCTGTGTTAAACTCCTGGAAACTGCAGCACTGTGAGAACCACCTTAGATGTAGCAGTATTAGACCTGATGTGGAAGAAGTCTAAACCTGTTTAATAATTTATTAAGTGCAGACAATGTCACTTCAATTCATTTACATATTTAGGGCCTCATGGCACAGTCCTTTGGATACCATGAAGTTATTTACTATTGTTGAATTAACATAATGCTTTTTTATTCAGAATGAATCATTTTTCAAGGAGACTGAAGGAGCCATACAATGCTTTTACCAGCTCAGCTCTCGTCCAAGTTAGGCTTGCCTCTAGCTTTCAGGGTAGGATAGAAATGCTATTAAAAAACGAAAAAGCTAAAAAAGGCATCAAAAAGTTTTATTTGCTGTTCTGATTAAACAGATTCTGAGCAAATCCTCTCTGGTTTACAGATACTCATCATCTCAGGTTACTGCTATAGCATCTTCTTATGGGACAAGCTGTATGTACATAAGATGCTACATATTTGAAAACTGCTGCAGACAACTTCCCTATGCATTCACCTTGCAAGATCATTGTTCTAGTCAAAGACCTGAAATAACTCAGCACACCACACAGAGCCTCACCTACATAACTAATGAAACAGGGTGATTTGCTAAAACATCACAGTATGTCCAGGAAGAAATTTATAAATATGTAGGTCAATATTAAAACCCAAACTAAAAACCCCAAACCACTAATGACCTGAACATGATGATCTGAAATGTCCAATCCTTTCCTTCAAAAGCAGCCGTATTGTCATTCTAACGCAGCAATGTAGCACCTGCATATAGGCAGCACATGGACATTTGTCCTGGACTTCCAAACACCTGTAAACTACCCAAGATCAGTAACAGCAGCTTTACCTAAGCTCACAGATCCCAGAAAGTCCTGAACAAACAACCAAACTCCTGTTACTCTGTCCAGAAGAAGCTTCCAGGCAGAAAAAGAAGACATGGTGCAAAAGAGCAGACTAAGTCAAGAAGCCATCTATGCTTAACAGAGACTGAATATTAAAAACAGATGAATGCCCAAGTGATTAGAAGTAGATTAAAGCATGTTGTTTCTGCATATATTTCAATGTCAGCATCCATTCTACTCAATTGACTGTTGAGGTCATGCCAAAATAATCACCTGCTGCCAGGTACCTGTCTTAAAGACACCAGCCTCTCCAGTACAGAGAGGTGACCAATCATATCCATCTTATACAGAGCTGGGGACCAGTAAAACTGAATCATCAGCACAGAATTGAGTGACCAAAAAGGAATCCAAATTCCTTGCCGTGAGTGGGCTTCATTGTGCATGATGACTTGATATGCCATTTGTTGCCCCAAAGGAGGAGAAAGTTTTCTACAGGAGCAAAAGCACCTCTGACTCAGACCAGCTCTGAAACCATCTAAGCATAAACAGATAAATCTATAGGGTTTAAACCATAAAAGGGCTTAATAAATAAATAACATCTTCCCATAAGTATTGTCCAGAAGTTGGTTTGCTGGGCACAATAACTGTCCACATCATGTGCATGTTTTTTCTCATGTTTTGCTGCTAATTCTATAAAACTGACAATATTCAGACAGCTAAATAAAGATACCTTCTCTTCAAGTCAAACACTTTTGGCTTATAGCTATGAAAAGCAGAAACTGTCTTGATTTTGTCCTCCCCAAAGTGGAAGAAATTGATCTTTGCCTTCTCAATAAGGCTGATTCAACAGGATGAGTGAAATACAAGCACAGAGATGAAGTGGCCTCAGAAACCTCTATTTTGAGCACTTACACAAAAAGACTGACCAGAAGCAACAAAAACGATACCTGAATTTTAACAAGCTCAGTGCTTGCACCACACTCTAAAGAGAAGCTGTTTTCAAAGTGTGATGTTACACATTAAACTCAGCTGTTGCACTAATACTGGTGTGTGAAAAACAACCAACCCACCTTCCACTGGACCATCATCACAGTGAAGTTATCTCAAAATAAGATTACTTAAATCAGAAATTCCATGTGTATAAACCTAGACAAATATTATTCAGAGTGTTTCAAGAAGTTGAGGATTTGAGACTGTTGAAATGCTCAGCCCTGGTTTCCCAAATACATAACTATCATTTAAAGTGAAACTTAGCACCTAAGATAAATGGTTTGCACTAACATGGCTCCATTGCTATATTTTCCCCTTTTATAACCTGCTAACATTATTAACACTAATTTATAGGGCAAAAGAAATTTAGCAGCTGAAAAAGTGAGCTTATCCTCAGGCAAATAATTTGGTGGCTTTTAAACAAGACTTCAAATTAACTCTTTTTACCTAATACAGCAGGTTCTCTTTGAATGTTTTACGTGAAAAACACCACTCAAAGCTTATTCACATCTTCCTTTAAAAAAAAATAAAATAAAAAAAAATGTTGCAAGACTCTTAATGGAGGAGAAACTGATGGTAGGAGTGTGTAATCAAGGAACACCTGGCCAGAGTGCCACAGTACAGAATATGCTCCATGCCCTTGCCTGATCTTCCACTCCCCTGAACCCAGTAGTCCAGCCCCGAAACACAGTAAGAGCCATACATGGGAAACAACAGACAGTCACAGACTTAAATGGAATTAAAATCTCACAATTATATAAGGAAAACCAGAAAGATTTTTTTGTATCAATTGCCAGGAAAATGGACACCTAATTCCTCCTCTTGAAATCACAGAATGATAGAATGGTTTTTGTTGGAAGGGATCTTAAAGACCATCTAGTTCCAACGCCCCTGCCATGGGCAGAGACATCTCCCACTACTCCAGGTTGCTCAAAGCCCCATCCAACCAGACCTTGAAAACTACCAGAGACAGGGCATCCACAGCTTCCCTGGGCAACCTGTTCCACTGCCTCACCACCTTCACAGTAAAGAATCTCTTCTGTATATCCAACTTCAACTACTCCTCTTTCAGTTTGAACCCATTATTCCTTGTTGTGTCACTACACTTCCTGAATGAAGAGTCCCTCTCTGACTTTGTTGTAAGCCCCCTTCAGATAATCTCAGTCCTCCACGCAACCTTCTCTTCTCCAGGCTGAACAGCCCCAGCTTCCTCAGCTTTTCTTCAGGGGAAGGTGTTCTAGTCCCCTTATAACTATGTGGCCTCCTCTGGACTTGGTGACATCTCCAGCCTGTCAGTGTCCCTCTGGATGGCATCCCTTCCCTCCAGTGTGTCAGCCACTCCACACATCTCGGTGTCATCAGTGAAGTAGGGTGCACTTTTCCAGGCACTGCATCCAATCAGTCCTTTCCACATAGGCTGGGAGACTTCCCCAGCTGAAGCCAGGCAAAGGCATTTACAGGTACGGAGGAAGTCCTTATGCCTCCTCCTTCCTGCCCTTCCCCATGTACCTGTGATAATCACGAACTGTGCAACACAGATTGGATACCAGAAATCATGTTATTTCCACCCTTTCCTTCACAGCCTTTGCCTTCTACTCTTTCTTTTCACAGCTTCCCATTTCTTTTCTCAGTCAAACCCCATCTTCCTTCCTTCAGTGTCTATAGCAAAAGTGACCACAAACTCACTGGTTCACACCACTATCTTGAATATGCATCAGGGTGTACAAGAACACTTCATATCTTTTTTCATTATAACCTCTTTGTGGCTGCACCACTTGGGCCTTTGCAATCTGTTCTGCCTGACACACAAAGCATCCAAGCTTGACTATTCCTATCTGTATAAACACTGTGTCACTAGGTCATTGCAGCAGAAGTCCATGATGCAAGAAGACAAAACACATCATGCTTGTAAACATACAAGTGTTATCTGTTCGACCAGATACTACCAAGCCTGCAATCTCAGTGACACCCAGCCCTGTGAACCTTGTATGGAGCCAATTATAGGTGCAGGGGAAAAAAAAGTATATGTACCCAAAAAGTTTATAAAAGCAGGAGTGCTGGTCTTGAAAGACTGAAAGACTATTACCATCACCAGAAAACCACCTGGATTTTTAGGTGACAATTTTTTTTTTTAATCTTGTTTTAATTAAATACTACCTGTGCTTGTGGTGAGCTTTTCAATAAAAAAGTTACTTTCTTGGTAGGCATCCTGTAGCTATGCTGCAGCCTTCAAATCAAGAAACGTTTGTCTCTTAGGGGTTATTCTTTCAACCTAAAATTGAATTTTAGGCCCCTTCTCGTGCCTAGGTGCAATAGCATTCCAACAGAAACCTATAAGCAGTAATACAACGTTAAAGAACAGTTTTTTCTTATGCTAGAAATTATTTGCTAGTTAAAATTCATTTTATACTTTGCCAGTTTTTAATTAAAAGATAATTTGGGGGTTGTGTGAGCATTTCAATATCTCTTTCCCCCCTTCTAGACTGGGAGGTTCTGTGCGAATTCTTTTTTTCTTTTTAAACATTGGGTTTGGGTAGTCTGCTCTATTAAAACAAGGAAAGTCTAAAGAGTATTACCCATACAAAGAGCTGAAGGTCACTATCCAACTGTGCTCATTATCTCATTATATGGTCTAATCTAGTAATGTGTTTTCTTCCTGGATGTGATAATTAGCATGTGTTTCTTTGTTTCTAACAAAAACATGGGGATACTGGAATCTTTTAAGGAAACAGTGAATCATTTTGGAAGGCTGTGTGCAATAAGAGTCAAAGTTACGATCCTTCCCAGATCTTATAATTTCATGGCCTCCACTTCCCAAAGCAATCTGCTCTTGGATCCTTGCTTTTAGGAAAACAGCTCCTAAAAAAGTAGGAGTACTAATAAACCAAAATTTTCTGGTGAGAAACATCTCAATATATACATTTAGAAAATGAAAATTCATTCTAAATAAGCCACAAAATCCACAGAGAGACTGTGTGTTTCCCTTTCCATAGAGGATTGAAATCATAGTAATATACTCACAGCTTAATCAAGTTAGGGCCAATATATATACTGTAACAGAGCCAAGTCCTGAAATCATTACCTTAAACCCAGCATACATGCTGAAGACTTTAGCAGCACACACTGCCTTTAACTCCCAATGAAATCTGTAGATTCTTGCAGGGATGTTGGGGTTTTATTATCTCACAGGGTCAAGCTCTTAGTCTTTAATCAGGCAAGCATCCAGATGAGGTCCATGGGAAATTTGCCAGAGAAAGGACTAAATGGAGAGTGAGAAAGGATGACTCTAAACAAGTTGGGAGCAGATCTTTATACAGAGCAGAGCTTGCATATTGTATGCCTGATTCATTGGCAGTAATTTAGCTCACGCAGATGGCAGCCACATGTAAAAAGATTTGGCCGTATATATCCTATGCTTGCGCCTCATCCTCACCGAAAAGAAAAAGGTCCATCAGCAAACAGGCATTAGTTCCACTATTTAAAATGTAAATTTTGACAGAATAAGTCCAGTAACAACATTTTCTAAACTGTTAAAGTGATATAACAGGATATATATTCAATTGTAAAATAAAACACTTCCCAACTAGTATCCTTGAGGTTATTTTCTGCCCACCAGCAATAAAATAAACCCCATACCAAACCAAAATCATTCTCAATGAAAAAGTAAAATTGCTCACTTAGGAAATGTTTCTCAAAAAGCCATCTGCAACATCAGAGCTCTGAAATGAATCGTTCACTAATGTATCTCTTTCCGTTCCCCCTGAGGTAAAGTTCTGTTTAAGGAGTTTCTTACTAAATGCCACCACTCACTCATCTCCTTGCTATCTGGGCAACAACTGACACTTCACTCACTACAGCCCTTCTTCCCTGCCAAAACATCAAAATATTTTCTCCTCCTTGACTTCCTTTTGCTCATTTCTTTCCTCATTAAGCATGTGCCTGTTTTGTTATCCTACAGGATTTCCCCCCACATAGTTCTACAAGGGCAACTGAAGAAACACAGAGATGTGGTTCTACAAGAGTTAACCAATCCCACATTTTCTTAATGTACTGCCCAGCTGCTTGTTAGCTGTAACCAGAAGGAGCACGCACATTGGCAGTTAACTGCTAAATGCATTTTCAAAACTAATAAGAAGCTGAAAACAATTCAAGCTCTGGATGTGAGTACAGTGTATACTCCCAGGCGAGCAGCAGATTTAAAAGGAGAACTGAGATGGCCTCCATATGAAATCACAATGGCTCTTCTCCTCAAACAATCTTTTATTAACTTTTTTTTTAAGGGAAGTTGGGGAAAGGAGTTTTAACTCAGGAAATAAGTCATTTGTGCCCAATACTAACATAGCCTTTATAAGGCATGCATCTTAGTATCATTGCTACACAGAAAAACGTCTCAGGGAACCTCAAAGCCGATTCAGGTTTCACAAAAATATAAAATGGTCACACGCACATCTGAAGTACTTCCCTTTCAGAGACCCCACAGGTGTAGAAATCCATCTCTCTGTATGGCAAAGGTTCAACTCCCATTTAAGGGCTTGCACAAAGGAAGCATGAGCCCCTACGACACTACAGATGGCAGGGAACACATGGGGGACCTGACAGCTGGTGATGGAGTACAATTCCTTGTCTTTTCCAGTACAGGAAAACTCCTATTGCTCCTTCTTCAACAAGCAAACAAACAAGACTTCAGGGAAAAAAATGCAGTACATTCTGCAAAAATGAACCACAAAACGCTAACTAAATGTAAAAGTGCAAGATCCCAGAAGCTTTCTTGCCCCCTGACTTAACTGGAAGCAGAGATCTCAGTGAGCAGGATGGCTTTTTGCTTCCAACAAAAAGAACAACCAATACCCCAGCCCTACATATTGGGTAAGGAGTAAAGGATAGCATTATTCAGAAAACAGTCACAATATTCTGGAACTTACTAGACGCAAAATAACTTTGCAGTGCAGTCAGCAGCCTGAGGGGCCTCATACACGATTTTCAAGCTCTCAAACAGTCCCCCAGAAAGGTTGGGGGAATGAGTAATCTCTCTTCCTGCTAAACATTTAAAGTACACATAAAAGCTATCATTGAGTCAGCACTTGGTGGTGGCAATTCATCAGGTTTGCTGGAATTTTAAACAGCCTGAAAGTGGCCACTGCTATGCATCCTACATGCCCTGCTTTGTTTTTTTTTAATTACTACTATTATTTTTGTAGAAGAAAGTACCATGTAAGCAACACATTTCAGCATATTTGTAATTTGGAGGTAATATCAGGTTTTGATTTTGGAGCAAGAGCTAGGGACTGAAAAAGCTTAGGTGTTAAAGTGGCATCTTAATACAAACAAACAAACAAACACAAAAAAAAAAAAAAAAAAAAGAAAAACAAGCAAAGAAACTAATGCAGGGCCCAGTTAAACTACATGGTTGAGTAGAGTTTAACAAGATCAAATGTTTCAGACTTCCACTTTGCTTGCATGTTAAGCATAACACGCTGACTGTGAAGGATTCCAGTTCAGAGTCCAGAGGAGGACTGTTGCCTCTCAGCTATTGAACAGTCTTCACAGGAAAAGTCTAGAAGTTTCAACATTGCATTGTACAGTGGCACATTTCCTTTTTGTAATGTATTGCATATCACTATGGGAAACTAGTTGACAAAGCCTTGCTATGGGTAGAGCTACATAAGTTACAGGAACAAAAAATAGTGCTTCTGTCAGCTGTTTCATGTACTTTTGGGTCAGGACATATAGCTGTGCCAGTAAATCAAACCGTTTTGTTGCCGTATATTCCAATTCTGACAGGCTGTTTTACTTTGTGGTTATGTCTGGCTGTGCCACCAGGTGAACCATAGATCAAGCTACTCAAAATACTTGAACAATACTTCTATAAGAGGAAATTCATTTTTGACCTAGTACAAACATAAGCTGCTGGAAAAAAGGGAGGCTCCACTACCCCTACCACACACTTTCAAGGGTCCCTTACTTGCTCTAGCAATCATGATGGTTCAGAGAAAACCAGCCACCTCTAGGACTTCAAAAGCTCTCATGTAAGCACACAGGAGCCTGGTTGAAATTTATTCTTCCCATCAGCGGACCAGTGGTTTAAATTCACTGAATGGAATGGAAGTTAATACCCACTCTTTCACTAATACCTCATGAGATCTGTGATAATTTACTGGTCATAAAATGCAGAGGCAGGCTTAACATTACACTGCAAGGCAAGTTACTTGGAGAAGTATAAGCCTGAGTATATCCTGCTTTAGAAAAGCCACCACCCCTTACTGACCAACTAAAGCATAGCACCAACATTTTCTAATTGGATACAAACAGCTGATTAAGAAACACCTCCACTCCCTGCCCCGAGGACAGCACAGACCTGACTCGTGATCCGAGTCCAGGCAGAGCAGTTCAACAATCCCACTGCTCACAACCCTACCACCAGTGCCACAAGTTGGGCTGGAAAAGAACCAAGTTCTTGTTGAGGACAAACAACCTTTTCTCTGGATAACAAGGCTACAGTAACAAACCAAATAGATTCAGAAATACAGCACAGAAGTGTACTCTCATCTTTAATTGTGCTTACTATTAACCATTAACAGTTTAGTTAATCTCCTTGGACAGTTTACTGCAGTTTTCATTCACTGTAAATGCAGAGAGACCCCGTATGTCACCCACTACACACTGTTCAGCCATTGTATGAAAAAAAGTTTATCTTTAAAGCTTCCAATGTAACTGCACTGTTGTATTTAAATGTTCTTTGAGATCATGCAGGATATTACAAAGATGCTCGTTTAAAAAGTCTCTTCCAGCTGTTCTATGTGTATATTAGGAGCATTACAAAGGCATCAAATACTCATTAGTGATGAGATCATCCTAACTAAAAAAAACATACTAATACACATCTTGGATACAAACAATTACAGTGAGATATTGAACACAGGAGGGAGAACATAGCCCCGAGCAATGAGGGGAACAGAGAGCATCACACTCATTGCAGGGTCCCACTGAAAGTGAGCAATAGCATGATTTCCCCTCACTGGCACAACAGCCCTTGCACAGCAGGTTCTCAGTAAATCTCCCTCCAACTCCACCAGCCATGGTCTAGTTAACAAAATAGCACAGAGGACCTAACAAAAAGCAGCTTTAAAGAAAAAGCAAACAGACCCAAGTGTCATCAATGGAGAAGGAAGGCCAAAAGACTTCAGACCAGAACACGAGTTTTGTAATCACTTCAGGACATGAACCCTAGGACCAAACCCATTAAGAAAGAGGACCTGTGCCATACCATCTTCAAATTTCTGCCATTAAATCCTCCTAGAGACATAATGCAACTGTATCAGGATCAGACACCTACTGACTGGTTTAGAATAGGATTAAAGGGAAGAAGACACAGTGACTCTGCAGAAAGTTATGGTCTCAGTATGGACCCTTTCTGCCTGCAGCACTTGTAGCCCATCAAGCAGCAAACTGAATCCTCAAAAAACCATTCCTGCAAGAGATGCCACCAGGGAGCACAGGGACACCAGCACACAGGCTGGTTCCTTCCAGAAATTTAAGGAAAGCAACTGGAACAAGATGACAACACAGGTATCAGAACTGAATCAACTTAATTAGTTCAGTCAACTACTACCAAAAATGTTGATTGCTCCAATTAAATTACTTCAGTCCACTAGGCCAAAAAAAGCACTGATTCATTGCTCAAAAATCCTCCTGGGTAAATCCTGATTTCACTCCACTTTTTCTTTGAGCAATCCTGTAAAATCATAGACAGTTACATGAATGCTTGACCTACAAAACCATCTCAAGTGCCTTATTACTTCTCTGGAGAAAGAGGGAAGATACATTCTAGGACTCCTCAAGGCAGAAAAAAAAAACCAGAGCAGCTCTTTGTTAGCAATGTTTACTTGAAATGTTTTAGACAATATTTTTGGTTAATCCTTTGCATAGTGCTTGTGTAATGTTGAAACAAACAGAAAAATAAGCTGGTTTGGTTTCCTCCACATACAAGAAGATTTTAACAATATCATTAAGCAGTTCAATACTCAGAACTGTTTCATTTGAATTCTTTTCTCCTGAATCATATCAATAAAGTTGAAGTTCAGTCTAGTATTTATGAGAGCTGACTTATAGGTTTCTTGCTGCAAACACACTTTTGAGATCCAGTAAATGTATCAGAGACCTAGAATTAAGGAACTTTTTTTAAAATTGTTTTATTCAAAATCAGCCATGACAAAGTCTCAAACATTATTTTATCTTGGACATGAAATGGCTGGAAAATCCCCTGGCTTTTCTAATTTCAAAAAGGAAAAAAGATTGCAAGAGAACAAGTAACGAACCAGATCTTTTTCAGGGTTGCTTTTATTTTCCTGTTACTGGCATGAAGCATTCCTTATTCTGACATTTCAGTTACTTTTTTCCCTTGGTAAAGAAACCATTACTAAAGTCAGACAACTGGGCTTTTAACAGGAGGCACTACAGAAGCATTTGTCAAGTATTACAATTAAGACAATGGTAATGTTCAGCAAAACCTCAGAGACCTTCCTATGATGCATACTTGAGCTCTCTTACTTCCATCTGTGCTGGTAAATGTGATCACAGAGATCAAACATTAGCACTGGGAGAAAGAAAATGAATGCAGTGAACAATATGGCCATGAGCACTATTTTAGCAAGAAAAATAACTACTACTGGCCTAGTTCCAAAAAGCAGCTGAGACAAGTACTTCCCAAAGTAATCTTTGAAGAGTTCTCTTGCCAATTTACTCAAATACCTACTACTTTTTCAGCTTGAAGGTGAAAATAGCCCACAGAAAAATTAATTACTGCTTTGAACTCATTAGTGCTATAAAGGAAATTTTTGCCAGACTGACCTAACATTTCAAAGCAGAAGATACAGAAATCTGGCAACTTTTACAAATTATATAGTTTAACAAATCATCTCCAAAGTCAAATGTGTGGCTTCAGTTTCCTAATGCAGGAAACTGAAGCCACACATTAACTTCTATCATGTTGCTCAAACCATGCATGGGGTTCAATGCAGCTCTACCTGCTCTGTCTCTCCATGATGCAAGAAAAGAGTCACATTTCACCTGAAAATCATTTTTGGTACAGTCTCAGATTTCCCACTTCCTTGCTTTGGTATGACTGATTCTACTTCCTGCAAATATAGTGATTTAATTTTTTTTTTTTAATAAGGATGGCAGGTAGAGTACAATAAGTAACTCCATAAGTTAAGGCACTTCTCAGAACATCATATTTTATCTATGACTTGCCAAAACATCAACCACCTTGTTCCTTATCAGAGATCACAACAAACCTCGGCAGTTCAGCATCCATGAGTCTAAAAACAAGCAAAACAGGCAAAAAAGTCTGACAGTCACTTGAATAAAACCTTTGCCATTTTCATACCTCCAAAAAGGGCAGGGGGAGGTTTTGAAGAATTACGAAGACACCAGCAGTTAACAACAATGTGATCCATGTGACATTAAAGCCATCACATTGGCTCTTTGAACAGTCCTGCATGGAAGATGCCAGGATTGAACACATCTGTTTTACATATCAAGTGACCAAGACTGAGAGATGAAATAACTTGTGAGGAGATCACAGAGAAAGTCACAAATCCAGATACAAGCCTTTCATGTTTCAGTCAAAAGCAGAGGCTCACAGATTAGCCCTATGCACTTAACACAGCTATGGCCATCGGGCACGGGGACTCCACAAGGAGAACAGGTCCAGCTGCTGGTCCAGCATCCCTGTGCTCCCCTTCAGGAATCCCTGCTCATGGCTGAGCCACAGCTGGAAGGCACTGCTCTGACAGCCCATAACTCGCTCCACCCTCTCCCAAAGGTCCTTCAGACACAGCATTTACATTCAGTCACCACAGAGGATGAAGACATCACATCAGACAGGGCTGCTGTGCCATGGCTGTGTGAAGAGCACACATCACTCCACGGGCAGGAGAGGACTCCACCATGGTCCTCAGACACAGCAGCACCTGTCCAGCCATGCCCTGAGGCACAGGGAGCTTTTATGCTACAGAGCAGATGTTTGCCAGGAGTAATAACCAAATTGCCCGTGGGGACTAAACACACACATGCACCAATATATAAAATGTGTGACCACTGCCTTTAAAGTTCTTAATCTTATGCAGATTTCTTTTAAAAAACTCCAAACTCGCAAATTGAACTATGGTAAGCTACTTCAGGAATAGCTACATTTCCAAATAGCCTTTTCATCTTTTTCCACTTTCATACAATTCCTGAAGGCTAAAGAATCTCCAAGGCATTGTGACACTAAGTGTCCAGTCACCCCCTCACTGATTTTTACACATTAATGAAAGGCACACATTCTTGTGAAGGAAAAAGTTCCATTTGACATCATAGCTAGAATCAAAATAACTTGAGGAGCATCTCTAGTATGACATAGGAATTGCTGCTCCATTCACATGAAAATTAATAACAAAGCAAATCTTATTTATTCCAAAATAAATTGCATCCATCATCCTTTCCAGACACAAGGCAAATTTGGTGATCTAGGAAATGAAGGGGGGGAAAAAAAAGGAAAATGAGGGAAAATAACCATAAAAATAAATTCTTCACTCACTCTTGACTCCAAGTGTCAATAAAAATACATTAATTTAAAATTCAAAATGACAACAACAGAAAAACCCACCACCAAACACCAAACTTGTTTCAGATGAAAGCAAACTTTTTGCTGAAAACAGCAACAAACCTTAAATATGTTTCCATCGCCCAGCCCCATTCTCCTTTGTTACTTCTTCACTGCACTGCTTCAATGAGAGCAATGACATTTTCAGTTTAGTTATTTCCATCACTGACAGGTAAAATCCCTTTTTTATTAAATGCCTATTAGTAAGTCTCACAGCGTGGAAGCTGCCAAAAAAAGGAACAATAGCTCCATCTTTTATAAAGTACACTTATGAAGAAAAGCACATTGTGCTTAAAGCAGCTGCACTTCATGGCATTAATAAAAACCTTTGCTTTTGTCACCTGGGGTAAAAATTTATCCTTGGTGAAATTCCATTGACTTAAAACAAGTTTACACCAAAGAGAAATCCAACCCAATGCCTCCAGGTAATAAAACATGGTACAGTCTTCGTGCTAATTTTTTTTTTTTCACTCCAAATTCATCTCTCCTATGACTTACAGCCTAAGGGACTTCAGTTCTTTTTGTCATTAGCTACAGAGGATGAAATAATTTCTCTTCCTTGAAAAAGCATGTATATTTTCTCTACACTATAACATCACCAGTAGTAAAATAATGGCATTGAATCATGCAAGCATATTTCAGTGGAAGGAGCTTAAAGAAAAATTTTCAGAAATTCAATACAATTTTCATGTGAAAATAGCAATTGTTTTTCTAATAGCAGATGCTTCATTTGTTGTTGAGACACCCCAGGATCACATTTGGGAATGCTGGGTGTGGGGTGCTACAGTACATGAAGTCTAATCCTTAGTTAACTAAATATGCCCTTTTCACTTTTTTATTAATTAAAGGGGTCAAGGGTTCATTTATGTATAAGACAAATGACAGATGGAAAAGCTAAGAAGGAGTTAATAAGGGCTGGCAATACAGAAAGGATATTAAAAGATCTACAAGCAAAACCTCAAATCCCAATTCCCTTCAGAAAACAAAAGAATTATTTTTAGCAAAGTATTTATAAAATAATTATGTGAAGCTTAGAACTTGTTGAAGACAAGTTTCTCTTAAAAAAAAAAAAAAACTTGAATAAATTTCCTTACGAAGACAAGGATTAATGCCATTCCCCATCCTGTGCCATAAAATTTTCCTCAAAACTGCTTTTCATCAGTGGAGTACTTCCCTCCAGAGACCCTGAGTAATGCTACCATTTGCATCTCTGCAATTCCAGTACTGCATTATGGACTTCATATTTCTTAGGACTCCTTTGGCATCACCAAGAGCCAGCTTTAATCAAAGCACCAGATTTAGTGATAAATGCTCAGGTTCAGCAAAGACTTTGATATACACTCAGCTGTGCTGCTGAATCAGGACCCACAATCCCACATCCTACTACTCCACATGGGTGCAGAACTGTGCAGAATTCTGCTGAAATTCAACTGCTTTTAGCTTGAGAGCTTTGCTGATACAGGAAAAATGAAGTCTGCTCAGTTCAAGCCATTCCAAGTCTGTGATACAATTACCTCTTTGAAAATACATAACCCTTCTCTGTATCCTGACTCCTGAAATTCTTCAGAATTTTTGTGTGGGTTTGGAAGATTAAAAAAAAACACTCTTTATGCATAAAACACATAGAAATGGCACAGGATTTGACTCAATTCAGTTGCTGAAAGACAGACAGATGACCAGACAAAAAATGTAATTTACAAAGGAATAGATCATCATGCAGCACAAGAATGCTGAAGAAACTAAAGTCAAAGACTTAGTATAGCTTCCCAGTTTTAATCAGCCTTTGTATTTAAAATGCTCACTTAAAACAATTTACTGCTTGAAAGCTATTATGTTTTGTGTGAAATGAAAATTAACACTTTTTTATGTATATTTTGGCATCTCAAAGTTATGTCACAGAGCTCACTGACAAAGTTAGGAATTCATCATTTGATTCCCTATCAGATAAACATGTGGTATTAAGATGTTTCAAATCACCATCAGGGTGCTGAAGGAATAAAAAAAATAGAACAATTTCCATTTCTAATAGCCAGCCACTGGTTTCTCAATAGTATTTCTCAGAACTGAGAGCATGTTAGTGTCCCTTGAAGAACACAGGCATTCCCTTGCAGTCTCTGCAGGAGGGCTTTGCAGCCTTTCAGACATGGCACAGCACATGAACCAGCCCTCTGCTCCTCTAATTCTCTGAGACTGCAAATCTTCAAATGTTCTGAGTGCTGGTTCATCTCATCCTCAGAAGTCTGAACACTCAGACCATAAATGGATAGGAATAGGTGATTTTACAAGGGAGGCAGAAGTCAGCTGATGATGAGAAAGAAGTGAAGGGAAAGGGAGGTAGAGAGTGAAATCCTCATCCATTTAAATGCTGCAACTGGCCTGTGCTTTACTTCACTCCTAAGAATTCAAGATCCAACCTCTGTCCCTTGGTTTCTATCCTCTAAACACAATTTAAACAAACAAAAGGCTCCACACCTCTGGCAAAAAATACTTTGGGGAAAAAATAAAAACTACGGTCTAATTACATCTGGGAAATATCCAGTAAATACTGTTTAAAATAGAAGGAAATTTGTGTAACTCCCAGTATTAACTTCAATTTTTTTTTTTTTTTAGATCATGTCCTTCACCTTCCAGTGGAAGGTTGTTTTTTTATTATGCTTTGAAGAATCATATATTGCTTTTGGAAACACAGTGTTCAAGGTCAGGGGAAGTTCATCTTTAAAAAAAAAAAGAAAAAGTAGATGTCATGACAAGGCCTGTTTCTTCCTGTTGTTCTGCTTATTAACATGGCATCCATCACCACCACATCTGGGGGGCACAGATCCAGAAATTACATGAACTTGCAAGTGAATAGTCTTATTGAAAATGAAGCACACATGCTCTGAACAATGTTAGACTACTTATAAGAACAAGTATGTAAAAAGAAAGAAAAAACAGCTAGGATTACAATAGAGTAGAGAACCAGGGAGTTAAGAGCTTTTGGAAGAAAACCAAAAGACCCAATATGAGCAGATAAACCAGTGACCTCAGTATTACAGAAAATAGGTAAATTTTCTAATACATTTAATTCTTACAGGGTCTTCATCTGCCTGACCACAACCATGAAACTCTGTCATAAGGAGAGAGGTCTACAAGTCAAGCACAGGCAATGCTAAATATCAGGGGGTTTGAAGTAAGGTGAACATGGCTCCATGGGCAAATTCTCATTGGTATCAGATGCCACAGCTGTGCTGCTTTCTCAGCAGCAGGAATAATTTGCACCAACAGAGGGTCTACCCCAGAGGCTGAAATGAGAACCTTTGGCCAGTGTAGATCCATAGGCTGTGTCATCCCTCTGTCTTCTTCCCAGCTGAATAGTAATGCAGGAAAGAAAAAAGGAAAAACAGAAGTTCAAGTTAAAAAATTTTCCCATTCCTTCACAGAAGGACCTGTCTGGTTGAAGGTTTGGCCCTCAATGTCTACAGCAGGTATGCATTTCAGTTGTCCTCTAAGACATTTTATTAAGACATGCATCATGCACCCAACTGCACTAACATGCCAGCAAGTAAAATAAATACGTTCCAGCCTTTGATATAAGCCACATTAGGACAGAATATTTTTGCTCCAAGATTACAAAGACAGACTAATTTAAGAGGTTATCCAAGGCCAGGATAACTGTGTGCAGTTCAGAGTGTTTGTGTGGAGTTCCTACTACAGGTTGCCAGACCTTAATTTAATCCCACTTCAAAAACTTAATTCCTTCAGTCGGGCAGATAGCTTGCCAGCAGTTTTTCTCTCCATCCTGCCTTGGACTTTCCATGAAGTAGAAAAACCTCAGAGCAATCAAGGTTTTCTTCTTCTGTCCAGTTAAAGCTGTATAAATAAAAGCTTACAAGAAATCCATGTACAAGAAGAAAGCAAATCAGATTCAGATAAGCATTTAGCTACATCCAGGTAGTATGAGGAGGTAGAAAAACAGGCAAATATTCCTTGCTTATTTATACAGACCATTTTCAATGCAGTTAGTGCAATCTTTAAGCTATTAGCTTGAAAAACATGCAGGTCTGTGACTCATCTTTGACCATCCATTTCTGTGAATCATGCCATGTAATTCGAGGGGTTTGGGGGCTTTTTGATGTATTTAATAGGATAGCACCTTCAAGAGCAAGAGTAGAAAAAAAGAAACCAAACAAAACATAGATTCTGTCTAGAAGCTCACTTATACCTGAAAATACAAGAACACTGAACCTATTATAATGCCAGGAAACCTCCCCCTCCAAACCTGTAGCAGCAGTTTCAGTGTAGGACTGGCAAACAAAAGAAAGGTGTGCTCTGCTACAGCAGCCTCACTTCTTCAGAAACAAAGAGCAAGCTGGAAAAAGGCTCAAATGTATAAAAATCAATACCCTAAGGAGGTGGCATGCTGCCCCCTGCCTCCCCCAGGCTCCACCACAAGCAAGGGATTTTATTTATACTACTTAACTTTATTTAGACTTCTAGCTTTATTTATACTAGCACATTAGTGGTTCAGGACTGAAAAAGCACAGTTCTGTATGCTGGCAATTAAGAGCCAAGGCTGCAGTGCCCTGGCCATCACACTGACCAGAGCTCTGCCAGCTTTTCACACAACTGGAATGCGTTGTTTGCTCCTGTTTTCACCTGGACACAAACTCCCTGCATTTCAAGTACAACTGTTTGCATTAAAAGGACTCAGAGCCTCAAGATGCAAAACCTCTATCTAAATAATCTTCAGAGAGTTGTCCTTCCTCAGTTTTAATTAGATCTGCCTGACATCTCTTTCCTCTTCATCATAGTCCATCAGTTTTTGCTCTTATCTTACTGTACTCATTATACTCTGTAAAGGACATTATCTAGTTGTTCTCATTAAGAATTTATTGAAAAAATTAAAAAGCTTGGAAGAAAGCCAAAATATACAGGCAGGTACAGCCAGAAACCACAGAGACAGTGCTTCCTCACCTTCCCCATACAAACTGTGACCCTTCCTACTCCCTTCACTAATTTCCTCCCATGAAGATAGAGGGAAAATCAGTCTCCAAGAAAGACAGAATTTGAAACTAGCCTCCTCCAAGCAGGGTGCTGGACTAGACTTCCAGAGGTCCCTTCCAGCCAAAATAATTCTGTGACACTACTTATGAATAAGCATCTGATTGAATCCAAAGCTTTTTAAGAGTTTGATTCAAGAATATCTGCCAGAGGAAAACACAGAACTGGGGAGTAAAACCAAAAAAACCACAATGAATTTCAAGACAGACATGTTACGTTTTCTGAACACTGAATAACTTTCTAATAGTGGTACTGCTTGATAGCACTTTTAAATCAGTGGGTTCTAATTAAAGCTGGCATTAAGAGGTAAGCTGACTTGATAGGCCAGCATTCCCCTCAGCAGCAAAACAGAATTATGGTTGTGATCAATTAAAAAAGCTTTTCTTTTCTACACTGGCACTTCCTTTTAAAGTAGATTTTTATACATCTAGAATAATATGTATTTGCTCCAAGTAATGGCTCTTCTCAGCCAAGAGCAGCATTGATGTCCTCAGCTCAAGCTGCAGACACACTCAGACACACCCTGCATTGCTGAAAGTCTGTCTGTAATGAAGCTATTGCAAAATGTCAGCATCACGTACTACTAAACAATCAAAGTTACTCATGTTGGATGGATGCCTTCAAGGAGGTCAAACCTAGAGAAAGTCCCACAAGGCTTGAGGGCTTGAAATAACATAATTTTCCATGCTGAAGATGAAATGAAGCCAAATTGTAACACATTTAATTGCTCAGCCCTGTCTCTTCCAAAGCTGGTCATCTTTTCCATAGTGAGGACATCTCAGATTTAAGCAAGCCATCTGTCCACTGTCCACTTTTCCCACTGTCTCATTTTGACTGACTGTATATCCACTTGGCCTCTTCTCCAAAGATCCACGCTGTACACAGGCTGGACACATAAGAGGCTTCCCCTTGCAACCACAGAAAGAACTTGGACAAACAAACATCCTGAGTAGAATCACTTGAGTGCTTGAAGAAACTACAGAATAAACTAGGTACTTGAACTCCACAGATCTTTCCTTTCTCTGACACAAGTTGTTGCAACATACTGTTTTAAAAATCCCCAGCTAGGCCAAAATGTAGGACAGGAACAATCCCCTTAAATGGCAATGCATATTTCTAACCTAAAAGGACTCCATTAACACTGACAACTGTTATTAAAAGGTTTTTGCCATCATCACTAATGGTTGACTATAAATCAGGTTAGACAACTGTCAGGAATCACTGAGGTGAGGTTTATCCCAATAAGGCAGGAAGGATGGACAGACTCAGTGACCTATTAAGAACCTTTCTGGGATATTGTCACATATATCTCTTATAAAGTCAAATAATTGGGGCCTAATTCCAGATTATAGGTCTTGGAAGCAGCATGGAGCTGAGTGGTACAACTCTTTCAGCCCAGCTCTGTAGAGAGACTCTAGCAGCCACAGCTTCACCAGCCCAGCCCTGCACCGGGGGAAATAAATCCAGCCTCTTGGCAGAGCCAATAGTCCATCATGCCTGCTTCCACCCCCAGAGGCCTTCATATCAACCCTCCTCTTTATAATAGATATTCACCATGCAATTTTTAAAAATAAATAGGTAAATAACGTAAATAATTTACATTACTACTTCAGTTCTTAAGTTATTTTAAGGGTGAACATAGACACAAGAAAACCTTCTAGGAACAGCATTGTTTCTCACATCATATAAGATGCCACTATATTTTACAGAAAACCTAGACATAAACATAAACTTTAGCTGACCTACTTTTATCAGCATGAAAAAGTATTTCTGATCAACAATTCTAAATATGCACAACCAGCTACAGTGAATAAATGATCTGCATAATACCACCTACCTGCAGCTGCAAAGCACAAAACCATCAAAGCGAGCACTGATGTCACAAAACTTGACGACATTTTTGTAAACGCTGTATCTTCTCAAATCAACTTGCTTTGTGGCTCTTCATGTAGATTTACTTCCTTTGAAATTTGTGGTATGCTTTGAAATCAGATCTTCTGGACTTCTAATTGCCTACAGAAAGAAGTAAAAATAAATATTAATACAAATATAACTTACACAAATGTTATTAGATATTTTAAATTATCTCTCTTGTAAGAAGAGAAACAGAACTCTTTCTTAAAGGACTACAAGGGAAGTGCATTTTATATTGCCAGATACCCTAGGTACCAATAACCCAGTACTCTTCCCCCTGTATTTCAGTACTTCTTTGCAGATGTTGCACCCTTATATTAGACATTGTGCAAGTTAGGATCTGCTTGGAAGTGAGGCCCCAGAGTCCTTTCTGTCAGCTAGTACCAAAGACCCACTGAAACCTGCCAATGGTACTCACACCCTCAGACACGTTTATACTAAGTAATCAGACTTTCTCTGGGGCATATAAACATTTGTTTGCTCAGTTATCTGCTGCTACCTTTATTATAGCATGCAGAAATGTTTCACATACTCCAGCTGGTTTACAGGTAACTCAATAAATTTAACTCATCATTTCTCAGTATGACAAACTGAAAACTTTTCAATGTCACTTGACACTAAATATAAACATAAAACTGTTCAAAATCTTTATTTTAAGAGATTTCAAGACATGATATACCAGGTCAGTTAAACAACTCCAGTGTGCTAAACTAATAAATGACAAAATAGCTGACGCGTGCAAGCCTTACAAACATTGAAAATTCTGACCCCAGAATACATGCTGCAGATTTTGCATGGGAAACACTCAAGCAGATCCACAATATTCTCTTCCCCCCCCTTTTTTTTTTTAACTCTATTCTCAGTCATCTAGATGTCTAGAATAAGATTACAGACCAAGAAGGTAAAGAGCCAGAATGTTGGTATTGTGCCTTTGGGAGCAGATGACAGATGGCACTTTGGCAACCACTAACACTCCCCATAAAGCAATGTAAAGAAATTACAAACCCCCATCATGGGACTAGTGATAGCAAAATGCTGAGTCAGAATCAAAAAATCTAAACTGTGGCAAGATGAATACCATTTAAAAAGTTCTTGCTGACATTAAAATGGAATGGAGTACAAGGACCAAAGGCCAGATTCTGTTACACAGTGTGTGCCATGCAGTGCACCAGCAAGTCTGCTCAACTAAAACCTGCACCTAGACCAGCACTTCAAGACCAGCACCCCTGAGACTAAGAGGAAACTCAAGAAACTCCTCAGCAGCATTTCTGCATGGGTTACTTGGCAGGGATGGCACTGCCCTCTGTGCAGGGAGCTGTATCTGCTCACCTGAAAGGGCTGTCAGAGCTCAAAGCCAGAACTCCAGCCTCCTACAGACCCTTCACTCAGCACCCAGCCCCTGGAACCTCCAACTGGTCTTGGCAGTGCCCCAGATCCCATCGGGGGGGTGGGAGGAAAGCCCAGGAGCAGCTCTGCAGGCTGCTGGGAACACCCAGACACACTTCTGCAGGACAGCAGCGTATGGGGCCAGCAAGGAGCTGACTATCTGTCACAGCCTGGAGGTTCACACAGTTCCTTTTCAAGTTCAGTGTCCCACTTGCACTTTTGGCAAAATGGCAAGACATGACAAATACTGAGCATTATTTGGGGAGTCAAATATAAACTTGAATAATTTGCTGCTATTTCTCTAGATGAAAAGAAACCTAACTCTATCTGGTGATCGTATTTGGTTGCTAGTTCAATTTTTAAATCCTGCCATAAAGAAAAATTACCAAAAAGAGCAAATAACAAGGTTTGCAGCCAGTGTTCATGATAGAATACCATCAATGTTCTGCAAGATGTCATCTGTGCAAACAGGCAATAAAGAAGCATTCTGAAACGCAAGTTACTGATGTACAACTATTTCACCAACAACAACGAATACAAGAGAAACCAGAAAAAGAGTGACTACAGATATATGCTAATATATCAAATAAGAAAACACAAGGTATTACTTAGAGCACTCTCCCATCTGCACAAACCTCACCCCTTAGTGACAGTTTTTTAAGGCACCAAGTTGTATAGAAACAGGGAACACGAGGAAAGAACTGGAGAGAAAGAAATGACGGTTACAATCCCATCCTAAGTACATTAAAATGTCAAGTCTCAATTCAACTTGGATAAAAATCCTTTTGAAAAAGGTGATTTAAAAGGCAGAGAGAACACAGACACATTTCCATCTGTAGGAGTGATTTGATTCCTATCACATCCCACTGACCAATAACATTTCCAAGACTCAGAGCTGCCAGTAAATGATTGAAAAGCCCTAAACTTCTACCCTGAGTCTTCCAGTTCATGAAGGGTGAATAATGAAGACTTAAATGAAAATTTGGAAGAGCTTTCTGAAGAGTGAGCTCACTCACTTGAAGACATACACTCGCAAACTTAAAAAGGAGGGCAAGTATCAAACAACATGAAAAGGCAACAAACTGACAGTGAGTTTCATGAATTTAGGATGAATGATACCCAAACTGTCAGCTCCACAGCTGCAATTTATGTCAAAAGACAGAAAAAACCTGCTACTAATAACTCATTTAAGACTAAACCTACTAAGTAGGCAAGTTGTCAATATTTTGCAAAATCTGATGATGTGTGACAGGAATCAGCTACAAAGCTGCTATTAAGTGACCATCTGACAGTACCAAACAAACCAACAACCAAAAAAAAAGTAAGAAAATTAAGCTGTGGTGCAAAATCTGCCAGATTTTGCTTCAGTGTGAGACCTGCTGTCACTAGAAAAAAGGTGAAACCTGCAAACTAGGAAAAGTAGGAAAAGCCAGTCGACAAAATAGGAAGATATTTCCTTTGAAATAAGAGAAGAAAGCTGTGCAAAGGGATAAGGAACCTAAACTATTTATCCAAGAAGTAAACAACTGCTAGTCAACTTGACATTCAAAAGAAATTTCCAAGAGAATCATCTTTTCCTTTGGGGTATATCTGGGTGGCTATTTTTGTAAATGAGATCACGAAAGGGCATATTAAAACTATAACCAAAGAATCCCAATGTGGAAGAGAAAGAGAAGGAGACATGAGAGTTTTGGGTTTATTAAATATGTTTTCATGCCGATGCTTCATACCACAACAAGCTGCAAGGAAGGCTGGCAAAAGAAGGCATCTGAATGAAAACCATTGAAGACTATGGGGTCATTTTCACTGAAATCTGCTGTTGTAAAGGCCATTAGTCCTGGTAAAAGTGAGGGTCTAAAAAAGCACAAAGACCCTGGTTTGTTGAGAAATATGTATTTGCAGATCCAATCAGGAACGTGTGCTGCTGGAAACATTAGGAAGAACCAGACTACTGCTAGCTTTTATAAGGCTTGAAAGAAGACTGGGAAAATGAAGAGGGAGGAAACACATACTGAAGTACATAAGAACAAGCAGAGGAGAAAGCATGAGGTTTTAACTTTGTTTCAACTAGGAGCCTCTGATGCCCATGAGAACTTTGATGCACAAAGCTTAGCTAGAGCCCACTGAAAAGCACGGTGCTTTTGAAAGATACCAAAGAGGTGACTGGAAGGACAGATCTCATTGCTATGCTAAGCTAGAGGACAACAAATGCTCCTTAATTCAGTGGTATTTAAAGCAATCTACATTTGTTAGAGCCAGCAGCAGACAAAACACAAATCGCTTGAGTGCACTACTGTTTTCTCTCTGCCTTTCACCAACAGAAACAGTTTCCTTTGTAAAAATCTGCTACTCATCTTGCTCAGAATCTCAGTCTTTGGAACTTTTAAAGTTAGCCTTTGAACTAAAGAGTCACCTTTAATACTACAAGATGGAAGGATTGACAGGTTAGAAGCATGATGCTTACTCTTAAAAAGCCATCTTTCCCTACAGATTTTCCACTTCTTACTGACAGGCACTATCAGACCATGAAGTTCTGTGGTCTATGGATGGCTTGTCACTAAGAAATTACACTCTGCATTGTTCTGCCAGTCGCAGAAATGTATCCACCACTCCCACACCGGCCTAACACTCTCCAGAAAGTGGATGGGACTCTGCTCTAAAGTGCTCGAAGAACTATAAATAAAAATAAACAAGTGTACACTCCGGGATTAGGCTCAGGCTTCAGACATTTGAGCACCTTCGTACTCAGCCCAATTCTGCACTTCTAGCCAAGTACCTGTTGTGTAGGAGTCTTCTTGAAATCAGCAAGACTTAGCTTCAACTTTTACACACTTTTCTTCTCTTGGTAAATTTATTTTGCCTACTTCTTCAAAGCTTCTCTGTCCAGTCCAACCTGCAGGTGGCCATAGCCACACATTCTGGGGTGCTTCTGCTTCCTATTAAAGGATTCTCTAGCATAGGAATTTGCCACATTTCTTGCTGAATTGGGATCTTACAGTTTAACTTACCCTTTTTATTTCTGTTCCCTTAAACCCTTTCCCCAAGAGCCACCATACTTCATTAATCAGTATAATTACCTTTCCCATACAAGTCCTTCCTCTGCCTTAACTCTATCCTTCTTGTTGTCTAAGCTTTTCCTTTCCTGCTTGAGGAATAACTTCCGCTTCCTCTCCTCCTTATCAGCATGGACTCTGGTAATTCCCTCCTCTTCCCACGTGTGGTGCCAGAGGCTGCACAGCTCTCTACAACACCGCTAACAAACGCTGCTCTACCAAAGCAAGCCAAAAATCCTCCTCCTCTAAGTCACATCACAAGTCCCAACAAAGTGAATGGGGATACTTGAGCGAAGCCAGCAGGATCTGTCCCTTTGTGTTGTTTTGCCATAGCAACGTGAACCCAAGTTTCTAGGCCATCCAAGGCCGCCTTCACAGCAAAAGCTTTTTCACTTTTTGTTTGCTTGTTTTACGCATGGCAACCATTTCACTTATTTAACCGGTTTTTCTTCCACTTGTCCAAGTTGCTTCCCTATGCGAATGCAATTAATACATGCATGCCATGTGTCAGTAAAAAAGGCAATCATTTGTAATCAGGTATACCCAATCTCAAGTAAAAAAAAAAACAAAACAAAAAACCCCCACAAATAGTTAACTATATGAGCAGTTGTATAAACTTAGGGATAGCAAAAGAGTTTATTTATAACACTACTCCTATTAAAAATGCATTTTTGAAGACATCTTTTTTATTAGCTGACATTTACTATGTCAATTCTGCATGATTTGCACACATACAGGTTGGAAAACTGATTAATAGGATTAGCAAATGTTCATGTGGAACTGAAAATTTGTATGTATTTTTAAATGCCTGTGTCCAAGGCACATACACAAAGTCCCACCATTCAGAACTCAAAATAGTAACTTATTCATAAATTATAAAGGGACAGATACTGGTTTAGAAGTAACAAAGTGGTTTCATTTTCAGGGAATATATGAATAGCAATAAAACTAAAAATCCTGACATATCAAAAAGCCCAGGGAAAAAGTAACTCTGATGTCCTGCAGTTCACATGCTGCTGGGCTTGTAATGGGACATTTCAACAAGTCACAGTTAAAGACTATGGGAACTGGAAGAGTGCCAATGGAAGATGTTTTATGCCATTTAGTAATTGTGCCCCCTATTCCACGTGATTTTTGTTTTAGTATTTTGTTTATTTATTTTCTTATTAACGTATTACAATGTAGCCTGCCAAATTACAGGAACAAAAATATACACAAATAAGTCCAATAAAAATGTGAAACCCTTCCACCTATTTAGTAATAATATACTGGAGGGGGATTTCACTACCTGGTACATATTTTGCCCACAGCTGGAATGAAGCTCCAGTTTGGATGGGGTTGTCTATTCTCAGTATCATTTCATAACCAACTTGCCCTTCGGCTTAACAACTTGCTTTTTTTCCAATCACCTGATTTTATTGCTGTGAGTTTAGATGACACCAGACACTGGAAGTTGCAGCTGTAGAATCACTGCATAATATAGCCCAAAAGTAAGAGACAGTTTACAGAAACAGGACAAAAATCATTCTGTTACATATTCCCCGGACTTCCCTTCCCCCAAACACAGGGAGGTATGCAACTAAATCTTCCTAGGCTGAGGGCAAGGTTTTGCTTACCAAGTGTAAACATGAGAATAGTCTCTTACAGGAGCAGGATGCAGGAGGGTTTCAATACGTGGAAGGGAAGGAAGTGCATTCGGGCATCTTTTAGTGGAAGGAGTACACAAGCCTTCCACAAGGAACAGCCTGGAACAGATTGCTTTTTGACAAGAGCAGAAATTCCTAGAGGCTACTGAATCTCTACAGGAGGAAGCACAGATGGCACTGCAGAGTTCAACAAGACCAACATTCTACATGTAATCTGAGTACCAAATCAGAATTTTTTTTACTTTATCACAGAGCCCTCAGGAACTTCTACATCAGCACACCTCCAAAAGGAGTGGAGAAAACAAGAGGCTGGGATGCTGTACAGCTCTTACACTGTAATGGCTCAAGCAATCTGCAATCTCCTAACAGCTTCAGTCATGTGTTTTCTGTGCAACTCACAGCTATTCTTTCACAGGCAAAAAAAGTCCTAACAGGACCTCACTTTGGCCACAGCAGCACCCCCTTAACTCTTGGAAAGACAACACTACTTTAGGCATTCTGCTTCCAACTTCTAGTTAGAAGATGGACAAGAAATCTCACTGATCTTACCAGGGAATACCAGCAGCACAATTATTTGCCACCTTTCTGATACACATTAAAGAAGCAGAAGGAAGAAAAAAAAGCAGAGATTTCTAGAAATGTACACACATAAAAACATGGCAACCCAAGAAATCTCAAATGTACATTTAAATAAAACCCAAGATCCCAATTAACCAGTAATATCTCACCACAACTAACAGGAACCAAGCTCATATTTTTTAAATGGGACTTGCTGCTTCTAAAAAGTTTACCCTAAAACAAAAGCAACAGAAATAGCAATCTTCACGCTGAGCGAGATCATCATAACTTGCATGAAAAAACATCTCTATAAACTCTCCTCCTCATAGTTAAATTTCTTTGGACTAATTACTAACTTTTTAATTGTTTCTAATTGGAAACAGAATAGATTTCCTGGCACTGGACTATCTTACTCTTTACAAACACAGTGGCAGCCAAGAACTTCACACAAATTTAATTTATCTTAAGTTTTACTTGGCTGAGTTTCTAATTGCACACCTAAACTAAACAGATAACAGCTCTAATGTTCCTATCAAGACAGATATAACCCTAGGGAAGGCATCCCTGCAGAACTGAAGCCACAACAGGATGGAAAGTTACCAACAATTCAGCAAGGCTTCTTCCACTCAGGGTAAAAGATTTCAGCAAATTGCCGTTAATGAATGCTTGGCGCTGTTATTTTTTCAAGACTGAACTACAAAACCTTAGGACTGCATTTAGAAATATTCTACCTAGAACCCTTCTACTAGGAAAAAAACCTAATTTAAAACCTTGAAATTACCTCTACACATTTAGAAAAGTAATTTTGAAACCATGACCTATAAATACCTGAAACTGTCTGGGTTAATTGTGAGAAACCCACAAAGAGCACAATGAAAAGCAAGACTATAGCCTTAAACATAAATTCACTGAATAAGGATGCAATCCTCTTTGGGAAGGGTAAAACAAGATAGTCAGTAAATAAGTGAACATGATTGAAAATCAGTGCTTCCCATTACAGGGGAATTGGATGAGGTGATACAAACCAGCACTCCTTACAGCCATGGGCCATTAGATACTACAAGAAGTAAATTAACGGGTTGAAATATTAACTACAAAGCATTTAAAAGTTAACTGCATGCATTATCAAATCCACATTTTGGAAAAACAAACAAACAAGCAAAACAGAACAACAAAAGAAGCATGTCTTATGGTCTCTAGAATAAGGCAAACTCTAACGGGCAGGCAGATTAATAGATTATTTCTTCAGGTTGCTTAGACAAGAATGGAAGATAAACACATTAACCAAAAGTTAACTGTTAGCCACTAAATTTCCAGCTGCATATCTTACAGATAGGAAACTTCTTCCACACAAATAAGGAAGTCCTTAAAGTGACTGAATGAGCCAAAGAATGAGCCAAAAGGAGTTCCCCTTCGTGTAGGGGTATCTTTCCTTTCCCTGTCTGTCAAATAAAGGGTGTATTTCCATTTGTTGAGCAGAAAAACACATTCGGGTTGGAGTTAGAGTTTTTTCTAAGAAATTTTATTTATAAGCACTTCATAGAGGATTTATTTCAGTCAAGGTATCAATCACTAGCATGCTCCACTCAGAATGACAATACACTTCCATAAAATCTTTATCATTCACAATTTCCTTCAATCTTTTTACATTAAAAGTATAAATGACAACTGTAAAAAAATCTTTGGGAACAGGTATGGGGAGAGGGAAGACCACAACAAATTCCTGTAGTCATATAAATAATTTGTGCATCCTTCTGCCAGAAGGAAATTGCTACCCCTCACCACTGGAGTGAACCAAATCAGCAGATCTACAAGTATTTAGAAACATTGGTGATTTTAACTGCTGGAGGGAAGAACTAATCTGTCACAGAACAGAAGCTGTACATACTGGAGAAGTGAGTTGGTTCATTAATGCAATAGCTTTATTACAAGAAAAGGCTCATTTTTTCAAATACTGCAACAACTGCTTTGTAAAGTAGAAAAGAATTTTGTTTCACTCAAATCACTGTCAAAACCAATGTATCACATGTGTGATAAAAACACTCCCATAATTCTTAATCACACAGTGTCAAATGCAGCTAGAGTCTAACAACTTACTTGTGAAATGCAAGGCAAAAGAGGACATATAAGTCTTCAATCCACCTCCAGCTTCTTGGCAAAGAAATACATGAATTCAGCAAATTTGTACTACACAGTAAGCTCACTGGATACTTTGGGATTTTTTTATTGTCCCTGACTCACACAATATAACTCACCAATTTCCAACAGAAAATGCCTATACTTACAAAGGAGAATCAGAGAATAAGTGAATTGCCATTATTTCTTAGAATCACTAACAACACCTTATGTATCACAGCCTATTGCCTTCTATGCAGAAGAACAACCTATACACAGTAGCTCTATAATTTGTTTCAGACCCAAGACCTCTAGGTAAGCTGTTCTCCTGCAATCTAAAAAGGTTTCTTGCATGGTCACAACTGAAATTATTTAAAAGAGAGGCTCTTTCCAGCTGACACTCAAAATCTTACAACATCTTACAGCACGAAAGAAGAAAAAAATCTGAATTTGGCAAACTAGTGTACTGAAATTAGACAGATTATTACAGAGAAGTGCTAACTACAATGCAATTAAATTTGTTAATAAGCAGGTATAGCTCATTTTGAAGTCCTATTCATAGGATGAAGATGAAATTACTATTTTCATATTTTCCTCAAAAACACGATTCATTATAGAAACATCAGAAACTAGCATACTTTCCAAGCCATAATTATTTGTGAGCAGTACAAATCAACAGTTATTACACTTAAAATGCAATGTATGAAATGTTCTCTGCTGAACTTGACAAATATGACTACTTAGATAATCAAGGCCATAAAGCAAGTTCTTCTTCAAAAATATTTTGTGATGCTTGAAATAAAAAAAAAAAAATTGAGTATAAATTGACAGCTTTAAAGTCCCTCTTCCCATCATTTCCAGAGATGTGTAAATCTCTTTCATTTTGGCTACCACAGAGTTAATTGTTGCTGCAATAGCACAAGAAATGCTGCTCTATTGGATGACTGCCAGCACATAAAAATGCGAATCCACAGCGATGGATAAAGCAATTCCAATTGCACTACTTTTTGCTAGTACATTTTTATGACAAAACATGCTTCTATTCATGAAGTGGCTAGAAACTAGCATACCACTGTTAATCACCACAAATATTACTGCTATAGAAGTAATGCCTATTTATAATACACAAACATTTCGTGGAACTAGATCAAAAGCAATGTGATTGCAAAGATATTTGCAATCTATATCCCAGAGAGCATTTTCTGAGATCCACATAAACAGCCCAGGACCTGGTAATTCATGTCTTAAATGTTGACTCAGTATTATTGGAGGTATCAAAGAAAAGAATTGTAGGGCAAATTAGGGAAAGATTTACCACTATTTTCAAATCACATTAAAGCCAAAATTTCAGTTTGGCTTTACAAATTACACACCTCAGCATCTGGAGAGAAAGTTTTGGGATTCCATGAAAACAACAGAAGATTAAGATTGCCAGTGGAATTTAAAATACACCTTTTTGTACCTTCAGTAGCAGGTAAAATATATATTTCATACCTCACTATGCTGTTAGTGCCATTCCAGAACTAGAGCTTACATATCTTGCTTTAAACCTGACCTGAGACTGTTAATTGCAGTTGAATTTTATTGTGTCTGTACTGGCTCTGACACCTAATGCTGGTGGAATACAATTGTTACCAATCACAAGCAGCAAATTGGCTACTCCCTAGGAAATGCTCCTTGGCATGTTTTTATCCCACCATCAGTGAAAGGTAGATTAGCCCCAAGTAGAAGCAGCAAGATTCTCCCACCTAGTGCAGGTAAGAGCCCGTTCCCCAGCTCTTACAGGGAATAGCTGACAGAGTGCAAATTCCCATTCTTCACATTCAGCCATCTGTTTGAACATCCATACCTTCAGTATTGGCCATTTGGCTGCAACAGACTTCACAGACCAGAAAGCAATATGGATTGGTGCAAGCCATCCACATAACCTTTGGCAACAGGTTTTACATTCAGTATTCCTGGTACAAATTACTTAATCATTATGCCAGCATGAATCAAAAAGGAAAACCATTATTACTCTGTGCTAGGACCGTCAGTTGACCTCTACAGTAATGACTGTAGTAATGACTTCTTAAAACCTAAGAGAATATCTAAAAATAGTTTCTCTTACGAAAATCCTAAATACTAGAAATAGTTTCTTGTGAGAATACAACTGCTTTGCAAGTCAATTTGAGCTCTCAAGATGTCCATATACAATCATAAACATGATGAGAAAGCTCCACTGTGAAAATATTTTGTCTAGTTCATTATCTGAAACTTTGCAGGATTACTCAAAATATCATTTCTTGGGTTTAATTCACTTCAAACATCTTCAAAGAGAAACTTCACTCAAACAAACCTCTAGTGTTTTTGCAAGTCAGTAATGGCTAATATGACAAAAATTGCATTCAGAAGAATAGGAGATAGGTCTGCTAGAAGAAATTGATAAACAAGTATTTGAAAACAACATGTTTATTTGAATGTATGTGGGTGTTCTAAGTAAACTAACATTCACCTTCTAAAGAAATACTATCAAAAGTATAGGCCCGAAGTTTTAATAAATTACAACTGTGGTAGGAGGAGAAAATTTATAGACAGAAAGTTTTGTGTTCCCCCTGCTGGTTTAGCAACTGACTTCCAACCACTGTTCCTGTGGTAGGCATCAAGATGCTGGGGTATGAAAATATGTTTTGCACACCAGGAACAACAACTGAAAGTTACTTTTTAAAAGAATTCATATCCTTGGTGGATATCACTTACACATTTTGACTAGATGAGGCTCTGGACACACAAAACATGCATCAAAATCAACAACGAAACAAGATCTCCCCAGGGACAGAAAGCATGTCAAGAGAGAAAAATCTGAAGTGTCACTTTAAACTTGAAAAGGTTGGACTGCAGCAAACAATTGGGGGAAGCAAGTTTCAGAGTAAAGGACTCTTCACTGAAGGAAGCCAATGACCTGCCCCCCCTCCAACACGCGTCCCTCCCTTCCTCCCCCAGCTGAGCACCAGCTGCAGCACTGGCCCAGGTCTGCATTCGAAGAGCAGCTCCTCTTCAGCTGGAACTCAAGCTCTGTAAGCTTTCATGGGTTAAACTGGAGCTCTCCAAATGAATAAGCATCTTCCATTAACATTTTGCTAACACCCTTGTTGGGACCTACTTTGACAGGACATCTGTGCAGTGCTAATTAAAATCCAGCTACCAAGTCATGCTGTGCCAGGCATTCATGGAAAAAAGCATGGACTGTAAGGGAAATAAAGTAATCTTCATAAGTAGCAGTAAACAAATAGATTTTGTCTCGGGAAGACATTTCATTTACATTTCATGTAAAGTCTTCCACATATGAGACTACAATAGTATCAGACCTCTGGGTCTCCATGAGACAAACCTAAACGATGCCACAGTTAGTGAGCAGGCAGCTCACTCACTTGGGGTTTTCTCCTCACTGGGGGTATAATATCAGCCTGTTTGACCTCACCAAACAAAAAGCAGATATACTTTGATCAGTATAAATACAGACTCAACCAAGAAAACTTTTTCTTTGAACAAAATCATGCCACCTGTATGCCCAAATGTCTCTCTAACAACTTACAAACACTATCAGGAATATTCTGCAAAAAATGAACTGTGCTGATCATCACACATTTGAGAAGAAAATAATAAATGATAGCAAATCAATTTTAACAGCTTCAGCTTAACAGAACTGGGATAAGTAGATTTACATCTGGTTACATCCACAGCAAGTGGAAAAGGCATAACTGCACATGCACACTATGCACGAAGAAGTCCCTTTTTTTGAAAGGGACAACAAGTATCACATCCTGTGCTGTCTACACCAACGACAATGACTTTGGAATTACAAGTGCACTTGAAACTGGGGAAAACTCGTGTTTAAAAAGTTACTTAATTTACATCTAACACTGAAGCCGCATTCTGTTATTACTGAGAGAGCCGTACTCAGAAGCCTACAGTGACTTGACTCCAGTGCATCTCCTGCAAAATACGCAGCAGTAACTCCCACATGCCCCCAACCCCTCAGTGAAATAGCACTAATGGGACATTATACTGGTCTTCATATTATTCTCACACTGAGCTCACACTCTGCTGACACATTGGCGAGTGCTCACCTGGCCTCATGAAGGGCACGAAGACACGCGCGCACAGCAGAGCGAGCCTCTTGCAAAGAATTTCGCTCGGTGCCCGTAACTCGCCCAGCACGTACCAACCAGCCGGACGCAGTGACTGTCGCTGGGACACCTGTAGCTCCCCCTGCCCAGACGCCCCCCTCTCGGCTCTCCCCTCAGCTGGCACAGGGAGCCGCAGCCCGCACGCTCCCGAGGGGCGAGCCGCTCCCGGCGCTCCTCACGGCACCCGCGCGGACGCTGCCCGCCCCCGGCAGCTCCCGCACCCCGCGCCCGCCCCCGGGACCCTCCGCTCGGCCCGCGCACGGTGACACCTCGACGGGCGCACGCCCCAGCGGACGGCGCGTCCCTGCGGGGCGCCCGGCCCGAAACGCCGCTGTCGAGGCGAGGGTCGCGGCCGCCGCACCTACCTGGCGACAAGTTTGTCCACGCCGCGTCCCGCGGAGCAGCGCGGCTACGCCATGGGCACGGCCGGCCGGGACGGGAACGCAGCCCTCACCAAGGCCGCCCAGCGCCGGCCAATACTGCCCGGCCCGCGGTGCGCGGAGGAGGCGGCGAGGAGGCGGAGGCGGAGGAGGCGCGTGTGCGGCCGCCCGGCCCCCGGCCCGGCAGTAACCCCTCGGCGCACGGGGCGGGGCGGGGCGGGCGGGCGCGGGCGGTGCCGCCATTGGGCGCGGGGCGGAGACGGCGCCGTGACGGCCGCGCCCGCCGCCGCCGCCCCTCGCGCCCGCGTGCAGCGAGCGCGCGCCGCGGCCCCCGCCTGCCCCGTCCCGTCCCGCACCTGAGCCCCGCCCACCCCGCCGGCAGCCCTGAGGGGGTCCCGGGGTCCCACGCGGTCCGGCTGTGCTGGCAGCCAGCGGCTCGAAAACCCCCGCGCAAGCCGGGGCGGGAGGCACAGATCCCGCTCACGGCAGCCGGGGTCGGCAACGGCCTTTAAGTTACCGGCCTCGAAACCGCGTGAGGCCGCCGGGCACCGCGTCCGTAACGGAGCCTGGGCTGCGCTCGGTACCGGGCCCAGTGTGAGCGGCGGTGTGGCGGTGCCCAGCCCTGTGCACCGAGGTACGTCCCTGCAGCCCCCCGAGCGGGCCCAGCTTCCACCGACGGCTGGCGCAGAGGCCCCGGCCGCCCCCTCAGAGCTGCCACCCCAGCCAAGTGCAGCCAAAAGCCCACATCAGAACGAGTTTTGGCCAACACCGCAGAGCTGACATCGTTTACAGCAGAGCAAACTAATCCAGATCACTCGAGGTCCATTATGCTAGAAAATAACAGAAAGTACTCTTCTGTGCAGAAGGCACAGAAGGCAAAAAGGCAGTCTTTTTGGAGGTTGTCAAATCCCCCAAGACTATCAAGTTGCGGAGCAAACTGTCATTAAGGGAGCTATACCACGTATGAGGCCTTTCCACCCGTAGCTCAGCTCAACCATAACTTTATCCTTTAGCAGGATGAACAGTTAGTTTCTGAGACAGTCCTGAAATGTCAAGTGTGTGCTGCTCTCCGAACCTGTATGTCCTCTAAAGGTCATGGTAATGAGAGCAGTACTCGAACTTGGCAAACATTATTACAGCAAAAAAGGCAAACATTATTACAGGCTCATCACAAAACTGAGCCCTATTCCTATTATTATCCAAATAAGCAATTGTTCATGTGTAGGCATGGAGACCATGTGGAGATATAGAGAAGCAGAGAGGAGTTTCAGGATGTTTCAGCAAAATTTTACCAGTTTAATTGGCTTTTTTACTGAGGGGATTAGGGGTGAGTTGATTTTGTTCATAATGCTCTTAGACTTCAGGCCCTTTGCCCTGAGCTACGAATGCCAAGTTCTTACATGTACCCAAGAGATGTGTTATGAGAGTTGAGACACAATTTAGCCACTCTTGAAATGCCAGTTTGCAACCTAGAATAATCCACTGCCATTTTCCTTTGACCTCTGTGTTTGGACAAGCCTTACTCAAAGTTCTGCTGCATGTACCACACATCAGTCAATGGCTGGGTCCCCCAAAGCCTGGTCCTCAAAACTTCTACATTATCTGTATATGAGAGCTCTAGCAAGGAAATCAGAGTAAATCAAATAAGCATTTTGTCTACATTAAATATTTTGCTTAACAGGCTTACAAAACCTGGAGAAAAACCGGCAGAAACAAGTAAAATACAAGTTCAGACTGATTGTTGGCAGCCTAAGCTTGCTCACAGAATCCTTTATTTATTTTTAGTCTTTGAAAAGTTGTGCATGTTGGAGCATGACATACCTCCTCTCTTATCACTCTCATATGTAGGATGCAAAATTTTTGCAAGAGGGATGTGGAGGTGGGGGAAGTCCCTTCAACAGAGAAGAAAACTAATATTCTACAGCAATATATGTATTTCAAGGCATATTGTGTGTCTACTATATTTCTGCTAGCCAAAATTCCAGACCGCTGATTAAAAATGGGATTGAAACTTAGCAAACACATTATTTTTATTTTAATTTCTCATTTAGGTCCCAATCCTGCAAAGATTAAATCAAACAGATTAGGTACACTCAAATAAGCAGCCATGAGAGCTGTTCAAGTGTGTGCCATCAAATGTGCATGCACAAGCCTTTGTAAAATCAGATTGTTTCTGTATAGGTCTAACCTTAGTTGAATTATTTTCACCATTTTCAGTGATGTTGGTAAGAACTGATTCTCGTCCCTGGTGCCAGTTCTGTTAGGTAGTCAGCAGCCTTGACCAAAGTTGAGGATTTACACCACTTGTCCTGGTGTTTCAAAAAGTCCAAGACTAAGACACAGATAACACTGATTTTTAGTTATAAACTAATATGTAACTCAGTTGATGCACATGGTCTTTAAAGACTGAAGCCTTGACAAATTGCCCCATTAAAGTAAAATTAGGAACATGGGTTGGCTCACCCAAGAACATAATGATATACAGTTGGCTTTGGCATTTTTTTTTATTTTTACATTTCATGGCAAAATAAACAGAAAACACATAATTTCCTCTTAAAACCATGGAAAATTCCTGCAATCTTAACTATAGTGTTCAATCTTTGCAGCTGAAGAACACAATTATCTACATAATTTACATTTTTACTTACTTTTTAAGTATTTGCTGATCTAGTGATTAACTTCAGTCCTGGGCAGGATTATTTCACTTAGCAGGCATTGGCCCAATCCAGCAATGTAATGCATTATCCTCACTAAGATGTGTGAAAGCTGTGACAGTTCACTTTTGCAGGAGGTTTAGAGGTTTTCATGGTGCTACAGAATTAAGGCTAAGTAAATGTAAATCTTAAAAAATATGCACTGTTAAAACTATTAATATCACAGTTTAAATTTTTTCCTCCTTTCCCAGAAAATACAGCAGGGATACTCCTGTGGATAATAACTACCCATTTACTACTCTCAAAAAGTTCCAGACTAGTTTCAGTTACTAATGTCATGTTATGGTGATAAAGCCCTAACCTGCACTGAGGAGCCAGCTGAGTTCAGGTCACCAACACCAGGAGCAGCATCACTGCTAAAATGGCATCCAACCTGAACTAACTAATCCTTCCCAGGGACAGGTTATTCATTTGGATACCATTCTATATTCATAGAATCACAGAATAGTTTGTGTTGGAAAGAAGAATTAGGATTCATTCGTTTAGAGCTAAACTTTGGCTCTACACCCGGCATAGCCTGGGTAATTTCCACAGTTTTAAGAAACACAGAATCTTCTCTGCCTTCTGTCGTGATGTTAGACTGGGGCCTTGGGAACAAATGTGGAGCTGGGGACTGCGTGATGATGGGGCACTGAATACACTGCCTGCTAATTAACAGATTCTTATGATGAACCCACAGCCACGAGTCCAAATGCACTTCAAATAGTTGCTGCAGGACGTAGGCATCTGATGATCATCTACCTATTTATAGCACTCTTTAAACATGCTTCACCCACCAAAAGAAACAAAGGGCACAACAGCTCTACAAAATGTTTATTCCCAAATTGACTTGGAGATTCTAATTGAAAACACAGACTTCTATAAATGAGAAACTTGGTATGAAAATGTTTTCTTGTCATAAAGTATTTTAAGATCCCAGAAATTATTTTTGGATGTTAGAAAGGACTAATTCTCACAAAACTCTCTTCATACAGTGTCTAGAATCTTTTCAAGGCTAAAAGATTGCCCCAACCAATAAAGTATTAGAAAATTAAAAGAAAGCTAGGAAGGACCACACTGTCCTAAGAACTGTTCCTGTTTGCTTTTAAATTTATGGATCATGTTCTACGTTAAGCCAATACAGGTTCTGTGGATCCAGAAACAAGGCCAGCAGCCATGTTCTTGAACCTCTAAGAACCACTAAAGAACCATTGGTACTTTTGAAAGTCCAGAAAAGAGTAAGCATGCTAATTCACTAAATTTCAAAAGCCAAATGGATGAATAGGCATCCTGAAGGGATATCTTGTGTGTAAGATAGGTTTGGAACTGGGATCAAGCACGGGGAATAGGTTCAGATGAGTACAGTCATTGCCCAGCACATCCATTCTGTCCCTCTCTGGGGTAAAATGTTGCTATTTAAAATTAGCTTTGTGTTTTAAGCTGATTTATTGTACCACTGAAAGCAAGGGAAAAAAAAGGACTAGAAGCATTAACCATAGGTTGCTGACTAGATATGTGTTGTTATGCTGCAGTAACTCCATTGTTTTAGTCATATGATTCTACCCAACAACCTTTAATATGAAGGTTCAGTTAATATTATTAAGCCATTGAAAGCTTCTTAGGAAATAACTCATCAATACAAACTAATGAGGTAAAATTCTACATTCCTTCCTAAATGATCCTGCATTCCTTGAACATCTAAAACTTTTGCTAAAGGTAAGTAAATGTTGGTGTTGAACTGCTAGGCTTGTCTACACTTGAAAGTTGCTTTGGATTAAAGCAGGGAGTGAATTTCAAGTGCAGAGCAAATCTGGAATAATTCCAAACGCGGACAAGTCATGTATAGTGCAATCCTGGAAGATACCATGGGTTTTAAACTCAAACCTGAGGCTACATATCTAATTCAAATAACACATTCTTATAGATTTCAGATGTTAAAAAGGAAGGAAAAAGAGCAAAACCCTCCAGCATGATTAACCATCTCCTTTGTGCCTCCCGTTCTCCCTTGCCTGCCTTACACAGGCTCCTGTATACCCAGCACTCTTCTTGACTCTGATATGCCCCTTACCCTCCTTCTAACATTTTTCTGATAAGATGTTTATAGGCCCTCAACCTACCAAATGCAAACACAAGAGACCAGAAGAGGGAGGAAAGAAAGAGATTATATGAGAGAAGGAAAAAATCAACAAAAGATCAAACACGAAAAATGTGGAACTAGAATACCTTCATTGTTCAATCACTTTCTTCTGGCTGGATCCCATTCCTCATATTGCATGTTGTCTGTTTAGAGCTCAATCCAAAATCTAATCAAATAGGCAAAAGTCAGTAGATTACCTTAAACTGTTCAGTTCCAGACAATGCTCTTTATGTTCAATTGTAACACACCTAGAACTTAGTCACAGAAAAATTATTTAATAAGATATACTTTCAGATTCAACATATTAAAGAACTGATATTCACCCTGTAATACCTAAACTATGGAACTATACATATGGCTAAAACTACATGTGGTTTGCAGGATTGGGTTCCAAACTGCTGTGTTCTGTTTTGAAGTTCATGTTGCATGCTTGTGGTTTCAAAACCAAATTATGGGTGAAATTCTTTGTAGCCAAGATGAAAGTATCACAGGTTAAAATTTCTTCATGTTTACAATTTCCTAATTACTTATTATCTTCTATCTACATAATTCCACAGGGTGACAAATGTTTTGCTGAAAAACATCAAGACAAAGCTGCTGCATAGAGAGTTAACAACTTCAATTAGCAAAGGTAAGTGACTGAAAGGGATGTGAGAAAGTGTAGTTGTGCATTGAAGTTTGACACACTGTATTAATTATTTGTCTTGGACATTTTCTTCTAGCCCTTTTGATCTTTAGTTGATCTGATTTTCTCTCCTTCCTTTCCCAATCTAATTTAATTGCAAGGACACGATAAAATGGGTCATTATAAAAAAATGGAAGAAGATTTAAGTCTGCCTCACAGATGAAGCACAGCCAAAAATCAAACTGCTGGATAATCATTATTTTTCATAAAATAAACTTTATCCAGCACAGTAAAAATGCCTGAAATAAGACTGACTTAGCTATATTTCTGTCACATAATGAATAGGTTGGCTAGATGTTCAGAATCTAGCTATACATACCAATGAAATTTCATGTCAAGTAAACAATCAAACCTAAAAAAAAAACATTAAAAAAACCCCACCAAACCAAAAAAAGTCCTGGAAGTTGCAAGTCCTTATTTTATTAAATAAATCTACTGTTTTATTATCAGTCTGCAAAGTGGTTTGAGAAGGAGGAGGTCATGAGATGTTTATAAGGTCATACAGTGTGGTTTTTTGAAGCTCAATATAGGTAATCACATTTTAAAGCAAAGAGCCATAAAGTGAGCCTCTCTTCAGTGTACACTGTGTTTCCAAACATGCTCTCTGCAAGCAAAAGTCACCTATTTAAACCTATTAGCTATATGAACTTAAATACCAACCTGTGGGAAAATTTTGGGATTTGGGAATTACCAAGCAATGCATTGCTCATACTCCAAATTACTTCTTGTTTAAACTCCAAAAGTTTGAGGAAGGAATTCTGCACTGCTGCTCTGTGCTCAGGTTTAGCACTGCTGCTGGAGAACACACCTTTATTTTTCTTTCACAATGGGAATTACCAATACTACTGCAAAACAAATTTGTAAAAGGGTTTAATTTTGTACTTTCCTATGGGACTTACAGTTTAGATCCAGGTGGAATTATGAATCAACATAGAAGTTTTTCCTTCACATATACAGTGCAGCATTAACTCTTTCAGAGAACATATGCTTTTGTCTTCATGTATATGAGAATTAGAATATTTTTGCAAGTATTGGATTTGATTTTTATCCCTCGATGTGGCCTGCAATACATGACATTCCTTATTTCACTTTAGACTGCTACTGACTAATGCCTTATGTTGGATATTTGTTTGTTTTTCCCACGTGTTATTTCACTGTCCTTGGAATTACAATAACATGTGCCAGGGAATGTGACCTATCAGTCTTAACTGTCCTTCACTGAGTCTGGATGGTGGTGTAAGGCAAGTGCATGCATATAATATATGAAGGGTTTATACTTTAATCTGACACATAATTTGCTGCTGGAAGGCTTTTATATCATACATTGATTCATGAAGTATCAATTATTTAGTGCAGATGCATGTGAATTGCTATCAAAATCCAGTCTTTGTTGCCATTTACACATTAAAAAAGCCAAATGCAAGTTTCTTTTCTCTTCAAATATGCACAAAGGATGAGGAGAGATTTTGAGTAATGAGACAGAGGAGGAAAAAACAACCCAACCTTCCATCTGCTCCTTTACCAAACCTTGAGGGAAAAGATTGGTCTTTCCACTCCTTGGGTCTCTTGATTGCACTAGTGAGAATAGGGCTTGTGGAAAAAGACAATTTTTCGACATAAAAATCAACATAAATAACTCAAAAGCAGCTGGCCAACACCCCTAATCACAGCACATATCTGAAGACAAAAAATGTGAAATACGGGATCACAAGCAGTCCAGAGTATATTCAGCTAGCTGTATTTTCATTAGTAATTCTCTCTATGGGCCCAAACACAAGCCCTAGTAATTTTCACAGCTGTTTCTTGTAAGCCACCACCATTCCCTCCCTTGCACAACTTAAAAAGAATTTTACGTATTTCTGGATTATTACTTCCACAGAACTGGCAATGTCAAATATGAAGGTGATAATGAGCTGAAGGACATCAGCAAACTAAGTACGTCAGAGCCAGTGCCCCCAGTGTTATCAGGTGGAAGTTGCTTAAAAGCAGGGACAGTCCAGGCCCTGCTATCACAGGGCCAAGAACCTTTTGCACAAACCAGGTTGCTTACACTTGCCACCTGTAACCTGTGCATCTGTTGAACTGTCTGTTTTTAGCAGACAGGCAACAACACTTCATACTCAGTGCTGTTGAAAACCACGAAGAAAAAAGAAATTATCAAAGGCAAGTTATGCCTTTAGCAGAGATTATAAATACATGCATCCAGTAAATTTACTATTCAGGTCTTTCAAATTTTGCTGTTGCCTGAAGGACTCATTTTCTCTTAAGGACTGGGAGTTCCATTTGCACTTTTTTTTTTTTTTTTTTTTTTTTAAGGTCTTTACAGGCTGGCATGTTAAGTGGCCACCATAGCAATATAGATCTTCAGGAGGTTTCAAAACTTTTAATGAAAATCTCATGTTTTTATGAACTAGCCAAAAGGTACCTAAGAGTTTTCAACTTCTATAGGGTCTAAGAGACCAAAAGCCGAAAGAAAGAAACATTATATGCTTGCATTTTCTTTTTGATACTTCATTTGTTTAGTTCAATTGTTTTTTGGGGGGGTGGTAAGAAAAGATGGAAAAATCTACAAACCATTTCTATACAATGTGGTCTTTTTAGAAGATGTAAGGAAAACTTTGCCTACCCTAGAAAATATACTGATCTATACAAGTATACGGAGAGATACAGAAAAATCTCTAAACCAGAGAGCTTTTTGTTATCTCAGAGATAAAGAACACATTTTTTTCAGATTACTTAGATATCTAGCTATTTAGATGCCAAAATATTTAGATATCAAGAGGCAACAGAAGCAGAATAGTTAACTACAGTGAAAACTGTTCCTAATATGCAAACCACAAAACTATCACTATGAGGATGAGAAAGGCCTCATGCTAAAGAACACTGGCTGGCCTCCATCTGTCTCATCCTGTTTCTCCCATGAAACAGACCAACCACTTTGTTAATGAACAGTAATTAATTCCAGAAGGAATAGGAGATACAAGAGCAGATTCCCATAATATTTTTTTAAAAAAGCAAGACCTGTTAATGATCAGGCTGTGGGTATCTCTCCATTAACAATTAGCCAGGTACAATAGGAAGGGGTCTACAGAACAAAATCACATGTTGAGGGTCTGGTATCTACACTAGACACAGTTTATGGGAAGTTATTTTCAGAGTTCCAGTGTGTACTGCATGTCCATTAGTTGCTGAAGCATGTTAGATCCTGGGTCCCAGTTTAATTTTACTCAGGAGGCAATCCTATTTGTGTGCTCTGACACTGTAAACCATCTTGAAAACCAAAGCTCCACATGTGGCGATTTCCATTTTTTTCCAAGCCTGCTCCTGGTCCAGCCTAAAATGCTGAAGGGAGCATATCCCAAATACCTCAAAGGACTCAGTTTTACTCTAATTTCTTTTCAGGACACACATGGGCAAGAGAAACTGACAGGTAAGATACTGCAGAGCACTGACAGCACTAGCACTCGCTACCTGCCAAATACATACATCTGATACTATTCTAAGATGTTCATATTCAAAGGGAAAGCAAGTTCACAAAACATCTTCTGGTCTTTGCTTCTAAGTGTCAAAATCCATGCCAATGCAGAGAGATAGCTTTTACGTACTTCTCTGCCCTTCTTCATTCCTGTTTTGACTCCTTGTTGTGCCCAGGATTTGTACTGGCCCTTTGCTAAGGAGAACTTCACTGACTGTCCATGAAGGACTTCTCCCCACTCCTTTTTCTTCTCTCAAACAAAACACAAATGACTTCCATCAGAATTGGAACCTTACATATCCATACTTGTATGTGTGAGGTAAATATACCAGAGGAGATACTGTGGTGTGCTGACCTTCATTTAATAAATGGTTTTACTACTTTGAGGTAAAAATATTCAACCACAATTCTATTTCATTGTATGGGATGGAGTTCAGATCCTGGAAGAAAAAACCACTGAATTCCTTGGTTGAAGAGGTTCAATATTGGAAATGTAAGAGGAACCAAATTCTCTTAAGTACAGAAGGGATTATAAAGGTAATTTCTTAATAGCTGCATAATAAGTCCCACATACATTAATGATAAAACAGCCTTATTTACCATAGGTTGAGAAAACTTTTTTTTTTTTTAACTGAAATGAAGAGTGATTTTTCAGATACAACATATTTCTTTTAGCTTTTATGTTAAAAAGTGCAATAACAACAAATGAAGCCATTCATCCAGCAGAAAGGCAGCAACTGTTAGGTCAAGCTAGCAAAAGACAGCTAAAAGATCTGACTGGGCTGCTGTCTTTTCTAATCACAAGACATGCAGTTAATGTTTGAGAGTAAATCCTATCCTAAGTAGTAATACTACTAAGGCCCATGTTGACTTTGTGTACTTGTTGAATTTGGGTGGGTAAAAAAGGAATCCAAACTAACCTATTCAGCAGTTAAGTTGCATTTTCTTGTTCTATGTGCAGTTTTTGAAATGCAGGCTAGTTGTACTACTCAAAGCTTAGACCTTGGTAACTATTAGAATTTTATTAACAAAGCTAAATGTATATTTTTCCTGTAACCATATACATCTCTCAGAGGGGCATAATCTGGGGACCATTTATAGCTCATATTTGTTTTCCCCATGCAGCCCCACATGTGGTGAGCAGCTGTAGAAGTTGTAAAATTGTCTTTACACATTGCACATGCTGTTGAATATAATATAATATACATACACAGTATGTATAAAGCAAGCCCTGAAGCAAAATAATGTACTGAATATTTCTGTTTACTTATTTTTGTAATTATTTGTCTTTATTTAAATAAAGACAAATGTTTCCTTTTAAATTCTTTCAACAAAATAATAGCACTTAATTATTCAGAATTGCAGGTTTACCAGTTCTTACCACAAGCAAGCCTCTTAACCACATCCACTATGGCAGAGAATCAAATGCTGTCAAAAGTGAAACTGCAAAGCAACTGTTACTATGGTAGTGTGACCAGCTCCACTGCAATAAAATACAGAAATGAAAATGTAAATTGTTGCTTACATATACATTTTGCTCCAGGGTACTATAAGCAAAAATGAAAACAGCTGACAGTGAGTCACCCTTCTAGATAGTAAATATTGCTAATATGAATCTGATGTGTTGAAGGGTGGGATGAAGCTCCAGAGACTAACACTCCCCTTGTTAATATTCTATACCAAATTGAAAGAAAGGTGGGGTGGTTTCCCCACCTCTAGTGAGAGCTTAGTTTTCTGAACACAGCTAAATCAATCCCCACAGAGCTATCTTATCTGCAAGGCTCATGAAAAATATCTGACAAGTAAATGGTTAGCATTTGGAATGGACCACACTGAGTGAAGTAACAGTTATTTCATAAGAGAATTCCCATGGTATATATTCCCAAACCCAACTATGAGGCCTTCACTCCCACACCCACCACAAATGATAATATTTGAATCCTGTGCTATACTATTAATACACTCAGGGCCATTTTAAGCAGCAAAGTACATATAGCAAAGCACACTAAAAGGACAGCTTATTTCTTGGTTATTATTTAAAAAAAAAAAAAAAAAAGGCAGATCTGTTTAAATGAGGAACACTTCCCTCTGCTCCCATTTTCATCTGCCAACAAATACAGATACTGCATGTGGGACATACTACACACCAGAAAGAAAAGTGTTGTACAAGCCCACTGTTAAATTAGCTATGTTAATGTGAGCAATCCTTTTTTTTTAGTATGCCCCTTTTTCTGCTTTCTCACAGTCCTTGTAACGTGTTCAAAAGAATAAGCATTATTCTGAAAACTATTATTTCAAAATTATTTACAACTATTTAAAATATTTTGATCAACTATATACTGTAGAAATGTGCTATCCTTTGATTTTAAAGTTAGCATGTACGAAAAGAGAAGCATTTGCCCATATAAATTGTCTGCAAGTCTTTCACACTTATCTACTACATGTTTTCTGCATACACTAAATCTGGTCAGAGTAAACGTAAATGTTTTTCTTGTCAATTTATTTTAAAAAAAGCAAACATGAATTTAATCTTATTTGTGCATTTGAAAAAACAGCTTACATTAGCTTGACAGCTGATTTGGGAAATTTTACAAAACATTTTCATTATAATATCTAATTACAGCACTTTATCTTTTTTGTGTTAAAAAAAAAAAGGCAAAACAAAAACTCCAACTTTTACAAAGTGGTTTTACTTTACTACTTTTAGTATTAACTTATGTTTGTTCTTCATGCCAGAACAGCACATGGATTATTGTGGTGCTCTGTTATAGGGGATCATCTTACCCATCTGTGCCAGTGAAGTTCTTAGGGAACTTTATCTATAATGCATATCTCATGAAGCCCCAGTTCTGCCATTACTGGTGTACGTACCAATCCATTAATAAGTTTTTCCCTTCAGAGTTAATGAAATTGCTTGAGTGTGTAAGTTTTGTTGCCAAGAACTATGATGAGATCATCTGCCTGGAGAGATGCAAGTTGGAACCCCTCACTATTTCGGTTTGCATGAATTCAAATCTCCTGGTGGTACTAGCAAACAAACACTAGCCAAAGGCCAAGACTCAAACAAAGATGAGACTCAGGCCAGAATAAGAAAATAAAATAATACATACTATGTTGTAGGGTGCTGCCTTTTTCTTCCTTGTGGGATACTGCATAACTCAGCCAAGGTTCTGATAGCTCTGCTTATTGGGAAAATTCACACATTGACATGAGTATTTGAATCAAGCCACTACAGATTAAAGGCTCCGTGACTTCTAGCATTTAGGCATAGGTTCACCAGACAGTATGCTCTACCAAAAGTTAGATTTTTTTTTTTTTGCTATCACAGTAATTGTCATGTAGCAAAGCCATTGTTGTACATAGAAGTGAGACTGGACTTCTACCATAAGGATTATCAACATACCTACTATAAGAGATCCAGAACCAGTTTCTTCAAACACACAGAGAATGGCTTTTTTTCCAGCAGAGATCTGGGAGAAAAGGAGGAGGGAGACTTGGAGTGATCCTTCCACCAGGAATGTAACTTCCAATAATCACTTACAGATGGCAGAGTAATGTTCTAGGATCTTCCTATTTGTCCAAAGCTGTTATTTGTAACATATGCAGAATGAAAGCCCCTTGCACGTTCTCAAATGAACTAGTTGTGGCTCAGCCAACTTCAGCCCTTGGGACAGGGAAGTGCATAGAGGGTAAAAGAGGCATATATTAGTAGTAACCTGCTCAGGTTTTCTTATAATTTTGCCATCACTTTAGAGATGGGATGTCTTTAGCATTTAGATTCCAAATCACCACAAAACTAGTGGAAATGCCAGTGATAAAGCAAGTAAAACCACTCCCAGCATTATAGGAGAGATATCTGAATTCAGACATGGAACAGAAATAAGAAAAAAATGAGACTTTTCACATAGAATGTATGAAGTTTGCTGCTAAAAAGAGAATGAAAAAGCATCCAAGTTGGGGAGCTCATATACGTTGAGGAGAGTTTATGTTTAAGTGCATCCAGTTTTCACAGTAAAGTGTAACATATAATTAATCATATTTCAGTGGTAAATGTTAGAATGCTGAGTACCTCATTTATTGGAAAGCACTTCCAAGATTTCAATTTCAGATAGTCTCATTCAAAGTAGCTGCTTCACAGAAATTATTTGTATAAATTAAAAAAACAGTTGATCTTCATGCTAGTTCTTAATTTTCAGATAAAACTCTTAACAATGTGTCTTTCATGTAAACCAGGGGCACACTGGAGCTGACGTATTTCCTTTACACATCAAAACAAATTGTTTACAGTGTCATCACATGTACTTCAGGATCAGAGACAATTTGACTGCATCAATTAGATTTTAATTAGGAGGCCAATCAGCACTTTTTCCAGCAAAGACACCAAAGTGTGTGCAAAAGCATCAGCTGTTTCTGGCACCCAGGGTTGCTGACAGGGGAGCAAATCAATAAAGAAAAGCACACCTGGAGTCTCCTAGACCCCTGTGTTGGAGATTAGTAGAAGATGGTCCAATACTTCCTTTCCCCAGCCCTAAGCAGCCAGAGGGGTGCCTGGCAGTGCCCTGCCCCTACAGAGGGACACAGGATTCCTGGCAGGAGCACTGGGAGCTCTGGCTCCTCACCAGCAGCACTGGTGGTACCTGACCAACTCGAGCTACACTGATGGCCTCAACACTGAAGTAGCAGCTTTTAACCCTTGATGCTTCTACAGGCTTGTGCAATGTAAGAGGTTGAGCTGGACTTTTCTTACACCCCATGACCTAGGAAAATTCCCCCTAAAGCTAACAGGTGTCAGGGCACCGCAAGGACCTCGTGCTACATCATGGGCAATTACTGTCATCAGCATGCGTTGTTGTGCTGGATCAGGCCCATGGTTCAACTGGTGCAGAGCTTTGCCCTTGGCCACAGCTGCCTCAAAAAACCTCAAGGTGTTTTGCAAGAGGTGCTTTGGTCACACTTGCCTCATGTAAAGATTCTTCTAGACCCCATGAGTCAGTAGCGTGTGCATTTATCTCTCTTCTAAAATACTTCATTCTTTACCTAACAGTATGTCAAATCTGAGTTTAGTTTTGGTTTTAGTTTTGTTTGTTGGGTTTTATTCATGGCCAACTCTTTTTCTAAATCCCAGTAAACTCTAGATATGCTGAAATAATGATTTCCCCAGGGACAATATGCATTGCATGAAAAAAAATTCCTTTCAGTTTTGCAGGCAAAACATATCAGTTTCATGACTATCTTATTCACTGTGTTTTGTAAGATAAAGTGAACAGCTATTACTTCTCTAACTTAGCAACATTTGCTATTACTTTTTAAAACCAGATGAGTTATGGCACATCTTATTTATCTAAGGTATATAATTATCTTATTTGAAGTTTTTCACCTCTCTGAATTAGAAAGCATTTCTGCATTTTTATAATTTCTTTTGACCAAGTTAATCTTGATGTAGCCTGGTGTAATTTGGGGTGAGAAAGACATTGCAGCAGCAGGAGTCTTAGGAACATCTGTGACAGATACTCTGTCTTTTATGTTCCTGTTACATTCACAGTGCACAATGATGAGATGCAGGGAAAGCCCCTTGCGTGAGTGCACACGGGGAATTAAGGATGCCTTGCAAGCAGCAGCACTGGGCTTTCTGTATTCATAGATGTCAAAAAGACAAATAACATCTCTATAATTTTACTTAGAGGCAAAACATTTTGCCCAGCAATAACAGAAGACAGTTTCTCTCTGTATTAACAAGAAGTAGCAATGCAGAAAAGTGAAATGTTTCCAGCACTGAGGTTAATCATTTTAGGACATGTCCAGTAGCCCTTGTTGGAACCCTGTATAAATGAGGACTGGCATTTGCCAAAATTTTTCATCAGGAAGAAACGCTGAAAGAATTGAAAGCTATTTCAAATTAATGAAAAAGAAAATGGCACATTAAAAATTTTACAGGATATGTATTCAAAAGAATTTCAGGAACATAATTCAATTTAGGTTTCCCAAGAACCTCAAAAAAAAAAAAAAAGTATTGAATAGGCCTTTATTCATATTTCATGAACTATCAGAATTATTTATGTTCCTACATAATTTTGCAGAAAGCTACAGCTAACTGAGCACCACCTGAGAAATTTACATGTTCTGAGTAAAATCATACAGACAAGACAAGATTGCTTCAGGTGGTAAATTGTACTTTCGTCCTCAGATCCTCACTACAGGACAACAATACCTGAACACAAGTAGAATTTGCACAGAGAAACCAGTCTGAGATTTCTCTCAGTGTTTCATTTGTTTGGTAACATAACCAATGAGCAGGGGCTTATTCTGCAAGAATAAGCTGTCACAAGCCTCACAGTTACAAGCTGCTGCAGTTGTAATGAAGCTCAATCCCACCTCGCTTCATTGCATCCATCAACACTTCACACTTCTCAAAATTTACCATTAATGCATGTAGTAAAAATTGTTCATAGAATATTTTAAGTATAAGACTCCACTTCAGCTCCTCAATCTAGCTATTCAACTACCTATAAATAAAGTTGTTCGAAAGTATTACTGTAGTTTACAATTATGCAGCTTTAAAATTAATGAGATGCAACATGAAACAGTAAATCAGATTTTTCACTTGTTCATATTTTCCTAGATGATAATTTCTAATAAAGTGAAAGTGGGGACAAGATAAAAACCTCAGTTACTGCTAGCAATAAAAATACTTCTATTAAAAAAAATCCATAATCACATAACAATTATACATATGGATCTGTACAGGTATTTTTTTTTTCATTCTAAGCAGTGAAATGTCTCAGTTATGTTAAAATTATGCAAACAGAAAGGAAGAGTATCTGCCATACTACAGAAGTAACTGCTGTCTCTATTCTGTGGCTATAGAAAAATCTCTGTGAAAATGCAAACAAACAAAATAATTCTATTTCCTTTCCAACAATTTTCCAACAATTGTGTTGCAACTGCAATTCAACAAAATATGTTTTCAAAAGGCAGTAATTAATTTATTATTCTACTATAAACCTATTTGCACTACCAGCCTAAGATTTTAACTTGATAGAAAATTATACTTTTATTTCTGATTAACTTTTCATTTTAGATATAATTCTAAAATAAGTTTTATATTACTAAACTGACCTTTGTTTCCATTTCAGTAGTCCTCCTATAAGAAGAAACAGAACGGCAGGACCTGAAATAATGTAAGGTATCTGGTTAATTAAAAAAGGTTTCATAAAGCAAGTTTTACCATGTTAAATCTACCTGGGAGTTATTTCTTCTTTAGTGAAGAGAAAGATGTAGTTCATAATTATTCATTTTTAATTCTTGACTAGTGAAGTCAAGGGCTGTGGTGCCTCATGAGAGCTGTAAGAAATCCTAGGTTTGATCCAGCTCTTATTAACTTTAACAAAAGCTCCAGTTTTCCCTTGATATCTCCACTGTACTACAGGCAAACAATCCTTTTCATTTCTTTTCTTCTACCCTTTCATAGATAATACATTTATTTATAATGAAGTAAAAAACTCTTTTCTGCTTAATATAGGAATATATTTTCATTCATTTTTTGAGATTAATAATTTTAATTATTAAGTTGATTGATTGGATTAATCAAATACTCGAATGAATACAGATCATTTACACCTTCCACAGAATTACAGGGGTTTAGATCTATTTTAGGACTAAACTCCTAATACATAACATTCTTTTACAATACAGCTGTAATTTCATCTGGCACTCACACAGCACAAGAACTTACAGAAACAACTGAAAATAGATGAAGTACCTGGATGCATTTTTTCCTCCAATATGAACATTGTACACATTGTATTCACAATCATATGTACACAAAGTACAGTGGGATTTGTCCCCTGCTGAATAGGGAATGCTGAAAGGTCACACTGGTAATGAGTTGAGTAATATCTCTGCATTTAGAACATTCCAGTGCTGGATGGATACCACAGTGGATTTATGTTTTTAAGAATCACCTGGAAAAGGTATAGGAAAAAATGAAAATAAGTTGCACAGTTTTTGTTACTGGGAGGCAGAAAAGCTGTCCAGAACAATTTGCTCTTAATAGCTGTTTTAGCTCAGAAGAGGCCCTGAAGTGAAGAATAAACAAACTGTCATAGAAACAGAGAGTAAGTCTCTTAAGATCAGGGTTAAGGTTCCTTGGTACAATTGCTCTGGGCAAAACATTACCGCATCTTGGATTAATCTTGGCATGTAGATAAATATAAAGGTACAGCACTAATGTACACATAATGCCTTTTCTGTAACCCATGTACATGCAATACAGCCAAATGCATCATGCAAAATACAGCATCTTGCGAAAATGAAATGGGAATTCTAAATATGTTGAAACAGAGGTTTAAAAATTCAGAAAGCTGGATAATAATAAACAAAAGTTAGATAAACAGCCTCTGCTGTCAGTCTTACACAAGTTGTATTACCCTTGTTTAAGCTAAAACAGTCTCCAGCCAGCCATCTATCTCGAAAAAACCCCAGTTTTCCCATCTACAACTTGCCCTCAGCTTTTTCTCCCCCCCAAAAAGTCTCAACTTTTTAAAAAGATTATTTTAACATACTTTTACCCTCCTGTGAAGAGAACCAAATATGCAGAGTAGAGTTTCATGCTGGAAGGATAAATCATCCAAATAATTATTTAAATATTATTATTTTATTGAAAAAAATCTCCGTTTTGCAAGAGTAAAAAGAAAGGTTGTGCCAAAATCCCCTTCTCTGCTGTCTCATTATTTGTTCTCACTGAGTACCAGAGTCCTGAATCTAGACAGAGTCCTGTCACTCCCGGAAACATGGCTCTATACACTCCCCTGCCCATTCCAGCCAAAGGCATTTCAGCCCTTGAAGCTGGGTCAGAAGCACTCAGGATACATTCTCAACCTGAGCACTGTGTTCTCCTTTGCCACCTTCAAAGTTCAAAGCCCTTATAGGAATTGTTCAGCTCCAGGCAGTGGCCATATGCAGAAGCTGGGACAGTCCAAGCTGCAAGAGTTGGAAGGCAGCAAGGAACTCTCTCTCATCTCCTCCTCTGTGAGGTTCCTCATTCCCTTTCTACAGACTGTAGCTTTTATTATCAACCCCTGGAAAAGTCACATATCATCACATAGACACAGTGACAAACATTTCCTACAAGGACTGTTAGTATTGCAAGAACAGAGCTGCAAATCCACGCTGTTTATCATTCCTCATTTATTTGCAGAGCATAGCTAAGAGGATGAAGGAGGAGAAGCTGTTCTGATAGCACGCATGTGCATGCCAGTGCAGCACTGTATTATCCTTTCTCCTCCCTAATGAATGATGTTGGTCAGCATTACCTATCAGAGCAAGAGCAGTGACAGGCTATCAGATTTCTGGGATGGGCAGACTCCCTGGGACTGGGCTGGTCACTTACTAACCCTCTCCATTTGCTGATACTACTCCCTTCACAGGCTCCTTGGCACAGAGAGCTGGAATATTCCCACTGGCCTCAAATATTAGTTCTTTTTTCCATTATGATATTTTAGCAACTGTTGTACTCTTCAGGAGTTCTCTGGCCTGAAACAAAGTTAGAACCTGCACTGGTAATAGAGGAAGGCCAAGTTCTAACATTATTAAACTGTCCTTAACATATTGTGCCTGTGGACATTAATAGCAGGAGCTGCTGCTGACATGCACAGAGCAGGGAGTGTTTAGCAATGAAGAAAAGTCAAGCAGACCTTGGATGAGTTTTCCACAGAACTGGATGCAGAATGCAGCCAGAAATAGCAAATCAAGTTCCTTGGAGAAGGATAGAGGCTTGGGAGCAGGACCTCATGCTTGTGAAATCAGTCACCAATCTGGGGATGAGAGCTTGCACACACAATTTCATAGTGGCTTTTCTACCAGCTTCAACACTATACCACTGCTCTGAAGCACCAGCACCCATATGTTCAGCTCCAAGCCACTTCACACAAGCAGTTAATAAGAACTGCTCAAGTCTGGGAACTGCAGAGTTCTTCAGATATCCATTACCAATGGGACTGACCTTCATTAATTATTAGGGCCTCACAGAATTTCACTATAGCTATTTTAAATGTTTTGAGCACATAAAGGTACATATCTTTTCAAATCAAATTTTACTTGAGTTATTTTCTCTGTATGTGAACAAGTACCTAGTAGGCTTTCAATGGTAGGCTTTAATTGAATGATTTGGTTTGTTATTAAAATACATTGCTATATGGCTTCTGCACCCACGAAGAACCAAGGAATGAATTATTAAGCTTTTAAAAACTTGCAAAATGTCACAGTCATCTAAAACCTAAAGCCATATTAAGCCTGTAAAACATATGGTTACTTAAAACCTAAAAATCTCCCTAAACCTATAAAACCATAAAGTCTGTGACAAATTAACTGATGGTTGTATAGTTAAATCTAATTAAAATTTTATTGAAAGTGTTCAAGCCCTTATGGATCCCCTCAGAAACTCACTTCCTATGTCCCTTGGAAGTAGGTATGGAGGGTATGTCTTAATTCCCCACCCATTGTGAGCCAGCCCCAGGAAAAATGGGACTTTCTGGTTGCCCATATCAGTCCCCTAAACAAGCAAGCTCCTGAAAGCACACCATACAGAAATACCTCTGGGTCTACAGTGCAAGGTTTCTTAACTCAGTCTAATTGAGGGCCCTGAGAACACTGGTACCCAAATGGATTTTTGTCACCAGCATCAACCTTCATGCAGTTCAACAAAATCACCTCTTGCCACCATCAAACATTTACAACCAGCTCTACTACCCCTGACCCTCTGATGTTAGAAAAGTTCCATTTGTTGAGCAATGGCAATAGTGAGGAACCTCCCTCCCTCAAAAATAAAAAGTAATGACACATGGTAAGGAGCAAAGTCACTAGAAACAAGTTTTTAAACAAACAAGCAGTTAATCTTCTAAAGACACTGAAACTGTGCAACTCAACTTTTCTGAATTTATTGTATTGACATCTACAACTGTGCACTGACTTAGGCTGCAGTCTGCAAAAAGAAGAAATTATGTTTTCTTGGAATTTATGTATCCATTTTCTCTTTTTAGAGGATCAAGTGGGAGCAGATATGCCATCTATAAGACACTTACCAGTTCAAAAGACTAATCTCTGAAAATAATTTATAAATTCTTATCTTCATGAATTTTGAGGAGACATCATTAATCACTTAACAGATTCCGTGGTCCTAGTACAGAGAACTAAACTGCCAAGACAAGTTTTAATTTTAATTTATACATGTATTTTTAAATTTTGATTTGTAATCTACAGAAGATAAATCAGCCTGTGATAGCTGCCTGGTAGCAATAGGTTAGTGTCAGGGAGCAGCAGGAGCTGGGTGCTCCTCCACCAGGCTGAGTAAGCACAAAGCCAGTGGTGACAGGGGCCTCACCAGCAGGGTTTCCATCCCAAAGTCCCCAGGCAAGGAAAGGTGAGAAGAACAGGTCTACCAACAGTAACCAGGGCCAGCTGATAGTCCAGTGACTGTCAGAGAAGTTGGTGGTGACCAAGTAGGTCCCAGATAAAGCCAAGAAGCCAGCTGGGAATCAGGACTATCAAGGATATGGCCAGGGATGGGTACAAGTACCACATAGCTCAGGCGAGGGCACAGACCTGAGCCAAAGAGGAGGTCCTTACGATGTTCCTCACAGCCCTTTCTCACACTGCTCTCTTCCCACTTCCATCCAAGGCTACACAGCTGTGCTGTGTCAGGGCTGGCCTTGAATGCAGGAGCAAAACTGTTGGTTCTCCCAGATGTCTACGACAACATGGCTTCAGCCCATGCCAAATAATGTGACAGGACATGGGGGGATGGTATTTAAACTAATAGAGGAGAGGTTTAGTTTAGATGTTAGGAAGAAATTCTTTACCATGAGAATGGTGAGGCACTGGAACAGGTTGGCCAGAGAAACTGTGGATGGCCCAACCCTGGCAGTGTTCAAGGCCAGATAGAATGGGGCTTTGAGCAACATGCTCTATTAGGAGTTGTTCCTGCCCATGGCACAGGGGTTGGAACCAGGTGATCTTTAAGCTCCCTTTCAATCCCAGCCATTGCATGATGCTATGATCCCAAAGCCCAGGTCTCTTCACAGTGTTGCACTGCACAGTAACTGCAGCATTCACATACCTGTCTGTGTCCTTGTCTGTCCTCCATGCCCCTATGCCTTCTGCATTTCAAGGAGAAAATGCCAATGATTTCACCAAATACCTACTCCACAGCATAAGCAACTCACCTCCAAGTGTGAGCAGCCAACCCACCTGTAAAGCATGATTTGAGCAGGCAAGACTCAGAAACACACCCCTCAGGATATGACAGTGGGCTGAAGTCAGTGCCTCACTCTAACGCTGTACCTCACAGGGCACAGCAGGCTTTCCTGCACCACAGACCAACTCAGCACAGCTCCGTGGCTGAGGCACTCAGATCTCTGGGACAGATCTCCAGAGTCCTCAGGAGAAATAGCTACAGCAGTATGGAACTGTGGGAATACATTAGTAGCATGCTCCTATCCCTGAAGCAGAAGTTTCTGAAGGTAAGACGGACTGTCCCATGCTTTGTCACAAAACACAGAACGCCTTGAAACATGACATGTCCCAAGAACATGTAATCAGTCTTCCTGTCTGCCTGCAGAGCAGATGCCATCAAGCAAGCAAAGGCAGTGCCACAGCGCCTGTCTGCACAGCATATAGAGAAGTGCAGCTCCTCCCGTTCCAGCAGAGCTTGGATGTACTGTGCCATGTCACTGTAAACACCACTGCTCAAAGGTTTGCTTCTTAAATGCTGTTCCAGCAAGATACACAAACTACTGTATACATATACAAACTAGTCCTACAGTTCTAAGGAAAAGGGACAAAAAATCCCAGCAGCAAGCATATTCCTCCCTCACATTGTCTCACAGGGATAACCAGTTTACTGGGGCAGGGACTCCTCAGAATGCTCCAGTAATTTTGTTTCTAGCAGCACAGAGGTTGCCACAAATTACTACCACCCTCTGCAACACGGTGGTTCCTTTCCCCAGGCTTCTTAGCATAACCTAGAATCAGAGTTAACTTGGAATCAGAGTCTGATCATGACAATTTTTTCTTTAAAGTTTAATAACTGACTACCTGGCTTTATTTTTTCAATAACAGTGAATTCAGTTTGAATTCTCTCTTTACAAGTGTCACCAAGTGTGCAAATGTGACACTGGTCATACGTTCAATGTCTGAATTGTGACATCATGCTTTCCGATGTTCTGAACACGCAATCTGATATAAACAGTTAAAGCCAAAGTCACAGAACCACTGATATAAATTACGTTGAAACAAGCAGAGTAAACTTTCACTAGTTCTGAGCTGACATCTACTGGCAGAAAACTGCAACAGTACAACAGGAAACAAGTGTTTTCTTAAGGATCTCCAATTGGTACTTGATGAATGAGGGATTTGGAAGGAAAAGAGCTCATGAAAGTATAAATTTATGCAATTTTGCTGCCAGGGTGTAATCTCTCACAGAGAAATCAGGTACATAGCTTGGGGATGTAACTACTCAATCATCACCTCAAGTTTTACATTTCAAGCATAACTTCGAGCCAATTTTATTTATGGAAATGACTGCTGAAAATCATTTTAGTCAGATCTGCTTTGGGTTAGCTTAGATCATGAAGATCATAATAGTTTGCAACTGTGTTAAAGCTGTTCAAAAAGTTCTTAGGTTTCAGCTGAGGCACAGTAATTAACAGCATGTACATTACCCTAGCCAGCTGTAATATAGATCCACCTCAGCTTGCACAAAGCCACCACTGAAGAGGATTTAAAAATTCCAATTATGCTCAGAAAAAGATTGTTTTCTCAGGGAATCAAACAACTCTAAGAACATTACTTCAACAAATTCAATTCGGTGAGCAGACAAGGCTGTGGATGCATCTTTTCCACCCTCAGTTTCTCATACAGCACAAGGAGAGCTTGACAGCACAGGGAGAACCCAGACTTTGACACACATGGAAGGGCCACTCACATTCTTTGGATTCAATCATATGACAGCAGCACGGCCACACCACAGCTGCATAGCAGAAATTAGTTTCCTAATTTGTGGCAAAACACATAGGATTTTATCATGTACTGTTGCTTTAGAAATACATTAGAGGACTTCCTAGAAAAGAACAGCTTATTTCCTGAAATATATATAAAGGGCATATGAAGAAAAATAAAAAGGTGAAAATCAGACCTAGTAAGCTGCTTTGTTCTTGTTCTTTGCACCCTAGTTGGTTCTAATAACCACAAATTTAGTGCTAATATTGAGTATCAACATCCTGGGGAGTACAAAAATATACTGAACAAGCCATTCATTTTCCCTTGGCAAGCTATTTAAATCTTTAGTTGTGAAAAGCATGCCAAGAATTTAATCCTGCTAATTTTACACACAATAAAAAGAGTTCCCTTTTCCACATCAGAGGAGTTGGAAATTTTTTTCCCATTCTCTCTGTAAGATGGCCAAAGGTCAGGGGATGGGACAAAGAATTGACTTATACTTGCACTTTTCAGAATAATGCATTAAAGTCCTATACAGACAGGCCTCATAACTGTGGGCTTTGTTTCCTTCTCAGTTTACAGAGAAATGGAAGTTTTCAAAGGATACCTTCCTTTCAAAGCAGAGCAGCCCCTACATCCATATCCAATTATGACCTCTGAAAGCACAGAAACAAGCTGGCCATCAAAATGAAGGCCTGACCACAGTGAAATTATTTTGAGGAAGTAGTTAGTAAGGAACTATGGGGGGAAAAAAAAAACCCACCAACTTAGAAGACCCAAGGAGTAAGGAGATACCTCTTACCAATCCAATGAACAGTGAGGCCAGGCAGGAGCAGAGCAGGTGGAGGAACATGTTTGTTTTGGGTGAGAATCTGAAGTGCCAGAAGGGAGAGCAAGGAAGAGGAGGCTGCTTATTCACAGGCAGGTGAAGGCCAGGAGAGCCACAGCAGGGGTGCAAGGAGCATCTCCCCAGCTGAATGTCAGAAATAATTGACTCAGTTGTAATGAAAGAGTTTAGAAATTCATTTTCAGAGAGAGAAATAGATAGTTGCCAGCTGCATCAGGTGATGATATAATATGTCCCCAGTCAGGCATCATTCTGCAACAGCCCCTTGGTTGGACACTAGCTGAAGGCTGAGTGAATGAAGTGTGAGATTTCTCTGGGTGTGAGAACAATCTAATGGGTGAGAAAGCAAGCAGGAATAGTGCAACTTTCTGGGACAGATGAATTTTTTTTGCTGTCATTTCCTGTACATGCCTGTACAACTTTCATGGTATTCTGCCATAGAGTTGCAGATGAACAAAGTTATAAATATCTAGGAAAATGATACAGTGAGTTAAACAGCGTAAGGAAATGACACTTTCCAATCATTTATCCTTGATGAAAACCTAAGGCAACTCTGTTGAAGCTAGTAGGGTTATTCCAAATTTAGGGAGCTATCCAAGAGCCATATTTGGCCTAGACATAAAGCAGTAGTCATTAACCTCAATTTCTATGTCTTACTCTAATGCAAAGCTGACTCCTGTAATCACATTTTATTTCTGGGGAGCTCCAGTTCCTGTTACTCTGTTTCCAGTGGTTATTTAAGTATTTGTTACTTGCATAGTTAGGGGTTCTGTCATACAGCATTTACTAGGTGAAGCGCTGCTTCACTAACTTTATGCTCTCACTAACTTGAACATGCTGAAAGTGAATACTTTTGTGAAATACAATTCAACTCTTATAAATTAAAATAAATCAAACTCTTCAATCACAAGGTTTCAAATTTGTTTGTGTTTCATGTGTTTGTGAGGGCGATGCAGCAATCTCAAAGCAACAGTCTCAAAGTCACCAGGACATCTTGGTGAAAAAAGTAAGGGAAATTTAAAAAGCAGGCAGATTAATTACTTTCATGATAAGACTCCAAGCAGGTTTTGATCCTAAGTTGGGGCATAAATGTGAATGGAACAACAAATTAAATATAAATCTGATTTTGCAGACCTGCCTTGTACTAAAGCATGCTGGGGATGAGGCTTTTCAGATGTACTGAGAGAAACAAATGCTTAGTCAACAGCCAAAATTCAAAATAAGCTGGCTAAATTCCGAGTATTTGTGGCTTTAATGACAACAAATGAAATTTATTATGAAACCACCTGGTCCTCACTTTTATACTACTGTGCATCTACTAAATAGATTTGGCGTTTAATTTGACTAATGAATCTATGGGGTGAAGGAAAATATGAATACTGTACCACTTCTAACCAGATATACTATTTATGCACTCTTCTTATACCATAACCCAGTCATAAAGTGACCTTTATGTTGATAAAACACAAGCATTCCCTTCATGTTAAGTTTAAGACTTAGAAGTTGAGGTAAGAAAATCAAAATTCATGTAAGAATATCCACTACCCTTCTTACATCCCTCTACCCTGTCTTACTGACTACTGAGAGAGCAGGTCTGGCATCAATAACCAGCTGGTGTGCTTTAGCTCTTAGCAGCTGTTCCTGGTTTATGTTGATAACTTCCCAATGAGAACCATTGATAGGGCAGGGTTTATTTAGGGTTGCAGGTGTTTGACGGAGTAATTGCTAGAGAATAAGATGAGGGTGTGAGTAGGTTATAAAGACTACTCTGTCTGCCTTCTAAGGCTCTCTTCCTCCTTCATCTTTTGGGAGGAGGTGAGTTGTGGCTTTCCCTAAAATTGAGGTTAAAAAGATGACTGTTCTGCTTTGAGGGTGGAAGTTTTGTTCTGAATTACCCAAGAGTGGCTGGTGCTGGTTACAGTAAGGACTGTAAGTCAGTGTTTTCTCAACACCTAATATTTTTATGGATTGAGGTTTGTTTGATGTATCCATGAGAGGTCCTAAGCATACAGAAACTCTGTTTTATGGGTGTCTTTATGGAGACAGTTGTCCTTTTGAAAGAAGAGATGGTGCTACTTGTAGTAAGAAGATTGTGCTCTGTTCTATATAGTCTTACTACAATTGCCTAAGGGTGGTTCCAATATTGTTTATGAATCTTCAGTGTGATTATTGGCAGTCACCTAAACAAAATTTGTTTAAAAGGCTTTGAAGAATGAAATGTTCTTAGTGTATAGACTCTGGTATGCTGTCTGCCTTTGTTCTCTATGTGGTATGTTAATATGTCTCCAAGCTGCTGTTCTTGACCAGTATATGATGTATACAGGTTTATGCTGGTAGCTGTAATAATGAGCTAAAACAAGAAGAAATAGATGTCTTTTCAGCAGGCTCTCTAATGCATGCTTTCAGAGAGCACTCACTGATAGCAAATAATCACACCAAAAAAAGGACAAAAATTTGATTCTCACAAGATGTGATAGTTTGCCAAAAGCCTTGACTTTTCTAGCAATGTAATTCATGTAAGCTATTTGCTTTTTACTCTTAAACTAAAAAAACACTTCTATCAGGTTTGCTAAAACTTCAAACCGGGTCTTAAGGAAGCACTCAAGGCTTCTCTTTTTAAGACTGCTTGGCCTTTGGGACCTGACTCAGCAGCAAGGACGCATGGGGCTGGGAAGGGGTGGTTTGAAAAATATCAAAAACTTAACTAGTTGGAATCTGATCACACTTTTGCTTCAGTATGCAAATATAAGTTTTCTTTTAAGATAGGGAAGAGTCTTCTGTGACTTTCTGTGGGGAGATGGAGCAGGAGGTAGTAAAGGAGGGATTGACCAAAACACAGACTTGTGTCTGTCTTTAGAAGGTGCAGTCTTAGCTTTCTTGTTAGCATAAAACTTAGTTTTCACGGCATAAATTAAGGTTTTAAAAGCTAAACATCTAGGCCTAAGATACTGTTATGTACACAAAACTTCAGTCTCTTGGTTTCCTTGGCAAGTTTGAGCTTTTATTCTAGACTCTACGGTACTGTACTTACGAATACTGTACTGTATTTGTAATTTACAAAATGTTCAAGATCTTAGACATTGTTATGTTCTTATTTAAGTATTAAGTGCTGTTATTTATCTGGTGGTTGGTGTAAGATTTTTTGCTAAGTTCAAACTGTACTCTTTTGCTCCTGTCTTCCATTTCTAGCCTTGGAGCTTTGGATGGGGAAGGTGAACAGCTTGCACTTGATATCGTCTAGTGTGGGTTTTTTGGCAGAAAAAAAGCAGGAAAAAATGATAGCATATCCTAATAGTTAAAAATAGTGTATGATGGGCTTGGCTGGGTTGTGAGGTACCTAAAACTACCTCAGAACTTTTCTTCTAATGCTGGCCAGTTATAGGAGAGGCAGATCCTGTATGTGTCTGGCTCTTTCCTTTCAAAGAGAGATACTTTGGTGAAAGGATTAGCATTTAGCTAAGGATATGTGGTGGTGCAAATAGCCTTCACTCTTATTAGCTAAGGTGTAGGCTTCAGAAGCTCAGGAGAGGTATGCTTTGAATGATGAAATAAACACATGAAAATGTAAGATGTGTGATCAGCAATATCTGTTGGGGTGCTACAGTTGTTGTAAGAGTGGGCCTTATGTAGTGTTCTAGCAGTGTGCTGATTATAGTAGCTGTCTACCTTATTATGACCTTTTTCACACCTCATGAAATACTTCATTCTCTTATGAAAAGCAGGCTATCCTATAAATAAAAAGTATTTTTTTAGAAGGAAGCTAGTATGCATCCCTAGACTTTAGGGGTACAGTATGTCCAAATATGCACTTTAAAATCAATATCTTGCTTGAAACCTGAAGTTATGCCTGTAGTTACAATATTGATGTTCTACAAACAGGAGTGAGCATGTAAACAGCATTAATTCTATTTATCTTCACTGAATACTTCTGTTTTGTTCCCTTCAGGTGAAATGCGTAATGATCTTTGAACAAGTGGCTGTACAAACTCACTAAAGATGTCTGTTCAAAGCCAGCACCGTTCCATTATTATTAACCCTCCTCCACCAGAGTACATAAATAACAAAAGTAGTGGATGTCAAACAAACCAACTTCAGTACTTACAGAGGGTGGTCATGAGAGCCATGTGGAGACACAACTTTTCCTGGCCGTTTCACCAACCTGTAGATGCAGCAGCACTGAATCTGCCTGTAAGAACCATTTTGGAACTGGTGTATTTAATATGTAAATGATGTGAATTAATGTTAAACAGTGTTTTTTCCTAGTACAACAGATTATGGAACACTATTTTTTGCTATTGAACTGCTGTCATTAATCCAAGTCTACAAGAAATGTGTTTTCTTTCTAGAGAAATGTTGCATTTTTGCTCATTTTTCTCATCTGAAATTAGTAAATTAATATTTCTAAGGGATAATAAAAATGCTTAAACAGGCTTCTTAGAGCTTCTGTGTATTGGTGTTCAGACTTAGCTTCTGGTTTAGACATTTATTAACACTTCATATGATGAGTATTTTCTTTTGCCTTTGAGTATTTTCTTTTATATTAGGTAGCCTTAATGTCAAATACTTTATCATGAAAAATCAGATCTGATTGACCCTGAAGTAGAGGCAAACCTGGAACCATTTTGTTGCAGAGAAGTTGTTACACCTATAGTATCTGTCCATTTCAAATCATTTTTCTCTAAAGTTTCTAGAGGAAATAAATGTCCCTGCAAAAATATGGAAATAGTTCTCATCATACCACAGTGGAAGAGCATCCTTCCATGAAATAGAGGATATGATGCTTAAATTTGTTTTCTGTTCTGCTGTGTGCATGCTATTTATGCTACAATTTAATTGCAACAAAGTACATGATTATAATGTCTTGTGACATGTAGTTTTCATCCAGGTATTTTTAGACTCCAGTTTTGGATGCTCTTCAGTCAAATGAAAGCATAGGTGATTGGCACAATGGTATTTCAGATTACCTGGAAGATACCACTCTTGGTAGATAAGTAGAAAGGTGTTAAATGAAATCATTATACGTTCCCTTGGATTGTTTTGTTTTTTTTTTCCCCTCCAACAGCTCAAGCATTGATCTTTATTTCTCACAAATTTTCAAGACTAATTCTACTAATTCAGTGGTTCTGTTTAGAGCAGACAAAAACCTTTATCTGGGGCTGTTTCTTGTCATAAACTCGTTTGGTCCATTTGTACAAAAGCACAGTCAAAGTGACTATCTCTCTGTGTCTTTTCTTACCCTTTTTCCTTCTTGGAGGTAGCTGTCAGTTAAGGTTAACATTAAGGGGCATTCCATCAGAGCTGTGGCAACAGTTGCAGCTGGCTTCAGGCCAGTTCTGCCTCTCTGGATTTCTAAGGCAGCCTCTTGACTTCTCAGAGTGTGTATTAGTTCAGCCATTGCACAGTAGGAAGCAAATGTCTGGCTCCATGGCAAAGACAATAAAAGTATTTGCCCTCTTTGCATTTCTCCTCCAAATGTTAGAAGATGCAGAATGGACAATACTTAATTATTAATTGCATTTTTGTTTTGATAAATTAATTAGCCTGCACTCTGATGTATTTAGCTTTTCTATTTCACCAAACAAGTTGTTAGGATAGCTGTAGAACACTCTGTTGTTACTTTGTACAATTACCATATGTATGTTACAATGTATATTGAACTCAGTGGGGATATTTCCATTCCAATTTCTTAAATGCACCATCAGGGAAACAGCCTCATGGTCTCACTCATGAAGTTTTAGCTATGCTACTAAAATAATCATGACAGTTCCCATTCCAGCTGCCTTTCAGTCATATTGCCACTTCTTCACTAGGCCAATCCTAAGAGGAGAGCCAATATAGCCAGGGATAAAGTGTTTGGACAGCAATTGTTGAAAACCTGGCAGCTTCTTTTTGTTAGCAACTGAGACTTTGCTGAAGTTTGGGTTCTTTTTCCTCTGTTCTGTAAACTGGAGTGCTGCTTTGTGTAAATGCCTTTGAGATAACAAACAGGAAGTGCATATACTTTTAGTAAGTACTACTACCAGTAGAGCTCTGGAGCCTATTGAAATAAATATTCTTTGGGGCTTTGAATGATACATGTTACATGGAAGAACAAGGACAAAATATAAGGTGAAGATTTCCTGAATACCTATATTTTTGGTACCTATCACTATAGGGGAAGGTTTTCCTTTAAATAAAATGCTGCTTCTAATGTAATGCAAATCTCTCTTGCAGTTCGGCTTTCATAACTAAATGTGTAAAAATCTTCATGCCCTAATATTAAGGTATGTTTGGTGACTTATTCTTTCAATACCACAGGATTATTACACTATCATAAAAAAACCTATGGACTTGGGCACCATAAAAAAGCGTCTGGAGCACAATTACTACACAAGAGCTGCAGAATGTATTGAAGACTTTAAAACTATGTTCTGGAACTGCTACATGTACAACAAGGTATGTGAAACACCAGCTCTTACCAGTAACTGTTTCTATTGAATGATACAAACAAGTCTAAACCAAGCACACGGTTATTAGAACACACAGTAAGTTGGTTGACATTTTCATTATTTTTTGAAACTATTTTGTCTGAAGTGTTGGGGAGGATTTTTAGCTAGGATTGACTGAGGACACATAAGTCTTGCTTGCTATTCCAACAATGGAGTGCCTAGGTTTTTTTGCACAAGGACTCCACATCCAAAATCTCTGGGGTTTAGCTGCAGAGCTCATGAACAGCAAGCACTATGTCACTGCTGTGTGAGTCCAAGGCCAGCAATGCTCTAGCCATGAGCCATGCTCTGTTCCTTCAACAAGTTTAACCTAATGAAATGTGAGCATCTCCCTATGCTTGGGTATTTGTTGGCTGTGCCTTAGTATATTTGAACTTCACCAGCTTCTTCACAACACAGGGGTAAATAAGGGAGTTGCAGTTCTGCCCCCTTTGGTCTTTGCTGTAGAAGTATGCAGGAGTAAAGGAGGATTTTTCAATGGGACAGTGAAAGAGTATTTCAATGGTGAAGTAATTTGCTTTAAAGTGAGTTGCACGGGCAATGATTTCTAGACCTCTCTGGTACTGGTGGCTTTTTTCAATCTGTTGAAGCAGGATTCTCTAGCCTGGTTGTTTTATGAGATAGCTCCCACTACTGCAGCCTCTCCCTTACTGAATGCACTGACCATATTTTGCAGCCAGGTGACGACATCGTGTTTATGGCTGAAGAATTAGAAAAAGTGTTTATGCAGAAAATAGCCCATATGCCACCAGAAGAAAGACTAGTGAGTCTCAATAAAGGAAAGAGAAAAGGAAAGAAGAGAGAAGGTACGGCCTGTATTATTTGCTGAATTTGTAATCTATTAAGCAAGCAAAACTGGAAAAAGGAAATCCTCTTTGTCACAACACAACCCTGGAAGAGTTTGAGTGTCCTCTATTTTTCTGGAACAGTCAGTCAAATAACAAGACTGCTATAAGGCTTTAGAAGATTTAAAAAAAAAAATTAATTTTTTTTTTTTTTTTTTTTAGAAAAGGAGCTGACTTCCAATTCAGATACTGTCATGCTGCTCAGCATTGTGTTATATAAACTAATAGGTGTGAACATCTGTGGGAACTAAACAGAGTAACAGCTGAAAAAGACATGAATAATCTAATCAGCCAAACCAAACACAGAAAAACATTGGTCTAAACTGTTCTCAGATCTCAGTAGAGATCTGTAATATTGCTGAGCAATTTATGCAGGTATTAACTATGCTTAGGATACATGAACTACATGATTCAGTCTGCACTCTTTGCTACTTGGTCTTCATGTGTTTGTAGAAACCAACTTGATACTTTTGTTGGCAAGAACACTTTTTCAATATACAGTGTGTAGTATGATGCCTCTTTCATTTTTGGTCTGAAGTTAATCCACGCTTTCTTGAAGCCAAATAATGTGTAACTTGGCACAATAGTCTAGCTGGAGCACTAATGGTGCAAGTAGAGGAGGATACCAATGTTGCTGTAAGTAACAAACACTCTTGTTTGCATTTACTTATGGCATTCCTGTATAGAAGAGGCCTTATGTTGACAACTGGTCAATCTGACCATGAAAGAAATGAACTGGGACATTTAAGACTTAACTCCTAAAACTGTCCTGTATTAAAATAACCAGAAACATGGCAGCCTAACCCCGGGACTTCAAATGAACAAAGAACAAATGAGAAACAAGCTGAAAGCAGTGAGCAGCCTCCAGTGACGACTCAAGAGCAACAGCAGGTTACACTGGCTCCTTTGTCTGCAGCTCAGCTGACTGCTTTAATGCCAGCTGCAGTCTCTATAACAAAAGTAAGTTTCCTTAACTTTCAGAAAGAAAGATACTGAAATTACTTCTTCAGGCATTGATGGCAAAACTGTAGGAGCCATGCTTATTGCTGTATGTTTTTGAAACTTTTGTTATAATAGAAGATAGCAAGAGATCTCATTAAATCTTCTATGTCTCTGCTAAATAACCTGGCCAAAACTAATTCTAGAAACTAAACAAAAATTGGGATGATTGCTTGGCACATCTTTTCTTAAAAATGTGGCTTTAAAATGTTGTTCTCAAAGAAACAAAATTAAGATGATCATTCTTGAAGTGTGTTACTATATACACTTCTGCAGGCTTCACCCTGAGCATAATGGGTTTAGTACTAAAATAAAGCTCTAAGTTCTATTTAATAATTTTCCACAGTTTTTATGTAAATCAAATGCTTGATTCTTCAAAAATTAGCTTGTTTGCCTAAACACTGTGTAACTAGCCTGGAAGCTGTTAGTAGCTCACAGAAGCAAATTCTTGTTACTTCAGTCTGAGTTGTATGTGAACATCTGAAAAACACTCCTGTATTGACTTAGTTTTGATTTTTCTCTTCCAATGAGGAATAGGCACTTTTGCCAGGCTCTCCTGTAGTGTATATTTACACTTCACTCACATAGGATCTGAACATTGATGAGAAAGCACACATTATATGGCTTCCAAAGCAAATACTATACAAGTTAAAGAAAAACCAAGATAAACCATGTACAAGGCCCTCAACCAGGCCTAAAATGAGTTGCAGTAGTTTTTCCCCTTCCTGTGGCTGTCAACTTGCAGGTAATTTCATAACCTGCCAGCTTCCTGGAATCTTCACAAATGGCTAAAATCTGACCACAGCCTGACCTACAGTACACCTACCTCTTTCCTTTACATCTAAGATGGAGCTTGGTGTGCTGGTCTTGTAATACATTGTAGGTTTTTAGTCTAAGCTTGTGGAATTGCTGCATTCTGCTCTGGCTTCAATAGCTGTAGAAGTTCTGACACTTTTTTTGGACTACACACACACACAAGAGAATAATCTAAAACTAACCACTCTCTTCCTGTTCTGGTCACTTGTATTTTTATTTTTTTTTAGGCAAAAAAAGGTGTGAAAAGGAAGGCTGACACCACAACTCCTACTACTTCAATAGTCACAGCAAGTGGTGAATCTTCTGCAATGTGTAGTGAAAGAAAAACTGTTAAAGCATGTAGAGGTGAAAATGAATGTATGGTAACAAATAAGCTTCTGAAGAAATCCTTTTCAGATTCTCAACAGCCACCTGGAATTATTAAAAAGATTCAGCTGTCAGAACAACTAAAACATTGCAATGCAATCCTTAAAGAAATGCTTTCAAAGAAACATGCAGCATATGCATGGCCTTTCATAAAACCTGTAGATGTGGCATCTTTCTCCACTGGTGTGAACCAAACCACTGCCAAATGTCCTACAGACCTAGGAACCATTAAAGTAAGTATATTTCTGGGGAATTGGTGTAATTACAGGGTTTTAAATGTGTGAGCTGAAAAGGTGTCATGAGAGCTGCTTCTCCTATGAAAGATATAATGGGCCTAGAAACCAAATAAATTTCTGTCTCTTAGACTTGGCCAAGGTCACTGGAGAAAGTCTTCCATGTCTTGTTGTGACACATAGAAGCTAATCAAACTGCTGAAGAAGCTAATATAACTAGTGAGGGAATTATGGTCTCCATGAAGCCCTTCCAAGCATGCCACATGTTAAACATGTGTTTGTACACACAGTGCTGTTGTTAATGCCCTATAAAACAAAATGCAATTCTGTCAACTTCTGCTTTTCCCTCAATCTCAATGGTCTTGAAGTTCTCCTAGAACTTCTACACTGGATGTTTACATGACACATTTCAGCTTTTTAGTGCAAGGCAACCATTCTAGATGGAGATATGTGGACAGCGCTCTGTGAACACTGGGTGTATTTGCATGGGGTAAAATATTTAGCCCAGTTAAGCTCCACTTTTTGAGTAATGTTCCATTTTAATAGCTTACTGAATTATCTTGAAAGCTGACTTGCACATTACAAAGGTTATTTCCCAATTTCTAGTCTATTAGTTTGACTCCAGCTATTATGGAATAAGCTTTGTGTAAATACCATGCATAGAATCAAAAACAGATGCTGAGTTCAGAACCAAATAAAACCTCCTAAACACTCTTGTCTTGACCAAGTGCTGAAACTAGTACTATGAAGTCCTTTCAGCAATTACAGTTAAATCTGTTTAAAAGAGGGGGGAGAATCTTACTTTGTTAAAGAGACAATGTTGAAATGAGACAAAGGTATTTCCATAATGCTTTTTATAAAATTTACTGTCTTGATACAAGTTGAACCTGAATATCTATGTTAAAATTCTTGTTCCTCCTTTCTTTCTGCTAGTTCATGGTGATGCTGTCTACTAAGTGTGCCTTAATTTTCTTCTCTTCCAGAAGAAAATGGATAACTTTGAATATAATGATATACAAGAATTTGCTACAGATGTTAGATTAATGTTCATGAGCTGCTACAAACGTAACTCTTCAGACCATGAAATAGTTGCTATGGCAAGAAAACTTCAGGTGAGTTATCTTTTAAGTCAGACTTGAAAAAGAATAGTTCATCTCATACGCTGATGTAGAATCTATGACTATTACTGAACTACTCTCTTGCTGTGTAGTTCTACAAGTAGTAGCTGCATAACACTCTTAGAAATCTGAAAAATATTCTGTTCCCAAACCTGACTCTTCAGGATGTTTTTGAAACACACTTTGCTAAAATTCCTGATGAACCTGTTGCAAGTGATCATCTGCCACAGCCTGGGAGAGAAATGACAGAAGCTTATTCCAGTGAAAGTAGTAATGATAACTCTTCAGAAGAAAAATCATCTGAAGACTCTGAAGAGGAGAGAAAAGTGCACCTCAAAAAGCTTCAGGAGCAAGTAAGCATTAGTACTTAAAGTGTGTGACTTGAGATCTTTCTGGTAATGTCACTTTCAATGGTTTATTCCAAGGTTTAGCAACAAAAATCAGTTTTCCAGTAACTTGTATTTTTAATACAGAAATCTATTCCCGTTTGGAAGTGCTGCCAAATGTTAAGCTAATAGCACCTCAACAAATACAAAGTGAGCAATTGTTCTTCTACTCCTGCCTACTACTTCTTCAGAGGACTCTCAAACTTCTTAAAAAATAGAACTGTGTTCTTGTGGTATGAGAGCCTCCAGGCGCTCCACATGTAGCTCAGTGGCATATTCTTCCAACAGGATCATTTTTTTTCACATGGTCAAAAGGCATTGTTCTTACCCTCAGTCTCTTTTGAGCCACACAAAAGCAAGTCATTAATTTCATCTCCAGAAAGCACAGTGTGAGAGAGAAAAGAGGTATTTCATGCTAACCAGGGAAGCAAAGCCATGCTTCACATTAGGAGTGGGGTGGGTGTTGCTTCTGCTTGAACATAACTTTCTAACCTATGTTGCTGTGTCTACAAACTCTGGGGGAAATTAGCATTTGTTCTGTTAGTCAAATGAGGGACAGTTTTTGGTCCTTGTCAGATTGGCATCATCAATTTATGAATGTAGGCAGAAGGACAAATGCAAGTGTACAAGCCAGCCTTTACAGTAGTGAGGTATTTCAGTGTGTCTGATTTCTAATCTCATCATCTGACCATCTTCCAATGCCTGAGGTTTAAACAAAGTTATGTTAAGCTCTTCTCTGAAATTCTTAGTACATTCCAACTAGCCACTTTATATTGCAAAATAAGATGCATGAGCCCAGTCCCACTTGCCTAATTCAGCAATGCTGTAGAAATATAACCTAATTAGGCATTTATGTGCATCCCAAATTCTTGACATTAGAGAGGCTGCTGGAAACCTCTACAGTGATTTTTTTTCTTTCTTTCTTTTTTTTTTTTTTTTTTTTGTAGGGGGGAGGAGGGGATGTTTGTCTGTTTCTGACAGAATGCTAAAAGGCACATGCTTTTAGAAATGTCTGCATAAAATAAACAGTCCTACGTCTTCTAGATGCATAATCTGTGACTAAGATACAATATAGTAAAATGTTTGGAAAATAAATTTCATTTGGAAAGCAGACATCCTATTAATATCCACTCAGCTGCCACAAATTTCCTGTGATATTTAGAACTAGTTTATTGTTCCTCCTACATTACCGAAGATTATCAGCATTTTTGGATTTTTTGGTTTTCTTTTTGTTTTTGATAGCTTGAAGCTCTTCACCAGCAGTTGTGGGTATTGACCAAAGCATGCTTATCTAGACCAGAAAAGAAAAAAGGGAAGGCTAAAAGCAAGAAAGGAAAGAACAAGGAAAAAGCTGAAATGAAAAGCTTGATTCAAAAGAAGAAAAATCTGAAATACATGAAGAAATCTAAGAAAAAGCTGTCTTTAAACATGTAAGTGTGGGGAACTTGTGTGGGTGTCAAATTATTTTAAACTGCTGTTACTGCAGTATACTTTTTTCCTGCAGTCAATCAAAGAAAACCATGCAGCAGGTCTTGTTGGCACATAAGTCAGAAGATGAAGATGGTGCCAAACCTATGAATTATGATGAAAAACGACAGTTGAGTTTGGACATAAATAAACTCCCTGGAGATAAGCTTGGGAAAGTAGTCCACATAATACAGTCAAGAGAACCTGCACTGAGGAACTCTAACCCTGATGAGATAGAAATAGACTTTGAAACTTTACATGCTTCAACACTCAGAGAACTAGAGAAATATGTAGCAACCTGTTTGAGGAAGAAACAAAGAAAGCAGGGTATGTAGCATAAATGATGTTCTCAAAAGCCCATTAGATTTGCCTTCTGGTTTGCTTTGGTGTTAACTTCTGTTTCACATGCAGCTAAAAAACCAACAAAGTCGAAAGAAGAACTTAATTTTGAGAGGAAACAAGAGCTAGAGAAGAGACTACTGGATGTCAATGGTCAACTAAACCCAAAGAAGGAGAGCTTCAAAAGTAATGTGGTTCTCTTACTTTTACTCATTTGCAATGGAGATAGCTTAAAGTGGAATCTTTCCCTTGGGCTTCAGTCCTGCTAGGTATCTGGGGACTTTCTCCTCAGAATAGTTGGGGTCTTAAGCTTCCCACTGCTAGTCTAAAGATTCTTTCTATGCTGAGTGAGCTGGATTCACAGCAGCAAATTTGGTCAGTTGCTTGTCCTGTCTAAAGCAGTTTCCTTATTCCTGCACCTAATACTTTATTATAGGTAAAGATGGTAACAGCTTCAGAAATTAAGGGACACTGAAAAATTCCCTTATGCTAATACATGAAAACATGTGGGGAGTGTGGAAGGTCACACAGTCTATTTGTTTGCAATCCATTTTCTGTGGTTTAGAGTAACAAGAATAACCAATTCTAGTAATACTTGTTACATGGCAGTGTCACTAATGCTGTCATGCTAACAAAACTTGTGTATCAGTGACAGGTGTGCTGTGTTATCTTAGACTTAAGGAAGTGTCCTAGGAGAATTATTCAGTTTTTCAGGCAATAATGCATTTCAAGATCAAAGCCAGAAATTCAGTGCATACTTGAGCTGTACACTTACTGATGGTTCTCATCAGGGGCTGAAAATGGATCAATGCAGCTGATGCTGCTATTATAAGTCAAGCTGTTCCTCATTAAAATAGTGAGTGCTATTATTGCCCTCCACTGGCTACCTATTTAGCTCCTATGTAAAATCAGTTAGCTGAAATGATAGAAGCAGCTCTGGAAGACACAGGGATACTTGTATCCAGCATTAGCTCAGTCAAGGCTTCCTGTCTGGTATACATAATGGCTTGAAAATATCCTACAAAGAAAAGCTTAAAGAAGAAGCTGAAATCAATTATGAACTACGTGTTGTGAGGAGATGGAAGAAGCTGGCTAGGAAATCCTTACAACTGGTATCTGGCTTGTTTACAAGAGCTAAATCTGAGCTTGTGTCCAGGGAAACAGGTATCCATGTAACTTCTCATTTTCGAAGCTTCCACAGAGCAAATTCTTTGAAAAAGGTTTGACTGCAAAATCATTATAAGCTGAGTTAAATCAACCCTGCAGATGCAAAATAGTCAGATGGTGGGTAGGTGGCAAAAGATGGCAATTTGGGAGTGCACATGGCTAGGGAAAGAAGAGCTGGCTGTAGATAAAGAGCTCTGCAGGCAAGTCTGGCAGCAGCAACACGCACAGAAACAGGCTCTTAACCACAGGAAAGCTTATAGGGGAAAATTGTTTGAATTGTGTCTTAAGTCTGTACAGTTTTAATCAACTTCATAATTGTACATTTTTTTTACTACAGTTTCTCCTTGGATATTTCATTTATTCAACTAGCTTGCTGCTGGTAAATCCCACTCCTCTCTAGAGGGAAGCCTTTTTTTCAAGTCCACTGCTAAATGGTCAGTAGACAAGGAAGTGAAATAAAATGAACTCTCTTATATGGGAGAATAGGGCTAACAAGGTTGATCATAGTCTTGTATATGAAGAATGTTCCATTGCAGGTTGTTCTGAATTCTTTCTTTTTCTCTGCAGTTGAAAACAATGCTGAGTCAAGTACTGGGCCAAGCAGGCTGAGTGACAGCAGTAGCAGCTCCTCAGATTCTGGCAGCAGCACTAGCAGTGATTCTAGCTCCTCAGATAGCAGTGACTCTGAATCAGGTTAGGAAGCTTATTTTTGTGTTTGTGTAGGCAAAATACCTTCTCTCTTAGCATCTACTGTTCCACATGCTTACTAAGGATTTGAGTTATCTTTGGTTTGGTTTGCTCCATTTTGAAAGCTCAATGCCTATGCTATGAAATGAGTCCCTTAATACTGAGATTACAGGTAACACAAAACAACCAAACCCCACTGCATCCATTCAACTTACCGGTGAAAATCTTTAGAGAAAATAAGCTAGCAAAAGGTCTTTGTATCTAACCTGGACACTTGACTATCGGGCTATAGCCCTGTTTTCATCTTCTGGTCTGCAGCATGAAGGGTGACCTGAGCAACAAAAGTATCTACAGCATGACATGTAGAGCCAAAATCCACCCTGGTGCTTAAGGTGTTTCGAGCTCGTTTAAAGTGTATTACAGCATCAGAACACTGAATGATGTTTCTCTGTACACAGAACTCTTTAGTTTCCTAGGACAGAATAGATCTGCCAAACTGAAGGTTTACAGTGTAGCTCTCCTTATACTTATATCAAGTATAAGGTGAGAGGGATGCTCAACCCTCTGCAGTGTGGGGGGAGCAAGCACAGTGAATCAATGGTAATGAAGACCTCGATCCTGCAGGAATCTTTGTGGTCTCTTTTTATATTTGGGAGAAGTTCTCTAAACACTTCAAGCTCGAGTCAAAGTATTCAAGATAAGAATGTTCTTTCACTGTGAGGTTTGACTCTAGGTGCAACTTCAACTCACACCTTGTATGTGTGAATAATGAGACATATATGAATGACTGATTTTGGTTTTTTCCATCCCCCTTTTCTTCCCACCTCACTGTATTTACAGTTACAGAAACCCGTTCAAAACAGACTGGAGCCAGGCAGAACTGTCCAGCTTCTGTGGAAAAGTCTAAGGTAAACCTGGCTGGAATGGATACAATAATTTTGCCCTAAACAAATAACAAAGTTATTACACAAATAACTTTGAAGTTATTTTTTAACATACAATGGTAATAGAAATTATGCAACTTTATCAGGAAATAACGAATATGGCTTGAATGCTGTTTGTTCTGTGAGACTGATTGATATGAAGATGTCCCATGAGCTGTTAAAAGTACCTTATGCATCTGTATAGAAACAGATATACTAGGAGAACTTCTGAGGCTTTCAACTTTTATAATCATTTTGGTGATTATATGCTTGATGAAGAAGGGCAGAATGCTCCACATACCCCACCCACACCCAAAAAGGCAAGTACTCTCCAAATAGTTCTCTAAGTAGAGAATTGACCTACCAAACAGTGTAAGCCCCACTTAAATGTTTTGTAATCTATTAACAGCCTCACTTCTACACCTGAAAATAAATAAATTGTACAATACACCACTTATTTTCAGGATACTTTAATAAGGTTGATTATTGTTATGGTATAATTAGAACCAATAGCAGTTTTATCTAGAAATAAATCTTAATGCCTATTAGATTGACTTGCTCTATTCCTGTATTATACAGTGGGTGTTATTTCTTGTCAAGGTTAGCTGCCTTTAACAATTTCCCTTGAAGCTACCAGAGACAGAGACCTTGAATTTCAAAGTAAAATCACAGCCAAACCTTCATTCTTCTTGCAATAGACTGACTTTCCCTTAAAGTACAGGAAACTAGGCTGCAAATTTATTATTCAGCTGCTCCTTCTGCATCTTCATAAGCAAAGATTCAGGGAAGGAATTATGCAACACCCTTTTTTTTTGGTTAAGAGCTGCAGCCTCTGCAGTGACAGAATGACAGCAATAAACTTGAGAAAACAGCATCCAGGAAATGAGCTTCAGCTTGGTCAGTTGTAACAGCCCCTTACTGACCTGAGTAGCAACAGACATCATACTTGAAATCCTCACATTACATTTTGTTCTCAGGGGTTTTCTGTACTTGTCAGACCAAGGCAGTGAGTGCACTTTACCTCATGGCTTTTTGTCATCAAAATGCTTAGAAAATGATGGATCAGTATCACAATACAAGGGCTACTGAATCTGATGCAGTGGGAATGGGTAGTGGTGGGAAAAAAGGATCAGATAGCTATTAAAAATTTGGCTGTATTAACTGCTACAGCCTCTTTATAGAGAATACCACTTTGTTTACAGAGGCCATCCTGCAATGCTGTTCTGAAAGCACAGCCCTCCTCTCTTCCTAGCAGCTTGCAAAACCATGGATCATCTGAACTGCAGCAGCCACCTCCCACTGTACTGCAAAGGCTTCAGTGTAGATCACTTAATCCATCAGAACGAAATGCTCAGACTCTCTCAGGTAATACCTTACAGCTACATTTGACTGCTGAGGAAAGAGGGGTTGTCAGCATGCTTGTATTGCCCAACAAGCTTAGCTTGGAATTTTGGAAGTTAGCAAGTGGAGAACTGAAAAAAGTTCTTGCAGGGTGTGGATTACCAAAGAGCATGATGTAATTAAATTAAAGCATGGCAGCACTGAGGATTGGCTAGGGGTCTCAGATTACTGGGGCACTTGTGGTAGGGTAGAGTAGTATTAAAACCAGGAGGTGTTCATGCTTCTTTCCAATGAGACAGAAAAGGATACCTTAATGGACTTGGAGTGACAGGAAGTGTTGAACACCTTAAGGCAGGATGAGATGCTTAAACCCATGCCCACTACCCGAGTTCATGTCTGAAATGCCTATTAGCTGAAGGTAGGGCTTGGTGCCACAGGTCCTCTGAACTGATTGTTGTTGTCCAGACATATCAGATACATGAAGTTGCTTAGGAACTTGATCCAAGGAGCTATTCTTTTCCCTCCCTCATTTCAAAAATTCTAATAATGTTAGACACTTCTGAGACTTTAGCAGAAGACAGCATGAACTGGTAGATGATTAACTGAGAAATCAATTAAAAACTAATTAAAAATAACTCTCTTAAATCATGTGGCTGGAATACATATCTCCATACTGAGTTACTCCACAGATCTAAACAGTGACCCAATTTTGAGATGTAGGACTGCATTTTGCATAGGGGAAAAATCATACTCTACTTTCTTTCTCAGGTGTACCTGCTCTGTGTGATGCTCCAGACCAGCAAACTCCTCAGAGCACTCCAAAGACAAATCAGTCTTCTGTCATTCACTCCAGAAATGTTCTTCCAGAGGTGAATACGTGCTTCTCTCCAATGAATTAATTTCAAACAGCATCTGTAAAGCATGTTCTTACCCTTTAACTAAGGTGTAATATAATACTTGAGGCTTGAATTTGATGTGATGAAGGCCATTTAAGGTTTACAACAGATTTTTCTAAAACCTCAATAATAAAGTGCTCCTTATCCTTTAACAGGGTATTACTTCATTGGCTATTGGCTGCAACACAAAAGGAAAGTTTGGCTGATCATGTTTATACTGTACTATAAAGCTTATTTTATTTCTTTTCAGGGCTATAGCTTTAACTTAAGTAACCCTTGCACACTTACTTTACCCTGTAAACCAGCAGCTTTACAAAAGAGGCAGATTATAATATTTGTTTTGGTTTTGTAGAAATGTCAAATTCACAATCTGAGCAATACTGAGGGTCTAGAGGCTATACTGGGAAAGTGTGTTGCTTTTCATACCTTTTCCTAAAGCTATGGAAACAGGGTCTAGATGAGGTTGTGAAATATTTGTAATGTATAAAATTGTATATTGATTCTGTAAAATCACTGTTGAGTTCTATCTTAATATGTTCCTGGAGAGTATCCTGGTTGGAAGGGTCTCTGTGGAGCAAAGTTATTGATGTAACCGCAGCATGATCACTTCCATCCTATGATGGTTAATAATCTTTCTGAAAGTGGTTGAAAATTTAGTAGCTTTAATCAGGCTGTAATAGCTTTCTTTTTGGCAATGGATAGAAACTGCCCCTTGAATTTATGAGCACAAGAATGTGTCCTGCAAGTAAGGACGAAAAGCAGCTCACCCTTTCCTATTGGTGTCCACTGTCCAAGGTAACAGGTAATGCAAATTATGACTCAGGTTTGTGCAGCACTGTCCTTAGTTCAAGACATTACTTACACAGTCATCTTGCACAGAGAAGAAAATACCACTGCACTGAAGATCAAAGTTACCCTTTACCCTGATTCACACGCTAGAGTGCAGAAATTGCCTTTATGACAACTTTATTCTGCAGTACAATGTTAAGGGTTAAAGATCTTGTAGCAGTTTCTCATGTTCTACCCATTCCATCACTTGGGATTGCTGAGCTGTGCAGATTCTAAATTTGAAGTCTTGATGTATGAACTTGCTTTGGTTACCCTAATATGAATTAAATCAATTTCTTCCTTGGTGTTTACAAAAGCTAGAGCTGCAAGAATTTACTGCTCTAAGCTTTTAAACCTTTAATCCTGATGCTGTATAATAAGACTCCTCATATGCTAAACACAAGTAATATGAAGAATGTATTTTGAAGTCTAGCTTCTCTTCTAGGTGTCCAACACCATTTTCCAAGTTGACAGTGCTGACTGGAGTAAACAAACTGAGCAAACAAGACATCTAGACAAATCAAATAAACTTCAAAACAAGACCACTGTGAGAACTGCTGATTTAATATCCATAAGTCAAGAACAAAGTATGTAAAGTCATAATAAAAACTGTAGCCATTATCAGGGATGCAAAGTTAAAAATGCATATGAAACTGGTTTAAAGAAATATCATACTGAACACTTGTATATTAATCAGTTGCAGGATAATGGTGGCTGTGCAGTTTTCCCTTGTTCTTTTTGATTTGCTGCTTAAAAACAACAAAAAAAGTGAAATTAAACAGATATTTGGTTCTTGTGCAGTGTTAAAATATATAAAGAAAATTACAAATTACTTTTTGCTTTAAGAAATTAGCTTTCTGAATGTAATACTAGGGATAAGTAACCCAGTCTTCCATGAAGTCTGAGAATTGATGCTTCAATCTGTTAAACTTCACTGGCCTTTGAAATGTCTTCTGTCCAGCTCCTGCTGGAGCTCTTTTCCCAGGGCACTTGGTGTGTATTTTGAGTTACTATATTTGGCACTTGGTGACAAGGATTTGACAGCAAATCAATGTCAAAGAGACTTTCACTATGGAATAAACTTGCAATTATTACAAGAACACTGGCCCTCTGAAAGCTGCATTCTATACTTCATACATATTTCAAACTAAAGAATTGACTGAATCCATGCTCTGTGGGTCCAGTATTACCAGACCTGCTATGTTTTGGTTTCTCCTTTACTCTTTGCCCTCTAGAAACACCTCTACAAGGAGGGAAAAAGCTTCTGAAAACTTGATGAAATTAAAAGGCAGAGCCTGTAAAAGGCAGAGCCTGTTCACTGATGAACTCTTTTTTTTTTTTTTTTTTTTTTTTGGCAAAGAATCATGATAAGTAGTTGCAGTGTATTAAAGCAATTCTAAAAATGGAGATTTAATTCTCCATGAATTTCTATTCATTTTAGGATCTTAACACACCAAGCCATACATCTACAGTTTGCTTAGGCTCTCAGCAGCTGGAACTGGTACATGGCCTCAGCTAAGGATTTTCACTTAGTAAATTTTGAGGCTGTGAGGTCTTTCTAAAAACCCCTTTAATAACAAACTGGCTGAGGGTTTGATACTTTGAATCCAGAATTCTGGATTCAAACATTCAAAACCTTATCCTTTGCATAATAAAAGGCCAACATATTACCTGAAGTTTTTTATTAAGCATTTACTTAAATACTGAAACTTCTTAAACTACAGTAGGGGATTGTTGCTGAATGAGATAAAATGTGTTGTTTATCTCTGGTTTGAAAATAGTGTCTGAGGATTTTTTCCCCTCAAATAATAAAGAAGGTAACAGCATTTGTATATCTGTAGGCTACTGGAAATGTGAGGACTAGCCCTTGATGGCTGACCTATATGCTTTTAAAATAAGTAAATAAGGTTGAAAGCTCTAGGTGAAATGTGTTTGCATGATCAATCTTAATGCTGAAATCAAAAGGAAAGAGGGCTGGGTGGGAAGGGGATGAAGTGAAAAAGTGGCAAAGTGCTGTTGAGGCTTCCTGACCAAACCTTTTGAGCATTCTGCTGGGACCTCTCCTAGAATTAATCTGGAGTTAATTTCTCATCTATAGTTGAGCTAACTATACTTCTTCCTGCCCAAAAGTGGAGAGAAGTGGTCCAGTTCAACTTAAGCTTAGGAAATGTTTGGGAGAGTTTCTGTCATTCTGAACAAATAATAAACTGCACTGTAAGCTTTTAAGTCAATTCCTTGAATGATGAAAGTTTTATAATTTGAATTTGAGAAAGGATAGTCTATAAAATCAACATGATCAAAAAGGCTTTTTTTTTTATTCTTCCCATCAGGTCATTGTACACCCAATGATAAATCTAATGATAAAAACATACTAGAGCCAATGTCTGAACTACTTCCAAGAAAGGTAAGTGGTGCTCAAGTTCTGTTTAAGAAGAGGCTGAATTTATTTACTAAGTTGAATAACTCCCTGACCTAGGATCTTCTCTAAAAATCTGTTCTTTTGTGATTAGAATATTTAGTGTACAATAGGCCTTCATCGTCATTATAATCTGTACAGATTTATCTCCTTTTTAGTGCTAAAACCAATCAAATCTATGGACTCTCTTCATTACAGAAGGTAAAGCATATAAGATACAGACATACACACATATATAAAATATGCCTATGTTGCCATAGTAAAATATAGCTTCTTTCATCTACTTTTAGTATTTAAACAAAGAGCTGGTGCTCCTTTATGTAGTTCTGATATCCAAGTTATTAGTGTGCTTTCTCTTACTGATCCAGCAACAAAAATAAGAGTAATGTGGAATATAGTCTTGGTGCTATTGGAAAGCCTGTTCTGAAATAAGACAAAGCACTTTTAGTGACTAAAGGTATCTATGATAGTTGAGCAAAATCTTTCCTAGCATACAGTATGTTATCTTAATTGGAAAGACAGAGACATTTTCTTATCTACTAAATTCTTCTCTTGTAATCAGCTAATTGAAAACATTAAATCAAAATTACTAATAATAGATCATGTCAACCTCTGGCCCTAAAAGATTTTCTGTATCACCTGTTGGACTAAAATGTTTCTAGGATTTTTCTTTAGGCAGGTAGCTTTCAGAAAGCTATTAAGTAATGTTGAATTCAATTCCAAAAATATTTATTTCATTCATAAGTACATGCTTCCACTAGAAGCAGGATTTCTTAAGAATGCTGGTTTTATTCTGGTTTATGCTATGAAGAAAATGCCACAGGGGAACAAACAAACCTCACAAGCCTAACGTAAAACTATTGTTATGTAAGCATTACGTATAGAAATCAGATGGATGTTCTCTGTATTAAAACCTTGTCAATGGACCTTGGGTAAACTTAGCCTTGTGAATTCATGTTTTCTAAAATGAAAAAGCGGAGAGGGAGAGATAGACTTAAATGGCCAGAATAACTATAAATGCCAACGGTTATTGGCATTCACAAAGTTAATGACTCACAAAGTTAATGAGAGAGCACATCAAAATCTGCTCAGATAGCTGCATTTGCACTAATATCCTGCCAAAGGATATTTTGGTGTAGGTATTTCCAACAGGCTCAGTCAAACAACACTGTGCTAACCTAAGAACTAAGCAGGTAAAGTAGTTGCAGAGCATTTTTTTCCTCTTCTGTGTTTTCCTTTTCCTAATAACTTCAGGATACAGAGTTGAAGCCTGTCGATTCCTGGGTAAGCCTGTGTAAAACGATGAAGCTTCCAGCTCCGATAAAAGCGTCTCCTGAGAGCTTCAATCAGTTCAGGGACGCAGTGTTAAAGAGGAGTGGGCAAGTGCAGGAGTCAAAAAAGTCTCTTGTGCAAGCTGAGAGGGAGCTGCAAAACCTTCCGCAAGAAAACAAAAAGTTTGTAACCACTTCTGTGTAAGTGTTATTCTGGTTTCTGCCTGTTTGGTACTGGGGAGCTTAGTTATTCAGGAACGAGGGGTTTGCATTAGATAATTGCCACATGTCAGGGGAAACTGGGGAGCTGTACCATGCTATGCAAAACTGCACATCCAAAATGCACAAAGCAGCTTTGTCTCTTCAAATCAGTATTATTTCAGTGGTCAGAGAAACCTCACAAATTTCTTCCTTTGTTGTTGCTGTTAGTTTGCTTCTGGATTTGGTGTGTGGGTTTGTTGTTGTTGTTTTGTTTGTTGGTTGGTTTTGTTTGTTTGCTTTTGTGGTTTGTGTTTTTTTATGGAGGGGAGTTTGGGTTTTTTTGGGTTCTAGGGTGAGGGGGTTTGGTCTCCTGGAGCACTCATGACTAGAGTTCACATTTGTCCTTTTTTCCTATACCTGTAGCCAGGAATGTCCTCATCCTAGTGCTCTCCTAAGGGGGTACAGAATAGTCTGGTCTTTGAGAGCATGGTGTTAACATAGCTGTACAGGGGTTCCAGCATGCACCACTTCACACAGCAGAACTCTTTGCATTGCTGTAGAAAAGCACCTGCTGTAGTATTCTTCCCTAGTTGTTTGCAGCTGCTGCTTCAGGCAGTGCCCTGAGGTCTGTGGTCACGCTGACTGGGATAAATGACTAATTTCTGCATTGCAGTAATATCCCGGAGCTTGTTTGCCACCTTTTGGAAACTCTGCATTTTTTCCCTCTCCAGTAGTCTGTTTTTTTCCTTGCCTGTTTCACCCTGTGAAAGATAAATCTGAGCCGGTTCCCAAATTCTCCTGCACTTGCCCATTGCTAGTTGTATAAGAAAAATTCAATTGTTTGGATTTTTTTATTTTAATAATCAGAGCATTTGAGAGATTTGAGAGTATACTCCTGGTTCAGAAGGTAGTGAAATCTACCTTAAATAACTAATTAAAGAGGAAGAAGGCAGAAGAAAAACATCACAGGCCAAGAAAGTAACAGAAAATAAAGAATTTCAAAGCAAGTGTATGTAAATTTTGTGTAGCATATCTGTAAATCCCACATGCATACAGGTTAGAAAGGGGACACAGGAAACATGGATCTACTACAGCCCAACAGTTATGTGCACATAACTCTTGTGACAGGAAGTCACTATGAAACAATGTGACAGAGAACCACACTTTAAGTGCTAGGCACTGATTTAAATTACTTGCAGAATTGTCTCAGGTTGTTATGAAAAAAAGAACTTTTATCCTACACTGATTTTTTTTCTCCTGTCTTTAAAGGGGCCATGAAAGCACAGGATTGGATGCCATGGCAGCGACAGACTGTGAGCTTGAAAAAGAAATACAAAAGAGTAAACTGCCTGAAGCTCAACAACATATCCTTGATCAAGACCGTAACTTGGCTAGAAAATTGGAACAAGAACGCAGGAGGAAGGAAGCAGTAAGTTTCTGACTCTTGCTGCATGATTTCTTTTTTGAACTTTACTAGAGAATAAACAAATATTATGTCAGGTTCTTATTTCAAAGGATGTGAATGATTGAAAACAACAGAACTATATGTCTTCGAGTGACATCATATGAAAAGCTATCTGATTGGTCCTAGTACTCCCATAAGCTTACAGTAATTGTGTGGTAAAATAAAATTCTGAAGAGGAGTCCCTGCCCTGTAAATAATTTCACACCTTGAGCGTTGCAAGCTGTCCATCCTCCTTAATGTGTTCCATGTCAATAAAAGTGCTAGTCATACTGTTCTGGTGTGAAATACCAGGCCTGAGCCTTTTTAAAACCAACTGGTTTTGTTGGTGACAGTAATTAATTTTTTTTAATTGCTACCTTTTTTAGATTAAACATTTTTAAAAAATTCACAGTGTTGTATAATAGAATGTAAGTACCAGTGTGAGACCATGCTGGATTCAGATAAGCTCAACTGAAGCTTTCATCCTTCAGCTCTTTTCTGAGGGCTTCCACAACATGCACACTCAAACTTGTCATAACAGACAAGACATACATTTTTTGAGAAGATTTTCTCTTAAATCATTAAGTATTTGACCTGCATAGTATTCATTACTCTCTGACTGCTCTGAAAAGACATTTGTTTGCTTTCTTGCAGACAGCTTGGATAATTGATGTGAATCTGCAGAGAGATATTATGGCATCTTTCGAAGAATACCTTGAGTGAAAGCAGTAGTTTATATAGAATTTAACTTCAAACTACTATAAACAGCACAGTTTTGTACTAGTTAGGATCTTAAATGTTAAGACCACTTTAAAGATCTTCTCTAAAATGCTTTGTATTAAAAGCCTGTTCATTAATACCTGAAGTGTCACAAGATATATTTCTTGTTATATGCTTGTTTATAACATGTAATCTGGTCTGCTACACAGTGGAATGGAGTTGTTCATTTGATTACAGTTTCATCTGTTGTGTATATATGGTATTAAAAAAAATCACTTCACTGTGACACACCTGCACAACATCTGGGTTGTGACAAAAACATCTATCTAAGAGTGATGCTGTCTAAGGGATGTGTAACCTTACTTATAATCATTTTAAAAAAAGCTTCCATTAACTCTATAATTTCAGCAGTAAATCTTATGTACTTGCATGTCTTTTAAGGCCCAGAAGTGTTTAATGTATTTTATGTTAACACAACATTTAGCTAAGGGTGCAGATATGTTTGCCACGTAGTTCTGCTTCTTCTCAAGAAGAAATTATGGCTCCAGAAGAACTGGCTCCAGTTTGAAAGAGTTTCTGATTGATGCAAGATATTATTAATGTCAAAAAATTGTCTGAGGTAGAAACTGGAATGTAAAAACTACACATTCTTGTTGATTATATACAGCTATGGGAAATTAATACGGGACAAATAAAACATTGTTTTATGGAATTAATGCCAAAACAAAATGTGTATTTATAGAAATTCTGGGTGGAAGGGGCCCCCTTCAGACAAGCTAGTTCAGTAGTCACCAAACCTTTTTTGTCATGTACCCCATCATTTAAATATTTTAAGCATGGACTCCAAGACATGTATATTTACTATTTTATAAATTATATACAATATTCCACTGTGCTAGTATATTTTTATATTACATTATAATATTTTCAATTTCTGTTTTTATTTTTAACCCTGCCTATTTATTATTTTATTTTGTAATTTAAAAAATTGTATTTGATATTTTCTTTCCACACTCCACTTTGGAGAGTAATGATCTCATTGAGCCTCCCACTCAAAACTCTCCCTACAGAGAACTTTGATTTGTGAAGTTCCTGGATGAAAAGTGAAGGTAATGGTTGTGGTGAGGTTCTGCCACAGACAACCAAACTAAGCAAACTAAGTGAACAAAACTTGCTACAAATAACTGGATTTTCAGAGAAAGAGAATAAATTGTTTTTAAATTCAAAAATGCCAGTTAGAGCATGTGCAAAAATCGTAGCCTGGTCTTTCAGGTAGCAGGCTCATGAGTTAGTGCTAGTTCCAATAGATTTATTCAGTAAAGTAGCTGTGGATCTTCAAATTCTGCCATTGCTGGAATGGTTTTATTTCATTCAACAGCACAAAGAGTGTGTATGACAGACACTCAGATTGGGCCAGCACCCTTTGAAGCGTCTAGGGGTGTCCTGGCCTGGAGGCATGCTCAAGTGTAGGCTGTTTGGGAGATTTGAGGACTGGGCTAGGACAGGGATTTGGGATGAAAGATGGGTTGTGATGTAAAGGGGGTGCTGTTAGGATGTCTTTCACATCCACATCAAATGTGACCTGCCTTCATTTGTAGTTTATACATTGGTAAGAGCTATTTGTCCTGCAATAAAATAGTGCAGTTCACATGCAGGACTCCCTACCCTGCTGTCACTTGGATATACTTTCTCTCTGGGTTAATGCAAGCACAAGAGCTCTTGCTTTGGAAATAGGACAGAGGGAAGAGCAAGAATTCCTTCTGAGCATTTCAGCCATTGGATACAGTTATTTGGGCATTGCTGGTATGAACTGGTACTTTTGTCCCTTCAAAAACTAATTCCAGCTTTCATGGCTCTATATTGTCATGATGGCTTGAAGTCACAATGTCAGTGCTGCTAATGCTAATCTGATAAACCCTTTATTTGCAACCTCCAAGTCACTTGGAGAGGATAATCAGCTCCTGTCTCCAGACAGAAGCCTGAATCCAGAGGTAAGGGAGATGGCCTCCAAATGTGAGTAACAAGCCTCTAAGGACTGTTTGCCCAAAGCCATGAACACACTCAAAGAGGCAGAAGTACCACTTGGGTAGATGCCCACTGCAAACAACAATAAACTGTTAGCTACCTAACAGTTAAAAGGTGTACTAAGTTCAGTTACACCATTCATTTACTTTTATCATGAAAACATGCTTTAATGTGTCTCTTCCATACTTGTGTCTATGCTAGTAGATTGTATCTACATCTAAATGAAAGGTAAGATAATCATTAGCTGAAGAAGCTCCTCTGTCACTAATAAATGGAATGTGGTAAATTCTTTACTATCAGCTCTGAGTTGGTCAGGCTGCAGAGGCAGAATCAGTGATGTGCAATGTTGTCCTCCTTTGTCTCTCAGAGAACCAGCATTAGTTGAGCTGACAAAAGATAAACAGGCAGATGGCACCTTATGGAGGGCAAAGCACACTGTCAAAGCACGTAAGACCATCTGCCCTGGGGTTTGTTTGGCTTGGCACCCATTAGAACAAAAATTTAGAGCAGAAGTGAGAAAATCAAAATATAAAGAAGACAGAAAAATAATTGTCAGGGCTCTTAGTTTTTCTTATCCATATGACATGTAGAAGATTCTAAGCTTTCTTGTGCAAAATCCTGAAAATGCGTGGAAGGTATTTGCCTCGTACAAACGGGTTTGCCACACATATGTGGACAGTGTGGTCCTGGAGTACAAAGTGTTCCTAAATAACAGAGGAATCCTGTGGCTTCCTTGGAAAACAGGACAGCTAAGGCAGCAGCACAGGTGGAGGTGCCCAGAAATCCTGCGTTTGGGTGTGCAGCAATTTAATTGTGCAAATACTGCTGGGAACTGCTAGGTCACCAGCACTAGCTTCTTCCCAGCCCTGACACCAGATCCATATCTACCACCTGACAATGGCATAGCTAAATTCCACAGCCAAAAGGTTTGTATAATTTAGAAATCTGACATAACTACTGAGGTGGTTACTGATGAATAAAACAAAAACAGACTTAGTTCTATTCTTGTGAAAAAATTTGCTCTGCTTCTTTCTTTGTACAACTACTGCATAGGTTGGCCAAATACCTTTGTATACAAAGGCACAGCACGGTTCCATCTTTATTCCTTCTTGTATTCTAGATGACTACAGGAATTCTGTGATTGCTGTGCCTAAATCTTTCATCAGCCTTTCTTTGAAGGCAAGTGAAAGCTTGTGGTCAGTTTCAGGCATTCAAATGTATTTTCCAATTTTTCTTAGGGGACGTTTTCCGGTAATTAATTCTGATTACTGGTTTATTAAGAAATTTGGTGGTTACTGTGATATAAACAACAGCACTGGTTGTTTTTCTCCTGCCAAACTTCCTAATTTATCTAACTGGGTCACTGGTTTACTGAGGTGCACTTCAGAGAAAATTCTGCTGCTGCTCAGTCTGATATTGAGAAGTGGCAAAGGCTTCTTCCCTACAAGAAAGGTCATTAGCACCAAGTCTGATGCATAAGAAATGAGCTGGCTGCTAATCCTAGGGTTGGCGGTGTGAGTAATCTGAGCACGAAGGGAAAGCTGGGGCTCGGTAGGCGTGATTCATGTAATCCTACTGGAGTCTGCAGAGGTCGGTGTCTGCACTGAATCATCTGCATCTGATGTTCCTTCTCTTCTTGCCCAAGAGAGTGAGGGAGCCTTAAACAGCCCTGCACCTTTTTCCCCAGCAGATTGATAAAGCTCCTGACCTTAAGTTTGTTAGGCTTGTGTTCAGACAAGGAGAGGGGCTCAGGAAGAATGTTTTCAGCATTGGCAGCGGATGTAGGTTGCTGGTATTTAATTTGTGTTATTGATAACCCGAAGCTCAGCAGCTTTTTACAGCTACTTAAAATGTTATCTTTAGTAATAGAAAATGAATTCATATTAAGGTTGTAACTTGTTTAAACTTTTAAATTCTTAAAAATGCAGTAACATGCCATTCTTTATAACATTTCTTTTCTGCTGCGTTATTTCATTTTATTTGATTTTTCTAAAAAAGGAAAAATTTTGCCCTTGTTGAAAGCAGCATTAATTCTGTCACTGCCTTCAATGGGCCTAAGATTCAGCATCAGTATCTATATTTGTAAGTCTGAATTTAGAACAAGTAGGAGAAAGCATTTGGTATGTTACAGACAAAAGTCATCTACAAGCTGTAGATGCATAGTGAAAAATCATATATATTCTGTCTGCATACATGCTTATCCAATTTTTTTAAAACTAGCTCATTGAATTACACATCTTAGAGTTAACAGATGGATGGTATCTTTGCACCAGCTTCTACTTGCACTGCTGGACAGAGCAAAAATATTTTCTGGAATAAATATTTCTCAAGTTCTAATCCTACAGACTCATCTGGACCAAGAATGATTTTTTTTTTTTTGATTAAATTAGTAAAATTTGGCAAGCCTTCTCTCTTCAAATGGCAAGAAGCTGCACGTAGGCCTACATATGAGCTGTGACCCTCATGTGGCCTCCAAAAGTCTTGAACCTGCCTGTATCCTCTAGTCTGAAAAGCAAAGGATCTAGGAGTAAAGGTGAGCAGGCCATGCAGTGAGTTAGATCAGGATCTGGCATGCAAGCTCAATTATACCTTTCTTGTAGTCAGCAAATACCATGTCCACATTTTCGTATCTTCTAGAGCTAAATAACTGTAATTTCTTATGATGCACTTTTACAACCTGTAAAATCAATTGCTTCATACCGTTAGACTTGTACTTACAGTTTTGGATTATGTGAGCCATTCTGGTGTTAAATTACCCTTTACCCTGCTTATCAGTAAGTTAACAGGAGAGAGACTAGAGATTTTCTTCTTACCCTGGCATCTGTGGCCTTGCATCAGACAGTGAGTGACTCCTTGGTCTATGCTTGTAGTGCTTTACTAATGGGCAGGCAGGGAATCGTTCAGCCTCTATCAGCCCTCAGGAGTGGAGATATTGATACAGACTAAGTTAGGCGACTTCTCTTTTTAAGAAATATTCACTAGTGATAGCATATAGTAACTGAAATTGTAAATACGTTTACAAAATCACCTTTAAATGGGTAATAGTGAAGCGGGAGTGAAAGAATGCAGTGTTGAGAACCACTATGTTGCTAGCGCACATCCCCGTGCCTGTAGTTAGGCACCTCTGGCACGGCGCTAAGGTAAGGGCGCTCAAGGGCGCGCTCGGGACGTGCAGCGCGGTCGCTGCCGGGCCCCGGGGCAGGCACGGCCCGCCGGCCGCGGGCGCGCTGCTGCCAATGACATTCCCAGAGCGTTCCGATGTGTCTGGCGGCTCTGCCGGAGCGCGCAGGTGACACGGCCGCGCCCTGCCGCCCCAAGGACGGCTTCGCCCTCTTTCACCGCCAAATATCTGGGGAGCAGAGCCCTCCTTGGCCGAGCCCTGCGCGGGCGGGCGCGACCCCGGCCGCAGCGCCGCCGCCCCCGAGGCACCGCCCGGAGCCCGGCGAGTCCGGGACGTGCGGGCGGCCGGCGCTGTGCCCGGCGCTGTGCCCGGCGCTGTGCCCGGCGCTGTGCCCGGCGCTGTGCCCGGCGGCGGCGCAGGGCGAGGGCCGCGGGGCGGGCGCGCCGCCGCCGCTCCCGGTGCCTCCGCTCGGGCGGCTCCTGGCGGCGGCGGCGCTCCGAGCCCCTCCCGGCCGGCGGGGACGACGGCGGCGGGGCCCGATGGCGAGACCCGGCGCTGCGTGCCCTCCGCCCGCCCGCCGGGTGATGGTGGCCGCCCGGGCGCTGCTCTTCTGGGCGCTGGTTTACAGCTACTGCGGAGTGTGCGCCTGCATCGCCGGGCTGCGGCTGCTCTGGAGCATCGGCCGGCGGCCGGGCGAGACCTTCCGCTGGGTGGTGCGGGAGAATCCCCCCGCCTGCCTCAACGACCCCTCCCTGGGCACCCACTGCTACGTCCGCATCAAGGTGAGGGCGTGGGCGGGGGGAGCGGGCCCCGCTGGGCGCGCAGGCACCCACCCCCGCGCTGTGCATGGCACCCCTGCCCGCCCTGCTGTGTGCGGTGTGTGGTGCGCTGTGCATGGCACCCCTGCCCGCCCTGCTGTGTGCGGTGCACGGCACCCCTGCCCGCCCTGCTGTGTGCGGTGCACGGCACCCCTGCCCGCCCTGCTGTGTGCGGTGCGCTGTGCATGGCACCCCTGCCCGCCCTGCTGTGTGCGGTGCACGGCACCCCTGCCCGCCCTGCTGTGTGCTGTGCACGGCACCCCTGCCCGCCCTGCTGTGCGCGGTGCGCGGACAGCCTGCCTGCCCTGCCGTGCGTGCTCGCATCCAGCGCCTGCCTGCACTGCCCCGGGGAGCGGTGCCGTGCCCGGCCCGGCTGCGGGGCCTCAGGCCGGGAGGACGCGGTGCCCGGCCGGCCCGGCTGGTCGCCCTGGGTGGGCGGTGTGGGATTCGTCGGCCCCGGGTCTCCCGCAGCCCACAGCTCCCTGCACGGCCTCTGCTCTCTGCTGTTTACGGTTTGCCCAGTTGCACCGGAAAGCTCGTTTCGTGCATCACTGTTACAGGGAAAACAGTAGAGCAAGAAGCTCATTGCTGTCCCTCAGGTTGTACAGTTTAAGCCACCAGTCAATTTCTGTGCCTGTCTCGGGTCTCCACCTGTGATTTGCTCCTTTACTAAATGCTCTAAATGAAGTTGTATTAGCTAGGTTTCTTTTGCAGTTATAGGTGAGCAGAGAATGCACGGTAAGTTTTGTCAAGTGCCATTTTTCATAAAATAAGCACAAAGATCTCTGTTCCTGTTCTGTTCAGATGGTTCTGTGCCAGGCAGTACTCATATAAATTAGTGAGCCTCAGTTTGTCATGATTTGCTTGTTTTCTTTTGCTAACATCATTAGGAGGCATGTGTGGGCTTTTTCACTCATATGACATGTTCTTTTTTTCCTGTAGCACAAAGCAGTAAATGAACAGGCTGCTGGGGAAGTGAGAGGGATATGACAGTAACAGAGAAGAGCATTTGGGGGCAAATCGAATTGCTGTCAATATGACAGTCAATCACTCATTTAGGAAATAAGAAACTCTTGCTGTTGGATAACAACAGGCTAATGGATTATTTTCCAAACACATGTACCCTACAAATCCATTCAGATTTCAATAAAACAGACAGTGTTGGAAAAGGTGGCAACAACCCCATCATCTGGGGGGTGAAAACAAAAGAACTGCAGCAACTGAAAAAGTCAAGGATGGGCTTAGTTTGGACCGTGTGGTATTTAAACTGCTGCTGTACAAGTGGGGATGGAATTTTCAGGAGTAAAGGGAAGTTCCTTAGAAGCAACAAATAGATTAAAATAAAAAACATGGAGGGTAAATCCCAAGGAGACCGTGACTGAAAGAAGCAGCATGGAGGAGGTCTTACCCATTACTCACTAAATGAGAAACTGTGGAAGGAGATTGAGAAACTTCTACTTTTTATATAAAATGTAATAAAATACATTTTATTAAATAGATTTTATATTTATTATAAAATTGTATTTAAATATAATTTTATGATTAAAAAATATTAAAGGATAAAAGGCAGGATGGCTCTGGAGAATGATACAGATGATGTAATAGCCCCAAAATTTACTAGGAATTTACTTTTACCTCTAGGGGCTTCAATATCGGTGTAATTAGAGGCAAAACAGGAAAAGTCCCTATTATACCCAGAACAAGTATAAAAAAATCAAAATAGCTCCCTCTTCAGAGCCCTTTCAAGAATGAGATTATAAAATAATGGTTTTGCTGCTTGTTAGTGACTTATGAGTATCAAGATATCTCAGAGCATTTGAAGCATCTTTGGCAAGAAAACCCTTTTTGTATATATTTGTGGTCCTTGCCCTGATATTAGCTCTTGATGTGCAGCAAAGACATTGAGTTTTTCTTTCTTTTTTGAAATAGCAGAGACTGCAGGCTTTGACATTTGTTCAGAGCTGTACAACCCTTCTTCCTGTAGTTTCTTTCACGTGACTTCTAAACAGTATTTTGTGTGCTAACTCCCATCTTCTGTATCCACTTCTGTGTCAGAATTCAGTAAAACCTCTAGCTCATAATCACAGTTTATTTAAATTCTACTGGATTTGACCTTCAGTCAGTGTAAGCTTGTGTACATCCATCCACTTCAATGGCATTTCAGTGATCAGCTTCTACTAGAAGTAAGTTGCCTGCCTGTAATTCTCATACGACCCATTTTCTTAAAAGATGCATCAAAAACTGACTATTGACAAGACAGAAAGAAGATTATAACATTAAAGCTCAATTTTCTGAAGTGAGTCTGAAACCCAGAATGATAAAATCTAGCAATAATGTCTTGCTTTCTAGTTACTTAATATTGATTGCTTTTGGTTGTTAAGCATCCACATGGTCCTTTATTGTGCCAGAATGCAATGTGATGGTTTTAAACAGTTGCATAATCTTACCAGCTAACTGAAAGATTGGAAGTGCATTTAAAGTGTATTGCCTTTTAAAGTCTTTCTGTAAAGCACATGACTGGTGTCTGTGTGAGAGCAACGTGCTTGCTGTGACAATCTCCTGCATTTCCCAGTGGCTGTGGCAGGCAGTGCTCTGGCAGAAGTGTTTGTGTGCTCAGGGCTGGACTGGCCCACAGGCACACAGCCTGGCAGGTACTGGGGATGGCCCCTCCTGGAAAAGAAGCTGTGGTGGCTGTGCAGGCTGTGGGATATTCAGCATTGCCAGGGTGTAGCAGATACCTGATCTCAAAAGCACAGAAAGCTTCAGCTTCAAAACTGATAATTTGATGGGTTTTAAGGTGCAATATATGGTTTCTTAGAATATGGTCTGAAACCATCATCATTCACAAATCCCCAAATAGCAGTTCTATGCAGCAATAAACACACTTCTTTTTCTCTTATTTTAGGATTCAGGGTTACGATTCCACTATGTGGCTGCTGGAGAAAGGGGCAAACCACTCATGTTGCTGCTTCATGGCTTTCCAGAATTCTGGTAAAACTCCCTTCACCATTTTCTATTATAAAAGAGGCTGCATAAGATACCCAAGGACAAACATCTCTGCTTAAATATCCCCAGTGTGATCCCTTATATGTAATTATGCAAACTAATGGCAGGAAGTTTCAGTAGGCAATGAACCCTTGAAACATTTTTTAACTGCACCATTTGCAAAAAAATTCCTTCAGACTAACACAAACCAACCATCTTTTTTGTACTGTCAATCCATTTTTCCTCAGATATGTACCCTGTCCTGCAAACTTTGTGAGGAAACTGCTAATTTTAAACAAATTTCCTGTTTGTATAGTACTTGTACTATATGGCTAAACTTATGAATTAGAGCAGAGAGTGTTAAAATAAGGATCCATTGTATGTTAAGTGCAATCTGGAATGCTCCATTTATTAAAAATACTATACATTAATTTTTTAACTGGGGGAAGGGAAGAACTATGAGTTCTATAGGCTATTGTGCAGCCTAATTTCAGAATGCTACTCAGGAAAAAGGGTTCTATTATTAGTTCATCACAAGATGAATGATGAATCAAACCCAATCCTAAATGTTTGTTTATAACCATGAAAAGCAGTCATGTGTCCAATGATTTAACCAAATTGCTCAGGCTGTCATTGTCAGGTTAACTAGTGAAGCATGGCTTACAGAACTTGCACAGAAAAATCAGTAAGGGAATAAGGGAAGTACTAATGCCAGTAATTCAGCAAGGTAAATGATCCTTTCCAAACTCAGCTGTGGGGCTAGAGGCCACTGCTGGAACTGTGATCTTTCAATCTGTACTCAGCTCATACCATGCTAAACTGACCCAAGTAGAAGAGAGGTCAGTTCTCCTCCCTCAGCAATTTCCCCTGGGTACTAATGCCCTTGAAGGTGATGGGACAGTCACATTTATGTTACATTTTCAAAGAAGGACATTATTCTAGTAATAAACTGCTGCCTAAATTATTAAACTTTGATTGAAAGGACAGTTAGATGGGCCAGTGCATATTCTGTTCAAACATTATGCATATAAATATGCATAAAGCATATTCTAACACAGTCAGGCAATGAGACTACAGCTGATTTTCCCTATGGAGGAACAGTGATGGAGAAATTAGCATTTTATATGCATATTCTACTGAGATCAGGCATATTATTTTTAAAAAGCAGAAAGTCATTCTTACAGTTTAGAATAGTGAGTCATGCTGTAATAGACAGCTACTAGATTGTATTGTCTGACCATTCAAAAGGGATGAATAAAAAAACCTGTTATGTAGGTCACTGGGACCACCAACAGCGTAGTTTCCATCACTTTTTAAAAAGAACACTACATGCTAATAGCTGTAAACCAGACACATTACCAATATTTGTGTTAGGTTGTTCATTTCACTCAGTAAATACTTTTTCATTCAGGAAGAGTGATTGTTCTGAGAGCACAAGATACAATAACCACAATTTAAGAGAGATGTAAAGCAGCATCAAATTTGTATTGTTTGTCTAGGAAAACAAAAAGGATATTATCCCCAATGACAGTTCTTAATTTTAAACCCTCTGCCTTCAAGTGTCTCAAGGTTATAAATAGGACAAATATAACCAGACAATACTGACCACTAAGAGTGATAGAGAATGTCTGAGGGTGACAGATCACTAAAGAATGTAATGCACCAGAGCCAATGAGTGTTTTAGATGCATAAGAACTTGAAAATAAATAGGCTGTGGAAGGTCAGTAATAAAATACTTGAAATTGGGCATAATGTGTTGAGGCAGCTGAGTACTTAAAGTTGTGTGTGAGCTGCTACATTTTATACTACTTGCCTTTTAGAAAGAATGTGATCAGAAAGTCTCAAAATAGATTCAATCTTATGAACATGGAGGCATTCACAACTCGATTTCCAAATTCTGCTTGCAAAGCAGTTATCCAATAGTTATGTATCATACGGGATAAAAGGGTTTCTTTGAATACAACACCTACCCATTTGATAGGTCAGACATTTGGAGACTAATGGATTGTTTTGAAATCAGAGGATGAGAATAGCTTGTAGACATTTTCTGAAAACAAAAATAGTTGATTTATTTATTTATTTATGGGCCTAGTTTTTCTCTACTGAAGTATATAGAATAGCTGCAACAGTTACCATGGCAAATTCAGCTTCCAAGTCATTATATAACGCTTTTAAAAAATTCATTCCTGGGGATCTCAGCTAAACCTTGTGTTAGCATTATGTAGCACTGAAATGAAAATGTTCTGACTGTTCTGTTTACATGAACACAGATTTGTATCACTGGGTGTTTCTGTAACATTATTTAAGTTCAAAGTCCCTAATAGGCTGGAGGCAAAGCTGAAGTGGAAGAGCCCATGGTCTGATACAGACACTGTTTGGATTAAGGTAGAATTTTGTGCATCACACTTACAACCACTGATGATCCAAATGTTGTATATCCTTTATCTAAAACTGTTGAAATAAGCAGAATTAAGAGCTAGATCCTAGCACAGAGGGATGCAGTCACTGTTATAGATGTCCAGAAGGATCATGTTTTTCATAGATCTTTCTATTACAGTGTAAGATAAGGCCATGTCTGTCTTGGCACTGGCTATTCTGAAATTTATTTGGTTTCAATAACAGCTGAAGGGCAGGTAGTTCTTCAGGATAAGACCCATCATTTTCTCTTTATTTTTCCTTCATAACACACACGTAGTCACTAATACAGTTACAGAGTGAGGAACAGCCCAGGCCTTTGCCTGAGTTCTTGTTTTTGTATTCCTTTTGATGTATGTAATGCCCTCACTCTTTTCCATGGAAACACAAGGATGAAACACTTTGTCTAATACCAATACACTGAGAACTTGCTCTGCAACAGTTCTGGTACAGAGACACAGATGAAAGTGTACACAGGATAAATCCTATAAACTTCAACAAGATCATTTGTTATTAACTGGATTTCCTTCTTTAGTTTCTTTAGTGCATGTATTATCTGACATTCTTTCTCTGAATAGAAAAAAAAAATGCAAAACGTGGCTGCCATGGAGAAGAGAAAGCTTTTCAGACCTTACTTTTTTGATGTTACTATGGCTCCAGGGATAAAACAGAATACCCCTCCCAGTGCTCTGGTTTATGCCTGCTTCCTTTGCAGTAAAGGGACTGTGCCAGACTCCAGGAATTGTTGAAAAACCCTGGCTCTGGCCATGCCCCCTTTCTGGCAGCTGTGCTTTGTTACTGGGGAATTGAAGGAGCGAGCACAAAACTACTGCAGCCACACAGGACTATCAGCACAGCACAGAAAGAAAAAACAATCTCATAGCAAACAAAGAAATGCTAGTTTACCCTCAAACATTTGGGTGCAAAAGCATTGAGTGCATTTTTGTATCATACTGCTTGACCTTGTAACTCCAACTTTTTTTCCCCTTTGTCAGGTATTCTTGGCGCCATCAGTTGCGGGAATTTAAAAGTGAATATCGAGTGGTGGCCCTGGATTTGAGAGGTTATGGAGAAACAGATGCTCCTCCTCACAAAGAAAATTACAAGTTAGATTGCCTGATAGCAGACATAAAGGATATTTTGGAATCTCTAGGTGCGTTAGTAGAAGAAAAACCTACTTGACTCATAAATTACTTGATTTTCTAGGAAAAAAACCCCACATAAATATCTAGCACTGTTTTGGTTTTTTTTTTAATACATATGCATTAAAGAGGTGTATAGCTATAAATCAAAGGATACTAATATTTTTGGACAATTATAAATGAAAAATGTTTGTTTTCTAATTACAATGTGTATGTCAGTATAAGCAATACGTAAAGATAATTTTTCCATCATGAGTTTTGAAAAGAAAATTCCTACGTGCTGTAAAATCCAGCAGTCCAAACCTATGGTCTTTTCCCTAAAAAGTCTTTCCTCCTAACCACTTGCATTTAGTGAATAATATTCTGAGTTAGAGTTCTAAAGCACTTGCAAACCAAGGAATTTATATCAGATGACATTCTGCTTGCATAAACAAGAAGAAATAAATAAATAGTGGGCTTTACAGAGATGATGAGAGTACATCTGCTGTATTAAAAAAAAAAAAAGAAGAAGAAACCCCTCTGAAAATACTACTCCTGCACAACAGTCAGTTCTCAAGAGCTGAATCACTCTGTCTTACACAACAGTGAGAGCAGAAGGGAGAATGAGGGACACTGCTCTCTGTGGCAAATACACGGTGCAAAGGTCTAGAGCTGAAGTGCAAAATTCGCCCCCCCAGTCCAGTTTGAAGTGTCCCTGTTTGGGTGATAAAGTGTAACTCCTGGTGAAGGGTATTTCCCTTCCATACCAAGAGCAACACAAGGGATTAGATTGTCATTCTCTGAATCATTTTAATTCCCTGGATACTCTAGCAATAGTAAAACAACTCACTGCATTTCATATGAAGAAATAATAAAGCAGTGATTCAAATTCTGAGATTTGAATTTGGGATTTGCTTTGCTTCTGATATTTTAGTATTGGCAAAAGATTGGGCAGGCAGTCCTCACACAGTGTTGACATTTTCCAGCCTTAGCTGGTTGTGTTAATCTCCATGGTGATGCCATGGTTATGTTTGAGAAGTGCTCTCAGCATATTTCAGTTTCAGAGGGATTTTAATTTTTTTTTTTAAAAGCACTTCAGAGCCTTGTTATCTTTGTTTGTCCTAATCCCAAGTTAAATTCTTTTGGAGGACTTGATTACATCAAAAGTGCCCCAAAAGATTTCTGTCCTAGAGGGTTTATAAAGTTCTTTGACAATTGTGTCCAAATTTATGTCAGAATTCTAAACATCTTGGCTTTTATATGTTTCATTTATAGTCTGTGTGCTCAACATTCCAGTCCTCAATGAGGAGGGTGATGGTATCTGACACTACAGCACATTGTTTTCCAGCAGTGGTTAAAGAAGGAGTGGTTAAGCTTTCAAAACACTTGGTCACTATCCTGCCCATGCCCCTTCTATTGCTGCTAAAATACAATTTTTATTGATGAAAAACTAAGTATGTGAATGTCCAGAACTTAAAAAACTGCCAACAAAACAGCTTATGGAGAAAAGCTACAGGCCTCCTACGTACATAAACAGGAGTGTTTACACATGCTATAGATATGGCTACTGAGTGTAATGCCCACTTTTTGCATAAGGATGGCATTGAGTGCTTAGATCACCCTTCATATTCAGGGAAATTCATTAGGATTAATTTTGTTCTGGATGTGTTCAGGAGATTGCTCAGTCTTCTTGTCTGCAGTTTCAAATTCCAGAACCCATAAACATGGCAAATGTGTTATAATGACTGCAGACTGAGCTCTCTGTCTGACCTTGCATTGGCCAAGATGTGTGGCCATCTGCATACTGAGTGACTTCAGGGGGACATGGAGGTAGGATAGCTAAAGTTTAAGGCAGTCAGATGAAATACTTTGAAGTATTTGTAGATTTTTGAACTGTAACAGTGCCCTATTTTTTCTGACCGTTAGTAATGGAAGCGGTGCAGTATTAAAGTTACATTACTAAATGTGCTGAACCACCTACGTAGCCCAATAATGATTTTATTGTGTGTGCTAATTTCTGTGGATGCTAATTCCTTTGAAATAAAAGCATGTATCTGTGTTTATGTGGTAGGATACAACAAGTGTGTGTTGATTGGCCATGACTGGGGAGGAATGATCGCTTGGTTGGTGGCCATATGTTACCCTGAAATGGTGACTAAGCTGATTGTGGTTAATTTCCCTCATCCTTCTGTATTTACAGGTAAGTTTTACAGTAGTCTTTGTTAATCCAAAGTATCTGCATTTTGGTCATGACTGTGTTCGCTTTGAGAACCAACAGTCTGCCTCAGTAGATGAGCTGCCAGAACTCTATGGCTCTCATTCTGGACTGTATTTTATGAAGCAGTAAGATGTCAAGTGTTTGACTTCTGGAAATAAATTTATTCTAGGAAGCAGGAATGCTTGCAACAAAAGCTACAGGGTTTTTTTTTACTCCTTGAGGGTCCACAAACAAAATTTTCACACACATGGGTCTGTTTTGTTCCACTTTACCAGGAAAAAATGCCCAAAGAGGGATGTATATTGTATTACACTTTGGTAAAGGCCACACTGCATCATTAAATCTGCATAAGCCTGCCTTTGTATCAATGTGAATCAGACATTAGAATTACATCCTGATTTAGGTGACAAGTGATAATTTGTGATCTGGTGCAATAATGATTGGAAGAAGTATTTGCAGGCTACTTACTAAATGCTCAGAAATATAGCAGTACTTTGCTGAAACAGGACTTGTTTCACTGCTTGTTGTGTAACAGAGTTGAGTTTGTCTACTACCCAGAATTACAAAACATTTCATAGGAATTATATCAACATTCAGTAATGAAAAGGAAAGTACTATCTCACTAATTTTAATTTTTTCAATTGCTGGCCTTACCCTATCTCTATTTAAAAAGTCACCCCATTTCCCCATAAACAGCTAAGAATATTCAGCAAAGCTTTGATTTTCATTTCAATTGAATGTAAATCTGATCTTACACCGTGGGATCAGCCACACCATCCACAGTTGTTGTTCTCACACTGTTCTTGGGCACTTTTCTAAGATACTAAAGAACATTTTGCCAGGTGGCTAATCCACAATTTCCCATGGAGAGGTCTGTTCACCACGTGAGCAAGCAGGAGGTTTTTGCAGTGTTTTCACTGAGAGCAGGAGCGAGGCTGTAGAGAAGACAATTGCATTTGATTACAGTGTTTGTTTGCATATTTGTTGAACTACAAAATCTGTTGTGTAGCTTGACAAATTCTCCCTACATCAAATTTATTCTACTGTGGATTAAAAGAAAATACACAGTTTGTAAATAGTACAGAAAAGTAAAGTGATCAGTGCTGACAATGGTGCATCAGGAAAAATGTAATGGGTAATGCAATTTAAGAATGTATAAGATACAAAAGTTCAGAAGATAGCTAACACTTCAATTTATGTTAGCTTAAAACCCACTTTTATTCACTGTCAGAACTAATATTTCAGAGATACATCCTGTGTTGGGAATGCAGTTTTTACACTCCTGAATTTGCACCTGTAAAGGAAAAATTCTAGGCTTCCTAGTACCTGCATACATTGTGTACTTGCTTTGAGGAAGTTAGATTTGAATGTCAGTGTTGGCTCTTGAAACTCACTGGAGACACAGACTTACAATTAAAAAGGAAAAAAAGACCAGTCAATGCAAGTTTGTTATATATAATTTTCTTTTGCTATAGATGCTCCTATGTCTTTAAAAATGAGTGTAAAAATCTTCAAAAAGTGACTCTATATAACCTTGAGTACAGTTCTTGAAATTGCCAAAAAGACACTGTTAGAAAAATTCTATACTTCTATGAACAGGAGTGATGCAGTCTTTAGAATGGCAGTGGATAATCATCTACAGATTTCTGTGCATCACATAATTGATGAGAGAAATACTTATTTATGGCTTTTATTCCATATCTGGAAAAAAAATACTTTGGACTAGCTACACAAATAGATCTCTAAGTGAAAATCTACCATGCAATTAAACTCTCCAGTGTTGCTGTCCTCACCTAATCTTTGGCAAACTTTTGTTTTGCTGGCTGTTTCTACTAACATTTATAAAAGAAGTATCTTTTAATGGCCTCATCATATATTTACTCCTGAAACAATGATCATCTTTTGTCACACAGCATACTTTAATGTAATATTTTTAAAACATTCCTTTAAGTTTAAAAAATAGTAATATTAATAGTAATTTTGTTTGAGCCATCAGTTTTCATTTTTAATTCATGGACATTTTTGTTTCAGAATACATTCTACGACATCCATCACAATTGATTAAATCTGGTTACTACTTCTTTTTCCAAATGCCATGGTTTCCTGAATTCATGTTTACACTAAATGATTTCAAGGTGAGCAAAATGAATGCTCTTGTTTATATTTCTAACTGTGAGTAATGGAGGAATTGCCACCTACATTGATCCCTTCTGATGTAGTCATAATTACTGGAAAAAATATGGAGCTTTCTTATTTTTCTTCTTAAGATTTATATAAATTAGTACATAGAGTCTCTGAGATTAACTCTTACTTCTGCATTTCTCAGAGGTGCTGAGGGATGTATTTTTAACTTCCAGCACTGCAGTGCATTAGCCCACCTAGAGAGTCAGCCTGTTTTACCTGTGCCCATACCAGTGGGACACAGTTGGTGCCTGGGGAGCTCCTGCTGACTTCTCTGAAGTTCCTGTGTGCAGTGGGACACCCTCTCATCTCTCAGAGCCTGCTACAGGGCAGGCAGTGTGGGAGTCTGGGCACTGCACTCCGCCAGGTGATGAATTCTGCCTGAGAAGCCAAGGCCAACACTTTGTAAAACCTTCAATAAGTAGGAGCGGATAGAAAAGGACAACACAGCTGCAGGATACACCCTCCTACACAGCAACAGCCCCGTGCAGAGCCCCCAGAGCTGCACACACAGGGCATGGCCAGCTGGGAGGTCATGAATCATCCTCCCTCCTGCCCTGTCACCTGCTGGTCCATCCCAAAACAAACTGTGTGCCTGCACTTCCCTTGCCTGTCACAGGTAGCAGGTCAGGATGCAGTAACTTGGTAATACTGGTATTTCTCTGTACTTGATTTACACATAGCTTTCCAAAAACTCATTTGAACCATTCATTGTACCTTGAACATAAATAGATTTATAAATATGCATAAACAGACTTTAGAAAGATGTGTCCTGTTGAAGGAGAAAAATCACATCTTCCAGCTATCTTACATAATATCTTTTTCTTCTTGCTTTTGTAGGTTCTGAAAAGTTTGTTTACCAGCCAGGCCACTGGAATTGGAAGGAAAGGCTGCAGATTAACTGCAGAAGATATTGAAGCTTATCTCTATGTCTTTTCCCAACCTGGAGCATTAACAGGACCTATTAACCATTACAGGACTATTTTCAGGTCAGTACAATATTCCCAAAGGAAAATACTCTAGAGAGTCCCCTGGAGCCCAGCAGTGTTACTGCAGCTCCTCTCCTGCTGCTGAACCAGGGGGAAAACCCCAGGTGTGCTCCTGAGCTTCTCCAGGTGGGCACGGGCCCGCTGAAGCAGTGAGAGGCCAGGTGTGTTCTGTCAGGTGTCCACACAAAACAGCAAAACAAGCAGAGTGCACATAAGGAAAACCTCTGTTTCAAAATCTAATAAAGCAAAGACCCTTCCTCATTCACAGCCCCCATGGCAATCCCAAAAATCCACCTCTAAATAATACTTTAAAAATTAACATCAATTAATTGTATGCATTACAATTCATATTATGATTATATCTATCAAGGGGTTATTATTATATAATACTACTAGATGATATGGCATTCAAGAATGTTACCCTCACTTGTAACTTTACAAAACCATATCTGGCACAATTCTATTGTGTTTAGCCTATTTCTTTTTTTCAAAAAGGTGGGAGAGGTAAGTTTTACAACTAAGTCTAAACCTAACCTGCCTGGGTGTGGGGGTTTTTTGTGTTTTGGGTTTTTTTGATGGTTTTTTTTTGGTTGTTTGGGGTTTTTTTTGTTTGTTTTTGGTTTTGTTGTTGTTGTTGTTGTTTTTGTTGTTTTTGTTGTTGTTGTTGTTGTTGTTGTTGTTGTTGTTGTTCCTTTATCAGTTTTAGCAAACTCACTTCATAGAGTAAAACAGAGATGACATCATAATAGGAAATGTTTTTGCAAGATTAATATTTATTTTCTCAAACAGTTTTCTAATGGTTTTAACTTTCCTGAAAGGAATCGGCTTGGCCTTACAGACTGACACCCCTTTTTTATCTACCAAAAACCGAGCCAGAAGTGTTAACTCTTGTTCTACTTATAGCACTAACATGAAGGATTGTATCAAGAAGAGTGCCATTGAACTTGTTTTTCCTTTACTGTCTCCAATCTTCAGCAGTGATAAATGTCCTGCATGCTTCTCTAGCAAAAGACCAGCTTCCCAATATCCTTTAAAATGACAATTCCCTTCTTTCCCTAAACTCAGGCAGTAGATGTTTGAAGTAGGTTAACTTTTCATTTTCCATGGTCCAAATTTACTGCCACTTTTATTGCTCCTTCTGTGCCACCCGTGCTGTCACTGTCAGGAGCGCAATCAGCAGGGAAAACACTGTGAGGAAAACAGGGATCCGAGCTAGGTGCTGTCCCGTACAGGCTGAGACAGAACTGGAACGAGAGAGCGGAAAGCCAACCCCAGGCATGGCTGACAACGGGGAACAAATGAGATGGCCGTGCTGGTGACAGTACCCTTATTTAATTAAAGCTGTGCAGAGAGCAGCCGATGACATCAGCTGGGATGTCCCAGGGCCACGGGGCTGCCTGGCTGCCCAGCAGCTCCCGGCCCCGCAGCTCCCGGCCCCGCAGCTGCTCTGCAGCAGCCCCGGGCAGGGCTAGTGAGGAGCTGGGAGGCGTGATCGCTCCGAGCCCCGCTCGTTCCCTCGGCCGCAGCGCCTCGCCTCGCCTCGCTGCGTGTGCACATTAGCCAGATGCTCCTCTGACAGCAGCACTGACGTGCCTGTGATAGCTGAGTCGTTCTGGGAGCCACGTGGCACAAATGGAAGAGCTGCGAATGTTTAAACTGTTGTTTCAGGCCCTTTCAGGCTCAAAAAGAAAGTGGAGTAGCAGTTGTTAAGTTAGAAAGTATCTTCACAGCTGTTAATTCCTCTGTGTGTTTTGTGTATGTTTGTGCATTGTTTGCTATATTCTTCTAGTGGAAGTACCTCTGCACTGAATTCAGAGAATCTTATCTAGGTGCTATCAGCCACAATGCAGCAGGCTTTGGACTGGAATGAAAAGATCAGTCATTCAGTTCTTGTCATCAGTTCTGGGATGGGAATCATTAAATATGAAAACTGGATTGGAATTTTCCCTTTCTCTCATCTAAGTCACCAAGCAGCAGTTGGATGCTATTGAGTTGTATTCACCATAACTGCATAATACTGGTGCCCCATGTATTAAAGGTTTCCAACTCATTACTATCCACTTGGAGTTTCATTCTTCAGAGCCTAGTTTTTCTGGAATATTATTTCCAAAGAGGTGATTGCAATAACCTACTTCCACCCATCACCAATACATCTTTTCATAAATAGCACAGTAATCATTCCCTTCCCTATACATTAAATACAAACACTTTGAGAATAAATCCGTAAAGTTGTAAAGTTTTTCTATTGTGCTTGGCTAAGAGAGGTAAGTAAGAAGCTGGAACTTGAATTTCTTCTGATCTGCCATTTGTTTAGAAAATGGGATTAGTTCTCTTAGAACAGCTAAGAAGTACTTCACTGTTTACAGAAAAGCTGTATAACAAGGCTGTATGAAGGTCTGAGTCTATTTTTCAAAGACGTTAACATTTCATGAATGGAACTTCCCTTTCTAAACGTGAAATCTGTGCATTAATTGTTATTAAAGATGATTTTGAGAAACTTCAGGCATGATTATAGTTTCCCATATTCCAGACTGAACAGAAATGTAGTGTAGTTCATAGGCAATGAAAAGTGACCAAAAAAAGCCTGTAAAAAGCCTGATAGAGTTCACCTAAGTGAAGCTACCAATCTTGCAAGGCACAAAACAGTAAACTCTACAGAACTGAAGAAACACACATGTTGATAGTGAAGAGATGCAGGATACTGGATTAAAAGGTAAAGAGATTAGTGTAAATGCACTGAATCAGATCATCAGATTATCAATTTTTAAAATTGGTGCTGTGAATAAGCTGTGGTTCAGTGGGTGAGGTCAGGTTGTTTGCAAAATGAGATTTAAATGCACTGATCAAAAAAGGCCATTTTAAGAACTCTTGTAATTCATCGATCAAAATGGAATTATTATCTGAAGTGATCTTTTATTAACATTTCTTGACTTCACATGTAAGTAGAGAGGAAGAATGTCTTCAAAGTCTCAATTTCTTACTTTAAACTAAGACATGTCACTCTCTTTGTCTTGCTCTTTTTACAGAGCATAATCTCTTAACTAACTCCTAAGTTTAAAACTATATTTGCATTAATATAATAAAGATTTGTATCTGATCAGATGGAATCTGTTTTGAATTGTCCCAGCTGGTCTGTCACTGTATGTGCCTAAAAGTAGGCAATTCAAGCTTTTAAACTTTTTAGCATCTTTGAAATGTGCTGGAATAAATTCTGAATAAATTCTGGGTTAATGCTGAAAAGTTTTTCATTCTACCTACTTGCATCTTTCATAATGCCTCTAATATGAGGTAATACTTATAAAATATTCAATTTTAAATAATTGCATTAAGAAAAATATTTTAAAAATTTACTGAAAGTTTAAGTGAGTCATTTTGGTAGAACTTGGAGTCACAGGGGTTTTTTTGTTATAGAAGATATTGTGGAACCTAGAAAGTTTAAAATGAGATTCACTGCATTGATTTCAAAAGCTGTGTTGAATGAAATATGTCTTGGTGATTTTTTTATTAAAATAAGACTTAACTGAGTGTGTTTTATTTTCAAAGCTGCCTACCTCTGCAGCACCATGAAGTCATCATGCCAACCCTGCTGTTATGGGGAGAAAGAGATGCGTTTATGGAAGTTGAGATGGCAGAAATTACAAGGATTTATGTTAAAAATCATTTCAGATTAACTATCTTGTCCGAAGCCAGTCATTGGCTGCAGCAGGATCAACCTGACATAGTGAACAAGTTGATATGGACCTTTCTTAAGGAAGAGACAAAAAGAAAAAGAGAATGACTGTTTGTACATGTTTTAAGGGGTCTAAAAAAAAGCTGTTTGGATTTAAAACCTAATTGTTATCAGGGCCATATTTCCAGCCTGCCTTCTATTTTGAGCTCTGTTAGAGAAAAGTGTTTTCATTGTACTGTACATTTGGACACTAATTGTACAGCTAAAAGAAGTGAGTATGAGAATATATGGTACCAACATTGGTTTTACTTGTATACTTGTATTTTGCACATAAAAACACCTGCCTTAAAATACATATGTATTTGTACAGAAAGAAAATCATGGAAAGTTGCTTGGTTTTGTTTTCTCCCTTGCTTTACAGTTTTAATGTGTGGTGCCTTTTACAAATTTATAATGAAACAATAGAGTGGTGCCATACTGAAGAAAGTCACAAGTTTTCATTCTAGATTTGCCTGAATTTTTTTAATGTATTTTATCATTAAACAGTAATTAACTCTTTTTATCTATATTTTAGCATATTGAACGATTGAAAATTTTCTGGGTACGTTTCTAGTCTTCAAGTGAATAATGATCCGTATCTTGTTGTATTGTTGAATGCAGCTGCTTTGTGCAATGTGTTTTTCTTTCTTGACTAAAAAATGGGAAACCTGTACACTCCACATGTCTGAACAAGAACAATGGAAAATTAAGATATAACATGTATCAAATCCACCTCTGTCTAATAAAATGCAACTTACATGACTCCCTTTATCTGACTTCTTATGGAGAGATTTACTGAAGTTAAGAACTGGGTCTGAAAAGCTGGAGTGTCTGGCCTGGTATTCAGCCTGGACACTCATGCTATGATTGTTGCCATGTCTTGAAAATAATGCCTCATTGTTGGCATTATCCTCCCCGTGTCAGCAAGTACTGTTCTTGTGTCCAAGAACTGCTGCCAAGTACCTGTGTTTGTAGGAGGAAGAGGCACAGTGATTATGGACACAGAGGGTAGAATCAACTTGTGTGACGGCAGGGGAGAAGAAAACTGTATGCTAACTACAAAGGGAAAAGAAGCAAAAATATGAGACCACAGAATAGGTGTCACCTGCCTATCAGGTTTCCAAAGCCTCCCTCTCCACCTGCAGAGCAAGCACAGTGCCCTGGAATCAAAGGTGAACAGGAGCCCACTGGAGGAGGCATCAGGGCCAGGTGAGCCTGTGCGGAAGAATCAAGAATGGGACATCACTCCATGATCAATATGATCAAAGTGAGCCATTTATTGCAAAGTAACTAATTTTTTATACAGTTTTTAGCTTCTATCATGCTGCTTTGCAATTGAATATACCCTAAAAGCACGCATTAGCCTTTTAGCCCGGATTGGTAAATGGGTTTTGCACATACAGCAGGTTTATACAGTCCTTCTTTTGGCTTCTATCCGATTCTCACATTCTGAAGCTTGTTAGCATCCTTTGTTCTTCTTTGGACGTGACTTCTGTCATCCCTTGTTCCTTCTTGTACGTGGCTTCGCTGCCCTTGAATGGTTACAGGCCTTATTTATCCAGATAAGCTGGATTGCTCACATATCCCCATTTCTGGAGGAACCCATCTTCTACAAGCCTGAACCAACTCTCCACACCAGAGTAGAACAGAACTGAGAGATACTGGGGAGTCCCAACACATCCCCACACTGCCATGGGTGTCATCTCTTTTGAGCCACCATGTCCCACTCGTGTACTTGGTGCAGTCCCTGCTCAGTGTTACCCTCACAAGGAAGGACCAAGCGGTGCCATCTGCCCAGCGGTAGCTCGTAGCTGGAGACCTGTCCTCGTCCCCTTCTCCAAATCCCAGAAGAGTCTCCTCAGGATCATGATAATGGCGTTAAACTTGCCTCCTTACATCCACCACTGGTACCTGCCTTTCAAGCATTTTCCCCTGAATACTTTCAGCACTTATCAACTTAAATGGTTATGTACTTCTCTTACTTACACTGTGAAGGCCCTCCCTTGTCTCAGGAGGCGGCACAAAGAGACTTCTGCTACCTGCGCAGCAGTTTTTCTCTGGCAAGCCAGCCGGTGCTGGGGAGTACGGATTTTCCTGCAGAGCACCGGCGGGCTGGAACCTGCAGCCCGCTTCCCTCCCTGCGGCCCTGCGGCAGGGACACACGGCAGGGACACACGGCACGGGCACACGGACACACGGCACGGGCACACGGCAGGGACACACGGCACGGGCACACGGACACACGGCACGGGCACACGGACACACGGCAGGGACACACGGCACGGGCACACGGCAGGGACACACGGCACGGGCACACGGGCACACGGCACGGGCACACGGACACACGGCAGGGACACACGGCACGGGCACACGGCAGGGACACACGGCACGGGCACACGGACACACGGCACGGACACACGGCACGGACACATGGCACAGGCACACGGACACACGGCACGGGCACACGGCACTGGCACACGGGCACACGGCACGGGCACACGGACACACGGCACGGGCACACGGCACGGGCACACGGCAGGGACACACGGCACGGGCACACGGACACACGGCACGGACACACGGCACGGGCACACGGCACGGGCACACGGACACACGGCACGGGCACACGGCAGGGACACACGGCACGGACACATGGCACAGGCACACGGACACATGGCACAGGCACACGGACACACGGCAGGGACACACGGCACGGACACACGGCACGGGCACACGGCAGGGACACACGGCACGAACACACGTCAGGGGCACACGGCACACGCCCGGGGAACGCCGGGCCCCGCACACGAGGGCGCTGCGCTCGGAGGCGCGGCGGGAACTGCCCGCGGCGGGGCGGCAGGGGGCGCCAGCTGCACTCGGCCGGCCGAGGCCCCGCCCCCGGCAGGGAACCAGGGTGGAGGGCGTGGCCCCCCGATGGGGCGGGGCCAGGCCGGTGCCGCGAGCCCTCATTGGCGGAGGCCCCTGCTGGCCCCGCCCCGCGAGCGGCGCGGGGAAGACGCCGCGTCCCGCACGGCGCGGTCCCGCTCGCTGCCGCTCCGGGGCCGGTTACTGCCCGCGTCCCGAGCGCCGTCCCGCTGCCCTCCGTCAGTGCGGCGGCCCGCCGCCACGGCACCGACTGCCAGGCCCGCCCCGCGCGTCTGTCGCCGTGCCAGGCGCGAGGCGGAGTGGCAGCCGGCACATGGCGCGCTGCGGCGGCGGCGCAGCGCCGAAGGGCCCCGGCCCGGCGGCGGCTGAGCGGCAGCGGCTGAAGGAGGCGCTGGCCGAGCAGCTCCGGCAGGACCTCGACAGGTGGGCGCGGGGCGGCGGCCGAGGCGGGGGCGGCCCCGGGCGGGGCGGGGACTCGCGGTAACGGTGCCGTCCCGCAGGCTGCTGGCGGAGGGGATCCACTCCGACGTGACCTTCCGAGTAGGCGACGAGGAGGTGCGGCTGCACCGGGCGGTGCTGCTGGCGCGGGCGCCGCTGGTCTGCGAAGATCTGGCAGGGTGGCAGCTGCAGCTGGACGGCATGGAACCCGCGGAGTTACGGGAATACCTGCGGTGAGTGCGCGGCCGCGGCAGGGTTGATGGGCTGGACCCGGCACCACCTCTCTTGTGTCCTGCCTCTTCTTTTTTCCCAATGCTAGCACCTGTTTTAAAACTTTTCCCATTCAAGCCGATACCCTCACAGCCTTCCTGTAGAGTTAGCAGAGGACTTTTCTGTAACTTTCTTTTCCTCTGCCTCTGTCCTTCTGCTGATACCACATGGCTGTACTCTCCACCTTAGCTGCTTTTTTGTGGTATGTAAAGGACTTGTAATAGAAAAAGAGAAAAAACCAGCAAAAATCCTTTGAGATTGTCTGTGCGTACTAAAACCCTTTTTAGCTGGATTCCCAGATGAAAACAGCAAATAAAACCCACTCTCGGTTCATATTTTAAAAAGTTATGGATATAGGAATCTAGGAGAACTTCAGCAAGTTGGATGAAAATGCATTAAGTTCAAAACTCTCAAGTCCTAGTGAACCATGGGCTAGGCCAAACACAGCATAGCTTTGATGCAAACTGGGATCCCCGAGGGAGGTGTGTGGGCTGGCTACTCCCCAGGGACTAGTGCAAGGGCCAGCATGTTTTTGCACTGCCAGCTATTTTCCCATTGCCACATAGGCAACATCTCTCATGTCTTGCTCCAAACCTTAGGTGAGTTATATGAGGGGTGTTGGCTGGTGCTGCCACCAGACCTTGCAATCCTCCTTCTTACAAGTTCCTCTAATCCCTTTTTCAAAGAACTGCTTTTCTCTAACAAAGCTGTGGTGGTGCCACCTACTTTCCCTATAAAAGAGTTGGTGTTGGAGCCGATCGGCACTTACAGGAATGCACCAGGAGCAAAGTGGTAGAAGGAAATCATTCTGGGATTTCACGTGAATTTAGGATGTGCCTAGAAAATGTAGGTACTTTCAGGCTCCTGAGATTGTTGCCAACAGCAATGGGATAGTGTTGCAGTTTTCAAGTTTACTGCTTGAAACACATCCTAATTATGAAAGAAAACTTTCTGAACCCAGAGTAACATCTGAAACATAGAATCCTTCTAGTGGAGCAGGTTGATTACCAGGCATTTGTTGGGTTGCTGCCACAGCCTGGTAGAGCATTAGCAAAGCAAGTGGTAAGAAACAAAACAGCATGGGTTTTGTCTTGTGTTTTTCCTCATTCCATTGTTACTATGATATCATTAATTTCTTTCACATTCATGTAAGTGGTGTTACAGAAGAATATCATGGAGAAGCATGATAATGCAATTTTTTAAAAAAATCAAATTAATTTTGAAATAATTATTCTGAATAATTATTTATATACTGTTATATCAGGGGTTTGTGATCCTAATGGTAAGCACTTAATATGTCACTGATACTCGCTTTCAATTTTTTCTGAGTTTGCTATAAGGCAAGGAATGATGTCTGGAGTCCTGCATGTTCTCCAAAAAGCATGGTATTGGAAAACACCTTTAAATGCAGCTCAACTAATTGTGTCTTTTCACTGTGAGTTTAGAATCTTCAAATGAATCTCCCCATATGTTCTAAGCTATGTATGAAATGTGCTTTGGAAGAAAATTGCTTTTTTTTTACTTAGTATTTGGTGCTTTTTAATCTAGCACATTCTGTAGAGATTTGTGCTTACAGCGTGGACTGAAGTTTAACAATGAACTCATGTGGACTAAAGAAAGGATTGGTTGAAAAGAGCCCAGCCTAATCCATTGTTCCAATGATCAAGTAGTATCAATGGCTGTTGAATCTCAGTGGTTTCTTATTGTTAAGATGCAAATTAATTAGATCTTTGTAAGTACAAAACAGTGCCTTAAATTAGAGCTTTAGTTTTACTGGAAGCCAGCCTAGTTCTTGGAGCATGTGAACTGCCATGATGAGTTGTAACAGAGACCTGTAGCTGCAGCTGAGCTCCTGAGAGAAAGCTATTGCCTTCTCAAAAGTTCTGGTTTCTTGTATATATGGACAGTGGAATACTAGTAATAGTATTGCAGAGTTCATCAAAGCTATAACAAGATCTCATTCCTTTTCCTGTTTGTATTCAGCTTTGCTTATATTTCCCCAAGTAAAAATTATCATTCCATGGGGATTTGGGAACTTTATTTTCTCACGAGCTATATCTGGCCTGCATCTCAGTGAGGAGCACTTCCTTTGGGCTTCTGTCTCTTCATCAGGAGAGATGAAGTGGGCTACGTGTCATTTGTGTGCTGAAGGCTGTGCAGCTCCTCTTGCCTCCTCTTCTGAGCAGGAGATAGGACAGAAAACTTCATGCTGATCTTTCTGCATAGCTTCAGCATGAAGTAGATGAGCAGCTAAGCAGTGCTTTGTTTCCCTCTGTGCACTTGCACTATCTGAGGACACCAGGAAGAAATTTCTGGTCCCAGATGTGCAGCATCCATCTTGTAGACACTACACACCCTGTGTTTTTGCCTGGTGAAGTTATTGTAATATTGACTCTGCCCTCCAATAGCCTTCTGTCATTCTTCAGGACACAACTAGAAAAATGTCAACAGTTGCAAGTACATTGATGGCTGGAGATGACTACCTAGGCAGGGTTCTGCAGTGTGCCTCAAGAAGAGAAACTTAGCATCCCTGAAGGACAGCTGTCTGTCACAGATCATTAGATCATTACTGTCTTGCCTGCTGAGAGGCAAACTGCTTTTTATTTTCTCTTGCAGTTAGACAAAATATTGCTTTAGTAATAAAAATCTAGATATTGTCTCTTAATATTTCTATTAGAGGGGTCTGATATGAGGAACGAAGGACAGAGAAGGACCTAATGAGTGGACCTAGTGAGATCCAGTTAAAAAACAATAAAAACAATCAAATACAAAGGAATACGATTGTCATTGTGACATTTACTGCCACAGGGGTTAGTTTGCAATACCAGCAGTTGATTCAAAGTCGACCAGGCAAGCCTTCGATCGTGTTAGGCTTGTAGAATTCTGTAACAGGCAGGACAAGGATGCTACATCTGGCTTAAGTGCAGGCAGAAACCTTTTAGAAGATAAACTCTAGACAGCATGATGGCAATAATTGCTTTCTGTAGAGTCTATGTATGTGCACCTTTCCTTTGTATAAAAAATCTTCAGCTATAGTAACTTCTATGAATATAACAGATACCCTATAGCATTGGTGGTTTCATCTGCCACCTAGTCACACATCTTGTAAACTCAGTGTTGCTCATGTCTACCAGATTCTTTTCTGTGTGCAGGGAAAAAAACCTGAGCCACAAGGTAGGGTACCTGTTAAAATTATACAGCATCATACTGACACTACAGAAGGTGATGGCTTAGCACTATTTCCAGCGTGATGTTCTCTTGCATGTGAGGTTTTCATAGACAAGTTACACCAAATAGAATGTTTGTGAATATTTGTTCTTTAAATACAATTCCCAGTTAGAATTCCACCAGATAACACTGGACTACAAAGTAGTGAAAAGGGGAAATACTTCTTCAAATAAACTGTCTGAGTTTCTTCTTCCTGATTGCCATAGTCCCTATTGGATAATGGCTGTTTTGGAGGCAACAATCCTGAGTTATGCACAGGTATACTGAATTCTTTTATGTTTATGCCTCAGCAATTCTACTGTTAATATCTGTGCTTGTGTATTCCCCCTAGTGGGTTACAGTTGCAGACCACTTTATTTCAAAAGAACAGTCTACCTCATATGTTTTTGGAATTTTGTGGTTTATAAAGAGTATTCTGTTATGGTCCTTCCCTTTTATCCTTTTATCACTCATGCCTATTGATGTGGTGCAGCCTACCATGCAAGGAGTATCTTCTCTAAATGACTTATTCATGGAACTTGAAAACAAATCAGCTGCAAAAAGGGCTTTTTGTGGCACTTGCAGGTGGATCTTTTGGCACAACAACTATTCTTTCCCCTGCATTAAGACATAAGGGAATCAGCAGTACAGCTGAAAAAAATCATCCCTCCCAAAACAACTAAAATTAGAAACCTTGCCCTACAAATGTGGCAATATGGGAGATGTGATGTGACTGTCTTAAACTTTGTGAAACAATAAATCCTGAATTGTATAAATTAAAATGCTCTGTTAAAAGTTATTTCTAGTGTAACAGTGAGAAGTCAGAAAGTTGAAAACAAGTTATTGTGAAACAAAGTTAAAATATTAAGGAATCTGCTCATCTTGAATATTTAAGACGTTTTAACTTTTTCCTTCATTTGTTCTTACAACCATATTCTCTGGTCTGTCACTACGACACCAAGTTAGTTTTTTATGGTTATAAATGTGAGCTAAGTTAGTCATTGAAAAGAATTAGACTTTGCTAAGGAGGGAAATAAGTAAGGTAGAATATGAAGCTTGTATCTTAGATTTTATGCTATATCCTGTTGGGGAAATAAAGACTTCACCATGATGACTTGTTTATTTTGATGAAAATGGGCTTTAAACACATGCCAGACAATGGCAATCTTATCTCCTTTCCACATACATAGAAACAATAAGTTTGTCTTTTTACTTACTGGATTTTTTTTGATCCATGTTTATATTCTCAGAGGCAGTTGAGTAGCTGAATTGTCAAGTCACAATATATTCAGTAGGGGTGTAATGCTTTGGAAACATAATATCTTAATGCATGGATTTAAGCCCAAAGGAAGAAAAAAATCTGGTCTGTGAGAAACAGTTAGAAACCTCTCACTGGGCCCATGACTGTTTAAGGATCAGATTGTTCTGAAATGCACAAGAAGTTGGAAAATTTAACCAGCACCTATGTGAGGCAGTCAAGGTGGTGATGTTGCATCTCATGGGAAGAAATTCCCTGAAACACTTATCTCAAGAAATCCATTAAAACAACCATCTTGACTGCAAAAATCAAGCATACAGTTTTTTTACTAAATCTGAAGGGAAAGGGAACAATCTTAAGTGGTTAGGGTAGGTTGAAGTTATGCATATGAAATGCCTAACTTAGACAATGAAGATGCACTGCTTTAGGTGTGTTGCTGAAATATTTTTGCAAGTCTAGCAAGATTAAATGCAGTACGTGACAGTATTTGCTGCAGTTGAGTTTGCTAGACATGAGTGCATTAAAATTCTGGGCATGCAGTAGTTCAGAGGCTTCCTATATTGGTTTTATTGTTATTAATAGAAGTAAATAGATTTGGGGTTCATTTTGGCATTTAATTGTGGTAACTGTTTAAGTGAAACTGTATAATTTGGTATTTAACATATGTGCAGAAGATACTTTGGTGTTAATCTGGTTATTATGACATTCTTGTCTCTCAGCTTGAGAGGCTTGGATTTGACAGAGGGATCATTCAGTGGATAAGGAATTGGCTGGATGGTGACACTCAAAGAATTCTGGTTGGTTGACAAGATGCTCAGCATGAGCCAGCAATGAGCACTGGCAGCCCAGAAAGCCAACCCTAGCCTGGGCCTGCATCCGAAGCAGCGTGGCCAGCAGGGGATGGAGCTGACCCTGCCCCCCGGTCTGCTCTCCTGAGACTCCACCCGCAGTGCTGATCCAGCTCTGGGGCCCCCAGCATAAGAAACACCAGGTGGAATGAGTCAGCAGAGGGGCAACAAAGCTGGTCAGAGGCTGGAGCACCTCTCCCATGCAGACAGGTTGAGAGAGTTGGATTTGTTCAGCCTGGAGAAGAGAAGGCTCTGGGCATCATCACCTTGTGATGATACACCTCTGACTTAAAGAAGAGATTTATAACCTTATAGAATTGTTGTCTTCTGCTCTTTAGATAACAAACTTAGGATGGCACATTGAATGATGGCTGCTCAAGAGGTTTGGAACAGTTTTTAAAAACTATTCCTAATAGAACTCTGCAGTAAGGGTCCTGGATTCTTGAAGCAACTGCTTTGAAGGGATGGTTTTACATTATCACTAAACCATCTGAGGTCCAAGGGTGCCAGATTTCCCTAGCTTTTATTTATGCAGAAAGGCATCATTTAATACTCTGGAGGAGATAGTCTAGAAAACTTCACTCTGCTTTAGAAATGAGCCTATAAAATACAGGGTGCTGCCAAGCAAAGTTTTTTATAGCAGGTTATAGAAAATTGCAGAATCTTGCATTCTGGAAACATCTAATGGGATTTACTGAGATAAAAGACAATTTCTAAAAGATGTGCCAAAACCATTTTGCTGTCTGTGAAGCAAAATGATTGATGCATCCATGAGTCTTTCAAAGTAGTAAATTTACAGTCTGTATTAAGCAGAACTCTAATATTAAGATAACCTGCTGAATTTCTGCAAGTAATAAATCCAGGAATGTGACTGGATTTTAAGTGTTAACTGAAAGAGTCAAAGTTTCTTGACTTTTTACAGGAAAAAATTTACTTAAAATAGAATTAACTTTTTCAGATCCAGAAGCCAGTTACTTAGTTCTGGTTTAAAATGCCACTTTGTTTTATTTACTGAGTTCCTGGTTGTGGAAGGATGCTGTTTTTATTGACTGAAGCCTAGTGATAGCAAAATTAATTGCATTCCTGAGGTTTGTTGTGTAGATTCTCTGAAAATAGCCTGAGCATTCCCAGGAGATTGTTGCCTCATTGCCTAGCTTATGAGATTCCCTATGGATGTTTTTCAGTTACTGCAGAAAGTAAGAATATTAAAATAATTAATTTATGCCAAAACACTCTATCTGTTGCTGCTAATTTTCTTTCTCCCTCAAAGTCAATTTGTACTGTCTACATGTTAAATATGCAAAAGCTCTGTAGCAACAGAAAGGTGAATAAGAAAAGTTCCAGTGTAAATTTAGCCTAACATGTCCAATGGCAATTTCTTTTTTTTTCAACAAATCCTTCTTAGGGAACTTCCTGCAGTTTTTAAAACTCAGTACGTGACCAATGTACTTGTGTAATTGTGGTATTAGCTTACATCTGGTGAAGATGGAGGGATAAAGTGCAAATTATTGGATTTTTTTTTTTCTTTTTTTTTTTTTCTAGTACTGGCATTGTCTATGTGACTTTAAGTGACTTCTTGGGAGGTCTAATGTGGACAAAAAACTTGAATACAAAACTTCAGGATACTTCTGTGAAATTTGGAAATCTCTAGCTTAACTGGGTTTCTATTCTGAGTTTCTATTCTTGATCCCTACTGCCTTAGAGCTGTAAAACACAGATGTTACCTACTGTGAAGCACAGTGAATGGGGAAAAATGCGTGGAAGTCGTGATCTTGAATTTTCTACAGAATTGCTAAGTCTCCCTGCTCCATCAAGCAACTTTTGCTCCCATTCTTGGTAATATGGCATGCTACATACTTGTCTTTCCCTCATGCTATTAAGATGCTAGGTTGGAAAGCACTTTAAATATGAAAAGCAATAGATGATCAGTTCACAGGTTAGGAGTTCTGAAAGCACATATATACACAACAACCTTAAAATCACATGTAGAAAGGGTTCACTGATGTTACTCTTTGCATGTGAAATCTTATTGTTCCTGTTACATCCTTTCGTGGCACTTGCTTTCAAAATCTAAGAAAATATTAACATTCTCATTCCCTACATTCTTGGTTCTTCTCTCCTGGTGAGGACCTGTATCACATAGACAAAAAGAAAAAATCTATCTATCTCAATCCTGTAAATACAGGACTTAAGAAGGAAGATGATTTCTTTGTATGTTTTCTCTGCCCCATGAGATACAGTGTTCAAATAACACACTCAAATGACTCTTCTGTGAGTATTAGCAAAAAAGCCTCTTTGCTATGGAATGAGTGATTAAAGCAGATCTCTGAGTATTTCTGCTACATCCAAAGCAACTGTAGCTCTTCTGTTAAACCTTGTTAACTTCATCTAGATGGTATGAAACCAAGGATAAAACACGTTGTCTGTGCTGGAGTGCAGTATGTTTCTAGAAATGTGAGATCTCTGCAGTCACAGACTGCAGGCTTTGTTAGCCTTTCCAGATCCTGAGCCAAAAATAGGCTGGTGAAACAGATGGGAAAGTGGGAAGCTGGAATTACTAGATGGGCAAAGTGAAAGTTCTTGGGTAATCTTAACTGCAAAGTTTTGTGCTTTAAGTGCTTCCTTTGAAATTAAAATTTATTTCTTCAATTCATTTATATCTCTATACAATTGTTATGATTTTTTTACTGCAGCCTTGATGTTAGAAGGTTTTGATATTTTGGGGTGCTTATGCTTTTCAAGCATTTGCAGAAATAGATTTTCCAGAGATACATTTTAAAAAAGGTTGGTTTTTTAAGCACCGAAAAGTTCAACTCTTTGTTTTCTGGTCAAGAATTTTGTTAGATTAAAAAAATGTAATTTTTTATTTTTTCTTCAGTTAAAAATTTATGAGATTAAAAATTAATGTCATCTTCTAGGATTCTATATTCATCTGATATAAATCTTAAAGAAACTGAGGAGCTGTTTATGAGGAAAATGCAAGAAAGCAAAACTTTTCAGAAGGCTCAAAAAAATGTCAATTTTCTTGGACAAAGCAAAAGAACACCAGTTGATCAGAATACTCCAAGTGGAGCTGTGCAGAAAGAAGTTGTTTGTTTGTCTGGTATTGAGGAAGAAATTCCAGAAGCAGTCATTGATGCAGAAAGCAACAAAGCTGCTGCAGGTAGGTTTGGAATTACACTTGTTTCTCTTTTTGTCTTTTAAATAATTGTTAAAATACTTCTACAGTTGTAAAAATGCAAGCAAAATTAAAAGTATTGTTACAGCACAGCTGTCATGGATATTCTTTTCTATGGCCCACCTCATCGTCTTACCCTTTGAAGGAATGAATTGCTGCAGAAGTTAGGCAGGCACAGTTCCCAGCCAATGTGTGGTGTAATAAATCTGGAATTGCCAGGCATCAGGCATGGTCATCACCATGTCCTGTCTTTTCCCTGGAATACAGTGAGCTCCACTTTTCACCATGTGGGACTGCCACACAGCAGAGTATCTCCCTTGTTTTCCTTTCCTAGCAAATTGCACTGCTTCCACTATTGTTTTATGAGGGTTCTAGAACCTTTCAGAATCTTCCATACTACAGCTCTGGATGAAATAATACAGGGAAATGTTTAACTGCATCTTCCCCAGAGGTGCTGGCTGCTACAGCTGTGTCAGTGACACGGGCTCAAGCAGCAGATCTGTTCAGGTGGGAGCCTGTGGCACAGCATGACCCCAAACTTCCTCAGGGGCTGCTCTTCTTAAGTGCAGAAGTTCCAGACCTCTGTGGAAAAAAATGATCTGGGTGCTTAATTGTATGAAAGAGTAACTGTAGCCCTTCTTCTGTAGATACCAAATAGGGAGCATTGGTCAAATTTCTGGTAAGTCAAAATAAGAAGTAAAAATCAATGTTTGGAAAACTTTTCAAGGAAAATCCTAGCAATAATTCAAAATGTAATTATGTCAGATTCTTTTCAAGTATTTTGTGTGTGCACTGTCAATAGTCTCTTGTACACCTGACAAAGTGAAAACAGCTTTTTTTCCCTATATGCAGATAATTCCCAAGTGGAAACTGCATCTGTGTTAGGAGAAGACTTATTGATGCTCTACAAGAAGTGCTGTTGTCCAGATATTAATATTTGTGTAGAAGGCAAAGATTTTCAAGCTCACAGGTACGTAAGTATTTACAGTAAAAAGTTTTTCAATCAATAACCATCTGGTATAAAATGCTGCTATTACTGCGTATCTGTAGGAAGTTATTGCTGGTGCTGTTCCCTATCTGTGAATTGTTACACCTTTTAGGTCTTATGTGTGGAGTGGCTGTACTTTGATACTAATGAATGTAATTTATCATCAACAGCAACTATTTTGAAAACAATGGCACTTTTAGCACTTCTAAGATTGCCACTGTAAACTCATATTGAATATGCACTCATGGCAATACTTGTAGATTTTTTTCCTAACTCTATATATATATATGAAATACAAAATAATAAAAAATAATCTGTGCTCTGTAAAGAAAATGAAAAATCTACTAATAAACTATTCAGTCGTTAATGCTGAATAAAACTTTCATATAGGCAGAAAATTTCTTGAGTAGTAATTTTTGTTTCAGCTCTTCAGAATCTGCATACAAAATCTGGTTTTACTTGCATTACTTCAGTTATGTAGATGTAAAGATTGTCAGGAGCCTTTCCTAGATCAGCAGTCCAAGACCGTTTAAGAACTTTGGCTTATCGTACTCCTGTGGCTTGGGAAAGCAAATAAAAGTGTCAGTACCATTCCTTGTACCTTTGATATAAGTTCCTTTGCATATGAGACAGCAAACTAGACAGCCTGTACTTCGTTCCCTTTGAGTATATTAAGTAACTGAGAGGGACTATAAAAACCCTCCATTACTTTTATTACTTTATCAACACAAAACTGAGGGGGGTGTTTATTACTGACAATACAATATCTTTATAGAAGATATGTCATAATTGTGTGGGTATTTGGATATATGCTACAGTTTCAGAATGAAGTGTAGTAAAGAATGTTTGTTTTCTGGTCTATATTTTATGTCCTCAGATACATAAGTTTGAGAAACAAATGCTTTAAATGCAGAAAAAATAGTGCAACAAAGAGCTTCTATCAGCAGAGCTTCTTTAATTTAGGCCACTTACTGCCTGGAGCTATGTATCTAGTTTAACTAGCATCAAAAAATACAGCAGTAAATCATGGAGAAAACAAGGATGTTCTGAAACAGGCACAGGACTTGAGCTGTGTCATGTGAACAGTAGGAACTATAAGGGCAATGGAACTTTCAATATCATTGTGCTGAAAGCACCAGAATGATTTACTTACTGTAAGGCTTTTTGGGTTTTTTTAAGTCCTCAAACAGGAGACAGGTTAGGTCTCCAGAGTCTGCCACCACTTGTGTCAGTATTCCTTACTTTCTCATGAAGTCCTGCGAACTTCCAATAGACTTTAGTGTTGCTGGTTTATGTCTTTAGTGTTGCATTCTTACAGAGCTCTGCATGAAGCAAGTCAAATTTGTTTGGTAATAAAACTGGCACTAACCATCAGTGTAGGAATGCACAGATAAATTTATTTCAAAATAATTTGGTATCTTCATATATTTTATGAATATATGCTGATAAAATTTAAATATAGGTACTGCATACTTGTCCATATTCTGCTGAGTACATGTCTTATTTTAAATGAGTCTTTGAAATACCACTCTGACTATGCCTTTGAAGTTGATTGATCACTGTTCATCACTAAAATTTATTTGGAATGGAATAAAAAACAAATTAAGTGTATTCCATATCTCTATGATACTGTGTTACTGTATCTTATAAAAAAAGATTGTTTGTATACCCAGAATTTCATACACTTTAAGTTAGGATGTAATACCCATTTACATGTGGATGTATTTCACTGAGATATGAAATGTTCAGTAAAAGCTTTGTTATTATTTTTGCTGGATGACTCACAGGAGGAATGTGCAAGAAGTTTCTAATTTAAACTATTGAGACTTCTGAAGCAGGAGGAGGGAAGAGAGATGAGAGAATACAGAATATAAAATGACTAGAAAGAGACCATAAATAGTATTCTTCATGCTTCTTCCTACGCAGAATGAGAGTGCTCAGAAACATTTTAAGAGACACCAAATACATGTAACAGAAAGGATTCTCATGCCTAGCATAACATTTTGCTTTTTCTGCCACAGGAAATACATGACATAAGTTAATTTTATAAATAATAGGAAGCTTAGCAAGTGTCATGAAAAAATTCTATGTATGAGAATATTATCTGTGGCTGTAGTAAGCCAGATAAGATACATAAAGGCTAACAGCTGTAACTGGTGTGGATCTGGAAAACTGAAATCACAAAGCAGTTTTCATCCACTATCTTGTCTTCCTCTCTGCCACTGCACTTCCACCTTAAGAGTCCTGTTGCAAAGGTCTTCTTGCCTGATATATTGAAGGCTGATGCTGTTAGAGATACTGAGCTACAGACTGCAGCTCTGGGGTTTCTTTACTGTCTTTTATGGAAGTAGTAGGAAATGGAATTAGCCCTGTTATGGCCAGTTATGCCTTTTAAATATAGAAGGGCAATAAGTGTAAACAGAAGTAACTGATAGCTCTTGTAAAATACATCATATTGTCCCAGCATATGTTAATATCAAGTTTTGTTTGGCTTTTGGTGGATAGCAAATTCTGAATACAAGACCTTACATACTTATTTTGATAAAATTACATTTTGTAATATAAGAATATTATGTAATATTCTTACATAAGAATGTAAGAAGAATTTAAGATGTTCAGGATATAATTATTTATAATGGGGCTGTATAAACTCTTTATTTAATAACTCTGTCATTTACTCTTATTTGGTAAATAAAACAGGAGAAATAAATGTGAAATTTTAAATAAAAGGAAGATGCTTGTGGTAATAGATTTCCTCTGTGTGCATCTCAAAGTCATACCAAAAATAAGCTTTAACTGAAAAATTTATAGAGTACTGTTTCTTTTTTTCTGTAGCATATTTTGAAATTCCAAACATACTGGGAAAAAAGGCATGCAGTACACAGCTGACACCTTAATGCATAAAGGGCAAAGATTTAAGTCAATGTTATCAAAGAGTCTCATCATGAATATTTGTATGTAGTGGAATAATGTTTACTTTTTCTCTCTCAGGGCCATTTTATGTGCCAGATCTAGTTACTTTGCTGCTATGCTGAGTGGAAGTTGGGCTGAGAGCTCTCAAGAGCACATCACTCTTCAAGGGTAAGTGTTGTCTCTGCAAGTCATGTGGGAGCAAAGGTAGGCAATTTACAATCGCTGCAAATATGTAGCAACTGTGCTGTGTACAGAGCGCTGAAGATAAATATGCCTTGACACTTTTCTGCAGCCTGATGTATTTCCTGAGTACTGTTTTGACTTCAGGATGAAAGTCTGTGTGTAGTGTATTTGTTAATATTGTCAGATGATTCAGAAAAGTCTTTTTCATCAGCAGAAGGGCACTAATCCTTTTGTGTGGAGTATGTTTTAATATTCACAATCTACTTGAGAATTCTTTTCTTTCACTTTTTGTTGTACACGTCATGAAAAATACTGTGAGTGCCTGAACAATGTAATTTTCATACTTACTTGTACAATAAGTATATTTACAATGTAAAGATAAATAACATTTCCTAAACAGTATTTAATTATGATATTCCAGCAGCATATACTAAAGCAATTTGATTTAGTGGGGCTTGTTCACCATGGCTTTCTGTGTGACAATAGTGGAGCTGTCACTGTAGGATGAATACTTCAAGACTTTGTAGATAAACTGGGGACTGCCAGGTTAGTTCTTTTCAGAATCAGAAAACTCAATTGAAATATATTCAATTTCCTGTAAAAGCAAAGGAGTACTGATCCATGTACGTGTTGGCTTTTTTTTCAGGCATGATGTTAGCTGACTCAGTTTTCTTCAGAAAACACTGTGTACCCTTACAGTGCTGCAAAATGTAACTGCTTTGTGTTAATATAAAATCTCTTGGCCAAGTGATACTTTCTTTAAATGTTCATTTTAGGTTCCTGTCAGTGTAATAATGCTTCTGAAAAACCAGAAAGTTATCTGTTGATTTGGTTATAACTTCCAAATCTTTATAAAACAATGTATTTGCAATTTAATTTATTTCTTAGTTTTTATGGTGTTTTAGAGGTGGATAGTCACCAATTACTCTGTTTATATTTCACTGTGTGTAATTGATTTCTCTGTGGTTAAGAAATTTTCATCCTTATTTTTCGGTAGAGGCATTTTCCTGAGAAGTATTGAATCCTTATATGAGACTATTCTCATGCCAAAGTCTCATAATTTCTGTTATTATGAGTCATATGCATAATTTTACCTTTTCCAGTTCACTTTTCTGCTTAGCGCTGGTTTCTGTGCTGTCTTCTACTACACTTATAAATGAAGTACATATGGCTTACTCTGAAATAATGAAAATTCTTCTTAAGGTAACAGCTGTCAAGGCTGTGGGGAAACTCCTTCTTGCTGACATTATGGCTGTTGTGTGTACTGCTGTACAGGGAGACAGCTGTGCTGATTTCGCTGCTTTGCACGTTGCAACGCTGGGTTTTTTCCTTTTGCTTTTCGTCATCAATGTCAAGTGCTTAAACATGTCTAATGTTTTAAAGGGTCTCAGCTCTGCATGAATGTCCCATTTACACTAATGCACACAGCACTTGTGGGTCCTGAAGGTGGCACAGAAAAATGTCTGTGCACAAGTACAAGGAAGTGTTGTTCAGATCATGTCCATCATTGAGGCATTCTGTGCCTGTCTGCATTAAGATGCTGGGACTGTGAAAGGATGCAAACACTGCTGTGTAGGACTGCCAGCTTCCTTAATGTGAATAAAGACTTTCTAAATATTCTGAGTAACATTTCGACTTAGCATTGTAATAAAACTACTAAATGTATTTTTAGTGTTGCAAAAACATAAACGTATCATAAAGACTTAAAGTAATTAATAATAAAACAATTTTGAAATATATAGTTACTTAATAGTTGACTTATTGCTAGTAAAGAGCTTGGCAATGATTAAAAAAATCCTTCTGTATTATCAGTGTAAATAATACAGTTATTAGTATTAGTCTGCTTGTTACTTATTTTTAAAGATCTAAAGTATTAGAAAGTTTCAGCAAGTCCATTGAGTAGCTAAATTCACCCCAAGTGTAGTCCATTTAGATACTTTTGCATTGCAAAATCTTACTGCTTTAATTTTACCAGATCATTTGCCTTCCATTCACAGAGCAGCTGGATAATGTATCAGATTTTTGACCAACTTCCTTTGGTTAAGAAATGTGATGCATTTTATTATGGGCATGTCTTTATTTGTATTTTTTCATTCTTCTTTTTTGCAGCATAAGCCATGCAGAAATGAATGTCATCTTGCATTTTATATATGGAGCTATTTTGGACTTCCCAGACAAAGTTGATGTTGGGTATATATCAAATTTCATTATTTATTTATTTTAGTTTGTAATTTTTTGTTTGTTCTATATTTTCTCAGTTAAAAGTCAAAAGGAAAACTCCAAAAATAAAGTGGTTGAAGTAATCTTATTTATTTGACAGCTACCAGAAAAGGTGTGCCAGCTGGTATTGGAATACTCTCTCAGGAGATGTGATGTTTTATACCAAAATAATTCCCAATTTGCCTGTACCTTCCTTTTAGTTTTCAGAATAATGTATACAATGTGTGATACTATATAAAAGTTAATATTTTTATTTTTGAATAATCAATCAAGGTGATGAGAGGGCTAAGTAGTTAGTCTTAGATCCATGAAAGATGATATATAGGAAACAATGTAAATGTTGGCATTTTCTTCTGGGATAGTTTTTAATCACAGTTTTATACATAATCCTCTATTAGTGAAGTAAATTCTGAAATTTGTGAATTATTCTCTGAAACCATTTATATATTAGGTAATGAACTCTGCCACTAAATGTTAAAATGCTACAAACTCCTGAAAATATGGAATTGTTTATAGTGTGTCCCAATATCAATGTTTAGCTAATTAATTGATACATAAAATTATGATATTGATTATTATATAAAATAATTAATAATTTGCTCACTCTGCTTTTTAAGAATGTCATCAATAACACTTTATGTGACCTTTGGGGAAAAACCTACAAAATTCCAGAACACTGCTGGCACAAATATTTTTTTTCATTAAATTTTTTTTCATTTATTCTTAAAATAGAGAAACTGAGCATCTTCTAAACAGTTTCTCAGCTGGTGTCTGAGGCTTGTTTTTATACAGGCTGAACTCAATGGCTGGGAGATGATTATTAGGTCAATATATGTTTCTGTTTTGAAGATTATTCTTTAGCAAATGTCACTCTTGGTTATCAATCTCTTTCTGCAGTAAGTAACCAAGAGGTGAAGTTAGGATGTAAATTGTCCTGTAAGGAAAATGCAGATCTCACAAGGATTTTTTGATTCCTGTCACTACTGCTTTCTCTGTAGTCGCATGTTGGGCATTGCAGACATGTATGGGCTGGATGGACTAAAAGAAGTAGCCATCTACATTTTGAAAAGAGATTACTGCAACTTTTTCCAAAAGGTATGTCACTGCTCATGCTACTTGGTGAGCTATAGAGCCTGAGAATTTCAAATCTATTACTTAACACTAAATCATAGTGACAGGACATGTAAGACCTATGTGATCAAGGTGTTGGCTGAAGTCAGCAGTCCCAGTTCTCAGGTGTGAATCTGGGATAGATGGTGAGAGTAAGGCCTGTGATATCATCCACCTTTTTATAGACACTTGGAAACCCCAGCTGATTAAAAGCAGTGATCCAAGTGATTAATTCAATGTATTAAATTACACTGTGTATAGTTTAATATGTGCTATTTTAAGTGTAACTGTTCTTGATTGGCATGTGGAAATGCTATATATTTGCATATCTTGTTTCATGGGCATATATTTAAAAAAAGTCTGTTCAATTAAAATTGGTTTTAAAACAAACACCAGCTTAGAGTTGAGCATTTTCATGCATTAGGCTCATGAGGCTGACCCCTACTTTACTGACATGTGGAAATAGGTGACTACACAAAGGCAAACAAACTTAAGTACCCTGGCATTACTGACATTACTTCTGAATCCTTGAACTGAAGATTTTGTAGTTCTGTATGGTTTCTGTAAATTAAAATGTATAATAATTGTGATACTTTTCTAACAACTCTAGCCTGTTCCTGGCAAACAGCAACCTGTACTAGAATGCATGGCTATTGCTCACTCATTGGGAGTGGAAGACCTATATGCTGCTTGCATGAAGTAAGTAAAATAAAATTGTTTTTAGTTTATCTGCTTTCTGTTGAAATAATTTTATTTTGTAAGATAAGGTTTATTTTGGCATATGAAATGTTTATATTTTAAATGTTTTTTCTTCACAATACTTTAGAGGTATCACTTACGCTAACAAGTGAAGATAGAGCATTTTTCATCTTCTTTACCTAAGAATGGCTCTCTTTTTAACAGATGGGTAGGAAAACATTTTGCAAGATGTTTTTCACAGAAAAGCTTTGCCAATTTACCTACTGAACTTCAGAACAATTGTCTTGTTATGTTGATTAACTCTTTGGTAAGTAGTGTGCTTTCTATAAAAATAGAGCAATGTAAATTGTTTCCTTATTTAGCTGTACAATGTAATTTAAGAGATAATAAATACAGTATCTTAAATCTGTAGTACATTTATACTATGTAAAAGTTTCAATTAAAATAACAATTTTCAAAACTATTTTGATGTGAAATGTCATTGTTATGCTTCATGCCACACAGTCTAGTGATCATCACATCCAAGCCCACCATAATATTAGAAAATATGTTTATGAAACACAACTGTGACAACACTTTCATAATGCAACATTATGGAAGTGTTCAAGGCCAGATTGGATGGGGCTCTGAGAAATCTGGTCTAGTGGAAAGTGTCCCTGCCTCCAGGGAGGCAGGGATTAGAGGACCTGTAAGACCATCCTGTGATTCTCTGATTATGTACTTGGGTAGTGAGGAGCAGGAAATGCCTGTATGAATTTCTGTGTTACGTGGTGACATACATCATTTGTGATTGCCTTTTCATCTTTACTTGTATTCTAATTTGGAAAAAATTGACTTTTTTTTTTTTTGTCAGACCTCAGGTGGTCACTTGGGATCACAAGCTATTTGTTTACAGGCAGGCTGACTTTACAAAAATAAACCAGCAGTATAGTACCCATATCTTTTATTTCTCAGATAACTGCACTACACTGGTCCCCCCAAAGCTCAGCTTTCATTTTTTGTGGCACTTACTTACATTGTTCCAATTTAGACCTGCTTAAACTTAAGTATTTTCTAATTGTATTTCTGTATAAAACTATGCTCAAAGCTGACTTAAGGTAACATTTGAACTAGACCTGTTAACAGAACTTTGGTCAAGTATTCAGCCTGTAAATACACTGAAATGTAACAGATAGATGAAAAGTATGTAGAAATAAAGGTAAATCTGTAGAGCTCCTGCCAAACATGACTGTATGTGTATGTAGCTGTAATGTTGATTGTCACAGATAAAATGTAATCTAACTAGCTCAGGTAACATTCACAGTATGACTTTGGTGCTAGCACACAACCAAAACTAAATATGTGACATCTTATATATCTCATGCTCAAGTCCTTGTCCCCATGTCTGTGTTACTGTGTTACCCAAACTAAACAGCTCTGGTGTGGCCATGCACACTGTCAAACATGGTCCTGGTTCAAGAGTTGCACTCTTGAATGGTTCTGGCCAAGAACTACCCCTTGCTGAAAGGACCACAAAGCCTTCTTGGGACTGGCTTTTTAAGGACTTCTGTGATTAAGTTCTTGAAGTACTGAGGCCAGCAGGCCAGCTAGGAGTGGCAGCTGCAACTGCATATTCAGGTGAAAGCCTGAAAAATTACATATTTCAGAGCTCCATGTCTTTAGGTTGGGTATTAGGTAAAGGTTCTTCCCCCAGAGGGTGTTTGGGCACTGGAATAGACTCCCCAGGGCAGTGGTCACAGCACCAGCCTGACAGAGGTCAAGAAGTGTTTGGACAATGCTCTCAGGCACAGGATGTGACTCTTGGGGATGGTGCTGTGCAGGGCCAGTGGGACTCTATGATCCGTGGGGGTACCTTCCAGCTCAGCTGTGATTCTGTGATCAAGAGCAGCTTGAGAATATCCACAGTTTTAAACCTGAATGGTTCTACCACAATGCATAAATCTAACAGAATGAAGATGGCAGCTATAATACCTCAAGATTATGTCTAGTAGCTCAAGATGCTGGGTGTTCTGCCACTACGTTATATCAGGATACTGAGCAGTTCCTAGAATATACACACAGCAATGTGTATCACACATTGTATGAAATTGGAGACTTTTAAGTAACGTTTTCAGATATAGATCAGTTCATTCTGATCCACAGCTGTTTATAGTTAAACCACCACCCACCACCAAACTACCTCAGGCATGTACTGCAGCTATGAGCACATGTAGACATGGGTCTAAGGTTCTTCTCTAGGCCCTTGTGCAACATTATTGGGAAGCTGAAAGGTAAATGTTCAGGCCTTCCTTCTCCTCTGCTTATTCTGCTATATAAAGATGCTGTGGTTACAGTTTGTGTTGAAATACATGTGCTACCTTGCCAGCATTTGCAGAACAGTCATGGCACTGTGGTACTTGGTACTGCCCCCGTTGTGTACCCAGCTTCTCTGGAAGGTTTTTGCAGTTTGGATTAAAGTGGGTTTTAGTTCCCATATTAATGATTTAAAATTTGTGTTGGTGTCTTTGCAAGATTCACTGGTATTTTATGGACTGAAGTCTGAAAGCATCTAGTTACACAATTAAACAATAAAGCATAAGCCTCTTCTGCCCAGAGAATGGTTCTGGTGAGCATTCATTTCAGCATTTAAGACAACCATTCCAAAAAGTTGTGGAATTCCCAGGGGAGTTTTTCACAATCTGCAAGAATGCTTTAAGCCTGCTTGAGGGATGAAGAAGAAAAGATCTGACATTAATTTTGCAGGGGCTACTGTATGATTTACAGTCCTTTCACTCTGCTGCTAGAGTTCTCTGTTGTAAAACTTTTAACAGTTACACCCAGTTAAACAGTATAACTCTGCTGATCCTTTCATTTACTGATGCTGGAAATGTAAAAACTAGTTAATGTGACAGCCCTTTAGAGAAAAAAAAGGGGCAAAGAAAAGGAGATTGATGGGAAAATCCCTGGGAAACCACAATGATAACACAGAAACATTGAAATGGGAGTGCCATTTAAAGCACTGTCCAGGTGCTTTATGTGTGCCTATCCCTGATGTCTCAACTTCATGCAAGAAAATTACTGGGATTTTAGATAAGGAAAGTGGACTTCACTTTAAAATGGTTAGGAAAAAAGTACCAATAAATTAGCGAAATTCAGTTAGAACCACTTCTACAAAGTGCTGATTTAATTAGAAGTCAATGAAGGCATTTTATATTTCACTGGAAGTGTCTAATGGGAGTCAATGCTTATTGCCTTGTGAGCAGGGGCTGAATTCGAGACAATTCAAAAAGCTTGTAATTGAGTCCACTGGGAGCAAAAACAAACCATAAGCATATATGTAATTCTTAATTTATGTGATCTGCAGAGAAGCAAACTGAGTTTGCTCAGAGATGAGTAAAATAATTTTAAAAATATATTTTAACAATGGATGGTCAGATTTTATCTTTTAACCATAATATGCACAAAGAAGGTACTCCCTGCTTTCTAACTCGCATAGGACAAATGTGATTGTGATCTGAATTTGCAGTAGGGGTTTTTGTGTCAAATATTTATCTGAATTGTTGCTTTTTCAAGTGTTACTGCATAATTTATCAGTGTCCTGCTAGGTCACATTGAATAGAGCTTTCAGGCCATTCTAATGTGGATAACCATAAATTCCAAGTTCTTTTCAAGTGATGTGTTAGCCTGTAGAAGTTGCCCTCAGGTACTGTGCTGATGCAATGCATGGAAGAACCAAAGGCACAGACCAAGATAATAAATATTAACAAATCTGTTTGCATGTTTGAAATGTAATTAGAAACATAACAGTTACTTTTCTTTGAGAAACTTTAGACAACAAAGAGCATAAATTCAGTTAAAACTCCATCTGAGAAGACAAATATTTGTTGTCTGACTCCTTTAAATTAAGCAAAAGGATTCATAATTACAAAAAGGTTTTTCTCTGTATCCTGAATGCTAGGCCATCCACACTCACCTAAACTCTCAACTTAGCAGTTTTATTCAAGAATTTATTACATCTTTCAGTGACCTATGATCTTTTTCTCTAGTCAGCTTCTCCAGCTAACGTTTGCCTTTTTTTTTTTTTTCAGGACTGCAGTAGGTAATGACACAGCTGAAAAAATATAATAAAAGCTATTGAAAACTTTACTACCTAACTTCAGGCAAAACAGAACCAATAGAGATTTCTTTTCCTGCTTTAGTTTCAAAGGCACGTGTAATATTAAGAATTATAAACCCCAAAATTTATTTAAATAAGGGAAATAATGACATATTTGGATCCCTGAGTAAAAGCTCAGTAACTGAACAGACGCTATTTTACAATTAGCAATTCTTTAGGTAATTGCTTGGCAACAGGCTAATTTCTGTTTCTGTTTCAAGAACCACAAGAATGCTGCTTTCCGTTTGATGGAGAGTGACCGGCTGATCAATAGCCTGCCCCGAGTGAAATGGACAGAGACAGCTGTGGCCTTGGCATCACGGCTACATGAGGAATGTGTAACCTTTATTGTTACAAACTTCCTACAGATAGTACAAAGTGAAGGCTTCTCTGTTTTGTTGCAGGTAAGAGTGCCCTCAAGTTTTTATTTATGATTCCAAATAAATTGAATAATATCACATTTTGGAAAGTTTAGTCTGCTAAATTACCAAAATAGTTTCAACTTTTGCTTTGACGTACAGTTCTGTGGAAAAAAAAAAAAGAAAAAGAAAGAAAAAAAAAAAAAACCCACAACTTTGGAAGTGCTAAGATTTTTGGGGGGTGGTTTTTTTCAGGTTTGTTTTAAAGCATGTAAATGCTTTGATACACAGGGCTAATACTGCATTCAGGTTATGTGCCTCAGTTAAGCCTAAATTCCAATTGATTTAGTGGGACAGTTTCTGTGTTGCAAAAGTATGGAATATCAGCTTCAAAAAAGCTTTCAGACCCCTGGAACAACAGCCTGGATTTACAAGATTATGAGTATGAGCAGTGTACTCAAACTTCTACTGACTGGTGTTGTGAATTGCACGAATGTGGCAATGCTGCACGTTCTGGTGAGAACTTACCTAGTCATCCAGTCAGCTCATTTCTCCTGTGAAATATGTTTTTTAACATGTACAGAGGAGTGAAAAAAAAAATGAAGAGGGAAATGGTAAAACAATTTGCCTTTGGATCCAAGTTGCATGGGGCTGTAAATTCATCACAGTGTGCTTGTTCCTGAAATTTCTGTTAATGAGCGAGGCCTCAGGATAATTTGCTCGAGGCCTGGAGAGGGGTGGGGTTATGGAATGGATACAAAAGAAGATGCTTCTTTGTAATACCTCCTGCACAGCTTGATAGCAGAACCTCTCTGCTCAGTAATGCTTTTGCATACAGAGTACATGCTTTTGTTTCAAATGAGTGCGTTTTGTTGTTTTCTCAGGCACAGGCAATGAGCAGCAAACCTGACCTTCTAGAACTAATTTCCAATGCAATTGAAAAAAGCGTTAATAATGAAAATAGCTGCTCTCTTCTTGTGGCAGTGGATATGTTGTTGGACTCGGCAAATGTGAAGGAGATGGTAGGTTCTTCAATGTGCAGTGTTTGTAGAAAAACTATTCTGGTACAGTTTCATGTCATGGTTCAAATCAGATGATATGGTGTGAGCTCAGATGGCTCAGTCATGCAACTGGGGTCATACAGAAAAGCATCTGCATAAATCCAAGGTCCTTTTGGAAGTACAGATAATGTAGGCATTTGTTTACTTTAAAGAGAAACCCCATCCTGGCAATCAAATAATTCCTGTGTATTACTGAAAATGTAAGTCCTACAGGCTATACTGCCCTACTGATCTTTACAATCACTTTAAATTTGTGGTAAGAGAAAAACTTAGCAAAATGTTGCAATACCTAAAACTTACAGGGGAAGAGAACTTATTCTCTTCCTCCCCTGCGTATTTCCCCTGCTTTTTGTGAAGGTCACAGGTACATTTGCTTTTGTTTAAAACTGTCCTCTAAAGCAAGGACTGACACTTAATGCAGCGTGTGCTTTTTGGACTGGGTGGAGCTGTCAGGCTCCATGTGTGTATCATACCATGTATATTCACACAATATAAATAATGACATTTAAGCTGTGGTTGACTAATTCTGGGAACAATTCATAAATAGTATGACAAAGAATAAAAAAAAGTAAATGAAACATTAATTACTGCAATCTGGTGCTATTATAGATCTACTTGGTCAAAGCAATGAAAATTTAATCAAATACATTATTTTTCCCTGGAGTATTTGACCTTGTTGTGACACAGCTGACAGTGAAGAGCTATTATGGGGTTCATTTAAAAAAAAAAGAAAAAAAGAAAAGGAAAAAAGAGCAATGAGAGCAATGTAGTGTTTACTAGTGCTGTAATTTGTTGCTTTTAAACTATAGAAAAAATCGCTGTGGTGGGCAATAATCGTTCAAAAACAGCATCTCCATCTACCAGACCGTTATAAAATATAAGTGATGACATCATTGATCTAGCTTAGGGAGTAAGTAGATTCTGAAAGGAATAATGACTGGTTGCTATGACAATATGCCCCTCGCCAGCTGCTGATTTGTTACTTGAACACAGGGTTTTACGTGCAAGATCCAGGCGCTGCGTGATAAGCTCTGGGTCTTCCTGGTTCAGTCTTTTTATGCTGTTCGTCACACAGAAGGCTGGAAGCTGATGAGGCCAGACCATCAACAGAAAATACAAGCAGGTATGTCTGGCATCAAAACGCAATGGAAATTTTTAGCAATCTGTTTAGTGGATACAATGCAGATGGAATTGTGGAGCCTGATACAAATTAAAGCAAAGATTGTGCTGCTTTGTGTTTTGAAGTGGTGTTTTAGAATAGAAGCATGATGGCATGCTTAGCTAGTTTCAAACATGGGAATCAGTAAGTCATTTTCTGTGAAGATCTTCCCTGCTTTTCTTTTTAGGAGTGTATATGATAGAAAACCCCCACCCCCACCATCATGTAGATGGATTCTATCCTTATTTACAGCTCCTCTAAATTACTGAAAACACTGCAGTAGGATTAAAAAGCTGATCTGCCTCATTTTTAAGGAGATAAGAGCTGTGGATGAATTAAATTTGCACAAAGCAGATTATCCGTTCCATGCGTTCCGTTTCTGTCCTTTATCGTTTTCTCCATGATGTATAAATATTGCTCATCTCTTGCATAATGCTGATCCTGTGCACTGGGAGCAAATGCAGAGAGCTGGGCTCCTCGGCTGATTGGCATTGTGATCTTGTGTGTGCTGCTGCAGAGAGCCCCTAAGGAGCTGCATGGTGTGCTCTCAACATCTTAGCAGACAGCACTTCCAACAAAAAGGAGTTTTTGTTCTGAATGCTCCTTTGTTTTGAAGTACACGAGTATTCTGAGGATGTGGAACTGATGATGGAGTTCAGGTTATGGTTTAATATTAGCTTTGACAGTACAGTGTTGTAAAAGAAAAGAATGTTAAGTACTTCTCTGAATTCAAATCACTTTTAATTCAAAGGAGACGTGAACATTTTTATATCCTTTTCGTTAAAAACATTAGTAGCAAGGATGTAATAGTTATAAAAATGTTTATGCCTAGAGGTAGATGAAAATTTTATTCTACAATTACATGCTGAAAGATGCAGTGACAGTCTTTCTAAGCATGATTTAGGGATGTAGTCAAATAACATCTCATACTAGTCTGTAAAACAGGGATAGGATTTCTTCTTGATTATAAAATCCTTCAGAAGCGGAGGAGTTGGCTTTAGAAAAAAGGGTGGGTTGTTCTGATTTGGGGTGGTTTACTTTTAAGATGATCGTGTCTCTATTGTGAATGATGTTTTGGCTACTTCACACTAGTGCTTTCAATAGGAAAATATATTTAAAATCAAGGTGTGTCTTAATTCTCCAAACTCCATCTTGCCAAAAATTGTTTTGTTTTCTTTTAGGTTAAATTCTGACTGAAGTTGCATATGTTTTATGTATGAAAAGGCTGAAATGTTTGCATGAATTATCTGCAAAGCAATTGTACAATATTGGTAGACAAATTTTAATCCTCAAGTGAAATATGTCTAGGATAACTTAGATCAACTTTCATCTTGAAGATTTCTGGTGGTGGCTTTTCTCCTAGAAATTTAGCTTATATAGATTTAGAAGGCTATAACAGAGGAGGAAAAATGCCAAAATAAGAGAGATGATATTGTGGTTTTTTCATTTACAACCTGTCTTGTGTTTTCTTAGGCACAAGTTTATAAGGATTTTGTCTTTATATATTGGTATGTATTAATATGCAGAGTCACTGCTAGAAAAAGGATTAGATCCCTGGGGTGCCATTTTCAGCATACCTTTTGTGTGATTTATAGAGACCTATATAAAAATTATTTTTAGTATCTTTAGTAAGAATTCAGCAGAATTTTTTTATTATACATACAAAAAATGTTTCCATGTATAGTACCTCAGAACATGAGGCACTGAATGCCTAAATTTTTTATATATTTTTTGCAAAACCTTTTTTCAGCTGAAATATGAATACAGACATAAATGAAACCTATTGATTCTGGATCTGTACAGTGTCTATAAATATCCCTTTTGTATTCTGCAAGTGCAATTGATTTAAAAGCTTTGTTGAAAACTGCTTTCCTCCCAGAGTACATCAGATAAAAAAAAAGGCATTCACTGCCTGAAAACTCCACATGACAATCACAGAGATAATTCTCATGACATTATATGCTGCATGCTATCCAAAGAGGCACTATGACCTTAGTGTGTACATTTAGGTATTTTGGCTTTGCCAGTTTTGAAAACTAATATAATTTACTTTAATGTAATTAATCTTTTCTTTGTATAGTATAAATAAATACCTTATAATTAACCATACACTTAAAAGCTGTTAGTACTCTAAATTTGAAGGTGTCTTTTGTAAATTTTGTACACTTTCAAAGGTCTCAGTGCACTGCTAGCTTTGAATGAACTGAACTTGGATAAACAGAGGTCTTACTATGGACATGGGGAAACAGAAGAGTTAACTTGCTTATGGCCATGTGATGTCATCACAGATCCCACATTTCTTGTTCCAAACATAAAACCATGTATTTCTACTGAACATTTGCCATGTCACTGAAATTAGCCTTTCTAGAGTAAATCAGGACACAAAGAAGTGCTTTCTGATTTCACATGATGTTAACTGAGTAGGCTGCCTTGATTTCTGTGCCCCTTCTTTCCTGCCAAACAGTGAAGAAACTGCTTGTTCCTTTTACAGCTGCATTTGACAAGGGTGATGACCGAAGACTTGGCAAAAAACCTGTATTCACCAGTTCTCAGGTAAACATTTATAACTAAACGTTAAAAACATTCAGATAATTGCAAACAAAAGTATTTTCATTACTTGTTTTAAATTAGTACTTATTTTCCATATTGCTTAATGGAACTTGTTTTTTGAAAAATCTGTATTTTTTTGTAAACTCTTTCTGCAGAATCAGTAATGTTGATCACTGGAAACATCTTAGGACTCAGACTGTGTTCTGCAACATTTTCAAACAGATAAGCTCAAATAAAAGGCAGGAATTTGTGTTCAGAACCTCACATTCCTCTCTTGCTACATAATGAAACTCATCTGTTTCCCAGAGCCAATGGTTTGCTACTGAGCTAATGAATCTCTGCTATTATTACAAGCCACTGCAACACTGAAAAATATTCCCTGCTCTGAAAAATATTTATTAGTGCCCTCAACAACTTTTCTATTGAACCTCACACTCAAAACTACATTATTAATTGGTAAAAAACCAGTGTGGGTTTCACATAATTTGACAGTCTTGCATATATTGACACTGGTATCACAAAGATTTCCTTTCATGCACTTAATTCTCCTTAAGAGAAACTTAAGAGATTTGAGCTCCTCTTTACCTGAGAAAATCAGTATTGGCATTTCTGTGTGGATATGCTGTTGGTAATGGTTAAAGACATCACATGTTGTAAAATAATTTTTTGGCTTTATGTTTGTAATAATGCATAGTCTTTATTCCTTTTTGGAAAATATGCACATATAACTCAAAACCTTTTCTTACTTAAGCAGACACTAATAATAAAAATAAGTAAATATTACAGAGAAATTTGTCCAAAGTAAAAGTGAAACTCAGATATTTCTGTCTCTTCTACATAGAGCAGTACTTTACTATTCTTGAAAGCCAGCAAACTGAGCTAAAATATGTGTGTACGTGTATGTATATACATACATGTATATATATAGATAGATTTATCTCAATGTCGAATCTTGTTGCTTTAGATTTGTGTGCTACTTAAAAAATAGATGTGTTTCAGAAATTACGTGTTACAAATGTTTTGTTTGGTGTTTTTTCAGATGTCTTTTTTTTATTTTCCTAGCTAAATAAAACTACTACTGTATCTGTTGGTATAAGGAATACTTCCCGGGCAGAACACAGCAAGAAAGATTGCTGGGGAGATTCTTCCACTAATCAGGATAAAATGAAATCTGATGGATTAGGAGCATCTGGACATGCATCCACCAATAGAAACACTGTTAATAAGACTTCAAAGCATGAGGATGCAAAGGGGAAAGATGGCAAAAAAATAGTTTCCAAGATTACTAAGGATTCCAAACCTGGGGAAAAAGCTGCTTTGCCAAAGGCTAGAGCTGTTATAAAGACAAAAATAGAAAATAATGGAAATGTGAAGGCTGAAAGCATGCTTACCAAGCAAGATATAGAAAAGACATCATCTGCAAGTGGACAAAAAAATTCAGGAAGCACCAAAGGACTAAAGAATCATGAAGGAAAAATTGCAGGTGCCAGACCTAAAGTGCTGACAGTAACCTCAAGCACACAGAACAAAACAAAGCCATTGAAAAAAACCACAGGAAAGGAATCTCCCTCCTTGGTGACTGTGGCAGCAACTTCCAGCAAGTCAGCAAATTCAAACATGGATATCCAGACTGTGGGTGAACAGACAGAGGAACCCAAAGAGGATAAATTGGTAGAGGAAGGGAAAAAACAGACAGGTAAATTTTTATAATTCTTTCTTTGATGTCCTCTCCTGATTGGTCTCAGGCAGGTTGTACATTGAAAACCAGCCAGGGAAGCTTTAAGACAATCTACTATAAATTGATAAGAGCTACATTCTTCTCCTGTAAATGAGTATAAACTGACTTTATCATCAATTAATAGCCATCTAAACCAGTAAATATTTTACAACTTTAGCATGTATGATCTTCATATATTAGATTTTTTTCAGTACTTACATGCAATGCATTTCCCCTTGTAATTAACTTTGAATTTACTTTACAGCAGTGAAAACAAAGGCATCTGTGAAGGTATCAAATGGAGTCACCATCAAAAAAAAAAAGACTGAACTTGAGGCTAATGTCACAACAAGCAGGTATGTTACAAAGCAATATGCTGCTTTATAGATGTGTGCATGAGTGTATGAGCTTGGGCAGAATGGTTTCAGGTGAGCTATTAAACTTACCATTATATGTTCTTTTTACTCTGAGAGTGGTTGTCTGTAGGATGTTATTTGCCAAACAGTTTGAGTTAGCTATTGGCAACATTGCTGTAAAGATAAAATTGGTTTGGCTTTTGTCTCGGACTGTTGCATGCTAATAATTTTTAAATTGTTATAGGTCATTCAGAATTCTGCATACTGGAACAGTTAATGACTACATAAGGTGTTGTAAACTTACCATTTCTGTAATAGTTTAGATTAAACTGGATAGGAGACACCTGAAGTGAAATTGTGAAATGGGTCATTATATATACATGTTTGTATATAAATTTAAAATATAGATATATATTTAATTTTTATTTTCAAAAAGTTTACTTTTTAGGTTGCATTTTCAATGTTTATATATGTGTGCATATTAGAACACATGTATTTCTTGTTTAAATATAATTAAACATTGCTAGATCTAAGCCTGGAAATAATGGATGTAATGATTTCTTTACAGTCTGACAAAAAAACCAGCAGGAAAAGGGTGTAGTGAGCAAAATGTACAAGCTGTTCTAAAGAAAAAAGGGAATGTGAGTACGAATTCTGCAGCACAGCAAAAAACTCAAAACACACCGACCAATTCTCCCAAGAACCAAGGTAAAGTTTCATACAGCAGTTAAATGATCTGCCACTATTATGCAAAGCTTTGAGGTTTGTTTGGTTTTTAGCACAACTATTTGGAAAAACCTTCTGGAGAATTCTGGGATTTTTCCATATTTCGCTTTTGATGACAGTCCTAAACTGTAAAATGCAAATTAATGTGTCAACTTCAAAATACTTAAAAGATGATCTTCAGTGCCAGTCGGTGTTTTCTTCTGCTTGTTTAATCTGCATTGCAGAGTCTTCCATTTGCTGATCCCCTGCACTAAGCTCAACACAAATTCTGTAGGTTGAGCATTTGTAATAAGCCTCTGGACTGCAGACTGCTTTATGCCTCCCTACTTCGGTGTTTTCCTATTTCCCTCTCACAGTAGTGCTACTGATACTGACCCCCAAAGAAATACTCAATTTCAACTCAGCTACTGATAGCAGAGGTAGAAATGACACTGTAAAACACAGAGACTAAACACTGCTTTAGAAAGATACAAAGTGTTAAGGTGGAGCTCCAATATTCAAGCTATATTATCATAAATGCACTGTGATATAGAAGACACAGGTTCTGTCAATTTGTGATCATTAAAGATCTTGCAGTATTTTCTGACTGAGCAGGGACATTAACTCTGGTATTCTAATCACATTATAACTAATGTAATTATTTTCTGCCTCTGTTCATTTCCTCTACAATATAAATTGAATATAGTACTTATAACTTCCTGTGCTAAGCTGCTGTGTAGTGTTTGTATGCATTATTAGAGAGCTGCTGCTTTCTACTCCAGAGATGGCTACTTCAGTTAGGCTGAAGTGATTCCTGTATGTATATTCTATGAACGGCTTTAAAGCAGCCAAGATGGTATTTTTGTCTACTCTTTCTTATTTCAAATCTTAATTCTTTAACAAGCCTTTAACCCCTTAGTTATGTTAGAAGTTGAGTAACTTGTTTCTTAACATAAACATTAACAAAAATTGGTGAATACACTGTGACTGGCACATGCAACCTTTATAGTCTTTTTTACTGTTTGTTAGGACCTCAGGGGGAAGCACCAAATTCACTGAAATCAGGAGTGTCTCCAAAACATAATGAAGAAAAAAATATGTTACAACACCTGGTTCAGACAACACTCCCAGAAAAACATCCTTCAGCTAAGAAGAAGAGTACTAAACCATCACAAACACCTGTAACAAAAGCCACTTCAAAAATAACACCTAAGACTCTGGCTCCATCTAAGAATGCTGAGATTACAAACAGTAAAGACCTGAAACAGAAAACAGCTGTATTAAAATCTCAGTCCTCTGCCCAAAAGCATTCAAGGAGTGATTCTCCTGTTGTCCAGAAGAATGTGCACACCTCTGAGCACAAAGGTTCAGGACAGAAACTTGAGAAAAACACAGCTGATGCTGTGGCAGGTCAGCTTCATGACAATAATGAATGCTATTCTGCAAACGAATCTCTAAAACCTGCCACGGAAAGTGGCAGTGACAATAAATTGCTGGAGTCCTGTCAATCCAATAAACAAAAATTAGCAGATTCTTCTGAAACTGTGCAATATGAAAAACAGTCCAAATCTTCTCCTCAAATTGCAGAAGAAGTTATTTATAAACTGAATGTTTCACTACAAAATGACATGGAGACAAGACAAATCTGTGGAGATCAGACTGGAATTAGAAAGAATGAAGATCCAGACAAAGATGGTAATACAGCTGAATTTCACTCTCATGTACAGTCTTCCAATGATGGATATTCAGACTTTTCCAAGGAAACCAATCAAAAGGCTATTGTTTTAGGAGAACTGGTGAAAGATTCAAAAGCAACAAAAGTCTGTAATGAACAGAGTGATAAAATAAACTCTGAAACAGGTCTTAACTATGGTGAAAATGCTTTGTCAAGCTTTTCCCAAGTAACCAATAAAGAGGATGAGATATCATCTCCTCAGATCCACGTGGAAGGATTTCTTACAGTTGATGAACTGTGTGATACCTCAGCCTTGACTGAATATAAATCAGTTACAACAGATTTAGATGATGCTTCAGAATGTTCCACAGAACAAATAACAGAAAAATATTCACCTAATTACACAGAGCTTATAGAACCTATGGAAATGCCAGAAAACCATGAAAATACAGAAATTCCCTTTGTGGATCACTGGAGTACTGGTGCTGTAGATCCCAAAGAGAGTCCTGAATCAGATACTGGCAGTGCAACCACATCCTCTGATGACATAAAACCAAGATCGGAAGATTATGATGCCGGAGGCTCTCAGGACGATGAGGGATCCAATGAAAGAGGGATTTCTAAATGCAGTACTATGTTATGTCATGATTTTCTTGGAAGAAGCAGCAGTGACACAAGTACACCTGAGGAATTAAAAATTTATGATAGCAGCCTAAGAATAGAAGTGAAAATGAAAAAAGAGGGTTCTGATCTCTTCCGTGTTAATTCAACAAGTGATGATGAAATACCAAGAAAAAGACCTGAAATTTGGTCCCATCAAGAGAGTTCACGAGCCGCTACTAGAGAAAGCAAAAGTTCCACTTTTGGTAATGCACAGTTTACTCAGGAAGCAGACCAAGTTTCTTCTTCTGCCGATGAAACAGAAGATGACAGATCTGAAGCAGAGAATGTTGCAGAAAACTTTCCCCCATCAAATGTTCCTACTCAACAGTTCCAAGGAATTGATAATTTAGCTTTTGAGGATGCAACAGAAAATGATACTGCAAGTCAGGAGTTTTCTAAAACTAAAAATTTCAAACGATCTGTTTTACTTTCAGTAGATGAATGTGAAGAATTGGGAGCTGATGATAAAGTGGAAACTCACACTTCATGTCAGCACTCAATAGATTCTCTTACTCCTTCAGAAGTATTTGACAGTGTTTCTCAAGAGAACCATGGAAAGACATTTTATTCAAGACACTCATTGGAAACTGAAGATGGATTCCTGGATGGCAAACAGCACAAGGATAGAGACAATAGATCGGATAAAAGTGGAAGTTCTCTCCTGCATCTTCATGGTACTGAAATCCCAGGAAAGGAGAATCAAGGTGCTTCAATGACTGAACAAAATTGCCCAGAGAAAGTATATTCAGCAGGTAGTCCACATCCAGGAGAAAACCAGCAAGTAAATATGAAGAATGAAGTGGCTAGTGGATTTCACCAGTGCAATAAGTACTTAGACAATGATGCAAAATCTCAAGAAAGACCATGTCATCTGGATCTTCAGCAGAGAGAAACTAATTCTGATGTGCAAAAGAGCAGCTCTGCAAAACCTGTAGAAGCCAGTAAGAATCAGATGCTGACTCAGGAAAGTCAAGTGAGAGAAAGTCAACCAGCAACTACTGAATGCGCTAATACTGATTTACTTCCAGGTAATGTACAGAAATAGAAACATTCAGTCATTCGAAACCAAATTAATAGGGAAAGCTTTGACAATTTGTCTGGGATTGAATCCTGAACTGAAGTAATTTTGGCTGAAACTATATTTAAATATTTTTAAGTATTTCACTTGGGTAGAGAATGCTTGCCTGTTTGAAATATCCGTCAATACCCTGCTGTTCAATGAGAAACTTGACTACAAGAAAAGAGATTTTATGTAATGCTAAAAGAAAGATTGGATGCAGTTGTCTGTACTTCAGTTATTTTTGATCCAATCTAACATTGACAGCATCAGCTTTTGATGGAATCTTAGTATTTGTTTTGTCTGCTTGACAACATATAGTATGTCTGAATGGGATGTGCAATAACTAAAGTAATAACCTTAACTAAAGCGCACTGAACTGTTTACCTGAACAGCATATGCATTATTGTTGTAATTTATTTATTTATATACTATATACAAATTTGGATCATTCTCCCACTGAATATAACTGAATATTTGCCATATACAACAGTGGGAGTAGGTTTGAATTCTGCTTTAGAGCTTATGAGATGTCTAAAATTCTAAATTTTACCAGTAAAAGCTTATTTCCTAAAAGAGAAATTATACTTAGAACTGATGCTTATATACAGAAAAGTTCTAACTTGTTTCATGTAGCTAGATGAATACTTGTCTAGTTTTGTGTTTTGTCTTCTTTATATCAATAACTCAGTCTGTTTATCCCATCAAAAATATACAATAGTGTTGATTACAACTATTGTGTATTCGAGAGTAATGAAACACTGATGATGATCTATGTTCAGCCAGACCACAGAACAAGAAGACATTAAAAGTTGTACTATTTTTTTTTAAGTTTGCTTGCCCTTGCCTGCAGCTGCCCTTGCATGTGCAGTGTAGAAATAAGCCTGTGGATAAACAATTTTGGTTTTAATTCTCTTCTAAGCTGACATAGCTTAAGTCACCATTCAGTAATCATTCTCTATTAATTCCCTCTATGCACCTCCCGGTCTAAATTTAATTTATGTAGTAACTGAGAAATTTCATGTGCATTAAGTGTATATTTACATTGTCATTTTCTGTATCAGAAACTTAATTATGGAGGTTATTGTTAATTACCAGTGGTGATTGCTGCTTTAACTTAATTTATAAACCATACTTTGTTTTTATATAGGAAATAAATGCCTCAAATTTTGTCAATTTTGTATAACCCTCCATCCCCCCTTTTTTAACCTGATTGGATTGTCCTTCCTGAATGAATTAAATTTTGCTCTACACAGCCCTGAGGGGAGGATCATCTACAATTTTTACATTGTACAGTATTGTGAATTATTTCAGGAGACATAGATGATTATGACACAATGGCACAAACCTGCATGTATGAACATCGGCCTTCAAAAACCCTTTCTCCAATATATGAGATGGATGTTGGAGAAGCAATTGAGCAGAGGATGGATTCAGAAACAGCAGTTCTAGAGGTGGATTTTGAAGATCAACAGTTTGCAGAACAGGACTGGACTCTACTCAGGCAATTGTTATCTGAGCAGGACTCAAATATAGATTTCAAAAACTCTGTTCCTGAAGACCTTAACTTAGCACAATGTCTTATCAATCAGACACTGTTTCTGGCACGAGATGGTTCGAATCCTCAGGGTACCTCACAAGTCGACACATTCAGTAGGTGGACTGAACTCATGTCTCCACTTGACGACTCCTCAGCGAGCATTACAGTGGCAAGCTTTTCATCTGAAGACTGTTCATCCCCTCAAGGGGAATGGACAATTCTTGAACTGGAAACCCATCATTAAGGTGTCAGCTGTTTGCAACTGAACTCCAACCCATTCCCCAAATCTATTTTTGATGAGTTGTTTCCATACCATAATGAAATACTGCATCAGTCAAGAACGAGCAATTCTTGATACTGAGGCAATCTTTCTGATAAAATGAGGTAAATATGTTAACTTATCATCTAGATTTAATCACAAGTACAATAATTTTTCAAGACTTAAATGTATGTCTTTTCTAAAAATGAACTTTGAGCATGTATTTTCTAGAATTGTTAGAAAAACTAAATTACATGAAAGAAAAGTCTGGGTTTCCACCCTTTTTTATCTTCTTTTTTGACATTTAATGTTCTCATTGATCAAAAATTTAAAGATGAATGCACTAATAGTAGAGCTGTTCCTCTCCCCTCCCCGCCCCCATATGGTGACTTCATTTTACAACAATAAAGATTCAGAATGGTTGTGTCAAAAGGTGATGTGTGCCAACACTACTTTAACTGACAGAAAAACATACTTACATTCAAAGAAAATGTTTCAATCTGAATCTGCCTTAGGCCTTATTAATATGAGCAGCTTGTTGCATCTGTTTCTTCCAGATTTGATTTTTGTATTTTGGTTTGTTCTAAAGTTTCCAATAAATTTTTTAATTGCCTTTTCTTCAAATATAAGACTTCAGAGGGTCTGTGCTGTATGAAGACCACTGTTTCTTTCATGAAAATGCACATATTTAAGTAAATATTTTAAATGGCATAGTGCATGAATTCAAAGGAGTTGGTAGAATGTTGCTCCTGCTCTAAGAACAAGCATGTCTGATGTCTCCAAAAGTACATCTGAATCTGAAGTTGTGGTCAGTGTTACACCTGAAGTCTGATGTTAACTAGAATTACCTTCAGGCATTAATTAATTACACTTGCACGTTCTCATGCTAAGGTATAGGAAGATTCTCAGGAATTTGGTTTTGTGTGTTTTCATAGATGCCACATTTTTGGGAGTGGTAATAGAATTCTTGCATCTTCATTATTATCTCTAGTGTAGCTTTTATAAATTGAGACTAAATGTCACCATAACCTTTCTTTTGACTCAGAGTGAAATAGGATATACAGATCATTTTGCTACTTTTCTCTCTTTGGGTGTGGATAGGACTGATTATTGTCTTTTCTGATTGAAAGGGGCGGAAGCAGTGAGAAACTTTTTGTAGTTCTTACCAAGTCAGAACTCCTGAAACATACAGGGCATACAGGGTTTGTCTTCCCTGCAAAGGTTGGACCCTCTTAAGATATCTGCATTATGGAAACAGTAGAACTGGTCTTTCACACAGCTTAAAATCTAAAAAGGAAGTATTCTACCTCCTCTTAGTCATTAACAGAAGTGCCTTCAGAATTGGGTGCCATATAGGAGTTAAAGGCTACTAACATTCTATTTTGGTTGAAACTAAGTACACAACATAAGCTGACTGTAAGCACTGATAACATGGTCAGTTTTGCAAGCTTTTGCACAATTCCAGCAGTGCACCTTGACTTTCTTAACAAACTTCATTTCTTTTTGTTCACAGTCAGAAACTCAGTTCTGTGGAAATATAAACTTCCCCTAGTGTGTGATTAAAGAAGTTACGGCTTTGGATTTCACAGAATAAAGGTCTTTGAGGCAAAATAATTTATCTAGCAAGGCACTCTGTTGAATTTCTGGTACAAAGGTAAAAGTAATATTTTATTCTCAAAATGAATGGAGGAAGAATTTTATCTTGTTCTTTAATATATTCCAGCAGCAGCATAAATAGTCCAAGATACTGTAATTCAAAATATTATAAAGGTAATACTCTGTATTTAACTCAGTCTTCATATTGAGGGAGTTAGAACAACCTTTAGAAGTGTAAAACATCAAGAAAACCTATTTTTCACCTTCAGTGTTTACAAGGTACATCAATAGGTGGTAATCTTTTGGATAGAATAAAGAACTATAGTACTGGCCACAGTAAAAGATTAGGCTCAAGAGAAGCTCTTACAGAAGGCTAAGGAATAGTGTTTTTCAATGTCTGTATAAAGCACTAAAGTAAAAGTTGTTTACCAAAAAGTTTAATCAACTTTAAAATCCTGAGGCTATTCTGACAGTGGGCATTCACATGTTAAACAAGATGAAGTGATGGAAAGGAGAAGTGACAGAAAGTGAAAGAAGGGATCCTTTTGTCCATTTTTTGCTTTGCCCATATTTTTAACTTCTTACTGAATTGATAAAGTGACACTGAAAATTGACACAAAACTTCAGGTTAATTGTATGAAATACAATTACATATATGGGTTTTCTAATTGTAGCTTTTGTCTTTGCATTTACTTTTTCAGTTGTACCAAAATTAAATTAGCTTCTCTCTTCAAGTCCCCAGTGATTGCAAGTTGTTGCAATTCCTTTAACAGTTTTGCAGCAGACCACTGATTAGGGTATGGTATTGTTCAGTTGGTACATAGGCAGCCATAGAATTCAGCTTCCCACAGCCTAATAGTGTCTGTAGAAGTAGCAGGAATAGAAAGTGGTATTGTTTTTAATTCATGTTACTAGAGTGCCTGTGAGGCTTAATCAGACCAGCATCCCACTGGCTAGACATTGTACAAACAAAGAGCAAAAACAAAGACTTCCCGCGGAGTGGGTAGAATCTAAGATAAGACAAAAGACAAAAAAAAAAAATGCACATGAATGGAAAAGTAAAATGAGAGTGTCAATATTTGTCTAGCTGATTAGCAATGGTTTCAGCACATCATCAGTTTAAATAGTCATTTTTTCTCCTGTATGCATTATGAGAAGGGGAAACTTTAGGGTGAGATTTGAAGGCTGGATAACAAGGGAGCTGGAAGAATGTATATTCTGACCAGCCTCATGTGCTGCCTAAACTGTTTGACCCTGACCTCATTCAGGAGAATGTTCAAGCTTGAAGCCAGTTGTAGGTAGCTATTTGTTTAATTGTATCAGTCACTTGAGTTCTTTGGAGTCCTTCTCGTATCTCCTGACAGTGATTTTATCACTGCATTTGCCTCTTCTGCAAAACATGAGAGAATAGATAAAGGTTTGTTTGAAAACTTCATACAGAAACAATCAAAGCTGGTGCCATGGGCTCCAAGTGAACAGTGATTATGAGGTCCTGAAAGACCACTAAAGCAAAGACAAGGTAGATAACATGGGATGAAACAGTAAAAGGGCATCAGTGAGAAAATTAAATAGATGGCATAGTCAGAATACTACCCTTGCAGTGGTATTTGGAATAAGAGCAGTGAAATTGCTTTGTCAAAGCCTGAGAAGACCAGGCTGCAGTTACAGGTGTGACAGCTTACCTGAGATTGTTCTGTGAATGGGCAAAGATGTCTGTATCCTACAGACAGTAACACCACATTTAGTAAACTAACAGTGAAATTCAAAGGAGAGGACTTGGAAATCAGTCTCAGATAATGACCCTGATTTGGCCTACCTTGAATGACATGTTATGAATGTGAAAAGTAAGGAAAGATGTTTTACATGTGTGACCTCCAAAAGTGATATCTGTAGGCATAATTACTTTTTTTTTTTTCCACTTGGAAAGTTAGAGTCTAGTCTGAACTGGAGAAGCAGCTCTGCAGGGTTTTTACATACAGATAATACCTAAAATTGTATTTGTGGAGTAAGTCACCAACAGACATATTGCAGACAGAAAATGGAAGGCCAGACACTTAGAACCGTATAGGAAAGTGAGGAAGGGGCAAGTTCTTCCAAATAATCTATTAAAAAATAAATTAGGGAAGCAAAGGAAATAAAAGGATCGAGGCAGGAGTCAAACAAGGATGAGAGGATTTAAGGAAAACTGCACCACTAGCTTCATTGAACATAGCCCACAAGGCAGATGAGTATAAAATATCAGTTTTGAGGTTGATTAGGAAAGTGTTCCTAGGGGCTATGGTCAAAATGAGAGATTGGCCCACAGAGTCAAAGGCAACAGACAGCAGTTTGGTAGAGCCCGACCAAACTGCAGGAAGGAAACTGAGCCTAACCACTACGAGAGAAACAACAGTTAGAAAAGCAGATCAGTTAATAATAGATTTTGGTTTGCTTTTACAATGCATGAGATTATACCATGTTTATATAGTGTAGCAAAAGAAATGCAGAGGCTGAGACATATAGTGAAGATCAGAAGAGATAAGTAAGCATGAAATGAGATCAGCAGGCAGTCTGGACTGCTGCAAGTGATCAGATAAGTGCATAAAAACCCAGACATCTGCTTTTGTGGCATAGGGGTAATGGAAAGGACACTTCATAAATTCGTAAGTTTTTCCCTTAGAAAAGCTTCTTCTAGAGTCAAAGAACTACAAAAAAAATTCATAAAAATCATAGCAATACAGGAAAATGCAGGCTTGAACTGACCTCTGAAGGTCTGTGGTCCAACCTCCTACTAAAAGCAGGGGTAACTTCAAAGTTAGATCAGGTTCTTAGGGCCTCATCAATGTCCACAGCATATAAAATGATAATAAAGTCAGCAGGCAGAAATGCAATGCTCGTGGAAAACAGATATTTGAAATTAAACTATTCTCATTATAATAAAACTACTTGGGGCGTCATTGGAAAATATTAGTAATTGAGTACAAGAAATATGGCCAGCTTGCAATGTTTTTAAGTTCTGGATGATATGTGACTGAACTGTACCTGTTTAATAATCTTATTCCATACTTTTTAAGATTTTAAATTATTTCAAATTTATACTCAATTTTTGAGATGGCAAATTTTATTATTATTTTGAAGAACTAGGGCAAGAGAACTTCTCATGTTTCTCACAAGGATGGTCCCTAGGATGTGTTCCCCTAGCATTGTCTATCAGTTTGTTTCAGGGAATATGTTAAAAAAAAATCACATACCTCTTCTGGGTACATACTGTAGGAGACTATTTTATATATATTTCAATATTTCAATATATATATTATTGCCATCTGGAAAATAATAAGTAGCATGCTCATTCTACTTTGCTCCAGAAAACTTAAACCTGTGCATGAAGGAGATAAGAACTGCTCTTTTGTTGTTCATCTGTTGCTCAGAACCAAGACATTTAGGAATTCATTATTTCGCCTTCACTAATGTCAAAAAAACCTCTTGTTGACCTCAGCTGAATCAGATTCAGGGCTCGTCTGTATTAATGCATGTACTAGAAATGCTATTTTTCCAATATATCTATTTCGTAGTTTTCTAGTTTTACTCTACTAATAACATTGTACAATTCTAGGTATGACAAATTACAGCTAGAAAGAGTTCAATTTAGGAGTCATAATTGTATGCATTGTGTTAATATTTCATGACTGGGGTGATTTAACATTTGTACATTGATGGATGACGTTCTTGCCAGGACTACACAGGAACTGAGGACAAAAGATAAAATGAGAAGTACTGCAGCTTTATTACAACAGATAATTCTCTGGAAATGGGCTTTTAGATCTGAAATCAAATATAATTAGAAGCTCTCATCTCTTGCAGAAAATCCATACTGATTTTCATCTTTCTCTCTTGAGCAAAAGCTATATGCGATATTGTTTTTAATAAGTTTTAATGTTCAACTTTGGAAAAATTACAAATGTCTTCTTTAGCTAATTTAAAACCTAGCTTCTTCCTATTGACAACTACTGTTTGTTTAAGGAAACCAAACCTGCAACAGAGAAGAGTGATTTATCTAAAAGCTGGATATCAACTGGGGAAAAATACTGAGTTTGGTAATTTTGGTTTTTTTACATTTGTTAACTAAAACCAAAAGAAGCTATAGAGAGCAGGTGTGCACACACACCTGTTTATTCCTTGCATTTGACCTTCCTTTCATAGTTCTCTTTGCAATCTGCACTGTACACTCCATTAAGCCACAGTTCTGCAAACACAGAAGTGAACCCACAGCCACATCTGCAGATTGGCTTTCAGCTTAACATTCTCTTTTCAGAGAGGGTAATGGAGCTGACACTGGGGGCAGGCACTGTGCATACTTGTGTTTTTATACGGTACTCAGCTTAATGAGGTTCTAATCCTGATGAACCATCTGGATGCAGTTAAAGTATGAAATAATTAATAATGGAATTCCATTAAATTGCTTCCCTGTTCTCCTTAAATGATTGCTCAGAAGATTGTCCAGTTAGAGAAATCAGAGTCCTAAGAATCTAACTTTTTACGTTATGTGCAACAAGAGTTATTTCTCTTTTGCAGAGTTAAATATGAGTACATATCTTCAATAACTCAAACCTCAATATCTGGAGGGGCTGACTATAACTCAGTAACTAGATACATTTAACAAGGACACTGATGATCAAAATAGGGTTTGTATACTTACAGATGCTGACTGTTAACTGGACTAGAGTGTGTATTCTGGTGAACCTGAACAGAGGTTCACAATCTCAAATTTGGGACTCAGCCCAATTACCCAGGTAGTCCATCATACTTTGTCTTTATGCACTCAAGTGACAGTAACTACTCTTTCTCAGCTCCCACTGAAGTTGGTGTGAGTGGTATCAGATGCACATTTATAAAGATCACTTTCTTTAAGTGTCTGGACAGAAAGACTAGTTACTGGAGCAAAAATTTTGGGCCATGTACCTTAAATGTATAAAACACTTTTGAGACTGATCTCACCAACTTACTTTAACCTACAATATCCTCACCTATGCAATCCTTATGTAGGAATTTTTTCAATTTTCTTACAGTTGTGCTTAATGAAATAATTTTCGTTCTTCAGTTTTTTGGTTTGGTTTTTTTTTAATAACCCTCTTTTGCGTGTGGCGTGACATCCTGCTAGTAGAGTTACATCAGTGTGCTTAAGATAATACAGATAGGACAAACCCTGTGTACATGCCAGATTCAGTGTAGGTAGTGTAAAATGTTTTGTGACTTTCACAGAATGAGGTAATAGCCACAAACAAGAGACGCACCTCTAAGTCAAACTTCCTGCCTGTAACAAAATCTCCCGTATCTGTAGAGAAAAAAAAAACCCTTCAATCTCTATTTTCTGGACTATCATGTTCTAGTAACCAAGATTAATCCAATATACGTATAATGGAATGCATATGAAGAAAAGTTTGAGTCACTACCTGTAGTCCATGGCTTTATGGTCCTAGAATAATTTGATCACTCAGTCCTGTGGAGGGGAGGGGAGGGTGTTAAGCTCTCAAACTGAATGCTTGCATGTTTCCCACCCGCTTGCTTTCCAGACTTAGACAATGAGCTTGGGCCTAAGTAACCCTATTTTGAAATGATTCCTTGTCAACATGGTGTTCTGTTTGCAGAATATCTGTATGGTTGCATACTCCCACAACCTTTCTTCCCATGCTACATACTGAAGGTTCTTACTTGATTTCTGTATGACAGAAAATAATAAATCCTATGTGTAAGTTAAATGCTGAGTCACTGTACTTAATTCAACTTGTGGATTGCTGGCATCAATTTTTATTTGTGCTCTGTAAATGGCAAACAAAAAAGTTACTTTCCTTTTCCATCTATTTAGTGAACATTCACTCCTTTTTCTCCTTTAAAGGAAAATACTGATTTTTTTTTTTGATTGTGTCATCAGAGAACAGGACAGGTGATGTGTGTGTGAAGATTGACAATCAGTTTTCATATAAAACTACATGGAGAGGAGGATACCTATGTAACAGTCCCACAAAATCAAACAATGGTGCTGATGTAGAACACACAGGATATGGGACAGGAGAGCACAGAGTAACACTAATTTGATGATAGATTTTGCCTTGTCATAAATTAGTTATTCATTCAAATGCTTATGCCATTATCTCCATCATAGGGGAGTTCTAGTCCCAAGATCTTTCTATTCTTGCCTAAGTGGAGTTCTGTACTCTGCTTCCAGGAAATATTTGATATGCTGCCAGACTTGGCCCTGTTCCTTCTCTCTCCTGCACCTTCACCTGTATGTGAAATGCACCATGTGGTTGTATGTGGGAAAGAAATGCTTCTGAGATTTACAGCTAAGACTAGACAAATGTCAGAAACTGTCACAGCAGAGCTAACAGTAAGTGGGAAAATAACTTCAATGCATCAGATAGCATAGGATAGCACTTTTTCCTTCAAAAGTCCCTTTTGGGAAAGGAAATTACTGTGGAGAAGAATACTCTGAAGAACATACAATTCAGAAAAATCCATTTTCTTTGAGTCTGAGCTCTACTTAATTAGTGTTCTAACGTTCAGGCTCAAAAAAAAAAAAGAGAAAGCCAAATCATGAAATACTCAAATGGTATTACAGAACAAACTTCTACCAGAATTGTCCCTTGGGCAGAGTCCCAGGGACTCAGTATGTCCCATTGCAGCAGACTTGTACCAGACGAGCATTAGGCCAGGGCAGCTCTCACACAGGAGACAGTGTGGGGTCCAGGGCCCATTCTGCCCAGAACCACCTGCCTCAGAAAGAGTCCTATTTTTATTTCAAACACCAGCTATTGTCAAATGTAAGTGACAAGCAGAAATATATTAAGTTTCTGGTATAAATATTTGCCAACTGTAATTAAGACAGTATAATTTACACATGAAAATGTATAACAACTGGAGTCAAAATACTGATAGGAAGCATGTTCTGTTAAGATTTGGGCTTTTCTCATTATCCCACATTTACCCATCATTGTACTTTGATGCTTGTCAAGCGATATTCTGAGTTTGGGGGTGTCCAGCTTCATGCACAGTAAGTGGCTATCAGGGAAAAAAAGGTATCTGCTGGTATCCCAGGAGCCTAAATCCAGTATTTGTATTTCTTTGGAATTACAATTTTTTTTGATGTAATATTTTACCCTTTCTTTTATGTACTGCCCATCTTTAACAGTATTACACCTAAAGAAACTGAAATCTACTCACCTGTTGAAGGTATTTACTCAGGGAATCATTCTTTATTCCATTCTATTCCCTACTACTGTTTTTTCTCTATTGGAATAGTTGTAATTCAATTAATGCACGTACATATTAAACATAATCCAAACTATGAATTCAGATACAATGTAGTTATAGATCAAGTATAACCCTTAGAAACAAAGCAATTCCTACTTTTTACCCCTCTCTAGTACTGAAACAGATTCATTCATCGTGTGCATAAATTCAAAATTCATATTGACAAATGTCAGCAGGATCACCAATCCTCATCATTAAACTGCTCTATTATTTCATAATTGTACTTTAAAGTAATTCCTGATGTTCTTAAGTCCCTGATTTTTGTATGCAGTCAGAGCATATGGTTCCACTGTGTTACAAAACGCGGTTCAGTTTGTGGGCCCTGTCACTGCTCTCTGGAATGCTGTAGTCAGGATACTCAATACATCTGTTATTTTCCTTTAATTTGCTGACTTTGACATTTATACTCCACAAATACTCAAAAATTCAGTATTAGAAATGTCTTACTTACTATGTAACGTAGCGTGACACTTCCATACCCTTGCAGAGCAGGGTTACTCTAACTCGGGTGCGTTTGACCAACAGGGGAGGGAAATCAGATGTGAATCCATGTCTTATCTGGAAGAAAAAAAGTAATTTTTAAATTATTACAATGCCTAACTATTTCTATGCTAACCAAAGAATTTGCTATATAAATGTATAGAGTTTTAAATATATATAAATGAGGTTAATTTCTTCTATCTTAAAATGCACTAAAAAGTGATTAAAAAGAAAAAGCTTTTACTAAAATATTTGAATTTTGGTAAAAAAAATAATTTCAGAAGATAGTATGAGAAGATACATGCCTGGGTAAAGAGCAGAGCTGGATACCATTGCTTTTAATGCCTCAGCATCCCAGCTCCTCTTAACCATGTGGAAGTATTGTTTCCTCTTACATGATTAAAAAAGAAGCTTCAACGCACTCAGCATTTCTTTTTCACTGAAAGTGGTGCTGCCTCTTGCCTTCGCATTTTTGTCCTGCGAAAATTCTGTGTTTATGTAACTTCTATGGAAAACAACTTGGCCTGTTCTTGCCCAGAAATAGCTGCAAGAGTTCGCCGCTCATTCCGAACATTCCCTCGGGCTCCAGGGCCACGCGGCTCCTCCTGAGGGCTGAGGGTGAGGGCTGAACATGGGGGCTGAGAGGGAGGGCTAAGCGTGGGGGCTGAGAGTTGAGGGTGGGGGCTGAGAGCTGAGAGTGAGGGCTGAAGGTGAGGGTTGAGAGTTGAGGGTGGGGGCTGAGAGCTGAGAGCTGAACATGGGGGCTGAGAGGGAGGGCTGAGCGTGGGGGCTGAGAGTTGAGGGTGGGGGCTGAGAGCTGAGAGCGAAGCCTTGAGGGCTGAAGGCGGGACCCGCTCCCTTCCCGCCGCAGCGCTCCCTTCCCGCCCTCCCGGCAGCGCCCCGGCCTGGAGCCCCGCGCCAGGACAGGTTTCAGGGCGGGGCGGGGGCCGGGTGAGGCGGCTCTGGGAGCAGCTGCCACAAAGGCTAACGGAAACAGCTGGGCCCTGGGCTGCCTCTCGCTCCTTCCGGCCCTCCGCTGGGTTTTAACCAGCTCTTTAATGTATCCGTGTTCTTCAAACATCTCACCTTGTTAACCTGTCAGGAAATATTTGGCGTGTCTCTTTTCCCAAACTTGTCAGAAGTGGCACCTCATTGCAGAGCTATTAAACTATAAAACTACTGAAAAAAAAATGTCAGAAAGTTGCGGGCAGGAGCAGACAAGGTGGATAACGACGGTCATCATGAGCACAGCTCTGCAGGTAGGATACCTCTTGTCAAGACCAGAATCTGACTCACTAGGAAAGGCTGAAAGAAGAATTTTCTGTATTGTGTATATGGAAATATTTTGTTCAATGTCAATGAATACAGTTTCTTTCAGGATAAAACGGATATTAGTCTGAAGCTGCTTCTGTTAGAATACTAGTTCTTTTTGTGTGCAACTGTGTTTTCTCCTAGCTGCTTCCATATCTATTTAGTATTCTTGCCACCTGCTATTCTGAGTTACACTGCTTTAGGATATTCTCCTGACTCATCGTTTTTGCACTGCACTGATGCCTCTTTCAGTTGCTCTATAAATAATTCCATCAGAAATGTTGCTGAATTCTCTGAATTTCTCCCTAAATACTTTATTTTTCCCTATACAGTATCAACATGGGGTAGACAATTACTCTGTAAGTACATAATTCAGTTTAAAGTACTGAGTCTTACAGATATTAATATATATTTTTATCTGTTAACATCAGAAGCCTTAACTCCATTCCCAAGTAAAGAGAAAGGGTATGTCAAGGAGCTGGTAATTAGCTTCTGCAGCTGAGGCCAATTTCATGCCAGCTGGCGAGAATTTAGAGGCAAGAGAGCTTTGATTCACAAGCAAGGATGTCTTATGCTAGCTTGGCTGACAAGGTTATCACCCCATCTCCGCTGTGTAAATGGGTGAACCGTGTTGAAGTAATTCCTGAATCGCCTCCATTTAAAGCCTTTACTTGCTTGCCTGCTCATTTTGGAATTTACAGCCTGTAAGCTGTGCATGTTTGTGCCATAATACGGTGAGAGGTAAAGAATGGCAGTGATTTCATCAGCTATGCCAGCATAACTCACTCAAAACTACTGCTTTTAGTAAGGGCTCCCCATAAGCAAAGCAATGGAGGTGAGTGAATACGAGTCCAAGATGGCTTTTCTGTATTGGTTTTGGTTATGAGCTATCATTTTCATATAGCTGATATTTATATTTGTACATTAAGTAATTCAGCCATGGCTTTGAAACTGAGAGTTTTTTCCAAAATGTAGCTAAACCTTACAAGCAGTTGCCACTGAGTGTTCCCTTTCCAGACCAACTGAAAGCATGACATTTCTAGTTAATGTCTCCTTCAAGGTTCACTTGCAATCCAGATTTTCTGTTGTACTCTTCCACTAAATCATGGCACTTCCCTATATAAGCAGTCTGGCTGTGTTTTGAATGGTTAGGTTAAAGAACATGTTATTAGCTAAAAAGGTTCAGTGATTTAACCTTTAATATATGTGTGTTCGTGCAGCTTCTGTGTAACACTGCAGAAATGCTTTTTGCAGGCTGAAAAATACCTCCAAACACATTCCATTCTGTAGATGATTATGCTGCATAGTGCAATGTTCTAGTTTTCCTGTGTGGATTGCATTCTGTCAAAAAGCTTTAAAGAAAATCATGCCCCATACAGAATTTCTGAACGATTTTCCAGCTGAGATGCTGACATCTGTGAAAATAATGCAGCCTAATTAATCAGTCACAGAAACACACTACTGTATGATCTTCAGTTCTGCAAATCCTCCTTTAGCATATCTTACCAAAACAGACTGTAAAATGTTTGAGCTTCTTTATGCATTATGCAAGAGTTTCCTGAGACAAACTGAACATACACATACAGAATTGTTATTCAGTGTCTGTAACTTCCAATCAAATACTTCAAAATTTCCTTAATTGATCACGCTTAACATTTTAGTACTTCTTTAAGTGAAATAAAAAATACTTTTTGAACAACAGTGCCAAAGGTCTAGCTATAGTGGCTCACCTGATGCTTTAAGAATATTTCTAACTTGTTGGCTGAAAAACTTTTCAAAATAACCTTTTAAAATTTATTTAGGATCATGAAATTTCTACAGTTCTGCAGAGGCAACAACACCGAGTTCGTTATTCAGAATCAGTGGAAACTGGATCTGTGATTTTTCCTCTTTCTGGTACAGTACTTTAAAGTTTTTAAATCATAAAATCCACAGAAGTACAAAGTCAGGCCAGTCAGTTAGTTGTGGGCTACACTAAACTAAATAAAATCTGCCTTGTTGGGATGTTGTGCAGTAGTGGAAGGAGCTGTGCTATGATGGTATGTAAATTGGAGGATGAAACAGGTAATGTTGGAGGTTAAACACTTCCATTGTATTTTAATTTTTTGGACATACTATAGAACAGCTATGTGAGATTTGGTGATATCAGCTGAACTGTTCAGTAAATTCATGTTATAACTGAGTAAACATGCCAAATGCCTCTAACATGTAAGCTGCCATCAAGATTTTTAGTAATACATGGCTGTAAATGTCAGAGTGAACCAACACCTTTGGCTTTCAACTTCCAAGTTGAATTTGCACAGCTGGTGGTAGCAGAGGAGGTGAGGAAAGGATTATTTGAGTGGATTTGATTAGGAAATCACTGAAACTGTAAACATGAAATTGCTGGTTTTCCTTTTTAGAACAGAAGATATTCTAGACACGTAGATGAGATACTTGAGTTTTCCTGAACTTTAAGGACTAGCACACATTGAGATAGAATTTTGTATGCTCAGTTGTTAACTCTCCTAAACTTCAGCCTTCTTAACTTTCCCTTCCAGAACAACCTAAGTTGATAGAGCTGTAAGTTCATTTTTCATGGTAGAGAGTTTGGCTAACTTTTAAGATTTTACAACTGTTTCTTTCATTTAGAAACAGGACTTCCTGAGGTTTTCAGTCAGCCTTTGCATCTGCCCCAAATTAATTCCATTATAGCAGTTGCTTGTTCCTGAAGCATGTGCTCGCAAAGGCATTCAGATGTTGACTACTTGGAGTGGCTTGAATAGTTGGTGGTATTTTGATGTTATGGTAGAAAAATAACCTGAGTTATTTGTAGTTTTATCTTAAAACTACTAGCCATCACTGGCCAAATCTCCCTGTCAGAGATGTGGAAATTCATTCATGTGCTGTTCCACTGCATTTTAAACTAATGGTTGCTTTAAGGCTTGTGCTTCCCACTTTGTGGTGAGAAGTTAATCCCATTCCTGCCATGACCTGTACACTTACAGCGGTTTCCTCGATAGGCATTGCATTTATACTGTCAGACACTCAAGACTTGCTTAGGACAGGGGAAGAAGAGTTTTCCAAAAGAATTCAGAAGTTCATGAACGTTCATCGGAACAGCTTTCTGGTTTTGTCAGCTGCTCTTCATGGACCAGAAGAATGGAGTGTCATGTTCAGGATTCAGAGAAGGTATGATTTCAACATCAAATTGAACTTTATATTGCTAGGAAGCAATGAAATAGCAGTCTTGGATTTGGAAATATTATTTTAGGAATAAATAGGACAAGAGGCAATGGACAGAAATTGATGCACTGGAAATTTCACATGATTATGAGGAAGAACTTCACTGTGAGGGTGACTGTGCACTGGAACCCAGAGATGGTGTGGAGCCTCCCTCACTGGAGATACTCCAGAACCTTCTGGATGTAATCCTGTGGGATTACATCCTCTAGGATGACCCTGCTTGAGCAGGGAGGTTGGAGTGGTCCCTTCCAACCTAACCCTTTGTGAATTACTTCAGGAATACACAAATTTTACTAATGCACTGTAAAAAAATATTTAAAGCATTTGTTTATTAATGGCAAATAAAGAGAATACCAAGTGAATCAATCTGACATATCACAGGTAAAAAAAGGGGATGTTCCTCAAAACACAGCAAATAAGATTCCCTTTGATCATTTTAGGCCTATGTAATATAATTGGTTATAAGTTTTTTCTCTAATTGGAAAATTAGACAATTTTCTTAGCTCTGTAAACCATATTTTCATAGTCATTCTCAAAACAGAAGGGGCAAGTTTACATCATGAGAAAAGGCTTTATTGTAAAGTGGAGATTTTTTACCAGCTTTTAAGATGTTTACTTATTACACTGTGCTAGAATAATTAAATAATCAATGTTATTTTACACCAAAAGTATAAAACAATATTAAAACTGGTTTAAAACTTTACCTCTGACTTCTAATGAAGTCTGAAAACTTGCATATTTTAGTACATACCTGCTGACAACAGTGATCAGATTATGCTCCTTGCTTGTAGTCAGAATTATTTTCTTGTAGGTACAGTAGCCCTAACTGCAGTTGATTGTCATTCTTGGCCTCAAAGAAGTGACTGTTCTAATGAAGTCTTTGATCTTTACCTCCTTGAGGTAACTAGCACCAGTTTCATTAAATCCTGGGCATACTGCCAAATGCTGATGAATAGAGAGTGTATGAGATGAAATGTAAGAAATCTATTACCCATTTGTGAAAATGTTGTAAATTTTCATGAGAGGCTTTAAAAGTTCAGCCACCATTCAGCAAGACCACATTATGCAGGTGATGGCAATGCTAATTCTCAACCTACTTTGTGGTTATGTACAATGGGTGTTGTGCACATGCTGATCACTAAAATGTGATGTTTTGGAACTGTATTCCATTTGGCAAGTCAGTACCTTTATTAAAATAAAAAATGTTTTTTCATTGCAAGCAATATCAAATTGATGTTGACAAGGGACAATTATATATATAAATATTTATGTATTTAAATGTATGTGCTTTTTTTACTACCTGGCAGCTTAAAGTTCTGCTATTGTTTGTAAATTACTGACTGATCTTCTCCTGGTGGGATTGAAACTTGTGCCATGTTCTGTGAAACTACAAGCCACCTGTTGGATTTGTTAAAAAACAAAGCCCCTTAGCATTGTCAGGTTGTCTTCTACTGCTGCTTCTTTCTGCTTATCTATGATTTTGCTGCAGTTGGGGAAAGATTATATTTATTATTATTAACAAGAAAATTATAGGATTCTTGTTAACAACGTGAATACATTATGTAAAGTTGTGTACAGCATGGGAGAAGTGGGAGAAAAGTAGTGTTTATCATCACAGCTTAAATGAGCATCCCACAAATAACCTCAGTACATCTGTATGGTAAGGTTTAAACACCTTGGAGGAAAGGCCAGACATGTTCAAATGCCCAGCATTCTGTCCATCAATCAAATTAATAATGCTAAATTTAGGCCTGCTGGTATTGGAAGAAAAACTATTTATAGATGTAGATTTTCATGGATCTAGGTAAGTACATGCAATTGTTTATTTGTTGCACTTTGTTCATTCATGCTTTGTTTAGCCCATTCTAGTATTAGCAAAATTGCATCAATTTATTTCTTTAATCTCTAAATGTAAATCCAGCCCTTGTTCCTGCAAAACTCACCAGGGACCTGAGTGCCTATGCTTGGAGAAGGACAGTGCCTGTAACATTTATTTTTGCTAATTAGAAGCAAGGGCAGACAAGTTCAGCTGAGATACCTTACCAGCAGGAGGTCTTAATGTGAATGAGTCCAAGTCATCAGACAGATTGCAGGGAAGAACAGGTGGCAGGCACAAGGGGAGGTCACAGGGGACTCTGCAACTGAGCAGCTGGGCACTTCATCTGCATTATTTAAATTCATTTTGGTTATTTAAAATTCCTCATTCTTTGTTGTGAAGTCCCTCTCCTGTTTTAGCTCTAGAACAGAAAACAGCAGCAAAGGTAACGTCATTGTTACTTAACGTGCAGTTCTTAGGGAGGGGCTCTGTGCTTGCCTGAGCTTTGATGTCTCTCTTCCATAACCTCACTGAATGACAACTCATGCTACTATTTTAAATCTTCAGAACCCCTTCTCATGAATGAATGCATATGAATAACACTATTTATGGAAAGAATTCATTTTAGATTAAAGTATTGAGTGAACAAGTCTTTACATGAAAGTAGTGGAATTATCCCACTATCTTAATCGTGTCTAGAATACAGGTTGTTTTATTTATAGTACACTACAAAGATTTAGTTCAAATTCGGAAGTATTTTTAAAAAGCACAGTGTTTTTAGATACTTTGCTGTGTTCTTCCACAGCCATAAAAACAACCCAAATATTTTTTACTGCCACTGAGCAGTCTTCAGCAATATCACAGAAGAGGGTGTAGCTCTCTCTGAATGCACACAGGCTTAAGAAGTGCTGATTGATGGTTGAGAGACCTAGATAAAGAAATGAGCCCTTCCAAATCCCACCTAAACAAGTGGTAAGAAATGGGACAGATGGCTTTTACAAACAGCATGAATGCTGCACTTGCCTTTCAAGATAAAAGCAGCCTTCTCTCTTAAGTAAAACTGCACAAACATGCTAAAACAGCATGAGCTGTTTACATCATGTGGAAATGCTGTTTGAGTTTTATGGCATAACAAATGAAATACATATTCTAAAAGTAACCTTATTTATTTTGATGTGCAGATTCCTGGGCAGCAATTTACGTGTAATACCAGTTCATAATCCTGCTGAAACTGTTAAATTAATGCTAACAATGGCTAAGGTAAGTCCAGTTGCATACACTTAAAAATATTAGTGTATTACTCAGGAAAAGCCAAGAACTATAAAATACTTGGTCTTCTTTAATGGAGCTTTCTGTGTTATACTGACCGCAATCCATGAATACACTAAGGTACGACTGGTACTCTGATGCATTAGCTGAGTCTTTAAACTACTGTTAAAGGTAACTTAATAGCTCTTAATAGCATCTAAGAAAAGAAATTAGATGTTTAAGAGCTTGTTTGGCTCCTATTTACCATTGTTAAGTTAGGATGTCTTTGTTTACTGTTAACTCCTGTTGAAATACTATAATTTCAGGTACAGCATTCCTGAACACCTACTTCAGAACACACGATTCAAATTTCACTGCTGAATAATTTTGCATTTCTACTATAGGAAAAATAAAATGTTGAATATTCTATTACCTAAAAGTCACCGTGTTCTACTAATATTATTTTTCTTTTCTCTAAGATAACTTCCAAGCCACAGGCAGATGATACTCGTTGCAAAATGGAAATGACAAAAGCCCAAATAATAGAAAAAAGTCCAGTTTGGAAGATGCTTCAGGAGTATCAGTCGAATTGTAATTAAGTTAATATTTGGGTTTTTATTCATAAATAGAGTTGCTACATTTTAAAGAAAATATAGAATGTTCTTAAAAATATAGTTACATTTCAAAAAGACTACATACAACATATGCATTTGGAATGAAAATTCGTATTAAATAGCTGTACAGTAAAAAATATACTTGATACCAAATGTGCTTTCTAGGGAGGGAAAAAAAGTGGTTTAGCTGCACTACAGAAAAGTCATCTTTATTTTTAACTTGGTTCTGACCTTACAGGTGCATCTGTTTATTAATAATACCTCAAAATATTAACTATATCTTAAGGAAACTTGTATGATTAAAGATAAGAATGATCCAAACAATTCCAAAATACAGGTATCCCTAAAAACAGCAACTGTATGTATGCAACCTTACACTGTTTTTTAAACACAAATGTTTATGTTACTAAGTTCTAACATGCTATTTGGCTCAATGTTGATGTGTTTTTCCTTAAACCTGCTTTCCTTTGCCACAGTGTTTTTACTATTTATAGATAGTATATTCTATACTGTTATCTATCTGTACCTTACAGTCCTGTCTGCAAATAGAGAAGCTTGTCTGTCAACATTAAAAAGTGCTAATAAAAATACCTTATGTTTAAAAGGGCTGTTTAATTAATGGTTCTTCAATCACTTGATAAATTTCTTTGAATTCACACCACCAGCCAGGAACTATTACCCAACAAATTCGGAAAATTAAAAAGAAATAAATGCCTAACTATATCTCCTTGCCACAGAGAAGAACACACCCCTGCTTTGGTTTTAGTTTCTAAACTTTAGTAAAAGCATCAAATTCTGAAGAGGAGTAAACAGATCATATCTGCAAATCACATGCAAAAAGAGCAAAACAAAAAAAAACAGCAACAAGACTTAATGAAGAGCAGCATTTGCAGATCTTCTGGAGGCCACTCTAAACTGGTCTTCTTTAAAGGGCCGTAGCTTCCCTTGCAACTGAAATCTCAGAGTCCAAATGATCTTGTCAGGAGTATGTTAATTCAAACACTTCAGCTGCCTTAACTATTTTCATCCATTACAGCTTTTGTTTTCACTTCAATGAGTTCTTCTACTCGAGCTAGAACACTTTCTATTAAATCAAATGTGAAGAGAGCTGAGTGTAAAACCTGAAATGACAGGAAAGATGAGTGTTATTTTTATTAGATTTTTTTTATCCATTTTACATTTACTTTTATCTCCACATTGAAAAAAAAATGTCAGTACTTTTGAGTGACTGAAGGGAAGTGTAAACTCACTTGAAGCTGCATTCCAGTAGTCATGGGAGGCATCTTTTCCCCACTAACAGTTACAGAACAAACTGTGTTAGAACTCTGTGCCTCTGTAGGAGAAAACATGAAGAAACCAACATGACTCTTAAAAGAATATTTTAAATATCAGCATTTCATGACAGTAATTGTTAAGAACAGAAATCTAGGGATTGACAAAACATGTGACAGAGGGTGCTGAACCTTAAGAGGAAGACAGTTGAAGTTGGATGATATCTTTATACTTTGTATAACACAAATGCCTACATTACTAAACATGCAAGATCTGCAAATGGAACCAATTTTATAGAGCTCACATGCTCTTTGAATGGAAAATAAAAATCTGGTCCAGTTTTGATACAATTTTAGTATTTCCACATCCAGGGAGATAGTAGGAGGTTCTTTAGCTTGACTTAATGAATCCAGACATTAAATACTTATTTTATTAAGAAAAGGCTGCATGCTTCTCTGTTTCAGATAGATTACTTGCAGCAGGCTAAACAACAAGGACAGGTCTGAAAAATTAGGGGAAAACCTCTTACATTCAGACCACATATTTGAAATTCAGTGTAATGCTTACAAAGATTAAACACTAGGGAAGAAAGCGAAACCATTTACTGTTACAAGTTAGATGTTCTCTCCCAAACTCAAATCTCTTTATACTTCGTTGAAGGCTAGAGAAGTGTAAGAGGGACTTAAGAAAAAGCTTCCTGATTAATTTTGAAAGATTCCCTTTAGAATGATATCCACAGGTTGCCTTGAGAAAAAAATCCCCTTCTTTGCCTCCTAAGTACACAGTTGGCAAAGGAAGAGGATAAGACCATGGGCAAAAAGCTGTATTGACATTTTTAGTAGCAGACACAAATTCCTTGGGCTATCTTAATTATACTGGAGACCACAAGGAACAGAGGATCTGACATACAGAGAGATTGCCTAAAGCAGCTACAGCTCTTGTGCCCTGTGCAATGTGTCTGCTTAACCCAGTGCAGAATCTGATTCTGTGTGTCAGATTAAAAAAAAAAAAAATGTATTAGAAGAAAATGAATGTAATGCTTCAGGCTTTAGAGAGCACTGTGACTTATTTTTTCTCTTGTTAACCCTCCTACACCTGGTATGAAAATTTATGGTTATGTATTCAGAGAAACTTAGTTTCTCCTTTGTAACATTAAAATCAAAAGTATAAATGCAGAACAAGCTCTGAAGGTCTTCATGTGACAGTTCTATCAAGTTTCCATAAGATGTACAGATGTGATGACAGGTAAGTTCAGATTTTTCTGATCAGTTAAGAAAATTTTTATTATTATTGAATATTAATATTGAATTATTATTTGAAGTTTGGAATAGTGTCAACAGTTAAATAAAAGCTGATCAGCATTCACCAGTTCCCTATTTCCAAAGAATTACCAAAGTTTCTAGATATGAACACAGCTAAGAACAAAAAAACCAACAAAAACTGACCTTTTCGGTTTTCTTTCTTATTTTTTATTTCTGCTTCATAATGTGCTTTTGACATATTGAGTCCTACACGCAGTGGTTTTAAGAAATTCTGCTCTATCTTGCCAAGTGTGGTCCATACACCAGTCTGTGAAACAGAACAGAGAAGCTTACAAAACAGTTTTAATGAAGCACTGCAATGCTAAGCTTTTGAGCACAAGTGTTTTTGACTAGTCTTTATAACATACACTCCTATGGTGGGAGGAAAAGAGAAAAAAATAATTCAGACTCATGCATTTAATTATGAACAGCATTGTGATGGACATTTAAGCTCCTCTTCCTCTCCCTTACATTATTTGTTGATTGGCCAATGAAGTAGTCAAAAAAAAAGGGTGCAAAGGGAGGGAGGACTGAGTGTGGACTGCTAACTACAGCAATGGAAATGCACATTTTCAGCTTGATCTTGTAAGCAAAGCTGAAAGAATCTTGATGTATTGGAGGGGAGCTTCTAGGCCCTTTCTCAGGCTAGAATCTCTACAGCAAGTAAATGGCAATTGTAGGCTCCTCTCTGATAATTCAGCAGTAAAACAGAACAAATACTTAAATTAACATTCCTGAATTAACACTGAACTGCAATGCCAAATGATAGTTGTGATAAATATCATGCTTCCCAAATGTCTATATTGCATTTTAAAAGCATTGTAAGAATGTTACTGGATATGCTACTCTTCCATCCCTCAGCACAGCAGCCACAGTGACAAGGAAATTCTCCCTGGTTTGACCCCGGTAGAAAGAAGGAGTTTACAGTGATGGCATCAGGAAGCAGGAGGTGCAAGGAAAAGATGCTCAAAACCAAGGCTGTTCTGGGTTACAGAGAGGAAAATAAGACTGGGTTTGCTATAGAAGGAAACAAATACAAAGCAGCCTTTGTGTCCTTGGATATAGGAGCCATTTATACAAGTCCTTTCTTCAGGCAGTATCCTCAAAGGGCAGAATAAGGATGATAAAAATAAGAATTTTCAGTGTTAAATACAGTGAATTCATTAACAACAGTGGAAAATTCACCAAATTTTAATACTAAATGACACAGTTGACTGTTCAAATAAGAAGAACAGTAATTACTTCCACCAGAATGTGGCTAAAAAAAGGAACTTTCTAGAAAAAGCCTTGTTTTTAAACTCGATTAATGAAAATGCTTGTTACACAGCAATAAAAATATCTGAACTGACATGAAAGGAGGCATTTTCTTTCTGCCTCACTTGCACTGTATGAAGAGAGACAGGGAGGAAGTCAAGAAGAACTGACAGAGGCTAAATTTAAGGGAAAATCTTCAGAAGATGTGATGCTATTTTTTCCTCAAACTCTATGGACATTCTTTTTGCCAGGTACTAGACAGCACTGTTACAGCAGCTGAGTGCTATTACATGTTGTTTTTTATTAAGAATAAAAGAGGAATTCTTACTTTTCTTACAAAGCTATGTATTTGCATGTAACTGAGTAGACCATTATGAGTACTTAAATAGTAATCACCCCTTAAATATGACAAACAGATACCAATATTTAGTAATTACATAAGTAGTAAAATAGAAATGCACCCACTGAAAGCTATTTTTGCTTTTCATTTTCATTACAGTTTTGGCAATCAGTACAAGTTATTTCACTATTATTCTACTTAGATTAGTAACATTATTAGGCACTTACAAAATTTATTCCTAGATCTCAAATTAGTCTAAAAGCAGATCAGTTTTTTTTTTCTGTATTGTAGAAGCCAGAAAATTATATTATTGTATTATTATTGCTATAAAGAAATCCAGTTGGAGGTTTGAGGGATATCAGCAAATAAATAAGCAAAAATAACAACTTTTTCATTTGGGAATACTTGTTAGGTGTGTGATTTTGTGGTGACATACTCTAATGTTTATGGACATAGATCACAGTTCAACAAGCAGAGTAAAAGGATTAGTTTGTTTATAGGAACAGTATATATGCAAACAAATCATCAAACAAAGGAACATATCACATATTTCCTAATGTCTTAATAAAAGCATTGCTTCTGGGGAGCTAACCATTGCAAAGAAAAATGCAAACCCCATGTTTTTTACATCAAGGATAAGAGTGTTCATGTGAATCCATCTCTCAGCTAATCAATCACTTTCAAATCAAATAGTACATACCTGATTGTCACTTTCACAATCCTTAATGACTAAGTATCTCAGCAGATTTAATGATGCCATAATCCTGTGAATTAAAAACATACAGACACCTATTACCAGAACAGTAATTTTAATTGTCCATTAGGCAGACATGCTAGGAGTATCCATTTGTACAAAAAGCAACCATCCATCTGTTGAGCAGTACAGCTCCACCTAGAGCACCAGTTTGTACTGATGGCCATAGTACAGTTCCCACTGCAAGTAAAACTGAAACTGTCATCAGCTTGAAGAAGGCTGCTGATTGTGAGGGAAAGAGTTCTCTCAAGAGACAGAACCTTATGAATTTATAGTATGTACAGAATTTATAGTATGTACAGTATTTATAGTATGTATCACTGGTGATCCAAAGTTGATTTGAAACTAATGTGACAATTTTCTTCATTACTGTACTGAAATTTTACTTTTGACTGTGCTTTTTAAAATAATTGGTTTTTCTTGTTTTACCATATTTTTGAGCAGAAATTATTTACTGTTTTTTTCAGATAACAAGTACAGTTAAACATCATACTTCTGGGCTTTTTTAAGCAAGTATATGTCCATCTGGACATTATCTCCCCACTGATTTACAAGCCCAAGCATCATAATATTACTTATCATATAGGAAGACTTACCCTGTATACACAAGATTTTTCAGACACATTTAAGTTTGGGTTTTTTTTGTTTTTGTTGGGGTTTTTTGTTGTTTTTGGGGGGGGAGGGGGTTGTGATTTGTTTTGTTTTGGGGTTTTTTTATGCAATTATTTACCATTCAGGTGGATCTGTAATCCTCCTCATGAGATACTGGATTCCCAGTAGCAATCTGTGAAATTGCCTCAAAGATGCCTTGCACCATAGGTTGCATCTGATAATTGTTATTCCCTTGTATCACACCACATTGCTTTTATTCCTCCAAGTGCTTCTGCAGAGAGCTGACAAACTATACATTCCTGAGGAAATAATGCTTTGCCCACTAGTTATGCCATTTCACATCTGAAGTCTTTCATCCTCAGGGAATGAAGGACATCTTTTTTTATTGTTAAAAATTAACGAAGTGGCATTGTGACATTCTTCTATGCAGAGCTGGTTAAAGTAAGCGACCATTTCCATTTCTAGTTCCATAACCTTAAAATACGTTGCTGTTGTCACCTCATTAATTACATGACAGCATACATCATTATAGTAAGGTAGTTTAAAGTCCTTTTAATAATGAAGAAAGGAGAAAAGCTTTTAAATGTTACAACTCACCTGTCTGAGTTTTGCAGAAGATCGGTCTCAGCACCTTCTGGAAGTGAAAGTACTAAATCTAGAAGGGAGATCAGGTGATGTCCTGTAAACCAAATGTTGTCATACTCCTTCTGAAAAAAAAAATATAAAAAGTTCATCTGAGTACAAAATTTAGGTCTTAAATAATGTAACAATAACTTGTATAAAACAAAAAAGTTTTAAAAAAATAAACACTGGAAGATAAACACTGTTTTTTTAATATTGACCTGTGAGTGAAATACAGAAACCAGCTACTTCATAATTTGAAAATTAATTGTCTTTTTGACAGCCAGGAAAGAAATGGAAGAAATGTAGTAAGAGAATTCTGAAGCTGCATAGTAAAAAGTTAATCATTTAGTTTTAATTAATTTTCTCAACTTTCTGGTATAATTATTATAAAATATGAGATTAAAATGGCATTGATCTAGCCCAGCCCTTCCTGATGGATTTATCACTTGCAAGGCACTCATAATAAAATGCTGACTGTCATCATAAAAGCAAAGAAAAAATTAATAATTCTATTTGGACTGTAATATTTGAATTCTATTTTAAAAATGAGGAACTGTGGGGATAAAACAATATACTGAGCAGTTCCACTTTAAGAAAGAAACGTATTTTCAAGCACAGAAAAGGTAATAACTTCTTAGCAAAATACAATAAGAGAGTGCAATTAAAATACAACTGTAAAATTACAGCCTAAATATGCACAGACAGAAAAAGCCAAAGTAATGTTTTTAATAAAATTTTCTGATCTTATGTATCTTTTCAAAGTGTATTTCTTTTAATGCATCACTCAAAGTTTTAGACATTTTCTCAACATCATAGTGATAGAATTCTAAGAAGGCAACTTGGCTTTTATTGGTAGCAGCCTCACCGTTAACGCTAAGTGGATCTGATCTTTTATATTTTTAATAATGTATCCTTCCACACCAGCATGGTTGCTTGTCTTCAGTAAACACCTTCAAACAAACAAAACACAGATATTATCTCTTTAAAGCTGTCCATAGAGTTAGCTCAAAACTTAGATAACATTCACTAAGTGGGAGTTTTACCACAGAACAGTATGACTATGTAACCTTTAAACACTGGCTTACATAAGACAGCTAATTTTATATGAGGCAATTGAAATTCATTATTTATAAAAAAAATTAACACAGTAAAATTAATGTGGCTTATCAGATGGAAATTATGTCAGAAATCATTGTATTGATACAATTAAGCTGCATTAAGGCTGATATTCCACAATCTACAGTAACTTGGATGCATACCTGAATAATGTGTATTTTCCCTCTGTATCAAACTTGTCTATGAACAACTGCAAAATACTTAAACTCTTCTTTCTCTAAAGAAAACAGAGATGTTTATCAGATGAATTCTAAAAAAATTAATTCAGCATTCAGAATCCATCTGATTCTGTAGGCCACTTAACATACCATATGCTCCATGGGACAAAGGGTCATAATTTTCACCAAATCCTGCAGTCAGAAAAAGGAAATGCAATTTATAATTACATACAGATTATTACATTACATCACACTGATTAAGATCTCCTCAAGACTTTAAAAATATGAACCAAACAAAAAACCCACAGCACACTTGAGAATGTCTAGGTGATCGTAGAAGATTCTCGTCAGAGAAATCCATGCTAGCTTCAGTGGTCAAAATCCCAGGGCTGATCCACAAGAACATTATTCTTGTACTCTTGGTTCCAGGTAAGGATGTAGCCAAGCACCAGATAGGCAAGGAGGAGACAAAAACGAGCAAGCACCACCTTTCAAGTAAGATCTGTGCCCACCTGCTTCAGTGACCTGTACATATTTTAATTGTATTAAAATATGTATTGGGTGTATTTTAATTGTCACTGAAACTTCACGCTGCAGCAGGTAAAAAAGACAATCAACTCTGTATAGCAGGACACTGAAGGTTTCAATTTAACAGCACAGGTGTATAAAGGTCCAGTAAGATGTCCTCTCTCAAACACCTCGAGGACAGCTAGGTATTATTTCTAATCAAACTTGCAAGACTCCTGTACACTGTTTCATATTACCTGAGGTACATTAATAAAGTCTCTGAATTCTAAATAGTGATGGAGAAGGCTGTTATCTTCCATTCTCAATAAACAGCTCTCAAACAGATCCTGCAGATGGGGAAAAGAAAAGAAAGATGCCAACAGTATGCACATATACAGGACATTAATCTATCAGCTTAACATTTCATGGCTAAAACAGCCTTCACTCATAAATCCTCATTCAGATATTGCAAGTTCCAAGCAGCTGCAATTTTAAGTGATAGCTGTAATTTAAACATTTATGCAACACTGAAGAATACTTAATTAAGCCACAAGATATTTCTGGAACTATTATCTGAACTATCAATTATACCTTTCTGAGAAGGGGAAACAAAAGTTTTATCATTCCTTAAACTGAAAAAATAAAACTAACATTGAAAATTTAATTTAAAAAACAACTTACAAGTCCTTTAGATAATACAGATTCTTCTGTTCTAGAAAAACAAAAATCAAATTTAGGTTGTTAATTAAAAAGACAGTTAATATTTTAGAAGAAATAGCAGACAGAGGTCAACAAGAACTTGTCCCTCAACAATTTTCCTTCTATTTTTTAAATATTGAATCTTCATTGCTCTTCCCAAAGATTTTTAGAATTAACTTGCTGATGAGAAATTGAACATTAGACTTATCTCTTCACAGTCAAAAATTACTTTTTTTCCCCTCAGTATTTATACATACTCAAAAGCAGTGTCATCTCCCACAGGTATTGAGAAACTGATTACCAAAGAAAATGAAATGGTAAATTCAGAATAGGAAACTTGCCTTCCATAGCAGTGCTAGAAGCTATTTGGTAACTGCTGCTTATGGAAGGTTAAATAATCACAATGTATAGAAAAGTTTGGTTTCCTGTAAAAGCTTGACATTTAAACATTTTGTATATCATGTCAGAATACATTCAAATAAATATTTTCACAATAGTTGCCTTTGGTAATAATTGTTATAGAAGGCAAGTAAGTATACAGTCTAATTATTCTGATATGTTTAAACTACTAGTTTTACATTTTCAGAAAAAAGTTTCTAAAAATGGTATCAGAATACAAGACAAAAACAATACATAAACGTTTAAATAACTTCTGCTTCTCAGTAAGAGAAGCCATCTTGTAGTGGAGCTTGCCATTTTAATGCTCAAGTTTATAAACCTCCTTTGAACTTATCTATATTTCAAATTTGTTTTTATGAATTACATCTACATCCTAGATCTGCAAATTCCACAAACCCTACCTTTTCAGCAGCACTTCAATATGTGTCATATTGCACACCAGAAGGTATGAAGGACTAGAAGAGAAGAATCAGGCTACATTAAGCTGCATAAGCCATATACATTTGCACATAATTAATATATTTGACAGGATTAGTATTCCCTTAAAATTGAAATTTCTTTCTAAAACTATTGATTTTAAATAGACAAAAAGACTGTAAGTCAAATCACTGTTAAGAACTCTTATGGGGAAACTGTCTATGGATATGTAATTAATTTTCAGCACATAACTAATCATAATAGTTTCTTTTAAAGGACAGCTCATCTAAAATTAAACTAAAACAGACTAATCCGCAGGAGTTTGTTCTTTATATAACATAAATTATATAAAATATAAATACATAAATGTTGACATAAAATTAATACTACTGAAATACAGTTTTCATTCATAACTATTCACAAATAAAGTTCTCTTCCACTCAGAAAGAATATTCAAAGTACAGACTTAGAATAAGCAAGAAAGAATAGTTCTTACCTAAAAACCACTGGAAAGCATTGCACACCAAAGTGCTGAACAAACACCAGATATGACAGACATGCCAAAGAATCAGCAGAATTCTTTCTCTCTATGTCTGCAAACTCCTGATCCTCCCAGTGTGGATTTTTGCCTTTATGATGTACAAACATTAATGGTATCAATTCTCCTATACTCCACAAAATGTCCTAAAAAATAAAAACAGATTTCCTCTAGTTGCCTTTAAAATACCTGTATACCAATTAAGTTTTAAAGCTCTAACTGTATTTACATACATTCTCTTGTACAGCATGTGTATAAATTAGTATGTTATGTTTTTAATATATAAATTAATATAAATGTTATGTTATAATATATAAATTAATATAAATATGTTATATTTGTAATATATGCACAAACACACAAAAAAAAAATCCTGGAGGAAAAACAACTAGTATTACAAAAATGTTACTGAGATAGCAAAGTCAAGCACACAGAGGTTAGCAAAAGACAGAATGAAGACCATCTGCAAACTCCCAGTTCAGCTTCTTTATCCCCTATGCTCTGAGTAAAAATAGATTAATGAAAACACGTCACAAAATTTCTGTGTTTTTCAGATCACAGAATACTCAGGTTTTGGTTTTTTCTCACCAATCAATATGGAACACAACATTTAGCAAGCCCTGATTCAAAGGCCTTTCTTTCCCATGATGCACAACACAAGGAACACTGGCCATTTGTACATCAGAAATACTACAGAGGTTACCCCCTCATGCCCTTCACATGGCTGAGGACATTGTCTAAGTCCTCTTGTACACATTACAGAAAAATGGGGAGATCAGGGTCAGCTCACTATTCTGCAGTTGTCCAAACCCAACATTCAGGATGGCACATTTTGGAAAATTAGGATTATGCAAGATGTCATACAGTCAAAGCATGACTTACTGACCATAGCTTCAGCTCTCACTACCTAATGCCATAAACAGAAGTTTATTGAGGAAGAGAAGGTAATTCATAATTAGCATTAAAAACACGGTCTCAGACCGTGCCCAACAGGAAAGGCAGGCTATATCTTACACAGCCCAGTAAGTCACCTCACCAACCAGTACAGAAATCAAAATAGCACTAGAACAAATCACAGGCAATTGTGAACTAGACCACTGGTTCTGCACACACTGTAATTAATTTCGACTGCACTCACTATAATTTCAGTTGCAAAATGCCGAAAAGGATGTTCTTCAATGCCCTCAAGTTGTTCAAGCTGAGCTGTCAATAATGGGTATTTCAGGCTTTTCATACAGCTGAAAAGGAAAGGGGTGGAACAAATCACCAATACAGTCATAAATACAGATTATGATGGTGTCATTGATGAATAATGCCTACATTCATATCAGCTGCTGCTATTCAAGGTATTCCAAGGAGAATAAAAAAATAAAAAGCCAACATCTCCTGTAGAAGCATTATTTAGACTTCACCTCCAGACTATGACTATTCTCACTGTTGTAAATCTGAGGAACTCAGGAATACCAACTAAGCTTCACAATGCAGCAACTAATAGTTCTTTATCATTTCCCTCTACTAAGCAGAAAGCATAAATATATAAGGCCTATTTAGGGGTTCTTTGTCAAAATACAACATTAGTTAGATATATGTTGGCAGCATTATAAAACACTAAAAAATGATTTATTTGCTCCCTATATAATAAACGCCTATTATTCGTTTTGTTAAATAACAGGACTATATAACACAGACATAAAACACTCACAATTTTATTAATTCTTCTTTCAGCTCCATGTCATTGTATTCTGATGACTTTTCCATATTTTTAACAACTTCATTCACAAAAGGTTTAGCAAAGTCCACCACTGCATTACAACATTGACAGAGACCAAGTTTATCTTCTTGTATTTGTTGTTTTGTATAAGGTACAGGTAAGGGAGTGAGCTGATTCATAATCATGGCCAATGACAAACCCACTGAGTAGGCCTTCTTGTTCTGAAGTTTCAAAAGCACTGGGGGAAAGAAAATAAAAAAGGGAAAAGAAGAGAGAACATTTTGAGACATTAAGTTATTACTTACTTAGTAGAGGAAAACATGAAGAAAAACATGACTAGGTAAGAAAACATTTTGCTTTCAGGGAAGGAGGGACCGATACTTGAAATCACATGAGCAAATCCAGCAAGACTAAACATCATCACCTAGTTTAATGTACTGTAGTCAACGTGGCCATACATTTGCAAGTAACAAATATTAAATCTGTCATGCATTTCCATGTTCTTCCTTTCTCCACAGCACCAGGATGAGGACCAAAAAAAAAAAAAAAATCTGCTTTTCTAGAACTGAGCTAAGTGAAATGATACATATCTGACCCAGAAAATGCCTTTATTACTTGACTCCTTTTGTGCTTGGCAAAACCATAGACAATAGCCCACCCTTTCTGCTGAGAACTGACTCTGGTTTTTACTCCGTGGCAAAAATAACAGAGACTCTCCCAGACTGAGGAAGCAGCACCAGAGGCTCTCCACTTTAACTGGACTCAGTGCAGACTAATTGCAGATTGGCTATCCAAAAAAACCACCTGTTTCTCTTGTTAAATTCTAACATAGAACAATAACATATCCTGGAGATTGCTACAATCAGACTTCAACTTGATACACAACACTTAATTTCATCTCACATAACAGAACAGAAACTACTGCTTGTTACCTACTCAGAGTGGCCAAACCCAACATTTTAAATTTTCATATGTAAGCCAGAATAACACTCCCCCTCACCAATAAAGTATTTCAACATGCTTCAATCAAAATAACAGTTTTATACTATAAAAATAGAACTGCATGTTTTAAAAGTCAAATAATTAAGAATTTCACATATCTATGTGATTCTCTATTTCTGCAACAACAGTAGAAGTGCTTTACACCTCTAAATGAAATGGTCATAGGACCATATTCTTGTAAATGATGAAAAATAGCTGAATATTGCTTTTTCAACTGATGCTGTTAGTCCCATCTAAAATCCTTTTCTAACAGGCCAATATAAGCATCAAATTTATGCCTTGTGTTATTTTGCAGAATATAATAGACTAAAAAGCTTGTCAGGACAGATATATTCTGAAACCATTCCAGCAAAGGCTAAACTAAATTGATAAATAAATGAGAAAATAATTTAATTCAGGAATCACATGATAAACAGAATCCCACCTGTCTGCAAAGGCTGAAGCAATAACATGACAGTTTGACACACTTGCTCTCCAGAGGTCTGCTCAATCTGCTCAAGTAAACCCAAAAAAAGTTCCTTTGGATTGCAAAGCTGCAAGAGAGGAAAAATGCATATTTTTAAATAACCATGATCATAACCAAAAAAATGAATCACATGCAAGCTTCAAAACAAAAGTTCCTGAATGTCAAGAGAGAAGATCTGAACATCCAAGATATGATTTAAGAAAACAAATATAAAACAAGAAGTACATGCCTACAATTAACATCTACTGAAGAGCATACCTGTGTGTACACTTTCATGAGCTGAAAATATATATTAGTAAAAACTGACACTAAATCTGATTTTTATGGGCTGCAAAAACAGTACCTTTGCAAAGTAATCCTTAGGAGCAGAGAGAGAAGTAGAATTTGAGTGTGAATTTAACTCAAGCTACAAAGCTTGCAAGTTGTTTTTGGAGTGCATAAATGAAAGAGAATGAGTTTTTTACAGGTTAAAACATTTTTTGGCTCCTACTTCATCAGAATCATCAGGTAATGATTCTCATGTTGAAGAAGGGTGAATGATTTAAGGAAAAGACTTTGCAGAGTGAATCATAGAAAAAATATAAATGCTATTCAGACACAGATAAGTGGAAAATGGCAAAGTCCTGCAGAATGGTTTTGAAACAACTGAAGAGAGAACATGAACAGAGAGACCTTGAATTAGATACTAGAAAATTCATTTTGCAAAATACTGTTTTACTTACTGCTAGCTAGCTCTGGTAAGATTGTGTCCTTTAGATCAACTTAGATCATTTTAATGTGTGTGAAAACCACACCTCTGATGCTGAGCCTACCACTTCCAAAGAGCCCTACCCACTGAACATGCACCATGAATTTAGAATTTCCTGTACCTTTAAACTGAGGCAAGGGAACATTAAAGTAAGAGCAGCTTATCCAAGTAACGATGTAGAATCATTATGCAAATATTGTCAGAATCAGATTGTATAAATATGTTTGTGTAACTGGCCTTTGGTGTATTAGCTTCATGGATTAATGATCTAGCACTCCCTTTTGTGCAGAACTTCCCTAACATTGTTGTATCATAATCACGTATTTCAAAGCCATACCTGTGCCAACTGATCTAGTATCCTCAGGCAGTGTTCTCGCTTATCATCTTCTTGTTTATACATGAAAATACATCTAACAAGAGGAGAAATGAGATTCCAACCCATATTCTTGATGATAACCTAAAAAACAGATTTTCAGAGAATAAACCAAAACTGGATGTAGTGTAAACCCAGAAACATTGTATATATAAAGACCAAAAGCAACAACAGATCAATGTCCTGGTTGCAACCATTACTGTCACTGTCATTGAATATTTAGCAACTGTTACCACAATTTGACACACATTGTATTCTTTCCCCATACCTATAAACACAGCTGCATATTTTGTATCATTTCCTCTAATTATTAACATTGACATGTCAATATATACTTCTAAATATCTATGACAATACATTTAAAACAGGACTGAGCAGAGGAGTTGTGCTGAAAGAACACTTGGACAAGTTATTCATGAGGGGATTGAGACTTTCAGTTGTCACTCCAAACTCACGAAATTCAAAACCAGATTGTGAACCTCATGTAACAGATTGTGAACCCAATGTAACATTGCTAAAATATTCCACCCTTCACTTCCTTCTGAACTTCCCATTTATCTCTGTTCCGTTTGGTGTACTGTCCCAGCATTCCTAATGCCCACAGACATTAGTATTTCAAATTAGCATCAGCCTAGTTGGCTCCTACAGTTGGCAAATACTATAATATTCACCTGTAGAAGGCTGACCCCTGACAGCAACTAAGCACCCCTCAGCTGTTAGCTTGCTGTTGTCCCTCTGTGGGATGGGAGTGAGAGTCAAAAAACAAAAGAGAGTAACTCTGAAGATAAGGACAATGTAATAAATGAAAGACAAAAAACAGCAGGGCATGGCAGGGGGAATGATGCAGATCAACTCCCATGAGGAGACCAATGCCCAGCCAGCCTCCAAGCAACAGCTACTTTGAAATGGGTCCCCATCCACGTCTTTACTGCTGAGCACGATGATATATGGAATATCTCACTGCTTTGGGTCAGCTGTCCCAGCTGGGTCTCCTCCCAAATTCCCTGCTTACTAAAGGCAGAGTGAGAAACAGAAAAGGCCTTGATGCTGCACAAGCACTGATCAGCAGTAGTTGAAACACTGGTGTATTATCAGCACCTTTTTGGTCACAAATCTAAAACACAGCACTATGCTGGCTGCCATAAAGAAAGCCAGCTCCATGCCAGCCAGACCCAGTACACCACCTGAAATCCCTGTCCTGTGGAAGTGGGAAACTATCACTTTCTCCTAATTATACTTCTCTGCTTCCTTTTCTCTTTGCTTCAATCACAGAAGAAGCGTTATTAATGGCTTTGTTAATATTACTGTGACTTGGGTTTCTGTGAGCTACCTGAATACAGAATAATGTGCACTTAACAGAGGGCAACTTATTAGTTATTCATATGTACAGCCTTGCTCCACAGGGAAAGTAGCTCTCCTCTATATAAGCAGTTTTATATTTAATGATGTTAATAAACACTAATATGTAATGCAAACTTAAACTCACCTTGTTTTTCTCATTTTGAATTACTTCTAATAACTGAGCTGCATATCCATCTTCCAAACATTTCTGACCTGCTACCTGAAACAGATTAAAATCTTCTCCTTTGAAATCAGCTTCTTCCAGAATTTGCTAGAAAGAAAACATCAATGTTTAACTCCATACTTATTAAAGTCAAATAAGAAATAAGAAAATCCATGCTTTCATTTCAAAATTAAATGTAGTATCATTGTAACTTTTATACATTTTTCACAGATTAAAAAAGCTACCAAGTTACTACAGAAGACAAGGCTGTATTTCAATAGCACTAGGCCTATACTACAGCATTCTGTTTGGAAGATGTGTTTTCTACAACAACCAGCTTTTGTTCCTAGGTTCAAGAACACTTCCTTCTCCAAGAAGCAGAAATAATCAAGCATCTTGGGATAAGCACCACAGAGAAGTCAATGAAACATGGAGGCTGAACTCAGCTGCCACATGAGGAATTCTACTAACAGCTGACTTGTCTTTTGAGGTCATTTTGGCTTTAATTGTAATATATAAAGAGAAACTCACATTACTTACACTTGTTACTTCTAAGGAAAGAAAACTACTTACACATCTTTGTATTATGGCTTGGAGTTCATCAACTGCCATTATAGTGTGACTGTGTTCTTCTGGCATGAAAATTTATTATGAAGAGGGCAGTGTTATATCACACAAATTTAAGACAGAGGCTGAAAAATAATCACATTATCAAAAAATGTTAATAAAGGAATAAGAACAATCTAGACAAATATTAAGACTACATAATTAGAAAATAAGGGAAAACACATTTTTAGGAAATGTATGCTATATTATTCTACTCCCCATATTTGCAGGAGACAGTATTACAGACAGGAAACAACCTGCATTCTATGCACAGGGAAACAGTGACTGCTGAGGGAACATACATGGAAAACTGCAGCTAACACAGAGCAAGTCTGGGCTGACTGCGTGTCAAGTGTGCACACCCATGACACACTACATTTTCTGTGACTATTCTGACCAGAGGAGCTTCTGCTCAGCCCTGACTGGAACACACTAACCCAATGTTTGGGATGTGAAGGCACTGATCCAAACACCATGCCAGTTTATATCAACAGTCCAGTCAAGATTACATGTACAGTTTCATTTACTTCTTTCTAGTGTCTAGGTTGGACTAGTTCAGTGGCCTTTTACCTCTAGGTATTAAAATTTAAATTTTTCTTGCTAAAAACAACGAAGTTATACATTTGAGTAATGTCAAGTATGTACCAAGTTTTACATAGCCAGGACCATGAATTACAAACACAATCAAGCCTGGTTATCCCATGTGATATATATCATAGCAGCACTCATAATCTTTATGATTTTAAATAATACCATGGGCCTAAACCTGGTTATATGATCACTATGAGTGTCAATTACCCCTACACCTGGGTTATTAGGTAACTATTCATCAAAGCACAGGCGTCTCCATGCAATGTCCTCAGCCTTTCCTCTTACATTTGACCTAATGTGGTTGGGTTGACCCTGGCCAAACACCAGTGCACCTACATGAGACAACACTGAGACAACCAACCTATCTGGGTGCCCACAAAAGGGGGACAACTCACAAAAGCTTAAAAGGCATCTGTGTGTGACCTTCTTCATTCAAAGAATAAACAACTCGCTTTCTATTCTTCACGGCCCATTTTGACATCTGTATGTCACTGAAACCTATCCTTTCCAGCCTATCATTTTAACCAGGTCATTACCATACACTTTCTTACCACACGTTGTACTATTTAAGCTCTTCATTTTACAGAAAGTTACTAATCCCGCCAAAACAATTTAACACACTTTCGAACGCCAGTACAGTTGCATTTTCAGCTCTCAGTAACTTCACAATGTACTTACAGCCTTGAAACGCGCCGCAAGCACCCACCGTGTTGCTCCAGGGATTTGCTGGCTGAGCTCGCAGATTGTCCCCGGCCTTAATACTTAATCCGGTTTCCAACTGAATCTTTTAGGAGGTTTCAGCGGCAAGTGGACAGCATCCGAATCATGTGAAACGTTCTATTAATACTCACCAAACTCCCTCCTAATAAACAGACACCCCAGCCCCTTCTCTGGGCGGTGCAACACCCCGGCTGGGACGAAGAGGCTGCCAGCCTCAGCCTGTAACACACGGCTGAATTAAAAACCACCACAAGGGCACGGCACCACCTCACCTAACCTCACCTCAGCCCCTGCCAGACGAACCCCCCGGCGCCGCGCTGCCACCTCTCCCGGCCCCGCCGTGGCAGCGGCTCCGCCCCGGGTGAGAGGTCGGCGGGCGGAGCGGCGGCGATGGCGATGATGGCGGCCGGGACGGGCAAGCCCCGCCGGCGGCGCGCAGGTGGGCGCTGGGATTCGCGCGCCAGCCCCGCACCCCCCGCCTGGCGCTTTGGGCTCTCCCTGTGCCCCTAGACCGGCACAGCGGCGGACTCGCCCAACCCGCCATGGCGAGGGGAGCGGCGGGCCGGCCATGGTCGGCTCTGTGGGCCTCTGCCGGGCCGCGTGCCGGTGATGAGCGGTGGGCCGGGCCGGGGGAGGCCGGGACCCGCCGTCCCCTCAGGCTGTGAGGGGCCAGCCCGCTCCGGCCCGCTCTGAGCGTCGGGGACGGGCTGTGACGGCGGTCGTGCAGCTGATCAGAACGCTGCGCTCTTCCTAGCGCGTCCTTCCTAGGGTAACAGCCCGGTTTCTCCCCCGCCTGTTGCCCTTGTCGTACGGGAGCAGCTGCCCGGGGAACCCGTGTCGGGAGCTGGGTCAGGGCCCCGTCCTCGGCGGCAGCGAGGGCGGCAATAGCGGCTCTGTGTGAGGGTGCCGGCGTTGGACCTGGCCCGGAGCAAAGCCCTGCGGTGGGGCAGCCTTACCTGGCTGCCGGGGTAAAGCTGGGATGGAGAGACGAGAGGTGTGGGTGGCACAAAATTATTGTCAGAATTATTTTTTCCCTTAGCTTTTTAGTGTATACAGAACATGGTGAATGAGAGTATGAGAAGAGTTGGGCCTGTTTTTGTACTTTAAAAAGTGTGTCTAACTGGTTGCTGAATACTAGCTTACTGAAATCACAACCATCAAAAGCAAGTTACTAAGCAATTATCTTGATTGTGCTTACAGTTTAGAAGTTTTAATGTTTTTCAGGTTCCAGCATTTTCCACTGTTAAGAAAGTACACTAATTCCTGTATTTGTATATTTGATTTCTAGGAAATAAGCATTCAGCTGCTCAGAAAAATGAAGATGCTGCTCAAAGGTATGATTTCTGAGGAACAGTATGTGTTGATATTTGTGTTGTTTTGCCTCACTTTGAAATTGCAGTCTCTGCGTTGCTTTTTCAGAGTACCACAATGAATTTCAGTAAATCACTAGTGTCATCATATGGACGTGATTGAGTGATGCTGTGTAACTTCTAACAGCACGCACATCTCAGCATTGTGTAGCATACTAAAAGTTTTTGCTGTCTTACTTCTTTACGTACCTGTCATTTATAATTATTTACATCAAAAAACACTCAGGAAGTGGCATTGGTTTATTTTATTCCTTCCTTTACTTTGTAACCTCACATTCAGTCATAGTTGTGTTTTTTTTTCTTCCCATTCTTCATATCTTACCCAGTTCCTCTTTTCTTGACAACGGTCCATAAATTGTCCCAGGTTCTCTGTCCAGCCACTTCTGGATTTCACTCTTGCAAGAAAATTTGGGAAGTGTATTGCAATACAGTAAGAGTAAATACTTTTCTTGACCAGCAAATAAAGCAAACCAATATAAAATATATAACCCTTTGTAGTTAGAACAAACTTCCTAGTCCAATTGTTGCTTTGTTTGGCCAACATGGTGTGAAATGCAGAAAAATGCAAGCTGTATTTCAGAAAAAAAACCCTACAATGGGAAAATTGTTTATGGAAATCTGCCCTCTATATCATTCAGTGTTCATTCTGTTACAGGAAAGCAGCTCTGGAGGCTGCACTGAGAAAGAAGATTGAATGTGAGAAAAAAGCATTGTCTATTGTTGAACAGCTCCTGGAAGAGGATATTACTGAAGAGTTCCTTCTAAATTGTGTAGGTGTTGCAAGTTTTTATACTGTTTTGTATCTTCATGTGGTACTCTTTTTTTAAAGATTTTGGAACAATTTCTGGAGTATAAAGTAGCCAAACCATTGATTCCCTCTTGTACCAGCTCTGATAACAATTTCCTTATTTTTAAGACTTCTGCAGTGAAAACATGCCCTGGTTTTGCAGGACTGTGTACATTAATGAATCCTCACTCTTTTATCACAGCCTTTGTTTTTACCTTTGTGGTTCTGCACTCACAGATGAATTGTAAAAACTTAGGTTTACATCATACCATCTGTAAATTTAGACAAAGTCTCTGTAATGCACCAGTTATCTAGCAGCAGAGTTTTGCTAGAATGGTATGAGGATTACTCTTGTAAAGGTTTTAAATAGGTTGATTAATAGGTGTACAAAACACATAAATAGAAGGAAATTACAGAAATAGGTGCCACACTGGAAGTGAAATTATGAAGGTCTTGTATTTGTAAAGAAGAAATGCCCACATCTGTTTTCCTTCTCTGTTTACCCTTTTACCTTTTCTACTCTGTAGGTTCTCAATGTTGTTTATTAAACTTAATAGATAACTGTTATAAAATTTAAGATATTTATATCCTTAAGAGATGTTTTGAGTACAAAAAACTGACAAGTTTTCCAGTATCTGTTGTTGAACTATCTCCTTGTCATTTTAGGGAAAATGTATTACTCCATCTCACTATAAAGACGTTGTTGATGAACGGGCTATCATCAAACTGTGTGGTTATCCTCTATGTCAGAATAAACTGGAAAATGTAAGTTGCTTTTCCTTAATGCTGTTATCAAAGGAATCTTTTCAAAATTTTTATTTTCTTGCCTTTTTTTCTTTGATTTTAAACTTAGAATATTAACCACAGATTAATGTCAGGCAATGAACTAGGCATTATATAATTCCATTTCAGTATAATCCTTCTGAAGTGAAAGGTACAATTTGATCAGTAGACAGCAGTTATTGTATAACAGAATCAGTTCCTGTATGATCAGAATCACAATCCATGCATCTCTTTTGACAGTGATAAAGATGAGTGAGTTGTGGCTTCATGGCCTTCCTTTGTGAATGAAGAAACTTTCAAATCTTGTTCTTCTGTCAGTGTAGCAACAGATGTCTATGAGAAGGATTGAAGTGAAAAAACAATACAATGCAGGGATGTTATGTGAATGCATATGTATCTGCCATGAAAATGTATGCCAGCTGTGTCAAGATGAGTCACCCCTCTTTAGGTATGATGTGTGAGAGCTTAAGCAGAGCTCAGAGGTCAGTTAGATAACCTGTGATGTAATACCAGTGCTGCATGTGATTATCTGAAAAGTCTAGTCAAGTACAAAACAATTTACTGTTTTGGACTTCATATATTTGAACAGATGTTCATTTCAAAACTGTTACAGTTTACATAAGTTTGTCTGGGTTTGTCTAAGTAGTTATGGGGGTCTGATAGTGCAGTCTCACACGTGTATAAATAGATCTGGATTAAGGGAGGACCTGTCTGTAATTGTTCAGCACTTACACATGAGAAAAGCTTCTGCCGTGGCAGCTCCATTGTTTTGTGTTCAGCACTGGTTTTCTTACAGCTGTGCAGCTGCCTTTTACTGATTAATGAGGTGTATATGATTAAAGATAAATTGCCACTCTTACATCTGAGAAGGTGCAACATCAGGAGAATTGAGAGAAGAGGTGGTTGTAGTATGGAATTCAGTCAAATAGAATATGTTGCACATACCCCAATATGTGAATTAAGAATGAAGTTGTCTCTGTAGTGACGATGGAACTGACAGTCTTGCTGATGAAAGTGTGTTGTTTTAGGTGCCAAAGCAGAAGTACAGAATTTCAACAAAAACGAACAGAGTTTATGATATCACTGAAAGAAAGGTATGGTAACCAGTGGATTTCTAGGATGTGTTTAATGGCAACATCAGAAATGCCTTTTGTAACAGCATTCATACAGTGACTTAATTCAGAAGCAAATATGTTTGGGGTCCTTAGGAAAATAATTTTCACAAACTGTTTGAACATGGAAGGTTTTACTTGGATAGCTGTTTGAATGTGGCACAGCTGATCTGTTGAAGGCATTTGTGAAGAAGTGTTCTTTATTTGCTCCAGCATAGCCAGTGAGTTTTAGTAGGGTCAAAGTGCACATCCTTTTCAATCACTGGAGTTTGCAGTAATGTAGTACAAGTTACATCTTATGTATTCCTTAGTGTTCTTTTTGGGGAACATTTTTTGAGGACTTTGTAACATAAAACCTAACTCTTCACAGAATGTTTCTTTCTGGAAGCATATTCACACGTGGTTGCTTCAAAGTCATCTTTGTCAATTCACAGGATACACAGTCACCTACAGGGACTTAGACACTAAATTGTAAGATAAATATTTCCAGTTACAGAACAAATATCTTCAGTGTCACTAGTATGCATTCCTTTCCTGTGATTAAAACTCTGGGATACACAAAATTTTAGTAATTCCTTTCTTGAGCAACCAGGCAAGACTCCAACAAGAAGTGGGATGCTTTGTCTTTTTCCCATGTGATGCAAGTTTGCAAATCAGTTTTTCAAAGATGCTGCAGATTTTTAGGTGTTGTTCCAAGTATTGCAAAATACCAGGTTCTGTTACTAACCAAAATTTTCATTATTAAACACCTGAATTTTATTTATGCCTTCCAAACTGTATGAACAGCATGTTTGGTTTGCTGGATTCTTTTTAAATTATTGTTATATAGAATCCAACTCGGGTTTGCCTCTCAGTGTGTAATAAAAGTGCAGAAAGCAGAAAAATGGGGAAGAAAGAAGCAGCTAAGTGTGGCTTGTGCAGAATGGGGTAGACTTATTTGATAGGCTGGGTTTCTCAGGTGAACTAAAAACCTGGCCATAAGCTTGAAAAGAAACATGTATTGGTACTTAATTTTACAGGCATTAAAAGCAATTACTTTTCTACCTTTCCATGTATTAAAGTCAGCCTTAGTCATGTTTTCTTGCTTTCTCTCATTGACAGTGCTTTTGCAGCAACTTTTGCTATAGAGCATCTAAATATTTTGAAGCTCAAATTTCCAAAAGTCCAGTGTGGATGAGGGAAGAAGAAAAGTAAGTATAATCTTATACATTCATTGCACCTTTTGAGAATATTATGTCTCTGTGCATCTGCAGTGGGAATTAAGTAGCTGCAGCACATCAGAATGATTTGGCTGAAGCAGAGGTAGCTGATGTTAACACGTTAGCTTAGCATGGTGTTTGTTGTAAAAGTGTTGTAGCTGTATGGATTACAGTACCTGACATGGTTCAGTACTACTCACATCTACTTAGCAGACATGATCATGTTAGTTCAGAGGGCAGACCAGTCAGAAATAATAGTTAACTCCTGTTAACTTTAAAATGGACTGACTAGGATTGAATTTTTACAAACCGTACATATAATGTACAGGATGAAATAATGTTACTCTGTTACAAGAGATTTTCTAATTTTAGCACAGCACTTGGCATTGATCTTAAGCTTAGACAGTGAATGCTTGCATCTGAAAGCAGTCCACAACATGAAGAGGTTGTTTATCCAATCTAAATTTCTGATTGCCCATTTCTTGTTCTTCCTGCAATACACATTTTGGAACAATGTATGCAGTCCGTGTTCCCGGCTTAGGAAACACAGGCTTGCAAATAATCAGTGGAGCCAATGGGTGTCACTGTTGAACAATAAAGACTTGCATAGAGAATGTTCAGCACATTTACTCAGCTTTCATTCTCCAAGACACTACTTCTCATAGTCTCCTGGTTTTCAACAAAAGAAATTAGCTGGAGCTGTATTTGTCATATGAAATGTATGATCAATGAGAGAAGAGCTTTAGAGCAGCTTCATCAGATCTGAGGTATTCTAGTAGGTAAAACTAGACTCTTCGTTAAAAGTTTAGGTTTACCAGTGCTTTTGAGGTATTGTTCTGCTGTCTTTAAGAGAAGTATTTCTAAAATCTCCCTTTACTCTTCATATAAAAAGTGCATAGTTCTGTTATGCCTGATATAGTTAATTATTTATTCTGGGTGGAGGTAGGGAGGCAGTATTTTTAAAAAACAAACAAACTCCCAGATAGTTCTTGGCTAGCCACATCTTTTTGCATAACCACATACATGTGTACACACTGAAACACACTGACACAGTAGAATATCTGAAATTCCTTTCACAGAAAAGACTACAACCTCCACTTAAAACTCCAAAGAAGAGTTATATAGATCTAATAATTTAAATCACTGTGTGTTATCACCTTTATTTTCCAAACTCAGTTTATTGATATGAGTGGTGCAGCTTTCCTGCGAGGTCTTTTGCATACTGAAAGGTGTTGGTGCACTGACTCGCATTTAGTGCCTGTTTAAAAGGTTTTATTCCAGTCACAGGATACATGAGATTTTTAACATTTGGTATTAGATAAAAGGAATAGGACTGTGATGCTGCCTCATAACTGAAGTAGATTAATTGCAAGTAGAACTTTGAAAGAAACTTGTCAGAATTTGTTTACCAGTAATATTTTTAGTTTCTGGAAACCTTTGAAAATAATTTTCTTAAAAAGATATAACTTGATACCCTAATTTTTAACAAAGTAAAATTTAAAGTAAGTAAAAATATCCTGAATATTCATATTTTTTACATTAATTGGAACATTTTCCTATAAGTAGCCCAGGATTTTCTTTACTCTAGGAACCTTATGATCTGTGAGGATCTTGGCGTGTTCACTTGTTTGAAGAAGAGACCGAAGGGTGATCTGAGAGCAGTGTACAACTAGTTGGAAAAAGCTAGAAAGATTACAGAGCCAAACTATTCTTGGCTGATGGCCACAGATCATCTCATGAACGGTTCAGGTTGGACATTTGGAAAAATATTACTAAGGTTATGGGGGAATGAAACAGGATACTCAGCAATGTTTTGAAATCTCCATCTTTGGAGGTTTTCAAGATTTAAACTTCATGAATCTCTGGCTGACCTAACCTAGTGCTGGTGACAGTTGCATTTCAAGCAGGAGATCAGACTAGAGCCTTCCAGAGGTCCTTTCTGACAAACCTTTGTGGGTTAAATTCTGTTCACTGTAACAGTGTTGTACTGCAGGCACACGAGCCACACTCCCTGAACACATGTACAAACCTGCTCTTGCTAGCCTTGCTTTGAACAGAGGGTGTTGGACTAGAAGATCCTCAGATGTCCTTTCCAAACTCAACTATTTTTGTATTTATGTGTATTTCAAGACAATAGATTTTACAGGAAAATGTCCATTCTGTCTTCTTTTTCCAGACCACCAGACATAGAGCTGCTGAAGGAGGGACGGAGGTACAATGAGCAATTTTTCTTTGTTGGATGCACCTATAGCTAGAAATTTTATCATCATAGCAGATGAAAAGGGAATCTTTGATTTGTTGTGTTATAAAAAAGACTTTACTATAACTTATGCAAACATTGGGTTTTTTTGTGATTCTAACCCAGCATATTTGATCTGTATGATTTAGTGTACAGCTGCTGTTGGATTGTGTGTCTTAATTGAACCTGTTGAAATCTGAAACAAATACACTGTTTGTACTTTGAATATTTTATGCCATCTATTCTTTATAAAGAAAATTGTGCCAATTATATGTGATGAAAGCTTCTGTACTTCTTAATCTAAAAGATCTGTATCAGCCAAAATGAAATCACACTACTCTGTCATCTCACTGTACCTCGCTGTGTATTGTGCAGCTTTCTGTTTGTTTTCTTTTGCAACGTGTTGCCATTAGGTGGCAAACTTACATATGCTGAAACAGCTCAGCTGTCCCCCCGATTTAAGGGTACTATATTCTTACATATGTTAGCATGCCTTCATTTTAAAATTGCACTGTTCATGATGCTAAGTCTGTCATTATTCTGCTGTCTTTAATAGTATCTTGTTTATACTGTTCTTTTCTAACTACCAATAATCAGCTGAGAACTCAATTCTCTATAATCCCCATACTTGTCATTTTGATTGTAGAATATTACAACCCTTAGAGTTCAAGAAGACTTTTAGAAGAGCACTTACGATTCTTAAACCAAAAAAATTACACTTCTGCTGTAAGGGAGAAAATGTTTTGTTTATATTTCTTCCATGAGAATGAAAAGCTATTGCAGGTAAAAGCCATTTCTTATTTCCCTGATGACTTTTGTTTTCTATTGTAGTGGACAGTCTGGAGAAGAGGTGAAACTACGTGATGAAGTAATTAAAGCATCTGACATTGAAAATCCTAGGATATCTCCAGATCCATGTGAATCTGGTGCTCATGACACAGCCAGTGACAGCAGTACTGATACTGAACAAGGATTTATTTCTTCTGTCCTACCAGGAAGTCAGTCAAGTTCAGCCAGTTTTGCACAGCAATTGCCCAGAAAAAGCATCCTCAAAAAGAAGCACGCTCAGAAAGTCCATGCCAGCCCTAAAACTGAAGACACAGATGTGGTGGAAGCCACTGAACAACTCTCTCATTGTAAATTAGACACTCAGGAAGAGGGACATGCTTGCTCTGTTCGTAATGAAGTAACTGCACCACCTTCAAACAATACTGCTCCTGGGAAATCAAGTGCTTCAGAAATCTTCGAAAATCCGTGTGGATCACAGATAGTTTTTCTAGGTGTGAGCAAAAGAGGAGCAGAACATCTGAAAAGAACACTAGCTAACGCAACAGAACATAAAAACCCTGAACTGAGGCATCCAGTTAATTCCAAAGGCAGTTTACTGGAAGTGCTTAGGCAAACACTTACGGAATGGAGAACTGAGGAAACTTTTAAATTTCTCTATGGCCCAAACTATACTTCCTTGTGCTCATCAGAGTGCATAGCATCTGTCAACCAGGAGACTGAAGAACTTGATGAGGATGACTTAGATACAGCTGATGATCTCAACACTGTTGCTGTAGGGGAGTCTGAAAACAGTTTGAACTACTCTTTACCTTTCACAGGCTCAGGTGGAATAGTTAAGCCTGTGCCTAGTTATGAAAAGTTAAAAGAAGAAACAGAGTTCCTAGAACTCCGAGTGAAAGAGTTCTATAAAGGAAGGTGCATCTTGGCTGAAGAGGCAGCAACACAAGCACAATCAGGGGAACATCCAAGCAAAGACAAAGTGAGTGTCCAGTGAACAGTGTGGAGGTTGGATGAAGCTGGAATAGACCTTCAAAGAATTAGTACTTTGTTTCTGCTATCATAAGTGAATTAGTATCTCACATGGACAAAGAGAAAATTCCCTTAGCTATATACTGTATGTTGTATCAGGTTATGCAAGTGTCTGCCCATTAAAAGTAGTTTTGGGGTTGGTTTTTTTTTCAGACATAAGAGTTATTTAATGTTTAAATGTTTATTGATTATCTTTGACTTTTTTGATGTACTGATTTTAATGAAACACTAGGTTATAGCTGTTAAAGTTTCTTGTCTAATGCAGGATGATCAACAGGAAGATCTCACCTTCCCACTTGTTGATTCAAATGCACAAATGCAGATTAGGAAGCGAATCGTCCTTGAAAAACTGAGAAAAGCGTAAGTACCCTTTACTTTGGTGAATGTCAGTCTGAAGTTGGTGCTCACTGGTCATTGTTTTAAGTAACAAACACACTGTCCAAGGATGGACCTGGCTCTTTCTAGGTGGCTCTAGTCATACCTTGAGCCCATTACTGCCCTAAAGGACTTACTTATTTCTGCACATATGTGAACTGTAGCACAGTTGCAGGTGTCAGTTTGCACAGTCTGTAGGTACCAAATGCCTAAGTTTAGACTGAAAAACTTGGAACTGATTGAGAGGAGTGCAAATATTTGTCTTGTACATTAAGCATACATTAAGATTTGTAAACTAATCTTTGTTGAAGCTTAGGTCTTACTAAGACAGAGTTTGTAATGCATGTTTGGATGGCTGGTATCAGTATGCCCCTAGCTACAACTACTAAAGGCCCTCAGAATTGGATCTTAAAACTTTCCAAACATCAGATCTTCTTCACATACATGAAGGGGCTTTACACGCACATATACAAAAGAGATTAAGGCATTTCTGATGTAGCTGTTAGAATTATTAAATTGTCAGAGTTGGGAGGACCTGGAAAATACTCTCCTTGTCAAGGCAGTGCAGATAAATGAGTTTGAAGGTCATGATTCTTTTGGGTTTTGGTAGGGGTATTTACTTCTCTGTCATTGTAGTTTGTGTTACCCAGCCAAACTAAGTTTTGCAGAAACTTTTTTTTAACTGAAAAACCTCACAACCAACCCTCCCATCCCCGACAAAACAAAAAGAAAATCCTTTCTGTCTTTCTCTACCTGCACCATGTGTGGATAGGCCACAAATGTGGAATCAAACCATCCCCCAAGTGTCTTGTCTGTAAGTGTAGATTGTTTTAAATTTCCTGAGCTGATGCAGTTGTCCTATCACAATCAAGAGATAATCTTCATTGCTATAAAGCAATGAATGTGCCCAGCATCATAAGAGTCCTGTGTTTAGTTTTTGTAAACTATGCCGTCTTCCAGAATACTGATTTCACTATGTGTTATCTGCATATAAATGCAAATCACTGGATTTGAATGCCAGAGAATTTTAACTATTAAACAAATAAATAGAGGCAAAAGTTTAATCCAAAATGTGAAAAGCAAAGGATGTTATTTCCATCATTTGGGAATCCTGACAACTAGTTAAAGAGTATGTGCAGTTTTTGTGGTCTATCTGTTTTTATGCACAGATAAGTAAGGAGGACACCTGTCTTTTTCTCTTTTGAAATTTTCTGATAACTATCATCTGGATTTCAACTATAAAGCTCACAGAGGACTGGCATTTCTGTTGCATCTGTGTGAGTCTGAGGTTAGCAGGTATATTATGTGTGAATACCTCATTTAGACATGCAGTTTCCTTTTGTATTGTTATTTTTAAGCCAAGTAAATATAAACCTTCAAAAAATTTATAAGGCCTGTAGTTCTGATCCTCATAATTGTAAGAATATTTTTTCAGAACTGAAAGGTGAAATTAGTAAGTATATGTATGTAGAACTATATTTAAACTTCACATTCACACTGAACTAGAGCTTCTTATTTTTAAAAACAAGCAGTTGTGAAGATGTTGGCCCAAACAGCGCACAGAGGGAGCTGAAGTGAAAACTACAGGCCTGATCTGCTGCACAAAAGTCCATCTCTTTTCCTTTTTACTAACTTTGATATACTTTGGTGGAAGTCCTACTTGAGAAAAATTGAGAACGAGAGGAAAATGTATACTGACTGGTGTCTTTTGCCTTCTAGATTATCTGCAGTTTTGGGCCCTCTTCAGATTGCTTCAGGTGATGTTTACACAGAGCTAAAAAATCTTGTCAAAACTTTCCGGTGAGTATTGGTCTTTACTTAGAGATTCTTTTAAATTGATTAATTAAACATGGTGTTGAATGATTTGTGATTTGGGCACAGAGAGGCCCTATTGCAGATTTGCCCTTCTCTAGCTGTGTGTTCATGTAGGTAATGTCGCATTCCCTGTGGACTTACAAGTCAGCCCTTTCCCTGCTCCTGACAGTGGCTAGGTCACCAGGAGTATTTGTAGATTTTTAAAAACTAGGCCAGTGGTCTCTGGAGGATGCTGGTGAGTCTTTTAAAGGTTCTGCTACCTCGTCACCTCCTATTAAGCGTGAGTTTCTGAGATCTGTCCCTTTCTTTTGCTCTGGTTCCCTGCAGCTAGGCTAAATGGTTTTAATCTGATTAATAATTTTTACCACTAACTTCTAGAGTCAGTCAGTTGGATCTGGCTTGTTCCTGATTTCAAAGGGAAGTAGATCTGGTGGGCAGTTACATCACGACAGGTGAAGCTTCTGCTTCAGTCAGTAGGACTCAAGACAGTATTTAGAAACAATGAGATAAAGAAGGAGGGAAAACAGAATGGTAACTTCTCTGAACATTTTTAGGTTTTCTTTGGGAGACAACTTTCATAACCTGAACCTAGATTGTGTCCTGCATCCTAAAGTATTGTCAGAAAAAGAGCAACAGCAATTGCTAACTGTGTGTACGTTGTCACTCTAGAAATGTCCTGCCCACATCCTCCATCTGCATGACGTTTACATGTAAATTTTCCAAAACTCATTCATGTAGTATTTGCCAGAAGGAATCTTGACTTTGGTGAATAGAAACCCAGCTCTGCTCGATTCCTTATGATTTATCCCATGTCTGGAAGGATGTCACTAAAACACAGATGTCTCTCTGCAAGATTTCTTACTGTGGAAGATTATCTCTTTCTTTCTGGTAACTGTGCATGATCTCTTTTAAATAAAAAACATTGATACTATTTGAATTTGATTCTGTGACTGCAGTCTTTTAAGTTTTGATTCATCTCTTATTTTAACAACACCACTGAAACCAGTGAGAATATTTTTGTATATAGTGTATACTCAAACTTATTGTTTGAGTAAAATCTTTGTGTCTTAAAACAGTTTTGTTGCTCTGCAGTTTAAATGCTTAATAGTCACTTTAGCTTATGGATTGATAAAATTGGAGAAACTACATATGGTGTCTTTCAAACTACTTTTTTTTTGATTGATTATGTAAGAAGGCCTGGAGGTTCTCAAAAACAGAGCTTCTATTTTAAATGATTTTTCCTATTGAAAGACGAGGCATGAATACAAAGTTTTCAGTGGTTTATAGCAGATGAGACTCGAAACCAAAACTGACTTCTATAACACATACATGTATATGTATGTATATACACACACACTTGTGGGTTTACAGAATAGAACCAAGTCCGATTTATTTGGACTTTAACCCAATACCTGGTTCATACCTGGTAGCAGTAACTCATCTTAATTTAAAGGTTTCTCCTAATCTGTTTTGATCTCTTAGATAACACTTTATGAGTTTATTTTTGTGTCTTCTTTGTTAGGAAGTAAGTTGAAGATAATGGTAGCAACTTCTTGGGGTGCTCTTACTGTGAAGATTCTAGATCAGTTGCTTAGAAACTCAGGATTCTGGGTGGGGGACACTATATAAGAATTTTAAAAGCCTTAATATAATAGATCTCAAAATAACTGGAGTTTTGTTGTCACTGATAGCAAAATAATACAAAAATACAGGAAATAGGGAAGCAATAAAAACCTTTGGGCCCATTTTCTGTCTTGCATTACTGATGTGGAAGGGTCTGTTGGTACACAAGAGCTAGGTCTTGGATATTAAGGTGAAGGTATAGACTTGAATCTCCAGTTTAGTATGTAGGTTTAAGTTTATTTAATATTAGTAGTCTCTTTAAGTTTTGGATTGAATGCTTTGGCAGAGAGACTTGGGATAAATTTTAAATGGTATTTGTATTTATGGTATAGAAATTCAAATGTTACTTTCTTTGTTAATGTGGTTCAAATGCTTAATGACAATGGAGGAGCACTGATAAAGGCTCGTGCTCTTTCCTGCCTTTTGTACTGAAGATATTTCAGGCTGAAGAGCTTGCCAAAGAGGGTAGTAGGTAAAACACATGGCTGTAGTGGAGCTTAGCTGAAGAAGGGTAAAAGAGCATGTGGTGAACTAAGCAACAACGATTTTCAGCTCCATTGGTTTTTAAAGGAACACTTGCAGTTCAGCCTCCTTTGGGCAGCATTTTATTCAATCACCACAGCTAAGAAACACACTAGAGAGATCTCAGGAGACATTTTAGAATGGTTAGAGCTCTTCCCAAACAAAGTCCCTCAGTGCCTGTAAGCTTTTGTTACGAAAACTGAGATGTCAAATAATTCTCCAGAGTGTGTAAGGGCACTTTGTTAAAAGATCAAGAGAAAATTAGCTTCTTATATATAAATTGAGGATAACTGATTTTGAATGTGTGGTTGGGTTTTTTTAAAGCATAATACTTTGTTTTGAAAATAACATCTCATCTGTGTTTTATGGTTGTGAGTGTTTTAATTCCCATTATGGAGCTTACTGTTGACATTGAACTCTATAAATGAATCAGATGTGAGATGTGTTCAAGACTTCTTTTTACAACTTGGTTTTATCATATGTCCAAGAAAGTCTTTTAGTTTTAAGTATGTATCATGAATATATGTTATCTGGTATATACACTTCTTAATACCTATTTTACATATTACCCTTGTTCAGTGGAATTTTAAGTTCTGGGTTTCAAGTCAATCAGTAGTACTTGGTCATAGAAAAAATTGTCATGTGGAAATAGGGGAGTATCAGGATGTTAATGACTTTTTCTCAAGTAATTAGGCTTTTCTCAAAGCCTAAGGTTAAATAGTAACTTATTTTTGCTGGTTGTCATCAAACTAAATGATATCACAGTATATAAATATATTGCTGTTTTCCAGGAGGTAGAAAAGCTTTCTTTTATGGTTAAATTGGCCTAGTTGAAACCTAAAGAAAAACAATATATGCTTCAGTATTTGCCTGTGCTGCCCTGGCTTAGTTAAACTTCACTCATCTTAGTGCAAGTTTTGGAAAAAATACAGGTGTGGCTGAGGCCCCCTAAAGTCCCAACTTTGCATCCTAATCCCATGAGGTCAGTTTCCTGATTTATGGAATGGGCAGATTCCTGAACTGCAGTTATATATGCCCATACCTGGGAATCTGGATGTAGGAAGGAAAGGCTGCTGCATTTGCAAAGATGCTGGGTTTACTGTTTTATTTACTCTGGATTACTACAATTTCCCTGTTGGAGTTCACTTGCTTTGCAGGCTGGGCACTAGTCAGTTATCTGGAGGTCATTTGAGGTGGAACTTTTATGCATCTTACTCTTTAGTCCTTTATCCTGGAAGCTTCTGCCACTTGGGTCCATGTGCTCAGTCAGGCTCCCTGACAGAGTGTGGAAACCACGTGGGTCCTGCAGGGTGGCTGCAGTGTGTCTTGCTGGAGAGAACCACAAGACCCACAAACCAGCAACTAAGCAACCCACACAGCTATTTGGGATCATCCAACTTTCCCAGCTTGCATATCCTGCCCTACATGCCAAGAAAGTGGGCACATTCCATTTTGGGAAGTTGCATATTGTTTTCTTTCTCTAGGTAGGTGAGGGAGAATTTGGCCAAACTCTTTAACAGAAAAGATGTCACTGCAAAACTCAAATCACCCACAAAGTTTTGTACAGTTTTAACATTTCCACATCATAGTTTTACAACAGAAATCTAGTGACGTCTTTCATGGATTGTTCTGAAGTAACAGTTTTGGCTAGAGGCAAGACAAAGAATTAATGAACCATTTTTACAGAGGCCTTACAGTTCCCTGTTTTCTGAGAGCTTTGCTCTTCAGAGGACTTAGTGTTGACACAGAGCTTGTTTGAAAGTGACTGCCCTTCCACTGCTCCTTATTATTTAAGGCTTCACACCTGTAGGTTGCTTGCTTTACTCTGATCTCTCTGAAATGTTGTTTTTTTTTTTTCCAGCTGCACAAGTGTTTTAGGACAGGTGTTGTACTGAGAGGTTACTCAGCTGCAGAAGCCTGACTGTTCATCCAGTGCAGTGACTGTACTACACCAGCAGATCCATACTGCTGTGTCCTGCTGGTTATCTGTGTCTTTCGACTACCTCCTTCAGAAATAGCATATTGATGGCAATGACTAGTGTTCAGACCTTGCCAATCAATACTAACATTGAATAAGAGTTAATTGACACAAATAACTGCATCTCTCAGTTTGTGTACAAGAATGACACCTTCCTGTGCTCTAATCAATAATAACTCCTTGTAAAGCATTGAAATAAAGCTACTTTCTCTATTTGACAGAGTTTCCCCAGGTGGCTTGGAGCTGTCTCTTTCATTGTGCCTCATCATAACAGATTAACTGGAATGTTACATATGAATTGCCTGTCAAGATGATTCCATCAGGCATTTCTTGGTAGTGTTTATCACTGTCATCAGTGTTGAGTCAAGATGTTCAGCCTTTGTTTTGTCCCTTATTCTGTAGCCAGAAAAATGTAACTGTTTACCAGGTGCAAACTTTGTTGCTAGCTAAATACATTAGCTACTTCAAATAATAATTGCTAAAATGAACCTTTTAATAACAAATATAATCAGTATTTGCCAGAACTGCTGGTTCTGGTTTGATGTGACAATTCATGTGTATGTAGTGCAAAACATTGTTTTTCCTTTCACAGTTGAACAAAACTCAGGTTGTTGAGACACTACTTGAGTAATTATTGCTTCAGTAGCTTATTTTGGTTTGAGTACTTGGAGATTGGAGGAGAAAAATGGGATAATATTGCTTTGATCATTACAAATGTATTTTATTAATTTTTAATATCTTTCTGAAATAGAGAAATGCAAACAACTACTGTAAAAGTTCTTACTGATAACTACATTTTTAATGACCATTTTGAATATAATTTTGGGGGATTACTTATTAGAATTTTAATGTTAACAATTACAAGTACAAATACTTCTGCTTTCTCAATTTTTAGCCTTTTTTTTTGTTTGTTTTTTTGGGTAACTATATACTTGCCCAAAGTAATTTTTTTGTAAGTAATCTTAATGAGGAAGAAAACCCTGGATTTGAATTTGTTGCTAAATAGAGCTTGCTGAAAATGGATTATCTTCACCAGTGCCTGGAGGAGTGGGTATGAGTGACAGGGTATCTTCATTCTGGATCTGAATTTGTAAAAGGTCATGGAAGGGAAACTGAAAGCAAGAAGGAAGCAAACCTAGGGAGGCACTTGTTCCTCAGTTTATCTGTTGGATGGTGCCATCTTTCTGAATACAATTAATTCTGCTGGCTCTTTTGGGTGCCTGTGTAGCCACAGCCTCATTTTTGACTCTGACTTTTCCATGAAATTGCTTGTTTTGAACATCAAGGGTCATGCCTAAATTGAGACAGCAATTCACAGATGAATTGTTTTAACACAGATTAGTACTTGACTTAAAGCAGATCTGGTTTTTTAGTCAGTTCAGCTGAAGGGGTCAGCTGATACTCAGTGCAGCAGCACTTTAGTTGAACACCCATGTGGTTCTTTATTCACACCTCATTTATATTTATATGGCTCTTATATTTGCTCTGGCTCCCATTGCAGAAGTTAGAATTCTTAATTTCTATTTTAAAAACAAGAATCATCAGAGGATTGTCCCTGCCACCTATAAAATTCAGTCTGTGTCCATATCAGCTTTTACAGCAAATCTGGATCTGAAGCCAACAGGAGGGAAACTAAGTGTAAGAAGGTCCATCTTCACAGAAACTCATGTGCACTTCTGGAGAATTTCCCAGTGGGTATGAGTGAGAGCTGGGCCCTCACAGCAGCCAGGACTATTTGTGAGCAACTTAAAAGAAATAGCTTCTGTTCAGTCTTTCCCGTGCCACCTTCATATAAAAAAAGGGGACATTGGAAATTGTGCAGTTCCTCCATTAGAGGATGACAGAAGCTTGAGAGCTGGTGAATTGCTCAGATACAGCTGTAATTGCTTCTTTATAACTCAGTGTATTAATGGTAGACTTAAAATTCAGCTGTTAAAATCTGTTCACTTTTACTCTGAAATGTACTGATCTTTTTAAAATTATTTTTCAGGTTAACAAACAGAAATATTATTCACAAAATGCCTGAATGGACTCTCATTGCTATTGTTTTGTTATCTGTGTAAGTACCCTTAAATATCAAATATTCTTGTGTGCAACTGTCTTATTAGCCTATTGGAACAAGATGTAATTTTCAGGTAAAAGAGAAGAAAGATTTCATGGAACTAACTGTGGAATCAACAGAAATATTTCTTTCATCCAAATGAACGAAATTTTCTTGACAAAACAGAATTGTCCCCCTTGCATCAAATGTTATCAATGGACAAATTTATGTTAAAAAAAGAAAAGCTAAACTTTAGGGGGTTTTAAAGAGGCCTTGCAGGATGAAGTAGGAGTATAATTCACCCTCTTCCATTTGCTGCTGACATACATTCTTCCCCTCTGACATTAGGACAAAATGACATGTATATCACATTATTTGGATTTGGCATAACTGTTAGGCTTTTAATTTCTCGTTTTACTTCTAATTTCTTAAAAGGTTTCACTTTTATGATTAAACTCAAATTATTTCTATAAAGATATGTGTGCTTCTAAATAGGTGTATGTATTCTAGCAAACTTCTTTTAGAGGGGAAATCTCTTTTAGCAGGAGAATTCCTCCCAAGGAATACCAGGACCCAGTGTTTTATTTTTATGAGGATTAGCTTTGTTGGTTAAGATTACGATACCACAGTGCCTACAGTCCTCCTTAGCTTTGTTTTACTTACTGTAGAATTAAATTCTTTACAATGATTTCCTTAATGGGAAGCCTGATCATATTACAGTGTTTTTCAGTAAAATTTTATACAGCAGCATGATCTATAAAAGCTGTATTCATATGCATTGAGTTCTTTAATTTGTATTTTGCAAATTCATGTACATTTCTGAAGTTAGAGACACAAACTTTGCACTGTGTTAAACAGACACAATTTTGTATTAAAAGGTGAACAAATGTTAAATGTTTAAGAAATCACTGATGGTTTCACAGTGTCAGGCTCTGCCTTCCATTAGGGTTAAATCCTCAGCCATTCTTTGTACGTCTTGAGCTTGAATTACGAGATTGCAAAAATCTTTATTCCAGAGTCTGTTCATTACTGCGCTGCTGCTGCTTCTTTTGGGCTTCCTGGGTCACTGGAGCCTGTAGGACAGAGAGGTACTTACAGACATTCCCAGGTCAGGAAGTACTGTGGGCCAGCCTGCTGGCATGCCCAGCACTGCACTTACTTTCCTTGATATTACTTCAGTCTGACACATTGTTCTGGCTCTGCTGTCCCAAGGAAGACGGTACCAGCAGGCATTAGAGCAGGCTTCAGCGAGCCTTACATCTGTGTCACCCAGCCAGATACCGCTCAAATGATTCATTAAATCAGAACACAGAAAGTAACTTTACTTGAATGCCTTGGCATGAATTTTTTATCAACTATAAGAACAAATCTTTTGTCATTTTTACTATATATTCTTATGGTTGAATTGGTAATTTGTGAAACAGATCTTATGAATTTTTCAAGTAGTTTCCATACAGTTAAGGAAATGGTGTCTCTTTTTGATCAGAAGTTAAAATATGTAGCCAGTCTCTGCATATGATGAGCTGTAAATGTTTACATAGGTAATGATTGTTTTACAGCTGCTTTAAAATGTTATACAAGTAGTAGGCAGTCCTGGTAGCAGTCAGCATAAGCAGAGAACCAAGTCTCTTTTTACCTTTACTTACTAAATGTCCATCCCTAAAGAAATAAATTATATTTGATCATAAAAAAGAGTAGATTTTATTTATAATATTAGTGAGATCAGAAATAAAATCTCTGCTGATTTCTGCTTACTCTAAGGTACTTGCAAGCTCATGATCTTGAGATTTTTAACAACTTCTCTCAGCTGTCTCTTAGGAGAGAATGTGGAAGAATGTAGGTGGGATAGAATGAGTGTTAAGAATCCTCTAATAAGATGATCCATGTTGCATTATTTCCAGAAAGATTAAAGTAGAAAACTTAATTATTTGGAAATTCTAATCAAGCTTGAGTATTTAGTGGAAGCCAGGACTGGGAAAGGCTGCTGAGGACCTGGACAACCCCTCACAGGTCCTCACTCAGGCCCTTTTCTCATCTCCTGCAGTCTGCCAAGGAACCTGTCATATATTGCTAATAATCTTCATAAAAAGAACTACACCCTATTTAAGTCTTAATTGTAACTGAGACATTGTGCACATTGTAGCACATCTAATGTTATTTAGATCCTAGAGTTGTGTGGGACCTGAGTCAGAGTGGGTCTTCAGTAGCTTCAGTCCCACTTTCACATTTATTCACAGTTCTTGACCTGGTTTCAGACATAGGACGACCATTTTATTGCCAACACTAACCAGTAAAGCTGCATAAGGAACATTCTGGTAGAGGATAAGGCTTCCTCTTCCCAGGTGGATGCCAGACCATATTACAGGTATCCCATGGTGCAGGGATTGCAGAAGGCAGAGTGAGCATGGGTTCAAGGTATACCTCAAAAAAAATCTAAGACTTCAAATATTTTTTGTTTTGTATTAAAGGGGGCAAGGTTGTTTTGTTTCAAGTAGCAACTGTTGGACTTTGCTTGCACCCTATTTTGTGCATCAGTGTTGTGGCTCACCACTTCCTTCTCAAACATATATGGCTAGTGTGTGCTGAGGACTTGGTGTACTTAACTTCACAGTGCACTTCAGAGTGCCCCAGCCCTTTTTGTGATAAGGTACTGGACAGAATAACTGTTAGCATTACTGCTGTATTGAATTCTAGAGTATTATGGTATGAGCATGCTTTCTTCTCTTTCTTTGAGTGTTCATATTACCTCTCTGTAGGATACACCATGATGGATATCATTATTCCTAATTCTGGTGCTTAAATTAGACCCTGGGCACACTTCATAGTCTGCAGGTCCTTGAAAAGCTGCTGAAAGTACTTACATGCCCTTAAGTCTACTGACTACTAAAGAAACCTGGGCTTCTCATTCATTGAAATAAAGTGCCTGGAACTGGACAGTGTGGCATGTCTCAAAGTACAAATGTTGGAGATTTCAACAGTGGAGTATTTCATGTTCCTAGTGAACAGTTGGATTTATTCAATCAAATTATTGTATAAAATATGAACACAGCCAGTTTCTGCCTTTATTGAAAATCTAGCCTGAGGCACTCCTATGAATATAGCACATTCAGCAATGCTGAATCGACCTTGTTAGTGTAGTACACTTTGACAGCCAGAGATTTATGTTCAAACAGTGGTATTCATGCCTGTTGTGGAGTGGATGACTCTTAAAATTATCTGTACATCAAATTTCTTAATTATTTGCAATTTGTAGTAATTTTGGCATTGGTAGATTTTGGTTTCTTCCTGTTACATACTTTAGTATGTTAAATAGAATTTTTTGTTCTAGTAATAGCTTTATAATGTATTGTAAACTAGAATGCAGAAGTGGCACCTTTTTCTGCCAAAGAACTTTGCAGGATACCAAATGAAGCAGATAAATAGATACAAATACTGTAGTTCAAGAAAGAATGGAGAAAGCAGTGGGAAGATTGGTTGCTATACAAGCGTGGGCACTTTCTGTTTTTAGTGTATACCCCTGGCACAGACTAATGGAAAGCTTTCAAGATATTTTCAGGAAATGTCTGCTTTCATCTTACTTATCTGAGCTGGCTGGTTCCAGTGAACTGTGGTCAGCTTCATCTGCAAAGCCTATGCAAGAGGTTCCCCCGCTAAAAGCTTTGAAGCATTTCAAAATGTTCTGGGACTAGTTTATAAGCATTTGGCTGCAGTATTTAAACAAACTCAAAATGACCATGATCACTAAACAAAAGCCATCATTATATGTGTGCAGCCACTTTAGATAAATGTGTTGTGTGGAGATGTACTCTAGAGGTTTATTCTCTTGGACATAACAGTGCAGGAACTGGAGAATCTTGGGTTCAAGTATGTGTTTTTACTCCTCTGCACACGAGAGCACATCTATTGCTCAGCACTGACATTTCTAAATCATTTTAAGAGGAATTTAGATGTTTCTGATATCTCTGCTGTGTTCTTATCTGAAAGTATGTGAATGTTTGAAATGTATGAATCTAATGTACAAATACATATAGGATATGAATCAGACTTGCAGAGTGACTTTTTCCTATAGAAACCACATACAAGTCACTGCATGGTATTTTATTTAGCATGTCTGATGATGGAAGTTTGGTTTCAGCTGAGAAAAATAATTTCTCATTAACCTAGAAATATAATTGTTTCCCATTTTGAAACAGAGCTGAACTTGCAGGGCCAAGAATCCAGAGTCTTTTTATAAAAACATTTTGAATGTGGTTATATTATATATATAACTGTATATAACTGTAGAGTTATATTATTGTGTGAAATAAAGTAAACTTTGTCTTAATGCATTAAAACATATCTTCCCTTTTTGTCTTAATTTTAGGCTGTCATTTGCAAAGTGTGAATTCAAATAAATTTTCTGTTAAGCAGTTCTTCAGTCTTTTAAGCAGTTTTTTCTGTTAAGCTTGCTTACTTATCAGCAATTTCTAAGCAAACTTGAAGCTGTTTATTTGGCATATTGTGGACATGATCAATATTATCTTAGTTCTTTCTGGCATGTTCCAGTATTACTCAGGAAACATACACAGAACAGTACCATGAAGAATTTCAATGCTGTTAATTGGGATATTAGTCAGTGCCAACTTTAAAATTACTTAAATATCTTCCTCTTTCATAAGGGAGAAAATAGAAAAAAAAATCTTAACAGTTTCCAAGAAGGTGTTTCTCCTGAAACAAAAAACCCCCACTGTTGCTGCACTGTTATGCAGGAAGTGACACCATGAATCTCACTGCAGCCCATACAGCTGCAGTCTTTTCCATGCTGGTATTCTCATGGGTAGCCTTCTAAATGGGATATTGGGATGTGCTGTGTAACTTCCATGTGTGCCCAGCAAAAACTCTGAGTCCAGGATAATTAGTTCCTCTTTATAGTGCTGGAGCTTGGCTTCATCAGCAGCAGTGGAGCCTTAGCACACAAGGAGTCCTTGTCTGTCCTGGACTCCTGCATGGATTGAGAAGGGTTGGCTCAGAAAGCTGCCATCTCTGCAGCTGCCAGCTCTGCTGCCCAGTAAAAGGGAAGAGCAGAGGCATGGCTGTCTGCCAAGTGTCTTGGAAATCCCTCCAAGAGATAGAAATCTGCATGTTCCCAGCAGCTGTATGTGTGGGCATTCAGACTGACATCATGCACAGCCAGCAGAGCTGGTGTGCAAAGTGCATCACCAGCTATAAATTGTCCTTCATGGTTGTGTTCTGACAAATCTTTTTGTTAGAATTGAGAACAACTTCTATTGAAACATCATTTGGGGTGATCTGCTTCAGTCTGTTGACAACTTTATATTCCAAATATACTTGGAAATTAAGAATATGGTAGTAGGGAAAGTACTTTCTTCTGACACTTCATTGTAGCTTTTTGTGTGAGTGAGTTGTTGCCACTTGTGTTTCAAGCTCTGACACAGCATGCTAGATTTCAGAAGGCTGCTTCAGCATGTTGACTCATTGGGGAGCTGACATGGTCAATGGAGTTCATGTCCCATTGAACTTTATGCCACAACTGTGATCAAGCAGATGGAAAAATTGCCCAGAGAGAGAACTGTTTTAAATTGGTGTTTCTTTAAATGGTATACATTTAGAAGATTTCTTTTGTAATGTCATGTTTTTCCTCCTTCCATAATCAGTGCTTTGCTTATTGGAAGTCATGTCATAAGTAGTACAGGGGCATAGAATAGTTGCATAGAAAAAGTTGTACAGTAGTAGTAATATAGACAGCTCTGGACTAATGCTGCAAGTAAGACATTAGTAATTCACATTAACAGCTGCCCTAAGCTTAGTTTTAAACTAAATATGTTTTATCTTCATCTACTGAGCAAACGGAAATGTTCATGTTTCAACTGAATCCTGCAACTATAGCCCTATGAAAATATACTTCCTTCCTCATTAATAATTAATCTTAATACATTCAATGCAAACATTTTTTTATCATGAAAGACTACCCATCTGTTAAAAGAAAAACGTGTCTGGCACACACTTGAATCTTTTATATTCAGAGTTTTAATTTTATTTTAGTTAACTTTGTAAAGAACAGCCTACTTTAGTGGGGATATGACATAAAAGCAATATTTTTGACTAACAGAAAACTTCATTGTAAGACAAAAATCCATGTTAATTTGGCTTGCTTCTGAAACAAAAAAATGTAGAGATGCACATGACTGGAAAGGCTAGTATAGCTTCCTGTCATTTGACAGGAATTTTGTACCAGCAGAGTTTTTAGCATGGATTGTGGATTAATGTGTTTGGTTCCATGCAGGCAGTCATAATGGTACCTCTAGTAAGCTGAATGGTGCATCCTGTTCTTCTTTAGCATTGAAATAAACTGTGCCCAAAGTAGAGGTACTATATTCCTTAACTCTTCTGGAACCACTGTAACAGAAAAACTTGGTAAAGAAATCCCTGTGAAAGAGCAGTATTGTTGGAAGATCTAATCATTCCTCTCTTATGGTGCAGATTTTGGAATGTAAAACCTTACAACACTAAACAGTAAGGTTGTCTAGAAAGGCAGTATTTAATTCCAGAGATTGCAATTTCCTTTGTCATATTGCTGTTGAAAATGTCAGGCTTGACATGATAGACAATCTTTTTTCTGTGAAGTGTATAATGGTTTTTAAGGAAGAAGAATCCTAAAGGTGATTACAAAACATGAAAGCCCTAAAAATGCTGCCTTATGATTGAATTATGTCTTAGAAAATAAACTTACTTGAATGATTGAGCTATTATAATTTGCTTGGATTTACAGTGTTTCACAGACCTACCTGAAGACCCAACTGTCTATGTCAGTTGGGGGAAATAGATGCATTTTATTTTTCATATCAATAATGTTATATTGGAGAATATTAGTGGTGCTGTAGCATTCCACATCCAACAGACTTGGGTTTGGGTCCTGATACTGTAGGAATGAAATGCAAAGGCAGTTTGTATTTCTCATTACTTCTTACATTACTTCTTGAGATACAAAAACTTCTTGACACCCAGTGGCACTCATTCAGTCTGGCAGTTAAGTTCTGACCTGAAGTGAGATATTAACAGTGAAGGCAAAAATGTACAGTATTTTCTGAAATGTTTTCCTTTCATATTTATGAAAACAGAAAAATACAGCTTCTTTTGGGAAGGAAGGAAGGAAATGCATATCACCCAAAGATGATGTATAAAGTGTTTCTCTAGATGAGAGCTGTGATAAAGCTCTCAGAACTTACAGACAATCCAAGCCAGTGGATTTAGCATCAGGGCAGGTGGCTCTTTTTACACATGTATAATTAAAATAAATACTGGGGATAAGAAGACTGCAGCCAGTCAATTAACCAGAATATTGTGTAAGTAAACATAATCATGTCTTCATAAAATTTTTCCTGGCTCAATAAAAAGAATGTAGAATAATCTGGATTGTTTTGCAGAACATGTCTGCAGCAGTACATGTTCACTTCCCATTCCTCCCCACCACAGCAAGTGTGATTTAATTGGCTGGTAGCAAACATAACCAACGAGCATGTGGAAGCTGATTGCAGAAACTGCAAAGTGTATATGTGTGATTGCATACTATAGGTGCAAAACCAGCATCAGTGAAAAAGTGCAGATGCTTGGTGGTTTAGAGGCTTGAGATGCCAGCACATTTCATTTTGATGTATACCACACACTCTACAGAAATGCACAATTCACTCTCTCTTCCACCCTCTGTCCATTGAACACCTTAAGACACTGAATAGATCTAATAAATTCATCACAAAACTCAGTATTTCTGAGATGAGGTACTGCAGTTTTTAAAAAGTTAATAGAATAGTTGAGATTTATCTGGCTCTTCACCAAGCCTCACTATGTATTCTGCTAGGTTTAGATGTATGTTTAGTTCAGTGTACTTTCACAAATCACTGTTAATAGCGCTCTTCTGCTGTAGAGCTGGTAAGATGGAGATTAAGGGTAGAAAAGTGATTTACTGGACATCATCAATCTGATAGTAGATTAGGAAATAAAACAAGCAGGAAAAGGGTTTGGGTTGGTTGGTTTGTTTCTTAAACCTATTGTGTGCTGTTATTTCTGGGAAAAGATGCTTAAGAATCCATAACTTTCAGGGATTTCTAAGAACTTCATTTTGAGAGGTACAAAACCACGCTGGCATTTCTTTTCAAAACTGTGAAAGACAAGTAGAAAAGTGTTGAGGTTGTTTAACTTCTGAATAAAAAATATGTGGACATGGTGTAAGCAAGGCTATTCCTAGCATGTTTCTTTACTCAGCTGCATTATTCCAGGTGCTTGATCTGTATACTGGACTGTAATCAAGTTACAATGTTAAAAAGTTGTGAAACTAAACTATGGTCAATTTTATGATCATTGTTTCCCTAGTAACTGAGCACAGGTGAGTACATTTTATAAAGTCAAGTATTGACATTATTTACCTAAGCATATTGCATTGTAGCTGTTATAACTTACTGTAAGTCAGTATATTATATTCAGTCTTTTTTGAATTTTTTTTCCTTCTTACATATCACTAAGGAAATGAATTGATAGGAATATCCATATGTGAAAGAATGAAGTTCAGCACTTGCAAAAATGGAGCTAGCTAGATAGATACATGTGTGTGTATAAAGCAATGTTTAATTCATAAAATGTATCAGGTTTGAATATAAAGGCATCTTTTAGATATTAAATTGTTCCACTGAATGTGCACAATAATTCATACAAAGGTGTGTATTTACAAAGCTTACATTTTAGCATTCTTTAATCCAAGACTTATACCCTGTGCTTAATTTCATGTAGCTAGTTAATCCAGATACTTCAGTGGCATAGATGCCAGTATTTGAGAAGTGTCACAGGAACACCTTGTGGAACATAAAAAGGAAAAGAAGACTGAAAAGGATGAGAGGACCAATTTTAAAATAAATTTTAAATGTACTAGATTTAAAATTTTGACAAAGTAAAGAAGAGGGGGAAATAGGAATAAATGATCAAACTGAGAAGTACCTTTGATCTGTCAGCTGGTTAGCAGGAAACAGGCTTCAAATAAATGGAGCTCTTTAAACAAAGCCTGTCCTTGAAATGTGTACATAAGAAACTTGGAATTGTTAGGGAGAAACAGCTGATAGTGATTTCTTCTGAGTCCCTGTTAGGAACTTTTTTTGCCTTGGCATTATGCTGGTAAGTAAATCAAATTACAAGTTTGTGGAACAAATCCCTGTATGAATGCAAAGGCTTTAAATGGCACACAGTATTATAGACATTCTAATGCTTTGTGTCTGTGAACTGACATTGTAGTCATCTTTTGGAATATGGTAATGTAGACATGTACCATGCTCCATTCGCTTTTTAGAAAATCATCCCACAGAATCTGTTGTACAAAATAGTGAAACAAAGTCTGATTTGCCAAACTTTGTAGACGAGAACTCTGGATAAGAAACTGTAGGTATTATTGAGCTGGTGTTGGTGCTTCCTTGGTCTTCTTGCCTGGCTCAAGATCTTTCTAATCCACTGTTAAAGAAATCTGGAAGTGCTGTTTTGCATATAATTGCCCAAGTAATTGTTTTTTGCCAGATCTGTATTATATTTCTGGCTGTCTTGGTAATCATTTAAAAATGACTGCCTTTAAAAATAGGTATCTGAAATATCACTATAAGAGGAGGCAAATAGAACCTTTCCATATTATTATTGTGGCTTTAAAGGAGTCATGGGTCCTGGAATTTTCATCACTCCCATTGTTATTAGCACAATATTTCTGGAGTATTGGCTATCACCTTTCTCATTAGACAGGATAAGCCTGGGTTAAAAACAGCAATCACAGAGTACCTAATGAAGCCAAGTGCTTTGTGTTACAGGATCAGCATAATGCTAGCAAATTCTTGCAGGCAATGTGATGTCATTTTCCACCTGCTGAATGTTAGTTCCTTTCCTGGACAACTCTGAGGGAACTGACTCTGTTCTGTGTGTGCATATATAAGGCAAGACACTTGCTCAGAAGGAACATTGTAGGAGTGATGCTGTGTGAGAAAACCCAGTGGAAAGGTTAAAATAGTTGTACAAAGCAATAGACTTCTAAATTTTGTCTCAACTGAGTAGAAATTGTTGCTATTTGTGTTTATGTGCTGTCAGTCATAGGTGTTCCTTTGCATTAGACCTTTACTTTGCCTGTAAAATTAATTATTGGCCTAATGATAGAATTTTTTTATATATGAAAAAGTTTTTTTTCTTTTCCTTCATTAAAAGCAATGGTCATCTATCTTAAAGAAGTTAGTATTTTGAGGACAGTCTGAATTTCAGCTTTTTCCTTTTCTGTGTCTTTTTGTATCAGTGGAACATTATTGTAATTTTTTTTCATTGCAGGATCTTTGTAGTTATATAGCTGTTGGTTATAAATAACAGCTAGCAGCTGATGGAACGATCCTTAACTTTCAAGGGAGAGGAAGAAAGTGGCATAAACAATACATCCTGATATTCATGCAAATTGTTTGGTTGTTAGGTTAAAAAAAACCCCCAAAGATCCAGAACATTTGCATTTTCTTAAATCCATTTTAAATTAATAATTTCTGTACCTGATAAGGTAGCTCTAAGTCTGTGGCCTCAACTCTTCTCTTCTGCATAGTTCAGTAAAAACATTTAAATGCCTTAAAAAAATCCTTATGCAGCTTAATGGAAAAGCAAGAAATGACTGCTCATATGAGATGTTAGAGTAGACCCTGCAAAGTATTTTGCAGATTTCCACTGGTCTTCCAAAGCCCTTGTGAGGAGAGCATGGTGTGACATGAGGGAGCTGTGCTGCACAGGCTGTGCCCCAGGGCCTGCCAGAGTCCCTGCCCACTGTCCTGGGGAGTGGTGGGGTTTGGGCTGCTGCAGCTTTAGCTGTGCCCCAGCCTGTTCTCTCAATAGCCAGTGGCCTGTTTGGACACAAATAACTCATTGCAGGGTAGAGGGTGGGGCAAGAAGGAAAGAAAGAATAGCAGATCCATTGTCTTTTTTCAGTTGATAGCAAGCACTTCCATCAAATGCTTAGCTAACCCCTGCTCCTGTTAGAAAGGCTTTCCTTTTACTGTTAGTCATACCATCTGGCTACACCACAAGTGAAATGTTGGCCCTGTTAAAAGGGAATGGAAGTTGACTTGCATCTGGACAGCAACCATACGAAAAATGTGTGCGGAAGGTGAACTTCACATGAAGAAAAAATGTATTTTGCTTAACTGTATACATAAACATGAATCAAATAATGTATTTATTGAAGAGACTAGTAGAAGCTACACAGGAAAAATTTAGTGGAAACAATTAACAAAGTTAACTTTTGAATGAACCTGAAATTTTGCTGTATACTTAGATTATACAGGAATTCCAGCCGTTGAGTTTGAATCACTGTTGGTAGCATTGATTTAAATGTAGTGGACAAAAATTTTAAAGCATGAATAATTTAGTTTCTGTTGCCATCAGAGGATTAAAGTGCCTGTGCTGGATTCTGTGGACAAGCCAGTACACAATAATGAAAGGAAGTTAAATAATAAATAAAACATAAGTTGCACTTCAGTTACAAAATTCTTGTCTTTATGATGAGAATAGGATCTTCAGGCTATATTTAAAACTAGACCAGAAGTGGCTTTTTTATCTCAGTAAGAAAATTGCTTTTTTATTTCTGTCAGTTATTACTGTTCAATACTGTGGGCTTTAGAGTCTTTTATCTTTTATTAAGAAAGTATATTGGGGGAGATTACAGAAAACTGCCCCTGAATGCCAGTTTCCTCTTTGACTGATTGGGTCTGGTAACAAAAGGCCCCAAACTAGAGACTACTTTAATTGCAGAGTTGCAAGTGACACTGATCATAATTTTTTTTTCCAGTACTAGTACAGTTTAATTTAAAAGACTCAATTCCAAAGATATATTTAAATACTTCTGCATCTTGTTTGTAAGTTAGATGCTTCCAGTTCAAGATTGTCTGTCAAATATTAATGTGTTCTAATGGAAATGGTTCACTCTGGAGACAGCCTTTTGCTTTTAAGGGTTTGGGGTTTTTTAATGTTGACTTTTTTAAATCATGCTCGAACTAAAGTTATAAGAAACAAGTAGGGTTTAGGGTTTTTTTCACTGAAACTGCAAACATAGCAGCTAAATTACGTAAGTTGAGGCTGTCATATTTTCTAATTTCTGAACATATGTTTGAACATAGTAATTAAGTGTAACCACTTAATTACACCAAAGTTAATGATTTTTTTAAGCTCCCTGGTGTTGCATTTCTGTCTTACAGCTAGACTCACGTTATGCTTCAGATCAGCTTTCTGTCCAATACTAACTTTGGCCTTATGGTTGCACCATGCTTTGGGATTTAAGATACTTTACTAACAAAATTGCAGTGCCTAGAGAAGTGTACTGTATCTAGTGAGATACTGGAGAGATTCTGCCTCAAATTAAGCAAGCAGCCAGTGTATTGTGAAGAACATGCAAAATTAGAGTGATGGTTTCAACTTACTCTGTCCAAACATCTGAGTGCCTTTGGGCAGGGATTGATGAAATGGATAAATGCAGCGAGTGCTGGAGTTCAGCTCATTGCGCTGCTGTAAGTGATTGATGCACAGCAGCACTACAGTTGTATGTACAGGCAGATGGTCTGTGGGCTGCAGTGCATATCCCATTCACTGAGTTTTATTGCTGATGTCTAACACTTGTTGGATTGACTCAGTCTAGCCAGTTGTCTTAAACAAAGCAATTGATTTTGTTTAATCAGTTGTGTTGAAGACTTCCTTAAAAGGAACATAACTAAACTGGAATCTAAAAGTATATTCTATAAAACTGCTATATTAAAAGAAAGGCATTTCTGATTACTAATATTTTTATTGCATTGCTAAGCCCATCAAATCTGTAACATAAGAATAGTGCAAATATATTTAGGGTCTTAAAAAACCCACAAAAACCAAAACACCCCAGCCCTTCTGTGTTGATGCAGTAGAACCCATTAGAATGGCATGGTTATCTGCATGGTTATAGCTAGAGCAAGAGTCTCTTGGTCAGAGGTTTGTTGGCACCCTTGTAGCACATATGCCGTAGTCTGTGTCTGTGGTTTTGTTAGGGAAGTGGGAAAAATGCTGCCTGCAGTGCTGCCAACTCTTGCTTCATTTCTGTGTTCTGAAACAAGTGTTAAGGAAACTTGTGTGATCATTCACTAGTTCAACTCCATTCTGAGAGAAAACTAGTTATCAGTGATCCTGGTTATAATGATCTTAAAAACTTAAGTGACTAAAACAAAAGGTAGAAAGAAACAGAGAATAAAAAAAACCATCTCTTATATTGTGATGGTTAAGAGTCTTATTCACGATGTTTAAATACCTGTAACTGGCAGAAAAATTAACTTATTTTCCAAAGCTTACTTTGGAAAGAGAGGTAGTATTCCTGTTCCATCATTCTCTTTCATACTTCCATTCTTGTTCAAGTTCCAAGCATGTCAAAAAAAGGTAAGGGACTTAAAAAATTGTGTTTTGATCCATGGCTTCTGCCACAAGCAGAGCTTTTACTTCTTCAGGCCTCTAATACTAGAAAAAAGAGAAGACTGGCAATGCTTATATTTTTCTGGGAGGAGCTTAATTAGTCTACTGAGAATTAGCATATGGCTTTTCTTCATGAGTATACAAGTGCTTTCCTTGATATTGGGGCAATTTATGTGCACTCAAATTCTCAACAATTTATGTATAAGTGACCAATTTTGAGGAGTGGAAAGGAACCCAACTCTTATATGGTTGTGTTTTTACCCCTGTTTTCAGGTGTCTGTTTCAGAGACCTGTAACTGACTGCTAACACAGTGGTGGCTTTCGAAATTTTTAACTTTTTCAAAGGGAATCACAGAATTCATCTTAAAGCTTCAGAAAGCTTTCCCCAGAGAGAGAGATCCAGTAGCTGAGGGAAGGATGGTACTGGACAATTGGTTTGGGTTTTTAGAAAGAATATTCACACCCCTGGATAGGAAATGTTAATTAACGCTTTTAACTACATAAAAGTTTTATCTTTTCTGAATGTATTCAGAATACCTTTGTAAAGGTATGCATAGATCTAAGAACAAGTTGCACACCCTACCATATCAATTAATGAAACTAATTATAAAAAATATAATAAAACATTATAAAAATATATAAAACATTATAAAAATAATTGAGGTTGAACTCCTAAATATACTTGCCAAATGTTTTTTGTAAGGCAGCTGATTCATAGAAAGCTTGGTCTTGAGCTGAAGCACTGAAACTATGTAAACATTTTGTGGTAACCAGATGTCCTTTAATAGCTTGGTAATAATTGATTATTCTTCACATGAATTTCACTTTAGTGGGGTTTTTGTCTTGAACATATAACATATGTGGAATAGCCAGCAAATACAAATTGTATCAATCAGATAGAGTTTGACATTTTAACACTTTTTAAACGTTACGAATGCCTGTTTACCATATGGTGTAAGTGGGTGTGCAGGAAACAACATTCTCATCAAGTCTGATACACACTGCTCTTCCATGATCTGAGCATGAACGTTTCCTTTCAGTAGCTCTTGCTGAAGGCCAGCCTTTGGAGAATGGGTGTGTAATTTTGGACTGTAACATTTACATTTACATGTACTTCTGTAGGTGGTTATTTTAAAATCAGTTAATCCTTTAGCTTTTCTTATTTTTATTTGACTTTATTCATAAAATTTTGTTGCAGATTAATGCTGCAACATTTGAAAAAGGTAACAGAAAAGCAAAATTTATATTTTCTTTCCACTGGTACACTAGCCAATTGTTATTATTGTGGTCCCAAGTATCCTATTTCCTGTTTATATTCTACATCTGTAGAAGATGCTGCAGACTTTCAAGAGAATTCTACAATCTTTGAACTGAAATCCTGTGTGTCATTAAATTGAATTAGTCATCATAGTTCCTTCAGAGATAAGATCATTGTCATTTTCTGTGACTTGAATATACTGATGCCAAATGCTGTTCTGGCTTGTTTGCATACAATTAAGGTTTAATTCAGTTAAGCATTCCCTCAATACTCTCTTGTGCAGTACCTCAAATAGACATGGGACCAGAGTTATTTAGAGCATGCAGCTTACCTCTCCATGCAAACCAGCAACTTGTGCTTGCCCCTTTCCCAGACAAATGCTTCTGCTTTTGCTGCAACAGCCACCTGAAACTAGAAAAGTACTCAATGATAACTACTTTTCAAATGACAAGTTAAAGCATTGTTTAAAGGTCAAAAGGACACAGTTTTCCAATAGAAAAGTGTTTGTACATATATTCATAAATATTTAACATGTTGCCCCATCAAGATGCAACTTTTAACTAATTGCTACAAACTTGCACATGCCTCTCTGAAATTACTTGTTGATTTAGTCTCTTGCTTATCAGTAGCTTCATTAGTTTAAAACAAGGTTGAGGTAAGAAAAAAATTGATCCATGTCTAAAACTTAATTTTTAAATTCCATTTCTCAATATTTAATGACTGGCAACTTCTTAGAAAATAGCAATACCTTTTTCTTTCTTTTTTTGGTGTAAGTTATAATAACTTAATACTCTTTAAACAGGGTCGGACATTTAAGACATGCTTGTAATTCATGAAACTATAAAATATCACCAACTGCAGTTCCAAGAAAAAAAGCATGTGAGCTTCATGGTAATAAATATTTTGGTTTTAGAGTATTCCTTCAAATGGCACAGGCCTTCTGCTGTTTTTGAAAAATAATGTCCTTGTTAATATCCTCTTAAGCCCATGGCAGGACTAAGAAAATTCAGATAAAAATGCATGTAAATCTACATCATGGCCAGGAGAATGGTTTACAGTGCTACAGCCACCTCGCACCAGCACTCAGGAAGTCATGACTGTTTCTGCCAGCAGTCTTTGTTCATATACAACCTGCATAATTCTGAGAAGGGTGAATTGAAGACAAATAGAAATGCATCTCCTGGTCTTCCTCCCGCTATCCCTGTCTCCAGACTAACACTCTGCAGTGGTTCCTCTGATCCTCTGTCAGCACTTCCTGTGTTCCCCGCTGATAAAGCGTCGCCCTGCGAACTCAGCCTCCTGCCTGCCCTGGGCAGGGGCTCTCATTCACCAGCCCAGGGAGTAAACCCAGTACCTCCCATCAGGAAAGAAACAACTCTGGCATGAAGTGCACTACAAAACCCAGTGGCCTCAGGCCAAAAATCACTAACTTGACTCTGAATGCTTCTCTTTTATATTCATATAGCAGAGTTTATGCTTAAGCCATTTCTTTCCACACCTTACCCTTACTTCAAGCATCTCTGAAAGTCCTTCTCACCAAGTGTCAGTGTTTGAGAGCTGAACTGTTTAGTTAAATGTACATACTAAAATGGAATCCAGAAAGAAATAGGAAGTAAATTTAACTCATTAAAAGTTGTTGGGGTTTTTTTGTTAATTTTTTTAGTAAATTTATTTTTTTATTATGGGATTCTTATTCACTATGTCTTATAAGGTCCTTTGTTTCTGTTTTATCACTCTTTTTGCTTAATTTAAAAGAATCTCCTCTCATATGCAGCGTTTTTCAAGTGGAGATGGTCTTAATACCAGTGACTGCAGGGAGATTGATCCCAGCTGTTACTCACTTGAAGACTTCCTGAGCTGAGAAGTTTTTAGGAAGCTGTAGACTATATTGAATTTCTTATTAAAAGTATGTAATTGCACAAATGTATTCTAAAATAGCTCTTTTATGTATGGTGTCAATGGCACTGTTTATCTACAATATTTGAGACAAAGTGTTGCTGGGATAGGAGTTCTTGTTAAGTGATCTTGTCAGTAGGCTTTGGTGTTAAAGTTTCTTAACATTCAGCATAAGCTTTAATACTTGATTTTGTTCATTAAAGATTTTTTTTTAATATTTGGGCCTAGGAAGATTCAACTATTACTACCTTTGCAATATTTTACAATAGAGTTAGGGGGAAAAGGAAGGACTTCAGGATGAAAATATATTTGGATAAATTAAAGGGCAAATGAGAACAAACAGCTCAGCATTTCACCTCATCTGCATGCAGGTATTATATATGTTGGTGATCTGCATAGTGGTAGCTCCTTCCAAACGGAGGGATTTTATATCTCTTTTATATTTTCGTCATATGAAAAAGTATATAACTTTTACTGTGTGACTGTTTAGAAGCCTTTTGGTAAAGAAATAAATAATGACTGGGATCCATCCTTTTGTATGTGTAATTGTACGTTCTGCACTTTGTTCTGACATTTGTCTACATTATATAACATCTATGTACAATGGATTAGAGGCATACAAGCTACCCTCATTTTTTCTAATTAGATTTTTTTTATTTACTACATACTAATAAAAAATCAGATTTTGGTACTGCTTATATTGTATATCATACAGTCTGTTATATACTGTAATTAATCAAATGTGACATTATAAACTGCTTTTCTTCAATACAGTTGTTTGAACTCACAAGCTTTGCTTTTTAACATCCGCCACTTAAAAGTTGCTTTACTGTATGAAATATGTTTGGGTTTTTTCCAGATTGTCACAAACAACTCCACTTTTCAAGAATACTCAGACAAGCCCAATGTACACACAGTTCCTAACCACATTACTGGAAGAACTGCATTTCAAAAATGAAGATCTGGAAAGTTTAACGAGAATATTTAGAATAGACTGACAACTTGAATGGTCAGTCAACTTCAAGCTACTTTGTGTGTCATAAAAGCAGGCTGGTTAACCACGCGTTTAATTTTCAGCATTTTGTAAGTATGTATAGTAACTACAGATTGTATCAGCTGGAGCAGAAAATGTGTGAAGCAAATTTTAAAGTAAAGAAATATGTACGGTATGGAAATGAGTGTCATCATTTTGTCACTTACAGTAAATGCTAGCTGCTTACTTATCACACTAATCTTTTGATAATGTATGGTTGGTTTACTGCAATTTTGAGAGGAATTTTTACTACCACAATTTATTAAAAAAAAATAATCTGTGTGGCTACAATGGCTAAGACTCATCAGCGGTTTTTAAATTATTACAATGAAATTGTTCGTTTTTGTGATATAAAATTGAGCTAAGAGCCACGTATTTTTTGCATAATCTTGAGATTACATTTTTCATTCCAGGTAGGCCAAAGAATTTAAGAGCAAATACCTTACTTTTGTTGATCATACTCAATTCAATGAATATAGCATTATACTATCATTACTGATCTCACTCCTTTGTTCCCCACAGAATAACATGATCATTTAGCATCTCCTACTACCTGAAATAGTTGCACAGAGAACAAAAGAACGCCTTCAGTTGTTTGAGCTTTTTTAAATGAAAAACAAAATTTAGAATGAATTGTAGTACTTGCATTTCTGCTTTTTCATTTCCTTCCTATGGGTAAGAATTTTGAAGTCTTGTGAAGAAGCTGACTCACCACAGTTGTTCAAGTTAAAATATGGATCATCTGAAAAGCGTTTAAAAGCAGTGGAAAGGAATTTGGATTGGTTTGGTTTTTCTTTGTTTGGAAACTTTCTGTCAAAGTTTGTCTGCAGGGATCAGGGAGCCGGTGGTAAGAGCAGTGCTGCCGACATTTTTCCGGTTGCCCTCTGGCATGGAGCAGGAACCTTTAAGAATGATGACAACACTACACAAATATGTCTGATTCATAACCTGTTTGTCTTGCTATTTCTAAGAAAAGAGGTAATCCTTGAACTTGTGCAAAAGTTATTTTTAAACAGACTCTAGTTGTTACTAATTTGGACTTTTAAAATACGTTTTAATAACTAAAATTTTTTTGCTTTCAGTAGTCACTTCATTTCAAAGAGCTGTGTTATTTTGGCTGAGTGTGTTCAGAATTACCCTGTCACTGATTATAAATTGCACTTTAAAACTAGTCCACTTGTAATTCTTAATGATTCCGTAATACGTTTTATTGCATAGTTCTCAGTTCATAGGACACTGTATTTTGAGAGACTTGAGAAGAAAGCTGTAACTGACACTGCTTAGTCTGCAATAAATGCCAGCACTAGTTAAGGCTGAGGCAGGCCTTAGCAGGGCTGCTATACATCCACTCCATTTAAAAAAACAGAGTTTATTCCTTTGGTTTGCTTCTGTAATTGGACACCAGAAAGGAAGTCTACATTTAACTAGTTCACTGCTGTGTAGTTCCTTCATGATAATCAGAGTAAATATGTAGATTATCCTTGACACACAGAAGCTCATGCAGCTTTGCTGTGGAAGCTTCATTGTGCAGTAGACTTTATTTAATAGACACTTGACTTTTCCAAACTTACATTTCAGTGTAAGTTGTAAAAGGAATGATTTAGAATTAGGCTTACCTTTAATGCAGAGTTACAGCTATGTGTTTTTCTAAGTGTGCAGTAGGGGAAAAAATACCCATTATGATCAGAGTGTGTCTGATACAAAATTTGTAAGAAATATTGGATAGAAATTACCTTAATTTTGTATCATGATAGAAAAAGTTTACTTGATACATATGGTGAGAAGGATCAAGACCTCAGCAAAAGATATACTTCTATAGAAGACTGAGTAATAGGTATGATGTTCTGAGCAGAACTTAAACCTTGAATTTATATCTATTCACTTCTGATTTTGGAAGTTGACCAAATTTCTATTTTTAGGTAGTGGATTCTGTTCCATGCATGTTCACCTTGGGGCACAAAGATTACCTCACAACAACAGTTCTATCATACAGAGTACATCTAGAAGGCATTACAAATGTACATCATACCAGGAAAGTGACTGTGTTTCATCAGGTTTGATGGCTCTTATTTGGAAAGTTTTTACACTTCCTGTCAGTTGTGTGACTTTTTTAAAATTTTTTTGGTAGTTATTTTTAGGCTTGGTCTTCAGCACCTACTGTGTAGGAAATGTATGATCTTGTAATAAGAATGAATAGGTTGCAGGCTCAGAGACGTCTTTATCAGGTTTCACTATAACTGCTTTTACTGTCTGCCTCAGCAGCTCAAAAAAGTGACCTACACATGTAAATAAATGCAGAAAATATACATATATACCCAGTACTTTTGAATAGGAGAGAGGCTATAGACTCATCTCAAAAGGATCTTTCAATACTGTCAGCCTTAACTGGTGTATAAAAATCACAACTCAAGTACCAAAATTTTATTTATGTCATTTTCTGTTGGGCATGCTTTATAACAGCCTAACTGCTTAGAAATGTTCAAATCTAGATATCATTTTTGATCTTAAAGCAAATTTCTGTCACAACTGTCTGTCCTTCAAAAGCTGTCACTCCTTAACTCAGCTGGTTTTTGGTGTTGTTCTGCCCCTTCTCATTTTGCTTATGTTGGCAGACATTGTTTCCTTGTAGCCTTGTTTCTGTGCTTACTGTTTTTCCTTCTGTGTTAGTTAAACAGTCGAGAGCAGTTGACATTTGGGTCAGTGGTGGTTTCAGCCTTATCTCAGATACACTAAATTGTAGTGACTGACTTCTGAGCTGCAGGTGTGGAGAAACATCATAAATCTGGGTTTTAGGGTAAATGGGACAGAAGCCTCTATTTCTGAACAGCTCTGTGAAAGGGGCATAAACTTTGGCAAAGCCATCAGCACCTTAGATGATAAGGATCCTAAAGTCTCAGAAGTCCATTGCCATAATCATGTAAAGCATCCGGCACTGTCTGGCCATGAACCTGTAGCAGGGCAATTAGACTATGATGTGTTTCTTTTTAATTGCAGGGGAGCAGGAAGGAAACCAGACTTATATGGTGATTTTTTTTTTCCCTGACATATATAATAGGATTTGCTGCCATTTGATTATTTTTGCCCATTGACCATGCTTAGTGGTTTTTCTTAGATTTTGGAGAGAAAAAGAGGAGTCAGAGTGGTTCATTTGATGTTCATCATTTCAGGAAAGTAGAAAAGTCATAATGTAACCCATACACATTCAGGTTTTTGAAGAGATTACCTTGAATCTGTGTCAAGTTTGCAAATCAAGCTACATTAAAACAAGCAGAAAGCAGCCTGATTTACTTAATTGAAAGCTATCAAAACAAAAAAGTTCCTTAGTAAATCTAAAGCAGCATAACTGACGGGGCTGTGCCTCTGTCTAAACCCAGGGCTGGAAATTTAGATCTAGCCTGTCTTTTAAAGGGAGATGCAGGGAGAGACAAGGAGCATGGTATATGTATGAGATGTGTCTGGGGCCTCACAGGCTGTGTCCGCACAACGTGTACAAGTCACCTGTATTTGCACTCCTCAGTCTCAGTAGCTTAAAAGTGAGACATCTGTTGTGGTTTTAGGGGGAAAATAACGGTTTTGTGAATCTTGATGTTCCACGTCCTACTCTTCTCTCCCTAGTTTGAGAGAACCTGGACTCTACAAAGTGCAAGCGGAGACGAGCAGCTCAGCTGGACATGTCTCTTTTAACTGCTGAGAAAAAAGGACTAGCACATCAGAGAGAAGTAAAAGGAAGAGAGAAGGGGAAAGCAATACTCATACCTTCTAAATTTAGGCATCCTAACTTAGGTACCTGCCTGTCTTCATTTGCTTCAGAGAGAACTGATGCTCTTAAATTTAGGGTCTCCAAATCTTACCTTAGTGCATTTATGACGTGGATGGTGGCAATGCCTCTGCTCCTATTCCATCATGGGGGAAAGAAAGCAGAAAAGTCAGCGGAGAATGCTGACACAGTAGACTGGCTCTCCCTGGAGTAATTTGTAGTAGAGTTTGGCACAAAACTGACTGGGGACCTGCCCCTGCACAGTGGGGAGTTTCTAAGCAATCTGATCCTATTATTCACTTATTTTGATGGCTACTACTTCACACAATTTTTTCTCTACCTGTAAGAGTTACCACCAAAACAATTCAAGTGAGTGGCAGTCTTTAGGGGAAAAAATGTCCCTATGAAATTAAGTCACACTCTAGTTCAAGAGTTTGCATCTAAGTTCTCCATACTTTTAACTGTTTATTTCTGCAATCGCATGTGAACACACGGTACTGTAATCTCACTGGGACAGCAGGTAATGCTGAACTGTCATTTCCAATGAGCATTAAATATTGAAAGTACAGACTCAGCCTCTCTTTTTGGCAAGTCTTAAGTTTCCATTAGAAGCAGATGGTATACAAGGCAGGGCAAGGCACCTAACTATAAAGACCTCTTGTTTCTCAACTGTGTATCTGTACCACCTGACAGCCAGTTCTCCTCCGATTAGAGTCAAAGGAAGTGGGTGTGCCTTCCATTAGCAGAGGCAGAAAGTAATATTGGTGGAGACTTTTCCTCTTGTGAGTTTTCTTTTTGTGACTCTTCATCTTCGAAGCACTTCTCTGCACAGAGCATGGATAGTACTTTGGGAGATGGGCTGCCTGAAAGGTGCTGTAGAATGTGAGCTGTGGCATTTGTGGTGCTACACAGGATTTGGTGAGGTGTGGGGGAGAATCTGGAAACACATATCTTCAGGTGGCTCTCATTTAGCACTCTGGTTTCAAAAAGCAAGGCAAAGCAGATGAGCCTCTGAGCAATGTATGGGCATGCGTGATAAAGTCATTCCCCCTGAGTTGCTTGTAGCTGTAGAGCAGAACAAAGTGCAAGCTGGAGTTCTGATGAAAACAGATAAACTGTGCTATTGAGGATTGAATGTGTAGACTGAACTCCTAGACTTGGTAAGGCTAATCAATCAGAACAGTGCAGTAAGTGTGGCCCCTGTACACTGCAGCTGTCCAGCTGTTTGTTGGCTTAACTGTGCTGTCCTGCAGTTAACTGAAGACAAGGGCTCTAATGAGCCCCCTCCATAACAGGCTAGAGCAGAACCACAGGTTCTGAGGCAGTTCCCTCCTGCCACTCGGCAAAGTCCCTCGTTGGAAGTCAGTCCCCAGGACATGGATGTGGCCTGTACTTTAAAGGCAAACTCTTCAGTACATTTTTGCACACCATAATTACCTGTGGGAGCTGCGTGCAAGGATCAGAGCACAAAGCCACTGGGGCTACTGGCTGGTACACCCTGCATCATCAAATCAATGCCTCTTCTGGCACTTTTTACCCTCTGGAATTTCATGGTGCATGTAGCTGAATTGAACACTTAGTGGGACAGCAGCCGCTTCCTGGGTAGTCCTACAATTAGGTTAGAATTAGTCATCACTACAGAGAGTTTGAAGGACTTTGGATACAGCTTTAATAAGCTGCAAATATTAGATCAGGATTTACATCATAAATCTTGCCTTTTTGTTCTACTCAAACAGGAGTGTCTACAAATCAGGTTAATATAATTTAACAGTACAGCAGTTAAGTATCAAAAAGGACTATAATTGTTGGTATTATCTAAGAAGCCACAGCAACCCTGCTTACAGCTGTCAGCTAAGATCTGACTCATCTAAGGTATTTTATAGCAACCATATGTTAGGCATGTCTATCTCACCTATTATGCAGAAAAATTATAACGTTTCCTAATCAGGATTTGCCACTAAGCAGGATTTTCCGTAAACACCTCAGAACTGCAAGTGCTATCCACAGTCAGGAGAAAACCTTTTGCAGACATTTCTGATTTGTTAATTTAATAAATAGAATAAATGGTTGCAAATCTGTGGCTAGTGCTGATTTAGCAAGGCTGGCTGTATTCAAAGTGTAGGTACATTACTTTGGCAGTTGAAATGGTAAATATCACTTTAGCACAGAATTCATGAAAATAATTACTAACTTTTGCAGCTCTTTTTCAAAGGTTTCAGGTTGAGGACATGGTCTCAAGGCATGTGATTCATTAAAAATACTTTGCTGAGATGGTGCAAGCAAAGTTATATTGGTGTAATATCTTTACCTGCACAGCCATAAAAGGGAGGGTGAATTCACATCAGTATAGGAGAGAAAGATTAAAAAGTAAGTTTGAAAATACTGTGGTCCTTTGATAACAATGTGGGTGGTTAAGCTGGAATAATAATTGCGTTTTAACAAAGGCAGGCAGTGTTGTAAACCCCAATGGCTGTTGATTTTTGAACAAGGTTTAGATCCAGTTCACTGTTACACAGAAACCTTACACACATCTGCACTTTGACTTGACTCCTTCTTGCACAAAGACTGGTCAAATGGCCATCAGCCTTAATTATTCCCAAGCAGTCTTGGGATGAAGCTGCAGTCCCAACATTTCCTTCTGTTCTCAGAAGAGCAGTAGTTTTACTGCTTAAAGCTCTGACTGACTTAAAAGCTTTCCTGAGTACATTCCCTTTTTTTTTTTTTCTGAACTATAGGCTTTCAGTAAATTAAAAAAAAAACAAACAAACAAACAAACAAAAAAAAAAACCACCACCAAACAAGTAGATACTTTTGCTGCTTAAGATCCTTGGCTTATTACAAAATTTCACAACTAGAAATGTAGTTAAAGTTTGTTCCCTATTATGATAATTAAGAGCATTTGAAAACTTAAAAAATAAGTGATTTTACAAGTACCACATTAGCCCTCTACAGCCCTGGGTCATATATATGTCATCTCTGCTAAGTATTCATTTCTAAAATCCTCCCAAGCTCTGCTTTTTTTGTTCTCTGAACATCTGATGCTTCTTGTTATTCTTCTATAACCACAGATGTGCCCTCTTCAAAAAACTCACAATCTCACAATGCTAAACTGACAAGCTGAGTGTCAAACCACATACCCCAAGCAGCCCTGAAGAAAAACAGAATCACGCTTGAAGAAAAACAGAATAAATCACACAAATTGTTTCCAAAGAATGAATCTGAAATATAGCAAACTGTGCACAGGCATTGTTTCCTAAGAATGCAAATGCCATTTTTATGCTCACTTTACTGTGTAAGCAGAGACTGCTCTCAGAAAGAGGAGATTAATTTGAACAACTTTTTATTTCCTTGTTTTGTCTCTCTGAGCTGGAGCCCTGCTGAGGGGCCGAGCTGGCTCTCCTTTCTGCCGAAAAGCAGCCTGGGTGTTGCCGTGCTGCCCGAGTTACACAGGCTGAGTGAGGCCACTGCGCTGGGAACGCGTGGTTCGTGCACCACGGAGCCGCTCTGCACCGCAGCCCCTGAGAGGCCGCCTGGGAGCGCTCCGAGAGCTCCCGCCTGCCTGAGAGCCGAGCCCGCAGCTGCCGCGGGCCCTGCGGGACAGCAGCGCTCTGGGCACAGCGCAGTGGAGCGTTTGTCCAGCCCTCCGCGGCCAGGCTGCAGCAGGACCCCAGAGCTCGTTCAGCTCTTGTGCCTCTGCAAGACATCCCTTCTCCCACGGCCAGGGCCGATGGGGGACAAGACTGAGTCCACAGTGCTGTAGTGCTAAGGCATCAAATACGTGCAATTTGGTTTGGCAGTGATGCTGTAACTTATCTAAAAGGTTTTATGATACTGTCCTGCAAAGAATGAAGGGGTCATTTTCATGCTCAAATACTCAAGATCACCTAGCTGTTTTCTTAAACTGTCAAACACACTTCAAGCTTTACAGCATGTTATCTCCTTCCTACAGTTCAAAATTTGTCACAGCATTAAAAAAATAAAATACCATTTAAAATGTAGCTACATTTACCTAGCTGCCTTGAAGGCTCCGTCAGTATTTAACCGTAAGTAGGGCTGTTGTGTAGACTTCACAGAAAAAAACTCTTTTTTAAAATCTGATGATTCAAAGGTGAAACACTGACCTCCAAATCTAGTACTTGACTGCTGATCTGTGTAGGAGTAATGCTGGGTTACGTCATTTATCTCTTAAGGGTTTGAGTCAAAAGTTGGATTTCTTTTTTTCCTAGTTCATCTCTACCTGATAACCTTGAATATAAGATAGATGATGCCTGAAGCAAAGCTGATAAAGTCACCAGTGCTAAGAAGCACGAGGGAGGGGGGAATGAAAGCACAACAGCATAGATACATATCTTCACATCCTTATTTCCTTTACAAATGGAGGAAGGAAGTTCCCTGCAGGTTAGCCATAGAGTATCTATTCTTACAGTCAAAAAAGAGTACAATTTCTAAGAGCCACAGGCTCTTAAAAATATTGAATTCAGAATTTCATAGATAATACTCCATAAATAATACTCTATACATTTTGCTTCTGAAAAACTTCTACTAGTAATTCACAACTGGGTATAAAGCCAGACTTATGGACACTCACCCCACCCTGTTTCATATCTCTACTCTGTTTCTGTCCCTCTTCTTCCAAATCCTTCCTATTCTTCCCATCTCAGTGCATGGCCATTCTTTCCACTGTACCACTTCACTAATTCCAACAATTAGCACTCATCCTCCTGCCTCTGCTCCCTGTCTGCTGCTGTAAAAATCCCACCCAACAGGTGGGAGGATTCCCATCTTCCCAGCAGGAGCGCCCTGGGCTTCCCATCTCTCCCGCTGGCTCCCTGCAGCCCAGGAAGGGATGGCTCTGTGCAGCCCTGTTCCTGCCACCTCCCGTGTGCGCACGGACTGGCTGTGGGGAACCTGCTGCCGGGCTCCTTCCCTCAGCACAGGATGGCAAACGGGCCCACTGTCCCCTTGCTCCTCCAAAGTGTGGCCTTGGTTTGGTGCCCGTGTCCACAGGTGCCTCTCTGCAGCTGGGAGGTCACTGCCCCAGGGCCACATGACTTGTGCACAGACAAAAGTACTCATATAAAGAGTCTTACAACAGCACCTATAGATTATTATGAAAGCTGTCTCTAAAACAGGTATGAATCACTCAACAGCTACAGCAGTACTCCTGTGCAGAGATGATTAAGAATTCTTATGCAACTTCTTTAATCTGAAGAGGCATACTTGGTTGAAAATGAAACCTCTGCAGGAAAAGTTTGGGTTTGATTAATTTCTCAACTTGAAAAAGTGTCCAAATTGTCAGTGTGTTTCACTTTGACATTTCTAAACATACAGAAAAGGAAAGAAAGAAAGAGAAGAAAATCAAGTTTCAAGTCACTTTTCATTTTAAAGATACGTTAAGTTTAATTATATGATCAACTGGTGCAGTGACAGCTTTGGTCAGAATTTCTTGCTCTATAAGAATCCCCATATAACAGCCCCTGTATCTCTACAGGCTGTTACCTATTAAGGCCATTACCTCTCATAATGCAACCTCCAGGAAGATTTTTTACTGGAAGAAAGAGATGCATTCCTACTTCTAATTAATTGTTGTAAGAAATTGTTTCACTTCAGAATTTTGACCAGGATTACAAATTCACCACTGAAGATAGATCAAACTGATCAGTTGACTTCACAGGATCATGCTTATTTTTATTTGCTGATCTTTTTTTGTTTAAGCTAATGGTCTCCTAATGGAATGTTTATATACCTTGAGGTGAGCTCTTTACCACTGGCGGTCTCCTTTAGAGTGATTATCAATTGGCAGTTTGATCATCAATTTCAAAGCATTTTCAAAGATGCTACACGCCTTTTCACAGAAAAAGAAAGTGAAAGGGGAGCAGAGTTGACTCATCCAGGCACATGGACTATGTCACATGCAGAGCCAGAAATAGACTCTGAGCTCCTGGTACCCACACTCAAGGCCTGGGCATTAACACGGCTTGTACCAAAACTGATAGCAGGCATCCCACCATGTTGCAAAGGAACATCCCCTTCTGGTGGAACATGCATTTGAAATTCAAAATATATTTGCTTGCTTTTTGGCAATACATGCTGTAATGCCTCCCTTACTCTTTTGCCTAACCCTACATAGAGCTGCAAGAAAAATAAAAGTCCATTGATCATATTTTTCCTTATCAGTTGCTTTGCATTGATGTTGCTGATACTGTAAACTTGGCTGCACACAAAACAAGAAACGTTACAGCTGAACTGGGTCAGATTTTCATAAGTAATCACCACCAGATTTGGGTCATATCTGTAGATACAGCCACTGCAACCTTTAGACTCAGTTTTGAACATGGTTAAATATGCTGAGGCCAAGCACTTTGAAATAAGAGACTAAAAGCAGACCATTTGCTCTGGCCTCAAAAGTGAATACTGAGCTCTTTGAGCAATCTGGGCCACTCCATCCATCTTCTCTATTTAAAACCATTCTGCCCATTGAAGAAGACAAGGCTACAGATGTAAAGGGAGCTGATGGCTGGGACAGAGCTACACCTCCTCTGGTTCAGAGCTGCTCATTGAGGCCCCCTAACAGTAAACGGCTCTGGGGGAGAAGGTAATGTGGCCACTCTGGTAAAATGGACTGTTCTAGGCTATACAAGAAAGAAAGCAGAGTGGACTAGACCAAATAACGTTACTTTTTAAGAGTCTTGCAAAATCAAAGTATGTTTGAAAGCAGCAGTGAACTTAAGTATGTTTGTAGTAGTAAAAGGTAAAAGAGGGTATGAGAGATGGTCCAAGGAAGCCCAAGCCACGTGGTTAACTACTAGTACAACCCAGTAGTTCTGGTTCATTATGAATGACAAAGCAAGAAATAAATGCATGGGGATTGGGCATGGGCTGTTATTACAAACTAGTAAGATTGCAAATCTTGAGTTTCTTCTACCAGGCATTATTACTAAAAATTAACCCTTTTATTAGGGAGAACAAAAATAACAGGGATGCACATTAAGTGTATTGAAAACCAGCTTGAATGACTGAATCTCAGAGTGGAATCCAGTAGGAAATGGAGCTGACTACGAGCAAAAATTGTAAATATTAGTTCTTGGTTGATGGTGGGTTGGTTTTGGGCAGCTGTTGGTTTTTTTTTTTAATTGAAGCCATCTTTTTTTAATTGAAGCCATTTTTTTAAATGAATTCCATCAAGCACAACAGGTGAGGTACCTACAGTGTGTCTGTGACAGTAAACCTACAGCTGGTACTGAACTTGCCTGGGATTAACACTTGTTCAGAGAGACGGGTAAGGAAGGGCCAGCACCAGGTGCCATGTGAAAACTTCAGCAGAGGTTTAGTGAAGAAAAGAAGGATGTCAGCAGAGGTTTGACACAGGAGGAAGATGAGCTCACAGTGAGGAGAAAGGGTGTGGGGAAGAAGCTGTCATGCTAAGAATCTGTGCTGGTAGAATTGGCAGAGAACATTAGAGCATGCAGAGCCGTAGGGTGATAAGGAGGGTAGGTCAGTGTTACAGAGTGATCTGATTCATACAGTCACAAAATGTGTTTTAATACAACCAAATGCAGGAGAACCCATCCCAGAGAAAAGAAAGAAATCTCCTGTGGTAGGGGTGAGAATCTGCCTCTGGAAGGAATGATAAATACTGGGTATGAAGTCAGGCTGGGTAGCTGAATGCTCAGCACAAAAGTGCAGTTATATTTTTAGCATCTGCATCTATGTATCAATGTTATGTACTGCTTATCTCTGTACAGACATTTCTTTACATACAGTAGTTGTAAATGGGAGAACCACCACAAAATCTGCGCAAATGTCACAGACCTGTGAAACCATTGCAGACCCAAACCATTATGCAGATGGTGAAACAGTGTTGTGTGGGAGTTAACTATTTCCACATTAACGTTATTCAATCACAGTGGCCCATTTTCACACAGCTTGCTGAACTTCAGAAAGTTTGCATAAAGGTTAAGGTTTGGCATTTGGAGACAGAGTGGCTTAGCCTTCTATCCTCTAGTGAGAACTACAATATATAATCAATAATAGAAGAGAAACAGACTGCATCCCTTTCCAGGGTGGAAGTACTGAAAATATGGGGTTTTGACACAAATGCTTATTCTGAGGTCTTCATTACCAGGATTTCCAGTAAAATAGCCATAGGCAAGAAAGCACTTAATCTGACTGTTACATTAGGCTTCCTGAAACCACATGTAGGTGCAATTCTGAGTGAAGGCACAAGAAAATGTCCTTACACTTCCAAATAGACTAACAGAATCACATTTCTATCAATATGTAAGGTTGTGATGAGGTCCTACTTAAGGGGTAGTCCTGTAATGTGTTAGAATCGGATTTTTTTTATAACCAGTGTGATTTCTGTTAGTTTATGCAAAGCATGCCTCTAAGAATGAAACAGATTGAGATGGAGCATAACATCCTGTCACAGCAGCATAATTCATGACTGCACTCAGAAATCACTTCTCTCTTTAGATTTAGGTATTAGTTCAGAAATTACTTCTAGAAAGCAGTATTCTGTCTCAACCACTCAGTTCTACATATCTCTAATTAAGTGTTTAGCTAATTTATTACTGCTGCACAGCTGTTATTTCTGCTGTAGTGGGTAAATATAGCACAGTATTTTCAGTGTTATTATCACTGTACCTGTAGGTGTTGGCCCACTTCTTAATCAGAACCTACCCTTCTAACTGTGGCACTTGGTGTTTTGAGACTGTGGGAGGAGGAAGACTCTGGAGGTCACCTGACTGCTCTCACCTGTGTCTCCTGGATGCAAGGAACCAAAGTAAGGGAATTAAGGGAATTTAGCTGCAGAGCCCTTAAAAGTCTCCACCAAATCTGCATGAATTGTGTGTTCACAACCTGCAGTAGGAGTTGCAGGTTGGACAGACATAAAACTCCAATACTAATCCAAGATGTTTGCTACATGCTTAATCCCAATGTCCCAGAGCAATGAAAGGGCAGCAGAGATACCAAACAGATACCCATCACCAACACGGCTTTTGACTGGACTGGTGTGCCAGTCCCAAGTCAGTAGCTGAAGCTGGCTGCACAGCAGTTCCCTGGTACTAGCTGAGAGCCACTGCTTTGCTAAAGCAAACTCAGTGATGTCATCCAGACACCACTCACAGGCACACAGGTACAAGCATGAGGTAGAGGTAATTGGCAGGGTCATTAAGGAAGTCCGTACTCCCTTGTTTGCCCATGTATAGGTCTCATTTCCTTGTCAAACACTTTGAGGTGAAGAGACAAAAGTGCTCATCTCAGAACAGCAGCTTGAGAGGGACTTTCAGGTGCTTTTTCCCTGCCTTAGGACAAAGCAATTTTGCAGGTACCCAGCAAACAGGAGTGTGGAGAAGGGAAGACATCCCACCCAATGTGCCATGAGAGAGAACTGCATCTTCCTAAGGAGGAGGGCACAGAGAGAGACATTTTCCCAACATCTTGTTCTCAAAGGTGGCTGAACTACACTGTAACCCAAGCAAACAGCAACATAGCAGGTCAAGCACTGTCATAAGAGAGTTCAACCTATTCTGCTGACAGTTACAGGCAAATGAGAACAGGGACCACAGCACCAACTGTTAGGCAACATTTAAACACAGTGTTTCCTATGCGCTCATAACACAACAGCAATCGCCATGGACAAGTTCTCTTGGCTCCTAATGATGGCTAAGACACCCAAAATTAAAAAAAAAAAAAGCACTAAACAATTCTGCTTTTTAAGTGCAACAAAAAGATAAAAAAAGAGGAATTTGAAATAAATACTTGCTACAAAATAGGAGAGGACTTATCAACAAACCCTGCTCTGTGTGTTCTGCTAGTTGGAGCAACCCACACCCCAAACCACAGAGCAGTCAGGCAGGATGTAATCCCATTGCAAGGAGGCTTCTGTCACACAATAACCTCCCCTCTCCACTAAGGCTGGGTTCTGACCAGGAATGCGTTCATCCTTCACCCCAGTTTCTGAGGATTTACTGTTTTGTTACAGCACTGTCACTTCCAGTTTAATGCAACGAATTTCAGGCTGACCACAATCAGGTGTGCAGCTACTTAGAATAAGTTCTTTTTCCAGGAAGATTTAAGAGTATCCCTTAGTGTTATGTTAGTCCCTGGCCTCAAGGAAGAACAAAGTGAAAAACAGATGCTGCCATAAGCACAAAAACCAAATGTGCTGAGCCACATGATTGCAGTAGAAGAACTGAAGATAAGAGTAACACCCACTGACCCAGCCTTTCTAGCAGCCAGCAGTGACCAGGAAATGACCTTTTTCCCCCAGCGGACTGAGCATTGCCAAGTTCAGTCTGCAGAGACACCCACCAGCACCAGTGAGACTCTTGCAGTACCAATTAGGTGCAACCCACACATTATTGACTGAGTTACAGAGCTGCAAACACATTCTGTTTAGAGCACAGACCACTCAGATTTACACTAAATATGACATATTAAATATAGGTCACCCTACAGTCAGGTTCCCGTTCTTTAATTTCAGTTAGAGTAAGACAAACCTGTCACATGTGAGTCAGCTTTGAAATGCTCTTGGAGCAGTGGGAGTTTGCCTTTATACAGAAGTATGTAAATACCAAAAAAGAAACTAAAGATTTGACCTTTGTTTACCCAAGTGAGTCTCAATTGACCAAAAGGCACATCAGATTTTAATAGCATTTCCAGGATTGATTCAGCTCTGACAGGCCAACTTCCACAAGTTCACTGCAAGTACAGCACATCTGTCAGCAGGAAGCCTGCACAAAGACTGCAAGAGGCACCAGGAACCCGCAGGTTGCACAAAATAAACACTTTGGTGCAAAAATCTGAAACAGGAGCAGAGCCAGCATGATAGAACGCACTGATTTATTCACTGCCTTCACTCTAGCGAGGAGCCCTCCTGCAAATGTCTCCATTGCATCTGGCTCTCCCAGAGGAATGCCCAGAGGGCTGGAGAAGGTGCATGAGCAGTGCCAGTCCTCCAGCAGCACCAGTGATGAGTCAAGCCCTATCTGCACATGCGCATGCGGGCCAGCCATCAAGGGGGCCATCTGAAACTATAGCCACAGCACCATCAGCACAGGAGCAGTGCTGTCAGAGATGCCCCATTGCAAAGCTCTGTGTCCCTTTGCTCACATGTAAGTCCAAGACAAATCCTCAACCAGGGCACTTTTACCTTTAGTCAGTCACAGCTTCATGACCGTCTTTGTAATACCTTGGGCAAATATTGACTTGGATCCAACAGACTGAAAATATTTGGTTTGCACCAGATGTGGTGCGTACGTATCTTTGAAACATTAGCTAAAGGAGTGATTTGGGAAAATAAAAATTGTAGGTGGATGTGTTTACTTTGCAAGGTTGTTCACATGATGCCCAGATGCCAGAAGTGTGCAGGAAGGTTTCACCCACAGGAAGAAAGGCAGCTCTAAGTGCTGCGATGCACAGTAAAACTGTGCGTGCACGTGCATCCCTGCGCCTGCAGCTCACCACATGACAGAGGAAGGGCTGAGGATCACTGTGAGACATTAACGGGTCCATGGATTCCTGCTCTGAAGACACCTGAAAAAGTCTGTTAGCTATACAACAATTACTGAGCTTATTGCTTCAGGACATGGCCTCCAAAGTTCTTGGCATGCAGTGTTGGAGCTTTCTTGCTTTCTGCGAGAACTTGAGCACCATTTCTGCAGCCCACAGCTGACAGCAGCTTTGGAAATGCAGACACTGTTTCAAGGGAAGGGAAAGTAACTGCCCACTCATCTCCCATTTCTCTTGCCCCAGCTAATTAGAAATTAGAGTTCTAGTAAAAGACATGCATTGAAAGCACATATCTAAGCAGAGAAACACCTTTTGTTAGAAGGCAACAGAAAGGTAGTTCAATTTATTTCAATTACTTCAGTTTTCAATTCTTAGGTCTCTCCCTGCCCCAACTGTCAATTCCTCATGTGCATCTACTCTCTCTTGCTAAAAATCATCAGTCAGGTGCAGCTTTGGCAGTCATAGATCTTGCTTATGGAAACTGGGAGAGGGAGGGAAAGCACTTCAGCTCCATTCAATAATCAATGGATATTCCTACTATCTGATATTTTCATTTTGGGAATTGATGTGCATTCATTTTGGGGGCCTTTCAGAAGGAACAAGAGTGTGAAAAGAGGTTCTTTTCTGTATTTACCAAATAAGTATAAAAGAAAAGAAAAACCACAAAATTTTGTTCAGTATATTTGCAGGAAAACCCTAGTGAAATATTTGTTTGCTGGACCACTCAGGGCCAAACTCAGTTGGTAGAGTTTTATACAGAAGAGAGTTATTCTTTCAGGACTGGAAATTCATAGCAATGCCCTTTAACTACCTCTCTTAAAATAATTGAATTGGCAGCACCTCCCAGGCAGCACTTGAGAAGCACAAGAGTAACATTTTGCTGAGTCTTTTTCCACAAGTGAATCTTTTAATCAGAAACACAACACCTGACACCTGGGGCTTTTATACCCTCTGAACAGTCAACAGATTTTGCCCAGAGCAAGAAAAACCAGCAAGCCACATACTGATCCACACGTACACCTACCTCTAATGCAATGCCTCCTAACCCCACTAGAAATACAGGGGTGTTGGAACTTTTCTGGTCATGAAGGACCACTACAGCACCCAACCCATCCTTCCAGTCAGCTTGCCTATAGGCTTACTGTGAATCTCTGCAGAAAACTAACCCTAAAAACTACTTCAGCACTAAGCTTGCAATTCATCTGATAACACTGAGCTGCAGGAACATTGCACCTCCCAAAAGGGGAGTTACAGGTTGGTTTCAACATCATGATCAGTTAAACCAGCACTAGGAAAGAGATGAATCTTTAGCTACATGTTTCCTTGAAAATATTCCAAGTTCACAGTAACATACCACAGGTTCAGGAGCTAAGGTGATTTCAGAGGAGCCCTAGAAAGACACTTCTCTGTTCTCATGGGTAAGGTAGTTAGGCTCAGGCCTCAGTGTCACAGCAGCATGCAAAGCCTCCTAATGCAGCAGTAAATCTAGAAAGGCTATTTGAGGTTTCTCCCTGCCAAGGAAACTCTTTAAACATGTTACAGTCAATACGCCTCATATGCAGAGGCTTCTGAGCCACCATCCCCACCATCCACTGACAGGGATAGGAGCCCCCTCCACAGCTAATTATTGACAGTCCAGCATGCTCTTAGCTCTGCTTGTCTGAGTGAGTTCAGCCTAGGTTTCCTTCCTAGGTTTCCTTCCTCCAGATCACAACATGCGTTTGAGTACTCCATCTCCCAAGTCATAGTCAGGTTATAGTCCCCCTTCAAGGTGTTTAAGGGTTTCCTGTGGAGGAATCAAATCTGTCCAGCACCACCTCATGAAACCTTAGCTTGACCTTTCTGTCTGTGACTGCCCAGAGGCACTTGCTGCACACACATTTTCTCTCAGTATTGTGGTGGAGTTTCCTCCATCTCTTTGTCAACCACTCTTACAACATAAAACCGAGCACCACTGTTAGCAAGATGTGCAATTACCCTATTTTAAATTTCTCTTTCAAATTTATAGGACTGCAAACACACACAAGGAGTCCCTAGCAGGGACAGGTGGACTTAAACACAATCTCCTCTGGCCCATGACTTTCTTACATTGGTGGCATCTTCCCTGTTCCCTCTGCTCCTCTGCCCTGGCCAGCCTTTACACATAGGGGCAGCTTAGTTTATTTCTGTCTAACAGAAGTGAGTTTCAGTCCTCAGGGCATCATATAAAATTAAGTCATATTGTCAGTCCCATGAACAAGGCTTTGTCAGATCTAACAATGAAAACTTGCTTATTGATGGATGAGGAATTGGGATCATTTACACTTGTTTAAGTTGGCAAAACATTGTCTTATACTGTGGAAAATATAAAACCTCTCAGAAGCATGGCTGGGTAACTGCAGTGTCAAGATGGTCAGAGATTTTATCATGTCCCTGGCTACTGTTGGCTGTGCTAAAAGGGCAGTTTAGGTCCTTTAGCCCATAAACCCAATTTCAGTTACCATCCTTTTATTGTCAATACACGTAAGAGCATCCCACTGGAATGGAGGGATTGAAGAAATAGGAAAAACAGCACCCAAAGCACAGGCCAGGAGCAGGGCTGCACCATCACAGGCCTGTGTGTGCCATGTGCTGGCCTGCCTGGGGGCCACATGCAGGAGTCAGCTCTTGGCAAGGTTGACTGCCACCTGCTCTCACACAGAGCTGACACTCCCCCCCTCACAGCATGGGGGCCTGAGAAAACGCACAGACCTGAGTCACCAGTAGCAGCAGAGAACAGGCACAGCAATGCCTGCAGCCCAGCAGACAAAGAGGAGAAGCAGCTTTTTGGGGAGAAAGCAAGGCCTGGTATTTTTTGGCTTCTACGCTAGTCAGGAAAATGAAGCACAAGGAAACAATGTTTTGTCATTGTTGACAGGCTTTTTAACCCTTTTTTCCCCCCTGCAAAACAAAGCCCACCAGAGCTTCAGGACTGCCAAGTCTCTGGCCAAGAGGCACTGGTACCACCATTGGAGACTGATTCACATGCCAGTAGTTGTGCTCTCAGGGAGCTTCAGGGAGCTAAATTCCCACCACACAGCTAACAGGAAGAGGCACTGGAGAGAGGGCAGTAACATTTGCCTAGGAGACTCTCACTACCAGCACCAACAGACACCCTCACTGTAACACATGCTGCACATCCAGTCATGCTGCTTAACTGCAGCATTTCCCCTAATTCAGGTGGACAGTGGCAGAACCCAACTCAGTCAGTGCAGTTGTCCTTTTGTGTTACTCTTCATGTATGGGATCCGTAGGATCCAACAGTTTCTGAGTGAGAACCACACCTCCTTATACTTGCATTTTTTGGAGAGCATATTGGCTCTCCAGCCACTGCTGAGATCTGAAAACCAGGAGTCCTTAACCTTGTCAAAGCATCGATACAAAGGCTGTGGCAGCCTTCTCCAACATACAGAAGTTCACAGAAAAAATTGCTCAAACATGAGATTTCAGCAACCAAACATGCAGAGGAACAAAACCGACATCCAAATGGCAAGTGGAAAGAGCCACAGTTAAAAACTAAACCACAGCAGTCTCAGAAGAGAGAAGTAACAGTCAAGCATCTCCCCTTCTGCAAATATTTGGTGCCTAGCAGTTTGAGGCACTTCACACTTAAGCAGGCACATGGTCTTCCATGGGCCCATGTCTTCCTGGATTATGGTGAGTGCTGTGAAAGGTTTCAGACAGACATATTTAGAACTCAGGGAAAAGTAAGAGAGGACAGAGCTCACCCCAGTTGCACAAAACCCCTTCCTCCCATAAATGCAACCGTTCTTTTCCATCTCTGCAAGGTCTGTGACGCAACTTGGGCTGGGGAAACCGGGAAGGAAGCACCCACTGGAACATCACCCCCCTTGCCTGGGATGAAGGGAGAGGTGGCAAACGGCCTCACCACCTCAACTGGCCACAGAAATCAATCCAGAGATTGCCAAACCCCTGTAGGGAACAACAGCAGTGAGCCCTGCCAGAGCTAGGCCCAGCTGATAAATGGGCAGGGAGAGAGCGAGGCTACCTGGAGAGGAGAGGAGCTCACAAGCAAAACACCTCAGCCATGATGGAAATATCACACAGGAAGGAGACTCTTCTCAATTGCCATTAATGTTAATTTAAGCTACTGAAAACACAAATAATTCCAAAACCAACTGACAGCAGATACATAGAGTACACAGCAGAGCTCAGCAAAGGTCAGGCCCCTGCAGCACAAAGCCCAGCTCCAAAGCACACAGGAAGACCCAGCTTTTTGCTCTCTGAGCTTGAGGTGACAGCACTCTGACTCACACTCACTATTACTCAGTGCAAGCAGGAGCGTCCTGGTCCAGAAGGTCCGAGCTCCCTGACTGCAGGTTTGCAATAAGGGATGTCTACCTGCAACCATCATTCCTGCAGCAACTCCAAGAGTTAGAACAGCTACATAAAGAGGATCAAGACTATTTTTCACCCATTCCCTTTCTGGGTCTCACCCTCCTGCCTGCCTATCCATGTTGCTGTGTTTCAGGGAGGCAAAGAGCAATAGTAGAGGCAGAGCTGACAGTCTGTGAAATTGGGAATTTAGCAGGTATAAAAGGCAACATAAGATCCCTTGGCTTAAATCAGTTAAAATTAATTGCTAGAAGGAGTCCTTGGAAGCAATTTAGACCAAAGTAATGTCTATTCTTTTCTGGATGACCACATAATAAAATGCTATTAATTTGTTGTGGCTCTTCACTTCAACACTTAAACTTTCCTATATGAAATACTAGAAACATATTTTTGCCTCTTTTCAGATGAGTGTACTCTTTTGAACACTGGGAGTTAGCTTCTTGTCTCTTGCAGTGATACCTCTTTTTCCCCTTTGAACTCACCCCTTGAGTCTTTCAGTGAGCTTTGGGAATGTATTATTCATAAGGGGGAAAAAAGTGTAAGACATAAGTTCTATATCATAATGAACTGTCACCTCAGAGGACTGCAATTTCCCTTTAATGCCAGCTGGCCCTATTACAGTACCTAAATCAATGGAGTATCTTGGCCATTTTCAGCACCTGCTGTGCTGCACTCCTGCCAGCCAGTACCAGAGGTGGTGGAGCAGCCACCTCTGAGCCTTGTGCCATGGAGGGAGCAGGCAGCACGAGCCAGCAGCTGAGCTGCCTTCTGGGCTGCTTAAGCAGAGGAGCCCAGCATTGCTGCAGCAACTGCCTGTGCCTTGGGAAGCTGAGCCTGAGCGAGCTGGGGTGGATGTACCCCATGCACTGTAGTATCCAGCTGGCTGGGAGATCCCACACGTGTCAGAAAGTTGGCTGGACACTATTAAAATAATTTCACTACCTGTTACAGTATTTTCCTTCTATGTTTGCCTTATTCAATATTCTTTTGTTATGTCACCTCTACTAAAAGAAAAAAATGCAGATGAGAAGCAGCATGTTGGAACAAGCACACAGAAGTGGTTTGCTTTCAATTTATGTTCCAGGTAAATCCGTTAGGCAACATTATTCCAACAAGGTGTGGCCAGCATTTTTATAATGTATGGAACATTTCCTTCAGATTTCTGTGCTCTCTCTTTACAGTCCATATCTCGTGCATATCACAAACTGGTGTGACACAGACTCAAGAAACGTTCAGAGACTCGTGTGTTGGGTTTTTTCATTTTTCTTCCCCCAATAAAGAAGTCATAGACAAAACTAGATACCCATATCCAATGCACATTCAGACATATCTGCAGTTTTAGATGCACAAATACCTTTAAAATCTGGTTCCATCATTTTACATGCCTTATAATGCATAACAGATATTTACACGCCTGAAATCTATTTAGATTGCTTTATTACTCAGAGGAAAAAATACTGGAAGCTATCACTAACCTATTGAAAATTAAAAAAAAATATATCCTTGGCATTCTCAGAAGCCACCTCCACTGCAGGTGAAAACAGACAGACAGGATGTGGCTTGGCAATGGAGCAAGGTCCAAGATTCAGTAGGGAGAATCTCTGGAATTTTAACTCTGAGCCGGCATCCAGTAAGGTGTCTGCTAGAGACACACTCCATTGACTTACATGCATATTTCAGTGCTTTTCTAAATCAGAATTTCCTCAAAGGGCTGTATGCTGAGCTATGTTTTACTATTTAGAGTAAGACCCAAATCTTACAGAGTAAAGGCCAAATCCATTCCTGATGTGAACTGGGGTTATGCTGGAGAGGAATTTGATACAATTGACCTGTTTGGTTTTTCTCTCTTACGGGTGGAAAATGCAGAGACTTGAGGAGCACACCTCTGTCAGCGTGCAACAGCAGCACAGCTTGCAAGCAGAGCTGCACGAGTCTCGCAATCTTTCACCCAAGGCTTATTCTAGAAACCTCTTCCTCCCTCCCCCATCAACTGCAACAAATGTTTTGCTTGAGGAAGGAGCAAGACCCAGAAGAGCTGCTCTCTAACTTGTGTTGCAATATCCAATCTGAGTGTTACTATCAGCTTTTGGAAACTGACTGTATAGAAAATACAGATGATGTTTGCATATTTTAATTTTAAACATCTCTGCTTGGCATACGGATGGAACCTAATAAGGCACTTTGTTTCTGCCTCATGAATTAATTCAGCCTGCTAACTGATTTGGATAAAGCATTTTGATTCCAACTAATAAACTTGTTTTCTGTGTAGAAAAAACAACTTTTGGAAGCAAAGTAAAAAGTTCTTTAGCTTGACAGAGAAATACTTCTATAATATCTATAAGGAATAGACCCTTTATTTTTATAACCCACTTGTTCCACCCATGTCTTTTAAATCAATCAGATAAATTCACCTTGTTTTTCAATGCCCTGAATCCTGATAGCTCAGCACACTTGATAGGTAATTTAATCATTGTTGGTGTGGATGAACACAAGCTCAAATTAGCTTCTGAAAGGCTTAGTTGTCCTGTAGATAGCTCTGCCTTTCCACTTTTATGCAGGAACTGAGCTTCACCAACTGGTTAGCTAGAGGTGTCATTAAAAATTTACAGAAAGAAACAAAGGTGTGCTCCAGTGTCTCTCCTTACCCTTTCTAGTGTTACTCTGGCAAACAAAAGGTATGGAACCTGCTTCATGAATAATGGGTCATGTAATATGCATAATGCATTTTTAATGGCTCACAGTAATAACATTGAGAGAGATATTTCCAATCTTCAGACTTGCTCCACAGCCTCTCAGTAGCCTGTTCTGATTCTCCCCAGATAAATCTTCTTTTCCTCTTCTTCATTTCAATTCCTCACCTTAAAGCCATGACTTTTCCCCACGGGTAGCTGCATTTCACCCAAACCAGCAGCTGGCACTCGTGCAAGCAGGGCTGGGGACATGGGAACACCCTCCCATGCAGCAAGGCACAAACAATTCAGGGGGTTTGGGTCTGAGCTGCAGCCCATCAGTGGTGCCCTGAGACACTCCACTAACTGCAACATGCTCTGGGAGGAGACACACTTAATCCAATAAAACACCTGCTGGTTTCTTCCCGTGAAGAACATTTTTGGCACCTGTGCTGTGTCCATGCTGCCTCCTCAGCCACCCAGCCCACCCTGCAGGCAGCACCAGACTCAAACCACACTAGTTGCCCTGTTTGGAAATGGGATGTTCCAAGGGGGCAAGCACACGTTGCCATTGTAGTTTTAAAGGTAAATGCCAACAACTGAGCCTGCTCAGGGCCTGCTGGAGCAAAGCCTGCCCAGAAGGAGGAAGGAGGGAAGGCTGTCTGGCAGGAAAGGCTCTCCTGAGGCAGAGGGACTGGGGGCAACAGCTGCACCCCGACCAACCCATACCCAGAACCCCTGGCCAGCACTCACTTCATGCACAGCAGCAGCTTCCCTGTAAAATGAGTACTGAGCATCATCCTGGGGCAGCACCAAGCCTACCTGTGCCACCAACTGAGCCATTCCTTGGAGCCTCTCCTGGCCTGGGTTGGGACCCAGGGCATCACAGGCCTTCCACATAACCACCGAGTCTCCTGCACTGACCTTCTGCATTAATTAATGCAGCATAATGGGCCTAATGTGGTCTTCAGAGCACCTGGCACCTCCTGCGGTGTCTGTGCCGCATCCCTTCAGCCCGACTGCCGTGATTGTGGCCATGTTTCTGTCCAGTGAGAGCTCGGCCTGGGCAGCCCCAGCGCCAGAGCGCAGCCCCGCCCGAGCGGGCGAGCCCTGAGGGGACACGGCCGCAGCCTGCCGGGACAGCCCTGAGGGGACACGGCCGCAGCCTGCCGGGGCAGCCCGTGGGGGACACGGCCGCAGCCTGCCGGGGCAGCCCGTGGGGAACCAGCGAGGTTCTCAAGGACGGCAGAACGCAGAAGCACAGGGAAGAGCTTGGTGGCACCCTGGCAGGTGAGTGCCCCGGCCTCGGGCGGGCGGGGTGCCCCAGGGCTGGGCCAGCCCAGCAGGGCACAGGGCGGTTCAGGTCACTGGGTTTGTCCAGAATATATGTACAAAACTGGAAATATGAGTATATACCCATGTGTGCACACAAGATTACATGCACGTGTAAAAAAAAAAAAACAAAAAAAAAACACAACAAAACAAACAAAAAAAAAAACAACAGGCTACTGTGCTGTGCTTTGTTGGTAAAAGGACAAGGCACCCCTCCATCATCCTCCTGCTTCTCTTTTGTATGGGCTGCAATTGCCAGATGGAGCCAGCCCTGCTGACAAGGCAGGCAGGCAAAAGGCCGTATTGTGAGTCCCAACTGGTTGAAGAATAAATGATGCACCTGCTGCTCAGGTGTCCCTACAAACTCCCAGGCACAGACATTTAATCTTGTGGGAGACATTCAAGTTGCTCCTTGGGCTAAGCAGGGACTTCTAGCTGTCTACATTTCCAAAGCAGAGGCTTAAAACTGCTGGTTTCCCCCAAACCCTTTTATGGTGCTAGTCCCAGCCATGGTATACCCTAGTCCTCAAAAGTGTGAATGTTTATCTGAAATCAGTACGAATTGGACAAATAAATATGGCAGTTGTGTTCTTTAATCACAGCCCTTGTGCCTGCATTCCCTCCTCGGATGCTGCATCCCTGACAATCACTGTGGTGTATTGTTCTAAGGGCTGACATTCACAAATGTGCAGTTACATATTAAATAAAAATCACTCTGGACCATCCTTGATACTTTATTAACTTAAAACATTGTTCTAATAAATATGTACCAAGAAATGTAAGACACTCCATAAAATCTAAATAAGGACATTTACAAACTTGTCAACACAGTAAAAACAGCTTTTTTTTTTTTTTAACTGAGGTACATGCAGAGTTGTTAAGGCAAATTAAGTAAATTATACTTTTATAGTAATTCCTGCCCACCTCAGAAAGTTTCCCCTTTAAAATTAAAAAAACAAAACCAAATATACAACTGATGCTATTGAGTAGCTATTTTCCAGTTATTAGAACAAGCCCAGAGTGTAGAAGCCAGTAATGGTTCTGGACAGAAGGTCTGTGCTTCCCTGGTGCTCCTGCCCTCCTCAGGCAGGTTCACTTGTTGGATTGGTTTCTAGTTCTAAGGCATAGTTCTGTGCTTTGGCTTTTCCACTGGTCTTTCACAAGCTTCCTTCTCCCTAGTAGATGTAGGAAGAAGTAACCCTCCATGCTTCAAACACACTGGCAGTTGGGCCTTGCACAGAGATGGCTCAGGGAGGATAAAAAGGGCCTCTCTGTAACTGTTAATGCAGCTCCTGATTTGCACCAGAATAAGTGAGAGCAGGATCAGACCCAAGCTGGTACCTTTGGTTAAAAACCAGCAAGATGTCAAACTTTGTCAGTCCTGATCCTCCAGGTTTTCCTGCCAGGAAGTCACCCAAGAGTGAACCATTCAGCACTGAACTCAACTGAGGCAGGTGCTGATGGCTCTCTGTCATTACCCCATGTAAACGCTGTTACATCCATGTTTCCCTGCCAGCTGATTCAGGCTACTGAAAACTTGAAGGGGTTCATCATGACCATGGGAGAAATACTTTCCAGCTTGCAGATATTTGGTAGCTTATCCATCTTTGGAGTATTAGGCTTTATACGTAAAAGACTTATATTTCAGTGTTATTTCAGAAACAACGAGGGGAAGAGAAAGAGAGAAACCCCAGCCTTTACTTTCCCCTTTCCCAGTCATTCAAGTTGAGCTGTCAACACATGGCTCTGTCCTCTTTTTTCCTCTTTGAGCTCCTGTTCAGAAAGGTAATGCCAGGTCTGTGTTCAGGACAGGGCTTGGGTCCAGCAGGGAAGCCAAGGGAGTCTGTTCTCATAGTGTTGTAGGCGCTTTCCATCTTGTAGTTTGGGCTCATTTCAGGCCGTGCTGTGTCTCCCGGTGTCTCCGTAAATCCACCTTTCGTTGGAAGCCTTTGCCACACAGATCACAGCCAAAGGGCTTGAAGCCTGTGTGCTTCCGACTGTGGGTGATGAGGTTGGAGCTCTGACTAAAGGCTTTTCCACACACCTGGCACTTGTGAGGCTTCTCACCTGCAAGCAGAAGGTGGGAAAGAGAGAGGCTGTGAAAGAAGCAACACGCTGCTTATGTGGGACCACAGCAAATGTACACTGGTACTTAAAGCTTATCAAAGAGATTTTTGTGTGATTACCTAAGAAGTCATCTTACAAAAAAAATGCAGTTGGGAGCCCCAGAGAGAGCATAAGCTGAGCCTCCACAGTAGCTGAGCAGGCCTGGACTTGGGTGCACCTCCATCAGCCCAGTACAGTCCTGGGAGTAGCCTAAAGCACGGAGTGCTCTCAGGACACCACACCTTGTGAATGTATCTGTCTGCACGGCTCTGTGCAATTTTAAGTGTCTTTGTGTCCTAGAAACATGAGCAACTCCTGGGAAAGTGATGAATGCCTGACATCGATTACCACACCATCAGCATGAGGGCAGGTGGAATAGGCAGAGAGAGGTTGTTAAAACAAACCCAGTGATCTGGGGTCTGTCCCCAAGGGGGGTATGAGGGCCATTAAGTGAATCCTGAAGGGCAGGGTTCATCCAGTCACCTGTTCTCTCTGTTCCCCCCACTGCAATGCTAGCAAGTCAGAGCTCTGAAGTTCTCCTGCAGGCAAATAATGTAAATGGGAATAAATGTAGCCTCTGGAACTTCTGTAGAGGAGTCAGTGGCAAAACTCCATGGGAGCAGGATCTAAGTATATTTTCATACTGTTTACTATCAAATAACAAATAAAAAGGAACCCAACCACAATACCAAGCCGGATTTTCAGAGTGGCTTTGCACCTGCAGAGCCCACTGGCTTCAGCTGGGAACAACAAACTCTTTGGGTGTTTGAAGATAAAATTCTTAGAATCAAAAAAAATAATACAAAATGTGCTGAAGGCTCATTTCACAAGTATATGGTGCATATGAAAGGAATCCTTCATTCAGTTAAGGACTTGCTTTTATATTAACAATTTAAAAGCCCGGGCAGAGATTCTGATCTCACAAGAAAATAATCTGATTGATTCAGAATTTGTCTGAAATTCTACTTAATCAAACCTCATTTGAAAAAGATACTATGGAAATACTTCTTGTATTACTTAATAAATAGTTCATTTTCATCCAGCAATCTTCAGTGAAAAATCTTTGTAAGTAACATTTATTATTCACTGGTTGTCACCTAAAAAAGTCACAGCCAAGCAGTGCTACATATAGTGCCATTTCTCTATGTTTGCCCTTCTTAGGCTTCAGCCTTTATATCTGCTAGTGGCCACTGTCAGGAAAAAGGATTTTGGTCATCTGAACCATAGGGTTGGCCAGTACAACAGATACTTCATGTCTACAGATTCTTCCATATCTTACACGTTCATTTCCCTCTATTTTAAGTGAGCAGGTCTGAAAGGCAAGATATTCTTTTAATGATTTCTGATAAACCTGCCTTCTCACTGAATGATACTTTTGAAACAATTTCCTTTAGTGATTCACCTGCACTTTATATTAGTTTCCATGTTCATTAGTAACAGTGAAACTTGAGAACTCTGCATCTCTCCTTCCATTCTGTATCAAACTGCAGCCATTTCTCAGAAAGTCCAGGTGGAAGTGCAGACAATCTCTGAACAAATATTTAGACTAAGACCTAGGCCCTCCAGTTTAGTGTTTGATCTAGAGGAGGAGACTCCTGTTGTTCCTATTGTAAATTGGTAGATCCTGCAAAAAGCAATGCTGTAATCAAATTCACCTGTCATTTTCCCGGGACCTCAGCTGTAAATCAAGGCCACACGAATATAATACTCTACAAATCATCTTACACAAAAGCCCTTTGAATAAACATTGGTGGATCCTATTAAGGGAACACTGATTGGATTGCGAGGATTTTTGTAGGTTATTTTGCAGCTGCTGTTCATTGAACCACATTCAGACCATCCTCCTTTGCCTAAGTACAGCTCAGACAACGTGAACAGCAGCGGACAGTGAGAAGCACAGGGAGGTGTGTGTGCTGTCCCAGCTGAGGAGGAATGGACTGCGGCAGAGAAACCTCTTCAGAGAGCTGCCCTCGTGTTGGGGCTGACACCAGCAGCTGCAGGCCTGACCTGTGTGAATGAAGGTGTGTTTCTTCATATCAGATTTCTGGTGGAACCGCTTCCCACAGTACTGGCACGGGTAGGGTCGGGTGTCCGAGTGGATGAGCAGGTGGGTGGACAGAGTAGAAGATCTCTTAAAACTCTTGCCACAGATCTTACAATCAAAGCTGCGTTCCTGCAGAGAGATGAGCCCAGACACACACATTACATCACGCCAATGACTCCATCAGCAACAAACAGCTCAGCAGCACATGAGTTTTGCCCCTTCTGCCTTAGCAAGTAAGTTCTTACACTCCTCTAGAGAGCTGGACTGGCCTACACAGATGGTAACACTGGCTTGATAGTAACACCACATGATAAAAAAGATAATGCACTCTCTCCTAGTGCTCTGCACTACTAAAATTTAATTGAACAGCTCTTCCTGCTGGCAGGAATGGCCAGGTGGGAGCAACCCCAATGGAGTGGGCAGAGTCTGCCAACACACTTTATCAGAGGCCTGAGACACGATCACTCTACTGGGAAGCCCAACAGCTGCAGCACTGTTCAGAGGCCACTTCTCCACTGTACACAGGAAAGTGGGTGCCGAGGGCTGCTTGGGTCTCTTGGGAAATCCCTGTGGTAGACTGAGTTCTGGCATGGTAACAATTAACTGCTTTTTTTAGTTCCATTAAAATTCAAGTGGAAGGTATGTAGAGCACCTGGGACAAACAGCTTTTCATCTTACTACTTTAACATATAAAAGCAAATGCATCAAGACCTTACTGTCTCTCGCCTCTCCCTCACACTCTCCTCTCCACCAGTCTCTTATACCATATATCATCTCTTCTTTCCATCCTTTAACTTCCATTGCACCTTCCTCTTCCTTCTATGCTTTCACATAATCACCTTCTTTATTTGGCTTTTAATGCATTCTCCCCAAAATGCTGTCCTTTCCATGGACATATTATGCAGTGCTGCTCTTTTCACCACTGTTTAATAGATAATGAGATATCTCCCTTCATTGTGTGCTCTGCTGATTGCACACTCACAAAATTATAAGTTAAAGAGCAAAAAAACATTGTAACTGTAACTCTATCCTCCAAAAGTCAATCTGAAGGAAGATTTGCCAGGTCAAGTGGGTGGGGAAGGGGAAATATGGCATAGTATCAGCAGGTGGAAAATGTTACAAGTCCTCCTACCAAAATTAACCACCATAATCTTTTGGTGTGTGACTCAGTGTGTTGAGACGGGTGAAGTCAGTGCTCTATACCTGAATGGCCGTTCAGATGTTCCCTGCACTGACAAAAATGACTACAAACAAGGGAAGACTCACTTCTTTGTGGGAGGGAGGAGAAAGAATGAGGAGTGCTGCATCAGAAGAAAGCACACTGAGTTGCTTTAGCTGTTAAAAAAAGCCAACATCTGCACTACAATTTCCAGCTCTGAGAGTGAACATTTATTATTTTCTGTTACTTCTGGAGTGCCGGAAGTGCCCATTGCTTAATACAGACGCATGCAAGGTCTGAAGAATGGAAACAAAACCAATGTTCTTTAATTACCCGATTAGCTCCTTTGCACACTGACTGGCCACCCTTTCCTCTGATTGTCACCATATTCTTCACCTACAACTGCCCACTGCAGCCCTCCCACATTCTCTTCCCTCCTCAGTTTAGGTCCCTAGCCTACCTCCTTGCCCTGTATTTGCCTTCCTGGCTTCCCCAGCCAGCAGAATAGAGCAGCTGGCCCCGGCCCCTGGCCGTCCATGCTGGCAGCCTGCCTGCTCTCACCTGTGAGTGCACGGCCTTGTGCTGCTCCAGGCTGACTGCATGGCCGAAGGTCTTGCCACACATGTCACAGGCAAAGGGCCTCGTGCCGCTGTGTGAGCGGCGCACATGTACCTCAAGGCCATGCGGGGTGGAGAAGACCTGAGGAAAGAGAGTACACAGTGTCAAGTTTGGCAGGGAAAAAGGGCTGGGGGAGAGTCATATCCAGTGTGGGAGAAAGGGATCCCTACCTTGCTGCACTTGACACACTTGTAAGAGCCAGTGCTGATGAGCAGTGGACGGCACAAGAGGTCAGACTCCACTTTGATGCCCCCTGGCCCCTTTTCCTGCTGCAGCCCAGGCTGTGTTTCGGCATAGAGTCCAGGAGCTGCTGCCGGCGGCTGCTCAAACAGCCCCGGGCCCGGGGAGCTGAAGTCACCATAGAGTCCCAGGGAAGAGCTACACTCGGCACCATAGAGGGCGGGCTCGGAGCCTCGGTCGCAGAAGAGCCCCAGGGCTGAGCTCCGCTCCAGCGTCGGGCAGGGCCTGTAGCTTTGCACAAGGTGCCTGAGCTCGGAGCCGCCCAGGCTGTTCCACATGTAGGGTTTGAAGGGCACCGAGAAAGGGGGTGCTTCATCTAGGGATGGACACACAGATCTCTCCGAGGCTGTGGAAACACAAGGGCATTGGTGTGCTTCATGATCCAGATGTTATAAGGAGGCAGAACAGTCTCAGCACTTGGACTTATGTCCAGAGCTTGACCCCTGTACTGCACTTTGAGGCTGCCCTTTCATCTCAATGGGAGGACATTTTATATTGCACATTAGGGTCTGAGTGCAGTACTACCTACTTGCCCAATGTCCCAGCCAAATTATTTAAAGCCAACACCAGTTTTGTCTACCTCCATCTCTGGATGCCTGGGTGTGTACACGCTGATCTGACTAGCAAGACTCTAAACAGCTCAGTCTGCAACTTCCTATAGTTTTATCTGCAGCTTCCTGGAAACATGTATCTACCATGTCCCAGGATGGACATTGAAGCTGACAATCCACATGTTTAAGCTTTGCTGGAGATCACACACACACACACACACACACATATATATGTGCAAATATAACCTTACAGAGGTGCCAGACAGAGCAAATGTGCTGAGATTTACCTGGTCAACAAAATAAAAAAATCTTATTGCACGATTTAATGCCCAAATCTAGTCTCTCAAATTCATGTCACAACTGACCAAAACTATACTACAGCATAACTTAAATAAGTAACACCTTCTGAAGTGGTTGCATGTTGTGCTTCACTTTTTCAGAAAAAAAAAAAAATTACTCCTCATACGAAAGAAAATCATGGTTGTTTCAGATTGCTCTGAGGTTCTCCATATAAAGAAATTGAGTCACCCAAAACACAGGGCTTTGTAAAATCACTGGAGTGGGCCACATTAAAACCTGAAGACGCAAACCCATTTTCCTAGCAGTTGTAATCAAAGCAAATTCCCACCAGGGCAAGTTCAAATGGCTTCAGCAGGCTCTAAGAGGCTTGCCTTCAGCATGGCATCTCACCAATGCAGTGGGCACATGAATCACACTTGGGGGCCCACAGCAGAGTCTGATGCAATGGCAGGAGCACGGCCTTTGAGAGGAGTGTGTAAAGGCACAACTGCTCAAGGAGCCTCACATGGAGGAAAGCACAACTGGGCATGGAACATGAGGCACCAGACCCCAACTGTGTCTGCCAGAGATGCTGATTAATGCCCAAGGTGCACTGCTTTCGCTGCTCATCATAACAGGCAGCAGCACTGGGAGAGTCAAATATCTCCACAGGACAACAGTTTTAGTGAGCCGAGGAGGAGATGAATCAATTAACTACTGAAATGCTGATGCCTTCACAGAGATATTAGCATCCATTATAATTTGGGCTTCCAGAGTAACCTCCCTTAACCAGAAACTTGTCCACTCACAAGAGATCTCTTACTTATTTATTCATGTCAGCTCCCGTGGCTTTTTCATCCTTTGGCAAACCAAGATAAATGGGGGTGGACTAGGGAAAGAAGGTACGATGTGTTAAGCTATCCATTAGGATAGGCAAGTGGTCCCTGAGGGGTTACAGAAGGCAGTAAGAAATGAGGCTTAAATTGAGCTTTGAATGACTTGACTTTTTCCTATCTTTGACATAATTTCAGATAACAGTCTCAAATTCTTCCATTGAAATAAATTAGCAATCTTTTGGCTGGAAATATATGCACAAATACCCAGTGGGACATTTGAAGAGAGTGATGAAATCAAATTAGCTGACATGGTGTTCAGCATGATTTTTCCTGTTTCGCACTGACTGCAAAGTTGTGGTCACCATCGCATCATCTATCTTGTGTCTTTGCAGCCAGTTTCAGTGTTGCCATCTCTCACGATTTTATCACAAAATTCAAACCTATCTTAAAGTCCCAGCTCTTAAAATGGCATGATTTCATCAGGCCCTCAGCTTTGCTTTTGTTTGTTCTTGTTACAACTTTATTTTTTCCTCTTAAAGTCAACTTCTAGCTCATACTGTAAGAAAAGCATGAAAACATAAACCCTCAATATTTCAACACTAGAACTGAATATCCATAAGGTATTACTTACAATCTTGATTTCTGAGGCAGTTTATTGAGTGAGAGGGAAGGCTGACCTGATTTTTGAGCCCTTGGAATTGGCAATACAGTATACAGTGAACACTGCACCACAGATCTGTTTGCGTGCAATGTTCCTTCCATCACCTCATGTGTTTTGGAGCCCTCTCAAGCAATAATGCAGAGAACTTCCTCACATTATACTCAAGCTATCCAAGCCCAGTGGCAAAGCAACCTCCAAACCCTGCTGTGTCACACTGCAGGGCATTTCTGTGTGTGCCTCTTCTCCACAGCATATAGGGGGGAGCAGAGACGGAGAGTAATATTCTCCCTCCTTTTCCTAGAAATACTGTGCAGCTGTTATAGAGACTACTTCTGGGAGAAAAAAAAATCAGTGCTTGTTTTTGAAGGCAAGACAAACTCAACCTTAAATGGGTGGGAACAGATTGATATGCACAGCAAAGAAAGATTTGAGTGTCCTCTTACACAAAACACCACGCTTTCTGCACAACTCCATTATACCCAGGAAAAGTCTCTCTCCTGCAACATCAACAAGCTCATCAGGAGATACTAATGCTGCTGCACTGAGCTCTCATGCATCTTCTGCATATGCACGTGTGTGCTTACAGACACATGTAGAAAGTGAGGTTAAATAACAAAGTGATTTGCTCTGATGGAGTTAACAGTATTATGTCTGTATGTTGTATGACTGCCTACATCAGCAGCACAGCACTCAAAGACAAAAGTGAAATAAATACAGCTTTTACTCCATATTGAAGTGCAACCTGCACCTATGTTCACTTCTAGAGATAAGGGAGTGGTAGTGCCTGACAAAGCACAAAAATTGTGCCCCATCCAAACACAATTGTAGGAATACAGACTCTCACCACTGCCTCTTGCAGAAGTGACCTAGACACAAATTCCGGCTTCACACTGAATCTGACAAAGCAGCTGGAAGGCAGAGGAGCTGGAGGAGGCGAGCTGTGGGAGAAAGTCCAGCTATCTAATCCTGTTGCCACTGCCTTCATCATTAATATAACAGCACTTCTCTCAATGCACTGAGATTCATTTGATAAAGCTCTTACAGTACTTGGAGTCCCATATCTTCATGGACCTCCCGTGAATGGGATCAGACAGCCACAGGACTGCCCACCCCACCCTGAAAAATCTTGATCTGAGGACATCATCCTCATTTTGTAAAGTTATCTTCCCTGGACAGCCTGATGGTTGGCTGGAAGCTGATGAATCCCACAGTGAGGGAAGAAATGAGAGGGAAGTAGGAAAATGCAGAGCAGACCTGGTAAAATACCTGCTCTATTTTACATCTGTCTTTTTTACACCCCCTGAAAATGGTCTGTTTTCTGTGCAGAGATTGTAGTTATTTGGGAACAGAGGAGCAGGAAAAATTCATTAGAACAAAAATTACAAACATTGCTACAGTCTGTGCAGAAGAGTAATGCAGCAATGCTGTATTTGCTCTGGTGTGTTATTTGGACAGACTGAAAGTGTCCTGTGGCTGATGCTAGACAGCATTTTGAATGTCCCCTCAAAGGAGCATAGGATTCTTGAAAGAGGATGAGGCTTTAAAAATGCAAATCCACATCATTACAATTAGCCATTCATATGCAAGGGCACTGTAAAGACGAGGTGGGAAATGGTGGCAAACCGGGACTAAATATTTGTTTGCTGGCATCTACAGTCAGTCGGTAAAGCTGACACAATTTTTCCTTCATCAAGAAACAAAAAATGTCCTTTTTTTCCAGCTGTCTCTTTTCAATCGAGGCAATAAAACGTGGTTTTTTATATACACTTTTTTTTTTTCCTAAAATGACACCACTGTATTTTTAAACGAGATAAGTATTTGTGCCAGGCTGGGGACATCATCTCCCACTGCTCCAACCACATCAAAGGTAGGACAAGGGAGCTAGAGACAGGAGCTGCAGCCATAAGTGTGAGTTTCCTGTATTTGGGGTGTTTAAATCTGACCGTCATTGGTTTTTTCTTCTCTGGTTTTTACAAATGTGTTTTTAGAAAAGAAAAATAAACATTAAAAAAAATAGCAAAACAGAGGGGGACGAGGGAAGGGAGAACCAGATCTTTTTTTATAGGCAAGAGGCAAGAAATAACCTGAAAGGGCGTTAGGAAAATTGTCTAGCAGGTCGTACAAAACAAAATCAGCGCTGTTTACTACAGGTATATAGATTGCCTGTACTGTCTTAAAAGTCTTAAAAACTCCTTGTAGGCAAGACCCTGTAGGAGAATGCTGGGACCTTTTAAAGATAAACCGGCTTGCCTCTAACAATTAATCACAAACCAAAAAATCAACACCCGATGTCATGACAACTTTCCTACAGCCTGTCACTCGCTGCTCCCTCAGCAGCACGATACGGGGTGGAAAAGCAACCCGAAAGAGGTAACCCGAAAACGAGTGGAAGGAACAGATTCTGGCAAATCTGGGGAAACATAATAATAATTTTTAAAAGGTAAAGGCAAATCTGTCCCTTCTATTCGTTTGTGGTGGTGGCGCCCAGCCATGAGATGCATGCTCCACCGCCCCACGGCACGAGCACGGACATGCAGCCGGACCGTCGCTGAGGGCTGCTCGCCCCGGTCCTACCTGGCGAGACGGAGGGCGAGGGAGGTCTCCAGAAATCCTCGAACTCGGACACTCTGTCACAGACACTGCCCTCGCAGCTGGGCGCTGACTCGGAGGTGCCATCGGCAGCCTCGGTAAGGTGGGATTCCGGGGAAAAGCGCCCCTGGGAAGGCTCCGGATCTGGCAGGGCGGTGCGGCACAGCTCCGTGTCCTCGGGGATCTTGCTGTCTGCAGGGCAAAGGAGAAGAGGGAACTCCTCAGTGTGGGCCTGTGGTGGGAGCCAGCCACCTCCCGCGGCGGCCCGCTCCCACAAAGGTTTGATGCCCGACTCTCTCCAAGCCCGCATCAGCCCCTCCGGCGTCCCGCAGGGGCTGCAGAGCGACCGCCCGGAGCCAGGAGCACCGGGGTGATGTCGGACGGGTGGGCAGTCTCCGAGTGAGGCTGCGACCGAGGGACTCCTACCTGCACAGATCTGGGCCAGCACCGTCTCCAGCCGCAGGCTGTAGTCCTCGTCGGCGGAGCGAGGCTGGTGGTAGCTGTGCGCCTTCTTGCTCTTCACTAGGAAGGACCTCGGCATGGTGGGGTGCTGTCACGGCCGGCACGGCCGCACTGCCTCTCTAAGCGCCGGGCACGGCGGCGGCGGCGAGCGTCACCCCCGAATCTCCTGCGGGGCGGCGGCGGGGAGGCGACCTGCGGGAAGGCGCCGCGCCCGCCGGTGAGGGCCGGGGGCGCCGGCCAGGAGGGGCCGCTCGCCAGGGGCGGCGCGCCAGGTGGCGGCGCGCAGGTGGCTCCGGCCACCGCCCCCGGCCCCGCTCGCCTCGCCCCCTCTTCCAGGAGCGCAGATAACTCAGCCTCCAACCGCCCCCAGCCAACGCCTTTTACCCCCCCTCCCTCCCACCGTAGTCTTGGGGCCGCCCCGGCCACGCTCCGACGGCCCCTGCCGGGTTGCGGGGAACGGGCAGCAACAGCAGCCGGGCACCGTTTTCGGACGAGCGGGGGCTGAGGAAGCTGGGGAGCGCGGTCGGGTGTTATCCCGTCTCTCCAAGTGGGCGCACCGCGCCTCCGTGTTTGCCCCCGCGCCGGGAGCCACGACAGAAGCGGCGCCAACAAATCTCCCCTCCGAAACAGCTCATCACGTCCCACCACCCTGGACGGGCTGGCCGGCGCGGGGCTGTTACCGGGGCGGGAGGGGGAGTCGTTACAAACCCGGCGGCCTAAAACTGGCGCCTGAGAGGCTGTTGCTGTCGGAGGGACTGATTCACCCATCCCGCGCGAACCACGATAACACGAAAACGAGCAAAACGGAATCCGTCCTGCAGCCCGCAGCTGTCGGCGCCGCGCCACCTTGCAGCTGCGGGCACCGAAAGCCAGGGCGGGGAAAGGAGACGAGGTGGGAAACCTCCTGCAGGAGTCGGGGGAGGACCGGGTTAAACAGAACTACCCCGGGCCGACTCCTCGGGGGAAGGCCGAAGAGGTTCATTCGAACCCATCCAGCACCGGGCCGCCTCTGCCGTTACACCTGACTTTGCAAATAACGAGCGTAATCCACGTTCTTTTGGAGGATCGAGGGACTTCGTAGGGTTGCAAACGGGGAAGAGAGGGAAGAGACCCAGCCCACCAGCTGGGGCCCAGGAACTGCCCCGCAGGTGGCGGCACTGGCTGCGCCACAAAGCTCCGGCCCGTCCGCGCCCGACAGGGGCAGGACTCCTGAGCGCTGCTGGGGAGGCGCCGCCCCCTGGCACAGAGCCGGGTGGGAGCTTTGCTGCGCAGACCCACCTGTGCCGGCGTTCATCCTTGAGCAGGGACTACCAGCCCACGGGGCCCGCACGGAGGGGGCAGAGAAATCAAAGCGGCCCGATAACGCGTTACCCACCCACGCCCCGACAGCAACGGCCGCCCCAGCCGTTGGGGGCTCCGGGCGCCGGCGCCTCTGCTGCCGCGTGTTTCCCTCCAAAAGTCGGGCCGCGGAGGCGCCGCCGGCTGCCCAAGGCCGGTGCTGGCCAGGCAGGTGCTGGGTCCGTGGGAAGGCGAGTCCCGCAGCCCACCTGGCCGCCTTTCGCCCCGGATCCCGCTGGCCGCGCCCAGCGGCCGTCGCTGCGGGGGCGCAGGGCTGGCGCCGGGCCCCGTGGCTGAGGCAGGGCCGGAGCGGCGCGGGGTCCCAGCCGAGAGGAGAGGAGCCGCTGCCGCCTCGACCCGCCCGCCGGCAGCTGCCCAGGCGGGCGGCAGAAGCGAGAACGCTTACCCATTTGGAGGGACGAAGGAAGGGGCTCCAGACAGGGTATGCGCGGTAGCCTGCTAGTTCGTGACTTTAAATTTAGCCTCCCTTTAAGGAGCAATGGTGCTTGAGTTGGCTGCCTTTTTTTTTTTTTTTTTAACTTTTCTGTCTCTCTCAACTCCTTCAGAGCTCGGCCCCCTAAACCACAAATTCCACTTCCTGAGCGTTAGTTAGGAGCTTCTGAAAAAAAAAAAAAAAGTTACAAAAAGCGCCAAAGCCTCACAAATCAGTAGTGTTTCCCGCCTCTATTTCTCTCTCAGTTTTCCTTAAATGAAAACGTCTTACCGTATTCCACCTCACAGAGCTCTCTGAAGTAGCATCGAAGTGTCATTCTGGAATCGGGCGTTTCGTTTCTCTCGGGGTTCTGCTCTAGAAATTACACACATCTATCTGAACTATTCTTGGATCCCCTTCGACTTCCGCAACGAGAACAAGTCACAGATTCAAAACACAGATTGACTCGGGCGGGCAGAGGGCAGGGGCTGGGACAGCCGACGCTCGCCCCGCCGAGCCCGCTCCGCGCCGCATCCCCTGCCCTTGGCCCGGCGGTGGGGGAACACACCTCCCGCCACCATCGGGCCGTGCGTGGCGTTGTTATCTGGGCTAAGGCCGGGCCTTGGGCGACGGAGACCTCTCCTAGACTAGAAATAACTTGTTGTGGAAACTCTTCTGGGATAAATACGCCCAACGGTGCTGAAAATACCTTAAGACCCAAGCCTAGAGGTTTGCTCATTTCCCTTCGGATTTAGGTAATGGTTAAATATGGAAGGGGTAGGCGAGAGGTGTCGTCCCCCCGTCCCTTCCCCGCCCCCCCCCCCCCCTCTCCGGCTGCTGTTGCTTGACAGCGATTCAAACACTAAGGCGAGAGCGGAGCCAGGCAAGTGGGAAGAGATTGCCCTCCTCGTCTGCGTGCCGGTGCTCAGGTGCTAACACGGGGAGGATCCGTGCGCCACAGGCGACGAGCACGGTAACGGGATTGGCGTCAGGCAGCATCCTGACGTGAGGACCCTTGCGTTGCACAACGGGGAAGCTCTGCTCCCTTCTGCAAAAATAAAAAGGTTCGCCTTGCTTTATGCACGCACACGATCCTAAAATACAGTTTTCCAGGTCTGATCTCGGATTCCCAATGCAGCCAGGAAGTCAGGCTGGGGTTTTCGGTGTCTTTCTGAGATGGTTCTGGGCTTCGCTCTCAGACATCTCAGGCCATCAGCAATTTTGTTTCGGTGACTGCGAGGTCGCCTAAAATGCGACCCTGCAGTGAGCTAATCGAGGTTTAACACCATTTCCCGTTCAGAAACGACTGAGACTGAAGTCGGACATAACAGAAGCAAACTTCAGCCTCCCTCACGCTCAGGAGCATGCTGGCTTTGAGACCAGATGCTTTTTTTTTTTCACCATCAGCCCCGAAGCATTTATAGATAATTAACCACTTGGTGCCTGTGAGCCGCTACGGTTCATAGGACTAGTCTGACTTCCCAAAATTTAACTAAGCAAGCGAACATCACTTCGCTGTAAGCGAACATTTACTTCACTGTAAAACGGCCCAAAAACTGTGTGATGCTTTACTGTGACACAAAAGGAAGCTGAAGAACACGACTGACACCTTCATTTTTTGCCGGTGCTGGCACAGCAGTTTTACTTACGGCATCTGTGTAATGCGGTCGCCTTGCTGCACCTTAAAATGATTACTCCAAAAATCATTCACGGCTTCAGCTTCAATAATCAATGCTGGAATCAGGAGAAATAACTATAACAACTAGGTATAATTTCGTGTATGCGTCTTCGTTCACTGACTGTCACCTTCTGCAAAACAGTCTTTCTCGTTTGCCTCTGAAATGGGATGATAAATTCATGCCCTTTCGTTTATCTTGCTACACACCGCTTTGACTGTGTAGTGAAAGCACCAGAACACATTAAATTACTAGTAACGCTCATAAATAATTATAGCTGGTTACAGGAAAATACACATTCGTCTTTATACGTCTAAATTCAAAATGTATAAAGGTACTGCCGTGGGCTGTAAGGCGCAGTGATCTCTGTTCGCAGGGTGCTTGCAGCCTTTCGGGAAGCGGGATGGGCTGCCGGGCGCCCAGTGGCTCGGCTCGGGACTGTCCTGCGGGAGGTACCCTGCTGAGCCCCTTGTGCTCAGCCCACCTGCGGACGCCCCTTTCTCACCTGCTGCTTCCTAACCAGGTTAAACCCCTTCCGCAGAAACAAATAAATCAAACGAATGAACAAAGCAATTATTAAATCCAGCATATAATCTCTCGTGTGAGGGTGGATACTGCACGGGCACCAGGAACGGGCCTCCGGCTCCTGGGGTGCCAAATTTCTCACACGATTAGAGGAGAAATGGTGCGAAACCGACTGTGTCTCTTGTTTTGCAAAACTAGTTCGTGCCTGAAGTACATCCTCTGCCTTCCCTGATCTCGGCTGGACGGGCGATTCGTTTCACGCTGCCGGTGAGGACGGGGGAAGCGAGACGCGGGCGCTGCCCACCAAGGGGTGCCGAGGATGACCCGAGGCTGCGAGCGAAGTCTCGTCCTTAACCCTGTCACCGGAAGGTGCGCGGGCAGCAGCCTTGGCCGGGACCTGGCGGACTGCGGGTCATGGTACGGGCCGGCGTTAGCGGGGCCCGGGCGCGCTGGCTCAACCCGCTCCGCCCGCGGGGCCCGGCGGGGCCGGCGTTAGCGGGGGCCGTGGGGCTCGCACAGCCCGCTCCGCCCGCGGGGCCCGTGAGGCTCGCACAGCCCGCTCTGCCCGCGGAGGGCTCGCACAGCCCGCTCTGCCCGCGGAGGGCTCGCACAGCCCGCTCCGCCCGCGGGGCCCGTGGAGGGCTCGCACAGCCCGCTCTGCCCGCGGAGGGCTCGCACAGCCCGCTCTGCCCGCGGAGGGCTCGCACAGCCCGCTCTGCCCGCGGGGCCGCCGTTAGCGGGGGCCGGGCGCGGAGCCGCCTCGTGCGGGCGGTGGCACGAGGCCGGCGAGGCGGGAAGCCGCCCCGCGCGCCCGGGCCTGAGGGGAGCCGGCAGCGCAGCCTCCTGCAGCCATCGGCCCGGGGCTCTGCCCCCGACAGGAGCTGCTGTCGGCAGTATCAGCACGCCGAACAGAGGTGAAGGGCTTCAGCTTTTATTTCAGTTTACAGTGTGACCTGTGTGCCGCAGCTCAGTAACCACTGAGATGGTTTTGCGTGTGCAGTGTCGAGCTGTGTGACAGTGCCAGGTGTTGTGTCGTCCAGCGCGGAAAAGCCGTAAGTCCAGCCCAGAGTTGGCATAGCAATGTAATTCATAGGAAATGTAGGGCTGGATTTTAACGAAGTTACTCTAATGCTTCTCTCAAAGGGAGGGTGATATTAAAAGTTAAACATAAAAACTTGGTAAGATGCAGTTTAATGGAATGGCACATGATTGTTACACCGTAGTGACAATGGTGGGGAAGAAATAAATGAAAGGAAGGGTTTAAAGTGGGGTGGGATTATGTTATAGTCGTGTTTAAGATTAAAGAGCTACTCAGTGTAATTCACTGCACTGTTTACAGTAGCTGCCTGGTGTCAGCATTAGAGCTAAAACATCATCAGATAAGGCACCAAAGGTGACAAGCTGGAGGTGAGATCTTTGTGTCGAGAAGTGATGAGACACTTTGCAACAGGAGGGAGGATTTGAAGAACAGGATTTGACAGGTTAGCTGCTTGGTACAGAGGGGAGGAGAAGCAGTTTCCTGTCGGGGGGAGTCAGGATTGCGAGAAGGCAGCAAAAAGGGTGATACTGTGGGGAATTTATACCCACTTTAAAGTGATAAAACTTGGGATCACAGTTATGCAGAACAGTTCCACTATGAAAAGCTGCTAGAATTTGTAGAACTGTGCATCCTGTTGGGAAGTGTCTTTACATTTTTAAGCTTCTTTAAAATTACTTTTAACATGCTGCTTATTTTTTGGTTTTTTTTCTCCCGGCATCTTGTCACTACCTTCTTTATGGTCCTCCTTGTGGCATAGACACATGCTGTAAATATGTCAGAAATTAATTAGGGATTTTGATTGCAGTTTTTTGATTGCTGGGGAAACCAAAGTAGCTTCTGCTGCTCTCAGATCAGATTAGAAAATGACCACTGTGAGCACAAACCAGAGAGGGAAAGTGATAGTAGGCTGTGGTGTTGAAGGCTGGGAAGAAAAGAGGGATTCCACCTTTGGGAAGGAGTAGACTCACAAAGTACCTCCATTACAAACAGAAAAAAGTTGAATCAATTGTTATAGAACATAGACTATGCAAAATGTTCTCATAGGAATTCTAGTTCTCATAGTGAGGCACCAAAAATCTCTGTCACTTGTGCAGTACTGTGTAATTCAAAGAGAATGCCACATTGGCTTTCATAATTGGGAAATAAGGTATTCATTCCTGGAAAAGGAAAGCATTAAGGTGTTGTATCTTGGATCTAGCAGTTGTATCTTAGTGTCCAGGCATGAGTAGGCATGCATAAATTAGCATGTTTACTCTGAAGCTGAAACTTCGTGCTATATTGAGGTTATATTGAAATTCATTTTACTGTGTACTTTCCATCATTCAGAATTTCTGGTTCTGTTGCCTACTGTGTAAATGCATTTTACTGATTTTTCTTATGTCTTGCACTAGTTTGTAAACAAAAATAAAAACCCCAAACCAAAACCAACCAACCTACCCCCCAAAAAAACCAACCAAAAAACTCCATCAGCAGGTAAAACCGTCAGAGAATTACAGAATATATACTGATAAGAATATTTCATAGAATAAAAATGTACTTCAATGAATCTAGAAATCCATTAGTTATACATAGATTTCATCTTCCTTCTTAATACACAGAGTTAGCTGGTGGATGACTGAACGTAACACTGTAGTTTCCATATAGATTGCACAAACTTCTATCTTATAAGTTTATTTTTTAATTTTAATGGATTTCCTAGGGGATTTGCATTATCTCTACCTTCCCCCAGGTGAATGACGTTATTTGGAGCCTCTACAGGTAGGGGAATTAGCAGCATATCATGTATAAAATGTGGATATTTTTATGCTAACATGCTAACATTTAGGTCATTCTAGCTTAAGTGTTTAAGCATCAAGTTTCACTAACACTTTCTCTGATATCAAACAGTGATCACATTAATACCCTAGAAAAACATGCAGTTCCATGTTGCAGTTCCAAAGAAGGGTTCAGTACTGATCAAGTTCAATAGCAGGATGTACAAAGTCGTTTTGATAAATTTATGCAAACTCCAATGTGAAGGCTTCTTTTAATCCTTTTTGTAGCAATGTATTTTAGTTAATATAGAAATTTCACATAGAGTTGAAAACTGATTTTAGTGGAAGATAGTACTTTTTGGATGTGTATATAGATGATGTCTGCTTTTTGTTAAGAAACAAAACAACAAAAAAACCTGACCAAAGTGAACAGACAGTTGTTGAGCTGTGAATGCAATACACATTTCTTAACTCCACAGATGCACTTTCTCCCAACTAGCCACATTACAAATTTTTCATAAATGTTACGAACTCCTAACACATGAAATGAAATTACTTAAAAGAGGTCTAATGATAAATGCTATTAGTACATAAAATATTCACTCCTCTAGCATGGATAAATAAGAAAATGTAAATGTTGAGGATTCTCAAACATCAAAAATCATGCCTGATTAGCAAAGGCATTGATTATCAGATTGGGGAAATCAGAACCATTTTCACTACCAAACATAAAATGTGATTTGCACAAAAACTCCACATATAGCAGGGCATTCCTCTTCTCTATTCCACCTGTTTTCTCACCTGCAGCACTTGCATATTCAGGAATCTGAATTTTCATGTTTACATGCTTTTTTACCTTATGCTTTTAGTATTCATATTGAGCTTTCTGGATGCAAGAGCAAATCTAAGTAAATAGCAATGTTTAGAAGGTCATGAAAGAAAGATCATGGTGTGTAGCATAGAGTATGTTTTATTTATTGACACATTATTATATATGTTGTCTATTATGTTAATGCTTTGTCATTATTCTGATGTATAATCAAATTATAATATACCTAGGCAAAGAGATTAGTGTCATTTATTTGCCAGAAGAGTTGGAGAAAAAGCAGAATGATTCTAAAGAGCCTATCCTGGGCTGTCTTTCTAGGATAGTCTGTGTATAACCAAGTGTGAAACTGCAGTATGTTCAGTGATTTCACTTTTATCTACTAAAAGAGATGTAGTTGGTTGGATAAGGACTTTTGCATATTTTTATTTATGCTGCTATTCATTATCAGTATTTATTCTATTTGTATACTTTAAAGCCACAAAAGTTCAGGAAATAACCCTTGCCATCTAATCTCATTTGCTATCACTTGAACAGTAAGGCAGTTATTGCAAAATCATAACACTTCACTATTCAAACAGACAGAGTTTTTATGGCCCTCCAACTGAATTTTACGCCTGCCACTTATTACAGAACATTACCTTTAAGAGAGGCTTGCAGCTGGTATTGATGACAGGCAACAAGACATTTGTCACCTTTCCTCTTGGGCAACAATGATCCAGGTGCAAACATAAGTTAGCAGATGCTCATTGGAAGAGAAGAAGACAACTGTTACTCATTTGTGAACTAAAGTGCTCCTGATTTGGTTTTGCACACATGACATTTTCAACAGGAAGAAGAATCACTCAGCTAATCCAACTCAGAAATGGCAATTTCCACAGGCTGTACTTGGAAGTACATATTCACTGGTAGGATGTGGGGAAATTTGGGAGAAATACTGAACCAAGTTAGGAGCTGCAGAAATCAGTAATTTGGAATTTGTCACCTACATGCTTAAAGATTTAAACTAGATTGCACCTGGCCATATAATATTGTTGAGATGCCCATAATGTGATGTTTCCATATAGTCTTCTCTATCATCCTTTGAGCATTTGTTATCTCCAAATAAGTTGTGCTGTTTCTTTCTGAAAACATATTCAAAATAAAGGGAAAGGAAATGCCCAATGGGACTAGCAGATGCATTCAGGAGAACGCTTCCACACTTTTTGCAATTTTAAACAACTACACTGCTTCTTGTGGGTAGCAAACCAGTTAACATACACACTGCCTATCAGTGCCAAACTTCTGCATTGCTACTTTTTATTTAACAGAACAGTTGCAAACATTGTTAAAAGAAGTCTTAAGGATTGCTTAATTACATAAGATGGCAATAACAGAATATTCTTGACTAGAATGTGTCTGCAAGTGCACGGAAATGTTCTTATGACAAGAGCAGAATATCTTGTTCTGTTCAGAAGCTAAGGCTGTTTGACTGGATCTCAGTTTTCAGGAGACTGGAAGCAGAATGCTCAGCTCTTAGTGCTTTGCTCAATCACAGCTATTTGGTGATGGCACCAATAGCTTATTTCCTAGATAGCTCCATAATATAAACTGTAAGAGGACTGAACGTACGGATTTCCACTGCACTGACCATGCATTCATTGAAACTAAGACATGAATAATTCTTCACCTTATTTGAACCTAGCTAGAGCCTGCAAGTAACTATGTGGTAACCAAGGACTATAGCTTGGAAGGGACTAAACAGTAAATGCTGCAACCTTGTTAAATCATGAAAAATTTATTTTCATTACATATACATGAAGGTAAAAGATTTCAGTCAATAGTGTTTTGAACAAGCATTTCTGACATGAGCCTGTTAGTGTAGCTAGGCTGAAACTTAATGCAAAGTTAGTGTTTTGCCTTTATTTAGTAATTCACTTTTAGTGTGTATATACAGAATTCATTTTCCTCTTAGAATACCAGAGACAGTAATATCGCAACATTTACATTCCTCATATAAAATGGAGTAATGTACATTTTCAGCTTGGTGTAGATACATAAATATGTACAAAATAAACATTATTGTAATTAACATATTCAGACCAGTTATTATTTAGCAACATCAAAAGCAGATGCACATAGATTTTAGTGAAAGTGGTGAAAAACACCTTTATGACATTAGTGACCATTATTTGCATATATGAAGTAGTACAGATAAAGGCTTGTCTTTCAAGCCTTCTGTGGGCATCCAATAACTTTAGTAAAAAAACAAAACTAATTTTGAAGCATAAGATAATTATATATATATATGTGTCATGATCAGATGGTTTACTAGGGTCCATCTTGATCACAAAAGGATAACAATGTAAAACATACACATTTGTTCAGAGCATAAAATATTGCACAAAAGCAATTTCTTTTGAGGAAAATAATTCCTGTGTTTGTGAACAGCAAAAACGCTTCTTACACATTAAAGAAATAATACATTTGCAATTTCTAAACCAAAGAACATTCAGTAATACTGTCAAAACTGTCATCCATCAACTTCTTCCCAGCCTATTTTATGGCAATGGTATGTCATTAGCAAGATTTGGCAAAGAGAGAAGGCAGATAAACAGTACATGTATATATTTATCACAGGCCAAATCCAATAGTTACCTAAACCAACTGCTGGATGGTTTCAGTTCCCTCACAATTTCAGCCTTAAAGAAACATGGAAGTCTTCAGCACTAGTCACAGTGATAATCACACAGTAGTAGAGTAAGATTCCATTCTTCTTTGCTTAGAAACCATCTTGCCTGAATTCCCAGTCTGAAGGGCACTTTCCTCTGTATCACTGTCACTGCTGTCTACAAGTGTGTGATCCAAAGACATCTGACCAGTCCTCCTGGGAAGATGAAAGTTCACCCCACTCTCCTGTATGGAGTCAGTTATAAAATCTTCATCAGAAGAATGAAATGATTCGTCATCTCCTGTGAAATGGTTGACAATGTGAATCCCATCAAAAGTGGGTTGGTCTGAGAAGTTTCTCTGGCCTTTTAGACATTTGATCTGTTAGAAAAAGTGGAAGTAACAGTTAATTAGAGCTCAAGAGTCCAGCAATAAAAAACCCCAAACAACAAAAACCAAAGCAAAAAAACAAGTGCATTTTCAAGAAATGCCTCATTAAACTCTTACTGGATAAAATGAAAGATGTGAAAGTAGCACATTTGACGATCACTTCAAGTATTTCAGTTTTAAGGCTTAATAATCAAGGTATTTAGAATCAGTCATGAGAGATTCCTCTTTTACTGCATCTTTAATATCCCCACTCTAGAGTGGCTGATTTGTTTTGATAGCACTTTTGGACTTAACATTTTACTTTTACAGCTCCATTCTTTCTCATATTGCCTGATTTCTTACTTGAGAAAGCCCCCTCTCCCTTCAAAGAACAGAGTCCCAAGTGAATATTGCCAGCTTCTCAGCCACAGAAAAAAATCCTGACAATATGTTCAGTTCAGTCTACAATGTAATATTAAGTGTCTTAATTATCTAATTCAGATCTAATGAGATTTCAGATCACGTAGTATGAGAGAACATCTCTGTACAGCATAATGAGACTGTAGTTGCAATTTTAAGAGAACATCAAACAAGACAAAAATTATTGTCTGACCACGGACAGATAACATTTTAATTCAATGTGCTGCAGAGTGATACACCATTTCAACCATGCATTCAAGCTACTCAAAACTAAAACCCAAAGCACTAAAGTCTGGCAAGTTCCCTATTAATTTAATGAAAAAAACCTGCAACTCATGGAAGACATTCTGGAGGTTGGTTGTTTTTGTGCTGTTTTGGCTTGTTTGATCTAGAATTTCATTTTTGTTAGCTTTTAGTAGCAAATATCTCAGGGTCAGTTTGACAGTCTAAGAGTACTAAGATAAAAAATCCTGAGCATGCAGATAAACATTAAAAATGGATTACAGAACCTTCCTAATGTCACTCTAAAACCTTAAAAAGGAAGGTGCAGCAAGCACTACTTTGGAAGTGACTTTTCACAGTAAGAGACCTGGAGAATAGAAGGAATAAAATGCTGAAGAGCTTCTTTACCAAAATCTGTTTGGTGTTTCAGAGATCTGAAGCAATATTCACTCTGATAAATAAGAAGTGTGTGTATGTCCTCGGTACTGACACCAATATGAGATTTTTACCTGTCCATTTGGGGAAGAAGGAATCTCTGTACTTACCATGGGCTTGTGCAGAAGATGAGAATAAAAAAGGAGTTGAAAAAAGATCACAAGAGTCATAATTATGCTAGAAGCCATTAAATTGCATGTTAGCATGTAAAAACTCCAGCTTTTGATGTTATAGCAAAAAAATCCCTGTTAGGAATATGGGTACATGGTGTAGATCTAAACCTTTGTTGTTACTGTGCATACTGACATTAGTCTTTTGCATTTTCTTCACATACACAAAGACTGCTGTTGTTTCATGAGGACTTTGTATAAAGACAAGCAAAGCAGAGGTCCACACTTGTACAGCATAGCTCATGATGCAAGCAAAATCAGCTTATACCAAATATAAATATATCTGGAATAGATCATTTTTACTAGTTTATATACCTAGATGAAGAAAGCCTGGTACAGACATTCTTGTGTTATTTAGAAATAATATTCCTGAAAATATCCTGTAGTATGATCAGATTAGCTACCACATGAATTTTCCAAAACAGCTATCAATTTTAGCCACTAAGAAAATAAAACACAGAAACCCAACAATTTCTCTCCACCCTCACCACAGGAAAAAAAAAGAACTGCTGTACAAGTGACTACAAACTTCATATTAGAGTAAGAAATTATATGCTTTTAGGTCTGTACAGTTAAGCCATTGGTTCACCTGAAATTATAAAGCTGATACTCAATGTTAGCTGTTTTGAACAGTCAGAAAGCCAAGCCAATGACCTCAAATGTTTTCCTGAAGACTTAAACATGATACCTTTAGATGAAGTTATTTAGGTAACATGACAAAATCATGGTTTCACAGTTTTAGGCAGCAACCTTTCCAAATGGGAGTCTGTGGAAAATGCTGTTGGTGAAAATAATCATGAATAGACAGAGTCTTTGCCAGTTCCTAAAGGGAGTCTCAGAAAACACTGTTATCTTTGTGCATCCTTTCATTACAATAACAAATCTCTGACTTTCCAGAAACACTTCTGATCTGCAGCTTTACACTTGCCTGCCTTTTTTTCTTAAGCACTTCTCGTGTGCAAGGGGAAACAGACTCCTGTGCAGAAACATGAACATACAGCAGAGAATACACACTACACATCTATCAGTGGTCACAGAACTCCAGAACTTCTGTCTGCTTCAGAAACAGCCGCCTCAGCCAGAACACTGTGGCATAGACTGTTTGTGTTATGGGGATCAACAGGCTGGAGAGCAACACTGCTGAAGAGGACAATGGGGTCCTGACACACAGGAGGCTAAGCTTGAATCCACACTGTCCCTGGGCAGTGATGAAGGCTAACAGCATACTAGGCTGCACTGACAAGGGCAAGAGTACTTTCATAGTTGAAGATTGTTCAGGAGCATTTCTGAAGGAGCTTGATTGTTTGGAATTTTTATTGCAACAGGAAGGCTTTGTATGGCTCCTCAAAGCACTTGAAACAATTTGCAGACAGCCTGCACTCGAATGCAATTAAATACCAGTGGCCAATGCCAGCATAAAGTTCTAAAATGGAGGTTTCCTAAAATGAAGTTTTGAACTTTCACATAACTTTACAGTCTAGCAAGTGAGGCTCTACACTTCTAAAAGAAAAAGCAGTGTCTTTTTTCAAGGGAGGAACATTACTGTCCTATTGGCTCAGGACAATGATCCATCAGGCTAATATGGTGCCTCCAACAGTGACAACAGGATGTTCATGTTACCAAGCTTCCATTCACTTGTCCTGAAGCTGTTGTAGCAAATATGAATGAAATCTTTTTCTAGCTGCTTCGGCATACATTTACAGACCAGTCATCCACGACTCGTATAATTTGCTGTCTGCCTCCATATCTTCCTGTGGCAGTAAAATCCAAAAATTACTTTGTTTTAAACAAATCTACTTGTTTTAGTAACTGCCCTCAAATTCTAATAATGCAGGAACAAGTGGTGAAAAGCAGTTCTGTGTCATTATTCTGAAACTTATATCAAAGTACCTTCTTCAGCTTTCTCTTTAGAGCAGATGAGTTCCAATCCATTTTAGCCTCCCATAACAGGCAGTAATCAAGACAACCAACATTCAGTTCCCTTTAACTTCCCTACAGACCTTCTTTAAACTCTCTACATCCATCTAGATACCAAGTGGCAATGCACTTGGTATTGGTTTTTAATATACTTCCTATTAATGCCCAATGTTGCCTTGTCTGATTTGGCTGGTGCTGTGTGCTAAGCCAATGTCAGAGGACTCAACACCAACTGAAAACATCTTTCCTGATTTGTAACTACCAATTCTATGTTTGCCATTGTGTAGGTATGGCTTAGATTTTGCAACAGATGAATAATCACCTTATTCACATTGAAATTAATTAGTCAGCTTTTTAAGACAGACTTGAGATTCTTGCTATTGATGTTTCATCTGAACATGGAAAAAGAGCTTAAGGTAGGAAATAAAGCATTAGGCCAAGATCTTGCCATTCATCTAGCCAAGCATATCAAGACAATAGGAAATACAACTAATAAGGGCTTGGAATCCAGGATGTGTGGACCCAACCCCAAACACTTCCCCCATACCCTAGTTCTACTCTATACTTATCCCTGAGGGAACTACAGCCTTGTTGAGCAAAGTATGGACTTGCACTCCAGGGCCTTTTAGTTTCTGTTCTCTTTTGTGCAGTCGATATTGGTTAAAGGCTTTCAGCTTGGGGTCTGGCCTTCCTTCATGTGAAGGGAACTAGATCTGCCACTCCAACAAGTAAGATTTAAAGGAACCTGTTTCTTACTGCTTCAGTTTTGCAAGAATCTCAAATCTGATCACATCTGCTAAAAAAAAAAAAAAAAAAAAAGGCAAGCAATAAAAAACCAGGTCTGGTAAACCCCATGTGCTTTGCTTTTAATTCTCAAATCCAGGTCATATTGTCTAGATGACTGCAGCTTCAACCCAGTTTTCACTACAGCACATTCACATGGTCTTTAGGACATTTCAAAGGGTTAATAACATTATGTGATCAAAATATATATCATCATTATCCCTTCAAAAGCCAGCTGAATCAAGAACAAAATCTTAATAACGTGTGCATTTTTATACCTTCTTGTGTCTTAAGAATTCAGCCTTTTAAAGACAAACTGTATGTCTACTGGTCAACATACGAAAATATTTAACTGTACATACTCTTAACAGGTAACAGTGTACTTCCACAAATACAGAAGAGCTGGAAAAAGGCTACTAATCAAATCCTTAAATCTTAAGATAAACTTTCTTACCTGATGCTGACTGCCTCATCAAGCCAGGCATGAAGGAGAAACAGTAAAGAGAAATTTAGAAGTTTTAAACAATTCAAAAGGTGTTCTATATTAAATCATAGAATCAAGTTTGAAGCGTGATAGTCAAGTTGCAAGCAAGTTATATTTCTAAGTCCCTTTGGGTTTTTTTGAGTAGGGAACGTAGGTTAAACTTTCAAGTGGGACTTTGTTAAAGAGTTTGACTTAAGCTCTGGGAGACATTGTAATGTTGTAACCTGTGAGGTTTTAAGCTAGGAGTTCAGAGGTGAAAAGTCAAACTAAACTGCTACTGTCTGCTCCCTTTAAAAGGCTTCAGTAACTAATTCTTGAAATTTACTCAATTCCAAAGACAGGTTTCAACAAAGCTTGCCAATAAATATTAAGTCTAGTCACAGTAAGATGACCAAGAAATACACAAGTGAGATCGAAATATGACCACTGCCTTGGGTGAATAAAATTGGTTTTGGCAGAAGGCAGTATATGTCAATTTAAATGTTTATTTAAAGAATAAAGATCCTGAATTCTCAGTGCTTTTACTCATAAGAAGAGGAATCTGAAAATCAGAGTTCCCTCTTTATTTGTTCCAACCTTAGTAACAGTTGAAACTCTTCATAAGATTTCCTACTTAAAACCCAAACATGATTCAAAGGAAAACTAGAATGTTGCTGAAAATATGATCTAACCACATTTAGCTGAAGAAACAAGTCATAAGGATTTTCAAATACCTTTCCTATAACTCAGAAAAGCATTGTCAACTTGGCACCATGAAAAGAGAGCTTTAGAAAATTACAAGCCAATAAAAAATCATTTATGATCTATTAAATTATAATCACATTTAACATGAATAAAAGCAAATTAATTTGAGTTAAAAAGGTCTCAAAGGTTTTTTTCAACCTAGTTAATTCTGTGATTTTTGGAGTTTATAAATGGATTCAATCTAATATAGCTGCAGTATTATTTATCCACTTCTTCAAGCAATTGCAGCAAAAAACCCCCTTGTAACTGGCAACAGTAGCTAATCAGAAATCAGAGCAAGCAGTAAACTCCAGGCTGGATAATCCTATTGTGGGCCCGAGCCAGAACAGTGGTGAATGACAATATTAAATACCTGACCAGACCTAGGCTCCTTTTTCTGACTGTGCCAGTGTGGCTGCTATTCTTAAAAGTTAAAAAACCCAGAGAATCTCTGGACCCCTTTTTTTTTTTGCCTTTTTTTTTTTTCCCCCCATCTCTAGTAGGCTTAAAAGCAACAATCAGGAGGTACTACAACATTAATTAAATCTGCCTCACTCATCATTAGCTCTTTGGAAACCAAGGTTATGTATGCAATTAATTACTAAAGTCTCCTGTTAAAGAAAACTATTACTTTTGTTTTTGAAACTTACACTTTTAAAAGGATGACCAACATTTTGCTGTACAACCTGAAATATTTATCTCAAGTGAACTTTGCTGACCATACCACTAAAAAGAGATAAAACCCCTCCAGTGTGTTTTAAGTGAAAAGCAAAAGAGCAGCAGAGAATTTCCAAGACTGAGTAATTTCAGGCTTTGGGGTTTTTTAACAGCATTTAAATATTTGGCCTCTATTTTAAATGCCAGCTTCTGTAAGTCCTATTCAGTCAAAAAGTAATACAAAATGTGTTACTAAATCCCTATAGCTGTCAGGAAGCCTAAATAAAATCTACAGAACAATTTTAATGCATTAAAAGAAAGCTCGTCTCCAGTTGTCCACCAGTTCTGATTGTACTCTTAACTTTCTTAAGCTTTTATAGAAAGTGGGTTTTTTCAATATTATCATTTTGGGAGTACTGGAGCTAAAATGAAATATGATGTTAAATTAAATGCGTGTTGTATATCAGTTTTACCATAGACAAGTCTGCTGCATTGTAAACGTGACAAAGATAAAAACCAGCAACAAATGTTGAGACCAGAAGGTTTCCAGTGAATCAGAACAGGAAACCTATAAAGCGATCAATGGGAGGTCATGACTTTTTGATCACTGCACTATATGGTTAAAGTATCAGGTTTTGATCTAGTGCAGTGTAATCAAGTTAAACTTTGAAGTTAGGTATCAAATATACAATGAAATAGCAACAGCACTTAGGGATACCCAACTTTAATGCTATTTTGAAAAGTTTGGCAAATGTGTGAGGTTTTATTTCTTAAGGGAATTTTATTTCTTAACAGAAAAGCTGTAAGGTTTGTTGTAGTGAGACTGTGCAATTCCAAAGGAAGTTCCAGGATGACAGGCCTAGGGATTTTCCTTCTACCTACTAGCTAGTTAGTTATAGAAAGTTCCCAAAAACTCTTTCTAGAAGAAGCTCTAATGGAAGTGAGGACACAGCAACAAAAACATCTTAAAACAGCAGTATAATCACACTTAATGTACTGCAATTATTACATTCAAGAAAACACCTAAATCTCAATACTCGTTCTCCATATCCTATGCATCTATAAATACAAACGTTACTGAAACCTCAAGCATTAACTAGAATGTACCGGCTGATAGAGACTGAAAATGCACCCATTACAGGCAACAGTTACAGGAAATGAGCATTTCACACTTTTACTCTGGCCTTTAAAAGCAGGACTTAAACTCAGCATTTTTAAAAGGACTAAATAACATTTTTGCCCCTGATTGCAGAAACTCCTTTCATCTGTGCTGGCTGCCACGCAAATTGAGAAAAGAATTTTAGGAGGTGTTTCCACCATATTTCCACTGCTTGCCCTGCTTATATTCAGATAAGTTTACAGAGACCTATTACAAACTCATGTATAGCAATCTTCACCTGAGTTTGTTTTCTCCCATAGCTGGCACCTGTGTATGGGTGCTAACACACAATTTTTGAAAGGAATAAGCACTCAGATAAACCAGTAGAACCCCAATTCCTCCATTTTTCAATCCCCAAAACTTGATTTATAGGCAGAAAAGCATGACAGACCCTGGATAATTAAGTCTCCCAATCAGTTCAGTCTTTCAGTAATAAATCTGGGTATTATCAAGCCAGTATAACATCTCTGACTCTTTTAAGGACAAGCTGAGTTAAAGGAATAAAGCAATTCACTTTTCTAAAGTACAGAGGATATATTTAACTATCCTGTGTAGACAAAGCTGCTACATTAGATTGGGTGTTTGCAAACCACATGACCTCACAAACGCTATCTTATCACATCACAGGTTCCTCAGACTGACCACAACCACTTAAATCAGACTCTGCCAGCACAGAAGTTCTGTAACTTTGACACATACTATTAAAGCAACTACATTTTTAGCTGTCCTTGCAAAAGCTTTGCTTGTGGGGAGGGAAAAATCTGATCATCTCTTGTCCAACTGTTCTTGCAAGATACGGTAAAAGAAAAGCACATGATTTATTGTGCTATAAACTTCCACCACAAGCTGAAATGCTTACTTTGTAAATCTGAGGGCTAACATATTTCCTTTCAGGGACAACATTTCTTATCAAGTAAAAAAACATTTATAAAGAGTCGCATATTTTGAAAGCATTTGTCTAGTAAAAAACACTATTAGAAGATGTTAATGTGACTCTAGTCTGTATTGAGAAACAAGTGCTTCACAAGAGTTAATACAAGACTTTCAATCAATATCACTGAGAACTATGTTTTACTGAGAACTGTGAAGGGAAAATGGTTGACTGAAGTAAAAATTGACTGGAATGAATCCCACAAATATTAGCTGGTTTTATGAAAGGGAGTATGTAAAATGACAGTTTCCAAGAGACAAATGTAGTTGTGCTTGTACTACATGAAAAAGGAATAGTACACTTCTTCCAGAAGAAATGGGGGCGGGGGAAATAACTTGGCAAGAGACTGAATAAAGGAACTTTTTATCTAATTGCAAATATTACAGGAAGAGGATGAGGCCTTTTGGGCCTTGTTGGTTTTGCCTTAGTTTTGATGAAAGAAACGTTATCTATTTCTGTTCCTCAGGTACTTAAATGGTGATAAATCTGATCTTTCATTCTCATTTGTGCATATGATCTGATCTGCTGCTATCCATCACTAAGTATGTCTTCAGAGAACTTGAAAAAAATTCTGGTGGGTCTAACTTTAACTAGAATTCACTTTCCCCAGTTACTCCTCATCTCCATTATGCAGAGCCATGTTATTTATTCCAAGTTATTTGCTCTGCTTCTGAATGTAGTCTAGTGGTGCATCATATAAGAGAACATTTGATTTGGTAAGCAGTGAATTTGACTCAATGGAAGCCTAATAATAAAATTAACAGATGAAAGGAATAATGCTTCCCACTGGTATCCCATCACCAAGCCCAGATGCAATTATTATGAGAGAAATAGAAGCTAGGAATGCTGCTAGAAGTGGCCAGCCCATCTTGTGCTACTGCAATGGGCCACAAAAGCAGCATCATAATTTTGTTCTCATCTATGGCCAATGTAGGCCATAAATCATCATTTAGCTGCTTGTAAAGACATTTCCTCATCTCTTCAGGGGACAACCTGGATCAATCTGAGTCAGGGCCCAGAACCACTCACTGATTTAAGAATATTAGCTAATAATAAAAAATACAAGGAGGAAACAATTTGACAGCTTTAAAATACAGTTTACCTACCATATACGTTTATGGTATTTAAGATTAAAGGAACTGTTGATGTGGTTTAATATTTCATTCTGTGTACTATATGCATTGAATTTTATTTAGGTATTTAATAGTGTGGCCCATATAGGTGGATTTTTTAATCCTTCACACTGATAGGCTACAAGTTCACTTTCCCTTCTCCATTTTAATTTCAGCAGTGAAAGCCTAGAAAGCTAATGCAAGTTGCAAGATATATCCTTAATTCAGCCATATAACCAATTACTCTGTTTGTCACAACTTATACATTATTTATCCTCAAAGTCATTACCTAAAGTGTCTTGAATTTTATTTACACAAGCAAAATCTTTTAAAAGCATAGTATTTAATCTCCAACTTTTACATCTCTTTTCATTAAGCCAATCTTAAAATGTTAGCTTACCAGGAGCATGATCAGACCAAGAGATAACACCTATATCAGAACCTTACTGACTGCATTAGGTTCTTAAAACATAATATCAGATCCATTCCTAGATAAACTATACGTATGTGGAAATGGAAGAGTAGTCAACTAGTGCTCACTTTCCTCTTTGAAGAGACATCAAGTTTTCAGATACTGAAATGAGAAATACCTTTAAAAACACCCCATTTTCTGCACTGTCAATATGCAAGAATTTAATCTCTAGAATTTCACTTAAAGGTACTCTTATAAACTCGTCTAAATGCCTGAAAATTATTTTGGCAGAATAGTAATGCTCCAGTTATTTGCCATCTTGATCTTTTCCATCAGCCCTGCTGAGATATCGTTAACTGGACAAGTTGCAGTTTCTAAATGTTGGACCAGTGTGCCACACTAACATCAGAATTTTGGTTTGCATTCAAGTGTTAAACACACCTGCATAAGATTTGCACATCATCCTTGCTTTTTCTCAAAATATTGCAACTAATTATTTGTCAAGAGGATTTCTCATTAGAAAGAAACAGCTAGGAGACAACTCTGTATTCTCCAAAATTGGAAAATAGCAGATGCCTGCACAAAAAAAAAGGACAAAAAACTCCAGCAATCATCTCTCTAAATTCATGATGGGTGGAATAATCTCTCATAGTAAAACTGAAAAATGGGCTATCTTCAACATCCATATCTTGCTTTCTAAGGAAAAAATGTCCTAAGTGAAAGAAGTGTTGTTTCTCTATGTTGCTTCATACAGCTGTCCTCTAACACAGAGAGCCAATACACATCCACAATCCCAAACTGTAGTCTACTTGCTTTTGTACAAGCAACATATGTTAGGCAGAATTCAGCTTTTAATATGAAAACTGTCATAAGATTAAATCAAATCCACATTTGAAATACTATAGTATATAAAGATAAAACCATGAAATTTTACAGCAAAACAAACACATTAAAGGATTCCAAGAGTGACAAAAAAACACCTAACAGTGTGACAAAGGCAAACTTTGTAAAATTTCATGTGAAACAACTTAAGCACTTCAGTCCTAAATCACAAAGTCTGAAAGACTGGAAACCACTTGCTTTTGTCTCCAAAGGTGTCTTGTGGTCTGCCAGTGTAGTTTGTGGGTAAGCACATCAATTCTAATCTTTTGTACCACCCCTGTAATCTAGGTAACACATACAAGCCTTGCAACATCCAACAGGAAGCAGAAGCAGCTGCTGGGTAATATATATAAAGTGACTGCACATATAGAGAGGTAGTGCATGAAATGCAGAACTTCAGCAGTTTATAAATCATTTAATTCCATTCAGTTTGAATTAAAAGGAAAAGGTGGGAAACTACAAACAACCTCCTCCTTGCTTCTCCAGTATGATTTGTGTTTAAAAGTGTAACAGCTTGTTCAATAGTCATAGTTTTTCTCTAAGCCCTCAAATTTACTTAATGGAAACTTGTAGCAGGCCAAACTTCCAATGTATTCATTTCCACATAGCTTAACAGCTTTACTTCAGTACTACCTACTTAGATATTCTCTTGAACAGTAAAAAGGTTTCACAGAAGTTGCTTTCACTTAACGTTTCTATATCTAATCAAAAGCTATTTCTGTGAAATAGTAGCAATCCTTGTGCAGTGTGGAAGTATCTAACCACAGTACCACCTTACAGGGTCTGTGCTCGTGCCATATATGTTACATTAGTTAAAGCACATGAACTGGAAGGTCAAGTGACAGAATAGACTGATCACACTAGACTTTATTTCTGCTGTGCCAAATAGGGCAACCAAGCTTCTGTACTTATTGACATGAGTAACAAATGCAGCTTCACAGAAGCTGCAGCCTGTTGGGGCTGGACAATGAGAAAGCATTTTAAGTTAAAATCCCACTAAGCTAGAAGTCAAGAGTGCTGCAGAGATAGCTTTAAGAATGGGAGGGAAATGGAAGAAGAAAGAAAATTCTAGGTGGAAAGACTTCAATTAATGAAAAGAACAAATGGCAACTGAACACAAGATTCTGAAGGCAGAGTGTCTAAGGCTAGTACATATTAAAAGCTCTCAAAGAAGTTTACATCATGACTTCCTGTTTGTGATGATCCCCAACATTTCAGGTTTTCACACCAGTTTCAGCCTTTAACAATAAAGTCATAAGTCACAACTACCTAACAACTTTGTGCAAAATAAATCACAAACTCAGCCAATATGGAAGAAAGGAAGTACAGCACTTAATATACATGAATTATCACAGGATTAGCTATTGGCTAACTAGAAATAGTTCAATCTGAGTGTCCTTTCATTATGCATCAGCTGTTCTTTGAGTACGGATAGGCTGTGTAAAAGATTACAGGACAGCTGTCAGTAACTTTCTAGGGAATGAGCATAAAACTAGACAGGTTCACTGAAGTTCAAAATGCAAGTAAGTAATAATTGATCTACATGTATTTGATTTCTGAGTGAAGTTATGGTTGCACTGAGAATTAATTCATGATTTTACAAAACATTACACGTTACACTTAATTATATTCTAACCCATACTTGGTTGTTCCAATCAGTGCAAAGAAAAAGGTGCATGTAAATAGATTTAAGATAATGTGCAGAGAACCACAGAATTGTTAAGGTTGGAAAAGGCCTCTACAGAGTTCAACCATTAACCTAACACTGCAGTATTCACCAGTAAAGCAGAAGTTTACAGAAGTCTAGAGTCTAGTAGAGCAGAAGTTGACAACTTCTGGTTATAATGTTCTCAAAGCTCCAAATTTTGTCTGTTTGTTCTCCTGAAGTGTTCATCAACTACATGTTTAAGACTTACTCTGAAGTAGTCAATATTCAACTCAGCTTACCATGCTACAGAAATCCTCTGGTTAGGTATAAATGAATCAGGCAGGCAGCTTGTTAGAACAAGCCAAAACTCCAATAATCCCATTTATAGTTATTTTACTGTATTTGAATGGTAAGAAAAAAGGCATCTTTTTCTATTTAATTACCTTGTACATTTAATACCAATGTGGCTCATCGGTTCAGTTTGGGGTGCCATACTACCGATTTCCAGTACATGCAGCTTTATTCAGTAACAGGAACACAACTTGAATTTACTACAAATAAGTCTTCTTATAATATTATTTGAAGACTGACTATAGCATTACTCTTCCTAGATGAGTAATAAAGCAGCTGCAATTTGTCCTTTAGGATGCAAGCTGCATTATTCTTAAGAAGCATCCGAAATTTTGAGCTCAGAAAAAGATGACCAAAATTAATTTGATTTTTAAGAAGTTTTGTTTATACTTACAAAAACTTCCAACCAATTGCCCTTGGTACTATGAATCCATTGATTAATCATTTGATACAGCATGCAGAGTTCCAACACACAGCTGATTTAGGTTACCACGTTGGAACGAGTGAGAGAAATATCTGAATACTGAGGGCCAAATTTTTCTCACCCAGAAAGTCAAGAGATGGTACAGCAGCAGCTTGTTGCACCTGTGCCATAGCAAACTCCTACCCCTATCCCATCTTTTAGTGAACAACTCAGCTTTAGACACTGGGCAGTAATAGTGACTCTCTGCTGTCCTCATTGGTGTCCCTCACTGATATTCTAGATTTGCCCTGTGCCTGGCTGCTAGCCTAGCTTGCAAACACTGATGGAACAGTAGACCTTTCACAAGAACTCTGCAATTAGGAAGGATCATGCTGTTGCCACAACTTGGTACCATGGCATCTGATGGATGATATCACAGAATAGAATTAAGGTATGTAGCTGCTCCAGGCTCCACTGACACAGAAACATTATATTCACACTGCTGGCCAAAGGCACAAAATGATGTTTATCCAAAGGCCAGAATATGGACTTAGTCTGCAGTTACTTGTATTCAGTATAGGATTTAATCATTATTTTGTTCCATCCTTCAGATGAAGAATCTGCCACTTTTCTGGTGTAAAAATCTGTAAAAATGCAGTGCTGGAGAGGAAAAAAAGTTAAATAAGCAGAATCAACACTGATGGCCATGTCAAGACATTTCACCTTGTCTCACACAAATCCATCCCACACATACCTTAAATTATAACTTTTGCTTTAATTAACACTTGCATTTATGTGCAGTTTAAAGTTACACAATTACAATATATTAGAAGGTAACCATACAGTCACCAAGAGCTCTGTTCCTTTTCCAGTGCCTTTTACATGCTAACCAGTTGGGAGATTGTGGTCAGCATGTCACATACACCATCACCCTATCTTCAGGAAGATGCATTTGCAAATGTGTAACGTTTCTTTTAGCTTTTGCAGAAGTAGAATTAGAAAGCAGCTAGCCAAAAACAAAGAACATGGTCATTAATGGATGTATGCATGAAGACACTTCAGTGCAGATTTAAGGAAGTTGTTTATTTAACTGGCATTGACTGAATTATACTTCTCCTAACATTTAGCAGTTGAGAACAAACATTTTTGCCTCTTCCTGTTGCCATTTTCTTCAGATTTTGCTTTTTGAGGAAACACTGCAGGAAACACTGCTTTCCCTCTTAAGATTTTATTTAAAAACTAGACAAATAAATAGGTAACAGTAAGGGGGAAAGGGAAAAAGAAGTAATTAGTAAACAAAGACTTCCAGGCTTGAATAAAGTCTGTGTAAAGAAGAATGCAGAATGCTGCCAAGGTAACACACCTCTATTACATACCTAGTTTCATAAAATCATAGAATGTCTAAAGTCAGAAAAGGTCTGTAAAATCATCAAGTCAAACCATTTCTTCTTATTGTTCCTATATATCCTAGAATGATTTCCTTCCTGTAGTGTTTACCTAATTGGAAAATGAAAAATTTAGCCACCACAAAGCATATATGTGGAAGAGGAGTGCTCTTCTATATGGAATTACTCAAACTCTGATATTGTTGAAATTCATGTTCTTCATAGCATTTCCTTTCCGTCAAACTGAAATGCTGATAAAGATTTGACTAGACTGAACTGTTTAGGAAATCACTGGTATTACTTAGAATTAGCAATATTCTGTGAGCTTATGAACCTTGTCTTCTTTCCAACCTGTTCACATTAACTTATACACATTAAAGATGTACAATATTGCCTGCCTTCATGACAATTCAGTTGCTCAGCCAGGCATATAACAAATTATTGTTATCATTTGTTAGAGAAAACCATGCAACAGCTTTCCAAGAATAATTCTACTTTTCCCCCAAAGCAGTGTTTCTTACCTTTTAAGGCTACAGTGAGCAGAGGAAAAAGTCAGTACAGTGCCTTATTTTGTTCATAATGCAAAAAATATACTAAATACCTAGCTTTCTGGGAATTCTTCAAGCAAGCAACAAAGAAAACTAATTAGGGTGCTTTAATGGAGAAAGCCATGTTATTGATTTTTAAATCTATTTTTAAGTGAGCTTAATGATTGGTAAAGGTGCCGGACTGATGGCCCTAGAGACTATCCTCCATCTATAGCATAGTGATCTATAGCATAGACAACACTCCAAGATCCTCAAGTGTGTTATAAGTCTCAAGGGATTGATCCTAAAAGCTTGGATCTACTCAGATTGTTATGAAAACACTATCTACACTAAAGAAAGGATGTGTTTATTTAATAAAAGCAAAAAGACAACAAACAATTAGGTTGAATTGCTCTACAATCCAATGGTTTTAAGCAACACTCAGAGCTGTGTATGAAAAGACTAGAAAGAGACTCTACTGCAAAGATGACCAGGCATTTTGCACATGATGGAGTATTGGGTAAAGACATTTCTTCACAATGCAGCATGAACTGACAGGAGCCAGTGAGCACAGGAGTTACATAAGCCATTCTGTTTCAAGACCTTCTGATCTTTTTAACTAACAGAAAGTTACTACAACTATTAGAGCAAGGAAGTGTGAAGACAGGCATTTCATAGATTGAAGGTTTTGGCAGTTTAAAACTTAAAAATCTGTTAACTGATATTAAGCAAGAATCCTTTTTTTTTTAAGCAATCTCAGTGTACTACCACATAAAATTCATCCTCGCAACAGCAAAAAGCAGAAAATGTACACATGTATTCTTGTACTTGCACAAATGAGGTTTAGTTTCTAACTATAGTAGCCTTAATAGTTGTAGCAAATAAAGACATAAAGGGGCTTGTTTTCATATATGCAGTTCCAAATGGAGTAAATTCAATGTGAATATGATCAATTCATGAAATTCAGGAAAAAGCTAAGATGGAACATAAATGCCAATCTCATTTAACATCAAATCACATAACTAAACACTATTTTGTTCTCTTACATTCCAAGATTAAGGCAAGATTCATGTATAAGACTTTTATTGCATTCATTTGAAATAATGTACTTCAGCAAAAAGAGGTACTGAAGATGTAATAACTATTAAATAAGCAAAACCTGCCACAGGTGAAGGGACAAAAGGTACAAGTGATCAGAGACTGTAGTATAATATCACTTACCTCGTGATGCAGCTCAGCTATCTGATCTTTCAGGTCTCTGATGTACTGGTTAGAATCAGACTTATTAAGCTGCCCTTGAATTTTTCCTTCTTCTTTCTGTTTTGGTTAAAAAAAGGAATCATATTCAAATTATTCAAAAAACTACTATATTAAAAATCTTATTTTAACTGTCTACATATTTTTGTCACGAACAGAAGCTATCCACAGAGACCATCCAGCACTTTCATTTGGTTGAAGTTACAGCAGGTGTCTAGAGGTGACAGTGGCTAAGACCAAGCTGACTCTCTCAATAGTACAAGGCAGGATTCTATGGAGGAGCATGAAGAATTAACAGCTTCACAGGTGGAATCCACATCCTAGGTACATGAGATTGCATTTTAATAAGCCACTCCTACAGAATACTATCAATACATGGAACATATCTTAGTATATTTTATTTTCACTAATGTAAAGTTTACATGTAGCAACAAGACATTTCCTTTTGTCTCCAAGTAAACAAAATAGTTCTTTCCTTACATTGTGGGACATACACTGGGAAACACTACATATGACAAGCTTCTTTTGTCCTGTAAGAATTGTAACATCCAAAATATTGTGGTATTTGTAACGTAGGAGTTCCAGACAGTATAAATGAAGAGAGGAATGTCCCCTAATACCAATGCTTCAAGAGGTATACAGAAAAACTGGCAAGTAGAAAAAAACAAAACAACAAAACAAAACAAAACTAGATTAAGAGGAATATGACATTTCCCTCATTTGTCAATCAAATGCAGTTCCTATGTTTCAAGACGCTTGGAAAGACTTCACTTGCACTGAATGCCTGCAGCACTGGTTTCCATCTTGCCCCTAAAGGGAATCCTAATGTGACTGAACCAAACTTGGCAGATCTGAGATAATCACCCTGATGAGGAATGCACCCCATGTCTTCTACTTGCTACTAATAACACGCAGAACAACTCTGCTCTTGCCTTTTTCCAGCTAAGCAATTTCCAGCTCTAGAGAATGCAAGCATTTAGGTTTTATATAATTCTTCACCTTGACTGTAAATCACATATGAGCAATATATTACAGAAATACAAATATAATGAGAATATGTTGTTTTTCTACCTATAGCTCATTTTGCTGAAGTTTTAATTACACTTGAAGAAAGCCAACAATTTACTTCAACAGCCAAATTGAAAGTCATTAGCAAAGAGAGGTTAAATACTTTTCAGAATGAAAAGTGTTAAGCGTTCGTCAAAGTATAAGACAAAAAGCTTTCATGGAGAGGTGCCTTTAAAACAGCCCTCTGAAACAAACCCTAGGACAAAACTATGAGGAGAGATAACATGCTACCTTCCAAACCCTTTTGCTGAGTGAGGAGAACAACCTACAACACTGTCAGTATAGGCAATATCAAAGTAGTATCTCTTTTTTCAGAGTTTGTTTTTCTTGCAGTGACATATGCATTACAAAATTACTCAAAAATAATTTTGTCATATTCACTATTAATTCCCACAATCTGTAACATGAAGAACAAGATCCTTTAATGCATAATTCCATACTGAACCTAGTTTCCAAGGCAACCTATGGCCAAATTCACACACATACGTAAAAGCAGTATCCTTCACATCCTTCTTAAATAGCAGAGCCCAGGGCTGCACACAGTAGGCAAGGTGAGGCCATACTACCAGTTATTACACAGTCACACTGACATAAGAAAAACTAAATTGCTTTCATACAGCTCATTTTCATTTAATGCTTCCTATTGTGGCATTTAACTAAGTAGGAACTGGACACTTAACTCTGCATTGCTTGTATATTGTGCTTAAGCAGCTTTTACTTCTGAGGAAAGCACTCAGATCAACAGTATGGGTACAAAACTGAATGTTAAGATTCCACTCTACAATTTAGAAGTCTTTCAGGTATGAATGTCACACCTTTTAAAAGTGAATAGCATAAGCAATTAGTAATCTCCATGTTTAATTTTTTAAATCTAGAGTTATACACATAGGATGTGGGTTGCTGGTTTGGTTTTTTGGTGGTGGGGGGTGAGGGGGAGTACTATTATAGCAAATCTGTGGTATTTGGGGAAGTCAGAACACAAAAACCAGCTGGTTGCTAGGCACATCATAGTCATTTTAAATGTAAAATTAATATACAGAGAAAAAAATCAGAGAACATATCAATAGGCAAAGTGTGGGTATTATCAGAATTGCAAAACAATGAAAGCTAGCCAATTCTAGAATGTAGGAATTTGTTCAAAACACCCTGCAGTCACAGGTGAATGAATCTCTACACCCACATCCCTGGCACACTGCATCTGCGTATTGGCACCACTGCAGTGCCTACCTCCTCTTCCCAGAAGGGTTTGTAGAAGAGCAATGTCAAGTGGTGTTACACTGTAATTAAAGATGCATCATCTCTATTTCACTGCTTTTGAAGATTTTTAACTGCTCCTTCTAAGTCTCTTCTGTCAGACCAGCTTCAACAGCACCACCAGGGTTAGAAATCTGTATCAGGGTAACAACCACCCTCGTGGCAGGTATCACCTCTGCCCTAGGGACAGGTAGCAGTGTATGCAGCCAGCACACAATCCAACCCCCTGCCCCAGAGGCTGTGTATATAGTGGGAGTAGCACGGGCAGTGAAGCAGGAAATGAGCTCTGTAGATCAAAAACACCCACTGCTAAAACAGAAATCACTTAGGCCCCTTCACAGTTTTGGCAGCTCTCACCTCTCTCATCCTGCTGTGAAATAGTAGAGTGACTTGACTTGTGTACATACCAAGAGTTACACTGAGAGGCCCTAAGAAGAAAAATCTGCACTCCAAAAATTTGCTCCTTAAAATGAGGAGAAATTCTGTCCACCAAAAATACCAGCTGAAAATCATGGTTTTCATATCACAATTAAATCCTCTTTTGTTTGGCTTTCTAAGAGAAAAGCATCTTGCAAAGAAGCAACAGCTAGTCTCAAAAAACCACCTGATGTTACTGAGAACTCCTGAACATGTGGAGACCTTTCAAACTCAATCAGCATCAGGACAGGATGTATAGCTGGCAACACAAGAGAGCGGGGACAGACTGCTTAAGAAAAATGCTGATTTAAAAATACCTGAAACCATTACTGTATAATGGCATCCCAAAATCAAGTCTGGTACTCATAATAAAAAAGGCTTTATGAACAAATAAATAAATAAATCACCAGAAACCACCTGAAAAACAGTGGAGGCCTTAAGCTGGCTTTTGCTGCTTGGTCAAAGTTTAAGATACAGAAGATCAGGGTAAACACCACTTACAGGTGTTTCATCCCAAGAGGAATACAAGTTTTGTAAAACACTCCATTATCACATCAGTTAAGAAAGGAAATATACATCAATAAGAAAATAAGCCATTTTAAATAATAAAAAAACATCTAGGGTTGTTCTCATTTTAATAACTGAACTTAAAACCACAGAAAAACAAAAAAATGTTTACATAGGCAATCAAAATCCAGGCACACTAGACAGTTGCTGTTCCTCAGATGGCATCTTTACTAAAAATGACTGGAAGATAGGATGTTTCCCTAACACCCTTAATTTGATCTTTTCTGACTTAGAAATATTTATTTGGTAACAACTTCTCTCTGCCTCTTTTCAGGAGAGGCTTTAAAATTCTTACTTTGTGGCAAAAGACATTGCACTAAAAATGTAAATGAAGTATATTCAGAAGAGTAGATGTGGTAACTAGTGTCCTTTCAGTGACTTTACAATGACTCATTCTAGACTTTCAAAAAACACATCACTAACATCACACACCACTATTGATAAGAGTAAAAAAGGGTTTCCTGTAATTTGAAAAGATGGAAACAATTTCTTTACTGAAAAGTCAGTACTTGGAAAAGTTATTAAACAGAGGTCATAGAAAGGCTTCATTCTAAAGAAATAGTGCTAAAAGTTTAAACTGTGGGGAGATTACTAGCACAATCATGGATTTCCTTTACAATTGCTCTCAAAGCAGCTTTGACTGGGTTAGAGATAGGGTAGATGTGACAAAATTCTCTGAATCTGCCAGGAAACACAGCAGGAAGAAGTGATGTTACTGTCTGTCCAGATCAAGCTAACAAAAAGAAGAATTAATTCTTATAGATTTTTTTTGCTTTAAGATTACTCAGATGTAGAACTAGTTTTTCATGTTACAAGTATGCTCTATACCGCCCAACTCAGCCCAGCCATGGATAATTTGAAGAGGATACTACATGTCACCAGCCTGCATAGAAATGGAGGGAAAGGAATTAAGCTGCCAAGCAGAGGCTCCAGCTGCCTCAGCCTGCTTCCTCAATCTGCCTGCACTTTCACTGGTCACCCTAGGCAGCTGAGTGACTGCAGCTTGTAACTGATTTAACCTTGCCTGAATTTTTCCATTCTTCTTTCAATTACTGTAAGGAAAACCTTAAAAAACCAAAACTAAAACAACATCAATGGACCAACAGGACTACCCATATGCAATCAGAAGGAACACTTGCTAACTATTAGGCCAGAAATATTTGCTTGCTGCAGTTTGAAGCTCTCAGTTCAGCTGAAGACAAGAAAGATTATCTTCCTGAGGATGCAAACCTGAAGATTTGCTGATTTACTACAGACATAGAGACAGACAATATCCATTCTTTGGCTCTTAGGAAAGGATGAGGCAAACAGGATCACACTGTGTGCAACCTGATTAGGACAAGCCATTTAGCTGTAGAGTGTAAATTTCTAACCTTTGTGAGAATGTAAAAGCTGAACTTTAAATATTGTGTTCAGTTTTGGGACTCTCATACAAGACAGACATTGAGGTGCTGGAGCACGTCCAGAGAAGGGCAACAGACCTGGTTTGGAGCCTCAGGCTCACAGGCAGCAGCTGAGGGAGCTGGGGGTGTTTAGTCCAGAAAAAAGGAGATGGAGGTGAGACCTTAGCACTCTACAACCACGTGAAAGGTGTGGATCAGTCTCTTCTCTCAGGTAGCAAGTTAAATGACATGAGGAAAAGGCCTCAAGTTGCCTCAGGTGAGGCTTAGATTGAATATCAGGAAAAATTTCTTTATGGAAAGGGCTGTCAAACATTGGAACAGGCTGCCAAAAGAAGTGGTTGAGTCGCCATCCCTGGAGGTATTTAAAAGACATGTAGATGTGCCACTTAGGATCATGGTTTAGTGGCAGACTTGACAATGCTGGGTTAAGAGTTGGACTCAATGATCTTAAAGGTCTTTTCCAATCTAAATGATTGTATGAGTCTATGTAAGCTTCTCCCCAGTGTGGAAATTCAAAAGATAGCAGCCTGGTCATCCAAAAATTCATTCTTCATCTGTTAATAAATTGCTCAAATGTCCTGTTCAAAGCCCAGAAACCTGCTATATATGTCCAAGTGGTTTTAGTGAAGGGATGCCATCCAGAGAGTCCTGAACAAGCCTTAGGAGCAGGCCCATGGGAACCTCATGAGGTTCAAAAATGCTCAGTGGAAGGTGCTACACCTGAGTCAGGGCAATAGAGGCTGTATCAATAGAGGCTGGGGCATGAATGAATCAAGAGCAGACTTGCCAAGAAGGACTTGGGAGTGCTGGTGGCCGAGAGACTGGACATGAATTGGCAATGTGCACTTGGAGCCCAGAAAATCAAACGTGTCCTGGGCTGCATCAAAAGCAGTGTGGGCAGCAGCTCGAGGAAGGGGATTCTGCCCTCTGTTCCACACTTGTGAGACCCCACCTGGGATCTGTGGGGTTCCCAGCACTGGAAGAACATAGACTTGGTGTAGTGAGTCCAGAGGAGGCCATTAAGATGATCAGAGGGCTGGAGCACTTCTAGGAAGACAGACTGAGAGAGTTGGGGCTGCTCAGCCAACAGAAGAGAAAGCTCCAGGGAGACCTCAGAGCCCCTTCCTATGGCAGCTACAGGACAGCTGGAGAGGGAGTTTTGACAAGGGCATTTAGTCATAGGAGAACAGGGAATGGCTTTAAACTGAAAGTGGGTAGATTGAGATTGGGTATTAGGAAGAAATCCTTTACTGTGAAGATGGTGAAGCAAGCTGGTCTAGGGAAAGCTGTTCTGCCCTTGGCAGGGAGGTTGGAAAAAGATCTCCAAGGTTCCTTCCAATCCAAGCCATTCTGTGATTCTGTGTTTGCCTCCCAAACATAAGTTGAACTGGCAAGTGAGAGAAAAATAAAGACATGATAGAGGGGTAAACAAATGCTGACAAAGTTTCCAAGTAACAGAGTTATAACATTAGGGTTTTTCTTTGTCACTTCTGGGGCTTAGCTATGTGCAACATAAGTTAAACCAGTTGTCTTCAATTCTGTGCTATTTTTGCACAGAAAATCTAAGGAAAACTTAGACTATCCATCATGTATTGGACAACTCATTGCATTTCAATATACATACACAGGAGTTTAAAAGCTCAGCATTATGAAATGAATGCTCAAACAAGACAAGGTGACATTTAGAATATATTAAGAAATAACTTCTTATCATCATAATAAACTGACAACTTGTTGCAGAGTTACATCTCTTATTGAATGATAGTTCACTCTCCATCCCTGTCATTATTACTAACCAAAATGAAGAGTGACCCAGAAACTGTGATTTAAATCTAGCATGTGTGTGTCACGTCAGATCAGTTCTTATGTGGGAGTAGTGATACTCTGTGTTACAAATTTAACATCACTGTCTTGCACCTACACCTACATAAACATTTAAAAGAAAACCTTGCAATATAGGCTATGGTTGCTCTGGTCCATGTAGACCTGGCAATGAATCCCTTGATCTTCTTAGAAAAGCACCACCCCCGCTCAAAAAAAGGGGAAGGTTATGTGGTAGGTTAACTTCCTCCCTTCATTTTTATCAGCTTTGTAACAGCATGACAAGCAGACCTATTTGTGATGCTCTGTGCATCTGTACTTTAATCCTGATGCCTGTGCTCCAATACTGGCTAAATGTATTTCTGGTATTAAATATTGCATTTCAAGTCATTAAGGCAAATCCTGATTAACAGGGCCTCCCTCCCCACATCAGGTGACAGCAGTTACAGCAACAAGCTGAACAGAGGAGACTGGAAGGCAGCTCTTTCTCCAATGAGGAAGAAGTTATCTAGCTTTTCAATTTCCTTTAAAATTTGCTTTTGTTTAAGCCCTATTATCAATTGCATGTTTTATAGTTTACAAGCTTTGGGATTTCAGGATTTCCAACTCCATTATTACATTTCTTTTGGTGCAGGTGTTTCAAAGGCTTTTTGAGCATGAGTACCCAAAAAGGAAGTTTTGATCATAAGTTTCATATTTGCTGGCAAAACACAGTGGTCAAAAATATCTGCTTAGACTCTTAAAAAAACCCAAACATCTATCATAGTTCAATAAAAGCATTTCAAGTAATGTCTACAGTGTCAAAAATAAATAAATTAACATCAGCAGAACTTACTTCTGCTAAATAATTTGTTTTAAATATGATAAAGTTCACACTCAAAATCTGTATTTCACAACTGAAGAAGTTATCTTTCCTGCTGGCATAAGTTTGAGATCAGATGTTCACCAGAAACCTAACAGAGCAAACTCATCAAATGAATGTGAACCTCAGCCACAGAACGGCTTCATACTCCACACTGCATACAAAGAAAGCACAGCCCCTCTCATTTTTGTGAAGAAAATCAAGAATTTTACTAAGATCAAACTCAGAATCATTAGCAGATGATAATCGGAGAATACCATAAAGACTTGAAGTTGAAATGCACTTTGGAAGAAAACAAAAAAGCTGGAATAATAAAAACACAACTAAAAATTGCATTGTGTGAAGTAGTAATTGTGAAAAGGAAGGAGAGATGATGTGGATAAACAATTGAACCTGAGACGAAAAAAGGAACAGTGTGATCTTTGGATGTATTAGCTAGAGTCATAAAATAGATTACGTTCCTGCACTTCTTTCTGTCTCATGACAAGGTATTATAAAAATCCACATGCAATTCTGGGATCCCTAAGTTAAGCAGAAATATGGAAAGGGAATAGGAGAGAGCAATAAAATGATGGAGCATGGATTGTTTGATCAGTCAAACAACAGAAAACCAAGTAAGATGTATTTACATTAAAAAATGAACACAATTTGAATTGTTGACAGCTATCAAAAAATTCCCAACTAATCTTTAGGAAATTCACCATTTCATAAGATACTGACTACATTTTGAGAGATGTGCATCAATCAAATAAAGGAAGCAGGATGGCATTTGAAGGCTGTGCTAAAGTAAAAATAATGCAAAATGAGTACTCACTTCTCACCTACAAAATCACATTGTTTGAAGTAACCTTTAAATGTCCCCTCTTTTCCTAAAATGTTAATTTGAGCAGGTTGCCCTTAGCTACTCTCTTTTTATCTTACTGAAAGATAAATGATTCATATGCAATGCTTATCATACTTATCTAGGTATTTCTAATGTACTGATCACAGCATTGTCTAACCATTACATGATTTAAAGAAATGATTGCTTTAATTTTCAATAAATTTAGTGCCTGCTACACTAGAGGAAATATATCAAAAATACTTTATGCAAGCTCAATGAAATTTATTTGTAGATTCCATATACAAAGAGATGAAAAAGATACAACTAGTTGAGAAATCTTAGGGAAAAGGTGGCTTTTCCCAATATAATAAAACCATCACCTCAAAGGAAAGATTAGCAACATATACACAATAGCAACACCAGCTTTTAAAAAAGTAAACCAGGGAGTAACTAGCTTGTAACTTAGTAAAAATAACCACAAAAAACTTTGCATCAGAATTCAGACAGGACAACAGTATATGGGTATACAAAGGTCAGAGTACTGTAAGATATCATGATTTCCCAAAGCCAAGAAAATACAATGCACAGCAATTTCTGGTTTTCTCATCAAGGGAACAGCAAGTTCACGGGACGGCGAAAGCTCCAAAAGGAACTGAAAGTGTAAGGAACAACACAGAGGCCAAAGGATGCATCTTGAGATCCTACAGTGACGTGGTAGCAGTAAATATTTCTGCTTTCAAGATTTACATAAAGGGAATAAGAGTTTTATAACAAATCCTTCAATACTAATCATAGCAGAAGAGTAAGCACAGAAAAAAAATGGTTGCTGGAATCAAAATTGTACGCATCTTTTTTTGGACAGAGGATGTTTTCAATCTCATCTATTAATTGTTAAAAAGTACCAATTACAAGAAAAAAAACAACAGAAGTCAGAGTTAAAAAGTGTTGCCTTTAACATGGTATTTGTATAGAAGGAATTAACAGCTCACAAGTATAAAACCAAGTTAGATTTAAGGCTTTGCTTGTACAGGAATTCAGCAATACAGCATTATCCCACTTGGCAAAGCAGTGTCTTGTACTCACAGTAGGCTAATGAAGAAACACAGTAGAGGAAGAGAAAAACTCACAAAGTACAAAATCTAATCAGTATCAAGTTTCACATTTAATGCCATCACTTGTTACCTGGATTTCTAATTCAGCAATATGCTGCTGGAGTTCTGCCACAGCTGCAATGCGGTCTGCCTCACGGAGCCGTACTGCCATCACTTCTTCTTTATTCTGAAAAAAGTCAGAAATGGGAGCTAACTAGTACCAGTTTTAGCTGATTAAAGACTGTGCATCACTTTTACCCAAAATCCAGAGAAAACTTAACACGCTGTTGTGCAAACTACCACTATTCTAAAGAACTCAAATTTAATTTTAACCCATAGGAGGAGTATGTAATAATCTAATATAAATTCTAAACTATAATAATCTAAGAAAAAAAAAATCTGTGCAGTTTTGAAAACTTGCAATTATCAAGGTCAAGGTTATCAATTTCAAGGTCCAGAAACCAACTGTCTTGTTTTCCTGAAATATTATACCATAAATTAAGAAAAAGAATCAACATAATAAAAGAAACCAGCTCATGCTTTAATTTTGGACTTTATATACATAGAAACAGCAAAGCTACACAAGAGTTACTTATTTCATCATTCACTTTGTCCTAAAAAAAAAAAAAAAATTAAATACATAAGCAAATGTATTCTGAACCTCATTTAGTCCAGCTTAGTCACAGTATATAACAAAGACATTATAGAACAAAATACTAATGCACATAACCTACAATCCTACTGTAAGTCTAACCTACAAGTCTGTCTATAAATGATAGGTAATTTGATTTTGAAAAAGAGAGAAAGAAATGTCCTGTTTCACGAGGCAAGTCCTCAAGACTTCAGAGCACAAAACAATATTATATTGTCAGCAGCCTGGTACAGCCACAGAGAGAAAGCAGTGTTAGATAATTAGTGAGCAATACTATCAGCTGAAGAGCAAACAGCTCTGGGGAAGAGACAGATTAGGCTCAGGTACACCTACTTTTATAGCAGACTGGTGTAACTAAACTGTATTTACTGCAAATCAGTTCCAGTACTTCAGTTATTTTAATGTGTGCTTCAGACTAACATTACTCAATCACTTTTCATTAGACAGTACAGCTGAGATCAAACATATCAAAGCTTATCCATAGTAGCTACTTCTAAACGTGCTATTTGTTTGGTTTGGGTTTGCTTTAAATATTCCTGTAACGGAGGTATATAATCTACAGGACCCAATCAACTGCATTTGTAATCACTGGAGCCCATTTCAGAGAAATCTATCATGTGCTAGCCAAAGTTTAGCCTTTCTTGCTAAATTCTGTTGCACGATTGCTCAAATGAAGCCAAACCGACAAGTCCACAGGATTGCATGTATTTAACTGAAAGCTGAAGGAAAGACTGGCTTGCTTTGACTTTGGTATCAGAGATGAGTCAGTAGTGCTGCTCTAGATGGCACTGATGCTTTATCTCTGAAACAGAGCGAGTTCTCAATAATTACCACAGAAGTTGATATGGTAGGAAAGACAAGACTGGGTGGGGGCACAAATCTTAAGTTGTAAATTCTTTAGCACCACTGATTAGAAAGATCAGTGGTGAGTTTCAAGAAAAAATTTGAAATTGAGTCCTTGCCGTAGAAGCCGTACTCAGATAAAAAGGGAAAAACATAAGAATACACACCTGTGACAAAAACAGTCACCATACAGGCGGTATGAGATGCAACTGGCTATAAAAATTTTCATTTCTGCTTAAGCATTTCAAGATATCTTTTAAAAGAAAAACACAAGCTCCTGAAATAACATACCAGTTCATTATGCATAAAACAACCGGGGAGTTGAAAATCCAAATATATACTTTTTCAGACAGAAATACTGCTAACTGAGCCAAGACAAAAAATAAAACTAGAGCATGATTTCGAACAACTTGAAAAAACAGAAGAAAAAATAGTCCAACATCAGTTACTAACAGAATCAGGAATAATTGCTGTTGTTTCTGATATATAATCAAATATTACTTGTAAAACATCTTACAGTGTAAATTGTAATCTTTTTTTCTATTAGCTGCAAAACAAGTTTCAGGATCTAATGTATGTCAGTGAGGATATTTCACTGGCTATTGACCACAGCTACTTTCAGAATTTCACAGAATCTCTAAAGAATTTGACTGGTGCTCTATTACTGTCACACTTTTCTCTAGCCCATGCTAGAACATTGTTCTACAAATGTATTATCCCACTGAGAATAATTATGTGTACTAACTCATTAATCAGGTTAAAAACATACTGTTCTTTATATAGTCAACATAAAAACTATATTGATTACATACTCTCAGTCCTCAATCTCTTAAGGATTAATAAGTACCTTCAGTATCAAAAACTAATCAAACAAAATAAGCTATGGGTTATATGAAAAATACATCACCAAAATTGTGATTATTAAAAAAAAAAAAAAAAGGTAAAAATAATCTCAGCATTAAAAAAATAGTACTTAGGAAACCAGAGTTTATGACAAACAAGAAAGTCAGTAGAAGCAGTTTCTTCTAGTTAAGATACAGGGTCTTTTTTTCCTAAAAGCTTGTGATGGAGTTTGATGAGTCAGCAGAAGATACTTCTCTGCTGCACTGTACATTCAGGTCCCACTAGAAACAAATGGAACCAGCAAGACAGCAAGAAAAATGGAAACCTGAAAGAGTCAATTGTTGAGGAGTGTATTTTTGTATCATACACACACACTTTTCTGAGTAGAACCATGTTTTAAAGTAAATGTTTATCTTTGTGGGACCACAAAGAAGCAGCTCTGTCAAAACCTCAAGTGGTTTTGGTGAGATGGTAAATTCAAGATGATATTGTCAAAATCAGCAAAAAGAATTTTGGTTTTATGATTTATGCTGCTCACTTAAGACACAATTTTATCCAACAACGGCAGACAAGACTAAAATGTACGTATATTAGCACACCAGTATTCTTTTCAGGATGTTGTTTACCTTGCATTCAATCTCTGCTTGTCTACGTTTTGCTTCATTCAGCTGAGCCAGAAGTCCTTTGTTCTGTGCAGAAAGATACTGCACCTTCTCCTGTAGGTTGGTAACCTCTTGCTCTGCCCTTCGTAAGTGATTACTATTGATCTGATTCTAAAATTTATGACAAAAAAAAGGAAACAAAATACATGTTAAGGAAAGGCTATTAATCTAACTCCCTGAAGTCTGACCAAACAGACTTAGAGATCATTTACCATAAAAAACTTGTGATGAAAAAGCATTCAGAGTTTTCCAAGTGTAATCAGAAGAGTTTGCATGACATTTTGTTTATGTCCAGGATATTCAAATTGTTCTTAAACAGATGACTCATTGTAAGAACATTATTGCAAAGCTCCAGTAGATCTGTTTTTCCCAATTGTTGCCTAGGTAAGGCAGATTTTGTGAACTTGTATCCCAACGACATTATGCATCCAGGAAAGATCAGGTAAGTCAGAAATACTGTGCACATTTCCCTGTCCAGTGAATTCCTAAAAGCAACATGACACCTTAGTTGAGATCAGTGCACAAGTACAACTCACAGCACTTGTACCTGAAGCTGTGCACACCACACCATGGCATTTTTCTCAGATGACAGCTGAACAGCCTAAGCACAAACAAAGTCTCCATGTGGAGAGACTGACATGGGAAGTACCTGAACACACGGAAGGCAGACAGCAGGATCTCTGTGCCCCCTACTGACCAAAACAATACTGACATGGCAGTGAAAAGTTTAAAAGGCGAGGCAAGAGGAACTCGTTCAGTTGGTACGGATGAAGTGGTGCCTCTGTCAGAAAGAAGCCTTCATATGCCTTGCAGTTGGCTAATCTCTCTTCAACAGCACATCTTTACATGCTCTCCTGGTTTCTGGAATTGCTGAACCTTGTCAGGTAAAGCTGTTGTTTGTTTAGTTTTTTGGATGCATAGATGTCTTCCAAAAAAGTCACACTTAGCAAGTATTTTATGGGAACATTTCTCAGATGTCTATTACAAATCCTTCTCAATCGTCAGCACATTGTGCTTATTAACTTGAGTGAAAGTTTACTAATAAAATATGAACTCACCACTTCAGTGCACTTTCATTTCAGGTGCTTAGTAACTTACTCCCTAGTTATACAAAAAGAATCTTGGCAGTCAAGGCATGATTGTCTTTTCTGCACAAACCTCAGCAGGATTAACCCATGCTTTTCAATTCTGGTACATAAATGGCAAACCTCATGCTAAAAAACCCTGACCAATACACAGCTGCTTTGCTGACTCCACAGCCTAATAACCAGATTCATGACCTCAAGCAAAAAATCAATCACCAATGTCATCACAAGAAAGCACACACTGCCATCTAAACATTACTATTATCAGAATTGCCAATTAGATTTGAGAAATTTAAAACAGCTTAAACATACTTATGTTGTTATTACACCTGTTAAAATTTAATGAATTAAGATGCACACATATTCAGTGTCTACCAACTAACCCAAATTAGAAACTCAGGAAGTATAGTCCTGGAAAAGATTAAAGAAGAGACATTAGACAGTCTGGACTAGATTCTCCCATCCCCATCTAACAGAAGTAAAAACATCCCACATTTTGCAGCTGAAGTCCTGCGTGCAGACAGTGAAGATCATCATCAGGTATCTACCATTTAACACCAAACTTCCAGCATGCAGCTCAATTCACACATCTGTGTTCAATAACATACCTGTGTCTCCACCTCCATCATTCTTTGTTTGGTCTCTTTCAGCTCAGCCTGAGTCTCTGCTTCTCTCAACCGCACTGTCATCAGCTCATCCTGGAGCTCATTCACTGCATTTTTTCTGGGAGGATCTTTCCATCTTCCAGTGGTACGAGCTAGATGACGCTAGAAAAACAGCATGCTTTTGCTGATAATGCCTGATCATTCCTGGTGTTTCCTTACTTCATCTAAGGTCTCAGAGTTAACATGAGGACAAATAGCTGGAGTTCCCCTGTTGACCCTAATAGCTAGAAACCCATGGAAACTTACTGGCTTTAAGAACAGACAATTTAAAAACTGAATACATTCATTCCCAGCCACAGTAAGTCAGTGAACTGCAAGTATATCCTGAGACTTTTGTCTATTTTTAGCCCTTTTTAGCATTTAGCAAAGTAGGAGTACTGATCAAGTACTTCCTCCTACCACTACAGTTAGCTGATAGCACAGACCCTCTGCCATCTATAACAATTAGGCACCAATTTATAACATTCTTTTGAAGTTAAGTTTCTTGTGACAGCTAAATGTAAGGATTTTCTCACCTCAGCAGTTTGATCAATAATCATTAGTTTCTACTTGATCTCAATAGCTCAGAATTTTATAGGCTTTTGCCTTATCATTGAAAACAAAAATTCCTAAAAGTGTACTGCTACGCATACCTGCCAGTGTTCCTCCAAATCTTTGACTTGCTGCCTTAGTTCCTTGAGACCCATCAAAGATTCTGCTTCTCTTAATTTTACGGCAATCAGTTCTTCTTGTAGTCTGGCAACATTTTCCTCATCAGGGAGGGAGCTGTTCCTCTGCAAAAGGACCATCCCCTTAAATAAGTTTTTGAATAAAACTGTGCTTAGTGAAACCCAGTCTAAGAACATAGAGATGGAACAATAACTAAGAAAACTTTAAGTGCACATCCTCTGCAAAATAAAAACCATTAAAAATCTAAGCTTCTGGATATAGTGAGTGTGTATAAATAAACTGCCAACTACAAAAAAAATTCATAGTAGTTCTAGGTATTCTGAATTCAAGATTTTCCTGAATGGTGTCCCTAACAAAACATTACATTTACAATATTTGAACACATCATCAAAAATATGGAGATTAATCTGAAAGGTTTTGATCTAGCTGATAAAAAGTAAAGCAAACAAGGAACTGAAATTACACCTTAAAGCCATAACTTCTGTTTAGGTTTACAGGAAAAATAATAAATGAAAATTTATTTTTTAGGAAGTAGGTCATCAGCCTTTGAAAAGGAGAACAGATATGCTGACAAAGGAACCATCTGTTAATATTTACAAACAACAAGAGGTCTTAGAGACAAAAGTGCAAGACACAGAAGGAAAAAGCAGAAGGGTGAGAGAAGGCTAAACAGAAAACATGAAAACACCAGGAAAAGTGAAACAGAGATGAAATCCTAATAATGGAAATCTGGTCACCAAATTTCAAAGCTGAACTGTTCTTCATCACTTTCTACTTGATTTCCCAGTAGTTGTTTTCAGCAAAATCACATGTTTGTGCAGATGTAAATACTGTGACAGTTGTCAGGTTTTCTTGAGAGTTGAGTACGGCACATGATTACACACAGCACAACAGCCTTTGATTAGCATTCCATGTTTCGAAATCATGGGATCTGAGCATTGGCAAATACAGGAAATGAGAGGGTATGTTTCTGAATGTTTCCAGCAGTGTCATTATGGCCATGCAAGTCCCAGGTTAACCAGCAGAAGCTCCCCAGGTGACACAACTCATCACTAACAGCAGTACAGAGCTGTACTGGAGGAATTTGAGGGAGCTCACTTCAGCCACTTTCTCACGTGCATAAGTTCATCATGATAGACTGAAAGATTACTGTATGTCTGGGTTTGTCTGCTACACTGGAACTGACCCCACTATTCCAGTTTTTCTTCACAGATAAGCTTTCATTGTATGCTGTCTCCATGCTGATGGAGATTAAGTAGTCTCCTGAATTTTGAAGAATACTTTATATCCTGAATTCTTACCAATGGTCAATACGTAAAAACTACTACACCACTAATGACTAAGCCCATTAGATAATTGAAAAATAAATCTTGACTCCAGTGGGTTAATGTAATTAGCTAGTAAGTTCTAGTCAAAGCCTGGGCATATAGCTCATTAAAATTTCCTAAGGAAACTAATTCCAAAGCCAGTACAACAGGATGTGAAAAGCATGCTTTATATCAGGTCAGTTGTTGGGTTCTTTTTCTTTTGCTGTTTTATCTTGCAGTTAAATTTTGCTTCAAAGAAAGGTAAATGTTTGACAGTAGGTCTGAGTACAGGTTGAACTCTGGCATCAATAAGTTACAAGCCAGCATGGCACGCAAAAAGCAGTAGAGATTCTGATACTGAGCAGTGAAGGAATTCTTTCCTTGCCCATAATAGGATGGGAATGGTAAAACTGAACCCTTTCTTCTTCCCCTTCCAAACTATTTAGTTTCACATAATCTCAATGCTCACTCTAAGACCACTGCTCTTGTTGCAGGATATAATTTTTAAACAATTGATGTTTCCTGCCAAGACTTCACCAGAATCCAAGTTTTCCACTACAGCAGGCCTCAGGAATAGAAGAAAAGTGATTAGTTACTCACAAACCTTTCCCAGTGCAAGCAGACCTTAGTTTTATTGTTGCACTTTCAGGTTTGAAAAGCATCTTGCAATCACAGAAGCATAGAGGAGAAGGTTCTAGAGCAGAGTTCTGCAAAGAATGACAGGGACCTGTAGTCTGTTTCTAGTGCTGTTCTGTACAGAGCGTCCTGGTTTGATTTACCTTTTCCATCTCTAGAACTTTATCTTGCATCTCCTTCAGGGCACAATGGGATTCTGCTTCACTCAGCCTGGCTTGGACCAGCTCTTTTTCCAGCTGTAGCACAAAGTCTTCACTGTATCGTGAACTGCATTTATGCTACAAAGTTTGCAGAAATATGTTTAGTACAGATTGTTTGAAAGGGGTTCTATATACCAGATTTTGTGGGAAAAGTACATTCAAATGCTTAAGATCAGGAACACCAGCCTAAGTGCTTACCTTATACAAATCTACTAATGTCAATCCAGACTGCCAACAAATGTATCCCTACTGCTCTGCCTCTCAAACAACTGCACCTCCACACAGCCAAATGTGTCTGACAAAACTGAGATCCCCTACTAGTACTGACAAGCAACAACACACATTTTTCTCTCATTCTCAACCAAACTGAAAGATTCTCAAACAATCTGTGATTATTTTGTGATCTGCAAAAAAAGATGTTCAGGGAAGACTAGCTAATTACAAGGTTAATACAAGTATCACTCAATCCTTGTGCACTTGAACTCCAATTCAACAGAATCCTTCCATAATCCTGGATTTTACATAAAACTACGTATGCTTCAATGCACAATGACTTATTTTGCCTGCTTAGGGAATATGTTAGGGAATATGCCCCTTTCTTCACTCCAGCTCTTGGCTCTCATTTACTCACACTCTGTATATTCCTTCTGAGATTCAGATACATCCAACTGAAGCCCTTATATTTAAAAGACTCACTTAACATTTCCCCCCAATCAATAGTTCAAAAATACATTTTATTCCTTTCCTGGGTCACTTTAAAATGACTTGTCAGTTTGACAGACTGTCAAACTTGCTTGATAGGCAACACCAACCTAAATCAGCCTTTACATTTCTGATGGAAGAAAAAAGTGGGTGTTGAAATCCTCAAAGCGTAGTTCTTTAGTTACTGTTAGTTTACACAGCTACCCTGAAAATTACGTTTAGAGGAAAAGAATTTAATATATTTTTGGTGTCATTAACTACATTGTGAAATATAAGTACTATGCTTGGATGCATACATTAAGCTTTAATTAACAATTCAACTTCTAAAAGATTCTTCATTATACTAAAGACACAGCTGTGTCTTACTTTATGTTTGCATCAAACAATTTAGTTTTCTGCATCTAAGAGCAGTAAAAAAATGAACTCAAGTCTTCAGTTCCACATGCTTCTGTTAGGGTGTGACATTCCTTGACTTTTTATGTACAAATAAAAGGCAAACAGAACAAAACAAGGATTTAAATGGAACTATATGGTCAAGGAAATAATTTTTTCATTTGCTTTTATACTTCTGCATGCCAGCTAAATCTTTTGTCATGACTTACAGTACAATCCAAACTCAAAATGTACACCACTCTTAGTGTAACTATATTTCCTGTAATATTTCCTGTGTATTTCCTGTATATTTCCTGTGCCTGCAGGACACTGTAATGGAGGGGATATGTGCAAAGCATTAAAAGGCAGTTTTTAGTGTCACTGACACTGTCCATTTAAGCACTCAGCATACTGTGTGCACATGAACACATACAGAACCCAGATATAATATGATCCTTTTACATTAATATTAACTTTCCCTTACACATTACTATTAGAATTCATATTATTTTCAACCCACACAGTGTTTTTTTCCTCAGCAAGCAGTGGAGGCAAACCTGATTTGAGTGTGGGGAAGAGGATGGTGGACAATGCTGATTCATTTCTACAGTTGCTTCACATCATGTAGCAACACAAGTACCATATGTAACACCGTGCAGAGGCAGAGAAGAAGCAACCACTCTTTTTTATCCCCTGCCTGTTTGTACAAGTTCATCCCATGATACACACAGCAACTTAGATGGACTCTACTTTCATTTCATGTTCCAGATTTCCGTGATACATACGGAACGAGAGCAAATGCAGTGTTCTCTCTCTGGTAAGGTAAGAAGTTCTCTAGTATTTTCCAGGATATTGAGAGAAAACAGCAGATTTGAAGAACTGAATAGATGCAGATTTTGCAATAATGTAAGTGTATTCTATAAAATTCTAATTGATGTTTATCAAATAATTAGTAATGGAGAATGTAAGAAAAGTTATTAATCTGGTTTCAGGCATGAGTCATGCCTTCTTCAAATCCGTCTTTAGATTTCGCCTGCTTAGGGAATATGTTAAGAGTACTTATTTACTTAGTCAAAACAAACTCTAAATCAAGTCTTGATAGACTGGCAAAAAACCCCAGCCAAGATCAAAACAGATTGAAGAAATCAATATTCACAAATTAGAAGTTATGAGTTTTGCTACCCAGTAAAACAAAGCACAATTTCAATAATTTAGTATTTAAAGGTAATACAAATTTATAGTCAAAACAGAGTTTGAAAACTACTCTTCAATTGACTGTAGGAAAAAGATCTGCTTTTATATATTTGCCTTAAGCCCTAGAATTTCTGACAAAAGCCACAATGCAAATACAGACTTTCAGGCACCAGCAAACATTTTAACCACAGTAACATTTTCTTGTCTATGTTGAAGGAACATATGCAATATAAAGGACTAAAACTGTAGTTCTACAGCCATTTAATTCTGAAACAAACAAGTCCTTGCTTGGTTTCATACAACTGGATTTATTTGCACCCAACTTTTCTTAAACATAACTGTACCAAATATTATTTTGGCTGATGACAAATATAATTACACCATGTTTCTCCAGTACACTATACTGAAGAGCAATTAACAGATGATTCAGCAGCTCCCAGCTAACTTTGTTCACACATTTAAGCACTAACTGCAGTACTTCCCTAAATACAGTATTCTTCATTTCTGCTTTTTCATTGCAAATCAGAACAAAGTATTAGGAGACTGTACTGTAAAATAAAGTGAAGCCTTCCATGAAGTTGCAATACTCATTTATATTCCCATTATCAATTATTCTTATTTCTTAATTGTTATCAGTTATTTTAGCATGAGTTCCTGAAAAGAAACTATGCATTATGAAGTTGCTGTGACAATAACCAAATACATCACTATAAATTACCTTGCAAAATGCATATGCTTCCATCTGAATGCTTAGTCAATTAAAATTCTATCTTCACATAATATAGCTGAAGAGCCTATTTAAAAATAAGATGTGAACTAATTTTAGCTTGATTAACCTCCAATCTATCAGATTCAATTTTAAAGCATTCAGACTGATGAACTGGGTAATCATTGACAATTACAGTGTCACAGGGAAAGACAAGATTTGCATTCTGGAGGTGTTTGCATCCAGCAAGAAGCTACACTTTTCTTTTAGAAACACAAGGGGGGAAAGAACAGAGAATAAAACCTTCAGCACATAATTATCAGGAATAAGTTACAACAGGCTGACTACCCTTTCCCCTAAGTCTTCAAATACCATTGCTCTTAGCATGCCTCAAAAGAAAACTCTGTATTTCATTCAAGTCAGGCACATCTTCCTCTATGCAGTTCTTGATTTACTAGTAGTATGAGGAAGAAGCCACCTTCCTCTTAATCATTTGGTAACCTACCACAACTTGCCTTTGGCAAGCTTCTACATTTAAAGATCAGACAGGCCAAAGAGAGATTAGTATCATTCATTAGTATAATGATTACCTCTTTAAGTAGACTCAACACTTCATAATGAAGTCATTCTTGTTCAGCTAAAAACTCCCTATAAATAGTTTAGCACAGGAAAAAATAAAGTTGTATGTAATCTGGGTTTCTGGTGTTGGGCTTCAATCAAAAGCATACTCCTCTACACATGTCTGTATTCAGAAGTGCTGCAGGGGTGAATTTCTTCAGACACAACTCCAGTAAGTACCTTCAATACTTACCCTTCAGCCATCCAACCTATGCTATCCAAAGTCATAGAACAGATAGCATAAACCCTTGATAACGCTCACATACAAATGCACAGCTTTTTTACAAAGGATATGTTAACCTTCTTAAAAATACTATTGTTTAGGTAGTTTTTTGCTACCAACGAAACAGAGGGTTTTTTTAATCCCACAGTGTTGTTCAGAAGAGGCAGTTGCAAGTACCCTTAGGCAGTTCTTTTCATTTCTATTTTGTTTCTATTCCGAGATTCATATCCAAACATTACAGTTTATATCATGCTGAAGCAGACAATTCAAGACTGAAAAAGATATAGATTATAAAATACATATAATAGATGCTATATCTTTAAATAAGCACAGATAAACTATGCAGTGATTTACAAGTTTACAGTGCAATCATTTTTGCTAACAATAACAAAGCTGAAATAATTAGAGAAGAAAGCATTAAAGCAGATACTCGCAAGACAATACTGAAAAGGATTATTGCCAAGAACAAAGCTACTGGCACTAGCAACTGGCAAAAAATTTCCCAGCGTACAGTAAAATGCCAGAATTCCAAATAAATCCCTGCATTCCCACCAGGTGGCGCCCTAAACGCACGCAGCTGAATACATTTGTTGCTCCCACTTCCACGCTGGGAAACAGTTAAAAGCCTGTTCAATTCCACCTCTTACTGACGCAGCAGAATCTAAGGAACGCTCCTCACTTAAACCCTTTTAACACTTTCACCACGTTGTCTAATTCTGATGGGCCTCAAAGCCACAGTGTTATTCCCTGCATTTCAGAATAAGCCAGCTATTAGGCACAAATCTGTCTATAACCATATGGATTTACAGACAACACACAGTCAGACAACTTCCTATAGCCATGTTCACATTTAAGGGAAGGAAAACAATGCTGCAAGCATGAAAAGAAGGAAGTGTGCTTGTAATTTAACTTACTCTCCATTCCCACAGCATTTGTCCAGCTGTCTTCTCTCACAGCTCCAACCCAGCCAAATCTGCAACCCACAGTTATCTAAGGTTTCTGAGGATCAGTTCCCATACCTAGGCAACCTGTCAGGCCTCCCCATCATTGCTACTCAGTAAGATCCCCAGCACAGTTAGAGGCAATAACTTTAAAAGTCATATTCATTCCAATTATCGAATAAATAAATATAGTATCTTAGTCTTCTAATAACATTTAATTGCATGCAGGTCATTAATATGGCTGCCTCTAAAAATCACATTCCAAAGGTGTGTGTACTATTGTAACCAGACAAGAAACAGCTGGATATCCAAAAGTCTATAAATGCTTTTCATTGCATTTCACTTGAAATATTACAGTATATCTAAAAATGCTGAAAAGCATTACTAGACCATCCCCATCTTCCTAATCATAATTTCTTCATATTATTCCCCCTAAAGAAATTGTTCAAGTTCTATAAAAATCAGTATTTCACACGAGAGAGTAACAGCTCACTAATCACTTTTTACAACTAGTATCTTTTTTACACTGAAATGCATTAAACAGACGTAACAAACTCGTTCTAGAATGTTGCATTTAAGTTGTGATTTCTTTTCAGTCTAACAGTAAATTTCATCTTTACTTTCCAATATGAGACACAGAGCTTTGGTGGAAGACGTGTAAAACAAGAGGCAATACTGACATTAAGAAACCTGACATTAAGAAACCTAAGCAGTATACTTAGTGATATTAATTTGTATTTCATACACCTGAGATTCCCAAGACTCCAGACAAGTGCTTGGATACCACTTATTTAAAATAATATGAGGATATTCACATCAACACTAGTAATGCATAGTTTATTCAGCAAGTGAAGATGCTAAAATGCTTCCCCCCCTGTCCCCCCAAAGAGAAGACACTGAACACTTCAAGTGTCTTAGGGGAAATAATTTCAGTATTACAGCAACAGTCAGAAGTCTTGAACATTTTACTGCCTAAAACACAGAGCACACACAAATACAGCACTATAAAAGGCTACTAAAAATTATTTTCCTGCTCCATACGCACATAAACCCACACTTTTAAATCAAGTTCTGTAGTTACAAAATCAGGGACGATAGTTTTCTACTTCAGCAAGCAGTAAATTTCAGCATACTTAGAAAAAAAACAAATACAGGTACACAGAAGAACATTAACACGAAAGAAACTGACTTGAACTATACCCTAGGTAAGGGCACTGTGAATCAGTTCTCAAATTTGAGTATTCAGAGTGAATACACAACTTGCAATGACTAGATTCTTAGCATTAAGAGCTATCAGAGGTTGTATGTGTAGATTTTTGTTAGTATTTCTTTTGTGGTGGAAGGGTTTTGGGTTGGTTTGTGGGGTTGTTTTTTTTTTGAGATTTTTGCTTGGTGTGTTTCATTGTGGTTATGTTGTTTAGTTTTTTTTAATTAACTCATAACTTACACCTATCCAGGGTTATGAATCTCACCTATCAGTAGAACAGAGCAAAATTTCATTTAATCCAATTTATGTAATTTTAAGAATGCAAATCACAATGAACAGGGGGTTACAAAGACAGCACAGAGACCATGTCATGTAATGATGAGGAAAAATAAACACATGTGAGTGAAAAGATGAGATGAGGTGCTGCCAGGCTCCTTACCCATTGCTGCTGTTGCTGGAGCTCCCTGATGGTATTCTCAGCTTGCTCCAGTTTAGTATTGGCCTCATCACTCTGCTGTTTGATGGTGGCCAGCTCCCGTTTTATGAGGTAGTTTTCCTCAGCCTCCTGGGCCCTTGTCACTTGTCCCTTAGGACATAATTTATTTTTTTTAAGCACTTGATGAGAAATCCAAGGAAAACTGCCTTTGTGATGCTTAGCTGCTTATTTCATCAGATTGGTTTTCCAAACAGCACAATTGGTAGAAATTTTAGGACAAAGTAGTACTAAACAGCTGCTTTAGTACTTTATTACAAAGTTCAGCATCCATTTAGCAAGCACAGTTTTGTACTTGCATTCAATAAAATTCCTTTCATGCATTATTACTCAGTTGCACATGCACAGATTGAGGTTCACAATATTCAATTTAATTGTTAATACAGTGTCATAGAATCCATTTGCCACAGGAATTTGTACAAAAAATTACAATAGGTTAGGAAAATTACTATAACGTGCAGGTATTGGGTTTGTATATTTTTAGTAAACAAAATTAAACAAGTTTCTAGCAAGATATATTAGCTCTGTATTTATTCCAAATCAGCAAAGCAGGGATAGAATATAGCATGCAAATATGCATGCATTAAGGCAGTTGGGTTTTTTATGCGTAGGAAGAGAGTCATACAGTAAAAGACTAAAAGACTATACCTGTATCAATCTATCTGCCAAGGAAGCACTTTCCTACAAAGGAAAAATTCAGATAGGAATGAGGAAAAGGGAAACCAAAATACAAGGGGCTGATAATAGTGACAAAAAAGACCAAGAGCTGATAGAAAGAAATTGCCCAAATTCTACCCATTTTCTGTGCAAACTCTTTTTGCAAAATTAACAACTCTCCATATAAATGCAACTCAGCCCAAAGGTCCCAGGAAGCAGCCTTTTCTGCAACAATTTAACACAGTCCATCTTTGATACAAAGGTTTCAAAGCCAGATTTCCATAACATTTAAAATTCACCTACAGGAGACTGGGTGCTTTTACTTGAATGGCTTGCTTCCCTAATCAGCAAAAGTTACTGAAGCATTATCTGACATGATCGAATAGAGAGATGCAAGACACGATCTACAGACCCCCCAGAACAAGAAACAAAGGCATAATTTGAGCACAGAGGGAACTCCACTAGGCACTGAGGCACTCATGCAGAACTACAGCTTCCACTAAGATCAAGCAGGGAAGTTAAATGGTGCAAACTGACAGACAAGTAGGAAATGTCAACTATGACAGCTAATGTCCTGTTTTACTGAACTCCTGCAGTAACTCACTGAGCAATTCACAGATCCTCTTTCCTTGCCAAACTTGTGCAAGAAAAATTTTCATTTTTGTACACTGACAAGCCCTGCCGTTGTTGCAGTTGCATTTAATTAATTTCTACTTTATCACCCCTGAAACCACTCAATTTTTGAACATTCTACAACAGGTAAACACATCTATTAACAGACCTACTTTTTCCTTGAAACTTCTCTTAAAACTGAAGGTCAAACTAGTAGATAAGAGCTATTACTTAGAAGTTAAGGTACACTAAGGAAATCACAACTAAATCAGTTTGATGGGTTTGAATGATGGAAAAGTATTTTAAAAGTAAGTTTCCAACAGAAGAACTTCATGTATTTTCACACTTCATGATGTTTTTCAAAGGCTGCGATGATAACAATCTTCAGAAATTCTTATTAATAGATAATATTTTCCATTTTGAATTGTTTTAATTCCAACCAGATTAGGATAGTCTGAAGGTGAATTCTGAAATTCTACGTACAGAATTGCAAAAGCACTAGCATCTGGCAGTTCATCATGGACTTCATTATTAAAAAAAGAAAAGGTTTCAAACCTCTACAAGTTAAGTATAAAACAAGGATATTAACTATTATATATTTGCCAAGGGCATTGAAATGATTCATTACAGCTTCAAGCTTCTTAAAGAGAGCCTACTCTTTTCTATTCATTTTATAAATCTCAATACCATAAACAAAAACATTAATAAAATTGTATTTTTTGGTCACAACTTTCACAATGTGTCCTTATTATGTATCTTTTCCAAACTAAATTCTGAAATCAGTTAATTAGAATCTGACATAGACGGAGTGCTTTTCAAGAAATTGCAATGGGGTTTAATATCTGAAGTGTGACATCTTTCAATTATGTCACTCTTAATTGAAAGGTTACCATTTTCTTCCCTGTGAAATGTGAACAACTTTTGCACCTCACAAGAGCATTCAACTCCATTTGCTGAAAGATGGTCCCTGTTTGTGCTTAAGATGGACAGGCATGTTCTCATTCCTGAGCAGAGCAGCTCAGATGCAACGTGCCACGGGAAGTGTGATAGCAGGATACAGGAGAGGCCACTGGAGAACAGTTGGCACTGTATCTACAGCAGTCCACATGCATACTTTTGAAGTTTCAGTCAGTTACAAAAAAACCTAACAAAACTCTACTCCAGATTAAACATATGAGAAATAAGTCTTTAGATATTCTCCCAACCATGTACCCAAAATTGCCACAAAACCTCAAAACTACCTAGAACAAATGAATGGCAGTGTTCCCGTTCTCAATGCTGCAACATCTCTCTGCTCATTGGTAGGTCTGTCACTTTGCTCCTACACAAAAACAAACAAGCAACTCCAGGTTTTCAAAACTGAGGATTCTCTCACAATGACCTCTTTTCCAACCAACCAGTCCACTATTTCATGGAGTCTTCTGGACTTTGAACATATGCTTCTAATTCAGAAAGAAAACAGTACAACACAAGCCGGGTATGTCAAAATGTTTGATTTTAAAATCACTAAGAAGCAGATATAACCTTACATATTTAAAGCATTGACCTTAATTGCTTGGTGATAGCCATGTTATTTGGCTGAGCACTGTTAGCAAACACCAGAGATTATCAGGAAAACAGTAAAACATAATTCTGAGATTCCAATTTCATATAATGAAATTACCATCAATACAGTCTAAATGAACAGAGATTAAATCTAATCCCCCACATACTTACTTTTTCTAGTGTTTCAATGCGCTGTTTTAGGAGTCTATTTTCAGTTCGTAACCTCTGGAAGGTAAACAGTTCACAAATCCATTTCTCAAGTTATGAATTGAAAGTCTGATAAAAGCAAAGCAAACTAACAACATTTTTATCTCATCACATCCATGAAAATCAATATAAATACAAAAATAATCAGTGACCTTCTTAACATCCTTTCATGTTATGTACCAGCTCAAAATATGAGTTTAAACAGTTGGGTACAGCAAAAACGAGAACACACCTCATGTTATGCAAAAGCATCTATGGTGCATTAGCTGAAAGCTGTATGTCTGCAGGTGAACCACGGGGCTTAACCCCACACCAGAACTGACAGCCTCTCCTTCACAAACAGTCACTCTTCATGGTTAAGGGACATGAAAGGGCCCTCCCTGCACTAGCACAGGCTAACAAGGCATCTACAAGGTTTCCTTCCCTTTCCTCACAAGAATTTACATTATTCTGTATGGTTATATTGAGAATTACTTCAAATGTCCCAGAAGTAAGAAAGAATTGTACTGAACCCTATACTTTACCAGTGCACTTCCTGTAAATTTTAACAGTCAGCATTCAGATAGAAGAGATCCACGCCCCTCAGAACAGGGCATTGGATATCAGTTCAGTAAATGCTTTATTCTGCCAGGCAAACTCAAAATAAGGTTGGGTTTCTATCTCCCCTAAAATAGTCTCTTCTGCTAAGAAGCTCTGTAAGTCAGAAATTACTTACATATGTCCCAAAGTAGGGCCTAGAATCAAATAACTCTGCATTGTTTGGTTGGGGTTTTTTGGTTGTGTTTTTTGTTGGGGTGGGCTTCCTGGTTTTTGTTTTGGGGAGGTTTTTGATTTCTTCTTTTTTTGCAGGGGGCAGGGGGGATGGTGGCAAGAAGCAGGAAAGGATTTGAAATTAGTTCATATACTAGAATCTAAAGTACAGTTGTCTTTCATATGGTTTTACTTTGTCCTGTTCTGCAGAGAGTTGTCATTTGAGCCCTGCAAATCTGATTTCAGCTGCTGTAACAGCAGGTATTCATGCTGCTAACTGCCTCACTGCCTGGTACAATAACAAACTACCTGAAAAGGCTTCTAATACCTTTGTGCTCCCAGGTGCATCTCATAGTCATTTTTTCTGAAGAACTGATGCCTAAAAACTGATATTGAAAGGCAAAAATGACTAGCAGTGGACAGGAAGAAGGAAGGCTGTACCTAACTCCCTCAACAAAGCTTTATATAATACACTTGCACATCACTTCTCCCACTGTCTTTTCTCATAGAACACAAGGAAGAAAATCCAGATCAAACAACATGCTGTGAAAAAAAAAGTAAAATAGGAAAAAAAAGCATCAAAAGCCTATTTATGTCCCAAAAGCAAAAAGATGCAGTGATTAAGTACATACAGGAAGTAGGTCAGTTAGTAAAAAGGGAAAAATAAACTCCACTGGCAGCTTGGCTTTTTTCCCCCAGCTTGTATTAACTGCAAAAGCTCCAAAAGAAAAAGTGACTGCAGACAGAAGATACTACAGTTTGGGTCCAATGCATAAGAAAAACCAAAATCTTAAAATCAAAGACAAACCACTCAAGTGCACTCTATGAAGTCTATCTTAACATGTGCCACACAAACCTCCTGTGTGGAGCACCTACATCTAAACCAGCGTATTTGGAACCTCTGATAAATGAGGGCATCTGTTAATAAACTTTTGTCAGCAGGAAGTACTAAAAGAATAAGTACAGCAGGTCTCCAAAGATTTTTTTTTAACGTCCACCAGAAGTCTCAATAATTTCACTGTAGGTGTCCTTTATGAACAGAAATCCCAAATATAAATGCTGAAAGAAAAGAATTTGGGGACCTTAATTATATTTGATCAAACATGTAACTCCCCATCTAGGAATTAAATTTATTCATAAATAAATTTGTTGAGGGTTCCTTACTTTAATTTCAACTTGTTCTTCCATTTCTTTTGTCTTTATTGTAGTGTACTCTTTTTCTAGCCTAAAAATTAGAAATAGTAAATTATGATCAGAAACATTGTGGTAATTTACTTGTTTGTGTAATACCTAACAAATAACAGTAGAACAGAGATACAGATTATTGATATTTCCTCTGAAACCATCCTGTAAAGGCTTAAACTGGACCTTAAATTTAAACACAGATTTCAGTAGATATGAACAGACTGAACCAGCACTCTGAAGTGCAGGAGCTTGCTTGGATACCTTACAGTGGCAGCAATTTGGAGCTACTCTGTGATAACCCTTTATGTAATACAGTCATCAATTCAATAGATTCAGCCAAAAGAAATCAGACCTTGGAAAGCCTGGAAGAAAAAGATGCAAAGAAATCTGAGAAAAATACCTTAAATATAAACCAATTTTGGCCTCTCCCCAGCAAACCAAATGAAAGAGGCGGCAAGAAAACCCCACAAGCTGAGATAACAATGCCCCTACAGAAGGCAGATCAGGAAGTTCAGACTTGGAATGGTAGGATTTTCAACTACATACACTTGTACTGGTTTGCAAAGAAAATATTTTTCCTGAAAGCTTTGTTGTTATTTCCTTTTTAGAGAAGACTGCTCACTCTACTGATCATAGGCTGCTGACAGAAAAAAAAAAGAAAAAGATTGACAAATTCAGCTTGGAAGACCCTGGGCACAACCTGCAGTGCAACAATGAACACAGGATACTTTACAACCAATGGGTGACCCACCAAACTTAGCCCTGGCAAATGACACTGTCTGCAGCTTGGCTAATCAATACAAAATTTACCAAAGGCAGAAGAGACACGCAGCGAACCTTAGCAATAACAACAACAAGTAGTGGTATCCTCAAGATTTCAAACACCAAATGAAAGTTGTTTTACTGTTGTCAATGTTACTACAAAGTTTTATCCATTTATATTTTAAACAGCACTAATTTTGACTATAAATGCACTCTATAGCACCATGATTATTATTCCAGTTTCTGAGAACTAAAATCTTTAGAACATAGGCCAGATCATAAAAGTTTCATCTCCTTTCCCTGCTTCACCCTGAAAAAAACAAAAGCAATCTCCCCTCCCACCAGAAAACCACCCCCTACCCAGCCTTCCAATTCAGTTCCTCTCTTACAGAAGTGCTGTAATTCCCCATAACTTGCAGTTTTCTTCGAATTTTTAGTTATTTTTTTAAATGAGATATAGTTTTATTATATTTAAGAAAAATAGCAAATACTACTTCAGAATATTTTTTTTGCAGGCAGAACTTCAGTTTTAACTGTTTATATAGTATAAAACCCCAAATAAATGTAAAGATAGAAAATTCAAAATGAATCACTGAATAACAATTCTTGAGGGTAAACAAACAGTAACTCAGTAACAATATAATCTAGTTTCTTAAAATGTAATACCTACTTTTTCATCTTTTTTGCATTGTATTTGACTTGATAAGATGCTTGGATTAATTTGTCTGGACCACTGTCAAACTGATGTGGAATGACCTTTTGAAAGTGCTAAAAGCAATCAGAGCACAAGATTACATATAATTAACAGCTGCAACACTACACATTTCAGATATCTCTTAAAATTATTATAACCATAGCTTACCTGTAACATTCCTTCCATGTCAAGTTGCAGTAATTCTGCCTGGTTCATCTGAAGTAATGCTAAACCTACTCGAAATACTATCTCTAAACCCTGAAAAGAAAAGAAAAAATATCCAACAATTATTCATGGCATTGTCAACAGTAGAGAGTTTTTCTACTAGTTACTAACATTGGAAATCTCACCCAAGTAAGCACAAGTAAAAGGGCTACTGAAAAAATGTCTCAAGAAATTGCTTCTGTGTTTCTCTTTTTGTTCCAAGGACAAGCAGTCTGGCTATTTGTCCTGATGCCAGGCATCTCCCTCAGAGAAGTTAGTGATGAGGCAAAATCTCAAGTGACAGGAATTCTCCAGGTCAGCTCTATCAATCATTTTAAGTATATCTAGTAGAAAAATTCCCCAGTACTTCTCAAAAGCGCTGTTTTAATTGCAGACACAGTACAATGCAGTTAAACTACTGGGAAAAAAAAGCAATGTCTCACTATATACCCCATCTTGGGCTTTCTGAGGGCAAGCTGAAAGGATCCACCTTTGACTTACTGCTTTTTAAAAGCCAACTGCAGAGCAAACATAAGCTATGATCTGTTACCAGTTACAATTATGCAAAGCTCGGATCCTAAACATAGCATAGGTGTCTTTGTGATAATGACACTGAGTAAGTCCCTAAATTTCTTTGGCACTGATCATCACTTGGACAGTAAAAGGAACTAACACTCCCTCTTCTTGGCTTGCATATCCTCAATGAACTTTAACTTTGGCCTGAAGGCAGCATTAGTTTCCACTGCAAACTCACCATAATACTGAGGAATGGATGTTCCTGCTGCATCCAGAAAGAACAGATTTGGAAACATTTCAACAGGCTTAGAGCACAAAGCTACACACAATATCAACATTGAGTGACTTAGCTGCTCTTCCTTGACAAACTGCACACACAGACACCTTCCCTTAAAACAATCTGATCAGCATAAGAAATAAGAAGCAAGACTGAGATTTGTCCATCATGATGGGATTTATACCACTACCTAAATAACTGCTTTCAACAGCTACTCTTGAAATATAACATATGACTACTATTTAGTAGTTACCTCAGACATAAAGATATCAAATATTCTCGTTGCAATTGGTAGTGGAAAAGTTGTAAGGAATATAGTTAAAAACCATGACGATGCATACATAGAAGTGTGAAAACTCTGAGACTGAAAGTGCACATAAAGCTCCGGAAGATGTTCCTGGAAAAGAAGAGGAATAAAATATTCAAGTATGTTAAGCCTCTGCTTGTAGTTTTAGTGCAGACATGTTTTTGATAAATTTTGAAAACAAGAAAAGAATTGATACTTAGTACAGATAGCAGCTGTCTGTACTAGCAATGGGACTAGGAAAGATACGACTCATCACTATCAAGAACCATGCAACAGAAGTCCAAATACAGAATGTCCTATAGAATGTCTACCCTGCAAAGCAGATAACAGAAACACTTCCTGATCCTACAGGGAAGTCAAGCTTGTAAATCCCTGAAAAATAGCTAGAATGGGCTACTAAAAAGAGCTGACAAAATCTAAGGCTATGTGATATCTCACCCCTGATCATGTTAGAAACTGGATCACAAAACAGAAACCTATTTTTCTCCATCAGCCTGACCAGGAAGAACTTGCACGCTAAATCTGAAAACAATTTCAATTCTACATATGAGGATATCTACCAATTTTCATCTTTTAAGATACTATAAATTGACTATGAAGACTTTGACTTTCAGAGTCTCCAACTCAAACAGAATTAAACATTCATATGCTTAAACTGCAGCAAGACAAATCCTCATGCTTCGGTGTTTAAAACCAGTCACTGTCTGCCAAAGGTTAAAAAAAAATTGCTCACAGAGCCACATGCATTTACTTCTGCAGTTCTGTTGTCAAGAGTACAGCCTGTTAGCCAACAGACATGCCTGCTCTTGAGCTGTAACTCCCAAGTTCTTTATTAATAGTTACTGAAGAGCAAGTTTGATAGATTTTGTATGTACCTGTATCATGCATTCAAACTGGTACATACAAAGGCCCAGTTCAGCCATGCTTGGTTTAAAGAGTTCTCGTAGTCTGTAATCTTGCATTAATTTAACAAACACACAGAATGCCTCTTCTTCTGGCATCTATATCAAAAATAAAAAAGCACAGTAAAAACTCTGGACAAACATAAAGATATATCAGAGTAAAAGCCTGGGAGGATTTAGGGTTGGGGTTTTGTGTGTGTGTGCATGTGCACGCAGCAGAGTTATTTTTTTGGTTGTTGGTTTGTTTGTTTTGAGGCTTTTGTTTTGTTTAAGGCATTTGCAGCCAATTACTCCAATGAACTTTTGTATATTAAATTCTAGCAAATAATTTCTAAACTGAAATGGAGGTCTGTAAGTTTCATATTATATACCCTACTTTGCCATAAACCAAAAACCAATAACACAAAGGCAGCTTTAAGATAATCAAATCAATTGTACAGTTCCATTTGAACTCTGAGGAGATTCCATGTAATAGAAATGAGAAGTTAATTTATTTTTGAAATATCGCTCACCAAAACAGCTTGCAAGCCTGCAATCCTACCTTAGCTCTGAGAAACAAATATATTCTCCCACTCCAATACAGTATCTTGGCAAATAGAATGACATAAAGTAAATTTCATTTAATTTCCAGACTAAACAGCTGCCCTTGACAACTCCATTGTAACAAAATTATGAAGGAAAACCATTGCAAAAATTCCCAATAAACCACCACAGTATATTATGCATTCTAGCATGAATTTTAAAGGTTCACAATTTTTAAAATATTTTTACCTGCATAAGCAGTAATCCAACTATAAAAGCACTTCCTTGACAGTATCCAACCTCACGATCCACCAAAGAGTAAGCCTGGGAAATAAAGTTAAAAGTCTCAACAATTAAAACCTCATTATCAAGAAAAAATAATCATAGCTCATCCTGCTATCTTGTTATTCTTCCTCTTCCCAAACCCAACAAGGGCAGACAACCCCTCCAGAAGTTTTAGTCAGGCATTCTAGGTTCTACCTGCTGCTACACGTACCTACAAAGCTAAAACTAAGGCATACCTACCAAAAATACAGGCAGTTTTCATATACAGGAATTTGCCAAAAGATAAGACAGACCACTGGCATACAAATCTCACAAAGTACTACTTTTATAGGAGACAGACCAGATAATGAAACAAGCTGTCTTCAGAAAAAATATGCGCTGCAGTTTTATTTACAGATGGCTGAAGTGTGGTGATCTCCATGCAGGTGGCATCTTTGTTTCAAAGTTATGGAAATTACTATGATTTGGAAACCTGCCAACTTTTCTGTTGAAACTATATTCTATGGAAAAGTCTGACCTTCAAAGTTTAACCTCTAGTGAAGACTAAGTAATGCAAACAATGCTACATTGGCATTTTCATTTTGTGTTTGGGCACTGGAACAACTGCACATTAGCTTGTATCTGCTATTTGCTGCTGCCACATGCACTTCAGAAATACCTGCAAACTGAGTACTAGTTCTGATTGCCAATGTTCTTGTCTTGGACAATGCTGTTTACTTTAATTCATGGCACACTTCATTCCATTACACTGTCAGCAGCTAGGATGTGACTTGGTTTTAATGCCAACTTGGTTTTACTTCGTGAGATATAAAAAAATCTACAGGAATACCATTGAAATAAACTGGGATTTGTTAAACCATTCCAGTGACTTTGGTTTAAAAAAAACTTACAACACATGAAAGTGGTGCACGTTCTCTAGATACAAGGCAATCCAAGCTGGTGCATGTTCTTGCTAATGTATTTTTAAGGGCTGAAATACCAACTCACCTTCATTACGTTGAACAAGACCTCCTGCCCAAGGCTATCTTTTTCTTTGAAAAAATCATGTTCAGGGTATGTTCTAGCAATGTCCCTTCTTATTAATTTTTCACAAGGAGATGTCATTTTTAAAAGCTCTGAATACTGATCCTTAATTGGCATGCTTTGAGCACTGCATAAAAGTTGCCAAACAATTGCTCTGAAGTGATGAGGTATCCCTTTTCGAACCAGCTCCTACGGCACAAAAATACAATTTATATTTCCTGAAAATATGACAAAAAATAAACCCAGAGAAAAAAAAAAAAAACCAAAAAAAATAAACCCAGAGAAAAAACAAATTCAAATCAAGTTACTCACAATTTCAGAAAAAAATTCACATCATGGCATAAACTACTCGTACAGTTTATACTGTCAAATTTAGAGGGATTATTAAGCCAAAAGTAAGTAGTCTCTGAATCATTCTTAGTGGCTAAATGAGCTACTGAAAGTAGTCCTTTATCCAAGCTATGTGAGAAACTGAATATTCAAATAATTTTATGTAAGAACTTGTATTAAACAGAATTTAATACAATTATGCCTATATTTCTTGAAAGATTATTGAAGATAATACCCTTAGTAATATTTGTAGTAATTGAGATCTAAGAAATCACAAGGACAAGTAGTATTGCTGCCTGATCTGAAAACTGAGAAAGGAACATTATTCAGGAATTTAACAGACTGTCTTGGTGGTACGTTCTGCAACTAGAATCAGTCTAACCTAGATTGTCTCTTCAAGACTATTTCCTTTTTATACCTTAATATTTTTTTGTATCTTAAGAACTGTTATCAAGTATTCTGTCTCCTAAAGGCTAATTTCTATCATTATTATTTATTCTGAAGCCAGAGTAATCTCCTATTCTGCAAAGCTTCCTCTTCTTCCTGTTTGTTCCACATATTTCTCCTATTTCTCCAACATTACAACTAATTAATACAACACTGATAACTTTCAAAGAGACTCTTGCTGTCAAGTTTTGTTTTTCTTAAGCTTGACCTCTGCTGCAGTTTTGTATCACTGACCTCCATTTTCTAATATCCCTAAGCTCTCAATCCATCCTTCTTCAGAACCACCATAGTAATGCCACTCCAACTATTTCTCCTGTCTACAACACAAAACCAAGGTGTTTTTCCTAAAAGATTCCCAGCTCCTAGACAAGAACCCTAACACATCAGCTTTACACAACTGTCTCTACCTATCCTTTGTCAACAACACAACTGGACTGTACATCAGCCATCTAAAGCCTCAAGGGCTACTAACAAAGCAAGAAACTTCTTGCTAGTGCCTCGTTAATGTACGTGCTTGACAGAATAATGGAGTTAACCTCTCCAACTTTCCTAAAAGGAACAGCAGGAAAACACACCTTCTAGGCATGTCACGTCAAATGAACAGCAGGACTTCAGCCATCCTTCAGAAGTGCTCCATAAGCGGACTGAGAGATGTAAAGGACGGAACACACCATCTTTGGAGGAAGGTATAGGCACTTACATCTAAAACCTAAAAACTTACCAGATTTCTAATAACCTATGCCTGGCTTTTACAGCCAAAAAGACACCTATGCTGCTACCTATGTACCTACTGGCACAAACAGGGAATAGGTGTGATGTTCTGATATTCCATCATAAGTGCAGACTCATAGTTAAGGTTGACTTTTAACAAAAAAAATACTGAGAATTATTTAACAGTAAAGGAAAACCTGGCTAGTTTTCAATATAATATTAGTCAGCAATATAACTAAATATTCCCTGAAAGTTAGTCAAATACTCCTCAAATTGTACTTGGCCAGCTGTAAAAACAAGTGATACTTGTGACACTTGAAAATGTTCAAACAAATTCTAACTAACCCGATCTTCTTAGTATCATCTCACTTTTTCTTTCTCTTGCCAGGCTCCTGTGGCCTTCTTTTCATGGCCTTTTGGAACACCTTTCCCAAAACTGCTTTCCCTATGCAAGCAGGAAATCTTTAGTTCACTTTCTTCCCTTGTTTCCTCTCTCAAGTCATGTTCTCTCTTCACAACTGCTTCGTATAAAAGATACTTTACTTTAGCCTATTGTTCTGCCTTCCCACAACCTATTCATAGACACACATTTCAAACTGTTCAAAAGACCCTGACACATTTGTATTCTGCACATAAAACTACAGACTACAGCCAAGAAAGAACCAAAGCAGAACAGACTTGCCTACTAACAAAAAAATCCCATGCTGCTGTGCTTGCTGCCACTGAAACATGGATATGCTCAAATGCACTAAACGCTTTTTAGTTTGAATTTAAAGTGTAATTGAACTCCACTTCTGTACATGACCACAACTAACCCAGACTGGACACACTGGTCAAAGTTCGTCCAAGCCATCCAGAATTCAGAAACTGTGTTCTTCTGCCTAAGGTCATCTCTGGGGTCAACATACTTGGCAAGCACAAAAACCTAAACTGGCTGCAGCCTTTGAGTAGAATTATCAGCTCTCATATTAAGAATGCTTTAAAAAGAGAACTGCCCAGTATATAGCAATACAGCACACATACACATAATGATAGCATCAAGCTATCAGATGCCCTTAAGTTGATTTTCCATTTTTGGAAACATGAAGCTAATCATCCCTGTACTCATGGAAATCTCTCACAAGAAGTAAACTGAAAGCTTTGGTATCCAAGATACAATAAGTGCATCTGGTTTTCAGCAGGAGACATTTGCTGGATGACAGCACATAGGAAGTTTAGAAAGGAAGCACTAAGGCTTAGGGATGGAAAGATTCAACTGGAAGTTTGTATTACATATTTCTTAAAAAATAATAAGCCCATCACAAAGATAAAACAGTATCACTTATTATTATCACATCAAAAATATATCCAAAAAACAGTTTCCAGCTACTACCTTAACTTGCTTTTCTTTCTTTTTCCGTACATCTTCCCATTCATTCACAATCCTCCCCCACAGGATCCAGGAGTCTTCTTCAAGATGGCTGAGATTGCTAGAAGCTGATGAACTAGACACAAGAGAAGATCCACTATTTCTTCTTGACCCATTTACTGATCGTAAGGATTTGCTATCTGTTTCCAAGAGTCTGCAAAGAAAGCACAAAAACCAAATTCAAGTTCTTCTAATCAAAGGATCATACTATTAATTGTTTTCTTGACAAAGAACGCACCCAGAGGTTCAGTGAAACAGTTTTACCAGCATTCATTTGGACTAAATGTGAAAAGAACTGTTCAATGTTACTGCTTTCTCTTGAGATCGCAAGTAAATCTGCAGACAGAATAGTTCACACTGCAGCATTTTAAGAAACAGAAAAAAATGTCACCCACAGCTGTCATACATCAGACTGACAAATAAAACCTAAGAAAGTTAAATATCCTAAACGATAACATCAGATGTCAAAGAACTTTAAAAAACACAGTTATTTAAAAGACAAAAAATTAGCCTCCTAGAAGTCTACCTGATTACACTTTTAAAAAATTGACAATATAAATGAAGACAGAACAATTAAAACCTTTGAAGTAATCTTAAAACAATTAACATTTGCTGACAACTGTTCACGAATCAACAGAGTGTTTTATAAATACACAGGAGAAATCCCAAACCTACAGACCAAGAATGAGGCAACAGAAGTGATTAGTAAAGCTAATGAATGTGTAATTAAAGTGAGAAGTACAAACGTGAGAACCTCTGGGGTTATCCAGCAGCAAAGCATAAATAAAGATGTGTCAAGTGCTAGATAAGTTCCTGAGGAGATTTCCCTGTAAGCTGGTTGCTGTGGCAATGGTCTTGGCAAAAAGGAAATGCTTTGTTTATTCTCAACTAATATTGAGCCCCATAAGCAGGGGAAATTTTTTAGACCATGTTTTAGGTAAGAGCAAGAATTCAGACTAACTTAACAGTGTTTCTCTATACCAAGAGTTTCATTTGTGCTTTAACTTCTAAGAATTCCAACATCAGTACATCAGAGCCATGTGGTTGAATAATTTCTCAAAAATTAGCATCAAAGTTAATCCCCAGCACTTCAGCAAGGTCAGGTTATGTTTTAGATATTTAACAAATTATAACCCAAGGGACATCGTATCTGAGATGGCACAGAAATCTCAGCATACCTGCAATTTTTAAGCTCTCTGCTACAATAAAGATATTTATACTAGCTTTCCCTGTTTCACCTCTGGTATTTATGAAAGCAAGGGAAAAAGTAACTTAACGCATGAAGACAAATAGTACAGTGTCTGCAGAAGTATTTTGTTTGGAAAAGTGTTAAATGGTAATACCTCAGGAAAAAGAAAAAAAAAGAAAGCCTTTTCAAGACAAATTTTCATTTGGAATTTTATTTTTTCCAAAAAAATTCAAATAATTTTCCATTTATTAATGGAATGCATGAAATCTAGTTTTGAAAGAAATACTTTAAAATCCACTTCAAATGTTTAGAAACCTGGCTTATACTGATCTATGATGAAAAATTAGTTTGAAACTCCTTCTCTCAATCCAAGACAACGCCTAAACACCAAATTCAAAGTAATCACAGAGGAAAAAGCATAGAATAAACATAAAGATGATAAAAACAAGGTTCTAATGAGACGCTTTCAGTTTTCACAGGTTTCTGTAGAAGTTATACTAAGTTTCTGTAATTTGACCTTACCTGGATAAACTCATTGTCCTTAGATTTGAAAACAGGAAGTTCTTTTCACAGTAAGTCGCAAGTTCTGTGACGTTTAGTCACCGTTTTCTTTCATTTAAAACTTTATAAATGATTTACTAATGTCAAAGAGTTCCACCAGGACTCTGGACTGAGCTTCCTCTTTATTCTGTAGGGACTTTCAGTATAATTAGATTACAGAATGCTACAAGACATAGCTTGAAACAATCTGAATTCTTCCCTTTTCTAACTGTTATCTAATTCATATTCTCCTTCTGACATAAAAGCCTACAAAAACCCTAAAACCTTTACAAACATCCACAGCAGCAGTTCTTCCAGCAAGCAGAAAGAATGGTTCCCTGTGAACAGAGTACAATTGTCAACAAAGTGCCACTGTGCTAAACCGCAGATGCAAACTGTTCTGCAACTACAGCACAGCCAGCGTAAGAGCATCGAATTTCAGTATTAAAGGGCAATATCTCACCAGCAAAGATACACTTGATAGGGCAGCCTCTAAATAGAATTCACACACAAGGCTAGTGTGGGACTAACAACATGTCTGGCTAAAATGAAATAAAACCAGACAAGATTGGCTAGTTTACTTACTAAATGAAGAAAGCTGACTTGAGACAGAAAGCCCAAGCTCACATTCTTCTTTCAACAAGCCAAGTAGTCTGACTGCAGGCCTAAATGAGGAGACTCTAAATGTAAAGACATTACACTTCAACGTAGATAAGCAGTCCAAAGAACAGTTTGCTTTTCAAATACAAGTTAGTTGCTTTGTCATGAACAGACTATAAAGCCTCTGATTAAATGCAAATTAGCTTTCTTAAAAGCACCATTTAACTATTTTTTTGCTTCTTTTGATAATTTTTCATTTGCACAGCAAAAATTACATAGAGTTAATCTTTGAAGACAAAGAAGACTGTATGAGGTGGTTCTAGAAGCTTCCTTCTATTGTCAAAATCTGGACAGATGTATCAAATTCCCTCCAAAAGGTGCTGCTCTTGTTAGAAACACATAACATTATGTGTTTCCAACATTTCTTGTTGGAAACACATAATCACGAAATGATTATATGCAGGTGTTTTTATTGAGGAGCTCCGGGAGCCGGGGTACACAGACAAACCCAAATCTAGCTCCGAAGTGATTAGCAACACACACGTTTTATACCCTTCTGCCACACAGCTACATATTGATTGGTTACCCTGGATTGTTCCTAAGCAAAATCTCTTGTAATTTAGCCAAACAGTGATCATATTCAATTTCCCCAAACAAAGTCATACTTGATTTAGTTAAAACAATGGCCTTAGCTACAGCAACTACAGCAAAGCTAACGTTCTATTCTTAAGGCCCGGTTAACCAGCAAGCCCGGGCCTTTCCCTTCCCAGCCATTACCTTTCCTAACCACCACCCCCTTAGTTACCTGCTTGCAGTTCTACAGAAAATCATTTTAACCCTATACTATCCCTCTCAGGCTGCAGAATGCAGAAATGAGTGAAGACATGCCAGGTAATACACAGGCATTGCTTCTCCTCCCCCCAGTTACTCTCTTCCTCCACTGGAAGTTACTACCCTCAGAAGTGACTCGGCACAGAAAAAAAACCAAATAAATAAACAAACCAACAAAAACAAAACTCCAAACCAAACAACACCTCCCAATCAAGAATAAGAATATTAAAAAACCACACAAAAAAACCCACCAAAAGAAAACCACAAAAAAATAACCAAAAAGCAACCCCCCAAACCCACCAACAAAAAAAAAAAAAACAAAACCAAAACAACAAAAAACCCAACAATAAACAAAAAAACAACCCAATCAAAAATAAAGTACCTCAACTGCCTCAGTGTAAAGACCAGCACAGTCACAGAAGCTGGAACAGAAGCTAGTTTGAGCTTCTTATTATCAAACCTTGCACTTCACTACAGCTCAAGGACAGCCATCTCCAGTAGGTAACAAAGCCCTGCAGCTGCCTGCCAAGTCTAAAAATCTGCTTGGAGCTCAAGTTGTTTACAGCCAACCTCTCAAAAACTATTGAAACATACCTGTCAAATATAACCAGATTTTGCAAAAGGACAGATGACTTAGGAGTCCTGCCTCAAAAGTACAAATGACTATGGCTTCTGGAAATTCAGCATTAAGACATTATACAGTCCAATTTAATTTCTTAGTGATATTGTGAATTTGCATCACTGTGCACATCAAGAGCAACTGATGCACCTGGAAGTTGCACCTTGAATTGCACATGGTGCAGATAAATAGGCACTCATGGAAAGGCTACCATGAAAACTGTTACTTACTATACATAAAAAGGAAAGATGAACACAAAAAACTGATAAGGAATTTATTTTTAATTAACTTAAGCTATTATGCATCGAGCACCACTAGTGTAACAGCAAGAAGGTGGTTGAACACAGCTCTGTCTCTGTACATAGCAGGTTATGCAGCTGAAACAAGAACTGGATAAAAGTAGAAAAAAATAATTGAGAAATACTTAAGATTTCAAGAAATTAATAGAAATTATAGTTATGATCTTAGAAGGTAAGAAGGTTATACACAAGACTCATCTCCGAGATACTCTACTTCAAATTGGATACTAAAAATCACAGTGTAATTTCTTACTATGAGAGGCAGCTATGAACACTCTTGTAAAACTGGGAGAGAAAAACCTTTTAGAGTTTCACAAAAACATAACTTGTTAAAACACAGCACAAATATACAAATTCTTAAACCTTAGGGCTGAAGTGTTGTGCCATGAAGTTTTAACTAATTCCCCTTTAACAGCCTCTATGCTACAAATGCCATAAACCAATTTTAGTCTCATTACTGTACTTTGAGCAAAAAATTTTCCATTCACCTGTTCTGTTCCTCGAGTTTAGCGAGCAATTCCAAGTCGTCTGGGCTCAGCTGTGTGGGTGAGGATGGTGACAGGGCGGGTGTGGACAGAGTGGTGGAGGGGGATGTGGTGTGTAGGGAGGCAGATGGACTCGCCACCTGGCTGGCCATTTGACTGACGGTGTGCGACACCGTGTTCTTCACCCATGAGAGAGTGGAGCTCAGCTTGCCTGCAACCTTGTCTGTCGCCACCTGCACCGACAGAGAGAAGAGGATGCAAAAGTTGTCCTTCACAAATTGCTTTTTTCCAGCAAACCTGCTGCATCGAACAAAGGAAAAAATATACAATATGCACAAAGCAACACTGAGATTATTTATTTCTCCAGGAGCCCAAGGCTGTCAGAAGTAACACAAGCATCACCAGCAATACAAGATTATAGAAGTAACATGCAAGGATGTTGCTAATCCACAAAGACAAACCCCGAGAAACTCCTGATGTATACTCACAGAGCTCATCTCTGCAGTACAGAAATACCACAGGATCCAGGATCAGCTCCGACTTCCCATTATAAAAATAAATAGAAATAAAAGCTTATTTTAAAACATCTCGATAAACTAAAATAATGGCACAGAAACTGTAGAAATATAGCTATAGAAACAATCAACTACTTTACTGATAGACACTGAAGCAGAACATCAGTGTAACCCCCCCAGACCACCCACTGCTCACCTTCACTAATCCCTATAGTGCCAGGACAGAGGAGCAGGGGCACCACATTTCTGATTTACACCAAAGTAAAGCATCCTCTAACACTGTCAGTGTGCAGAAAACACTCACAAAGAATCTATGCCCATGACTCTACAACAGCTGAAAGTCTCACAGTAAGGCATCACACTTCTGCCTCTTTTCTTTCCTCACTTTCTCTTCAGGTCACTCCTACACCAAGTGTCCTTGATCCCCAGTCCCACTGCCTGGACAGACCCCAGGGTTTTGGGGAAAAAGCAAGAGGTGCTGCTAGACTCAGGGAAGCATTGGGCTTGGGAAAGCAAAGGTTAACTGGTGCTTATCTTATCTGCTGCTACCTCTTGACCAGTGCTATGGAAAGAGGAACAGCTGTTGGGGGCATCTTCCAGTGAACCCCTCACTAGAGCTTCCCTTCAGCATCTGAAAATATAAGAGGCTTTGGCAAGGAGTAATTCAGAGTTTAATCCTTTCCCAGCCCAACTCAGAGGAAATCCAGATGCACCTTTGAGGAAGAGCTAGCAGCCTAGCACATGTTAAAAGTTGGCAAAACCAAGGCTGAAGAGGAACTTCTGAAGTGGTGTTGCTGGTAACTATCTATTTTGAACTTTGCTGATTTCCTCAAAACACTGAATTACTCAATGCTACAAACAATTCTTCAGTACAGCCTATTAATAATTACTAAGACACTGAAGACATTGAGCTACAGGGAAAAAAATCCCTTCCCAAGATCCTCCAATAGAATCTAAATAAAGTAAAATTTCAACTGAAATTAAAAACTCCATCTTATCACACTGTGTGTTTATCTGAAGCACAATATATAGACTGATTGCTGAAACAGAAGCTTTTATTTGGATACAAGGCTACAAAGAACTTTCTGGTCAATCAAATCTAGCAGTATTTTATTTTCACTTCATATCAAAAAGAAGACACACTGAATGCCTTCAGAAAACAAGAGGAACAATACAGACCAAACCCAAACCAGTGGTACTCAACCTTCCCACTTACTCTCCAACAACAACATGACACCTAAGAGCTTTCCTAGAAGACTAGAAGTTACCAATTTCCATATGCTTAGCATTCATTCTGAAAATGGTAACAAATTTTACTAGAAGTCTTCAGAGGCAGGGATGCAAACCACAAGTGGGGACAGTAAGATACCAACATAAGCAGCAGAAAGGGTCCAGTTGGTTCTTATCACTGCTGGACAGCAAGTCAGATATATAAAGAGAAGAAAAAAGGAAAAAAAAACAAAATACCACAACAACCCAAAACACAAAGATTTCAACACATATCTTTTAACTATCATCTGGGAAAAAAAATGCTTCCAACACTTGCATTTGACACTGTATATTATAAAAGAATGAAAATTACTTACTAGAGGTTTCAAAATTCTAAGTTTAATACATGCATTAATATTTCACTCAGTCTATAGCCTTTATTCACTATTGCAATGAAAGGATAAATGACTGCTGTTTTACTTTGAATAAAATCACATTATAATGAAGCTAACTCATACGTCTCACTTAAGACTGATTATTTTCTCAAAGGCTTTAAACTGCTTAAAATATCACAAGTAATGCAACTATTCCAAAAATAAATGCTGGCAGAAACAGGGCCAATCTTAACACAGTAAAAATGACTGCCACAGGCAGCAGGCTTTAGGAGTCACCCACTCTAAGAACCTTAGGTATAAAGATTAGAAAAGCAATGGTTTTGAATAATACCCTATGTGGTGCAAACAGGAAGGGAAAACATACATTCCATTTTTATCTTTTCACGAAGTAAAGTAAGTGGGAAGACTTAAGGCATAAAACAAAATTCAAGGTCAACCTGGCTTATAAATGATGAGGCTTACACTGTCCAGTAAGAGAGCTGAAGGGGGGTGGTGTAGGGACAGAAACCAAGAATCTTGCCAACATTCAGTCACCAACATACTACTGGGCACTAAAAAATTAACTCAAAAGTGTGAAGAAGCCAATTATGTGAAGAATATCAAAAATTATTGTCAAGAAAACCATGCAAGACAGCATTTAAATCAGTCAAAACAATGTGCCTAACAATACTATTTCTCAGGGCAGCTTAGAGATGCATTAGAATGCATCAGAGAATTAGTACCCCATAACTATTTCTAGCCAGCTATCCGAAAACATTGACACAAAGAGCAGGCAAAGTGCACAACTGTCAAAAGCAAATATTTGAAGATCAAAAGGCTCACAGTGAAATTTCCATCAAAACTACATGAAGAATTTCGTTGGAGGAAAGTAGTTATGGCAGTCACCTAGGGCCAAGCAAAATCAAGAAAAACACAATTCTGATCTAACAGTGAACTAGTCACACCTACATCCTTTTTGCCAGGCTTTTCCAGGTTTCCTAAATAACTAAAGCCAGCTCTCTCAATTTAGCATCAGTGAAGACTCCTGAACCAAGACATGAAGGCATTTAGCTATGTGTTCATCATCCATTTCCCTAAATAGGATACAGTAACAGGATTTTTCATATTTCATCATTTCACCTACCTTAATTTCAAAATTTGTAACAGCGGCAGAAGATTTCACAGAGTTAATCTTCGAAAAGAGATTTAAGACCTTCTAGAAAACAGGTCACTGAAATTTGAAAATGAGAAAATCTTGGGCTGTATCCCAAGAAACCTGATCTAAACAAATGCATGCTTCATTAATAAAGAAGATTCTATATATTTTTTATATCTATGGCTCTAGTAAACTTCCTCCAGAACCCAATATGTATCAAAACACTGACTGTAAAATAAGTCATATGCACAGTTTTTAGTGTTTCTTTCCTCTGTGTGGTTTTACTCTAATCTGAGAACAAATTGGTATTTTGATGAGGAGTGGAAATAAAATAATCTGATTTGGAATTACAATGTCCAGGAAGTCAATTATAAAATACCAGGGTTTTTGAAAGTGAGTATATATTGTCATTAGTAATGTTAGGGGTTTGGTTTTGCTTGTTTCTTTTAACTATGTTTTTTCTTTTGGTTCCCTTTAAACACTAACATGCAAATAGAACTTAGTCTAAACTGTAATAGGAAATCACTGGCAATAAAGCAAATTATTTTGATGGTAGTTTATTCGTAAAGTTGATTCTCTTGAGGAAAATATGGAAATAGCAGTTACATTTGTTGAGCTGATTCTAGTGATGTGGAAAACACGGAATACCAATATTAACACACAAAGATCCAATTACTTGAATTAATTATTTTACCAAATTTAAGCTGCAAGCCTATAGTTTGGTTGAATTACTTTTTCCTCCTGTGAAGAAATGCACCAGCATTCCTATGGACACACTGAGTACACCTGCCTTTTCAACTCTTTACCCTCCTCTTAATAAAAACTGAAAATCCCTGCTACATCACCAGCTTTCCAATTCCAGGTATGCTTTTCTACCCAACGGCACAGCTCTACTTGGCCATCACTAAACCAGCTCTGCTGCCCCCCACCCTTCTGCTGACAAGCCCTGCAACAAGAGATCTGCCACACACCAAGACAATATGTTTCACACAAGTGAAACTGACCCCCAGGAGATCGGGACCTCTCCTCTGACAGCACAAAGGAGAAAACTACAGGTTTCACTCCAGCCCTGACAGAGAAACTGGGGCTCCCCCAGTTACAAATCACAATGACAGCAATGAGAATACATTTAGTATGAATGACAGCAGATAGTTTCACTGGGCATCACCAACTCCAGCAAGTGCAGGAAAATCTGTGTGAGCATTTGGTTTAACCTCCTTTCGTGATTTTGCTTAACAGAATATTCTGGAAAGACAAGAGAACAAGTCTCATTAAACCTTATTCTTTGGGTTTTTTGGATGGTGTCCTCAAGGCTTTCCTAAACAAGCGTTTCTTTAAAAACCTGGTTGTTACTATTTTAACAGATACATCTTCAGGCCTGCAGCAGTGTCTGCCTTTTGCCTGCAAGAAGGATGCTCTGCACTTTAGTTACAAAGCGTCCTTCCCTTTGCTACTCTTCATTGCTGTGGAAAAGAAATTGTAGCTATGTGTTCATCTGTTTGTATTAGTAACAAGGCCGGCCAGATACACCTCAGTGCCCCTCCTATGATTTTGGCTAGGTCACAGTGGTAAATCCAACTACACGTGAGACAGGACTTTTGCCCTCACCCTGGCACCTCTGCTGCTCCCCCCCCACTGCTGTAGCCCTCCCGCTGGCAAAGCCCAAGTGCTGCACACAGAGCTCCAGCCCACACTGCTCCTGAGTCCCAACCCTTCCCAGATCTAGGTGAGATCTCCACTCCTTCAGGTAACCAGCCCAGGCTGGAAGTCTCCAGTGAACAGGATTCTTTGCTCAACTCACCTCAGCCAGTTTTTCAACTCTGTACTTGGTTTCATTGTTATGAAAATTGGAGAATTGGTTTCATTGTTATTCCCAGCATTTTTCGGATGCTGAAATCCAAGTTACCTTTAAAGAGTACAAAAGGTAACCTACATGGGCTGGGACGTATGCCAAACCATCAAGAACACCATCAGAATGCTCAGGCTATTACTAACTATTATTATAATAATGATGTGTGATCAAAACCAGAATCAACCGATTTTTAAAATGTGCTTTTTCTCTGGAGGGGGGGTCACTCAAGAACCTGCCAATTTATCCAAGATTTTGAACACAAATGCCACTTCTAGCTCACTCCTGGGACACCAACCCTTCCACTGAAGATGGCTGGGTCTGGAGACAAGCAGGCAGGGGCACATCTTCCTTACCCTGCACAGGAGGAGAAGTGGAACTATGCAGGCATCTCCCAGCTCCAAAGCAGGCACCCTCATTCAGGCTCCCAGTCCTACTGACAGATACGCTGCTCCTGGCTTGCCAATGCACCCAGAGCACAGGAACAATTCACTGCATCTGCCTGCCTAAGGTCATGCAGGTACCTCCTAAAGAAATGTGTGAATTTGAGTTTGAATATATTGATCTTCAAAAAGATGGGGGACACAAGGCACAAGACTTAAAGATCAAAGACTTTGTACTCCTATGCAGTTTCCATTGGGAAAACAGAACTACCAGCAATTCTCAGCCACCCGGTGGGTCAATCAGGCAAGACACAGACCTGTCTGCTACATCCTCTAAGATATTGCAAAGACAATAAATACTTACATTGATACTAAACACAGATGCATGATATGTGGCATATATATGCCAACTAAAATATATAAAATTCAGTATCTCAACTTTATGTTTAGTACTTTTAATTAGCTGATGATTACAGGGTTTTATTATCAAGATAACTACAATACTGTGTTTAGTTTTCCAAATTTCTCAAAGGAACATTGCAATGAGGCTGCATATAAAATTGTATATGCATATATAATATTAAGTAAGGCCAGCTAAAGGTAGACTGCAACATTCTACTTTACACACAAATGTATAAAACTCTTTCCCTGAGAATACTCAGGTAATGTGCAGCACCTTACAGAAGGTCTAATTATGTTAGCAGTCCGTGTATTTGCATTTGCTAGAAGAAAATCTGTTTTTTCTACAAAAGTCTATTTAGATTTCCATTAAAAAAGGTATTTCCCTGTACATGTTCAATTTCCTTACTACCTTCTTCCTGCATTTCCTTGAGGAACATTTGTATCAAAGAATTATATCTTGATATCTTGATTACCCAAAAGATTACAGATATCTTGAAACACTGTCTCAACTATTCTTACCATATGACAAAGTAAAAATAACTGCAAGCCTTACACAAACACTACTGTAGGTATCACTTGCTTTCAACGATTTCTTCTCTTTATGAAAAGAGAAAGAAATGGGAACTTCCAGAATACAGGAAGTAATCTCCATATTACTGTACATATAAAAAGAAGTCTGACATAACTGGGTCTGAAATTGTATATGTGGTTTTCAAGCTAGTTTTATAGCATTCCATAGACCCAGTCTCCTTTCTGCTTCAAAGTTAATAGCATTCTAGTATCTGCAGAACAAATTAAACCAACTCAGTCAATGACACATGCAGGAGATGCAGCTGGTGAGTCAGCCTGCTATCATGCTCCTTGACAAGCTAAAATCCTTATTCAGGGCTCAAACATGGCTTCACCATAAACTTCATTTGGGTCATTTACACTAAAAATTCATATAACTGATTTCTGCCAGAGCATGAGTGAGAAGTCTTCACTTACACTCACATTCCTGATTTTTCTTATATCACCTAACAGTAGTCAGGAGTATCATGTCTACCATTCCCTAGCTTCCATTTCACTTGATACATACTAACTCTCTAAGTCTTTCTGAAACAAAAAAAATAAAGCAGTCTAATGTTTTAGATTGTATAAAATTTAGGCTATCCAAGCTTTGCATAGCATCATTTTTTAAAACTCATCATCTGACTAACATGTCATGGGGGTTTTGATGGTCCCAGAGAAACTTGAAGTGGCAGTTCACAAGTACAACTAATATATGAGGAGTTTTAAAGAGGAACTTCCTTAGAAATGTTGTAGCAACCCACTAAAGGTTGAAACCACTGCTCAAAGTCATATGAGTAACATTTCCATCACTGACCAAGTTGTACTAAATTTCATTTCTTTCCAAGAACAATTCTAGGTGTTTAATTACCTCTGCAGTCCAGTGTGGTTTACAGTCTGTCAGGCATTGTCCCAGTGTGCTGAGAAGACAAACTACAGTGCTTTTGCTGACACTATCCTCTGTCCATCTAGAGATGGTCAGAAAATCAGAAAAAGTTTCACGTCTGACATAGGAATGTAACAACCTTCAAGAAACTGAGGCCTTCTTTCAAGGGAAAAGAATTAGATACAGTGCTTTTGTACAAAAGATGGCTCAGAGTTCCTCAGAGCTGCAAGAGAAAATACGGATGGACTACAGTAAAAGCCTTTAACAGAAAACTTCCTTTGTTCTCTTAGACCTTAGTCTGGAAAACTTCTTTGTCTTTGAGGTTCAGCATGCCAATGGCACACACATATTTTTGAAGGAACATCCCCTTGGCTAACAAAACAGAGGGAACAATCAGATTAATCAGCTAAAATAAAATCAACCATGTTGATTTTTATGCAGTTTTTTTATGCAAGAGATTGGAAGATTTAGGGGTTTTGTCTTTTCAGTAAAATGCAACTCAATTATTTAACTGGAGTTCAAGTGTCATCAGGCACTTACAAAAGAGCAACACACTCTGAAGCACACACGTTTATAATTATAGCTACTTTCTAAAGATATTTTTTCCTTACTCATTCCCCAAAGCCTATCTTCTTCCTGGAAAGGAGGCAGGTCTAGCATCTACACTACATTAGGACAAAAATAAACAAAAGTACACAAATGCAGTTCAATTTACTAAAAGCTTTAGGTTTTCAAAGTGAAAAACAATCGAGTCCTATTTTTAAACATTCACTGACCCTTAATCAAAATCAATGTTTATAACACAACTCTTCATTTTAAAAGGATTCAAAATTTACAAGCAGTTAAATTGGTAAGTTTAAAAGGATTTAGTATCTGACACATGAAAACATATCATTCCATGCAACTTTGTTTACATATTAGCAGCTCAAGAATTTTCTAGGTCTAATTCTCCTTTCTACAGAGACCAGACAAACTTATGTCACAATGTGCAGGTTACAATCAAAATGCTCATCTCTCATTTACCAAGCTGTGCACAGTTCCCTTCCCAAAGAGGGCTATGAAATACGACTTAATGGAGAAGACAAAGGATGTAAGCATGTCCCTTATGCAATAAGGTAACACTTAAAACTTTATTAACTACTTCCCAGAAGTAAAAAAAAATACATGACAGAGGTTGGTGAGACTCTCACCTTCAGGATATTCCTTTCCTTCAAATGATCAGCTAAAAGGCCAACTTTCTATCAGTTACACCCAAGAATGAAACAGTTTCTAAATGATTGACTGGTAAACAGCCTTTCTTGTGAACAGGTTACAACTCACTGCAACCTGCAGCTGCTGACAAACAAGAAACAGAATGTAAAAGTTGCAGCAGTGAGAAGCATAACTAATTAGAAACTTCCACACAGGAAAGGTGTCCAAGCTATCCAGTAAACAGAGCAGATATAAACACAGCTGCAAACATCAATAGTCAATTCTTTAAACACAATCCATGCCAAAATCTGTGCTTCTGCAGAAATATTCCATTTTGCCCACTAATTTACTTACCATAGCCATGACTTGCCTTCACAAGCACTTAGAGCATAACTGGAAGCAGAGTATTTTTATGCTGCGGAAGGGTCTCCCTCCATGCTATTCAAGTGTGCATTGGTGCTCTAGCAGCCTTCTTTGAGCACAGCACAGAGAAATCTAATTTTCCTTAGATATTTAATAAAGAAAAGGGAAATGGCTCTTCAGAGAAATGATGTATCTGCTCATCATCAAATGAAGTCAGTTATATTCTGATTAGTTGGCCACTGACTTCTGCACTTTTATTTGGAAATAAGGGCCTGTTTACTTCTTTCAAAACAGCCTACTGGGGGAAGAATGCAAAGGAGATCAGTGAAACACAGATGATTTTTCGTGTCAGCCTGACACCAAAAAGTTCATGTAAAAAACCCAAGTCCATTTTAACATAATGTATCTCATTATGGAATTTAAACTTGCTTTTGTAATCTTCTCTTTAGAAAGACCAATCACAATTTTTTCTCCAAAGAGCTGGGAAATACTTACTAAGACTTCAGGCAAACCCATAAAGTTCCACCAGTAACGCATTCTAATGGAGGAAAAAATTGCTTTGCTTAATGAATATTGAGTTTTAGCTCTGCTGTTTCAGACAGCATAGAAGCTGGAATTTCTTTTTACTATGCCTGGAAGTAGTTCACTGCTTGAGCTACATATAATCAAGAAGAATGCATGAAAAGTGAGAGACATAAAACTAATTTCTACACAATAGTTATGTCAATAGTACATGTTCAGAATGTTAGGTTTTGGCTAACTAATACATTTTTACACCTATTTTAAGTGACATTTGGCAGTTTTAGCCTTCTATAGCAGAAATTAACAGTAAGCTCTTCTAACACCATCTTAGCTACAAGTGCAAGGTTCATATACAGCAACGACAATCCACTACTGAAAGACTGACCCCATCTGCCAGCCTGATGAAAACAATGAAAAAAATACATAGTTAATGCAGCATAAGATAATGATGAGTCAGAAGTCTGAGACATGCTATGATGTAATCAAACAGGTATTTAATGCTATGCTAAGCATCACTAAGATTTAGTCATGACAATAGGCCATAAGAAAACCCAGGAGTTTGGGAAGATCAATAGCTTACCATATGGCAGAACACATTAACACAGCCTACTACCAAAACAATAAGTTTGGATTTTTCTTTCTTGCTTGCTTACTTTTTTTTCCCCAAAGGATTGAACCATAGAAGGAAAAGCAATACTGGTCAGACAAGATGATAAAGTAACATAACCCATCAGAGACAGGTAAAGTTTGTTCAGGCAAAAGAAGAAAAAGATATTTGATGATGGCTCTTGGCTGCTTTTCAAGTTGGAAATTAGGACAAAATAGGTGTCCACAGTCTATCACACCACCTTACTTCTTGTCCAGAATAAAGACCCACCCTAGTATTCTACTTCAACCCCAAATATACAATCACCTCGCTGGGACTGGGGAGGACCACTTCTACAGACAATTAGCAAACAAAGTTGACAGCCACATCAACAATATCATCCCTGTCATCATGACTAAAAGGAGATCCATTGCCTGAACCCTAGAGCAGGCTCAACACTTCCTAGGCTGTCCCCAAAACACCACTTGATGGCTAAACTGAATAGTTTCCAGCATTCTCAGAAGTTAGACAACATTAGGAGTAATGATGGAAAAGTGACAATTCACTAAATCACTTCTGCTGCTCTGTGTGCACACATACAACAAAAACACAGCACAACCATGTGCAAAAACGAGTGGAGGCAGAGCAGGGCCCAGGCACTATCCATGGCCAACTACCCATTTCTTGCAACCACCACTTGCTGGAGAAGGAAAGGATGCACTGCAATGCACAGACACTTGAGCAGAGATCACTACAATGAAAGCAAGACAATATTCCCAAGTTCAAGGAATCCAAACACTGGCAACACACGATGCCGAGTGTTACAAACACAGAAGGCACAAGGCTTGAGTTCAGCATGCTACCTACAAACTTCAGTGACATATTCAAGAACTTCAGGGAACACATCTAATAACTCAAAATTACAAATTACTATAATATTTACTGTCTGCCTTTTCTAAAACTATTACTGTTTCAGTTTGGTCTAGAAAAAAATTAATTAAGAGGCTATAATCAAGGCAAGTGCAGGTTGGTTTAGAAAGCAACATTGATGAACTCAGGGTTAGTTGTTACTGTTTCTTGGATCAACTAGAAAAGATTTTTTCATATAAACTACACACTTGACACTTAAAATTATATGCAAAATGTTAAATTCTATCTGTTTCTTAAGCATTAGAATTCCTTTTTTCTACAACTTAAGGAAACTTAAGAGTAAGAAAAGGTAAACATAATCTTAAGTATGCATACCCCCAACTCAGCTGTTTCCCCCCTTCTAAATTGTGATATTAGAACCTTGAAACAGCAAAGTAAGCACTTCTGTTTTCCAAAATTCACTGACAAAGGACTTGTCTTCCCATTTTTAAAACTTCTCTCTTTACTATCAATCTCACCCAGAAAATAAACTGACAGTAACTGTTTAGGCATGTCACTTTCTCCATCCCTTCTTCTGCCATAAATCTGGAAGGACTTCTCTCCTATCTCTTCCTTTCAACTACTCCAACCACCTCCTGCTTACTTGTTCAACAGCAATTAAACAAGTCCACAGAAGACAAAGATATGAAGAGCAATTTGAAAAAACCCAACCAAACAAACCAACATTACCCAAGCAAAATACCCAAGCCACCAGCTCTAGCTCAAGAAGTCCTTAAGCCTCAACCTGTGGGAGTGTAGGAAGAGATATGGGAAGGAAGTAGGGCTGTTCCGTTGGAGCTTTCTTCTCCAAACATCTGTTCCTCTTCAGCGTACTGTGGGGCTGGATGGACACTCAGTGACAATCACTACAGCTGCTGTCAGCCCACTTGATAAAATTCAGGCAATGCTGACTCATAATACTGAGTGCTTTCCTCCTGATCATGCCCTCCTTTCACTGGCTGTCTCTATTTCCTTTCCTAATCCTTACTTGAGAAAGAACTCTTATCTATATGTTTCAAAATAAGCCTTAAATCTTTATAAGCATAAATAGAGAGCTGTACAACTGTGATCAAAGCTGACAACTCGCACTGGGAAAGGGAAGAGAAATAAACAGGCACATTTATACAAAATATTTTAATGTGATCTACCAGTAAACCAAACAAGATCCAACTGCCATCTCCTTTAGGCATGTGAAGCAAAGTGAATTTAAAAAAAAAAAAAAAAAAAAAAAGTTGATTTTTTTGCAAATACTTTTGGAGATAAGTAAAGCATACTGAATATTATCTGTCTTTCTCTGTATCAGCATCTCCTTTCTATGTCTTTTGTATATGATCTTTGAAAAAGAAAGGGCTATCCTAGACTGATGTGGAATGCAATGTTTTGATACAGGCAGTATTAATAGCAGCTCAGGCTGGAAATTGAAATCGTATAAACCAACTCCTCGTTTGCTACAAAATTGCTTTATCAATGCCGACGATTAGCAGGTGTTCCATGGAAGCACAGAAGCACGGCCATAACTGAATAACTAAACCTGGAATATATAACAAGGACCCAGAACATTATTATCGACTTTTAACCCTCATTATATAATCACGTTCAGGCTGATGCAGCAGGAGTTCTCGAAATTGGAAATTGAGAATTATCTCGCTCAAGAATGACAGACCCGCGGGTTCCCGGCTCGGCGTTACGCCGATAAGCCACGGAAGAACTCGCCCCCAGCAGACAGACCCGGCGGAGGCTCTCCGGGCCGCGGCCCCTCCCGCGGCCGGTGCCTCAGGGCACTTCCACCGCGCCCGCTGCCCACTCGTGCCTCGCCGGGCCGAGGCGTGGAGGGGCCGAGACGCGCCGGCCCCGCGGCCCCCGAGCCGGGCAGGGCCGCGCAGCGCGGCCTCCCCTCAGCCCGCCCGGCGCGACGCTCCCTGCCCGGCAGCGCCGCCCGCTCCGCCGCCCACCGCGCCAGGAGGCCCCGGGCGGGGGCGGCCGGCGCTGCCCCGACACCGCTCGGCCCGGCCCCGCCGCCGCCCGAGGGGACGGGACGGCGCGGCCGCGATCGCCGCGCCCCGCCCGGGCCCGGCCGCCCCCCGCCCCCCGTGGCGGGGCCGCGCGCCCGGCGCGCCTCACCTTGGGAGCGCTGCCCGCGGCGGGAAGCGGCGGCGCGTGCGGGCATCGGCGTCCGAGCCCCGCCGAGCCCCGCGCGCCGCTCCGCCGGCCCCGGCTCCCGGGCCACGTCCCTGCCCGCGCCGCGCGCAGGCGCACTGGGCGCGCAGCCGCCGCGAGGGGCAGCTCCGGCCCCGCGGGCCCCCCGGGAGGGGCGGGCGGTGGCTCTGCCCCGCCGCGCTGCCTGCGGCCGGCCGGAGCCCCCGGCCCGCCGGTAGGAACCCACCGGCGCCGCTCCTGGCTGCTGCCGCGACTCCTTGCCCCGGGTCTCGGGAGTCCCGGTGCCGTACGCTGGAAGGCCGGGCGGCGAGCCGTCCCCGCAGCGTGCAGGTCGCTCGCGTGCTGCTCTCGCGCCGGTCGCCCGCTGTGTCACCGCCGCCTCACGGCCCCCGGCCGAGTGAGCCGAGCCCCCGCCCGGCCCCGGGTGGCGGCATCCCCGCCGCCCGCGCTCGCTCCTGGCGGCAGCGGCACGAAGGCACCGCGCCGCCGCCACGCGAAAAGCTGGGGATATGGTGTAATCAGTGTCTGCCCAGGCATTTCCAGAACTCCGTCTGCACGCTAGAACTGCACACAGTAACGCGTTCCCCGGGAGCACCACTGCCTCGGGCTAGACGGGCCCGTCCCTGCACACATTTGTCAGACACGTTCCAGCCAGATGCCGATTAGGTTACACAAACAGTTGAGAGACTGCTTGCCCGGAGCAGCTCCCCATCTAATAATGAGCTCATTCGCCATCATCCTTCTAGTGAGTAGACTCCTAGACAAAACCATCCAGAAATTTTCATTTGGAAGAATTCTAACAAAACCTTTAATAAGTAATTTTTATTTAAAAAATATTTATGAAAATAATTACAACGCTACCAGAATATATACAATACTCTGCAATACAACTTTACACCCAAGTATGCAAAGAATAGGCATTTAAAAAAAAAAAAAAAAGTATGCTGCAATAGCAGGGACAGGTTATCGCCAGGCCTTTGGCCAAACTCTTTTTCATTGAAATAAGGCTGTCACTCCTACAAGCAATGGCAAAAAATAAAAAAAAAATTAAAAAAAAATCCAAAACAACTTCTACAAGTGACAACATGGGTCAGTCCAGGTCACAGACAACAGCTGTACTGCCTTGAGTCCTCTACAGACAAATAGGGAGAGTCCCTGCTTGCAGGACATGCTGTTCAAGCATCAGTTTTGCCAGTCCAAGAGATTTACAAATACTAGATGTTGCTCTAAGACCCCTGCTTGATACCTTGCTCTCCAGAACACACCTAAGTAAAAATATCACATACAAGACAAATTGAGAAATAGCATCAAAAGAAAAAAAGAAAGCTTGTACTTTCCCCCAATCAATTTGTCATGAATACAAGGTACTTCATTAAAACATTGAAAATACTAGCTTTTACCTTGACGTGTTCAGTGTGCGTATGAATTGCAGCCACCCTTCCAACAAACATTGTCACTAAAAGCCAGAGGAAAAAAAGGCCAGAGGAGCCATTCACCCTGAATTTGTAAGAGATGCTGGGGTGGGGCTAATAAACCCAGCTGGAGTCTCCGTTTTCCAGGGTGGCAATGAGCAAGAAAGCATGTGGGTGTGGTAGGTAAACAGGATGATTTTTGCTGCGGTGAGCTATTTAAAGAGTAGAAAGTCTTCTTACAGAGAAGAACAAGAAATTGATTTTGGTTTTCCTTGTTTAACACAAAGACTAACAAGTCTTGCTTATGATACCATTGTCTGTGAGCATTTGTCATGGAAGTAATTGCCCAGTAGTAGCAGCAAACTTTTGAAGAGTATGGATTTATATGCCAGAGGGGAGAAAAAACAATGTGCTCTGCTAGTGATACTTTCTGTATATATTGAAAATTGAAAAGCACATAGAATTCTGAACTTTCTAAAATTCATTCTTAGATCACAGAATCATTTTTCATTTAGGTTGAAAAGATCTCCAAGATCATTGAGTCCAACCTCTGATCACCACCTTGTCGATTAGGCTGAGGCACTAAGTGCCACATCCAGTCATTCCTTGAACTCCAGGGATCCCTGGGTAGCCACTTCCAAAGCAGAACCACCTTTTCAGTGAAAAAAATTCTTCTGATATTCAACCTTCCCTGGCACAGCTCGAGGCTATGTTCTCTTGTCACTGGTTGCCAGGGAGGAGAGGCCAATCTCCATCTTGCTACAACATCCTTTCAGACACTTAAATTACTTCCCAAGCTAGCAGGTCCCTGCCAAGTAGGAACCACACTGGTACTTGCCTGATGCAGTACACATCTATTTTCTTTCTTGGTTATTTATATCAAATTATTTTTTTTTAAATATTGGCTTATGTATCACCAGCAAAGTGAATTGTTGGTATTTTTTTAGCAAAATGAATGAGCATAACCAGACAAATGCATAGGGAATGAAGATTCACTATTGTCTGACAATGTCAAGAAACCTGATACCACTTGACCTGTTTGATCCAGTGTATATATATACTTATGCAAGTCTATATTCTTGCTTTAATTCATCAAATATCAATAATCCCAAGCAGCTATAATTTTTGTAAGAACAATATTCAATTGAGATTTTGATTGGTTTGATGTTTTTAATTACTTGCTGCTTGATTGGTTGTGAGAATTATCCCTAGAAAATGATGGGAATTAAAGTCCTATAACATATACACAATTGGTGACTTCTAAAAAGACCAAATCTATGGGATTTTTTTTCTGTTTAAGAACCCCTTTTCTGTGATATACCCCTGGCTAATAACTACCCAGGCATTCAACATAAGGAGACTTGCATTATGTGTAGACACCAGATGATAGTAATATTATTTTTTCCTCAGAATTGTGTTTCTCTGATATCACAGAATCAATTAAGTTGCAAAAGACCTCTGAGATCACAGTCAGAGCTTTGACTGAGCACCACTTTGTCAACTAAACCGTGGCACTGAGTGCCATGTCCAGTCTTAAACCCCTCCAGGGACGGTGACTCCACCGCTTCCCTGGGCAGCCCATTCCAACGCCTAATCACTCTTTCTGTGAAGAAAATCCTCCCAGCGTCCATCCTGAACCTCCCCTACTGCAGCTTCAGGCTACGTCCTCCTGTCCTATTGCTGCTATTTGCTGGTTGCCTGGGAGAAGAGGCCGACCCCCACGGTGCTATAACCTCCTCTCAGGCAGTCGTAGAGTGATACGGTTTCCCCTGAGCCTCCTTCTCCCCAGGCTAAACCCCAGCTCCCTCAGCCGCTGCTCACAGGACCCATTAATTCTCCAGACTCGTCCCCAGCTCCGTTTCCCTTCTCCGGACTCGCTCCAGCACCTCAGTGTCTCTCCTGAAGTGACGGGCCCCAGCGGGAGGCAGTGCTGGAGGTGTGGTGGCACCCGCGGGGCTCCGGGGGCTCGGCGGGGCTCCGGGGGCTCGGCGGGGCTCAGGGCCGGGGCTTCGGGGGCCCGGTGAGCAGCGCAGGGAGCGCTCCCGGCGGGAGCCGCCCGTGCCCGGCGGCGGTGCTCGGACCGCCCGCGCTCGGTCCGCCGGGCCGGCAGGGGGCAGCACGGGGCGCGCGCGGCCCCGCCCCGCCGGGCAGGGGAGGAGCTGCGGCTGCGCGGGGCGCGCGGCCTTTTCCCGTTTGCTGCGGAGCGCAGTCGTTGTGCGGATCGGGCCCCGGCCTGAGGGACCGGACAGTGCCTGGCACGATGGTCAGTACCGGCACGGGGGGACTCGGGGGCATCGCGGGCATCGCGTCCGTCGTTCCGCGCCCGCCGCGCCTCGCCGCCCGCACGGATGAAGCCCGATTGTCGCGGGCTCGGGGCGGCCGCCCGGCGCCGGCGTGGCAATGGCTGCCATTCTGCCGGGCTGCGCCGCGGGCGGCTCGAGGGGCTCCAGCGGGGCCCGGCCCGGCCCCGTTAGCCCGTGGGCCGCGTCCTGCCGAATGCCACCGGCGGCGGCTGGGTCGGGGCCGAGCCGCGGGGCCGGAGCTGATACAGCCCCCGATGCCCTGCAGCAGCCGCGCCGGGCCCCGGGGTGCGGGTGTCGGACTGGCTGGGGGCGGGGGGCTGCAGGGGAAGCGGCTCCGTGGCAGAACGTGCCAGAGAAGTCACTGGCTGTGCCGGAGTGACAGGAAGTGAGCGTGGTCACTGTTCCTGTCCGTGCGGACGGGCCTTCAGTTCAAAGATACTTTTGTAAAAGATACACTTTGGTTTTTTTTCTTGAAACATTAGTTCCTGTGGGAGGGGTAGAATTCTCGGGGTTTGATGTGCTAGGTGTTTTTTATCTAAACGTACAAGAAAATCTGTTTAATTCCTGATTGCACTATATTCATGGCACGTTTAGTTAGAATGGGCTTGGCTTACAGAGTTATATGCTAATAACACGTAGTTTATGTTTCTTATTCAAGGGGTTTGTGAAAGTTGTCAAGAATAAGGCATACTTCAAGAGATACCAAGTGAAATTCAGGAGAAGGAGAGGTATTATTAAATTCTCTGTAACACACAATTAAATGTCCTTGGTGAATATTCCTACTTTCTTCACACATTTTGCACGCTGCAACTGTTGTTTTTCAGAGGGAAAAACTGATTACTATGCTCGCAAACGTTTAGTAATTCAAGATAAAAACAAGTACAACACTCCTAAGTACAGGATGATTGTGCGTGTTACCAACAGAGACATCATCTGCCAGGTAAGGCCTGGGTGTTTGCTGCTTACCTGCCAGCCTTGCCAGGGTGAAGGCAGCACAGAGAGGGAGCCTTGGAGCAACTGGGGTTTTTTAGGCCAGATCTGCACAATGTTTGAGTTGTAAAACAGCTCCTTAGAGGAGGATAATCTTCAGTGTTGTCACAACTTTAGTAGCAAACCTTTGTGTGCGTTGTAGAAAAGAAGTTTTACAAGTGTTAGCACTTTTGCTGTGAGGTTATTGGCAGTGTAAGATTGTACTGCTTTAATGGTGCTGGGATAAGTAAAACATTTATGGGAGAAGGAAGATGTCTCGGTTTTGGGGGATTTTTTGTTATATTTAAAGGGCTTCAGAAAGAGGCCTTTTTGCTTGGCTGAAGACAACCAAGTTGACAGTGTGACCTGTCAACCTACATTGACTTGTGCTGTACCTAAAGGTGCCTTCTCTTTTGAGACTTTTATTTCTGTGATGTTGCATGGCTCACATGAAGCACTGAGGCCTTAGGATGGCTTTCCTGGGAGATTAAAGGAGACTGGTAAACAGAAACAGTAGGCACTTCTTCATGGTCATTAAGCATGTGGTTGTGTGTAGCATCATATGCAGTTCCTCACTGTGGCTCACTTTTCTTGTTTAATTTTTATAATGTCTTGACTAATTTTGAAGTTAAAAACTTAGGAATGCTTGTTGTGTAATAAATATATGTTGTTGAGCTCAAAGAAGAAGCAGCTATATTTAACTTGTTTTTTTCATAGAGCAGTTATCTGTTGAGAACAGTCAGTTCAGTCATTAATGAAGTTATTTTATCTTTGAAACTCAAAATGAAAATCAGTGGTGGCAGGTGCTTACATCTGACTGACAGTGCCTTTCCAGTGTGTCAGAATCCTGCAAAAATGGGACAGTGTTTGGATGTAGAGAGGAGGTGTGAGAGCCAAAAGGAAAAGGTTCTATACATGGAAGGAACAGCAGACACATATCTGGTAGTCCTGTTGTCCCACAGGAGACCCTGGGGTGATGATGGTCTCAGACCACGATTAATAAAACCATTCCATAAGGTTCCTGACAGTGTTACCACAAAGTGTCACATGCTGCTTGTGTTCTTTGAGATGTATCAGAAAGTGGCACAGAATTCATCCACGTTCATAATGATTCTTTCAAAGATTGCTTTTGTAGGCAGTTTCTAGGCTCTTGATCTACGTGGAAATTACCAGTTGTTGCTGACAAACATTTTAACTGGCCTAATACAGATTGGAATTCTTTGTGTCTTTACTTGAGGAGCTGATTACTCCTTTTGCAAAAACAAACAAACCACAGGGGGGATAACAAGCAAGCAACCCCCCGACAAACCAAAGCAGCATGACTCCTCGAGCTTGCGTGCAGAGGTTGGCAGGTTTCTGCACGCTGGGATCCAGTATTGGTGTTGGCCTGAGCAGGTGTCAGAGGGGCAGTGCCTGGAGCCCCGGCAGTGGAGCACTAACGTTTGTCTGTTGCCAGATCGCCTACGCCAGAATCGAGGGGGACATGATCGTCTGTGCTGCCTACGCCCACGAGCTGCCCAAGTACGGCGTCAAGGTTGGCCTGACCAACTACGCCGCCGCCTACTGCACCGGCCTGCTCCTGGCACGCAGGGTAGGTACGGGCACGGCCCCGGGGCTGCTGCTCTGCTGCCCTGCCTCCCTCAGGGGAGGGAGAGACCACTGTGTCAGCCCACCTCGGTCTTGGGGGTTCTCAAAATTGTAACTTTTGCTTTTACCATAATAGATCTGATGTGTGTTCTGACTGTCAAGTCACAGTGAGAGGTAGGACAGCACGCAGTCTCAGCTCCAACAGCCCACTTTTATGTCTCAGCCCTCAGGCCCTTAAGGTGGAGAGAGGGAGGCAGGATAAAAATGTAAGAACTGTGCCTCATAGAGTTGAAAAACGTGTAAACAGCAGCCATCCATTTTCCACAGGGGTTCATGAATAAGCCTTAAGTTCAGTGGTGTACCCGTAGGAACAGAAGGTTGGAACTTAACAGACACACTTACAGTGGTGGTTGTTAAAAAGCTTTGTTATTAGCATTGGGTGCATTCTTTTTGTAAAGAACTCTGTTAAAAACATGATACTGCTGCAAATTCACATTTTAAAGTAGTGGTAATTCTCCATTATTATCAATAAATGGAGGGAATTTCAAAAATGCATTTTCTTTCCCCACAGCTTTTGAATAAATTTGGCCTTGATAAGATATATGAAGGCCAAGTTGAAGTCACTGGTGACGAGTACAATGTGGAGAGTGTGGATGGGAAGCCTGGTGCTTTTACATGCTATCTGGATGCAGGTCTTGCCAGAACTACCACTGGAAACAAAGTCTTTGGTGCTCTGAAGGGTGCAGTGGATGGGGGGCTGTCTATCCCTCACAGGTAATGTGTGTTACAAAGAATTTCTTCAGGGTTAGCCTGAGATGCTTCTGTATGTGACAGACTATTTGCACTAATCAATTTATGCTGAAATAATTTTGTACTGACATGGTAGTAGTTATGTAATTAAGTTCTGGGTTTGGAGGTTTTTTGTTGGTTGGTTTTTAATCTACAAATGCAATTCTGATAGTGCTGCTGGGAATCTTACAACTGTCAAGAGATGTTATGAAACTTGTAGAAACTAAAGAGCTATCTTGTCGCTTTTACTAAAAATCAAGTGAATGCCCTTATCAGATCTTGAAAGGGTATTTGCTTGGTTTAAGTCTTCACCAAATTGTGTGCAGGTATTTCACTGTGAAAAAACTACATACCAGGTACAAACCCACTGGTATTTGCTACAGTTGTCAATACAGCAGTAAGTCTGAGCAGTCCACCTTCATTTAGAATTTCCACGTGAATATTTTGACTGTTAGCTACCACTGATATTACAGCTGAGTGCTACTTTCTGCTAGCAGCAGTGGAGAAAAGAAAATCTTGAGATCTTTTGTGCTTTCCTACCCTCTCCCATGCTGTCCTATTCTTTGCTAATTGTCCAGTTTTTTTGACTTGGCTGCTACATGATGATACTTGCAGTGACTGAACACACTGTATTGGTCCATGGTGTGTGTTTGATGTACTGCAGTGTTTCAAGACGGGACTGATGGCAGCTGAGATGAACTTAGAACTTCTATTTTTAATTTTTTTAGAGGGTCCTATCCCTCAGTTATCTGTAGGACAGTCTGATGTATCAGTCATTTCAGTGTGCATCTTGCCTATGAATTAGAGCCTTAATGTGGCTGTTGCTCCTGTTTGACAGCACCAAACGTTTCCCTGGCTACGACTCGGAAAGCAAAGAGTTCAATGCTGAGGTTCACCGCAAGCACATCATGGGCCAGAACGTGGCTGATTACATGCGGTACCTGATGGAGGAGGATGAAGATGCTTACAAGAAACAGTTCTCCCAGTACATAAAGAACAATGTAACACCTGACGGGGTAAGATTTATCCAGCTGGAGCTGGACAATTTAAATAGAGATGCTGGTAGGAACTTCTGTAATAATGCAAATAAGTCTGACACGTAGAATTATGTGACTTGTTGTATGTTACCATGCAAAGAAAGTACTTTTTTCCTTCATTAAGGGCTCTATAATATAGTGTAGAACTTCTGAAAGTGGGACCTTTTTGCCTGCTGTGAAACTTAATATTCTGCCTGTAGATCCAGGCTTACAGGACCTAAATCTGTGCTGGACCACTTTCCCCCCTCCCCAATAGAGAAACTAAATTAGAAGTTTCTGTACAGACTCAGAGCCTGTAATTTCTGTAGCTGTAGTGTTTGTAGTGCTCTGTAACTGTGAGTGAACATGTGGTTGTGGGTCAAATCTGTGGTACTGTTTGTGTGACCCTAGAAGGGTGTTCTGCTATTCCAGGTGAATAGAGAGAGCCCAAGGTAGCATTTCGTGAAGGTCTAGACTGTAAAACACTTTATTTTAGTACTGCTTCACATTTTAGCATTAATAAAATACTAGAAGATGGGTAAGAAGACAGAGCTGCTTCTTCTGCTTTTTCCAAGTATTAAACTCCTTCTGGATGGCTTGTCTTGCTGCCTGTAATATTCTTGCTTGGTTCTGCTAGTACATGATCTTGGAGCTTTAAAACATAGCTCCCTCATATCCCCTTTTTAGGCTACAGCAAACTTCATTCTCTATCCCTTCATTTCATTGGGGTTTGGGGTTTTTATAAATTTTAACTAGTTGCTATTTATTTCTAACAAATTCTAAAAAGAAAGTAATGTAAATGCCAGCTTCATCTGCTTTCTAAGCAAACAGCAGTTATACCTTGTATTGAAATGGAGTCTAGGAGTTAGGTCACTAGACAGACACTTGCTCTTTGTACATCTAAAAAGTTTTTCACAGCTGAGATCTAGTGGTCTTAATTAACCACCAGCAAAAATGTTAAAATTTGTGCCATTATTGAGCCAGAGTTGCCTTTGGGAGAGCAGCATTATTGCATGTCTGGGGACAATGCAGGCACAGGGATCTTGGATTTCTGATAATCCTACAACTGGATCACTGTGATTAATTTAATTTAATTTTTCCCATCTCCCCCAAGATGGAAGAAATGTATAAAAAAGCCCATGCTGCTATACGGGATAATCCAGTCCATGAAAAGAAACCCAAGCGAGAAGTCAAGAAAAAGAGGTAAAATTCTCATTCTTTTTACCATCTGTGTGACTTTGCTGTTGGTGATAGTTACAGTAAAACAAGTAATGCAGTTGTGTCACTGGTCACATGTTCTGGACCAGATTGAGATACAAGCAGTTCTGTATAACTTTGGAGTTAACTTCAACAGTAGGAATATGAAATTCAAGAGCTCTTAACTATTTTAAAAATCAAAGTGAAGAATGCTTGTAGCTTGAATAGCTGGAACAGAGGATGAATCTTCAGGTCCCAGTGTTTTCAGTGGGAAAGCTGCTTCTCTTCAGCTGAGGCCTTGTTGACTATTTTGTCAGTACCAAAGTATTTTGATTTTTAAGGGTGTGGGAGAAAAGAAGTCAAGGCACAGCTATTTCATTGGGCTTGATAATGTCTGTACTTCAGTCACAGAGAGTACAGAGTTTCCCTCTAGAGAAATTCAAACATGTCCAGCCATGCTTTGTGTGGTGCCCTAACTACAGCCTTAGATCATTACGAGGAAATAAAGCACGTTACAGGAGTGGGAATATATTCTCCACTGCACTCTTAATCACAGTTGTGATGCACTGCTACTTTTTTGCATTGGCTCCACTGTACACTGTGCTTCCATTGCAGATGGAACTGTCCCAAGATGTCTCTCGCCCAGAAGAAAGACCGTGTTGCTCAGAAGAAGGCCAGCTTCCTCAGGGCCCAGGAGCGCAGAACTGAGAGTTAAGACAACTTCCACAGTTTTCTTTGAAGCTTTTGAAAAAGCAGCAATAAATTTATTGAGGAAGCAACTGTGTAAGACCAGCTTATTTATATGGTTTATAAAAATACACAATTTTTTATGATCTAGATATTCTGTACCTGAAAGGGTTTTTTTCTCCCCTCCCAAAGTACTGTGTGAATTGAGTTTTCACAGAGAAGAGAGGTGACAGACTTCAAAGACCAAGGCTGCTGCATCAGAATTACTTCTATAAGACGGAGAAGGAAGTCAATGCGATTAATTTTTGGCATGGTTAGTATCAAGGACTAAATATAAGAGCTTGCTGCTTCTAACTAGAGAAAGATTTAAACTTTTTTTTTAAAGGCTGTACCTGTCCTTCACAATTCTTTCAGCATACTTTGTTTGGGGGGAGTCTGGATGTAGCTTAGGAAAAAACCAAAAGTAGTCACAGAAGGTTCTCTGCCCAAAGGTGCTTATGCTTTCAGGCACTTACCAGCTCCAAGTTTTGGCTGCTACTGAAACAGGTACTGTCTTGAGCTGCATACTTCACATTATTTAGTTGGTAAGAGAATTCACTTGAAGTTGCATGTGCAGGGGTAGGTACAGAGGCCTTGTTAAGGAAACATGAGACTCCCTGGCACTTACACACCAGAGCCTTTCCCCTTGACTCACCACACACTCACCACTCAGCCGGACCATGTTCCCTTCTGGTTCACCCCTGGGGTTCCCTTAGCAGAGCCCACAACCTCCCATTCCACAAGGCAGTTTATTCCTCATGCAGGAACAACTCGAGATGGTCCCTCTGAGGAGCACCCCTGGGCTTTTATACCCTCACACTCCCCCCACTCCCCCTAGTGCCAGTCTCCGCTCCTCAGTCGTCTCCTGCCTCCCCTCTTGGTGTCCATCCACTTCACCAACCACCAGCTTTCATCTCCTTATCCTACAGGGCAGCTCCCACCCAGAGCCCAGTCTGTTTCCCTCTGCAGCTTGCAGGCTGGGCCACCTGCAAGAGAAGTATTCCTCCCCAGCCTTGTCCTGCCCTGGTCCTTTGCCTCCTCCCTCTCAGTTCCATAGGCACTTCTGTGTGCCAACTGGTTTCCCATTGGACTCAGAGAAACTGTTTGCACAGTTTAAACACAAGTCAAGTAGGCTACATTAAGGAAGGTTTTGCTCTAAGATACTGGTAGTTGGTGTAAATACTATCAAAAAAAAGAGGCCTGTGATTTATTGTAAACAAAAGTGTAATTTTTTTTCAATGAAACCTTCAACTTGATGCCACAGTAATAAAAATGAAGATTCTATACAACAAACTGCACTATTAAACATATTCTCCAGTTGTTAAGATACCCAATGATGTTGGGTATTTTATGTAATCTCTGCCCAAATAGCAGTCACTGTCAGATTTTTTTCACCAAGAACATGACCACTTTACACTTTTAGTGCATTACTGTTACAAATACTTATTAATTCATAGTTGGAGCACATTAGCAAGTTCAAGACAATAATTAGCATGAGCATAGTATTTCTTAAACTAAAAGGCTGATGTTTACAAAACAATCTTAACCCAAGCTGCATATTACTCATCTGGTATAGAGAAATAACTTCATTGTGGTCCCGTGCTTCAGTGTCATCATTCTAGGAATGCATTTAAGACAGGATACTCAGAGCAGTTAACCTTTCAAATACTTAAAGCTTGTTCTTACTTCTGCTGAAAATGAATTAATGGGGCAGGATTCAGAAGTATACAGATAACTGCCATTAAAATCATGATGATTGAAAAACTTCATACCTAAAGCATTTATAAATTAAACATTCAACAGGTAAGTATTGAGCATGTATTTAGGTGTATTATGGACATCCAGTTCTGCATGATTACGAACACAGATGTAAGTCTGAAAGATACAAGGGTGCAGATGAAAGGTGGTAGAGTGGTCATGCTTTGTGGAGTGCCAGGATCAGGTGATGTTTATTTACTCATGACTTGAGTCTTAACAGTGACTCATAGATGCTACTAGAAAAAGAAAAGAATAGTAACACACTGCAGCTCACTTAGTAACAGCTAGGAATGAGCTGGAAAATACCTCATAGGCTCCCATTTGAGCAGTATTGCACAATCCTGAACAATCCAGCTTCTATCGTAAAATTCACATCTAGCTCTTGCATATATATTTCCTGCAGTAGTTAAGAAGATTGAAGTACATGTCTAGCTAAATGTGGAGGGACACTAAAGAGGCAAGATTATCTACAACTATTAATTTTTTCTCATGTCATACAGCAGATTCCTAAACTACACAAATTTCCTTCTTAACTGCTCGGACGTGTCTGCTATTCATTATTTTTAAAAATTAACTTAAGTTTTCATACTATAGCTTACTCCACAAAGTTCTTGCTTTTCACTATTTGCTACAGCTTAATTTGGGTTAAAGGTTTCCACTGAAGTTTTTGAAACAGATGCTGGTGTTGCTGCTAAACCATACAGATGACTTCAAGAAATAACATTCTAAAATTCTTGGCTCCCACAGGGCTCAGCATACAATGACTTAATTAAAATTTTGAAGTACTTAAAACATTCAAGAGGTAAGCATGAGGTAACAATGTGTAAACAGAATCTGATTTGTCTCATGTTACAACCTATCCATTCTAGAATAAAATTCTAATTTTCCACAGTTAAAAATTATTTAATGTGCAAATTCTGCCATGCCAAAGTTTTAGTAAACTTCAATCTCACAGTTCAGTTTATTCATAACAGCAGCTTGGACTTGGACACATTACTTGCAGTAGTGGTGATTCTTCATGAAACTACTTAGGAAAAAAATCCTCTGCAGGTATTTCACAAGTGAGCAATGTTTTTCACAGAAATGGAAAATGTTCCCTCAGCTGATGTGGTGGCACAGTGAACACTTTCATCCTGTTCAAGATCTGACAAAGTGCACAGAACAGTCAAGCATGCAGAGTTCTTGTTTCCATAACACATCACCGAACACCAGAAGGACTTCTGGCCTCTGGCTGATCATTCAGTGGCATGTTCATTTTCTGAGAAGCCCTGTCACGAGTTACTGACTGAAGGGCAGGACTGAAAGAACCATTAATAAAATCTGAGTTAAGAAATATCTTTTTAAAAAGGTGCAGATTTGTTTTTACCAAATGTCTTAGGCCACCCCTAATGGCAGGCATCAATATTCTCTTCTGCTGGTGGAGAAGCTACGAATCATTTGTATGAGAAATTTTCTTCCACAGTAAAGTTTTTAAGTTGTTGAGTATCAAAGAATGCTCCATTTCCATCTGATTTGCTGTGACTTTAAGGGCAATGCACAAGTACAGTTGTTTCTCTAGTTCTTCATGGATATCAGAGGGAGCACCACGAAGCAGATAGTCTTTAAGGAGCTGACAAGCTTTTGCTAAGTTTGGCTGAATGACTTCAGTGGTACATCTCATTTTGCTTTGGTCACATAGTGTTCTACAGTCTGTACCGTAAATGCAGTCCAAATCTGAGTCACACTGACGATCTTTAATTATTTCCTTCAAATTAATTTCTGGCACTATTTTTCTCATGTCCATCATTTTCAAATCATACTTATCATTATATCCCAAGTTTTTGGCACTTGTATCACACATCAGAAAGTTTCCATAGGGTCCGTGGAAAATATCTTCCACAAATTCTAAAAGCCCTATAGCTATTTTTGCCTTTCTTGGCCACGATGGAGTGAACCACTGGTCCATGCTTCTTCTGAAGCCAGAGGGAATGAGAAGTTCTATAATCCATGGAAGGCTGATTCCATAGAGAGAGGTATATTCAACTCTTTCAGTCACATAGAGATCCCCACAAAAACCCATCAGCTTGGGAGTATGCTCTTTATCCTGCAAGATCACCATTAACAGAAACTCTTCTAGCTGCAGGAGTGCCCATGCAGATTTTGCCTCTGGCAAAGAGACTCTTCCATCTTTGTTTCCATCAGCGAAAGACAGGATAAGATTAACCAGTTCTGAAAGATTTCCTTGTTCGCCCAGTTTTGCCTAAAAGCAACAAATGAACAAGATTAAGTATGACTTCATTAACTACTCCCAATCCATCTGTCACTCTACCTCCTGTTACTCTGCTACAAATAATACAAATGTATATTCTGGTTTTCATTGGTTATGGTTGTAGCAGTGCCTGCAGAGTGTCCTTTTGTTCTGTTCTCATAGGCACCGAGCATACAGCCCTCTGAAAGTACTACCTTTCTTTGCACTTCAAAATGCAAGTATTAAAATTCAATCATTGTTCTTGTTCAGATCAGTCTTTAGGAAAAATGTATCAAGTAGCTTATTCAATATTCTCTAAGAAAAAGTATGCAGAATTCAAAAGTTTAGATCAGGTTTAGTTTTCAGCTGATTAGACCTTACAAACATAGAGGAATAATGTTATCAACTACATTTTGTCCAATTATTAAGGGTACCAAGACAAAACAGAGTACAAATTCCATAATTATACTGAAATGCTTGATTTTGTTATTTGATGTAACCATCTCCATTGTAGGACTACAGAGAAAGAAGCCATTGCTGAAATCAGAAATTCCATTTTCAACTAGGCAGATCAACTTTTTCCAAATTTTCCTAAAAACTACTCAAACACACCTGCTGCTCACCATTGTTAGAGACAAAGCTGCTGTAAAGCATGACAACTGACATCCAGCCTTACATTATGTTTTCTATGCCAATACTAGCAAAATCTATAGACATATAAGATGAATGCCAGCTTCCATCATTTAAAGAGTAAGGAAAAACCCTGGTAATTGGTTACTTCAAACTTCAAGATAAGTACCTCTGGGAAAAACTATTTTTGTGCTGATTATTTTTCTAGCATACCCTTGAACAAGGCTCATACAACAGGGTATTCTCTCCAGCTTCAACAAAACAAGTCTTTCTGTCAAAATAGAATAAATAAGAATATACTTACTTTAAAAAGACCATATACCATTTCTTTGAATTTCTCAACAGTGGTTCCTCTTGTTGGTTTATCAAATAGGACTATTTCCTTCCTTGGTTCTGGGTTAGTACCAAAATCACGTTGAGCAGCTTCTTCCATTTGGCATTTTATAACACTTTGCAGATTTCCCCAGATTCCTAAATAGATCTATGCAGAAAAAGGGGGGAAAAGGTATAAAACACTGTAGAAGTCCATCTTGGAGGACCACCTGTCCTCCAACCACTGCTTCAAGAGTCAAATAGCAACACAGATCAGAAACTCAATCCCCGTGTGCAGACACTGAATATGGCAATTTGAACAATGGCAGCTGCAAACACAACCCACTGCTGCAGGTACTTTGGAGACACTGCACTGCTGAAACACAGGCAGCTTCCCAAACAACAGGCTGGCATCACTGCCACCTTTGCATGGCTTGTTACGAGGCTGCTGCTTCTACTGGTGATGCAGGATGGCAGAGAAGCAGTATGCTGTACAAAGTATGCACATTCTGGCAAACTGTGGAAGGATTCAGTATATGTTATATATGTTTCCAAAATATATGTCATATAAAATAACCATATACCCCTCTACATACAGGACTAATTTATATTATTGTGTATAGGTGCATATTATACATATTAATTTGTATTAGAGTATATCTTCTCTGTATATACATGTATGTGGGGGTGTATATGTATACATATATACATACTTATACATATACATACACACATACATATATACACTCACACACACACACTCTGCCTGTCACAGCAAATAAAGTTTGAAATAATCTGTATTAAACAGGTTCAACTTGCTGACACTACCTGGTGTTCCAGACAATGACATTTCAGTGGGAAATAATAAAACTAGGTTGGATGAGTAAAGCCTTACCTGGTTATTGGGCTTTGTTGACAAACATTTTCCAAAATACAATGTTTCTTTAGCACAAAGACTACTACATGCTGACCCGTCAATAACACCAGTCTTGTATTTATCACACTGAAACAAACAGGGAGAAAAATATTTAACAAATTGCCTAAGAAAGGAGGCACAATACCTGAGTCTTGAAAGAAAAACCTAAGAAAAAAATTTAATAACCCTATGCCAAAATAATATTAAGAGACACAACTGGTTTTATCTGTAACTGAAGTTGTAATCTTACTTCAGCATGACGGAATAACAGAATTTGATTAAATCACATGTGGCACTGACTGAATTAGTCAAACACTTCAGAAAGCTATACTAAACATTATTTAACTTACTATTATTTTCCTACAGTCATGTCCTCTGCACAGTTCTGTGTAGGTGGAGTACTGGACATACATAATCCAGCTGCCAATAAACACCACCAACCAGGAGATGAAGAGATACTTGATCCGCATGTACGACAGACGGACCTAGAGCACACAAAGAGAAAATATTGTTTGTAATTCACTGAGCACCAGTAAACATCATTTACTATCTCTTCTTTAAGGAATTTGACTTCCACAGTGATAAAATAAGCAGACTGCATTATATGGAACATTTGCTTCTTTCAGTGAGCAAAACTGACAGGGGAGGTAAGTGGAAGGAAAACTGGGATATAAATAAATAGAAGAAAAGGTGTCAGACCCTCCCAGGGCAAGCCGGACTGCAGGAACCAATTTGATCAAAGTCATAAACTCCCAGAGCTCAATAAAGTGCATTTTTCTCTAAGACCAGTTACTATGTCCAACTCATGGTAAATCAAATCCAACAGACCAGGAATTTGGTAAAAAAAAAAACCTGTGTTAATATGTAAATATGTAAGATAGAGATACAATGAGCAGGGTGGATATCAGGGTCAAGTTCCGTGTGCTGAAGTCTCCCATTCCTTCCTTGAAATGACACCATTAATTATGCAAATAAAATTCTTCTGTACTAGCCTCACCTTCACCTTCCCACATCTGTATGCACAACTTTCCTGTTGTTTCTGTGGCCTCACATACAGAGTCTTCACAGGGGCAGAAGCAAAACCTATTTATAAATTAAGAACTGAGGGAGAGCTAAGTATTTTACAAAGTAGGAGGGATGTTTTGATCTTTTCCTTCCTTTTTTTTTCTCCTCCTCAGAGTAAGGTGTGCTAACAGGTTGATTTTCATACTGACATCAGGATCAGAAACTAATTGGAAGATCAGGATCAGCTTTAGCAGCAGGATATAAGGAAAGTGCATGAGAGCAGCTATATTTGGTCAGTATAAGATCCATTGCTATCAGTATCCTGGCCTTCAGCAATATCTATAAATGATACTATCGAAGACTGATAACATATATATCCCAAGTGTGTTCCCAGTTTCCTCTAGAAGAACTTGCTATGCCAGATGTGATATTCTATATTTAGTAAATCTCAAATCATTTATCTTTCACTAATTACCCAGATTCCCTTAAAAATCCACATAAGCTTTTAGCATCCACGACAAACTTTAGCAATTACTTTCCACTACCAAGGTCAGGGACTGGACTTTATTTTGCTGAAGTATGATTCATATTAGCTTTGTCTGAGACCCCCTAGTTCATGTATTGGAAGAGAAAGGTGGACAATCTCTGTCCACTCTGTCCCCATCTGACATGATTTTGTAGGCCTCCATAACATACCTCCCTGTGATGTCACCTCTTTTCCAAAATGACAGGTTCTAACTTGACTGTTCATCATAGAGAAATTATTCCATGTGCTTGGAAAAGGTTCCAAGAAAGGTAGTAATGATGAGCAGTTTTGCCATCACATACATACAGAAAACTGCAGCAGATGCAAATAAGCAATTTTTTTAACCAGAAAGCCTGCAGTAATTTATTAGTATTTATTAAAATATAACAACCAACCAGCATACATTATACCCTTTCTCTTGGAAAGAAAAATTCCAGAAAAAGTCAGTTTCAAAAGGCCCAAAGGTGATTCCAATCCATAAAGCTGTGGTCCTGCCACGTGCCTCAGCTGTGCATCCCTATTCCTTCACGCCTTCACACATACTCACTTGACAATCTTAAAACTACCTGGTTAAAAAAAGAGAGAGCTACAATTAACTTTTTATTCCAGTGATTTTTTTTAGAGACAGGTTTTATAATTTGGGGTTTTTTAAAGCTAATTCTAATAAGCCTGTTATGTAGCAGAACATGAAGCACAGAAAACTACTGGTAAAATCTGGGGAAGATCAACAGAAATAAATAAAACTGACAATTTTAGGGAAAGCTGTTTTGTGTGTAAAAACTGCTTGGGAACCAAAGCTTCTGGGACAACAAACCCTCTTCTTTCCTCAGTGTTTCTTCCTGAATCCTTCCACGAATCTTTATAATACACTTTAAACCAAAGTGCTGTTTAATGAAATTTTGTATTATTGTTTACATTTGGTATAACCTCAGAGACCAGCAGCAACCTGCAGGCCTTAGGAGCACTGCAGAATATTGACCATCCTCCCAGTATGGATACTGCATATATTGTCCTTCTCCTTAGGCAGAAAGAAAATGTACTTGAGACCAAAACTCCTCCCCAAATGCCATCTGACTACATCATGTATTTGGCAGGAAGTTCCAGAGAAGCTAGATTTATTTTGAGCTCAGCACTGTGCCAATGGAGTTGTGCAGCTTTTGACTTGCAAAAGCTGCCCAGCCAGTTCAGAACATGGACAACAGCATCGCTCTGCTTACAGAAAACCAAAGTTCCACTCTCTGGTTCAAAGGGAATCACTTTTCTAATAAGGACTCATCATGTTCAATAAAAGGCCTGATCATTGTTTGATTTCTTCCCATACATTCCCCTACCACATTTTCATTTTCCCCCCAGAATGGGTCTGTGAGCATAGACACACTTAGCTGACTTCACCTGGCACATGGACACGCTGTCCTAATGCAGGGACAGGGCTCTGCTGAGCTGGTTTGGTCACACGGGTGATGCACCCTGAACACAATTGTGTTCAACTGTGCACATCACTGGGACACGTTTCGGAGCAAGAAGTCCCAGACAGCATTTAGGGAACAACACATATAGATGGACTCCCTTTGAAACTGTGACCAACTGCCAGGAAACTTGTCATAAGAACATTTTCAGGGCAACAGAATGACTGAGAGTTCCAAAATTATCAAAAAAGGAAGAAAGTGTTCAAAACAAGGAAACAGTTCCTTTTTTCAACCCTACTCTTCCAGCAAGACTTAAATATGAGCCAGGGAATGCAAGAATGAGGGAAGCACTTGCAATGCTTGATGTTACAAATTCAACTTCTTCCATCACTTGTATATTCTGCTAAGTCATGTGCACTGAATAATAATTAGACATTCATCCCCTGAAATAGAACTGGAAAACCACTTCTGGCAAAACTCAAGCCTGGATGTGCTCCAAAGCATATGGAGAGTAGTGAATCAACATGCAACATAACTTGACAGATTTTTGGTGAGTGTACTTTTTATTTAAAGCACTTTTATGGTTAAAGAGTATGAAAGTGTTCCTTTGTTTAATAGTACAGAGAGCTTAATTCTGGAAAGTATTACACATAACCATAGTGTAGCAATCTTCTCCAAATCTGAGTTGCTCACTCCATTTGTCTTACATGCTTGCAATAGAAAAGGACAGATGAAAAAAAGTAGGCCAGTCATGTTCGCAATTCTGTTTTGCCCTCTGTTCAAGTTGATTTGTCTATCACAGGAGACACTTCAGGTAGGCTGACACGATGTCTGAGAGCATTAGCCCACACTGTTTTGGATGCCATGAACAGGACACATTCACATCTTTAAAGGCAGACAGTGCGTGCTTATGATTATGCCAGGGTCTTGAATTATTTTGTATCCCGAGCAACCAAAGTGAGGGAACAGAGCTGAGGTATCTTTTGAAATAAAATAATGACCAAGATTGAAAATGAGGCATCTCTCCTTAAATATTAAACAAAGCAGACGGGATTAAAATCTTAGAGCAAAGAGATTATTTAGGACATTTCTGCTATATGGGGTTTTAAACTTGCTTATTCTTTGGCCCTTCAAAGACCGTCTCTTGTACATTACTGAAGGCCATAGGCACCTTTAAAGAGTCTGTAAACTTGGTACAGAATCTATAATGTCAAACTTCCACATGTGCAAGTGCTCTTTACATGATTATTGTCATAAGTAATTCTTCTGGTTAGTCCTCAGCTTCACAATACAATTGGTAACTACAGCTATCAGAAAGAACTTCAGGGCACTGTCTCTTAAATTTGGGACACTAACTCCTTGTCAAACAAAATCCCAGTGTTAATCACCCAACTGTAAAATCCTACAAATACAATTAAATTATTTTTGTGGTCTTTAGTGGTGTTTAAAAGTTTGTCAGGTTTTAGGGTATTTTGCTGTTTTGTTTACTATTATTACACGATTTTCAGTCTAAGCAATGGCAAAGCTTTGTACTTCAGAGTTGCTATTCTTCATAGTGACAGAACTTTAACATTTACTCAGGGAGGCCCTAACACTAAGCTTGGGGCGGAGCTAAGATAGCTAAGAGTGTGCCCGGCCCCTCTTACAAAAGCTGACACATGGCAGGATGTATTTTATGGGCTCAGAGATCATCAACTGATTACCTACGGGTCTTGCATTCTGCACAAAAGCTAAAGCATGCATGAAGCAAGAACATTTGCCACAGAATATCTGTTGCAACCCAGCTCATAACATCCTGCTCCCATTTAGGGCAGAAAAGCTGGAACAAGTATTAAGTTCTGTCTCACAGAACGTGATGTTCTGGCAATTCATTTCACAACACAATGCTCAAGAAGCCTGGAGTACCAGCCAGCAAAAGCTGGAATGCACTCAGTGATAACCTTCCACTGTACAAACATCTCCCCCGATGTGCTACTTCAAGTGCTACACAGTAACACTGCACAAGTCTTTCCACCTTGCTCATAGCCCTCAGTGAGTTAAGTCTACCACTTAGCACTGGCTTCTTTGGAGACAAATCTCAATAAAGCACTCAGCAATTAGTGTAGTTAAATCATGACTACATTTGTCATGTACCAACAGTAACATGCAGTGACAAGAAAAGTCAATATATTGATAGTTGCTGCCATTCTATGGATGCATCAAATATCAACATACATTCACTAACAGAAAAATACGTTTGTGCTCACAAAGCCACTATTAGATCTCCTAAAACAAGTCCATAGAATATGCAAAATCAGCTCTCGGTATAAGAAAGCACAATCAGTTATTTTTTTTTTAATGTGCAACAGAAACAACCATATAACTTCTCTGGCTTTTCTAATTAATAATTTTGTGGTCTTCTTGTTTCTTGGCAGATTTTAAAATAACATTTGGGTTGGAAGGCATTAAATTAAATTTTGAGAAGAAGAGGAGAGACGAATCTTATCAGATATCACCATATGATGGTAAGAAGGAGACTATCAAGGCAAAGGAGGAAAACAGTATGGAGACTCCTAATTTGAAAGGTAGCATATAGATTATGAATTCATTGTTATTTGTATTTATGCCATGGGAATCCAAATATTGTAGAAGTGTCTACTTCAGTAAATAGATCTAGAGTAATCTTTTTTGGTTTAAAACCTAAGTGATGTGGACCCAGAGTTGCAGATACATACCAAGAAACAAATACTAAAGAGGGTAAAATTATATCTGTATGCTGCTTATTAATCATTACACCCCAATGCAGGTAATTCCAGAAAGAGAACAAGACTTCTTGTCATCTGGAACTTTTCCAGATGAGAAGAAATTTAAACATTCAAGATTTTTAAATACACCAATATGAAGTTTAAAAAATTTTTAATCCAGTGATCACTAAGCATATCAACAGATGACAAACACATAAGCAACACATACAAGAAAAGTAAACATTAATTATCTCCTCCAACTCAACAAATGCTCACCTTAGTTACAATCTAATTATACAATTCAGCTGATAAGGGGAAACCCAGTGGATAAACCATCAAGCTACCACAACGTCATGACTGACTAACATTTCACCGCAGAACTTCCTACGACACAACGGCCACAGTATCGGCTAACTGAAGTAATGCAAACATGTACCTGCATATAGAAACACAAAAGTGTGTCTACGAACAAATAAGGAAATGCATGGAGCAGCAAAGTGCCCGACATTAATTTTTCAGAAGACAAGCAAAAAAGGGCATGAGTTACTCCTGCGAGCTGCGGTCCATGCGCTGACAGGATGGATGCCTGCAGCACGGGCGATAGGTGTAAGGCAGGGGCGCGGAGCACAGCACGGGGCTCCCGGGCCGCGGCAGCGCCGCAGGTGTCGCTGCCCCGCCGGCCGTGCCGTGAGCCCGGGGAGCCGCGGGCCGCCTGCCTCCTAACAGGTCCTGCGCCGGCCGCTCCGCGGAGCGCGCTGCGCCCGGAGGCGGCGGGAGAGGCCCGATCCGACCGGCGGGCGGGCGGCGGGAGGCACCGCGGCCCCGAGGCCGCCGCCACCTGCTCCCGTGGCCCGACACCCGCCGGCCGTGCCCGGCGCCGCCACCTCCCGGCCGGCCCCTCCCGCCGGCCGAGCGGCAGCGCGGCGCAGCCGAGCCGCGGCCGCCGCCGGGCGCCGGCGTGAGGGGAACGGCGTCCGCGCCGGGCCGGGGGAAGCGGCGAGAGCCCTGCGGGGGGCGCCCGCTCCGGAGGGAACTTCGCGGGGAGGGACGGGCGCCGGCACCGGCCCCTCGCCGGCCTACCTGCGCGGAGTGGGGCTTCCTCAGCCAGGCCCCCGGGAAGAGCCGCCTCGCCATGGCAATCACACATCCCCGCAGCGGGCGGCGGTCGGAGGCGGAGCGGTGAGGAGCGCTCCCCCGCCTGTCGCTGCAGCCGCGCCGCCGGCTCCGCTCGGCTCGGCCGGGAAGAGCCGCCTCGGGCACCGGCGGCCGCCGAGAGACGGCGGCTGTCAGCGGGCAGGACGGGCGGCTACCGCCTCAGCCACCGCTCACGCCGCTGCTTGAAAGGGCGAACGCGGCTGCTGTGGGGAGCGAGGCGGGGCGGAGGCGGCGAGGCGAGCCCCGCCCGCCCCGAGCCCCTGGGGCTGTCCCAGTCCCGTTTCCCGCTCCGGGGCCGCCCGAAGCCCGGGGAGCCAACGGCCACCCCCGAGCTCCCCTCCTATCTGCCAAAAAGTGCTCGGGGCGCTGTCTGGGGACAATTATGGAGAAGTCAGTTGATAAATAACGCGTGCCGTTGATTGCGAACAGGCTCCTGTCATTTACTGGGCAGGGTATTAAAAACAGATGCAGGCTCCTTACAGTCTTAAATAAACCCCAACGACCAACCCCGCCTCCCACAAAACCTCAAAAAGGAGTAGTTCCTCCAAAATAAGGAAGGAGCGTTTGTCTGGACCCATATTAATACAACAGACGAGCAATTTTTTTAGCCTGAGGTTGGTGAGAACAACCTGAATAGGTTGCCCAGAGAAGCTGTGGATGCCCCAGTTGAAGGCCAGGTTGGACAAGGCTTTGAGCAACCTGGTCTCTTGGGAGTTGTCCCTGCCCATGGCAGGAGGGTTGGAACAAGATGATCTTTAAGGTTCCTTCTAACACCAGTCATTCTGTAATTCTACATTAGTGCCATAAATTGGGGAAAAGTTACCTATTCTTCACCAGAGGCCCTCTCAGCCCTTCGTGCATTGTGGGAAGCCTCAGTCCAATTGAAATTTGTGAGAACATTAGTAAGTTCAAGTAAAATCACCCTTTCTTACACAAGGTTTGGTTTTTGTCCAGCCTTCTTGTGTTTATGACTTGATTGTGACTTCTTTTAATGCAGAGTGTTAGCAGAATCAAAGCCAGAAGCTGGGAGTTTCCAGTCCTGATGTTTTTTGTTTATGAAACTTCAGGCACAAGGATTATGCCAAGGTGTTGGGATAAAAATGAGACAAACTTAGCATGTTACGGCTTTGGGTGTTTCAGTGCACTTACCAAAGAAGGCTGCTTTGATGAAAAGATGAGTCACAAAATACTACTCTAAGGATAAGCTGCTACTCTTTGGCAGGGCTTACTCTTAAGGAAAGATGTATGTGTGGAAACCAAATGTTAGGAGCTCACAAAAAATTTAGAGATCTGTGCTTGAAGATTCAAGAACAGTCTGTGACTGTATTTTGAATCATATAATCACTGCCAGAGTCACCCTGAAGTATAAATCTGAAAATTAATTAGTAAGATTTGGCACTCCTGTAAAAGCAGTGCTGGCTCTAGTAACAGCCAGTGACTCTTGCAGGGTTTTCTTCTCTTCCTATTCAGCAGGCCCAGATGGCTGTGCTTTCTGCATCACCTCCCTCCACAGTTCAATGGTTTGCACAAGTTTAGCTGGGTTATGGGCATGCAACAGAACAGCAACACAAGAGGAGGCCAAAGAGCAAAACATTTTAACATTTTGCTGAATAATCTCAAGCCCTTTATTCATCCAGTGCTCTATGCCAACCTTTGGAGTGACAGGCTGGGAGTAATTGTGAAATGTCGGCGTCCCATATGGCTGGCAAGGATCTAAATGTTTCATTCCTGTTACATCTAGATCCAAACAGTTCCTGGCATATGTTCATTAGGGGATATATTTTTCACTTAGTACATGAGATCTTCATCATCTGCGAGAGCAGGTGCTTTATTCCAGCACTGAAATGTTTAGTTCTTCTTCAAGTACTCGTTGTGCCCAGGCTTTGCTAAATGCTAAAAAATAAGGCTATTTCAGCCTTTTTCAGTCACCAGTTAAATTCCTGGTTATGCCTCAGTAGAGGCAACTCCCATGAAAAGCTAGGCCACAGAAGCCAGAACAGTGACAGGAATTATGTAACATGCACTGACTTGGTGTTCACAGGATGTGGAAACCCAAGGGAATATTCTAAAGGCTGGGAGGCAGATGCAGAAAAAACACGAAGGTAGAACGTAAGTCATACTGATGTACTATTTACTGTTCAGCCTTTCCATTCACACATTTTCTTTCTGCAATTCACACATCAGCCATTTTTTGTAGGCCCACACCAAAGCTTTGGTAAACCTTAATGTCCAAGCAGTAGAAGTTATGCTGATTTATTGCTACTTAATAATTCTTTAGTTCCTATCCAGCTGTTACAACACTACATGTTGTTATTCTAGTGATGCAGGGGTTTTGTATAAGATAGAAATCGACTGCTAGTTGTACAATGCAGTGTTTGTCACAGTGTGAAAAGGAAAATGTGGTTTTATAATACCTTCTTACATTCACCTGCAGTCCCATGACAATTTGGAGCTTATTACATACTAAACATAACTCAGAAAAACCAAAAAAATGGTTGCAAAGACTGAAGCATCCAGGAATCGTGAACATATAAGGAATGAATATATGAGACAAATGAAAATACTGAAAAGTTACAGAGAAGAATCTGAATTCTTCAAGATAGTCAGTGTAATGTGCACCTTTAAAATATAATAAATAATTTTGTCCAATTTCTTTTGAAGGCAAGTCTCTGTAACTTGAGCAAGTAATACAGGTTTTAACATCACATGAAAGCTAAATATTAACTTATTGCAATGGTGCTGGACTTGCTTCTTTCAGTTATTTGAAGCAGCTGCACCCACATATTGATTTAACTCAAATGCTGTCATAAGAGACCCCATGGGAAGTCCTTAGGGTTCACTCACTCTCCCCACCATCATATCATATGCAGGGAGCCTCTGGCTAATGTTAATTATCACAAGACTTCTCTTTCTCTCAGCAGCTTTACCAGCTTCCAATCTGCCTAGCATGGCTTCCTAGATTAATGCTCTTTTTCTCTGGACATGCCTAAGAAATATTCTATGATCCTGAGCAGCTACTGCAGTCTTAAAATATTACAGCACCAGTAGAATGTAATGCCCTAGCATTTGCCATTGCCCAGGTTTGTAGCTAAATTTAGTAAGTGTATTTACACAATATATAATATAGTAATGATTTAAAATAAATTACCTACATTTCCTAAAATAAAGTCTAGAAAAAATTAGAGGTTTCTCTCTTTTGTGCTACTCAGCTATCTACTTGCTCACATATCTGTCTAGGAGTCTTTTTATACAGAATCTACTTTCCTAGGCCTGTCTTTGTGGATGAAAATGAAGATCTGGGGACCCATATAACCTTTATATCTGAACTTTCGCTCATGTTCCCTTCAGAGAGAAATACTGTTTCCTTCCCCTTTGCAAATTTCTGTGAACTCTGACTTAATTAGCGTGTTAGCTTTAATTTTATCCTAATAGATTATTTCCTATTATTTCCTATTCAGATTCTTATAAATGCTAGTGCTTCCATTGCATGAATAGGTGGAGCCATCTCTAACCCAGAAAGCAGACACAGCCTGTTAAGGATTCCCTTGTGGCTTTACTTGGTATAAACAAATCATTAATCTATTTGAGGAAACAGACTCTTCCAGCCAACAGGTTTCATTTCTAAGGCTCTATTTACATGGTCACTTTAATCTCACATAAATCCACCCTGCTGCTGAAGCAGATGGTGTCACCTTCTCTTGCTGTTGGTGCCTACCTTCTCCCTTGGGTTGGCACAAATATTTCTGTTGTTGTATAAAGGACTAGATCAATGATCTGAACTAAAAACTAATCTTGAATCTTTTTTCCTCTGAGATAGGTTAGAGGCACTCCAATTCCTTTCATCAGTGGCTTGGACTGACATGGGAGCAAAAGGGCTGTTTGTAGCCACCAAAACCTTTATCTTATTTAAACACATATCCTTGTAAAATATCATGTTTTACTGTCAGATAAATGATATAAATGTATGTGACTCATTTGTAGCTCTTGACTGAGATTAGATACAACCACTATTATTAAACATTCAGAGATACTGATTAATTTGACATACAAGTCTTTGCTTTGAGAGACACAATGTTTACTCTTTTATTCTGGTGTATTTTTTCTAAAAATTCAAAATGCACTAAAAAACATTACAGAAAGTAGGTCTTAATAACCTAATATATCTAGAGTAAATAGGTCTTCAAAAGTCCAGAATAGAAAGCTTTACATGTTACAATCTTGTATATATTAGAGGACCAAGAAAACTCCAGAAATTTTGTGCTCAGAAGAAGTTTCAAAGGTAGTCAATTGTAAGCAAATGCTAAACAACAGCTTGCATTTATGTTTGCACTGTTTCCAAGTCTGCAAAGACAACACAGTTCAGATTCAACCAACCAATGAAATCAGGTTTCCTTTGTACATATCTGTGCTTTCAAGTCTACTTTCTCTATTAATTGCTGGAGTTATGAGGTTCAAGAGTTTTACCCAAGATTAATTGAGGTTATATGTTAAAATGCATGGTCGGACTACACTTGCTAGCATTAATCTATTTCTGGTTTGGAAAGCCTTTTTTAATTTTCAGATAACATATTTTCAACATGGTTATTTTACTTAATTATCCAGGCTGTTTCCTTCTTTGAATTAGAGGCAAAATAAAGTTATAATCCACTCTGAACTTCTGTTTGCACTACTTGAAGTAAAAGTCTTCTTCGTTCTATTATTTTATGCTTGTGGTAGTCCTCTGTTAAAAACCACAAACCTTTATATAATAGAAATGTTAGTCTTAATTCCTATTTATGGACTTTCCAATAAGCAGCCTAGTTGGCATTTTCTTCATGCCTTTTTCCCATTTCCCAAAATTTCTCCCCCTGCATTAACACTTGCACCTTCCTGCTTACTTTATAAGCCTCAGCCAGGGAGGTACAGCTCTGCCCTGCCTTCTGCCAGCTATGGCAGAGAAGAGAAAAATGAGCAGAACAACTACAGATATCAGGGCTGCTGTGTGAGGCCCTTTCCTCGCTCATCCTCTGCTACTTATACCTACTCCCATGCTGTTCTCTCACTTCTGCCATGCAGCTCTTTGTATAGCTGAATGATGAACTGTCTGCTGAACTCAAAATAACACAGCAAAAGAAAAAAGCCATATCAGTTCTCCATTCTGATTCTGCATGCCACTGCAGAGTGCCATATTCAGAAAGGCAGGAATAGCTTGACATTTGAAAGAAGTGGCAGAAACGGGAACTACTTAAAATGAGATACGATGAAAAACACTTCAAGTCTGCCTTAAAACTGATGTTTCCTTATAATACATACTCCAACCCAGTGATTTGTTGGGCAGAATGAATGAAACATTGTGTTATGTAGGAATTTGAACTGCTAATCTCTGTGTCAGGTCTTAAATCATACACAAGTAAATTTGCTTCAGTTCACAGGGTTTAATGAAGCTGGAAATCTGGTCCTGTAAGCAAGAATTTGTACAGTGTAGTCACATGCCTTATCAAACAGCTTCATGATATTGATAAAAATTAATCAAAACATAACACTTGGTCTTACTTTTTTTGGCTACATTCAAAACCTCTATACATGAAATGCAGAAATTTTGAACTGAATTGTTAGAAGATTCTGGCACCCTTGAAAAAGCAGTAATGATAAGAAGAAATTTCTACGAAAGAAGTATTTCCTTTTAGGAAACCTCTAATTGTAAGGTCTATCAAATTTTTAGGTCAAAAAAAATTTTGAAGGTATTTTTAGTAGTAGCTTATTGAAGTTGTTAATTTTGAGGTAATTTTTAATAGACAAACTTTATTAAAAAGCTTATCACCACTTATGAAGGCAGTATGTTTATCATTAAAATTTCAACCTCTTAATAAATATACGTACAGCTAATCTATTTAAGTATTTACCACTGAGATTTTTTTAGATAAAATAGTTTTCACTTCCCTTTAAACAAAAAAAAAAACAACAGACAGTCAAGTATATTCCTGGCACAGATCAGATGCCTTTTTCAATCCCTGGAGTAGGCAGTTGTATATTGATTGTTTATTAATTAATTCCTGGAGCCTACTTTATGGAAAGTGCTGTGGGATTGTTGATCGAAAATGCCAGTAGGCATTACGCAGTAATTGAATTATTTTAAATTTGTCAACATCTAAATTTCTACACTACTTAGCAGGAGTTCCCGCTGTAAATATAATTGCTAGAATTAAGTAAAACTATTTCATTCTAAGACTGATTTTTTTTTAGAAGGAAAGATGCTGTTTTAAGCAAGTTGGGAGCTACTTTCACACACAAATTTTCTTACATCATTAAAAATACCTAGGCAGAATAAATTCAGTAGTCTCAAATATATTCTTTGGGTTCTTTTCTATGTAATAGTACATATTTTTGAACAACAGATTTTTTTAGTCCATCTATACAACATAGTAAAAGAATGACAACACAATAAATACCAGCTTACAGCATTTCTAAAGATGTTTTCTTTTCCCTAAAGGAATGACAAAATGCAATTTGGAGCAGTAACAGTTTAAAATACTATAAAATAAAATTTAAAAAAACACAAACAGCTTAGGCTAATATAGTATGCAGTATTATTTTTAGCTCTATGCTTCATTAAACTTCGAGGTAAGTATCACTACAGTCATAGATTGACCATACCATACCAATATGGCAAAAAAACCCTGTCATACCATACCTATACTGGCTTATGCCCAGTTCTGACATGGCTCTACAAGTCTGGTGTTGCAGTTCTCGTTGATCAGTTTTGCTACATGCTTTTATAGCAACATTGAAGTTCACAATAGAAGAAGTTATTTTTGTACTGCCCCCTCACAGATCAATTTTATTTCTGTACCACAGAAACACCATTCCACCCCTCCACTCATCAATATTATTCAATTTTTTTTAATTAGAGGTTATTTTTAATCCAGATTATATCTATTACGAAATTTGCAGCACAGCTGAATAATTTATTTTTTTTTTTTTTTGCTGCACTAAGGGCGTGTGGAGAGCACCCAAGAAGCAGATTGTGGTCAGAACTTATTAAAGAAGCCCAACTGCTAAAGAAAATGCATCAACTGCAACTAAAGTAACTTTGTTTTTGACAATGTGGTATCTGTAAGAATGTAGGCCTTAAAGATGTATTTCAAGATTGCCCTGTATGAATCTACATCAGAAATCATGCTATCTGATTCCTTGTCTTTTGTTTAAAAGAAACCAAAGCTGCATTTTATATACAATCAAGTGTATTTAAAATTGCTATAATGTCTAAATATATAAGAAATAAACTCTTGCAGTTAATTAAATCTCTTATTATCTCATAGGAAACACACTGAACACATATCTTTTGTGCTAAACTGAATATATTCAGTGTCATTATGGTGAACAGTGCAACTGTTGTGCCTGCCCTGAGTTCTCATTGTACGTAGGTTCAGCACCCTCTTTCCAAACACAGCTTTCAAATGACACCACCATCACTCTCAGACAGAAGCTGCAGCAGATAAAGCATTTTCTTTAGATTGAGCAGGCAATCACACCCTTTCTAGATCTTATTACAATGTAGCTGAACAAAAGGAAACAATTCACAAACCCACATTTCCAACCCACAACACTAATTTTGGTTTGGGATTTGGGAGTATATCTGAAAAAAACCGTAGTGGGTGAGGTAAACTGAACGGTTGTCTGAAGACACAGAGAGTCTTTGTCAGACCTTTACACCTCAAAGAAGGGTAGCCAGTCAATGCAGTCATTGTAGTTGACACAAATACTGTGATTTCTATGAAAATATTTCAAATTACTACAGATGCTTATTTTCTGCTTTGTCTAGATATGAATTAAATAATTCATGACCTTGGTGTGAGATTTGCAGAGTTAAGTTTTCAGTCAACTTATTTTGTGACTTCCTCTTTATACACCAACAAACAGACTTATTGTGTATTGACATCCCAGCTTTTACCTGTTTTATTCCAGCTTATTGTTCTCACTGTGCAATTGTCCACATAAAAACCCCTTCTGCACAGTACTGTTTGAGCCTGGACTCATTTACACAACTGAGGATATAGGTTTATATCTAGTTTTACTTCCTGTCAAACTCTAACCACAATTGTAATTTCCTGTCAGGAATCAATGGTTACAATTTGTTTTAATTTAACACTAGAACAGAGTGGTAACTATACAACTTTTCCATTTCTTTTTTTTTCCCCCAATCCAACTTCCCAGCCAACATGTGAGATTCAAAGTGCATTCTAAACAGAAGAAAATTACATTTTCAATAAATTTGCTGATTAAAAAAAAGGAAAAAGTTTTAAAATAAGACCTGGATTTACATGTCTAGCAAGTAAGGGTGCCCTTTTCACCACAGGCTATCCGTTGGTAATTAAATCACACCAGTAATCTGATACAGCATTAGATCTTTAGTAGCATGATAGCACTGTCAGAGGCATTTTACATCCTAGAACCTGCAGTAAATTAAAAAGTCCTTGGAGACCATCACTACTTGACCTCTTGGTCTGCTGAATTCCAAGCAAGGCAGAAAAAAAAATCAGTTCTACTTTTAGCAACCTCCTGCACATTAGTGCAGTGTTTTATCAATGCTTGCCTACATTTCCTCCTATCTTGGCAAGTACAACTCTAGAATTGATCCTACCTGAGAAATTTGAGACAGCTGGTGAAGTTCCTGGGAGAGGCAAGCTGACAACAGTCTGTTGTAATTTGAAGGAGAATTAATCTATAGCAAACTGACTTCTTAGATAATCCTCACACATGCTTATTAGGCCTTCCCTTTTGTGCATTGTCTTCTTTAATTTGTCTCATCTTTCTAGGGTGTTTTCATATTGACAAGCCCTTTGAATGTGGTCTTTCTTATCTGGAAGTTGTCTTCACATCTGCTTATGGCAGGTCTGGGCATTCTCTTTTGCATCTCTCGTGGGCAGGTGGATGGACCTTGATGGAGGTAATGGGGCACAGCAAAGCCATCAGTGCCCCTCTATGGCCTTTGGTGCTGCCCAGTGAGGGAGGCACGGGGCCCTGACTCCAGTCAGGCTGAGCCCATCACATCACACCTCTCAGCAGCACTGAATTCATGGGGCCAGCGTGCCTACCTGGCAGTCTGCTTGGCAAACTTCTGCTTTCCTGACTCAAGAAGCAGCTCATTTGTCCCATAATCAGAAATACTTCAATTGTTCACTTTGTAAGTGGCCCATGACACAGAACATGCATTTGGTATCTGAAAGAGATGGCAGCTCATGGGATCAAACTGAAGGTCAGCTTATGTTTCCCTTTTGGCTTGTTGTAGGTGTTTCATCCTGTATCTTAAACACAGGAGAAAATAAGCCTTTTCCTTCTGCATTTCCATTTTGAATGAATATTTGTATCACCTCTTCTGCTACCTCTGTTCTGTACTCCCTCATCAATAGGTACATGCTCTCAGCTCCTGGGCCCCTGAAGTCTGCAAGCTGACCTGTCTGCAAACAAACCTATTTTTACACATCCATGTATGTGTTATATATACATATACACATTCATGTTTTTCAGCAGGAGCAGCTCACTGAGCTGCCATTTCTGCATGGCTCCTGGCACAGGGGAGAGCCAGCATGTCCCTGAGCAGAAGTGAGTGCAACCTTAGATGGCAGCAGCTGTTGGACAAGTGTGGCTGCGTCAGGTAACTGTACCCTCAGCTACAACTGCAGAGAAGAGATGGATTTAAAGCCCCTTGCTGGTGTTCTGCTCCCCACCCCCTTCTTCAGCTCAGGCCTCTCCTGCCTCTGAGAGGAGTAGGGGACTGAACCAGCAGAAAAGATTTTAACCACTGTTGTGGGCTTAGTTTATACTTCTGAGGATATGGAGCAGGTCAGAGGAGCACCCACATGGGCCTGGTGGGAGCCATGGCAGCAGACTGGGAGGGAAGCAGCAGGACTGCCAGCTCTTGATGTGCTGCTTTGTAAAATTCACATTTCCACCTCACTACAAAAGCTGGCAGAGGGGACGACTGGATATTTAACTAATATTTAGAGACTCATTACAAAAGAACATTGCACAGGAGAAAAAATAAGGAAAGTCTGTCACAACAGTCCCAAATTTTAGGGATAGAGTCATGACTGTATAGATACGGATGTGGCTCAGTGCTGGAATGAGACAAGATAAAATAGAAAATAAGTGACTGATGTCATAAGAACTGATTTTCATCCTGTTTCTGTATACATTTTTAGCTGAATGCAGATAAGCAATGCTATATTAGAACAAAATCTGGCCTTTCAGGCTGAGAGAACATGACATCAGTGTGGAGGGATCAAAATATGTGTGTGACAATAGCTACTACAATTGGATTAGCTAAAACAATGACATTAGATTGCACCTTTTAAGTAAGCATATCAAAGTGTATGTTACACTGTACAAGTGTAACAGTGTCATTATTTCATAAACATTGCAAGAATGAAGCATACAGCTAGTGACTTGGCTGGTGTGTCAGCCTGGGACCACTTACAGTTCTTTCTGAGCAGCCCCGTGGGGCTGGCAGCAGAAGGGACTACTGCCTTTTCTCCAGCCCCCACAGCTGAATTTTCTGGGCTGCAAACAGCTCTTCAGCCCCTGCTAAGTGTTAGCAGGGTCCTCTCATGCTGCACTGCTCAAAAGTATTTTTTCTCCATCTTCATAAATAAAGAGATGCTATCAGGTAGGAAAAAAAAATAAAAAGGAAAAGAAAATAAGAGAAGTGAAGGATTTGCCATCTCAGTGGGACTTGGCAGACCTGCTGAAAGCTTGTTTGAAGGGCCATACCACATTCCAGGTGGTGGGAGAGCAGAAGGAATGCTGTACTAATTCTCCCTCCAGCCAGACTGATGTCCAGAACAGATTTCTCAGCGCAGATGAAATGGCAATATTCTGCCATGTAACTGTGTCCCGAGGGGTTGTTAAGCATTTTTTAACTTCAGTTTAGAGTTAAGAGGTAAGTCTGTTCTGTACTGCTACAAAATTTAACCACAAAAGAGCTGGAAATTCTGCTCTAGCAGACATTTTTACAGTCCACAAAGGAGCACAGATGCTGACAGACAAAACCTTACTGTAAAACAGTATGATGCTCCAGTCCTCAAGAAGTTATGATACAGCCCATCACAATGTAAAATATTTGAGACTGCAATTACTTTTGCAAATCTGCAGAGCAGAGCTAAAGTGAAAGAATAAAATGCTTGCTTAGGCTTTAGCTCTGAAATGCTGACTCTGCATTTTCACTTCAGTCACTAGCTAGAGCTTCAGTAACTGCTTTCAAATCTGTGTGTAGAGAGGAGGGGAAGGAATGCATCACACTGGTGCATGACTGAATTCTCAGGGAGTTTGAGAACCGGAATCTCTTTCTAGTCCAAGTAATTAACCAAAATTTCAAGCCTTGGCAGCTGTTTGTTTTCTGAAAGGAGGCAATTATACGACCACAGCAGCAGAATGACAGTGCAGGCAAAGAACAGAGAGTAAACCTTCCTTAAATTCCACCTCTGAATAATGAGCTCATATTTTTATGAACTGGTCTCACAAGAAAAAGGAGAAAAAGATTACTCTAGGACCACACTTGCATATCCCCACAAAATTCCCACTAGCTGGAATAGCAATAAGTTGCAATTCTCCCACAGCTATTTTGTGGAGCTAAAATACTGCTACATTTGCTCATAAGTCTTCAACTCAGAAAAAAGTATTAGCAGTAAAAACACAGTAACTCATACATGAGCACTCTCAGCAAGGCCAAACCTAGTTCAAACCCTTTTTTTTTTCCTCTTCAGACTCACTCACTGTCCTCAGGTACAAAAAAGTGTTAGTATAACTAAGACGGATGCGAGACAAAATCTCTTACAATAAAAGCCTTTCCTGCTCTTAACTAGCATACCCAAAGATGTTGTAAATAATGTAGAAACACTGTGTCTCAAGCTCTTACTATTTCTGTCCTTGAGTATCCCAGTCTACAAGAAGTTTTTTTTCCTGCACTGTTACACGTATGAGAACTGAGGGATTGCTTCTTGTTCAGCCACTTCTGCAAACAGAATTCAGCCATGGCAGGGTATGAACTACAAAATAAGAATAACTTAGGGCTTATAGCAGAATGATGTGAGCATTTAATAGCTTGTAAGTGCCTTGAATTATTAACTGTAGAGCACTTGAAGAACTATCTATCTACCTACCAAAGATTACTCAGCCATACAAAATCTTGGCTTATGTTTTACAACGCATTTCAGCAAGGTTACATACCTGGAATAAAATTTTAAGTGAATGAAGCATTAAGAACCTTTTAAGCGTCAGCTTGTTTGACATTTTTGCAACATCTGAAGTGTCTGCTATTAGATGCAGAGCTAATAGGCAGAGTTGGTTATTTTGTTTTTTTCTTAAAGTGTCCGTGGTGCTTTGAGTAATAGTGACAGAGAGAGATTTAAAGAATAATTACAACATTGCTAAACATTAATTTTTTGAAGGTAAACAACCCTCTAATAATTTTCAAGCCTAAATGTAGCTTAGTTGAAAGGCTAATAGAGATTGTGATACAAAGAGATCATATACTAACCCACACAGTAATTGCTGTTTAATATATGTATCACAGAGGGCTTTAGAGACTTAATAATAAAAAATAGGACTGCAACAATCATAATATTCTATCTTCAAAAGTTAGCAGAGTTTTAAATATTAAGAATAAAAAAATAATTGCTTAGGATTTGTGGGGCAAATATGTTGTTTTTCTATACATTGAATTGAACAGAAAAAAACCTAGTGTTTGACTGGCTAAATTGGGTCAACAGTGGCAGTGAACACATTTAAGAAGGTATTTATAGTTTAAGATTTATTGGACAAGATCATGACATTCACAAGAAGATGATGGAGTACAGGGCATTTTTTTTTCAGGATTTCTTGATCCTTGAGAATGTAAAAAAGGAAGAAACGGTGAAGTGCTTGTACTAGGAAAAACATGGGTTTGTGTGAAGACCAATGTAAAGGTACTTTACCACCACTAATATTAATTTATTTTCCTCTTTATTGATACTATGTGAGGATGAAAAATTGTTAATATTCTTGCCTATCTAGAAAAATATTTAAAGAAGTTTATTTTTAAATGTTTTCAGTGCTATTTTTATATCTTTAGCATAAAGAGAGCATAATTACTACAATTGTTAGCTAATCATAACACAATTAATACAAAATTCTTCATATCTTTCCCGTTGCCTATTTTTTAAATTTTGAAATCGAAGATTATTTTCTGAGTTGGGCTCTAATAAATGCAGCATATGTGCATTGTCTTACTAATTAGTATGTTTATGTAAGAGTGGATGTACCATATTTATCTTGATTTAAGATAGGAAGATCCCAGATGAGCTTCCTTGCTGTTTCTGTGCTTAAACAATGCAGAGAAAATGTCCTGGGATCTAATTTTCCCTCCTTGCTGAATTGTGGTCATGACAACCATCTGTACAAGGATAAGCTTCACAGTATTGTCTTGTTCAAGGGTATCATTTTGATGTTATGTTGTGTGATACAATAAGGTAATGGAAAATAATACTGTGCAGCAGTTGGTGCTCTCATTGACATACACTGCTGACTTACACTTTGGTGTTTTCTGTATTTTGGTTTGCTTGTTTAATATTTTTGTGGACATTGGGGCAACAAAAGTATAAAAATAAACACTAACTTGCAGAAAATACATTAACATTTGAGAGAAGGGCCAAGGGAAATGCCTTTGTTCTGACTCTTCAAATTTATCCATCTCCACTGGGTACCAGGGAATTTACATGTTGAATATGAAATTTAGTTTTTTCTCTGCTGTGCTAGCAAGGCAAGACACAATTTTTAAAAATCCAACACTTTGCTTTTGCATGTCTTTATGGCAAGAGATGGCCCAACAGTATATGGACAAATATAAACAGAGGTAAAGACAGTGCTAGGTTGTTATTATTTAGCTTCTTTCTGAAACACAGCTATTTATAAGATGATGTGGAACACAGCTGAACACACCTATTATTAAGCAGAATACAACAGATAATAAAAGTCTTTTTTTTTCCTCCAAAACTTCTACACAAGAAAGCCCTTACTGACATTGCAGGTAAAGTAATTTAATTTGGCTTTGGTCACTCTGTGTCTCAAAGTACAGACATAATATATGTGGAACTGAAAACACACAAGGAAAGATTGCTTAAGCGTTATTTTGAAATACTTCTGAGATACTAGCAGAAGACAAAAAGGAAAGTAAGTCAAGAAAGTTCCTTCTAAAGGCATGACATCCAATCTTGTTGAATATGAACAGAAGAAATAACTGGTTATTTTACTTACTACTAGCACTGAATACAAAACAGACAAAGATTCAAACTTGCTCCAAATCAGACTAATCATGCATGTCTCATAGTATAGTAATGGGAATGCTAGAAAAAATTGTTTAAACATTCTAAATTGCTAAACCCAGCAATTTTTACTATTGCCGTTGATTTTTTTTGCCCCACATATGTCAGTCATTAACAAAGATCCTCCTCCTGCAAATATAGGTTTGCCAGTTTGAGCATTTTAAAGAGAAAACCATTTGTAAAGGAGCATTTGGACATTTCCAGTGAGATTTGCAACCCTGTAATAATCTGGTTAGGCTCTGCAGAGGAATAATCCATGTTACACTTTTTGTGTGTATTTCTTGTCCTGGAATACAAGTTACTGACCTTCAGTCACCTGTGTCTATGCACCCCTCAGCCATTTGATTTACCTGATCTAGCTGATGGGTAGGAGTCACACACCTGCTCTGGAATGGAGCTTCCTGTCAGATGGAAATTCAGTGACTTGCTAAAGTGATCAAAAAGGCTGTTATAGTATGAGTTACTAAATTAGGTTGGTGGGGGATGAGGTGTCTGTGTGGGAGGTATAGAGCTTGGAATCTTTCTAGCTACGAGTAACAGCTGAATTTAGAGGAAACAGAGTTTAGAATACATATTTTTTTTGTGTGTGTGTGTGTTTGGCTATGAGCTCATATTGTTCTTCTTGGATATTACAGGAAAATTACATGGAATTGAGGTTGTGGTAAAATACTCATAGTCTGCTCTCTTTAGTAATAAGGCTAAAGGTAACAAGCTTTGGTGGTATATTCTGGCCTAACTAATGCAATTTGTAATAGCAAACAAATCAATTTATCAAATCCCAGTTATTCTTAGATGATGGAGGGATTCCTAGTTTGTTTTTGTGCTGTCCTCACACATGCTACTCCAGCAGCAGCTCCTAGCTTTGTGTAAAGTGGTGCTTTATGGGTAGGATGGGGCCATGCAGCTCTGCAATTCTGCAACGAAGTTCTGCCAGCTCCTGCTGGGAACAATATTTTAAGGACAAGGAGTGTAGAGATGGCACATGTCTTCCTTGTCACAAGATTTTGTGTTGAGTTTGGGAGGGTTTTGGAGCTGGTGGTGAAACAAACAATTTACATTCTAGGTGAGTGATTCTACTCTGACAAATTTTGATTGATTTTCAAGATACAGCAGGACAACAGGCTGGTAAGACCTTCCAAGTATGACAGTAAAAGAGGAAGCCGTGGTGTAGCCAATTACTGATGTTTATTCTGTTGCTGACTAGAAAGTTTGCTTTTTAACTTAGCTGAACACTGGTTGTTGTATGACAACTGTGATTTAAAAACAAGATTTTGTATGCATATATACTTCAGATTGAGTCTAATTTTTTTTCTCTTGCTGGTGACCCTTTGCCTTCAGCACCAGCAGTACCTGACTGCTGTTCACCGTACATGAAAATCTGTGAACAATTTCAAAAAAAAAAAAAAGCAAACAGGGCCCTTTGTGTCCACTCTGTTTTTAGCAGACCATCATGACTCCTGAGCAGTGTCTAGTTAGTGCATCCATGGGACAACTATCCCCTCAAACTTGTATTTAAAACAACTCTGAATAAGGGATTTTGATTGTAAATACTACTTTTTTCTGATGTAACTAGAAACTGGCCAGACTAGGCTGTACTCCAGTACTCTGCCCACGCTTCCCTCCCTGTGCCCCTTTCCAGGGATGGCAAACTGCTCCAGTACCTTAGCTTCAGTGGCTTATCCCAAGAGGGAAGATGGCTTTGAGAACTTGGGCAGTTTGAAATCCTAAATTCACCGAGTCCAGCCATTCCTGAGAACGACGCCGTTGGTGAAATCTGATCCAGTGAGCACTTGCACAGGCCTGAGCTGCACACAGCAAAGGCCCCTACATGGTTAGGACGAGCTTCACAGTGTTTATTACCACGGTATTGGGCAATTGCCGTGCTTAACCATGCAGACCATAGAGAACCAGCCCAGTACTGGAATCTAAACAACTGCAAAACAAAACGATGGAAAACAAAAAGGTATTTCCGGAATCAAGAGAATTGTTAGTGTGGGAAGGGGCCTCTGTAGATCATCTAGTCCAACCCCCCTGCCAAGGCAGGGTCACCTAGAGCAGGTAACACAGAAATGCGTCCAGGTGGGCTTTGAATTAATCATGAGGGAGACTCCATGACCTCCCTGTTCAGCCTGTTCCATTAGCTTAGCTAATACGGCTGCTGCTAAAAACTGGAACTGAGGTTCAGTTCATCTCCTAAAATGGCAGCATCCCGATGCAGAGGAGCACATTGTCCAGCCCGCTGCCCACGGGCCGGCCGCGGCAGCCTCCGGTACCTGGCCCGGGCCTCGCCTCACCAAACACCCGGGCAAGGAGGTGGACCCAGGGCCATTCCACATGGCGAGGCCGACCCCACCAAGTCGGGGAGCTTCCCCCGTGAGGCCGGGCGGGGGTCCCGCAGGGCGGCGAAGCCCGAGCGCTACCGCATCCCCTCAGGTGCGGCGGGAACAATGAGCGGCACTGCCGAAACGAGCCCCGGCCGCGCGCACAGATCCGGACTGGGCGCGCACGACTAAAATAGTCCCTCTTTGTTCACCAGCGGAAAAGGCCCGCCTGCGCCCGTGTCCCTCCGCCGCGGCGCCCCCGCGCCCGCCCCCGGCGCTGCCGGCGCAGGCGGGGCCGCCGGGGCGGAGCCGCGGCCCTTTGTGCTCCCAGAATGCACCAGCGCCTCCTCCGCGGGAAACAAAAATGGCGAGGGGCTGCGCCGGGGCCGGGCTGCCCGTGAGGCGGGTCTGACCGTCCCCCGCCGCCTTCCGCCGCGGGTCCGCGCCCGGGGGACCCGCTGCGCACCGAGCGCCCGGCCGGATCGCACCGCGCCGCGCCGCCGGGAGAGGCTTCCCTAGCTCGCCGATTTCCCTGTATGAGGCGGTTGGCACCACTGGAGAGACCGAATGAGGTGAGGGGTGGGGGGGAGGGAGGGGCGGCCGGGCCCGCGCGGTGGGGGGGGCGCGATCCCCGCAGGCCCGGGCCGGCGGTGCCGCATCCCAGCGGGGAGCGCTGCGAGGGGCCCGCTCCGGCGCGGGGGGCCCGAGGCCTCGGCCAGAGGGGGAGGGAGCTCCCTCCGAGCGGCCGCTGGCAGGCGAATGTGAGGGGTCAGTGGTGCTCCTCGGTGACCAAAACAAAGGGAGGGAGGCAGCGGCCCGGTCGACGGGGCCGGGGGCTGCAGCGGTGAGGTGCCATCAGCCTCGCGCCAGCTGTATTTTCATCTTCTCCGTTGAGGATATTGTCCGAGTAGGCTGCGTTTGCTCGAGGGCGAAGAGAGCAGCACAAAGAGGTAGTGGTGCTCGTTGGTAACTTTGGTTTTTTTTTTTTTTTTTTTTTTTGTTTCTTTTTTTTGTTGTTGTTGTTGTTTATTTGTTTGGGATTTTTTTGTGTGTGTGTGGCTTTGTTTTCTTAATTTTTTTTGTGTTTGTTTGTTTGCAATGCCTCGCTTCTAAATTTCTGTCAGACTTGACGATTTGAATGTTACCACTTAAATGTGGTAACTGTTGCTGGCTGAAAGGATATGCAGTAATACATTTTCTTTCTTTTTTTTTTTTTTTTTAGTTGGATTCAGTGGAAAGAATGGGCTGATACCTCTTTTAGGAAAGAGGACAATGTGGTTCTGTGCTGGATGCTCTGGACACTGATATTAGTGTTGAAATACGAGGGGTTGTCGTTCAGCCATGGAGGATCAGGGTGCTATTAGAAGTAGAGGGCCTGCATAATTAAATGAAAGGCTCTGCCAGGAAAGCAGTGTAGCATTATGGTTGTTTCTGGAATTTGTGGTAGGCCCAGCTTATCATAACTTTAAAAGGTCAAACGTAGTAATGGATGATGACATGGTTTTCTCCTGACTTAGTGTAAGGGAATGTGATCAATGACATACACTCAAACTGCCAAAAGTGTGGGGTAGTAACAAAAAAGTTTCCCTCTTGTTTTTTTTTCTTTAGATCCGTAGTCAGATTGGTAAAAGTTAACCTGGTAATGTTTGTCCCTTTTTTGAGAGCTCAAATTACATTTAATTTGAAAGCATTTGAGATTAAAAGAAGAGATGAAAATGTTTCTGTATTATTAGAATACAGGTTAATGAGTTCATAGTTTTTCATTTAAAGGAGGATAAGGGAAAACAAAAATTGCATGTATGAAAGGAAATGCATAATACAGTGAAAATGAGATGGATCTTTGCAAGGAGCTACAAGCTGTGAAATGTGGATCTGTACTGAGAGTATAATGTAGTAATGTTTTCCACAGTTAACCCTTATTTTGTCAAATACAGGTGTGTGGCTTCTCAACAACTTGCCATTTCTGTTCTGGAAAGAATTTAAAATTAGATGTAGATGCTTCTCGTATGACTTAATATGGGTAGTCAGCAGGGTATATATATATTTTTTAATAGGTGAAAGAGACATGTATTGGTAGTATGAAGTTACCTTTGTCCTTCCCTGCACCAGGAGATCAGGTAAAATTTATGAGAAGAGTGGCTGTAACGAATAAGTTCCAGTTAATTTCCCAGTAGACAGTGGATTTCTGTATTCCCTGGAGATGGCTGTGAATGTAGAGGCACTGAAGTGCATTTTGTGCTCCTCATGTGAGTTGTGGAGGAGGCAGCTTGGAGATGTGACTGGAAGCACATGTGACTGGAAGGCAATGTGAATCTCCTAGTTTGTGAATTGAGGGCATTTTTGGTGTGGCTGGCCGCTGGCCTTGCTGCAGAGCTGGTTTCACCTTCTCCACAGGCCTTCCTTGCCGGAAATGGAGGGGAAGCGTGGCTTTGAGCAAAACACAACAGGAGAAGAATTATAAAACCACAGGTATTGCTGGAGAGATAACCTCCACGGAGAAGTGAAATCAAGACACTTAACTTTCTTTGAGAGAAGGAGAGCTAATGATGAGAGCATTCCTGATGAGTCTGGACATACTTAATTCACTAAGTATCTTCAAGGATAATACTACTTTACTTATCTTTCAGATCTATTTTTTTTTTTTAATTCTGTGGAATGCTTATGGAGGTTGCTGTTCTTGCAGACTAACCTTAAAGAAGAAAACTTATCATTATGAGATTTTGGTCAGCTCTGAAATCCTTTTTCTTCCCCACTTCTCCCAGAGCAAGGTAGCATGTTGTCTGTTAATTTCTTTCATTGCTGGAGTGTGTGCTCACACTCCCTTAGGAGGGTGTGTTGCTGCATGTACTGGATTTGGATATTGTAGAAACCCAAAAGGCAGTTGCTATATTCACAGAGGTGCTGAGGATGCAATTAAGGGGAATTTTGGTCTGAAAAGGTGTCCTGTGACCCGGTACCATTGTTTTCTCCCTGTACCTTCTGCCTCTTCATGTGCAAACACATGATCGATCCCAAACAAATGGCTCTTGCTGTACATGACTGCCCTGTTCTACTTCCCTGTGTACTAAGTATGTTATTCTGTAATGACCTTTTAAACTCTAATACTGTCATTATTTATATCACATAGATTTAAAACAATTCTAGTTAAGATTTCTTGAGGGAGAACGTGAGCAAAAATAAAATCCCAAATGATTGTAGCATTATGAACATGGGAGTACACTTATCCTGGTGACCACATCTTTTTAACAATATGCACCAATCTTACTAAAGACAGTCATATTTCAAAGGATCAGAGAGCAAAACCACAGTATTCTATCTAGGTGCTGTCTAACAAGTTTTGTGTCACAAACAGTCACTTCCCTCAGTCCTCTGGCTAAACTTGTTTTTGATGTGCAACAGATTCATAGACCTAACTGCTAATCAGATTAATAGGCTGCAGGGCCTTACTTAGCTTTTATTGCCAGTTTTTTTATTTCTTAGAAGCAAAATTTATTACTTTTGTCAGGTAATGTGATGTATATACTTTTGAAAGCATGGATCTACTTAAAAAACTCACTAATGAAAAGATATTCTGTGATAACTAGAGAGTTCCTTAGAGAGTCTAACCAGACAGAAGAACTCAGAGAAAAAACATCATAGCCAAAATATAAAGCCCTTTGAAAGAATTAAAACCCTCACCAAAGCCAACCACCCTACTGTGATACTAATGTATTATGCAAAACCACATTTGGTCATCATGGGTACTGTTAGGGTTGACTGGGTAGAGCTGAGAATAAGCAAGTTACAATTTCTCATTTTACTGACAAGGAGTGGCTTATACAGAATGGTTACCCTGAAATCATTGGTAGGACAAAGTGCTTCTGCCCTAAGTGTTATTTTTACTTCGATCCGTGGTGAATTTGTTAAGCTTTGCTCAAGTGGCCTAGGAATTGGCTTGCTGCACTTCTGAACAAGCACGGGAACTTGACCCATGTAGGCCCATGGGGCCAGGCTGCTTTCAAGAACACCAAGAGACAATGTGATGTTCTTGTAGGGCTCTTCTTGCTATTACAAGTTGTGAAGAACAGGGCTAATTGATAATCATTAGAGAATTGCATGTGTTACACCCAGCTTTGGAAAGGGCTAGGAGTTCAACTCAGGGAACCACAGGCTGGGTAGCTGCACTTGGTTACCAGGGAAGCCATGAAGTTTTCCTGGAGGATGTTTCTGAATGCATGGAAAGGTGATGACTGGTAACAGTCACCAAAGATTTAAATCATGGCCTGAACAACCTGACCACCTTCAGTGTTAAAAATGGCAGGGTTTTGGAACATGGGGAGAACCTCGTCTAACTTCAGTTTCAGCAAGGCTGAAGGAAGAGATTGAACATGAACTTCATGAAATTCAACAGATAAGAAAGCGAAGTCCTGCATCTGAAGAAGGAACTCCAGGCTAAGATTGGCTGGGGGTCAGCTTTGCCAGATTGGCTGGGGGTCTGACAGACAGAAAGCAGAATACGAGCCAGCACTGTGTCCTGTGAGCTAAGGCAAGTGGTATCCTGGGCTATAATAACAGAAGTAGAAGACTGAGGGGAAGTGATTATTTCCTTCTACACAAAATTCGTTAGGCAGCATCTCAATAGAGTGCTGTGTTTTGGTGCTACCACTGCAAAAGACATCAAACTAGCAGCATTTGGTGTAGGGCCACCAGGACAGTCAGGGACTGGAGCACTTCCCCTATGAGAGGGGCTTTAGGGAATCGGGTTCAGTCAGCTTCAGGAGACATAACTGCAGCCTTCCAGCTCCTATGAGAAAAACAGTGTGATGCAATTTGTGTCTTCACAGCAGTGCATGGCAGGAGGAGAAGAGGTAACATCCCTGCACTGGAGTAAGAGAGATTCTGATGGGGAGGGAGCATCCCCCCTCCCCAGGGTGGCAGTGAGGCAGGGGCCCAGGGTGCTTGTGTGGCCACCTGGTTTGGCCTCGTGGCTCATCCTATGCTGAGCAGGACTAGAGAATTCCTGAGAACCTTTCTACCCTGAATTATTGTATTATCCTAAACAACACTTAAAACTGAAAGTAATTTTGATAATGTATTTCTTATCCCCCTGTCATTACTCTCTACTTTTCTAGACTGAGGGATCCCTAGATTAGAGTCCCCTTGTGCTTCTTTGGTACAGTTGGCTTTTGATTGTACCAGCATGCAAAATATTGTGAAGATAAGGAGCTTCAAGTGTGTTTTGTAGGTGTTGTATGATACAGTACATTGGAAAAGTAATATTCATTTCAGTCTATGAAGTAGTGTAGAAGATAGACTATAATCTGGATTTGTACTTGAGCCTTTGCTTAGTAGAAGTTAATGACAATGTACTAATATAATAACCTGTTTATGTGTAATTGAAAAGTGACTGTTGCCATAATGTTAGTATTATGAAAAGCAAAGTGATTTTTTTTTTTTTTTTTTTTGTTACCAGTTGAATCAACCTGATCTGAAGTTTGGACCTAGATTGGGGTGGAGGAAGTTAACTTGACTTGTTATCCTGTTAATTTTGACTGTCTTCTTGGCCCAGCAGCATCATTTTATTTGGGGGAGGAAAGTGTGTTTGCCAAAGTGAACAGACAAGGGTTGGTATGAGATCTCATGGATAGTGGAGAAGCTAAAAGGAAAAAATGTGGCCAGGATCCAACATCTCTCCACATAGGTTAACGTAGGTAGCAGATTCAAGTCACAGGCAGTGTTAGAAACAAGGCTTTAGCTTGGTTGTGTGGAGCTGGCTAAACAAGCTACAATTATTACTCTCAGATAGTTTAATTTCCCTTTTCTGTTGTCTTCTAGCTGTGTGCACTTGTTGCTTACCTGGCTTGTTTAGTTACCAGATCTTTCAGTGAGGTACTTTAATTTGTTTTAAATATCAGTCAGTGAATCCCATATTAAGGGAAAGAAAACTGAATAGGAAGCTGATGGGGAAGCCAGCTTGTTGTTCCAGAGCTGCTGGGAAGGGAGCAAGCTGCTGTATTGGGTAAGCCATGTGTGAAACTGCCATGCATTTTGTGTGTTCTGAGCCCTTGCTAAACCTCCACTCCTCTTATTCCATGTGAATGTTAACTCTCCTGTTTTAAGGAGAGAAGAACAGACTGCTGGTATTTTTCATCATCTCACAACTTCTTCATAGTTCAAGTTTTCTCTGATAAAGGGTAATAAAGGGCTAGTTTTCAACTTCAGACCAAAAAAATTGTGATTAATCAGCAGTGACATCATACTTCCAGAATCTGAAGTGATTAGTTATTATAAGTCCTTTCACTATATTTTACTTTCCTGTGGGATACCATGTTTCCAGTTTTGAGATAGATCCTAAACCTCTGTGGGCTGTCTTAGCAGAATGCTCTGTGTGTGATTTCTATCTGAATTCCCTTCTGATAAACCTTCAGTGGGTTTGTATTTACTAGGAATAAATGAGCTATTTGTCCCACTTTGAGTTTTCTCAGTGGATTAAAAATTTCTCTTCATGTTCTTTGGGTACCTTGTTGTTAAAACTTAGTATCTTTAATGCTTCTAAAAACTATCCGTGCTCATAGGGATAGCTATCATCTGTTACTGTTGCAGCATTTGTGAATCAGGCAGCTCTTCTTGAAGTTTCCTGAAATTGTATGGATTGTCAGTGAACCTGACTAGTTCAGTCATGCAGTCTGGCAGTGCCAGCTGAGGGAGTTTGTGTCCCAAGTTGCTTGTTTGCCTTTACTCAGTTGTGCTTACAAACCATTCTGTGAAGCAGATCAGTGAACTGAGACATACTTAGCACTGAGTAATAGATGTAAAGCCATAGATGCTGTATGACATACAGTGTAGCTTGGTTGTGAAAGTTAAATGAGATAATGTAGATATTTATATTGTTTAAGATTTTTTTTTGGCAAATAGTGCATCTGATGGATATTGTGCAATTATAAGTTCTTGAAGAGTAGTGTTTAAGACGGTAGGGAAATCGTTATTTCAACTAATTTTGTTGGTAACCATAATATTATATGTTAGGAAGGTGCTATGAAGCTAACTTTAAGGAAGACTGGAAAGCAAGTTGCTGGAAAATGTGGAAGCTTTACCTTCTTGCTTGCCAATTTTGAAATTCAGTTTGCATTTGAACTTCCAACGAAAGTTTTATTTTAGTGGCAGGTGTAACTTTTTGGTATTCCACTACAACAGTTAAGAGCTGTGCAAGACAGATGGGCAAGTTAGTAACGTTTTATGCATTAAGCTTTTACACTGGTCTGCACTGCATTTCTTGTGCAGTGGTTCCAGAAGCTACTTCAGAGACACCTAGTTTAAGTAACTTATGTCCTGTTCATTAAAGTCAACTTGTTAAAACAGTTGACTTCCTACTTAATTGCAGTCAAAAACATTGAGGGAATGTTTCCCTGGAGAGAAACTTCCTATCCATGTGGAAAGCAACTGTTAAGTTACTGTCAGCCTATTGTAATAACTAACCCTATTTTCAGTCTCTGAGATAAACCATAAACTGCCACAGCAGGAGCTACTTCATGAGCTGTTCAGTTGTCACTTCAGCACTGCCATCACTCACAAAGAGAGCAGTGTGAACAATGGAGAAGTGTCTGGTTTATTGGCTCACATCTTTACTGTGCATCAAGGTTTTTCAGGGTCTGAAGCTGCTATTGTGTATTTACATTGTTGTATAAGTGAATGTATAGATTCATGGAAGTGTTTGGTGCCAGAAAATGGTGCACGCTGCTTTTTGGTTTTAATTTTAATGGTGTTGTGAGACAAACTTTTGTACTTTTGTACTGCATTCTTTTGAATGCTTTTGAAGACTTTTTTTTTTTTTTTAATATAAAGGTCACAGTTGTTTTCTAAGTGACAATCTGTACTGTTTTTGATAAATGAATTTGTCTTTCTGTGTATTTGGTACAAGATCTTTCACACATTTTTTTCAAGTACTGGAAAAGAAGAGCAAACACTCCTGCCTTGTAGCAGGAATAGCTACCTATTTCTAGGCTAGCCTAGCTAGGCTAACCTAGCTTTTCCTAGGGTCTTAAACCCCAGAAAAAAATTGGAAAGAAAATCTTTGAACCTCTCTGAGAGTAGTTCTGTCAAACTGCTTGTAAACCAGATGTTAGTGCTGAGAAAGCAAAAAATAGATGTCCTGGGCTTGCCACGCTTTTACTCTGTTATTTTGAATGTTGCATGTATCCTGTCTCATTTATCAGAGGTTAGAATAGAGCTGAGGAAAAGCAGCAGTAACTTGAATCAGCTTTTGTGTAAGAAGCAGCAGAATTGGTAAGATTCTTTATCTGAGAAATCTGGCTGGGTGGTGGCTCTGAACATTGTTGCTTGCACCATGAAGAGAGAAGATGGAAAATGACAGTTTAATTTTCTGATGCAGTGATGAAGGATGAAGTGACAAGGTGTCAGCTGTGAAACAAGCCAAAGGATTTTTTTGTTCCTCTGGTCTTCCCTAGTCACCCATCTGAATGCTTTTGTGTTTAGGATCAAGCAGGACTTAAACTGTTGACCCAGTTGTGCATGAGGATGCCAGAGGCCCATTACAGCTGCTCTTACTGTCATGTCATTGTTAAATGTCACATTGATTATAAATATGCTTAAAGCAGCTGATTTTCTTGTGCCTAACCTTCTTGGCTTAAATTGTTTAATATGATATTTTCAGCCATTATCTTTCCAGTTTTATTGTCATATTAAATGTGAGTAGTAAATTCTTTATAGAAAAGATTCCTTTCTCTTTGAAGCTGTAGAGCAACTTCTCAAATATATGTATAGAAATTCTCAAATTATATGAGACCTGATAAGTTTATTGCTTTTGTTGGTGCTTTGGGATTAATTCTGGTGCTGATGTTTTAATGTTTCTGGTGCTGATAATGTACCTAAGATATCTTGAGTGAGATGAAACTGCTCTTCAGTTGATTGTATCCTATTTAATTCCCTGGTCCCTAATTGTGTTTGCATCCTAGTTACACATACATGTGGTTTCTAGAGAAAATACGTTTGGATATACAAATGGTAACTTTATTACATAGTCTCAAATTCTGAGCATTACTTATGAAATTCTTCCTTGTGTACTCTCTGGTCCTATTTTATAATTTTCTGTATTTTACTGCTTTAATTGAAGTGTAGTGTTTGACAGTCTGACATAAAAGCACATCCACACTTACATATAGATAGACTATGTGTTGTGGAATGTATGAGGAAAAATGCTTATTGATACAAATAACTTACAATTTTGGGTTTCATGTATGAAGAAAGGTTGCAAGATCTGTTGTTTTTCCTTCCTTATTACTTTCCACTCTAACAGAGAGGAAAATTTATTTTACGTAAGAAATTCAACATGTAGAAATTCTTCTTGTGCTGGAAAGCTCTACAGCTATGCTTAGTGGCATTGCATGATTTTGTGTTGGAGGTAACCTTAGTATTTACCTTGAGCCAGGCTAATGCTCAACCTGTACTCTCCCAACCAAGGTAATGCAGTTAGAATTGGCTTAGGACCTTTTTAGCTTCCTTGGAATTTTAGAAAACTGGCAGTGATTTGAGTTTTGCATAAGTAATCCTGTATTGAATGTTTTTGATGTGTTTTTCAATGCTTCTGATGATTATATGAAGAGTCTCTGAGCTGGGAAGTTTGTGCATCTCCCATCCTCATTTACATTAGTTGATTTCCTAGAACATTTCTCTTTTATAAACATATCCCTTTCAGATTTTGTACACTTTGTACACAGATTTTGTACAGTAGCAGAGGCACCGCTACTAAAGGTGTGTAAAGTCAGAAAAAAAGAGCAGGTCTTTTGTTACCTGAAGTTACGGAGTTGGTCGTGTGGGTATTTCCAATCCACGGTTCCTTTAACCCAATCCTGGTTACCTCTTCTCTTGCTTGCCTTCCCCTAGAGACTCCACAGCGGTGGGTAATTCACTGGTCCATAAGCGGTCTCCTTTACGTCGCAGCCATAAGAGCTCAGCATCTCTGGCCAAGCTGCCGTTACGTGATGGACAGAAAGCCAAAAAGCCACTTTGTAAATTTGAGGAAGGTCAGGATGTCCTAGCTAGATGGTCAGATGGCTTGTTTTATCTTGGAACTATCAAAAAGGTAATCACATTTTTTGACTTCACTGGAGTCTTAAAGTGTCGCATACTGTGGAAAATTGCAGTACTATTGTCTCACTTCTGTGGTATTAAATACATTCTTCTGTTTGGTGCTTTTACTCACGGCTTCCACTGTATTTCTGTCTTTCAGATAAACAAACTGAAACAGAACTGCTTCATTATATTTGAAGACAGTTCCAAATCCTGGGTTCTCTGGAAGGACATACAAACAGGCAAGAACTTCCATGAAGTAGTCATTGTTTGGTATCTTATTTATTTAGATTACTGTTATCTGTTAAAAATACAATTATGTTATGTTCTTTTATTCTAAAGAGTAATATAATTTAATGTTATCCAGGAACAAAATTTAAACAAATAAGAAAAAAAATTTCAAAAACTGTCATTGAAGTTACTGTTTTATTTTGGGCTTTTTTTCTTTGTTTACACATGCGTGAGGTGGAGAAGACTTCTAAAAATAGTCACATTTGAGTTAGTTTGGATGAGGGTAGATTATGTTCTCTGGCTTATCAGAAAATTCCAGGCCCTAATTTACACAATGTTTATATTCTTTGTACTGTTTTTGGTTGAAACGACATGATATGGAAAGAAACTAAAGCTTGGTGAATCTTATGTTTGAACAGAGTTTTGATATTTAAAAAAGGAACACTGTAACTGTTGCACATGAGAAACCATTACAGGTTTTGGGGTATTCATGTGATATAAAGAAGTGTGTAGTTATCAAGTGAGGCACCTATTGTCTAATACCTTTTTGGTTTTCAGACATTTTGATAGTAGTTAATGTTTTCATAACCTAATGCTAGTGAAGCACAGATGATAATTTGTTCTGAAAATCAGTTACAATTTCCTCATTCTTCAAAAGGAATGGAAATCTGCTCTGGCTCTTGTTGATTCTTGATGTTTAAACTAAACAGTGTCTACCTAAAGGAGAAGCTTTGTATTTGTAATAGCAAGAAGTCAACTGCTTTATTTCTTGAAGCTTGTAAAAATGCTATTCTGCTTCTGTATAGTACTAGTTTATGATCTCTGATTTATTTATCCTAACTATCAAAATTTAATAAGTGAATATGAGAAAATTTCAAATTGATGATCCCTATGGGTCCCTTTGAATTCAGAATATTCTGTAATTAAGGAACTTGTGTTTTAATCAACTGTTACATTAGTATGTTGGTATAAATGGAGCTCGATGTAGTTTTGTTTCCAGTTTTCAAACTTACCTCTTTCTACTTCCTCTGTTGTAACTGTGTGCTTTTCTGTGCTTGCAGATATGTATAAGTAGTAATAACTGTAGTAATGTTGGAGTTTAAGGCAGCTTTGGCAGATCTGTCTAAAGATATGCAAAGTGTGTCTGTATTTACATGGAAAGAAATGCAAAGTAATATAAATACAAAGGATCTATTAGTTGTCTAGATAATATTTATTTATAGGTATTTTTAGCCTAAATTTACATTCTTTATTCAGTTACTGGGTTTTTATTGTTGATGGTGAGGAATCATGGACTGCACAGTCAGTGGGCAATATAAAGCCTATAAATATCTGACAGCTTATCATAAGTGATATAAATATTTATAACACAGTCTGTACAAAATGTCTGAATATGTTCTTATTAAGGAGTTTGGCACAGTAACAATGTGTTTCTACAATGCATGCATCTGTAAGTGAAATTATGGAGAAGGCTATACATGTGGTAACTGTTCCAACTGCAGATATAATCTGAAAAAAATCACAATCTCATCTTTGTCTAGGAGCCACTGAGAGTGGGGAAATGGTCTGTACAATATGTCAGGAAGAGTATTCAGAAGCACCAAATGAAATGGTTATATGTGATAAATGTGGGCAAGGTAACTAGATTTTTTTTTTCTCTTTACTGCATTTTAAAAGATGTTTTGATTTGTTTCACAAAGGAGGATATTTGCCCGGCTATGACTGACTGCTCAACTGATCTTAAATTTTGTAGCCCTTAGTGGCTATTAACAGCTCAGTGAAAGATGATAATCCATGTTAAAGTGACTAACACCTGTTCTGTAAGTCAAGATTATTTTTTTCTCCTAAGAAAATTTAAAAGACCATTTTGAATGTTTTACCAATCTTTTTGTTCAGGTTTTTGGCACTTAATGATGGCTAATGCCTTGTAGTTGCATTAATGTTGTGCATAGTTAATTCTGTGGAAGCTTTTGTCCGTTGAATAACAGTTTGGCTGATCATTTTTCATACAGGTTACCATCAGCTGTGTCACACACCAAATATCGATTCCAGCGTGATTGATTCAGATGATAAATGGCTCTGTCGACAGTGTGTCTTTGCAACAACAACAAAGGTGTGTTTCTAGAATGTTAATACATTTCATATTACATGCATCTTTGTTTTTGAAATTCAAACAAAAAAGGCTCTTTTTCTAGTGATTTCTTTTTTATCTTTGATCTGAATGCGAATTTTGTATGTTGAGAAGTAATGCTACTTTTAGAAATTGACGATGTTTCACTTTTAAACAAACATGCTAGTATTAAAACATAAATACACCTGGAAATATTTGACTTGAAAGTTATGAAAACTTTTCTATAATCAAATGAAAAGCTTTGCAAGTTTCAGAAATACATTACTGTTTTTTGTAACCTAATGTATCTGTTTTGGCCCAGAGAGGTGGTGCGCTTAAGAAAGGACCAAATGCCAAAGCACTGCAAGTCATGAAACAAACGTTACCATATAATGCAACAGACCTTGAGTGGGATGCAGGTCATAAAACCAATGTCCAGCAGTGTTACTGCTATTGTGGGGGACCTGGAGAGTAAGTAAATGGATAATATGTAAGAACTTTTCTTTACTGCAGCTACAAACCTGGACTCTTCTTGTAGACTTCCTTGTGAGCTTGTTAATTTCTGTTTCTGTGTGTACGTATCAGAGGCTGGATGCAAAGCGGGATTTTTGAAGTGTCTCACAGTGGCAAGTATATTATTAATTTCTTCTCCCATAAAATATTCTGGTTTGTTTTAATTTTGCTATGTGACCATCACAGATCATCACAGTACATTCTGTAATGAACAAGAATTTTTTTTTTGTTTTGCTACTGTTGAAGTTTTGAGTTTGGATGGAGTGATTTTTTGATGATCTTGCAGTTCTAGGCAGAATTTTTCTGATGTTAACTCAGGTCTGTCATAAGTCAGGAAAATAAATGTAGCTAGAGATTAGTTTATTAAATTTTGTTGGAATAGAGAGCTGTCTGATTCTACCATAACATCTCCTGGTTTTCAGTCACTGACAGGGGAAAGATTTTTTTTTTTTCCTCTTATGGCATTACAGAGTCCTCTACTGGTTCTTTTTTACAAGAAAGACAAGAAGAGGACTTCTTAAGCAGGTAGAGATAAGTACTCTGGTGTCTGCTTGGATGAGTGATTGAATAAGATAGCATTGAAGATTTGAGGTCAAGACCAGTCAAGAGTCCCACAAAAAAAGCAAAGTTTTTGAGTATGTACACAGGACAGAGTTCTGGTTTGGGACTTTTGAGACTTGAACAAACATGACTATCAGTTTTACATGGTTCCTTTTCTCAAGGGAGAAGCTGAAAAAGGAAGAGATGTAAACTATGAAGTTTCTTTTGAGGATGTAAATAGTTGGATCCTCAGAACAAATGTTTGTGACTTAATGCAGTTGTGTCATGCTTTAGAAAATAACAAGGAAGCTAATCAAGTATGTTAGAAGGAGCTTGTGTCCTGAATTCTTACTGAGAATTAAAAGGTGGATGTCAGAGTAAATTAAATGTTCTTTTTCTTAGTTTAATAACTTAATTAAAATTAATTCCTTTACTAGACTATCTTTTATTATTCCTAGTCTGTCTTTTCTAGTAATTCATTACGGAACTAAATGTTACTGAAATATCCATCAAGATGACTTTCAGAAACTGTGAAAATCAGTTTGGATCTCTTCCTGTTTAATTTAAACATAATGAAGAAACAATTTTCAGTAACTTTTTTAACACATCTTGTGTCTCTTTCTGTTGTTGAAGCTGGTATCTAAAGATGTTGCAGTGCTGCAAATGTAAACAGTGGTTTCATGAGGCTTGTGTGCAGTGCCTCCAAAAGCCAATGCTTTTTGGTGATAGGTAAGAACATTAAACTATACTTTGTGGTTGTATTTATTTAAAATGTGGGGGAAGTCTCACATATAAGCTTTTATCAGGATATCCATAACACAACAGTATTTTTCAAAAAGGAGTTGAGTTTTCAAAAAGGAGTAGAAGTTTATACACAAGACAGCCTGTGTTCAGGTGTGAGGAAAATGTAGTTCTTCATCTCAGTTGGATGGGGGATGCAGCGGTGGTGGTGGAGAGGTGACCAAGGGAGAGTTGGATTCCAGCTGTTACTGCCTTCACTTTGTGTGCAAATCCTTTATACAATAGGTGCAACTCTACGTCCTCTGTTCATGTGGGAGGAGTTAGGATAAAAAGAAACCAAAGAGAGTGCTGCTCTGTGCTTTTATTTTAAGAAGAACTTGGAGCACTTGCAGCAGATGAAAGAGGAAAATTGGAGAAGAGAATCGAAGAGCATTTCATTCATTATTTATTGTAATTTTATGTGGGAATTTTTCTGGAATATTTGTATGATAAAACCGAGTTAGGACCCAGGAATATGTGGGTCCTTCTAATGCATATTTACACTGGTGCACAGGTTTTTGCATTTGAGAGATTGTGCTGGGGACATTACAGAGGCATCTTCACTGATACAGTCACAGGTTGAGGGACTTTGTCAGGCAGAATGAAACAATGGTAGCGGGATGAAACTGAAGAAGTACCTGGAATCTGGGATGCAGGTATCAGTACAGATTATAGAAGTTGCTAAAGGAAGATAAAGAGTAAAGGGACTCACAAATCCCATATGGCTGAGTTTCTAGCTTGCTTAACTTTAATTTTTTTCATAATCAGGGTGTTAAAACACTGTGTGTGTATGGCCACCCACCACCCAGACACGTGTACATATACATATTTATATATTTTCAGGTTTTATACGTTCATTTGCTCAGTTTGCAGTTCTGGACCAGAATACCTCAAACGTTTACCCTTGAGATGGTAAGTACACGTTTTTAAAAAAAAAGGGTGAGTTGAATACATGCTCTACTTTTTGTTTTGGTGTTTTGGTTCTCCTTGCTAAAAAGGAAATCTGCTTGTTAGCTTGAGCTGTTTCCCGAGTCATTCTTGCTGTGTGTATGATCAGGGATAAATTTCTTTCAAAGTTGATCTTTAAGGAATATATTGTGATTGCATGCTCTTGGGATTCAATCCTGGGATCATTCAGTGAAGTAGCAAGCAACTACTCACTTGTGTATGTGAAGATTGAGATGTCTAAAAAAGTGGTTTTTGCAAGTTTGGGATCTTGCTGTAATTATGTAAGGCAAATGTAGTGAGCACCAGAGCATGCATCCTGATACATTTTATAATAGTTTCCTTGAATGGTCTTAATGGAACTAGTCTGTAAATATATCCAATTTAGTGGATATATACCTAGTGCTAACAAATACACGGTGGAAATTACCTTGTTAAATGTTAATTCACCGAAATACTTGCATGAATTCAGAACTGATAAATTCAAGTATGAATTCAGACTTGCTTACATATCCCATGGTCCAGACCAGTTTTGGAGTTTAAAATATATCATGACAATGAGATGAGGCAGAAATGAAAGTGAGATGCAAAACAGAAGGAAGCACTTGAAGAGAAATTGCAGGAGGCTTCGTAGTGCTGTCTGGATTGAGTGTCTTAAGTTGGGCTTTGTGTTCCTCCATCTGTATAATGCTGATATCTTTTCTACTAAATTGTTTCAAAGGAAAGCAATTGGAAGAAAAATACTTGTTTTCTCTGGTTTTTTTATTCAAATATTCTAGGGTAGATATAGCACATCTATGCCTTTACAACCTAAGTGTTATTCATAAAAAGAAATATTTTGATTCGGAGCTTGAACTTATGGCCTACATAAATGAAAACTGGGATAGATTGCATCCTGGTGAGGTAAGTAAGTAGAATACCCTTTCTTGTTTTTAAATCACAGTGCATACATATGTCCTGAAAGTTGACAACCTGTGAACTGTTTTATTCTGGATGTTAAATCCTTTAGTACCTTAAAATCTGGTAATGCCAAATAATGAAATAATTTTTTGATTCCCTTGCAGAAACAGAATGCTTTTTAAATGGTGTATATTTTTCTAAAGTGTAAAATATCTTCAGGTTACCTATTCAACTAATTACTTGCATGGTGACTTCTCATTACTTAACTCTTTATTCTGTTGCACATCTACATTCTCTTTTAGTTTCATAATTTTTTTATTACTTTGTTATTTTTGTGTGGCCTGACCCAAAAATCTAAATGTAGAGTTGAAGGCAGCGTATATTGCATATGAAGACCACATTCAGTGTCTCTAAAGTGTAACACATAGTGTGTTAAATATTGTACTCAAAATTTTCTTCTTCCCTTCCTAATTCTTACAGTGGGTATGGTCACTTTGTGTCCAGTTTGGTTTTGATCCTTTTCCAGTCGGATTCAGCTACTTGTCAAGACATTTTGATTTTAGTTCATTACTATACTAGTTATTTTCCCAGCTATTTGATTACTGAGCATTTATTTTAGCATTCAAGGACATCCATTTACTCAGGCAGATTGACTTCATATTTAACTAAGAGGACCAGTGTTGGTCTTTGTTTCTGCATATGAGGTTAGATGCAAAAATTTATGATTTAAGTTCAAAGTGGCATACTGCTAGTAGAGTAAGCACTGTTTTTTGTGCATGAAAATTGTTTAGTGTTTTTAATACATGGCATATAATGGGTTGAAATTTTCTATCAGTACATCCTACTTTTATACTTCTCTTCAGTAAATTCATACAACTGTAGTCCATTTTTACTAGCACACAAAACTTGGGAAGCAAATGTATATTCTCAGTTTAAATGAGTAACTGTTTTTCATAAATTATGGAAAATAGTCTAAACATATGTGTTTTAAACTATCAGTGTCAATAGTTTGTTAGAAAGTCAAGCAAACACTACAGCATTACTGAAAATTAGAGTCATGAATACACACCAATCCATCCATGCTCAGTCTGTGAGAAACACATAACTAAGGGGGAGGAAGGAAAGGGCAGATCCAAAATAATTAAATTCACTTCTTTAATTAGTATTTTCAATTCTTTAATATTTCTACACCTTCAAGGAAACTACTGATTTGGAGTCTGAAAGCTACATTTTTAAAGGGCTCTTTGAATTAATTCATACAAGCTGTATTGAGGAAATTTCAATACTTTATTCTGAAAAGATTTTAAATGTCTCTCATGAAGTTGGCAAAAATTGGCTTGAAAAATCTGATTAACTTTGGTTAATTAGGGAAATGAGGGAAACAAATTAGTCACAGAAATAATTGACATGTAGGATACAATAATTTTAGGGGTTTTGTAATCTCCTTAAATTGCCACTGTTAAAAATGGCACTTTAGTTTCCCTCTCTACTTATTTATACTTGAGTAAGAGGAAAAGGGTTTTAGCTGTAGGTGAGACAGTAGTAAATGGTGGAGTTATCAGAACTCCTAAGCCAGTCATTTTTAACTTCTTGTTATTTAGAAAGCAATAAATATGTGGCAGTTTTCTGTAGTTTAGTGCTGCAGAGTTGCAAGACCTCCAGGTAGCAATGGATTGTACAGAATACATATGGTGAAGGTGAAAAACAAGTTGTTCCCTTCTTTGGGTTGAACCACTCAAACACCTCCCTTAGCTCTGGTAGTCACATAGACTGTCAATCTTGCCCAAAATCACGTGAAAAGCTTGGGGTTTCTTGAGTATATTTATTTGCTTGTTTTTAGCTGTTAGTGTGTTGAATTCTTTGACCTTTTCTCTCTCTTGTTTGGTGAGAATTGTATTCTTTAGAAATTATCTGGTCCTGGGTTTCTTGTTGGGTTTCTTTGAGCTGCAAATGTTGTACACTCTGGTCTTTAGTATTCATATTAATAGTGAAACATGCAAACTACTGTCAGCTCTATAATTAAAGATAAATTTACAAGTTTTGGCATGGCAACTGGAAATAATGTTAGTTTTGCTGGAATTGAAGAGTAGATACATAAATATAAATGTAAACAATCTAATTTTGCATTCTGGTACTTAAATGTTGTGTCCACATGACAGTCACCACCATACTTGTTCTGCTTTTCTCTGTAATTATTGATGCAAATTTTTGGAGAGATTTCATGTTTTGAAAGCTTGATAGGTACTAGTTACTTCAGGCTTTGTGAAAGGAGGGCAGTTAGACTGGGTTTTAGCTGAAGGGGCATGAAAATAGATCTACTGGTTTGGGTTTTTTTAAATTCTGATAATTTTTCTGTGTGTTTTCCTTCCTTTTTTGTATCAAATCAAGTAGTATTAAAAAGAAAGTGAATTGGGTCCTATGGCAGGATTTTGCCATAATTATCATAAATAATTAGGTTCTTTTGTCTATATAGTTGTCTTCTGTTTGCAACCTCAGTTTGGGAGTAGATACAGGAGATTTTTTGTTAGGAGTCTTGGGAGAGCAATGTAGTGTTATGTTCCCTCTTTCTACTAAATGTTTTTGAGATACTTTTCTTGTATTTCTTAAAAGTGAAACTCATTCTATGTTCTGGGCTTGTCCTGCCATTAATTCTGTGGATGTAAATTACAAAATATGTGGGATTATGGTTAATATGCAAGCACAGCTAATATTGTGTTAATGTACTTCACATTCAATTCTGTAGTTACAATGACTCAGAGTAACTGGAATCTTTCTGTTACTAAAGAATTTGAGAGGTTAAATGATTTCTTAATACTTTACAGCTGGCAGACACACCAAAATCTGAAAGATATGAGCATGTCCTGGAGGCATTAAATGATTACAAGACTATGTAAGTTATTGGTACTTTTGGTTTGAATTTTGCCTGTTTTTGCCTGTTTGCCTGTTTAATCTGATTTAGGTTGCAGTCTTCAGTCTATGTGATAATTGCTCTGGCTGTACATAACATTTTAAGCTTTAAATAATGTTTCTATTTCAAACTATAACATAACTATTTTGATTGTCACCCAGACCAAGAGAAAGAATTGTTTTAACTTCCATCCCCCTTCCACTCCACATTCTGTTTTTGAGGGGGAGGATTGTGATGGGGTAAAGAGGGGAGTAAAGTAGCATTTGAATGAATATTCTCTTTGCATAATTTTGTTTTGCATGTACCCTGCTATTTTAAAAGTTGTGTTCCCTGGGATCAGAATTTTAACAATTAATTTAACACTATCTAGGTTTATGTCTGGAAAAGAAATAAAGAAAAAGAAGCATTTGTTTGGCTTGAGAATTCGAGTTCCTCCTGTGCCACCAAATGCTGCTTTAAAGGCTGATAAAGAACCAGAAGGAACTTCACATGAGTTCAAAATTAAAGGCAGAAAGTCCTCTAAACCAATCCCTGATGTGAGGTAAAATAACCCAGTCATTCTGGTGGTGTTGTGCTAATTGGGGCTACTTTGGGTATTTTTCGGTGCCAACAAAAAAGGCCTTTTCTTTGTAGAAGTTTTTTTTTTAATAATTGTAAAGGCAGATTATTTGTGAGAACAAGGTCTTAGAGCAGGATTCTTCTAAAAAATCAACATGAAACTTAGCAGTAAGATCAACAGAAAATATCCTAACTTTGCTGTCATTTGGGAAACAAAACCTTTTGCCTTATTGGATCTCTTAGGCAGTAATCTAACTAGAATTTTCAATAAGAAGTATGTTGTGAAATAGTAACTTGTATTGGTAAATGTGTCATCTTTTTCACCAAGAGTAATCCTATGAATAAATGATATTTAACACTTGTTCATTCCTCTTCAACATTTGGGAATCAGTAATGTCCCTAGAAATACACTGAATTTGTTACGTTATTATGAAGACAAAACCACGTAGCTTTGTACCTGCAAATTTTGATTTGCCAGAATCATTTCATTTAATACAATGTTTTAGAAATAAGCATCTAATTGTATATTCATTGCCAAAGGAAAACATGTATTCAATGAAAATTATCATCAGTAATACAGAATAAAATACAAATTTTCTTCTAGGGAAATAAGTAATGGTATAGAAAGAAAGGGGAAAAAAAAATCAGTAGGTCGTCCACCTGGTCCCTATACAAGAAAAATGATTCACAAAACTCCAGAGTCATCTCCTCTGGTAAGGATATTTCTTCCCCCTCCCTCCCTTCCTTCTAACTGCATCATAAATGTTGAAGAAAAACATAACAAGTTAATATGAATTTATATTCCCTCACTTGCTCTCAAATAAAATCAATCAAAAAATTTAAGTTGAAGTACCTTTTTTTTTTCCCCTTAGGATAATGAACCAGTTCCAGTAATAGAGAACCCAGCCTTGGAATTACCCTGCACTGTTGGGTAAATTAAAAAAAAAAAACAACCCTCCCATAAAACATTATAACACCATGTAATTTATCTGTTTGCTTCTGAAATGTCAGCTCAGTTTTTAATATAAGACTTTTTTTTTACATGCCAAATGTGTTATCTTGCAAAACAGGAAATCTGATGGAACTGCACATTCGTCCAATACCTCAGATGTGGAATCCACAGGTGCTGCCAGTATGAAAGAAACTACCTCATCTAACATTTCCAGACATTATAGGTAACTACTCAGTTTCTCTGTCTGCTGTAAAGATCAACATTTGCAGTGTATTCAATTTAATAAAATTTTCTCAGAGTAGAGCTATAAATAACATGGGGGAATACAAAGAAATAGGATGAGTGAAAATTTGTCTTTAATAGTTCTGCTTACAACTCAGAGGGTGAGGATTTTTTGGTGCTCACTAACCATTGTTTTTGATGTAAAATATGAGGCTGAGTGACATTTACTGAAAAGAATTAAACTGCATAAGCATTTGCTAAGCTTAGTTTTCTACTAATGGTCACAAAGGAGTTGATGTACTCTGAATTAATTTTAGCAGCTTTTGTTTTTGTAGGTTTGTGTATTCGTGTTATAAAATACTAAGTATGCTGTGATTTTCTACAGTCAATAGAGCATAAAAAAATTTTGGCACAGAGTTTATAAATAAATTATTAGCTATAGTCAACCTTCCTGCAAGCAAATTGTTACTTGAACTTTTCCCTCTCTCAAGTTCAGCAAATAGATATTTCTCTTTTATGGATGTACATGGCTTCTACTATTTTGTCTCCCCTTTCTGGCTCATGCTATTTTACATTGAGTGCTTTCATGAGTTATTTTTCTGTGCATTATTGATATAAATAGTCAGTTTTCAAAAAGCTCATGTTTAATTTAGAGTTCTGGAATTGTTACCTATCTGTAGGCAGTAAGTATTTTTTGAGTGAAAAACAACAAAAATTATTACATGAGTGGCATGGAAATAGTTGATGATGCAGCATACATTTTGAATTCCCTTGGAGTTAATGCTGTGGGGTTTTATTTTCAATAGTTTATCTGACTCGAGAAAAAGGACTCGTACAGGAAGAACTTGGCCTGCTGCAATCCCACACTTGAGGAGGAGAGGTCGCTTTCCACGAAAAGCACTCCAGACTCAAAATTCAGAAATTGTAAAAGATGATGAGAGCAAGGAAGATTACCAGTATGATGAACTCAATACAGAGATACTTAACAACTTAGCAGATCAGGAGTTACAGCTCAATCATCTGAAGAACTCCATCACTAGTTACTTTGGTGCAGCAGGTAGAATAGCTTGTGGGGAAAAATACCGTGTGCTGGCTCGTCGGGTGACACTTGATGGAAAGGTGCAGTATCTTGTGGAGTGGGAAGGAGCAACTGCATCCTGACTGTAGGACTGAACATTATGTTCACTGCACTGTCATCTGTAAGTACAGTTCATAATGCAGAGCCGCGAGAGAAATGGTCTTTAAATGTGTTTCTAAAAAAAAAACAAAAACAAAAAACAAAACAAAACCAGTTTAGCCTTAACATGTAATTGTTATCATTACAGCTCTTGTGATAAAGACTTATCTTTTTAAAATCTGATCTGAGACTTAAATTTTTTGATCTGAACATTGTTAGATTGTTTTAGGTTGGGATATTTTGGGTTACAATTGCTTAAAAATGTGCATGGTGTTTTAAAAAAGATGACATTTTCTAGAGAACATTCCATGGATACAGTTATTGTGATTTAGAGAAAATATTATGTAGATAGCACAAATATTTGGAAAAATCTTGGTTTGTTTTCTTACCCAAATGTTTGCAGAAATGTATTTCTATTTCAATACTTTCTAGATTTCATAAGTGCAGTGTATATAATGCCTACTGAAGACTGTAAAATACTGAAGTTTTCTTTCAAACAAAGTGTAAAAAAAAAAAAAAAAAAAAAAAAGAAAAAAATATATTGAGCCTGTAAATTGCTCTGTGACCAGACTTCATTGTCTTCTTAATATATTCTCTGTGTGTGTGCGTGTGCGGTGTGTGCGTATATACAGAGCTGTATATGCACACACAGAGCTGGGCGTGTATATAGATGTGTGATTGTGACCTATGCAATACCAATTATGGGATCCGTCAGCTTCTGAGAATACATCCCATAATTCTTTTTTCAGGAATAGTTGCCAGTATTTACACAGCAGCATTTCTTCTCAGGCTTATTGGGTGCTGTTGCTTTTTATATACTAAGGAAAAGTGTCCAACCAGTGCAGTGTGTTCTGGCAATGGGTGCAGTCATTGATGTTCGTGTGCTCTACATTCCATTATTCTCCATTTGAATTAACCGTTAAAAAATCATGCAGGACCTGAAGATTTTGAAATGAATTCTACTGGAAATAATGATTTGAAAGCTCTTGTGGCACTCTTGATTGTAAATTCCATGTCCCAGTTATAAAGTAAGTTGACAGGAGTTGTGCAGGATTTCTACATACCTGTAGAAACAGTCATATTTTGATAAATGTAGTATGAACGAAGTGTATTATTGCACAGGGTCAACAAATGTTGCCCTTTGAAGTAACATTACTGATTTTATTACAACATTACCTCTTTTGTGTTTATAAAATGTACCAAGTTTTAAATTGATAAGATTATTTTACTTGTTAAAAAAAAATCAAAAAGTCTCTTGCCAGTATTAGATGTTTTTTTCTTTGTCTGCTACTTTTGAGGGGGTTTTAGCCAAAGAGTAAACAGAAGAATATTTTTACTTTGGTGGTTATTCACTGTACTGTATAAGGTTAGTTTTCTTACATGCTTACAGTTTGCCACCAAAATAAAATTATGTAACATTAACAAATGACAGAGTGGTTTGAAGTGTACTGCCTGAGTTAGTACTTACTTATTCCATTACTTAGTTATTTGACTTTTTCTGCTTATCTTGAACATCTTGAAAAGGTGATTTTTTTTTTTCTGAATTTTTTTGTCACCTTATAGCCAAAGGAAGCAGAGAAAGCTTTTTATCCTGGTCTTGGCTTATGGCTGGCTGGGTTATATTAGCTTTATAAAAATGCTAATTAAAAACTCCCACTTCTGTTTACCTTCACTAAAATGTGTGGGTTTTTTTCTCACACCCTCGGCTATTAATTTAACGTTGCCTTGCCTATAGCTGCAATATTTTGATAACACAGCAGCTTCATGTTAATTTTTTGAATGTTTATATCTTGAGATAATGCAAAATGTAAAGCCTTTGTAACCTTACTCACACCATCTGTATTTGTCTTTATTGTTTCACTTTATCCAAGTCCTTTAATTCTAACTGAACACCAGCAGTATTTTTCATAAAGATTCATTTAATGATAAATATTGGAATGTACTTGGGGACTTTAGTGGGGAAGGTGTGGGGAGAAAATACTTGTCAAGCTTCAGCTGTCCATAGACCTAACTATTGTGAATGTCATTTCATTTTATTATGGTGTTTGACTTAACTCTGATGTTCAGTTTGTATTTTTGGAATTGCTTTTCTCTTAGAATTAAAAGACCAACATTAAATGTGTGTATTTTTTGAGAGAGAAGAATGAGTTTTGATTCTGTACTCTTGTGAAGCACATACTTGGTGGCATCCTCCTATCCATCATTTCCCAATCTCTAGCTTTTTCCTGTTCCTGTCCTGGAGACACTTGCCCTGCACATAGACACTAACTGGTGTTCCAGCTATGGTTGAGGGATGCTTTGTTACAAGGTGTCATGTACTGGAAAATGCTGCAATAGTGCTGCTGAAGATAGAGCTAGAGTAGTAATTAAAGCACACCTACAATGCCTTTCTCATTTTATGTGGATTTCATTGTATGTAGTAGTGATGTGTCTAAAGGAAAAAGACAAATGTTGCTGTATGTAATGATTTCATTTTGGTATAACTCGATCATTGTATGTATGCATGTGTGTAAATATATGTAATTCAACTTCGTTGTGGTCACTGATTTAGAACCATTTCTCTGTGTATATTTAATATTTTTCCATTATGTTTTATTTGTATTACAGTAGTATTTAGGTAGGAGAAGTCTCTTGTGACCGTTCTAAAACGATAGGTATCGCATGAACAAGACAGCAAAGAACTAATGGCACAATACTGGTCAGAATTGTAAAATATGAATCATAGCAAACTATTTGTCAAATCATTGTTCTCAACAAAAACTTCAACAGGACTTTTGAATAAAACCATGGTTTTTCTATGCATAACAGGCATTTTGAGTGAGATTGCGAAGGAATTTTGAAAAATCTCTAAGCATGATACATGAAATGAAGGTCAATGTTTTGATTTAACATGAAGACAAATAAATTTTAAAAGGCCTTTAAGGTGAAGACAAGCACTTTATTGTCTGGGGGGGAGGGGGAAGATAATTTAATAAACAGTAAAATTGTTTGTCTTTGGAACATCCTACTAAAGTGATCTTGAGTGTTATATTTCAAAAGGAAATTGGTGGAGTGAGAATGGAGCATGCCAAGGCTGACAATGGAGCAATAGTCAGAACAGAGTGATAAGGATAACCTGGACAGAAGCATCAGTTCGGTGCACAGAGGGAAGAGGATGAGAATTGCAAGTGCCACACAGGTAATATGTTCAGGCATGTCTCTAGCTGACTCACATCTGTCTGAGTGAAAAATAACACTCCGGTTAAGGGCATGATGGGAGAAAATTGCATTTTGTAGAAATGGAGAAAAGGGTTTATGATGCTGAGTTTTGTTCAGTCAATGTTGAATTTAAACTGATGATTAAAGATGATATGGAGATGTCAGATCCACTGATATCCTAGTTTAGTTAGAAAAACTATAATATAAAAGTAAAAAAGTATTAATGCACGAGTTAATCTTTGAAGTTATTAATGTCTGTACAAAAGGTTTTTGGGGGTTATTGGTTGGTTGGTTGTGTTTTTTGTAAGTTGGATCATCTATAGGTGAAGTGTAATGAAGAGAAAGACATGGAAAAAGGGTCACCTTTAGAGTCCCTGAAGGAAGTTGGAGGGGGAAATAACTGTCTTTTAGCAAAGGTAGTGCAGGACAGTAGAAAGAAAAGCAAAAGACAAGTACCAGTACAAGCTGTGCAGAGTCAAGAGAATAAGCTTGAAATTTGATGCTTTTGCTGTCTTTCAGATTTATCATTCAGCAACATTGAAACAAGATTTTTGTATTGTCTTGGTGTTTTAGTGTTTTGCATTTTTGAATCCCTTAATGTTTTCAGCTAGCTCATCTCTGCTATTTTTTTAAATCAGGTTTGTACGTATTTCAGCACTGAGATCCATACACCACAATATCAACAGTTACTCTGGTTTTCATTAGTGCCAAAATACTTTGCCTGCAGATACTAATTTTTCAAACACAGCTGTAGTTCATAGCATTCTTTTTATATAATGTTTCTTCTAATCTGTTTACTGATACTATTTCACCAGTGTGTGTTTTTCTTGTTCTAATTTATGTTTCTGGCTTCTCAATTTGACAATATTCAGTTTGCTTCCCATTGTTAGCTACTTAGTGTTTGGCACTGATTGACTTCCATGTGGTTTTGGTTTCCTAGTCTTCTGTTTATTTAATGTTCAGCACAGTAATTTCCAATCCTGACATCTGCAGTTTTACTCTTAACCAGCTCATTTACTTCAAAACCTGCTTTAAAGCAGGAAGCTTATAGTTCTGTCTTGCTCTAAATAAAGTTTTTCTGTAAGCACCATTTCCAAGTCCTTCATTTGTACTTTGCCATTCTTTAATGAATACTCACAAAACTTGCCTATTGTTGCATTTACTTGTGTCACCATCCAGTGGGATAGTAACTGCTTTGCTTTGTACCTTTTTTCCTCATTCATGAACATTACTAAGGTTGCCTGTTTGTGTCACTTGGTTGCTCTAATTTGACATTCGTAACTTCACAAATCAGTTGCATGATAGCAGAGACCAGAAAAAGCACTAAGGGTAAAATTCTAAAGATCATCAACAATAGTTGGAAATAGTGGGAAAAGGAATTAATGAACAACTGGAAAGATTTTAACTCCATTAAATCCTTAAGCATAAAAGAAAAGGACTTTTATTCCATGTTTTATTTCAGATCCCTTAACATAAGGTTGAAATGTATAGATGTTTCTAGAACTTTTCTTTTGGCAACTCTATGGCCTCCTTATGCACCTGTGTTCCAATTTAGCAGGTAGCAGATGGAGAGTGAGGATGGATATCATTTCCAGAAACTTGGTATGCACCAAGGAAAGAAAGGAGTTTGTGAACAGTACGGGTTCCAAGTCTCATTAACTGTTGTCAACAGCACTAGATAGCTTGAGAGATGTAATTCAGATGCTTCTGGTGAAACTTCTGCAGTGTAGGTTGGCTTACTACTACTTCTAAGTTGTTTTTCATTATTTTATTACTATTTTATTATCTTTGCCTTTGATAAAAATCAACAGTTATGTTATGTGAATTGTTGATTTTGAAAACAAAATTATACAGTAAGTTATGCAGGTTTTGATTGCCTTTTTAATTTCTGTAGTGATTTGTGTTAATTGTGCTTACTCAGCTCTGTACCTTACTATTCATACAGCATTTCTCCTGTATGAAGAGTGAATTTCTGTGAGAGTACTGCTGGAGCCAGGGGGAAAGCATGGAAAAGGAGGGGCAATTTCTCAGCAGTAACTAAGAATTGTATGTTCCCCGTCTACACCACAAGTTGCTAAGTTCTCAAATGAAAGTCTCAAGGAAAATTGTTCTCTGAAACACAGGAAAGGAACTGTTAGTTTTTAAAGACATCAGCTATAGCTCAGTCGTCTTAGTTTCAGCCTGTCTTAATTAAATTTTGGGGATAATGAGTCTGTACAGCAGATTGCCATATAAATATTAAAAAGACCCCAAATTTCAGTAAGGAAAAAAAAAAGTAATTGTTGTGACTAATGGAGTAAAATCTTTAAAAATGTGGTCTTAACAGTGTACCACGTGGTTATGGAATGAGGATGGTGCTGCAACCTCACAAACAAGTGGAGTTAAACGAGGCTGTGCTGCGCTGCTGAGCACGAGAAGCAATATGCCAGTCTGAGGCACAAGACTGTGTTGTGTTGGACAGAAGTGAGGGCAGAAGGTGTCATTTCTCATAGTGCACACTTGGAGAGATCAGGAAAGGCAACTTTAGCAAGTATTTCTCATGGCTGTGTCCAAAAATAGCTCTTGAGGGTTTTTACTGCTCATGTACTTTTTCAAGTCAAATCACTGTTTCTTCTACCACTAATTGCCTGATCTGACAACATAACACTGTAGCTTAGCATTTTATGATCATTTCAATGATTCAAAACACAGCCTAGAGGAAGTTCCTGTTTCATTTCTTGAACAATGTGGTTTGCAGGTTTCCGGACAAGCCCGGGTGTCTCAGAGCCTTATGAAAGGGTAAACAAGCTCAGATTGGTCATGTATTACTCAATTACCCAAAAAAATGCTCCAATATTTTGAGCTTTATTCTTGGGATCTGCAGTATTACTTTATGAATAATACAAAAATATTACATATGAATAACTAGTAGTAATTGATAAGATTCTTAATTGTGAGCTTGAGATTATGATACTATTTCCTGTTGATGTTTGCTGCTGAAAGAGACAGTTAAATATGTTAAATACTTTCTCTTAGAAAGACCAGAGATCAGTGTCTTTCTGACCTGATGCCTGTGTAAATCTTAAATTATTTGCACTGATAAAGTTGATATTTACAGTGAATAAGAACAGAATTTGAACACTGCATGAGGAAGAAATGAAAATGTTGCATTACTAAAATAAAAGTTCCTGTTAGCGTAGCATCCTTGATCTTTTGCAGCATTCATAGGTATTCATACCATTCTTCCTTCATTACAAAACAACACAAACACAGGTTTAAACTTGATTTATTGAAAATCTCAGTTTTGCATAATTATTCAACATGTGCAAGTCTTAGAACATTTAATTCTGAATAAAAAGTCCATTAAAAAAAAGTAATTTATATTCTCCTTTGTAAATTTTATACAGTTAAAAGCAATCTACTCTTCAAAATCCAAGTACAATGTTACTTAACTGCAAGTTTGAATGCCTAATCCTTCACCCTATCATAAACATATTCCAGCTGCCAAAGTCAATGAACCTTTTTAGTTATTCCCTCTTCCATTTTCTAAAGTGGACCTTGAATGAAGAACAAATAGTCAGAGCTCTTAATTGCAAAACAGTAATTATTTCCAGATGAACTCTGCTGACAATTGTTGCATTTCCCTTCTCCTTCTCTCACTGTTTGTAACAGGAGACACTGAACTGCAGCAGTCCTGCATCTTTGAGCAGAGCAGGCTGCATCCAGTCGCAGGTTAAACTGGGACACCGAACGGTTTTGCCACTGATGTGTAACTATAGAGAGGCACAGCAGAGCAGCTGGGAAACCCAATCCCTTAAGGTGCTCTTGAAAAACTTGGCAAAGCTTATCTGTTGGATTCTAAGCTGAAATCTTGACTCTAGTAGCTTGGAGAGCAGAGGTAGACGTCTTAGTCACAGCTTCCCAGAGCTGGTTCAGCATTTTGCAGATGGTTTGGAGCATCACACATGGTGATGCAAGCAAAGAACAACATGGTATAGTGCTACTGGGAGAGGGACAGGGAAGTGGCAGGAAAGCATTATTTACTACTCTAGCTGAAAGAATTTTTTGCTTTCTAGACATTGTTCTTATCACAGAAATAAGCTTTCTACTTCCAGGCAGTTTAGAATAGAAAGCATCATATGGAAGTAAGATACACAAAACTTTAAAGGGGTACAGTCTTATTTTGGACACAGCTTTGCAGAAAGATGAAGTAGCTCAACAGCCTTTGGAGCCCTCTATAACAAGTTCTGTAATAATAATAATAATAATACTTTTGCTTATAAAAACTATTTAGAAATATTATTGCTAGGTCCTTTTGTCTGAAGTTGAAACTGAAGTGCTGTTTCTGTGTTCTGTAGCCCTTGCTGGCATGTTTCATTTGAACAACATATTTCTTCAATGCACCTACTGACCCTGTTTTTATTCCTAAAACAATATTTAATCACAGAAAGTCTCAAAGTTGCAACTCTGCCATTCATACAGATGACCCCACAACAGGCACAACACTACTACATATACTTTTTTAAAACACTTTTTTTAAAAGTGTTTTTAATAGAGTTATAAAAAAACTCTTATGATGAAATGTAGTTAACACATTTATACAAGAAATTCCAATGACTTGGCACATTGTAAAAATTACTAACTTGGAACTAATAAAAAAAAAGTTAATTCTCACACATCAGGGGTTTTGGCAAAAACTCTATACCCTCACGACACTGTTAAAAGCCATTTCATCCAGATACTATAAATTTCTGATTTGGTATTAGCTTTGCCTTAGTGCTAGTGATACTACAGATTCAGTTCATCATAAAACTTGAAGCCTGTACTTACTGCTCCTGTCATTAGTGCCTTATTCAGATGAACAGCTAGGTACAGAAACACAGGTTATGTGAAGGATGTACTTAAACAGCTGAAAGACTTGTGAGGGTGAGCAAAAAGGGAAAGTTTAGGTGAACACCTTTGGTTTTATATGCCTATGTAAGTCACCTGACTGTTACATTAGTCGTAGTGTAATAAAGTGGAAAATAAAAGGGATTTTGCAACTACAACAATCAATGTTTGTTTTGGCATACCATGACACCCCCTGCCTTTATTAAAAGGAAAAAAAACATGAGAAATTACTTTTTTAAAATTTATGTATTACATGAGGTTACAGTAAATAAGAATTTGCAAACCATACTTCAAAGTGTGCCTGTATTTGTTTGTATACCATGTAGTCACTTGACTCATGTAACAGCCAAAAAGGAAAATAAGATTGTACAGCTACAGGACAGAAGGATTTACGAACAGGAATTGTACCTATTTTCTCCAATTATTTTTCAAGACTGCCTCAATTTCACATTGATGGTGCTTTTTTTAAAGTGCTGATATTAGTCATCTGTTATAAAAAGAGATCTCATGTTCTTACATAGTTAGCCCAGTGTTTCTCCATGATGCCAAAAAACAAAACCAGGATTTTTAAAAACATGTAACTTTGAAGAAAAATGACAGTAACTACCAATCTTGTAAACTTAGGCACATGTAAATTCACTCATTTAACAGCAACTAAACCATGTCTAAATTACTACCTAAACTTTTATGTGAAAATAAAGAAAATGACAGTTATATTAACATTACTTTGCATATGCACCAAGTGTGCTATGCATAAGGTAGGCATTAACAGTCATTAACAAATCCTACAAGTACAAAAAAAGTTAGTAGCATTTGGAAAAATGGGAGAGCTTGGGAGGAGGTGTTATGTTCATGTTTAAAAATAAACAAAACACAAACCACCACAAAAAACAACAGAAAACCCCCAAACACAAACAAGACCAGCACTATCACATCCAAAAAGCCCAACGTGAATTGCAAACCTGATTTTTACTGTCTCTTCAAAAGAATCTGAAAGGTCTTTATTTTCTCTACTGTAGTTTATTGCCCCCCTTCTCCCCCATACCTGTTATATTGTTATGATCATAATATGAACATTAATGAATATTAAGTTCTGCTTTTCCTCTTATCTTCAAAGAGACTTTTCAACATGTAAACCTGAACAGCTGATACCACCACCATTACTCCCAAGTTGACCATGGACCAGAAGTTCACTCTGTCAAAGTTGCTTTCTTGTATGTTTCGGTCCCGAGCCTCAAATGCTCTGAGCAGGGTCTGAATCTGGACACTTTTGCTTAATCTGGCTTTGACACTGTTGATGGATTCCTGGTAAGTAACAAAAGAGTATTTTTAGAAAAAAGCCACCTGAATTACACGTATAGCTTGCAGCACATACAAAATTATTAACACTGTATTACCACCTGTAATTTAATTTCTTGACAAGCAAAAAGTTAATTTCATTTTAAAATATACACATCATCACAGTTTTGATTAATTTGTCTAGGCTGTTTGTTGTGTATCACCTAAAAAGATTTAATTAATGTAGCATTAGTGTTCTGTAGTAATTTTGGTTTTTTCTCTTTTATAGGTAGGGAGGTAAGAGAAATCAAACCTATTTGGACAAATAAAAATATGAATTCTGCAGAACTAGTCTCAAAACAAATTATGTAGTGGCAAGCAAATGTAGAGTTTTTCTGCTGCATAATAAAATTAAGGAGTTTTTTTAACAGAAACTATCATCAGAGCTATATCTGTAGCAAAAGAAAAGTCCTGTCTGCTTATGCTGTTTCCACTGTAGTGGCTATAAACTGCTGCTTCAGCCATGATACAAAAGCAGAATTTTGACAATAAATCTTGAATAGGACAACTGGAGGTCCTAGAAAGGACATAGAGTGTGACCCTAGAACTAAAGGAAGTACATGAACACTCCAGCCATGTCAACAGCAGCTCAAGATTCACACCTTATTCTGCACTTACTAAGTAAACATCTGGTCCTATGATCTGTTGAAGTTTCATCCACCACATAATAGATACTGACAACATAAAATCTGCTTTCATGAAGTGCTGAAGTATGTTCTTGATAAAATTATGGATCCTGAGTAACTTTTAATAAGAAGAGTAACATTTGCAGTGAGAGGAGGCTAATAATTAAAAAAAAGCAAAACAAAAAAACAAACCCAAGACCATAAGGTTAAATCCAGCAGTAACCTTTTCTCTGTTTCATATTTAACAAAAATATTTCAAAATAGCTATTCTGGGGAGCCAAATAATTTTATGATGATAAAGTTCATTGTTACACAATAACGAAAGTGAACACCACACAAGAGCTTTAAACGTAAGACATAATTCCTATTTTTGCCAGAAAATGTGTTCTCATTAAGGAATTAAACTATTAAGTGTTTATGTTAATCCTCATAGGCCTTGCAGGGAAAGTAATACTTGACTAAGTGAACAATGGGATCCAATACTAATGTTAACTTTACAAAAATTACCTACTTTATAAGATTTTCAAGGCTCCCAAACATAAGTTCTACATTTCTTTTTCTTTTGGAAGATATACCAGTATGGAAACAAGTATCTATCAAATCCATTCAAGTATTTTTTGTGATTAGTGTGAGTGGGATTTTCTTCACAACTTCACCTATCAATTTTGCTTTTTTCTAAGTGTCTTGATTGCCAATTTTAAAGATCAGATTTTCAGATTCTGCATTTAGTTTTATTATTATTTAAAAGTGTATCATACCCCTATAAAATACTTTAAATATTGTTTGGTTATTTAAACATCTGCATTGTTTATGGCAATAAATAATACCCTGTAATTTTCTACATGATGTATTCAGTAAGTGTGTGCAGATGTTGGGGTTTTTGGGTCAATTTTTTTAAAGATACCTATTGTCTGTAGCTATGATCAAACAAACAATAGCTCACTGCATCCAACCAAGCATTAAGAGCAGGGGTACTGGAGCATTAAGCAATCCTTTGCTTCTAGAGTAATCTCAATATTTAATGATCATAAAGAGAATAAGAGCTTTGACTCAGCAGTAGTCTGAATCCTGCATCAAACAGGCTGAGCATACAGTTTAAGTAAACATAACCCCTCAAACACTGTCTGCAAAGATAAACTTATAGGTTATGCAAATTAACTCTCATTCTGTTTATTAGTTTGAAAAGATGTAATAAAATTTGGGGGCAAAAAACCTAACATAGTAATATCTAATTTACTGAAGGTAGAAACAGTTATTCCTACTTCTGCAAAGCTGTGATGAAGAGGCTAACACAGTACTTTATCTTTAAACGTTGATAAAAAATGTGCAGTAATTCCAACTACATTATTACTCAATTAATACTTTAATGCTTAAAGTATTCATTTCATTGCCACTAGGGAAGAATGTCCCATTTTAGCAGTAGGGAAGAAAGGAACCTGAATTGGAAACCAAGTGACCACGAGCTAGGCGGTTCCTTCTTGCTGATGAAGGAACTATTCTGAAAAGATCTTCAGGTTTCTGTGCATAAACAAGAGATCCATTGTGCTAGTCTTCCTTTATTAGCAAAAGCAATATATGGAACTGGAACACATTCCAGGATGATGCAACAGACCAAGGCAGACTGGCTACATGACATTGAGAATTTTTTTTTTTCCAAAAGCTCTTACATTGAATAGAACGAAAGACCAAATACTAACCAGAATATCTTCCAATTTCATGTCTAGGAGATCTGTGCCTGTAACGTACTTCTTCCAATCTTCCTCATCTTGACCATCTTCTCCCATATTGTCCAGGATCAACTCAAAGAAAATCACCTTTTCAGAAATGGTACTGAATGTGTTGTCAAAGCAGAACATGTAATCCCCATCTTCTGTTTCCACCCTGTGTATATAAGCAAAACATGATTATCTACACTTTCTGTGCTGCTTCTCAAAAAGTCAGTTTTTGTAAGCATACCTTTCCCTTTAAGACTGACAGTCGTGCACTTAGAAATAACCAGATCTTCTTTTTGTATAAAAATAAGAACTCTAAAGACACCTTACAGATTACACAGTCACAGCAAAACAATCCCACTGATTCCAAAGCCTCAAAATGATGAAGACAGCAGGCTGCTTTCATTTCTTTTCAGGGATTTTGAATCATTGCTAATCATTACAAAAAATACACAGTAAGTGGAATTCTTATGCTGTATAGTAAAATTACAGCAAATATGACATACTTTAACAAAATAGGGGACTTCTTAGTTTCTTATTTGTATGACTAACATGATCTTTTGATACTTGATATGGAGACCTTTTTCAACTCCATAATAATTATTTTTATCCACTGAACATTAACAGCTGTCATTAAAACAAAAATACCCTTCATGGTACAATTCATGTAAAAAGCATTCAGTGTTTGTTTTAAAAAATGGTATTCTCAAACTGCCTTATTAGAAAGTCTTATGTAATACTAAGGAATATAAAGTACTCAACCTTCATTTTAGTTATATTTTCTAAAGAAACCAGAGAAGTTCTTTATGTAACACTTCTTTGAAGATTTTAAACTTACGTGTGAACTCCATCTGATTTTCTTTCATCAAAAACTAGAGTTTCACCTTTTGGGGACAGCAGATGAAAATCAACATCTAATCCTGCTCCATCTAGAACCTGTGAAACAAACAAAAATAACCAACCTCTGACCAGTGAAATACCCATTTGCATTGCTGACAGCAACATTTTTAGGGAAGGAAACATTTTTAGCTAAGGGAACAGACAAATAAAAAATCTGAAAGATTACTCTGTCTGGATGAGCTGATACAAATTAACTGCAAAGAGATTAAAAAAAACCAGCTCAACCTAAAAGCATTTTAGCAATTTCAGAATCTTAAACTAAATGTAATCTAAACCTGCCAGGCTGGGATTATATTGAATCGTTCCCTAATTGCTTTAAAGAATGTATGCAGATTTATCAACAGCCAGGGTTAGACAACTTGTAAAAATACCAACAGATGGCTAACTCTGGTATTTCTATGGCAGATGTCACTGATTGGTAAATACCTGCACTCCTCCCACTTCAGTGGTAGAAATGTTCTAACAAGTCACTTTCCTGTATATGCATGTTACATATTTGTACACTATGGGCTGTCACCCCTAAGATCTCTTCCTTGGGTGAATTAACAGTGTTGAACACAGGACCAAACCTCATATGCAAATCAGAGCTGTACCCCAAGACCTTCTCACCTTTTGATGCACATTTAAGATCTGAATTCTGCCAGGGCATTCTCTTTTCCCAAAGGCAGGAGGAATTGAAGGCATTTAGCTTCCTGAGTTCTCAGGGAGTGTCTACAGCATTACAAAGCTGTGCTGCTATAACTGTGGAACACAGCTACAGTTGTATCACCACACCTATTGTGTTGCAGAAATTCTTTATAGGAAAGGTAGTAACTGGATAAGGGAGAGGGATCATTTTTATGACACTACTTAAGTCCATGCCAGGAGAATTTTTTGTTTGCTTGTTTTCCAGTGAGCTTTTTGATTATAGCAGTCTGCTCCTGCTGAAAAGAAGGGCAAAATTTACACTGACTCAAACTGACACTGAAGGTTTACCAAAAAAAAAAAAAAAGGACAAAAAATTACTGGGTAAACTGGGTAACAGCTGATCAAATTAAAAAGCATACATAGTGACATATGTGAGATACCTTCTTTGTCTATGATATGCTGCAGTCTAAACACCCAGGAAAGAACCTTTGTATTAGCATAGTGTTTACCTTCTGTCTTTGGAGAATGACCTGCATCCTATCTATGTTAAATATTCCTATGCTTTAGCCACTAAAATTAAGTACTAAATAAATCTATTTGCAATAATGAACACAGCTCATTTTCTACACATTCAAATAGAAAGACGAATCATTACTGTTAACATTGGTGCTAAGAAAGTTATGCCTGAGTAGAAGTAAGTCACGTATATAATGTTATACGCATTAGTCCTTTCTAAAATAATGTCTTTATTTAGCTTATGGTCAAACTAAAATCCTACTCTGTGCAAAATAAACTTCTATTTGGCTTAGACAGTGCTCTAAACAAAGCTTGAACACTTCTCTTTCATTTTTCTTCAGGTATGCATGTAACAGTATTAGAAATTAGAAAAAAAAACGAATTTCACCTTTGTCTTTCAGTTGGGAAATGGGAAAAACAGATGGAGGGGAAGAGAGACAGATCCTGGCCTACTTCGAGGCACAGTAAGAGGGTGGGAGAATATTCAGTGCAGCTTCCCTCGCTATTTTTATTTCCCCTCACTATTCACTCACCTATTTTACTGAAAAAAAAAATCTTTGTTTTAAGGAGAAGGAATAGTCTGAGATCGAGATTTATCGCAGACATCTCTGGGAAACTCGACTTTCTCAAGAAGAACATCAAAACCTCAACGACAGGGTTAAATTGGGCTGTTTCTGTAAAACTTTCACCATTGAGATGAAAGGTGTTTAACATCAGCACAAAGATAGGCAAGTACGGGCTCTGTGCATCAGCACAACGTTCCCTGTGCTTTAGAGCTACAACACAAGGTTACAACCGTGAACTTTCTACATTCTGCCCTTTTAAAGGATGGCGACTTGAGCTCTTTTAAAGTAGAAACAAAAAACTCCCCCCAAACCACCAAAAGAACGCATTAGAATAATTGAAAAGGCCGGTAAGTTAATTCTTAACTCCCCAACGCAGAACTTCTAACAGTGTACAACTCCAACGTGGCTTTGCGGGCGCTGCCGAGGCCGGCAAGGTTCCGGGAAGGGCTGGGCTGCCCGCGCCCGGGTCAGGCCGGCGGAGCCCCGCGGGCGCTGCTCGGGGCAGGACACCGCGTCCCTCGGCAGGCACTGCCCCTCAGGGCCGAGGCTGCGGCCTCAGGAAGGCAGGACCGAGCTGCGGGCAGCAGGGCCGGGCGGAGCCGCCAGGCAGGGCTCGGGCAGACGGCCCGGAGACGGCAGCGCCGCCGCCAGGGCGGGATGCGGGACCCCGGCTCCCCTCGGGACACCCCGCGGGGAGACGCCCCCTCCCGCCCCGCCCGACCTGGTACTCGAGCTCCAGCGAGGCCTCCTTGCGCATGGGCTGGTAGAAGCACTCCTTGCGGCCGGCGGGCAGCGTGAACGTGAAGTCGCTGTCCAGGGAGGGGCTGAACTCGGCGGCGCCGGGCGGCGGCAGTAGCAGCGCGAGGCACCCGAGCGGCACCAGGAGCAGCCGCGGCCCCATCGCGGCACCCGCGGAGCCCCCGCGCGCGCACGCACCGAGCGGCGGGGCGCCCCGGGCGGGGCGGGGCCGGCATCGCCCCGCCCCCTCCCCCGCGCCGCACCAATCGCCGCCCCGGCAGCGCCGCGCCCCGCCCGCCCACACTGCACCGCGGCGGCGCGCGCTGCGCCCGCCCCCAGCGCGCCGGCGGCGGGGCCGCGCCTGCGCCGTGAGGGCCCCGCGCGGTTCGAGCGCGGCGGGAGCGGCGCCAGGCGCTGCTGTGGCGGGGACGGGGCGGCACCGACACCGAAACCGCTCGGAGCCGAGGGACGGCCGCTGCCAGCGCCACGTGCCACGGCTCTGCGCCAGCCCGCCCTCCTGGCTTTCCCCGCGGCGCTCCCCGCCCAGGCTCTGGTGCTGCCCGTCCGCCCGGGGCCGGTTCGTTTTCGTTTCCCGTTGCGCTGGTCACGGGCGGTGAGGCGAGTTTTGCGCATTCGCGTGTGAGCCGTTCGCTTCTTGGGCTCACCGCCAGGTGCACGGCACTGCCAGAGCTCTGAGTTGCGCTGCGCGACAGATTTTTTGGCAAATAAGTTGTAGCAGGCTTTTCCAGTTTTCGTACTGGAAAAGTCACGGCAAGTTCATGGCAAGTCACGAAGCTTTTTGTGCTTCATGAATGCATACAAAACTCCTAGCAGAAGAGACAATTTGTTACTTTTATCTAGTGGGCATAGGAAGGAGTAGTGTGTGAAATGTACGTCTAGAATTGGAAATTAATTTTTTTCTTTATTTTTTTCTCCTTTCCTTTTTTTTTTTAATTCTTGCAAATGGTTTTCATGCCCATTTAACAATGTTTTAATATTAAATATTACTTTAGCCTTCTGCATGTTACCAATGGAATGTAGAATGTGGAATTGCTCTGAAAGTGGTGTTGACGACGACCTGCTTGCAAAGGTACAGACATTACAGATTCAGCTGAGGAGAACTGAAAAAAACCTACAGACTGTAGAGAAAGAGCTTTCCAGGTATGAGTGGGTCTGGGAATGAAAACCTCCTGTCTCCTGTAGTGTGACTGTCGTATTCTGTGTGATGGATTACTGTAATTAGCTCCTTTTGTGCTTTTCATTTGAATAGTCTTCATGAGCAACCTAATAAAGACAAAAAAAAAGGAGTACTGACTTTTTGCTCTCTCTCCAAACAGTAGTACAAGTGAACATTACAGCCACTGCTTCGATGAGGTGATAGAGGTCCCTCTGGAGGATTTTGTGCAGCCAAATTACAATTGTCAAGGCTTTTGCAGCTGTAAGAAGAATTCTGGTAGAACATCTCGCCAGGATTGTCAAAGAAAATCCGAAGTAAATATTTCTCTTCATTACCTCTTTTTACTACTTTGGCTTTCTAATCTTTGCGGTGTTTTGGAACGTTCTTGGCTGCTGGGCTTGGAGTAGATACACTGTAGCATTGGTCAATGATATCAAGTGAGCACTCTTAAACATGGTATCACCTTTCCGAGGTTTCCACTCCTGCCTTTCAGCACTTGAGGCTTGTAAGAAAGATGGGGACAACCAAGTTAGTAGCAGGTCCTGTTGCAGTAGGACAAGAGGTAACGTTTTTCAACTGATTTAGATTAGATGTACCGAGATGTACCAAGTGTTCTACTCATGAGGGTGGTGCAACAAGGAACAGGTTGCCCGGAGCCCTGGTAGATTGCCCATCCAAGAAAAAATTCAAGGCCAGGTTGGTCAGGGCCCTGAGCAAGTTGATCTGCTTCAGGTTGTCCTTGCTCACTGCAAGGTGGTTGGAATAAATGTTTAAAGTTCCCTTTCAACCCAAACTGTTTTTGATTCTATGATGTATTTTTGTGTAATTGTGTGTATATATATATATATATATAAACAAATGTATTTTTATGTCTAGTCTTACTCAGTATCGACGACTTTGGGTAAAAGTGTGGAAGAAAATGAACATCTTCAGGAGAAGTTGGATGCCCTTCATGAGCAAAATGCATCTTTGACTTCTCAGAACCAGTACCTGAAGAACAGAGTGGAAACAATGAACTTTGAATTGATGCAGTCAAAAACAAAAGTATGTATCTTTAGTGTATTCATCAAAGAGAAACACAAACCCCAAGACACCCAGTGACCATGATTTTTGAGTTTAGAATTCCAAGCAGAGTGGAATTTTGTCTTACCTCAATCTGTGTAAGTTTAATATTTAGTATATATTTAATAATCAATATTAATCTTGGACAGAATAGTTTGTAATCTATTTCTCCATGGGCAAAACAACAACATTAATTATGAATTCCATCTACTTATGTCTCAAAGTTTAGTCTAAAGACACCCATAGAATGAAAAATACACTATGAAAGAAAATACTTCAGTAATGCATTTAGTAGTGTACATTCACGTGTCTGAGACCTTAATGGGAATAATAATGGCACAGTAGTCATTTGTCTAGGAAATAAAAATAGTTCATCTCTCAGGTTGGATTAATATTGATATTTTGGAAAAAGCAAAGATGAGTTAGAAGGGAATATTGTATCAATAAATTATTACTGATTTACTGTATACTTGGCTGTACAGGTTTGTTTCAGGGCAATTATGTTCTTTTATTTGGTTTATATATAATATTAATAAAAACTAGCTGTGTTTAGTGGTTTTTGGTTTTTTTTTGAGAAATGTTATCTCCAAAACAGTACAAATAGATAAACAAAATGTTTGACTGCCTGGCACTGAAAGAAGAAATAGTTGGATATAATCTTCTGAGGGAAAGTGAGAGACAAGATCAACCTATAAGGAAATCATTTTGCTAGACAGAATATGGAAATGGAAGGAATGTTAAACGAGCAGAAAATTGGAGTTAAGGTGGTGTAGATGAACAAATATAATTTACAGCAGGGTTAAGAGCACTGTCATTCAATCTGTAAGCAGATTGTTCTTCTGTTTCTCACCTGTAAATATTAATGCATGGTAATGTTATATGCAAATATTAATGAAACCCCAAATGTGTTTTTATTTCAGATTTCATATCTTGAGGCCGCTTTAGCCACACATTTATTCAGCATTCCGAAGTTGAAAGAACAGATTGTAAATTTGGAAGCAGAAGTTTCAGCTCAAGATAAAATTCTGAAGTAATGTGTACTTTTAAACAAATATTTTATTGTTGTCTTCCTGCTAGTCCAGTCTCTTTTTAGGGATGACATAATTTCTGGTACTGTGTGGGTCATGTAATCTGGGGTCTGAAATTTTCATTTCAGAGCTATTTATAGGAGGAGGGAGGTGGTTTATTTTGTGCTGAATGTACTTCAAGAAACTGAGAAAAAAATAATAAAAACTGGTAAAAGAAACCAGTTTGTAATGTGGGCTGAATAGGAATGTGCCCTTACAATTGGATAGGGTGATTGTTTGTTACATGACCACATATATTCTCTTGTAACAAGCACACATATTTCTGAACACGACCATGTTCTTTGTAACATAAAGGATTCTTTTTCATTAATACATTAATCAAGGCAAATGGCCAAATAAACCTGATGTAAATGCTGTTCAGAGGAGTCAGGAAGATATTAAAAATAAAAGTGAAAATACTTATGTTAAATTTGTATTTTAGTGTTCTTTCCAAGTCACACCTCTTGGCAGAGAAAATATGATTTCTATGATCAGAGCTCATGACACAGTCAGCTCTGGGTCCTTGGCAGTTGTGACATCTGGTGCCTATTGATAAGTCCTAGACACCACTCCAGACTGCAGACATACTCCTGGGGAGTCTGGAGACTATGGGTGTTCCTAACTTAGTTTTGGGAGTAATAGCATGTTTGTCTAGCACTTCTGGAACATTGTGCCCACTAAAGAACAACAGAAATATATTTTCTTCACAAAATTATTTTTTTATTATGCTTTGTTTATTTGCTAGAGATGCAGAAGATAGACTAGATCAAAATCAGAAAGCAGCAATGGAAAGAGAACACGTGTTGCAAAGATATCAAAAGGGCTATAATAATCTGAAAATCGAGTTAATTGAACAGAGCAAGCAAGGAAAGAGGTAATTAACTAATTTTAATAAATGGAGTATAGAATAATAGAGCATAAGTGTTTATTTCCATTGGCAGTTGTTTGCTTTGTGGAATCAAATTATTCTGTTTTAAGGATGTTATTTTTGAAAAAAGGGGAAATACCATGGGATGGTACTGAGTATTTAAATGGGCACATTTAAAATCTTGAAATCAGCTGGTAGTTGCAGCTGATAGCCCACACTAGTACCAGTTTATCAGCTTTTTTTTTTTTCCCTTCAGAATGGATGTACTGCAGTGGAAAGCCTCAGTGTCCAGAATATATTTTTCCTGAATTATTTTTGTCTTTGTCTTGTAAGAACCTGCAGTGTATGCTCAGTAGCTGGTATTCAGCAGTATTCCTTGGTGTGAGGAAAATGACAAAAGAACAACATAATCAAGAGAACATTTTAATTTTATCCCTAATCTTACCTGTCTATATGATGCTGTTGAAAAGGGTGCTGTAATTCCATCTCAATCCCCATTTCTCTTTCCTGTTGCCTCCTTTAGCCTAGTGGCTCTGTCACTACTGGGAGGGTTAGGGAATTTGACTGTTGGAAGTTGCTCCTATCACCTCCAAAATGTAATTTTAAAGAAGTGAGTGGAATAGATAAAAAGATCCCTACATTCCCTATTAATTTAACTGCATTACCTGAGGCAAAAAATTACCTGAATTAATGGTTTGGGAAAGCATTTCTTGAACCTTTTAAATGCAAACTCTTTGTTTGACTTGTGCCTTTACCCATGAAATTACCTCTAACCTTTTTAAGGCAAGAAAACCTGAAATACTGTGGGGCTTGCACTGCTGATTGAAGGCATTTTGCTTTATGATTGCTGTTCCTTGAGGGCATGTAGGGTTGGAACTAGCTGTACTTAGTTACTAGCTGTAAATGTAAATATTTTTGTACTTCAGAAAAGCTGAGCTTCTGCCAGGCATTAGGTATGATATTATGGTTAGTATCAACAATTATTATGGTTTATTTTTAATCAGTAATTGCAATAACTTACTATTCTTTACCCAGGCAAACTCAAGTGCTTTAGACTAATGCTATTTTGTTGTTCTGAAATGTTTCTATCCCCTCTTCTCAATTCTTTTGCCATCTCCAAATGGGCACTGGTCCTCAGACTGAGAGACACTGATCTGAGGGTCTGCTGTACCTGGGTGAGGCACTGGGGTGAAGCACTGCCCCATCCCCAGCCCCCTTAGTGGGAGAGAGAAATGTTGTTGAGCAGCAGCAATTCTTGTGTGCCTACATTGGCTGTCCTGAGCAGACTGCACACCTGAGCTGTGCTGAGGTTACTCTGCCAACTTCTTCCCTCATGAGTAATGACAGGGGAAGGGGCAGTGGAGTGATAGAGGGAAGCAGTGGGGAGTCTGGGTTGTTTCTTGGAACAGAGTCTCATGTGATATCTGGGGCTTGGAAACTTGGAAGAAGAAAGGAAGTACCTGGAGCAATTACTGTAGTAGTTATTTTTAGTAACTGGAGAAGATAGTTACATTAATGGCTGGAGTTTGAGGGTTTTAAAATTGGTTTGCATCTTTTGTTTGGCAGAGCACAACAGCAAAGAAATGAAGCTTTGTTGAATGTGGAGGAGCTGACAAGAGCTTTCACAAAGTATAAAGCAGAAATAACTGAAAAATTAGAAAAGGTGAGAGTTTTTTCTTCACTTGTATTTATCATGGTGTTAAGATGTTTCTTCCAATAGGTTCATCAGTGAGTCAGTAGTTTCCAGTTGTTGGTGGCAAAGTCCTAAAAGAGATGGGACAGGGTTTATGGTGATAAATTCCGTTATATAACTTTACACCGTCTTTGCACAGTCTGGATCTTGGGAGCCTGCATTTTTGGAGTATCCTAATACTGCTGCTGTTTCTTATGTCTCTTGCTTGCCAGCTGGGAAGTTTACATTTTGAAAATACAAGATCCTTTTAAAAGCTCTTTTTCCTCCATATGTATAAATTGTTCAATGAAACATGTGCTGAAGAAGACCTAAGATGAAAATGAAGTCATCTCCCAAAGTTCCAACAATCAGAATTGTTAATTATTCCTGCCCTGTGGGAGGAGAAAATACAGTTAGTTCTTACAGAGATATTTTTGTTAGACTTCTTTCCTTGTGGAACAAGGTTGCCAATCACAAATATGCCCTAAATACTGTTAATTTTTTTCCTAAATGGCAGGAAAAGAAAACTTCTTTGCCTCTCTCCTTCTCTTCACAATAGTGAGCAATACTATTATCTACTGACTGACCAGAAGAGCAGAGTGTTCATAGTATTATTTTAAAAGTAACTTCTTGATGATGGAAGCTTAGTTTATTGCTGTACAGTAATGAAAAAAAATTGCTTTTTAAGGCTGAAGCTAAAGAAAAAGTCTTGGGAGAACGTTTAATGAATTGTGAAAAAGAAAAAGAGAAGTTGAATGAAAAGTGTATCAGCTACAGAAAGGATCTCGACATGCTAGAAGAGCAACTAAGGTAACACAAAGGCTTTTAAAAATTCTCTGCACAGTTATTTTACAAGAAATTGCATATTGCAATTGTCACTGTGAATGTTCTGCTCAATTCATACAGTTCAAACCAATACATTTCTACTTGTTTTCTGTAACTAATTTTTAAACACTTTAATCCTACATGCTGCCCCCAGACCCAGGAAGAAGCTGCCCCCCCAGCCTTCTGGGGCACTGGTTCCCTGGGCTGCTCTGGTTTGCTGTGTCCCTGTGCTCTGCCCCTGGGCTGCTCTGGTTTGCTGTGCCCCTGTGCTCTGCCCCTGGGCTGCTCTGGTTTGCTGTGTACCTGTGCTCTGCCCACCTGTCAGACCTGGTTTTGACTGTTCTCTGCTCCGGCTCCAACTGTTAAAAGTTTTTATGTTTCTTGTATGTTTCATTTCAAGCTGAAGCCCTCTTTTTTTTTCAGAAGTTCTTTGGTAATTCCCTCATTGCTTTAATGAGGGAAGACAACCATCAGCTGATTGGCTTTAGAATTGTTATGCTTGGACAAACATTCACAGACATTTTGGGGTTATTCCATTTGCATGCTTTATCCACACTCATATTCCTGTCTTAATTGTTGTTCTTTAGGCCATTTTGACAAGAGTGGGCTGTGTATGAACACCCTTATATTAGCTTGAGTCTCCTTAGTTAGTCTCTGCTTCTAGTAATGAGAATACCTTTTAAATGTCTTTTTAGACAATTAAATGAAGAGAATCACAACACAAAAGAAGAAATTAAAGCTCTAGAGGCAAAGAATACTGAAATGACATCAATGCTGAGTCAGTCTGATCAGAAGATCATCAAGCTTGAGAATGAACTTTCTGAAAAAGAAATTGTACTTGAAGAGAAAAATGATCTAATAAGTGAAAATGAGGAGCTGAGAGCACTTACTGCACAGCAACATAACCACTTGAACTTATGTCGTCAAGAAATACAGGATTCAAGGGAAGAGCTCAACATACTAGAAACCATTATTTCTCAGCTGTCTTTAAGTGCATCTGAAGAGGTAGAGTAACTGATACAGTCTTAACAGTCAATTATGTTTTGAATAATTTTAAGGATTGAGTCATCCAAACTTTTAATATCCTGGTATATGTGTCTTAAAATTTATATGCCAGTATAACACATGAATTAAGGATGCCGTGAAACAATAAAAGGTTGATTTTTCATTGACCTTTGTTTTCTGTTAACTTTTAGTTTAAGTGGCACCCTCTCAAACACCAGCTATTGAGTTCCTCAACAAAAGAAGCTACCTCTGAATCTTGTGGTGAATCAAGTAAACCTTTGATTGCAGACCTAAGGTATAACTTTCTGGTTACTGAACTATGGCAAGAATAGGCAGATAATAAGGTGCTATTAGAACTAGTAGCATGTAGCAAGAATGTTAAATAGCTGCCTCTTCCTTCATAATAGCATTAAATTGGCAATGAAAGAAGCAGAAATTCAAAAGCCTGGTGCAAACTTAACTATCTGTACTGGAGCTGAGCATCTTCCTAACAGTAATGAAGGACAAGAAAACAGCAGGTTATGTGATCTGGAAACAGAGCCTGTCAAATTGATCAGAAATCCAGGAGGTAAGTTTGTTGAAATAGCTCTGCAGTTCTGTCTAATTAATCCACAGAACAGAAATGTTCTGCAAGGGTTCAAGTGGGTTTTACAGCAGATGTGCTTTGGTTGAACAGGGAACATTTTGCCACCTTGGAAACTGTCATGTTCTCCAGACACAAACTATTTCTTTCTTTTGCTGCTTAAGTTACTCATTCAGCAACAGCTGAGCTAGGAGTTGTGTTGAAATGGAACCATGCTTTATTTTTCTTTATGCGGGTTGTGCTAAAGTCTCTTGTTTTTTTGTTGACTCTTTGTATCTTGTTGATACAGTGTTTCTCTGATTGCTTCTGTCATTACTGTTAGGACTGCTCCATGAAATTACATCAGGCCACCTATATGGTTATGCTGTCTTTATTCTCTTTGTTTGTTTCTGGTTTTTTGGGGGGGGGGGGGTTGTTTGTTTTCATGAGACAAAACTGCTTTCAGTTACATTATGGGTTTGCATGTTCTTTTATAAATTAGTCTTAATTTTTTTTTCTACTTTGAGATAGGAGAAAATGTCAACAGTTGGAACTTATAAGCAAACAATTTGAAAAGGTGAGGCAAAAATTCCAGAAAGAGATAGAAGGGCTACGCACTAAACTGGTAAAAGCAGATGATGAGAATTCTGCCTTGAGGACCAGCATGGCTCAAAGAACCAGTCAATTCCAAATCATACAGGAAGACCTCTTGAAGAAGGCTTCAAAAACCAGTAGCTTAGAGAGAGAAGTAAGTTTTTAATAGCACTGAAAAGAATATGCCACTTTTTCTTCAGTTCAGTAATCAAAGATAGTGAAGACAATAGTTATGAAAAAACTGCAGTTGCCATAATGATTTTAAAATCTGATTAATTTGAGAAAAATTCAAACTAAACTTTTCAGCAAGTGGAAGGACTTAGCAGCTTTAATTTCCTAGTTGTCAGAAATACTGTTTTAAAGCTGGTGTAGTTAGTAGGTTTTTCTGCTACAATTTGATTTGTTATGTGGAAAATAAGACAGTCTTGTTGCTTTGTTGTGGTTGAATTAATGGGTAATCCCAGGAAACAGGCTGAAGGAACACTTGTATTTTTCCTCATTAAATGTTCCTGTAGTTGCCAGAGATGAACATCATTACCAGAGAGTCACAAAAGAAAAAATTAAGCTTCAGCTTTTCTCAAGGTGAATAAATTAAGTTGCTAATGTTTCCATTCTGGTGCTAATGTGTTTATAGAGTTCAGCATAATGGGCTTTGCAGTTATTTCCTAATAATGAATGTAAATATTATAAATATGTAAAGCTATTTCACTGATAATTAATTGGATAAATTGTAGGTAAACTGTCCTGAATCTTTCTTTGTAAGTAATAAAATATAATAGTTCAACAAAATCAACCAATTCATTAAATATACTATAGTAGTAGCTAAAATGGAATTGTGATAAGAAAGTGCATACAAATATTTGAATAAAACTGAAACAGTTGTCTACATGCTGTTTTGTGTCATGTTTAATTTCAGGTGAGAAAGAAATCTTCGCAGCTTTCTGCACTTGAGAAACAGTTAGAAGAAAAGGCTATTGCTTATTCCACTGCTGCAGGAAGAAATGCTGAGTTGGAACAGAAACTCATGGTAAAATGTTGTCAGTGAGAAACCACACTTATTTAACTTGACATTAGTATTACCTGTATTCAAAATGTGTGGACTTTCAGATTTGGTAAATAATTGGTGCAGATTTTAGGAACACAGGTTTTAAAAATGAAATCTTGTTTGAAATAAAACATCCTTTTTTCCTTGCCCTTGAATGTGGCAAGTTATTAATGAACATGTTACATTTTCCTTGTGGTCACGTGTGCAATGAAGGTCTGGCCCTGTTGAATTGCTATTCGTTTTAGTGAAATACCTGTAGCTTTCTAATACCTGTAAAAAAGTTTTCAAAATGGTATTTTAAAGATTCCATCTATCCATGTGGACAGAATTTATTTTTGTCTTTGTCAGGAGTTTTCTGTGCCATAATCCATCTTGGCAGACACCTTGTCTTTGTAGTGGCTGCATTTACTGACATTCTATACCTATGGTATATGTGTGACATCCTTTGAGATGACACATGCTCTGTGTGACTTCAGAATCTTGTTTTGTTGTTCCTTTATGAAATCTAGAAACCAGATGATCAAATAAAACTGTTTAATATCACAGCTCAACATTTTTATTAAGTCCTTTTATTGTTGCAACTTCCCAGGGAAAAGACAGACGCATTCATGAGCTGGAAACAGCTATCAGTGAAGAACATGAGAAAATAACTTCTGCTTTTGAAAATGAGAAGTTGCTTCACCTTGAGCAGCACAAAGAAATGGAGAAACAGATTGACCTAGTAAGACCTTTATTGTGTGGTAGTATGGATGGTGTTAGACTCAGTAACTTTTTCCTATATTAATTTGTCTTGTAATTTCAGGACCCATCCATTTAAAAAGTTATGTTAAAAAGCTCTTTCTTCTCCCTACACTCCCTATTGTTAGTAAGTTTTCCATCTAACCAGCTATACAACTTTCCCTCTGAAATATTCATATCCTGCTCAAATGAGGAGAAATAAGGACTTGGGAAGAGTACTGTTCTTTGCTCCAAACACAGAGAAAAAGAAGTATAGCTTTAGTGCCTACTGGGTGACAGCTTCTAAAAATGTTCTCGTTGGCTGAACCTCTGCCAATCTGAGCCTTATGAGCTTCTGCATTCAGGGAGAACTGTTGGGGATTTTTCAGTCTCTAGAGAAGAGGTCTGTTTCTCCATCTGATTAGAAATATAACTGTGATTATTTCTAGCTGTTTAAAAGCTTTTCATCTTTTAGTAAAGAATGTATGCATGTCTTACTGTCTTGGCTGGTGACAGACAGTTACACTCTCTCTGCCCTCATTCTCCTCCGGATTTAAAATATTAAGTGCTTGGGATCTCTTGATAATTTTCAGACTGTGCAATACTGCTGATGGCAGTAAGATATTTAATTTTCATTATAAAAATGATGGGTGAATAGAATGGAATCACATATTTAGATGAACAAATTCTTATTAAAATAATCAATTATGTTTGACTTATGGATAGCTTCAGACACAGCTGGAGAAGAAACATCAGCAATTAATTGAACAAGAGAAAATAATATCTATTTTACAACAAGAGGTTATACATAAACAGCATCACATCAAATCATTGGATGGGCTGCTAATAGGAAACAGAGAGGTAAGGCTGGCTCTTTAAATGCAAATCAAACAAGTGACTAAAAATAATGAAAAGCATGTCTGTATAAATACGTGGGAAAATTGGGGGAAATGAAAGATGTTTATGTTTTTGCTTCTTAATTCTTGTTTGAATGATTGACTGAATCTGTTGTAATCACTAATTACTGCTGCTACTACCATATATTGTACAAATTTTAATGACCTCTTGGTATTTTCTGTCTCTTTATGCCTCTGGATTGCCCCTTGGGCTTCTTTCTCTAATGAAAGCAAAGCGATCTGGATAAAGAATGATTGCATCAATCCTACACTAGGTGGGAAACCAATAATGTTCTAGTATGATAATATTTTATTCCTTTTAATTCTGCTGCTGCACAATATGAAGAGACATCTCTCAGCAACCAGATTCACTTGAGAGTATCATGTGCACAAATACATTATACAAGCATTTGTGTTTTAGATACACTGATCTGCATTTTTTTCCTGATTCTGATTCTGAGTTTTTATTAAAGTACTTACAATTTTATAACATTAGATTAATGTTATGTAATATTTCTATTTGGTTCTCTTGAATAAAAATATCTGTAAAAACAGGAAATGGAAAATCAAAATGTCAAGAAAGAGCAAGAATTGAAGATGCTGGAAAATCAGTTAACAGAAGAAAAAATCAAAGTTAGTAAGCTCTCTGTAATGTTCAAGTAATAGTTTTAAAGTTTGCACTAACAGTGTATTTCCTTTTATCTTTTATAGAAAAACTGTTTTATATAAATTTGTCTAAAGTAAATATTCCAGAAGTCATTTATCTAAAGTATTTCTTTATCCGTTGTTTCATTTTGCTTTGTTTTCTTTTTTTTTTTAATTAAAAGAAGTTTGATGAAACCTACAGTAAGAGATTATGCAATGCATAATTGCTTAATGCAATTACTGTAGTTAAAAATAGGGCAAACTTGTGCTTATTGTTCTCTTAAAATCCAACTCTGTCTCATAGAGCTAATATTATATATGCTTTTGGACTACATATGGCATGTATTTTGGATATATATGATACTATAATGTTGGTCATGTTTTCAGCCATCTCTAGCTCTTCCTAGTGTTTGCCTGATAAACATCTTCCATGCAGCATTTGTAACATGATTTTAATAAACCAGTGCCATATGCAGATTTACCTCAGTCAGGTTTCCAAGTATTAAATCTTCAGGATATCAGTGGGAGAAGGTACTGGGGGCTTCGCTGTTTTCATGCTATTTCTGAGCTTGTGTTGGACTAATTTTCTATTCAAGTGGTTTTGTAGTATTTGGGATGTTTCCCAGAGACTTGCAATTAAGACACATAATAATTTCTCTTCAAAAAGCTCTTGATTCAGCTGGGGACAGAGATACAAAGTCCCATATGGTTGAGAAAACTGGCATTCTGATTGCAAAATTGAAAGAATTAGACATTCTGCAGCTAAATTCAGCATTGATGAGAAATCCTAGCATTGAAAACCAAATGGTTAAGGAAAGCTTAATTACTATGCCTTAAGATCTCTGGGGGTTTGTTTGTTATATTTTTTATCAGTTCAAGGTTATAAGGTATTTGTTAGAGATTACTCAAACCCAAATGAACATTAAAAGTGTAAAATAAGTTGACAGTGTTGACACTGCTTAAAGCTCTTCCTTTCCCGTTAGGTGAAACTCAGGCACTGTCTCCCAGTGAAGAGAACTTTTTGAAAAGAATTGTATTGTATCTGAGTGGTTTTTTGAAAAATATGTGTCAAGTCACCTATGATGATAATTCCACATTTATTTATGCAGTTCTATATGTAATACCACATAGATTAATGACTTGGTATTGACCTTATGTTTGCTCTTAAATTTTAGCTACCAACAAATGCTGGCATATCTTCTCATAACTGATAGTCTCATCTGATATAAACACAGTCTAAAGTGTTATAATTTTGAATTTCACAAATAATTTTAAATTTTGAAGACTATTTCCGTTTAAAAGTTTACTATAATCTTCCATGACTGTTTTAATACACTTAGAATAAAAGTGTAGCTTTTCTGATGTTTTACACAAAGCTGTATTTTAATACAATTTCTAGACCAGTTAATACAAACCATGCCATGCAGTGTTAAATAATCTATTGCATTCACCTAGGTACGACAGCTTGAGTCAGCACTAAATGTATGTAAGGAAGAAGTTGCACTGTATTTGAGCCAGTCACAAGAAAACAAGGAGATGTTTGAAAATCAGCTGAAAGAAAAGTCTGAAGAGGTAACAGGTTGTTTTACAACTCTCCTGTATTTCAGAGAATACTTGTTAGGATTGATTTAATCTAAAACTTTGTGAAATGACACCCAAAATTTGCAACAGGATCTCTGAATAGCAAGTAAGCTGGGAAAAAATGATACATTTTGTGAGGGTGAGTTAAGGGAAAAGAAGCATTAAGATAAATTAATTGTCGAAAGAACTAAAATCAGAATAATGTGAAACAAAGCATTTTCTTGGAAAAAATGGAGAGAGCACTATTGCAATATAAATTTAAGTGCACAAGATTGATCTATTTTTCAACTGTCTTAATGGGGAAGAAGTCCTGGGCATAAAAAAATGTTTACTTCTGTGTTTTATCATACTTTCCACTACTGCTTGAAAGCAAGGAAGAGTTAACTTTAAGTATTAGAATGAATTTTTATTTGTGGGTGAACTAATTATCTAGCAGGCTGATCATGTCAGTGCTGGCCTACCTGCTGAGAGAGGCTTTAGTCAAGTGGAGACTGTGGACCCTGTATAGGATTAGCTTGATGGAAGCTGTGTGGTCTGTGTCACACACAAGCCTGTGATATTTACTGCTGCTTCCTAAGCACTAAACCCTGTTCTTATACTGCATATGAAGGGATGGATGCTGTGTGAAACATCAAGTGTGGCAAGTGAGGCTTTATAATTGTGACCACTGTTTTCATAAATAAGTTCCAGTCATTATTTCTCTTCGAAGTGAGCAGTTAGTGATTTCTTTTTGATTTTTTTTTTTCAAGAACACTCCCCCTTGGTTTGTTTGGTTTTTTCTGGGGGAGTTGTTGTTTTTCCCCAGAACAGTTCCCTCTGGCATTCACCACTGAGAAACCAAACTATTCAACATAAAACAAGTTAGGCACTTAAAATTCCTTGTTTCCTTTTTTTTTAATTGGAATGACTATTGTCATAAAGGCAAAAAGAAATAAAGGGGAGGACTGATGACAAAATCTCAAGGGGAAAACAAGGATTTTCTGAGAAGTAAAGAAGACTGGCAGAAAGAAAAGTAGTTCTAACTAAAAATCTGCTATGTATGTTTTTATAATACTGACAAATTATATTTAGAAAGCAAGAATCAAAACCTGGGACTGACTGAGAAGTTACTACTTTCCTCACTTTATAGAGCATAACTCAGTGAGGAATTATGAGGTCTGTTATGTACTGTTGAAACTGTAATTAAACTGAGACCCAAAAGTTTTACAAGTGTGATTCTGTGTTCATTAAGAGAGAATAGCTAATGCAACTCCAAATAAAAATGTTTTATTGTAATGGAAAATAAATGTCTTTTCAGCTTCATTATTTACAGAAAGAAATAAAAATAAAAGGTCAGAATATTCAAGACATGAGTGAACAAAATATTCTCCTGCAACAAACTTTGCATCATCAGCAGCAAATGTTACAGCAAGAAACTATTAGAAATGGGGAGCTGGAAGATAATCAAATTAAACTTGAAAAACAGGTACAGTATGGTGAGGAGTGTCTGCATATATAAAGAAAATTAAATGTCTTGTATATGTTTTCATAATACCTATAAAATCTGAATATTTCTTTGGTAACTGAGTTGATAATTATTATTCAGATATATCTAAAATAAGGAGTTTAGTGGTTTGTTTTATCTTAATCCAAGTTCTGAGCTATCAAAACTTCTAGTTAGCATTAGAATGCCTAGGTACTTGGAAAATTAAGCCCCAGACAGCAGTTAAGGAGAGATGCATTTAAATTCAGAAAGTTGCATCTTGTATTTACTAGAAACTATTTGTCTTTCAAATGTGCAGAGTTTTAGTTTTAAATTACATAGAGACTATAAAGAAATCTGTTGTGTGAAAATTCTCCCTATGTGAATTGCAAGATAAGAATGTGTATTTCTTTGTTATGCAATTTGAAAGTACTCTTTAAAGGCCATTTTAAACAGGTATCCAATTTGGAAAAAGAGCTTCAGAAACAGAGAGCATGTGCAGAAGATGAGTTGAGAAAGGTGGAGGAGAAACTGTGCCTAGCTGCTCAGGAAGCAGATTTAAACAGACAGAAGGTGGTTGAGCTTCACTGTACAATCAGGTAGGTTCAGTACAAGCAGAGGTGTGTTCTGCACCCTGGCACAGGGATCAGAACACTCGCTGTCTGAAACGCTCCTCAGCTGGGCACTTACACTTCAGTCTCTCTGTGAGCATGGGCTGGAAAACAGAAGGGAAGCTTCTGACTAGCGGAGGCATGACTTTCTGGAACAGTTTTCCAATGGAATTAATGCACGTCCTGGCAAGCTATTTAGCCTTAAGATGGCACTTCATAAAGCAGTTCAAATCATAACCATATCAGCTTGCTTGTAATTGTAGATAGTACATCCTACAGGAGCTTGCTAGTCTTAAAGAATAGAGTTTTGATTACAAGAAAAGCCTACTCAACATGACTTTTATTTCTATTTTATTCACAAACACTTGTCTTAGAGTGTGTTGCTCTTGTTATTCCATGGTTCATTTTGTTCTGGTTGCTTCTATTAGACAAATTAAATTGGAGATGGATCAGTGCAAGAACGAACTTACTGGCATGGAAGAAGAAGTAGTGCAATTAAAACAAGATGGTGCAAACAAAGCACTGCAGATAAGTCAGTTGGATATTGCTCTGGAAGAAGCAAGATCAGAGCTCAATAAAAAGGCAAATGAGGGTAATTTGGCTATTTTGTTTCTCAGGCTTCCTTTCATTAAACTGTTCCTCTGTATGTATTAGACATTTTTCCTTTCCTCCCTTTCATTAGCAAGTACATGAGAGTCAAAATATGATAGTCTTTTTAAACCCAAACAAAACCAAACTCAAGTGAACAACACCCCCACAACCAAAAAAATCACAAACTTTTTTCACATACTTTTGCAAATTCTCACTTTTGTGGTATATACCTTCACCCCAGGTGAAATGTGTAAGTAGTTTCCCTGTAAATTGGTAATGCAGATTCTTAATGTAATAGTCAAATGAGACACTTTAATAAAGGCATATGCTATTCAAAAAATGCAGCTCTTTGAAACAATCAGAAAACCCCACAAGTCTATGGAAATAACAAACTTTCCAATCCATCTTCTTCCATTTAGTTTAATTGTACCATTGTTTTAAGCCAGAGAAGTACCAGCGATTCTGCTTGCACTTTTCCTAGCACTACATGTTCAGTTACAATACTGTGTCTGTACTGTCTCCTTGGCCAGATGCTTTTAGATATATCCTTATGTTTCAGGTCAACTGTTGATTATGAACTGAATAAAACTAGCAAATACTTAGGTACCATAATTTTTTTTATAAGTAGTCACTATTTTTCTAGATTGTCCTAAAAATAATGATACTGAAAATTTATTATGACCACAAGTGCTACTAGGAAGTGGTGTTGTATGAAGACCCTGATGTACTGACGATTAAACATTCTCTTTTGTGATGTATGTGTAAAATAGTGAATGATTTCGAAGACAGGCTGCTTCAAACTGAGACTTGCCACAGGAAAGCCTTACAGAAAATAGCAGAACTGGAATCTGCATTACAGAATGCCTGTGGAGAATTAAAGGTCACTTTAACACAGCTTCAGGAGTTGCAAGATGCATTGCAGAAGGCACAATTCTCTCTGGAGGAGAAGAACATTGCTATCATGGATCTAACGACTGAGCTCAGGTGAGCTGGTATCTTTTCCATCATGAAAACTTTGTTATGTTGGTTATTCCTTAAGAATAGAAAGTAGTTGGATGGGGTTTTGGAATGTTCTTAGCAGCTCTCTATAATTTTTAGGTGGTTTGTGGCCATCAGATAACTTGATATTTGAGATCCTCAGCTCATTTTTTAATTTCTAAAAGTGGTGCTGAATTCTTTTTGGGGAATTCTGTTTTAAAATCTGCTGAAATTATTTTCTGAATCCTAAAGCTGTAAAGTTTTGACTGTTCATAAGAATAGCTAAATTGTCCAGTTTCCTTTCTGACCACAAATTAACGATACTTTCTTTTCTAAAGAATTCTGATATAGCCAATTAAATAACTTGAATAATGAAGTTATTAGGAATTCCCCACCTGGAATATAATTAACAGAATTATTCTAATTGGGTTTGTTTCCTTGCAATCAATTCACCCTTAGGGTAATATGGTTTAAGTAAGTAATAGATCTCATTATTTTCAAGCTGGATATTTGAAGCTAAGCAACTGAATGTGCATTAAGCAATTAAAAGTATGAGAATTTCAGGTATTGCAAAGATGAAATTGAAGACAAAAAGCAGGAACTCCTTGACATGGACCAAGCACTGAAAGAAAGGAATTGGGAACTGAAACAAAGAGCAGCTCAGGTCAGATAATTTTTTATACTCCTGTTATAACAGTAGATAACTTATAAAAAGCCTGCTAGGTTTGGTTGCTTTGATGTATTGTCTCAAACTGTGCTGGTTACTACAGCCACAGTGCCAACCTCAAACCAGCTGTATGTTGCTGAAGCCTTATGTACCAGGAAAATCAGAAGCCTTATGCCATGATCTGTCCCAAGATTCTTCATTAGTGATAAAGTTATGGGACAACTGTTCTCATCTTGATGTTTGCTAAGAGGAAAGAAAGATCTGTGCTGAAGGGTGCTTGGAGATGATAGATTCCTTTCCTTGTTTGCACTGGAGCATATTTGATTCACATTAAAGCAGTCTCTAAATATGAAATGGTATCTTTTTCATGAATAAATTTCTATAGCTCAATTGAACTATTTTCAGTCTTTTGGTCTGGCTTCAGGATTTGATGCCCATCATGGGAAAATTCTGCTTCTGTCACTTTATTATAAGCCTCTTCCTGAAGGAGTCACCAGTCTTTGTATTAAGAATATTTGAGGTTCAGCGAGAAGGAGTGGGGATTTGAATAAATCTGTTTAAAGAAGTGACTCTGTAAGGAGGCCAGATCTTGCAATGTATTTTTGCCACAGTACCCTGTGAATTGCCCCAGGAAGTCAGCAAAGCATTTGACGCATTGAATTTTTTGGTTTGGCAGAATTTGGCACTTCCTAACAAGGTGGATTAGTATAATAAACTACACATATTCCTTTGAAAAGGAGATCTAGGTTTGCATTGTGTGTATATGAGGATCTAACATATTCAGTCATGGACTTTTTCCCATTTTTCCCCTTTTCTTTTTATATTTGGCCACTGTTTAAATGAAATAGCTAGGGTGTAGCTTTATATTGACTGTTTGAGAGAATACTCTTGAAGCTACAAAGGATTGATTTCATTCACTGTGCTCTCATAGTTTGTAATATGGCTTGTTAAAATCTGCATATTAGTTCAAAGTAAAATATTTCCTTTTCTTCCCTTTTTACCTCTAGATTACACAATTGGATATGACAGTTCGTGAGCATAAGGGAGAAATGGAGCAACAAATAATTCAATTACAGTGCAATTTAGAGAAGTCAGAGTTGGAAATTAAGGAATGCAATAAACAGGTAATTCTTATAATCAAAACCACTGTTTCCCTAACAAAGGGCAGCTAATCCTATGAGAAAGTCTGGTCCTGGGACACAATAGCTAGCCAGATTTAATTTGGCTATTTTGTTTCTCAGGCTTCCTTTCTCAGGCTTTGAATTTTTATTGTAGCAAGAGGGAAGGAATGTACCAGTAAAAATAGACATTTGTCAATTAAAACTATAAATTTTGCAGGCTATAACAGTGCAAAAACAAAACCCTATTTTTCACTTGATATGATACAGCTCTCAAACTGCTCTTTTAGTAAAGGAAAATGTGGACAAAATAAAAAAAAATTGATGGAATCCAAAGTCAAGGTTAATACTGACAATATTTGTGAGTTTGGTTTGATTTGTGTGTGTGTTTGGCTTTTTTTTTTTAATAAAATTGTTCTGACTTTGGTAAAATATTGGTTCTGATTTAACTACATTTTCTGTTCAGATTAAGACCTTAGAGAGGAAACTCCAGCATTCTAAAGACGAGCTTCGTGAAAAAGAGTTTGAATTGCTCCAGAGAGATCAGGAAATAAATCAGCTGAAGAAAAAAATAATGAAAGAAAACAATATGGCCTAGAAGCTCTTGGAAAGGTAAAACATACCTAGATAGACAACAAATTATCCATTTTTAATGCCATTACTGTACTACCTAGAAGAAATTATATTGTGTCTCTTTTTAGTGTAAGTGTCAATTCTTCTCCCAGAATCATTGTATTTTATATCCTGGTGTTTGCTGAATCTTAATCCCCTAAAGTGAAACTAGTTTAATTATTTTAAAATTACAAATTTAATGGCACACTCTTAACTGTCTGCTTTCTGTGGAGAAATTCGTTTACTGGTTATCTTTAGGGACTTGATTTTCTGGCTATGGATGATATGGTTTTCCTTGAAATGAAACAAAGCATTATGCTGTATGATGAGAGCTTCTTATGACTTAGGTACCTATCTGGTGAAAATTATTGCATCAAAGACCACTGAGTGAGCTCTAGCATGCTTGGAGGAATGAGAAGTGTGAATTTTTTGGCATAGTGAGTGGGAATGTGTGGAGGGACTTGAGAAGACAGCCAGCTTTGTGAACTGTACAAATCTTTGGTTTGGTGCATGAATCAGTCTCTACAAGTACAAATGGGATCTGAGACAAGAAGGCTTTCCTGCAGAACTAAGTTCAGTCAAGGACAATTCTGAGCTAGAGCTAAACACCAAAGCCAAGATGGCCTCTGCCACTTTGGTTATGCTGCATTTATGTGTTTGTTTTCCCTAGGGTGAGATATCAGGGAAGCCTCATTTCTGTGTGAACCCCAAAGGTGTTTGGTCTGTATTCCAGATCAGGAGGGCTTGGCTGTGTCACAGCTGAATATGAAGGTTGTTTCACTGCAAATTAAAGCAATGTCAGCTCTTGCATCTTGAATTCTGTTAGGTTATTCATCAGTAACCTCAAGAACAGGACAGTGACTGCTACTACCTTTCACACATGTAATTAACGATTTCCAACTTTTCCTAAGGGATGATTCTGAAAGCAAGAATTTCCTAGCAAGCCCCTGTACAATTGTTGATCAGACTCTTTCTTTCCAGACAAACTGTCTCGGTTTTGCTAAGGAATGACAAGTAGGAAGAGGCCTAAGAATGATATAAGACAGGCTTTCAAAATAGACCTACTCTGGTCATATTCCTTCCAAGACTTGGGATGAGGAAATGAAATTTTATTTTCATTGTAGTGAAGTAGATAAAAAACCACTGGATTTTGGAAGCATTCTGTGTAAAACATAAAATATGTTGCAGAGGGCTTCTGGCTCCACTTAGAATATTATATGGTTCCTTCTTTGTTTAAAAATTGAGTATATTAACATAATGTAAGAAAACACTTTCTCCATTACTAACACGCTGCAGACTGATTGACCAGTCTTCCAGGGAAATTTTCTGTCCTAGTTCTAAAAAATAAATTGCCTAATCTATCTAGGGCAAAGGGGTGGAGAGGCAGTGTGTGTATCTTGCCCAGGGGTACAGTCTGTCTTATTCTTTTTCTTCTTAATACATTGCCTGCCTTGCTTATTACAAAAAATATATTAGTTCAGGGAAGGAATTGCTAGGAGCGTTGATTTGTGTTCTGGTCCACTCTGTCCCTTTGGGACCCATAAAATAACCAGGTCACAGAGTTTTCAGTTGAATCATTCTTTGTTCTTCCTCTGCTTCAATCTGCAGTGAAGATTTTGTAACAATACAGCACTTGGCTACCCTTTGAAGTTGTAAATATTCCAAATAAAGGAACTGAAAATATCTTGCTGAACATTAAGAATGGCTTTTTCATTTTTCTGGGAAATTGAAGTAATTTTCTTTATTTAAAAAAAAAAAAAAAGCAGATTGGACTTATAGCAAACTATATTTTTGTGACCATAGTTCCTTTTAAAATGAGAAGTAAAATTGTATTAAAATGGTAAGGAAAGTAAGAAAAAATTAGTGCTTGCAATGACTGACTTTAAAAAAGTGATTTTACTACGTTTTTGAATAGCATAAAAGAAATTAGGAATCACCATAACAATCTTTCATTTGTTAGCTGTAAGGTGCATATATGCTACTTACAAGTGTTTCTGTACAGTATGTGTAGCATTCCTCATAAAGAATAAGCACGTAGCTAAGCATGGATAGATAAACAGAGAACCAACATAAGCTCTATTTCAGTTTATAATTAACAGGAACCTTAGCACAATATGATGTAAAATAGTGGTGGCTGATAGAGTCTCGTGTTGTGCTCCAGCACTAGCTAATGTAAACATGGCTGCTCTGAATCATACACTAATAACACCCAAAACTCTGGGTTTTTTTTTTCTATAAATGAACTGTTTAATAATTAGATACAGAATATATACTTGTTTTTAAAAGGAGGGGTAGGAGTAGTAAAGCTCTAGAAACTAACAAAAAAACCCCTAACCTCAAACATGCTGTGTTTGGCTGCATTTACTTCTATACACAGCTTGCAGTCATGTTGCTATTTTTCTTGCTTGGTGTTGGTGGACATCATAGGCTTTTTTCCTCTTGATACCTTGATACTGTTGATGGGGTTTTTACAGACACTTCCTGAACTGTTACCAACTTAAGAACAACAATGTAATCCAACATGAAACCTTAAGCCTCATGCAGAGGAGTGATTTCAAAAGATTGTGCTCATTTAAACTGCAAAATTTTTACAGGGAGGTGCATATGAAGATTTCTTCTCAAAAATATTCTGCATAATGTTTTCCTTCTTATCTGCTGGAACTTAAATTTGAAAGTTGTGCTCTTTGAGAAAGCAAATGCACTTCAGTTACAAGAACAGTGAACAAAAATGCATTAATAACATAAATCAGAATTTGAGACTGCAGCCATGGACTTGAGACCTGCTGCTAGTTTGCTCGAATTTGTAAGATAAAATTTAATAATGAAAAGTAACATCTTGGTACAAATTGATTTAAATATGGTAATCAGATTTTTTGTTTCAGGGGCAGGAACTGTGAAGAAATGACTGCTGCTGCCCATAGGACAAGCAGCAACCCAAGAATGGTGTTGCTGGCATCATAAACTGTGCATTTGAAGAGGACATTTTGAAGTTGTATTTCTAAATGAGGAATAGTTTTTTGTACTGAAGCAGATGACAACCTTCTTATTTTTCCAACTGAGATTATTGCCTTCATATAATAACGTATTAATTTATCTTTTATACTTCAGAATAAAATTCAAGTTGTAGGGGTTAATTTCAGCTGTCTTCTTTTTCCAAGGTTTTTAAATTGTACTCGTAAACAAGTGTACTTGTTTAATATCTCACTTCTTATTAAAAGCACAACAGTACTACCTTATTAGCAATTTTTGTTTGGGAATATTTTTATCTTTCTTTGTACACATGCAGTGTTACAGACACAACATCTTATTAAAACTGACCTGTTTGTAAGATGTTTTGGGACACTGATTTGATCATAGACACTGGCAAAACCTGCTTTTTTTACTCCAAGCAGTATCTTTAAGATGCACAGGGTTCTGGGACAGGGCCATAAAGCTCGAGCTTGTTTCTTTTGATACTTTTAATCAAACAAAAATCCATACAAAAAATCCCATTGATTAAATTTACATCCTAACTATGCATTATAAAACATATTTCTTTCCAGGTTTCCAAAACTACTGTGCAATTTAGCTGGTATGGATGGCTAGTGGCCCCACTTTTATATTTACATAAGCATCAGAAAGTGCAAATATGCTTTTGAGGCCTCAATCTAAGTCTGATTAATGCACACATGATTTATGTGCATTGCAACATGTGATTCATACTTCAGAAATCAAGTTACTAAAGTTATTTGATGTTAAGAAGAGGAAAAGAATTGAATGTATTTCAGTTTAAATACCAGGCCTTGGTTAAGTGTTTTGCATATTAAAAGTGTATCTTAGCCAACAAATCTATCTGAAGTATTCCAGAAACTCTGCAAGTAGCAGTTTGCTAAACTCTTTGGGCAGTACTGGCTCTTTCACTTTATGTAAACACGTTCCACAAATGCCACCTGTTCTACATTAAGTGGTTCTACAGAACCAGCCACACATTCTGCTACCATTGACAAGTCAAGATACACTCATCTAAAGTATTTCTGCAGTTTCAAATTATTTATTCTGCTATTATGAAAATTATGGTGTGACACAAGCCACAGTTACTTACAGAAATAAATATATTGTGTGTTTAAAATCAAGCTCTTTCTTTCTCTACATAACTGTAAAGGGAAAACCTTAGAATTAGGTTGACCAGTGCAATAATTGCAAATTAAACTACTTTTATTTTTAACTCTTTATGCACATCACTTTGCCTTCAGCCTAGAAGTGTATGCATCAAATTTCAGACAGATTTTTTAAAGCAGTGGAATATATAAGCCCTTCAAACCAGGATTTCAAGTGGAAAAATATAACCAATCTGTAATTACAGCTGCATCACAACACTAGTGGAATTCCACTAACTAGCATTATATAAAGCCTCATTTGCTCCTCCTACTAAACGCACTAAATATAAATGTGCGTGAGCAGCAAAAACAATTTGCCTAATCTCTGAATCAGCTAAATAGCATTTGCACTAAAATTTTGTCTGTATACTAACTTATCTGGTTAAACGGTGGGTCAAACCTGATAAATAAGTAGAATCATAATTACATTTTATCTTTAAATGTTTTGCTATTTTGTTGCTTGTCTGAGAAGTTAAGTGATTCCACTTATACTGTTCAAGCCAATTCATTTCTTTTGGAAAGGATGGACCTTTTAAAAACATAATTTCAGTTAAATATTTCTGTAGTCTCCTACTTTTCTTGAGTTACTAACCAATTTAAATCTATGCAAATACTGGAACACTAAGTTCATTCTTCTGAAGTGTGTTGCATTATACGGGGTTATTGAGCCTTGGAAAACATTTTACTGCATATAATGGTGTTGCAATTAGCTGAATTCTGCTCATAAGGCTAATTGCTTATTAATGTGTTTCTTTTTCCTGTCACTCAGGACAGAAACAAGGGAGTGATTTTCTTCCTGAATGTAGTATGCCTGCAGTTACTGTATGTTAAACATGAATTGCACCAAAGTGCCAGCCCAAATGCCTCTCTCTTTAATTCATAGTTTATATGCAAAATATTTTCTTCAATACCTAGACATCAGGCTAGTTCTTATTTTTTTAAATTTCTGACGTGTCAATTTGCAGAATCAAAAGTGCTGAAAGAGATTTCAGTCTTAGCAGGAATGTAGTGAAGCTGGTCTGTTCAACATTTCCCGTCAGTTCTTTGCTGCAGCATACTTGCTTACCTTCTCTGTTCTTGGTTGGGAACACTGCCAAAAGGAAGTTGTCCAACAACTTGTCTCTCTCAGAATCCACATCCCATTTTGCAATTTGGGGTTTTTTTTCTGTAATGCCTATTAGCACTCTTACAATAGTAAGGCATCAGGGAAGAAATCCATTCCTCAGCCTGTTGCAAAAGAACCAAGAGGGTGCTGTAGGTGTAGGAATTCTGAACACCTTTAGCAGAGGGATCCCACTCTGGGTGCAGTTTACTCTCCATAGATGTGAGTGGAGGATTTAGCACTACAGACCAATTGTAATTGTGGCAAGGCTTTTCCTGCCAGTACTGTGCAAGCTGGTTATTCTGTTAAAAAAAATCCATGTAGTTTACAAGTGCCTTAGTTTATAAATTAATCGAATTTTGTACTAATCAGTTTTGATAATGCAGATTATAGGCACATGTAGGAGCATCTGCTTCTATTTTGTTTAGTTGGAGATTATCCCTTAATAATGCAAGGTCCAGGTGTGCATTTTCAGATTTGTTGACTCAGGGAAGGTGGAGATAGTATTAAAGGCCAGTCACATTACGCTGTAGTTACATTTATGCTGTTGCTCCTCTGAAGAATTGAACAGCTCAGTGAAGAGAATGGCAAGAAGAAATGTCCTCATTACAGGTTGCTCCTCAGGAATTGGACTGGCATTAGCTGTAAAAATGGCAAAAGATGAACAGAAAAGATTTAAAGGTAACAATCTCTTTTTATAAAAATAAAGAACATACTATTTGAGACGGTGCTGATTTTTTTCTCTGTGATTTAACAGGTGATTGTATTCAGTTTTGTGACTTGTTTCTGGTTCATTTTTCTCTTCTACTGTCAAGAAAATACAGCAAAAATATACTGTTTTCTGTAGGCAGTTGATATTTCTGTACCTTTATTGAAATGGAACAACTATTGGAACTGAATAGTGTACACACACACACACACAATGAAAAAAGACAGTAGTATTAAACGAATAGCTGAAAATATCTGTAGTATTATGCTGCTCTGGGTATACATTCACAGCTGTGGTTAGCTTTCCTTCTGGCTACTAAAATCTGTACATATACAGGCCCATGCCCATTTGAAGACCAAAGCAATGAATTTAAGTAAACAGTTGCTAAATTTGCAATTTTTCCTGAAAGCGTGTTTCATTTTTCCAAGCCTGTGTAGGCAGGTGAACAAAGGGGCTGGGATTTGTCTTATTGCTGCAAAGCAGGGTATTTGTTATGATTGAAAATGGATGGCAAGGTGAAGGCAATCTGTGGCAGTTCAGTCTCTCACACAATATTTTACTGCTGACTGGGTGCAGATCTAGAGCTTTTTGAGCAATTAGGCTACAATAACAACTAATTTCAATTTTGAGAAGTAGCTTACACAAACAGATATTTTTTCAACCTAAGGAAGTATGTCTTCCACTTTTTAATGAAATTACAGTTGTTCTGATAAATATTGTAGTGGTGACTAAAAAAAAAAATAGGAAATCTGGAATTCAGAATTAGGTTTTGGGTACCTAAAAACAATCTAGTGGCATAATTTGATGCCTGTTTTTTTATATTTTGGTGATAGTTTTACCTTTATACACTGCATGTTCTTTTTACATAGATGTTAATTCTTCTGAATTTCTTGAAGATTTCAGAACCAGACTGGGAAATTAGTGACAATATATTGAAAATCTATTCTATTGAATAGATTAATAGATCAATAGATTCTATTGAATCAATCTATTGAAAATATATTGAGAATCTTTTAACTTTTAGTTTTTATTTGGTTTCTATCACTGATATTTGAGATCTGGATGTAAGAGCTACTGAAGTTTTTGAATACTTCTCAGTAAGACTGCCACAGCAGAGATTTTATTTCTGGTGTGTTGCAGTGTTCGCCACAATGCGGAACCTGGCCAAGAAACAGCCCCTGGAGGAAGCTGCAGGTCACAGGCTGGGCAAAACCCTCGAAATTAAACAACTGGATGTCTGTGATGAACAGTCTATCAAAACTTGTGTGAACAGTATCCCTGACAGAAGGATTGATGTCCTAGGCAAGTACAGGATGTGTGTGCTATGAGCAGATACCAGATTTCTATAAAACATTGTCTCAAATAGCCTGGAGGAATTTTGTTAGTGTATTTTTTAAATTATCAAAGTAATAATAATTACTAGTATATTTGGCTCAAGATTCTTAAGACTTTATGCAGATATAAGTGGATTAAATTTCACCTTGCTTCCATGAAGTAGAGAAGCTTGTTTTCTCTGTTTACAAAGGAGAAACTTGATCACAGGGAGGTGTCTTAGATAAAATGATACTTTTTTCATAAATGTGAGAAATTTTGCCTAAACCAGTACCTTCACGAGCAAGACTTTCCGCCCTATTGATGAAGCATGGCCCTTTTTACACTGAACACCTGTCTGGACTAAGAAAGCAACAGCATTGGGAATTAGCAAGAGAACAAATGCAAAGAAAAAAATAAAGGATATTTCAGTTTTGTATTGAGAATTGAAATGGTACTTTACAAATCATTCAGCAACAAGTGTTTTCATATTGTTTTGCTAAAAATAAATATTAGTATCTTAGTGGAAATGCTTATACCATCAGCTATTAAATCTTACCTACTAGAAAATTATGGACCTGACTTTTTCTGATTAATTATTAAAGCAGTGCTTAACAACTATTTCTGCAAAATTTATTATGCTCTAATTTGACTTACTACTTCTAGAGCAGAATGCCAGTCCTATCATCATTCCCCACTTATAAATATCCAGGAGGGAAATAAAAATCAATGGAATTGTGTGTTTTGGTTGTTTATTTTATTGGGGGGTTACTTCCTCTTGAAGATATATGAAAGATAATAAAACAAAAAGCAGGACAAAATATGTCTTGGTCCATCACTCTTTGAAGATTTCTGTTCATTCCTATGGGTATTGACGGTAGCTTCCAATTCTTAATACGAATTATAAAAAAATACAAGTAATTCTTGACTCATTTTCCTGTAATCCCTTTATATTTTTTTAAAGGACTAATCAGAAATAAATTAGTTAAAATGCAAAAGAGCAGATAACTTAAATTTGATAAAAGCACAATTAAAAATAAAGACATATGGAAATGTCAAATGTATTTGGAAATCTATAGTAACTAATATCTTTTAATTCTTTCTTTAAGGATTATTTAGGATTATTTAACCCTTAAGCCTCACATTCCTTCCAGGTGCTTTCCAGTAACAATTACAAGTTTATGTTTGTGGGGGTTTTTGCTTGCTTTTGTCTCCCATTTTGTGCAGTGAGCAATGCTGGAATGGGGCTCATTGGACCAATTGAATGTCAGACCATTGAGGAAATGAAAACTGTGATGGACACCAACTTCTTTGGCCTGGTTCGACTCCTGAAGGAGATCCTGCCTGACATGAAGAGGAGGAAGAGTGGGCATATTGTTATAATAAGCAGTGTCATGGGAATACAAGGTAAGGTTGGTTTTTCTGTTTGCTTGAACTAAGAGTTCAGTGTTCAAAATCCAAAGTTCCTCTTTTTAGGAACAAAAAAAAAAAAGTAGGAGCTGGCATATCTGACTCTTGTGCTTTGTAATGCTGAATTTCCAACCATTAAAAGCACCTGGTCGGTTTTATGCTTCCAGGTAGTTTGTTACTACGCAGCTACTCTTACAGCATTTTATCAACAAAACCTGAAGGGTAAATTTTTTTAGAGTTTTAACTTAAATTCTATAATTTTTAAAAATTTTATTGTTGTATTTTTATTATCTGGAAAATAGGGTTTAGCATTACTTTTCTCTTTCCTCTTGGAAAAAATTATGGGAACAGACAAACATGCTTACTATGCTCTGCATAGTAATAATAGAATAAAATCCAATCCTGGACAACTGCTCTGCCTTTTTGTAAAGTTTCTCACAACATTCAAGAGTCAAATTTTAGTGACAGATAATGATATTCGTACTCTCGAGTCCCATCCTGTCTAGCTGGTTCTTTTTTCATTTTTTACAACTGTGACATTGATCTTACCTGGATTATTCTGGTGAGCAAGGATCCTCCATCAAACTCCAAGAATTGTTTTTTTAATACAACACTTACCCTCCACCTCAATGGATTGATGTAGTGCTTTTTCTAAATCACTCAGATACAAGCTGGATCTCTTGCATAATTGTATCTCCTGCATTACACTCAGCCTCTGTGTTCATCTAGAGCCTATTAAAGTCCTGCTGATAAATAATGCAGATGGTATTATATGTACAGACACTTTCATATCTTAGACTGCAAAATAATATCATCCAAGGAGACCACAGCATCAGCTAGGGGGAGGAAAAGCATTAGTCAAGCATCTTTGCTAGACTAAACAATTCTGAGAACACAGGCAAAAATTAGTATTTAGATTCAGTGTGCACAAGGATTTTTTTAATATTTTCCCAGCAAGACTGTAGAAATTTTTGGGAAAACACATGAGTTTTTAAAACCAAACTATTAGTTGTCGCCCTGTTTTTTCAGCCTTCTGATGATTTACTTTTTGTAATAGAGTTTCTCACAGATTTTCACACAAACAAGCTATTGTTATTGTAACTGTCCATTTATGTTTGCATTCTTCTCATAAGAAAGAGAATGTTGATGGACTATTAAGTTAACCACTGTAGTTGGAAAAGAAGATTTACTTCCTCCAATCCATGGTCACTGTTAGAATTCTATAAATGTCAAAGTCTGTAAATAAACTGCCCCTTTTTTACCTTGGACATCTCAGTGCATGAGTGTCATTTCTTTTGTGTCATATTGCAACAATTTGTACGTTGGATAAAATCTCATTGGTTTGTTTGTACCTTCAGGCATCTTATTTAATGATGTTTATGCTGCATCTAAGTTTGCTGTGGAAGGATTCTGTGAAAGTTTAGCTATACAAGCACTCAAGTTCAAACTGCAGTAAGTATTGATCCACTGGTGTAAATGGCATTGATCCACTGGTGTCAATTTTATTTTAGATAGTTTAAATATATATTCAGAGGTAGGAAAAAAAATCTTTAAAGCTTGCTGCTAAACAGACTGAGAAGCCCTTGAAAACTACAAAAGGCATAGGAATGCCCACACTCTTCACAATATATAAGCAAACAAAAAGATCTAGATGTTAAAATAAACACATTCTCTTGAACAGTTAAAGGCTATTTAGCTTTGGATAAAATACAGTTCATGTAAAGCTTCTAGAAACAGATTCTTACATACAATATCACAGGAATAAAATGATAACATTGACCTGTGATCTTTCCCCTTAGAAAGGATGATGGCCTTCTTAGGCAATTAACAGATAAAAAAGTTCAAGGGCTCATCAGAGAGACTGAGCAAGTGCAAATCCATCAGAATGTTACACAGGGTGAGACACCTGTAATGAAGGGAGGTAGGAGGAAAGTCAGAACTGTGGTGTACTACCCCTAACATTTTAGACAGTATTTAAAAGACTGGTCCTGTTTATCATCTGTGGGATGCCAGGTTTGATTTGCCACATGTATATTCACACCCATGTAGTTCTGCTACTATTCTTTGTGCAAACTCCAGTAACTGGTAAATGTCTATTGCATCTCATTTAGACCTTGTGGAAAAAAAAGACAGCTGCTGTTGTGCAATTTCAGAGACAGAACTGTGATTCTGCATATTGCTCTGCAAAGTTTGGAGGGATGCAAAATAAATGTAATGATACACAGGATATATCAGAATTCATAATGAGATTTCAAGAGTATAAGACATAGCAAAAAGGAGGTTATAAAAGGAAGTATAATAGGAAAAAATCAAGGTCTAATGGGAAGAGTGATACAAGAGAAAAGGGTTTAATACCAGCAGTAGCTGTAATGAATGTCATTAGCTTGATTTAGTTCTAAAGAAGAGGCTTCAGAACATCCCCTGAAGAACTCAAGTCTAATAAGAGGCCCAATCCCAAAGACTGTTTTGATAAACACAGTGGCTGGGAGTTATTACTGCCTGAGAAAAGAACCAGGAAAGATCTGACCAGTAACTGTATTTCAGTTATTTCCTATAATATGCTACTGGGCAAAATAAAATTTTTCAGATCTGGCAGCAGCCAGAATCTGTCCACCAACAGTAAAAATCTCTACATTGTATTTTTTTATTATATAGTGGTGAGATCTTGAATTATGTAACACTAACAGCTTGACAGAGAAAATCCATGTTTGGGCAATTCCCCTGTCTCTTTCAGCTACTTTTAGTATTGTAATGAGAAACAAAGAAACCTATGCAGGATTTGGTCCAGAAAGTAATGAAATTTTTTACCATCCATTAATTATTTTCCTTAATATCTGGTAAGTCCTTGTGAACAAATCACCCTTTGATTCCATAGCTACAAGACAGCAGGTAACAATTGCATTTACTTATGTCATGAATTGAGTTACAGCACTTCTCTGACAATTAAACTGTGCACATTTCTGCTCCAGTATGTGGATGGGTAGGAGGAGCAGGACAGCAGTAATGCAGTATGGACTGCCTTACAGAAGGTACTATTATATACTTTTTGCTAGTGCAACTCTTCAATGTTCCTTTTAGAGAAGGATTGACAGGTGTATTTTCCATGGAGGATAGTCAACAATCAGTTAACTTTTTTTTTTTTTTACAGGTTAAGTTTGATTGAACCAGGCCCAGTGGTTACAGAGTTTGAAAGAAAAGTGTTTGAAGATGGAATGAAAATGGACCTTTCAGCTGCAGATGAAGAAACAGCTGAGATGTTTACTAATATTTACCTTAAAAATTACAAACAAATTTTCCAGAGCCTGGGACAAAGTGCTGAAGATGTTGCAGAGGTAGCTCATCAAAAATTCATCTTCTTTTCTTTTTTTTTCTTCATTATTTATGAATGCAGTGGTTGGTTTTTCTGGTAGAAGCATTAGATTTAATTAAATGTAATATTCAATTAAAAAGTTTTTTAAAAAATTCAAAAGAATTTTCAGAGTTTTAAACAAAAGTCTACAAAATACTAAAAGAATGTTTATTTTGAAGTATTGAAGACAACTATGAATTGTAATTTAAATACCACTGAGATGTTAGATGCCCTTTACATCCTCTGAAGGTGAAGTCTGAATATTTTGCACTGTTTCCATACATCCACCCAGGGTTCCCAACACTTGTAAAGCTCTGTCCTTTCCATCTCACTCATAATCCCTCCACTAAGGGAAGTTCACTCAGCCACCCCAGGCCACCAAGGCACAATAAAAGAAACATGGATGTTTCTGGTGTTTGGAGCTTCCCGCAGGAAGACAAGTTTAGCCAAGCTGTGGGAGGGGATGATGATTTCAGGTGTTTGCTGGTAAGGAATAGCCTCAGTGTCAACTGAAGATTCCCAGATCTTGCTGCAAAAGTCACTGTCCTGATCCTTTCCCAGTGAACTGCAAAGGAGAGGATCTACCTACTGTGGGCATGCAAGCCCATAATAATTTGGAGGACTACTCAGGATTCTAAGGTGTCAGGTGCTATCACCATGGCATAGAGAAACAGAAATAGAACTAAGAATAAATAAGAAATACTTCTATGGCCTTTAAATGTTTCAAGAAAAAATTCTAATGATGTTCTAATAAAACTATATATGGGGTCTTACATAATTCTAGCACTTTATTCTTCTACTTTTCCACAGTTTAACTGAAAATTGGGTTTTTACTGTCTTGGTAGAGGTTCTTTAAAAATTCTATTCTCCTTCTCTACAGCATACAGTAAAGATAATTCTTGCAGAAAATCCACCTTTTCGCCATCAGACCAACACCTTGTATACTCCAATGACAACTCTGAAGTATGCAGATCCAAATGGAGATCTACCCATTGACATATTCTACAAAATGGTTTTTCAGCATGACAAAATCTTCAGTGCAAGCCTCAACTTCATCAAGTTGCTACGGTGGAGAAGCAGAAAGAGCTTTGACCTGGGAAAACCCTCACAATAAGTGCGAGATTATATAGTGCAAATGGGAATTACTTCTTGTAGCTACTGATGACACAGTATGCTGTTATTCAAATGCCTTTGCTCTGTAATTATGAAAAGGCATGCAAGTTGTTTGTTTGAGCTTAGCTAAGATATTCATTTCAATGTGTATCTCTTGAATGTTACAGTTTGCAGAACCTTGCAATTAAAATCCTCTAACTACTGTTTTATTCTGTTTGGTGTTTGTTTTTCCCAGAGATGTTTTCTTAGGAACACGAACACTGACTGATATTTGTGTATTCAATATTAACCTGACCCCCTTCACTAGAATATAATACACACTGAGAGGTGTACAGTATGCAAACTATTTAGATTCTTAATATCATAAAGATATGTTTTTACTTATTAGGATAGAATCAGTATAGTAATTCCTCAATCACACTGGCATTCTCATTTCCGGAAGTCAGATCTATTTATCAGCAACATAAGAGAAAGTCTCATCAATCTTAAAATGTAACAAGTAGAATATTTATTATTCATATATTTTTATAATAATATTTGGAATGCTTCCTTTATATGCAATGATCACTAGCATATTGCACTTAGTGAACAATAAAATTTTTTTTTAAAGCATCTTAAAATATCTTCCTACTGTCTGGGTACTACTTTTTGAAAACAAAGTATTGTCAGTAATAAATAATCTCAGTCCACTAAATGCCTTCAGTACCTTCAGTATCTGACACAGAACCCTCTTGTTCCAAGCAATCCAAACAACTAGGTGTTAAACCAAAATTCTACCGCGTAGAGCAGGTCTTTTCCCTGACTTTTTCTCAGCCTAGTCCTGCAGGCGGGCTGAGGCCGAGCAGGGTGCCGGGCTGCAGTGCTGATCCTGCCTGGCATTCCCGTTCTGACCTCCGGCCCGCCGGGTGCTGCCCCGAGCCGAGGCAAAGGCCGAGTGTCCCTCGGGCCCCGGCTTCTCAGCACATTCCAGCAGCTGTCCTTGTTTCACCCAGAGCCCGGCTGGAGCTCACTTGCCATGCAGGAACTCTCTTTCTCTTTCCCTCAATACTGTCCCAGTCAGCCAACATCTAATTCCGTGCTGGGGCTTGCAGCAGCCCTGCCCTGCCCCGCCTCTCCCCAAAGGAGCTCAAAGCTCCTGCGGGTTCCAAAGGCTGCAGCTAATGCAGGGCCTGCTCTGCAGTTTGGGACCCTTGTGGTGGGGCCCGAGGTGCAGGGGCGTGGGGAAACCTCCCTGGGACAGCGGGCACTGAGGGGAAAGAGCACCTGCAGCAGCCCCTGAGCACAGCTGGAGGCCCCAGGTACATTCCTACCTCACACCTCCTGCAGAACACCGGCTGCCTGGAGCCCAGCACAAACGGGCAGAGGGGCTGATGGCAGGGAAGCGGAACAGCAGCAAGGCTGGAAAGGAGAAAGCAGGAATTAAATGACAGCAGAGTGCTGCGGGGGCTGAAGGGAGCCTGGCAAACGGCCCCTCTGCAGCCCGAGATCTCCTCTGCACCTGCTGAGGGTCAGCACAGGGTACCGGACACAGACACCCACAGAAGGGCTGGGCCTGTCAGGAGCCCCGCAGTGCCGCTCCGCTGTGGGTGTCTCCGGCCCGCAGCTCGGGCTGCCCTGCATTCCCGGGCAGTTTTTCCTTTACAGCACACAGCAAAGCAAGACCAGGGCTGTGGGTTTAATGGGCCTTACACAAACACTATCGTGGTCTGGCTAATCCTGTCTCATACAGTTCTCACACTACTCGTTATGGAGTGCGTTAAAGCAGAAAATACAGTGTAACAGATGGCTGCCGAGGAAAACTAGCCCTGCCTGCAAGTCGTGAATAAACTAACGATGAAGCACCGAGCCCGTCCTGCTTCGGGCCCAAGTCTGGCGGGGCTGTCAGATCCCCTGCTACCGGCGGGACAAGGGAAGGGCCGGGGGGGTCCCGAGCGCAGCTCCTGGCGAAGGGGGGGCGGCTAAAGGAGGCCCCGCCGCCGCTGCCTCCGCCGCCCGCACGTGGCGCCGCGGCCTTTCCGGCGCTCCCGGCGGCGGAAGCTGTTCCGGCTTCCGGCGGAAGCGCCGTCCCCCGCAGGTTGAGCCGGAGTCGGAGCGTTTCCGCCTCGCGGCCGCCGCACGGCCGGGGCCAGCCCAGCCGAGCCGAGCCGCGCCGCGCGCGGGGCGTTCCGCCGCTAGCTCCCCTCAGCCTGGTCATAAGGCAGCGGCGCCGGCGGCCGAAGGATGTGGCGGAGGCGGCAGTGGCAGGCGCCGCGGCCGAGGGAGCCCTGAGCCCGAGGAGCGCTACCCGGCCCCGCGACCCCCCCGGCCCGGCAGCGACCCCCGGTCCGGCCCCCGCCGTCCCCCGCCCCTCCTCGACGTCGCCCCCCGCGGCCCCGCCCGTCCCCGCCGGGTCCCCGCGCCCTGGAGCCCCGCGCGGGCGCTGAGCGCAGCCCGTGAGCCGAGCGCAGCCAGGATGGCCTCGTCGTCCGGCAACGACGACGACCTCACCATCCCCAGGGCTGCCATCAACAAGATGATCAAAGAGACGCTGCCCAACGTCCGCGTGGCCAACGACGCCCGGGAGCTGGTGGTCAACTGCTGCACTGAGTTCATCCACCTCATCTCCTCCGAGGCCAACGAGATCTGCAACAAATCGGAGAAGAAAACTATCTCCCCGGAGCATGTCATACAAGGTGAGCTTCCGCGGGCGCCGTGCCGCTGCCGGGTCGGGCACCTGTGAGCCGCTGCCGTCCCGCTGCCGCTTTTCCCTCTCCGGTTGCTCGCAGCTAGGTAGAACACAAAAGGCAGGGTCTGGTAAGGGTGTGGAGGAGAAGCGTGTGTTGTCCGGCTTGCCAGTGGCACTGCAAGAGAGGTTGTCTTTGTGTGGTTAGAGCGGCTGCTGGGTGTGCTCAGGACCAGCTCTGGTTTTGTGCTTCAGAGGAGCCTGTGATGCTCTGAGTGAAGTCACCAAATCTCTTCCTCGTACCTGTGAAACGAGGTCTGCTTTTCCGAAGGGATATGCAGCATGTTTTAAGATTCTGGATGTAGTAAATGTCTTTTTAGTTGGAGGTTGATTATGTGGGGCCCAGGCTTTATTCCATGGTAGTCTTGTCTGGAATCGATAAAGGGTATATTTCTTTAGGGCTGTCTTTACAGTCTCCTTGTTTAATGTTGGATCTTCGTTTCTGTTGCAGAAAGCGTTTAAACGTGACCTCTGCCCTTGTATCTTTCTGTGCTGTTGACTTGCACTTCTGCTTGCTTGAATAAAAGGCGAGTTCTCTGTCTCGTTTATTCTTCTTTAAATTCTATCGCAAATAAGGAGTTTTCTTGCCTCATCCCGAAGTCTGCATTAGGCATCTTTTGTCAGAACTGATTTGCTTTGCTTCTTTAAGCCAGGGTTGTTGATACCAGTGTTTGCTGCAAACAAATTTATAGCAGCAGTAGTGACAGAGTACTTTACTCGGCTGCCTAGTAGAGATGTTAACAGCAGCATTTGTAGTAGAGCTATTTTCAGGGCTGTGATGGTGTCAAGTTAGTTTAAAAAATGTTGTCATTGTATGATTTTTTTAAAGCAATATTTGCGTTTAGAAACAAAAAAATAAAAAAGGTTCTCTTGAAATTTATTAGCTTATTCACCAGAAGAGGTTCAAGTACTTGACTGGGTCATGAACAGCAAAAGAAAACATGTAGCATGTATGAGCTTTAATGTTAAATGAAATATACGTAAGCTTGAAAGTTTAGCAAAGTAGCTCCGTCACAAAAGCCTAGGATGGAAAGTAAAACCTGTGCTTGCACATGGAAGCATTCCTCAGGTGTGATGCCCTTTAATACTTGGATAGTTTCTTCAAGTCACCACAAAAAACGTCTGAGGTTAGCTCTTAACACAGGAATAGACGTGATCTTTAAGGCTGAGGGCAGTAAAGGGTTTATGTATGAAAGTATTTTGTGCCCAGTAGTGGTGGCCCATAGAAAAGATTTCACCTATTGCTGTCCTAGGCTTAGTCTGGGTTTTTTGGAAAAGAAATTGAAAGTAAAGGGAGTGTGCATAATGTCAGCAGATGGTCCCATGCCAAGGATTTTCCTCGGTTCTGTGTCCTTGTGTTATCACATCTTAGAGTTAGGAAAAGTTACTTTCAAATTAAATCTATACTTTCTAGTAAAATATTGCAATGTATCCATTTTTGTAATGTTCTAGAGATGGAATGGATTTTCTGTGCTTATGTTTGCTGTGCTTGGATGCTGTGCTTATGTTTAAGGAAGCTCCAATTGCTGTTAGCTCCTTTCAGATGCTGGTCAGTTGGCAGATGATCCCTCTGTGAGGTTTGAGGGTTTTGGTTGCCAGTTTTGGAAACAGTGATTGTGTAGGTAGAATATTTCAGCATTTTCATCCATCTTCATAGATTCTAGATACTTGCTGTTTTGAATGCCTCTTAATGCAGCTTCATGACAATGATGTTAATAAATGAGGCAACTGAAGTCTCTTTGTTGTGGCCATCTATGTATCTTTTTTCTTCTGAATGCTTAGAAGTCAAATGAGGCTAATGGCCATCACATCACACATGGTCCAGCCTAAGCACAAGTTGCTCCCAAGAGGAGTCAGTCTTGTTGTCCCCTCCGAGAGCTGGATCTGGCATTGCAGATACAACTGACCCTGTAGCTTTTGAGAATTTAGGACAGAGCAGGGTTTCCTCTCAGGTGAGTTTGCTGGCTGACTGAGGCTATAAACAAGAAGTTACTAGGTTGGGAACAAGAAGCAGGAAGGGTATTTTGCTGGGCCAGGAGAAGGGGAAGAGGCAGTCTGCAGTTGGTGACACTCTGCCTTGGACTGTACTAGAGGTGAGGTGAAGCTGTGCATCGTCACTGTGCTTAGGTGTTTGGCACAGTGCTGCTTGAGACTCCCCTCCCTTTGCTGCACTGTTAAAGTGGTTGTGTGGCCACGTGCTGAGCAAGAACTCTCTCTCTACCCTTGGGTTATGCTTCAGATAGATGAGGTCCTTGCTGTGTTTTATTGTGTGGTGGCACTGGCACAGTGCTGTCAACAGCACAGGGAAGGGAAAGCAGAGGCTTCTTGCATCCCATTAGAGATCTGATTTGATAGATGTTCTCAGACTATGCCAATACTCACTACTGGTAACAAAATGCAAGACAGTTTTCTTGGAGAGTACCCAAAAGCATCAAGGCTATGTAATAGTTGTAAGTGGAGATCTCCACGTTTATTGTTGAATTCCACCATCAGGAACCTGGCTGTGAATCTGCAGCTCTGGTAAGCAAATGAATGTTCTTCCATCCTGAAAACAGAAACAGAACAGAAACAAAATAGAATCATTTGAGTGTTATATGACTTGTGACAAAGCAGGCTTTTTATGAGCAACTAAATTTTCGTTGAATTCTGAAAATGATGGCTTGTAAAATCACCTTTTCTAGGATGTTGGTTACTTTGATTACTTGGTCGACGTAGCACTGTTGTGCAGTGAGGTTGGTTGTGGATTGATATCAAATCTTGTCGCTTCTTTTGTGGACCGTTAGGATACTGACAGTGTGTATATTGCCACTTAATCCCACACAACTGTTCATGTTTGGGATTGCATTTTGGAAGTTCTTTTTTTCTTTGAAGGGAGCATAACAATTTGAAAGTCTCAGATATTAATGACTTGATTTTATAAAATAAAAGTAGTACTAATTGTGTGTCACTAATTACTCAGAGACCAGCACCTTCATGCAGTCATTAAGAGTAGGAGGAAACCAGGGAAAGGATAATTGTGATCTGGTGTTTGTAAATATGAGTTTGTTATCCCCCCAAATGCTATGCTTTGGAATTCAGCTGTTTACATTTGGTGGGATAATTCTTGCCTCAGGAAGATATTGAATTTTCAGCAATCTGGGTAGGATGGTATGTTTAAGATTCAAAAAATAGAAAGCCTTGGAGTTTTGATGAAATAGCAGCTGTGATAGAGTAGTAATCACTTGTCCCACATTTTAGCACCATGCTGGTATAAAGGGATTCATAGTCCTTCCATTCATGTCTTCTGTGAGCCTTGATGTGCTTCAGGAAGACAGTAAACTTTGTAAGTTGTTTCACAGGTGGTAGAATTTTGGTGCACTGGATTTATGATGCATATATGGTTCTTCATATATGAAGAACCATATATGCATCATAAATCTACTGCATCAAAATTCTTCTGTCATAGCTTTGTTATAGTGAATAATTGTAAAAATCTGTCTTGGTTGCATCACATGGGGGTTTTGAAATTTATTTTTGTGTGTGTCTGTGCTGTATTCAATACACAATTGCAAGTTCTTTCCATTAATTTATTTTCTTTTAAGGACCATGTGAAGTTTCTGTAAAAACTCATCTTGTTGTTAACTTCAGACTCAGCAGTTGTTCACACTCTGATGCAACAGATAGCCAGCCCTGGTCTTTTGACAAACACCTCTGGTTTTGCTGTGATGGTTTGTCTTAGTGATGTTAGACTTGTAGATTTCTTCAGTTTGGTTAAAAAATATGATTTAAAAAAGTTTACTGTATATACTGTTTACATTTTAAAATTGAATGAATTTTTAAATATCTGTAGAGTGTTAAGATAACCAGTTCTGGACCATGAGACATGAATTTGCCTCCTCTCTGCTGAGGCTGGATGAAACAAGTTTCTGAAGTTTTTTGGTAATTCTCCTAGAAACTGTGGGCTAATTGGAAGAAGTGTTTCCAGTATCTGTGTGTGGGCTGAGGCTGAACTGGTATACTGTCTCTGAAGTAATTTGATTATCTCTAAATCAGTTTGTCTTTTAACTTCCATTTTTAAAAAGAAATAAGTATAATGTGAATTCCTTTGCCAGGTGTTCTCTGTTACAGGGAAGGTAGTGCTGTCTGACTAGAGAGCAGCACCCACAACCCTGTTGAAGACAGCGTGTGAGTTGTCTCCCTCCCTTAGTACAAGTTGGAAGCTGAAAACTTAGAGAATGCCTTTGGGTTATTGTTTAGGTTGTGATACAATGCCATGCTGCTGTAATTATGGCTAGGAAAATGTTGCTTACAAAACTAGTGTTAGAATATTGTCCGAGATACTGTAAGATCTTGTTTATAACAAGTTGTTGATGGCTGTTGTGCAGTTTAGTGCTATTTCTTAAATAGCTTGTCACAAAAGTTTGAAATTAAGATAAAGGTTAAAACAACTCTTGTACTATAAACTCTGAATTGTGTAAATACTGGAAATTAACCACGATTTTTATTAAACTGATACTTGTTTCTAGTATAATTGGTGTTTATGTAATATTTTCAGTATAGGTTGTATGTCCTATCCTGTAATAGGTTTACTTTGGGTGTGTGTGGAATCATGTCATGGTAAATGGTGCAGGAGGAAACTGTGCCTGTTGTCACGTGTGCTACCTGAGTTTTTGTAATCCTTTCTGCTACCTTTGCATTCTTCTAAAAAACTTGTTGCAGGATATAGCTGCTTTACTGATTTCTTTGGGCAGATGAAGTGCAAGATTTTAGCTTCTGAATACATTTTAATGTGGAGATAAATAGAAGGGGTTCTGTTGAGAAATGAAACAATAAAAAGTTTATACGTAACTTTATATAGCTTTATATGTGTGAACTATGCATTTTATATAGAGGAATTTAGATAGTAAAAGACAAAGGTTAAAATTCAGCAACCCAACATAATATTATTTATTTCTGCCTTTTTGAAGGATCTGAGATCATTTTACATGCATCACTTCTGCTCTGTTATAGGTTGCTAATTTACCTTCTACTGAAGACTTGGAAAAACTGTAAAGGCAGAATCTGAGAGAAAATTCAGATAGAAATCCAGATAGGAAGGACTTCTTGGCTGTATAAATTATGCTGATTCTGATACAGAAAAGATGGGAAAAAGAGGTATTTTGGAGAATAATGCCTATCTAGCAAAGTGTATCTGAAAGCCCCGAATCCTCTGCAAATGCAAGCTTCTTTGGTTGTACTTGAACCTTAATTTTTTTTAGCCCAAAAACATGTATTCCTAAAGGACATAGCAGAAGAGAGAGGGAAAATAGCTGTCAGATCTTTATAAGAACAGAGATTTTTGTGACCAGATGATAGGAAAGTTACCAAATGGTTTACTTTTTTTTTTCTTTTAAGGAAACAAATTAATATCTATTATCAGAAGCTTTGTAAAAGGTAAACAATGCCTTTTTTTGTTTGTTTCTTTCTTTCTAGCACTAGAAAGTTTGGGGTTTGGCTCTTATATCAGTGAAGTAAAAGAAGTCTTACAAGAATGCAAAACAGTAGCACTAAAGAGAAGAAAGGCCAGTTCACGCTTGGAGAACCTCGGCATTCCGGAAGAAGAGCTACTAAGGCAGCAACAGGAATTATTTGCACAAGTAAGTGAAGCAATACTTGTCCTGATGAAGTTGGAATAGTTAATGCTGCAGATCTAGGGTCACACAAACATGTGCACACCTCAAGAAATATCCCCTTCCTTGTGAATTGATGTGGCATCTAAGATGCTATTGGCCTTGGCCAGTTTGAATTGGGGAATGTGAAGTCAACAGATAAAAGGCTGCTATTTGATACTTCTGTGATTTGACATATAGGACTTTGTATGTGAACATATTTCATATTCTAGCTTTCAAAAGCATGGGGTTTTGCTGCTAGTTGGGTATTTCCAGTCGATCATGGAGAATACATTAAGAATTAGTTGTGGAAGTAAAAGAATAACAGCTGGTTTCTAGGAAATTATCCATTATGAAGCATTAAAAAGTGAAAATAGCTTTTCTGTTTCTGACCATCAGTGCACAAATGTTATTTCTTATACTTGGAAAGCAACTTTATTCTTGGCAAGGCTATAATTGAGTGAATTCATGCATAAATTTTTAAAGAGGCCATTGAGGCATAGAAAAAGCATTTGCCTGCAAATAGTTTACACACACACACACACACACACACACACACACACACACACACACACACACACACACTCTCTCACTCTCCTTCATCCCAGCCTTATCCCCTTCCAGCTTTCCCACATAGTTTAACATCTCCCAGTTTGACTAAAACCCAATTTTATTTATTTATCTTTCTATACCATCTTTCTCTTGACTACTCTCTTCGTTTGGCAAGACCATTTGCTAAACTAAGAGATGGGAAAGTTATCTGGTATTTCTCTTTTCTCTTAACCAAGGCCAGAGTCTTATTTTGTCACTTTGCTTACTTTGATTTCCTCTGAAAATGCTTATTCAGTAATGTCTGATTACTGTGACCTTCTCTCCCCTTTGTATCTTGCTGAAACTGTTTTTTGTCTTATAACATACCAACTACTTTAATCTTTATTGCATGATGAATTTTAAGGCGTTTAAAGTTTCAGTATACCATGTAGCTATTGCAATGAACTGCTTATGATCAAGTCACATGTGCTTAACTCTTGTTTGAGTGTTAGAAAGACCAATTAGAAATTAGAAGGACCAATACAGCTGCTTCTGGAGTTTGGGTAAGATTTACAAATAGGCAGTTTGTTTTTTTGCTTACTATTTTGTGCAAGTAACTCAGTGTGATACACAAAATAAAAAAGCAGCAAAACCAAGGTGTATTAAGGGAGTACAAGCTCTAGGGTATCACTGAAATAAATAAATAAATAATAATTGCTGAAACCTCCCTGTGCAAGCCACACTTTGTCTAAGGAATGACAACTTGAAGAATATTCTTTTAAAATTCTGTTACTGTGCCTTAACTTCTAATTTAAGACAACTCATGCCAGTTTGACAAGATTGTATGAATGCCTTTTAAAAATAGTATTTGGTAATATGGAAAATGTTTGCTTAGATTCAGGGATGACAGTCTCATTTTTCAAAAATAGTAGCTGTGATGTGCTTTTGGAGGTACTGTAATTAGTCTTAAAAATAGTTACACAAGTGCACGCTTATTTATTTGTGTTAATCTTTTTAATATTCTAGAGCATGACACTAATGCTGACTTCTTGCTCTATTTTTAAAACGCCTGCCTGTTAATGTTACGAATATTTGACACCTCTGCCTTGGGTGATTGTAAATATTTGAAGTCAGGGGAATGTCTTATCCCAATATGCTTGTCTAAGTTTTTGTGCAAGACAAGAGTCTTCATAGGTTTGGGGTTTTTTGAGGCTTCCTCACTGGAGTTGTGCAGTAAATGAGTTAAGTTTACCAGATGCTTACAGAGTTTCTTGGTCAATCCAAACCAATGGAATTCTTCAGTATGGGGGTTTTTTTCTCTTCCCATTTCTGAAATGGTGGAGTGTTATCATTACAGATGTGGCAGTGGGGGTGGGCACTGACAAAGTGATGCATGCAGTGTGAAGTGCTGAGCTTCTGTTTCCTGGAGCATGCACATGTACCAGCTTTCTGTACAGCAAACTTCACTGGACAGGGTCAGGAGGGAGCCCTGCTGTTATCTCCTGTCTGATAAATACTTGTGCCTTCCTATGTGGACAGATGCTGCTGCCTTTCCTTTAAAACTCTATGACGTCTTAAATTGTTTTCCAGCTCTTGTAATTGTGCTGCCACTTGAAGTTTGAAATACTGAAAAGTTTTCATTGAGAAGAGATTTCTACTCCTGTATTTTTTTTACTGCTAGAATAGAGGAAAATGTGACACTTTGTAATGATAAGGGAACACTCCCCTTTTTTTCACATTGCTAAGTTGAAAAACAGGTTTTGATTGTTCTCCAGACATTATCTTTTGGCATCTTATAGTTTGCAAAACTGAAAAAAAAATCTTATGCTCTGGAAAAAAAACAGGAAAATTCAGTGAGTACAATAGGATTAGAAAGGAAATTATAGTAGTCTTAGTGATGACTTGTAAAAGTAAAAGAGTAAAAAAGACTGAAAATGTTTCATTTTGACATCTTTTTCTTAATGTTCACTCAAAACAGAAATTTAAGGTGTAACTGTAACACAATCAATTAGTATATTGCTGAAATCAACAGGAGTTACCAAAAAAGAAGTGAAAACCCTGGACAGAAAAATGTCAGAAGATTCATCAGCTGAAATATTTGAAATGTTGTGGTAGAATCTCTTTTTCAGTAGAAGTCCATACCTTTCTGAAAAGCCATCCTCCGTTGCCATACCTGAATTTGAGAAGACCTTGCCTTGCTCTGTTTTGCAAAGATTGCTTAGCAGAGTAAGAAAATGGCTTCCTTTGTTTTTGTGATAATGTGTGCCTCTGTGGTTCAGTTGGATGATTTCATAATTGAAAGTTTTGTTATTTGTAATCAACAAAGCAATGCTGTTCTCATCTCTGAACTGTGATTAAATGTTAAGATCCCTTGAAACTGATGTCTAAAGTTTCCTTTGCTCTGCCTCAGTTAAATTTTTCATTAGTTAGTGGTTCAGCACAGACCTTACAGTGGAACTTAAATACACTAGTTTCTGTCTGTTGTTTTTGTAAATGTAAGGCCTCCAAACAGTGGTGTCTTCAGAGGAAGAGAGAATATAGCTAAAGTTCTTGGTACAAATAATTAAGGTACTTCTCAATGTGGTTTTGCATATGCAATTAATAAAAAAAATTGAAAAGGAATCTACAGGTACAGATAAAAATGTGTTTAAAGACAATGTGTTCTAGAGATTCTTCACAAGCTATGTATGGCCTTAACAATTGAATTCATATCTCTAGGCTAGACAACAGCAAGCAGAACTGGCACAGCAGGAATGGCTACAGATGCAACAAGCAGCTCAGCAGGCACAGCTCGCTGCTGCCTCAGCCAGTGCATCCAATCAGGCAGGATCTTCTCAGGATGAAGATGATGAAGATGATATCTGAAAATCACCAGCTGAGTTGTCTTACTAAGAAATACTTTTCCTGCACAATGAAAACAGTGAAATGAATGCTTACCTGTAAGTTTGTATGCATCGTGGACTGGCAGTTGGTATTCTAGGGGTGTCTGCTGTTGTGTGCTGTACGTGTATAAACTGTCTTTTTTGAACTCTTGAAGATTTAAGGTTCAGTATCATATCAACTTTGGATTTTTAATGGTGTATATGGAAATTTTAGATAGCAGTGCGTCATTTATTTGATCAATAAACAGTGTTACAATAAACAACATGTTTATAAAATATAGTGAGATTTATACAAAAAGCTCTAAATCCACATTTGCATTTCTTCCCTTTTAACTAAACTATAAAATCTTACTTAGAATTTTTAATTGTTTTTTGGGGGAGTGGTACAGTAGACATAATCTGTTAACAGGGAAATTGTAGAGTTCAGCATAGAAGAGTCTGAATTCTTAGTTCTTTTTAAAATGAGGATGTATATGGCAATAAATATTATATATGCTCGAATATCACACTTGTTAAAATTTGAAAATGAAACATTTTCACCAAGCTAGGAAAAGGTATGTTTAATAGGAGTTGTACAAATTCAGTCATTTTTTTTTGTATAGGGGTGAAAAAAATAAACCCATGGTTTTATTATGACATCTTTTTGACAGTCCTAACTGAGTATTTCACTTCAAAGACTGCCTGGTTTGAAGAACTAACTCTTCTACTACTTCACTCCAGTTTAATGTTAACTGTTGTTGATGGTATTTTGTAGTCCAGATTTATTCATATTGTTGAAATACAAAGCTGGAACTTGAAGAAACAAAATTGTTTGTTCTGCTGACGTGACAGGGAGTGATTAAGAATTCAAGCCCAAGAAGGCAAAAGCTGACCCTAACAGCATGTTTGTCGTAAAAGAGAGAATTTATTTAACCTTGATTAGTTATTGTCAGCATAATGCTAACATTCTCCAGACTAGATTGCCACTGGATTACTAAGATACCTTCTTGAAAGACAACATTTTCTTCACTCAAATTGGTTTGTAGGTTTCTGATAAACTGTTTCCCAAGAGTGATCAGCAGCAATACATGAAACAGAAATGATGTACTTGTCCTTTGGATAGTTCTGTTGATTTAATGGATGAGCAGCTGTCCTTTGTGTTGAAATAAAGCACAGTAGTGTCCATTGCTGAGTTTTAATGTGTTACTTGAAGTAATACTGGCATATCTTCTGGTACACTAATCTGAGCAGACTAGAAAAGCCACTTGCATGCTGCTGTAGATGACCCCAGAGCTCTCTAACAATGTGGATGGTTTTATCAACTTACGTCCTCAGTGAGTTGCTCTGGTTAGAATTCTTGAGGAGGGCTGCAGCAGTCTGTTTACATAAGGATGGAAACAGCAAATGGTGGGCCTGTTTTGACATAAATATCTGAACAAGATACAACTGGCATGTGTTCAGATCTCAGTCACGTAGTGACTTCTGATTTAAATTTGAGATGTGTTAAGTTGCATATTGAATAAATGTGAACATGTCTTTAAAAGCAGTAATGCAGCGAAAACTCAGAAGAATATTTGTTTGAATGTTTAAGTTTAAAAAAGAAAAAAAAACTTTCCTGGATACAACATAAAATATGTTAGGCAAGGTTTGACTGAGGAAGTGGTTTTCTGTAAAGGTTTAAGTACCAAAGGTAGAAAATCTAGTCTAGTGATACAATGTTAATGTGCAGTGTTGGCTTTTCTAATTTGTACTGTAACACCTTCACACTTTCTATTTTAAATGAGTCTTTTCCTTCTAAATAATACTAGATATATTTTCACACCTTTCTTTTCTGATGCAGAAATCAGGTTAACATTTTACTGCATCTGGTATGTATGGTGTAATGTTTGAATTTTTGTGACCTTTCTTTTTGGACATTCTTGTGCTTTTTCATATGCTGTATTCTTCAAGCAATAAAATTCTGATGTGTTTTTATAAAATTGCTTTTATATTTAATGAACAGTCTGTCTTCTTCATTTCCTTTATAAACAAAAAAAGATTACTTAAACCCTGTTTTTATTTTGGCTTGCTGAACACTTTTTGTGACTGAAGTCTTTACAGTCCGAGTACTGTTGGATGGCATTGCTGTGCACTGTGGTTGTTATTGCTTGCAAATATTTCTGGGCTTGACCTGCTCTCTTTCCTCTTGGGAATTGCATTTGGTATGTATGTGTTTTTATAACCTGACATTCTGCACCTGAGGAGTTGCACAAAAGCCCTGTAGATTGTGTACCAGCTGCTGAAATGCTTTCATAAAGTAAAAGGCCACAGGCAGAGGCTGAGATAGTAAGACTTCAATTTCATGTAGATAATCATGATTAGAGAGAACTTATTCAGCCCTTCTTCCCCAAGTATGAAAATAAACTCTGGCACTTTCAGGGAGAATCTTCACTGATCTTTCAACAAACAAATTTTGTGCTTCCATGCAGGAGCTGCTCAGTGAAGACAGATTTCTGAATTTATGGTACCCCCCCTGGTACACCAGGTGCATAGAGCATAAAGTTTGGTTAGTGAACTGTATTGTTGCTTTGTCTCACAAGAAACATGTATAAAGATGTGTCTGTTTCTTAAATATTGAGTTGATGAGATTATCTGTGGGTTTTCCATAATTACTCTGACAGTCTGTTTCAGAGTGCTCAAGTGACTTTCTTATGAAATCTTTCTATTCTATTACTTTAATAAAGTTCACATCTGCATGACATTATGGATAATGATATAGTTGTATTTACTATACAGAGGTACTTTTAAAGGAGTGTCTTAGGGATTCTAAACATCAGATGCCTAAAATGGTGTTTGAATTGCAGTATTTGCATGTGGCTAATTGAGCTATGTTTTGAAACACTGGAATTTCTGCCACAATGGAAAATGTCCCTGAAAGCCACAAATATAAATTATGTTCCTCAGATTTTTTTAAAAGTACCTCCACAAAGGAGGGCTGTGTCTAATAATGCTTGGTTGATCATTTTGTGTGGGAAGGTCGTTTTCATTTGAAACAAAGCCAAATAAAGGTGACTTGGCATTTGAAACAATGCCAAGTAAAGTGACCTAATGATCATTGTGGAACAGCCAAACCCTTACTGGAATGTGTACCTCATTTTAGTTTCCTAGGGTTGGATTGTGAGTTTGTGTAAACCATGCACATAACAATGTGGAAGAAAGAAGAGGGGAATTGTAATATGAAAGGTAAAGCATGCCGTAGTTAAATTTACTTTTGGTACTATACTATTTACCTGTCTAACATGGAAAAGTTTTACTCTGCAGCTTTACAGTGAGAGCACATCAGTAGGATGCTGGCCAGTGTTCAGATGGATTTTGCTTACAGTAGTACTAGCTCTTTGAGCCCTCAAACTTGTTAAAAGGACACTCAATAAATGTGCCATCTGGGACTAAAGGATGCTGTATGGGTGCAACTCAGTGATGAAAAGGAGTGTCTGTGAGCCTTGCTGTCAGCCCATTAAGGTTTGCTGGCAATCAGGACCAATGGGTGGGTTCCTTTTCAAAATATGTTTGTGCTTAATTTGAATTTTTTTTTCTGATTTAAATGAGTGCTTTTTGTTTTGATTCCATGCCACCATTGCTACAGAAATCAGTAACTCTGAGAATTTAATAATGGCTTTGGAAGTACTTACTCCAGTTCTTGGGTATGTGGGGCAACAAATGTGCTAGAGCTGTGCATTTCTGAAAAGAAACAGATTGAGTGAAAATGTTCTGTTCTGTGGTACTGTGCTGTAATACAACTGAAGCCAACACCCGGGGAGTGAAGGTTTTGCAACAAAATAATTACAGTGAATCCAGCTGGATACACCTAATCCCATACATCAGTCATGGATAAATCCAATAAACATAGGTTGTGCTGTGTGGATGAGCCTAGCAGAAATTTCAGTAATCTGGAAATCTGTAATAGATGATGCTCCTGCATATGTTGGGGAAAGAGATGTTTGATTTTAATTCTTCATGACTATGATTTCTTGTTGCATCAACTGCAGGAATACATGAAAACTTCTATATCACAACTTGAACCAAAAGTTCAGGTAAGGATGGACCATACTTGTATCAACCAGTTTGGGGTTTTTTCCTGCATTTTTAGTGGGAACAGCTACTATGCTTTACATACCTGGGGTGAAGATTCATAAGAGGCATATTAAACTATGTAACGATTGCAGTTAATTTTAAGGCTGAATGTTCATGTGGTTCAGAGATTGTTTTTGTCTTGTTTCAAAGGAAATAATTGATTTCTCCCTCAGCCCCAACCCAGGGTGACTAACTTTGGAGTAGTAATCTTGTATGGTGTAACTTTGATTTCCACACTCATTTCAGTAGTATTAATGCAGTTTTGGTATTAGTTCAAAACTTACTAGTCAGTAATCATAAACTTTTACATCTTCAAAGCATGATACAAGTATTAATTGGGTGTGGGCAATGTTACACTGTGCTTTGAAGTTAACACTTTCACATGCTACGGAACTAAAAGGTGGTGCACTGTGCAGACGAAAAAGATGTTATCTTCAGTGTAGGGTGAATCATCTAGAGAGCAAATAATTGGGAAAACAGACTTGTAAAAGTCATTGTCAGAGATTAAAGCATTTATTTGTAATAGCATAGTGCTTGGGATTACTGGTTATGGACCAGGACTTGGTTTCATTTATGTGTTCAAGTTTCATTCTGTCAGCTCAGAATGGAAAACCACAGCTGAATTAGAAATCAAATTCAGTGTTGTTTTTGTTTCAGGTAGCTTGTTTTCTCAGTTAGGCAGCAGTGTAACTTCTCCATGGAAGAGAAGTAAATTTGTCAGGGCAGTGGTAGTGTTAGTAAAGCTGACAGTCTTCACCATCCCAGCCTGCAGTAAAGGAGACATCACTGTAAAAATGTTGGAAAATATGTATGGAGTAATGTGGCCAATAATTATTTTTTTAATTCTACTGTAATGTAAACACCTAACTGGTACCATTTTCACACACAGATAATTATTATTCAAGCAGATAAAAATCAAAATTTAAATACAGTTTAAATCCAGATGTATGTACTTACATATATCTTTCATATTATCTGATGGATTAGCTATTCTGTTCATTACCTTTAAATCATTAATAACTTGTTTTTGTTTTCAATGTGTTCCAGTGTTGGAAATAATCATATTTTAATTTCTACAAAAATTCTACATTTTTAAGATGCCTTTGTTTAAAAAAATATAGTTCTAAAAATGTAAACAAAACAAAATGTTATGGACAAAAAATTAGTTTATCTTGATACATTATATCATTAAAATGAAGGGACAGTTTTTGAGCGAATAGGAAAGGGTATCTATCCTGTCTGCAGGATGTGAAAATGGATCTAAACTCAATGTCACTTCTGTTAGCAACTTATCTTTTCCAAAATGTGTAAAAATTATTGAGCATTACTTTACCTTTTTTTTAAAGCACTAGTGGATGTTCTGAGGCAAAAATCACCCTTCAGACTTTGCTCTCAGGAAGACGATGGGCTGGCAGGCATCCCTTCCAAATATGAAGGCTCTGGGACATGAATCACACAGTCCTGTAGGGAGAACTATAGGGCAGGCAAGCCTGGAGGGAGGACATTTCATGATTGCTTTAACTGTGGTTTTTATTTACTCATGTGCGAAAGGGATTGAAAATTGCCCGTTTCCCTAAAATGAAATCTCTAGTATTGACTGTGTTACAGGAGCATAATTAAAAGTTTTCTCCTTTATGGACACAAGATAAAGCTTCTGAATGCTGAGCATTTTCAAACGTATCTGTGTTGGGATGTATTTTTGTAACCTGCCTCAGTGGTCTCTATATTCTGAGCCAGAGGGGCAATTTATTCCTCAATTGAGTCAATTTTTTATTTGGTGCTGAAAATAGTGCATTTTTAATTTGAAAAAAGGACATAGGAAATAGTGACATGATAGCTTCTATTTGTCGATTAGGCATTAAGGACACAAAATAGCAACAGAACTCAACCCTTATGTTCTGTTTATTTAATTTTTGGAAATTTATCTATCAGCTGATGAGATCTGAATGTAAGGAGAGTTCTCAAGATGGTGGTAAATCCAAAGGGAAGAACCTTGGCTAGTAGAAGATGAGTGTGTTAGGGAGGGAAAAGAACAGTCTTAATAAATTGTATATATTCTTCCCTTTGCATGTAACCTTGTCTCAAAGGGAAAAATGTACAAAGACAAAGGGATATGGAGGAAGAGTCTCTCAGTAGGATGCAGTTGGCTACCTGTTGGATTTGATTCGCCTTTGAAATCCAAAGAGCAAGCGTTGCACTTTGAATTTAGTTAAATAGAGCTTCAAAAGTATAATGTCACAACCCCAAAATTCTTTCATAATTAAGTGATTTATTTTTGGTTTTGTTCCTCTTGGATTATTTGAAAATTTCTGCAGTTAGTCCCTGATCAGAATCTCATTTGGAAGAAGTAAAAATGATAAACTGAGTTGTAGATATCTTTATTAATGTGAGATGGAGGCACAGAAAGGTAAATGATCTGCTTAGTGGGATATCTATTCTATGCACAGCTCACTGTTCTCATTCCCATTGTTGATTTACTTCCTCATTCCTATTCTTTTAATGTGATTAATAGTGGGAAGGGAAGAGTTTTCTTTGACATGTGAATAACTTTTGAGTTTCCCTACAGATTGTGATCCTTTGGAATTTTTTTCCATGCATCAATTAAATGTGATATTATGCAATGAATATCAACTTTCTCATGAAAGAAGGAAGAACCCCCCAGACATAAAATAAGGGAAGGACACGTGAAATTAAACTCCTGGCCACTGAAATGAAATCCTTTAAGGGAGAGAAGTGACGACCTGCAGTTGCATGGAAGGTAGGACAATCGGGGTCGTTGGCCTTCTCGGTTTCCCATTAATGTAACTCGCATGGCATTCAGTGGGACGGGACCAGCTGGTGCAGCAGCACAGCAGCAGCAACAACAGCAGCACTGCAGCAGCTGCAGCAGCACAGCAGCAGCAGCAGGCGGTGCCGTGTCCGTGCCGCTGCCGGGGCTGGCCCTGCCGGCAGGCGGCTGTCGAGCCCAACAAATAAATGGCTTTGGGCTGTGTGTGCCCAAACTACTGAGGGTGACCTGAGCCGCTCTGTGCTGATAATGCACTGAGAACCAGTTCTACGTTAAACTCGCTAGGGAGATTACACAGTAACCTAGGATACCGAGCGTGTTCAAATGTTCAGAGGCAGATTTTGCACAACTGCACATACATTTGTTTCTGATTGTAATTCAAAGTCAGTCGGTAGTAAATTATCACTTAGCTAGTCTTAAAATGGTGGTGCTGATCCTTTGCTACACATTCATTCACATTTTTCTACAGCTTGAGTTAGTACCATGACAGAGTCTCCATCTTTCATTGTCAATCCATACACTCTGCTTGTATGTGCCAAAGATGCCATTGATGCCAAGAGCTGTGATTGTTCAAGTTTTTGGTTATTATTTAAAAGCTAATAATCCCTATGCCAGTAGATTATAGATAATATGGTAATGAAAAAAAAAATTGAACATGGCCATACTTAACTCTGCACATTAGATACAGCTTGATGTTCTTTTAATTTAAAGTAACATGCATGGAAGGGGTTGATGGGAGAAGACATGGGTTGGGTGAACTGGAGGTAACAGAAATGAAGGTAGCAAAGCCATTTATGATTATGTTTTGATATAACTCAGAAGGGTTGTACAGTGGAAGCAAATGGATTTATTGTATTCAAGCAGGCAATGCAAGCATTAGAGAGTTGAAAATCATATTTTAAAGTAATGATTTTTCGATGTTCCCTGATATTTTGTAATTGCCCAGCCTCCAGGTTGGGATACAGTTTATATTACCAAAAGGAAATGCTGAATTATTGTGTGATAGTCTTGTTTCACTGGGAAAAGAAGTAAATTCCTGTGAAATAAGGCTGTTTGTACTTATAATATTGCTAGTTGATAGTGATTGACAACACATTTTCTCTGCTACATATGGCACAGAAAGATGTGCTCTTGGCTATAGTGCAGGCAAAAAAAAGTGAGCACAGGATATTTCGTAAAAGCAGATGGAAGTTCTCATTTTCCTCCTATTTATAGCTGGTGTTTGTAGTTCTTTCAGTTCTGTTATCCAATCACTGTTGATGTATTTCTGTTTGCTGAGATGAGAGGGGGAAAAAAGAAACAAGCCTTTCTTTTGCTATATAAAATTCATTTCAGTACAGGAACTGGACTAGAAAAGATGGAGTGGTACAGTTTTTCCCACAAAAATTCAGAGATAGGAAAAAAAATGAGAATTAGGTCATTCCAAGCAGTGGCTGAGTTTGCACTAATAAATGAAGTTTTCCTTCTGCCTTGAAGCAGGAGTGGTGTGGTCTAACTAATATAGTTTCCTGGTAATTTTCTGCTTTAAATAAAAAATAAATCAGTACTCAGAGTAAAACCGTAAGTTTATTTTGCCTAATAGTTGAAATAGGAACGGAGTGCATGTAAGTCTCTAGGCAGATGCAGAGCTCCCAATGCTTTGCATACTGCTGGTTATGGTTAACCAGCTCTGGAAGACACAGGAAGTCTGTGGGGAGCTCGGCACAAGCTGAAGTGTCAGGACACCTATTCTTTTGTCTCAAAGTATTTCCTGAGCTGTGAAGTAATGATTACCCACTCACCACATGGAAGTGTTATGAACATCAATATTTTTTAAAATTAGAGCACTTAGAGTGCTGGTGATGGGGGAAATACATGTGTAAAGGAAGGAGTGAGCTAAATTCTTTTGGTTTTGAAGCTGAAAGAAATAATAGTGGTTTTGCAACCCCCTTTTTTTTTTTTTTTTGTGGAATAAAAATTCAATATTAATATGACAAAGAGACTGCTGGCTAGCAGAGAAAAGGATTAATGGCACCTCACACTGAGACAGAGATATTTGGAAGTAATTTGTTTGGTCCTGCTGAGTTTTGTGGCAGTGGAAAGCTAAGCTGCTTCTGTCTTTAAAAAGTGTGCCCACAGGGAGTGCCAGACAGCTTTTCTGCCACTCCAAATTAATGATTCAGATTGTTTTTCTGCCAAGATAATATTCTTAGGTACACTTGGAAACTCAAGTAGATTCTGTTGAAAAGTGAACAGAATTAACAAAATACACAACTACTGTAATAATTAGAATTATGTGGATTCAGTCCAAAAGCAGAATTGGGCAGTTTTCTTTTAAAGCCTGCGTTAATGAGTCAATGATGGGGGAAACAGCTAGATATAAAAGTAAATTTTCTAAGCTAAAAATAAATTGTCATCTTCTGCCAGAAGAAGCTAGTGGTTTACAAGGATACTAGAACAATGCAATCTATCATGAAGCCTTGGCTGAATGTAAAATGACTTGAATATGTCTTTATTATGTTCTTGAGTCCCTTTAGTTGCATTCCCATGATTTCAAGGTTGTGACTAGAAGAATAAAAATCTTTAGGGTAATATTTGTTTAGTTATTTCTAGGCTTAGGGTCAGCTGCGTTCCTGATAACGGAAACAATGTCAAAATTCTAAGTGATTAATTTTAACATATCTGGCAATATCCCGCAGAGCTGTGGTAGACTCTTGCCCTTGTCTTACAGCTTGGTCATTTCACATCTTCAGCTGCTAAACTGGAGGAGAGCATGGCTCAGGATTTGTATGGGAATCTCCTAAAGCAAGAGTGTGCTTAAATAGGAAAAGGGGGTAACAGTGACTGATGTCAGATTTCTCAGTAAGCTGAAGTGGTAAGTATTATGCTGCTAAGACTTCTGCTTTATTTTTAACGAATTAAAATTTGTTTCAGTCACATGGTCTTAATATACTGTTCATGAATTCCAAATTTTGCAATAATTTGTCTAAATGTTTTTTGTGTCTTGACAACAAATCAATTACCTGCGTAGCTTATTGTGATCTATGATCTTTACTGATTGACTTTTAGTTAAGTAAAGATGAAATGCACATCTCTAAGTATGTACCTGATACATATATGTGCTTCTGGTTTTGGAAGAGGTATGGGTTAAAAGCGAACTAAAAATCAGAAAGTAATCTTGAAAATAGTTGTGCCTATATTTACATTCATACACTAATAAAGCCACTGAAATATGTTGGGAAGAAATAGGCTTTGCACTTTTTGGAATCTTCTTCATCCTTTGAGGCAGATTTTGTGCTAATTCTCTACAAAATGAGTGACAATGCCTGCAGAAACGCTAGGTTGGGTCCCAAAACCAGTATGTTACGGTGTGCAATTTCTAATCAGCCTGACTTCCCAAGTCTAACTGTTAACTTCCAAAGATGAATAATTAGCTGGACTGCAGCAGTGCTCTGGTGCAATGGTAGTGTCCTGTTCTGGTGCTAGCTTGTTCAGAGCCTGCTCAGTAATATCTTTTGATTACTCCTCTTTATCGTGTACATGTGCTCTTAAAAGGCAGGTATAGCCCAGAGCTGCTGTGCTAACACCTGTCCTATTTTACACAGTATTTCAGAGCAGCCTCTCAATCAGTTCTGGAGGTGTTGAAGTTACTCAGAGTCTCTGGAACATCCTCCAGCCCCTGATGCTTGCTTTGCCTTAGAGTTTGTAAAGGTGTTTTTTGGGAGAGATGCCTGCAAAGAAGGAATCCTGTTTGTCCTGGGAAAACCTCTCATTGCTAGAATTAGGCTTTTTAAGCATTACTGAGTAGCTTAATATTGTATTAATGTACCCATGATACAGGCTGCAGTTTCCTTCTTCTAAAATGTCTGCAAATCACCAGAAAACATTTAATTTTGTTACATTGCTCTAAAAAGAAAACAAATTCTGATGTGTTGAGAATGTTGGCATCACACATTTTGCAGACATAGGAGTAATTAGTTGATTCTTAAATTAGAGTTAAGTAAAAAAAAGGCTCATGTATCAATCAACCAACCACAAATATAAATATAAATATTTAATGCAATGAAAGGCCAGTATTTGAGTGCCAATTAAGTGCCTGATTTCCAAAGCTTCTGACCCCATAGATTTAGAACTTAGGATCAATTTTCCAGTAGATTAATTTTCAATATGTTATCAGGGCTTCTAAAGTTGAAAAACTTTAGCTCTAAAGTTGTTTTTTAGGGTTCATTTTTAGATGTCTAAACTGAAACAATTGCAAATCTGAATTTTCCTGAAATAATCAGGAACTGAAAAATCCTGGCAACAAATTTCAAATTCACACCAGGACTCTTGCCTCAGTGTACATTTGTTTCTCAAAGTGACCCTTTTTAAAAAAAATAAAGTCCCATACTAGGCATTCAAGACTACAGCTGCCCAAATTGTTGCATGCATTTATAAATCTTGGTTGGGACTCAGTGCAGTATGGATTACTGTGTGATTAAAAGTGTCAAAATGCCTCTTTCGAAAATTATTACATGTGCAGCAAGTTATAGGTATTAATTGACAAGAGATACATTGAAACCATATAAAATGGTCAAATTCTTCTAGTTTTTACTTATTTGTGTTTTGAACACGTGCTATTTCATTATATCATCTGATTATATACTTTTAAGAATTGTATAAAGATATGTGACAAGCTGGTAGCTAAGCAAAAGTCTGATTGAGCATTCTAGCATTTAATGGACATTGTTTTTTCCCAATCCTGAAAGCCATGTAAGTTGAGTGAATTCAAACATAAGTAAACTATGAAAATTGTTAATAAATATTTCTGCTTCATTACCTGAATCCTCAATATATGATCTACTTGCTGAATATTTTCAGTAATTAATCCAATCTACCGAGTTAATGTGCCAGACTTTAACTGAACGGTGCCCACATATGGAATTTCATCTTCAGAATCTAAAATGTGGAGGGTTCATGACCATTACCTTGCTAAAAACATACACAAAGGTCACCAGAGCATGTGGCACATTTACTCCTTTTGTGGGTCCCCATGGACCCAAATGCATTTCTGGTGTAATGTGAGTACCTTTAACATTTTGCTCCAGAAGTTACATTCATGTGTGAGCTTCATTGCTTATTTTGATATTCTGATGTTAATATTATTGTAGTACAATAATTTAATATCAATCTGAAAAAATTTGCATGTTCCTTTCATACAGAAAATATGTAACACCTTTCCTTTTCTAGTTGCTGAGGAAACTCCCTCTTACAGTCAATGACATGGTTCATCTAAGTACTCCATCAAAAATGGGCTTTTTTCCCTCAGCTGCCTCCCTCACCTTCCCTATCATCTCAATTCGTAATTTACATATAGAGCTGTGATGTAAACAATACAGAAATCGTTGTTTACGTCTCTGTGTCGGCGCTGTGCCGGTGAGGAGGGGGCGAGCCGGGGCTCCGCCGCTCCGGGCCGTGACTCAGCGCGTTGGGGAGGCCTCGCAGCCGGCCGGGACACGAAGCCCTGGGGCCTCGTTAATGAGTAACAACGCGGCGGCCGCGGGGCCGCTCCGGGCGCGACACCTTCGCCCCGCGGCCGCTCGGGGCTCCGGGGCAGCGCCGGCCGCTCCCGTCCCGGCCCCGCCGCTCCAGCCGGACCCGCCCCTCTCCCAGTCTCCTCCGCGGCTCCCCCTCCCGAGCCAGGCGGAGCTGGAGCTGGGAGCGACGTCGTTCCTCGCCGCCGCCGCCGCCTCTCCCCAGTGACCGAGGGCACCGGCGCTGCCTGGGGGGGCTCCGTTCTCTGGCCGCCGCCCGACGCCTCATCCCCGCCTCTGCCGGAGCCGGCACTGCCCGCGGAGCAGCCATGAGCTGGGGCACGGAGCTGTGGGTGAGTCCCGGCTCGCCTCTCATTGTGTCTGAGATTCGCCGCCTTCCCTTGTCTGCTCGGGCGGCTGCCCCGGGGAGGCGCGGAGCGGCCGGAGCCGAGGCGCTGCGCTTTGTTCGGCGCTGGGGCGGCGGGCAGGGGCTCGGCCGGGGCGGGGGTCCGGCGGAGGGCGGGCGCTGGGCCGGGGGCCGCGGCGGGGCGGGAGCGCCGCGTCCGGGGTGCGGTGCGCGCGCGCCGCCTGCGCGGCCATGGCGCTCCCCGGGGCGGCCCCTCGCCCTCCGCCCGCCCGGCGCGGTCACGGCGGGACGGGCGCTTTGTGTGCGGCCGGAGGAGCGCCGCGCTCGGGGCCCGGCGGCGGGGCCCTCACCCTGCTCCCGGCACGGCCCGGGGCGGGGTCCCGGCGCGGTTCGCGCAGCGGCCCGCACCGGGCAGCCTCGGGGCGGCGGCAGAGCTGCTGCTCCCCCGAAAACCGCCGGGCTGCTCCGACGAGCAAAGCGTTTTCAGCTGCTGGCCCTAATTAGAAGCAGCTACTATATAGCTTTGTCTCTAAAAGTACCGCAGAATACTGGCTAACACTGCATTGTATTTGTTTTAAATACGAAGAATTGGCAGCAGCGAGACAGGCAGTGTCTCCCTCGCGTTAGGTCTTTTCTTAAAGCTCCCCTCTTCCCTCCGAGGGCTCTTTGGCTGTGCCGGGGGCGGCAAAGAAGGGGCTTCTCCCGGGGGAGTGCCGGAGCGAAGCACAGCGATATCTGCTCGCAGTGTTGTGTCTCCTCTGTCAGGTTTCCTGCTGTTGCCGCGCTTGCTGGAGCCAACACTGATCGTGGGAATGCTTAGGCATAAAAAAGAATAGACCAGGGAGGGTTTAACGCCCCCGCTTTAAATGCCTCCTGCCCTCCATTTATTTGCTTTTAGATACTGTGAAGCAGAGGCTTTTATGCTAAGGAAAAAAATATTACAGAAAGTTAAACGTTGCAGCTTGAAGTCTGGTCCAGGAACTCTTAATCTGGACCTAGCATTATAGGTTGTTTAATCAGTCTTTTGTAGTGCAGGGCTATTAGTCTTCTGCTAGAGGAGCAAAGATCTGCCCCACACCGAGACAAGTGATTGCCCGAGGAGCCGGGGCAGCCCTGGCGCTGCGGGCGGACTGGCTGGGTGGGGCGGGGGCTGGGAGTGCCAGCCGGGCTCCTGAAGCCACCTGAAATAAGTTGTGTCTGATTATGCAAAATGAAGATGTAATAGCATCACGTGTACTACGTGGAGAAGCCTGATTTAAAGGTATTTAGGGATTACTTTAGTGTTTTGCATAGTACCTTGTACTTTACTAGGATTTGTAAATAAAAATATGCTGAAGTACTGATAGCACTAGTGTAGTAGGCCTGAAATCTAAAACTGTTGTAACACAGGCGGTAAGGAGTAAGTAAAAGCTGCCGTTTGTATTGGCCACACAAGAATGTGAGTGTGTGTGTAGCTCATGCCTGTATGTACTTCAGGTGAGACCTGAATGTCACTTGGGGAGAGTGGGGGTTGGCATTTGGGTGAGCACTGACTGTAAGCACTCAAATATGTGTTGCATTACAAAACAGAGCTTTAGCTTACTTATATCTGCTCATTTTTGTAGCCTCTTAATTGTGTATTTTTTTTGTTCAGCTTGTAAATGACAGTTGAAGGTTTTATACTCTGTCTTGTGTTCAGTTTTGTGTGAAAGTGCTTGTCTTTGTTGTGCATTTAAGGAACATATTCAAAAAGATGGATTTTGACCTCAGACTTCCTTTTAATGATGTGCATTTAACTCATGGTATTGTGAAACTAGCTGAAATTTATTTTGACGTATTATATTTCTTTTCTCTTGAGTCACTAATTCTTATGCGTTAGGTGGAATAAATAATGCCAGAATTTTAAGCTAAAAGTTTTACTGCAATACTTTTATTTTAACAAAATCTAATGTATTTTTTGCTTGATATCTGGAGATGACCTGCAACTCTACACTGAGGTAACTTCATGCATAAAATGGTCTGTTTGTAACTATATAATTAGACTTCAGTAATGCATGTTTTACATTACAGGATACTTTTTAATTTTTTTTTAACTTAATCTAACCATAGTTTAAAAAATCTACTGTGTTTATAAATCAAACTGCTTTCTTAATTGGAAGAATATTGAGTGATTCACTACTGTAAAAAGTATTCAACTTCAGTTGTTTTAACTAGTTGTGCTGGGCAAGTAAAGATTACTTTTTGAAGATCTGGCACAAAATCAAATTCATAAAGAATTATCTTAAATCTAGGTTTAAAAACACAAGGAAAAACAATATTGGGGGTCTTCAAAGACAGGGCTCTGAACAAGATAAAAATAAACTCCTAGACATGTTTGTGTTCTGATGCAGCAATTCCTTCATCATCCCCTGTTGCCATTAGTGGAGCTCCAGGAGGCAGCCAGAGCTGCCCTGTGTTTTCTGATGGCAGCAGGGGCATGAGAACTTGCCGTGTTCAGTCCCCAGCTGCAGAGAGCTCTTCTGCTCAGGTTTTCTGGACGCTTCATTGGGCCTAAAGCTCTCCTTCATTAGTGCTTTCACCTCATAAAGTGGATTTTTTCAGGGTTAAGACTGGTATCTAGATCGTAGTTCTTCAAAACATTTGCACTTAACGTATATTTTGCTAATTCATTGAAACAAATTTAATGATTCTGTATCTTTTTAGTATCTCCTTAACTCTGCCTTCTGAAGTTCTATCTCTTCATATTGTTTTTTGATATTTTATGCTGATTCACAGTTCTGAGGTATTTTTTAAATAGTTCTGGAGTTTTATACTGTATGCTATTTTGGATAAAGTTAAAAACTGAGCATAGGTGAATATAGCGACAAATAAAGAGCCAGAAGAAAAATTAGGGGATAAGGAAAGCAACTCGTGTCTAGTATTTATGTGGTAATAATTAAATATAGCAATTCTGTTATTGATATGATACATATGCTAATTAAATGGCTACATCAGGGACAGGACAAAGGAAATATTTTCTTTGATTGGCCAGTACTTTCTAATCCTTTAAATTTGATAGCTGTTTGTTTTTCAAGCAAGTTTTTTTTAGTAAGTACACCGCCATTCGCTGAAGTGAGTGTGCGTTTTACAAAATGTGTATATCTTGAGATTAGACTAAAGCACTTGGTGCTTTTCAGTGTGTCTCGGCCAAAAAGCATGCTCCTTGTTGTGTTTCTTTTGATAGTGTTGTATGAAATAATGCAAATTATTAGTAACAAAATAAATGTCAAATCATGTCAGCCATCCTGTGGTTAGAACTGTTTCATTCCACAATATTTTCTGTGCTGTGGGAAATATGCTCCCCTTTTCTGCTTTCTTATTACAATAGAAAATTTTGATTGTGCTTTGAAAGTAGTGTTTAACAAATAGTTTTATTCTCATCTCTGTGTGTATCATTATGATCACTCTGCAGCTTATGGTATCACCACACAGGACCTAAGATACTTTGGTGAGCTGCTTTGCATAATATTCTCTTAAGAGTTAGAATAGAGTAGTGAGAACTGGCAAGTCTTGCCTAATTCAGTTGAAGTATATTTTCTGAGAAGTTGGGTGCCAAATTTTCCTATCTCTAATAGATAATTTCTTTGTAGGTAACACTTGTAAAGCAGTAATCATCTGAAGAAAGGTGGCACATAATCGCAAAGTAGCGTTGCTGCACTTCGTTAGTAATAGAAAATTGCTGCTGTTTATTTAGATAGATACTTTTCAGAATTAACTTTTTGGAGTTTGTCATGCTTTTTTCAAATACTGCACACTTATGTTCACCTCATGAACAGTAAGAGGGTTTATGCATTGAAGTTGTGGTTAGACTTGCATTTTTGCTTTATGAAGTGCCCTGACTTCTATCAAACTGCTGCAATATCCAAGGCAAGAATAGATAGATAGGACTAAAATTGGGGTGGGATTTAGTAACTTTAAATATTTGGAAGTAAAAATGATAGATTATGATATGTTTAAGAATCTTCTCAGCATGAGCATCTGTTCAGTGTGTATGTTTCTGTACATCTGGAGTTCTTTTTGTGGTGGGCGTAAAGTGTACAAATAGCATTAACGTAGAATATTTAAAAAATATGTCTGGTTATTGTCATCTTGGGTTATTGTGCTGTTAAATTGAATATGTAGTGCATTTGCTTTGATGCTAAAGGCTTACTAAGCTTTGGAGACAGGAGTGTAGCTGATAATGAAGTTGTTGGTGTAATGAGAGAAGACAGTGTGATTGGCACTCTGAAGTGGCTTCTTTGGAAATTAATTAAAGAGTTTGTGCTGTCTCTTTAAAAAAAAAACCAGGAAGGATGTTTTTTGACGTTGGATGCACGTTCTGTTGTTCCAACCCCTGTGAACCCCTTAATAGCAGTTGGCAGAAAAGGAGTTTGAATACCATGTCAGAACATTTTCAGTCTGTAGAACCAGTCTAGCCATCTGTTTCTCACCTCTTGATAAATATTTAAAACAGGAATTTTGCTGAGGGCTTTTTGTGCTGAGATTTCTTGATTAAAGAGAAATGGCTGTAGAAGATTTAATGATACTATTGTTGTGAGCTCCTTGGGGCCAGAAGCACACCATCTTTTATAATTAAGAAACCACTGGCACTGTAGAGTAGTATTTTAGAAATTAGTTATGTTGGACCAAAGAAAGATCAAAGAATATTTGGTGATGTGCTCTTTTTAATCTTTCCTTAAACAAACTTCATTCTATGCCTAAGTGTAAGTTCTATTTTTAAAAATATTAAATAACTCAGTTGCATCAGTAATTTTTCAAAAGCTGTTAACATTTTTCTTATGCTTTCAGTCCCACTTTCAGACATTGTTTCCTTCTTGCTTTAAAATCTTAGTCTTTTTTGTAGCAGATAAATCATGTGGTGATGTTGTCTAATCTTAAAAGTTGTTAAGTGTAATTATATATGGAAAACATCCACAGAACGTAAATACGAAAGAGTTAGCTTAAAAAAGTAGCTAACTATTATGTAGCATACTTCTGTTATAGTAATTTATTGTACTTTTGTTCACTAGATTTGAAAATTTATTTTTTAGCTAAATTTTCTGAGCAAAAAAAGTTTTTTCTCTCAAAACTGAGAAACCTTTCTTGACTGTTAATGTGAATGTGGTTATGTAGTTATTAGCATTGTTAATACAGATAAAAAACCACTATAAATAATTCTAAATATCAAGCTATATCCCATATGGAAGTTCTAATGTGCTTTTGAATCTTAGTATTTTGTAAACTTATTTTCCAGTGCTGACATATACTCTGTTAAAGACAATACTCTGTTTCACAGGGGTGTTTGAGAGATGGAACATGGACTTTTTTTTTTGTCCCCAGATTTCTCTGTCAACTTAATCCAAAGATTGCAAACAGTATCCTGTATAGATTCTCTCTTCAGTCAGTACTCTTGCTGTTGTGTGCAAATGTACTCTGCAAATGTGTGCAGGGAATGTGTCTTGTGGCTGAAGTATAAGATTACAGTGTTTTCCAGATGCATGGGATGGTTACACATTTCCCCAGTCTTGGGTGACGTGCTGGATAAAATGCCGAATCGCTGTGAGGTTCCAGCTTTTCACAAGCAGTATTGTGTGGCTTACCTCATCCTTGTGAAGACTTCTGAGATTTCCAACTAGAAAGTTATGAAATACTTGGTTATTGAAAGTGTAGTTACTTTAGGCTTTGGTGTGAAAACAATTGCACTGAGTTTTAGTTGGAAATGTTTGTCGGTATTTTTCCAGCAATTGTCTGGTTCATAAACATCTGACCTTTTTACTGTTTTTTCCGGGAAGGGGTGTGTCAGTGTCATGAGACTTTATCAGTTTGGGTTTGATGTTGAACACAATTTAATTTAAGAATGATTACGTGTGTCTTTGACTATCTATTTAAGAAGTGTGGGTTTTATGAGTTTTGAGAACTTTATCATCTGATAGCTATTAAGAAGGCATCTGTTTTTATTTATGGCCCCACTTGTTTACGTACTTGGAACTGTATATGCTTTTCAATGAAGTTTGTACAAACATACATGTGACTTTACTAATCTGGAAATTCTGAACACTGGAAAAGTATTGCTGTCTTGTAAAAAATGTATGCAGTGTCCTTGTTCATAGTACTAAATCTGAGAGTTGCCTGTATCAAGATTCTAAATGCTGCAGCTGTCATTTGATTTCCTGAGTGAGAATATTAAAAAGGTTGTTGGAGATTGCAGGATCTTTTATCTCAGTGAAGCTGAGGATTTCTTTAAAGTGTGTATCTGTCAAAATAATGATCCTCTGGAATGGCAAATCCCTCAGAATTTGGATGGAGGAAAGCATGGGAAAAGTCTATTGGCAATGTGCTCATGAGCTGAGCATTGCCCAAGTAGGTATGATTTGTGCTTTCAGCTGTTTGCAGGTAAATACTGGAAGATAGAAGGTTTGTTGTTATTGCTTGTGTAGAGTAGTCAGTGATGCTGTAGACCTACTGAAATAAGTCTAATATCTAGAAGTTAATTAGTGTTGTATTTAAATTAGTTCTTGATTGATTGATTGATCTGGGTGAAGCCCTCATTTGTTAATGTAGTATCTTTAAATACTTCAGTCCTTACATTTGCAGAGCACTTCTAAGTGTTGGTAAAGCCAGTAACTGAGTAAGAGAGAGAGTTTTATTTTTTTGTGGAGGGGAAGTTATTTAACACAATGCAGATTAAGTTTTCATTGTTCATGCAACACATGTGCATACTTTTTAAAGAACTTGAATTCTTTTTGGTAGAGAAAATAATTCCCTGAAGTCCAGATATGTTCAGCTTTTTCCTTGTAGTGGTGAACAAACTGTTCAGTGAAAGCTGAAATTCCAGTCAGATTGTTTCATTTTGCCCCTAGTGAGTTTACGTACCCCAGTCCCAGTGCTCTCTTGGCAGAAGGTTTAGAGGTTTGTCTTCAGATGTATGTCAGTGCTTCAGCTGGATGGGAAAAGAAGGGAAAAAAAGTATTATGCTAATAAAAGCCTTCTGGTTTTCATTAAAATGCAGACCCTCTACACTGACTTTATTTGTGGAATTATCTGCAATAAGTTTCTGTGCTGCTGGGTTTTTTTTCAGCTACAAGTTCTAGTCTAAGAGGAGAGTGGCAGGAGTATTACATTTCCTGCTAGGTGACTAGAACAGGAAAGGGCTTAATTTTAGGTGTGCTAAATTTTCTGAAAATTTCTACTGTATGGAAATTTGATATAGTTACATGTTAGGTTCATAAATACCTTTTCTTTGATTTTTTTTTTTTTTTTTTTTTTTTTTTTTTTTTTTTTTTTTTTTTTTTTTTAGTTAGAACCTGCTTCCACTATGTCATTTACAATGAACAGGGCATTAAACTGATGAAACTGCTTTCTGACATCGTGCTTTGCACATTTTCCTGTAGTTTTATTACTGTTTACATCTTTTGAAGGAGAAATGCAGTCTTACTGTGAGCTAAAAAGCTAATAATGCAGGACCTGAATTTTTCTTGGGCTTTAATGTGGAGCTCTTGTGTCATCTTGGGCAAATAAACTTACTTTTTGTCCCTGTTACTTGGGTTGTAGAACTGGAATACACTTCGTTTGTTTTCATCAAATTAATATCACAGCAATATTTATAGAATACTTTAACATTCTTTAATGTGTAAGGGCACAGTAATATGGTGCTTTAAAATCTTGAAAATAACTCTTGCACTTTTATCCTGGTTTTGGAGGGGATGGAGTTAATTTACTACTTAGTAGCTGGTGCAGTTGCTGTGATTTGGATACTCACAAATGTTTGTTCCAGAGGCAGTACCCTGAGAATGACTTCTCCAGGGCTGGTACACAAGAGACAGTACAACGTGCTTTGTTGTAGTTCCATATAAAGTAAAAGATACGTTTTCAGCATTGTGCAATGAAGTGACATCCAATAGTTTTGCATTTGGAAGAACTAAAGAACTTCTGAAATACAACAGCAATTGCACTGGAGTGTTGAGAGGCAGCCTTAATTTTTGGCAGACTTGAGGTAACCAGATGTGAGTGCAGGTGATGAAGATGGGTGTGCCTTTTGGATCTCCATCTGCATTGTAAATCCTTTGTAAAGAGAGCATTTGATTGCTGGATTCTTTCTCATGATGGACGCCCAATTTGAGTGGGTGTGAAGACATCACTTTGTGTATTCTGGTTGGTAGAGTAATTGGAGGGTGTTTTCTTTGATTATGGGTATGCTTCTTGTACACTTTATCTTTACCCCATGTGCCTCATTTCTTTCAGAGGAGGTCAAGGTTTTATTTTTCTAATAATATCTTCAAATAAGCATTTGGTCTAGGTGGCATGAGGTTTTCTTGTGGCAGTGAGTGGGAAAATAATTGATGTGTGTGAACCCCAGACAACTCCTGTGCTCCAATGCAGTTGGCTGTTTCTCCAGCAGGGAAATACTCTGGGAGAGGAAATTGTAATAGTTATAATATCCAACACTTTTTAATCCTTACAATAAATGGATAAAATGTTCCTCTTTCAGCTATCTGTTATGGCATCTAATTGCCCTGCAAATTTTCCCCATATTTATATGATGCCAGTCACAATTAGAGGAATATTTAGGGTGTCTGACATTTGTAATCAATTGTGGGAGTGTATTTTATGTTTGTATTCGTGTAGCACCTAGTACCATTAGTCACATAGTGTCCTTGTGTTGTGCTGCATTCTGCACAAACTCAGTCCCCAATCCAGTTAACTTTGAGTTTCAGCAGGGGTTGGGTCATGTAGTGGGGGTGCCAAATGTGAGTTGTGCAAACCCCAATATTGTTCAGCACAGTGGTCAGTGATCTCAACTGCAGCCTCTTAACTTTCTTTTGGTGAGCCTTGCAAGCAAAGGGTAGCAGTGGGACAGACCTTTGTCATGTTTGCAGGGGATGAGCACCCAAACAACCTAAGAGAATGCAGGAAATACTTGTTAAAAAGTACAAGGGAGTGTTGGTGTCTCGTGAAGCAAACACTAAGCAAACACTAATTCTTTGGTATGGTGAAGTAATAAGCTGGAATCAGCCAGCAATGCCCTTGAAAGTGAGGTTAAGAAGCTAATGTTTGATGTGATAGAGAAGGAGGAGATAATGCTGGGTGAAAAAACATGTGGGTGAAAGGATAATCGCTCAATACCAGAGAACAGGATGTGGCGCGGTTGAGAAATGAGATGGTTAGGGAATGCCTAAAGATTGCAGATATTGGAATGGTTAGAAAGAGACTGATTTAAAAAAAAAACCATGGAGAAACTGTTAACAAGTTTTAGGGTGGAGATAGATTTGAGATTCAGGAAAGAAGTCAAATAATCAAGTGAAAGAAAGGTTAAAGTTTAAGACTTTAGTGTAAAAGGCATAAACCAGTAAATTGCAGTAGCTGCAAAGATATGATGCGCATTTTATGCTTTTAAATGAAATGTTTTATCTTAGTTTTTCCCTAAAAAGAAGTTCAAATTTGTGATTAGTAAATGGAAAACTGTTTGAAGGTCCACTAAGGATAACTCATAAAAACAATTTTGTTCTATAGAGTCAAATATGGGTTCCCTCATGCCGCTAATATCTACTTTATTTAGATCCTAATAGTGCAGGTACTCATTTACGTGTTTAATTTTACCAATACTTGTTCATTTTATGAGCAAAGATCTCACAGGATGAGTGAAACACATTAATGTGCTTGAGATTAAATACTGTATTACTAGGAAATTTTCAAAGCCGTTTTTTGTTTTTGAGAAAGGGAATATTTGCAAACTAGCTCTACCTGTAGCTTATAGTTGATGCACAGCATTATTTAAATCAGCGACAATTACTGATGTTATTTTCTTTAATTTAATGGATCTTCTTTCAGCCTTATGAGTTTTGACGGCTATGAACTGTGAGTTAGAAGAACAAGGATATCTACTTGGATTTATGAGTGGTGAAAATTTTATTTTCAGAGTATTTATAATTTATTTAATTAAAACCTTTATCTCAGTAACGGTGGTTTTTATTATCTGGGAAATTGGCTTAACAGCAGATGATGATATTTGAGGTCTGTGCAATATGGTCAAGGTGTTACAAATTTGTTTGGAGGAGGGCAAGAAAAGGATGAACTTGTCTTGAAAGGTTCTCCAGCATGTTGTAATAGAATGGTAAAAACCAGACTGGAATATCTGGTTAGGTTTTGTGTCTAAGAAGATGGCATGTTTAAAGAGGAAAAATGAATTTCTTGAAAATAAATAGTAACTTACCAGGAAAATCCAAATGTTTGGGATTTTTCTACATTGTAGTAATGTGAGGGGAATGCAGACTGTACGGTTCTATGAAACTTAAATAGAAATATCACCATGTGAGGCAAGCTGAGCAGTTTTGTCAAGTATCCTGGCTCTGCGTGATACTTAAATATTTACTCCTGCAGCAAGAGGTGTGGTGATCTGATTAAGTGTTTAGGTTGAGACTGAGGAAACGGGCGGGGGGGGGGGGGTGGGGGGGGAGGTTGTGGGTTATTTGTTTTGGTTTATCTTGATTGCTTCTTTGTTTTGTAAAAGCTGTGAGGTCTTTGGTGTTACTTCTGCCGAAGTTTTGCAATCACATCAGCTAGATATTTTAACTTACCTCCCCAAGTTTGAAACCCTGTTAATATTAAGAGCTCTCTCTAATAACAAAGGTAACTTCTTTCCAAAATGGCTTTTTAAAATAAAACATGTTTTTAAAATAAAACATGTTCACTTTGGTATTGGTGCTAGGGAGAGTATCATCTTTCCAGGAACAGTGTGTCAGTTCCTCCTGTGCTAGCCTAGCACTTGAGAGATCCAAGTGCATTCCCCAAGTTCCAGCTTTATGTTCTGCATTCCTGAGAAAGAAGCAGTGAGGTAGGAGTAGTTGAGTGCAACAAGAAGTTTTTACTGGAAGAAACATCCACTTAGTGGATTGGAACTGGAGTTTTGTAAAACCAGGGATTGGCTCTGTGTATTAAAACTGTAGTAGGTGCAAACAAACCCGGTGTTAGGCAGAGTGTGCTGCCTCCTCTGCTTGGATGTCTTAGCACCCAGTGACTTCCAATTATTTTGGTTCTGCAGGGCTCTCATTCAGTTTCACTGAAATTTCAATAGTTGAACTGAAATACTATTTTCTTAAAAGAGTTAAAATAGTCTTAAAGATGAGATGCCAGTGGTATTTAAGCTTAGTGATTCTTTGATAAAATGTTTTTCCATGTTCTGTCTGCTTTATACTTCAAGGCTGTAATTGTGGGCTGTGTAATGAATACATTTTGACATCATTTGTATAAAATCCCTTGCGATTTTTGAGAAAACATGTAATTGTCTTAAGGTGGCCGTGCTGAATGGCCAGGATTCATGTTTTTTACAATAACGAGGTACTGTGGAATATCAGTGCTCCGAACTCAAGTTTCAACCTTGAGCTTTCATTCTGAAAGGAGAGCTTCTACATGCCTTTATGCACACATTAGGTGGGAATACTACTGTTAGTTTATATATACTGGATGCTGGGTAATGGGAATTTTAAGACCTTACATGTAAATGTTTCTTATGATCTTGACAGACTATTTGTAGTACTTTGTACTTAGCATTTCAACTTCTAATCATGCAGGCATAATCAGACTGTAAGAACCTGAAACTTGTGGCTTTCCTGACTGCTTTTCTTTGTTATGTCATTGGAAAAGAGGTTTGATTTTTTGCTGACTTGTGCTCATTTGTGGGAAGGGGATCATGCTCCCATATCTGCCTAGTTAATCTAACAGTTGTTTGGATGTTGCCTGTTATCCTTTCAGAACTGTTACCAGTTACTCTGTTACGAAGACAGCATAGCTTTCCATAGTGTTGGTTCTTCCTGTCCTTTCTTAATCAATGTAAAACAATGTTTCATGTGGTGTAAAGGGGTTTTTGTTTTTTAAGGAAGGTGGTGAATTTTAAAACATTTCTTCAAGAGCAGATTTTTTTGGTTTTTTTCAATTGATTTAAATTATCTCAAAGTAGCACAGTATGTGGTTTAACCTCATTGCAAGAAGCATTTTTTTAAATATTACTGTATTTTGCAAAAAGCTGATAAGAGCACTTGAAAAATATAACTAAAAATCTATGTATTCCTGCTGTAGTAAAAGGGTTTGAGGCTTTGCTTGTAGTTGAGTCCTTTATCTTTTGATAATCTCTGCCACTTAAGCTAATCCAATAGTAAGTTTATAGCAGGAAATGGCATCCTAACATCTTAAACAGCTTTTTTTTTTTTAATCATCGGATTCTGCTTGTCTTTGTTCTGAAAACAGTTTCTTCTGATCTTAGTTTGCTAGAAGTTCCTAACAATTTACTTGTTCCATTTTTAGTTTGTTTAGACTCTCTTAGGTTATTTTTATTTATCATATTTTTCTTTCTTTGGTGTTACAATTCATTCAGTTGCTTCAGCAGGAATACTTTCTGTATTCTGCTTAGTATTAACTTCTATTTTATGAGGAGAAGAGATGGATAAAGAAGATGGCAAGTTAATAGTGAACAAGTAAGAGTTACACAGAGTTATTTGTAAGGTTAATAACTTCTGGGATACAACATGCTTTCTGATGTGTGCAGTTTTCTTCTGGCCTTTGTATGATCTGTGTTTATCATCTCTGTAACATGGTATAAAACATCTGCAACAACTGTAGAAGTGTTGCTGAAGGCTTTCATGTTAGTATTTCAGAAAGCTTTCATAATCAGTATTTCCATATGAGGGACCCTTTTCAGTAGCTGTCACTGCTTTAACTTTTTTGAGTGAAAATACAATGGTAAATATGTTTTAGATAATCTCATAAACTGCACGTTTATTGAATTGAGTTATTAATTATTGAGTTTATTTGAATTATGTTTGATGTGCTGTTGCCCTACATTAATATTAGGGATCCTGTGTTACATCTTAGAAAAAACAACTTTATTCAGTATTTTTTCCACAGTTTCATGTGTCTGATTTTGTGTCAGTATTTGCCTACTAGCTGTATATTTATTGGTGTTGTGGCCCAGTTTAATTGCTACTCAGTTTTCTGCTGTAGTTTCTGGGAATCTACTTGTTTCTGTAAGAGCTCTTTACCTATTATAATTCTTTATTGCAAAAAGCTATTACTCTGATGTATAAACTATTACTAGTTTATACATCAGAGTTGTAAAAATTAAGTGTTTTCAAGATACACAGATTCAGAAATCAGAGATGACTGTCCAGATGTTGTGATAAGTGTATTGTGTAGTCTTGCCTGTTCTTTGTTGAAGTGGGGAAAACTATTTTGTGGCATGAGTAAAAAACATTTTAATATGCATTTTAGTTGATTGTTGAGTTTGGAATCCTTGATGTGAAATGTTTGCAATAATCTTGAGCAACAAAATTCTGTGTCAATCAGTTATGTGGCTTGGTTAAAAGTATTATTGTTAAGATATTAGTACATGTTATCTCAGCATGATTTTAACATGGAAGTAAAGCAAATGACACTGATGTTGGTGAGGACCATTTAAGGTGGGTGCTGAGAACCACAGCAGTTTAGAGAGCATTAAATTATTTCTAAATTGCTCTCATGTTACTGTTGATTGTCTCTATGAAATAACTAGTTGATACATTTGTTTGCATGAATGAGCTGGTTTGTGGAATGCCAGAAATTCAAGTATTTCTTTTGTGCTACTCTGTATTCTTGAGAGGCATAAAAGTTTTTGATTGTTTGTATGTAACCAGAAAAAAAAGAAACTTTAATTTTATCAGAAGTGTACTCTAATTGCAGCAGGTTGATAGCAAATGAGTATTTCCAGCCTAATGGACTAATGCCAAATGTGTGCCAGCCTGATGGCCTAGTGCCACTAGTGCAGGGCACATCTCATGGGAATTGATTCATGCTTATATATAAAATCTAATTTGGAAACTGAAATGTTAACAATTGCAGTAAAACCAAGTCCAATAGAACTTTGGGAACTGAAAAGAAAATATATTACTATAGGCTTTCTTTTTGCAATTTAAGAAATACCAAAAATTAACCCGTCTTCCATGACATTAACATCAGGGTCATATTCATTTCAGTGATTTGGGCTCAAGTCTAGTTCTCTGGATGAGAACTAGAACTTCCCATCACTTTCTCAGATGGGAAGGTCAGATTGTAAGCAGTATTTGTTGTCTTCTGTATTTTTCTCCTTACAGAACTCTTTCTAGACCGTACAAGGTTATTTTCAATTCACAGAAGAGTGAAGTTGCTTTAAAGTTAAGAAACAGAAGAAATCTAGCATTCTGAAAAACTACACTGAGAATGTATTTGCTAAAGTGCTGTTTCAGGGTACTGCTAACAAGTTAATATATTCTCAACTTCTACTTAATCCAGTTTTGCTGCCTTCGTTTCAGTTTACTAATTTACTTTGTAACTGAGTAGTGGACATACTTAATCTTGGTGCAAGATACTTAATGTATTTCAGTTTGTCATTGAAGTATTTTGTTTATGCTTTTTTATGATATGAGAACAAATATCGCTTTCACAGTTGTGTGGTTTTTAAATGCAAATTGTGCATTCTGGTCCCATAAAAGTGTAATAATTTCGCATATTCTTAGAAAGCATTTTAAGGCATCTGGGAAATTAATCCTTCTTTTGACTATTTTGTGATATGGTATGTGATACCATAAGAAGAACACTCAAAATTTAGTCAAATATATTTTGATAAATGATCTTTTGAATGTTTTAAGTGTTTAGTATTTCTCTGAGTTGATTGGGACAATAGTATCAAATAGTTTTCTTTCCAAATCATTCTCTTCGGATAAAAAGTAGTTGACTGGTGAATGTCTTTAATTTTCCATTATATGCTAAAGATGCACTGAATTGAGAATAGTGTTACAGACTAATTAAATTAATTAAATTAAATTTTCATTTTATTAATTTTCTTTCTAAAAGATATGCATGCTTTTCCACAATGATAGAAAAACAAAACGAAGATACTTGGGAAAAAGGCACTTGCTTTAATTTTTTCTACCACAAAATCATGGTGGTTTTGATTACAAGTTGGCATGTTTTAATCACAGATTTTGAAATGTTTTTGCTAAGATATAAAGTATTAAGGCTCCCCAGATATGAAACATCAAATTTCAGTGTTTTTTTAATCAAGCTAGTAATGTTAAAAACAAAGTTGAAGCTCCCATGTGCAATTAGATGGTTTCAGTTTTATAGTCAGTGTAATAAAAGATATAACAGTTTTATTCAGTATGAAAGAAATGGGTTTTGGTTTTCTCATTATGTCATGTTTTATTCAGTATTTAGGACTGTTTGTCAGAATTTCTTTAGTGTTTCTTTTACAGTTCCTAGACCATTGATTATTTACAGAGATTTGTCCCTTATTGGTTAATATTTTGCTATTTTAATTCCATGCAGAATTAGTGAAATGGGTGCTTAGTAAAGACACGAGTAGCACTTCATATTGAAGAATGAAATCGCAAATAATTAGGTTTTTCCATAAAGGACGTAATGAATGTGGTGTGGCAGTAACATAAAATACAGGAAAGATTATATCTTTAGGTGACAAAAAGACTGCTGCTTTCCTCTGCTTCCAGGTCAATGTGTAATAAGGAGTGTTAAGTTTCGCAGGGTTCTTTGGGTTGAACTGGTTTTTTAAAGTAAAGTACAAGTACAAAGATCTGGAGGTGTTCAAGGCCAGGCTGGGTGAGGCTCTGAGTGACCTGGTCTAGTGGGAGGTATCCCTGCCTATGGCAGGGATAAGATGATCTTTAAGGTCTTCTCCAACCCAAGCCATTCTGTAATTCTACATAGTGAATTTGTAGTAAATTATTGTTCTGATCTGCAGTATTTGCTGCAGTTGAATTTTGAACTACATCTGCAGTATATAATTAAGCACTTTTTTACTGTTTTTGCGCTTTATTATTTCTGATTTGGTAATACTAAAAAGTCATTAAGAAAGAAACCTAGTAGTTATTTACTACAGTAGTAGTTTTTCTGTGTCTGTGATCAGTGGAACAAGATGCTTTACACAGAGTGTAGAATTAACACAGTGTTTAAAATGCTGCTGTTAAATTGGATTCCCACAGTATTTCTTTATTAAGGCAGGAAGAATGTTCTCAGTATCTGCTTTTGGAGTAAACAGTGAAATTATGTCAGGAGGGTAAGCAGTGCAAAAGAGGCTTAAAGAAGGTATTAAAAGGGAAGTAGTGGATGAACAGGAGTTGAAAAAATTGGAAGAATAAAAAAATCCTGAGAAATTATGAGAGGGAGAAACTGGCAAAGATGGTTCTGTTTCAGTCACAGAATCACGGAATGGGTAAGGTTGGAAAGGACCACAGTGGGTAATCTGGTCCAACCTCCCTGCTCAGGCAGGGTCATCCCAGAGCACACTGCACAGGATTGCATTGCGACAGTTCTGGAACATCTCCAGTGAGAGAGACTCCACAGCCTCTGGGCAATCTGTTGCAGTGCTCAGTCACCTTCACAGTGAAGTTCTTCCTCATGTTCAGATAGAACTTCCTGTGCTTCAGTTTCTGTCCATTGCCTCTTGTCCTATTGCTTGGCACCATCCAGCAGAGCTGGACCCACCCTCTGACAGCTCCCTGCACACACTCAGACACTGATGAGGGGCCCTCTCAGTCACCCCTCAGCTGAACAGCTCCAGCTCCCTCAGTCTGTGTGAGGTGCTCCAGTCCCTCCATCATCCCTGCCAGACTGGCTGCAGGAGCTCCCTGTCTGTCTTGTGCTGAGGAGCCCAGAACGGGGCCCAGCACTCCAGATGTGCTCACTGGGTCTGGGTAGAGGGACAGGATCCCCTCCCTGGACCCACCACAATGCTCTTCCTAACATTGTCCAGCACTGCTGGCTCATGGACAGCTTGTTGTCTGCCAGGACCCCCAGGTCCTTCTCTGCAGAGCTGCTCTCCAGCAGGTCAGCCTCCAGCCTGGGCTGGTGCCTGGGGTTATCCCTCCCCAGGAGCAGGACCCTGCACTTGCCTGTGTAAAATTCAGGTGATTCTTCTCTGCCCCTCTCTCCAGCCTGTGGAGGCTCTTCTGAAGGGCTGCACAGTCCCCTGGGGTGTTGGCCTCTCCTCCCAGCTTTGAGTCATCAGGAAACCTGTTGAGGAGGCATCTGCCCCTTTGTGAAAGTCCTTGATAAATAAGCTAAAAATACTGGGCCCAGTGTTGAACCTTGAGGTCCAGTCACAGATAAAGTACTGAGATTTGGTGCTTGTTCATCTATACCGTTCAGATCTCCACTGGATTTTAGTGTGAATACCCTTCTATTTTCTATTACCAGTTTAATCAGGAAGGAAATAACTGAAGAAGGCAGTCTTCTGCTGAAGTACCTTTTAATTTCTACATTGACTATTCATTTGACTCTCAAAAAGAAATTGATGTGGTCTGGTGTCACTATTGCCAGTGTGACCCTGTTGTCATGTTTATTTCTGTCCTGAATGTGAGTACTATTTGTCTTGCTTCAGAAGTATTGGCACTGATTATGCTATAAATTTGCTTGCTTTCAGTATGGAGCTCCTGAAATGGTGCAGAATGTATTTATGGACCCTACTGACCCTTTAATACGTTGGATTACAGAAACAGTATGAAAAACGAGCTGTAAGAGTTTGGAGTTTGTACATTTTGGAAAGAATGGGGAACCTAGCTATGGCAGTTCAAAAGTGTGGATTTTTGGATCACTGAAATTTGTACTCCTCTTTTGTGTATGCAACTTTGGTGTCCAAATATGCTGTAATAGGGTTGTTTTACCTTTTTGAAAGTGTAACTTTTGAAATGGAAGTCCATATGCTTATGGTTAAATTACATAATTCTTCTTGTTTCCTTCGTAATTTAAGGAAAAATACCTTGTTAACCAAGGGAAGCAGTATGGGGTTTTTTGTACAATTTGATTTATGAGAGGAAGTACATTTCTACTAGAAATAAAGGGTTTATGAATAATGTTATTCTTACAATACAGGTTATGATTCTGAAGTCTGTGGTGAAATAAAGGAGGACCTTACTGTATATTTCTGGGCTCATATTGTAGAAACTCTGTGAGAAATTGATACATGGCACAATTATGTTACATTTTAATGTTACCTGAATCACAAAACCTTGAAAAATTCCACTGTTATGATGGTGCCAGTAATAACATCTGGTTTTAGTTTAAATTCTTTATTCAGTTATGTTAATGTTACTATGAATTTTGCTTCAAAAATGATGAGTGCAGTAGATTCCATTGCAAATAAAGGACATGGGGGGTGGTGCTGGTTTTCATTTTGTTTTGGGTTTTTGGATTTGGGTGTTGGTTTGTTGTTTCTGGGGTTTGTGTGTGTGCGGTTTGTTTTCTGTCAGGGTAATTATCTGTGTCTGAAATAATGTTCCAAAGAATAGAGGAAGGCTCTAATTTACTGCCATGTTAATTTCTTGTTAAGTGTATGGATCTGGTTTTATAATCAACTTTGAAAAGTATTTACTGTTGTTAGCAAGATATCTGTGAAGGGAAAAAGATGTGACTACTATAATCTTTCTCTTGAACACTGAAGTGTATTCACAGGTGATACTGAAAAGGGAAGTTCACTTTACCGTGGGACTTGTTACAGAGAAATCCTCTTGTTCATAGGGTTGACAAAACAAACAGCATATGGCAAATCAGTTAACAGCCTTCCAGTTCTGTAACTATTTATGTAACTGATTCTGTGAACTCTGGTTTTCTGAAGAACTGATCAGTGTCTGCTCCCTTTTAGTGGGGAGTGTGCTCAGAACAGTCCATGGTGAGTAACTCTGTATTTGCAGCCTTTCTTACACCATAAAAGGCTAATGATTTAATTCAATAAAATTGAAGGGCTGATCAAAATACCTATGTGTAGGTATCTTACTCTGAGTAGTTTGGAAGAGCAAATACTTGTTTACAAGCTGTGTAAGTATAGTTGTATCTTTTGAGTATCAGTAGCAACAAATGTAGGGTTTGTGCCTTTGTCTTAAGTCTGTCTGATAGGAGCTGATAATGACACTAGGAAATACCTTCTCATATTCCAGCTGCATTCACATATAACTTCCTTCATATAGGAGGAGAGAGTAGTTGAGACAGTTTATCAGAGCTATGCTGAATGAGGAGGTTTTGTCTGGGTCTCTGTGCTGAGAGCTGAAAGATTCATGTTACAAGAAGAACCACTAGATTTTATTCCTGTACCAAGTTCTTGTAGGTTTACTGGGTATTGTAATTACACCTATTGTGAGAAATTAACTAAAAATTAAGAGCAGGATATGTTTGTTATGTTCTTGTGCTGTAAGTTTTATTTTACGAGTTCATTGTTCACTCCAGTTGCTGTGTAGAAATACTGCCATGAAATGTGATTTTTTATGGAACCATTGACAGGAGTTTAAGATTCTAAATAATGTGCACCTTCATTAAATACATATGAGGAAAGTTATAAGGAATATACCATGCATATACCTTGCTCTCTCTGTTGAAGTGAAGTTCTGCTGGTGATACTTCATGCCTGGATTCTGTATAGATATTTTTACACTATTTGTCCTAATTGTCGGAATCATAAACAATATGATTCAACCCATACCAGATAGATTCTTTTCTTTCTGACTATTCTATTGAGACAAAGCCTAAAGATGCATTGTTTAAGTGTGAAAGACACTAAATTCACTTGTCTGACTGGGATTTCTCCATCATACTTGTTAAACAGTTTATAATTTTTAAGTCAGTTGAAAATGGTATCCTACAGTCTACTTAACAGCTGAAGAGATAAATACAAGGAAGTGATATTTGGATGAGAGGGAAGTTGCTACTCTCCCTTCTTTTTCACCTCCCCCATCTGGCAGAAAGTACTTCCTTGTTTTAAATTTGTATCAGGCATCTTGGCTTTTTGATGAGTTCAGAGCTGTGACCCGGTTGTAGTTCTGAACTGCAGCAAAGTCTATAGAATAGCCTCTAGGTAATATGCAAAGTAAGTTATTTTAAATGTCACATTTCAGTTCAGTAGAACTCAGTAAATAGTGCAGTGTAAGCTGGGTCTCGTGGTATTGCAGCTGGACATGTTGTAATACAATTTGTACAGAGTTGTGTGTGCACATGCAAAGCTGGTGGATCTTGTTTTCTGAATTTGTGATATAGGGCATCTAGGTGTTCTGTAATATTCCATGTGCAAACCTTTTGTCTTTCCTCTATTGCCTGGCTTTGTAACATTGAGACTGCTCCCTTGTCTTGAGCACACTGTTCACTCCCTTAGTGTATGGAGAGGAAAAACACCAGTGCATGCATACTTTGCTTGTTAGATGCTATGCTAGACTGGCCAGAGCAGAAATTTAACCCTTCACTGAAGGGACTGAGATCCCTTTCTTGTTTCCACAAGTTTTGAAAAAACAGATCCTCCAGAATGCAAAAATAGATTTAGTCAGATGTGGAAGAACTGGGGAGTGTTAGAGTTGCTTGCTCAGTCAGTCTCCTGCGTTTTTAATAATATTGTGGGAGTGTCTGTAGTTGGTGGAGAGGCATTTAAAAGATTTGAAAGGTTTTAAAAGAAGCAAGGGTTCTTTAGTCATTCACATTGTACATTACATGTCAAGTCACATAGTAATATTTTGTAACTGAAAAACTAAATGATTGTTTACAAAATTTTTCAAAAATGTAGGTCTTGCATCAGTGCTTTCCAAGCCAGATAATTTGGTCTTGCAGATTTTCTGTAGGCTACCATTAATCATGCAGTAAATTTGCTGGTTTTGCAGAGACCTTCTGCTTCACATGAGGCCTCACATGGCTGTTGGTCACACAGCAAATTCAGTATTCTGCTGCCTCATTGATATATAGCCTCTCTGCTTTACAGTCTGTCATTCTAGTGTTACTGGAAAGATGGGATTTTCTCCAGATATTTCTTAAAATGAGCAACAGCATCTCTAAGCATTGTACAAACAGTAGTAGCATTTTTTTACTGTGATGCATGATATCTCACTTACTTCATTTAGGGTTAAACATAGTCTTCCTGTCTCCTATTTCAAGTGACATAACTAGGACTAAAATGTACTTATGCTTCAGCCTGTTTATTAACAACCTTCAGCCATTCCCAGAATACTTGGGAAGTGCCTGTTTTCTGGCTTGGCTATGGTGAAAATGAGGTTTCTTGGTGTTTAGGGGAATGGACATAATTATATCCTTTGTATGTACAAGGGAAGTGTGATACTGCTCTTGTCTTAAGATGGCAACTATTTTAATGCAATAATGCTCAAAGATATATGGTTTGTGATCTGCTATTGTCTTGGATAGAGGTGTTTGCAAATGGTCTGTTTTAAGTTAGTGGGGGAATTAAGCTTAAAATAGAATGTGTTTCAGAATTAAGCTTTGGTTCAAATGCAGATAAGACTCAAGTATTCTAACAATCTCTATTAAGAACATATGTGAAAAAACCTGGCTAAGTTTCCTAAAAAAAATTCTTCCCAATTAAAAGTTGAATGAAATTAATTGAAAGCTAAGTGAATGGGTTCTGGTCCAGTTTACAAAGTAGGATTTCCTGATCAGTATTTTAGGTATGCTTGTATTCTACTGATACTTACTTCATGAGTGTATGTGTGTGTGTTTGTATTTTTCTCAAGTGGTGGTTGTAAGGGAGTCCATTCTGGCTGCTTGGGACACAGTACTCACCTCTTTCCTAGCTTGTAGGTAAAGATGTTACAGCTGGTACACACCCACAGTGAAGAAAGAACCTGTTCATTGACAAGCACAATGTGAAGAGGCTATGATGGGTAGCAGAGAGGAAGGAGGCCTGGAACTGTGTTCTGGCTACTACACAGTGTTGGTAGAACTTCCTGAGCAGGAAGAAGTGGTGTGTTTAGGGAATAGCCTTCCCTACAGTGTGTGGCAGGCTGTGAGCCTGCTGTGGGACTACACAGTGGGGTCATCTGAGTGAAGAAGAGACCCCCCCAGAGTACCTGTAGGTACTGCAAAGAAGTGAGGTTTTCCTTACTGGAGTTTGCATCCTGCTGCAGTGAGGTAAATACACTGTTCTTATGGATGTGACCATCTGTTAACTGAAGGATTCTGGAGATTATTCATTAACAGGGCAAATAGGAGTGATTGGTGAGATACCCTCTGCAGCAGTGTGTTCCTTTCCTCTCTTAACATCGGTGTTCAGTGTGAACAAGAGTTCCCAGGTGTGAACTTTTTCAGTTTGCTCTGCTGGTGGAAAACTATTGCTGGTAAGGTCTAATGATTAGTCCAACTGATCCACTCACTGGCACGGGTGAACTGGAGTGCACAACTGTAATCTCTAATGTTTCTCAGCTGATCTGCTAATCTCTGGAAGCAGAACTCGATTCTTTTGTAATTCTGGCTGCTCATTTCAAAAGCAATCACAAATGTTTCACGCATATTCTGTCTGTGGCAGATTCCTGCTCCTTCCTGGAAACTAAATGTGTCACACCTGTGAAGCTGTTAGGTCTCAAACAAGACATCCCCTCCTGCCAGACCTGACTTTGATCTGGAGTTTCCAAAACAGTTCCTTTGCTGCTGGTCTGGGGACATCTTTATGCAGAAAAAAGAGTCCTAGTGTTTCTCTTCCTCAATTGCATCTCTCCATTTTTAGCTTTGCTTTAGAAAGCTGACTTGCTGTATACCTTATCTTACAGCGTGGCCAGATCTCCAGTGGTTCAGTACTTTTTTGTGTTTTTTGCTCACTTTATCATGCAAATGTTTCTCTAATCATAGAATTTGACTTTTTGAAATTAAAGGTGACAATATACTACTTCTTAAAAATATATGCTAAAGCATATATTTTTAAAAAGTAGTATATAACAGGCAAATAGATTTTTTCCTACTGTGTTGATACTGTGAGTTTATTAATTCTTCTTCAGAGCAAAGTAGTCTTTGCTAAAAGTCCAACTAAAAGTGATTTTTTGATTCCTGTTTTTTTCCTTTTGCATATACACTGTGCATTTGTAGCAGAGTTTCTCAAATATTTTCAAACTACAATATCGTGTGCTGTTAATACCTGTGTCTTAATTTTTGCAAGCAAAGTAGTTCCATGTCCTGAAGGTCAACCCACAAACTGTTTTCAGAAATTCTTTTTGGGAATTATTCTTCTTTTCATGTCTCAAAAAGACTAGCAGATTTTCTTCATATGTATCCTGTACATATGCCTGTACAATCTATAGTGAACTTCTAATATTAAACTAAAATGTGAAGTACTGTTTAATTTACGTATATGAACATGTTACTTTTTTCTCATCTTAATCTAAGTGCCTCTGCTTTATTTCTAGTGTCACTATGGCTTTTGATCTTGCTGCCCTGAACCTTCTAATTGATATTAATCTTTTAGTCTATAAAATACTTAGCCTTTAAGTTTGCTGACAGCACATTTTTTCCTCTCTCTCTTAAGTGTAATACCCAGATTATTTTCAGAGAGGAATGAGATATAATTTACAGATTAGTCTGGAGCTACAGTCCAGAACTCGTAGAAAGCAGAAAAGCAAAACACTTTCTTTTTTGTTCTTGATATAGAAACAGCTCTTTGTTAGTTTTTAGATGTGAAGCTAACAGGGTGTTTTGAAAAGATAAAGTACTGTTTAGCTGGAAGCAGCTTTTGTCTGCCTGTTAGGAAGAAGCACATTGCAATTGCAAGGAAAAAAGAAAGACCTAACCAAATTGATCATTATGAAAACAAACAGGCAGGAATACAGAGAAATGATAATCAGTTCAGACAGTAAAATAAAAGAGCTATTATCCTCAGATAGAAAAGGAAGCAGGAATGCATAAAGATAGAGACAAAAGTAGAAACCAAAAACAGACAGTGAAGAGGTATCCACAAAGAGAAACTGAAATGCATTGTCAGAAGTAGATTAGTGTAACATGCTCTAATTAAAATACAATTTTATAATTAATTTGTCCTGAAGACAGATAGAGAAAGGTACAATATATTATACTGCTAACTTCTCGTTAATATATTAATGGATGATTATGGTTCCCATAACTTTTATTGTAGCGCATCAGGTAGTTATTTGTACAAACACTGCAAGATTTTGCTTTGTTTTGTTTCCTTTATTGAAATAAAGACATTTACTTGGAGTTACCTCCAGGTAAAACAGTGGATCATGTGAAGGCCTTGATCATTATTTAAAAAAACCCAAAAAACAAACAAACAAACAAACCCAACAAAACAAAACAAACAAGCTGCATAATGTTTCATAATTCAGCTTCTTATTTCTTAAGAGTTTTATAAAATCTTAATATTGTAAATAGTCACTTTCTAATGTTTTGTAACTTAAAGTATTTAACTTCTTGAATAGAATTGAGTGTTACAAAGCAGTCTTTTTTTCTTCTGTAGTGCTGCTAATGCAGGAAAAAAAAGACATTATGCAGAATTTAACCTATCATTTAAATTTATCCATAATTCAGGTTCATGTGATATACCCTCATGAACATTAATTGAGTAAACAAGAACTGCTAAGATTGGTATTAAGTATCTAATCACTCATATTTTCTCACTTGGCTTTCTGTGGATTTGTAGTTGTGTGGTTAAATAAGTCATGGCTTTTCATAAGGTGATGATAAAACACAATATTTATATCCACAAATGCACTGGGGCTTTTTTGATGCAAAGTGTTTTGAATTTTTTTTCCCTGAACAAGACCTGACTGCTGCTTTTCCATGCTCTGAACACTGGCATAGTACATAATTCCTTATACCAGCCTGCATAAGGGTTAAGAATTTAGAGAGCAAAAGACAGGATTGAGTTTTTAATTTCCCACTCACTGACTTAGAAGCTTAGACTGGCTGTGCAGCCTGGAGAACAAAGAACTGGCAAAAAACCTCATCTTGAGCCAGTGCTTCAAAAGTGCAAATAAGATCACTTGGGTAACTGCAGACTAAAATTGTGGTTAGATTAAAGTATGGAAGTAATGATGTACAGTTGAGTCAATAGAGAATAAAATGATGGTAGAATAATTAATACAAAGTATCCTCATTTCAAATAAAATGTTTTATTAAGTAAATATTGCAGGTGTAATTAATTGTGATAGGTTTCTGAAACTTGTAAGTCAATGTACTTCAATGTTTAATGTGATTGCTAAAACTTTCAGCTGTATTGTGTGGAGGTCAGTGAAATGGAAGACTAATTTGAAAGCAATTCGATGTTAATGTGGTTAACTAGTTTACATATTGTAAAGGAATAAATTAGTGAAACAGAAGGATTTTTTACAGAATGATATAACAATCCTAGCTTTAAATGCAAGTAGAATTGCTTTCTGAAGTTGATGAAAGTTGGGAACATTAACCCCTAAAAAATCTCAGTCTTGTTTGATGCCTTTTATTTGAAACTCCCACACTAGTCCAGTGTCTGGACTGGTAGCTTTGGGAAGACTAAACGTCCAGTATTTATGCTGTAGCATGGTCTCTATGAAGAGATCTCCCATGTTTTTCTTTTTATTGATTCTTGAGGCTTGTTTGGAGAAAAAACATGTGTCAGTAAGAGGAGGAGAGCAAATCTTGAGTTTAACCAGGAGAGTCTGTTTTGTCTTGGGTGCAGATTTGAGTCAGGTTCACTCTTTGCTTTGATGCTTGAGCTGCTATGTTTGTAAAGCTTCCTGGTATCTGCAAACACATGATAAGTTTAGAACTGCAAACCCGCAGTGCTTATAACATTGATCTGTGTTTCCAGTAAATAATCTGGAAGTAGAATTTAGGTGGGTGACACTTGGTTTTGAATAGTCTGTTTTGACCTGCTGCAAACTTCTTGTCAAGTGTCAGATTTGTTTGTTTGTAATGGAGAGGCTTTGGACTACATTCCATTTTTGAGTGGGCAGTTTCTACTACGGCCACCATCTATTAGCTGACCTTAATCACTTTGGTAATAGTCAGCTGCAGTTTTAATAAAGTTTTTTTACAAAAATTGTCTGCTCAGCTGCCAAGGGGTGTGGGCAGTTACTAGACAAACAGCAATATATATTTGATTAGAAATACTGCTGAGAACATACTTCATTATCAAGGCGTAGCTAGCCAGATATTGTAGGATGTAATTTTTTTTTTAATAATCTGCTGGTCGCTAGTTAATATTTCTTATAAAGGACCTAGCCAAATTAATAAACTGGTATATTTATTTTGAAATTACAAATTAAATTTTATTGGAACTATTTGGTCTGTTTTCTTGTCTGTACAGCATTGCCTGATTTTTGACCTTTTTTTTTTTTTCCATTGAAGACATCACTTTATCTCAGTGCTTTAGTTTGATTTCCTTTGTAGCAGTCCGGAATATTTGTTGTTTGTGTTCTGGTACAAAAAAGAAGCTTTTTGCTTAATTGAGGCCCAGAGCTCAAACGTGAGCTTCTGGAGAGAGATTGAAAGTAAATGAGTAAATTTGTGACTCCCCTCTGGAAGCCTTTCTGAAAAGGCCAGTCCTTTTTGCTGATTCGTTGCTGTTGCCTTTATCTTTTGCTCGTTTATCTCAATGTCTTTACAGAACAGTGTAAGGTGATTCTTGTGACTGCAGACTTTCATTCACTGGTTTATTGTTTATAGAGAACTTGAAAACTTGTGAAGCTTGTGCGATAATCCAACAAAGCTGTCTTTGCACAGAACATACTGTTTCTAGAATCAGATTAAGAAGAGGAATTAAGGGGGGAAAAAAGAGTTTTTGTCATGTGATCAGTGATGAAATCCTTGTAGTAAAGCGTGATAGCTTGTCAAATGTAATTTTCATATTGATAGGAGATCTTGAAGTAAGTTTGAGCAGTGGAGTCCTTTTTTGTTTCAACAAAATATTTGCAAAGCCACTGTCTCTGGTTGCATGTTTGGAAACATGAGTAATGTGGTGTTCCCTAATGCTAATGAAACCTTAGCAACAAATGAGAGCTTTGTGGTCTAAAGAGCTTAAGTAGGACAGCAAAGGCTTTGTTCTGCTGTGTGCTGAAGGAAGTCAGTTCCTTTTAATGGTATTAGGTATTGACTTCATGCCAAAAGCATCTTTTACAAACTACTTTTGGATGCCAGGTTAATTTTGTAAGAGTAATTACACAAATGAGTGGAGTATAAAAAAGAAAGGCTTCTTGAGATTGATGTTTTTTTATGCATATTTGCAAATGTGGTTTGACGCCACAGCCTGGTAACTGTCTTACTGTTCCCACACTCAAACAATGCATGTGCAGCTTCTCTAAGAGCAGTAGCAGAAATATCACTTTATTTGACATAAGATATTTTGAGTGGAAGTGTCTAGTTGGTGCGAAGTGCACGTATCAGAATAATGTGAGATGCAGGCCATGGTTTCCCAAATACATTGAAAATCTTGTCTTCAGTCCCTCCACCGTCTCTTGGCTGTTTCTGTGGTTGTGTGGTGAAATATCAGGGAAAGTGGTGGTGATTTTGGTGGAGAGAGTGCTGCAGAGGCTGGTGGTAGAACAGGATGGATGCTTTTGGTTGGCAGTACTTGCATGCCATTGGGCTGAAGTGTTCAAGGCACTAATGGCTGTGGTTGTTAGTCCGTGGTGTAGGGTACTGGAACCTGCAAGGCAACATTTGAGAGCAACCTTGATCTTGTTAGTTTGTTTTTATTTTTGTTGGTTATAAAGCTGTGTTCACCTGGTATCTCTCTGAATTTGTGTTCCATGGGTCTTAAGCCTTGCAGGATTTTACGGCTTTTTTTTTTTGATTTAGCTGTAGGTCATCCTAGTGCATGTTGAAATTGAACTTAAATTGCTAATGCTAGAAGTCTACATCATTCATTAGGTTCAGGCAAGGTACTGAGTCTGCAAGAGATAGCCTCTGATAAACAGTCTTCAGAGCTTTTTTTATTTAAGTTAATTAAACTCTGAACTTAATTGGTTCCTTAGCTTTTTTCTTTTTCTGCTTTTTTAAAGTTTACTGTGAAGTGTATCTGGATTCAGCCTCTACAGGACACAAACTTTGATGTTTCAGTTACTTGTCTTTTTGGATTACTAAATAACTGCTAATTTTAAATGCTATTGTAAACTGAAAATCCTTGATTTTTTTTACTGTGGTAGATTATTGTAGCATAAAATGCAAGTATGTGTTAGACTAAAAACGTTTGCTAGGTGGTGTTTTGTACCTTTGTTTACTCCTGTCCAATTCCTAACCCTGCCCATATTTCCACTTGTTTTTTGACTTTTCAACTTATCCTAATTAGTGTATGCTCCACCTGTTGATTAGTACAGAGTGCAGTGAAAGATTGGTTTTGAAGATGGTTTAATGTATTAAAAATTCCCTAACTTTTTTTTTAATGTAGTTTATTTTTGATGGTTTCTCCTTTTTGTGTTGTGCTTTACTTTTCTGTATTTTTCTTAATTACTAAGGACAGGTTTGCTTTCTTTGGAATCTCCTGTTAGAGCTGGTAATGAGCTGTGTATATAGTTTTGATTTAATAATTGTTTTTGATATGCAGACTACACCCAACTTAGTCATGCTGCTAAAATTTATGTTATTTTTCTTTCGGTGGATAATCCTGAGAGTTAAAGTAATTTTTTGTATCCAATGAAATTATAACTTCTTGCGTTTCAAATCTGCCAGACATCTTTTCTGTGAGCTGTCTCTTATATATCTAATAGTGATCTTTGGTTGTATCTGTTATCTTGGTGTAAAAGATTCACTTTTGAATAAAGGGGTTTGAGAGGAAAGAAAGACAGATTTGCATTATGAAAATTATGAAAGACTGCTTACAGCTTAACATGCAAGTATTTAGAGCTGTTTTTACAAAAAGAGGTAGATCTGTTCCTGCACGTGAAACCTACTGTTTCGGTATATGGCTGATACATATATACACATTTGTCTGATGTATAACTTGAATGACTTCTACCCAAATAGCAAGCATTCCCTCAGAGCACAGCTTATAAATAAACGATGTGCAAATCTGGTGCTGCTGAGATCCTTAACTAATTTTGTGTAATTTTGTTTCTTTTTCTTTTTAAAGGATCAGTTTGATAACTTGGACAAGCATACACAGTGGGGCATTGACTTCTTGGAGAAATACGCAAAATTTGTAAAAGAAAGGATAGAAATTGAACAAAACTATGCAAAACAACTGAGGTAAGGTTTTTTCTTTGCAAGAGGATCTTAGAAGTTACTTTAAATCACTGTATCACTTGGTGGGAAAGTATGAAATGTCGTGATTAATGACTGTTTTTCATTTACAGAGTGAATTAGATCACTAGCTGTTTTCACGACAGACCGGTCCAAAACAGAAAATTATCTTTGGGTGTGCACTTGCTTGCTTGTTTTTGCCTTCTCTCCCACTCTTCTCTCCCACTCACCCTTCAGATCTTTGAACTAAAAAGATTTAAGACTTAAAATTAAAGATTCAGAACAAGGAAAATGATAGTGATATTTTGCACTGGCTATCAGCATGTTTGCTGTTAAGTGCATTATCTGTATCTACGCTTGTGTGTGTATGTGTGCCTCTGCTACTAATTAATTTCTCATGTTGAATTGGCAAGAGCTACACTACATTGTGTTAAGAAATCTGATTGAAATAGTTGAGTAGAACTTGAGAAAACAACAAGACCTTCCTGTCCTTAAAGCACACCCTTTCCATAGCAGGTCTTGTCCCTTTGGGTGAGACTGTAACCCAGCCACCCTTTGTCTTGCCTCTGTTCTATAGCTGCCAAGTGAAACATCTTTTAGGTCCAGTAGGAATTTCCCTTCAGGGATTGTACAGGGAGACTAGCAGCCATGAAGTGGCTGCTTCAGAGTAATTTATTTCTTTGGAATAAAGTAGGTTGATTTCTACCACCAGTGTACTCAGTGCTTGAAGAGTAAAATTTAAAGTAAGACGCTCCTGTGAACTTGGCCTTCACTGCCATCTTTGCCTTCACCATCATCTTTACTGTCTTGAATTCCTTTGGGGATTTGACTGAAGCTGCTGCCTACCTTGTCAGACTGAAACTGATAGCAGCTTCTCTCCTGTGGTTTCTTCCATCATCTCATCATTTGCAAACCAGATTGTCACTAGATAGAGAGCTGAGAAATCCTTCCTCATTAATACAGTAATGAGGTTCACAGCTGAGGATATGGATGTTCTCTATCTGGGCTGCTCATTTCCTTTTTGATTTCTTTATCAGTTTCTTTTCATCCAGTTGTATATATTCACCTAACATAATAACCCATTGGTTTACTGTAGGAATTTTTTTCTTGGAAGGAAGAAAAGAAATGCCACTTTTCCAAAGCTGGTATAGAGGAACTTGATGTAAAGGAAAATTGGAAGCATGCACAGCACAGTTTGCAGCCCTGTTCTGATTTGCTTTCAGTTGTCTGTTAAAAAATAGAAATATGTTTTATTTCCACAGATCTCTATCAAGATCTTTTCCATAAATAGTATTAACAAATGCCATTTTGCTTAATTGTATTTAAAGGTTCATTCCACAGCTAGCAAGATGAGACAACGTATTACTTCAGGATTTGACTAAAAATAGGAAATTTTCTCTGTTCAGCATTTTACTCTGGGTAAAACTATTGGTTTTTCTTGAAGTGTCTTTCAAAAATGAGAGAGTTTTGTCGAGTACCCCTTCTGTCAGATGACTGGATGATTGTCCCTGTGCAGTAAGTATGACAGTTCTGGGAAGCACAGGTCTTGTTGCACACACGTTATACAGTGCATGCATGCGCTTCCTGCCTGCTTCCCACAAGGGTCTGGACAGCACACACATCAGGGAGTGACTGATTTTCTGCCAGTAGACCAGTCCATGAAGCTACTCTTTGAGACTCTTTCATATGTATTCTTTGGAGGAGGCTTGATTGTTTAGTAGTGAAGTGTTTTGTGATAACAACTTGATTTCAGCCATCATTCCTCCTGAGGACACTCATTGTTTTTAATTATGTGAAACAGTTATGAGGCCCAGGGGGACTTGAGATGAAGCAAAATTGTCACCTTCAGAAGAGCTGGCCATCCTGCATCTTGCTTCTGGGAAGTTCTGAGAGAGAAGATCATGTGGGATGAACTATGTGGTTCTGGTGAATTTTAATATTGGCAGCATATGGCCTGTGAGAGAGATACTAATATCCCTTCTGGAAATTCCTAGTATATCACTGTTTCTTCCTTTTCTAGTGGCAAACAATCTGAAAAAGAGCGTTGAGACTCTTTTCATAATGAACTTTATAACTAAGATTAATAATGCTCTTGGTTAGTGCAGTATGAACAGTACAGCAGGTAGTCATCTCTGTGACCCTCTTAGTACTTGGATGGGAGACCAAGGAAAGCCAAGTTTAGTCAGGAGATGAAGCTAGTGATGTATGGGGGTATTTTTTTTTCTGTCTTGGTTTCAGTGTGGACCCTGAACATCCCTGTTGAGATCGTTGATGGATCTTATTCTCACACACTTAAACCCTAGGATGAGAACCTGTGTGAACTTTTCATAACAGTTTTCACAAATTAGAGTTTGTCTCCTGGCAGAAATTCACATTCACTTTGTGTATACCCTTGCATTGTCAAAGCTTTATTTTTCTTTATACTGTCACAACTCAGTGATGAGCCTTTCCCAGGTGCAACAGTCCTTCCAGGTCTTCTAGGAGATGGCAAGTGATGCATGTACAGCATATCAGGAGCTGTTTGAGCAAACTCACTGTATTCTTAGTGTATGCAGGTGTTGCAGCTCATGGTTGCCAAGTAATTCCAGAAGTGATAACTTTTCCAAGTGCTGGTTTTAGGTTGCAAGTCATTCCTTGCTATTCTTCTTTGATACTGAAAAAATAACAAGAAAAATTGGGGAATCCTCAATTGTCTGTGGGAGAAAAAACTCTAGAGTGCTTGTCTTGTCTTTGTCTGCAACATAATGTGTTCTGAAACAAAAAAGGAAGTGTAATTTGATTTTGTTTGAGCTAATTTAAAGGAAAATCTACAGTTTTGTGTGATGTAGGTCCCAACTAGTGTATTGCATTACCCCAAGGTTTACAAAGGTTGTTAGAGGCTGTTACTGAGTTACAGGGATGTGAATCAGGACAAAGATATTGCAGGGTACATTGTACATGAACACATTCCATTTTAATGATATGACTGTTTAATTTGTTTTTATTTTGTAATTGGAAAAAATTAGATTTAGTATGTGCCAAACTACTGGGCTCTTGACTGAATTTTTAAATTGAATTCTCAGATACTGTTTTTGATCAGCATTGTTTCTTAAAAGGGGCAAGGTGAGGATCTGTTGTTCCACATCATTACACACAAAATAATTCTGGAGGTTCACTCCCTTTTCATCCTGTCTAAAGCATTATGACACTTGAGCAGACAGAGGAGTTCCACTTTCTGTGATGTTAGGCAGTAATACAAGTTAAACCTGCAGCTGGAGATGAAACTGCCATGGAACAAAATTTCTGAATATGGTCAGCTTCTCTGTTGGTTTAAAGCAAATAACTATGATTGTTCTTGAGCTGTTTGTTGCCCATTAAAATTGTGTGTTGTGATCTCTGGAGATATCTAGTTACTCTGATCAAATCTATTTTTCATGTTCCTTCTGCATACTGTTGTGTTTAAGTGATATTTTTATAAATGCAATATTAATATATGCATATGTATAGTCAAACAGACAGTTTCCACATTTTTATATGCATAATCTTGGAAACATTTTTAAAAATGGATGTAAGCTCAAATGTAAAGCTGGGAATACAGATTATCACCACATGTAATCATTTCTCAAACCTCTCTTCCTTTGGAGCTGAGATTTTAAACTGCTCATTACTATTCAAATATATTGGTGGCAGGTTTTTTTTATAATCCTGTTGCCATAAACTTAAACATGTGATTTCTTAATGGTTCCAAGGATATTCAGCTTTGTAAACTCGAAGTCCAGGTTACACTTTTTTAAGATTGATTGCTCCTGTGTTTCTGATGAGATGTTACTAAACACAGTTAATTGTTATTATTTTCACCTAGTCCATAATACTGATATGCAGTCACTGAAGACATCAGAATTGTATTGAAACTATTACTTTACATATAAATAGGAAATGCTTTTAAGTACTTACTGCAATTTTAGTTACTTACGAAAGTAAATAAAGTTTGTGACCAGGCTCATTTGTAATAAGATCTAGAAGCTGTGGTGGTTTAGTGTAAGCAGATATCACAGGACCTGAGCTGCTGCCTTAATAGAAATTGTACCATGTTGATGCTGCTGCTTCTGTTCTTTATGTGCTGTATTATTGACTGAAGACAACTTAGTTTTGAGTTTATAAACACAATTTTCTACACATCTGTAAAATTTTGTGTAGATATTCTGCATACCTGACTATAAGTAATTTTTACCAGCTGAAGTGCTTTCTGAACCTTCTGCCTAGGTGACTGGATGGTACTTCTCTTAGAAATCAAGTTCCTGTCTCACTGGTGTTGACCTGAGACCAATTCATACCAGGAAGTGAGGTTAATAAAATTAGAGGAGCATCACAATTGGATGTGGTTAATCCTATATAAAATCTGCTTCCAAATGGCTGGCTGTAAGACAGAGTGTGATAGAAGCCATCAAAATTTTACTTCTAAAGAGGATTCAAGTGTCATCAGCTGCAACTTTCTTAGGAAGCAAAGACATTAATCTTGTAGATTTGTTTCTGTTCTGATGATCAGCAATTACTTGTACAGTTTTCTTATAAACTAGTCCAGATCTGTATCTGAATTCTGAGAATTAGGTGTGGATTTAGATTGAAATATCAGAGAATGTTATGCCCCCTTAGAAATGTCAGCTGGCTTCTCTTTGAAAGAATGCTTCACTTTTCAAATCCATGCTCATACTGGCTGCTGGTGAACCTGTGCTTTTTCAAAGGTTTAAATTTAAGACCTCTGTTTTGGTTAAGTGTTGGTATTCACTTACTGGAAAAGCCGTCTATGCATAATTGTTCACATGAACACTGGATTTTTCTTTGATCTTTAAAACCTGCATTTGCTTGTCATTTCATATTTATTGCCTTTGATTATTGTACCTTGTGCTGTTAAATCCTGATCCATCGTGTCTCAAACCTGTGTGTTCCTTTGATCCAAAGTTAGATGGGATTGACTAATGAAACTGGCTGTTATGAGGAGAAGGGATTATATAATAATTTCTCTTTCTAGAAATGGTAAACAATTGCATTAAAGAATGAAACCAGAACACAAGGCAGCATGCTAGTAAATAATCTATATTTATGACCCTTCTCTCTTGCCATTTTAAACTGTATGGCTTTAGTAAGTAATTTCTTTTCTCATTTTTAACAACTCTGAAAATCTTCCCTTGAAAAGGCTCGTGCATGGTTGCTTAGCTACAGCATTGTATGTCTGTTATGCATTTCACCTTCTGAATAAAAATAAGATGAATTTTAGGAATTTCCTGTTCATTAATAAGCACTGAAGAGCAAAGCAGAAATGTAAGGAAAAATGGAACACAGAAAAGTTACTTAGTGAATGTTATTATTTTTTTTTTCTGTTGTATTTATTGCATTTTCCTGTCAAAATGTCTGCATTTAATCCCTGCCATTTAGAATGTTACAACAGGCAGTGGGTTCTGGGGATAGCAAGAGGAGAGTCTTACTTGAACTTCAGTAAGGAGGTTATTTCAAAATGTGTAGATAATTTTTAAAAAGTCAGTGTTTGTTCTGTTTCTTAGTACATATTGATATAAAAAGGACCTGACCTTCTTATCATAGCTGGATTTTTTTGGTTGTAGTCCCAGAGAGTATAGAAACAAGCAAAAGATCCAAGCTTACTATTTCCACACCAACTCCCTGCTCCTATTCTGGTGTGTACTTTGTGACTGGACATACTGAACCTATACTCAAAGCTTACTTCAGGCATGGAGTTTCGTGCTCATGGCACAGCACACGGCGTGCACTGTCTGTGTTACACAGTGATCAGACACTGGCCTTGTCCTCGTCTGCTGCTGCCTTCTGCATGTGGGAGAAGGATGTTAAATAACAAACCCTTCATTTCATGTCTAGTCACTACAGTAGAAGTTTTAAAATATTTGCAAATTGTTCTAGGTCAAAGTGGTGTAAAACTTTGATAATACCATAGATTTCAGCCTAGTGTTATCTAAAGGACCCTTATAAGTTGACAGAGGAAATAGATTTGTTCGTAGAACATTAAACAGAAATGATTTGTTCATGCAGTTTTCTATGTGTGTCTTCTCAAAAGAGACTCTAAAATATGATCCTATTTTGTTCTTCTTTAATAGAAATCTGGTTAAGAAGTACTGTCCTAAACGCTCACCAAAAGATGAGGAACCCAGGTAAAAATGTCCATTTCAAGTTCTATGTATAAAAAGCGAGAACTAACAGTATATGCTGTTCTTTTATGGATTTATTTTTAAGATAAAGTATTTAATTGGTAATGACAACAAAATAATTGTGCTTGGCTTCTTACAGTTCTGCTGTAATTCTTAAGCATGAAATCTTTGCTTACTCCTGTTGGTATTTTAGTGTAGTAAACATGGCAGGTTGTATTTGTTCCCTTCCAAATTAATCTTTAGGTAACTGAAATTTTGGAAGCAGAAGTTTAGCTTGCTATGTACAGTCCAGTATGGTTTCTTAAAGAAAAGCAAGTGTGTGTCCTTAAGCTTTGCTTTTTGCTTAGAAATAGAGATTTTCATTGCATTTTTATGGCAATACAAATGTCGCTATGCATCTCTATACTCAGACCTGAGTGTACACAAATTGTCATGTTATGGGCAAGAAGAGCTCTTAAAATGCTGATTTGCTTTGACTCCAGAGACAAAATAAGTGGATGTCTAAGGGTGGAGGAACAATTTGTGCTAAACAACTTTATTTATCAGAAATGTGCTTGTTTTGCTGTCCATTCCATAGCCATTTAAAAAAAATATTTGAAAAAGCACAGTATTTTTTTTTTCTTTAGGGTAAGTCTTAGGAAATAAAAAAAGTAGACAAGTTTCAGGTTGCAGCCAGAGCACATGCTGTGCAGAGTGCCTGAATATTCACAGTAGGATTTCCTCTAGCTCTTCTAACTATGTAAAGACCCTGGACCAGAGGGAATAGGCTTTCCAGTGCCAGAGTGGCATTTGAAATTCCCAAAAGCCAAGCCTATGGAGATGGCAGTATTCCAAAGTTAAAAGAGAGAGAAAGATGTATATTTTAATGTGGTGCCTGTTTTTTTTTCCTTTCTTCCCTTCCACACACACTTTCTACCCTGCCCCTCCTCTTCCCCCCCTTTTAGTGCCAGCCATAGTGGCACCTTACTTCCAGCCAAGAGGTGGGCAGGCAAACAGGCAGCTGTCTCCAGAGCTGATAGCAAACTTGTTGTGTAGAATCCATCGGGATGCATAGGAGTGGTATGATTGGCATGTTCCACCCTCAAGACTACCAAGCACATCATCTCTGCAGCAAGCTCAGCCTCCGAGCCTAGGGACGTATGTATCCGTTCCCAAGCTCAGGCCTCTCCCTGGGCAGCTTAGGAGATACCACTATACTACAGGGCTTGCCAGGTAGTAGTATTCTTCTTTCTTTTCCATCCACAAACCCCATGTTCTTATAAAATGTATTTGAAGAGACATTGCAACATATAGTACATGTGAGGCTTAACATAGGCTTTCCCAGCTTGTGTTTCTACTCTAACTCAATTAGCATTAAAATAAGGTTTATTGTAAAATGTTTGATTTTTTTTATTTAATCAGGAGTGCAGACTTTACTAAAATAAGTATAGTTTAAAAAGCTGTCTAACTCTTTGTGTATGCTTGTTTGTGTGTGTGCTTTCAGGTTTACTTCATGTATTGCCTTTTTTAACATCCTCAACGAGTTGAATGACTATGCAGGACAACGAGAAGTAGTTGCAGAAGAAATGGGACACAGAGTGTATGGAGAGTTGATGAGATATTCTCACGATCTAAAAACTGAGAGAAAAATGGTAATTTCTGTGTTTTTGAATTTGAAAATAGGATATCGAGATGTATGTCTTAATGAACTGATGTATTTGTTTACCCATTTTGTGATGAACATGGCAATACATAGGTTTTGTAATACATTTATAAAACACATTTAAGGTTTTTCTAGAATACACAATGTTATATACTATAATACAGTTATTAAACCTAAAAATTATTATCTTGGGAAGACAGTGTTTACTAGTAACCTTTCTTTGCCAGTGTACCACAGTATCTGTGATATTATTCTTGCATGTTAAGTAATGTCTTCCAAAGAGTACAGGTAGCTGGTGGAAGATACTGCTAGAAGATACATCATAGGCTGTTAACTAGAGCAGGGTCTAATTAATGGTAATAATACTAAAAATATAGGCAAATTTAATTTATTTGTGGTGTTTTTAGCATCTTCAGGAAGGGCGAAAGGCTCAGCAGTATCTGGACATGTGCTGGAAACAGATGGATAATGTGAGTTTGTGTTTGGATTTTATTCCTGTTGAACTTATATAAGATATACAGGCTGTAAGTGGAATTGTTTTCATCTGTCTTGCTTAGATTTAATATTTATGTATATTACTGAATATTCAAGTAACATAATACAGTTCAATGTATTTATAGTTCCCTGTTTAAAAAAATCTCCTGTAAACAGCTTCTGTGTTTATGTTTGAGAGAAGCCTTGGCTTTTATCCAGCATAACCAGCATAAAGGAATCTGGTTTTAACATGGGTACAGACTTTGGTTGCTTCTCCTTGGGCTACTAAAAATGACAGTTTATTTATATGAACATGAAATCTTAAGTCACTGAATTTGACTTGAGCTTGAGGGCATGATCCAAGGTATATTCAAGAATACCACTATAGACTATTGTACTTTCAGGATATAGAATTACTGTTTAATGGATAAATCCAGGGAGTGAATGTCTCTAGGACAGAAGACTATAAGCTTCTTTTTCTTGAAACAAATGCTTTTAAAGATAAGAAAATATGAAATTCAAGCAAGTCTGTTCAAGATGTATTCTGATATTCTGGTTTTCTGTCTTAAAAATTTATTATCTTTGATCCAGATTATTGTGAAGCAGTACTGGAGAAGTGAATGTCTTTTTTGTTGTTGTGGTCCCAGATGAGCAGGGTCTTGCTTCAATGTCATGTCAAAGAGTTTAATTCATCATCAGAGAATAGAAGCAGATGTGGTAGTTTCAGATGTTACTACTCTTCACCTCTTCCCACAGTTCAGCTCAAACAATACAGTGCCTTGTATTTACCTGAGTGCAAAGTCAATCTTCTAAATGCATTTAGATTCCTTTAAGGGACACACCAATCTCACTTGCTGACTTTGCTGTGAATCAGGAGCTTAGATTTTCAGTTGCAGTTTCCCTCTAGAGATGTGAACTTCTGCAACAATTTTTCCTACAGCAGTTGTCTTGACAACAGCTGCAAATATGGAACATCAGGTAAATCGAATACTGTTGTCTGTGCTACCTACAGCTGTGCTACTTGACTTGAATACTGATGATTATTGTAGTATAGATACATCCTTCAGACTGCCTTCAAAATAATTTAGTTGACCTAGTTGGTGTGCTAACAATGTGCTCCTTTAAAGGGACTTTGTGATTTAAGATACTTAAATAGAAGCTTTGATATTTAGAATTCAGAATTAATGTACAAAGCCAAATGGGAATGGTGGCTGTTGAAGCAGTAAGTTTGTGCCTTTTGTAGAGCAAAAAGAAATTTGAGAGAGAATGCAGAGAGGCAGAGAAGGCACAGCAAAGCTATGAACGACTGGACAATGATACTAATGCAACAAAGGCTGATGTTGAGAAGGTAAGGGCAATGGCTTTTCTGTATTATCAATGATATTTCATTTACATGTTAGTCATCAGTACTGAAACAATATTCACTGAATGTATAAACTTGTGTATAAAATATGCTTACTTGTTGTGTGCAAAATGAAAGTTCCAGTGACATGTAAGACAGCACAGGAAAGGAGTGTGCTTCAGAATCAAAATGGTTTGGTTTGGAAGGGACCTTGAAGACTACCCTGCCATGGGCAGGGACAGCTTCCACTAGACCAGGTTGCTCAAAGCCCCATCCAGCCTGGCCTTGAACACTGCCAGGGGTGGGGCATCCACAGTTTCTCTGGGCAGCCTGTTCCAGTGCCTCACCACCCTCATAGTGAAGATTTTTTTCCTAATGTCTAATCTAAACCTGTCCTCTGTGAGTTTAAAATCCTTCCCGTGTGCACTATCACTACCTGCCCTTGTGAAGAGTCCCTCTCTAGCTCTTTGTAAACTCTCCTTAGGAACTGGAAGCAGCTCTAAGGTGTCCCCAAAGCCTTTGCTTCACCAGGCTGAAAATCTCCAAATCCCTCAGCCTGTCTTTGTAGGAGGGATGCTCCAGTCCTCTGATGATCTTTATGTTCTCCTTTGGACTCTTCCCAGCAGGTCCATTTCCTTCCTGTGCCAAGGGCACTCCAGGTGTGGTCTCAGGAGGGCTGAGCAGAGGGGCAGAGGCAGCTCCCTTGACTTGCTGGCCACGCTGCTTTTGATGGAGCCCAGCATAGGGTTGGCTTTCTGGGCTGTGAGTGCACATTGCAAGGACCCCCAGGCCCTTCTCCTCAGGGCTGCTCTCAACCCATTCTCTCCCAGCCTGTGTTAGTGCTTGGGATCACCCCAGCTCCCATGCAGGACCTTGCACTTGGCCTTGTTAAAATTCACCAGAGTCCCTCTGGATGGTTGTGCTGTGTTCTCTAAACTGGCAGCTGTCTGCTGTTTGGTACCTCGTGGTTTATATGTTCAGTCACTTCTGTGGGTTTTAGGATATGCATTTAAGCAGTCTGGCTAAGGGAGCTACAGGGATCATTGCTTTCTCTGTATAACAAATGAGGTTCAGGAGAGTCAGTATATGTGAAGTCTCACATTCTTTATATTTCAGTTATAAGGATGTTGGTTTTGATGACCTGTGACTGGTATTCTTGCATAGTTGATAAAATAAAATAGTGCTGTGTGCCATTGAAAAGTACAAGACATATTTAACCTGTTACCACTTTCCTGCTAGGCTAAGCAACAGTTAAACCTGCGCACACATATGGCTGATGAAAACAAAAATGAATATGCTGCACAACTACAGAATTTTAATGGTGAACAGCACAAACACTACTACATTGTCATTCCTCAGATTTACAAGGTAAAATATTTACATATTAAAATATTTACAAGGTAAAAAGTATTTCTGATCCTTTTCTAAAGAACTAGACTTGAAAATTAGAAACTCTGTTTTTTTTTATTTTAGTGGATCATTTTATCAAGAAATTACCATAATCTTGAGACAACTTGTGTTTTTCCATGAGACTGCTTATCATACTAATGCTTAGATTTCCAACAAAAATGCTTGGTTGCATTTTCTGTAAGATTTTATACTTTATAGACTCTTAGTTTAAATATTTCTGGAAGGGTCTGGCAAAACAGACATTTGAGGTGTCTGGGTGACAGCAGACATTTAAAACAATCCTTCTATTAAGGGTTGATCAGTAGTTCTCAGGATCCTTGTGTGTGTGTGTGAATGCTCTGGTGGGGTGAAGGAAAGCAGGTAGCTGACACTGGCTGTGCTCTCCTGGATCTCATGCACGGGTGAAAAAAGCTGCATTGGAAGCAGAAGTTCCAGCACCCTCCCCAGCCCCCAGGTAGTCCTTGCTCCATCAGTGTTTGTTACCAGCAATCCAGATATCTCTAAACCAAGTAAAATGGTAAAGATCAATACTTTGCATCTAAAGTGGGGATTTCTTGAGAAGCTTTATGTAACTATTAAGATTTTTTTTAATGTTCTTTCAAAATCATGGACTTGGCAAAGGGGGGCATCAGGTGAGGAGGGTTCAGAAGAGTGTTGGTATGTACCTTCAGCCGTTTGGGAAATATGGGTGGGAACTGATAGTGAGACAGGGTGTGAGGAAATGGAAGGTGAAACACTGGGTTTATTTGAAGATATACAACTTAAATATCTTGATATTTTTCAGAAGCACAAGTCAGTTCGCATTAAAAAAAAATCCTTACTAGAAGGTCTAGGATTCTTGGCTTATTAAAGATTTTTCTAATATTTTAACTATTAAGCAGCACCACAGTAGGTCTGGCTTTACACACTGATCCAAGAACTGCAGTCAGCTCCCAGGAGAAGCAGGTTGATCATCTTTGTAGCTTGCAGCAGACTTTTGCTTCACTGCCTTTATTTCTCCAGGGTTAAAATCCATTATCAGTGTAAGATATGATTCACATTTTTAGAACTCTACAGTAAGAGCAGAAAGGCCTAGTCCTGCTTTCTCCTGGGACTACACTTTTATTACTTCATTGCAAGTATTTGGTAATATTCTATGGGAAAACCTTGGAGAGGGGTTTAGCACATCTAGGTGGTTGTTTTGTCTCGGAGAGATGAAATTGGATATTGTTTGAGACATCTGCCTCAGTGTAGATATAGGAAAGATTCAACTTCTTATCCAGTTTTTGACAACCTATTGGTGTCTGTTTTACTGGTTTTTGCCTTTTTTTGGGGGGTGTTTTCCACATTCAGGTGAAAAGTCCAGGGCTATTATCTTAATAGTATTTCTCTTTAATTTATTCTTTTTTGTTCTGTTCCAGTAAACTTTTATTGCAAATCTTACGTAATGGTATTCTTCTCTTTATTTTCTTGCATACTGCTAAAGGAAATGGTTTGTATTTCAAATAGAGTGTCTAAACTGCAGATAATTTAAATTTTTCTTATTTTTCCTATATTTAAAATAATTGGTATTGCTTGGAAGATATAATAATAAAAGCAATATGGAGATATTTATCACCAGAGTGGAATTACTTGGAACTAGAAGGAGAGAGTGAGGAGATGTAAAAATCAGTAAAATTTCTTCACTGTGATTTTCATTTTTGCATGAAAAAAGTACTTTAAACAGTTGCCTGTAAGCACTGTACATGTGCTTTATAAAAGAAAAAAGGAAAACCTTTACATGATTTTTAGAAATCAAAGGGCATAAAGTCTTCATAACTATTGTACTGGGCATCCTAAGTCTATGTCTGAAAGGACTTTTAAGTTCTGTTTTGTTAAGCAAATAAAAATACTGGGAAAGCATAGAAATTCTGTCCCACACTGTGGTGACCACAGTAACTGCATATGTCAGGATTGAGGAGGAAAAAAAAATCAGCAAACAAAAGCTTATTTTACCTTTCTTTGCACTTGCAGCAACTTCAAGAAATGGATGAAAGGAGGACTATCAAACTTAGTGAATGTTACAAAGGCTTTGCTGACTCTGAGCGCAAGGTTATTCCAATTATCTCCAAATGCTTAGAAGGGATGATCCTTGCAGCAAAATCAGTTGATGAACACAGAGTAAGTAAAACTGAGTAATTTTGAATGTGTGTGAGCAATTTAACTGCTCCAGAAGCAGTGGAGAGGGGAAAGACTGACTTACCCTGTGCACTTTTCTTTCTGTTGTCAAATGTTTGCTTCAAAAGCGTTGTGACTTTGAGTTCAGCAGAAGGGACCACTTCTGCTTTTGTTGTCTGCCCTCTTCCTGCTTTATTGATTTCATGTAATCTGAGTATCTTTGACACATTCTCACTGGGTGTGATTTTGGACACATTATTTTGGTTATCCTGAAATGTCCTGGAATACCATGGTCAGTATTTTCCCCTGTATGTGACATTAAAACATATAAAGGGTCTTCAGTTAACATAACTTCATTCAGTTAAATATTTGCTGGAATGTTCTGAATAGCAGAGTATGCTTTGCTGTACACTCATGAACACTTCTGAGATAAAAGAATATTGTTATCTTAAGTTGCTCTGTCCAGAAGTGTTTTGAGCTCACTCTTACTTTCTGTGTGTCTCTGCAATTAAATGAAAAATTTGTCTCCATTTTTTCTCTGGTTCTTGATGGGTTTGCTTTTTAAACTCCTTAATGTCCTATGTCTAGGACTCTCAACTAGTGATAGACTGCTTCAAATCTGGTTTTGAACCTCCTGGAGATTTTCCATTTGAAGACTACAGCCAGAATATTTACAGAACTATCTCTGATGGAACCATCAGCACACCAAAGCAAGAGGGAATGAGAATTGATACGAAAACTACAGTTGGCAAGGCTAAAGGAAAGCTGTGGCTATTTGGAAAGAAACCAAAGGTAACAATTAAGAAATTACTATTTGGAAAATTAAAATTTGAACATTTAGAGTGCATGGAAGCAGCAATTCATGTATTTTTAAAAAAATCTTCCCCTTGCCTGCCAATTTACTTCTAAAGTATGTATAAGGAGATCAGAAGGTTTGAGTACTTACCCTGTTAAAAATCAAGTTGTCACTGGGGAATTTTTTCAGTTTTTCTTCCAGTAATTTGTGTCTGGGAGCATTTTTAATAGTTATTTGATAAAAGTAGCTTCCCATTATCGTAATGTTTGTAAGATTCTGTAAAGACTTTCTGTAGATGCATAGGAAAGGTGTTAATTGTGAATGTAAAATAAGGGGAGGGGAGAGTATGCTTTGGAATTGGGTAGACTTCAGATCTGTCTGTTATGGCACAAAAAGCAACCCCCTTCTAACCCCTGTCACATTTATATAAATAAGTGTTGATATAGATTTTTATTACACCTGCTGCAAGATTTGAAAACTCCTAAGGTTTCTCTGAAAACCTTAACGTTTATAATATGTCACTGGTAAAACATACTGTGGAAGCTCCATGAAGGTAAATGATCTAAAAGAAATATTACTGTGAAACAGGTAAAATATTCCTATGCTCAAGAAAAAATTGAAAGCATTGAAATTACTACTTTGTTTTCTTATGAGTTACATTCAACACTTTCTGTGTGAGATGCCTTCATGGATCAACAAAAGATTGTCAATACATGCATTAGCTAGATAAATGAATGGAGCATATACATGTTTACATTTTATGCTTTACCTTTATTTAAGATTGGAGCATATCAGTGAGCTGTTTTAATGATCCCCACAAATTTCTATGAGGTTATTTTAATGCTCCAAGCCAGTTTCTGTCATTGATTACAGGAAACTGTTTTTAGAGCTTCTTAATGGTAGAATTTATTTTCCACTTGATAGTATTCTGAGAAAGTAGGTCTTTACAGAAAGGAAGGATACAGATGATTATTTATTCCAGCTGGGTGTTAAAACTGATTGTTTACTTTTCATGCAACATAATTAATGATTCATGGCAGTTCACATGCATTAATACATGGGCATAGATATTGCCTTTGTCTGCAGAGGTGGGTGAGATTTGGTCTGTTCTGAAATTAGATCACAATTGCCAGTTTGACCACAAGACATCTTTCTGATAGTTTGGAGAGTATGTAAATGCACACTGGTTTCAGTTTGGACCTTGGCATTTACTGTAGTTATAGGAAGTCCCTTAGTGTGATGACAGCTGAAATAAGCTGACAAGACTTGCCCTACTCTTTCTTCTCCCCAGTGCACTCACTGTGAGTAGCATTCAGGGAGTCAGCCTTACTGTTTTCTCTATGGAGGCACAGGTGTGACATGTGTGTACATCCTACATGCATCTCTTCCCTAAGGACCTGCATGAAATGAAAGATGTTGTCCCTGTTTTTTACCTAGTTTTGGGGAGGATGGAGGAGAGCTCTACAAAAGAGCAGCTGGAAGCAAAATACTTACTGGAAGATACATACTTAATTCCAAATACTGTTCACATGTTTTAAAATATATTCTTAAATTATATATTATAAAATTAGCTGGTTTACTACAGCTAGGGTATTCATGGGGACCTTTGGACCTTCATTTAGCTGAAACTATGGCTGGTCTTGACTTCCAGGTATTCCTTTACCTATTTTTAATGTTGTCAAAGACATAAAAGCCTTTTAGGAAGGGAATGAGTTGTGCAGCAGTAGAAATAGAGGAAAATTGAACTGAGAAAGAACAGCAGAGGTATGAGAGACAAAAAAGGACAGAAGCAATTTGAAAGAAGAGGAGGAGGTTCTTTGGATTATATTAATAATGCCACGCAGCCATTGTGTCAGTCCAGCTTGACTACAGAGTTTGAGAATATTTTTTGTATTAGTCCTTCTCCATAGATGTACCAAATATTTCTGGTTTGGCTAACCTGGCAGGGTACCTCCATATGTAGGAGGAAGTAGTGAGCAGGAATGCTTGAGCTTCCAGGATGATTGTAACTAAATTGGCAATAGCAGAGCTGTGTTTTAAGAAAAGAGACAGGGAGCTTTGGGATCTTGTTAGGATCTTGTGGTAGTGTTGAGTCTAAAGCTTCCTTCCTTCTCTGCAGCAACCTATAACTCCGAAGATTAATTCATGAGAGAAACCTTTTAAACCCAATACAGTTATAATATAAATGTGTGTGGAACGTTACAACCTGTTTCTGTGTTGGATGGAAATTTTATTTTTGTAAGACAGAATTTTCATTTTAAAATCACTTTGAACATTTGGCTTATTTACTGCTTTCTTTATTTCCACATTAGCCACAATCCCCACCCCTAACCCCTACTAGTTTATACACATCCAGTACTCCTAATGGGTCCCAGTATCCCATATTCTCCATTGAACCAGTGCATTATTGCATGAGTGACATAAAAACAGGGAAGCCCAGAATTCCTTCTTTCAGAAGCCTCAAAAGAGGGGTAAGTTTGATAACAAGTTGAAATGCATGATGGGCTATGAGCAGTGTGTTTGTGATGTGGCTTTTCTAATGCTCTTCACCCTCATTATAAGGCTTACTTAGTTAAAAATAACACTTCAGCTATAAGGTCACTTCTAGGATACTTTGTTTCATACCATACAGAAGTTACCAACAGATTAAAAAGAAAATAAAATAGAAAAGTTCTTTATCACATTTGAAATGCTCCTGCCTAAAAAAAGGTTTTATAAAGAGGGTGCTCAGCATGTGTTTGATACCTTTTTTCATTGTTGTTCACATTCACAAATGTTTTCCGACCATCATGTAACATATTTTTGCAGCAATTTATCATTGGATATACAGTTACCACAAAAATCATCTGGCAGATCAGATGTCTTATTTGCTGACTTTGAAAATAATAAAAGTTGATTACGAGACACTGAACTAAGAGGGGAGAATTTAATTTCTCTTGTACATGAAATGCTATAGGTTATGGTAATGGCAGATTTTGAAATACTACTTTTTTTAAACATTCAATTTTAATGTGTTTTGTGATTAATTAGTTACTCTTGTTTGTCCTACTTTCTCCTGGGTAAAATTATTGAAAAAAATTATTACCAAAAGCCACTGAGACTTATCAATTAATTTACTAATATAGTGGTATATTCTGCAAATAGAATTTGTCTGGAAGCCAGTAGAAGGGAAATATGAAGTGGTTTCCTAGCAACATTTATGGTGCTAGTGATAAATGCACTGGCACTTTCCTGCTATGTCAGAAAAGCATAGGCTGCCCAGTTTATGTATGTTTAGTGATATTTATTGATCCAAATAAAAAGGTAATTGGATGCATTTGGTTATATATAATTAATAATTTTTTGGTATTTCAAGACAATACTGACTTGCTATCTCATGTGCATCAAGAATGGTTGAGTGTTGTTGACATAATGTGGAGATCAAGGTACAACAATGTTCTATTGCAATTAAGTTAAAATTTAGAGGCTCCCTTGTCATTCTGAAGCAGAATGTATTACAGTTAAAACTGACTTTATCTTTAAGTCACATTGTGGCATCTAATTTCAGGCCCCCCGATAGCTTGGAATGAGCCTTCCTAGCACGGCCATTTTTTAGAAAATACTTGTGTTCCTCTAAGTCTGTATGGAGGGCAGTGTCTCCTTTCCCTTCTGAGTCATCAGAGCATAATTTGGTGAAGGTAATGCCTCTTCTTCAGTACTCAGTGAGGAGCTGCCTGGATTAGGGAGTTGTTGGAATGGCACAGGACTTGATTACACCTTGATTTTGTTGATCACTAAATGTATTGACTCCTGCCTTACAAATCATCACCTTGTACTACCAGTAGTTCTAGAACCTCTTTTGAAGGGAAAGATCATCTCCTAACAACTACAGAATGCTAATGGAAAATGAAACCATATGTTTATTTGAATTTTAAATACATTCTTCATGTTGTAAAATTCCATTAATTTAATACATTATTTAAATAATTTAAATGTAGTAATTCTTTAATGTTAGGAAGCATCACTAGTCTCCTGCAGATCTAGACTCAGTCAAATGTGCCATTATATTAAAGACTTCATCTCTGTAAAATCTTCAAGAATGACCATTTAATTTATATATATTCTAAATTTCCTTGCAAGCATTTTAACAGACACCACATTATTGCATATTTTTCAAGTATTTTCAACTTAAATGTATACTGGAGTAATAACAGATTTTTTTTTAATCTCATTGATCAATCTTATCTTTATACTGTAGCTTGAGTAAATGCTTAATAGTTGCTAGTATGCGATGCTGTTTCCCATGTATTTTGTCCCTGGAAAATTATTTCCAAGTGGTACTAACATGCAGAATTACTAAGCCATGGAATCATAGAAAGGTTTGGTCTGGAAGGGACCTCAAAGCTCATCCATTCCAACTGCTGCCATGGGCAGGGACCCCTTCCAGTAGACCAGGCTGCTCAGAGCCTCATCCAGCCTGGCCTTGAATCTGCCAGGGGTGAGGCATCCACAGCTGCTCTGGGGCAGCCTGTTCTAGTGCCTCACCACCCTCTGAATATAGAATTTCTTCCTAACATCTAATCTAAATCTATTTTCTTTCAGTTAAAAAATGTTCCCCATTGTCCTATCACCATCTGCCCATATAAAATGGTACTCAGTTTTCTTCTGCATCTGCTGAGCTTTATCTGTGAGTTGGCATCTATCAGCCATTTTGTTTAACAAAATGTACAGTGCCCTGTAGAGGATTTCACTCAAGGCACTGGAGATCACACCCCCAGTCTCCCTTCACTCTGCTTCATGCAGTACATTTTCCTGTCATGATGTAGAGCAAGGGCAGCAAACAGTAGCTGTAGAGTAGGTTATTGAAAGAAGGTGTAAGCAAGTGGAGCTTGCTGTGTTAGTGCTGCTGATACCTGCTGCTGCTTCTCCTTTGAAATTCCAGACAATTCCAGACAGTGCTGATGAGAGGTCTCTGCTTGATGCCACTTGGTACATAAAATATCTGCATTATCAGCAGTGATCTGTAAGCCTTAACAGAGTTTTCTTGGAAGACTCTTTCTGAAGGGAGCAGGAAGTTTGTTTATGTCATTTTGCATCTCTGGACTTCGAGATTCCTACCAAAGTAATGTTTGTGAAGGTGCTTTACTTCCCTCATAGCTAGAAATTCTAATGTTGTGTGTGAGCCCCTTAAAAATTGCTCAGGGTCAAAAGTGAAGTTGAGATATCTGTCTTCTAAGTTGCTTGGTGTTTCTCTGGAAAGGGTTGTCCAAATCATTAAAAGCTTGGTAGATCTTCAAAATGCTGTGAATGTTAAACCAAGATTCAGCTCTTGACACCCATGTTTTATTTGCTTCTTCTAAGGATAAAGTCTTTACTCTTTAAATGTCTTTACTTTTGTCTGGACTAAAACAATTTTAGATAACAACAATGACCCAAATGCTATTTTCAGAGAGTAAACTTAATTACTTCTAGACTTGAAAAATATCTCTGTTTATTCTAGATCTACTGCGATAAAAAAGTAAATACATTGCAAAAACTACATTTGTAAGAGTGATTGTGGTGGATTTTGAGCTATGATTAACAAATTTTTTTATATGGCTGATCAGTCCATCATCATCAAATTCTGCTATTTCGTGTAATGTTGGCTGTGTGTGTGTTTCTTTTCCTACAATGGAAGGCTCAGCCCTTTATTCAGAACACTAAAATTCAAAAGTAGTTTAATGAAGTTGTGTGTTAAAAGTACCCATTACCACCTAGTATTTTTAATTAGTAATTCTTAAAGCAATTCTTTTCTTGTGCTGATTGTAAAATATATTTTTTATAAATGAAAATATCAATCCTTAAGTGGTATTTTTAAAATACATTTTTAGGCATTAGTCACTTTTGTAACTGGTCATTGCATGTAAATAATTTACCGTTTCTTTCTGTTTTCAAATGAACTGTGCAGTGGTCGGTGAAGATGGTAAGCCCGTGTGCTGATCTGTCTGCTGTACTTCTGCTAAGATAGCATGAAAATAATCTTCTGAAAGTGTTTCCATATCATAACTGCTTTAAGTCAGGTGCTGAAATACATCTTCAGATTTTCCACTCATATGCACAGTCTTCTTAATCATCCATGCTTAATGTAAGGCAATTAGACTTGTGATCTGGCTGCAACTAAATCTGCAATTTTGGAATTTTAGAGTTGACCAATATTCACAAGTTGGTCACGATGGAAATACTTGGTGATTTTTCTTTGTCAGGAAAATTGTTTAAGCAGCATAAAATATGTATAGAAAAAAGATTATAAAATTTGTGTAAAGAAAAAATACTGAATACTGCACTCCTTTGAATCTGGAAGAAAAATTTGCAGCAGAGAACCTCTATGCTTAGGTATAGGAAGTTGTTACATGAAATAAAACCACGCCTTAATCCAATATTGTATTGCAGAGTAAATCAGTAAAAATTCACAAAAAGACCTCTGTTCTTCTGATTCATCTTTTAGGATACTCTGGTTTAAACCTGTAAGGAAGAATGATAGACAGGACATGATTGTATTTTTGTTTCTTTGTAGTGTATTCCACTAAACAGTGTTTTCTTGGGAGACTTTCTGAAGGGAACAGGAAGTTTGTTTATGTCATTTTGCACCTCTGGACTTTGAGACTATAGACAGTGTGTATTCTTCTTCCTCCAGAAAGAAACACTTGTTTTGGAAACATCATATCTTGATTTCCCTTCTTTTATCTTGTATTCCCTTCTTAAAAAGCAATGAGATTGATTTGACAAGTGCAGAAAAGTTGAGGGGGTGAGAGGATTTTGAGGGGGGGTGTTGGAAACTTGGCACCTGAGCCTAAGGCTTGTGTCAAAATCTCCAAGTCAAGTTTCTGTAAACTTTCTTGACAAAAGAAATGCTGGCCAGTTTAGTTTGCCTCCATGGATGGTTACTGGAATGGCAAGTGGGTTTCTTGGATTAAAACCAACTTCCTTAGGCAAATGAGATTCACAAAAACAAAAACAAACAACCAAAAAACCCCACCACAACCCCAAACCTTTGGTGATTAAGACATATACCATATTTCCTTCTTAACACTGTCAGTGTCTGTCACCCTGAGGGGAAGAGTTTCCACAACAAACTTGCAAGATACATAAAACCTCTTCCCATGCATTTCATACCCAGGCCTTTCTATCCTGCTTATTATAATGGCCAAGTTTGCAATCAATTTTGCAGGTTTGGGTTCATAACAATAGGTGGTCTTAAACTGGCTGGTTTATGATTTCTTGTAAAGTTTGGGAAGAAAGAGGGTTTTTTCCCTCCCTGAAGTTTTGGTTTGTTTTTTTATTCTGTTTGTTTTGGGGTGGGTTTTTTTGTACAAAAGGTAACTTGGAATATTCGAGTAAGTTTTGAGTCAAACAAATTTAAGTAAGAATTTTGGTATTACAAAGGTTTTTTCTGTGCTGCACGAACCAGTTTTACTTGAGGTAAAATCCATCAGAACTTTGTGAGTTCTAATATGTTTTCTAGGATTGCTAAAGTTCTGGAAGAGAACTATAATAGGGCTTTGGAGTGAAGATCTAAAATACAGTATTTTTCTTTTGATACCATCCAGATGACCACAGAACACACTCCAGAGAAAGGAATAATTTATATATATACGTCTAGAATTATTATATAGACATCTTAGATTTTTGTTCTGACTCAAATTTCTCTGTACTTTCTAAATCTTTAAGTGCAGTGGATGTAAGAGGAGGTACATGACTTCAGAAAAATAAAGTCTAGAAATGTGGAGTTACCTCTGAGCTAAGTGCTACAGAAGGCAGAAAGCCCCTTGCCTGAGTGGCTTCACTCTGGCAGCAAGAACGTGCATTTATTCTGTGCGGTCTTTTGTAGAGCTGTCTGTCAAGTAGAGTTTTTAAGAAGGTCCATCTGCTTCCAGTGACCACTGTCCATGTGTGGGTATGTCAATTCAGCTGCCCAGACCTGTGCATGTGGTAGCTTGTTTCACAGTATTTCTGCTTGCAGGGCCCAGCACTGGAAGATTTCAGCCATCTCCCTCCAGAACAAAGGCGCAAGAAACTGCAGCAGAGAATCGATGAACTTAACAGAGAGCTACAGAAGGAAACAGACCAAAAGTGAGTGCATCTTCTTCAGGGGTTCTGTCATGGTTCTCTCTCTGGTTTTTTTTTGATGTACTCTACCTAAGCCAACAGTATTCAAAAGCTAGGAGACAATATGTTAGGCTAGGCTATTAAAAAACCTTTTAAAGTTCATCGTTTGTTGTATGTAGGTTCTGTTAATTTTGCTTCCTTCTACTTTACTGTAATACTCACTTTGATTCTAATTCTGCACAGGGAGCACTAAAATCGTGTGTTTAAAAATGTGTGGGTCTGTTGAGCCAGATAACCGCAACTTTGTGCTTTAAGAACAGAAGATGACTAATCTTTAGGAATTGTATATAACAAACAGTATGGGAAACAGTACTGAGACTGGATAGGTAAGAGTCAACAGCTGGAGTCCTTGTGTGCCTATGCACCACACAAGAAGGGAAGGCAGAGGGCTAAGATGACAGAATGGGAAAGGATTTAGGCATGGTGTGAGGACCAGTAGTTCCTCGTTGCTGTGCTTGGTATCTAATCAGAGTTCAGGATCTCATATACATTATTTTAGCTTTTAGTGAATCAATACTGGTATATTAATTATTGTCACGTTTTTATGTTTTTAGAGATGCCCTCATCAAGATGAAGGATGTGTATGAAAAGAATCCCCAGATGGGTGATCCAAGCAGTTTGCAACCAAAATTAACTGAGACTATGAGCAATATGGACCGTCTTCGGATGGAAATACACAAGAATGAGGTTAGCTTCTAAAACAGGTTCTTGGAAAATGTAAATTACTGATTTTAAATACAGCACCCAGAAAAACTACTTAAGAGTAGAGCTCCTGATAGATTTTTTTTATGGGGTGCTGTTTTTTCAAGTATGTTCATCTAGCTAGAATAAGGATGTACATTATTAAAGATGTAAACTGATCAGAAGAATGTATTATTATTCACTTTTTCTGAAATTCACATGTAATTAAAGATTTTTTTCCTTACACTAGAATGGGGTGTAGGCTAAGTAAGCATAAAGGGCAGTGAAGGAATTATGCTTTGTGTGAAGTAATAATGAGACTTGACATTAGACTGCAGTCTCTCAGTAGCTGTGAATGTGTGCAGTTCAATGCATTTGTTCAATGTGCTGGTTCAGAACCAGTTTTTCTTTGACACCAATATTTGCTCTTTTTCCCTAAGGCCTGGCTCTCTGAAGTTGAAGGTAAAGTAGCAGCCAGAAGCGACAGGCGGCACAGCAGCGACATCAACCACCTTGTCACCCAGGGCCGAGAGAGGTCACTGTTCTGTCCCTACTGCTTTAGATCCTGTGCTAGAGTCTGTACAGCTCTCTGATGATCACGGGGGTGATGGGGTTATTTATCCTCCCAAAGTCTATGTCCTTCTAAAGGAAAATCTTAACCAGCCCTGGCTTCTAGAGCTCACTTCATGCCATTCTGGTAGCACATAAAAATAGTCTAATAGAAACACCTGCTCATTATATAGCAGTGCCTTTTAAACTTATCTTACTCCATTGCATAAGGCTCACTAGTTTTCTGTGTCCTGTGGAGACAGGTATGTCAAATTTGTGTTTCTTTTTCTAGCAGAATTCAAGTGTAAGCTTTTGCTAGATGAGTTTTTTCAGTAAATGACCTCTGACATTAATATAAAAACTGCTAACAGGAATTCCAAAACAGTATCTATGACCTGTCCTTTCCGTGATGCATGGGTGTTGTGAGTTTTAGAGCCAAGAACTCCTCAGAGTCCTCATGCTCCAATCATTGCCTTACAGCCCTGAAGGGAGTTACACGGATGATGCCAACCAGGAAGTTCGTGGCCCACCTCAGCAACACGCTCATCCCAATGAGTTTGATGATGAGTTTGAAGATGATGAGCCATTACCAGCTATAGGACATTGCAAGGCAATTTATCCGTTTGATGGTAAGGTTAACAACATGCACTGAGATTCTCTGACTGTAAGGCATGGGTGATTTGTTATAAAGAAGACAGGTAAAATGATCTAAAGCAAATTACCTGCATGAGTAACTAATTGCTTAAAAGATGGATGAAGATACTTTATAAATTACTTCAATTCATGAGCAGTGCTTATGCTGTTTTAGGATAAATATTAGCACAGCTATTGGAAAATAATCAGCTTTACAGATTGGGACTGGGTTTTTTCTAGGTCTGTTTGGCCATATGTTCTCTTGCACAGATTTTTCATTCTTCCTGTTTATATATAATTTGGAAACTATGCCTTGGGAAAAAGATGACTTGAAATTCTGTCTGAACAGTGAGACTTCTTTGCCTCTTGTTTTTCCCAGGTCATAATGAAGGCACTCTAGCAATGAAAGAAGGGGAAATTTTGTACATTATTGAGGAGGACAAAGGAGATGGGTGGACAAGAGCTCGAAGACATAATGGAGAGGAAGGCTATGTGCCAACATCATATATAGATGTAACGCTAGAGAAAAACAGCAAAGGTGCAGTAACCTATATCTAACAGTAAAACTGGCAGCTCTCAGTTGTACATTCCCCAGGGAAAATAGTGGAAAAATTGTAAGTTACATAGGCTCATGGAAAGAATTACAGAATCAGAAGTCACCAATGATCTGTTGTTTGCATGGGAATCAGCTGTAGTTCTTTTCAGAGATGACCACATTAAATTATGCATCTTACACTGGTCGGTAATTTTGACCAATGTCTTCTGCTTTCCTGCTTTACAGAGCACTAAATCCAATTCAGCTATTGAACTGAAAAAGACCAGGGTTCCTGCTTGTTCTCTGGAATACTTAGTTTTTATAGAGAACTGAAAAAATACTTAAGTTTTAAAGATCTCTAAGATTTACTGTTCCCACTTTTATGACTTAAAGTGTATTCTTAAAACAGTGGTCTTTTTCCTCTAATAACTAACTGAACTCAGTTACTGAAAATTATTAATTTCCTTCCTTAGCAAATACTTGGCAGCTTTCACTTCTTAAACAGGAAAATGTTTTCTGATTCTGAAAGTTCAACAAAAATACTCAGGAAAAAACATTATGATTAAGGACAGAAAGTCCACTGACCTATCTCCTTCCTTTTCAGTACTTGTAATGTAGAATGTTCTGTATTGGACACGACGTCATTGTTTTAACTCTAGATATCTTGAACAAACAAAAAAAGATCACATGTAATGCTTGATGTCTTACTGAAACCTCTCAGCTCCTGATAAGGGAATGATTTTATCTTCTTAATCTGTGCCTGTGAACTAAGTCTTTGAATTGTATTGTGTTTAGTCTGAAGACTGTGTCTTAAATGTGTAGTAGTTCTCCTCATTGTTAAACCACTGAGGATTGGAAACTGTATTGCACAACTTGATTACTGGGGGAAAAAAAAGCGTTAATTTCGTATTTCTAATGAGAGTTTGTGGAATTAAGTACAAGGCTAATGTACAGCCACTGAGAATGGCCTGTTAGAACTGAGCACGCTTCTCTTGTCTTCTAAAGGCCTTCAGTAACTTTGTTCTTTTCTTTTTCCTCTTGGACTGCAGGTTCCTGAAGCGGGTTTCTGAGAAAATGGGCGAGATCTTGAAGGAGGTTACATGCAGCTGCTGGGGGGGTGGGGGTGGGGAGGGGAGGGGTACTAGACTGGGAGGCCCAAGGGAAAAGCTAGTTGCATGAATGCATGCAGACATACATTTAGTAGTCACTAACATCTTAGCATCTCCATATATAGGTAAGGATGTATTACAAAATCTTCAATTTGTGCAGGAAAATAGAGTTTCATTACCAGAGTAAAAAGGCTACTGCTCCTAAAATTGCTTTATTTTCATTGTCCTAGGTTGTCCCAGGTGCACAAACTATATTTTAGCTTGTGCTATTTTGATTTTCTCAATTATGCTCTTTTCCAACTCACTTTTATTGGCAGTCATTTAGAGCCCTGTGTCAGTTATCAGTCTGCCTGTGCCACCTCCATGCTCGCCGTTAACCTCCTCCTGCATGCCTAGGACAGTCAGGCATGTTCCGTGTAACACTTTGGCATCATTGCTCATCTTGTTTTGTAACAAATCATTTTCTTTAAATATCTTCAGCACTAGAGTTTCATCCCAGTATCCATGTATGCTGCTATAACAATACCACTGCAACCATCATTACATTCCAGATGTTTGGCATAACTGATAAGCAACTGTAAGGTATTTTGTTGATTTGGGGAAATAATGCATCTCAGCTCTAGCCTACAATGCAATCAAGAGAAACTCCTAGAACTGTGGTCCATCTTCAGCCCTTCAGTAACCTGTTGTGAGCACTGACAGCCTGGAGCACAACCAGAGGATTCACCACTGCAGGCTAATGACTGTTTTCAGAAGTCAACCACTTGCCATTCAACTGCTGCCTTAAACTAGAGTGCCTAAATCTGTTGTTTGCCAACACTACCACTTACAGTATCCCACAAAGGGCTTTGTGTCTCAGCTCTTTTCACAGTGCTGCAGCTGCTGAGGTAGCCACGGTAGGTGTTTTCTAGAGCTCTACTTTACTGGATACATGGTGCATCCATGAATTTTATACATTGAATTGTGTATCTCTTCATTTGACTTTAATATTTTTTTAAAAGATTTTTATGGAAACTGTCTTTTAGTTTTTCACTATGACTTTCCAATTTCAATTACTGCAGTGCTAGTCCATTTCCAGGTGATGCTTCATTGTATGGACCAGGTGACATTTGAGTGATACTTCGTAATGATCTTTGTGCACTTTTACTTGTAAACAATTGAAATTTGGATATGTTTATACGTGTAAATATAGTTGTCTGCAGTGCCCCTATTGCTTATGTTGTCTTGCCTCCCATTTGTGGTTCTATTAATAAATACATCATATCTGATTGATTAGGGTGATAAGAATTAGACTAGAGATGTTGGGGGGAGGGATACTTACATCAACACAAGCTTGTCAACCCAGCCACCTGCTCTTTGGCAGTGTATTATGGAATAATAATTAAAACATCATGTTTTTCTGGGGTCTGAAGCAATATGTGGATGCAGCAGTGCTGGATTCTTTTTCATTTCAGTGTTATTAGGAACTGTACTACCAGTAAAACTGAATTTGAGTGACTTGTGTAGAGGTTTATTTCTTTTGTTATGTATACCACTATTACACAGCTTGACCTAGTGTACTTTGGGGCCTATTAAACTCTAAAGTTTAGATTTTTGGAGTTTGTATACAGGGTTATTTATATAATAATGTGACATTACTCAATACTGACAAAACTACTTAGGTAGTTTTTTGGGTTTGTGGGCTTTGGGGTGGGGTTTGTTGGGATTGGGGTTGTTTTTTTCTTTTATTTTTATTTTTTAAAATCTAGTGCTTTTTTATTTTGGAGAAAACTCAGTGATCCTTGTGGGTCCCTTCCAACCCAGATTATTCTGTGATTCTATAATTCTGTGAAGAGGAAGAAATGTGATCTGTGTATTTTCTGGTTAAGGGCCTGTGGTCTGCCTGGCTAACAGCCTCAGAGGTCAGTAATAAAACTCCCTGGTAAAAGACTAAATGTTCTTTTCACACTACTGTTTGTTTTTCTGAATCCAGGATTTGCTTCCTTTGGAGGCAGGTTGCTTTCAAGAGGGATAGTGCAACTTGTATGAGGGTTATTAAACATAGGAAAAAGCATTTGTACTTGCACAGCTTATAAATCACTTATTCTAAAATTCTGAACGTGAGTTGTCTTAAAGAATCAGACATTTTCCAGTAATTTTTTAATCCCTTTTTGTGCACATGTTGATTTCCTAAATGTTAAATGCTTTGTTTAAAAATAGTGTTCTCTGTTGAGAATATTTTCATGGAATAAAAAAATCTTTTCATGGTCTAAGTAATTAGCTTCCCAGTTTGTCTTCTGTTAAGATTGACAAGCAGACTTTCAGTATGAGGTCTGTAAACTCTTGTTCTGGTGGTCAAAACCTCTGCTGTGGTTGTAGATAGGAGGAACAGATTCTGGTGTTGGTTTTGTTGTTATCCTACTCCAATACTTTCAGTGCTCTAAGTAACATCTCACTCCAGAAAGCTTTACTGACAACAAGCACATGCAGCTCTGACTGTAGTTCTTAAATATTTGTACAATGTCTGTAAGGGGTATCTGAGGATAACCTTATTCACCAATTCTGTATATGACCAAGTGGGATTTGCTGCTAAGACTCTTTGTATAATAAACTCTGTGCATGCTAATTTCCTATAAAAAGTGGTAACACCTTATGCTTTGCCTTCATCCCAGGAAAAAGAAAAAGTACTTACCAAAGTGATTCACCTCAGTAAATGAAGCAAGTTTAATACATATATACATCCACATTTACTCATGTCTGAAAGCATTTTAATTATCTGGATTCTTTGTTCTTGCCATTTCATCATCCATTCCTGGCAGAGTAGCTGTTGTGCAGGCTCCAGCAAAAGCTGAAGTACTACAGATGCTGTCTTAAAAAAATGGGGAAGTTGTCCCAACACATATACAGACTAATTTTCATAGGCACAGTGATGTTTGAGCCTTTTGGTTACAGATAAAGGATCATTTCTGCAACTTGTAGTGTTTCTGTGATTTGTAAATATGAAAATTATTTTGCAAAAAGATACACTTCACAATTCTATCTACATTGTTTTTTGTATTTGTTAAAGGAATATTATACAACAAGTTTTCTGCCATGTCAGATAATTAATCTATCATTTTATTTACACTATTTGCTTCATCTTAATACTTAAGATGCCAGTGCCCTTACTCCTTGACATCATTAAACACTGCAGCTTTGGGGAAATAAAGGGATAACCTAACTGTTTAAAGGGATCAGTAAATGACTTGGTGACACAGGAAATAAATAATTTGTTTAGAAATCAGTAGTTTTAAAACAAGTGTGCATTGTGCAGTTAAAAGTTCTAAACATCTTGTGAAATGCAAGAAGTTTGTGCAGTATCAAGTTGCCAGAAGAATGCTAACGTTATTTCAAGTATATCACTTAAATAGTGTTTCCAGAGTCTTAAATACTTAATTGTTCCACCAGCTTCACTGGAGGAGGTTCCAGTTTTCGGGAAAGTACAGTTAAGATCCGGCTGAATTTCTCGTATCTTTCACTTTGATTAACTTGTGCTCCTTTGCTGCCCCAGAGCAATCTCATTTGAAATTCTGTCTTGAAGATTTCACTCAGCTCTTCATCTGGCTGGAAACCTAGTAAGTAAAAAGAGTCCCACAGTATCACCACCAGGCAATTTTTTTTATTCTGTAGAAATGGCTTTTAAATTGTCTTCTCTCCAAATAAGCTGTAGTGCACTGGGTTCGGTGTGCACAGTGATTTTAACAAGCTCGTAAAACAGTGAAAATCCTTTCCAGCTTTGACATTCTAGTAACACTGATGGCTTTAAGGACACTGGGATAGGCTAGCCTTGCTCAGTTCTAATGTCTAGAATTGTCATTATAGTCAGACCCTACACGTAATTACGGACTTATACATGCTGCCTGCAGCAGACTTAAACATGCTACTGTATTCCTCCCCTCTCCCTTAACTTCTCCACTGCAAGTTTAAAAAATAAAGTCACATTGTTGACATGTTGCTGCTTTCTGGCAGTAAGTGGTCACAATCTCACTGCTGCAACTGGCACTGTTGTAAAGAATCTTAGGGGGGGTGGTATTTTAGTTATAATAGTCAGAGTAGGAATTTTATATTGTACAGAAGACAGGAAGTTATCCTCAGTCTGTACTGTACTTCTGTTCAGTTGCCAGAAGGGTCAGCATATTGAGTCATGAGGACTTTCAGTATGTTTAGCAAAAATACTCGCTGGAAAGCTGTAGTTATGAGTCATTTACTGTCTGCTTTAAACAATATTAATGTTGTCCTCAGACTGAGTTTCCTGCAGGACATTTGCTACTCTCTCAGCTCTGCCAGAGAGGAGCAGAATGTCTGTCTGTGCCCTGCAGGGCCCTGGGGCAGGCACAGAGCCCAGCTGGTGTGGCAGTGCAGCAGGCTCCCCTACCTTGCAGCAGCCGCTCTGCCGTCAGGCGGAACGTCTCGGCGTGCTGGGCGATCAGGCGCGCGGTGCCCAGGTGCCTGAGCATCATTTCCCCGCTTTGGTCAGTGCTCTCCCACAGCTCCGTGCCTTCAAACACAACGGCCTGGCGCTCCATCAACGTCACCAGAGGCATCAGCAGGGGCACTGTTACCTTGTTCTCTGCAGCACTTACAGTTTCTGCAATAGAGTAACGATCATGGATCTTGTATCATCAGACATTATCGTTGAAGGTATTGTAACTGCAGTGTTCTTTAAAAAAGTTGGAAACTACTATTTGTCTTCCACCTTTCAAATGGAGGATAAATAGCCTTCAAAACTCCTACCCTAAATATACCTGTCCTACCAGTTTCCAGTGAACTGGCTGGGGCAGAAGACCAACACAAATCTGTGTTGGAAAGCTGCATTTGCTACAGGGGAAAGCTCTGCTGAATTACTAGACAGTGGAACAGAGATTTTAAACACATTTTTTTTAAACACAGACATTTTAAACATTTTCAAAATTGGTCAATCCAGTCAAAATATCCATGAGGCCAAAAAGTTTTCACTGTTTACCTGTTCTTTTGGAGAAATGTTCTGACAAATTATTTTCTCTGCCTCGCATCCCTCTGGGAAACTAGAGCTGCAGTGAATCTGGCACAGGGGCACCTAATATGACTAGAATTACCCAACCCATTATTTTATTTATTTATAGGATTCATCCTCCAATCTAATAGACAAAGCAAATAAGAAGCAAAATCTGCCAGAATTAATTCTCCTGTGAGGAGAGAGATTTTTCCCATTTTTGTGGCAAGATGATGCAATGTGTCAGTTTCTGCTGGACACAGAGGAAGTAGGGATGTGGGAAGAATGTTACATTCTACAGGGATACAGGCACACAAACACATACTGATGTTTGCTTGACAGACTGTTTGCTTCCATTCATAATCATATGGCATTATACAAGTTTACATAATCATTTTAACATACAAGGCACAGCTATGGAAAGAACAGCTGCCTCATCTCCCCACACAGGAAATCAGGAGGGGGAAGGTTAAAATGCCAAATAGAAACAGCGTCACTCATACTCACTAGTCCACTCATCTTGTCCTTCATGCAAAGCTTTGCAAGATGGTTTCAGCTGTTTTTCATACATAATGGCAGTCTGGGTATAACAGTGTCTTAGAGCCGTCCAGGTTTGCTCTAATCTACTTATCTGTTCATGCAAAACAGAGAATAGCCATTACTGACTCCACAGCAGGAAAAGTACACTGCTAGTCACAGAGTTGTAGAATAGTCATGACTATTCTGATGTTCTCTCTAGTCTTGAAGAAATTGCTCAGATTAAATTCAATGCGCCATCAAACAACTCCACATTTAGGAACATAAAGAGAAACAGATTTTTACCTGTGGCATTTCCAGTGCTTTCATAATAGCAGAAAATCCATATAAATCCCCTAGTGATTCCTTCAACTCCACAGCAACTTGGATGATCCTGTTTAATGTTGCTGCTCGATCTTCTACACTTCCTGTGCAACCCAAGATATCAACAGCTATTCCTATTGCCATGGTATTGTGCCTGGAAGTGAAACAATTCATCCAACCAATTACAAATTATTAAATTTACTTGTGTTCAAAGATCAAAGGTGTATTTTTATCTTTGCATGCCCAGCAAACTTAGTCTTACCAACATCTTTGCACCAAAACCAATAATAACATACGGAATAAATACACACAGGCTTTAAATTAATGTTTTAATAAATTCTCCTGAGATACTACTAACTATCCAAAATTCTGCTCAAGCAATGAATGAATGAACACTTCTGGGAAAAGTGTCCCAATTCCCTTTGTCCTCCACATTCAAATCCTGTGATTCCCTCCCCCCAGTATCTCAGCAATCAAACTACTGAAATATGAAGCAGAAAATGTAGATCAGAACACCCTAAATGTTCCCCCTCAACTTGTGCAGAGGTTTTTCAGAAAGCTTTGTTGATAATTTTCTACCTTATTAGATCCTCTAGCCTCTTGCCACATGCAGAAGGATGCCACCTTTCAGTCTCCTCCACATACACTTACATGCTCAGATTACAGGTCCCCTGAATTTTAGTTTACTTGAGCTTGTAAAGGAGAGCTGATGGCATTCAGCTGTTCCAAAGACCCTGCTTTCAACACCTTTACCCTTTCCCAGCAATGTGACAGTTGCCTTCAACCTTACAGAATCCTTTCCTATCCAAAATGAATTTACATACCATCTCAGTAAATAATCTATCTGTACATGTGAATTCAGGGAACATGCAGGAGAGCATTCTTGAAGGAAATGAGGACAGTGCAGCCATGCTTTGAGTTTCTGGCCATCTGCCCTGGCAATGAGGAACAGGAACATTTACCTCTCAATCAGGTCAAGGCGCAGCTGATGCCCGTAAGGCAAAGTGATCAATTCCAGACCAGAGTTCCCTCCCATATTCCTCCTCATCTCTTCAGAAACTTCTACTATCCTTGCCACCTGTCAAGTGCAAAAAAATTCTGCATGAATTTTGAAATGAACATTTTTCAAAAAAAAAAACAACCTCTAGCCACAGAGAAGTCTCCAGGTAAGTGCATGGCATACAGAGCTAAGTGCACAGCATGCAACATTGTAATACAGGCATCCAAGAAAACTTTAACCTATGCATGTTCATTGCCTTAGACAAAAAAGCCAAGGAAATACTTTTTTTTTAAATGATACAGCCACCAGAAAACATGAAAGGTGTGACCAAAATGCTTTATCAAACTCCATCCTCTGCTTCCAGAAAGGGATTACTGTGCAGGTTCCAGGAAATGTAGTGGACTCAGCCTGATCCTTGTCAGAGAGGCACTGCTCTTTGCCTTAAGGACATGCACACTTGCTTTTGTCTTTTTCCTTTCTAAAAAAACTACTGCTCAGAACGTTTTTGGTTATACCACAGGGTCCTAAAGATGAATTAGGTTCATAAAAGTTAATAAGGATGAATTAGAAAAAGAACTAAGGAGGACACAATGTTGAGTGCCTAATGAAATCAGTGTGTGAAAGCTAACACCCTTACCAATTTGTCTTTGCTTTTTAAACAGATTGTATTAGCTACTGGTTATCTCAATAACAATTATGATTGCTAATAATAAGCAAAACCACATTAATGTGATGGTGTAAGATTATCTGCTGATTTAAGGCCTGTATGTTGATATATTTACAAACCAATCTGCCTGCAATTTTCTGATACAACCATCAGCAGGCTTTTTTGGCTATGAAATGATGAAAGCAATCTGGGCTGCACAACAAGCCTCACGAGTACACAACAGCACTGTAGAAAAACCTTTTTCACTTCTAGAGAAGCAGAAGTGATATGAAGCCCCAGGAGACACTGCTCTTCCATCACAGGTATGCAAATGGCAAACACTCACCTCATCACTTACCATATGGCTGATTCTTTATTTGAAATGTCATTATTTAAAAGGCAAACAGAACTACTGATGACACACAGGACATATGAACTTTAGCCTGGGATCTCAGCACAAAGCATTCATTCTGGCCCAATTCACAGGCCAATCTCATTGCATCATGCAGTTCTTATCAGTGCACTCTATGCAAGGAGTTGCCAGTAAATAACAGGCACTGGCTCAGCACTGGGAGGAAACATCAAACAGACTTCTCTACCTGTCCCAGCTAGTTACTGTTCCTGCTCCAAAATCCAAAAAACTGTTTCTGCAAAGTGCTCCAATGACTCTTAATTAATTCCAGCAGGCTAGATGGTACCTTAGCTCCATTGCAAAGTTTACAGCATTTAAAATAAGGAGTCTAATAATGAGCTAATTGAGTATTATATACATACATACATACATATATATAAACTCACTAGTTCTCTAAGGCATGCATATCCTATGCCTTCAAGCAACATACTCTAACCATATATTAAAGATAATCTAGTTATTAAGTTGAAGGAAGGAAAGAAGGAAAAAGTGAATTTTGGAACTGATGTTAAAGAATGCTGTTAATACTCTTGTAATCATAGTAAAGAAACTTCAATCTACCACTTCTGAGAAGAGTGAGCAGTTGTGGAGCTGAGTTTTTCTGAATCACCCTGACTGCATGAAGCCTCACTTAGCAGCAGTCAACAGTGCTACTGGGGGAAGAAAAAGCTGTGTTTGCTGTTGGCAGGCCCCAGCAGCTGGTAGGACTCACACACCATCCCCTCCTCAGACCCTGGGTGTCCGTCAGTGCAGCAGCACCAGCAGGGTGCTACTGATGTGCTTCTTCTGGAGCATCACCACTCCTACTTCCCTTCCTGTCTGCAATGGAGTTGTGCAGTAAGTAGCCATGTGTTTCACTTCTCAAACTCTTCTTAAAAAGACTAAAACCACCAAAGCCCAACAAAGATTGGGGGTTAGATATCCACCATACCATTTGGTTCCTGTAGCTGCTCTGCAGCAGGTACAGCACTCACTCCAGCAAAGTCATGCAGATTTAACTGCAGTTACATTTCTTTCATTACACAAAGTCATCATCTCATGAGATGATTCTCCAGTCTTTCTGATCCATTAGCTGATCTCCAAGCCCTGGCAGCTGACCAGTCTACAATGTGAAAAATAGTTCTTTGTGTTTTTTACATCTTTCTAAGCAATTCCACTAGCACAGTTCTCACAGGAGAGAAGAGCACAAGTCCTGACAGCTATTTTCCCACACCACCTATCCAGCTGTACGAGAGGAACTCAGACAAAGATTAGAAGAGCAGCTGGTTCTCAAAGTTTAAATAGGTTTCATCCCATTGAACATTGTATATAATGGCCATGTGGCAGCCAGGTAATGCCTGCCTGCTCTTTGCCCTAAGGAGCTATTTCCTGCCGTGAGCAGTTCTCCCCACAGTGCTTTACAGCAGACAGCTCTTCCTCCAATACAGGAGAAAGGCTGAATCACAGTTATGCAGCAACTCATAGGAGATTTAAAAGACACGTGGAACTTTGAGAATTTGAGTCTAAAGTCAAGCATGATGAGAGACCTTTAGTCCAAAGAGTTTGTGAACATTCTTAGTCTAAGAGTTTGTGAACAAATGGGAAGAAATGGAAACAAATGGAAATTGGAATGGATTCAAATGGAAAACAAACACCCTAAAAATTCCTGCAAGCATTACATTAGCTGCAAATCTATCCATTATTCTTTTCAAATCAGTTCTTTAAAAAGTCTAAACTGGCACAACATAACATACAATGCATTATCTTCTTTTTACCTTGCAGTCCATTCTAAGAATATGCTGTGCAATAATCTTTGGGTTATTGTTGGTGCAAAGCTCCTTAACTCTTTTTAACATGGATGTTTCCAATGGCTTGTTTTCAGGAGGAAGTAGTTTGGATTCAAAATCATTTGGTTTAAAACTAGACACTGTCTCATAAATGGGTGCAGAAAAGATGCTGTCTTCTTCAGCCATCTGAGTTGAAGCTTCTAAAGGATCTGCAGGGCTCATTGTAGGATCATCATCAAGGATCAAATAGCTTGTTTCAGAGTTCCTGAATGTTGCCCTCTCCTTTCGTGTCAGATGTTCCACATAGCTGTTTTTCTGACACAAGTGTTGTTTTGCTGCTGTGGGATGTCTGGCAGGGTTTAGTTCACAGTAGTGTCCTTCAGAGCTGTGGGAAGCCAAAGGAGAATCTGGGGGCTTCATCGGGGGTGCTTTGCTGGGTTTAGGTGGAGGCTTTGGACAGAGCTGACTGTCTGATCCTCTAAGAGCTTCCCCTAGCTGTGACTCTGAGGTAACTTTCTGAACAACTGTGGGGCTTAGAGATGGTTCACTGCCTGTTCTAAATGCAGGTGAGCTTGGACAGGAGTTTGCATCTGCTTCAGGTACTCGAGATGGATGTCTTGAACCTGCAGGGAAAAACAGTGTTTTAGAAGGCCAAAATACATACAATTCCTGTGCCAGGGTTCATCTCCTAATGCTATTTCCTAAGGATAATATTGTCAGATCACGTCAATTATTTGCTGGTAAAACTGTATTTTTGAGGAATGACCTAGCCAGCAAATTCCATTCACTTGCTTATCCTCCCAGAATCCCAAATACATGGAACAGCTGCACCATAGTATCATTCTGTGCTAATGCTGACAATACTTCCAGTCCCTGCTGCACACATAGGCTATCCTGTCAGAGCTGGATGGCCTCCATGGCTTGGAATAGGAGGTTTCTTTGTAACCTGATCTAGGCTATAAAAACAGCAACTTCCAGCTGCATCACATAAAAGACGAGTCATTTCTGAGAACGACATGTTTGAGATGAAAGCAAAACTTCCCAAAGTCATGCCTGAACCTGAACTAAGGTATGGAAGGAATGAACTTCAGAAATGCTAATCTTTTTGTGAAACAGAGATAGTTTGAAGAGCTGGATCCATATACCTCTGTGTATTTATGCCTCATCCTGTACCCGCTGCATATGCAAACCTTGGCATCTGATATGGGATTGAGTCTTGTGTCAGACATTCCCAATCTGCAACTCTTGCTGCATTTGCTGGTATCTACAGCAAAGTGGCCAGTTGCATTGTGTGGGTGTTACTGCTTGATTTCAGATATAAAACAAAAACCCCAATTCACAGGCTGTCACCACCCTTAAGCAGTACGATAACAGGACCTGCTCAAAGGATCCTATGACAAAATGCACAGCAGAACTCTTCAGGCTGTTGTAGTACCAAAATAAAAGCATCTGCGGCCATGGACTGGAATAATCAATTCAACTACAGAGGGACAGGAACTTGCCTTATGAATGTCTGTCCATCCCACTGTTAAAACACAGGAGGCACATTCTTTCTATCAAAATACAGTCTCACTGTACAAATACTAAGTATTCTCTTTGTCATAAGAACTCTTCCTACAATAGGCATGAAGAATTTTAAGGGTATTGTATGCAAAATGAGCAGCCTTACAAGTCAATACTTGTTTGTCCACATGGGAAGAGATGCATTATTGCAAGTTTCTATACACAAGTGTGTTAGTATGGAAACAATTGCTTAAATCTTTGAAGAATCTGAGAAATAAAATGCCCCAATCAACAACTGATCCAAGTGTTGTCACACCCTATATCCCTTGCTTAGGATGACAGTGGCCATGGAACCAGACAGCAGCAGAAGGAACAAAAAGCAAAAGGGATGGAGGGTAGAGAGATTGACAGAGACAGAAGAACAGAACTGAGTACAAAAGGCATGGTAGTGTTTTCCTCTGAGTGAGGAACATGACCTCATCTGCATAGTTTACCCTGAGAAAAAGCTGTTATCAGAATTTCCATGAAACACCACTTCTACTTAATAAAGTTTTGACAGGAAGACATTGGGTGAAACAAGTCAGTTCTTGTCAAGCACAAGTGAGGAAAGGCAATACCATCAAAAAAGGTATTAATGGCGACCACAGCTGTCATTTTTTTGGTGTGGAAGCCTGCTGAGTTGTGTGCTAAGGTTCCCAACTAGCTAGTGCATTGTAAATAAAAATCCTGTTCCAGTGACTTGAAGAGAAGCAGTGTGTTAACACAGCTTACAGTGGCCATTAAATAGAACATACTTACAGTTCTCAGAACGTTCAGTAGTCTCACTTTGGTCTGAAGAGTAATAGACCACCTGGACACACACCAATTCTAAGCATGAAACTTCCAATTACAAAACATACCTATCAGCAGATAGCTCTCTGACTGGTGAGCCTTTAAAGGGAATCTTTTCTCCAGAACATGATCCAAGCTAGCTGGCTGGCTACCACTTTTTTCTTTGTTTCTAGGGTAAACACAAATGCAAACAAAAACAAGTCAATATATGCAGCATTTAAAACACATCTCTAACTGCCAGAATATATCATAACCAGTGCAAGGATCTTTAGCTTTCCACTTGGGCAGCTTATGATAATAAAAGGTACTTCATTCATTCATAAACTGCTGCTGTTGTGGCAGTAAAATGGGCTATACTATATGTCACTCTGCAGCATTTATGAAGCTATTTCCTTATCAATGGAACATTTGATTCAGACATTGAAATTAAGATCCATTATCCCACACCTGGAGTTTTTATTTCAGGAGTCAGCTATGGAAAAACAGACTTCTCTGGAGCAGCAGCAAGATGTTATTTTAATCCTTTGTCTTACATGGTCAAGATTTGCCAAGTCACTGCAGTGCTGTTGTGCTTCCAGAGTCTAAATTTGCTCTCACTTTATGGATTTGCTGATCCTTTGCTAAAATCAGCAAATCCTCATGCCTAGCCTTCCATCTCAAATCAGAGTGAAAACGCCCATCACCTCCACCAGGAGCTGATACACTTACTCCATTTCCTTCCATAAGGACAGCAAAATTAAGGTACCTCAAAAGATTTCCTCTGGGTATGCTCTGCTCTGGGGATTGCATGCTGGATATACCAAGACTGAGCCTTTTTGCAGTTTCCATTTTTCCTTCAGGGGTGCTTGGCTCTTTTTGCTGGACTGGAGTTACACCGTACTTTTCTTCTAGACACCTGAGAGGCACAGTCCTGTTGATAGGCTGAAAAATAATTGCTCCACTCTGCTTTGATATTGGTGTGCGATTCCCAACGTAGTATCTAACTAAGCCAGGGACAGTGTCAAAACTTTCCAGTTCAAACTGATACTGAACACGACAGTAGGCTTCATTGAGTCTCAGAACTGTTTTGTTGATTTTAAAATGCTGAGGGGTATTTTTCCACTGACAGGTAAGAACAAAGTTTCCAGGACTGGAGAGAGAATCCCTAATCAGAAAATCTCCATCTCTCTGAACTAGGCCTTCTGCCACCTTTGAGGAAAAAGAATTACACAAAAAATTACTTTCAGAGTCAGAAAACAATACATTACAACAAAATATTCTAAAACACAGGAATTAATTTGTCTTCTCTGGCAGGATTCACAAAGCCACAAATACAAAGCAAAGCATGAAGTGTGGTAGAAGAATGATGTCTCCAATTCTTAACTGAAAGCTCATCCCACAACAGAGATCTGAAAGGGCTTCTTGGAAGGAGCCCGCAGCCAGAAGCTGAGCCACTTCTGCATGTGTATTTCTGCTAGTTTGCTAATAGAAAGTCAGGCATGAAGGAAAAGCAGTGACCCAGGATTTTAAGTTTAAAGCATCAGTACAGACTCACACCGAAGTTTAGAAGCCATTAATACAAGATCCTGGATTCTGCCTTTTCATGGTTACCTTACAGGACAGAAGTTTTTGGTTTTTTTATTCTTTGTGAACACTGCATGCAAATACTACTGACTAGGAAGAGTCAGAGACACCTTGTTTTTCTGTTTTGAGTTAATCCTTTCATGTGATAAAAAGGACGCCAAGAGCCAAGTGCCGAGTGTGCGGCAGCTGAGCCGGCCCTGCCCCGGGGCTAAGGGAGACCCGCAGGGGGAGCTCCAGCGGCTCTGGAAGCTCCGATCCAACCTCAGCCTTACCATGTCTGTAACTGCGTTTGTACAGATCAAAATATAAGTAACTGAATTGATTTTGTTGTGTTTTTTTTTTTTTTTTTTTTTTTTTTTTTGTTGTCGTTTTTTTTTTCCCCTCCTCCCCAAATTCCAAGCACAAGAAAGAAAATAAACAACATTTTAACTTTCATTAAGAATAGTGAACCAAATTAATGTCAGCATTCCCTAAACAATATGTGATCCTAGTATTCTTATACAAAGCTTAAATTCCATTTCCAGAGTTCTTCAGTGCACAAAAATCTATCTATCTATGAAATGCATCTATTTTCCACCAGGGTCTGCCCTGAATCCTCCCTCAGCCTCATTTCATGCCCAGCCTTGATAAATACCCCAGCTTTCATACAAACAGGCATTATGTTCCTACTAAATTAATTCAGGTATCAGAGACGTGTACAGCACATCAGTGAAATTCTGCCTGTCTGTAAAAGCCCAAAGCACCCTTGGCAATGCAAAGGCCACGTACCTGCCGAGGAATACGTCCGTGGTACCAGGCATGGCTGCGCAAGTCTTCACTGCTCAGCTGCAGTTCTTCCTCTAACTCCTTCTTCAGCTTTTCCGGGCTGTTGTCCATAACTTGCCTCTCCCTAGAAAACTGCAATAAAAGATTAAAAGCTTCAACTGTGCCAAGTTTAGTGATTAACATTTTACCTGGGTTATAACTTCCATCATATGACCTGCACTGGAATGCAGGTGCTGCTTTCAGCAGGCTGGCTTGGCTTTGCTCTCTAGATTGTATTTGCAAACCCCAGAATTCTGTGAGATAACATGTGATTGTTCTACACCGCACAGAACGGAGCAAAGTGTTCTGCCTGTGCACCAAACTAATAATGACACACCTACAAAGTCACTTCTCCTACTTCCTCTTTCCAATAAGAATTCTAACTGTATCCAAAAAAATGGAGCTGGACCCAAATGCCCTGCTCCAATATTCTTTCTACTGTTTAAACTTCCATTTTAAATTTAGATTCTTTCCCAGCAGCCCCCTTTGAAACCATCTAGTTAAGAACATTCCAAATGCATCAAGACAGGCTAAGCTGGACACGCTTAATTGTTCAGTATTTCTGTTGCCAAAGTATCAATTTGCCAAAGTAAAATTTCAATCTTAAAGGGCTTACTCCTAATGGTCATTAAATGTGCACATCCAAGATGTTCCCTTCCTAAAGGACAAAAGCTCTTGTTGCCCTTTAGCACAAAAGGTATGAGTTTTGCTTGAAGAGATCTCCATAACCACTATACAACTACTATACAATTTCTGGAAAACTTCTGTCTTCATCTCTTCTTGGAGCACAGCTTTCACACTGGCCCACTCTGGCTTGCTAGTCCTTATGGATGCAGTGTTGCTAACAGTGAGGTGCAGGATCTTCTCCAGAGTAGACACGTTCTCCTTCATAAGCACTCAGAGGAGGGAAGTACTTTGGACTTCCTTTCATTCTCCAAGGGCTGGGACTCCAGCCCATCTTTGTTGTGCTGAAAAGTTTCAAAAGCCTGAGAACATGTTCTACACTGATCAAAGAATCAGAGTATATCCTCTCTTCAGAGAAAGACCAAAAGAGAGAGAGAGAGAGAGAGAGAGAGAGGGCCTCCAGCAAAATGCAGCATTTTGCTCCCGTGCATTATGGATTTTTTTTCTTAGGTCTGGATACAAGCCAAAGCTCATGGGTTCCTTTAACTGATGACATGCTGATGCAAATAAGGAACACATGCATTATTTAAAAAAGAACTAGGAAGGCTTTCCCACCAATTCCTGTTCTTTCCATGAACACTGCTCTCTGTAGCTTTTTCTTCTTCACAGTGAATACTCACAGCACCTAACCGTGGGAGCAGGTGGCACACATTTAACACTTCTTTCAACAATCTCCCTGCAATTTCAGGCAGACTGAATTACAACAGATTACCAGACAGCAGATTTTTGGTGGAATAATGCCAGAGGAGACATCCTGCTGCCAAGATAATTTAAACATGCTGGGAGCCCAGAGAAATTCTGACATAAATTCTCCTCTCTGCTTTTCTCAAAGAAACTAAGGCTTCTCTTAGACAAACACTAGTGGCTAACATAAGAAAGGCAGAAGATAACAACAACCTGGTAAAGCATTACTTTCACCTTAGTTTCCCTTCTGTGAACCAGAATAGGGTGCTATTTACCCATACAAATTGGTTAAAAATGGACAAGCGTTTTCATCAACGAGCAAATTCTTTGTGCTTTCATACATCAAAGTTTTGTGTATGCTTCCAAGCTTCATGGGAAGACTGCACAGAAAGATCCGTGCCACAAAACAAAGACGACCTTCACTGAAAGGGCTCATTCATAAACCCACGTACAACACGAAGAGGTGAAGTTACTGGATGTACAAGGAGTCACAGAAGAGGCATGGTGAGGACTGAAGTCCAAAAGTATACTGAAGTGTCAAAACATAGTCAGGGAAGGCCAAAAATGCCCCCTCCACTCCAAACCCTTGTGACCTATCAGACCAGCACGGGTGAAGGACCTCAGGCACACAACTACCACTTGTATTTCCCAACTCAGATGGCTGGGAACCCATTTAAACTGACTGGCAAGGATTCTAAAATTAACAGCCCCTTCACTGCCATGTCTTAGAGGATGATAGCAAGTATTATAGCATTTACACAAGCTGAAGGTAGAGTGAAGAGCACACAAACTGAGCGGAGGCTTTTCAAAAGCACCTTTTCTCCTGACTGCACAAGGAAGTGGCTGTAGAACATTTAAAATACTCCCTCCAGGGTAAACAAAAACATCCAGTTGCAATGGTGTAACAAGATCTTAAAGTCATAGCTGTGTGTTTTGCTGATCTTCTGAGAGGAACTACTACTTTCAAGTAACTATGACTTTCAAGTGAATCATGTTTAAGGTTTCAAAGGATGGTTTTGACAATAGAAATTGTTACCATCTTTCCAAAAGCATCTCATTTTACCTCACTGGTAGGCAGAGCTATTGAAAATAGAACAGACTACAGGATACAGGGGCAATAACTGAATTTGCTTAGGTGAGTTATACTTTTAGCCAACAAAAAGAACTATAGGTCTCTACCAGACCTATACAGGATGGAATGGACTAGTTTCATCCATGGTACTGACATGAACTATCTTAAAAATACAAGGATGATCCACTTAGAGATACATATTCATTACAAATACAGCAGAGAAACCAAGAATTTCTTCTGAATGGATTTTTCATTACTCAAATGACATTAATGAGACACATACTGAACTTGAGCTACATCTAACGACACAGCAAGAAAAACATTTAAGGAATCCAAATCAACTAAATTGTTAACTTTCATAATTTTTGGTTTGTTAAAAATCCTCTCGACCACGGTCTACCACATGGAATATACTCTGATTGCCAGAGAGGCTGGACATCTCCTGAGATGAAGCAAACATGCTTAAATAGCCTTTATGTAACCCAGAACTTAGTGAAAGAACTCCAATGGCTAGCACAAATCCCAGGATACACAAGGGGAAAACTGTCTAGGTAAGCAAGTTTAGTAATAGCACAACTTCCTGGACAGTTTTTTTATTCACTGAGGCTGATTTCTTATAGAACCTACTAAAGGAGAATTGTGACTGATGAACTGTCTGCAATCTCACCAGCCAATACCTTTCTATGCTAAACACTACACCCAAGGTCTCTGCTCTGCAAGAATCTTTGCAAACACTGAACTTCACATCGTGCAAGGCTCAAAAATCACTCCAGGCACAGCCCGTGCAAGCATGTGAGCCTGTAAATTCAGAGGGTAGGCTTACAATTATTGGCTATGCCAGTGGGCTTTCTTTCAAAAGAAAGGTGACTTATTCCACACAGCATGATGCAGATGCTTCAGCCTCATTTCCCAATAGCAGCCAAAAGGTAATGGGCAGCAACGGTAGGCTGTAAATTTGCACTAACTTCATAGAGACAAACCTCCATTTAGTACCTCGTTTTATTTCTTTGTCTAAGACTTTGCTGGCTCCTACTCAATGAGAGAAAGAAAGCTGAATTTACATTTACAGATAGAAAGTGAAGTGGATGGTAGGAAGAAATTTTAAAATAATCTAGGGAAAAAATGAAAGACTTCCATGTATTTTGCAACAAAACATGGTTGGAGCAACACAGGGAAGCTTCCAGTTTAAATACATTGAGATCTTCAATAGTAATAACCCTGTCAGATATCCCTGGAATAAATAAAGCAAATCAAATCAGCAGAACTGTTTTCAAATACAGATGCTTTTCCTGGCCTACAAAGAACTCCCTGTAAGTGTGTGCTTTCCAGAACTGTTTGTTCACATTTTAGTTGTATTGTTTCCAGTCCTGGTGCTATTTTAAGATATTTTTGCCATGCTGAGTTTTTGTGAACAGATCCCTAAAATAAAAATACATAACTACTTAGCAATATAACATTATCCCCACTGGCAAAAGCCCTCAACCCTACTTACATACACTGTGGAAAACCTAAAGAGCCAAGACTTTAGAAGGGGGGGGGAAATTTCAGTCAATAGTTGTAAACTAAGAAACTCCTTGGCAGTTTATATATTTCACAACAGATTTCTACTTCAGGGCCATTAATCTAATAGCAAACTCTGCTTACAGATGTAACAAGCTATCTTAAATGTTACATATTATTTTACTCTTTTTTTTCCAGGCAAATGTTAATCTAGCATACCAAAACCTGGAAAAATCAAAGTTTAAGGAAATAAAACATCGAATTCTGATCTCATTCAGGGCAAATTTGAAGAGGACTTGACTTACCTACCAGAATATGCTGTGCCTGTGAAATTTGTGAATGTATTTTAATGGGAATTTCTCACAATAATCTGCTACTTATGCATCCAAGGGATCACTCACATGTGAGTATTTGGCACTCTTCAAAGGCAAATCACTATATCAAGCTCTTGTGTCAACCATCCTAACGGAATTTTTCACATTAGATTGTGCTGAATAATAATTTACTGTATCAGGTTGGTAGTAAACAAAAGAGAAGTCCCACAGTTATTTCTGTATCGTTATTAATTAACTCCTCTCTAAGGTGATGAGGCGTTTGGTTTATTGTTTTGGGTTTTTCATTTGGTTGTGCCGGTTTTTTTCTTTTTATTCTTTTTCAAAAACAATTTGAATTATGTGGAAAAGGCTTTTAATTTTAGACACTGTTTGGAAGTGGTCCAAAATCTGTCATGCTAGGTCCCCTCATTCAGTTCAGATAAAGCCAAAATTCACATCATCTCCCTTTGTAACCTTCTGGCAAAGTATTATTTACGCAAAGCACAGCCAAGGACTGTTACGGGTACCAGACTAAAGGGGGCCACTTTTCCATCCAATCTCAATTACTTCCTGGAGCTTTGCACAGCTCTGTCAGGTGACAGTTAAATGAGCCCAACAGGCAGCCTTGGAACCACCTGATTTCCTGTGGCCTTGAAGGTTTCAGGAAGAAAAGGAAAAAGAGAAGCGTTGGTTATTAGGGATAAATGAGAACAGCTTTGTGAAAACTGAAGTATGATCTGACTGAGGAAGAAAGTCAAGTCCATATCTTTCCCAAGTTTTAATAAATGTACTGAATCCATCTAAACCAAACTTATTTCAGGTTTCTCACAAATCCATCTTTTCTCCCAACACTGGATGCCTGATATGCTTGCTTAAGTACACCATGAATGCTGAACTGTGACTGTTTGACTGGGTAAAATCACTAAGTCCTACATAGCCTCCATACAAATGAGGAGATGGGAGATTTGTGATTAATGAAAAACTTAAATTTTGTGAGATTTACACAGCTTTTAGCCAAGGGGATAATTTAACAGAATGACCAATCGACAGAAAATACGAAGGGAATGCTGGGGCGAGCACAGGAAATACCAAGAGGGAAGACAAGGACATGAAACAAGAAAGAAGGGAGAGGACACACAGACATTGGACACCAAAAACATCCGGAAAAGTGAAAAATAATGAAATTCCTCTAATTCCAAGCCACTAGAGAGCAATCAACTTGTTCATACAGAAACTGAGTATTTATTGTCAAAGTTCCAATTGTGGATCAATATATAATTCACTGGCTGCAGAGATCCTTTCAGTCTTTAATCCTGTGCCCTTGTGATCCTAATCAGCCTGCCTATCTGGCACTATGAATATAAGCATTTAAAAATATACAATTATGTGAATTTATAAGGTTTTAATGAGTACAGTGTATATCATTTCACTTCTAACTCTACTAACTGACCACCAAACACAACACATTTGCATTGAGCATTTACATGTGGAACCAAACGTTCCATTATTCAAGAACATTCTTGTCAGTCTTGTTTTCTCCTGTACAGAAAAGCAGCATCACTGGCTGAGGCCTTACAAAACAAAAACACAGACAGTGATTTCTGAATAGGGTTTTTTTTTGAGAAAGAACTAACTGGGAAAAGGGAGTTTCTAAACACAGGAATCCATTTTCTGATTAACTTGGAAATTGAACCATAGCTGGTGCAACGTTCCTCACAGAGGCAGCTTTCCCTAACCTTCCAGAGGGCACAAAGTTCACACAGGACTACAGCAAGTGCTGTGTTAGTAAGAGGAGGTACAGAATGGGTGACTTACTCAGAGAGAGGAGTTACTACAGGAGAATGGCAATTTTGAAGCCATGATTTCCGCATGCTTCTTTAGGTAACTGGTGACAACTTTTGAGGTTACTGAAGAAATTATAACAAATGATCATGAAAACTTTCCCCATGACTGCAATGGCTCTTTAAAATCAAATAAACTCCATCATGTGCATGTTCTCACTTTGCTACTATGATCAACAAAAGTTCCCTGGCATTCACAGAAGAGTGGCCATTTTTTTCTGGTTTTGGCTGTCTTAGAGTTAATTTCTTCTCAGTAGCTGGTACAGTGCAATGTTTTGGATTCAATGTTGATAATACACTGATGTTTTGATTGTTGCTAGGTCGTGTTTATCCTAAGTTAAGGACTTTTTTGTGTCTCAGTGAGGAGGTGCACGAAAAGCTAGGAGGGAGCACAGCCATGACAGGTGACCTGAATTGGCCAAAGGAATATTCCACACCACAGAACATGATGCCCTGTATATAAAATGGGGAATTACCTTGAAGCAGGGCTGATAGGAGTTCAGGGACAGGCTCTGACATCAGTCAGCGGGTGGTGAACAACTGTACTGGGCAACACTTGGGGTTTTTTCCTCTTTGTTACCATTATTATTATTTACTAGCATTATTATATTTTACTTCTTATCAATTAATAAACTGTTCTTTAGTCAACTTAGAAGTTTTAGTTTTGATTCTCCTCTCCATTCCCCCAGGGGCTGGGCTGGGGTGTGGAGGGTGAGTAGCTGCCAGCTGGGCTCAAACTGTGACAACTAATAAGCAAGATACTTGTTTAGAATGAGGGAACTAAAGAAAGTCTTTTAGTACAAAGATCAGTTTAATGTTAAGGTAATGGGAAAACTTAATTGTAATGGATTCAACAACCATTTTCCACTACACCACCACACTTACAACAAATCCGTACATGTCTACATGACCACATTCAGAGCTAGGAGAGCTTCATTTCTGGAATACAGATCTTAAGAAATCCTGAGTTGTGTGTTAGTCAAATCATAATCTCCCACTCAGTGACCCTAGAGATTTGCATTTCCAAATGTAAATGATGTCAGCAGTTACGCAGGGGTTTTTTGTTTGTTTGTTTTAATCTGAGACATACCTAAATAACAGTACTACCAAGAAGTTAAATGCATTAAATACCTACTGAAGAATATTCCCATTCTTATCAAACAGAAATCACTTACAGAGCACCAGTGGACCCTGTGCTATCTACATATTTATGACAGAAGATAATCAAACTTTTACTGCAGTGTAGCTATAAAATTACCATGGGAAATTGAGAAGAATTTTACACTTTAAGACTCGTCAAAACTCAAACTCAGCAACAAGACAATGGGAAATCAAAGTCTGGGGAGCTATACAAAATTTCACATAATTTTGAGCAGTCTTTTCACATCTGCCCCTCTCCAACAATAACAAATCTAACACTGAAAAGGCACACTGATAATGCTGAGTGGTGATTACACGTAACTCACGTGTTATCAAATCCAAATGCCTCCACATATGTGCTGAAACTGGATATATGAAGCCTGAGGATGCCAGGGAACAGATTTAGATCATCACACACTGAAGAAATATTAAGATCTACTATCTATAAAAAGTGTTTGCAATTCACCCAAGATAAGAGATGGCACTTGCAGTAAGTAGCTGCTTATAAAAGGCTTCTTATGCACGTCACATTCAGAGCATTAGGACATTACTCACTAATGTGCTACATCAACGTGCTGGAAGTTATAAAACTTGGCAGTCCTGATCACTGGAGTGGCTTTCCCCTTTTGCACAGCTTCAGCTGAGGGTGAATCATAGCAGAGAATAAAGAATGAAAATACTTGAACTTCAAGGCCCTTCCCCCTCTGATCATGACAACCATACTGACTAGTACTAAAAAAACCCTGTCTCGTGGCAAAGTTCTTTCATTAATTTACACCTCTACATTTTTAAGTCACCATTTATCACTGATTTAGTCTTATTTCTTCTCTTCCAAAAAAATGCAAATTTAAAGAACAATATTTTAGCTTGAAAGTGGCAGAAGTCACAATTTAGTATTTTCTCTTCACTTTCTTCTTTTTCAAACACAAACATGAGCCTCCTTGCCTTGAAGTTTCTCCATTTCCCTCAATGTAAAAGCTGACCTTGACAGTGAACAGCTATAAAAACCAAATGGGACCATTAAAGGTACTAACACATCATGACTGAAGAATGAGTTGATCCATGTTCAGATGTTCTGCACTGATCATTACATTTTCTATTAATGCATGGGAAAATAACCCAACTCTCTGCTGTTGAGATCTCAGTTTCACACACTAAAATTAAGTGCCACAAAATGTGAGTGCTCAAGTGCTGTACTGCTTCCTGTGCTTTGGTGGGACAAAACAAGGCATCTATGAGCTTGGCCACATAACATAATGAATTTATCGCAATGCAGAAAAAATCTGAATCTCTCAGGGGTAGCTGAGAACTTCAGCATGTTTATTTATGGATCAATTTGGTATTTCATTACATGTATAATTACTATTAAAACCAAGAATTAACTTCATTTAATTACACAAACTGATTTTGCTTGATTAAAAAAAAAAAAAACAACCCTGATGACTTCATTTCATACCATCTTATTGTTCATACCATCCTAGGCCCTTTAGCATTTCACAGAATCCATTGGCCCCAAGGTTCAGATCTTACTTGATTTGACCACCAGCTGTTTCCATACCTACAGCCACTTTCTCTTCAGCAAATGCATCCCAGTTCCCTACCATCCAAACTTCTTCAAATAGCAGTTCATCAGATTTAACTATTGCTAAATCTGCATACTGGAACACATGCATTCAAATCTATTTTAAATGCTGCAAATCTCTTTAAATAGAACATTATTTTTGCAAGATCCCAACTGCAATTTCTTTCTGCATAAAAGGTTTTTTTACCCTCCACAGAGCAAACACTATTAATGTTTCAGTTTCTCTAGAGACTATATGGATTAGACTAAATGGAAAGTTGCCACGACAACACCACCGTTATTTTAGGTATTAGAAACTCATGCCAAGTTAAACAAAGGGCATACGCATGGTCAAGAACAAGTTTTGTTACTGTTCTGACAGCCAACAATAAACCCCAGTGTAATTTTAAAAGTTCTAGAACTGGTGAATTAAGCCTTAAAACAAGAATGAAAATCAATTACAACACAATAGAGCATCTTTAGCACTCTATTGTGATGGTAATTGCTGACATCTGTCCCAGTCAGAAGAAGTCAATCTGATCAGAGTCACTTTTTCAGAGTGCCCAAAAGATCGAGCCCCACATCCCACTTTCAGAAATGGACATTTACAAGGCTAAATCATCCAAGGTGAGAGCCTGGAACAGCTGTTCCCAACTTTTAGTGCCTCCATCAAAGTTTGAAAGCCATGACCAGAAGACAGCAACCTTCATATCCTTCTTCATTGCAAGTGCCCCACGGTGTTAAAGAACAATTCACATGTTAATCTTAAGTAAAAAGATTTAAAAGTTTAAAGTGTAACTCACAGATCGTCAAAAGTAGTTAGATGCCCCACGTGACTACAATTCCCAAGTCACTTAGACACTTCTGTAAGTGTGACTCAAAATTATTATGAAGGCTGTTTCTGTACTTACAGTGCATATTTTTGCATAAAGTAAATTGTGTCCCTACCCATGCCAGGAGGGTTGGACTAGATGACCTTAAAGATTCCTCCCAACCCAAACCTTCCTAGGAGGATATGATTTTGTGCATCTTGAAATTGAAAAATATCTAAAATATAATGACAAATCTAAAATTGTCAGAAGCATTTAAAAAACACCTGTGCTCCTGAGCACAGCTGCCTGTGATTTTCTTAAATAAGTGAAAAAATTAGGGAAACAAATGGTCTGATCAGTTAAATTCTGAAAACTTGAAAATTTGCTAAAACCCTCCTCAGCAAGTCCCAACCCTGGGCATTTTTACTTAGTCCCTAAACATAAAGACAGCCAGCTTCAGGCTCATAAAACTGCAAGTTGTTTAAGCTTCTCTCTGAGACAATAACGAATTGTAAAGGTGTTCTTTAAAAGAGAAACACTCTGTACCCAACCGTGGTATGAAAACAAACACTTCTAAACAAAAACCGAAAGCATTACTGACTAGCACACTGTAGTTGCAAAAGAGCACCTACCTTGACTCTGATAATAGACTTACGATGATAAAAACAGCAAAGTGCTGCAATCAGCATTTGAAAAACACTATAATCCTTCGGCATTTTCAGTTCTGCTGTCTGAGCTTCCTCAAGACTGAAGACAGTCACTACCAGCAGTGTTCTGAGGTTCAGCAAGCTCTTCAGTGTCACCACTGCCTACCAGTGCTGCTACACCCCCCTATTCACGTATCAGTCTGGGACACTTCCCACAGCTGAAGCTGATACCATCAATTCAGTGACCGCTGGCACGCCGGCTTCAGCACGCCATACAGAGAGTGCCAGAATCCTCATGTGATCTGTTCCACTCACCAGTGAAATCCTAGCTCCTCTATCTTGGTATCCCCTGGCTCAGAGATGTGTTTAAGGCATCAGCACAAGCCAAACTTCTCTTCGTGATGAGTTACAATACCTGACTGTCTCCCAGCACTGATAAAGGCTTAATCAGTTGCTCCAGCTCAATCATGCAACATCTCTGCCTGCATCCTCAATTATACATGCATAAAAGAAAAAAAAAAAAAAAAGAGGAAAAGCAGTTGACTACTGTTTGACAACTGTAAGAACTTAGCTTCAGTAACCAAGGAAAATGATAAATCTGTTTATTTTTAATTAGGAAGCTTCTGGCAGACAGTCCTTGGAAAAAATAGCAAGAAACCAACCCTGTAAACATTGCCAGTGTCATTGCCAGGTAACCAAGTACCTTCAGCATTTAAAACTCTCAGTGAACAGCTTTATCTTGGTGATAGTCCCATGGGACTGGGCAAATTGCTTGAGAAAGAAAGAACTGAATTAGTGAACACGTCTGATTTGGCAAAGTAAAAGTAAGCACTACAACAAAATAAAAAGCAGCCGTTTTATTTATGCCTGTGATTCCATTCTCTTGGGCAGCACAGTCCATAGATTACTGACCAGTCAGCAAACTGCTCATCAGCAAAGAATCTGCTTGACATACCTCCAGGCTCTCTCAAGAACCAGGGCAAAAAAGAAGCAAACAGCTTGGATAATTATGGTAACTGTAAGAGAGAAGACATCACCTCCATAGCAGCCTAGTTAACACATTTGGTGAAAGGAAAGCAAATGGACTGGATTAAGGAGTACAAGACAACCTGCAACACTTAAGAACAAGAAACTTTCAAGAGATCAATCAATTATTACTTGGGTGGTACCAAAAAATACAGAAGTCACAGATATTTCAGATCTTGTATTAGGAATAAATTAATCCCAGTGAGTGGTTAAAATGATTATTTACCTGTCTTTTTCATCAGCAACAAGTATATTTACGCAATTAGAAAGACACATATTAAATACTTATTTATATCCTCAGGTGCTACTTGCAAGGTACCTACCTCTCACCTAATAACAGAGTACTTCCATCCCACACTGACTGAACAATGGGAAGTGCCCTCAGTGCTATTGCATCCAGCAATAGGAATTGGTACACAAACCAAGCAGCAGCACTGGGAAAAGACATAAAATGTGCACTGCCTTTCAAGGAAAACGGGATGGAGTGCCTATCAGAAAAGAAAACCTCAGTGTTGATAACAAGGAAATGGAAGTGTGATGTGTAAAGTTCTCTTACCTATCTGACCATGGAAGGTTTGCAGGTATCTACCACCAGGTAAAGCACCAAACCCAGAACACTCATAAAGGTAGTCAGACTATTTGGCAACATGTAGGAAATGTTATGTCAGAGACTCTTCTGAGAAAAGGAAAACAATGTAGGAATAAAAGAACATTAAATGGACTGTAAAGTAATAAACCTGGCAAGAAAAAAGATGTAAGATTGGCCAGAAATGAAGCTGAAAATACTGACTTTGAAGATGAAGTCCTGCTGAAGAGTACTTTATGACACACTCAAATAATGAATGAGTAGATGATATAATAGGAATGTCAAAGTACCCTCCTTTTCTCTTTGCACTGTGCTGCTGCATATTTTAATTTACTTTGAGTTATTTTTCTACTTTGAGGAGCTCCATAGGATTGCTTTAGCAGGTAGCCAGAGAAGAGAAGGTTAAAAGATACCCTACAAAGCTTCAAACACAAAAGCCTCAACTGTGATCTTGTTTCTTGACCGAAATGTTCTGGTACTGTGGCAGGACATCTCACTAAGGACTGTATTTTTAAAGAATATTAATCAAAAGTTCTCATAATAACACCCTAATCCAATTTTAAAACTGGAAGGGCAGGAGGGAGCGATGACAAAAAGGGAAATGAAACTGAAGACTGCATCAGTCAAGGTGTTCTTCCTTTGCAATGCAGGCAAGACTTAATATTGATATGCTGGCAAGTATTAATATCACACACTAAGGTTTCCCTTGCAATACCATGAGCAGAAACTATCAAGACAAGCAACACAAACTACAGTAGGTGACAAGAAGAGCTATTAGGATGACAGCTATTTTGGCAGCAGAAACAACTGATTTAGCAGTGCAAAATAAGGTGGACCACTTCTGCTCTGAAAAGAATTAGAAGTTCCAAATAGGAGTTCTTTATGGGGTTGGAAAAAAAAGGACAGGAATATTATGACCTATCAATGTATAAACCTACACTGAAATATAAACAAAGGTTCCCATCCATCATCAAGAATAAAACCCTCTGTTTTTTTTTAAAGGAGAATTGGAGTGGCAGGTCTAATACAAATGGTAACTGCCAGACCCTTATTTCCTGTCAGCAATGAAGTAAACAATCAAAAATTACATATGTTGAGAGAATGCCAGAAATAATGAGTCTTAAAAACTAATACTGTACAATTTCATACAGCAGCTGCTGATGGTTTTTTATCAACAGTATAACTGACAGGAAAAAGGATACTTTATTTAAATAGTAAATTTTAAATGTTTTAAAAATTAAACTAATTCAACTTTTCTTTTTATTAAGGTTAGTATGACTTCTGCCTAGATAGCTCTATGAATGGATGACAACCTTAGTAAGATACTGTGACACAGCAGTATGAAAATTAATATTACTGGAAGAAATCCCAAAGAGTATGTGAGAAACCTCTAGGTAGTACGGTATGTCCTGCACTGATGGCTATCATGACTGAGGACAGCCTTCAGGCTGCTCCAATTATGCTTCACATATAGGTAAAATTTACATTTTAAAATATTGTCTCAGAGAAATAAAGAATGGTTTAGTCACATTTTCACTCTCCTGGCCTTCAGTTTTTTGCTGGTATTTTGGGTTCTTGGACTCTGCATATGAGAAACAAACCTGTTTATTGGACCTTAGAAACATCAAATACAATCCTTTTGCTAAATCATCTATTGATGTATTTTAAATGCTCTCCAGCAACAAAAGGTCAACCACCAGTTTTATTTCCTTGTTTCCAAAGATTCTGCCTAGAACCTTAAATTATCTGATAATCCCTTCATCTGTTTCTGTGGATGGCTGGCTAGATTTTTTTTTGACAACTTTGATAACCAAGCTTAATAAGAAAGGATTTTTAAGTTCATAGAATCCATGGCCACACGACTTCACACTTGAACATATATTCTGTGTTGAGCTTCTAATAGCCCATTAGGAACAGGTATTTAGCAGTCTCTGCTAACCCCATCTGTTATTACAAAGCCTCTAAAGTTATTCAAGATATTTTCATGGTCTAGTTTAAATTACCCAGTGTTCCCTAAACTCTGTCCAGCTCATTCACAGCACATTGCATATGAAGGAGTTTGAGGATAGTGTGAACTGCTCATGGGGAATCTTCTTAGGCTGCTTTAATTGTACAGGTCAAACAAGAAAAAATGTAGGGATAATTTCTTTAGTAGAGGTCAGTTTCTTTTTCTCTCATCACAAAAAAACCCCAAATAAAACAAACAAAAGTGGCTTCAAGATTTTAAGTGACTCAAGTAAAGCAACCACACTCCTTGAAAATATAAATGCTTGAAAACTCACAGGCAGTCTGAAGTTATCGAAACAGTTTCCAGAGCTACAAAAGGTCATGGAAGTGCTTAGACTTCACACACAGAATTATTATTATTTGTGATTTCATATTAGAAAAAGAGAGGTAATTTCAGACTAAATTAGATGAGGGAATTGTTGGCTTGCCACTTTGCTTTGCACTGTTCTATGCATTTAAGCATTCAAATCAGCTTACCAATATTCAGTGAAACACATGTAATGCTCTACATTTCACTGCACTAAATGGAAGCAAACAATGCAGGCAGGAAGCCAGCTGTAAATGAAAGAAGGCACGGTGCACTGTACAAGGGTCAAGAGCACCAATGTGATTAGATCCAGCAGTGGCAGCCCCGAGCAGTGCTGCTGAGCGAGTGGCGTCACACGGACACGGCCCCATTACACAGGGCATGGCCTAACCATGGTCTGAGTGCCTTGGGCTACAAAATGGCAACTCTGGGGTTGTAGTAACCTACTATAGGAATAACATTGGAAAGCAAAAACCCAAAGAAAAGGAAATAGTTTAAGTCTTCAGTTGAAACATTTTTCATTTAATACATAAGAGTTTTTGCCATAACTAGTTATTTGTTCTTTTTTATGTAAGAAAAAGTCAGGAAACGAGACAACTAATAAATAATTTACTCATGCAAACAACATCTGCACAATGCCCACTCCTAGTCAGTTTCAGCAGTCAGTCCTGCAGATACAGCACACTGCCTCTAACAAAGCTCTGGGGGCAGATGCCTCCAAATACAGGTAGTGCCCAACTTTACAGCTGAACACTTGTTAAAGGGTAGAATAAGTGGAAGAAAGGGAATGACAACACTGTCAGAAGGCTTACTTTTACCTGTTCCTAACTCAAATGTCTACAGTCACATAAAATCCCATCTCCCAGTTCATGTCCTACCACTCTTGTCTCAATTCTTAACAGAACTGACTCTTTCATGTTCTCTCAGATAACCTCACTTCCTGCACGCTGTTGTCGGTGCAGCTTCTGACCATAAATCAACAGAGAGAGCTGCAGCTGTAATTACCCTTGTTTGCATTGCAAGGTGTGGTGTGGGAGAGGTCAGCATAATTCCTTTCTATCGTGGTTCCGTGAGGCAGTGTCAGAAATATGCTGCAGTTGTACAGGAATAGTGAGAAAACAGAATTTGCATCTATTTAGTTTACACTGCTGCTTGAATAAATCTCTTTGAAATTCTGCCTCATATAAAAACCCAGGTTGGCAGGTACAAGAAATAAATGCCCAACCTGCTTATCAGCTTCCTACTAGGTCCTAATTTGCACTTTTAAAACATCCAAATACCCTTGAGATTTATATGTTCTAGTTATAAAAAGATCAATTTTTTTCAAAGTCATCCGGCAGTAGGTCTGGCTTTCCTACTAGACACCTTCATATTATGAAGCCAACAGCAGGTTTAATAGATCCTACCAAAAACTAGCATAAGTATTCTTGAGCTCCATCTACTGTCTGCCAACCCGTGCACAAACATGAAATAATTTTGTAATGCCCCACCTATTTTTCCTTCAATTTGTTCCTTGGACGGGGAAAAAAAAAATTATGAAAAGGCATGAATTTCCTTTCCTTTCATAATTAGTTCACAGTTTATGGGTAATACCTTCTTCTCTTTCCTGCTGACTTAGCTGTCATTAGTCTAACTAGCTTTGCTGGTCAGCATACCAGAGTTGTCTTGCATATAAAAATAAGGCATTAAGACAATTGTTAATTTCAGACTTCGGTTTTTGAAAGTCTCCCCAGTCCTGTCAGAGTAAAGTGCTTGTTTGTGTGAGATTTAATCCAATTCTAAATATAATGGAAAGATGAAAAAAATGTGTTACTTCTCCAGGGTAATTGGATGCCTTTAAAATATCAGCTAATTATCTAAAACTCCTGAATACCCTAAAATACTACCCTTTTATACAAAGGATGTATATTTTGGATGTGTAGCGCTCAAAAGGAAAACTTAAAAGTCACTTGGGCTCTGTCAGAGCTTGGCTCTTCAAAAGTCTTTCAACATTTTACTAACAAAAGGATTCGAGGGCATGGAGGCAAAATGACCTGTAGGTATTCTAGACAGCCAACAAAGCATTATGCTCCATTATTTGTGTAGATGCTTATTTTCTATAAATATCCAACCTACAAAAATGTCAGGCCAACTTGCTCCTTTGACAGCACGCATCAGTACCAGATGACACCCCAAGTGAAAAATCCCAATGCTCCTTCTGCTGCCCTCTCTGCAGGCTAAACTGTATCTCAGTGTGTCCCCCAAAAAGAGGCAAGACAAACACACACAATGTACCAGTCTTATTCTAATTATTATCTGTAAACACAGCTCTGAGAGATTAGGAACTTTACCTCCCTAGCCTTTATCAGTAAGAGGACCCAAAATGCTTAAAAATCATCTGCTCTCCACACATTATATACTCACTCCCCCTTGTGGCTCATGAGCTTACAGACAGTGAAAGATCAACAGTAAGGTGTTGCATGGAATTAAATACAAACACTTTCATGCCCCTGACAGCTTTTGCTGTTAGTCCATCTTCAAAACCATGAAAAGTAAAAACCACCCCCCCGTCTTTTTCCCCCCCTTTCTTTGAAATATAAATGCACATCACCACATACCCATATCTGATTTCACTGACACAGACATTTTGACTTGGGTGTGTTATCAAAAGGCCAGGTTGGACGGGGCCCTGAGAATCCCGGCCTAATGAAATGTGCCCCTGCACAAGGCAGGGGATTGTAACTAGGTATCTTCTGAGGTCCCTGCCAACCCAAACCATTCTGTGGTAACTGTCAGCATTTGAGAACCACTGGGATCAATATTTTGGAGAAACCAGGTCATTAGTTTAAATCAAAGTTTCAGAAGATTACTAGAGATCAAATAAGACCTGTTTTTTGTACCCCAGGACTTCTACCCCATGTTTCAGATTCAGATCTTTCCAGCTTATGTTTCTCATCGGTAAATAAGACCTGACAGTAGTTACTGATCCTCTAACAAAGGTACTGAAAAGCTCAAGTAAGTAGCTACTAGTATTACTACGGATGCCAAGGAAATTGGAGCAAAGTAATTTTATAATTTTCAACTCAAAAATCATTGCATGTAGTGGTTTTTGAGGACTCTAGACCAGACCATCACTTGAGAGTTAATGAGTAATAACAGAAGTAGAATACAGACATTAACTGGGTCAAATCCATGGTAGGATAACACCAAAGATTAACCATTAACATGCAAAGAGAGCAGTATGTTTGCTGCTCTAAGAATTATCAGCATTCTGTATTTACTAAAGCACCCTCAGCATTACAGAAGATGCTCCCATAAGCAAAATACCCTAAACTCCATTTCAGCATCAGGAGAGGGGAATGCACTGCTAAAAGACTTCACAATGAAGGCCAGAATAATTAGAAAGCCACTATCCACTTGACTCAATTCATACAAGGATTATTATTCACAAAGAAAAAAATATTCCTTCTCACAGTACACTAACTCCCCTTACCCCTGACCCACAAAACCCCAAAACCTCAACAACTAAAAGAATTCACAAACTCCAGCAACCACAGAAAAACCCAGATCTTAGAGCTAATCAGGCCAGTCAGGAACTGGGGGCTGGGAAAGAGCAATTAGCTCCTAACAGGAACAGGCTAACTTGGGGTTCACTGTTCTAGGGGAACATGAAATAGGACAGTAGACTGAAAGTGCATTGTCTTGCAGAGCTGTAAAATCATACTTCCTGCATAATTTACTGCAAACGCCAGCTCACATTTTATTCATCACTTTGCAGCCAACACAGAACTGCTGACTCAACCTTATTTTCAGAGACCAGCATGTTGCTCAAACAAAATTTCAGCATGAGAAAATACTGAAACTTGGGTGTTATATTCCACCACTAATTATGAATAACTGCATTGTATCAAATCAAATAAAATTTCTTTAACTCCAAACGAAGAGGGCAAGATTCTCACCATGATTTCAGGGGAATTAAATACTTGAGAGCTGCTGAATATGTAACTCCTTAAGTATTTTTTTTCCTGGATTGATGAAAGCTTTTAGGAAAAATTATCATACATACTTAAAGAAATAGTTATCCCTTTTAAGCAGGGAAAGGGCAGACATTGTAAGAAACAAGCCTAGTATAAGGCTGAAAAAAATTTTTACTGCCAGAAATTTTACTATCACCAGAACAGGACTAAAAGACAAGATGCTTTGTCCAACTTATTGCAACAGTGCAAACTTATCCCACTATAAAATTAAATATAGGTTATGAATAGAAGACAGAGGGACAAAACCAAGCAAAAAAAAAACCCAAACCAAACAAAAAAATCCAAACAAACAAACAAACCCGCAACAACCCCCCCCCCCCCCAAACCCAAGAAAAAACCAAAAACCCCCCAAACCAAATCTTTATGTGCAAAAATATCACAATTTAGGAAAAAAAATTCTCACAGTAACAATTGAAAGATCATTAGACTAATCTACTTTAGGAGGTAAAGCAGATTATTTTGGGATCATAAGGAATCTCTTTTGTTGGAAGTTTTGAACAAATCAAACATCTATTTTAACAATCTCAGAGAGACCATGACAAAAAAAATTTCTCAAGTTCCCTCTAGGAGCTACTTCTGTAACTTCATGACAGGGAGGAGGGGGAAAATCCCCCCCATTCTGTGCCTCTTGAGAAAAAGCAACCAACTTTCAACAGTCAGGCTCCTACCAGAGTTACAAAGAAATTATTATGAAACGTGATTTGAATGACCATGACTCGATTAAAAATATCAACTCAAGTGTTTCTCTTCCAGCAGAGGGCAGTGCACAACCAGCAACCATCCATCGAGAATCAAACCTAAGGTTTGAGACTGAAAATTACGTGCATTTAACATTAGACTGGCTCTAACAGAATCTTGTATGTCTGAATTACACAGCTTACATACAAGAGGCAACTGCTGTCAAATGATGTTTGTGAAGCTTCTGTTCCTGCTAAGCAGAGAAACCTAAAAAAAGAGGAAATGTCTCTGTCTGAAGCCTTACTGACATCACTGATGACCTTTGAGTTGGATGACAAATCCGTAGTGACAGAGATGTGTAAAGTCCAAGTTGGCCACATGGGCATACTGCTTCTCTCCTCAAAAACACACATTCTGTCTGATAACTGCACCTTCTGTGATACTCTTGTCTTGCTGCAGTTGCAAAATGTGTGGAAAAAAACTCCTTAAACCACCCTATAGACTCAAAGAGAACCTCCTGATCATGTGGTGACTTAATGTCAGGCATTCCTCCCAGCTCTGCTACTTAATGCTGTCAGACAAGGCAGAAACCCAACAAACTTTCTGCTCACAAGTCCCAGCTCGCTTCTCAACAGGCAAGTCTCTGCAGGAGAGTGATACACAGCATGAATAGGAATACATTGGACTTAGCAAGTTTTCCAGTGAGGTGGGGATTTCTCTAATATATTTCCATGTCTAAAAAAGGCTGCTTGCAAGGAAATGTCACTGTCATCAGGAAAAATTGTTTCCCAAACTGTGGCTACTTGTCATAGATTTTTTCCTAAACTTTCCTAAACTTACATGCACACATATAAACTTTACTTTTGATCACCCTTTTACCATAGTATCTTCAGCCAGTAGGATGGTGAGAGTCAAACACCCATGCCTATATTGGATTGGCATCCACAAAATTAAGAATTTGTGCAGTTAACTATATGAACTGCATCAATAAATCTCATAACCTGCTTTAAGTTCCCTGGAGTTGAACTAAACCCACAAAATACTTTCCTATCTTGCAAAGCTGTAGATAATGATCAACACACTGGAATGTCATCAGAATTTTATTTTCAGTTGCACTAACCAAATCCATGATGAATGACAGTAATTTCTATGACAGTTTGCTTTCTAACAAAATCAAGGAAGAGTAAAACTAGGGGGCTGAGACAAACACGAACCCTTCAGCAGAACTTCACAAGAAACTCTTTTTCTGCAGCTGTAACTTCCCTAAACCAGCAACAGTTTTTTCAAGTCTGAATCTAAATATAAATTTCCCTCATGACCATGCTGAGCAGACAGTAATAAATTTTGCAATTTTTCCAGTAATGGAATAAAATACAACTCCAAAACTTCAGGCCATAGTAATATTTATCAACTCACTGCTGATATATATTTCTGTAATTAGTAAGCACTATTTCCACAGGAAATGCTTGAAAGATTTCCACGAAAGGAGAAGAGAGTATCTTTTTTTTCTTTTCACCCTGATATAGCTTCAATGATTACAGCACAGATTTCAATAAAAAGATCCTAAAGTATTTATAGTGAATAGGAATGGGACTGAAAGCTATCTTTAGTTCACATGAATTTGATCAAAATGACTCACAAAAAGTTCTGTGACACACTCTAATCTGCCAGCACTTGATTCTCTCTCTTGCTGCAGGAATCTATTCTGTGGATGTGCAGACTCAGGGTGTGGGAAGAACCTGCAGAGGCTACCAATGGATCTATTATTTGGTTCATAAAACTTGTAAAAATCTCACGGAACGTACAACGTGCTATTGTGTCCCTGAATCTCTTTCATGACTTGGGTAGCAGCCTGGCTCAAAGCAGTCTGGCCTGTTTTCACTTCTACCATAAAAGGTTTTTTTTGAAAGAGCCATTTAACTGTGACCATGGTTTCAGCAGCACTGTGAATACAAAAGAAGAGTTGAAGCCATATGGACACTTCAGTATACTCAGACTTGAGCAAATCAGTACATTTTTCCCCCCTTAGAACTTGCTTTTGCATAATTAGCTTTCTTTATATACTGAATGAACTAATACATCAATATTCAAGATGTAGTAAACGGCAACTTGTGAGCAACGTAATTTAAAGAATTAGAAACCAGAGCTCACCTGTAGAGAACATTCTCTTAAAAAAATTCTATAATCAGTATTTTCTGTCTTGTATCTTGGGCAGAATAAAACAGCAGAAAAAAACCAACTTATTTTGCCTCTCCTCTGTTTAGAATACTTCTGAATACAAGGATTTATTTATATTACTTTCAGTCAGCAGATTTCAGCAAGGAAAGGTTTGTTAAAAAGCAGTGCTACACTCAGCTTTGAAGTTTACCATCAGTCTATCTGCTTGTAGTCACTATGGCCACAACAGACACGATGTTCCTCTCACTGTGAACCAGCACACAAACAAAACCAGCACAATGAACCAGCACGCTGCTCTGTGCCCAGGTCTTTTTGTAAAATTGTTTTTTAAATCTAGCTAGTTTAAAACTAGCTGCTAGTCTTGAAGGAGAGTAGGTATGACTGTGCAGACTGATAAAGTGGATCAGTTATGAGAATTGCACCTATTTGAATCTATCAAAATAGCCACCTCCAATTAGTGTGTCAGGGAGCAACAGCACTGGGACTGCTCCCTGTTGGACTGCAATCGGAGAGCATAGGGCAGGCAATGTGCTCACAACAAATTTTGAGATTTCTTGTCTAGAATTCCAGTTATAACACCACTGAACTACGATCCAAACTCACAGTTCACTAAAGGTAGAGATACAGACAGGAAAAACTGAAAAAGGAAGGGGAAGAGAAGGGATTGGTAACCCTTGTATTCTCCCTCATAAGTCTCCTTTCCCCAGGCTTTCCTCCTCAACATCAAAGTTTTCATAACTAAGCTGAGCACCACTGCTATTGACAAGAGTCCAAGACAAGCTTCTACTAGTAAAGTTGAAAAGACCAGAAACCACATTTATAATACAGAACTTGCTGCAACAAGACAAGACACACATATTGACAAATTGGCACGTGATACCTCTGCCTTCTACTTAGTCACATCATTAAAACTGTAACAGCATACTCGGTGCAGCACAGTGTGAGATTCACAGTGAATTAAATACAGCAATTAACACTGTCCACCACTTCATTGCCTCTGGCATCCCCTCCTCCACAGCACTCTTGAGAAGGCTTTTGACCTTCTCCTCTCTACCATATCCCAGCTTCAGGCTGAGATTGAGGCAAGGGACCTCGCAACACTGCACTACCTGTTCAGAGCAGAAATCCAGAATTCTGAGAGTCTCCTGTGGCAGCCACTTTTCCAGCCACTTTTTGGACCACAAGGAAATTTTTTACCTGTAATTTTAGTAAGTCCAGTGGTAGAACTGCAAACCTAAATTTGACATTTTTATTATATTTTCAGAGGTGTTTCTTTACTTCTTGTTTGCTTTACATAAACAGAAAATACAGCTTCTTTTAATCTGCTAACCAAAGAAAGGATTTAGGCAGTCACCATGTAACTGTAAGGAAGGCCTGTATAAAAAATGCAACCTACATCTGAATTACAAGTATTTCACTGAAGCTTTAAGAAAATAGTCTGACATGTATATTTAGCTTCTCTGTACCAAAAGATAGACAGCTGCACTATTTACCTACAAATGAAATGCTCTGTCAGTGCTGGGTATAGACCAAAGAAAATAATTTGAGGGTAAGAAACAGCACCTTACCTTGACATATTCCAACGCAGGATCCAGAATATTCTGATCTCTGTACGCAAATGGTACCAGGAGAGAAGGACAGACAGAAAAACAAACAAACAAAAAAAATGGTAAGTCCAAATATAACCTCATACTGAAGAGATGCATTCTTATGAGCAATATGCTACTAGGTCACATTAAAATCCTTGTTAAAAGTTGTCTGTTAAAGCTTGATAGCCTATACCATCTAATTTTTAACAAATATATCAATCACTGATTTCTTCTAGAACGACAGGTAGTGGAGCCAACAGTACTGAATTTGAGAAATAAAGTTAATTATACCATTTTAAGCAAAAAACCCCTTGGAATTTCAACAGATAGCTGAAATACTTACTTGCCACATAAAATATTTGAAATAAATGTAAAAGAAAGCTCTCTGGACAGCTTTTGAATTTTTTTCTTCGCTTTTATGTTTTCCCATTTAAGCTACTGTCTCTGATAGCACTATGAGGGCACTGCTTACAGGAAATAGAATGTAATACCTTAACTTTTCTATAAATACAAAGCAAAAGTTATCAAAATAATCCTAATTTCAGCATCACAATTATTTGAATGCCAGATAATCAAGTCATTGCCCTAATCTAAAAATAAAAATCTCATCATAGGTTTTCTATACAGAGAGATGGCAAAGGGCACAGAAGCCTCACTGAAGAGCCTTGCACTGTTAGAACTCTTTCCATGAAATATATGTTTATTTTTATTTCTATTTCAAAGCATTTTGTATATTTGTTTTTATTTGAGAACTAGCAGGTTAACAGAATTTGTAGTACATGACTGGATGTTTCCTGCAGAACCTCCAGAACAGGGATGACACATATGGTACTGCCCTTAACTACAAACATGTAACAGGCACAATGAAAACTGTGCAAACTTAGAGGGGGATCCAGCACTTGCTACACCAATCAAGTTTGCCACAGACAAACAGATCTCTACAAACTTAGAAACAGGATCCTTTTTGGTGGAAGCTGTTGCAAAGATGTAACACTAGAAACCTGATAAGCAGCTTCAGAAATGGAGAATTTGGGTTACACTGGAATTAATCAATCCAGAAAACAGTCTGAATCTTTGAATTCCCTATGTTGTTTTGAATGTAACTGCATATCATCTGAAACTATGTTATTATTTTATATTCAATTTTTAGTCTGGTTCCCTAACAGCTTTTAGTCCAGAATATCAGAATACCAAGCCTTCCCCATAAAATGATGGTGCTCAACTGTTCAGGCTGTATAATGTGTTGCTGTTTCACATTATCTCAGTATTTATCAAGGGCCAAATTACATTCTCAACTGATGTTTAGAAGAATAAAAATCTGGAAAGCTCAATGGAAATAGAATTTGGAGCATTTGAAACTTTCTTCCTATGCAATATACAAAGAAAGGTCAGTTTGATAACTGTATGAGCATAAAGCACGTACAAGCATAACAGAGAACACAGGGGTGAAGCAAAGAGGAAAAGTAAAAGAAAGCTTCTAAACAGAAGAGATTTTCCTTCTCAACACTTTGCAATTTGTGTGGGGAAAAAAAGTCCCATTTTTAATCAGTTCAGCAAAGTCATTAAGCATGCCTGAATTCTTCTCACATTCAAATGATCTGTGGGAAGTTGTTCCAGTACCAAATGCTCCTGAAAAACTTTGCAGTTTAGTTCTCTACTTGCCTGTAGAATCTTTGAGGACAAAGGGTCTACCAGCACTGCATGTACAACACACTCTAAAAGAACAAACCCACTTACTCTGGCAGTGAGCATGTCTTGTTATGGTCTGCACTTACAAGCTGCACTCCTGCAGACCAGCCTTCCTACAGACTCCATTGTTCCCACCTTCTGCTACAAGGCAAATTATCTTTAGGACAGATCAAGTCAAAGCAAAATGGAAGAAAGAGGTAAGAAAAGCTTTAAGACAAAACAGTTTATTTACTGGTATATAAAGTAGGACATCCAGAAGAGAGCAGAGGAAGAAGCAACCTGCATTCCTTTCAGCATCCACATGACAACAGTGCTTTGAAAATGTTTATCTGGCAAGCTGACTGTCATAGGCTAGGAAAAGCCTGATTTTGTTCCAATCGGGGTCAGCTTTTTTGATTGACAAGCAATTTATCCAGTAGAAGACAAGCTGCGACTTTTGGCGAAATGCTTAAAAAGGCTGGGTGGGGGGAGGAGCAGTCTCTTTGTCTTCCGGTGTGGCAGGCCGGGGACAGGGAGCGGCCGGGCCGGCCGGCCTCGGTGCCCCCCCACCCCGGGTGGCTGCGGCGGGCCGGGCCGGGCCAGGCCGGGCCGGGCCCCGATGCTGCTGGAGCCGGGCCGGGCCGGGCCGGAGCTTTAGGAGCCGCTGTCTCACAGAGAAGCAAACAGCATGGAGAGGAGAGAGAGCTCGGACGGAGTGCCCCTTCGCCCCTGCTCTTCTTTTCAAGCCGAAGAAACCAGCGCACGGCTTCTAAACGACTCAGTTTCCCGCCGCAGAGCCATGTGGGCAGCCCGGCAGCCCGAAAAGTTTAACCCTTTGTTGTTAGCAGATGGACTTTCCTAAACATCATCTTTCTCCGGAAGAAGAACAAATATAGCGAATAGAAAGACACAGCATGGAGCTACAGTCGGTAAAGGGAGAGTGAAAAGGACTTTAAGGCAAAAGGACGAGGAGTGGCCTAATTTTGGCTGGACATTTCTGGTAAACTATAGAGACTGAACTAGTTTTTCCTGTAACATATAAATGCTTTTGGGGGGATGTAAGGTTCTAGTTAAAAGTGATATGAAGCTTTTTGCTCCTAAAGAAAGAGGAGATTTGTTTTTTGGGTCTTGAGATGATTTTGGAAATAGAAGAAGAGAATCTTTGTGTCATACTAGAGGAGGCATCCTTAAACAGTACCCCGATAAGCAAATATAGCCTATGTGCAGTGTTAAGAGAGCTGCTAATGGGTAGGATTTCGCAGTTTGCAGGAGTTCCTTTAAAATCCTCGCAGATGCAGAGCATGGGATGTCTATATAGAACTCAGAGAGACTCCTTTCCTAAAAGAACTGATAAAAGGTTATTTTTAAAATGGTAAAACTGGCTGAAGTTTCAGGTCATGTCTTTTTATGTTGAGTGAAGAAAGGTAAAAAACTTAGAAAGAGAAAGAAAGATGTTTTAGAAGTTTCATTTGTTGTTGTTGTTGTTTTTTCCCTTTTTTTGTTGTTTTTGTGTGTATTAATAAACTATCTTTGTAATTTAAAGATGGGCCTGTTTTGCTTTATATTCTTCCAGTCAAATGAGATATAGAACGTGATAAAACCATCACACTGACCCTCAACAAAATGTACAAAACCCTGCAATTCACCCTGTGTCATACAGAAAGATGTTTATGTTGGAGCACTGTTCATCTCAGATACCTGTCTCCAAGCTGATCTACTCCTCTCTCTGCCCATCTTCCCTTGTCATCTAAGCCTTCATCTTTGTGCAATTTTTTTTGAAGGTATTTTCAAGGAATGGTAACTTTCACTGATGTGCAGTAACTAATAGTAAAGATTAACTACTGACTTTTCCTATCATTTGATTCCACCACAATAACACCACATTATATGCAGAAAACCAGATTAAGCAGTTAGCCCAAATAACTAGAAGGAACCAAATAAAACTAACTCCTGCATCTCAGATCTCTGTTTGCAATAATGGTGTTTCTTTATGCCATGTGCACCTGGTGAAGGAAATCTGCATTGTCATGAAGAAAAATATAAGGTATGTTTTTTCCTTTCCATTTCCCTCCCAAAGAATCTTAATAAAAAAACAATGAACCCACATTCTCACTTACTCTATTAGAAGATCTGCAGAAAAAAATAAATACTTTCAGATGACTAGCAGCTCAGATGAATGATAGTAGCAGGTTCTGCCATCTCTCAGAATCAATTTAACTGAAGATTTGTTTCAATAATACTAAATTCTTATCTTCCATCAGTTTTTATTACCTTTCAAATAATGTTCATGTTTGTCTTCATAAAAAGCTTGACTTTACAGCTGTATTCATGTGCACTTGTTTACCTACAATATTTATGTATTAGAGTCTGCACAAAAGTCAACCAGTCCTGTGTAAACTGTGGGCTCACAGATTGGATTTTATTACACATTTTGGTTTCCTAATAATCAGATAAGACCTACTTCCACTCAGATAAAAAGTGTATTTAATACAGAATGATGTCCATGGAACAGAGAAGTTTTCAGAAGACCTTGAGCTAAGGTAAGTATGCAGTAGGACACACAACACTGGCTTCATGCTCTTTCCGTACCCATTCAGTCACAGAAGGGAATTTAAGAGAGGGATGCAAGCAGACTTCCACATCTACTTTGGGTATTGCTATTGCTGCCACCTCTAGCCACCACCTCATTTCATGACAAAATCCCTTTCCAGCGAGTTTTTACTCACAGGAATAAAAAAGAAGAAAAGGAGCACCTGACTTGCTACATGTAATTAAGCCACTCTCCTGAGTAGTGTAAATCTCTCAGTTGCCCTCTCCACATGCAATGTGTAAGCATAAACACTCCTCCAGTAATACCTGACTACTAAAAGAAAGCATCACAATCCCAGCCCTCACGATTCTGAGGCTTCTCCTAGCCAGAAACACATTCTCTCTAGAGACTGACATCTGACAACCCCTTTTCAATGCTGGCTGATCTTGCAGACATACAACCCTTTAATTTCTCCCTAGCAGTCCTTGGAAATGATCTCAATTTATGTTCACTCCAGTTTCAAGATTCTTATCAAGATTCTTACGTGCTTTTTTTTTCATGTATGGGTTCCTTGCTGATACGGCCAAGAAAATACACAGAGCTTGCAAACAGGAGTGGAGTTTCAGCAGCCCCAGAAAAAGATGAAGGCAAGAAAACAAAAAACACGTGAAGTTGCTCTTTTGCTTCCCTCCTCTTCTCCCCATAGCAACTTTTGTTGCAACAATGAAGAGTTTGGTGTCATACTGGTTGGCATTGACTATCTATGAGCAAGTAGTGGTACATTTGACCACTATGAGAAACAACACAACTTCTCAGAAAACAGGAATTATCATTGTATGAGGTCCCCTTCAAAATATAACAAGAACTAACTGAGATGAGAAAAGGGGATGTAATTCAGCTGTTACTGGATGGTATTTCTCTACTTCCCAACACCTCTAAACAACAGTCAAACGTGGGGAGAATTAAAAGATTAAAAAAAAAAAAAAAGCCCTTTTGAAGTTGTCACCATGAACAGTCACTGGCTAAAATGAAGAAAAAAAATCACTATAAGCAACTTGAATCATACTTCTGGTATGACAAACTAAATACTATCATACTGCCAATTTAAAATCCTGCATGGGTTTGAAGACAATGAGCAACCAAACAAAAATTGGGTAAAGAAAACTTTAACATCCTGGTAACTACTCACTCTTCTAAAATATTTGATAAAATTCTTACATACTTGCAGTCAATGATGGAATTGAAAAGCCGAATCCTGGCATTCAATCCCCACATCCATTGTTCAGTTCAGTGGGTGCTGGATAACAGCCAGAATCTCAGTAACTCAGACATCAGCTGTTTTTCAGACTCTGAGGCTTGTCCAATAGTTCTCTATAGGACTGCTTCACTAAAAACAAAATCTTTAAGCAGATATGGTGTCACCTTTAGCTGTTTTGATTCTATGAAAACCTCCACCCTTCTAACATTGCACATTACCTCCTCTCATCATTGGTGCTATAAAAAATCCTGCAGACCTTTACACATTAAGCCATATGAGGAACCTGCATTTTCCAGGTCCTTGCCATCCTCACAGAACAATCAGCTACCATCATAAATTAGCTGTGATAATTTAACAAAATTTAAGTGCAGTCACAACAGTATCATCAATTGCCCAAATCCTCCCTATCATTTAACTCCCATATAAACATTTTTACAGTGGTGGAAACTGATGAGTGGGCCTGAGTCAGCTTTGTGCTACTTCATACTTTTATAACTGTACCTGGGGGAAAAACACTGGGACACGTTGTCAGTATTTCATATAGTTGTCCATTTATTTTAAAGTGACTTTACCTGGGGACATTTTCAAAAGCATCTCCTTTCTACCGCATTGAAAGAGAAATCATGAGAACTATCTTCTGAATAATTCCAACACCAATGGTGCCAATGCCAAATCTGAGTAAAGACAGTAGAGGCTCACAGGAAGTCTGAGATCCTGAAAATGTACCAAGCTGTCGCATGGCTGCTACCACAGACAGAACTGCTGTAAAACGACCAGATGGGATCACATGCCTTCTTCAGTTTGTGTCTTTGAAATCTCTCCATCTCTACAGATTTTTGAAATACACACTACTTAAGTATGAAGGTGCAAGCTGGAGCATGCTGGACATGGTATGTTTCAGTATATGTAGCACAGACTGATTTTATTTGTACTGCAAACCAGAGTAAAAGATCCACTGATTTTATCCCCCAGCAGCTTCTGCTTCACACACGCACTTCTGCTCCATTCCTAAGGGCATTCCACCCTTCTGCCTACAGCTGCACAGCACCATGGACATGACTCATTCAAACACCAGTGGAAAGAAGTGCAAACTGCTATGACTAACTGTGCCATGACCTGCAGTGCACACAAGAACAGCAGGGACAGTAATTAAAATTCAAGAAGAAATGCAATGTACTTTTCCTTGCATTAAATGAAATCTCAACTTACTCCTACTTGTTCAGAATGCCCCAGCAGAGATAAATGTCTCAGCAATTTACTTTTACCACTTCAATCTGCATCCCTCCAACTTGCTCCAGTTTACCTATTGCAGCAGAAAAATCTACACCATTTTTTCTACCTTTTCCAGAATAATTTATGTATCTGCACCACACACAGTACCAGTCTCTAGAACCTACTCAAAAGCTCAGACTAGGCACGTCCATTCTTTTCCCTCTATTTCCCTTAACATTTAGGCCTATCAAAGCCAAAACTCTGTCCTTCAAAGCCCTTTTTAAACCTTTTATGCCAAGACCTATTCTATGAAAATAGCAGTTGGGCAGCAAGACTATTGCTTATCCAAAACAGACTGTTACTACAAACCTGTTCATATATGGGCTGTTGCCTGTTGACTTGTATCTTCAGCTGGCAACGGCTCACACTGAGCACTCTAGTTACTGTGCAGTTATCCTGAATCCAGTGCCACAAAATTTTAAGTGTTCAAAATCAATATAACCTCACAAAATGAATACACATATTCCAAAAATCCACTGACAAATGTTCCGTAGAATCACAGTCTCCATTAATTAATCTGAAATGCATCTAATTCTAGGTACACTTTTTTCACAAAGCATGGTTTTTCACCTGGCTAATACATCTTTCAGGAATGTGCATTTGGACTGAAGCACAGGAATGCTAATACGTGGCTTTAGCACTGAAGAAGACGATAATGGGAGGAAAAATTGTCCTCCCTGTCTAATCCCTTAGCCCCACTTTAAAAAGCTCGTCACATCAGATCCCTCTCTGTACTAGATATGGTAAGTAAGCATTAGGAATATACTCACCTATCTAACATTTAACTACTATTTAGAGCATAAAAGGACAGAAAGGAAAACAAGTGCTCGCATATGAACAGGAGGCAGGATGAGGAAGCAACACAGCACTTGGTACAACTGAATAGGGCACTCCATAACACTTACAAGGGAGACCAGGAAGCAGCAGAGCCAGGGAAGGAACTTTGGGTGCGATGGAAGGAGTAATTCAAGAAACTTTCCACTATATACAGTGTCCTCTGCTCAAAGAAGAAACAACCAGAAAAAAATAGAAGTTTTCAGGAAGTTTTTGAAAAATAACACTGACCAATTTTGATAGGAGCTTTGAGGGATGTGGGCTCAAGTTTACCTGGCAAGTTGTTCATTAACAATAAGGTCATGATCCCACAATTAATTTCAAACAATGATACAATTGTCTTCATCCCACAAGGAACTTCAGTTCCTCTGCTCAGAAGCTGAAGGACTGTGGTGTAATTAATCTCTAATACTGGAGAGATGGTCTCTCTTTTTGAGACATTTTGTCCTGTTTTCCTCATTTCCCTCTCTGAAGATTCCACGTGGGCAGATTTCCAAAATCCCCATAAAAATCAAGAAGTGAAGCATTGGTTCTGCAGGTCTATGTCCACCAAGCAAAGAAAGAGGATGTGAGCACCAAATGGGAACAGGAGGGTGAAGTAGAACTTCACAACAGAAGAATCTGAACCCAACAATGGACAGAGGGGCTAAAAAGAAAAGATAGACAAGCCAAAACAGAAAGAACTCCTAGAGTTACAGGATAAGAGGATTTGATACTGAATGTAAGCAGATAACATCAGCTATTCTCTGCTTATCCAACACAGCATTCCTTCTACCACAAACATCTACCAGCTTTAGTGGGTAGCTCTGCTCCACCTCGGAGACAGCAGAGATCTGCAGGTACACATGTGAGCAGGACACATCAAGAGAAAGAATGGGAAAATCTGTGGCAAAAAGCATGAAGTATTGGCAACATCAAAGGAATTCTTCCATTTGAAAAACCTGTGTGTGGAAGTAGTCAATGAGATATTCAGTAGCCCCAAATTCAATACACCTGTGGTACTCTTATTAAGGAAACACAACCACACACAAACAGTCTGGTTCAGCTTTTTTTAAAAACAAAACTCACACTAAGAGGTAGTTTCAGGCATTACACCAAAACCATAATTATTTTTGCTTTCAAAATTTTGTGCAATTATAAAAATTCCTCCCCACCTTATCTTAAAATTTAAAAGGGAACCAAGGTACTGGTCTTTTTCCTGGTAATCTTGCAAATATTTTCATACTAGAAGAACTACACTGCATTTTATAAACAAAAAACCCAGTATTTCTCACTTTACTCCCCACTGAAACATATAAAATACTTATTTTACTTGATATATTAAATCTTGATAAAAATTATTTTTAATTTTCAAAGTGCACCTAATCATAAAAGTGTACACACAGTATTAGTATAAAAAGGTAGCACAAATTCAAATTAAAATTATCCAATAATCATGTTTTCAAAATCACTAGTTAAAAAAAAATAAATGCTGTCTAAATACCTGATCCACCCCACTCTCCAAATCCAAAGAAAAGTAGAACTTGCAGCATCCGGAGAAGCAAAACAGGCTGCAAATTTTGAGACGGATAAAGCAAATCCCTGAATAGTTTTCTCCTCACCGAGCACAGCCTTGCCAACCCTTTTCCTTCGTAATTCAACTGTCAATTCAAGGACTTCAGCAGGCCTGATCTGTTGTGGTAATACCACTAAGAGAACAGGAAAAATTTTGGGAATCCAAAATTCAGTCATTCAAGCCTTCAAGACGAACACCTTGTCAACTTCCAAATGTTCTGCCCCCCACGGACAAGGGCAAGCACTGTACAGAACAGTGAGCCTGCTTAGCTTTATGCTGATGAAGTTACCCTGTTAATGTCAGTGGTATTAGTCAAGGTTAAAACTGAGCATATTTTTATTTTTTCCTGGACAGTTATGTGAGACAAATATGTGAGGACCATCCAGCCAAACATGCAGAGCCTTGAAGATCAGAAATTCAGAAGAGAACAGAACATCTTAAACAACAAGATAAACTAATCTACTCTACACTCTGCTACAGCAGTACAAAGTCCAGTACTAGATGAGAGCACTTCATCTGAAACAGCTGACGTAGAAAAACAAGAGGAAAATGAGTCTGCTGACCAGTACTCAAAATAAAAGACTGAAGTCTAGCTAAATATGCAGTAACACACATACACCATACTTTCATAACTACAGAAAATAAGTGTATTCTTTGCACCTGTGTGTATATAATTAGGGCCAGTCTACAAAACACACTTCAGTTTACAGGCTATTTATCACATTTTGATCTTTTGCAATAAGGTTCAATGAGCATTGGAAGACGTTAAGAGCTACTGGACTGCCCATTTCCTTAGTGAAAGAATAAAGCTAATAAAAATCTTTTCTTCCATGGCTCCCCACACCTACCAGATTGGATTTTTTTTTTAACCTGCTTGAAACCATGTCAAAAAAACTGTTGGGCACAGACAGTTCAGGCTGGAAATCTTGGCAGTGTTAAAAAAAGCTGCTATGCCTTGTCTACCTACAAAAATGTAATGTTTGTAGCCACATCAATAAAAACAGCAGTGTTGTAAGTATAATCACAATCAGGACTTAAGGCATAACCAGGAATTTACTGGGCTTGAGAACAGAAAATTAAAACAGAAGCAAAGAAGAAATGATTAAAATTATAGTTCTGTAGTTACAACTCTACACTTCAAATTCATACACAGTTAAAACCAAAGCTTCAAAAATGGGAAAAGAATTGAATTCTGACCAGCTGGTAGGTCAGAACCTCTCATGAATAGTGATAAAACAAAGCACCCAGGGCATTATACAATATTTAGAGCAATGCACAAAGTATTTTGATTCCATGCCAGTTTGAACAATACAACCCTACTGTTTATCAGTAACTCCATTTTTTAAATGTCTGTATAGACAAAGAATGGAATTTGAACAAAAAATTGTCTTTACAAGTCCAAGCAAACGAAATGGCTACTGCAAAGTGAGCTAGTAAACAGAAATTAAACCAGCACATACTCACAAACCTCCTGTATAACATGAACAGCCAGTGTAAATTAATGTCAACTTTGTTTTAAGGCTTTAATTAGCATGAAAAGTTAGAGTGATCATTTCTGGCAGATGGTGTGCTTCAACACTTCCTAGGGGTAGGCTCAGCAGAGGGAAGATTGTGATTAAAATGCAAATGTGCGACTGCACTGTTTCTCCCAAAATATCCAAATCTCTGTTCTACAGAGTCCTATACTACACATACAGGGCAAAGGCAAAATGAACTCATTTTTCTTTCTTTCAAATACTGAGTTTCTCATACATGTACTTTTAGCAGTTCAGTATCTTTTCTAAAAAGTCTGAAGTGGACACTAAGGCTTTTGAAACACTAAGGGCTTAAAAAAAGGCACGTAACTCTACAAACTGCACAAAAATTTAATAAACTTCTTTCTAAGAAATTGTGTCTAGCTTTGATTTTATTGCTGTGCTGGACTGTCCATCCTAAAATTGACATTGAATTCTTTCAAAGCATCATGCCCACCAACAGCATCAACATTGTGCAAATCCAAATCCTATTTCTGATCTCTTAACAATTTACAGTTTCACACTGGAACTGTTATTAAATTGAATTTCACTTAATTTTGTCACAACCCTGTTTATTTCAACAGGAACACAGGCTATTTGCAGGCAACAGAGGAATTACCAGTACCGAGAAAGGAGTATCTTTTGTCTCCTTCACTGTTTTTAGGTGATTGTGAAGATCACATCTTTATTAGCCTGACTCACTGACGACACGCTGTTGAAACCATCATACCACTGGCATTACTTATCTCCCCACAAACAACCTTGGAACCTGTTTGACAGGGGGGTATCAAAGATACATTTCTTTCTCACAGTATTCTGTAATTCATGTATCTTGCAACAGTACTAACTTAACTCAAACCTCAACTGGAGGAAAAAATCTTTAGAAAATGTCTCATGCTCCTCTCTCTTTTTCTTTCCCTGGTGTGTGGTTTGGCTTACCAGCAAAGCAACAACTGTCAGCATGAGAGGATGAGAGGAGATGGCCTCAAGTTGCACCAAGCGAGCTTTAGATTATCAGGAATACATTTATTAGGATTTTTTTCCCACCAGTAGGCTAGTAGAGCATTGTAAGAGACTACCCAGAGAAGTGGTGGAGTTGCCATCCCTGAAAGTGCTCAAAAAACATTTGGATATGGCACTTGAGGACATCATTTAGTGGTGAATGTGGCGGTGATGAGTTCAGCAACAGAAATGCTACAGCTGCCAGCTGACAGTCCAAGAAGCAATCACTTGTTCTGCTCTCTCTTGCAATCACACTGGCTCATGAAACAGAGAGCATGGTATCAATACTGGAATCTAGTTTTGCTTTGGGACATTTGCAGAAATCTCTGTTCTATTCCATGTTCTTAACAACGTCTCAGAAGAAATTCCTTGCATCTCTACAATGAGATAACATTCAAGTACGTTTATATCAGAGCCAGTACCAGACCCACAGAGATAACTATTGTGTTAACCCAAGACTACCTGAGTACTGCTGACATCCAGCTGAAATGGTATAGATTGCCAAAACAGGCCTTTGACAGCTGTCCTTATCACCACACTCAAACTTACTGTGGTAGTGATAATTCTGCATTGCTTTTAGCTTGTGTTTATTTGAGGGACATTTGGCTGAATTAATGAAAAAGCATGAAAATGCCACAAGTCTGCTCAACTGTAATTTCACTCATGAAGGACCATAATTATCTAAGTGCAGTGGAAACTCTGGGTTCACTGATGGCAGCCACAAGACACATGCCAAAAAGAAGAAGTTACTGGTTCTAGCAACAGATGGGAATTTGAACAATTTTCCTTTAAATAAAGGTACCATAATATAAGGCAGAGCTAAATAAATAAAGATAACCCATGGATCATGTCAAAGGGAAATTAGAATTAAGCTTTATTTAGGTTTAATTATCAATGTCAGATAATAAAGAACGTTACACACAAGCAGCTTTGGTTTTACGTGCTAAAATGAGAATTCTCTTTTAAAACTGAAGTTCTTCACTTTCAAGAGTGAATTCTTTTTTCGCTAATAAAACTACCTTTCAAGAGCTCAGCTGATTCTGACTCTGGCCATTTAATTATTACCAAGAGACTCTAAAACTCAGATGTCAGCTTTCTCAAGAAAGAAAACTTTTTGACCCTTGAACTAATTAACTAGCAGAGATGTACATGCACAAATCAAGAAGAGAACACATTCTTACTGCATTGAGAACTGACAATATAATTTCTTCAAGTTATCAGAAAAAATTCAGAATCAGAAGAATTCCATTAAAGAATGACACAGTTTGTTATTGTTCTCCTATTCACATGATGTGTATTTATATACTAAAGAGAATGTTACTCACTTTGAATTACTAAAATGTTATAATAGGTATGTTTTTTAAATTAGAATTAATCAAACAATGATATGACTGAGCCACAGTTCAAAATACTCATATCCACGTGCACATGAACATTGCAATCCTAATGACTTACTTCTGGCCCACTGGCATCAAACACAGCACTTGGTTTGAACAGTGTATCATGAAAATGTTTCATTAAAAGGTGTACCTCATGTTCAGTTTTTGTAAACAACATTCTAGCAATGAAAGACTGATACATTCTTTAGTGAAGAATATTCCTGTAATGTTACACTATTTCACAAATTCCTACACTGAAGTAAAAGGGCTTTAAAAAAAAAACAAAAAAACCCCCACTAATAAGGAAACATGGACTCCCCTACACTATTAGGCCCAGGTAACTTCAATGTGTGTAAGCATTAGAACGCATACCTTAGCACATATGGCAAACTGCTTACCACAAGAAAATCAGACTTTCTCTCTCAGTTTTCCTTTAAAATAAACCAATGAAAAGTGCAGTGTCATTGCAAGAAGATTCGAGAAGTGATATATTTGCTGACTGCCAAGTTGGTATTGTCTTCTGCTCTAACACAATTGTGCAGTCAGGTCATGGAGCAGAACATATAATGATTCATTGTAAAAATTAAAGAAACCAATTGTTAGAAGTGATTACCATAGCATTCAGAGTGTGTTTTAGCAAAGTAATTGAAAGATCAAACAGGAAAAGCATTTGGTGCTATGACTCAATAGACACAAATTCTATTCACAGACTACACTAACAACATCCTTTGAATCTCTTTATTATTCAAAAGCATTATGTTTTAATTCTGACCAGGCAGACCTTCCTGACATTTTCTTCTCAAGCATTCTGTTTGTACTCTTACTGGTTGTGCACCAAAGCGTTCTTTATAAGACAAGGTTATACTCATAAGACAAGTTATCAGTAGGATTTGGTCTTTCAAGAAAATCATGTTTAGTAACTGCTCTTGAAAAAGAAGATATAAAATAGAACTTCAGTGTATATCACCACATTCTTTTCATGGCAACACCCCAGGCTGCTGACATTCTCTAAAAGTATGCAAATAAAAGAAGAAAATTATGTTTAAAAGCCAGTTCATGTAACCGGGTACATCTCAGAGATCAGTGGCAGAGGAGTACTAAATCCACTTAGGTACTTTCTTCTTTTAAAACTAATGGAGTATAGAGAAGAAAGCCTTCTTTTTATGTGAGAAGAAACCTTGATCCCATAAAGCACAAGCAAAAAGCATAAGAAAACCATTTTACACACACAACCTTACCTAATTAGAACTCCTCTTCACTCACAAGACTTGAAAACCAAAAAATTGTAGTGATGGATGCAGCAAGGCTATAATTCAGAACTTATAATTTGGATATCTTTTCTCAGCGAAGCAGCTGAACATTCTCTCATTTCTATGTCTTTAACTGATCCACTGCATTACACTAAATTTTTCTTGTGTTAGTTCTTAATTTTTTTCCCATTTTATAGAGCTCAATATCAAAACAACAAAAAAAGGACATATATAAAATTAATTACTTTTTGTAAGCAATGAAATATCAGTGACGATAATAGGTTCCCAAAAGAAAGGATAATTTGTCATTAGCTCAGTGTACGTTGGGTTCCACTAAGTTTTCATGAAGAAGCCCTTACACGTAGCTCGAGATTTGAGGCAGCTGGAACACCACGCCCCTTTTTCTCAGCCATCCATTCATATTGCACTGAATACAAATCAAAACCAAATTTGAACAGTTATGACTTCTTGTTTAAAATTGCTCTGTTACAACAGTGCAAAGGATCATATCAAAGCAATTCAGTAACTTAAAAAAAATTTCCTCCATGGGAATAGTACACACAATATTATACCTTTTAAACAAGTAGAGGAAAGACAGTCAGTAAAAATTATTTAGGTCTTCCATCAAGACCCGAATTGAATACTAGGGAGGAAATCTAACTTAGTTACAGTGAAGAGCTGTACCTATGACTGGGCCTTTAGAGGCCTAGAAGAATATGTAATAAACCCTATGCAACTGACATATATAAATTATGGTTTTACAACGTACCTGGCATGGAGTTCGCTGCTCTTTCCATTTTCTGGAGGGTACTCCTCTATAACATCCTGTACAAAAGGTGGCTGCTGCCGTGCTCTGGTGTAAGGCAACGTTCCCACGTGGCTAAACATATCACAAGACCTAGAGGGAACTGTCCCCTTCTTCTTCCTGGGGAGAGTGCCATGGATAGAGATGCCTTGGAAGGAGTTTGAGCGATGCTCAACCGGTGAAGGTTTTGTGGTCAAAAGGTCCATGGAAGAAGCTAATGAGAACTGGCGGTTCACGGGGCCGTTTCTGGGAAGACTTGAAAATTTTCCTGCAGCTATCATTTTTGGTTCTGGAAAAACAAAACCAAGATTTCTTACTGTATATCAATCATCAAAGCCCTTACTTAAGGGAAGTTAAGTAGCATGACTAGCAAAGGTATCTAAAACTGAACTTTTGCTTTGCTTTGAAGCAGTCAGACACCTCAAGACCCAGTCACGCTGCTCCCAATGCACATCAAGCACACATGTATATAAATCTGTATGTGTGAAAAGTCTCAACAAAAAACAACCAGTGTGGACAAACACACAAGAGCAGGCCCTGAACAATTTTCCATTTTTATCCACAGAGTTCCTCTTTTTTTCTTTTTTACATCCTCTGTAGACTCAGACATCAACTTTGAATCACTGACAACAAGCAAAGTTTTAAGAACACTTAGTCAAAAAATAAAGGACACTACAGCTTGGTTTGGAAGAATTATGTTTTTAAACCCAGTAGTTGGCACACTGTGAGGAAAAACCTGTTGCTAAGGAGTCTTGTTCAAGTAATAAATCTAGCAGATAACTGGTCACATATTTCTAACAGGCTGTAAACTAAACGGCTCTACCCAAGAGATAAGGGCAGGAGCAGATTACTGGAATTCTCTTCTTCAGCATGCCCAGCCTGCTGGCTCAAATCGCTGTTGACACAGAGATTTGCATAGCTGTCAGTCTCTGGTACAATCAGTTGCAGTCTGCCATACAGTACAGGTTTTTCTGTTAGCGTGAGCAAAACTGAGACAAACACTTCAGGCTCGTTCAACAAATTACAGTTTTGTTCCTCAAAAAATGCTGCCCTGTGCTCAGTTTATAGTGTTGTACTGCAGAAGCCTTATCCTATGCAGCTGTATTAGCCTGCAAAAGCCATGGAACACACACCAGATCTGAAGGGCAACCAGTCCTGTATTATATAACCTAGGTGTTAGCCAGGCACTTCCCATAGAAACTGGAACAGCCACAGATGCTGCAGAGATTGATATGAAGTCAGAAAGCAGAAGCGCTTTTGGAAATAACAGCCATGGACAGGGGGAATCTGTTCTGACCTTGGTCAGGTTCCATGCTGAAAAATAAGATGAGCACCCTGAAGGCCCAGCAGCCTGGAAGTCAACAGCTTACAGCTGCACAAGAATTCCTCCTGTTTTGTGGAACGCACAGGTGTTTCAAGGAAAACAGAGGTGCCTGTATAGTCCTCCTGCTCCCTTCTCCAACCTTAGCATCACAGCTACCATCAAAATGTTTTTCTACACTGAAGCTACTGTTAATTCTACTCAGAGGTTATCATAAGAGGTTTACTTTTACAGTAATGCTAAAGCTGATCTCAAAGTATGTAAAAATTCTGCTTTTTCCTGTCAACTGCACTGCAGAGATTCACCAGCTGGATAAGGTTTTCCTTCCCAATTCTACTGTATTGGAAGTCCTACAATAAATACTCAGTAATTAGGGGTTTTTTTACTCCTCAGTTGGCCAAGCCTCTGTCAGAGCACAGGTACTATGCACTACAGTAGAAAAATCTCTGGAAATAGCACTTCTGCCCAGGGAGAAGTGCTATTGCACTCTGGTCACATCTCTTGATGAAAAGAGTAGAAAAGATTTGAAGTGTTAGCAAAGAACTGACTTTTTTTTTCTTTTCACATGAATCCAAATAAAATATAAAATCCTAAAGAAATCCAAACACATTCTCACAAAAATTCTGCCCTAAATTATCACGCTGATGTGATGTGAAATACTGAATCATCTCTCCGTTTATGATGCAGTTGAAGGACACAGCTTCTGCTAGTTTTGGCAAGTGCTAAAAACAGCACATAATTATTTTCACAATAATTGCTCTAAACTCAGTTTTGCATTACAACTGTTCTGAGCAAAAGAATTGGTCCACAGATAGGAAGATCTAGAATGCTTACTACTAGACCTGCAACCTCCTCTGGCTAAAGCAAACTGACTTGAGCTTCTTTCTTTTAAATTCAGCTCTGCTATTAGAACAAACAATTCCTCCAACAATTCGGGGACGAAAGGGCTTCTTATAATTCACACAATCATTTGAAACTCAACTTTGTGTATTCACTGTAGAAAAGCAAGAAACACCATTTATGGAGTCTGGCTCATATTGTACAAATCCTGTTGTTCTCCTTTCAGGGCTGGCTGAGAGTCTGTACTTAATTATTGTACTTTCTTATTGGTTTATATAAAAACCACCCCCAAACTTCTGAATTCCAACTGCTTAGTTCAGGTTATCCAGTGAAAGAGTTTTCCCTAGCCTTTCCTGCAAGGTTTCCCATGGCTATGCTAAAATGGAACACAGGACATTACCTGCAAGCAGGTATCAAACCCAAGCCGTTATAAATGTAACCATAGAAAGTTCTGGTTTAATAGCTGTTGTGTCCACAATAGGTTTACTGTGACATGAAATTGTCAACCACTTCATGTTTGAGGATCCACAAAGAAAGCTGAGAATTCATTCTCCTAACCCAATCACAAGTTAATTCTTACAGCAACCCAGTAAGTCTGCAATCCAACAGTCTGAGAGTTTTCAACAAATTAATGACTCCCTGACGTACAGCATTTTCCATTTCATCCCTACTCCTAAGAAGTCCTTAAGAATCAAAACCAAACTGCCAGAGCTAACCTAATCATTGCTTCTTTTAAGTAGTACTCAGATGACTTACAAATTCAATACCTCATCCTCAAATTCATACCTGAGTACTGTTTTGAGGAATCAAGGTAGAGTTCCACACTTAGAACAAAAAAACCATACAATTCAAGAACTTGCAATACACTCAGCCACAAGTGTGTGTGCAGCTTTGATACTTCTAACAATCCTCCCTGCAAAACCTCATAAGAAAAAACCTCAAAAAATTCCAAACAAACAAAAATCCCCACAAAACAAAACCCAAACAAATAAAAAGTCCAACCCAAACAAAAAAACCCCACACAAAACTGAGAACAACAGGTCTGCTAGCTTCCACCACACAATTATCTGCTTGCCTGTGTGCTATGTACTCCTCATAAATGTTAACAGAACTACAACCATCAGCTCAGTAACAAAAGTCCTGCCAAACTATCCATCCAGTTTCCTTGTATTGAATATAAACACTGGAAAGTGGGAGCCTCTTCAGCTGAAGATGCTGGAATGTCTCAAATACTTCAGTATACTTCAGCATATGATTCAAAGAATGTTTGACTTTAGTAGATACAGAAACTCTGAAAATTTTACTCCCTAGGAGACAGTGTGCTTTGAGCATTGGCCATTATGCAATCAACAATAGAAATGGTAGATGGACTTGGCAAACAAGATGGACTTGTGCCAATATAATGTTAAAAATGGCAAATGAATTTGTATTTATACATAGAGTGGCACTTCCTTCAGTCTGTAATTTGGAAGACTATATGGGAACAGAATTGTCAGAAGTCACATTACGAATTCAGAGAACTAGAAAGCATGAAAGGTTTCCAGGTAACTTCTGACATGTTCTAGTTTTTTGTTATGAATGAGGGTGAGCAAATTCAAATGAAGAGGCCTCTAAAATCAACATAGCATTTAGGATAACAGTATGAGATTGGACATAAAATGAAATACATATCTGGTGAGCAAGTCCAAACAGCTGGGGTTTGGTCTCTTCACATCATTGCTCAAAACAAAAAAGAACCATGAACATTAAAACAAATAACTTTCAGTTCCCTTAAACAATATACTAAATTGTCCTTCTGCTTCTGCCATCTTTGGGATGTAAACTAAATTTTCTGGCTGAGCTTGTCCTCGTGAAATCTTTCTGATGTTCACACAGCCTGAGGAAGTGTTCTAATGGTTCATTCAAAATGACACAGGTATAGGATTAAGTGCCCCTTCCATACCACAACATAACATAACCAATGGCAGTGGCTTCTACTTTGTTGTTTCAATATACTGGAGGAAGAGAAGTGAGGGAAAGGGAAATCTTCAGTTCAGCCTCAGAGATGCATGAATGGTACAGCAAACAGTCAAAGGCTGTATATCCACAGGCTAGTGGAAACCTCATAAAAGAAAACAGAAAAACAATTCAAGAATTCCAAATCAAACTCTCAAGCTATTTCAAAACTCAGAGTTATACCTAAATCAGTTTTGGACATTAGAAGACCCACATTTTTCTCACAGCCTTATTGATCTGGCATTTGGGTGATTCTCAGATCAAAATCCCTGGAGTTATACCTGGTGTTAATATATTCTATGAAGCTAAGAGGGTTTGAACATGGTTTAAGATATTCAGCTGAGTGTTCTCAGGTATTTAAAAGAGAGTCAACTTTTGTGAAAACTCTACTCATTTTTGCCACATCAAATCTCCCCACAAATTCCTCCCACCAATCTCCCCTCTCTCCCTTGAAATTGGCAACAATAAATTTCAACACGATGTCTCTCCCTGCAAAGTTACTTGGCATATCTGCATGAACTATGCAGGTGCTCACAGGAAAAAAAAGAAAGTGAACATCCTTAATGGTGAAGAAAGTCAAGGTCAGGACAAAAAGGCAGATGAATATCCCTAGATTTTTTAAATTTTGTGTGTGTGGTAAGAGAATAAGGGAAAAAGAAAAAACTACTTAAAAGCCTCCAAAGTTAAGATATCATAAGAATAAATACAATCAAAATTGTAACAATTATAAATTCAATGTGGATTTCATGTTGTCTCCCTAGAAGCAGTGTAGTATTCTTCACTACTGTAATAAAAAAGAAAGGATTTCTGCTCCCCAAAATGGCTTAGAAGCAGCTTTCTGCAACCTCTATTTTCTTTTGTTATGAAAAACTGATGCAGTAGCCTCTATAGCAAACATGTCACAGGACTTTGGCAAGAATATTAAGGTTCAAGAACCTACAGCCTGCTATGATACAGAGACATAGATTGAGAAAGCATATGCACTAGTTCAAAGGCTTTAAGCTACTATCAGAAAAAAACATGAGTCTGTCAAACATCAAACATCCCCAAAGATTAGTCAGGTCAGTGCTTCCAAAGGGTCTTGAAGTGCTACCACAATGTTCATGCTCTCCTTCTCTCTCTTTATATATGCCACACAATTTCCACCCTCCTCCCCATATATCCTTGCACTGTAATCAGTCAGCCTATTTAAAATGTTATTTTTTACTATTATTCTCACACAACAGAAAACACACAGGCCAGGATAAATTATCTTTAAATGTTTTTTTCTCAAGATGAAAGAAACAGACAAACCCCATACTTCTCTTTGTGAGTTTGCACATGTAGAATGCCTTTACATATATAAGAAATGCCAAGAAAAAGTGATCATTGAAGATGATTCAATAATAAGTACAGCTTTCTTTATTTGGCCATGAAATTATCTCTGAAATGTAAGTGCCCAATCAGTTAGCTCAGTAATCCTGAACAATATGAAGCCTTGACTTGAAATAAACCTTCTCTCCCCATTTTGCTGGCAGAAACAGAAAACTTTACCAAGGTTACAGTCAAATCTAAGTGGTTTTTATCCAATGCTTCAAAAACACAGCCTTTTGTTCCTTCTCTGGTAAAGGAAGCAATTTATTTTGACTGCTCCTCTGTTCCCATTAAAAAAAAAAAAAAAAAAAAAAAAAGAACAACCCACTTTAACTGAAAAACCTTTTCAGCATTATTATTTCCAACTAACACCACCTTTCAGAAATTACAAATTCGGACAGAATGAAGTGCTTTTGCATCCTCTCCTCTTCAGAAGACAAAGATATATATAAAAAAAAGACACAGCGTGTTTTCTCTCTGCTCGGCGAAGCTTCTCGCTATCTTGAGTACACAACAATGTTTTATACTTATTTAACAGATTTCCATGGGATCAATTCCCACAAAACCTAAGCACTTGGATCCAACGTCTCGGTCGTCACTGTCACATCTACAGCATTTCCAGCAGCCCGCAGGCCAGCCCGGGCAGGGCTCGCCCTGCTCCCGCGCCCCCTGCCCCGACAGCGGTGTGGGGACACAGGGACACCCGCACACACTCACACACAAAACCAACTCTGCGTTCTCTGCCCGAGAGTTCAACGCTGTCCCCGCAGTTACCGGCTCTGATCACCGCTGCTTCTCTCCAGGGCTTTCCGCGGACCGGCTGGACCGTCCGTCCTGGCGAAGCGATCTCCCGGCAGCGAGTCCCGCCCGTGCCCCTCCCTCGGGGCCGCGGAGCCGGAGCGGGCAGCTGGGAGGGGTGGCCGGAGGCCGGACCCGCAACAAGAGCGGTCCGGAGCGCTGCCAGAAAAGGAGCCGGGACGTTCTCGGGAGAGCCCAAGGTCTGGCCGTGCCGCGGTAGGAGCGGGCGCGTAGCCAGCACCAGCCCGCCCCAAAGAAGCGCAGTTGGCGATTACTTAAGGGTGACTCAACCGGAGCCTCCTACGAGCGGCTTATCGCTCGCTGCCCCGGTTCCGTGGCTCTCCCGCCACACGAGCGCCCCTCACCTGGGCCGGGAGGCGGCTGCGGGCGCAGCGCAGCCCCCGGGCCCCGAGTCACAGCTCCGGCCACACCCTCCGGGCCGGTCAGGCTCAGTCTCGCCGAGTCCCCCGTGCACCAGCCCCCGCAGGCTGTGACCTCCCGATGCCCTTTGCCATAGATTTAACAACTTGGCCTCTATAGTTTCGCCCCTCAAATTAGCACTACAGCAAAAATTAAGTTTGCTAAACCCACCCTGTTCACGGACGATTCGGAGCCTTTTACGTACTTTACACACACGATTTACTTGCGTTGGTAGACACCCCCCTCATCCTACCAAGTCGCGTGAAGTTATTTGTGCAACAGGTTGGTGGGATAAAACGCATTTTCTACAAAAAAGGGTCAAATAGCTCTACAGAATCGGCAGCTACTGACAGAACAGATGGTCACTTACCCTCCCCTTGTAAAATATTCCTTCAAAACAATGAGACAATTACAGATAGAACCTTCACTTCTAAGTAATTACCTCAAGCACCTTCAGCTGTACCACTGACTCGGCCACAGGGCTGTTGCTTTAATACAAATCAAGACACACTCAGTTGACTTTTAAAGCACTGTCTCAATCAGTTTTAACACAGTATTTGTCTTTTTCCCATTGGCTCAGTCTTTCAGGCTACCTGGCCAACATTTCTCTGGTTTTACCACAGTTACTCAAGTTTTTTCAATTGCATCAGAATTCATAAGATTTCATTTTCCAAACCTATTTACTATTATCCTAGTTGCATTAGCTTTCCAGAGGCAAATGTTTTTCTCCCTAACCAAACATTTAATTGATTTTAACATTAAATATTTGATACTTAATAGTTGCATGGGGTTCTGTTTTCAGAGATGATCTTCATGCACTGTTTTCATTTCACTCTAATGTTCAATCCTTTCATTCCCTTTCTCCATTTTTATCAGGACTAGCTTTAATAAATTGCTTCTGATGTATCTGCTTCAGAGCCTGACTACATAACGTTGCTGAAGTTGTGGTCTTAAGATATCTAAATGATAAATTCAATTATGGATCAAATTATTTACGTTCCAGGACCTCTGCATATTATCAAGCCAATAATAAAAAATAAATGGAATTCTGGTGTTCTTACACTAAGCAAGTTAAACATCCAATAGTGACAGCAGCAGGATTAAAATTCCACATGATGTCTTACCACAGTGACATCTCTGGGTACTGGATAAAATTAGGACAGCTACCTCTCTATAGTTTGGCATTTTATGCATTGTCCATAAAACTGAATTTTGCAATCTCAGCTGAAATATCTCACAGCAACTGATTTTTTTTTTTTTTTTAATGAAGCAATTCAGAGCAGAAAAAACACTGGACTTTCATTTGAAGTGTAGCTAGAGTTTAAGAAACACTTAGCTGATCAAGACAAGATTCTTTAGCCATCACATAAGTTGCTGAAATAAGTATTTGGAGATGAAAATTCTTGTGAAAGTCTAGGAAATTTCATAGATATAAGTAGAATCTTTGCATAAGAAAGCTCAAGTAAGATTAAGTTTAGTGTAAAATAAGAGAAAGGAAAATAAAGGCAGAGAGTAGTGCTCCAATATTCAGTCAGGGATGGAGACAGAAGATTAGAAAATTAAATTTATCAAGTACACTAAGGTAAAGGAAGCTCACAGTATCATTTCTGACTGGTGTTCCCCTTCTCATAGCAACATCATTTCCTTAAGGCAGGCATGAGCAGTAGGGAAGCATTATCAGTGTTTGTTGCCACACACCTTTTACAACAAATTCCAAAACAGAAAAGTTGAGGTAAATGTGAAGGACAATAGCCTTCAAAAAGATCTATTCACTGGTGCTGGAACTTAAGTCACTACTTGTGGCATGCTGACAGACAGACTTCTATATTTTTCTCTCCACAAATTACAAAAAATTCTAGCATCCTCTTGACACCAAGCAGAGCTTTTAAGTTAAGATCTAAATTCAAACTAACCTCAAATAAAACAAGGCTTAAATGCACACCAAAACCTCACTCCGTTCTTTTGTCAATTGTTTTTCCCCAAATGCTTTGTCATTTGAGCTACTGATAAACTAGGAAAACTACCAAATCTTGACTAGCTGAAGGCACTCTGTGTTTGTCTTGCCGGTTGTGAAAAGTACTGAAGATAGAGAGGTACCAGAAACGCTTCAGGCACAGTGACAGATTCCAGAAGCTCACTGGCACGAGTAACAATCTGTGAAGATTTCCCATAGAATATTCCACTCATAATCTTTCTTCAAAATATACTCGAGAGAGGGAGGGAAGGAGCAGGGGGAGAGGAAAGGAACCGAAGAACATCAGACTGTGATCTCATGTTGGACACCAAAATGCCTCACCAATATATCCAGTGCAAGAAAAATGGCATTAGGGAGGAATACAGAAAGAGGAGTTGAGATACCTGGATTCCACATTCAGTTCTAGTATTCTGAGCCACCTACTTCCTGTATGACGTATACTAACATTTTTGTAACATACATCACAGCAGTAGTTATTTTTCACAGGGAAGACTGTATAGTACTCTATCAGCTTATCAAGTGGAAGATGTTACAGAAGTGCAAACTATTATTTTCCTCATTGCATAAAGGAAAATGTCTTGCTTCTCTATCTAAACTGCATGTTCCACAGTTCAGGTAAAAGACATTTCAAACCATGCCAAAAACTCTGATCCAGCAGCACATAAGATGGTCTCTACTGGCTGATTCTAATCACTCAGGAAATTTTTAGGCACTGTAGTTACATAGGAAATAGTGTCACGCTTGTCATTTTTTTATGACTAAGAGCCAGAAAAGGGGCAGCGACTTCCTTAGTAGCATGACTACGTGCTAAGCAATGGGATTGTAGCTGGGCAGCCCTGCCTAAACTGTGATTACTCTTACTTGCATGAGTCATTACATTCTTTTCCTAAAGTTTTGTCTTCAGGTGAAATTGAATATTGGTCTTTGTTTTCATGTTTGACAATTTACACAACCCATCCTTGCACATACTTGATGTGCAAGTTAAAGAGAATTTGCCTACAGGATGCAAGAAGAAAAATTCACAGGACTGTCTACAGTAGCTCCACTGGTTGTGAGTTACTCCAGATTAAACTAGATTAGATTCCCTGTTGCAAAACTTTTGTTGTTTTCATACTTTCTATCTACTTTGGAAATGAGTTCACTGAGCTGTGGGATGAAGTCTGGAAGCATCAATGTCCTGAAAGGAGCACAGCACCTCTGTCAAGCCCTCCCCATCAGCATTCCATGTTAACCTGCCATACCCCTGAGCCATCTGTTTATCTGTATGACATCATACTGTCTGTGTATCCTTGCCACAGACGGTAGCACTGGAGCATTGTCCTTTGTGACACCAACCTGAGGGAGGCTGAGAAAGCAGCAGTGTGCTGGCCATTGCTGGCCACACATCACACACTGCTGGGGCCTTCCATGGCCACCCTTGATTTCTGCTTTCTGATGGAGGGGACTATGTATAGGTGCATCTTTTCACCTGCAAAGACACCCAAAAAAGCAGCTAACTGAACAGATAAGTGAGGAGGAACACAAGTGGGACATAGGTCCCAAGACCTGTGCTGCCATAGCTTTCATGCCTTAATTATGCCAAGAGTTGGCATAAGGGTACTTGCCAGTTCTTGACACCATTTTCAAATGTGTTTGGCTTACAGAAACGAAGAAAACAATGGGACACAAGAAGTGGATCCATTGGAAAGTTTCATTTTGTCCTTAAATGTCAGAATTCCAGTCTTCCTCAAATAACCAGGAAAAAACACATTTACTCCAAAAGCACTGTTCTGCAGCTGCAGTGATAAAATTCAGAAATAACTACACATGATGAGGACATGGCATGTGTGGATTGCTCACACAGCACTCTTGTAGATTCCCTAGTTAACAAAAGCCAAAGCAAGTTGCTACCATGGACTTGTCTTAGAAGAAAAAGGACCTAAACAAACAAAATGCTGCACTCAAGCTTCAACTCCTACACACATAGAAAAAGTAACAATCATAGCTGTTGGCTAGGAAATCAGGTTTATTTGCTGGTAATTTTCAAGTTAGTCAAAGACATCAGGGCAAATAAAAATGACAATATGAATTGAAAAATGCTCCAGCACCTGGTATCTGACAATATTTATTTTGAAAACTATGACTTATGGCAATTGTGCTTTCTAATGTCCTCCCTGGCTGCCAACTGAAACAGGCAAGTTTAGTCAGCACCTATCCAGACCTCCATAATAAAACTTCCAAGATCATCTCTTGCTATTTGATCTGAAGGTCTGAAGACACAAGGTCCTTCAGAAACTCCCAAAGAGTTATCTGTTATGAGTTGGTGTTCAGAAACCTTGCAATCCCCAGCCTCAGAAAAGCTTGCAAGCAGACATGTCCCATAGCTGATCATTCTGCAAACAATGTTGAAGTACAGCAAGAGAATTTGAAGAGTTACAAAAACTCAGCCATTGTCAGATATAATACAAGAAAACTATCATCTTGAACAAAAAATAATTAGTAATTTAAAAAATTATTAAAAATAAATCACAATGTGGCAGTAACATGTTGTGTCCCTTTCCCCCTCTTTCAATTTGGTATTGAAAATCACGTGAAGCAGCTTGTGCTGGCATTGATTAGACAGATCTGTTTCAAAAGTTCAAAATACACTGGTAAAATGGCACTAAATCCAGTTTTCTTTTAATGACTACTTTTGGTAAATGATACCTTAAACTGGACAGAAGCTGGACAAGGTCTTATGGGTTCCCTTTTACCAGAGGGTCTGTTTTCCTCTCTTTGCTTTTAGCAGTGGTAGAACTGGGGATCTAAGACTTCTTGCAACTTTCTGTTTCTCATGTTTCTGTAAAAAGTCTCAAATACAGGGGAATTACCAGCCTCTCTTTGCCTGTGACAGATGTTTTTCATTTCAAACATAACTGATGTAGAGGCAAGGATAAACAGAGGGCCAGAAAGCACCAGTAAGCAAATTTGGGACTTTCAGTAGATGAAATGGTACTGTCAGAGGTGTTTGTTAACAACTCTGTAACAGCATTTACATTGCTGACTTTCTCAAACAGAGAAAGCAAAAAACTCCAAATCCTAGTGTCTCTCAGTGAGAGCAGAACAGACCACACAGGTAGCAATGCCACCTCTACCATGCAGATTAAAGTGTTCAAAGCAGCTTCCTCTCCCTCTATTGGCAAAGCTACAAGCATGTACCATGAGGTTGGAATCTGACAGGTTGACACTACATACCACTGCCCCAAAGCACTGTGGATGCATTTGTAATGTTTCAAAGAGCAAAAGCACCAGAATGTGTAGAGGGACTTTATCTGAGAGTGACAAAGGCAAGATATTTGCAGTTGACAATGCCAAATCAGTCATGGCTTTATGCTAACTATAATGGTCATCTAATAAAAACACAGGAGAGAGTGCCTCAGTTATTTTATACCTTTTTTGAAGATGAAATTCTCTATTTATATTATCCCAAGGACAATTCAGGCTCTGTTATTGTTTGCTCAGGTTTCTTCTTAATACCACACAACTTAGGTCTTCCATATAAATGACAAGAAATCTCTTCATATTTAACTTCATACTACTGCAGCATGGCAAGAAATACAACATAGGCAGAAGCAGTTATCTAAGGATTTAAATGCAAAATCTAAAAGCAGAATGTTATGGGATATTAATTGCATTCAATCTAATTCAGGTTTTGCATATTATTTTATGTTTACCTACAATAAATTATGCCAATACATATATTTCATTTAAATGTAATAAGGCTGGCCTTCTTTGTATGATAAAAAAATATCAAAATATATCTAAACTTATATCCTATTAAAACTCTCTGTATAAGAAAACCTGTACAATACAAAAAGGAAATTTTCTTTATACCTTTTGCCTCTCAGAGAAAAACACTCCAAGATGCTAACGAAATCACACGATTTCATTAGCATTCATTTCAATGCTATTATTTGGAACTCATCTCCATAAAAGAAGTTACTGGAAAAACAAGGTTCTAGCTCTTAGAACACCTCCTTAAAAATACTCAGCACTTAGCTTTCTCTATTTCTTTCCACTCATAACTCAACTAGTGATGTATAGAAACATACATCATGAATACCTGCAAATGTATACAAACATTTTAACAGTCAAAGGATACTAAATTTTCAAATATAATGCTGTATTTAAATTCATGGCCCTAAAAGGAAAAAAGAAACATCTTCCATGTCTGGCAATACCAAAGGCCTTTTTTTCATTGTATCAGAATAGACATTTTCATTTATGTGTTTCCACTTCCCTCTCTCTAAGTACCATTTCTACTGGACTGAAGGAGCTGGTCACATCATGGTGGGTTTCCTCAACACATTTGAAGCATGATTTATTCGTTTACTGTAGGTCATAAGAAATCACTAGAATCACACTCCTACAGACTGTAGCACACTATGGTAAATGAAATTAAATACAACAAACATAAAACAATATGATTAAATAACACTCCAATCACACATAGTGTAAATCCTGCTTTAGTTGTATTAGAAGAACTGAGAAAACCACAGTTCCTTCCAGAAGCACTACCCTACAAGTACTGGGCTGTGGCTTTCAGGATGTGTCTTGAACTGCTGATTGTTGCAGGGCACAGTGGAATGCCTCATGCTCAGAGAAGGAAGACCTTTTGAGTAATACAGGAGTCAGATTACACCTGATTGGTCACCATTTTTTGTCATGTCACAAGAAACTTTTTATAGAAGAGGATATGTAATTTCCTGGCTTTTCTAAGATGTCACTCAAGTATTTCAAAAAGGTGCTAGATAGCCACTGAGAACATTCCTGGAAGCATAGCCCATATTTTTTGCTTTTCTTAGAAGCGGCTAATATCCAATTTTTTGATGCATCTTGATTCCACACTGTGACAAGCCAGGGCATGTTGCAGGCCTCACCCCTACAATTTCCCTGGAACAGAAAACAAAAGCTACATCTCAAGGGAGTCACAGCACACAACGACTATGTGAATGGATACTGGTGTGGATGACAAGACATCAAGATCCAGAGTATGCTGCAGTGCACATCGAAAGGTAAGTCAAGATACAGGTAAAAAGATTGTGGAATGAATATTTATGTCTCTTCCCGTTCCTACCTTCTTGAAATGTTTTGTTAGATTAAATGCTTAGAGGCTGAGAAAGTATTCTAGGAAAGTATCACTATAGTTTGCTGTGTTCTTTCACGTTTTCACTCAACATCTCCTTTGCCATTAGCTGATCCTGGAGAAACTATTAGTTAGACTCTACACGGCTGCACAGTTTTCTGTGCATGGAACAGGAGTAAGATGTATGTTTAGAACTGGTAAAAATTTTGCACTTAGGAAGAAGATCTTCAGAAACTGGAAACACTTTTCCACTTGTATACTTTGATTTGCAAGGAAATGAAAGGTAGTGAGAAATCCTAAGCAATTATTGGAGATCATCAATATTTAGAGAAAGAAACAAATGCTTTCTTGAAATTTGTAAGGCTGCACACAAAAGAAGAGATTAAATATTCCAGAACAACCACAGTTTTAGCTTTTAGGCCTAATTAATTCCACTAGCTGTCAGTGTTTGCTAAGAGATCTGTTGGGAAGTCAGCCATCCTGGTATACCTCTACAATCGACAAAAAATATAGACACCTAAAAAAGGCAGTGAACTGAATTATCTGCTGAATTCATCTGTCTCTCCAATAGTAGAGGGAGCAGAGAGTGACTTGCCTCCCACTTAACACCTTCAGCTGTGATTTCAGTTTGGCAGCAGACTGATTCAGCCACCAGGACTCAGCTCTGTTGTGTCTTCCACAGCCATTCAGGCTCTTGGGAGCGTTTGTGCAGCTGAACAGTGAATTGGCTTGGGGACTTGATGTGGATGGAGGGGGGAGGAAAAAAAGGTTGTTTTTCAGCTGAACATATTTCCCAATGGATTCACCATGCAGCTGCAGGATAGTTTTACAGACAACTAAAGGAATGATAGAGACATGGGGAAAAGCAGCTAAGGAAAGATGAAAAGGACACAGACTGCTTAGGGTGGCATTTTGGAAGCTCAGCTTTGATTAACATCAAGAGTCAACAGCATAGCAGCCTTTAAGTTTTCTGATACAGATCAAAAATATCAGAACCCCATTATTCAAATCACTGATCCACTGTTAAATTTATTTTGCTGGGCTGAAGTGGTGTAACGATTTTGAATATTTACTTTCCTACTGATTAGCTAATGCCACTCAAAAATCAGTTGTCCTACTCACTTCCCTATCACTGGCTGCCATAAAGCATCAAGCCAGTGAACTTCGTATTGTGTACTCTGCCTAATTCAACAGAGAAGTAAGTGATCATTTGCACATGTTTCATTCAGCTCTAATGTGTTGCTGGGCATTATGTCAGTGCACAGATCTTGGTATTAATTACTGTGGAAACACAGCCCAAGTATCTGGAGTTAGACAGGATGGATCCAAATCTAATCCGAATGTACTGAGACATGTCCTGTTCAACGTAGTTTCAGAATCAAGATAATATTTTAGAAAACAGGAAATGTTTTCACAAATACTCCCAAAACTTAATGTCACTTTTAACCCTGTGCAAATGCTTACTTATTAAAGTGACTTATCACTTGAAGCACTCTCTGGAAACTGTTGAACCAACACCAAATACAATGCTGTTGTTTAAAGCTCAAAATAATAGCAAACAGAGTAAGATAGCCTTTGCTCTGAGACAGTAAGTGCATTAGTAGGACATTAGCATTTATTTAACATAATAGAAAATTTTAGAAGTTTTCTCTAATGTCTGATTACAGTAAAGTTCCGTGCTGGAAAACAAGTGTAACTGATTAGGCACTTTGCTCCTAGACACAGCATTCTGTCAAAGACAGACATAAAACAAAACCGTGTCATAATAGGCTGGAGACCAGATACAACCGTTAGTCCCTACTGTCAAAACAAACCAGTCTGCACCCATGTATGACTGACTGAACTGATCTGTTTTCAACCTTCCCAGAAATCCTTAATACCACAGGCAAAGCTATTGAGGATGTAAATATCCTAGTGTAAACAGAACTTGGAGATCAATGTGTCTGTATTTTTTTCAAGCATATAATTCAATTATACATTTAATTATCATTAGTCAAAACCCAAGAGTGAATGGAAACACTGCTCAAGATAAATGCCCATAGAAATATGAACCAGCACTACTTTTACTAGAATTTAGCTTAAAGAGTTCCAGCAATTAACTGCCAAAAAGAAAAAAAAAACAACAAAACCCAAATAGCATTATGCTGTCACTTTGCAAAATCTGTGTCTGAAGGACAAAAAATATATATATATATATACACACACCATTTTAGAAAAAAATTTTTGACTCAAATTCATATTCACAGAAGTCATCAGCAATACATCAAGATTTTATGTAGGCTCAACATATCTGAAGCTGAGCAATCATGAGTTGGAACATTCTGGTGAGTTGAATGAAATGTTGCGTAACTATCTACAAATCAATTTACCATGCCAATGACATGGCTGAAAAGTGCTCTGAAAAACAGTGCTACATTGACAACTGTAATACATTCCACACTTCAGTACCGAAAAGATTACAAAACACAGTCCCAATGCACATGAAAACAGATACCAATTGAAACACATCCAGTTTTACTGCAATCATCAACTGAAATAATTTCCTAATCTGTTCACAGTAGCAGTTACAAAAATGCCATATTTATATCCATATTTTAAGAAAGTCACACCTATGAGCTGTGGAAGTTGTGTAGTTGTTAAATTAATACCAATCTTGTCAGAAAGCATTGAGGAGATACAGTGACCTACTTGTACAAAATCAGTTCTATCTCCTTCTGAAAACTTCAGTAGCTAAACACATTTTATGAATAATCAATTTCTACACATGGTGCCAAAGTCTTATCGTGACCAAGAGAATGTAGAAGCAGGACTGTTAGCCAAGTAACTAACTGCTACACATTAAATTTGTAAAAGCCTTTGGCAGTGATCTGAAGAATTACTGGACAGAATGCATAATACTTGTATCTCATTATTTTGTGAACAATTCTCAAAATACCCAGTGCAACAAGTCATAGTTGTATAACTTAGAAGTCATAACTTCTCACTATATCCTTCCACTCAGACTAGAATGTCTCACAACCTAAGTGTTCCAAGTGGAATATGAGTGTTCCAACTCATGAATTTGAGTTGAATTTTGATACTGAGCTGATAAAATCAACAAATGATGCAGTAATCAAGTCTTAATTCATGGCCAAGTCCCTAATGGAAAAGAAGGGTCAGAACTGTGCAAACACTCATCCTCTCCTCAGCAGGGATGAGGTGGGATGTACACAAATTAACTTGGTTTAGACCTTCTGATATGATCTTTCCAAATGAGGAAGATATTGTGACACAGACTTCCGTCAATTATGGTATGTTAACATTACAGTGTTTTGTTAAGATGAAGACTGTGAGAGCAATAGAAACTGAAGTAAAAGTGAAGCCTTTTCTAAATGACAAGTTTATAAAAAATACAGGGTATATTATTTGGTAAATCCATGCCAAAGTATGAATGTTTGATTTTTGTTAAACTAATGTTTAACAGTTCCTCCTATTGTCTGTGTAAAGTCCCCCAGTGATCCGTATTCAGTATCCCAGGCTGAATCAGAGTATTTGTTTATCATCTTCTCTGACAGAGAAGCTTGGGTTGCCTTAGCTCATTCCTTAGTCTTTAGGAGACAAACATGGAAATCTTACCTCTCTTTTGTTTTACCTCCTGAAGCAGCAGGATATTGGAAATGAGGTGTGTTCGGTGGCCTTGATTTTCAATTCCCAGTTTTCTAAGATCAACTTCTGTAAGATGGAATAAGTCCTGTAACAAATGCCAGAATAAGGAAAATATTATACTATTAATACAGGAGAATTCAAGTGTCTTTCAGATATGTTTGCTGTTTCTGGTACTGTAAGTTATATAACAGCAAATGTAAGGGGGGAAAAAAAAAAAAAAAAAGCGCCCAAAAGTGCTCGTATGCCAACTGCATTGAATGAAGGACGATAAATCTCAGAATGAACTGAGAATAATGATTTTGGAAAGGAAAGTTCTGTATAATGAAAAGGATATTCACTATAATAATAGATAACATGAGTTGTGACACTGTTTCAAAGAACAAGAACTTCCATATAATGCATTTGAGTAATCAAACTGTTCTTTTAATCCACTTTCTCTCTGAAAACTCATTACTATTTTACTTTCAAAATAAGCTGTTGAATAACTCCAGACATTATTTATAAGGCAGTACAGAATTTCAATTTGATGTTGATTTGTAAGTAAGTATAAAGCTTCATTTGATGATGAAGACTTTCAGAACAAATGGAAAATATATCAAAATATATTTCTGTATATTTTTACTGTTCTGTATCTTCACTGTAAATAAGATAAAGAGAGGTATATAGAATGTACAATATTTTGTTACTAGCAAGTTGTGTTACTGAAAGTGGCTTATTCTAATGGAGATTTGCAATTCAGACCCCAAAACACAAAATTAGATTGATTCACTGTGTAAATAATAAGACAATTGACACAAAATTTCTAGTGTGAACCACTATTTCTGAAAGTGTAATTTTAAAATCTTTCTTTCAAACAAAAAGCACTTCAAAAGCCTGACATTATTTGCTTTAGAGTGAATAGTGCTTAAATTACTGAAACCCTCAATTTCTTAAGTCACTAGCTAACACTATTTTAAAAGAAATAAAAGTTTTCACTGTTGGAGAGCTTCAGTCATGCTTGAGAATGTAATATTCTTTCTCAAATGATAACTCATATGTAATTAATGACATGAAAGTAGAGAGTTGCATAATTCTTACTTCTAATTTATTCCTTTCTAGGTTTGCCCAAATGCAAAAGTTGGTAGTAATGTTGAATTAACATTTCAGTAGAAAGGATTTTTCAGCTTTGGCAACAGTGACAGAGGGTTCCATTGCTTTTCTCAAAGACCCAACATACTTCTCCCAAATCCCAAAATCATCCTTAGAGAAAAACCATGAAGGAGAACAAATGCAATATGCCTGCTCTTCAAACTTCAGCAAAAAGTTTGTAAGAAGGAACATAACTAAGATTGTTGCTAACCCCAGTACTCAACAGCAGATGCTCAGGGTAACACAATGGAAACTTTTATAAATACCTTTTGATTGTGGTTTTTTGGTAGCTTTAAAGACCTTACTTAACATTTTCTCAAGAATTTTATTGAAAAAGGACATTTCTCACCTCTATACCATCATATTGTTCAAAGAGTGTGCAATATTCTGCAAGACCAAGCTGGGTCAGCCAGTTAGAAATGGGTAAATACTTCATTATCTTTTCCTCCCCAATGCCTATGACTCTGAAAAACAAAACCAAATTACAAATAACATTGCTTAGAAATGTTAAACTGAACTCAGAAAGCACTTCATAAATATAAGTTTCACTATTATGGCCAAAGAGATTAACACTTTCTTGGCTGCATGGTAAGAGGTAGTTATCTGTGCATTAAGATTTTTATCTTTAATTCACTGTTTCATTGTAATCCTCATATAAGCAGGGAATGTTGAATACTGTGATTTGGTTAGCAATTGCAGCTGAATTAATCTTTTAGAAGATGACTCAACAGAGCCACTTGATATGCAGTATCAATTAAAACATACTCAGCCTTTGTATTCAAAGAATGTTTCTCAATACCTTGTTCAGTGATCATTCTTCTTACATGTGTGACACATGAAAAAGTGCATTAAATGAAGAGGAATAGCAAAAGGAGCAGTGTTTTCTGTAAGAATATGAAGGGTGTGAATGAAACTGCATTCTCTGTAAGACAGTCAAAATGACGAAGATTCTGTGGTGGGTGTTTGTCCAAGGTGGGAACATAGCTGAAGTCAACCTGTTAAAGAATATTTCTAAGGAAGAAAGCAATTGAAAGATTTTTACAGTTTGTTTTCATCATGTAATCTGAATTTGAGTTATCTGTAAAATAAAATATTTTTCATTACTTTTTTCCTCAGTTGCTAAGATAAAAGATAGGCATTAAGATGGACATTTGATGGACATCAGAAGATAAAAGACATAAAATACTCTCCTGCTATCACTGCTGTAAGCAGTTATGCAAGATCTGCATAAATTCTTAAGCTTCCAAGAATTGCTGCATTTCTGAAGACACATCTATGTGCAAGTTTGAGCACAGCCTAAATCAATTAAAGGATGCCCAATTCTAAATCTGTAACTTGTAGTCTGAACATTTTTTGTCAGAACACTGATGCCAGAAGCAGGAAATGCTCATGTTCAGACACTTAGTGCATTTAATTGTATATTTTTGTTATTTTATTTTTAGTTGAAGATCATAATTTTTTAGTTGAAGGTCATTTCTCTCATCTGTACTTCAGAAGAAGTAGTTGCTCATTAGCTCTGGATAAACCAACTGTAATTATGACTTTTCACCTACAAACCACACGTTCTAATGCATCTGCCTACTCTGAACACACAAGAAGGTGCCCCAAAGGCTGACATGTTATGGTCAGCAAAGAGTCAGTGTTGCTTTCTGTGAGATGGGGAAAGTAATTTAGCATTTTCATAATTCTTGGAACACTAGAAAACCGTTGATGTGGTTTTTTTATTATTATTATTATTTTTTAAATAAAAATTGCAAACCTAAAAATACTGTTCTGCAGAAAGGTAGGCCACAGTAGCAGATTATTTGTGTCAGTGGACAATCCTTTCCTAGAAATGGTTTTGAAGTATTTCAGTTAGAACGGCAACTGTTAGCAATATACAAAACGTTTTGGACCTGACATTGTTTCAGAAGCCTCTGTGAATTTTGCCTCAGTGCTCAACCTTGGAAAAGACTCAAAATGATTTCACTTCAGAGACACATACACAGTTACACTGTGGAAGTTGTAATTCTGGAATTTGCCACTTCATAGTCTGTTAAAGAACAAACCTGCTAATTTGCTACTCACATTGCGAAATCCCTCTGTTGTCCATTAGAATACTCTGCTATGTGCTTTACTGCAGATTTTTCATTATTGTGAAAATATTTCAGGTTATGGATGAGGAGTATACATCTAAAGAACTGTGGCATTCCAGTAACAAAGAGTGTCTTGTGGAGTAACATTGACCAGAAAATCTCCACATTTAATTGACACACCACAAAAGAATTTCCTTGAGGAATGTTAAAGCTACAGAGAACATTCTTATGTGAGGCGAGGACAAGCTCAGCCACTGACATCCTTCTTTTATGGCTTGCTTTAAACAGGTACTTTCAGGTTGCTAGATGGTCAGCATGAAGGGCATATGATTCTCAGAGAGATAAAAGGAAAAACACAGCTAGTTGGCTAAAACATAAATAAAACCATGAACAAATACCTCTTTTCTGGTTCATACATTTTAAAGAGGCTACAAATTTCTTGTCATAAAGGAGCTTGTTTTCAAAACTGTTCAACAACTGTTTAACAACTTCACTAAGAATATATTTTTAAGACTACAAATTTTGTATTTAGTTGTGAATACTTAGGTTTCCATATTAATACATGACAAGTAAAAAGATCTACACTAATCATTAGAAAGTCATCACACTTACCATCCCAGAACAAAGAGACTGCACTAATTCTGCACTAAGCATGAAAGGAATCCCAGAAGTTCCACAGAGCAACATTCTCTTTAACAATACAGTGATAAACAGTGATAATCTTGCTTGGCCAGATGCATTTGCTGTTATTAATTTATACCGAAAAACCCCAAACTAACAAATAAATGCAAACGAAAATACCAATACCTCTGTTGTCCAAACCCCCATAAAAAACCAAAATTCAAGCAGAAAATGTTGTTACCCTTGTATGACAACAAAAATACAAGATGCATTGCTTTCAAATATACTGCAATTACAGAATGGCACTATTTTTGGCACACTTTTACATGCTATTAAGTCTTTGCTAACACCTTGGCAGACTTTTCCTTATTGTTTTAATGAAAAATTTTTTCCTACAGCTGAAGGAGAAAAAATGCCCTTTTTCTCATAAGGTAACTAATTGCCTTTCTGGTCTTTCTGCTAATGGTAATTTTGGTGAATAAAATCTAACAACTCTTATTTGACCTTTTTTAACTCTTATTAAATACTACACTGTTCATTGGATGCAGGGTACAGCCTAGTGGTCAGGACTCAAGATATATTCATAGCTTGATCAAGGTTAAGAGTAAAATGGAATTGCAAAAAAAAATTGTAAAACCCACTAAATATATCATTATGAGATGTGATATAGCATTTTTAAGATGTAAAATATGATTATGAACACACTGGCAAAGTGTGTGGCAGATTTTGGGCACATATTTTTTTTCCCTACTACGAAATTAATATCCTTTCTTTCCAGGGAAAGGAAGGGAAGAAAAATAAAAATGACAGCATATATTGCAGAGAAATACAAGATCCCTGTTTTATTTAGCTATTCTAAACACTGTCAGTTCCTGTACATGTAAGGACCTGCAAAAAGAGATCATAAAGGTTTAGTCAGGTCATCAGATTTTTGGAACAGAACCACTAAGGCTACATGACCTGCTTCTATTTATTCAGTTAGACTTTGTTATTACTTAACGAGCTCAAGAAGGAAGTTATTCTGGACTCCTTACATGGAAGGTCTTGCAGAACTATCCACATAATTTATAGCATTTCAGGGGTTTTCACATATAAATAAACAATTTAAATCCCACCTAGGTTTGTATCATTCTTGTTTTGAACACCACCTGTTCAGAGGCTTTTATGAAATCAGGTTACTGCTAAAAAGTTATGAAACAAGCAATAATGGGAGATTCCTAGCATGGCTCTCTGATCCACTGAGCTGAACTTTTACTTTCAGAGTGCTTTCCTGCCTTCTGTCTCACAGTTGCAGTCATGAATATTGGGGCACACATGATGCAAATGCACACACAGAGAAAGGTGTTTTATATGTAGCTTTTAAATCCAGTTGTTCACACTACAGTGCTTTACTAGACTGCTAAGTCAGTGCTTCTTTCCTCTATCACAGTATCCCAAAACCATTAAAAGATGCTGCTGCTGCCATTGGCTTGTTATGCTGCAAACACAAGGTAAGGAATATGCAATATTGGATTCTTACTTCAGCTATGTTTTTGTCAAATTAGCATCACTGTAATTTTTAAAAAGTGTGTATGTGTGTATGACAAAGGCACCACGATTGAGTAACTCCAAATCACTGTGGGATTATAGTAAGTATTTCAGGCACAGTAATTAATGCTCCTTTTTCAGTCTCCCTTTGGGATTCAGGAAATAATATGACAAGGATCAAACCACATATCATGGTATAATCCTGTCCCCAGCAAAATTACTCATGTGAGTCAGCAGAGCCAGCAATTTCATCTCATCTGGAAAGTAATTTCCCTTATTGTGCCTTTTCTATTTCAGCAAAATTGACTTGGATTGTGCTTCTAAATTAAAACTAGCCTCCTGCTGTGACAAAATAATTTATTAGTATAAATTGATTTATTGGACACTTGCCCAAGTAAGTTTTCTTAAGGTTTTTAATCACTTGAAATTGGTATGCTTTCCTAACTTGAATGAAAGCCCATCAGTTTTGTTTTCAGATAGATTCAGATAGACTTCCACTTCAGATGTACCTTCATCTTTTTCTGCCATTAATGAAGTCAACGAACCCTCTAAATTACAGCCTCAATAAATCTGACCTTTCCATGCAACATCATGTACACCTCAGGTCCTGTGTTGTGGCAGTGAGTAATAACACTGACCAAAGGTCTGCCCCCTTTGCTGATCACAACTATTTGTGCTTAACTAAGCAATTCATTCAGGAATGTTGTATTATAATGCATGTTCATGTGGCAGAAAGTTTCTGCCATTTGAGTGCCAGTTTCTGAATGCTGTAGAATGAAAAACTAAAAAAATTGGAAATAGTCATGACGCTTGTGATGTCAAATCTCAGATCTTACCACCATAATACAAAAAAACCCCAGCTCTTCTTTGGCAGACTGAGTCATAATTCTATTTCTCCTCTCTCTTCTTTAATCAATTTGCCAAGTGTAAGATGTGTTGTAAGTAGTACAGTTAATTTTCAAAAATACACAGATTTACCATTTAAGACAGTAAATATGTGTATTTTGGAAAAATCTCAAAAGATAACTGTTTTGTAAAAGGAATGCTAAAGGCAGATTGGGAAAGCCAGAAGGTATCAGTCAATGACCCCAAAACTTGCTTCATCTCCACAGAAGTGTTAACATTTTAGTGAGAAAAGTAACCTTCTTCTCTGAGATTGTTTCTATGGTAATGGTAATTTGCCATAATTCCCGTGACACTTGTTCTAGCCTACTGCCTTAAATAAATTTTGCAGTTAAGAATTGGACAAGGTTCTCCTAACCTAATAAAGCTATAAGCCAGTAATGCACTTACTAAAGTCTGTTATAAAGCCAAGTCCATCTTTTCTGCTAGCAAAAAGGGAAGGGCACCTGCAAGATGGGGCAAGAGACAGAAGCAGCAGAAATACCTGAAAAGCAATCCACCAGCAGAATCAAAGTGTCAGACACTGATCAAACAAATATTGATGCTGTGCACTAGCCACCAGAGAAAGCATTTATTGGGCCAAGGACTGTGGCTAAAAGGAGTTAGAAACTAGGACCAAAAATTCCTTCCTTTCTGTATTCACAGGAACAGAGCTTGGTACATTGCACATAAACTGGATGACTTCACAAGTAAATGATCTCCATTCTTTTTTTCAGACAGGAACAATATGCCAAACCTTGATGTTTTGGTTAACTCTGCATGAAAAGCAATAATAGGTGACAATTACTCGTTGTTTAATAATTATTACAAGCAGATTCCAAGTCTAGACTTACATGAAAGTATCTTAAAGGGAAGAACTACTTAAGTAAGGAAGTTTCACAGATGGGAATGTGACCTATGTAGAAACCTTGTGCACAGGGCATCAAGGCTGAAGAGGGAAAAAGCATAAGAACATGAAGTAAAAAAGGGTAATGTTATTACAATGGTGATGGTTTAATAAAATGAAACAAAGAAAATGATCAAAGTAGTACCTCTGATAAATCCCTGTTATAACATGTAGAAAATACACAAGAAACCATGAAAAAAGATGTGAGGGAGACTTGACCTGGTAGAGAAAATTACCCAGGAGAAGTGACTGTTATTTCAAGTCAACTCAGGTGTCTTCTTTCCTTCACTGTACATCCACAAAAAAGCTTGTGCTGCCACAAAGCAAGCAATGACAAGGAGCTGCTTACACAGCAAAAGTGAAAATTTGAGACATTGAGCATCCAGTCAAATCCTGCTACAGGTTATGGACTCCTTTGCCATCCAGAACAGAGTGTGCATGCAAACACAAACCTTTAATGTATCCTGGACTGCAAAATAAAGCAAGTGAGGCACAGACTTTCTTACTTTGGCCAACTGTGTTCTGGGAACAACTCCAGTAAAAAGACTGGTAATTCTCTAGGGAGTGCAGCACTCGAAGTCACTGTAGCTTTTTGATTCAGTGCAAAAATCAAGGGCCTTTGAACAGGAGAAATGATAAAGCTGCACAGAAAATTTCAGTTCTGGTTTATAATACCCAAGAGGTTTAAAATCTGGAGTTTTTTGCTCTAGAACAATCTGAAAGACTTTTAAGCATACCAAGTTGATATATTCTTAAACAGTCCCTTTCGCTCTTAATGAAAGGACAGGCTTGATTAAGGTCTCTATCTCTTAATCCCATGGGAGTCTATGCAGAAGCTAAATCACTGAAAAGTGACAAAACCACACATTTTACTGGAATCATATTTCATGATTTGTTGAAAAGAGAGGAGTACAGGAAAACAGTGGCAAAACCAAGGTAAAACTGTGTATCACCAAATATACCACTATCTTGCAACACTTCATTTGCAAACAGATCAAAGCAAGCACTTAAATTCAAGCAGTGACTCTATTACATTGAATTTAAAATACAACTGAAAGAATGTTCCACCAAAACTTCTAAAGCACCATATTTTAAAGTCATAATCAGTATTTACAACGTAAGTGCTAAACAAAAAAAGTATTAAAAAAAGTCCTGACTGTGTACATAGGAGATTTAACTTTTACTCTTCTTTCCTCTTTCCTGGAATTTCTAGGCATTTCATTTCAAGCTTTTCCCCTAACTGTGACTATTAAAACATAATTGAAAACTCTGCAATTCTCAAAGTTCTATGGAAAACTTGAAACTGAAAGTGAATTGTAATCTCTAAGAAATACATTTATTTTTTGCCATAATGCAAATGACAAGCGTAAGTTTGCTTGTAGGATACCATAAGCTGGAAGCTTCTTTTCCTGTTTATATTGCTACCAATTAGCAGTTTGTGTACTACAATCTAGGTAGACATAGGTGAACTTTATAGATTGATTATAGTTACATTGTAAACTATCACATTTTCATCAAATGAGTAAAATTAAAGCACAAGTCTGATAATCTTATAGGGTAAGGATATGATCATAACTCCTCCTAGTGGAAGCACATCCGACAAAACAAAATTCAGAAAAATACACATTTCCTAGGTATCATTGGTTTCATTAGGTATCATTAGGTTTTTGCTGGTACTAGCTAGCTCTGCAATTTTCTACCCTTTACTGAATTAAACTAGTCTCATCCAACTTTTCAGTACTATAGAAAAACATCTATAGGCTGTTAAGGAAGGTGAAAATCATTTCAGTTTAAAGCTTTCTGTTACACTGGTATAACATGGTTTCTACACATAGCTGAGAAACAGATTTCAAATTAATCCAAAGCAATCTTTTACTGTAGGACTATGTGTCACCACCATCTCTTCAAACTGTGGGTGAGACTGATGTGATGTAAAGTAACTTACATTTATCGTGAACAATGACGCTCTGCTGATTTACTGGTGCTGGGAGTGCAGCTCGCTGTGGCTCCTTTTTGTTTCCTCTTTCACTCATACTTTGTTTCAACTGTGCCAGGAATGATTTCCATGTGAATGAATCCCCTACACTTATCTGAATAGACTACTCTGTTCACCCAATTCCATCTCCAAGGCTCAGACTGTCACAGACATTACACACGCTGTTCAGCCTGAACCTAGAGGAGTGGTTTTACCAGAATAGCTCAGAGAAGACAGAGCTATGAAGAATATGCAGTATCACAGGCTATCAATACTCTAATTCATTTATTTTAGTCTCTGATTTGCTTCACATTTCCTTGTTCAAATTGTTTTAAGTCCAAAGTATTTTTGGTGAAATTTTGAGAAATTGTTGTGAAGGATATAATTATATTGGATTCTTTGAAAAGAAACTATTAGCATAAATGTTGTTGGCAGTCTAGGCACTGAAGGGATACTTCTAACATGGATTTTTTTTGTTAATCCAACCTTTAGCAAATCTGTTGCAGACTACAGAGGAACAAATACAAAACATTACTCAACTTGTATATGCTGTTCTGGTCAATGTTTGTGTAAAGATAAATAGTCTCCAAAGTACCAATCAGGAGTTAAATACATTCTGACTCAGTAACTCAGCAACCACACAGCAGATTTTCGTGCCAGACGTCTCACAAAAAAATGTCACTGACATCAAGCTACTTTATGTCAGACTTCAAATCAGGTATTTTCAGTTGGTGGGATGTCAATACTTATCACCAGTAGCTTACAAGAAACAACTATGACAGTGGTTCATCATTCTTTATGTACTGCTTATGGAAGGCATAGACTAACCACCCTTTATTTATTTTCCTTACATACAAGAGTGTAACTTTCTCCATTTCATAATATCAACATATTTTTAATTATTGAGCCAAAGTTCTAAAACAGAAGCAGCAGTTTTTCACACAATCTTATTCAATCAGGGACATAGTGTCACTCATGTCCTGGGTAGCAAAAGGATAAAGAAGTTTAAGAGATAGTCTATGCAGATAAAACAACAAATAAAAAAACTATTTAAAACAAAGACAGACACAACCAAGATCTCTGAAAATTCTTACAGGATGAATTACTAACATCTCTGGTGACATGCTGGGGTAGTAAATATGCTTGTATACTCACATTCTTACAACACTTGCATAAGTGGAAGGTTGTCCTAGGAAGAGACTTTTGGTCCAATTCATGCAAATGTTCTTGCATTGCCCATGGAATGCAGATGTGGCACAAAGCTGCTCCCCTAGTACAAGCTAGTTCAAATAATTTTCAAAGTGTCACTGCTCTTGCAGATTTTAGCAATACTTGACCCAGTGTATGGGCAGTTCCCTAACTTTATCTCCACAGCCACATTAATCATCATACATTCTCCTGCCACTGGTCTAAAGTTAAAATGAATGTGCTGTGTGTGCTTTTTGATTCCCAGAAGTGGCAAATGTTTGTGCTTAATGCAGGTGATAGGACAGCAATCAAGTGATCAAGTATTCATGAACCTAGCATGTCACCAGACGTACAAATCTCCAAATACATTCAGTACAAGCAACTGAACAGATCTTTTGAAGGCTAGAGCTAATTGTAATAGTATTTATGTGACCAGACTCAAATGAATAAATAGAACTAAGATAATCAAACACTTAAACAGAAAATGTTGGTCACTACAGTCTAGTAAATCTTGCCTCTTTCTGTATGTCTGTGTGGTCTTTTGTAGCTAGATGGGAGTTCATCCTACCTGCACAGGCAGTGTGTTAATTCAGTGCTGAAACTGAGCCAGTATTCACTGTTGAAAAGATTCCACAGCTGCTTCTCAGCTTGAACAGCCAGAGCCTATAATGCACCCAACAGTAACAGACTGTAAATACATATGCCATATAATCAGAAATCTGATTAATGCTAGCATGCTAATCTGTCTGTGGGGAGAGAGATGAAGAAAAAAGGAGTTTACATCTGTGATTCTATGCTAAAATTTTACTGTGGACTGATCCAGCTACAACATTCTAATCCTGCTCCTTTCAATTCCTCAGCCACATCAGCCCAGAAGTTCCTCACCTCCATTACACCATTTGTGTGGTCAGATGCTAAACTAGATACATGAAATGGTCCTATTTTACTGAAAACACAAAATTTTGTCCCTGCACACTGTGTGTATTTTTAAAAAATTTGCAGAGCCAGTACCACAGCCTGTCTCAAGTTCTGTAACTACTACTTACTGCAATGGGTTTCTGAAATGTTTTATCATTTAACACATTCCTCTTCAGCTCTTCTGTCCTTCAGAATAGGAAGGAAATAGTAGGACTCCCATTTTTTTTTTAATAAGGCTGCTCAGAGACACAGAACTTCTGAAAAAGCTCCACTTTTTTTTTTTTTTTAATATCCTTTTTATTTGCCTTCTCGTGTTTGAAACTTTATAGTTAACTCAGGTCTTTCTTTCAAGAAATTCTACAAATGTGTGTTCTACAAATAACATAGTTTTTTAAAAAAGGCTGAGATATTCACATGACTAATTAACTCCTGGATTTGAGTGCTGTTTAATCTACCAAAATTGACTTGTGATAAGAATCCAACTGGCAGCAGAAATAACAACAAAATACATCACTGGTGTGTTTGCTAAGTCACAACCAACAGAAAAATGTGCTCTCCAGTTGTGCTTCATTCTGCACTCACGTGGCAGTTTTTGCAGTTTTAAAAAAGGAAGGACTATGGTGGCACTTCTCACACACCCCAGAGCTAAGTCAATCTTCTTAGCTTAAGACACTGATAAATGTGGTTTCAGCAAACCACATTTTTTGCACTGAAATGGATTACAACAAAAAGTTTAGCTTAGCTGAGCTTGGCTTCCCCATTTCTGCAAGAGCTTAGTAGTCCTGAGCCTTTTTACTCTGCAACCTACCTTTGCTCTTTTGTATATATATTCTTACTGCTCAGCTGCTCTAAACTCCTGAACTGTGGAGTTAACAAGATTTGTCTTCTCCTTCCTACTCTTTGCCTCTCACTCCTCATTAGTCTGGTACTCCAAGCCACAAAGTCATACCTGGTGCATTTTCCTATCTACTTATGCACTCATTTTTGCTGACTTTTATTTTACAACAAAGTGATAAGAACTGTTTAGGGGTTAGGAACAGAACATAACATTCTAGTTGCTACCTCCAGATTCAAAAAGCTGCATGATAAGCAATTAAAAAAATTAACTTTGAAATTAAAAATAATTGACTTGTAAATTCAACACCTTCAGAAAGTGAAATCCCAAAGTTTGCTTCATCCCCACAGAAGTGTGGAGTAAGAAACAAATCAGCCACTTGCTCATTTGTTTCTTTTTAATCAACCCATAATTTAAAAGGAAAAGAAAAATAGTGCATTTCCTGAAGATGATCAACAATCATAGAATCATTTGGTTGGAAAAGATGGTCAAGATCAAATAAACAGGCTTATTAAAATAAACTATTGTATTCAATGAGGATGATTCTGTAAGGCACTGGGCACAAAGCTGGAACAAACGAAGTTTTAATATAAATTCTGTTTTAATTTCAGATTGATGTTTCCTCCATTTTCTAAAGGGAATGTCCTTGTATACACGGCAGTTAGGGCTGGAACTCAGGATACCATGTAACTTGCACTGAGACAACCAGCAATAAAAAAATGCCTGAGTATCACTAAAAGTTGGGCTAAAAATTGTAACACATAGGAAGCTGCTTTATGGAGAGCTCAGCCATAAAGGACAAGATGGGTCATAACCTCAACGTTCTTAGTAAGTCAATCTGTAAGAGTCAGACAGATCCTTTATTTATCTGTGATTGTATATGCAAAAAGCAATAACTTGGTTTGTAGTACACCTTTGGACCCAAACAGCTAACAAGTTTAAATGTAAAAATACTTTGGTTCTAGTTGGAGAAAACACTAGCAGCAAGTCAGGAATTTCTTTGAATCATCTGAGCTTACATGCAAAAATGCTACTAATCATATTTTTGGAAATGCAGGGCAAGTCTCATAAACAAAGAACTACTTCCTTTCCCTTTGAAGATATGGTATAGGCAGTGCCAGGAGTACTGGAGACAGATAAAAAGCACCACAGGTAGATGAAACAAAATGCTGAGCCAGTCTAAACTTGCCATGCCAATTCAAATTTGTTCAGAGTATTTTTGATTAATTTTGTGGTAGCAAGCTTAATTCCTTACCAAATCTGGCCACATCCCATTTTTATTAGTATTTCTGCAGATAGCACAACGGATTTCTTCCCAGTCCCATCCTGTTTCACTCCTACTCTGTGATGCAGTGTTACAGCATTTAAGCCACCAACCATCCTTAAATTGAGGCTGGATTCTATTGATTTCTCTGTCATCACCACTGAGCTTTCCTTACCTGCTGACTTCTGCTCTGCAGCACTCCTCATGACAAGTTCTTACTGACACTGTGCTGTGCACTAACTCTCTTCCTCAGAGCCTCTCCAGCCTTGCCTCACCATATCCTGTAGCAATCTGCTCCAATAACAGCATGAGTGCAGAGGCAGGATGATCCACACTGCTGCAGGGTAGGGCACCTTCCAGGAAAACTTTGGTTCTCAAGCGTAACTTAGAGCATCTCAGCTGAGGTTCAGAGCAAAGCTGATTGCTTCAGCCAAGCCCTTACTTTGCAGCAATATCTGAACGCCTGTTCAGTGACACAGGTGTATCTTAGTTTGGGTTAAAATCCTAATGCATTGCAGCTGAAGCACTGGGCTTCTACATGTAGTATTACTTTGGCTTTGGTTGTGCTGGCTGTAATCCTGCAATTACCAGATAAACTCATCAAAAAATTTATAGTGTATCATGTGCAAACTGAGAGCTTCAGTGCTTTTAAGCAATGGAGTTTAACTTATTAAATATTTCCTCTGCCATCTGTCTGAAGCTTTATGTATTCCATTAGAAGAGCAAAAGACAAAGACAGCTCAGTTACAACTCTCTGCAGTGGTTACAGCAGCTCTGCCTTGATATATTTCCCTTCATTTAATACCCCACCTATTTCAAAGATATTCTAAGTGTTTACAATACAAAAGTATATCTGTATGCAAAAATAACACAGACTTGCACATCAGCAGTAGTGTTCCACAAAATGGAACTAAACCAGAGCCAGCTCATCTCCTGTCCTGCAGGGCTTGCTCAATAGAAGGCTTTCCAAGTGAGCCTGCATCAGGCTTGCTGCAGGAAGAGGATCTGATCTCTGCTGAAACAGGAGGGTGAGTGAGTTTCAAGACTGACAGCATTGCACTGTAAAATGTGCAGTTTATTAGCACAAGTACCTGTGTTAATTTTAACACTCACACTGATAAATCCAGAAATTTGATGAAGTGCACCAATCTGTAACACAGTAGTCATTGTGCTAAAGTGTATAGTTGAGAGAACTATATTAAAGTCTTTCAAGTACTTTAACCTATAATATAAAGTAATATTTCCATATGATACTTAACATTATATGGAAATTTTCTGCTCTCAGTTCTAATGACATGGCTGGGCATGGGTGTACAGAACTTGTACATGGAAAACAGGGGAACACCTGTAAAGAGCATTGCACTTATTGATGGTCCCCAAACTTCATGAGCAAAGTAATATGATTAGTTTCCTAGACCGTTTTTGCTAATTCTGATATTTTAAAATTTTATTGCAGTTTTTTTGAAGTCATTCTCTCTCTTGGTATAACTAAAAACTCTATTTTATCCTGCTCCTCAAGCTATCTTGTCCATTAACTTTTTACTTTTCCTCTTCCAGTTTCATGGACTCCACTTCTAGAGAATCCTTCTAATAATATTTTCAAAAAGTAGGAAATAAACTCGGTATTAATAAGAAAGACACAGACAGAAAAATGTGAGATGCAGTAAAGAGGAAGAAAAGCAGTAGCTAAAACCAGCCAGATGAAAAGACATCAGGAAAATTTTAAGCTGAAGTAAGTAAGGAGAGTAGAAAATAGAGAACAGGAGTCTAACACACACCAAAATAAATAGCTGAAAGCCTGCAGTAAAACACAATTAAAGAAAAGGCTGACGTGTGAGAATGACTAAAATTTTCCTTGTTTGTTTTTTTTTTTTCCCCCTACTGTTACATAAGCAATAGTGCAATTTCACTAGTGGAAGAGTCTGTAAACATGTTAATAGCTCTAGAAGTAGATCAAGAGTTGCCTAGATAATAGGTTTCTATTTTCTAAATACATAATTTTTCTCCCCATTAATTAAAAAAAATTCCATAGTTGAATTGCATCAGTTGGTATGTTGTCTTCTGACTGAATTCCTGTAAAGTAACACTGTCCTCAAGGCATTTTTTTTAATAGCTTTATTTTGGCAAGTCTTAAGGGAAAGTTAACAGCAGAAGTATTCAATTTGAAAAAAATTGTTAATATTCTGAGAAGTTGTGATGTAAGGCAAGAAAAAACCACTAATATTGGGGAATTGTAAAGAAAAAACCCAAATTACCTTATAGTAAGTAATAATTTCTTTAACGTGGATATCAAGACAGATATATTTAATAATAGTATTTTTCTTCTTAAATGGCATCTGCCTGCATACAAAGTGAGTCTTTTTTTTTTTTTGGTAAAAACAAAACTGAACAACAAGCTCCCCACGCCCCAATAAACCCAACCAAAACAATCCACAGTGCTGAAAAGCACTGACACTTTTATGTCAGTGTTATGACAAGGTTTCAGCTGGCCGCGATTTCAACTGTTTGAGACAAGGACAATACAAAAAGAGACAAACCAAACTGAAAAAAGAAAGTGTATGGAGGAAGTGAAATAAAATTACTCAAAATAGAGGTATTTTTTCTCATTCTAAGATACAACATGTTTATGATGGAGAGCTTCAATAGCACAAGCATACAATATCCTGTACATCTTAGCTACTCTTCAAAGCCATCACTAGGCTCTATAGCTGAGAAAATAGTTATGCAACAGGGAACTGCTACAGCCAGCTTAATGGTGGGGGGATTAGAGTTGAAAGTGAGAGCACTAGACATTCTTTTCTAGCAAAATAGTTCAAATCCCAAGTGAGACAGTAGGATAAATGAGCCAGAGGGCCTCCATTCATTCTCCAGCAAACAACACACCACAAAAGATCCATACATTATGCCAGGAAAATACTCGGCGAGAATGAGAAGCCATGGAAATAGGAATTCTTGACTTGGGTCTGGTTGAAGGTCACTGCTCTAACACTGCACAGTTCACGTATTTGCATTTGATATATTGATATGTAAAGGAATTTCTGAGTTGTTTATGCTCTTTTAATTCTTGCAAATGATCCAATGATGGAGACAAATATTAATCTTTTCAACTTCATAGGTTGATAGAAGGGGACTAAAAGAAATGCTTCACATTATTGAAGGATCTACTAAAACTAATAGACAAACTGTTTTGTAATTTCTGTATAAAGAGAACAGAACTTCACTATAAATTAATAAGCCTACATTCAGTTTGTTTAAGATCCTGTTTAATGGTTTCAGAAAATTCCTGTTAGCTAATTAAACATGATGAACTGATGTTTACTGATTTGCTAACCCCATTGACTTCAAAACAAACCTATGCTACATTGATGTTTTTATTATTCCATGATGCTTAAATCAAATGAGATCAGACACAGTTAAGAAAGCAGCACTAATCTGAAGACAGTACTCCATCAAATAAAATGACAGGCCTTTCATTAAAATATATACAGAAAAGACTCCAACAGTGACTAGATTATTTTCCTTTTTTTTTTTTTTCCAGAAACCCTTTTATATGACAAAAAGAGCACTTAGCTTGGCATCTAATTATAATTCAAATCATATAATCCACTGCAAAGGATTACACATTCCTTGCACAATTTGTGAGTGCCATTTACTTGCAGGAACCAATAATGCACTGAGATGTGGAACTTCAGTGCAACAAATCAGATACGTGAGTGTCCAAACACTGGCACTGGTGATTGCAATCAGCTGCTGGGACATGAACATAATGAACAACATATAGACATGAAATTAATGGCCGTTTTCAAGGTGTTTAGACTTAGCAGTTTGCTGTTTGAAGTCAGTTTATTACTGCATGTGACCAAAGAGGAAGACACAAAGAAGTGTTTGCTCTTTTATGAACACTTGACTGAATGCACAGGCAGACAGCAGACACTCACTAATGTGATCCACCATGACAATGATTGTGAACTGTTGAGTGATTTTCCTGGACTCCAATCTGACAAACACTGTCTGAGAGTATTCTTTAGCCAGATACATGTATCTTCCTCTAGCTGGTTGATGAACTACACCCAACTCTAGAAATACAGTGTGGTGACTCAGCAGTAAGGACTGTAAGGTATGGCATGCTTTATCTTTTGAAAGCAAAACCCACCTAAAAATATGTAATTCAGAGTATCTTATAATTTTGCCATCCAAGCAACAAAGACACAACATCTCATTTCTTGAAATCAAATTTCTAAGCTCATAAAGTGCAATTGCCTCTATCAATAGTACTTGCACTTCGGTTCTTCTTGTGTTGCAGCACACTGGCTGCAAGACTTTGAGGAAATGAGCCTGAAGAGTAGGACACATGTGGATCCTTAAAGCTTCAGCCCAGACAAAAACATCACATAAATATGGGAACGGTTAAATTAATTGCACCATGAGGGCCCATGGGCAAGAGCCCATGAATGATTAATGCATTTCAAAGTTTTTACTATCTTCCTCCTTTGCTGATAGCATGGCATGTAGAAATAGAAACCAGTCTCTGACCCCTGCACAAAGAGGTAAAGCCAGCACAAGCAAGACAAGAACATGACATAAATTACATAAATTGCTGTTGTAGCTAAGTTTATTTGCACACTGAAAAATCTTTCTTTGATGGTGCCAGTTGCTGGTGAGGAGAAGGTGTTTGGTGTCATTATAAGAACACCTAGAAAGAGGGGTATTCTGATATTACAGTATCACAGAGGTGAATATGCAAACAAGAAAAGGCTGGGAGAGATCAAAACAACCATGTTTAGAAGAAGAATATTATATATAAAACACTGTTTTACCAGCATTTCGGCACCTTCTTGTGTTGACTGGTGCTCAGAGTTAAAATTCTGAGAAAAAATCCACTCTACCTTACTAACTGTGAAGACACTCCTCGTGTACACAAAAAAATAATTTTATTCTAAACCACAAAATTGTAAAGCACAAAATCTTTTAAAACCAAGAAATATGCTGAAGCACTAGAACCCAATCCATGTAATTCAATAGCAAGAAACTTCTGTCTGAATATGTACAAAACCCTTGTGGTTTTGACAGTTTGTAAAAGAGTTACTTCTTAAATATCTCTTTAAATATTTTATCCTTAAAAGGTTCTTTGTTTTCAGTTATGTATTATCCTAAAATTAATTTTTTCCTAACGTAATATTAAAATGAAACTCTTCTCTTACTATGTATCATCCCTCACAAAGAAGTTGGTGCTTGTGCCATGACTGCAACATTTTTGCAAGAGCTGAAACAAGTACAGTCATGTGCACTGAGCTCCGAGCAGCGCTGCTGTGAAGGAGGAGAGCAGACATTACACTGCTGGGTATTACAGCTGCTGCTCTCCTAAGCCTTTTCTGCCATCCTCCAACAGTATTGGATCACAGACATTTACTGCAAACTTGTCTATGTAGCACGTTTCAAATCTTTTCAATCCCTGTGATTGCATCTTTTTATTTGATAGTAAAGCTGACCTAGACCTAACAATTACAAAGCAAAAATGTTTCTAATATATCCCTGTATTTTTCCTCAGGATTCTCCCTTACTTTTTCAAAGTAAGCTGAAACGATATGTGAAAATCAGATTGATTTTATCTTCCAAATAATTTAGATTGATAAATTCACAAAAAAAAAAAAAAAAGCCAATTCATAACTCTGAAAAAATAAAATTACCCTGAACATAATGCAACATGAGAAGAAAGTTTCCTTGTATTACTTAACTTGCAAATAGTTGACACATACAATTTTTATAAAAAATATAGACTGTCTAAAATCTTATAAACATTTCTCTCTCAAAGTATTACAACATTACAAAAACTATTTTAATCTAATTCTCCTTGGATTTGGCAATACCCTTGCTATTATATACTCACAGTTATTTTAATTCAGAATTTTAAAAACCACTACTTGCATACTGAGTAAGAGCTGTCACAATTAAGATCCAAAATTAAAATCTTTCCAGATCCAATCAACAAAAAGTTGATTTGGAAACATCTGCTAACACATGTAATTATTTGCTGCTAACCACCAAGCACAGTTTCTAACAGTAAGACTGTACAGGTTAATAAATAGACATACAACAGTTCTTACCATAGCAGGAGGCTGTCATGGTCTACTGTGTGCTCTTAAAATGCAAAAGCTTCTTGAAAAAAGACACACCTTGAGAAATTCTGTGCCCAATCAGCAGTCAGACCTGCCCAGGAGACAGCAGCTGATGAATCACAGTGAGGATAACTGAGCAGTGAGGTTGGATTTTTCCCCCCCTAAACCAAGGAGAAGTTGAATACTGTGTTGAGTAAACATTTTCACACTTAATTTTAATTATTATTTTTACCTTTCTACTAGATGAAAAATGTGCCATCTATTTGCCAATGAGCCATTATGAAACACAGAAGTTCCTACTCTCAGCTGAGAGTTTTACAGGCTACTACTTAAAAATATTTATTAAAAATTGTTTTTAAAAAGTTTACTTATAAACTGGAAGAAAAAAAAAATGCAAACATCACCACCTCCCTTCCCCCAACAAAATGAATTAATTCATGTCAATGTAAAACTGTGCACAAGCTCAAAACATCCTCCATCAGTCCAGAGTTCAACAGACTAACAGGGAGAGGTAAACTTATCTATTCTGGGCATCACATTGTACTATTATTATTATTATTACTACTACTACTATTATTATTGATGATGATGATGACAATATGGAAGTTACTTAAAAGTTCCAGTTATAGTTCCAGGATCAGTCCCCACCCACCCAGACTGTATATCTGCCCTGAAAACCTTGGTGCTCTCAAAACCTAGATGTGTAATTACATCACTTTGCAGCTCTTTATCCAAGGATTGTTTCCTCCCAGGGGTCCTGATGCTGGGCAGAAGATCCCGTAGTGAGGAATGAGTGATGGCCGTGAGAGGCGCAGGCCGGCGCGGTGCTGATGCAGAGCCTGGCGGTCAGGCCGTGCTGTGTGACACTGCTGTGTGACACATTGCTGTGTGACACACTGCTGTGTGACACACTGCTGTGTGACACGTTGCTGTGTGACACATTGCTGTGTGACACATCTCCCGGGGCTGCAGGACACAGCCAGCTGCAGGAGAGGAGCCGCAGGTAGCTCTCACTCCACACTGCTCATGACACTGCCTGTGTGTCCTTGTCTTCATCTAAAAGTGCAACAAACAGTTCCTAAGTGAATTGAATTTCTGTTTGACAGTAGACATGAGAAATAGAATTGTTTGAAGAAAATCCTGCAAGAGCTCAAAGAACCAAAATGTCAGATGCCCTTTCCTGCACAGGATCTGCCCAGTGTGCTGAGCTCTGAGACCTGTTCAGTACTACACAAGCCAGCATCTGGAAGGAAATAAACCTACACTATCCTTTTCCTTTACAGTGTTAGCCACAACAAATGGTATTTTAAGCAACACTTTCTAGTCTGTCTTCCTTACTGGGACCATAACAAACCTGTACCTCATGATGCAAAGCAGCGGGTCACTAATTTGCTTTTAGATATAACCCAAAGGAAGAGAGGTCTCACATCAGGAGTGTTAAAATTCATGAGCTGCAAACGAATGATTCTGCCATTTAGGTAAGGATATTGAAGGTAAACTGTATGTGGCTTGCAGGTGTAAATTCCCACGCTGGATGTATGTCATACAAGCCAGCACAGAGATAGCAGAACAACCTGAAATTCTGATTTTATGAAGAAGGAAATTAATGCAGCCTGGGGAACTGATTTCATCATGTTCTACCATGTTTCAGCTGCACACTCACTCTAAACCCATTTTGCACTGCAGAAGTGAAGAGACTGAAAAAACAATCCCCACTCAAATCCAACCCTTAACGAAGTTTTATTAGCACCATCAGCACTGCTCTCATTCTCCATAATCTATGTCTTTGTTTCCCCTTTGCCCCTTCTTTTTTTTCCCTTACACTCTCAGATTTTCTAAGGCTTCTAAAGTAACTTTTCTACCAGATTCCATTATTCAGTTTTAACCCAGTGTTAGTTACTTGTCCAGCCTGCCTAGAGATACAATTTCTCACACTTCCATCAAATGCTATTTCACTCTCATTCTTATTAATAACATAAAACACACAACTATCTCTAGCAGATAACTGCTTTGTTGTCAAACAAGATGCAAATCTTCCAGTCAAAAAGCACAAGGCCTCTATGTAACAAATACCAATCACATAGCAATTAATACCAAATACAAAAAGGGCCTATTTCCCTTCCAAACTACCTGTGATTAAGATTAGTCCTTGAAGGTAAATTAAGAAGCCATATTCCCCTTTTCAGAAACACAAAGGAATGTCTCCTCATCACAGCACTAACAAAAGCAAGTGATACTTTTGTAGCAGGCCACTTGTACTGAAACCTGATTGAAATATCCCTGACCCTGGGTCTTGGTGTAAATGTCTACCTTAATGTCTAATTTTGGATGGGAGCTGTGATGGCATTTCTTCTGGCTCTTTCATACTATTTTCCTAGATTCCAAAACCTAGTGATTGCAAACTCAGATATTTACAAAATTAACTACAGTCATATATTGCAATAACAACACCAAACAGCAACGATACATTATCTCCATGGAGGGTGTGGCAAAAAATAAGGGGTCTTGTTAGCAGTGATTCCTGTGATTTCCAGATCCCACTGACTGTGGCAGCTGCTTGTTTCACTTAGCTGCAGGAATGACTGGTACTTATTACTAATTTGAATAAACCAAGATACACCTCTATAAAAGTATATCACAATTCTGAACACAGGAAATTAACTTCTTGTGTTGTTAGGTCAATGCTTACTGCCTGCCAGCAGTTTGGAAATGAAAGTAAACCCCCTACAAGAACAAAGGACATTCTTTTACTTCAATGCTAGAATTGAAGAAAATTCACTGCTGACTTAGAGTGGCAGAGCTAACTCTGCACATTTATCACAAAGAAGCCTTTTGTCTGCTCTGTCTGCATAGAAGAGTCTTTGATGTGCAGCTTTTTGTTTCTTCATACTGTAACTTCTGCTGGGTGATAAGTTGCATTAACTTCAATGACTGGTTTTATGAGACAAAAATTGGAAGGAGAATATGGAGCAAAGACTATGCAAGGATTAGCTATAAAAATCACTTGCTACTTCAATGTGCTTCCACTATGGCTGTTAAAAGAGAAAAAGTTGTACTGATAGATTACAAAAGTGCAGAGTCTGAGCTTGGTGTTCTGCTTTTGGGCTTAGTGCAAAATTGCAACGTGGCTTTCACTTATGATCTAAATGACTTCCAAAACAAATTTACTGTGCTTACAGATACAAAGATTTTTTTTTTTTTTTTTACATTTGTTAGTCTTGAAGCACTGATCAAATGAATATTCTATATTAGAGCATACCAATATAAAATATAGCTATGCATTCAGGTAGTCATTTTAACAAAGATTCTCAAGAACAAATTTTTATGTGCTTGGTGTGTGAACTAACTTTGCTGTTTTCACTTTCCTTTCATACATCTATTATCTCCAACACATGGTAAATTAAGTTTTCCAGCTGTACGAATTAGCCAGACTTTAACATGGCCAGTACAAGATGGTAAATCTGGGTCAAATAATGAGCATAGTCTATTGCAACTAACAATAAATTTGGCAGATCTACAGTTCTGAAAGTAGTAGTCTAACTGCATTACATAATCACACTCATTATACAATTTTCTGGATGGAAAATAAGAAGAAGAAGATTGAAGTAAAACTCCAGATAGTTAAGTCAGAGCTGAGCTGGGTCTGCTAGGGACTGGCAGAGGTATTTGACCAAGTCACTAAACCATGAGTCAGTCTACCTACAACTGGAATTCTGCAATCTATCTTCTTTAATAAAACCATTTGATACCATCAAATTGAATTTTAAAAGGTTAGAAATTACTAAGAAAGTAATAAGTAAAGTATACATTGCAGGTAACTGCTATTCTGTTTCTAATGACTAAGTTTTCCAACTGTGCACAAACTTCAAATTCCTTCTGCTTTCCTCCATACTGCAAGCATTTATGTACTGGCACTTAGGCCAGGCCCCCAGCTCCACTGCTTTCAAAGAGGAAGAGTGAGATCCTCCTCTCTCTTAAGGACACCACTGACCCTGCATCATCACTTCTCTTTAGATTACAATAACCCTTTCTCAGGATGTCTTCTTTCCTATGCCAGCCTCTTCTGTTCACTGAAAGGACCTGGGCCCTTGTAACCTTCACCCTCAGCTCCACAGCTTCACTGTCCCTCCTGATATGTCCTTGTTGCCCATGCAGACTCAGCAAGGAGCAAAAGTCTAAGGACCAGACAAGCTTTGACAGTCTCTCTGCAGTATCCTGGATCCTGGCACTCTGCAAACATCCCAAAACAGCACATCAACATAGCAGATGAATGTTTCCATTCCCTACAGATGGGAATCTTAAGTACTTACCAGCTGTTTTTCACTCTTCTTGTTGATGTTTGGCTGAGGTTCGGCTGGCTCTGATGCCTCACCCAATGGTCCTTGTTCATCCTCATCTTTTCCTAGGGCACCACATTTGTTCTGTGATTGCACTTCTGCAGACAGAGAAGGAGCCTTCTCTTCTTTTGCCAAAAGTAACAATGCTCTCCATCTGATTTCTGTTGATCGCTCCTTTTTTCCCAATGGTATAAAGCCTGCTGACCTCCTGTCATAGCTCCTTTCCTCAGTTAGCTCCTGTGCATCCCTGATCTACACTCTAGCAGCAATTATATCAGGAAAAAGCCCTGAGGTCCTCTCTTACTACAGAAATAATTTCAGATTTCTACCTGTGTACAAGAGAATGCTCATTTTCATAAGAAGTCACTCTGATCTTTCTGTAACTTGTGAAATTAGAAGAGATTTGTTTCCCTTTTGGAAGGTAGCATGCAGGGATACAAGAGGCCTAGTGATGTCCTTTTAGTGACATCTTTTTGTTCAAAGGAGACAGAGAATCCACAGGTAACTTCTTTGTAGTAGAGATGCTTGATGATCTTCCTTGTCTGCTGTGTGTGGACCAAGAGCTGCTGAGCATCTGCTCTGCACAGCTGTGCCTGTGCAGGGTCTGGTGCTCAGTCACACCTCCTTCACACTTGGAGTAAAAGAATAGGAATGAGAAGGGTGAAGAATGTGCTCAAACAGTTAAAAGGCTATGGAATTGATTGAAAAGTTGTCAATTCCATAGAAATATGATGGAGCTAAAATCCTGCAGCTGGATATCACCCTGCAGGAAAAAGTGAACGGCTTGCCTCACCATGCTTCAGGGCCAAGAAAACTCAGGGTTAAAATTTGGGAATTCTGCCATCCAGTCCATTACTTCATATTGCACAATGATAAAATCATAAATTCTGACCCAGTTACATTAAGTGAATATTCAAGTAGATAAAACAAATTTACAATTAAACCTTTAAAATACAATCCACATTTCCTGGTTTGAAAATACACAGAGGGATAATTCTGCTGAAATTTTCCAGTATGGTAAAATCAACATGCATTTGAACAGATTTAGTAAAAACTTGTTGGGGTCAGGAGAAGAGTGTATTTATAATTCAGGGGTAGATTTTCAGCCTGTGCAATATCTATAATTACAACAGTGACAAAAGGCCACGATTTAAAAATAGAATTGTTTCTGTGATTACATCAGTCAGTGTTAGATGGACTACTGAGTCAGTCATTCATATTCATAACTGGGTGAAAAGCAAAATGTAATTAGGAAGCTTTTCATCCCGCTAGAACATGCTTGGCAAGATCCTTCCAGAAATGACACTGACTACAAACATCCAACCTTAGGGACAGATCTAGCACCCAGTGGTGATCCAAACAGTGATAGGACTGCTCAGGTTTGGCATTATTAGGGAGCATTCTTGAAGTAAATGGCTTTGCATCACCTGATCTGTTAATAGAACTGCACATTATAATAGAACATTATAATCCCCTGTAGAGATGATTTGACATAACACATCTCGATCGTGTGTACCCAAACCTCAAAGGCACTGCTCTTGGGAATTTCTCCAAACACATTCAAGAGGACAGAACATGCATTAGTCCAACAACAACCATAACTAAGAAAATTGGAAGAGGTTCTTAACAACTTCCTGCTGGCAGCCTGACAAAAAAATTCTCCAGTACCCTGATTGTCACACGGCAATTACAGCCTTCATGGAGGAAAAGGCAGAGATGCAGAAGCATCTACAATGAAGAGCACTTATCTTCATGTTAAGAAAATAAATTTTAAAAAATGAATCAAATTGTAAATTACCAAAAGAAATCCTCCCTGAAAGAGTTCTTTCCAGTATCCTCAGACTTTGTGCATCTCAGCATCTTTTCCTGCCAGTTTGAAGAGTGCTTTCTCTTGCTGCACTACACAGGTAAGTCATTAGAGCAGTAGGGTTGTAATAATCCTCCCTGAAATGCACAGATGGTTTAAGGGTCCCATTTAGGTAATCTATGCATGAGAGCCTTCTCTGCCCTCTTTTAACAAGTGTATTAATTACACCTGTTCTTAGAGAAAGGTGGTGGCACTCCCAACAAACATCTGTGGAAGCCCTGCAAATTTGGAAATTGCCATTTTAATACATTTTAAGGCTCAAATCTTACTAAAAGCAATTGGATCAACAGTAGATAGCACTACAGTACATTAACAGAAGTTAATGTTGAAACCCATGTTGTAAAAAGTCTCTCAAAGATCAATTTCATAAATAACATCTAGATGTATTTTAATCAATAGAAGACTTCTATATGATGATAATATTTTTTGCCTGCCATTGATGCACTTCCTGATTTGTGTATTCAAGGTATTCCTAGCTCAGTTTCTCCTCCCATTAAAAATTGGCAAAATGGCACATCGTTGAGCTCAGCAAAATTCCTCTGAGTGCCAGTAACTAAACCCAGCACAACCCTATTCCAAGTAACTTCTGCTCCTTGAAAAAGAACATAAAGTTGAAGAGGAGCTGAAATGAAAGCCAGCTTGCAACAGAAGTGGACTTCAGACAGTCTCAGAAGAGGGAAAGTCCAAAGGACTGATCTGTGTCCAGGCGCCAGCAAAGGTTAATCAGATCGGTGGTTTTTGCCTATGGCCACATTTCCTAAGTTCATGACCCGTGAGCTGCTCTGTTTCTCGTGCAGTAGCTCCATCTGCTGTGCAAAGGCAAAGGTGGACTTTGCACAGGGACTGCATTTACAGAATAAAAAAGCAAAACGACTTGAATATTTTCAAACATTTCTGGAAAAAATCCAAACATTTCCCTAGTCAGTCCTTCTGCTTGAATGGAACCAGCCTTCATCTACCTTTCTAAACCAACTATCCACAACGAAAATACAAGAGGAAGTAACCATCATGTGAGTGTCACAATTCTTCACTCTTACAGTCTCAGAACCAGTCTCTGACAGAAAAGAATGGTTCTCTGGTTCTTCACCATCTGCAGTCACTTAGTGCCAACTGTCCAAAGGTGCCACACTACCACATCACACTGGGGAGGCACCAACACTCACTGAACCACAGTTCAGTGAACCCACCACATGAACTTGCCCAGGTGTCCACAAGCTACAAGATGTTTACAGTGATTCTTAGTTACTTACAAGAGATTTATTTGAATGACACAAACATAAATTTAAGATTATTATTCTGAAGATCAACTCTGTTCTTAAAAACAAGGCTTCTGTTTCTTTTCTGCAGTAAAGGGCTTTGAGGAGTCAAATTTTCCAGACATTGCATTCCTTTACCAGGAGCACTATGAAGAGTTCTGTACATAACAGAACAATTGTGGCAAAACCCAGAGCTTGCAAATTTGACCAGACCTGCTCAGAATCTTGTAGAGCTTAGTGATTGTTTGTTTACAAATGTTCTGACTCAACAACACTCTGTTAGCTTGGGGGTTGTACTACCAGTTTGGTACTTGCTGTAACTGCTGAACCCTTCCAGCAACCTCCTGTTCTGGGCAGCATTGCAGGAGCTATTCAGTCATGAGGCAGCACAAGAGCTCTGGCTTACTGCTGGCCACAGGCACAGCGGCTGGCTTCCGGGGAATCACAGGGCACACCGCCGGAGTGCCTGAGTCACCTCGGTTATTCATTACACTCGGTATCTCAGCCCTGGATGCCATACCTCGGGGAGTGTGCATCCGAGTCAGTTTATTTTCCATCCGTGTGATTAGCTTCTTTGTTCCTCAGATTTTAGGGTGTGCTTATTTATACGCTTTTCTCCACTCCTATGGATACCTGTACTTTAAAATGATGACAAAGTGCAGCAGGAGATTCTCACGAAGTTTTCCTGCACAGGCCTCACTCGCTGCCCGGAGCTCCCCTCGGGGCCCGTGCCGGCAGCCCCGCGCCTCCCCCTCGAGCAGAAGGCCACAGGCTCCGCTTGCAGTGTACCGGAGGGCAAGGTGAAAGAAAGAATAACCGCATACCCTTGTCTCTTGGGGTTTCTATTATACCTATTCACGATTTCAAAAACAATAGTCTCGCGGACTTGTTTCAGACTAGAATTACAGCTTTTATGGAAAAAATCTTTCTGATCCACGGGGGAGGGCGGTGCTACTGAGCATTTACAGACATCTGGAGGAAGAGTTCCTCAATACAAGGCAATTGTGGATTACAATTATATTCCTCGAGCATAAGGATCAATACTGGAAACGCCAGAGTGGAATGACAACAAATATTTTATACTGATAACTGATGAAGCCGGCCTTCCGTTAGAAACGAGGACGCAGCCCTGTGGCGAGCGCTGCACAGGAAGCCGTGGGCCCCGCCGGGGCCGTGGGCAGCGCTCAGGCAGCACGCAGGGGCTGCCGCGAGACTCGTTTGCACAGCACCGTGTACAACTAACGACTATTTATGTTGGTTAAGAAAACTAAAACTGAAAAAAAGAAAAAAAAGAAAAAAAAAAGGAAAGAAAAAAAGGCGAAGCATTCGAGGCTAACGCCTGACGGCGCGCGCAGGCTCTATTGACGATGTGCGGAAACTCCAACAGGTGGCTCCGTGGCGCAATGGATAGCGCATTGGACTTCTAGAGGGTTGAAGGGATTCAAAGGTTCCGGGTTCGAGTCCCGGCGGAGTCGTGTCTTCTCTTTTCCTTTTTTTTTTTTTTTTTTTTTTTTTTAAATAAATTTCCCCCGCCCCCTACGTTTTTTGGGCGGAAATCTTTCCCCTGCGCTTTCCCGTCCCTTACCTCACCGCCGCAGGTACCCGGTACGCCGGCCTGGCTCTTCTCCCGTCAGCGAGACTCTTCGGGCCCGCCTCCCGCCGTGCCTGGCGGTCTGGGGAACGCTGGAAGCGGGCGGCGACAGCCGCCCCGACCGAACCTGCCGTGTCTGCTCGGCCTGGTGACAAGAAGCTTCCTCACCGCCAGCGAGAAGGCGGAGCAGGACAAGGGCTCTGTTCTCCTTCTCCTCCCGGCCCCGCCGCCCTCAGGCAGCGGGAGAAGGGCTCTCTGCTCTGCTCTCCCCGGCCCTGCCGCCCTCAGGCAGCGGGAGAAGGGCTCTGCTCTCCCTTTCCCGGCCCTGCCGCCCTCAGGCAGCGGGAGAAGGGCTCTCGGGCCCGCCCGGCCCGAGCTCCGCCAGAGCGGTCAGAACCGACAACCAGCCCCGTGGGGCGGCTACGCTTCTAGGAGTCTGCGTAAAGTAATTTTACTTGAAAAACCAAGACTATCTTTCCTGGAGGAACTTCAGTTACAGTGGATCACCGTGATACATTTCTGATTACTGTCAAGTAATGAAGTAAGCCCACAAACGGCAGCCGACAAAACACCGAAATTAACACCATCTTTTCGAACTTACCAGCAGATAGAAGATGGAGAACCATTTTAATTACAGCAATCAAAATAGGTTGTAAAACAAAACAGTAGCAGCAATAAACAAACCATCCTCATTTTGCTCAGAATGGAATAAATTAATCTGATTCATTATTCCTGAATTATTAAATACGTGTTTTCTTGATAAATTATTCTAAATCCTGCAAGTGTAACTTTCCAACTGTAATAATGCTTATTTAAAAGCAATAAAGGAAAATCTGAAAATGAAGCACACCATCAGGCACATTAACCATCACAGTCACTAAAGGCAGAATTACAAATTAGCACAAGTATTTCTGCCATTAAAAGAAAACAGTACTGGTAATTGATAGGCAAAGCTTCAAGAAAGTTTTTATGTGTTTTCAGAGAAATCTAATAACCACAGGTGCATTTGGGTTTTAATCTCTCCAGCACCTTAAACTTTACATTAATTTCAAAGCCCATCTGTACTGTAATGTAACCTGGTGGTTAAGGGAAGGTGCTCCGTCCAGTAACAGAGGCTGAGGCACGAGCAAAGGTGACTGGCACAGCCGGACAACACAACCTGCAAGTGCCCCCCTGCAGCCCTGGAACACTCAGCACATCTCACCCCTCTGCACAGAACACTCGCTGGCCACTGCGTGGGACAAAGCAGAAGGGATTAGAAGAATCCAAGGAAGGGAAAGGACACAGAACACAAACCAAATCCCTTTCTAGCTATGCTGCACATGAAGTAACTTCTGTAGCTATTGAGCAGCCTGAGCAACAGACACGGGGTTGCTGCTTGCTGCATAACACCACAGCTTTTCTCTTTTTAAGTCCTTCAGACTCATATGCTGCTTCTCCAAAGTTGTGCTTGAACACCCCCAGATGCAACAGAATGACTATTGTGGTGCCTTGTTTTCTTCTCAGTGTTCAGTATTAATTTTTTGTGCTTCCAGTCTCAGTTGGAAGAACAAGACACCACAGTTGGTTTTATTGGCTTTTTAATAATTTACTGGGAATTGAGATATTGGCATAAATATCATTGCAGTAAAATACTCTGTGCATATTAACTGAGACCTAGAGACAGGTGGTTTTACTTGTACTTGTTTAGTATTTCCCAATAAATTCACTTTGACACCATTCATCTCCAGGCAGTGAAGACATTTTAAGCACTCTGGTTTCCTGTCTGTTTCTGGTAGTAAAACATTATGGCCAACTTTGGAATGATAAAAAACACCCCAAAGGATCTGTGGAAAATTTCTTTCAAGCTTCAGTTAGTGGTTAACGTATACCACGATGCTCATTTCAGCGCAAATAACTTATCCTTAAAAAACTGCTTCTCAGTAGAAAACTTGATGGTTAAACATTAGTCAAGAACATAGTTAAGCACTTCTTGCTTAAGATCTGCAAGCTTTAAAATTCAGTGTTCTGTTGGTAAGGAAACAATCAACCACTGGTGCTCTGACAGTGACTTCTACCTAATCACCCAATCCACGTCAGACAATGTAGTGCCAGTTCAATTTCTCCTATTATCCATCTTTTCTGCTACCTCAGGGCAGTAACTATTAAGTTTCACTAATTGTAGCAGCAATAAAATGACCAGATCATTAAAAAGGAACTGAATACCACAGCAGTTCTGACAATTACAAAGGTCATGAACTGTCACTGAAGGGGAACTGAGCTGCTGACACCCCTGGCTCTACAGTGGCAGCAGAGGCCTTCCAGACTCACTCTGTTTGGTCACCTTGGGTTGTTCCAGGTCAGCTAACACACACAATCTGACACCCTGGATGATGGAAGCCAATGTTAAGTTGTTTTCAAAAACATCATTAGACAATAATCAAATTGTAAAAATTAATAAAAGCAAAATATGATTGTTAAAATTTTACATATAAGTATTACTTATTTATTAAATAATATGTAATTTTTTTCTTCTAAATAATATATATATTATAATATATACACATATAAATATAAAAGTTTATGTGTAAGCACTGAATTCCAGGACATTCTCTATACTATTATGGGCAGTGTTGAAATAAACCTTTCACAACCAAACCATTTTTCAATACCTTCCATTACAATTTTGGCCAACAGCACCTCTGACAAATCATGGAAAATAATTCCAGCAATATGTGCACAATATGTGCCAAGATGAATTACACATAACTTTAAACTGAATTTTCTAATTAATTGATGTGAAGTCTGAAGCCTAAGAAGACCACAATCTGTGAAGCTGAATTTTGTACTCACATTTAACAATATGCTTTCATATCATTATCTCTTTACATAAATATTAATTAAAGTAAAAAGTAATTTTAAAATCTAAATTAATTTAAATTGAGACACCTGATTATTTGCTAAAGCTTCCTAGCAAATTCTCATGGCAAGAATTAACCTAAACCTCAATTTGAACATGATCTGCAATCTCAAAAAAAAACCAAAACAAACAAAACACCACAACCAAAGCATTCTGTAAGAAACTTTTATAACAAATAAGTTGTTCCAGCTTGGTATTTTTCTTCAATTCTTAATTGTGAAATTTCTTCTTCTTCCGATTCCTCTTCCCTGCTGCAAAAGCTGCTTTTTCACTCATGATCTCCTGATACTTCTTTTTATTATATCTGAACAAAATAGATAATTTACTTTTAAGCATGGCAGGCCAAAGTTCAGGAAAAGATAACATGGACAGTATGCACATTATTTGCCAAACTGAATTTTCTCATGTTTTCTGAATCAGATTCTTTGATTTATACACTTAAGCATAAGTAAAGGGGAATCAACAGTTGGATCAATGATAAATGCAGCTAAATTTGATTTGGAAGTAAATTCTGTTGAATTTTGTAATTAATTTTGGTGGAGAGGTCCTCATTGCATATGCAGTCACATTTTGGATAGTTTGCTCAAACACTGCTACTGCTCATAAGGGGAATTGTCAACAATTTTGACAATACCATGAAGAAATTGCAGCCACTTTTGCAGTGCCTTCTCACCACGCTCAAGATAATAAACCTTACTGTACTCCAGACAGAAAATTGAGGTGAGGTGAATACTAAACAATGAGCAGGGTAACTGTTCAACATGAGTTGCTACCTCCTCTAACACAGACTCTTATGTACCTTCACCTATGAGTATGACAAATGCACACTGAGCAGTGCTGAGGCTTTAAATGCAACACCAAAATCTCACTAATACTGAAGTATATGATGAAACCCCTTAATTAGCCACAACATAAATGAACTGATCAAATTTCAAATACATTAATTTTTAAAACTGCTTTCTAATAAATACTTAATAAATCAGATCAAACCAGAAAACTACTTAAGACTTAGATACAGTAAACTTGCCTCCTCAACATTATAGTTAATTTACAAGTCTGATAAAATTAACTCTATAATCCCAAATCCTGCACTACTTCACATATTATGTGAAAAGAGAAGTGCAGATTAACATCATATAATAACCAACACCAAAATGGACCAACTAAATGATCTACTCCAACAACCACAGGCTATGCAGACATTAATTAATCCAATCATAATCTTCAAGTAAATCTTCTAGTACAATTTTGATTCCCATGATAGGTGGCAGACTGATGTATTTATAAAATGAAATAATATCAACATTCGCAGAATTACAGGCTGCTCTTTTCTATCAATTACGCCAAGAAAAAATAATCAGTCTTTAAGAGTGGCTGCCAACAGTGATGACTGAAGTTGGATAAAACCCTTTAATGAAGATGAAATATACATTATCTCAGTCAAATTATCCCCTTAGACAAAGGTTCCTTAGACCCTCTAAATGGCAGTACTATGGAAGTGCTAAAAGACTAAAATTTTTTCCTTAAAGTATAAAAAACCTCCCTACAAGCTGAATAAAACCAAAAAAAGGCTACGGAGCTAAGAATACTCCTTTTTTACATGTGATATTAGAATTACAAAACTACTTTTAAATACCTTCTGAACTCTGAATCTGCAAGCAACTCTTCCACAATTGTTCTCTTCCTCTGTTTCTTAGGGATTCGACTGTGGTAAAAGTCTATGGGAGAATCAACTACAGTTCCAACCTAGGAAACAAAAATGAAAACATTCTTACTGTACATGAACAGCAAAATGTTGATTAATTTGCCTTTTTTTTTCTTTAATCCCCAGCAACAAGTATGAAAACACCTACAGAGTAGATGAGAATGACAGCTGCTTAATTAAAGTGCAAAATACCAAAATAAGTAAGTCATGTTTTGTATGCAGAGTCCCTTTTGGTCTCCTTGCATAGTGCAGAGAGAAAGGCCTGAGCTTTAAGACTGTAGAGTTTTCCACAGTAATTTCTTTATTCATGCAAACCATTTCAAAGCTGAGAGCTACAAGTAGCAAAAGTTTCAGCTTATCACAAAGCTGGCTGTCTCCATTTAAACTGCATTAGCTAGTAGGAAAACAAAAGCCAATTATTTTCTACACACTTGTTTAGAAAGACCAGTACTCCAAAAAAGCAGTGCAAATCTAGTCCTCTGAGGGTTCAAAATATGGATTCAGTAAGATATTTGTTCACTTCTCTGAGATCAGCCAAAGCCAAAAACATCAACAACATGTATGTAACACAAAGTTAAATAGTTGCAAACTCCAGCCAAGTAATCAAAATACTTTAATAATTAAGATAGGAAATTTAATGAACATAGAAACTAACTACAAAATAGGCATTATTAGGTATCCTTAAACAGCTGTTCCAAACTTCAGCAGTACAATGCCACCTTCTGCTGCTTCTTACCTGGAAGTACTTGGGGAGACCATCTCTATCATTCTTCTTATAGAAATGCTTAGGGTCCAATGAAGCTCTCATTTTCAAAACTTTAAGATCATTTTTCAGTTCACTTGTGATTTCTGGGGCTTTCATACCAAACCAGCCATCACCTGTTGTTTTCTCTCGCTCTGCCTAGGATGCAATACCAAGAACAATGAATTTGCATTCAGTAACTAGGACAGGACAGAAAAGGGAACTCCTTCCTACACAAGACAGATAAAGCATTTAGAATGTAAATATGTACCCTTAAAATATGTATTTTATGACCACTATTATAAAGGAGCACTGCATCAAAGACAGATTTGTACTGAGCATATAACCATTCACTTCACAGTGCTGGTGACTGAAAGGATGGCTTTTCACAGGACAACTCAAAGAAGACACTAAATTGCAGTTCATAACTGAATTTCCAGTGAGGCCTGGATATGCACAGAGTCCCAGCATGCAGCTTTCTACCACAGCTTGTTTCATTATTTGAGGCAGCTCTTCACTTACCCTGCGCTGTTTCTTTAGCTGGTGAAGTGATTCCCTGTAGGGTGGGACACATTCCTTTCTTTCAAAGTCTGGAGTTATTACACTCTTCTGCAAGAGCTGTAACAATTTTTTTGAACGTTAGAAAGCCACCTCACTGATATAAATTTTACTGCTTAACTGTATTTACAGAACCTACTGAAGGAATCATACAGAATCTGAGCAAGCATTCTAAAGCAATACATGAGCAGTAAGTAAGGATTTTCAAAATAGAACGCTGAATAACAACAGAAAGCAGCTGACTTGCTCTGGAGGATGTGAGACAGCAAACCCTCTGGAGTAAAGAGGAGTATCATGGATAAGCCAAAGAAAAGAGTCTCAACAAAAATAAAACATTGCCTTTACTTCACAAGGTGCTTTTGAAAAAAACTGCTAAGTCCATGCTAGGGTATAGACTTTTATTTACTAGAATTCATTCTGGCTATGGACTAAATATCTTGTCATCACATCTTAAGCTCGTGTATTGTTAGGCAAAACTCCAGGTATAATCAACTTTGGTTAATTTTACAAGGTAATGCTAGAATTTGCACTGTTTTTCAGTTTCTGAAAAGTCAGGTATATTTAAACTTTCACCATTAAAACCGAATGTAAAACCACACTTTGGTCAAAAAGAATGTACACTCCCAATGAACCATGAAAAGGATACTTCTTTAAAATCAAACAAACCAACCTTCTTAGATTAACATCCTCATGTTACTTTAGTCACAGATAACTGAATAATTGTAAACACATTACCTGGTCCTTCTTCTTCTCCTTCGGTGATTCAATTACACTCGGTCTAGGTTTCTGATTTTTTGCATCAAAACTAATATATAAACCTCCAAGCTTCTTGATATTCAAACCGGGGTCTATGCTACTGGAAAGACGTAAACTAAAGGAGAAATAGTTAATTATTACAACATTGTAACATGCACACAGCTAAACCTTCTACTGTCCTCTGAGGAAGATTAACAGAAAAAATATTTTGCTTATTCTGCCCAATTAGGTTCAGTTCTGCAATGATTTTAAGTCTTGTTATCTAGATAATATAATTCTGAAATGACAGGTGTGGAGGGATTCATGCCATTATATGAAATAAGACTTATTATTAAAAAAATACCTCTGGAATCACTTCCACAAATCCTACATATTAACTCTAATGCTGGACTCTCATCTTAGATATTATTATCTTCTGTATAACTGAATTCTTGAATCTGCTTAACCTTGCCCGAAGAACTCATGACCAGCATCCTTCCATACACTGACAAACTTGGCATCTAAAGAGAAAAAATCTTAACATATTGGTGGTAAAAATACTATAACTCTTAATAAGAAGTATGAAGAAACTAGAATTAATTGTAGGAATGTTTAAGTCCTTGTCTGTACAACCATACTAGGAACAAAGTCATTAAACTTGGATAAGAAAGGGGTTGGATGGTTGCATCCAGAGGATCATGGTCAATGGCTCCGACCCATGAAGGTTCTATGAAATTTCAAAGTTAGTACGTTCACATTTGTTTCATTGCTTCATTCAGGCAGCCAAAGGAATGTATCCACAAACAATGTACAATGGCTATTTTTCATGACAAGAATGTTTAAAAGCTCTAAACTACAATGGAGAAGAGATGGTAATATCTAAAGAGGTACCACAGGTATTTACTGTAGCTTGAATGATTATTAATACAAGCCCTTTAACAGCTTTCTATCAAAATGTGACTGATCTTGTATAATGACTTCACACTGAATGCTTGGCTAAGTTTTCTAAGCTAAGACTTCTGGCCTACCTGAAGGTTTTTACTAGATTAAGACTTATTTATCCAACCTAAATGAGCATTTTGCTTTAAACATAAGAAGGGATTTTAGCAGCTGGACTACAAGAATTCAAGAAGTATCAATCCACCTAAATGATTCTGATTCCCTGCTAGATTTCACCTGAAGTGTCAGCATCCACAGCACAGCAAGAACTGACACATAAAATTACATGCAACTGTTTAAAAAGCATGATCTAATCAGGCAATGTGTAAGGAATTTACTGGACCTTTTGTTACTATATTCCAACCAGAAAAAAAAAAGAAGACAAAACTGTGGCCCGAATAAACAATTCAGTCAGCCTGACCAGTTTAATACAGTTTCACATTGTTTTTTAAGCTGGACACATACAAGGCCTCCAGATGCCAAAAAAATTTCAGAGTTCTGTTCCTACTGTACTCAAAACTGAAAAAAAATCCCCAAACCTAAATTTATGGACCATATTCACATTTTATAAAATGTGCAACACCATTTTCTGCAGCAACATGACGTGATACGACTAGTCCCTTATTTATGCTGCACTTAGTGTGCATATTCTAATGTGCATATGCTTAAAGCAAACGCAGGTTCTTTAGCTATTCCTAGCAAGATACTTACATGTCAACCTTATTTTTCAACAGATCTTCATCTTCATCTTTTTCATCTTCATCTATCAAATCCTCTTCATCCTCTTCCAAGTCTGATTCTTTATCTTTTTCACCTCCTTCATGCTTACTTTTAGCATCACTGTCTTGGTCTACATCATCCAGATAATACTTTTGGCTGGAACTCATGCCAGGCTCAGTATCAATTGCAAAAAGACCATCAACATGCAGCGAACCGCTTTTTAAAGATTTTTTGAGGGAAGGAGTGCTCTCATCTGACTTTTTATAACACAGATTCTCATCAACTGTATCTATATATGCCACATCACTATTTTCAGAGTCATCACTGTCACTGCTGCTCAGAAACAATGCAACAGAGTAATTATCACTGCTTGGTTTTTCACTGCTGTGGGCTACCTCATCGTTTTTTGTATGGTTGTCACCACTGTCTGCACCAATTCTGAGCATCCTGCTTTTACCAGTGCTATCAGTTGTCTGTGCAAGAGCCAGGTCCTCTGACGGGCTGCTCACTGCACTGGTTTGCTTACTCTTCTCTAATTTATCATCACACGAGAAAGACTGCTGTGCATCTGCCTCAGCATCTGCTCCTTCACATTCTGGAATGTTTTTACTTTCATTTGGTGTTACTCGTCCTAGGGATTCTAGAAGTTGTTTGGGACTCATGCAGTCAGTCAAAGAAACAGCCACACACTCTAACTTCCTCTCCCTCGCAAATATTTTACTGTGATCTTGTGTTTGGCCACATATTGCTTCTGAATGGTCTATCTCAAGAGACTGTATTTTTTTTTTTGCTTTTTTCACAGGTGATTTAATGTCTCTTTGTTTTACTTTTGTAAGACTGGATGTCACATCATTTAAAATCTCTTCATTCGTGTCTTCACTCTGAGTTGCATTAGCACATTTGGAAGCACATTTGCTTTTAGGTGAACTGGGTTTTTTATTACTGTCAGTGAGGGTGGAACCATCTTCTGCATCACTGACAAGTTCTGCAGTAGGTCTAGAATCAGAAATTATTATGGGCTCAGATTTAATAGTGCCCTCAATTAAATTCTCACCTTCTGAAACAAATCTATTTTTTTTCTCAGTCTGCTTAGTATTTTCTGCTTGTGATTTCATTTGCATGCTCCTAGTAATTCGTTTGGTAGTGACAGATGGTTCCACGTGAGAAATTACGGAACACGATTCTGCATCAGAAGTATCTTCACTCTGGGCTTCACGAGCTCTGTGTGGCTGCAATTTCTTTTTACTTTGTCTGCTCCTTGTACTTGTGGGAATATTAAGCATCTGGACACCAGAAACCGTAGAGGAACAAGACTCAGCCTCGGAGACATCATCTTCATCCAGAATCTTACTTAACTTACTTATAAAACCTGTATTGTTATGTCTTTTTTTGTCAGCAGAATCTGCTTGATAAGGAATTACAATTTGTCGCCTTCGTGTTATTCTTACAAACAAAGGTGTTTGGAAACCAGACACCGAAGAGCAGTTTGATTCTGCTTCTGACACATCACCATCAACTTGTGGTTCAGCAACGGATTGTGCTGACTGAACAGCTGTGTTCTCATTTCTAGGGATCTGCATCTCTGAGCTATCACTGACATCTGATTTCATTTCTGCATGTTCCAACTCTTCAGACTGACATTCTTGAATCACCTTTGGCTTATGAGCTGATTTAGGTCTTCTAGTCATCCTCCTAGTCACAGGAGTACTAATTTCAGCAGATCCCACCTAGAAAAGAAGTAAAATAAAGGTATGGTATTGACAGATAAAATAACTACATAAAAAGAATGCTATAAAAATAACTATTTTAAAATAAATCTACTTAAGCTGACAATATATTACATGTGTCTGTGTAGCCCTATCTATTGTGGGAGAAGTCTTGACAAACCATCTCTTGCTTATCTCTCTACTGTATTTTGGGTCAGGGCAGGAGAAGAAACAGACACATCCTTTAAAGAAATACAAACAAGTATCTCCTGATTCTAAAAAGTTCTGTCAGGTTGTCAGGGGAAGCAAATCCAGGAAAAAAGTTCAAAAATATTCAAAGACTTCCTCAACTGTAAGCCCCTAAGTACCATCAACTTTCAAAAAGTGCCCCAAAATCGTGTCCAAAATCAATTTTAGGTCTACGAACAAACTGCCTCTCAGCAATCGCAAAACTAGGTATAATCTGCTAGGTATTATTTAAGTGACAGAGAAACGCTAAAACACCTGTCATGCAAAGTAAAAAAAAGCCTACCTTTAACCCCCAAAGCTAAATGGACCAATGACCTCCGGCGGCTGCTGCGCTCCCGCAGGGCCGGCTGCGGCTCGGGCACGGCGGGCGGGCGCAGTCACCGCCCCGCCGGCTCCGCGGCCGCGCTCCGTGCGGAGCCTGCACCGCCCCCGCGCCCGCTGCCCACCCCGCGCCCGCTGCCCGCCCCGCTCCCGGCTCCGCTCACCTCCGCCGCACCGGCGGGATCGGCATCGGGATCGCCGGGGCTGCTGCCGCCACCTGCCCGCGCCTCCTGCTCCCGGCGCCGCGCCGCCCGCCTGGTGTTCACCATGTTGCTGCCGCGCCGAGCCCGCCCCTTCCTCCCTGCCCTCCTTCCTCCCTGCCCTCCTTCCTTCCTGCCGCCCGCCCTTCCGGGCCCCGCGGAGGGAAGAAGGTTCCGGGGCGGCGGCAGCGGCGGCCCCGCCCGCTCTGCCTGGCCCTGCGACGCGTGCCAGGACGCGGTGGCATCGTGGGGTGCAGGCACTTGGAAAAGTGTAAAATGTGTGACAGTGTAAAATGCTGCGCTAAAAAGCCTAGGAGAATTTCAAATTTTAGTTAAACTTTCAGGTTTCTCATGGAAGGAAATACCCTCTCGCCCATGATGCAAACCAAACGAATGAGATAATGTGGTAACCTGATAAAGCATTATGCTATTGGTGACTCTAGAAATGTCTTAAAAGGTACTTTTCTACAGCAAGCAAACTATTAGCAGTTTACAGAAAGGAAATAAATCATCATCCCATTAGAGCAGCCTTTACATTGGTTTAGCACAGTTCGTGTTTTGTAGCATTTTGATATAAAAAGCTGAGCACACACACAAGTCTAATACTATACAGAATCAGCCAAATACAGACAGAGCTTACATGTAGTGGTTAAATCATAAGCACACAACACAGAGCTAGTAGGGAAGTTTAAAAATCATGTAATTTTGAACTCTGATACAAACTGGACCAAGAAAAAGAAACCACTACATTTTTATTAAGAGAAAAAAAATCCAAACTTTTATTGATACATTACTAGTTTCAATTCCCCGTTTCTCTCATTTATCAAAACTACTGAAGAAGCCAAGAAAATTTCCTGCTATATGCCATTACAAATACAATATTTGAGGACTAAGGTACCTTGAAAAACCTTCATCATTAAACTTAGTGGAATGGATTATAGGAAACTGACACTCCAGACACTACCTACAGGCATTCAAATTCCACTTGCTGCCTATATGAAGAATTAAAGATGTTGAAAATTCATTCCCTAAAGTCCAAATCTCAAAATATGTACAACAAAGTTAATGACTACTACCAGTATGAGGCCATGCCCCTGTCTGAAATTGAGATGTAATTTACTATTTTAGACACTCGATATCAAAGTTCCTGCTAAACTCAAGTTGAACTTTAGCTATCTGTCCTGATTTAAAGGCCAAGGAAAGGAAAAGGCCTTTTTGATAGAAAGACTGCATTAAACCAAAAGCCTTGCCTTAGCTGCAGCAATTCTCTCTGGGATTAAAAAGCCAGTGTGCTAAGCTGCTGCCAATCAGAAAAATACCCAACTTCAAGCTAAGCCTTGCTTCATCTTTCCTGAGTGGCACTCAAAAAACACATTTCCCAGGCAAGTGCAAAAGAAGTAATTAATTTTAATGAACAGCATCACCATTTACTGTCTATTCTACTTGGCTAATTGCTTGTGTAATTCACAAGTAGCAAAAAACAAGCCACAGTTGAGAAGGAGACAGGCAAAATTCAGTTTTTGATTAACAGATTTCTTCATCGCTTGTTTTCAAATCTTATTTCAAACATTCACTATGAATACATTTTCTATTTCAAACAGTAAAAATGCCATCACAGTTGTGCAAACACGAAGCGTATCGAGGCACAGAGAAGCCAAAAGGAATTCAAGTAACAATCAGAAAGTAATTTGGAAGATGCATTTTCTTCTGAATCACAGGGGTCTTCTCCACTCTATTAAAAATAAACCAATTTTCCTATCCCTGCAAATTAAACAGCTGACCTGCCTATATATATCAAGTAATGAGATACCAGCTTAATTTTTGGGGAGTATTGTATCATAAAAGACAACAATTTTCTATAAAAGCTCGTCCTTGAATGCTTGAAATGTGTGCCCACCAGGTAAATATGATTTAAGAGAAATTTGTTTTTTAAAAACCCAAAAATATATGTTTCTCCATACTACCTAATGGCAGCTAAAATATAATGATAATTTTACAGTGAACTGGTCATAAAAAGAAAATTATTTTAAACTGTTACTCTATAGATAACTTTAATAAAAAAGCCCCAAAATATTTCATATTTTGAATGATAATAGTTAAGAAAGAAAAATAGTGTTAGAACACTACAAACACTCCTACTGACATCACACTGAATAATTACAACTTTCGATAGTTCATTATAAATGCTGTAAAAATCTTTCTATGAAAAATGCAATGTTCCCCCATCCCAAAGAAATTTAAACAGCCTTTACAAAAACAAAAAGTGTTTTAAGATGCATTTCTTTTAGCTTGTATGATATAGCCTTTGGACTTGATAATTCCTCTGCTTTTAACAATGACTGAATACCGCAGAAGCCATAAAGGAATCCACTTGTTTGCTTTCACGTTCTGGATGCTTTCCTGGAGAACTTCTTGGAAACTTGCTTCACAAAGTAATTCTGAAGTTAAAAAGGATATTTGTGCTTAAAATAACATCATGTAAACAGCAGCAAAAAGCAACACTTAGTAAGAGAAGCCTTTTCCTACAGTCTAGATCTGAAGTGGTACCACATACCCCTCAGATCCACTCTTCCGGAATGCATTTAGGGTAAAAGCAGCTGAATAATACAAAATAAATCTTCAGGACACTTCTTTTGCAACACTGAGTATTTCCCAGAAAACTAACTGAGACTCTGAAATATGAAATGGAGTTGATCAGCAGAGTCATTAGTGGGAGAAAATGAAAATTAAATTTGAGAAGCTAGCTAGACAAACCAGAGGTGAGTAAAGCATAGGGCTGAAATCAGGAAAGTACTGAGAGCTCAGAGTTACCTTTGCAATCACTGGAAACTCAGCATTTACAGGATCTCCCATAACTGGGCTCATAACCATAAGCCCAGAAAGCTTTAAGAAAAATGGGGTTAAATGCCACAAAGCAGGAAAAGAAGCCAAGTACCAACTCTAGTTTCCTCTGGAATGTTCATCAAGAGGACAATGTCTTTGGTGAGGAGTGCTCATAAAAAACAGTCTCGACACTCTTCAGCTGACCATTACAGAAAAGTTAGGCTGAGCAAACAACACATAAAGGAATCACAACTTGGGCTGTTTTCTATCCTCCTCTCCTTCATTTCATGACTTTCAATGGAGACTGTTTATTAAATTGCAAGTTGCATTTGGACTTCACAAGACATGGAAATTGTCAGATTGAATGGAAATTCATCTTGCATGCTGCCAGAGCAGTGATAAATCCTGCTCAGGCACTGATGAAATTCCTTACTTACAACAGTGGTATGAAGTAGATACTTCATCAGAAATGCTTCATGTACTTTTTTCTTTGGGGTCAGTGGAAAGAAAGGAGAAGGAAGGAAAAGTATCATTCAGGTATAATTAGTCATAACTAAGAATGTAGGAAAGGAATTAACTAAATATTAAGACTCTTAATCATTCCAAAAAGGTGTTAAGATGTCCAACACTCTTAAGGTGTTCTTAAGAGTGAAGAAGACAGATGATGTATGAGAGAAATGAATGTTATTTCCCAGAATATTGTAGAACTGAGCTGGTAACTCAGTTCTACTGGTCAAAGGAAAGCCTCCAATTTCTTCAGTCATTTAACAAATGAATCACTTCATTAAAAAGTGAAGTATTTACAACTCTTTTTGCAATAATGTTATTTGAAGAAGGCAAGACTTTGAAAGAATCCTACTTAAAGATGAGTAATTTTACAGATCTAATGTTACCAAACTACTCAAAAATCAACTGACCATCAACATTTCTACATAACGTAATTTTTTTCTCTGATTAGAAGTATTTCAAGAAATTATCCAGGGCTGCAAGTTTGTTTCAAGAAGGGGCAGGGGGGAGGGGAGGAAGCAAGAGCAGTAACTTTACAGAAATGTTTTATAAAGGAGAGGCTTTAAGAATCCTTGGTTCAGGCTTCAAATATAAAAAACTTTGAAGTTCGGGAAAGATTATTCCTGATTTTGTATTGAATAAATGCATTTAGAAGTCTTCTGTTAACCTAATTAGCAAAGTCTTACCTTTGGGGTCATTGTGAGTTAACAGCTGTATGTCACATTCTTTTGCAAATGCTGTGAGATCAGGTGGCATCACACAACAGGAAGCTAGGTTCACCTGATTACTACTTGGTTTCACCTGAGAGTAACAAAATACTTTTATAAGAAAAAAATACTGATGTACTTACATTAGCTGTTTCCCCCATGCCTTCTATTACAACAGTTTTTGCTTTGAACAATTTGTCTTTGACCACTGCTTTGAAGTCTGAGCAAGGTTAATTAATTCTGCATGATTAATTAATGTAGGCAGCTGCAACACCTGCAATTCCCTGCAGCACATAGCCCAAAACAGGAGTGGGATGTAACTTCAGGTGCTGCCATAGCCAGGTGAGTGCTAACCCACTGCACTCTGGCTCCCTGTCTGCTGTGCTCCTGAAGCAGCAGCAGCAGCTTTTTTTCCTCCCTCTCTAGTAAAAGCATTACAGGGATGTTAGTTTGAAAAAGACTTCAAATTAAAAAATCCAAAATCATTTTTGTTAAGGATATATTAATTTGCAATCTTGCATCCCTTCAGGCAAGTGCTTGAATCAGATCAAGTTAAAAGGGATGCTCTTCCACTGATTTTTTTTCTCTTCTCACAAACTGCATTTCATGATCACCATGCAGGTGGTCAGTAAATCCTGCAATTGTCCTCTCTCAGTGTACATACTGAGGGTCACAAAGATCATCAGATGACTGGAGCACCTCTCCTATGGGAACAGGCTGAGAGAGTTGGGATTGTTCAGCCTGGAGAAAAGAAAGCTCCAGAGAGACCCAAGAGTCCCTTCCAGTACCTTAAAGGGGCTACAAAAGAGCTGGAGAGGGATTTTTTGCAAGGGCATATGGTGATAAGACAAGGGGAATCACTTTAGACTGATGAGGCAGGTTTAGCTAAGGTATTAGGAAGAAATTCTTCACTGTGAGGGTGCTGAGGCACAGAAAAATTCTGGATGGCTGCCCCATCCCTGGAAGCGTTCTGGGCCAGGCTGGATGTGGTTTTCAGCAACTCAGTCTAGTAGAAAGCATCCCTGCCTATGACAGGAGGCTTAGAACTAAATGACCTTTCAACACATTCTATGGTGCTATGAATTAGTCACTCTGAACAACAAAGTATTGTGCAATTTCATTCAGAGCCTGTCTTCCTCTTTATATTTAAGCTTACCATTAAAACATAATTTTTCCAAGGGGAAATCCCTCTCTTTGTAGCACAGCTTAAAGTGAAAAAAAGCTACATTTTTCAGAGTCACTGGAATAAATCTGAAGGTTTAAGAGTACTGTTTGTAGTCCTTCCTAAGTATAAAAGAATCCAAAACTCAAACCTTCAGTACTGCAAAGGACCTGCTGCTGAACAGACCTGGGGTTTCCAGCTGTCGCTGGTCAGTACGTAAGAACACTGAACAAGTGACAGTCATATTTGAGTCTCTCCTACCTTGAGCATTATGACCATCCACACAACGTTTAAAATAACAGCTAATTAATATTTTGTATATAAACCATTTATAATAGAAGTTTGTAACAACGTGTCAGCCAACAAAGCAAGCAGTTACTCTGTCCTAAGAAATGCCATGAATAGGAATTTGGTTCTCACCTGTGCCCACAGATACAGCTGCTCTAACAGCGTTTTATCTAGGTCTGAAGTACCTATGGCAACAATCTTTTTGTTTTGAACTAGATTTTCAAGTTCTTTCCAATAAGGTTGCAAATATTCCAAGGACAGGTTAGTTCCATCTTCAACAGGAGGTGGGGCAATAATGACTGAGTCTAACTGAGCAACTCCGAGGGCAGAACAAGCTGAGGAAGAAGAACAGACACTGCAAAATCTTTTATCAGATATGAACATAAACAGCATGACTCTTCAAATTTAGCAAAAACCACACCTCCTGCTTCACTCTGCTAGCTCTCCATTCACCATTTGAAACTCTGAGAGTATCTGCAGTCAAGAATAATAACACAGTCTTTTTAGCAAAGATTCAAGCATACAGCTAAGGATTCTAGGTCTTGGGAATGAAAGAAAACAGCAAAAAACAAAACCAACAGAAAATGAACAAAAGCATGAAGCTTTTTCCTGCTTTTTAATGTTAGAACTGTATTTTTCTCTGAAGACACTGATGACAAACAATTCTCTATTCCTTCACTCTCAATTTCTTTTAAAATTTGTAGCTTTCATTCCAAACTAGAACTCAAGTACAGGACATGGGTTAGGAAAAGTACTTGATATGTGTGAGGAGTTTGACTACAAGCACACCAAATTCAGAGATGTAATTTGCCAGAGAAAAGTGAAAGTCTTGGAGTTTCACTGAACTTTAGGAAAAATGCAAGTCATGAGGCCTCTTCAGCAAAGCAAACAGAACAGAACTACCTAGCTAAATTAATTATTTTCTTCAAGAGGAGTCTATTATTGTATGGTTAACAAACAGTAGTAAAAATTACAATAAATTGTCTATTAATTGGGGTGTCAGTAGAGAATAATGATATCTGACCCCTTCCTCTTTGGTCACCCCTTAAGCCCACCAATCTTCCAAAACAGTGAAATTCAGTGCTGCTCACAGTTACTGCTACATAAGGCCAACACAACTTTATGTAGACACAACACATTGTACGGCATTTTCAGTAAAACTTAGCTATTTCATCAGCTACTTGCAGCATTATTTTATTTCCTAAATAATCTCTGAAAGACTACACAGTTAGTAGCAAAGTTCACAATGTTAAATGCAACTAACAAGAACTGGCAAGAACAGCTGAATCACTGTTATTAAAACATCACATGCTATTTACTTTTTAACAAGTTTTGTGTCAAAGAATAAAAGCTTGCTCCTGCTTGTAGCAAGGAATCAGATTTGAGTTTGTGCATCCAAGGTCACAGTGATCCATTTAATAAGTTTACTGACTGAACTACGGCGCAAATAGACTTGATTAACTGAGTCTCTCTTAATAGGAAAACATGATATACTTGTGGCAGTGACTAAATACACCCCTTAGAAATAACATTAGAACTTTTTCCATCTAAGTTCTAGAGTAAAAAAGAAATTCTAACTTGAGTTTGAGTTCCACACTTACCCAGGTCAACTGCATCTCTGATCGATGAAGAGTTTGATCCAACGATGAAAAGCTTTGCTATTTTCAAACAAATTGAAATCAATAACTAAACAAGCCAGATATTGCTAATATACAGCCATTTATTTTTGCTATATGCACTATTAATGAGTTTTTGGGTAAAAGATTTTTCAAATATACAGCAATTACTTAAAAAATTGGAAAAACCCCAACTTTTTGAAAGGTGACTGCCCAATAAAGACCCCATTCTCTTAAATCGCAATGCTGTTGTGCAGTCTCAGAATAGAAATCATCCAGTTAGATGATGTAATAAGCTGTAAAGCATCAAGACACGAAGCAATAACCGTAACAACCTGTATAAAAACCCCAAATGTAATAGTACAAACAGACTTCTTCACAACTTACTGAGACTCAAAATGTACTAGTGTTAGTTTGGACTGCCTCCTTCAAGTTCATCATATTCAACCTGGAAAAATTATGCAAACAAATGTGCTTCCAATGCTATTTCTTAATTCCAGTATTATCTGTAATATTTTGCTTCAAAAATGTCAAAGACTCACATAATACATTTAAAATATCTTGAGGTGATGTAAGTTAAATTAGAAAAATGCTGAGCTGCTTTAAAATCTGAAATACTAATTCAAGACTTTCTTAGCCAACGTTTAAGAACAACAGTGTGCAAGAGTGTAATTTGATTCTGCAATTATAAAAGACAGCAAAAAAACCCCATATTTGAATATCCTATTAACGACTGCATATGAAACCTTTCCATGCCACTGGATTTTTGACTGTGTTCTTACCTGATACTTTCAACTCATCCCTTTCTTCAGGATTTATTTTTTCTATAGCTTGAGCTACAGTACATTCCAGAACCTCCAGTGTTTCCTGTAGTAAGTACATGAGACTTAGGAGCAACTCGTCAAGAGGAGACAGTAAGCTCCTGAAGAATGTTTTTTATGTAATTAAAAAAAAAAAAAAGAAAGAAAGAAAAAAAGAAAAAACTGGTGCCTTACAGCAGTTAGAAACAAAAATAGTAGAAAAATGCAAAGACAGAAAGAAAGCAACCCAAGGCTTCTTGATCATGTCAAAATAATGAAGATATATGAAAGGCCCTATATGACCCTAATATAGAAAATACAAATTACTGATTAGAATTATTGGAACAAGATTCAGTAGTTCCAGTAGTTCTGCTTTTACGATGTGAAAACACTGCTGTGCCAATTCAAAGGACTTTGTTTTAAAAAAGCCTCATGACCAGCTGAAAAGAACCCCATCAGAATTAGGAGGTTTGAGTGTTGGATGGGAACATCTTTGCATAAAAGTATTTTGTAATTTCAGTGAAGCTTATGAAAAATCTACAGTGAAAATGCTGTAAAATACTGATTTAAGACAGTAATTATTTGACCCCCCTGACCTCATTTAAGATTAGGCTGACATCTCACATCAGCTGGCACAAGGTGACTTCCTTAAGTCTTTACCTACATCAGACTTTGTACTGTAGGCACACTCAACACTGCCCCAAGCAAAAACGCTTTACTAATTTTTGCTGTGCTACCAAATGATTCTCAAGTGAGCCTTTGAGTTACTCCACACAGTCAGCATCTTAAACAAAACTTAAGTTGTTTTTTTTTAATTACTAGACATCAATATAATTAATGAGAGAATTTGGAATTACGCAAGGTAATGTGTTCTTACAGTAAAAGCTAGCTTATACTAAATAATCTACTTTAAATGGATGACTGCATTGGACAGAGATAAGTGTTTGTTTTTGTTGTGTTCCTGAGCAATCATTAGTTCTTCCACAAATCATTCAGCAATGACTGCCTCACACACTTCAGTCTGGAATGTAACAACGTGCAGCTGATGCCCCCATTATACAAGAACTGGTAACAAAACCCAAAGAAACAATCCAGAAAGTTTTTTTAGGTTTCTTCTTGTTGATATTGTTTTGTTTTTTGGCTACCTTTTTCCTTTCCTGAAACATGCTAATATTTCACAGAGCAAATAATAAATCTAGTGGGGAAGTATTACTATTTTGTTGAATTTCAGAAGCAAAAGTGAAAGAGAAGCAGGCAAATACACCAAGATCTTCATGTCAGATGTTAATGTCTGTGGCTTTAAGACTTATGTGGAAGCATTTAGCTCTTAAGGGAAAAAATGCCACTTCTGTATCTTCAGAAATATTTCTGAGACAACAGATGCTTCAGAGTTCCCCTCCGAATGGGATGGTCTTCAACCATCTGTGATCTCCACAGTTCAGAGAACTTTCCACTGAGTTTTAACAAGCATGCTAGCAAACTTTTAAGGTACCCAGTTTTTATTTATTTTTACTTGCTCCCATAATTAATTTAAAAATCTTACGGACCACTGCTTTTATTTTGCCAAGAACTGTCTTATCTGTCATCAACAGGATTTTCTCTTTACATTGATATTTCTTAACCCCCCCAAATTTAGCAAACATTAACGAAAGAGCGGGAGTTAAGAAATATTCTTTCAAGGTATCTGGAGCTGCAGATATGTTTACGGCAGTTTAATAGTTACTGTAGGTTTTAGAAGCAACTACCTATTTCTCTGGTTTCATGTGTAACAAGAATGAGATGCACAACACCTCTCCTACCTGAATTTGGTCTTGGCTGATCTTTGAGCTCCACTCAGTCAGTGTTTTCCGGATGCAGTCCCGCACCTACAAAACATTTTTTCACATTGAAGCGTGGGTGTGTTCCAGCCACACACAAACACAACAGTACAGAGATGTGTAGGACAGACTGCACAGCTGAACCATCCCACAGAAGGTTCTTCCTTCATAGCTTGTATATGAAACTTGCTCAAACTAGTTTATTTACATGTTTTTCTCTCCTCTTTCACAGAGTTTTAGCAGTAATACAAGTACTGTACTTCAGTTATTTCTCAGATCAATGCCATGTTTAAAGGAAAATACAATGCTAAGCAAGCAAGAACTAGAACATGGGGTGGTTTGGGGTTTTGTGGGTTTGGGGTTTTTTTTTGCACAGAAATTCTTAAGTTACAAAGTAGTCAGATAAGAACATAAGTGTTGTGACACTGTAGAAATAAGACTTTAAAATCAACAAGTAAATGCTCATTGTATTAATTACTTCTCTTTCCAAGATGCATACAACCCTTCCCATTTATTGGCTACGTACTCTACTACACCAAACTACTAATGCTTTTAAGTCTTCCCTTACTGTAGGGGGAACCTACAGATCCTACCCCACACTTGTATTTTTCCTTCATCCACAGATGCAAAATAAACTCGACTAAGACTCTGATCATGGATTTTCTTGAACATAGTAGGACATAACTATTAAATCAGCTAACTAATTTTACATAGTACCAGTGCTGCAGCTGTGTCAGTTCTGTCTAATCCATCCCAGGAGTTAAGTACAGGTACTGTCTGACTGCCACCTGCCACAGGTAGGAGCACTTCCACAGCTGCTGCTTTACTTCACTTTCCACAGAGTATTTTATAACTGTGTGCATACCTGCTTTGTGTACCATTAAACAGCCATTTCCTGTGATACCTAACTCAGAGAGCTCTAATACCATGCCTACATCAGACACAATACAGAACAATACTTCAAGAACCCAAATACTATACAATCCTTCTGTCCTTTAAAATAGCATAAAAACCCCCAGACCCAAAAGGCAAGAATTGACCCCCCCAGTAAATAGCTAAGCACAATAACTCTTTAATTAAATAACTCTTTAACCTATTTTGATACAATTTATATCATCTTTTCCTTTCTGAGGGCAAGTGAGACAGTACTAAATTTTTATATGTTGCTGCTTTGCAACTGTCAGGACATATTTCTATTGCAGTTCCTATGCACAGGCCTCTGACTCCTCTGACACCACTCCCTTGCCCTCAGGCCATGTGGAAACTGCAGTGTGTTCCACTGCTTTGGTCAGCTTTTCCAAACACAGCTGCATCCCCTAACACTGGGGTTCACAGTTGCAAAATTTTAGCTTACATTCTGCCACTGAGAACTGACTACATCAAATAGAGGAGTTAAAAGCTGATCGGAAATAATACCAATTATTTGCTTTTAAGTACAGCAACTCTGGAAAGCCAGCAGATTGCTCTGTAAATAAGTGAATTTCAGTACCTTAACTATTAGTTATGCACATTGGCCACTCTTTACTTAACAGCCCTCCAGAAACTACCCACACAAGGGTGCCCATCATGACACAGCTATGTCTTTGTTACAGAATCCAGCCCTATCTCACACAGATCACCGAATGTTTAATAAGCAACCAGGCCAAATAAAACGTTATGACCACATGACAGCTAAACAAGAGTATGATGAATTCTTCCTTCTTGTTACATCATCCTCCCTGACACCTTTCTTCCACTTGTGCATGATTAATATGCAACCAACCAACTTCTAGGTTATCACCAGTGTCACTACATAGCAATAATCAGCCAAACCCATCGTTTTTCTAATTATTAAGCGACCATTCCGAGATTACTGTGTTGTGACAAAGCAGCAAATATGGTGGTTCTGAAGTTCATGGCCACAGGATCTCCAGACATTTTATGAGAACTGTTCTAAGTATTGAGACATACCGCTAAAGTTAATACTTTTAAAGTAGTGATTAAAAAGCTCTTTTCAACTCCTTAACGAAGAATGACAGCTCTACACTTCAAAGAAGACAACAGCTACTTTTCCCAATACCTGTCACTACCAAGAAATTAAATTAAATTCAGGTTAGAAAAGAGAATTTTCATCATCTGTAATGCAAGATCATATCTATGCATATTTTTATGTTACTAGAGAGGTATAAGGGAGCCCCTTTGCCATTACAGACAGCACTTAAATTATTAAATGTTTTAATCCTTCATTCCCGAGATCAGAAGGCTAGGCTCGCTCCTTCTCAGGGCAAGTGCTTCCGGGGGCACGGGGGGCCCGAACTCCCAACACGGCAGAACACAACGAACGGACGAAAACAAACAAGCAAAACTCTGTTTTGTCATTCCCATCTCGCGCCTCCCGAGGGCACCGGCAAGCGGATGGCTCGGGAGCCAACCCCCCCTCGCCGTGACGGGCACCGGGCCACGCCGTGCCCCGCCGCAGCGAGTCCCGCTCCGGGCGCCGCTCGGACCGCCCGGGGAGCGGCACCCAGCGCTCCCTCAGCCGCCGCCCCGCCCGCCGCCCGGCCCGGCCCGGGCCCCCTCGCCCCAGGGCGAGCCTCCGCCGAGGCGCCCCGAAGGGAAACCCCGGCCCGCCCCTCACCTCCTCGCTGGGGGTGGCCGGGCATTTCTTGCGCAGGCAGCCCCAGTTGAGCAGGTTGCCGGTCTGCAGGGTGAGCCTGCCGGCGCCCTCCAGCAGGGCGCGGGCGCCCTCCGTCCCCATGGCGCTGCTTAGGCGGTGGCCAGAGGGCTCTCCGCGACACCTATGGTCCCGGGCAGCGCAGAGCTGGCCGTGACTCAGCACCGGCACCGGGGCGAGGGGCGGCGCGGGGACAATGGGCGGCGGGGCGGGAGCGGCGCAGAGCGGAGCGCGCCCCGCCTCGCGCTGCCTCAGGGCGCGGGGCCGCGGCCGCCAAGCGCCTCCTGGCGGCGGCCAGGCCGCAGCACGCTGGGCGGAGCCTCCGGGGGCGGGGCCTGGCTGAGGGGCGGGGCCTGGCTGAGGGGCGGGGCCTGGCTGAGGGGCGGGGCCGGGCTGCCGGCCCCGCCGAGCTCGGGGCGCGTCCCGCTGCGGCAGGGCCGGGTCCGTGTGTCGGTCCGGTACCCAGGGGCAGCGACCGCGGGACCCCGACCCGGCATCGCGCCCGAAGGAGTACCCGAGGCACACGTGGCGCTGCCCAGTGGTAGCGGCCCGGGCTCGGTAACACCCCCCGAGCCGCGGCCGCGCCGGGCCGTGGGTGCTGTGCGGGCTCAGTAAATGAGTGGAACCATCTGAATTGTGCTCATGACGCGTTCCAGTAACAGGTAGTCGTTGACAGACACAGAGCTAAAAGGTCCAGAAAAAGTATCCAGATGCTTACCTTTTTCTGGCTGTGTTAGCATTTGGGTGAAACAATGTCAGGGCAGCACTCCAGTTTCAGACCAGCTGGTTCCAGTGAGGACACGCCGGGGTAAATCCTGAAGGATTGTGGTTTGGGGGTATTTTCTTTTTTAAGATGAGGGGGCTCCTGGAACACCACACTGACCAAATCCTGTACCGGAGAGTTGAAGGGTTGGTTTGATTTTTTTGTTTTGTTTTGTTCCCTGTAACTCCAGTTAAAGGGAACAGTGAGCTACAAATTCTAATTTTGCTGTCAGCTTGGGAAATTGAACTGTGTTTCTAACAGATTTTTCTTCCTCAAGCTGCATGTTGTGCTAATAGCGGGAACCAATTTGCATAACTTCTGTCAGTCTGAAGCACTGCCTGGTTGCTTTCTGGTACAGAAGGTTTGTTTAAATGTTCTTTATATTTGTGATCTGATTAATTTTTCATGTCGGGAAATGTTTTCGTGATTCTATATGGTTACAGAGCATGCGGAAGTGAAACATACTGAAAGAAATATCAGCCTATTTGGAAAAGCAGTAATTTTGTTTCCTTTTTCTTTAGCGTAAAAATCCAGAATGTCTAACCTGGCCTAAATGTTAATTCTCCAGTCTCAGGGTTAGCGTGGGAAGCAGTGTATGCCTCTGGATTTGCCCATATTTACACTAATAATGAATAATGTCCTGTTGGGGCTTTCTGATCAGCTTTCTGACTTTCCAGAAGAAGCCCTTTTTTTTTTTTTTTTTTTTTTGTGAAATTTATTATTTGATATTTCATTTAAGTAGCTTTGATGGTTATAGATCTGTGCAAGAAGGTTAAACTTGGCAATAGCAGAAGGTTTTCAAACAGTATGTAGTATAAATCTTTCTGCCTAGTGGAAATTTATGGCAGTGAAAAAGCAGTGTTCCTTTGTAGCCTGGTAGATTTTGCTGATATTTAATTACCTTAGCCCTTAAAAAAAAAACATGTAATGAAGACTGGGTGGAGAAAAAACGGTGTCAGCCCTGTACTGCTTTATGCCATGCATGTAATCCTCAGCAGTGGCAGGAACGGGAGAAGAAGGGATCTCAGCAGAGTTCTGTTGTCAGTCCAATCACCCCTGAAACATCAGGTAAACTATCAAAGAAAGAAAGGAGGGTGTTTTCTAGCTCATGATCAATTGCATTTTTGCAAGTTATCTCATTAAGATACTTCAGCTCTTAAAAGAAAGAAATGAAATATTTCCTGCAGTAATTCTCAAAGGAAAATAAATCGCCCTTCTGAATGAAATGTCACTCCCGGCGGCCGGTGCATATTGCTCTTCTCCCGCAGTTTTTGAACACCGGCAGCTGCAGAACTTGGCGTGCGCGAGGTGCCGGCGGTCCCGCACTGCTGCGGCTGCCCGGGGCACGGCCGCCGGCTCGGCAGGCAGCGCTGCCAGCAGCCGCCCACCGGCACGGCCGGGCAGCAGCCCCGGCCCCGGGCGGGGCGGGGGGTCCGGGCGCCGCCTGATTGGCCGCAGCGCGGGGCCCCGCGGAAGGTGCCGCGGGCGGCGGCGGGGGCGGCGCGGCGGGTGCCCGCAGAATGGGCGGCAGAGCCGGCTTCTTCGAGGTGGGTGCGGGCGGCGCCGGGGGCGGGGGGCGGCCAAGGCGAGGCGAGCCCGGGCCGGGTCTCGCAGCATCCTGCCGCCGGTGGACGGGGCTGCCCGGGATCCCGGCGGGCTCCGGTCTCTTCCCCCTCCATCTGCATTGAAGCACTGGGGAGCCGGAGCCATCCGCTCCGGGAAGTGACCGCCGCCGGAGCCGGGCAGAGGGGCCCGGGGGGCACGCTGCTCCCCGGGGGTTTCCTTGGGCCGAGGGGGCAAAAGAGGCTGCCGCCCGCCCCGTCCTCTCCTTCCCCCGGCACGTTCCCCTCGCCGTTCCTGATCCCCGCGTCCCCGGTGTTCCTCGGACGTGTTCCCGGAGAGCGGGGCGGGGGGAATCCCCGGGCTTCCCGGCGCGCTCTCGGCGGTCCGCGGAGGCGCCGGATCGATGGCTCTGGGCTTCTCGCGGGTCCTGCCTAGGGCAGCACCGCGGGCAGCCTGCGCTGGGTCTGGCAGCGCGTCCCAGCCCTACGGAGAGAGCGAGAGCGAGGAATGTTCTCGGCACCTCCTGTCCCCAACTTCTCGGAAAAGCCCGTCGCCAGCCGCTGTGCACCTCGCCGGCAGCCGTCCCGCGCAGCCTTCCGGCCGGGTGCAGGCGTGGCCGGGGCGGCAGCGCCCCTGGGCCGGCTCGGCTGGGCTCGGCAGGGAGCCGGCGGGGGAGTTGGTGCCCTGGCCCAGAGGACGGCTCCCGGCGCGGCGCCCACTGCCCGGCGGGGACGGACGGACGGACGGAGGGCCTCTGCTAGCACGGTGCGCTCGGTCTTGAGCGGGGAACGAAAAACAGCCGGGCGGAGTTTAGTACAGTCAGCTCCTTGTCCTTACAGAAAGCGCAGAGTAACGTGCACCTGGGGAGCTTCAAGGGTAACATCTCATCCACTTACATAAACAGCCACACCGACTCTGCTAGAATTAGTTAGGATGGCTAATACAAAAAATCTTAAGAACGGGTTGTATTACAAAAACAGGTCTGTACAAGCTAAATGACAGCAGTCCTGAATGTGTTTCTGCAGGCTTATACTTGGGTTTCTCAATCACGACTTACCTAAAAAAAAATGCACGGGGAGGAATGTTCCTTTCCCCGTGCAAATTACAAAGCAGTTGTTGTTATAACACAAATAGAATCCAAAGCCATCTGAAAATCGTCTACTCCTTTAGTAACTCACCATGACCTAAAAGTTCAGATTTTATTTTTCAAAGTTATAAAAATGATTCAGACATCACAATTCAGCAAAATAAACTGCCTATAGCTCTTTTGGGTGTGAGGTAGGTACCTGCACTGTGCTTTTTCCTCAGCAGTGTTGACTTTCCAGGATTTTTTTTTTAGGAAAAACAACCAAACTTTTACTGCCTCATGGATCTCTAGTAGTGAGGTAGAACTCAAACTGTTGTGAGATCCAAATGCGGGAGCAAGCACACGTGTAATACCCTCTTGATTGCCTTCAATCACTTCAGGTTTGCTCTTCTGCCTCAGACTTGAGCTCCTCAAGAGCACTAGTTACTGGAAGACCTTAAAAGCATGGACATCATTATTGTTACCTGATTTTGCAGATGGGGAAACACACAAAAGTTGAATGACCTGCTCAGTCTCACTAGGCCGGACAATAGCAGGAGATCCAGGTCTTTTACGTCCTAAATCAAGATCTTGTGTTCAAGCAACACTAATGCAAACTCAGCATGATTCATGAATTTACATATCAGCCTTGTATGTCTTAGGCCTTTTTATAGCAGATAATGGGTGGAAACAGATTTGCCCAGCTCATCCAGTGTGTGAGCTGTCTCAGGGGTACAATGTGGACAAACACTGCCTAAGTAGCACGAGCAGTGCAGTTGCTTTTTGCTTTCTGCACTGTTCTCCCTGATTTGCTTTCTGTTACAAATTCATTGTCTTTGAATCCTGAATTGCATTTCCTCACCACACATTCAAAGCTGAACTATGTCAAGAGAGAAGGTGAGTGTCCCACTTCTCTCAGTAGTTCCTGGGGAGGGCGGGCAGAATCTCTACTGTTGTTATAAACTTTAGTGTTCCCTCTTTGAGGAACTGTATAAATTTGTACTTTCCCCTATACATTTATAATATAATTATCATATAATAATTAACATACCATTTACCCTTTACTGTTCTTCTGTGGTGCTCCCTGATAAGAACCACAAATGACTTCACAGTCACCAAGATGTCATGTTTACTTCAGGTGTTGGTATGTTTCTACTTTCACCTCATTTTTTAATCACTAATAGCTCAGAAGAAGCTTCTCAAGGACAACTATAAATAAATATGCGTATACTTGAAAATACTGCACCTAATAATTAGAGAAGATTTAAGTCCAAAGACTGAGAGGCGTATGACAGAGACTTGTGTCTAGATTAATGTGCTTTAGGAGTGCTCATTTCTCTAAGTTGTGTAGAGCACAACTCTTCTGACCTATTTGAGATTTGTTTCAGAGCTGATGATACCATTTATCCTAACAGTGCCTATTTTCCTCCTTTCCATACGAGGGATGCCTATGTGACATGTTCAGTTATAAATGCCTCCAGGAGAGCTCTGAAGTTCAGCTAATGAATTGTACCATTTCTTTTTACTTGACAGGTTTAGGTCTTCAAAAGCATTTCATATAAAGAAAATAGTATGGTGTTCTGGCTTCCTAGAGAAAAAGATCCTTGAACAAATATATTCATACTGTAGAAAATTAGTGTCACAAGAGCCACACTTGTACTTTTGCTTCCTTAACTGGTTTGGACGATAAATGCCTTTTGTGAGCAGTGATACCCAAAAATCTTTTGGAATCTTCACTCCCTGATGATAGATTGAATTGACATGTGCAGTACAGTCTAAAAGCAATAACGTACTGGCCCCCCTTGCTGGCATTTAAAGTTCCCTCCCTCTTCTGTCTGTGATGAAAACCCTCTGACTGTAAGGGGGGTGGTGACTGCTGTCTGGCTGGCATGGCTGAGATGTCACAGCTCCTGTTACAAAGGCCTCTCCCTCTCAGAGCTATGCTGTCTAAAGCCTCATAAGAGTACTGAGAGCAAGTGCTAAAAGCAGGACTGCAGAACATTTTAAGATGCTGTATCCTCCAAGAATCGCCAGAAAGACAAGGCCACATATGAGATATTTGAACAGTCATTTAAAGGGACAACTGAAAATTGTCCTGTTTTTTGAAGACATCTGCTCTGTTGTCACAAGTGACACTAAAGATTGTTATCACAGAAAGAGATGAGATGACAGGGCAAACATTATCCCTTACTCTCACTACTTTTCCCCACACTTACCAACACTTCAGCACTCAGTTGTACTGCTTTACTTAGAAGACAGCAATTTGTCTTTTTTCTCTGTGAAGCTTGAGAGAGAAACTTAATTTTGTGTAGGAGAAAATGATATTAAAACATTAATAGGCAGGAAGTACCTGGAGCTACACAGAATTTGAAGACTACATTTGAAATTAAAAGTCTTATATTAGGAAAAAAATACCAGTTTTGTAAGTTCACCTGTCTGTATAAGGTCTATAAAATTCCCAGGGTTTTCAGTCTTCCTTCCATTCCTTCCAGTCTTCCAGCCCTACCAAAAGACAGCAGACCCATCCTTGATGCTGCTATGTAAAAAAACGAAAAACCAAAAAAGCCCTCTTCAATTTCTTCAATTCCATGTCAAAAGCATACACTGTATATACATTTTGACATCCCCGCACCAAATTATGCACGAAGATCAGTAATGAAACTAGAAATACTGAAGTTTGGTAATGCAAATCACAGTGCTGGCACAAAGATATGATTGTGATTTCACAAAGAATTCGTATAACTCTTCTACCTGAAAATAGCAATTCTAGAAAATAACCACCATAAACTAAAGCCCCAAGGCAGTGAATATTCTCTTTCACAAGGGAAAGGCTATGCAGTGGTGTTGAAAAACCTGGATGTCTACTTAGCGTTGAGTCAAAGCTGGCTCAGGTTCTCAGATGGAGGCACTCCAATGTGCTTCGTAGTGACAGTGATACTCAGTGAATGATGTGACTTTTCAGTATGCCTGGGAAATTGGCAACATGCACTTCTGTGTTAGCCAGCATAAGTAAATACTCATCGAATCAGTATTAACTGGTGGAAGTTCCTTTTCATCTTGTGTATCCTCCTGAAAGATCTCACAGTAGTAAAAGCTGGAAAGTTTTAGTAGATTTTCAAGAGCCAGAATTTACTGTGAAAGCTTTAATGACTTTTCCTTTCTTGAAAAATAAATCAGCCTCCCACCCCAAGTGAATAGACCTTCCTTTTCCTTCCTTCCTGTTCTTATGCTGACTCATTTTATCTCTGTCAATTATATAAATGGATTTGTTTTTCTGAAGGATGAACATTTGTAGCTCTACCTGTTATCACCCTTAGGCCCAGGTCCACAAGGCAACTTGGGTTTTGCAATGTGTTTGGGTTGGGCACCCAGCTCCAAGATCAGATAGGACAATTTGGTCAGGGTATCTAAGTTTACTTCAACTCTTATCTCTTTGCTGTGTGGTATCCCAAAAGGCATCTGCTGTAGAGAAATACTGAACAGAATTACAATGGAAGGGAGCAGTGATAAAAGGAGCCCAGAGAGACAGAAATTCAGGCTTTCTCTTTGGTAGGAGACTGCCCTTTTCACTGAAGTCCTCTCCTGCCTGTACTTTTTGGTCTACCTGTGGGAGAAATGGGGAATGGCAAAAGACATTCCAAAGCGATTTTCCCACTTCCTGGCAGTGTGTCTAACTATTACATGTAAAGCATGAAGAACTAGATCATCTCCTTTGCTGCCAGTTTAGTTTCATTCAGAAAGAATCTAAATGCTGTGCATTGTGCTGACCTTGGGATAAAGATGCTTACTGGATCAATATCCTGGGGGATTTAGATGAGAACATGTCTAACTAGCAAATCAGAAACAGGTGGAGGAAATAAAAATGCAGTATGAATGTCAGCACAGGTCAAACACTGGTGCTCACTAGCTTGCAGAAGAGCAGAACTTAGGAAGCTGAGGAGTAAATACCTAGTGTATGCCTTGTGAACCTGTAAATGTTAGACATCTAAATTCTACAAAAGTGAAAATCCTTTTAGAAAACCCTTTGAGTATAGACATCACTGTATCTCTTTATACACAGTGAAATAATGCAATAAGATTCTAATATCATAAAATGTGAGCCATTGCTTCAGAGGTAAGGATTTGTTTAGCTGGATTACTTAGAGAATAAGGTTCAGCACTCCACAGGTAAGGTGATGAAATTTTGCTTTGTGGTTGAACATCTGCCTTGGTTCTGGTTTGGGAATTTTTCCCATAGCATGTGGCTAAGCTGTGAGACTCCCTGCCTCAGGACTGTTTACACAGGTTTAAAAGGCAAATGGATAAACTAGTTGAGGAAAGAAATCTATGAAAAGTTATTAAATACATAGGCAGCACTTCTGGTGCAGGAGAATCAAAATCACTGTCTGTCTCTTCCCTTTCCCTCAGTCACTGCATTCTTGCCCTGTTATATTACTTTTTTTCTGAACCACCTGCTGCTGGGTGTTTCTGAAAGAGCCAGTTCTAGATGGATCCTTAGACCCATCCTCTGCAACAGTTTGTACCTTTTGGTGCAAGAGAAGCTTCAGACTCAGCAGCACAAACAGAATTTTCAATGTAAGTACACTTACAGCAATCTCCCTTTGGCTTAACTCTTGTATGTCCTAGTGTGAGATCACAGTAAGGCATGCTTACTCCCTTCAGGAACAACACAGTCACTGGAAAAGTCAAAGGAGATAGAGAAAATGAATAATCCTATAAGAGAAATGTTTAGAAAGATTCAGTTAGGACTGTGGCAAGCACTGGATTGGTTTTTTAGAGATAAATTCAAAGAAACTGATTTATGTAAGCATTCTAAGAGTTCAGGGAGAATTCATTCTGCATTGCTCTTTCTCAGACTGGTTGGTTCCTGTACTATGAAATAAACTTTTTTTTTAACTGAGTAAAAAATAAAATCAATACAATATATGCTTATGTCAGTGCTTATAAAGTCTCACTCAAGTTTACTCAATCTGCTGATAAAAATGGTTTCAAATTAAACTTCTAAGATGCACAGACATGATAAATGAGTCAGTGTTTCCATAATAGTTATCACATCAGTTTTGAAGATTTGTTGATCCTTTAGCACTTTAGCTATGGCTTTAAACAGCAGGAATTCAAGTGACTGTATTTTTGTAATCTTATTACAGAGACACTGCACCTTAAAAACTCTTTTTAAACACTTTGCTTAGCTGTTTTTCCCTTATGAATACTTTCCTCTCTTATTTTACCTTTTTATTTTCTAAATAAAAATTTAGTTCTCTGCTTATATTGTATATTGATTGTTCCTTGCCCTTAATCTGTTTGTGTTCTAAACATTAATAATCAAGATTTTTTCTTTTACTAATGACGCTATTGATCTTTAATCCTTATGCAATAGAACAAATTTGTCTTCTAAGCATCAAAGACATATATTTGTAGTCACTTACAAAAGAGTTTTTAATGTCTTGCACAAATCTGCCTATTGATTATGTTCTACTCTAAGTAGTCTCAGAGAAGCTGTAGTTTAAAATGTCTTTAAAAATTCACCAAATAAGATGACTCTTAAGTATTACTGCACTAATGCAGGCCAACAGTTGGTGTCCTATTGTGCTAAATGCTTTGAAAACACAATGAAATTAAAGTTCTCTGAGCCAAACAATTTATGTTTAAAAGAGATGATACCCATCAGTAAGCGTTCCAAGAACAGATTTTCCGGGTATCTAAAAACTGTTGCCAGCCAATACATTAACTGCCTTGGTGCTGTGCCTCAAGGCTGGAAACACTGTGTTCAGTGCTATGGTGCTTCATGGGATTGGCCAGGATGTTCAGGAATGACCATTTCTTGCTTTGGATCAGGCTTTTCTGTTCCTTGTGCAAGGAACATCTACACTGGGGGATGTTCTGATAAATCTAAGAGGTGTGATGGAGGAAACAGTCACCTTGCTTCCACTCCGTTGTTGCACAATTTGCCATGGACTGGAGTGGAATCTAAAGCTGTGTTCCAACATCCATCTTTCTGAAAAGGGAAGGAATGTTTGAAATTTGCTTAGATCTTGAAGGTAATTGAAAGTAAATGAAATGTTTGAAATGAAAAAAGAAGAAAAAATTGAGCAATTTAGGTTGCAGGAGCCTTGTGGAAATCATGCAGTCCAACTCCTGCTCCAAGCAGATACAGCCAGATCAGATGGCAGTGGGTCTTGTCCAGTCCAGTTTTAAATGTCTCAAATGTCTCCAAGAATGGAGATTCTACATCCTCTCTAAGCAACTTCTAATATTTGGCCTAGCTCATGGTGAAAAAAATTCCTTATGTCTGGATTTTCTCCTATTGCATCCAGATACATCCCTCTCACCATTATCTCTGTGCACCTCCAAGAAGAGTCTGGATCCATCATCTCTATAGGCTTCCTTTAGGTATTTGCATGGATCAGTATAGGCAAGTATGACAGTTTGGATTTGAAAGAATCATGCTGGAACCGAACCAAATAACAGTAAATAACATCTTGGATGATTTATTTGTTTGTTTTCCACATTGATTCTAAAGGTTCACAGACATTTCTGTACAGCCACTCCCATGAAAACCACAGAGCAAAAGAAAAACTCTGTAATTTTCACTCTGGTTTTGTGTGTAACAAGAATAACCCAACTAAAATACCATAGGTGGCAGAAAGATATTTGAACCACTGTAATTGACCTGGAGAATATCTCTCTAATAAAACCACTGAAGGCCATAGATTAAAACTGCCCCTGGGGGATTCTGATGAAAAAAGTGTATATTTGGGTTGGGTATGGAATGGGAAGGACAGTACTAAAAGTGTAGGCACTGCTGCAGTCTGCAGGGCAGCCCAGTGGTATTCATTGACAAAAGAGCTTTGAGATACACCAAAGGTTTCAATAGTCCTTGTAGCAATTTGGCATCAGAAGGGACAAAAAGTGCTGTAGAGCGCCTTGCCCCGCCCCCCCCCCCCCAAACTATGTACTTGTTCTGTGGACTTCAAGTGTCAGAACTCCTTTCTGGGAAAGGAATCCACTTCATTTGCTTTCCCATGGAGATTTCACACAGACATTAAAACTGGAAATGCGTGTTATTTCAAGTATAAAAAATCAAGGGAAAACATCCTAACAATCCATCGCATACTTGTTACATATCACAAAGGAGGAACAGCACTTATCTCCCTCAATGTCCCAGTTAAAACTAATTTCTGCACAGGCAGAAAATATCATGGCATGAGTGTTCCTTGTGGAGATCAGATTTGATAGGTGTGACTGGAGCTGAAGTGCTCCACTGCTGCGCCAGAAGAAAAAGAACCCTTTGGGACAAGTGAAACAAGGAAATAAGATACTCCAACCAAGTGATCTCTTCAAAGCAACCCTCTGAGAAAGATACTGGACTGTGACTCCTATTTTTAGTGAGGAATCATATTTAAAGTCTAATGTTAATCTATTCTCTTGGCCAGTTAATACCAAACATAATTAATGCTACATGTTTATATAAAGACCCCAACAACTGCAGTGAGGTTTAGGGAGCTGCTGCAATTGGACTTTGAAATGCCTGGGGACATTTCTGCTTGGCTGTTGATCAGAATCATAACTTTTTGCTAAACTGCCATTTGATTATGGAAATAAACTGCTCTTTCATTTTCAGAGCTGTAGCTAAACCACTGCTTGGAATATAAAATGCTAATATGTAGCTAATAAATCAGGTGATTGAAGAGGCAAGAGTAACACTAACTATTCCTATAACAAATGTTTACGTATTTGTGAAGCCCAGATATTTGGCTCCATTTATTCATTATGTCCACCAGTATTTTCCACTCTCCTTGCAATTAAAATGTTCTGGGAACAATACACAATAATCTTCAAGCTTTATGTACTCAGAATATTCTCTTACATGCATATATATACACGTTTAATTTTCTTTCTCAAACTCTTTCTGATCTTATGAATCATAAAAGTACTGTTCCTTAGTGATTCCTGTGAAACTTCTCTACCCCTTACTTGGTCTTCTTGCTCTAGCATAAGAAAATACCAAGATCACTTTTTTGATCAAAAACTTAGCTACTTCTGCTATTGAATATATCCAATTAGACAATTCATTTGACTTTTCTTTTTTTTTTTTTTTTTTCCAAGTTGAGCTCTTTTGGAATCTGGTGATTGAAGCTGTATCTTGAGAACGTCAAGAAGGTTTTTAACTCAATTCACAGATCAGAGAAAAATGATGTCTCACTCCGAATCACAATCATGAATTTGGGAATCAACTAAGAGTTTACACTTTATTTAGCCAATAATGATTAATGAATATTTTGTGTCCTCTCAGGTGGAAATCCTTGATTGGGAGACAAAGAAACAGCTATGCTTCCTAGATAAGGTAAAACAAAAATGTGCTTAAAAGGCTAGGTGACTTTTTTAGAAATTACTAACTTTTCTTAAGTAAATTTGGTCTTTATGAAGGGTATTTTATCTCCTGGTAGCCTTTCCTTGGCCACTTGCAATGATTATGCAAACTTCATACTGACTACAGTGTATTTCAACCCTTTTCCAGAAGGAGCTTTTGGGCAAAAAGGACAACTTCAGTTGCTTTACTAAGAGGGTGCCTGTTGTGTGGTACTCAGAAGCCATCAAATTGTCACTGCTGTAGTAGTAACTCTTGATCACTGCTAGAAAGGCTGCCTCTGAAACAGGTGTCAAAAATTGTCCTGCCTTTTTCCTGACAGTTCTTTGAATCCTTCATGCCAAGGCTAGACATTTGTAAGGAAATAGTTACATTGTCTAAGTCACATTTCTATTTGGCTTAATAGCCTTACACCTAGTCGTTGTCTTTCAAAATACGCCTTTTTTATTTACAATATTTTTGTTGCCTAGGTGGAACCAAATGCTACAATTAGAGAGATCAGATTGATGTTCCATAAATTATGTGAGTATACCTTCTGCAGCAGCTCACATCACATCAGAATATCCAGTACATAAATAGGAAAAAATTACATAATCTGAAATGTGATATACATACATAATGCTGATAATCTGCACATGAATGTCATCACAGTGAGATTTCAGTAAAATTATTTTATCCTATCCTGATACAGCTTTGTATTTTTTTCTGCTGCATAAATTATCACCTATATTAGTATTGAATAAATATTTATAAAAACCTTTAAACAAAGCCCTTGTTGTATTGCGTTCATTGTAGTAGTGGATGATCGAAACTGAACATTGCATATCACAAAATTCTGTATGGTCTTGCAGATCCTCGGTGGTACCCAGCAAGGCAGTCAATAAAACTTGATCCAAGTAAGTACTTTTGAGGTCTGGAGTAACTAAACTCTGAGCAGGGCCCTGGCATGAAAGGTGTACTTAAGGGTATCAGCACTTAAGATCTTATCTGTTTCCAGCTATGTTAATTAGCACCATGAAGGCTGAAGAGAATCCAGAACAAATACAATTCTTTGGAAATAAACACAGTTCCACCCTGGTGTTTGGCAATTAACTCAGGAGTTTGCACGTTATTCCAATGCACTTTCTAACTACTGAGCACTGTTGCTTTCCAGAGAGGCAGCACAGAATCTAGATATTCACTGCCCTTAGCTGCAGTGAAATGATCTCCATGATGATGCTCAGCTGGGAGTACCAAAAAGGGCTGGGAGTTTGAGCTATCAATTCACATAATCCTCTGCTGTCAGGCAGGAATTACAATTCTTTTGAGGGAAGCTGATGCAGAACACATTGCTGTGGACGTAGCAATTGCTGACAAAGCTGATGACAGCTGGCTGACTTCATTAGTACACTTGTAGGTATTGCTACTAGAAGCCTCTTACATGGCCTGAGTCCACAAAAGAAAGTCTAATTGCCGAACCGTGTTGATTCATCTTAGCTAAAATATAACACTTTCTTCCTTTGTGTTCATTGAGGATAATTTTATTTAAACAGTCCCTTAAAAGTATGCTAGTGAAGATTAGCTCATTGTGTAAAATCTAGCCATGGAAAACAGATGTGTGATTATCTTGTTTCCTTCTTTGAAGGTCTCCCTTGTTAGATTCCTCTATGAATTTAAGTAGTGAGGTTTGCCATGAGAAAATGCTGGCCTTCTGGAGATTCCTCCAAATCTAGGCATTAAAAGCTCAAGTACTGTGGAATCACCTTCTAGCTGGTTCTTTGGGAAAAGAAAAGCAATGAAAATTTCTATAGGAGAGTTTTCCAAACACAGCTTATCCTACCTCCTGTTAGTCTGATGACGAGCAATGAGAAGAGCAGAAGAGAGGAGAGAGAGAGAGGTGCAGCTGGCTAGGAGGTCAGTGAACTGTGATAAAGGGGATTGCCCCATCAAAAAATTCTGCTGTTAGCAGTGATGAAGCAAGTCTACTAGATGAGGCAGGCACTTAGGATTGAGAATTCTCTTAACTGTTTTGGTGTCAATAGAGGATCCAGGCTTATATGTGATTACAGGGATAAATAAAAAGTGTCAATGTTCTTGGTCTGTTTAATGAGATTCCAATAAGCCCACATCACACCTAGGAGTCTCATAGATAAAACACTGTATAGAGCTAGTATGCTAACAAAGTGGACTCGGATGTCACTAAGATGTCATTACTTCTTTCCTTCTCAGAAGGAAAGTCCCTGAGGGATGAAGAAATCCTGCAGCACCTCCCTGTTGGCACAACTGCTACCTTATACTTTAAAGATTTAGGGCCACAGATAGGATGGACTACGGTGAGCTCTGCTTCAAGTCTGAGCCATTTTAATGGCTAGTTTTCCATAGTTAATCCTTACATCACTTTTTGTTTCTCTCCAATATTTCTGCATGATGTCTGCTCTGGTAGTGGATGCAGGCAATGAATCCTCATTGCTTCAGTTCATTTAATCAGGGAAAGCAGTAACAGATTGAATGCCTATTTAGTTCCCTGGGAGAGCAGCAGTGGAAAACCTGCTTCAGGGTAGGTTCACTCTACAGAACTAAAATGCAGGTTTGTCAAATGGATGTCTACTGCAAAATCATTAGGAATTAGGTATGCAAATGCCTTTGGCAATGTGCTCCACAGGACCTGTGTGACTCCTGACAAAATAAGGATTATACTCCTATGAGTTTGTCCTGCAAAGAGGCATGGGAGCAACTTCACATATCAGTACTTGAAGTGACTTCAGCAAGAAAATGCATAAAAGTATGTCTTTAAAACATTTCAAAAGCTGTCTGCTCTGATGTGACTGTGTCCCAAGATGCCAGTGATAGGCTAATGACAGCTGATAATTTCTGCAATATTAGCAGCTATCCACAAAGACCTTGCATATTTACTGTCTTAGCTCAAATGCAAATTTTATCACAACTCACTTGGCAGGCAACACAGCACTGCTGTTTATGCAGTGAGATGACCAATGACCCTTCTAGCTCTCTAGAAGGTCCTTGCTGCACCATATTACACTGGTTTCAATAAAGAGCACGATGTCAAGGGAAAAGTACCATGTAATTTAAAGGCATATTTACCATTTATTAGCTATGAGACATTAATAAAACCTTGTGTTGATTACAAATAGCAAAGACAACCTTAACAGAAGGTAAAATAAAAGTCAAATACATTCTGCAAGACTGAGTCTTCACATCTTTACTTTATATGCAATGCTGATAAATCAAGCAGCTATTATTCAATCCAAAAAACCAGGAAGACAGACAAAAACTTCTAATGGCAGTGTAGACCTCAAGACACACATGCATTAATATACACCAAAATATCACTGTCCAAAGTAAGTCTTCTACCATTTCATAATCTTTTGCATTCTGTTCTCTGTGCCCTTCAAGCTACTTCATTCAAATACAAGCCGACAAATACTTGAGTATTATCAAATAAAAAGGATGAGCTTCTCATCTACAAGCAAACCTGATCTTTGCCAGAGAAAATGCTGATCATAACAGAAGTCAATTACCCAACTTTTCTGAGTATCAAAATAAAATAAAATTAAATACATTAGAGAACTGGGATTGTTTGGGTTTCTTTTTTTTTTTTTGCTTTCTTTTGTTGTTGGGTTTTTGTTTGTTTGTGACAGAAGTACAATTAATTTCCCTTCTTTCTCTGTAAGTATGGACCTACCTTCCTTACTTATAGATGGGTGGAAAATACAGCTGTTAATATTTGGTCCAAAGTTAACTTTGATTTCAAGTGATGTTCCTAAGAAATACACACCTATCTGAAATGAAATCAAGTTAGAGAATAGCTTCTCTGGTTTCCTCTCTTTTTTTTTTTTTTTTTCCTTTCTTTTTATTTTCCTTCTAGTATTCCAATTAAAGCTTGTTTGAACATAGAATGAAATTATTGCTTCCCAGGACAACTGCTGTGCTAACTGTTCACACAGATGGGGTCACTGAATACTTACGAGCTGTGTTTCCAGCTTAAACAAAATTCATTCAGTAGAAGCAGAACTTCTATTTCTCAAGACAAATTCTTCACCAAATTTCATTTTAAACCAAAATAAAGCAACAGCTTTTGAGTGCAAGAGAAGGGTGAGAGCTGCATAAACGTAACATGCATGCATATTTGTCATGATCTCTGGGCTGCCATTACTATCTTTTCATACCCATACTGTATCTGCTGCACTGGCAATGGCTGTTTGAATGCAACTGAGGCAAATCATTACAAAATATTTATGTGCATGGCTGCCAGTTTCATAGCCTGAGCCCAAACCTTCTACTCCCTCCCTGCCTCCCTTAATGCCATCCTGGATGTATGGAGGTGTTTATCCCACTGCATTAGTTATCACAAAGAAACCAAAGTGAGGCTGTCATCTAATTCAGCTGTCTAATTATTTTCTCTCTTTTTGCAGGTATTTTTGATAGAATATACAGGTCCATTGTTCATCTATTTTGTGTTTTATTTCCGCATGACTTTTGTCTATGGACTGGATGAGAGGTTTACATCAAGTCCGCACCCAGTAGTTAAGTAAGTCCGTTTGCAGGCTTTGAGCAGTATTTCTTCTAGTCTTACTCCAAATATCTTGCCACACTTGGTTTTTTAAGCACTCTTAAATGCTTTTGTCTTGCTGTTTCTAGCTTGGCATGTATCTGCCATTCTTTCCACTACATCAAAAGGTTGATTGAAACAATATTTGTTCATCGGTTCTCCCGTGGGACTATGCCACTGAGGAATATTGTGAAGGTAAACTGTCAGAATCTATCCATCGGCCCTTACAAACCCAGCCTAGCCAGCCTATGCTCTGCCTCTGCACCACAGACTTCTTTGTGTGGCTTTTGTAGCAACACACAGCAAATCTCACCCATAACACTGCAGTTCTTTCAGATTTCTTAATGTCACCATTGTATAACCCACATGCTGTCATACTGTTACTAATGTTATAGAAGTCTCATTACTTTTTAGAATTTTAAACCTTCAACATACCCTTCCTTTTCACTCAGCTAGGCCCTTGGGTGTGGATGTTTTAGTAACAAGTTAACTTTAAAGGTAGTACAGGCAGGCACAACGGTGGGAGATCTGCTTTTAAAAAAAAAACCTCTTTTTTGTAACTGTCATTTTATATCTGCTTTGCCCCTAAAATTCTCTTAGTTATTAAGGAAGCGTTAATTTACCTTTGATCCAGTGCAAAGCAGCTCAGTTCTGCATTTTCTTCTCCACAGGAGCATTCCCTAGTATCACCATTGCTGCTGTGGCACAGGGCAGCTCTTGGGGTGCAGGCTCTGTTTCCTTGGTGTCTGAGAGGTAGTACAGTGACTGCATGGTTATGCATAAGATGTAGTTATTTTACAAATGTTTGCAACAGAGAACACACCAGTAGTCAAAAGAACACCTTATTCTAAGGAAGACAAAAATTATCAACTGGAAAACATTTGGAATTTTAACATTTAAGATTTAGACAGTTCCACCTTGCACTATTACAGTGATACTTGTAGCAGCTGAAGCTCTACCTTGTGGCTGACTCCTTACAGCTGTCAAGTGGCTCTGGTCCTTCAGGTGATAGCTTTGTGCTTTCAGGAAAGGAGGGTCTGTAGTGGAGTAGTGGCCCTCCAAAAGAATTCTCCCTAGAAATTTATTGTGCTCCCTGCAGCAAGAGTTGTCAAAAGGTTCACAGATCTCATTCTTGACACAACAGATCTTGCAGATCTCTTGTTCTTGACACAACAGTATGCATGCTAAGCCAACAGATAAATGAGCAACTTTACCTTGAAAAGAACAATCAGTGTGATAATTATTTTTCTCACTGCCATCTCTGACAATTACTTGTTCCTTTCCAACCATACAAATTGTTGTTGCTAAAATTGACATTTGTACCAGTCATTCTGATCACTTCCTCTTTTCCATCTTCTCAGGTTGGTGGCTCTTGCTTTCATCTGTAAAGTTGCTCAGAGTTCTTATTCTACCTGCTTAGCAATGCTTGGGTTTGATTTGCTTTTATAATTTCATTTGCCTTGGTGGTGTTACTCCTAAATTGTGCCACTGCAAAAAACATCACATCCTTTTCCGTTTTTCCATTACGTACAAGTGGTAACAAAGCTTCTTACTCTCAGGGTTTGATCACATACATAGCAGATATAGATAGCTTATTTCCTAAGTGCAGTGGAAAGCTATGTGTACAGGAGACACTTCAGTCTCAATAAGCAGAAATCTGAGATTGTTCCCAAATGGAACTAGGAATAAATTATGCCCTATAATGCAGCAGTTTCACCAAAAGCAAAGCCTCCTATCATAGTATAATTTTTTTCTAAGATATGTGATTTTTCTAGGCATTGGAAAGGTAGAATACCTGATTTATCTGGACCTAGTAAACAACTCCTTAGGGTGAATAAGATAGGGGTTAATACTAAAATTGTGTGGTCATAAAGGAACGAATTGGAAGAAGGATAATTATGGTTGTGCCAAAAAAGGATCAGTCAGACCTCTAATAATAGGGAAATACCAGTAGAATTCCATTCCTCAAAGATTAGTCTCATGATTGGTCTTAAATAGTCTTTCTTTACCCATGAACATTTTTGTGAGTGAAAAGAAGGGATATCATCACTTTGTAGAAAAACATCTGGAGGAAAGAGAACATTAGATCTAAATAAATACTATTTAAACGAGAAGACAGTATAAGAAGACAAACAGAAGGGTACATGCTGGTCATGAATAAACATAGGCAGAATATGAAGAACTATGGATTGTCAGTTGCAGTAGAGAAGACAAAAGTTCTAACCATAAGTTTCGAAACTTAGGAAAAAAATATTTATGGGATCCTTGCAATATCTGAACTTGGCCCACAGCATGTTGTTAAGCTTTATTATTCAAGATTCACAGAAACTCTTTCTTCTTTCCGAGAGAGTTTATGAAGTCTGTATATATCTGAACCTCCCTGGAAGCATTTTTATGAGCAATAAGGATTCAAGTGGCAGCTGGACATTTACAAGTGTTACTGTTGAGGTCCTTAGCAGCGGCAGACCCCACTCATCTTAAAGCTCCTTTTCTTATAAAGAGAAATACTCTTGCAGTAAATCATGTTCTTTGGCTGAATAGCATTTGTTCAGTTTAATTACAACATGGATTGTTGGGGACTGAGCCATGATAATTATTTAATTTTACTTCACTGAAATCCATTGCCATATGTTCCATCCTGTGCCAAGCCTTGAAGCAAGGAGAAGGTTTTTCTGAAGATGCCATTCCAAGATTACAAGAAGCTGTTTCCACCTGAGTTTGTAGAGCAGTGAGTAAATTGTAAGCACATGCCTGTTGAAGAAGCTCATGTTAGGGAGGAAGCAGTCGTTTATGGATAGGACACTACCTATATTGTCCCTCACTGAAATCATTCTTTGGGTTCTGCTGCACTTCCTGGGGGAAAATGAAGTCATCAGAGGGAAGTTATTTATTTTTCTGCTCATCCATCCCACCTGATTTGTAATTACTGGTTAATAATTTCCTCTTTCTAATGAGTTATCTCTTATACAATCTCAGAGCAAGGACATACTAAGTGCTTGTATTACAGTATACCCAAAAGGATGTCCCTTTCGTCTGAGGTCTCTGGGCACTGCAGTGGTTCAATTAACCCTAAGAAGAAAGTGGAAATGCAACTAAATGTTTGATACAACTGTTTGCAGCAGATGAGGGGGCACCAGCATTTTCAGAAAAATGCACCATCAGACTCTGCAGTCAGCTAGTGCAGGTTGGAGACGCTGAGGTAATCACTTTTCCAGGGTATTATTGCTAGAAATGCAGTTCTGGTATATACAGGGGGAAAAGACTGCAAAATTAAAAAAAAAAAAAAAAAGTTAAACCAGTCAGGACAGTAAAAAATGCAGCCTTGGATGGGATTTTTGCCTGCATGAGCAGGAAAGGAAGCAGTGAAGAAGAAAGCAGAAACACCTAGAAATATCTAAGGTATAGGAGCCTATTTGGAAGGCCAAGAAAAAGAAAGAGGACCAGAAAGAATAAGAGGACCTTTACCAGAAAGGGTAAGAGGATCAGAGTTTTACTCAAAATTGCAAAGAGGATGCAAGGAAAGATAAGGCAAAGAAAAAAACTCAGGAAGTGGTGAAAGGAAGATAAAGAGCTCAGTTGTGGTCTTGCTGAAGTCCAGGTGATAAACAAACATACCCAACTACATCAAAAACTGAGGCACTAGGTTGGGTACAAGAGGACTCAACTGATGAGAGGCAAATGTGTGAATTGTTGATGAGGTTAAAGTCTGTCTGAAGGAGAATGGCACCTAGAGGTTAGAGCACAGAGCAAGAAGACAAAGGGGCCAAGAAAGGGCCTCCCTCCCACCTACATATATATAAGGAGGGAGACAATAACATTATTGTATAACATTATTATATAACAATAACAAGACACCAAAGCAGCAATGAGTGTCAGAAAAAACTCCACAGGAGGCAGAGCCAAGGAGGCCAACTAAGAGGTAAAGATTGTAATTGTAAGAAGTTTTCACAGATGAAGCTTATGAACAAGCACTGAGAGTGGTCAGGAATGAGTCAGTACAGCCATTAGTGACAGCTGTCTTATCAGAGTTTAGAGAGTGGAAACTGCATCACAGAAACACAAGGACAGCAGCAAAAGGGACAAATGAGAGAAATCGCAGTGAAAGTGCAGAGGAAAGCATCAGGCAGGAAAAGTTAAAGCATGGGAAAGAAAGAAAGTGACGGGGTGAAGGAGAAGAGGACAGGAGATTGGGGAGTGCAAAATAATAAGCAGAGAAGAGAGGACAGTGCCCAAATCTGATCTTACAGTCTCAGGGGTCAGCAAAACAAGATTCTCTTTAATATACAGTCTGCATGCACTTCAACTTTGCCCAATGGCTTGCCAGACAAGATAATTTTATTTTCTTCATACTTGCTTTCTTTTATACTTCCTAAAACTGTTTATAAACTTAACAGCTCCACGATATTTTAGAGGCAATCTTAACTTTATTAGCACTACTTCCTTTTTTATTTACTGTTACTTGCTCCCACCTACCACACTTAGTACTGCCATTTTTGTTGTATTATCAGCAAGTTGAAGGATTGTCCTGATTCATTGTTATCAACAGTCCTTGTGGTGAATATTGGCCTAAAAGACTATACTAAACCAAAGAAAAATTGTTTATTTTTCAGAACTGCTTATATTACTGGGGATTTGCAGCTTGGCTTGCATATTACATCAATCATCCTCTTTATACTCCTCCTTGTAAGTAGCAAAACAACCCTCAATGATTTAAGTATTTATGTGCTTTGTGTACTAATACTAATGACACGTAAACTTTTTTCTTAATAGCTTATGGGAAAAAACAGATAAATTTTGCTGTGATCATGTTTCTGGTAGGTTTCTTGCTTTTTCTATAAAATGCTAAAATATTTTGCTTTATTTCTTCTGTCATATAAGTGCAGGAGTGAGTAGGATAAGCAAATACTTAGAACATGGACATGTGGAATGAACTACTAAAGCTGACCATTTGTATGCAAAACAGATAAATCCATCAGTTTTTAATGTGATTTTGTACAGAAAGGAACATTTTGGTTCAGTGTCCATTCCAAGACTAGGATATTTATCTGCTGGGATGATCTCCCATAATCTTTAAAAGTTTGTGACCTTGTGTTTAAAAGCCAGTGAGTTTGTTTTGTGAACTGTTTATTGAGTGTTAAGAATCACAACAGGTCATAAATCTCAGAGAGCTAGCCAACTAAGGGAGTATATTGCTGATGATTTCCAGTGATAACATTTCATTTGCTGAGCTTTAAAACCTGTCTACAGCTTTCTCTATGATTCAAAGTTCTTCAGTCACTGTTCATTCTCACAGTTCCTAGGAACATTTCATACATGCAGAAGCAAAGTCAGCGTAGCCAATAAAGATGGACAGCCATACAAAGATTTTCCTGTGCATGTGCAACTTGTTTAGAACATCAGCTGTTCACTTGCTTTGACAAACTAATCATCAGTGACTGCAGGATCCCAAAGCTGCTTCCCAGAATGAAAATTCTGGGAAGTCATAATCTATTCACATAGAGAATAGAGAAACTCCTTAATTGAAAGCTGGGAATAAAACTCAGGAGCTCTGACCACTAGTCATTTGCTGTAATAGTTATGCATTGCAGACACTGGAGACTGTCCATAATCATATAAATGGGTCATTTCAATACACTCTCTTCATAATTGATTGGGGAAGTAGTCTTTAAATCCAGTGAAGGAAGCTGGGTCAATTATATTCCATAATTCATATCAATTATACTCTAGAGAAGAAAACTTACTTAGAGACCAAACTGTATCTTCCTTGGGATTTTAATAACTTCTGAGAAACCAAGACTATGCAAATAATTTTGTGGATGTTTTTAAAGGCATATGAATGATCAAAAGCTAAAGCAAGAATCTCCTGAGCTCACTTCTATCCCCTGTGGTTTATTTAGATTTCAAGGGGATTATGTAAGTAATAAATTTGATCTTTTGGACATGGGGGTCCACATTTTCTGAACAATATCATAAATATATAACAGAATATGATATGAACTTATATTTGAAAGGAGATGTTTCATCCTTCTGTCAGCAATCTTAGTTAAGGATATTTATTTTGTTTATAATAGATTATTTTCCTTTCCTTAAATATTTTAAAGAACCCCAGGAAATAACAAAAGGAAGAAAAACAAATAGAAGGGAAGAACATTTTTAACTCTGTCATATTTCTTGCAGCTGTGTGAAGCTGGAAATTTTTCCATTCATGTTGCACTCAGTGACCTCCGGAGAAATGGTAAAAACTGCAACATCATTTTTCAGTTTTGTGCAGCCATTCAGTTCACTCCTTCAATTACTCTGCTTCAGGAAAGACCTGATCTTGGGGGGTGTTGATACCTGTCAGCTGACTGCTGTGGGAGCACAGGTTGCTCAGCACTGTAAAGATTGGATTCTGAGGGAAATCAGACTCTCTCAGACTGTTGAACAGCACTTCTTATCTTACTGTAATCCTTATTGTTTTGGGCCGGGTTGTGTTGGGGGAGCAGTTACATTGGTTATACTGCCAGTGCAAAAGGAAACAGTGCTGCTACAAGCTATGTTTTGGTGAGCAAGGGAAGGTTCCCTCACAGGTACCCTATTCCTCTCGTGAGTCCAGAGGACATCCTGTCTTTCCTCATCCTGTTTGACCCTCTGACAGTCATGAGACACAAAAGTAGGCAGAGCTGGGTTGTCTTTACAGGAAACAATGTATTTAGGAGTGTGAATATTTTGTGATTTGTTTTCTAATCTATAGGATCCAAAACCTGTAAGATCCCATATCCAACAAAGAATCCTTTCACATGGCTGTTTTTCTTTGTATCTTGCCCTAACTATACATATGAGGTATGTATTTTCAAACAAGATGTTCAGATTTTAGTTTCGCTGAGTATATTTTTTGTTTCTTTTAGAATGTTTTACATGGAAGAAACCTCTGAAACCATTCAGCTCAATGCATTTCCCCTCCTTCCCTAAATTCCATGAAATCAGGTTGTGGACAAGAATTTGTCTGCTCTTCCTCCCCTCCCTTGGGTCAGTACTGATGTGACCAACCTTACACAGACAGCCCTGACCCTGGGCCAGTGCTTCTGTATGGCTGCTAGACAAGATATACACTGTAAGGCAGGGCAAATTCTGCAGCCAGGAACAGGGAGATTGCCACTGAACATGTGTTGCAAAGAGGGGATGGAGGTGTCTGGTGGATTTATAACGTAAGAGCCTAGAAATATCACTGGAGGCAGGAAGATAGTGGTCAGACAAATAAAAGATATTGTGATAGAGAAAATAAGCCAAAGTTTTCTTCCCCGTTTTCTTAAGTTACACAATCACTTGTGGTGGTGGTGACTGCTTTAGAAACTTTAATCAATTTATCATTTCATATTCCTTAATCAGGAGCTGAACTCCTGACTGAGTTCAAAAGCAGATAAAGTCAATGCAACTCAGTGTAACATTCATTCTTGCACAGAAGGTCAGGTTTGAAATTCAGTGGAGATCAAGAGAAGTTAATGAGAACAGCATTGGGCCTTGGACTATAGAAAGTTACCATTCTTAACAGTGATGGAGGTCTGATGAATACAAATTAGGCAGAGAAACAGGAAGGACACTGTTTTAATGCTTAAAATTTTGTCATTATAGTAGCTGTGGAAGCAAATATGAAGGTTTTGTTTGTGATAATAAGACACTGTTCACCTTTTTGGCTAAAGGTTGTTAACAGTAGAAATTGATCTGGCTGACCTTGATTTTTTTATTTACCTGTACTAGGACAAGGTTATTTTGATCAATAGAGAGATAAATGCAAATGCTGTCACCAGAAATATTTTAAATTTCCTTGGCCAAAACAGGTGGGGACCTGGATCAGTTTCACTATCATGACTCAGTGTGTTCCAGGTGAGTAATGTTTTGGTACTTCAACCTGAAGTGATGTCAGCAGCAAGAGCATGTTTTTAATCTGATAATGAAATGTATCTTTTTTTCCCTTCCTTCCAGTGGGACTGTTCACTTTGCTTTGCTTCATTCAGATGACAATCTGGGCAAAGGATAAACACTGCACCTACTTACGAGAATTCAAGGATTATCCAAGTCATAGAATGCCAATTATTCCCTTTTTGTTGTAAGAAAAGAAGGCTCGATTTGAATATTGCACAGAACTTCAAGAAGAAAAACCTCATAAATCTCCTGCCAAATAAATGAATTAATTAAAAGGATTTTGTGCATGTTGAATCTCCACTGCTAAGGGAAATTGTATGTACTTGAAAGCTACACTTCCTTACATTCAAGAATTCTCAACTAAGGCTTCGTTGCACAGCTGCAAAAAAAAAAAAAAGCCTCTGCAGTTCACTGTAACGTGACTTAGATTTTTCTGTACTAGTCTGTTTAGATTGATGGATCAGAGATCCTGAAAAGTCTGTGCTGAAAAGCAGCTCCAAATTTAGCCGTGGCATTCTGCAAGACAGAAGTCCACTGGAACAAGGACACACCAGCTAACTACCAGAGCTCAGTTCAGCCAGCACAGCCAGCTGGCCTCAGGACAGTTGCATGATCTGCCTTCTTTGACTTGAAGAGAGTGTGCTGCCTGGAGGCAGGTGCTTTGTAACAATTACATTACCAAAGAATAAGAATGGTTCCTGGAATAAAGAAATAGGCAATATCTCAAAAACCTGATATGGGTCTAACCCCTAATTTGCCAAAAGAATCTGAAGTAAGAAGTATTTGTAGTATTTGTGAATGTAATACCCTGTGCTGGGGTTTTTTGTTTGTTTTTGGTCTTCTTCATTAGTAAGTTGCATACTAGTAAATAAGATTCAGAAGCAATCTAACCTATGCCATATCTTTGATATCTGGTCTGTTTTGATATAACATTTCCTTATGATACTAATCAACCTTTTACCCAGCATTTTACATCAGGCTTCTCTAAGTAGTTTTTAATACACTTTGTAAATACATGAAGTGACTGCTAGTCCTGGGAATGCTCTTCCTATTTTCGGAGCCAGGGAGAAAAATCAGTTTCATTTTAGACTTCCTGTGTTTTCTTTGTCACAGGATGTTCTGTGGGACTTAGCTGGATTTTGTGTAAATCTAGTAAAAAAAGGCTATTGAAATCTATCTGAATAACATTTTAAAGAAGCTATTTTAGAATATGAAGTGAATGCATAGATATTGTTTTGTTTCATAAATAATTTATTTATCTATAATAGATGTATAGAAAGATTTTTGCAACTGTTTGTAAGGGTGAAATATGCAATAAATTCTGTTTTAAAACCAGTTGAAATAATTATGGCAAAAAGAGAAGGCTACAGCTGATTGCTGAAGTTTCATAATATTTTGTACAGTACGAAGCAAGAGTGTCCGTATAAAAAGAATCTACATCAATTGAAGAAAAATATCTTTCAAAGCAAAAATACATGACCCAGATTTTAATTCTGTATAACATATCTTAGAGAAGATTTCTTAGAAATTATTAGATCTGATAGATAACTCAAGCAATACATCATTATGAATTTGTTTTCAGTATTGTTTTTCCACTAATTAAGCTGTAAACCAGATAAAAGAGCTAAATGTCAAATGATTTCCCACTGAGTGCAGTGTGGAGTACAAGCAGGTTGAAATTTTCCTTCTGAGGAGGTAGAAAGCACATACCCTATACACCCTTTATATTCACTTAATGTCCAGTCACAAGAAAGAAGAAAAATTTGTTTTTGTTTAGTAATGAAGAGATCTTTCCACATCTCTGCAAGAAAACAAAACTTTTGGCAGATTTGGACATACTCCTTCTTTTTAATCTCCATTTTGACATTTGGCCTCATTTGAGGCAACTTGAAGATGAGTATGAGATCATTTTAATTAATTTTTTTTTTAAAGCAAGTTTCTTGTCTGGGTCTGAACTCTGAATTAATTCTTTTCATTCTTGCTGAGACAACCGTCTGTTTTCACTGGCAGCCTGGTGAGACAGAGAAGCACTCTCCCAGGACTAGCCCCATCAGCCAGCACTGTTCTGACCTTGATAGTCTGTGCACTCAGCATGGCAGGAATCTGATTCTAAGCTGGGCAATGCTCTCAGCTTTGGGACCTGTCTGCTGACTCGTAGCAGTTGACATAAGGGTTAACAAGAAAAACCTGCCAGCCTGAAAGTACCAGAGAGAGAATCCATCTTTGATGTTATTTATATGTCAAGGAGGAATGAGATTACTTGTTTCTTAAAATGGAATAAAAGGAAGATTTTATTCTATAGCAAGGACCTGCCTTTCTTTTGACACTTAGCATGTAGTGTTACTGGTAGAGCAGTAGAAGTTGGCTGTTGCTAGGGCTGTTGTTGTTGAGAGCACAGTGCTCAGAAAGGTGCAAAAAGTCAGTGTAATACTGAGTATGCAAACCTTTGTTTCACCCTTGCTCTGCTCTGGTATGGCACATGTTTGCACTGTGCAAACACTAAGCCTGGAGGCTGCAGGAGCAGTCTATGCAAGTGCCTGCTGGTGCTGAGCTGGGGACACCCTCGCTTCTCGGCTGGCTCCTGCTGCACGCGGATGCAAAGGAAGTTCCTCGTCCTCCATCTGCTGTTTAGCAAAGTTCACAAAAACCTGTGTGAGGAAAGCAGAAAATGTCACCATGTCTTCAGTTGAGATGAGTTAGTGGAATGACTACTCTGCAGGAAACAGACAGAAAGGGGAATCCACAGACATCAACTGAACTGAGACACTGCGTTATCAGCTGAGATCATGAGTTCCTCCTTTATTTTGATAAACTTCCTTGCAACTTCCTTCCTTTGGATGTACTTGCTTGCAAGCAAAATCCTACTTTTTCTTAAGGAGGAGATGGCTTCAGCCAGGTTTGCATGGTTTGCACAGAATGACTTTGGTTGTGATAGAAAAGGGGAGACAGAATATTTTATTAGGAAGCTGAAAGGCAGCCACGAACGCCTCTCTAGCAATCCCACTGAAAACAGCTTTGCATGTGGGGACCCTTTGTTACTTAGGAAAGCAGACAGATGGGGCCAATACCCTCTAGTAAGCGGGTGTTTTCAAAACTCCCAGTGGACCCTCTCAGGTTTTGTGTGTCTAATTGCTTCTCACAATATCTTTGACAGAACACAGTCCAAACCTCTTATTTAAAATAAAATGCTACTCTGATCTCAGTCTCATTCCAAATTGCTGACCTTGCTCAGACTGCTGCTCCTGAAGGAAAGGGTTGTGTCAATTCTGTCATCTGTCTTACCACCTTTTATATGGCACCTATTTACATAGGGAATAAGTTACTGATTCATACTGATACATCCTCCTTGATGAGAGACCTGGGAATCTTGCCTGAGAAAGAGATGTGAGACAATTCTCTAAACAATTTGGTCCTCCAGTTGTTTGGCTACATCCCCTTATGTTCCCTAATTCTCACCAGACAGGCTTTCTCACGGATATTCACTTTTTACTCACCTGATCCAATGTTGTTTGAGACACAGAATATTCCTCAATATGCAAATTTTCCTTATTGGAGATTATTAATCGAAAAATCTTAGCCAGAGAGGAAGAGCAAATCTGATACTGCAGCATGTTGTAGTGTTTCTCTCTCTGTAAACTCCCTGGGAAGTTGATGCGTATGAATTTCTCAGCAGGAGCAGGATCTGGAGGCAGCCCAGACTTTGGAGCTTTGAGTTTCAGAGTGACAATGTAGCCATCTCCAAACCTGGGAACGACACATGGATTTAGGAACTGGGTGAAGAAGTTGTTTCATCATTCAGGAAGGAAATTAGTTTTCTGCAGCTATGAAAACAATAGCAGTATCTGAAAGACATTGCACTGGATCCAGCTTTTTAGGAAGTCCTTTATTTGCCCTGCAGAAGCAGTATGTAGCATAACAGAGTTGAAAGGAGATCTGGTCAGATTGTCTAATATACAACAGAGCTGCACCCAGAGATAGGTCTGGTTAAACATTGAATTGCTTTTATTAGGAATAGTACATGTCACATATACTAAATTTTCCCATTAAAAACCATGATAAAAATATTCTACTTACTTGTATTTTAGCTCCTGAATTGTGCCTAGGCATTTGAAGGTACCTTGTACCATGATGGCTAAACGAGTACAGAGGGCTTCACATTCTTCCATACTTTCAAAACAGAGAACAGATATTTGAGATAAAAGCCAACAGACGTACTGCAGCTGCTTTTGGATTCTGAATCCTAACTGTTTTTACCTGTGTGAGGTTAGAACCACTGCTCGCCCATCTCTGAGCACGCCAACAATAGAGTCCCACAGGAGGCGCCGGGACTGAGGGTCCATCCCGGTAGTTGGTTCATCCTGTAATGGAAATGTTAAGGCAATTGGAGTCAGATAAAACAGGGAAAATCTGTTTAGAATCAGGTCATTTTTTGGACTGTAGCATATAATTACTTCTCTACAGTAATCTGTGTCTTGAGAAAGCACATAGACCTTGAGAAGTGTGGGAGTGAGTGGGTACCAATGGACCTCTTGGCACAAAGCAGTAAAGGACTGTGGGTAAGAATACAGTGCTGTGTGTGTAGGACACAGCTACAGGGAAGGGAGTGCCTTTTCTGGGCAACAATGAGCTTTCACCAGGTTGTCTTACTTGCATAAACATATAAGATATAGTTCAATCCAAGAAACTAGTGAAGTCACTATGATTTACACCACCTAAGGATTTGATCCTACATGAATCAGCTGACCCAGTAAGTAACAAAAAACGTAAACAAAATTAGGATAGAAAAATTTTCATTGAACATCTTGTCTTAAGATAATTATTAGAAAACATTTTATCTGACTGTTTACTACAGGCAGAATATATGTAAAGGCATATTAAATGGTACAAGGAACCAGGCTACTAAAATATTTTAAAACACTTCTTCATAGACTTAATGAGGTAGAAGTGACTGTGTCTAAAAGTCACAGACATACAAATTAAGGTGGTAGAATATAGTCTAAATAAAGAATTTCTATAGTAATTTCATATAGAATTTCCCTTTAGATATGCAATTATCCGACCACTTATTTTATTTGGCAAGAACTACATTTCAACATTTGTATAGTTTAGTACAGATTTGTAGAACTTATTCCAAAGATATTAAAGGCTGGAAAAGGGTAGGTATCTTCCTCTGTTCTGCTAGGTAAAGCAGCTAGGTGTATACGTTGGAAGATCATTTGCATCAGTGGCTACACTCTGACAAGAAAAGACAGACTGAAACTAAGCAAACAGTTTGAATTCAGATTTTTCTGGATTATAGATTTTATCTCAACACATTCTTTTTCGAAGATCTTTCTTTTGTAATTACTTGGGGTCCATTGGAAACAGTTATGGATCCCAGACTACACCTGAAATGAACTCAAAATGACACAGAAATAACTGTAAATTGAGGGCAGAAAGGAGCTTGCAAGGACTTTGTACCTCTTTAGCATGTAGTGTTATGAGATGTTATATTGAACTACCCAGTGCTGTGTTTCCATGACACTTACTAGCAAGACAAGTGGTGGGCAGCCTATCAGGGCAATGGCAGTGGAGAGCTTGCGCTTGTTGCCACCACTGTAGGTCCCTGCCAGGTGGTCTGCGTACATGGGAAGTCCCAGCTTCTGGATGCCCCATTCAGCAACCTGTGAGAAAGACCATCTGTTTCACACAGCAGCTAATGCAGAACAGACAGGATTGCTGATAAATTCCTCGTTTGGTAAAAACACGACAGTCCCCTGGGTTTTAGCACATTCATTTTAGAACTGGGCCAGGGAAGTACAAAATATTTATGATGATGATGAGGGGCGTTCTGACTACATGAGAGAAAGCCATGAAGCAGCCTCAGCTGTAGACTTCTATCTGTGCAGGAATTTAAATTATTTTCTTCTGGAATCTTCTTCATGTTTTCTTCCCTATACATACACAACTCTAAAGGCAAGAGCAAAACAGCAACCAGTGCCATTCTGAACCACAGGAATTGCATCTTTAGCCTTCCATTGTTGGTGCCACAGATTTGCAAGTACCACTAATGCCTGGCAACCTGCATTTGATAGTGTGGTCTTGTTACTTAACTGTCCAAATGACAGGAACCACTCCCAGGACTGCAATACACAGAATAACAAGTCCACTTTGGAAATTCTGGCCCTTGCCATGTTAAGAGCACTGTTAATCATCACAAATATCACTGTAACTATCAAAAACAAGACTACTTTACCCTTTTGATTTCTTCTGCTGGCACCCCCCGCAAGCGTGCATATAAATGGAGGTGTTCTCGTCCTGTGAGCAGGTCATCAATGGCATCAAACTGAGGGCAGTATCCCATGTTTTGATGGACATTAGAAATGTGGGTCAATATACTGGAGAAACAAAGAAAAGAGTTGTAGTTCTGTAATACTAGCTCTAAGACAGAGAACAACAGTTTGAATAAAATCCTTATTTTCTGGGGCAAGAACTCTTGTAAGAGGAAAATTAATTCTTCTTGATAAAACATCCTATGAAAATATCTGTCTGTACGTAAGAGCAAGGAGTATATTGTTATCTTAAGTCAGCTCAGTCCTAGTTAAGAGTGTAAGCCCATTTCCTCTCACCCATTTTCTTGTTAAAGTATAGACTAATTTAATGAGAACTTCTTTAAACAGCCACTCAGGTTTACTATTTTTTGAAAACAGTGTTTATATCTAGAAAAAAAGAAGCAGCTATTTCAGCTCAGAATATGGTCACTAGCAACAGACAGGCAGGACACTTCAATGGTAGTAGGAAAAGTACAAAATCACAGAATGGGTGTGGTTGGAAGGGGACTCTGGAGATTATCTTGTCCACTGACCCTGCTCGGGCAGAGTTACCTAGAACAGGGTGCCAAGGACCTTGTCCTGGCAACAAAAGAGTTATTGTTCAAATCACATCAATGGACAAAGAATCAAATCCCAACTACACCTAACAAGCCAAGGCACACAACCTTAAACCAACATAAGTGCATACCAGATCACACTGTAATAACTTATGGCATTATGCCAGCACTGTGTAAACAAAGATGCTAGAAACAGCCAGAGAAAAGTCCAAAAGCTCAGATCAAAGTACCCTCCTTGATGGGTTATCTTATGTTTGGGAGCTCTTGCCACTAGATATGATTGCCTTGTCCCACTGTTAGCATTACTACAACTTACCCACAGATTTTACAAGTGTTAAAGGTACCAAATGCAATTGTGTGTCAGCTGTGATCTCAGTGCCAAAGAGCTGCTGGATCCTTGAGAGCGTGATCTGGACAGTTCTATGCTGGTAAATGGACTGTCACAGGTTTTTTTTAAGGTACTTACCTATTGCCAGCCACTACAGCATCTCCAGATGTCACATTAGTATCTCCAGTCAGCATTTTGAATGTTGTTGTTTTACCAGCGCCATTCACTCCCAAAAGGCCAAAGCACTAAATTGCAAAATTTATCATATTCTTTAATATTTCCAACTTGCAAATCAGTGGGGGCATAAAATCTGAACTGATCCATGGAATGCAATCCAGTGTTATTGAAAAACTTACCTCTCCGGGACGGATGCCAACACAGAGTCTGTCCACTGCAGGCTTGCATCGACCTGCATAAATCTATATTGATGGGGGAGGAAAAAAAAAAAGGAAAGTTTCTATTTCAAGACATCTACAGAAATGAAAATCATCTGAATTTTTAGTTTAGTTTAATGCTATTGGGATGAGGCAACTTTAGAACTGAGACAGGAGTAATTTTTTTTTTTCCATTCTTCTCAAAATACCTTGGTCAGTTCTTGTAATTGCAAGATATCGGTTTTGTTGCCTCCACTCATAATTCTTTTTCTTTCTTCTGCAACATCCTCGTCTTCGTTAATAATAGGTGGCATGGCAGGCTCAGCAAACCTGGAAATACCCAAGATACTGAGTTGCCCTGGGTTCAGTTAGAATAACAGTGTGAAACAATGGCTAATCTGCTGCCAAAAAAGTGACTGGTGGAAGCAGTGGGGTTGAAACTTCACAATGTGACATTGGCTGGAATATTCCTGCTGCTGGGAGAAGCCCTGACCTTTAAAGTTAATCTCTAGTTACTAAAAAGGGAGGAAATGGCTTGCTCAAAAGAACATGCCTTGTCAGTCACTGATATGACAATAACCTGCCCCTTAGCCACAGCTCTCACTACTTGGCTACTCTTAGTACCTAGCGATGGTCCTTAGAAGTTTTGAGTAGGTCTCTCTGCAAGACAGTATTTTTATAATTGCACCAATTAGTGCTCTTGTTGGCAATCTTGAACAGGAGTGAATGACCCACTCACAGCTGGTAGGTAGCTGTTTTCATCAAGGGAGAGGCACATTTTTAAAGCAAAGAGGGGAAGTTCACACAGTGTCCAGGATACAGCTGTCCCGTGCCACAGACTAGAATTGCTGTCTTGGGATGTCATGTACTACCTCATAGTACTAGCTAGTACCTAGCCTGACTGGTACTGAGGACACTACAGACTTTCCAGGTATTTTTATAATCTCACTATTACAGTGTCTTAAACTAAAAAACTTACATTAAAAGCTTAATTCGAGAAAATTAATTTCTTCAATAAAACATTCTTATATCCTCTTAAGATAATGCAGATTTGTAAATGCTTTCTTGAATCAGGATATCAGTACATTAAGATAAGATCAAGTAAGTAAATAGAAAACACAAGGGCTACAAATTTAGAGAAAAGTTAAGAAAAAAAAGAAGAAAAGAGGGACATAGAGAATAACAAAGATATTCATCCTTTTAATAAAGGAACATCAATAGAACTTTCAGACATACCATCTTGTGGAGAACAAACGGTGCTGCATAATGAGATTCAGAAAGAAGAACACAACTCCTTGAAGAGCCATGGCAACCAGGTTCTTTCCAACAAAGTCCCACTGAAAGGGATCAGAAACATGCTCCTCACCTTTGGAGAAAGAGCACCAGAAAGGAAGATGAAATACTGCTGAAAACCCCCACTATTCCTCAGAACAAAAAGCATAATCATAATGAATTACTGTACTTTATTTGCTCATGATTAGGCAATGTTTTAATTTTCCAGTCTTATAAAAATTCTTAACAAAATGCCTTTCAAATTCAGCTTCTGCATGGAGTAAAAATAATCTCTCCAAATATTCACTAATTTGGATATCATTACTCAAAACTTGCACAGATTATGTAAAAAGGAACACGTTTTCTGAATAAAAACAGATGAGTTCTCCTTTATGACTGTTCTTTTAATATGTTGTTTGATGTCAAAGACAATCATATCCTAAGAGAATGCACCTGAAGAACAAAAGTCACTTTAAACATTAACTGAGGTATTCAAATGAAATTAAAAAACAAATCCTCCTGTAATGACTTAAAGTCTTCCAAACAAAGGATGAAAAGACGCCAGAGTCTGACACTGAACAAATGGGTTCATTTCCAATGCAGACTACTGGTTGGGCTGTAGAGTTCTGGAAGCACTGTCACCAGAAGTGATTCCTTCAGAGAGGCTGACCTTTCATACTCCTCATCCATCTGATGATGGAAGAGGTGAGAATTTCAGAAACATCTATTAATTTTCTGAGTTAATCCTTCCAAACATCTCATCCAAGGTCAGGACATGTGACACTGCCATAACTTGTTTCTTTATTGGCTTTACCTACCAAACCTCGCATATACTTCAGTCACAGCTTGGTTCATGGCCAAGTCGATGAGTCCACGGCCCAAGCAAAAATGTGGCAGGACAAGCAGCACATTTTTCAATGTTTTATTAAACTTCAGCAAAGACTATAAGAAACAGAAACAACATAAGCTGTTTAAACCAGACCTGTTCAAGAAAACATAGCAAAGTAAGTGAAAAGTTCTTTGTGATGTCAGAGAAACTGGGTGTTCTGTTCTCTTAAAACAGAGAAAACACAGTATTTATATCAAGTTACACTCAAAGCAACATAAAACACAAACAGCAGAATCCTGGCATACACTGCATCAGAGAAGGTGTTTGTGGAAATCTGGCAATGGGGAGAAAAATTAAATTTTGTAATGAAGTATTTCCCTATGTAGCAGAGGTAATGTAATTCTGGTTTTAATAGGTAACGCTGCTATGGGGCTCTTCTGGATTTGCACTGAAAACAGGGTTGATAACACAATAGGGACGTTTTAGCTATTTCTGAGCAGTACTTGCAGAGACAAGGCATTTTCTGTGCCTTACCTTACCCCCCTAGCAAGGAACTGGGGGTGCACAAAGAGTTGGGAGGGGACAGAGCTGGGACAGCTGGCCCCAACTGACTCAAGGGACATCCCAGACCATATGTAGTCATGCTCAGCCCATAAAGTTGGGAGAAGAAAAAGCAAGAGGGGAATGTTCAGAAGCCTTTGTCACCCTTATGTGTGGTGGAGCCTTGCTTTCCTGGTGATAGCTGAACACCTGCCTGCCTGTGGGAAGTGGTGAATGAATTCCTTGCATTGCTTTGCTTGTGTGCACAGCTTTTGCTTTACCTATTAAACTGTCTTTAACTCAACCTATGAGTTTTCTCACTTTTAGTCTTCTGATTCTCTACCCCATTCCATGAGGTGGCAGAGTGGGGTGCAGAGTGAGTGAGTGGCTATGTGGTGCTTGGTTAACATAGGATTAAGCCATGACAATAGTCAGGGCTACCACAATACTGAAAAGTACTGGTGTCTGGGCATAATTACATAGTGGATGTCGGTGCAACATGGAGATACCCAAAACAGTGTAAGTGCCAGCAACAGTTGAGCTGCATCAGCACCGAATCCAGAGAAGGGCCACCTTCCCTCTGTGTCTGTAACAGAGACAAGTTTTCAAAGGCACCCATGCTGCCCTGATGCCCCAAAGGCTGAGCTGACTGGCAATAGATCAAACTCTGTGCTATCAAGAACCACAGCTGTGAATGCAGGAACAGCAGGGACAGAAAATATTGTCTAGTTTGCTCTTGAAAACATGAATTTAACCAAGATCTGTTTCTCCTTTGCAGCAAACAACAATGCTTGGTCAGCACAGAGTGTTTGAAAATGCACCATCAGTAACAACAACTAACTGGATTGCTGTGAGATGGGGTGTCAAACGTAGTGCCGGACCTTCAACAACTGTGGCGGTGATAGCAGTAGTGCATAAGAACCAACAGCACTTCATAAACCAATCTCTTAGCCTTCCTAAGAACTAATTTTGGCACTTGCTGTATTCTGTCATCTTTCTGATGCTGTTAAAGAATTTTCAGGCAATTCTCAAAATGCTCCTATAAGCAGAACACCTCTAGCACCATAACCCCAGCAGTAAGTGCCTACCATCTACACCTTCCCATACAACACAAGCTGCAGAAGCAAGCACAAAGTGCCATGCCTAGACCTCCCCAACTGTGCAAGTGTGCAGAAGTTTGCTCATAGGTCGGTGGAGAAGAAGGGGCAGGAGGTGCTCCAGGTGCTGGAGCTGAGATTCCTCTGCAGTCCCTGGTGCAGACCATGGTGAAGCAGCTGTGCCCCTGCAGCCCCTGGAGGTCCACAGGGATGTAGAGATCCACCTGCAGCCCATGGAAAAGACCCATGCCAGAGCAAGTGGATGCCTGAAAGGAGGCTGCGACCCTGCGGGAGGTCCAGGGAAACAGGAGTCCATGCTGCAGCAACCTTGCTTGAGGGATTGCACCCTGTGGAAGAGTGACCCATGCTGCAGCAGTCTGGGGAGGACTATTGCCTGTGGGAAAGACTCACACTGCAGCAGTTTGCAGAGAACTGTGGCTCATGAGATGGACTCATGTTGGAGAAGTTCTTGGAGAACTGTCTCCTGTTGAAGGAACCCCACAGTGGAGGAGGGGAAGGATTTCTCTTCCTAAGCAGTGGGAGAAACAATGGGTGATGAACTGACCATAACCCCCATTCTCTGGCTCCCTGTGCCACTAGGGGAGGAGGTAGAGTTGGGAGGGAGGGATGGCTGGGGAGAAGGTATTTTTTTTCAGATCTTATTTAATTTCTCATTATTCTGCTCTGATTTTTTAAATAATAAACTCAATTAGTATCTCTAGTATTTGCCCATGATAGTATTTGGCGACTGATCTCTCCCAGCCCTTAACTCATGAAGCCTTCATTATATTTCTCTCCCCTGTCCAGCTGTGGAGAGAAGTAAGAGAAAGGCTTTGAAGGGTGCCTGGCATCCAGCAAAATTACAAAACATTACTTACTGGATTATTTTCAAATAATTCCAGGATGAATGTAATGGCACTGCTGTTGATTCCCACAAAGAGATTAATACAAGACAATGCAACATAAGCAGTGCTGGGTATACTGAAGAAAGAAGAAGCAGGGTACATCATAGGAATTACTGCCCATCTGCATGCAAGAAATAGAAAAAACTATGATAACTTTTCAGTATTCTCATGTCAGTTGGCCTAAAGAAAACTCAAATTAAGCTTTCTTCCCATCCCAAGTATAACAAAACAGTGTAACCAACCAGTAACCCACCACAGTATTTTCTCCCTGGTACTACATAAGAATTTTTTCTGCTTAGTCTTTTTTTTTTTTTTGCTATTAAAATGCAGATCAATAGACACTGCTAAAATTGAGAAAACTTAATGCAAGCAATGTTGCTATCACCCCAGGTATCTTTCACATTTCAGTGAATTGTACACCAAGAAGAAGAAACAAAGGAATGTTGAATGCTGAAAGATACTTCAGTATTGACTGTGAATGTGGCAAATGAACAACCACTAAATTCCTACACAATGTACAAGGAAGAAATCAGCAAACTGAACAAATAAATTTTTCTGTACGGGTCACGTTTAATGCTTAAAATACAAGGCAGGCAGTGACAAAAGAATCTCTTTCGTTATGTATAGACAGACGAGTATGTAAATATCCCATAGAAAAATCTAGTTTTAATCTGGTTTGGATCCACCCAGTTCTATTTTTCAAAGCTGGGTTCCACTAAGTACCGAACTCAGTAACATGAGATCATTTCCATGGGAAATACAGGCCCCACCTGCAGCAATAACCTTGAACACTCACCCATACAGGAGCAGCAGGGCAACGAACACAGGGAGATTGGTTGGGGAGGCGTATGCTTTCTTGTTGAATCCAACAAATATAGCCACAACCATCCCAGCACTCAGTGCATAATTCACCTGCCACAGCACAGGGAGAAGATCAGAGTGTAAGACCTGAGAAGGGCTGCAAACATATCCAGATCCTACACATCATTCCAAAAGGAATTTATATTGAGGAACATCAGAATTTGAGTTAGACTAGTCACACTGAATTTTTTGGATCAACAGATCACTGGCAATGCTCAACGTTTTTCTAAGACATCTTTTATCAGATTGTTCATCAAAAATACAACATATATATTGTTGTTTCTTATACTATGGTTTGTGAATCTATTAGTTCATAGTCTGGCTGCCAGGCTTCCCACAAAAAGCAGGCATGGGTCTGCAAGGGAAGTGCAGTTTCTGGTGATGCAAACAAAGGCTGTGTAGGATGGGAGAGCTACACTCGAGCCATATTCCTGGGAAGAGGCTAAAGTGAGTATGCTTGGCCACTGCTTGGTTTCTCTGTTCAGTATTAGTAGCACTACTCTACTGCAATGCGTGGAATTCCCCATGCAGAATGGAAGGTAGCATTTCATGGAACTGCTAACACCACTTAATACCTTTGCATCATGCTGTCAAGGGCAACGGCCAAGCAGAATTCCTGTCAAGGAAGCTGCTGTGAACAGCAAAGAACAAGAACTCTGGGACCTGCTTCTTTTCCCTCATTTACTAAAATAATGCTTTGTTTTAGCTTCTCCTGAGACAATACCTTCCAAATCCTAAAGAGTTTTGGGCTTTTCAAATACTGATTTTCTTTTCTTTTTAATTTTTTTAATTCCATGTTCGTGATTTTCTTATTGCATAATTCCTTGGCTGCTTTCTTGGTTGCGAGGGCATGGCCAGAGAACCAGTCCTTGTTTTGCCTCAGCCAGACAAAGAATTTTCTCTTTTTGACAGAGTAGCTGGAGGGAAGCTGAGCCCTGTCTAAGCAAGTCAGCACCTGTGGTGTAAATCTTTTTGGAATAACACAGTGACCATGATACAGTGACCTAAATTAATATGTCATTTTAGACATCCTAGAGTATTTTGTCAGGCCTATAGATACTGTTCCAGCAGGCTGTGAATCTTCCCCACCTAAGTTTCTTGACTATCTTGGGTCTTGAATATGTTTTGGGTCTTCTAGAGGACAGGAGCACCGAGCACCAGGCAATGAGGCTTTTTCCTGCTGTAGTAAGTTGTACTTAATTAAATATTTAGTTGCAAGGGCTAGAAATCCTAAGTATATAAAAAATACAACTTCATTACTCATGCAGCATCACTGACTGAGTTGTGCACCTGAATTAATTTCTACATCTGTAATTAGTTCAGAGGCCAGATCCTTCACATGGTCTCTGAGGAACACTTAAGAGAAATTAATGCTTTGCAATGCCTAGAATCACCTTCACTTGATTCACTGATTTGCCCCCAGTTCATGCACACCCAGGATGATCAGAGGCTGTCAATCCCACCAGCAGTTACTTACTAAGTCCCACATGAAGTTAGTTAGCCAATAGGTAACAGGGCTCACACCACTGACAAACTGGAGATGTTTGGCTTTTGTTACACGTTCTTGGATCAGGTATAAAACAAAACTGGCTGGTATAAAGGACATGGCAAAAATCACACAGATGGCAACAACAGCATCCACTGAAGTGGTCAGTCTACAAAAGAGCACAAGAAAGGACTGTGAGCAAGGGAAGCAATGCAACACTATTATTAGCATTTGGGGACTCTGGAGGGTGCTTTAAGATCTAGAAGTAGCAAGGCTGGTTTTTAAATAGAAGACTTCTCCAGTTTCAAAATGTGCTAGTGTGTTTTTTCAAGTTGCTTTGAGGAGTGTAGCTAACAAATATGACACCATTCCCTGGTCTTCTACTTGCTTTATATAAGTCAGTTTTACAACCTTTCCTGTGTGTGACATCTCAAACTAGATATTTAGGCACAATAGCCAAAGTGCTCTGGAAGCAGGGAAAGGAGAAACTTAAAAAGGCAGGTTGGAGACTGTGAGATGAAGCACAGATTTTGCCTCTGTACTATAATGCAAAGTTTTCAATTTCAACGAATTTTGAACTTAATAGGAGAGTGGAAAATCTTGTTGTTTTAGGGATGTCTTTTTCAAGAAATTATGACTTTCAGATTTGGGAATACTGGGATTGGGATTTGGGATACCAATCCTACTACATGCCATTGAAAATCTACCTACGTGCTGTCCTTGGCACCAAGAGAGTGGGGTGTCAACTGCTTGACCTGTAGTAAATCAAGGACAAGTTCCCATTCCATTTTTTATTACAAGTTCTATTTCAGAAGTACATGTATTGGATTTGGAGCATTAACAAAAATTGCAGAATCTTTGTGCTTGGGAATCAACAGAAACATGCAATAATGTACATCCAGTGGTCATAGCTCCTATGTGGGATGGGAATGAACTCTTATAGGAACATAATGAGACATGAATAGATTCTTGTTTTGAGTAAAACTTCAGGGAAGGGCCTCCACATTCTGTCAATTTAACTCTTTCTCCTCAGAGTGTGAGCATGCTGGATGTTGCAAGCTGTCAGGAGAGACAGGGGTAAAAGCCAGAAATAGAGCACAAGCAGACTTACACAGTGACTTCAGAGAGTTGCTCCTTGGTGAGGTTCAGAGGGTGGTTTATAGCAGTGATCCCATGTTCCTCAGGGTCTTGGCCAGTTCTCAGATTAGCTCTGAGGATTGCATTATTTGCTACATTGAGGAAACTAACCACAGCATGCCAGCCTTTATTGTTAAACCACACCTAAAAGAGTCAGAAATCATGGATTAATTTAAGAATCCTTCACTGAGCTACAGGAGAAAATCTGGCTGCCTTTTATCTACTTTGGTGGGCATTGTCAGCAGAGGTGAATCCAGCACCAAGAATTTATGGCTCCCAGGCACAGTCCTGCAGGAGGAGCTCACATACTATGCTTTTAAAAACATTGGATAACTACTGTCAGGAAATTTTATAGAAGCACATTTTAAGATTTAGTGTATTACTCAAAGTATTTTGGCCAGCAAGTAGTACTAAGAACATTATTTAAAAAAATCTCACATTTGAAATACTATGAATAAGGATTACCTATAGTATGGGACACAGTGTTAATACCAAGTTATTTCTAAAGTATAGCATTTCAGCTCTTCTTGCATCTGGGAATACCACCAGCAATATTCTCATAATCCACAAAGACTGTGAGTTAGCAGACTTATTCCAGCAATACCTTAATATTATCTTCAGTTTCCATGTATTTAAGGAAATTAGGGATTTCTTTAGCAGCAGCCAGTGTAGTTTGTCCCTAAAACCAAAAAGAAAAAAGCTAAAGATCAGTGCTCTAGCTGAAACCTAATGCTGCAGTAACCATGCTTTAATAAGGGGTCAAAAACCAACCAAACAAAATTAAAAATGGCTTACTCCTGTCACATTCATCATTCGGCCAAGATCACTTAAAAAATTGACAATTTGATCGCCAGAAACATGAAGGACTGGAAGCCTTCCTCCTATAGAAATTCCTCCATATCTAGTAAAGAGAAAAATATCATCAATAACTCATACCACACACCATAACTGTACATTAATGGAAATACGAAAAACCCACTTAATTCAAGTTTATTTTCTATACATCAAATATTTAATGTATAATAATTTTGACTCTTTTTCTGAAAAGTCTTTTTAGAGCTTACAAAAAATAGAAGCTCTATCAGTTTCTGAGAGGTTTATGCCAGGATCCTGACAAAATCACTAAGAGAGAAGATTTGGAGAAAACAGTGATTTCTACAGAACAAAATCTTCAAATCAAGTTAATTACCATATAATAGTTTAGACAGCATGGAGGACTAAGGACAGCATAGACCTCAGTAAAAATTTTAGATGCTCTGAGAGGAGAAGGTATTCACCAATGTCAGCACCAGCCAGTGCTCCATAATGGTAAATACTGTTACAAGATGAACTGAAGCCTAATCCCATAGGAAGCAATGCTTGCACATGAACAAGCAGATACTCCCTGAAGAAAGGCAGTCATCCAGCTGCTTTCTTTGAAGTGAACTCCTACTGCTGGTGAGAAATGAAACGAATATGTGCTTCAGGCTAACCAGTCATCTTTCTAAGCTTTTAGTAACTGCAGAGTAGACATCACACCCTGGGGTTAGCTGTTGTCTCTACCTAAAGGAGAGAACTAGTGCAACCTGGTTAATAACCACTGCACATGTACAGAGCAGGCATGAGCAACTGTGGTTGTTACTTCTGTATTTGATCAGCTGGTGTCTAGGTTTCATCCCACTCAGGTCCTTTTTTTGAGGGTTTATATTTTTTCTGTGGCACTGAAAGAGCTGTGTCACAACAGTACTATGATATACTGTACTATTGCACCGAACATTTTCATCACACAGTTCCCATTGGTTTGACTCCAGTAGGTAATAAAGCTCTGATAGTTCCATTGTGAGCCTCTTGCTTTCATCTCGTGCAGGGAGTTCAAATGAATATAACCCCTTGTCTTTATAAGACCCTTCCTGATCCTCAGCCTATTTCTCAATGAAGCCATCTCTTTGTTCTACACTGTCTGCCCTAATTCCCCTTGTCCATTTGCAGAAACATTGTGAGGCTCCTTGGTTAAACAGAAATACATTGTTCCTTTATTTACTATCTTAATCTGTGAATTGGTTTCTTACCTCTGCTCATTGACCCAGTATTTACTCTTCAAGCTGAAACAGACAAAGAGAATCCCCTTTCAATACACAGAACCAAAGTCAATGATACATCAGGCTTAAATAAAAATTAAAGTTGAATTCCTATACTTTGCAGATTTCCGGTCTGCTGGTTATTACTTGGAGTTGTGGGGTTGGCAGGACTTCTGGCATTCCTTGCAGTGTGTTTTTGGCTTTTTGTTTTCTGACATGATTCATCTCCGATTCATACAGAGATAAGCAAGATTCCTAAAGTGACACATACTGGGCTATTCTAATCCATAATTAATTGATTTTAAAAGATGTATCTAAAGCAATTATGATACATGCTAAGGAGAATCAGTCAAAGGCAATCAGAACATAGCTAATATAAAGGGAATTTCAAGAACTTTGCTCAGAACTGAAAAAGTAGCAAGGCCTGAATCAGAGATAATAGGCCACAGACACTGCACAGCTAATTACCACACTCAACACACAGGCCAGATGAAGAGCTATCAGTAGGGTGGATGCATCTGTGTAACATTGTCCTTTGGCTGCTCTTTAGCACTTCTGGGAAGCAAGTGATAATTAACTCAGGCAGATGGTCCTTAGAGTGGCTACAGTTCTTCAGGGAGACAGAGTAGTATCTCTGAAAGGCAGTTCACCAATGCTGGGCAGAGGCACCAGTTTTGTCACCATTAAGATGGCATTCCATCAGCCCTGCCAATTAGCTCTGCCTATAAAGGAGTACCTGATTATATAAATAGTTATAACTGAAAATATTTAACTCCCCTAAAATCAGGCTCTTCTAGTCTTACATCAGAAATATGGACACAGTGCTCAAATCTACAGAATACTGTGGCAAATCAGGTGTTATGTCATTAAACAAAAATTTCATCACCAGGTACAAAATACCACATGTGAAAAAGAAATAGAGATTCATCCCTACCTTCCTCTAATCAAAGTGGGATATGTTTTCACCAGAAAATCTGAAATATTTCTGCGGGTCAGATCTTGAAGAATTTCTGTGCTGCGTTGCACTCTCTGGCAAGAAACAAAAACCTAATCAATCACAATAAAGTTTAGAGTGTCTTAGGCTATTAAGTGTTTGTCAGGAAAAGAGAAAAAGTAGTTTTGGTTCAGAGAAAATGCTCAGGTTCATAGTATCACTGAAAGAGAGTGGGTCAATCGCTCAAGCACCATTTCTACCCTAAACATCCTTACTTTATTTAGACTTTAGAAGAAATCAATATGTTTGTGATGCATGACACAAAATGGTTGCATGTCACTCTGCAACAGGTATTTGCAACAAAGATCAGGGTTGCTCAAGCCTTTTTCTTCAATCTGAAAGTAGGAAACTTTTCAAATACACTGAGGCCGCAATAAAAAAAAAAAAAAAGCAGTTTCCACCTTTAAAGAAAGGCAACCTTCTAAATAGAATTGTTCTTTGAGGCAAAATATTTTTTTATTATTATTATGTGACAAATCGTTGAAATTTTTGTGATTTTCTTCTACACAAAAAGTTTGCAATCTGGATGAAAACAGTAATGAAAAATTATTTAAATGTGCAAGCTTTTTAAATACCACTGAAAATGAATTTCAGATTCCAGCAAGTCTTGCTATCTTGAAAAATAATGTACTCAACTCCTTCCATGTATATTAGCATGGCAAGGTACTTAGATACTGATCCCTTTTCCAGCACTTGCCATGAAACTTTTCTAGAAAGATTTATGGCACAAGGACACAACCTGTGGTGGTGGGAGGCCTCCTGCACCAGCAGGGCATTCTGGCAGCATAGTGAGTTTCTTGTGAGTGCTGCACTTGCAGGAAGGTGATGGATTCTCAGGGCTCCACTCTTGGCTCAGCAGGAGGCTGCTCAGGTTAGGATGAACAGCAGGTGTGTTCCAGGCAGTTGGCATATTATTGCATGGGTAGTTCCTGTGGAGAGGAGCAGAGCTTTAAGCTGTGCAGAGATAATGGTCCACGAGAACTCACAAATCCACAAAATCACAATGCTCTAAGCAGATATTCTCCCCTCAGCCCTCATCCTGTGAGTTTTGAATAAGAAAAACATTTTAGAGTATTTGGTGCACACAAATAAATAGCCTCCCCTCACATCTCTGCCAAGTTTACTGCCTTCAGCTTGCAGATAGGACACTGAAGGAGAATGTGCTCAATCCATTAGTACTGGAAATCTGCACTGGATATATCTTTGTGAAGAAACTATAATTTTCCTTTCTCCTGCAGTATCTTTTCCTTTTTTAAAAATTTCCTCTTTGATTCTGCCATACCAAGTAGAGGAGAGGAATGGGAGAAGAGAGGGCAACCAGAAGGATCAAATTGCTTGATATCATGGCTGGGAAAGAGTCAGGGAAAGGGAACAAATGTCAAAGCATAGCAAGCCAGTGACAAATGGCTCCAAAGCAGGACTCACAGGCAGAGTAAGCAGGTAGGACAACAAAAACTGGAGCTCTTCTAATGTTGCCCTGACTTCAGAATGAGAATAATTTCAAATCATGGACACAGTCCTATTGCTACTTCCCAATCTGAGTGATTGCTGAAGTTATTGCTTCCTAACACACCAATGGGAACTGAAGGAACCTGAAGGGGCTCAGACATGGAAAGTGCCAGGGAAGCTGAGGTCACTGACCTACTGACATAAATTTCAAGGTTGCTTAACTCTCAGTATCAAGCTACAGGAGCTGGTTTTCAGTCAGCCATACTGAATACTCTTAATCATTCTTAATGCATTCTTAATCCAGTGCAGTGTTATCTTGCTGTTTGTTGGTTACTTTTGACCCAATACTAGATATAGCCAACAACACATCTGAAGCACTGGCTCTTGTGAAGAGTTAAGCCAATTCATTCTTGTTTCACTACTCAAGTGCCACTAGAAATACCCTGCTAGGATCCATTCAAGAGAAATTACTAGCAACTTACAAAAGAGGCTGATTCTTCATGCAGCGAATTCCAAATCCTGGTTTATTCAAGAAAGCATGAGTGAGGGAGACCATTTGCTCATTGCCAGGACGTTCATTGCTAAGGGAGTAAGACAGGAATTTCTCTATAAAATATTTTTTCAAACTATTGTACTGTAATTGTAGTGTAATACACATGGCAACTAGAGAAGGACAGCCATATGGCAGTACCAAGTATCCCCCTCCAAACGCTGATAATTCTTTTTTATTTATTTATGTAAAAACCCAGAGTGTTCCGAGATGGTTGACAGGCAATGGTTCTTATACCCTAATACTAAAGTTGACTTCTGACAAACTCCAATAGCAGCATTCTCTAAAAAAGGCTTGAATCCTCACTGCTATTCTCCCAGCATTGCCACAGTCAGTAATCAGAAGATGAAAAACATATTCTGCATTTTCATTTGGAGAGACCTGGATCTCCTGTTAGACAGGATATGTAACTTCATAAGTGCTGAGGTCCTGAATTCAGGTAGGAAGAGGAGAATACTGAAGTTAGAAAAATATTTGAAAGACTATTCGTTAGATGTACTAGCAGTTGTATTCTCCATGTGCATCAATTTCAAGCTATTTTAAATCTGCTTATTCCAGTGAAGTGAATCTTTTCTTACATCACACAGAGTGAGAAAAAAGCAGTGAGACAGGGCACCATGATATTAAACTCTAGGGAGAAAAAGGTGAATGTGTGACAAATGTACTTTAAGCAATTCCTCTTACCTGAAGAAAGTAAACTGTTGTCCATAGATCCAAGGATGCAATGTTAAAGCAGGATATTCTCCAAATGGAGGAATAATGACTGTAAGTACTAGAGACAGCAACACAAAACTGGCAGGGAGAACAACCTGCAGGGAACACAAAAACTTCACATTAGGTTATTATATAAATATTGTAGAGTGACACTGTACACATCCCATAATATATGCAAACAAAGGAAAGCAGGAGCACACAGATCCAGTCTAGTTTAACTCCTGAACATCAACAATTTAATTTCCAGTGTTTTTGCTTAAAATTCTGATTGTCATAGAACTGTATTACTTTAAAAATAAAACACTGGGCTAGTAATGACAGAATTATGAACTTGGTGCAGTTGGTAGACTCCAGGCAGAAAGAAATAAAACAGGATGCAGAAGAGTTGGAATCATATTTGCACTGTTACTTATTTGCAGCATCTTTATTGCTTTCTATAGGGCCATCATTGCTGGAAAGACAGTGTTGAGAATGTTGTGGGAAAGACTCCAGAACAACATGAGTCAGTCAATACCTGTGCTAGGAAGTCCTTGTAGCTGCGGGAGGCGTGGTGGAAGCGTTTGATGAGCAGTGCTTTGATCTGCTGATGTACAAGCTGGAAGCCTTTATACTGTCGGGACCCTTTGCCTTCATTTTGATCTCCTGCTCTGCCTACTGGCATTCGAGAAGTGTCATTCATTTTCAGGGTGGTTTGTTCAGCTGGTTTGTTCTCAGTAGGAGTTTTGCCAAGAGCAGAACCATTTTCTTGAGTATCTCCTAGGTTAAGATCAGAAGCATCAGAGAAGACACTTTATCTTCCATACATGAAGCAGCACAGACATTTTAATGAGGTCCAGATTTTACCAACTGTATATATCATATCTCCAGATTGTTTTAATTACAACTGTTGCACTGTGTTTGTATTTAGTGACATCATATAAGTTAACTCTCCTCTTACTCAGCAGGATGAACAATTTAATCATCTGTGTAGTTTATGGACTAATAGTCAGCAAAGTACTTTTTATACAACTACTAAAACTGTTGACTGGTGCTCAACACTCCACTTTTATTTGCATAGTTAAGAATCTCATCCAAGCTAAATACAAGTCTTTCTGCTGACTTAATCTCTTTTTTTGAGGTATTGTGTCAGGGCCTAAAACCAGGTATTTGCTGACCATATTTATTTTGTCAAGAACATATAAAAGTTCTAAAACTCCTCTTTACAGAGTGCTCAGAATAAAAAGCAGTCTGAAGAACAGTTAATCAAATACAGATTTTTGGATCTATACCTGTTTTTTGCATTTCGGGGTCAGCTTCTGCTGTGACCTTTAGGAAAACCTGCCATAGAGAAATGTATTTTCTGGTTAGGAAAACAATAGTTACAATAACCTGACTTTTAGAATACCATACATCATCCTTTAATATAAAAGAAGAAAATGTGGATACATTTTTCAGTATTTCATATTATTACACCATCAGAGGTCTCTTATGAAATACCTCAGAAAATAAATGAATGAACAAACATATTAAAAAAAAAAGGATGCATTTTAGCTTAATGGGTCAGGCTCCACAAGGCTACAATGAACTAAGGGTTGGATCCTTTCTCTAGACCCTTCTCAAAGATTTTCTGAGTGTGCCACAGCTTAGGGGACTAGATTTTGAAGGATATATTAGGAATTAAAGGTTTAAGAACAGGAATAGTCTCAGTAAACATTTTGGCTGCTTATGGTGAGGTCAGCAGCTATTCTAATCTGTCTGTTACCTCTTCAAGTGGTGTGTCTGAAACTCCAAAACTGCTGAGTCCCAGGTCATCTAATGTTTCTTCCAGTTCTCTGAAGAGACTGGCATAAGATCGTTGTTTAAAGTTTTTATTGGGCAAAAGATAAATGAGTTCCTGACCAATGCTTTCAATTAATTTTGCTTCTGGGATATGATGGTGGATTACTTCTGCTAGTTCATTTAGATCTCCTGTGAAAAGTCAAAACAGTGTCCATAGAATGAATATTTAACCATATTAAGCATGATTTCAAAAGCTGTTGTTTGCACTAAAAGGGTACTGCTCTATTACATAACTCAAAGATATCTCAGTTAATTCTGCACTAGACTGGGCTATGTTGCTAATTATGCTCGGGACCTATGTAGCAGGAAACTATTTCAGGTTTGTTAATAAAGCACAACAAAATCTTGAGGAATATCTACTTAAATTCTTGTGTTATGCAGAAAAGCCAAAATTACTTTTTTCTGAGCAAGTTTATTTCCTTGCTCTAGCTACACTTAAGTTTTCATTAACAAATGACACAAAACTCTATGCCATACTTGTAAAGCACACAAACTTCCAGTTCATCATCTATACCTGGGACCACATGCACACAAAAATGGGTCAATGGTAAGCAAAACCACAAAGAACCCTTATTAAATTCACATTAGAGTGCAATACAAATGTTAGACACAAGGACCAAAGAAATGGGCCTTGGCAGCACTGATCTGTAAGACAAGATTACAGCACAGCAGGAGACATAGCTATGTGCTGGAATGCGGAACCATCCTGCTTCTTACCATCCAGTTCCAGCTCTGGAGCTCCTTCTTCACCCCCGTGCACACAGCTGGAGCAGGAGCAGGAGCATTGAGATCCACAGCTACAAAATGACTAGCATGGACAAGCAAGAGGTAAAAAGATTAAAGTGCTTCAGACACATTCAAAACAGGATGTAAAGGCTGTCAATATCTGAACAGCTTGGGTCAATGAAAAATATGTCATGTCCAGAGCATCTTGAACATACTATATTGAAAATCATCTGAAGACTGGATTAAGCAATGCAGAAAACATAAATCCATCTGCACAAATCAGTTCTAAACTGCATACAAAATACCCAAGGGAATGCAACCAGCAGGGGCCATGACTGTACAGATTGTGTTGCTACTAGGACACACTATTTCAACAGAAAGAACCCAGAACCTTGCTTTTCAAGCTGTGGGAGGCTGGTTTAGCTATGGATAAATGTAAACTTTTCTGGTGTCTGATCTACTTACCAGACTATCTAATGTTTAAAATCAGTGTACTGCAAAAGCAAGAATCAGAAAGAGCTGCATATGGACAAAGGAAACTTGAAAGTTGGGATTGTTCAAGCTGGAGAAGGGAAGGCTCCAGAGAGACCTTAGAGACTCTCCAGCACCTAAAGAGGGCTGCAAATGAGCTGGATAGGGACGTTTTACAAGCATGTAGCAATAGGACAAGAGGGAATGGCTTTAAACTGAAAAGGCACAGATTTTAAATTAGATATTAGAAAGAAATCCTCTACTGTGAGGGTGGTGAGGCACTGGAACAGGTTGCCCAGAGACGCTGTGGAAGCCCCACCCCTGGAAGTGTTCAAGGCCAAGCTGGATGGGGTTTGAGCAACCTTGTCTAGTGGAAAGTGTCCCTGCCCACAGTATGGGGGCTGGAACTAGATGATTCTTAAGGTCCCTTCCAACCCCAAGCATGCTAATATGATATTCATAATTATATAATCTTATGATTAAGTGCAGTTTTGTACAAACTGTCAAGCAGTACTTGATTGCTATTTACCTTGGTGCAGTGAAAGCATTTCAGGTTACCTGTGCAGGGGGGGAGATTCATACTTACTGCAGCCCTTCCCATTTTTGTGGTTCTCATTTTGCGAACAAGGGTGAGATAAAAGCCAGAGCCAAAACAGTTCTTTAGGAATACAGGAGAGCCTGAGCAGAACAGTTTCCCTTGGGATATGATGGCTACTCTGTCTCCAAGGATGTCTGCCTCATCCATATGATGGGTTGATAGGATAATAGTTCTGCCTAGAAGGAACAAGGAGGAATATTCAAGGCATGGACTCTCTCTGGAACTCAAAACTGTGTTTAGCTTTTTGGCAATTATTTCTCTGCACCAAAGCCAGTCCCAGGTTTGCCACAACCATAAGTATCCGTTCAAAGAGTCTTGTTTGCTGGTGTTCATACCCCACTACTCATGACAGTTTACACAGCAGGCACATATTGCATCTATGACAAGTTTAAAAAAATCCCACCAAAAATCATTTTCTACTCTCAAATCTCTTACCTGGGCGATATTTCAGCAGAAGATCCCAGATAGATCGCCTGGAATACGGATCAACTCCAGAAGTGGGTTCATCCAAGACTACCACTTTTGCTTCACCCACAAAAGCAATGGCAACAGACAGTTTCCTTTGCATTCCACCTACCAGAGGACAAACATGTCCAGGAGTGTAAGATATAAGTGGCAGGGATGTAATTAACATAGTTTTTTTGGTGTGGGGACAAATGGCTACAAATAAAATAAAACCTGTCCTCAGACACATGTCTACAAAGATAAATTAATAGTAATTTTTCTTCTGAAATTCAAGACAGGTTGTTCAAACTTTTTTTTTAATATATATTTTCCATCTATACACTGCATTTCCTGCTTCTTGCCAGAATCAAAAGCAGGAAGATATGAGGTTTTCATGTTCTTTCGTGAAACTGACCAACTTCTATAGTTGCAATCAGGACAAAATAGTATAAGAACAGCTGGCTCTTTATTCAAATTAGCCTTTGAATCTGAATGTGAGAGTTGTTCAAATTTACTATGTGCATTTGTACCCTCAGAATGGAAGAAACTACTCCTACCAAATAATACAGTATTATGGAGCACTGATCTATACAGTGGGGCAGCATGATAGTGTAGTATTTAATTTGCCTTGAAATAATAGAAGGTTCTATTTTGGTTTGTTTCTTAATATGAACCAATTTTTTATGTATTTATTTATTTAAAACTAGTAGCTTCAAGTATATTTGAATTTGTTGTATATTTATAAGACATAGAAGATTTAGGGACAGGTTGTGCCAGCTTTACTACTTATACAGTTCTATTTACTCCTTGAAATGAAAGCATCCCCCCAGTGCACATTGGTGTGTTAGAATACAGATTCAAATATGTAACTTGACCAATAATTGCCCAAACGACAGGTAGGATGGGGCTGTGAGCAACCTAGTCTACTGGAAGGTGTTCCTGGCCACGACAGGGAGTTGGAACTAGATAATCTTTAACATCCCTTCTAACCCAAACCATTCCTTGATTCTATGAGAGACAAAGAAAAGGCAGCAGGACAAAACGTCTTAGAAAATTCCTGTGGGCACCTGACAAATTCTGAGCTTCTTCATTTCTTTTATGGGTGAGGCCCATGTCTTCCAGCATTGTTTCTAGCTCTTGCTCAGCTTCTTCCGTGGATCTTCCTTTCAGTTGAGAATAAAACAAGATGTGCTCTGCTACAGTAAGGCTGTGACATCAGACAGAAAGGCAAGAAGGCACATTAAATGAATAAGCTGCAAGCAGCCCAAGCAGCAATAAATCCACTCTAGCTTTATCTTGCTAAAGGAAGAGAGGCTGCATTACCCTAAAAGATCTTTGGGATCAACACATTCCACTTGGAGGTCCTGGTCTCTTTCTTTGCCTTTTCAAAGCAGAACCTGCTACTAAAGGAATAGGTATAGCAGGCATCACACCATCCATTTATGGCAATAAAATGGAAGTGAGTCTGCTGTTGAGAGGAACCCAAACTAATGGAAGTGAAGCTGGAAATCACCAGAAAAGGCAGTAAGTGGTTGACTGCTAGTAAGAAATGGGCATAAAAATATCCTGCTACTGCACTGTCAACTCAGATTTTTTTGTTTTAGTGGTCCTAAATTATAGTGCATGAACCTCCAGGATAACTCCTTCTAACCTACACTACAACAGAAAACACGAGGAGCACTGTTTGGGGATTCTCATGCACGGAGACCAGGATGCATCTTCTCGAAGGCAGTTTGGAGTGATACTTACTGATGGAATAAGATGTTGTGCTGAGGGCACATCCCTAATCTGTGCCGAACGGAGTCCATGTGAGTCTGGATGTCCAAGCCACCAACCAGCACAGTTCCAGACGTGGGTGGGAAGAGGCCTGTCAGTATCGACCTGGGAAGACAAAACAAAGAAATTCCCCCTCTCCTATCTCTCTGTGCTAGGTAAGGAAGCTACATTACATGATTCCACTAGATGGAGCATGATGACTTCTTACTATAGGCCTTGATGAGACAACTCCAGAGAAAAGCACGTATGTAAGTACTCTTGATCTGCTACAGAGCATCTGATGGATCTGCTAACATTATTTTTGATACAACTGTCTATATGGTTCTGGCTTCCATTAAGAAACTGTATTAGTTCAGCATGTTATATCACCCCTACATATAAATGGATCTGAAATGAACCCCAGTAGGATGAAAAAAGAATAATGGTTTAAGGTCTGTGGCCACGCTGACTCATGCCCTAAATTTTATTTTCTGTAAACTAGAAGACTAAATGTTATGTTGCAAATGGGTGCCATCTGTTAATAGATTTGGGTGATTAATGGATTTGCAGTTAAAAAAAAGTTCAAAGCAATAAAAAAATTTGTTTTTATCAGAAGAATAAACCCCCTGAAATTTGCAAAATATTTTAGCAAATTAGGATGCTTTTATTTTGGGTTGAACATATTCCTTGTGAAACAATTAAAAAACTAAAAGGCAATTTAAAGTGCCTTTGAAATAAAATGTTTTAATTGAAAAACCCTAAAGTATTCTGCTGAGAAAAGTCATAATGAAACACATTCAATTCTTTCAACATTTAGTGAACTTGTCACAGATTTATAAAAGGTTTTGTTTACCAATGAAGCCTGTATTGCCAAATAACGTTCTGTACAAAGAAAATTAAACATCCCTAAAGTCCAGCTTCCTGGGATGCTAGGTTTCTAGGACTAGAGGAACATTTTAATCTGGTCATGGATCCTGCATGTGTGTAGCCATTTTATTTAAAGAGGGCCTGTATTTTATATTCCTTTGCACACAGATCAATAGATGTGACTGACCTAGAGCCAGTTAGAGAAACCAAGAACATGTGCAATGTAGTGGCTTGCAAATTTTCAGCTTCTTCATCCAGAAGATCCTTCTCTTTCTTCATCTATGTTAGTTTAGCTATGGGAAATGAATTCTGGGGGAGAGAATTGCTTCCTTCTCTCTGGAGTTTCACTTGTTTGTGTCATGCCTTACTTCCCTCCCAGGGCTTTAGCTATTCCAGAATAGCTTCTTTATGCCTAGGGGCAGCATTTCCCTGTCTGGAAAAGGCCTAATGTGCATCAAGCCAGCTTCAGGGGTGGTAGAGAGACAAGGGAAGAGTGAAAAGAAAAGATTGCTCCAGCAATAGGGCACTGCCCTGGATTTGCTTCTTGTAAAAGAAGAAACTTACATGGTAGTTGTCTTTCCTGCTCCATTGTGGCCAAGGAAGGCTGTGATCTGACCCTCATAAAAAGTAATATTTATCCCATCTACTGCTGGTTTGGGCCTGTTCGCAAAAATCTTCACCAGGTTCTGAATGCATACTCCTGGAATCAATCCTGTTGGCTCGGGCTCAAAGAAGGTATTTACTTGAAAGGCAAGAAATCAAAAACGAGAAGAGAATAAAAGCACCTGTTTTAATCCTAGTTCTGATGATGGCAGCACATCAGTAAGTGCAGAAGCAATAGCACATACCCAGCATAATACAGCATCATGTTCCAGGGCCAGATTCTCCGAGTTACACCAGTACAAAACTAAGGCCAGATTTCTAATTGCAGTGCAATTTATTTAGATTCACCCTCATATTGATGACATTAGATTCACCCTCATATCAATGACAGGAGAAGCGTAGCTGAGAATCTGTGGAGAGGTAACTCATTGGACCAGGGGAAGCTGAACATGTTTTCTGTTCTCATTGTGTAGCAGGAAGATTATTTGGAATTGTTTTCTGGAAATACTTAGGCTGAAAGATTACATTAAACAAGCAGCAGGTTGCCTTTCTAGCTGGGCTGAAATCTGCCATTCAAATAATCTGCCCAGCTGTGCATTCTTTTACCATGATGCTAAAAAAACCTCCCCCAAACACAAACAAAACACAACAACAAAAAAATTGCCTTTAATCCTGGTAGGTGCAATTTACTCCATTGCTGAGACCAGGTCAAGATTTAGATAGTACCTAACATGAGCACTACATAAGATCGCTTTCTCTCAGGATTAAAAATGCATTATTGCAAATAGCACCATCAGGATATTTTATTGCACCAGTTTCTCTAGACAAAACAAACTTCCTTTGAAGTAAATTAAGCCCTTGGGCAATGTGAATTATGGGAGTTGAGAAACTGAAACTAAAGACCCTGTCCACTTTTGTTTACACAGAATGCTTTAGGCTTTGTAGGAAGGCTTATTTTGCAATTGTAGTTTACTTAAATTGTTCAGTACCCAGCAGGCCTGTGTGGAGAGCAGCCAATGCAATCTGGGTGAAACCAGCCCCTCATCCATCAGTGGCTCGTGTGATTATCATTACTGTTACCAACAGTACTCAGGGAAAAGTTCCGAATTTGTTGTACATGAGAGAGCTGTGTATATTACAGAACAGCTGCAATAATCAATATAGAATGTGTAGCACTATTCTAGATTAAATTATGTTTATGAATAACTTTTCTTTTGACTTGTGAAAGGAATCTAGGTTTCTATTTATCTTGCTGGGACAAGTACAAACATCTCTGTATTCATAAAACTTCACATGGAGTCTGGCTAGATAGTTATGCATATACTCACAATTGAGGCATCTTCCTTTATTTATATGTATCATAATCTTAGATCATATTTGTCTGCAAGACTCACTTACAAGTTTTCAGGCAAATTCTCTGATGATCTCCCCCAGTATCTGCTTTGCATCACCTAAAGGACACTGGTGGAGGGTTGAGCTCCCTTTTTTTGTGATTCATATTTCTCCATTTTGATCCTATATCCTCACTGTCATTGAACAGTACTAGGTTTCCTCTTGGCTTCTCCTCATGCCTCCCAGTTCCTGGGTGGCTGAAAGGGAAGACAGGCTTTTTTTGTGCAGTGACAGGCAGAAAGCACTTCCTTTGTGGCCACGGAGCAGCTGGAACCTGGGAACTAAGGAGTAAAGCACCAAAAAGATAAGGCAGCACTAGGAGAAGATTGGCTGAAATAACCTTTAACCTCTGCCTGTCTTTTTCCTTTGAAGTTCTGTCCTGTTTCCATTCACCCTGAATGCATGTTTTCAGTGTTTTTCAGCCTAGAGAGGAGCTCTGATGGCCCCACTTTTATCTCTTGCCTTTCAAGAGAGTCAGAAAGGGCTCAGAGCTGCCTGTAGTGGTTACTTGTGCTACAGAATCCACATGCATTCCTCTGAGCATCTCATACAGAAAACTCCTCTGGCTCACCACAAAATAAGACATTGGAGCTTGAAAACAAGACAGGTCATTCAGGAATTCTTAGGTGGTGGCTAATGTCAGCATCAGAAGAGGCTGCAGACAGACACACAGAGCACTTCAGATAAATCCCTTTGCAACCAGCCTTTTCCTACTGATGCAAAACGCACTGAAGATAGACAAAAAAAAAAAAAAAAGGGTGGGACTAAGAGGGAAGAACATTCCCCTCAGCATATTTTTATTGAAGTCATAGCTCTATTTAATTTTAAAAAGTCAATGTATGTGTCCATGAGGCTTCCCTCAGGGTGAAAACTAACTCACCAAAGAAACAGCCTGCATTTACATGATAAAAAAACAGGTTAAGGAGCTCTTTGGGAAGGCAGCTGTCTTATGTGTACTGGCTAAAATATTCTAAGGGATGATGAATGTAGAGGAATAAATATGAATCTATGTCTCTCTTGTTCTTAGCTCTGGCAGTTACATGCTATCACCTACTGGGCCCCTACTGGCTCTTGTAGCTTGGCTCCAATCACTCCTGTGTCTAGTTTGTTATGAAGTACAATGAGTATAGTATCTCAGAAGTACTCAGGTTGCTCTCTTTCCTTACTATTAATTTCATCTTTGTCCTGGACATCTGTCTTAGGCTTCCCCTGCTCGCCGGGTTCTTTTTCTCGTTTGTGTTTACATTGTTTGTTTTTACCATCCTTCTTCCCCTGGCTGTCACTCTTTTCTTCTGTTTTTTCAGGTTCTTCAGATTTATTTATGTTGCTTTCATTTTTTTCCCTTTCCATGGTCTTCTGATCCGCACAACCTTCTGACTCTGGACTTTTTTCTATATAAACCAAAAATAATCAAGATCTAATTAACAAAAATTTATTATCCTCTTATCTCTAGAGGTATTTTGAGGAAAAGGAAATAGTCCTAAGCATTGGGCTTTTCAAGGGCATTAACCAACAGTGTTTTACTCAGGTTAGGAATACAGCATTCAAAACCATCTAGTTTAAAATCTCCTTCACGGTGTCAAGATCAGTTATTTAGGGAAAATGACTGACAATTTTGAAATTGTAGACTCAGAGTAAGATCCTTACTAGTACTAGGTATATGTTTTACATTTTATCCATGCAGCTCTAGAGGAAGTTTTCATTGCATGAGGAGAAAAACTATACAAGCGTTTCCCAGACATACAAGGAGTGAGAGGAATTAAAAGAAAATTAAAAGGTTAAATGAAAAACAAATTGCTAAATCACTATTTAGATTAAGAGCACCAGGCCAAAATTATTGAGTTGGTATTAACTTCTAAACAAGAATTTCTGACTCTCCAGTTTGTCTTAGACATTGCTACCATAAAGGAAAACAGTCACATTGGGTCAGGCTTGAAGCAGGAAGAAGCAGGAGCCCCTGAACAGACTGTTTACTTAACACAAATTCAAGCTGGCAGTCTCGAGTGAAACTAGCACAATTGTAATTTATCAGATGGCCTAGGACTTACTTTTGTTCTGAAACTTCACTACTGCTTTCTGCCATAAGGAATTTTAGCCCACAAAACTCTGTAAAATTACCTGGTGCACAAATAGCAACATGAACAAGTTCATTGCATCACCTAAAATGTCAAAGTGGGGGGATACAAGAGTGCACCAAGAGAAGTAAATTTTAAAAGTACCAAGATCATTTACCAGTTTAGCTTAATTTTCAGACATGAATTTACATGATCTGACATTTCTTATCCAGTTTTCCTCTCAATACATGAACCAGTTATGATAAATTAACAAAATGCTCAGTATCATTCTTGAAGAAAAGATAGGATTTGTGAAAAGTTCCACAGTTGAGTCACTGAAGAGTCTTAGTTCTTCAAACAGGTAAAAATCACGGTCTCCTACTGAGGAGTTAATCAGAGATGACCTTTCTGACTGTCTCTGCTTGAAAAAACCCAGGGCAATGCTTTGTAGAAGAGAGGATGAAATAACGATCAGCGCAATCAGGCTAGTTGAGATAATAATGGAATAATTTAGATCAGAAATGATTTCCAAAGACTTCCAGTTCAATCCTCAAAAAATAGGGCCAATTCAGATCATGGCAACTATCTCCAAAGATGGAGATTTTACAACATTTCTGAACAACCCGTTCCAGTGTTCTAATAATATCTTCCTAATAAATACCTTTTTCCTATATTGAATCTGAGTTCCTGTTTTCCAGCTTATATCCATTGCCTCTCATCCTTCCACTAGACCCATCTGAGAAGTCTAGCTCTTTTGAGCTCTCTCTCTTCAGGCTGAGCAGATCCAGCTCTCTCAGCATCTCGTATGTTACATGCTCCAGCTCCTAATCAACTTCCTGACTCTTTACTGAGCTTATTCAATTTGGTACAAGGGTGGCATAGATTATGATCTTGCTTAGAAACAGAAAGTAAACAGACTTAAACTAGCGTCAAACTAGATAGAAAAGAGTCACGTTTAGAAAAGTAGGGAACCTCAGAGTAACACTAACATTTCATGGACGTTGTGCTGAGCAATAAGGGCTTCTTGAATGTCTCAAAAAGTGTTGGTTACAGAGCGGGGATTTGATGCTGCTTGTTAAGCCAGGTTTTAAAGGCTCTCAGAAGGAACAGTGACTCATCTCTAATGACTTTAAGCTACTCCAAGTTCAAAGGCACTTGCCAAGACTCCCAGTGTATGGCAGTCTCTCACCTTTGCAGCAGCCTAGATAATGGAAATATTATGCAGTTACCTTTCAGCAGATCAGTGAAGTTATTTCTAAAAAACAAAGTTTTAAAAGAACTCACCATCAGGAGTTGCTGTTTTCTCAGCTTCTGGGCTTCTGGAGCCAAGCCAATAGGATTCCAGCACAGGGAAATACCAAGGCTGTGGTAACCCATAGTCCCCTAAAACAAAAATAAGTAGGTAAAGTGCACTTCATAACCCCTTTCTGCAGTAGGCACAAATTCATCTAAATAAAGTCTAATTATAAGTACTTGCAGTCCTAGTGTTGTGCATCAGAAGGTCAAACCATGTACCAAGCACCTGACAGAACAGACTTTGTTCACAGATGGGTTTTTTTTTCAGAAAATGTGATGTGACTTGCCTTACCTTACCTTGTCTTAAGTAGAAAGTGGTTTAATTGCAGAATGAAGCTATTCCCTGAATCCTTACCAACCAGGCAGCAGCTCACTGCTTAAGATAGGATCCTAGCCTCACTCAGGGGCTTTCTTTTAATATCCACTTAACACTTGAAGGTTGACATGACTGAAAAGCTTTTTAAATGTATACTTATCACGCTGGGGTGGAATTTACAACCGGTAATGAGAAAAGACACTCTGACTGTTATTTCATCACACAGCCTTTCAGGAAAAGTGACAACAGTGTAATCTTCTTCTTAAACAAAAACGGGCTTTTTTAGTTACACGTTAATTCAGTTCGGTTAAGAGACAGTGCAATAACATTACCAGTTCTTGGCAAGTCAGGTCAGAGTTACTGGAAGTCAACACTGCTTTCCTGGATCATATTGATTTATAGAATGCAGGAATTTGAGCTTCTATGTTTAAAACTGGCATCTTTGTGAACCCAGATGTGATTGGCCTTGTGCTACTTATTCAAAACAGGCAAGCGGGATCTGTGATACTCACTGAAAGATGGTCAGTTTTATTAACTGAAAACCAGTGCTTATGAAAGTGTCTGCTTACTTCTGAATGAAAAGAAACTACCTGCGTTTCAGCCAACCACTTGTACTCCTATTCATGCACAGAAATGCTCTGTCTGCATTCACAAACAGTTTGCCTGTTATGGACTGGATTATTCCACTCTGAAACTGGTGGCTAAAATGACAGCTTCTCATTCAGGGTGAATGCAAAACCCAAGTGACTTTGTTATGGAGCAGAATGCTCAAATAGCCAAAGGGCCATCGTGCCAGTGGGTGGTTGGTTTCAGAGCAGACTTGAGCAGGACTAGAGCCACAGGGTTCAAAGAATTATCCAGGAAATTCCTGTAGTAACCTCAAATAGTACAGCATTGATTTGGCAGGGCTGCATGTGTGTGATAGAGAAATGCTGTGAGAAATTCTACAGAAACAGAGCAGCAGAAAGACAAGATGGAGGAAATATTGGGAGGAAGTCAAGCTACTAACTAGAAGTCCTGAAAGATGCTACTTTTGTGTAAAGTGTTAACAATTTAAAATTTAAAAAATTAAATTAATTAAAATTAAATTAGTTAAAAATTAATTTGAATCTATGAATGAAGAAATTTCTCTTGTTTAATTCCTGCTACGTTCATGCAAATAGTTCATTGTCCACTCTTTTTTAAAAGAGTTGCAGAAAAGGAAAAGGGGAAAAGGAAAAGGAAAAAAAAAAAAAAAGCCATCTTCCAAAAATACCTTCTGGAACTCCAGTTCACATGCAAGAGTAATAAATTAATGAAAAGAAAGCTCACTTGCTTGTACAGCATAAGAGTTGGCAGTTATTATATTGTAACAATATTCAATATGAAGCAAGATAACCATTTAAGCTAGAAGAACAAATAATTTTTTCACACAGAAGGTTCCAGAATTTTGTAACTGATAACAAAGAAAATCCTTTTGTGACTTCGTACTAGAATAATGATTTCCATTATGAAATAAAATAAATCCACACAGGAACTTCCACAACTGCCAATGACACAGCATGTGTCTTAGGAAACAGTACCATCCTTTAAGAAACAGTTTGCATAATGTGGCAAAGCATATATGTGAATCAGAACTGTCAAATCTATATTTTTAAAAATTTAAAGAAATCTCACTAGAAATGGTTTAAACTTTCCAAAAAAAAGTATGTACACAAATTGGATTTTAACAGATGATGTTTTTGTAGATTCATTTTCTATTTAAATTATATAACAGGACTAGAAACCACATCCTCCTTTTTACTCTTTCTTCCTTCTTCATTCTTTTCAGGAATAAAACAGGAGAGAGAAAAAAGAAAGAGAGAAAAGTGGAAGTCCTTAATGAACCAGTGGTGCTAAACTTGATAAGATTGATAATTGACAAGGTCAAACATCCTGTTTCTGCCAGTGAAATACACAGAGACTGATTAACACAGTTTACAGCAACAACCACTACTTTGTATGAAGAAGAAACTGACGTACCTGGAAAAACGTTATCGAGATACCAAGAAAGTATTCCATAGAGAAAAGCATCAAAAAGCATCATGTTAATGGAAAAAAGAAAACTAAATTCATCTCCTTCCAAGGGACTGGTTCTGATGTTACCCCACTGTAGGCCAAGACCTTGTTCTTCATAGCGTGACAAGTATTCCGTACCAAACCCAAAGGCTACTTGAGAAAGCAAACTCTGGAATAAAGGAAAAGTGACATTCAGCCCTGACAGAGAGACAGTGTAAAAAAATACAAAAACAAATAAGCAAACAAAAAACCACCACCACAACAACAAAAAACAAAAAACCTGAAACAAACAAAAAAATGCTGCGACTTTTAGGGACTGGACTTTAAAACTTGCCTAACAAATGACATGCGAAAAGTTATTTCACTTTTATATTGGCCTATAATTTTCTGCAATTCTAAGCAGTATTTAGCTATAATAGGCTGAATTCAACTTTGCCTGTACTTTCTTTAACTACTAGGTGGCCCTCACAGATTAGTGTTTTTCTTATTAATGTCTGTTTGGAAAATACTGTAGGTGCATTTAGAAGTTTACAGTGTACACCTTTGACTGTCTAGGTGAAACAAAATATTTCCTGAGTGTATGAGGCAGGGCCACTATGAGTAACATGACAGGAAGTACACCAGATGATTAGGATATGGAAAACCACAACTGCTTCCTCTGTCATGTCTGCTCACTGATTCTAAAACAACAAACTAATAATCCAGTAGTTTATACTTAGTTTACACACTTAGCTACAGCTTTGGAAGTGTTTTGTTTTCTTTTTCCTTTTTCCTTATATTTCCTAGCACAAGAAGAGAAGACAGTTCCTTTACCTATGCTGTTAGAATGCTTGGTAAAAATGAGGAGACTGGACTCAAACACCTGCTCCCCTTCCTGACTCATTGGGCAACATAAAATTAATCTGAATAATTTTGTATGATCATAGTTCCATCTCAAAAAATAGCAAGTTTCCAGCTCCCCTGGCTTGTTAAAATGGAAGAGAACCAACAAGGAAGCCTTGCATGGAGAATGTTTACAGCTTGTTAGACGAAAAGTATTTCTCAGAGTTTTGGCACTGGTGTTCAATTCCTAAGTCTATGGTTCAGGTAAAGAAGCAATGGGAACCTGAGGTCTTATCCTTAGACATAGGGTGTTAACTAGGTTATAGCATATGAGAAAGATAACTGTCCCCATTTTGTGAACTGCCTTCATATTTATTAAACATACCAGAAGTTAGATTTGCTTTGATTTATAAGGAAATATTCAAAACATTTTAAACATTTCAGTATGTTAATTTCCTGGAATTCAAAAGATAAAATAAATTTTATTGAATTTTCTAAAAGCTATGAAGATATCTCTTGCACTAGGGCTGCTAAAGGCTTCCACACTTGCAATCCTTAATTATTTAAGAGAGGTTTGGAGGTCTCCTCTGAGTCAAAAAAGCCAAGAGGAAGGGGTGTGCAATATTTTGTGATTCACATATGCACTGTGAGAAGGGGAGCAGAGATGCCACAGAAGTAGTGACAGGCTTACTGCAAGGATCTTCAGATTAACAGTCAGACGGTCTTGCCAGACAAAGCAGATGATGTGGGGCAGGTACAAGGTGAAGTAGATGACTCCACTGCAGGCAGCTGCCAGATTTGCTTTGGAGAAGAAGGTGCTGAACAAGAAACACTGCATTATGGTAGCTGTGGTGAATGTCAGTAGGAATAGAAAGAAGAGAAGTGGATTGCTATAACGTAGCACTTGTCCATGCTGTAAGCAAAAGGAAAACAGAAAAAATTACAAGTATTGCTGCTTTCTGCTAGCAAGAAAGGTCAGAATTGCTATCAACATGTAACAGGTAAAGAGTAATAAGCCAGTCTTTCTTACCTAATATGACTTCTAACTCTCCCAGCTATTAGTTTCAACAACAGAGGACCTTACAATAACAAATCCTTTATCTAACTCTATCCCTGCTCTTGGATTGTGACTTCAGGTTGGTACTACAGAATGAACAAAAATCATAACTGATCGAAAACAGACATTCTGTCCCTGTCTTAATGAGTAAATGATTCCAAGCAAGATCTACCTCCTCAGAAACTCATGCATTTTAAATAAAAGTATTTGAAATATCACAATAAACTTTCATTCATCTCTTCATACCATCCCCTCAATCCACTTGCTTAATGTGCAGAAAAGACAACATAAGGAAATGTTAAAAAATACATCTTTAAAAAACCCCACAATAAAACCACAGGAGAATAATGTTATTCTGTTATTCAAACAGAAGCATATCCCATCTGAGGAATCCAAGTGCAGTTTCTCAGAGATCCTTGTGCATTAACTGACCCACTGGGTGAACTTTTATTGACCTTTCTTCATTAGAGCTTTTGTGGATTAAATGCTCCCTCTCGAGAAGAGCAGGGACTGCTGCCAATTATCTATGTAGTCCTTAAAACCAATGATGAGACCTATTTATTAGGTCAATTTATATAATGCTCAAATAGGTCTTTAAGGCTATAAATAGGCCTCAGCATTGTTGCAACATCCCACTGGGCCTCAGAGACTGATTTCTTTATCAACAGGGATGCAATGTCTCATAAGGATGTATTTACAAAGGTGCCTCACACTGGCATAGTGAAACAAGGGAAAGAAAGTGAATTACAGGTATGAGTACATTTCTCTCTGATATTAATTGTCTCCTGATTTCTAATTAAAGCAGTGTGACAAATAAAGTAAGCTTTATCTATCCACTCAAGCTGCAACGGAAACACCAAGAACTACAACAACTCATCAGGACATGCTGGTAAGACAGAGCAGCTTGAACCCTAACTATGTATTTATTTACCAATAGCAATTCCCCACATCACAAAAGATGCAAGTGCATTCTTCCTTATCAAAATGCTACACATTTATATGATATAATATAGCAGCAAGCCCTCAATATGGAGCTTGGTTCTTAGGTGGTGGTGACAATAGATAGTTGTCAGAGACAACATCTGAACTGTCCTGAAAGGTTATAAAAATTACAGGAATTCTGAACCACTAGAGCAAAAGGTGGAATTTTTTAACTTCGAGGAAAAGTTCTGTTCTTTCAGTCTCTTTTTCCATTGAAATATTTGCACAGTTTCTAAGCAGACAAACACGGGATATTAAAAATTAATCACATACAGTGAATTACGAGATTAAAATTCTGCAAATTATTATCTCTTTGCTTTAAAGCAACAATTATTATTCATTGAGAGACCTGCATCTGCCTACAGAAAATATAATATACAGAGTAACCAGCCTGATGTATTTTCTATGAGGGATCTCACAACAAATCTTTACTAGTGAATTTATTGTTCTGTCTCTGCCAAGTGCTGTTGCTGTTATGAGGTTTGCTTAGAAGAATGTGCCTGCTACGTGCTGTGATCAGAACAGGCCTCCACCATCCACATCTCCCTATCAATGGCTATTATTCTTTCTCAACAGCAAACTGGTATCAGGAGTGCAAACACAAGAGTGAGTTTATGAGCAGCAATCCTTACCATAATCAGGGCTGTGAGGAGGAATGTGCTCACAGCCATCATGGAAAAGCTGTCTAGGAACCAAGTGCACCAAATCACGCCGTTGGTTATGCCCCTGTTCTTCATAGCTTCTTTCAGACGCATTTCCTTCTCCAGCACTATGCTCTTCACAGTCATGGAGACTGAATAGATCCAAGCTAGCACCATGAAGATGGGAAAGGCGCGGTTTAAGGTGATCATGAAGCTACCAAAGCAAGAAGGTATAAATGAAATTTAGGTAAAACAGAGAAATAATAGATGAAAAGGAAAATGAAAAGGAAAAGGAGTGGGGAAGTGTGCATTGACTAAATATGGAACTGTAAGTTCTCAGTCCAAACATCAATAGAATGTCACTAGTAAACCTCACAAACATTCTAAATATTAATAAAGTAATGGTTTCTGCATTCCCATGAGACAGATTAGTGTTATTTCTGTTTTACAAAGAGGTTCTAAGAGTTATTGAAAACTACAAAATATTTGGTGCCTCATGAAAATACATCTCTCTTCACAGTGAATTTCCATCATGCTTTTACTATGATCTACTAAGAATATTTTAAGACATATGTTAATGTGAACATTTTGGGAGAGTCACTGTCTTTTGGCTCCCAAGATTCACTGACAAGAGAATTAAACTAATTAATTATTAAAAGCATCATATGCTGCCAGCAAGGGTGCTGAAATTCATACAAACCATGAGTCAGGCAATTGGATCTAGCTGAGATAATTTTCCCCATAGCAGCCCTCATAGTGCTGGGCTTTGCGTGGATAGCTAGAAAGGTGTTGATAATACAATGGTGTTTTGCCTACTGCTGAGCAGTGCTGGCACAGCATCAGAGCTCTCTCCAACATTCCCACTTCTACCCTAGGCAGGGGGTGGGCACAATATTGGGAGGGGGCACAACCAGTACAGCTGACCCAAACAGACCAAAGAGATATTCCATATTGTGTCTGCTCAGATATAAAATTGAAGAAAGAGGAGGAGAAAGTGGAGACTATTTGATATTTACAGCATTTGTCTTCCAAAGCAACTGCAATGCACGCTGAATCCCTGTTTCTCAGGAAGCAGCTGGACATTGCTGGATGGGAAACAGTGAATAAATCTTTGGGTTATTTTTTCTTTTAACTTTAGTAAAGAGCCTTATCTTGACCTATGAGCTGTTTTCCATGTTAATTTCTTCTCCCTTCTTGCTGAGGAAGAGGGTGATAAAGAGGCTTGGTGGGCACCTGGCACCCAGTCAAAGTCAATTCATCACAGCCCTTGGCACCCAATGCGGACCGAGCCAGAGGCAGTCTTCCATTAAGCACACTACAGTTATAGGAGTTATTAAGCAAGGTCCTGTGCAGGACACAGTTTGTCAGCTGCACTGTTTATCTCTTTATTTTGCTGAGCCTGGGAACACGTTAACATAAAAAATATCTCCCTGGCATTGATGGCCTTGCTGTGCCAGGGGAGTTACCTTGTGAAAAGGATGAGGGAATACATCTCCCTATCCCTAGTTAGGTTTTATTATTCAGGCTTCTAGGGTACTTGTTCATCCTTATGTGAGCTGTTTAATAGTACTAATTAACACTGCTATGTATTATGGAGTTTGTGAAATCCAGTGTTGATTGTTTAAAGACCGAAAGCTCATAGTTGCTAAAAACAAAGAGTAAAAAATCTTCAGTTTCCTAAGTCTGAGCCCTACAGAACTACATTTTTGCCATATGCTATCAAAGCTGCATCAGTGTCAAAACAAAGGTGAAATCTTCACTTTTTCACCAAAAATTCCTGAAAAGCAATCTGGTCTGGAGAAACAAACCCATACTTCTGTGATATGGCCTGGGGTGGACACATATAACCAACGCTAGGCCATGCACAGCACAGCCGACAGGTTACCACGAGGGTGTGCTTGCCTCACTAAAGCAGGGTCTCTGCAGAGGCCATCACTGAGTTTGGACATCAGCCCTGAACTGTATGTGGCCACTACAGGCTTCAGAGAAAGTTTGCACAGATGGGGTTTCTGCCTCTGCAGTATTCTCAGTGGGGAAGAAATAGACAGCAGGCTTGCCAGGGTGATGGTTTGTCAGAGCAACACATAATGACTGATGGGAAGGACAGGTCAATCGATGTGTCTGCAATTTGCTTTTATCAGAAGTAGTAGCATTTGCCTGCACAGAGCACACTGACAGAACTATGAAAAGATTTCTCTAAAGCCTTTTTTTTTTGAATGAAGAGTATACCAGGACATCTGACTGCAGCACTGGAGCTGGCACATTGAACAGGGAAGAAAACTGGAAGAAAACAGCTGCTATTAAGGCGCTAGTATATTGAGTTCATTTTAGGCCTGGACACTGAATGCGACAACGGCCAGGACTGGGATCAGGGGTTGAATCTTGGCACAGATGGCTTGTGAAGTCTGGGTTATGACAGGATAAGGAAAAAACCAAATTAATTTGGTTGTGTCTCAGTTATCACTCTTGCATTTATATCTTAGGACATTCATAATTTAAGGTTAATTCTGGTGCTTGAGAATCTTAAACCATCCAGCAATCCATGCATTCAATAGAATTAAGACAAACTGCTTTTACTCACACATCATCCACAAAACACGGATATGGCATTTGCTGCAGATAAATTCCCAATGGCACTTCAGTGCTGGTCTGGGTCTTTATAATCCCATGCTCAATCATGTCCTGGAGATATGCAAAGCCTCCCCAGATATAACGTAAATCATCCACAGGATCAGCTCTTGGACCAGGATCCCAGTACCTCAAAAGAAAATTCACATGGAAACCGTTCGGATAAGCAGAGAATTTAGGGAAGAGTGGTGGGGCAAATAAATTAATTAATTAATGAATAAATTAAACAATCTTTGCAACTGGTATTGTAGGGATACTGCCTGGAGTTGTCTTTTTTAGACATTGGTCTATCAGACTATATTGGTTAGGAAAGTGGAAGGCTCTTTTTTCCCCTTCATTTTCTCTGCCCTGACTTGGAATAGCAATTTTGGCCGAAAATGTACATAAATTAGTTATTTAGCAGAGTAACTGTTCTAGAACAGAAATAACTGTATTTGGAATATGATATCCTTGGAGATGAAACTGGAATAACTCGATTGCAACTACCAGATACCATTATATTCCTCTGTAGACAATCCTGAGAAATTCTACACCTTTAAGTGAGTCTATTTGGTGGGGACTTGAGGAGGAACAGCAGAGAAGTACTGCTGTCCAGGGGGAGGAGAGCTGAGTCACACTCCATGTAGGACTTTCTTTTCTGTCTTTACCAATGGTGAGGCCATCCAAAAACTGAAGCAGGTTACTGAACAGATTCTGAGCAGAGTCATCCCTTTGCCTTGTACTCCTGCACCTATACCCACTGCTTGGCTTGTCACAAGAGTGACAGCATTCATGTCAGTACCTGGTAACTGGAGATGGATTCTACGTTGCACTACAGAGTAACTATTAACAAATACAGTTGGATTTCAGGTATGTATCCAACACAGGTTCTAACACCCTTATGTTGCTCGTATTTATGTTATGGCGGGCAAGAACTGAGAAGTAACAATCAGGTAAGTACCTGTCTTTGATTTTGTTTGTTTTCTCCACTGCATCTATGTCCATTCGGATCTTGTATGTCACGTGTGGTGGGAGATTGCTGGTTGTAGGTTCTAAGTCTGGAAAAACCACCGAAGCCCATAATTTGTTTTCCTCCAGCAGATAAAGGGCTTGACGAGTCAGTTGAGTTTCATCAAGATAACCTTCAAATTTATCCAAGGTCAAACACTACGAATAATTACAAAGAGAAAAATTGCATGGGAATAAAATAGTAAGAGGTATACATTAAAGCAAACATCAGTGGTTGAAAACAGAAAAGGAAAGTAGGTCCAACTGAAACTGTTGTTATTTTCAGCTTTATGATGAAACTATTAAAAGTTGACTCTCCTCCCTTCTTCAGTCTAGGAAGTGCCTGAGTGAAACTGGAGAGCTAAAGGATGACTGATTTGTAAGAAAAGAATATTGGCTGTGGACTTCAGATCAAAAGCACTTTGTCAAGTGAAGCACTGGGAAAAGTCAGAGCATACATTTAAATTTTAATGTCTCTTAGGTATTTCAACATTTATTCCTATATAACACCAGACAAGTCATTGATTTATCTAACTGGTCATATTGTGTCCCTGCTGAATTCTGACACGCGATTTACGTGCTGACTTAAGTTAACGTCATTTTTATTGGCTATCTCAATTTAAAAAAGGTCTTCTTTCTTAGTCTCTGTCATTACTACAAACTGCATTCTTATCAATGCATATACAAGACAAAAATTCATCACAGCCTAAGTTCTTTATGTTCCTCCATTTAAGTCCTACTTAGCAGGCATTGTAAAAAAAAAGATTGTGAATGCTATAAACTCTAGCATTAGTTGTCTGTAAAATTACAGATTTATCTTTGTAAATTCAGCCTCTGCCCTTCAGAATTGGCAAAATATTAACAGAGAGTAGAAGTATTTAACCCCTGATGGACTGGAAAGACATTTATTGAATTCCTTTGCTTCATAAAATTCCAACAGGCTAACTTGTTTGATCTTATCTTCTCGACCATTTCATGTAAGCCAATAACTAAAAATTAGTCCACATCAAAGGGCTCATACTGGTAACATGTTATTTAATCTTAAACACTCCTTTACTTAACCTTTCCCTGTGAGAAATCATGCTCTGTTTCCTTTAGAACTTGTACTATCACAGCTTAATGGGATCTATATGAAAATATATTTTTTAACTCGCAACAGTGCTTAAATTGATAACACTATTTTGTGGCTTTATTCTTCCTGGTATTTGTAGAAGTTAATTTTCCCTTTTGCTTCAGAAAACTAAAATATGTAGAATTTTATATCAGAAAGCAAAATAAGGCAAAAAATTTTGCACACCAGAAGAGAAATAAAATCAGACTGATGGTTCATGTTGCATTTTTTTGGGGGGGGAATACATTTATCCCACATTGTGTTAGCTGAGTTTAGGAATTCAGTTTAGTTCTTACAAAAGTGGCAGTGTGTGCAAACAGACCCCTCCTGTGGAAATGTGTCTTTGCAGGGTCTGGAGGATTATTTGCTGTTTCTTTATCAGGAGGAATTATTTTCAAGATATTTATTTCAGCTGCAGAAGAACTCAGACAGTTCTCCAGGGGAATCTGCGAGAACGATACTCAAAGTACTGACAGCAACTGAACTTGTCTAGATTTTCACTGCAGAACAGACAGTGCCTGGAGTGGGCTAAGGAGCAGCACAGGCTCTTATCCAGGGGTCCAGTAAAGGAAGCTGCAGGTGTTCAAAACAGAAAACACAAATGCTTATAGATCTTCTCCATGAGTAGAGTGAAACTAAAGATTGTATAAGAACACAGGCCAAGACAGGAGTGTTGCAATAATTCACACAGTTTGAAAATGAAAAGACATTTTATATCATAATCTATGAGCCAGTTTGTGCCTTCATAAACCTCACTATATAAAAATTAATTTATCAATTATTTGGGTAAATTTATTTCAAATCTCCTCCCAATAATTATTTAACAATTTTAAATAGTCCAATGAAAATGGGAAAACCAAAATCAAAATAATAAGAACAGGTCTGGAAGATAAAACCAGAGAATAATAAAGAGGTGACTTTGTAGCTCTCACTAACAGTCTAGCTGTTCTCTGGCGTAAGGTAATCAAAGGGAAGAACAGGAAATTCTTGGGGTAGTGAGGAAGAGCAGCTACTGCATGATTTGTGGGATTCTCAGCTGCATCACTGTTTGCAGCAGAGACTTGGAGTCACCAAAGATAGGTGCTGGCAACCTGTCCTTATTGCATCCTATGGTGGTAAGGAGCAGGCTATTCCCCAAAGGGAATTTGTTGCCATTGTGTCTGGCACAGTGGGAAAACGTTCTCAAGTGGTTACAACTCCGTGTAAACAGCAGACTTAAAAGAATAAGCTCATTACAAAGAATGTTAGGACACAAAGCTCTATTACCAGGTACAGTAACTGTTCTGATATTATTGATGTTCCTGCTGCACGCAATATATTTCGCTCAGTTTGACAAGAAATAATTCTGCTAACATGATACAAAAAGATCATTAAATGAATCAGCAGAGCTTTGTGCAAAACCTTTATTGTTCCTTCTTGTACTAGCTGTAGGAAGGCAGATTCAGTTCCTGCCTTCTTGCAGGGGACGAATGGTCTTTTAGACTGAACTGGATTGAAATTAGGAGTTAGGCTTAGTCTTGTTGCCTATAACTAGTATCAATTTTCTCCCAAAAATCCTCAGAAGGTACCACTGAAAACAACTTGCTAGAGAAGAGAGGTACAGATTGCAGGAAAGAGACAGACATCTTGTCAGAGGTGACTATGGAACAAGTGGAAACTCCCTCATTGGTTTCAATGGAATTTTGATCAGGTGCTTAAAAACCTGCAAGGGGACTTATCAAACAACTGTTAGTTTCTCTGCTCCTGACCTTGCTGAAATTAGTGGCCTGTTGGTTATTAATACCTAAAAAACCCCATTTCTTTGAGGTTTTGCATTCACTTTTTGCCTCTCAGCATTAAAATGTGTTCAGACATTCAACCAACATTTTGAATAAAGCATTTGAAAATCATCAAATTGAACTTTTTAAAATAATAAGTATTCATGTACTTGTGCCACTGTATTATTCTAAACACATGCTTTTAATAATGAGATTCAACTTGAAACAAACAAAGATTTTATGATTTTAACTTTCTTGTCTGTTACCACAGACCCCAGTACTGCCTAACTGGTTTTAAGATACCCTCTACAACTATTCCCTGAAGGGGAAGGGCTAAATTTACCTCCAAATACTGACTGAGCAAACGCAGAACTTGGTCTACAGCACTGAAGATGTTCCGCCAGTCAAAGTCCACCATTCCCTTCTCCCGGCTCCTCGAAGATCCATTGTGAAGAAAGTTGATGATATGTTCAGCAGTGAAGCCTTCTGCACCCATCTGGCTGTTCAGGAAGGCCCTCACTGTAGGGTGCTTCAGAGAGTCCTGAAGAAACATATCATGACAGCTTTGTCACAATGATTGTCTTTCCAAGCCCTGTTTAGCTAGAAAGGTTTCCATTTCCATAACTCTTTAAATACATGAACAAGGACAAAAGGGTATGCTAAGGAACCAATTTTACAAATGGGTAATTGCATAACTGGATGTGTGAACTGAAGAATGGATGAAAAGAAATTTTTCCTTGACTATTTATTGCATTCTTTCCTTATAAGCAAGATGATAAATGTTATAAATATCTAATACAACACAGAAAAATGAGGAAACCCAATGTTTTTTCTAGTATGAACGGCTTTATAAACCTTAAGTACAGATAGTAATTGCAGCTGATCAACGTCAAATCTAAATGATGCAGAAGTAAGCCATTTCCCAGCATAAATTTCTGTCTGGCCCAGAGAAAGTATGGTCTTACTGCCTTCTTTACCCATACAGAATTCAAGAAAATCAAGTTGTCTGTTCTTGAAAGACATTTTGGGGAAGCAGGGAAGCAACACTCACTGCCTTTATTAAGAAATCATTAGCCAGATTCTTAACTGCCCTGATCTGAGGTTTTGCCATAGGGATGCTGTAATGCATCTATGACTTGCCTTCAAACCAAGCCCAGCAGCCAACAGCCTTAAAGGCCACAACTTCCTTGCTGCAAAGGCTGTGCTTCTGGCCAAACCTTTCAAATTAATTGTCGTCTCCATTAATAAAAATAAAAGATGGTGAAAGGCTGCTCTTACTGAGGATCTTTGATAAGTTATAACATACACGGATCATATTCATTTGCAGGCTGTTTTGAAAGAAGTACCACAGCTGAGGCCCTACTTCCTCCCAAGCTTTGGTCAACAGTTGGAGACGTTCAAGTTCCTCAAAAGTGGAGTTTGCCTGATGAAAAAACCAGCAGAGAAGAGTGTTAGAAATCTAAGGAGATATACGGAATGTATGATCCATCCAGAATTTGGTGACAGAGGAACCACTAACTTAGACAGTTCTAGTTTTTACCTTCAAAACTTAACCAACTTGTTCAAATCACAGAAATTCTAATAATCATCAGAAAAGGAATCTGTAAAATCCAGCCAGAATCAAAGTCACTTAGGATAAAATTCTGTGGTATATGTAATGGAAAAAACAATTGCACATTAAGCCTAGTTAACTTCAATTCCTTTAAATACTCAGACTTCCGGTAGAATTATTTAGAATTTTCCCCCTTGACTATTTCTCTCCATTAAGAACTAAAAAGAAAGATGATGATGTGAGTAGATGAATGAACAGAAGGCAGCCGGAAAAGACAAATACTCCCATAGCTATGATATTAAAACCTGACATGTTGAGTTCCTGTAAATTTGATGTTTTTCTGTGTGAACTCTAAGCAGCAGTTCTGTGCTGTGTACAGATCTCTAGAGTAGTGAATTGCTGGTTATGAGGTGGCCAAAACCTCATATGCAACCTTGATTTAACTGCTCAGATTCATTTCACCCAACTTCAAGCATTTTGCTGAAGAGTCCAGGCTCCATCTTATTTTAATGAAATGAAAATTCTTTATGATTTCAAAAGATAAAATAATAAACCATGATGTTGCTATTGTTTCGAAATATCTCAGTGTTAGTTCTCAACAAACTTATCCAAGCCTCACAGTTAACCCATTTAAATATTTAATTGCAAAGAGCTGCTCAAGTTCCTGCCTCTGTAAAATAAATATTGCTGTGCTTACTAGTGTAAATGTGGAATCATGCCAACAAAAAGCTGCTTGGGCAAGCTGAAAAAGCCATGCAGCATGGACCAAGACAGGATCAATCAGTGAAGATCTGTCTTCTGTTTTTTAAACAGAGTACCTGTCCTTCCTCTGAGGACCATCAGAACAAATGGAGTTTTGAGAAGAAAATCTGATTATGCTGAGGTAATTGGGTAACTGTTTTCCAAAAGATGTTTCTTGGGATGCAATTTTTTAGAAATATACATTTTTGCATTTCAGAACTTCTTACATTTTTTATGATTTCCCGTACAGAAGGTGAATCAGGAGCAAAGAGAATTTTTCCCATCAGCAGGGGCTTCACAGCACTCCAGGCTATTTTGGTTAAAGGGTTTGATTCCAAGTTCTGGATCAATGCATTACAAAACGGTGCTAAAGACAGAAAGAAAGACAGTCTTTATGTAACCCTACTAAAATCCTATCACACATAACATCCTGCTGGGCTTTTTGCTGGGAGTACAGACAGTTTGAATTTGAATGAGTTAAAGCACATTCTGCAATGCAGAAGTACAATGACTGAATGGATAGAAAAGATAGATTAAGTAGATATTGGAGTTGTAAAATATGCTATGGAAATTGGAAAAGCAAACATAAATAACCATTTGAAAGCTGCTGTTATTTACAAGGTATTTCAAATGGGAAGAAACAAGAGAGCTCAGAACTCACTGAGCAGTTTGAGCATTATTTGCTTTACTCCTAATGACTTAGCTCCTTTGTATTGTAGTTGACACTGATACAAAGCTGATCCTGTGGGCTTAGATCTTGAACTCCAAAACAGTTCAGAACTGGATCCTACAATAATTTAAAATTAAACATTCTAATGTAAATATTTTTATCTTACCCCTGCATTATGAAGTAATTAATTTACTTGGATAGAATTCAATTAATTTCTTTCCTGGCTGAAGAGACGGAGTACTGGGCCTTTTACAGGTCTTTTGAAGCCTCAGTCATAAGTAGAGCCAAGAATCAACAGAAGCAGTGAAAGGTAGGAGTCTCTGTAAGCAAATTGCCCATCTATTCTTTGTAACCATGCAATCATATCTATCATAGCAGAAGGGACATAGAACTAACTACCAGCTATAACATGAGTGGTAATACAGAAAGAACTGCTGGTGAGCTCAGAGAAAAACTAAACAGCAAACAGAAGGGAACATAATGAAAAGACAAAATAACAAATGGTAAAAAATTGGTTCTTTGCATTATATCCTATTACAACAGGAGGAAATAAATAGTGAGGAAATAAAAGCTACAGAAATTGGTACATTGAAATATTTTCTATGTAAAATGTAATCATGCTGTAGAACATTACTGCTACAAAATAGATGTACTTTTACACAGGAAGATAACAGCCACCATGTATCAAAATGACTATTACTCGAGAGATTTTTAAATTCCTGTGCCCCAGGCCATCAACCAAGTTAAGAGAAAAAATAAAGTTTAGAAAAAAGTAATTCCAGAATGCCACACTGTCTTTTCCTGAACCTTCTTCTTCCTGATATCAGTAGCATGTAATAGAACATAAAAACAGAGGGACTGTCTTAATTATGATCATGCCTATGTTTATGTCTCCATATTAAAAGCAAATGTGTATTTCTGTCAATTCCTGGGCTTCTCTGCTTCCAGCTATGAAGTAAATTCATTTCACTTGGCTCTGATTTCCTGAATCAACTGCTTTAAAATGTTATTTATAAAAGCAACATTCTATTCTAGTACTTGAATATAAGGTGCACCTGTCAAGTCTCTTAATGGTTTGGTGGAAAAACTTACTGGTTGTATTATCATAAAGATAACCAGATTTCTTCCTTGTTGAGTCAATCCCCAGGAAAGCTTTGTAGTTGTTATCTTCATACCAGTTGAAGGAAAGCACTCTGGATCCACCTCCTTCTGGGTAGCCACAGAAAAGATCCGACAGGGAACTCACCAAGTGGCCTAAGGATTCTGGCCTTCCATCTTGTACAAATGGTTGCAGAACCCTCAGAAGGTCCTGAATGCTTGGCTTCCTGGCCAGCTGCAGTAAGACAAGACTTGGTTAATTGCAGCCCTCAAAGCAGGTAAGTATCTGGTGAGATGGTGCCCAGATGGTAAAGTGTGAATGCAGTCAGAACCTCATCCTTTCATCTCCTCTGCCCTGGTCACAGGTACCATTTTCAGTTCTTGTTTTTCATATATATCCTGAAGAAAAGAATACACTTCAGAATTGCCAATGCTTATGTCCACATTTATTTTGTAATGAAAGAAGAATGAATTTTTAAGGAATCAGTTCTTCCTCAACAAATCTATTTTCTTTCTGGTAAAGCAGGTAACTGAAACACAAAAACAACAATGGAAAATAAGGACTATGAGCTATGCAGAAAAGTGATATTATCTGCTATTAGACCGCTTACCTTTTGCACTGCTTGGGAGACATTAGACAGCACCCTCCCCCAGGCCTTCAGGTCAGCACCTGGTGAGTTTCTGTCCAGCACAGTGGGAAGCTGTGGATACATAAAAAATAGAGATGAGCTTCTACATGACAACAGTTATAGCAATGGGAAGAAAATCCAAATGGCATCTCTGTAGCTCAGATTTTTTGAGTTATTTGGAACAGTATCTTATAAGCCTGTCTTATGGGGCCACAAATCCGGTACCCATGCGCAGACACACAGTAGTCTGTGTAAATGTTCTTTCTAATACAAAGGTGAAACAAACACAAGCCACTTAAAATATGTCTTGGGATTTGTTCTGCTCATCTAAGCCCACCATGACAAAAGGTGCAAAAATGCAGGAACTGGGACATTTGAGAACCTGCTTCTCACAGAGGCTATTCTTCCAGTGAGATATACAGACTCTCGGTAACTTCCAAATTTAGCTAAGGTTTGATACAGAAGCCCTCATTTACCATGGAGGTAAATAATTTGTAGAACTCTATACTTCAGAGATTTCCTGATTTTGGACAGTCTGGTCCTCACTGTCTGTCAAACCTGAGAGAAACCATTACTTTCCCAGGCTCCTGCAGACTGACAAAACTGCCTTTTCAGTAGAAGTTAACGTTTTATTTATCAATGGCTTAAGAGAAATGGGTGACACCATTGTGTGCTGTCACATACCACTTTGTTTGCATCACTGCATCCTTCTTTGTCAGCTGTCTAAAGAATCACACATGCATTTGGAGCTGGCACTCTTGAGGCTTTCTCAAGCATTTCTTCTGCTATTACAACAAAATATAAAGCTGGACTTGTAGATAGCCAGACTGTGATATTTATGAGACAAGTCCCTAAAAAGCCTTCCCCAAAACGGCATATACACCCTGCTGATTGCCTGCCATTCCATTCAGTCAATAGGTGGTTAAGAAAGCAGAAAGCTGCACTGCACAAGGAGTCACAAAAGCAAGAGTTTTTATGGAAAATTTATGTTAGCGTGTTCTGATCTGTCACTTGATGTTCTGGCAGGAAGAATACATGCAGGGCTTCAAAATGCACTTTTCCTTGTTCCCTAAGGTGAAGCAGTCTGTGCAAAGATTATACAGGGTTCTTGGAGCACTTGCCTAAACCTGGTCTTCTTGAAACTCTGAGGAACAGGAATTGTAAACCTGCAGAAAAGCTGGGCAGTACATTGTCAATATTCCCATGAAGTCCTCAAATACTGAAAATCTATCTTAGAAATACTGTAGTATTAATTCTCTGCTACTTCCAGCAAGCATAAGATATACAAAAACATAAGGAAATATATTTTTAGGAATGGAAAACAGCAGCTCTCAGAAGCTGACCACGAATCCTTATCAGGGTTGATAAAATCACATGGGCACAATGACTGACTATCAATGCTACAATAATCAAACTGTGTTTTGCTGGTGTCAGTTACAGCTCCTGGCATCCACTGTTCCCACTTCTAGGAAACTCAGAGCTGAACAAAATCCATGTTAAATTAATCATAGTGCTATACTGCTGCGGCAGAACAGTCCAATCAATACTTCCTATGCAACTTGAGGAGTTTTTCATAACCCTGCCTGCTCCTACAAAGCAAACTGACAATGTGATCACATTACATTACAAGGTGAAAAACAGCGGATTAAACTCAGTGTTGAAAAATGCAAAGCATGATATAGGGAAAACAAACATGAAAGATATATACACAGTGATGGACACTTAAGTTTGCTATCATGAGGAAAGAGACCTTAGAGCCTTTATTAATAGTTCTCTGAAAGCATCACCTCAGTATGCAAAATACAAATGAAATACTAAAAAATGCCATTTAATATTTATTTGCTATAATTTTTATTTTATTATATATTTCAAAGTAATAATATTAATTTACGTTTATACATATATATAAAGTGACATAATATCTCCATACTAAACCAAGGCTGCAGAGGTGGTTAATTTATAGCATGGTCACAGTAAAAAAAGGAACACAAAGAAGAGCAAAGAAAATGAACAGAGGTAAGGAAAAGCTTCTACAGAAAGAGTGATGAAAGCCAGCACAACTTCCTAGTTGGTTGGTTTGGGTTTTATAAAAGCAGTTCACATGGCTGTGCCAATTCAAGCTGCATCATGACTTTGACTACAGCATAAAATTCTGTCATGCTGGATGGAGCAAAGTCAGAATGGGCTGTACTGGGTATTTTCAGAATCCTCAGGAAGGCCCCTGTAGGGTTTGCCACACACTGTTTTGCTACACAGACTGGAAAGACCAGATGATATTTCAACACAAACTTTGATTTAAAAACTGCATTAGAATCTCTTAGTTCTGCTGTACTGTGAATTTAATCTGTTTCATCCCAAAACTCACTCAGAACTATCTGGTGTCCTGCTGGTGGTAGGTTAACAATCACACATCCATAACCTTACATTTGCAGGGGTAAATAAACTAAGACCACTTGGAAAACTGGTGATGTATTACAAAAATTTCTTGAAGGGCAATGAAATATAAGAAAAAAAAAAAAAAAACGACCACATAAGGCAGGATTAATTGTGTTAATACTTACCAGCTGAAATAGCTTAAAGAAATCAACATTTGCATACAAGGCATCTTCTACTCTTTGCAGACTGTCCTGGGACAGGGCACACATGGCCTTGTGTACAGAAGAGAGACCTCTTCGGCTGCTGAAGATAATAAAGCGGTCCAGGAGCATCTCACTGCAAGCAATGTCCTTCAGAGTCAAGTTAGGGACACCATAGGCAAACTGCAACCAAAACCAATGTTTCACTTACTATTACGAAACTTGCATACTACTCAGGAACAATTAAAAATTTATCAAAAGTGGACAGCACCTGTTGGTATCAGCACCTGTTAATATTTTAATGAATGGCAGAGATGTGGTCAGCTGAAGCATCAACCCTTGAATCACCTTCACTTGATTTTATGCTAAATCACCTTGCCTTCAGACACATTTTTCATCTCCCCATTAGCAAGTTTTCCTTTCATTGCTAAAGTCCCTGTGAGTCATCTTCCCTTCCTCACTGTCATCTAAGCACACTTGAAGCCATGCCATCCATCCTTGTGGCTAAGGAGGGATAGTTGCAGTTTGCTTGAACTCATTTGCCCAGGACCAAATGCTGGTACTACATCACTCTACCTTTTGTGCTCAGGTTAGTTATATTTTTGCTGTTACTTGCTCTAAGAAGAAAAAAAAAAAAGGGCCAATACCTCTGATTCTCAAGCTTGATTTACCTCAGCACTCTATTTCAGTTATGAATATTCCACTACAATGCTTCCAACAGCCATTATTCATGGTCACTCTGCACAGGCACATAGCCAGGATTTACAAAGCCATTTACATTAAATCACGCCCATTTACTGATTACCACTTCTAACATAAACATGGAACAGAAAAAGCCCAAATTTTTATCTTTAGTGTTCAACTAATGGGAATGCATCAGTTTATAGTTACATCACTGTAAATGCAGAATAACTCTATAGAAATCAGTAGATTTACACGGGAGTTGTGCTGTTGTTATGGAATGCTCTTCGCAGTCTATGAATAAATTCTACTTACTTTATAATATACAGAATATGAGGTAATATAATAAAAAATAGCCCCGGAATTTGCTTATAAGCCAATGTTCCCATCCTCTGTCCACCTCCTTTCACAGTGCAAATTTAAGGAAAACAGGTCAGAACTCTGTGATGACTGTAAATGCCTACTGTGTTTGAGATGAACACAGACTTTCAGACAAGCAAGAACTATGCACTGACAGAATATCATTAGACTAAATGAATTTAATAAGCTGTACAAGAAAGAAATTGTCAAAATCTACCCAGAAAATAATTTTCTTTAGGCAAAATAATCTGCTGAGCATTCCAGTCTTTAAGACATATGGATTGAATAAACACACCACACCTATACCAGGTCAGACATAGGTGCATATTTATTTCTTATCCAAGCAAATTAGGAAATTCATCATTATCAAAATTTCATGTGTACAAATCTCCTATAGTTAGCAGCTAAGACTTGTTTGGTAGTGCCTGTAAAGAGAATATTTAAAAACATAGAGGAAAGAGTAAAAATTAATTTAGTTGTTTTGGAGAGTGGATTCAAAGTAGACTGAGGAGTAATTCATTAAGTGCTTCATCTGTCAGAAGCTATCAACCAAAGTGCAAATATGGCTCTGGAAAGTCAGCATCCAGAATACAAAAGGCAGAGGCAGGGAGATCTAGAACAACATTGTATTTTGTCTGCCATAACTGCCCTGAGTTTCAGCTTATGGAGCTGCAGTTGAGTAAAAAAAAGAAAGGCCTCTGAATTACATACAGATTGTATTTTGGAATTACGATGCAAAAAAGCAATGTGAATTTCTAGAAGTATCTGAGAGGCACTATCATCACTACAGCTGAACTGATATAAAGGCATTGTTAACACAAGTTAGAGTGTGGAGAGAGGCAGAATGCAAAAGGAGGAATTCAACTGACAGATCCAGTCTGTCTTGCAAAAACCCTCCAAAACTACACACCCCTGCCCTCCCTCAAACTGGAACATTTGAATTGGAATTGAGTTAGTTTATGTCAGTGAAATAATTTGAATACTGGCTTGGTCACTTATGTCCTGGGTATGTGTGTGGTAAGAGCAGCATTTTTTAAGCATACACGCCTCATTTGGCATGGTCCTCATCAGGCAGCGTCAGCTGCAATGAAACTGGGCTGCACAGGGAGGCAGCCTGGGAACCTTGATTTGACTTGTGAGATGAGGAAACAGTGGCATTAACATCACTGAGAAGGATAAACACAGAAAAAAAAGAGTTGTTATTTACAAACTGTAACTGCATTTCAATAATGTTCATGAACAGATGGGATTAGAAAAACATCAAACCTCCGCCCTTCCAATTTTTCCGGTAGGCTGTGCTGCTGCCAATCTTTCCTGAACTTCTTATTGTGTTTTAACATCAGTTTCTTATCTTTATCTTAGAATGACTCAAAAAAGCAGCCCCTCAGAGGGAAACTTCAATACTTTTTTTTTTTTAATCAATGTGTCACTGTTTAGCCAAAGCTGGCAAGATGACGTCCAAATTATTTTTTCAGCTAGTTGGCTGTTTGATCAGGTTTAGCTTTCAGCTGTGTGTGTCATTTCCTGACTCCCAGGCGGCTCAGACCTAGATCTCCAGCCAGCTGTTGGCAACAGTCAGGCTTTTGTAAACAAGTTGCTTTCAGGTTGATCAGCTCTGTGCCATCAGCAGCAGGGGGAAGGGGTGTACAGAAATATGCAGGCTAACAGAGGGCAGAGCAGCATGAAGAACTGGAGATGAACTATCACAGTTGAGGATTAAAACAACCATAGATTTTAGGATCTAGTCATGGCTCTGAAACTTACACCTCAACCATGCTTAAGTCCAGCCCAAGCAACTTGCTTATCAGGAAGGGCTATTGGAATGAAGCAAATTATCTCCCACAGAAAATGCACTGTTCAATTCCTACTGAAAATAATTCTCTTGTTGTGTCTTTAAAATTATGAGACTGTTTTTTCTGCATAATTTTCACCTGAAAGAAATATTCACAGCACTTTCTCTCCTCATAGCTGTAAATCAGCTCTGGTGAGATGATCTTTTATGCCTGTCATTACTGCTAACAAGGAAACTGTATAGAGGGAAGCAAAAGTGGTATTTAACACCAGATCTCCTTCAGCTTCCTCTAACCAATGCTCAAGTTCTTTAATTTCCAGCATAAAGAAATTTTTACATCAGCACAAAAAATACAGCAGAAAGACACCACATTCCAGCAGGTTTCGATCATTTTTTTAGTGATGGTGTTGAAAACTTCAGTCCTGCATACACTGGCAAGCAGAATTTTTAGCAGTAGATAAATGAATGCCACTGGGGAGCTAATAGAGTCTAACACAGCAGCACTCAGTTCTCCTGACACAGCAGACCTCTGGTGTAGAAGAGGTTAGCGATGAATAGGGAAAGAGAAACCCGGCAGGATATCTCTATATATTCTCCTTGTCACAAGCAGCAAGGAAGCAAATTTTCAACATATCAGCTGACATGGAAGTGTGAAAATATGTAGAATGTATCAACTGGCTTTGGTATGATCTTGTGGTATTGTTTCCACATATGATAAAATGGAAGGAGGAGAGGAGAGGGAAGGGCTTCCCTAAGTACCAATCAAAATACAGCAGATAAGTAACTTGGCTACTGGTCACACCAGCTGGAACCTGTGATGCACAAAAGGAACTGCATGGAAGGTGATGAATGCCCTCCCTCTTTCTTCCCACACACAGTTTCAGTATTTGCATTTTATGTGGCAGTGAAACAGAGGAATTGTGTCTTTCAGCCTCAATAATTCACTTGCTTCAACCCACATTAATGCAGTGTAGAAATTGTTCCAGAATTCCAATTCAGCAACATTCATTCATTAATACAGCCTTCCTCACAGAGCTCCCAGCCATGTAGAAGCATATACAGCATGTACATGCAGAAGTAAAGACAGCCTGGACTTAGTCAAACATAGCTCCCTGCTTAGCTGCTTCAGGAGGGATTTGACCTGCACTTTTCACTCTGAATTTTCTGAGCAGAGCTATTATTCAATCAGAGGCTAAGAAAGTGACTCTGCTTCTCTACTTTCACTTATTCATGTGAGACAATACCAAAAAGCCACCATGCTGACATTAGGGCAGATAACTTAAATTATAAACTAAGAAGCTCCAATAGCTCTTCTCTCATCAGGACTATTACCTCAAAAGGATGCACAGCTTCACTACGCTTTTGAGTCAAGACTTCAGTCATGGGGATGGATGCAGTACTTGCCAGTACTGTTTCTTGATGCTCATTATTTGGGTGCCAGAACAGGATTTTATTTTATTTAATAATTTATTAATATTTAATGCATAATCAATATGTTTTTTAAAGAAAAACCAAACATCTCTTCCTCTAGATTCACAAAAAACAAAGGGAGAAACTGTATAAAGAACCCATAAGGCATCAGTTATTCTGAGCCCAAGGCCTTCACTGAGGCTGCTTTGCACATACAGCCAGGAGATTCTTTCCTCACAGATAACAGCTTGGTAACTGTGAAACTCTACCCACCTGTTCAGGGCGCACTTGAGCATTAATAAGCTGGTAAACAACAAAATCTGTGAGGCCAACATCTTCTAGCAAGAAGGAAGTGAGGGTCTCCCCATCTTTCAAAATGTCTAGAATTCGTATTCCTCTTCCTGCATGAAAAAGGAATGCACAGATCAGTGAGATACAAACAAAGGAAGTTAAAGAACAACTCACATCCTGGCTTAAACCTGCAAAAAGAATGTGCTTTGGCTCTTATACCTAGTCGTGACTAACTGGGGCTAAAATTATTTTTGCAATTCAAAATCTTTTTAATCCTTTGTTGGGAAATGATAATCAGAAAATGCTGAGTGTTCTGGCTCTGCATATCTCATCTCTCAAAGATGTTCCAGACTAGGGCTACAGCAATAGACACATTGAAAGCATCCCAGGCTGCATTTGAAAGTGTCTGATTTTTTCTGATGTAATGCTTTATTTTAAATGTTCAGATTCAAGTATGCTACTGTTCTTAGAGTCCCTTCTTCTGAGCCTTGTGTAAATAACTTTAGTCAACCCTTTACATTTACACTAATTTATGACTTGCTGTCAATCAATTTTAGTTAACCTTATTCTCTAGCATTGTGAAAGTGACCCTTGAAAATCTTCCATGAGAAAAAATTCAATTTCTTTGGAGAAGCAGAAAGTGTAGCTTATGCTTCCTATTAAACTAGATTAACAACTACTCTTCAGGCAAACCAGCGAGACCACCCACAGTGAAATTAGACACATGTAAGAGGCCACCAAATTTCCCTGATACTGTCTGTAACAATACTCAAAATACTGCTGCTCCTAAAGTCAAACAGTTCCAATATTTTAAAACTTGTCTCTGTTACAAACTTATCAGTGAGAATTCTGCCTCAACATCATGCAAGAGAAAAGTTTGGAAACTTAACTGGACTTAAGTTATTCAATGAACATAAGCTAACTTAACATAAGGTAACTTAACTCACGTTTATTGAATATTCATTACAACTTTATTAAATTATACCTTTATTAAAGGTACCTCACACAGCATCCGTGGACTTTGGTAAAGAATGAATAGCTCTAATTCTTCCAGTCTTTAGAACAGGCAATTGAAACTGACAGGAGCAGTGTGTATCCTACTGACATAGGGAATGTAACTATGGACATTTCTAATAAACATGCATTCTGTGAGCTGAGTCTTATCAGAGTTTGCCAACTAACTTCCACAATTCCATCTGCACTAAGCATATTCTGGCCTGAGGCTACAGGGCCTGAGAACTTCTTCAATTGTTTCTCCACATATTTATTCAAGCAGTAAACACAGAAAACAATAGCAGGGGTCTGTCTCTCATATTCTTACTGATGCCTTTCCTGGAATCCAGGCAGTGTGGAGGAAAAAGCACACCACAAGAACACATCTCATCAAAAGTGTCAGTGCAAAGGGAGATTGGGACAAGGAAGGGGGGACTCAAGAGGTAGGTCTGATTTCAGGAATCAGTAGAAGGGGCAATCGCAACTCTAACATGTGCAAATTTTTCCTTGCTCAATTTTGCAGCTATTCTGTTAGGATTGTTTCTTAAGAGGAATAGTAGTAAGCTGTAAACACAGACAACTTAAATGGCCAATCTTTCAGTAACTTTTTCTGTATGAAGAAAGATGGTAATTCATACTTTATTAAGCTTCATACTTTAAATTCATACTTTATTAAGCTTTGAAGTTAAGCTTCAGAACTGACTTTACTATGTTTTATATAATAGGAAATTCCAAACTTCTATTTTTTTTAAAGCAAAACACATTTAAAACCCCCACAGATTCTGAAGGAACATTAACATTAAATGTCACAGGATTGGCGGGAATGCACTCTATATTTCATGAATAAAGTTGATATGGGATGCAAAGACAACTTCCTAAACCACGGGGTGTGGTCCCTTAGCAATACATAGCAAACCCATGGCATGACATGCTTTTCCTTGCCTCTGAATAGTCAGGTTTGATTTCTATGCCTGGGTACAAACAACAGCTCAGATTATACTCGAGTTCTTGTTTACATTCTGGGGCATTTGGTTGTCTCACTGTTATTTACAAGGAGATAATCCCATTTTTACTTCTAGTTATAAACCTCTGATAGGATAATGGACAATGTGTATCAGATGGTTTATACACATCCTATTAAAAATATATGGAGAGTGACTAATTTTAATAAGAATGCTGTTCCTGTGACAAAGGAGTTGAGAATGGGACAGATCAATTCACAAAGCCAAACCATTTTTATACCTTTAGTTTTAGGAGTACATTCTCTTCAAGTCCAAAAAATTTACAACTATACCATTCCCTATTTTCCCCAGGACTGTGTTTTGAGTTTGGCAAGTTGCTTTAAATAGAAGTTAATGCAATGAATTTGCAATTTGCAATTCTGTTTATAAGTGTTCAATGCTTTCTCTTTCTAAACACATTATGAAGAGTTTCCTTCTTCATGGTTTCAAACCCATTTTAGCTAAGACTCTGACAAAGTACCTCTAAGCACTTCTCTGGGTCATGCTCCTGGCATATATTCAGACATGTTCCTGATTTTCCATTCTTCTACATCTCCCAGTGAAACTTTCTCACTGCTTCTGCTCTTACTGTAATAATAATTAATGACTTTTTTCAGCCACATTTTACTTTGTGTGGTGAGATATCCATGCTTTTCAAGTTTTGTCTATTGTTATTTAAGGATGATGATTGTAGAACAGAGCTGACTGCCTCTCTCCTTTCCCTTAAATGACAGGTGTTTGTCACTGAACAGATTTTAACTTACCCTAACAGTAAGCAGAGTAATGGCTATATGTGAAATATATTATAATGTTGCCAGCCTCCAAAGTAACTACTATCCAGCTCTCAGAAGGAAAAATTAAATGGTCTAAAGGATATAGACACAACAATTACCTGCAATTCTTTCAGGATTAGTTCTCATTGTTTCCATAAACTGAGTCATAATGATCAGTTCTTCCCAGATTCTTCCAAGGTCATGGATTTCAGGGGCTTCCAGTAAAAGCTCCTGAGCATCTTTATATACCCTTGCAAGGCTGAAAGGAGAAATAATGAAGAAATAGTAATTTAAGAGTGATGACTCTTGAGAACCTTTCAAGTCAAAAAACCTCCAAAAAATGAAAAAAGCTAAAAAAAGCAAAGAAAATAAATGAAAAAGTAAAGTTGATTCTCTCTGTATTAGGGATGAGGAAAAAAATAAGTTGCTTTGTCCTCAGTTTCAGGTAGTCTGGGGTTCAGTTGGATTTGAAAGTCTACAGAAGTTTTAAGAGGGCTACTGGTGTAGCAGAAGGTTGGCCATTCACACATTTTTTCATTAGCCATGCTGGTCTTTCTGGGGACACAGGATGTTCCCCAGACAACTTGTATCTCACAGTTATAGTGCAAATCTGCCCTGGTTTTAGCCCAGGTCCAGCTCCAGCAGTTGAATGGGGCACTCTGGGCACACGCTCAGCCTAGCAAGTGACATGGAATCATTCACAAACAGAAACATCCTTCCCCTCCCACATCAGTCCCCTCCAATTTGTTAGGTCCCTTCAGAATAATTCTTCTAGGAGGAGCAGGAAAACACAAGTAACAAATAGTCACAGGCAGCTGTTCAATTACTGGTTCTGGGTTAGAACATGAAGATCAAGCAAGGATGAAACCAGATCCTGTGTTTATGAACAAGCATAAAAAATTCTTACTGTCAGGTAAGGCCATTACACTTCTTTAACAGTATTATGTTTTTCCATGCACGCAATAGTGTATCTCAGTCCACATGACTCATTTTAGCTTACAGGAAACAACAAACAGGAAGGACCAAATTCTTTCAGAAAACACAATGAATTTACTTCTGCTGTAGTGCACTGATTTTACTGGGACTGACAAAGTGGCAGTTTGCTCTGTAACAAGCAACCTAGAAAAGCTAGAACATACAGAAAACAGAACCCTCTAGCTTCACTGTGTGTTTGTACCCCACCAAAAATGTTCAGCTATTTTAAATCCTGTTCACTAGGAACAAAAGGCCAAATGGTTAAGTCCACGTTAGAGACTCTCACATGACAGGGGCTTCAATGGCCTTCACATTATTAGCTCACGAATTTTAATCATTGGGTGCTCCAAACTGGACTTTGCAACAGGGAGATTTGGAGCATTTTTTTGTTTTTAGGCTAACAGGGTTTTTTTTTGCTCTGAGGGTCCTTGTCTGCTATACCTTCTTTCGTGACTCAGCTGTAACAAACAATGCAATAAAACACTCCCACAGCCCTTTCTCAGTAATGGTCTGGAAATCTCCCATTCTCCTGTTTTGCAAACAAGCTTAGTATCTGAAGGTTATGTGCTGATTAAAGCATATAGCCAAAACCAGTGCTACATAAGAAGTAGCAGTGCAGGTTCTTATCTGCACTGCTACTTCATCAGGGATCTCATTCAAAAGGGACAACTCTAGTGACGAGAAAAGTAGGGATTCCATGCTCTTTTATCAAAAAGGTTTGTCCCAAGACATTCAGTCAGCAGGTTCTTACGGATTTTATTAAGTGAACATGTATTCCCTAGAGACTTGCACTGAAGCCTTTCTCCAAAAGGCCCAAACCTACCATTGTGAGCTCTGTTTCAACTTTGCTAACCATTGATAGCATGAAACCAAAGTGCTAGAACTGAAAATTTTTGTCTTCCACTGTTTGTGCATTGGTGTTTTATTATCTTCCCTTTTCATTCACACCAGAGAACAATTCTTTATAATATTCCTTGGTGTGGTGAGAGGCCTTTCTAAGCAAGGTGACAATACTCCAGCATTTCTCCCTGCATTATTCATTCCCATGAATGCCCAACAGGTGCCCAGAGCAAGCTATGAGCAGTTCCCTAGCAGGCCCATATTGCTGCAACCCAGTCTGACACATACAGATCTGCTTACATGGAATTTTTGTAGTTGGACACAACACCTGGACCCTCTCCGTGGGTTGGGCTGCGGAAACAGGGATTGTTCATGTTACAGAAGATGCCATGTAACCATGGCAGTGTTCCTGCTGATGGCATTGCCTTGTTTGGGAAGTGACCTAGAGTATTGAAACACAAAATATAAATTGTTGAGTGTCTTTTCTAATGCAGCTTTTGTGAATATAAATAGCATGATGAGTTGGCTCTCTACAGAAGGAATGTAATAGGAATCATAAAGGTTTATCTTTTACCGAAAAAAAAAAGTCACCAATATAAGCAATATGGCTATTTTCAACAGAAATTAATTCTGAGTAATGTGAAAGTCTTTTAAAATAGGTAGTTAGATAGTACTTTCTCAGTACAAGAATTATGGAAATCCAAAACTAGATAGCATCTTGAGACCTCAAGTAAGTCTGACCAGAAAGCATCTCACAGGAAAACTAGACTTTTTTTTTAATGTCCTCACTGGTAAGTCTTACACTACATGTCTACAAATAACTAAGCTACTCAAACTGAACTCTGTTCTTCCACCACTGCACAGTAACAGTCTGCAAACAGGTCCCAATACCTTTGTCTGAGAACACCTGGCCATTACATACAAGTCAGATCATGGTAACATCTTAAACATTCTTACATTCATGTTGGCGATACAGTGGATTAGCTTTCCTCAGCCACACAAGTGCAAGAAACAATGACAGAGGCCATAGAAGCTCCACTAGAAAACGAAGCTGGAAAAAAAGGAAAAAAGTAAATTAAAAATAAATTTTACAAATAGACCACCATAGAGTCACTTGGTGGCTGAAGGGATGAGACCTCCTCTCACAGCAGAATAGCCCAGTGCAGATGTGCCCATGGCTATGCTTTGCCTGCTTCACCATTTGAAAAGGACATGCAAAAGAGATTTAATCCGAATACCATGAAGCATCACCATTAACTCAGTGTCAGTGGTTTCTCCACCTCTTCTAAAGAAATAGCTAAGCATCCTGAGTGAGGTAAAAAGAGGCAGCAGGTAGTGCATGACTCTACAAGGATTAGCTATAAGAGAGAAAAGGATTTTTTTAATCCACATTTTGACACTGCTGGGCTCATTAGCAGGCTGTCAGTACACTGTGCTTACCCAAAGGTAAAAGACTTCAGCATAAGCTTTATATACTTTGACCTTTACTTTTGCTTCTTTTGTCATCATTCATTTCAATGTTATTAATTTCAATGTTATTAATTTCCTAATACCTGTAAAATGTATGCATTAAGATGAAACACCTGATTCAATAACACAGAAGATCCCACCAAAGGCCACTTTATTGCCCAGACCTTTCAATACACTTAGAACAGTCACTGGCTCCTGTGTCAATGTCAGAAAATCAAGGGCACTGCTTTACCACAGAGCAACATCCTGCCTGGTTTTCAGTCTGTTTCCTCCACTCCTGTGTTTCAGTTTGTTTTACTGCCTCTGTGTGTTTTGGCAAAGGTTTGAAACTACAATCCTTTGATCCTCTAACACAGGCCTTGGACTCTGAGGAACAGCAATGGGATTTTTGTGTCCAGACAAATGGCACTTTTTTTGCTCCTCCCTGTAACAGCCAAGACAAAATATCTTCAGAACCAGGTTGTAGTACAGGCACAGGAAAGCCATCCTTGTTTCTTTACCTTTGCTCCCTCCTTCCCAGCCAGGCACAGAATATGTAATAATAATGCACATAGCAGCAGAGCCAGAGACAAGATGGGTTACACATGAATGTTGCTTTGGGCAAAAGGCACTCCACAGCACAATTAAGAACAGGGTTTTGTTTTTTTGGAGCTACCCTGTTTTTCTACTATAATTTTGTCTAACAGCTTTAGCTAGGCACAATATATTCTTATAGCAAAAGCTTCATGCCAGGCAACAATTTGCTATTTCATGTTTTTCCTCTTAAGGGTTTCCTTTCTAAAACAGAATAACAAAAAACCCACCCACCACCACCTAGGAAGTTAGGCATGCCTGATCTTTTTAAAAGCAGACAAAATCTTACCAGCAGCAAAGGGCAAATTACACAATTATTAGAGAGGGAAACCTGACAGCTGTTGTGCACAGCTCAGAATACAGTGTAACAGACCTTTCCCAGCAGGGTCCATGAGGTCTGATCAACGCGTCAAATCCATTGCCATCCATTTGGTAAACCATTTGGGACAAGCACTAAACACTCATAAACTGAGAGGGGCAAGAACTGGCGAAACCCCTTGGTCCACCTTTGCTGCAGAATTACTCTGCGTTAATGCTCAGATGTTGATTCTTTCTTCATCCCCAGGAAATACAAAATCCTCACACTTGAATTTGGTAGCTCCTTTCTGTCTGAGTTAGCTAGTTTGGAAAAGATTGAAGTCTGAAGCCCAGGGGAAGATTTCTTTCAACCTGGTACACAATGTGTTGTGTGGTAAGCATGGATCAGTGCCGTCAGACCTGATTCTTTCCTATGGACCTTATCCACAGGACACAAAGGTGTCTCAGAATTCACTAGAAGTATCAGAAAGCAGCCCATAAGCCTGCAGAATCACATGATAAATAGCCAGAAATGCCAGCAACATGCACAGAGAAATGTAATATCCAGACAGAGCTGTAATGGAGCACAGTGATAAGACCACATAAATGTGAGAAGCTTAAATTGGCTGTGGATCAACTGTTGAATCTGCAATGAAGTCTTGCTGTAAAATGAAATATCATAGGGTCTAAGAGGATTTGAAAGTACTTAAAATACTTCTGGCTTTTGCTTTACTTATGTCATGCAGCCATACTAAAAAAGACACAATCTGTGTGAACTGTAAGGTCCTAACTAGAATCACATCTAAGAGTAGCTGAGTGTGAAGAGCAAATCTAAAATTAGGAATCAAACCTTCCTGAGCTGAATGGTGCTGATGATGTTTTCTAACAACAGATCTTTTTATGTGAAAATATATAAATACTACTACCCACAACTCTTCTGGTACACTATATTATTTGTGAAAGAAAATCCCAATGCAGCTATTCTATGTTTGGTCTGTAAAGAGCAGCTTTGCAAACTGCACCAGACAAGACGCCAGACAACAGGACCCTACAAAGATCACACGTGATTGTTCGAGTGACTTGAGAGTTTTATATGCTGATAAATTGTACCAGTCACTTAATCCAGTGGAGTGCATGGTTCAAACCTGAAATCCAAAGACTAACACTTTACCTTCTGTCTTTTCCGAAGGATCCAGTTCTTCCAGAGTAGAAGTCTGACTTGCCTAAAGAAGTTCATTCTTCTGCATCAATACTTCTGATTAACCTGTGGCAAAGGATACATTGCCATTTCTCAGCTGACAGCAGAAACAGACCTTAGAGCAAAATAACAGCTTTCTGTTCTTATTTTAAGATTATGTTATCACAGAGATCAGTTCCTTTCATTGTCTGTACCATTTAATTTTGCACTTGATACACTATCATGCATGAAAAATTGTGAGTTTCCTTTGTTTGGAGGCTACTTCCTGTGACACATTTATCAGCATCAAAAAGCAGTAGAGAGGAAAAACATCTCTTTCGAGTAAAAAAAGTCATGAACATTGAATTTGGCCATTAACTTGGACTTGCATGTGATGAAGGCAGTTAATTGTTTCATCGTTTATCACAATATATCTATGGTTTTAAGCTAATTTTTTCCAAGAAAAGAAGGACTTACTACTAGGCATTAGTTTTATATAAAACTGTTTAGCTATCATGATACAACTAGGTTTACCATTCAGACACGATAAATGTATATTGATTAACAGAGTCTGAAATGGATTTTACAAAAGCAAACCCATCCTGTTACCATTTCCTAAAAAAAATACAGGATCTCCTATTTTTATGTTCTTAAATTCAGCAACTCCCATTACATTTTAGTAGCTATACCACAGAATTTAAACCATGACATGCTCTGTGTTTCAGGTTCATGACTCACTATAATTGCCAGGAATTTTTACCTTCCAAAGGAAAAAGGAAATTTGACATATAAATCCAAATATCAGATAAACGGGCCTGTTAAAAATCAAACAAGTAATTTAAATTTGCTACCTGCATCAACTACTAGTTTCTGAGTATCTTGCTATGGCTGACATACCTGCAGCACTCTTAAACCACTAGTAGCTGTACTACTAGTAGCTAGAAAATTTGTCATGCAAGGCCATAAATGAGATGATGACTGCAGATAACATGGCTGCTAGCACTTGTTTTGAAAAATTTAACTATTTTTTCTGAGACTAAAAATGTAAGTAGTAAAGAAGCAAAACCAAATAAACCATGGTGGGAAAGAAAGGGCAGTAAGTCAGGTCATACAGATTGTGCTTTCCAAGTAATCTTCAGGATTTTTTTACATTGAACCTTGCTGGTTATATTTGTTGACAGTGACAGGGAGCCATTGCTTATAAGAGAAGTAATTCATTTACAGACAACCTAATTAATATGCATAAAGGGACAAAAAAAAAAAAAAGCTCAAATGCTCTCCAAGAAAGTGACTACTAGATTGATTACCAAAGTTAACACTGTGCTACATGAGTCAGAATTTAAAAGTACTTAAAATAACTATTTAAGATATGGCATTAATGCATGAAGTTCAATCAACATTCAAAACTTTAAGAAAGTATCTACATTGCTCATCATACACATTTTAGGATCACCTCTAATTTCAGAAGGAACACCTTGTTCTCTCCAGACTGGTATGTTTATAAAATCTTCACTAAGAGCTAAAGGGCAGGAACCTTGCTTTCCTAAATGGAACAGGGAATGTGAGGGGATGTGAGTTAACCTTATACTGCTTTGAAACCAAAATCAAACAGGTGAAGGTGAGACAAAACTGTAGAAAAAAAAAGGACTTAAATAATGCAGTCAGAAGACACTGGACAGATAAACCTCAGATTCCGTAGCAGCACAGAATAAAAAAGAATAATTAATTTTCAGTCCTGAAAGATCCTTTCCTATCTGGACATTACTCAGACAAACTAACAGTGTGATTAAGATTCAGGCTTTACTACTTTAAGTAGAGCAAAACACTATAATAAAAAAACACAGTAGAACCATGATGAAAAATAGTACCTAGTAATAATGTGTGGAGAACTCCACTTGGACTGAGCAGGTACATGAACTTCTGAAGTGATTCGTCATGGTGGAGATGTATCTTCACTCTTTACAGGCAGCACCCTGCTCATAAAATCAGCGGTGGCTTGGGACTGCTGCAATCAGAAAGAGAAGAGGCACTGAAATAAATTCAATTTCCAAAAAAGAAGTTCATTTACATAGATAAAACACTCTCCTAAAACCAGAAAAAGACCACTACACTTACGAACTGAGTGAACATTGAATTCCCTATAGATTCTCATCTGTAAAGGGCATCTGAAACAGCAATGCAGCAAAACCTCCCACCAGTGCTCATGCTGGGTGATGACTCTGTTATAAGCACTACCACAGCTTCCCTGTGATTGTTTCTCCAAGTAGAAGCTGAACAACAATCCAACCTCCATTATTAAAAAAAAAATAAAAATTGTAAAAAGCATGTGGTAGTGCTTGCCTTTTTCTTTCCCCTTCACAAGGCTTTGGGGCCACCCTTGAAAATCCTCCACAAAACTGCTTCACCAAATCTAACCCTCTCTAGATTTTCCCCAGAGCCCACTGCAGCTCCAACAGCAGAGCACTGCACTCTGCTTCTTTCTCTGCACCATTGCAGGGCCTTCAAGCCCCTGCACACAGGTGCCACCTAAACCACCCACTTTAATCTGGTTTCTGGTAAAAAGGATAACAAAGCACAGGATCAGGCCATCCCTATGTGCTGAAAGGTGGGCCAGCAGGGAAGAAGACCAACCTTGGCTGAACAGGGCACTTTCACTGGAAGTCAGGGAAAAAGAGAGTTTGACCTTTGGAAGAAGGGGCAGCCAACTCAGGAAGAGTGCAAGGACATTGTTAGGTCACGCGGAGAGAAATTTAGAATTGCAAAAGCTCAGCTAGAACTCAAACTGACAACCACCGTGAAAAATAATAAAAAGTGCTTTTGTAAATGCATTAACAACAGTAAGAGGGCCAAAGGAAATCTCCATCCTTTATTGCATCCAGAGGGAAACATTGTAACCAAGGATGAGGAAAAGGCCTTGGTATTTCATACCTTCCTTGCCTCAGTCTTCAACATAAAGATTGGTTATCCTCAGGGCTACCTGTCCCTGGAGCTGGTATACAGGGATGGGGAGCAGAAAACCTCCCCTGCAATCTATTAGGAGGCAGTCAGTGACCTGCTGTGCCACTCAGGCACTCACAAATTGATGAAGCAGGATGGGATCCACTCAGGAGTACTGATGGAACTGGCAAAAGAGCTCACCAAGCCTCTCCCCATCATTTATCATCCATCCTGGTAAACCCAGGGAGGTCCCAGATGGCTAGAGATTGGCCAGTGGGACAACCATTTGCCAAATGGTCATAACAATCCCAGGCAGTGCTACAGACTGGGGGAAGAGTGTCTGGAAAGCTGCCCAATGGGAAAAAGCCTGGGAGTGCAGATTGACAGCTGCTGCACATGAGCCAGTGTGTGCCCAGGGGGCCAAGAAGGCCTGTGGCATCCAGGCCCATATCAGGAACGGTGTGGCCAGCAGGATCAGGGCAGGGATTGTCCCCCTGTACTCGTCTCTGGTGAGGCCACGCCTCGAGTGCTGTGTCCAGCTGTGGGGCCATCACCTCAGGGAAGACACTGAGGGGCTGGAGGAAGTCCAGAGAAGGGCAGTGGAGCTGGAGAAGGGTCTGGAGGGTGAGTTCTGTGAGGAACAGCTGAGGGAGCTGGGGTTTAGTCTGGAGAGGAGCAGGCTCCAGGGATAATTTACCATTCTCTACAACTGCCTGCAAAGAGGGTGTAGCAAGATGGGGTTTGGCCTCTTCTCCCAGGCAAACAGTGACAGGAGAAGAGGGCATGGCCTCAAGCTGTGCCAGGAAAGGTTCAGGCTGAACATCAGGAGGATTGTTTTCACTGAAAGGGTTTCTCGGTATGGTGGCAGAGTCAATATCCCTGGGAGTGTTCGAGAAATTACTGGACAGGGTTTAGTTGATGTGGTGTTTAGTCGATGTGGTGTTTTTGGTCAAAGGTTGGACTCAATCTTGGAGGTCATTTCTAACCTTAATGATCCTATTCTATGACTCTATAGCAACCTCCTCTTTTTCAAGTGGCTTTGATCTAATTTCTGTTGAGCATATGTTCATATCACAGGTAAGACCCAGCCTGCAATCTAGACAGAGAAACAGTTTCATACAGCCACAGATAGAAGCTAACTCTGACTAATGGCAGTGCAAAGCAGAAAAATCAGCACCGTGCTGTTTCTCAGCTGCAGGCTGTGCTTAAGTCCTACCACAATGTATGAGGCAAACACATAATTTAATTGTTTTATCCTGCAAACAAGCATTTTACCTCTAAAATCCTAAGGCAAGTTATTTTAAGAAAATAGATCTCTTTTTGTTGTCCACATGTTTGCAAAGACAGCTCTAACAGATTAAACTAATCTCTCCTAATTAGATTTTTTACATCACAATTGGATGATGGTAGGGTATATTTTGTTTTCTATGGTCAACTACATCCGCTGCTCCTGTGACCCATTTCTGCTTTTTTAGCTTTACAAAGGGATCTTCAGAAGTAAACATAGAAAGCTTATGCAGGGCCTATCACTTTAAATGGGAGGGTAAAACACAGTTCAGCTTACAGAGCACACTGCACAGTTTCACTGTAGCTCTACCCACAGTCATCACTATGACTTAGCTATTTCCTAAAGATCTGTAGTTTGTTGGCAGCAACAACAAAACCTGAGACATTCCACTTACATATCAGAACATAGAGAAAGCAATAAATGGAAGTAGATACTTGGTGACAGTTCTTGCATTATGCCCACAGTAGATATATCACAATAGAAAAGTTCCCTGTCACGTGCTTCATGAGCACTTACATGCAATAGTGGGGTCACATGGCATGTGTTGTGATATCCCCTTACCTCATACACATATGCCATAGTTTTAACAGCTGTTTTAAATATCAGAATTTTGTTTTCTTATTTCCAGGCTTATTCCTCACTTTTGACTAAAAAACCAAGTCTGATTAAATGCTATTTGTCCAGCAAATTATAAAAACATCCCCAGTAATCTCTCTAGTACCACAAGCAAATATTTCTGTCAAATAAGGAGAATTTAAAAATTACCTGAAAAGATAGCTTTGAAAATATGCACAATTAGTTGTATTTGGTGTGCTCATGGGCCAGCACTTCTAATGTTCAACAATGCTTTCCAGAATCCAAACCATTTCCTAACCTTTGAGACATTCTTATGCATATAGAGGAGCATGTCCTTTTGCACAGGCTCACTAGAAAGCTAACATAATTAATGCTAACACAATTTTGCTTAGACTAACTGTAGGAATGGGTGTGTATAAATGTGTCCTATATCAATAAATGTATTTTATAAATGCATTAACAACGAAATATATAGATATATCTATGTGTGTGGAAAGAAAACTACACAAACACAGGTTGGGGCTTTCTGAGTTAAGTTTTAAGGTAAGGTAACTATCTCAAACTACCAGGGAAAACTCAAGCTGAAGCTTTTTAAATGTTTCCTATGTATTTCAGAGGCCTCTCTCTGAAATAAGGAGTAACCTGAAACACAAGAATGGCAAGTTCTGTCAAACCAGGATCAAATGAAAAAATCAGAGAGACTAAGAAAAGGCCCCATGGAGCTTCTGTTTGAGAGGTGTATTTCTATGAATCAAAGACAATCACAATGAGACTCTTCCGCATCAGACACAGAGAAATGTGGAATCTTAAACAGATCCCATGCATATGCAAACCCAACAGTGGGCTAATCACCCCAGTGTGTGGATAAACGAGCACAAAGCAGCAGAAACACACATGGAATGCTTTTTACTTCTGGCGTAATTCAGCTTTCCTCATATAGACACTGTTCTCTTATCCAGCTGCATAAGGCCTGAGCAGAGAGGGTTTTCCTAGCATTCACCTTCCTCAAATATTTAACGGTTTGAAGGTTTAGGATAGCTTTTTCTTCTACCTGTGAGTGAAACACTTTTCAAGGGTCTCTTGGACCTCTAAATTAGAAAAAGAATTCCCCTCTTTCTATGAATATAAATGGGCATGTAGATAGGCTTGTCTCCAAAGAATCCTCCTGTAAGACTTATTTCCATGAATATTCTAAATAACACCATTTGTAAATCTTAGACATTCCCCATCCCTCCCCCTCACCCTCTACTAATGGGAAGTTGAAACATTGTTTGTTCTATTTTCCCCAACATATTAGGCATACATTGACAAGTGGGGTGGCCCAACAAGAGCAGCTCTACAGTGAAACAGTGCTGAGGACCCAGGACCCATGCACTATTTGCCTAGGGGTTACTTCAGATGAGCTCTAGGCACAGACTGAAGGTGCATTAGCAGCTGCAGCACATCAGGTATGGTGCTGAAGCACACGTTCCAGTTTAGTTCACCCAAACCAAGCTAAGTTTATGTGCTCTATATGGTGATCATATGATCATATGGTGATCACCATACAGATCACTCTGTCTGGTGAGCCACAGCAGTATGTAGCAAAGTCACTCAAAAAGTACAAACACGCTCTGAGCTAAGTTATCAATGTTACCATACCTGTGCTGCCTTCATCGAGTGTGTCGTGTCAGCTTTCAGATAAGCTCCATTAGGCCTCTGCTACACGGAAGCTAAAGAGTTCATGGATTTGCAAGCAAAACACAGACTTCTTACACAGAAGCAACAAAAACCTTGAAAACTTACCACAAAAGTTTACTTCATGTGCGAGCACTGCTGAAAGAGAAAGGTTTCTGAAGGAATGTTCAGCTTGGCAGCAAAGAAACACATATCTTAGATGCAGTTAGCACTCACAGAATAACACTGCTCAGTTGTAAGGAGATTGTTTTAATCCCCTGCTTGATACAGAACAGCTCAATCTGCGAGTTTAAGGACTCATGAATAAAAATCCTTCCAAATATCCATTATGACCTACCCAAGCACAATCAAGCCTGTACTAGGATGTTGATATTTCTGTATTTCTTCAGATCTGAAAAAAACCTGTATTTGAGGACATGGTTTCAGAAGGGTAGTTCTGGTAGCATCAGGGGCCCTACTAAACAAACAGCTGTCATGACTAATTAGGTCAGCGACTTACAGGAGTCGGTACTCTGCCAAAGCTTTAAGAGGGATGAGGCAGTCCATTACGACTTCAGAAAATGCAATTACCAAACAAATCTGACAGCAAAAGGTCTCCTCCCCAGAGTTCAAGCTGCAGGGTTCTGGCACTTTACGTGATACAAAGCCTGTCACCTGGGGCAGGTGGGTAGGATTGCCGCAGTTCCATTGGAGCGAAGCCATTTCAAAGCAGGACTGCGAAAAATCTGCATCTGAACCAAAAGAAACAACAGGGGCTAGCCAAAACATTTCCAGTTCCAAAGGAAACCAAAGTCTTTTCCGCTAGGCGTAAAGCTCCGCTGCCGCGGCCGCCTCCTCACGTCCCCTCGGGCGGCCGCCGGCCCGCGCTCCCTCACAGGGCGGGCGCCCCCTCAGTGTAGGGGCCCGAACATAACACGGCCGTTTCGCCACCGTGCAAATGTTTACGAAAAATTTCAAATTTAGAAGTCACAGAGTGGCCATGGAGGCTCCGCCTCCCAGCCTTCCCCGCAGACCCTGTTTGCCCCCGGGCTGGCGGGAAGGCTGGGGAAGAACTCCCGGGCCCGCCCCACAGCCCCTCCTGCGCTGCCGCCATGCCGGGCACCAGGGTCATAATTACATAGGCTCCAAAGATCTCCATTTCCAAACTCGTGCCCTTGCTCCTTCGCTTGTATTACATAAAAACAGTTGAAGGAATTACAAAGCTGGGACAAGTAAATCGCCTTTTGAAATTGATGTTTTCCCTGAAATAACATGGGTTTGTAAAACACCCACAGATCCCCACCCACAGGCACCGGGCCCTGCTCTCCCCGGTCCTGGCCCAGCCCGCTGGCACCTGCGGCTCTGTGGGAAATACCTCAAAAAGAGCTGAAACCTTTCGGACTAGCAAAATATGGAGGCAGGTGTTCCATAAAAAGGAGTATGGCAAGAGCCAGTAATAATTGGTATTCGGACTTGATTAAGAAATGTTTGTCTGTTTCTCACGGGTCAGTATTCACTGTTGTAATTCTCCATCTGCTCTGGGAGCCTGCTCTGGGGTGTACTAGAAACCCTCCATCACATCAGCTGAACAGCTTTATTAACAAAGTATTAAATTGAGAAGTTTAATTAATTTCTTAAGCCATGACCATATCCAATGCTACACATGCTAAAACACTTAACTATAGAGAGACGAGAAATTTAATGATAATTCACAAATTATTTTGCTATCTCGTGGTCCTAATCAATATTGATCCTTTCACAACTGTACTATGAAGTTATGCTACACTGTCTTTAATGATTCTTTAACCAGTTTTAAGTATGTAAGTCCACTCCTCTATTGTTAAAATAGAACAAATCCCCATCTATGTCAAGAAGCCTTTCCACATATTTTGTTCTGCAACTCCCAACACCAGTCTAGGCAGACAGCAGCATCTGGGACTTTCAGGTTTTCTGTAATAAGAGGCAGCTCCCCAAAGAAATGACCCCGAGCATGGCCAGAACCATCCAGTGATAGGATGGCCTTTGCCAAGAATGCAAGTCCTGCTTCTGTGGAAATGCAACAAGGAATCAAAGTCCAGCATTGTGAGTTCTGGAAATAAAAATCGGATTATCTCCACCAAACAGAGTGTGGGATTTTATCTGTGGTGTTTTAGGAAGATTGGCAAAGGTAGTGGTGTATTAAAATCCAGTGTACTTGCTGTTGCAAAAACAGAAAAGTGATTGTCTTTGCTGTCCTTTGAGAGTCATCTTGCTGCCTACATCACTAGCAAGCACCATGCTAAAACAACTGTACTCTATAGTATGCAAGAAAGGGTCATGCTAATTGTAGTCTCATAAAGAAAAGTGTGCCACCCCCCAGCCCCAGGAGACAGATGCAGGAGAGTACTACACTATTGCAAAGGCCAAACATCTGTATTTTAATAAGTTAGAAGAAATCCAAATATAGAAGCCATAGAGTCACTGAAATGTTAACACGTTAATATATTTTAAAGCAAATATAACACAGTGTACACATAAAAAACATTTAATAGAAAGTGAAAACCATTAGATGCACCTACTAATGCTGATTTTTGGTTATTTTTAGCTGTTTCACGGAAATTTGGAAACAAAGCTCTTCATTTCAGTTACACCAGGTGAAGTGGTTAAACTGATCTATAGCAAGCAAATCACTGCCTTTTCATTCACCTGGGAAAGACAGCACCACAGCAACTGTGTCCAGGGCACCCAAGTGAAACAGGCTGTGCACATCTGCCCCACCTCCTAAGCTATACAAGAAACCAGATGTGAACTGATTGCTGCTTCTGAATAGTAAAGCTCAGTAAGTGCATCCCTGCTGTACAAAAAAAAAAAAAAAAAAAAAAAAAAAAAAAAAAAAAAATTAAAGTGACAACATAGAAAACTGGTAACAGATAACCATGTCGGCCTAAAATATACACATATGATACATAATTATGGCCATGCTGGCCAGTATGTAAGCCTGTTCAGGGGCAAAGCTTTAATTGCACAGATTAGAAAAATGAACAAATGCTTTTACAGAGCAAAGCACAAGCTTTGGTTTATGCTTAGGACAGTGAACATTAAACCTTCCATTTTTATTATAACATCTATTAAGAAAAAACAGCTGTTTCTCTATGAATAAGCACTCCATTCCACACAATGAAATGAAGCTCAGTGTCTTATTCAATGAACTCATTAACTGTGTCTTAGACTGGGAATGTATTACATCTTTATTGAAAGCTACTGAACTACAAAAAGTCTGACTTATTCACATTTCCCCAGGTCTCCCCCCATTTTTAAAATGCTGCATATATAAAAATAACTCCAATATGGCACAAAAGTGGGATTCTCAAGGGAAGGCAAAGGTAAGGGGGCAAAGGAAGCCTCCACTGGCAACATTAACAAATTGCATATAGTCCAAGAGGAATTTGCACCCTATACAAAATGAGCTTCCCTGTGTTCCAGTTCTTGGATCCTTTTTGGTCTCCGTCTGTGATAAGCAGGCTTCAGATCTGTGGGGTGAATATCCTCTGAGCTAGATTTCTGTTCGTTTGTGTTTTGTTCAGCATCACCTGATGGAAGTGCAGAGCTCCTAGCCAGTTTCACAGTATTGTCCTGGGGAGGCACAGAGCTAGCACTGGTTGGTGCACAAGCTTTAGCAGAAGAACCATCTCCATTTTCTTTTGATTTGTTAGAGGGTGGTTTATAAAATGTCCCTGGGGGTGGCTGCAATGTTCTCGGTGCCCGAAAGGCAGCAAGAGGATTAACATCAGGACCATTCTCTTCTGCTGCTGTCCTTCCTGACCCGACAACAGAATATGGCTTATTAGGAAGAATGGCATTAGCTGAATTGTTACCTAGGCTGCATGAGGATGATAAAGTCCCTGCAGTTCCACTCTCGAGTGCTCGGATTTCCTGGGGCACATTAGTCATGATCATTGCTGTCCTTGCTGTGATATCATACTGTTTGTACTGCTTGTCCCAAGTTTTTCGCAGCATCTGGGTGTCGTAACAAGGAAGTCTGCAGCAGGTATCAACAGCAGGGAGTGCCTTCACCTCTGAGACTTCTTCAATGGTAGGGCTTCTGCCCAGCTTCTCTGAACTTACTGCCCCTGCATTTCGTGAATTTCTTTCATTCAAAACACATGGAGGAAGTATACGGTCGACAGGCAGGCTGACAGGGCGAGATGCTGGTTTTGTCCTTGGAGCCCGCAACGGAACTTTGGCAATCTGACAGTTGGGTTTTACAGGAAGGAAGTTCATTTTACAGGGGTCTTCACCTAGAGAAATGAATGGATCATTGTCTTTCTCTGCAGCTGGACTCACAGCATTACCTAGAAACACACAAATACATGTGACTGGATCTTTGCACCAAGTATAAGGAGAAGTCAGCAATGCTTCAGTGACCCCTTGACAGTTAGTATTTTAATGGGATAACAGTTTTTAGGGATAGCTTGTATACATACTAGCAATAGCCTACTCTAACCAAATGTTAGCATTTCACTAGCAATAAAACGCATATTGTACAGCTGTAACCAAAGAGAAAACAAAGAGACACTTCACTTTTTGGCTGGTGCTTTGCAATCTCTGAATATTTTCAGTTTTAGTACGTTTCAGGATGTCGCACTGTTGATGTACAGGACATGACTAAACTGATAACATCAGATGAAAATCAGTACAATTAAAAGGGATTATGTATTTAGTTACTCCTAAATGAAGTATGTGAAATCATACCTACATTAAAACAAACCCCTGTAGTAGCATAGGCAGATAAACAGAAAAAAATTGAGTTAGAATTAGGTTAGCAAACCCAGGGTTTTAAAAGCAGAAATACTGATATCCAAAATGCTCTGATGATTCTGTCAGACAACTACTCTTTCCAAAGCCTTCTGGTTTTGTTCTAGTGAGTGGCAATGATACACATTTTGGGGGAAGAGTGGTCAAAATACATAAAGTGCTGGCTATTACTTTACAGCACTGTAATGGATTTCAGAAATCCAGTCACAGCATAATTATGGCTTTGTTCTGTTTGCCTATTTTTTTAAGGGAGAAACTAAACCACTGTTACATTCGCTTACCAAATACTTTAAGCTCTGGCTCCATAAACACAAATTTCTTAAAAGCCTTTAGAAGGATTGAATTCTCTGTTCTTCATACAAAAATAAACAGTATATCAAGCAGTGATAAACAGGTTTTATCACTTGCTTCTGTCTGTAGTGCAGAGCTCCATGCACTATAATCTAATGCATCTAGGGCTCCTTACTCACCCACACTCAGAGTTAACAGCATACTAACCAGTTACAGATGTATCTGCTTCTTCTTTTGTATTCGGGCTGTTCTTCGATTCCAAAAAGAGTGCAGCTGTTTCTGAAGCTCTTTCACTTGGAACTATTTGAACACCCTGCTAACAAAAGTCAGAGCAGAAGTAAATGAGAACTCAACAGAAAAGGCACTCCTTATCAAAAACAAAACAACAAAACCACACAACAAAAAACCCACAAAGATTTATTAGCAATGTTCTCTGGAATGCTCCAGAATTCAACACAGAAGTTAATATGGCACAGGTAACATTGTGGCAGCAAAAGAGTCACTCACTTCCTTTACAGCAACAAACGATTTCCTCTGCTGCTGTGGCTCCATCTCATCTGCTGATAAAGCAACTCTGACCATAACAGCTGTTTCTTCAGAATGAGAAGTGCTCAGAATTGGTTTCAATGAGACATCAAATATCTTTTCATAGTATGTTATGAGCAGCTCCACTACCCGGGCCTGATAAGGGTAGTCCACAAGTGATGACAACGAAACTGTAGCATCGGTTTGACGCGGTCTGATCAGAGTTGGGCCAAATATTATGCCAAGGTTGCTGGCTGACATTTTATTTTCATCACACTGCTCTGTAACTCTGCACAAAGAGGGAAAAAAAAAACAAACCAAAAGAAACCCCCAAGAGTTAGAGGAGGGTTTTATTACTTCAGAAATACTTTTGATACTAAAATATCATCTTATGTCTAAAGAGGATGAGAGACAACAAAAAACAAAGTGGGTTTGGTAGACAGGCAGAATCTTCAGTGCAGACCACATTTAATAGTGGCTTGAACGTCCCACACAGGGTGTTTTTATGTCCTATTTGTTAAAAGTTATTGTGGCTATTTGGCATTTCTGGGGTTGGAGAAAGAATGTCTCTCATTCTAAGTAATAACATAGCTATAGCCAAATATTACCCATTTTTATAGGTAATCACCAGTTTAGTACATCATCTTAACAAACCACTGTTTGGAGGACAAGGAGGTGAAGTGCGACTGAAGAATGGTTATTAAGAGACATGATACAAGTTTCAATTTCCTGTTAATAGCCACCAAATCACTGCCCTATCTTTGTCACATCGCAATTTAAACCATATCAGAGAATCAAAAATAACAGAGGCCAATGCTTTCTCTGCTTTATTTCCCTTTTATATTCTTCTCTCACTTGGGAATTCATTACATGGGAAAAACTCCAGCAACAGAACAGTGTCTTCAAAGGTATATGTGACTTCTTCCTGAAGAGTCATCAAAAAGGTACAAGAGATTCGTAGCATGTAGCAGTTAAGTTTTCAACATCAGTTTGCATTTAAAGTATTTTCTTACCTGTGAAGGTGTCCAATGAGGTACTGAAGAGTGTTATAGTTCGGTACAGGCAGTTGTTTCAGAAGATCTTTAATCTTAATGATGATCCTATTCAGTTCAATACAGAGCGACTGTCTTGCCTTTGCTTTGGGGCTAGCTTGTTTAGCATCCAGCTCCTCATTAGCATTCTGGCTTTCTTTTGCAAGTCCAATGAACTCGTTGTAAAGCCGAAACAAAATCAAGGGCTCTGGAAGCTGAAGAAATATGAACATTTCAGACACATACTTAAACCTGAATTTTAACTGTTTCCTTCCTGTTTTTCATCAACTTTTTCCAGTCTAGCATCTTTTCTTAGATGATATTGTTTAATCCTTGTTCATTAGCTCAATCCCCATTTTTCAAACCCAATTCCCAGCTAGCAAAAAACTCCTTCCCACACCTTTTTCCAGAAATCATTTGCTAACCCTTTCCTACAATACCTCCAGGACTGATCATTTATCACAATATATCGAAATAAGAAGATTTCAAGGAAAAAAAAATTTTCAAAATCGCTTAATGGTAATGATCATGGGATTAGAATGCTCACCTTGACAGCCAACTTGAGGGAGAGGACAGAACCATGCAGCTAAGGACTATTCCTTTCAGGGTTAACAAGTTTTCAGAGTGACTCAATAATTACACTGGGCAACATCCCAGCTTTGTTTTTTCACATACATATTGAAACTGGATTAGAAAATTCAATCATGAAGCTTTAAAGCTCTATTTTAGAAGAAAAAGATGGATAATCCCTCCATCATGACCACTATGAGTGTTTCATGAAATTTTTGTTAGCAGGTATTAACAACAATATTATCAGCATCTGTCTGCATGAAGAGGCAAGAAAATGGGAATCTTTTAAACTCCATGTAAGACAGGCAAATTCACAAATCAGATAATTTTAGAAATTGAACTCTACTATGAGTAAGCAAACAAAAGATTGTTATGCATATGGTACTAAAAAAAGCCATAATATCTACGTAGAATACATATTGTAATCCCAGCAGTTTTCCAAGCCCTTGTCACAGGCTCCATGTGTAAATAAAGAAGCCATTGCAGTTATACAAGGCACTTGTTTAATCTGCTGCTGTAGGGCTGCTGAAAAGGCATGGTTGTTTTGTACTCTACTGAAGAAATATACTACAGCACTTTGGTTTTCCATCTGACCTCTCAATTCTATACCTGGCGGAGATACAGCTTGAGAACATTGCTGATATCATGTGCATAAAGTTCCGAGAGCTCAACCAAATCCTTTCCATTTTCAAAAGCTTGACAAAGCTTTTCAACTCTTGATTTGGCTCCATTCACACGATAGATGCCCTAAAATTAGAAAGACCAGCACAACTCTATTTCAATTTGAATGGAACTTATATAACACAGATGATACTGTGTTCAAATCTTAAGAGTTTTTTTAAGATTGTGTGAAACTTAAGCATGAACAAACTTGAGCATACCTTGACATTCAGTGCTCTGCTTTCAATTTCTGATGTACACTTTTTGATGATGAAAGGAATGCCATCAGGAACATTTTTAGCAGCTTGGGCAAATTCCACTCCAAATAAGTGAAGCCTTCCATGAAGTTTTTTGTGCCCACATTGAATAGCTAAAGTCTCTAAACATTTTTTATGGCATGCAAGTGAACACTACAGGGGAAGAAACAAAAAAGCACATGGCTTGATACAATCTGACACCATAGGAAATATTTCTGCTGTTTGTCACCCCATATGTGAGCAAACCAAAAATTTTGTTAGTATGGTGATTATAAGCTCATGGTGATTATAAGAGCCACAAACTCCAGTTTTTATACAGAAACATAAATCAAGTTTCCAAAACTCCCAAGTTTACATAAATCCCAAACAGCAATTAAAACATATTTTTAACTTACCTCCTCACATTCAGCTCCGTGAAATACCACTAAGCTGTCACATTCTCTGCATTTAGATGGAGCTCTCAGCTTCCGTAGTTTGTGTGTTTGTGCTGCTTTGGACATATTAGCATTTCTAAAAGGTCCTGGAGAATTTGCAGTTTCAGATGTGAGATCATTTAAACCTGAAGAGAATTTCCCTGTTATAGTCATTTTAATATCTACTATTGGGGCGGTAGTTATTCTAATTTTTTTAGAATTGTGCTGCAGAACACAAGTCTGTAAGTAATGGCAATTATCAAAGTAATCATAAACATTTCAATCACAAGGAGCAAAATTATGTTGCAGTTCACATAGCAGGGACATTAACTATCAAACAATCTTGTGTAAAAGCAGAATTAAACAGTCATTTAAAAATAATTTAGTAATTTTTAAAAATAATTTTTAAAACTTAAAAATACTTCTTTTTAAGTATTCTGTTTTCTCCTGTATTGTGGCAATGTGAAAATATTAGGACATTTAATTCTAACTGCCCTGCATCTCAGGCAACAATTCATGGAAGTTTAATTTTATACTTTTTGAAATCCTGTACTAGAGGATGAAAGATTACTTGTTTTGGCCCGTAGTGTTTCTGAAATACTTAAAAAATATATTTTGCAGCAAGGAAGAATTAACACACACTCAGGGCAGAAGCCACATAAAAGAAAAACAAATTGGAAAAAAATCAGTGATTCTCAGTTTCCTCTAACAACATCCAAATATTTTCTAGAGGATTCTAAAACTAAAAAGAATAGCAACTGGTCCTTTTTATGTCCAAATTTTTTCAGGCAATTTACTTAAAATGCTATCAACAACTCTGTGAACCAAACCCCTTTGTTTAACAGATAAGTTAAAACTTGCACATTCAGTTCAATTGCCCAGAAAGCTTCTTATATATGCTCAAGTATTGATTAAACAATACCACTCCTAGTGAAAGCTTGCATTCATTAACACATTGCCATGCTTTAAGTCTCCATCTGAATTAATACTGTTTACCACAGGTTCATTCCTAGAAGGCAAAGTATACATTCAGGAAGTAAGGACTAACTAAAGAAATTCCTAAGGGCTTTACTGAGCAAGTGCCACAAATATTTCAAAATTAGTTTGTAAGTACTGTAGTTCTGATAATCCAGTTATTCAGGTTTCAATGCCTGTGGCAACATAGTCATTATATAGTCAAAATTCATTTGAAAATTAGAAATGGCCTGGTCTAATCTGGGACAGACCTTATTGAACTCATTTATCTTAGCTGAAGAGGGTAAAATCTCAGTTATTACCCTAAACATTTGTATCCACTTTTTTTCCTATTTGCCACTTATCAACTCTATGTATTTGTGCATTTCATGTCAAAATTTAGAAGTGATCTTACATAACTCAGTGCCATGCAGCTAAATTTAAATGCAAATGTCTGGAGGGAATGGTTAGTGGATCATTTGCTTTGCCTCAAGAGGGTGAAGACACTAGAAACATTCTATGGTTGCCCATACAGTAACCTAAACATATAAAGACAATCCTGCATCAATTCATTAAAATGACTTGAACATTATTTCTCATCTCTCAACCTCAAGTGGATGCATATTGTACTGAAAAACAATGCTGTTGGCAATCACAACTCGTTAAAGTACTTTTCTTGAGAATATTAAAAGGAAAAGCCACACACTGTAACAAAAAGCATTTTCTGGAGACTTCAGGTACAGAAATAACATTACCACAGTCTGAAGGAGATGGTGGCTCTCTTTCATCAAGATCATCCGCAGATGACATAGTCCCAGTGGAAGGTGTTCGGGGAAGTCGTCTTTTAAAATCCCCTAGCAGATGAGAAAAAATTTCAGGAAGCTGTAAGTGTCAGTCCCACCCAACTGTTCATTTTTTGTTACATGCTCTGCTCAATACTTCCTTATTTGACAATGATATCTTCACTAATGTGCAGCAGTGCAGGAAAAAGACTTCAGATTAGCATAGCAGTGGGGGTAGCTGTACCTGGGCTGGCAGATGGAGAATCCATGGATCGGGACTCACTGCTTCCCCCTGCACTTTCAGAGTCACTGCACATTCCTCCACTCTGGTTGCCAACTGACCATGATCTGAACGGTGGTGGCCCTCGCACTGCTTTTGAAAAGAGAAAGCCTGCTAATTCCAAATGTCAAAGACAAAATTGACTTTTTTAAAATTGAAAACTAACTATAAATATATTCAAAATAGGAAAATTTGCACAAGTTACATGAATATGCAATACAGTGAAAACACCCCAGGGCAAAAAGCTTCAGGAGCTAAGAAAATTAATTTCAGAAACTTGACAATTGTGCTTTTGCAGAAGACCCGCAACCAACACGGAATTTACAAAACCAATGGAGTTTCAATTGCTAGAGCTAATTGAAAGAGTTTGACAGTACTTGCTGTTTGAGTTGTATCTCACCTTTCATGTCAAAGAATCTAGGTATGCAAACAGGCAGTTTTCCATTTGTCCTTATTATGCTCAAGTACATAATGTTTTATGGGCTTTGAACCTTAGAATGCATTTTAACCCTTCAGTGTTGCATTTCTGACTGAGACACCAAGCATTTTTTTTTAGATTTTATTTTACTTTAAATTTATTTCTTTAGAGACTGAGCTTCAAAAGAAATATAGAAGAGCTACCTTGAATATCTGTGTTGCTGGAAGATCTCTTCTCTCTAACCTTTTGTGAACGATGATAAACTGGGCTTCCCACATCATCTAATGTCTGAGCAGGAAAATCTCCTGAACACTGAGATAAGTTACCATGGGATGTATGGATGCTGTTTGTTGATTGCTTATTAAAAACCCTTCAGAAAGAAAAAAGTAATTTGAAGAATGAGTAAGACAGAATTTAATGAAAAGTAATGCATTTTTTTAATCCCTGGGCACTAAAAATACTACATTTAATTACTATTCATGAACATACGTTTTTGACATGTCATTCTCATAATTAAATTTAATTCCAAAATTAAAAAAATAAAAATATTAAAGGAAGTGTGGCCATTTATTTTCAATTAAGTATGTGAGATTTCCCAGTGTTTTATCTCCACCCAGAGAGAATCAGCTTTTCCACATGTCTTCATGCATTATAAACATTATCTTGCAGACTTGGAAAGAAACAGCCTATCTGTTCATCTGAAGTAAGAATAATCAGAAGCTATTGTATTCTATGATTATGCTTTCCCCTCCAAGCGATTCTCTGACTAGCCATCAGGACCATTCACCTATAAACACATAGGTGCTCACATACTGTGCTTTTTAAATGCACAGAAAATGTGTTGAAGCTGCCACAGTGTCAATCCATTTTGAAAATCCACTCTCACTGTAAGAACAGAATAATGTTAACAGTAATTAATGTAAAATGCTGAAGCACCCTGGGGACAAAATGGCCTGCTGGCCAAGTTTAGGAGTCAGGAAGCTGTTCCTTAATCAGTTCTACCCTATCAAGCTTAAGGGAAGCAGGGACTGAAAAACATTCAAATTTGCATTTGTTCAAGGAACAGTCCCTTAAATTAAATGCAGACTTAAACAATAAAAATGATCAAGTACATGAAGAATCACAAGGCTGTGACAAAGAAAATAAAAGATGAGGAGAGAGGAGGAGGTAAACCATGCTCTTATAAATGTCAAGCAGTAAATAGCTGGGAGAGCACACTAAATGTTGGAAATTTTATGCTCATCAGTTTCTCAGGGAGCTACATAGTTAAATCCTCCCAAGTCAAAGTTTATGAGTATAGCCTAAATCAGTCTTAAAAGGCAGGAAATTTACAGACAAGAATTAAGAATCTCAGCTTTAACTTTAAATTTCCTGCCTTTTGTTGGTAGAAGTCTGACTCAAGCATTCAGTTTTTTGTATTTAGTTTCCTTTTGAAAAACGATGACGAGGCTTTCCTGTAGAACTGTGAAACACACAGATTGAAATGGATATTCTGGTGCTTTAGTGCCAAGATGACTATTTTACAACAAATTAAAGGTGGAAAAGCATTTGGCATGCTGACACAAGGAGTTGTCTTTGTCTTGAAGTGTTTACTTCCACATTAGCTGGATCTTTCATAGTTTAACAATAAAAACTTCTATTTCATACAGGTTGGAAAAAAAATTAAGTTATAACATGGCCCTACAAATGGACTCTGAGCTTTTTTTAGGCACATAGCATGAGATAGTAATCGAGAAACACTTCCTGCCAAAAAGTTGCCAAATGTAAACAGTACGAAAGAAGCTACTGTATGTAGCAGCAAGGCCTGAAGAAGAGGAAAACTACCTATTCAGACTTTCTAAACTGATTATCAAGTACTACGGCCACACAACACTACCAAGTCCAGAATTTACATTTATCATATTAACCAGTATCTACATTAAAATAGTAACAAGTCAAATCTTGCACAATTGTCAATGTTTTAGCAAGTATTACTGCATGAAATGACATTCTGCCTTAGAATTCAGAGGGAAATTTTAATGTCAACAGTATATATAATCTACCATCTAAAAGATGGGACAAAGAGAATAGTAAAGCATGGTAAAACACAGGATTCCTTTAGTTCCTCCAAAAATACTGTTTTATTGTTAAACACATATGCCTAAGTGTTGCATTCTAAACCAAGCAGTTGCCACCTGTACTTACCCATCAACCTGGGAACTCTGGGTTTCAAAACAACCTGATTCAACAGGAACACCATCCTTTGGCAAACTTTTCACAAACTCTGAATACTGCTGACCAGGGTCATAGAGTTTGGCACTCTCACAGAGGGACTGGCAGTTAACTGGCAGAGATACAACCTGAGCATGCTGCAGCTGGAACAGGTTAACTGTTGCCTGTTGGGAGAAAAAGGTTTCCATTATTTTGGTCATTTACTAAATATTTCACTTACACTTTGCTCACCCAAATTAATACCCTAACAGAAGATTACTTGAACAATAAGACTAGAAAACTTCTAGAAAACAGTAACATTTTACTTTTTGCAATTGACTTTCAGGAGACTTGCATGAGTTTTGTCTGTAACAGAGACACCAGCATTTCTCTCCTCTCTGGGTTATTGAATCCTCTCACTAGCAAAGGCAATTCCAATTGCTTCTCACTTTGGATTGATCAAGATAAACAGCAAGAGCTTTTTCTATCAAAAAGGCTTTTTTTTCATGTTCTGGAGTGAATATTAGTCATCACTATAATGATGAAGTAGTTGGAATTCCAAACCCAGGTGAGTTCTGTATTGTCTGGAGACATGAAATGGACAAAACTCTGTCCCAGCACACAAATAACTGAACACTTTCTTCATTAAATTACCTAAGACTTCTAAAAGATTTTATCACATGCCAGAGACCAGAAAAGGGGGACACTGCATAACTGCTTTGTCAGCTTTTGGGTTGCAAAGTAGTCTGAAACTTAAATAGACTTGAACTGACAAATCTGTCTATGCTTTCTACTGTTATGGGTTGGTTTTAGGGTTGCTTGTGGAGCTGGGTTAAGTTTGATGTTTTATTTTCTGTCCCCACCCCAGTATCAAATTTTCATTGTCTCATGTAAACAAACAAAAACCAAGCAAAAACCCCCAAACATCTCTTGGCATAATGAGTTCTTACATTCTTCAAGCTTTTTTTTAAAACTGTGCATGTCATATGCAGTTTTGACCATCACTTCCCTATTTCACCAATAAATTATTACATTCTACCAGTCACAATGGATCCTGCAGTAACTGAGACTACCATCAAGGCTGAAGTGTGTTAATATCCATTCTGGGCTCGATCCAAACGCCTTTACGAATGCACTAACCAAAACAAAGAAAGCTGTACTCTTAAGCAACAGAGGAACACTAGTGCCATCAAAATTTTGAAAAGGTATTTTATAAGGATTGTGTAGTCAGGGTGCTTTAAAGGCAACAGCTCATGAAGCACCCAGAAATGTTCAAGACTCCTCCACATATTTTTAATTCCTACCAGAAAGAGAACACAAATAGATTAAAACTTTTCCTTCCTTTTCTGTTGGCATGACATCTATCCTTTGAAAGCTTTCTATATAAAATGGGGCTTAAGGGGCCTTGTCTTAGTTTTAACAATATATAAATATCTGTGCAAAATGTATTTTAAAAACCATGCTTACAGCTTTAAGAGTAAGATCACACTGGTAAATAAGCTCCCGAAGCTGTGTTAAAACATCACTTTTAAAGCTTTCCAAATAATTTCTTTTTTCTTCAACCTCTGCCATGCTTGCTTTATAGTGTTCATTGGCTTCTTCGGCCTAAAGAAAACACAAGTATAAAGAGTTGATGGACTACAGGCCTTGATATTAGAAGCAAGAAAAAACTCCACTCAATATGCTTGTATTTGAGATTCTCTTCTAAGATAAAATCCCAAAGGAGCATAGCATGATTAAAATTAAAAATGCAAACTCAACTTACTCAAATACCGTCCTTGGGAATGCATGAATAAAACCAGTATAGACTTAATTTTAAATGCAAGGAACAAAACCTCTACCTTTTGAAGAGCTTCCTCTTCTAGCCTTCGTTTTTTTTCCAGTTGCTTGCTGAAATCTTTCACAAAGCTTCCACTTGAGCTAAGATGTTCCTCCTCAGCACGAGCAGTACAGGATTTTGCCTTTTCATACTCATCTTGACGCTGCATATACAGCAACTTGGCTTTTCTGAGAGCAGCTTCCAGCTCTTGCTGCAGAATGCAGCAAACGAAAAAGCAGAAGAATAAACATTAATTTTTCAGTTATTTAATGTGATGTTTAAAGAGATGTTAGGCACCGGTCTGTATGCTACAGCACCAAGTACATAGTCATTGAAAGGTAACCTCTTCCAAACACCAGACTGCCACAAAATGGACAGTTACATCTACTTTCACTAAGCCCTAGAGACCATGTGTGAATGTGAGTGCATAACACTCCAGCGTGCAAGTTTCATCCTTTTGAAGAATTCTGGACTGAACTGTTAGATATGAAAGGATTACCAACCATTTTTTTCTGTTCTCGCTGCCAAAGTTCCTTGATATCTTTCCTTTGTCTATCCAACTCATTCTTCCTTCCAAGAAGAGGCTAGACAGGAAATATTAATGGAGTACATTAAAGGCATATAGGCTGGAAGTTTGTTCTTTTAAATATTATCTAATTATATACAAGACTTTTGTCTTTTCTTGAAGCATACCTGCACAAATTTGTTAGACTGGAGAGCAGCAGCTGTTTGTTGCCAAAGTTGACTGTTCTCGATATCGTTTTGAAAAGCATTAATGAATATTGACTGGAATGGCATATAATCCTAAAATTACACAAAACATATTGATGTTCTAGGTAAGACAGAGGTACAATGACATGCTAAATGTCTGTATAATTGAACTAGGTTTTCAATTAAATTTAGTAAATTATTTACTAAAATAGGTATGAATGTCAGGTATGAAATGTAGGAAACGACTAATTTCTCATCTGTGATGCATTTTACTAGGAAAGAAGTTCACAAGTCCAAATCACAAAGATACAAGGTATTAGTCAGAAAGAAAAATATTGTGGATCTGCATATTCAACAAAAATAGTATTATACCTACAAATTTCCATAACAAATGGAACAATATGCAGATCTTTTAACCACTGCTTTATTGTATAAATCAATTCTGTATCAGCTTAAAAATCCATTCCTCAACATCAGAGTTTTACTCCTGGGCAAGCCATCCAGTAAAGATTTAAGACTACGATAAAGCCCCTAAGGTATACTCACCTGATGTCCAACAACAGCTTTAGCAGTTTCAGCCATTTTTGCCAAGTTTTTAGCACACTCCACTTCTGTTAAAAAAATTTCACAGTTTACATTATAACACAACAACAGCTATAACACATGCTAAATGCTTTTTACAGTCTTCCTTTAACAAACAGACTACAGAGGGGACCACCTTCACTTTGTTACAGGCCTTTAATTATAGGAAATGCACGATAGCTCTGTCAACTTCAGCAGAACAGCTACTAATTTAGAAATCACATTATTGACAGTCTGCAGCACAGAGGCCTGACAACAGATTTAATTTCATCATGACAAAGCTGATTAAATGCCAGAAAGAGCCACTCACCCAAGCTAAGCTTTTTTTCTACCCATGCGACTACATCCTTGGTATATTTTGACCATGCTTTAGCATAGGACAGAGCTGACTCAATTCCACTGTCATTTCTTAGGAGCATGCTATCAACCTCCTCTGCTCGAAGATGTCCTGCAAATAAAGCATCCAACACAAAGAAGTGATTTTTAGACATGACCACACACTGAGAGCAAAGCCAGTATTAGCCAACTGTGAATGCTTAAGCAGCTCTGATCTTGAGTTGGTCTTTAATGCTAGTTGACTCTAAACAGGACTGACAGAGGTTTTAGAACAAATTAAAGGGTCATAGTATTTTATCTGGAGTAGTCATATGGTCAGCGTAACTTTCTTCAAGAAAGTGACCCAACAAAACACCAATCAGCCAATAACAACACACAGAAGGTGCTTCAGGCCTTAGTTCTCCACCCCCTCCCCCCTAAAAAAAGCAACCTGGGTAGGTTATTTACAAAAGAATGAAACCTTTGCAATAATGGTTTTTTACACAGTGAAGTTATAAAGGCAGCATAAGTGTAAAAAAGTGACCAAACAACTTACTTAGAACATTTTTTAGAAGAAAAAACCCCACAGATTACAAAATGGTATTTATCAATCTCAAATGAATGACCTACCTTGAATATCATCCCTTTCATGCAGTGAACCCCCAGACTCCACAGAAAGATTCTCAAAAGACTGGTGTACAAGAAATAAAACATTAAGTTAGCAAGGAAAATCTCTCACTGGAACCGAAAGCTAACAACATAAATGGTGTTATCTGCCTCTATTATTTTTTTTTTTTGCAGATAGAGCAGGTAAGGCAAGCTGCACCATCACTCCCTCTCATCTAAGGCACAACATCTTTTAAACTCAAATTGCTGTCAAATGAGAAAGAATAAATAAGGAATCATTATATACCTTTACATCAAAAATCTTGAAAGTCTGTGATGAAAGAGTTAAATATCAACCAGATTTGTTAAACAATTAAGTGAGCTCCAGCTTTTCTTAAATCCCTACCTATCTTTTAAAAACCTTTTCACACAGACCTAATGCCAGATACATAAAACAGACACCATTCTACAAGCCATTACAATCCTGTATTTCTTCCTCAGGGGAATAAAGTTAAGACTTTTCGTAAATTACTTGCAGGTGGTGCAGTGCAGGCACAACAGCTGACTAGTAACACTTGCTAATGAAGTCCTGACAATCAGTACAACCTGACAAAATGTAATCCAATAATAAAAGGAATTTAGCACATCATGTCATCCCTACCTTTGTCCTCACTCCATTTTGCGACCCCTTTAATTGTGAAAGTTGAATTACTTGTAGGACTGCGCTGTAGACCTGACTGCTCAACAAATTTAAATGAATAAGAAGTTTACTTTGTAACAACTACCCCCTTAAAAGCCAAACAAAATCAAAGACAGACATCAAACGCTACATAATTTTAAATGGATAAACTGCTTTTGAAAACTTTGAAGCACAAAGCAGATAGAAAACAAAGGCTAAGAAATAACTGCAAAGTGCCCTTAAGCTTTGCAAGAACAGCTTGTTTCCATTTAGATTTGGCGCTGGTTTATTTTCAGACATTCACTAAGATGAAGCACAGCTATCAGTGATAAAAGTAGTTTTGGTTGGTTGGGGTTTTTTAATGTAAGTGAATACTCATCATAAATCACACAAAAATCTCTTAAGAATCATTGTCTACTTCACAGCAAAAGCAGCTTTTCCATGGACCAAAGCATGCAAGATATTAATCATCAATGGCATCAAGTGGAATCAAACTAAGTCTAAAGACCTGCTTCATTCCTAAGAAAGTGAAATACTATTACAGTAATTACTTTTACTATTTTTAACAAAAAGGAAGGGCTTTTCCAGAACAGCTGGGAAATCTATCCGAAGCTGTCTCCAACTAAATTGGTAAAAACCCCTAAAATCTGAATTTAGCAATGAATCAATATTTGGTGGCAGAGAAAGCTTGAACATTCCTAGATTTAGTTCAGATTTTATCTAAAATATTACTGTCTTCGAATAGATTTAAAAGTTGTTAGGGGAGAAAAAAAAATAATTAGAAAATCCCCATACTTTATATTAACTTGATGCATTTTTAAGTTCTGGTCCTAAAAATATTTCCTATTTCTGTAAGACCTAAATCACTGCAGTCCTGAAAACTGTTCACTCCTTTCCAGTAAACAAAGCACGCCAGTTAAGGCAGCTAATCAAGGTCACTCATTCTTTCACATTCACCCACTGCAAATATGTAATACCAAATTTTAGAAGCAAGCATAAACAAATGCTTTTATCTATGTCCTACACTTCCTATCAGAACGTGATCCATACAGCTTGCCCCCTCAAACAACCAATGACTCATCCCAGTAGTCCTAGCAAAAATTAAAAGCCTGACTTTCGTTTCCAACTTCAACCAGTCTTTTCTGTCTTTTTTTTCCCTCATTACCAAAGACTCTCACCCTTAACAGGCAAATCACACACTTTGAAAATTTTATCCTTCTTCTTTATTATGCTCTCAGATCTGCACAGCATCAAATAGCATTCAAATAGCTTGTTGAGTAATGAAAGATCAGGCATGTCTGTCTGGTCTCTTCCAGTATATTTTGAAGTGCTTTTGTTTTTAATTAAAAAACATCTTTGCTTCCACCTTGTACATCTGGTTGAACTACAAGAGCTAAAATGAGAACAATTATATTTGCTAAGAGGGGGTATACATATCATTTAACTTAAGCTTCCAAATGGAATGCCTGAAGTAAAGAATGTAGACTCCCCTGCAGTCAAGAGAAGCAAGATCAGCACTGCCCACCCCCTCCTCGGAGCCATCCTCATCAGCTTAATGAGGGAGGTCCCTAACTAAAGAGTCAATTAAAATATTTCCCCTTAATCAACCCTCAAAAATATTTACATGTTAAATCCTACCAAAATGTTATGCTCTGTTTAAAATACAGCTAGCTGCTCTGATAAACCACTGAACACACACAACTACAGAAAAAGTTAATACAGTTATTAAATATTTTGCATATAACTCCTCTTAACACTCAACTCCTAGATGGCCTCCATATTGCTCTCTGAATTGTAAATAAAAGTGAAATGATTAACCTGTTAAATGTGTATTTATTTGCCTAAATGAAAAAGCACTTAAGGCAGATTTCTAAGAAACTGAACTATGTTACCCTATCTGCTCCAAAATTTATAATTGCTCACCTTCACATTAGGAAAAGCATGAGATACTACAAAAGCAAGCTTTTAAATATAAGCTGGTGATTTCTGAAGCATCTAGAATGGAATTCCTTTTTCATTTCACTATATTGAAATTTCCCCTTGGCCCTCCCCCCACCCCCATGTTCAGAAGAGTGATCTTATAGACAATCAATCATCCACTTCACAATACAATATATAAGACCATCTCTTTCCATAAGCACATATTTTTGCAATACAAAACCATTTCAAGATTAAAATGCTGGCAAATTCAGAACCTTCCTTCTGCTGGTGAACCAACTGGATGAACCAGTACTTTTTCAAATAATCTCATTTAATTTACATGAGATGCTGGGTTCTATGCTATTTTATTTCATACTTTTTATCAGTGACCTAATTTGAGGTTTACTGGAACCAGACAACCAGAACTCAGAAAATCAAAGGTTTTCTGAGTAGCCTACTTTTCCTCCATATTGTTGATGAAGGTAAGTTTCTAGCAGCCACAGAAGCAGCATTTGTGTGATAACACACAAGGAAGAAAGATGGATTATCAACATAGTGAAAGTTTGAAAAGACTATTCAGCTGTAGCTGCACGGCTTGATGCACAAAAGCATGTGTCAAGAACTGCAAGTTTTAAGCATGTTTCAACAAAGCTTTTAATTAGAATGCACAATCTAACATTTTAAACCTTGTTAAAACTTAGCTTGTAATACACACTAATTATTAATTGTATTTTCCTTGCATGTAACATTAGTTTTATTTGATTTATCTGGAAGTCTGCTTCTCAATACACAAAAATTCACAACTGAATTTGGTACTAAGCATTTTTCAGTCATACCTTCACTGTTTAAAGGGAAGTTCAAAGTGTTAGTGCTTTTCCTTGACTATCTGTAAGTTGACAGCTCTTTTAGTGAATTGTTGCTGAAAGAGCTACAGCACAAAATGGGTTGGAAAGAAGAAAAGGGTCATTTTGTCATGAATGTGAGTCTTTAAAAGCCAAAATGAAGTCATTAACCCTTTGGTTTCCAGGTTCAACAGGTAAAATAGTCCAACTACTTCAGTGAGCAATCATTCAAGTATCTTACTTTTCCCAATTTATTTTCACTTAACCAATTTAAAAATCTCAAAAGCAATGACAGCACGAAGCCCTGTCAAGTCATCACTATCATTTAGAATTGAGAATACATTCACATAGTTGAAACCTTGAGTACACATTTTTCCTGGGTTGAATATTGTTTTAAAACTCAGACAACTTCAAGTCTCCCAGGCCCATGATGCAGAGAGTTTCAGTGGCACTGAAGTCTCCTTTAACAGATGATCATTTTACACTCCAAGAGAACGTGTTTAGCCTACCCGACTTCGCCGAGATACAGGAAGTCCCAATGACGAGCCATTGTCTACATCTCCCATAAGGAAGTCTGAAACACTGCCAGAAAAACAAAGAATTGTGTTACTTCATTACTTTACCTCACCAAGCAATTCTGTATCGCTGAACTCAAAAATTCAGATAGTGTTACAAAGTCCTTTAAAAGTTCTGCAAACCATTTCAAGTAGTCATCTTGTATTCTCTGCAATTTCTATACTATCCCAGATTTCTTTATTAAGAAAAAAAACCCAAACTGACAAAAACCCAAAACAGTAAAATTGTTCTAGATGTAGCTAATTTAAATTACTTTATCAGAAAATAGTTGCCCAAAAGAAAACTAAAGCTTTTGTTATTGTTGTATCTTAATTTAATTCAGCTCCACTGAGTTCTTTAAAAACTCCTTCTGGATTCCAACTTACACGTTTCCAAAGGTGAATGCCAATGTTTCAATGGAAGAAAATATTTCACTGAAGAGTTCTCTTTTGTTTTCTTCATTAACTTCTTTGAAGTTCACCGCTTACAAAAAAAAAAAAAAAAAAAGAAAAAAAAAAGAGAAAAATCAACAAAGGGTGAGAGGTGGGGTCAATTAAGCAAGGTTACCAGGCCTAGAGACAAATTTTATACACAAAGTCTCCTACAGAACATGCAACATTATGCTTTTCTGAATAATTGAAAAAAAACATCGTTTTAAAGAAGATTAGTAAGAAAGTAAACACTAAAGGAAAAGAATTAACACAATCCAGATGTTTCCCACAATGAAATCAGATTACTCTTGCACTTCCTGTATCTTCCCACTTAAAGGAGCAGCTTTGTGTGGAAATGTTGGTAATGCATGGACAACAAAAAGTCATTTACCAACTAGATTCAGATCACACAGCAGCACCATCACCACAAAGGAGCTCACAAATGCAGTCAGATATTGGAAAAGCTGTTTCTTTTCTCAGTAGAAATGTCAGAATTCCAAACAGGAGCAGTAGTTTGTGGGGGTGCCCCTCAACTGAATGCAATCCAGAACACAGCATTTCTGACTTGAGTACAAGCAAGCAGAAAGCTATCAAAAGGTAGTGTCCACTGCAAAACCTTTCAATTATTAGCTCCATAGGCTAGCAAAAGCCCCTCAGTTTTTCCTGTTAAAAGTGGGGAAGAAACTCAGCATAACTATTGGTGGTCCTAAATAGGAAGAGGAGTGTTGTAGACAAACTAGATGGTTTAAAGTGGTGATCAAGTACTTAACCACTCAACACAGCCTTTAGCACAGTTCCATGACAAGCTGGAATAATAAGACAAGAATAATGATTCATCCAGAGTTTCTATTAACTACTAAACAAGAAGAGGGAGGGAGAAAGGACAAGACAAAAAGCGCGACCATTTTTGTCTGTTTTCAACTTAACTCCTTAATCAGTGGTGACTGGGAGATTTTTTGTAGAAAAGCTGCATACATTCCTTTCAACTGAAGCTGTATCCTCTGGAGGGAAGTTTTTCCCAGAATTACATTGTGAGAAATGACAACTTCACATTGATTTTTTTTTTTTTGAAGTTTAGTTTTCTTCTAGTTTACTTTTTTAAAGTTCAGGTTTTTTAAAGCAATGTAATGTTCTTAACTCTCTAGATGTGTAAGTCACACATGCTCACTCTTATTTCAGAGATACTGCAATGACACACATACAGGTACTCAACCCACATCACTTTTTGCCAACTCTAACAAGGTTAATTTGTCTTTCTTACATTCCAAGTACAAATGGAATACAAGGACTTGTACAAGTAGCAAAAATAAAATAATGTTAAAATGTTGCCCATTCTATACAAATTTTCTCAGCAAATTAACAGGCTTTAATCTTAAAAAGTATTCAAACTTCCTGCCAGGTGCCTAAATACTAATGGGTAACAAACAAAGAAAGTACAGTAATCTGCTCCCCCATTAGACTTCCTTTGTGAAAGGAAAAGTTTTTAACCAGTAAAGTAACACAATTAAATCCATTCCTTTTTACACAGTATATCAACAAGACTTGATCAAGATTTTACAACAACTATTCTATACTAAGCCATTACAGAAAATACATATTCTTCTCATGGGTTATTTTTACATTTACTTGCAGATACGAAATAAAGTTGTAATAAGCCTACAGCAAAACAATTATCACATATTACAATAACATTACCAATCTCAGCTGACACAGTTCACTAATAAATTACAGCTTCTCCTACCTCTGCATTCGACTACACTTTGTAATTACACAAAAAAATGCCTCTGGCACCTTTGTTTGAAATGAGATTCGATAAAGCTCCACAGATTATTTTTTTTTTTAATAACTTTGTAAATAGTAGTGGATTTCTTTTTTTTTTTTTTTAATTCAGGTTAGTTGAAAACCTCAACTTTCCAGAGATGATGCTGTGTATAAGTCTAAACTTTGCATTCCAAATCATTAAGCAACAGTCACAACGAGACCTATTGACTACCAGCCCCTAATGACTGGAAAAATCATTTAAAAATGAAACACATGAAACACAAACTGCTTCAGAATTAGAAAGAATTAGCAAAAATTGTCTATGCATTCAAAGCACTTACCACAGAAACATTTGTATATCCATTAGCCACAGTGTCTTCGGAGAGAGAGCACTTCTTTCACTTAGTTAACAAGACATTAGTATAGAGAGTCTTTCCCTAAAGAAATGCAGTCTGTTTCACTCTGCCTTCCTGTTCCAGGAAGAGTTTTGTTAAGCTTTACACTTCATATGCCAAAGAAATCCTTTCTTTTCAGGACCCATCACAAAAAGAATAACAAATCCTAATTTCTTCAGATTTGCTTCTTTTCACTTCTCCCAAAACAGGTCGGTGTAATCTCTTAGTAATTCAGTAGAATACCACCAGCTTTTTTCTAGCTTACCACCACTGGAATGCTGATGTACTTAACGTCAACTTGAAACCACGCACTCTCTTTCCCCAGGACATCCTGACTGCACACAATAGCTACTGACAACAATGAACTATAGTAATCTTGCCATGTCTGGAAATGACAGCTATCTATCTATAGTTCTACAGATTTCAAAGCAAGTATACAACTAGACAATTCTTTTAAGCAAGATTTCAGATGACACATAATGAACTTCAAAAAATCATATGACAGTGATACATCCAAACCCAGTACCAGAAATGCAAGCCTAGCTTGCAGTGGATCTCTATTTCCAAAGGTGACTTCAAACTGAGGGGGGTTTGGCAATCTCATCAAAATGCTGCAGTACACTGCAGTTTCAGCTCTTGGGTCATGCCATCAGAACTTTTTTGAATCAAGCACAGACCAGGCTGGGGAACCCAAAACAACCATGAAGGTTTTGGAAGTGAGAATCCCAGAAGCTGAAGATTTACCTGAGAACATCTGAGCAATGCTTCTAAAACAGTGAAGAAAAGACTGACAGCTGTCAAGACCAAAGGGCAACCAGGGCCTTTAAAAGGTGATGATAGTTCCCAGTGAACTCACATGTACACAGCCCATGGGACACAGCCATGCAGGAGTCTGCTCAAGTTCACTGGGTGTCTCAACCCTGCTGCCCATACACACGTGCAGGACTGACAGCAGCAAAGCTGCCTTGCCAGCTGTCTGCAGAGCCTGGACAAGCTCACAGAATTTGCTCTTTGCAGGTCAGTTTTCTCATACATGATAGATATGTATGGTAACATCACCATGTATTTTTTTAGACAGGAATACATCCTCAATCCACAATTTACTAGCTGACTTATAAGAAGCAAGCAACCAGCTGAGTTCTTGGAACTGAGTACCTTTGCAATCAATTTATCTTTAAACTCACAACAATGTTTTCAAAAGCCTTTTAGAACTATTTCAAAAACAAAACAACCACCCAAGCAAACAAAAAACCCAACAAAGACCAAAAGACCACTCCCTCTCTGAAAACAAAGACTTGTAATGCTTTTTGTTATTACCCCTCTTCTTCAAAAACATGTAAAATAAATGGGGAGACGAACATTGAGTAAAGAGCACTGATATGGAGATTGGAAAGAGGCAGAAGAATATTTTTGTATCCTAGAGAGGATCAACAGGCTGTCCAAGCCCCACTGCCTACTTTTAGTTCTTAGGGCCATATAATTTCACCAGCCTGTACTTACTACTAGGTTTGGCAGCCTCCTCAACTTGAGCTGGATGCCAACAAGACAATTTCAAGGAACTGTTTCCTACTCCTTCCATAACAAATTTTGCTCTGAATGTACATCACGGATGCACCAACAGAACTGAAATTACTTCATCTTGTTAAAGTTCATAGTAAAGTTTTCGATGCAGAACTACTACAAAAAAACCTGTGCCAAAACAGGAAACTTCTACGATACAAGTGTGATTTTAGCTTTACCAGGAATCAGTGTTCATTCTAGTGATTAAGTCAAAGGGTGCAATTAAGAGCAAAAGAAGAGTATGAACTTGAATTCAGAACGGGATCAGGAGAACCATGTACTCTAGGGCCACCAACTATTTAAAGGCACTGAGTGGAAAAATAACAACTACAAATATGATGCGGTGCCAGAATGGGAAGTGACTTACAGAAATGGGAATCTAAACAGGCTCCAAGCAAGATGCATCCGTAAGTCTCAATTCTTCCAGGTCAAGTGAGGTGTCACTTAAAAGACATTTTTCATGAAGCACTCAAGTAGGCATGTATAAGTAGTAGAGTCCAAAGAGGCCCAGTGAGGCATGTTATATCCAAGATATAACCAGAGAAATCAAATGTGTCGTGTCCCACTCTTGTCACCACCGATTTCCCTCAATCTCAGTCCAAAATAAGTCTGACAAGTCTGTACTGCCAAGCACGATTCTTTGTAGCAAGGTTCAGACAACACGTTACAGCTAGTTTTTCCTTCAATCTGTCTAAAAGGAAAAGCATTGAATATTCAAAGCAGAACCCGGGCACATTTGTATCATTCCCATTGAAGGTCCTGAAAAATGGCCGAGAAGCTTGAAAGAGGGTGACAGGCACTCTAATTTTTGCTAGCCTTCAAAATATTCCCACTTGCAGTAATCTAAAGGAGGTAATCTATGGGGGACATTATGTTTAAAGCACAGTGCAACTTGTCATAGTTATGAGAACACTTAAGACACTAAGACTTCACAAGTCACCAAGGTTCCAAAGTTATTGTAACTGATTTAATGAAGAGCAAAAGGCATTTGTTTGTTATAATAGCAATGTCCCTATATGAAGTTCCAAAGAAAAACTGGATTTGAAACTCTGACATTAGGCAAAGACTCAAAAACCAGGAAGTGGTATAAATCCCCGCTTGTTTCTGTTTCATCCTCTCCTAAATAAACATCAGAATTTTTCCATCCAGGTTAATTTTCTTCCTAGTCACAAATCCAACTACAGAGTGCTTCCATATCTTTTTATAGTTCTGTCCTCCAATGACAAGAAACAGATGAGTCACATGAACTTTTCATACTGTCACATTAACAAAGACAAGGAAGCCAGAGGAAAAAGGATACTGGATATGTTCTACCAGCTCCTCACATTCTTGTAGCTTCCTGTTTATTCAGCAGCTGCATCACCTCTGGTGAAATGACCACAGTTGAAAACCTGTGAAAGCCTGTGTTACACACAGGTCAAAGTAAGCAAATCTGAGGTCTGATATGCTCACAATCACCACAATGTGCTGTATTTTTATTTCCGTTTTCTCAGTACCAGCTGTCATACACTTCAGTTTGAATATAAACTTGGAGCAGTATGATCCTCAGAAAAAGAACAGCTGTAAAAACCAAACAGGTGCTAAAGGCAAACTGCCTTCACATTTACCCTGGATTACGTTGGGAGGAGGTCATCTGTTTTCATACAGCAAAGGCTCCACTGCTCACAGAAAAGGAGGACTGAAGCACCAGTCAGAAAGAGTCCTGAAGTCTTGAATCTCCTAATTTCCATCACCAGAGGTGTGACAAATACAGTGTGTGTCTGAGCAAACACTGACAGGCATTACCAAAATCTTCATATCAAAGTACTTGTTTGTATCAATGGCTACAAATATTGAGGCAGTACTGACTGAAACAATCTTTAATGTTATCTGGAGTTCCCCCTCCTTGCATTTTTGTGGCCAGGTCACACAGTCTGGATCACAGGAAAGACTATTTGCCATAGAGCAAGTTTGTATTTACTTCAGCCAAAGCATCATAGAATGGTTTGGGTTGGAAGGGATCTTAAAGTTCATGTAATTCCAACCCCTGCCACGGGCAGGGACAGCTTCCACTACTAGACCAGGTTGTTCAAAGCCCCATCCAACCTGACCTTAAACACTGCCAGGGATGAGGTATCCACAGTTTCTCTGCACAACCCGTTCCAGTGCCTCACCATCCTCACAGTAAAGAATTTCTTCTGTGTATCTACGCTAAACTTGCCCTCTTTCAGTTTAAAGTCTTCCCCCTCTTGTCCTATCACTACATGCCTCTCCAGTTCTCGTGAAGTCCCTTCTGGTACTGGAAGGGCCTCTAAGGTCTCCTTAGTCTTCTCTTTTCCAGGCTGAACAGCCCCAACTTTTGACCTGTCTTCACAGAAGAGCTCTCTGATTGTCTTTGTGACCCCCCTCTAAACTTGCTCCAACAGGTTCACATCCTTCTTATACTGGGGGCTCTGGAGCTGCATGCAGTACTCCAGGTAGGAGGTCTCAACAGGGGAGTAACGGGGGAGAATCACACTGCTGGCCACACACTGCTTTGGATGCAGCCCAAGACAAGGTTGGCTTTCTGGGCTGCAAGAACGTATTGTTGGGTCATGTTGAACTTCTCATCAACCCATACCCCCAAGTTCTCCTCAGGGCTGCTCTCAATCCATTCTCTGCCCAGCCTGTGCTTGTTTGGGATTGCCCAGGAGCAGGACCCTGCACTTGGCCTTGTTGAACTTCATGAGGTTCACACAGGCCCACCCCTCCAGCCTGTCAGTGTGCCTCTGGATGGCATCCCTTCCCTCCAGAGCATCAGCCACACCACACAGCTTGGTGTCATCAGTGATCTGGCTGAGGGTGCACCTGATCCCACTGTCCTTGTCACCAACAAAGGTGTTCAACAGCATCAGTCCCAATACCAACCCAAGGCTACATTATTGCACTTAGGATCCTTTAGCAGGAATCTTACAGCTAGATTTTCAGTAATCTCAAACCATTGCCAATGAGAAAATTATTCACAGAGTAATACAACCCAGAGGATAAAAAGTCAAAACTTGAACTTAACTCCAGCTCAAGAACAAAGACTGTAACCATAACAACATCAACTCCATTCATGCCTTTTTTCTTTAAGTGTCTTGTCATACAATATCATATTAAACATAGTTCAAGTGAGTTATGGCTGAGCACAACCTTTTCTTTTACAACTAAAGTACAGTCTTAGAACTTGACTACATTGAACACATTTGACAGAAAACTGGAAGACATAACTATGCTGCTTCTGTTTAAAGCATCTTTCTTAAAACAATAAAGGTTGGTGTTGCTTTCAAAATTCTGTCATTATGCAATATCCACTGTGCTTTCCTAAGAGTAGTTTTTTCTTTCCACACAGAAAATAATGCAATCCCTCCATGGCTGTAGCTCCTCTTAAATTCAATATATTAACAGAGAGTGAAGTCCACAATACAAGTCTTTCTAGTATATTTCAAGTGCAATCAACTAGATCTGTTCAGGCAAGAAAAAGTACAAAGTAATTGTGAATACCTGCATTGCCAAAAAAAAAAAAAAAAAAAAAAGCTTAGTACTAAAATTATTTCTTCTTTTCACTATTAAGGTAAATGAATGAATCCTAAAAAAACCCATTCAAATAACAGCTCCTCATAAAAACAGGTAGAAACAGAAGCATATAAGGAAAACTACAAAACACAAATGCATTTGCCCAGAGTTCAACCTGCTATCATCTATTGTATAATAGAACACCACACACCAAGAAGAGAAAAAAAGTATGGCATCAAATTCAGAAGGCTGCCAGTATTCTGGAGGAATGCATTATGTAATTCAACAAAGTGCTTAATTCTCCACTTCTGAAGTAAAAGGACAGGAGAGAGAACAGATAAATCTAGATCTGGAAAACTGGCTTAGCACTAGAACTATAGAAAGTGACCTTGGAGCCATCATGGACTTTTAAAGTGTACAGAAAAAAAAGACAAAAAGCCAACATAATTAAGGACTCAACAGCCTTACATGCAAGACAAGGAAAATTATTCTATTACTTTACCTTGTGAACTTGTACAGACTGTGATAAATATGGGGCATTGCACATCAAGAACAATATTAATAAACTATGTAGTCCAGGGAGAAAAGATGATATTGCAATGGTTTTTGAAAACATAATTTAGCAAATGCTGATGTGATATGATTTACTTGCATACCTTACGTCACTTTTCCTCAACATTTCTTAATTTAAATTATCCTGTGTCCACTGAAATTAGGGCAAAGTAGAGGACACAGTCATCTCACCACAGCACTTAAGCATGGAAACAGCTTGTCTGAGGTGGAAGAATTATGTTCCCTAAACAATTAACATGTTCACTAAACAGTAACTACCACTGTATGCGTGTACTTAACTCTCACCACGACCAACAAGCAAACAGCACCACAAGGGATACCCTCTGTGTTTCTGCTGTAATGTACAAACCTCTAAAGCAAAATCTGAGGTTACAGTCCTGTCCCATCATCATTTGAAACACCACGTACAGAACTATAGAAAATTCTATGTGTAACACAAAGAAAATGCTAAGTAGTCTGCTAGTACCTGCCAAGACCAAACAAACTGGCAAAACTATGTATCAATAGGAAGAATCCAATATATAGGAATCAGGAAGCTAAACATATTAGCATTTTAACTGATACCCCCACCTTACTGAATCAACAATACATTTCAGACATACTAAGATAAATAAGAAACAAGAGGGAAGGCCTAGACAAAGAAGAAAAGCTAAACTATGTGTCTGTGAAGGAAGATACCCTACATGATTTAACACAGGCAAGAGGTAGAGATTTAACCCTACTCAAAGCTGGCTGCACAGTAATATACCAGACTCCAGAGTAGGAAGAGTTGCAGTCAAAGGTTACACAGAGAAGGAACAGGTTTCTGGGGCTGGAGCAATTGAGTGCTTCACTACTTGCATTTGTCTGACATGCTGAGAACTGCAGCAGTAAAGATCAACAACAGAAAGCATTAACATGTCTGGAACACTTTTTCTTGTTGCTTTTGACACCTTTATTGACACATGGCTACAATCCACTTGTAGGAATTTATAACTGTCCAACTATTCAGATTTGGATTGCTCAAAGATTTCTTCACCTGATATGAATACCATCCCTATAGATTGACAGAATTAGGCAAAGATTCTTGGCAAACCTCAAAGTGGATAAATGCCAGGTTTATTACTGTGATATTATTCAGTGATATTCAGGTAAAGAAAAGCTTAAAATCAAAGGCTTGTGCTTTTAAAATTCAATGTGGGCTTGCACTTAGCTTCCTATAAGCAGAATTTTATCATATCAATGAGAGAACAAGCTACTTAATATTACTCTTCACTTAGGGAAGGCATTTTTAAAACAAGTATTAAAGTATTACTCTGTGTATGTGGAATTCGATCTGTAACTCCAAGCCAGAGTCAATCAAGTCACTAATTACAAATTTCTATGAATATGAAAGGTCATAATTCCTTACCTTTTACTTTTGCAATAACTGTTCCTGCAGCACTAAGAATATCAACTGAATTTAGTGTCTGATGTTTATTTATCACTGCTTTTAAAACACGTAGCAACTCCCCCAGGCGTTCATGTACTACTTGATGCAGGCCATCGTGATTTTCTGAAAAAAGTAAAGAGAAACTACATTAAAACAGTGAATTAACACCCAATCACATTACAAATCACTTTGATGGTATTCAGTTGCATGGAATTCTAGGCCATATTGAAGCTGAACCTGCTTAGAATAAAGAAATTGTTAAAAAGATAGAGTTATAATAGCAATAGTAAACTTTCAATATTGTACATCATTTACACAAATTTATTTCTCACAAAAGGTCAAGCAAGTATACTTTAAAAAAAAAGGGTGGGGGGGTAGAAATTCTATACCAATATCCTAAGGTTTCAAAAATAAACCATCGTTGTTTTCTCATGTCATTTCATCAACCACCATTTTGATAATTACATATTTGAAAAAAGGTATCAACAAAAGCAGATTCTGATTGTTCATTAAGTAATTCTTCACCTGATAACAATTCAACACCATTTATGTATGTTTGTAAATTGAAACTTCTGGCAAATGTTGGCTAGTTTTTAATAAAGTATCAGCATAATCTTAAGCATCTTTAGTTTATAAGCCTAGACCTACAAAGGTCTGTCTTTAAGCATGTCAGCCCTGATAAGTAACTTCAGCACCTAAATTAGGCCAAATCAGAAAAATTCTCAAATACACACTCCAAGATAGTGATGCTTTTTATAGCACATGTCTCTTGCTATGTGCCTCTAAAGCCAAACCCCATTTTAGTTATTTTAAAAAATACTTGTTGTGGCATCCATAGCCCAGGTTAAACCACAATCTGTTCTGTTACAGAAGATGTACTGGTGCATGGAATTAAAGTTTCTCATGCACCAGAGTGCTGCGTTGCAAGTTGTGGTAAAAAGCTTTCAAATTCAGGAAAGTCTAGCTTATGAAAAAGAAAAAGAGGATCTAATACAAGCTGACTCACTTCCCCACCGAGCAGGGCAATTCTGTGTTGTCTGTGGCCATGATAACAAACAGGTCAATACAGACAATTACAGTACAGTGCAAATTGATCCAGTGCTGCTCAGAGAGTAGTTTCAACTCAGAACCCTTTTTTCTGGTGACAAGACATTATATTTAGGCTAGAGGTGCCTAATTTTTTCTGAGGAATCCACACAGTACAACATGACATCAGCACAGTATATCACTGCTGTCAGGTGCGCAGGTGTGGGGGCTACACATGAATTTTATGTTTGTATCAGGTACAATAGCAAGTCTCCTAAGGACCACTGTGCTTCAGGCTTTGTTCCCCTACATGCCACATACCAGGAGACTTTTTTTTTTTTTTTTTTTAATTCAGACTGGCTTATACCTTGTCAAAGGAAAACACCTTGACTCAGCAAGTACACACTAAGGTAAAAACTATCTATCATTCACAGACACTCTTCCTGCTGGAAGGGACAAGGAAGCTCTATCTACAACAGGACACACAGAAGTCTAGAAAAGTTCATCTTGCACAGCAGTAAATTAGGAAAGTTCTAAGGAACTTGTTAAAAACAAACAAACAAACCAACCAACCAACCAGTTGTGGCTTTATCTTCATTTACACCTCATATATAATGATTTTTAACTGACTCAGGCACAGCTAAGGCAAAAAAATGTCAAAAGCCTGGTACTCAACATGGCCATGATTCAGTGCATCCACATTAGCAGCAGAGGCTGTTTATGACAAACACACATGGATGTAAAGAAATACTATAGCTCAGAGTTTGGAACCTAATGGGTAAAGCAATCCAGGCTTGAAGCAGTTTCCATGAAAGCAACAACAGTGGAAGCTGTGATCTTGGATAAGAAATTATTTATAGGGGATATGAAAGAAGATTAGAAAACTTTAAAAGGCATGAAAATACCAGGTAGAATCAATTGCTTCTCCATGTCTTTCAATTCTATGTAACACACCTCAGATGATTAAAGTTAGCAAGCAGGAGCTCAAAAACAGAAAAGGGTGATTCTTCATGTAAGAGACCTGTGGAATTTCTTGCCAAAACACAACATCAACACATGAGAAGATGACATGGAAACAAGGAGAGCTGGACAAGTTAAGTTTCCCTGTGAGTTACTAATGAGTCAATAAATACCCTGGTGGGTCTGGCTGTGAGTTCTGGCCTGTCCTTGCACAGCAGTGGGTGCTGCTGCTTAGAGCCTAGACCAGACTGGCTGCTCTCAGCAGTCCAGTTTCCCCCAGCATCCCCAACTGCTGCACCACAGCTGTTCCTACATATGAAACATCACTGTTGCCTCTGAATTAATTTAATTCCTTTTGAACCTGTCTTTGCAACTTTTCATTCAACTACTCCACACCTTATTCTACTGAACTACCAACCATTGTACTAAAGCAATGTAACTTGCAACAGCTCAAGAATTCTACTAAGCAAAAACAGTTCAGAGCATATGACCAACCTCTCATTTTTACTTTTCTCCAGCTATCCAATTTTGGCAGTCATCAAAGCTCAGACAATGGGTTAGACACAGCTTTAGCCTAAGCCAGTATGGCCACTGCCACCTTCTAGCACTCAGAAAAATGTTATAGCTGTCAAAATGAAAACAAATAATTTTAATGGTCTCTTCAGGCTTTAATCCATCATTTGTACTCCATCAATAAAAGAACAAATGCTGTTGGGAGTACCAGGCAGCTCTAGGCAAAGGCAATAATGAAAATGAAAAACAGCAAAAGTTGTACTGATGCCCACAAACTCAAAGTGGATCAGACAAAAGAGAAAATATATCTTAAAATTATAGTAACATGTTATCTTCAGGAATTAGGATATTAATCATTAGAAGTAATTCAAATTAGTTCATTAAGAAATACGTCTAGTATGTAGACTTAAGTTTTGAAATTCTTATGGAGGTAGTCCTTGGAGCTCATATCTTATCTCTTGTGACAGACCTCTAGAGGTAGACAAATATTCCACAATCTTTTATCAGAACTGATTATTTTTATTGGCAGGGTTGGGATGGATGGGCTTTTATGAAGGTATTTGAAGACTATAGGCCACAAACCACCCCATCAGCTGCCTCTGTCATACATGCAGCCCTCACAGGAAGGGCATGAATACTGTGGTCAGTGGACTAGAGATGGTCAGAACACGGGCACTATTTGACCAGAACTGCAGCTCTTGCCTAGTCAAGATGATGATGGTGTCCCTGCTTTCTGACACACAGATGCTCACTTGTGTCTGAAGAAAAGAGCTCCTAATCATGGGATCAGAACACCCATACCCTATAGCCAGATCCTTTTGGCAACATGGTTGGTAGACTTTTGGAGCCCTAGCAAGTAAGGGAGGGGACACAAAGCCATAAAGTAGCCCAACCAATCTACAGAGTACTGTCAGTTTGAGAGTGCTCAGGAAGGAGTCTAACACAGACATACATCAAACAGCAGGATTTATTCTTGGGACTTCAACGTGACTCACAACTACAGACTTGTCATTGTAAGTCAAGAAAGTCTCTTAGAGTTCCTTATGTGTTAGGTGAAGACAGAAAACAGTGCCCCTCCAAAGACTAATTAAAGCAAAATTTATCCCAAAATGCAGTTTCTTACTATTAAAATTTGGTAATATATATTGCCAGAACAACAGAGCTGGGGAAAAGGCAAAATAAGTGAGAGAAGGAAAAACAAAAGAAAAATCTTGGAGACAAACCTCTTCAAGTCTGAAACAGAAGTAACAAGCTTCAAAGGGAAATGCTAGTGGAAAACAGCCACTGAGTTGAATTAAATGTTTATCATACCATACACAAGAACTCTATCACTAAAATAATGCACTCAAGCAGGAGATTACTTATTTGTACTCTCAAAAGCAAAGGTCTGGCTACACCCAACTGAGATTTCTTTGTATTCCATCACTGTATCATTTGTTTACAAAATATCTGAAACATTGTTTCTGTGCCCCCCAGAAGACAAAAGGTCTGTGACAAGTGGTGCTTGGGGAGAGGTGGGGGCAGAAGTCATCAGGAACTACAACTACACTGCATTCACAAAAATGAGACCAAACAGACACTAAACCAGAGATTTCCTGTTCAGGACAGATTCAAAAACCTCAGGCAACAAAACAGTCTAAATATGCCAGATCAACAGAAACACAGTTTTAGTGGTAAGAAGTGTGAAAATGGCTGAGATCAGAACAACTGTCGAGCAAATACAGTGAAAGGAATGCAAAAGCAAACATGTCTCCGATGAGTTCCTGCAGCAATGCAATCTGAAATATTCATAAAACTATTTACTTTCAGTTTTTCTTCTGTCCTTTGTATTGCTGTACACATTCACTGATACACACGAAGTCAGCAGGACATTCTCCATCAACTGATGCCATATTGTTTTAAAATCTCTCTCAAGCTTAATAGCATGAAATGCAAAATCCACAGAAGTCTAAAGTCATGACTGTCAGTGATCCTGCAACACTTAGAGTGCCCCTCTGGGCACTTGAATTCAGCTGTTCACTCAGGTGACTAGTTTCCTGTAATCTCCTGGAGGAATGAGTCAGCCCCCTACATCTCAAAAGGAGAAAACCAGCTCTTCTAACTGAAAAGGGAAAAATAAAAAAAGGCTTGGATAGAGTTTAGTTGCCTATCTGAAAATCTTCTTTCACTAGGGGTTGAACTGTCATTTACAAGAGCTGAAAACAAGCTCCTCCCAAATGAAAGCATACTCCATAGAAGTGGAGAGAGAAGAACAGGGTGAAAAAGCATGTATTCAAAACTGACAAGTCTAATATACAAGAATGACAGTACAAAGCAGCTGGAAAGTCTGTTTGCCAAGCCATCTCAGTAGCACACTATTGTCATTGGCATCCCACTCCTCAATGGTTTTGGTCACCACTTTTTATAACTGCTCACACATTTTAATGTAACATCATAATCTACCTATTTTCTAATTCTACATATTTCTCTAAGGGAAGCCTTTGTTTAGTAAGTTACTAAGCAGTAATGCCCTTACAGCTATGGATTCTATTCAGGCAAAACAAAATCAAATTTGCTCATCAAGCCTGTCAGCACCAGTCACCCTCGCTGCCAAGTCAGGGCTGGTCACAATACATGCAGTTGGGAAAGGCACTGCTGTGTCAGTTGGCTGGCATTCTTTTGTCTGACCTGATTTATTATTGGCCCAAACATTTCTGAAGTTGTTTATGTCAACAAATGTTTGCCAGGATAAGTTTAAATACCAACTAACAGTCTTTCCCCCACTACACAGCTCTTCAGACCCCTACAGGAGATGTACATGCAATCCCATTTACTGCTTCCCCACCTAGAATATTAAGGCCTTTTAACAGCAGCAGACTGTCTCCCTACTACCCAATTTCCACCAGTCCGAAAAGAAGGGAAACCACAAACACAACTATTGTTTTGCTGAGGCTAAAAGTTTGTTCAGAAGGGAAGTTAGTCTCACTATTGAAAGACAGCGTAGCAGTCTAGATAAAACAACTGAAAAGTAACACATCCCTCCAAAATCCTTTGAGCCAGAATGCATGTGAGACTGTCAAAGCAGATACTCTCATTCACAATATGTAATAAGGTCCAGCTTTCCTTTAGGAGCTTTTTACAACTAGAAAGATGTGATTAGTTATGTTATGCATTCAAAAAGTTTTCAAGAATATTACACAGTGTGAACAATGAGTCATGCATACTCACTACAGCCACAAGTTTATATACACAGACCAGTCCCTTTAGGCTGAGGGAAAATCTACATAAACTCACCTCACTTTTCAAAATCTTACTATAAACAAAGTAATTTGGATTTTTGCAAAATATTTTCTCCATCTACCTTCATAAACACACTATGCCTTCACTATGGTCAGCATCTACAGATCCAGAACTCACTCTGGACATTTCCAGCAGAATAAATGCAACTGATGAGAACCCCCCAAGGCCCATTGTAGCCATCACCCTCACTAGGTCTAGTCCTCATTTTAAGAACTCCCTTAGTAAATCTATTCTCTTGGGATCAGCTGAAGTGTGTGTACTTCACATCCCCTTTGACTGAAATATAAAAAACTGAATTCCAGTTTTAAGCACCATTTCACATCTTCTCCATAAATCCTAACCTCTTTCAGGACAAACAGGCCATATAAAATAGTCTTGCATGATGGTGGGGAGAACAAGCACACAAACTGGGAAGCAATTTCCCCAATATCTGGATCCAGAACTTTTTATTAAAGTTTCACCTTATAGAATGCAAACAGTCAGCTTCTCATCACTTTCAGTCTTGGAAGGATTCAGAAGAAAGAGGCTTGAGTAACCAACATTTCAATATGCAAGACCAATATCCTGGCTAAGAGACCATTCACTTTATTTACTGAAAATCTCATTTTGACCTTTAGGTAAATTATATCCTGTTTGTACTACATTATATAGCAGGATTACATGGTATCACTAGTTACGCCACCTAGGGCAGGGGAAAATCGCCATTGGAATGAAGCTGATCCAAAGTAAAACAGATTTAATCTAAAATCACATTATTATCATCTTCATCTATGTCCATATTGCATACTAGGACACTGTCAGCACTCAGGTCTGAACCTGATCCAGACTATGAGACTTCCCAGTGAGCATCACAGAGTAGGCAAAACAATCACACAACAATGAACTGTGTGGAAATCACCTAATTCCTACATCTGCAGTTTGGCAAACAGTCCCAGATTAAACCATCATTTTCTTTTCCCCTTGTCTCTCTGTCAGCCCCATTCTAACGTGATTAACAGCCTGGCATATTTGTCTGATTTAACAGAGTTCACTACCACATTCAAAAGACCACAAGAATTAATCAAACACACAGTGAAAACATGTTTTACACTGATTGTGGCTTGACCATAGCAAAGTTATCTGTGCCCCTGCTGTCTGGTCTTCTGTCAAAGCAGTTTTGGTTTTTTAGGCAGTAAACATATGAGTTAGACATGATTTTCATTGATTGTATGGATATAAAATGAACAAAACTTTTTCCTTTAATGGTGGTAGAGATATTTATTAGCAGTCATAGTTCAGGAGTGATGAGAAAGCAACAGTCTTAGCTATCATATTTCTTCCTTTATTTGGCTATGTGCTGCAGGTGTAAGGAAGGAAACGTTTTAAATCACTGAAAAACTCAGAATTTCTGGAAGAATTTATTCCTGCAAAATCTCTAGAAAGGCAGAAAGCTGCAAAAGGGTCTGGTGAAGTCATCACCTTTCTACCCTGTGCACAATGCAGAATAAGAAGCTACCCATCTATCCCTCTGTCAAGAAACATAGTACTTGAAGCTTCCAAATTAGCAGGGTAGCCAGTCCCACCCTTTTTGTTCATCAGTATCATGGCAACTCCTGTTGTCATGGCATCATTAAAACAAACCACACTAAATTCATAGTCTTTAACAACATGTACTCCAACCAATGTTCTAACTACATCATATTGCAGCAAAAAATTGCAATTTACGGGAAATAATCAGCAATAATTAAGCAATTATCTTGATGAGGAAGATCTAGGGACATGTAAAGTTTGATTAGGAATGAGGAAAATAAAGTAATAAAATTAGTAACCCAAACCCCTATATTTGAAAAAAACATTAGAGTTTCGTAAGGGATTTTTTTGAGAAGAGCAATGTACTGACCCAGTTCAGTGAGAATGCATTGAGACTTCCTGCAAACAGCTCACTGAATACAGTATTAAAAGTAGCACTGTTTGATTTCAGTTATTCAACACAAATAATGATTTTGTTATACAAGAAAGAATTTAACATTTGGAAAGTCAGTTGTGTATTTACTGCTAAACTACTAAATTTGTTCTTAAAGTCAGGTTGCACAAATTTAGGTTAAAATAAAAAAGCAACTGGTACTTATTTTTTAAGGGTAAAAGTTGTCTCTTTACTTTCTGAAATAAGCACTGTGAATATGCAAGCTTGCAATTTTTGCAAAAAAAAAAATATCCCTGAATAGAACACAAAACTATCCCTCATTAGTTAATCCTTCCAGGTTAAGTTTCCTAGCATGATGACTTTTTGTTATGTATCACAAATGCCCAAACAACCCTTTCAGATTTGTCATTTGCTATCAGGAGCTGGCCAAAATACAGCAGTATTTTGAACAGTTAGATTCAACCACTAACCATGCTGATTAGCTTGTGATGTGACCTTGAACTGTGGTGGTTTTTGTTTTTCATTAAACTGGGCTACCATTCCTACCCTGTTTTAGTTATGGACCAATCCTGTACTTGTGAAGTCAAGGTGTTTGTAAGAAGTCCTTCTTGACTACATATATAGAGCAAACCCAGACTGAACTAATTTTCAAAAATTAAAATTTCAAAAATAAAGATGTCTTAAAACAATCTTTTCAAAAAGTCAGTAAAACAGGTATATATGCAAAATACATCAGAATAATCAAAATCTTCTAATTCTGCCTACACTGAAAGCAGTTACATATTTTCCTTTTGTTGGTTTGCCAACTGACATTGGCAGAAAAGCTGTTACTTCACATTCACCTCACATTTAAATTCATAGATGAATTCCCCACTTGTTAAAGTGGGGAAGTCTTCCAGAAAAAAAACCTACCACAATGCAGCTTTTAATCTATTTCAATATGCTGTACACTACATGTCTCAAAATTTTTTATTCTACTAGCCTTAAGATTCCAGTCAACTAACCCAGACGTGTTCAGCCATGCAGTTTAATCTTTAGAATACTTTAACATTATACTAAACCAAAATTCAGAGACCACAAACCAGTAATGAAAATTGCTAATGTTTCCTTACTTATCTGTTTCTGACAAATGAGAGAGAAACACTACATGGCCATTTTAGTCACTTTTCCTTTTGCTGAATCTTCCCAGAGATTAAGAATAAAGCTAGGTGAGGATAATGCTTCAGCAGCTTCAGAACACATTTTAAGTTAGAATTGTAAATTGTCAAGTGGGTATAAGACTATATTCTTTAGTATGAATACACTAGCAATAAATCTGATCAGTCACAGTTCACAAAAAATCATATCCATTGGGAAAGGCATCCATACCACTAATAGTGACTAGTTACTTATTTCTTATTCAAGGATATTTCACTAAAACTTAGTCAAACAGTCACTAGACTGAACAGCTGCCAATGGAAGATACTGTTAAAATAAAATGAGAACTCTTATGCTCTAAGCAACTATGTTCCTTGCATAGTGGTTCAAGTTCTGAGAGTATATGAAGTAATATTCACTCAACATTTACAGCACAAATTTTCGGAAAAGAAGAACAAATCACAAAATGAAAGAATCTCCCCTAAGTTGATCATACCATATCAAACTAGCACACAGAAAGGGTAATATGAAGCTTTAAATTAATTTAACTTTTGGTAACCAACATCAAGAGATTATCAAACAATACTTAACCTTTAACTCATGTTAATTTTAGTCTAGAATGCTGTTTGTTCTACATGCCTGCCCCTTTCACTTTTAGCCTAAGCCACTGACTGAGTGAAGAAGCTATTTTACTGCTGCCTGCCCACCTATTTTTCCAAAGACCACACAAAGCCAGGATTACGAGATAATATGGTGTTAAACAAAAGGTGTGTTACTTCATGCATTTATTTTAAAGGATCTTTTAAACACAACTATGGACTGCTATAGGATGTAATAGTAGTCCATTTCTGGTTTGTTGATTAAAAGAAAAAAGTTACACTTTAAAATCAACTTACTTAAAGTGGTATTCAAATCCCTAAAGCAGCAGCTAGTAACATCAGTTGTCTAGAAAACGGGTGAACATAAAGGATTAAGGGTTATTTGAAGTTCCTTCACTGATGTCCTGCTGAAACAACCACCCAAGAGAGTAAAGCCTGACTGCATAACTCACAGGTGACAGAGCCATTTGAATGGTCCAAAGGAAATACTTTAAAAATCTTCCCATTTACTAGATTCAGGAACAGTCAATCCCCACTGCAATATGTTTTGATACCAGTTAATTCACATCAAAACATTTTTGAAGATTTTGTAGAAAGAGAAAACACAGTAACACTATCATAAAGGCAGCAACTGATGTCACACTGGCACTTGCACTTAAGACAACAGGAACTCACTGTACATCTCACCATGAATTTTTAACACAGTAGTATTTCTTAATAAATACCTTGCAACAGAAAGGTGAGAAACACCGCAGAATTAATTTGCTTTGTGGTTCTGGATTCACCCAGCTGTTTCTCCCTAGTACCACTGAAGTTGTCATTCCAGATGCTATATCAAAAATTTATATTCTCCATACCTACTGCTTTCTTTCCAAATTAAGTTCTCAGCCACCTTCTCTACAATCTCATGTCTAGCCATCATCTGAAGCCCACTAGAGCTAGAAGGAGTTCTCCATTGCTTGCTGAATTTTTTTGCTTGTCCTTAACACAAAGACAAGCTTAAAACATGAACACCAGAAAGCATTTAATCTGACCACTCTGCAGTCTGAATTCTACTGTCAAGTTTCCCCCTCTTCACCACTGGCATAAGCTATTTATCACAGTCACTTTCTCAAAGCCCTTCACAAATTGTCTTCACTCAACTTTCACAATTCATGTGTGCTACCAGGCTTTCAGATAAACAATTTGCAGCTTACTCAAAACAACAAAGCACACAGAACTACTCCTCAAAACAGCTGCCTCCTTCAACTGCTCTTCTGTCAGAAGTGGATAACCTACTTGTGAGCTGAGACCACAGCCCATTTTGACCACCAATCTTCACCGCTCTGCACCTCCATTTTAGTGATTCCAGTAAACATCTTTTTTCCCACTTGTTGTCAGCACTGGACAACTTCTGGACAGATCTTTCAATTCCATTGTTGCAGTACATACTTACATACCCTGCACACAATCAATGAATGAAATAAAAAATCCACAGCAGAAATAAACAAAAAACCCCACAGAAAAGCATACTACTAAAGAATCCATTCATACCACTATCAACACTAAAACAGGAAGATGAATCTGTGAACACTGAGCAGTCTTTAAGCTAATGCTTCAGGAATACCATGTCCATAACTATTTCAGTGACATATTATCTTAAAAGTAGAGCTAAGAATATAGCTGTAGTCCAAAAACATTAACTGAGAAGCTCTCAGTTCCTTCCCTCACAACACAGAGACCTAAACCAATCACACCTGCATAAATTGGGAAAATTTAAATACAATACGTAGAGAAGAACTTGGAAATGCTAAGTACAATGCCAAGTCCTAAAAATGTCAAAGGGTCTTTTTGAAAAGGCAGGAAAGTGCTTTGATTCCATCATACAAATACACTCCCTGCAACTTACTAATCTACAATCCTGCAATTGACATTTTCAATTATTTTTTTCATTTTTTAACACATCTTTGCTGAAACTTCCTCAGTAGGTCTTTCCCATCTTGCAGATTTCTAAATCCAGGAAAGGACTGAGATATGATAAGAGTTAGAACAACACCCGATTTCTTCCAAAATAAGAACCTCCCCTTCCCTTTAGTACGTGCAGCAAGATCCACAACCCCACAGTCATTCTGTGTCTCACAGGTAAGTAGCACTAACACAACTTGTACCGACATTGTGAACTGCTGCAACACCCACCTGTAGGCCCTGAACCAAGCTATACACAGCAGAAAGAATCAACATATTTGAAAAAGGGAACATGTTATATTACTAAAATAGCTTAAATATCTGAAGCAGTTCAGTCATGACAAAGAAAACAAGACTGAAGAGGTAAGTTTTGTTAACTTAAGATTAAAACTGGTTTATCAACTAAAAATAACTAATTGGCAACTAAGAATTCCTACATACTTTGAAAATTAGTCCAAGAAATTATTCAAGCAATAAAGGAGAAAAAATGGTGAAAAGGAAAAATCCTTTGTTCAGCTAAATCACAGCCTCTACAAAAGAAAATTCCTCAGGTCCTAGGTTTTGCAGTTACACTGTTCTGTAACAAATGTCATTAAGATGTAAGTTTAACTCAAATGTTAATATTTTCTACAGCCTTACATGAGTCACCTCCGTCTTCCATAAAAAGGGGCATTTTAGGCAGACAAAGGAATAAGTTCCCATTAAGTCCCTATTTTCCTGAGAAAAGGGAAACAGCTACATATGAAAATCAAGGTCCAAGCTCTCTATCAAATCTCCTAACCTGCCATGCTGCTCTAACTCTAACCCATTACCAAGACATTAGCTCTAACAATCAAACCACTAAAACTGTCAGATTAGGTGAACATTTGCTCAGAATTAAGAGAAAAGTCAGCTTCAGTTCTGTGACTAGCTAAATAAATAGGAAGAACAAACACTTCCAACTAAACTGGTGGAAAAAATGGTTTACTCTATGAAACCTTCATGAAGTCAAGATCATAAAGATGACAATTACAACTGTTAACTCTATGCTGTCAGGCATAAAAAAACCTATTTGTATTGATGTTCTTCTTTTATGTTGCAACTTTGAAAAATCAGTGCATGAGCAAAAGGAGAAAGTTGAATGGTTTTGTACTATAATATATTTCACCAAGAGTGGGAAACTCATTTATGGCAAGCATTTTTTGTTTTGCTTTTAAACACAAGTGCTCCTACACGCACATGGGAATTGCTGTTTAGAACACAAGACTTAGACTGGATATGGGTCAAATCTTATCTTTCAGACATTACAACAGAGTTATTGGAAAGATACAAGTTGTTTTTTGGTTCAAGTGTTGTGGTTCCTTAAGCTGCAAACTGTACTAGAAGAATTTTTGTTGTTGAAAGGCCTACCTTTACTTTCAAAAACAAAAGTACAACTGTTCACCCTCTTCCTCACTAGGAAGGAATATTGAAATATTGAAGTGTGTATGCAGCTTTTACTGTATTTCAAATGTTTCCTCACTAGTGACCTTTCATCTTGCTGGTCTTGTAATTTCAGTTCCATTACTCTACTTGCTGTGATGGGAAGGGAAGCTAACTCTAATTAACACTTCAGCTAAGGTTTTAAGTGTTTTGAACACCTTTTGTACATCAGAAATGTGAAAAGGAGAAATAATGAAGTTTTTCCTTGTATTACATTTTTTTTGCACTTCAAAAGCAACATAAAAATGAAAAATGCCTGTGCTCTCTTATAAATAGCTCAGAGCTTTCCAAAAGAAAGATATGCTAATTATTTAAGTCAACAAAAATATCTGACAGCACATAAGGGTTGATTTTACATTTTAAACACTCACAAGCCTTCAAGATACCCCCCTCCTGACTGCTGATCTTAGACACTATAGCAACAAGTGAACATTTGTTCTGAAGGAATGTGGAGTATGCAACTGGGGGAGGGGTAGTACTATCAGTCACAAACTTATCTCCTGGTCCACTAAGTTATTATTTAACTTCAATCTTCCCTGAAACTGAAGAAAACAGCATTTACTATCCAACATTAGCAACCAGCATTTAACAGGCAGCTTACACTTTGACTATGAAGAACACAGGCTTGCTTGAACTCAGCTTCAAGAGGAGGTTGGTTTTTTCCTCTCTTTCAGAATAGTGGAAACAGAAGAATTGTTCCATGACTGCAGATGAATTAAGCAGTGCACCATCACTGCAACTTGCAAAACAAAACAGAATACCCAGCTCCTCTGGCTCTGGTCACAGTGTCTGAAAGTCCAAGACTCCCTGACAAAAGCCTGCAGACAGCAGACTCAGGAAATAGGAGGCTTGGGCAAAACAGATTGTGGGATGATCTGGAGTGAAATGAAAAGAAAGGTGGGAAGTTCGCTCTCCCAGATTAAGTGCAACATTCCTGGGGAAAACCTATGGCTCATAGCTATGCCTGCCTCCCATAAACTGACTGTAAAATATCTTTTCTTCACTGCTGTGGGTTTGCCTTCATCCAGGCTGTACATCAGCCTTTCTTTGTATAACTTCTCAAGTCTGAGGAAACTGGGCAGGAATTGAACACAACTCAGGGCCAGGGATCTCAGTACTTTCTGTCCAAGAGAGGGATCAGAAAAGGATAGTGTGAAAGTAAAGGAAGCATGGGAAAATGACTAGGTCTCTGGCTTGCTGTGGTCCTACAGCTACACTAAGAGAAACAGCATGTCTCATTTTTTCTGGGTTTTGCCATTAAAAAACCCATGAGAAGCTCTTAAAAAAAGTCACTACTATTGCCCTTCAGTTCTTAGCAATAATTTTACTTGTTAAAAAAATTAAGGAACTATTTGTTCTTATCCTTGTTTATATCCTTTTCATCTTTTAGCTTGAAAGACTATTTTACATTTGTGAAAGAACAATTTCAACTTCAGATTGACAGAACTTCTACATAGCAGTGGCTACTACTTGGAGATAGGTGAAAGGGTGTAGTAAGGAATTTCCAGGTCAGAAAGACTGGAAGCAGATATGACTTTGCATGTAAGAAGCAGGTTTCAGAAAGGCAAGTTTAGAAGATGACTCTCAAATTCAAGTGTGCCAAAAGCTCAGTGCTAAGGTGATGGGTTAACCTGCCATCTACAAAGGGCACTCTCTGCTTGCTGCTCTCCCCGCCACCACCCCACCTTCCATATACCCCTGTCAAACTTAGCATTCAATTAAGCAGACAAAGGAATTGATACAGGTTTTAGCAGTGTATGCTGTGATGCCAGACTGGAGGGCCACACCAACTCTGCCTAGAACCTCACAGTCCTGTTCCATTTTAACCTCTGGCCACTTGTTCCTTTGCCAGCCACCTTCTCCCTCTTTGCTGGTACTCAGTACAACCTTACAGCCAGCCCACGGAACTGATCTGGCTAAAAACTAGTTCCTTTCTTCCTAGGACTAGTTTTCAGGTAGACCTGCCCCCAAAACTTGGCTTGCTATGCAGTCATCAGAGAACTACCACCTCTCTCAGGAAGAAACAGTGAGATCACAGCAGCTCATGTAGAAGTTTCTTTGTAAACTGCTGTGGAAATAGACTACTGGCATGCTCAAAATAAAGCCCCAAACATAACAAGCTTTATAATAAAAAACCAGCAGTTTTAGATGCATCTTGAGGATTTTAAACAGTTACAGAACTCTATCAACAATTAAGCTGCTGATGGAGAGGGGAAAATAAAGGCAATTTCAGCAGGAGCACATCAGAAGTTACTCCTTGCAGCTGCCCCAGCCTGGTTTGGTCCCGGCCTCTCAGCTACTGAGGCTCAAACGGACACTTCTGCTAACTCTGCCATGGGAACAACAACATCCAAAGCAGCAAATACAAGTTGTCAGAATTCACCATCTAATTTGGTTCAGGAAGAGGATGAACAATCTTATTACAGACAAATGCCTTTTAAAAATGTAGTTAGTTCCTTGTGGATCAAGTTTGAATAGAGCTACAAAGTACAAAAAACTTATATTTTAATAATAAATCACAGAATTATTCTTCAGATACTGCAAGCATATTACATTTTGACAGACTCTGGAAGTGATAAAGGTTAAAATTCCACTTTACTCAAGTATTTTTAATTCTGTAATATTTATTAGTTACCAGATAGTTTGTTTTCCTTCTTTTTTTGTGCTACATGGAATAAGAAAAACGGTGTGCTACACATTACATGGATTCCTCTGCTTTTTTCTAGCAATTCTCAAAGGTCATTTAAAAATTCACAAGCAAGTTGTTTACACATTTGATAATCACTGTTTTCACAGTTCACAAAAGTTAGCTGCCCTGACAACATTTTACTTTCCCTTCTCTCATGAAAGTTTTTTATTTATCACACAAACCACCCAGCAGAAAACCAGCACCATCTTCCACAGAACGTCCAAAGAGATCAGTCCAACTGCCCTCAAATCAAAACAAATATAAAAAACTCCCCCAAATGTTGCTTCCAGAAACTTGCAAAGAAAAGTAAATATCAGATCCTTGTTTAGAGCAGTTTGCCCACCTACCAAGCATTCATAGTATGAGGTGTCATTAGACAGGTAAATGCATCCAGTTTAAGGTGTATCAAAGACAGCACCTTTCATTGAGGAACATCAAAAATGGAGTAAAGAACAAACAGCAAAATTACACCTAGTATTAAAAATTACCATAAATTCAATCTGTAATCTTCACTGCAATAACTAATGAACTTCAGATTTTCCCTAGCAAAGCAGGACAAACTGACTTTCAAGAGCACTGCCTCAGAAAAAAGGACATTAGTATTTTAGAGGGTAAGAAAATAAGGAAATAAAAAACCAAAATGCTAAAAATACTTCAGTGCCTTAATCATACTAAAAATAGGGACAATATACATTATCAAGCCAGGAGGAGCTGAAGAGAAATCATTCACCTTTGAGCCTCAGGCACTGTACTCAGTAAATGGCCTCTAGCTTTTAGTGTAGCACATGATTCACACCAATCTCTGTAGTGCTAAAAGAAGGTTTTGAAGTCACTAGATATTACAAGTTCCTCATTTTGAGGAAACTATTTACCTTGAGACACCTTTAGAATTGTCCCACTGGGGTGAGTATCTTATCCTTCAAAAATAACAACCTGATAGGTTTCAAGTTAGGTAGCATTCCTGATGCTTTTGAAAGTATTGGTGCTACTATAACGAGAATGCAAACATTCCTGACCAGGCCATCCAGCTTCAGCAGTACTTTTGCCTCTGCTTCAGTTTAAAACAAAAAACCCAAAAAACCACCAAAAGACACCAAAGTAAAAAAAAAAAAAAAAAAAAAAAAAAAAACAAAAAAAAAAACCCACACAAACCCACAAAAAACAAACCACAACAAAACAAACCCGAAACAAACAAACAAAAACTGAAAACAAACAAACCACCACCCCCAACAAAACCAAAAAACAAACCCCAAATCAAAAAACCCTATCAAACTCTAAAAATTAAGACACATTCTGATCCTCAGAGAAATCTGTGATGAAAGATAATAGTTTTATCTTGCTACTCTGGTTCTAAGATACCTGGGAAAAAAGAATATACTAACAGTTTCGAATGAACTATAATTTACATTTATTGAAGATAGGATGAAAATGAAGAAAAAGTTTTTGCTCATTAAAAGGATGCAGAATTACCCACATGAAGTACACGATGTCACACTTTGAAGATTACTTCAAAGTATGTGATAAAGTAAGCAAAAATTCCAAAATATATTCTAAAGTACAGTCAAGAAGCCTACATATTAAAATGTAATTACTTCTGCACTTTTAAACCACATGCAAATTTTACCCTTAGAGCTATTCATAATGAAACACAGTATTTCCCACAGTCTCTTATAGCATATATTATACTCCCCCCCCCCAAAATAAAAGCAGCAGATGTCACAAGGCTAGTAGGCAAGCACCTTCAGAGTAGGGAAACAGGAATGCTTTCCCCTCTCTAATGCAATCCAAGCAAAAGCTGCTATGTACTGTTTACAGATGAAATACCTTTGGTTCATAATTACAAGATATTTTACTGTGTCCTAAATATTCTTTTGAGTGGTCTTTTTAAACCGGAGAAAATGAATCTCATCTGAGAAAAGACCACACAGTAACTTAAAAATCATTTACTGAAAGCAACAGTAAGATTTATTATATGCAGTAAAAGCTTGGGCTGTAATCCTCATACAGTCTCTTGTAAACCTCATACATAAATACCTATTAAACAGATTCTCAACTTTGCATATCAATACAGTAAGCAATCTTTTTTTGAACTGGTAGATTCTTTAATACGAGTTTGTAACAGTTAGGTCTTGCATGTTTGGGACAAGAACTAACCTCTTCAAGTTACAGGATTTACCTTAAATACTTCACACATTTCAAAATCTTTAATATTTTCAATACTGTGGTCAGGTTTTTAAGCCCTCAGCAGATGTCCATGGGAAACAAACAACTTCTCAGTCCCTAAAACTGCTTTTACCATAGGAAGTTACTTACAATCTTGAGTGCCACTACTCTGAAAACCACAGACTGGCTCTAGCCTTTAGACTGCACTTCCCTGTGTGTCCTACCTTTCCAAAGAGAGGTGTAAGTTGAAGGCAACATTAAGGTTCTCACACTCACAGCCAACAGCTGAAATGTTATTGTTGGAACTTGAAGCACAGAGAAAACTCACCAGCTTTCAAGCCATTATGTCTTAAAAGTTTGTACTTGGTATGTACATTAAAACAGAAAGAAGTAAACCTGGGGCACATCAGGAAAACAATGCCATCAATAAAACTGAACAGTCAAACCAACAGCACAAAGAACAGCACATATTATAGGAAATGATCTCAGTCTTCTAGGTATTAATTCAACATACGCTCTCAGATCTGACTTTCCAGGCAGGGATTGCTGGGGAACTGTTTTCATTATCCTCTTGTCAGAAAAGAAAGAAGATTGACTTATTATGAGACTTCTCAATAAATTTAAATTCTCTCTAACTTTATAAAGTAAAAATGCTACAACTGAAGACAACCTTTCAGTTCAAACACAAAAACACAATCACAACAACTGTCCTTACTAGTTGTAGTAAGGACATGACAACCTTGCTCATCTGGAAATTTAGCTGAAGACTGGACCAAGAGACTGATGCACTAACTGCATCAGTGTTTCAGCCTGTCATCAAGTAGAATTAAATATAAAATTTGTGAAACAGCACTGGGTTCATTGACCTAGGTTCAAAAAATGCCCAGAGTTCTCCTTTAGTGAAGACAACAGTAAAGTATCTCGATCTTATGCCTCAGATTGAATCACTAATAACAGAATGTGACTGACATCCAGTGAGTGCAAGGCCTAAAGGACAGCAAGAACTGAAGGGTATGGAACATATGGTATTTCACTCAACACAAGAGACAACTGCAGCTCCCTCATGTCCAAACAGCTGTCAAATTTTTAAACTCTACAGTTACATTCAGAGTGTTTTGTTTGCTGGTTTGGGGTGCTTTGGTTGGTTGGTTGTCGGTTTAGGTTTCGCTTTGTTGAAGGGTATCAAAAATTTATTCAGCATTATGACAATGAGTCTACTGTAAGAAATTAAATCATATTAGCAAAGGAATGCAAAGAGAAGTAGCCTTGAAATCTGGAACATTTAATTTACCTAATACTCCCCTCAAGAGTTTTCAACTTATTCTTCATGTGACACATCGACTTGCATTGGTACCATAACAAAACACGTTTCAAGTCTGTAATCCCAAGGCACTTATGTCCTAGTTTAGGCACAAACACATGTTATAACCCAAAATCTCTTAGATCTGTCATCCAAGATTGGATCACTACATCAGAGGAATGTTAAGTGAATCACAGGTGAGTAACTTCTGGGCTCTTCCATGAAAGCTCAGGTACCACAAACAGGGAATAGAGCATCAGTCAGTGTGACACTGAAGGGACACGCCCTTGGCAATCAGCTGCCAACCACTGCAGGACCCCAGCAGCAGAACAGGGACAGCTGAGAGCCACGTGGTCAAGCCTGAAGCTACTGTGCATCAGGAGTTCACACCAATCGGCCACAGAGGCAACACAACAACTAATAGTTGATGCAGAAGCTGAGGGAACTGGTTGGAAGCAGAAAGACCTATAGCAGTCTCTAGGCATGCTTACCAAGCAAATATAAACACTCACTGATGCAACCCTTCCAAAAAGAAAAATAATTTCCTATCCCTGCAACTGATTCCATCTTCAAATAATTAATGTAACCAATTTCAGTATGGTGGTAAGCTGTAAGCATTACAAGCCAGAATGTTATGTGCAAGAAGTCTGTTCAACCACCTTAGAGTTTTTGTTCGTTTTCGGACAGACAATGGTGAACATTTGCCAAACATGAGAAAACACAAACCAAACTATGCAGCTTCCAGGAGGTTGTCTCCAGCAGTAAGCAAGGCCAGCATTACAGAGCTCACTATATTATGGGGACAAAGGTCAAAAAGAACACTTCCAACTATGGAAGAGAAACATCTTTCCTTTATAAATTATAAATCCTTTAAATAGAAAACACTCACAAATTAATTCTATACCATATTATAAAATAAGATGACAACTCCTGTTTTCCCTGTTAGTTTTTTTGGATCTTTTGAGCTCAAAAGTTTAAACTGACAAATAATTAACTACTGCTGCATGGCAACGGGAACACTTCAGTGTTTTGATAGTCCTTTCCTATAGGATGCCTATTTCATTCTCAGTAGGCACCAGACACCCAACCTCACAAATAACTCTTCATCTTGTGTGCTCAGCAAAAACTATGAGGATACAAAGCGATCACAAGTGTCAAATTATTGCTCTTTTAAGAACTGTTCACACACATTTTAGCAGCAGTATGCACACTCACTTGAACACAGAGGTGACTGCAAATGTTCAGCACTCAGGACATTTATACAAAACTGCTCTGGCTGTCGCTTCAGTTATTAATCTCACAAAATTTAGATAAAAGCTTTCCTGCTGAAGACCAAAACTGAATAAATGGTATTTCCCCAAAAGGAACAGGCACACAATAACACACACATCTCGCAAGCAAGAAAATTTGCAGTTTTCCACCTGCTGGCAGAAGACGGTAAATACTCCTCTTGCAAAGGAAGACAGTGGAGTTGTAATCTACCTTACTACTATTGTGGAAGACTTAAAAAAACCAAATCAGTAATAGAACTGTTTAGAATTATAAAAACATTCAAGTGGTTAAAAAACTAATCAGTTGATGGTCTCAAAAATTCAAGCATCAGCCTAGACAGCCTGCTAAGAGCTTATTTTCTCTTGTTATGATGATGAAACAGATTGCACTGTTCTGGTGAGGAAATGCAGAACCCAAACTAAAAACCATCACTTCCCGTAATCATCATGCTGGGGGTGGGGAGGGAAGAGGAAGGGAGGATAAATGGTGAAGGTAAAGGGCAGAGGGAAACAACCACAGCAAACACTAATTAAAACACAGCTGTTATGAGTTTCAGAAAAATCTAAGAATTAAGAACAACTGACACACCTTCTGAAAGAAAGGCTTCCTTCAAGTAGAGTAGCACATCTGCAAATTTTCTGACATCATTCACCAGTTGCATGATATATTCTGGATCCACGACAGGATTATCATAGCAGTCTGAGTTGGAGCTGATGCTGCTCAGAGAGCTGCTCTTGGTGCTGCGCCCCATTCCCCAGTTTGCTGAACTCGAGATGCTGAAGAAGTTGGAGGTAGAGAGTCGGGCTAATCCCAAACCACGCTTGTTACTTCCGCCGTTCTGTCGCAACATCCCAGCAGCCGCTGTGCCTGTGGAGCTCCCGCAGTCAACACTCGCTCTCACTTGATGTCCATTGGACAAGCAAAAGGTGAAACCCTTAAAAATTGGGGAGGGGGAAGGAGGTGGGAGAGAAGGAAAAATGCTGATTAGTATAGGAATATATGTGAAGCAATACTTTTGTACCCACAAGATCCTAAACTTCTTTCAAGATGATACTGCTTTACATAAAAATGCTAAACTGAGTACTATAAAGGCTTTGGCTATTTGAAGTTATTTAAATTTGTACAGCAGATAGATTGTTGCATAAAAAAAAAAAAATCAGTGGCACGCCAAAATTATTTTAAAAGGTAATCATGGTGTATGCTTATTTCATGAGAAGTTTCTTCCGTGAATATTTAGAAATTGCATTCTCTACATTTACTAAGATGTATTTTACCATGAAATGTTACTTCAACTGAACACAATTGCAAAGACACTTGACATGATACAGACTATGATCAACATCCCCTCTTCCATGAGCCACCAAGCTGTATTCAGCATCCTGTCTCTTAAGATAATACACACACCATTGATCTGATAGGATGAATTTTCTGTGTGCAGTGTGCCAAGCAAGAAACCATGGCCTATCACAGTTTGTCTCAGAAAGGAAAACATGCTCAAAGAAGTTATGTGGGCTGGGCTTTTCAGCCTGTTATCTATCAATAAGAAAGGCAATCAAAAGAAAAATGAAGAGAATGAAAAAATATTACACTATCAAAGTTTATCTGCAAGTCTCAGCACAGTTATCTTGAATGATGTTGCTCTGCTCTGAAAGTTCCACCATAAAAATGCACAAATTTGGGCGAGTATAAATTAGGAAACTACCTGCATTCCATTCCTTTAGGAAAAAAAAACCCAAACAAACAGAAAGCCTCTGAAAATTTTGCCATGTCAGGTTAAGTGATTCATTTCAAAGCAAACTGCAGGTGGCAGAGTCAGGTACGCTTCCAGCAGCTCCCACAATGCCTGCTGTTGTTCTCTCAACACCAGGAGAAATTCTCAGTGTTTACACCATAGCGTAAACACCACAGGGAAAAAAAAAACCCAAACTGGAACATAACAGCTAAAAAGCTAATGTGGTTTGCAGACACATCTGCAGCAAACCTTCAGATTCAATTACTTTACCTAAAAATAAAAGTTATTATGAAGTAAAAAATACAGGTTGAAACGGCTTCTCCTGTGTATGTTTGTATTTGGTTAGACCAACTGAAGTAGTAGCCCCTTTACCACTTTGAACACTCCCACTATGAATTTCAATAGGCATTACTCTAATGCACTTCAATTACTTTTTCCATTATTTCTGCTTTATTTCTGTTCGCAGTTTAAAAATATCAGAGGAAACGTGGTCAAAGCAGTTGTTTTTGTAATTAATGTGCAGGCCTTCCAGGGAGTGTGTGCTGGGGGAGAGGGAAGAAAACTTCAGAATTTAACACAAATTAACTGCTTTAATTTCTGTTTACTGCTTAAAGTCAGTACGTACAAGAGCACTCATGACACTATACAAATAATGCAGATAATTAAGCAATTCGAAACACCTCAAGTAGATTGAAGTGAGGTTTACACTAAACACAGTGTTTAAGCAAGTTTCTTCTGTTCCCACATATAATTCTCATGGCTACAAAGCTGCTTTGCAATTCTATCTTGCAATTAAGGCAAAACAAGACACATAACCTTCTCTCCTCTTAACAAGTGTGATATCTATTTATATCAAGAAAGATTTTCATATTATTTAAAAGACATGCCTCTTTTAAGTCTAGCCAGCTTCAGAGTCAACTTTTTAAGTAGCATGATGTGTTAGACCTGTTCCAGTGGCAAGTCCATGCTTTTAAAGCTGTGTTATTTTAGAAATGCTGCCTTTTTGTACAAGCAGTACAATAATGCCACCACTTTGAAAATTTTTAAAGTGATGACAAGTGTTTCTAAGCAGGAAAAACTTGCAAAAACCAAAACTGAGCAGCTTAGCACAAGAGGCACCTTTTCCTCATAAATATTAGCCTTTAGGTCTGTTCCTCCTGTGTTACGAGGCAGATGGGGAACGTTTCCCTCCCAGAACACATGCCTTTCATTATTGAGAAGTGTTTCATATTTCTTCAGGAGACTCTGGCTTTGAAAAAGAAAAGCATCCACCAGCTTTGCTATAAACGCCTCCAGACTCCTTTGGCTCACAGCGAGCCATTGCCCGTCCCGACGGAAAAAAGATAAAAAAAACCTAAAGCGCCAGATATTTCAAAAATTTGCTCTCCCAGCACAATCTCCCCGGTAGGGAGGGGAAGAAGGGAAAAAAATAAAAAAAAATAAAAAAAAATAAAAAATAAAAAAAAAAGAAAGAAAGGAAAAAAGGGGCCACGTCGCTGGCGGGGGCCGAGGGCAGGGCCGCTCCCGGTGCCCCGGGCGGGGGTCGGCGCTCCGCCCTGCCCCCGCCCCGCATTCCCGGCGCCCCGCGGCCGGCCCGGACCGCACGGCCCCGCGGCGGACACTCCCCGCGGCGACCCCGCGCAGCGCCGGCCCCGGGGCCGCGGCAGGTACCGGGGAGGGGCTGCCAGAGGTGCGGGGCAGGGCGGAGGTGGGCGCGCGGGGAAGCAGCCGGCACCGCTCCGGAGAACCGCCGGGCGGGGCGGTGGGGGTCACCGGGGCCAGACTCGCACCGGGCGGGGGACGCCGGGCCCCTCCGGCCGCCCCCGTTCCCCCGGCGGCTGATCGGCTCCCTGTCCCACGCTCGCCCACGGCTCCTCCCGGCGGCGAGAGGCAACGCCCCCCCCTCCTCCCGCCGCGGCATTCCCGTAGCCCGCGGCCGGCGCTTACCGGAGAGCGGCGGCCGAGCGCAGGCAGCAGCCGGGCCGCCGCGGGCCCCTCGCGCGGCCGCCCCGCTGCCCATGGAGCGCCCTCCCCTCAGCGAGCCCCGCGCGCGCCGCCGCCGCCCCCAGGCTCGCCACCGCCCCCAGGCTCGCCACCGCCCCCGGCCCCGCCCGCGCTCCGCCATTGGCCGGGGGGCCGGGGGCGGGGCTCCCGCGGGACACGCCCCCTCCGCGGGCCCGGGCGGGAGCGGGGCCGGGGAGCGGAGCGCGGAGCGGAGCGCGGGGCCAACCGCGGGTGCGCCCGCCGGGCACCGCGGGCAGCGGGAGCCGCCCGCCGCCCAGCGAGCGTGCCCGGCGCGGGGAGAGGAGCCGCACTGCAGCCACCGGTGCACACGCAACAAGCTGCAAAAGGGAGGAGAAGTCCAAATTCAGGCTGCGTGGTATTTAGCAAACAGGCTTTGCTTTTAAGTGATTTGGCCAACGAGAAACACAAACAGCTTGGCAAAGCACAGAATAAATTTCTCATGCTCAACCTCCCATGCTTTGTATTCCTGGACCCAGTTTATCATCAATTTTACAGCTTCCAGTATTGTTATGATTGAATAACGTACACACACACTTTCTACTGTACTCAGCCCACCTTTATTCCTGGATGAGCTCTGTTGGCCACTTAATGAAAATGAAAACAGTAACAAAATTAATATACGGCATCAGACTATATCCTCAGCATGGGAGTTGATTCAGCTACCCAGACAGCCCAAATTTTGGCATAATTTACCTTCTGAATTTAGTTGCATGTGCAGATATATGCACTTTTTCTGGTTAAGAGGAAAGAGAAGTTGGAAAAGCAGAAATCTGCATCATCATACAGAAACTCAGTTCCCAGTGACACCATGACCTTTGGACCTGAGTACAGACTTCTGTTACATCATCTCGCAGTGATTGATGGCAGCAGTAGTTTTTCAATCTTCTGGAGGCAGAACTACAAACCCACACTTTATTTCTCTCTATTAAAATTGTTAATTTAAATTTAGCAATCTTAGATCCAATGCCCAAGCTCTGGAAGGGGACTTTCAATAATGTATCAAAGCCCTCAGCATCTATTTCCTAGCCCAGTTCCTTGACACTAGCAGTTTCAGGCTTTACATCTTCAATTTCCCCATCCTTGCTCCAGCCTCCTTCCCAGGCACTCCCATGCAGGATTTTGTGTTAGAGCACCAACCTTCTCCTTGGTTCATCCTTCCTCTCCATATTTGCCATTATTTATTCTATTGGAAGAATTTTATTCAATTTCTTTTGGAATTCATAAAGCCTGAAACTAAACAACTAGACTAAAACAAGTTGTGACATTTCTTGTCTCTAGTGTCAATGTTAATCACTGTTCAATAACTTTTCTTCACCTTGAAAAATTCTAAATAAAATATGATGGAAATTTAGAAATCCGATGTTATAAGTAAGTGTTATAAATTCTTCAAGTTTTCTAAGCATGGGGGAAAGAAAAGTAAAAAAGAAAACAATACTCTAACCTTCAAAAGGATTTTGATCTTCAGGTAATCGATACTGCAAGTGTTAAAATCAGGGCAGGGTAAACAATTGTAAACTAATTTAATGTGAAAGCAAGGAAGTATGGTAGGGAATGTGGGTTAAATAGTACAATCAACAATCATGCCATCAGAAAAAGAAAGGTTTATTGTGGGAAAAGTCATTGAAACATTTGATAAGTGTTCAGTAGCAATAAAAAAGATAAACAAGAAATTCCACCTATACTTATCAATAGATAGAATACAAAGCAATGGATACTTTTTGGTGAGCCAAACCTTTGTTCAAAAGAAGAGCCAATAGCTACAGCAGAGTCTCTCTTCCTTACATACCCTCTTTTTGAAAATAGAAGTGACTTTATCTTGCCGTAATTACACCATTCCCAGGTACATTTTAGAAAACGCTAGGAGAAATAGACTCAGCTGTTCCAAGTACATAAATACTCTACTGAAGTAGATATACACTTCATTATGCTCCAACCCCTCCATAGTCTTGTCTCATGTCAGCTCCCACATAAGCTAACATGGGTCCATACAAGAGTTCAGCAAATTTGCTGCTGAATTGTTTAATTGAGAAAAAATAAAATCTGTTCTAGAAGTCAAATTGAAAGTGACAAAGAAATAGAAATACTAGGATTACATGTTTTTATGCTTTTGAAATTTTTTTTTCAGTTACTTTTGATTTAAAACATAAAAGTGTTCTACATTGTGGGAGGCCTAACTTCAAACATCTTTTGAAAAAAAGGATTTGAGCCCACATGCTGCATTATGGGAATGTTAGGTGAAGTTTTGGGTTTTCCTCAAAGTAAAACAACAAACAATTGTCCTTTTGCATTTTCATTGTTCAGAGCTTTTTTTCCTCCCCTTTTCAGTTTGGCTGCCAAATTGAATACAGAATATCTGCACTCCCCCTGAATCAAATCTAGCACAAAACAGCTGCAACCATCTCTCAGACTCTACAGTGTTGATGCCTTGGAAAATATTACATGAAAGAGAAATGGAAATAATAGATCTTCCTTCAATATGTCTTGCATAAAAGGCCAGGTGTACATCACAGCTTTCAACTTTTGCTGCAGCAGATAAATTGGAACGAGGATTAAGGGTCTGACAGCTGCTGTATGTTGCTCACCCTTTACTAGTCCACAGGGCAAATGCCCCTCTTTAGCCAAGTATAGTCTGCAGCATCACTGATGCAGGCTTCAGGGCAGTAACAGAAGTTGAGCAGGTGATAGGTTGCTTAAAGTCATTTTTTTTCTGCACTTGATCCAACTATCATAGTTTACTGGGAACTAATTATTCGTCAAATTATTAGGCAAATAGTGAAGACTGGGGCAATAAGAGGCCAGTGTCTCAACAATGTAGTCCCCAAGAAGAGATACAAAAATTGAATTTGTTTTCATTAAAAATGCTGAATTTTCATGAGAGCAGAAATGTCCAACTCTGTAAGAGCCACTTCTATGATCCTTTTAACATGCTTTTTTTTTTTCCTGATAGAGCATGTGTACACAGTGAAATAAAAGCTATAGCATATCTCTGTTACAATTAAAAAAGACAAACCAACAAAACCCCCAAACTCCAAGTCCCTGTTTCTTACTTTACTTTCACAAAAGTCCCTTTGAAATCCAAAGAAATACCTGCCTGATGAAAGCTGCTCTACCTTGCAGCCTCCAATCCCTGTTTAGAAAAGAAACATTTCTAGATAGCAGCATTAATGTAACTAGAACTGAGAAAGTAACTTCTGTTAAGAAATCAATTTCAAAATACTGTCTCTATGCTATCTACATGCAGAAGTGCCAGATATTCTAGACTAGTTGGAAGACATAAATTATGAGCAGACAGCTTACTGCAAGCAATAAGCATTCAGTACAGAGCTGGATATTTGCTGCTATTGTTACCTGCCACATCTGCAAGGGAAGCAACAGCAAAAAGCCCAAGTCTGGCCCAACACTTTAAATAATTTTTAACTAACTACTTAGAGAGGTAACTTGGTAGAAGTTTCTACCTTCTGCTTGCATTCCAACAAACAGAATTCTACTTTCAAGAAATATTTCCATAAACCATATAAATTTTTTTCAAGAATTTATATACGGGCTCCTGCAAAAGATGATCATAATCTGTATATCAGAAAACCATTCAAGTCTCAGCTTCTGTTAAAGGAAATAATGTGACATCTTTAGTAAAATAAAACCTGTCCTATGCTATAGTTTAAGTGAACTGTTATTGAAGAACAGCTAGAACTCAAACCTGAAAATTATTTGTTTAAAGTCTTAGAAAACTCAGATATCTGTTCCCCTGGCCCTATTGCATCTATTGATGGTTTATAAAATAATTTATTTTTTCTCTCACAAGATTGTTTTGGTTGTAATGAATACCACCCACCTGCCTGAGAACCCATCAAGATATAAGATTCATGCACACTTCCTAGAACACCCTACATTTCAGTCAGTGCAGCAGATGCCCTTAGGGGAGCTATGTGGGTGAAACTCGAGCAGCCACTGTGGACTGGTATGAACCTGCAGAGCGAACTGATAGAGAACAGGAGCACCATCTCCTGCAGACATGCCCCTCACACAGGGATCAGCCATCTCTCTCTTCTCAGTACTAGTCTTCAAGGCAGACCACAAGATGAGCAAGGGAAATGAAATTCATAATTTTACTATCTATTAAATAATGAAATTTTTATTTAATGGCTCATTGTAATTCACCCCCAAGATAATCCCTCCATGCCTTTTAATGTCATGAATGAGGTCTCATTCTATTGGAGATATTCACTCAATCACCTCTCCCCTTGCTAATAGCCCTCTTCTCCACTAATCTCTCCTCTCTTTCACAATTATTGTTTTTTCTCTCAGATGATCTAGCTGCTTTCTAGCTTAATGCAGAGCAGTTATTATCAGACCTGATGCCCCGAATGGTTGACTTTTTCTTTTCAGTTATATCAATTGATCTAATTTAAAACTTGTTCCCTGGTCTTCCCTCTTTTATATGGCATCCTGCCCTGCTCAGGATGAGCTACATAACATCCTAAACTGTTCCTCAAAAATTATGCAAAGCCGGAAGCACAATGAGAGGAATGCAACTGGACACAGAAGAACTCCATTTGCTAATCCTGCAGGGAAAAGGATTGCCACCGGCATGTGCAGCACCCCATTTCCAAATTTTTAACAAGCAGTTTCTTAAGAAACTTCCACCTTAACTAGCAATTGCCAAGGAGAACAGTGGGTGGTGAGGAATGAAAGGAAAGACTGCACGAAGAGAACAACTTCCAGAAGGTTCACAGCTTGCCAAACACTCTATTAACCAACAGTAATTACGGCCCAGCGACCTGCTGCTGTGGGAGCCAGGAGGCCTGGAGCTGCCACCCTGGCTCAGTTAGCCCCACCTGCCCTACCGGTACCAGCAGGATCTAAGGCAGAGAAAGCCCAGCAATTAAGGGTTAGCAGAGAAACAGCCTGTTTCTACAGGAAACAGGAGGTTTGGCTGGGAACTCCTTGTAGGTGGTATCTTGCCAAAGGCTGTCAGCCAGGCGGCTCCTGGTCTGATGTGCTCTGGGCAGCAGGGCTGCAGCTGCCAGCTGAGAGAGGTGGTGAGCAAAGCTGTCTGTGCTGGATCGGCCTTGCAGGAGAAGGGGCTTGTGATGCAGCTTCTGTTGGCTTTGCAATTTGAATTAAGGGTTGGAGGTTGATTATAGGACACAGAGATGGTGTTACCCAGTTTCTGGAAGCCCTCAGGACACCAGGCCTGCAGGGTGCTGAAGGGACTCCTGCTGTCACTGGGTTTCCGTCTCACTGCTCTGGAGCACACAAGGTCCTTCTGCAAGTGCTGGCTATTGCTGCTGTCAGCCTCAAAGCAAAAATTCATTTGTATGTTCTTGACAGTATTCAGTACTTAAAGAATTTGATAAATCAGGTTAAAAAAAGGTGTGGCTAGAAACTTTTCCTTCCCCCAAATTTGACTAATTATTAACACAACAGAAAGTCAATTCAAATGGAGCAAATAAACCCCTTAATCCTCAGTAGTTTCAGAACTATTTTTAACATACATTCCATTTTTCCTCTAACAATAGTTCTCTGCCAGGGAGAACAGTGTATTTCAGGTTGGGAGAGCACGTAAGGTCCTCAAGTAGCAATCAAATGCACTACATGTGATTAAGTGGTTTCTACTTCCAGATCTATGCTTTTGCCTCTTCCTTCTCCTGCCTCTGATGTTGTGTCATGATTGTTTAAATCCAGCCCTGACAAAATGATCTAGGTTAAAAGAACCCCTATGGTTAAAGGTCTTGCAGTTCACTCCCATCATTTTGCCAAGAGAGTGAGTACAGCCTGCCTCGAAGGTGGCAAACCCAAGTGCACCAGGTTGTGATGGGGTAGGGAGCTGTAACCTCACAACCTGCTCAAGGGGAAGCTGGAATGGTTTTTCTCATTGTGGCTCAGGGTTTTCTGTGCTAGTCTTACAGACTCTACTTGGCTTTCATATGCAGTTTTGTTGCCAGAGATCATATTTTTATGTTGGAGCCTAGACAAATAAAAGAGATTCAGCTAAAGATCAGCACTGCTGATACCTTGGCTGCTATGCAGTGTGTTCAGGAAGAAACTGTTTCAGATTCAGTTTTTATGACAATATATATGTCTGAGATACAATGATGTATGTTTGCTGTGAACGACTGAACGCTGTTTAATGAGTGTAGTTAAAGCATAAAGCTGACCAATATTGGCTGGTAAGGACAGCTGAGGTACTCATGGTGAAATTGAACTGTTGTGCCTGTGTGTTGTTACAAGTTTATCTGAACTGCAGCTAGAGCAGAGTGCTTGGATATAGTGAGGGAAAGGTGATGAACTACATTCTCCTGTGCATTACTAATGGGCACTGTTTGGTACTTCAGGACTCAAAAGGACTGGATAATAAAGGTTATTCTCATTGCCACAGAGCAAGATATACTTTACCCTTTACTAAAGCTCCTAAAGAAGCTCTATGCTAGAGTAGAGCTATTGATTACTCTTCTTTCTAACTAAAAAAGCAGCATCTGACCATAATATTGGCAAGGCTAGGAAAACATAATCCAGCTATAATGGCTGGATCTCAAGCTTTACTGAATTTCCTATGCTGGCCACATTACCTGAGGAAGTATTTTTTGTACAAGGAGCTCATTCAGTAGTTTTCATCCTGGACTTTGTAACCTGAATATCTCGGTCAAGTTCTTTCTAACATCTTCTTACCAAATTAAGTATTACAGTCTGCTTTGTGATACAGTGGTTTTAATCACCTGCATTAAGGGAGGTCTTTAAAATGACATTACACTTTATTGAAGACTGGTGTGTGTATAGATGCTAGAGGGTATAATATTGTTCAAAGGAGTTGCTAAAGTGATTATGATGTTCATAGGTTTTGAAAGTACAGTGCTATTGCCAGTGTTTTCTGTGTCAGTGAATGCAGATCAGTCTCCTGTGGCAAAATTGTCATGAGAATTCTGTGGCATGTCTGTAGACTAGCATCAGGAGAGAGCTGTATTCCTAGTCCTGCATAACAATTTGCTTAATTTGTGGGTAGTATTTCTCAGCTACAAAAATATGGTCACTTCTGTCAATGACAATTATGAATGCTTCTTGATTATGGATATGAGTTTCAGACAGAGCTTCTGGGAGAAGACTTTCTACTCCAACTGACTTTTTTCACCCATCAGTATTTCCTTTCTTTCAAAATACTGGATCTTCACTCAAGTGATGTAATTACAAACAGAGGCAAGAAAGATCTGCCATGCAGTTTTGAGATTTGTCCGTGTGAACAGATCTCATGTAAGTAAATAGAAATATAGAAAAGATACAGGCATGAGCCCTTTAAAGACAAGATATTAAATGCTCTGACATATCTCTGACTTTGCTGATCCCTGGACTACTGTACAAAAGCTTCGGTAAAAACAGTGAACTCTGTGCAGTTTCTGATGGAACAATTGTAGATGCCTGGTCCCAAGGGGCAACTCCTGAGTGGCTCTCAGCCTTGGTGCAGCACCTGAATTCCTGAAGGGAATTTCCTACTGACCTTAACTGCTCTTTGCCCAGGGCACAGGTTGTTCAGCTGTCCTATAATGAGGCTCCTAAATCTTCCTGCTCACAATACAGGGAGTGTAGGTGCCTAATGCAGAATTACCTGTAGGCCATGGGCTGAGACACCAAGTGCTATAGTTCATCAGTCTCTCTCTGGACTTGTCCCAAAAATTCCTAATCCAACACCAACAGTGGTCTCTCTGCTTTGTTTTGTTTCCTGTTTTTGCTTTAAATCGTAGTGATGAATCTGATTAGCTGCAAGACAGCAGATGCTATGGTAATACAATATTTGAATAACAGATGTGAGAACAGACTCTGGACTTGTTTTATACATGTTGTTTAATATTATTTAACATTTTCTTGTGCAATGGAAGCCATGGTTTCTGCTCTTTCAGAAATTCTCTACTGAACGATATGTACAAAATCAAGACCAGTATTATTTAATGTGTATATATATACCTGAGAAAATAACATTGTATCTTAAAAAGCAGCATAACTTTTGAAATATGATACTAATCACAGAAGGATTAAAGTAATAGGACTGATCTATTTCTGTCGTCTTGCCTAGATAAAATATCCAATGTGATACTTACAGATATAGGCTGAGAAAGTGTACAAAGATGTGTTATCTTGGATTATGTATATGGCATAAAAATATAGAATACAATTCACTGCATTGCAAATCACAGAATTTTAACATTTTATTCTGAGAAAAGCCATAAAAGGATTGCATTTACTAATAGCTATTCAAAAGGAGTTTATTTTTAGCAAATATTTTTTACAAATCTGTAGTTGTAATGAGAAATCCAAATTATGTATAACTAAAAGACTGCAGTATCAAATACAAATAAATAACCCTGCTTGTTTGTGTCCAAGTTATGACTTGGCATGTTCATTGGCATGTTAGCAGCATGGTACTGTGTTTGATAACAGCAAGAATGAGAAATCCAAATTGGTAGGTTTGCAAATCTAGTGAACCAAAAGGCTGCTGATACTACCTGAGCTATGGCAGAAGGCACTCTGACAGGAGACCCTTCTCAGCTTTCTCCTGAATAAATTGTCTTGGTAGGAACACGTGGGCATGCCCTGTGAGTTCCCTGCTTGCCCCATGATTCACAAAGATGGGGTCCCACTTGAGATGGGATGCCTCTGTGAGGAGACTTAGCCTTGTGTCAGGGCAGGATGATTGCAGGTGGAGTCCTTTTCCTTGGCAGACACCGCTGACAGCTGCTCTTGGAAGAGCGCTCCCAGTAGGTAAAAGCCTACAGAGATGAAAATTCTGTTCTTCTAGAACCTGAGGACTTTACCAAAGGCAGGCCACAAACCTGGGCTGGTTCCTTCCTTGTCACCCTGACCCTGTCCTGTGGAACAACTTTGGAGCCTACCCTCTTCAGACAGAGAGCCTCCAGTGCCAGATGCAGCCATGGAGCAGCATATAATCAACAAAGCCACACTGGCAATCTTCTTCAGCCTAGGAATGTGACTCCAGTGTTGCTGGAGCTTTTGCCATCTAATTTCAGTAACTTCTCCCAACCAACAGAAAAATCCCCGAGACAGGCTTGGCTGCCAAACATTACAGGCTTTGAAGTCTGATGGCAGGTAAAAGCTGTATGTCAGTGACCTACTAAAACATCAAAAGATATGTCAGAGAATGGTCTTGCAGGGCTCAAGCTGGAAAGCTAAAAGAAAATCCTCGGAGATAATATTAAGGGACTTCAAAGGTAGGAGATATGCAGAAGTTTGACAAGACTGGTCAAAATCAGACAGAAAGAAAAATTTTCTCTGATGAGTAGAAGTTGGAATGGAAATAAAAGGGAGAAATATGTGCTGCTTTTTATGGTCACATGGTACATGGACTGTACAAGAAGCAGCTATCTTGTCTTCAAAGTTACGTATTGCTGTGCTCAGAGTACAGACACACACAGTTAATGCCTCAAAAGGAGACTAATAACAGATAGCCATATTTTGTTTTATACTCAAATACAGAAGGGTACTGTAGAATAGGAAGTCTTTTTTGATAACATTATTTACCACAGTGTAGCTAGTATGTAACAGTGAAAGACACAAACATTCAAGATCAGGTCCTAATCTTAGAGACTCCAACTTAGGGGACCTAACATACTCAAAAGTAAAGGCAATAATGTAAGAAATGTATTAAGCTATAGATTAATCTCAATGTTATAAGGGATTTTTAATAATCTCTGGTACTTTATCTCTCAAGCAAGGATTTTGCAGGAGTAAAAACCCAAGAACATAGAATTTATGTAGGTAAGGCTTCAAAATAAGAATGACCAGGCTGGGTAAGACCAAGAGTCCAGTAGAAGCAGTGTCTTGCTTCTCCTAATAGCCATGAATGGATGCTTAAGAAACATATGAAACACTGGACAGGAATATTTACCTGAGCTTCCAGCCATTTGCAGCTGAGAAACTTCCTGAGCCAAACATGACTTCTGTATCTAGTAATTCTAGTGAATTCTTCTCCCATGAACTTCTGTAATCCTCTCCCGAAACTCAATTTTTAGCAAACACATTCTGTAGCAGGGGGTGTTGCCAGCTTTACAAACAGACACTACAAGGAATTACTATTTTTTTTTTCTTTGGTAGTTTTGATATCTGAGAGTCAAATCTACTGTACTGAGATTCAGTCTGGGTTTCTGAATCTGGCTTCTGCCACAAAACTTGTTCTGGGAAGACAGGCTCAATCAGAACAAGCTGCAGGAACAGATTTTCCATCAGTGGCACTGTACAACTGAAATGAACTGGAAAAGAGGAGAAGGAAACAGCAGCACCATACGATCTTGAACATCAAAATGACCACAGGAAGACATGTTCAAAATGCATTAGAGCACACTTGTGTGTGCTTTTTGTGGTTTACCGTGGTGCCAGAGTGCACAGGGCTGTAGTTAAAATTCCACTGATTTTTTTTCTCTCTTTATGAAGTTCTGTTCTCAATTTTCAGTGTGCAGCAGTAGTGTTACCAAATATGGGAGAATCTGTGACCACTCTGGACCCGTATCTCTGCACTGGGAATGCATAACATAAATGCATCTTTTTAAATTACTGTTTCCTTGTTATTCCAGTGGTAAGGCACTGATTTCCTTTAGCCTCCAACATGGACAGAGAAACTTATAGGCAAATGATAAGGTAGATCAGATTGTTCCTGCTTTTCATCCACACAAACAAAACAAAACAAAAAACGAGAAAGAACTGTGAAAAGGAATGTTGTTGAATATATATAGAAAGTGGGTTAAGTTGTTCAGATCACCTGCTTTACATGCAACATAGTTTTTTATTTTATTTTTTTTAACCCCTTCAGGAGAAAAATAAACAGTTCCCTTATCCTTAGGGTGGTAGCAAGCCCTGACAAGGAAAAGCAGGACACATTCCTTTCTTCCTTCTCTTAGAACCAATCACTGAATTGCTCCCAACACATTCCAGATCTGGTAGGATAGCTTAATTGTCTTCACCTGGAGCCACTGCCTGAATTCCTGTCAGTTAATATAGCACCTATGTGCCTGTGGAGTGAGGCACAGTGATTTCTTTCTGATGAAAGTGGGTTAAGCACACAGCCCCATGGTCATGAGCAGTTTCATAGGTTCATTTGCATATGAAGATTTATGAGTTTCTTGGGTGTAACTGTGCCTATAGAAGTTGGAGTCTGGAAGTGTTCCCTAAAGACTTAGAACAGATATGAGAAAGATGAGGAACTGTTTACTGTAATAAGTTGTGGTTATGAGTGAAATCTTTAATTGCTTCCTTACCATGAAAGGTCTGCATGGAGAAGGGAATGTTGCTGGTTTGCTTTCACTGGTGGTGAAATAGGGAAATTTCTGTAACAATTCACTATCAGGTGAGCAGTGTTATTCCACAAGAAAGCTGACATTTTGCAAAGCTATTCAGACAATAATTCTTGTCACAAAATCTTGTCAACCAGTACTCTGGGTCATAATTTCTCACTTCCATAGTTAGCTTTCACACAGAATGTCAAGAGGAGTCTCATGTTTCAAATCAGTACTACTAAATCAGTAGTAAAACACCAAGTTTATACATTTTTCCAAATGAGTAGCTAGACAATTAGACTAGAAAAATAAAAATACTTAAGTGTATGGATCCAAACCACAGTTTGCCATTGTTATGCACTTGTTCTATTTCTAACATATGTTTTGAAGTATTTTGTAATAACCTTTAAAACCTCACTTGTGTTTTCTGATTCTGTTCCAAGTGAAATATTAACATTAATTCTGGAATAGAATTGAAAACTGTTTTAACTGATGACATTTTGACAGTTTGATGAAATATCAGGGAGTTTGATAAGACAGCATCTTATCACAATATTGCCTAGATAGAATAAATTTCAACAGACTATAATAAAAGTCAGAATAAACCAGTGATAGCTCATCATTCATATGTCCACTGCAGAAATGAAAATAGAGTAAACAAGACCAGAAGGCCTCTAAGTCTTGACAATCATGATAAGCAAAGTAAGAGTGTGCAATATCACGACCAGGATAAGTAACAGAGTTATTAACAATTTCATTTTCACCTGAGTGACAGAGGTGTCTTAATCACATACAGGGTTCCTACTAGAGTGAAGTTAATGATATAATTTTATTCTTAAGCTCAAAAGATAAATTTCTGTGATAAATAACAGAAAGCACCTGACAATGTTAATTCACTTTGACTTTATCTCACACATCACTCTCCAGATACATCAACTACTTAGTTATATAGGCATTCTTGGGAATTTGTTTTTTCTTCATTTAAAAAACCTTATCATACCACAGGAAAGGAATGAAATATCTGTTTCTCAGGTGGCCTGTACAAATATGCTTTGCCACTCTCCCATAACTACTCAAACGTTCCCCAAAGTAGACCAACAGTGACTTAGACTGGTTTAACCACTATGACAACAGAAGGAATATGCTCATTTAATACACCTTTGGTAAATCAAATGAAAGGAGATCTGTAAATTAATGGCTCAATATTTGGGCTAGTAAAATTATTTCTGCACAAAGTGTTTTACAGATAATCCATAAAATCGAAGTTAGGAAGGCAAAGAGAGCTCTGCTGTTTCACCAGCGAAGAGCCTCTACTTAGTGCACAGTCCCCCCGAACATATACATGAGATGTGGGGATGAAGATCAGATGCGTACGGATGAAGAAACCCCCCCACCTGTAGAATTTAAATGACGTGTCCAGAGCAGAGCAAACGCAGCCATGGCTGTCCGTGACGCTGTATCACAGTTCCCTTCAGCGCTCGGGCTTCCACAGCGCCGTGCCCGGCAGCGAGCCCGGGCAAAGCTGGCGCTGCGGCGCCCTCCTGTGGCACACCTGACTCCTGCACCACTCCGGTGCTCCTCAGCGGCGTCACCGCCCGGGAGGCTCCGCTCCAACGCCGCGGAGCTGCAGTTCCGTGTCGCTTTCTGCGGCTGAGTATTACATTGGCTGCTTTAGCAACGTTCCACCTTGCTCTTGGGAAAATGGTTTGAAGGGCAGTTTTCCCTGCTATTCTAAAATTGATCCAAATACACTCCTCAACCTATGGCTAGTATGACATAAACAAACAAAACATGGATTTGGGAGGTAGGTATTTGAAGAAGAAATACTGAGATACTGAAAATATTCGTTCCAAAATTCTAAAACAAACAAGAATAAGACTGTGGGATTGGTCTGGTGGGAAATATTTCCAACAAAGTCAGGGTTGTATGTAACTTGAGAACAGACAATAGATTATCTCACTGTAAAAAGGAGGCAAAGGACAGAATTTACTCACATCTGAAAAGCCCCTGAATTTGAATTGAGTTGTCTGCAATAATTTAAAGCAAATAGTGAAGTGTTGAATAATCAGAACAGGCAAGACTATATTTGATTAGCTGGACTTTCCTCAAAAATAACTTGATTTTCTAGGCAAACACAATGTGACTGAAGGGAACATTAATAAAATACAGTATATGGTGCTACTCAGAAATTTAATAATAAAGTTGGGAAAGTTGATATTTTTATAAGGATTATAGTACAGAGAAAGAATTGGGTAAAAGTGGTCAGGTACTGAATGATTTTTAATGGTGAATCCAACACAGTAATGATCTGACACAAATGTTACCAGTGCTCTATTGACAAAAAGAATTAGAAGATACCATTAATATAAGGCAGAAAAAAAAGGTTGATTCCAAGAAATTGAGGCTTGAAATGGAATGAAGTTCTACAAGACACACTGTAACATCATACTTCTGAAGAACAAAAATTATGTAGCTTTAAAGCAAACCTTAGAGCATTTTAATCCTTGTTCTCACATTTGCTCCTCTTTTCTAATAGCTCATTTGCGACTTGTTATTTTACTGAAATGCAGCAAATTCAAAGAGCACAAGTGAAAATATCCTCAGAATATTGGCACTGTGTGAAACTGCATTTTGTGTTCAAAAGGCAGATGATGGATTTAGACTTTTTGGAGAACCTCAAGTTTAGTTTGGATTATTGTGCAAAAGGTTTGGAAGATGAGTTAAATTATTTTGAGGTACTGCTTATGTGACTACAATTGAATGAAATAAACTTGCAGTCTAAAACTTGCTACTGTGAATGGGAGGCTCTAATAGCCACCTCTAGAACTGCCAAGGAAAAACTAATATGACTTCAAGTTACATTTGTAGACCTCCCTCCTTCTCTCTTTCCTCCTTCTCCGGACTTTGTTGCTCATTTTAACTTTCTCTTCTGAGATTTCAATTACTACTTTGCTTCACTCCTTCACCCAGTGTAGGAGTCAGTGCTCTGCTTTCCCTAAGGTCCTACATAATTCAGGCATGTGATCTTTTTCTCACAGATATTCTCTTCTCAGAGCAGAGAGAGCACCAGCTATTGTTGTGCTACACAAGTCTTATTGCCATTATGAAAAAAGCATCAAATTTTTCTTACTGCGAAGACCTTGGAAAAAACAGACTTGCATGTTTCTTAAAAAGTGAAGGTCCCCCTGCAATTGGAACAATTTCTTTAAGCTGTGAGATGGCACAGAAGATGAGCCTGTTAAGCAACCACCTGAGAAACAGCAATTTCAGTAGTACCTGAAGTAAGGTTTGCAAAATGTGGCTGTAAGAGCTCCTCAGTGCTTGCATGCCTTGGTGTCTTGCCTGCTTTTTGCAATTTTACTCACCCTCCTTTCCTGCTAGACTGCAGGGTTTCTTGGCCTGGAGGGTATTTCAACAATACAGTCCAGACAACATGATTGCTCTGCTTCTCATTTACCTGGGTAGTAATGTAAGCCCTATGATTTACAATTCCAGATTACAAAAGGAAATATATAGCAATCTTAAAAATTAGGGCACAGGTGTTTCTGAAGGTCAAATATTTGGCCTATAAGTTTAGGAAAATAATTAGGAGGATTAAGTTTATATTTCTTTTTGCTTAGTTATACACAACTATTAGAGGTTTGGTCCATAGAGTATTTGGTTACTTCTGCTGCCTGTTTATGCTATCCCACCAAGTTAGTGTGAAATAAACTGGCATGTGAACATTCAGTACATTAACTAAGCTGTGATAATAACAAGGAAACATGTCTTTACTTGTGGTAAAAAGTCACTCTCATTTCAGATAACAGGGCAATTGGCAGCTGAGTTTTGAATTGGAATGATGTAATTTGGACCATTATTTACTTCATATTTAAACTATGTATTTTCTATTTCTATGTTCTGCATTAAGATGGACTGTCTGGGTTCAGTCTTGTTGAGCTGGAGCGAAGAATCCTGCTCTACATTATAAACTGTGCCTCAGCTGTCAGGCAGAGAGGATGAACTTTCAGCTGTGGCTTAGGGTGTAGCTCTCTGTAGGAAGGGACAGAGAATTTTCTCATGTTGTTTAGAGACAGGCAACTTCATTCCTTAAGGCTGAAGAGTAATTTTTTCCTTCCTTCTAGAATGAGATAAAACTTCACTATTTATATTTTCCTATGAAACTAAAAGATATTTTTTTTTCTGTACCAAAGAAGGAAAATGTGTCTGTGAATCTCTGTATTTCATATATATATATATAAAAATATATATATGCACACATATGTATATCCCTGTACGTACAGAAACTTCCATCATTTTTTTCTAAAACTTGTAAAACTCTGGCCTGTATAGCATTAAAGCAACTATCCTGATGGGTATCACATTTGTACAGTTATATCCATCAGATCCCCAAGAAACTCAGTTTAAAATTTTAAATTCAAATGGACATGAGTTACACTAAAAAGTTCTGTTAGCAGTAAGATGTAATATTAATACATCAGTAGAAAAATTATATTAGCATATCTTAATAGCAATATGTAATATTAGTATATAGTAGTATTAGTAATAACATGTAGCAACATCCTTTCTTAAAAAAAAAAAAAAGGTAGAACACTGGCAGCCTTTTTCTACATATACTCATGAAGAGGAACTTCATATTTCTTTAAAACTTTACTATTTTCCTAAGATTCTTCAGGGGTCTGGTTTTTGCCTCTTCCTCTACTGTTATTGATCCTATTCTTATTTAACAAAAGCCCACTTTTTCACATTTCTGAATTTTGCTCCTTAAATTACACATTTTGTTACTTACTCTACAATATAATAAGAATGTATCTCTTCCTGCTTGTTCCATGCAATTAAGAGGTTTATTATGTTAATAAGTAACCTTGTTTCCCTGGCTTTCTTTGCTCCTCTCATTCTATACCATCTTTGCTAAAGACCATCTGGATGATCCCAAAGGTATCCTCCAGTCTGTTTTTTTAAATGATTATATGATCTTTAATCAACACTGAGAACTAAAGTATCCCTTGATTTCCCCAATGAAATTTAAAGGTTCACCCCTTCTGCACCTTTTCTACAGTTCCACTGCATCCTGTTTCTCATCACTAGACAAGTATCAGCTGTTCATGACACACATTTCCTTGTTGCTTCCTACTCTGTTACCAGCACATTTCCCTTCTGTGATGCTTTGAGACAGGGAGAAGGCAACTAGATCCAATCTCTTGGAAGATTTTTTGCATTCAAAGATTATGGAGGTAAACCAATATCTCAGGACAACTACTGGAAGCCAGTGCTTACACTAGTAAAACACTCTTTAGCAGAAAATGTTGCTAAGTAAAGCAGATGGATTCTGCATGTGTGGCTTCTGGAATAGTCCAGAAAAAGTTTGCCCCAGAAGTGGTCTAAAATTCCTCAAGGAACATGAATTAAGGCTGTATCAGGATGCAACCTTAATTTATATAGCTTCACATATATATATGGTTTTTATCACAGTATTGCTGCCTCATTCAGTGAATGGACATCTATTTAATATTAATTTGTAATACTGAATTCATTTGCAATCAGTAACTACCAAAAGACCTAACAAATACCATCAAAATATGATGCAAAATATAAAAATATATTACAATGCTAGTTCTTTTTAAAAACACTGTGTTTAAAGAAAGCTCCACTAAGCTGCAACCACTCAGCAGCACAGCACTTCTGCAAATACTTCCAGTAGCACACACTTATGCAAGTGCCTTTCTGGTACTCTTCATGATAAACATTCTGAAAATGGGGAAAAATGCAACTGTAGGCCAGCTCTGAATGTGTTAGATAACTTACACTGGGGCAGCATCTTACAATGATTCTGTGACAGAATTGAAGTAGTAGTTCAGATCGTCTTACTAGCATTTATCTGCCTCAGCTGTAGAATTGTCATTCTTTCCTTCATCTCCTGCCTGATATGTAATAATGGCAGAGCAGGCCTGCAGGCCACAGCCTACACACCTATCCCATCAGAATCCAGCACAGGTTCATGCAAGAAGGCAACGGGGCTTGTTCAGTCTGGAGAAAAGAAGGCTGAGAAGAGACCTTATTGCTCTCTGCAGCTGTCTGAAAGGAGGTTGTAGCAAGGTGTGTGTTGGTCTCGTCTCCCAAATAACAAGTGATACAATGAGAGCAAATGGCCTCACATTTCACCAAGTGAGGTTTAGATTGGATATTATAAAAAAATTTCTTAACTGAAAGGGCTGTCAAACTTCAGAACAGGCTGCCCAGAGAAGTCGTTAAGTTACCATGTCTGCAGGTATATAAAATATTATAAAATATTTATATATATATAGACATTATGTATAAAAGATTATAAAATATAGATGTAGCTCTTAGGAACATTGGTTTAGTGGTGAACTTAGGTGGTTAATGCTGGACTTGATCTTAAAGATCTTTTCCAACCTAAATGTTTCTATGATTCTAAGAACTGTACTTGAACTCCCTGTCAAATAATTCTCCTACCAGGTCTCCCCATCTCCTCTACCAAAAATTGGTAGCTCAGGTACCAGGCTTCTGGTCCAGCCCACTCCATCTCACACCTCATTAAGTTGCCTTCTAGCCCTCTTCTAGTTGCTGAAGCCTTTTTCTTCTCCAGGAAATCCCTCCTTTCTGTTTTGCTCAGTAGCTCTAAATGTCACCGTCTTGTTTTGCAACACATATCCACTCTGCTTTTCTTGTCTAATCATTTAATTCCCTCCCAATGCCAGAATCATTGTCCAACCCATGTAATCTCCTTGTCCAACTGGTCTCCATGTCCTCCTTCCAATGCCTTCCTAAGCCAACATGGCTCAGATTCCTTTCCTAAATATCATCTTGTTAAGCCACTCCAGTTTCTGTACCCCTTCTTCACTGATTTCTTGTCAAGCCATTTCTTTCTCTTCCACTCAGTCTTGCCTCATCCTAATGCATTCCTTTCATTTCTGATGTGGTTTTATCTGCTGGCATTCAGATCAGTAGGATAATTCTGGAAGTCAAAAACTGTTACCTATGCTCTGTCACTGTTTCAAGCTGCATTTTGGCACAAAACACCCATTGCATGAAAAGCCTTGGGGCCTGCACAGTGCTTGACCAACAACAGATTGCTCAGTCTCTATGGAGAAAGGTTGCAGAGACCCAGATAACATGACCTATAAGGCTGGCCAATATGATCTGGGAGGAAACAGATGCTGCATGCTTGCTTTAGAGTGTGGTGCAGGTTGCTTAGCTGTGGGAGCTGTGAGAGACATGAACATAATAAATGATGGAATCTCAGCACTGTTGGTAGCCTAAAGCCAAGAACTGTTACAGAAGGCATACAAATCTATTTCTGAAAAGCCAGTAATTTGTCAGTGTGAAGGAACAAATGAAAAGCTTACTCAATAATGCTACATGAGTATCATGTGTGACCTGGTATTAGTGTATAAACACAGACCATTAGGCTCCTAGAATGTTCAGTGTCTCTGACATGGTTAATCAGAAGGGTTGCTATAATAATCGCCAACTTGTGAAATAATGGGTGGAGACAAGACTTCAGTTTTAGAAATCCATTTCAAATTACGACACTGCTCCTTCTTCGTCTACCTTTCTTCAGCTGGTGAGTGTGTAGCAAAATGGTAACTGAGTCTGAGTGTTACTAAATGCAAAGTATTGCATAGAGAGGAGAAATTCTAATTTTACTTTAATTCTCAAAAAGAAATCTAAACTATACTGATACAAAACAATGATTAAGGACTTCTGTGTTTACGAAGGACAGAACTTTACTGGGGACCATAAATCTTAATACTAATAGTATTAAGCACTTAATACTAAATAGTTTGAAAGTTCCTCTAATGAGAGGAAGTAGGAGACAAGTTTCCAGGAATATGCCAATGGAGAGAAGAGTGCTGTGCAGTGTAAAACTGGGCCCTCACTACTGATACTAAGCAAATAGGTCTGCACATAGAATGTATTAAAATTCTTATTCTATTTGCATTCTTTCTACATTACCAATGTTAAAACCAAATTCTATTTGTTCAAAGAACATGTCATCATGGTATGTATTTGTGGTCACAGCTCCTGGAAAACAGGAGGATGGGTCTGCTGAAGTTATTATGGTTTAAATCTAATGTTTGATACCTTATGACCAAATACAAGAGAGAGATATGGCTCCCTTTTTGAGCAATTTTACCACTTTAAGCTCTATCACCTGAAATAAGAAGGAACTGTGACATAAACAGTGATGATGACACAGCTTTCCAAAAGTTACGTCTTTCATATAAGTTAGTCTCTGCCAAATTCAATTCTGTTGCAAACCATGGTGATAAAATAAAATAATCTAAAAGCTTGTTACATTCTCTTAACATATTGAAAAAAAAAATTCCTGTTGCTTCATTCTGGGAAATAATTAGACCACATTGGCATGACATCTTGTATTAAATAAATTGATATCTAAGCTAAGACCAAATTTATGCAAACTTCCTCTTTGCATCATTATAAATCAGCAAACACATTAATAAACAAAGATATAATCAGCCAAGAAGTACTATTTATACAGGAATTATGAGGCAATCTCAATAAAAGAATTAGAGCTCTACCTAAGAAACAGCTATTAGTTGTAAACATATTTTAATTGCCTTTCTTTAAATTACTGAATTCAGATATCAAATTTGACAGCTTGACTTTGCAAAGATCCATAATACTGTTCATGAATGCCTTTTCCATAAAATGTTCCTTAAGAATTGCTTTCAATTTTCTTGCTTTTGTATGAAAAATGGAACACTTTTAAACCAAGCATTATTCTAGGTGTTTTAAGGAAGTTAACATCAATGACTTCTGGTCTTCTATTTATTATGTATCTAATAAAACATAAAAAATTACAATATTTGAGATAAGCTAGAAATAAATATTGAGCAGTGAAATACCTTGGCTTTCAGATCACCAAAAGCTATCAAGATCAAACTGAACTCTGATCCACTTCAGAACAAGCTGAACAGGAACATCTAGTTTCAGTTACCATTTTTCTACCCACTCACCTAGTCCTAACAAGGCAGGCCAGTGAAGCTCAAAATCATAAGTGAAGCTGACTGTTCATAAATGCAGAGAACTGTATTTTGGAGGAAAATCTAATTCTGTACTTTACACAGATTGTCCAGTTAAACTGACTCACAAAAGGAATATCAGCATTCTAAGCATCAACGTGAACAGCTCAGTTGAAGCATCTTTCTGTAAATGTTGAAGTCAGAAGCCAATTAACAACAAAAGAAAATAAAAACAGTAAGGAAAATAAAACCAAACCTCAGTACAAATCAGGTGTTTTCTCTCTCTGCATTACTGGTGTCTTTCCTGGACCAGCAGAATATGAGTGAATATGCTTACTGACATGAAAAATTAGAAAGGGTGTCAAACACCATACTTCAGAATGAAATAATTGTGTGTTTGAAGTTAGAGTAAAATCCACTAAGAAAGCAGATATGTGAAGTCTATACAGTCTCTTTGAGTATCTGGTACTATCCACATACAGAAAGAAGACCAGATAATTTCTGAGTCTGGTATAATAACAGTAATTCCTGTGTATTTGCACATTTTCTCTCTGAAGAAAGAGAGAACTTATAAATTTATGAGTTTTGCTTATAAAAAGCAATCTACTGTCTTGTAGATTGGAAAGGCATGAGGTATTAGGTAGAGGCAAGAGTTGCTTGTACAGAGGCTAGATCACAGTCACATCAAAAACCCCAAGTATATAAAGCAAAAATACAGACAGAAATCAAGGAATTGCACAAAGTAGACTTGTGTGTAGCAATGAAGCACTTGTGGGTTACAATATCAGCTAATAAAGATAAGGAAAATTACCCCTATCAGTGGGAAAGTGAAGTAGTAATGGCACAGAATGTCTGCAAGCATCAATTGAAAAGTGAATGCTCTGTACATCTAAGAATTTTGTTAATCTTCTTCTACCCATGCTACTCCCAGATTTTACTCACTGCTCAGAAATACTACCTTCTCACATCCAAAGTTCCTGTAACACCCCAATCATCTAAGGGGCATGCAGGGGGTGGGTAAGAAAAGGGCAAGAACAAGAAGAGAAAATAGGAGGTACAAAGAAAGGGAAGCTCGTCTTCTCCCTGTGTTCTGTAGATCAAAGAAAGTTTATGTCCATTTCAATTTCACCCTGTAGGCCCCACCCTGAAGATCAAACCTGCATTATAATCAGCATGTGGAGGTGGAGGCTTACGGGTTTTGAGTGGTTGATACCAGATCTACATTACTTCACCTGCACTGGAGTTTGAAGTTCTACGAAGTGACTAATGTGATGATACCAGTTGGCAGACATAAGTTGTGTTAATAAGGCTTAATGAGATTATTGAGCATAATCTGTATCATTATTCCTATGAACACACTTGCACATATATGAATTGATACATGACATAACATAGCTCAACTTCAGATGTGGAACCTCCTTCTGTGAAAATCAAGCAACAAACTTAATACCCTGTTGCAGCACTTCAGCAGAATAACAAAACCTTATCGCTTAATGCTGATGACTGCATTAACAGAACAGTTCATTAATTTCCCTGCAAACCATGCCAGATTCTACTACTGAGAGAAGATATCCAGGATATCCAGGAGATAATACAGGTTCCACAAAAGAGACCACATCAATCCCTGGAACTTTCCTTCTTGCTCCACTAGTTATTAAGTTTTCAATACCACAGGACTTTACCTAAAATTTAAAAAGTGAACAATCCTACTGAATTTATAAAGACTTAAAAATTAAGCAAATGTAAGCCTTCAGAATGGAGTCCAACACCACACAAATCACCTTCAAACTTAATGAACACACATGATACAGTGTTCATCTTACAGTTTACCCCAGCTTACATAAATCAATCTCATTTTTCTGCCACCTTTCACAACATTTGTAAAGTGCACTCCATGATATTTATATGTTACATTGGACCTACAATAAACAACATGATTTTTCATTTAATTATTAAATGACATGTTGTTCTCAGAATATAGCTGGGTGTTGTATGCCAAGTGCCAACAGCAAATAATACAGGTTCTTCCTGTTCTGGGAGAAACCAAATAGGAGTATCTTCTTGTTAACCTAGACTCCATTAAATAAAATGTATTCACATAACTATTAGTGGAACAAGTATTCACTCCATAATAATTTCTTATATTTCTGACTTTGGCTTCTTAAAACTCAAGCATCTAAAATCAAGAGTAGCTGAGGACATGAACTGAAAATCTGAATGGTTTAGCAATTTTATACTGCTTATTATCATTAGATTTTGTTTTTTAAATTGGGAAATGGAAGAACTGCTTAGGCAGATACCATTGCTTAACACTTCAGACACAGGAGCCCAGGCTAACACTTCCTTTATGAGGTCTCCTGATATCCATTACAGGGATTTAAGGCTTTAATAGTAAACGTACATTTTTCTTCCTACAGGCTTCAGTCTTCTAGAGTGCACTTTCTCATTTAAATAGCTTGCTTGCTATGGATGTTCCTACTTACCTAGTAAGAAGTTTGAACGATACCATGGGCTATATTAAAAAGATGCTTGTTAATTTGACCCTCCTTTATCAGAGAAACTACACATAGTACTACTAATACAGGTAACAACTGCTACTCTGTTTCTTCTGAGCTACCTTTCCACCTCTAGCTTTTACATTTGAGATACATTTGAATTAACGTTGCTCTTATTTGTTACCTTGGAAAACCCTCACAGTTGACTTGTACCAAGAATAGCAAGAAAGCAATACGATTACAATGTATAAACTATTGAAACACAGCAGATCTCAAACGGAAGGTTAAAAAAGAAGCTTTTGTCACAAAAATATTTGATCAGTGTGGGTGATTTTATCAAGGATATGCTTAGCCATGAGTGCTGTTGGAAACTGATGAAATAATGGATCAATAAAAATCTCATGTTTTGAACTAAGTGTTCATTTGTTAATCATGCTTGCAAAATTATTCTGAAAAAAAGACCAACTTTCAAGAGTCGAGGCAGCAGAAGACAAAGTGGAGGTCCGGATGCATGAGACAAGTTTCTCATAAAATGATAGGCATGTATGAAATTATTTAAGGAAAAGTTAGGAGAGAAATAAAATATGTACTAGGTCATGGTATTGGCTAGTGTCAGAAAGTGGGATAAGGACACTGAGCAGACAAACAGCAGGACACAAGTCATGTGGACATGCAAACAACAAAGGTCAGCATGGCCCAAACTGATGCACAGTTCATGGAAACAAAGTTAGGCTGTACTAGATAGCAACTTCTGGGGAAGGGTACAGCCTACATAAGCTTAAAGAGGGAAGAGGACTTGTAAAGAAAAGCAGACAGTATCATAACAGTCTTGATCTGATATTGAGATTAAAAGTACCAGCAAAACTGTACTACAAAGATTCATAAACCTGAAACTTTGCAGAAATTGTCCTCTTTGCAATGATTTTAAGATAAGAAGTTTATTTTGATACCAAAAGTACATCTTTTTTAGATTGTCATACTCACCTACTCTCAAAGAATCTAAGATTTTAAAAACCAAGGTATTTTCACAAACATTCATCTTATAAAACATGAATTAATTAATGCTGTGTGACTCCTATATATTTTCCTGAGGATCCGAAACACTTCAAACAGTTTACAATTCCTCCCACCCACACCAAAACCACCAATGTTCAGCACATATTTTAAAGCAGGGAGATTATTGATGTGTCTAAGGTCTCAGAACAAATGGCAGAAAACTAGGTTCAACAGTTGCGACTCTAATGCTCTAAAAAAATGCTAACAATTTGAGAGTTTGAGACTCCAGCTTTTACACCAAAACATAAACTTGCTTTTAAATGCCTGATGATACCAAGGATAGGGAAAGGGAGCAAGAAAGAAGAGTATATGTGGTGATTCAGAATGAAGAACCAGGGATTATCTCTCAAACTGCAGCTTCAGACCTGCTGTTCCAGGCAGAAATACTCGGAAGAAATAGGAATACTTGATAAATGGACTGACCTATGTGCACACTCTTGTGCTACAGTGAAAAAACCACAACATTTACAGGTATTCAAATGTTTTTAAAAGCCTGTACGAGAACATTTTTCAAGACAAAAAAATAGATGCACTGATTCCACTTGCATTTTGATCTGCATTTATGTTTATTCAGAGAAACTGTTTTCAGTGTTAACCATGGCACCAATATAGGCTTTCAATATATGACTGACCAGCTCCCACAGAAAGTAGAGACACTTCATATACATTATCAGGCATCTTTCTGAGGGATATGACCACAGGGGAAGATCCAGTGTAAATACAGTTATGCTGGCATAGATGTTTTTGCTGGTATAGCTCGACATGCCAATCTGTTGTTAGCTCTGCTGGAAAAAGCACCTGTGCCAGTATAACTGGTTTTTGTGGGACAAGGCTAGCTGGTATGCCCTGCTGTACCTGGCGTGGCTTTACCCTTTATAGGGATTATTTTCCTGTACTTACACGGGTGACAACTCATTCCACCCTCTGCCTGACAGGCAATCTTGGCAGCTCCTCTCATGGCACTAACAACAATAACAACAAAAAAGGACAAGGTGGGGCAAAACCTACATCAAAGTTTCTCTGAAATTTTAAAAAGCTTTAAAATTTATGAATTTTTTTTTGTATTTCATTTTTATTCTGTCTTGTCACCACATTTACAAGCCATTCCTAGCACACACTCGGGAACCACACTGTACCCCTATACAAAGAGCCCCGGGAGAGTGGATGATCGGAGCCCGCTCGGCAGGAGGAGGTGCCTGGGAAAGTTAAAAGTTAACCCGCGGGCCGCGGGGGAGGCCCGGCCTCAGCTGCTCGGCCCGACCTCCGGGCGAGGGCGGCCGGCGACAGGCCCGGCCCCGCCGGCGCGGGAGGAAACACCCCTTCCTCCCCTCCCCTCCGGCGCGGCGGGTCCGCCCGCTGGCAGGGACTGCCAGGGAGCGCTAATTACCGGCCCGGCGTTGCACAACCCGCTACCGGCGCGGCGCGGCCCGTCCTGCCGGCGGCGCGGGGCCGGGCGGCGCCGCCCCCTCTCCCGGCATCCCTCGCTCAGCTGCTCGGCTCGGCTGCGCTCGGTCGGCGGCTCCGCGCTGCTCTCGCCATGGCCGCCTACAGCAAGTTCCTCACCGCGCGGCACTCCGCCATCGCCGGGGCCGCCGCCGCCTGCGCGCTGCTCTGCCTGCTCAGCAAGCGGCGGGCGGCCGCGCAGCACGGGTGAGCGCGGGGCCGGGGCGCACCGCGGGGCGGGAGGGGCCGGGCGAGCCGCGGAGCCGGCGCCGGGAGGCCGAAGCGGCGGGAGCTGTGCTCGCCCTCACGGCCCTGGGCCCGGCGGAGGGGCAGCCGCGTCCCTGTGCCGCACGCAGAGCGCTGCCACCGCCGCCCTCTGCCCGGGAGGCGGCTCCTGGGCACAGGGGTCAGCCTGTTTCCCCTCACGCCTTCCTCGGCGTGAGGTCGGTGACCCTCTTGCGAGCATCCAGCCACCGCCGCCTTGGTACCCAAATTATTTTGGCTTTTTTATTTTCCGGACTAGAAACGAGTATTAACACTTGACTTCTATCTTGACCGTATCTGCATAGGCAATTAATGGACTCAGCTGTTTTTTGAATGCTGCCGTGTGACAATAAGATACAGGGGCAACGATTTCAAAGGGGCCAAATCTGGTGGTGTTCCCTGTGAAGTTGCCTTACAGGTACATGGTATAGGGTGTGTATTCGTTAATGCCTTACAAAGCACTGGTACTGCAAAGTGTGGCAGATGAATATATCGCAGACTCAGTCCTTTCACGTTTTAATGTGTTTGTGATTGTAGCTTGTTGACCATATGCTTAAGGCCTGGTATGTTGCGATACTACAGTTGGGTATCTTGTAGGCACTTCAAAATTATACTGAAATGGGCTTACTCAACAGACTTAAGTAATAACATACCTGAGATTAAGCAACGATCCAGTTTTATTTTACCTAATTCCATACATACACAATATCTGTAAGAGTTTCATGGAGTTAGGTAACTGTCACACAACATGGCAGACATGGATACACCACTGACAAGTCATGCATTTGCCACCTTGCATTGTTTTTTGCATGAGAGTTAAAACGAGATCCTGATCTATGGCTGCAAGTTACTCTTCTATCAAACTCATAGGGAGGGGTGATTTTTTCAAATATCTCTCTTTAAGTTAGTGAAATATCACTTTTAAAAAGCAAAAAAGCTGTATGGAAGGGCACAAAAATGATGAGCTCAGATTTTCACACCTAATAATGTGGTATTTGTAAGAAATACTGGACCATGCAGATGTTCTAGGAGCACTTACGTGTTGTCAGACCAAGAGTATTCTTTTAAAGTGAATCTCAGTTGTCCACACTTACCTTGCTCTGCCTTCATTGAGGAATGATCTTTGAGCACATAAACCAGGTTATGTTCAGTTTGGAGCACATCTTCAGACATAGATGCAGGTCTAGTGTAGTTTTGAAATGCGCTTAATATATTCCCACTGTTGGTATCATTCATTTGATAGAAACAGGCTAGAACTTGTCCAGAGTAATCTCCCTATACCTGAAATAGATACTGTGTGGGTCCTGGATTGTCCCCATTAAACTATTTTGCTTTCATGTTTTCTAATGTTGATCTGCAGGACTTGACAATGGCAATGCATGCATTAGCTTGAGGGTCAGTGTATGGAAAGTAAGTGTTAGCCTAAACTCTGAAGAGTATTTGGAATGTGTCTTTCCTGTGTGGAGCTTCAGTTTTGCTAGATGTAGTGTTAAAAATCTGGGGTATTCCTATATATTAGGTGGACGAAACATTATTACAAGATTAGTGGGAATTGGGAAGGGGAGATAACTTATGAATTACATTCCAGCTAATTCAGCAGATGCATGGGCTTGTGAGAGCCTGACCTGATCTGTCCCTTTTCCTCTCTATACTGCAGTCTTTCTGATACCTTGTCCTATACTTTTGTAATCTCTTTAGTCATTTTGCGTTCTTGAATTTATTAGAAATGCTGTTGCTAAAGTAACTACCATGCTTGCAAACTTGATTTTTTGCTTGTGTGTATGTGTTGCTTTACACTTTTGAGTCCCTCCACAGCTTAGGTCTTATTTACTGCTGGTACTGTATTGTGGCCATGGATTCCAAACTCTAACATCCAACATTCGGTTGTTTCAATAATAGCTATGCTGCTGCTTGAATGCTATTGTGAGGATGGTTTTTGCCCACGGGTCTTCGTTCTTTTCTCCATGTTACCCCTGTGAGGCAAACCTTGCCAGGAGCCTTACAGAATGCTACCTATCAAGACTAGGCAGTAGGTAAGCTACATTGCCTATATCACCAGCCTAGGCAAAAGCATCTGGTTATTACCATTGCCTCATCCTCCTTTAGTCTCATTAGTTCATGTATCATTCATTTCTTCATGCTTTGTTGCTAATGTAAATTAAAGCATACTTTTCAAAAGGATTGTCATTGTGCCAAATCTGTACATTTTCAGCATTCTTGTGCTGGTATATGATGCTGACATACAATAACAAGTGCACAACCTTCGAAATCTGCAGGGCCTAGTGTATCCTTTAACATCTGTTTTGTATATCTCTGACTCTTTGGGAAGAGGAAGAAGTTGGGAGGCATGGCTGTCCTAAATTTTTATACTTATTCCTAGGGAGAAGAATTTCGCTTGGCAGTCTAGATAGTCTGGAAGAGGACTGGTAGCGTATCTGCTGCTTGAGGTTAACTGGCTAAAATAAATGAGGTGATTTAGTTTTGTGTGTGTGAATTCCTTTGTTAACCCTGGTGTATAATGCCTGAAAATGTTGTGTCATGTTCGTGTGAGGTGAATTTCAACTTCTTGAATTCTGGAAGGTGAAATTCTAGTTTTGAGCTGTGTAAGGGCAAAGGTAGATGTTGCAGTCCTGAATATAACCAGTAGAGAATGCTGGGCTTAACATTCAGGTGAATCATTGAAGTGTTCTAGTGCAACTGTATGCTGTACCTGCAAAACTTCTTCCTCACATAGTTTCAGAATACATATACACACTTTGTGTTCAAAATAACATTTCATGTCTTCCTATTATTTCGTGTGTTTCTGGAGTAACTGCCATTTTTCTGTTGGATTTTGTGTGCTTTTTTAAGTTTTGTTGGAATGTCAGCAATAGGTCTGCTGCTGGTTGAACTTGGAAAGTAAAATGACATATGAATTGAGAAAAAGAAAGAAAATCTCTTAGCAAATCAGCGTGTTTGAATGTGTAACAAGTTATGTGACGGACTCTTCATGTTGTATGTGTTCATTTTTTATACAGAATAACCAGTTACAGGCATTATAGCAGGAAGGAGAGGTAGCAACTTTTACCTATTTTTCTGCTGTCAAACAGTAGGGGCAAGGTTCAGTGCAACTCATATCAAGTAGTAATGTATGAATAATTAAGCTGTATGTGTTATGCCAACCTGCCTTACTAGGTCAAAGATCACTTAATTAGTACTGCCTGGATTAGTCACAGATGTTGTTCTGTGAGAGGTATTACACTGCTCATTGATTTTACAGAACTGAGAGGTGGTGTCACTTGCAATTTACAATGCATTATTACCACACTTTCTGAAATCTTCCAAAGTAGAGTGATGTAGAACTGTTTGCTTATAGTAACTTGTTAGTTTACCATCTTACTTCCTTGGAGTAAAACATGGAGAAAAATACATTGATTCTTTTTCCAAGTTGCTCTCAAAAAGTCTGTTTCCTTATAAAAGCTTTGTGTTCTCTTGGGAGGGGGGAGGTTGTTATATCCAAATGCAATTATGACTTCAGTTGTAGTATTTGGGGTTTTTAGGGTCATGAGAAGTTGTTTGAGAAACTATCTGGGTTTATAATGCAGAAAAAAAAGTCTGTTTATTCTTTTTCCCTAATCCTGCCTTAAACAAGAAGCAACACAATATTTGCTTAAGATTTGATTGCTTCAGAATTAAAACCTTAAGGGGTGTTACGTAAAGGAGCTGGATATTTTTCGTTATCCCTCTAATAAGAATTTTTCCTGAGTATCCATGTAATTTAAAATAAAGTACTTACACAAGTAGAGAATGAGCTTGGCTTACTTTCAAAAAGAAGGTATTTCACTCATATAACTTTCTGCTGGAAGGACAGACTGAAAGAAGTAATAGAAGGTAGTTAAAGAGTTTGAAACTGCAAGATTAGGGAAAGGGAATAAACAGTTTAGAGTAATAGGAAGGCATTTGTACTGTATGGGGAGGTTGACAAAGTATTTTAGAATCTGCTCATAGACACACTGGCCTTTCCTATCACCTATCTGCATTTATTAGAATCCAGGAAGATGCTAGGACATGGACACAATTCAATATAAATTCAACTTCTGAAACCCCTGTGATGGCATCCCACCTGTGAGGAAAACAATGACTAAAGCGAGAATAGTGCTTGCTTGGGGCCCTAGAGGTTAGACAAGCCTAAAGTGAGGGGGAAGGCTCATTGAGTGGAGAGGTCGAGTTGCAGACAGTGTATATCAAATAAGGTTTTGCACAGTTCATCTTGGATGACACACAACCTACGCTCCTGCCTGTCACTGTGCTCCTCAGCCGTTGTCTGCTGACAGAGTGGCAGCACATGTCACTCACTCAGTAGATGTCACTGCCTATGTCCTCGGCTGCACAGCCTGTGAACATGCAGTTTGACAGTGATAGAAGTGCAATCAGACAGTGACTGACAGAAGCAAAATCAGAGGTGACAGACACATGTCCAAATGTTCGGAGGTGCTTTGAAACATGAAATAGGAGTTTAAATATAGCCAGTGGTAGTTGTAACTTGAAACAGATGGTGCATTTTTATTCCATTTGTGTATATTGAGAATGTTCTTCTCTCTTGTTTGTTTGTGTAATTTCTCTAGATTCTCTAGGTATGTTTGGGTGGGCTTTGCCAGTGTACTTCAAATGGAGGGACCTGTTCTAGTTGAGTCATGGCTGTTTGACAGGAAGGGTGAAATTATATTGCTGCAGATTAATAGACTGCTTTTGTATATGTAAAAGCCTTAAAGGGAACCTGTGTTACTTGGAGGAAAGGTGGCAAGTATCAAAAACAACTTTATGCTAACTACATTGAAGTAAATTTATCCAGGATGTAAATGTGACTGTCCAGTCTACTGCTTGCAGTAAGTGCACTAGCATTGAGGGAAAAAAAAAAGAAAAGAAAAGAAAAAAGACTAAACATATAGGTATGATTACTAGAAAATACATCGAAAAGGCAATCTTGTAGAAAAACCTGCCTGGGGCTCAGGAAACTTGTCTTCAGCTGGAGGGTATGGAGACAGGAGAAACCAGATGACTCAGCCCTAATCCTAGCATTTAGGCTGCCTTTGTTTGGGGCCTGGCTAGCTAATTAGTGGTTACTCTCTTAATTAAGTTGCATAAAATGCTTGCTGTCTAAGGCAAGATTTATTGTGTGTGTAAAAGTGCAAAACTTTTAATTTTTTTAGGAAACTAGCTAGAAACCTTTTTCCACTGTTATCTGTGAGGGAGATCTGCAGCCACAACACAGGCCCAATCGCAGCTTAAGACAAAATTAGTAGTGCTGAGATTTTTCTTATATGTGAGATATGGTATTGAGATGTATTCTTCTACTGAAACTTAAAATTTCCTCTCCAACAGTTCTGCTTTGTTATCTTCTTCTCAAAGGTTTGTAGAAGCTTTTTGAGCTTTAGCAATGCAGAGCTCCTGTTTGCAGTAACATAGCTCTCTGTGACCTTCTCAGACTCCCCTTCTTGCTTGCCTGAATACATTCCCCTCACATTATTTTTGGTTATGCTGCAACTAGCCACCAATCTAGAGCCAAGAAAGTTGTGTTCTTGGTTTCTGTATGTGCTCAGAGTGTACTGTGTAAATGGGCATGCTTTTGGACTGTGCCCAGGCTTCTGAGTAAGGTTGCTGCCCTTGACCTGAAATAACTGTACTGTTGCTCTCCAGCCCCCTGTGTGAGATATGCACTTTGAAACTCTGCCTGCCAGTGAGCTACATCAGACTTTTCTCACTATAGCTGTAATTTCTTCACACTGTTGCATTGCATCTTTAGTCATTTGAATTTTACTCTGTCTCAGTAGTATCTTGACACCAAAACTAACCTGAAAACTGCGCAAATAGTTATGAACTATTGCAAAATTGTTTCTTCTGTGTGAAAGCTGCACAGCGCCATTCCAACATGCAAGGTCTGCAGGATACAAAGATTGCCTAGAGGTTAACAACTCTTTGAAATGCTACACTTTATTGTAAACCAGATACTCTTTACACTGTGTTGAGCAGAAGCAAGTCATCCTAGCTCTACTGAAGGAAGGCAGCATGACCTGAAATTTGTAGGATTTTTTTCAGTTAAGGACAGTGTAACATTTTAAAGCCCTTACTTCCTCATCACGTGTCATTAAACAGCAAGTCTTGCTTATCACTCTCTTCATCTGCAATTCTCTGTTATGCTTAGCTCAGTGTAGATTGCTTCCTCTGAACTTTGTTCTGGATGGAGACAGGTATTTCTAAAGACAGTAATCCTTTAACTTTTCCCTGTTTGCTATTGAATACCACACAACAAGTATGCCTGAGACCTTTCAGTAAGAAGACTCAGGCCTCTTGAAGGCTTTTCACAGTTTCTCAAATCACTTTCTTCTTCAGTAGTGTTGAGAATGATTCTGTTTGAGTAACCGGTGTTGTTGCATGTTTCTTTACAGAGAATAGTTTCACTGGTATGTAAATAGTCAAAAGAGCGAGTGCTCTGACCAATACTTATTTGGAGACTGGAATTGCGTGATTTCTCCCTCCCCACTGTGCTACGATTACTGCCCTTTATGTTGGATCAGCTGTCAAATGCCTGTACAGAGTCCTGAAACTCTTAGTTTCTTTAGTTTCTTGCTGGTTTGGGCTGCTCATGTTTCTCAGTGTAGGAGAAAGGGGTTTTGTTGTATTACCTCCTGTCTACTGGGTAATTACTTGCCTATTTACTTCTCTTTAGAGAGTTGCTATTCTGTTACCATGCATGTATGAATGACAAGTTTAGTGTAGTTGCATCATCCCAGGTACTGCTGACACCTTTCTCTGCTTTTTATATCTGTGTTTGCTGTGAAAGCCCTGTGCAGTTAAATAAAGGGTAGCAGGCTACATCTGAAATGCTGCTTTTCCTGAAACTTCCTCAGATGATGTGTGTTCCATTATACATCTAGACTCTTTATGTTCTTAAAAAAATTTACGTGTTAAATTCAGACTGCTTTGTTGAGGGCTTTGTGCAGTTAGATCTTGAAAATATATGATGACAAGTTCTACTCTTTTTGATTCACTATTAGGAATATTTTAGTACTGTATTTTTTCTTATTTTTTTTCTATATGTTTCCTGGATAACTCTTTTCAAAACCTTTTCATTGCCATCCCCCTTGTCTGTGAGGGCAAAAAGGAACAATGGCTCTGTACCAGGGGAGTTACTTGCAGTGGAGAACTTGGCCAGCATGTAGCACTTACCTGCCTCCACCACTGAGGCTTGTGATGCTCCAGCATTAAGTAAATGAGAGGTCTGGAATAATGGAGAACTTGAATCTATTCCAAGTGTTAGAGCTCTCTGCTGTAACCAGATAGTCTTGCTGTAATCTTGCTGACTAATTGAGGATGTTATTTAGTGTTTAAATTCATTGAGAATGCAACCACCATTCTCACAAAAAAGTTCTAGAGTAGTACAGTGGAGTCTGGAGTAGTGCCAATAGGTATTGGACTGGAAAGGTTTTATTCCAGGCAGAACTATGGCACAGTCTTTATTCACAAATAAAATGAGAGCTATGTAGGCACATTTCTTTTTCTTCTAGACTTTAGGAGGTGTTTTTTTCTTCTAGACTTAATTTTAATATTTTAAGATTGGTTCCATTCTTTTTGAAGTATTAGTCTTAAGCTTGCACAGATTTTTTTTTTAGGAAAAAGAGAAAAAACTCTTTTTTTCATTAGATTTTAAATTTAAAAATGCTTATTTTTTATCTTAAAGTTTAGTGCAAGTTCGTAATTAAGTGTAATATCTTGATTTCCAAACAATCCTTCTCTTTCTTTAATGGATAATCAGTTTCAGCTCAGTCAGTTTTTTCAGCTGCTCAATTTCTCTCAACAGCTACTGTAGGAAAAATGTATCAATAAGTACATCAAAGACATTCAACTAACTGCCAGAATAATTCTAGGCCTTATCTTCCTAATAGATTACTCTATTAATATATTCACTTCTGATCCTTTTAGAGCTGAAATAGTTGTGTATTAGGAGTGTTGTGACTTCAAACATTGGCAGAACTTGAAGCAGTAAAGCTTATAGGAATTATTACAGCATGTCTGGAAGAGCAGCATGCTTTCATCTTACATTTTGACAAGGCATGAATCATCTAGAGAAATAACACATAGCTTGGTAACTACTTATTCATGCTTAAGAATACTACTTTCCTCCTACTGCCAAACCAAACGTGATTGGACTGATCCATATTCAGATTTTAAAAATACAGGTCAATCTTTTCTACTTCAAAAAATTACAAGATGTATTGAGAAGTTTCTTGTACCAGAAATACATTGCTCTTGCATTACCAGGATGTAGTCTCCAACTAGATTTTCTTAGACTTTACACCCTGTTACCATTTCCACAGGTGTACTTCCATCGCAACCTGATTAAATGTTATATCTCTCCTGAACTTTTATTATTTCTCCCCCAGTCTGGCCTCTGCTGCCCTTCGTATTCTTTGTTTTGTTTTTTGCACAAGTAGTCTTACAAGATTTTTATCTTCTCTCAGACTTCCGTCTCTGTTGCCTTTAATTAAGTTCTTGCTAAACTGGCAGATCTCTCTTCTTGCTTTCATGGCGTCCTCCTTCCCTTCTTTTCTCATATTCCTCTACTCCCTTGCCTCTTCCTTTCATAAGTTATGAATTTATTTCTTTTCATTGTTCAGTGACATTCATAGATCTTTCTAATCATCATCAATTAAAACAGGCACAGTTTCATTCTATACATTTTCTTGGAAGAGCTTTAAAACACAAGTGTGAAATGGTGCTGTTGATGAAGTGGGATAGCTGGTTGTGTGGCAGTCTGTGCCTGTTGTGGTATTGTAGACCGAAGGAGCAGTGTCTTTCGTAGTTTCTACTTTCTTGTAGTGTCCTAGGTTCTGCCTTGAAAGTGTATGAGTGTTGTAGTTGTAAGGCAGCCTGCTCCCAGTGTTTTAATATCATGGTTAAGAAAGCTCCAATTTAATATGGCTGGTGGCTACTTTTAAACTATTCTCCAAACAGCTTCGTGTGCTTGTCTGATGCTTGAGCGTTCCAAAAGGAAGAAAGACAAACTGTAACTGTCTTGACAGCTTTTCTTTCTTAAAAGTAGAGACAGAAGAATAGCATTGTGCTTTTGAATGTTGTTTAGCACCAGTTGATAAATATTTTTCTTCTAACTGTTCTGTTAAATGCAGGGGAAGGAAAATAGACTGAAAACTTACTCCCCTTTTAATGGACGTCTTTGCAGGAACTTAATTTCACAGGACCTGGCCTTTTTTCCCCTGCAGCACATGTTTATGAACAAATAATCTCTCTGTGTAGTAAATACATTATTTTGAAGTCAAATACAATGCAAAACAAATCTGGTTGGCTTATGTAGATAGTATGAAACATCAAAGTTGGGTTGCTTTCATTGCTGAATCTGCATTCTTGTAGTTCTCATTTGTGGTCAGTGGAACCATGTAGCCATGCTTGTAAAGTGTGTGTGAGAAACAAAAACCCCGTGGAGTGCATGATACGGAGCCAAGGTAAAGAAGAACTTGGAGATGAAAGGGTGAGACTTGGTTTTCCTGTGTGAAAGTGGTTGCTGGAACGAGTAGGGTTTCGCTGGAATTACATATGCTGCATAAAAGCAGCACCTAGGTTTGACATAGAAGGTAGCTCTGCTGAAGACACTGTGTTGCTTTGAAAGAAATAAGTAGGAATACAATCCCAAGATTTCCTCTCTGTCTTTTGTGTGTAGAGATCAAGACAAAGAAAAGTATGTTAATAATAAATAAATACTTTTTTCTTTTCTCTGCAGTAAAAGAAGTGGAAAGCAAGCATTGCAGAATAATGAGGTAATTCTTCCTTCATATTGAATATTCTTTAATAATTTTAAATTTATCTGATTTTTTAAAACTTTAAGTCCTATCACTATAGTTTTATCTTGACTGGGGTGCAAATAAAGTTTGAATGATACTTTCAGACTTGCAGTGGTAAAACAAATGGAAGAATCAGGTTAATCACAAGAGGCTGAAGTTTGACTCCATAATGATGGGTGCTTGAGGTGCAATGTCTTTTTTTATCTGTTACTGCCCTATGAATTTGTAAGGACTAGTGTTGTAAGTTTTTCTGTACAGATAGAAACAAACAGCTGTGTGTAGATTTGGTGTAACTTATATTTTTTTCATGTAAAAGAGAAATGTATGGAACAAGATGTTGAGTCTGACAGTTTCTAAATTAGAAGCTACTTCAAACATGTAGTAGGAGGTTTGGCATTTCCCTGATCTTTTGTGTGTTTGTTAATTCATTTATTTGAAAGGGATGTACTAAATCCCTTTAAGCTAAGATTTTTGTTTCGTATTCAAATAAAATATGACAGACCAAAAGGCAGAGTCTGTGATTCTGGTGTTACAATGGTATAAATAGATTCCATATATTTTCATCTTTGCTGAAAACTTTAAAAAAAAGGCTTGCACTGGATAAATAGAAAGGTGTATGCAAATATCATATTAGCTTCTAACACACCTTGGCTGTATTATGTACCATAAACACTTATCTTTTGGATAGCTATACCTATTTGTAAAAACCTTAACTGTCTTTCTCTTATTCCTACCCATCCTGGCTACAGTTATGCTGAATGGGATTAACAGTCTAAGGGAAAAAGAAAAACAAACCAACTTCTAGGCAAGAAGATACTGGAATGAATATAAGTGCAACACAAGTATAGAAATGGAGAAGGACTGAATAAAGGGGAAGAGCAGGTTCAACTCTCATGTGTTTAGTCATTTGGAAATGTAGCCATCAGACATTGTGTTAGTAATTTCTGTTACAGGAAAGCAATAATGTGTGCAGGCTCATGCTTCATTAGGACTGGACAGAGGTCTTAGTTGTTTGGATTGCTTGGGTTGTTGTGGAAATAATTTTTAATTAAAGTGTTGTAATCATCTACTGCATAGCATCCTATTTGGCTAGAATTTTTATTTGTAGCTTGTGTTCACATAGGTTTTTGAAAAGGATGAGACTATTGTTGACTTCATGCTATGAAAAACAGGTGTAGGCTTCTTCACAGAGCATTCAGAGTGGATCTCTTTCAGGTTTCCTGTCTACCTTGTAATATTGATACAGGCATTGATAGCATGGTTCACATGAGCCTAAGGTAGCAAAGGTAACAGGATTATATTGATTAAACAGGACTTGTTCAAAGTACACATGTGCCCTTTTGGTCTGTTTTCAGGACTGAATTCTTCTGTCATTTCCTTACATGAAAGAAAAGAAAAGAAACCTGGACCATTAGCTTTTAAAAAGTATTCAAGTTAGTCAGAATAGAAGCTAGGGTTATATAGAGTGAACAAATAAAACAGACTCAAATAAAAGGTGTGCGGATACAGGAGGGATTTTAAGTCTGGTAGATATACCTAAGTAGGAGTGTGTTGCACCATTTTGTTGAAGTAAAGCAATAAAAAATTCTGGTTTCACTTGAAGCAAGTTTGGGCTATAGTCAGAGTTTAAACCATTGATTGTCTAGACAAATGATGGAAGGCATCTTTAAAAATACTGGCTGATGGTGTCTTTTAGAGACAAACAATGTTAAGAGATGTTTGCATTATAACTTGCACTTGGATGTACTTTAGTGCTGTGGTTTGCATTGTTTATATTTCACCTTTAACACAGAATCGAAATAAAAAGTATTTTATATCATAGCAGCTACTTCTTATTGCAGCTTGTTTTGATAGCTCCCAATTCTTTATTTACTTTGTCTGAACAAGTCTTAAGTTGGCAGGAAATATTGCAAATTCTGCAGAAGGAAGGTAGCTGTAAATGACTTGGGTAGGGAAAATATCACATCAACAGTTCAATAATACAAAAAATTCTCACTTTTCTTGTTCTGTGTGCAGCAGAAAGAGGGAAAGAAGGAGCGAGCAATGGTGGACAGAGTGTTTATTGCACGAATATGTCGAATCCTGAAAATAATGGTCCCTAGAACACTTTGCAAAGAGGTAAGCATTGCCTGCAGAATTAAATAAAGAAATAAAGCTGGAGTCAAGTCTCTTTCGAAATTACATCAGAATTTAAACAACTGCATATACATTACTTAAATAGGACCAAATTGTGCTAATGTGCCAATATGTGCTAATTGTGCCAATATGTGACCATATTTTAAAATAGCGACATAATAATATAAAAGTCTGTATTATGCTCAGTTGTTATATCACTAAAGGTTCTGCTTTCTTTATTTACAAGCCATTTACTGTCAGCTGATAACTACTGTTGTAGCATAACTTTTAAAAGGGCATCTGGATTTGTCTTGTACAAGACAGTAGTACACTTCTGTGTGCAAATGCCTCCTATCTTTAAATAGGATGCAGTTCATTCATTATTTTGATATAGTAACATATCTAGGCCAACCTGTATTAGAAAATGAATTTGTCAAAAAGTCTCTCAGCATCAGCAGTGTAGAAATCAGTGCCTCCATCTTTCTCAAGCTTTCCAGGACACTTAAAAAAAATCCAAAGCGTTAGTTGAGCTCGGAAGTTAAGCAATGAACTCTAAGAACTTAAACGTACATCAGGCATAAGGGCAGTGAATTGCAATGTACAGAGCATAGAGCAAGCATGACAGCCAGCTTAGCCTGCATGAACAGGGAGCTTCAGCAGCCCAGCTACAAAAAGGAGGTTCATAGAGAAGGTAGGAGCATGGATGGAAATGCCTGTGAGAGTGCTCACAGAGCTGGCCTTCATCAGCTTAAAGAGGTCATGGCCATTAGAAGAGGTTATGGATAATCCCAAAAAAACCCAAACCTTGCTCCCATATTTGAAAACAAGTTTGCTGGAAGCTACAGGCTGGTAAGCCTCACCATATTCCTGGCAAGACTGAGCAAAACTTGCTGTAAGCTAACTCTGGCCACACAAGGGTCAAAAAGTCATTGCAAGCAGCCTGGATTTACCGATGACAGATCATGCCTTACTAACCTGATTGCTTTCAGTGGCTGTGTGGATGAGGGAAGAACAGAGGATGTAAAATATTTTGGTATCAGGTCTCCCTTAATACCCTGATGGCCAAACTGAATTGATTGGATGAGTGGACAGTGAAGTGGATGGAAAGCTGTTGGTCTGACTGGCGACTGGTGGCCCTGTTAAAATACATAGCACAATCTGGTCCTACTTAAGTAATGTATATGCAGTTGTTTAAATTGAGGAGGGAGTTGAAGTAGATGATATTCAGTGATCTCTTGCAACCTTAAGGCAGAAAGGTGTCTCAGAATAGCAGTAACTTCTTTATTACTGCAATCCTCCATCTTACAGTGTTTGTCCAGTATGTGTATCAACCAAATACAGCTTCTTAAAAGGCAAACTGTCACCATAAAAATGTAGTCAGTACTTTATTAAAAGTATTATATGCTAATGTGTTTTCAGCAAAGTAAGCAAATACTACATTAGCTAGGGCAGCAGGGTAATACTTTTCTGTTAGATATAGTTGGATGAGTTACTGGGAAAAAAATGGTGAATTTTAGCCATTGTTTAACTGTTGCACTTGTGTGGTTGTACTAGACAGGTTATTTGCTGCTTATTGCTGTGATGCTGGTAGTCCGCACTTACTGTGATATCTGGATGATTCAAAATGGAACAGTCATTGAAAGGTACCTAACATTTATTATTTTTAAACATTCTCTCTTGTGTTTAACAGGGGAAGTTATCAGAATACATATTCAGACATTTTATAGCTTGCTTGTTTAAAACTGTTGGAAAACTGGTGTAGTTGCAATTTGGGAAGGGACCAGTATATTTTAGTAAATAAAAATAAAATTTCATTTATCTAATTATTTTTGTTCATCAATAGAATGATTTTATTAAATTACTGTTTTAAAACTATTCATTAAATATTCATTTAATAACACTTTGTGCACTGAAGACTCTAAATCGTGTTGTTCTGAATGTCCAAGAAAGTACTTCAGAATAGTGGTTTTAGGTCTTAGACATTTTGTGTGGATTTTTAGGACTTTTATTTCTTCCCACTGAGCTGTTTGCTCATTAGATTATAAAAATAATGCTTTCAGTATTAATATGTTAGAAAGTGGTTTTTAGACCTCCGATTGTTCTTGCTGGTCTTGTTGCTAATTGAAGCAATTCAGGATGTGTCTGAAACTGTGAATTCAAAATGATACTGTGTTTGAGGAGAGACATGTGGTGCTTTGTAGAATGGAAGGACTGCTTTGTTTCTGTTGTGAGAATCTGTGAAAGCAGAGAAGGGAAGAACTGGTATTCGGTGACCATGAATTTCTGAGCCCTTAATGAGGGCAGTTACAGAGGAGCAGACAGGAGGTAACTGCTCAGTCTGCCACTTGCCACTTAGCTTACTCGAGGGTGTCAGACTGGATCCTACAGCTGATGTTACAGGTTTCCATGATGGTTTTTTTTTCTCTGTGAGTTTATCTACTTAAGACATGCAAGTTTATACTTTATTGTTTCTCTTGTAACTGACTCTTAGCTGGTGGTCATTTACAGTGCTATCATTGGCCGCAGCAGAAAAGATTTCAAGAAATACTTGTTCAACTTCATTGCTGCAATGCCTGCTGTAAGTGCTCTTCTTATGCTGTCCTGTTAGTAGAACATATTTTAAATGTAAATTAAGATTTTGAGGAAGAGATCTCAAAGGAGTGTCGTAAAACCTGTGGAAATTAGTTGTTTTGCATACAAGTCTGTATGAAAACACATTTGATTTTCTGGCTCCCATGTGTGGGATACTTTATCAGCATATTTCTTTATTGGTAGCAACTATTTTTTTAACAGATATGTTCAGATTTTCAGGTTAGTTTTCTCGATGTCAACTTTGACTATAGGTTTGGGATTACTTGGCACCATTGAAGATGAAGATTTTTTATTAGACTTTAATTTTTATCTTTCTTACTTTTTTCACAGATTTGTTATGCTTTCTTCCACACGTTAACTTTCCTTCAGTTTATTGACATCTCTAATCTGCACCAGGTAGAAATAATTGTTGCTACCTGGTTTGCAATAAATTTTAAAACTAGTTGACAGATTTAAAGCAGTGGTTGTCAAATGGTGGCTCTTTTCTAGAGTTTATCAGAAGAGCTGAAAGTATGCAATATGAATGTATTTTAAGTGGTGAGATCCACTGGGACCTAGAGACAGAAACAACAGTGGTCCTATTAGAGAGTGGACACTTTCTAATTGGTCTTAGGTGTATTTATGGCCTTATTGACTTTAAGGAGAGAACTGATCAGTTTTAAAGTGTTTACACAATTTATGCTGCAAATTGATCTAAGTATATTTGATCTTGTGAGTTAAATATTATTGTCTCCTATTTTAGATCTCTTTAGTGAATAACTTCCTGAAGTATGGTCTAAATGAACTGAAACTCTGCTTCCGAGTAAGACTTACCAGATACCTCTATGAAGAATATCTTAAGTAAGTGACACCTTGTCTACAGTTTTTAAAAGTTGATTCAAATAATTTTAAATACATAGTAAGAAGGTTGCAGGGCTGCAGTTAACTTGCAGTTGAGGGTGAGTGAGCTTACCCAGGTTGTATATGCCATAGATACAATGACATTGAAGTTGGCTCAGTTGGGGGAAAAAATATACTTGTACTGCTTCCATGATTGGGTTGGATTCCAAAGTACTTCAGGTGCCTTCACATGGTGAAGGCTGAATTGGATGCATGAGCTTGAGTAGCTCCTTCTGTCCTTCTGCACTGGATTTTGGTTGTCAGGTGTGCTGTAGCAGAGAGTGTGAGAGGGTTTTCTAAGTTCAGTAGCAGCATGAGCCTGAGCTGCAGCTTAGACATCCCGGAGCCTAAATGCCTAAACAGTCCTGCAGCATTTAATGTGGATTTAGTCAGGCAGAAGCACAAGCTATGTTGATTCCATACAGTAATTTAATGTTTGCACTACTTAGCATCTCAGTTGTATGAAGTAAGGGCGTTCCAGTTATTTCAGATCCCAGGTAATGATTTTTTTTTTCTACCACTTAGCAATTGTTTTGTTTCAGAACTTATACATACTACAAAATGGGAAACCTGGACAACAGAATAGCTAATCCAGATCAACTCCTAACACAGGATGTGGAAAAATTTTGTAACAGTGTAGTGGACCTGTACTCAAACCTTAGCAAGGTAAGTCTTTTAATAGAGAACTTTGAGTAGTAGCTGTAGACATTTAGGATGGGGGTGTCAGCTCACAACAATTATGTGCATTTGTATGTGGATTGCTTGGAGTATGTTACTAAAAAAATTGTTTATGATGCCATATTGTTTCACACTCTTTGTGACTTTCATGACCAAAACACTGTTGTGAATTGTTATAATTTGTATTAAATTTTCTTTGAAAGAACATATGGCATTCTTTTGCACACGAACAGTGATGACTTTGCTCTCAGGTAGATGGTTTTCAGAAGAAAAGCAATGGCTAGCTCTCAGTTACTCACAAATATTATTCTGTATAGGGAGGTGTGGTTGAATAAGCTTTTCCCTGTTTCTGGTGTGAATTTTGAGGTGAATGAGAGCACCATTGACAGTCTTAGACTCAATTTTTTTTGATGCTATATGTTTCATACAAGCTGAGTATGAATAAACTACAAGTTACTTTGTTCAAAACCTTCTGACTACAAAACTTGTAGTTCAGCTGTTTTAGCTTAGCATGGAGGTTATAGAACTTTGGAAAGTTCCTCCTATCAGGTACATAGCCAAATATGTGGCATTGTCTTTTCATTGAATATTTCTCATAATTACTTCAGTTAAATTATTATGGGTTCTAGTCCACCTTTGATAATTGAGAAGAGTGTCATTACAGACCTAAAATAGCAAAGTGCTCTTTCTATATGGTATGTATTTATCTGAAGATCATGATGTTTTTGTGTTCAAATCTTGAGCCAATGATTTCAGGAAAAGTCATGTGGCTGAGATTCCTTTTGTTTTAGTTTTTAGTTGGTATAATAGGCTGGCCAGTATTTTAGTACAGAGCTGTAATCTTTTTGGGGTGGTACACAGCTTCTGGACTGTTTTATATTAGTTCTGTGTTTGTGTTTTAAGGCATTTTTTCCCATGCTTCTCTTACAGCCCTTCTTGGATATAGTTTTGTACATCTTCAAGCTAACAAGTGCAATAGGAGCACAGGTAAATTGAGTGGGTTTTTTAGAACTATAAGCACATTTTCCCTTCTTTAGTTATAGCTTTGTACCTGTTTGGAATCTGAGGAAAACTCTAGGTGGTAATTGTGGATTCCTACCTTATTTGAAGGGCTATACTGAAAGGTTGCATTTACACTTAATGATTTGTGTGCTTTAGCACCTTCTATTTTGAAGCAAGCAAAATAAAACTCAGTATTTTCAGGCATTTGATCAACAATTTAAAGGACCATAAAAGTTCTTTATTTTCTTCTAGTACTTATTTGGAAATCCTATTTAAATCCATTTAAGTGTGAAAATAAGTTTGTTATTTCTGTGCAGCCTCTATGAAGGGGAACCATTTCTTGCATTGAGCTGTAAGACTTGATAAGCTGAATAATTGCAGACTTAATTCTTCAAATTAGTGAAATGATGCATTATCAGAAATGTTCAGGAGTTGAAAAGGAGTAGCTGTGGGTCACATGCTACAAATTTTGTTGAGACAGACTTGCAGTAAGGCTTAACTAAACCTTGGTAACTTTATCAGTCTTGGATGTGTTTGTTCTGCTCTCTGTAGTACTTATTATGTGCAGTTTATGCCAAATTCAGTTTATGCCATTCCACACTTCAGTGGTATTTAATCATCTGTCCTTCGTCTGTGGAAACTTAGGGTCCAGGACTGCTTGAGAGACCCAGGAAATATGTATAGATAAAAGCAGACAATGGGATTGAAATATTGAGTGCTGTGTGACAGTTCAGCAAACGTAAAGGAAAGGAAGCAGGCAGAAAGAAGGAATAAGAAATGAGAGGGTACCAGTAAATCATTAATGAAATAAGCTGAGACAGTAGGGGACAGGTCACACTGGGTGGTGATAACTTGAATAGAAGGTGGGGGTGGGAAGGACATCTGGGGACAGAGAATTAATGAAGTAGTATCTACAACACCAAAGAAGGTGACATGATGGGAATTGCAAATGTAATCGAATTGGCAACATAGGCACATAGGAAATGAGAACTAAGGGATTCATGCTTTCTGGGCATTTTGGCTACAGATACTGTCATTTGAGACCACCTAAGCTTTTATGTTTTTTTGATATTCACAGGGTCCAGCTAGCATGATGGCATACTTGATTATTTCAGGGTTTTTCCTTACACGTTTAAGGAGACCAATTGGCAAGATGACTATTATAGAACAAAAGTATGAAGGGGAGTACAGATATGTCAACTCACGGCTGATTACAAACAGGTATACACACTTGCTTGGATGCTAAGATGTAAGTGACAACACTGAGGGGTAAATGGAAGTTGTGTGTTAAAATATACTTGGGAAGTGTGAAGCTATCAAGTCTGAGCCAAGTGTTTGCATCTTTATGTATTGTAAAATAATTTGTATGTGCATTATATTCTGTAGTCAAGATTAAGTTGGGTATAATAATTCTGTGTTCGACTGCTGTGAAAAATTACAAACCCTTATTTCATAAAGTAACTGAAAGTGCTATATTCCCATATTTTATGGCTGACTTTTTTCCAAGACTGTCTTTAACAAAATGAAGTTGCATTTTTTTTGTTTGTTTCTTTTAGTGAGGAAATTGCTTTTTATAATGGAAACTTGAGAGAAAAACAGACCATTCACAAAACTTTCCGTAAGCTGGTAAGCCTCTTCTCTCTCTTAAAATATTTTAAGTGAAACTTACTTAATTCTGTCGTGATGATTCTTGACTTGTGTTCATATAAGTTGACTTACAGTAGCTTGGTGTTTTTGCTGCTACATTCATTAGAATAAAAAATTAGCTGATAGGCTATAAGCATAACAGAAGTTCCTGTTAGAATGGCCTTTCTCTTGCCACTTACCTCCTTGTCACCCACCACAATTATTGTTCTCATTATTTAATTTCATGTGTAAGTTGTTTTGATCGCAAATGCAAATCTTTGCCAGCAGGGACTCTGGTGCAGTGCTTACCACACTTAGAGGCATGTTAATGTATCTGAGGTACTGAAATATAACTGTTTGGAACCAAATGTCTAATAAAAGATAGTAAAACAGGTACTGGTAGAGTTTGAACTTCTTTCTTCTGTAATTTACCAGGTGGAACACTTGCATAATTTCATCCTGTTCCGGTTCTCTATGGGTTTCATTGATACTATCATTGCCAAATGTAAGTGTGTGTCAAGTGCTAATGGATTTCTATAAATAAAAAACCAAACTTTTAACATAAGTCTTTTCTCTTACTGTTTCAATTAATGTGTAGCTTAATATTTATTCTTTAACTGCAGACCTTGCCACTGTGGTTGGCTACCTGGTTGTTAGTCGTCCATTTTTGAACCTGTCTGATCCTCGTCATCAGAATAGCACTCATGCAGAACTTTTGGAGGTAAATAGACTAGAATTATAACAACCTCTAGATTTTAAATTTTGTTAGTCCATGTAAAGAAGCTTTCTTCTACTCTAGGATTACTACCAAAGTGGAAGAATGCTACTGAGAATGTCTCAAGCTTTGGGTAGAATAGTCCTAGCAGGCCGTGAAATGACAAGATTGGCTGGGTAAGCTTAATAGTAAGATTCTTTCTCATCTCAATTTCAGAAACTGATTGTAGAATTAAAATAAGCTTATGTGCTTTGTTCCTTGCAGTGTGCTAAAAATTCAGCAATTAAAAACATTTTATACTGAAAAACACATCTGAAGATGTGCTGATTATGTCCATTAGAAATTTCACATCTAGGTACTACTGGAATGTAGTTTGAATGTTTCATTGAAACCTGTCAAATGCTCTTAAAGCAACTATGAATTGATTATTTAGCAAACTTTTTTTTACATCATAAGAAGTAAAATTTGGCTCTTACAGAAAAAGGAAAAGGAGCTTGTAAATACGGTGCATATTAGACAATCTGGTGCAACTCTAAAATGTAAACATTCTGCTTCTGTGCTGGGTTGAATAACTTTGTCATTTTAGCAGTTTGACAGAGTGCTCATTATAGCTTCTATGGATTTTTCTTTTTCTTAAGTTTCACAGCTCGAATCACGGAATTAATGCAGGTTCTGAAGGACTTGAACAGTGGCAAATATCAGCGTACTATGATATCACAAGAAAAAGGTAGATGTGATATAATATGCAATATGTGCCTCTCTGTGTAGCATTCCAGTATTAATACTTTGTGTCTTTATTTAAGATGGAGATAAAAAGCAACCTCTCTCCTTGGTACCTGGATCTGGAGAAATTATCAACAGTGATAACCTTATCAAGTATGTTTGCAAAGTTTCCACAGGTTCAGTAGTTCTATTCTTTTAATGTAAACTTTTTTTTTAAGTCTTTCTCTCTACAACCATTAATAGATGTCTAAATACCCATTATTACAATTTGCAGTTCCTGTTGTACTTTATTTACTAATAACTCCACCTCACACCCACTCAGCATTTCTGTTCTGTTACCCAATCCTTATCCTCTCATGTTAGCAGAAGATGTATTCTGCTCTCTGGACTTGGGCTTTTTGGTAACATTCCTATTCTCCTTTAGAATATGACTTCTCAGACCATCTTGTTTCCTCTTAGAAATATGCTAGTTATGGATTTTATTCCATTATATAATTCAGGTGTAAAAATCTGGGGCAAGTCTGTATTCATTTTCAAAGTACTTGCTTGTAATTCTGCATGCTTAGAGATTTCATTGACGTACTTGTGATCAAATCCTTCATTCTTTGCAGTCTGAGGAGTGTAGCCTTGACACATGGTATTACTACTTAAAGATATAAAATACAGCCAGTTAAGAGATCAAATAATCTCAATCTGGACAGTGTGGAAAACAGATAGGGAAGTAGAGGGGAAAGAGAGGCAGGAAGGGGGAAAAAAGATGATATAGCTATTTTTATTCATTTAAAAAAAGGGCAGGGGGGAGGTGAGCAGAGAAGTCATTCATTGTGTGTTGTAGAACTAGTGAGATACACTTCACTACTAGGTTTAGGTGCCACGCGTCCTTAAATGTAGGTTTATATCCACAAGATGTTTTGGAGACTAAAGGCTTAGAAGGATTAAAAAAAAAAAAGATGGGGATAAAACCAAACCAGTAGATGTTTAAAAGCTAGGGTACCTTTTTGGGTCAAGAACTTCTTTAGCTGTTAATAGTTGGAAACTGGGAGAGTGTACTGCTGAAGTGTTTCTCAGTGCCTTAAATCTCTGAAGTAAACACACAGTATTAACTTCTTTTAGGCAACTGTTGTTTTTTTCTTTTTTAACTTTCAATACATACAGGTTTGATCATGTTCCATTGGTGACACCTAATGGAGATGTTTTGATTCAGGACCTTAACTTTGAGGTAAGTTTTTAGTATCATAGGAAACAATATTAATATAAAATTTTCAAGGGAAGATGATAGCTTCAAAGGTCATCCTATTTATAAGAAAAGTGCATACAAATCATGTTAGTTTTAAAAAAAGGCAATAAGCTATTTTACCCAAAAAATTTTTTATTGATACAAGTGCATTTTCTTCCAGCTGCAGTTGGTGCTAAACTAGTTGGGGAAAAAAACCTAATTTTTGCTGGAAAATGCTCATTATAATGTCAGAAAGTTGTGTACAAGCATATGATGATACAAGATTGTCTTATTGATTGTAGAAACTTTCAGCAGTACTTCCTCACTACCATTTTATGTGTTGGTGTTGCGATTTTAGGTTCGATCTGGTGCAAATGTGTTGATCTGTGGGCCAAATGGCTGTGGGAAGAGCTCCCTGTTCCGTGTTCTTGGTGAGGTAAGGGAACTTTATAAAACAAGCAGGGGAGAATACAAAGCACAGTTGTAAATGAACTTTTTTGTCAAGTTCTAATCTTTTTCCCTTTGCAGTTGTGGCCTTTGTTTGGTGGGCGTTTAACAAAACCTGTAAGAGGAAAGTTGTTCTATGTTCCTCAGGTGAGACCAAGTACTTTACTTGACAACGATGTTCTCTTTCTTTGTACTTTGACTATGTTTAGAAGTATTTGACATATCTTTTTGGTTCTAATTGTATCTCAGAGACCGTACATGACTCTTGGAACGCTCAGAGATCAAGTTATATATCCAGATACTTTGGAAGATCAGAAAAAGAAAGGGATTTCTGACCAGGTAATGATAATTAGTTCATTAACCCTTTGTCTTGCTCAGGCTGAGTAATGCTTCCAGCTCAGAAATACTGAAAATTCTATGGAAAGTGTTGCATTTAATAGTATTTTAATATTTACTAGGGTTGATAGTGTTATGGTATAATCCTTTATAGCTTTTTTCAACCACTTGTCTTTTGAGTTCATGTAAGCTTTATTTATCATCCTGTTTCCATAAAAGGTGCTGAAGGAGTACTTGGATAATGTCCAGCTGGGTCAAATCTTGGAACGTGAAGGAGGCTGGGACAGTGTTCAGGACTGGATGGATGTACTCAGCGGGGGAGAAAAACAGAGAATGGCAGTATGTCTCAAAAGCATAAATGCTTAACAAATGCAGAACATAAGTAAAAAATAAAATCTGAGCTGTAGGCTATTTTTATTTATTAAATATTAGTATTTGACTTAGAGGAAACCCCCAAAATGTGAAATACCTAAATACTGAGAAAACAACTGAAAATAGTGAGGTTTATACTCCAGATTTAAAAGGAAATACTGGCTTTTAAAACTCCTTTCACTTTTCACCATGTCTTGTGATTTCATTGTATAAACAGAATTTCTAAAATAATTGTCTTGAATAAAAAAAGTTTAAGATAATATGCAACTTTTGGATATTCAGGTTTCAGTGGGCACCAACTTAATTCCCTTTCCAAAGTAGATTTTTGGACACTAGTTCTTTGTTTAACTTCTAACGCTGCACCATTGATGGTAGTTCTGTATCTACAGTATCTTTTATTTTTTTTGGCTTGCATTCCAGATGGCAAGGCTGTTCTATCATAAGCCCCAGTTTGCAATTCTGGATGAGTGCACCAGTGCTGTTAGTGTGGATGTAGAGGGTTACATTTACAGCCACTGCCGAAAGGTGAGGTCTTTGTTTCTGGAATTACCTCTCTGTACATTAACAAGAAACCTAAAATAGTACAAGGTTCGCTCTTCTTTATGCCTAGTGCATAAAATTTTTTTTAAAAAATCTGGAAAAAAGCTTGGAGGGTCATACAACTTTATGCACACTAGAATTAAGTAATCATTTTGTAGTTCTAGGATAATTTAGATGTACATGTAGCCTCTATGATGTACAGACAACTCTTAATAACTGCTAAGTAATCTTACTTTTTCAGACAGAGTCTTAGAATGTCAAGTTAGGACCAAATAATCTAAAATTGTAGAATGTTTTCTTGTTCAAAAGGCTTCTTTTGGCCAGGGCAGCAGAAGTGAAAGGCTGGAAGTTAACATTTCAATTTATTTTGAGACATAAAAAGCCAAGCGCTCTAGGAAAATACGATGATGCTAAATAGAGCTTTGTGTTTCCTTGTCCTCTTAAACTCACCATTTCACATTCTCTGTAGTGCCATGTGAAATCAATAAGATTCAATTTCACACCCTAGTTTGGGAAAGAAAGGCGTTGAAATGGCATTAGTTACTGAGTAGCAGTATTCCAGAATGATAAAGGAGCAAAGCTGTGCTTTCATTTCCACTGAAATATGTGCTTGAAACTAAAGGAGCCCTCTGTAGTAGTGAATGGACGTTAGGTGAGGACTCTGCAGGAGAAGGAACATTATTTCATGAACTGATTTTACCACATCAGTATCAATACCCTGACAATTTTTAAAGTCTATTTTTCATATACTTTGTATTCTGTTAACTTGAGTTTTCGTTTGTGCTTGCCAAGTGGCTAATGCATGTTAGAATAGAATTCCATAGAATTCCTGGTTAGGCTGTCCTTGCAGAAAGAAAAAATGTTACCTTGCTTTATTGTCAGAGTCATTTTGTCCTTGCTGCTGTTGTTGGGGGTGAATAGTTGACTGAGTTGAAAGGAAACAAAGGAAGGTTATTCACTTTAAATTGTCACTCTAAGTTTGTAATTCATTACAGCTTTTGTGGGTTTGGGATTTTTTGTTTTTGTTAAAATTCCTTTATTCACCAGCTTTATTGTTTTACCTGCCTCCTGCCTTGCCTCTTTTACTCAGTTAATTTGTGTTTGACAAATCTTTAGGAGCAAAAGAATGGTGAAATCAGTTAAAAATTATAAATCCCTCCTGATTCCTTTTTTCCCCCGCCCTGCAAAATTTTGTAATAAAAACTATATATGTATAGTGTTAATAATAGTCTGGAAGTTTGTGATTTTGAATTTAAGATCTTCATCTGATATAATACTGAAAAATAAATAACACCTAACCTATGAGAAGAATTAATGTTGTGTGGGTATTTTTGTCATATAGGTTGGAATCACTCTCTTCACTGTTTCCCACAGGAAGTCACTCTGGAAACATCATGATGTATGTAGTCTTAGCTTTATTAAGAATATTTGTGGGTTTTGTTGACTGACTGTATGAAATTGACTTGATGTGACTGGAGATGTTATCATTTCACGTCCTAATAGGTCATGTTCTGTTTGGGTTTTTATAATGTTTTACTTTTCATAGTCCCATTTTACTCTTTGAAGTATTCTTACGCTTTTAGTTATGAAAGAACGCTATCCAAAAATTTTACATGTATCTGTATGAGAGGCTTAAGTCGTCTTTCTAGATTCAAAACAATCCTTGAACTAGAATTCAGTAAAAAGCATGGATTTTTTGCTTTCATTATATCTAATACATTTATGCTTTTTAAAAAAGGTCTCCAAGATGTGGACTTTTTTATTGCAAACTAAGATTTTACTGTTCTTTTTATCCAGACAGACTGTACATGTGGATAAAAGTACTGAATTAATACACAGGAATGAATCTGTGCCCTAAGTATATTGTTACAAAACCCAAGAGAACAGTGTTAAGTCTAGATTTGGCTGTTAGCAGGCTGGTGTATGATATTCAAAAATAAAGTTTAACATTTTTACAGAGGTAGGTGAATTTAATGACACGTGAAGTGGGAGCAGCTTACCCTCTCAGTTTCAGATTTTGCTAAAACTTTTTAAATGTTTTCAAAAGATTTTTAAAAGTATTTCAAATATAATTTATTTAGGTCTTTATAGAGCTGGTAATTTTTAAGTGGTTAATAACATATGTGGGTTTTTTTTCAGTTCTACTTGCATATGGATGGCCGAGGAAACTATGAGTTCAAGAAGATAACCGAAGACACAGTTGAATTTGGATCTTAAAGTCATGAACTGAACTGCTAGAGACTGATGATTACAGGAAGTGTGTAGAATGTCAGACAATGTACCATAAAATTACTCAGCTTGTTAAGCATTTACTATTATGTAGGATATTGCTAATTGTGTATATGTTGGTTTAATTATTGATACGTACTAAGAATGTCCTTATTCTTGTGGTTTAAAAACCTGCCTAAATTAAATTGGGCTTAAATTAGTGTAACCTGATTCATCCTGGGATGCAAACCATTTGAAATCAGCTGATTTGACTTTTGTAGACCTTCTTTCCCTTCAGTGAAAAGCCCTGTTAAAATTAGGGTTGCTACCTCTCTTGTTCCTGCAAAGTAGTCTTGGATTTTTGCTCTGTTCTATGCATGTTTCAGAGAGATCTCACATGGTGCAGGACATTGTCCCATCTTCAGATCTGTGCCCTGTTAAATGAAAGAGTCTTTTCCTTGTCCAAGCCTTGTGATGTAGCCAATGTGCCCTTGCTGAAAAAGGATGAGCTGAAACTAAAAGAAAAAACTAATTCCTTCTGGAGTTTAAAAAAAAAAATAAGGTTGTTCTTTGCTGGGATTTGGATTCATCTTTAACATCTGTCTGTCCATGCAGTTCTCTCTGCAGCTCAGCTCCCATTCTCTCCCAGTTTAGCAAAAGCTTCATCCATCCTCCAGCCCAACTGTCCTTCTGTCAGAGAAATGTTGTGATAATATTTCTCTGACAGAGTTGAGAGGAGGTTGAGGGAGGAAAGGATTGACCCACAAGAAAAAACAGGAGGGAAAGGAAAGTGATGATCCTTGTGTCAAACAAGCCTGTGAATGTTTTTAGCTCTGAAGAAGTGAATGACTCCCACAAGAAGAAACAGAGAAAAGAATGTGGGTCCAGTCATTCCTCAAATCAGTAGAAGTTATAGTGGGCTCAAAAATGTTACTCTGTGAAATAGTAGACAGTTGTCCCATGTTTAGTCCTGTAATACAGCAGTTACTTTTTCCAAGTTCCTCCTTTTCTCCCTCTTCAAAAAAATCTGATGATCTTATAATTTTAGCTGCCTATCAGGTCTGAATTTGAAAGCAAGTGATAATGGTACTCTCTGTTTGGTCTTCTAGGCTGTGAAGTCTGAAACAATGCTTTCATTCTTCATGATTATTCTCTTATTGTCATGATGTTTCTTGATTTCTGATACAAATTATTTACCAGTGATCCTCTATGTTTTGTAAGGATCTCCAGTCCTTGCTGGTTTTCTTTTTCCAGCTTCCAAATCCCCTCAAAGGAACCAAGCTCTTACAATAGTTTACTGTAATTGTTTTTTTCATACAAATGATTACTGTGGTTGTTGTTTGACTTTGACAAACATAAATGCAGCAAGGTGTTTTTCGTGATCAGGGAATAGGAAGGTGTAATTCAAACTGAATTGCTGTTTAGGCTTTAAAACAAAAAAATTACAATACCTGTTGTACAGTGAAGGTCTAGTAGTTTTTTAGTGTTCCATGTAAGATATAATATAGGAATGCACTACATGAAGGCATGCATAAAATATGCAATACATCTGTACTTTGTGCATCTTTTATCAAGGGTTTAGATTTAAAAGAGCCCCTACTTTTTATAAAATGAATATGTATTTGGATGCACTGCTGGTTGTTAATTTTTACCCAGTTTAATTAGTAATTTTCTTTCATGTTGAAATTGCTACCTGTTAATATTTTTCCTTTTATCATAGTTCTTGCCCCTACCTGTCAGTATTCTTTCAAAGTACTCAAATGCAAACAGCTATCCTGGTACAAGAATCTAGTGACCACATTAGAATCGGAGTATAATGCATCAATGAAGATCCTAAAAGCTTCTCTCTGAAGTATAGCACATTCAAGAGAGTAAGGTACCAGAGTAATTTTTGTGCTTGTTTTACAGGAAGGCACATAGGTGCCTGATTTCACTAATCTCTTGTTTCTGTTCATTCACATTCTCACATCAGCCATAGCGTAGCAGGTAGCAGCATGCTGTGTGTGAGGTTGTAGTCTTTTTCAAAGTGTAACCATGGAAATAGGGATGCCAGATAGGTGGTTGTGTGGGGAGGTTTTTTGGTTTGGGGTTTTTTTTTGTGGAAGTTCTCAGCACAAGTGCAACTTCTTCTCTTAGAAGGGATGTTTTAGTAGCCTTTTAGAGAGACAAAGAAAAAATTAATCTCTAAACTGAGAAAGTTGCTATGATCTTTGTGATTAGGGCAGTCTTTTGCAGTGGAGTAGTGAACTTGGGATACTTTAATATATTTTTAATGCTAACAAGCAAAACCATACACAGCACACTTACATTGCCCCCAGCAGCCAATCCCAATTGTACTTTACAATTTTACTGGTTGTAACAGAATTTTGTGTAATCTTGTATTTATTTTTAAAACTAACAACAAGCAAACGAAAAAATCCGTCTCCAAAACCAAGGAGGAATCGGTTTGCCTTTAGGTGCCATGAAGTTTGTTCAAACTGAGGATGCTGGTATCTCCTTAGGCCCAGGACTTGTGTTTCTAAATATACTGGAAGGAAAGAAAAATATTCTTCTGTGCTTGATTGTAAGGGAGACTTATAAAGAAAATATAAAAAAGAATGATATTTTAGAATTATATTCTTAAAAGGCCTTACATTTAAGTGTTTGAGATAGACTTGATCTAATGAGAGATTGTAAAAAAAAATCTAATGAAAATGATCGAAGTCTCAGTTCTGTTGCAGAATTGCACTGTGATACTGTATTTTAGTTATATTTCTTTAATAGCACAAGTTGGAAGTTCATGAAATGGAATTCTGAACTATCTTAGTAGACAACATACTGATGAATACTTTGTCTCAAATTGTTGGTGCTTTGAAGATGGTACTGGAAATAGTTAGATGGCTGCATTTCAACGGTGGGAAACATTCCTGTGTGTAAATACTGTAAAGTGTTTTGGAGGGGGAAATGGCGCTATGTAAATGTAAGACATTAAGTGCCTCTGAAATAATAATAATAAAAAATCTAAAGATAAAACATATCTAAGCTTTTCATGTTTTTTAATGATGTGATCAGAAATTCTGTAATAATACAGTGAATGCATACACAACAAATGCAGAGTTGCTCAATGAGCCGATTGTCTTGTGTTCAGCTTTGAAAATCTTCAGTGCTGTCTGAAATTTGCCCTGGAATCAGCCAGGTGATGCCATTTGGTCTAGGCTTAACCAAGTACATGAGCTCAGTTCTTGAAGACAGGTACTTAGAGCAGTGGGATTATAGATGCATTCATCTGCTTTAAGTATTCACTAAGATTGGCTCAGTTGGCTGTATTAGCGTGGTGTTCATAACATGCGAGCCATTGACCTAAGAGCTGGACTTGATGATCCTTGTGGGTCCCTTCCAGCTCAGAATATTCTGTGATCCCAGCCTCTCTCTCCTTTGTCTCCTGGACACTTCTTTTCCCTTTGTTGATTTTAGAAGGGCCTGAATAATATTAACACATTATCAGTATGTAATTCTTTTGAGTGCTCCTTAATCTTCCTACTTTGAGGATAAGTTAATCTTTTTCCACCTTTATTGTCTTTTTAATTTTTAATTGTTTCCCTTTCTTGTGGTAGACATACCAGCTATCAGGATACTTGAAACACAGTAGTCTACAAGTGCAGCCAAGATATGCTAGAATTAACTGATTTTTAAGTGATCAGCCTTTTCTAATGCTAACTAGTATGAATTTTTCCTTTTCTTAACTGAGATTAGTTGTGCAACAAGTATATTGTAAAACATTCTTAAAGGGTTAGAGCTCCCTTTGAAGGAAAATGCCTCAAGCAAGAATGCAGTCTTAAAAATCTAAGTGATGTTCAATTAGGTTAATGAGTTAGAGAGGAGGAAAGAAAGGAGTTTCGGTGTTATGGAGGGGGTGTTACATTAAGTCAAGGTAGAAGTTAAAAATCCATTATTAAAATTTAAATTTAACTGTTGTTGGTACCATGACATGCCTATGGAAACATCCATGGTAATGATCATCCAAAATCTCACTGCAAAAACTAGTGGGGCGAAAAGGTTGCCTAGCAAATTTCTGCTTACAAAGCTGCTGTTCAAAGCAGTTATTTCTATGTATAATCTATTTACTTCTTTATTAGGTATACGTAGCCAGATGGTTTGTGCCAGTCCTTTTACTGAGCATGGAAAGAGGTTTCTTGGTTTTACTTATCAGGGATGTGCAGCCGTGTCAGGAAGAGGTGAGTTGGTTGGTTTTCCCTTCACATGTTGTGGTTCAAGGCTCTTGCCAGTGGTCTGGACACAGTCAGACCACTCATCATTTTATTAGGATGCCTGGAACTTCACTGGGAAGTTTAGAGTGGCTGTGCACATTCCTATGTTTGTTTATATGTTCTGATGAAGCCTATCCTGTCACGTGTACTCAAAGAGAGGATGAAACTGGTTTTATTCAACCAAAACCATTCTATCATTCATCTTGGAACAGAAATATAGCCAAGTTAGATTATTATGAAAGCAGCTTGTCTTTCATGTTAAAAACCTTAGAAAAAAAAATGTTATCTTCAAAGCCTTCTTTGAACTTCTGCATAATTTTCTTTCCTTGTATTCAAGAGCAGTCAGGTGACAAGCAGCCCGGAACTTCACAGACAGAAGCTGTTTTAAGGGAGTAAGCTGGAAAACACAGTAAATTCAGGGATTAAATAGGAATAATATGCCTAAGCAAATTCCATGGGGATTGACTTGGGAAATTGAAGACATTTTGCCAGTAATCCTGCAGTGAATGCTACAGTGCAAAAATAATCATCCAGTTGGCATTTTAAAATGGGAGAGAAGGGAAACTTGGACACTCCACTTATGTGGAATATGTTTCACAAACCAGGCTTAGTCACAATCTCTTACACTGCTTAGAAACCTCTCTCTTAGTGACATTTGGCAAGTCTGAACCATAAAGATTGAACACAATTGCTTTTACTAGTGAAAGGAGCACATTTGTTGTAGTGCCCAGCCCTGTTCCCTGCTCTGCTTGTCCACAAACCAACATCCTTTATTTCCCACCCCTCCCTCATTTTGGGAAACAAGCGGCATCTACACATGATGCTGAACCAAAATAGAACAGAACTGGAAAAATGAGGTCAATTCTGTCTAGACAAAAAAAACCAAAGAAATGCTGAGACTGGTTTATTTGGGTAGAAATAGGGAACTCCACCTACGGGACTAAGCAGATTTTCTCCGTTAAAATTACTTTAAGAGTTTGGCACAAATCAAAGCTAATCTTTAAAGCTTGATTATCAAGTTTGGGGGATGCTGCTCTGAAAGACACACTCCATGTGTGCAATTGAAGAGGCATTCTATGTAACCAAATACACCCTTAATCTCCTCATCCTGAGTGGTTTAGTGCAAGTAGATCCTAAAAAACAATTGACTGCTTTTAATTGCTGTGAATCATGACAAGTGTAAAGGTGCTCCCCAAAATAAGCTGACCTTTATTTACTTAATTGTAGTATTTTACTGCAGGAATGTGTTGGCACAAAAGCAACAGCTAACACAGCTATGTCAGAAGCAACTGATGAGACAGATGTGGCAACACACTGAAAGATGGTATCTATAGAGGGGTCAACATGTTGGGAAAAAATAATGGTTAAAAAGCAATGCATGTGTGCCAGAGGGTTCTTAAAACTTGGATGCAATATTATATATTGCAACAAGACTTCTCTGAAAAGCCAGGAACCATTTGCAAATACTTTTTGGAGCATAATAGGGAATTAAGGCCCAAGGTCAAATCTACTCAGCCCACCAATGCTAACTAGATTAAGAAAAAAACCTTTCAATTTTTTTCAGTTATGAAGATAGTTGTGTTTACAATAGTTCTATGCAGAGAGTTTTAGAAAGGCTACTTGAGGTTAGATGTGCACATTCTCCTCATGCTTAGGGTGTTACTTCTGTAAACTGCCCCTCGGGCCCTGGGGTGCATCATGCTGGTGGTATGGAAGGTACTGGAGTAGGGATGTGTCTGACAGTAGTAGTTCCTGCATGCACCATGTGTGTTATTGTCTCTGAGTTTGTTCTGTAGGAACCTGCTAAAGGGACAGGTACAGAGCAGCCTCTCAGCTGGGACCTGTTTTGACTTCCTGTGCCTATCACTGGCTGTGGAATGGAAAGTAATTTTTTTCAAAAGGTGGTTTGGGGTTGCTTTTTCAAGACAGGCTCAGCAGAACTCAAAGCACGTACGGACCAAAATAGCCCTGATTTCTAACACAGCTGCCTTCCAGCTATTCGTACCCGTGCCTTTCTTTTCCTTGCCACTGGATAGCATGTTATCACAGTTCCAAATATATCTTGTACTTCAACATAATTCACAGGGCTTCTACAGCTCAATTTATGACGTGCAGCAGTGGTAAAACATTTTCCAGTATTTCTAGAAGACTTCAGTTCTTTCTGTGAGGTACTTAGTCCATTCCTCTAACAGCTAAAAGGGCAGTAAGAGGACTCTGTTTTCTGTTTGAAGGATACTAAGGAGTGCAAGTGTGCTGAGAACTTAACAGTCAGCATGAACATCTAATTCTGAGCTATTCCTGAGTTTCTGAGACTAAAGAAGTTTGTCAGAAGGGAGTGTGGTTTTATGCAGGCTTCAACACCAACATGCAAACAATAGGTAAGTACTGATGGATTGTTATCTGGAGCCTTGTTTCCAGCAGTGTTTGAATATTGGACAACACAGGGTATGTTACAGTCCAAATTCCTGGAGAAGCTGTCAGAGGGAAGCATTGAATAGGACATGGGAGGTATTCAGAAGAGAGCTGTTCCTACCCTTGATATCAGTTCTTATTGAGTTGTTCAGACTCTGTTCCTCCTCAATGTTAGAAAAGAGTGGATCTAATAAATTTCTTGAGCCCTTTTCCTCCAAATTTTGGTGAAATCTGGATTCAAACTGGATCTCGGTGGGTTAGTACTTTAGAAACATTTGGATTGTTAATATGCTGATTATGCCCTTTTTTACCACTTGGTGTCACCTTTTCTAGGCACACGAAGCACAGAAACCAGACCCAGATTGCAGGATTCCCGTTGTGGAGATGGCTTACGGTGGAAGTTGTATGTGTAGGGCTGCTGCTCCGATATATCCCTGTGGGAGGAGGGAGGGACGGGTGGGGTGTCCACTGTCCCACCGGGGTGACTCCTGCAGCACCGACATACGGGGCGTGGTGCCAGCCTTGGTGCTTTCTGGAAGCAAGTGATCATGTTAAGTGGAAAGTTGGGAAGTCAGACTGAGTATTATCTCTGTGGAGATGTACATATTTGGGATGAATGGATGGTAAAGTATGAAGGCAACTGAGGGAAAACTTTTTGTGGGATGCACTCTTCAAAATAAAAAAACTCAACTAACAAACCCTCATTTTTTCAGTGCTTCCTGTTGGAGTAGCTTTTAAAATCTCACTTGTCACTCTAGCTCTTCTAGTACACTAGCTGTTTAATTGAGTTGTGTAATTACTGAATAACTAATTAAAAAATTACCATGTGATCTGATTGGGAAAATATTTCTCTGTTGAAAGGAAGGTGAGTTCTAATTAAACCTCTTTTAATGAAATATTTCTTTGAATTTAACAATGTCAGTACTTTGCTGCTTAAATATTTCTTGAAGTAATAAGGTAGAAAACTTGAAAATAAAAGTAGGAGAAAATGCATCAGGGAGTATAAATGAGATCTGAAACTGTAAAGATTCTGTAAGTTCATGTTAATAACTTCATTGCTATCTTAAACAAGACACTAAAAATTACACTTAAAGGTAATTAGGTGCAGTAAGGTACTTGGAGCAGTGCTACTGAATGTTCTGGAAGTTACTGTCTCAATAATAGGACTCAAAATACTGTCTCAATAGGACTAAGGGGAGCTCTAGAAAGTAAAAAAAATAACGCTTTCATGCTATTAATAGGTTTTTGATTGTGATTAAGGGATATGGATTTATTCAGGCTCTACATTCTGATTAAAAAGAAATCCTGTCTGAAGATATAAGGCAGTGGGTTCATCTCTCATGAAGAATAAGTAATGAGAATGAGTAGGGGATGGAGGAGAGGAAGGGAAACATCAACACAGGAGCCAGGGGAAGCCAGGAGCAGAAGCATTTCAAGCTTCTTACAGGAGCTAGTCACTGAAATATGTCACTAATAGGGTGCAGATTTTGACAAGATGAGAAACAGGCACAACCTCTGCAATTGGACCTGAGACAGGGCCTGGCTGTGAACGTGGAGACAGTCAATGTGGCTGCATGTTTATAACCAGCTACTGGCAGGTTTTACTGGAAGAAACCACTGCTGAGGGAAACCTTGCTATGAACTTGGCTAATTCAGCTACAGTTAGAGGCTGAGGAGTTTCAGAGAAAGATGTTCTTTCTGGGTCCTTTTGGGGGGGATGCAAGAGGCTCTGTGGGTTGAATGAGAGCCTATGGCAGAAGAAGCAGAAGCATCTCACTGGTGGGAAGGTTTCTCATATGTTGTAAGGAAGAGATCTGCAGCACATCTTTATGGCCTGAGCTTTGCTAAAAGTTCTGCTGTAGAGTGCTGGAGGATGCACACCATCAAATAAGGGAAGGGCAGCTCTGTGACAGTTTGTCTTTGTAAGGGACTGACTGGGCGTAGTTTGTGAGGGAGCATATGCCATCATGAGTAACACCACACCTAAGGGTTGTGGAAAGATTTTCAGCTGACCAGTTCCTGCTTCTGTCCTGTCCAGCAGGTTGTTCTTTTCCTGTCAATCTCAAACATGAACACCAGGACAAACATAGACTATAGGAAGTATGGTTAGTTGTATGTGGATAATTTTTGTGTAATTAGAAGATTATTCAATTGACTCTTGGGTCTGATAATGTGTATTACAAGGTTCTGAAACTGTAGCAGTCACTACTAACCTGCAAAATAATCAGCTTTACAAAAGTGAACCGAGAGGGTAACCTATCACAGCTGTTAATTCTCACTTCAGGCAGAAACTCTTTGTCCTGAGTTGCCACATAACTAGTGATCCAAGTTAAGCTCATAATCACATTCTTATCATTACATGCCTTTCAGCAGCAGCCTTCTCACACTGGAAAGCTGAGTCTGCTAGAAATAGCTAAGCTGTTTGCTGCCATATCCATCATACACTTATGAAGTCCTCTACAGATGTTCATTTTAAGTAATGGCAGTAATTTTATTGTCTGTATTGCTGCTAGGGCTGACAGAAAAGTAATAGAACAGTATCAGCCTTTATTCACTGATGTGAAGAAGAGGTTTTAAAGCAGGCATGTTACAGTGTGCAGTGTTACACGTTCACTTGTACAAGGAGAGGGCACAAACACTGTGAGGGAACTATGCAAATGTATTTATCCACTTGAAATAGTTGGATACCTTTTTCAGATGACAGGGGGCAAAGTGGAACAAGGGAAGAGGGAGCATCAGTGGGAACATGCTTGCTTACAGAAACCTGCTTACAAGAGGAGCCAGGGAACTTAGGTGCATAGGAAAAGCTTTCCCTTTCCCTTATCCATTCCCTATATGTCTGGCTATATGTTAAATCCATACAGTGCTGAAGTGGCCACATGTGTGGGCCTAGTCTTTTTTCCTAGGGACAGCACCTTTATTGGTACCTTCTGCCCAGCCCAATACTGAGAAAGTCTCTACCTAAAAGATTTTGCATAGGATCATCCCAAGGGATAGAACTTGCAGACTTTTGCAATTAAACCCTCCCTTTCTCGACTGTCTCCACAAACAGAAAAAAACCTCTTCAAAATAGAATCTGTGAGCCCCGTGACTGGTTACTCAGCATTGTTGGATGACAACATACTGCAGCTAGGAAACAGAAGTGCTTCAGGCTTCCAGAAATCATGTAGTCAGGGGTCTCTCTTTTGCCATTTAAGGCATTTGTTTGCATTTCTGTGGGTGTCTCTTCTCCCCTCCTTCCCTCCCCCCATATTCAGAACAAACCAAGAATCTCTTTAAGTAATGAAGTATGATTTATAGCATCATTCTGTGTAGTTTATGACAAGCAACTGCATGGTCTAATTTAATTAATGCTATGCTGTAATTACAGGCTTTCCTTTTCCTATTATCTCTTCCCTTTTGTGAGTCTGGCACTGAATGAAGCTGAGGAAGCAGAGTGCCTCGGGGAAGGGAAGTAATGATGACAACTTTGGAATGTTTTTAAATCGACTCCCACAAGCTCTTATTGCTATTGTAAGATTCCTTCTCCATACAAGGCTTATGCATCAGCAGAAAATGCATTAAGCATTTATTGCTCAACATGAAATAAACAGGGTTTTGGGGGGGAATTATGGTGTTTTTCTTCCCTCTGTAAAAAGAGGAATTAAAGACCTGAGAAAACTCCCCATAAACCACACTCACACATTCCCAGGAGTCTTGACCCATACACAGCAGGGATGGAAAATGCAAAATACAATTCTGTACAAATCGTTAGATTGGGATATTAATTTTGTAAGGTATTCCTTCTCATGAGTACAAATGGGTATCTTCTTTTAAGGCATGTATAAGGTGTTGAGATCCACAGCCAATTAGTTCCAACTACAAGATTTTTTTTTTTCTATTCTCTGGAGTTTTTGTGGTTTGTGGGTGCTGACCATTACCATTAGCAGTTCTCATCTCTGGGGCAGACCCCATAATGCCTTGAATGGACATCAGTACCACAAGCACAAGTATAGGCAGCACTGTGGGAAGGAGAAGCTCTGAATGCAAACCCTGACTAATTGCTTGTGGAAGTGGACAGCAGAAATGTGACTCAGGACTCTTTAAAACCTCCAGTTTGTGAGCTGTGGCTTCTCCTAGTTTTATCCCTGCAGGTGTCCTGGTAGTCTGCTTTACACACTTGTTAGATTGTGGCAGCTTGCCTACACTGCTGTCCTAAAATAAGTTTCCTAAATCTATATTCAATTTAGTTCTGGAATGAATACTGTACAGTGTTTTGAAAAGGAAAAGAAAGACTTTTGTTTCCAGTCACCTTTATTTCACTAGAAAAGTATAAATTACCATCATAAATACAGATAACACCAGTATAAAAATTAGATTCTCATTTATAAAATAAATACTAAAAGTCAAAGCAGCAGCTATCTCCAAATCCCATCACCAAGATGATTTGAATCTATACCACAGAAACCATTCATCAACTGTTTAATTAAAAATGATGTTCAAAATGCAGTAAATACTGCTACCTATTCAGTGCTTGCTGAAGTGAGTTACTACTGACTCAAAGCCTGCAAAGTATTTGTTCTAACACGTACTTGGAACTGTCAGACTTCTCTGTCTGTATAACTCTAGGTGTAGTGTAATTGGATATACTTTCCAGACAAATAACAAGTACCTGCTTCAATAGTGTTTCTTATAAGTTGCCAGTGGAGTAGTTTCAGTTTGTTTACCTTTGTCTACAGCCAAAGATAAACAGACCAAGTTAATTTTATCCAAGAAGTGCAGAAATAATAGTACCAATTTCATCACATCTGAACTAACAGATCATTTCACCAGTTAATATTGTTAAAAGGCAGATAAAATACAGGTTTTGTTTCATAGAAACAGAAAAATGTTCCTTTTAGTTAGGTAAAGGACACCTATTTTTCAAAAGTAGTGTTTTTTCCCCTCACAAGTACTGTAAATCTTCTGGCTCAATAAGGCCATACTGATCAAGTTAAAAGTACCTCTAGTTCAGAATCCTGTTTGACAGGACAATAGAAGGGGCTTGGGAACAGTCTAGGAGCAATCTCTCTGCAAAGAGACCTTGACAATTTAGAGACAGGCAATCACCAAGCCTCGGAAGTTCTGCAAGGGAAAGTGCAGGTTTGGCACCTGGAAAGGGGCAGCCCTGCATGTACAGACAGACTGGGGACGAGAGTGCCGTGGAAAGGGACCTGGGGGCCCTGGTCAAGGGAAGGTTGAATGTGAGCCAGCCCTGGCAGCCAGGGGGCCAAGCCTGTCCTGGGGGCATCAGGCCCAGCAACGCCAGCCGGGAGAGGAAGGGGATTGTCCTGCTCTGCTCTGAGCTGGGACAGCCTCACCTCCAGTGCTGGGGCTGTTTTGGGTGCTACAGGATAAAATTGACACTGAGCTGTTAGAGAGGCTCCAAAGGAGGGTAACAAGGATGGTGAAGGGTCTGGAAGGGAAACTGTATGAGGAGTGGCTGAGGTCACTTGGTCTGTTCAGCCTGGAGAAAAGGAGACTGAGGGGAGACATTGTGGTCTTCAACAACCTCACCAAAGGAAGCAGAGGGGCAGGTACCAATCTCTTCACTCTTGTGACCAGTGACAGGACTCAAAAAACCAGCATGAAGCTGAGTCAGAAAAGTTTTTGGTTGGATATCAGGGAAAAGATTTTCACCCAGAGGGTGTTTGGGCACTGGAACAGGCTCCCCAGGGAAGTGGTCACAGCACCAGCCGTTAGACAACGCTGTCAGGCACAGGGTGTGATCTTGGGGATGGTGCTGTGCTGGGCCAGAACTTGGACTCGATGATCCTGATGGGTCCTTTCCAATTCAGCACATTCTATAATTCTATGATTGTAACATCACCAGAATTCTCTTCCAGCCTCTGGCCACTAATGACACAGGGCTTGCTGATTATCTGGATTTTTCGTCTGTACCATGTAGTGGATTTTTTAATCCACATAAAGTTTGAGCTTCAGAATTCCTGTTTCAGAGAGCCTAAAAGGCTTCACCCAACAATCCAATTTAGGTTTTTTTGTTGTTGGGCTTTTTTCTGCTTTGGTACTGCCACTAGTGTCTGCAATACTTTTTCCTTAGACACCATTAAGCAGCTCCTTTTCTCTCACAGCTCTTGCTTTCTTTGCTTTCTTGCGTTTACACAGAACCACTGGAAGGACAATGGCAAGAGTGATGACTGCAACTGCTATCACTGCTAGGATGATAAAGACTTCTGTTCCATATTCTGTAGGGAGAAAAAATCCAAGATTCAGTTATCAGCACCCACAATGCCATAGTGCTACAGAATCTTAGCACTCATTCCACTGAATGAAAAAATGCTTTCTATACTTTACAGTCTCACAGAAGTGGAGTCACCACTTGTGAACTGAACTCAGTGTGAACTGAACTCAGTGTGAACTGAATACATTTTAACATGAATTTGTTGAACTGAAGTAAAACTTTATTTATACACCTGGTTCACTCTAGGTTTTAATCTAGTTTAGTTAGTGCACTAAAGTACCACGCTAACACCGTAAGAATGAGTCAAACCATTCCCCCTGCCTGTACATTATTTCTGTCCAAGTGATAATCTATTCTAGATAAGCTAGAAAACACCAAAAGAAGATTTTTCTATTTAAATAGTAATGAAATTGTAATTTATCACTTTTGTGGTAAATTTTCTGGATAAGAAAGCTAATTTGAGTTCATTTACCATTTTAAAAGAGCTTTTCTAGAGTAAGTATATTCTTACCCGGGGAGAAGAAAGATACAGTACAGCAATGTGATATTATTTAAGTAATACTGATGACTTTATATAGAAGAAAGTGTTATCCAAATGGCTAGTCTGAAATGGCTGGCTGATTCACTACACTTGCTAACTTATTTACCAGTAAAGAAGTCAATCTGCCCATCTCTGACCTTGGAATAGGAAAGAAAGTCTTATTCTCATCATCTGCTTTTGGCATAACTAAAGGTCAGTTCATACTACAAGTAAATGGATATGCAGGTTTCCAGCACTTCTATGTTTTAGAGCTAAACCTTCAAGCACTTACTGTGGCACCTGCTATTGGAAGGATCTGAGGAAAACAATTGGAAAGAAAAATGAAGCTGAAGGCTAGCAATGAGATCTGGAACCTCAGGCACCAGTCATCAACTCAGATAATTGAACTAAAACAGTTGGGCAAAACCCTAAAACCAGCTTCAACTAACTAAAGATGGTGGACTCTTCCTTAAAGTGAGTTCTTCCTATGAGTTTCCATATTCCAACTTTTTATTATAATTTACACAGTAAATAGTTTATTTCATAGCAGGCATCACAATTTAAAGATGTGAGGATTTGTTAGAATATTGAAGACTGGGTGACAAACGTCACCTGATACTCACCATCTAAGATATTCCTTCCCCCACTGGTACAGAACACCATGCTTTCTTGGCCATTACGGTTTTCTCTGCGGGAGGGAATGATTCCCTGGACATAGAAGCAATAATTCTTTCCACTGTCAACACTTACTTCAAAATTATGGCTTTTTGTTGTTACATCTTTCTGTAAAGGAAAAAAAAATATTTCAAGTGTCAGCTCTTAAGGTACGACAGAAGTTGTGTAACTATACAGAATATAACAATTATTACAGAACAAAAACTAGAGTTAGACCTTACCTTTCCAGAACTTTGATCTTTCCAGTAATAGAGCTTATATTCCAGGTCATGCTGGAAAATATCTTGAATACTTTGAAAGCTTCCATTAGGAAATACATATGGTGTAAGTGGATCTTCGAACACGACGTTCAGTTTGGGACCTTTTTGTGAATAGTCCTTTATCTCTGGTTTTCCAATAACAGCTAAAAAAAGATTTTTAGAATTAAAAAACTGACATCATCCTCTTTATTTGACGTGTTTTTTCCTTCCTCCCTCCATTACCTTCCCTCCTCAAATCTATTACATGTTTACAAAGCCAGCGAAGGCCTAGATTGTAACACATATCTTCACCTAGTACATAATATTAACTAAATGGTCTACTCAGTGCAGTGAGAAACAAATGGTAACTAAAATCTTACACCCTCCCCTACAACAGGGAAAGCTTTATGCCTGAATATCTTCTCCTATATCTACTAGCTACTGTAAGAATCTACAGAAAAAACCTTTAAGCTCAATCTAAACCTTGTTTAAATCAACAGAAGTAATCTGGAAAAGAAATTTATAGTAAGATTTAATTGGCAATCCTACTTACTCTGACTATAAGGTGTAAATTTTTCAGAGACTGCAAAAGGTGGCTCTTCAAAGTTATCCATCTCCGCAGGCATTACAGACAGTATGTGTGCAGTATAGGTCTCCTTTACATTCCTGAGCACGTCAGTAACATCACACTCTGTTTCTGATGTCAGGATGCATTTTCTCTTCACATCAGATGTCCGTCTGAAAAGGGCAAGAAAGAAGTGTCAACACTTTCGAACCAGACATATATATATATATAATATATCTAGATATGCTGAAAAACATTCTTCCACTCAAACTGTATAGATTTCCCTCATCCAGTAGAACAGTCTTGCAGGTATGAGGCTAAGAGGAGAAGAGGAAACCTCAAAAGCCACTATCCTGTCCAGCTGTATTTCACAATTCAAAGCAGAATCAAGTAAATCAAGTATGATTGGTATTAGTTACAGAAATATGCTATAGGACACATATGTGAATTAAAAACTTAATCTTTTACATGAACTGCATAGAAACCGTACCTAGTTCTGCTTTTGCATTTTTCTGCAGTTGCAGAATGTATTTTAAAAAATATAAGATGCATAAATCACTTCAAAGGGGTTATCCTTGATGCATTTGAAAACTGTTGCCTTAAGAAACATCAGTTGTTATAGGAAGCTCTATTGACACCGATTGTTTAATGTCACAACAATGTCTCCATGTAGGTGTAATGTGGTTTTGCATCTATGCAAATGCCACTAATAACCAGACAGCAGTAGCAAATTTCAATGCAGAATTACAATTTAAAAACATTGACAAAAAGCATGACCCATGATGCACTTCTTGATTTTTAAATTATAGAAAACAGGTCCATTTACTTGTGAAATAGCAATGAGACTATGAAAAAAAGTGTTATTTTCTCATTTTACTTCCTCACAAGAAGGAAAAAAAAAACAGATTAGATATTACTCCTTCAATTCTTTTCCCTCTTTTTGCTGGTGAATTAAGGAAAACAAAAATTCTGTGATCTCAGCCAGAAGAGCAAGTACTGACTTTGAATATTAACAAATAGATTTTCCTCAAGGTAGATAAAGTTTCATTTTTTAGAGTCACCTGAACTCCCTTCTCAGTTTATCAGATTTCTTTTGTCACAGATCAGTTAGGGACAGTGCCACAAGAGATGCACTGAAAAGGGACAGAAGTTTGACCTTTGCAATGAAACAAACGTAAATACGCACACACAAGAAAGCAAACATTTAATCCCACTTCCTCCAGAACAGCAACTTCAGTCAAAAGAGGTGCCTCTGCTGCAGAACTACACCTGATTTTATACTGAATCTTGGGCAAACAGATTTCAATTTTTTGCAAGCAAAATGTCTGGAAGAAACTCCAGATTCAAACATTTAATAAAATTAATTCTGCTAAGCATGTGCTTTAAGTGCATTAATCTAATCACTCAAAGAATGAAAAAGCACATTAAGCCATTACACTGGTATTTCACCTCTTAGTCATGAGAGAACACTCATTTTTATGCCACTTTTAGAGACAGTAGGGACTACAGTACCACTTTTTCATTAACATGTAGGAAGTTTGATGATGTGTTTTCCCTTCAGGGCATGTTTAATAATGCTCTATATATTAAAATAGGAGCTAAAAGCAGCACATATTTATTACTGAACTTCATGGAAAGTTTTGTGCAGTTCTGGAAGAGGCATTAGCCACTTCACATAAGCTGGCTATGTTTTATGTACACAATATTTTACAGCTTACATAAAACATCAGAGGAAGTCTTGAGAGAGGCTGATGAACAAAGGTAATTTTTAGTATTACCCAGCAAGACAAAATTATTAATTACTGTGATTCACTGATTAGAATAAAATGCAGACTCATTTATTAGATGCCTCCCAAGACTGAAGACACAAGTCCAGACACCTTGAAAGACATAAAAAGGTGAAGTTCTTTCTAATACGTTGTATGTCAGATTGAGTATCAACTCCTTCAAAGTATCCTGGCTGGGCCTCTTGAGCAGCACCAAACCCCAGAACTGAAACACTGATATAAAGTTCATCTCTCCATTTCTGAAGTTGGCAAAACCAGAAGTCTAAACCTGATATTTTTATAGCTGGGCACTAAGAAGCATTATCACCTGGATTGCCAATTTTCCTAAATTCTAATGTCTGCGCTATTTTCCTGTTACATTCACTTTCAGAAGTATTCAGACACACTCTTTTCATTTTCTTCAATTGCCATTAGTGAACATAACATTGTGATATCTACTTACCCATGTATTTCTACAGTATAGAAGTAGCCTGATGGTTTTGGTTGCCACCGTAGTATAGTTTTAAAATTGATTGAAGACCAAGTTATATTGACTGCTGTTGGTAGTTCTTCATAGCCTTTAAATACAGAAAAGAGTGGCATCAGTCATATTTTATATATAATTCCTGTTTCCCTGCAGTCATTGTTCAGTTAAATGAAGCAGTTGCCGTTAATTGCAACTTGGAAACTTTTTCTTGGGGAAAAAGGCTTAGTCCTGCCCTTACGAAAGGACTGCTCATCTTACTAAAGGAATGTGTCCTGGCAGAAGTGAAAAATGAGAAGAAAATGATTTTTTGTCTTGTAACTCCGAAATTGATGAGTTAATGTGGAGTTCTGTTTAATGCCTCCTTCTTGATCCAAGACCTCTGCAGAAGATACAAAAGCCTGAACACGCACTAGAATGTTCAAGCACTGAACAAATGAGGCATAGTTCAAAATCATCCCTAGTCGTACCTTCTGCAGAAAGCGTTAGCTCCTGGATTCCCGTTTACATATTTTGGAAAGATAAAGTCTTTTTAAAAATCAGTGGTTACCCTTCACACCTACAGTATCTGAGAGGGGCCACCCCGGGATGAGCTCGTGTCCCCCTCAGGCAGATGGGAATCCAGCCAGAGCTGCTTCGGGGAAATGCCTGGGACGAAGCCGGAGGGGAAAACCCCTGGCAACCCTGTAACCTCTGAAAACCCCTCACCGTTTACCTTCTCCACCTCTTGGACAAGCTCGGAGCTGGCAACAAGGGGAGGAGATCTTGCGGCTTCACTGCAACTGCCGACCCCCGAGGACGCCCCCGCTCCCCGGCACGGCCGCGGCCAGCGAGGAGCCCGCAGCAGCGGCCAGCCCGAGCGGCGGAGCGCTGCTGAAGCGGCGTCGGCCCGGAGCCGCGACCCGAGGGCGAATGTCGCTGTCCCCTTCCCGCCAGCGCGGGGCGGCTCTCCTCGGGATCCCTCAGGGCCACCCGTCCTGGGGCTCCGAGGGACCGATCCCCGGCGCCGATCCCTGCCATCCCGCCCGTCCCGCGGGCCGACACTCACCGGCGGCGGCCAGGCGCCAGAGCAGCGCGCTGAGCAGCAGCGCCTGTCGCGGGGCGGCGGCGCGCAGCATTCTGAGAGTGTGAGGGAGCTGCGGCGGTCGGCCGCCGCCAGCATATATGGAGCAGGGCAGGGCAGAGGCGGGACGCAGGCCTCGCCCCGGGGCCGCCCAGCGGGGGCGAAGGGACGGAGCGCGGCGGAAGCGCGGTTGAGCAAACACAGCGAGGGATCTTCGAGGAAGGGGAGGGCAGGGGCGCTGAGTGTCTCGCGGGTCCAGTCCCGCCGCCGCGTCACTCGGCGCAGGCCGAGCTGGACGTGAGGGCACACGTGGACATGCCTGCGGTCCGTGTCCCCCTGCCTGTTCGGTGTCATCAGGCACTTGTACCACCACTCCCTTCTCTTCTTGGAATACTGGTGAAACTGGACACCACTGGATAGCCAATTTCATCACTGCAAACCTTTAGCTGGGTGTCGAGGGACACCTCAGCTCGGAAGTGGCTGCTCTGTGGGGCAGTTGGTCATGCAGAAGTGATGTTGGATTAATTAACTTTGATTCCGTACATTCTGAAGGGCTAAATATGCCAGTCCTTGCCTCAGCACACAGGACATTGGACACAACTGCTCAGCTAGGTCACATCCTCGATCCCCTCACACCGTGCGTGGTGAACCCTGTCAAGGCTCATCGGTCACGCTAGACAGAAAGTAAGTTTCGGGTGTTCAGGACTTAGTAGCTCACCTCTCCTGAAAACCGGGGGCTGTTAGCTCTTTTCCTACAAGGTCACACTGGAAAGGTATGCCATTTTCAGAGGAACAGGGAATCTGTTTCTGACAGATTCTGCCATGGGCTGTGCGATGTCGGTGTCCCTAAGGCCTTTCCCCGGGCTGTGGCTCTGTGTGATACTCACGCTCTAGAGGGAGCTGTGCCCGCAGGAGCTCAGGGCTCTGCCGAGGGAAGGTGAGAAACAGATCATACAGTAGAACCTGTGTTCGGGTTCAGGGGGACATATGCATTTACAGTCTTAGACTGACTCCTCTTTTTATTTTGATGCTGACTTGGTACAATGTATGTGGAACACGCGTAAGAGAAGAAGAGTAATGGGAAAGTTTCATATTTAATTACCTTAATCTTCATGGTTGACACATACTTGTCTGCAAGCAATCAGTTCTGTCTCATAATGCAAAATAAATGCATGTGGAACAAACTACAATATCCATTCTACCTGCATCCAAATTCATATGTTCTAAGGCACACCTAAACCCTTCATTTCTAAGTTATTGACATACCTCATTAAAATCCAGCCATATACCTTCTCATTTTCCTGCTTTGTTTTTGATCAAATTTCAGCATTGTCTGTATGTAGCTGTATGCCAACATTACATCAGCCAAAAATATTGCATGCTTTTGACTTGGTGTAGAATACAGATCTTGTGTGTCTAGCTTTTCAAGATGGTGACCTTTTAAGATCACAGTTGATTTTCAAAGGACTTTAAGAAGAGAAGCAGTACTCATATGTTTAACGAAAGAGATGTTTATTTAAAACTTTAAAATCACCTTTAGGCTTCAATTCCACTTAATTTCATGTAGTTCAGTCACAAAAGATGGGAAGGGAGCCAGCGGTTGTTTCCAGTTTTCATGTGGGTAATCTCAGGGTCCCGTTCTCCTGCCCATTCCTTGTTACTCGCATCTCTCCTGTCAAGAGCTCCCACACTTGAGACAGGTGAGGAACCATACAGACCGTGCCCAGACTAATCAGTGTGACCATTACTACCTTATTCAGTTTCCAGCAGGGTATTTCAGTGTTCACGAACACTAGGCTCTTGGATGGCCTTCTCCTTGCTGCAGCGTGAGAGAAGGAGGCCACCAGTTTGCCAGAGTAAGCTGTTTAAACCAGCTCACCTACTGGCTGAGGGGAACTGTGTGGTTAGAGGAAGTAGGATAACTTTAGGTAGCCATTCTGAGGGAAGCAAAATTTGAGGGGGAAGTTTGAAAGATGAGGGGAAAAACAATGCAAAGGGGCCAATGTAGCTAGATCAGGTTGCAGAGCAAGGGCGTTATGGGAAGGGGAGAAGCACTGAGGTGAGGAGCTGTTGCTGCCACCTCTGCTCTTCTTTCTCTTCTTTGTTCAAGAGCAGATTTGACCACAGAATGAGAATTGCTCAGCACTGCCTGGCTCTAGGTGCCAACCAGCATGGGAGAGGAGGGGAACCTCACACAGCCTGACACAGGCTGATGCCTCTGAAGTGTACTCAGCAGTCAGTGACTTAACTGTGACATTCTGATCACATTTCTTGCCTACTTTATGGTATTTCAACAGCTCATTTAACACAGAAAAATTGTGCCTTATTTCAAACATATGTTGCTACATGCAGGCGAGCCTTCTGCTGATGTAGAGCTCTGGCAATTTGTCTAGAAACTTAGTATTTGGCTCCCAGAGTGGAATGCCAAAATGTAGGCATCATCTCTGTACATGTCTCTAACCCATCTAGTCATCCTGTGCTCATTTTACAGTCAGCTGAGAAAAAATTAATTTCTAAGGTGAAGTACATATTTTCCTCGTATAGACATTTAAGGCAAGTCAAATGCATTTTTTTCAGTGTTGAAATAAATGGAAGATTTCTATTGATGGAGACCAGGATGTTGCTGTGACTTTTTAGAATATGTGGGAGACATGCAAGAGGGCAAGCCTGGCTGCACAATTTAGTTTAGATGACCTCTTCCTCTCTGTGACATCTTCAGTCTGGTGAACTGGGTGTAATCATGGTTGTTCCCCATTTGGAAGGTTTGCCAGAATGCAAGCAGATTCTACAGATTTTCTTCCCTTGATATGTATACTATGGAACCAATAGTATACATTGGGAATAGATTAGATTAGATTAGATTAGATTAGATTAGATTAGATTAGATTAGATTAGATTCCCAATAGATTATAGGAAAAGGGAGGAGAAAAGCAAAAGTAAATCTGTGAAACTCCATTTTTTCTTAAAGAGATGCATATCTTTTGTTTTTACTCTATGACCTGCCAAGCCTTTAAACTGGTTTGCTTAGAGAGAGCTACAAATAATTCTTTGCTTAGCACAGCAATTGCCACATCGTGTGTTCTGTACTGTCATATATAATTGTTGAAGTGGAATGCCTCAGGTAACATCAGTGACGTGGTGGTTTCTTTACGCTGATGGTTTTGCAAGACTGTAAGTAAAATTTTGTAATAGTTATTAGTGTTTTGAAATGTTATAGTGCTATAAAACATTCATCACTCGGTCCTAGCATAAAAGGCAGCAATATCATCATACCCAATAGTGTAAAATTTACTTATGGGAACAGGGTTTGAAATCACTGAGAAATTGCTCCTGATATTTATCTTGGATTTAAATCTTTGTTTAATTTATCTTTGTGACCCATATGATTGGGTAAATAATGTAATTATAAAATTAATTATATTTCATTAGAAAGCCCAGGAGTTTAGGTAACAACTGTGACTTAGTACCTACTTCGATAAATATCTTAACATTTCTCATGCAGAGCTGCTTTATCAAATATTGTCTTATAAATGCATACACAGATTCACAAATTACACTGAGAAACAGTATTTGTAATTAAGAGGACTTATATAACGTTGTAAAATTAGTTACTAAGTTCCCTTTTTGGTGCGCAGAAACTTGATTAGTATAGTCTCCCTGTGGGGAGCTAAGTAATTAAATTGGTGTAATGGAGTGAAGAATCAACTTTTATACCTAAAAGTAACTGTGTTTTTCCCTGAAATCTCCATACAAATGGAAGTTCCAGTATCATGAATTCCATGTGAATCCCTGATTTTCTTATTGTCTGAACTATTATAAATTATTCTGTGATTCTAAAGCTACCTTGTGATTTTACAAAATCACATGTAGCTTAACACAAAATAATAAAGTTACTCTGGGATAGAACTAGTTAAATCAAGTTCTGATATTAATGGATCTTCCTTTCACTTGTTTAAAAAAAGAAATTAATACACAAAATTGATTAAAAAATTGAAATTAGCAAAAGAGCTTTCTTACAGGGGAATCACAGGTACAATACGTTTGGTTTCTACTGTCAACAATATTATTGTTGATAGTGAAATCCTGAAGCAAATATTTGTATCTTTTTCTGATATTCTGCTTTCAAAATCTGTGTTGTTACCACATTAGTCATGCACAATTCTCCTCACTCATCATATGGATATGTTAAAAAGAGACACTAGCACTGGAACAAATCTTGTGGGAGTTTTTGGGTCTGGATGGGCTCTGGGATCCTGTGTGGAAATGATGCCTGCTTGGGAGGCAGGACAGGCATCCCAGGGAGCGAGGCTTTCAGCATTTTCCACTCTGAAAATTCTTTTCAACATTGCTTTGGTGTTACCTCCAAGTTCCTGTTTCCTACTCACAGAATGACATGTGATGCATTTATTATCCTTTCCAAAAACTTGTTTTGCAGCATTATTTCATGAAAAAGAATTGGATCAAATTTTTTTATCAAATATTTGATCATATTTTTGTGCATTTTTTGGTGTGCATTTTATTTCTGTGATCTTCAGCGATACCTTGGGGTAAATAAGATTGCGTAAACGAAAATTTAAACCACGCTTTGGTTGATTTGATGCATGGAAGGCTTCTGAAAGCGAGTGGCTCCAGCAATAGCACAGCTGTGCTGTGAGGAGTGCCAGGGTGCTGCTCTAGGGCTGTGAACAGCTGGGTTTGTTTACTAGTGACGCTCTCCTGCTAGAAGACAAGCAATTACAAAACTAGTAGTAAATGTCACTGGAGCACAACAGAAACTATGGAGATAGAGACACGAAATTGTGTCGGTTCCTTCTGTGCCCAGAGGCTTTGGTTTAGCCAAATCAAAGTGTTACAAGACTGAATCTGTTGTTTGACTCCATGATGCAGCCTGTCCTCCCTTTATTCCAGGTGTTCCATCCCAACACCTGGAAGTATCTGTGAAGTATCCTCTTGGGGTATTTGGCTTACCCTGTTATATCTTAATGATATAATTTAATCTTGAGCTTCCTATCCATCTCCCTCATAAAATTTATTTTTCCCAAGTGTTTTTAGACACAAGTACAACTACCAGACCTTATTTATTTAGATTTTCTTTTCGTGTCTGAATTTGTGAGGAAGAGACCAAACTGAAAAAAAAAAAAAAAACAAAAAGAAAAAGCGACATAAATATTAAATAAAAAAAAAAAAAACTATTTAAAAAGAGGCAAGTACAGTAAGAGTAGCCTTCTTTTTTTTTTTCATATTGAATCCAGTCTCAGTTCGTGACTCTTTAAATTTCAGGACTGAAATAAATCCATTTTACTAGACAGTTAATTATAACTGTTAGTAAAACTTATTCCCCTTTCTCATAGATAGTTAAAAAATATGGACTTATTAATATTAGGTGTGGCATATATAATGTCTCAGTGAAGGTAGTGCTAGTCAAATTCAGTGTTCTTTAAAAATATTTGGTATGAGCATGCCTTGAAGGTTAGGCAATTACATGGGTAAAGTAAACAAAACTTCAGTTTGAACAAATGTGGTCCCTAGGCTGTCATCAAACTTATTCTTAGGAACTGTGAGAGAGGAAAAGGTAAACAGCACTCTGTTTGACCTTGCTATTGTAATGTTTAATCTTCATGCAGAACAGCTTTCTGTTTTGGAGAAATTTGATACAGCAAAACCCCTTTCTGGTTTGCTAGTTCTGTACTAACAAGCAAAATTGAGTTTCTTTAATATCCTGCATCTCTGTTCTTTGACATTACATTACTTTGTTGATGCTGCCTTTTTTGCTGAGGTGGGAGTCAGTAGATTGAAGATAATTGAAAAATGGATCAGATTAACTATTGGAGAATAATTCTGGATTTGATAATCGGACATAATCGGCCTGCTATGCCAACAGAACACTATTCAAATGCTGCAAGAATTATCTATTTAACTTGACATAACTGCTCACAGCTTATTGAATAATTAAATATCACTGTAAAGTGACATTTTTAAAAAATGATACAACAATGTAAACAAGACATAATATCTACTGAAATTAGTATACTAGTGCCCTCAGTGTCAGACTTGAAATTTTATTTTCAAGGAAGAAAGCAAATATTAAAATACATAAAAGCTAATGCAGCACGATTTTAGCTGAGTTCATTATCATGACAAGAAAGAGTGAATTTTACTTCACTGTAAAATGGGAAGTATTTTACTGTGTGATACAGAGGGATTTGATTCCTACTGTCTTTGATGCCAGTTAGTGTTGACAAAATACTGGCAGAGATCAAATCACTTACTAGATGTTTTCTGCCGCTTTGTGCTACTTGACAACTCAAATTGTAGAAGTCAGTGTAAACAACTTAAGATTTTAACCCTGCACAAAAATATGTGCAAAGGGAGGGATGTTACTGCTGCTAATCAGTTTCCTATCTGTCCAGTATAAAGGGAAAGAAACATTAGATCTGATTTAAGGACAAGGTCTGCAAGAGTTTTCTCAAGTGTCTCTACACTGTTTTTTACAGACATATTCGTTCTCTGTCTTTGAATGCAAGAACAATTTTAACTCAGCCAGTTTAAGGGCAAGGTGACTACAGCATAAGCTGGTGCTAACTAAAGCATTGCATTCCTGGGTGTGGAGCAGTCCTCCCGTAGCAGCCAGCACTCAAATGCATTCTTTCACCATATCAGGGGCACAGAGTGCACTTCCAGTGACTGCGTGAATCGATTGAGGAGTTAGTAAAGAAGGGCTGAGGAGAAACATCCAGTAACCAGCATTTAGCTAGAAAAGCTATGTGGTTTGTAGCAAAGGGCTGAATGTTGAACCCTGGAAGTCTCAAGGATTTTAAAACAACTCTACCATTATATTTTGTATTTTGATGAGTTAGGAGTCAAGTTAGGGTCTCTTGTAAAGTTTGAATGCTGGCATTCCAAACTGTTGCCTTTGAAAGTGTAGTTGTTTGATTAGTGGTGCTTAGAGCTTTATGAGTGTAATTGAAAAGAATGTAAAGTACATAGAGGAAATACGTTCTCACATTGAGTGCTTTCCTTAGAACAAAGGAAAACTACAAAATAATAACACCGATTAGTCATTATCAGAATGTGTACTTCCAGCTTATTTTATTAGCAGCTAGATATTTTAAGTTTGAAAAACTGATTTTATTTTAGTCCAGTTATCTTGTTCTTTCCCCACGATATTTAACTTCAAAATAACATCAGACCAGTCTTTGTTTCCTGGTATCTGTCTCCATTATCTAAACCACACTGACTCCTGCTGAAACCCACAGGAAAATCTTGGACTATGTATCTCTTCCTCCCATCTCCTAATTTGGTTCCTTCGGATTTGGTTCCAAACTGTGTGCTTGGTATCTGATTGGTACAACAGTTGTTACAATAGAAGGAAAAGTACCTTTCAAATAACGTGTAAATACTCCTCGGCAATCTAAGATATCTAGAAAGTCAAAGCCATCCCCCTGTAAGATTCCAGTTACAAACTTAGGCTCCTCAGTGCTTTGGTGAAGCAGTAGTAAGGAGTATGTCTGCTGGTGGCAGGTACCCAGGTTAGTGCAAACTCTGAAGTACTATTGCTTTTCCAAATGCTGCATACTTTAGCACTTAAAGGGATTTTATAAACTCAAAGCTAACTTGCATTTAGGCAAAAATCAGAACTATACACCTTTAAAATAAGGTAAACTGGCATAAGACCTAAGAAAAATGAAAATTCTTATTAAAGTTCTCTACTCATTCTTTCCTACAAATCACTGTCCTCTCTTCTAGGTTTATGCTTTTCCCCCCAGGCTTTCATGGGTTGCAGTAAGCCTGAAGAGTTCATTTAGGTCCCTAGGAAAAAAAATTAAACTCAGTTGACAAATTGGCTTTATATTCATTTCCTGATCTTCTCAGCAGTCTTCTGTTGTCTGCTTTTACTTTAGGCTCCTCCTTGCTATGATGCCTCTTATTCATTCTTTTTCTTCATTTCTTTTTAACTGAACATGATGTACAAGAGACAAATAGGACTGCTAGACTTGTACGTCTCCTTTTCTAACTTCTCAGAAAACCAGTAACTCTAATGTTCAAAAAGTATGCAAAGCAGGGATAGTCTTCCCCTGTTAATGGGTGCAATTGTTTTCACTCTGTCTTTTGGCAGAGGGACACAAGAACGAAAAAGTAAATAGAACACGGCTGAGTCTGATAATAATGCAGAAGCATATTTACATTCACTCAGGTATATAGATACAGTGCAGTGGCCTCGTGCTGAACCACATACCTGCATGTCCAGAAGTTAATCTTGTTGGAGGTCGTTCCCATTTTCTAGTGCAAGTCCCAGATGCAGGGCAAAAAACTGCCTGTACAACTTGCATAGTTTCTGCACAGAGGATGCCTTTGTGCTGATAAGGATCAGGGTGTGCACTGGGTCTCAATCACAATTCCCTGTGTTAGCAGCACATTAGTTTTTAAAAGATATAGAAAGATCTGGAAAGATTTAGCTAGATATCTGTAGCTTTGCCCTTGTTTGTGAATAATCTGTATCATCTGTGCTGAACTTCTCCTTTATAAAATACAATACTGTGCAATATTGCAAAACACTGAAGGCAGTTAAGAGTGGTTAATTAGCAATCCCAAGAACAGTAAAAAATCTTTGGACCTGCTAGTGCAGTCCTTGATAGTGTTTCTATTTTCCTGCCTTTTTTGTGTCATGATCAGCCCTGATAAATTTTCCTGAAATGCTTTAAAAAAAGAGAAACCTGTATTATTGTCTAGATTACTCAATTCCAATCTTAAATACTACCGTATTTTGATAATAACTTTGTTGGAGCTTTATGGTCTTCCTTAAGTATTTCGATTAAACATGAAACCTGGTTAGGCAAACAAAATAATTTTTCAGATGTTTCACAGGATGCTTTCCTCCCTCTCTCCTCTTATTCTGAAAAGCAGGCTTGACATAGGCACCTCTTGACAAACAGCAGAGGCTTGAGCTGAGATTGTATCACCTTGGAATTTTAAAATCTCAGGAGGAATTTGAACTTGAGGTGTTACCTTTTCAAACATGTAGTACTGCCAGGCAGAGACAGACATTCAGTGGGGGAGGTGGAATTCCAGTGCAAAAGGTCAGAATTGGCTGAATTTCAGCTTCCAAATTGTTTTAATATAGTATTTAAACTCTTACTGCACAATTCTGCTTAAATCCAGACTTTGCTATTCTTGTCTTGAGTCCAAAGCTACGTCCCCAGAATCTGAAAGATTGTATCCAATTCTTCCGTTCTTCTGGCTTCAATATTTTCTGAATACTTTATAGATTCTCATCCAAACTCCAAACTTGTTCAAAGTTTAGTTCAGTGTTTATTCTGTTATTTGTTTGAAAAGACCGAATGAATTAATTGGGAAGTCACGTGTAGTGGTATGCAAAATACATAACTAACAGTTTTGATTCTTAGCAAGGGTTTTGAATTCAGCATGCACTGAGAATTTTCTTTCACTGATTGTGCTAATTCCTAAGCCTTTTTACGATAAGGTTATGCTGCTTCCATTTTCTGGGAAAGAAAGGAGGGAGCACTAAGAGCTGGAACTCAGACACTGTCAGAATATAAATACAGCCTGCTTTGCCCATGAATTGACTAATGCATTACTCCGTGGCTCACTTGAACCAGGAATCTGAGAAACAAAAAATCCCAGACTCACAAAGGCTTTTATGTGCTACTTGAAAGGAAGAATGGGGTCAGACATTTTTTTGGACTAAGCCTTGATGACACAGGAGAAATTTAAAGTCAAAAGAAACTAACAGAATTATGCAGGGAAACATTTTCTTGCTGCCAGGAAAGAAACAGGCAAGTTTTGTTCTGCGTCTTTGGAAATTTTGCCAGCAATCAGCAGCGAAGACTCCCATTTGAGAAAGGCAGGCAGGGAACCAGCCTTTCTAGACTAGACTAGACCAGACTCTTTTGCTACCTACCCCTTCACTGTCTCCTGTAACTTACATTCATAACTTGATCTAATTTAATTCTGAAGGAAAACTGTTTTTTAAGAAGGAAAGTTGCAGCTAAAAATGCTCTTAAGTTAAACTGTCGCTCTAGTCAGTGCCCATAACCGCCCTATATTTTGCCTTGATCACTTGGCAAATACGACATGTTTGCCACATTTCCATAGCTGTTGCCCAGCAACTAATTCCCCTATTAGTTGTGGGTTTAATTTCCTTCACCCAGCTGTTCTCCATCTCCTTTCAGGTGTGTTCCACCAAGCCTACTCTGTCAGTAGCAAAGGGGCAAGTAACAGAGACTGTTAAGTGCAATGGAGATATTTTTAATATTAGGTTATTTTTGTATCCTTAACTTCATTTATCCTTCAGAAGAGTAGTCCCAGTGAAACGTTTTATAAGCACTTGCTTTCAGAGACAGGGGTAATTATTATAGGAAAAAAAAAAGCCTTATATGTATTTATTACATATATATTTTAAGCTGGTTTTTTTTCCTATTTAGCTTATTCGTGCCAGATAAGTGAACTGACCTATAACAGCAATATGGCTGGAATATGCAGAGAACTATATGGAAATCCTTTGACCCAGAAAATTACAGGGGTTTAACTGTATTACAAAATTTTTCAACTCCAGCTTTTTAAGTATTTTTGTCATTAGTCTTGGAAGTATTCTGCAATGTATAATGGCCCTTTTTTTGTTGTTTTCTTTCAAGTGTCTTTGATTTGAAGATGAGTGACCCAATCCTTTACTAATTTTGCTTCAACAGTGCTTCCAGAAGAAAGATGGCAAATAAAAGTCAGTTGCTTATGTCTTCCTTCAGGTTCAGAGATTTTCCTTTACACAGCTGGCTGAATACTAAAGTGTTTACTACTGAGGCAGATCAAAAACTATCTTCCTTTACTAAAGAAGCATTAATTCTCTCTAGATCTGAGAGAAGTTGTCAGAAGATTTTTCAATTACAGCCTAGATTTATAATTTGATGGTATGTAGTTCATAACAAGTCTCAACCTGTAGAACCTGGAACATTTAGATCATTTAGTTCTATTTAATTTGCATTTATTTGTAATCTTTGTGTAGTTGTGCAACTCTATTAAAAGGACACATACTCTAATCTTGTTTACACTGTCTGTATAGTAGTTTAAGCTTTATGGATTTAATTTGATGATAGAAAGGAGAGGAAGATGAGGTTCAAAGTGTATGAGATATAGACGTGTAAGAGCTGCATGTGTCAGCAATAGTATCTACCTTGTTAGCATTCTTAAAGCAGACACACAAAGGTTTTGTTTCCTTCTCAAGACCAGTACCTCTGTGTCAAGGGATCATCAGCTAATGTTATCTTCCAACAGCCAGCTCAGTGGATATCACAGCAATTCTGCTTTAAATTTGCCAACAAAACTTTTTTTACTTATATCCACGGTTAAAATATTAGAGCGTGATCATTTCCAGATAGAAAATAGCTGCACTCCCATCGGCTATCCCTTGTGGGGTGGCAGGGTATGGCCACACAGCACAGTCTGTACCTTGCAGACTTTTCCAAGCCTCATGTTGTCCTGTGTGTCTCTGTGACAGCATAAAAATACACAAACCCACCTATGCATTTTCATGTTTGCTACTACCAGTAAGGATGCACTGCTACAAGTGAAAAGGAAGGAAACTTTAGTTCTCGTTTAATATGGACTTAATTAAGAGTCTGCACTTACTTTGGGATAGAACCTGACCCAAGGACAAGCTCTTTTCTGTTTCCCAAGTGGGTACCTGTATCAGGATAGAATGCACTGAGATATTGCTAAGTACTGCTTTCAGCTTGACAGAGGAGCTTTGTGCAAAACATCTATTTCAAATGTTCTGATATTGATACTCATATTTTAACATATTTGAAGAACAAAATTATCTTGCTTTATTCTTCTCAGACTCTAGCCAACACCAGTAATCAGCACCAGAACTGTGTAATAGGGTTTTGTTTCAAAACTCTGATGTTTTTTGCATTTCATTTGGTCTCTATTTGAGGCCAAGTGAACTTTTCCTTTTTGTGCCTTTTTTGGAGCTGCAGTGTTGCTTGATATACTTCCTCATATGCAGCAGCAGGTGAAAAGTACTTGAGAGACAGCAAAAGGATTTCTGCAGAAGCGGATGTGACATCAGAAAAAGGGAAGTTTGGAAACTGTAGCTTTTCAGCACATTAAGACACTCTTAGCCGTGCCCTAATGCAATGCTGGATCCTAATTTAACCTGATTTATTCTATGCCTGTTATCATTCCCTCTTGTAATCAACATGCTCCCAGAAACAGTAGTGCACATGCAAACTGCCTATTACTAAGTTTTGATTATGAAATTTGTAATTTTGATTTTGTGGTGTCATCACCTGCTTTTTAATGTATAAATGGCTCTTCAAGCAGTGAGACATAGAAGAAATGGGCCTTGTTTTATCAGTGCCTGTGAAAATTAGTAAAAAAGTGTATCTAGCTGATTCATCTTGAACTATTTTATTTTTTGCTTTTCTATGAAGAGGAATAGAAGCAGATGATAAAGTCATAGCAATTTTTATATGTGTTATATTGTGTTGTATTTATTTGTGGAGTGATTTGATTCCTTCCTTATTTTTACTTCTGTTTACTACTAGTAGTCCTTGTTCTCTTTTCTTAAAAAGGCAGTTTTTAAAAGACAAAAAAGGGCAGCTCCCCATGAATAACATCTTGATTTATATAGGTATTTCCAGACATAAAAATAAACTGATATAATTCAAAGGCATGCATTCCCAGGAATGTATCCAAAAGTGACATTGTCCACATGTGTGATCAATATTATTTAGCTGAAGACTGCCAAGACTAAACTAGTCATTCTCCTTTTAGTAGCACTGTGAATACACAGCTGAGAGCTTCCCCTCCCTTGCTTGAATTCTGACTTGATAAAACCAGAGATAATGCTTTTAGTGATATGTTCATGTCATTGTATGTATCCCACTGCTTTTGGTGTTGCACTGTTCTCCAGACTTCCTGACTTATGCTCAATTAACAATATTATTAGCACAGGGCCTTCAAAACCTGGAAGCTGAGCTCATGACTGACTAGGTCTGTACCTACAGTACAAGGGATACAGGGAAACCAGCCATTTTTCAGAAGTTCTTTTGCTAAGAATTCTTGATTTTGAGACAAATTTTGTTTTTAAATCACTGAGCTAAGTCTGTTAATTTATAAGAGCTTGAAAATCTTTATGTAATATGACTTGTAAAACTCAAGCTATTAATTCAGCTATTATTATAGCATACAATTTTGAAAAACAAGCTTCAAAAAGAGACCAAAAAAACCCCAAAGGAGAACAGCTAATACCATCACTGGGAATTTTAACTAAGGAATGTGACCCCCTTATTAAAAAAATCATTAAACTGAGAAATGTGCAAGTAATTTCAGAATATATCCCACTCAAATAATTAATTCTTACATGTTTTTAATATTACATGAAAACAGCAGGGACACTTTTTTTGCAATTATAGCAAACCTTTAAAGGAAGCAAGACTTGTGTTAAAATGAGCTTCATGGTTTCCCTTGTTGTGTACTTGATCTCGTAGATTTTCTAGGAATCTTAAGGCATGACATACAAATGGCAGAAGCCATGAAGGAAGCATCATGTGTGCAAATGGAATGATGAATCTGACCCAGCTGTTGCTGACTGCTCTTTCTCAGCATTCCTACTGCTGTGGCATACTGTAGGACTGCATATCACTGGTAAATTTTCTTAGCTCCAAATCTGCACTCCATTTAACTTGTTTCTTTTTTGTACTTGGTTGGAAGGTTTTTTTGTAAAGAATGCCTATCCTATAATATCTACTAGCACTCTCCTCACCCTCAATTTACAGTTAAAATGTTAGGGCTCACTCATGTCAGTATAAGTTTTCTTGCTTCACTGGTAAAATGACACAAACTTAAATTCAATGTAATTTCACAGTATTAGGAAGTAGCTTCAGCCAATACTGCAGTTATAAGGCTTTTGATTACTTCTGATAAATCCAAATGTTATCTAGGGTAATTTCCTTCCTGAGTGACACTTGTAGTTCCAATCTTGGCATGCTGATAGAATTGGAAACAAAAGTTTTCATCACTCTAACAGAAATTGTGCATTTGTAGTAAGACACAGCCAGTTGACCGATGTGATCAAAGTAGGCTGAAGCCCAAGGAATTCCTGATCACCTGAAATAAAATACTAAAGCAATATGACAAAACAATGAGATTGTGTCTCACTACACAGCAAGACAAATAGATCAATAGGAAATGTTTCATCATAGTAAGATAGGGAAATTTTATTTACTTAATGTAATGCTGATTTGGATTCGTAATTCCAGTGAAACACTTCTGGGTGTGTACTGTTGTAATAAATACACACATGCCACTGAAGAGATTAAAGCTCTTTGCACTAATAAAGAAAGTGATCAAGGTAGCATTTATTGCTTAATGATGTGTGTCTGCTGCATCTGATCAGAGGTACTACTGTGCCCTTCAGTAAAACTCTCAACAGACACTCTAGAGATAAGTATGGGTGGGTACACAGGGTGAGTGTCTCCCAGTCTTGCTTCATGACTCACACAAGGACATGTTGCAAAGCGAAGTATGGGACTGAAGAACATTTTTTTTTCCAGTGAACAAATAATAAAGTACTCCAAACAGACTAAGGTTTGTCAAATCCAAGTACCCCAGCTTCCCTTGCCTTGGGGGACAGGATGAGAAGTAAGGGCTAGTTTCAGAGCCTTAAAAAGATTGTGCAACTGATGGCATGGTGACAGTTGCTTGATAAAATGCAGATTAAATCTCACCTTCAATGCAGGCTTCTATGTAAACTGTACCGTCTAGCCCAAAATGCCTGGCTGCAGTTTGCTAGCTTAAATTCCTTTTAGAGTTTATTTCCCGGTGGTTTGTTTGTCATGCAGCTCTCTCAGCATGTCTTTGCCTCTCTTTCTTCAGAATTATGTGTTTTGTTGCTTGCTTTGGCACTGATCTCCATAGTCAGTGGTATGATTTTCTCTGTATTGTTATTTATTTTTTCTTGTACAAATTGTAATTGCTATAGCTACTCATGTGAGTGCCCTTCCTCAGAATGATTTTTTCCACTGGGATGAGGGTGGGAGCAGGAGATGCAGCCATATTGTGACTTAAAAAGCCTATCTTTTAATTTGTTTTCTTATACATAGTCTATAGTATTGGTAACTCAGATTAACAACAACAGATATATTTAGTTAGCTTCCTTGTGGTATGTAAACATAAGCAGTCACACCTGCTTATACACCAAATAATCAAGTAACAAGTAAAAAAATGCAGTATTTAAGTATCTCACTCCTCCTTGGAGTACCTGAGGGAGCCTGATAAAGATAGATAAAGAGTTAAAGAGAAAACCAATGAATCCAATGACTGCTGAAGCACTGGAATTACAACTGAGGCTAGTAAAAAGGAGTGAAATGGAACTTGTCCTGAAATGGGCTTTCTGGCAGCCATTCAAAACTTGACTAATTGTAACAAGAAAGGACTTAATGTAATCCTGCTGTTGATTTAATTCTTAATGTTGCCTTTGTCTGCAGTACATGAATTACCTTACAGCTTCACATAGCCTAATTGTGATCATAACCACTTAAGTTTAGTAATGGTAACACTGGAAAGGCACATATTGGAAGTCTAACAAATGACATTTTGTTATAACACCACTTTTCCCTTGATTCATAATATTATTTTAATCCTATGTATACTTTCCCTAAAAGCTTTGACAAAAGGCAGCAGTAAGTATATTTGCTGTGACTATAAGCTCGTGATGAATGTGCTGTTATACAATGTTATTATGCTGGGATCTACATCAAAGAAAATTTGGAACACAGAGCTTTGGGAATTGCAGATACTAAACGATGTAAACTTTCATAAAATGCTTAATTGTTTGAGTGACATTCAGTTTGGATTTGGGTTGGGGGTTTTTGTTTTTGTTATTTTCTTCTCACTCTAGGACTCTTCTAAAGTGTTACTAACAGTTACTTAATTCCTTTGAGAATCAGCCTAAGAGTACTGATAATCACCTTGTATTCATCGGTTCTTGTACTCAAATTTGGTTTTAATGTGAATAGCTTTTTATAAGCTTGTCCTTGTTTTGTCTCTGAGCACGTGGCACAGAGATCATAGTTTGGGAGTTTCCATGTGTTACTTTTAAACAAGGTAAGCTCTCTGAGGTTTTGTTGTCAGCTGGATCTCTGATCTCCTGGTCAAACTATTAACTCCTTTTAGCACTTGTGGAACCTTCAGCTCTCCTGCCATTAATGTGGGTGATGACTTGCACAAAGCCACTAATAATTCTCTGTTGGAAATAACTCTTCTCATACATCACAGTGTCCCATATATCTCATCCAGACTGGAACAGCCTGAGAGCTTTAGAGTCTGCTTGCCATTCTGGGACTAATGAATATCCTAGGGCTTTTTCATCCTACAGTTTGTTTCCAATAAGGCTCTCTTTTATGCCAAAAGACTGGGCATTTGGTGGGGCAGGATTAATTAAATGTGTGTTGGTGATTATGTTTGTTTGTTTATTTTTACAGGTGAGGTTTTTTTAATTTTTTTTATGTCTACTCTAAAATCTTACAAAAGATTAAAGTAGGACTTAATGACCAGTACTTGTCAATTTACCATTTTATGTAGACATAGTGAAACTATAGTGAAACCCAATAGGTTTGCTAAAACTGTCAAAAAGAAGTGAGGTATATTAGATTGCTTTGTCATAACATTTTTTTTTTACCTTGCTTACCTAACATTACCTGAACTCAGAACAACATTTCTGGAGTTAAAAGACAGCGTTTCTGACAAGGTAACTACAACATACAGAACATATAAAACTCTGTGACCCTTTTCAATCTGATTTGGGTATCTTCAATTGCTGTTGAAATACAGTAGTTACTTGAAAGAAAAATGAAGAATGAATATGTGTTTAAAATGAAGTGGACCAGGATGGATATGAGTAACAATACTGAATGTGCCACAGTCATGAGGTTAAGAGAATATTCATGTGGTTTCTCTTTATACTTTAACTTTAAATATTGAGATTAGGACTTTCAGTTTCACTTCAGCCCCTTTTCAGTCAGTGGAGATAGAACACACCTGTGCTCTGAATGGCCCTCCAGAGTAGCCCTACTTAATTTTAATGGCTATACAGGAAGATGAAAGACAGAAGGCTCATAATTTAGGGTAAAGTTGAATGCTGATTAATCTAAATGCAAACATCTGTTCATTCCACTGGTTGGTACTGTAATATTGACTTTGTAATGTAAGGCAGGGCAGACCAGGAGTGAGTTACGTTTGCTGTTCTTTATGTGCAAATCCAGAAACTTGGCTAGACGTGTAAGGCATGTAGAAAAGAGTGTGATAAGAATTTAGAAGTTTGGTCTGATGCTTTCAATGTCAAAATTCAAATACATATGTCTTTATGAAATAGCTGAATTTTATCTACAACCAAGAAGGATCTTATTTAGGTAAGATACAAAAAGATACTATCACTATATTGCTAGAGTTGCATTTGTCTTAGGGAAGTATTTTTTTGTTTCTCTCTTAGGCATTCTGGGGAATGTCCATAGAAATTACCTGGAGAGCAGACAGAACATACCATGAAAGCATCTGAAACTAAAACGGACTAGGTCTTTAGATTTGAATTTGCAGTTTGCAATCTGTCATCACTGTGAAAATTACATCACTTCAGAAATGAGGGAAAGAGAACAACTGCAAGAAGTTTCAGGAAGTTTGCACGGAAAACAGCTCTTGCTTTGCTTGTGATGACGTGACACACTGAGTGTGGTCCTTTTGCAGGGAAATTGGTTTAACTCGGAAGTTCTTAATTTCAGGCAGTGAGGAACACATGCTAGAAGATTTTTTACTAATGCTGTCAACTGATTATAGTTACTGCTATGAAAAGCACTGTGGAAATACTTACTGAAATTGTTTTTCAAGCATCTTAGGTAGATGGCTGCAAGATGCAGTCTGCTCTAAGGGCACTTGTTATAGACAGAATACTCTACTGTAAGTGGTGAATACTATACTGTGACTGATATGCTTCATTGTCTAATGATAAGGAGAGACACAGAAGACAAGGTTTTACTGACTCCTTAGTCTTGGAATATACTGAGAAAGAGGGGTAGCACTAAAAACTGAAGTGGAAAAGAAACGAGGCTGTGGATATGACTACATGTGCTAAGTGGACTGGGGTTAAGCATGGCAGGTCACATGCAGCTACTGTCTAATGAGCACAGTGGGCTTAGAGTAGAGGAAACAAAACTAGGGGATTTAGCAACTGCACAAAAATCTCCTCAGCTACTGAACCTGTGACTCTGCAGCTTACACTGGATAACGTTATTTTAGTGACTTAATGTGGCAAAGAGAGAAAGCTGTTCAAATATATAAATTAAAAATGTCAAGATATCTTTTTTTGAAACTCCACTGATACTGGGAGGCTTGTTGAGAGAGGTTAGTATGCCTGTAATACTGATCAAATTTTCCTCTAATTAAATAATCTGAGGCCTTAGAAGTTATTTTCTAAACAAATAGATATACCAATATAGATATACTTTATGATTTTTCCCTTTGAAAATAGTAATATTGCTGAAGGAATATGCTGATCCTCAGATTCCTTTGTTTAGAATTAGAAAATAGATTCTTATGTGAGGTGTAAACTGTGAAACTGCATACATTATACAAAGGCAATGATGATCCTGCCTGTGAGCACTGAGAGTGCTTCCTCTGGGGTTTGCTTTCCAAGACCAAACTGAAGAGAATAATTTGCTTTCCTGTAGTGGTCACTCCTGAAAATGATGTCATAGGGATGGCCAGACCAGTGAAGTCACATCTGCAAACAGAAGTGTCAGTTTGACACATGGCTTTCTAAATGGGGAAGATTGCACAATTTCTTCAGTTATGTGCAAACATGTCTTCATTTAAATACTTTCTTGCAGTATTCTGTCACATACAAGCAAAGTATGCAAAGATATTTCAAGATTTTGAAATTTCAAATTTTTTAAAATTTTTCCTAATTTCAAAACATGACCAGTGAAAAAATGAAATAAAATCTAAATTCATAGATGGTTATTTCCCCATATCATTATCATCTGGATCCTTAGATGAAATAAATTCATGGTAGTTCCCTTGTATTCTGCAGTTATACAACTTCACGTGAGCTGAAAATTTAATTCAATATTTTAAATTTAAAATGTCTCTAGAATTTTAAAATGGGTCTGTAGTTGTATAGTCCTTTGAAGTTCTTGCAATTAAAACATTGGCCATTATTTCTCTTTAGACCTTCCAACTGCCTCAAACACTTGTAATTACTGCTGCTAATACATATATTATGCATTATGTTAATATATAATTCATAATATTAAACATATAAGGAAAAACACTAAAAAAGTTTAAGTCAAAACAGTGAGAATTCTAGTAAAAGAGAGGTAGGTCTATTTACTTATGAGTGAACAGATGGATATTAAATGGAGCAGTTAAAAACTAATTGTGTTAAGCATTTGTAGCCTTCCACTACTCTGATCTGTTCCACAAATGTTCTAGATTATGGGATGTGTGATGTACAAATGCTGTGTAGTGAGTATTTTGTTTAGTTTGGGTCAAAGCCCAGTCTGACATGACATGCAAATTCTGTGCAGAAAAACTTTATGGTATTTTCTTTAGTGGATAGTTTGGGCAGAAATCCAAACTGGGTCAGTAAAAAGCCAATGCCAGCCAAGCTTGGTTTTGGTTTTCCCCATTCTTCTGTAATTTGTGTTGAGGCTATAATCTCTCTGTGAAGCTTAGAAAGGCTCTTTTGGGCTGCAAGAATTCCCCTGGCCCGGGCACTCAGAGCTTTTAGGAACTAGAACAGAATGCTGTAAACAAAAGAGCACTAAACCCAATTGCCCCTGTTCTGTTTTCCATCCCTGGGTCTTTCACCGGGCTGAGCAGCTGTTGACATGTGGCGCATGAGGACAGGAGGCCTCTGAAAGGGAGCAGGAGAGACCAGTGAGGGGTTTTGAGGAGGCACAGAGAGGGACCCCAGGGCCTGCACTCTGCCTCCTGTTCTGCTGGAGTTGTATGACCCCTCTCCGAGCTGGTTACACAGCACATTGCATGAAGAGCCATTTTTAATATAATCCCAAGCTTTAATGCTGCTGGAAGAATTCCTTGCTTCCCTCGGTGTCTCACATGCTGTTAGTGGTGGAAGGAGCCAGAGGAGGAAATGCAGCAGACCTGAGCCAAGCATGTGGCACCAAGGTGCAAGTGCTACAGGGGCCAGATGTGGGGGCAGGATAAGACAGCAGGCTGAGCAGGTGCATGGTCCTGTACTGAGGTCTGGAGAGGAGGAAGAGGATGAGGAAAATGCTGGGAGGCAGCAAGATAGAGGTGGGAAACCCTGTTCAGTCACAAGATTTACAGCCACCTCCACAGTTACACAGTTCACTGTGTGTCTAAGGCAACATCTGAACCTCCTTCTCCTGGAGAAGCTCTGTCAACCTTTGTCACCCCTGTGACAACCCCTAGCACGCCCCAAAGACCCCACTTACTGCACCAAGACTTGGCTAGCCCTCACCGATTCATTCTTGGAATCTTCTTTTCTGCCACTGCAAAGATGAATGTTGCTTTTCACCCCTGAGGCCATAAGAGTAATTTTGACCTAGCTTTATTCTAAAGTTTTGAACTTTCCCAATGTGCTATGTTTCTTTAGTTGCTATAACATCACTGCTACAAGTACACCAAGAGGCAGAGTTAACTCACACATCTCTAGCTGTTTGCCGGCTTTGTCTTGCTGGAAAGAACCTAGACCATTGAAGAACCTGAATCATTGTCATCTGCAAGGGCATTCTTGTGGCACAGAGTAAATAGATTCATAAGAGATGCTTTCAGTTGCAGATGTTAGAATCAGATCAATCCTACAGTGAAACTGCCGCTCCAGAATGACTTCAGCCAAATTAATTTGGTTTTGCCACAGCCCTATTTACTTACATGTTTTGACATAAACATTTGGTGTAACAATTTTGACAGATATACTGCCAGAAAACTGATAATATAAAATAGTAATTTTCTACTAGCTTAGCTCCTAGAGTTGACTCACCATATATCAGAGCATGGTAACACCATACCATTTAAAACATTTCAGTACTGCACTAGAGGCACAATTAATGCTAGTGATTACAAGAGAAATAATTGTAGTCCTTCCTTCCAGCCAAAGAGTAAAAGGAAAAAGAACAAAGCATTATATTTTGTAATACCTTCAGTTTCTTTCCTGGCTAGACAGATGAATGGATTTGAGTCATAGAATCAGAAAAATTATGATCTCTTCCAATTGTTTTACTTTCTCTAATTACTCAATTATTCCAATTGATTTTAGTCACTATCCAGTGTCACTTTTAGAAACAATGAGCAATAAATGGAGAGTTTAACTGTTTATTTTTAGTGTAATAAAAAAAATAATTAGTATAATAACAGGAAAAATTTTCAATAGAAAACTATGCCTTCCTTTGATAATAACTTAAATTGATAATAACAGTTCTACCTGTTTACTTGTTGATGTGAAGAACAAGAAACAGCTGCTGCCAACCTAAAAGAAACTGCCTGCAGAAGAGGTGACTCTTTTAAGTCATAGACACACTTACGATGCCAGATAGTGCTTGAAAATTAAAGCTAGGTAATCTAGAGATCAGTAATAAGATGCAATTTTTAAACAGCCACTGCAAAGCAGAACATTAACTCTTACTATGAGATTTGTAATGCTTGAGATTATTCATGATGGCAAAATATCTTTGTGAGGCAGATGTTATTACTCAGACACTTCCTTAAGCTGCAACTTTAAAACCTCTAGGACTGGTCCGGGCTGCTTCCTTTGCAGAAACGGCTTTAGTGACACCTCTCATGTCAGTTAATCTCAGATAAATGAAAAAAAAAATCTGATCATGCATCTTTGCATCTTCTCTAGGCACCTAATAGAACCTGTGTCATTTGGGCAAAGGTGCTGCACACAAATAACAAGGCTTCACAGTTTATGGGCAAACCACTCAAAATGTTGTAGAAAGGCAGATTGCAAAAACGACTTGTGTGGTTGCAAGCTTCATGACAAATACTGAGATCCAGGAAATGTAATTTAGTAGTTAGTCTATTTGAATCAGGAAGACAAAGTGTGAAAGGCTTAGTCCTGAGCTAATACAGCTGAACAAGTTAGTGAATTAGACTTGTAATGCTTTATGGCATCCCAGCTGTCTCCCGTGGTAAAGCCCATAAAGCTATAGCCTTTATCAGTACTTCTTTTTCCTCATAGTTTCACTCGTCTCTAAATGGGGGTCATTTGTTCCACCTTGGGAGGCCTAAATCCCACTAACCAAGAGGAAGGACAAGACATTGGAAATCTTTCCTTTGCACCATCCTTAAGGGAGAGCTTAAGGCCTGTTAATGCTTTGCTGCCTTCTTTCTGCTCATTTTCCCCCTACACTTTGGGAAATGTCCCAGTGCATGTTTCTGTGCCTGCTCATAGGTGGGTACGGTTTATTCCTTTTGCATAACTGCTTCCATGGAACACTCCATGACCTCTGATGGGTTTAATTTACCCATACAGATGAGCTTACATCAGTTCATTTTTCAAGGGATTATATAGTCCAGCTGCATTTGAAGTTGTTTGCAGTATCAGGTTACTTTCCTGATGACTGATGTATCTATTAACACAGTAATTGGCACTCCTCTTGGCATGATCAAGTTTCTTGCCCTTGGCCACATTAAATCTTTGTGTAACTACGCTGTTGAAAATCTCTGGAGGGAAAGTATCCCAGTATGTTCTGTTCACAATGAACAAGATCTTTCAATGACTTGATTTCTGCTGAAAATACTTATTGTGGCTTTTATTGTCATTTGTGCTAATACATCTCTCCTAAGGTCAAGGGTGCTTCATTAGAGTAAGCAGAAATAGATGGAATTAATTTTTTCTTCCTTTTCTTCCTTCCACAAGGTGGAAAAAAAAGAGAAAAGAACCAACTATAACAAAACCCCCAAACTATTGATTTTTGTATTCCTGTGATCAAATTGGCTGTGCAAGGGCAGCAATCAGAGCTGACACAGTGTTAGAAGGAGACCAAACCTGGGTGTTAGCAGTCCGGCTGATGAAGTCTTCTATTACTGATGACAAAGGCTTTTAAACTGAAATACAATTTGCTTCTCTTCAACAGTGATCAAGATCTAAAAGGAGGCCATAGTAAAGGAGCCAAAGTTGTTTCACTGTAAAAATGAGATCAGATAAACACATACTGATTTCAAAATTTTTATAAAATTCATTTACATTTTTCTGATTAAATACATTAGTTCACATCTTGTGCTATTAGAAGGAGCATAAGCTGAAAATTCTCTTATCCTCAGATATGAATTCATGGAGAAGATTTTTGACACTGCTTTCCTGTAATACACCTCTTCAATGATCACTGTGTAGAGATACTTCCTTTTCATTTTGCTGTGAGCTTGTCTTTTAGTGCCAGAATTTCCATTTATCATTTCCTTCTTTTATCCTTGCATCACAAAATGAATGGCAAGAGGCTGACTGCACAAAAAAAAAGGTCTGGAATTTATTATTAATACTAAAAACAATTTATTCATGTTTGTGAGTTTAGCAATGCAATGGAATTATCTTGAATATTTCTACATATGCATCAGCTCAGAATTCCTGGGGTACTGGTTCATTAGGGAAAGGACAAGATGGCTGCTCTTCAGGTGATTTACAAATCTACTTTTACAGTCTGTGGTCTTATCTTTTCAGTAAGCCACAGAACATCTTCATGGGTACAGAAAATAGGAAAACACAATATTGAGCTGTGCCAGTCAGAAATGTGAGGAGGACCTGAGGCCCTTCCATGCCACATCTACCTTTTCCTTTAACACAGGTTGTACATCGTTAGAATTGTATATTATATGATTAGCTATACAAATAACAAACCAGAAAAATGTAAATCTGTAATAATAGAAAACACCATTCTGCTGTGTTTTGCTCCTGGACAGTCCATATCTGCGGCTTTTTGGTCACAGGACTACTCTAGAACTTGTCTGTAAAACCACTGTAGATATCTGGTCTGCAGAACCAACTGAACAGATCTGCTCCTACCTCACATTATTAAAGCTGCCTTCTACCCGTCATGGCTCTGGAGCTGCTCCCTGCAGCAGGTGAATCCCCTTCTCCCAGGTGTCTCCAGGTCTGCACAGTTCCTCACTTACTGTCTCACTCTGGCTGCCCCCAGGCTGTACCCCAGCAGCTTTTCCCCTCTGAATGTGCCCAGTTGCTGTCAGCATGAAGTGCTCCCCTTTCCCAGGCAAACAGGCAGCTGTTCTTCATCTGGTCACAGGACTTGTTTAACAGAATGCTCGATATGCCTCTCCTTAAGTGAACCCAGAATTAGGATGTTACTTCCCTGGAAGCACTGGTAGCTTTTTGGCATTGAATATAGTTTATAAGCACGGCCAGCAGATACCCTAGTACTTAAGGGGAAAAATCTGATTTTGCATGCACTTGTTTCTAGGCATGGCTGGAATGGGAATAATGGAGCCTTCTTTGCAAAAACATTATGGGATGAAGAGGGGTCTGGGACCTATACAGCTGTCTTCCAAAATATGGCATTACTATAAACTAGCTTGGCAACACCCCTGAACAGTACAGTGGGGAGCAATGATTAACACCTCTGCCTATAAAGAAAGGGACTGGAAATTAGTCAGCCTGAGAGGTTAGAAGCTGCTGGCTTTTCTTATACAAGCTTCCATAAAATAACAAGCTTCCATATAATAATAATTATATCAGAGGACTTATTGGGCAACTTGGATATTTCATTGTATCTGGGGAAATGAGCGAGCAGCTGAGAAGAAAAGCACATCTGAACAAACAGAGGATTGCACAGTTGGATCCTTTAACACAAGGATCCAAACTGTAGCTTTAAGTTACGTGCCTCTTCTGTGAAGTTCAGCTTTGATGCTGACGGGAAGTGACTGATCAAAAGTAGAACTGGTATAGAGGATATAATTTGGATCAACAGCAAGGAAATAAATAGTCGGGAGATGTTGAGACTGATCCCACTGGGTGATTTAGGTTCACTGGCACCCTCATCCTCAGTGACTTTCTGTCTCAGATGCTATAATAACATTCTCATTATCCTGTTTACTGAAACAAATGGAATCGTTGATGAAGGTACCATTTTCCTTTCTAATTTAGCATTTAAAATTTCAGGATTGAAATGCTTTAAAGCCAACAGCAGAGGACAAGGAGTGTCCTGGCAAATAAAAAACATGCTGGCAATGGCAAAGTGCTGAACTGTTAACACTGTCACAGACAATGGTTGTTTTTTTTCACATTAAGGTGCTGTCACATGAAGGGTAGTTTCCTGCTTTTCAAATTCCTAGTTAGGACTGTCTCATTTACCAGAGGGTGTGTCTGCTAGCTCTTTTCTGGAAATGATAGCTGTGTGCAACTACTATTTTGGTGTTTCATTTTTTGATAAAAGTTTGCTAGGCTTGTTCTTAACAAGAGCATTGAAGGCAACTGAAAAATAGGAATGAGGTCTTTGGACTGCAGCACTAAATCTGAAAGTATTTGAAGTACAAATTTTTCTGGTAGTTACAATCAGGCCATTCTAGAAGCAGCTTTGTATAGATTCCTATTAAGAGAGAAAGGGAGCAGGTTAAAAAAGAGTGGGAGAAGTCAAGGACTGTTGGGGGAAGAGGGAGGTGGCTCATGAATGCTTAGAAGAAGGGATGAAATTCTACTAAGAGGGAAAGTACTCAAAAGAGGAGACAGGAAAGGAGAAGAAACACTGAATGGAATGGACAAGAGAGACTGGAGGGCAGAGGGAATGACCCTAGAACCCAGAGACTAGAGGGGAGAAGATGAACAGGAGTCCAGCTGAAAAGCCCTAATCAACAAAAGAACAAGAGTATTCAGAGTGTAAATGTGAGAAATTGTTAAGCATTGAAGGGGATTTGTGAACTCTGTCGTATTTCTGTGTTCCACATAAGCTACACCCAAGTCCAAAAAGCAAGGCCACCATTGTCCTGCATCTCATGTTCCTGTATATTGCTTTGGAGATAGTGTCTCCTTCCTCCACACTGTCTCATCTATATAGTTTTTTTATAGCTGAGGCATCTCAGCTATATGAAGGCACCGTGCTGAGGTCTGGGTGTTCACTATGATAATTAGGCATTTTGAAAAAAAAGTAGAAATTATATAGAGAGGGATAGTGTATGATCAGATGAACCTATGTATGTATATGGTATAGATAAAGATATTTTTAGCTGTCCACCAGTTATTTACAATGAGATACTACCATGATCTTTCAATATTTCACATCATAGAAAATGAAGCAGCTCTTCAGAACTGAAAACTATACCTATATAGGAGTATAAGCAAAGTATCCTAAAGCAATATGACTGGTATAGAATACATTAGGAGGTACAGGCTTTGGGAAAGTAGTTATTTTTACCTTCTGCATTGTATCCATAGTTACTACTGCGTACAGCTAAAATCTATAAGCCATGTATTTGTGCTTCTTCAAATGGGGGTTGTTCCCCAGTTTGAAGGGTATTTTTACTTGGATTTTGCAGACTCTGACTATAATATGAAGCAGAAAGTGAAATGAAGCTTTCATAGAATCCCAGAATATGCTGAGTTGGAAGGGACCCATTACAAGCATCAAGTCCAAGTCCTGGCCCTGTGCAGTGCTCCCCAAGAGTTGCACTGTGTGCCTGAGAGCATTGCCCAAGTGTGTCTTGGACTCTGTCAGACTGGTGCTGTGACCACTGCCCTAGGGAGCCTGTTCCAGTGCTCAGCCACCCATGGGGTGAAGAACCTTTTCCTGATAGCCAATCTAAACCTCCCCTGACACAACTTCAGGCTGTTGCCTTGGGTTCGTCACTGGTCAAGAGAATGAAGGGATCAGTGTCTGCCCCTCTGCTTCCCCTCACGAGGATGTTGAAGGCTGCAATGCTGTCTCCCCTCAGTCTCCTCTTCTCTGGGCTGAACCTATGACTCTGTTTATACTCTGAAATCTTTATTATTCTCATTAAGTGAAAAGATTAAGACTCAAGAATCTCTCATAATAAACCAAATTAAATAATGTAACTGGAGACTACTGATAGCTGGTTTTTTAGTTTGTATGTTTAAAACCCTCCATCACTTAATCCCTGCAAGTCTTTTCCTCATCGTACATCTGCAGGTTTTGGATTACTTAACTTTTTTATTGTGTACAAATCATGCAAAACCGCCTGAGAAAAATATGTTGAAGAGCAAGCCAGGGCAATGCCTTATAAGGCATTTCATAGCAGTTCCAACATGTGTCACAGAACACAGCTGTGTGCAGAGTGCTTTCCAGTCATCATCATAGTATGTGAGTCAAATCTGCAATGCCATGGGAGAGGAACTGCTTCGTAATATGTGTATGAAATTAAAAGGGATTTGAGAGAAATTGTCTTCTAAAAATGGAGCTACTTCTTTGTCACTGTGAAGATCAGTTAACTAGTTTCATTTGTAGCAAAACCAAAAACCATACAGAAAATTCAAACATATGTTTAAACTTTAGCAAAATATATTCGGATATTTTGTTATGCTACCTGTCTAGGAAAATTTTTTTTCTTACTTAAAAAAAAAGGGGGGGGAATGAAGAGATGTCAGGATTTTCCTAAACCTGAGGGTTTCGTTTAAACAAATTGAAACCAAATAATGTACAGTTCCATAATAACAAAGTTTGGTTCAGTCAACCAAAATTGAAAGGTTACTGACTTGGATTTTCTGCTTTTAATTGCAGGCAAGCCATTGGTTAAACTTTTTACTTTACAGGTGACCTTTCCCCCTATGCCTCCAGTGCATTATATGTATGGCAATCAAATAGGTTAAGTTTTAAAAAAAGGCACAAATAACCTATGACCTTAAGGTGCCTGTAACTGAGGTGCTTGATTCAGCCATTAGTGTGGGGTCAGCTGCACAATTCAGACCTCAGTTGGTACATCCCCAAAATATGTGAAGAATTTGGGACTGGAATTTAAGTTTCAGTCCCTTTGAAATTCACCATTTTTCAGAAAACTGAGGGAGGAATCATGCACAACAGGGTGAAAAGAATCCTTTGGAAATGGAAACCTCTGAAGTTAACATTAGTCTTTTTCCAATTATTTCTTCAATGAGCTTTAGACCAGACCATTTCATAGTTTTTTGACATTCTTCATGGCTTTCTGCTAAAAACACAATATAACAGAAATGTGATATCGTCGGCAACATGCTGAGAATAGTGCAGTAAGCACAGGGTTACAAGAGGCTCCTTTCTGCTGTTTTAAGAACCATTTTCAGCAGAAACCATGGGAATCTGATATGGAAACCAGAGTGCTTTCTGCAGAACTATAATTATTAACAGATTTTTGCAATAAAGAATACATGTGGTGAGTTATAAAAGAAGACAGACTAGGCAAAGGGCTGAAATTTTGACTAGAAATTGTTACCGTCTCCTTCCTACCATTGCCTCCCACACCAACCACTAAAAGCTAAATTCCTTTGTGGGAGCTCAGGACAGCAAATCCAAGATTTTCTTTTTTTTTTTGGAAACTACTTGATATACTTGCATTATTTTAAGTTTTAACAAATGTTAAATGAACAAGCCATGTGTTCAAGTTGTTGCTAATTCCTTGAGGAAGATCTCCCTCTCCGCTGATAAATTTTGCTGGTTTAAAAAAAAAGAAAAAGTAGGATTTAGACTATTTATAGCTCTAATGACTAAACATATAGACTGCAAGACTCAAATGTGAGAGGAATCTCATGATGCGAGACCATCTGGTGCTCTGTGAGGGAGGCCAAAGGCAGTTTTCGGTACACATCTGTAAGCCATCAGGTCATGCACATCCCTTCCAGAAAGAAGAGCTGCTTTCCTAAAAATTCCATGAGACTGTTTCAGAAATGAATGCTATGTTATTAGATTGCTATCCCCATAGGATGTTTTGACTATTTGGTAGCACAGAGTTTAAGGATGGGTCTTACTTCTTTTAAAAAAGGTTTAGAACCGAGCGAATTTGTATATGCTCTAAAAATAGAGCACAAATTAATACTAAAGGTATATTCCTTGCATTTATAGCATAAAATCAATAGATGTTGCAGCTCTTGATGTGTGTTTGATAGAGATAACCTATTAGAGATTAATAGAGTCTAAAAAAATGATGATTTTAGTTTCACAGCACCAGAGGAAGACATGGAATGTGAGATTTCTCTTCCTTTCAATTCATTTGACTAGATTTTTATTGCTTTAGTTTTTTAGTTTTAGTTGGATCTACTACATCTTATTTTGAAAGGCCAAGTGGAACAAATTATGTAAGAAATAATGTTGCTTCCAACTGTGAATGGAGGCCTTATAAAAAAGCAATAGTAGGAATGGTTGACAATTTTCTATATGTTTTCACTACTAAAATGTGATTTATTTAAATGTGTAATTGGAAAAAAATCTAATATATATATTTTAAAGGATTTGCAATACCATGCAGTACCTTGTTAGAAGCCTTGTCTGCTTCCTTTCTAACTCATTCAGATTGCTGCTGTGGAGCCTTGGCTTTCAGAACTTCACATCTGGGGAATATCTGCAATCTGTTTCAGAACTGGAGATTGCTAAACTGCCAAAAATATTTTACTAGTTTTAGTTTTCCCAAGCATGAACATCCTCCTTCAGGTGTGGTTCTAAGGATGTTCTGGTCCCTGGGACTCAACTTCTCAGCTGAGCATGCTTTCATAGGGGTGAAAATCCACAGCTAACCCTGCACTCTAGTTTGCTCCATCATAAAAGCAGCATGCACTCCCCATTATTTCTTCTGGGTATTTTGTTTTTCTTTGGTTCTTTTAGGTGTACAACAGAAATGGCAGGAACATCCATTAAGTGACAACGCTTAGCCTTCAAAACTAGGAGGAAAATAAAGTTACCATTCCACTTAATTTCTTTTTTCTTGCTTTTGAATTCTAGATGGTGTAGATGGAGTTCAGATTCTACTTAGACAATAAAGTAAAGCTGGTCGGCAAAAGATGCACTTTTATTTTACTCCTTTTAAACAGTTCCATTTAAACTGCTAGATGGGTTTATAGAAAAATTTCTCTGTTCTTATATAGTGAAATAGATTAGAATAAGCTGGAGTTTGTGTTTTAGCATGGGTATAATTCATAGCATGGGTGTCTCAAAGGGGAAGAAAAAAAGGGCAGAAACTAGCTTGCTTTCAGATTCTTCCTTTGAAGGGTTGAAATGCATTACATTATGGAATATGTTTTGCAATGAAAATATTACAATATTTTGCCCTCTGGAAACTCTAAGCAGCTCTATTAAATAGACAACCATTTTAGATGAAGTTAACATCTCCTGTATGTGCGTTTCTGTTGCACAGATATTTTATACAAACCTGTATGACTTTCCTTCTTATCACATGAAATGGCTAAGATTTTATGACTCTAATCATCATCATCTACAAGCAATATGCTGAAGGAAAAGGGTGCCAGGGTTGCATTCCATTGCTATTCCTGGCCTGTGAGCACTATTCCAACCAAAATACTGTCAGAGAACCCAGTTCTATTATGTATGTATTCATTGGAGTAAGTGCACATTGTGCCATTGAACTCCACAGTCTATTGAAAGCTGTTAAGTAATAAATTAAAAAGCAATAGAATGCTAAGAAATACCAAAAATGAAGTAAATTTTACCTGTGGCAAAGAAAGTACAAGCATCTTTTGAAAGCATTATGCACAGGTTTTTTCTCAATGAGTTTATACTGACTGCATTACACACATATAGTAAAGGAGGAATTAGTTATGTCAGCCAAGTAGCAGCCAAAATCCCACAGAAGAAAGAACACCATTTAGAAGCACCCACCTACAGAGTAAACACTAGAATGCTCTATAATTGGTTTTGTATCTTGCAAGTGCAACTATACACGTCTTCTCTACACTGCAGTGTCACACTCTGCTTTCACATTGTGGGCAAATCACATAATGGTTTCATGTTCATTGAAACCATCCCAAAAATTTCCTTTGTTGCTTAATAGAACAGGAGATTCCAGTGAAAATCTTACCTGATCCCAAGAGGGCTTATCTTAATTCTTGATGAAATGCAGTTTAATTCTTCAGGCTTTACCTCATGTGTTTTGTCTATCCATGCCTGATTCGCCATTTAGCCAAATTGACGTGGAGACTCCTGGGCAGTTTGCACATTCTGCAAAAGCTCTGCTCTGCCCATGATATTGTTGTTAGAGACCATAAAGGTGTATCACCTGCCTGGAAATCAGTTTCCAAAGTATTAGTGAGACTGTCTCTAAACAGAAGAATGAACCTGCCGGGGCCTAGAGCGCACAGTGAGTAGCTCTGAATTCTGGCATCCATGCTGTTTGCCGGTGTCCTTGTGGTTATACAATATCATGCCTTCCTGGGCCTCTCTAGTGTTTCATCCATCCAGGATGTTGAGTAAACATTAGATCTGGATGCTGCATTTATTACCAAAGACAAAAGAACAAATAGACCCTCTGATCATATTCCCAGGAGGACTCCAGTATTTGGCTGGGCTGCCTTCCACACAGTCATTCAAATGGTGAAAAGCCCAAAGAACAGATTGTTTCTTTTAGGGTACTTTCAATTCCCTGTCCACTGTGTCGGGGATTTTCATCCCCAGGGAACCTCAGAATAAAGGAAGCCAATCAACCATCTGCTGAACAGCATGTGCAAAACACAAGGTTTTCTGACCTTGGACAAAATCTGTTCCAGAGAGTTACACACACTCACAGAGAGTTTGCAGGAGTGGTCTGCTTCCCAAGATATTTCCCCGGGGCTTCAGTATTACACTGCACTCCAAGGCTTTTTATTCCCGCCCTCAGGTTCCTTTGGGCTACAGACATCTGCTGTCTCAGCACTGTTTTCAGCTGGATACTGGCTAATGGTCAACTAGTGAGGAGGGTCAGAAGAACAGTATTTTTCCATTGAATGTTCCAAGACTCTTTTCAGGAGCCAGGCCCATGCAGCCCAGATTTAGGTCTATATCTCTGGGTACCACAGTTGCTTAGTCACAGTTAATACCTTACTTGTCTTCCTATTCATAGGCTAGAAATGAACATCATCACACAGGCAGTCAATATACATACACACAGACATGACAAACAGCGTTATCTGGTGGATCTTCCCTAGGCCCTGAAATACAGAATGAGATGTCACACAAAGAGGCAGCCTCTGATTTTTTCATGTCCTGATTACAAGACAAAAAAAGACCTCTCTTTTTATCCATGTTCCTTTTGAAACTGGTAAGTCTTCATGTTGTCTGACAACACTTAACTTAAGCCAAACTGTGCCAAAAACTGCTAGTATTTGGGTTTCCACCCTACAAGATGCTTTGCTCTCCCAGCTCTCAGTTGGTAGCCCAGTACCATTTTCAAGTAATTTTTCATCAGATATTTTGCCTTTTGTAGCTGAAATACAAACCTCTAGTGGGTCCATGTTCTCTCTCAAAGATGCATTGTTGCTCCTTCCCCTTTACCACCTCTTCATGATCCATATGTTCCCACAGCTGTGTTGTTGATGTTTTCCACTGCAGTCAGGTAACCCAGCCCAAGCAATGTTTGTCATAGCTCCAACAGAAAACCTTTCTGCCCTTATTGCTAGCCAGATCAGAAAGAATAAAATGATTCAGCTGACTGCATGAAAAAAATAAATAATCTTCTTAGGCCAGTCTGGGGTCTAATAAGGAGGGAGTAAGCCTCAGTGCCTGCCCCTATATCCACCACCTCTTGCACTGCTACTGCTATAGGTGATGGTGGCCATCCCTGAGGGCTGGGAACTTAGCCAGCACTTGGCAGTGTCTCTGTGCAGCTCTTATCCCATCAGCCTCTCCACTCCATCACATTTGGAGAGGTCTCATATGCCCTGCTGAAATTCTCACAGTTCCAGTGCCCTGGTTACTTAACTTTTCATGTGTGAAGGAAATACTTTGAAATCTCAGGTGTCAACACATTTAATAGTGGACATCACTGCATAAACATTTTCATGTTAAAGGCAGGTCTCCCATATATACAATAAAGGCAAATAAGCAATAAAAACTATCTGGTAATGAAAAAATGATGATAGATGGCTCAAGTCACATGCATAACTGCAGTCTACTGTAACAGTTCCGAGTATCAAAAAAGGGTTCCTTCCTTTCCAAAATAGAGTTGTCTTTGAGTACAAACATTAAATTAAACTGATTGCATCATTTTGAGCACAAAAAATGATTTTTAGTCAAAAGAAAATTTTTATTTTACTTATGTAATTATCAGTCTTATTAATATTTGCATATATACATATAATTTAATATATAAATATTCAAACTATTCTTTCAAAAACAGACCTTAGTAAGTATGCATGTATTTTAATTGGTTTTATCAATTCAGTTGTTACTTGTGTTTCACTCACGTTAATTTTAAGTGTGTGTAGGTGAGTACATGTTTAGAGCAGTACACCAAATACAGAGATTCACACAGACCCTTTAAACACAGTTGGCATTTCTTATTTCCAATGAATCGTTTTCAATTTTCCCAGGACATTTTACCTCCTCCTTGCAGAATGGTTTGGCCATGATTTCTAATTGTGTGAGTCAGATGTTCTTCCTTTTCCATAACCTCCCACTTTTGTATCAATCGTTTCCAGATTCATGGAGCATAGAAATAAAAAGCATTTGAGAACTGAGTGATGTAATGAAAGGTTCTGAATTTTAAAAAATAGTAGTGTTTTAATCTCTGAAAATAAACTGGCTAGTTTGTGAATTGAAAATTTACAACTACCAAAAACCCAACACTGGATATTTTTTGATACAAAGAGATTTTTGTTCTGTAAATATGAATTTTAATTTAATAACTTTCCAGTCATTTTCTTGGCATAGATTTTAAGCCACAGATGAGACATTTAATTAATATTTTTCTATTCCCTAGCACACAGAATTCCAGTTAAAAAAAAATGTAACTCTAATGACTCCCTTGCATCGAATAGTCAGACTTCAGGGGCCAGCACTGAAGCCAGATGAAAGTTTCTTTTCCCACACTGGTGAAAGCAAAAGCTTAATTATAGACAAATTATTATGGCAGAATGTTTTTCCCCTAATATTCCCCTAATGCAGGAAGTGTTTGGATAAAAAAAGCTGAACAAAGCAATTTGATCCCTTCTTCTGCTGGCTATAGGGCCAGCACTTCAGCTTGTTAGTTTCTTAGAAACCCAGCTAGTCCGACTGTAATTAGGTAGACCCAATCAGTGCCAAGAATATAGTGATTTATTGCAGCTGTATTGCAAAAAAAACCAGATAGGTAATGAGGAGAAAGTGCACTAGCAGAAACTTCTGAAATAGGAGGGGTTTGGCAACCAGTGATATTTTTTTCAATTTCTTAAAATATGCCTTCCAAATAGAGATTTGGAGATAGGTAAGTGGACAGATAAACTACTGCAGTAAAAAAATAGTGTGGCTTCTGTCCTGTTATGCCTGTTTCTGTTCTAATGAGGAACTCTGAAAGCTCTTCATTCAGAAACTCAAAAAGCTACAGCGAGCAGTGGAGAGCATGACACTGCCTCAGGGAGCCAAGCCCCACCAACCGGCTAATGGCAGATATCTGTCTCAAATTAAATAAACATGCTGGAAATGAATGAAGACAGATGTTTTTTTAAAGTCAACTATATGGCTGAAAATATTTCCAAACTCGTAGGAACTTTGCTCTTAATGTGTGATTCCTGTGTACTCAGAACTCTGCCAGAGGCCTCCCACTTCAACAGTCTGTTCCAAGACCCTACAGGAAGACATTAATTACTGAATTTCTGATTCTTCCTGATTTGGAAATAGCAAATTTCAAAACAAAATCTATTGGAAAAGTTGCAAAGTATTTATACAAAAAGATCTTTATTTATTTGGGAACATGTATGAAACAACTCTCTGTTTTGGTATATAGCCTACTTTTATTCTGCCAAAGGAAAAACAAGTCCCAAGTCCAGGTGAGCTGGGAGCCTGATGTGCTCCAGGTACCTGCATTGCTTAAGACAGGTTTGGTAATGTTTCCTTCTGGTAAGGCACTTGTGTGTGAAAGATTAAATTGTGGAACAGCATGGCACCCTGGCTGGCAGCTGACACTGCTGCAAGGTGGGAGGGAGTGTGCAGTGGGAGGCACGGGCTGAGCAGGCATAGCTGTGCTTGTGTCCAGGGAGCCTGGATACACAGTTTAATTATAAAGACACACTCATGTTTAAACCACTATATAAGCAAAGCTGTCAAAGTGTAGTCTGAATATAATGGATAACTGTTTATACCTAACAGATGCCACTTCAGGAGAAGTCAACATAATTCCCACCAACAAACCCTGTGCAAAAAGCCCACAAAAACAAATTCATGCCTTCAAAGTCAACAAGGCTAGACCTTCTCAAAACAAATCTCCAAGCTGAGAGTTCTCTGTATCTATGACATTTTCATTGGCAAAAATGTGCTGGATGATTCCAGTTATCACAATACTGCATAAAGACAGACACCCTGTAAGCAGTCAGGCTCCAGAATGTCTAGCATGTAGATAGTCTCAAGCACTACCTGAAATAGTGCTCAGAAATTAACAAAGAGAATAAACTCCATGCATTCTTTATGATTTGCATCATCAGGCAAACAGACACATATCTTACACCATTATTACTAAACCACATTGTTTAAAATTTTAGTAGCTTAGGAAAGAATATTTGAAATATTGCAATGGCAATTTTAGAGGCCATGACTGTGCAAAACTAATCCATATTAGTATCGTGTTAGTTGTACTATCTCATACTATATTTGCATATGCTACAAAAAGGATTTAACACCTAAACCAGAGACTTATGACTTCTGGCCAGCATCAAAACCAAAGGCATTGAAATCCTTTGAGAAATACTGTGCTTATTTCTATCTCAAGTAAAAGCAAATATGACTGTCAGAAATGCTGTGAGGACAATAATCACTTTTCACAAAGCGATCATCAAGATTTCAGATACTTGGTAGGTTCCAAGAGTTTAAAGATACAGTTAAATACCTACTCTGCATTTAAAATCATCCCCAAGTTTAAACTTTTTAGCTGTCCCTGCCTCTGAACCCAAACTAATAATTTTCAAGTAGTTCAGCAGTGATTACTGATAATATTCCATAAAGGACTTCTTCCCTATGGTAGTGTACAGTAGGAAATGCTGAGATGTAAGGGTATTTAGTATTCTTTCTCTACTACCAGACTACTAATAAGGAGCATGTGTTTATATTTGTTCTTAGATTTCAAGGTACTTTGGAGAAAGGAAACCAAAGTAATTATACTAACAACACTATTTTTTTTCAACTGAAAAATACTATAAAAGGGAGGTAAAAGTCTAGGTGGTACTGTTTGTCATTCTCAGATAAGGAAACCAGGTAATGGGGAGCTAAGTGCCTTGGTGAAGACACCTGCAAATTTTATGTGTCAGTTCTGCTGACAGCTATGATGCTTTTGTTTATATGTACACACACATATATCTTTATTTTGCTGTAAGGATAAGTCATATCCATTTCCATATTAGCTCAGCTCAAAAGTAGCTGTGAGAGCCATGATCTTTTCTCACAGTGTTTAAAATGCCCCATGAAATAGAAATACCATTTGATTGACTGTAGTGACACATAAAAGCAAGTGGCATAAAGTCATGTGCATAATAAGCAAAACTTCTGGGTCAGTGGAGAAAAGCCTTTGGCAAAGGGATTGAAATCAAATATATGTTGATGGGGAGATTAGAGAAAGTTTCTCTTGCATAAGAGACAATGGCTAAATGTTACATGACTTCAAAAGTCCCTCCATTAAAATACAAAACTGTGCTCTCTTATTGTCATAGCTGAATACATCCCAGATTTAGCTGCTGTTTCATACTCTAATACTTCAGATTTCACTGCATTTTTTGATAAATGTTAGAAAATTAGGTTCATTCCAGTGTGTTTAGAGATTATGTACTAAATAGTATACGTTCCATACCTTCCACACCATACTTTGTTTCTGGACATCTTTAGTCATGAAATTTTTTAAGCAACAAAAGAAATAAGACCTGGAAGATCACTGACTGTACAAATTCTTTTTGTTACAATAAGATCTGTTTCTGAGCTAAACATGCTATCATCTCTCTGTTCTAGTGTCCTAAAATAACTGCTGTGGTCATGTCAATATTCATTCACAAATCTGTATGAATAGAATTTTAGAATCCCAACTTTCACTTTACTGTGCTTTATCAACTTTGATAGGAATTTAAAGTTCACAAGGAATGCAGAACCAAGATATGGTATGTTTTTAGTAAGGTAGAGAGCAGCTTCTCCCTTTTCATTTCACAGTTATTTTTCTGCATAAAGTTTTGTTTTCCATGACACAAAATTAACTGTATATGTATCTATATCATCTATATCTATATCATCTATATCTATATCTATATCTATATCTGTATCTATGTATACATATACTTGCCACATACATATGTGTATGTGTAAACATGCATGCACCACTCAAGGCAAAAATCTCAATTAGGACTTACATCTCTTCTTTCCAAAGAAGGATTGCTGCTCAGTGCAAAGGAATGTAAGAGTCTTATTCATAGCAATTTCTGACACAGCGTTTAGTATAACCATACACAGACATAACAAGCAAAAGAACTGGAAAATATTTGTGTAGTTATTAAGTGCTAATAAAGCTGATAACGAGCACAACTGCCACAGACATTATGCAATATGGAGGTCTGTTTATAAAGGATGTGGTTTGCAAGACTTGGAGTAGAATTTTTTTAAGGGATAGCATTACTCAGCAAGTTTCATATGTTGGAGTCAACTCTTTCAATTCTCTGGGGATTTTAGATGCTAAATTTTAGCTTGTCATAGGGAGCATATAACTCTTTTTTTTTTTTTTTTTTTTTTAATTAGGGAAAGGACATATTATGGAGAAAGAAAAGGCATAATAGTAAAAGCAACAGTAATGATGCCATGAACTCTTTCCATTCTGTAGTTTAAAATAATTTAGAAATGTAATTTGTCCCATGGCAGATGAGATATTAAAAACAACCGTTCAGCTAAGTAGATGGAAAAGGGGAAAAGGAAAGAATGACAAGTTGTTCAATCAACTTTGCCACAAAGAAAAATATACTATCAGGCTGCAGTCTCCTGACTTGCTCTGTGGTGCACTGAAGACAGTTTTTGGCCCCTCAGACATGTTGTTGCCACTTGACACAAATCACTGTAGACAGCAACCCCTGTTTTGCCAAGTGTTTCCAGGGAGGATCATGGGACAGAGCATGTTCCCGCTTGCTTGGTGTGAGTTCTCGCTTTCTCCTTCCTCTTTATCATTGTGTGGGCACAGATCCAAGGTTTGGGCATTTCAACATTCCGTAGCCTCTCGGCTGTGCTGTTCCATGTTCTCACCGCGCCCTGGCCGCCGTGCCTGTGCCTGTCCTGTCCCTGGCCATCAGCATTGCTGGGCCTGGCAGCCATCCCTCGAGCCCCAGAGCTCAGGCAGCACCCATGCTGCAGGAGCACTGCTGGGGAATGGCTTCTCTGTGGCTCTGCCAGGGACTTGCTGTAATTCTGGCCCATCTGGTGGATCTCCTCAACCCCCTCAACCCCACACCTCCGTGCCTGCCGCACATCTGAAGTGGTGCCGTGAGCTGCACCTCATCATTGCACTCAAGGTTCATTCCCATGTTCCTCCCTTGCCCCAGGTCTCACTCCTTCGTCCCTGCCTTGCCCCTGGAACCCTGCCCTGCCATCTGCCTTCTTACCACACCTGGTTCAAATCATCCTCCCAGCCCCTAAGCTTTACCCCAACATATTCACATTGCTTCCAAAACAGCACGAGGTCACAGCTCCTCAGTGCTGCCCCACCTGTCCTACCACCTCTCTCAGCCCAGGGCCCCAAAGCTCTGTGCTGCACCCACACTTGTAGCACACCTCCTACCAGTACTCCAGATTTCACATCTCCTGTCAGCCTTTGCACAAACTGTCCTATTTTGTGACTGCTTGTGACACACAAGAAACTCAACACGGATACTGTCCAAACCTCACTAACGTGGTTTATTTTCTTAAGATGAACACTGAGTTTATGCTTCACTGAGCAAAGAAATCTATTTGTTAATCTGTCAGATAGGCATGAAATGAAATGCAGGACAAGGTTTCAAGTATCACAATGCTCAGATGGTTCCTGGGATGGCAGGTCTCTGCACTGACCTGTTGTGACTCACTCTCTGTATCTTCTGTAGCTAACTTCACACGATTAAGTGTTTTCCAGATTTTATTTTTTATGGCCTGATCTTCTGAGACTTAGAGTAAGTCCACTGAGAATTGTGATTATCATTATTCCTAAGCTACAAAAACTCTTAAGCTTCAAGAGATTGATTTTTCTGAAGCTTTTCTTATCATTATGGCATTAAGTAAATTTGACGTATTTTTCCTACTTTTCTTTCCTTTTTTCCTGTCTGCTTAAGTAAGTGAAAGTGTGAAGAATGAAGTCCTTTCTAGTTTCAGATTTGACATCATAGCCAAGAGAGTTCTCATGTACTATCTAAACACATATATTTTTGATCATCAGAAGAAAACAAAAACATCTTTATTTCTGCCAATAGGATCTCTGACATATACCAGAAAAATAAATACTTTGTCTTCTCACCTTGTTTTGACATGTCTGTAAGTTAGTTTAAATTACTTATTTAAAATGAAAATTGTCAAATCAATTATTAGGGTCTGAAGTGCAGTTCCAGTGGTGTCTGGATCCTTCTTAATAAATAGCTACAGTTAGAGTCTTAAAACTCAAATGCAAATTCACATCTCCTTCAGACTCTGAGACTCAGTTGGCAGAGGAGCATTTCAGTTAATTTTCCGACTATACAGACTTTGAGAGAGAGTAAATAATTTTTTTTTTTTTCAAAAGCATTCCTGGAGTGAAAATTTCAATTTTACTTATAGTGTTTTATTAGTGTATTGAGAACTTTTTTTTATTAATGGAAGTATTTAATGAATAAACAAAGTATTTAACTCTTAAAATACTTTGGCTGCAGACTTACTAAAACAATCTAGATCTATCTCAACTCAGTAATACAAGAATCAGAATGGAGAACACCATCACTGATATGTATTTTCAAAACAGTGAAATATTGACATTTTCATGCAGTTCTCAAAAAAATAAGAACCAGAATGTCAAAATACTGCATTTTGACATCATCAGAAAAAAATCCCTCATCCCATACTCATGATTCTAAAACATTAATATCTATTTGCTTACGCTTCAAATTGATTCAGTATCATCAGTATTTCCTTCAATGTCTTCAGGGAGATGGAGTTTGAGGAGTGTTCATGTCTCCATTTTCTGCATTGTCTAGTAAAGCATTTCAGTATAAACACTCATTAAAATGCAGCACACAAAGATTTCAAAGGGCATCATACTTCGCAAGTTTCATCAGTTGCATCCTGCAAAAAACAGCTCTGACTCTGATGCCAGGGATGAATCTGCAGCCTCTGTAGTAAACAGGGTGCTATCAGGACTGTTTATAAACATGTGTTATTAGTTTGGAAAGGTATTTTTGTCTTTGCAGGATAAATACCACATCTCAGAAGCCAGCACTACTTATACACTTATATACTTATACACTTATATACTTATATACTTATACACTTATATACTTATACACACTACACTTCTTCAAGCCTTGCTTCTCACACTGTGTTCAGATAGCTATGTCCTGCAAATGGCAAAGCAGATAATGGTTGTGATCATCCTTAGTGTGTGTCTGAAAAGAGGGCACATCTTGTGTTAGCACCACCTCCCCATCTGAGACATCTTCCATGTCTGGTTAAGTTAGTCAAGTCAATGACTCAATAGTGCTACGGCTTTTTCAGGGCTCCATTCATAATGTGATATAAACATTTTGTATTTACTGCTACTAATCATTCATCAGATTGTTATTTTTGGCAGTCATGATCTCTCCAGAGGAATAAACACTCATTAAGTTGAAAAAGGCTGGACTCTATACAGTATAAATTAAGGAGAATTAATGCTGTCTCTTGTTTCCACTTTTATGGGCTTACTGTATGTTAATTTTAAGCCATCATCAGGGAAGACTGGAGCAGCTGCTTCCTAAAGTGCAGACATTCAAGATGATTGTTAAGTAAATACTTTCTTATGTGAAGATACTGCATAGCTCCTTCCTGCATTGTTTACAGACTTTCAGCCTCAATGACTTCAGACAAATAACATATTTGTTATTTCAAGGGAAGATAAAGAAGTTCGAATTGTTTGGGTAAGCACACTGTTATTTGCTGCTTTACAGTATTACAGCTTAGCTGTTCTACACATATTAATGAAGAACACAGGGAATATAGACATAAAGTGACTTTTGAGCTTGTAGGGGGCTGTGTGCAGTCTGTCTGCAAGGAAACACTGACAATCTCTGCTAACTGCACGCACTGCTGTGCATGTGTGAGATGGACAGAGGAATAATCTTTTTGCAGTCATTTTGCACTTCTCATTTGTTTGTCTTGCTGACCTGCGGTGGTGCCTCTCAGTAAGAGGCTGATTACTGCCTGCCTAGGAGGTATAGGCATACACACAAGGTTTAATACTTTACTATATATATTTGTCCACTTCATCTCTTAGTACAACTGCCTTCAGTCAATTTTAATTCTTATAGAAATTCTAGCCTGGCTGTTCCACAGACATTTTCTGCCTGTCCAGTAGGCTGTAACTACAGGGCTGTTCTAATTTAGACCACCTGAACTCTGTAAGCCCCATTTGATGGGGCTGTGAATCAGAGTGAGTCACTCTCTATCACTCATTCTTCCTTTATCTACTTTTAATTTGTTTTCTCTTTTTCAACATTAGTGTAATGGGCTAAATAAACCACAAAAGGAGTATATTAGAGACAAAAAAAAAGGAAGGTGCGGCATATTCTATTTTCTGTCTTCCTTATATTGCTTCCTTTCAGAATGAAACCAAGTAATGACTCTGCCCATCTTTCATTGTGCCTGGGCCACTCATTTCTATGAATCAAAGCACAGATGGATTTTGCATTGTCTGCTCATCTGTCCATTGTCTGCTCATATATCCACTCCTCCTTTCTGCTCTTTCAGCTGTTCACATTCATGCTGAAGGTTCACAATATTGTGACCTAACAATTTGCATTTCTGTTTAGAGAACTGTACAAGGTACATGTGGCCATGTAACCAGCTGGTAACCAACTGGTTTGCCATGTTTGCTTTCAGGAATGCCATGTAACTCTAAATAGCTGATCACCTGTATCCTCACAGAGGCATTACTTTCAGGTTAAATGTATGGTCCCAGCATATTTGTAAGCAGGCCTATATATCCCTGGAAAAGAGGCTGGCAAGTGGGTAGGCCTGAGTCAAAATAAATGTAGGCATCAGTTATTAGGTTTAATAGTTTTTAACTATCAGTTATTCAACTATAGTTTTTAACTATTAATATAGTTTTATTTGATAGGTTCTGATATTATTCTGTCATCACTTTTTAAACACAGACAATACAGGCAATTATCTCCTCTGTGTTACTAAGTATACACAGTATATTGAAAATTACAGCTGATTTGTGCTGCTAGCCATACACCAATCAGATTTACAACAGCACAGGGTAAGAAATGTCTGTACTTTTTATGAGGAGCAAGTTGATGAGAGAAATTTATCTAATTTTTGCATCTATTTATGTGCAAGAACACTTGAGCATTTCTGTTTATCATTGTGGAATGTCTATTATGAAACTGTCCATTCAGTATTTGTTTTCGAACTATTATCATTGGAAAATAACAGTAACACTTCATCTTTTGATCAGCCGTGTCACAGCTGAACAGAAAAGTTGGGTTTAGAACTGGTCATCAGTGAAGGGGAAAAAAAGTTTAAAAAAATGTTGAAAAAGACAACATAAAAGAAATTAGCCAGTGTCATTTCACAAACAGAAGAAACAGCTGAATCAGTCATAGGAATCATTATTCAATTAGTTTCATTTTAGGAGGAAACTGTATACACAGTAACTACTGTAACAGAGGGTGAGTGTCTCAGCAGCTTTTACCATGTGGTCTGTGCTCTGAGAACATCAAAGCCTGGATGGCATCAGTAACTAACAGTATGGGTGATTCAAAGTCCCTGAATAAATCGGCACAAACCACAGAAAACAGGGAGGCTCTGACTCTCTCCTTCCACCCCTGGAGAGGTCCAGACATGAGGTGTGAGAGCTACAGAATTAATTTGTTGAGACATCAGGAAGAGGAGCAAATATTAGCTACTAGTGTATGTTCTTCTACATCTCTCTTTCTCCTTTATCACAACGAGAAATGACAGATGAAAATCTGAATATCGAATACCTGCTTTTTGGTTTTGCTCCCAAATCTAACTGTTCCGTTGTTTAATATGTCCTAATCCTTCTGAATGCTTTTTAATAAACAGAGAGGATTTAGTTCATTTCTATATTTTGCCACTGAAATCAGGAGTAGGACTGAGACTCATGTGATTTCTGAATTCATTCTGTCCGTAATATTCATTCTTACTTGTAAGTAAGAACAAAGAAAAAGTCACAAGAGATTGTCTGAGAAACTTTGCTGTCTACACTTCTAAAGTCTGTTTTCTCCCTGATGATTCAAGCCCTTAATATTATTGTCCTGAGGCACATATCTCCCTCTCTCTCCCTAACTTTTCTGTTGCAGGAGCTTTTGCTTCTGACCATGGAACTTTTGGGACACTGGTTGTTTGTTTTTCTCTGTCTCACTGAATTTTCTGTACTACACCTAGCATTCTTTCCCACATGATATATAGAGATGGAGTCTGAAGAAAAATGGACAATAGCATAAAAAATAAAACTCTTTAGCCCCTATTAAAAAGCTACTTCACTGATCACTAGTAGGCAGGAAGTAGGATTTACACATGGGGATTTCTACATTATAAACACTTGCAACAAACTTGAGTATGAGCAAGGAGGAACTTCCTTCCAGTTACCAAAATTACAGATACTTCCGAAAATCTCAAGTGTTGTAGAGTAATAAAATACCAGCATTGTGTTCTCATGGAAAAGCATGAAAAGCAAGTTGCAACATGAAAGATGTGACTAGTGGCTTGATTTACAAACATATTTACAGAAGAGTTTATTAAAATAAGGTATAAAGGAACACAATGCCATGTTTGGAAATTAAGTATCTCTACACTCAGTTTTAATTAAAGGTTTTACAGCATTTCACAGCGACACAAACTGAAACACGGAATACAGCTTGTTAATATGGATAAGAAAACTTACAGCTACTTCCAACAGATCTGATCCGGTGCTGTTTAACAGGCTACATCCATGGCATGTGGTGTTATACGATGACTGAAACACTATTTACTTTGGCCCCCAGTATTTGTTTCATAACCCTCTTAGAAGAGTGATAAGTAATTCAGACCACACACGCTAAAATTCTGTGGGTTATGCCTTTTTCTCTTTTTTAAATATCAGATACACATTGACTATATACTTTTCTGGGACCAGTGAGAATGGAAATTGCATTAATCTATGGAAAGATGGCATACAAAACTATTGTGTTTATTGCTGATTTTCAAAATAATTCAAGGAAATCTGGCTCCAACTCTGACTCCTTATGATGTGGTTGAAACTTCCTTGCAGATAGCTGGTTTCTGAGGGAAACATATCTCAGTTGAATGTTTTTATTAAGATTACATTATCAGAATTGAAAATACTTTGGTTTTGGTGACTACTACCCCAGTAAAAATGGAATGCTTGATTTTTTTTTGATTTTTTTTTTAATACATCAGGTGGAAATATACACTGGCCACTAGTTTTAAAATTTGAATATTCTTTTTGCATGACTACTATCAAAGTTACAATTTATATGCAATATATGTATTTTTCTCCTTACACTGAGTATGGTGCACAGCAGAGCACGATCAGATTAATACAATAAAAAAAAGCCATTTGCGGCAAAGCCAGCATGCTTTTATACATAGATTGGAGAGTGCTTTAGGAGAGTAGATGAACACAGCTGCTGCCAGTTTGCCAAGCAACAGGCAGGACTGAGGCAAGGAGGGGTGAAAATACTTGCTGGAGAGCAGAAAGGCACAGAAGAAAGAGAAATCTATCTAAAGGACATATCCCTACATTTAACCCACATCTTATCCAAATTCTGCCTGAAAGAATGAGCAAACAAATGACTCCAAATGAGTAATTATATGGGGGCTAGTGTGAGTGCAGGTTTCTGGTGTGTCCTGGTGAACTTTCAAATGGTCCATGCCAGTCAGGCTACTACAACCCATGGGTTTCTATGGGTTCAAAGAGAAGCCAAAAAGAGACCAGAATCACCTTTTGCCTCCAACTCTCCTAGAACAGCTACATACCCAAAGCAATCCATTTCTAAGCATTTTTTTTTTAATGACATTTATTTTCTGAGCCAAGTGTTGACAGAAAGCTGGATTACTTTGAATTGACTTTAAACAGGGAAATTGGAGCATAAAGTTCACAGGTCAACAAGGTGAAGACTAGCAAACTCTATGAATAAGAGTTTGCATGATTAGCCCATAGATGTTTGTTTTGTCTTATTCCTTTACTGGTACACAGGAAGGACCATGGGAATTCCCAGACGCATCCACATCCTTTGGGTTCTACACTTTCCTAGTTAGTGTTATCAGCAACATTATGTTGTGCAAATATGTTACGTGGACAGGAAATTGTTATACTGCCATTGCTCATGTCAGATTGACAACTTCAGATTTTAGTCACTAGAAAGAGGCTCAACATCCTTTTTTCAAAATATCTTTCCATTATTAAACACGCAATGATTGCTGCAAAATGTTGCTTCCTCAAATAGCTGCTTAAAGAAAATATTTTTACCTCCCATTGAATGTTTTTCAGTTACACATTGCCTAATAGTTTTCTCCACTGTAAATACACAGTTACTAGGACAAATGTTGGTAACAGCTAGTAGAATGCTAGTTCTTTTTTACTGCATGCATGCTATCGAAGTACAGTAGCTATCCTGTGACTTTGCAGTCACATAATGTGACAGACTAGGAATAGTGTTGTTCTATGGCTTAATCACAACAGATGAGTGACAGCCCTTGGTTTATGTGCAAGGATTAAAATAAATCAAAACTGCAACAATATCTAGACATTTATGTACATTTTGCTTTACATAGGCCTCAGTGTAAAACTGTATCTCATTTTACTTAAAACCACAAAAAAACTTTACACAATAAGATTGCTTATAATAAGCATTATGAACAGAGTGATGAGTTGTTATTGCAGAAGCAGAAATGTTACTTGAAGTCTCATAAGAATGCAGTTCTTTAATGTTAGTAATGGAGAAAATTAACTTTAGTGACAATGGTACAAAATTAGTTAATATTGAACTTCCTGCTATTATAGAAAAACTGTTTCTTCTTTCACTTTAAATGATTGGTGGAAACATTGACACTAAGTGACTACCTATTGTATTAAACTATATATTGATACTGGAAATAGCAGCAGGCAAATGGATGAAAGCAGAGTAGGGTCGGCCAATGACATGGAGCTCTGTGCTTCTGATTTTAGAATCCAGCTGCTCTGCCTAGCTGAACTTCATGGAAGCATGCAGGATAAAATTTTATAAGTTTGATATATAACATGTAACAATGATCTGTATTTTTTTGGATAATGGGAAAATTTAAATATCATGGAAAGGACTTTAGATTTCAGGATTCCTCTCTCTGAAAATGTTGTTTATAATATTTGATTCCAGGAATTCTTAATAGAGTAGGAATTATTTCTCTAGCTATTTCACATTTAATTAAGTTTTGCAGAACTGGACCACGATTCCTAGCAAATATTTCAGTATTGCACTCTTACCTATAAATAGGTGTGCTTAAGAATGACTGCAGAATTTCTCTGAGTTAGAGCTAATCATCTGAGAGTGCTGATTCAATGTAGCTTTAGTGACAATGAATAAACTGTTTACGTAAGTCATGCCATCTCATATTCTGTAAAACCACCAGTGGCTGCTGGTTTCATGGCTGCATTCCACTCACTGTTGATTTTTTTGCTCATGACTAATTAAGATGAAACATAAATTGAGCAGCTAATTTGTGAGAAGTCTCTGTAAAAAAATGAAGGTAAACCGAAGGTAGTATAAAGAGTAGGTCAGATAAATAACAGATGTCTGTGGGCCATTATCTGACTCAACATGACTGGCCATGCTGGTTTTATAGATGTGCTGTTCAAACATCAGTGCTTGGAGAGCAGATTGATGATCCTTTAGCAAGGAAGCCTATTGGCACTAAGTAAATAGGTAATCACCTTTCCTTCTGCTCTTAACAGGCTGTGCAAAGCAGGGTGTTCAGTGTTCCCTTTTCAAGCACTAAAGATGCCATATCTTTGAGTCTTTTTAACATGCGTTGCAGTGGAACTTTGGATCCTGTCTAGTTGTATAAAATTTATGCAGAAACACACTATTGCCCATGAAGACCCTTTTCCTGGAACTCCTGACTAAAATAATGATTATTCTCATGTAAAGTAATTGCAGTAATTGGCCACACCATGCAGTGAATACAATCAAATTTACAAAGGGACTACTAAGTTGAGTAGATTCTGTGCTGGCTGCCTGCACTGTTGTTCAGAGCACTACTTTTGAATGAACTAGATGGTCTAATGCCTTCTCTATAAAAGACCTGTGTTATTTTAAGGAATAAAAAGCAGAATAATATATGCTGCTTCCCAAGCCTCACTAGACATTGGCAGGCTTTGTTTTAAAAAGACAACTAATTAATACAGAGAGAATCGTACATGCCAATTGTACAATAAACCTCTAGACTCAATAAATCCGTGAAATTAGGCTGACGTTTCCACTAGAGGAACCAGTGAAAAGCAGCGCTCGGAAAGTCCAAAACTAAAAGCGACAAAATGGCACTTAAGCCTCTCAGCAGTCGCTGTGGCAAAGCGGTGCGCTGTGCCCGGGTTTGCCGTGTGGAGCTGGTCGGGCGCTGCTGCGGCAGAGCGCAGGCTGGCGGAACTGAGCGACAGTGACATCCAGTGGGAGTGCACGGGGCAGCCGCTCCTCCTGCAGTCGCGCTGCTTTGAAGGGCCTACAGTCCAAGCTGTCTCTCTGGATTCGACACGATTATTTTTCGCTGGCAAACACTCAGTAGCTGGTTCCATTAATGTAAATTGTCCTTACAAGAACTAAGTTATCAGTGAAGCATCTCGTGCTTTCAGAAAAGACTTCCCTCTAGTCCTTGTAATGATTCTGCTGCTTATGTTAATGTTGATAAAAAACCAATTTCCCTGGTCTCCACCCAACTAATGAAAACATCTCACTGTTTTCATTCAGAACTAGAATGTAGGTCACAGATATTTCTGCAGGCTCCATGTGGTCCAGCTTGATGCCTTTTGCAACCCCGTATGATTTGGGTTTATCCTAGGTTATTCCATTCTCTTTGCTGCTTTCAAGCATGTCTTCCATCCTTCCTTCCATGTACATAATTTACAGAATAAGCCATTCTTCTTACAAATCCACAGCTTTCACTTCTCGATTCTGCTGAAATTGAAGCGATTCCCTTCCCTGGCTTTTTGAGGGGATGTTTTGAAGAGCAGTGCTACTTGTCTGTTCTCTGTATTGAGACACTCAGATGTACTGGCATGTCTGCTCTTTGGACTAGAGAAGGACATTAACAGTCCTGAAGCACAGAAGTTGTTCCAGTTTAAGCTCTTTCATCTTATGCTACCCACACCACTTACCAGTTAGAGCCCTGGGTACATCGTAATTCTGATTTCCCACAAAGGTATGCCTCTAGCTTTGTCTGGCTTGGTAGGTCATGTACCATGTGATCCTGAAACATTGATCCTCTTGCTCTGTTCTCAAACCTTGAAATGAGTCACCTCTAAAGTTTATTATCAAGTTCAACTCAGCAAACACTTTCCTAGGGTCAGGCTGTGCTCTAGCTTGTGTATTGACGGGAATGAAAGGGCTCTTTGTGCAGATCTCTGCATGCTTGTGTGGCGAGTGGAACAAATTAACTTTGTGGTATTATACTCATTCCTTGAATGATTCATATGTTTGGTAAATCACAGGAGGCATGGTGGTTTTACTGCAGTAACCTAAAACTATAGAGGCAGTAAGATGTGCACACTCCATTCTTCTAGACCACTGGCTAATCTACACAATAATCATTATCCTGAAATAAAAATAGAGCTTCTCAATGCATTGGAAGTATCCTGGAAAATTTGGTTAATTAATTTGATTATTAATTTGTTAAATTCAAGTGAGAAGGCTGAGAAGGCTGAGAAGTGAAACATCTCAAAAATCATCAAATTACTTGAAAAAATACTGCTTGTTTTACTTTTTGTGCATTTTCATAATTATATTTATATTTATAAAAAAGTATTTTAAAAGTCCAGCTGTAAATATACGATTAGGTGGGGTTTTCTAGATGAGCAAACAGAAAAATTAACATGGAGCATTATGAAGAAACTAACTCAGGTCATCAGAAGGATTGGATAATTCAGATGGATAGGACAGAAGTCTGCCAGTGGATCCAGTGGAGCACTGACAGTACTGGCAGGCTGATCAGAGAGCTGGCTGGGTGCTTTGGGTTGTTAGCCAGGCCTGAGTCTGTCAGGGCACTCTCAGCTCAACCCTGAGTGTATTTGCTGACAGGAGAGGAAAGGTGATACTCTGCTTGTGAAAGGGAGTGGTAGCAAACCCAGATTCTTTTGATCATTCCCCACAGTCTTCATCTTTTGTGTACCTTCAGGACTTGTGCTATGGCTTGTTTTACCCCACACAGCTTTCACGATCTACCCTCTTCTTCCCTGGCCAGTTTTATGCCTCCTTATATCAGTTTTAGCCTCCCTTAGCTCTCAGGTTCCTACTTTTTTCAATCATAGTCTCCATTTTTCAGCCATTTCTTCCTCTCAGTCTCATTCACATCCAGCTCCACCTTTCCCTCGAGTCCTGCATGCTGTTCCTTGCATGCCAGTCCTCCCTCCACCTCCTCTCTCTGGCTGCCATTCCCCTACTGTCCTAGACTTCCATTTTACTTCTGTTTCTGGAGTCTTTGCTGAGCCAGTCCTGGCTTCAGTCTGTTACTGTGGCTCCACAGAGGCATAATGGCCCACTGTCTACAACATTAGGTTAAATGCTTTCATGATATTGACCTGTTTTGAATCCCTAATCCTTCTCAGAGAGCTACTAGGTCCTGCTTTCCATGTTAGCCAAGGTATTCCTTATCAATTCCAGGAACCTATTTAGCAGCAATATCCATTTCTCCTCTTTCCTTACATTCATCTCAGGACCAGTCTTTGTCCATTGTTTCCATCAGGACAACCATGGATATGAAGGCATAACGGTGAAAATACGTGGCAGGTCAGGAGCACATTTCAGGGTTGCCCAGACTCTCTCAGCCAGGCCTGGGTGCTCTGTGCAGGCTCAGTCTACAGATTCCTGAGCTATGAAGCTCGTTAAGTGGCTGAACATACACGGTGATTTATGAAAGTGGTTTGGGAAATATGGATGAAGTTTCTCAGATATGAGAAAAAGTAGAAAGCATTTTTTTTCCCTTCTTCATTAAAAATCTCTGATCCAAATAATCTGTAAGTATTTCTTTACTACTATCCAAGAAGGGATACTGTGTTGGATACTTTAATTTAATTCTTTAAAGTGACTGAATAGTATATGCTGATGTTTTCCAAAAATCTTCAGCACCTGCCATGAGAAATTTCAGACTGAATGGTTCAAGTGAGATGAGGTCATAAACACCAGGTCTTAGAATGCAAACCTGACTAGCAGCTTGAACATAATAGGAGGCATTATGTTCAGTTTCTGGGTGTTACAGTTCAGAATATTCCAAAAAGCATAGCTACACATAGAGAACAGTGCCTGCCTGCCAAGCTATTGTACATAAGCAAGATCATTTGAGAGTGATGGAAATTATGCTCAGCTGCACCTTCTCTAATTAGGCAGAAAATGTTTGCTTTTAAGCTGAGTTTCTCAGGTACTGTGTCCTGTTATTAAAGTAATTGGTCTCTGTTCCTTGTCTGACCCAGAAGAGGATACAGATAGGGATAGTCATCTCACTTAACCAGTCTAGCAAGGAACTGTCATGTTTTCATTTAGCACCTTCCTCTCCCACTCCACATTCCTGCTCCAGTTTTGACCAGGTAAGTTTCTTGGTAAGAAAGTTGAGCCCTAAGTGCAAGCAGCAGCAGGATTCATTCTCAGTGAATAAACACTATGCTAATAAGAAGAACTTTGTTATTCAAGCTTGGAGTCAGGAAGCTTAATTTCATGTTTGATATTTTCTGTATATTCTATGTACTTCATGAAAAACTAAGAGTTGAAAAATGCCCATAAGTTTACACTGCTGCTCATCTCTGTTGCTGATGCTGATAAACATGTCTGAAGATGGTTAACGTGTAAAATATCCTTTAAATACTACAAGTAGTGTCAGAAGTGTAAATGTTAATATCCCTTGTTGTGGTTCCCCCACTGCAACACACCAAGCAGGTTGAATGGTTAATGTCTTAAAACACAAATAAATCACTGTGAGTTCCTGGGTACTCCAAGATGGCAAATATTTTCTTTTCCTTTACAAGAAACACTACATACTTGAGAGTTCAATGAAGACTTAGGAGTGAATCTGCATCCTCACTATACTAACCTCCCATGGAAGTGGCTGTAGTTGGATACAGGACTGAAATGAAGACATTTTTATTAGAAAGTTGGCATCTTTTCCATGTAGACCAGGGGACTGAGACCAAAGGTTCCAACATGGGCTTCTCACCCGAGAGAGAGCACAAGCCGGTGGACACCTCCCTGGCCAAGTCATTAGTGCTCACATAAAAAGACCAGTTCTCTAATCTGATACTCTTTTTCCAGAATCCATTTTCATCTCATTTCTATTTCAACACTACAAAATATCACTTCTGAAACTCCCTGCTCCTCACTGAGTGCTTGAATGACTCAGCTGCAGAATCAGGCTCTATCCTGTGGAAGTGGTAAGACAGAAAATCCAAAATCAATCTTTTGGGCCATTTTTGGCAGGATTGGACAAATAACAAGCGAAAGTTTTTGGTATTACACTTTGGATGTAGGTGCTTAAATCCGTTATCCAACTTCAGCCTTGCGTCCTGGTATTTTCTTCAGCTGTAGTATGAGGATGCTGGTTTGTGAACACTGGCTCACCGCGGTGTGAGGCTCCGTGCACCCATCCGAATGCTGAGCTGGAGCTCGAAACTGGGAGCTGAGCCCCACCTAGTGACACTTGATAGTACTGATTAGAATAAATGTTTTATTTGATCCCGTTTGAAATTCAGAGGGAAAAAAACCTTAGTACAATTAAAATATTTCATTTAGATTTTTTTAAATCTTATTCTAATCGTGAGTTATTTTCTAGCATTTCTAAGATAATTGCTCCTCGGCTAGCTGAAGAAATACAAGAATTTTTATTGATATTGCTCAGTAAATCAGGCCTCTACTGCTGATTCCAATGTTTTTACATGAACTTCGATTACCTGGATTCCGAAGTTTATTAAAAAATATTTGTTCCACTTGCTGTTTTTCTCTATTCACAGTAAGAATGGAACACAAAACTTAAGGAGGATCCTTCAAAAAGTGCCAGATCAACAGCAAAATATTAGCATGTGATGACAGCAAATCATCAGATTGTAATATAGGCCTTCATCACTGGCATTGTTCTTCAAGATGATTTTTCTTAATCAGATAAGGATTCTGTCTCAGAATACTCTTTTTGTCTAGGTCAAAGGTTATTAATATTTTGGTTAGTTTTCTTGATATAATAATAAAAAATGAACTTATAAAAATGGGTTAAGTTTCATGTGAAATTTCACATTTGTATTTCAAGGGAAAATTACTTCTCTCATGGATTTTTAAAGTACAGCGACACAAGGTGAAATAAAAACTATTTTCTCTGTTTAGATTTTAGCACAAAACTGCCCTTTCAGATTTAGAATTTTATTCTAATTTTCACCCAAGCTCTGAAAATTCCCAGAAATTGATGGATAATGAACATTAAAAGACAGAATGCTGATAAAGACAAGAACTATGAGCTGGCTGGAAACTAAATGGTTTAATAAATCCTTTGTTAGACAGAGGGTTTAGAAATTTTTCCTGTTGTGTTTCTTCAGAACTACTTCTTGGGAGGGGGTGGAGGTGTGTATAAATTTAAATCAGAATTGTAGCAAGTTCTGTCAAAACGGTTAAAATGTCAATTTCAGAAACATTGTATGACTTACCCCTTTGGAAAAATGTAGTTATTACCTGTCAGCTTAGAAGGACTCTGAAATGCTCTGGGGCAGAGATTCATTCCTTTTTATAAAAGCCTCGTTTCTTATATTACCTATTTACTTCCATCTAGGCCAGTCTGTCACCAAGGTTTCATGCTGTATTTTCTTCAGAGAACTGGAATACATTGGCTTTGTTTTGGTTTCTTTTTCTATACAAGACTAGCCTAGTGCAAGATGGACCAATTCTTAAACAGTTTTACAAAACAGCTTCCATTTAATTCAATTTTATTGCAGTTGCAGATGTTGTGTTACTTCTTAAAGAGGATATTTTTTGTTCCACTCACTGTCAGGAAGAGGATAAAACCACACTTTTAACATCCTTTCAATTTGTAATTTTTTCTAGATTATCAAGCTGAATTCAGTGAATATAAAAATAAATAGGCAACAGGGACAGCACAGAGAAAACATCTTATTAAAAGTGGCTAATAATTCCCACATTTCCTTGGTCATACAAGGATTGACCTAATTCAGTGTTACTCCTGTGCATGCAAAATGCATATGGACATAGATGAGAGGTATGTATAGCATAATGCAGCATGTCAGCGTGATGTAACTGTATCAACAACCAAAGAGAAGCTGAAAAGGATCTATGACTGTCTGCGTACTGATCATGCAGCTGGAACAGCAAACGGGTGTGAGCGTCAGTGGGCTTTACAGGACGGAACAGCCCCCGTTTCGTGCCGGCAGTAACAGATCTTCAGCTGTTCCCAGAAATAAGCTACTGAAGGGTGGAATATAAACCTCCCACCCTGGCCGGACGCCCTGTAGAAACCTGCGGCTGTGGAGGAGCTGCCGGGACCCCTGAGCCCTCTCCCGGGAGCGGGTGCGGAGCGCCCCGGGGCCTCCATGCCGCTCCCTCCCTCCCGCCGGCGCAGCGGCCCCGCGGCTCCGGCCGGAGCCCGGCACAGCCCGGCCACAGCGGCGGGCGGAGCTGCCGGCGGTGCCACCGCCCGGCCGGGGCGCCCCGCCCGGCACGGCCCGGCCCGGCCGCCCCGCCCGGCACGGCCCGGCCCGGCCCCGCGGCGCTGGAGCCGAGCCCCGGGCAGCCCAGCCCCGCCGAGCCGGCTGCGCCCCGGGCCCGCCCGCCGCTCCCGCGGAGCAGGGCCCGGCCCGGCGCGGCCATGGAGCGGCGCGGGGGCCGGCGGCAGGTGAGCGCCGGGCCGGAGCGTGCCCGGACAGCGGCGGGGCCGGGCGGGGACAGAGCGGGCAGGGCGGCGGGCAGCGCACCTCGCTGCGCCGGAGAGCGGCCAGGTGCTCGGCACTGAGCGTGCGGGGTTACGCGCTTGCTGAAATCTCCGCCCTCTGGAACTTGAGTTAATTTCACAGGAAGTTTGATCTGTTGTTTTCTTGAACTTTTCTCTATTTAGGACTCTGGAGATAGTATTTCTGAACGACAGGATTGGAGACCAGTCATTTACAGAAAGTGCACAGACACTTTCTGGCTGCTCCTCTTCTGTCTTTTCTGGGCTGGTTTGGTAAGCACGCACGTTTGTTTGTTTGTTTCCTGGAAGGACTAATCAGATCCAAAGTTAATGGGGTTCTGCATAGTGTTACACTGAATCTGAACTGAAATTGTCACGGGCACAGGTCCCCGGGATTGCCCAGGGATAGATCTTACCTTTGTGGCGGTGCAGTGCTTTATCGTGGTGTCTGTCACACTTCTGAGTTCTGCCCATATGCTTTAGATCCCATATGTACACAGGGCTCGGTTATTTAGAATTCGCGCTTTTTTTGCCTTTTTTTTTTTTTTTTTTTTTTTTTTTTTTTTGGTAAATCAGACCAGGATCTTCATTCTACTTATTCATTGTAGCCTTGATATCTTGCAACATGTGTCCATCTGACGTTGCATTCACTATCTTAGAACAGGGGTGCAAACTGTCGGGAGAAGGCTTTGTGTTTCTGAAGCCTGAATGGGGTTTTTAACGATATGTCTGTCTGCTCAGGAATCTTGCAAATACACTTTTTAATTCCATGCATAGTAACTTTTTAAATGAAAGCTGATGCTTGAACATTGCATAAATGGATGGTGAACTTTGTGAGCAGGATAGGGGCTTTTTACCTGCTGTCTAATGCTTAAGTGCTTTGATCCATGGAGGGGATGCCATGAATAAAACCTGTCAAATGGTAAGGATTTAGGATTTTTGTTTGGTTTCTCTCACTCTTTCTATAGCTCACTTTCTGTGAAAATAGCTTTTTGCATACACATATTCATTTTCTTGTGTTTGATCTTATTTAAAAAAAAATAAGAAAATGTAATGACACTGATTTTTTCACATAGTGAAAAAAACTGAAATCCCATTAATATCTCTGTGGAAATGGGTATCATGGCCATGTGCAGATACACGCCTGCAGCTATTACTCTGTTACTTAACAATATTTATGGCTTTTATCCAGCATTCTGCACTTCAAAAAAAATCACCCACACAGTAGACCTGTAATGCCCATATTTAGAGGGAATACCAGAATTTTTATAAAAGCCTGTTTCAGCTGAGTTACAGTGCCAGCTTATTTCTTGTTCTCCTTTTGAGAACATTTTAATTATTAACAAATACTTCCTCTGTAAACAAACTGGATCTGGAAATATTTTGTTTTTGTAACAAAGCACCTCCACAAGTAGTATGTTAGCTTGAATTGAGGAGTCTCTACAAAGATGTCCATAATGGAACAGCATTAGCATGCTGTCTGTTATGTTAAAAAAGTTTAAAAAAATTTCTGAACTAGACTGCAAAATAAGAGTCTACTATAAGCAAAAATGAGATTGCTCTCAGGATTAAAGAAGCACATTTGTACATGTTTGTGTATGAGGCATGTTTTTGCCCAGATCCAGTCTTTAGACGCAGTCTTTTCTACTAAAAGTAGAAAAACAAATAAAGGCTCTAAAGCTCAAGTCAGAAGGCAGTTGTGCTGGATCTGATATGTGCAATCTGTCTTGAGTACAGCCAATATTCAGCCATGTTCACTCAAAGCAGCAGTGGTTAATGCAGGATTGAGATACCTCACTGCTGCCAGCAGCTGGCACACAGCCACAGAGCTTAGTGATTGCCCTTGGTGTGTGTGAAATGTGACTTGCACCCCATGGGACAGAGGGGAAGCTTGCATCACTGAGTTCTTCAGTAGCTGGAGTGATGGGGAGATAAGCCTTGGGTAAAGTAGTACTCAGGACTTCACCAGTTTTACAGAATTGCTCCTTCTTGGCACTTGCAAAGGTTCTTTCCAAGAATTGTTTTGGCCCTTGCAATTTACAGGAGGGTTTAACATGCATTCCTAGACAAAGTGTTTTATTTTGACTAAGGATTGCTGCTACTTGGCCTCTGGGATTAGCTGCCTCTGGGGTTTACAGGAAGATGATCTACTGGAACTTTGATCTGACAGCAGAACAACTAAAAGGTCAGGGCAGTGTTACCTAAGTGCACAGTGTGGCTTTCTCCAGGTTTTTCACATGCTTTAAAGAGTGCTCCTTCCTGAAATTTCAGGTAATTTCCATTTTAAATATATTTTGTGTTTAAAAATATCTCTGATTAAATTCACTAGCAGCTTCAAGGGCCCATCATGGCAGCAGTTATATTGCCCAAGTGTGTCTTGAAGGTCACCCATAAAATGAGATGCAGCGAGCACATGAAAAATCACCATTTGAGTGATCTTGCCTAGTGACACACATAAACATCACTAGGGACAGTAGCACCTTAGTAATGCTTTCCTCTTACTTTAATCAGGACCTCTATCTTTGTCTCCTCTGTTATTCTACTTAATTTATATACTTTCAACAATAGATGAAGGAAATAGGGCTAAACTTGCCCATACAGCTTGGGCCACAGCTGGCCTTGTGCACAGGGGTGAATTTTAGATTTAACTGTTTCCAACTAGAAGGGGAAAATGTATGACTTTAAAGGAATGTTCATTGAATGGGAAGGAAAAGCTATGGTAGCAGACTTTCACATTAAAAAATATTTTAACAGATGTTTATAAGTGGCTATGCTGTGGTGGCTGGTGCTGCAGAAAGACTTGTGCTTGGATATGACAGCTTTGGGAACATATGTGGTCGGAAGAACACTCCTGTAGAAGGGGCAAATCTTTCTGGATTGGACATGACTAATAAAAAGTAAGTATATCAGATAATGTCTAAATAAATCAAATGTTTGAGAACTTAGTAAAATACACATCTAGCTGTCAGTCATATACATCTGTGTATCTATACACTCTTGTATTGAAAGGCAAAAAAGGTGGGAATAGTGCAAAAGAGTGAGTGAAATCAAAAAGTTAAGATGGAATTAGAAAATGTGCCGCATCATTATGCTTTATGCAGCTGCCTTCTTAAAGAGGATCTTAAATGGGACATCAGCCAAACAGGCAGTCATTCTATAGAGCAAATCTTCCTACTTAAGGATGTTGCACATTGAAGTTTCCAGTCATTCCACTGACTCCTTTGGAAAAAGTTTCACTTTCTTTGTAGCACTTTAAAAAATGGAAAGAAGGTTCAGAATTTAAACTTATAAAAAACCAAGAAGGCTTGTTTTTTGAGAAGAGGATATTTTTTTCTTTCTAGGTATGTGTTCTTTCTGAATTCATGCAGCCTGGAAATACAAAGCCTCAAAATCAGTTCACTTTCCTTGTGTGTGTCAAGTTGTCCACAACAGCAACTCAACTCTTTGGAAGATCTCCAGAGTTTTGCAAGGAACAATGGTGTGCCACAGGGAATATGAGTACCTTAGTGTATCTGTAGAACAGTTGAGCAGATTCCACTTCGTTTTTATTATGTTTCTTACACTAGGGAGTCGTATGTTACCATTAATTTCCTGAACAGCTAATGGTAACAGAAAAAATGTCTTGTTTCTGCTTTATTTCAAAACCATAGTTTCTAGAAATGTTACAGCTCTCTTATACAAATTAGAAAGTTGTTCAATAATTCCTGCACAGTGCTGAGATTATGTAGCAGAAAACTGACTGCTGAGAATGAACTAGTGAAGTTTGGTGGGGGTGCTAGTAGGTAACCAGGGTTCATATGCTGTTTGAGAGTCTTGTCCAATTGGTTCCTTTAAATGTAACTAAAACTACAGTGGAATTATTAATTCCATGAAGACACAAGTGTATTTATCCCTCTAGACATCTGATCCCAATGTTTGCTATTCTATTTTATTGTAGTTTAACCCCAGCTGGCAACAAAGTACCACAGCAAAGTTCTTACTTCCCAGTAAAACCAGGACACACCTAGAAATTTTATTTGATTCTGGTGTTCAAGATGAAAATGCTGTCAGAAGTAGCTGTTGTGCCAAAGAGGCTCCAGTTTATTCATGTCCTACATGTAAATAAAATAATCTGTAGCCTAAGCCTTATTTCATGGGGTATGTATAAACTTCAGGCCATATGAATATTAATGGCTATTTTTGTTGGAGGTCAGTATCCCACTCTTTCTGTGTTTTGATGTTTTATTTCTCAGGGATTGCTATTTAAATTGACAATATTTGTTTTAATTTAATTTTGGGGTATTTTGACATAATTTTATATGTGCAGAAAGCCGTGAACACCTGTGAGATTATATAAGTATTTTCAGTCTAACTAAACATAATTGTATCAAATCCCAGCTAAAACTGCTTGCACGTTTATATCAAGGTAGGGAGAGGTCTTGCATTTTGAATGGCTTGGATGTACCCACCTTTCTTTCCCTGAAGCACTGTCTAATGGAGCAGAGTGTTGTTAGCAAAGCACCTGGTAATATTTCACCTCAGCACTGGTTAGGTTTCTGGATATATATATGTATATATATACATATATATATTCTAGTCTGACTCAGGAGGGCCTAGTTCTATTGTACCTTCCATCGTTTCAGGTTTTCCTCTTATCCTAGTAAGCAAGGATTATTAGCCAACTATAGCACTGTGGAACAGTGTGCCTGCCCTCCAAGGACATAAGTGGTAACTGTAGTTAGGTCTAGAAGGCAAAGATTCTGCCTAGATTGGTTTAGATTTACTCAAATACCTAATTTGTCATTCACATTCCCACTGGAATATCAGGGATGAAAATGGCCTGCTAAGGGATCAAATCAGAAGTGCAAACAAATGTGTTAACATGTTTTTCTCTCAATTTTTTTACTAATCTTAAGTTACTTTTTTATCCTTTTTCTTTCTTTTTTTTTATTTTTTTTTATTTTTTAGGTTCTTTTCTTTGTGTTTACAACCTGAATGTTTCCAGTTACACATTAAATCCAAAGGCGGCTCAGCTGTGTCCCACACTGCCAGTTCCACCAAGGTAGGAATTACTGGGTACTTTACAACCTCCTTGAGTCCAAACAGCTTCTTATGGATTGTTACTTTCTCACATTTTGTATTTGGCTTAATGCTTCACAGTCAGGATGGTTTTGCTTTGTTTATTTATTTTTGTCCACATATCCTTACAAATTCTTTTATCTGCCTGTGAACATGCCAGTGTCCTGTCCCACAGAATAAACAGGGACTGCATTCCTTCCATTCCTCTACCATTTAGAGAATTTTCCCCCTCCAAATTAGGAAAAAGCACTCCCATATGAGGAACAACTTAGCTCCTGCACAGACTTTTGCTTTCTCCCTCAATGCCAAGGATGTCGTCTTCGGCCTTGCTTCTTCTCCTGAGCCCAGAAATTTCCATCAGAATAATTTTATAGCCAGATGGCTTGAAGCACAGATCTGTGGATGTTGCTTTGTCAAATCTGGCATTTGTGAGTCAAAATGCTTAAACCCATGATTTTAAGTTCCACTGTGTCATGAAAATGAACAGCAGAAAATGGAAGAGCAAAGTGAACAGAGCAGAAGACGTGAAAATGTTACATAAAATGGATCAAAGGACAGCATGTAAATTGATGAAAAAATGTCATGATTCACTTATTTCCTCAACTTTCTAAGCCTTTTTCAGTTTGTCAAGGAACTCAACAAAGTTATTCATCTTGCACAGTAATATTACATAGTAGAAACAAAGCTAGTTAGTGAATTTTTTAATTGTTGATAACAAAACCTGTCCTTTTCAGGTATGAACATGCCATTGACTATTGTAAGACAGCACTGCCAAAGTGGGATGATAAATATATGCAAGAAGCTTGGCTGGGGGTGCCAAAAATTTTTGTATAAATGTTTGGTGCTGTTACTTGTACCTTGTGAGCATTGTTTTGGTGTGGCTTTTAGAATGCTTAAATATCATAAAAACAATACAAAGTGTTTGTGATCTAGAATTACCTACAACAGCATAGGCTACAGCTATGTTAACATGAACTTTGTTCTTACATAAACACATGGGAGAAAAGCAGGTGAAGCCAGACTAGAATGGGAAGAGGAGCTATGTGCTGATGGTGATAGTTAATGAGAGTGTTACTCATTTCTTTCCCCAGGCTGATCTTGAATGGATCTGTTCTGGTATAGTGATACAGGCATGACACTATAAGGAGTTTATTTTGCAGATGACACATAAAACTATTCTTTATAACAGAGTGCTGTCTGTGGAGAATGGCAGGATGGATCACTGGATTTTAAACTATTTGTCCAGTAATTGATATTTTTTAACACTTTTGTTTTTAACCTTTCAGTAAGTCCTTTCCATTATTTAATCGATGTGTTCCACAAAATCCTGAATGCTATTCCAAATATGCATCTGTCCTAATAAGGATGGTTAATGAAATGGATGTTTTTCAACGAATTCTGAGTGGAATATTGGCAGGAAGAGACACTGTGATAGGACTGAGTGTCCTTGCACTAGGTAAGGTCATAAGTAAAAAGTGAATAATGATTTTCAATTAAAAGGTTAAAATGCTTCTTACAAGTCTATATGTTTAATTCAAAAGTGGACTTTTTTTCATATTTTCTGGGCAAAGTTATTTTTAAGGAAGACTATCAGGAGGCATTTAATAGACTGTGAAATGCAGATCTCTATCAGATTCTGTGTTCCATTACATGATTATATACCTCATTTTGGGGGACTGTAAGAAATTGTTGATGAAAAAGATGACATCAGCATGAATACTTGAACTTAACTCTTGCATAAAAAGGTATAAAAACGCTAGTATTCCCCATGGTGAAATATATCAGCTATAAGTTCCTTATTATTTAAGTTAGAGGTAACTGTGTGCTTTAAATGTTAAAAAGGTTGCCAGCTTTACTAAATGCTGTTGCTTTTAAGATTACTGTTTAAAAATAAAATCCAGAATTCTACAAGAACCCTAAATTTATATTTAAAATAAAATGGTTGTAACACTCAAACTTATTTTATGTATTTTTCAGCCTTCTCTTTGATACTGGTTTTAGCCTTCAGATTCATTCAGACCCTCCTCGTCCATACTCTGATTGCACTGGTTGTATTTGGGTTGTTGTGTAAGTATATTTACTGGTTCACTGAAGGATTAGCAGCTGAACAAACAGCTCTCCTTTATTTCCATGATCATCTTCAGTAACCTTCAGCTTACCACAGTCATGTCCAAGCTGAGGCCTGCTTGCCTTTTGGTGCCAAGGTCTGGCTGTGCTGCTCCAGCTGCTGGGTGTTAGGATGATGGTGATGTTTATTGTTTTTATAGATGCCTAGAAACAACATTTCTTTTGGCAGATGAATGCAGTTATGAAAATGCTACTGTTTCAAAGAATGCTTAGTGAACTCTTATTCTGCCTGCTTTAGGAAGGGAGAACCATAGGAATGTGCCTGGCTAAAGCTTGTAATTCCATGAGAGTTAGCTTTGTATCTCCACAATGAAATTACATGCCTGAGCCTTAGCATAACTGCAAGAAATCCAAATGTTCTGCTGCGGTTTTACCTCAGGCTGACAGGCCCCTATGGGAAGTTTCTCTGTGCTCACTGATCCTGTGCCTCACTTTGCTGACTGACAGTATTCCCCAGCTGAGTGTGGGTTAGTGGGGAGGGCAGGAGAGCGGGAAGGGAGGCCAGGCAGGCATCAGCCTGCCAGCACCAGCGTGCCCTGCCTGCCCTCATGCTGCTCTGCTCTGCTCAGTTGTCTCAGGTGTTCTCTGGTGGCTCCATTACGACTACAGGAATGATCCCAGCACTGAGCTGGAAACAGAAAAGGAAAACGTAAAGTTCCTGCTTGGATATGCCATCTTCTCAACAGTAGTCACTGTAAGTAGCATTTTACCCTAAGCAATGGCAGAGGCTGTAACTTGGAAACTTGAACTACTGAGGTTCTGCAATAGTAAAAATAATTCCTAATTATTTTCAAATTGGAAAATGAGAACAAATTCTAAGATCTTCTTACATTCATTCAAATATAATCATAAAATCATACAATGATTTGTGTTGGAAGGGACCTTAAAGATCCCTAGTTCCAACTAGATTTTTAGGCTCCCATCAAAACTGCAAAAATAATTTTAAATCTTCGTTGTGAAGCTTGTTTGTCAGCTTTGCCATACTTCAAACCTGTACAAACAGTGTTAGAGTTGTTGGTGTAAAAATGCAAGAATTTTGTTCCATCCCCATTTTGTTCTACATCAGCTCACTGGAAGATCATGTTGAGTAAACACAGGGGCACTGGCTGACTATGAACATGAGATCTGTGGATTTATCCTACCCTGTCAGCAGGAGAAAGGGATGGCAGCTCTTTTAAACAATGAAAAGGGCAGTGAAACACAGGCAGCAGTGCCTAGACCTGAAGTTATGGGGCTAAGTTCTGGGATTTTTCTCACTGACCTTGTTTTACAACAGAAAATCTGAGTGTGGCTTGCAACTTCTTACGTGATTTTTTCACTCTGATGTTGCAATGTTAAAAGGAGCCATTGCTCAATTTGAGGGCACAGTCAATTTGTACTTCATGAGACATTTGTCAAAACGATTTTGCTGTTGTCTTAGAGATGAGTAAGATCCATATGGAATTTGCCAGATATGAACAGTCTGACAGTTTACTGTGACAAATATAAATGTGTCACAGATCAGATTTTTTTTTGTATCCTCTATAAGTTATGATCTTTCTGCATCTGCTGATACTGAAGAGGTAAGAAGAAGTTTCTTTGAGTGCTTGTGTGTTCTAGTACAATTGACTGTTGTTTGCAGAACTGTGGGAATATCCACTGCTGCAGGTTATGCTTCTCTTCAGAGCTGGTGGCTTCTTTCTAGAACAGGCAAGCAACTGTCACTGGTTATATTTACTGTTTTAAAATTTTCAACCTCTCTTTTAATTGCTGTTCGTAGTTCCTTGTCACATACAAAGAGCTGGGGATATTGTGGGCTTTTTGAGTTGGGGTTTTGTTATTGGTGGATTGGGTTTTTTAGTTTGGGAAGACAAGAATTTATTTAAATAAGTTTTCATTTTGTCAGCTTTGCTCCCATATATACATAGCTCTCAAACTAGTTTGGTTGTGGACTGCAGGAAAGGACTGGTTCTCCTACCATTGTGAAACTGAACAGTGGCAAGCTGACCTGAGTAGAAAGAAAGTTTAAAAGTTCATGACATGCAGGGTATGTGAAAGTAATGTGTAGTGTGTAATATACATTTGTGTTTGCTATAAAACAAAACAGACTGCTTCCATTAGATGAATTAAAGTTTTATGAATCCTATATTGCATAAAAAACCAGCAGCAACTACTGCAGAAAACCAGATTTTAATCCACAGGCTCTTTGAGAATATAGGCAGTATTTTGGAAGGATTTTCTAATGTGTAGTAAGACTGTATAAATTGCTTTGCTGTCATGTCTTTGTGAAATCTGTATCCTTTGATCCAACATTTGACAACTCTGATAACCTTTTCTTGAGGTAAAACCTCCAACAATTTGTCTTTTTATTTCCTGTAACAGGTTGTTCTGCTCTCCCTTATATTTGTACTAAGAAAGAAGCTTCAGTTCGCTGTACAGCTCTTTCGAATTGTTGGTAAAATCATTGGCAGAATTCCTTTCCTCCTCTTCCAACCACTCTGGACCTTTCTGATTCTCATTGTGTTCTGGGTATTTTGGGTTGCTGTACTACTTAGCTTAGGAACTGCAGGTAAGTATATGCTTTTTAGTGTTTTTGACTGAGTGCTATCCATTTCCGAAGTTCTCTTCTTAAATGTGGAACCTTTTGGTGTACAAAATGTGGGCTAGCATTGTTACACAGCTGAGTCACTTGTTATTTTTATTTTATTTTCCACTTGTTGGAGTCTTCTCCATAGCCCTTTTGCTTCCATATGTGGACTTGAGTTTTGTTCTTTCTCATTTATTTGCTAATAGATGGTGGTAGGTACAGTATATGTTTGATGTACTTACATGAAGAAAGTAACAAGGAGGCAGATGTTAATGCAATTGTTACAAAATGAGGATGTTCGTCTCCTCTGACTATAAACAGTGTTGAATTGTCACAAAGGCAAAACATTGCTTCAGGGCAGTAGTTCAGAGACAATTGCTATCATTTGGACTAGTACAACAGAATTGAGATGACTCCAGTGGTTCTTGCAGTTGCAGAGGAGGTGCTCTGTGGAAAGAGTCAAACACCATGAAAGATCTGGCAGAACAGATTTTTAGTATGGAAACTGTATTACTGAGGGATATACCACTGTAAGATTCTTCACTGATTGAACCAGGATAATTTGGGTGCTGTCCCTTGGCCCAGCACCATGCCATCCAAGTGAAAGAGGCATAGTCCTTCTGTGGAACATCACCCAAAGAAGTGAAGCTAAACTCTCTGTAGCTCTGGGGATAACTCCTCATGTATGCATCAGCCTCTGTCCTTGAAAGCATTAGAATTTGAGGGCTGGTATTTTTTAATTTTAAACTTCTAGGGCTACTGTTCAGAGCTAATTGTTACCCTTTAGGTCAAAGCTGATGTAGAATTAATGTGGACAGAGACCACTGTTTTCTCTTTTCAGAAACTTGGCAGTGATTGCTGTGTGGGAAACCAAATGCAGCCTAGTTCTTCAAATGCTTGTGTGTTAACATTTTACTTTTTTTTCCACCATGGCTGCAATAACTTCTTAGGAGAGGCTTACAGATCTCTGCTAGGCCAGGAAAGCCTCCACCCTTTCCATAGCTGAGCCCATTTGGCAAAGCTGGCTGTATTCCCTACCTCTATGGATCAGGTACCTCTCTCATCTTCCAGCACAACTGCTTCCATCTCAGTTGATTCTGGCTCTTTAGAGAGAGACCAATTCACTTCTAACATGAGAAGCAGTCAGAGTCCATGCTGGCATTGCAAATCTCACCCATTGCTTAGGCTAGACTGGGATCTGTTACCCTTCAGCTTCCATTGGAGAGTCATGCAGATTTGCCTGTCTCTGTTTCTGCTGCCTTGAGTAGTTCACGTCTGTTGAGAGTGGCTGCTTGAGGCACTAACAGCTTCTCCTGCAAAAGGGTCAGATGTAGCACAGTCAAATGTCTGACCTGCAGTCTATTTGTGAATTGTCCCTCCTCACTAAATAGTCAAGCTGATGCCCTTTGCTTTAGATGTCATGGATATTCCTTCTCCACACTACTTTGAGTTAGATTTTCCCAATACAGGAAGCAGCATTGTGTGTTGGACACAGTTTTGTGTTGTTAGTTTTTCTGCAAAATCTTTATGCCGTTTATGTACAGATCAGACAGGCAGCAATAATTCTGAAACTGGCCTTGTGGGGTTCCTTATCCCTGATTCAGACTATGCTTTATGAAAAAGAGTCTTCTGAGCTATCAACAAACTGTTCATTTCATGCACCTGCTTGGATCAGATACAATTTAAGATAAACATTAACTGTAGTAAATTTAGTAACAGAACAACAGAATTAGTTACAAAACACAGATTTTCTAAATATACAATTAACAAGAACTATGAGGGCAAATATTACATCCTTGATGTTAAATCAAGCTGATTGATTCATAGTGCAGCACACAACTCCTGACTCAAAGGTATTTTATGTTTTGTCTTCTCTCTAGCTTAATGGGAATGCTGATGTTTCCAGCAAGTGATGCAAACAGTACAGTACAGGGGGCAGCATAAGCTTGCTGCACAGCAGAGTGATGACAAAGTTTCGGCTTTGAAAGAATTGACTTTTCTCAGATCTAGCATAAGAAGAGAAGGTCATTCCCAGGCAGTTAACTGTCAATATATTGCTTATATGAGCTAGTAAAAACACAGGTTTTGACGGAGATATTCTGGCAGAGTATTTTTAGTGCAGATGCCAGTCCTTATAAGATGTTCCTGTTAGAAGCGTGTCAATATTTAGAAGAGCACGTGTGCATTTGGTAAATAACCCAGATCACTTATTAGTTAAGACTAAGCCTGAGTGCGGATGGGACGATGCCGCTGTGTGTTGGGTAGCGTGTCTGGGTGGGTTGGGTGCAGTGTCTGTCTGTCTTGGTGGTGGTATCGCGGGGCTGTCGGGCGCTCGCTCTCCGCCAGGGGGCGCCGCCGCCCGCGGGGAGCGCCTCAGGCGCGGCCGGGCCGGGCCCCGCTCGGGAGCGGGACGGGAACAAAGGCCGGGCCGGGCCCCGCTCGGGAGCGGGACGGGAACAAAGGCCGGGCCGGGCTCCGCTCGGGAGCGGGACGGGAACAAAGGCCGGGCCGGGCTCCGCTCGGGAGCGGGACGGGAACAAAGGCCGGGCCGGGCTGGGCTCCGCTCGGGAGCGGGACGGGAACAAAGGCCGGGCCGGCTCCCGCTGCTCGGCCTCCGCTGCTCGGCCTCCGCTGCTCGGCCTCCGCTGCTCGGCCTCCGCTGCTCGGCCTCCGCTGCTCGGCCTCCGCTGCTCGGCCTCCGCTGCTCGGCCAGCCCTCACCCAGGGGACGTGACAGGCCCCTGTCAGCAGCACTGCTCTTCGGGGTTCCAGTCCCTTACTCCGTCTCAGGTGTGCTTTGTAATTCAAATCTTGGACGCGACGAACGCTAAATGAGATTTAGCATTGAGAACATTCATTCCATTAAGTTGTTTTCAAATTTCCAACGCCAATACGAGTCCTCTGAAGTGCTGTGTGTTAAAGCAGCTCCCCATCAGATAAGCTGGGGGTTGCTCTGCTGTTCTAGGATGACATACCCGCACATCCTGTAATGACAAATGCACACAGTACTGTACGGTTGATAATGCACAGACAGGACACCTTCGTATTATTTATTAGTTTTCCACAATCGTCCTGTAAGTGGAAGACATTTATTTTTATTTTGAGTTTTGGGGACTTTTTGCACCGCTTGAGAGTACTTCTCTGAAGATCGCCAAAGATATGCTTTCTTTACAGAGCAATTTGTTTTTCTCATTGGCAAATAGTTGCCTGTCTAGGATTCAGCTTGTAAAATACAGGTGGTGATTTTCTTGGGTTTGACACTTTGACGTTTTATTCTCAAAATATATTTTCTGGGGTTGTGCAGGCTGTATTCTAAATGCAAATATATCAAGAAAGCTGAAAAAAATGAAATGTTTACAAAGACACTAGTCTTTTGTCTAATACAGAAAGATGGGTAAACGAAATTGGCTTGCTGCTGTGCTGCACCTGCTTTTAACATTTTCCTTGAATCTGCACTAGTTATACAGTATTTATGGTGTCTCTGCATCTCAGTGGTTTTGGAGCACTTGATACTCACTTCAGCTGTGGTGCACCTGATCATTATGCGACTGTGCAGGCACCTTATTTACATCTCCTCCAAAAGTTAGTGTTACTGTGAAAAAAAACCTAACTTCTTGGGAGCTGTAGAAAGCTATAGCCTGCACTTGAAAGGTGCTTATGCACATGACTAATTTGAAACACATGGATAATCCTATTAAAATCAGTGGGACTTCTTATGTATTTTAGGGTAGGCACCTGCCTAAGTACCTTGGTAATTCAGAATCTGTCAGAGCAGCAGAGCCTGAGCAAATTCCAGACCTAGAAAACTAGGAGAAATGCCAAGACTTCATGAGACTTTAGGTAGCACAAGCAGTGGCACCAGTTAGAACCATTAGCTGGCTAGGAATGGAATTCAGCTGTTCTTTGGAAAAGCTGATATGTCTTAGAGTTATTGAGTTTTATTGTTTGCTAATTTGTGGGTATTTCACTGCAGAACTGAAGTGGCCATGTGGCACAGCAGAGCATGGCTTTCAGCTTTCCAGAGTGCAGGAGCTGCGAGGTCCACATGGTGTAAATACTGTGGATGTGGGATGAGAAGGTGGTGTGGTTTTTTTGTGTAATGAGGGTGTATCCTACAAGCAAGTGAGTGGCAGAACTGCCACATAAAGCTATAAAATGAGCAATAAAAGTGTATTTCCTGCAGGGGCCTTCACATTCCAGTTACAGTCAGGTAGCTTACCTGTAAATACTTTTACACGAAAAAACACTAAATAAGATAACAAAATAAGTTCTGTTGCAGGAAGCACTAAGATTCAGTGTATGATTCCAGAACCTTTCCTCACTTGGCAGTGGGAGGGACACAGCATATTTTCATGTTAACAGGAACTGATAAACAGGCTCTCAGTATTTTCTTGTCAGTGGCTCTTTGTGATAAGGAAATTGCTGGACTAGACTTCCCAGGAATTTTTGTCTCTTATAACCTCCTGTTGCTGCAGGCAGCAGTAGCTACTGAGTAAGGACATCTGATCTAAGTCAGGCAGTCCCAAAATGTAGCTGAGGGTACTGTACACACCCGGCACTGACTGGTGCCTCAGTGCACTGCTGTGCTGGCTGCCAGCAGCACTGGGCTGTGAGTCCCACAGAGAAATTCTCCTGGGCTCTGCTGCAAACACTTGTGCCTGTTCGCATTGTTAACATCACTTCTTTTGAAGTATTGGCAGCAGATCAACACTTGTACTGATCAAAGGCTTCCAGATTTGGTGACTCAGATGTAGGGACTTCAGTTCTTTACTGAGATTTCAATGCTATCACTAGGAGTGTATGGTACACTGGGAAGATTCATGATTGTGTAGTTGGAGAAAAATACTTTATTGACAGATTAAACTGTATTTCAGGGCTTTGTTGAAAAAGTTTAGTTTGTATGAACAGATCATAGTACAGTGGATGAGGAAAATGGCATATACTTTTCTCAACAGGTCATCTAGGATAGCTTTAAAGTTTATCTGAGACGCTGATATGGAAAAACAAATTTGCATGTAGTTCTGTTGACAAAATTATGCATGTCTGATAGGCCCAGAAGACAGGGAATCAGACAGAGATGTTTATATCATTAAACAGATTTTTGTGAAGTAACAAAACTAGTTTTACCATATCTGACCAACAAAGTGATCAAAGGTGAACTCACAGGTGGCTCTGTCTGATTTCTGTGCAGCTGAGCACAGCACTGTGCACATGTACAAGTACAAGGTTGTCCAGGAAAGACAAAGCCATCACTGTTGTTACTGCAGGTGGTTATTTCAGTAGGCTGGTAAAAAGCAAACAGAATTAACTTGCCATATGTACGTTTATCAGTCTTCATGACAACACTACAGAAGCAAAGCCTGAAAAGGTCTATTTTGGAAAAACAAATGTTCAGGTTGGTCATATGGTGGAAAATGTCCTTAATTCTGCTACCAAATGGCATAATGTCTTTGCATGATAATGGAGAGGTGGGACACCTTGTATCTCACTGACCTCTCATTTGCCTGAGTTCCCTTAGTGAGGGCTGTAGGCCATGGATAATGAGTGTATTTGGCTAGTTGTGTGTGCTGCAGGAAAAGGCAGTCTAGAGCCTCTGGAAGAAATGTGGGAAATGAAAAATCTCTTAAATTCAGAGTTAGGAGTGCCTCACTTGTTTTAATGACTTAAGTAAATGATTATATCCTCAAAAACTCCCCTTAAAAACCCCTCACTTTTGCAAACTTAAAACCAGGTAGGCACAGGGTGGGGAGGAATGAGCGAGAGTTTGTGAGAAGAGATCTGAGTAGTAACTTTTTAAAACCATCAAATATCTTGCACTTCACAGACTTAAAATTCATTTGAATATATTGGAATCACAACAGTATTTCTATGAATGACCAACAGTACAGCACAGGAGAGAGCCAATATTGCCTGTTCAGCCAATATTGTTCACCTCTCAGAAAAGAAAATATCTAGAACATGTTTGTGTTTGTGTGCCCATAGCATATGTAGCATTGTTTTATCCTTCAAAGCACTTTAAAATAATGTTGCAGTGCTACTGTGGGGTAGATGGATATTTTTCTTAATTTACAGACAAAAAGACCTTGCTTCTGAAAACTTAAAAAGCTTGTCTAAACCTGATGGTATTGCTGAAACAAATCTTTACTGTTTCTACTTTTAGTCATTCTTGAGTAAGAATTCTGTGGCTGTAGAAAAACAAGCCAGAAAGGAAGCATTTCTTAGATAGCTATGTATATGTAGTTTTGAACCTGAAAGTGGTGTGTTGTCCTGTAGGAGAACACAGAGCAATAGAATCATTTAGTTTGGAAAAAACCTTTAAGATCATCAAGTCCAGCTGTAAGCCTAACACTGCCAAGTCCACCAAATGAATACATGAAGTATTAAACTTAAGTTATATTGCTGTTTGAGCAGTAATAGCCAATTGTGTCTCACTTTGTTATTTCTTTCACGGAGTTGGAATAAGAAACTACTTACCTCCAGGGATTCTTTTATTTGGTGAACATATTTCTCTTTAAGGTAAATAGACTTAAGACTTGGTAAAATTAAAAATAAAAAAAAAAAGAAAAAAAAAGGCATATTAGGAACCTAGGCCTTTTATTAGGACCAAATGGTCCTAATGCCATGACCCCCTCACTAGCCTTCAGAGTCAAGTGCCACAAATAGGATTGCACAGAGAAAGGTCTGATTGTTGAGGAGTCTGAGTTGCCTCCACCTTTTGTGAAAAACCATCTATGAATATGGAATAAATTCTTTGTTAGTAACAGAGGTGGAAGGAATGTTTTTAGCTTGAATAAGTTAATTTGTCCATGTTCCTAGATACAGCAGTAACATTGGAATATGTACTACCATACAGATGTCTGCTTTTTTTTTTTTTCCCAGAGAGCCTACATTTATGTGCCTGTATTTTGCACAAAGATTGCAAAGTGTAGAGAACAGAAAATTAATGGCCGTGGTTCTGATTAGTAATAGCAATTAAAATATTTGTTTTGTTTTGCTGCAACAGTATGTTATGTATCCTTCATATTTTTCTGCATTATTTCTCTTCTGCTTCTTAAAAAAAACCCTAAACTATTTCATAACTATGCATTTATTTCAAAATTGAATAATGAAAATTAAGGTTTCATTTACTTCTGAACTATTTGATTACTCAAGTCTTGAGTAATGTCTTCTCAGATAGATTTACTAATATGTAGCTTTCCTTTTTCTTTTATTGGTAGCTGTGTCTCAATCCCAATTTAAACACAACCTTTTGCTTTTTGTGAGATTTTATTTTCCAAAATCCAATTTGAATTATAAAATGTTGTTTCTCTAACTTTGTTAGAATGGACAGAATTAAATAGTATCTAATTTTATTTTTTTTTTGTAACTTTACTGAAGAGAAGTTAAGAGAACATGGGCAAAAGCACTTCCATGTACTACTTTGTCCCTCTTCCCCCTTCCCCTTTCCCCCCTTGTCTGTTATAATGATACAATGGTGTAATCCCAACTTCAGGTACTGCACAGTCCACTTCGGAAGGACAAGTAGAATACCGAGCTCTGTCTGGAATTTGCTACATGGCATGGTATCATTTCGTTGGCCTTATCTGGACTAGTGAATTCATTCTTGCCTGTCAGCAAATGGTGATTGCTGGGGCAGTGGTTGCTTGTTATTTCAACAGGTGAGTGCAGAATTTCCCCTTGATAGTTTTGGGGATTTTCCAGCATTTACTTTCAATCTTTTTCTAGGAAAAATAGTCTCAATTAGACTGCAATTTATGTCAATATCTGGAATACAGTTTACTATAAAATAATGTTGCTTGTTGCAAGATTTTGAGTAAGATTTTACAATGTGCATGATATTAATGTGATTCTCCCCTGATGCTGGATATGATGGGCCAAACTGGGCCTTGATATAAGCCATTAGAGCTCTGTTGGCTCTGGAGGAATTGCCATTTGGAAGGCATAGGCTGCCTTGCACCCTTTTCCAGGAGACTCTATTAGCTCCAAATGAGAAGCAAAATATTGTTCCTTGGTAATTTCATGTATTTATGGGCAGTTTGACCTCTTTGTAAGTGTTCATCCCTGATCTGGGTTTCCATTTGTTCTGCCTGCATAACTGCTGGTCTATATATATATTTATTTTTTTCATTCTGAGCAGATATTTTCAGTTAACTATAAACGCTTTAACACTGTAAAGTGTTTAGACATGTGCAAACAAACTTCCTTGAATATTATATACCCTGGAATGTAAACGTGGAGGAAATGAGGAAAAGTAAAATGAAATTAAATTGTGTTTATGCACTCATTGGAGGGGAAGATTTAAATCTCACAATATGTTGTTGAGTTTTTTGACAACGAAAAGAGCATTTTCCTGATAAAATTGTTCCTCATGAGTGTTTTATGAGATCTCTCATCCTCGGTGCTCTGTTCTTCTATGGCCAGTGATGAGATTTTCTGATCTGTGAAAAAATCTGGCATTTTAAGACATTTCTTCATTTTGTGTTAGAGGAATATCATAATAACCTCAATTTGTTGAAAAACTAATGCTTGAGGAAGGTGATGTGAGATTGAAGTGAAGGGAGCCTGGCCAGAAAGAGAGCCTGAGGCCCTTGGAGCACTGGTGGTGGCTGCCCAGGTCCATTTGCCTTGGGCAGCTGGGAAGGATGGCTTTGGCCTTCTCCAAAACTTAGGAAGGTTTCTGTTGTGTGGATGGTGTCCAGAATGTATCCTTGAGTGTTTCAGTCACGAATCAAGAGGCTGCTGCTGGAAGGTCTCCAAATGTGTGTTCCCCACTGCCCAACAGAGACACCAGTGCAGGCTCTGCTTGTGGGACTGGCTCCATAGGGTTTTCCTGCAGCAGCCAATGGAGCTGTGCTGTTCCAGCCAAAGCAGCAAGGCTGGAAGATCTAGGAACAGCAGGTGCCCACCCCTGGTTTAAGCAATGTTTTATCATCCCATGCAAAAAGCCAAGGCAGGACAAGGTTTAACACGAGTATCAGGAGCCTGTTCCTGAGAGAATTAACTACACAACAGCTGTGCCACTGAAATGGTGCTTAGGTAAGAGCAAATAAAACCTAAATTGTTCCTTTTATAAAGGTTTAAGTCTTTTTGAAAGAGTGACATAGTCACACCCTTCTATTTTACATGCTCAGATAGGACCTGAAAAGGGAGGAACTCTCATTTCTGATGTAATCTCTTTTTTTTCCTACTGAAGCTCTGGAACTCCTATGGCTGTGCTGCTGTGGATAGTGAGCTGCTCTTTTCTTGTAAGCACATTGATGCACCTCAGTTTTAGCAGCTGAATGCTGAGGCACTAAAGGTTCATTTAAATTTGCTTGAGAAAGCGCAGGAAAGTAAAGTAGTGCTGCTGAATTCCTGAAAAGTAAAGTAGTCCTGCTGAGTTCCTGGGCTGTGTGCTGCAGTGCATTTTGGTGCAATACACCACATAAATCCCCAAGGCAAAGGCACTGTCCATATCTCGTTCATGCAGAGCAGGGAAGCACCTGTAGAAACTGCTGTGATGACATTTACTGCTCTGCTAGGGGCTTCCGCTTCCCAGCTATTTTTTACTGCTGCAGGAACTGGCTGCCAAGTACAGAAGGTTCCTGCTCCCAATTGTATTGCTATCATTTTGTACAATACCACTGAGCTCTCCTCTCGCTTGCCAGGTGACCTGTACTGTGTTGAGAGAGTTGTGTTTGCAAGGGGAAACGCAACTTTTCTGTGGTGGTAATCCCTTGTCCTGGCCTTTAGGCTGTCAGCACAGATCCACAGAGATGCAGAGCAGTGCAGGAATGGGGAGAGGGTGGTTAGCTGCAGGAGCAGCCACACCAGCAAGGGCAAGGGTTATCTTAAGCTGTTCCAGCAACTCTGAGCTTGTCTGCTGTGTGTTTTTAATGTATTCCCTGGGGTAGCATCAGAAAGGCATGTCACAAGAGTTTATTTATGGGATCTTACAGGCAGGCTTTCTTCTTGTCCTGTAAGTGCTCCGAGGAAATGGCACGGCCTTCCCATGAGGAAATCTCCTTCCACAGCACACTCAGCAATGCTCTGCATGACCAACAACCACAGCTGAGTTGCAAATGGGATGGGCAGGGGGTCATTTTACCTGGATTAGCCTTACAGGTTATGTATATTTGGCCTGTAATAGCATGACTGAAAATGGATTTTGCCTTCTTTTATTTTAGATGAATACACAAAAGATTTTGTTAATTTAATAAAAATATTTAGAATTTTTGCTTAAAGATTACATTTTACAACTGGTGAAAAGGGCTTGGTCTTTTAAAAACCCTTCTTTGTTACAATTGCTGTTTTACATGAGGGTTTATTCTCACCTTGATGTGCTTTGGTGTTAAGTATTTATTTACCTTTGCAGGGAGGTGAGCCTTTTCCCCTCTCTGGGAGTACAGGAAGGTGATGTGGTAGCTCGACCCATGCCACAGGCATCACTGTCCTGTCCATGTCTGAGCTTCTTTAGTAGCTCCAGTGCACATATATCACTGCACAGATTTGAAATTAAGGACTGGGGTTATCTACCTGGCTAAGGTGTTCAGTACCACAATTTCCAAAAGAAGTGAAATACATATCTCTCCCAGTAAGTCAAAAATGAAGGGTTATGGATGAGTGCCAAACTCATTGAGAGATGAACTAGAACAAACTTTTAAAGGCTTCCTCTTCAAATGTATCTGCAAGATTTATGGACATCCTTTGCCCTACTTACGTATTTGACCTAAAAGAGCCACCAGCATGTATGTAGTCAGACCTGTCCCATGTGGCTTTGAGATAAAGTAAAAGGGCAGTTGGAAGTACAGTCTGTGCTGTCTCTTAGTCTCATAATGTCTGTTTTATTACAATAAATCTTGTCATTTATTGTGTTTGTTTTAAAATTGAGATTCATATTTCCTTGGAGAATGGAAGATTAATTTCTTAATATTTCTGAATTATTTTATACTACAGTTATTTTTAGACAGTCTTTGAAATTGGTGAGGCATGAGTGAAGAAAACTGTAAGCATAGCTCTTAAGAGAAGAGGATTTTAAAGAAATTAAGAAATATCTTTTTCTCCCATTCAAATGTCTGTGTCTGTTGGGTTTGCCAAGAACTTTTTTTCTTCTTGCAAAAAACATTTTAAAAATGAAAGCCAAGATGCATGTGTGGTCATTTGACCACTTAGCGTTAAAACTTAGTGTTAAAAAAAGATACTGAGTGTCACAGAGGCCACAAGTAAATGAAGGCAATTGGCAGTAGTGAAGAAATAAAATCATTAAAAGATAATGTGGTATTGAAAACAGGTCCACAGGAGTTTGCAATAGTAGTGTTATATGTAAATCAAACAATCTCATGATAACATAAAACAGAAACACCAACAAGGAAAAGCAAGCTGTGGCTCTATTCAGTCTTATAACCAATCAGGCAGATTCCCAGATTTCCCAGATACCTTGTTCACATGCAATGGAGTTCATGTGCACAGAACCCACTGTGCACAGAACCCACCCAATGATTGTATGCTTGTGCTAAAGTCACTTCAGGATTGCAGCCATATAATGCACAAAGGTGGGTGAAACTTCAGCCTTGAGAGCAATGGGAGTAGGTGGATGATTGAGCCAATCTTGAGCTTGTTTATAGTCATAACCATCACGTGTTGCTGTGTTTAGCCTGTTTCCTACTCTGAACCGGAATTACAAGGAAAATCTGTTCTTTTTGTAATCTGTTTGGAGGCAAAGTAAAATCCTTGTCACACCCTATTCTTTTGCTAATTCCTTTGCTAGGAAAAGGAGGTGTGGAAAAACATCCAAATATGTAAAAAATTATATCTAAACTAAGCTTTAAATTTTGACATTCCTGCTCATTATTTAGTCATGTTATAAACATCAAAACTCTTCATTTTTTTCTTCAGTAACGAGCGCATTATTAACACAGGAATAAATTTTCTCCTTTCTGTGTTTCTTATCACTAGTTAACCTTTAACTTGCAGAAACTTAATAATTTATATTCTGAGATCAAACAGACACTGTTATACGTAAGGAGGTATTTTGGAAAAAAACAATGGCTCAATATATATAAAATAATTCATCCACACTAAAATGCATGTGTTTCTAACACAAACCTGATGACTCTAAAAAAACCCCAAACTGCCTTATTCAGTATAAAATTCCAGTATACCCAAAGCTGTTCCCCTGGTTTTAAGACAAAAATAATAAATGTAGCAACTGCTTTGCTGGAATTTCCTATTTCAAATAATGTGGTATATTCACATATTTAAATACAACTTCTCCACTGCAAAGTTTTTTGTGTTTTGAATGAACTGCAGGGATACCTTCAGGATTCTTGCAGAACTGTAATCCCTCTCTTGAATATAGTGTATATGACTTAAATCCTTGCTGAAATGAGGATTTAATAAAAGTATATTTTTGAGCTTCTTAGCCCAAACCAGTCACTCTCTTATTAGTGCCTTTTTATTTTTTAATTTCTTGTGCAAACTAGTGATTTTTCAAGATAACAAAGGTTTTGAAGAAATCAGTTCTGATAACAAGGCTTCTCATTTGTGACATTAGGTCTGATCTTTATGTAGCTACTTAGTCAAACTGCTGCTGGTTCTGTTGCCTAATTAATATTTCAGGGTTGGGCCAGTTGCTTAAGAGTTACTTTATGCAAAGTCTAATTATGACTGTTGATCAGTATGGCTTTTTTTTTATCCTATGAAACATTTTTAAAGGTACTTAGAGTGTTTATCTAGTTGATTTTTTTTTACAGCATTTGACAAGGGGCAAGGGAGTGTCTTTAAGTTGATTTCCTGAGGTTTATATAAATTCTTGAGAGCTGTGTCATATTACTGTCTCTAAATGACTGACATTAAACTGACCTTTATAAAGGAAGCAAAATAATAAAACTTGTATTTAGACCATTTTTTAGTCTTTGCTTTCTGATTTTGGCAGAGACATTATTTTTCTATAACAATACAGGTTAGTGTGCACTAGAACTACAAGTTTTTTAATTCAGATTATAATCCTAAACACATAGTATGATATTCCTTGTTTTTGCTGTATTCCATTTTAAAAGAAAGCATGTTCTGTGGGGAAAAAAAAAAAAAAAGGCAAACAACCCAACATTAATCATTTTAACCAAACTTAACCCCAAATTTAGCCAAATTGCAATTATAAAAGTGGATAGTAGCTCTCAATTTTACATGTGAGAACTTGTAATTTTATTTTCTGGTTTTAGTTTTACCACTAAAGAAAAAATAGTGGATTCATTCCCTCAAACTAAAATCTTGCCAGAACCAAGAGTCAAATAAAAGATTGCAGAGAATAAGAGAGGTGACAGAAACTGGAGAGAGGTGTTCAAGGAGTATTCTCAGATATTGTTCACTTACTTCTCCTATTTTCCATTGTAGTTTTTTTCCTAGGTATTTTTCTGTTGCAGAAAACAGTAATTGCTTAAGAATTAAACTAACCCAGAAGGTATAAATTTGGCTGCTTTTCTATGGACTAAGGTGAACATTTAGATGAAGTCAGTAGAAAAACTGGAGTAGTTCAATTAGGAAAGGAGATAACAAGCTTAATTCTTAAAATTCCCAAATACTGAAAAGACACAATGCTTATCATCTTAAATAAGGTGCTAAAGCATTTTTTAAATTGTTTGTTTTTCTTTCTAGAAATAAAAATAACCCAGCACCTCACCCAGTCCTGTCTTCCATATCAGTTCTTTTCTGCTACCATCTAGGAACTGCTGTAAAAGGCTCATTTCTGATCATGATACTGAGAATACCAAGGATTGTTCTCTTCTACCTTTACAATGCCCTAAGCCAAAAGGTAGGTAAATACTTCTGTAACACTACAAAAATAGTAGTTTAAAGATGAGATCATGGGGCAAAGAAGTTAAGAATATATTTCTTGCTTAAAAATAGATGATATTGCTATTGCTATCTATTATTAATAGATAGATTTTATCTTTTATCATGTCTTTTTCATTAGGAATGGTTTTTTTCTCCCAACTCAGATATCAATGCTTCCTTTTTATTCTCAAGTCTGATATTTTTAAAAGCAGAAAATAGCAATATTAAACTCACCTTTATTTAGTGTTTTTATATAAAGGTTTTTGTGAAGAGTAAAGAAAAAAATTGGCAGACTGCTCTATTAAAAATTTTTGCATCATAAGTATTTAAGAATCAAAAGTAAGAATACTATTGTTAGGTTTAAGATCTGTTATAGAAAATACTTCACTGCCTTGTAATATGCTTTTATAGATAGAATATATGGAATGAAAACTGAAGTATCCAAGAAACATCTTTTAAGATATATAAACCATAGATCTGGGCTGATTTTGAATGTTTTTGCCTTCTTTTTACCTTTCATGCATCTCCACATCTGTTATCTTCTGCCAGAAGAACAACACTGTAGGTAATTCTGGCAGTTTTGCAAGGAAGGAGGACTGTTAGGAATGCACAGCTCTGATTTTAGAAGATTTAAGAAAAGGTTTTAAATTTAGGTCTTTTCTTCTAGGGTTTATATTGGCCTTGAAACATGTTATGTATAGTTATGACAGGGTATTTACATTGATCATACCTATGAGGCATGTGTTGGGTATAGGTTATGAATGCTTAAATAAAAATGCCTTGTAATAAAACACTTGAAAAGTGTGGTCTGGATTTAGGTTGCTTTCATATGAAGGTTTTGGTTATAAAACTTGGTGAGTTATGTTAACTAAGAACATTATATAAAGACAGTAGGTGGGATCACTTAGAATATTTTCTGCCTTTAGAGAAGGCAAGAAAAGTGGGCTTGCTTGTTACATGGTTTTGTAATCTGAATTACTGTAGATTTAATTAGCAAAGAAAGATTATTTGTGTCTGCAGCACTGTGCTGCAGGCTCCTTTTGGTCCAGTTCCCAAGCATTCAGTGACATGACCCACAGCTGTAACTGCTACTAAAGAGACTAGAAAGTGCTCTGGCCAGCTCATGTCCTCAGTCCTTGTAAGGATGTTCCCAAGAGTAACCTTGCTCATTTGCATGGCAGAAAGGACAAGCTATGTCCCCTTTCACTGAGGGCCAGAGTAGTGGCACTAAAGGATGGAGAAGTGACACTGCATTCTTGTAGAACCCACCCAGACTTCCCCACCCTTGCAAAAAATGTTGCTGTTCTCTATGAACAGAGAAGAAGTCAGGGGCCTGCAAGCTTGCAGGCAAATTTACAGATGTTCTCTACACAGCAGTCTTCAAGCAGAATCAGAGAGATTGTAGGTGAAATCCTTTGCTTTAGGCTTTTAACAAAGTCCTTACTGAGATAACATAGCTTCAGTAAAATCATCTCTTCAGCAATACAGAGCAACACTAAAGTAGTCTCTGTCAGGAGTTTGCATGTACAGTCACTGTTTTGAAGGTGTTATTCCTGGAATATTTTCATGAACCTTTTTGGATAAAGTTGGGAGGTTTGTGGTTTCTGCTTAAACAGTAGTAGTTGTTGGGACCTGAGTTTTGTATAGTGACTGGAAGATCTCTGCTTTCCAAAACAAGATAAAAACATTCTGACCTCTGGAAAAATACGATTAAAAAGACCAAGTATCCCTGAACTGAATTTCCTTTTGTTGAGAAAAACAGCCACTTAAATTTGGAAGGCTACCGTGGATACCAAAATGTCTTGTTCTTGTCTTGCATCATCTCTGTGATGAGCTGTTCTGAGCTCATTATGTGATGGGGGAGCAAACCTTAAGCTTTACTGCTCAGTTTTTGCTATGAAATTAATACAGGCCAATGGTTCTAATACAAGGTTTTTCTTCCTGACCTGAAAAATGAATGTAATGCTCTGAGTCAAAACACATATATGTTCATATAAGCCCTTCTACCCATTCTTTTATTTTTGTTCATTAGGGTAGCGGTCATTTCAGAACTGTGAAAGGTTTTTGATAATCAAGTTAAAAATCTGTCTCTGTGCTCCCTGATCACTGTGAAGTACTTTAAGGATTACTGACTTGCCTGCCTGTTCTTCTCCCAGGCAGCTGTTAGCTCACAAAGCTGCTTGGAGCACTTATTTTCTTTTCTCAGAGAAGAATCTTCCATACACAGGAAGAAAAAAAAAACCAAAACAACAATCCACAGCTTTTCAGTCATTAATATTGAAGGGTCTGAATTAAAAACAATTCCTAAAATCTTAATGGAAATATCTGCTGCCTAAGTGAAAATTTTATTAGAAGAGTCAGTCAACTGTAAAGCAAGATTTTTTTTTAGAATGGTGGTTTTGTTTGAGGCTAATTACATGTCCAGTAACCAGTCATTTCATTTTATTGCAGAAGAATGCAAAGCACATGTTCAGCTGCTGTTTCTGCTGGGTTTGCTTCCAGAAAAGTTGCTTAAGATACTTTAACCAGGTATGCTCTGTCATCTCTGTCCCCCAGTCTGGATACCATGGTTGGTGCCTGACCCTTAGCATGGCTAAAAAGCCACAACCAGTGCATGCAGGCCAAAGTTTCCTGCTGGCCACCTAAATTAAACAAACAAAAAAGCCTCCAAGTGTAGATGAAGCTTGGTGCAAAGAAACAGGGAATTGACAAATATGCAAGGTGCTGGATTTTAGAGAACTTGTTAATACAGCTTGAGATAGTCAGCCCTTTCAGAAGGCCACTTGCTATTTCTGTAGGTAAGAAGACTTAACATTTTGTTGAGTTGTGCCAGACAGACTCCTGAAACACAGAGAATCCAGGTAGGAGGAAGCAATAAAGAATTAGAAAACGTACCTGGAGATGTGACATTAAACTGATTACAGTGTTTTCCACCTGAAAGTCCTGCATAAAGAAACTTAAATTTCTAGTGTTTGCCAGCATCAGTAGATAAGGAAATACAAACCATGATGATTGTTTGAAAGGCGTTTTAATTGGAAATGGATGATTTCTGACATACAGCAGTTTTACAGATACTTGACCCTTTTTTTTTACCTTTACAATTCTTTCCTTCAAATGTGTTCCAGATTTACATATATAATTGTAAACAGTTAGTTTTTGTCTTTGTCATTGCCTTGTTTTTATCTCTGGACACTGTGATATTCTTAATGTGGAGGGGAGTCATACTGCTGATTCCACCTTTTGACTGCTGGGTCCTTTGTTCTCATTGCTGAGGGTTGTAGTGAAGTAAACAAGACAATTCTCATAAAGGGTCTGACTTCTCTTAAGTAGGTGCATAAATTAGGTTTAATCTTGGACAGTTATAAAGAGAAAGTTTTCAATTTAGTTCACCCTAGATTAAATACTTGTGCAGTGAAATCTCTGAATTTTCCAGGCTTACATTTTCTAGATAGGTCTTATAGTCAGTGACTTGGTGAGAAATATCAGAGTTCATTTTGCCTCCAGGCTTTCCATTTGTAGTTACCCTTTCCCTTTGGCTTGGCTTCCTGCCTTTCAAAGAGATATCCAGCATCCTAGTGTTTACTTTCTCCAGCTGTTGTCTGCTATGTGTTTGTTAAAAGAATTAATTACTGTAATGTTCTTCCTTTTGTTTCAGAAGGCTGTATTGTAGCTCTTGTTCCCTTAAAAGATTTCCTGTTTCCTAATCTATTGTTGGCAAAATTCTGTTTTTATATGAGTTGTAGTTTTTAATCTAATGATCATAATACAGTGTTTGCTTTTCTTTTGTTTCTTGAATATCTTTTCAGCAAAGGTGATGGTAGTCTGCATGCTCCAAATCCAGGGCAATTTGGGCAACAGTTAGAGAAGAAAAAAAGCAAGAACAGGCTGCAAGATTTAATAGAACTTTTGTCTGTATCGAATTTAAACATTGGTCTTAGGTTATTGAATATTGTAGAGTAATTCATGGGTCTAATTATTTATTTCCTTTTTTCCCCTATAACTAATCTGTTCAAGGCTATTTCTTAATTTTTTTTTTATTACAATTGAAAGTCTTAGTTTTTGATTCTGTAAAATCTGTGGCCAAATGTAAAAGAGAAAAGAAAAAAAGAAGGAAAAAAGTCTGCAGTTTAAAGAAGCTTTGACATATTTCTTGATTAACAGAAGTAGTGAACTCTTAAGAGCCCTTACTGACATTGCTGGGAACAATCTAGAAATTTCCCATAGATGTTGAACATGGACCTGAGGGTAGGACTTGGGAGGGAGGGGTTAAAAATTGTACCTGTGTTTCTAACATTTTCTTAAAGAAGTATTCTTTAAGTTCAGATTTTGATTTTTTTGTAATTCAAAATGTGGAACAGCTGCTGTAAAAGTTGGTCCAAAGATCATTGTGTACATCAACATTCCTTACTTTTTACTATTCTTTTGCTTTTTATTATAGTATTACTTTCACTATAATGAAAAGCATATAATTACCTGAAGCTCTCTAAAAAAAAAAAAAAATATCCAATCACTTCTGCACTATTTTCTTCAACCTGTTGTTAAACCATTTAGGTAATTTAAATTCTTTCTGTTCCTTCATTCACAAGTTTAATCAGGATTAAACAGAGTACTTTGTTTTCCTTCTGAGAACTTGCAGATGAGAAACAGGTGCTGGAGGAAGTAACCCTGGTGATAGAATGCAAGCTTCTTTCTTCCCATGCAGAATCAACCAAGTGCTCTACTATGTTATCTAAGAGTACTTTTTGGGCTGCAGTACCATCCTGCAAGTGGGATTTAATACTGACTTTAATAGTTGCATGCATCCCTGAAGTGACTCATTCTCTGCAGGCTCAGTTAGGTTTTGTTGAGTTTTCTTGGAAGTTAACTGGAGCATGCCAAAGAGTTACCCTGTCATCTTCCCATCATGACAGAGTGCTATGCTAGATGCTGGCACTTGTCGTATTTGCAGGGGTGGTTGTTGGAGGAGGGATAATGTAAGCCCAGTATCCTATGCAGATTGCAAAACGGACAATTACATTCAACCTTCCTAAATTTCTCTTGGATTTGCAACTGGATCCTGTGCTAAACTGTGGTGTAGTGTTGCTATGTGCTGTTAAACAGTTCACTCCTTAAGCTGTTCCACTTCAGTCATGGGCAAAGTGATTCATGTGTGTGTATAATCCATTAGCAACAATTGTAAAGCACTCTGGGTTCTGTGGCTGAAAAGTGCTTTGTGAATATAAAGTCACTATCCTTACTTGACAGTTCTGTTTGCCAACACTTGTCAGAATTACCACAGATTTTTCATCTGGCTCTGATGGTTTCAGTATGTTCCAGATAAACATATCCAATCATCTCAAGTAAAATCTAGGAGACTGAAATTTTTCTTCTGTAAAAAGAATATACTGGTTTTTAATGTGGTTTGGGAACTACAAGTCTGTGTCTCTCCTACTTTCTTAAGCTCTAATGGTATTCTTAACTTCAGATACATCAAAGTGCTCACATGTTCTCCCTTTACAGCCTTGTTGCAGTGACTTTTTTTAAAACAATACAACTGGATAGTTTTGCTTTTCTGTGTCTGCTCTGGGTTTATCTGCAGCCAGTTGGCAAAGTGACTCCTCCAAAGTGCAGTGCCTGGGTTGCCAAAGGGGTTGCTGAGCAGGGTGTGGTTTCTCTGTTCATCAGCATGGTTGCTGCAGTGTAGCCTTCTGGGCTGTCAGTGAATTCAGCAATGTGTGAGCCCCCTTTCCCAGGACAGACACCCTTCCCTGAGACTGAAAGCTAGCAATTGTCTAGTGTAATAAACCAAGAGCAAGTCTGTATAATGGCTGTATATCCATGGCAGTTGGTTGTCTCTTAAACTTTGGATGGAAGCCTATCAGGAGGTTTCAGTTAAATGCCTTGTGGAGAATTCACCTAGATAAAACCAAAATTCATGCATGCTATTGTAAAGCACAGTTCTCTGCATGCCAAACACATTGTGCCTCACCCCATCAAGTACTTCTTTTTCCTCCCAAAAACAATACTGCATTTTAATGTTGCTGGCAAAATTGCTTCTAGATATAGGGCTAATTTTTCAATCATCTTGAAAATACAAGGATAAAATGTTCTTCTGCAGTGAAATCGTGTTTTAAATATGGTTATTTTTTCTCTACAGACTTTATGTATGTCATAATAGGAAATTAAATTTCTTTAGATCTTTACCAGTTCTGTAGGATGAACCATGTAGGGAATAGAGTTGAACAAGGCTGACTAATTCTTACTTTGATACCTTTCTCTTCTTCTCTATCCCATCAAGAAGAAACAAAAGGGGGAAAAAAGAGAGAAAGAGAAAATAAAAGGCAGTTCAGCAAGTGACTAGTAATTCTGTACTTTTAAGCAGAGAAATTGATGAACTCTCTGGAAATCTTCAGTTTGATTTATTTCAGAAATCCCAAATTGGAACATTTTCTCACAAAGTGCAGAAGCACTGAAAGCAACCCCAGTAATGATGTAATCATCATGCAATGGGCACATAAAGCAGGACCCTTTTGATCCAAGCCTGTCATGGAAATGGAGCCCACATATAACACTGTGATGCAGCAGGAAAGGAAACCCAGCTACCGTCTGAGGAAAAGTTGTGTTGGTCCTACCCACTGGATGATAGATATGCAGGGAGTGGATGACACAGAGAGTAGGGAGCAAGGAAACTTGAAAATTTTCTCCAGTAAGGTCCAGACTCAAAATATAAGGTGGAATGGAAATAAATGAAAGTTGTGCTTTTTGGACTGCTTGGGAAAATTCAGGAGGTTATTGAAGGTTTCTTACAGATAGTAATTAGCCTAGGAACAAAAAAATAACCATTTTTGTATTAGTTGTGTGCTTATTGATTAGAAGGAGAGGAGAATATTCTCCACGTGTTTGTCAGCCACAGGACAACAGCCCTTTTTTTTTAGCAAGGCTGCAGGAAGCACAGAGTCAGTCCTGGAGGCATCAAGATGAAACACTTGCACTGGAAAGAGGGGGATAAATGCCACTGTACAAATCGCTGGTTATGTCCTCAGGCTGATCTCACTGGGGGGACTGGAATATCCTGTGACAAATGAAGGGTAAGAGCAAGCCCCTTAGCCATCTATGAGACAGCAGGGAGGGGTAAAAGCCAGACAAGATCAGCAGAAAAATGAGTAAATGTAAATTGTTCATTAATAAATGTTGTCTGGAAGTTGGAAGAAGATTCATAAGGACCAGTGGGACAACTGTCTGGAACAGCTCCAGATGTAAGGTCTGGGAGAGGGGAAGTCCTAAGTGATTTAAAGAGGGGGTTTTCCACTTAAGAGAAGATTTGTATAATACGCTAATCTGAAATAGGCACTGGGGTGGCTGAAAGTCCCTTCCAGTGTTGTATGTCCTCATCTCTTTGGTGGGACCTCACAAGGCCCATCTTGCCCTCATTTTCCACCATCTGAGAGTCATGCTACAGCTCTCTCACCAGACCACTAACTGCTGCACAGCAGCCACACTCACTGACTCTTGCTACCACTGGATTTTGTTTTCTGAGGGGCTTCCCCTGGCATCAGTGACACTTGCAACCTAAGAAACTTTAAGGTCCAGCCTGAGCTGCACTGCACTGGGGGTAGCTGACCAGGGCAGCCCCCGAGAGAGTTGGCAGAGATAAGATCAGATTGGGCTAAAACTACCAGCAGAGCAGAAAAAGCTGAACTGGGATGAGAGACCAGCATGTCTCCTTCCTTTTTAAGAAGATTCTGTTGCTATGGCAATTTTCCCTTCCCCAAGCTCATTTTATGAAAGCAAGTCCTAGAATGGAGGACTGAATTCAGCTGTTACACAAAGTAGCAATTATTCTCAACAATTGGGGAACTTACAGCCTGGATCTGAGCCACAGCGCCTTTCTCATGAAACTACCAGGTCACTTTTTCCAAGACCTTTGACATTCTGTGTTGTGAGGCACAGAAGGATATATTCTTTAAATAGTTTTTTTTTTTTTGCATACTGTGGTATTTGGAAATATGTAAACATTCACATTCCCTATTTATTCATCCTGACACTGAGAAATCAGTGTCTAGTTCCCAGGCCCCAAGCCAGAAGAGGCTTGTGTTCTTCAGAGAGGTGACGATATGAGATTAACTTGCTGGTGCAAGGATAAATGCTGATCCCAACCCCCTGTCTCCCGTGCTTTCTGACCAACCCTATGCTATCAATGCCATCATTACTTTCTTGTCACCAGAGCAGAGACTACCATTGTAAAAGATAATTCATTAGGCAAAGATAAAAATATAAGAGCTCTAATGTGTTTATAAGGATCGGACTGAATCTCCTTCTAGCTCAGTAACCCATTTTCAGCAGTGACTGTGAGTAAATGCTAAGGTAGAACAAAAGGATATTTCCCTGCCTCTGTGCTGTTTCTGAATCTATTTTCAACCTGGGGGCTTCTTGAGCTGTGTGTTAAGGAAAAGATTCCTTTTCCTTAAATTCCCTGTCTCTGTTGAGCTCATGTGAATTTCTAGCAGCTAAAGCACGCTTTGCCCAGCAGTTCACAGTTTACAGATTTATGGTGAGAAGAAATACCTTCTGTTTTCAAACTTGGCTCCTACAACTTCATGCTGCCCTGCCCCTGCCTGGTCTTTGTTCCAGAAGGAACAGTGAGCCATCTCACCCTACACAGCCTCTCTGCATTTCTCATGAGTCGGCAGCCCTCTTGCTGCATCCTCCTTCAGTTGTTCTTTTCCAGACAGAAGAGAAGAACCTTGCATTCCCCAGACAAAAGAGCCTCACGTTCCCCAGAAAGAAGACATTCAATACCTTTTTGATCATTCCTGCTGCCCTTCTTTCAAACATTTTCAAGTCCACTAAAGCTTTTGTCATGGAAAAATATATTCTGTAGAAATACATATTTAAATAACCTGTTTCTAAATGTTAGCAGGTTCTTAATTGACCATGGTCTACCATTTTAACCTTCACAATCATCTTTAATTTGAAAGGCTTTGGATTATTGCACATATCCTGCAATTTTAAACTTAATGGGATATCTAAGCATTTTAGTCGAAAGTCCAAAATGATTTGCAAATATAGGTAACTTGTGTGTGTTAGGTGTTCCTTCATGAGTAAGAATGAAAAATCACTTGAGCTTGTTTCTATGCAATACTGAGTTTCATTGTGTGTTTGATGTGTTTTGTTAGTGAGAACATGTAGATTTCTATGTGGCTGGATGGGATCAGGGCATGGGGTCTGTGTGAGAAACTTGAGAATTGTGAGGCAAGCGTATGGAAAAAGATTCTAGGCTGAACAAGAAATATTTTTTCAATATTCAAAATATTCAAATTTTTTTTTTCTCAGAAATTAATTTTTGCTAAAAGGTAGAGATGACTTGGTTAAGTCTTCCGATTGTACTGGTAATATTCTTGCTTCACGTATATCTGACTAGTTTTGTAGTCTTCAGCAGTTCATTCATTTCTGTCTCTCTCTTATTCATTCTAGAATGTTAGATTATTACCTGGCTGCCTTTGTTTCCTGAGTATTATCATTAGGTAATACTTACATGATTTGTTTAAGTTGTAACTGCTATAAATGCCATTTTTTATCAGCTGGTTTGTAACACATGCCTGTTCAGGTAGTGTACTGTCTCCAGCGCCATTTTCAGTCTTTCCAAGATAACCTTTCTAGTTAATAAATATCAGAAATTCTTTTCATTGCACATTCTTTGAATACCAAAGTGGCTACTTCAAGAGTGCAAACAAATGGGTATTTATTTTAAGTTTGGAAACAATGTTTGTACAAGATCACGTGCTTTTTCAACATTCTTATTAATTTTTTAAACCACATTTTTTTGCAATTTATAGTGCATACAGAATCTCTGTTTAATTTATTGGCAAAATTTATACTGACCTCACCAGATCAGGATCTGCTCTGCGAATTTAGTTAAGGGACAAAAACAAACTTAGAAAACATTTTCTACTTTGTGTCTCAGTTACATCTGTTTAATAGGAATGATGAAACAGACTGAACTCACAGTTCGTTATAAAGGGAAATCTGTCCATGTCTGAAATAGGGAGTGACGGCTATGGATGGAAGACAGAGGGAGTGTGATGTGAGGCCATCTCCCCTCTGCCTGTGTCCTGGGCCAGCAGGGCTGGCACTGGCAGCTCTCCTGTCACTGCATCCTGGGATGTTCTGGTGTGACAGCATCCTGCCAGGAAGGCAACAGAGTCGGGATAAATGAAAGTAGCACAGAAAGCATTTTTTCCTGTTTAGGAATGAAGTTAACTTGCTTGTTTAAACATATTTTTATGCAGATCCTCTTTGAGTTTCTGTAGAGTTCATTGGGTCTCTGATGTTTTCATAGAGTAGGCAATAAATCCCTGGTCTTTATTTATACTTTTTCCATCTATGGATGTATTTGCTAATATGTAAGTACAGTACTTAGAGATTGTCACTGTTTTTTTCTTTACTATCAGAGGAAAATAACTATTTTTTATATAAATAATATCCCCAATAAAGAGGTGAAAAATCTTTGATTGCATTTAATTTCTCTCTCTCTTTCTTTCTTCCTTTCTTTCTTGTCATGCAATGTCATAGGTTTGCTGTGCTACAGAAATTGCTCAGAGGTAAAACTGTACTCTACAGAAATAAATTTTCTTTGCTTCAGATATCTGAAATTATTTTATATTTTGAATTGTAAGTAAGAAAAATAGATTTTTGAGCAGGAAGGGTTTTCAGTAGGTCAGTATAATTCACTTTCAGCAAACCCCTTACGGGCTGGGTTTTTTTCACTTCCAGGTGGAGCAGAAAGCAATGTAAGCACCACGTACATGTTTGGGTTTATATATTCCTTCAGAAGAGTAATCCCTTGCACACTGTGGTTCTTACTGACCATATCAGATGTGACTAAAGTTTTTATTCCATAATCTGCCTTCTAATAGTTTGAGTAAAGGGAAACTACTCGTAAGAGTTGCTGGTAAAGCCTAGAATATGCTTCATGTATCATGAGTACTACTTTTCTTAGCTGGCATTTTGGGCATGGTTTCAAAACCTTGTTGAGGAGTTCCATAATTGGGATATATATGTTAATTTATGCATAAGTGCAAAAACAATCAAATCCATGAAGGTGAATATTCTATCCTCCCCACCTGCCCAGGCAAGTTTCCACAAAGCGATATAATGTAAAATTCTCAATACATTTTAAAACTGGGAGTGCCCCAATTATCTGTTGTTCAGAGTGGGGTGGGGCACGTGACCTTACAGTCACTGGTCTAGTCCAGGATCCTTCACAAAAAGGTGTTTCATGGCTATGACCAGAAGCTTGATTTTCACTGAAGTGTTTGAAAGAGCCATGTATAAAAGCTTTTTAATCATCAACCTTTAATGACCCGGTAAATACATAACTTCATGCTTCCACTTACATAGTTTGCCAGCAGTGTTGGAGATAGATAGCCAGTAAGTTTGGATAGTGTGACTCCAGGTGTTTTCTGGTAATTGTGTCATACTCATTCACAAATTTGGGGGTAGAGAACTTCAGTGTTTTAAAATAAACTGGATAAATGTGGCTTCAGGAATTTATTTCATCACTACTGTAACATTTGCTAATCGTGGAAATTATATAGAAAAATTCTTTGAATTTAGAAGCATGGCTATTATAGAAATTTAAAATAAAATTGCCATAATATGCAAAATAACTCTATATTCATAAAGTCAGTAATTCCAAATAGAGTTTAGGACTTTTCCTTTTGCTGAAGTAAAATCTAGATTATGAGTCTTTCCTCTCTCACTGCATTGTTATCTTATATCATTTCAGCATGCATACACAACTACAGCCATAAATGGGACAAATTTTTGTACATCAGCAAAGGATGCTGCCTGTATTTTGGCAAAGAATTCTGCTAAACTTGCATCCATTAGCTGTTTTGGAGATTTTCTCCTATTTTTAGGAAAGGTAAGAGTAAATAAAAATAATTGTTCTGTAAAAATGAAGTGAAAAATCAGGTTTGATTATCTTTTCATATACCTCAAGTAAATAAAGTTTATCTTTGTTAAATTCAGAGTTGTCAATGCTATAAAATAAGCTTGGGAGAGAAGAATATTTGAGGAATTTAACTTTGCAGAGTTATTTAGTTGTATGATAGAAGTGTCCTTGGAGCCACTCTGGCAGTTCAATTGCATCAAGTCTTTGGTAAATACATGGCAAAAGGTTTCCTCTGCCCTCTGGTATTTACATGGAATTGAACACAAAGTGTCACAACTATGTGATGCTGGAAACTGTTTACCTATCTCCCAGATAGATGTGCTCTTAAAATACTGGCTATAATGCATTTGCCTCAGGGTTTGGGGGGATTATTTTTTTTATGAGATATATTTCTATATGATGAATGAAGCTGCACTTCTTTCTTGCTGCCCTTTACAGGTGTTTGTTGTATGCTTTACTGTTTTTGGAGGATTGATGGCATTTAACTACCACCGGGAGTTGCAAGCTTGGGTAGTTCCTCTGTTGCTGGTTGGATTTTTTGCCTACCTGATGTCCCACAGCTTTCTGTCTGTGTTTGAAGTGACAGCAGATGCCATGCTCCTTTCCTTTGCTATTGATATGGAAACAAATGATGGAACTGCAGAGAAGCCATACTTTGTGGATCAGGAGCTGCTGGTAAACCCCACTGATTATAGCAAAGATATTTGAGACATTCTAAGCTTTTAAGTATGTTTTTTTCCCCAAGACCCAGTAATCTGATTACTACCCATTTCCTTTATTTCCTATATTTCCTTTCCAACACCTTAGAACAGGATGGACTCAGGGATACAGGTTCATTAATTTATAAACTGAAGTAAATGGCTCCCTCTGACTCCTGTGTGCTAGCTAAGACCTACTGCCCTCTTTTAGATCATATTCTGTAAGTAATGCCTGACTATTTATTAGATAAAATTAGATTAGATATATCTTCAATATATTGTTGGTAACTAAAAGATACAAATAAATAGATGAGCTAGCTGCAGAAATTGATCCATGGGTGCCCTAAGATTAATGTTTATATTACTTGTGACTCACTGTACACTGATAAGAAAAAATTAGCAAGTAGCAGGTCAGGGATCCATTCCACATTCTACAGATGCTGTAGTTCTGAACAAATTTCATGCAAATCTGAGTTGCTCTGCTTCATACCTTTACAGATTCCTTTGCCAAAACCTTGTCTTCTATTTCTTGATTAAACTCTTCTGCCTCTGGACAGGTTTTTCTCTATCTTTACCCTTGTAATTACTGTATTGTATTACCTTCAGTACTTAGCTAATGTAGTGCTGGAGTGCTGTAGTGCTGTAACTGAAGCCTTTGAATATATATGTGTCATCCCTTTCTAATTAAGAGACTATCTGAAGATGCAGATATTTTTTTTCCTTTTGTGCTATTTTTGACACATCTGTCTTTTCCTTCACAAGCTACACAACAAAGAAATTCTTAGTGATCCATGAAAACAAATAACCAGCAGCCAGAGTAGCTCATATGACACAAGTGTTCTGGATGGATTTCTTCAGGACAATGTCAGAACTGGTTTGGAGTTTTGGTTTTTATTTATTTTTTTAAATGCTGCTGTTGGAGTTTCTGTAATATTCATAGAATTTTGTCGAGAACAACAGCACAACAAAAAGGCAGCCTAAAGATAGGCTTAACCCTTTTACAGAAGAAAGCAGATATATATTCTTTGGCTTTGGTTCAGAATAGTACTTAAGCACATTGCCTGGCTAGGAATATGAAACCGAATGGAAAACTCTGAAGCCTTGACCTCTGTTCTTCCCTCTCTCTTTTGCCAAATTCTAAAATAGTTCTTAAGCCAATTTTCCTTCATGAAACAGAGGCTCTCCTTTCTACACTTCCAAACTTGGTTGTAGTTTCTCTTTAACTCTGGTCTTAATTCTGTGTAATTAGCCGTGCCCTAGAGGTGTGGGTGAAGAGAGGATTTCCCACAGGGACAAGGAGTCTTCCAAGCAGGACAGGCTCTGTACCCTTCTATGGAAAAACTGTGGGCAGCACATCCAAACTCCTCCTCATTGTATGATCAAGAGTAAGTTTGTTAACACAGACAAGAATTTGGAGTTTCCCAACACATGAAGGCATTTGACTTGTCTGTGTTACAATCAGGTTACAAACATCCCGGGGGTGGAAGGGAGGCTCTGTGGCCCTCGGGACAATATGCAGCAGTGGGCGGAGAGCCGGGGAGGGATTTCGTACTGCCGGAATCCTCAGTCCTGCAGTAGGAGATGTAACAGATTTTTGATTCATCCTTCTCAGTTGCATTCATCACTTCTGCTGCCTCTGCAGTCCCTCTCAGTATCACTCAGTGTCATCCAGACAGGAACCAGCCACAGTTTCTTAGCCCAGGGCTAATTATCTTCCTTTACCAGGTAATTTTATTAGCATAATGGTTTCCTTTCACAAATGATCACACCCTGTTTTTTGCTTGTAGACCTTTGTGAGTCAGAGTAACAAGTTAACAGAAGGGCGCAAACACAGAAACACGAGACCATTCCAGGATCATGAAGATGGGACAGAGCTCCAGCCTATGGTGAGACAGGAGTATGGGATATGTATTTACCTGCCAGCTAATGTGTTTGCCTTTATGTTCCAAGAAGAAGGGAAGAAGGTTATCATGTATTTCCTGAGGTCTCACAGCAGCCAACATGCTGTATCCAATATCCTGGTTTTTTCTCCTATTGCTTTTCCTCCTCAGGAAACCCTCTGCTAGTGGAAAATGGATGGATCAAATAATTCTTCTCTATTTCTCTTCACATTCCCCATTGTGCCCAGCAGAAGAAGAGAAAGTTTGGACAGTGCCAAGGGGGTGGGGGATAAATCATACTCAGATAGTCTTTCATGTGCCCGCTGTATCAGTCAGAAGAGTGGTAGGCTGCCTAATTTCATGCCAGAACTGCTGAAGTTCCAGACCTCTAAGATCAGAGCTTACAGGCCCTTCCTCTCCCCCTCACCCCTTTTTGTTTTCTTTATCTTTTTTTCTTTTTCTCTTTTTCTTTTTCCACTATATATATTTATTTACTCTGTTTTATGATGGGGTAACAAAGCTGAGATGCCAGAAGGGAGTGTTTCCCCACACCCAGGCTTGGGAAAGTCCTCAGAGTCAACACTCACTCACTGACATCTGAAGATATTCTGCAAATTGCCCAACCTGAGAAGCTGCCCCAGCAAGTTCAGAATCAGGACTGATTTTCCCCAAGCATTGTGGGGGCCAAGCTAGGGCTGCTTGAGGAAGATTCTGCAGGAACAGCACCTCTGGCACCCATGTTTGCTGGGCACTGCTACAAGTCCTCTGCTGTCACAGCTACTTACACAAGTCTAACAGATGTTGGTGATTTTTCTTGATCTGCTTTCAAAAGATACCAGGCTCTAGCGAGCCCTCACATAATCCTGTGGACATTCTGCTACAGGCAGAGCACTCCTCCAGTTTATTACTACAGTAAGATAGTTGTACTAAATTTTTTCATTGTTTGGGTCTATTATTGCATTCTTCAGTAACTTTTTTGCCAAGCACAGAAACCAGAGGCTGGGTGGGTGTTGTTCCCTGCAAGAAAATTGTGGATTTGAGATACAAAAGAACCTTAATTGTTTTCCAAGTTTACTCTTATGACATTGAAATGCAGAAACAGAAACTGTTCTACACATCATTTGACTCCTTTTTTCTCTTTGTAGACTTGAACGTGAAGTACACCAGAAGTGTGGAAGCAGAGCAGCAATAGCAAAAACAGTCATATCAGTAAAGGTTACCAATAGCCCAGGACAAAGTATTAGTTCTCTAAATCTGTTGTATCTTCTGCACTGGTAAAATGACACACAATATGTTTGTATGAATAAAATATTTTGTGTGTTATCACATCTGATTTTTATTACTACACTTCTTATGATGGTCTGAAATCTGATAATAAACTCACTCTTTGTAAATTTTTATGTTGTCAGACTAAATTAGTAAGTCAAAAAGGTCATGGAGCTAACATGATTTTTTCAGGTTTCTCTGGGAATGCTGTGCCAGTTATCCCTAGAACAGTAAATGCAGAAACATTTGTAGAGGAGGTGCTTTGAGATGACTGTACTGATTTATGCTGCATATGTGAACAGCCAATTAAGGAACAGACTGAGCTCGCTGATGGAAATTACCCTTGATAGAAATTCTCTGTAGTCAAGATAATTAGCGGTTATGAGGTAGGTGTCTTTCTTTTAATTATACTCTTTTGGGAATGGTTTTTAAGAGTTCGTATCATGAACTGTCCAGCTCCTCTCCAAAGGGCAGATGAGGAATAGTCCTTTCTTCCTGCCTTCTTTCTGCAATTGAAAAGATGAAGCAGAAAAATTTGCATCTGGATTTAGAGTGCGACAAAGTAGCAGATGACAGAGATAAAACAACAGGATAGACATGAGATAAAAATGTTACAAATAATACTTTATAGAAATGTTAGCTGTAACATGGGCGTGAAATATATAATGGAGGAAATGGAGCGACTGTCAGGGCTCTAGTCAGAAGAGGAACATAAGTGTAGGCACTTTAAAAAAAATTAACCTGGTAACAGTCTGCCAGCACTTTCTTATGAACAATTTTAAAGCTTCTTTAAACTTTGTTCCTGGATCCTGACCGTAATGCACTTTGTGGGCTCCACCTTGCTCTGAATATGGAGTAGTTTTAGATTTTACTTGGTGGCACATCTTACTCTTTGTTCAAAAGCTCCTTTAAATTTTATTTGAGAAGAGGTTTGTGGTGAGGAGATGATGCCAACCAGAGATTTCAGTGAAGTATCAATATAGGAAGTGAGACATCACTGCAGGTAAGTGACTCAGAACTGTCTTAATGAATAGATTGATAAACCCTTGATTAGTCACAGCTTGGAAATGATGTAAGAAAAGCTCATTGATGTCTGAATAAGAAATTTTTATTTAAATACTGTATCTGGTCTCCTGATGTTGAAAAGAGACTAGTTATCTAGAATTAACAAGAAATACTTGCCTTTTATCCATCATTTAATTAACTTCAGTCTACTTTAATATGAGCCACCTCAAGAAGTAGATTATAGGATAAATGACGAAAAAGAGAAGAAATAGATTAATTACTTTCTGCCTGGCAGGTCAAGCTGATAATGTACTGGCTGTGACTCACCACCTCTCCTTATTTAAATCTGTACCCTTGGATACTTTTTGTACTTGGCTTGTGGATGCTGTGGGAACTTCTGAAAAGTCCTGAAAAAGCAATAGCTCTCTAACCCTGAGGAAATGTGCAGATATGGTACTTACAAAGGGGCAAAACGTTTCCTCTGCCATGGGTTTGCCAAGATTGCTTCCAAGAAGCAGTGTCTTCACAATGTAAACGTGGTATTTACCAATTTACAAAGCATAAGAAGTTTGCTTTGATGTTAAAAATCCCCAATTTGTATTACACATTCAGGATTTTTTTTTCCTGTTTGTATTTGATACTCACACTGCAAGTTTCGGCCTTTGACTCAGGAACTCTGGTGGAAAAAAGGGAGGGAAATTTTTATCTAAGTATATCCTTGTTTTCAGACAATCCCTAGATGACCTTCAGAGATCCCTTCCAATCTGAACAACTCTGTGGTTCTGCTCATTGCAATTACAATGCAGTGTCATTGCCTTCACTGCAGCTCCAGAGTGGAGAAAAGACTCATACACTTCCTACAAATTCTGGGTTAACTTTTAAAGAAGGAAGGTACTGAAAAATGCCAGTTAAGCAATATTTGAGTGTATGCTGTTTAAGGAATGCTGTACTGTCATTAGTCCAGAAATTACATTATAAAATAAGTTTTGAAAACTGTATTTTTAGAGAAGACCTCCAAATATATAGCTTTTGATTAAATTAGTACAGAAAGCATAGCTTCATAACTTTCAGTTACAACTCAAGACCTCCCAATCTTACATACACTGCCCTAGTAATTGTGTCAACAACCTCCAGGTGTAGCATTCCTATGTGGCAGGAGCCTTCACCTGAGTTAGAGGGGAAAAAGCACTCTTACAGAAGCTGATGTTATTTAGTGCTTGTTTCTCAGGGCTACCTTCCCCTGCAGGGTACTGTAGTCAGGCAGCTGTAAAGGCGGCTGTGTGTAGGCACAGCTGGGAATACAGCTCCTCCTGGTTCTGAGGGTGGGCTAAGCCACTTCCAGTAATTTGAGGTCTGCCCTGCAATGCAGCCCAGTAAGTGTGGACTCATCTTTCCTGCAGCTATGGAAGACTAGATTCAGCAGAATGAAAGGTACTTGTATTTGTTTCTTCTGTTCAAGTACATAATAAGGGTGTGCAAGTAGTTTAAAGCCTAAATTTTGGATTCAGAAGGAAGGGGGGCATGGTCAGGCTTTCAAAAAGAGATTGCTTTCACCCAAACTATAAAAACAACAAAGCTTTTGCTGTTGATTGTAGAACTGCTTTTCGGCATTCAATACAACAGCTCTAAATAATTAAATACTATTATTTTGAAGGGGGAGAAATAGTATCATTCAGGAAGAGCAGGTCTTACAGATCTGTTGCTAATAATTCTCTTGTCTCAGATGCAGGGCTTGGACCAGTGACCTCTAGAGAGCCTTTCTAATTTAAATTCTGTAAAATAAATAAGCTTAAGACTTACACAACAAATAGGTCAGCTGAAAGTCAGATCACCACATCACATTCAAAGATGACAGAAACTAATGGTGCACGCAAAAACAATTTCCAGTCTTGAGGAAAAAATCCTTCATAAGTCCAGAACTTGCAAATGTAAAAGATTTCATATGTGAATGTAGTAAATTTAAACTGCAGTGAACACTTTTAAGATAACCTTGAATTATTTTACGGAAGTTAGAAACTGCAACATTGGCCCCCATTGACACATGCTCCTTTTCTCCTTTTACAAACAGTGCAGTTGAATTAGTGTAGCTTCTCTGCACTCCACAGTGAGGAAGAAAGCATCCTCCATTTAGGAATAAAGTTTTGCTATCAGTAACTGAGTACCTGGGATTGCAGACCAGCAGGAAGAAAGACTCTGTGTCTCTTTACATAAACTAAAGCAAGGGTGTTTTGAGTTTTCCAAGTGATGGTATTAAGGCAACAGGCTGAAGCAGAGGTAGCAACAAATACGTGCAATCCTTGTTTGCCTTGAGAAAATGGCAGGGATTTAGTGAACAGCTACGGAGCTCTGGTCATAACCTCAGAGTCATGAAGAGGGGAAGTGAACAGGGCTGTGAAGGACCTACATTCCTCTCCTATTAAATCAGTGTCACTCATTCCTGAGAAATTTTTACAAGATTGTTAGATTAAATCCCACGGAAAAGAATGAACCCAAACTGCAACACACCAGAGTTCTACATTACCCTTAACATAGGCAAAGATGATGCTTATCTGGGAATAATTCTAATGACATCTAATCTTTAAGACTTGTAGCATAACAAATGAGACAAGATCATCTACGTACCTTTAAGAAAAAAATATTTATTTATAAAAATACAATGGGATCAGTTTGAGAAGTGTGGCAATAAATACAGTTCAAGGAAGAAAAAAGCATTTCTACATGGATATATTATGGCACAATAAAAGGTAAATGCACCATCAATCATGGAACTTCTGTTGGCTCAAGACTTTGTACAAGCTCCCTTTTTAGTAAGACAACTATTTCTAAGTTTGGTCAGTGTTGATAATGGAATGAATACACAATCACAAATGCACACTTATGTCTAATGCAGGACTTACCATTAGCAAACAATACCTTAAAAACATAGCAATGATATTAAATCACTAATGAGATATCTTAAATTTAATTGGCAAAGACCACGTATAACTTTAAGCATGAGATTCTTTTATCTCCTCCGGAGAAAAGCTGTAAATATGTAAAATGAAGGCTTAACTTGGTATGTAAAAACCTACTTAAGTAGAGATTGTGAGAATGCATAGCTCCTTACGAAACAACCTGGCTGTACGAGAGCACTCCCCCTTTCACAGTATTCCTTTTACTTCATATGCAGTTATTGTTTATGCTGTAGACTACAAATGTTACAGCGCTAAAGGCAACTAGACAGGGAAAGGGCAGAGAAAGGAGAAAGGAATGTATGTAAGGCAGTATTTCCTTAGGTACATTAAGTGTAGTGTGTAGGAAAGACAGGTAACAATTCCACAAGGCTAGTTTCGTTCTTACTGAATAAAATAATGGACTAATACTGAACTCTTGATGCAAAGCTAGTAATCAATGCCCTGGTCACTGTACTGACCATGGTAATCTCTTTGATAGTCATCTTGGTACTCTCCGTGATAGTCATCTGGGTATTCTGCCTGATAATCGCTATCGCTGATTTCTGACCCGTTAGTTCCTGTTCCTTGGCTGCCATTATGAATGACAGGTTCTGTGGGTGCAGCACAGTACTTGGGGTCATACACTTGCCGTCCAAGCCCATACACACTCATTCCCTTCTGTGAAGCTACTTTGTTGGTACCCATTTGTAACGAAATAGTTGAGTTATCCACAGGTTGTAATATGTGCTTCTGGTCGTAGATGTCTCTCCTAGTACCCGGTGCCAGCATACCAGCCTAATAAAACAGGATTGTAGAGGTTCAGTAAGGAGGTGGAGAGCTGTGATTACTAGATTTATCATTTCAACTAGTATGCTTCACTGAAAGTGCTGAAAAGTAGGAATTAAATTATAACAAAACACAGCATAGTAACATGTTCACTAGTAGGTAAGTCACAGAACAAAGTCCTTGCAGAAAGGTCCACTTCTTTGGAAAGAATATACTAAGTATTCTGACTAAGGCAGTGCCAGTAAGCAATTTCTTTTTTGCTTCTGTCTAGTTAATACTTAAAATGAAGTTACTGTTTTCTCCTCGTATAACACTGCCAGCAGGAAATTCTAGAAGCACCGGAACATTTTTATGCCTTAAGACACTCAGCACAGAACACACTGGTTACGATAAGAGATTCAAGTTCCTCAATTACTGCATAAGAGCACAGCTGAACTGTACCCACTCACTGCTGCCTGTCAGACCCTACTGGGCACCACTCCAGGCCCTCCTGCCCCACTGGGCTGAGAGCTGTGTCCATCCTGCACGTCACACACAGTCCTGCTTACCTGACTGGCTCCTTTGTTAGTGCCCATCTGTAGGCTAATCGTCGTCTGGTCAAATGGCTTATCAGTTTGCATTTTTGGATCATAGAGGTGTCTTCTAGTTCCATAAGCAGTCATGCCTGCCTGACTGGCACACTTGTTGGTGCCCATCTTTATTGGGAGAAGGAAGAGGTGGACAGGAGAAATTATTTTTATTTGTACATTAATATTTTTATTTGTACATAGTCTAAAGAAAAAAATATGTTTGGTAACCATGATGGCTGACAAATAAATAGTAATTTCAGTGCTTGTTTTCCTCATGTAGTTTGACCACTACCTGTAATAAATTACCCTTTCTCCTTACTGAGTTTCAAAAGGAAAAATAAAGGCAACTGTCATCCTAAGGCATTTCAGTGACTGTCATTTGCCCAACTGCATTGCAATTGGAATGGATGTATGCCTCAAAATGTAAAAAGCAACTTTTACCTTGGACAGTGATGATTCATTTATACTGCCACAATTTCTCTACCAAAAGAATTCTAAGATTTTACTTTGGCTTTTATAATTACTAATGAAAGAGGAGAGAAAAAAAAGTTTCTACCATACAAAGAACTTTAACTATCCAAAGACTCCTACTTTGAAACCACCTTAAAAGACAGATGATGCTGCTAATATTAGCTGTTCCTTTCCTCCTTATCACTCTTACAGCAGATTTAAAACAAACAAACCTTCCAGGCAGTGACTTGAGCTTATAAAGCCAATCAACTGCTTACAAGAATTAAAACCTCATTCCTCCTTCCCGGATAAGAATATATTGTTATTCTGCACCTGGTTTTGCATAAACAATGTATCAGTTAATCAAAGCAAGAAAGTTGTTCTCAATAGTAACAATTTAACTGCAAACTTGAATTTCATACTTACCTGCAGGCCAATTACACTTTGACCAGCTTTTAGTTTTCCTGCATCAAAACTTCGTGCTTGTTTCTCTGCATATTTGACACCAATATCAATTGTAGTATGAAAACCTTTAGTTTTTGCCTATTTAGGGAGAGGGAAAATAGAATATTCAGTGTTTGAAGTGTATTTTCTGTCTCCACACCCTAAGCCTGGGCTCTGAAATGATGCCACAAAACAGGTCTGTCTCCATGAGACTGTGTGTCAAGGCTGAGAGAAGCTACCAGTTCCCTGCACATTTGAAGGTGGCACTCCAAAGCTACCCGGGTCAAAAGGATATTCTGCAGGGATCAGTGTTCTCCTGTGAGCCTCCCCTGTTCCGTGTATGCACATGGAAGCAGTCAGGAACCCTCAGCCTGAACTCTAAGCCTTCCCTGGGGCATGTGTGAACACACAGCCCTCTGAAGTGCAACCTCTACAGTATTTCAGACTCTCAGTACTCTGTTCTCTCCTGACAAGGCTGGATGCTGTTTTCTGTATTTACATGGGTTGTAAGGGTACATCTGAACTGGCATGTAGATTTGTGCCAACTCCAGGGGTACAACTACTTACCAGACCTGCCAGTGCCACTAGAGTAGTCTGTACTTGAGTCATATTTCCATTTTCAAAAAGATCATTTGCTTCAAAAATATCATGTGGTTTCATGCCGTAGACTTGGATGGCTTTGATAAAATTTCCAATGTTCTCCAGCTAAACAGAAACAAAAAAGCCAATTTTCTACACAGTGTTTTAAATCAGAAATTAAGTAATTTTAAAGCCTTCTGGTGTTGGTTGGTTTGTTTGCTTGTTTTACTCAAGTTCTTTGTCTTGTGCAAACTGGACAAAACAGTTGGCATGGTTAAGAGTGACTAGTGGGAAGTCTAGGATTATTTTTTTGTTAGTTTTAATACTGATTTCAGAAATCAGACTAAAAGGTTATCCAGCCTGGCATCCCTCCATCAGTGAGTACCATATACTTTGTTAGAGTGGGCTTCGGTAAGAAAACTTGTCTCAACTGTCTATCCCTTCCAAGAGAAATTCTAATCTAAAATCTGCTTCAAAAATTAGAAAATGTGACATAGTATCCCTGCTATTTGACTTCAGCAACTGATAATTTTGAATAAAATAAAACCTTAATTATGTGGATGGGATCCTTAAACGGACTGAAGGCATTATCTTGCTCACCTCCTGGGACAAATAAGCTTTGAGGTTTATCAGCACTATGTGCTGTAGAAATTGGAAAGCAATACAGAATACAAAGAGTAAGGACTGAATCTTTTCTTTCCTTCTGAAAATCTTAAGAGATATTAAAACTTAAAAAAAAAAAAATCCTCGCCCATATTTAGAAGTGTTCAATGACAAGAAAACAAGGAGGCTGACATAACAGTATTAAGCTAGACCCAGACAGAGCAAAGGCAGTAACTTTAGGCAACAACCCTTCCAATGCTTGTCCCAAATGCATGTTGCATCCTCTCCAGACACCTTCTCAGGAGGATACTTCATACAGAGATGTCCAGGTACAGGCAAGCTGTTGACATAATACCTTGCAGCACTGCCTGGATGGAAAACTCAGCTGTGATTTAATAAAAAAGAATTTTATTTTTTTTTTAACTGGGAAAAGGCCTTGCTATAGGGCTCTAGGTTGTTCCATCTGACAGTTCCCTGAACAGCTAAAGCACTGCTATTAAATACAGGTACTCAACTGCCAGTGATGAACCACCTCAGCTGTAGCTGCATTCTGTTAAACACTGTTCATGTCTGCAGCATCCTCAACTCTTGGGTATGTATCATATGTAAACCTGGTGCTACTAAGATTTAAGATGTACCATTATCACAGCAAACTTGTTAATACAGAACAAAAGTATTGTTTGGGGGTTCAAGGGGTTAGAGGTGTAGTTCTGAGGTTGGTGGTTTTTTTGTTTTACCTGGTGCCAATTTAGTTTTGATTGATTAATTTTCTTCACTGATCCTGGCTGCAGCTTATTTATAAGCCTGGGGAGGTGAAAAAGAGGGAAATGCTTAAACAATAAATCTCATCCTTATACCATCTGTGCAGGCATTATATAATACTTCAACTCATGCTTTATTAGTTGCATTAGTGTCATCAAAATGGTTAATTTCTTGGTTCATACAGTGGGCTAGCTCAGTTCTTAGGTCTCACAAGTCTAACAGACTGTAAGAATTCTTGTGTGCCATTTGATTACTATAGAAATGAGCTACGCCATTCAATTTCGAAATCTTAGCTGAAATATAAAGGAGATTTAAGTGTTCATTCTTCCAACAGTTTCCAAGAACTTGTCTCCCACCCTACAGTCAGCTATCTTTGACTGTAATTGTTGATGTCTTTTGAAGGGGAATCTTCAGAAAGTCCCTTAGTTCCTTGAAAGTAGAAAACTCCTAAAAATAAGGTTACTTAATAAATGCTTACTCGCATAAGATTATGCCATCTTTTAATCCCAGTTGAAAGTTTGCACCAATACTCAGCCCTGTAACCTCTTCTATCCAGTTACGCAGATCTTCTTCTATCTGGGGGTCATATTTCAGGGCAATCTGTAACACAAGCAGTCATAAAATTACTTCAGGAGAGAAATCTCCAACTCTTCCCCACCCCAATTCCATTTCAGAGTATGCTATAGCTGTCGTCCCATAAATTCATTGCTGGATTTTTAAACTGTATTTTATACATCAGAGTACAGATGTAAGTACTTTATCCCTTTAACTATCATTTTCATGGCTTTACTAAAAGGTCTGTTTGGAAAAAGCACTTTTAAGCATGTAGCAGCTTCTCCTCGAGTAAGAATTCCTGGAGCGCCTGAAAAGTCTTTTGACAGATGCAGAGGAATGATTTTTGAAAAATTATTCGACCCAAGTTGTACTTTGGCAGGAAGTAAGGAAGGGAAATAGTATATTATGAACACAAGAATTCTGAATTGCCACTGCTCACATGCAGTTTTCTACATGAGAAATTTTATATAATAGATTTGATCTGTTTGATCTATCACTCCTACATTTGAAGTTTTTCAGCTGAAAATTATAGTGGGTTTGCTTTTACAGCTAGTTTATGATTAATGGAGATGAGCTAGTAAGTTTTTGCCTTGTTGCTACAACATTAAGAGCTGGGGATTCTGGGGGCTGTGTGTGTCTTGGTTTATTGTTAACCTTCAGTATCTCTGCTATTTCTTTTTTCTTTGACCTTCCTAGAAGACTCTTTTGAAATAAACTGTGATCTCATCTTTTAATTGCAAAGGAAGAAAACCTGCAATAATCTTTGAAGTTTAAGGCATCAAGCAGAGGCCCAGAGTTGCTAGCAAGATGACTTCAAAATTCATTTTCCAGATGTTCAGACTTCACTACTCTGTAAGTTTATGCTTCAGTCACTAGAAATCAATCCATGTGAAAGGAAAGCTTAAAAGCAGTGAACTTCAACACCACCAGCTGTCAACAGCATCCGTGTTCTTTCACTCTGCCCTTTGTTCCCCTCCCCTGAACGCACCAAAAAGCAGCTCCAACTTCCTTCAGGCTAAACCTGCCACCTTTGCAATCCTTTTCAATATTGGCAAGCTGGACAAAATGGATTCTATCACTGAAATCATCACTACTTTTTCCACAAACAAGTTATCTGAGCACGAGATTGTGTGTGATAAATAACCTCCACTGGCACAGAGGTTGGCAACACTTCCACCTTCATTAGTTGTCCTGCATGGGTCAGTGAGCAAGGTGGGAAGTGAGGGAGCTACCCTGAGAAACCTGACAGGCAAGCACAGAATGTACCTGCAGTATTTCTAAACACTTGGAAAGTCAGTTCAGCTACACCAGTTGCTTGCAAACACCTAACAAGAAACTCATGTACAGCTATTCACGTTGGATCAAAATGTACGTTTGAGACTTTTTACATATAGCTTTAAGACTTCAGCCAAGAAAGGCTGGCAATTAGCAGCTATATTTGTACTGAAGGAGATTATAATTCCAACATATCTGAATTACTTGGATAGAGGCAATTGCTACATTTTGGCTAGCATTAGTAATCCCTGACTCCAAACTGACCAAACTACAAATTACAGTACTCTGTTCCCTATTTTTCTTCTAAGGGGAATGGAAAATTCCTGTATCTCTGGCTTTACTTCAAAAACTTGTCTGAGTAATACTTATTTTCCTCAGACTATTTGTAATAGTAGTGCTATGGTGCCTTAGTTACAGATCAGCATAATGGACTAACCCACTCCTACATTCAGATCTTGACTAAGGTGTAAAATTGTGTGCAGCATTCTGTACAAGATGACAAGGAAAATGCAATTACTTTTTAATCACACCTTTTGGATATTAGCTAAGATTAGAAGCAGACTAGAAAAACTAACCGAAGGTCACAGATTCAAAGGATATGGCTGTGGTCTTGTCTCTTGGGTGGCAGATAGCCCCTCTTGCACCTCCTTTAAGTTTAGCACAGCAGCAGCACAACCACATTCATTTCCAGTGATGGTAGTAATAGCAAGGGATGGGTATCATCTTGAAAATGGTGTATGAAGAAGTCAGCTGTCATCTTTCTCCTTCCTAACCTGGTGATTAGCTTACAGATGACTTTTCATGGATATTTTTATTTCCTATGGAAGCAAAGCTTATGTGATCACAGCCTTAATTTGTCTCCCCAGTTCTGGCAGAACTCAACTAGCTTGTCCAAAATTATAGAAAAGAAGCAGTCTTGGACAGAATTGAGTCAGTCAGATTTTGTGTGAAAATAAATACACGTGCAAGGGAGAAAGATAGCAAAACATCTTCCCCAAAAGACTGAAATGTAGCATCGTACTCTTCCTACACATTAGAGAACCTATTAAAATCTTGCAAAAATGACCTCACCCACAAAACCTTAAGTTATGTGTACAGGCAAGACATACAGTGTATATAGCTTATTTCTGTATCCCACTTCAAATGAAAGAATAGGATTTATAGTTAGGCCAGAACTTTCTATTCTGATGCTCCAGTTAGAAGACAGCAGATATTTTGGGCTGGTCATTTGTATGCTAACAGCTCACACTGTGATAAAATCACCATTCTAGCATGCATGTGGGTACAAAGCAGGTGTTCAGCTAATCTCTTCCACAATTCTTCAGTTATGTACATAATCAACATTGTGCTTCCTGGGAATTTAGGCAGTTTCAGTGTAGCTTAAGGACAGTTTTAGCCATCCTGCAGTTGAAATCTTCTGGAATAGAACTGGACTTGCGTTTCTACCACGTAACTTATTTTTAAACACTGGTTAAAAAAAAAATAAATGTTTCTGATCATACCACCTAGAGATGTAGTTTAAAGATTAATCTTTTCCCTCCTAATAGTAAAAAAAAAAAAGTAAATATGGAAGCCAGGAAGAGTGAGAACCCTAAAGACTTCTGCAAGTGTGGCTATTTTAATCTTTCTTCGCAAGCATATAAAAGAAAAAAAGGCAGACATTTTCCTCATTTAATAATAAGTGCATTCCAGATGTGAGACTACAACTGAACAGAATATGAAATTGCTGACCCCATTGCTTGGGGACCTTAGAAGTAATCAGGTGGAATTTTATCATTTCTGAAAAATATTTACTTTATGTTGGAGCACTTTACCATGTGTTCAAATCTTGAACTTTTCAAGGGGTTTTAAATTGCCCTCGGGTAACACTACAGTGGTTATCTAGAGATAGTAAGTAAAAAATGCTTATACACGAGGAGAGTTCTCACAGCACTAAAAGTGTTATTTTTGTTCTGATTTTTGAGCTGGTGAGAAACCAAGTTACAAAAAGTAAAAATTGGTGCTAGTTTCTCTGCAAATTATATTCAATCTACCTGAAAAGGTAGAGATGTGGAATCATTAGAATCAGGCTTTAAACATGTAAGAAGGGACTAAATGAGAGGGAGAATGAGAGGTCAGATACTACCAGAAATAAGGCATTATGCTTATTCCGAATTCTTAGCTCTTCTATTCCCAATGGCACAACCAGAAGTTATGTAACACTCTTACTGAATATTTCATATTTTCCACATGTGGATATCAGAGATGTTCCAGTTTTTATTTGATTGCTATCTATGAGGTGAAGGCAGAGGCTTTGATATGAATGTAAAAAAATATGACTTTTTCCATAACTACTAATCAAAAATATGCCAACATTTGATCCTTTATAAATACTGAACTTTGATGGAAGATACTTAAATCTTACAAGTCCACAGCAAAAGAAAATATTGTCTACTGAAGATGAAAACAGTAGCTAAGCAGCGTAATTCAAAGTATCATCAGTGCCATGAAAAAAACCCTACAGTTTCCATAATGCTGTAGAAATTATTCAGTTGTAGCAATGGATATAAGATTTTACAGAAGTTTAATATAAGATAGAAGGAAGCCAACTGTTCATTTCTTTCTTCTGACAAATGTTGAAAGATACATAAAGTTGTCAATGTTGCTCTTTCTGTTAATGCTTCATAGATACTGGTTTAATAGAAATATCTTTGAAAGGAAACTACATGTTTATACAAGTGGTGAAAATTATAGGTGATCCAAAGTTGTGGAAGGAAAAGGCTGGGTGTTACTTGCCTATGACAAACAGATATACATGTGTTTATGCCAATGTATGCCTCAGGCTGGCATCCTTGGCTTAAACTTTATACCTCTGGCAACTTCACACCTGGTCCTCACACCTAGTTCTGTTTAGGTAGGAGTTTCCTGTTTGGGAAATCTTATAGTGTAAAATCCTCCCTCCATGTGTAGTACAGGGACACTAACAATCACCACTGTTTTTATCAAGCTCATGAATTCCTGGAAGCTAGCTAAGTTCTGCTGGCCAACTTTAATGACCTGTCTGTGTCCCTTAAAGTTACTCAGTGTGCCTGTAGCATGTTTAGTTTGAGTGATGATGTTAACCAGTACTTCACACCATAACTGATATCATATGGACTTTGAGTTGTCCTTTTATACTAATCTTTTCCAAATTACACAGTACACACTGTACGCTAAGGGCTACGAGTATGCCAGATCTCCAGTTTGAGAGTTCAGCTGGCTATACTGCTGCTGCTCTGGAAAAATACTGTAACAGGATCTCAAGGAAGAGTTTAAGCACACTGCACTTCTTTTTACACTGGGACTAGCAAACACAAATCTTACTAAGTTAAAAAGCAGGTATAGAAGATAAAACATTTGAAGTTAAACATCATGTCATAACAGCTTGCACTTCTTAGTTCTGATGAAATTTCTGATTAAAGCTGCAGGCTTCCTGCCCTCCCCAGCAGGAGTCAAAGGTTTAATGTGCAGAATGCTAAATTTAAAGCAGTAGTAGGAATTTGAAAAAACTGCTCTTTAGTCATAAGTTTCAACCAGAAAAGCATGTGCTTGTCAAAATACATCAACAACTCTATTATAGGAACTGTGTTTGTCAACAAAACTTAAGATGTATATACATATGAAGCTGCAGCAAAGTAGGTTGTACATTTTGGTTTTCCAAAGTAAATAAATTACAGGGCCATGTACAACAGGAGAAATAACCAGGACTTCACTCATAGGTAAAATAGCATAGGAAGAAGAGATTACATATATGCTTCTCCACCAAAGTGGACAGAAAAATACACAGAACCCTAAGTTTTGGATTTTAATGTTCCTCATAGGCAGAAATCTGGTATGGCACATATTCTTGCTTAAAGTGACACAAAATTACTAACTTTTCAATTAAAAACCAAGATTGCGCAGGGGAAGCTTACTGAATTTTTAATAAGTATAGGAGCACATTCATCTTGTACAGAATTTAATCCATGTCTAGCCAGGGAGGTTGGTATTAATTTTACTTTTACACATTTACATCATAAACCTCTGAAAGCAAATAAAAACAACAAATGAAGAACTCCAGGTTTTAAGACCTAAGGTTGTACAGTTTCAATTTTAAGCAGCAATTTGTTCCTGTATCAGTCTTTATTTTTTTCAGTCTTTAATTCTTTATTAATTAATAAAGAATTATTAATTATTAATAAGACTTTCCAGTCTTTATTAATTCAGAACTGTCTGAGTGAAACTGAATTGCTGTGGTTTCAGTGCTGCCTTTGCCAACAACCTTTGCATTGAAATAAGCACTACCTTCAGCAGCGATTTGTCCTGCTGAGGCCAAAGATAACAATGCTATACTTCTTCTTTATTTGCTCAACACTGGTTTGTGATGAAATCTTTTTCCTCCCCTTTTTAAGGATTTATGATTGTGTGGGGAAAGATGAAAGCAAAATTCTCTCCTGGTATCAAGGCAAAAGAAGCTCTTGACAGCCCTTACTGCTCGGAAGTAGGAGTCAGGCAAACCACATTGTTATCCAGAATTCCTGTTCATCACCTGCTGTTCCAGAACACACTTTCAAACCACCTATCTAAAATTTACACAGCAAAATAACTGGGAGAAGAAAAGTGTTAAGAGCTTAGTGGTTATGTGAATAACCAAGAAAAAGGCACAGAAGAGTAAATTCTTCTCATTAGAGAAGAGGGAGAACGATTTTCTTTTTTTTAATTATACAAGCAAACTAAAACTATCTGGTTAAAATTCTATGGTGTAAACAGATTACTGTACATATCTAATCTTCAGGTTCAGAGATAACGGAGTGGCAAGGACATAATCACTGATTATTTAGTCATAGTGTAAATAAATAGCATACTGTAAGTTGAGGCAGAGAACTCAAGAGTAGAAAAATATAAATTTTTGGGTTTTACTGGAAGTGGTTAAGAAGAGGAAGTGACAGGGTACCAAGGTGATTTTCAAGGGGAGCTTCTTGCCATTTGAACTACCAACCCAATGAGCTCTCATCATAAGGACAAATTAAAATTCCCTGTTAATTTCATGTATGTTGACCTCAATTGCATGCAAAAGCAAGATGTCAGAGGAGGCATATTTGTGCACAAGAACCCCAAATGTAACAGGGATGTGACAACCCAGATGAAAACCAAAGAGGAAAGTACTTCAAAAACTCAAAGCCACCATTCAGCATGTCCCGGTATTTGAAGATGCCTTTTTTTCTGTCATTATGGACTGTTGTACAGAAAACCAGGGAACACTGCATTAACATTACTGAAAGATCTCACTATATCCCAAAATGCTACTTAGCACAAAAATTTGACAGCTATATCTATTTTGCTTAATATTCAACCTTATTTTTTTTATGCGTAGCGTAACTGACACCCCGCCAACATCTCACTGTTTTCTCTGTAAATCAAAATTTAGGCTGCAATCTTTAAAGAAGAGCTGGATGAGCATTAATCCAAAATTCCTGGCACTCTTCCCATAGGCACCAGTTTAAACTCTCTGAAGTGAGAACAAACCATGCCTCAAAGTTTCCAAGTCATCTTACAAGTACAGATACCTGCAGTCATGCATGGTGCTTGTTGCCAGATCAGCTGGCTGAAAGAACTGAGTGCTCTCCTCCCTGGCTGTCCAGTATGACACTTTGCAAGCTGTTCAAGAAGCCAGTGCTACCATCTCTTCCCCCAGAGTGCACCAACAACTCGGACACAGGCGTGCCCGTGGACTGACTGCTGCTTCCCTCTCGTCTCAGCAGCTGCTGCAACGCCCTCACTTACTCAAACATGTTCTCAGTTTTTCTTGTGCCTTTTGCTCTTATCATGTTTTGCCATAGCCACAACTTTCTGGCTTGTAACTCCAATTCTCCTTAGCCATCAGCTTCCACTGTCAACTGTAGCACCTTCTGGTCATGCCACCATAGTTTATACTTCTTGGTATCAAGATCCTTTGCTCTTTATTTAGTCTGTATATTGAACTATTTATATTTCTTCACAGAACGTGGTTTCAGTAGTATCCACTATTATTTTAAACTACTGCTGGTTTTTTGTTTCAAAAAACCACTGGGATATGAAATTTGTTCTCAGCTAAGATACAGCCGATCCAACCCAATGGACAAAGGCCTGTTAGTCCCCGATGGGAATGGAATTCTCCTTGCTTTGAAACCCACCCCCAGTATGACTGAAATGACACAGCAAATCTTGACAGGCTCTGAGATCACGAGCAGTAATGTCTCCTGAGACAACACACTGAGTGCTGCATGGAAAATCCTGGTAACCTGACAGACCTTAGTGATGCCTAGTTAATCTTCTTTGTGGGGGAAAGGAAAAAAAAATCATACAGAACAATCTGGTGCATAAACAGAAAAAAAATTCCAAAGCATCTGAAAACAATTTAGTTTTTCCAGTAGTAACCCAGGAACCATCTCTTGAGGAGACTGTTACTGTAACTCTGGTGGAACAGTGCTTCTCAAAGCCTAGAAGGAGTCTGCAAACAGAAACAGTAACATCAATGATCACTCAATCTTTCTCAGAATACTTTTCTAATCTATTGCTACTAAAGGAGCCCAGGAAATTATATATTCTTTCAAGTTTATTCACTTTTCTCCCCAACAGAACGGCTTTCAAGTATGTCATTTTATAAGCAAACTGTATTGTGACTTGGTAGTCCTTCCCCAAGGCCCAACTGTGTTGACAGGTCTTCCAAATAAGACTGCAGAGTCTGATTATTTCATTTCTCTCCACCCCTTTTTTCTTCTCTTCAAACCCCCTTCGCTCACCCAAACCAGACTAACTACATTCTACAGCAGAAAGCAGGTGACTGACTGGTAACTCAAACATACCTCTCAGAGAAGTTGGCTAAAGAAAGCTGAAGCCTGTCACTGCAAGTGTTGCTATAAAAGTTACACAAAACACACATTCCTTCTGCCTTTCCAGCAAAGGCACAGTCCATGCTGCATTTTCTCAGCACTTTTTCCAAAGGTAAACATCAAGACTCTTATCGCTCTAATTTGCCCCCACCCAGAAAGCTCATGTACTTGATTCCTTGCTGCCAGCTGTGATGCCAGACTTGACTGGGAAATGAACAGATGACACAGCAAGTGCTGAGGTGACAGGCATTTCCCAGTTAATAGTGCTCAGTGTTTCCCACCAACCACACTAGTAGCACTTGGTTGCCTGTCAGCCTGCACCGATCTACCTCCAGGAACTCAATTAGCTGAACAGGCTGACTGAGGTGCCTGTGATAGGTACTCATAAAGAAAACACAGATTCCTCTCATTCTTACTATCCTTGCACATCTTGCACATAATGATTCAATCTGGCTTTTTTTTTTTTTTTTTTTTTTTTTAAATTTAGGTGAAAGACATGATTACTTGAGAACTTCCTTAGCTGTTTCTAGCTACTAAGAGCTGCCTAGATTTATCTTTCATAAAGGTAGTAGATCAAAATCTTTCAATTCATGCATAGCATGTTTTTCTGGTTGAGGTAATTTTTTCCCCTTGCTAGTTTTCTTAGCAGAAGCACAAGTAATGCAGATTTCACACCCTAAGCTTTAGAAGACCTTGTCTACCAGCAGCTTCATACTCTTGTCTTGCTTTATTGCCAGCAAAAATATTGCAAGAATGAACTTGGCACAAAGAATGAAAGACAACAATAATCTGCTGCTCCTGCCCCTCCACCTCACCTCCTCCCACATATATCTCTGACCAATTAAAGTTCAGTAGGTGATGCACAAGGTTGATTATAATCCAGGAAACACTCAAAAATATTTTGGATTTGGCCACCCAGACAAGTTGTGCTTTAACCACATAAAAAGTGTCATAACGATATTTTTTTTTAAAGGACGATAACCCTAAACACATTATAAAATGTTTATTTAATTTTCTAATAATATACATCTTAAGAAGAAAGTCTAAAGAAAGTTAGACAAAGTGAAAAAAAAATTATGATTACATGAACTTCTAGCTCAACCTTTTATTTAATGAAAATGTAGTTTTAAGAATATACAAATCAAGCCATAAGCCTGCTACACTGGAGTTTATGAGTAAAGAAGAAAGTACAAGTGTGAAAGTAGAAAGTGAAATTCAACACAAGCAGAAAGAACAGCTGGCCCTGCTGGGGGTGGGCAGGAGATGCACATACACACTGCATCCAAAACTCAGGAGGCCACAAGGCAAGTTGTGGTGTCATTACACTGCACTCTTGAATTGAAAGTAGGTTTGAAATACTCACCCAGCAGAATGTGTGGGCAAGGCTGTGCTGCAAATGACTGTGAGAGGTCTCAATCCTCAATTATTGAAGGTTTCGTTATTGTTCGGCAGAACAAAATGCTCAGGTGCACTGAATGAACTTTAACTTTGTTATTTATATTTTGTTCCAATTCTGTTCCATCCATTCAAAGACCAGTGCTTTATCACTGATATTTAATCTCACAATCTTTGTTTACTTTTTAATTAAAACCAGCTAGATTCTTTCAAATAGAAGTAGCTTTCCATATCAAAGACATTTTCATACCATCATTTATTAGTGATAAAGGCTGCCATCAAGAGAGACCATAGTAAAAAGGTGTTAGTCTTTATTTTCTTCAAAAGTTACTTGTATTTTTTACTTGTATAGGGCATGATTAATACAACAATGTCAGCAAGGTAAGGGAACAGCTTCTTGCAAAATTAAGCAAAAAGCATTTAGTCTTAGCACACCAGATACGTGCCTGAACTGCACATGCTTCATTGACTTAACACAGTATTGACTTCCAGTTATGATATATAATGGAACTTCTAATTGATCCCCTGCAGTGTTATGAAGTGAGCCAAAGCAGTGGCAGCTCAGGCTGGTCCTGCAGTGGGAATCTCAACAGGAGCTGCAGTACAGGTCCTGCTCCAGCACATCATTCTGCTTGGTGAGTAACTGGCCTGAGCTCTGACTTGTGTTCTGCCCATGCTCAATACAGAAGGGAAATTCTCTGATGGGGTCCATGTCAGCAACAAGGCAGGAGCTGCTTTTCACTATAAATGTTTAACCAAATCCCTTCCCAAATGCATGTGTATTTGATGCATTACCTTTTTCTGTGAAGGCTTCTAGTATAATGGCAACTGATTAGGGACAAGAGAAAAATACTTTTTAATTAAATTATTCGACCAAAACCAGGGATACTAAGATAATGCTGCCTATAAGTAAGAGGCTGTAGCAGTGGAAATATCAGCAGGAAAGCAAAGTAAGGTTTTTGCAAATAGGAATGTCCAGTTTTATCCTGGGAAGAGCCATGGTACAAACATGCAAAGCAGGGCAAGATGATTTGTTTAGAATCCATCTATAATTCGGCCAGCTAGGATTTTCAATAGATCAGATTCCACGTTCGTGCAAGCATTTCAGAACAGCAAGAAAGCGCAGAAATATTTAGGCAAATACTTGGTGTTCCAGTCCTGTGTGTCTGCACAAGCCACATACTGTTTCACTTCACTGTACCTCTTCAGGATTACTCGGTAACCAGAAGGTTGTCTAAATAAAGGTCTGCCTAAATAAAGTCCTGAAGAAAAATCCTGTGTTGACCCCAGAATACAGAGTTGAGTCTTGGAAGGGTAGCAGCAAAGGCACCGAATGGTTCAAGTCTGGTTTCCATGAGTGAGCGAGTATCAGTGACCAGGGCAAGCTCAGGCTCCCAAGGCTTAAAGCCTGCTTGGCCCAGCTGCTGGAACTGGGCAAGGCATTGGGGACAGTCCAAGCAGGGCACTAGACCGTGGCTGTGACAGCAGCACTTCATCCTGGCTGGGGTGGCCTTCCCTTACTGCCAGCTCCTCCAGGGGCACCGACGCCTGCCAGCCTTTGCCAGTTATACATCCAGAACAGCCTCCACTTTGGATAACAGAGAGTTTTGTACAAGCAACAAGAAGTTTAATTATGTTTCTCCTCTAAATATGTACTAAAATCTGCACTGGTTTGAGGAGAAGGAGAGGTGAAAAAAAAGGTGGGGGGAGGGGGGCAAGTGTGGGTGGGAGGAGGGAAGGTTTATTTAAAAAAAAAAAAGTCTCAAACATAGAACCACCCACCTGAAGAAAGTCAAAACAGTTTTTGAGAAAATCACTGTCATTCAACCCCACTAAATAGAAACAATGACATAAGTTACTATGAGGCATTACTGCAGAACCAAATGTATTTACTCAAAAGAAAGTATCTGCTGCTGAACACAGCTATACAAGTTAACAGTTGTTTAGAATCAGATACTCACAAAAAGCATTTTTAAGCAAAAGAGTGCCTCTTAAAGAAAAAAAGAAGGATTTTCACATGATCTCACTTAGAAAAAATCTGTTTCAAATTGCCCTACGTGTCCTGGCCTCCAGCCCATTTTTACTGAAGGCCTTTCCTGTACAGTTCCATAGGGGATGGGAATCTCTACAAAGTTTGCCTTAAAAGGACGTGTCAGATGCCCAGTGTATACCGTGTTATGCAGCTACAGAAGCTAACAATTCTGAGTACAAAGAAGTTTCTATCCTTTATTCTCTGAGACAAATTATAAACTACTTGCAGGCAAGAAAAAACATCCAAATTAATGTTCTGTCAAAAAAAAGACAAGGTGAGACAAAAATCAGATATGTGCTGCTGTCCCACAAGAATGTGTGCATCCATCCATCTGTCTTTCATGGGTATTGACTCAGCAACAGGACTATAACAAGTATTTTTCTCCAAATTTTAAACTAAGTCTAACTCTGAAACCACACAAAGAGTACATTCATTTGTAAATTTTAAACAAGCAAGCATTACTGTAATGCAAATCATAGTTTTTATTTTCTGAGGCTGCTAATCCCATTTAATTGTCATGACTGTCAAGCTCTATTTGCTTTCTTCAGAAGTGTTCTAGTCATAGGAGGTACACTGTGAGCTTGCATTCAAAGGATGCAAAATACTTATATCCATAAAAATTAACTTTAGCAAGTTTCATGATTTTCTATCACCAGTGTAAGATTTACTAGAAGTATATTAATCCACCATAAACAAGGTCACTGTAATACATTTTATACATGGACAGAAAATGCTTTAAATTTGAAAGTGCAGACACAAGGTGCTTACTGAGGTTAAACATAACAGAAGTTTCAGCAAACATCCTCACTGTTCATTTACTTGTGCCCCGTGCTGGTGCAGCACTGGCAGTTCTGTCTGTGCAGTCCCCACACACAGGAGCAGACCCTGCCTTGATGTTCATGAGGCAGCAGTAGCTAATCCTGCCTATGCCATGCCACTCATCACCTTCCTCCTAGGAAAAATGGTGTAAGATGAGAGGCAGAGCTGGAAATGACAGCCCTCACTCAGGGCTTAGCACAGGCAGTGACACCTGCCCTGCAGTTCAAGCATGGCCAGCCCTGCCCCACGCCTCAGGTCTGAGGCCTCCAAAGGACAACTGTCAACTCGGCAGGGAAGTGTCAAGATTACTGGGGACTGAAACCATGGGGCAAAGGAAGCCAACTCCTGTGCCAGTGGTGTACAGCAACAACTGCCAGATGTCCCTGGGGCAGCCACTTTCACGCATCTGTTTAATCTACCCAGGGGCTCCTGAGCTGTGACACCGGGGACAGGACATATCTACCAGCTGGGTTCTCTCATTGTTTGTGGGCTCAGGCAAGTGTTCAGAACAGGCATGGGTGCTAACATCCAAGCTGCTGGCAGGAGAAGTGCTTCCATGGCAAATCACTTGCTTCTGCTCATGCTAAGAGATGGATCCTTGCTATGAACTGTCAACCCAATGCTGCATAGGTTCCATCACCACCAGTCTTAGTAGGGCTACTTCTTACTGCTGTAGTGTTAATACTTCCCTTGAGGTAGCCACAGAACTGGAAACCTACACTTGATCATGCCTAAGAGAACAGACTTGTCCTGAGATGGTAACAGTGAAAGTGGTAAATGGATTAGACACATCAAGGTAGAGTAGACACAAGACAGTAAAGGATGAAGATGAGTGGAAACACTGTAGTTAAGATTCTCCACTGCTGGATTACCTTCCTTGTTTAACAACAACAAAAAATCTAATTAATCTGCAGTAATACCAATTCTCAGTCAGTATGAGAACTCTTCACACACAGGACCTAACACCAGGAGAATACAAATTAATAGGTCACTACAGCTTAATAAAGCCAGTGATTCACTGGGTTTCTTTAAAAAAATCCTTTGCAAAATTTCCAGCAAGAGGCAAAACTCATGTTTCAGCAATTGAGGTGGCAAACACGTTCTCAAAAGCACAGGAGGCATCTGCCCAGAAAGGAACACGGCATGATTTGGAAGTGGAAGGCAGCAGGGCCGTGTTCAAGCAAGTGTTGTTGAACACAATTAACTGAAATTTAATACTGTCAAAGTGAAACTAAGCATCAGAAACAAGTAAGCAGCAGAAAATTGTAAACAAATTGGAGAATTCTCATAAATTGGTTGCTGATACGTTAAAAAATGCATCTTAAGACTGACAAAAGAGATGGTCTCATTTTTTTATATCACTAATGTGTTTTTAGTGATGCATGCAGTTATTGTGCCAAACATCAATTCTAAGTTTAGCTATGGAATTATTCCACGGTCATATTTATGTTTCACAGACAGTTTTGCTATGGACTCAATTATCAAAACTGCACCATTAAGTACAAAGTTATGAAGTTCACTTGAACTGTAGATCTGTTACCAATGCATGGATCCAGCTGGAAGAAATTCACAGTCCTTTGAAAAAATACCGAATTTGGACACAAAGAGAAAAGTTCCAGTGTTTTCCACAGTGAAATTGATATTTAGCTAGGAAATGTTAACTTTAAGAGCCATGATCAACTATCAGAAACCATGAATTAACTGGAGCAAACTAAAGTTTAATGCTTCCTCCTATAAATTCTTCTGCCATTTCCTTTGAAATTCCCTTTTCAGTATATATTTCTATTACAGCATTTCTAAGAGCATCATAATATTAGATTTTTTACTCATTCCTCATGCAACAAAATGAAGATTTGTGTAATGCAAATGGTCATGCCGGCTGATTTCATTTTAAGCTAAGCATCTGAATTTATTTCAAAACCTGTAAATTAAAGATATTACTTCTTTAAAAATTATATAAATGTCTACATACAAGAGAATAGGAATGCGGAGATCTTATACTGTCACTTATGATGACAGAAGATATTCTCCTCTGCTCTCAAAGCCTAAGTTTCCACTGCCTTTATCCAGTACCATCTCAGTTTTTATTACATCATTTTAGACTACATTAACTGAAAATGCACTTTTACCAGCAGTAAACATTCTTACCTAGGGCTCGCAAAATTCGGTGACCAAACCTAAAGGTTTGTTAAAGGAAAATAGCCTAGAGGAAGCATGGTAAAGCTTCTATAGTAAAACAAATACATGGTAGGAAAAGTTGCATTTTAAGAATGGAAAAGGGTATTATTTCTGTTTTGAAAGGAGGGGTGAGAAAGAGGAAGGAGAGGTTCAGTTCAACCACAGACAGCCAAAACTTATCTCACTATTAAATCACTAATTAAAAAATCTGAAAGCTAGTGATTTTAATCTGGTTCCCAGATAAAAATATTTATTTAAAAAAAGGTGATTTCTGGACTAAGCAATTAAATCTGTTTAATTGGCCTGTAGCAGGTAAAATTAGATGACAAGAATCTTCTCCTCAGCAGTTTGAAGAGGAACACAATAATCATACCTAGGACTAGTTTGCATTAATCACCACAGACTTCAACTCTTTCTCATTAATCGGTATTTGCCCTCAAGAAGGAAAGCAGGAAACACTACTGCCCTCCTGCACACTTGCAAAACAGGGAGATATTTTGTTTACAGGCTTCATTGGTTTAAGAGCTTTCATTTTAAAAAGTTTGTTTCCCTTCCTCTTCCATTTCACTAGGGCTTGACCTTTCAAGGTGGCAGTTGCAGGGCTGGGATAACTCCCCTTAGTTACTCTGCTGTCTTTAAAAAGTCTGAAAAATGGTCCTGACCAGTGACAGCTTCCTGAGGCAGGGACGGCTCAGAGGGAAAGTCAGGGACGTGCAATAGCCAAATGCTATGCAAAATTTAACTCCTCACACAAACCACACTCCTGCCCACCCTCACTTTCTTAGGAAGATGAAACTGGCACTGTATCAAACGTAAGAGCAGGGAGAAGATAAATGCCTGCCCAATACAAATAACATTTCCATGGGAAGGGTGGAGTCACTAGGAAGCAGCTGAATGGACTGGAACCTCTCCTCCTGCTGCCCGATGTTCCTGTTTGCTCCACACCTTCTGCAGCGAGACAATGGAGCATAAATCAGAGACAAATATAAAATCGAGTTTGCAGCTTTATCTAATTGCATCATCCTCTCATGCTATGTCAACCTCACGTACTGCAGAAACTCCCCCATTGCTCAAGAAGAAAATTATTTCTGGCCTGCAGAAGAAACCATCCATTTCCATCAGTTTAAAGGGCTCCCACTGAATATTTGTTTTGGATCAATTATCTTCTGTGATCTCCAGTAAACAGGGAATCAGCTTCAAAGGGATTACACTGGTTTGACTACCTACACATTTCTCATGCAGACAAGTTTCCTTACAGCTGGGAACCCGCACACAAACTCCACGCTTGCTTTGCAGGAATGAGGAAAAGAGATCCCTAACAGAGACCAGACACCATATTAGTGTGAACTAAGGTAAGGAGTAAAACAAGAGAAGGGTGGAGCCTCAAAAGGAAACAAACAAACAAACAAAAACCACCACAAGAAAAAAAAGCCCTAAACACCAAACCAGACATAGATTTTAAATTTAGAGACTGAATCCTGAACCTCAATTAAATTAAATTCTTAAAAAGCATCAGGACATGTTATAGTCATCTATTCAAATACCATAGCAAACAAAAGGTCTCTCTGAACACTAATAAAATGTCAAATGAGAAAATAAAGAATAAAAACCAAAAGCAAGGGATTTTTTATCCAGCACAGCTGGACCCTCAGGCAGCATAGCTATGAAGCTACCTGTTTACTGCAGAAAAACACTGCTTGGGAATCAGCACTGAAAATTTCAAACAAGGGTATTTAAGAGTAACTATCATTCAAGCAGGGAGGTTCTACAGCTACTTACAAACATTACCCCAATGTAACTGCACATTAAAAAACACATAACACAATCGTTTGCAAAAAGGCCAGTATTTTAGAAAGTGTGATTATAATTGGCAGCAAAAACTGATCCTCCAAGAGTTGGAAACTAATTCTTCAAATCTTCATGAGACAGAAGAATCTGGGAAAGAATTTTTGATCTTTACAGAGACATTATCTGCTGATCCTCTAGAATTATACAGATGAACAGGCACACATCTAACCCACAAACCCATGCAATACTAGACTGGAGGTACACAATATACCTATATATAACACAGTTGCTTTGAAATTTGATCTCTTACAGTGAGAACAACATTCTAAAAGCTCAAAGCTACAATTCCTCTGGAGTTCTTGTTGCTCACTGGAGGTTTTTTCATTTGCTTGGGGTTATTGAAAGGGGATGAGTTCACTTGTCTTTGGTACACTTGAATTGTTTCCTAAGGCACTGCTGCACTGACACTTTCAAAGAATGCAGCAGAAACCTGCAAACAAGTAAACTGGAGCTGCCCCAAAACACCCACCCCCCTGTAGGCAGAGAATGTGAGCAAAACAAAACTCAGCAAGATGAAGTAGAAGGTCCTTTGCATAAATACACAAACCCTCTGCTAATGCACAGGCTTGGAACAGCTCCTCAGCAGGCCCTAAGGAAGCTGATGGCAATAAGAAACTGAAAGAAAGAACAAAGAACTTCTTCCCATCTTGTCCCCATTAAGGGATCACTGTTAAACCTACATCACTTTGCCAATAATCTTTAAAGTAGAAGAGCATCTACTTTCTTCCTAATTCACATGCAATAGTACAGAACACGTTTTGGTCTTTTTTAGGTTTGGGTTGTTTTCTAGGTTTTTTTCAGTCTGTAATGGTGTAGATAAACCACTAAATTTAGATGCTGGAAGCAACCACTCTGGAAGACATTTGGTTGCATGATGTCATCAAACTTTACAGTAGAACCCTCAACCATCCTGAGAAAGCCAATAAAGAAGAAAACAAAGCAAAATGTTGTTGTGTAAAGCATAAATTACAATGTTTAAAGTAACTACTTTTCTCCTTGCTCTCTCCTTTCTACTCAGCTACAAGTAAAACAGGATCTGGGGATCTGCTGAAGCCTGAAACCAGACATGAAACGACCGGTTATTAAAGACCACGTTTAGATTTTATGCCTGTGAATAAAGACACTGAGCATCACCTTATCCCCGCTTGTTTAGCGGTATAATTTTTATTGCAAAGGTTTTCCCTCTTATTAGGCAATTGTTCGCCGCAAGATAGCAGCCAGTCCAACAAGGCAACGTGAGACACCTTTTGTTCCTAAGAGTATGAGAAAAACCTCAGCAAAGCCGCGCACAACCGGCTCCGGCCGCGGGGCCCGGCCGCTGTCAGCGCTGCCTTTTCCGCAGCTTTCAAGCGGAGTTCCCGGGGCGGCGGGGGCGGCCGGGCTCTGGGTGCCGGCTGCCCGGCTGGCGGGGCTCCCCGCGGGCCCGGGGCGCGGGTCCCCCGCCCGCAGCCGCGCCGCCTTTGTGCGCCCCCGCGGGCGGGGCGGGGCGGGCGGACAATGCGCGTCTGTGCGGGCCCCGCGCCGATTGGGCCGCGCGCCGCCGTGCCCATGATGTCATGCGGCTGGAATGCGCCGCGCGGGGGGCTGCGAGCCGCGCAGCGCCCGCTCCGCACCGCGGCATCGCTCCGCTCTGCTCCGCACCGCGCCGCTCGGCGGGCCCGCCCGCGCCATGCCCGGCTCTGCCCCGCCGGGGCGCGCCTGCCCGCCGCGCCGCTCCGCCGGCTGTGGGACGGCTGCGGGCCCCAGCGGCGCGCCCCGCTCGGTCCCGGCGGGCCGAGAAGGCACGGGAGGGATGTCCCGTGCCAGGGCTGCCGGCACGGGCAGGTGCAGCCCGGGCGACTACGCGAATCGCGGCTCCGCACACGGGTCCGCCCGGCGCTGACAGCTGTTCGGTGCCCGCAAGTTTCGTGAGCGGTGCCGCGAAGGGCAGCGCTGTCCCGGGCCGGCGCCGGGCGCATCCCTGCGCGCATCCACCGCGCGGGGCGGGCGGGACCCTCGGCGGCAGCCGGAGGCAGCGGAGCCCCGCGGCGCGTCGCGCCTCATCCCGTCCCGCCCCGCCGTCCCGGTGCAGACAAAGCCCGGCGAACCCCGCGCCGCCCATACCTTGTTCTTGACCTCGGCGGAGAGCCCATAGGAGGGCCCCTTGTTGAAGTGGGTCATGTCGGTGGTCTCCCGCGGTTCGGGGGCGCTGATCGCAGGCGCTGGCGGCTCTGGGCTGAGACGAGAGTCCGCCCGCGGCCGCGGAAAGTTCTAGTCCCTCCCCCCCGGCCGGAGCAGCCGATGCGCCAATCGGGGCGCGGGGCCGAGGAGGGGGCGCGGGGAGGGGCGCCCGCCCCGCCCGCCGCCGCCGGGCGCCGCCCGGGGGTCCGGCCGGGGCGGGGAGCGCCGCGGAGCGGGGGGACGTCAGCGGGAAGGAATCCGCGGGCACCGAGAGCTGCCGCCGCGGAATGCGCCGCCGCCGCGGATTGCTACGGCCCGCGGCGGCCCCGGGGAAGGGGAGGGGGATCTCGGCGAGGGACCGGCGGCCGCGGTCCGGCGCTGCTCGGCTGCTCACGGGGGCCTCCCGCCCCTCAGCGAACTGCCGCACGCGGTGGGAAGCCCCCGCCGGACCGGGATCACGGCACTGAGGACAGGGAGGATGGCGGTAGCTCTGCGATCGGGGCAGTGCTTGCCCTCGGACCTTTCCCGGGCGGTGCGGGACCGCCGCCGGAGAGCAGGGCTTGGGGAACCCGGGCAGAGTGGGACCGGCCGCGGGCGGGGCTGGATACTGGGGGGGAACCTTCGGCCGCTCATGCAAACCCCTCTCTTGCGCTGTGCCGTGGCCTGAGCTACTTGTGAAATTCCTTTAAAAGGTTAGAGATTATCACGAAACTTGGAACAATGCGGGGAGATGGAGCAAGAGGGAGGAAAGACGTGTGCAAGTTGACGAAGTGAGACTGAAGTGTAGCAGGACGACGGGCTCATGCTCGTCTCCATCTCATAGTTCCTCTGCGCCATGTGGTCCTGGGCACGGATCCTGCGGGAGCAGCACCTCCGGAGTTTGGTTGCGGTTACCCCTTCCCTACGGCGTGAAGGCACTGAAGGACTGCGCTGTGTTAGTGGCCGCTGGGGAGCCGTGGGAGTCCCGTCCCTCTGCGGAAAGCACAGGGCGCACACGAGGTTTGCGTGTTGGGCATACCAGCGGGATTACAGCCAGCCCGGGGCGCGCTCATTCCTGGGGAGACACCGGCGGACCGCGGCTGGCTTCGGCACTGAAGCCACTCTGGAAAGCGAGTACACAGTGAACACTTGGTCCATTGAGTGAGGTCCTGACCCGAAAATACAGCAGTGTGTTTCCTTCAGTGTTGGAGTAACCCTAGGCATGCAAAGTAACCTTTCAGATACGGTTAAATTTTAACAGATTTGAAAATAAAAATCATAAGATGAGCCACTGGTAGGACTAGTTGCATAAGGCACAGCAGGCTGTAAGGCTGGCTGCTGGAGCTGTGGCCCACTTAGCCACCTACTTGATATCCCACAGAGAGAACAGGTCTGTGCTTCGATTTCGTAGCAAAATATCAGGACTAAGTGGTCGTAACTCCGGCTGAAACCAACGGGGCTCTTTCAAAAGACTTGCGGTGGGGCCGTAGCAGTCCTGAGGAACTCGCAGGACAGCCCGGAGGTTGTTTTGTGCTGTGGTGCTGCGGATCAGCTCAGCTCAAACCGCTTCTCCACTGCTCTGCCTCTAAGGAAAACAGTCAGGGCTGTTCCTAATTAAAGGAAGCAGAACTGCCTAAAGAACCCATTGGGAAAAGGAAACTGTGCAAGAGAAGCAGGAAACTGAAGAATGGGGTGAGGGAAATGGCAGTTCACATAAACATAATGAAAGTTCATTAGTTTTTAGACATTCATGTTGGGATAAACTCATCTTTCATGACCTCAGAGAACATGTGATTTAGGGCTAGATTCAACATCCTCCAAAGTCCTTGGAAATGTTTCCATTGACTTAAGTGATGTTGGATCAGGACACTGTTTGTTAATGTTCTCAATCAATTTTGCTTGCAATACACAGTGGCTTGGGAAGTTTGAGACATTTACCATTGGTGTGATTTTCTCATGTCCATAAATTATATGTTTCATCAATTTTTGGAATAAAATGGTCCTGATTAGTAGCAGGCAAAAATATGGCCTACCATTTTCTTGCTGTACAATTAGGTTTAAATTATCCTCAAATAAATCCTGTAGTTTGTGGGGCTTTTACCTCATCTGAGCAGGGCACAAATACCATTGGTTGTTTTTATGTTGATACTGAACATCTGATTAGAAAATGACCAATCTTTTGGGGTGATTGCTGCCTTTTATTCTGTGACCAGGAATATGCTCACACCCTGGGGGAAGAGGCTGTACAAGAAATATTTGAGTGTAGTTAAAAACACATTCTGTTTTTTATCGCTCCGACAACACAAAGCAAATTTAAGCCCGTCAGTGCACTACAAAGCAGCTGGAGCACACTGGGCAATCTGGCTCATTATGGGTAAATCTCTTATCTTTGCCCTATTTTTCCACATTTCTTATTACTAAGGCTGTTTGTATGGAAAGAGGATTTGTAGAAGAATTATTCCCCACCTGAAATCTTAATCCTCTCTTTGACATGGTAATAACTTCTTCAGCCACCGCACATAATATCATAAACACGCGCTGATGACTTCAGTTGGAAACTAGAGAAAAAGAGCTCTGAGGAGACTAAGTCTGTTTTCTTGGAAACATCAACCATAATCCTACAAATATTCTTGCACATGAATTGTTATAAGCATGTGTAGTCCTGTTAAACTCCCTGAGTTTAAATTATCCCGTGTGTAATTCCACCTTAATTTATAGAATTAACGTGGCTCAATCAAACTTCTAAAATACATTTGGTTTCTGTGTTCTGTTCAATGACTGAAGATGTGCAAGGGGGAGGTGAACCTAACCACCCCTGAGGTGGAGCACTGTCTCCTTCCTACCCATCTGATCCTGATAAAGGGCCTTGGTTTAATCAGCTGGCTCAGCTGAGGAGTGGGATGATTTCCCTAAAGGATAAAAGGAGAGAGTTTGGGAGCGCTAAGCTGTGTAGAAGAAGATAATTTGCCAGGATGAGCTCCAAAGGGTGATCCATAAAGGAAGGAGGAATGCATTGGTGAGTGGTGTGGCTGGTCTGAGGAATTGGGATCTGAACTGGGGAGAATGGCGGTACCAGCCTGGGCTGGGTGGAAGCAGATGAAAAAATACACCTCCATGTACACCACATGTTTGTGGTCATGGGTGTGATTTTTGCCTGGAGCAGAGGAGTAGGTTCCTGGGTGGGAGGTGGGAGCTACAGGGCTTGGGAGAATTAAAGCAGGAGTTTTGCTGCCCTGTACAGGCAGGAGTGACTGTGAGGAGGAGGGGCCCTGCCGTCGATGGAGCTCGCTGGCCTGCAGGTAACTGGGGGGGGAGCTGGTAAAGACAGTGCTGGCCTGGGTGCTTTAGGAAGGGAAGGACACTCCAGAACTTCTGAGTTACAACTGTGTCTTCTAAGGATTAAGGAAATAAATACCAGTGAGTAAGTGAGCTGACCTGGTGAGGCCAAAGGAAGGCTGGGCTGTTCTCTTCCCCTTTGATGTGCCTCAGCTGAGGCAAGGAGCTAACTAAGCCCTTTGTTCAATTCTCTTGAATTTGGGGGAGTTTTTCTCAGGCTGCCGTGTCAGTGTGTTAACTACTCCCAGTGTTGTGAAATGGCCTGTCCCAGGGTGGTAATGACCCTAACACTCAGTAATGTTTTAGCCTAATTAACTTACGTGACTAAAGTTATTAAAATTGCTGTAGGATAAATACAACTTGTGACTCCAGTAAGACTTGAATCTTACTGATGGTCAAGACCAAACAGCAGTAGCATTGAAACTGCAAAGAAAGCTCTACAGAACAGCCAAACTACTACCCAAAACTGTTCCTAATCTTTCATTTATTAGGATTCCTTTTCAAAATAATGTATGTCCTAGGTAAGCTGTTAAAAAGTTTATTCATATGTTATCTCAAATATCTCCTTTAAAACCTTGCTGTGCTCATACTGCTACTTACTTTGGAACATTCTGAGGGTATGCAGCATTGCCCTTGGTACTTTGATTAAACATGTCATGCTGTATGTGTGCTGTATTGCCTCTCAACTACTTCACCAGACCATTCTCATCCCACGAGAGATCCTCCTGCCTTGTAGAACAATTACAGGCACTAAGAGGTGTTTGTAGCCCACTCCTCTTTCCTGTGTACCAGACTACAGAAGACAGCATTTTCTCAACAGTCATTAATTCTACCTAAAAGTAACTTGCAAGTGTCTTAAAATCAACATCTGGAAAAACTAAGTACAGAGACTTCTTTCAAATACCACAAACTGAATCATGGGGCCAAATTCAGCCTTGATGGAATTATTATCTGATATCTGTGTTCTGTGTTTTCCCTACGTTGCTTGAGTAAATTCCCTTATATGGAGATGTTTTTTGAGATGCACATGATGCCAAAATGCTCAGAGAATCGCATAGGACCAAACCTAAAATACTGAAGTAGAAAAAAAAAAAAAAAGAAATTCAAACACAGACTTTTCTTGAAAGAAAGTTCCCTCTTGAGAAGGGAACTTAAGCATCAGTTCTGGCAGTTGTAGTACTGGGGGAAGTACTGGGAGCCTAGGTCTTAACTTTGGGAAAGACTCCCCTTTGTGACTAGTTTTTAAGGACATAAATGCTACTCATGTTTATGGTAAAATAACTCACTGAAGGGACTTATCTATGTGTTTGTCTTTTTGGAGATTAAGCTGTATTTAAACTAAAACAATATATTCACTTTGTTTAAATATCTAAAGGTTTGCTTCTTAATTCATTACTTTTTCATTGATTCTAACACTGATGTCATCTTCTGTCCTCCATACATTTATAAGAAGGGGGGATTGTTACCTGCTTGTGCTAGCTGTTCATAAATAAGCTTAAGGCAGATTTTTCTGCTTTTTAAAATTTTATTTTAGGCTCATGACCAACTCTTAAAATGTAATAGCTGCATTCTTATCAGTGAGGCTATAGCTCAAAAACAGTTGAATGCTGAAGTACATTCCATGGTAATACAGGAAAAAGAAAATCAAATATAATTTATCTGCAACCTGTGTTGTCAGGTGCCCCTCCCTGCCTGGGTGAGAGGCTTGCTGCTGGTGTTGGTTTTTACCTTGCAAAAACCAGAACACAAGCAGAAGGCAACAAAGGACTTCAGATTGCTTGCTGTGCAATCAAAATGCCTGACATATTTTATGATTCTGTTCCTCCAGCAAAGGAACAGCAGTCTGTTGGCTTGAAACAGGTGGGTCAGAGTGCCCTTTCTCCCTCTCATTTGATGGCTTCGCTTCTCCATCACTGGGACCTAAACACTTGTCCCATGTCATCAGCATGCTGGTGCTGAAGCGTTGACTCCATTAACAGCCATCAGTTTTATTCACAGTGATATTTACCTACAACAAAAGGCAATGCCTGCAGGGACAGCATGTGCTACCAGACTGTTCCTTGTGAGGAAGACAAGACTTTGTGTGTTTTTCTTCTTTGTTCTATTTCATGTGTGTGGAGCAAAAAAACCAACTCAGCTCTTGTATCTCAACTTAAGGCAGACTTTGGTAGGAAAATAACTTGGCACTGTACTGTATCTTTGTGCCACTTGTAAACATTAGACCTCTTAAGAGTGGCCTTTTCCTTCTTAATTATTTTGCTTCTGATGGCTCTTCTTAAAACTTCCCATCAGTCACACTGTAGCTCCTGAAGTTCACTGGGCCACTTCCTTGGCAGCCCTGGGTGAGCCAAGGCTGGGACCAACCAACCAGGACACACCAGAATTTCTCCTCCCCACGGCAGAGGAGTGAGCCACAGAGGCTGAGCACACACACCTGCTGCCACAACTCTATTTGAACTGCAATTCTGTGATGACCCAGGGAAAGGCCAAGTGGTCTTCACATGAGCTGCTGCTCTGGGAGCTGAGGGAGTGCCCCGAGCCACGGGCACCTCTGCCCTGATGAGAAGGAGCTGCTGCCTCAAAATTATAAACATCAAATATTAAGGACATGTTCCACTCTTACACTCTGAATGGATGCAAAAATTAATGCTATAACAGGTTAATTCTAATGCAGAATGACTTTGAAGCCTGAAACTTGCCTTATTTTTCTATGAAGCTTCATGAGTCAGTTTTGCCCTCTCTTTTGGAGGGAATGACTGTATGAGGGAATTGGTGAAAGGGAGAAAACCGTAACTTTGTGGTATTTTGCGCTTCTGTAATTCTTGGCTTCTAGCTACCACTTTAACTTTCCATATATACATATGAAATATAGATTTTCACATAGATATTTTGAAGAAGCAATTTCTGTCTCTCCAGGATGCAGAAGAAATTATTACATTTACTATTTGGCTGAAGCATGCTCAGCATGATCTAAGATTGATTTCAACACTTTATCTCCCTTCTTGAACCTCCAGACTTGATTTTTATGCTACTTGAGCACGTTCTCCTTGCTTTTATTTCAGTGCAGCTCTTAACAGGTCTGGACAAATTCGTGTCTTTCAAGGCCTGGTGTGTTAACACCAATTTTTTTCTTTGTTCTCCATTGTGTTCCCCAATAATAACCTCACAAGAGGATTGATTCAAGATAGGACATGGTAACTTTTTTCATGCAACTTCATGTTGCATTATTTGAATTTAATAATTTGGATGCCAAACACAAAATAATTACAATTGACCTGCGAACAGATCAGTTATTTGATGGTTAAAGTCTTCATGCTCACTTATTGGAACAAGACTATTCTTGAGCAGTGCTGATATTTTAAAAGCTTGGTTAATTATCCAGTAATAATAATTTTAATCCACTCTTAATAATCAAAATGTTAATATAGAAAATTCTTCTTCTTGCTGCCTAATTCCATTACTTCTTCCAATTTTAATTATCTAGGCAATATTTTCTAAATGAGACTAATTCCTTGTCAGAAATATTTTCCGCTTCCGACAAGGTATTCTCACAAGCTCGAGAAAATATGCTGATTTTTGCCTGTTAACTTTATTATCTTTCTGTGAATTCTCATGATAAAGTTATACTTAGAAGTTAAGATAATTTCAAGAGCAAAACAATACATAGCAAGTGATAGTCAGAGTGCTTTATAGGGTTATTTGGGACTGGAATGGTGCAAAGAAGCAGAGAATGCTGAGTGTTGCACATGAGTGACTGGCTGAGATACAGTGGCATTTAGCCAGAGGCTGGCTACCATGGCATGGAAACTCAGTTATTACAATGGTTTGGATCCCAAATCTGTTTGAATAAGAGAGGTTTCAAATAATCCATGTCACTGTTAATGTACTTCAGTACATGTCAGAGGATGTGATTCAGACTTGGGGGAGAGAAGGGAATTAGGAATGCTGATGCTCAGATAACTGAGACTGTACCAGAACACAGAATGCTGAGGTTTTTAGCCACTTTATCCCAGATCATTAATCTTGTCTATTTTATGCTCGCATTGCATCCTGCAAAACTTCAAATCTCCAGAAGATGTTGAGTGTGGGGTTTTTTTGATGGTTTGGGGTTTTTTTGCTTGTTTATTTTGGCTTTGTGGTTTTTTGATGCTATGGAAAAGTACTTTTTTCCCTTCTTTTTCTTTTTTTTTCTCCCAAACTGAAACAAAGATTTAATATTTAAAATCATTATTTGCTCAAGTTTTAGTGCAAGCAATACCTATTTTTTGAAACTCACTGATATCAATATGATGTACTTAGTGTGTGCAAAGTGTGCTTGCTCAGTAGCAAATGCATTACTGGGATGGTTCAGTTCTGTATCTGCAGCTCCCACATGTGTTCACCCATCTCCAAAGGGGGCTGTGGGATGGAGTAGGAAGTACTGGTAAGGTTTACTTGTAAACACAGAGGAAAATTCTGGTCATGGGGATTAATGCTGCAAGTAAACAGATACAAAATAAAATTGTATCAGTGGTCTATAATAAACTTTCTTCAGAGGAAAAGCTTGGCAAAGGAGCATATAGAAATGTTCATTACATCACAGCACAGTGCTGAGCTGTGTAAATTCAGTCTAACCAGTGTAAAACCTTAATTGCTTTGTCATAGATTCTGATTCTTCAGTCAACCTGAAGGAACTTGGTGGGGGTGTGTGTTAGGGGAACAAGGCAGCAGTAATAATTGCTCTCCTCTCAGAAATACCTGTTCAGCCTTTCCAAAGTAATACTTTACATGGAAGCAGCTCTCTCTGTATTTCCTTAGCCTTCCTATTCTACCCCCAGTGTTATTCAAAGAAAATGTTAGATGAAGATTTTCATGAATAATCTCTAGTCTGGAGTTAAATGAAAAATATGTTTAGAATTGGGATGTGCTCTGACCTTTGCTTGTCAGTGGTCATCTTCTGTCTTAAAGTGACAGAAGAATGGAGATCTTTCCACCAATAATTTTGAAAGTATTTATTTTGTATCTAACTTAGTGTACCTTGTTATGAATTTACTTTTTAAAGGAATTATCATGAGTATTAATGCAGAGCTGCTAAGATATAACTTAAGTGCTTCTTTACAAATAGAGCTACGTTACTTCAATATTTTGCTTTTCAGTGTGGCTATAAAAAGCACATTTAACTGTAATTCCCAGCTGTCATGCTTGTTTTTTTACAAATGGGTGCCTGCAAAAACAGGCCCTGTTTACTGCTGCTGAATAATAATTTCTGGATGTCATCTTGGCAGTGAATGTTGGGGAGATATCCTTTAAGCCACTGAATTGGAGGTTAGGACATTCATTTCAGTGTCAGCTGACATCCCAAGCTGGATCACAAATGAAAAGCAGCAGAGTTCAATTGCAGTGTTTAACAATAAAGCAGGAAACTCTAATTGCCAAGCTACTGGCAGCTGAAAGTAGAATTTACCATAATGCTAACTGAGCAGATCTGGCTGTTGATATAGCATTACAAATATCCACTCTTTCTTAAACCAAGTAGAGGGCTTTTTTGATTTTAAGAACCTACTGTGCACCAATGCATAGAAGGGGTAGGATTACACACAGCAACTTCACTGTAAAATCTAAAATACTTCTTAAGTCACAATATTAAAAAAAAGCTATAATGTTTTTATAGACTCCTTTAAGTACAAGGACAATTTAATCCATCTAAGAATATTCTCTTTCTCTTCCTCTGAAGTTTATACAAAATCTCTTTGAGCAGTTGGATAAACCTGGTATAGTCCAGGTCATCTCACTGCATCGTTATCAATACCTGACTTTTGTATTAAAAAACCCACACCCCCAACACACTTCCTAAAAAAAAAAAAAAAAAAAAAAAAAAAAAAAAAAAAAAAAAAAAAAAACCACTATAAAAAGGCACTCCAAACTGGAAATGAAACATGAAACATTCTGGGTGGAACAGTGGGCTTGTGTCTGTTCTAGTGTTCATTAATTCATCAATTTACAATACACGTTTAATATGAATAGTATCTTAATTGATAAAATGTTATAAGTTTTTTTTTTTAAAACCCTAAAAATTCTTCAGAGAGACTCTCATTTCCCCCATTTTCTGTTAAATATTATTACCCCTATTCTGTCTCTCATTAGAGAATAACAAACACATCAAACATCTTGTTTAGCTTTGTTCCTCAGGTACATGTAAAGGTAACACAAAGTATTTGTAAAACTCACCTTATCAACCAACAAATGCATCCCTTTAGAGATGCATGCATGGTTAAAGCCTATCCTTGGCACAGTTAAATGTGAGATTGCTTATTTCTGTTGCATGCATATTTATGTCTGACTAGTTAGTGAATTGGATTATAAAACATTAAAAAATTTTGGGCAGGGGAGTAAAATAGATACAAGAAATTTTAAATGGGAAATTTTACACTCTGCAGAATAGTGACCTGAGTTTAAATAAGCATGTCAACAAAGGTCCATCATCATGTATCATATGCCACTTTCATTTCCTTCTCCATTTCCACTGCTGCGTGAAACAGCAATGAGAGGAAAAATAACCAAAGCTGTTACTGTGAGAGCTACTGGTTTTCTTGAATTCTTGTGCAAAATTATGGTTCTTACCAAGCAGCTTATGCAAGATGACCTGTGCCTCTGAGTACTTCCTATTGATTTCAACAATACTGGTCATGAGACTACAATTTCGCTATCAGGAAGTATGTTCTTTGGAAAAAGTCAAATTCAGGTTTCAGAAAGGTCTAGGGTTCATTTTGTGCTGTAAGCAGCCTGAGGGCTCAGTGCTTACTTTCCTAGATCCTCACCCAGCTCCTGGAACAAGCAGGAGTTTGTTGGCACAGTATGGCCAACCAAAGGAGAGGCCTGTCAGAGTACTGACTGAGAGCCAGGCAGCTTTCTCAAACCTCCTGCTCTGCTGTTTTGGTTTTCTGTCCCATAATACAGACACCATCCTCTTACCACATTACTCTGTGTCCAATTACATAAGCTTCAGTTAAATAATCGTTGTGTGTTCATAGCATGTAAGCTGTCCTTTGTTCACTAATAAATTAATGACTATTTTTGCTGAAATAAAAACTAATGTCCTAGGGGACATTTGTCCTAAACACTAAAGACAGCAACCTCTGTGAACTAGTTATTGCCTATGTGAACTAGTTATTGCCTATGTGAACTAGTTATTGCCTATGTGAACTAGTTTCCTGAAGTCAGCCTGGAAATAATAGATTAGGGTTGTATGGTCTATTCCTGGTGCTGCTAGGTCTGACACATACCCCAGGATCAAAGCTCTTATGTACCATGGTTGTTGATGTTCCTTGCCTGACTGGTACAGAAGACTGTACCTGTGTCCAAGCTGATATGTGAAGTGCACTCAGGGCAATGTGAATGCAATTTCCCCTTATCTGTACAAGATTAAAAGGGGCATTGCAATCTGTCATAGAAAATATTTATTATGAGAATTTTACTGCTTAAGCCTGTGATAGACTTAAAATAGCCAGTGTTAGATAAAAATGTGTTTCTGAAATGCACAGTTAAGTTATAAATCAAAAATTTTAAGTGACTCTTTAAAGCTCCAACATTTATGACATGCATGGCCTAGTAGTGGTCTGTGTCAGGCTTTTACTAAGTGCACCAGCTACCAGAAACAAAGTGGGATTGCCATGGCTACATCCTTTCATGCTTGTGTTCATTCCCAGTGCCTCCTTTTGGGAGAGCAGAAGTTTCTTTAGAGAACTAAAGCTGTTCTCTGACCAGCAGGTCCTGTCTGTGGCAGTAACTCCCCAGCCCAGCACAGTGACTTGGTTTCAGCTGTGATCAGGAGGGGCAAAGGCAACAAAAACATGATTTGAAGGGAGACACAGGCACTATGTGTGCAATGTGTTTGAACAACCATGGAGACATCTACCAAGGGTCTGCCAGAACCCTTCATTTCCATTAAGGAGGTGTAAGAGACACAGTTGCTAGAGAGAAAGGGTGACAGTGAGTCTTTTGTGCTTTTTGCTTCAAGCGTGGGGCAAAAATATCTTCAATTGGATGGTGCCACTTGGCACTAAACAAAGTAAAGGTTTCTGTGCAAATGCCACTCTCTAACTCCCTCTGAGCTACTCTTCCCTGTGGCATCCTACTTTCCCTCCTGTCCCAGGGAAACTGCCAGCTGCTTGGATGCAGTCTGTGATTGCTCATTGGCTAAGGCACATGGATAAGCTCATTTGGAGGTGAAAATGAGGATGGAAAAGGTGGTCACTGGGTATGCTCTGGGGCCCCTTGCACAGATTTAAGGGGGCCTTTTTGCTTTACAAACATGACTTGCATTTGTATGTTTAAAATTATCTATGCAATATTTGTATACAGCAGTCTTTTTTTTCATGGCATTAACTGTCCTGTGTTATGACAGGGTGTTTTTGCATGGAAAAACAGGTGTCTGAAAAATTGTGTGAGTACAACTTCAGAAGCTGGTTTTGAGACTTTGACTACTGTTCCCAGAAATCCTTAATGTCTTGCAAAATAGAACAGAACAGCATAACTTTATTGGAATGGTGATGGCTGAGTTGTAAAAATTTGAATCATTGGCTGAAAGTAGATCTGTCTGTTTAGCTTTCTTCTGGTATAACAAGTAATCTCTTAAGCTGTTTTTAGCAAGAGTCCACCTTTTTCTTATATAGTTATTTTATTACATTCTAACTGGTGCTCCTCTTTTAACTTACCTCCCTCCTTTTTTAAAATAAAATTAACCCGTTTTTAGATGTACTTTATATACTCTCCAGTAGGAGAAAACCAGGTCAAAAGAGATACACCTCTGAATATTTACTATTTGTCAGCTAATGCATATCTAGATAAAACAATCTGATAAAGAAAATTCATTTAGAATTTGGCTTCCATGCTAGGATTCAGACAACAAATTTCTGGATGCCTTCAGTTCTCTTTGAAAATCTTTGCCAATTTTGATGATGATATTTCCATAAAGTAATATTTGTTTAAAAGTATATTTCTTCTTCATTTTTCTTCAAATCTATAAGATACTATGGTTTCCTCTTTTGGAAATGGAGAAAAAGAGGTAGTGTATTTCACATCAAACATTCCTTGTATGTAATGCAAATATGTTTGCCATAATATTAATATTTAAGAGAAAAAACTGAGACATAGCAAACCCCAAGAATCTAAACTTAAGGAATCCAGTCAGTGACCTTTAACTCTTTAGCTAGACCCTGGGAGGGCTGTTTTCTGTTCTGTGCTGGGAGAGGAAGAATGCAGTTTTCCCCTAGAACAATAGACTGTTTGGTTGTACCCACCTTCTAAAAACAAAAGATAAGAAAGAACTTCTCAATAACAAGATGCTAGTTTACTTCAGCTCCACTGTGCTTTTGGAGAGAACTAGCAGTTATTTGAGATAATCTTCTCAAGGGAAAGTCACTCAGGTTGATAACAAAACTTCCTTTAAGAGCATTTGAGCCAGAAGTCTTTTTTTCTGAACTATCTCCTTTGACTGTGATGTAGTGTTTTGTTGAAGGCTTTGGTCAGTTAGGCCGTGATCTTCCCATTTCATTTCTACCTGCTTCAACTCTAGAGACTTCTGGGTCATTTCTAATCCAAGTTTTCACCTGCTAGAACTAATTATAAACTGCTGAAAAGTAAATGCCCTTAACTCAAGTAGGCACTTGAGCCAGTAAGGAAAATAGCAGTCCCAGGGAATGGTTACCATCCCACACCCTCCTAGACAACAATCTGCATTAAAAACCACTTTATATGTGCTTTTTTAACCTGTGTTTCCCAGGTTTACCAGAGTAAAGAACATGCTGTTGGGGAAACATAGGCTGAGATACTCTTGATTTTGCTCCCCCAGAAGGCTGGCAGTGAAGAAAAGTGGGAAAAGTCTTCCCAAATCCTTGAAAATGAGAATCCTCCACACCAGATGACCTGGAGAAAATCAGTTTTTCAGGACAGCCTCTTGTGAAGAAATCTACTGTTACCTTCAGAGTGTTTACATGGGAGGTTACAAGTCTGAACAGGCAAGTTCTTTCTTTTAGCAGTAGTCATTGTCATGCAGGTGACAGGTGAAAGAAAATTCCTGGAACTCCACAGTGTTCAAAGGCAGACTCGCAAAGTTTATGAACCCGCAGTCGGGAAGCACACCAAGCCCCCCGATCCTGCCCTGGGCAGGGCTCTGAGGGAGTAACAGAGCGGGCAGAGCCGCTCTCGCTGGGGCCGCGGGCCCGGCGGCGCTGCTGCCCAGGCAGGCGGGGCAGGCCGCGGCCTCCCGGGGCCTGAGGGGCGCTCAGGGCAGCACTGACCGCCAGCACTGACCGCCTGCCCCTGCCCAGGGCAGCACGGACCGCCAGCACTGACCGCCTGCCTCTGCTGAGGGCAGCACTGACCACCAGCACTGACCGCCTGCCCCTGCTCGGGGCAGCACGGACCGCCAGCACTGACCGCCCGCCCCTGCCCAGGGCAGCACTGACCGCCAGCACTGACCGCCCGCCCCTGCCCAGGGCAGCACTGACCGCCAGCACTGACCGCCCGCCCCTGCCCGGGGCGGCACTGACCGCCAGCACTGACCGCCCGCCCCTGCTCAGGGCAGCACTGACCGCCAGCACTGACCGTCTGCCCCTGCTCAGGGCGGCACTGACCGCCTGCCCCTGCTCAGGCCTCCCTAAACCCCAGCCCCGAGCTGTGCTGCTGCCCCTTACCCAGAGCACAGGGAGAGGCTGCCTCTGTCCTCTTACCCTCTACTCTAGTTCCCTTGAAAAACAAAAAGCAAGACTGGGGAGAGAAAGCACTGATCTAAAATAAACTACCATCAGCCATAATAGAGTCCCGTGTATCTCCAATTTATCAAACTAGCTGCAACTGTGCAGAAAGTCATGATAAGATAGTTCTCACTCTGGTTCACGGGAAAAAAGCCCTTGGACACATCAGATTTACTGCAACCAAGTAATTTTCAAGGACCTCAATATGTGCTGCACAAAAATCCTTCTCACATAGCCTTAACCTATTAACTGCTCTTTAATTTCAGACATAATCTTGGTTAAAACCCACAAAAACTCCCTGTTCTCACATGTGACCACATCAAGGGACTCTGCTTATGCTGAGGATTAAGCCTGTTGGACAGGTTATAACAGCTGGCTTCCCCACAGGACCTTGCAGTATCGTGACAGTAGTTTTCTGCAGTGTTTTCTGATGATTTCTAATGGCTTTCTGCATGAGCAGCCTATTCCTCTGGACCCTTGTTTCCTAACAGCAGGAACCATTGTTTCTGTTGAGCTGAATTCCACCCCCCCATTCCCTACCAGAATAGCTGCTGCAATGTTTTGACATCTGATGCTGAGGAAAAGCCTTCCCGGAGAGTCCCCTCCTGCCGCAGCGAGGAGCTGCTCTTGGCTCCACCAGAGTCAGGCTGTGCACTCTGGAGGGCGTTTCTACTCTTCTTTGAGCTTTTTGCTTTGTTTATGTTTCTGCAGCCAGCCACATAGCTCTGTGTGTGTACAGATTACAGATGTGTTTATATTGCTTTATAGGTGGGATAGTTGTAGAATTACATTTTGCCAGATGAATGTGAAATGCTGGAGTGTGCTTTCACATACTTACTGCCAACAAAATACATTTTAAAAGTTGTTCCAGTGTATGGGATACCACTTTTCATGGCAAAGCCTTAAGTGTATATTGTACTGCGGAAAGTAAGGTGCTAAAATGAGAAAACAGGATATACTGGAAGTCAAAATCACTGTATCAGGAAAAGAGGGTAGCTCAGTTCCTTCCCTTATTACAGATTTTTTCTTTCGCTGTTTCAGAGCTTGACTCAGTTCAATTTCCCCAACTGACAGTTTTGCTCTGTTTGATGTAGATTTGGTAAGGCTTTTTGCACATAATCTTTGAAGAAAGTCTTCTTAAACGAGTAAGAATTGTGCCTGTAGCATGACACTTGTCACCTTTTTATTTATCTTAAGAAGTGAGCAACAATTTTCAAAAGGTGCACAACAGACTACAAGGACAGTTTTGACAAGACCAGAGGAAAAATGATACTGGTTTAATGCTCTGGGGGTTTTGGAAGACTGTAAAGTACAAACTGTCATGAAGCCAACTTAATATAACTGTTTCCTTTATACTCTAAGTTAGATTCACAAGGGACTTCACTGCTAGCATAAAGGAAATAAAGTCTGTTGTGCTAGAAAAAGACTTTGTTGCTTATAATTTTTAAAATGATACAAAGTTTCCTTACAGGAAATGTTACATTCATACAAATTCCCATATTTATTTGTAGACAAAAGTTACCATTCACATAGCAGGAAAACTAGATGAAAACAGAGACAGCATAGACTTAGAGCCACTATGAATTATTGGCAAACAGACCTACATGACAGCAATAAATACAAATACACAAAAAAATTACTTAAATGTAGAGAAATCTTTATTGTCTCATTTTTAAGTACCAGCCTAATTTCTTAACAGGAATTCTTGGAAATAAATTACTACAGGAATGCATGTGAGAAGCTTGCAGAGTCTATTTCAGGTAAAGCTCAGCTTATCTTCTGTTGTTACACAATTCGACCAAGATATACTGACTTGGGATATTTTTTCTTTAGATCAGGCCACTGAACAATGAAATAATCTGCAAAGTAGTAAAGAATCTTTCCAGAGAGGGATAAAGTTTCCACACGGCAGATGCTCTCTACATACACAATGATTGTTCTCTTTATTCGTAGAAGGCCAAGAAGAAAAGCAGATAAACAGACAGGAACACATGTTCCTGGGCCATTGCACAATATCTAAAAGAGATGAAACACATTACAAAAGTGAGTAATAAGTTTTTTTCATACAGTAAAGAATTAAGCTGATATTCACTTAACATTATATTTACACAAAAATATGTATTTCAAAATATATTTCAAAAAACCCAGAAAAGGCAGGTGAATATGAAAAAAACAGTGGGGGCAAACAAAACACATTGTTTCAAAGTAGCTGTCAAAAATACCATATTTCTTTACATATCATCAAGGAGAAAAAGACCCCTGAGATGGCACAGTTCTCTCTATGAAGGAAAAGTTTACAATTCCTTGATTCATGGGTATATAAACAAAACAGCTTCCACTCTCAGTCACAGCTTTGTGTTGTATCAGTCATGAAATCTGTGCACATAATAAAGCCAAAGAAATTTAATTAGGATTAAACCTGGGATCCAATTACAAACATCTTGAACCTTGGCTTAAGTTAGCAAAACACATAAGCATTCATCAAAAATGTGCTGATGGATTAGGACCTTCACAAGAATCTCTCAGCTATGTGTGACTAGATTTTATTTTTTATTTTTAATAAACACTAGGAGATAGTTAAAAGCTAACAGAAGGTAGGTGTTGTGGTAAAAAACATGTCATGTCCTTTGAACAGACGAGCTCAAATTCACTTATAAATGTTAACAATTAAAGGAAAGTATTCTTTTAATTTTAGACATTGTTCAACTGAAAAACAGATTGCTTAAAAAAGTAAAAGGTTTAAACCAGGGTATATTAGGCACTCCACTTGGTATCAAAATTGATTTCAGGCAAGAAATTTCTTACTAAACTTAAATACCACCATGTAATCAGCACTGTTCTGCACAGCTGGAGTTACATGGAAATAAAGAGTTCTTTTATAAAATCATGGCCCTATATCCCATAGACTCACATTTTTTTTGTTCCAAGTTCACCAGCTTGTGAAAGATATTATGCTGGTGGGGGGAAAATCTGGATTTCTGCTTCAAGGCTGTAACAATTAGTTCAGAACACTTCCTTTCCTGCTTCATGGCAAGATCTCACTGATAAACTGGTTAGCAGCACCTAGCCTTAGCTAAAAGCAGCAACATTTGGTGCCATGGAGTTCCAAATTCTCTCACCTATTCTTTGCCTTGATCAGAGCCCCAGAAATCCAGCTTGGGGATGTGACGACTGTAATGTTGTGTTTTCTGACCAGAATCAACAGACTGCTTTTAAAAATGTTCTGATTTTATTGTTGATCTTAATTGAACTATTTACTAATGTAAGACTTCACTGATGTTTTCTCAGAGTCCCTTACAAGTAATATGCTGTATGCAGTTTTAATCTTGAAATTTTAGGGTATCCACATCCACAGATACTCAAATTTGAAACTTTCAACAATGTACTTATTTTGTATTATTTTTGTATTGGATAGCTAAGAAGCTGAATACATCATCTCTGTATCCCAGAATTTTGAAAGAGTAGTATACTGTGGTTTCAAACCTCCTGCTGAATCTGATTTCAAGCACATCCACGCTGGGACTTTAAATCCTACTCTACAATCTACTGAGAGTGAAGATCTTTTTTTTATAAATGTGGTGAGTAGGGACATAAACCAACCACACATGCTGCCTTTTTGCATTTCAAAGAAACTTTACCATATCTGTAAATTACATAATGCATTTTGCCATATTTCCTGGAAAGTTTGATTAATTTGCATGGATGATGACAGCAACAGTGGTACATGGCTACTGATATATAACTTAAGGCATGTTTAGGTATCTCTCTTTGTAATAACATTTGTTCCTGTAGTGTAAATACAGACATAGGAAACAATGTGTTCTCCTGTATCTGCAGGCAAAACCCACCAGCATCCCTGCAGAAGCGGGGCTGTTTCAGATAAGTGCATAAGAAGCACCTAAAGCCCCCCCAAATTATTTACTACTTACTATTTTTGTGAGTTGAATATACAGTCTAACTACTGATTTCCTATTCAAAATTCAGCTTTAAGGGAACAGACAAAAATGTGCACCACTGCTGAACAGAAACTCCACTTTCCCTTTCCTTTAGAGCTACCTGGAGTACACATATTGTCTGTGCACTGAGATGTCTCCCACTCATCCATCCTCTCTTTCCTAGTTTTCTTTGTGATCACTGGTGTTCATCTCTCTTTGCATCCCTGTTCTCAGGCACCCTTCCAGCTGTCTTCCTTCTTTAATGGCTCTGCACTCTTTTAGCCTCCATCTACCATGAAAGCTCAAACATTGGTCCCTTACTTTCCATGGTCTGACACAATGTATACCAGTTGTGGATATGATTTAGGTCAGGTAGCCATCCTAACATTCTACTGAGCCCAGAAGTTGAGAATTGTAGAAGAGGTTTTAGAAAAAGCTGAATTTTTACGATCTTGGTCTTTATCAAGCCATAGACTTCATCCTACCTCTTCCTTTTATTAAGCCTGGCCAGCAGCTCCAATCCTTCTGTTATTTTGGTATTCTTGTGTCTAGATACACACACAGGGGTAAATGCCACAATGAAGTGTACTCACAAAAGATCATGTAATGAAATAACAGTAAATGGGTCTATTTGTGAACCTCTATGTAGCTCTAAAGGCCACTCTGAGCTGCTGTTGTTACTTTGCTAACAAAGTGCAAAACAGAAAGACAGCAATCAAAATGAAAATTGTAATAAAATACCTCCCTTATATTCAGGTTTTGATATGATGCACTCAGTTTATACTTTCTACTGACTGTTCATACTTTGTAAGCTGCTTCTCAGATGCCCTTTGATCCATGGAAAAGTACTTGCATGCAGGAAAAAGGATTGGGAAAATTAAGGACTTGGCATCTTTAAAAAAAACATGGTTGATCATAACTGATGTCCTCTGCTCTTTCCCCTTCCACCCATATGAGTTCAAACAGGACAAAGCAGAAGTGGCTCTACAGGATTTCTGTATGCAAAATGCTCATATTATACTCTGATTATAGATGTTCCTATTCCAAAATGCTTGGATTTAGGAACTGGCCCCTGAAAGAGACTGTTATAAACCTGCTGAAGCCCACAGACAGATCCCTATCTGAACTGGTGGCTGTGCTCTGTAAGTCAGAACTAAAAATTAACCTTCAGTTAACCTTCAGTGCGTGTCTACAGACATGTCCTGCTTAGAACCTGTGCAGTTGCAATTGCAGTGGCAATTCCCCCTCTAAAAATCTGGTCTGACCAGTCCTATGAACTCCCTCTCACACTGCCAGCAGGAAGGGAGACCAGTGGCCCTTCTGCTTGGAGTCCAGCATCACACACTCTTCAAAGAATACAGGGGAAACTTCTGAGAAAACAAAAATGTACATTATAAAGACGAGGAACTATTGCAGAAGGTGTAAAGTAGAAATGCTGCTGTTCAGCTCCTGCCTGTACACAAACTGGAAAGGGTGATGAAAAGGAACTGAATCACCTACAGCCTTCCTCAAAGATCAGAAGATGAGCAGTCCTACCAGTGAATTTCAAAACGCTATTCAAAAGTAACTTTTGGAGAATGATTGATTGATGTCTTACACCTTGAAAAAACCAAGGCTTTTGCTTTTCCCCACCAGCAGAGCACCAGTATCTCCCATGGCAGCCCATGGCAATCATCAGTACACTCTGGGGAAGAGGCAGGCATCTATTGGACACAAAGGGACCCTCTACAAGGGTCAAGCAGCTATTGAGGGTGTTTCCCTCAAGTATCTATTTACAATTATTTGTTTCCCTCAGTATCTATTTAGCTACAAGGCTGCCTGTAGAGTATCTGTGTTGCATGAGATGTCTCTGAAAATCGCTCAGTTCAGCCTTCCTTAATGAGGCAGCAGAAAGGAGGGAAAAAGGGGCCAAATGCAATTTTTGTGTCACTTTTTTCACCTCTTGAGCTGCAATTGTCCAAGGACTTTCCTGGTCACTGGGGTTCTTACTTAGTTGCCAAGAATCTGTAAGGGGTTGTTCCAGAAGCCAGTGCTACAGGTCTCCCCACACCATTTATATGCACTAATGCACTACTCCTCTAATGCAAGGAAATATCCAGCTCACTGTTAAATTGGCTTCCTGGCTGCCCGGGCTCACAGCTAGGTCTGTAAGTCTTACACACTAAAATTCTCTGCCAATTCAATCTAGCCAAACTCTAAACAGTACAATTAATTAATCAGGCTGTATATTAATGTAGGTTTGAAAGTAAAGGATCAGAATACACCATTTACCTTCAGCAACTCTATAAATCTAATTTCCAATTAATTACTTTTATACAAAAATGGAATAGTTCTTGCCTTTGTGTTTCAGATATTTTCCCCAGCTGTTGAAAGAAAATAAGCTAAGCCAGCAGTCTGGGAACACCAGGAACACTGGCACATGGCACAACTGCTGATAAAAGCTACTTTAGAGCTGGTGAATGCAGCACTGTAGCAGAGTGACATTTACCAGAGAAAACACTGAACCAGAGCTTGCAGCTTCACTGGGGTTAAATGTCACTGGTCAAAGCAAAAATGAGTAAAGCAGTAAACTTGCAGTTTTTCTCATAAGTACGTACAATTGCTGCGTATCTTTTAAAGAACAAGTGTTTAATTACTATTTATGTTCCCAAATTACAACAATCAAAAGGAGGACAACTTAAGTCCCCCTAAATTTAGTAGAAAGTGGAAAACTAATTTGCGATTTGCTTTGCATAGGAAACTGGCAACACTTGCTATTCTCCTTAATGACTTCTGCAGAAATTGGCCTTTTGTCACTTGGTCAAGAGCAGAAAAACTGCCCTGCTCCCTGAGGCTGGGGCGGGTGGTGGTGTGGGAATGCTGTTTGCTGCTGGGGGGGATGTGCATGTGTGAACTGAAGGCTGTGCTGCTTACCAGGCACAGAGCCACCTCCTGGAGCACCTTTAGGACACTGCTCCCTACTCCACAGTGCTGAACACCTGGAGACAAGACTAAGGGAATAGGAGGTGGTGGTGACAGACACCTACTAAAAGAGGCAAAGGCAAGTGGAGTGATACAAAATGAACCAAAGCTGGGTTAACTGAATTAACCTAACAGTCCTCCCTTTTAACTGCTATGCAATACCTACTTTTTAACAAGGTAGGAAAAAACCTGTTAGATATTCCTGTTATAGGAATAATGATTTTTTTTTTGTTTGTGTGGTTTTTGTTTTGATGAGGGGAGGTGGTTATTTCTGTGGCACAAGAAGAGAGAATCTGCACTGAATTAATTTGTATTCTGCTATGTAAATTACAGCACCTCATGAGCTCATCAGCCCTTGCTTGGTTTTAATATTATATTACTATTGCAAAAACTTCACATTCAAATACTTAGGCATGTTGAGAAGGAAAGTTCTTATGGAAGCTTTTGCTAGTCTTGGTCTTTAGTATATCTGAAAATTCAAGTTTTGAACATTGAGAAAAATCAGCTTAGAATTGTTAATATTTTTATGGTTTAAAAAAGGCAGGAACCTTTTTCAACAATTCTTTACTATTGTTATTGATGAGGAGAAAGAAGAATTTCAGGTTCTGTTTGCACAATAGAAAGGTCATTAAACTACCTACTGCTTTATTCTTTTTGAAGAGTGAAGATCTTATCCAGTTCACTTTCCTCCACCACCTGCGTGTAAAACCAGCTAAAACTTCACGCCCTATTTTCTGTTTGAACTTACCTGCAGAATGCAAGGCAGGACAAAAAAATGCTAAAAAACTAGCTGTGTAGTCTGATGTAAATCAGGTAATTAAGGTAGAACTGAATCATACCTGGGTACACTTTTATCTTCTACTGTCTAAATCACTTGACTCATCAGGGCTGCAAGAAGGTATTAGAGTGTCCTACAGCAGCAGCTTGTGTTGTGGCTAGTCAGCAGCTGTAGGTTGTAGCACTGCCAGGAAAACCTTTCTTGTTCACCTCTGGATCTCTCTGGTACAGTAGCTGTTGTTATCATACAATACAGCCAGTAACTGTGGTGCTCTTCAAAACAAGCAGAGACATGTGTGGTCCTACAGGCAGATTACCTAACCAGGATAAATAAAATTAGTGAATGCCAGAGTGGGGAAGAGAGAAGTGGAAGAGCAAGGACTTAAATTAGTACACTACACAGCTGGGGTTCTATTTGTTTCTGAGTATTACTTTCATCATAGAACAAAACAGATTGGTAAGCATCACCTTTTATGCAGCTCTCACTTTCTAAAGTTTTGGGGACAGAGAGAGAAAAAAATCCTACCTAGTGGATTTTTCTATGGGAAAAAAGGAGAGCTTCTGCAAAACCAGTAGCAACTAGATGTAAGGATTTAATTGTAACAGCATTAGGCATTATCACATCTGTCTTCTAGGCCTGACCCAGAGTTACCAACCCACTGTCCTCAGGGGCAAGAGACAAGGGAAGAGTCCCAGCTGATGTGATTTGCATCTGCCTCTGAATACAAAGCAGCAAGGGAAGCTCCCAGCTCCTGGATTTCAGCAGAGCTGGAGCTTAGCTATGCATGTGGCTGTTTGACACTGTAGACTTAAAACAGCTCAGGTCTGCTTGTGGGTATGCCCAAGGGCTTTACTGATGAAAAGAAAAGATATCACTGGGGTCACTAAGAGTGCCAAAAGTTAGGCAACAGCTTAGTGAGGAAGGTTTGAGAACCTTCGTTTGGATGCCTAAAGAAACGTGCAGGCTTTAATTTTTTCTAAGGAGTCTAACCTTAGGCACCATACCTAACTGCCCCTGTATGCCAGGTGACAGGTCTGTCATTGGGATTAAAAGGTCTTTGGAGTGGAAGTTTCCATCAGCATACTTCCCAGCCTAGATTCCAAATGTAAAATGAGAAACATAGAATGATCAATTAAAAATAATAATAAATGACAGCTGTGAGACTGGTACTAAGGCTCAAGTCTGTGAAAATATTAGTGCTGGTTATTAAAACATTACATGAACACCCAGGCTGTCAGTGGGACCAACAAAACAACCATTGAGTCTTTTGAGAAATTGTGGGAGATGGATGGGTTGCTTAAAAAAGATTACCAAAGCAAATACAGGGTGGAAAATAAACTAACTCCCTACCTGCATTACAGTGGAGTGGATATGTGGTTTATTGCTGCTGACAAATAACTAGGAAGTAGAGGAAATTTGACCTAGTGTAGATGAAAAAGTTAGTCATAAAAGAATTCAGCAAAAAGCCTTTGCCAAGTAAATTAAATGCTAGTTACTGAACTACATCTCTAGCTACAACAGCAGGTACTAGCCATCACCTTGGCTGAATCTGAACCTGACCACAGTCTCTTGGTCACCATGAGAAATACCATCCAACCTTTTAGAGTCTCTTTATAAATAATTTTTAAATCTCCTCATATAAAAAGTACTGCTTATTCTTGTAGCCTGCTTCTACTTGAAAGGAGAATCCAAGGACTTTCAAATATACTCATATATGTTGCTACTAGTGGCCTAAAATGAGCCTTTAATTAAAAATTTCATTGTGTTTTTCATTAATCAGGCATTTTTTTAACTTCAGCTTGAAAGCAGTATTTTAGGTTAACTAAACATGATATTTAAATGTTCATAAAACATCTCTTGGGCTACTGCCTACTCACTGAAGTTGGTATAGCAAGGATGTGCATCAAATACCTGCCTGAAATATCTTCACAGAGTAAAACCCAGAGGTGTTGGCAGTCTGTATCTGCATACCAGTGGTTAGATTTAGTAAGGCTGTTATGCTTTATAACATACATGGAAGTGTGACCAGGGTGTTCATTAGGTTCATAATGAACCTGATAGCTGATGAGTTACGACTATTTTATGTCTAAAAATGCCTCTGTAAATCTAAGCTGAGATCTCAGTTCATCCTTACTGTTCCTCCTGTCCTCCCTCTGAAAAGGAGTGTCTATAGGCAAGTCTAATTAGCAGTCACAGAAAGGGCAGAGCTACAATGCAGCTTTGAACCAGCTGACTGGAATAGCTTCAGATGTTTATCTGTGCTCAGCACAGGGTAATTCTACATGGTGGCTGCAGGGTAGCTGTACACAGTACACAAGGTAGGAGGGGTGAATAAGACTCATTTTCATCAACACTGAGAAGTTAAACAAATTTTGATGCCTTCACTTTGTTTTCTTTTTAGATGAAAAAAAAGTATCACTGAAGTTCTTAATCCAGTGTTCTTACTCTTGCTTGTTTTGATTGTTTTGATTCTAGAAGAATATTAGTAGATCAGACATACAGTCAATCTGGTCCAAAAGAATTCTAAACACTGTGGAAAGATTCAGTGTACCAAAGAATGCAGCAGATAGTCCTAATATTGCGTTATACAAAGTTCACTTGTTATAAAATGAATAAAGAAAAAAATGCCACCACCCAGATTTTGTAGCTTTCCAAAAAGTTCCAGTTGGAACCGTGATATAAGGGACAATAACTTACTATTTGTCGCAGTAGCTTGTGAGAGTGTTATGAACTTCAGACATTTTGGTCAGGGCACAAAGAATGGAAAATCTTAGCTAAATGAAATAATGATCTCCTTTCATTTAGCTTACTGTGCAAACACTTTGGTAACCAGAAGCTGCCTTAGTCAGTTTAACCAGTCAGAGGACCAGGCTGTGTGATGGGATGTGCAGGCACAAAAGAAGAGGTGGTTGCTACAAGCATGATGAGCTGTGCAGGTTTCAGGCTTCTAGAAAGAAGTTGAAAAAGGAGAAACTCATTCAACTGACAGCTGGTGGGGAGGGAGAGACAGCAGAGCACGTACTTGCTGTGCAAATGTAAACTTACTACAGACTTCCCACAGGAAGGAGGCCCTAATGTGGGAGGACCGCCTTCTTAGCCTGAGTTAACCCAGGTTTTTCCAAATAGCAGTCATCTGAAAATATCTACTTATCTCAGGCTCTGTGGAGCCCTGAGGCAGTAGGAACTGCTGAGAAGTGTCCCCAGAAAAGGGAAAAAAGTCTGGTCCTAAGGGTCCAGGATGTGCAATCTACTAATGAATGGCACTTTATGCAGCATTTCTGCACAACTGTAGGTGAAATTCAATTATACTGAAGGATAGCAAATCACTGATCCAATTACATAACCCATCTATGGCTGAAAACAAGTACTGGATACAATATTTTGCAGTTTCTGCTGTGTGGTAGGTGCACAGCCTTTGTTTTCAGTTTGGATTTCAGGTATGCCAGAATGAGCAGGGTAATCATGATCCAGACAAAAGGCTAGATCACCTGAAAACTTAGTTGCAGGGTTGGCAAACTGGCCTAAAGATAATCATTCTGTAAGCAGCAAAAGAACTGAAGACCAGTTTCCTTTGAACTTGTATCTACTGACTGACTTCAAGCATATTAAAGGAAAGATGTAACTTTAGTCTTTCTTGTATATCAATCTATCTCTGTAAGATGCAGTAATTTTCTTTATATTTGGAAAAAAATCTCTGTGCAGCTTGTGTAATTTTTTGTAAATAAGAAGGATTTGCATCCTTTTCTAGATAATAGTTCTTATAACAGCTTGTTCTGGTTTTATGTTTCTTCTTAGCCTTTCTCTCAATGAAGACAACAAAAGCCTCTCTTCTCTGACCAGCTGCCTGTTTTCATGGTAGGAATTTGCAATCTCTGAGACTGCATGCTAAATCTGGCTGCAGCTAATGAATGGTTTTAAAAGCTTTTCTGGGGAAAGTGGGTGTAGGCAGTGTGTGCTGGCACAAGCCTTTCCTTCCCTGGAATTTTAGGTCTCTGTACAGGAAGTCTATCTAAGGCAGATAGATGTTGTAAAAACTGCCTACCATACATTCACCTGCAAAACACTGACACTTAGATTTCTATCATTCTTGGCTATAGAAACACAAGCCAATCATCTCTTCTGACATCTTAATCATTACTTGGCTTAATATCTCTAAAGGGACATAATATTGCAGAGTGCAGACGTTCATAACTCAGAAATGGGCCCCCTGAAGATGATCTCAAGCTGAACAACTAAGCTAACTTTTACACTTCTTAAACTCTCTGGAAGCCCACTTCAAGCATGGGTCAAGTCGTGGAAGACAGGAAAGCTCTCCTGGAAGTTGTTCAGTTCTTTCTGAACTTACTATCTTGAAGAAGCGTTAGATGGAACTGATTTCTCAGGCAAAGTAAACCAAGAAGCTTTGCCAGATCACAGATACAAAAGGGACACAGTGCACATCAAGTAAAGCACCTATCAAGTGCTTATCAAGTAACTCCTGTGCAGCTGGGTTTGCTGTTTCCCTTTGGCAGCTATTTGCACTCATCAGACAGGCTTAGGCTGGCACAGCTAGCTTATCTGCTCCAAATCTTGCCTTTGTGCACCTAAAGTGGTTTTGCACCTTTGTGTGGTTTTAGGCTCCCTTTGCAATACTTTTCTTGTCCTGCATTTCTTGACAACTGAAGCACTTCTGTGTTTCTCTAGCTTTTGGCTGCCTAGGGAAGACTTCAGTCACTCCTTCATACATACACATATTTCTGACAAGCCTCATAGCAAGTATAAAGACTTGGGGATCACTCATACATATAAATGACTTAGAAGTAACTCAAAGTTGTCTTTCCCTCCTGCAGTTAAACAAAACCAATGTCTAGACTGAAAATGTACAGCATCCATAAGCTCTCCTGTTTAAAAATATGAAGCTCTCAGCATGATGTAATACTGTGCTTGTTTCTAAACTCGGTTGTTGATTTCCATGCCAAAAGTTATAGATGACTCCTGTGAATGCCAGCATTTGTCCCAGCCTTTCTAGTTCTTTACATTACTAAGCATTACATTTTGCCAAGAGTAGAGCGAGTTTCAATTCACTGCAAACATTTTTGTTGAAGGGCAATTAAACACTATCAGTTGCTTCACATACCATACAGTCTTTTTTACTGGCAATGTGAGGCATTTTAATCCCTGAACCAGTCTCCTTGGATAAGTGTTTTAAAATCTTTGCAGCTTGCTGAGTTATTATATTTTACAGAATTCTTAAACTAAGATAACATACAAGCAGTAGTATGTAAGCAGCTTTCAAGTGGTACATGATTTGCCATAATGCCAGAGATGCTTCTGCCAGCTGCTATTTTGGTTGATAATAGCACCTCACAAAAAGTAATTTGGGTTGCCTTCCCCTCCAGCTCTTTAACCATGGATAGACTCTTTGGATCTTGTTTTGAGATGGGTTACTTTAAACACTGCAAAAGACTTAAAGACCTTGCTAAAACATATCCTTAATTTTACAAGCACAAGTGTTTTTCAAAACATTAGTCTTCTGATAGCTTATTACAATTTATCAACTCCAACACCATTTCTAATAACTCTATGTGCAAATCTCACTGTCACTTTAAATTCCTTTGGTAAACAGAAAACATGGGATTAGATTAGTACCTCCTGCTTCCTTTATTAAGACACCCAGTGAGATTTTTCCATTCAATTTCTTTTGCAATAAGTAAAAAAAATAAATATACACTAACCTAACAGAGTGGTGTAGCAAAGTGATTACTAAATATGTTATTCACATTTTTCTCTGTCTGCTCATGTAAACAAACTTGACTATTTACCACCGCCCCAATCAAAACCACTGTAAAAAGAACAGCATGCCACCTTCTCCCCTCTCCCAGTTTTATCTCAGTTTTCAGAATAGGCTTGAAAAACAGTAACTGCAAAAAAAACTACTTCTGTTGTTCTGCACACTAAACTGTTTGAAAAGTCCAGCAAGCAAGTAGCTTTTGATCTGACAGGAACTGACCAGTACTATTGAAGCAAATGAGATCACATTACTCACAGCAGCCTCTCTAAACGTTCAAAATATCACAAACATTTAAAAGCCTCTTTAGAATTAGCCATACCATTCACAAAGGGATTTTTAAAAAGTATCCTCACAAATATCCTTACAAATATCTGTCTCCTTAAAAATGTGTGTGTAGATGCTACTACTAAATTATGAAAAATACCTTGTAACTGCACTAGTTTTTACATGTTTCATTCAAGTATTTTAAACCTCATAAAGTATTAATTTGAAGTTCTGCTAAACTAATACTTTTTAAAAAACCCTCAAGTTTAGATTACTGACTCCTTAAGATAACAACAACTCTAGCAAGAAGCCAGCTGCAACCAAAGTTTTTCTTACAAAATTGTAAGACTTAAAGCTAGAAGACCAGTGCACTACCTTTTGTGTTAACACAAAACTTTCTGGATTGAATTTCTCCATTGTAGTTCTACCACTTGACAATCCCAAATGCTTCTGACTTGTTTAAGTGTGTGGAATATTTTTAAATAAATGTAATTAGCATGAGAGTGCAGGTTTCTGAACAGCTTGAAAAGGCTACTAAAGTGCTGAGGAGTTGCTACTTCAGCAGTGATGCTTTTTGTCATTAGATGAGATAATTAATACCAGTCAGCCAAAGACTAAAAAAATATGCATTGTAGCTCAAAAGTCCATGTAAGCACAAGAACTGAATCTGTATATATTTGTGCTGGTCTGAACCTGTCTGTGCCAGACTGGTCATACCATTTGAGAAGCAAGTCCAGCCAACAGGATAACCAGGCTTTCAGGCATAGTTTGAGCTGCTGCAATCCTGAAGAGATATTATCAGGAAGCAGCAATCTTGTTTTTGCTAGCTCTACCAGCGTAACAAGGGAGTGACTCTCTGAAGTTACTTGCAAGCTTTGAGAGGGAAAACTGCTACTTGCTATTCTAATTCACCGGCAGTGAAACCTGTTCTCTCTTTCTTGATGTATTGCTGCTATATTTAATTTAGCATTGAAAATAGTTTTCCTGTGAATTGTAAACCTAAGCATACAAATGAGACGCAGTCTGCATATTCAAAGTGCTTTTATGATGTGGATTAGCAAGTTCTCAATAAATTAAAATTTTCTTTACCTACCAAATCTGGCTTCCGTTTGTAGGTCAGAGGAAGAGAGTAAAGTATGGAGTACAGTGTTGTTACCACAGAGGAGATCCAAGACTGTCTAACCTCCCGGCTTCTGGGAATGCGATCAAGGCTGAACTGGAAAAGAGCACGAGGAGCAGAGCTGTTACTTTTCTGAGAACGTTGTGGCTCCCTCTTATTAAATCTATCTGTGCCAACAGATCTTTTATTTTTTTAACTTTTCTTAGCCAAGTTTGGAAACGTTTGTGCATAAAAAGTATTCAGTAAAGTATAAAGTACAGAGAACTAGTAGAACTCTGTAGCTGTTGTTTAGTCGGTCTCAGGTTGCCCCAAACCACCGGCCAGCGGCAGCGCTTGTGCCGGGAGCGCTGGGCGAGGGCGGCACCTCGCGGGCTCCGGCGGCGCTCGCAGCCGCACCGCCGCCTCCGGCTGCCGACACTCCCGGGGGATGCACGCTGCAGGAAATGCAGCAGCTCCTCTCAGCTCCTGTCCGCCGAGGGCCATTAAAAATGTTAAAGTAAACATCGCCATCCTTTAAATACTCTGTGAGTATTCAGAAGACATGCACGATGCATATTCAAAATGCAAAATATTTGCATAAAGGAACAGGAAAGAACATCTTGTCATTAAATAAAAAATAGGTGAAGAAGTAACTTTTTGTTCTTTCCCTAAATGAAGATCGCTCACTGTGTGTAAAAGGTATCAAATTAATAAAGCAAGGATGTTTTCTTTTGTCTTGAAACCCTGGGAGCAGGGAGCAGTTGTTAGGCTGCCTGCCCTCCTTGCAGGTGACTATACCTCAATGGAGAGGGGCTGCACCTAAGAATTATTGCTATGTCAGACAGCATGCCTGATGCCAATGACATTTTTGACTATTGAAATGAAAGGCAAATGTAGTGGATGCAGTGCAATGTTCAATGATGCTGACATGGATTGTGGTTCCACTTCACATGGAACACCAGATCACCGCCACTCTGGAAGAACTTACATGGGGTGTGAGAAACTCTAAATACTGAAAATTGCCCAGTTGCTTCACTGCTAATTGTCATAGCTTAGTTCTGGTGATTTGTGCCCCTGAAAGAGGATGTTAACAGAAGCTGTATGGTAAATACAAACTACAAATCTGTCTTGAATAGCAGTAACTGGGACTATTTTTAATATATAAGATGGAAAGAATAAAAAAACCCCAACACTTGTAAATGCAGAATGTTAATCTTCTTGACTGAGATTATCCTGTTTCATTGTGATATGTTTCTTTAATAGCTGTGATACTGGAAGGCATTAACAGATGTCACAAACTGATTTTTTAATGTTTTATTTGCAGGTGTTGAAACTCTGATTGCATTACTCTAACAACAGAATATGGAAAAACAAACATACCCCCTGCTCCCTATTCAACAGGTTTCTGGTTATCACTGCCTCTGTTTCTTAAAGCTTTGGAAGAGTTCAGATGATAAAAAATGCTCAAAGTGGAGTTTAGACCCTTGCATAGCACTCAGCCCTGCAAGAAATATGGGTATGATAAGGTGGTTTTAGGCAGATCAGGGTCCAGTGGAACTATTCAGATGAACCTTCACTGTAAGAGTAGTGTTAAAGAGTATTTGACAAAAAAAAACTGTAGGTGATTTTCATCATTATTAAAAACCCCAAATAATCTCGGCAGAACTTGGCAGGAACTCCAAACAGTATCAAAGTAGGAATTTACTTGGAGAATTCAAGTAAAGATCAAGCTGATTTTATCTATGCTTTTCAAAAAACATGCTGGAAACCCTGCACATCATGTCATGTTAGGACTTCAGTCCACACATCAAACAACTCCTAAGCATTAAAATGAAAAAACAAAACTGGGAGTTTTGTTGTTGTTTGTTTAAAAGCCACTGCCAAATGCTTCTGTAATCCCAGCTTCTCATCTCATGAAGTACTGTCAAGTTCCAAAGGTACATCCTGTATATTTTGCTGGAATACTTCATAGTATATCTGATACCAGAAAAAGATTTCTCCCCTATCTACTACGGTGTCATATTGTTGCATCTTTTTCTTTACATCTTTAATGTATTCAGAATTTTTTTCTAATTTGAAAACAAATGTTCCAAACTGGCAAGTCTGTAATGTAATTTCAAAACCAGTGATGTAGTCCTTTACCTAGTTAATATTGTTTTTTGCAAGGATGCAAGGAAAAGCTGGTGGAAAACTGCAACTGCTGTGAATTATGATAATATGCTCAGCTGAACATACTGCAATGCTTGCTAAGAAATTGAGTTTACATAATTCTTTTTCATGATGAAACAAGACTTCTTAGCATAGTACCTCTCATAAAATGGAAAAGAACATATGGTCAGAAGAGGTTTATGTAAAAGTTAGTTAATCTTGCTCATCTCAGACATGATCAATGGGGGTACAGGAATTCCTGTTCTTCAGTCAACAAATGTAAGTTGTCTCTCTGCTGCTGGAGGATGTTGCCAGCAGCTGAAACTGTTCTCTATGAGCATAGAAGGTTCCCTCTAAGTAACAGCTCTGGGGACATCCATGTGGAATAGCTGTGGTTACAGGTAGGGGGCAACAGAGAACAAAGAGGCCAGTGACAGCAGGACCAGAGACTTCTCATAGGATGCATTTTTTATTTCTTTTTTGAGAGACTTAGTGGGTTGAGCAGCATTTTTCTTCTTGTAAGCAAGATGCTCATTCTGGATTTCTTTCCTTCTCCCTGAATAGCTGTTAGAACAGAGCTAGACCACAGATCAAAAAGAAAAAATATTTGGGGGGGTGGGGAGGTGTGTGTGTTTAATTTTCTCTTACATCACTGGTTTTCTGTTACATCATTATTGTAATTTGTCTTCCATCTGGTCCCTAGTTCTGGAAAAATCTACTTCCTTAACAGGATGAGGAAGGGAATGACCATGTTTTGAAGCATTCAGACTTCTCCCTTTCATTTATGCAAAGCTGCATGAAGCTATTAAGACATAATTTTTAAATGTTGGATGATCTCCAGTGTCCCCAATAACAAAACACACACTCTGTGTGTGTGAAAACACACTCTGAAATTTAGCAAATATATGTTACAGGTGATATTTATATTAAATATGTGATATTTACTTTCCAAAATTTATCTTTCATTTTCACTCTAGATACTTTTGTTCAGTAGAAAGAGAATGGTCAAAGGAAAATGAGCATCTGTTATCCAGACATCAAACTCACATGCAGCCAAAAATGTTCCTCTGGCTTTCAGTGTTGAGGGAAAATGTAATTGCAGGATCTGTTAGTAGTTGGAGGGGTTATAAAGGAGAAGCTGCTTAGCAAAAATAAGTGAATTATGAACACCACACAACCTTTTAATACTGAAAATATGTATCTTTAAGAAATCTAATAATTTAGGGTTGGACATTCTTCAGGTAAATGAATATGACTGTGTGAATGGCTATTTACCCAACAAGACATCTCTGAACAGGAAATACCTCTGGTCACTTTATTAAACACTCATCCTTGGTGCACAATAAGACGTGAAAGTTGTGGTAAACAAACTTAAAAATGCCATTCCTTAGTGAGCCTGTGGTTCACCTTAGCAGCAGTTACCTTACTCTAAATGGGTTTATCCTGAAAATCATTGGTACTGAGTCCTACAGTCTTTTGTCCTAACAGTGCTGCTGAAAACAATGGAAATGCACCATATGAAATCAACACCATGCAAATAATTGGTTTACTGTGTGTTGTACTATTTGCTCAAAAAGACTTAAATTTTTTGTAGTCAGAACATTCATTTCCATTGTACTTATTTCACTAATACTTTCTATTAATTTCACTGGATGTCAGATCACACTTTAGGTCAGCAGTTATGCTGCTATCTGTTAATCATACAGCAAGCTAGCTGAAAGCAAGCAAACATCTGAGAAAAAATAAACAAGATATTTTAACGATTTTCTCCCGATTTTTAGAAGTTCAGCATTTGCTCAGGTCATCAGCCAGACTGACTTTCAGGGCCCTTGCATCCCTTTTAAACACACATTTAATACTTTATTTTAAAAATACAACCAAGATACAGTCTAGATACCCACAAAGCCAATACAATTTAAATTAAGGTTTTCTTAGATAAAATATTTTTACATGTAATTTCTTTCAAAAAAACACTGTGTCACTGAGGGAAATGTCAAACTACAAAAAAAAAATCCATTAAATCCCCTCTGGAATATTTTTGCCCCAGTATTCTTATAGCTACATGTAATACTTCGGTGCCTAGCTGGTATAAAAGGCCTTTCAAAGAATCATTTCCAAATTGCCTTGAATTAGAATATCAAGATAATTTTTCTTACATGAGTATTTAACAAGTTACCTGGGATTTGGAGAATGTTTCAGCCCTTTTTTTTTCAAAAGAGCATATTTTAGCTTCACTCATCTTATCTGAGTCTGCCAAAACATAATGTCTAGGAGAGTATGACTCTGACAAACAGCTAAGCAACCTCAGGATTTCTGTTGTGTGCCCACCTGTAAAACAAAACGAACTGCAATTAGTATGTGAAAAATTTTGTAACTTTCCATTTCTTCAGCTGAATCAGCCACTTTTCATTTTAAAGCATCTTAGTATTACTACTGCCAGTGAGAAAGCATCTTCTGAGTAAAGGATTCAATTAGAGGATGTCTGAGACTGTTCAAATAACATGCTGGGAACTCAGCTCCCAGGGAAGCAGTATTGATGGACGTTTTCCAGTGAAATGGGATTGAACCAGGGTCACACAGGAGTCTGACGTTTGTGTTTAATGTCCTGTACATGGTGCAGAACAACCGGGCAAAGAGTGACACTACCTCTGCCCTCAAAGGCCACCCCACGGGGCGACAGCCAAAATGAAGCTGGACAGGATCTGGCTCAGAGCTGCACTTCAGAAACAGAACTGCCCCTGCCCTGTGCCCAGTGCTGTCAACCTACCAGAGCAGGGGCTGTGCTACCCCAGCTCATCATACTGAAACCAGCCAGGCAGCAGTGTCACCCTGCAGCCACAGGCACCCTGACACACAGGCACAGTGGTGTCACCCTGCAGCCACAACAGTGTCCCCCTGCAGCCACAGCAGTGTCAGCCACAGCGGTGTCACCCCACAGCCACAGCAATGTAACCACTGGGTGCTTGACTGGATGTTTGACAGAACAAACAGTCCTGCTCCAGCCCCTGCTCTGAGCACTGTCCTTCAATGGGCCTTCACAACCTTCTAACCAGGGTCACTCTGTCCCGGAGCTAAACTGGCACTAAATCAGACAGAAGGGGAGGGTGTACATACTGTGCTTTTTGGGAGTGGGGTTAATTTTTTTTTTTTTTTTGTCATCTGAGTTTCCTGAAAAGCAGTTAGAGGGATATTGTAAGTGTGGAAGATTGTGTGTGCAGGTAAAGTGGAGCAGTCTCACCTTTTATCTGTTGGACTGCATCAGACCAACATGAAACCACACCCATAATTATATAATGTGTTTACTGGATAAGTTGCTTTTCACTCTGCTGGAAGTTGCAGACCAAAACAGTAAACCAAATGTATTCCTACTACCTCCTGCTGTTCTGTGTCACTAGGCTCCCAAGAGACCTTTGCTGCACAGGTTAAACACTCACAGCTGGTGAACAACTGACAAGGAGACCTATGCTGCAGCACTGCACTAGACTTTGCCACCCTTCCATACTATTTCATGCCATATTTTTCAAACATGTTTGGGGATATTTTCTCCTGAGTGGTGTTCATTAAAGGTTTCACAAATTTTAATGCAATCAGCTGAGCACTCACAGAAGAGCAGGAGATTTCTACTTAAAAGTCTCAAAGAATAAGATTGAACATTTCAAGAATCTTAACTGACATGTATTATTTCTCCTGGTAAGCTTATGTATAGTGGAAGTATTCTTTTAATACAGACAAACTAGATTCCAAAGGACTGAAGAAAAATACACACATTTCCAGCCCTAGTGGAAGTAAAGACGACCTTAGGAATTACAAACCTGCCAGTCAAAGTCAGATGCAGAAAGATCTCAGGATTATTGCTCAATTAGTTGGTGTGTAAAAACCGAAGGGACACTGCGGTGCTGAAATCAACAGCTGGCCTGTATTTGTCAACTGCAAATTTTCAAGTAAATTGTTTGGAGGTAAATTAATTGCTGTTCAACTCTGATAACAAGGTAAGAAGGAGTAGCAGACGCGTACATCCCCTTTAGCGAGGGGTGACAATCCTGTCTCGGACGGATCCACGTGCGACTCTTGTAAATAAATCACAGCAACGTGGTTTGGGTAGATTGCAAAATGCCACGTATGTAAGGGGCGTGCCAGTCTCCGGAACGCCGTGTCCTGCACCGCCAGCAGCGATCTCCAGTCAGAAGAGCGAGCAGCTGCACAGGTCATCGATGCCTTCGTGCGTGACTTTGGTGAAACGCGTAACAATGACTCAAACCGAGGACCAAAACACCCAAAGACAGGCGGTGGTCCCGAGGACACTCGGCCCGGCCCGGGGGGACAGCAGGAGCTGCCGTGCCGGGGCCCCGGCACCGGCTCCTGACACACGCAACCGCGACTACAACTCCCGGCATGCACCAGGGCACTTCGGCGGCATTGATCTGGCCGCTCGTCGCGCTGCATGCCGGGACTCGTAGTTCCAGGAACCTGGACAGACAGCTCTATGGCGCCACTCGCTCCCGCCGGCGGCAACCCCCACTCACCAGAGCCGGCCACCACCAGGAGACTGAACGGAGGCGTCCGCCGACCGCGGCGTCTCCTATTCAGGAGCACCAGCGGGACAAATAGTAAGGAGAGGAGGAGGAGCAAGAGGACAACGACGGGCAGCTCCTCCATGCGCGGCGGGGGCCACCTCTCGCGGAAGCGGCAGTGACACCTCCCCCGTACGGCGGCCGGCGCGGTTCAAACCTCCGCGCGCTCTGAGCGCGGTGGTGGCTCCGGGGCGGGCAGGGGCCGCGGGCGGGCGGGGCTCGGCGGGCCCGGGGCGCGGCGATGCGGCGTGAGGGGCTCCCCGTGTGCCGGCCCTGTGCTCCCCGTGTGCCGGCCCTGTGCTCCCCGTGTGCCCGCCCTGTGCTCCCCGTGTGCCCACCCTGGGCTCCCCGTGTGCCCGCCCTGGGCTCCCCGCGCCTCCGAGCGCCCGCTGGCACCCGCTGCCCCGCTGCCGGTGTCCCGGAGCTGCGAAATACCGCCGTAGGCACGGGGGTGATGAGAGCCGGCGCTGTCAGGGCCCGCAGGCCGAGCCTGCCCGCTCTGCAGGGGCTGCAGGAGCTGGGAGAGGCCGGCCTGCTTTAGCGCAGGCTGCAGCGGGAGCCGGGGGCTCCGTGAGGCGCCCAGATTCCTGTGGGAGCATGATTCCTGTATGCACATGGTCCAGGTATGTCTGCTTACATGCAGCTGTAATGTTACACAGCCTACAATAATGCATAAAATAAAGAATATTAGCATTTCACTGCCTGTAGTGGTTCTTGTTTTCATTCATGGTAATAAGCTTTTTATTTCAGTAAGAAGCACGGAGCAACAGATCAGCACTCTTTCTGCCTCTGTCAGCATCCGGCCTTTGTTGGGCGATAGCGATGATTCAGCCACTGGGTTAATCTCAGATGTGACACGTGTTTGCTAGAAAGAGTAAGATACTGCATTTTATGATTAGGAAATAATTTGTTCATCATTGTCCTTAAATTATCTGCCAGGGAGCAAGGCCCTCCTCTCGGGCAGTGAATCAGGAGCAATGAACTCTGGAGCTTTGTGGAGAGGTTTGACGCTGCTGCTTTATGGGGTGAGTTGTCAAACACATGAAACGTGACAGCTGTGCACTTGTACCTCAAGTGCACAAACACAATAGATCAAACACATTGCAATTCTGCATCTGCCTGCCATGGTTTCTCTGGCTGTGTGTTTTCATCTTACTCATTGTGAACAAATGGGATATTTTGTATCCCTACCAGCCTTGGAAGCTTCATGTTTCTTTCTCATTTTTAACCAAGATGTGCCAGTTGTGGATTCCAGTGGTTATTGCATGTCATACAAGTAAAAGATACAAGCTCCAGCAATCCTTTGCCATCTTAGGATCTGAAGTGAATCTTTCTGATTCATGCTTCACAGCTCTATAGATTATGTGTTTTTTTCCTTTTCATCACTGTAACATATAATTTTGCAGTTGCTTTAAGCAGAGAGTATTAAAAACAGTATTACCATGGTAAGCTTGTCTTCCACCCAAATGAGTAACCTCACAAAAAGTATCTCACTGCCTAGTCATTATGGACATTTGGAAGCAACAAGGTTTTAATTAAAGTTCTGTTGATGATGCATAAATTTCCAAAATTCATTTTGATTTCCAGTTAATTAGCTACATAAAACTAATAAGTAGGGACAATACAGATGCAAGTCAATGACAGAAGAAAGTACCACAATACCTTCTGAGGACATGAGCTACTCGGTTCAAACAAGACAGTAAGTTCTATAGACAATTTAAATACTAATTTTGTCTATGGTTATCTTTTCCCCACTTGTAGTCTCCAATGAAAATGAATGTCATTGATGTAGAATTTTTCCAGCTTGCCGCAGCAGGTGCCTCAAGCAATTGTTTTATTTAAGGTGGGCTTTTTTTTCAAGATTTCTCAAGATCTTTCCTTTGCTCTTATTTTTTCCTACCATAAGTGTTAAAAAACTTTTTTTTTTATTAGGCATTTTATTCCAAGAAGCAGTCCTGGAAACTCAGCAGTAGAGATTGATATAAAAAGCTTCAACTTCTTTTCTCCTTTTCATGTTATTTATTCTATATGCACATACTTCCCCTTCTAATAAAGAATTCTTCTGTAAAGGTATTTGGTGAAATTAATGAGAAACTGACTTAAAACCCAGGAAGTGGGAAGGCATTTAAAAATAAGAGGAAAAATAAGAGTGATGCAGACCTGTTCTTTGGAGTAGACAGTTTCTTGGATGCAAAGCAAAGGTTTTGACTTTCAAGGAGTCTAAAAAGCTAAGCAGTGAGTTTGCCTCATAGACTCCTCCAGCTAGTGCTTGAAGTCTGCTAACTCATTGTTAAATTTGCAAGAGTAAGGGATATAGTTTTCAAGTAGAATCCACTTGTAGAAGATTGCAAGGCTTGAGGGAGGTTTGAGAATTTGGTAAGACTTGTTAAAAATACTAAAGACTGAGGCAACAGTCTGATACCTAGTTGCAATAGAGTTTTGTGGAATTTTCTTTTTTCCTTTGTGAAAAAAGGAAAAAAAGCAGAGCTCGTGAAGACCCCTTTTGCAGTGTAACACTGCTAATTATGCCTTTTCTCAGTAGGACATAAGTATATTTGTGTTTTTTCATCACGGCAATTCCCCGCTACCTTGATACCGTGTTCTGGACCTGGGAGACTTCAGTGCAACAACTGTAACAGTCCTGAACAAAGCAAGTTGCTGTCTCCTCCTCCAGGTGTGTGCTGAATGCTTGGCTGTGATTCCAGTCTGGGAAGTGCCTTGAGAAATCTTTGTCTCAGCATCAGCTGTGCATGTGAAAGTTAATATGAAAAGCAAAGTTTAGCATAACATAGCTGTGTTAGCCAAGTAATGTAAAGCAGGTGAAACAGCATTTCCATGAGGAAGGCAGTGGTTAGTGCTGGATACTGCTCTCTACTCTTCAAGGGAGTGAGTGACCTGTATGTCTGGGAGGAAGTGGAGCACTTGGTCTGAAAAGTCATTTGACAGAAAGTGATGCCTCTGACACCTCTGCTACTGATGCAGGAAGTTAGCTTTGAACTTCTTTACCAAAGGAGAAATGAACCACAGTTTCTCTAAATAATTGGTCACTGTTGTCCAACTCTGAAACTCTTGAATAGGAAAAAATAGGTGCAGTATTTTTTCCGTGTACTACTTTTGAGACAATGTTCCAAAGAAGGATGTGCTGCTCTCCTTTTTATATGTGAATATTCTCTGTGGAAATCTCCTGGTACCTGGGGTGCATGTTTCCTTTGAAAGTTACACTGCTGGGTACTAAAGGGAACTGAACAAAGCTTGCTCTTTGTGTTTCAGGTTCTTTTGTCTCCAACAGGAAAGGCTGTAATTGGAATATAAATAAAACTACTTTTTTCCCTGAAATGAAATGCAGACAGCTTTGGCTATCTGACAGTAATTCCCTTTCTGTTTCCACCTGTAAGTGATCTAACTCTTAAATTTTAAACAAGAATCTTTCCATTCAGCTGAAATACACCTTATATTCGTGATTTCTTAACTGGTACTTTGAATACTTGTGATGTTTGGGGTTTTCTTTTCCTTCTAATTACAGGTTCTAAAATTACACCTATGAACAAGAGTGAGTGTACTGTTGTTTTCTAAAATGAGATCATTTTTTCTTGTTTTGGCTTAGAGTACAGCTTCACAAACAGTTGCATCAGCACTACTGATGAGTAAACTAGCAAAATGGTAGAAGCAGTTGGGTGAGAAAAAGGACAGGAATCACTTGGGCTTTGCTACTGGAAAAAATTGTAATGTGGAACCACTTATCATGTTAAATCTCAGTAATTTATTTAAATGTATCTAAATATTATTCTTAGTTTCTGCATGATATTTTCATAGAAGTAATTTGTAAGAACAGATATGTTACATAAGTAAAGTGGATTTTTTTTTTTCAGGAAGAAATTATTTCTTTTTAAGTGCTTATGGTGTTTTTAGAAACATTGTGAGACTTGGTATGCTCTTCCATTGGGCAAAACCTGAAGGCTTCTAACTGGGTTTCTCATGGTTCTTCTTTAATATTAGAAATGGAAACTGCATCTGGAAGACTCTAGAAGAGCAATAAATCCTAAGTGTTGTAACAAGTTTTGTGGCTGGGAAGGAAAGGTATTTTTAAATCAATCAGTGGAGTAGACCATTTGGGATCAACTGGAGACAAGCTACTGGCTGCTCTCACTTGAAGTTTCACTTTCTTCTGAGTCATTAGAATTAAAGGAATGTAATCTTAAAAGTCCTGATTTGTATTTGCAATCAATAACAGCTGTAATATTTATGTTAACATTACAGTTAGTGCTATGCTTCCTGGTATAAGGGCACTTATATATATTTGAGTCTCTTTTGTTTAGATATAAAAATACAGCACTTGAAAACACTTAAACAATTCTTGTGCTAAATACCAAAAAAAGTGGAACCAAATTCCCGAAATAATGAGACTTATTCCATATCAAAGACTTTTTAAAATTTTAATTTTTTTCCCATTTACATTTTTTTTTTTTACACTTTAATTTTCAGTGACAGACAGCAAAGTGGTTGCGAGTTTACAACAGCTCAGTAAATAAGGTATCCTTCATTCCTACTGTTCAAACATTTCCCTCTTGTTGGCAATGTCAAGTTTTCTGAAAATAGTCTTTGGAAGTGGGAGGGGAGGTTGCTTTTAGAAATTTGTTTGGGTTTAAATACCAAGTACGAATTTAGAATCAAAGTAGCAATTTGTAAGGAGAATGTTTTTCTCTAGCAGGCAAGAGCCATACTGCCAGTGGATGTTTCTTTAACCTGCTGCATCTGAGAGCATGTCTGCAGGGCTGGTGTGTGTGGCTTTGATGACACAAGGTGTCGTAGCCATTTGGGTGCATTCTGAGTGTGCTTTTATGAAGCAGAAACTTTTGTAGTAGACAGCACTGAAATTACATAATGCAACTTGTAATTACTGGGTAGTGTGTTCAGGGAGCAGTCCCTGTAACGTAATGTAAAATAATGCTCTTCTATCTGTTCAAAAGGCCAGGAGAAAGAGACTGCTGTTTCACTGCTTAAAAGTACTGAGTGGCCTGGAGGTCACTCGGGTGCCTCAGGCCACTTGGCCTGTAAAAATAAGGCCTTTTTTTAAAACGTGCCTAAAAATAGATTTGAAGTCTATTCTTGATCTCCTGGAAATATGTCTTCTGATCTGTAATGTTAAATGAAACTTGCAGGGTACTTGGGGGTTAGGATTTAGGATTCTCTACCTATTCACTGCTGCTTTTTGACTGAGGTTTTCCCGAGCTTTCTTGTTTTCCCAAGCACAGAAGATGAGGAGAAATGCACATTGGTTTAGCCTTTCCTGGGTTCCTGCTGTCAGAAAACTTGACCACTGCTTGTGCAGGGAGATAGATGAGACCAGGCTATCAGCTTGTTTTGGGTGCACAGCTTTTCCTCTCAGACTGAAACCCAGGCAGCTGTGGGGCTGCTGCTGCTGTCACAGCTCTGGGTTTGGGTGCTCAGCCCTCAGTGTTCTTAGGCTTGAGGAAAGGGCGTCTCATCCTTCTGCGTTCTCTCCCTCCTCTCCTTATGAGCATTCAAAATGCTGCAGAACTGACATCCTCCTCTGTAAGGAAACACTACTCAGTTGAAAGTGAAGATGGATTTCCGAGCTGTTTAGGTTTCTAGAAGTCTAGCATTGACTTAATGCCATGCTGGAGCTGGAAATAACTGGTCATATTAGGAGAGAAGGGAAGATGTTTTCTGGTTTTGCTCTACCCTGTCTTTCATTTTCTTTTCCTCACATTTTTTGTCCATCTTTTCTTCATGCAGTTGTGTTTTAAAATATGTCACTTATTGACTATTGTTTTGGGGATGTTGCCAGGTATGGCTGTGGATTTGGGGACTTGATCAAGTACTATTTAAGTCAATTGAATGTAACAACTCCACTAGCTCTCAATGGAGATAAATTGAATTCTTTGCAGAGTTTGCAAGGGCTGCCAAAGGTATCTCACTGTTTAATTTCTGTATGTTTGTGTATAATTCTTGCAATTAAGACAAAATATTACAATTTCAAAATATGAAAATCTTCTTTTTTCTTCTGTTTAGTTAAAATATGTAAGATGTCAAATACAGCAAACTCTGTCAAGAAAAAGCTGACACAGTTTAAAGTCCAGCTATATAATTTGCCCTCTGTACTCTAATTTGCCAATATAATTATACTGTAATTTGCCAATATAATTTGCCCTCTGTACTGTACTTTGTCTTATAATTAGTGATAACATAAGATTTAAAAACAAATACCCCTCACATTTTTTTCATCAACCACTGGTGATGTGTAACACTGTTCTCTCTCTGTTTGACAGTACAAGAAAAGAATGTCCTTGTCTTTATTGCAGTTTTAATGAATGTTAGGAAATTATAAACCATTTGCATTAGTTACTGTGAATTTAATGCATCGTTAAGGTGTCAAGAGAGTTAGCTGGTCGACTTCAGTGCCTGTGAATTAAACAGTGATAATGAGACAATTGCTTAGAGTTAAGTTATGGTATTAATTATTTAGCTGACTTGTGATTAATATATTACTGAAAAGAAAGACTTTACGCATGTGGAAACGCCAAGTTTTATGTCAGCTTCCAACGTCAGCTTCCAATTTACTAACACTGACTAAAACAAATAAATAATAGAAATAATTCCCAAAAAAACCACCTTATGTATGATTTGATACTCTTTTTAGAATCCTTTGAAGAAAAAAATATGTTGTCTTTTTGACTGTACATTTGAGCTTGAGGACTGGTACAATTGTAAATACAAACAATTGTTAAGTAGCTAATAGTCAAGCCAAGAGCTTGTATAAGTTTTGATGATGGTTATTATCATTATCATTACTGTTATTTAATTGATGAATTGTTTGTAACTGCAATCACCTTCAAAGAGTACTGTGCACACAAAAGAAAAAAAGGTTTGTTCCAAGTGAGACTGTAGAGTGCATACACGTATGGAATACAGTGTGGCCAGAACTGACTTGGCACTGCAGAACGTGGCATTGGACTGGAAAGTTTTGGTCTGTGTCTGTGCAGCTACAGTTGTCCAACATACCTTTAATTGTAAACTTTCCACTTTCAGTGGTGAGTTTCCACTGGAGCATAATTTCCAAACAGAAAAAGAGGACATTGCCAGAGGCACTCCAGATGTGTAATGTCCCTTATTCAGCAATTCAGAGTAACAGGTGCTGAAATATTGGCTCTTCAAGCAGTCCCAGTAGAGTTATTAAAGAAAGATGTGTATGTTTGCAACAAAATAAAAGGAAATGGGCAACACTGAAAAAAAACCACAATCAAGATGTTCTAATTTATGTGTATATCACAATGCAATTTTTCTGCAATTTATTCAGTTAGACAATATATTTGGTGCAATCATGAAGTGACTTTTCAAATCCACTTATAATGTTTGCATGATACATTTTCATGGTGAAACTCTACCCCCTTAGCATTTTTTAATATCTATCTTATCTATCTATCTATCTATCTATCTATCTATTTATCTATCTATCTATCTCATATAGAATTAGGATTATTTTTAGGTATTCTTGGGTTTTATAGTCAATATTTTTCTAGTATTTTTCTGATCAGTGACATATGGTGTTGAATAGTGTCATTGGAAGTAGAAGCCTAAACAAAATTCCTCTCTTGATTTGAAAGGCAAGCTTTCTTTCTGTACTTTAGCACTGCTGGATTTAATGTAGTTTCTTGTCTTTTTGTATGTTTTCACCAGCTGCTGTCTGAAATCTTAGATTTGAAAGAACAATATAGAGCATGATATTCTTCTATGACTAGAATTGTATAAAGGAACAGAAATATGTCTGTATGAATAAATATACAGAACAAGACCTTGAGAGTGGAATCAGTAGAGCTTCTGATATCAATGCAGACAAACAATTAAATAGGTAAGAATCTATAATGGTGCCAATGCAAAATTAGAAAATAATCACAATATTAACAAGTAGCAGTCTAAAAGCAGGGGCTTTGCTAGAATTCATTATTAGTACTAAAGGAAAAATGAATAAAACATTCTGGACCTCCTAAACTGACAAAATTAAGACATAAATTATATTTACTTTTGAAACAATGTATGACACTACTTTAATATCTTTAATATTCCCAAATATGAAATAAAAGTTTTAATATTTAAGAAATACGAATTTTGAAGTCATGTTCTCTGAAAAATATATAATTATTACATATACTCTTGACTACTCTTTTGAGAGCTATGTGGAAAACAATTTCATGCTTTCTTATTCATTTTTTAAAAATATATTTCAACAGCATTTAGACATATACAAAGTCAGTATGGGCCAGGTTTTATTGTTTCCTTGTGTCATCAAACAATTTTCCTTCCTTGTTTCCTCAAGGCTTCACAGATCAACAGAGGATCAAAAAATCACTAAACATGATAGAAAATTTTTTGAAAAATCTGAAAAATTTGACAAAGCATTCAGAGGGGATTATATTGTCTGAAGAAGCTACTTGACCTGTTCAGGCTAACACATCTGCCATTAAAATATCCTTCCAAACTATTCTTTCCACGCTGTGGTGTGTGCTGAAAGAGTCACAGTGACACGCTGTGCAGCTGCTGTGGCGTGTGCCAAAGTTTAGACTGAGCTAAGCGAGGCTTAGAAGCTATCTTTAGCATACAGATGAGTAATGCCATCCAAAGCACGTGCTCTGTCTTTTTACCTGAAAGTCTGATGCTATCACATAAAACAAAATACCTTATATCAACAAGAACTGTTTTGTTCTGCACTTGAATTATGCTGATTTAATTACTAGTCAGAATGTTGAAACCTGGGTCGTTTTCTGACCCTCTGTATGTTGAATTATTGGGAAACATTTTGTTTGGTTTTAGCACTGCTTGGCACCAATTTTATTCTTTCTGATTGTATGCCATTACAAAGTACATCTTCTTCCATTTTCTGCTGTTCTGACATCATCAAATTCTAGTCACTACCCTGTTCTACAGTGCTCTTGTTGCTAAGAGCCTCAACTCACAAAGCAAAAGGAAATATGTGCATGTGAAGAAAAGAATCTGGTATTATTTCAAGATTCCTCCTGCTGTTTGTGGTGTGCTTCATGTCAGAGATTAGGGAAGAAGTTTTTTAAATCTCATAACTCTCTGTCTTAAGCCTTTGGGAATGAAACGCTTTCTCTAGACCTTTCTGGTTTGCAGATCCCAAAGATGCACCTCGTTACAGCTTTGTTTACTAAAGAGCCAAGGACACATTTAACAAAGCTGCAGTACTGCCTCCATTATACTCCTTTGTGCAGGCACATCAGAGGGAAGAAAATGCATGGAGGAATGTGAAGTGGACAGTGAAGGAAGCCAGAGGAGGAGAACTGTGGGGAGGAAGAAAATAAAGTGACAGAAAAGGACAAGGTGATTGTAAAATACAATATAAAGTAGAAGAGGGGAAAACTGAAGAAACAGAATGACCTGGAAAAGAAAGAGATGGCTTTCCTGTGAATTCTGTGGATAATACTCAGCACATCTGTCTTAATGTGGTTTGATGTCTTTCATAATGCTGACGTGGTGCATTAGTGCAGGGGTTTCTAGTGCAGCATGGTAAGCTCCCAATGTGCTGTTTTACAGGTCCTCAGTGAGTTCTGGACAGTTATAATCAGGACAATAATACCAATGGAGAGGGTAATGCTGCAGGTGAGGTGTAAATAGATGAAAGAGACAGCATGTGATGAGAGACATAAATGGAGAAGACAGAAAAACTGGAAGAAAACTGAAGAAGGGACAGGAAGACGTTCGTGAACAGACAGCTTTGCAGAAACAAGCCTTTGTTCTCTTATGGACAGTAAGTACTACTGGCAGAAATGCTCTCTCAAGTGGGAGGTGACAGGAGCTGGGAAAGTTAAACTCACTGACCTCAGATGAAAAATGGAGTGTGTGTTTAGAGGGAGTAAACTAAAGCAGGGAAAGTGAAGGTACATTACTACCTAAAAATGTAGTAGGATATGTTACAGTGACCTGTGCTGGAAAGGTGTGACACTCGTTCTGCAGCACTCATCTGAGTAGGTGTAGCACAGTATGCATCAACTAACAAAATGTGTCTGCTGTTTGGAAAGCCAAGATAACACTTTCCCTTCAGGGAAGCATACAGCTCAGCCACTGTTAACTGGGTACCTGCAGGGTGTTAAAAAAAATCCCAAAGCATACAGATTTGTTCTTTGGTCTATGCAAATTATTTTTGGAGAGGGAGGATTTCTTAGAAATTGAGTATTTTTTTCTCTTTTCCATTCACATTTTCCTGCTATTTTTCAGGGTGTTTTTTTTTTACTGAAACCAAATTCAAATCCTTTATTTTCAGTCTCCTCTTTTCAGTCTTGGGCTTTCTGAATTAAATGCTGCAATATTAGCTGCCTGCCGTTCCTGTGATTGGACTCCATGGGTGGCCCGAGTAATTTTCAGACAATGGAGCTGGTTCTTTTCTCACTCACACCACTGTAACTCATTGGCTTCAGTGAAGTTACTCTTGATTCACAGTGTTGTAAAAGAAGAGTTGTGCTTGCTCTTTATATGTTCTTTAATCTCCATGATATTTTTGCTTACATGTATAATTGATTTTCTGGGAATATATCCTGCTGCTGACAGGTAGACCTAGGAAATTCCTAAGACAGAAATAAATGTAAGCATTTTTTAGGTCACTGAATTCCATCCACTGCTTCTACAACACCACATTATATAATTTCTTTCATAAACTGCTCAGGTTTTAAACATTCATTAAATTCTATTCTTACTACAGTGGGTAAATTCGGACAGAGAGGTTAGTTACATCCTCTGTAAATTTAAAACCATAACTGAAATAATCTTCAAGTGCTCTAAAAGTATTTTTCTTTCTCACCTATGTCTCACTTTTCCATACAGCAACGATGATAAAGGCTTCATTCTTGGCAGAAGGAGGCTCAGCTCTGGGAAAGCACGATTCTGAAATTACAGGCATACTTTGGAAAGGTTACTGTGTATTTTTCTTTCATGGTCACATCCCTCTTGCAGATTTTATTGGGAGCAGTCATCTGACAACAAATTTTTACCATACTTGAAGTGCCACTCTGAAAGTAATTCCAGAAGGAGAAGGGTACAGAACAGGTGTGTACAACTCAGTTGAGGATAGATTACTGCAGACTTTGACTTACTCATCTTGGGCTGCCTTCCAATTACTACCCTGTTGTAACAAATCCCATCCATTTTATCCAAATTTGCTCTTCATTTATGGAATTAATGGGTCTAATTGACATGAAGTTGAAAATCATCAATATAATCAAGAAGTTTTATTGTAATTAAAGGACAGATGAAAAGCACAGCCCCATTTTTCTCTTACATAGTACAAATAAGATGATTCAGCAGAAGCCAACAGAATTATGCTGCTACCTGCAAATGCTACTGTGATACCTCCCTATTTGCTATGCATATGTGTTGATATGGAATATACTGTAATTTTTTGCCTTGTCTTGCTAAATCTCTGTTGTGCAGCTCACCTTAGCAAGCCCATTGCTGGTACTTCCATTCTCTTCTGAAGCTTGACTTCAGAAGTTGCAGCTGTTACTGAGGAAAGCTCTTGGCAGTTGCCATTTAGCAGAGGCAACTTATGGTTTGCAGTAGCTGAAAGGGGGTGCCTGCACATCACATGGAAGGGAGGAAGAGGTGTATTAGTTGTGAAAGCCAGATTGTGGTCACTGTACAGCAGCCACAGTGGCTGTGATACTGCTCTGGTGGCTCTTTACCCCATCCTTTGGCTACTCTATTTCTGATGCAGAAACAGGTGCACTAGTTGCACCATGCAGGTACAGTAAGCCTTATACTTTTAGGACTTGCTGGAAATGACTTTTGAGACCGCTCAAAGTAATTGTGTGGTCTGTTCATGCAACACTTTGTAGGAGTGGTGGAGCACTCCCTTAGTTTTGTTGGCATTACACTGCCTATAGAATATGGGCTTATGGTGTTTGCTCTGAGGTCTCTGGGGTTGCTGGACATGGGACATTCAAGGTTGAGAGTGCTGCAGGTATGCAATAACATGATGAGGTTATTAGATACCAGGAATCCTAGACATGCACAGTTCTCAAAATCTCCCTGGGAAACAATTCTGGTTGGAAAAGAGAACAAATAACCAATCTAAGGCAACCTGGATATGGTAGCCATATCTAACCATGTCTACAGGTCTCCCTTCTACTGCAATGCCTTCATGCTTCCCCATAGCTAGTTCTTTTTAATTTGCAATTTTTTTTTTTTTGTCAAAAGTGTGAGAGGTACCCTGCTGTATGCTCATGTGGAGAGCAGTTGCCAGTCAGGAATCCTCAATGCATCACCATTCTCAGCTTTACAGTCAGCAGCTCTCAACCCAGCGTGTGTTACGGGGCTGTTGAAAGAGGCCATTGCCTCTGGTCATGATCTGCTGCGTGCTCAACAACGTGCTGATCTCAGGCCAAGGAGAGAGCAGTGAGGCAGGACAAACTTGTTTCTTTCACCCACGCAGCACACTGGGCCAAGGAATTCTTTGGTAGGCTGTGTGCTACACAGGCCTGATACAGAGGCTTAGGGAGAGTCTGGTTTGTCTTCTAGATGCTTCCTAACCTGTAAGTGCATAATAGTGATGGGTTGTTTTGAGGCTTAGAGCCCTGATAAGTGGTCTTTGGCAGAGTTACCAGTTCAGTTTAAGACATTACCACTCTCAAGTGTCTGTTTTACTCTGCTGTTAGGTATTACCGCACTCTTATGGTGGAGACTCCAAGTCACAGGCTGGCATGTTAAAAGAATACCTACTTTTATTGTTGTACTCTCCTAGAATGATCATGACCTCAGGCAGTTGAGGGAAATCACATCTTAAAACACAGCAGCTAAATCTGCCAGAGCTTGTTGTTCAAAGCCTTTGGCCTTTGCTTCTTAACGGTGAGAGGAAAGAGTCCTTGCCTGTGCCTGCAGGCCTGAGGACAACCATTCATGCCTTTACTGCCACTGCAGGTCCTCTGTCACCCCGGAAGTCCACTGCTTTTCCATATGGACTACTGGTGTCACAGCTGTTACAACTTAAAAGAGTAAGGAGTGTAAAGAAACTTCAAAGTCAATGATACCATATTAAGCAAAAAGTGAGGGCTGTTCTTTGGAAGATGAATTAATGAAGAAAAAAATTCTCTTGAAATTTTTATGGTTTATGTCATCTTGAAAGTGGTTTATGATCCTACCACGGAGTTCTTAGGATTTAGTGGCTGTTCTGATTCACTAAAAATTGCAGATGTAGTAGAAAATAGGTTGAAATATTCATTTATATCAGGAATGATATGACATCAGAATAAAACATGGGGTTTTAAACTTAATTTCACTGAGAAATTAAGTGATTTTGTTGATATTGTGTTGGTATGGTATTGCTGTCTTTATTTGTCCATCTGTTTTTGAAATGGAAGGAGATTGGAAGCAGGAACGGGATCCCCTTGACTTGTCTGAGGACATCTTGTAAAATTTTGTTAACAAAAATCAATTCAAAACCCGGTCAGTCATAAGACACAAATCCCCAGGAAATCAAACTTCAGTAGTTCTGACGTTTACACAAACACCTGGTAGTTGGTTCATGCCCAGCAATGGAATACGCCAAGCTGGCTGGAAACAGTTAGAGATGCTGGCGGTGTGCCCTGCCCACCTCCCACAGGTTCCACTTCTGCAGCAGGAATGGCTCCGTGCCTCATTAATCAGGACCTGGGTTTCTGCGTTTTGCAGGTCGGCACATTAAGGCAAGCCAACATCAGTTTCTGTTCAGGCTTAAGCCAGAGCATTCCTGCTGTGGGAGATGTTTTGCAAGAGAGATCAGTGTACATAGTGGGGTAGGTGACTTGTCAGCTGCAGCTTAAACTATAGGGTGAGATATATATTAGTACCTTCATCATTATTTTGTTAAGAGGAGAATTTTTAATTTATTGATCAGAAATCATTAATGGAAATGTAAAGTTGAGGTGGTTTAGGATGTGGATGATAGCAGAAGAATGCCAAGAGGAACAGTCATGACCATTACATTTTCTAGTTGGTGAGAGACTACATCTATCACATTTAATTTTGTCAGCATAAGTTTGCTTCTGTTTTTCAACACAGTTCAAAAATGTAAAATAAAATAATAATTTCTCATAAATCACAGCACTGAATTTAGTAAATAGCAAGTATTGGCAATACCTGTTCTCTCTATGATGGGTGTGTTCCCCATGACTGTGCTGTACAGTGCTCCCAAGGAGTGCATAAATGGATTCCTAGGGCACGAACAGTCACATCAACATTTTTCCTGTGACATATTTTAGACAACCGGCCTGTGTAAGTGAAAGACAGACACAGTGACTGAAGTGTTGTTGGAAGGTGAGGTGCCACGCCTGACTGGCCTTTATCCTGCCCCAGCACAAACACCACGTACATTCAGCAGCGCTCAGAGCCCCGCGCACCCATGGTGGCAGCTCTCAGGGGCGGCGGTGGCAGCCGGGGTGGCCGGCGGGGCCCGCTGCCCGCGCGGGCGGTCCCGGCCGTGCGCTGTCACCGCGGCTGCGCTCGGGCCGCGCTGAGGGGCTGCGGGACGGTCCCGGGCCATTCCCGTGGGCTATCGAGCCCCGCTCCGCACGGCCCTTGGCGGGGGCGGCTGCGGAGAGGGGGCGGCGGCCTCCAGCGCGGGGCGGGCGGGAGGGTGGGTCCGGGGAAGCCGCGGCCCCTCCGAGGCGGCGAGCGGAGCCCGGCGGCAGGTGGCGGCGGCGGCTCGGTCCCTTTAAGGCTCCGGCTGCGGTAACCCGATCCCCGCCGGAGCATCCTGCGCCCGGGAAGGGCTGTCCCGTCCCCGACGCGGCGGGGAAGGCATGGAGGAGGAGGAGGCGGCGCCGCAGCCCCCGTAGCCCCGCTCCCAGGTGCGGCGGGCGAGGAGGGAAGGCGGTGGGGCGCTGAGAGGCCGGGTCTGGCGGGGCGGGGGCGGTGCAGCCCCTTTCCCCCGCCCCGCGGGGCTGCGCGGAGCGGCCCCTTCCCTCCCTCAGCGCGGGGCGGCCCCCGGGGGCCGAGGGCCGCAAGCCGCAGGCGGCGGCGCGGGGCGCGCTGACAGCGCAGGGCTGCGCGGGGCCGCCTTCTCCCCTCGCCGCGGCAGCGCCTGGCCGCGGCCGGAGCGAGCGCGGAGGGTGCCGCCGCCTGCCCGCCGCCTGTGCTCCGCTGCCCGCTCCTGCCCGCTGCCTCCGCGCTCCTGCCCGCTGCCTGCCCGGCCGCTCGGGGCCGGTGCGAACGGCGGGCGCCGCGGGTGACCGGGACGGCGAGGTAACGCCCGGCTCGGGGGCAGCGTCCCTCGGGGGCAGCCCGGGGGCCCTCTGCGCCCACCCAATCTGCGCGGGTTCCCTCTCGGGGGCTTTGCGACTCCAGACTGCTTGCGGGGTTTGGGGAAATTCGGTAAATGGCATTGCAGCGGCCACCTCACCCTGAGTACCCTGGCTTTATAAGAAGCGTGCTTTATCTGCCGGTTGCTTTGGTGTTCTAAGAGCAGAAAGCTGAGTGGAGTTTAGGGTGTGAATAGCCTGAAATAGAAAAGGGAACGACTTAAGCGTGAGTAGCTTGAATTTTGTTGTGTTTCTCCTTAACGCTGCTTACTGAGCTAAATAAGATATTAAACGAATAGGAACTACCATTCAGAACCAAGAGCACAGCCAAGCTTCAGCACTGCAGATGTTTTATTACTGGGCTTATTATAAAATGTGGAAACAGTCATTAGTCCAGTGTTGCTTTCTGCAGAATGGTCTGACAAGTTTTACAGCTATTGGATTTGGCTTTCAGTTTTAAGCGGATCAGGAGAGCACAGTACTTACTTCATGCGATGTCCTGGTATCAGTAGCAGCTTTACTGTGTAATCTTGTTTGGAAATTGATCCAACTCATCTTGAAATCCAGCCTGGAAGAAAGTAAGGGCTGTGGGCCTTAAACCTACTGCACCTTCTTACTATGTCTTGTGGCTATACTGTTACATTTCTTATTTTTGTGATGTGAAAAATTGATGTGGAAACAGTAAGATGAGGAGAATGTAAATTATTTTGATGGTGCAACACTTGATAACTTTCCTGCTCCTTTATCCTCTTTCATTAAGTGCCAACTTGTTTTTATCAGGAGTTCATGGTGTTATCATATTGGGGTGAATGGATATTGTTTTTTCTTCAAAATTTCAAGTAGAAACAAAATTGCAGGAAAACTACTGCATGCTAGTAGCAAATAAAAACCAACATATTTTTAGCTCTTGCGGAGTATGGTGAAAACATGTATGTTATTAAGCTTTTCAAAATTATTTGGTCAGTAGAGTAATTTGAAATCACACTAGGCATGTAAGCAGTATCATGTTGAAAAATGTTAGTTTCAGGTGTTTGGTAATATTTATTTACCTAAAGATTCCATTGAAAAGCTACAAGAGTTCTGATCATATGTAGTTACTGTCTAACCAAATGGTTAAGACAGTAATTTTGGGTAAGCAAAGCAAATACTAATGGTGAAGAACCAACCTGTACTGTTTTTCCTGCATTACAAAGTAGTTACACTAAACCTCCTCCCCAGCCAGCCTCCTATTAGCTCAAATGCCGTATCAGCTGACAGAACAGTAATCAATGACTATGCAGTTTGGGTGATAAAGTGTCTGCTCATACATAATCCACGAAGTTCTGTATCTTGATCAGACTTTGCTGTTCAGCTACAAGAAGATACTTGGGGAAAAAAAACCCCACAGTGTAGTTGAAGTTACCTGAATTACTAACTTTGGCCTTTGTAAAGGGAAATTGTAATCAGAAGCTAATTGTGCTTGTTTTAAGTCAACAAGCACAATACAACAAGCTGTTTAGGTTCAGCAACGTGGATGGTTTTTCTTGTAAATGAAAAGAAAATCTGGTAAAACCCAGTAAATTTTCATGTTAAACAGGATACATTTGGAAACAACCTAGAGATATGAGAGAATAACCTGTAGATATGAGACAATGTTGATAGTTGAACACATGTGAAATGCTGTATTTACACCTGTTCCCTGAATTGAATTAAAATATGACACTATTATCTACTGAGGTGAAACAAATTATTCTGGACTTGGTAGTTACTATACATAAACAGCATCTTGATAAGCATATATGAAATCAGGCTTGCAAAACTTGAGCATCTGTGAGACCAACCACAGAGGCTTAGTGATTAATTTTTTTTGTCTGCCTCTCTTCTTCTCTAAAACCATCGTACCTTTCTCCTTCATGGGCATCATGGTTCTGCATTTGCTGAAAGTCAGGTCATGCACTTTCCATGCCAGTACATTTTTAAAAATGCATTCCCTCCCCAGGCTCCATAGGAGAAAGATTAATCTTCTAATGCATTTCTTTCAAGGGATGTTTGCAAGGTTTTTTTAATTCCATAACTGGAATTAAAATGAACACCTGTCAAAAGCTGAAACATTACTTACCTAATATAATCTTCTGATCCTAAGGAGACAAAACAAAACATGGTTTTCTCTTGTCCAAGAGATTATGTCAGTGTCTTTGAAACTCAGAGATGCTAGTGTAGTTGCTGCAGATGAAGAAAATGTAGCATCATGAGAATTGCTACATTTGACTCAAAAGGATTAAGTAGGTGTGGTTAATGCTCAGTGGTTTTGCTATTTTTCTGAAGAGAATTGTACTTTAACTGGATTTTGGCTTCCTGCATTAATTAAACCAACTGTTTTGTTTTTTTCTTTCTGTGGTCCAAGAGGAGACTTTTTTGCTACAAATGAGATAATGTAATAACAAAGCTTTGTCCCTGGGGTTAGAATCTGGAACTGGACACTATAGAGTGCTTTTTGGTGGGTTTAAACTGGTAGATACTAAATAATTTTATTCCTTCAAATGGTAAGGTTTTAGAAAATTGAGCTTAACACCCATTATCTCTGGTACTTTACACTATGTGAAAAGGATATAAAGTTTGGTTGGTATTTTGTGTCTTCTTGGTCAGTGGAGGCAAATGGGAAAGTATGTGGAGAATTGAGAATACTGAATATTTAGGATTGTAATTGAAACTGGAGGTTTGATAGAGTAACATTAAAAGAGGATTTATATGCTGCTGCACTAGAACAGGTCATCAGAAAACAACTGGAATCAATTAGTTTGATGCAATGCACTCTGGTGTGTGTACACAAAAATTTTTAGTTTGATTTGGAAATGTATTTATGAACTGAATCTTCTGATCCCCCCCTGTGATTTATGTTGCGTAGCTGTCCCAGAGCATGCAAGCTGGATTCCTTTTGGGTTCAACTGGGCAGGAAGATAGGCCCTAGGAGCACATCAAATATGTTCCAAGAATTGTGGAGTCCCTAGGACAGAGTTAAAGCTGGTCTGAAGTAAGCACTTGAAATCTACATGATAGATGCAGGTTTCACTCAGCAAATCTGCTTTTATTTGTCCTGCATTCTGTTTTTATACATGTAGCTCTGTGGGTACTAATCAGAGGAAGTTTTATTGTGTTCAGTTCTGGGAGAATAAATAGAAAAGAAAGAGGTAGAGGGGGAAGAATTTGAGACCATTGAACTTTCTGCTTCTAAATCTTTGAAGATGAAAGTATATTTTTTCTGATCTTTGTTTCAATATAACCATCCCAAAGTGAGAATATTGTACTTAATTTTTTAAAAAGTTATTATTTTGTTATTATGGTGGACTTTTCCCTCTGTTTTTTCCTCCTGAAGTTCAAGCTTCTTACCATCTGCAATGCAGATACAATTTCAAATATCTAATGCATGTTCACTCATTCTGTAATGCATGTGAAATAAAGGTGGACATAAATGTATTATATAATTGTATCACTTTTGCTGACTGTTAGGTTTCTGTAGTAACATCAAATTATGCTGTTCTAAGAGTCTTCATTTTATTTTAGATAGTTTCTTAAGTAAAACTAAAATAAATGACAGCAGTTTTTCTATAGTTATTAAAATAATTATTTAAACGTTTGAAATGAAGCCATTTGGCTTTTTCCCTCTTTCTAGTTCAACTTAATATAAATTGACATTTTTTGAGTTTGTAACTTCTGCCAGTCGTGGAGTGTAAACCACTTCACTGTCGAATTGGAGATGCATGTCAGAAGTTTGTGGCTTCTGGGAAAATATCATTCTGCGTTGCAAATACTGGTGACTCAGGAAAAATGACTGAAGCATTTAGACACCAACACTTATGTTTGCAATTGTTTTGGTATTTAGACCTCATGAAATAGCTGAGCATCCAGCAACTGAAAAGCCAATCAGTTCTGATGCTAGGGAGCTTTCCACTGTGTGTGAAAATGTGCGAAGGTTAGAGTTTTGTGAAGGAAGAAAACTCAGATGTGATAGCCTACAGACTGTCACAAGGATGAGCTCTCGCCTGAACAGAGTGTGAATTGAAAACTACTGTCTCTGGAAAGTGTACAAACAGAGCTGCAGCGAGGCTACTGCTTCCCTGGGCTGACCCAAAAACCTCTCTTCTGTGCTTATCTGATTTCATTGTTGCCTTTTAAAATTCTGTTGGCAGCAATGAATCTGGCAATAATGAAACAAGTTTTTTAACTTTGGAGGTTCTTGAAACAGGAGTGGAGGCTTCAGAGCTGGCGATTGCCCTGGTCAGTGGTCTTCACTGCCCTTTCTGTGTAGATAAAATACATGCAGTTTTAGGCCACAAAAATGTATAATATGCAAATGTTAAAAAAACCCAAAATGCAACTCGTGTATCTAAAAGTTTGAGCATACTTTTATACTGTTAATGCTTAAGTAGAAACATTGAACAGGTAGAAACTTTTAGTAAAGTTGATAAGTTTGCTGTCAAAAACACTTTCTATGTTTGCTTAAAATAGTTAAATGGAGAATAGAGTGAAATTACCTTCTGCTTCTCTTCACAGGCTAAAGAACAATGGCTTCCTTCAGCAACCTGACTATTGGCATTGCTGTTGCCAGTTTTACTGTATTTCAGCTCCTGTTCCACGTTTTAAGTTCTTGGGTGTCAACACGAATAACACCTGGTTTTAACAATCTCAGCCAAAAAAGGAAGATCGAATGGAATTCAAGGTAGAGTGTTCAAAACAACAACAGTTAATGACCTACCTGAAATCATGAATACCTGAACCACCTGTGTGTATGTGTAAGACTGAAGAAAACCCTGTTAATTGAATGTTTGTAAGGATCAGAGGGTTGGCTCTAGGCACTGAACAAATAGTGCATGTGAAATGTTGAGGCCCCTTCATGGAAACACAGCATTACTGACACATGTGCATTAAATGCTTTGTGAGACAGTGATGCCCAAGTGAAGACTGGTACAAAAATAAAACAGTGACTGGTGAGAGGTAGTAAGTTGAAGGGATGCTCTGTGATGCTTCTAGTAAAGAGAAGAGATAAAAAATTCCTTTCCAAACATGTATGAAAATCAAAACTATTGCAATTTATTCTAAATCTCAGTGTATCTCTGGTCATGTTTTTGGGAGTAAAGCAGTTTGCTCTCTTTTCTTCTGGTGCTACTACACTACAAATGTTTTATATAGGTTAAGGTTTTCTAAGGAATTTAATGAAGCTTTGATGTAGTATTGAAGAGTAGGGTTCATGTATATGGTGTCGGGGAAGGAGACTGCAGGAGGAGGGGGAAGCTATAGCAGACTCAGGGTACACACACAGGAAGGAGCTGTGGAAACTCAGTCCAAAAACATTCCTCACTCCCTTTGTTTCTGCACATCCATCAGTGGGATGGATCCACCTGCATTTCACTTGTCTCCTCAGATACAGGACTTGTTTGACCTGTGAGTCTTTTAAGCCATAAAGAAAGTATGAGATAGTAGTTGAAAATGGGATGATCAATGAGGTTTCATTTGCAAAAAAATACTCTGAAAGGGTATATGTAGTACACAACGTTCTCCAGTTGAAATTAATTAGTACATTATAACTTTGAGTAGCCTATTACATCTTTAAGATTTTTTTTCAGATGTTTCCCAAATTTAAGGCTCAAAAATGTGTACTGTATAGTTGTCACTGCATTCAAAATTGCATTAGTTGCATTTCTAGTCTTCCTCAGTGCTGTTTAGTATCAGGTGGGTACTTTTAAAGTTGTTTCCATTGTTCTAGGTAGGCAGCATTAGCAACTCAAATATCCTTGCCCTTCCATCTGGCAAATGTCCTCTTGCTATGTTCTTAAGGGCACCATCTTGATTTCAGTTCCACCTCTGAATAATTACCTATCTGCCAGAACAACTGTGTAGGGTGCCAGTTCACAGTATCAGTGCAGCTTAGGTTTGTCTCTCTGTTACAATTAACAATAGAGGCAGACAGGGAAAGTAAACTAAACTGTTCCCATGTGAAGCTGAACTATTGTCTATAAGCCACATCAAATGGCCTTTGAATTGCATAATAGGCTTTATGAGAACTTACCCCATGCCTGGTAGCGCTATGCTGGTGTAGTGCTTTGCATAATAACATGAATTGTTTTACACATCACAAGTGTGCTGGAAATAAGCTGCTCTGTAATCTCTGGGCTACTTTTAATAAGGTATTTAACTGCTCAACTTGATACAGTAGCCCAGACTATGCCCCTTTTTACCTCTTTGCACATTTTTTTTTTCCTTGGGGTTGATAGCAGGATGTAGATGTTAGCACACAGATGGGTTGTGATCCCAGGCTTCATCCAGTTCAGGAGTTAGAAGGCATGAAACACAAAGCATGGTTCTTCAGCATCTTGTGGATGTTAAAACTGAGGAGGCATAAAGAGAAAGAAAGGCTAGCTGTGCTTGTGTTACTTCAGCTCTGCTAACCACAGTGTTTTGTCCAACTGCCCTGTCACTCCAGTATTTCACCAAAATGAAGAGAGGCCTCAAGGAGTATCTTGCAAGTTCAGAGAATGCAGATGAGTATGCATTTATACCTGCTCTGCAGGTATAGACAGTTAATATGTCTCAGTAAAATAAGTTGATTTCATTTAAATTATTTAAAAGTAGATGGTTGTTATTTTGTCCTATATTGAACTGGTGTAGGGAGTGCAAACACAAATGATTCTGTTGGCAGTGCTAAGGAAACTGGCACAGAGGATGGTTATGCATTTTTATCAGCTCAGCTGGGTCTGGAAGAGGGCATCTGCCTGAAATGAGCTGTAGCATTGAAAATATATTGTTACAGTTTAGAGGGCTTTGTAATCAAGCATTTGAGCTGCAGCTCTTGACTGTCTTTTCCATGCTGTCAGTTTGTTCATTCTGATCTTCCAAGAATTATGACCGAATAAAATAATTTATTCTGGTATCTAAAGTATGTGGACACTCAAATTGAGTTAAAAGCTATATTTTGTCAGGGATGTAGTAGAACTCTTCAAGTTGTTGTGCAAATATATATTCCTGTCACCTCTCCTATAATACGTGCTTGTACCACTATTAAGTAGTTGTGAAAAAATATATATATATTCAATAATAAAGGAGCAAATCTGCAACCTAGCAGTGCAACTTTCTGCAGCTTAATGAGGAGTTAAAGGATGCAAGCTTTGACAGAAATTTCAAGGAAATGTACAGAGCTTGATAGCTTGACCTAGATTCCTTATTAAAATGGACTGTTGTACTATTTCCCTTCTTCTGCCCCGTCTTTTATGGAGAAGCTTCAAAGTCCAGAGTTAAGGAGGAAATCTGCTCCTTTTCTCTTTTCCCCCATCAAGTGCTCTACTTGTGTACAGCTTGTATCCTAAACACTAAGGTTCAGATAAACAGCCTCTTCAAAGACAAATTACAACTGTAAAAGAATGAGCTATATTTTAGGACAAATTTTCCTTCTGCAGCATTATCCTCTCCTGAAGTTCAAAAATTCCAGATATTTCTCAGACACTAATATTGCATGCTGTGCTTTGTTTTTAAAAAGAAAGGAAAGTTCCTATCTTTTTAAGTCCTATGTTACAAGAGTAGACCTTTTAATTAAACTATTAATTATCATTAAAATTCTGATAATTAAATTTTCTTTCTTTGTTAAAAGAAGAGAGGGCAGAAGTGCAGCCTGTGCTGTAATGATTATTAATTGTTGTCACCCAGTTTTTTAGTACTCATATTATACCAATCTCCATTAATTTCTGGAACACTATTGAAAAAGCTGCTGAAAATAGCACAGTGACACTCTTGAAACAAATTGTAAATATGGTCTTTTTATGAAAAGTTACAGAATCTTCTATTGCCAATAGATAATAATATAGCTTCTGGAAATGGGATAGGGATGATAACCTCTTTGTTTGCAAAGTCTTCTGCAGGAAGTAAGGTGTTTTCTTCAAATCTTGCATGGTACAGCTTAGACTCCTGAGAGTGCCTTAAGGACATCTAAAATATTAATGACTTCCAAATACATGTATTCAATATGTACAAAGACAAGAATAAAAGCTAACAGCATCCGTTCATTTGTGTGTATATTGTTGGTGCTGTGAATATGGTGTGAAATGTTTCCAATCACACAGCACTGAACTTAGTTCTCATCTTTCAAACAGTATCTGTGATTCCCTATGGATATTTTTTCACGTAATTGTTTTTTGTTTTTTTTTTCTAGTTATACTTGGAAAGTGTGAAAGCAGACAGTGACTACACAGTATTAGGTGCAGCTTATAGTTGTGTTAAACCCATGGCTAGAGCAGGAAGGTTAGACATTTTGGACCTATGCCCATTGCATTGTTCCACCTTCCAAGAATACATGTGGATTGAAAGGGCAGGAGTGGCCCTGGCCTGTGTGCTGGCAGAAACCCTGCTGGGGCTTCTGCAAATAGATATTTCTCTATAAGTGCATGCTTGTTAACATGCAGAGTTTATCTACACTGTGCATGCAGCCTATAATCTGGAGACTGGTGTCTTGGGGGCAAAAAATGTGTCTAGTGCCAAGGTAGGGACAAGGCAACTTTGATTACTGTGACGTTTATTTTATATTTCCCTTGTCCAACACAAAGCTGCTAATTTATATAAACCTGTAGCTGTTATACTTTGGGTACTCAGCTACAGCCTATTGTTATACAAGTTTTCTCTTTGAAAACCAAAATCTACTTCAAATGCACTAGAAATTCTATCTGAAGCTTAGGATTTTTAATTTAATGCCACCTTCCAAATCCAAACTAGACTTATTATGGGTCTTCTAATTTGGTGCCAGAAAGGAGAAACCTGCTGTTGCAGGACTCCTGGGCTAATCTGGGTATGAAATTGCATACACATTTTCCAGCAAGTGGGACAATACAGAAAGCGTTTGTTAGAGAGCTAGATGTCATACTCTTTTTAAGGCTTCATTAATATATAAGCTAATTGGAGGAAAATTTAGACCTCTGTTACTTTTAAGACTCTGTATCTAATATCGCCAATCCCACTCCAATCTAATAGATTCCTTCTGTTTGACTGTTTTTTCCCACCTGCCATTGTGTAAGGGGTTGGATGTAGCATAGAGAACAGATGATTGGCTTCCACAGAAATATCTGGATGCAGTTGAGAATGCCTTTGAAAACATCCTTAAGCAGACTGTGGGAAGCTGTGAATGGCAGTACCTCCTCGTGACTGTGATCTCTTTTTCAGGACAGTGTCCACATTCCACGCCTTGGTGGTTGGAGGGTTTTGCCTATATATTTTATTGTACGATGACGCTGTTAATGCTGACCATCTCTGGTAAGGCATGTTGCATACATGTTGTGGTTACACAAAATAACGTAAGTGGGAAGGAAAAAAAAAATCCTGCAGTGTATTAAGTACTGAATGATTTTTTTCATTTTCCATTAAAATATGCAGTTGTGATGTGTTCATGTTTATGTCTGTACTGTTTGAAAATTTGGTAACTATTGTGTCAGTATTAATGTCTTAGTTCAGTGTGTCTCTGTGAAGTGGAATAGATAAAATACAAGCAATTGATTTGAAATAGCATATTAAATTACTAAAGAATAAACAGTAACTATAAGTCAGTATGACTGAAACTCTGCTATTTACAGTAATCATTTTAAAGTGAAATTGAAAAGCTGTAGCCGATGTGGATGGTGTATATCTGTGTGAACATTCTCCATTGAACCCTGCAAAGGGTTTGGGTTCAATGAAGAGAGAATGTGGTATTACTGTCAGGTAATGCCTGAAAATATATGCAGTAGATCATAACAAAGACTGGAGCATTGGTAAGCTCCAGGGAAGCATCAGCATTGTGTATGACTTTTTTGATGGTCTAGGACTTCGCATAAAATTTCTCCTTTTTTTCTGTATGTACTAGAGACTAACACAGATGATGTAGAAATTGTTTTTGTGGTGGTGAGAATCACATGGTAGAAAATGTGGAGGTGGTAAGATCAGATAAGGAGAGGGAGAAGGTGTAAATAAGTGGATTAATTTGTAGTTTCTTAGGAGAACAGGGTCCTTCCTATGACTGTTCACTTCACAGTCATTACAGTTTTTCAAGTTTGATGTTTGATTAGCATTTTGTATGACTCTCTGTCTGCAAAGAAATTTGAAGGAAGTCAGTCATACGGACTTTCGTTCATTCTATCTGCCCATGCATGTTCATGTGTAATTCATTTGCCACACATACCTCTTAGCAATCACCAAAGAGATAGTTCTTCCCATTTGCTTATTCAAGTCACTCCCTGTTTGTCACTCCTGGCTCTTGCTTGCATCAAAACTGGCCTGCAAACATCAGAGCTCATTAATTCCATTGCACCTTCCATTCAAGGAGATAGGTCAGGAAATCTGGAAGACTTCAGGCTAAATTTCAAGTTCTCCATTTATTGAGAATAATTTAGGATTCTAACATGAACTCTTCTTGAAGGGATGTGACAGATGGACAGTGCAGCCATATATATTGTTGAAGTGTTGGTTTAGAAAGCCTAGAGAAGGTTTGATGCAAAGTGACCATTCTCTGGGAAAAAAAGGAGAGAAGTGAACCATTCCTTGTCCCATCCAGTTAAGTCATGTCTACCATTATCAAGGAACCAATTTCATATATTCAGTCTTTTGCATGTTCTCTGGAGAGTATGAAGGCTCTTGAGTGCAGTCTTAGTCTTGGTGGTGATGTGCTGAAGTGTGTTGGAACCCCTTAGAAGGTTAGTTATGATGCTGCTGCTGCAGCTGGGAGCTCTAACATGAGGGCTCTATGTAAAGAGTTTCTGCTCAAGTTATGAGAACATGTCTGTCTATACTCTAAACCTAAAGGAGCACTCATCCCACAGCATATGAAGCTCATGAAATCAAGTTTTGAAGCCATGGAAAAACGTTTCCATTTCAAGCTGTACTTAAAAGAACTTCTATGGCAAATCTTAAGAGATGGATTGAATTACAGACTCTCTAGTAATGATTTTTCTTCACCTAACAGCAGAATTCTGGATTTGTGAGTCCTATTTTCCTGTAAACTACCCTCTCACTGAGGGGAACCATTAGTTTTAGACACTAAGAAAGCTTTACAGTTTAGTGATCAGATTAATAATAATTTCCTGTAATAATACAGGAAATCTCTACCACTGCTCCATTCCAATAGGATTAAGAAAAAAAATAGTTAAGTAATAGCATTTTACTGTGTTCTGGCTGAGGCAAACTTTGTATTGGAGTTGGCTGTAAGCACAGTTAGGTTCCTTTTTTCTGGAAAGGTTTACAACAAGGATTGTTTTCACAGCTTGTCTTGAGCAGTCCACATTTTATGGATCTGTTGACTTTTCACTTGAAGCTCAATTCATATTTAAATGAAACATAACAAAACATAGCTAGATTAGTTGCACAACTTAATTAAAAAAATAACAATCCTTGCGCCAAGGAAAAAAGACTTGCTTACCAAACTCCTCAAAGTAGAAATGCACAGAAGACAGTGGAGGGAAGAACAAATGTTGCTTGCTGTAATGTGGATGCTTCCCTTTCTTGAGCTGTATTCACAAGTTTGGGTTTGTTGAACATTCTGAAGTTGTGCATGTGTTTCTAAGACCTTTGCCTGCTGAATGTTTGGCACCAAAAGGGAAGGGATAGAAGGTGTGGAAACTACTCTGAAAAGCATTTCTGCTCAAAGGTTCTTTGGCTCCAGAGAGCTGGCAAATAATTCCTTTCCTGTGTTCTTCTACTCTGTTTATCCCTATAAACATCCATCTGATGATGAATATGAAAAGCACCAGCTGAGTAAGATATTTCTGTCATCCTTACCCAAGTTTTAGCACTAGCAGAAAACAAAAATGGAGACATAGAGTGTCAATTAAAAGGCTAAGAGACAGCAACTTGGCTGTTCTCTTATCTTCAGTTTCCTGAGAAGGCAGCTCAGAGTACTTGCTGGGTTTCAGTTCAAATCTCTAGCAAGGCTCTTGGGGCAGTCTCTGCACCAAGGCAGGGGTTGATCCTGATTAGGGTAGTTAGTAGGTGTCTTGTATCTGGGTGGAAAAGGAATCCACTTTTATGATTAGAACCCTTCTTAAGTAGATTGCATAATCTGTTACTGATGAGCCAAGAATAATGTGTCCTGATGGACATAGTGCTTGAGATGTGTATGTCCTTTGCAAATTAGGCTGTAACTATGTATTTCTGGTATGTTTGCAGGGGCGACCCTTCAATTGTGAAGCTGAATATTGCTATTACCACAGGCTACCTCATTTCTGGTAATTATGCAACATATATAATATGCATGACCTGTTTATTTATATTGAGTCACTATACCTATATGTTTATCCTGAGCTACTGTGGTGAAGATGTGATATGTGCATACAATACAGTTGCTACTGTGGCTTTTAAAATTGCTAATGGATTTGTGGGTTGTGGTGAAATTACAGGATCTTGCTAGCAGATGTGAAAGAAGGAATACCTCCCCAAGCACTGGGGAAATGCCAGTGTGTGGTTTTGGGATGGTTTGATGTGCAACCACCAGCTCCCGCCCAGTTTTGTCCTTTGGCCAATTGAGAAGGTGTCAGAGCAGTGCCCTTCACTCTCTTCATGGTGCCTACAACTCATAGTTCTTCTATCTTGTGTTTCTTCCTGTGACCTCAGAATGCTGGCAGAAGAATTTTAGTAACCATCAATACAAGTGAAGGCAAATGATGCCGTAGGATGCTGCCTGCCCATGTTTTAGTCTCACTTTAAGGCAAAATTCAGTCATGTATAAAACATGGAATTTTTAATTATTTACTCTGTATGTTATTTATTCCTACATATGTTTTATGTTCTTCATTTTGCTGTCAACTAAAATTGGCATGGGAATTTTGCTACAAAATGCTTTGGAGCTTTCTTTTATGTTATGTGAGGATAATACTGGCTTATCAAAGCAAAAACTTGTTGTCACTTGGACTATTTTCAGTGAAAACTTCTCATGTTAGGATGAAGTCCCTGGTCAGAGACTGGGCCAAAGACTTGGTTATCTCATACTGGATTTCTCAATTCAGTGGAAGTGATAATCTGGTGATCAGCATATTCGGTTAAACTGTGCATTACTTTAAGTGTCTGGATTTTTTTCGTAGCTTCAACTGTCATGTTTAAATTAATCAGTATCTATTTTTGAATAATTATACATTAAACTTCCATTATGAATTAATGAATGCCTTTGAACAGGCATCTCAACCTGACCACTCATTCTCTCTCACTTCCCTATATAGTTGATGTTTAATTATTAATAAGAAGTGAGCAGCTATGTCAGATGATGTAGGGCCCTGCCTGAGGATAGCTAATATAAAAGAGATAAAGACACACACTGCACTTAAGAAAGGAATAGGGGTAAAGTCTTTGATTTCAAACCTTGGTCAATAATATTCCAGTCCAAAGTACTAATTTGCAGAGAGAAGGGACAGAAATTGCTTGTTCCAGTACAGAGAACAAAATCTTCTGAATTCTCAGACCATCATGGGAGAAGAAAGATTTTCGTTGGTGGTGGTGTTTTTTTGGTTTATTTTATGTTAAAGCTTTCTTTTTAACACTAACTTGAGTCTGCTATGTCATTTTTGCAGTAATTAGAAAATTGGGATTTAATAAAGCAAATATGCTTCTTATTCCAAATGCCTGTTAAAAATATTTTTGGTAAATGGTTTCAAATTTGTTAATATACTTTTCTTTTTGATACAGAGGTTCTCCCTAATAGATCCCTGCATTTATTGCATGTATTTGTATGTTTGCTATGCCCCCGGAGACCTGCCTTTTTTTTCAGAGGGTTCCTTCTGATGCCGTATCATGGTATATCTCTAAAACTTAGAGAAACTATTCTGAGGTCAATGATTGTATAACAAATAGTCCTTTATAGTTATTTCTGTTCTCTTGTAGATTTGTTGCTTATTATTTACTACTGGAAGGCAATTGGTGACAAATTTTTTGTAATACATCACTTGGCAGCTCTGTATGCTTATTATTTTGTACTGGTAAGTGCTGTATTTTCTTGTAACATAAGCAGATGAGATTAACGAAACAGCTTTTATAGACGTCCCTTGCTTAAGGTTGAAAAAAAATTTCACTGGTTAATGAAAGGCATACTTATACTTTGAATCATGATTTTTAAATGTTTTTATCACTTATTTGTGGTAAGTGCATGCCTTTTCAATGTTACACTCCAACAAAAATGTGTAACTTTGTTGAACTTTAAAACTTTTCTAAGTGTTTCCTGTAAAGAGACTTCGACAGAAGGGCTTTTCATATGATTATAGAACAGGGTTTTAATAAAACCACAAGCTTGAATATTTAGTTGGAAAGTTAGAAGGAAATGGTTTCAAGTGGTTATGTTCTGCTTCTGTCTCCCAGGTAACAAGTGACAGGATGAGGGGAAATGGCCACAAGCTGTGCCAGGGGAGGTTTAGTTTGGATGGTAGGAAGAATACTTTCCTATGCTGAAAGCGTAGGGAAGTGGTGGAATCACCATCCCTGGAAGTGTGAAAGGTGTGTGGATGTGGTACTTGGGGATATGGTTTAGTGGTGAACACAGAGCACAGTTAATGACTGGACTCGATCTTGAAGGTCTTTTCCAACCTTAATGATGTTTTCCCTGCCCACTGTGTGAATCCCAGGCTTATAATATTAAAAGTGTCGAGATGCCAGATTACTGTCAGATTTCCCATGTAATGGTTTAAAGTGGCTGAAGTACACTGACAAGTAAATACTCTCTTTCTGGTTGAAGATAATTAAACTTAGTAATATTTTTGTGGATGAAAGTGAATTAGAGCTGAATATTAGATAAATGAAAACACCACTATGAAGGTTAATCCCCCAGTGCAGAAAATGAGTTGTTTCTGGAGGAAACAGAAAGCATAATATTAGTGTGAACTTCTTTAAAAGCATTTGTTACTATGTGGATATAACTCTGCCTGTGGATGTCAGTGTGTTGCTCTCAGTCTATTGTCTTCAAAGAAAGTTACCCCTAAGTATGTTATTTCTAAATTGCCTTTTGAGGATAGGAAAGAATTTGGTTAAACACACAGATTTTCTGTTTAGTGTAGTGCAAACTGACATGAAAAGCTTGAAGTAGTGGGTATTTGCTTGCTTGGTGGGGGAAAGAGGAATCATGGGACACACTCCATAGGTTTTTCAGGAAACTTAAGGAAATGAGAAAACCCCAATTTTTTTATCTCTACATTGCAAACTGCTGTTTACCCAGCAATTGTGTGAGTGGATACTGTTTCCAGCAGAACCAATTGGTAAGGCAGATCAAAGGCTGTTCTGTGTCAGCTGGAGGGGGCGTGCTGTGGATGTGCCCGATGTCTGGCCCGCTGCACGGCAGGGACCTGGCAGAGCTGCTGGCCAGGGCCACCCCTGCCCGCTGCAGGAGGGCGGAAAGGGCTTCATGTGCCCTTCCCTGCTGCCAAGTAAGAGCTCAGAATTCGTTTTCGCTTTGGCAAAAGGTGTTCCTAAAACAATGCAGGGACATTTTTCTTCAGCATGCAGTGTTTCTGTTTGGGCTTGTTTAAACGTTGAAAAATCAAAAAACATTTATAATTCTTTCAGACAGTAATGCTATCATGATAATTAGTAATCTATGACTAGTGCAAGTCTTCTCTAGTTAGCTTTTCATGGCCATTTAACTGTAGGTCTTATAAAGATTTATTTGAAGTAAGAAGCTACTGATTGGAAATACCTGAAGGACAATTGCAGCTTTTGGAATAGAATTTGCTTTGAAAGTGCAAGAAAGGTAGCCACAGCTGGCAAACTCAGTTTGATTAAAGAAGTGGAGATGATGTATCATTCTGTGTATACTTAAAGACTCAAATGGCAATTTCACATCCACCTTTATTGATTTTTGTGTGTCTGTTTTGTTTCGCTAACCAGAGCAAAGGTCTGCTGGCTTATTTTGGAAACTTCCGTCTCCTTGCAGAGTTCTCCACTCCTTTTGTCAATCAGCGGTAAGTGGTTAGGGAGGTTTTCCATAGTTCTTTTAGAATTTAATCTGTGTTACTATTTCTGTACTTAGGAAGTCTTTTTATAGTTGTTGAATGTCTGCTGAGAGGGAATTTACATATATTGAACTAAGGATTACTATATGAAAGTCTTTTTTGTGATGAAAACGTTTTGCTGCTATAGCTGCAACAGTATAACTCATATATTCATCCCCATGTTCCTTTTTAGATTAGACCAGGCTTTGTATGAAATGCCAGCTTTTAATGAAAATACCAAACAAAAAATTCACAAATAAAACATTCTTTATTAACTTTTGTATATTCATTTAATTTTTATAATAAAGCCATCTTCAATATGGGTGTTTTTTTCTTGGTATCATGGACAAGGAAAAGAAGCAAGATAATACTGTCGTCAGAATCCTAGAATGGAATTGCATTGCCCTGTATAATTTGAAGTTCATTTTCCAGTATTCCACACACACAGATCAATATTAATATATGCATATGAATATCTATAATAATATAAATATATATTCTTTGTTTGCTTTAAAAAATTGTTCTGTAAGTAATTTTGAGCACTTAAGTATATCTGAAATGGTTAATCTTCACACCTGTGATTAGAGAAGAAAGGGGCAGAAGTTCTCCTGCAGAGCTCAGAGTCAGAGCCTGCCCTGGCTGCTGGTTCAAGTGTTTTTACTTGATTTGCTGCTGTATCTGAAAAGGAGGCAGCAAAGGGAAAGCTGTCATTGGAGTTTCATGGTGCTGTGGGGAGGGTGGCCTCTCTCCTTACTCTGTAGCCACCAGGACACAGCTGGGGGTAGGGATTTGCCCTAGAAAGACTTCACCTCAGGTAAGGGACTTTGGTACAGAGCAGGGCTGCAGCCTTCTTCTCTTCCTCCAATTTTTTGCAAAGGAGGATGAGAACTTTCAGTGTATCAGATGCCTTTTTCTTAACCATGCTTTTGGGGTGTATTTCTGCTTTACTGCTTCTACCTGTGTGGTATCTGTTTTCCACATGTCTGGTAGAAGAAGAATAAGGCAAATAGAAACTGTATTCCTCCTGCAGACAGGGTATTGCCCATTACTGCATTGTGACTATAATCTCTGAAGTGTTTTATGACACTGTAGCATTCCTCAGAGCTCTTACAAATAAAAAAGACTGTGTTGTGGTCCCTTTTGGACATCAGTTTGGTAAACTCGAACTTGCAGGAGGACAGGGCTGAATAATGGATTTCTCCAGAAGCTGCTCTCCTCTGCCCCAGTGCAGTTCAGTGGGAGATATCAGTCTGTTGTAGCCTGTGCTCTGTGTGCACAGAGAAGCTAAAGACTAAATAACACTTCTTCAAACTTAATGAAGAAAAAACGGTTTATGTTGATATCCTAGTGAATGTCTGTTGTCCCAGCTTCTACCAAGATAGGATGTCATCTTGCGTTCACGTGGGTTCCTACACTGATGCTTACCTTTCAGACTGTGGGGTTAGAAAGAATAGTGGTACATGTGGCTGTTAAAATAATTTGTGTTATACTCGCCTTTGGTGAGGTTATGGGTCTTTGAATACTGACATTTAGCATGCTCTCAGAAAAGCAGAAATTGCTGCAGGAGATGATAAAGTCCCTTGCACTAAGTGATGTCATCTCATTAGTGCACGATTTTTTTCCATTAAATTTGAAGTGAATCAGACCCTTAAGAGAGTAAGTAGTGGATAATGATAACGACTTACATTATGTTTCTTGTTTGCATTCTTAGTCAACCAAAAGAGCTCTTATTAAAATATAAAAAGATATTCTAATCTTAGAACTGTCTGTGTATTTCCTGTCTTTGTTGTTAGGGATCTCTAATTGGAGGTTGTCTCCATGCCAAGCATTTAGATCTTTTAATGCTAGTATCAGCATTTATGTAATTAATTCTGAACTGTGGTGGTTAAAATTGTAATGGTAACTGTTATTTACAGACTTTTTTGGGGGGTTGTTTTTTTTTTAATTTGCTAGGAAAGGGAAGCTGTTAAACAGATGTTCAGTTACCTATACTGGCATGTTGTAGTATGTTTGAAAACCATTTTTTACATTACTTTTTGATTCTGCATCGTATATATCATTGAAAATAACAACTTTGATTGTTAATCCGACCAAACATATCAGGTCTTTCTCTTCATCGTGTCAGTAAGTGTTTCTGTGGTGAGGTATCCTGCTTCTGGGCTGGACTGCCACCTCGAGTGCCTGGATTTTAATTGTCCTAGTTGCATGCTTAATGAATTTTAGAATATTTCTATTAGAGCTGGATGTCTGAAAAGTCTTTTTAGTGTATTTATAATTACCTAGGTTGTAATCTGTAGGTAATTAAATTAAAAACTACTCTTAAAACCAGGCTTAGAACTGATTTTTGTTAAATAATTTTAGCCTTTTGTCTTACTGGAGAAAAAATTATTATTTCATTCTCTTCCCCATCCCCCATTATGAATATAGTGATTTAAGTTATTTTGCTCTGGTCCTGCTTGCCATTGCTGCAGAAATTTTACTTGTTTATTCTGGTTTAAGTGTGAATGACGAAGGATTAGAGGAGTTTGTTGTTCCTTTTTCAACCCTCAGGTTCGGTGTGCTAGGCAATAGATAAGTGACGCCTGTCTGCTGTATCTAGGAATAAATATGCAAGAATTCTTTTTAAAAGACCATTTATGACCCAGCAGTAGATGGAGAGGCAGTTTTTAGATTTATCTTTTTCATTGGATAACTTTCCAAGTTGTGACATGATCAAGAGTTCACAGTGACTGGTTCTGAAAATGTTCCAGTTTTGGGCTGAACAGAAGCAGTCCGAAAATCCCAGTTGCAAGAAATTACAGCTCTATCTGGGATACAAAATCCAAATGCCATTTTATAGTTGCTTTTAGGGAGACAAAGAATTTTAGCTGCTGTTGGGATAAACTATAATAGCAAGCAATAAATATGTCTTTATGATTTTAACAGATAGTTTTATTATTGAATATTACACAATAGTCACTGAAATGCACGCGAGTTGTCCACTGGTTCGCAATTCATATCAGGGTTTTCTATGTGCTATTCTGCTATATACTGGATATCACACGCTGCTTAAGTGGTGAATGATGAATTAAAAATAAACATAAAGTAAAATCATTTTTAATGAGATGGCTTCAAGTCTGCCTGGTATTTGTGAACACTTCTTTTGCAGGTGGTTTTTTGAAGTTCTGGGATATCCCAAATCTTCAAAGGCCAACATCATCAATGGTGTGCTGATGACAGTTGTGTTCTTCGTGGTGAGGATTGCCGTCATGCCTGTATATTACAGCCATGTAATTTCTTCATTTGGAACAGAAGGTTTCCAGAGACTAGGATTTGCAGCCCAGAGCGCCTGGATTATCTCAAGTGTTGTCTTGGATATTATGAATGTGATGTGGATGGTCAAAATTGCAAAAGGATGCTACAAGGTCATTTGTCTTATTGGACGGGAGGAGGCAAAAACTCATAGAAACGGAAAATCTGCCTAGGAATCATACATAAAATGAAATTTCTGCTATGAAAATAATTTGGGTTCACTGAAACAGTGTACATTTCTGCCATGGAATGCTCCTATTATGGAAACAAGGTATTACCTCTGTACTGACCTTACTCTTTCCCTAGCCACACTGCCTGCACGCCCAGGGCCACGCTTTGCGGATCCTGTCCAGTGAGGAATAAAAGCAAAAGCTCACACAGATGAGTTCCACATGCCTGTTCTAAGCAGTTGCAAGCATCAGAAATTAGAAAGGAGCAGACTGGTTACTTGCTTATTGTCCACCAGTGTGTTCAAAGTGTTTCTCTCAGGTTTCTCCGATTAAAATGTTTTATAAATCCAGTGAATACTGACATATCTGTTTTTTTAGAAAATAAAAAATTCCCCAAACTCCTGATATGGTGCAATTTTCCAAGCACGTTTCTAGGTTTTCTTCTAGGAATAACAATCAAGATTTCATTCTTGACAACTTTTTAATTTTTGCAAGAAAAGCTAAAAATTTGGCTTTGATTTTATGAAGTCTTTTACTGCTTTTTGTTCTGCCTTATATGAATGCAAACCATTTTGGGAAATTTATGAAATAATTTTATCTAAAATGCTGTATTATAAGACCACATGATATCTTAAAAGCTGTTAAAATTCTCACTTTGATGGGAGTGGTTCCCATTTGCTGTGCTAGGTTACATGCAATAGTACATCTTCATATTTCCCCATGGAGTTTTTTTGTAAGTTAATATGGTAGATGTTGTGTGGAAATGGCATAGCTCTTACTGAAGTGCTTTTTCCTTTGCTGCTGCTACCTTTGAGAAGTGCTGCAGTTCTTCTCAGAGTATTTTTAACCATTGGCTATTTGGATTCAAAGTTTAATTGCAAAGATATAAAAATCTTCTGTATATGTGATGTGTAACTTTAAGTAATACTTCTTCCTTTTATCACATTTGATGCGAAGCGTTGAGGGGTTTTGTCACATTTTCCTTGTTAATCAAGTCAGAAATCTGAGGTGTGACTAAGAACACTCTTGAATTAACTGTGCCTCTAAAGCTCTATGGTAGTTCTGTAGAAGGAACAGTTGACCTCTGTAGACACAATTTTTTTTTTTTTGTTTTAAACCACATATTTGTCAATAAATACTCAGTTACTCTGTGAACTTGAAGGCTTGGAGGTCATCAGAGAGGAATCTCACCATCTAGGAATAGTCCTAAATCTCATCTGTAATACAATTTGAGGAAATTCTGAGTTATGTCTTATTTAAAATGATTTTGAGAGCTATATTTATGTGTAAATTTGTCTTGTTTTGTTTCTTTTAACCAGAATTGTGACTGATTAACTTTGTTTTTTCCCTTGGTATAACTGTGCTAAAAGTGTCCATTTTCACTGAGATATCAGCACACATCCCAATTATTGTAGCAATCTGTTAAAGCAATTTATTTTTAAACTGAAAGATAGCATATTTAGCCCATGTTGGGTGATTAGTCCTTTTCCCTCTGACAAAGCTAGATGACATGAGCTTTCCCCTCCACAGTCAGAGGTGTGAGTGCCCTGTGCTGTCCTCCCACTCTGCCATTCCCCTCTTCCAGAAATTGCATGTAAGACCTAAGAGGACTGCATAGGCTGCAATGCCTTTTAAGCAAGGCAGCTGCAATGAGTTTAGTTCCCCAGTTAAAATGCTGTCAGGGAGTATTGTTTGGACTTGTGTAAAATGCACTTTTGAAAGCCTAGTTCCATTGCTCAGCTCAGCAGGCTTTCTTCTAAAAGTTTCCCAATCCTGCCTTATTAAGGGAGATAGCAAGGATTGTTAGTACTTGTGTTTTTTGGATCCTGTGGTTGTTAATACTTCACAAGCCTATGGACAAAAGACAAGTTTATGCCTTGGAAGAGTTAGCAATTCATCTGCTGAGCTGTGCAATCTGAGTGAGTGCAGTGCCTCATTTGGGTACCAGTAAGTCCACAGTCTTTGAGAATCAGTCCTGTGAGTTGCTTTGCTCAAAGCAATAGACTTTCTTTTGTGCTAATTTGCAGAACTTGGTGTCTTTTGAAATGTGATTTCAGTGTACCTAATGCAAAATTGTAAAAAGGCTGTGTTTCTTTCACCGTTATGATTTAAAGATGTATATGAAATACTCTTTGATTTTTAAATCACCAGATCCCTGCGGTTAATAGTTTTGTAAAAGCTTGTTCCTTTCTAAAATTGAGTAAATTCAAATGTTTTGGAGAAGTATTCTTGAAAATAGAAGTCTGCTTTTCTTTTTAGGGAAGTAGGATAAAAAATTGAGAAGACAATACGGAGCAACTCTTAAGGTGATAATTTATGAAAAATTCTGAAATTTATAATTTCTTACATTGATTTTAATGTTTCAGTGTTTTAAATATTTTGCTCTCAGTGGAGGCCATTCATTAAAATGGTTTACTTCTCCCACTTTTAGATAGACTTGTGTTTGATAGGGGAAAAAAAAAAGTAAGTCAAGGTGTAATAACATTGATGTTAAAACTAGATTTAGAAACAAAAAACAATCCAGGATTGAAGGGCAGTGGGATAATTCTTTTAGAACAGCTAATATTTTGGATTGCTGCACAAAATTAGTGTAAGTAAAATTTTATTTTGCAATGCATTAGCTTTAAATTTTATAAATTTTTTTAAAGTTATTACAATTATGTCCTGATGCATCAGAAGAAAATTTTCTTACTAAAAAAAAACCTATTAACAGCTGTGGTTTCAGCAAAGACTTTAGTAAACTGGCAGCAAAGTTGTGATGCACTAAATACAGTAGTGTATATAGGGCACTTTTTACCTGCCATTAAAAGCTTATAATACAGCAAATTAGATAGCTGTGCACCCATTTTTAATTGCACTTTATTAATTCTAAAAATGTGGTAAAATATTGATAAAATTTAATGTTGTAAGCTTGTGTCTTTGCTTTTTTTATGGAAAAAAGTAAATGCATGATAATTAGCATCATAAAAATGCTTTTGAATGTAATATCTTATTAGTGGCTTAAAACTTCTATTTTTAACAGATGCATTGTAAAAGCAGACTCTTGGCATGTCACCTGGTATCTTTTCTGTGAGCATACCAAATGGAAGGAGTGACTCTTGTATAAAATAGCATGTTTTTCTTTTCTTTTCTTTTCCATTCTTCAGTACCAGGAGACATAAAATTAGCTTGCTGATCATGGGAGAGACTATTTGTACCAGTTAGGCTGTAAGTAGAAATGCAAGTTTCCATTTTTTATGGCTTTAATTTTTCATCAAAAGTTGAGTAAATACCACTTTCAGAACTCTACAGGAGAATGGTAGGTCAGATGTTCCGTAATTGATTTGTGGAAATCAGTAGTTGCAGAGAGGAAGTATACTTCAGATACTCATTTTCTCAGTGTTTCAGTGGATTTCAGTGGAGAGTCCCACACAACAGGGAAGCTATATGGGTTATCTGTGTGAATTCTTCAGTGGTAAGAATTACATCTCTGAAGCCTACTCTACCTCTATAAATACATGCTATCTTGAGTGAGCTTTATAATTTAATAACTTAATTGCTTAAAAAACATAATCCATTGCATAATGAAATACATGCACAGGAAAATGAGGGGAACTGACTTCATATATAAATTCTTAACAATTCCAAATTTTGTACTAAAGTTTATAAAAAGTTAAATTAGTTACAGTGTCTGGAAGAGAATGACTTCCATCTTTACTTAAAATATTGTGGGACAAGATTATTCATATTGCAGAACTAACAACCTAAGGGTAAAGCTTACACGAGTGAGCAAATGTATTCAGGCAGGTTTAAAGAGGAGAGGAGGAGGAGGAGACTTTGAGTACACACATAGAGATCCAGATGTCTTCCTACTGCTGTGGCTGGGACAACAGCAGACTGATACGTAGCAGAAAGGTTTAGGTGTTTGTGTCTCTGTTTGCAATGGAAATGAAATTTTATTCTTTAAAATTTTCAGACTGTATAAAATGGAATACCAGTTGTTGATTACTGTATGAAGAGGACTTTTTCTCATGGTCTTGTGTGTGTTTAAGCATATGTATGTACAAACTTTCTGTAAAAGACCATTTAATAGAGAAGTTTGAAAAATCTTCAATCTTTGTGATGCTTCTGCTGAGCCATTCAGAGGAAAATAAAGGGCTGCTTGACAATTACTCCAGCTTAGGGTCTGGTGTGGTGTTGACCACTGCTGAAAGCCATCAATAAAGCAAATAGAAAGGGAGTAGAATTTTCAGATGAAAAAGTGCATGTGTAGACTTTGAAAAGTATTGCAGACCACTTTCATATTTTTAATAGCCTACTTACAGCAGCATTATCTGGCTACAGGGAGCTCCACGAGGGAAAGTTTGTTCCTGGTCAAATTTCTCTGTCTATTGAATACAGGCAGAAGAAGAACAGCACTTCATTGCTGATATCCTGATTGACGGCAGTCAGATGGAAATAGTGATAATATCTATGAACTTTTAACATTCATCCAAACCTGGATAAAATCTGTGTTAGACAGGTGAAGTTCCTAGGAGTTTCTGAAAGCAACTTGGAAGTTGTTTTTATGGCAGAGAAGATGAAATATGTGCTGTCTGGATTGTTTAGAGATCTGGGTTAAAGCATCAAGTCATAGATGGTAACACTTGGTGAGGTTTCTTATCCATTAAAAATTCCTACTAGCTACCTCCTTTGAAAGTCTTGTTCTATTTATAATAACCAAGCACTTTATAGCTCAGTAAAGAACGGAAGGTAGCTCTGAAGAATAAATTGTATTGTTCGGTATAAGAAATATTTTGGCTAAATTTCTTCTGAGAACAGTTTCATTGTGTGATGTCCTGCACTAGGAGGGCATCTGTTTAATACAAAGTACATACATTTTTAACCTAGTTGTAAGTAAAAGAAGTGTCTTTAAGAGAGTGAAGTATGAAGTGATCAGCATGGCTTGGTATCAACCACATCATGATTCAGTGTGCTATTTATAACTTCCTACTTACTGAAATTGAAAATATAAAGGTAAATAAAATATTCTGTATTGTATCTTTATTTTTAATCTATGTGTGGGATGTCAAATATTGTACTTGTCTTGTGGACAGGACATGCTTTTATGAGCCTATAAATATTTAAGTATATGAGAATCTGCACCCAAATGGAACATGTTGCATGTAAATTGTCTTCTGAGTTTTTAAATTTTGGTATTTTTAAAAATTTGCTAGGTTTGAAAGCAGCATTTAAATATGAATACTACGCTGTAATACAAAATACAAAATTTTGAATGCGATGTGGTTTTGTTTATAGTAATCCTATTCCAGTTTCACAAGAAAAATCCATCGAATCATAGGGGGAAGGGAAGAAAAGGGCTAATCATGAGCTCGGCTATATAATTTGCACACTTAATATGCACACATCCAAATGTCCTGGATTTGTTTCTAGCATGCATTTACCAAACAGTGTTTTCTTCAATATTGACAGATGCCTATTTTTGTAGAATAAGCACAGCTAACCTGTTACAAAATCAAATTAGAAAACCTGTTTGGAATAAATGAGTTACAAGTTAGGCATAAGTAATAGAGCCTGTAATTTGAAAATGTTTATATAATCTTCTATCTAAGAAGAAACTTGATGAGTTTATCTAACTTATGTGAAGAGCAAGGACAAAAACTGTAGATTCTGCTAGACTGATGTCTGGTAAATCTTGACAATCTGGTTTGCAGTAAATTCTAATACTGTCACAAAATGTCAGGATCACATTATTAAATTCAACTAGTAATGTGACCTGATTGTAGTAGCAATCCTTATCATGGCACAAGAACTTAAAAATGCAATATAACAATTCTGAAGATTGGTGATAAAAGTAATCCGTCATAGTAAAGTGAATTATTAAGTAATATGGGCTTAAATTTACTTTTCATTATAAGAAAGAATCGGAATTATTTGTTAGCATTTCAGTGATATTGTAAAGCATTTCTGTATTTTGTTTGAACAATTTAGGAGCTTGCATAAAATGATATTGGCTGATTTTTTTCCCTTTGATATATGCAATAATGTCAATAAGCAATAAATTGCATGTTGTATGCAAGGTATTGGTACTTCATAATAAAGGAAAGGAACACAGTTTCTTATTTTGTGAAGTTTTCTTTCTTAATTTGCTAAAAGCTTATGTACCTATACTAAATGCATCATGAAAGAACAGTTTTGGGGGGGGGTCACTTCTGAAACAACTGCTTTTTATGGTATCTTGAGATTTCATGCTGTATCTTATTTATTTTAAAAAAAGTGAAGATGGGTGTATGAGGTGTGAGCCCCACTGTTGCTCTGGTGGATAGAATTTTGAATGCTGAATTCTATGTGGGACATCACTGTGGCCAGGAATGTAACTTAAACTATATATTTTTGTTGTGCATTGGGGAAGAACTTTTGTATTTGATAATATAATTATATTGCATTGTCTTTAATACCATGTGTGACAGGGCATAGGTTGGACAGTTGTCTGAAGACTCTGGGGATGAAGAGCTGTTGTTGTCAGCATATTAAAAATATGATGCACTACACAGTCCCTTGCTGAATACTAAGATGGGCAGTTAAGTTCCTCAGTATGGCAGTTCCTAGGTTCTATATGTGCAGTGAACATATGCATGGAAGCACGAATTGTGTGGTAGAGCCCACAGGTTTCTTTGACCATCCTTAGAAATTGCTGCTGTTTTATATCTTAACCACTGGCTTCCAAGCACAGGAATTACTCACGTTTCTTTGTGTTTTCTTATGTGTCATGCAATGGTTAAATTACTAGAAGATACACAAAGAAGTCCAGTGTTTTCCCTTTTTCCCTCTCATCCTTTGAAGGATATTTAGTTGCATTTGTAAATTGTATACTTAAGGCACTAATTTTACACTGCTGGTGTAGTAAACTACTCATTAACTAGTTAAGTCTGTTAGCAAGTGAGTGGGAGTTTCTGGGAACAGACATTCTTTGGGGTCAGATGCTATATAGGTCAGATTTCCAACTGCTTGAGGAAGGACAATGGGGCTTGGTAGGAAGCTTTCCTATTGGCACTAGGCAGCTTTTAACGATGAATGGTGGAAAGGACTGAGCTGGGAACAAGGGATGCCTTTCAGTGGGCCATTCTTAAAGCATGCATTCAACAAAGCTTGCTTAAAGTGTGAGAAACATTCTCTCTCCCTAAGATGTAGGCTATAAGGAAGTATTTTGTATATTCACTTCTTTGTCATACTTGGGTGTGCAGTTGCTTTTAATTTTCTCCCCAATTTTTTTTGTTACTCTTCGTGTTCTTGCTGGAAACTTTTCTCTCCTCATATTGGTGTGATAATTTTGCACTAAGATTAAAAAAAAAAAAAAGAAAAATCAATCTTTACAATGGATATCTGTCATATTTTAGATGGTGGGGTACTGTGGTATCTTCTTTTGCTCTGCTGCTCTGGAGCTCACAGTGCAATATACTTATGGGTAGACTGTGTGCTTCATTGAGATTGGAACCTTGGTGTTCTTTGTAAAGGTGGCTTTACATCGAGTAAAAAAATACTTGCTACTTGGCTCGTCTTAGAGAGTGTGGAAATCCTGATCTATACAATGACTAATAGTGCAGTTGTTGCTTCTGGTGGAGAGTGATGGTGGAAAGCAGGGAGATGGCACACTGACATCTACAGCATTATGTACTTTGAGGGGAAGGAGTAGAACCAATTTTCCATTTGAGAAAATCTGTTTTACGGTAGAGTCATTCTGCCACTGACTCGAAATATTTAGAAGCAGATTTCAGTTGCTCTGTGGGAGGATCTTATTAACCAGTGTCGTTAAGACACTGAAGACAGGATGGGTGACTTGTGGTTGTTCAGCCTGGAGAAGAGAATGCTCTGTGGGCACTCTAGCGCCCCTTCCAGTATGTAAAGGGGCTACAAGAGAGCTGGAGAGGGACTTTTTACAGGGGCACATAGTGATAGGACAAGGGGGAATGGATTTAACTGAAAGAGGGCAGGTTTAGATTGGATGTTGGAAAGAAGTTCTTCCCTGTGAGAATGGCGAGGCATTGGAACACGTTGCCCAGAGAAGCTGTGGATGTTCCTGTTCAAGGCCAGGTTGGATGAGGCTTTGAGCTAGCTGCTCTATGTGTCAGGAAAATTAATCCACAAACACCAGAGGTTTATGTCCAAAAAGGAGGCAGAGGAGTCCTGGAACTTTATTCAAGTAAAGGGACATGTCATGGGGCATTCATTCCCCATGGGGTCTCTGAAAATTTTTAGGGGATGCAGCTTCCTTTTTATCCTAATTTTCCAGTTGCATTTTCCCTCTCTCTTTCCCCACTGGCTGAGGTACCTGAGAGGTACAGACTTCCAAAACACCTAATACCTAAGACCCCCCTTCTAATGTATACCCCCTGTTCCCCATGTTTTTATTTCCTTTAGTCTCTGTCCTTTTCCTCTAAATCCAGAGATTTAGCACAGTCTTGAGTGAGTAGCAGTCTGTGTCAATTAGTGGAATTCCTATGGAATTTGTGGTTCCCCCCATTGCTTCTTTCACCTCTGTGTATCTGCCCTTATCCACCATCAGGCCCACAGTTTGTTTGTAAAGACACCTCCTTCTCATTCCTTTCATAGGGGAAGATGTCCCTGCCTATGAGGGGCAGGGATTGGAATGAGAGAATCTTTAAGGTACCTTCTAACCCAAACTGTTCTGTACGTGTAGCAAGTGAAGACTTAAAATGATTGTTTAGTGCTGCTTACACAGCTGTTACCGTGAGTGTAGTCTTAGACACTGCAGCAAAGCCAGATCTGCCTAAATTGGGAAATGATGGAGGCAATCAGAATGTTTTCTAGGCCATATAGTAGAGATTCAATTACTGACATGATGCTAAATTTCCATCTGAAGGTTCTCAGTATGCTGTGCTAATAATTCCTGCATGCAGAAAGGGTAGAAACAATTTCCTCATAAGTAATCAAGACTATAAAAGGGCAAAAATGACTGAAAGGATGAATTTTTGGTATTGCTTTATACTTATTTCATGTTCACACTGAATGGCAGTATCCTTGTTAATAAGAAAGATCCTACTTTGAAAGATGGCATGTAAAAACCACTCTTGAGAGGAATATATGAAAGCTTTTTAAATTCAGCTAGTTATATATTTTGAAATACTGTTGCTTAGAGCTATTTGTGTGGTTTAGAATTTGTCTTTTTTGAAAGAAATGGGGGAAAATAACTCATTTCTGTATGTACATACACCCTTCTTCCACATATGAATTTGGATTTTTTTCATCCTAAGATACTGTAATAACTGTGTCACTTGAAGATTAAATTCCTTTCTACTTTAGTAGCAATTTTTAATTGCTACAATGAAATGGAATATTTGGGAAAAATCTATAGTTATTTTTTAATCAGTTCTAATTGTTACACATTTATAATGAATGTTTCTCAGCTCCCCACCTGCTTTTTGCACTTGACAGCCTCTTTTAGAGTCCACGTGGTGGGGTGAACATTGAAATAGTTCTGTGGGGTTTGTACCTACTGTTACAGTGGTTACTGCATAACCAGGTCTTATCACTTGCTGATCAAGAAGGGATGTGATGAAGGTAGTATGGGGATCAAGAAGGGATGCTCTGATGCACACTGAGCTCCATCTTCTGTGTGTTATGCACGGTACTTCACACATATAGGTAAACTGCATCTTCTGGCTTGGAAGTAAGGCAATATTCTCAGGAAATCTTAAAAGACCTGTCATACTTTTCTTGGCTAGTTGATGTTTAAAAATAACCTTAAATAACTTTACTATCTCTGCAACTTTAATATTAAAAAGGATACACCTTTACGGTATCGATGCGTGCTAATATATTGTAGGTTCCTTCTATACTAAAGCAATTTGCGGTTGTAAGGGATAATGATTTCACAGACAAGCCCACAGCACGGGGCACGAGCACACGCAGCTCTCGCTAGCGCAGCTGCCCGGGGCTAACCGCGAGCCTCGGTTCGCGCACAGCTCGCTGTCGTTGGCAAGTCCACACCCAGCTCCTGTCCCTGCCGTGCGGCCCCGCGGGCTCCCCCTGCGCCTCCCCGGGCTGCCAGGCCTGGGCAGCCGTGCGCTGGGCGAGGGCGCACCTCGGGGCCTGCGGACACCCAACCCTGTGCCCCGCGGCGGGCGGGCGGGCTCCGGCTCCGTGCCCGCCCCCCTCTCAGAGCCCCGGCAGCAGGCGGGGACACCGGCAACCCCCGGCCCCGTGCCCGCCCCTCGCGGAGCCCCGGCAGCGGGCGGGGACACCGACAGGCCCCGGCCCCGTGCCCGCCCCTCGCAGAGCCCCGGCAGCGGGCGGGGACACCGACAGGCCCCGGCCCCGTGCCCGCCCCTCGCGGAGCCCCGGCAGCGGGCGGGGACACCGGCAGGCCCCGGCCCCGTGCCCGCCCCTCGCCGGCGGGCGCAGGCGTGCAGCGGAGCCGCGGTCTCGCGAGGCGCTGGGGCCGCCGCGGAGGCGAGGGCCGGGCCGAGCGAGGTGAGGAGGAAGAGGAGCGTGCGGAGCATGTGCGGGGTGCGGTGGGGCAGCGGCAGCTTCGGGCTCCGCGGCGCTGGGAGGCGGGCGCTGAGGCGGCGGCGCCGCCGGGCCGCGCAGAGGAGCGGGCCTGCCCTGACCTTGCGGGTCGGTCACGGCCGGGGCGCTCGGGCGGGAGCTGCTGCCCTTCACGGCGTGCGGGCACAGCGCCTGCCAGGGACCGTGAGGAGCGGCTGAGGAGGGGCTCGGGGCAGCCCTGGTAGGCCCTTGAGTTTTTGTTTGGGCTGGAAGCTTCTTACTTAAATCGAGTTTTCAGTTAATTTTTAAATTTGTGGTGCAGCACTACACCTGCACTCGGCGTTCACCTTAATAAATAACCAGTGTAGTTTTGTGTTACGAATGTTTGCTTTCTTTTTCTTTAGAAATTTGATCTTAAAAGGCCCGCTGTGCAGAGGCCATGGGTTTGTCCGCATCCTCCCCGGCTGCTGCAGAGCAGTCACCCAGTGCATCCAGGCAATATCAGACGGCATCTCCACCTTCAGAATGTCCCATGCATCAGGAAAAAATGAGCGGTAATCATGCTTGAAACCTAAATGAGCTAAACTCTACTTGGAAACCAGACTGAAAAATTTTGGGGGGAGGAAGTGAAAAATTCTTCAAATAAACTTGAGTTTTTTGTTTAACAAAAGTCATTCTCAAGTAAATTTTCCTTAGGAGGAGGCACTTGTTCACCAGAACACTGTGCAAGCTGCTTTGTTTGTAGAGACAAGAGGTGCTTACTGTAGAACCTGCGGGTCGCTCCCAGTTGTCCTGTTTCACAGGGGCCCTACAAATCTGTTCCGTGGTGTGGTACAGCCACAGAGGGTCAGGGAGCCCCTACAGAGATGGTGACTGGTTGTCACTAAAACTGTGCATCTGGAAAAGGGTGGCAGAAGGGTGGAATGAGATGAATGCCTGGAGAGGGACATCAGCTCTTCTGTTGACTCAGTCAATGCACTGGATCAGCTTCTCGGAGGAAATCTTAAGTACAAACCGTTCAGTATTGGGACCGCCATGGGGATAGGAAATGAGCATTCAAAGACTATACAGGAAACTCTGATCTTATCATGATTTTGGGTCTTGAAATGCAGGAAGGAGAGCAGTTAAAACTGTTGAAAAGCTCAGAAGAAAGAAGGAGATACCCATTTGCATTAACATGAGCCTTCAGTGAACTTTTCCATTTCATATGTTAGAGTTTTCATCATGTAGCGACATGTATACTGTATAACATATGTTGTGTTTAAGGTTGTCCAATGCACATGAAGACTGCTGATCATAGAACGGAGAACACAGATGATGTTCCTGCACATCAAGAAAGAGCTTATGAGTTTGTAGCATGTCCTGTGAAGTCTGGTGCATCTCAAATGAAAGATGACATAGATCCCAGCAATATGGTAACTTGCTTACTTTATGTGTTTTCTTAAGTCTTGTTTCTTCTGAAGTGTTATACACAAAAATGTAAATAGTGTTATTATGTAAGCTGGAAACTGGAAAAAAAATTTCTTTTTTCTTTTTAAGACTGGTTTTTCTCTTTTTTTGTGCAAATTTTTATTTAAAACAAGTTGCATCTTATTTAACATTGTGTTAAAATTTACTTATATCTCTGGTGGTTTTCCAGTTTTCAAATATCTTTTACTATCTACTTACTAGTTACATAAATGCTTTTTTATGATACATTGGTGGATTTTAGTTTCTGTGTAATAGCAGTATGGTTGAGTTCGGATTAGCATCTCCAAGATTTCCTCTGATTTACAAAAAGCATTGCTCTTTTGAAAGTTGAAGTTTAGGCAGAAAGCTTTCCTGTAGTCTTCTGATGACAAACTTGTGCAAAGAGTTCCACCTTTGCACAAGTTCCACCTTTCCACAAGATAATTTTGGTGGACTTAAATAGAGGCTGAACTTCTCAATCTTTGTAGGAGTTGATGGATTATGCTTTGATTTTTCTCAGACACTGTAACTCTAGTTTGTTGTTGGTTCTCCTTGTTCTCTAGATGCCTCCTCCCAATCAGCAGCCATCCCCAGGTCAACCATTTCCATTGTCAACTGTTAGAGAAGAGTCTTCCATTCCTAGAGCACATTCTGACAAGAAATGGGTCTACCCTTCAGAGCAAATGTTTTGGAATGCTATGCTAAGAAAAGGGTAAATACACTGTGAATTATAAGATGTGTCTGTGGGCCTGGAATTCATGAACTGGTATCATTAGTTATTGGTGGTTTTTTGTTGTTGTTGTGTTTTTTTTTTTTTTTTTTTTTTTTGGAGAGTTTGTGGAGTTTAACCAGTAAATAACAAAGTAGCTCTTTTAGAAAAGTACTGTTTTTATAGATATCTTCATTTTAAAGGATGAGTTGGTCTCAAAGGCTGTGTGTCTTCTAGTGATCAGGAGGATGGTAAAAAATGTCAAGCAATTGTACTGGCTCAGAAAATTTTCTTAGAAGTCCATGCACAGGTATAGCCAAAGTTTGCATGATTGCCAACTTTCAAAGTTGGTTTCATGCTAATGCTGTAAGATGACAGTGGAAGTTCTATGTAAGAACATCTAACTTTGCAGAATTGCTAAAAATGGGGAAATTGCAAGTAGGTATTTTTGGTATTTACAAAAATTTAGTGTAGGCAAGACTAAAAATCCTCCTGTGCTGATGTTTCCTTGTTCTTTTGTAGTGATTTGTTTGTCATTCTTGAAGAGGTTAACTTTACAGGTAGTTTACTTTTGGAGCAGTAGTTACTCTTTTTTCTACATGTCAATATGGTTCATAACACAATATGATATAAGCAGCCTGTATGGAACATACAAGTTTTGGTCCTGTAAACACTGAAATGTGTTAATGTTGTGCCAGTTGAAAAGGAAGCACACATGCAGTCAAAGTGCAGTGTCAAGAGAGATGAAAAGTATTTCTAAGTGTTTGCAAAATGTATTGAATACAGGACTTCTGTGCATTGGGAACACAACAGGGATTTTTCCTAAGCATTTTTATGAATACTATGGATGTGGTAATGTTTGCACACTCTGATAACTTTCTGATCCAGTTAAGCTGTTAATTTAGCTATGTAGAATTTGTGGATCTCTGTGATGATCAGTTGGATAACCACACTTCTGCACAGAAAATGAAGTGGTTCTCAAGGTGCTTAAGCAGATGAGCCAGAAGTTTGTGTACTTGTCTTGTCTCTTGCATACAACCTTAAATATCGATTCAAAAGATAAACCTAGGAAGGTGGAATAGTTATGCTGTAGTATTTATAAACTGTTTTCAAGTTCTTATTTTTTAGGTGGAGGTGGAAAGATGATGACATAACAAGTGAAGACATGACCAACATTATTAAGATTCATAATCAGAATAATGAGCAAGCTTGGAAGGAGATTCTGAAGTGGGAAGCTCTACATGCTATGTATGTACCTATGAAATGTTGCATGTGGAATATTTGTAATGACAAAGATACGAGTTGTAAACTTAGCATGACTGGTGTAAAGCACTGTTTAAAAAACTTTTTTAGGTCAGCATAGTCCCTTGTCCTACAAGACACAGACTAGTTAAGCATTTGGAATTATAAATTTTTCTCTGAAATTCCATGATGGTTTTTACAGAGTAGTTTGGATTATGGTTTTCTATTCTTAATCTATTGTAACTGTGGATTAGATTTGCAGAGAACTGTTTTGTTGGCAAATTAGAACAATGGTGTGGAGCATATCAGAGATACTTTATCATACCAGCAGTCAGTGCTGGCAGAAACTGGGTGAGTTTTCAAAGCTTTAAAGAAAGAGAAAAAAGTTGGTTTATATCACCAATTTTTTTTATATATATCACCAGCTGTAGTTAATTTTTTACTGTTGCTTTCTTCTACTCAGTTTGTCTGTTAATAAAACAAATTACCATAGTGGTTTAATCACTGAAAATAAGACTGTGTTAAAAGATAAAAACTATTTTCCTTTTAAATTGTGTGCACAGGGAATGTCCATGTGGGCCAGCACTGATGCGGTTTGGAGGCAAAGCCAAGGAGTACTCACCAAGAGCCAGAATACGTTCATGGATGGGGTACGTGGGTAGGGAAAAAGCTCTTGCAGTGAGATGGGAGGCTAGAGAAATGTGTCTGGAAACATGGTGTAGGATTAATTTAAAGAACAGGTATTGCAAATTAGAATTGCCAGAAGACAGAAGTACTAGTGGGATCTTATGGAGAAATAAATCTTGAACTGGACTTCCCCTCCCTCTCCCAGGTCCATAATATCCATTAACATATCTCCCTGTCCTTTGCAGGTACGAGCTCCCCTTTGATCGGCACGACTGGATAGTTGACCGCTGTGGGAAGGAAGTGCGCTATGTTATCGATTACTACGACGGCGGAGCGGTGGACAAGAACTACCAGTTCACCATCCTGGACGTGCGCCCTGCGCTGGACTCGCTCTCGGCCGTCTGGGACAGAGTGAAGGTGGCCTGGTGGCGCTGGACTTCCTAACTGCTCCTGTGGTGTGTACTCAAAAAGTAACCACTTTCCTCCTCGACAGTGGAGGTGTGAATATCAGGACTTGAGAGAGAAGTTCACTGCAGCTGTCGTTGCTTTCATCATCACCACTTTCTTTGCGGGTGGGAAGGGAGGACTGGGAAATATCTTGCTGAGTACAGCAAGGCTTTGTGGTGTTTCAAATGGAATAATAAAGTTACAGTGGCAAAAACATGTATCTTAATTTTCTTAAGAACTGGGAAGCCTTTGTCTCAGATTCTGCATAAGCTCGCCTTTTCATTTCATGACTTCAATGCTGCTCCAAATGCATTACAATTCTGATTCTGACTGGAGTTTTCCTATTACTTGATTAATGAAAACTGGAAATTTCATAAATTATTTCACATATTTAAAGTATTGGGATACCTCCATGATGAATAAAAGGTAAAAGATGTGGGCTCTTTCAAATTACATGTTTAATTTACTATAAAACGTGGAAGCACTGAGGAACTATGTATTTGAATAGGTAAAATGTCCATGTGTATTTGTTTTCACATGGACATTTTACCTATTCAAGTACATACTTCCTCAGAAAACTTCAGTTAGTCAGTTAAAGGAGATGTAGTGTGATAAAAGTATTTTAACCCTTTATGTAGAAAAGGAGAATATACTCATGCCTTAATCTGCAATTTTTCTTTGAACAGAAGAACATCTGTTAGAAGCAGAAAATGAGTGTCACTTTTAAAACAGCATTTCTAAAAGGACATAATTTATTTAATGGCTATTTATTTGAATATTCAAAAGGTGGTTTTCTGATGTAAGAAAATGCATTATTTTAGTATTTTCATGTCTGTAATGTGTGTCATGGAATGAATTCAGGACAGAGCTAAGCCTTATTTAAAGAATTTCCTGCAGTGCATCTGTATTTGGCATCCTGGCTGCATTAATGATATTTATTACAGCATGGTTTTTTATATATTAAGGAATTGCACAAGGGGGTGTGACTACACCCCCACATGTGAGTAGTGAGGTGCATTACAGGTGTGTACATAAGTGGCCTAAAAGGGCATCAAAAGTGCCAGGGGAGAAGGTTCTTTGGAGTATTTTCTAGGAGCGATGCATGGCGTAAAGATTTGATTATTGTTTGTGCTTAGTTAGGGAAACTAACTTTTTTAAGTCTTCCACTGTAATAGCTTTAAGTTTGCACGACTCAGTAAGTTTCAGGTGCTGTGCAAAACACTTGGGAATGGAAAGGAGTATGAGAATAGCACATTGTAGCTTCTCAAATGGGGGAAGCTGCCTTCTTGAAACTCCCCAACCTTAACGGGAAACTAGCTGTACATTTCATTTTCTGAAAGTGGCCTATGTTTAACTGACATTGGAACTTGGTTTTTTTCTGTTTTTCCCTTCCCCCAATTATCCCCAAGAGGGAAGCCCCTCTTAATGTTTCAGGAAAGTCACTTCCCATTTATGGAAAAATTAGTCAGGGAAGCTTTCCTACTTTAGAATTCTAGTGATCACAAATACTTCCCACTTCAGAGACAACTGTTGTGCATGGTAGGAATAAATATTATACAGAATCCTAAGAGGAAAACCATGCTCTTACCCATATCCACTTTGCTTATTCCTTTTTCACCTTTTCACTGATTCATATATATATATATGATAAACAGGGAAGAAAAAATTTCCATCTGAATAGGCAATGTATGGATGAGATAAATGAAAAGTGAGTTTGTATGAAGCATATCTGGCTCGTGAAGGAGCTGCTCTGTTCTAACAGTAAAGATTGAGGAGTACTCTTTTTGGGGTGGTGGGTTGTTTTTGTTTGGGATTTTTTTTGTAGTTGTTGGTTTATGCATTTGGCAACTTGCTACACTGTATTTCTCATAACAAATATGGAAAGGCTACACCATTGTAGGGAGTCCTTCAGAAGCTTCAAAAGCACCAGTTTGCTTTGTTGATTTCAGCAGTGTGATGTTGAGAGCGTGAAAATTATAATTGCTGCTAAATCTAGGGAAACTGTCACAAGCCAATTCATGTGTTTACTATTTCCTGTTACGTTCCATCTTCCACAGATTCAAAATCGTTCTTTTCTGTGCTACTGTTAACAAAATGTACTACTTTGTCATCAAACTGAAAGGAGAATCAAATAAATATACTTTTCTTAACTTTGGTATTTGGTGATCATGCTTTTAGCTGTAAGAATTATTAAAATGAGCTTTTGCATATGAGACTCTAGTCTGTTACAACTAAAATCTTGCTATAGAGTATATATTTGATATTGTTCCTATGTATTACTGTATTATTACTACAATGTAAGTGTTGTCAGATCTACTAATTTTTCAGGTGAACAGAACCAAACCCCAAGGACTAAATTCAAGTGTTTGCTAACAGCAGTTCTCAGAATAAGAGCATATGACAAGAAATACATTCATCCTGAGTGTGGCTAACTTGAGAGGAATGCAAGGAAATTAAAAAAAAAGAAAATTCCTAGAAGAGTAAATGAAAATAATTTATGCAAGCAGTAAGACTTAAGGAAGTAAATAGAGTTCCTTCTTTATGCTTGGGTTTCTTGATGAATGATGCATAGATGTTAAAATTATTATAATTCCAATGTAAATTTGAATAATGGTGATTTAAATTGGGGTGTTTTTTTTAATCCTTAGGAAGGATGTTTTAACTGAAAAACTATTGTTCAGGCTATATTAAATGTGTGTATATGCATAAATAAATGTATTTATATCTTTTCTTTGTAAGTATAGGAAGGTATGGAGGGTTCATGAAGCTCAAGAATGTGAAGAAGTATCCTGATCAAGCCCTTTCAGGGACTTCTGCAGTGACATCAGGTTCCCAATCCTGGTCAGGCTGAAACAGAATTTTGGAACCCAACATCTCAAACCAAGGTTAACGTTGTGCAGGTTCCAAAGGGAAAATGCAGACACTCACTAAAGAAAGGCTGCTCCTATAATTAGTTCTGTATTTAGATATCTAGCGCTCACCTATGTTCTGCTTTACTGTATCAAAGCCCTGCTTGACCTATTGTGTTTGACTCTTGCAGATGAAACAAGTTGGGGGGGTTCCTGGCCTGCCCTGAAGATGTGTATTTAAGGATGTTGCAGTGCCTAGAAGCTGGGACTGGTTGAAAGGGACTCCAGCATAACATTCCTGACTGTAATCAGGCCTTGGGTCATGCACATGCATGGCTTTATTTCCTGGAGCAGGAAGCCATTCTGTGTTCAGGTATGGGTTTTGGCCTCTTGTGGTTGTGTTGCTTCAGGCTGCAGTGGTTCCCCTGCACTGGGGTGCCTGGCACCAGACTGGGTGCTCTGCCTCCAACACCCTCCCTGCTCGGACCAACTCTCTGCTCTTCTGCAGTTTGTCCTGTTACTATCTGGCGTAACTGGGGAGTAATTCAGATGCTGATCTTTCTGGGATGCCTGGAGTTCCTGACTTGAGTCATCCTGTAACATTTTGCCCTTGCAGGCAGTTTGGAAGGGGGAGCTGTAGCTCTTCTGTCATTCATTTATTTCTTTTTTCCTTATCCCCTAAAAACACCTTTGCTTCTTCCTTTCATTCTATGCTGATGGTCCTGGCTTCAATCCCTCTAAGAATTTTTCAGCTAAACCTTAGAATTTCTGCCCTGCTTTGCTGTAGAAGAAAGAGACTGTGTTGCTGTAAAAAGATGTGTCCATTCTTGATTAGTGCTACTTTCTACTGTCAAAGCAAAGTGTTCTGGATTACCACTTTTGAATTATGAGGTGAAAGAGGCATGCTAGTTTAGTGTGAAATTCTGTCTAGTGTTTACGTAATTTATTTACCATCAGGACTTTAATGTGCTCTGTAAATTTGAAGTCTCAAATGTGCTGATGAATACTGTTCTGCTTTCAAAAGGTGTGAGAGTGGCAAAGGACCTCTCAGTGCTCTGAAAATGGTCATAAATAGTCTGTCATCTTATGCACTCATATTGTGTTTGTTCTGCTCTTGTATCAAAGTGTAGGGGACGAGTAGCTAATGTGCCAAATTGCAAAAGATGAAGGCAGATACACTGTTGTAGCTCAGCAGCTAAAATGAACTGGCTAAGAAGCACTTCCTAATATTTGGACTTCTACTGAAGTTTGTTTTTTATAGACGATAATATAGAGGATAGAAATGCCTCTTTCAAAACCATCACTTTTTAAAGACATCTGTTTGTAACACTGACTAAGTGATATGGCTAATTCTCTGTCTCCTTTGCTTGCATCCAGAGGAGAATCCATGCAGTAAGGTTCCACAAGCCAGTGTACTTGATGTGGAAGCTGAATGTTTTGAGGATACAAATATACAATACACTGCTTGATGCTAGATGTGCTTATCTCTTCAGTATCATACCATTCCCTACCCACAAGTATCTTTACATATGATTTTTTAAAAATGCACAGGATTGATAGCTTTTTACAAATGTTTAGTAGGTAACTACATGCATTTTTACTCTCACTGAAGGAAAATATATTCTGTTTATTATTCTACCTTTGTACAAGGTAAATTGCATGCAAAGATCTTTCTTTATGCAGTGAATCAAGTAAGTGTTGATTTCTCATCAATGTTAGTGTTAGGAATCTATGGTCATACTAGACAGGTCATAAGAAGCAACCTTTTGCATTAGTTGGCTAATCACTTTTATGTGCTTCTCCTTCAGGAAAAAATGACTTGTCAAACTCCTAAAGGAAGAATCTTATATTCTTTTATGAATGTGACATTTATTTGGTCATCTTGCTTGTACATCACATTGCATAGAAGGTTCTGGGCAGAGTACTTGATTCCAAACCTTATCATGGGGCCTTTGAGCATGTGTGAAATGACTTGTTACCAGCAGGGAGCCACGAATTCTGATGGCAGCTCCCCACAATACAGGTCTGCATATTTACAGTGTGGGAACATATTTTTGACTGGAGTCAGAATGAATCCAATTTTCAAAGGATTATGTAAATTTATTGGAAGTTTTAGGATAGTTACTAGGCTTCATTAAGAAAATTTAAAAGATTAGACTATTTCTTTTGCTGACGTTCTGGTTTGGACTTTGGAAGTTCAAAAAGTTTGCTAATTTTCTGATGACATCCAGTTTGGACCATGGCTTCTCTCATAAAATAGAAACCATCACATTTGTTTTCTACATATTATGGTAAAAAAAAAAAAAAAAGGACTGTCAGGACTTTTGTTTTCCAATGTTTTGCCAATTTTGTGGTAACTACATAAAATTTTAGCTATTTTGCTAACATGCTGTTCTTGCCTCCAGCTTCTGAAGACTATGACCCCATAAACCTCCTGTCTGCAGAGATAGCTAATGCTTTAATTGATCATTAGTACACTTTGAAAATGAGTTTCCATCTGCCAAAAGATTAAGTGTCTCAGGGAATTGACTTAGAGCAGTTTGATGCATGGAGGATAAATGCAAGTGCCTTTAAAAAGCACTGCTAGATCACAGATCCTTGAAAAACTAGCTTCTAAAATACAAGAAAAAGTAACAGAAAAGGTTTTTCCTCTGCTTTGTTTTTCTTCAAATTGAAATTTTAATATATCAATGAGAATTTGTTACCTCATTTTCAAGAACTGAAAAACTAAATCTCATGAAAATGTTGAATTTAACCTTACAGCAAACCATGTAACTTTTGGCAGCTTTAATTTGCAATGTAAATTTTTCATTAAATGGGTTTATTTCAACTGTAAAAACAAATAAACAAAAAATTTCCACTAGCTGTACTTAAGAATACTGGGGGGAAATACTTCCATGTTTTATCATGTATTTTCACAATTAACTGGGATTGCTTCTCTTTCTGTTTTCTTCAAGCTTTTGCCTCTTAGTTTATTTGGAGAGATTTTTATTACAGGTTTCCTGTTGGTTTCTCTCTGCCATTTTTGTACAAGCCACTCTGGGTAAGACTTCTACCATTGCAGTAACACTTACAGTTGTTATTAGAGAAATGGTAGCTTCTTTCTCAGGTTTCTGAAAAAGTGTTGCAGTTCTACTGAGGTAAGGACAGTTCTGACTGCTAAGAATGCCATTCTGGCTGCATTAGAGCTGGCTGCACTACTGTACCAGAAAATACGGGCACTGCAGCTGTCCTGCAGCAGTGCCAAAAGGCACAGGTGGTTTGTGCTGCACTGGTCAGCTGTCCTCTTCGCTGTGCTTATGGGTTCCACATTAGTGTTGGTCTTGTGGGCCCCAAATGGGCAATGCAGTGACTTGTGGACTGCCTAGTGGTCCTTCAATGCTTTCTGGAGGATGTGCTTTTAGCACCGCCTGCAGTTACGATCGAGGAGGTGGCAAAGGGGCTGGCATGGAATTGATGGGAAAAAGATACAGATGGATGTTCCAAATTTACTTTTTTTCCCAAATGTCTGTCTACTTCTCTGATTTGCCACTCAGGTTAGGGAAAAAAATGGTCTAAATGCACCGTTTTATATATATTCACTAGTGGTTGTTGAAACAGACCCTAATTAAGGCTGTAATTATAGTGAGTGGAAGGCAAAGGATACTGCTTTTGCAAATGACACTGGGAAGATTAATCTAACCTATGTATGAAAGGTTGCATTCTGTTTGCCTTGTCAGGCAAAGTGGAAGATACTGGTGGCACAATCATTTGTGACAGGACGTTGGAGCTGGTTTAATACAGGCTGACTAAAAAGCGAGACTTCTTCTTTATTTGCCATGTGTTGATGGGGAAGTATCCATTTAGAGAATATGGCTAAAATTCTATCAAACCCTTCAATGCTTGAAGAAATAAAGAAAGGGGAAATAAGATCTTGACTTTCAATTTCATAATAATGCAATATGAAAGCCAGATTGTAACTGTAGATGTTCATTTCAAATTTAAATATTTAGCATTTTCAGTTGTCTGTGAATACACGAAAATTTATTACATTAAGATGGAATTTAGATCTTTGACATGAAGCTGATATTTTTGTAGAGTGAAAAATATCAAGCTGACATTATACTGTCTCATTTGATGACTTCCAAATGTCAGAGTGCAGTAACTTATTCATAGGGACCTCCATGTCTTGTGATAGTGTCAATTCAAAAGACATTTACATCGACTTTTTTATTTAAACATGTAAAATGGAATATGCAAAGTGGCAGAGGAGAAGGGGGAAAGACCAGGGCAAGGAAGTTCTTAATAATAGAATGGAGACACTTCTAAGGCTAATTTCTACCACAGCCTTCTTTCTGACAGTGGCCTGGCTGTGCTGCTCCCTCCCAGCATCTTCCCCCTCCTTCCCTGCTCAGCCACCTCATAGTTCTTGTTATTTCAACACAAGTTAGGGGGTTAGAAATAGAAGGATATACTCTCCTGAAAAGTAACCACTCCCAGCCTTTGCTTTTAAAAGTGATTTTGTAATAGTAGAAGATACTGGATGATTTTGCCTGGGAGTTAATTGATGCCTATATAACTTTGATCTAAGTTAAAAGGTGCTTATATAGCTTGAGTTGTAAGATATCAATATAATCTGATGTATCTATATAACCTCATGTGTCTATATAACCTAAATCATGACTTTTTATATATCTATATAACCTACCTATATAACCTGAATCATAGCATTTTATACCTCTATAACCTGATATAAAGAACTTTTTATACAATGTAATGGCTAGAATATGGTTAACTAGTTGCTTAATGCTGAATACACAAAAAAAGAAGAAAAAACTCACCAGTAGATAGATGAGTACTAATGAAAAATTGGCAAGTGCAAAGCCAATTAGCCACAAAACAAAGAATTTAGGCTGGTTAAGACCAGACAGTGCAAGGAACACCGTAACTGTGCATGCTCCGAAGACAAAGTTGAAAAGTTCAGATGCAAAGAAGACCTTGGAAGCCTTCATCAAATACTCCCGACAACCCTCGAATTGGGGAGCACAAGTGTAGTGCAAAAGAACTATCTAATAACCATGAGATCATACCATGTAAATTAGTTCTGGCACGTATGTGATGATGTTGTAGCAACGTGATACTAAGCAATACTTACTGCAGAAATATACCACAGCACTTGACAAGGGTGGGTGAGTTAGGTGGAGATATCCCCCTCACCAGCAGCGCTGCAATAAACAAATACCTGCTCTATAGACACCAGTCTACGGGGCTTTATTTCCAGCCTATCTTTTGGGCATCATAATGGTACCGTTAGCAGTGCACAGCCTCAGGGTGAGGGCTGGTAACAGGATTGTGAAGCCACCGTAGTTGATTATAAACCCCATTATTTTACATTCTGGTAGCTCTGTGCAGGGGTGTGTGCGGCTGCGATCCAGGGCCCGAGCCGGCTCCTCCTCCCCGCGGCTCCGATCGCCGCGCAAGGCTCTGCACCTCGGGCCGGGACGGAGGGACAGCGCGGGCCCCGGGCCGCGCACAGCCGCCATTTTGTTCTCCCTGCCGCGCGGCACGGGCCGGCGGCGCCCCCTGGCGGCCATGGTGCAGGTCCCGCGGCCGGCAGGGGGCGCGGCGGCGCGCGGCGGCGGCCATGTCGGAGCTGGCTCGGGAGGAGCTGTCGGCGCTCGCCGCCATCTACTGCGAGCCGGGCGCCTGCGAGGTGCTGGCGGCCTCAGGTGACGCGGCCGCGCTCTCTGCTCGCAGCCCGGGCTCTCCCCCGGCCCCGCGCGGCGGCCCGGCCCGGCGGAGCCTCGGGAGGAAGCGCTCCGGGGCCGCTCACGGCGGGGCTCAGTCCCGGGGCAGCACGGGCTCAGTGGCTCGCTGCTGTCGCTTGTCGCGTGTCCCTGCCCCGCCGGCTGTCTGTGCTGCCGGCCTCCTTGGGTCACGGAGCCCAGCGGGCCGTGCTCGCTTGTAGTTAGGGACCCTCTCAGTGCCCTGGGGGCGAGCGGGGCGCAGCGCTGGGGGCGGGCTGGCTGTTCTCTAGGTAAACAAGCAGGTGAAGCTTATACGCGTTAACCAGACCAGGTATCTCTCCGGTAATACTGAGTACGGGTACAGCTGTTGTAGTGTATGAGAAGCGTTGGGTCATCTCTGTGTTTTTCTGGGGTAAGCTGCCAACCTGGGCACCGTAACGTGCCGGATGTTCTCCTGCTTCAGCAAGATGTGTACGGCTGTAGGTTTTACACGGTACTGAGGCTGATTTGTCGTGTCTGCCATGGGTGGAATGATCAGGTTTGTAGTACTTGCTCCCGTCAGCTGCTGGATGCTGTAGGCAAGGAGTGCAGGGAGTGTAGATACCCTCATTGTTTCTGTACCAGCCATGGTGGCCGCTGATCAGAACATAGTAGTAAGAGATGGCTTTTATCAGTCTGTGCTGTGAAGGTGCTCCTTCAGCAAGGGAGAAAGTGTACAATAGCAACTCTGTCAGGCTTAAATGTCAGGTAGGATATGCAAGTGTTGGTGTCTGTTCAGATCCAGACCATTAGTAAATTTTGCTTAGTACCTACCACAAATGTGACAACTCTTAGATATTTGTTAGAGGTACACATGGACACATACACACAGAGTATGCCTGTATTGTGTACCACAGGTCCCCGGTGTCTGGGAGATATTGAAAGTTCTGCCAGCCCCCAGCAGAGTGGTGGACAGGGAGCAGCTTCCTGCTGGTTGGACTGCAGTGAAGTCCTGGGGAATGCTGCTAAAGATGGAGCTAGTGGCCTGCTGTCAGATTTTGTCTGCACATGTACATACATTCAGCCCTAAAGAACTGGGTTTGATTAGGAATTTTTTTTTTACTGTGAGGGTGACTGAGTGCTGGAGGCTGCTGGAAGAGCTTGTGGAGTCTCCCTCACTGGAGATACTTAGAATATCTGGATATTGTCCTGGGCAGTTGTCCTGTTGTAGATGACTGTGCTTGAGGGGAGAGAGTAGATAAAGGCATTAGTGTCTGCAAGGAGCACAAGTAACCACAGTAATCTAAAACTAGAATTTTGTATCTACATACATGTGGCACACCTCCTGCTCCAGTGCAGGCACATAATTTTGCCATTTTATTTTTTTAAATTGGTATTTAGGTTGTATTTTTAAAATATGATTGATGAAATGTTTCAACTGAGCTTTATTTTTAAGTGAAAAATTTGAAGACTGTTATTTTGGGCATATTTTGAAAAAGCAATATCCAGGCTTATCAGATGTTAATTTTAAAAAAACGTGAACATATCTGAACATTGCATATACACGTCTGTTCCTCCAAATCTGTTGAGAAATATAGGCACATTCTTCTCTGTGCTTCAAATACGGGAAAAAGATTTTCTGTTTATAAGTTACCAGAATCTAAAAGGTTTAGAAACCTTCCTGGACATAAAGTGAGGTGCCACAAGTGCACAATGGGAGTAGGCTATTTTATTTATATTGTTGTTGTGTGATCTTGGAGGGCCTTTAACCAGGCTGTGTTCATGATGTGATAGGATGAGGCATATTTGATTGATTTACATAGTTTTCTGCTGGAATTGAAAAGATTATTTTACAACAATGATTATTGGTATTTTTCTTACTCTTGGAATTTACTTGTTGGAATTTACTTGCAGAATCTTTAGTCAGTATAAAATTAACTTTTGCTCCAGTCATTAGCTTACATTTGCTTTGTCTCTTCAAACCATGTAAGTTATCATTGACAAACGGTGCACAGACATAACTTCCAGGAAAACTGTTATGTTATGCAATCTCTAAGACATTAAGAGTAATTTGTGTGTAGATCCATGGGATCAAAAAGGAAGCCATTGGGGATTCATGGTTTTGAGGAGTGTAAGAGAATGCTTTTATAGGTCTCTTGGTATGGTAAAAACTTTGGCTTTTTGGAATTTAACAATGAAGTATTCAGAATGTAAAACGTGTTTTTATCAAAATCAATGTGTGAATGAATTTAAATAAACTAATTTATTAGGGTTTTTTTAATCTTACATATCTATTTGCAAAGATTAGTGTTACAGATAGAAATCCATAATTTAATTGTTAATCTGTTCTCTTTTGGTCTGTTCACCAAGCTTGCTATAAAAATATATTTAGATATTCTAAGCTTGTACGTTAGTAGGTGCCATTTTCTGAATTTAAAAATAGACTGCATGTGTTGCATAAAATGCCTTTGGGCAGGAGAGGAGGGGGATATCTGTCTGGTTGACATGGAACATAAAAAAATCTGAAGTATGCTAGAGCTAAATATACTGATAAGCATGCAGCTATGGGGGGAAATGAGTTAAAATGTATTGAATTTAGTCTGATTAGCACATTAAATGCCAGCAGAACAGTCATACCCAACCTTTTATTTCAGAAATAATCACCATGTTGCTGTGAAGACAACTCGGCCCTTGTAGAATGTGCAAACAAAGGAAATATTTCTTTGGAGCCAGGTTGCGCAGGGCGCCGGTGGTTTGCTCTTTGTTCTGCCGGTGTCTGCAGTGCTGGTGCAGAAAATGGACGCTGTAAGGTTTAAATAAACTTTAGATACTGTAGCCCTGCAAAGGTTTTGAACTGATTCTTCTTTTTAAAAGTAAGTCTGAAGCAGATGGAAATGAGCACAGCTGGGCTTTTTGTGATGGCTCAGGGTGATACACGTTGGGATGCGAGGCTGTTCTGCCTCCTTCAGATTAGTTCATCACAAGGAAAGGTGTGAGATTTTTGCAGGTTTAAGAATGAGATCGCTGCAGCAGGAAGCCCTTGTCAAAGCGGCAGGGTTGGCCTCTCTGTCCCTCTCTTACTTCTGAGTTGGTGAGAGCTGTTGTGACAAGCTAGTGAAAAAATCCTAGGAAGATTATCAGAAAGGTAACACGTTTTTCTGTCACTATAATTAAGCTGGTGATAGAGTAGTATTTTTCAACTTATATAGGCTGTGCATTTCAAAATCTCTTGGCACCACAGTTTAAATCAAAGTGGTTCATGGGCAGGAAGACAATAATGCTTGTCCCATTCAGATGTCCCAGATGCCTGCTGGCTGTGTACCTGGTGGGGCTGCCCTGAGTGGGGCTGGCTGAGGGACATGGGGCAGCAGCACTGTCTGGTGTGATGGGTGTGTGAGCAGACACCTCTGTGGTGGCCAGGAGGGTGCTGGGGGCCCCAGGACACCCAGGGCAGCTTTTCTGTCTGTATCTGTGATTGTGTGTGCTGAGCCCAGCGTAATGGCAGAGGAGCTGCTGTTGCTGGGGCCCAGAAAGGAACATTTGTCAGGGCAGCAGAAGACAGAGATTAGGAATGGGAAGGCTTGAGATTCTCCTCTATAGCTACTGGCCATGTACAAGGGTCTCTTCCAAGGCTGGTGTTTTTCTGAGGAATGCATTTGTCTTGATAGGGTCTTGGAGGATTGAAGACAAACTCCTCTTGGCAGGAAACAACTCTTTTGACTTGTGGTGCCTATAATTACAGGCATGGTTGGGTGTGATTTCATTGAATTCACTGGAATTGCAACTGCTTTCACCACTGGATTTGACTCTTAGGTAGTGATGGTCTGTAGATTTTTGGAGACTTATTTATAATACTGCTAGATTTTGATTATTGGGTTTGGAGAGTTTTCTGATTTTATTTTGCGACTTCTCTGATCATGAGAGTTCTTTGTATGACCCAGGAAGGAGGTTTGGAAACAAGCCCTTGGATAAGCTCTATAAGGTACTTCTGTCTGTCCAAGTAATTTTTAGGTTCTTTCACTTTTTTAGTAGGTTTCAAATATAAAATCATACATTTTATGTGAGAGGCACTGTGAGAGGTTGGTTACTGGCATCAGCAATACTAATCAAACATAATTCATTTGACTGTCATGTAAAGGAAGGTAAGGTAAGGTAGAGGGGGAAGAGTGCGTCACTTCAAAAGACCTGCTCTGAAACTCAGCTCTCCTCTAATCTGCCTTTCAAATCTGGCTTCTCCTGCCCTCATAGAGTGAATCAACCTGACATTTTAGCAATTTTTGAAAGAAAAGGGTTGAAGTGTTTAGAATGCATCAAAGGGGTGAAGCAGAGAACATCTGAAGAAGATCATCTTTTGTCTGATTGATACCCTCTTCATGGCAGAGGAGTGAAAGTAGGTTAGGTCTTTGTCCGAGCTTTTCACTTTGTCAAGTTATGTATTATTTTTCTGTGAAACTTCTGGTTAAGAGGGTTTATTTAATGAAATACTATACATAACTTTAATATTAAGCATCCTTGATTATATGATTTATCAGGATGATGTAGTCTTTAGCCTTTCCTGCTGCATACTGAATGTATCCTTTTCACTCTGAAAATAATTCTATTCTTAAGTAAACCTACAACAGATTTTGAGCAGGTGAAGATAAATAAACATACATTAATATGAGTACATGCATATTTATATATGTTGTATCTAGGGTCAGGTGTCCAACAGAGATGTTTTCCCTATGTCAGTCCAACTGTTGTAGAGGATTTGGCAGAAAAAAATTAAGCGTATTTTCTCTGCAAGTTGTAGGGCACAAAGAATCTGACTTCTTTCTTTCCAAGTCTCTGCTTACTGTGGAACTGCTTTTGAATAATTGTCTTAAAAATACCTGGTGCAAGTCTGTTTGCCTTGCACTAGTATTGATGTTAGAAGTCTTACAGATTTCTTTAGGAGCAAACTTAGGGCAGTGCTGAATCCATCCAGAAAAGTCTCTATTTTCAGTTGTCCTTGCTTTTCTTTGCTTTTGCTATTGAGCTGTGGAAGCTGAGTTATGTGTTTGAGAGAGACAATTCTTTATTACTGGCTTGTCTAGACTTTTAAAGAGCCAAAAGATGTGAATGCTTTTTAGAATGTGTTAATAACTTTCCTTCTACTATGTTATAGAAGTGTTTCATTTCAGGATTCCCTGCAGGTATAGCTTGAGCCATTGGTTGCAAGCCCATACCCTGCAGAAAAAAAAAAAATCACTCCCTCATATTTTATAGGAAATGTCAGTTATTTGATTTGAATTATTTGAGTTAAAGAAAATAACATGATTTAATGATATATATGTATTTCAACTTCAAACTATTAATGTTTACTTTTTAAAATATTTTCCAGAGACGCATGGAATCTCATTTAGAATTCAAGTCAGTGTGAAAGAACTGCTGGATAAGGATATACTTTTAAAGCTGTTATTTCATTTACCAGTCGGTTACCCATCAACTCTACCAGATATTTCTGTTAACTCAGACCAGCTTACAAGGGCCCAGTGTATGGATGTGAAAGAGAAATTACTTGAACAAGCAAAGAAGCATCTTTCTGAACCCATGGTACACGATCTGATTCTTTGGATACAGCAGCATCTTAAAGGTGTCATTAAGCAATCAGCAACAGTTTGCAATGAAAAAACTACTTTGTCAAAAGGAACAGAAGATGGTATCTGGATGCTCCTTTTGCATTTAGATCACATGAGAGCAAAGGCAAAATATGTGAAAACTGTGGAAAAATGGGCTTCAGATCTAAGGCTGACTGGAAGACTGATGTTCATGGGCAAGATAATATTGATTCTTCTTCAGGGTGACAGGAGCAGCATTAAGGTGCAGGAACAATGAATGTTGACTAGTTCTATCGATTTACCACTGAAACCTCTGTGTCTGAATATTTTATGTGTGTTTTTCTAAGATTAACAATTTTGGAAGCAAATTGATCATTATGAGAGTAGGAAGACCCAGCAACTTTATTCTGTATTTAAGAAAAAGAGGGTGTTCTATTCTGTCTACAGTGATACCTGTAGATCTGTGCCCTGTATTGCTTTGCTTCCCACTGGAATTATACCCCCATATCCCTTTGTTTCCTGACCTTATATATGCCTAGATTCAGGTTCCTGTATTTCCCAAATGCCCCAGAAAGTGGTAACATTTTTGATGAGGAATTTTTAACAGACATATTTCTAACTCATTGCTGTCTGTCTCTTGTCTTGACTTAAAACCACATGGTGCTCCTAGTGCATGCCTGGGCTTTGAAATTCTTGTCTGTGCGTACAAACTCCCACTGCCTTACGTGGGTTTTTGTGGTGATGTTGGAGGGGAATGTTTTGGCTTTTCTAAATCATGCTCTCTTAATCAGTTAGGCCTACTTAATTCTAAACTGATGAATAGAAGCAGTTGTGCACTTTTTGGGATGGGCACTTTCAAAGTTTGATTGCTATGTTGTGAAAAAAAGATTACATTTTGAGTGAGCTTTTGCATTTTACTAAACTTTGGAAATACTGGGTGACATTTAATATTTTGGAATTGTTTTTGTCATTTAGGAGTACTTGATTCTTCAGAAAACTTCTAAGGTAGATGTGGACTCAAGTGGAAAGAAATGCAAAGAGAAAATGATGAGAGTACTGTGTGAGACAGAAGTACAGTCACAGCATAAAAGGTATAATTTAATACTGTTGTGGATAGAAAAGTAACAGAATCGATAATTACATTCTGACAAATCCAGGCATATTCATGAGTTTCCCTTTTACAATGTAGGTTTCAGATGTTTGAAGTCAAAGAATATTCAACACCGGAGGAGCTACAAAAGGAATTTGAAACTGCAGGACTTACAACTCTTTTCTCTGAGTTTGTGCCTCCTCTCTTAAAATAAAATTAAAAGAAAGCACCGGACCTTTGACCAAAGCAGCAGTTGACTGCAGATGCTGATGGAAGATAAAAGGACTAATGTGGCAAAACAACGTTGAAGCTTTTCTGCAAAAAAAATTGCAAAATACTTTTTTGCAGTAGTCATCCTTTTGCAAGAAGAAGGCAATTAATACACTAAGAACTGATTTTTTTTGACATTTATGTATTAATAACTTTTTCCAAGCAATGTGTTGTTGACTGTGATAATTGCATGGCAAGCATGAGAGATTGGGAAGAAATAATGTTAAAAAAATCTCTTAGTCAGACTTTGTTTTGTTTTATAGTCCCTGTTTTTCAGTGTTTTGTTTCTTCTCTCTCGTGGTAGAATTTGTTGATAATGGTCTGTTAGAAAGCATCATTAATTTTGCTTTGGAAGACTGTACGAAGATATTTCCGTAGAAAAACACATATTTGAGTATGTGAGGACAGCATATACTTAATATCCTTTAGGAGTTCATCTGCTAAGTTTTCATTCTCCATTTAATTGACTATAAATGCTAGATGGTTGAGTTGAAGAAAAACTTCACGTCACTTGGGGCTTGAAAAAACTTAGAAGTGTCTTTTTGAATATTAGTTTTTATTCTAAAATTTATAAAAACACCCACGTGGAGGATTTAAATTGATAGAAAGCTGAGGGAAAGCCAATTGTAATATTTTCTTTGATAGTTTACAGATGTCTTTTTGCACTTTATCTAGTTTTACTGTCTGTGCAGCATTAGGTATCTTGATTCAATTGAACTGTTGGAGCAGTATACATACAGACTTCAGTCTTCCATCTTTCAAGGCTTCTGCCAAGTTGTTTTTGTTTGTTTTTTATTGGGTTTTCTTTTGATTGGTCACTGGCCTTGGCCAACTTGTAATTTCTTTTTTGTCAGTAGTCTGTGTTTTATATCTGTATAGTGTTACGAATTATATGCACAATTTTATGAATTGTGCAAGTTCTGTTTACCTAGGGAGGATTGGATACCTGTTTATTACGATTGTTAATGTGTGTCCTTTGTTTTCTGTTTTGCCTGAAACCATTCTCTAAAAAGACTAGATAAATTAGCCAGTAATAAAAATTTTGCAATCATGAGTTTCTTAGTAATTAGCACTGCCATTTGCCATTTCAACTGGCTTTAGCATGTAGGTAAACATGTGCTTTACTGCTCTCTAAAATCCAGTCTCAGAAGCCGAATGTCTCATGTATTCTGTAATTAAACAGATTTGATCAATTCAGTATAAACAAATTTATTTCCATTTTTCTGGGGGAAGACCAGCACAATTTGTTTAGTTCCGAAAGCGTGGTTTGGCAAATCATTATGTAAGATCTGATTTCCTGTTTCATGCTCAGACCATGAGATCATACCTCTTTCTTTATATATTCTAGAAAAGCAACTAAAGCAGATGAGGAAGATTTTTATGTTTTACTGTTTGAGATATAAGATGCATAAAAGGTTGTAGATTGTTTGAAAGTTTCTGAAGTTTTTCAGGAGTTTGGTGATTTTCCTAATATAGTGTGTCTCAAGTATGTATGTTGCATATTATTTTATGCACTGATGCTACTTTACTGAGATAGTAGCAAAGTTCTTTTTAATGAGTCTTTCATGTTTACCACATACAGTACTTCAGGCGCAGAAAAGAGACTGGGTTGAACAGGTTTTACAAATCTGTTCTATGTTATTTTGAAATGGCTTTCTGAGAGACAGGAAATCTTATATTCTATAGTTTTAAGTGCATGTGAATATGAATTCCTGCTTTTACAAAGAAGAATAAAACAGAAGTATCTTTAAAATATTAAAATAATGTGTATTTTACATTACAGTTTCCAGAATTTCAGCTGTTCTCAACTAAAATATCTGTTGAAAAATGGTGTGTCAGTGCAGTATAAAGTTTTGAAAAGCTGCAGAGGGTCTCCCTTAATCTACATGACAGATCTGACAAGTATCAAACTCAAGAAAAGGCCTATGCATATGCAGTGTAAGAAAACATAATCAGTATCTCTCTGCAAAACTAAGCGTTGTAACATTTTGCCAGCTGCATTGTAAGTCTGCTGATTTTAGGAATCAGGTTGAATGGCATACCTACTCGTGTGATCTCAAAATGGGTGACTTCAAAAATAATTGAGGCGTAAGTTGTTGTGATAATCCTTCTTGCAAGATTAGATGCAGACTTACCAAAGTTTTCCTCCCTACTAGAAAAGCCATTTGTGGTATCAGTGGCTGCCAGTTGCACTTGAATATAAACCCGTGTATTTTTTTGAATTTTAGTGCCTGATGCCTTCTTGGTCAACTATTTGACCAGAGCTAGCATTCTGCAACAGCCAGTTAAAAAGTAACAGTTGGGTAAGTTGCAGCTCTCTCCTGATCTGTGCTCATCTTCCTGCCAAATGAAGTTGTAAGAAGCTGTGTTTCAGGAGATGGAAAACGCAGTTTATGCAATGGATTTTTACCATAGTTGAATTTGTTCACTAGCTCACACTGGACAAATCCACAAGATCACTGTAAGAAAGGACTACAGTTTATAGCTTGGTTTGATGTGCTTCAGGAGAATTACAAATCTGATCAGCTTGATACAGTTCAGACAGCAGAGAACATGAAAACTGATGTCAGTCTGATTCTGTTAAAGCAAATGCTTTTGCCTACCTATCAATCAGTAACTTATTTTGAAGGGTAGGAGGATATCTTCTGTTCAGACAAGTAAACAATATTTTTAAAGGCTGTTTTTAGGAAGGATGTTGCAGCTGTCTGTTTACTGATGGTTTGTTTGCATTCATTGTGAAAAGAGATGAGCTAGCCTGTGAGCCTCTGTGGCACAAAAGTCATCAGAATGGGTCCTGTGGTGCATGTTCTGCCTTCCAAGGGAGCTGAAGCAGACACAGAAGAACAAAATGCACAGATACAGAAGAACAAGAAGCAGGAAAAAAATGCATCAGTGTGTAAAAAGTTAGTGAAGTGTATGTAACTACTGGAATCTGACAAGTCAGTTGCAAGGAAGAAGAAATCCACAAATTAAAGGTGATTTAACAAATTAGAAGCCAGCTTTCTTGTGGATATGGTGTTATAAATAGTTCTTCAAACAGCATGGTCAGTAAAGCCTTGTTTCCTATGGCCTTGCTGGTTTCTAAGCTATAGCACACATGAAGCCTTCCCTGCAGGAGATACATTCCTGATGGTGTTCTCCCTTGTGCCTGGTATTGATAGCCCGTAAATTGATTATTGCTTGCATAAATCTTCAAAGTATGAGTAGCATTTTTTCACCTGTTACCTTTTTCAGCAAAGTTGTAGGTTCTTGGTTTCTTTCTAGGTTATTAACCTCTCATTTTATTTGAAAATACTTAAATTCAAAAGTTCTAGGTAGTATAAATATGCTTGCTTCTGTATGAACAACACAGATGTATAACCATAGTTTCCTTTAAAAACCAGGCTAAAATGAAAGATGTTGCAGTAAGACTGACAACTCGAAGAATCAAGGGGTTTTTAGGGCAAAACTGAGGTTTGATTGGTCTTTTTGAATACCTTGGCTTATTAAGAAGTATGAAGAAAACAAAAAGTAGGTTGAGGAAACAAGAGCGATCAAGAGAAGGGAAATAAATAGGGACATATCAGTACTGGGAATTCATCTGGTTTTCATACTTAGTCTCATTAATTCTTCCTTCCAACACCCCTGAATTTGTTATTTGATGCCACAGGGAGGACAGGACACTGTAAGAACTCATATATGTAAATCCTTGACACAATCAATTAAAAATAACTGGAAGTAGGTTTGATTGTTTTGTGAATAAGGCTGATTTTTGTGGTCTTATAGTTACATCACATTTTCTTATAATAAGAGCATTTGTCTCTTATTTCTGGTGTGAATGACCCACAAAACCCACTGAGATTAGTATAAATTTTATGCAGAGGTACTGTAATGAGCCTTAAGAAACTTCATAGTGGAAAAAATGTTTTGTTTATGTTGTTTCTTTAAAAAATAGTTTAATAAACCCTACATATGGATGATTTAAAGCCTAGTGTCCCTTGATTTGTTCAGCTTTATCTGTGAAAATACAAACATAATCATGCTATAGTACATTTGAAATAAGATGATGAAATGTTGCACTCACTGTATTTCTGCCAGAGTTTGAGACTGAAATTGCTTATATTATGAAATAGTGCAATTGCTGGAATCAACTTTAATATATCTTACAGTAGTACTAAGCATTATCTTCCTGTCTTTTTGTGTATAACACATACAGCACTGGCAGCACTCTGCTATGATTTTGTATTTTGTATGTATACTTAATTTTTTGTTATCTTATGCAAGAGTTATGATTGTTTATATTCTTAATTATAGACATAAATGGAACTTGGAATATAAATATGCTGATAGCATTTTGCAGCTATTGTTCTGTGCTATGTTCGTGTTTTGGCTTTTATATTTGTGTTGTCTGACTTCAAAGTATTAACCTGCAGTGAAGAGAACTCTTCAGGGTGACAGAAAAATTTGCCTAAAAGACATTAATTTAAGGAATTCTTTGGACTCTAAAGACGAATCCCGTAATGATTTGAGTTAATTATGCACTCAGATGCCTTAATTTTATGCTAATAAGGTAGCAACTGCTGCACTCTTGAGTTTTCTTTGTTTCTTAATGTGATATCACTAATCTGTTTGTATCCTGTGTTAAACATAGCTGATCATGGAATTTGGGTCAATATTTTATTACCATTTCCCATTGTAAATATCTATTATTCTTTATATGTTATTATCTATTATAACTTGAATGCAAAGTGTTATTTTAGAATGAGAATAGAATTTTAGAATTTGTTACAAAAGGTCTCTGCATGAAAACAATTACTTTACTTTGTGCTGCTTTTCCTATTGTCAACTCCTACATTCCTGCAGTTATGGGAGGCTGTCCAATGATCAGAGTTTTCTGGAGCTGAGCTTAACAGCCAACCCAGTGTGTTACACTAGATCTCAGTGCCAGCTGGGTGGAGGCAGGGTGCTGCTCTCCACACCTTTGTGGGACCACTTTTGACAACATCTAACTGCCAGTGAAGGGATTAGCTGGATATTCCTTGAATTTCGTGTAGAGAATCGCTGGAGTGAACTCCACCAATGCAGAAGGTAAATGGTTGGCTGCTGCTTGATCTGAGCTTTACATCAGGAAAGCTCTCAGGTACTCCTTTTATGTTAGTGCCACGGAGGGTAATAAACTGAAATTTACACATGTGCTAATCCCAGGGAGCACTGCACAGCAAAATCAGTGCCACCATTTTAAGACTGAAGGTGGTAAACTCAATTTACTTTGACTGTTTTTTAGTTGTACTTAGAAAAAAGACCAATGGAAAATGATTTTGTTGGTCTGTGATCAGTCACTCATTTGTAGTGGTATACAGAGTCAGGTACATTTTTATGGGAAATGGTGCTATGACTAGCTTCTTGCAGTCAAAATAAAATAAAAATCATTTCTTTTTTGAAGTAAAATAACTGAGTTGCTTGTGAGAACACTGTCCACGTGAGATGCTGAACAGAAGCTGAACTATATGGCTTGAGCTGTGCCAGAGGCTGATTTTTATTTGGTGGAAGTGGAGGTGTTAGAAAGGAACAGACGGCAATAAAAACACCGGTGATGTGGCTCTCGGAGAAGCCAAAAGGAAGGGGTTTTGCATTGATTTCTCTCTGGAGAGAAGTTCAGGAGTATGAGCAAAGAAGTTGCTACTGTATCCAAGCTTCAAGTAGAAATGTCTGAAATAAGTATGCATCTTCATTGTCATTTTCTCTTTTTAGCAGAGACAGTGTGTAGAACCGAGAACAAGTAGTGGAAGTTTTCACGAGTATAGAAATGACAAACCTCACTCAAGAGCTGTAGGCTGTCCATGAAGGAATTAGTGCTGTTCTTAGCAATTGTCCTCAATTGACTCAGAAATGACAGAGACTTTGTAGAAGCAACAAACTCCCAAAGTCTCATGGTTTGAAAACCAGGCTGTTGTGGACCCGAGCGGCTGGGAAGGTTGATGGAAGAGCAGATTTTCTACAAAATTCGGGCATTCTGGAAAGCAAGGGTTAAGGGGGTTGACAAATCACTTTTGGGGAAAAAGGATTCTGCTTATTTGTGGAATCAGAGAATGCAGGTAAGTGTTTAATTTTTACAAGACTTTTTCTGCATTGATACTATAGACACCTGGTATGGAGATTTTAGATGATCCTTGCACAAATAGTGCCTAATGTCTGGGGAACCTGATGTATTTCAGTTCCACATCAGTTAAGAATTTTGGGTGATATTGGTGGTCAGTGACATGAAAAGATTTAAGTACTGCAAACCTATTCTGGGTCAAGGATTTGCTATGGAATTAAGAAACAGCTTTAAAGTATGAATTAGACAAGACACATCTAATAAGAGCAAAAACAGGAGAGAAAGAAAACACTCCACTTGAATAGCTACAAGAAATCCAGAAAGTCATGTTTCTGAGGTACTGGTGTGCCAGAGGAGAACTTCAGGGTTACCCTTGCATTGATAAGGAGCCAAATGCTGTACACTCAGCTGGGTGTCAGGGTGTCAATCAGAGTTTCTGGGCTGTACAGTGCTTGGCACAGTATGTGTGTCTTGTCTGCCAGCATTGCACCAGATTTCTTCTCCCCCCCCACCCCCGCCCCGGCCCCTAAATTTTTTAATTTATTTGAAGGCAGCTGCAGGAAGGGAGATGGCAGTTGCTTGCTATGAATTCTGTTCATATGATAATAAAAGATGCTACAGGTTTCCTTCAGACTAACTTTGAAGAAAGGGGAATGCTTTTTAAAACGAAGAGAGATAAAATCCCAGGAGAAGCTGTTAATTTACATATTGGAGCTGTGAAAAAAAAAAAAAAGATTTATCACAAGAAGAGTCATCATAAAGCAGAGCAGGAAATAAAGATATTCCCCACTGGTCCAGAGTGGCCATGGCCATCTCTCCAAGCTCTGGCAGAAGCTGATGTTGGTGCTTAGCAGAGGAGAATGAGTATTTCTCCTCCGTAGTGCCTGATGCTGGCACTAAAGAGCTTTTTGTGCTGGAAGACTGGGGACAGCTAAAGGCAAAGCTTGGAAGCACAGGCAGCATGCTGACAATTTTTAGGGTCTCAGCTTTTGAACAGTCATGAAAGCTGGGCTACTCGCTGTGTAACACTGTCAGTAATATCCACAGGAGGTCTGGTACTGGCTCTTATTTAACTGATCAAACCTATTAGAAAAGGTAACAAAATTGAAATTGTGTAATCATTCCCAAAGGGAGGTGGTGATTGTAGAGGGTGAAGCTGTTCAATACTGGAGAACACTGTTTTTAGTAAGCTGGATAGTTTTCAGCATCTGAGACAATGAAAAGCTGTGAAAAAAAGGGGAAAAACATTGATTCTTGCTTATATAATTATGGATTTTTTTTTCTAGAAATTCATTGCTAAGTTGAAACAAATGAGTTGTGGATAATTGTTTATCAGCAGAAGTTTTCCTTCTTTAGGTGGAATGTGAGAGAGTTCTAAGAGAAATTTTAATTGTTAGGTTTCTTATGGATCTGAAGTAGGAATGGGCTACAGCTTCCTAAAAATATCTTATTAAGAGCAAATCATTAAAGCACTGCAACAAGCATTAGAAAACTTTGACACCTGTGGAATAAACTACAGCAGCAAATTGTGAGTGTAACTCCTGTTAGTCAGTATTTTGCAGGGACCCTTGGGATTAGCAGCAAGGAGGGTCAGAATTTTCAGCAGCAAGGAGGGTCAGAATAGTAATAAGAATTTAATTTTTTTTTTCTTAGCCAGCAGCAAGAGTTTCCATTTATTCAAACTTTCTGACAGCAGAAAGACAAGGGATATACTTCTGGAATACCATGAAGGGTAACAGAACTGTTAACAAATCTGTAGGTCTCATTCATATAAGTTTCAAAACCAAACACAAGCAAACCTCAGAACAGTCTGGGAAAAGATGACTTTCATGGTAAAATAGAGCTTGTGGCAATCTGAAGCGATAGCTTTTGGCTTTTGCACATGTATTTGAGAGATTATTATCTGCACAGGTAAGGGGTGCTTTTTGGTTTGGTTTTTTTCCTGTTAAAGCCAGAAGGGATGCTGGAATGTGCTGAAACATTTGAGCAAGAACTAGTATGTGAACAAATAACCTGCAGTAAACCTTAGGTTGCCACTCAAGGTGAAACAAGATGTAAGTTGTTCCAAAGTTATGCTGAGGAATACATTCAGTGCAGGGAGCTCTGGGTGAGCCCAAGTCCCAGGAAAAGGGCCTGAACTGCCGACACTTGGCAGCACAAAAGGCCCTTGACCTGTGCCACAGCTGGGGACTGGACACTCAGGGACATGGTGGGAGCCCACGGCCCCCAGACTTTCCTGCCCTTACGATAAAAGGAGGTAAAAGCCCTGGAACTCCTTTGTTCAGGGTCCCTCCTTGGACCCCTCCAGCTGTTACTTTGTTATTTCATTATTACAGGATGATTAAATTGTTTTCAGGAACAGGACTGAGGCTCTGCCATGGGGCTGTGCCAGTAGGGAAGCGTGGTGTGACTGAGCATGGGACGAGCAGCTGGGAAGTGGCCTCGGTCCCAGCTCCACTGGTGCGAGAGGCACTGCTGGAGTGGCTCCTGGATGGTCAGACAGGGAAGCTTCCTCAACAGGTACTAATTACCCATGGATACAAATTAAGAAGGGTGGATGTTGCACTGAGAAACCTAAGACTGAAGTTCTTCAGAGAATAGGAAACTTTGGCAATTCTGGAGGGATTGTTACACAATATGCTGAAAATCAGAAATATGCAGAGGTTAGCATTGTTCTTTGGTCCATTTGGTTTCACAACCCCTTCTGTAGGGAATGCAGACAGGAGGGTAATTAAAGGGCTAGTGATTATTAATTGTAATTCAATTGTTAATAATAATTAAGTGTGGAGGATTGGTTTATGATGCCAGCATCCTAAGGTTTTTAGTGGTGAGGTGTCATTTCCCTGGAAAGCTATAGCTGGCATGGTAAAGTCACTGCTTGCCATGGAGAGTGCTTGTGGTCAGGACAGGCTGAGTGTTACTTCAGTGTCTCCATTTGCCAATAATGACCTAGAGAAGAGAGCAAAGATTTGCTTAATTCCAGAGCTTTGTGCTACAAAACACCATCCTTTTGTCTTTTTACCATGAAATGTCTTTCCCTTTGTAAGCAGTAAGAAAATAACCGAATGGTGAAAGTCAACTAGACAGTGAACTACTGACAGCATGGGATGTAACTGTCAATCTGTCACTTCTGGAAATGGAACAATAATTGTTGTTCCTCTTCAGAAATGTAGTTTATGCAGCCTCTATAAAGGCATATTATTTAGTGCAGTGCAAGGAAAATTCTTTTTTCCTATCTGAAACCAATTTAATGTTAACTGATGAAACCATTAGAAGATACTGAGCCCAGTATGAATCCCTTTGGTGGAATACATGATGTGGAGGAGTGGCTTATCTCACAAAATGCCTGCCTCCATTTTGGAGGTAATGAGTTTTTTATTTTTTCGCTTTCTTAATAATAGAAGAAGAGAGAGGGATAGATCTGCAGAATACTCTCCTTATCATCTTTGCAGCCTATGGTCTCATGGAGAGGAATAGCTGAGAGTTGAAAGGGGAAAAATCCTGACTATTGTGCTTTCCCTGAGATAAGGAATATTTTAGAATCCCTTGTCTCATGCATGAAGCCTGGTAAAAGGGTTCCATATTAACATATGGAAGAGTTTTTGGGGAAAGACAGATCTTAGCCTCAGGAGTCTGCTTTTGACTCTCAGTTTGTCTGGGTGTTTTATATGTCTTTGAAAATGAATGTTATAAGGGGGACTATGAGCCACGCAAGCTGAGATTGCTGCATTGACCTCAAGAGGTGAAAGCACAATTGAAAAGGTCTGTTTTAAATGTTTAAGGAATTAATAATTGCTGAAAAGTGCAGATACTAGAAGAACAAGCATCTTATATGCCGTGTACAGACAGATCTGGCACTCATGGGAGACATTTGTGACAACACTCTTCCAGTGGGTGACATTTATGTACATGATAAAGAGACAAGACCTCTTTATGTAAAATTTACAATGAGCTTTCTAATGTCATCAGTTTTTTTAGGCTTACAAAATTGCCTCTCTTATAAAATTAACTCCTCATGTTCGGCCATCAGCCTTTGGGAGTTGTGGAGAACAGCCCCACGTGTGTGTGTGGCAGTGGGTGCACTGGGTGGCTGTGGCGCTGGGGACCCACAGAGAAACAGGACAGGATGCTGCTGGCCATGGGCATGTGACAGTCATGGCTCTGGGCAACAGCTGCTGCTGTTAGACTGAGTGTGGCAAAATGGATGTACAGCCTGGAGGAGACTGAGGTGAGACCTCATTGCAGTCTACAATTCCCCACGAGGGGAAGAGGAGGGGCAGACACTGATCTCTTCTACATGGTGACCAGTGACAGCAAAGTTGTGTCAGGGAAGATTAGGTCCAATGCCAGGAAAAGGTTCTTCACCCAGAGGGTAGTCAGACACTGGAAGGGGCTCCTCAAGGAAGTGGTCACAGCACCAGCCTGACAGAGGTCAAGATGTGTTTGGACAATGCTCTCAGGCACAGGGTGTGACTCTTGGGGATGGTGCTGTGCAGGGCCAGGAGCTGGACTTGATCCTGTGGGTCCCTTCCAACTCAGGATATTCTATGGTTCTATGAAAGTGCATCATTACCCTCGTTTTTTCCTGGAACTGTATCTGAGAGTTGGGAAGACACTTTTTATTAATAAGGGGCCAGTGAAGAATTACAAAATAGAGAAGAAAGAGTCAAAATACTAAATGAGGGAGGAGGAAAAAGACATTGGACTAGAAACTGATGCTAAAACCAGTGTGAGGGAAGGGAGCAGAGAGTGCCAGACAGAGCACAGTGTGTTAGAGCAGAAAGTGTGAGTGGAGATGACAAGCTGCAGTGAGACTTCTGTATGTCTTCCTGCAGCCTCCTCTGAGTAGTGTCACTCATGTCACTTGGTCTCCCAACCTCTGTAAACTCCAAGTGTAGCCACTGACTGCTTGGATCCCTTGTTGGAACAGGTGGCTTCCACATGATGGAGATCAAGAGGAAACAGTGTGTACTGACTTTAATTAAACTGGGAATTGCCTCTTGTGGTGAGAACCCTGGTGAGAGGTTTGTGGCATTGTTCACCCAGAATGTTTTTTCATTTTCAATGTATGAATTGATAATCACCTCCAGTAGAAAGCCATAAGCACTGTGTCTCTTGAAAGCAACATGATTCTTTCATCTCTCAAACCCTTTCAACAAATGAAACCCAGTAATAGCTAGAGCTGTCCAATCTGAATTAATTTTCTCAAGCAGAACTCTGTATGCTAGAATTTTTCGTTGGGGGTAGATGGACAAGGCTTTGAATTCAGCCATCACTTGATATTTGTACCTTCAAAAGTAAATATTTTGTTTTAGGATATTGTAGGTGACACCTTTGTGGGGGTTTGAAGGACATGCTCTCTCTGTAGGATGCATTTTTTTTTCCAGCCTTTCTGTATGGAAAAGATGATATGTACAGGGAGGCTACATTTTGCTAAGCAACGCTGTGATACGAGAGTTTCAGCTTGAGAAATCCAAGGTTGGTGAATGGGTGGCTCTGGGGAAGTGGTGGCCCTATGGGGGCTCTGGCTTTGGCTGGCTGTGATCTCTCTTTACTAGTTTTATCCTGTTTAATATGGCAGTAGTATGTACAAGAGAAGGTTTGTGGTGTGGGTGTGTGCTCCCCCCGTCTCAAAAAACTTTGCCTTCTTGCTGAGTCTGCTGCATCTCTGGTTTAAAGAAGAATAAGCTGTATTTTGCTAAGAAGTCTTAGATACTGTCTTAGATCTGGCAGCCTGCAGTGCATCAGAGTATTTTGATAAGCATCATGTCTCCTTGGAAACTACTACTTAGCAGTAACTTGATGCTACATTTGGAGTGTTATGATTAATATAAGCCTTGCTTCTGCAAAGACACATGGTATGGGCCTCCTCCTACAGAAGTGCAGAGTCTTGTTGAGCTTATTAGAACAGCTCGCATGTTCCAAAGTGTCCCTGTGGGGTTTAGGAGTTCTTCTCTGAATCTCTTCAGGCTCTGCTTTAAGCTCGTTGGGTATAAATCTCACTTGTTATTCTTAGGTATATTTTCAGGAGTTTGTTGTCTAATTCGATATTTTAAAAACATTTCTAAAAAGTCTACATCCACAGTTACGAATAAATATAAAGCTCCTAGTGAGGCCATTAAATAGTATTTTAATTAGACTGGCAAAATTGCTTTTGGCTTGTCTTTAAAGTCTTTAGTATCTTATTTCTATTAACAAAATGGTAATCAAGATTAAATTCTAAAATGTAACCAAAGTAGGTCATATTTTTATTAACTGGAGATAGATAATGAATGTGCCCTATATAAAGATTTGGATTAAATCTTCTGAGATGCTTAGGATAGTGTTTTAATTAAGGTAATCCTTATTGCATCTAGCCAACACTATTGCTGCTTAGGAATTTAAGATCTCAGTCATGCATATTAGTGCATTACTTCAACGAATCTAATAGAGATTTAATACTTGTATTCGAAGTAGCAATCTGTTATAAATTAAAAGCATTTGAATAATAAATTTAAATCTTGTTATTCTTTGCAGAGTTTTATATAATTAAGGAACGCATTCAACACATTCATTAACGTTTTGTAATTTCTATATTGCTAATAAGGTGTGCTTTGTTGTTGCTCTTAAACTAGTTGTTTTCACCTGCTTGTACTATAGAGAAGTTGAGCTATTGCAACAGTGTTATATATACGTGCTAAGTGCTCCCTAATCCCCCAGGTATTTGGGACACTTGGCATAAAGGATGGGACTATGTGTACTATCCCACTGTATGCTGGTGGGATTTGCAAAATGCTGCTTTAAAATTAAAATAAGAATACAAATAATATATTAATATAGAATAAAAATTTAAATTGCTTTAAATGCTTTTAAAATTGACAGAAGGCTTACTGATTTGTTGCAGTGTTTGAAGATTTGGCCTGTGGTACTGGCAAAAGGACTGTACTTGATGCAGTACATTGTAGTCTCCCAGTACAGACGAGCATGCAAAGGCAATACTCGTCTGATTTCAGTGAGAATTAGCTTAGGAGTCTAGGCAATTTTTATGTATTAAATAAACATAACTGGAAACTTTTACACTGCATACATTCTGAGCATCTTTTTTCCATGAAGACATTGCTGTTCCTGTGATTTCTAGGTTGCATTTCTGAACTCTGCTCTGTATTAATCCGTAGGAGTAACAGCTCAAAACGAAGCGGGCAGACACTTTCTCACACAGCACTTTGCTGTCGGTGTGCACTGTGACGCCAGGGTTAGCTGGAGTTTGAGTAAGAGCTCCTATAATACCCTGCTCTGAGTTATGAGGAATGCTAATTTGTGAACTCAGCTTAGCCTGAGAAATACCAGTTGGAGTGTACTGAGGTCCTGTCTGTCTCAGCACTTGTTCCCTGTAAGCAGCTGATGGGATGCTTGTGGAACAAGGATAAGGAATGGGCAGTATCTGCAGAGAGGCTCCTCCCTGGTCCGTGCGGTTTCAGTTTTTTGCTTGCACTGGCTTCTCTGAGGAGACCGTCTGTCACTTAAAATAGGTGATGTGCAGGGACTTTCTGGCCATGTTACCCACAGAGCCCCACTTCCCACAGCGGAGGAAGAATGTGACAACAAATCTGCCATCTTCTTCCATTAAAAACCCCCTATGCTGATGTTACTACCACTGTGCCAGATCTTTCCATTTCCCCTGGTGGGATGCACAGAGGAGTCAAAGCGCTTTTGGATGTGCTTTGTCGAGTTCCTATTGGGGTAGGGATTTCCTTACCTCTTTTAATTCTGGTCTTCCTCATGGAAGAAAACCATACTGATACTCAAACTTTAATTTTTGTTTGCATAAATGTAACCCTGCTGCTCCTTTGGGAAGCATGCTGCACAATTCTCATCTCTTGGCATTTATGGCCATCAGAAACAGTATCTTTCTTGATCACAAACGAAAAGCAAATCAAGGGGAAGATCATAAAGATTATCTTTATTAGCTTTCTCCCTGCATAACTACACAACCATAAAACAATGTCCTATAAATTAACATTGTTCTATAAATTAATGCAAAAGAATGTTCCTCTTAGGAGTTTCCTGTTATATGCAGTCAAGTAATAATAAATATTTTATTTATGTCAAAGTCACTGAACATAACATATTCTTGCTCTCTGTAGATGACAACTACTAGAGTAGTCACAGATGAATATCTCTCTTTTGGGATGGATAATTTTGCTATCCTTGGTCTGATGTTCTGTTTTGTTGTTTAGTGAGGAATATAAAGAGAAGCCAGTACTACGTAGTACAACAGGACAAGCTTGTTTAGGCTCTTCACTAACTGTTAACGTTCACTATTTGTTACAGATATTGTCCTTTAAATTGCTAATTGATATATAAACTTTACACTAATTTACACAGTTTGTTCCTGGCATCATTAGCTGGAACATTACAACCTTTCCCATGTTTGTTATACTTTGGATTCTGGCCGCAATGATTCTGCCTCTCTCCTCTATTTTAGCATTCCCTAGATCGATGCTGAAAATTACATGTTATTTTTTCCTCCTTCATAAAGCCGTGTCACAGAAGTAGAAAGACCTCAGCTATTGAGATCAAAGGTTGCTCAACTTTGCTGGATAGCATGGCATAAAGTTCGGCCGTGATGAATGGTGCCAGGACTTGAAATAAGAGTAGCAAGTCTAAGAGCATGAGTCACTGTGCTAGGTCTTCATGTCTGCAGAAAATTTGTGTGTGCTGGCTGAAAGCATTGACAATTTTCCATTAGTAATGAATTACAGTAGTAATTTCATTAATTTCTTCACCTCAGTCAGGATATGTTAGTGTAAGTTGCTTAACCAAGCATCAGAGGAGCCATTGCCGTTAACCTTTAGTCCTTTGCTGTGTAACCAGGACCAGTAAAGAAGTAAATTAGCGTAGCATCCCTTTAAAAAAAAATTACTTTAGATAAGCAGTGGACATAATTTTTGCCTGTTTTTAATTTAATAGCAGGTTTATGGTTTTATGCAAAACCATTCACATTACAGCTGACCCTCTGGGAACTAGGCTTTTTCATCTGTGTAATTTGGTGTCTTTAATAATCTGCTGTCTGTTAAATCCAGCACAGGCTTGATTAATGAATTGTGATGAACCAATGCATTAATTTACAGGTTTGGTCTAATACCCTAAAAGGCTACATCAGTGCTTCCAGTTATTAATGTTAATAAACTCAAAAGAAAAAGCAATGCGAGGAGAGGTAAGGGAAGGTAGTATGTGGCAAATTTTGTCTTTATTCAAGCATTTTATGTCTGCAGCTACTTTTCTTACAAGAGAACTGCAAAAGCTCTTGACAGCAGACAACATCAAATGGAGAACAGCTTAGTAGTGTTTGAAATGACTGTAGAATTTCTGAAGCTGTCTATGTTCCATAGTCAAATCTTTTTTTCTGTGCTGAAAGTCCATATTCAACATAGGTTTTCATGCTGTTTTTCTAAATACTGTGTAATAGTCTTGAAACCCGTTGCTGCTAAATCTGTGGCTGAAACACAATCTTGAATATGAATTTCTCTGAAAAGTCACTCCAGAAGCCTGGTAGATGATAGATAGATGTGTATATAAGGAGGCATATGCATGAGAATGGTGAGCATTTGACATTGACAAAATTGGCTATGATGAGCAACTCATTTCTAAGGTGATATTGAAGCTTTTAAGAGGATCTTTTTGAAGACTTTAAATAAATCTACAAGCTAAATTGCAAAATTTTATTCTATTTCATTTTTTAAGAAATCCTTCATGTGTCTATTGCATGTAATGATTCCAAAGAGTAGAGTGTATTCTGTTCAGTCTCAAAAGAGCTGGTACATTGAGGAAAGGGAATACTAATTGAATTTATTTATTTTTTATTGAGAAAGTAGGGTTTGGGAACGGGATAGTAATATGGTGTGAAGATTTTAGGGTGGTGTAAAAAAAGTATGAAATTTTGTCTTTGATGCTGTGGCTTTAGATCTTGAATACATCTTAAAACAGCATAGCAGTTCAAAGAAGTAGCTGTGTGTCCTCTCTCCTTGGATATTAGCTCACAGTGCTGGAGCTCAGACTTCTTCAAATTACAATTCAAGACTTGCCTTGTTCTGATAAATATAATCTAAGAATTATTATTTTAGACATTGATGTATCCATCTTTCTGTCTATTAAAATATAGCATGACGTTTAAAGCCCATTTTAGCAATCCTGCCTCAGGCATTGTCTTTCTAGTGGGGCACAGGAATTTTCACTTGTCCTTGAGATAAATGACACTGGTATAGAATTGGCATCTCTTAAGTCTTTCTTCAGCATCCATGGCACCAAAGTACTGCTGGAAACATTGGAATGAGACAGAAATAACACTGTTTAGACTGAACAAAATAAATTCCCCCTGTTTCTGTTGCTTCTTTCACTTTCTTACTGGTAGGGAGAGAATAATTTCTGCTACATCTTGGCTATTTTAATAGGATTCAGAATGCGTGATCACATTAGATACTATACCTGAGGCAATCTGTGTTTAGACTGGTGATAATTACATGCAAAAGTCATTCAACAATGAGGCAATTAATGCTGATGAACTTTAATAAAGTCAGCTGTCAGCAATAGATATTGCTGGCAAGTTTCCTAATCCTATATTTATAATACTTTGAAATTCCCTTCTGTTCTATTCTATAATGCATTTCTGTTTAATATGTTAAAAAAACCCACCAGAAAATATTGCCAGCAACATATTTATATATGGCACAAATATGAACAAAGAGGTCAGAAGTCAGCCTGCTTACCAGATTTACTGCAGTGATTGGTATTTACCAAAGAAGATGATAGACAGAACAAGGCAAATCCTCTAACTCTCTCAGCAGAGGAAAGGGAAAGCATTAGATAAGGAACACAGGGCTTACATTTCCCCTCATTGTTGATTAACAAGCATTAAATTATGCCTAATGTCAGATGTAGGCAGGTAATTGTAATGTGGTGTCAGTGTAAATTAGATGATCAAGCCAGTTAGTGTCTGGGACTTGTAAAATTCTGCAATCTTTGTCTTTTGCTGCAGAGACATACTTTTGTGAATTTCTTAGTTATCCTAATCAGTTATATGAGCAGATGAATTTTGTCATTGGAAAATTCCATTTTAAAACCATTATTCTTTGGAACAGAAAGTGACTCTCAAGCTTTTTTGCCTTTCCAGCACAGGCAACTATGAAGTTGCAAGGAGTGGCTGATGGAGGAATGAAGTGTCCTCTTCAATAAACTTTATTGAACATTACAAAGGCAATGCAGACCTGAGTGCCTTTTCCTGGACATCAGTTGCTTTGGTGGGCTGCAGTTCAGGAACCACTGCTCTGACGTGAGGAAGATGGAAAATATGGAAAAACCTGCTACAGGGTACAGATGAGATAGCTAACACAAGGGTATGGAGCCTTCTGTGAAATGATATAAAAAGTCTAAATATGGGAGTAGTTTTTAAATGGCAGAAATATAATCTGTCTCCTTCTTAATCCAGTAGAATGCATATAAATCATGAGCCATTGTAGAGCTGGTATGTGTTAGGTTCAGGGCATGAGCTTGCTCTGGGTCTCCTGGAAGAGCTGTTCTAACAGGAGCACTGCAAATGGTCAGTCTGGGGAAGGCCTGTTTTTGTCAGAAGCTTTCTCCCCCTTTTTTAGGAATGCAATGGGAAAGAACAGCGAGGTGTTCTTCTTCCTTGTATGTTTTCTTATTGCTATAAAGGCATTATCTCTAAGGCCAGATGGCCAGAGGGAATATCCCTGCAGGTGTAGGTGTTCTCCTTTTCCCTGGTGGCTGTGATGAGAGCCCTTGCCTGGATGCACTGGTGGTCTAAGCCAATGTGACTCTTCTCACACTCTTCCTTTATCTGCCGGGAGCAAAAGCAGTGTTGGCTGTCCCCAGGGCAGTGAGCAGCTGTTAAATACAGGTTCAGTAGCTGAAAATACAGAGTATTTTCTATTTTAGCTGTTGTACTATGTTAATCAGTAAAAAGCATACATAGCTGAGGAAAATCTGTTTATGGTGGCTGAAATGTGTTGTGGTGAGTGCTAAGGTTACAATGATGGTTCATGTGTGTGAGCCTTTGGTTTCAGTTAGAAAAACTCTGTTGCTTAGGATGAGGTTAAGTTTCTAGGGTGAGGTTGGAGATGAATCACAGCTGGATTTTGGCTTTTGGCTTTAACATCTACAATCTCTTTTCAGCAGCTGAGAGAAAGATCATATTGTACTAGATGAGCTGTACAAAATTCCTGCTGTTTTAACCTGAAATGATGTGATAGTAAGGTTGAGAGTTGGAAATGGAAAATGTAATGGAAAATGTTTATCATGAAATGTTGGAAGCAACCTGCAGCAAAGCCCCAGCAGGAGACAGGTGAGAGTCAGGAGAGGCTCACCTGGGTCTCTCTGACCATGGAAAATGTCTGTTTTGGCTTGTCTGGCTTTGGCTGCTTGTGTCCTTCAGGAGTGAAAGTAGAAGAGAGAGAGGAAACTGAGATAGGGACTCTAGGGACAGTGGGGAGATGGGGGCCTTGGCACAGGCAGACAGAAAGGCACAGGCAGTGGGGACTCAGAGGAGAGGCAGTGGTGAAGAAAGAAGCTAATGATGTAAAAAAAAATGGGGTTGGGGGTTCACATCTTTCCCTGCTTGCACTGAAGCAGGTGACAGCAGTGTGGAGTGGCTTTTACTTGCTAGTTAGATCTGTAAAGTATTGAAACATCTGTTACACTGTGTAATGACTCCTTGAATTGCTCAGGCACTTATGGCATAAGGCAGTGCTGCATAAACAAGCTTGTCTCTAAAGTCAAGTGTAGGACATTCCTGTGGTTTTCTTACTTCTCCACTCTTTGTTAGGAGAAATGGTCTTTTCCAGTGATTGGGTTGCTTAGTCTGCCTATGGAGGAGGTTTGTACAATGGCATTTATTTTTGTGTTACATCAGTACCAGAGAAAACACTTTTAAATAGGAGGCTGGCAAGCATCCAGATTAGGATGCTAAGACCTGGATGGGTGGAAAGCTGTGAGGATATAAACCCAGGGTGGGGCTCAGAGGGTTTTAAGTGATGGGTCTTGCTCTGCATGTCACAAGTGTGGTACTGGGTTCTGTCCCAGGATCTGTCCTGTTTGATGTCCCTGTCAGTGACCTGGGGAGGTGATGGAGTGCACTCTCATCAAGTGTGCAGGTGCCACCAGCTGCAGCTGGGGGAGGGATACCAGTCAACATACTCAAGGCCTGGGCTGCTCTTTAGGGAGAATTAGCCTGGCTGGAGAAGGGACTTGCCAGGGATCTCATGAAATTAAATAGCAACAAATGCCAAGTCGTGCCCTGGGGAAAGAGAAACCCTTGGGGCTCCCCTGGAATGGGCTGTCTGGGGACAGCTCTGTGGAAAAGTGCAGCAGAAATGAAGGTCGATAGCATCCTGGGCTCTTAGCAGGAGCAAAGCCAGGAAACTGAGGAAAGTGATTATCTCCTTCTCAGGACTTGCTAGATCTTGTCTAGATACCCATCAAATTTGTACCTCCAATACAGTAATGACATCCTTAAAGTGGATTTCAGTGAAGCGCCAGCAACTCGGTCTGGGGCTGGAGCCTGTGAGGAGAGGCTGAGGGAAGGGGACTGGCTCATCCAGGGGGGGGCATGGATGGATGGATTTGGTCACCTACCAGCAGCCTGCTGGAGTCACCTTTCCCCATCATGGGTGGGAGGTCCAGCAGTGCAGCAGGGGCCCAGGGAGGCTGTGCAGCCTCCACCCTCGGAGGTTTTCAAGAACCGGACAAAGCCCAGAGTCACCTGGTCTGGTCTCCTGGCTGAGCCTGTCCTGGGCACAGGCTGGACAGGATGGACTCCCATACTCCCAATCTGAATTGTCTGACAATTCAGACAATTGAATGTAAAAAGGGGGAGGAAGTGGTGGTGGTGGTGTGAAGTGGGAAAGAAGAAGAGTTGATCAAAATATATTGCTCAAAAATTCAGTGGTAGGCACCCTAATGTTGTGGCTCTTAAACTTAGGTTTCTGTGGACTCCCTGTCCAGAATCTGTTTGCCCAGTGCAGTCTGTTTAGATTAAATTTAACCATTTGTATTTGTTCTGGTTGGATAATCACTTTAAAATAATGCTGTGGGCTGATTTACCTGCTTTTATGTGCTTGAATGACCATGGAGATATTTGTAACTTCAGATGGGGCTCTGAAAGGTCTTTTTTTTTCTTTCCCCCTTATTTTTCCTTTTTTTCCTTTTTGAGATTTTGTGATTTTTTTTTTTTTAAGAGATTGATTCTGTGAACTTATTTTTGAAAAATTGGTAGTCTATGATGGGGTGTGTTTACTATGCAGACACAGTGAAATTCTTGAAACTTTTAAGAATAGTCTGAAAAATGCAGGGCCCCACTTTTTCATATGGGAGGAAGCAAACAAAGCTGGAAAAATGGTTGTAAAATTCAGCTGCTGGTGCCACCTGAGCGAAAGCAATTCCTTTTGTAGGTGCAAAAATGAGTCATACATTTTGCTAGAGTTTGTGATTTAGGCAGATGTGCTTCATCTCTCACTTCCAGGCAGTACAGCAGTCCCTGCAGTCAGTTCCCACAGCTCAGTGGCAGCACACGAGCTGCTGGTGCTGTCCTAACCCATGGATGGGTCTGTGCTTGCACAGCTGTGCCTGTAAAAAAGAGGCAGGATTAGGAGAAGAAATGTTGCACAGTGCTTTGGTTTGTCCTCACGAAGAGGTCACTGTGAGATGTGTTAGTCCAAGGTGTCATGGTGAAGTGGCCTGAGTTCCTGAGCAGGCACTCAGCACCGAGCAGTGGCTCCTGTACTTCCCGCTCCGTGTGCCCAGACCGCTGCGTTTTAGTGAATTAGAAGGATGTAGAAGAGATTGTGTAGAGACCCAAGTGCAGGAGCCGGATGCCCCATGCTTGGGGTTTAACATGAACCCCTTAACATGAGTCTGCACAGCAGCCCCATCAGAGCCTGCAGAGCTCTGTCTCCAGGGCTCTCGAGGGGGCTTCCCATGTCAGGTAAGTAGCAATTATTAATTGTTAGGGCTGAGATTATTCATACTGTTTGCTTTCTTCACATTCATTCCTCCCTTTCTTGTTCTAATAAGGTGACATTTAGTAGAAACTTACAGTGGAGCTTTTTATCCCCCTTTCAGTGGTTTATTTGATTTCATTGATCTTTTTAACTCATAATCAAACTGATTTTTGTAGCCAGAAACTGTCTGATCCTACCCCTTTTGTTTTCCTGTGTACTGGAGGAACAGTTCAGTCTTGCAGAGCTCCAGTGTCTTTGTCAGAACCAAGTTTGAGCAGTCTGAGCTCTCCGCACGTCCCGGTGCGGCTCAGGAGCGCGGAGCGGGGCCCTGGCAGCCGCGCCTCCCCGGGGGGAGATGGCGCCGCCGGGGGTGACCCCGCTGCTCCGGGGCTCCTCCCGGGCTCTTCCTTAAACGAGGGCTCCTTGTCTAAAATCGGGATCCATGTGGCGACGCCTAATATCATACATGCCCTTTTAAACCCAGCAAAGGCCGCGATGGGAGGAAGCTTTTGAGAGGAAATTTTTGTAGAACTGCCAGCTCGTCTGGTAAATCACCTGTCTGAAGATATCGGCATTTTAAGGAGACGAATAGACATTTTTGCACATTCCCCGCTGGTTTTTCGCTCTCCGAGTGCCAGAAGGAGACAGGCGGTGTGGAAGCACCCGGCGAAGGCAGCGGTACGTGTCTGTGGGAGCAGGGCCCGGCGGGCCGGCGCGGGCGGTGTGGCGGCCGGGGCTGCCCCTTGGGCGGGCGGAGCGGCGGCAGCGCCTCCGCGGCTCCGCCAGGGGCTGCTCGAGCACCGCGGCCGGGCCGGGCCGGGCCGGGCCCCGCTGCCCGGGCAGCGCTCCGCACCGAGCGCCCCGCTCCGCCCCGCTGCCCCCGGCCCAGTCCCCTCGGCCCGCTCCCTGCGGCGTGCGGGGCTTCTCCTGCCGCCCCCCCGCCGGCCCCTACGTGCGGGCTGTAATTAATTAATTCGCCGAGCCGCACGGGATATATTTTCTTTTTATTTTTAAAAATTATTTTAATTTTTTTTTCTTTATAGTTTTAAATTTTTTTTCCCCAAGGCATGAGCGCGGTGATTTGGCCTCAGGGTCCCGGCCCGCCGGTGCGCTGTGAAGGGCCGACCGCCGCTGAGCCCCAGCGGTAATGAGAGAGGAACGTGTGCGCAGGGGATAACTCAGGCGTCTCCCTTCCGTGGGGCGGATCAGCGCGGGTTTTAGCTTGGCTGTGTGCCAAAGACGGTGTCGTGGTGCCTGCTTATTCCTCTTCCCATGCTCTGGCTTCTTTCTGCTTGGTTTCTGTAAAATAATGATTTGGAAATGTATTGTTTTAGCATTGGAATTAATCTAAAATGCCCTAAAAATGTGTTTAGCGATAGTACCGTTCAAAGGTTGATCTGTGGTGGAGACCACCACACTAAGCTTTCCTTCAATGCAGAAATATGCAAGGTAATATGGCATTGAGTAATGCAATTTTTGTTTTCCCAAGGCTAGTATTTCACTTGTAATAGTTAATGAGTTTACACCAGTGATACAATAGATTGAAATAAGCAAAGGCAAGGCTTTACAGATTTCATTGGCATTTATGGAGAAAATCTGGTGTCAAGCAAAAACTCCATTTTATGTTTTCTGAAAGTGAAGTCACGGTAATTAAAATGCTTTGATAAAATGTTTCACCTACATAATTGCTGTCCTTGGTCTGTTGCTCCTCAAGTGGTTTTTTTTTTTTTTTGTGTTTTTTTTTTTTTTTTTTTTTTTTGGTTTAATTTTGTTTTGTTTTAATCTCCCAAACCTTTACAACAGCTGCTGTAGAGGGACCACAGTCACAGAGTTTTGGGAGAAAAGGGGTTTGTTTGTCCTTTTTTGTTTTACTTTTGAGTAGGTTTGTAACGGTAATAGTTGTGTGCTCTGTTGTCAAAAACCTTAACAAACCTTTAAGTGAGTCTAATTAAAGCAGCCTTTGATAATGGCAATAATAAAAGATTGCTTTAATTTACGCTGTAATGAAAGGATTGTGCCATTAAATGTTACAGGAAATAGTAGAACTGCTTTTCCAGACTAGGTAGAAATTGCATGCTGTGCTTTTATGATCTCAGTGAAGTCCCAGTGATTGTCTTTCCGGCCATCAGCCAGAACTTCAGAAATGAGGTAGTTCCTCCCTCTTCTGAGAGAGAGGTATGTGTAGTCCAGTTATCCTGTTTGGTGTTTCCAGTGTGTTCCTTCTCTAAACCTTGCACATCTGCCCCCAAAGCCTGTCATTTTAATGGAGCCTGGCAGGTTTTGTGGTGTCTGAACACCAAGCTTTGGGCTGGAAATATTATAAGTTTTTTTGGTTGCTTGATTTTTTTTTCCTTCTTGGAGTTTCTTCTGCATTATATTGTTTCTTGGTGTCTTATCCTTTAAACCAGGATAGTTCCAGAGACATGAAATGACAGCTTCTTTTTTGGACCATGATTCTAGATACCAATTGGATTGCCCTTCTCCAGTAAAGAGGTTGCCAGCCTGTGAGGAATGGTGTGGTGCAGTAGGCATGTCAGCAGGACATACGGCTGCACACTGCAGGTTAATCACCAGAGAGCCTCATGTCACTTCTCCACTTTTCTGCTGCAGGTTCTGGTTTCATTTTTATTGTGTACTGAATTTTATATTTATTTTCTTGGGACCCTGGATGAAGCCTGAACTTTTATGTTTTTGAGAGAAGAATCCAAAAAAGAAAAGTAAGCAATTTACCCCAGATTATTTCCTAAGGTAAATTAGAACATTGAAGTTAAGTTCTGTTTCATTTTCTGAAGTTTGTGTTGCAGTGAACGAGCAAATGAGGTTGCCAAAATGTGACTAATTCACACATTGTATTAATCTTTACAGGATAAGCTGGGGGAAAGACTAAAGACATATACTTTTAAATATTGAGAAACAAGAATAAGATGAGACTCAGGAACCTTAGAGCAGAATATAAAATATTGCTGCTGCAGCTGGAGCTCATGCTGATTCTGTGTATTGTACAGAAAACACATCATAACAATAACAAAAAGAAGCAACTGAACTGTGAATTCCAGGTTCATTTTTCAGTTCTACCTAACTCTTCGTAACTTTACAGTAAAAGATTCAGAAATTGGAGCCAATTACCATAATATGTGGTGGTTTGGTGGGAGCATGTTCTACATCAGACAGTTAAAAGGTTTTATTGCTATTAGGAGCTTGTTAATGCCCTTGATAATGTCTCTAGTTGCTTTGTAATGTCTCTTGTTGAAGTATAGAATTCTTTTATCTTCTTATTACATTATGCAGAAACTTGAATTGAAACGATATTTGCAGGAACATTTAAAGTAGTGCATCAATCAGTTTCAAAGAAGAGAAAATGTTCTCAGAATAGGTTATAAAAGGATAACTGTCAGTTTTATTTTGGATGAACAAAGAAACCAACGTAAAAAGCACTTTATTGTAAAAGCACACTGTGCAATTCAATAAATATTCCATATAAATATAAAGGAAAAGAAAGTTCATAATTATCTGATGACTTGAATATAATTTAAGTAATACTTCCAGAATGCAGCAAGCAGTGAAGCTTCTTCTTCTTTCTTGTGAATTCTACCCCCAGATCAAGTCCTCGGTAGGAAATAGTTTAAATCGACTTGTTAATGATTTGAATGGATAAAATATGGTTATAATTTAACATTATCTTGCAGGGTTGTAAACCTCCTCACAAACCACCTCACTGCAGGAGAAAAACAGCAGTAGCACCTTCCCTCACTCTCCTTGTTTTTTGTGTGTTTGGTTGGTTTTCTTCCTCAAACGTGATTTCTTGTTGTTTGCTTTCCCTCTGGCATTTTTTACCTGCTTTAACACAAAGTTATTTGAGTATTTATACATTTGAATTACAAACCTTCTATATGATTTGGTTAGAAAACACACTTGCACGTGGTGTTATTATCCAGGAAAACAGTTGCAAATACTCTGCTCCCTGAACCAGTAGTAGCTTGCTAGACCACACAAAATATGGCATGTTGCAAATCTCATCTTGTAGCCTGTAAACCAGAAGCAGTTCTCTCCCCTTCCCCCCTTCTTTATCTTCTAAAAAAAGAAGAAAAAGAAGAAAATACCAGAGACTGCACATAGAGAGTTGTAAATGCTCTGCTCACACGGCAAATGTTTCCCAAAGAAATTTGAGTGTCTTGCCCTTTGGATCCATTGTCTTTTCAGAATCCAGTGTTCACCCTGTGACTTCAACAGAATAGAAGAATAAACAACAGAATAGAGTATTTCTAGTTTAAGAAATGTATGTTTATTTCTGAAGAGTTTATTAAGGCAGAGAAGTAATTGACTGTGAACACACAGATTTTGGTTTATTTATTTATTTCAGTCTATTTTGGTAACTGAATTCTATGCACAAGGGATTTCTAACCTTTTTTGTTGGTCATTCTGAAAGGGTATGCAGCATGCACCTGCATTATTCCACTGTTTATTTTTCACTTCTGAAACTTTGAAAAGATAATTTATTTTTATTTAATAATCATACCACAATAAACTCACCTTGTTCATGTCCCATTCTCAATCCTAAGCTTCAACCTAGGTATGTTTTTAAACTTGCAGGTGGTTTAAAATTGTAGGCTATTAAAAAAACTACTGTGGGTTTTAGGGACTTACAATAGTGATTTTGTTGAAGACTCCTGTAATTGATCAATCAATTCACAATATGCTCAATGTATTTAAGATCAAATTTTATTTTCATGACACATTTTTCTACATAGGACTTCCCTCCTTGAGCTGCTTCTCCATGTTTCCATGGCTGTGCAGCAGCTCTAAAGGCAGGGGTGCGAGGTGGCCTTTGCCCCCCCAGCACCTCCATCCCCCTGCCCTTCTCTCTCTGGCCAACACCTGCCTTTTGTGGCACAGGTGTCATTGCAGTGCCCCAAAACGAGTTTATTTCATGACACTTCAAGCAACTTCTGAAGGAGTGCCTCCATAAGTTACTGAGTCCCTGAGAAAACAGTAATTTACTGTGAGCAAGCTGCTGGGTTGCATGCATCTGTAAAAAGAAAGTTCCCCTGTCAGCTCCCCCACGCTGTGGATGTGACATCCTCTACAGGTGGGGCTGGGGCTCGCTGTGAGGTGAGCCCTCCTTGGCCCTGCACCGTGGGCTCTGTGCCTGCTGCATGAGCAGCCTGGTGTGCAGCTCCGTCCCTGCTCCCACGCTGCTCTCCCCAATGGGCAGGCTCCTTCCCTTAAAACTTGGGAACATCAGCTCTGGGTTAAAACCCCAAACACCCAAGGCAAACAAACATCACGCTTTAAAAAATTACTGCACAGACATCACAGTCGAGCTCATGATCATCCTGGGATCTTGCCAGAAGACACTGGTAAGATACCAGATAATCAGCTCTTTCTTTATTTGGGAAGGAATGTTTGCTTGCCTTAAATTTATTTGGCTTTTAAATTCAGTTATTAATAAAGCAGCCTTTGCTGACCTGAGGTGAGAGCAGGGGAACAGCAGTGCTTGCTCCAGGAGCACAGATGAGAAACCTGACTTGAGTAAGACATTGAAACTAGGCAGTAAGAGCAGTTTGCACTTTATCTGTTCCAAAATGTAGGTTACTGTGCCAAGTGTGATGACGATGGCTCTCATTTTGCAGGAGTTCCTAGTAACTAGACCTGATGACATTTCAAAGCAGGACTTTGGTTTGGGAGGTGGCCAAGTTCTGCTTTCACCTAAAGGTGCAAAAGAGGTAAAACACCGGGCATCCTTGGGAAGAAGGGGCTCAAGGCTTTCTAATCCAGTATAGGTTAAACATGAGAGACCTGTGGCATATATGGAATTACACAAACATATGTAAAATTGTTTCTAGTTGAGCTGGAAAGCCTCTTGTAACATGTAATACTTTAAATATCTCTGAAGATAGGAGGAGGAATCTGGCTTTCCTAGATAGAAGCATTTTTGGAGGAGGAGTAGATGATGTTATGAATAGATATGATAAAGGCAATGACAAGACAAACTTTTGCATGAAGCACAGAAAGCTGATCTATAGGAGGAAATGTAGTGGCTTGGGTGACAATAGTGTGAGCCATAAAGAACCTTAAAACTGATGGGTGTTTCTTGTTTTACTATGGTATGACAAAAATCCAAAAAGAAGGTACTAGCAGCAGCACTCACAACACCCAGTCAAGAACAAGAGACATGAGAGACTCTTCCTTAGTTTACCACTTTCTAAATCAAAATGGAGAGGTGGCTTTAGAAGGGAAAACCCCACAGACTGAGTAGCCCTGCATGGTGTTTCTTCTGGCTGCTAATAATGCTTCTACAGGTGTGACCCAACTTACAGAATGAAACTTCTGGCCCAGGTAGTGAGCATCACATCACTGTGACAGAACGGGGCTCAGTTCAGATTGCAGCAGAGGAGAAGTGATGTCTTGGCAGAAGAATTGAGTGGGAAGTGACAGCTCTTGCTGTAAAAAAAGCAGAGAGTGTCTAAGAGTTAAAATAGATTCTTCTCTGAAATGCCCATGTAGCTTCAATAGCTCCACAGGAGTTTTAGGATTACAAATGACAGCAAAATTTGTGCCATTCTGCATAATTGTATTCTCTACAAAGAAAGTTTCCTACATCTCCTAGCAAAGACGGTACTTTCATTAGAAGGAAAATAATTTCAAAATGACATCTCTTTGTGCCAAGGATTAGAAAGATCTAACAAGGAGTTCTAAAAAAAAAAAAAAAAAAGAAGCATTTACATAGAATCCTTTGGTTTTACAGGTAGAATAATGACATGAAAATAAAAGAAAATTTTAACTGGTGAAGGGAAGGGGAAACATGTTAGTTCCTGACTCGTCACTATGTTCATCCTCTCTCGTAGCTCCCACCACTTTCACTGACAGTATACAGAACTATATTTGTCTTTACTGAGGTTCAGCTCTGTTAAAAACAATCCAGTTCTATCTCTCTGCTAGTGTAAGATTTCAGCCTTCCTTAACCTGAGTATCTGACAGACAAGGAACCCAGAGTGCCTTGGTTTGGCAATGGTTCAATCCCCGGTAATTTTGTTAATTTAAATGTAGTCACAGGCTGCACACTCAGGAAATGCCATCTCTTTTTGCCCCACCGCAGCCTAGAAACTCTCTGTGCTGGCTCTGTTGTCATAGCTGGAGAGCACGAACCCTCTGTGCTCAGCTTGCAGTTCCGACTGCCATGTATGGACATTTCTAATTACTTTGGAGGCGCTCCATTTTGTACTGCATGCATAATTAGTTAGTTATTTACATTTTATTTCAGCATTTTTTCTAGCCGGTACACTAATGAAATCCCGGCGTGACATCAGAACCTTCCTGTTGAAGTGGGCCTTCCCTTCAGGGATCAGCCACCCTTTTAAATTAATGAGCCGCTTACAGAAACAGCTTCATGATTTTATGTGCAGTGTTTGCAAGGAAATTTATAAACGGTCTGACTACTTTCAAATCCAAAATCTGTTGAAATTAAAGGAAAATCTCCCAGTAGTATTGCATGCTTTGGGTCATCTCTTGTGTGGATTTTTTTTCCTCATGTATTTACTATAACTCAGTTAGGGAAAAGGGTCCTCCATCTTTCTCACAGGGGAGCAGATGTACAGGTGGGAAGGAAAAAAATGGATGTAAAGAAGCTGATTAGCACTGGAGCCCCCAGAAGTATAAAATGGCCTGTAGGTAAGAATTAGTAACACCATATTATTAAGAAACTTGTTTTTCATTAAAAGACTTCATTTGAAGAATAGAGGAAATAGTCTTCACAAAAGTGAGCTGCTTTTTGAGGCACGGTTTTAATAAATTATGAGATTGTTAATCTTACGTTATTTTTCTTTTAAGTTCAACTGAACAGAAAAAAGCAAACCAAACCAAAAAAACCTCCCAAACAAACCAAACCAACCCCAAAGAAACAAACCAAAAGAGAAAGGAAAAAGGTGTTGCTTAGCAACAGCCTCATTCAAATGGTCAGAAATTGGTGTATTTGCTGGAATTTGGGAGATATCTCACAGAGCTTGCCAGGTGCATGGGATAAGGAAAGAAAAGAATTAATGTCCAAAATGGAGAAGGGAACCACTGCTGCCATCAGATTAGGCATGTGCACTTGGCTCAGTGTGGTTTGCAATACACTTCTGGTTGCCTGGGTTAAGCCCATTTGCACCTCCTCGTGTGCCTGTGTTGTTTCAGTGGTGCAGGACTGTTCCCGTGGCACATAGACACAAATAGTTTCTTTGTTGTGTTTGTTAGTGTGTTTATTTTCCTTCATTTTTAGGTGTGCTCACCTTCTCTTGCCTCAGCCTGGTTTACTCACTAAGCAAGCTGCTCTCAAAGGCAGCACTTTCCCTTGGGTAGAGTGGGAGAACACACCAGCTGATGTCTTTGCAGCAGCCACCTCTCCCTACGCTGTCTTGCCTCTTCAAGAGTCCAACCCAGTGTGGAAAAAGAGGAAAACTGCCCAGTGAGCACACCTATTTGTCTTGATGGAGGGGAGTGTCTGGAGAAGACTGGGGAACAGGAGGGCTTAAGAGAGTTTGTTCCTAAGTGAAGTCCTGCACCTGCCATTTTCTCTTTCTCCTAGGAGAGGCAACCCTTATGCTGGAGGCTGGGAGAGCAACATCATTGCTGAGCACAAGGCACAGCACAAGGCACAGCAGAAGGCTGTATTGTGCTGTTTTGGCTGTGAGCTGCGGCCTCAGGTGTTTTTTTGTCTCCACATAATGCTGTCTCTGCTTTGTGCACTGGTAGGTGACCACGTTGCTTTTGGGCTGCCATGTGATCGTTGCTTTGCAACATGGATTTTTTTTTCTTCAACCTTTGTGTTCCCTCCCTTTCTTTCTGTGGTGTTTGAGGAAGGATAGGGAAGTGACTCAATACAATTCCATGTGCTCTTGATTTGCCATTCATCAGCCTGGAGAGGGATCTCCAGCTTCCACATATCCTTAGGTCAGGCAGGATGAAGAGAATGTGGCACTGGTATTCTGGATACCTGGACTTCAGGAAAAGCACCCTTGAGGATGTGCGCTATTCTGCATCCCTATTGGGAGCTAATTAGCCTTTTGCTTTCCCCAGTATTGCTAGAGATTTCTTTATTATCACTGTAGGAAGAATTTGTAAGTCTGGTTGTGCTCTCTGTACCTGTAGCTCCTCAGACCCTGTAGCTGGAAATGTTGACTTTGTGGCAGCCAAGTACTTACACTCTCTGTACAATAGAGGGAAGGAACTGCAGGAAGGTGACTGAATCATCAGCTCTGTTTTTGGAATTGACTGTTGCTTTATTCCTGCCATTTCTGTTGCTTTTTGGGAATGGCTGCCTTTCCCACACAGCTCCAAGTAAGAAGATGTGCAAAAGAAAAGCTAGTAACTTCTTGCTTGCACAAAATGAGGAAAGAGGTCTGAAAGGGAGAAAGTGACTAGATCTCACAGGCAGTTAAAATTTTGTGGCTCATTCCCTTTGTAGCGGAAGAATCTCATTCCTATGTGGATTGACTTACCAACTCATTTGCAGAAAGAATTATAAAAGGCAAATATTTATGAATCCCTGTATATGTTGTAATCTTATTTCTAAAACAAACATTGCTTTGTACTGTGGCTCCTGTGTGCTGTGAGTTGAAAGATTTTTCAGCATTTATCCCATTCTGAGCAATAAGCTGCAGGGGATAAGTGCTGCTAGTCAGACTGGGATGCAGTGTCTCCTGGAGCATTTGTGCTCCTGGCAAGTTGTCATCTCCTTTCAACAAGTGTTAGTAAAAATATTGAAATTAGCATTAAAACGGTGTATTTTCTGATATTTAACTTATATTTAGGCAGATATCATAGCCAAACAGGCGATAGCATTCTTGTTAAATGTGGCTTGTAAGGTCTGGCTGGGCTTTCTCTTTTGCAGGTAGGAGCTTCCTTCCGTGTGGCCTCTGGGGGTGGCTTTTCTGCTGTGGCTGGGTGTGGAGGGCACAAGTGTCTGCTGTGTGCTGAGATGGCCTTAGGGAGAGACAGCTGGGAGGGGAAGGGAGAAAGGGCAAAAGACCAAGGGGACTGTGGAGGTTTAGGATTCTGGTTTCTGGTGCAGTGAGCCTCCACGACAGCTCCAGGAAGGGAGTGCTTTGTGTTTTTAGGAAGGCGTGGTCTTGTAGTCAGGATAGACGGGATCCCTGCTGGGTGGGTGTTTGTGCCTGAGTGAGGTGGTACCTGCCTGGCTGGTGATGGTGGCAGGGCAAGTCCTGTGCCTCCACTGCTGCCCCTTGCAGCCCTCCTGGCAAACCATCCTGCTGTGCAGCACTGGACAGGGGACTCTCCTCTTCTTGGGTGTGTTGGAAAACTTTCTGAGAAAAAAACCCAGTTGTATTGATTTTGAGAGAAAGCAACTTGTGAGCCAATATATTGGCAACTGGTGGGAAATAAGGCTGCTGCCATAAAATTATGCAATTAATATCTCTTTGCATGATGAATTCTGGCACCTTTTCTTGATTATATTTCTTCTTATAAGAGGCTAAATAAATACTGAGGCTAAATAAAAGAGTAGCCTGTCTGCAAGGAGCTGCTTTGTGTCTGGAGCAATTGGTAATATGGTTGTATACAAGTACTAATGGTTTGCATGAAGCCTGAGGACTTCAGGAACTGGGTTAGTTACAAAGATTAAGACCAGTCCTGATGGATGGGTGCAATGTCCTTTATCAAAATACAACACAAAAGCAAGAGAGAGTAAATCAAAAGGTACAGAGGAAGCAGATTCTTTCATTGTGGAAAATATCGTGTGCATTAATCATTTCTTTTGCTAGATGCAAACATGAGAAAGGAGATTATTTCCTTCCAAATTACAGTACACAGTGGTTTTTAAGTAAGATATTAATCCCTGTGCAGAACAGTAGGCACTGGTCTCCAAGCTGAAAATTATTATGCACTTCTTAATTTGTCTCTATTTATGATTAAGCTCATATAAATCAGGATATAAATGCATTATTAGAATGAAGTTATATAATATGCATGTGCCTCTAATACCAATGTGTTATATATGTCTGTTATATACAGCTGCATGACACAGTGTATTTATTAAAAATCTAGTAATTGTACAGTCCTGAAATTGCAGATTTTTACTCAACTGCTTGTGAGCCCTGGGGGTATGCAAGCTGTTTATCATGGTACTCTGATGAAACCCTGATAGAAATGAAACTGCTGCAAAGAAATGTGGACTTAGAGTGGGAAACTAAAATTTCAGGTGCTAATACACATCTGCATCTCAAAAATTGACTTATGCCTTTGCTTATTTTAAAAGAGCTCATTTATAAAATAGCAAAGAATGCATAGTCTCTGTATGCTCAGTAAGGCAGAGATAGTAGAAACAGAAATTTTTTAAAAAGGCAATATAATATATATAGAATATAATATTTAGGGTGCTTCTCAGCCTGGGTTTGATTGCTCTCATGTGTTTCCCCAAGAAGTCAGATTGGTTAAAGAGTAAATGAAATAGAAGTTTAAATTACAAGGTCCAGCCATGGTCAGAGATGATGATGAGGAGAAATAAATTGGTGAGTAACAGCTTTTCAACTTCTTCTTTTTTTTTCCTGTGACAGGTCATAAATACTTACCGGTTTTGGAAAAAAAAAGGTAAAATTCTACTAAAAATTAAAATCTTTGCCGAAAGGCTATAAAATGAACTGCAAAGCCATTTTATTTGATTACATTTCTAACCATTTAGCTTTTGGGGAAAAGACTAAGCACAATAAAATTGTCACTCTTTTGAGCAGTCTTACAGGTAATAAGTAAACAGAAGAAGGCAACTGTCTTCCCTCATTACAGTCATCAGGGTTTTTCTTGGAATATAGACAATGCAATAAGGAGTTTCTTTGTGAGTTGGAGAGAATAATCCACAGGCAAAACAACATACATGTGCTTTCTGAAACAGGATGGCTGTTACGGCTTACTGAGAATGTGATTTATTGTTAAATACTGTAGTACCCCTTTACTTTTACTAGGCCTGACAACTTTACAGGTGTGGGTATGAAGAAAGACCTAAAACTGGTCAGTTATGAAGTACAGAAAATGGAGCAATTTTTGTGGCACAATCCAAAATCTTTTTCTTCAGCCATCATGTGGCGTCTCTTTTTTTTTTTTTTTTCCTTAAGCCAGACTCCTGAATGATGATAGCTGGGTTTGTGCTTCATCATTTTCTCTCTCAGGAGCAGGGAAGCACAATGTGTTTTATTTCATGTTATTAGCTAGGCCATCACTGGGTTGCTTCATGATTGCAGATCTCTTCCTCTTGCCTCATCGTTTTCTGTCATAGTGGTAAAAGCAGGGTGGTGATGAAGGAAGCAACTAGACATCAGGAAGGGATGTAAAGGCTGTAAATTGCAGTAGGACAGGAGGATCTGTAAACATCTCTTGTTCCCCTTTGCAGATATCTCTATAATTCTACTGGCTCTTGGAGCTGATATGAGAAGGCAGTAAAATTTTAAATGGAAAGGACTGTTGGCAATTGCTGCACATTACTGTACATGCATGCATGAGTGAGAATACTTCTCTCTGCACAGCAGTATTCAATGCCATGTGTCCTCCTGTCTTGCAAGCTCTTATGTACCTGTGTAGGAGTGCTGGAGTAGACTGAACCTTTTGCAAGGAATGAATGTTTCCAAGAACTGCTCTGGTGATCAATGTGCTGTCAAAAGGCACAGCTTGGAGTGAGCTTTGTTTGAAAATGCAGATTCCTAGCAAAATATCTAGAAAGAATTAAAGTCAGGATTGTAGTAATGAATGGAATGGAGAGTCACCTCCTTTGTATGTTTGAGATGTGAGGACATTGCCAGAAGTGGATAAAGTCCTTCTATTAGCATTTGCCCTCATCACTTCACAGTTGCAATGTTTTGTAAGGGCTGCTGAGCTTGTATTCTGCATTTGAAAACCAAATAGCAAAAGTATGGATTATCCAAGCCTTCAGTAGGTGTTGATTTCTAAAAATGGCCCCAAATACTGGCTGTGTTCAGGATAGCATCTCAGCAAGTGCCTGTTTTAAACTTGTCCATGACTGTTTTCATGAACAGGGATGTTTCCACTGTGAAGGCAGTGCAGAACTGTCACAAATGCAGCTATTCAATGGTTTGTTCTTTGTACTTTTTTTTTTCAGCTTAAAATACTTTATACAGCTAAAGCTGTATAAAGCTGTATTCAGCTTTTCTGAATTTCCCAATTAAAAAGCCAGTGTGTATCTTTTCAGGACTTTGACTTCTTGTGTATATTAGAGTTTTAAAAACTAATTTCCCTTGCAGAATGGGAATAATAGTCTCAAAATTATTGTGCTGTGTAACTGAAATAAATCACAGTTCCTGGCCTGTGCTGTTGTCTGTCCAGAGATGGGCATAGTGGGTCGTGGTGGAAGAGAAATCCTAACCAATGGTAGAGAAATACAAACATGTCAATAAACAAATAATTCCTAATGGGGTTCATAAAACAATTGGTTCTGAATTGGTGAAGGGTAAAATTGAGCCTTTATGCTTAGTTTTCCTGGGAGTGACTTGTCACAGCAGTTAGGAATTGAAAACTGCATGGTTTGTAAAGCCCCTCACTGGGATAAAACACCTGTTGTTTGCATTAGAGTGTAACTGCTGTACCTGGATATGTTTGCCTGTAGCACCATCAGTGAAAGGTGATGCTTTCTTAACTTTCGGGAAGTTACCAACCTTCGGACACAAAACTTAGGGATGGAAAAGTATTTCAAGAGACACAGCTGTTGACTCAAAGCAAGAGAGTGGAAGGTCAATCCCTCTGCCAGGGCTTCAGAAATAATACTTAAGGACAATACCAAAAATGGGTACTGCTGTAGTGTGTTTAATGTGACAGTTAAAAGATAAGTTGCTAAAGGATTGAAGATCCGAGGAACATCAAATCAAAAATGAAAGAATTGGTCCAGAACAGCAACACACGATGAGCCATGATACAAAAGAGACAAGAACCAGTTTTCAATGAGCACCAAAAGCAAAAGCTGCCATTCCAAAATATATTATTGAAGCTGTTTGCTGGCAGCACACCATACAGTTTTGCAGCATTGTGTAAGCTTTTAAAGAACAATGCTTTTACCTTGGATCATAGGCTGAACTACTTTTTTATTGTATCCACTGGCGCTAACCTCTTTTGCACTCGACTTTTTGAAACTCCTTGCAAGTTTGAACTCCTCCTATCTTCTCAAGTTAATCTTTTGTCCTCTGAATTGCTGAAATGGACATCCCAACCACCAAAAATATTATTTAATTCTTTCCTGTGTTTTCCATTAATTCCCTAAAGAACACCAGAAGAAACTTTGATGTAATCTCTGTATTTCTCTCTACTCAGTAGGCTTTAGGAAAGAACTGGCTGTTGCAACCAACACCCAGTCTGTCGGCGAATGGGCAGCATTTAGCTAACTTTTTAATTTTTGGATTTTATATCTTTCCTGCACTGGCTAGAGCATCTTCTGGGGGAGTTTATGGATTTTCTCCCATTAAACCAGTCCATAGCCTGCATATCTCTCTGTATCCTAATTGTCATTAAAATCTAAGCAGTGTCCCTGTTCTAGAATGACATATTGTGTTTAATTTTCCTGCCTTCTTTCAAATAGAAATGACTTTATTTGCATGTAATGTGGAAACTTGGACTCAATTATTTAGGATGTTGGGATTGGGCTGAAGAAGGAAGCAGGACATTGGTATTTTAGCAGTGTTAAAAAGCCAAGCAATGATTTGGACCTTACAGTAAAAATGTCTTCTCACCTGTAAGTAGACCATGACTGTGACAGAGGATGGAGTGGTATCCATCAGGTTTGCAACTGATTTATGCTTAGATTATTAGAAAGGGAAAGAAGAAATACGTCTGAAAAAATTGTGACCGAGCATGACTAAAACAATGAATCACTTAATTCCCATTTAAGTATGGTTCTCTCCTGAAAAGCAGATGTCATCTTCTAACAGCTTTCTAATGGTTGACCAGAATATAATAACCATTCAATGTTAATATATACTATGCTCAGCTACTCAAATTTGATTTTTATTTTTTTTTCTGAATGATGCAAAATCTACCAGTCGTCATTCAGTGGGCTGTTTTGTCAGAGGCTTGGAGGTGAGTTATTCCCCATGCTAGTGCGCCACTAACACAAATCTCTTGCAAAAAATGCTTTTAGAAAGTGCCAAAGATTTGAGTCTTAATTTTGTAAATGCCATTTCAGTCACATTTGTGCTTTTCCTACTGTCATTCAGGAGCTCTTTTGTGCTTGTTTTTTGAGCATTCTATACCTGTGGTTAGAGATGGAAGGATTTTAATGTTTGAGTTCTCTACTTTTTTTTTTTTTTTTTTTTTTTATGGTGAAAGACAAATGCATTCCTAGATTAAAAAAGAAGAAAGAAGAAAGGAGAAAGCCTGGGCCAGTGAGCAGCTGTGGAAACAGGAGATAGAAGGATAGTATAGCACTACATACTTTTTAGCTTCCAAATGGAGATGCAATTCCTAATGCAACAAGCATGGTGGTTTCCTGGTTTGAGTGAGCAACCACCTTCTGTGGGCCAGGGTCACATCCCAGGGCAGGCTGTGAGGTGCCACATCAGCCCTGGGCAGCAGCCAAGGGCAGCCCTGCTCTCCTCCTCACCCAGGCTTTTACCTCAGCACCTGCATTTTCCCCTGCTGTTTCTGCCTAAACCTTCTCAGCCAGGCAATAAAACTGGGCCAGTGAGGGGAACATTTGTGGTGGGTACTGAATACAGGAAATGTTTCCTTGTGGGGTGGGAGCTTGTGTGTCTGCAAGAACGGCGCTCTGAACAAGCAAAAGTAAACTCAAGCTGATATATCCATTTACATGTTGAAGTCATGGCATAAATACAGCTCCAAAGAAGCTTTTGATGGCCTTAGGAAAGGCAGACTAAGAGAGAAGGCTAGCAGTTATAAACTACACACAGTTGTAAATCTCTTTTTTTGTTTCTTTTTTTTTCTGATCAGTACTACCCACATACTGTAATGTCTGGCAGACCTAATCTTTTCATGTAGCTGACCAATAGAAATAAGTGTCAGTATACGCCATTTAGATGGAAAGGAGAAAAAGATCCCTTTTGTGTTAAAATCATTCTTCAAAGTACAATCTTAAGAATTATATGTAGCCTCAAGCAAGTCTCATTGCTTGATCAGACTCTGCAAAGAGTGGCTGGGGCAGTTTTCCTGGCCCAGAAATGGAAAAATGATGTTGTGAGTATTCAGAGAGTCTATCTCCAGCAAAAGGAGGACATAATTCTGAAGGCATGGCATTTTCCTACCTCCATAAATACTTGTGCTTTTTCTGAGGGTGTGAATTCCCAAAGTTGGTGTTATCCTTTTCTTCCCCCTAAAGGAAGAGGAGGATGTTTTGAGAAGCAGAGACTTCAGGTGTGACAGTACAGTCAGTTATGCTAGGAGTACTGAGGATTGATTTTATGAAAGTTAATTCTTCTTCCTTTCAAGGACTGAAGGTTGTATACAAGGGCATGAGAATATATTGACTGGCTGGGAATGAATGTAGGGTTTAAGGAGTCTGAGCTGCTTTGTGACACATGTCATTTCTGGAAAAATGAGCCATCCAGAGAAACAGTTTGTCTGCCCTGATGTGCCAAGGAACTTTATGTATTGGCAACAGTGATGGAGTGAGAGTGCAGCAAAAGCTAAGCATTGTGAAAGACTTGAATTTTCATGAGGTACATAAGCAAAAGACAGAGCTGTCTGAAACACAGACCGTAGAACCTATGCTAATTTAGTGAGTCTAAGCAGCATGCTCGAGTAGGTACTGTACTGCAGGTGTACCAATAAGCAAATCAAGAACAGTTACAGCCCACTCAGTTACATAAATGACCATAAAGGAAGTTTAGGTAGCTTAGGAAGATACAGAGGCGTTTTTTTGTTGTTGTTTGGGGAGGGGGTTTCTTGGTTTATTTTTAGTTTCTATTAATTTTGTTTGTTTGGGTTTTTTGTTTTTTTTTTTTTTGTAACTACTAATTTCCTACCAAAAGATCTTTTCTGCTAGAAAAAAAAATAATTTTAGCAGCCTGAGGTTCTAATTCTTAGAAAGAGTCTTTTGAAAGTAATCTTAATTCTGTTTTCCACAAGTTTGAGAACCATTTCCACCTGGTGGTGGCTTGGGCTGCCTCCTTCTTAAGGTTGTAAATCTTGCCTATCTTCTCAGCACTTTTAACATATAAGGAGAAAGTGACTTGCACTGGTCTCTACTTGCTCTGCAGACAGTTATCTTCAATATGATGTGTTTGATCTCATGTCCTGGAATGAGTCTTTCTTTCCTGTTCAGGAGTCAAACACCATATACTTATGCTCAGTCTCAGATTGGAAGATGGCCAATGGCTCTGTCTGTTTGGACAGCTTTAAAAATACCTGCTTGCCAAGGAAGTTCTGCTGAGATTTCTTCTGACCTACAGACCTAAGTCTACCATTCTTGCCTTCCTTCTGGCAGCGTGGAGGGACGGAGGTGGGTGTAGCAGAATGGAAAGGTATGCATTCATTGAAGCAGAGGTTAGAAAAAAGCTCAGGAAAATCTTAAATATCAAACAAAAAAATACCAAATCCAGCAGTTATCATGGTCAGTAGTTTTCAGGGTTTTGTTTGGACTCCTGTCCTTTGTGCCTGCTAGTGCAGTTTTTTGCACTTGACTTAAACAATAGGGAATCTAATATCTGTTTTTTTTTTTTCTTCCCTGTTGAACAAAGCCTTCTGTTTTTGATTCATGCTTTAATGTAAAACAGGTTAAAATTTAAAAAAAGAAAAAAGATGGGTGCACATCCCCTCTGTACTGGTCCTGTAGGACTATTCAGATGTGCGAAATTTGGGAGCTACAACAGATGAAAGCCTGATTTTAGAAGTTTAATCCCTAAATGTTTCTCCTTCATTTCATACTACACTATAAAACATCCATCTCTACTCAGGAAACAAAACATGCATGCAAACTTGCAATCTCAAAAGTTAATGTTTTTGGCATTATTTTTCTAATACAGGAGCCAAGAGTCCTTTCATTAAAAATGCACAGTTGCTATGCTTCTTTATTTTTTGAAGAACAGCACATTACTTGACTGAATACAGAGGTAATCAAAATTCAGTCAAGTGGGATGACTCTGTGAGTTCTGACATCAAAGGGCAATGTGTTTGATTGATATCAGTCAGATGGCAATATTGTTTGAAGAAATGTAGTCAGAAGACTGGCAATTTAAAGGCTGTAAAAAGTTAGGGGAGATGTGAGTGCAGTGTTCCATACTGATTTCCAGTGTACAAGACTGTGTATTAGAGAATTGGAAGTAGCATGGCAATCTTGTCTCTCAGACACGGTCACCGTTTGAAAGGACAGAGAGGAAGAAAATCAAGCTCCTACTTTTCAGGCAAGACAGTCAGTGAGGCATTAAAGATACAGTAGTAAATAATTGTTTTGTCATTGTGTTCCTTGCTGCATGAGACCACGGTTTGCATTTTGCTTGAAATATATACAGCACATGATATAACTGGGCATTAATAAGCAATGAGCAACCTTTTTTTTTTCTTTGTCATATATTTATTTGTAGAATAGTATTGACTTCGCTGTCTGCATACAGAGAACAACAACTCTGTTATGTCTTTCTGACAAATATCAAACATTAGCTGTACAGATACAGTTGTTTTTACTCTATTTCCCTGTCTTGTTTTTTTTGTGTTTTTTTCTTAATGTAAGTAATGGAACAATGTCCTTTTACAATAAATGGTTCCTTTGCTGAATATGTCACACAGTCATTACTCCCTGCAGGGTTAAAAACAATGCAGAAAGCTACCTAAAGGATTAGAACATTGCCAGCAAAGCAAAGTGAGAAGGAATTATTACAATTACTAGAAAACATTTTCCACTGCTGGCAAAAGTACCAAAATTGCATCAAAATGATTATGAAAAATAAATTAGTTGCACAATAAAGCCTCATGATAAAGAATTGTCAAAATAGTCACAGAATATCAGAAGAACTCAATGTTGAGATAAATAGGCTAAAGGCTACCAAATAAAAGCTTGATACCATTTGATGTAAAAATGCCAAACTAGATATAAACAAAAACTTGAATTACACTAGTCTGGGAAGAAGAAGCGAAGATATTATTGAAGAAATTAATAGATCAAGGTTGTTCTTAGAATAAATTAATTCCTATTGCTAATAGAGATATGCCTAGAAATCCTAGCTTACAACATGGATCTCACTATGCCAGATATTGCTCAAACATGAGGTAAAGCAATGACCTAATTCCAAAACAAAATTCAGAATACCGGAGATAGATGTAGTTGAGCCAGCATCAGTACAGTAGGGTCTCAGCATGGGTGGTTTCTTTCTTTTTTCTCTTTGAAAAAAGTAAATCAAAGCAGTTTTAAGGAAACTAGAGATATTTATGGGCTGCTACCACTGGAGCATGAAGAACAGTTAGAAAGAAATAGTAGATCTTTGGAAATGTAACTAGTTGAAGACAGGTTAAAATACCTCCATTCCATATTTTTACTTATCAGCTTTCTCTACAATTATTTTTTCTTTTTTTTGATTTGTATCATGAAAGATGAGATTTGGCTCACTGTTAAAGTGCTGCTAATTTATAGAATCACCAAATCATGGTGGTTGAGATGGGATATCTGGAGCCCATCCAGTCCAGCCTCCTGCTAGGACAGGGACAGCAGGTTGCTTCAGACTGTAGCCAGCTGGGTTTTAAAGATCTCCAGGAACAGAGACTCCACAACTTCTTTGGGCAACCTCTTCCTATGTTTGATCATTCTCACTGTAAAAAAACCCCAAACTAACCAACCAAATAATTTGTTTATGATTAAGTGAAATTCCTTGTATTTCAGCTTGTGCATGTTGCTGCTAATCCTTCCACTGGGTACTACTAAGAGTTGGGCTTGGTGGTTTTTGTTCCTTTCCATCAGGTATTTATAGGCACTGTCTTTGGGACTAGTGTGAAAATGAAAGGGTTTTGAAGGGACAGTCATCTTTGTTTTCAGAGAATTTAGTTAATGTTGGAAACTGAAAAACTCAGGAGTTTTGTTGCTGTCTCCTTCCTTGCTGTGGAAAGCTGCAAACCAAAGAGTGGCTCCTGTTTCTCTTCCTATGTCGCCTTAACCCCTTTCCTCACTTGAGGTCTGCAGAGGGGTGCTGTTGTTACAAATATCACTGTGGCACTTCGGGAGCTCAGACCTGACAGGGTTTGAGGGTCTGGATGCAGCCTGGTTGCTGCAGTGTTTCTGAAGCCGGCTGGAAGGGGCTTGGCAAGTGACTGGAGCTGGGTTTCTTTTGGATGGTGCTGCCATTTGGGGTGAAACGTGACAGCACGGAGGGAGCAGAAGCCAGCCAGGCATGGATGTTTGAGCACCCCACAGTTGCTGGCTCACTCCAAGCACAAAATGAATGGGAATAATTCTCAATATCTCCTTGCTGCCCAGGCTGGGTGCAAATCCACTCCCACTGAGCAATTCAGGTCTTTACACTCTGAGTACACATCACTTTGGGTAAAAGGTTCATTGCCCCAAAGCTGTCAGTGGAACAAAAATAACCATCATACACAATGAGTAACTTCTGAGGCACATTAGGGGTCACACAGTATTCTGTTGCTGTTCAAGAAAAGAGAATTCTTGGAAGTAACATTACCGTTACCTCCAGACTACAAGTGCAGTCTTGCCACTTGTGTAGTTTAGGGATATTTCTTCAGAAGTGAATGGAAATACTAGCTTGGATTTTCAGCCTGGGAAAAGATGACTGGTGTTGCTGTGAAGAGATTTGTAGCATGTAAAAAACAGGAACTGGTACACCTGATTAGTGTTCCATCTTTCAATTCCAATTAAATGCTAGTAAACCTGTTGACCTAAAGTTTTTGTTGTCTCGTTTGTTTGTTTTTTAATCAAAAAAGAAAAAGAAAAAGAGATAAAGGCAAAAAAAAAAAAGTAGTTTGGAAACTCCTTTGGGTCTCTAAGCATAGTTTTGTTGCCAACAAGCTGGGGGATGTAGGCTGACATGCATCCTGTTTCTAATAGCACACACACTGTTTCTTTATTTAGAGCCTCTTTACCAGTATCAATTAAACCCCAGTTAAATTTGACACATCTTAACCTTGCGTTGGATCCAATTCATTGCTACAGCAGAACCCATATGGCACTGAGACAGTTGCAGGCATCAATTCATTGCTTATGTAGAGTTACTGGCTAAATGCCAAGCAGTAATCACTGCTTTTTGTTAATAGACATGTTTGCTTTTGCAGTCGTTTCTATACACAGTGCTCTAGATTAATTAGAACAAAATCTGTCATCCATCTAAGAAACAACCAGAACTCTTGGGATTTTTTTGCCTCAGATTTAAAGAGAAATGAGTTCCGGCTACTGAAGGTGGTGGTGGAGGAGAGTTGTTTATTTACTTTGTTTATTCTAGAATAACCTCTGTCTATTCTAGAATAACCTTTGTCTATTCAACACATAGGTATTTGCTATTTTCTTGCATTACTGGTGTTGCATTTCAGAGAAATTTCAAGTTGTGATTATAAAGTTTTGGCCTTCCAACCCCAGCTTGATGCCTGAATAATTAACACAGTTAGGTGAACTACTGGATATTGAAATTTTCTGGTTAAATCATTATCAATTTAAGATCAAATTACTTTATATCCAGATCTGTTCTGGTGAATACATATGTGATGCTCTATGCTAAGCCTGAAATGCACTTGAGAATATTTTACAATGCTGAAATAGGGCAACACGTTTAAGCTAATGCATTATATGATAGAAATATCATAAATTCTTTCATTAGAAATTCTTATATTGGTGCCTACCATCATCAAAGTAGCTTAAGAAATCATTTTGGGGCATGTTGCTTAATTGATTGTGTAGTTTTTTTATCTCCATAAGGATATTTGTGTGGTGTTTTCTTTAGTTCAACTATTTTTGTTTGCATGCATTCACAGTAAATCATTTTGGTTACTCTGATTTGAAAGTAAAGCTTTCTGATACCCAGTTTTTCTATTCATAAATGTGTCACGTAGGACCAGATTAAAAATCTACTAGGACTTTCCACTGGATTTATTAGGATTAGATGGTTTCCACCATCCTGAGTAAAGACCTCAGACACTGATTGTCCAACTACTTCTTGCTTGGCTGTTTCTTGCTAAAGGTTTGAAATGCCCCCATGTTGAAAGGAAGAGACCTACTTGTGTTCAGGGACTAATGGCAATTCCAGTTTTCATTTAAAGTAGCAATGCTGTTTATAAACTTTGAGATATTTCTGCTTATGTAAGTGATTTAATGTGATTTATACCTTAGCAGAGGATCCCATTAACTGACTCCCTTACCTCTTCTTTAGTATTCTTGATTTATGCCCCATACATGTTACATAAGAAAATACGTGTATATACAGATCTATCTATCATAAATAATTTCTCTTTGCATGAAGGGGCGGTAAAAGCACCTCTATTTAATAAAGTTATAATCTCTTTCAAAACTTTTTCCTAATGTTGAGTTAATGTTTTAGTATTCCAGTGCTGTTGGTCCATTGTTCGGAAGTACAGCTTTATCAGCAGAATGTGTGGCAGATGGTTTACATTTGCATTAGCCTTCTGGAAAAGGAATCAGCTCCCACCAACATAAGCTTCATCTTTTCTTTTCAAAATTTACAACAAATTCGTCAGAATGGCATTTTTAGAGGAAAAAACCCAATCCGACTGTCTTTGAGTTTCCTTTTTGAAGAGGAAAAATGAGTCCTGTTCTAATTCCCTCATCTGCATATATATCTTCCGTCCCCTCCCCCAGTGTTTGTTAAAATGATTTAAGTATTTCATTATGCAAAATGACTTTTATAAAAAGACCTTCCTTTTTGCCCCACAGTCATTCTTAATTTCGTTTGTCACTTGTTATAGAGTGGAGTTATGTGAAGCTAGGATATATTATTTGTTCTAGTCTGTATTGGATAATTTATTACATTAAGAAACCAATAATTTTCAAATATAATCAGATTTAAGTTTTTAATAAGATTCATCCTCCCATTCACACTTGCTTAATTTAAGGATATTAAATCTGCTCAGGAATGAGCTGCCTCTCAAAGCCTCATGTGCCTATTAAAGGATTTTATTCCTGATGTGTTAATAGGATTTAATTACATTAGCCCTATAGTCCAGAGACACACCACAATTGTTAAACTTGATAAACTGGGCAAATACATGCTAAAAGAGTCATGGCCAGCTCCTCAAAGAGAAAAAAAATTACAAGGTGTTAATATTTTAATATCTCTGCTATGTAACTATAGGATTGCATAATGCTGAAGTTTTAAATATTGAATGTTTAACATGTTAATACTTTTTTTCCTCACAAAAAATTAAAGTCAAGGCTAATGCAGAAATTAATAAGACTTTCTACTTAGCCTTTGTATTTGTTTCTTATTTCTGATTCCAAGAGATTAATTCAGATAAACTTCGAGCTTTTCTCTTCTTATGACATCCTCTTGTTGTGTACAGACAAAAGCTGCAGCAAATCATTCTGGAAGTTCAGCGTACTAAATGCTGTCTTGAGTTCTTGTTTCCTATTGCTAATTAGGTTAATGGCACAGTGACAGAAACAGACAACAATGGCTTGGGACATTTTGCAGAGATGTGGTTGGGGAGAGGGAGAGAAAAGAAAGCACCAAGTCCTTTAGTGTGTAAATCTCATCAAGACCTCCTTTGGCAGCAGTGGCATCGATCAGGAGGGCTGGCTCCTGTCAGAGTGCCCAGTGTACAGGAGGCAGTGCTTCTGATGGCTGCGGACACGCAGAGATGGAGGCAGTGACAGGGTCTGCAGGGAATCACAGGCAAGGAGAAGGAAATTAGCAACGTGCCATCCGGTTGGACATCTTGCTTCCAAAATTAGATTGATGCGTGTTGTGGCACATTTCCATTGGTAATCACAGACACTCAACATGCATTTTGAGAAGATTTAGGCCCTGAGTTTTTCTCTCACTTGCACAGAGCTAGACTTCGGGCCTCTCAAAACATGGTGTAGGCTGCATTTGTTTGGAGGAGCTAAACATGTAAAGTAGGCTTTCATTTCAAAAAAAGGAACTTTCTGGCACTTTTCCTTGCCATGATAGCCTTGGAAATGTAAACTGATATAAACTGTTTGTTGGGTTAGAAAGGAAGTAGAAGCAGGGTTGTGCCTTGCCCGGTAAGCGGTTGGTGTGAAAGCCGTAAGGCTTTGTGCCGGCTTCCTGCCCCAGCCTGCCTGCGCCTCCCAGCCCGAGCCATGGGCTGGAGAGCTGGTGCTCTGCCCCGAGCATGGGAAGGACAGGGGCAGGCTGACCTTGGGGTCAACCTGCAGGAGAAGGCATAGGAGAGAGTGAGCACAGGTTCTATGCATAGGAGAACTCCATTCTCACCTGTTGTCACTCTAAATAACCCAGGCTTTCTAAAATCCTGTTACTCTGGGGACTCCAGCTTGTGATTGAAAACACCCAGACCAATACCAAGGTGGGAGATGGATGAGCTGAGCTGCAGCTGAGGTCAGCTCTTGTTAAGGCTTTGGCTAGGCTGCCTTTGGACCACCTACCCCAGATTGGGGAGCTGTTCGATGTAGGAACTGACAGGGAGGAACTGAGACAAGCTGTAACCCCTAGCTGGTTTCCTGCAGAGAGTGCAGACAAATAAGCATCTCTAAGAGACAGTCTGAATAACAGGAAAATAATTATGGTGGTCTTATACTTAAGGTGGGTTCTGCTTTTTTGTACACTTGAAATGCCTTGTCTGTGTCATTCCTAATCTGTGAATAGCTTTTTAAGACTAAGCATTATGGCTTTCACATTTATAGTTTGATAAACTCCTGAAAAAAAAATTCAGGCTTGGTATCTACTGTTTGAGTAGGATTATTGATTGCTTTGTTTGTCTGCACTGGCATATATAAAAAGCTGTGTCTGTTTATTAAAGACAAAAGATATCTTGCTTAAAGATGAGTGCCTGTAAACATGCAGCTCATCACCATTTATACATATATTCACTTTTTTTTTTGCCTGCAATACTGTGCTAGGTCTTTCCTAATTTAACTTGGGATTTATGGCTCTGTAGTGTTTTTTTTCCAGTTAGGTGCCCATATTTCTTTTCACATGAATCTCCCAGGCAGTTAAAGGGATATTAGCTGCTTTGTGTTGCCACTAGAAGCAGAAACTGAAATGGTAGCTGCCAGCAGGGATTAGCTGAGTGTGGCTTTGTTGTATCAGATACCAGGAGCATGAACACAGCTGTCTGCCAGGTCTGTCAAGGTAGTCACCCTGCTCTGCCTCCCCACTGCTCCTGGTGTTTGTTGCTTGATTTATAAATGATGAAAATTGAAATGACATAGGAATTGTGTTCCTGTGAAAAATATTGAGATTTTGAAATTCACCTTCGTTCCTCTTCCAAAGTTTGAAGACTCTTCACTAAAGCAGGAAGGATGGTCACTCAGTAAGATTGCTGCTCCCAGAGGTTATGAGACTTATTCTGGGACACTGGGGCCCTGCCTTGTCAAATGTCAGAGAAATGCTCACATGGAAAAATAGTCTGAAATCACATCTCAGGCAGTAAGCAAGGAACCAAAACATAAAAGTTTAATTGCAAAGGAAAAACAGGAGACCTGAGAGTAGGAGGATGCATTTCACAGGGACTCCCAAAGGAGAACTGATATACAGTTTGAAAAATAATAGCAGGGCTGGAAAAAAAAAATCAATGTTCTTGAGCAGATATAATGATGAAAATTAGGAGGTACTTTCAATAAAGACTAGGATTAGACTTACTACATGAGCAGAAATAGGTCATGGTGCACACTGAAATATAGAAGTGAGATGTTTCACAGCATTAAGTGTAAGGTATTCTGGTGCAGGCGTGATAAGGGAGAAGGGCAAAACCTTTGTGGGGGCATTTGTGATGAGACATTATAGCCCCAAAAGAAAGATTCTTCTACGTTGAGGCAGATAGAAAAGATCCAAGCCTCCTCACTCCCTCCAGACTTACATTCCATCCTTGCAAAATGTAGCCTGGCTTGGGAAAGACCAGCAACCTGACATGCCCTGCTGGTAGAATCTGTTGGCAAGCACTGCAGTCTTTAACACTGTTTTGAATTTACTCTGCACATCCTTTTTATATCCACTGATGCTCCTCTCTAATGCCTCCTATGTTGGTGGGGAGGAGTATCTATTTGCACTTGAGATGCTATTGTTATTATCATGGTCTGTATCACTCACAGTTTTCCTCTTATATTATACTGACAAGATCATTTTACCTGTCTCTCTTCCTTTCAGTGCATCTTTTTATTGGCTTGCCAGGCTCCTGCCTGCATGTCTGGCTCTTTCTATGTCTCTTTGTTCAGGCTTCTAGTAGGACCTTACTGGAGTACAGTAGGAAACTCACATTTCAACTGCTTTTCTCAACATCTCTCCTTACCATTCCCTGCACTCATCCAGCCTATCTGGCATGTTTTCTAGCTGATGTCCTCCTTCATGATGCTTTTTTTTTTTTTTTTTTTTTTTTTTTTTTTTTTTTTTCTCTCCAAATAAATTCAGCTGCTGTTTGGAATCCTTTCCACCTTTTTCTTCGAAGTGGAAACCCTCTGGTGCTCTGTTTGGTGTGTCTCCCACAGGATTTGGGTGAGAGCAGGGTCAAGGGAAGCTCCCTGCATCCTGTGCCATTGGGTGCCAGGTCAAGGTTAAGCAGCAGTTTCTGTTTCTGCCTCTTCCTTCCACCATGTCACTGGCAAGCCTTGGCTTCTCTTGCAGTTGCTCGTGAATTCTCATCCTTCTCCCTTTCTTACAGACTTAAATTGGGGCTGAGGAAAAGGTCGCATTAATAACAAAAGTATTAATTTCGAGGCATCCAGGATAGTTCACTTCAGTGTTACCAGGCATTGTATCGTCTTGCTTGTGTGGTTCATGAACTACATGCTAATTTTCTTTATATTTAATTACTGTCGAATGCCTCCTGTGCTTCAGGGTACAAGCCATCTTCTGAACTAATTAGGGCCTTTTCTCTGAACAGGCTATTCCCTACAAGTCCACAAAGGGTTTCTTGTGCTTTCCTTTGAAGCATGTGGTAACCGGCCTCTGCCAGCAGTAAATGGATTGCTGGACACTGCTCCCAAAGTTCCTCTGTTATTAAATCCACAAATTTACACAAAGCAAACTTAATAAGTGTAGAGCGGGCTTGGATCAAATCTTTGGCACGCAGATGTAATGGAGTGCATATTGGGCAAGCTACTGTGCTTAAAAGAAAACAAATATATTTTATCTTAAGACAATTACACATTCTTTCATGATGAGTGCACTCTGTGTTAACTCCTTCTAGTCCAGGGTTTATCAGACAGGTCTCCTTTGTCATTATGTAAAAGCCATGCAGACCTCAGAATTTGATCTTCTGTACTGCTTGGTCAGTGATTAAATCAGTTTATGCTGCATGCAAAAAGTGCTACAGCAATGTTAAATATTATTATTGATTATGCATATAGCAGTCAATACCAACATATTGTGTTTCGACTGCAAAAATGATCATCTTAATTAGCTAATGATTTTTAGTCTGATTTCTCAACAAAATGAGAAATGTGGTCGCTCTTTCTATCTGACTGTTCTCCCTCTCCTCTGTCCCTGTCACTTCTGGACCTGTTGGGTTCAGAAAGTATCAGTCTGGTTTGACTGAGGGTGCAGATTTCAAAGGCACGAAGTCCTTACGTGTTTAAATAGGGCATCTGGAAACCTTCCTGATACAGCAGTGAGGGCAGCGCTGTGTTAAACAAGATCAGACACTGGAGCTGCCTGCAGGCACTCATCTTGGGAAGAGATGTGCGCAGGAGTGAGGCTTCACTTGTGCTGTTACTCAACAATTTAGAGGATTTTGTCAAAACTTCAGCTTTTCATTTAAGAAGAGATGATGTGTTCTCTGCTCTCTCTTAAGTGGCTGAAATGCTAAGATCATGTGAAGAGCCAAGTCATGCTTATCACCTGGTCAAAAGCGAAACTTCATATTATTTTTCTTTCCTTCGTAGATCAGGTTATCCATTTCAATAAATGAACCAAACATGCTAGGCTGCTGTAGTCAGTCTTTCAGAAAGAATAAGAGCCATTTAATGTGCCAAACAGTTTGTGATGTAAATGACAAAAAGCTGCCTCCATGTGCAGGACTCCCCTTTGGGATGGGTCATACCAGGCTTCTTCACACAGCAGTCATTTTCTACTAGGAACTACACTTCCAAAGCCTTTTTACAGACATAAAGCCATCTCATTTTCTGAAGTTGGGTCATGTCCAAGCATATGAGCTTCTTCAAGCGTGAAATTCCACTTGACCCCATTAAGGTTTCCTTGGCATCAGATATGTACACCACAGAGTGGATAATGTTCATAACTCATTTCACATTACCCCCGGGTAGTGCCAGTGGAGAAATCCTGTCTAGTCTAATGCAATCAAAGCTGTGAATATGAGGAAATTGAAACATCTGGCCAGGTTCCTCTGTTGTGCCCCGGGAGGTGTGACATGAGAGATTCGGGTCAGAAAGAGAGGGGACAAAGGCATCTCTCTAGGGATGCATGCACTGCAGAGGACAGATGTCCCAGCAGTGTCACCAGCAGCACCAAGGGGTGCCTTGGCTGTGCGTGTCACCTCAGCTAATTTCTTATACTTACACTGAAGTTCAAAGGTACAACTACAGTTCATGTAAACTTGTCTAAGCTAACCCGAGAGTGGGGATCTGCACACAAACACGGAGATGCTGTGGGCAGGAGGAGCTTTTCTGGATTAGCTGCATGGATATTGGAGTCCACTCAAACACTCCAGTGCTGTGGAGGGCTGTGGCTTATGGACTGGGGTGGGTACTGCATGCTGAGGTAGCCCAAGTGTAGGGGCTTACGCCACGAAGGCACATTTAAATCCTTACAGAAACTATTTTCATTACACTTGAAAAGTTATCATCTTTTTATTTAGTGCCCAAATTCTAAGCTTGGTCTTGGCCCCTCAATTTTGCAGTGCTGGATATGAGGTTCTCCAGGCTGGTTTCTTACTAAAGAAGAAACAGGGATGTCTTGGATGTTTTTGCCTTGGTGTTTTTGCCTATGCTGAGAAATTCTCCTAATGCTCCTGTGGATTTTGTCCTTATGTCCATAAATATTTTTGGATTCTTTAGTTAGAATTTCCCCATACAATATGTAGAGTATTACTCTTCCACTGCTTATTTTTAAAGGACGAGGCATTGTTCTTTGCCTGCAAGCACTGAAACCCAGAGCACTGCCATTTCCTTCTCCATAATTAGATACCCTTGCCAGAGTTTCAGCTATTGTGATAGACACTGTTCCTTCTGAAACTGCTGAAACTTACTGTATGCCTTGAAAAGGAGAGGAGGGAGAGGGGAGAATGGTGATATCAGACTTCAGTTTTTAAAACCAGCACATTTTTTTTCTGGATACCTCTTGAAGCGATGCTTTAACAGGCATTGATGACTAGATATTCCCAGTCTTTACATTTTCTGGCTCAGTGGATTTCGGTACAGAGGACACCACAAACTTGTTCTCACACAAGAGTGATGATGGACAGACTAGAAAAAAAATAGTTAGTAAAACTGTCGCTCATCCAAGTTTCAGGGAATAATACTTCTACCATTATTGTTCAGCAGAAGTCACATTAGCTTGGCTAGATGTGATAGCTTAGCTGTATTGCCTTAATTAAAGCAGTTAAACTGTTTATTCACAAAGTGCCAGTGTGTCTAGGATATGTGTTTGGAAAGAATGAAAATCAGCTTTCCACAGAGGATGCTTTCTTTTGAAGGATGTTTATAGCCTGGTCCCCAGGTATTCTTCCTTTCTGAACACATCCAATTTTTTCAGTTATCACTGGCCGTTCACCACAATGATTGATAACAGCACAAAAACAAATAGTTATTTAACCATTATAAAAAAAAGCCTTTCAAAACAAGCCTTGAAGAATGGCTCACTTTGTACAAGTAAGATTTTGCTGGGCTGTCTGAATCAAAATTAACCTGCTTCCTTCTGTGTCAGGGAGGATATAATGGATGGCTCTCAGGGCTGGCAGGTTACTCCCGCCTGTCTGCCTAAAGTTACTCCTTCGAATCTGGGCCAAGTTGACACAACTTGAAATTCACCCTCAGGCAACATTCAGGACCATATTTGATGATTTTTGGGCTCAGTCCTACTCTCTCTGGGCATATGTTCTCACAATAAAAATATGCTCCCCTTCCCTGACTTGACACTAATTGCTCAGCCAAGAAGTGAAGGATTCTGACACTGATTTAAGCACATACTCGAAGACATCATTCTTCAGCACAAAAATCAGAGGCAGGTAACATATACTTAGCTACGCTGCAAGTGTAGCAGTATACTTTAAACACATACTGAGCTGCTGTCTTGAGGAAGGATACTTTCTGGGTCCACTCTGTGACCTGTCATTTCTTACCTAGAGTTCACTTGTCAAAAATGAGGAGGCAACATGCAGGGATGCCCATGGCATCTATGACTTTTCCACAGCAACAGGAACAAGGAGAAGCCTACAGTCATCAGTGGAGCACTTTCTGGAACAAGTAACATTCCCTTTTATCCTCTCTGCATTTCCTGGGGGTTTTCTCTAGTTTCACTTCTCCTTGTGTTAGCTATCTGGAGCCATGGGACTGCCTCATAATGTCTGGAACCTTTTCTTTGGTGTTTTTATTTAAAGCCTCCAAAATTTACAAACAGAAAACTAACTCTGCATAGACAACTAGCCAGCCCCAAGCTGCATTTTTACTAGCTGCACCACAAGGAGGAGGGAATGTGGGAGCCAATGCCTGGAGAAATGATTTTTAAATATCTTTAACTTTTTTTTTTTTACTTTGGCTTTCACTCTTTGCTTTTAGACTGTCTGTGGTTTTTGACATGTACATTTGGCTGTCCTGAAATGTGTGTGACTCCTTGAATGCTCTGTAGCAAAGATGTGTTTTTGTTTCTGACCCCCTCCCTAACCTTCCATTCTACCACCTTTCTCAGTGGGGAGGCTTTATTTTCTCTAGTGTCCTGAGGAGAAGTGTCAGCACTGTATGTCCAAGAGACAAATCCTTGGAGTCCTCCCAAAGTCCTGCTTTGTGATGACCTCTCCACTATAACTAGTTACTTCAAATTACTAAGATGAAACCTGACTGCCTGTTTTTAACACATTAAGTGCTAACTGTGTTGACCCCATATTATTTAATCTCCTCTATCAGGACTAGCAAGTCAAATATCCTACAGAAGGCTAAGTATATTGCCTTTCTCACTGAAACTTGTATTTTTCTTAAGAAAGGTAACAACTGCTTGAAAAATTCTATTCTTCTCCATAAACCCACATTGTTTGACATCTCACCACCTTTCATCACTTTTTTTTTAGCTGCATTCTGCATCAACTGCCTCATTATTTTCCTCTGGTTTCAGATAGGGCTGAGAAGTCTACAATTATCCAGATCTTCTCATTTGCCCCTGTCAAATATTGATGCTGAATATTTAATATTAAGTATTGATAGTAATGGGTAAAATGTCGAATTGCTGACTGTACCAGACTCCTGGCCCTAATGTGGGCCAGGCAGGCTCTCGGCCCTCACTGCCCTGGCATCCTGGCAAAGAGCTGAGGGTCTGAGCACCTGAAGGAGACATGGCTTGAAAGACCTCCCTCCAGTGTGTAACCCTCTCTGTCACTGTTAGCCATTCCAAGTGCATGCTCACTTTTTGTCTTGACAGTGCCTGAAAACTCTTTAGGAATCATAACAACGGCATCATCCCTCCCAGGTGAGCCCTTGGTTGTCTGTGGCGTTTCATGGTTTTAGGCACTTTTTCTGAAATCTGGAGCACAAAGCAGATTCCCTTCTGATCAACGTCCCTGGGAGATAAATGTAGGGCTATTCATCAACAGTGTTAGGAGACACCTTGCAAGTGAAGCAGCTGTAGTTACATCTGTTTGGAAAGTGAAATCAGATCCCATAGGTACTGTGTGTGGATGAAAAATAGTCAAGAGTTTTGTTCTAAGGTTTCCTCCTTTTGTATTTCCCAGGATGTGTGTGTGAAGCATCCAGCATCACCAAACAGGTGCTCTTTGCATCCTTTCCAAGTTCCTATTCATACATTTTTACTGTGATTGCTCTTTCAGGGGCTATGCTAGTTGATAGCTGAACAAATTAAGGCAGTCCTGAATTGGAAGGTCTGCAATCACCAGGTTGACCTATATCAGCCAGTTGTATTTAATTTCTCTGCATGACCTCTGCCTCTTGCATGACAGCCTTCTAGTATATGGATGTTTTGTAGTGGAAAGTTGCTGAATGAGGAAGAAAAAACTGGCCACTCACCTTGAATATGAATCATGAAGAGCTTTCTCAGAGCTGTCTGTTCTTAATTTCCTGTGGTCAGTCTGTTAGCGACATTGCTGGTGGAAAGCCAATATGATCTGTGTTGCTATTTCAAAACAAATGCCTCTTTATCTGGTAAGATTATGTGTTCTTTCAGCCTTCCGAGCAATTCCAACAGGAAATAAAAGAAAATCAAATGGCATTCTTCTCTTTTTTTTTTTTCTTTTTTCTTTCATATTATTTTCCCCACTGTTTGAAGTAGAAATGCTTAAAAAAATACTTAACACATACAAAATAATAGTAGTAATAATATTATATAGGGATATCTTGTCTGTAAATCTGTGGTGACAGTCAACCTGCAGTCCAAGCAAAAAAATAATGTTCAAATGGCTTTATTGAAAATCAATGTGCATTTGTAACTGAGGATTGTTTTTTAAATCCTTTGTGTTCATTGATGGCTTTGTAGTGATGACACTTGCAGGGAATGCTACAGCTTTGTTTCCAAGAGTTAGTCTTAAATTGCTGGAGCAGGTAACTGAATTTCCTCCCTATTTTTCCACCTGTCCTAACTGCCATCATTCTTGAGTAAAAGGAAGCTGGGTGGCAAATGCTTTTGTAGTTTACAGTATTGCCTACAGCACAAGCACTCAGCAAATGCAAGTAGGACATAATTCCCTGTGAATGGCTGGCAGTCATCTCCCCATCCACAGAAGAGGACATAACATAAAGTAGGAGGATGAGAAGGACCCTGGTGCTTGGCTGTGCTCCTCAGACACTTGCTCTATTGCCATGGATGTAACACTTCTGACATTTTGGTGGTGGCAAATTTTCCAGGAATGGTGTAAGAAATGTGTGTACCTGGTGTTTTTCTCTCTGTACAAAAGAAAAGAAACACTTGTACCTCAGGCAGTTCAGCAAGTATAGCTTAATCTGATGTCAAAGGCAGATTTCTATTGAGACACTGAGTTTGTGGTGGGGCAGATGAGGTGTTGGTGTGTGAACTTTCCTCCATCCCTTGCAGAACCGGCAGCCTCCGGCAGAGGGGTGGGGCTCCTGTGGGCAACCGCAGCTGATCTGGGGCACCAATTAGCTGAAGGTCCAATTGCCTCCAGGTGTGAAAAGAACTTTTTAGGGGTCCCCCAGCTAAGTGGGTCTGTAAAGGTTGCAAGGTATGCTTGGGACTGCAGCTCCTCAAGCTGGATTGTCCAAGAAAAAGTAGGTTGCTTATTTTTTTTTTTAATTCAGTTTTATATTTGTGTCTGTCAGCTGTTCGTTGGAGAAGTGTTTTTCAGCAATTTCTACTTCTGTCTGTGTTGGCTTCTGGCAACACTTCTAGTTTATTCAATCTGGTGGGTTTTCAAGGTTGTTTTTCCTCAATAGAGATCTCTCCTGTATTGTTATTCTATCCATGTGCTATAAACTTAGGTGACCTTTTCTATGCACAGATATCAGGTACATGTGGATCTCTGGAAATGCTAAACCACTAAACTGCTGTGATCAGGTCTGTGTGCTCTGTACAATCTCCAGTGACTGGGCCAAGCTAAGGTGCATTTTTAGACACAGTAATAGAGTAAAAAGCGTTTCATCTAGGGAACGTGGTAATTGTCAAGAAAAAGGACTACTCTAGGCTTTGCAAAAATGCAGGAAGACTGTCCATCTTACGACTGAAGACTAAAACAGAGAATGCTGCTTTCATTTGATTTTTGCCTGATCATCTAAGCAGTTTCACATGTATGCCATATGCTTGCATTATTTATACTTTCACATTTCATTATGTATATATTACTCCCATCTGTGGTTTTTTTTTCCTTTTAGTCTTTACTATTCTACATTAGGATTACATTTGAGTAGAAATGTGTAAAATGAGTTAAAACAGCTGTTTCACTGCTTGAAGTGCAGGATGATGTATTTTTCAGACAGCAGTCCTAATTAAGGTTTTTTCTGGTTTTTTTACAAGATACAAGATTATGTATTGGGCATAGAAATGCTATCTTAAGTTATGGCCTACTGGCTTGTTAAAACAAGACTGAATTAAAAAGAAAAGTCTGCTATAGGCAAATCAACTTGTGTTATCGTTGGTTGCTTTATTTGAATAATTTTGCATATAAAGTGGTAGCATTCTGGGCATAGTAAAGGCTTTTTGTGGAGTTTCTGAGAATGGTAAAACCTATTACTTTTCACCTAGTATGTGAAGCAAATACTTTCTCAAAGCAGACTGTTGTTAATTATGTTTTGTGCGCAGCATGTTGACTGAAAGTCCCTATCACCTGTGCTGCTGTCTAAAGAAGGGATTCTGTAATGCATCCTTTAGCTTCAGAAACTATTCTATCAGCAAAGCCAGTCTCTTTGAAAAGACAAAGGAATGAGAGAGAGAAGAAAACTACAGACTACTTGATATGTGTGAATCCTATTCTAGCTGCTTACAAAATATCAGTTTTCCAAAAGGAAAAAAGTTGGAAAAAGCTTTTGTGCTCTGGTGTTAGAGATGCCACAGCTCGTTGCTACCTCTTCTCAAAGAGGAATGAGTTTAGGACAGCTGACTTGGATACCACAAGGATGAACATGGCACAGAAAACCAGGAAAGAAGAAACCTAAAATATGGTGAATTTGATCTAAGAAGCTTTTCAGGGAATATACAAAATGAGAGAAAAAATGTCACATAATACATGTTTTTTTCAGTGTGGAGGGAGGAAAAAAAGTTTCTTAATTAATGTACTGTTATGAAGCAGAGCTAAGGGTTCAATTGAGTGTTCATAGCTGCTGCTTCACCAAACTATGAACCTTCTGAAAGTTCCTTTGTGGCTAAAATATTGAGTCCCATCTGATAAATCACCAGGATTTTACATATATCTGTTCTACATGATGCAATTACTTGAGCTAGGTGTAAATGGGGTAGATAAAATACCAGAAATAGTTGAACTGCTAAAATGTGGCATATGTGGTGAGCTACTTAATCCCACTGGGCAAACAAAATAATACTGCTGCTTTTATGCAAGTTAGCTGCTGTCTAGACATACCTGTAGCCTCCTAAATCTCTTAGTATTTTGAAAGTTTTACCACTACACTCATCAGTCATTTTATATGCTTTAGAAAGCCATGAAATGGCTGTTTAATTATGCAAAGTGAAGGTATAATTAAATTTCACTGGAACTGTGGGGATTTGAATATGATGAAATAAAATGGGTTTAGTTTTACAGGCTCAATGTGCCACAGAGTAATCACAAAGCCTTCTGATTTTCTTTCTTTCTTTCTTCTTTTTTTTCATTTCTGTATACCTCTGGGGGAAGGGAGCATTCGGGCCCGAGGTGGCTCTCTACCTTTATGCCTGGCAATATGGATGCACACTTAACAAAAGTTAGGTGTTGCCAAGCACAACTCAAAGGTGATACTTGTTTTGCTCTAGAAAAGCTGCCAGTGCTGTCAATATGCACATCTGGAACTTCTTAAAACCTGGTAATAGGAACAGTGACAAAAGCCAGCTGAAGAGTCTAAGTAAGCAGCTCTGCATTACAACATCCAAATGTAGTAGCATGAAACTGGACACCAAAGCACGAGGACTGAGAGTACAATACTGCCAAACTGAGAGCTGCTAGCTCAGCTGCTCTGGATAATCAGGCTGCTTGCCTAAAAATGGGTGTAAGAGATTGGCTTTTCCTTGATATTTGCAGCTTTAAATCTTTCTCCTTCATCCTTTTAACACGGAGCTGGCTGGTTGCTTCTGTGTACTGCTTACCATATAGGGTAATGTTGTAGAGATTCGGTTTCACTTTCATTTTTCCGATTTAAGACCCATTTTGGAGAGGACAAATTGAAGCCAAAATGTGTTTAAAAATTATTTGAGGTGTTGTTGCTTTCCAGCCAATGGAGTGGAGACTGAGGATGAAGAAATGGCTGAGAGAGAAGGAAAATGTGGTGGAAATATAGCATTTCTCATCTAGGTCAAGCTCTCCTGAAGGATGTTTAGTGATATTGGGGTGGTGCATGCAGGCTTTTCTCTGTCTTCAGTACAATGCTATAATCTTGAAAGCTAGAGGAGAAGAGGTGCTTTGTACAGTTGTGGATCAGAGTCACAGCTCAAGATCCCTCTGTGATGTGGTTGTGCACTATTGCAACTATATTGTACAGGGATATAAAACCTGGCATTAGATAGGTGTTAAGGGCAAATTTATAGCTCATATCATGGCTGTTATTTCTTATAATATTGTCTGATTATACCTGTGCTCTGTTGAGTCTGAATTTTTCAATCCTCTGGCTTGAGCTGGACTCCTGTTGTTCTCTCAAAAAAAAAGTTTGAATGTAATTCAGCCATTTCCAGAGTGTGCCTATGTAGAAAATGGTCATGTTCTTTTTCTGTTTCCATCTTTTGTGGGCTATCTTTTGTGGGGGTGTGTGTGTGTTTTTTTTTTTTTTTTCCTTTGGGATTAGTATAATTTTTTTCCCCTTAAGTCTCTAAATAATATGTCAAGAATTCAGTTTTCTGAATCCAAGTATTTGGATGTAGTCACACAGCCCCCATAATTGTTTTAGTAAATGTTTTGGAGATCCTGCACTACAAATAACTGGTGGGTGGGGTGTAAGTGCACATCGGGAAAGCCTTGCTAGCCTTGATACCTCCTGTACCACTGCAAAGCCCTGAAGTGGCATGCAGCAAGAAGTTTCTCTCTGAATTATCTGTCAGCTGAGGAGGAGAATGATATTCAGCAGTGATACCCTGCCTTTATTTCCTTGGTACTGCTTCCTGACCTCACCTACAGGCTTTTTGGGAAATGTACGTGTTTTTCTTTATTCTCTCATAAAGGTACCTGAGCACTACTGTGTGGTGTTGGGCCTTCCTCTGAGAGAGCCAGCTCCTGAAGTCTGAGGAAGTTGTGACCAAATTTTTAGGTAATAGTTGTGATGTACAAACCATTTGCTGACTTGCCTAGTTTGAGCTATTTTCCTTTAAAAAAAAGGAGCAAGGTTGCGCAAGGATAGATGAAACTGGAATGCAATTGCAGAGGAAAAAGATGCTTTTGGAGACAAATCAGCTGTTTCCCTACATTCTTTTGAGGTAGATGACTGTGCTTCTTTAGGTTTCTCATAATCTTTCTAGACTACAAAGTAAGGCAGAGGAAAGGCTGAAACAGAAGTGGTATGAAGTTACAAGCAAATCAAGTACTTTAAAAGATGTTCTAGATGTACTTGTGACACTCTTACTTAGACCTGAAATAATGTTGAGAGGTAGGGATAGTAATCATAGGTATTAAAAAATAAAACAAAAAACCCCTACAAGATGAAATGATTCTTTTCAGAAAGCACAGCTACTTACTTATTCTAGATCTTTTTGTCAACATTCTCGCGATGGGAGAAGGAGCAAATCCTAATGGTTCTTTTGGATTAAATATTTGATATATTAGTCATTCTCTTCTCTTTAATGCCTAAACTTCTGCACGCTTGCACACCTTCCTTCATAACTGCCCTTGGTTTTTTTCCCCCTTCTTTGTGAGAATACCCTGGATAACTGATGAACTGAACATTTTAAAAGATTTCTGTCACTTTGCCAGTGCTGTGTGGTTCCTTCACTTTTTCAAAATGTGATGTTATGAGATAACTTGAGGTAGTATATAGAGTAAAAGAGTGATATTTTTCTGTCATATGATTAAACTTTGAACAAAAATCTTTGGGGCTTGTGTAAGCATGAGCTATAATTCCTGTAGGGAGCTTATGGCCAAGCTTGCAGATGACTAAATTGATTTGTTTGCAGAAGTGCTGAATGGGTAGATAGCAAGACTTCCCACTTGGCTTTGCTTGTCTGATTTTTTTTTTTTTTTCTTCCTTTCACATGTTATTTTTCTCTAGAATACAGAGCAGGCCCTTGTTAATGTTTTCATCTCTATTTGGGCAGGCTTTCCAAGGGTGACCTTATAAAAGAATCATCTTTCATTTCTATGAAAAGAGCTTGTCTAGTAAGGAAATCAGTTGGCTTAAAGACTTGTGATTATATGTAACTGAGATCTACGAGAGAGTGAAAAAAAATTAAAAGCACAAGCTATTCAGACTTAAAACTGTAAAAAAAATAGTTTGTCAGCAACAGGTGATCTTTTCATGCTGCCAACTTTCTGTTTATTACACTGTTGTCCATCTGTGTGCTGCTCTTCGAGTTTTCTAGTAAAATGAACAGGATATTTTTCTCCCTGAGATCAGTATTCTGCTGAAATCTTCAGACCAGCTTAGATGAAGGAGTTGATCTTACCTTGTCCCTTTTCCCACAGGCATTGTTCCAGGGTCTGCTTGCAGTGTGTGAGGGTTGTGTTAAAACACGAGAAGGGGGAAAGAGGGGTTGAGGTAGCAATAGCTGTGGGGAGAGATGAGAGGAACTCTTTAGTACTGGAAGAGTGGGCCAAAGGGGAAAAGGACCTGAACATGTCTTTTTTTTTTTTTGTTAGAAATGTCTTATGGGGAGGAAGCCAAAATAAGCAGTGAACAAGGTATCTCCCTCTTCTGAATTCTGAAGAAGGAGGAAAAATTAGTGATAAGCTCTACTCTATGGGCTAGCATGGTCAGTGACATGAAAGTACATCTTTATAAAGTCAGAGTGCATTTCTGGTTTGGTCTGTGGTGACCACTAAAGGCTTTACACTAATGCTGTTACTGGGGGCAGCTGCATTATGGTACTGCTTACCTATTTATTCTCTGTAGTGAGAGTTACATTTCATGTAGCAGCTGCTGAAGCCATAAAACTTCAAAGAGGCTTTCTTCTGCAGTATTAATTCTTTATATAGGAACAAATAGTTTTCTATTACTATTTTTAGCTTTTCTCTTCAGTATTATCAAAGAAATTCATTAGCTACTAGTTAGGAGTGTCAAGTTCACTTTATAGCATTTGATTTTCTTGTATGTATATCTCTTCTGTAGATCTGTAAAACCTGAATTCAGGAAAGCCATTACTATGATAGAAACAGCCCACCTAATGTTATGAACAGTTTCATATTTCCTTAATTCCTCTTAGTGTAACGAGGACTTAGCCTCTGGGCACAGGGAGGAGAAAATCCAAGTGTAGTGTACAAATGATTTAAGAAACACTTGACAAGTGCAGAAAATAGTATCTGTTTTGGAAGGGTTATTGATTGTTTCTGCTTTTTAGTTAAGCTTTGATGAGGAAAGGGCAAACTCCATCGTGGAGGATACCAATGAGATTCTCAGGTTAGTGAGCAATTATGACCAGAAGGTCTGTGGCTTAAGGGTCTTTATTCTGCTGTAATTTTTCAGTGTAGTAGTTTTTGTTGTGCAGGAAACTAGATCAGACATACCTGTTTGTTTTTTTTTTTTAAATTTTTTTTTTGGTGGGTGCATTTTATTGGTGGGATTTTGTTGTTGCTTGGGTGTTTTTTACTTTGGGGCTGGAGGTAGTAGCTTGTATGACTGTAACTGAAGGTTCTGGGTTTGGTTCCTGCTGGCAGCCCTGCTCTTATGAGTGGATCCAATACTTTTGGTCACCAGTGTAAAAATGTCTTTGCCTGGGCTGCCTTCAGCCTGGCTGGGGAGTTTGTAATGTGATAGGCAGACGTGCTTGCAGGGTCTTGTGGTGGCTGACTCCTGACAGACCTGCTCCCTGCCTGTGGCAAAGCTGATGGTGCAGTGGGGCAGTCTGCTTTTGGGAACTGACTCCAGAGAAGAGCACAGAAAATTTGTCAACTTTTCTCTATCTGCGTGAGGAGTTTGGCTACTGCCCAGCAAAGAATGACACTTAGAGGAAAAGGTTGTTTGGCCCATTTCTGTTAATGATGTGTCAAATCCTTCACTTAAAACTCATACTGTTCTCTCTTAACTTTGAAGGGAAAGTGTCTATAGCTTCTGCTGAAGTACCAGTACTAGACTCTGTGGACAGCAAACACACATTCCAAGGTAATAGATGCTGTATGTATAACCAAATCCTGACATAAGCTGCTACCAAAGACATCTCAGGCTTTCTCATGGTTGAGTAAGGGCAGCTCTGAGAAAATACCTTTGATTCAGGATTTGCTGCCCATGATAAAGAAGGCAGAATTGGTACTTGCATTTTACATGCTGAAGGTCCCTGAAAAGCAGTGATGTTTTGTCTTCATACATATACATAGGACACCAATAAAGTGACCAAAATGAACATTCATGTGCTGTCTCAAGTATTGCCCTTGAATTTCTCATTTTTTGTGAGCTATAACATAGCTGTAGTGATGGAAAACAAACTGCTATATTTAACTGTACTTTTAATATATATCAGTAACTGACATATGTTTCATATGTTTAGCTCTAATTAACAGGTTTCCAAATTTATATTATCTAGCTTTCTGTAAGTGTTTATTTTTGTGCAGCACATGTAATGTTATATTCACAGAACTGGTCAGAAATTTTTCAACAAAACAAAATGTCAGAGAGTGGCAATTTGTTGAAACTTTCTTAGGGAATGTGGAATTTTTAATGAAAAACTTTTTTCCTGAGAAGCTTTGACATGCCTTCAGTATGGGTTCTGATCTGAGGAAGGAAGAGACTGCTCTGCTGGGGTGTAGGAAACTGCAGGAGCTGATATGGGATGTGCTGCTTTTGGCAGAGCAGGGGTTGATCCTGGTGAATCTTCTGTCTTTGGCTCATTTACAACCCCAGAGGGAATGTGGAAATACTAAGTCTCAAACAGATCCCATGTGGATCTAATCACGGCAAAAAATTGTAAGCTTCTGCAAGTAATAAAGCCCCTGTTAGAACTGTTACTCTGTTTGTAGGACAGCTGACACTGAGCAGTGTACACAAAGCTCATGGGCAGTGCTGGGCACTTGGAACCCACCTCTGATTTCATGTGACAGTCCTGGCTCCTCCTTCAGCTCAGCCACACTTTGGAAACCAGACCCAGCCTTCATAGAGACCTGCTCCCTGCCAGGATGGTACAGGGATAATTCTGTATGAGAGGGCTTCCTCCAGGCCAGGAGTCAGGGCTGGAATAAACAATGCAGTCTTTTGACAGTCTCTTTGAAGGTATCTGGGGAAGAAGCTATGCCCAACTCCTCCCTGCTCTTCCCTGCCCCAAACCTCATGCTCATTTAATTCCTTTTGAACATTGGATATCAAACATAAAATGCCGGACCTGGTTGTCCTCATTCACACTGGTCTCAAAGAACATAAATTCCCAGGAGCTGGTGAGAAGTTTGTCAGGCCCATTTACTATCTAAAGGTTTGTAGGACAAAGGGGCACAAAAATAAAATAAAGGAAATATTCTTCCTTTGCTTTTCAGATCATGGTCTGTAAAAGGCCGCTGCCTCTGCTGATTGCTGTCAGGTTCCAAGGGAGGGTGGGACAAACTCACAAGCCAAAATGCTCACAAATAAATCTCCATCAAATAGAGCAATCTTGTTCTTGCAGGGAGTTTGTGATGGAAATGGTGTAATTTGCCTTGAGTACATATTTTTGCCGTCTTTAATTCCTAACAGAAATAGCTGACATTCTTTCCCTACAGAGAAATTTCTTAGAAGTTCCAGGTTTATCTCTTCTAACACCAGGTGTTTCTGCATTGGGCTCCTGTGGAGCTAGAACTTGAGATGGCTGTGCTGTGTGAGGCATTCAGAAAGGTTGCCTTCACTAGGTTATGGATGTGGCATTGCTGCTTGTCATGCTTACTGAGCTTTCCCTTAGCTCTGGAACTGGTAGTTCTACTTTTCTGATACCCCAGGCACATAAAATAACTTTGTTGTTCGAAACCCTGTGTCTTAGCTGTGCTCTGTGCAGCTGCTCTCTCCTACATGATAAAGGTAAAGAAAGCATCAGCATCTCACTTCTGGCTCCCCTACTTGTTGCAGAAGTTTCACTAAATCATTGCCATATTCTCTGCCTATGTAGCATTTGGCTTTTTTATTTTATTTTTTTTTTTTTAAACTGAGCTCTGTGTCTTTGAAATGTGATGCCACGGTTTCCATCATTACCTTCCCTACATAGGGTCTGATTTTGAAACACACATTTTCACTATGGTAAAACCATCTGCTGCGTGTGGGGAATTAACAGTACTAGGCATAATGTTTCCTTATACCATCTAGAAATGTGCCCAAATAGTGCAATATGATCGGGTATAATAAGATTTAAATGCCTGTTCAGCACATAGATCTGCAGGAAGGCCATTTTCATATCTTCTTGCATTGCCTTACATTATGCTGTATTGAATTTCATTTCAGCTTTTGTTTCCTGGTGTCATACAGGACCTGCTGTTGTTATTACCTCAGATACATGTGTTTTTAATAATAGTGTTCTGAGATTCAGATACAGTTGAATTTATGTGAGTTGAACCATGAATATGTTATAAGCTGCCTTGTATTTACTGGACAGTAAAAGCATACGTGTGGGTGGTTACTGTAGAGTAGTAAATGTGTTGTAAATTCACACTTAACCTCCCAGGTGGAGCTTGTTTGTGGAGCCATATCTAAGGGTGGTCAGGAGTTACAATAATATTAGTGTTGTTCTTTTCATAAATCCATAGCATTTATAGAGCTCCGAGCAAGCAATATACTACTTTTCACAATTGCTATTTATCTTTCAAGGCTTCTATTTTCTTTCCTTTTATTTCAGCATGTCTCATCCGAACCTGGGTGCATTCTTTTCATACAGTATTGAATTACACTTTCTTGGGCATCATACAAAATGTTTTCCCCCCGCCCCCTCAATAGGTGGTGGCAGTTTTGTGCCTTTTCAAGCCTTAGGTCCCTTTAAAATATTAACTAATCCCTAGTAATTATAATCTGTAATTTGCAGAAGTTAAAACTGAGACAGAGAGGTTAACTTGCTGCAGATGTCATGATACAGCAGTAAAGCATGAATTAATCATTGCAAGCATCCTTGTAGAACCAGGAGTGTAGAATCTTGTCAGACATCTAAAGCGTGTGTGGCTTCCCAGCTCGCAATCCCTAAATTGCACCACTAATCTTCAGAGCGTCCCCTCTGTGTTTTTCTTGTGTCCCTGATGATGACTGTTCATCAAGAATGATGTATGCTATGCTATTAGTTACCTTTCCATACTGTCAGAACATAAAAACTACTGATGGTGAAAGATGTGGGGACATCTTTTGCTCCCCCCCCCTTCCTATTTCTGCAAGCCTTTTGCAAATTACCGATGTTGAAAGAAGTCATGAGGAAAGGAAGATGAACGCATGACTGAAGAAAGCTTGAGATACTAAAAACCTGATAAGCTTCTGATGTCCTTTAGCTTCCTGGCAGGCTGTAAGGGACCAGAAATCTGTTTTTACTATTTCTAATTTTATGAAATGCTGTTGGTTGAGAAGAAGAATGTTGAGGCCAAAATATTGGTTATGAAACACTTAATCTCTCCTTTTGTTTAGGCTGATAGTGTCCAGAAAAAGCAAACGTTTCACATGGATCTTTGGTGTTCTATGCCAACATACAGAGAAATGTGACCCCATTCTCAGCACACCTGAGCAGGAGTTCTCTCACATGTTTGCCAGCACAGATCAGGTTCTCTCCATACTGGAAGATTGATATGCTTTCTAATAATTTAATAGTAATAATTATTATCTAATTATATAAATAGTATCATTTTATATTTGATTAAATTTAAAATATAATCAATAATATAAAATAATAACGATCTAATAATCTAAAAATCTCCTTTTGTTCCGGTCCACTTTTATTCTGTGAAATTATGCTCACAAGAAAAATTAAACCGGGTTTTACTTCCTTTTATAGCACCTCCCTGCCTCTACTACAAAACACCACAGCTTCTAGCAGGAGTGAGATTTAGACTGTGGTGTGTTACAGCTGTTGCAAATATTTGTCTTGGCACCATGCCAAGTGGTTAGAGACCATTTCATCTCTACAAAGAGATGAAAGAAGTACAAAAATCTAATTGGAATTGGTGTTGTTGAGAGGAGTGGGAGGATTTAAGGCTAATATCTAGTAACTACAAGTTACGTTTGTCCGCTATTTGTGGAACTGAAGTACTTGGAAAAAGCAAAATGGCTTCTGAAAGAGCCTTCAAAATAATGTATAGAATACAGGTTGAAAACATTTTTATGTCCAGAGGAAAGGCTTGAATCTACTTTTTGTTGTCTTTAATTTGAAATCAATAACAAAAACTGGATTTGCTTGGTAGATTTCCCCAAAACAGGAGTACTGCCAGCTCTTATGATAGATGCGTTGTTCCCATTTTTCTTTCTCCAGACTCTTAAAATACATTTGGGTCTGCTTGGGACCTAAGCAGTGTGAAGCACTAAGCATTTCCAAGGAGTTTGTGACTTACGGCAATGTTGACTGAGCCACAGCATCATTCAGTTGTGCTTGTGCTGTGTCTTTTTTCTGTGTGCTGATGTTACAGCTGGTGGGGGCACTCCAGATGCAGTGCTCTCTGGGGTCCAAGGGATAGCTTTGTGGGAAGGCAGTGCTGTGAACTGGGTCATGGTTTCAAAACCTTTTTGTACAAGCTGCTGAAGGTACACCAAGATGCTTACATGTTATCCCCCAGTGACAGATTCACATGAGCACCCTAGAGCCAGGAGCCTTTTATGCTGTTCTATCCCTCCCACCAGATTTCCCTGCCCTGTAAATATCCTCCTCTTTTGCATCCCTCTGCTGCTTCTGCCCACCTGTGCCCTGGTGCCATGGGAAGAATGGTACACAGCTTCTGGCTACGCAGCACTTCCAAAGCTAAGTACCAGACTGTCTGGGAAGTGCTGAATTATGTGCACTCGGCAATTCTGGCGCTTTTCTTTAATGTTTTATGACAAAGGATAATATCGAGTTACCTTAAGTTTTGTGGCTCTCAGCTGTTTTCTTAGGTGGGGTGTTTTTTTTGGGAGGGGGTGTTGTGTGTGGTTTTTTTTTGTGTGTGTTTTTTTTTTTTGTTTGTTTTGTTTTGTTTTGTTTCTAATCAATTGCTCAGTCTGGTAAGGTGGTTGGCCACATACAGACCAATATAAATGGTAATGGTACCCTGACTGGCTGGAGTGTAACCATGTAGATTGAAAAAAGTTGCTACCAAACATAACTCTTTCACAGCACGCACCAGGAACTCTTTTATTCCTGTGGCGTCCTGCAGCTAGAGGTAGGATGGACAAGATGTGAGGGAAAGAAGAGAGGCAACATAATGTTATCCTTGTCGAACAAGATGGAACACGTCTGTTTATTCCCGGATACGCAGGATTACATTTAGGACTCTTAAGAGAAGCAACCACTAAAGTCAATCCCACTTTCGCCTAGAAAATGGACAGACTGTCTCTTGGTGACAAAGACCCTCAGACAGGCATCAGAGCAAGTGAAGCTTGCTGTGTCACATTTTGTGGAAAATAAGATTGGACTCATTCTATCAATCTTCTTCTCTAAACCTCTTTTTTTTTTTTTTTTTTGTTGTTTTGTTCTGCTGCACACCCCAGAGGACATGATGGTTATTGGATATATTTGTTTGCTGTGGCAGATGAGTGAAAAGTTTTACTCTGATGCTGTGGCTTGTTCTGAGCCCCTGGTAGTGTCGTGTTCAGCTGAGGCTCTCATCTGAGCCTGCGGGTGTGTGCGTAAGCACGTGCAGAAATGCCCCTGCCTGCCAGGCACAGTGAGAGCTTGCTGTTATTGCTGTCTCAGCTGCATGACAGATTTATTTTCTTCTGCATAGTTGCAGTGACTCTTGCTCATGTTCTGTCCTTATTGGTGCCACTAGCGTCTCCTTTTGAGTCTGATCTAATGCAGGGAGGAAAATCTTCTTTGCTGATGGTGTTGGACTCTTTGGCTTTGTTCCCCTGCTGAATAGCAACTTGAATTTCTTGGCCTCTTGTTCAAGGTCCCACTGTGCTGCTCCACAGTGTGCCAGGCTGGCTGGATTTGCAGCATTCCCTGCAGCCATCAGTGCCCAGTGCATAGGTGGCTTACAACTTGCTCTGGTGCTCTTCTACTTCCTGCAGCTCCTTGAAGAGCTTGCAAAGCCTCCAGGAGACTTACAAATTCAGGTTTCTATGTACCAAGTTTTTATGAGACAGTAAATAAACTTGCTGTGAATTACTGCTGTGTTCACGAGCGTCCTTAGTGGCTTGTCTGATGTTTTCCTTCCTCCCTGGCATTGTGTGCAGAAACATTCTGTCCAGAATGTTTCCAGATTCTTTCCAGAGTGCGTCCTTGGGGGTAGTGGGATGTGCACAGGTGAAACGCACTTCTTGTATTGGTGAAATTTTCTGTCTGTGTGTCTTGCTAGGGGAGTTTTCAGGAGGTTATCCTGAGATGATGGAGGGAGTGCCATTACTCTCTGTAAGAAATAAAATTGAGGCAGTAATGGTGGCTGGTTAACCAGAGTGTCTTATAGCCAGAGGCTTGGTTGTTTTGTTGTTTTTTTTTTTCTTCTCAGTAAACCAGAAGATAAGCATTCAAAAGGAGATCTAGTCCTGAGCCTATCTGCAAGATCTTAAAATGGAGCCAAAATCCCTTCTAAATAGGGCTCCCTGGCTTTCAGTTTCAGGAACATCTGAGTTCTGGGAGTCTGTCACAACCCACACCCAGGCTGCTTTCTGCAGTCTGGTATCAAAATTCACTGCAGCTTTTCTTTCTTAAAAACCAGCCTTTGGTATCCATCACAGCCACTTTTGGCCAAACTGAATATAACCTGGGGGTCTGATAGCAGCACAGTCAGCCGTGGCAGGGGCTGTGAAGTGACCAGATATCCAGTTTAATGCACTAAATTAAAATGAAACTGCCCAAGTATTATAGAAGGAAAAGAGATTTGGCTCCTCGTGTTCACTGACTCTATGCAATAAACAAAACTCAAACCGGTTTTAGTCATTTAACTCTGTACCTAGTTATTAAATGCTTGCTAGTGCATTAAATGAAGAATTAGTGTTACAAATGATTCTACTCTGTTAGCAAATATTAATTTAGTTACTTTCCTAGAAAAACCCTTCTCAAAAAATTTTATCTTTATTTTGCTGTTCCCAGATCCTAGAATCTCCAGTAGAATCCAGATTGTACTTTAGGTTGTATTTAAATTGATCTGCTCGGTATTTTTCTGCCAATAAACACAAGTTCTTCCCCAAAAGTGCTGCCTGCTCTTCCTGAAATATCTAGGGTAGTGCCTGATGCTGCCAACAGTAAATAGCAGCCCAGGTAATGGGATTGGCTCCTGCTCAGGGAAGAGATGTGAAGGAGTTAAAATTTTTCAGAAGTGGACTGCAGATGGAACTGAACTATGCTGGTGCCGAGCCTGTGAGATCTATTAGTTTTGACAACCTCAGTTATTCTGGTGCTTCTCATCATCTGTAAAGTTAACAAGGGCTGATAAGAGATGATGAGGCACCACACGGGTTTGTATTTCAGAACTCATAAATATCCCACAATACCATTTTTCTTACAATCAGATACATTAATTTGTTGACTGTAGATGTTGCTGAATATTCACTTGGTGCAGAGGTTTAACAAAGGCACTGCAAGGATAAACATTTTTAAATCATCAGATAGAAGCCATGGTTGTGCTGTGTGCTCAGCTGTTATGTGTTTTCAAGTGCATGTTCTAATTTTACTGAAATTGTTGATTTCTTTGACCCGCTTTCTTCCTTGAAAGTATGATTCATAGGCAACCTTCTCCTGCAGCTGTATTTCTATCCCTTTTTGGTGTGACTTGGTAATTTCAAACTAGCGAGTCAGATACCTGAGGGTGAATTTAATTTGAAATAAACCTTACTCTTGGAAGAACAATTTTTATGAAGGGATCAAACAATGTAACATACAATCTTCTCAGGCTGCATGTCACCTGGAGATGCCTGCAACTCAAATTAAGTAAAGATGCTCTTTCAACCAAAAAAATTCTATAAAATATAGTGTGGACAAACTCTCCAAAGTAGTAGTTATTCTTGCTCCTGCTATAATAAGATGAAGCACACAAATATCACTTGATTAACAGCTGCAGTATTAATTTCCCTTTTTGGTTGCTTGACTCACAGCAAGAATCGTGTCAATGCAGCAGAGAAGCAATTAAATTGATTTTAATCTTTGTCAGAGAAGATAACATGCCTTTTTCTCTCCTCATTTAAATAATTAAAGTTTCAGCAGGTATTATTTCTAGCTTTAAAGAAATTGGTATCTTAATGTAATAGAATCCTTGTAATTATACACTTAATGGATCTTAATAAGTTAATCATGGTTTTTCATTTAAAATGTTTTTTTTTTACTTATTAAACTTTTATTTGCTTTGATGGTTATGCTTTTAAGAGGGTAGAAAATATTAAAAAAATAAAGTTCTAAAAAAAGCCTCACATCTTTTTTTTTTTTTTCCATATTCCTTTCCATGGCCTTTCAAATTTATTCTCAGTAGTTGGATTTCAACACATGCTTTAAAAATTCTTATCCAGTGAAGCTTTCTGTTATGCTACAGTTAATTATTTTGTTGAAAAAGCTTCATGTAATGAGGACAAACAAATACTCTTTTATCTTTGTTGTAGTGCAGACTCCAGTTCTGCAGGAGTATAGCAAATATTTCTTTGTCCTCTTTGATCCAAGCTGTTAGGCAGTATTTGGGGTCCTCCAGGTTATTCCCATTAGGCAGGAAAATGGCTGGCAGAGTCAGGTGTGCCTTTGATGTGATGCTCTGTTTACCAGGAGCGTGGGTACAGCATTTCCCTGCATTCACTAAGGAAACAGTCTTGCCTGGCACTGTCCCTGTCAAGTCCCAAGCTTGTGTGCTCAGGCAGCATTTTACCCCACAATCTTTCTCTTGGTAATGACTTGACATTGCAAACTGCAAATTTATTTCTTTTGTTTTGAATTTTCCCCCACTCCCTTGGAGCAGGATTGCCACCGCTCTTTCGTTATTTGTTCTGGTTTTCTGGATGACAGAACCTTAACCCTTCTTGCTGAGAAAAAACCCGATCCAACAGCAAACCACTTTTGTCTGGAACATCCATGAATGCTCCCTGCTCCGTTATGACCCACTTCATATAGGAAAGGGTGCAGTAAAAAGTTTGCTTGCCTTTTAAAGGGGACAGATGCCCTGGTCTAACCCAGGAAGACTGGGTTCTTGGACTCCCCTGGCTGTTGCAGGGGCTGTAGTGAGCCCTTGGAGCCCATGGGTACCTTGTACTTGCCAAGGGCAGGGACTCACTGATACAGAGCCAACTTTTGCTTTGGAATTTCAGTCTATAATTCTTGTGGTTCTTCCTATACTGGCAAGAGAGGGGAAAGGAAAAAAATATGAAAGATTAACTACTTTGCAAGGTTTAGTACAAAGGGCTCTAGAAATATTTGGAAAGTGAAGGTGTTTCCATCGGGAAATCTTTACATTTTGAGAATAAAAATAATGCAAAATGACATAGTGATAGGTTATGTGAAGCTTTTGTTAAAAAAAAAACAAACAAACTGTGAACCTACAACTAATATGCTTTGTATTCTATGAACAAAAATTGAAAACCCCTGTACCTACTGTATGAATTACTAGAAGTTAAAAAATCATTGAAACTGATGTTTTCTCATACAGTAGATTTGGTCATGCTCTTTGAGAATTCCCATTTGCTCAGTGATCTTGATAGAAAATATTTGTTTGTATCATTGTTTATATTCCTGAATTTGAATTGAAATCAGTTGCACCCTAATTTTTTTTATAAGAACTTTTTTCCCATGTATAAATTATGGTAGTGATGAGCAACACCACATATAAGCAGCAGGGAGCATACCAGCATTTGATTTGTGTCCATGTTGAACAGCAGCTCTGTATTTATTTTCTTTTTTTTTAACTGCAGATTAAGGTTCTTTTTATGATTTTTTTTCTCTTTGTCTAGAAAAATGCTTCATATTTGGTCTTTTCTTTGAATAGATATAAAACCTTCTCTTCTAAAATACCTTGTTATGTGTGATTTGGAAGCTGTATTAAAGTGACAGATTTCCTTTTCCTCAGGTTTCATCACAGGTGATGCAAAAATTTTTGGCAGAGGGCTAGACATAACAGATAGTACAACTACATGAGAGATGCTTGTGGGGCTTGTGTGTATTCCTGCATCCCAGAATGAAGTAATTAAAACAAAACAAAACCACCAGCAGGAAAAGCAGAGAAAGTCACTTGTTTGCAGTCTCTCTCAGCCTGGTTCTGATTTCTCAGTGAATAAAGCTACTGCAATGTGATTGCTGGACTCTCAGGATGTTCATTACTTTGCTTGGTAAAGGTCTTCACATATCTTTTGAGCTCTGAGAACTGGCTGTGTCAGTTCTTAGGTATGTACACTTCTGGGAGACAAATATAGTTTCATAAAGCAAATGTGCGTAGAAAGACTGCTATTCTTTCATCTCCAGTTTTTGAAAGGAAGAATTCCTCTCTTCTGTGCACAATTAACTTGTATGTGCAAGAGCCTGTTGCTCCGTGGCTTGGGTGACACCTCTGTGTTCTGCATAGGTGAAAAAAATGCTCGTTGTTGAACTTAAAATCTGTTTCATGGGGTCTAATACAATCAATTAACTTAATCTGGTCTCATTTATATCCTTGTGCCATATGGTATGTGCAGGCAAAGATTGAGTCCAGGCGGGAATTTTATGGAAGAGAATTGCAAATGGGGATGCAAGGGAGAAACAGGGCGGTTAATCAACAGAGACGGGTGCTTGATAAATACATGCTGTTTACCCTAAATAGGGAAAAGATACGTAACAGATGCTGAATTCCTCAGTACACTTGGCAGCTAACACGCTTGGTAGCAACAGCAGTATGAACAGTGTAAGTGAGGTGGCATATAGGAAGGGATAGTCTTTAGCTAAGAACCGAGTTGGAAAAGATACTGCTTGTTGCCTTGCCTACGAAGTCATTACTGGGAGTTTTACAGGCATTCTGCAGATAAAAGATAATACTGTCTGAATGGACTAACATTAGCAATTACTGCCTATATTGCTCTTTGTTTTTCCTCTTTCAAGATCTCTGCTGAAAATGATTGCAACTGCTTCCTAGTATAAGTTTTTGTAGGGCAAATCTGCTCTGCCATGTATTCTCAGTTGCATCCTAAGTTTTTGATCAGAAACATAGAGATATAAACCTTTATCTAAATGATTTTTGAGACATTATGTCAAGAATAATCATTCTTGGCCATCCAGGTCTCTTAAATGTCAGCCAGTGGATAGTTACCACTGGTAATACAGAGCACAGATTGTTTAAACTGTTTAGGTGAAGCTTGTGAACTGGTGGTAGGGTGTTTTTTTGGTTTTTTTTTGTGGTGACTGCAACTGAGAATGCTTTTGCCTTTACTGATACATGTTTCAGGCTGATTTCCTTATTTGTATAGTTCTTCCAGTCCCACCTTACTTTTAGGAAATATCTAGAAGCCTGGTACTAGGATCTGAATTTTTTCTTTCAGTCAAAATTTTCATAAGTCTGACTTAAAATGGTTTGTGTAGTAAAAATCACAAGGTAGCAGGTGTCATTGTCCTGATAGATATTTTTGTTGTATTTGTTTTGCTACAACTAAGAACTGATTTGGCAAAAGCCCTTCACCCTCCATATCAGGCATATAAAATATTGTCATTAAAAATCCATAGGAAATGCCTTAATGACTCCTCTATGAAAAAAATTTACTAACTCGTATTGTATGTAGAAAACTTTCCAGTCTTCATCACTGGGTGTATGTGTGTGTGTTAATAATGCCCTCAGTAACCATGCATGACACACTGTTGTCAGATGGCAAAAGACTCTCAATCTTCTTTGTCACTTCATTTGTTTGAATATTTTATCTAGGAGTCAGTGATTGAAATCACCTGGTGTTTGTTTAGAGTGAAGCTGTACTATACCTTACTGCTTATCTGTAGTTGAGCTGAACAGCTCCTCATAAAAATTTTATTTTTTTTTTCCAAAAGCAAATTCAGTTGTCCTGTTAGTAGCACAGGTTAAAAGCATTTCTCAATTTTAGATGCAATAATTTCAGTCTAATAGCAGTACCTTTTCTTGCCTTCTTCTACCTACTCAAGTAGTTTTAAAATGTAGTTTGATAGGAAAAGGTATATATGGTATGGCTGCCTGATGGTGGGAGAGCAGACCTGGTGATCCAGGCAGCCCTAACCCATCCTGCCTCCCCAGTGCACTGAGGCTGGGGCTAAATCGTGTCTGGCCAAGCAACACAGCTCTCAGCAATGTGGCTCTGCTGAAAGGGTGCCTGGGCTAGGCAGCAGCACCACAGGTCTCCATGCTTGTGCAGCCTGGGGCCTGTGCTGCTTTCCAGGTCAAATGTTGAAGCATGTCTTGTGGCTTCCTAATGCTCTGTGTCAACCAGCTGAGATGGAGCATTCAAGAGCTTAAACCTAAAAAATAAATGGGTTGACATTTCAGGTGTATTTACCTTTTGTGACCTGCAGGGTACTTACAGCTTGCACAGGAGGAAAGGGAAGCTGAGATTTCATGTCTTAGTCAGGCTTGGTTTCCAGCCTCTGAGGCCACTGGCAGTGCCAAACACTTTGAAGTAGTACCAACAGTATGAACATAGTTTACAGTCAATAAATTTGTGTGCTCCAGACTAAGCATGGCTGCTTTATTTTGCCCCTCTTGTGAAATCGCCCATTGTCAATACTGTGAATAGAAGGTGCTCAGAGTAGCAGTGGGAGGATGCAATGTGGTAATAGGTGTGATGGAGGGCAGGAATCTGTTAAAAAGCCAACTGTAGTTGCAGCACAGAGGCCTTTAGGACACAGTAGTTATAGCAGTGGTAAGATGTGAGCCTCTGGGGAAGAATTAGAGAATATGTGCTGACAGTTAGACTTGCTTTTCTCTACTTTTGTTTATTTGTGTGAAGTTCTATTGTCAGTCACTGTTTTCTTTGCCTAGTATGAAAGTCTTGTATCTTTTTTGTCCTGCAGTGCTTTGGTAGGGTGATAGGCAGGGTAAAAGTGTGGGTGCTCCTTGGGAAAAGATGAATTAGTTGCATTGGACTGTCTTGCGTGCAGGGCTGCATACAATGGCTGCTCACCATCCAGCAGCTACACACACAGTGTGATCCATCAAAAGTTGTCTTGTGTGTTCTAGGGTTAGTGTCAGTGTATGCCATGCTTCCATGGTACTCTGGTTCCTAGGAAGTTTATCCTTACTTGCATGTCTGGCTTCTGACATGTGACCTCATTGGCTGAATCTGCCAAGTTCTACTCCTGCTTTCCCTTTGAAGCACTCAGCTGTCCAGGCCCCTGTTTCCTCATCTCACCTGTCCTTGGGGCTCAGTAGCCACTGGTACCTGTTTGGAGTCTGCCAAGCAGGGCTCTGCAGCAGCCACTCTTTTTGGATAGGACTCAGCAATTCTGTCACTTTGACCCTCAAAATAGTCACAGGATACCAGAATCAGTTAGGTTGGAAAAGACCTCTGAGATCATAGAGTCCAACAGATGACCCAACATCACCATGTTAACCAGACATCAGTGCCATGTCCAGTCTTGCTTAAACACTTCTAGGGATGGTGATTGCACCACCTCCCTGGGCATCCCATTCCAGTGTCTAATCAGCCTTTCAGTGAAGACTTTTTTTCCTAATGTCCAACCTAAGCCTCTCCTGGTGTAACTAAGACCTGTGTCCTCTTGTCCTATCACTAGTCCTGGACTCACCCCAGGTTTGATGCTTGATCTGACAAAGAATGCTTCCCTTATGGCTTTGGTTATGCCTCTTCAGGGAGAACAGAGTAATAAAGAATAGAAACCCTCTTTTTCAAGTGAATTTCTCATTCCTAAACCTTAAATGACAATGTGGGACTTGCAGCATAGTGAAAGTGGGATGGAGAGTGTGGGCTCTGATTTTACCTTGTAAATCTGTGCCATATTTTTTCCTGCTTGCCTGTTGTGATAATAGTGGTAATATAGCTTTTCTTTCACATTGTCTATATGTAAAGGCTTTGATGTTTCATTCATTGCAGTTCACTTCTGCAGAGCAGTTTCCATGTGTGCTCCTGACGTGTTTGTACCGTGACAGTAACAGAGCCATAACTGGCTGATGGGTAATTGAGAACTCTGTGCCTCCACAGTGAAAGGTAAACACAAATGGTCATCCACAAATAAAATGAAATTCTGGGTTTTTTGAGTACAACTCAAATACTAATGCAGTAACTTCTGCAGTCTCATTCTATGTGTCGTGTTGTCCACTTCTTGTATCATTGAGAGCATTGTGTGATACGAAATCTTTGAAAACATTGAAGAGCTGTACAGTTGCACCTGGCTGATCTCTCTCATTCCATTCATTATATTTTATGTCATATTGTATCATCTTTTATTCATCTCTTCACTAGTTAACTTTCCCTTCTTTTTAATTGCTCATTATAAAGTTCTTTTTTTCAAACTTGTAGTACTTTTCATTTTACCACTGTGAACCTATTTTGGTTTTGATTTGTGGATTTTTTGTTGTCTTCAAATAATTGACCATGAAAAAATATGATATTATGCTGGTTTTGGCTGGGGCATGGTTAATTTTCTTCACAGTAGCTGCTCTGGGGCTGTATTTTGGATTTGTGCTGAAAACAGGGTTGATAACCCAGGGGTATTTTAGCTATTGCTGAGCAGCATTTACACAGCAAAAGGCCATTTCTGTTCCTCACCTCACCAGTGAGGGGATTGCGGGTACACAAGGAGTTGGGAGGGGACACAGTCTGGACAACTGACCCCAACTGGCCCAGGGGAGATCCCAGACCATATGGAGTCATGCTCAGCACATGAAACTCGGGGAAAGAGAAGGGAGGAGGGGTACTTGGAGTGATTACACTCAGCTGTATGGTTTCATGGGCATGGCGGTATTTGGTCAAAGTTGCACTTGATAATACTGGAGGTCTTTTCCAACTCATTGATTCTGTGATAGTGTTTGTCTTCCCAAGTCACAATTAACTGCAATGGAGCCTGGCTTTCCTGGAAACGGCTGAGCACCTGCCTGCCTGAAGTACTGAATGAATTCCTTGCTTAGCTTTGCTTTGCTTGTGTGTATAGCTTTTACTTTCCCTCTTGAACTGTTTTTATCTCAACCCACAAGTTTTCTCACTTTTACTTCTCTGATTCTCTCTGCCATCCTGCCTGGGGGAGTTAGCAAGTGAGTGGCTGTGTGGTACTTAGTTGCCAGCAGGCATTAAACCATAACTGGTATAAAGATGAAGAAAAATGATATAATAGCTCCAGCTTCTCTCCTGTACAACCTAATGATTATCACTAGTGTTGGGAAATGAATTTTCAGAATTTATGATTCTCCAGGAAAAGAGGTAAGAGGGAAACAGGAGCTGGGGCATGCAGATAATAACAGAAATAACTTCAACTGAGATATTCTTTCTCACCTTGTGTCTTATCTAATTATGACATGATTGTTTGCTGTTCTCTGGTATTTTACTGTATGGGCAAGTGAGCCCATTTCTGAGATTTAACAGATCACAGATGAGAAAAAATAGATTAACCTGAGCTTTCTTCTTAGTCTTGCTCTCTCCAATGTTGCCTACACCAGATGCTCCCTTTATTACCAAACTATTCCCGCTGGGTGTTTGTTGAGGGGTGCTCACATTGCAAGGAGGGGGTCTCAGCTCTCATTGACTTCTGCTTGACAGATTCTTGGACAGCAAACTGAATGAGTTATTAAGAAACAAAGGTGACATGCAAGCAAAGTGCCCAGAATAAGAGCATTTTATCTTCCTGTAAGTATGACTTCAACATTCTAGTTTTGGAAGTCTAATTTAAAAATAATTCAGTGCCTCACTGTTTAATTCTCTTGTGCTGTTGATGTGGGAGACTTCAGAGCGACAACAAAAATAAAGTAATAAAAGCAGACAATGACTTTGGTTATGTATTGTGTATCATAAATATTTGTGTCTCTGACTGGTTTCATTTTAGCTAGCTGAGGAAATATAACTTGCTGAAGGCGGTTACCTTTGTTCAAAGCCAACCGAGACAGCACCAGCACTCAGTAATTACAGCCATACAGTTTCCAGGAGACTCCTTCTTCACCAGACCTGTCGTCTCATGTCCCCATTTGTAACACTGTTCATTATATTCAACCTGCTGCCGTCACTCCAGAGCTTTCAAAAGGTATTCTGTGGGCTATCGTGCTGCAGGACGTGGATAATGAAATAGTTAGATGTGACTTGTATTATAATCGGCTCACCTAACTTTCATTTGGCTTGAAAAGTAGACTTAATAAAAGCAAGAGTGAAAGGCATTTTATGTTTTTAATAAGGAGTCTCATGTGCTATAACCTGCTGTTTTTCATTGTGTGTCTCTTCTCATGGTTTCTTTTTGAGGCACCTGACAGAAGAAGAGGAGTGAATGTCTCTTAATCTTAAAGCTTTTTGAAAAACTGCAGTGGTAATCAACAGTACTCATCAGTAATTTCCAACTGCAGTAAGTGACTCAAAGTTTTTACATCTACATCTTATTTTAAATGGATAATTATTTGTTAATGGTGAAGACAGTCCTCTTCATCAAAAGCAGAACCAAAATATCTACGCACTCTAGAACAGCACATCTGTTTAATCAATTATTAGCAATTTTTTTTTCAGTATCTAATAATAAATCTGTAAAAATCCCTCTGCCCTTACAGTATCTCCAGTTGGAGTGTAAAGGAGGTAAAGGAGTTTGTGCTGCTCTGTTCTGTGGTGAGACAGAGCCACGCTTCACATCAAGCTTTAGAAATTCCTAGAAGAGCAAGGAATAGAGACAAGTTCAAACACTGAAACCTGGGTGTGACGACCATTGGAAAATAGCTTCCTAATGTAAACCAGAACTCTTTGTTGTAGTGCTGTTACCTTTGTTTGACTAGACAGTCATTGCTACAGGTGATCCACAGCGTAGCTCCAGGGAAGCCACATCCCTGCTGCTGCAGACCTGGGTAAGCATATGCACCATAGCACAGATGAGAGGCAGGATGCAGGTCTGTGGGCAGGATAAATTGAAGGTGAGGTGGAAATGCAGCCACTGTAGGTACTTCTAAATATCTGAGGTCATATGCATAGTGATAATAGCAGTAAGGGGGGAGAAAAGGGGGAAGAAAAGCCCTGTATCCCCAAATGGGCAGCTGTGCTCTCAGTGGAATAGGTTCAGTAAATGCAGGGGTGACTGATGGGACTGCATGAAACAAGAGCTGGCTAAAAAATACTTGCTCTGTAAAAACCAGAGGTAGTGTTGGCCAGTGGCAGAAAGCTCTTTGAGGGGAGGTAGCTGGTTACCTGCCCCTTTGATTAAGAACGTTTGGGCTTCGGTGCACACTGTCTTCACCTTCCAGTTCTCTTTGCACTTGTTCTGGGTATAGACCCAGAACTGTACCACCAAAAATACTACTTTCAGCTATGATTGTAAAGTCATGGTATTCAGTTTTTCTCCTTGTCACGGTTTCTAATAAATAGTCACATTTCCTGTAAACTTCAGATACCTACTTTGTACCTTCTTCTACTTAATCTTGCCCTAAACTCCAGTTCAAGTAGGTGCAACTCTCTTCTCCTTATAATATTAGTTGTGCAAAATATACAGTAGCTTTAGTAACCACTGCCTTCTCTTGACAGTTTTTGATGGATTGGTTCAGGGACTTGTGTCAATACCTTGTTATGTCATTTTAGCTCTGCAAGAAGCAGGCAGCCAATGGCTGGATTTTCTAGGCTGTTTACATTTGGGAAAGGTAGGTGTATGGAAGACAAATATCTGTGATTATGCAAGAAGATCTTGCCTTTTTATATTTATAATGCCCAGAGAAGTAATCAGAGACATCTTGTGAGAGCTTTAGACAGAGCTAGGCAAACCCCCCCCCCCAAAATCAAAACAAAACAAAACAAATCCTCAAAACCCCCAAAACCCAAACCCTCCAACCAAAAAAAACCAAAAATAAAACCAAACAAAACAAAACAACAAAAAAAACCCCAAACAAAAAAATAAACAAACAAAAAAAACCCACACAAAAAAACCCCACCAACAAAACAAAACCCAAAGAAACACCCACAAAAAAAAATTAAGAAATCTTTTAGTTAAGTTTATTGCTGAAGAGAAGACCTGGAACAAGAGCCTTGGTCATGGTCTTTGGAACCATGCTGGCGTCCCATCTACCTCCTCCCCCTGAAAACCTATTACTTGTCATCCCTTTCCCACTAACAGTTTCCAAGATTTCCTAAACTCCTTTCAGCTGCACTCACACATGACTACTCACTGACCCTTGGAATCCCTCCTGTCACTCACAACCTATTCTGCAGACCCACCAAAACCATGTTTTCTCTTCCCTGCTGAAATGCCTTCAGCTGGTGGAGCCCAGCTGTGCCTCGGTGGCCCTTTAACCACTTCCACTTGCTCTGACCTCTCATTCTCAGCTTTGCAACAGGTATGGTCTGTTTTCAGTTCCTTTAGCCAGGCAGTGTTTGTGCTGTGTGAAAGGGAATGCTGCCTCACTGCATTAAATGATCCAGCTGTTGAAAGAAGTATTTTTAATTACAGGATATTGAATGAAGTATGATTTGTCATATTGTGTACTGGCTAGTAGATGTAATAATGCATCTTTTCTACAATTATACAAGTTAATAAGATTTCTATTGACTACAGTTTCAGGAAAGGTCTCTGTGGTGGGAGATACTTAGTTTGTTGAAGTCAATGACACAAGTCTGGTTAAACTCAGTAACAACAAGATTTAACCACTAACTGACTAATCAGATGAAAAATAGCAGTGAAATGATCAGATCACTTACAGGTTATTCTTACACTTCCTCAAGCTGCCAAAGCTTTATATGATACTTAAATCAATTTGGTAAGCCTTTTTCTCTTCAGCTGTGACTGTGTGCTATATCCTTTGCAGCCAGAGGTCTTTCTGGACCTTTCCACCAGTGGTGGCCAATACCTCTGTGGCAGTGTGCACCCCTGTTTTAAAAATAACAGAATCATATTGGACTAAATCCAGAAGTGGTGTATGTGGAAATGAGTTGTTGGTCCTACCCTGTGTGGGAGGACTGCTGGACACTGAAGTGGACATAATTTGCTCTCTTTAGGGGGTTGGACTGAGTTACTTATGGGAGAGCTAATGTTCCTTGGAAATGTCAATCAGTTTTCATTTTAATAACATGCCTGGTAGAATTCAAAACTGACATTTAATATTGACACTGCGCATGAACTGACATGTCATTATACACATGCTAACCTAGATTTATAAAATAATAAAATCATTGTGGTTTAAATTCCCACAAAATATTGATGGAAAAAGTGTCATACGCTTATGGGAGTAAGTTTACTTGCTAATGTGTTTGCCATTTTTTACTGACCTTATTGTGAATGCAACCTTGCTGCAGGCTCCTGCAAATTGGAGCTCTGCTACAGTATTTCTGTTCAGTTAATACCTGCAGAGCCACATATTTACTGGAAGAGCACTCTATTCTTCCTCCCTTCCTTCTGGAATACATTACCCTAATAACCAAAATGACAGTCTAGAATAATACATCTTTATTTATTGATGTATTTCTTGGTTCTGCTCTGTGATAAGAGGCATAGTGATTTCATTCAAGCAGGCTATGACACTGACAATTTCTTTCTACTTCAGTGTTCATCTACCTGAAGGAAAACCAGCCTGAATCAAGAAGAAAGAATTTCCCTTTATTTGCTGTGCTAAAATAAAGCTGTGCTAAGGGAACATGAAGGGTGCAAAGGCATGCTTTCAGTAGGGGGAGGAGATTCCAGAATTAACACGGTCAGTGTCATGTTTTAGGACTTTCATACTCATGCATTATGATACTGCCTTTTGTTAGAATTTGCATACTATTTCAGTTGTACAGTAATGCTTTAAAATGGTTTTCAATTATGAGAACGGTAGGTCTTTTGGGGAATACTAAAGACAGAAGATTTTTGTAATTTCTGAGACAGAAGTGGTGGAAAGATTGAAGGAAGACAGAGTGGTATTCATGTGGAAAAAGGTGGGGTTTTTTTTATTGGTAGTGGGGTGTTACTTATCTCCTAGAGGTAAAAACTTAGAACTGGAAAAGAGGTTAATTCATGGCAGATCCTCCACTGTAAATCAATTCAAGTTAAAAAAGGAATTAAACAGCTGAATGGAATTATTGTCCAGCTTGGAAAAAGAACTAGTGTTTGATCTTTGACAGGAGATCTTTAGTTTCAATTTTTGTTTCTGTATTTATCTAATTATGGTATTTGGTAATTTGTGTTATTGTGTAATATGGTATTTTGTGTTGGTTTCCCTTCCTTGGTTACCTGAACTGTAGCTTGGTTCCCTTCTGGAGGGAATTTCCTTCTGTGGTGGGTACAGACAGCATTATACAGATGAATTTTGTGCATTTAAGAAAAGAAAAATATGAAAAGAGAGAAATGCTATTTCTGGAAAAAAAATATTTATAATTTGGCCCTGAATTATCAAACTTTATATAAGCACTATGCAGGGAATTTCTACTTCTGTGTTTCAATATAATGAAGTGGGATGACAGCTAGAGAAAGAATCTAAGAAATTTGATAAAAATAATATTTGAGGCATTTAGATGGGGGAAAAGAGCATGTGTTTAATAAAAATATGCCTGTGAGCAGGTAAAGTCACATTGCCCTGAAAGAATCCTGTCACATCAAGGCTGTGAAGAAATACAGATGAGTTGTTCCAAGTTGTTTTGGACAGTATGTATCAGGGTCATTAAAGCCAACCTTCAGATACAGTGAAAAATTAATTTTCCAACATAGTAGAAAGTGAGAGAGGAACTGAAACTATGACATTTGTGTTTGAATATAAAAAGGACACAGAAATTGAAGGAGAACAGACCTGAGATGCTAAGGGAGGCACAGGGGGCCTGTAATGACCTTGTCACTTATATTCCACAGTAATGTGCAGTTCTTCCCTTCCTGCAGAGATTTCTATTGAAATTACCCATATCTACATAGTTCTAATAAACCTGCTTGTAATTAGGTGGACCCAAGTTGCTTTCTGAGATTTGCTGTGGAAAGAAAAATAGAACTATCTGTTCTCAAGTGAAATGAATGGTATTTGATCACAGAATGGGCTGAGTTAGACTGAAAAGTTCAATATTTGATGTTTGGGGAAAAAATAAAGAATCTTAGAATTGCCTCTGAAGAAAGAGGAGCAAATTAATTTATTGTTTCTTTGTGTTGGTAAATAGAAGTATTGCAGTTTGTACAAAAGAGAATGCTTTACGTTTCTCTTGAAAAGAACAGAAAAACAATGTTGGGTGAGCAATGCAGAGGGAGTTCAGAAGCATTGGGATATACTGAGTTGAAAGTAAGAGGCATTTCAGTTCGATAAGTCGTTTATAAATAGCATTGAAATAAAATAATGATCTTTTAAGAACAAACATGTTATGCATTTTGAAGAGGTAACTTTTAAAATAGTCCAATAGTTTTCACGTGATTAATTGCTTTGGACTTGAAACCTAATAGATATCTTTGCCTTCCTTTTTAGTAGTGTCAAAGGGAGAAATATAATGAACAGTAAAGGAAACAGCAAGACAGAGTGTGTTTCTCTAATTCTTTCCAAAATTATACATAATTTTACTAATGTTATTGTTCTCCACCCTTCCACCCCCTCATTATATAGATATACATGGATTAATGTGTTAAAATGGAAATTTGATTTAGGGCTAAGCAAACTATTTCTATGGAAATGATAACATTGTTGATGTCCTTTGGTTTGGGAATCGTTCCAGAAAATGCAATCCATCAGTTTTTCTTCAGTCTAGACACAGGCCAGAAATAATGATCACTTTTGCAAATGAGTGCAGTATTAATAGGGACCTTTGTGTTTTGATTTTCATGATTTTGAACAGCTGCAGTTTATAGAGGGGTGTGTGCATATATATATACACACACATATATATACACGCACACATATATATATATGTGCACACACAGAGATAAAACCTTTCAGTGTGTTTAGGTTTTTTTTTTTACCATGTGAGTTTTCTTAAAAGACAGCAGATGTTAATGAAATTTTCTTTGACCATCTTTTAGTCTGCAAACTGTTCAGCATCATTTGTATTCTTAACCATTTCTCTAGTTCTGGTCAAGTAGGGAACTAAGAAGCACTGACTATCTAAGTGTGTATGATCTTGTGTGGGACTAATGGCTTTCTTGAGATTATCCACAAGCAAAAGTCTAAATAAATCTAACCCATTTGAAGAGTTAAGGATAAAGTAGTCTCACAATGAAAAGTTAAAATTTGTATTCTAGTTCCAGAGCATCATGTGCTGGGTTTCACCAATGGACACATACTGATGGTGCTGGGAGAGCCAAGAAGTTACACTTACACAGTTACATCTTGTCTAGAAGCAGGGTAGTGTTCAGTGGGCTTCTGTCTGATTCTCTTGGGTACTTCCAAATGGCAAAACCAACATGAGAAATGTAAACACACCTTAATCTGTACTTATTTATTAAGAAAAGTATTCAAATACTGTTTTGCTGTAAGAGCTGGCATTATTTTTGTATTGTTTGCAGTAATACGTATGAAACTCATGGACAAAAGATCACTGTTAAGCATTAAAAAAAAAAAATTAAGCATAAAAGACATCAAGGCATTTCCTTAAGCATCAGTGTATGTAAAACAGTATTTATAAGACCTTTATAAATTAAAATCTTTACTGATGAGGCATATTCATATTGATGTTCAATTTATTTACCCAGGAGACCAATTTATTTTGCTACCTCAGTGCTAACTGTTTCTATTGACACTCAGGTCTGATCTGACCAAGCAACTGTGACAAGTGGTTTATTGAACTGTAAATGGGCACTGTCTGACTCTAAACAATGGCTTTATCTAATTATGAAACCCCTGCACCATCTCAGTCCAGTGTTGTTCGTTATACAAACAAGATTTTAATGTTATTGAAAAATAAATTTAAGTCTGGGTACACTGTGCTAAAGATAATCTGCATTGTGACTTTATAAGCTGGTAGTGCACATCTGAAGTGAGCTGACCGAGATGTTCTGACTGCAGCTTGTTGGACACAATGAATACTTGAGAGAGAAAAAGTGAACTGCCTTAGAAGAACATATAAAGGAAAGGGAATAACTGAACAAAATCTACTGCTTATGCTTTAAGTGAATCTGATATTATCAAGATGATTTTTTAAGAATAACATTGATAGAAGAAATATAGGTGTACTTGTGGAAAGGAAAATTGGATACTCAAGAAGATGTTAACTGTGAGGCTTGGAACTACTAGCAGAAATTGAATAGGCCCACTTGAAAAAACCTCCACTATTTGTCCCTATTGCTTTGTCAGAAGATAATTGATTGCAATCAAAGCTTTTGTTTTCACCTATCAGTAAGTCAGCTTCTTCAAGAACATTCACCAATAACCATAGAAAGAATTCAGAGGGTTTACTCTACTTTATTGCTATAGTAAAAAAAGATGGGACTGTATGTGTATATTTCAGAACTGAAGAAGGATAGTATGTTCTAGTAACATACATGATACATTTGTGAGTGAGAACAAATCTCCTTTCCAGTGAGAATTTGCACAAATAGAGGTTTGTAAACAAAATTCACTTAATTCCTCTTTATCACTGAGAACTGTTTGGATTGCTTTTTGGAGCATTGCTTAATGATCTTGTATAATTGGTTTCACATGTTAAGTCCCTATTGGTAGTTTCACTGTGGTTTTCTTATAAAATATGAAACTCTTAAAAATTTAATGGTGAATTAATATTAATTTAATCAAATATTTCAATATTAAATTTATTAATATTTCATATTCTATATGGCTGTGCAGATTTTTGCAAGGCACTCCGGTGTTGTCTGACAAACTGCTTGGTTATACAAAGAGTGTTTAGAAATTTCTTGGCTCATGTGGTTTCTGCGCAGTAGTCAGGCTGCTTGGGTCGTTGGTTATTTTCATTCACCCTCCAGAGTGAATGTAAATGAGGTGCAGGAAATGGAGAAGCTAAAGAAAGTTTACCAAGTCTGATGAAGTCTGTAGGTTTTGCTGTGCCTGGCTAGAATACGCACTTAAAAGGAGCCCTGCATGATTTTGCAGGTTAATCTCTGTTCGCAGCAGGGTCTGACTTGTATCAAGCCTGCCATGCTTAGGCACCTGAGGGCTGTCACTGACAAGGGGCTGCCAGGGACGGACTGCCACCTATCAGCTATAAATGAGTCAGTTGCACAGAGCTGATAAAGCCAGAGATTTACTGAAGTAGACAGGCCTGTGCTGAAACAAGCTCCTCTCTCGATTGAAGCCCTGTCACTTTAATCAGTCATCTCCCCTTGTCAGGCACAGCCAGCGGAGGGTGCAGGAGGTGCAGCTGAGGGATGGCACTGGCTGGTGGCTGGGCCAGTGCAGGGTGGCCTCCCTGGTGACACAGCACTCTGCTGGGCAGAGGCAATGTCATGGCACGGTGCTGGGGTGTTTTGCAGCCCAGATGCAGTTCAAGAGGTGATAGGTAATACTAAAGGAAGACTTTCTTTTCCAGGTGATCTGTGCCTTCTCCTGTGTTTTTAATACAACATCATTCTTGTGTCCCAACTGTTATTTTCAGAATCTGAAATAGTCTCCTGGACAATAACTTAACTCTTCCATCTCTATTATCTCTATTGCCATACAGAGCTGTTGTAGTACATATGTTTCTGACTTCTGTAACAACATATTGAACCAACAATCCAGCAGTGACTATTGATACAGTAAGGAATATTCAAAGTAAGGTTTTTTTGGTCCAGGAAGTTTCAGTTTCCTAGTCTGTACTTTAAATACAGAAATCAAAATCCATGGGCAAACAAGACATAACGACAAATTGTGAAAATGCAAGAAAAAAAGCTTTGACGTTAGAAGCTCCCAAACTGCAACAGACAGATCTACTTGCCAAAGCCCAAAGTAGTCTACTGCATCATGTAGGCACCATAAAGTTAGCTGAAGTGCTAATTAAGTATGGTCATCTTAAAAGAATTCATGCTTCATCCTGGCAAGATGCCCATAAGGAAAAGATAGATCTGTCACAGTCTTGCAGACTGTAGTAATTAAGGTTTAAAATACTTCCCAGTCTAAAACAAGAATAGTTCAGACAGAGCTAACTGTTTAAACAGCATGCCTTATGAACTGACACTGCTTTTCTATTTCAGACTGGCATGTTTTAACTCCTTTTTGCTATTGGCATCTGTGCATAATGTAGAGAAAAACAAAAATATGGATTTCTGAATCTTGCTTTGCGTCTCACATTCCAACCTGCAAATTCTGGAAGAGGGAGACCTCCATCAATGCTTTAGTCATATTGCTTTTGAGTAGTGACTAAATACAAAATGAAAGGTCAAGTTGATTGCATATGCCCCTGACTTAAATAGGATAAACACATTGTATGTGAGTATGATCTCCCAGGATAATTCTGAATAACATGTTATCGTTTTAGATCTCTGAACTCTCACAATCCATTTTCTGTTCAAAAAGGTCAGTCTAGTTTTAAGGGTGCAAGGTATTCAGGGGCCCAAAATCGTGAACCTTTTTGTAGTGCACTATTAGTCTGCGTTACATTTCCGGAGTAATCCAATACTTGTCTCAGAAAAGTCTGCCCTCTGGCATAGTCATTCTGCTGTCATAAGAGTTTAGTTTTCTGTGATGTTGGTGGTATTTAACAATAAGGTCTGAACTGCATGTTTAGCAGAAGCTGTGGGAACATGGATGTCAAGTCCATTAATCACAGATAAAAAAATAAAATCGCCTGGCTGTCCTGTCAACCAAAGATTAGCTGTGTCCTCACTGCAGAACCTATTCAAACAACCCACCGATTAGGTCAGCTAGTCTTTCTGCCCTGAGACTTTTTAGGAGAAACTGGCAGTTACAGCTTACAGTTCTTGAGTCTGTGCATAGATACATGGCTGGAACCATGGGCTACTCCTGTGTAGTGTTTGCTTCTCTGATGCCAGGCTGTTGCCATTGCATTAAATCAATGTCAAACGGCATGTTCCAAGAAGCAGATGAATGAATGAGATGGAAGGGTACCAGCAGCACTCTGATAGCAGCTTATGTGCACATGTCTGTTATTCAGCAATTCATTTTTGGTCTGACTTTATTTGAAAAGTACATTTTAGGTGTATACGTTTATTAAAAGATACATAAGACTAATTTATTAGCATAGTTTTCTAAATATTTTCTCATCTACTGAAAAGATTAACTTTTTGCAGCGATGATGTGACTTTCATATAAGCATGTCTGAGGGTGCACGAGGAAATCGAGCAAATGCTACAGAAATTTTGTCTGGATCTGCTGCTTTGATTTGGTTAACGAAAACAGTCTCTTCTGGTGGGGCCTGGTGACCTATCTCTGTCTTTCGAGTGATGTGCTGGTCATTTGTGGTGGGTGAATTGGGAAGGCTTTTGCTTTTTATCTGGTTAAAAAGGTCACAAAAATGTCTTGCAATCCTCTGTTGTGGAAAAAACTTTTATTTTTCTCTACTGCAGCTCTCAATCAATGTGGCTGTTCTGCATGGTTAACAACATATCTCCAGAATCCTATTACTATGCAAAGTAATTTCAAATTATTTTGCAAATAAAGTGCTCAGACTCTGTTGGATTTCGTGACTTTTTGGAGTTATCTTAAATTCTCAGAACCATTTGGCCCCATTCATTTTCATTTGCAGAATTATCAGTAATATGGAAATCAGTGTTAATTATTTCTTTAGCCACTATTGTCAGCACTAGCCAAAAGTGACATTTTAAATCTTTGTCTTATTAGCAATTCTGATATAGAGGCGCTCATTCAGCATGGTGATCGATGTCTCTGGCACCTTCAGTGGCCATCCAGCTCCAGGCTGCCCAGGAGGTCGGTGGGAAGCAGAGGTGGGTGGATATTCTCACTCCAGTAATAAATGCTGTCCCTTTCTGGCATTGGCCTGTGTTTCCAGGAGCTTTTCAAGGTGCTTGCCTCAGACTGTTTGCCATTAGTTACTTTGCATCCAGACCTGGCAAATTCTGTCCCCTTCACGAGCTGCAAGGATAGCTGGACCCAGCTCCAACAATCTCTGTGGGTGTTCAGTCTTGCTGGCTTGGGAACTGGCTTTGGACCAGGATGTTAGGGAAAGGATGTGGGAGACGTGCCCAGGTTGTAGCTCACTGCACCGGCTTTTGGATGTGTGCTGAGAAGGCCTTTCATTCACATTTGTCCTCTTGATATAAAGACTTTCTAAGGTATGCACTTAACTTTATAGTTTGACACATTAAGATTTATATTTAAAATTCAATTATGCATTTATTAAAAGGTTGAGGCAGAGTATGAATATATAAAGTGAGAATTGAAATTAAATGTCATATTAGGGTTTGCTTTAGGGTCTGCAAAATTTGGTATACCTAGAATATGGCTTTAAAATCTATAGCAGCCTTAATGAGTTTTCAATATACCTGTAATTCTGAAGCTCTTGAGAAAGGTAATAATTTCTCATTTTTGTTGGATAATGAATGGCAGGCCAAGAAGAACAAGTTCTGAAATTTGATATTTTTTCAAAAAACCATATATATATAGTAAAATGATGACAATGGAACTTGTTTATTAAACTAATGTAGTGATTTTATCACTTCATTCTTGGTATCTTAGTACATGATATTAGCCTCGGATGGTTGTCATGGTAACAGAGCACACTGTTCCTTTAATTTGACCTTAAGTTCAAGCCCCGCTGTTGTGGCAGAAATGCCAAGAACACCTCCACTTTTATTAAAAAAATCCTATCAAATACATGCAAAAAACAAAAACGGCTGAAAAGGAAGGACAATCTGACATGACATTGTGAGGCCAAAAAAGAGAAGAGCTTTATTTTAACTAGGGGACCAAGAAATAAACAACTGTTAGGATGCATTCACTGTTCACAGTGTGTTCTCTGCTTAGGCTGACTTGCTCCACCACCATTATATTAATTAGTCCCAGTAGAAGTGGTTTCCCTTTAAAAATTTGCTTTTATTTTATGTTTTGAGGGCCTGTTGGGTTTTCTCCCAGAAGAGTAGTGTTGACCAAATTGGCCAACTGCAAGGGCAACAAACAATTGGAAAGGTGAGAGGAGGTTCAAATTAGGGTCTGGCCAGAGGAGAGCTCCTGCTGGCTAGTGTTTAGGGATTTCTGTTTCTATCTAACCTGATGTTTCTGAGGCTCTGGTCCATAACCCAATGGAATCCATTTGGTCTTGGATGGAGCCCAGAAAATAGCAAAATTCTCGGTATTTTTGGAGGGGATGCCCTTTCCTGAGGCCAGCTAGTGAGATGAGACTGTTGGAAAGATGATCTCAAAGAATACTTTGGAAGTCAGAGCATGCTCAGATCAATGGAGTTTGAAAACATATATTGTGCTGAAGGAGTAGCAGTAGTGCAGTTGTAATCTTTGGAGAGATTATGGACACAACATAAATCCATGATGTAGTAAAAGTGGTAAAACCTGCCTTGCTGCCTTTATGTCCATGTGCTGTGCTGCTCTCACTTTGTCATTTTTGCAACTTCAAAGAAAATGTCTGCTTCAAATGCCCTTGGTTTTCAAGAAATGATTGAGGTAACAGTTTATAATCTCCAATTTTCAATTTGAGGCCTGTGGTAATGACTCAAAAAAAAAAAAAAAAAAAAAAGGTCACGACTTGAGCGGACCTAATGGATCTTGGTGCTGTTCACTGTATGGGAGCTTATGTTCTGCACCTGTCCAGAGACTGTGCTTTGCCAAGTCATCCGGCAGCTGCTCTATTTTTGTTATTTATTGCTGCTGAACTTCAGCAGGGAGCATTTTCAGAATGATGTGTGTCATCCGTGCTGCAGCACATCTGCACATTGCCCACGTCAGCAACTGTTTGGCCAAATCGAGGCGAGTTGGGTGGCTGGTTGCCTCCTTAGAGTTGAGGGACAGAGCTGTAGGACCTCTATTCATCCAGTCAATAATGTCCTGGCCTGGGATGTTGGCTGTTGACTGAGAACTGTCTCAAGATTAAAAGAAACAGGGGTGAACTAAAGCAGCCTGTATGCAGTGATCATTTGGGATTGGTGTAAAACTCTTCTAATACCAAAACATTCTATCAGGACTGGGCACTGACAGCAAGCATGAGTTAAACACTAAATCCTTGATGCATGGTTGTGCAAGAAGCCAAAAACAGGAAAGGTGTGCTGGGGGCAACATGGGCTTGGCTGCTCCACGAGGGCTGGCAAACTGGGACTCGAGGACAAATACAGCAGGGGACCCTTGGAATGGTACCCATCCTGCAGTGCCCTCACACTGTGGCTGTGGCTGGCCCAGGACAGTAACTGGGGTCAAACACCCAGCAGTAGTTGCCAGGCAAGTCCATGGTGATGAAGCAAGTCTGATATCCAGAACAGACAAATGCTATGGTAAATGAAGAAATGTAACCTAGGTGAGTTTTCAAAGTAATTTATTGCCCTGAAGATTTAGTGGTTCAGTTTTCATACTGCTGCAGACTAGAAGCATGAAAGCTTTGCAGATATGTCGTTGGTTTTACCCGGTCCCTTTTTGAGACTTGCAGCTATTTTGGAGGATAATCAAAAACTGTGAGTTACTAGTCTATTGTTGCATTTACTCAGAACAAAATGATATAGAGAATTCTCGGTCCTGGAGAATTACCATTGCCTCCAAATATGAATACAAATTAGTTTGCAAATATCATTCTAACATCAGTAATTTTCAGTTGAAGAGAATGTGAACAAAGTATAAATAACCTAATTATTAGTGTTCTTCCTAACAAAAATGATGTCTTATGAATTCTGATCTTATGGGAAATTGATGGAAAAAAAAGACACAACACAACAAGTACAAGCATGTGAGAGTTACTTTGTTCTGTTCTAATAGTAGATCAGCTTAGGCTTATTTGCCATGCAGTGTGCCCTTTGATAAAGCTGAAGCATTCCAACTTAGTCCTCTTTTCTGTATTTTCATAGCTGTGATATAAGCTTGTGTTTTATTACAAGGTAGTAAAAAAGAAAGTATGATCTAAACACCAGTGTCAAACAAAAAGACATTGCCCAATTTTGGTTGCTTCTAACAAGTTTCTTTTGAAGATACTCAACTCTCCTCTTTCTCTCTAAAAGTGAGTCCCAGCTTTCATCAAATGAGTTGTACTTGTTTAACCCCTCCCAAAGGGGATGAGCACCCACTATAAAGGATGCAGCTTTTGGTCCATGGTGTGCAGCTCTGGGGTTGTGGAATTTCGGGGCTGTGGGATTTCAAGGTTGGAGCACACAGAAGGCCCATGCTACACAGTGTGCAGACGAGTATAGGCGCTTCCTTTTCTTTTTTTTTTTTTTTAATGTTATTTTTTTTTTCTCCTAAAGTAATGTAAAAAACTCAAACCAAACCAGCCCTTCCCTTTGTCTTCCAAGCCCTTCAGGTTTGTTTTATAGCTCAGGAGTAGGCAAAACCCTGCTGCTCTTTCAGAAGTGCCTAAAGAGTTACTTGTAACCTTTGCTAGGGTATAGTACAACCATGACGCTTGCAGGTTTCCAAACTGCAAAAATCAGAAGCTTCAACATTTTGGTATGCCCATTAGTCTGCATATAATGAAGAAAGATCTGCCCTCAAAATGCTTGACCAAGAATTTTTTGAGGGTAGTTTAACAAAGGTTTTAAGTGTTCCATTTTTCACCTTCCAGTGTTTAAGTAAATGTTTTGTAAAGGGTGTGTAATGGTCTTAAGTCTTCCTTAGAAGAATAATTTCTGCTACTAACTCAGTGTAATGTTCTTGTGGTTTGTTGTTTTGTGGGTTTTTTTTTTTTTTAAGCCCTGGGCTGTATTCAAATGTAATTTGTGAATGTTGGTTGAGGAAAGAAAATTTTGAAATAGATAATAGAAATATAGTTGATCCTGAATAAAAAATTAAGGTGTGTAAGAATGCTGTTTGTATTATTAGATCACCTTTGAATTTGGGTAAAAGTGGATAAATTAGAATTCATATTTCTTCCACTTAGTGTTTCTTTATCTATTTGAAGGTGAGTTTTGCCTTCATTTTTTATTAATGCCGAATTTCTGCTGTTTAAAAGGGAGCAGCTATTTAAAAGGGAGAAAAAATTCTTAAAATTTCTATCTAAATGACCTTTCCTGAGGAAAAAAAAAATCAAATGAAAATTCTTTATTAGTAAAGAAGCAACTTTCATTTTGATTCTCATTTTGCTTTTTGTCTGCATGTCTTTCAGTTTGAAACTTTCATTAGCAATAGTCTTTGCTACCATTTTCCTTGCACTCAGAAGCTTAAGAACTATTATACTTAATATTTTTCCCTAGATTTTTTGGGGTAGTTTGTGCTTAATGTAACCATCTCATACAAACCATAAATTCTCCTGGTGTAAATTAGCCAGGAGACAGTTTGACCTAGAAGGTACTGTTGTCTCTAGAAATAGCAAACTACATGGCTATAAGGACTAATGCATCATTAAAAAGCATCTGAAGAATGAAGTAATGATCAAGAAATATTATTTCAATGTTCTTCCAAAACCGTATGTTCGGTGTGATTTCTGTAGCTGTTTTTGCAGGAAAAACCTGCTTTTGATCTCTTAGATTTTTAATTGTTTGTTTTGCAGCATCACTAGTGGGGGCAGAAAGAATCTTTCTGTTTCTAAGTCATGTTTAGAATAGCTCAGGTTAAGATGATCACATCTGTGTGATGTGTGCAAAGGTGTCAGGTAGCTTGGGACATGTGATGGTAACACTCCCTTCTAAACAGCCTGTGCAAGGAAATTACAATATTGCCAAATTCCGTAAGCATAAAAAGAGCATATTGTGTCTTATCCATTTATTCTTGCTAAAAGTAATCTGGATAATAACATCTTATGTATGTAGGTATGTCTTTAAGTAATCTACATTGAAGATATAGTTCATTCAGAGGGACTAATGTGAGTTCTTCTGACTGCAGCTACCAGAAGAGTTACAAAAGCATAACTTGCTTTTTAAGCATAACTTGCTTCGTTAAACAAGAACTGGAAATTCAGATTTGTTCATTTTCAACTTGACTCTTTCAAGATATATGCAGGAAGGGAATATGAAACTACTTGGCTTTGCTTGATATCAGGAAAACTTCTTATTTCAACTCTGCTATTCATCTAATTCCTTTGTTAGCCTAAGGGGAAATTAATTTAATCTTAGTGTTGAGGTACTTCTACAAATAAATTCTGGAGGTGATCAGAGCTCTAATAATTATGGTAGAGGTCTATTATTCATTAAAATGACCATTTTTATCTCCTAATGATTTCTTGGTTGTGCAACATGAACTAGTGGCAGGGCCCAGTCTCTCCAACACAGAATGGATGGGCCACTGACCATCAGCTCTGTGAGCTGCTCGGGACAGTGTCAGTGTTGCAGAGAGGTGTGAGGTCTGACTGCCAGAACCATCTTGGTTTTCCATTTCATGTTCATCTAGTTATATGATCACTCAGTGGCCTGACAGCATATCATGGGCTGAAATCAGTGGTCCCTCACTAGGGGGGTGCCAGGTTGTGCACCTCAGATTTAAAAAGAAAAAAACCATTTCAAAACTGGCATTAGGGTTGGTTGGGTCTCTGGTGTTAGGAGGCTGGCTAGTGCAGAGTGCTGGGGCTCCGATGAGCTCTGCTCAACTTGTGGCTTTTTCACAGGTATCCTATATATATTTGCTTTTATTCCTATGACTGTTGCTGCTGACATGACTGTTAAAAGAACAACTACGCATATAGCTGAGTCAAGAATATTTTTTTTGTCCAAAAGAAAGCTGTATTGTTACATCCTGGTGTTTTGGGGACAATCAATAGTTTTCTCACTTTAGCTAGCGGGGATATGCATTACTCTTCTACTTTTCACCTGCTTATCTTTCCACACCAGCCACTGTGAGAGGTAGAATATCTGTGTGTGATGCCTCCTTCCTGCTGAAATCCTTAACATTTTTAGACTTTTTTTTTTTTTTTTTTTTTTTTTTTTTTTTTTTTTTTTTTTTTTTTTTTACCCTAAAAGACCATAGTTGTATGTAGTGGGTCATATCCAAAGCTGTGCTGTTGTTGGTAAAGGCTAAGGCTGAGGTAAAGTGGTGCTGCTGCCCACACCGAGGCCCCATCCTGCTGCCTTCAACTCCTCCCCTGGCTTTAGGCTGCATCTGCTAGACCTGGATCACTGGGTCAGATCAGTCCAAGGATGTGAACTACTCCTTGCACTGCCTTGGCATTTCAGCAGGGAAGGGAGAGCCTGCAGCCTCTGACCATCCCGAGGATATGGGTTGGGTTCAGCTCCCAGCCCATGTACAAAGCAGGGCACCCATAGGAGCCTTTTGAAAGGGGCAAAAGGAGGGATTTAACTGGGAGGGGGTGATCCCTGCTACAGCTCTTGTTTGTCAGTGGCATTTTTGTTACTGTCCTAAAAATAACATCGGTAAGTGCTGTGGAAATGGCACCACAGCTGGTGGTGCATATTGCACAGGAATTTCTCTCTGAGCTTTTTCATCTTTTCATTGAAATATGTTTTATTAAGGAATATATTGCAATTTTCCTGCAGCATTGAAGCTACTCTTAAATTTCAGGGAAGCCACTGTAAGTTGTGCCAGGAACTTTAGTATAGCTGTTAAGTTGGTGGCAGCTGTCAGCCTGGCCGTTTGGGAACTTTCTTGATGGAGTACAAACCTTGAAAGCATTCTGCATGCACAGCTCAAAATATTAGTTCTGCTCCTAGGAAAGTGTAGACAAGGATGGTGACGTTGCCAGCTGTCATTTTATTTTGGTACTTATTTATTTATAAAGTTACCCTATTGTCATAATGCAAGTGTAGTGGTGGGTGGAATGGTGGCTCATTTTTAGCTGCTGCTTGGTGTTGGGGCTGCACCTAGAGTTTTAAATAGCATGCCTAGTTCCAGAGGAAAGATTTTTACCAATCTCAACAGTCTGACACGCTTTTAAATATGGCTTGTATTTTCTGCCACGTCACATGTGTGACAACAGATCCTAGGTTATTGTACTACAATTAGGCAAGTGTATTGTGGTCATTAGTTTACCTTTTCAAGATCCACCATGAGTATATTGTGGAATTTTGCTCTTAAGAATAATAAAAATAAATGTATCTATTATTAACAACACCATTTGCATTTCCTGTGTCCCAAGATGAGAATTCTGTAATAAAAATTAGAGGTTAGAGATTTGGGGAAATGAAGGAAATACTAATATAGCAAGAATATAATGGCAGAGGAATATAAAAGCCTGCTTTCTTAAGGAAAAGAGGCTTGGATGGCTGCACTGTTAATAGGTCTTAATAACTTCTGAGTTGCTGGCCAACTTAGAAAAATTCAATGGATGTATCGGGATCTCAAAGGTGTTGAGTTTCTAGAAGTTTTATGAGAATAAGAGTCTGGAGAGGAGAGATACAATTGTAGCCCAGCCATGGGAAGAGCTGCAGGGTGAGCTCAGTTATATCATCAGAGCTTAGAGATTTGGAAGTAAAAGAGCTCTGCTAAGGCTACAGCTGGACAGGTTTCCTCCAAACTTGCTCTCTTATTCCATTTCTCCAGGAAATGGAATCCCAACTCAAGACAAGGAGCAGCAGGGAAGCAGGCTCTGTGGGGCAAAGGTGTGTCCAGTAAGGAGAGAGGATGCTGTGAGCCAATCCCAAATGCTAAACTTCTTCGCATCGGTTTTGACTGATGACTTGCCTGTTGGATCAGTTTTGGTGGAATTTTGAGCTCGCGTGATTCTCCTGGCTCATTCCTAATGGGTCAGATTGCACTGGGTTGGGAAAATACCTCTGTAATGGAAAGCTTTTTCCATGGGAATAATTGCACTTTAGTCTGCTGTGTGGGGTGGTGCTGGCCACCCTCTGCTTTATCTTTGAGTGGGGCTACCTGGAAGTGCTAGATTCAGCTGCAGGGGCTGGCTGGGGAAGTTCAGCTTTCCACTTCTATGTGAAAACCTATTGGGTAGTTATTACCCTTAGTTTTCCTCTCTTCCTTGCTTTTATTAAAATAGGAGTCATGAAATGACTGCCACAGTATATTTTGTAAGTTTCAGCTCCTTAATAGATCCCCATGTAATTTTGGTACGCATCCTCTTGGGTCTGGCAACTATAAACCAACTCTATAGCTTTCACTACAGCAGCTTTTCTGCAGAATCTTTTTCATAAAATGGCCTGTTAAAGGTCTTCAATATTTCCTTATTGTTGCAGGCTTCCAAAGTACCACCCTGAACAGCTTATTATATTTCTATTCTTTCTTATGCTCCTTAAGAAAAGTATTTTTTTTTTATTAGGTCTTGTTCCTCAAGGACAGACTCACTGTACTGGGCTTGTTACAATTTTAATAGACTTTCCTGTCACTTAGTCTTGTACATGGGCCATGAAACTTCAGGAATCTCTAAGATGTAATGTTATTTAAAAGGTGCCTCCTGCTTCTTCTCTAATTAATTGCAATCAGAAAGGCTAGTTGGTGGACACATGGTGTCGCAGCTTCTGTGAAATACTGCCTGATGGCTATAAACACTGCCATATGCTCTCTGTGAAATATTGCCATAATCATTGGCAACAGGAACAGCTGATAGGAGATGAAGGATTGGTTTTCTTCCGTGTTTTTGACTTTATTTTCAAAATCTGTGAAACACTTCTTGATCACCTTAGTGTTTTATTTAGTTGCTGCTATCTATAGTGAGCTTGTTTTCTTATAAAATGTTATTTCAATAACTTTCATCTTTCATGTTACAGCTGCTAACAGCTTCTTTGCGTGATGTGTCCATTTGCTAAAACCACTGCTTAATCAAAGTTGGCAGTTAAAGGGAGTTTTTTTTTCCCCAAATGAAACAGATAATCTTGTTATGAAGCTAAACAGTTAAAAAATTAATTAGAACTCTCAAAAGCTTGATGAGCACTGAACTGCAAGTTTTCATCTAATGAAAAAGTTCCTGTTCTTCACTCTAACATAGGTAAAAGGACAATTTTGGACAATTAAGTAAACAGCTTAGCTATTTATTAACTCTTGATTGTGAGAAAGTGAAGTCTTCAAAGGTGTGATCTTAATTAATGTTAGATTTCTTTTCAGCCTTTCATCATAAAAGGGGTGGCTGTTGCAATTTGTAGTAACATCCAACAGTGTTAATAAAACATTATTTCCTCTGCTAATACAACTTCATTACACTATAGCTGTAGCCTAGTAAGAAAGATCATCTTTTAGTAAAAGAATGTATTTCAAGATTGTTCATTGGCATTGCTGAAAAGCTTTCCTTTGTACGCTTTGCCTCTGACATTGTTTTGAACACTTTGGCCTCCATTATGAGGAGACCATTCATTAGAAGCAGCAATCCTCCAATTACCTCAAAACAGCTAGAAGCCTCAAAAGACTGTTTCCACAATAAGTGTGATTCAGTAAGAGGCAAGGCAGTGCATTAAGCATGCAAAGTGTTTTTGTGTCTCTGGTTAGAAGCACAAGGTCTTTTGGAAGTAAGCGAACAGGATTGATTCTGCTCCTTTTATTAGAATTTGTTTCTTCTAAGCACTGCGTTTCTGTCTCAAATTGCTAATTTTAATAGGGTACTTGCTAGCTCTGAGAAATATTTTGTTTTATTAAAGCAACAAATGCTTTTACATGTCCCTCTGTACTTTGGGACTTGTGGGCTATTGAAGCAAGCTCTGTCTTACACGCACAGCTCAGGCTATTAAACTGTACACAGGTGATTGATCTCTTTAATAAAACCCCGTTCTTTAGTAAGGAAAGAGTGATAAACAAATGTACTCGTTTGTCCAGTGCTTCAGAGATTACGGTAACTTGAGGACATCAAGAATTTTAATGAATAAGTTAGATGAAACACATCAATAAGGTCTTCGTTTTAAACATGTCTGAAAACCAATATGCTTTAAGTTAATTTGATTCATGCTTTTCATTCATTTGTAACACCATGTACATTATAACAGAAAATGTTTTGTACTCAAGCAAAGAAAAGATCTGGCAGGTAGAAGATTCTGGCACTTTCTGCATGAGAATTGAGCAAGTGGGGAATAGCAGCTTTGCAAATCCACTCTCCTGTGGCTTGTTGTGGCTCTGGCTCCTGCAGTGTTTCGAAGGACATGTCACAAGCATGCCTGAGGGGGGCTGGCTGCAGAGCCGTGGTGTGAGGGATAGCTGGAGAGCTGCCCTGAAAATGCAGGGCTGTACACATCACCACAGCCCTAATGCCAAAAAATTCTCTGAACGTGTCGGGTCTGTTCGTTCGTGCTGACGTTTTTCAGGAATATCTCTGCTGATGTCAATAGTTACACAGATTTATATCTTTTTTTAAGACAAGTGAGAAAGAGGGAATCAAATCCGCATTTCTTTTGCCATCTACTAAAAAGCACTCTTTCCATGGCAACCCCTGTTTCCATGGTACATGCTGTATTGCCCTTCAGAGAAGCTTTATTAAGAGGCATGTATACACGCACACACTGTCATGTGAATGTGGTTGCATTTTATAGCACTCTAAAGGAAAGCTGTAGTGAATTGTAATTTTTTTCTTTAAGTTGTAGTGCTTTTTTCACTTATGCAGTGTGGTGAAGGATTATTGCTGCCACTGCTTGGTGGTGTCATGGGAGTACAATAAAATGTGGTTCTTTTCACTGTTGTTAAAGTATATTCATCAAACCTCTCTATTTACTAGTACATTAAGATCATTGTTTTCTAACTCTCTTTAGGTGTAAGCTGGCATACAAAGTAATCAAACTCCTTTTGCAACATTAAAAATAAGTATACAGTAAAGATTTTCTGCTCTTAGGTTCACTGTGGGAAATAATAAAGATGTTGGCAAATTCGAAGGATTATCTAAAAGGGGTTATTCTAATAAGAAAATGTGAACCCAGAGAAATTTGTGTCATCTTTTCCATAATGGCACCTATTAGAAGTTACTTTGGATGTTTAAAATTAGCTAAATTTACAAAAGTCAGACACCGTACCTTTCTTTTTTTGATTATAAATGTGCAACTGTGAAACCATTAAAAATTACATCATTACTTTTACCTTGAGAAGGTTCATTTATGATCATCCTTTTAGACTTTACAGTTCATAATGACAGTAGGTAGAAAAGGTTTCTGATACTGAGTGTAATATCAGTCTTTCTCAAGATAAGCTAATGCATGCTGTAAGAACGTGTTAAGGTGACACAGACAGAAATGTACCAAAATTTCCCTGAATTTTGGAAAGCTGCTCCATGTGCTGTAATTGTCTGGCACTGAAGTCTGACAAGGCTCTGAAGCTATATTTTGGAGACTATTTAGTATGTGCTTTTCAAGTGTTCTGTTCAAATCTTGATCAGAAGATCTGTGTAAAGTGGAGGAAACATAAAAGTATCCCTGTCTCCAAATAGGTTTATTGTCTCACATCAGTTGTTAATTTGAAAGGTAATCTTGATAAAAACCTTGCAAGGCAGTCGGAGTGGATCCTCTGTGCAAAAGGAACTTTGTCTGTGGCCTGAGGCTGCAAAGGTAGGATAGTGCTTTCTGGACATCTGCTCTAGAGCTTGTTTCCCTCACATGGTCACTGATGTTACAAGTAGGGAAGTAATATTTGAGTTGATATGAAAAAAAAAAAATACCCTAACAATCAAAAAGCTTGGAGAGACTCTTAAGGATCTGCCACATGAGCAACAAAATGCAGCTATCAGTACCTCTGATGGTGAAGTTGGGAAAGTCAAAGTAAAGTGATGAGAAATATCAGGAGTTTATTTTGGGGAATTATATGTAACTTTTAAAATTTAGTCTATCAGTCAGTAGATTTAGAGCTTATGTGCAAATTAGAGGATTTTATTTGGCATTCAGATATGGTGCCTGTCCTTTCGTCAGGAATAGCACCTTAGCAGAGGTTTCATTAACATCAATCAATGAGAATTTTATACTGGTATTTTAAAAGTTGTTATATTATTATTTATTAGGGTTTTTTTATATTCACTTTCTACTATAATGAAAAGTGCTATTTGAATGAAGAGTTCTACTCTTTTAGTGTAAGTCTGTAAAACTCTGGGTTGGTGTTTGTGAAAATGCTGGGGGAACAAAGGATTAAAATAGGATTTTTATTTATTTCTTTAAATAACCAAATGCATCTGTACTAATACTTTTTGCAGTATTACCCTGCGGCAGTGCAAATGACTTAGGGAAGTCTGTGATAATGCCTTTCACTATAATGCTCTGTTAAATTTCATTTTTGGTTTTGCTAAATTTGGGCTGGCTCTCCTGAGTGATCAAAGGAGAAAGATAATACTAACAGTCCTCACTGCTGCTAATGCTGAAGTCAAGAGCACAACAAGCAATCCTGATAAGGAGAAAAAGTGTTTTGCTTTCTCATGGCCTCAGTGCTGCACAGCCGTTTCTTGTGAAGAGAGCGTTTGGCTGCTCTGTGCCAGCCTGGGATGGAGCACCTGGCTCCAGAGCAAGGTGTTGGTGTGGATAACCACAGGAACGCTGCCGCGGTGCCTGGGCCACGGTGTGGGGAAGAGCTTCCATGCCTTGTGCTCCTCAGGATCTTGCTGTAACAGTGCAGGAAGGATTTGGACAGCTCTAGAATGGCAGAGCACTGCCTTGACTGCTGCTCTGCAGGTCAGTGACCCAGCCCTTGCACCTGGGGCCTGCAGAGCAGCTCCCTGCCCAGGCTGGCCGCCCTCCCAGCCAGCTAAATGCTTCCATGCCACTCTGAAGCCATTGCTTGCTTGCTGCTCCCTCCGTGCCTGCAGCGGGATGCAGGGCCTGACAAGGTCCAGCCCAGCCTCTGAACACCTCTTTTGGAGGGCCAGGTGTGCTAGCCAGTGTTACATAGACCCTGATGTTCCCTCTGGGTTATCTGTGGCAGAGGATTTAGGGGAAGAAGTATTTGTGGAGAAAGATTTCCCCTCCTCTTTCCCCTTCCAGTAAGAGAGAATTTATTGTGGGAGTGGACAAGCCCCTGTGCCCCAGGGTTCCTCTTCTGTTCTGACTTGTGGTGTGCCCAGGGCAGGGTCTGCAGGCTCTACCAGACCCTGTGGAGGCTGCCCTGCATCCAATATGGGACCACCCGCACCCCCTTGTTTCCCTCTTCATTCACAGCAATTTTTCAAATCATGGAGTTTGGAAGTTAAGAAGCAAAGACATCATGGCTGGTGCTGCAGAGCCCCAAGGAACACAAAGTTACACACGTGCCTTTCACGTTAATGTGACTTTTCACTAAGCAGAGTTCCTCAGCACTGTCATGAGCAAACCTTCGTCCAGGCTGTGAGACAGCGGGCTGCTGGAACAGCGTGTCAGCACGGTGCCTCTGTGCAGGCAGGCCCTGCTGCAGCCGGGCAGGGAGCTCTGCCCTGCTCTGGGATTGTGTCTGGAGCTGCTCTCACTTCACAGCAGCATGGTCTGAAGTGGCAATGGAGTCAGTTCTTCATAGTAATAGTTCCCTAATAACAACTGAAAATACATTTTATGGTGGGTGTTGATAACTAAATGCTTAATTCAAATAATTGGAAATTCTTATAGCCTGGATCCAGTTGAGACTGCTGAAGGATACCTTGATATTGAAGGTTAAAATCAATAGAGTGTGTTTTGATTATTTTTCAGGTGTCTGTTCTGTGTTTAATAAAGTATATTTCTATTGTGGGCTTTCATTTCTGTAAATCTGAGGTCTCCCTTTCTTGAATGAACGAGGAGCAATTGAATTTGAAAGATACTTTATGCAACAGAAAAGCAATTTGGTTTCTGGTTATCAAAGGCCAAGAAGCAAACTAGAAATTGAATCCTCAGTATGTATAACCCTTATGTTGCCAGTGTGCCTGTACCTCTGAGGAGCTCTGGTTTTGACTGTCCTTCCAGGGCCTTGTACCAACAGGGCAGCCATTCCTTGGCTCAGCAAGCTGCTCTGACATCAGGGTGGCTCTTGGTGTCCTTGGAAATTTTACAGGATGTCTTCCTCAGTGTTAGTGTTTCCCACTTGATTTTTGATGTAAAAAGTCGTTAAGAGGAACAGAGAGGACCCTTTTAGGAGCCACTGTGCCTCTCGAGGCAGAGCAGCAAGGTGCAAGCTAGTGCTAGGCAACCAGCAGTGATGTCTCTGTTTTGAGGCCTCTTGAGCTACACTGTGGTGGCTTTCCTGTGCCCATGGCTCCTCTGGCTGTTTGGTGCTGGGACAAGAGCAGAGAAATCATCACCTCTTGCTGTTATTTCAAAGCTCATCGTAAAGTCCCTGGTAGCTGGTGAAAATGAATGTGTCTGGATTTGGCACAGATGCTGCATTTGTGCCTGTAGCATTTTAATGCTGTTGACTTCACAGTTTTGGGAGATGTGAAAAAAAAATAAAAATAAAGGGCTTAAAGGTTGTGTGGGAAGCAATGGTTGAGAGTCAGTTTGTCTGCCTGGTTGTGTCTACATTTGTAATGATATAACTCAGCTGTGGCCTTCAGTAGCATTTTCCTTCTGAGAAGGCTGTGATTAACCATCATAATTAATTGAATATACATAAAATGTAATTATAGGTGTTCCATACCTGAAGTGTAGCTTTTCTAAAAAAAGTGAAAAGGAAAAAATATGTTAAGAATTCTGGAATTGCAACAATTATAAAAGGAGCAGCTGGATGTGCAGGTGTTCATAAAGGGTGTAATGGGACACAGTAACAGGAAAGCCTTTTTAAGAGGGACTGATCTGAGAAAATATAATTGCCAACAGTATAGGTTCACCTCAGTGCTGACTGGGAGCAAAGGAAAGAAGGTCTTGCTTAGGAACCTGAGAATTTATCTGTCCTTTGCATGTGGACTGCAGCTGCAGTTGTTTTGAAGGCACCATCCACATCCAGTGGGGGTGGCAGAAGCCTGACAGCTGCCAGGGCCCACAGCTGTGCCCTGGTTGCATTCATTGTGACAGTGAAGGGACACTGCTGGCTTCAGGTTTTAAACTTTTTATTTTAAGCACAAAACTAAATAAGAGCAAACACATTTTCTTAGGGAAAAGCTGTTGCAGAATCACAACAAAGTGACAAAGTCTATATATTATTTTTATCAGTAGTTATTTCTTGACTGCAAAATTACAAAAATACTAGATTTGTGAATTTTTTAAACATTAAAAAAATAATTAATGAACTGGATGTTCTCAATAAAAAGGCAGTGTTGCACATCAAATTTGCTTTTAATTCAAGGATAGCTTCCAGAGTGGTAGCAACAAGTACTAATCATTGCTCTTTTATCCACTGTCACTAAGAATGATGTATAAATGAAACATTTTTAATACAAGTCAAAACTGCCTGACCACACTTGCCACGCTTAAGATTCCTATTTGAACAAGATAAATATATTGTTCTCTACTTACTTATTAAAATTCTCCTTAGCAAGATCCAGAGACAAAGGTAAAAATTAAACTTCTAGAAATTTATCACAGTGCATTAAGTGAAGATTTGAAATTGAGATCTGCAGACTCAAGGGAAGATGTACCCGTTGCATGTCATGGAAATGGCACAGAAAGATTTCTATGACACGTCCTGTTTGATGGTTCTGTGGATTTTGTGTTATTACTACTTCTTTCTGATGATCTTATTTCTAATGGCTACTAGAAAAATGTAAGTACAATAGTATGTGTCTTATGTAGTGGCTGTTAAAAAAATAGCCAGTTTCTAAATCTAGTTGTGAATATTATATTTTCAGGTGCCGTTAATATGTGAAGGTATAGGAACTGAGCTTGTATCAGAGCTTGTAGGAGGTATCTGCAGTGAATTATAGAGCTGTGAGGCATGGAGGGTAGTGCTGGAGAAGGTCTTGGAGGATGCAGGTTCCTTTTAGCTAAACAGTATTTACTAGCATTGCCTCTGCTTACAGCCCTGAACCAGTTAATGGGGCACATTCCCTCAGTGCTCTGTGGCAAAGGTTTTGGGTATTTTTCAAAGAAAATCAATGCACTTTGCTTATGCTTTGTCAATGGTAGTTACAAATAGAACTACTATTTCAAGTAATAGTTGTAAGCCATTACTTTAATGGTTTGACAAACACCTGGGAGGACAGACTTCAATATTTCATCTTAGAAAGGACTGAATATTAAATAAATGTAACCTCCCATCGGGTCCTTCTTTAACCTCCTACTGGTTTTGGAAGGTGAATTTAAGAGCTGAAAGCATTTTAGCTTAAGTGTTAGGGAGAGTTTCAGCAAGACTTAGACAGCAGATTAGCACTTTGTGTTCATAACAGTCCTTTCCCTCTTTGCCTTATCACTTCAAATACATCATTACAGAGTGCAGAATTTAATTTTAGTCAGGTATACAACTAGCTTGTACATATCTTCTAAGAGTTACAGGTAATAGATTAGTGTATTGATTATTATTAATATTTTTCTTTTATTTAGTGTTTTTCCATACTTCTGACATGTTGGACTGAGAATTGGGATTTCCCCGTTAACTCAGAAGACTGAACTTCTAAATGTAATCCTTGAGGCTGGTACCCTAAAGAGAAAATTCTCAAGTCACGCCCTATTTTGCTTTAGAAGTTACAAATAGTGAAGTTGTTGAAAATGCCTAACTCTAGACTTAATGTAAGACTTAAATGTAAGCAGAATATTTAACTTCTCAAACCAAAATGAATGTTTCCTATAAATCCTTCTTTTTATGGAAAAATATATTTGGCATTAATTGATCTCAGCTGGGGATAACAAGGGATTGCCGGTGTGAAATATTTTTGTCCATTGTGAGAATGAATTGCTGATTGTAGTAATTTTTTTTTTTAACAGTAGTGTTATATCATGGAAATACTTGTCTACACTTGGAAAGAGATTTCAGTAATTTCAAAGCATTTTAGTACAAAATCCAGCAACAGAGATATTGGAATATCAAGCCCTTGAATTATAAGGGGGAAAAGAGAAGTTGCATGTAATGTCTGTTTTCATTCTATTTTTTTTTTTTTTGACAAGAGAGCTGTTTTGAAAAGATATGATTATTCAGCTTGTAATTGTTATAGTAGACAGCCAATCAAAAGGCAGTTTGTCTTTCTAGATAAATTATGGTTATCAATTATGTCATGCAGACTAATTAAAAATATTTTAAAGTTGTTCAGGTGCCTTTATTGCAATCAGAATTCAATAGGTAGTGAAATAAACTGATAAACCAAGTCAATAAGCAAATGTCTCCCACTGAAACTGAATTGCTATTGTCAAAGTGCCTGTTCATTTGCTGAAACCTCTGTTTCTGGTTTCTCTTCTGATACACTGCAACACCTGGCCTGCACCTGTAACATCTCTTACATATTAGTTGATTTCCAAAATACCTTGATAGAAACCAAGGGATTTAGTGAGCAACTAACAAACAACTTTCCCCTTGTCTCTGGGTGAGGGATGCATAGCTATAGGGAAACATGAAGAGTATCTCCCTGTTGAACTATCCTGGATCAGGCAGCTAGCCAGCTTGTTTTGCAGATGGATCAGTAGTCACAACAGTATGGTTCTGGTGTCCAGGTGTTCCAGTGGGTTTTTTTTGGAGTTGGGCCAGAAGCCAATCTTTTCTAAGAAAAGAAAGTGATAATGAGTCATTCACAGATGTCTCAAACACACTTAGAAGCTAAATGTTTTCCTACTGTAGCAATAATAACGTAATATTAAGAGGTGAAGGCCATCAACTCAGTCAAATGGAATTAAAAAAAGTCTCATACTTTCTTTTTCCTTTCCCTTAAGTATTATTTATTACTTTGCAGTAGCAACCATGATGGGCTAAATGTTTTCTTGCAGCCATAATGTCCTGGTCTCAGCAAGGAGTGCATAATTTGACAGATGGATGTTGCTGAGGAAGGAGTGCAGAATGCAGGCAGGGTTTTTCTGATGAGGTGATGAATGTTAGTTAAATTGAAATAGTGGGGCCAGGACTGATTTCATATAGCTTGACCTTGCCTATTCAGTGTCTTTTCTTCTTTGTTCTTGTCTGCTTTTTTTCAATGACTTGTTTTCAGCACTAAGTGAAAAAGTCTCATAGAGCTGCTCTCTGTGTGTCTTCCAATTAGCTGTGCACAAAGCAGTGGGACTCCAGCATGGCTGCAGTTGAAGCCTCCACCATGGTAGCAGCCTCTGCACTGCTGTGGAAGATGCAAGTTTTGGGTAGGGAAGCACCTGTTAGGAAAGAGTGGCCTGATTGCTCAGATGCAGCTGTTGCCAGATGCTGCTGTGTTGCCTTCTTGCAGTGAGGTGCTCCTGTAGCAGGGGTATCTTCAGGGGTAGAATTGTCAGAGGTTGCCATGGGAGCATGGCTGATTTTCAGAGGTACAACAAAGCCTGCAAGGGACAAAGAAGAACACAATGAAAGAAGAAAGGGAGTCCTCTCAGAATGTCTGCAATGCCACTTAACAGTGGCAGTAAGGAGCTATAATGAGAGATGGAGGAAAGGAAAAGCTTGAGTTCTGTCCCACCAGCTTTAAGGCCTGTAATGTAAGATGAGGGAATTTGGTGTGAAATGATAGTTTGGAAAACAGACCTGGTGAAAGGAGGGTAATCAATGCTTCCAGGCCATATCAGCTTTATAGGAAAGATGAGAGCAGTTGACATACAGTTGGTAAGGAAGTGGTGCTCTACAGGAAGCATTTTGTAAAGCACAACAGCATAAAAAATGTTATGGGAGAAGAGCAGATCCATGGAACCACTGTGGGCAGAAATCTTGTCCTCTAATGAAAATGCAGTGCTAAGATTGTGTTACCAGCCCCCTGCTCAGACCTGTAATAGTGCTCAGGAAATGTGAAATGAGAGTCAGAAGCTGCAAATTCAGTACAGGCAGCAACAGTGAGACATTTCAACAGGTGCCCTGTGGAGACTGGATTGGTGCCTTATCGTGATGGGAAAAAGAGAGGATGCATCCAGATGTGAAAAGTGGCTGCTTCCCAGAACACCTGGTGCATCCAGAAAGGTGTTACTCTGGACATGCACTGGAGCTGCTTGGTAATTAGTGACCATCATAAGATCACATTGAGCTCTATAGCTGAAGAGAGCAGAATAAACACATGCAGCACAGAGTTGTTTGATTTTAAGTATGGGATCTGCAGAACAAGCAGACAACTGGACAAAAAACCCTTAAAGAATTAATCTAAAAGGTATGTAAGCACTCTGAGGGCTATTAACAATACAGTTATTCTAATGAAGTTATCAGAAGCCCCCACATATGTCTCACAGTTAAAAAGGAATACTGAATCATCCATGGGAGCTGACCTTACTAGATAGAAACCCCTGTGGAGGGTACTGTAGCAAAATGGCCAGCTGCTGGAAATAGGAAAGCCTGCTCAAATGAGCAGTAGAGGAGAGGCCTTAAAACATGGCAGGTCAAACACAAACAGGAAATTAAAAGTCTCATAAAGAATTAGAAAAGTGCCTTACAAAAGATACTCAAGCTGTTGACAAAAAGCTCCTTAGTATATCAAACCCAGGAAATCAGCAGCGTAACTGGGGGCACTCAGTGGAAAGCCTGGGGCAGAGATGGTCAGTGAATTCTTTGTGTTGGTCTCTGCTGCTGAAGGTGCTGGAAAGATCTTTCACAGGAGTTTCTTCTTACATGTGTGGTGGTTGTAATGTATGTTTTTCTTTTTATTGTGTTTTGTATTGGTGGTGTTTGGTTTTTTTTCAGCAGGTGGGTCAGAGAAATTAAATCAGCTGGAGTGAGTATCGAGAAGCTGTGCTGCTGCTGCATCCCATCCTTGCAAGAAGCTGGTGAGTTGTCAATGTAATTTCTGTCCATAAGTTTAGTTCTGTAGGGTAACCCGGGAATTACTGACCAGTGTGTCTGATCTCTATGCTTAGTGAGCTGGGAGCATTCCTTTTAAAGAGTAACACTATTCAGTATGTGGCTAATCATAAGTACAAGGTCCTTGCAATGTAGCTTGTAGCCCAGCAAGCCAGCTACCTTCTGGGCTGCTTCACAAGCAGTGTGGCCAGCAGGCTGAGGGAGAGGATTCTGCCCCTCTGCTCTGGGGACACTCCACCTGCAGTGCGGCACCAGTTTTGGAGTCTTCAGCATAGAGAAGACATGGGCCTCTTGAAGGTACAGGTGAGGCCATGAGGCTGATCAGAGAGCTGGAGTACCTCCCTTAAGAAGACAGGCTGGGAGAGTTTGAATTGTTCAGTCTGGAAGTGAGGTCTTTCTGGGGAGATCTCATAGCAACATTCCATACACATCTCATACACATTGGGGGCTTATAAGAAAGAGGGGCACAGACTTTTTAGCAGGCTATAGCAATAGGACAAGGGGTAATGGTTTTAAACTAGCAGAGGATAGACTGAGACTAGAGATAATTTTTTTTTTTTTCGGGGCTGGTGCAACACAGAAAAAAGTTGTCCAGAGCGATGGTAGATCCCCCATCCCTGGTAACATTCAAAATCAGGTTGGACAGGGCTCCAAGCAAGTTGATCTAGTTGAAGCTGTCCCTGCTCATTGCAAAATGATTGCACTAGATGAGCTTTATAGGTCCCTTTCAACACAAACTAGCCTCTGATTCTAAAACCTCTTGTGTAAAAGCCAGTGCCACTCTGGAGAGAGGAAGTTTGTACACAGTGCCATGCTGTAAGGGTGTTGTGGGTGTGTGGATACAGGAGATACCATGCACACCTCTCACTGGCTTTTTGACAATGCAGCAAGCTGCTTTTCCTTCAAAGTTTATTAGAGAAATTAAGAGCCGTTTGATAGAAAGTGACTTAGGGGTGCTGGTTGACAGCCAACTCAGTATGAGCCAGCGGTATGCCCAGGTGGCCAATGGCACCCTGTCCTGGATCAAGAATAATGTAGCCAGCAGGACCAGGGCAGTTACCACCTCCCTGTGCTGGCACTGGTGTGGCTGTGCCTTGAGTTCTGTGTCCAGTTCTGGGCCCCTCACTTTAACAAGGGCATGGAGACACTGGAACACATCCAGCAAAGGGCAACAAGGCCCATGAACCATCTAGAAAACTTGTCTGATGGGAAATGGCCGAGGGCACTGGGCTTGTTCAGTCTTGAGGAGAGGAGGCTCAGGGGAGCTCACCACTCTCTACAACCACATAAAAGAGGTTGGAGTGAGGTGGGGGCCGGTCTTTTCTGCCATGCCTGCAGTGGAAGGACCAGAGAGAATGGCATTAAGCTGAGATGGGAAATTCAGATTAGATAAGAGAAATTTTTTTTCACTGTTAGGGTAGTCAGGTTGCCCAGGAGATGGTGGAGTCACCACTCTGGACGTGTTTAAGGCACTGGGTGATACAGTTCTGGATCTGGCAGGGGGTGATAGAGTTTAGTGGTTACAGTGGTAAGTGCTGGATTGACAGACAGACTGGATGATCTTAGAACCACAGTCATCGAGGTTGGAAGAGAACGTTAAGTTAGCACAGGTAAGTGGATGGTAGAAAAACTGAGTGTACAACTGTTTACACAGTCCTGAAGTCCTTCAGGCCCTGGACAAGGGGACTTTTGAGGAAATTAATGCCATTATTGCCATTTCTGTTTAAGACTTCTGAAGTTTGGGAAGGGGAGAAAGCATGAAGTGGGAATAGGTCTATCAAAGTAGGTCTTTAGTTTGTCTTTTTCTTCCTCTGTGAGTATGTTGATTAACTTACAAATGGAGAAACAGAACACAAATTTGTGCTACTGGACCTGCAAACTTGAGAGAAGTATACTTCCTACTAGTTTCTTCCTTAAATGACCTTTTAAGAAAAAAAATCCCAAACACCAGCCAATTTTATTGTAGCTAATTTTATGTTCTTTTCAGAAATCAAACTGTTGCAAATGAAAGTGATATTTGTGTTGATTCATTGATTCATGTGCTATGTTGCACAGTGTACATAAACTTAATTGCAGAAATATTACTACACAAATACTATTAAATATTGACCACAAATATATGAGTTTGTAGCTTGAAAGTGGGTTTTTCATTCACTTTTGCCGTAGTAATTTTCTGCCCTTTTCTCCCTTAGGCAGTGGTGTGATTTGTTTATAACATTATATGTGGGTCCCAAAACCACACAATTGAGCAAACTGTTAAAGCAAAATTGACATTAGTAGTTATAAGTTTGATACAGAGAATGCTGTTTCTTTTATTAATGTGATTATCTGTAAAACTCTTAGGCAAATCGTCAACAGTAAGTCTATAATCTTCTCTGGTTGTTAGAATGTGGCTTTTCTGTGGAAAAATAAATATAAATAGATTAAATTTAGGGTTTTTTTCAGAGCCTGGGTCTGACTGACTTGCCTGAGTTTGAAATGTGAGGGACCCATGGGCCTGGTTTCTTTATAACTATGGCTGTATAATTTTTTTGTATTGCATGAGTCTTTCTACTATGAGATAGAAGTCAAAGTCTTGGCTTTTCTAAAGTGAAATTGAAGTTTTATTTTTGAAAACCAATCTAACCAAAAGCAAACAAAGTATCCTCTGTAATGTTTCAAATAAAGTTAGCTTTCACTAAAAGTATGTTAATTCTCTTCAGAGCTTGTGCAAGAAGATACATTATACGGAAAAACAGGCTAGATAGATTCTGAATGCTTACAGGATCTTTATATTATCTCTGATGTTCCAGGTAACTTTATGTAAAGCCTTTAAAGTTTCACTTTGCTTGTGGTCAGTAAGAGGCCGAAACCATTTGTTAGCCAGGATAGGCAGTGCTGGGGGGATGGTGTGATGGCTGCAGTGCTGTTAGATCTGTCTGGTACCTTTGAGGCTCTTTGAAAGATACTTTGTAAAATAGATAGTAAATAGAAAGTATTGAGTGTTAATACAGACATTTTCCTGGGTGCCCAATAGCGTCCAAGTCATAAAAATGAGTAATAGGTTTTGAAAGAAAATAATTAATATCTACAGGTTCAGAAATTACTCTGTTAATGGATGTTCTCATCAATTAAACTTAATGGTCTGGAAAGTGTTATTGATTGCTTTGATGTTTTATCTAGACACACACACAAGGAAAAAAGTGATTTGTTTAATTTTATTTGGTGGCTATTTTCATGCCCATCTGTAGTGTGAGGAACACCAAGGTAAAGTTGTATCCATCTTTTTTTTCTCCGTGAATCTGTTTGCTCCCGTAGTATGGCATGAGTGGGCCTGGCTCCTCTGTGCAGGAGAGACTGATGAGATAATTTTAGGGACATCTATTTATTCCTTGAACTAGAAACTTTCTTCTGCTGCACAGCTGAGGGAAGCTTGCACACATTATGTACCATTACAATTGGTTTATTAAATTAGAGATCTGTGTGACTTGAAGATCAAGTACTGTATTATATGTACTTAGTACCCATAGGGTTACTTTGACTTCATTATTTACTTGCTAGATTTGATCATTTTTTAAGAGATATTGGGTAGTTCCTGTTCTTTTTCCTTACTTCTCTTTCTCTTTCTTTTTTTCTGATTTTGTTAGGTGATCCAGTCAGAAAGTGGATTTGGGTAGCGATAGGTAAGGAGATGATGAGGTGTGGCTGCCTCCTCTGGTTTGCAGTGTCACTGAGGTTGGAGGTAGGCAAAAGCACCAATATTGGTGACTGACGTTTATTCAGTTCATTTCTTCTGGTCCACAGACCATGCCAAGGTTGTTTGTCATCTTGTGAAGCTACTGGTAGAGTAATTGTGACTAAAGCTACGGGATGTATTTGTAAGCCAGACTTAAATGTCAAGAGATTTGTGTGGAAACATGTTTGGTAAATAGTGTATCTGTTACTTCATCTGTGGTAACTTAGTGATTCATCATGTGCCTTTTTCTCACCTTTTACTTTATGCCATATTACCATCTCAAGCTGTTGATTTCTTCATGTGCAGGAGGAGGCTGGAGGTTGCATTTTGATGTTAAACATTACATTTTTATAAACACTGTTATAATCTTTCATCAATTTTAGTTACCTGATTCTTCAATTTCACTTTTTTTTTTTCCTGGTTTCTTCTGTTACTGCCATTTACTTGGCAGATACAGGAAGAAGGTGACTGTTTTATCTAATTCATAACTTAGAAACTAATTTTGGGAAATAAAAACCATATGCAGCTGATTTCCGGGGTTAACTGTATAGCCCTGACAACTATCTGTCTCTTTCAGGAAATGCTTAATAGGCTTAAAATCATGTGGTCTAGACTTCTAGGATTTTTTTTTTTTTCTTTTTAATCCTGTCTGTCTTTGGGAATATAGAAGAGAAAGTTAGGAATACATATTAATTTGGCTGCCTCTTTATTAGTGCATTTGAGAAGTACTTGACAAAGCTTTCTTCTGTATCTGTTTAGAGATTAGGTTATTTGGGGTGGAGCCTCTGACAGATGATGACTTGTGTTGGATATGTGCTCCTGTTACATCATCCCTGCTAGAACTGAATTTCCCCACCATCAATTTCCCTGTACTTGTCCATCTGGGATAAAAATCTCTTCCATCCCCTGTCAAGACACCAAAGTTGAGCAATTGAAACCCCAGCTCTGCTCTACTGTGACCACAGGGAGGCAGCTGCGAAACTAAGTCAGAGGGTGCTCAAGTTCTCCCCGACAGGAGGAGCAAGAAATACTTAGTGACATCCACTCAGTAATTTCTGGCATTTCTCCTTCCTAAATGCTGCCTAAAGCTGCCTGCCACCACCACTTCCTTTTGAACCATGATGCTGTGCTCTTGTGATTGTGAATTGTGCCTGGCCCCTGCTCAGTCTTTTTAAAGAGCTGCTTTTAAAAAAATACCTTGTTTGTTGCATTCATCTTTGACTATAGTGGTGACCTTGCTTATACCCACATCTTGTTACAGTTTATTTTCAAAAATCTTTGATCTTCTTTGGTACATCTGTTGGAGGAACACCAGTCTGCAGACTCGTGTAAGATGTATCAGTTGGCATGTGAGATATGGAGCAAGACTATGCTAGCTTGTTCTTGTGATTCAGAGTTAATTGATTATCCTGAGGATTTTACAGCCTGGAAAGACTTAATTGAGTGGCAGTAACCATAGCCAATGTTTCTTCTTATGCCTTTTGCCCCTGCTCCCTTCCCCAAAATATGCTTCATACTTACATCTCTTTTCTAGTCTGCTGGTGTGGAGGCAGTCTTGGTTGGATTTATTCTTCTGTGATGAGATTAAAAATTATACCAAGTTTTTTTGACTTTAGGGTGGAGGTGGCAGAGCTGGGAAAATGGACTGTGTGTCTTTATCCCTTCATGTAAACCAACAGGAGGTTTACTCTTTTCATGGAAATGGACAAACAGCCAAAACTTTAAACCTTGGAAGCAACATATGGATAAATTGTTGTCTATGTGCAGGCTATTGGGAAAAGAAATAGAAAGGGAGAAAGGTTATGAGTAAACATCTCTGTATGTCTTTTGCTCAGTCTTAATTTGGCAATGAGCTGAACACATAAGAGTTCATTTTGTTGTAGCTGGCAAAAGTTGGTGTATCAGGTATAGAGTGTATACACAGAAAATGAAATTATGCCATGCTTCTCTATTAAGGAGTACTGTTCTACTGTTCTGTGGTATGAGAAGCTGTGTCTGTACATTTTATGGTAATGAGATGATTAAAATCTGTGTTAAAGTTGTATTCTGAAATTCACTTCAAAAGTACTTGCAATTAACATAGGAAAACGTAAAATTCACTTCTGGAAAGATAATGAGATACTTTGCATTAAAATATGCATTGATCATGGTTAACTTCATGTGCTTTAAGAAGTTAAGAAATTAGAATGCTGAGATTTGCACAAACTTGCTCTTGTTATACAGGATTAAATCTTATTAAGGAGTGGATGGGTTTGTACTGTTTTGGTTATTATTGTAGTTTTTTAAGCATTTTCAGTACACACCATGTGCTAGTTATGTGAGCCCAGATCAGAAGGCAGAATAAGATCATCTCTGTTGTGGATGGTAAGTACAACTGGCTTACAGCCATTTCCCATGCTCACTAAGAGCCAAACACAAAGTATTTAAACATTCCTAAACATTTTTTAAGAGTCATCCAAGTTTAATGAGAAGGTACAGAACTCCCTTGTCCCTAGGAAATAATAATTGTCTGGCTGTGGTTGGAATGAAATGGGTGTTAAGAAGTCATATAAAGATGAAATAACAGGAAGAATCTTGCTCATTAGAATAGGTGAAGTTTATCAATATCCATTTATTTAGTGGAATTAAGTAGTCTTCTCTTCTCTTTAGGTTAGTTAATAGTCCCATGTGTATGAGACTCCTAATCTTTTTCATTGTGGTTTATTTAATTTCTTCTATTAACCTTCTGTACCTTGCTGTACAGATGAAGGGTATGAAGCTGTAATGTCTACTGTTTTTGCTCTGTGTTAAGCAGTGGCACTGTATTTAGATGATACACTCTTTTTTCTTCTCAGTGCTACAGGGAAAGACTTTGATCTTCCAGGAATTGTTTTCTGTCAGTAGTTAAGTGCCTTTTGTGTTTGGGTGTTCACTTTTATTTGGATACATTTAGTCAGAAATAAAACCGTGAGCAAATTACTGGAATTCAATCTTTGCAGATGTGGTTCCCTTTTCAGTCCTTTGAATATTGTTCTAAAACCATCTGGTACACTTAAATTCACATTTATGTGGTCGCTTTAGAATGAGTATTTTCTGTTAGGGCTATCTCTGAAGCAGACAGTAGTGTTGTCTTGAAGATGATCTTGTTGTAACTCTTTGCGTTGCACCATTGACTATTTGGAGTGTAGACCCTAAGGCTCACACTGATGACTTTAACTCCTATTACACTACTGATTCCAGAAATCCAATGAAATTGCATAATACAGTTTTTTTCCTAACTGTTTCCATCTATTATAATATCCTTATTTGTAAACAAACCTTCATGATGGAGCAGATTTCTTTTTCAAAAGAGTCCCTCCTATTCAGAAGTCTGAATCAAAACCAGCTTGTCATATTGACTCAGAGATAAATTTGATGTTGCCTGGTCCATCTCCCTATACAGACACATTTTGACACAGTGTATTTGAGTGCTAATAATAACATTAGAAGATGTTGGAAAGAGATCTAATTTGGCATGCAGGAGTGACTTTGCTGTCATCTCCTATTTTCTGCACAATTGACAGCAGATACTTGGGGCTGAATTTTTCTTTCAGGTCAGATTTCCAAGACATGAGGCTGTCTGTTAGAAACAGATAAGACCAAAACCAATACGGAAGTACTTGTTGGAAGTGTCAGCAGTGCTGAGGATTTAAAAAGGGTGCTTCAGTCTTCTGTTTATGACATGACACAACAACATATATTTCACTAGCAATAAAATCCAACCAACAACCCCATGCCAGTTTTTTAAAACTTCTCACTGGGAAAATTTTGTAACAGTAGTCTTACCTGGGAAGAATAACATTTTTTTTCAACTAATATATCTATTTTGTCACACTATCTGGCTAGTACAGTTAAATTATTTTTAAAGAAATCAAAGTAAGTATAAATGCCCTGATGATCCAAAATACTTTTAAGCTTTCACTGTCAGATAAATAAAGTTTATATCTGTACCTAATTTTTAGTGTGCAAGACACTCAAAAAGTATATGAAAACATTATCTGGGGTAAAACCAAAACAATATGCTTCCAAATATTTCCATAGATATTTCATACACTGTTGGTTCTCAAACAGTTCATATCATATCCCACCTCCTCCTTTCAGCAAGAACTGGACTACTTATACGTTTCTATAGGTGAATGTTGCTATCTAAACTACACCAATAAAACTTCCCTCAAAAGCAGCACATGTAAAGAACAGCTCCTACCCAGTCTGCTCCTATGCAGCCACACTGAGAGCTGCAGTGAAGCACTGTGCTGTGACCGTGGGGCCTCCTTTTCTGGAGCTGGAGTGGTGAGGATACCAGGGCTTTACCAGCCTATCATCTCCATTCCTGGTTACCAGTATTTCCTTCTTGCTGATGTTCTTTGCCTTCCCTTTCCAAAGCAGGTTGAACTTCCCAAAGTCACAGCATCAGCCTGACTGCAGTGGGTTTTATAATGCAAGGTTTTATTTATTCTTGTGTGCAGAGGAAGGGTGAGCTAGAGTGAAAATTTTTGAAATCAGTTTTTCTGACTACATAAAAGTGTTGTATAAAAAAGACTTCGCTGTAACAAAAACCCCTGGTATGTCTGGTCTTGTCTGTCTCTGTCTTGAATAGATGATACCTAAAAACCAGGAAAGGATATTTCAAGAGTGTAGGATTACTTCCCTGGCACATGTTACAAGATCCCCCAACAAAGACTGTGGGAGGGTCTTATATAACTTGCTCAGAACTTTCTCAGCCAGGAGGACATCTTTACATGTAACAGCTCTTGATAAATTTTCTCCAGACTTCTCCAAATTAGATAAATCTTTGTCACCTAATTCCCCTAGCAGGCAGTTCCCTCAGTTTAGTTATTCAGTGGATGAAGTGACATCTCTTGATATAACGAGTTTTTCTTTTTGACCCTTGTTCTTGTGCTGGAAGAGAGGGTGAGCAGTGATTTCCCTCCCACTGTCTCTGTCACCTGCCTTTGAATACATGTCTATCATCACTGTTGTCTTTGCCCTGGCTGAGGCATTGTGTTCTATCTCATCATATTGCAGACAGAATTTGTTTCCCACCTTTTACCTTTCCTCTTGCACCTTCTAGGTGAAGTACAGGGCGAAGTGGAAATACACAGAATAATTAAAGCGGCAAATATTGCATTTTTGTGCAGATATACTAAGATATTTTCTTTTCTGTTCTCTGCACCTTTCCTAATAACTTCTAATATGCTTTTTGACTGCTACAGGAACTTTGGAATAGTCTTGACATTTTGACAATTAAGTATTTGTATTTGACAATTCAGTTATTCAGTATAACTCCAAAGCTGCTATTCTGATTGGTGACAATCAGCCCTGACCACATCTAGGTATATGGGAAATCCTTTTCCTCTTCCTACATCTCATTTTATTTTTTTAAATTTAATCTGGTTTTGTATCTAGCACCCAGTTACTCAGTTTTTAAGTTTCTGTGGCAGTGTTTTGTTGTTTCTAAGTTTTTGGGGGTTGTAAGGAAAGGAATATTTCCAGTAAGCACATTCATATCCCTATGCATTCTATTTCTAGACTGCTTAGGAAATTTTTGTTTCACAAGCTTGAGCACAGATCCCTGAAAAAGCCCATGTGAAAGCAACCTGTAAATTGTGCTTCATCCTTGAAACCAAAGCAGCAGCACCTGTTTGTTCACCTCTGTCATCTACCTCCTAAAAGGGTGGTTTATAAATCAGATTTGCAAGATTAGCAGAATTTGGAGGAGACATGTGTTTAAATTGCACTGAGATGCCAGGTATAAACAATGCCCTGAAGTTTGAGAACCTGCAGGAAGGCACTTGGAGGGTGTTTCCACACTGAAGGATGCTGTAGGCACAGGATTCATGCTCTGGCAATATGGCAGGAAGTTTCTCAGCTGAAGGACATTGTTTGATTTGGTGTAAGAGATTAATTTCACAATTTGGTCTCATGACTGCAAACTGAAGAGTGACCAGTTGTGCAGTGGGCCAGATGCTGTTGGTGTTGGTTCAGTCTCTTAGTTGGGGAATTCATTGTGTGAAAATGGGTCTTTGTTCTCTGGAAAAATATGCTTCTCTGAATTCCCCTATCCTGACTAATCGCTCTAATTAATTTTAATAGTTTATTAGCAATCTCAATTCTTCATTAAAATCTGTAATGGAAATGCTCAGAAGGAATTCTGAAAGATTTGGAGTGAAATAGTGTTTTCACCACATGTTTACTAATGTTCCCAAAAATACAAGAATATATATATATTTATATATTTAATTGGAGTGGAGAAGGAGTGGGAATGTATGAGAACTATAGTTTAATCTAATGAACAGTTTTGCTTCTCAGTTCTTTCCCTGCCAGATTAGGCTTTGAAAAATAGTGAAACTATTTTGAGATTTTAATAAACAATCCAGGAAATTGGAAGTTTTCATTTTGACAGTTTCAAGATGAAGTGCTTTAACTTATATCAAAAATAATTCATCTTTAAGCATCTTTTTAAAAGAGGCAGAAAGCAATTTCATGTGGAGGTGACTGATCTTGATCATGGATGATGTCATGTCCTGCTGGATTAACAGTACAGAGAAAATAGCTTGGCTGCTGCTGAAGATATATTTGCTCTGTGAAAAGTAGAATTTTCTGGTGTGGGGTTGTAATGAAATGTGTTTCATAATTATCTAAGAGTAGTAAGGAAATAAAAAGACACATTTTATATGGAGTTTAACAGTATCTGGATTACCTTTTCTGCAAGCTGCTGATCACATAAGGAGTGGAGCATCTTCCCCAGCAGGAAGGAGGAGAATACTTGCCCCTCTGTGCTGGTCAGTAGACATCAGCCCCAGATACGAGTAAATCTGACTGATGATGGTTTTTAAATATTAGACCTGAAGCTGAATTATGCATAATATGCCTAATTATTTTTATCAATCTCTAGGTAACATTGTTTTCTTTCCAAATAAAGAATTTTGTAATGAATTGTCAACAAGTGATACCATGGGTAGTGGTGCATGTAAAACCATCTACAAGACCAATTCCCTGTATGAATATCTAGTGAAATAGAAAATAGACAGGAAATATATATAAATATATATTTACCCTTTAGTGGTGAAACGCATTATGGGAACACCAAAGTGAGTTTTTTACTAGGTTTTTTTCTAGGTATTTTTTACTAGGTGTTTTGAGCTGGTAAGTGATTATCATCTACTAAAATGGCACCAATAGATCAAAGATCAAAAAGCTAACACCACTCTGAGATATCATCATACAACCTATAAACTTCAAGTATGTTATTAGGGCAGAAAGCATGAGCATGTTGAATATTTTTTCTTTAGATGATAAGGAATAAAAATAGTTTAGAAATAACTTTCTCATAAACATGTGGTCAGGCTATGTGATCCAAGAACAGTTAAAATGAAGTGCATAGGGGTATGGTGAAGATGAGATAATAAATTGTGTGAATTATTCTTTTAGTTTTGGGGGTTTTTTATTGTAATAAAACTTAATTTACTTTGCAAGCATGTTTACAGGCTTTTTTGCTACTGTTGCCTTGCTTGTAATAAATGTTGCAATGTGCTGTATAAGGTAAGTAGCACCATAGCCAGTGATCAGGCTTGCAGTAAAAATGAAATAGTGTAACTATTCACAGGACTGTGGTGAGCTGGGGCTGCCCCATGTGAGTTCAGGCTGGTCTCAGTCAAGCCTCCAGTCTCCAGGAAGAATAGCCAGCTCCAAATCCTTGTTATTCAGCATGCTGAACAGCAACCTCTGAATTGCCCAGGTTGGTTGAAAGGGGCTTGTGTTGTGGCTGGGACCTGCTTTGTCTTCAGGTGAGCATCCCACCTGTCCCTCACCTGTCCCTCACCTGTGCCTCTGAACTGGCATCACTCTTCCAACTGCTGCTGCTCAGGAAGTGACCTGGTCTCTCTGCCCTGTCCTGGGTTGCCTCTTACCAGCTAGAGAGCTGATCTTACAGTAGGGTATGGTGCCAGTGCTCCAGAGCAAAGTTTTGTCTGCTGTGGAACTTGGTCAGGGTTAGTCTTCTGCCTGTCACTGGAGCAGTGGCCTTGTTAAGTGGAAGGAATGCATTGTTACAGATCCTTGGTTTTTGCTGTGGTTCCCTTTTCCCCCTCTTCTTCTTTTCTTTTGTTTCCCCTTTCCCTCCATTTCTGTGAGCAGTCAAAACCAATATCACATCCCATATTTAACTAGCTGTGTGGAAATGTATTTTACAGTTGAGTATTTCTGCTTGAAAACATCTCTCTTCTGCTTTCTCTGCAGTTAAACTAGAAAAGTTTCTTAGTGTATGTGAAGCGTGAGTCCAGATGAGTTAAACAGATTTTGTTTTATTTTAGATTCTATTCACTGTGTGATCAATCCTGTGTTTAAGGTGTTTGTGCAGTACCTTAGTTTTCCTCAAAAAATATGTAACATTCATCTCTTCCCAGGCATGGTGTTGGAGGACATGCTTTTTCCAATAAAATGTGTTTGGTTTAATCCCAGTGGTCCTTAAAGCCCTTTAGGTTGCTGATAGGTTGCAGCACCCAGGGAAGAGAAGGCTGCAAGAAGAGAAAGATGAGCCAAGGTATTTTTGTGGGATAGTTATCCTCAAACTGAGGGGCATGTCAGCTCCCTGACAAATCCTGGGATATATGTTTCAGCATCAAGCAAGCTGGCCAAAACTTGTTCATGCATGGTCCCACTTACTCCCTTGGCCCTCTCCACTGCTTTAGAATGGGACCTGCTGAGTGCTGCACGTCCTGTGTGCCTCCAGCACCTGGCACAGGTGGGACCCAGGGGCCTCAGTGCTGCCCTGCCCCAGGGGAACTGAAGGCACTGCCTGTGTTCTGCAAGAGTGGAAGGCCCTGGATGCTTCCCTCTCTTCCCTCTCTTCCCTCTCTTCCCTCTCTTCCCTCTCTTCCCTCTCTTCCCTCTCTGCACATTACATGCTCCCATGTGGGAAATGCTGGGGAGGTTTGAAGTGTCTAGGTACTGCTTTTGTGGAGATATGTTGAAAAGTTGTGATGAACCTGTATTGCTTGGATATTCCTGTGTAACCTTTGAAAGTTTTGATGGGAGCTTACTGCTGGCCTTTGTATTTTGATGCCTAGATGCTTATTATGTGGATGTCCTAAACTTTCTGTCTGTAATAAGACAATTAATTCTTTTGATATTTTGTTTTTTACAAGACTATTAGGACTTGAACTGCTTTTCTCATGACTCATGAGAATGGCAATTGGTAACCTACTAATATTTCTGCCCACATGGGTTTGTAATTTTAGAAGTAATCACTTTGTGGCTGATGTAAATTTTGTAATGAGAAATACTAGATTTATGACTACAGAATTTCTCACAGACTGTTTTATTGCTTAGAGGAATTGCTTTCTCTGTTGGGAAAATCTATCATTAGATGTCTGCCTCAAATGTTTTGTGGGTGGTTTATGCTTTGAGAATGCTAATGCAATCATTGAAACAATAATGGTGATTTGAGATAGTATAATTGTTCCCCTTTCCTTCACTCCAGACACAGAATGAGCTGCAGGTGAAGCTGGATGTGGGTTTGTAAGGGGACTTTACAGCCAGGATGTGAGTTTTTGTAATATCTGGTCAGGTTCTTGCCCCACCTTTTATGTTCATTGCACTTTCCTGGAATAGGAAACTGATTTCTGTACATACTAGCTGAGAAGGGTTGTTTGGAAGAGTGCAGGATTAGTCACAGTGATGATGACAATTGATTTTGAGGAAGGTCTTTGCTGATGCCTTCTTGTGTGGAACCTCTCTAGGTAAAAGTACTGCCTGCCTTTGGGACTGATATCCTCAGACAAGATGTTGGGGGAATAACTCTTTGCAGTTCCTAATGAAGCTCGGGCCCCAAAGATGTGAATTTCCTAGACCTGCTGGAATTGAGAGGTTTCTGGGCATGCCTGCTGGATGAGGAAATTTTGGCACCTCCTAAGCTTTTGTGATGAAAACCCTAGCATTCCCAGGGTTAGTTAATGTAGGTTGTGAGGAATAAAGTTCTGCTTTGAAATATAAAATACAGGTACGTAAGACTGAATCTGTGGTGGATCTGTGGCCAAGGTTTGCTGTAGGCACGTGCTCTCCAGGGATGTGCTGGAGGGGCTCTGGACAGGGTGGCTCTGCTGTGTGCTGCCAGGCAGTGGGCACTGCCTGGGGGCTCTGCAGCTCCTCAGGCTCTTCTGAGCACTGCTATAAGGAGTACAAGCACAAAGGCACTTGGCTTATCAGTCCTTTCTGTTCCTCCCATGTAATGATGAACTACCTGGGAGCATTAGGCAATGACTGCAACAACATGACTCTCACTGCAGCTAAGGAAGAAGTTGCTGTTACATACATTTTTATTTTCTGTTTATTTGCTCTTCCACTGTAAGTGGAGTATGTGTATCCTTTTGTATTTAAGTGAGGGTAACTTCTAAGCTTTCTATTCTAATTTAGTATCGTTTTGCCAACTCTATGCCAACAGCACATCTCAGCAGAGAAACTGCTTCAGTCAGCAAGGTCTTTCCTTCATGGGTCTGTGACTATAAAAAGAAATAGAAAAGAGAACAAGAGAATGATTTTAGAAACATCATGCTTTGAAGCCCCACCATGTAACTTCTAGTGCCTTACTTTCTCAAATATATTTTCCTACATGTACTCTAGTGACGCTAAAGGCATCTATTTCCTGGAGCACGGACAGCAGGGCAGAGAAGAAGGTGGGAACCTATCCTTGAGTCACTTGCCTATTCGCTTTGCATCCTGCTATATCTCATTGCCCCAATGCCTGCTTTTAAGGGCACAACTAAAGCCCTTGTGTCACTTCACTGCTTCTGTGAAGCTGCAATTGTTATGTGGATTAGCATTTCTTTTAATTTTCTACTTTCTGTGTGCAATAGATGTATTCTGGATGGAAACATATGCTACTGGAGAATCACCTGTGATGTATTGGAGTTTCAAATCTTTGTCTGATTTAGCATATTTTTGCTTTTTAATGTAATTCATTTCTGCACTGCTGATCCTTATTCTGTATGGAAACAGCACATTTGTGCATGATTCAAGTTCGTTTCTGGAAACCAGTTTCAATAACTTTCATTTATTTAAACTATTAAAATAGTTTAAAGTACGGAGAACAGTACCACTCTCGCTTTCTATTTAAATTGCTGCTCTAACCGTTGAAATAGCCTTGAAATAAAGTATCTTGGGTTCTGCTTGACCTGATTCAATATAACACTTAAAAAGTAGAATTACTGAAAAGATAGTCAGATGCATTCCCTATTTGGCTCAGGCTATTGAAATGCGAAGGGTATGAGTTGGCCACAGCTATTAATATGATATTAATCCAGGGTATATTATATATTGCTTTAAAGTCTTATCGGGAGGACTGGATATCCTTTTGTAATGTGTTCTTTTGCTTTTTCTATACACTGATATTTTGTAGATGAGCCATTGCTCAATATGTGAAGTCTAAATGGCTCTTCTTACATGATCAAGTATGATGTTATTCAATGCCTTACAAAGAGGCTGTATCCTCTGCACATTAAGATTGAGTCTGGTGCTTATTACAAAATCCAGACTTTTCAGATGCTAAATATGTGCTCTATCTTGCAAGCTAAAAATGGTAGACTCCTGACAGTTTTGGGCTGTTGAGGCTAAATGACTTTCTTATGTCCATCTTTCTTTTGTCCTCCTGGTTTCTGTGTTAGGCCCTAGTTCTTAGCAGTATTAAATATTTCTGTGGATCCAGATGGCTAGAAAGTAGCAATGCCATTACAGTCTCTATTTTCTGAATCAGAGCTCTTGTTATTTTGACTTTTCCTATAGAATATCACTGTAAAAATATTAGTTTTTAACACAGTGATAGCTTACTTTGTGTATTTGATTTGCTGTAAAAGCTTTCATTGGTTATTTTTAGGCTGTTAAGATGTGTGCTATAGCTTCACACTGCTTAAGTTTGCTTCTACCTTTCTTATTTGTAGGTGAGTTTTCAGATGCACCAAGGAAAGGTTTATTTATTTATTTTATTTTCTACATCTGTATGTAGAAATGTTTCTGTGATATCTCTTTCGTTCCATGTAAGTAAATAGTTCAAGAATTTCTTGGTTAATTTCTCCTCTTCTGATGAGAATCTTGTAAGAAAATTGCGGGAAAACCAAAAAATTAAACTCTGTTGTCTGCTTTTATGAACAGTCTGTCTCTTCCTGTCCTCTAATTTTTTATTAATTTATTTTTAAAAGAAGTTATTCTGCACTTGGTTTATCGATTTGTTGGCAGTGTGTTGATAAGAACTTTATTTTCATGGCCTAGTCTCCCTGAGATAATTAAAATTTAAAAGTTCCACTCCTGTTTTCTTGCCCTCAGTTCATTCAGTTCAGCACATTGGCAGCAGAGGCACAGTCTAGTCCTTCACCCTGTCCAATGTTCAGCTTCCCATGTATCAAGATTAATAATAATCAGAGAGCTCACACATAGAGGGAGGGAGGTATTGATTGTCATTAAAATGTTGGATCCTGTCTTAAGGAGTCAAGTTTTGCTCCTTACTGTCACAGCACCTAATTGAATTTGGATAGATAAAACTTTTTCTAGGCTACATCTGATGCATGATTGTGCACCAGAGCCCTCACTTGTTTAAATGTATAAGGCCTTTGAAATAGGGAACACTAAGAATGTTAGTGGGATGACAAGAAAAATAATCTTATTTTGGAAGGAATGCAGATACCCTTAAAAAAAAAAAAGGAGATGAAGAGAAGGAAAAAGCTAATAAACATGGATAGTGGAACTGTTCATAAAAGATTTGTAAAAGAGGTCATGAAAAGCAAACCTCCTTTGATTTAAAAAAATGTTTAAAGTATGGAAATTGAGATGTGTGCAGATTAGATTGTTCCTGAAAGAAGTAATTAAATACAAGCGTCCCTTGGTTTTATTTGGTTAGGTTAGTCACAAAATTGACTGCATAGCTATCTATGTGATCTTGCTGAAAAAACATGAGAACTCCTTAAACCTTTCCCTAGGCTGCTTCTTTTACATAAATTTTGTGGTTTCTGCACATATGGGGGAAAATATTCTTTTGAGACACATCTTAATTCATGCACCAATTCCAGAATGAAGATGAAAAATTTAGTTGAATTTGAATAGGAAAATAGTAGCTCTATTGTAATGTAAGAAAACTTGGTGGAACTACCACTAAGAGGAGCATAAAAAATATGTAGTAGATGTAGTTGAATACAAAAATAAATAAATGAAAATAATATTATGTAACTTTCAGGTTTGAGTTTTAGCTTTTTCTGGGAATTGCTACTTACGTTGCAGTGATTGTTAATAATGCATATTTATTATTGGTACATTAGTACATATTTACCTGTATCCATACAAGTAGGAAATGGGTACAGAATTGTCAGAACTAACAAACACAAAATTGAAGCTGTGTTGTGAAATGAAATAAGGCTTGAATTCAGCCTACAAGTTAAATTGTTTTTGAAAAAGTAGTCAGATAGAACTTGGACTTATTTCATGGATAAACTGGACCTTATGTTGACAGAGTCCTTTTCCAAAATTATTTTAAGAACACTGCAAAACCGTCTTCCTTTGTGCAAAAGGTGTGAATAAATATGCATCCAACAGCAAACCAAATTTAAGATATGTTAGGAAAAAAAAGTAGTCAGATTTTTAATGACCCCAGCCGCAGTTATTTGCAGACCCTTGTCCCTGCTATGGTCTTTGTATCCCTTGTTTAGCACATGCAGATTGCAGCTCTTCCTTGTACAGACAGCAGCTAAGGCCACTCCATTGCACTTACCACATTTCCTTTTCTAAAGATTAACATGTAAAAGGTGGGCAGAAGCACATTACAACATTAAATCTGCATGTGCTGTCTTATTTTGAAACTGGTGGAAAATTAAAATAAAAAGACCCCAAACCAAAACAAATCCAAGAAAGCAAAACAACCCACTAGCAAATAAATGTTTGGTGACTCCTTTGCTGTCCATCTCCAAAGAGAGGATTTCAGCCACATGCCAGTGGTTGTGTGAGAGTTGCAGAGCAGACGTGGGGAATGAAAATCAGATCTCTTTTTCTAAGCCAGGTTGTCCTTTCTTCTTTTGAAATGGACCTGCATATACCTAGTATTTAGGATACTTCCAGTAATTGTTACAGGTAAAACTCTTATTAATTTTCCTATCAACCACCTCTCTCTTTGCTAGTAGTACTCACTTGGACAAGGTGGATTCTCTTTTCTTCATTAATTACTGTAGGTGTCCAGTGAGAGAGGGCAGGGTCATGTGGAGGTGGAGAGAAGCAGGGGAAAGTTGTGGAGCATGAATTCACAAGTCTGGCCTGAAGCAGATATGTTTCTTGATACACAGCTGGCAATGTTTCTTGTCCCTTTTTGTTTGGACATCTTTGTCTCCTTTGCTAGCTCTCTACATTCTTAAGGGGGAAGCTGGACGGCAGAGATCTTTAACATCACAGGCATATTTCTCAAAGGCAGCAGTTGAAATGATGTGACAGTGAATATGTTTAAGGCTAAATTGTGCATATTTATCCTTAGTTGGAAAGGATCATTAGATTATGCCTATGCTCATATGAAATCAGTAGTAACATGTGCAATGAGCCTGTCCTCTCTTTTATGGCATTACAGACTCGAGTATTTTACACATAAATAGGGCAAGATATGAAACAGAGTGCATACTACTTTGAGCTGGGAGACATGGACCATAAATCAGGATATGTGTGCATAATTACAAGGTATCAGAACAAGTCCCAAGGGTATTTTTAGCACTGTAAAATGTTGGATAGACCTGCTTTCTTACAGAATATTATCCTTCTCATTTCTTCACTCCTAGGTACCAGACAGTTTTGTTGGCCAGGTTACTTGAAATGGTGGCAGTATGATAAATAGCAACTGTGAGAGTATATTCTGTTTAATTGCATAATCAGAGTTTAAAACTTCTTCTGGTTAAATTGTGCAAGGGCTCTGAAATAATTTTCTGAAAATGTCTCCAGGGTTAAATGCTTTCTTAGCTAATATTTGGATGTGAAAATCAGAGGCTTGATTTTTCTCCTGATGTGCAATATTTTGGAAAGATAGAATCACAGAATCATTAGGATGGAGAAGTCCTCTAAGGTCCAACACTGCCAAGGCCACCACTAAACCACATCCTTGAGTGCTATAAAAGAAATCAAACTCATTATATTCTATTTACTGCTAAGGATGACTGGGTGATTTTTTTTTTTTTTTGAGATTAAAGGTGCTACACCAACCAAAGGGTACATTAAACAATATGAGTTCTAAGTGCAGACCTTATCCAGCACTTAGAAATAAATACAAAGAAAATACTTTGCAAAGATATTAAACATTTAAAAGCCTTAAAAATATACTTTTAATAACCTTACAAAATAGGCTTTTAGCTTAACTTCTACGCAGTGGTGATGTTCTTCTTCAGATTTTCACATATACTGATAATAACATCAAAATGCCTTTAAAGTTCACCTTATGAAGTATTTGGGGAACTTTCATTATGTCTGTTAATTGTAGTTTTATTATTGGTTAGAATTATTACTATTTGACTTGTACCTGCCTTCTCTCTGTGCTCCCACTTAGATATATCAGTTAGTTTAATCATACTAAACTCTACTGATTTTGACAAGACAGAGCTTTCAGAAGCAATCCAGGATCTCTGGATTTTTCACACTGTGGATGGACTTCCAGGGTGACTGGAGTTCAAGTCCTTTGCATATTAGAGATACCTCCTCTGTGAGCAGATGATGTCAAAATGTATGAGTCATTTTATATACTGTCATTAATTTCTATGAGTCTGAGATATCATACTTCGTATGCCGAAGTGCTGGATCTGTAACTTTTGTGTTTGTCCTCGTGACAGGTCTGTTTTTAATGTACAGTTCAAATGTATGCCTAGAGCAAATAAACACACATCTAAAGAAGGTGAGGATTTTTCCATATTTGTGTTATTCTTACTTATTTCCAACCATGTAAATTGTACATTTTCTTACTGGGAAAAGTGTAGCGGTGAGAAATTTTACATTAGCCCTAAGCTGGACCTTGAATATTAAGAGTGAGTCTTTCAAGGTTTTAACATGCATTAAAATGTGTTTTCCAACAATTAGTCGAAACTCTAAGGGTGCATTTTGTGCTGGCCTAGAGCATATTCCAGAGGGCTCATTATCTTGTCAAAGCTTGTAAGATACAGACCCTGCAGGAGTGATGTTGTTACTCAGCGAGTTAATATGGACTTAGATTTTTTTGCATGGTGATAGGAGGGAAAGGCTACAGTAGCTACAGATGGAGATGAAAATGCAAGACCCTGGTTCTAAATTTGTTTTGGAAAAATTTGATTTGTTGCTCTTCAGCTTTCCTTCTGAAAACTCTCTTGTGGCTTTATTGTCAGCTGAAGTGTTTATTGACTGAGAAGTGCTTGCATATTAGTGATGGATATAGTGGTCCTGGTAAACACTTTGGGGCTTTCGTGATGCAATATGCTTTGTAAGTGTTTGTGTTGTTTTATGATGGAGTGGGCAGAAGCTTATTTAAATAAAAACTAGAATAAAACCCACATGGTTTCAGCAACCATGAGTTTTATTAAAGCTAGTACAAAGATAAGAGTTAAATGATTTGTGGATATATACAAATGTCTTAAAGTATAAAAGCAACACAGAATCTAATGCCATTATTGCTGGGAGAAGTGCCAGCATTCTCATTATTTTTAATGACTTCCAAACTGGGCCCTTAGTGACTGATGAGGTAAGCAATTTCAGATGGGAAATGTGATATACCCAGTACTGGAATGTGCTGAACGCTCTGAGTTGTTAGGGGCCATGGCTGTGCTGAGGATACTGTAAGAGGCAGCAGACAAATTGTAGGTTGAAGGTTACTTTAGAAAGAGAAAGGAAATTTTTTCTAGGTTGCTGAATAAAATAGAACAATCTAGATGATAAAAATTGTATGTAATGACACTGCTCATGAAAAAACATTAATCACTGAAGAAAGGTAGATACTAAAGAAAACAATCTTTGGATTCATCCCAATATTAAAAAAAAAACCCCCACCAAACAAAACCTTCAGTAACTGTTTCTGTTTATTGAAAAAGATAAGCATCTTATGAAGATATGGAGGTTGTTAATAATGAAGTGACTGCTGTGAGAGGCACTTACCCCAGAAGCAGGTGGCCTGCGGTTCCCATGTGCCCGATGCCTCCCTTCTGCATGGCTGGATGTGCTGGAGAGCTGTGCCCCTCAGAAACCCCACCAGCACTCATCTTGTCTCCTGCTGGGGAGGCAGGGCTTTGGCATCTCCTCCTATGTAGGAAGGAGTTTGGAGAAGTAGCTCCTCCAAGAGGGAAGGATCCCAGCTGGAAACATCCCTGACTGCCCGGGGGGCTGCTTGGGTGTTAAGCAAGATGTGCGAACCAGGAGTACTGAACACTAAATCAGGGAGACCACAAATGCTGAAAGCATTTTAATGGTAAAAAAAAAGGACTTCTTAGAACCCGGGCTCCTTTTCTTTCACTCTGACACATATTTTCTGTATGTAGAACAGGAGGTTGGGCAGCCCCTTGTCCACACCTGCTCCAGGCAGACAGCCCTAGTCACCTGCTGGCAAGCCTGGGGAAAAGGCATCCCTTACCATCCCTTCTGGTTGGGTGTACCTGCAGAGAAATGGATCCTATTGTGCTAAATATGTTAAAAATTAAAGTATTTTCAGTTTTTTATAGTTGACTATTGGGACTTCAGGCAATGAAAAATATTGCTTGGTCCAGAGCAGGGAAGTTGCATAGTGCCACTCGCGTGATGATGAAATGTCTGCTTTGGAAGTTAAAATTACTGGAAAGATGACCCAGCAGTAGCACACAAACCCACAAATCTGGCAAATTTGAAGCAAACACAAAGCATTTTTTTTATTCCCCCCCCCCTTTTTTATTTTTATATGATGGAGCTTGCTGCAGTGTGATACTTTGAAAGCTAATACTGCTAGTTTGCAAAGATATTAGTAATCTCATAGAATATTGGTCAACTGAAGGCTATTAAAAAAAACTTCCAACAAACGCTGATAGGCAGCCCCTATCTTAGGAAACCCATAAATCACTGGCTGCTCAAATTTCAAGAAATAAATCAGAGGAAGGCTCATGCTCTGTGCCTCTCTTCTGGTCGCTCCATTACTGATGACCACAGAAATGGGGCACAGTGGGGACCTCACCCTGGAGCCAATGCTGCATGATGCCAGCTCCTACATCCAGAGGTTATTTGCAGGGTCAAGTGTAGATGTGAGAAGTTGTTATTGTCTCATTTATATTTCAGCTGGGGGCCTTGCAGTTGTAATCCAAGCCATTTGTGCCCTGGTGGTCCTGCCTGTTTTCAGGCACCCCAAATGTGGTCCTAGGTCAGAGAAGTAAAGAGAATCTCTCAGCAGTCTCAGTAGGCTCTGCAGCTGAGCCACTGCACATGGAGTTGTGGCCAGTGGAAATTCAGGTGAGCACTCTATTCTATAAATTTTCACTGCCCTCAAGTATAAGTTACTCTACACACATAGTAATAGCCATAATTAAAATGCTCCCTTGAAGTAAATAATTAAATGAGGATTACAGTTATGAGTCACAAAGTGACACAGGTGACAGGCTTACTTTAAGTAGGACAATTAAACTGTAAATTAAAATTAGACCTCTCCATGTAAGTAAAATATTGTATTAGGTAATTATCTAAGAGTAATAGGTTAGGTGTGTATACCGTATCAATAAATCCTAGAGATCTTTAGAAAACAGATTTTTTACTCTGTTTTTTTTCTATCTGTATTTTTTTTTTAAATAAATTCCTAATTTAAATGAGAAATAAAAGCCCAACGTGCATTTTCAGTGGGTTTTGTTTTTTTGCAAAATTGATCATTTTACTGGATAAGTTTGGTTTAAGTAGCATTTTTCCTTAACAAATGCTGGTGGTGTGTGTGGGGTTGTTTGGTTTTTTTTTCTTTTTTTTTTTTTTTCTTTTTTTTTTTTTTTGTTTTGTTTTGTTTTGTTTTGTTTTTTTAAAATGGCACAGATATTGAGTCATTTGGGAGTGTTTGCTGGAGAGGTGCTTCTAAACCTGAGCAGAGCCTAGCTAGAAAGAGAATGTATCATCCATGTTTGAAAGTTACAGCTTTTCACTTACAGGATGGGCAATAATTAGTTCTTGTTATTAGTACTTTTGAGCAAGCTTGAGCAAGATTATTTACTACCAAATTACTGAATTCACTATATTTCATGTTTTTTAAAAAACAGTTCCTGTGCCAGATAAAAGACAAGTTTTATTTTATTCTATTTTAAAAGAATTAATTTATTCTCCAGGTACAAAGTGATCCTAGATCTTGACAGTCCCTAAATCATGGAGCTGTACAAAATGTTCTCTAGCTAGTACAAACATGTTTTTGCTCTTTATTTTTTTTTAAGCAGATCAGTGTTGCAGAAAACACTAGCAGTAAACAAAATTTTGGAAAAAAACCCCTGGTGTCCTAGTCCAAATCTTTTCTGAAAACAAATCCCGATTTTTGGGAAAAAGAAAAGATTTATTTTCCAAGAAAATAGGGTTTTCTTGGAAAACTGTAAGTTAATATTTCAGCTAGAAGTAAAAAGTATGGTTTTAAAAATAAAAGTATTGAATAGAATTAGCTTTAGGCAAAATAGATTTTTAAAAATCAATTTCAGGAGTTCTAGAGGCAATCTTAGAAGCTTTGAGCATTTTTAGTACTAACTTCAGTGCCCCTTTTGGAGTTACAGATATTTTTGGCTTTGTCCAAGGGAGTAAGGCACCAGTAATTGCAGGGTGCAGTTAGGGCTACTCTGGTGTGTTAATGGAGGATTTACCAAATCCTTACCTGTAGTGATTGTCCCTCCTTACAGAAGTAGCCTGACTTAGTTTGTGGAGTTCTTTGGTGAGTCAGCATGTCCTGGGCAGGCAGAGGGTCTGTGCCCTCATGCTCAGCAGGTCCTGGCAGGTCACCCTGCTGCTGCTCAGGCAGGGAGGCACTGCTGGGTTTTGCTGCTCTCTCAGCTGCTCTGCTGGTGTTACTGACCACAAGTGCACGATGATTATTTTATCCAGATAGTGTGTTACGATATGCTACACTTGCACAGAGTGGGATTTTTGTTAAAAGTTTTGTTAAAGTAAATAATCAGAAATTCTGATTAAAAAATCCAAATTAGACTCTGAATGGAGTGTTTCAGTATCCTCTGTCAATCTGACAGTTTAAGCCATGCCAGCCTGCTGAAACAGAGCATCAAAATGCCTCAAAATAGTTTAATACTTTTCACTTTTTACTAAGTCATTTTATGCTGTAATTTTTAAACTCTGCTTCTAATGTTATGTTTTAACCACTTTATAAGAGAAACAAGAAACTAATTTTGACATCTTTGTTACTCTCAATTCAGAGAGAAAGGAATAGTTCTTTCTTTGATGTACGATCTTAAAGCTGGAACAATTAAAATCACTTTTTAGATATTGTACTTCGTTTAGTAAAATATTTAGTGCCATTATGATAGTGTAAACCATTAGACTGCAATTACACTAGCACAGCACAGAGCCTAATAGTTCTGTTGGAACACAACAGTGATGCATGATTGCTCCATTAGGATTGGAAGTCTTGGAGAATTAAGGTTATTAAAAAAAATGAATCACGGTTACAGTCTTGATTTTGTTAGATTGTTATAAAAATATCTTGTATATGGATCTAACTACTACTGTGTCAACCTCTTAATGAAGTATTAAAAAACCCTGCAAGAACTAGTAAGGATTCTTTGGATTATGATTATGAAGTTTTTTGCCTTACTGCAGCTGCAGCTGGAAATCCAGAACCTCATCTGTGTTTTCCCAAAAGTGTTTTTCAGGCAGGTTGTACTGTAGCATGTAGGACTTAAATGAGACTGTTTTTACACGTATTTATGAGAGCAGTGTTTTAAAGATTGCAAAAAACTTTAATTCATGTTATTGTCTAAATATTCTTTTACAAAAACGCCCAAATGTACAGCCAGTATATTCGCATAATTTCAAAGACAAGTATAGATGAAAGATAGGAAGAAGCATTTTCTTTTTGCTACCTTGCCTAGCCTTGAAAGCATTTAATAAGAGAGTTTATAGACACAGCCAGGTTTTCTCAGCAACAGGGGAATAAGAAGCATTTTGAAAATAAAAAGGAGATTGTAAGATTTTTCAAAATGAGATCAGGCATTGAAGAGCTGCATTAATGCTGGAAGTAACATCTAACAAAAAAACTGATTTCATTTGAAATTGCTGGCATTCCTTTACAGTTGGGTGTGTGGATATCAGACTGCAGGAAGACTGAGCTAGTCACCACTGAGATAACTGCTGGGTCTTTCACACTTAAAAGTAGTTCAAGTCAGTGGAAATAAACTTTAATTTTAGACTGATTAAATATTGTGTAACTTGCATTCTCTGAAGTACGTGTAAAACATATAGAATATGTGAACTGTCTGCATCTGGAATGAACTCTGTGGTTAAGTTTATGGCAATTATGGTTTTTATTAATAGTGAATAGGAATTTAAAAATGTGTGAGCATAATTTAAAACACACTATTAGTGAGAAAGGGGGTGCATTTTAATACAGAATTAAAAACCCCTGCAATATGACTCAAGGATGTAAGGCGTTGCTTTAAAAAAAGATACAATTTAAATAAGGCAGTTGAAAATAACACATTAAAGTATCTTTAAGGTTGTATGTTGGAATTTTGTTTGTGAGCTTGACAGAAATATGTAAGAGGTTAATTTGTATGAGTTGTGATGCAGAAGTGACCTAGACGCTGTTAAGGGTACTCTGGGTTGGAGGGATCTTTGAAATAATGTGCAAATGTGCATGAACCTCTAACATTCAGAGTCATGTCACAGTCCCTGGGTTTGGACCAGCAGCTGGACACATCCACCAAACTCCAGTGGGCTTGGGACTGTGTTGACTGCCATAGAAGACAGTCCTATGGCTGATAATCTGCTCCAGTAGCACCAGCTCCTTAATAGCTGCCAGGAAAAGTAATTTGAAATTTGGCAGTGCTGAAGGAAACGGCTTCAAAAAGCTGCAAGTCTCTTCCTAACCAAATTCTGTTTAAAGAATCCCAGGCAGAGTACCTCAGCATACACAATATAGACTGGTGATCTTTTCTGTGTATTTTAGAGGCAAGATCCTCCCTCGTTTTTAGGATGCTTTCTAATAAGATTTACCTGCCATTGGCAATTATCTCTCATCTAGATAATGTGGGAGAACTGCTGAAATGAAGCAACAAAAGTGCTCTATACTTTGTTGTGTGTTAGCCAAAGATGTAAAGGGATCCTGTATATTCACCTATTAGGGTGGATCTGGTTCCTCCCCCGTTCTCTTTAGAAGCACTGATAACTTAAAGTGAAGCTTGGAGTGAATCTGTACATTGGCAAATGACTTGTCTGTCTGTGCCTTGACTTCAGTCACATCCTCTGGTTGTCTGCAGTGGCTGCCTCTTGTTTTCAAAGCTCTTCCCACATTTTATTGTTTAAAATGAGCTCTGGCTTTGAATACTGGAGCTTGATTTTGTTGTTTTGTTTTGTGGCACTTCTGCAAGGTTTTTTTGCTGTATTTTCTAGAGGAATGAGGCGAATATGGTGTCTCCAGGGCACTCAGTAACTTTATGTGCTGTTACTGAATTTCAGCCACATTTGATGGCATGAGAGGTGTGGGATCCTTCCAGGCTGTGCACCACATATGTATCCACCTGTGTCCCTGGGGTACCCCCATGTGCCTTGCTGATGTACTGGCAGAGCTAATCTTAGCACTCCCTTTCTTGATTACACTTTAATGTAGTTAGTTAGGATTTTTAAGTTCTTTTTGGTTTTTTTTCTCAAATATCAGCTGTCAGAAGCACACATAGGTCTCATGAAACAGGTGCAGTTTTTGAATTGATTTAAATGAAGAAGGGAGAGACATTTGGTAAATATTAATTGGGATGCACTCTGAGTTAGGAGAGCAGACAAAATGGAGAAAAACTATGAATATAAAAGTGCCCAACAAATGGGATTTTTGGGGGCCTTTTTTGTTGTTTGTTTGTCTGCTTTTTAGGTAATAGAGATATTTGATCCTGTGATTCTGTGGAGCCCTTCACAAGGCTGTGCCCTCTGACTTGTTAGTGGGTAGGAGCATTTGTTAACCAATTGTGTGGCACCTCTCAGTCATTATCTTTTTCATCAGTGTTCTATTTTTGGATTCCTTCTGTCTTCTAATATTTAAAAGAAGAAATATGATAACATGGGAAATAAACATGGAGATTTTTTTGTCCAAGTAACATAGGGTGCACAAAGCTTACCTTGAAGCATTGAACATGAAGTGAATACAGGAGTCCAAGCCCATTTTAAATGCTATCTTGGTTTTATGACAACTGTATTACTGTTTCCTAATCTATGGACCTAACTTACAGGAAATATTTGTAGATAAAACTTCATGGATGGTGATAAAGTAAGGAAAATGTTTCTTTATTCTCTGATGATGCTGAAATCTAAAAAAAATATTATTGCCTACATTAAAAAAAAAAAAAGGAAAAAATGCTATTTATATTAGGTGGTACATTTCTGCACATCATTCAGTGTGGTTTTTGTTTATTACTGACTGAAAGGGGAAATTTGACATTGGAAAGAAGAACTCATTGTGTTCAAACAGCAAGAAGGCTATGGATTGCATCAGCCTCTTTCCCCCTTGTGACTTTTCTTCGTTTGTGAACGAAATCCTTTGTGTGCTCAGAGTTTTACATGGAGCACTTCAACACAGTGTGCCTGCTTGGGGGAGTGGGAGGAATGGCACACTTTGAACAAGTATCCTTGAGGCAGAGAACAACAGCAAGGCACATTGCCATGCATCATCCTTTATTTATGCATGTGGAGTGCAAGGTAACCCACACTGGGGTCTGCTGTGGGAGAAGGCACAGCAGTGTCACGGAGCTCTGAAAGTTCAATAAAAGCAGTGAAGGACGTGTAGTTTCTCTGTATCTGCTCTGCATAATGGCAGCTCTGGTTTTTACAGTGCTTGGACGCTTGGTTGTCCTGGGATTTAGTGAAGGACATGCAAAACCAGTGCATTTGCTGTGCATACTTCATGCTGATAGTCTGGAAATGGAGCAAGTCAGAGAGAAATGTAGCTTTTGGGATCATTAAAAATCCATTTTCATTAAAAGCCATGTATTGCAGTGACATATTTATACATTCATCCCTTGTCTGCCTATGGCTTACAGATAGAGTGAAAAAAGAGGCTTTTCATAACAATTTTAAATCGTAAATGAAAGAAAAGCATTCAATTTACTTTGAATTACTTACATGCTGCACTTGTTTGGCTTTTTTCACGCTGTGTTGAATGGCAACTACTCTGCATTCTTTCTTTACCTCCAGTTTCTTTTGTTCCATCTATCTATCATTTGTTTTTTATCTATATCTTCCGCCTATCTATTTCCTCTTTGTGCTTAGGGTTGGTTGCAAATTATATTTGTGATGCAGGGAGCTTACAATCTGACTGTCTTGATATTATTTTATGCAACCATGACTACCGTAAAAATTGGCTTTACCGCCTGTTTTGTGTTATTGATTCCAGCCCATTTCAGAATTAACTTGTTTGGAATGATCTGGCAATGTTGTGTGCCCTAGGTTCTCTCAGGAAAAATTCATCTCTCATAACTAAATGCAATAAAATGTTCAAATATATCTAAACACAGTTATATTTTGAATTTAGATGAAAACCTTATGGAGTCAATCAAATATACAAGGCATGTGCAAGTTTTAGTTCTAGACTTACAAGTACTGTATTGCAGAAAAAAAAGTATTCAGAGACCAGCTTTTTCCTAGAGATCTGTCCCTTATGTAGGCTTTATGAAATTCCTAATCGTATCATTCATGTTTCTATCCTGAATTGGTTGGACATAATTTTGACATTTTGACTGTAGGACCGTATCTGTAATTTGAGATTATTGCCTAAATTCTTTTAGGGATTTGATGTTTCAGATCCTAGTTTTACATTTGTCCCCATGGTTAGGTAGAAATACTTGTGTGCTGATAGTCAGTGGAAAATGATCTACAAAAATAAATCTTCCCTCATTAATGGCTTGACTGGTCAAGTTTGAACTTTCTCTTATAAATGGAGAAAATTAGGTGCTGGTATAAACAGGAAAATTTAGAACATGAATGTATTGCAATGTTAAAATATCCATGTGTTTAAGAAATTGTTCACTGACATCAGATACTAGTCCTGACTGCCTTTAACTGACTCATAAAACCGGTCAAAAAATAAAAAAACTCATCTCCAATCAGAGTTTTTTTCCAGGTACACAAAAATGGGAAATGAACTTCTAACGACCTAATAATTTTAGCTTTTCTGTTTCATTGCCATCAAGACTGCCTGGGTAAGAGCTGCACCTCCTGAGTTGCAGATTTCAGGTTTGGCACTGTCCCTGGCTGCTGACAGAAGCCCAGGAGCTACTGGCACCTGTGCAGCCCTGCCCAGCCTCCCTGCCCAAGGTGCCCCAGAATACACTGTGCTCTGGGAGCAGATTGGCTTGCTTTTGGCTGGTGGAAAAAAGCTGTATGCCAGCTGCTCTTTGAAATGTTCTGGTAGTCCTGGAACTGGAATACAAATTCTTCCTTTGTTTCCCTTCATAGTTTTTTTCCTGACTGGTGTATCTTAGTTTTTTACCTATCTTCTTCTTGTCTTTCAGAATACAGAGCCTTTCTTGGGTGTGTATTTTAAATGTGTGGAGAGGAAAAAGCTACCCAGGTGAGTAAACAACAGATGCAAGTCTATTCTGAGAGGAGTGCAGTATGTATAAAGAACTATTATAATTCCTTCCACATCCATGTTTCCATCTACTTACGAGATATATACGTGTGCCTTGTTAGCAATGATGTTATAATGCAAAAGCTAAAGTTTTCATATCAGAGGAAACATATACTGTTAAATGAGCTGAGAACATTCTCCCAAGGGTTTGCATTTCTCTTGTATGTGTGAAATCCTACTGAAACAAATGGCCCTATTATTTTAATTGGATCTTTTGGTATTAGAACATTTTTCTTCGTACTGTAGTAAAGAACCTTCTTTTCCTTTTTTTCCTGAAAATGGGAAATGAACAAACGCAGTTGATGGATTTAAACATTTATGACTTCAGCAGTAGATTATATCAATATAAATAGATGCAGATACACATATATGAATTACATTCGTATTTTATTATGCATTCCTCCATTCTCTCAGAAAATCTAGGATTTGCACTTTTAAAATAAGTATGAAATTTTGCCCTGTCCTTTTGATTGATGCCTTGTTTGCAATGCTAATAATGACAGATGCACTTAAAAAAATCCAAACCAACCAAAAACTACAAAAATTTATTAAGCAAAATGTGGTAAATTTTTTTTGAAAAAGGATTGTATCTGTTTAATAAGTGAATTACTATTTGGGATCTGACACTCCTTACAGTCATGCATAGATTCAGTTCTTGAGCTACTCTGTGCTTAATTTGCTTCTGTGAGTGAGGGATTATGCAATACAATAGGTTAAACTTCTATAGACCACTCTAATTTGTTTTGTAAAAGATCAGAGAAGGAAGGAACTCTGTTTATCATGTTGTGATCAAAAGCACAATACAGTAGAAATTTTCTGTGAACATAGGCTTGAAAACTAATTTGTTGTATGTTTGTTTCCTCTCTTTTCTGCAGCTGTTCAATTACAAACTGTTACTGCTGGTCAGAAAACCAAATATCTATTCTCTAGGGTAGCTACATCGTACTCCAATGTTTGAAGATTTGGTTTCTGTTATAATTGGAGTGAAATATTGATTTTTTTTTTTTTTTTTAGGAATTTTCTCATGCCTCCATCTGAATACTAGTTGAACATGCTCATGTATGTATGCACTGTGTTTAATATATCCATACAGTAATAATATAAACCTGAAAACAAAATTAATTGCGCGTACGGAGGCAAAACAATTTTTAATCATACAGAAAAGACCAAGGAACTATTTGTTAAGAGCAAAATGAAAAAGTCATAGGGTTACATTAATTAAATTTTCTTGTTTGCTTTTTACCTAGTCTATGCGTGTGTTCTTTACAAGGACAAATAAGCTTTGCTGGGGAAAAACACTTGTAGACTGACCAGTAACCAAAACATGGGTAAAGTTCCCTTTTAGAAGTCACCAAATATTGCTGTAGAGCCCTTCACTGAGGGAGAATCCTGTAAGGCCGTGTTTGGGACGAGGACTGCTCAGCTCAGTGCTGCCAGCTGTAATATGGGATGCCTTGGGTGGGACCAGCCTCTCCCAGATGCAGCTTGCTGAGGGTTTCTGGCTGCAGTTGTCTCACACATGTGCAACTAGAGATCGACTGGTCATCTGTTTATTACCTCAGAGAAGAAACTACAGCTGCAGTGACAAGCACGGAGTTGTCTCATTTTGGTGGTTCTCCTGCCGTGGAAATGATGGATTTTGTTTTTCATCCCTTCACACAGAATGATCTGCTATTTCGAGCAAATTAATGAGATAACTTGCTACTTACAAAATAGGTCAGAGCTGCTCGAGCGTAAATTGCAGTAGCTTTTTGGGAATTAGTGCTGCTTTCCCCGTCCTTCTCCCTGGCAGGCTGTGCCAGCATGTGCCAGCCTCCCGTTGGGTGCTGCTGTCCCGGGCACCGAGTGCTGCCCGGCTGGAGCGCGGCGCTGCGGGGCACCGGGGGCACACAGCACCTGAGCCTTGGCACAGCCCTCGGAGCAAACGGCGTCTGGCAGCTGTTTCCATGACAACACACGTGTTAGAAAACAAATATTTGCTCCACTTCCACGATTGTCGTTATGCTAAGAATTAATTGATGGTAATGCTTTCTCCCCTCATGCTTGAGAGCATTTTAGAAATAACCTAATACTGTTTATGGGACCGAACAGCATCCGAGGCCATTGCAGCTGGCTGTGCCCTGCCATGGATTTGGGCTGGGAGCAGGAGCTGATAAAACCTCTCTGGTTTTGGTTAAAAGGCAGGTCAGATCCTCTTCTGCTCTGGAGAGTATCTGTGGTGATGGGTCTTGGAGCAGCGAGCAGTATGGCTGGTGGGAGGGCAGGGCAGGAAGGGGCTGTGGGATGGGCACAGCTTTAGCTGGTCCTTTGCTGACATTCTCTGCCCAGCATCCCCATCTCTCAGATATTCTCTGAACTCTTACTGCCACCCCGAGTAGCACAACAGCTCATGTCCTTAGAAGTTAAATCCCAAGTGTGGAAATGCACTGTGGTAGTCCTGTAACCGTGAGTACAGTACTCTTGGCTATATGCATGCAATTTTAGGCTATTGTGAAAGAGATAATAATGGATAATTGTGTAAAGTATGACTATTTAATAGTGCCTCCTCAATTCACTGTTTAAGGCTATAAATCCATATTTAAAAAAAAATCAGTTACTTCAAAAATTCTTGGAATTCAGGAAGTATTACAAGCATTCAGATTTATTAATATTTTTGGAATGTATTTATTTCGTTTTTGTAAAAGAGGAAAGTTTTCTTGTAGGAGGAAATTTTTGGCTGCTTGCTACTGGTTTTCTTTTTGAGGTGTAAGCTGGTGTGAATAAAGACTTGTAGAAAGCAGGCCAGAAGTTCTGCCGTGGCAGCATTAGCAACTGTGGAACTCCTGTCACATGGCATATTATTAGCTCAGCTGTATTTTCTTGTCTGGATCTATTCTGTTAGCAGGACACATTGATTTTGCCCAAAACCAAAATGTGTTTTTTTCCTGCTCTGTTTGGATTATGTTATACTGTGCCTACCAATATGGGATCAGTGTGCCATAAACACCATGACTAGCAGTTGTCGTTTGTCGTGATAAATGAAACTGATGTTTGTCACCAATGTGAGTCAGGGACCAAACACAATTACCAGCACAAGACCTTTCAACAGAGTAGTTGTTCTTGCACCCCATCCAAACCAGGGATTACTGAAGTGTTTGAATCCTTGTTTAACCATGGTTCATCTTTCAACACTATGAAAAGTCTTTTATCTGTTAATTCAGAGTGACACAGTACAAGAGCAGCTCTATAAAAAAAACTTCAAGCCTAGAGGACCAGGAATAGTTGAACTGACTCTTGGTACTGAATGGGCAGTGATATTTTGCCTCTAGTTCAAGGAAAGGAAAACGTGGAGAAAGAATTAGTGACAGTAGAAAATTAGGCCCATTTTAAAGAACTTGGGCTTAATGCTCCATGTGCCTTTGGTAGTCCCACTGTTCATACTGTGCAAACACTTTCTGAAGATGGTCTGAGGCATTCTTGTAATTTGATGTACACAATGAGCTGAATGAATACATACCAGCTGAAGAAGGTAAATGAAAAGGGCATGGATCTGTTTGATAATTATTACTTTGCTTAATGTCACTGTTCTGCCTTTAAATTTGTTCATGAAGAAATTTTCAATTACACTGGTATTGCTGCAAGGAGTAGGTCTAGAGAAGTATTTGAATTGATGGACTGCCTAAATTGCATCTTTTGCTCTTGTTTTTGCATATTGTATGTTTTATATAGGCTGAGCTGTAACTAACTTACCAACTGTGCTTGGTCTGGGAGACCTTTTTGTATAAGGTTAGAACAAGCCTGAAGAATGCTATACAATTATACTGGTAGATCAATATGTTGATATAATATAGTGAGATGACACAATGTTAATCTTGCTAGAAGCCAAACATGGCTTTTTTAGCACCTAATGGCTCTACCAAATGAACAAAGTAGTTTTTTATTTAATAATTAGTCTGCTATTTGTATTGTTAGTCTAACCACTAGAGAAAAACAATGCCACATACCTAAGCTAGTAGTCATGTTGAATATTGACTTCAGTATCGATGTAGTTGGAGGTTGGAGAGATTTGTGGCCTTTTTTTTAATATTTGCGTTTGAATTTCACAAATTGTGAAGAAAGGAACGGTTTTATCATTTCAAAACTTATGAACATGAAACATGAGTCATACGTGGGTATCAATAAAGAGTGATGACTGCCAGATGGGCAACAGAACAGTGATAGGAGCTGAAGGGCTGTACAATTTACTTTGCAAAATGAAATGGACATAAGGGGAGTAATGAATTCTTGTGATAAAGTGTTTGAGTTTTGAGACCACATTTGAAATCTGTCCTGCAAATATGCTCCTTCCAAAAAGTCTTTGAAAAATGACCAATATTATATTCCAGCACCAGTTACAGAAATGACACTTCTCATTCTTTACATGTATCCATGCTGGATTTTTCCTTGAGGCAGAATCTGTGTCTGCCTTTTGATGGAGAATGTTGAATGTTCACCTTATGAATAGAGTAGGGACCAGATAAGGTCAGAACAGGAGGAGAGAAGTATTACACCAGATTGTGTGTTGAATCAAGCCACAAAGTGCAAGTAGGAAGAAAACAAGCCCTAACATGCAGTAGTCTTGAGGAATGGCCACTTTGGTTTATTGCATCCAAGTGTCCCCTGATCACATAGCTTCTCTGGTGGGAGAGCTTGGGAAACCTCCACGCCACTCCCGCATGAGCCCCAACACATGCCATCACAGTGCACCTGGGCCCTGCTACATGTACTGTTGGTACTGAAAAGGTGTCTTAAAATCCTCACAAACAAATCTGAAGAAGTTTAGCTGTTGAAAGGCTGATTGAAGGACTGCTGGAACACCCAGAGGAACCACTGGAGCCACAAGTACTGTAAATACTGGGGTGGGGGGGTGCCAGGTACTGAGCTGCACTGGGGTGTTCCAAGGCCAAATAGCTGTGTTTAACTTCTGGGGGCAGAGGAACTCGCTGAGTATGTGCTGATATAGCAAGGTGTACCTCACTGGATGCTCTCTGGCTGGTTCTGCAGGAGCTGATCCTGGGAGAAGAGCTGGTGGGAGGTGGCTGTGCTGTGTGTCACCTATTGGATGGGCTCCCCTGGCTCTGACCACGCACAAATTCATTGTTTTCTGACCATTTAGGGACAAGGAGTTCAGAGGATTGAGAAAGGCACACAGTGGTTAGGTATCCACCCTGGCAGCAGGACATCTGAGACCCACCTTACCAAAAACTGAAATGCAGGGAGGGAGCCCTGAAGGTTCATAAAATCATCTCAGTCTACAACTGTGAGACTTATAAACCAAGTCCTGCTTTTGTCCAAATTTTGTTAAATATTGGACTGGATAAACTGATGAATTTTACACAAATATTTTAAAAAGAAATTGTTGAAACTTTTGCCTAAAATTCACAAGACGCACTTGCCTTGTCTCTTTTACAGTGTTACAGAGACCAATTGTCTTGTTAGGGAATATCCAGTCTATATATTTTCCTTTTATAGGAAAGGCTCTTCATTTGGCTTCTCATTTTTGGTTCTGTCCGCTTGTTCACTGAATTTTGTTATTATTTTCATCTAATATCTGGATAGGTGACATTGTCAAGGAAAAGAAACAAAGACAGAAAATGAGATTGCCTAGGTGTATATATAAGGTGACCTACGGAGGCAAATTTTGGAGACAAAAGGGACCTTTGCTCTTGCCTTATAAAGGATGGATTTCTGAGCACAGCATTTCAACTAAGCTGAGCTGGTTGTGGTTCTCAATAATAAACTGCTGAAGAAAAATGGGACCTCTGCTCTTTGAGCCCTTCTCTGTACCCAGGGCAGACCTAGCAGCAACTTTCTATATTCACGGGTGAAAAAAATCCTGCAGATGATACACGTGCAGCTGAGAGAGCTGTGAGCCTTGAGCGAGGCAATTCTGCAGCAGAGCACTGCTTTTACAGGAATCCTCTCTGCTCCATCTGGGATGCCATGGTCTGTCAAAGCATAGCAGCAGTGCAGGGAAGTGGATTCACTTTTCTGTGGAAATAGATAAATGGTGTCCTTACTTGCTTATTTTTTCTTTTTCTTAGCAAGGCTGTGTGTTTAAGCTGTGTAGCCCATTTATTTTCCCTTACTGCAAATACACACTGGAAAATTAGTAGAGAGTAAAGCGGCAGATCCCAGAGAAAGATTAGAGGAAATAAAGGTAATCCTTAAAAGGAAAACATTATTGATAATGGTATTTGAAATATGCATTAGGTTTACTTATAAATTAGTGTGTAAAGCAAACGTGTTTTGTAACTTCTTTTGGATCTACACTTTCTTTTGGCTTATTTTCATTTTAACATACAAAATAATAGGTACCTACTTTCAAATGGGAGCCTCTAAACAGTGGTAGATTTCTGGAATTTCTGTTCACTTTTGCTGATTCAAATTTCTGAATGCAGGATTCTCAGTCTTCTACTTTAAATTTCCACTTAATATCAAGCCCTCTGTGAAACAACCTTTTTATGCCCAGCATTTGTACTTAAAAACATATCCTAACCTATCACAGATGACAATAAAGTTAAGACAATGATTTCAGTTTAATGAGCCAGACATTCCCCCCAAAGCAGAATGATACTATCATCAGGTTTATATTTTATGATATGCAAATGACTTGGTTTTAACTTGAAAGCGCCTGTGTACAAAAATCCTGTATCTTATTCAGCAGTGGTTTTGTTCCAGTATCATTTTCCTCTTTCTTCCTTCTTTTGAACCCTTTCCTCCTCTTCCTCTTCTTTCTTTTCTTTGTTCTACACCCTTTTTATATTTTGTACAGATTTCCCTCCCCTCTGACATTTTTATCATTTTGAGGCATAAAATAGGGCCTCTCTTCTCTGGCAGCTGCGACCCCATCCCCTGCTGTACCAAATTGACACTTCTGCAAGCAGCAGCTCTACTCAGTCACTCGAAGGCTGCTGCTTTCACAAGTGTTGATTTAGTGCAGCAGGGGATGATGTGCCAGCTGTAAAACTCAGACAGTAATAATAATAATAATGCTTGTGAAAAGTCTTATAATAAGAGGGAAAAATCAAAGGGTGTGGGGAGAAAAGGTAGGAAGGGTCCAGGTGGAGTGAGGAAGGGGAGCAGTGTCCCTGGGGAGCGGTGGGGTACTCGGCTGCCCAAGGAGCAGTGGGATAGGTAGGAGAGTGGACCATGAGCTAATTCTTCTCATCCTCCCCACTCTCTCTCCTTACAAGAAACTCCTGTGACTGACAGTGAAGGTGTTTTGTGTTTCTGTCAAACTGGAGAGTTATTTTGGGATAAAATCCTGGTGGAAGTGGTAGTGGAAGTGGGTGAAGGACTTAAAATATGACTGAGAGAGTGAGGGGCACCTGTGCTGTAGAGTCACTTAATATTTGCAAATGCAACTTTTTGGATGACAAGATATCAAATATTTTTAATCTTAAGGTGTGTATTGCTCCATGGATACTCCATGGATATAGAGGATGGATTTTTTTAAATATATACAAATAGTTTTTATTTAAAGCACATAAATGGAGAGTTCCTTCTAAATCAGCCCTAATTTACCCTCAGTAATGTTCCTAGGGGAAATAGTTTACAACTATTTTGTATCTGAGTGTTTAATAAGTTGTTGGCAAGATAAAGTTGAAAAAACATTGTAGGTTATATTTACTGACCACTTTTTTCTGACCACTATTTTCATTCTTATCCACTAACTCAGCAGTTATTATTTCCATGGCTCTGTTTAACTATTCTTCAGTGATCTTGGAGCAGTGAATGAAACACAGTATGTGCTAAATATTGATATTGGTGGTGATACAGCAATGTATGATGAGACAGAACAGTTTCAGATGGACATGCAGAACATGTCAGTGGAGACTTGAAAGGTGTTAATATACATGAGTACAAAATAGTGTTGTTTGCTTAAATCTGGTTACTCATAGCATTTCCCAGGTCTGTGTAGAGAGTATGAAATCTTTGAAAGACTCTTGGGAAACCTGTTTCTTTTAAGTTCATTTCAGACATGGGTTTGTGTTTCTTTAAATTAATGGGAAATAAGGACATACTTAAAACTAAGTATTGTATTTGAAAAAACTAAGTATCGTGTATTTGAAAACTGGTGAATTGAGGTTGTATTTGTCATATCTTGGGTAAAACTTCCCTTATCTGAAAAGCATCTCCTTTTTAGTATTTAGAGATGCTTTATAATAGGCTTTCACAGTGATCACCTTTGTAATCTTGTTGTTTCATTATATTAATTGAAGAAGATCCTTTCTGATAACCTTTGGCTGTTCAAGATATGTTCCTAAAGCATCAAAGACTTAGAAAAAACTTAGAAAAGACATAATAGATTATCCTGCCTACTTTTTTGCCAGTGTAGAATTATTTCATTGAGAACATTTTTTATTGTTATGTCTACTTTAGTTTTTAAAATCCCAAGTGAAAGCTTCCATATCTCTTCTTGGGAGACTATTCACAGGCTAATACATCTCGCTGTCAGGAAGACTTTCCTGATACTCTGTTTAGCTTAAGCTTTTTTTTTTCCATTATTTCTAGTTATGTCCTTTTTCCTTGATAGCTTTTACACACGTTAAATATTTATAGATTTCCCTTAAGAAACTTTCTTCAGGTTATCAATATCTTTTTGGTTTTGAAAAACCCACCTAAGACCTCCTAGGGGGGAGAACTACGTTTACCTTCAAACCATATGACAGTCAGGTGCTCACCACAGCATTTTCTTCATGTTCTCTTTCTCAGGGTCCAAAGAACACAGGAGATTCCAGCTATGAGAAATCTGATAAGCAGCCTGTTTTCATCAGTGATTTGAGACAAGTCCCTTTGCTTTCTTTCTAATTCTCAATGCACGGCTCTTCTGGCCATTGTGAGTGAGGATCCCCAACTGCCTCTTGATTCTTAATTTCTCACCTCTTAATGTCTGCTTCATGGAAAGCCTGCATACTGCTTGGTCTCTGTACTTTTGCAGCTTGCACAAAATTCACTTCATTCTTGTTAGATGCAACTGTTGAGGTCAGAATTCAGAATACTTCCCAGGAAACATAAGGCAAGAGAAAGGAGGTTGGTTCTCTCCTTAAGTTCAAGGTCTGATTTGCAAGTCCTGGGTTGGATTTTAGCTCCTTATTCAGGAGAAATTGAACTATGTTCATGCTGAGAAATGCACAGAGTTGTAACAAGTTTTCAGGGGGCTTACTAGTGTGGGCCAGTAACGTGTTTGCATGGTTCAGGGTTGCAGGAAGGGGTCCAGCCTGTGCCAGCTCAGAGCACAGGCAAGCCAATGCATTCCTGGCACTGAGAGACCTCTGTTTCTCTGCACGTCCTTTTCCTCTGCAACGGAGCAGTTGCAGTCTCCTGCTGCATGCTGGTGGATACTGGTGCTATATAGACCAAAAACTGCAGGCAGCTGGAAAAATTTGCTTTCTTTTTAATGCAATTTTTTTGTTATTATTAGTTATGAGTGTTCTGGCTTGCAGGAAAGGGGAAGAAATTGAAATTGCTTACACAGCTTTTGACTGTCATTTCTAGCTTGGTTTTCTAAGGAAATGCTCTTTGTCTGTCAAACTTCTCTACTTTTGAACAGAAGGAATGTTTTCACAGCTGAGTTCAGTGGTGGTAGAGATCCTATCCCATCCCATAGTGGCTTTGTGTGGTGGCTTTGAAATCAAAAGGGGCACTCTTGGGTGTCCCAGCTGACAAGCACGGTGTGCACCTCATGGCATCATGACTGGATAGCACTGGAGTAGCCCAGGAAGGTTTTGAGGAGACAATGTGGGGAAAGAGAACATGGATTGGGAGTTTGGTCACTTATGAATGAGTCACAAGGCAGAAAGTATTGGTTTTCTGCTCAAAGTACTTGAGGAGGAGTTTTCAGACTGTTAGAGACTCAGTGCTTGTCTAATTGTTCTCCCAGAATCAATAGTTAAACTTGCATTGATTTCTGCTGACTTCACATGCTTAGGATTCTAGCAGTATTGTGGAACTTGAGATCTTGGTGTTTCACAGAGGCTTACCTGCCACAGCTGTCTGACACTTCTGAAATATTGAGGACAGTTTCCCTCAAAAGTGTGCAGGGTGGAAACACCACTCCAGGTGCCCTTGTAGCTTTTGTAGGTGCTACTACCTGCCAGGCTGCTGTTTGTCCATCCGTTTTACAGAGAAAGACTGTGCCTGTGTGCTCATTCCCACTTTGCCCAGGTCTGCATCTCAGAAGGGCCACTTGCTGCTATACTCCTCATTTTGACTATTCCAAGGCATTTTACTGGATATTTTAGCTGAGTTTTGCCTAAAATTATTTGCCAAAGAGAATTTTCTGGTTTTTTTTCCTTTTTATGTGTCTGATTTCTAGGCGTTATGTATATTTCTTTTTTGCTTGCAATATTTTCTAAATTCACATCTTCCACAGCTCTTGGCAATAAGATCTACTGACCAATACATGTTAGTGCCTTTATTTCTATATTTAATTGTAAAGAGATTACTTTCAAATGTATTTCTGACACAGGTATAAAGAACAATGTTTACTATTAAGTTTCCCTTGACTTCTTTTCATTGAGAAAAGGAATAAAAAAGAGTAATGATAATGCATTTCTGCTGACTACTCTGCTTGACTGATTCACAGGGTATTTGCTCTTAACATGTTGTAGGAGTTAAAAAAAAAGCGTCAAACTTTTTTTGGCACCCAGCTACAGTAGATCCTGTTAGAAGAAACATATGGCCTCACACTAACAGTGTTAAAGCACTGCTGAAGTATTGCATGCACGACATTGACAAATTTCCTCTAGGCTTTTTGTTTTCTGTGCTATTAAGCATTCAAAGTCCACTATTTCATTACCACTGATGATACAGAGAGCCTTATTGACATTCTATCCATCTGTTCATAACATGCATTATTAAATGTGAAGCAACTAGTAGGTAGGAGTGCACTTGCCAGCTGTACAATGAATTCTCAGTAGTTTGGTGCCCTCTATAAATTTTCTAGTATTCTGCCAGTTTCTCAACATAATTTGCAATGGGGATTTTTTTAAAATGTTTCACATTGTACAGAGAAAAGTTGCTTCAAAAGAATTCTTTATTTTGTTATCCCTAATGTGAAATCTTTAGATATAGTTTCAAAAAGCCCAAGAGTCTTTTAAGATACACAGACTGTTGCTAATATCAGATCTCACTAACCACAGTTTCTGGGGCTTTTTCTTCTTTGTTTTTTTCTAGGAGCAAATCTGCTGCATTACCTATGAACAGGACAATGGGGCCCCAATGAGTCACCCTATTCATATATTTTTGGAACCCAGAGGAATTGGTTTGACTATTTACAGATTATAACAGTTGGTAGTTGAATGTTTTATTTTCATTCCCAGTTGGTACAATATGTTCACAGCTGATGCTAATGGCTTGCCCATTTGATATCACATATGGTCCACTATTTGGGTCTCCTAAAGCTTTCTTTTGTGGTCAAGCTGCTTTCAAACTTGTGTATGTTTAGGTTTATTCTGTCTGCTAGAAAGGTGAATATGAAACTCTGAAACTGAGCAGCTTTAGAGTAACTCAGCAGTTCTGTTGATAAAGATTCAAAGAATTTGAGTCTAAATGTCCCATAAACAATATTTTAATATGAAATTGAATAAAAACAAATGTCTTACAACATCATGTGGAATTCTGAAAGAAATGTCCTTTCCTCTTTCTTTGTCTTTGAAGCTGTGATTGAGTTACCCTCCAGTGTATGGATACCACTGAGGATCATCAAGTTTGCTTTTGCTGAGTGTTCAATTGCATTGGAAACCAATTTGTACATAATTTGGATTGCTTAAATCATAATTTGTATTTTTATTTGAATATTACTCTTCTGATAGTGTTTTGTGAAAAGATCTAAGGAAGCAAATTAATTTTTCCTTTGGTTTCTAGAATAAGAGCATAGAAAAAGTGAAGTAAAAGAATATGGGTACAGAAATTAAAATTACAATCCTGTCCAAAGTTGTTCTCCTATGATACATATTGTTTATACTGACTCTGAAATATAACTGATAAAGCCACAATCTCATAAAAAGATTATTTCCAAAACTATTGCATTACCCTCTGAGAGCTAAAATTCTCATTTATTCGTAGGAGTAGATCATAATAGCTCTAATTCCCTGAGAAGTGGGCATTGTATGATAATTAAGCAGGGTAGTACATTAATTGTCCTCTGCTTCACCTCTAGATTTTTAACTCCTTATCTAGTCAACCAGCAAACAATAATGCTCACTTATTTGTTCCTTACAGTTCTAATAATTTTTTTAACTAGGTAATCTATTTGAAATAAAGCAGAATAAGCATATTCATGTGAAAGGGGCATTGAAATTGTCTTAGGTTACCATTGTTTAATACCATTCAGTGGTAGGATGTGGGTTTTATGGTTGTATTCTTCAGCCATGCAACTTTAGTTGAATAAGAGCAATGTGATTTTGCATGCAGGAATGTTTCTCTAACTAATGGGACAGGTTTAGCAGTTTTTGCCACGTGGCTTCTGCTTTCTGGTGGCCTCTCTCACTGATGCCTGTTAGGAGAGTAGGTACGTGTTGGGAGTGTTGCCTGTGCCTGGGACATCTGGCTCCTGGTGTTGGATTAAATGAAACATCTGGTGGTAGGACAGAGGCTCTGGCTTGTTTAGTTCCAGGGGAAATAGTGCATGTTGCTGGTTTAGAGTCAGCCCCTGGAAGGAGATTGAAATGGAACTGAAGTAGTAGGCTTTTTCAAGTGAATAAAGTCAATATTCAACCTGGAGTACTAGGGAAAGAAAAAACCCAACTAAAGTCAATGTTTTTGCAAACAAAACTAGTAGATGAGAAGTAAAATTCTCATCTCTACTCATCTCTAAGTACAATTCTCTACTATAAGCAGTTTCAGGGCCTTGGAAAATGGCAATAAAACTTTAGCATGCTAAGAAGTTCACTTGAAATGTCTTTTAAAAAAGGACTAAGGAAATCAAATTATTAATGAATGATCTCAGGGATGGACTGGGTGCCTGATGTGGTAAAAAGTGTTTGTTAGACAGGACTTGGTCAAAATTTGGTGAAATTTTGGGTACTCTGACTGTACCCAAGAGTGTTAAAGAGGTTAGTGATGTTGTCTCTCCCGACTTATTAGATAAAAATGGAAGATTATGCAAGAAGAATTTGGATTTATTGGACACAAATTAAATTATATTCAAGAAAGAATGTATTTCTCATAAGTAGCAGAACTAAGCGTTAGGAACTAGAAACACTACTGTTGAAAAATTATTTTGGGGGTCTTATAATAAATCACAAGCCCACAAGACACCAGGAGCAGTAACTTGTTTGATTGTGGGTATCTGTCAAAACAAGAGTGTTACAATGCAAAAGTGGTCATAATTTGGGTATCCTGTGGCATAGGATATCATACAGCATATTCCCAGGAGTTCATACCCATCAGATTCCAGGTGGCTAAGCCTGCTCTGAGCACAGTGTCCTAGTCTGGGCACAGTGCAGCTGTGTCAGCAGCACTGGCACACAGCTGACTATGGAAGAGCAGCAGGGCACTGCAGAGACAGCCCTGCTCATTGTGGAGGTGCTGTGTCTTGTGCCCTCTCTAACACCGTGCCACCATCTCCAGAGGCAATCACAGCATGTGCCTGTGTGCTGGACATCATGTCCTTCCCTCTGCTGGGTTGACTCTGGCCTCACTGTGGCCTCAGGGCATTTGCTGCCAAGTTGCAGGATGCTCATGTAAAGGTGGGTTTTGCAGAGTATTGTCCATGCCAAGGGGATCCTGTTGGAAAGAAGTGTTACACTGATTCTAATCGCTGACTAAAAGTTAATTTCTGATTGGCACATGGAGAATTATGTACTTCCTGGAGGGTTTTTTCTAATTTATTAATAATTTATTATTTTTATTATTATCATCATTATTGTTATTGTTATTATATCATCCAAAACATGCAAGTGCTTAGGCAGAAGCATCTTCCTGTGGTGTCTCCCTTCTCTCTGGGCTGTGCAGCTGGGGTGAGTGGCAGTGTTGGGCACTGCCCTGCCCTTGGGGGCTCATTAGCCCATACAGGCAACCTGTGCTCCTGAGCCTCCTCAGCTAGAGGCTGTTACACATCCCAGGCCAATGATGTAGGTCAGACCCTTCCAACAGCCACCAAACTACAGACCTCACTCTCTGCCCAACAAATAATTTTCTTCCCAAAGAATTAAGATCTTTGTAGCTCTCCACTAAATGTACTTCTTGTTTTGATGGAGGAAGAGCCTGAGGCTGGAGATTGCAGAGAACACCATGTGGAAAGGGTTTGCTCAGCTGCCATTGCTCAGCAGGGAAGGTGAGGGGTGGGATGGACTTGATGAAGGCAGCTTCATCTTGAAAAACAGTTGATTAGAAAAATACCATCAAATTGTAACTTAGCAGCTCTACATGTATTTTAGGGAGTCCTCTCTCCTGAATGGGATTAAATTACATATAGTATTAACCCAGAGTCTTCTGCAACGATGTAAATGAGTTGTTAACATGGCACTTCATTGCAATAATAATTCAAAACTACTAGCAGGCTTGATGGGTCTGCAATAAATGTTTTATTGTTTAGGAAAAATATACTCTACTAGTTGCAATGTGCCATGCTCATTCATGCTGTAAATCAACAAAGATCAGCAGACTGAATAGGGAAAATGAAAAGCTTATTTAGGAACTGACACAAGCTTTCAGATGAGCAGGAATGGCTGAAGTTAGCTGCATTCATTTTTTTTTTACTTGTCACAGTTGCCACTTGAATTTCACTGCTAAAGATTGTGGGTAGTTTTGCTTTATGAAATTATATCTATGAAAACAGTATTTGCATTTATATAGGCTTAGTTATAATAAAGTTAAACCTAGCACACCCCCTTGCCTCCACAAACAAACAAATCAACCATCCAACCAGAAACCTCTATGTTAAAATAATATTTATCTGTCAGTTTTCCAAGGTCTGAACAGGATTCAGCTAAATGATTCCCACTGGCTGTTTTAAAGGCCCAAAGCCTGTGACCATGTGAAATGCAGGAATGCAGAGCTTTGGCCATCTCTTCAACTTCAGCTCTTCTCTAAGGCTGCCTCTCTCCTCACGAGGGTAAACCAAGGGTTTTCTTCAAAAATAATCTTGATGTGGGATGGGTTAAGGCACAGAGTGGGTGACAGGGGTGAGGGACTAGGAATTAATATGGTCCTCGTGGTATGGTTATAAAGTGCCTGAAATCGGCCCCATTACCATTCTTTTATGTTCCCTAGTACCTGCAGACCCTTTCTTGAATTTTGCAGCATGGAAAATGCAGATCCTGAATGTTGAACTCTGGCTTGTCCTGAAAATGGTATGTGTTTGAACATGGAGTAAAACCCCTTGCAAACTCTTTATGTTGATGTCCTTAGAGAGATGTGACTTCTTTGGCTGATCCAGGGGAAGGAGAAACCAGGACAAGAAGACAGGTGAGTTAACTCATCCCACGCCTCTATGTAGGCTTGAAAAGGACAAGGTTTTTTAAGCCAGCTTCAGAAATTATACCCCTGCCCTGACTTACACCTCAGAAAGAATGAAGAAAACATGAAAATGGTTTTTAAAAGATTTGCCTGGTGATGCCACACCCCTGGTCATAGGTCTCCAAAGGGAAAAGAGCTGCTTTTTGTAGGGCAATTAAGCTGGACCTGCCCAGTGAGGATGGCAGTAGGGACTGAGCATATGAGAAGAATGCTTCAGGATCAGATTGGTATGATTGTGCACAACTGCACAATGAGTGGAACACTACCCTGAGAAAGTAGCTCATGGATGGAGGAAACAGTAGGCAAAAAGCCAGATAGCAGGTTTCTGTTTAGGTTTGTGCCTGCTGGTGTGTGTGAACATGAACATTTATGTGTGCATGTCTATATACAAATGAAGCAAATTTTGTTTCTCTGTAGTCATCTGCATATTTGTTTCTGTTTGTCAGGTGCTTGTGTCTGCCAGTGAATGGATGCTTTCCTTGGTTGTGGAGTTACTTATGCAACTACAGGATTCACTGACTATCTCAAATACCCATTCTCATTAGGTTGGTTTGCATGACTTAAACATACCATGATTTTGTTGTGGTGCCCACTGTGCCTACAGGAGAGGAGCCTAATTTTGTAGCCAGCAAAACTGGCTCTGTGCTGAGAAGGCTGCTGAGACTAGGAAATTACAGCAGTACAACAATTTTGCTGCAGGGGTTGTCCCGCTGACTTGGTCTTGAACCTCTTGGGTTGATCTGATGGCATCTCTGGTGTTGCAGCCCATGGCTAGAAGCAACCTCCTTGAGGCAGGTGCTCTGCACTCCAGTGAGTGCTGGTGAGTTGGATGTGTTCCTCCAGCCCCTGCAACTGCTGGCAAGGCCCTGCTGCTGCTGGCTGCTGATGGGGTGTTGCTGGCTCCTATGGCTGGACAAAGCTGAGTCTGGCCCTCACATCTTGCTGAATTCAGGACTCTTACCCTGAATTCCTCACTTAGAGTTTTAAGAACATACATGATGTGCAAGAAACCCTTGGAAGCGGTGTGTTACCTTCCCCTGTTCTTTACATCAAGCAAGAAATTGAAATGACTTTGCCCCTTTGGAAATAATGAGTGGTTTGTTTGTGAGAATAGTATATGCAAAAAAGAAAAAAAAATTGGAGACCCATCTTAGACTTATTTCAGATAGTTATCTGAAGCTATTGTTATCATAATCACTTAAAAAAAAAGACAAAGATAAGCCAAAGACTCAAAAAAGTCACTGAGATAATGCATAGTGAAAGGTTTTGAGTTTGCTTCACTGAGAAAAGTTTTGCTTCTTGAGCCAGCCATTTATATGCTTAAGAGAAGTCCAATTAAGATGACTGAATTGTAAGTGTCATAAAATAGAGAAGGCAGGGGACATTTAATTATAGCTGTGCTGCCAGGCACCAATAGAACAAAAGAAAAAATGTTCACCTAAAGCACAGAGTTCTGCCTAATACATTTGCTGTGATAAAGAGACAATATATGGTCTAAACACACTCTTCTAAATAGTTCAAAAAGCTGCACCTTCTGATTTCCATGAAGCTGTTTTCCCAATTATCAACATAATTTAAGAAAAAGTAATATCTTTTTAATATTGAGACCTTCAACTTTGGTCACAGGTTGAAGAAGAAGCGTCATGCATTAAGACAAAAATGTTGCCTGAGAAAATGGATTTGTGACCCAGAAGAATGTATAATTGATGTGTGTGGTTGTCTGAATGGTAGAATAACAATAGTAACCATTAGAGATGAGAGCTGGAGCTAGTCAGGCAGTGAGGCAGATGTATTTTATAGGTCATCTGGGCTCCATTCAGATCTACAGGTTGCTATTCCTTCTCCATACTTGAAAGCATTTAATAGATTATTACAAAAGGAAAAGGATGCTATGCAATAATGGTTTAAATTGAAGCTCTGTATATATATCACCACTGTGTGACTTCTAAATGAATGCTTCATTTTTAAAATTCTCCCATGACGTACTTGAAAGTTTGCCAGAGCATCAACGAGTTACAACAATGAATTGACCAGCAGCAAGAGTAAAAGACTCCGAGTAGTACAGTAGAAACAGTTGTCTTCTGGGGCATAGACTATAACAAATAAGAAGTCCCCAAGAAAATTTGTTCCAAAGCTGTTGTCTATCCTCTTCAAGGCAGATGAACTGGTTTTGTTCTCTCATTTCATAATGTTAAAATAAGACAAAAAAACCCCAGAATTTTGGAAAGAGGTTTAGCTGTCAAACAATCAAAGTCAAAAGCACGTAATAGTGAAGTCAAATTCAGATTCCCTTCTTGCCTGGAAAATGCTTCTTTCATATCAAAATTCATGCAAGTTAAAGGGTGGAGAACCTTTTGTGCTTTGTTTCACATGAACATAAAAGTTTTATTCCTGCCTTTAATGGGTAGTATTTTACAAATGTAATGGAACATAATTTTACCAGGTTTCCCTAAGGGAAAGTCACGGCATGATTACATAGGCAGTCCCATCTCATTTAGTATATTGCTTACAATATACATGCAAATATACTTATGTAACTCAAGTTAGAGGTAGATTGAATAGCATTCAGATAATCATAGAGCAGTGCAAATGCTGAAGAAAGTTTTGCAGGAGAAATATGCATTGAATGACTGGTCCCTTGCAGCCACATGTGCCTTAAAGTAATGATTTTCTGCAAGGCAGAAGATTCAAGTTGTGCCAGACAGAAGTACCTGGCATGTGTACAATGTGCCACTTCAGGATGACCATTTTAGCTTGTCCCTGTTGGTTGCATATCCCAGCAAGCAGTGACAGTGGTCACATGAAGGGCATGGGGGTCCTTGTGGCTTGCAGTGTTCCCAGAAGCAGGGACAGCCTGGAAAGGGAGCCATCCTCTCATGGGCAGAGGTCTTGCACTGTCCCTCAGGGTAACGAGCTGCAGGGCAGTGGGGCACAGAGGGGCTCCGTGGCCATGCAAGGAGGTTTAAGCCACCTCAGGTAGAAGCACAGGGTAACAGAGCTGGAAGTGTGAGGATGACAGCGTGCTCTCCAAACTCCTCGCACAAGGAATTTTTCAGCTAGAGATTAAATAAATATTTCAATTGTGAATAAGGATGTTTTGACACAATGTAGTGCATGCTGTAGTTCTAGCACTTTTGGTATAAAAAGCAAGTAAAAATCTATGTTATAAGCTAGTATGAAGGGTCTTATATCTGTGGGAGTTGTAGGGGTATGGGAGTTTCTGGGGTGGCTTGTGCAATGATGAAACAGAGATCTGTAAGAAAAGTGATCTCTTTCTTATAGAGGATAATTGAACAAATTTAAAACATTTTACTAGCACACGTGAGATGGACATATTCTCTGTTTCATGAACAATAGGTAGTCTTTTGCTTCTTTTTTTGTTTTGTTTTGTTGGTTGTTTTTTTTTTTTTTTTACTGCCAAACACTCTTCTCAGATCTGACTCTTATTTAAATAAATCTGATGTAGATCACCACAGAGAAACTATCCCAAGTTTTCATCTATGTGGTATAACAGCTTAGTGTACATCAAGCTAGTCTTGATGCTGGTTATATGAAGATGCACAGCAGAGACAATTGTAACCTGCTTGGAGTCAAAGCAAAAGCAGTTTCTAGAGCTCCCCTGCAGGACCACTGGCAGCAGTTGCTGCTTCTGCAGCAGGTGTGCAGAGGTGTTACTGTAGCTGGCATGTGGATTGCAGGTGTGAGACCAGCAGTGCCTCTGGCAGCTACTGCCTCTTTGGGTAGGCAGATTCCTTCTCATTCTTTTTGGGGAAGGTCAAGAATTAACAAAGGCATAAAAAATGAAGCTGAACATCTCTCCGTGTTAGATTTCTTTTAAACTTTCCCTCTGTCAATGTTAATATCTCAGATCCATAGGGAATAGCAATAGATAGATTAGCACAAAATCTCTATTGCAGTATTGCTGTATGTGCTGCGGAGAAAACTGGATAAAGACAATATTAGGAGAATTAGTTGCTTTTTCTTCGTATTGTAGTTAGAGCTCTGTTTGCTGGCACATTGAAGCCAAACTACCTTTTAGCAATCAAGAAAATGTATTTTTGCTTTATTTTCTTTGGATTTTTATTTGCCACATCTCAATTACCTGCCAATACTCAAAAATATGAATTGTATCAATTTCATTTTAGTCAAGTGTAGATTTTATCATTCAGATAAACTAACATCAGAGTCAGTATCAGGCTGAGGAAATGTTTGCTCTTTCTTGCTCATTAGTTAGCATTTCATCTGTGAGCGTGGGAGGGATAAATTTCAGAGCGTATCTGATTTAACCTCTAAAAATGTATCTTCTTGTCATGACTTAACTGCAGACAGCAGGTAAGTACCATTTAGTACTTACTGGAATGGGAAGGAGAATCAGGAAGAAGGTAAACCTCATGGGTTTAGATAAGAATAGCTTAATAATTGAAATAAAGTAAAAAAAAAATAGTAATAATAGGAAAAAGAGAGGGGTCTAAAGAAACACAAGTGACAGACAATAGAACTGTTCGGCACCGTGTGAGCGATGCCCAGCCCATCCCCAAGCAGTGATCAGCAGCTCTTGGCCAACTCCTCCCAGTTTATTTCCTGAGTGTGATGTTCTGTGATGTGGAACATCCCTCTGGCCAGCTCGGGTCAGCTGTACTGGCTGTGCTCCCTCCCAGCCTCCTGTGCACCTGTTTGCTGGCAGAGCATGGGGAACTGAAAAAGCCTTCATTTAGAGTAAGCACTACTTAGCAACAACTAAACCATCATGTGTCACCAGCAGAATTCTCATACTAAATCCCAAACACTGCACTGTGCATGCTTGGAAGAAAATTAACTCTCTCCCAACTGAAATCAGGACACCTCAGGTCAGTAATGTGGGTACTCCAGTGCTGTGCCAGTCCAGCTCAGGCAGGACAAAAGTGACTTCCATCCCAAATTTGTCCCATGAGAATGCCTTGTTTGCCTGTCTTTTCATGCTTTAGAAGACATTTCCAGATGGACCGTAATACTGAACTAAAGTTTTGCTTCTTTCCTTGCTTGTCAAGATTAGCAACAGCTTAGGATGAGCACTGCAGTTGGTGATCCTGTCAGGTGTCCCAGGTTCTGCACCTGCTGCTGGCATTTTCTTCTGCAGTATAAAAGGGTGCCTCTGGTTTTGCTGTTTGTAAAACAACTTCAGCTGTTTTATATAGGACATTTGTAAACCAAGTAAACTGGTAATGTGGTTTAATGTCACCAAAAATTCAGTAAAGGAGCCTTTTGGTTAACCAGGGCTTGTTCCATTTGTAGGAAAATTCAGATAAATTAAGGATATATGTGAAGTAAGTGCATGAAGCCTACAGTGCTTTAAGCTCCTCTGTGGATGATCTAATTCAAAAGGAAAATGGCTCTAGTTCATGGTAGCTTAATCCTCTTTACAGTAAAGTCAGACTGCTTTACCTCTCAGTGAGAATATCCACAGAGAGATTTAATGCATTTTGACTTACATGTGTGATCATCATGGGTTTAGTTGGTTTATCTTAACTTCCCTGGATGATCTTTTGTAGAAAAACCACAGACACAGATATCTAGTGCTAGCTTATTTAAAGCATAGTCATGTAGTCATGTCCTTAATCTGATATGGGTTTTAGTGTAACCATGTTAAGTGATAGGTGAGAACCACTTTGAAAAGGGGTTCATGTACATTCTTATCCCAAAGGATAACAAAGGTAGTTCTTTATTTATGACTGCACTTCCTAGAAATAATTGAAAAGCCTCAGTGTAAAGTGGTTGGAATCTGCTTGCATCGTGCCAGTGACTACTCAGACACAATTACAAATTCTGGAATTTGAAGCTGAGGTTCAACAAAATATTTCAGATTACTGTCCTCTGTGCTGTTTTGCAGGCTAAAGATAAAAGGATACAATACTTTGGAGGATCTTTGCCTCACACCGTTGTAAAATCAGCAGAGTGCTGGAAACGCCTCTCATTTTGTGTGGAGAGATTCAATCCTATACCTGATGGGAAGAAAGGGAGGAGAAAATACTGACTAGATCTTTTTCCAGTCCTTGAAGCAGTTTTCTTTGAGAGAATGACATTTTTCATGCCAGATAGTTGGCAAGGGTCAATTGGAAAAGATAGAGCTGGAGATATGCAATGCTGTACGGTGTCATCAGAATTAAAGATTATGAAAGTTTTCTGAGCAGATTTCACCCCAGAAGTGAACAGAACGTGCCAGGGATATCCCAGGGCAATGACAGTCCTTGTTCCAGCTCAACTGATTCAACTTCTATCTAAATTCCTGTTGTCATCACATGACAGGAGAGGCAGAAAGCACTAGGAACACTACACCACAAGAGGAGTAATGAATTCTTTGCATAGTTTTAAAAACCTTTTTCTTCTGCAGCCTTGTTTGAGTAGTCTCCTTTATAATGACTTTGGCTTGAAGCTTGGCACTAACAAAGCTGTTATATGAAAGCATTATTGGTATTTGAGGAATTAAGCCTATGTTTGACGAGTTCAAGTTTGCTGTGTCTTATGTTATTTTTTATTTTAGCAATGTTTGCGTACCATGCTTTTGTGAGCTAATGCATAACAACTCAAGTCAGTTAAAAGTCTATGGCATTAGTGAAACTGTGAACCACATAAAAGACCAAATTGCTTTTTTTCTTTCTGTAATTGCCACTACAATAAAAGCTGCCTTTACTGTAAAATTTTTCAGAGTTAACCCCTGCAGAGCTCCCAGCTTGATGAGGAAGAAGTGTGGTTAGGGGTGTGTAGAAGGGGGAGAAGAGTGGACTAACTGTAATTAGGGGTGCTCAAGGGCTGTAGGCAGCAGAGGGCAGAACTTGCAACCACGCAGCCCAGGTCCCAAATGAATTGCAGTGTAATGAGCAAGGGTCAACTGGGGCCCCTCAGCACAGCAGCTTTAGCAACCCTGCTCTGCTTGCATCCTTTCCACTGGCCCTGCTGAACATGGCAGGCAATGATGGGAAGGGCACAGAGTAGACAGAAAGTTGTGACTGCAAGCAAGGAGAAAAAAGGGAATTGTTCTTTTTGTATATGCTTTATGGCCACTGTTTTGAACAATATTATAAATGTTGTGAAATGGGAGGGCAGGTGGGTCAGTCCCTTACACCTGTCTGTGGGCAGAAGTTTCAGCCGGCAGAGTAATGGAAGGATTTGATGGATGTGCAGTGGGGATAGGTATGTGGGATCTATATTTCCTGTGGGATAGGTATGCCTCCATCCTGGTAATTATGCCATCCTTATATCAATCCTAAATATAAATGAATCTCCTTTTACAGAAACACCAGCAATGTGTGCTTAATATAATAATAAATAATTAAGTATAATAATTCTCTGTGTACCAAATGTGGATAATGTAATACATTTCAAAAGTTAAAAAGAGCGCCCACCAGAGGAATACAGGCATTGAATTGGTTTTACAAATCTGGTTTTGTTTTTAGAATGTAATAAAAATGCCTTAACATTATCTTCTGAGGGACTGTCTTTGCTAGGGAGATTGAATGTACTTCTTTATGGTATTCACTCTGTCAAACAGTCCAAATACTACCACTTATGATGAGTACTTGCCCTGCTTTTCGATTCCTTTATGATTTGTCCTGTTTTATTGTTTATTTTTTTCCTTTTCTTCCTATTAGAACAAAATAATAATTTTGAAAGTATGGAAAAAAGCAGATTTTAAAATGTCTTAAATACCATTTTGTCTGGATAAAGGTTTGAACTCAGTAACATGCTGTTTTTAAAAAGGTTGCTAATTATCTGAATTTCACTGTGGTTTAATAAGCAGCATCTACAGTAGAACGTGGGAGGTGGTGCTTATCACCTGCCAAGGAAGATGTTTTCTTTTGAGGAGGGTAAGTTATGTCAACCAAAATACAGCCTGATTTTAGATCTCCAATACCATTCCCTTTCAAGTCTTGGTGGGCAAGGCTGATTGAGCCTTAAATGATTAAGGGAGTGGAGAACAAAGGTATTAATGCCATGACTAACTCTGGGCAGGTCTGAGAGCCATCAGTATCCTGGGTGTTTGCTGTGAAAGGAGGTGGCTCTCACTGAGCATTGCAGCCAGCAGCTCCTCACAGTTTGAGAAGAAATTAAACCACGTGGCACTGTCAGTATTTCTGTTAAATTGTACTCTGTCTCATTGTTATGCCTTCTTTGTTGTCCCTGTTAGCTGTTTTAATAAATGGAGCTTGTAATTCTCTTTGAATGTATCTGATAGCTAAAGGAGCTGGTACAGGGAGCAGTCATTTGTTATGGACAGCTCTGCCCATAGCAGCTGCATGCATGGAAATGCTGGAATTGCCTTAATGAGGTGGCAGTTCGGAGCTGGAAGTCACTAAGGTCAGCAGAAAGGTGGCATTTAATGTCCACTGGATCAAACAAAACAAGGTTGAATCCTTACCTCAGGTTAGACTTGGTAAAGTTTCTGTAATCCAATATAATTTTCTTGCCTGCTCTGTGAGTTTCCAAGCATTTTTGTTCTTCCTCCAGATGATGAGATGCAGAAAGCTGGTAGTCAGGATGTAGTTATGTAGTTAGGTGCAGTTATGTAGTAGTTAATATTTTAGTGATTATTTCACTTTCACAAAGGTGTTCTGGGTACCTTCTGTTTAGAAATGGTAAGGAGTGTATAAATGTATTTTTGCTTTGTAATGTAGGGGAGTAAAATGAGACATTCATATTCCATTAACAGGATTACAGTCTAAGAGTTATTTTGGACGTCTTTATTATGGTATCCACAATAATCTTGAATGTATTAGGCAAAGGAGGAAAGCTAATCTGCAGATCATAGGTAAATTAATTTTAATTGAGTCAATCCATGAAAGCTAAGCCAAGAAGAAGACAAAAAAGGCTTTCTATTAATTATTTTGATATTTTTGTGATATGCACACAATTCCAATCTATGTAGTGGTACTGTTCATGGACACACTCACATAGGTACCAGTGTTGTGGTAGGCTTTGTTCAGTGTACCAGGTGCATCTGTGGAAATGGTGTGAGTGAGATTCAAGGAGCCCCATGCACCAAAATGAATTCCTTCAGGCATTCAAGAAGGTATGATAAAATCATCATTATCACAGGCTGAACATTGTTTTCCAGAAAAGCCGTCTTTTATGACATTCTAACTCTAAATTTTCAAAGCATATTTACAAAACAAACTGCAGAGAAAACCTGCAAACGAACATTGCCCATTCTAGGAAATACTAAAAAGCATGGACCACATAATTTTGTAATTTTCATCCCCTTCCTATCAGCTTTTCACTTTTCACTTATGTCCAACTATCTCTGTTTCTCTCATTGCTGTCCTGTGGGAGTGAATAACTCTGGCATGGCTCCCTGTGCTGTGGCCATTTGCTGCTCCAGAGGTGCTAATTGTCCTTTCCTCTCATAATGTCTAATTGATCATATAATAACTTCAACCCAGACCACAGCTTTCCAACATGCCTTTGCTGCAGTTTGAAACCTGCGTTTCAGGCCTAAAGAATGGCTACTTTGCTTGTGTATTTTCCCCCCAACTCAAATAGTTGGTCTCATAAAAGATATTACTTCTCTCCATAAACCTTGACTGTCTAGCCTGCATTTGTGTTCCTTGGGGGCAGCAAGCAGGAAAACAACCTCTTCAAGCCTGGAGTTTCCTTACAGCAAAAATATTGTAGCCATTGAATTATAGTTTTAAACATTAAACCACTTTGTTGACCCCATTCCACTGAATTTGAACATGCATTGGTCTTAAGAATGAAGCAGAAGGATTCCCAAGATTTTCCACCTGATGCTGATCTGAGCGATCCAGAACATCCAGAAGTCCTATCAGGGAACGCTGGAACGCTTTGGCCATATTTTAGTGGGAGGTTGTGAGGGACAAAAGAGTCCTGTTCAGATATGGGGACCCCAGCTCAGCTAGGGCAGGAGTCCCATTGTGGCAGTGCCAGCAGTGTCCCAGAGAAGCCAAAGGGCATAGAGGGTGAATGGGGGCAATCTGTGCTGTGCTGTGCTGGTGCCCAGCCCTTACCCTGATGTATCACCTGCAGGGAGATGGGAGCAGAGAGGAACTGAGCAGGGCCATGTCCATGGCTGTCCCCAAGGTCACCAGTTATTGTGAGAATTGTGGCTTTGCCTTTATATACATGTTTTTGCATTTGGCTGTAGTGCAGGGCACAGACCACCTTCTGCATCTCTGTTCATGGGTGTGATTTGCTTGTGGGAAGTTGTCTGTGGTGTCCTTTGAACAGCTCTTAACCTTTGGGTGGAAATACCTGGAGGAGTGGGTTTCTCCTTACTATTTCTAGGCTATTCTAGCTAGTCAGCCTTGCCAGGAGAAAAATCCCTGAGCTGTTTCTTAAACCAGACGATAATATATGAGGCAGCAAATTAAGAATGGGTCTGAGCCCATGCTAGGGCAAACTTCTGGGTCATTCAAAGCAGTCAGACTTTAGCATACCGAAACTGGTAGTTTGGAATGTGCTTTAATCCATCCATATTTTTTGAAAGTGACTTTATCAATTGGTTGCCTTTAACTTCTTGACAAGATATATTGATGTAAGAGATTGGTAAAGTTTATGGCTCATGAAGATATTTGCTTCACTCACTTGTAATTTCTAGTGCAAACGTGTAGTCAGCCTGCACTCAACTGAGAAAGAAATGGCAGTGTACAAAGTAAGTAGAGCTTAAAAGTAAGTAGAGATTAATTAAATTGGCTGTTCTTTTTAACTCTTTCTGCTACTATTAAAGTTAGCAACATTACGTAAGATTAAAAGGTGACAAGAGAATGAATCCCAATTTCTCATTGCTGTATTATGTTGTTGTGGGATAGTCTAGACTAATACTTATTTAATTCAAAGCATAATTAAAATTTTATATAAATAAGTGTTCATTATGTTAAGAAGCATTAAAGCATGGTTATAAACACTCTTTAGGTAACTGGCCAGCCACACAACATTGTTTTGACTGTTACTCTTCATTAGACAGTTTTCTTTGTGGGTTTTCTAGCAGTATGGTTGGAGTGTGTAGTGGTGTCTGATGGGAGGTGGTGAGCAGAGAGCTCCAAGCTGTGCAGCACAGTTCCCACCTGCCTGTGCAAGGGGCAATCCTGACACCTAGCTCTGCTGATGTTGTTTCACATCTCCCCATAGTTGTGGCTGTTGTGTAAAATTAACAAGTATGTTCCTAATTCCCTGAATTTGCTGATTCACACTTTTCACAGAAATGCTTCTTGTCACTAAAAGCTGATGAGAAAAGATGATTTAAGGCACTTAAACCTTGTCCTCATTCCTAGCTGCAGTGCGGATGCTTGGCTTTCAGCTCATGCTGGTCCCACTGAACTGTGGAGTGAAACACAGGTATGGAAGGGCTGAACTTCACACCTATTGATACCAGGGACATAGACAAAAATGTAAAATAAATGTCAATGGTACAAGATGACTTCCTTGCTTGGAGCTGCGAAGTTTTGCTGTCTTAACCTATTGCTATAGAGCCCTGAGCTATTTGGTGTTTGTGGGGTTTCTATGGGCTACAATCTGTGGGTCAATATTAAAAGTTTGTGTTTTCCAGACTTCTTTCTCCTTCCAGGGTCTGCACAGCAGCTCCCTGCCCCAGTCCCTGCACTGCTGGGGCCATGAGGGTTGAGCAGTGCTGGGTCTGGGTGCAGCTGGCAGCGGCAGGCAGGCACAGCCAGGCCCCTGCCCCAGCCTGGCTGGACTGGGATGCAGGGCCTTGCATCAGGTGTGCTCTGGTTTTACTGGGCTGCTGGAGTTTCCATTTCTGCTCTGAGGCAGCTTGCTCTCCTGGCTGAGCCCTGCCACCCTGTCCCTGCCCACCCAGGGGCTGTAACGAGGTCCTGGTTCCCTCACTGCTTTGTTGATGGTTTTGCCTCCTTGCACGATATGTTAGGAAGTAGAGCAGGATGTGTCTAACAGCTCAGAAATCAGGGGTTTTTTTTAAACACAAGTGTTTCTTTAAACACAAGTGTTTTTTTAAACACCCAGGTAGTGGCCAATGTAGTTCAGGCACTGCCACACACAGGCCTGTGCTACTGGGGCAAAAGACTTTTTTCATCTGCTTGGGGTCTGGCCTGACAATGTGAAGCACAGGAAGGCTCTCCAGTGAGGAAAAATGTTATCATGACAGAGGCCTCAGGAGGGTGGGGGAGCCAAGGGAAGCCTTGCTGTGGGATCAGAGAGGTGTAAGAGCTGGTGGCTGGCAGACAGCGGTCACTGGTAGGGACAGCCACAGAACCAGGAGGGCCATTTTGAGGGCTGGAATGGCAACTTGCAATTAATACATCACAGAATTTGGTTGGCAGCACCAGCCAAAGAAAGTCAATGCTTAAGCGGTGATGGGCAAAGAGCAGGGCCTGAGACAAAGGGAGGAGCGAGAGCGTGGTGAGGCGGTGAGTGGGAGGCAGCAGCAGAGAGCAGCATGGAGCCGCGCTGGCGCGGCCCTGGGCCTGACGCAGGGCCTGGCCTGCTGTGGCAAAGCAGTTCCAGCCTGGCCTGTCTGTGTGGGGAGCTCTGCTGAGCGTACAGGCACGCTTCGTCTTTTGTGGGGACCCTGGGTTTGATTTGGCACCTGCAAAGTGGTGCTCCAGCCGTGTGGCAGCCACGCCATGTGCTCACCATCCCCAGCAAAGGCAGTGCATGGCTGCAGTGGCACAGCTGCCTCACCCCTCTGATGGCTGCCTTCATTTAGACGGTCGCACTGCTCGTCTACTTTGTTGGGTTTTAACCTAACAGAAGGAAAGCCTTCAAGTGCTGCTAAAAGGAATAAAATTATAGTTGTACTTTAGGGAGTAAAAATGATCTCTTTTGGCATTGTGCTGTTATTGCAAATTGTGTGTGTGTGATTTATCCTAATTAAAAAAAATATGACAGACATAAGCCACAGAAATGTCTGTAAATGACACAATCTGGTCCTATCTTTGTTTATCACTATCATAATGCATTGCTGGCCTCCTAAAATTATTAGCCTTTGTGACTTGCTAATAGCCACGGACTCTTTCTTGTGAAATGGAATGGTGTGCAATAGTAAAGCAGAGTGTGAGCATTTCGATGTGGGATCAGCATTTCACTTCGTTATGCTAGATCCCTCTTTATTGCTTTAAAAATATATATTTATTTATTTTCTGCCTGTTCGTTTGGTGGGCAGAATTTTTCAAGCTTGCAGTTTAAATACAGAAATCTGGAGGGGGGTTCAGAATTTTTCCTTTAATGGAGTGAATTAAGTCGTCCTCCATTACATAAGACTGCTCTATTAAATTAATACCAGTCATTTCCCCATGTGCTTTAAGTGAGTTTTCAGATCAAACCAGAACTCTGAAGGGATATACACTGCTGCATTAAAGAAAGATGCTGTGATATTCTGTATCAAAAAGGTTAAACTCATCGGATTCTATGTAAACACTCATTTTACCCTAGCTAACCTGTAAAGATTTCATTTTGCTTCATTTATCTTCTCCCTTACTCTGTGCTAAACCATTCCCAGCTTCGAGGAAAGAATCATGTCTCCATTCATTTCCTATCTTGCTGAATTGCCTTCGCATTTCCTATCATCTGCACATAATCCTATTCTCTCCATTATTGTCTTAATACCAAGTACAGCACAAGATAATGGATAGGCACTGTAATAACAGTGTGGCCTGTAGGAGCCCCTCGAGGGAAATATCTTTGACGCTGGTAGAATATTAATGCATCCCAGGTCCCTGATCTTCCTCTTTCACTTCATCTCCTGTTTTCTAAACTACATAATGACTTTCATATACATGACAAAAGCATTAGAACAGAAAAAGACTCATTGATGAGCAGCAGGGCTGTGTGATATTAAGAAGCACTATTCTCAGTTCTTTGTACAGTTTTTGACCACCATCAGAGACAGTGTATGCAGGTAATTTCTGATTTGAATAGATACAGGCATAAAGAAGCATTATTGTACTCTGTTAATCCAAATGCCCATCACAGGCACTGCGTGAAAATAAATTAAAATGTAATTCTTCAATAATGCATCTGTCTACAGGATGATTTTCAGCAGATTAAAAACAAACAACTTGATATCACTTAGAAAGGCTAGTGGATTGTTTTTGAGAAGCTTAATCATCAGCAGATTATGAATGGAACAGTAAATCAAAGCAGGGTATGTTAAACAATGTAGATTATGTTGTAGCGGCAATTTACTGTACATAATTTTTTAATAAAAGGGAAAAATTGATTTTTGTGAGTGTAAACATTGAATCCTGTGAGAATTTAGCTGCTGTTATTGAAGAGGGGAATGTAAAAAATGCTATTCTTGTCATGTAGGAGCAATAACCTTTCATTCCTTCTACAAAAACCAGAAGTTTGCTCTCTTTAGGGCTGCCTTTAAGCATAAATCTTTTTCTCATTTTTCTTTCCTTTTGTGACATAGTCTGTGTTTTGCTATCATATTTTACAAATATGATACATATTCCTCATTCACACTTCATCCCGCCCTCAAGGGTGTGCACCCTGGTGAAGGGAGGAAACCCCCAAACTTTCTGTATGCCCCAAAAGGAGCTCTCCAAATTCACACTGCGAGTTTGCTTTTGCTTTTAAATGGAGATCTGCCAGCAGCCATCCCTTGCTGCTTGTCTTCAAGGTCTGGTTTTCACTGCTCCTGGTGTTGGGTTTCAGGTGAAACCTCAGGCTGGGGTCTCTGCAGCAGCCCTATCTCCCCCTGCCTGCTGCCAGTTGCTGTAGGAGCGGAGCAGCTACTGACCATCAATCATTGCAGATAATATCTGAGGAGAAAGGGAGAAATTATTTCAAATCAAGGGAACTGAGTTAGGAGCAGGAGCCAAGCAGCAGTCTGGTACTGGCAGCGTTCTGGAGAGGAGAAACACTAAAGTCTGGAAGAATCAGGGATGAGAGCTAACATATAAAAGCCCTGATGGAATGAGGTCTTGAGATTAAAAAGTTTGCAAAAGTACTTGAAAATTAGTTACATATTAAATGAAATATTAAGAAAATTTGCACAAAATGCAGATGCTCTGTGCTGTAAGAAGGCGGCTGTTTTCCCTCGTTAACTGCTAAGTAAATGCTAAGAAGCATCTTCTAACTTTAGTGCTCAATCCTGACCCAGCCTTGCAAGGGGCTCTGGGGAGTTCCAAGGAAATGTCAGGGTGAGTGACTGAAGCCATACTAAAAGAAATCTGTCCCAAGAGTAAAAGAGGAGACAGCCTGTCTATTCCTGGGTCTACTGTTGTTTTATGCTCTAATTTTATTTTCAGCTAATTCATTTGATTGATTTCACTGCTTTTAATGTTATTTCTTCTGTTTTGAACTCATGTGGACTGTGAAATAGTCTAATATTGAATTATGCAGCTTCTGCATTTTAAACTGTGCTCAGCAGGGTGGAAAAAATATGTGTGGATCTAAAAGACGTTGCAGTGTACATCAGAAACCTGAAGCTGTCCCTTTGGAACCTGGTAAAAACTATGTTAGCAAGTTCTGTTACTATCATTATAAACGCAATGCCTTTTCTTTCACATGTGTTTACTTGCCAAGTGAAAAAATGACATCCTGTGTGACACTGGTAGTGTGGTATCCCAGTTTACGAGACTGTAAACAAGAAGAGGTGAGAAAGAACTTAGTTCATTTCTGCTAGTATTCACTTAAAATTTGTTATAGTCTAAATTTAAGTCTGGAATCAAAATATTAGATTGTTTCATTTTGTCTTCAAAATGAGTCTGGTGAATGGCTTTTGTAACTCTTCCATAGCTGTCCTAAAATGAGGAGAGAAAGTACTTTAAGATCATACTGTAAAAACAATACCTCTCAAAGTCTTTTGCAGCTTTGTCACTAGCATTTGTGGTGCAACCCTTGTGCAACCACTCTCTGGAGGCTTTGGGAAGGTCCCTGTTAGCCTGATAAACCAAAGTCTGTTTTATGTGCAGAAACCCTTTATAGCTTTCCTTGTACTTATTGACTTTACTGTGTCTGTCACACTTTTGTGATATTTGGTGTAATATAGTGAAGTAGGAATTATTACTTACATCACGAATAAAGGCAAGAAAATGACCCCTATCAAAGGCTGGAGACTTGGTGGTTTTGGTTTTGCTTAGGCTTAGATTAGGAGGCAAGCAAGTTTCCATCTTCATGGACCAAAAAACAACCCTGAGAAAAAATAATGGCTTGTTGGTTTTGATTTTGGTTTGCCTTCTTTTTTCCCCTCAGTCTTGGAAACCCAAGGACATCATGGTCCCAGTCCTCAAAAGAGCTGTATCTTGTACCTTGGATTGATTTTGTAAGTAAAGAAACACTTTGATGGTTCAGATTGTTCTGTATGAAAGATAAAAATTGATGTATTTTTTTTCAGCCTTGGTTGTAGGTGAAGCCAGGACAGGCAGGACAGGAGTCTGCAGCAGCCAAGAACTTGTCTGGGTCATGACAGCTGTTTTAGAGTGAGTCCATGGGTCTTCCCTGGGACTTTGAATTGGGTGGTTGTGACTCTGGAGATGGTTGAATTCTGTCTAAAGAATTTACTAGGCTCCTGCTTGTTGGTTATGACTTACTAAATGCTGCTAATTATTGCTAGAATTTTTTTCTTACTTGTAATCACCTTCAGATTTTTGACCAGGAAAAGTGCTGTCCTTTGTAGGGCTGAAGTACAACTTTGATATCTTTCATGCAATAGCCTCATCTCATGACCTCTGGCATATGGCAAAATTATATTTAACTGACTTCTAATAATTAAATGCAATTTTATAATTCAAAGCCTGCTTTATTAAACAAGAAAAATGGTGTTTATGACCCATTTTGACTTCTTTTTTTTAATATTCAGAATTATAAAGCTGAAATTTGCAGTTTAATTTAACTATTATACCTTGGTTTACAGCTTGTTATGCCTCTTCTTTTAAAATATATATTACTAGCAAGAAATCAAAATAAATTATCATAAGCCTTTTTCTTTATTCTCTCTCTATATATTTCTACTCTTAGAGAAGGAGATTCTCTCCATTAGAGTGTCTTTGATACCATCATTTTTCATATTTTAAGAGGTACTGCATGTGTTCTGTGTAAAATAAGCTTGAAAGGATTTTTTTGACTGATAATAGTTTATGTTGTTTCTAATCTTAATCCAGGCATCACTAATTTTGTGTTTGCAAGTAAACATGATAATGAATGAGAATCCTCCTAGCATTGTAATTGATGTTGCTCTTTTGTATCATGAGTTTCAAATCTGTGTGCAATTGTCAGTGCCCTATAGAAATGTTAATTATCTTGAATAATCCTGTTTGCCTTCATCAGGCTGGAGCAGTCCTTAGCAGTAAGAAGGTACTGGCCAAGATAGTTAGAAAGAAATACAGCATTAAAATGATGCAAAATATCAGACTAGTACAGCTGTAGCCAGGATAGGGAATGGTATAGGATTGCAGAAAGGAGCATAGGCTGTAAAAAATGGCATGGGATGTGTTTGGTAGAAGTGAAGGAGATTACCTAAAACTCCAGTAATTTGAAGCTGGTTGCAAAATTGAGAGCTCGGGCCACAGAATAACATCATCTCCCCATCCAGGGACTTGAAGGGGCCATTGTCTGTTCCTCCACACGTGCACAGGCATTTTGTGATGATGTAGAAGGGAAGGACCATGACAGACCAGACCGTGCCTTTGGCAGGATGGCTCCCAGAGTGCTGCATGTGCTGCTCGGGCCGGTGAGAGCTGGTGGCAGCGCTCTGTGGATGGGAGGGTGCAGCTGGATGCACTGCAGGGCTGAGGAGCTGCACTGGCTCTGGTGGTGCTGTTCAGAGAGCTGCATTTGCTGCAGCTGCGTTTCTGTTTGACTAGACAGCTTCCTTGGGCTTATTCCTGTTGTTTAAAGTAGAGGGAGAAGGTGCTGCAGTATCTCCCATGGCATTTGTTTATAGTAGTCAGACTTCTTTTAGTGATGATGATTGCTAGTAAGAGTAAGATGGCTGCAGTGCAGCTGAGTCAGTATGTTCAGACAGTTTATCTGGAATGTGTTGGTGCACCAGGTTCTGCTACCTGTAGGGCATGAGAACATGTGTTGGTGAGTGGGGTATGCAGTTAAGTATGGTGTCGATTCCTTACCAAAATGACAGTTCACAGTCAAATTCCAAGTTTAGAAGTCAGTGTGCAAAAATTAACCTTGTCATAGCAGTAAAAGAAAAAAAAAACAACAAAACCAAACAACAAAAAACCCCTCATATATTTGCAGAGGGATAGGGGTCTTCTCTCCATTATGGAGTCCTCTGAGGTTCCTGAGGAAGCACTCAGTGAATTCTGAGAAAAAGAAACTCTGAATCATACAGAACAGGATGTGCTTACTTGAACTTTGAATCAACATTTGTGAAACTTTGAACCAGTGTATTCATGATAACATGGACAGCAGACCTCAGCAGACCTGCTGAGAAAAGAAAAATTACTGCTGTAGAGCACAAAAATGGTGCTCTGGTTTGCAATTACTCGTTAAAGTAATTTTTTTGGTTAGTTGATACATTATTAGAATGCTTTGCTCATGTAATATTCAAGTTTGGACTGCAAAGGCATGGATTTTATAGGAAGACATTACATAATTAAGTTTAGAAAGCTGTTGAATATTTTTCAATACTTAATGATTACTGTGTAGATTATGAAGCATGCTTAGCAACCACTGTTTTGACACTGTTATTTGTTGAACCTAGGTTGTACAGTTTCATTTCTTTAGTTTGCAACCACTTTGCTGTGGTGTCTTCTGCGATCATCCCTTTTTCGTTCTGGAGACAGTGTCTTGGATAGCAAGGTAGAGGCAGAGCCATTTCTGGTGAATTCAAAGAAAGTGAAACTTTGCTGTGTAGCAGTGCTGGGCACATTTCTAGAACTTCAGTGTGTACCTGCCATTCATTATCAGGGGCTCTACCTCAGAGTGCTCATTTCTGATATCACTCTCTCAGCATAATTTCCTCAGAAATGTGGGACTACTGTAAGTTGCTTCTCAGACATTGATGAAGGAACATTAATTACTGTGGTGACTTCTAATTTCAAAACTGGAATGCTGTAGTTTTTTTCCTTAATGGACTTCCAGATTCTACTATATGGAGATTAAAGGGAATTAAAAAAACTTACCAAGAAATCTTTCATGGGCACCAAATTTTGCACTCACGTTAAACCTATTCTTAAATACTCCCCCGATTCCCTCCTGATACAGTTCCATTCTTTTTTTCAGAACATGATTGATCTCATTAAAAGGCATTAATGTGTTTTAAATTTCATCATTAAATTAATCCTGTTGATATTGTTAGTATCTTTGTAACACAATACAGAAAAAAAAACCCCCTGTAATTTGGCCTTTTCAGATTTTCAGTGCAGCTAAACTGACATGCTGAATTGTACGAACCCTCATGCTGTCAACAGATGCCCTGAAAAAGCTCTTAGCCCTGATTATCCACTGGAACAATGGCTGTGTCTCTAATTTTAGACAGCTGCAAGTGGGGTGACTCTGTGAAGAAGCAGGACATTTTGTGCTGCATTCCCTTCTCAGGAACATGAACTCTTCTCTGCTTGCTTAAAGCCCTGCTGTTTACGAGCCTGAGATCTTCTTGTAAACACGCGCTTCTGCACTGTGAAGGCTTCAGCCTGTAGCACTGTCCTATTCACAGACACCAGTCCCAAATCCCTGCCTCTTTCAGCACTCAGTGCCCTGCTGTTCACACCTCTGAAATTCTTTTATGTAAAAGCTGCGGTGTCTGACTGAAGTCGTGTTCTGCTGCCCTCTTGCATAGAATACTTCGTACGAGCATATACGTTTTTCCTGGGTAACATTTTCTTTTCTCAGAAATTCAGAATATAAATATTCACTTAGACCACACTTCTAAATCAATGATGTCTTGTCAATGGGAGTTCAGTTTTCATAAAATTACCATTGTCAGGCAAGATTTTGTACAGCAGCTACTAACTAGATGGGGGGAAATTGAAACTCTGAATAATTTTTTATCTACATATCCCTGATGACTGAATTACACACCTGTAACTGAGGACACTTCTTGTAACACGACTTTTAAGTGGGAAAGTTACTGAATATAGCAAAAAAAAAAGTCCCCGAACCTCATAATCATAAAAGAAACTGAGTATAGATTTTGAAAAGGGGATATGTAATATGCCTCGTTAAAAAATAATAAAAAAGGAAGAAATTTGTGTTGAACTTCTGAAACTCAGATGAGCATTGTGTGTAGAGATAAATCATTCCCAGATGCAAATTCTGCAAGAAAATTATTCTTGTCATTTTTCATTCACTTCCACTACCTTGATTTTAAAATTGACTTTTCTAAAATATATACATGTCTAGCCATATCTGCAGTATGCTTCTATGTGTAGTGTTGCATTGCACTAGGGCAGGTAACACTCTCTTCTAGGTGGAAGATGTGTCATTCCTGGCACCGTTTTAAATTGCTCTGTCCACCTAATGGAAGTGATGACTGAGAGTACATGTTGTTCATGTCTCTTAGCAATCCACTCATTGTCTTCTGTTGTGATTCTCTAATTTCTGGAGTGTATTTTGGGCATTGCTGTTACACAGCCATCTGGTAGCTCTTGAATTTATGGAATGTGCCAGGGGGACATGTGCTGACATTCAAAAAGAGAGTAAAAGACTGTTAACCAAAATATTCTCCCCTTTGTTTAATAGTTAATAGTTGGCTTGTACTTGTCACACCAGAAAGTTCTTCTTTAGAAATAAAAAAATAAAATTAAAAAGATGTCATAAAACCTTCTGTAATTCATCAAGCTGTGCTCCAACTGCTGGTTGACCTGCTTTCATATGGATATTCTTACCATTGAACACAAAGTAGTCTTTGTGTGTAGTAAAACCTCTGTGCTAAACATTGGTGGTGCAAGCCCTTGAAAATGTGCATAAGCCCAGCTACATGTATTACCTACTTGCCTTTCTGTGTGAAGGTTTTAAAGACATCCCATTAGGGTTTCCATCAGATGGAGGTCTGCAGTTGGTGCTTCCAGCCCCTGCCAGGATGCGGCATCTCCCCACATGCAGCTGCCATGGCAGGTCTGTTCTCCTTCTCTGTTGACAGTAGCCTCGAGTCCACCACAAAAGATTTACTTTTAGTATTTGATTAGCAAACAATGAGTTTTGTTTTACCATGCAGAAGGCACTAAAGGAAACTGTTTTCCTGATTGCACCTATGCATTATTTAATTTTCTACTTGTTGTTAATGGTGTACTGAGCAAAACCTGCATTTCAACATAGAAAGTCTCTAAAGCCAAACTCTTTGCACTGACACCAAAATTAATTCATCTAAGTTCTCTAGAACTCAGAACTGGAACATTAGTTCTCTGGAACTAATGGAAGCATGAGGAGAGCCTTCCCCCGACAATATTTTCCTTTGCTATCTCTTATGGATACTAGAAAATCTTTCAGTGCTAAATTATTTTCCAGATGCAATTTGGCTACTTGTGTTATCATATAATTCCTAGAACGCAAGTTCTGAACTTTTACAGGTTAAATTACCATACCTATGCTAACAGAAAACGTATATCAAACTTTTATTAGATAGAGATACTATTCAGAAATATCTTGTGGTAACCTGCATGTGGATGTGTACTGCAGAAGCTACAGCGTTTCTAATGCTACCGAGGATTTAATACCAACTCAAAACTGTTGGGCATAATCATATGATCTTGTTAATTCTTTCCTTAGTGGTTCTTGCAAGTAGAAAGACACTTGGCTAAAATGAGCTGTAGTCTAAAGGGTACTTGGGAGGCAGCAGGACAATGGCAAATGTGGAGCCATTTTCCTTTCAGAAAGGATGTAACACCTCTGGGTAAGCAAGTTTGCCTATGATGTGACCATGCTAATTTGTGGTTGAGTGCTGAAGCAAATCTCAGCTTTCTTCTGGAAATAGCAATCAACAAATCCCTGCTGGGCACATTGCTGAGGTGTATTTTCCCACCATAAGCTTGCAGCAGAGCGCAGTGCACTGGAGCTGCACTCACAGCATCAGTGGTGGGAATGCAGTGATTTGAATGATCTGGTGTGAGAGACTCTTCCTGACTCTTCCTCTGTGGTGGAGTGCCCCGTGGCCAAAATGCTGCACCCTTGAGCTGCTGCACTCAGTGCCTGTAGGGAAGCAAGGCAGGGTTCCCAAAAGGAATTACCCTTGTCCATGATTTTGTGCAGTACAGTGAGGCTCAGTGCGGCACATCCAGGTTGGGACAGCATGTACAACACAGGACAGCACTGATATAGAGTTGCGCAGAGAGGGCAAATCATTGGGTGCTGAGATAACCTGTCTGCTGAAGATGCTGCTGTCATTTCAGGATGTCGTTTGAGGGCATAGAAAATAATACTTAAGAAGTGCTAAAAGTAGACATCATGCAAGTGAATTGTAATGCATCAAGGGAAAAATGTGATAAACTACTCATAACCTTTGACAGTACTCTGTGACACCTCAATTTTTGGAGAAAATGATAAGCTTCTGATAAAAATAATAAGAAAAAGAGAAGAAAACAGCAGTCTATCTTTCATCTGCTTCCATCTCTCTGGTTCACAGGAGTGAATGCTGGTACAGAAGCAAGAAGCAGAGGGTAAAGAAGGATTGAGGTAGGAAGGATTGTGATTATACCAAGAAAAGGGGATATGATCAAGTAACACAATCAAGATTAAAGAAGAAAGAGAACTTTATATAAACTTAAAGGGGAAGAATTTGGTATGCTGCAAAACAAGAGAAGAATCAAAAATTGGTGGTCTATAGCAGCCCTCCTGTAAATATATAAATACGGTGTAATATTTTTTTTAAATAAAAAGTATTAGTCTTTCCAATGGGGCTATATCAAAACTTTTGCTAAGGGATGAGCTGACAAAATACTAATGAAGAGTGTTGCTATAAATTCTCCTAAAACAAAGAGAATTTTTTTAAAGGGGAATTTAATGAATATGACATTATAAGGAAATCTGGAGCAGAACTCATTTTAGAGCCATCTTTGCAGGTTAACGTGAGCATGTTGAAAGCAAAACAGGCAATAATGGTGTAGTGGTTAGATGTGAACTATCACCAATATTCAAGTTAAAAGCTAGCAGAAATACTGGGGTAAGTAGAGGACCGTTAACTTTCATCTCACTCATTTCCAGTCTGTGAAAGGAAGGTTAAAAGGCAGGAGGAGAAAGCAGTACTACAGAAAACTGCAGAAAAAATAACTTGATGAAAATTATACCAGATCTGTAAAACTAAAAAGACCTAAAGGATCTATTCCTAATCAATAGCACCTCTGAGATAAAACAATGGAAAAGACAGAGAAATTATTAATCATCTGAGATGGAGACAAGAGTGAGGAAAAATACAGAAAATGTTTAGGGTAAATATTGAGCCAAGTTCTCAATGGTATGGTTTGCCCATGAAATTGTGTCTGTGTTCTCTGATGTGCCATGTTTCAGTAGAGTGCAAAATTCACTCTTGAATGCATTTTGAAAAAAGATCATGTCATAGCAATACACTAGGGTTCCCCTTCATCCTGTGCTCAAACTTTGCTCAAAGCCAGAATATACAGGATAATGTTTCTCCTTGTAGGGCAGGGCCAAAAGTTTTCCAGCAAAGAGCAGGATAATTTTTGGGAGATGCAGTTGAATATGCCCAACTAAATACAGCTGTAGTTTGATACAAAGTTTGGGAACACTCCTCCTGCTGTTATAGGCTTCGTGAAGTGTGATGTACCTGGTGGAAGCTGTGAGACTTCTACTGAAATACATTGGAAAGCTACAGTGCTGTGTTAGACAAAAAGGTTAAGTGTAACCTAGAATTTTCAGGCTTAAAAAATAGAAAAAAAATGAAAAAAGAAAAATATACATTCAGTGTCTTCAATGAAAACCTTTTCTGTGCTCAGACCATTCAATCTGTTTCATCCATATAATGAATCACTGCACATGGTATACAGAATGGAAGAGATATTTAAGAGTAACAAAATAATTCTTTTAGGTAATATCAGCAGATGTTAACCTGCACCACATGACTTTCTGTAGCCTGATGTAATGCTGTGTGGTTAGGGTCAAGGAGAAATGACCTGTCCCAGAGGAATTGCTCCTTTTTCCACACGGAAGACAGTGAATAAGTAGGAGACTGAAAATATTGGGGACTGTTAGTAGGGTTACTTTGTGTTCCTCTCTTACGTATTGCCTGTTGGGGATGGAAATTCCCAAGCCACATTTTGTGGTGGTTATGTGGAAGAAAGCAGGCAGGCATGAGGGGGGCGGCTGCTGTGCAGGAGCCTTTCAGAGTCAGCCTCTGCAGTGCCTTTGTAGGAGCTCTGCTTTGTGTTGCAGTGTAGGGAGTTGCCAGGAGGGGGGGAAATGGGGAAAAAGGAAGTTTGGTTAATAAAACAGGCTGGTCCCTTGAGTGAGGAGCACGGGTGATGTATCAGTGCCTGTACCGGGCTTTGGCTGTAAAGCTGTACATTTTCAATTGCATATTAAAGATTAAGAAAAGACTCCAAAAGCCTAAACTGCCAATCTCCTGCATGTATTTCTGTGAACGTGGGCTTGTGCTGTGGTTTCAGGTGATGCTCTTGTTTACACAACCACAGGCTTCTTGGAGCATTTTTTGCTTGCACCATGATTAAATTGTACAGGGCTAACATGTGTTTCTCAACTCTCCCTGCAGCCCTTTGGATAAGACTGTTTTAAGTTTGACAAGAGGAGGCAAGGGTGCACATGAAAGTGTGTGGTTCTGAGAGTTTGTTCTTTTTGGTGCTTTCATATTGCAAAGATCAATAATTTACCTCCTGTCAAGTGAAACCAGGAGATTAGTTGCATTAATTTTTGAATGCTTTCTTAGTGTCTGTAAATTGATCTTACCTTGCTGGAGTCATGTTTGCAGCCTTGCTGTACTGTGGTGGCAGGGGAGCTATGCTGAGCTGTGCTGGCTGAATGTACAGCTTAAAAAGCACTAGATGTGAATAAACATAGCTGTTATAACAGGAGGCAGGGAATCGTCAACAAACTGGTGGTTTGATGGGGCTGGGCACTGTTTTGGTTTTAGGCTGCTTATCATATTTTTCCTCCAAGGTAATGTTTTGTTGTTGTTTGTTGTTTTCTTCTCAAGTACATCCTCTGCTCTTGGTTTAGCTCATCATCTATACATACGGCACAGAGCTTTAGGCTGATTTCCAGTGTTCTCGAAATGGCCAGTCAGCTCTTACCCTGCCTTTTTGATTGCCAGTGTTTTGTGTATATAACAGGGGTGCAAAAATTCTGTGCTAGTACTGGGGGGGGGGGGGGGGGGGGTATGTTTTCAGCTGAAGTCAAAGCAAGTGGTGCTGCTCGTTCTGAGCACCTTGGTGCAGTGGCACCATAGTGGCTGAGGAGCTGTGTGTTTCTGACCCCGTGGGCACACAGTGGGTTTCAGCCTCCTGCTGTGCTGCCCAGCATGGGAACGTGGCATCAAGTGTCTGTGACTCCTCCCAGCTGGCCATATGGTTCTCTGCATGCAGGTTTGGGCTCATCCAGTGGGCTTCTGGTTCTGAGCAGCACTAGCTGTAGGAGGGGAGTAATGCCTGCCCAGTAGTGTCTCTGGGTGGAGCAGAGATTGTTCACACAGGCATTTTTGCTCCGTTATTCCTCTGCAAATACTGTGCCTGGTAAATATTATAATGCCACCTAAAACATTGCTTACCTCTTACATTATTCTGAAAAAATGCTGGTGATAATCACCCAGCAGCAGGCAGCAGTTCCCTCTGAGTTGAGAGGCATCAAATGCCTGATGCAGCACTGCTTCCCTCAACAACTAAGGAACTGCCCTTGGCCCATGGCACTGCTCTCTGTGCTGCTGTGAACAGATGTAGTTCTCTGATCACATCTCTCATTTGTGCATTGATTTTGAACTAATGATGTGTTTCTCTGTGCATACCTAGGGGGAAAAAAATAGGAAATACTAGAACTCCTCCTTCATTTTGGACTATAGCTCAGAGCTGCTGTGGAGGTACTGCATATAGCACTGCCGCTGTGCCTGGGTTTTTATGAAGTCCTTGGAAAGATTTAATTAAAACTGTTTTCTAGATTTCATCTTCTGCAGGAATGGTCTTTTAAAGATTCTACCCATGGGGTATTGTTTATCCAATTTAAAGTATTGAAATGCAGAATATTATTCTGGTATATTTACTCTGTGGAATTCTAGACTTAATTTTTTTCCTAAACAGTTTGCTGTTTGTTATGTGAAGGAGATGCAGTCCATGTTCTGCAACTGCTATGAGAGGTGAGATTGAAATGAGTTTGATTCTCTGCATTTTATCTAAAGCCTGCAGGTAACTTGGCCTCATTGTATCTGAACACCATAAGTATTCATTGTTTTTCTATTAAAACATTTCCATAAATATCACTGTCATTTATATTGTTCTGTATTTAACTAAAATATGTTTTCCTCCTTGACATTTTCTCTAGTTCTGGTCACAGTACTTCTGCTGTGTTTGTCTACACAAGCCATTCACTCAGTCTCTGGTGCTTGCTGGCAGGGTTTGTTTAGGAATTGAATATTGTGATGTTCCTGGGTGCTCCCACAAGAGCACCATGAAGGTGCATACCTCTTGCACTGCCACTGCACCAGCACTCAGATTCCCCAAGTTTCTCAGTGTGCAGATTACAGCTGACAATCCAAGGTGAAGTTACCTGTGCTGGTGCTGTAACGAAAACACCCACTGCTCTCCTGTGCTGGAAATCCCATTTTCAGACTCGGTTGCCCACAGCTCTTTTCCCCACACATTATCCTGATTTTGCAACCTCCTCTGCTTCAGGGAATTTCTCACCACATACTCAATTGATGTTTTTTAATGAAAATTGAGCCACAGTAAATATCTGACATGATCAATCTGTTCACCCACAAAATATGACTGGCCCTTTTCCTCAGATCCCAGTCAATGCCTTCTGCTTTTAATTTGCTTTGCTTTACACCTTATACTTATTTCTGCAGCCATATTCCCAGGTCATTCCCTAGCTCTATTCAAAGGAGTTTGCACCTCCCCTGTGCAGAATGTCTCCAAAGTCAGAAGCTCTTTCTTTGAGTAAAATGCAGTCTTTATGTCTTTGTAGACCTTCCATACCAGAAGCTCTCCTCCCTCTCAGACACTTGTCCTGATCCAGCCTGCTCTCATCTCCATGAGACTCTTCCTGTTCTTGCCTAGTCCCAGCCCTTGGTGGGGTCTGCCAGCCCTGAATCTACTTTCAGCCTTCCAGGCAGGTGGACAGGTCCCAGGGGATTCAGCTGCAGGGCCATGACCAGCTTTGCCCACCCTGCAGGGAAGTGACCAGAGAAACTCCTGGTATGTATCTAATTTTAAACTTGTATGCTTTTGATTTACATGCACAAAACCATACCAGCTCCTAACCTTATGGTATAATTTCCCCCTGTTAGTTTTCTTTTTTCCTGTATGGTGCCAATTCTGTGTTGTTATTCATTTTATGTATCCTTTATCATATTTGTCAGTAAGTCTCCAGCAGACACAAAGCAGCAGGCTCTGTATGCAGCAGTACAGCTACCAGAGCTTGGCAAAATAGCAGTGCAAAATCATTTGCATTAGAGCTAATAAAGACAGCTGGAATGGGCCCCAAAATATGTTCAATAAACCAATAAGAGTGACTGCTGTTTATACTCCTACTTTAGTAAAACTAACTGGTTTTCATTCAATGTTTATAGTACTGTAATTGTGTAGTGTAGTATTTTCCTGCAATTTAAAACTAATATAATGGTCAATGCCTGCCTTTAAATGCTGACAGTTTGCTAACAATTTCCGGTCTCATGCCTTGTGCATTTTATTTGCTCCATATGAGGGGAGGGTGACTGTCTCACCATGTACTTTGCTGTAAGTCCTGGTAAGTGCTGTTTCTTTTATTGTGGCCATTATAACCATCACTTTGGGGAATAAAAGCACGTGTTTTTTTTAACCCCAATTCCTGTATTCAAAATTCTCCAGAAATCTTCCGGAGGAGTAGAGAGATCATAATTTAGGAAAAGAAATGTGTGAATTAACCAGTTAATAGAATTCTTTGAAATTCTAGGTGTTAACATACTGTTGCTGCAGCTTTCCTCTGCATTCCCCCCTAGCAAGTTTAGCTTATCTACCCCATGGAAATGATTTATTTAAAACAGAAGTGTCAGACCTTGAGACAATATTATCCTACCAAATCTAAATGTCTTGGAAATACGTGCTTATTCTGAAACATGCACATATTGGCTTCCATAAAAGAACATGCCTATTTTTTAGCTTGCCTGATGCATGCCAGCAGTTTTTTATAAAGAGGATAACTGATAGGCATTCTTAATAATAATGACAAATAAATAACATCCCTTTCTCACAATGCTTGACAACGCAAGGATGCTGTGCAGGATTATATAGGCAAAAGTATCAGGCAGAATTTTCCTTTACTCTCTGCCATACATGAAACAATAAATCAGACCATACTAAGTTCATTTAGCCATATTTTACTTCTTCTAGAACTGGAATTGTGTAGCCTACAAAACAATTTATATTTTATCTGTACCATCTAATTAATTAAATGGCCCCAGAGTACCAGACTCACAAATCTCGTTAATAGCTGAATACGGAAATAAAGACTGTTCAACCCTACTAGAATAATATTTGCATATCTCCACCTGCGATGGGTAATAAGTACCTGCCACAAATCAGAATTATGAATTTTGCACGCCTAACAAAACCGCAGGGGAAATTATACCTCAGACATTCCATAATAATTGCAGCTAAGCTGTTTAGTGCCATCCACTTATTCTGCCTGAAATGTTTAAAGCAGCAACAGTTGTAAATGAATTCAGGCACACATTCAAGAGAAAATGTTTTAAAAAGTTTTTCTGTCTTGCCATATGTAATTATCTTTATAGAAATGTTCATCTACAAGTTATAACATGCTCACATTTAAAATTGCAAATTAAAAAGTAAGCTCCTCCAATTAAAGTACATTTTATAGGAGCATCCTTGTAAGTTTACTATGATTATACAGGAAACAGTTTGGGCCATGTTTATCCCATTGATCTCCCAGAATTGGTGATCTGTTCTATAAACAACTGCAGCAAGGGGTTTGATTTTTCAGTGCTTCTTTCCCCAATAACAAGTGATTCCTGGGGGAGAGTTAACTGTTAGGCTTGGACAGAAATGTACTGCAATGTAGATAGTCTTTCATAGGCTGGGGAATTGGGACATTAAAGTAGGCAGCATGAGTTTCCTCTGGTTTGTTTGCTTTTGTGACAGGAGTGGAAGCTTCATATGTAGTATAGCTGAAGGAATGGTGAGATGCTGGTGGTCTCACCTTCAGGTTGGGAATGTAAAGGAATGAAAACGCCTGGGTTTATGCTTTGTGTAATGATAGGATTTTGAGAGAGCCCAAGAGCTCTTTATAAGCTCAGGTCCTGCTCAGTCACCCACGTTAGAATAACTCTAGGAACTGGATCATGAGCTGCTTGCTTCAGGAACACAGGTTGGTCTGTGAATGTGGTATGAACTCACCCACTGTGTGTGTATCTGCTGCTTGTGCACTGAGTGACAGTTCCTACTTTATCAAGAGATGCCAAGAGCAGTGTTTTGAAGCCAGAGCAGCACACAGAGCATGAAGCACCTCTGTCTCTGGATGAAGACACAGAGACATGGGACAGCACCTGTCCCTGTGGGATCCCTGGTCCCAGCCTGCCACTCTGCAGGAGTTGACAGGGGACACATCTTTGCTACTACAAACAGGAGGCATTAGGCAGCAAACTGGTGGTGACAGCCCTGCTGCCTCTCATGATATGTATGCATGAATTGTTATATTATAGATTTTAGAGAAGGCGACACACCAACAAGAATAACTCCTCCTTCACTCTGGGTCTCACTGAACACTTGGTGTTTTATGAAGAGCTAGACTTCCGCTTTCTGCAGCAGAGGTGAACAGAGCCAAAACTGCAATGTGAACTGTATTTGTGATCACTGAAATCAACTTATAGTTGTAAAGCTAGTCTTCTGATTTTGGAGTATTTTCTCTCAGTAATGCACAGCACAGGCAAGCCTGCGTATGTACATTTAGGCTGCAGGTGCAAGTACACTAGAGGGAAGTGAGACACAGGGAAACCCCATTTCCATCAGATGAGAAGAGCAGAGACAGCTCAGAAGAAGGCATTTGATGGAAGGTGCAGATCAGGTGTCCATGAGGAAACCATATCCCAGTTTGGGTCAGCATTCAAATGCATATGTTTGTAGGCAAGCAAACTCACCTCAGGGTTAGCTTTATGTTTTCAAACCAGTCACTGTGGCCTTACAACATGCAAATATAACCTCTGGACAGGGCTTGCTGTCCCTCTAGAAGAAGAGCAGAAGAAGCCAGGAGAGGACTGCTCCTGGAGAGGCAGTGCCTCTGCCAAGCCCTGCCAGCCACCTGCAGCCCCCAGGGAACGAGCCCTGGAGTACTGCAGCTCCTGTGTCTGTAAACTTCCACATCTGTATGCTGGAAGGGGAACAGTCATTTTGCCAGTGTTTTAGTAAAGGATTAAAAAATAATTAGGATATATATATGTTCAAAAGGAAGAGGCACAGTGCAGCAAGTCACAAGAAGTTGATTAAGTCAGGTTGATTTGCTCTGCCTAGAATGACAGCAGTGAGTGTGAAGGTTTAGGAAAATAGCTGATAGCCTATTACCATGATGAAGTGCAGCTTAACACTTCATTTTTTTATATTTTAGAGGACTAATAGATGAGGTCCCTATGGATTTTTTTTTCCTATTACACAAAAAGGCTATAGAAGCTGAACTATAATCCCTCACTAACTTACACATTAGCCCAGGGCAATAAAGATGTTTTTATTGGAGCAGATTTCATGAAAAGTTGTTCAGTTTTATCTCTGAGTACTGTACTGTGCTGAAGGCATTTAAGTGTCCTGTTGGGACACTCTGTCCTGGAAAGCAGTTACTCTCAAAAGGACAGCAAGGTCACTGGAAAAGCTGTATTTTCTACCAGAGGATCCTGCCCTTTCCCCTCAGTTCATCTACCACATTTTTGTTTTTGCTGTGAACAGAAGCCAAGCCACACTGTCAGACTGCAATCCCTGCCTGCACTCTGATGGATGCAGATCCAGCACCAGACAAACATGGTTGAAAGGGAGGCTCTCATCCTCTGGCCTGCTTCCTCCAGCTCTGTCAGGTGCTCTTTCCTCTCTTCCTGCCAGCACTAAAAGATCCTGTGTTTCTGCAGCAAGGTTTCATGTTTTCTCTTCAGAGATTTCTCTTCACACCTGTTACCTGGGCTGTTCCCCAAACCAGCAGGCTGGTTCCCTGCCATAAGTTGCCACTTTTCTTGTCTTATCTAGAAGCAGTTAAAGCTTGTAACCCGGCTCCCATGATCTTAGATTGATTTTTCACAGAACCGTTTTCTCTAGCCTTGGCAAATGCAGAAATAGTTCAACCATCCCTTCCCCAACAGCTCTTGCTGTCCAGGCTGCCTCCCTCTGCCCATGCCTCCTGGCTAATTCCCTTGATTTCACAGATAACATAACCCACTCGTCTTTCACCCATCGCCTGCTATCAGGCTACAACTGTCTCTTGGCTCTCACTGTCACTACAGGGTGGTTACATTTTCTATCAAGACCTTCATGCCTTTTCCTCTTATTCCTGCACTTTCTCTCCCTTCAGCTGGCAGTGGCACCTCATAATTACCCATGAACCTGGCTTCTAGCTGTGATTCAATGCACATTTGTTTCTGTGGCTTCTATGTCTGGAGGACTGTTGGCAGTTCAGGGATCCTCTATCCCTCTTGGGCGTTCCCTGCTCCCCCAGAGACACTCCATCTTTCTTTTGGATTTTTTTTGTCCGGTTCCATTCTTAGAGAAGCTCAAATACAGGCAAAAGGTGTGAGGGTATTCCCTCTCTAGAGCCAAAGACTTTATAATCTTTGCTGGTAGCTAATAGCATCAGAAAGTGCTAATTTACTGCTGCATACATGCAGCAGTGTATGGTCGTAGCAGCAGTGCTACTTGGGCTTAGCCCCTTCCAGTCGTATTCATATCAGCTGGCCTCTGTCTGGAAGGCAGATGAGGAGCTGGCATTAGTTGTTTCTTTCCATAAACTATTATGCAGAGAATAATCTCTGATTGATGAGGTCGTGCCCCACTACCTTACAAAGAAACACATGTGTCTTTCCTAGGTCTAAACATAAGGCCATACTTGGCAATCAGTCAGCAGTTTCTCATTGATTATGACTGGCAGGGATTTTTATTATGATTATTTTTGGTTTTATTTCCTGCATTTATCTAAATCTAGGAAATATTTCTATTTAATCTTCCAATCTATAAAAAGTACAGATTTCATCTTATAAGATGCTTTAAGAATGTGTAATAAAAAGATGGTTTTCCCTTTACCTTGCACATTCCATTCATATTGTAATTTTTTGTTCAAGCTTAAGCAGTCCACGTTTCATTTAAAAACCCCACACTATTCATATTTCTTTCATCCCTTATAAGATGGTAAAAGCAATGTTGCTTTGATGAAATTTGGCAGGTAAGAGGATCTAGTTGAATCATCTCAAACCCCTGGAGTTTTGGGCCTCCAGCTATTATAGTAGAGCAGCTATGAGTATTCAGAAATTGGTCCTTTGTTTGCACTGCATTTCCAAGCCATCTGTAGCACACAAAAGCCACAGCTCTCTTTATAGTTCAGAATGAATATTTAAAAGTTCAGTTTTAGATTTTATTTGTAACACTTCACATCTTTCCATTCCATCTGTCTTGTGTCTCAGAGCAGTTACATTAAACTTACTAGGCAATGGAAGTACTTGGTCTTAGAACCACAGGTAAACACTGGTTCCTTCCCATTTGGTATCAGAGTGTGTAGTGTTTGATCAGGATCTACACTGAGCACATATGTGTTGATTTATTCCCGTGCACTAAATTTTTATTTGATTGTTAAGAAGCAGCTGCGAATATCAGGTCATCCAGTCTGAAACTTCCCTGCATGTTCCCGTACAGTGGCAGAAAAATCAAGCAACTGGATGAGTTCTGCTGGCCCTGGATGGTACAGCCTGGCACTGTGGCATGGCTGGCAGCACCCACCCCAGCCCAGGAGAGGCTGTCCTGGGACCCGTGTGCTGAGCCTCCACTTCCACAGTGTGACTGGGAAGTGACAGGTGCCCTTGGGAAAAGGGAAGACACAAGGATACGTCACACTGAGAGGGACTTGTGTCATCTGGTGTGGAGGAGGCTGCAGGGAAAAGGGGTTGGAACTGCTCACTTCAGATGGTGTTAGCATATGCATTTGTATATATTCATATATATGTTCCGTGGAAAATTTAGCAAGAAGCAACAGAGCTTCTCTAAATTGCAGGAAAATAACTTGTAGTAATTTACCCTGTTAGGGTATTATCATCTAGTTGTGTCAGGTTCAGTATTTTGTATCTAAACCTTAGCTGCATCTGACAACAATGTGCAATCTTTTTTTCTCTTCTATGTTTAACTAGATACCTGAAGTCACCTCTTTTGAGTCAGAGATATGAAAAGAGAAGCAACATATCTTTAAGAAAAAATTATTCTCATCTACCTCCCATTAAGTAATTCTTCAGTTTTTTAAATAGATCATCCCTTGTTTTTATTTTGTGCCCTGTCTTGGGCATGGATGGGACACCCTGGTGGAATGTTTGTTGGACTCTTGAGGTGTAAATGAATCATTGCCCTTAATGGGGTTCTTTAACTTTTTTTTTTTTTTTAAATATAGAAATATATAAATTTATACATGTATATGTGTGTGTGTGTGTATATATGTGTATATGTATATATGTGTGTACCACCATCCCTTTCTAGAAAAAATGAGCAAAATATGTATGTTAACACATGTCACTATGAAAAACTTTTCTATCTCAACAAGACCTTAAATATAGCAATCACATTGCAATTCACCATGAAAAATCTGTACTGAGAGTTATGTTGTATTCATATGAAACAGAATTAAAGTATATGAAGGAAGACTATGGTACCCTGAACTGAGGTCCTGGGATTAACTAAAAAAACAAGAGTTTGTAAAACCAACAGTTGAGGTTCTTCAGTATATATTGTATATTGCCATCTCATTAGATAAACTTAAAAGGGCAAGGATTATTCAGGTTATTGTACTGTCATTGTTTAATAAAATTAAATTGAATTGCTTTAGAACAAGCAATTCTGAAATATTTGATAGTAATTGAAAGTAGAAAGAAAGCTGTGTGCAAGTCTGGCAGGCATGTGTTTTCATTGTTTCTCACTCAGGTCTTCCATGAGGCCAGACACTTGCTTTTCCAAAGGTGAGCACCTTATATAGTATTTTAGTTAAATTTCTCACTGATCTGTGAAGGTTTTTATCACTTTAAAGAAAAAACGGAGCAATGAAGGAAGTAATTTTTTTTCTGAATTGAGTAAATCATAGGAAATAAACTGTTGTTTCTGGTAGCAGTGCCTCCAACGTGGAGGTCTGAACCTCCCCAGGAGTCAGAGGAGTGCTTCATGGCTGCATTCCCATGAAGATCAGGGGCGTTTTTCCAGTGGTGGACCTTTTCCTAATGAAAGGCAGCCTTACCTTCTGGCTTTGCATTTTGTTACATGTTCCTAATTTTTTTTTTTTTTTGCTTAGGCTTTAAAGTAATAAACTTCTCTTTTCCACAGAACTATGTCAGCTACTGCTAGTGCTCCCTGGAGAATACATGTTGTTTTGGTTATTTACTATTTGGGGAACTTTTATCTGTTATCTCTTTATGAGAGACTGACAAACATAGACAAGTAAAATTATATAAGGTGCCCAAAGCACTTTTCACTGCGAGCAGCTCAGCTCCCATGGCTGCAGGAGTGTTGTGGGGATGAGCAGGTGATGCATGCTTAGAACTTCTTGGGGCTGGGAAAGGACTGTGCTACTGGTAAGGAAGGCATGATAAAGACATTTATTATACATTGTCTATAGTGTATATCTCTTGTACAAGAGCTCCCCTTACTCTACTTTTGTATGGAAATGGGGAATAAGCTTTAATCTTCAGATTGCAAAATCTAAGTTATAAAGAATTTAGAGGAAAGGTGAAAAAAAGAGAATAATTTAGCTGTTAGTTTCCTTTACTTTGGGAAAGCAGTGGGGCAAAAGAAAGAATTTATGGAGGATGGGAATGAAAGCTCTTCTGACTGGATGGCCTGAGTTAGTCTGTTAAAGACAGAATTTGCAGAGTGTTGCTTGTTAACATGAGCTGGCCACCGTTAGCTAGACTTCAGGTTTTTGCAAAACTTTTCAAGTGAGGCAAGTAGTCAAAAGAAAGAAAAAGTGTCACTATTTTCCTTGTAATAAAATCTCTAAGTAGAAAACATAATAGAGCCTCAGACGATGTCTTTTGAAGGAAACACACTTAATCCCAAACATAACAAAAAAGTCTTTCTCTGGGGAGCTCTGTACACTTTAGTCTCCAGCTGACCTACCTCGCCCCATTGGAAAGGCCTGAGCTCCCCAGTGAGCAGTCAGGACTCTGGAAGCATCTGGCAGCCTTTGGTCTAACTAACACTTAAAAGTCTCTAGGGCTGCCTATAGTCTCAGGAAATCTCTTTTTTTATTATTTATTCTTTTATGAAATCTTTGTTCCTTCCACAGAGTTGTGTGGCTGATCTATTGTAAATCTTTGTTCTATATGGTGTTTTTAATCCTTTTGCTTAGTGTGTGTAAAAAGCTGCAAATTTTCTGTGCCTTGCCTGTCTTAATACCCAGCAGTAAGTTTCCTTCCACAGCAGTGAGTCAGTGGGGTGGAATGACTGCTCTGCCTGGCTGCTGCCTGCCCATTTGTGCAGGTGTTCAGCGTTTTCTGCTCTGTAGTGCATTTAAATATCAAGGTGGGTCAGGTTCTAGTCCATGATTTTTTAAAATGGGAACCTGGACCTAGGTACCAAAGTTGATTCAGAAATACTGAAGCTTTGGCTGGTCTCAAAAGAGCTTCTTCATAATTTAAATTTTGCAGGAGATTGTTTTTTAGGCATCTCAAGCATTGGTTTAGGAACCTCTTTTTAGACACCCAGATTTTTGGATCTGACCTTGATATTATGTAGGTACATGGTCTTTGTCTAAGCAGAAAGATGTTGGAATGGGGTTTATCTCCTCCAAGTATACTCATGCTCCCCTCTCCTGCCTTGCACACCAGGAACACACAGACAATAGCAGTGTTTTGCACTGAGTTCATGCTGTCTGATGGCATAATTCAGCTGCTTGAGTGCAAATCAAAAAGATTTAAAAAATGTGCAGGTGTCAAGTGCTGACAGAACAAGCAATTAAAAATACAAGAACTGTATTCTAAGAGAATATCTAACCTGCATTTTTCAATTAATTCCATCTGTTTTGTCCTCTTCAAAAAGCAGGACCTGTGGCTGCTCTGTGCCTGGCCCGAGAAAGCCAGCATATCTCCAAGGCTTTCTGAAATGTCGTCGTATAATTTTCTTTTAACATGAACTAGTGTAGCCTAGGGACCAGTTTCTTTAGGATAGCTAATTCTGAAATATTCAGCAAAGTTTTTCATTGTCAAATATATTGCCTTTAATGTCATTCAATATCAAGCAGTGTGACCAGTTAGAGTGAGAGAAGAAAGACAGTTGTCTTTAAATTCTGAACCCTAAGAGGCAGCTGCTTTTCCTGGCTAGTCCTCAGCACCGTGGTGCTTTGAGGATGAAGAGGGCTATGGAGAATGTGGAAGAACATATTTCTGCACTTCCAATAGCCTGGGCTTTCTCTCACAGAGGAGAGGGTGTCCCTACCCCCACCTTGAGGAATCTGCTCCTGTAGAAGAGGATGGGCAGGAGTGTGGGTCCAGCTGGGCCACGGCTACAGAATAGGGTTGAGTTCAAATGCTGTTTTTTCAGCACTTTGTCAGGTTGGCGCATGCTCACTCCAAGTGTGCAATTGCACTTCCACACTTAGTGTGATCTGTGCTAAAGGCTGGAAGAGGAAAAGCTGAAATAGAGAGACCAAGGGCAAGGATGAAAGTTGTCACTCTGGAGTATTGGTGTATTCGGTTTTTTACCCGCTGTAATTTGTGAATGGCCAGGTCAGGTCAGAAATGCCCTTCTGTGCAGCACAGCTGGAGCAACAGCCTGAGTCCTACTCTGTCTGGTACTCCCAGTCTACCTCTTATTCTTGTCCTCCATTAGGAAGTTCTGTAAGTCATCTCAAAATCAAGAGGACAAAAAGGTACATTTGAAGTCACAGCATTAAGGTTCAAAATATCTAGAGAATATTTTAAAATTTTGGGTATTTTTCAGTTTTTCCTTTTATAGCATGATCAACATTTGGTGCCCTGTAGCTGACGTTTAAATGAATATTCATGTAAATTTTGTAAAAGAATAAATGGTAGACAATAGGAGGTTCATTGGTAGTGATTATGGTTAATGCTGAAAACAAGAATATGCACCTCAAACCACATGTGTGATTTTCATAGATCAGTTTATGAAGTTCCAGAGAAGGAGGATATTCAAATATTTACTTGTTTTTGTAAACCTGAAGAGATTTTTAAACCACATGTTCACTGTACTTCCAGAATTCCATCAGGCTGCATGTATGCACTTCTTACTCCTTAAAACTAGTAAGATGTCATTAAAACATTCATTGACACGGCCACTGTCTACGTTAGCTAGACCTTCAACATTACTAATTCAGCTCTTCCTGCATTTGCATGCAGCACCTCAACTACAAGGCTTTAATGCTGTTCTCTGTTTTGTTCTGCTGTCAGGTATTCAGCTCTGGTGTCTTCTTCACTGAAGAATTTCTATATTACAGCTCTGAATACAATCTGTTTTGTATGCTCATGAACTAGCTCTAGGACTCAAACCTCCCCTATTTTATATTCTGCACTAGTTAATTTTTCATTTCTCTGGCACCTTGGTGAAACGTAGTCAACACAGTTAACAATATACATTGTGCAACAATAAATATTTTATTAGCTATATAATCTGCACAATTCAAGTTTGATTTTTCTCTGGGAATTTGAATAAATCTATAATTTTGAATATTTGGTGAAAACTCATTTTTTATGGTATTTTACACTATAATCACTGTAAGATGTATGATCTGGTATTCAGTGGGATCTGTAGACATTACCTTTCTTTTTTCCTTAACATTGCTTAACTCTAATAAAGCTATTTTATAGGCAGAGTAGTTTGGAGCAAGAAATACAGAGGTTTCACCCTGGGAACAGTATATAATTCATATACTAGTAAATTACAGTGTATTCCTTACACAAGATAGCATTAAGCAGTGTCTTTTTTCAAATGTGTCTAAATACTTATATATCTACTTTATATATGGGTTTGTTGTATAGTTGTTTGATTTTGTTGTGTTTCTTGTTTATGCTGTTGAAACAAACAGATTTCTTTATTTATGTCTAGCTTGTGGTTCCTATCCTTGTCTTAAGCCCATTGTAATTAAAGAAAAAAAACCCTGTTCTTTTCTACCCCAGCATTTCCCCCCTATATGTATAACTTTCTGCTTCTGTTCATGGTTTCATATACAGGAATGTGGGGATGAAGATTGTTTGGTTTCTTTATATATTAATAGATTATGCTTTCATTGTTGCACACACCTAGAAACTGTACTTGATCCAGGAGACAAAAAGATAAATTACTCTATATGCAGGGTATTGAACTCTTATCACCATATTGTGATATATTAATTCTTTTTTTTAATGCATTCCTCCTCCTTGTGTGCCTATGAGATAGGGAGTTTAAGTCATAGCTATCTTAAAGATGGGGGATTAAGCCACAAAAACCCCCTAAGCAACTAGACTAAGGCTGCACAGTGTGTTTGCAGCAAAATAGAGAGTGATCGCAGCTCTGAGTGGTGATGTTAAGTATGGGATCACTCCCCCTCGGTTCCAAGGCTTCAGCTCTTGCCTCAGAAGCTATGCTTTCATTCTGTTTGAATAAAATGCCATTTGAAATAAACCAGTAGTTCTAAATGAAAGTATCATAGTCTGCAAGCCAAGCAAGGGATTTTAAATACCATTTTACTGGGAATGTAATTCCCCATCATTTTCCCCTGTGACTTTTGTGCTTTTGGAACTATTGACCAAGTCTCTTGACGGGGCACAGCAACAGTGGTGCCTATTTGAATATAAACAAGATTATGACAAGAAGATGGAGCAGCTGATTATTGTGGAAGGGTTTTAAACACACAGGGAGAAAATTATTTTCATGTCCTCCAAAGGATGAGTGAAAAAAAGAGAAAATGAACAATGCCTATCAGAAAAAAGTTACCCAGCATAGCTGGCTGCATTTAGGATAGTGAATACTTTCCAGAGAGGAGAAATGAAAGCTCAGGTGCTCAAACACTTTGAAATGAGACTGGCAAATGTGTTCAGAAAACAATCTGTGATTTAGGAGTGTCTGTTCTGATTATAAAGTTTGTTACTGTGAAAGACACTCATATTTGGTAATCCATTTGTTCCAAAACTGGTAACCTAAATATTGATGACTGTTTGCAAAATTGTGCAGTAGGTGCACGGATTAGCTCACGGTTTAGAATTCCCTCAGGTAACAGGAACTATCAGTTGTTTCTCCCAGATGAAGATAAATGTGTTTGCTGTTGACAAAATAGTTGTCCTTATTCTTGTAATGGAGGACTTTAATACGGCTTCTTTTGAATGTCATCCACCTTCCCAATGTCTTTCTTTTCCACTTATCTACTCTCAAAAACTCAGGATGAAGTAATGTTACTGAATATAAACAGTTGTTGAAGTTTCATTAACCTCATCTTGCTTCTTAGTGTGTACTTAGTGACTAGAAGATCTTTACAACCACTTTAAAAGTGATTATTGTTCTGCCAGTGCCCTCCACCAGTTTTGCTGTCTTGCCTCTGAACTGAATGGGATGTGCACAGGACACTATCTTGTGTTTTAGCTGGTAACAGTAAGCCACAGCTGGAGGAATTAAATCATCTTCCTACACTGAGTAGTGCAATTTCTTTGCTTTTGGACCTATGGATCTTTGTGTAAAACTCCTCCTGGGTTTTCTTCTTCCTTTACTATCCGACTTTTCCATCTCTAATCATTCTTTCCCAGTTCTTCCTATTCCTTGTTAAAGATATGGCTGTCACTGAGCTTCCCCTTGCTTATCATCAGCAAACTCACCTTTCAGAAAGATCTACCTTTTTGGCATGTCTGAAGTCAGTAAGATTTAGCCTTGTCATCCTTTAAGAGAGTCCCATCATTGACTACAACCCCATGGTTGACTGCTGTGTTATGCAGAACTAGGCAGGATGTCAAATGCGGTATTGAGTCTGTGCTTTGACAATTGGAAAAGACACCGAGAATGAGATTTCACAATCCCAGAAGACCTTTGAGTGATCAATGAATTCTGAGTAAGTGAACTTCTGCTGGTATAAGGGCAAAATCAAATTAGATCCATCAGCTGTTTCTGTCCTGGATAGCCACTGTCACCTAGAAATTATACAATAAAAAAGTAACTAAATCTGATGTATGAGACAGGGGATCAATGACGTGTTAGAATAAATGCAATGTAGCAGTAAATCAAGCACCTAAAATACAAACCATAATCTAAAAATGTTGCCAAGGAAAAGGCATTTTCTCTTTTCAAAATTCATGAAAATTAGAACTGAACAGACTGAGGAATAAATCCTGTTCAAAGTTCACTTAGCAAACTAGTGATGTTATGAGACTGAGCTTTGATACACTTGTACAATACAGGCTCATCACATTACAAGTTGGCATTCTGATGTGAAAACGCTTGTCTCATTATTAATAATTGACAGAGCACATGATGTTATTCACTACAGGAGCCTATTAACTGAGCATTGGCAGCAGGATATAGTTACAGGGAATAGCCTTAAATGTAAATTAAAGGGTATTAACTAATCCTTGTAGTTTCCATTCAGCTCTAATGACAGTGGTGACCTGCCCTGATGGGAGTAGGTTGCTGTGGTCAGTCTGGAGAACACCTTCTCAAAGGAACACCTTCTCAGTACCCTGAGGCTCCTGAGTGTCCAATACTCTGCATTTAAGGAGGGAATTGGTGTTGAAGTGGGGCCACTGACTACAACTAGTGTTTATTTAATTTCTGTGAAGCGTTGCAGAGAACAACATCCCCTAAAGAGCAAAACTGCTTGTGCTTGGTCATATGCCTTGTGTTCTATGATGTTCACCACTTTCTTCCCTCTCTGCCTGACATGTCAGTGAATGTTGGTCATTGAAAGAGGCAGGATCTGGTGATAACTATGGCTTGAAAAAGTTGAAGTCATAATTCAGCATTCAGATCTGAATTAACAGCTTCACACCATAAATTATTATGCAGAGAACTAAGAACTAGAAAAAAATTTTTTGGTTTGTTTATTTTGTTTTCTTCCCCTAGGAGAAAGAAATTATATTCACAACTTACAGCTCTAAGGTCCTTAATTGGTTTACAATCAATCGGCAATTGTTCTTGGTTCTTCAGGGACAAGAAAGCTCAAAATATCCTGTTTTATCATTAAAATTATCAGATTTATAGAACCAGTATTTTGTAATCAGTGTAGTCTGTTCTCCCAAGTGGCAGGCAATATTGATGACATGTCTGCAAAAGGTGAGTTAGACAGACCAAGCTGCTGAACAGTAGCAAGGGTACTGATATTGGTGAAACAGAGTTCTCTGCTGGAAGGGAGCTTGGAAAGGGGTGTATCTTTTCACCTGGAGAGACAAAGGGGAATTTTTTTTTTCTCATTCATGTTAATCTTATTTATAAACTGCTAACTTTGTGTCAGTTAAGTTACAAGATGAAGTTTTTTCTTAATAATAATGCAGTAAGAGACTTGTAGAGTTACAGTATCTCTTGCATCTCCTTGTGATGTAGTAAATAGCCCCTAGATACTGTAGTATATTCAGACCAAACCTATTATTCACTTCTGTTCTTAATTAGCAACGAAAGGATAAATAATTTTGCTGTCATTGCAGCACAATAACAACCAGGGCACAGCAATGACCAACGAGCCTTGCCCTAAATCCTGTAACAATAAATGTTCAAACAAAAAAAGCCCCCTCCCCAACTTTGATTAATTAACTAGAGATGAATGATTTGGCTGTCAGTCTGTCAGTGCCATGCAATGAAACTAAAATCAGTGGCAGTGCCTCGTGTGTGAAGCCACTCATAGTATCTAGCCTTAAACATTAGCACTGAAGCTCCAACTCTAGCCTGCTCCCCACCCCCATTCATTAGCTTTCTAAATCCTCCTGTCTTTGTGGAATCACTGCAGCAAGTTGAAAATGATATATGTAATGAAAACCCTGTCTGCCTAGTGCAGAGAGGGTGGAGAAAAAGACTTTGCTCTGCAGCCGCTGCTGTGCTGATTCCAGCAACAATTAGTGCAGACTTTGTTAGAGAAGCTCACCAAGAGCAGAATATTAAGGCACAAAAGGGAAACTCATTGTTTCTAAAGATTTGTGTCTGCCTGGCTGGTTTTGTTTCCTTTTTGAGTGCTATGACCAAATGCATGTAGAGACTTCAGTGGGAAAGAAATACAGATGTCTTTGAGGCTTTGTTATAATTTGGGACTATTTTGAATACTATGCTATAAATACAACATTATCTTTTCATTCGGGTACCTGATGAGCAAGAAACCATTCAGTTTCTGCTTCAAGTGCAGGCAGTGGGAATGGCACTGCATCATAGTGCAGTCCTGTTCAATCCAGTAAATGATTGATATGGGGAAGGAAAATACCAACAGATAAATGTTTGTGTGTTTTCATGAACTGTGTACAAACAACAACATGCTTGTTATTAAAAGAAAAAAGAAAAAAAGATTTCATACTCTTCTGGAAGACACGCAAAAGATTTGATTTTTCAGAAGCATTGGATTTCACAGTGCTGATCTAAGTCAATGACAGTGTGGGTGTTCGGCATCTCTGGTGCCAAGTTATAATTGTACCTGATAAGTCAGGGTAAGAAACCTGGATGTTTAATTATCTGATGCATAACAGGGGACTCAAGCACATTCTGCCTCATAATGTGAAACAAAATCTGTCTCATAACTACACAACAGTGGCTATTTTCTTGGTGGGAATGTAAATTTATTATAGTCCAGATGTAGCATAGCCTAACAGGCCAGCAATGCAGCTTTAGGGCTTCCAGTTCTATGGCCATCCCTTTGGTTTCAATGAATCTACATGCAAGCTGTTGTGGTTTGGGCACAGAAGGTTTTGAGATATTTGCATTCACACATACTCAACTACATTTTTCCTTCAGGTGTCTGGACAAAATTTCATGTTTCTGAAGCTCTTTGCTGTCATGGACTGTAGAATACATCTTGGAGCCAGATGCTGTTCTTGACTGCTGGACTTTATAGTCAGATTGTGTTGTTAAAGATGCTTTTTAATTGGCTTGGTATTTATCCCACACACAGCATATAATCCAACTGTTGTTTGTATCCTGGTATACCTTGAGGTGCCCAGAGATAAAAGTTTGTTTAATAACCAGCATGCTGGAAACTTGTATTATGAAAAAGTCCTTCTTGCCCTGAAGAGTTTTATAATTTTCAACTAATGTGATGTGAAAAACAGGAGGAAGGAAAATGGATAGCATGGAGAAGTGAAATGAGTTGCCCAAGTTCTGTCAGCTGGTTTCCAGCTTGTAATCCAGTCCCTGAGCAATGAATCACACTGCTTACCAAAGGCCAATTTGTGAAGGAATGAGCTCCTACTGGGAAGCAACAGGCTCGTACATGCCTATTGACTTCCCTGCCAGATCCTCCGTGTCTTGGCTTTGTGCTGTGCTTTACTACTCAGGTCAATGTCCAAAAATGTTCACAGCATAGCTCAGAGGTAGCAACAGACTTGGAAAAAGCCACAGATGACCCTTTCCTGTGTGTGTGTGTATTCTGGATGCATGCATAAAACTCCTCAGGATGGCAGAATATTACAAACAGTTACAACTACATTTGATTAATGTCTTGTCTCAAAATCCACTTTGAAAAAAAGCCTCGGGTATTAAAATGATAGACGTGTAGTGCTAATCAAAATGATGCATATTTTAAGGAGACAAGAACTCTGGGCTAACAGTCCTAAGTCTAGAAGTGCTTTTTTTTGTAATCTCAGATACACATTTACTTCTGCAATCCTAGCATCAGACTTCCTGAACCCACTGGGCTTCTGTTGGGGTTGCTCAGACATGGTCAGATATTACTGAATATCAGCTGGCTTCTTCTTTTGGATTGAGAAAATATGGTGATATTCTTACTTCCAAGTTCTATGTCTTTTGAGCTGTTGTGATGCTTAATAGAGATTCCTTTGAAAAGTTTCATTGTTGTTAAGTTTGCTTTCTAATTCCTTCATTGCATATATTACTGATTTTTTTTTTTTGGAGTGAAAACATCAAAAATGTGTTTATGCCAAATGCTCTCAAGTTATGAATCTTGTGTTCTGGGGACTGTAGAATGTGCTGCTCTGTTGTCTTTTACCTTTGTCCCCTGAAGATTTTATTTAAAAATAGCCAGAGAGAAACAGATGACTGCCTAACAAAAGGTCCACACTGTACTGTACTGTGTCCCCTCCTCCATCCCTGAGCCCCTTGTTCTAGCAAAACTCCTTTGCTTTCTCCTTTGATTTGCACCAATCTACCTTCAGAATTTTTCAAACATTGCAGTGCATTAAACACTACAGCAGATGGTGCTTTTTGACGATGCCTTTCTACATGAAGCAACATTTTGTAGTGTATGCCGCATTATCAAAAAATCAAACATGTAATTATGCAAATATGTATGCCTTTATAATAATCAAGTTTTATTGTAAATGGTTGATGCACATCAATTTGATCCTGTAGTGCTGCTTTAAGTGCAGTTTAAGTGGCTTTTCAGTGTACCCAGAGGCAACACAAATGCATCTCTGGAATATTAATAAAATTCTGAATCTTTGAGACACCAACTGGTACAGCATTGCTTATACTGATTGAAACTAAATGCTAATCCTTTCCTTTATTTAAAAAAAAAGTCCCCTTTGTTATTTAAAACACTGATATTAGTGCGATATAAAGGGCCATTTTATTTTAAATTGTATTGTAATGTAGTTGTTAAAATAATGTCTAATCATACTATATTCAGATTCTACAATGTAAATTTGATGAGACAAGAATCCAATCATTTTACAGCCATGAAAACAGAGACGTATGTTAATATGTCCAGTTGTTCTAATTCTGTAAATTTATTAAGGAAATATCTGGTTTTAGATTTTAATCCTGAAGGCTTCCAAGTAGCTGATTTCTGAATGCTCGCTTGGAGATGGCTTTGCTGGTGAAATTTAATAAGCTGGATACTTGTGGGGGAAAAAAAAATCAGCAAGGATTTTGACATCCATAATGAAGTGTAAACTTTATTACTGATCTGATCCTGCCTTTTATACATTGGTTAACTTTGTTGGTCTAATGACAGCCATCTCTCTGAATGCACACATACACATTCTGCTGTGTTTGAATCAGCAGACGGGCTGTGGATACAGATAAACCAAGACTGTAAATTATGTTTTGCCTGTTTGTTCCTCCTGTTCTGAAAGCAGGGCACGGAAGGAGCAGATTGCATTGTTCACAGGGAGAAGGCAGTAGCTATACCATGTCCCCCTTACCAGTTCCAATAGGTTGGATGTTTATTATTTGGGTTTGCTATAAACAGAGGTTGGTTCTGTTAACCTGAAGACAGATTGAGAAGGCAAAGAAAGGAATATGCTTCCGTCCTTGCACTGCCTAGACTTCACTCAAAACTAATTTCCTGTAAACTTAATGAAGCTTTATAGGTTGAGCTTTCACTCTGTAAAATTTTTGCCTTCCTTTTGGACCTCTGTTTCCAGTTTACCTTCCTCACCATCTCTCTGCCCTGCTATTTTTGTTTAATGCGGTTGGTTATTGTCTCTCTGCCCTTTGTCCTTCCTCTGCCTCTTTCAATGGTATTTTTTTGGTTCCTTTCTATGCTTGTTTGTTACCCCCCTTCACTCTTTCCCCTCACAGATTTTGCCTCCTCTGTCAGCCTTCTGCTCCTCAGATTTTTTTCCAAATGTTTCTCTCAGTTTCCCCTTTGGTTCCTTAGTCCTTTCACAAATGTGTATTTCCTAGCTCCCATTCTGCTTTCCACATTCCCCTTCCAGGTTTTACTCTGTGTGATTTCTGTGTTTATCTTTTTTATTTTGTCCCTGCTTTTCTCGATTCAGATTGGTTTAAAATATTTCAGGAAAATCTGCTCTTGAGAAATTTTATCTGGATTGTTCTAAAAGCAGCTGCTATCCTGGCACTTCCAATACTGAATCAAACCTGAGCCTAGGGGATAGAAGGTCCTTAAAGGATCAAAGCTCAACTTCAGAATACTACCCAAAATATTGGCAAGCAGAATATGAATAAAAACAGCTGAGAGTAGCTGAAACCTCTTTCCACAGTTTTGACATGATCTGGTGTTTTAAGGGTGGTGTTTGCTTTTGGTTTATTTTTTTTTTTCTTCTGAAATAAGGATTTTTTTCTCCCCTTATTTAGCATTTTTGTGACTCCAAAGCAGGGAAGAGACATCATGCATCTTGAGAAGGCCCTAGGACCTGTAAAATTTTCTTTTTTGCTTCTTTGCTTAGTACATAAACTCATTTAAAAACTAAGTTTTGAAAAGCTATCTCAAGAAAATTCTGAGTCAATAAACTTTCTGCTCTTACAGAGACAGCAGGTTACTTAAAGTAATCAGAGATGCTGAAAAACAACTGAAAGATTTTTCTGAACTGATAAAGCTCTTCAGGAACTTCAAATTAATAGAAATATTGTCATAAAATCATGAAATAGAAATATATAAAGAAAAAAATGGTAAAGATTCCTACCTTCAGGACTTGGGAATAAATTCTTATGTATGCAAATATGAAAGTAAAATTTATTAGCAACACAATGAAAATTGCTGACTTCCCTTTTTTATTTTTTAGTTGTGAATACTGAACTTGGTTTCTTTTTAATACTATATTTTGTCTCATTATCTTAAATTACATTCATGGTAAAGTTACTTGCTTTTTAAAAAGTACCCCTTTAAATATAAATTCTGTATGTCTGTAGCACTGAAACAGAGAAGCTGCCTCAGTTAACTTATTTAATTATTCACAGAAGAAGCCACCCAGATTCCTGAAGTTCAATGAGCAAATGGTTTTTATCAGTTTCATAAATCTGTTTGTATGTGAAAAATCTATAAGTACTATTACCTTTTGATTGCATTTAGTATTCAGAAACCAAACAATACCCTGTTCTGCTTCTGATTTTTATTTCAGTTGCATGGCATTTCAAGCTTAATTTAAACACAATAATAACAAAGTCTATGTCTAATGCCTTGATTTCATTTGTAAAGCCACCTAGACAACCACACTTGGGTAGGTTTTTTCTTAATAGTTATATGTCAGAAATGCTTTAGGCATACTTAACCTGCATTTTATGTGGGACAATGCCTTGAATAAAAGATTATAGTATTTGAATGTGTTTTTGCACACAAAAACAAACAAACAAAAAAAACCAAAACACCACCAACCAAAAATTTCAGGAAGACTGAAAAAAAATTCTTAATGGGGTAAGCCTTGATATATAGACTTTAAAATATGAAATGATAGGCAACGTTCTGTCTTAAAAAAAAAACCAAAACAAACAAAAACCAAACATTGAAACTCATGGTCAGTTAATACATCTAATTTCATAATTCCAGGCTGCATCAGTCACGTAACAGTGAATAAACTGTGGATAAAATACAGCTCAGTAATTGCCTGGTGTTTTGTTCTATATATGCAAACATCTGATTACTAATGTGGCTATAGCAATCTGGTAGAAACCCCCAGCAAGCTCAGAATTGTGGTCCAGGCACAAGGGATTTTACTCTTGGCTTATCTACAATGGTGTATAGGCTGTCCATATCTCTTCATTTACTTTATACTCTATTCTGACTACTCTGGTGGTCTGTATAAGACTGCAACTAAATCTTAGTTACAGATATTGAGAAGAGTATGAACAAAGTTTTGATGTGGTTTGGTGGAGCCAAACCCCTTAAAAGCCTTAAACTGCTTAGCAGCCACCTTTCCATGCTTTGCTCAGTGGAAAGGCAGCTCATCACTTCTCTGTGAGGGTATCTGGTACCTCCCCAGCAAGTACTCCTCAATGCTTCAGTTGCTGAATTCCTCACAAGACCTTCAAATGAACACCCATTCTCATAATAATTTCTTCTGGTCTGTTGAAGTCTGGTCTGATCATTTATGATTCTTTGTACTCTTTTGAGGATAACTTATCTGAATTCAAACCCTAAGATGTGTCGATGCAGGTGTTTTTAAGAGAAAATGGCTGACTGCATTGAAAATAAATATGTTATTGTAATGTTTTTTAGAGGAAAAAAGGTAAAGAGAGACATTGTTTATATTTTAGTGATCTACTAAATCCCAGTCTTTGCTATTTCACTGTTCTTTTAAATTTCTCCACAGAGAAATTCAAGTGTTAAATTTAACAGAGATTAAAATGAAGAAAAGTATTCTTTTTCCATGGAGAAACTGAAGTGCAGGAATATATTATTTTGTACTGATTTTATTCTAATTTTTTATACATTGCTTACAGGTGCAGTGAAAAAAGATTTTTGTCAGTGAAATGCTCTCTATGGAATCATGAATAAACCCACATTTTCCTCAACCAGCTTGTGGTACACTCATGCCAGGGGAAGCCCAGGTGCCCTCCCTGCAGCACAGTGTAAAGGTTTGGAGCCCTGGTGTCAGCCCCATCTGGGAAAGCTGCCCCTGCAAGGCAGACACAGGCTGATCACATCTCTTCCTAATCGCAGGGGCTCCAGCTTTGCTCAGCCACCTGCAGCCTGGGCAGAAGGATTTCTCCTCTTCCTGGACTTTAGAAGACAGTCCGCAACCATCAGGTGGTGTGACAGCACTCTCTGGATTGAAAAAAAAGGGACAAAGAAAATCTTTTGTGGACATTTTAACTGTGTTGTTGGGTTTTTCCCTCCTTTCCACATGAGGACGCAATAGAGGACTGTGTCTTCTTTGGGGTTTATAGGAGCAGCTGCAGCTACTCCACACACCTCAACTTACAAGGAAATGAGTAAATCACAGTTATAGGAGCTAGTGAAATAGTTCTGAAGCAACGTCTGCTCCAGGCTGTGTTCAGGAATAGGTGGGTTTGGTAGGACATTAATCCTGCAATTTCCTTGTAAAATGAACTTCTGAGACCTGTGAAGTTCTGCTGAGAGCCCTGGAACTTGCCATGACATGCTGCCCACATGAAGAAAACCAGCAGCTTTTCTTTAACTGCAATTAGGACAGTTCTTCTGGAGGATGGTTTAATTAAATAGTATTTCCAAAGAAAATCCTTGAAACCAAACTTTGTCCCAACTGTGTCCCAGAAATGCCAGCTGCCTGGTGGCCTGTGCTTGGCTGGCAGTGTAACCCAGGCACAGTGGCTGCATTCACAGATGGATGTCTCTGCAGTGGGGAGCCTGGCTGTGAGGGACAGGTCCATCTCACTTTTGGTGGAAAGCTTCAAAAATCTGACTTCTCAATATATCTCTCGAAGTACTGACATTTCTTGTTGAACAGAACTCAGGTTTTCAGACTAGTCTGGTGTTTAAGCCTGTGTTTTCTTCTGAAACTAAAATTGAGATGAAATTTCTAAACTTGTTTGTTGCTATATTCTTAAAAGAGTAGGTTGAATTTCAGGAGCATTTCCACTGCTACTTTGTTCAAGAAGGATTTATGCTTCTGAAAAGTAATCTTAAAAGAGTTCTTTAGCAGACTGTCACTTTGCGTCTTTGGGTTTTAACTTTGAAATTGGCAGGAGAGGGGTTTTTGTCCTGTTTCCAAGCAAAATGAGACCTGTGTGTCTGAACTGCTTTTCTTTGCTCCTCTTTTTCAGTGCCTTCCATCAAATAATTGCTGAGCCAGTTGATCAATTTCAATCAAGAGGGACAGAAGGAGAGAGCTGTGAGACAGGAAGTTTAGGAAGAAAACAGGTTCTTCAGCATGTCCAAGGGTCCTGGATGAGTGCTTTCACCAGGAAAAGTGATCACAAAGTGGGGAGCCAGCTCACCAGTCATCCCCTAGACTTTGCACCAGCCTCAGCAGAGGCTGTTACCTGCCCCAGTGGAGGGTTCCTGAAGGATCCTTTGGGAATTGGCACCTGAAGGACACCACCAATGGCACAGTGAGGTCTTTGTCAGGCGATTTACAGTGAGATACTGCTCAGGAGCAACTTGTTATCTTGTGCTTGGGTCTCTGCTGTGCAATATACTTTACATGAGGCCCAAAGAACACACCTATCTTGAGGTGCCTAGGTTAGCCAGAACTGACAATTAAATGTTAAATAATTAAATTGTTTTAGCTATTAATTGTAAGTGAATGTTGTTTTTAATTGCACTTTAATAATGCCATGCCCTTTATAACCAAAATTAATGTTTTCTGTCTCTCTGTTTTTGAAGTACATGTCAGTTTAATTAAACTATTAATGGTAGACAGATTTTAAGTACTTTATATTCTTCATTAAATTGTATCTGTTCAACAAGCATAAACAGGAAAATAGACTCAGAAGCAGATTCATGTTCTGCCTGATAAATCATTCATCATCAGATAAGATGATGAGGCATGCTTGTTTTTCTGTAGGCTCACAATGATAAACAAATCCACTTTTGTATTGTAATGTTTATTGAGTTCATAGAAAAATAAATAAGGCTGTTCACTTTTCATATCAGCAACAGGCCTGAAAGCTGCTGTTTGCATTTATAACTGGTCAGTCAAGCAATATCTTGATGCTCTGAGGGTCAGTCTTAGTTCATTTTGTCTAGAGTGCTTGTTAGCAGAGCATTTCTCTGGTCTAAGATATAGCTCTTTCAGGGCCATTCAACTGCAGTAATGATGAATATTTCTGCTGTTCCCGCTGTGTTACCAATTGTGTCTGGAAAGAATTAAAATAGCTTTTGATTTGGCAGAAATGATATATTTATAATGCAAATGTTGAGTAAGTCTCAATCCTTGTAGGACTGCAGGAAGGTTGGTGGAAACAATTTTTTGAAGATTGTGAAAGACAAATTATGGCAAGGTCATTTCTTCTCTATCGGTAAAGTCTGCAAATCCTAGTGGGCTGTTAATGGGGTAACAGCCAGAAATTAAGAAACACTGCAGCAACTGCTTGTGATACATTCCTGTGCATATTATACAGGCAGACAAAGATGTAACTGGTTATAATAGAGACAACAAACGTCCTTCCTTTGTGTGGCAGATCAATCAATAGCCAGGCATGTGATCTTGTTCACTATTATGTTAGTAATGAAACCTTCTTGTGATGTGACAACTGTGGAATAACATATGGTCACAAAGCTGGTGTTAACAAGCACAACTGGCACTCTGGTAATTAGACTGATTCCTGGTCTACTTTCACAGATTGTCGATAAATGCAGTAAACAACAGGCTGCTTTCTCTCAGAAGAAGTTATATGAAGTTGTCATCCACTTGACGGTATATACTGTATTTTCCTTCATCTTTTATCAGATTCTGCCAAGGTAGGGATGTGCATATATTCCGTTACAAAATAATGTTTCACAATAGAAAACTTTGCGTGTGCATTGTTAAACAATCACCTAGTTAACCTCAACCCTTTTTTTTCTCTAGGGAAGAAAGCTAATTTCTCAGTTACAGGTAGGCAGTTAAATTGAGATGTTCTTCGTCAAATTTTCAATGTTCTCCCCTCTGATACAGCTGTGTCTGCTGTGGGCAGCCATTTATATTGTTTAAGGATAAACTGAAATCTTAAAAACCATAGATTACCTTTGATTTAAAGGCCAAGAATATAGATCATATACAATTGTAGTATAATCTGTTACATTAAACAAAATACCTACATTCAGCCACGGATGTGCTAGCCAGCTCTTTCATCATCAATTCAGGGCTGTTATGTCAAAGCTCATTTGCTGTTTTACTCTTTCCACAGACCTGCAGCAGTGGAAAGGTGAACTGTAGTTTGGTCTTTTCACCCTCAATGGCAGAGTAAGAAGGAATGAGAGCTCCTTCCCTAGGTCCTGTACCTCCTCCAAGCCCACAGCCTGGTTCTGCACATAGGAAAATGTGTGACTGCTGTATCTCTGTCTCCTCCACTTCCAAAGCAGAAGAACTGAGTCAACTGAGGTACATCTTGCAGGCTGTTCATTTTATTTTGCATGGGCTATGTGGCAAAGCTCAAGTTGGGGGCACTGTAAACTAGCAAGGGTTTCTCTGCTTGCTCTTCTTTCACAAGGTGCACTCAGAAACTGGAAACAGTGCATAGGGGGTGACGAGTAGTGGCAATGCCATAGTGTTTCTGGGCACTGGTGCTACACGGCCCTTTGCTCAGATCTGCTAAGTCCAGCTCCATCCTGGTTTCAAGGCTCCTTACTGGTTTGATTTGACCAAGAAGGGTTTCTTTCTCTTGCTGGGCCATTTGCTGCAACTAAATTCACTCTGAAACATCAAGAGAATAGTGAGCATCTCTTCATGGCCATTATCAATGGTTGCCAGATTGTAATTCCCTTTGTAATCAACGAAAAGCAGTAGGAAGGAGTGTTTTACAGTAGGTACCTAGTTTTATGCAGGTTTAATGCAGGAAGATGCCTCATTAGCAGTCAGTAAACATAAAAACTAAATTCACACTCATAAAGCATAGAGAGATTTTGGGCATGTTCACTAGGACACAGGTATCAAGAAGTTAGAGGATATAAATAGCAGCAAATAGTGAATACAGTATGCTAATCTGAATGGTTGAAAATGAATATCAGAGGTGTTTGTTTCTGACAAACCACTGAGAAAGACCAGTGAGGTTTGTACCCTATAGGCTCCTAGAAAAGGAGAATTGTGGAAAGTAATAAAGGAGTGTGAGGAGTTTTGTCTGATGGGTCAGAACAGAGTTTAAGGGAGGGATTAGCAAGAGGCCTGTGGGTGTACCAAAATGCCATGTGCTCAGAGAAGGGGCAGAGTGAAAATCTCTTTTGACTTGTGGCTGGCTGTAGTTGGTGGTATGATTTTGAGTGAGGCCTCATGTCAGCTGTGAGGCCAGACCAAGTTACTCAGAGTTTTGTCTGGTTTGCTCTAACCTTCAAGAGTGGAGATGATGCAGCCTCCCTGGGATGCTGCTTCACTGCTGTTCTCCTACCCAGAAATCACACTTAAAGTAAAAATGTGTCTTTTCAATCGTTTCTCCAGTTTAAACATGATTTTGTTCGGACTCAGTGCTTCCCACTCCACATAGATTTCTATGGCTAAGCCTCACATCTATTTATAAAAGACTCAAATCTGCTGCTGATGCAGCACTGAGATTGCACTGACCTGTCAGTGGGAGTTTATAAGCAGTGAGTATTTTTTTGCTGCAGGAAGTCAGAAAATAAAGCCTTGGCTTCTAGAAGAGACCGGGTTCAAGCACCACTAGCTGCAGTAGGTAACAAGAACATTTGTGTCATTTAAAACAGAGGCAGTTGGCCAAGAGCATGTTGAAAGCATGTTTGGAAAAAGAACCTCTGCACTTGGTAGGCAACTGAAGAAACAAGACAGGGAGATGTTTTGCCATTCATATCATTTAAGCTCTGGTGTTTTGAGAACGTTTTACCACACAGATTACTTTGTCAAATGATGACAATACAGAGTGTTTCCAGCACATGGCTGGGAAATCTTGGCCGCAGCTGCACTGTTCAGGCCTTGTTGATGCACTGTCTATAGAAAAGGTTTTTGTCAGAAAAACCACAGTGTTCTCCCTTCTTAGGAGTATATTTCACATTCTGAAGTGATTTCTTTGGTAAGATTGAATAAATTCTAGTTTACTAGATTTGATTTCTAAAGAAATGTAAGGAACAGAGTAGAGCTAAGTGACAGAGAAGATGCCTTGGCATTTTGTGTTTATTTGCCATCAGTTACTTCCATATTAAATTGTTCCATTTACAAGCTAGTATAATTTTTTTTCCTAAGTGCCTGCTGCTCCGTCTAGTTGTGGAAAATGAAGCTCAGTTGTTTATGACCTATGCTGTACTTCATCACTAACCTTCACCAAATGTACAAGTTCTAGAATGAGAATAAAGCTTCACCAGTGGTAGCACAGCATGAAGCAAAGTATAATGCATATTACTGTGGTGCACCTGTGCTGGCTTTCCCTTGCTTATTGGGATAAAAAGTGTGCTTTATTAGCAGGCAAATAGGTAAAGCTTAAGAGGCCAATCTTCTCTGATTGGTATATGGGGCTCCCATTAACGTTAGTGAGTAAAATGGATATATTTTGACAAGAGAGCAGGACTTAAGGGAACAGATAAGTGAAGAAAAACAATGACACTTTCATAGTCACTTTTCTGACCAAAACTGAACGTTTTGAGTCTCTAAATGTAAAGATTGCATAATGTGTTTTTATTACTTAACAACTATCAAAAACCTACTGAGAAAACCACATCTAGACTTTACCTTTGAGAGAACAACGTGCCAACTTCTCCCCAGCCTGTGCTTAGGCCTGTCCTCAGTAAAACATCTTTTTGACACCTTTCCCACACTCATAACAGTTATCTTCTTGTTTTCATCTTCCCTGTAGAAATAATGAATTAAAAATTCTTTATGAAGGAAGCTTTGTCATTATCTAGATATCTCAGATTTTTTTTTTTAACCTTTTGAAAGCTGTAGATGCATGAAAGAAGGTGGTGGGAGAACGATGAAGATCACAGATTTTCCTCTGGTGATGCACAGAGGTGTTGTGGCTCTGTGATCTCCAGCAGCCTTTAGTGTCACAGCCCATGTGCAGGCCAGACCTGCTGATGGGGTGGATGCTCTGTGATGGCTGGAGGGAAGAGATCAGCCTCTCCCTGGAATGACAAAGGTGGTGTTTCCCCAGCACTCAGTTCAGGCAAAGACCATTCTCTGGATGTCCTTCTTCACATATACAATGTATCTGTCTTTCCGATTTCTCACAGAGAGTTAGATCCTGAATTTTTAACTTGACTGGATAAGGCAACTACTTTGAAGAAACGAGAGATCGACTGAGGAGGTTTCTAAACTAGGTTTGCTGGGGAGCCTCAGGCTTATTCTGGCTTTTCAGGATGCAGCAGTAGCCAAGAACATTTATTCCCATTTCCACTTGGCAAAGATGATTTTTTTCCCTTTCTCTTTTCTTTCAGCTATGGGCTTCATTGCAATTACTTTTTTTCTGTCTTTCCAAAATCCAATTACTGAAATGCTACTTTTTGGACGCCCTTAGCCAATACCCTGAGTGTCCATTTAAAACAGCTAGACACAGATATGATGTATAACTGCTTCTTGGTTCAGTGGCAAAACTGGATCCAACCCAGATGAACCTGAATCAGGCAGTTTATTAAGTTTTTTTACAAAGTTTAAAAAAAAAATATATTCTACATCCAAAGGAAAAAAAAAAAAAAAAAAAGAGCTTAAATATTTGATGATTTCTTTCCCAGATTTTTAGTAGGTATTTTTTTCAATCATAACATGTTTTCACTTTTTAGTGGTAAAGCTGTTCTTAGAAAAAACCCCGTCACTTTGGAATCTCACTTTTAATATAGTAAAAACTGTTTCAACATTTAAAAAAGGAAAAAAGAAAATATCTTCTTCTACCTTTTCAGCCAAAGCTCTGTCCTGTAGTGAGCCCAGTGGCAGGGGCGGCCCGCACTGCTCCGTGCCTCAGCACATTGTGAGCGCAGGGCAGGGGAGGGGCTGCAGAGCCCTGCCCGGAGATGATGGGTGGTGCCGGACCCTGCCGTGACCAGCACCAGCCATCTGCTCGGTCCTGCCGGTGTTGCTGCTGTGCTCCACAGACTGGCTCAAGTGACTTCTAAATATTTTCCAGGCTCACCTCAATGTGCTGCGTTTGTAACTGTGAAGCTCTTTTGAGTACTAAAGAAGAAGACCCAACCTTCCTGCTGCCCAGCTAAATTTCATGAACTTCTTGGTAAATTCAAAGCCTGGTTATTTTTTTAGTGTGTCTGCTGGGGAGATGGCTTCTTGACACATTCGGGATCTTTTGTCACTTGGAAATATTGTGCCAATTTAGTTAACGTTTTAATTTTTGTTGGATTGATAATTGTGGTCATGTGTCAAGAGGTCAGTTTAGACAGCTTGATAAGCTGAAAAAGCTAGCAACAAATCCAATCAAGTGAATATCCTTTCATTTCAACAGCTTTTTCTCTCCTTGTTTCAAGCCCAGAAGGAGGCCTTAAAGTTGATGAGAAGATAAATTCAATTATACTTAAAGCTAACTTTGGCTCTTAGCTCTCATACTACCTTTCCCCATCTTTGTCATCCATCCTATTGCAATCGTTTAGATTTGCCCCAATAGTAGTTTGCCTATTAGCTTTGCTAATGAATTTACTACTGCAGAAGACCACTTGCAAGGCTGTCCTAAACCTAATGAATGTAATTATTTAGCACAAAACCAGGGCAGCATCTTTTTCTCTCTTGACAAGAATAATTCTTTATTCTCTCATTAGCTATGTGCTTTGGTCTCAGTAAACTAGTTATTGACCTGCTCATTTAAGGAGCTTCACTCTAAATGCTTCTTCCCTTATTTAACTCAGACAAGTTCCTCTAATTTCCCCTCACCATGCAATGCTAGCCTGTAAAATGTAACCATTGTTCATTTGTTGTGAAGAGAGCTGGAAGACAGGAAGCTATTCTTAGATGGATGCTCAGCCTCCTGAGCCCTGCTTGCTTGTCCATGGTTATAATGGATACAAAACTGTATGGGGCTTAGTAGACATCATGTAAACTCTATAGGAAATCTGAGCCAATGAATCATGGAGACAGACCCCCACTGAGCATTGTGTGTCTGAATAGACTGCAAATAGATAGAAAAGCAGCTTAAGCAAGTGGCTTTCATATGACAAGAATGCATAAATTAGAAATGAATTGGGAGTATCTGTTGTTTTAAGGCAGTTGGATTTCTACTTTCTTTATCATTTTCCTCTTGTAAGAAACCACTAATTACTCAGACTACACTGAAGACTGATGCAGTTTTGCATGTGTGTGGGTTTTGTTGTTCTTTAAGCCTTCTCCACTGGATTGTGCTGGCTCAGCCTAGCAGTGCCATCCCATGCTGTCTCCCCAGCATCTGTGCAGCTACCCCATCCTATCTAGCAGTGTCTGTTGGGGCATCCTGGGAGACTCCCACCTGGAGCATGACCTAGATCCCTGGGGAAATTGGGAAGCCCAGTGGTGTCAGGTCTGTAGACATGCAGATCCCCAGCCCCAGCCAGAAGCACAGCACCAGCTGAACTCAGGTTATCCCTTGGCAGAGGTGGCAGCCTCTCATGTCACCCTTGCAGTACTCAGGGCTGAGCAGGAGTCAGTTACTTCCTGTTCTCCTTAGGCCATTAAATATTTAGGATTCCCATCAGGTGGGCCCTGACCATGAATGAATGGAAGCACATGGCATTTCCAGGTAGGTTTCTCCTGAAATCAGCTGTTGCCTGACCAGTTGGGACACCCCAGGGGCACCAAGGTACAGAGCCTGCTTGGTCTGAATCCCGTCTGTCCTAAGTCACAGGGTGGGCTGTAGGTAGAGAGGCTCAGATCCAAGGGCCACGTAAGGAAAACAAGGATGAGGAGAGTACAAAAGGGCTAGCAGTTCTGGTACAAGCTCACCTGCCAGCTGGGACAGGGTCATGTCACTTGGAGATAGTGCCATGTGGACTGTGGCTGCTCTCATGCCTCCTGCATGTGGTGAGCTGGTCTCACAGACAGGGTTATGGTGCTCTCAGGTGTTTGCAGGAGGAGTGGTGCTGCTGGCACCCACTGTGGCCTTGGCAGCAGCAGTCATCTCTCCTCTGAGGCAGCTGGTGTAGTGGTCCAGGAGCTGGGGGGTTCGAGGGCTGGCAAATGGGGCTCTGTGCAGTGGCTGACTGCCATTTTGTTACTTGCTTTTTGATTGTTTTCTGGCTTTTTTCTGTGTCTTTTTGTTTACTTTGCTGTTTTCTAAAATGAAATATCCTGTCTCTAATTGTTCACAGATTGTGATAATAGACTGCAGGCAGATGGCCCATAGTTTGTGGTCCAGCAATCATATGAGAGAGACAGCAGCCCTCAGTAGTGTTTATAAATACTGGTGCTGAAGCGTTGCTGTTTCTTGTGGCCCAGTATGGGCTGCATTCCCTCCTGCTGTAATGATCTGGGTTCCTCACTGTGTCCCTTATGCCAGCGGCCCACATGAGCTCCCTGGCTCTCTATAATCTGTATGGCCACTGATGGCTCTCCAGATGGGCCCTGAGGGTAGCACCACTTTGTCTAGGGAGGCAAAGAGGTCTGTGTCTTTTCAGGTGGGAGGAAGGTGACACCTGGGGGACCTGACTAAAAAGAGAGGAGGAGAACAGGCAGAACAGCTGAGAGACCCAGCGTGGGGGACTGACACCCTACAGTGAGGGCAGGCTGGAGATGAAGGGGCTGTGCCTGTGGGCAACCTGTCAGACTCTGTGTCCCAGGGACACATCTCCTCATCCAGTGCCTTTGCTGATGGTATTCCAAAAGCCAGTGCCAGCTGTGCTCCATCTAAAAGGCAGTTCAGCCTCTTGTGAAGCAGTTGTCCCCTGTGGGCTGGGGAGCTGCTACAGAGCAGTAGGCAGGGGTGTGAACCTGTGTATATGTTTGGGGATGCAGTGTGTCTGTGTTGTGACAACTGCAACAAATCTATGGAAATGTGGCTCGCACAGCATAATGTAAAAAACCATCAGATTTTGTATCAGAAGTGAATATAAATTGCAGCTTACACACTGCAAAAAATCAGTGCAAGCTATTTTACAAGGGCAAGTAGTGATAGGACAAGGTATAATTGCTTTAAATTGAAAGAAGATAGGTTTAGGTCAGGTATCAGGAGGAAATTCTTCACTGTGATACTGGTGAGACACTAGAACAGATTGCCCAGAGAGGCTGTGGGTGCCCCATCCACCCAAGTGTTCAAGGCCACATTGAACAGGACTTTGAGCAACCCAATCTAGTGCAAGATTCTCTGCCCATGGCAGAGGCATTGGAACTAAATGACCTTTCCAACCCAAGCCAGTCTATGATTCTATGGTTTATGTTTAAGAAGGAAAGATAAGGCACTGTGTTTTAACTGTCTGGCTTTCTCAAAGTTATCCTTAAAATTCTAGTATTTTTAATGATAAAGTTTTTAGTCAAGTATTTAATATGAGGCAGCTTACTTTCAAGATGTTTTTCTATTTCTCCTAGGTAGATTTAAAAAAAGCTTTAATTTAAGCCACCATTTGTCTGTTTGAATGTAATTGTGCTGCAAAAACTTAGCAATAAACACCTTCACCCTAGGGAAAGGTTAACAGTTTCATTGCATTTTTATGTTTAAATAATGATGCTTTAATATGTCTTTTCCTTGAGTGTAATTCCAGCTGTCTTTATAAGACTAACTTGTCTTGTCGGTGCGTGAATTCTCAGATGAAAGTTAGACAAATTATGAAAAAGTCTACTGTCAGTGGAGAGCAGGCAGCAGGACAAGGTGGCATGACTAAAGACTATTGTTCAGAACAGCCTTAAGCCTGAGATACAGAAGACTGTGTATCCTAATTCTGTTCAAAACTGAGATACAGAAGACTGTGTATCCTAATTCTGTTCAAAACTGTTTAATTAGAGGTTCTATGGGGCTTATTGGTATATGGGATTGCAGGACCAGGTCTCATTTCCCTAGTTGTGACTCATGGAGCTGCCCACCATTGTGTGACTCTGCAAAAGATGGGAGATGTGCAAATGTAAAGATGCTGTGTGAGGCATTAACTGGTCCCTGTTGCCCTGCAGTACCTGAACAGACTTTTCTTTGGGTCTTGTTGGGGACATATCTGGGAGTTCTCATTTTTTCTTGACTTCCTGCACCCTTAAAGGCAGAGTTTTGAATGGCTGCATTTTTCTATTGGCCCCAAGTGTCACTTGTAATGGTAATAGCTGGCAGGAATGTAAAATATATGGACCATGAACCCTTCTCAGTCCTCGTCAGAGGGAGGATAGTCCTGTGGCATCCTTTTTCCAATTGGTCAGTGCATTTCTAGCTCTCATAGCTGTTCTTTAAAAATCCTCATTATTTAATGTGAAACAACAGTAAGGAAAAAACCTCAGCATGATTGCAGACACTTAAATCTACAGAGCTCTTTCTATTTCTTAACAGTCACTGTTTTTCTATGAAAAATGGTTTGGCACTGAAATACTAGACTGTAAATTGTAAGAGGAAGATTAATATATCTTCTATCTTGGCAAGTTTTCTCATTATATCACTAGCACTGAGACCTAAAGCTTAGCTTGTTTTTCGAGGTTTGATATAACTCACAGAATCTTTGATTTGATGCACACAATTGTATTCTCTCTCTTCTACTTCTCGACTGGTCTTCAATGCAGGTTTGGGTGGATTTTTTTAACTGCCTTTTAGCAGAATCAACTGTGTATCAAGTGATTACCTACAATATAGTTACAGCACTTCCACAAATAAATAATTGCTAAAATAAGAAGCAGGGCAAAACATGATGAGCATGTGTTAGGAAACAGTGCTGAGTTATGAGTTCTGCCTGTGAAGGCAGCAATGCATAAAGGGATTCCCCAAGATTTATATTTGAAAATGTGAACACAAAAGATGAAGGGTTTAGTATCATTTTTACTTTTAGAGGGAATGTCCTTTTGAGGGTTAAGGTGCAAGCTGTTTCTTCATCTCTAGCAGTGGGCTTTGCCTCCCACCCACTAAGAGAAGAAAGTGCCCTGCGACACTGTGTGGACCTTTGGTGAAGTTACCTTTTTTAGTTGCTCTTCAGGAAGCCTTTTCTTGTTCCAGCTTGTGAGACTCTCAGGTAGTCTTGTCAGAGCTGTTATTTCCAGCCTCATTGTCCACTTGTGGTATGTTACCTGAGTACAGGACCCTCCTGTACAGTGTGGAACACAGGGACACGTGCCCCCCATCACAGACACCTTACTGTTTAGCAGAAAGTGGAAAGGGAGACAAAAAGCCCAGTCATTACAAAGACTTGTGCTGGGTGTGATAACCTTGAATCCGTGATTTTTCTTCTCTGCAAAAACATATTTGTAGCTAAACCCATCCTTTCAAGCTTCTCTCATGAGACTGATAATTTCTTGGCATTCCAAGAGAGAGGGGTCACTGGTGTTCAGAGGAGCAGCTGAAGTAGCAGCATTATACAAAGCATAAACTTTCAGAGTCAGTAAATGAAAGCGATGTACTTTGCTCCAATACTCATCAAACAGAAAGAAGAATCTGTCTCAGCATGCTGTAGGATGATCATTAATTTTTAATAGTGTTAATGTTTATTAGTGACAGATGATTGACTTTAAGTGCCTTATGAATAATAAATAAATGATGTGGATTTTGGGCATCTGCCTTAGATTTGTATGCAAAGCCAGTGGGACTAACCTTCACAGTTTGAGAGAGTGTAGCTTCAATTCCTCAATGTATGCTGTAACACAGACTGTAAGACTTCCTGGGCTTTAACTCTGATAAACCTGGAAGGCCTTTCTGTCCCCTTTCTTAGGGCACATTGACTGCTTAGCGGCTTCAGGGTGAGAGGGGAGCTCACTGCAGATCTTTTGGCTAGGGCAGAACTGCTGGAAGGTGCATTATTCACTCTGAGGCTCTGCTGGATTTCATAACACTTAAACACCTGTGTCCATCAAACAGAACGCAGAGAATCGCAGCTAGAGCTGCTCTTGACTTTGTAATTTCATTGACTGACAGTTTAATATCTATTTATTTTCACATCTGACTCTGGTATAGACAGGCTGGCATCCTGAGTGTCAGGATATTATGCTGACAACTGTGTTTTTTCATTACTATAGGAAAAAAAAAAAGGATTCTTCATAAGTAAAGAGGTTCTTTTCAGGCTCAGGAACTGTAATAAAGACCAAATTATACTTCATATAAATTTGGTAGTAACGAGTGATAGGTTATGTGTACATATTTATATAGGAACAAGGGCACACAGTTTTCAACTTTCTGGTAATCTGTCTCTTCCATCCTGTGAAATGCCATGTAATCATATTGTTTAAATAGCTGGAACAACTGCCTTTACCACAGGCTCTCATAAGCAGCACGATCTTTGCTTAAATTAGATATTTAAAATTGCTCTCCTATTTTGATCCAATTATGTTTGCTTTCTAAACAGAAATAAGTGGCTTATCCCATCTAAATTCTACAATATTTGAAATTATTTAAGAGAATGTCTTGAGAAAAGAGAAATACGTGTGTTCTGGTGCTGATGTGATGTCTGTGCTGATGTTGTGGTGTTTAGAGAAAAAAGGGTAAAACTGCTTTCATATTGGGCACTGGCCAAATAGCTGATGACTCTGTAATAATGTTCTCCAGATGTTAGGCAGTTAAACTAGACCAAAATGCTGTTGCTAACTTATTGTTATTCAGCATTTACTATATAAACAGAAAATTTGTATTTAATTCCACTTCAGTTCAATGGATTGTGATTAATATTGTAATTACCCCAATTCAGAGAACTTTTTAGGCCAGACTCTTCTGAGTTTCCTCAGAGCATAGCACACCATATATCAGCCCTAATTATATGGTGTATCTGACTGGGATCTGCCCTGTAATCACATGCCCTAGTGTTCCCTGAACTACTGGGTGTTGTGTCAGCAAGGAGGAGTCACAACTGCACTTTGTAAAACATTTCAAGACACTGAAATTAAATTGCATCTTATCTGGGAAAAAAAAAAAAAAAAGAATTGCTCTCAATATTCACAGCCATTAGCTGGTCATCAGGTGACAGGAAATCATCTGAACTTCTCTGATTTCTCAATAGTCATGGCGTTAATTACTTCCATTAACGAAACACCTTGCTTAGGATTTTTGAAGATTTTTTATTCTGCCAAAGTGCCTTATCTCTGTTTCAGGGTGTAATCAGAGCATCACAGTGTTGCACACATGTGGCCAGGGGATGTGGCACTCTGCTGACAGGTTGTAGTGCATCCCAGTCTCTTTTGGGTGTGCAGATACTCCCACAGTAATGCCTCTTACTCCACCATGTCTGGCCTCCCTTGTCCAGCCCCAGCTTGGTCCATGCACCCATCTTCAGCCTGGCCTGCTGCTCTTGAGCACAGGTAGAAGTCTAGGCTGGGTTGTCTTTAAAGGTGGAAATCTAAGCTACTCCTGTTGCTGGAGAGGCACATCAGTGCTCACAGTGGGTTTCTGCATTGCACTTGCAGAAATCATATCACAGCCTGCACACTCAGTGAGCCTTTGGTGTCACACATCCCTTCAGGAATCTGCTGGAGGTGACAGCATGCCTCACTTTTCCCCACTGTGCACCTGGGACTGGTCACCTCTCTGCTCTTAGACACTTCAAAATCCTCAAAAATCCGTCCTCTGGGACATGTTGGGTGCTTTGCTGTTGCCACACTGTACAAATATAGATACAGAGAGATCCACCTTGGTGGTCAAAGGTAAAGAGAACATAGTGTTTGTACCTCTTGGAGTATATAAACATCAGGGTCAGATTTTGCATGACAAAAGCAAAACCGATTTCTGTGCAGCCAATCAAAGGGGCAATATTTTAAGCCCTGGTAAGGGCCTTGTGCTCTCCTTCCATTTACAGCAATGTCAAGAGTATAGCAAGGACAAATGGGAATCATGCGTGATCATAATGTTCCTATTTATATACACATAAAATAGAACAGGCTTTTAAGAGCTAATACAATTTTCTATTATAATGATAACCTTAATAACAATATGGTTTCACTGCAAAGATATAAACAAATATAATAGAAATTGAGATAATGCCATAAAATGGATGCATTATTTTTGGAATTTGAAGGACACCTGCCAGAAAACATTTACCAACTTGTGCAATCCACAGCAAATTAAATACAAACTTGCCTTCTGCTGTTGCCTGGTTATAACATATTTACTGTGCAGTTTTCTTATCACTGTGGATTTCAAAGATAATTAGTTGTTGTTGTTTGGTGCATAATATCTGACCTAGAATTCACCAGGACTCACTAAACAAATAAGAAAAGAGATAATATTCTTTTTTTCAATTAATTGGAAGATGCCAAACTGATAAATAATGTGTGTTTCCACAGTGGAGCCCTACATGAGCTAGATATGCTATGATTATCTCAAGCATTTTATTGTAGTCTTCTGTTTAGGTTTTGCATGTACTTCGTTGCTACCTCAATTGAAATGAACTGTGGTATCAAAGTTAAAATTAGGTTTGTCTCCTTTAATTGCTAATGTTAAAAATATTGTGAATGAAGGAGGAGCTCACCAAAACACATCCTATGAACATTGTATCTGTGTATCTAGAATGTTTTTAGAAAATATTACAGATTTTATTTATGAAATTAGCCTTCTTCCTCTTATGATATAATTTGTCCCTTCTATCTTTGTCTCTTTTGCTAAAATCACAGAATAGTAAAATTCTCATAAGACATAGGTTTTCTTTCTAGCTTCCATTTCAGTTCTTTGCTAATTGTGTATGTGTTCCTTTTAACCATTTAGCAGTCTTTGTCACATTAATGACCAGTCCTTCCTCTTGCATTGTGAAATACCATAACCATGAATGCCAAAGTGGATTGCTGGATGGTGTTTACTATCATGTGTTACTTTACCATGTCTTTACTTATCCACATTCTTGGCGCCTTGGCAATCTGCTGGTTTTCCCTCCTCTTGGCGCTGAAGGATGTCCGGGGAAAAGGACCCATCTCCCACCAGATCCTGAGGTAGCTGAGCTATGACATGTTGTAGCCAGAGGAGGAAGCTCCCTGGAGTGGAAAATGCAGGGTAAGAAAATGCAGAATTTAAAAAAATCAAGGATGGCCTATGTCTTTGTTGTTGCTGGGTGACTTCTGCTTTCTGTCTGGTTTAAGGGTGTCAGAACTTGAACTTCTTCCTTTTGTGAGTGACAGGAGCAAGAAGGAGTGAGAAATGTTTGTTTCTTGTTTTCTCAAACATGGTTTATTGATGCCCCAATACATTTGGAGGTGGGCTTGGAGTATGTGGCAGGGAAGGGAGGACCTGGAGGCCAGAACTGTCTCACCAGTGTAGGAAAGTTGGGAGCATGGCTTTGCAAAGATCTGGAAGGGGAGAAGTGCTGAGCTGCTGTGTCTGCTGGGGGTCTGGGGGAGCAAGGGGGGTGTCAGGCACAGGGCTGCACACACAGTCCCTGGGGCAGCAACCAGGGCTCCAACACACCAAGACATGGTGCTGCCCTAAGCAGTGGCCTGCTTGTGCACAGCTGTGTCTGAAATGGGCCCTGGGAAATGGTTGCAACATAGACAGAATCAATACATCTAATACATCTACCTTTACTTGAGTCCCACTGCCTTTCCCCACCAACAAAGTAGGTTTTTTTTCTGGTGCTCCCAGTTGTCTTGATTTCACAGATTATCGGGGCAATATGCCATAGGTGCTTTCATTATTATAGAAAACACAGTTAGGTATGTAAAATGTCAGTCTGAATACTTCCTTTGCCTGTGTGATGGAGATTTAACTCTTGAGCAGGGCATGTGATTTCCACTTGCCTTGAGCGTAATAAGGAAGTAAGCGCTCAGCTGTTGAGAAAGATCCTAGGTATCATTACAGATAGGCTGAATGTCCAGGCACTGTCTGCCTATTATTTGAAATGGTTTCAAAATACTTGGAAAAAAACCAAAACCCAAGCCCTCACATTCAAGTCACATGGGAAGAATACGAGTTATCATAAAAAAGTGTTATGAGATAATTCTAAATGTCAGTTTAGCATATTTTAGTCTATTGGATCTTTATATAGAGTTGAATAACATCTTTCATGGAGTAAATGTCTTTTTGGTAAACTGAAAGGGACAATAATATTTAAAGGTCAGTTAACATGGAGAGTTGGTTCTAGTTATTATTATTAAAGATCCAGCTGTATTACCTTTACACAACATTACCCCACAAATCCTTATTAAAACTGCAAAAGCAAACCACATCTTTCCTTTTTTCCTCCCCTCCTCTCCTTCCTGCCACGATCTGAGATCCTTGATTCTGCCTTCTCTTTATATGTAACAATTTCTCTAGTGAATAGCACTGGATGATCCTCACGCTGCTTCTGCCACACTGCATCCGAAAGAGTCATACATTATAGTTGCTGTCAGTGCTGCCAACCAGAAAAAACCCTCTCATTTCTACATTACATTTCAGCCTCCCACGTATGACATGAGCTACCCTGCAAACAGTTGTTTAATAGTTTTCAGCTGCTTAGGAAATGGTAGTTGATTTCAAAGGGGTTTTTATTCAAGAAGAAGTTGCAGTAGTGTGTTGTGTGACTGCTACTGCGTTTAATTGGAAGCAGGCAGGCTGCCTGTCTGCCCATTGCACTGCCCACCCAGCCGTGACCAACTGGTATTAATAGGCTGCACAATGAGATGGTTCATTTATGCACGAGCACGCCCTCCCCAGATAACTCTCCTGGGGGGGATTCTGTCGCAGGGTGCGTGTCTCCCAGGGCTGGGGGCTTTTGGGGAGTGTGCTGCAGGCTGGCAGCACAGGGCAGGCACAGGGCTCTGTGCCCCTACATGCCGTGAGGTGACTGTCCTGGGGGTATGGCTGGGGGTCTCCTCCCACAGCCCTCTGGCAGTGCTCAAGCTGTGCTCTGCTTGGGTAGGTCTCCCCTTGTCTCTTAGCCACTACTCACAGTAGTGAGCTGTGAGGCAGCTCTGGTGCATGGCTTGCTCTGTGTTGATGTCTGCATCTGGATGCTTCTCTGGGCTGTGCTTGCAGCCCTTTTGTTACCAAGATGGCCTTGAACAAAGAGGCAGTTAGTTGGTTTTGCTGAGGGTCTCTGAGGGGAAGTTGCTGCCAGGGTTTGGTGCTGCAGGGGAGGGTGTTGGCATGAGGTAGCTGGCCAGGAAGTGAAACAGAAGTGGAAAAGCAGTGACCGAAATAAAGAGATGGGATCATGTTTTCTTTCTTCACAGTGCTGGGTGTAGAGAAGCTCAAGTGATTTGGGAGCCCTTTTAGTCAAGGTGGACATAGAGCAGGGCTGGGACAGGCTGTTACCCTGCTCCTGGGCACGCAGAGAATGAGCACGATAGGATGTGCCCTGGCCCTGTTCCTGATGGGCAATTCAGATGTAAGCCTCATATTTTAACATACAGAGAGAGTTTAGGTAAGGACATGTGAACTGTGCTGTGTCTGATGGTGGCAGTGCATGGGGCAGCCTGGCAGCCCTTTCCTTCCGTAATGGAGATGTGTGTGCCCAGGAACAACAAAGGACAATTGCACAATGCTCAGTTCAGGGTATTTCTCTGTGCTGAACAACTCTACTAAATGCAGTATGCAGTTTGTGAAATGGCTTCCATGGAGAGACTGCAAAAGCTGAGTGTCAGATTTTTATCCTAAGAAACCTCAAAAAAAAGTGCCACAGTTTCTAATTTCCCAGAAGCAGAAATGTTATGTTGTACAAACAGAATGGTTTGCTGCAAGCTGTGGCTTTGATGAGACAAACCCATGCTGTTACCTAATGTCTTGTTACTGCTCATGTGAACATGAAGATTTGATGGGTAGTGCACCCATGACAAGGGACTCCAGGGAGAGCTGTTGGTCAAGGCAGATCACCACTTTGCCTGTAAAATGCTTGTCCAGAATCGGGACAGGTCCTTGGATACAAGTTAGTTACTCAAATTACCTGATGGTGACAATCAGGAAATCACCTGCTGGTCAGGACCCTGTGAATGTAGTTTGACTGCGTTCATACGGTGTTGTCCAGGAGCTGAGCATGGCTTTGGGAGAGGGAGGAGGACTTGAGAGCTTCCAGGCATTTCCTCTGCTCCAGCAGGTGCCTTACTTCCCCAAGAGCTGCCTTCATATCAGAGAGCAGTCTGAAATGTTTGGTCTCCTGGACATATCAGCTTTTGAGAATCAGATGAGCACAGACAAAGCTCAGCCACAGACAGGCTGCACAGGACATTCAGTGCTTGAGTTGCTGGTATCTGTGCTGTGCCATCTCCTCTCAGCACTGCACAGCAGTCAGTTCTAGCCTGAGCTGTGCTGTTAAGGCAGCCAGGTTAGTGACAGGCATGCAGGTAACAACAGCACAGGCTGGACAGGGTGAGGGCAGCTGTGTTGGGAAGTTATTCACCCTTGGTTACTTTCTGCAACCTGTTACACCTGAGGCTGCAGAGATGTGCAACTAGAACTTGTGGGACACTGCAGAAATATCCTATTTCCATTACTGTGGGAAGCTTCAGAGTACCAAACTTTGTGATGCTACTCTAATGAACAGTAAAAACATAGGGAAGCATTCAGCCTTCTGTTTTTCAATGTTCTGGGCTCCTTCATGACCTCTACATCCATAGTTACACCCTTGTAAGAAAATGTGCCTTCCTGTTTGTGTTTTGTTTCCAGAGCATTCTGACTTCCTTTCTTTCCTTGGTTCATTTCTGTATGAAAATCCAAACCCACGCAAGCACTTAGTTTTCCCTGCTTCTGGTGTCCTTGGTTCTCTCTAAGTGAAAGGCTTTAAAAGGCTATTTTCCCAGCTTAGTATCCTCTCCCCTCTTGTGCTGGTTCACTGATGACCTCACTGGTCTAAATATAGGCTCACCTCCCCCTGGTGCAGGAGAGCAGGACCACACTGCAGCTGTGGAGGTGATAGAAGTGTTGCCTTTCCTTTTAGCAGCTATGTTGGCTTCCATGGTAGAAGCCTCATTTTCTCCAAGCCTGCTGCAGCCTGTGCAGCCAAGGCTTGGTGCTGCAGAGCAGGGTGTCTTCAGGAGTGCTCCTGCCCTGCCTTAGTGCCCTTGCTCGGCATCTGTGGCAGGTGGAGGTTTGGAGCTGGCCCAAGAGATGGATAGAGTGGGAAGGCAGGGCTGGGGGTCGGACAGGTCTGCCTGCTGGGGGGGAAGGCTGGCCACTGCACAGCTCCCACAGAGGAGGAGGAGGTTTGTGGTGGGGAAGAAGGTGGGGATAGCATCTCTGGGGGCCTTGGAGGGCTCTTCTTCTTGAGGAAACACAGAAAGCTGAAAGATGCTCCACCTGTCCTTTACCCCTCCAGTGAATATTCTGCCCTATGCCCTCTAGATGTGAGAAAGAAAATGTGATAAAACAGGTGAAATGCTTTTATTTGTGAAATATTAGCTTTGTGTAATATGTATTCAAAAGCAGATACTCATTTAAAGGTTATATTTAATATAGCTCTGCTCCAGTTTTTCTTTTTTATTATTTTCTTATACATCTTTTCACTTTCTAAGGCAATGCTCCAGTGACTACTGCAATATAATAGCTGCTTTCTCTCTCAGTACACAATTTGACAGCATTTATTCTTTCCTTCAGTGAACATAATTACTTCACATATGGAACCTGTGATAGCCTACAGGCATCTGAGAGAAACCAGAATCATACAATCTGTCCCCTTTGTGAGCTTAATTTACATTCACAAGTGTCATTTTAATAGTGCTGGCAACATGTAGGATAAAAATTACAGGTCAGCTGCAGCATGTCACAGGGAACTGTGCTTAAGTCAATAACATGGTATTATTACATTCTGGATAATTTTACAAGGTAGATCTCACAGAAGGAGTTTGACCCCTATTTCTTTAGTTTTCTGCCTTTTGGTTTCCTTCATAAGGTAATTCACTTAGAAATGGATGTTGCAAAACTGCAAACATGTTGACAAAGAGGTTAGATTGCAGTAGGCATTTCCAAATCTGAAAGCAAGACCTTTCCCTTGCTGTAACTTGTAACAGTGCTTAGAATTACCGTGCTCTGGCATATTTAAAAATTTGCACCGTTAATTCTTGAAATTTGTTTTCCTGATCCATGTAATCAAAATACTGAGGGGCATAGCCTTCTGCCTTCTCATTTCATACAGTTGACAGAAATTTGAGCTTTCTGCAGCTGATTATTTTTTAGCCAGCAAAAGCAGTCTCAGGCTAGGCATTTTGCAGACATTTTGTACAAGAAAAATGGTTAGTGTCACAGAGACATGCTGCATACAGACCTATGTGCGAGCCATGACTTAATTTTTATATTTATAAGACCTAAAAATAATAGCTCATTTTTTATATGGGCCTCTGTAATATAGATAAAGGTGCAATAAATAATCTAGCAAACATCAGGTGATTTGTTCTAGTGAAAACTTGTTTTGGGGTAGAGCACTCAATTCAAATATAAAATCAATCTTAGTTGCCATTACTGATTATTTTCTGTTTTTACAAACCCCATAATTTACTGCATTTTAAGCTTTCAAAGTTTGTTTAGGGCTTGCACAGTTTGCCCATAGTACTATGACATTGAAAAAGTCCATGTATACACAGACAAGGCAAACACACCCCCGGGTGCCCCCTTCACGCATACCCACACACATCCATTCCCTGAACCACGCAGCCATTTACTCCTCCTGAAATTTGCATCCTTCTCTTGCTGTAAGCATTTTTACTCATTTGAGAAACACAAGGGGAAAACATCACTGACAGTGTAGGAGTTTGAGTGAATTCTTTAACTAAGCCCGTGCACCAGCCCCACTCCCCCCACCCCCCAAGGCATATTTTTCTTCTGAGAAGGCTGCATAGAACATACTTGAATCTACAGTAAAAAGTATGATAAACCAACATCAAGGAACTGGATGCATAAATACCTAGATATAGTGAAGATGCCGTCTACCTGAAGACTTGTAACATGGCTAAGGATGAAACAAAGATGCATATAAACCCCCCAAATAATTGAGATTAAAATCAGGAAAATTACAACTTGAGTACATCACACGTTTTTGAGAGCGAAGGTAGTTAGGCACTGGAAAGAACTCCATTTGAGACTGGTGGAATACCTATCAAAACTTTGTGTTTCTCTAAAGGATGTGTCCCACTCAGCTGGTGGTCTGATGCAGGAAGTCAGTTTTGTTTCATTGTCCACGTTTAAGTCTACCTGGACCTTAAATCCCCTAAAACACACAGCCAACCTCTGAAGTGTAATGTTAGCTTTTACTTGGGAAAATATGTATTTGGGGCACTGGAAAATGTTTTTGTGCAAGGAAAGTGTCTATTAGTCATGTTCTTCAGAGTCTGGCATAGGAAAGTGTTTGCAATTTACTCATTACCCTAGTGGGAGTCTCTGGTTTTGTTTCAAGCTCTCAGTTGCTGCAAGGGTGTAGGCTGGGAAACAAGATCCACAAAGGGTGAGCTGGAGGTGTTCATTCCACCTCTGGAACTCTCCCACACACCCATCTTAGCATAAAATCTTCTGTCACTGATACACATGACAACATATGTGCAAATATTAATCTTTTATGTGCCTGATGACCTGTTGATCAAATTCTTTTACCAGTGGAATATTTGAAACATGACAATTTTCATTCTTTGTGAGGATCTTGTATGAGCTACAGTTCAGTTGCAGAAAAATCTCATTTATTCCACTGGAGATGTGCTGGCGTGTCTTGTCTGCCTCTCCTCAGCTTCTGTCTTCCCCCTTGGCTGATATAAGTTTATTATTTGCTTGATTAATGGTTGCCATATCTGGTTTTTCTATTATAGAGAAGGAAAAATAGAAGAAGAAAAAGAATTGTTTGCAGGGGAGATTTTGCAGACAAAACAAGCTGGGTGCAAGGTCCTGCCCATGAACAGGGATTACTTCTGCTTCTTAAAAGGACACAATCAAGTTTTTGGCCTGGCATCCTCTTTTCACCAGTAGAACACAATTGTGCTTGTAATTTTTGCGAGAAGAGGCTGAACATGCAGTGGCTGAATTCTGTTCTTGGGCCTGGAACTTGAGCCTTTGAGCTCTCTCTTTTTGTCAGCTTGTGATACTGGGCTCTAAAAGTCCTTTTTCTGTCACCTCCTGTTGAGTGGATGTTTATTGGTGAGAAAACTTATCTTAAGAGCTGTTAAGATTTCATCAACATAGTTTGGAAAAGGTTTTGTGTATCATCACCAATGCTTTTGAACAAAAGTAAAGTCTTTTGGGGTTGGTTTCAGGGAAGCTGCCAGGCAACTGGGAGGTTAATGCTTGTAGTCATACCTGGTGGCTTGTGGACATAATCAGCTGATTTTGCTTTGCAAAGTAAAATAAGAAATTACTATGATGAAATTGCCCAAAGTGGAGTTTTTCCTGTGGTAGGGAGGGGTTCCATGCTTGGCTGAAATGATGGTGCTTGGCCATGCTTGCTGGTGGCACCTTGGGCTCTCTCCATGTGCTGCAGGCAGCACAGTGCCCCAGTTCAGGCCCTCTGCCCCAGTTTGCAGCATCAGGAAAGATGCAGGAGCCTGGATTAGTGCAGACAGTCTTTCATAATATATTTTCTGAGTGATGGGTAAAGGAGCAAATCTACAGATTGCATGTGTGCTGTTTTAATTTACCACTTAGAGGATGAAGCAGGACAGAGTCTGTGGTTCATATGAATTTTAAAAAGATAATGAGATGTTTTTCCTCCCAAGCTGGCATAGAGTCTTACTTTCTTTGCTCCTCCTCCTCCAAAAAAAAAAAACCCTGCCAAGCTCTTGTCTCCTATTTGTTCATAAATACAATATCAAACACCTCCTCTGTGCCTCTGATGTACTCTCAAAGCCGTGTGTCACTGTGTTGATTCATCTGGAGGATGCCCAGCGTGTGAGTGGTTGGCACAGTATGGTACAGGAGAGGAATCTGATAGTGGGAAAGGCAGAGGCAATGGCATAATTATGAAGGATTTCTTCCCCTCATACTGCTTCTTGTTATTTATTCTTCTCTCCATGTTTCCCCTGGTTATTTCTCTTCCTGAAATGAAAATAACCTGGCAAGAAAACAATGTTTCCACTCCCATCATTTTTAGGCAAGGAACACCAGGCATGTTTTTTTTTAGCACTGCTAACTGACGGATGATTATTCACCAATATTTTTTGTTGAAGCAAGCAGGCTTGTTAACTGTGGTGACATTTTTAGTGATGCTATGATATCCCAGTGTCATTGTTGCTTGATTTATCAGTGTCTAAAGGATTATTTTGTTGAAAAACTTACCATGGATCTTGTGTTTAAGGCTGACTTTATATGCGTATGACTACAAGTGTGTGAATTTGTATGAAAATAAGGAACAGAACTGTTAAGACGATTCTTCTGTTTTGGGCTTTTGGCTCTGTGTCATAAAATACAAACTGGAGCCTCGAATTTCCATGCTTTAAAATGGCATACTTAAACTGAGAAATAATGTAATTGAGATCAGCTCAGCCACAGCCATCCTACAGTTTGCATCTATTTACTCCCCATCTTCTCCAAATTCCTGACTCACCTTCTCTTATTCCTATGCTTCTACAGGACTATTACTTGCAGCCTCTGCTCCCTCCAGCTACAGACACAGGCTATGCCGTCCCTCCCCAACTTGTTCAGCACCATCGGCTAACCAGGCACACCTGGATCCACTGCTGAGCCTCTGGCTTCTTTCTGTACATGGCTGCCATGGATCTTTGAAGGGTTACAGCCAACGTGGCTGGAGGAGTGGGATGGCAGTCATGTTGGGGAATCTGTGGGGGTCACCCTGACTAGGAAGGGGCAAGGACAAGTCAGGATCCCATTCCCTTGAAGAGAGAATGCTTGGTGAGAAATCCCTTGAAGCAGGGCATTGCTGAAGCGTTGGGAATGAGAAGCCCAGGAGCATTTCCCTGCTCCAAGCATTTCGTGCACAGGAATGCAAGGGTGCAGATCTGTGGCCACAGCTTGGTGCAGCCCTGGCAGCTGGAGGCTGAAGCAGTAGGTAGGATAATATGAACGCTGGGTATCTACTTGGCAATGCAGCAACCACAGACGGTTTGAAAAACCAAAAATTCAAAATTGAAAAGATGTGACCTTGATGCTTTTTAAACTCAGTGAAAGCACATGTGCTTAGATTTCCTGGGAAGAAGAAGCTGTTGGAAATTCTGTGTAAGTGTAAATATATGAAAACCAAAGGACGTAATTTTTTTCCTAATTAAGATAATTTAAAAAAAAAGCAGTCTGAGAGTTGAATGTCAGACACAGAGCACCACAGCTCCTTTGCTATAGCAGGAGCAGATTTATTCATGTTGTGGTGTGTCCTGTTCCTAGTCTTTCCTCTGGCACCCTGGTTGCCCTGCCTGGGTGAAACCTCTGCAGTCCAGGCTGCGTACTCTTGTTTGGGTTGTATAGCATTGCTGGTCAAGACTATGACCTTCTTCCTCCCTCCTAATTTTAAAGTGACAAAAACATGTGGTTCTAATTGTGGCTCAGCTCACCCATCATCTCCAGCTCCCCCAAAATTTTCTGGGAAATTCAGGTGCTTTCCGGCTCTCTGAAGCGGGTCCACAGGGCTTGTTTTGGATCTGCATTAAATCCAGATCACAGTGTTAAAGTTATATAGATAGAAGGGACAAATACGCCTATTCTGCATAAGCCTGCAAAATCAGATCAGCTGTCAAAAAATTGTTTTGTCCTGAAGAGAGGTGGCAGAAAGGGAAGGCAGAGCACATTTTAGGGCCACTTGGGAGCGCTTTATGTGGGTTCTGGCCATTTAATCTTCAATAAAACATGAATGCTTACCATAGCAACCACATCAGCCCTCTCTGAGAGAGCCACTGCTTGAATAAAGATGGGGGTTCACTGACAAACACATGTAGATCTTTCACAGTGCTGTACAGGAAAACAATCTCACTTGAAGAAGCAGACATGTTTTCCCAGGAAGCATGTAAGAGGTAATGCAGTATGCTGCTAGCTTTCCCTGCCTCTGCTACACTGCTCCTGGGAATTGCTGTTATTTGGGTGGCACAGTGGGGGACAATGATGGCGAAGGGGTGGTCAACCCCCATCGTTCTGTTACCTGCACTGCTGGGAGGGCTTGCTGCCCAGAATATTTTGGATCTTTGCCCGTTAAAGCTTCTCCCAAAGTCCTCACATGCACATTGAGTCACTGTTTTCCTGAAATTCTATGCCTGGTAGGTATTTTCCTGAAGTGCACCCTTTTGCTTTAATCTCTGCTTAATCTTACAGAAAGATGCAAACAATTTTGTAATACCTCTGCCTTGGGAAATCTCAGGGATGTTCAAAAAACTTTTCTGTGGCTTTTTATTCATGTGCCCCAACAGCAGACTGGGTCCCCCCCCTCACCCCCCCCTCCCCCCAAGTCTGCAGGTTTGGATATAAGATACTACTAGATCAACCTTCTGGAAAGAGGATACTTTGATTTGTAAAACTGAAGAGAAAATGTTTATCTGGGCAGTATTAGATTAGTCACAGATTAATTACAATTGTCAAGTATTATTCATCTGTAATAAGAGTGAATTCTTCACTCAAGATTCATAGCAAAATAACATTATTTTTCAAATAGAAGTAATTTAAATGGAAGTAAGACCTTCTAATACCACCATCTGTACAAGTAAATTACTTTCAGAGTAATTAAATATGCATATCTGGGCTGTGTACTGTACTGATGAACCAAGTTTTATGGAAGCAATATGCTTAAAAATCCCTTAGGTATTAAAGATGAAGAACCCATGGCATTTTGCATTCATATAACCCTGAATAAGAAAAAATATTTTTTCTGCTGCATAATTTTGGGGAATATATTTTTATTAACTTTTCCAGGTTAATTAATACTTTTGCCAAATAGCAAATACGATCATCATATTTATTAGTCTGACATTTCACAGGGACTTAAAGCTCTGTAAGAAGTTCCAGCATTGTGTGTGTCTGAATTTATGATTGTGACACAGTCACTCATCTTCTGCAGATTCCCACGAAGCAGAGCAGTGCAGTGAAACCGAAATCATTATGTTGACTGAATTCATTACTGCCGGACTTGTCCCTCCATGAAATAGCACTGCTCAGCCAATTGGGATTCATGGTCACAACCCTTCATGGGATCATCGGGGTTTATAGTCCATAACAAATACAAATACAGACAGGAACAATAACAGTCTGATACACCTGATCTATTACCCCACTTTGTGAGGCTGTCACGAGTACCAGAGTAGCGACCAGCCACGTGTTTTCTGTTGTGCAGATGAACGGCACCATCGTGAAGGAAGCAGAGGCTGTGCCTCAGAACACAGCACTGACAGCATGCTCTTCAGTGACTAAAACCCATCCTTATGCTGGCAACACAATGGTCATGACTGGTGTGTAGGGGAGCTTTGGATATTTGCTGGAAGCATCTGAGCACTGCAGAAATTCTTAGTTAAAGAAATACCTAAAATCAGTTCTGTGGAGCTCTTCAGAAGAAGTCTGAGATCCCAGCCCAACCCTTTCAGATCACCAAGTAGAGCTGTCTACATGCTACCAAAATGCAAGAGCAAATTCAAGCATAAAGACACACCTGTTTGCAAGTCAGCCACTGCATGCTGCATGTGATATGTATTTTATGTCAATGTAACATTGCTTATGAAACATGCAAATGTTCCCTGACATCAAGAGATTTAGTCTACCTGCAGAATTTTCACAGTTATCTTCTCAGATTAGTTGCAGGAATTTGATAACAGATGAAGGACCATAGATCAATTCTTCCTGCACACCAAATGTGAAATAAGAAATGGTGGCCTGAAACACCACCATGAAAGAAACGATGAAAGCTTCATTTCTCTACTCTCAGCCCCATGCTCACACATGTGAACCAGTATGTTATGTCAACCCTTTGGAACGTTCTTATCTGTGTTTTAGATCATACTTTGTGATAGATGGAGGTGGAGTTTTGGAGTTTATGTAGCCAAGAGGAGAACCATTAGAAATGTTCTAATCTGGGAGGTATTGAAGTTTGGATGACATAAGTTCTGACCTACTATAAGGCAGTAACTTGGTGACAGGTTCAGCTGCATCCAGTCTAACCATGCACATATATAATGCTGGAGGTAGCCTGCATGAGTTTTCTTAAATTCCCTTTATGTGTCTTGTCACCTTTGTCTCTTTCTGTCCCTGAGCCTCAGTTCATGCCCAGTCTGCAAACCCCAGCACAACATGCTCTGCTTTCAGCACTTCATTTTCTGTGGCTGCCACTGGAAGACAACACATTTTAAGCAGATTTTCTGTGAGGGTTGAGGTTGAAAGAGAACAAAAGTGGGAATTTAGGTGTGAATGTGCTGAGAATCCTTGACAAAGGGGCTTTTGGCTCTGTGGGATGGCTCCTGTCATGGCTGCATATGAAAGACTTTTATAGTACTCCTGAGAAGACCTGGTTTTCAGGTCAAGGTTTGACCTGTAATAGACAATATATACATAATGCCTATTGCATTTGGGCAGCAAATTGCTTTTGGGAATTTAGGAATTATAGCAATAATGCAAAAGAAACTCTAGATAGCCAAGAAGAAGCAATTGAAATATGACTCAGTTCAGCTTCTGAATGCGGCCAGTTTGCCATGTCTAAGTCTGTATTTATGCTAAAACATTCTTAGACTAGCATTGTTAGCATAATATAACACATTTCCCAATAATTTGAAAGTGAATCTTCCATGTGTTTGAAAATGACAAGGTAGGACAAGGACATTAAAATCATCTTTTCTTCCTGTGTAACCATGTCTTGTGTTCAGTATGTCTCCAATTCTCACAGAGGCTGGAGCATTATTTTCCATACCCTTTCCCCCCCATTTAGCTTCTAGTTACTTAGACAAAATTGAGGGAACTTTTTTACTTGCCGTGCTTTTAAAGCTTTAAAAGCTTTTGCTGAAAAGGTACCTATTTTCTTATCACTTTTTTTCCCCCTTTCTCTAGAAAAGGGCTTAATTTGAAGTTCTTTTTTGGCAGCTGTATTTCATTGTGATACATTATGTCAGGGCACATCAGTCACATGAAGATTTATGGAAAAAAACATACTCTTTTTAGATGTCCCTCTCTGCAGTCCTCTTCAAAACACAGTGTTTTTTCAAGAAACTCAACTGAAACTATCAACAGTGTTATGATTCTCGAAACATCGTGGGTGTAATGGCTTCATCTTACTCAATTATATAAATGTTACTTAAAGAAGGAATATAGAATTTAATGTGGTGAACTTAGTAATTCTAAAAAATTTGACCATTTTCACCTATTAGTGATGTTTACTTTTTAGTGTTGAGCAAGGGCTTCTCTTCTTTGTAACCAAGACAATCCTATGCTGTTCCTTATTTTACCATTAAATGAGATACATTCTGAATTCAGATGAAAATGAGGTACCTTGATGAAAGTGGGCTTCAGGTGTCGCACACTAAGCATTGTACATTTCTCTTTGCTCTGATCCTCCAGCACACATAAGATTTCACCTCTTCACCTTTGAACAAGATTGCACTAACTTTGATCTTTTCAATTTTGTTCAACTCCAGGGAAGGAGCAGCTACTTGAAACTTGTTACCATTTAGACTTTCAGAGGTTTTTAAAAAAAAAAAAAAAAAAGAAGAAAAAAAAGAAGGGAAAAAAAACTTGAAAGCATGAACTAAAAGCTGTAGATTTTTATCTCGAGCATCAGTTTTTGTAGCTAGTGTGTAATGGTTTAATATCAAAAACTGTCTCCACATAGAACAAAACAAAATATAGATTTTAAAAGCACACAGAATTATTAAATACAAATTTCATTTTAGGTAAGCATTTTTCTGCAGTAGTGTTGTGGGTATCCTTTCCTGGGTCAAAGAATAAGCTTTGTGTTCTTGCTCCTTCGCTTATGGCCTAAACATATTATTTGAGCCTCTGTACTTCTGTGATATTAATTCGTGATACTGACAGTTAATCTATTTTTATAACTGTTATTATCTGAGCAAAATAAGGTTCTTCATTTTCTCTTCAAGTCTGAGAGCATGTAGCAGTGGGGAGCAAAGTTAAAAGTATGATATTTTCAAGATTTTACATGGTTTATCAGTATTCTTAAAATGATTATCACCATGTGCCAATATGGTAGTTATTTTGCTATTATTTCAGTATTATTTGGTTTTATTTAGGGTTGATTTTTTTTGCTATTACAAGACAGGTTTTCATTCAAATACTTAAAAATTTTAAATCACAGAGCACTAGTGTACCAGTCCCAATGTGGCTCTAAAGTCCTAGAAAATTTAATCAAAATTCTTAATTATTACTAAAAGTTTACATTTTTTTCCCATTGGCTCCTTTTACTCTTGCCTAGTTTACTCAGACATTGTTTCATCCCTGTCTTCTCTGCTGAGTCTACAGTTGTTTAGGGAGGCTCATGATAAGTAGCTCTTTGTGTCCATCCTCTTGCTTTATTTTGAGGTTTGCTTTGCACAACAGTACAAATGGGGACAGTTTCTCCCTTCTTGGATGTGATGCTTATTGAATTTGTTTCCATTAACAAGCTGTTGGAAGCAAGTTAATGCCACATTAATTTACTCTTACATCTGATTTTCCTGCCTATTCTAAGGGTTGCTTAGACAACAGATCATCTCCTAAATATCTAATAAAAGGTCTGAATTCCACTCCCTGCAAAAGTGGAATTATGATTAAAAATTCAAAAGAGTAATTTATATCACACGAAAACATTAACAACAAAAGAAATAAGGAAGATGTTGGTATACAGGTGAAATTATTGGCAGAGCTGATCCCTGCGGAGATCCTTGACATGGTTACTTGGAGGGACTAAGTAGTATATTACTATTCATCACCTATTTATCCACTTTTCTTTTTCTTTGCATTTTTCTAGGTGTCAGACAATCCTGGAACCAAGAACCTCCAATCATGTTTCATCCTCTGCTTTCCCTGAAACTTTTAGTTACACCTTGAAGTTACTGGATACATGTTCTTTTCAAGGTATTTGCCTACACACTCCTCTTCAAGAGTCTCTCATCCATTGTGAACTGAAGGTTCATTGAGATTTTAGTTTGTTACTTTTCATAAGTAAAGTATGAAACTTTTGGCCTGATTTTTTGAGGTTAATCAGATAACTTATTTGAGATGTACTTGATTTTCTAGCCTTACCATCACATATGCCTTTTGCAGGTGAGTCCCACTTCTAAGCAGCTTCTACAGTAGCCAGTGACTCATGTCACCACTTGACTGCCACCTACTCAAACATTTCTGTGGGTGGGTTGTAGTAAAGCCATACGGACTCTTGGGTCACACAGGACATTGGCAGGTGTAGCAGAATACTTAAAGTTCTCTAATGATGATGGGCTTAGTGCCAGTGTAAAATCAAAGTGGAAATGTCCTAAAGCAGAAGTACTGAAAGAGAGATTACTCACTGGGGAGATAATATGACACCTTGTGAGAGCTGATCCTTTTATTGTTGCACTGCAGTGTGTGGTGAAAAATTACCTGTGAGTGAGACACAGGGTATTGTTTGCAGTCTTCAGGGCCAAGAAAATCTGCTCATATCGCAGGGTCTGCTGGCTGTAGTTCCAGGCTCTGTCAGTGTCACGGGAGCAACCTGTCCGTAGCTTCCTTCTCCAGACAGTTTGCTGCTGCCAGGAAGCATGGGCATTTCCAAAGCATTCAAGCAATGAGCATGGCTGACAAACTCATGGATTTGTGAGGGTTTGAGGTAGATGTCCCCATCCAGGTTTAATGACATCGTTCTGCTCCACGTAAATGCTTCTGTTTTCCTATTTTTTCCAGGAAAAAGGACAAACCCAGATTTTCAATCTGCAAATCAAAGATTTCTCATTGCAGAACAACACAAAACTTTTTAAGCAATACATTTTAATTTTAATTTTCCTGAGTATATGCAAAGCAATATGATAGTAGTATATAGGACCATACCCATATTGAAGTAGGTATTGTCCTATATTCAACTATTGTCTAGATAGGTTTTCTTTTAGAGCAGTTGGTAGTTAAAAGCTGTCCTTATTGCACCGAGGAAGTAAAATCCACACTTGTTAGGCTCTTATTTCATCCTCTTTCCTATGGTCTCACCTTTTTGGCCCTGCTAACTTTCATGTCCATAATGAACTCCATTTAGCTTCCCTGCAGCAGGACCTTGTCTTTGTTAATCACTGACCCAGCGGCATGAAGCTGCATAGGAGAGCTGTTTTTTTATTTTTTTTCTGGATTTTCTCTACTTCCTTCAGCAGTTGTAACTTCTAAGAAACTGCAGAACAAACAAGTATAAAAGATCAGGAAGATGGCCTGAAAAAATAATGTTTAAAAGATGTTTCATTGTATTCAGTTCTCCCGTAGCTGCCAGCTACAGACTGTTGGCTGAAACCTTATAAGAAGTTAATGAGATTACGTCTTTGCCAACCGATTGCTTAATGCTGTCTTCTCATTGAGTGGTCATGTTTGGGTTTTTTTACTTTTTTCCTTTTTTTCAGTAACCATATATAAACTTGTCATGGAGATCAGCTGAGACCTCATGGCAGAAATCTCATTTGAAACAACTGGAAATTACTTCACCTTGGCTCAAGCCACAGCACAACAGATACCTCCTCCTCCTTCTTCTCCAGCCCTACTGTGAGTCAAAGGCATTTTCTGGGCTGCTACTTTCCTGTGCTGAACGACCTTGAGCCTCTTCCTGTTGCCCCGTCTTTGCTTGGCTCAGCACGTGCATCCCTTGCTCTTTATAAATACGCCTGTGTGCTTGCCTTTGCTGTCTTCCTTTTTCTCCACAGCTGAAGGTATTGGTCCTTTGTCAAGCTTTGAGACTCACGTGTTTTAGTTCATAAATGCCTATAGCAATTCTCCATGCTTTATTAAAAGAATGTTGGTATTGTCAAATGCATAGTACTTGCATACTAGTATGCTTCCTTTCTGCCCGTGCTTGCAGAGTGAGGGAAAATTAGGTGAAAAAGTAGAGTAGTAGCATTTTATACTTGTTTTGCTGGGACATAAATTTGCAGATTTGTGAAGCGGGGGAGAATCAGCCCACTGTGACTCACAGCACAAACACAGCACAGTCAGAAGAGCCCAGCTTGGGTTGTGTGTATCCTTCCTAACAGGGAAAGCTGAAATGCTAATTGATGTTGCAATCTGCTTCAGGTCAGGTAAAGGTCATCAGACCCCTGCAAAGGCTTAATCCTACCCATGGATGCTTTGTGGGATTCCCAAGGATCCTACAAAAATAACCTTTATATTTGCTTACGTGGAGAATCTCTGCAGGAAGCAGAGCTAACAGAATGGTGGTAGAGAGGCATGGGGATAGCAGTGGTGTCAGGGGGATGGTGAGGCTGGGCAGAGTCATCAACCTTTGCTCTTTTTTTCGTGTTAAACATCATGTAAATACTCCTGTAAAACAAAGCTGCTATTCTTTGCTACCAATCATCTCTCAGATCTTCTTCCTCTTTGTAAAAGGCTGCATCAGCTTTTCCCAGAGATGAGCACTAGGATAGATTCAAGCACAAGCTGAACGTGTAAGATGGGGTAGACACAATATGGAGCATTGTGCAGCTTCCAAACGATGTGCTGAACCCAGTCTGTACCCTCAGCCAGGTGCTCTAGCACATGCATAACCTAAAAGCATGTCTTGCTGAAATACAGGGGCTGTGTGTACACAGCATGTGCATGTGCAAGTGCTCTGCTGGGTCGAGGCCAGGATGATCAGCACTGTGGAGGCTTAGCCATTCCAGATGTCTACAAAGATAAAATGGAAAGAAAGTGGCAGTCAGTCCCAGTTACATGGAGCACAACCCAGCTTTTAAAAGGCTACTTTTGATAATTAGGTATTTTGTGTACTATGGCAAGATGTGAATTACAAACCCCCTAATAATAATGTGGTTCAGTCAGGGTAGCCTTGAAATTAGACCCCTAGCAGGGAGGTTGCACTGTATAATGATAGTACAGTACCATTTGTTTCAACACATTTAGCACTTCAGAATGGGATTTTTTTGTTAAACACCAGATGTTCTAGTGACCCGAGTGCTGACTCTAAAAGAATACACAATAGAATAGTGCTTCAAGGTCAATGGCACAAATTAATCTGTATTATCACGCTGTCATATTATACTGTATGCCCCGTATGAGAAAGATCTATGGCTAGTTCCTTCTTTACCTGCAACTGTGTGGGGTGTTGCAGTACACAGATTTTGAGTTTCCCAAGCCTTCAAACCCCCCTGAAAGAAATCTGATTCTTGCTTTGATAGTTTAAATTGTAAATGTGACATTCTTACAGCGGGTGAGGGCTGTGTGGGTATGTGACTGTAATCTCACAGAACCAGAGAGACACGCAGCTGCACAGTGAGAATTATGTCTGTTAATTGTAAATTCTGCCTTTAAGGACTTCAAAATAATAACCTAGGTAGCTTGGTTGTCTGCATTTCTCCTTTGACTTAAAAATGTGATAAGGCACAAATGAATAATTGTTTACAATTTTTAAATGATAGTTTATCTGCAGTAGATACTTTTGTCTCCATGAGTCCCCCACATCCCTTCTTCCTGACCTGTGACTTCTAAGCTATTGCTGCAAGATGGCAGGATGTCAATGCCCCCCAAATTGAACCTGTGATTTGTTTTTCTTTGATTTATGGGCTTGTAGTCAATAAACTTTATAAAGGAAAGTATCAGACTGAGCAATCAATCAAAGATAAGCAGATTCTTGTCCTTTAAAAGCATTTCACCCCAGTAAGCAAGGGCCTCATTCATCTTTTACAACCACTCTTGCAGCTTTCAGCTGAGAGAGGACTCACTGCTGACTACATTCCCTTCTGCTGAAAACTCCCCTGTTCTGAGCTGAGATTTTTAAAATTCATTGCAGCAGTACATTTCCTTTCTATGTTCTTTGCTATCTCTAAAAGGGAAAATTGTTTGCATGTTGTTACTAAAGGTAAATCTCTTTGCTGTGTAGAGAAGAAAAGGCTTATGTTTTAAAGTGTCAGAGACATGGACTGTTGTTTTACAGAAACAGTATTAATTTTCTTTGTTATTTTATGAAACAAAAAATAAAAAAAAGGTTCTCATTTTTTTTTAGTAGTATCTGAATTTCCTTTTGAGTAAGGCAAATGTTATCCTGCATGTTTTGCTTCTCTGAAGCACAGATGGTGTGCATATGCAGATTGGTGATTTTTTAATCAAAACAGTGACACTTGGGAATATATGTAAGTATTGTAATAATGCATTAGTCAGGAGTGATGTTGTAACACACTGAGATCATACACATAAATCTAAGACACCATGTCTAGACACCCCAGGGAAGATGGCATGCCATGGGTTAGAGCAAACATTAAGGAAGTGCAATATTTCAAATATGATGGGAAAATAATGCAATTTGCAGACTTTAATAAAACCATTGGGGAATTAATTTCACTAAGGATACACTCTCTCCGAAAACATCTATGTTTCTACATTTGCTTTGTAGATAATCAGAAGGTGAGACACTGTACCTGCTATCTTAGGCATAAGCACAGTACGATGTCTATGAATTGCGCTGTGTCTTTAATATGCTGAATATGAGAATAATCCCTTTATAGTGCTTTGGTACTCCAAAACTGCATTATGCAAACAATGCACAGACAGCATAAACCTTGGAGATTCAGAATTCGAAGAGCTTATAAGTTAATCTCATAAGAGTTGATTTGGGCATGCTCAGGGAGTGCACTCAGCTGTAAAACTTGACCGACCTAACCCTCCCAGTTTTAATTATTAGCTCTTTGATTATCAAATATTAAATGAAGAGGTGCAATTTATGACTTTTGCATGTATCATTTTCCTTTCTCTGTAAAGGTTTTCTATTTTTTTTTAAAGAATCCTTGCTGTCTTTGGCTGCTTTCTATTATTTGTTGTCTTGTATAGCTCTTGGCATATAATTTTAATCAGCCAACCGCCTTTTAAATTTTTGCCAGCTGATAACTACACACAAGCAAGTAACTTGCAGTACTATGCCAGGAATGTTGTGATAAAAATGTCAATTTAAACCTGGCCAAGGATGACAATCATAACTATTTCCAAGTGAGAAGCTTGAACAGAATACATAACACAATAGCACTTTTTGCTTTCTGCCAGTGCACTACGTGTAGGAACTTTAGAGGTTCCCATAATGATAACCCTCACAGTCAAAACCCCACTTAAAAATTGGCTGCATTGGTAGCTCCATCAGGCTCATCATCTCTTGTCTTCTGAAAGGCTAATAGTAAAAATTTTTCAATACAACTGAACATTTTCAATTAAAATACCATCAACTCAAATGCTGGCTGTAATCAATCCTATAAATTCTGCAGCTACAGATGTCAGTGAATGAGGGAACTCAGGTTTTGCCAATAGTGGCAATGGTTTATATCCTGACCAACTGAATTCTGTTTCAGAAAACTAGGTGCGTATGTTAGCATGGAGTAAACTCAAGCAATTCAGTATTTGCCTTCCCCCTCATCTGTCTTTTCCTCTCTGGGCTATAAAGACACTCATCCAGAATCCTTTATTAGGATAATAATCCAGTGGGAAGATACTTTAAAATCAAAACCTGAAACATAATGGGTTGGGACATAAGTGATACTTTGAAATTGTCAGGAGATTCTTGGAAAAGATGAGTTCACAGAGCTGGGAACAGCATGGCGTGGTTGCAGTGTTGTGAGGCCCCTCTGCATACAGCCCACCTCCTTCTTCAGAAAATTGTAAACCACCACTTATATTTAGCTCTTCCCATTTCAAAGTTAGATTTCATCTTCTAGGATGTTCAGGAAATGTGAATGGGCCTCAGGGCTTGTGCAGGGGTAGAAATATGTCTGCAAAATAATAATAATGAGCAGCTTTCATGAATCTCCATGGAGATTTCTTCCCTCTGAGCATATTCCAAGGTCTTTGCCACAGTCAGGGCAGAATATCTCTGGTTTTAGGCCAATCTTCCTGCTGCCCTTTGCCTCTTCCCATCTAGCTGGTGCTACACAATTATTACTGTGTATATTATGTTTATTACATATTCATTTACACAGTCCTCATTTTTCTTTCTCTTTCCTTCATATTATCTTACTCTGGAACTTGATCTTTGTTGAATTTCTGCAGTGTTTCCACAAGCACTTCATCTGTGTTAATTATTGCTGTCCTTTGTATTACAGTATTACATCCTTCGTTTTTCATATTACAGTCTACCCAAAGTCTACCCACTTTAAACACTTTAAACAGTATCACATAAAAATGCACTCATGTTTTAATTTCAAGATGGTTTTGATAATATCAGTTCTGGTGAATTAAATGTATTACAGTCAGGTTCAATAAATATAATCCTTACTGTTTTCTAGAAGAGAACCCAAATCCTGAATTCTTCTATGTGGAAGCTACTGCAGTTTACTTTTAGCATTTTCCCCCTATTAGATGGATCTTTGCTCTATTTCTTGGTACATATGAAGAGGTTCCATGCAGCAGCTCTGAGTCACGTACGTTTTTGTTTATAACTGCTGGCTGCATCCCACTATGGCTGGTCTTCAGCAGCACACTCGCACTGCTCCTCCTCCTCATGGAGATCTACAGCAGAGAGAATGGGGTGAGGAATGGGCTTACCTTCTCTCCTGGTGCATGTCCATGTGTGGTTTGGATCAAAACATCCTATATATCTAATTCTCCATCTGTGGGGGTGTAAGTGATGGCCCTGTTGTGAGACTGGGCTCAGCAGAGGGTCAGCTGTGGTTGGGGATGGGGCGTGGTGGGGGCAGGCAGCTCCTGGTGCCTCCCTGCCACAGCCCCTCGGCCCAGAGAGGGCACAGCCTTTGCTGGACAGTCAGAGATGGCCACTGAACCTGGCCTGGAGAACAACTTGTTATCCTGCAGGAATATCAGATGCTAGACAGACCACTTTAACCTTGCTTAACCTTTCACCATGCTCCTCAGCTAACGAGATGAACAAGAGTTTTATTGGTGTTTCTTGACCTAGATCTTTTACATGATAGTTCCATGTATCTGAGCAGCCTAATGCCTTATGTTTTGTAAATCAATATAGCTTTATCTATTTTCTAAAAGCTAGAAATGTGGGGGTTTTTTATGTCTATTACCATATCCTATAAACAATATTGATTTTGTTTAGCCTGAAAAACTATTTAATTTTGCTCACCTTGTTAGTCAAATACAGTTCTTGGGTAAGTCCAAGCATGATTCTTATGCACCCCATTACTTTTAGCCCTATGGTATTTGTAAACCTGATGTCAAAAAATTGAGAATGGGATCTCCTGTGTGTAAACCACATCTAAGTTTTCAATTTATGGAAGTTTTTCAGACTCTGGGATTTAATGGGCAAACACAAGAAAGCAGTTATAACAGATTGCACAGCCTCGTGTTACCTCAAGTAATGCAAATGCAAATAGGACAGTGATAGGAACATGCAACTTCAAGCCAGCCTTTCATAGTGTTATGTGAATTGCACTGGCTCAGTTAAAAAGGAAAACTTATAAATTGATTTTGTATTTACATCTTCAATACACACTTTTCTTTGTTATTATTTTACTTCTATCTTGCCATCCTGGCCATCCTTCCATTGATTGAAATACAAATACTCTCATTGCCATTTGCGATGTTCTGAAATGAAGATTTCAAGACAAGAGAACAAAATACTGGTATTCAGGCTTAGAATCATTGCTCCATCTGTTGTCTGCTATGTTTGACACAACCAGTATTGTACTGCATGTACAACTAAAAAGGACCAGTCCAGTGATGTTTCTTACACGTGCTTCAGACACTTCTAAAGGCATTTTTGAACATAACTTCTGATATTTCCTTCCCATGTGTTCAAGACTTCTGTACCAGTATTTTCTCAGTTTCTATCCTGAAATAAAGTCAATTCCTATTTACGTGCTTGATGTAAGTAAATAGAATTTTCAAGACCAAGTCAAATGAGACAGTATATTAAAATGCATTTCTCATTGTCCAACTCTGGTAAGTTTCTTATACAAGCCTTTGGATTGCATGGTAAATAGAAACCCATTTGATCTGTTCATACATAAGACACAAAATCTGATTTGATTATCCTTTCATGGCAAATGTTTGACACTTTAGGTACCAAAGAGATGATACAAAGGTTGACTCTGAAAGTACAGGTTGAATTCATATACAAATGCAGGCATAATAACGATTTTCAGGCTCATTTTTTATGTTAGCATTACACAAATGCAACCAAGGAAGTGATTAGTACGTTTTTCTACGTTGAACTTCTGAGATATTAGTTTGTGTACTATTACTTGCAACTAGATTTTTCAATTCTACTGCTATTATTTGCCTTTCTCACCTGGTACGGACAAAATATCAGATTAATGATTTACATTTTATGTGGGAAAAAATAGGAACTGCAAGAAGGTTGGTCTGTGAACTTTTACAGAAATATCACAGAAGCTAAACAGCTTAAGCTCTTTAGTTTCAGAAATTAATGTATAATATTGTTTTCCAAAAACACAGCATAATTTCATGGCTTTAAAAAACCACTGTGGGGAAAGCACATAAGTCTATTTTGTATAAAAATTAAACAGAAAGTACTAATTTCTGCTTGCCAAGGGGCTGCCCATGTGAATTTGTGGTAGGCATCTAAACGCGGAGGTGAGTAATAAGCAGGTATTGACTTCTATCGAGATCGGTATCGGGATTTGTTGACCCAAAGAGGTTACAATTGACTGAAGAGTGGGGCAGTAAATCTTGTTATTGAACAAAAAGCTAAAGTCAATATATGTATTATTATAAACATTTTTCTTTTGGAAGAGATAATAAGGGTGGAGTGGTTTAAAACTTTAGATTTATATGGCCATGATAGCATACAGTTCTTTTATTTAGTCAAAGGAGAGGAATGCCTTGGGGGGAGGTCGTGATTTTGGTTTGTGTTGTTGTTGCTTTTTCTTTTTTTTCCTTTGTTTTGTTTAATTTATTTATTTTTAATACAGCTTCACCAATCATGCCAAAGCAGTAAAGCCTGCATGAACTTTCACATCATAAACCCTTATTCTCATTGTTTTATAACTCAGCTATAAAGGTTATTTTCAGATTGAAATTTGGCCTGCAAGCTCTCTGCCTAATAATCATTTTTTCCCCAGAAGGGTGAAAGGAATAAAGATGATCTATTGAACTATTTATTGAATTTTAGAGGAGCACAGAAAATACGTGTTGTGATTTTTATATAATTCAAGATTTAGATTGTATTCCTTATTGAATATTATTTTCTGCATAAAGCTAGGATTTACTTGATCATAAAGGTGGGGGCTGAAAATGTTCTTTCAGTGCTTTCAAACACTTGCTAATATTAATCCATGCCTTGTATTGTAAACAAGTATTATTTTTATTATTGTTATATTTTAGTCCATTCTATTATGCTCTGGTCAGTACATTATATTTTAGGTTATTGCTTCAAAAAATAAAGAGGAGACAGAGCACAGAAGAAAACAGAAATCCATCTGTCTGAAGACAATAAACTTATTAATTAAAATCATGTACATACTATAGTGACTGACTGAAGAAATAGCTGTTGAATTGCAATTTTTTAACATTTATATCTGTTAGTATCTTGACTGCCAGTAGAAATGACCCTTCAGTAACTCAAAAATCCTCTAACAAAAATAATTTGTTGCTTTCCATTGCAGAAACCATCTGCCTCCTTCCTCAGTTCACAAGACCCTCTTATGTTTCTCTAGGATTCAGGAACTTGTACTAATTTAGGAGACTCACTGAATCTCTTTAGCAGCACAGGCTATGATAAATGCATCAAACATCTTCTCTGCTCTTTGCTCTGGCTCGCTGTGAATTTAAAAACAAACCCCAGGTTGGCACCCTTGTCTTGGAGCCATTTGGTGTCCTGGTGTCAGTGGAGAGGGGGCTGGCCCAGGCTCACAGGGGAGCCCTGGCTGTGCCCAGTGCCCGGCACGGCTGCGCTGGCAGCACCGCGCTCTTTGGGGCAGGAGGGCAGAGAGGAATGACCATCCCATCCGAACCTGGGTCCCAGCTCTGCTCTGCTGCTGACTCTTGATTCGGTTCCCTTCTGTGCTCCCACCCTGGTGGCATCACTTGCAGTGCCATTCTGAGCTGGGAATTACTGTACTGTGGCTGATGGCCAGGACCTCCTCCCTCCTTGGAGAAGTTCTGCTGCTGTCTCTGTATAACCACATGGAAATACCATCATGGGAATTATCTGCTCTTCTGTCAGACTTCAGTATGGTGAAAGAGACCTTGAGAAATGTACCTCCCACAAGAGCAGTATTTCCAAATGACCTGCAAAAAACCCCAGACTTAATTTGAATTGAATGCTATTTCCTCTCTCTGTTTTTGCAGTTTCTGTTCTGAAAATGTGTAGGAGGGAAGGATAATTGTCTCATCCTCAATTTTGCCCCATTTAAAGCATGCACGCAGATAATCACTCTTTCTCTAACTAAAACTATGTGATCTGAGGCCTTAGCTTTCCACAAGGCTGACCATTGCTTTGGGTTCTTTGACTTTTGTCCTTTAAGTAGCAAAGAGTGAAAACACAGAAAAAAACATTCTGTAATGCCTAAATATGTCATAGCTACGTTTTTCTCCATAATACAGAGTGGTCATTGTACTTATGGTGCATCAGTAGTGCACCTGGCTGGGGATGCTGCTCCTGGCAGACACTGCAGTGGCCTTCCTCCCAAACATGAACGAGAAGCTCAGCTTGCACTCTTACCCAATATGGAGAGGCAGACTGGGACATTTTTGCTTATATCATCACAACTAGATAAATTACTCTGTTTGAGTTTAGCCAGAGAAGGTTGCTATGAAGAAGTTTGGTTTAGAGTTACCTTGGCTCCAATCACCGTCAACCAAATCTGTGGATTTTTATGCTTTTTCTGAGGCTTTTCATTCACTACAAGATAATATACTTCAACTTTGTCTGCTGCAGTATATGAGTGAATAGTGAATAGCATGTCCCTGGAAGCATGCTTTGAGAAACCACAGCATCTGTCTACTTTGCCCTCCTTACTGCAGTTTCTGTCTGTAGATGCTGATGCATTTAAATCAGTTGCCATTTCCAAGCTATTATAAAGGCTATAGATGAAAATCTTCTATAGCTACAAAGTGCCCACAGATTTATTCAAACCTACTGAAACTTCATTCATTTCCGTTCCCAAGACAGTTTCCAGCCTTCCCCTATGGATATGCATGCTGTTTAATGGCACATGAATTAGCGTGTCTGCTTGTTGGCACCAGTGTGGTAATGGTGGCAGTTGCTGATAAAGCTCATTAGATGGAAATAAAGGATCTCAACTACGTTAATGGTGAAAAACATCTGAATTTAGTAGCAGCAGATCTGTGAACATAAAATGAATGTAATATATTGAGCTTCAGCATGGTCAGGCTCTGGCTTGTGGCTTCTTGTGGGCAGATTTCTTTGGATTATGTTTTTATGTAATTTTATATTAGAAAATCACCTGCTTTTTGGTGTATGAGCTGTCTAAATAACTTTGTCTGCTGGTCTCTATTTAAAATGTGCTTAGAGCAAGTGAATTGGAAGCTGGATTTGTGAAGTAGAAGGAAAAATCTACTTACAATGACATCCTTTTCCTGAAGCTTATGCTGGCCAACTCTGCTGCTTCTGAATGAGATACACCTTTTTGAATATATACAATTTAGGCAAAGTATTATCAGATAATACAAAAATACATATTCAACCAATAAAAATTGGGCTGAATGTCCCCTCTGAAAATGACAGCTTCTTTTCCAGTTTGAAAATAGTGCTTCTGCACTCATAAGTTTTTGGGTTTGTTTGTTTTTTTTTCCCATAAGTTGCCTTCTTTGGTCTTACTGAACTATTTTTTATTTACAATACAACATAATATGGTTTCAGAGTAGTGCCATGCCTATCTATAGTGTGGTTTTTAGAAGAAATACGCTAGGGGGGCTTATTAATGTTCACAAAGACAGCCAGATCCTGATTGATTCGATCATAATTTGCACTTTCTGATTTTCCACTATTCAAAAATTACTGTTTTTAGGCTACAGATGTGCTGCTCTCACCACTCTTTCTCAGGGTGGGATTAATAGTAGAATAATGTCGAGCCAGACAAACTTAAACTGGTAAAGTAACTTACTTTTTAAAAGAGAGATGGAATTAGTGGGTTCTGTGGGTGAAAATCTTTCCAGTATCACAAGCCTTGTAAGCCCAAAGAACGTTTTTATTATGCTCAGTGGGGGATGTTCAAACAATGAAAAGTTGAAGAGCAAAAATGTGATTCTAGCTGATTCTTGATCTTGCTGGGGGAGGCTGTGCTTTGATTTCTTTCAGGAAAGCACAGTGCACACCTGTGGTATTATATAAAACATTACATAATTATGAGAATAACACCCTGAATTTTCTCCCTCCAGCTCTGTTCTAGTCCACCTCTAATGAAGCAGCAAGTGTGTGGTGACTTGCGTTCAAAACTGTGTTTGTGGCTTAACTTGCAAAGTGTGTGATTTTTACATGTTGCCCTTGGCATTCATTTTCTGGTGTTGCTTTTGCTTATTTCTGGGAGAAAACCTACTAATGTTCCCTTAAAATAAGTTTACTATTCAGGCCAGATTGTTGCCTTTTCTTTCCTGCCATGCTTGCAGCCTAATTGTATTTAATATCACAGTTCAGGGCTTTCCTCTCTCTGCTCCTTGTCACTCAGAGGTATTTAAAAGAGGATTTAAACCAGCTATTTTTTGTACTTAATCCTTGATCCTTTCTGCCCGCCCCCTGCCCAAGCTTGCTCATTCACTGGAAATAGCAACCTATGTCCACATTTTACTGCTCTAGTTTATAGTAATTTTGTCTTATGCCTTTGGAGTATAAATGATTGTTCGATTCAGACATTCAAAATGAAAGTGAAGTTGCCAGTGGAAAAGGGTGACTCATTATACAATGAGTGAGTACAAATAAAAAGGTGCCTGAGTATAATAATCAGAAGATACTGACTTTTGTTGAGGTCAGGATCACAATTTATTAACCCAAGAGGTAAATATTGACTGAAACTTTGGGCAGCTTTTTTTCCCCTCTTTTCCTTATAGCAGAGAGAAGACTGTAGAGGATTTACTAAATGACTCCATCTGCCTGCACAGTGAGATGGAGACTTTTGCATTTTGTCTGCAGTTTTATGCTCATCTTTTGTTCTGGCTCTCCCAAGGGCAAAACGATTTATAGCAAATTTTAGAGGAATATTTAAAATCATGCTAATTGCTGTTTCTTTGTCATTAATTCTGCTCTTGACAAGCCAGAATCCTTCTTCTGAAACAGGTTTTGCTTCTGAGCACTTCTTCAGATGATCCCAGCCCCAGACTGGCTGTCTGCATTTTCTCTTCTGCCCTAGCCATTGCCCTCTCTGATGTCTTGGGGATCATTTTTTTTGTGTGTGTGTCTAAAAACACCAGGGTATTGAAGCAGCCATCAGAAAGATGCCCTTGGGAATGGTGACTCCTCGTGCTGCTGACATTCTGTTCACTCTCTAGAAGAGGCTGTGCAATCAAATCATTTGCCAGAGCAGATGCAGCTCCCCCGTTTGGCTAAAATGAGCACTCTGAAACCGCAATTCTGCTGTCTTACTTGGAAAACCAGGCTTTTCCAGGTTTCCTCCATCTCTGACTCCTCTGTGCTTCCTAGGGGGTGCATAGTTTGTGCTGAAGGATGTTTGGGATTACTGGGGCAGTTGTGAGCCTTTTCCGAGCAGGGCATTGACCTGCTTTAAATTCAGTCACATTTTTTGTTTTTGCTTACTTGTTGGGTTTTACTTTACTGTTCGTGTGACTGGCATTTTGCAGTGGGTCTGGTCCCTGCCTCAGGAACCACAAGGATGCAGAGCTCCCACAGGGCTGGCTGGGGACCAAGGGGTGTTGGTTGCTGGATGCCACCAGCTTCCGCTGCCACCACACCTGGGCCACATTTGGAGCCCTTGTCCTTGATGTCTTCCAAGCTAAAAGAGATGGTGTAGAGAGAATTAATGTGACTTTCTACTCTTACAGGCTAATTTCTAGATTTCTTTCTTTTCTGTTCTGCTTTTCCTTCCTCTCGTTCTCCTTCCCCAGTCTTTTGTCAAATAATCTGCTTCTTTTTTGGCGTTCTCATAGCCCATTGTCTTGTATTTTTGCTCCTGCATCCTCCCCAGAGTAAGATCTTTTTTTTTTTTGTTTAGAGTCTGATTTACATGAGTAATGCCTCAGGATTGAATTTTCACACAATTTCAAATATTACAGAATAACTCCAGTGAGCTTTTAGCAGGAGAGGGCTGCTTAGTGAGCGGAAAGGTGTTCTGAACCTTTTGATAAAATCCATCTGTGAAAAAGGGACTGCAAAGTATTAGTATCAAATTGTTATATATGGGAACAAAGTCTTAAATCAAGCTTTATAATCCATGGATTTTTGTTGAGGTGTGGATATCTGCATAGCAAACATAAGCCTACTGAAAATGCCTCACTACCTCTACAGAGCCTTCAGAATGGATCTACAGATTCCTGAGCATTCATGGACCCCAGACTGGAAGCTACAGCCAAAAATCAGGTTAATGTTCTGGGAGGATCTTCCCTGCTGAAACTCAGATTTGCTGAGCTGAGGAACCTGCCACAGATGGTGACACAGGCTGATTTAAACAGTGCTTAAATCACTCTGTAGTGTTAGAGACTCCTGCACTTCTGCTGCATCTTGGAGACTCCAAGTCTGTTCTGCACCCTTCTACGTGTCTGACTTGTGTCTGTTGTAATGCAGCCTCCATGACCTGAGCCACAGACTCCCATTACCTCTACCAGCAAGGCCCATAAAACACTTTTGGGCTGAGACCAAAGTAAAAGGGCCAGAGGAAGTGAATTTAAAAGCCTGAGTACATCTCCCAATGGACATAACAGTCCACATCATAGAATTTATATACATAATTTAAAATAATTGGCAACTTTAGGAAGCAAAGCAAAGAACAAAATGGAGCTATTTTAGCTGATTATTTATGATCACCTTTTGTCTCAGAGGTTTCTGTAAGGAAAATCTTGCCTCTTTGGTAGTTCAAATCACTAATGCTGAACCTGAACTACACTGTTCTCTGCTCTAAATGAGAATCACACATTCACTGTCTATTTAACAAGTGCATTTGCTGTATTTTTAAATTTAAATGATTTGTCTCCCTTTATTTCCCAATGCTTAGGTGAAGACTCTCTCCCCAGACTCTGCTACCTCTCTGTTGCCTCTAAGTACTTCATATGAAAGGTCATAGGCTCACAATACTGACTCCTTGCAAAGTTCAACTGGCTCTCTTTTGTAGGCTAAAGCCATTCCCCATCTCCGTAGCAAGGGAGGTCCCCTGGCAGCAAAACAAATGTGGTTAGTTATGTGTGGCATGAACCTCAGCTGCGTTGGGAGCTGAGCTCCGGAAAACATGGAATGGTAATGTATCGAGAATTACAAGGCTAACCCATCAGCCTCTCTCAAGAAATTTAACTCTGAAATGTTTTATTTTGCCTAGGGAAAGTCTATTTGGGGCTATCATCTGGTTTCCAGGAAGGTCCAGCACTCCCCCTTCCCTGCTCCTTAGCAGGACGGATGGCATATAAAGAGGTCAAAGAGACTACCAGTGTCATGCTGTAAATCAGTGGTTCAGCTTAGAGGAGAGCCCAAAAGGCTTCTGCTCATCTGGTGTAAACTGACTCATTCTGCTGCAGTCAACAGAAGATCTGACAGCAGCAGATTTGCCTCAAGAGCTTCAGAATTCCCACTTTAGATTTATCTTACTGCTATTTCAGATATTCTTTCTCTTTTGTTAATGGCAGAGATTTTATTAATATCATCTTAATAAATATATTTCAGCTACAGCTTCATAGAATATCCATACCTCCCTCCCTGCCCAAATAGGCTGTTACGTATATGTGATTATAAAAATACCAGTAGCCAATTCAGTTTAATTTAAATTTACATTTTGCCCTAAACAAATACTGATGTGCCCTGTATATTTTTACTGCCAGATCATGATTTACTAACTCCGTTTTGGGGGTTAAAGAGAGCATGACCTTGCCCCATATTAATATTTAAAGATTACCGTGCACATGAAATCGGATGCTGACACAAGTCTCAAAGGATTAAGAGGTTTTTAATCTTTTGAAGAAGCAGTGCCACACTGAAATATGTATTACTACATTCAAAACAGAGCATATAACAAATGTCCCACTAGCAGGCATCAGAGACTGCAAATTTCATTCAGTGTAATGTGGTCCACAAATACCAACTTGTTTCCAGAAGGGAAATTGCAATGCCACTAAGGCTGATGCTTGACACCATAGCAAAGGCCAGCAGCAGCATCTCAGGCACTGCAGTAAAAGAGTTTGCCATCCAGTTCTAAATGCAGGAGCCATTTAGTGCCCTTTTCAAGGCAATACATAGATTTTACTCTTTCAAAAAGGTGAAAGTTTATGTACATTTCTGTTCAAATGCAGTTTAGAACAGTTTAGGAACCATGCGATTCTTAGTTTTTATAACAGCACAAGCCTAAAATATAAAACTTCCTGATTTTCTCATAATGCAGTAAAAAAGAAAGCCAGAGCTGTTTTAATAAAAAACAAAACCTACTGATATTTAACATAAATTAATAATGGTTTGCCTTTTTTAGAGCACAATTATTTTCTTTAAAAAAATTCAAGCTTAGCCTGTCAGCATTTTTAACACGTCTTTCCACTATACCTAAGCTTCAAACAAAAATATGAGCTAGCAAGCTGTAGAAGAGTCTAATTAGTTTCTCATTGCATTTTGGGTGTACTCAGTTTGTATGAAAATGCTGTAGGTGAGGTCTCTGATTACAATAGTTCCTGTGTTTTGATAACATCATGCAGGTGTTACAAGACTTGAAAAATCATGAATGAGTGGGCTCTATCCAATGTCCTTTTTTGGTGAGTGACAGAGATGGCAGCCTGCCATTCCTGGTCTCTTGTGTCATATTTCTGACAGGTAATTGCAGACTGGTGCCTCTAGGAGCTTGCTGTGGTGCTGCCAGAAAACACTGGTCTGGTTTGGAGATAGTTGAACCAAATGTCAGATAGATGTAGAAGAATTTGGGTACCAGAAGTCTTTGGCACTGAGGAATTAGGAGCCTGTGAATGTGAGTGTTCATTTCCCAAATCATCAGCTGAGGGTCACCACTCTGTTTGCTGATGAGTGATGTCCACACCTCCACCAGTGGCAGTAGTTATTAAAAGGAAAAGGAACTAGACCTGTTGTTTGGAAGTTAGGGAGGCAGTGCTGGAAAATTAGGTGAAGGAGAGCAAGAGCATCCCTTCCTGGAGAGGCAGCTCTCCTTGCCATGGGCCTTTGAAGGCTGACCATCCTCTTTGTGTTGGCTGTGCTGTTGATGCAACATTGTTGTAACCCAACCCTCACCTGGCCATTTCACAAGCAGGGTACACTTTCTTTGTTCCCTTTACAGCCATTAAATCCTTTTAACCTTCCTTTTCCCTTAGTATGTCTGCCCCAGACCCATCCTTCTTCCATTTGTGCCCTCCCTCACCAAGGTTATATGGGAGTAATGGGAGCAGATGCCAGAGGAACGTGCATCTTCTGAGTGAGTGTGTAAAAGAGGACAGGAAAAACTGCGTGGAGACTTTTGCTTTCAGTGCTTCCCAAACATGTGGTCTCAGTTCAATACATTTGCCAGTCAGCTAATCTATTTCCCTCTAAATTTGGTTGTCTTGTCAGATTTTGTGGGGGCAATATTTATTGCAAGTTTGTTGGTCACTGTAAACACAATTTGATCTATTTTATCGAAAATGAGCATTTTTCTCTGCATGACTTACTTAAACTTCATACTGCTCAGTCTCAAAAACAGAATTTCGGTGAGTCACAAGGTGCTTTAGGATGGCACGATGCCCTTCACAGAAATAACAACTACAGATGCATAAAAAAAAGGATTCAAATCTGAAGTTCTTTGCAAAATCTGCAACACTTTTATTATCAGCACTGCTGATAGTACAAATGGGACTGAAGCAACAGATAAGTGTTCTGGTCCAATGAATTCACCTACTGCTTATGATCCTTCCAGTCGTATTTTTAACTGTTTTGGCATTCCCCATTAAATCTCCCTAAACAGTCTTCTTGCTGGTTCAGTGCTCTCGACCAGGAAGCTTGTGAGTTTGCGAGGATTTGTACTTGATCATGAATGATTCATGAAATGAGCTTAGAAAACTAAGTTTAACATCTTATTCAATGCTGAGGGAAAAAAAGAGCATCTTCTCCCATGCTCGTAACAACTTGGCTAAAAAGGAAGTCTCAATGTCTCATTTTAAACACTGAAATTCAGAGCATCTGTTGCCTTTCCAGCTAAACCTCATCCCTACTAAGAAGCAAGAGAGGAAGCATTTTAATTTACTGCTGTAGCTGGTTTTGTTTTTCATTCTGCTCATACATTTGACCACATCCCAGCAGCACACACAGCCAGGCCATTGGGGCACAGCTGACAGCCGGGAACTGCCCTTGAACCATTTCTCGCTCACATTTAACCAAGTGTTAGATTTTTCTCTAAAAGCTATGTCTGAAATCAGTTGATCTTGTTTTTATTTGTTTATGACTGACTCTATATGTTCCTTAGGAGAACAGAAAGCTTAAACCCCAGGGTGCTATATTCTAGTGAATCTCTTTCCTTCTCCTCTCCCTTGACCTCTCTGTGCACGGCAGACAGAAGTGCCCCATTTCCAATGGATGTGTGTGGCACTCATAGCCTGGGAACACACAGCACTATTTCCCTGCCATGGATATTCTGTGCAGACCATGTTTGAGTCTTGGTTTTTGCACCAGTGAAATGGGGATAATTGTGTTTCTTTGATGTCCTGATAACAGTGCCTTGTGAGAGCTAAATATTTCTTTGCCACGGCATGTTTGGAAGCTCTGTATAGCAAAGGGTAGGAAGACAGCAGAGACATGGATCTGATGCAAAAAAATCAGGACAAAACAGAGAAGGAGGTCCATGGTTATTTCCTTGCTGTCCTTTGTCTCCTATTCTAGATCTGTAAGAGGATAAGGATTTTTTTCCACTTCCTTTGCCGAATGAAAAGATGACAACACAGCATACATTTAGGGACACCTGCTGAGAGAATAAAACACAATAAACATGAGCATGCTATGGTGAGAGAAATATTTTGCTTGTACAATAGACATTTTGATCCAGAGTTACAGAAAGTTTAAGCCCGTAAATTAAAATCAGTTCAAATGCTTCTGCTATTCAACCTAAGGGGTTTTTGTTGTGCTTTGCGGTTTTTTTTAAGCTGGAAAAATTTTGATCTCATGGTTAATAGAATTATGAAAAAGAAGAAAGTACTTCTAAACAAGATCTTCTAAGGTGTCCCCTGGGTCTATGATTTTAAACTGGTCTTGCATTAATTGCAGTTTCTCTGGCTGTTTGTTAGGCCATTGCCATGCTGCGTTAAGGTCTCGATGCTTTTATCTAGCCCTCCCCTATTCCCTGTTTGTTCTTCAGCAAGGATGAGAGGAACCCTTACAGTATGCAAATACATAATGCTTTCTATGCTTCTTTCTTTAGAGACATAAAAGGATTTTTTAAAAAAGGCAAGTTGAATACATGGCAATAAAGACATAAATCTTCAGAAGCAGGCAAGCTACACTCCCTCTGCACTTCACAAATGAAGCATGGTTTTTGCAAAGAAGGAGTTTGTTAGGAGAACCAGAGGAAGCAGGATTTCCATAATGATTTGCAAGAAAAAATTCTGTAACACATGGCACCGTATTTCCTTCAGAACTGCAATCCCCTTGGGACCAAATTCTTTACTACTTAATCACTGCAGTAATTAGAGATGATGTTGGCAAGTGTTCATTGAACGTTGTGTCATTTTACATCTTAAAACATTTTGGCGTTACTTTCCATTTCCTTTATTCGGTGTGTTCTGGTCCATCCCCTGGATGATTAGACACAGCTGGCCTTTGCTTTGGGACCAGGTCAGTTTTGCAATTAAGAGCTGTGTTGGTCTGCACTGATAAAAACAGGGGCTAAACAGTTCCATTTATGGTTTATAAATTACTTTTCCACCAAACATGTTTTATAATGACTTGTACACAAGAGACTTGATGTGAAACAAATCTGAGTGAAACAGGATTCCAGCCACAAAAAATTGCTCTGTCCTGCAGTGAGCCTTCAAATGTGGAAAATGCAGTAACAAAGTATGAATGAAGATCAGACTGCATGAAGCAGAACTCTGTAGATGGAGAATAATGTTGCAGCACCAAACCTGTGTGCAGAATGTGGCCGTGATTATGAGGAGTGCCCTGGGGACCGTGGGTGGCAAGTGACAACGACCACCAGCATCTGCCTAATGCTGCTCCTTCCCTCTCTGCTGCTCTGTACAGGCTGGCCAATGTGATGTCAGATGAGGAGAAAGGGGAAAGTGAAAGGGCTGTTCAACCCCTAAATCTGTCAGTTGAAACTTCTGTTGGTAAGGCTGGGGGGGCTGCACTTAAGGTGTTAATAATACATCTGGAAATAGTGCAGCCTGACTCCTCTGCATTTCAGGTCCGTGCCTGTAGCAGTCATTTTAGAAAAGTAGGAAAGGTTCTTCTTACAAGATATCATAATAGCTGAAAACTGCAGGTGTACCTTTCAGTTTTCTTAAAATCCAAGTATCATTGACTTGGATGTGCACTGTTGATGTGCACTGGTGTTGATGTGCACTGGTGCCATATCAAGGCGCCAGTGCACTGTGGAAGGTCCCTGCACTACTCTTGCAGGCTTAAATTGTCCTTTTACACTCTAGATCTTAATTTTTCAAAATGTTTATGTGTCTGTTACTTTTTAAAATAGGCTTTGATGAGGCATGGGAACATTTCAAAGGTTAGATGTGGAGGGTGCAGCAGTGGCCTGGCTGTGATACACACCTCTCCCTGAACCCGTGTGTTTTGCCCATCCTTTCAGATGGGCAGGCATTGCAGTGTCTCTCATAATTTGCCTTGGTCTTGGATAAAGAGTGTTTCCACTTTCAATCTCATTTCTTACAGGCTGAAACAGAAAATTCATCAAATGTAAAGTTCAGCTTAAATGACAATTTGTGTAACTAATGACCTTCTAAAAGACAAGGTGGTAGATTATGTCTTTTGAAATGCTTTCAGAGGAGAAAAACACACAGTAAAAATTATATGACAAATATAAAAAAAGGAAAAGAAAACAAAGTTAGTAACATAAGCAAGCCCTAGCAGCCATTATGCTTTTAAATTATCTCTCCACAGCCTACAAATCTTTGCTTTGACTCACGCACACCATACATCTAGCAAAGAGAGAAATAATATTTTTATTACCACTCAATTATAATTGATATACTACTGTATTATTTTAAAATGTGTGAAAGCTGAAAAGTACACACAAAAAAAAAATTAAAAATGGCAGGCAAGGAACAGCATATAAAAAGTGATAGAACTTTCTGAGCTTGTTTTATATACATCCCTTTCTCCCCTTATATGTACGTTCCAGGCAGACAAAAAGTACTAATGAAAATTGATAATGCATAGTAGCTCAAAACTGATTAAAGAAAATTACCTCTCCTTTTAATTCTGCTTACAAGTCTTTTCTGCAGTATTGATTATTTTTCAGAGGTAAGTGATATTATCTATTCTTTCTGTGATTAATCCATATTTCATTTTGCATGGTGGTTTTAGAAATCCTCTGAGGTCCAGAATTAGCAGGATACTGGTAACTCTAGAATAAAGCTAATGCTGTGACAGTTTCTAAGAAAAAAACTGGCCAAAGGCTGATTGTGCTGCTGCTGTAATAAAGACATCTATTAGTGTATTAGTTGTCTCACATACTAGAGAACAGGTTCTGGAATACTTTGAAACTAGAATTCATATTGCACCTGGCCAATTGCTTCCTTTTTCTAACACTAGCACTTAAAATTCCAGAGCTGTGGCTATACAGCAAATGCATGACAAAACCACTATTTATGATTTTGTTTGCTACTCTTAAATAATTTTGATGTTCCTTTTTTTCTTCCATTTCAGAGTCTGTCACTTATGTATATCTTCCAGGAGATGATGCTAGTTTTGTGCTGAAAGTTGTATCTCTCAGTCTTTGTTACATTCATCACGTATGCCAAACTGATACCAAAAGGGAGTATGTTTTTAAGCATTTTTATGTAGACAATTCAAGTACTGCCTTCTTTCCTATTTTTCCAGTGCAAATGCTGCTAAATCACCCTGAGACAGAAGGTGTTATGGGATGCACCTTAAACAAAGTGCTGAACAAGACAGTGGCTGCAAGGCCAGGTATCCTGATAGTGTGAATGGGAGTGTGAGAGCACTAGAGATTCCCAAATCTAGTGGCAATGGTAAAATATAGACAAGTTTCTGTGTCTTACTTCACCTGGGTTTCCATTCCTGGTAGTGCTTTTACATCCATTTAATGGATTAATAACAACAGGATGTGCTAATCCCTGCTGTTCAGTCTGTCCAATATGACCAACCCTCCTTTTGTTTAAAAAAAGCCTAAAAAGTGTGAACATGAGTGCTTACAGCTTGGCTCTGTCCTACAGCCCCTGTTACTGGGCAAACTGTGCATTAAGCAGCCTTTTGCAACCTTGGGGGCACAGGCTTTGTCCCAGGCTTGCTCCCTCGTGATTCCCCCAGGAGCCAGGATCAGATGAATCCAGAGGCAGCCTGAGCAACAGCCCAGTCCTTGCCTCTAGGAAGAAGGGCAGACTCTACTTTTTCCAGTGCTCTGCCATGCTGTGTGCTATCTGTTTGTGGTTTTTGTTTGTTTGTTTGTTTGGCTGGGTTTTGTTTGTTTGTTTGTTTTGTCTTGTTTTTTGTGTTTTTTTTTTTTTTTTTGTTGTTGTTGTTTTGGTTTTTTTTTTGTTTGTTTGTTTTGTTTTGTTTTGTTTTTTTGGTGGCGGTTTTTTTTGTTTGGATGGTGATGGTTTGTGGTGGGTTTTTTTTTGGTTTGGTTTTGGTTTGGTTTTTGGGTGGTGGTTTTTGTGGTTTGGTTTGGTTTGGTTTGGGGTTTTTTTGGTAACAATAAGAGTCTCCTTGTAACTCTTGAAGGCTGAGTAAAAAATCAGCCTGGAAAGACAAATGGCAAAATTACAGCTGACCTCACCAGGTTTTCTGCTTTTAAGCTCAGGATGCAGTTTATTACTAGCTGTGAGAAAACAAGGCAAGCTGAGATGCATCCTTTTCTCATTGACATAAATGAACTATTTTCTCTTCTGGGGCTCAAGACACCCTGCTCCAGGCCTCCCCAAAAAGAATTTGTGTTCTACAGCAATGATAATTATAAACTAGCCTCTGCTTCTGGCCACTTTAAGTCCACATGGTATTTCACATACTATTTTTTGTGCTGTCAGGCATAGAAGAATTCTATCATGCTGCAAAAAACCCCCATACACTGTAAAAATGAGCTTCACTTTTTAAGTCACGTCACAGTAAGTTGCCTTTGAGTGCATTATAAAAACTGTTATACTTCCTAGAAGAAAAGTTTCCTATTCTGTATTTTAAATTTCTGTGTGTTTCTTCAGAAGATAGAAAATCTGCAAAATTTGAAATCATGTTTATCTATAAAGCAGTATATTCATAAATGTTCTTTGTATTTTAAATGTGTTTTACATGAAGTTATAAATTACAACAGTGGCACAATTTCCAGATGTGTTTTGTATAAATATGGATTAAGATAAATGTAGCAGGTTGAGCTAAAATTACCAACTCAAATTCCGGTGCTTTTGATTATTTAGTTTTTGGATAACAGCCTAAGTGATGTATCCTTTTAAGAGGTATACCCTGAAGTGAGGGATGCATGTGCCTTCCAACCAGGAGACCAAGCACAGCACAGAAAATCAGTGGCAGTTGTGCAGTGGGTTCTGTCTATGTAAGAGTTATTTATATCCCATCAGACTGTCACAAGGAGTGCCCCTCTGGCTGGGAGCCTTAGCAGAGAGGTCACGGGCTCTAGGCAGAGGTAGACCGAGTTTCCTTCTCGGGCTTTGATGGACTTTATCAGGTCTGTCTCTGTTACCATAGTTTCCATTTTGTTCTCTAGATAAGAAATGAAAATATATAGTTCACAGAGGCCTTGATCAGTCAGTTGACATAGGGTCCCTGCCTGTGGTGAGGTTTAAGGGAATGAGAAGTAACTATGCAGAGTCCTGTTGTGTGTAGGTAAAAATCAGTCTTTTCTTTCCTCCTTCTTTTTTTCTTTCCTTGTTTGCTTTTAGCCATATCTCTGTTCACAGGAACTTGGTGGGACATCTGAATCACCAGCTAGGTAAAAGGATATCTTCACACAGTTTTATAAGTGTTGTCTAATGATTGTGCATTTCAGAAACTCAGCTGTTGTGTACCCTTCAGTGAGCTTGTCCAGCTCCACCCCTTTTGGCTATGGACATTTTTTTGGGAGTCCTACTCACATCACTCTTTTTGCACTGCTGTTCCCTTTCTGTTCTTGGGCTTCCTGCACTTGCAAGCCCAGTCTGAAATTTCAGAGCAGCAAGGACAGTGTCTGTACTGAAGCACTAAGAAGTTATAAAAGCAGTGGCTGCAGTTAACCACCACTAATAATACCTCTCTCACAGAAACAGTCATTGCCTTCAAATATCCTCTCCCTCCCTAAAATCACAGGGAGGAATCGCTGTTCCTTCCAGCACAAGAGAGACTGCATGAAGGTTAGGGACAAGCCTCCACTGCCCATTACTCTCCCTATTTCACTGCCAATGGAAATTTCAGATCACTTTATTCCCATGCAAGTATCATTCCCCCAGCTTTCTTCGTCTCTGGGCAGTGGCCAGGACTTTGGAGTTAATGCAAGTATTGTTGTGCAAAAGCAGTATTATCTGTCACTGTTCCTTTTACCTTAATGTATTGATACTATCTGCAAGTGAAGGAAGGCAGTATGTGTTTTCTTTTAATTTATTTTGCAGGCACTGTTAAAAGGTAGGGAACTCATTATGTTCCAGCTAGACAGGAAGTTTTATTTACAATTCCTTACCTCAGTGCAGCTGTGGCAAATTATATCAGCCCTGCAATTCGTGCATTATCATTACTTCCTCACTTTCATACCCTTTCCAGAATTACACTACCACTGACCTGATGAACCCATTTTCTTTTAAAATCACTCCTATTTTATATTTAGAGATTGCTTGGGAAAACTCAACAGGAGCAGCTAAAAGAGCAGGCAAGTTGGCTGTGTATAATCAAAAGGTCAGTCTATTTTCAGGTACTTCTTTAGGGCTACTGCTGAAGAAAGCATGGAGCCATCTGTACCCATACAAGTGTCAAAAGTTTGTTCTCGCACACAACACAAAGGGCAAAGCCAGGGAAAACAGCCACTGATGCCTCCTGTTTGATCCTGGAGGCTGCAGGGTGCCTGAGAAGATACTCATCCCAGGACACAAACAATTCACCTCCCACCTGCCAAGAAACAAAGATTCACTTTTTGTGCTGTTGCTTTGAACTCTTTCCCATGCACTGACAGCAAGACTCATAGATGGAGCTGAAGTGGATGGGTGACAGTATGATAGGGATCAATGACTCTTTGAGGGTTACTTACCTCTTCTGCAGAGATCAAAACCTTTGTAGTTTACCCCTCTGTTCAACTATCCCTGCTAACTACATCATCATGGAACTATAATCCCAACCTCCAATATTTGTGGGCTCATCTATAGACTTGAGCTCCAGCAACACAGGATCCCTTCCCTTTTCTTGTGGTTCCTTAGCCCACTTCTGCCTCTACCTAAAAAAACATGCTTTAGCATCACAGATAGTAAACCTGCAATTCTCCAGCTGAGCAAGGCAGCATAGTGGGACAAAAAGCTTTGTTTTCTCTTGAGTTTGCAATAACTTTCCCTTCCAGCTCAAGTCCCTCTTTGGCTCCCTGCATCTCCATCTCCACTGTACATTTTGTGCTCCTATTAGAGAGTAACTAATATGCTAAAATATTAGAGAATATACTAGAGAAATGTACTCTTTTATTGGGTGAACTCTGAATTGCTGCTGCTCAGTTTGCTATGAGTTGTGAATCTGCTCTGAGTTATTTTTACCATTGAGAATTACCAGCTTTATACTGTGTTTTGCACAGGAACTCAGCTGCCCTTTCACTCCTTTGTTTGTAGTTCCTGTTCCAAGGAAGCTGCCGGCTGTTCCCAGGTTTCTCTTTCTTTCTCCCTCTTAGTATCCTGTTTAAATACAAGAAATGCAAATAAATTATTTGAATTCTGTATTTTGCATGGAAACTTCCTGCTGAGACTTCACTTACGCCAACTGATATCTTCTCCCCGCCTGGAGAAAACCTTTGTCCTCCAGACTGAAGACAGGCACTTAAAAGTAAACCTGTTTGGTCTGCCCCTATTAACCAGCAGTGCTGACAGAGAAAATCGCTTTTCCCCTGTGTTCAGCACTAGAGAACCACAGGATTGAGACTGTTTATTCAAACTGCTTTATTCTTTGCTATCATCCAATGGGACAGGCTGAGTCACTGTTCGATTCTCATTTCTCTTCACGTGAAGGTTTCAGCTCCCTTGGACTGCCACGAATCCCAAGCAAGGATCCTGGTTTTGTCCTGACAGCAACCCCCATGTTTCCATTGGACTTCCTGGACTGGCAGTCAGAGAGACTATTCCCCTGGGCTCTGAACTCCTCCTCTGCTTGGGATAATGGGGAAAGGCATCAGCACAGGCTGCCATATGGCACCACCTGGGAGATTTTATGTTACTTTTTGTGCTGCCCTTCTCTCAACAGGGCAAGCCCTTGGGGCAGATAAGGATGTATTAAGTGACTGAAGACATACATTTTGCTCCCAAAAGGTGTCAGTTCAGTATTGCTGCAGATGAGAGGCAACTGTTCTGTTTCTGTCCTTGGTCTGAAATAATTTTCACTGGGATTGCTGAAGGTCCTTCTTTGCTGAATGCCACCTCTGTGCAATGCTAAAACGAATATTCTGTTTAATGTTCTCTTTCCCAACCCTTTGTCTTTCCTTCACCCAGGATAACTGCCAGCATGTTCATGAGTTTTTCCTTTGAATGAAATTTTGCTCTAGCTGTGGGCAGAATATAGAAAAAAAAATCAATAGCTGTTAAGATATGTGATACTGCAGGATATGGGATCCTACTGGTAGAAAAAGCAAGGACCATTTATTTATTCACATACCCGAGTGCCTGCATTCATAGTCTGACCTCACTGCCCAGGTCCTGCTCTTCCCCCAGGTTTTCAGTGGGGTTTTTTGTTGCCAAACTCTGAGCAGAGGATGTTCTGCCCATTGCATTCTGCCGTGTTCTGTGCTAGTTGCTTGTGAAAGTGCCTTCAGGTATTTTCCCAGGGCTCACATTTATTTGTTCGAGAACAAGTTAAGAAAGAAGAGTGACTGGAGGTTTTAAAACCCATTTTCTTTTTATCTAGTGTTCTGTTAAACCTTTCCTCCTAAGCAGCTTACAATAATATAAACAACCTGCAGAAAAAACTTCCTGTCAATCTACTGCTATAAATTCCTACAAGTCCAGGGGCTTCAGGAGCTGTATATTGCACTGAGAGCCCTTGGAGTCAGAGATAACTATCAGATAATTCACTTCTCGAAAAAATACTCCCCTGTATTCAGAGTGAGTGGAGAGTAGGAAGGGGGAAGAGAAGATGGGAGGAGGTGTGCTCAGAGCAGGGGCGGGAGTGGGGTACCTGGCCAAGGAGGTGTGGGACGAGCCTGGAAACCAAGGGACACACAGGTGCAGCAGCTGAGCAAGCTCTTGCCTCTCCCAGTGCCCCTGGCTGTTGCTTTACCAGGCTCCTTGGCTGCACACCTTCTTGCTGGTGTAAAACACACATTTTTTTCTTCCAGCTTGTGTGGGTGCAGCCCAGGATTCAGCCCCTGGGGCTGCTTTAGCACAGAGAGCAGCCGTGGCTCTGTGCTGCTTCGGCTTTGGAGGGGCTCAGGAATAACGAGCAAAATCTAATTAAGAAGAGTGAAATACAGTAGGGTAAGTCAGCTGCACTGGAGTGTGAAATGGAGCCATTATAAAACAAAACACTGTACAGCAGCAACACAGGAGCTCCACAGCCTTACAGGGTGCTGACAGACTTCCCTGGCAGCAGAGTGGGAACGCAGCGGTGGGAGCTGGTAATGTGTCAGACTGTCACTGGCATGGCAGGGCTCCTGGTCAGCACAGCTCCTGCTCACAGGGCCACGGGAGAGGGGAGCATGTCAGGGCAGCACATGGCCTGGCCAGGCTGCAAGAGGATGAATGGCAAAGGGGCTGTGAGAAAGCATTAGGGCAACCAAAAGAGGAGGGAAGGAAAAAAAAGCTGGGCAGTGAGGGGTGACCATGACAGACAGGTGTGGAGCAAGGCTGGGCCTTTCCCTCCAGAAAATGAAAAACTCTGCAGCTATTTAGAGCATGGGTTTCCCGTCCAAACCACTGGTAATGGCTGTGAGAGCTGCTCTGCTCACAGGGTGCCACGCTGAGGGCGAGCGTGAGCCACCACTCTGCTCTGGGAGGGATTCAGCAGCTCCATGTGTGTGCAAATTTGCCTCTTCAGTGACAACTTTTTTAAAAAAAAAAACCCTCCAAAACAACACCCTCCCACACACATCTTTGAGTTGGTAATGTTCTGAGATCAACAAGTAAAGCTTTAAAATACAGAAGGTGTATTTGTTCTTCATGATGCTAGAATTTATGAAATAATAGAATTAGCTATATTATTTGAATTGATTTTTTTTTTAATGAGAAGAAAATCATTTAATCTTGCTGGAAAAAAACCATCTTTTGAAACAGGTAGGAATGGTTTCAATACCCATAAAATATTTTTAATAGTAATTGCTTGCAGTTGCTTCTCTCTAAAAGTTGGAGAAAGGGCATCTTGAATGCATTACAGTGAGTTCAGCCCAAGTGAATCTGCTTTCAAGTATGCAAGAAAGGATATCCACAGTAATAGGATTAGTACAAAGAGAACTTGTCTTTGTATTTAAAATCCTAAGGTTAATTTGTCTTGGTTCCACCCCTCCAAAAATTTTGTAACAAATTTCTTTTGCCATTCATTACTTAACGATGTTTCCCTGCTAAATGCTCACAAGAAATATCTCACACCTGCTGGGAAAAATCATCTGTAAAGGTTATCCTCAGTAAGGCGTGGATGTAAAATGTCAAAGGACAACTTCATCTCTTTCTCCTTCTTCATCCCCCACCCTTACTACAGGCAGGAAAACCAGGGGAACATTTGCACAGCTGTCAGACAGGCAGGAACCTGCTTGCCTCCAGCCTCTCTCTGCTCTCACGAGAGCCTTGGCATGTACTTATTTTAGCTATCAGAGTGTCCGAAGGTAGAAAACTGAAGGCAGAGGAAGTTAATAATTTATTAAAGCTTTGCTGGAGAACAGCAGACCACAACACCTGCCACTGTCACCCGAAGGACAACTGAACAATGAGGCCAAGAGGCACCCCCTCCCTGTGTGGAGAGGAGCAGCAGCCAGGGACCCTGCTGCCACAGGGGCACAGGAACACAAGTAGATTACCCCTGGCTTCAGGATATCAGGTTGTTGGCTTCACTCCCCTTTTCTTAGGGTTTCAGCCCTCTGCTATTCCCCTGGTCTGGAAAAAATGTGGCTAAACTTTTCTACTTTGTGACCCCCACAAACCCCAATGTATTTAATGCACCAACTTCTGTCTTAGTGATGTGTAGTAGGTTTTTAGTCCTGCCCTCCAAAACCAAGACACCGCAGACCAACTGAAAGATTCAGATTCAAATAGTGATTTTTTTCCCTAGGTTTTTTTTCTTCTTGCTACATGTAGATATTTTGGAGTTTTTTGTGTTTGGTAAATACTAGTATTTGTGAATGCACCTGTTAATGTAGGTGGTAGACCTATGCAGGAAGCCAAAGCTGCTCACAGAAAAGTCTTTGCAGGATCAGTTTTATGTTATACCCCACATTTCTTCAAACCAGCAAGGAAGAAAGTCTCTGTGCTTCTGAGATCAGCATTCATTCTCCAGAATACTCTAGGTGTTTGTTATTAATCATCTGTGTTACTAACCATCTGTGGTCTATTTGTAGGATGGAGAACCAGCAGCAGCAATTATGATCAAGCCTGGCTGCAGTCTTTGGCCTTGTGTGCTGGTTTTGGCTGGGGTATAGAAAACCTTCTTCATCTTACTTCCATGAAGCCAGCAGGCCAAAGCTTGACACATTCTGTACTTTGCAGTGCTCTTTTTGACCCATGTTGCTTTTGCATCTTAGGTGAGGAACTCCTGAAAGCTGAGTGTGCTCTTTGTCGTTCCTACCCAGTGACTTTGTGCAATTCACATGGCTGATCATTCTGGCACCTTGTGAGTGCTAGCAAGGGCTCACAATGTGCTAGCAAGGGCCATGTAGCTTTACAGTACAAACTTATTAAAACAGCAATGTCCTGGAAACCAGAGAATCTGAGAGTCTGATGAAGGTCTGGGATTTGTGACTGCAGAGATTTTTCATTGGCTAAATGCAGCCCATGGCAGGAGCCACACTGGTCAAGGTCAAAATTCCAACATTTTTGTCTTCTCTGTTCCTGGTGTTTCTCATATTGGTTTTACCTTTTGTGTTATTTGGGTTTCACATATTTGTTTACTTTGTCTATTGCAGCCAATGAACAGAACAAGTGTCTGATTATAAGAGATCTGGTTGAATTCAGTGGGTGTTACAGTCAGAGTTCTCTGCCCTTTCCTCTTGAGTATGCTGTGCTGTGTATTGATGGAACTGGGTAAAATAGCTCTTGTGTATCTTCTGGAATCAGCCCAAGGTAGTTTTGCCAAAGCAGTGTCTCTCTGTCAGTACCATCTTTCCTATCTTGATGTTTCTGTGACAAGATTTTTTTTTTTTTTTGCCTACACAATATCTTGATAATGAGGTTTATTGACTCTACCTGATAGAGGCATTTTGCACCTATACCAAAGAATTTTGAAGAAAGTCTTTACAACCCCCCCAGAAAACCTGTCCAGGTAAAGTTTGATGTGTGACACGTGTACGCATGTTCTCATTCATTGTGGGTTTAGATAAGTGTGTTCACAATGGGTAACAAGAGCACAGAAATACCTTGGGAGTATGAAGAGACTGTTTCTGTTCCTTAAGCTTTGATAACATGTTGACATCCTTACTGAAACTACAGAAAGGGTCAATATCCTTTGCTGTCTTTTCCAGTGACATGTTTTGGATATTTCTCTTTTTGTTCACATGCCTTCTCTGTTCTCAGGTGAATACAGTTGTAGCTCTCTCTTATGGACAGCACTTCTCTGTTTTGTGCTATGTCATAGAGATACAGATATCTGACAGCTGCAAAACATGCTTCAGATAATATACTGAATCCTGGTGGTGTGACAAGCAAAACCCTGGAAAATCCTCACTGCTTTTGTAACTGCATAACAGGAAACCCCTAATGTTGGGTTCATAAAGGATGGCTTTGCAGGGCTATGAGAAAATCCTCACTGTGGTTTTGGAGGTTTTAAAAAAAATCTCTGCTATTATTTTTGTAACAAAGTTTGCATCTCTTTTCAAGTTCATGACCTTGGCAACATAAATATATACAAAACTTCATCACTGGGATGATACATTTTTTGTATTTTTTCCTTAAACAGTCATTTTCCCCTGGGGATATCCTTGCCCCTTATGCCAGTCTCCCCTGCTTCTTTTTTTGAAATATGTGAAAGCATTGGCTCCAGCTGTTCTATTGTTTGGAAAGACCTCAACACAGCTGGAGATTATAGAGAGAAATGTTGTTTAATGGGCACAAAAGGACCTGATGGCTGCTAGCAGATTCCTGGTCAGTGGGTAGCGCTGCTGCTACCCTGCTTGGGACAGGGCACGTGCCAGGGTCCTCTCTGTGTGCTGCAGGGCACAGCCCTGGCACTGTGACACTGATGTCTGCTGCCACCCCTCAGCTCTGAGACATGAGCTCTTCCCAGCCTCAGTAAGTCCCTTCACTCTTCTAGTCCACATGTTTCCCCAGGCTGCCTACAAACCTACCAAAGGCAGATTATTATTCTGGACCCTCATTTTCAGCGTGAGTGTTGAGAAGGGAAAGTAAGGTGTAAACACAGCCTTTCCTCTGCTGGGGTCACAGTGGGTGCTGTTAATGTGGTTTTTGACTTGACACATTGTTTCCCTTTCCTGGATTAACCCCAAAAATATAAAAAGGTTTCTAATAAGGCTGGTTGTGTTATCAGATATCTTTGTAATTACAGGAGCATGATCTGTGGCATGCACATCTGTATCCCCCCAGATAACTGTACTGCAAAGAAAGTTTCTCATTCTATTCTTAAATAATAAATCTTTTGCAGCCACCCCCATATTAATATTCATCAAGGAAGGCTAGATAGTCAACAGCAGAATCCACAGAAGGTTGCATATCTGGTCACAGAAGCAGAAGGGTTGTCTCTTAGAGCTGGAGCACTCTCTGTGTCCCATAAATGTCTCTTGAATCTGTGCATCAAGGCCATCCCTGAAAGCTGGGGGTATTAGCAGTTCTTGTGCACCAAATGAACTCAGGCATGGATTCTCTGTTGCTCACCCACAGCTTTCAGGTGCTCATTCCCTTCTTTTTGCTCTTGATCTGCCTGTATTTGGACCTACTGAATTGGAGGGGAAGGGCTTGTGTGTAGCTTTTCCATTGTGTGATTTCCAAGCTCTGTCAGCAATGCTTAAGTGAGCTGGGACTTCTCTGAGAGCAGATTATGTAGGTGGAAAAATTTCACCAAAAAGAAAAGCATATGCACAGCAGGCCTGTGAAACAGCAGTGCTAGAAGACAATTTTTGAAGGTCAGAATTATTATAGGACATTAATTAGCAGACTGATAATGCTCAAATTGCCTTAGCAAATTTAGACACTGTGTAAGGCCACATGCTGCAAGGGGTGCAGGCACCTGAAAGGAATTTGGACACTTTAACAGAAAATGTGTCCTGCTCAGAACAGAGCTAGAAGAGCATAATGACAAAACAATATGACTTCCCTAAAGTAATTAGGAGGTGGTAGTGAGAGTAAATAAGCTTTTGCAGAATATAGTATTAGTGAACCAAATGAGAGCAAATAAACTGTGTGTCAGTGTAGGAAGGAGAAGGTAGCTAATCCTGGATTTTAACAGTGGTACTTGAGCTGCTGGCAAAAAGCAAAAGTGTCTTTGCAAAGCGGGGAATTACAAAACAGATTGAATATATTTACCAATTCCTGATCCCAAATGTTTCCCAACCATCAAAAGTCTTTGGTGCATCAGTGAGGTCCTCATTTGGCCCCTAGAGAGCTTGGGTAGGTTACATAGCTATCAGGGACAGTAGTTTCCATGCATTTACATTTCTAAGAGATATTAATAAGAAGTAAATCTGAAACATATTTATTTTTTCTTGCTCTTAAATTCAAAGTAGATCCTGGCTGGACATGTATTCCTTGCAATTCAGGAGTTATTTTACTACTTCTTTTTTGATAATATCATATTGGCTAAAGAAATACTTGGACACTTATTCAGGGGAGTTACCTGTTTATCTGGTAATTTTGTGCATATTTTAACAAGATATTAGCAGTTGGAGGGGAATAATAATCAACTTTTAAGTTTTCTTCCTTTTTATGGGTGGCTGAACTGCAGAATTAAAATTGAATTTGGAAGATGGTTATATTTAGGGAATTGACTTCATTCGTTGTAGACAGAGTATTTCTGAAACTTGGAGTAGCATTTGGCTTCCATCCCTAGCCTTCAACTTGTAAAAGCGCACAATGAGGGTAGGCGTGTGGATGTATTTGTGCTCAACTTACTCATAAATATAAAGGCTTTATAGGCTTTGTATATCATACATACATATGGAAGACATCTATGTATATGTGATTTATATATATATATTCTTAATGGTATTTGCCAAGAAATGGTTCTAGTACTGCAACATTATCTTAAATTACCTATTAGAGGTAGTTGTGAAAACTATATCTAATTTTCTTCTCAACTGCATGAAAAAAATTCTTAATGTTTTACTGTGAGTTTTGTGATAGAGTATAAAACAAATTGGAAAGAGAACCATGTCTAATATTTTTCCATTATGAATTTCCATTGAATTGGCTCAACAGCCCACGATAAAGTCAGCTGAAAATTTCTTTTTTTTTTCCTTCATTTTTGATGGGGACACATAGATTGAGGTTAGAACTCTCCAAAGATTATCCGCTGAGTGCCAGCTTTTAATGAATCCCATTTGTTTTCTTGATTAAGTCTGTTATTACCCCTGTTTAGTCTTGTCACGAGCCCATTAGCCAGAATTTTCATATCATGGTTTAGAAGAGAAATTAGCCTAGAAGAGCAGCAGTCATCATCAGTCCATTTTCAGTGTATTTAATACAGTTTACAATTTATGAATTCAGGAACCTGTAGCCTCATACATATCAATTAAAAAAAAAAAAACAAACCCAACAACAACAAAAAACAACCCAAACAACTGTTGTTTGTGGTGAAATTCACAGGCCAATAAGGGCTGCAGTCAAATATTGAGTTGTGGTGATAACATTGTGTATCACTAGTGTGCACACATCACTGGTGTTCACCTTGGTGAACCTGCATCTGACAGGCTGTGTCAGGTCTATGATTTGTGCGACAAAAGCTTCTTTAGGAAGAATCAACTCTCAAAAGGTTTGACCTCTTATTTTCAAAAGATAAGTATACAGGAGGCTTACTGAGCCATGTGGTCAGTCACGAAGTACTCAAGAGCTTTGGAAGTGCTTAAAAGCCATGTGATGGGTACAGTGGAAAATGTATACACGTGTAGCAACGTTTTTGACATTCTTGACTTTCTTGAAAATGTTGTAAGAATAACCCTTTAGGAATTTAAATATCTCCATCCCTTTTCAGATTCTCTAAATGAAAAGAGCAGCATAGGGTGAGGTGTACTTTTTAAATGACATTTTGTAAATTTCAAGGGATGCCATTTCAGCCTCTCCTGGAAGTGTGAAAACTTGGCCAGTCGAATTTGCAGAACTGCCACACAAGTATTTCAGTGGTGAAAAGAGCCAGAATGAACTGCAGCTGAATCATGGGGTTGTGCCCTGCCATTATTTTCTAATGGGAAACATGACTTGGCCATGTGCATGGAAGCCAACATTGCAAATATTTGGACATCATGCCATTACTTAATATTATCCATTCAATGCCCTCTTTCTCTTTCTTGTTTTCTTTGTGCCACTCTAAATGACTTGGCTGGCCTGCTGGCATTTCTCTTTTCCTTTCAGCTTTTTCTGTTTTCTACCTCCTTTTCTGTAATTTCTGAAATGGAGGGGATCTTGATGCTTGGAGCTTAGAGCTCCCACATCACTTTGTATTGGATGAACAGTGTGAGAAACATCCAGTAATCAAAGTGAAAACAACTCCAATCATATCACTGTTCCACAGGAGCTCCTGAAGATATCTGGAAGAATTTGCTACATTTCTGGCCCCAGAGGCTATTATGGAGAACACCAGTTGGTAATCACAGCTTTTTATTTTCTTTTTTTTTTATTTTCTTTTTTTTTTAATTTTCTTTTTTTTTTTTGCTTTTTTTTTCCCTTTTTTTTGGCTTTTTTTTTTTTTTTTTTTTTCTTAACCTATGGGAATTACTGAAGGAAAATATTTTCCCATATCCTTACCAGAGATGGATTGAAAGAGAAGGACCCATTTCATCACTAACCATGTCTAAATTACTTAATTTCTTAGCTGGATGGCAGAGAAGTATCTTTACAAAACTGGTATATGACCATGACTACCTCTCCAAAAAATTATCTCCTAAGAATAATTCAGATGCTGTAAGAGAAATGTACTCTCACAAAAAGCAGTTTTCCCAAACCCCTGTAGTTTCCCTGCACAATATTCTCTCTAGCTACAAGCCTCTCTTCCTTTAGTAAATGTATTATAACCCTTTCAGTCTGTTCTGCTTTACATACTCCACACCATGAATCTCTAACAAGGTTATGGGTGAGTAACAGTTTAAATTACTTTCAAATACAGCTGAAAAGCCTATTATAGATGCAACCTTGAACTTTAATTGTATAAAGATGGCTACTTCCTTAGCATTCACACTAGTGATAAGAGTTTCTTGCTTGTAAGTCTTCTGGGACTTTCTGGCTGTGTTGGCAGCTATTTATTCTGCCTCTAGACTTTGAAAAGAGAAATGCAGACATTTAAACACTGTAACTTCACAATATCTATTGAAATTTGTAATGATGAAGGGTGTAACATATTTGAGTCAGAGAAGTCAGCCTGGTTTAATTATGTTATTCTTCCTGCTATTTTACGAGGCTACACAAGAGGTTGCTGAAATCCAGCGTTTGTTTTCAGATATATGTTCACGCTTCTTAAGGAAATGATTATAAAGAGCCAGAGAACCTTTGAAATGATGTTGCTCAAAGATTTCCCAGCATTGGCACAAACTAAGCAAATAAGGGTAAGCTCAAAGGATCCATGAAAGATAAACAAAATCTCTTAAGGCTGGCTTATAGTTGGTAATGGAAAAATCTGGAAGTGCTTTTGTGGTCTCATAAGTGCTTTTGTGGTCTCATAGTTTCAAAGCTTTTTGATACTTCTGATTGAAAATATCACCATCAAAACAAAACAAGCAAGACCCAAACAAAACCCACTGACCCCCCTCCCCCAAGTCAGTGTGTTGGGTTGGAACATCTGTGGACTGAAAGCTCTCTTCACAGCAATGGTACCTCTGCCATGGCCATAGGCTTGGACTTGATGGGAGGGATTATTTCCAGAGCTGAACATTTGTACTTCATACCTAAGAAATATCTGTTAAACTTTACAATGAGGGTAGCTGCAGCAAAGGTGTGAGCAGCTTGATGAAGGTGGAAATGAGGTTGCTGCTCATGCAGTTCAAACAGCTTACAAACACATCTCAGACACTGGTATCAGCCAGGGGTCTGCTCAGTCCTGGAGCAGCTGTGTAAAACACCAAGTGAAGTTTTCTTTGTTTTGTTTTTACCAAAAATGAGCTATGCTATCTCATGTTTGTTAAGCATAGATATAAAAATTTTGCCTTGAATATATTTGATCATATAGTTCACGTGTTCTTTAGATTAAAATATACTTATTAAACTAATTCACTTTCATTAAATCAAGGATAATGGGGTGTGAGTATAGCTCCCAGAGAGCTTCAAGATGGAGAGCCCTGTCATCCTTCCACTGCCTGCAGTATTCCTTGAGCCTCCGAGACACAAAGCAATGCTCTGAGCCACTGATGCCTCTGTGGTAGCACATTTGCCCTCCCTTAGTTGAAACTTTTAAAGACATTTTTAGGCTTTAGAGTTTGATACTAACTGTCCACTTTAGCTAAGATATTCTTAATCAGACTTATTAGAACACAAAGAGTAGCACTTGCAAAAGAAAATTGGATTCAGAGTTGCACTGAAATTTTGTGATCCCTGGGCAGAGATTTGAGATCTCTGTATTTTCTCTTCATTCAAAAAATGAGACGTGAATTCTAAAAATTAGACACATTTTTGAAGATTATTTTCTAATTTTATAATTCAGCTAGTGAAATGTGGCTAAGTGAATATAGCATATGATATTAATTAACAGGAAGATGCATGTCCTCTTTAGGATACTTATCAACAGCATTGGGGAGGAGATGTCAGCAGGAGCACTGTGGTGATAGCATTGGGATATTATGTAATGGACCAGTGGACCAATCCTGAATAATACTGACTTATGCCAACTCCTAAATCAGCTCAGCCCCTTCCTCTTACCCAAAGCCTTCCCATCTGGAAAACAGATTCATTTCTAGGAAGAATGTAATGAGACAGTCCTCAAGGTATGGGCTTTTGACTGATTAAACAGTCATATGCCAAGTCCCTTTATGGTGCCACAGAAGGAAGAAAAACTGGTAAAAAATTAGAATTAATATACTACATTAAATAATAAACAATGTAGCTTTTCTGCTATATAGTAAGCTTCTAGAAACTTCTAAAAATGCAAAGAAACATTTTACTTCCTTAAATATTTTTTCTTTTGACTATTGAGCAATTATGCATCTTAGAGGTGGTTAATTTTGTGAGCAGAATATTAATAATTTATGAGTGTGTTCAAGGTATTGATCATACAAGGGTAGAAGCATTATGCTTGAGCTCCTTCTGTAATCCATTAAAAAGGAAGTAAATTGCTTCAGTTTCATAATAAAATACGAGGCTAGCAGACTGTAGTTTAAAACGTGTAGTTTAAAAGTTGTTTTCCTCTTTAAACTGCAATCATCCATCGTTGGTGTGGTGGTAACACACAAGGATTTGCTGGGACTCAGCCACAGGGATTCAACCCAGAGGCTCTTTCTCCTTCCCCCAGTGCCCTGCCCATGCCCCCTCCAGCCCTGCCTGCCTGCCCCATGATCCCGTCTCTTGCTCTGGGCACCTTCAGGGTCTGATCTCTGCAGCCACAGCAGCTGGGCTCAATTTCACCTGTTTGTAGCCTGTTTCTTGGGACACTACACTTGGAAGTCAACTGGAGTTATGTAAATTCTCCTGAGGAAATAGTGGGGAGACGGCTGCAGAACCAGATCTATAGCTTGTCTTTTTTTTTTTTTTTTTTTTTCAGCCCTGACTGTTTTCTCATGGTTGAGCACAAATACCATAAACATTGTATTTATGCAAGGTGAGTACTTGCAGCAAAGTCCAAAAGGTTTCTATAGATCCAGGAATCTACCTGAATGTGATTGCATCAGGGACTTAGTGTGGCTTTGAATTATTACCCCATTTTACCATGGTTGCATGAATAAAGCTTTAATCCTCAGGCTCAAGATTGTAGGGTGTTTCTGACAGGAAGAAACATAGGCATTGAAACCAATGAGTGCAATCCCTCTCCTATTCCTCTTCTAAGGTAGAAGAAAGAATGGTATAAACCAGAGGAAATAAATAATTGGTGCATAATTTTATTAATCAAATTCCTTCTGGACCACCAATCTCATTATTTGTTTATCAGCCAGGCTTCTACTAAATCTATTCACAATTAAAAAAAAAATTACCAAGTGAATAGTATTGAACCAATCCTTAATTAGGGCGGCTTAGATGTCTTGTATAATTAACTGGACTTTGTGTATAATTATTTCCTGATAGTTGGAATTGTTTTCCACAAGTAACAGAGCAATAGTAATAGTAACGCCAAAAAAATCTTTGATTTTTCAGAATTGAATAATTGCCAGGCTTATTGTGCTTAAGTTGTGTAAGACCTATTTGTTCCCACAGATAGCTAAAATAATCACATCAATTTGTCTGGGCCACAAAGGGAAGTTTTGCGAACCCAGTTCTTTTAATGTAGAAATAAATATGCATTCAAATCTTTGAAATGTGTCTTTTCTAATGTGTGTTTTATGGTGGCCAGCCTGAGGTGACTCCTCAGACAACCACATGTGAGTCCTGGTCCCTAACCAGAGAGAGAGATTAAAGCTGGTGGCCACTATGACCATGCTGGGTCCTGCTCAGTGAAATAAATAACTGGAACCAGCTATCGCTGATACTCCAGAGATGAAAAAGCTGCAACTCAACAAAGATCTTCCTGGGCCTCCTAACCAGCAAGGGCACTGAGTGACCCTGTGGCTGGGGTGCAGGGATGAGGCTGTCCAGGAGGTGTGCCCACACTGGTGACCGTGCCACGTGCCACCACCAGCACCGTGCACCCAGCCACTCTGCAGGGAGGGACAGCACGGAGCACCTCTTGGTTGGTGCCTCAAGAAACTTCTGAATTTAACAAGACCTCACTAATGTAAGTGATTCTTTGTGAGAAGCTGGAGACAAGGTAAACAGTTTTTATTCATGGTTTATCACTACTCCTTTAGTCCTCCCTTTTGGAGCTGGCTTAGGGCACAGTGTCAGAAAGCTGGAGGAATGCTGCAGGAGTGCCATACACAGTCACTCTCATGTGGGAATGCACCTGTCCTGCTGTGGGGAAGCTTCAGCAGACTCCAATCTATGGCCCCTTGGAAAGAGGTGTTTGCTAGACCACTGCCTCTGATTTTAAGAGAATGAGTATCTGTGCTAATATAAGAAAAAAAATAGTCATGTTACAACTCAGGGTTGTTTGGAATTCATTATGAAGCTGCATGAAAGAGCATGTGGGTTAAACAGGTTCACTGCTAATTAATACCTTTACTCCTAACGAAGTAGCTCCTTGCTCCTGGGGTTAGGCAGAGTGTGAGAAGAAAAACAAGCAGGCAGTTGTCTGCAGGCTCTTTCAGGACTGAAACAGCAAATGAGTATGTGTAAAATTTAGGGAGACAAGCACCAGCACAAGGTGTAACTCATCACCACCCAACTTGCAACAGCCCTAAGGCAGCAGGGCTGAATGTGTATGATCAAAATAAGTCTTTGTTTATAAAACTCTGAAGTTCAGAAAACCAACAAGGGTTTTTCTTTGTATAATTTTCTGTGAGATTTGTTTAATGTGAGTAGTCATCCCGTGAGAGTCTCAGGTGGTGCTATGTTGTGTTCAGGCTAGAAAACGCAGAGTGAGTTATGAGAATTATTCATCTGCCCCTGTCCTCTCTTCCTGGCAAAGATTCCTCTGATCTGCTCATCTATAAGGAACCTGGTGAATTTGGGTCACTGCTTTCAGATCACCCCGTTGCCGACAGTGTAGCCGAGGTCTGTAAGCACGTGAACACTTCCAGGATGTTGAGAGGATGTGAGCAGTCTCACTCCTGGAGGGTGGAAAGCATGGTGTGCAGTGTTGCCCTGACAGCCATTCCTGTTTGTCCTGTTCATGAATTAACTGACCCATTGCCTATGCATTTTATATTACTAACTAATGTCTAATTATTTTTTTCACTGTTGAATTCCTTGCAGCTCTCTTTAAAGTTTAGTAGGTAAGAAGATTAAAACATAAATGCCATTAAATATGCTTTAAATATCAGACCTATTGAAATACTTCCAGGTTCTGTATCCTCTTAAAAAATAATCCCTATTCAAAACAGAGAGGAAATGTCATCTGCATGAGTGTCTTCTGAGTTTAAGATTGGATTATACAGGGAATTATGTAAAATAGCTTTGGAAATCTGATAATTAAAAAAACTTTGGACTCTTTTATTTATGACATTTTAAACCTCTGTAACATTTGGGGAAGTTTTCTGTGTTGTACATGTGCTGTTGATCTCACGTGTAAAATTTTCTTGCATAACTTTGTGTGAATTAATGGTCAGGGAGTCTGAATTCAGGTTCAGTCAAGCTGGACATGCTGGGATTTGAAGGCAATTACTGTATCTACATGAAGTTAAAGCTGGGGTGTGGGTATATTAGGATGTTGTTCTCAGCCAGCTTGTGGGATGTCCTCTGTCTCCACAGGGAAGTCAGGAAGAAAATAACCAGAGGCTAATGTTAGCTGAATTGCTTAGGAATATCCTCCCATATAATCCTGTATTGGAGCACAACATACCCAAATAGAAGTCCTCAAAATTTCAGTGCCCATTTATTAATGAGCACAGTTACTCCAGTGAGTCCCTCTGAAAAGGGCCAAATAAAGTCCCATCCCAGCCATTCCAGTTTGCACATTTAAGTGTTGTAGCACAAAAGACAGATGATCGGGACAGGGCTTCTTGGCTGCTCCAAGTCCTGCAGGTTGTGCCCAATGCAGAATGCCAAAACATCTGTAGGATGCTTTCCATGAGTCTGCTACCAGAGCTGGGAAACGAAGGGGTCCTTATATTAGTGTGATGTGCCAGGGAACAGACCTCATTTCTGGGAAGGGCAGACAGGACTTCTCTCCAAGGCTGGTAGATATTCTGCTTTGTGGGGCAGAGGGAAAAACCCTTACACCAGCTTGTTTTTTTTGCATCGATGAATATACAGCACAGGCTTTGGCAAAATGTCACAAGACAGGGAGAAGAGTACTGCGATGGACTCTGGAGCCTGGGTGTGGCCTTGCCATCTCTCTCTCCCCAGCACTCACCAAATCTGGGACACACAAACCATGATGGCTCTGTCTCTGTGGTCACCTCCCCAGGTGCTGGCGTGTGACTCCTCCTGCCTTGCCCCTCACAGCAGCCAAGCTGGGAGCCTTGTCTGCTTATGTAGAAGTGCTCCTGATAAATATTGACCAGAGAATTTAGCATAAATATGCAATGAACCTATGAGCTAGTGGGAAATGTTAAAGCAAACATATTTAGGACAGAGGCTTTCAAAACAGGCCAGGAAAATTCTTATTCCAGCAAGAGATGACATGCACCTATTCTTTCTTCAGCTGGCTAAGCAGCAGCAGGAGTGTTTCCTACTAAACAGCCTCATTAGCATAAGAATAACTACAGGGTAAATTTTCAAGCTCATTCCAACTGAATTCAAAGGGAGGGGGGGAAATATTCTTTTAATATGCGCAACTCATGCAAACAATGATATGAAACTAATTCATTTCATCATATTATCACCATATCATATTAACTTAAAAGAAATAATAATGCAACATGGAAATGTTTGCATATTAGAGAGAACTCTCATTGTACCCTATTAGCACCATATCGTATTAGTATTAGTATTGCATTAGGCTATTATGCTACAGTGCTAAAATGATGAAATCCCACTTTGAAAACTGATATTGAATTCTTGTAATGTTTCGGAACCATTTTTAGCACTGAATATAAATAATTCATGGGAGCAGATCTAATGAATTGATGAAAACCCCCCATCCCTTGACATTGTGAGAGTATTTATGAATGTGAAGTCATGAACAGGATTTTTTTTTTTAATGGAGATGGGCTGGGACTGAAATATCTGGCTTATCACTTGACCCAGTGTGCTTATGTCACACAGAGCATTAGGTTGAGTAGCCACATTTCTCAGTTAACATGGCAAAGGTGGTATCTAAGAAGTGGCCTGTTCTAGGATCAGGGGTGCACAGCTCACCTTTCTAAATCTCAGGGATGATGGGAGCCCTCCATGACGTACTGAGGCCCCTGAGCAACAAGACCCTGTCCAGTAATGGGTCACTGCACTAATGCCACTCTGGTCCATCTGCATTGGCTTCTTGAGTTGTTAAGATCTGAGACTAATGGCTAAATGCTAATGAGAAAATATGTATTTAACTTTCAGGCTTTTATGGAATTATCCTTTCACTTACCCAGCATTTGGTGCTACGGTGTGATTGCAAGAGTAGTTATTACCACAAGCAGTGCTGAACTTTGTATTGCTAGCAAACTGGATCCCATGACTCTTTAGGAAAGTAGAGGGCTGTATGATGAACTAGTGAGAATTAACTCAGCCTTTAAGGGCCCCATGAGGAACAGCTGAAGCACTGCCCTTCACTCTGCCTGGGAAAAGAGGGAGCAGCTGTGCTGGCACAGGAAGCAGGTGAACTGTGTTCTGAGTTAGTCACTGATTTACCACCACCTCGTTCCTTTCTTGCTGCTCTCCAGCATGTCTTGGCCCATGCTGCAGACCTCTCTCTCCTCTGGCATCCTGCATTTGTGTCTGATTCCATGCAGCACTGATGGCCCTCAATCCAAACCGTGCTGCTGCATGACCTGTAGGAGCAATGGTAACAGGGGACCCCTTCACAAATCCATTCATCTCCTTCTCACTGAGGTGTAAATTCAGAATAGGAGATGCAGAGAAGGAAAAGCTTGATTACTGTTTCCTTTACTTTCCAAAATAACACAAGGATGCTGGCATACTGTGTACCCTGCCTGCCAGGCTCAGACGGAAGAGCCCTTGTGAGCCTGTGTATACCATGTCTTGAAAGTTTATTGTGCTCTTCAGGCTTGTCCTTTCTTCTGCAGTCTGGGATGCATCTGCTGTGCTTGCAGTGGGAAACATCAATCAGGTGGGAGGAATGACTGGTTTCAGTGCAAGAGGCAGCAGTGTGGGGGAAGTTTCTCTAAAGGTCATCAGGAGTCACACACTCTCAATACTTTCACCTAGCCTGGAGATTTCAAGGAAAAAAATACAGCAGGAAGCTGGGGGATGTTTTTGGTTTTGCAGGATAAAAGGTCAGTGCATTATGACCTTGTTCAGAGCAGAGAAGGAGCTGATGGGGAGAGAGATCCCAGGAACAGCATTATGCAGAGTAAGAGTAGGTGAAGAAATATGAACTGTATCCTGTAACCCTTGACAGATGTGTTATGCACATGGCTGTTTGCTTCATGACTGGCTTGAGCAATGGATCCATTCAAGACAAGTTTGATGGTAGGGTAGTGGGAGAGTGTTTGTTTTCTCTCTGTTCATTTTTTCCCCCATGCACAATTTTGGTTTTCTATCCTTTCCTCCATAAAATACTGCAGTAATCACTGCAGAGATGAAGAGAGAGTTCTGCTTAGCTCCCTTTTTTGTGTTCAAAACTGGAAAAATTACAAGTGCTTGAAGTTTATCCTGGCCAGTTCAGCTCCTAGTTTTCACTTGGTGATATTAAATTACACATGTGTTGCTAGTGAAAATAATTTCAGTTCTTCCTGTAGTCAGTATATAAAGTATATAAATAACATGTTAGAGAGCTGCTTTTTTTTCTGTGCTGTATTTTTCTGCTAAGTTGAATACCAGACCTCACATTTATTTGTAAGGTAGGTAGAAGAGAATTTTCCTCTGAGAGTATCAGACACATCAGTATTCACTTAATTCATACTAAAAGCAATGGATTTTTCCTGGATGAACCACAGTAGCAACACATGCCATCTCTACACCAGCAAATAAAAACACATGCTTATTTCACCAGAATATTTTTACATATATATCGATATAGATACAGACAGATAGGAAATGGACCCTAAGTTAACTAAACAATCAGTATTTTTTTTTGCTGTGCTTCCAAAGTAGTATTTTAAATAGATTCAAGCAGCTTGCTGTGCCTTACTGAATTTGTTTATATGGGTCATTATGGCCTAATTTTTCACGTGGAAGCTGTTCTCCAGTTATAACCGTGAATCATTTAAGGTGAATATGACAATTTATGAATTTTTCGATAGCTAGAAATATTGGACATTTAGAAAATGCACCTTAACCTCCAAACATTTACTCCTACAATTACCATAAAATGTTGTGGTAAGCTGAAACTACTGTTAATAGTGAAGATCCCTGTATTTTGTTGGAAAAGTGAGTGAGATTGGCTGAGATGCTCACTGTACCCAGGAAGGAAAAATCTGTGCTCCTGCACGCACAAAAGGCAAGTCCTGGTCTTCGGGCACAAACAATCCCCAGGGATGGATGGAGCCCATGGCGTGGTTTGCAGTCACTGCCCCTGGGGCTTGGTCTGAGCACTACAGAGGGTGCATCCCTGTCCTTGATGGTGGCACCTGCCAGGCTGCAGAAGGGGGAGATCCCATTCTGGAGAGATGCAATTTCCTCTGCCCATGGAGTAAACTGCCTCCTGTGAGCTGTTTGCCAGTCAACAGGTATGGTGTATCCCAACTTTAGGAAATGCCTTTTCCATTATTAACTAAAAATTGCCATATGTTTTATTAAAATTCTGGCTGTTGCAGTGAAATATAGAAAATATTATTTCAGATTGGACTGTTTCAGTGCTGGCATTATTTTTGACATTCATGAACAGCTCTTTCAGTGGCATATTGGATCTCCCACAGAGACTGGTATTCAAACAGCCTACTGTTTTCTGGGCACAAGTGTTCATGTCTACTTGCCACTCTAAAACCCTATTTTAATCATGAGTTTGAAGCTTAGATTTTGTTTCTGCTCCCTGTGAATGAATAAGACTGGTAAGATTCTGCTTTTGCACTTGCTTGCATTTGGCTGCTGTAGGGATAGGAATGGTTGCCACATAAGTTAGCAGCTCCCAAACACGTTTTGCTATTTCAGTATTCCACAGCTCTGTGCTTCCTATCATCCCCATAACTGAGGACTGCAGGCTCCTCCTTGCTGCTGCAAATTTTGGTCTCACTGCAGGTGAGGGAGACACATCTGCACGGCACATTGCAGTAGGGTATCAGGAACAGCCCAGTGGGGCTGTGAAAGAGCCACCAGATCTACAGATTTCCCTTCTTTTTGGCCTGAATCTCTGTACATTTTCCTGGGATGCAGACATACTCCAGTGATAACTGAGTTGTATTGCTCTAGGAAAAACTCTTCTTGTGTTTGCTGTATTCCTTCATCTTTCCAGGGATCACTGAGAGACCAGGGCAAGGGCCAACGTCCCAGACTGTTCCCCTGGATATCTGCCCAACCTTTTGTCTTCCATACCTCTGATACATGTCTACCGTACATCTCCTATCGTCTTTGTTTCCCTGTTCATTCATGTTTCTGATACCAAAAATCTAAAGCCAGACCCCCAGTAGTATTGACCTCCTTGTGCCTGTGTCTGTTTCTAAATAGCAGGGGGGAGAATTTCTATCAGAATCAGAAAGTACATGGGTTGAAGATGTCCGTAGCTGTGTGTGAGCTGGATTGAAAACAGCTCAGCTCCTTAAAAATTCAGCTGGGTTTATCATGGTGAATACAGCAAATTTGTCTTATTTGCCAAAGCGTCTTTCAAACAAGTGGGTGCTCAGCCACCAAGGCAGACCTCAACCTGAGCTTTCGGGCTGGGACTGTGAGCTGAGGTTCCCAGGAGCTGGAGAAGCCTGGATCCAGTGTGATATTAGTGCCTCTCTCCAAGGTGCAGCAGGAGGGAGGTGGTGTAGTGATGAGGTGGGAGACAGCCTGTCTTCCCAGCACCCAGCAGGATGGTGAGAGTGAGCCTTGCCACCCCAGGCAGGCAAATGTGACCGTATTGCCACTGTGCTCCAAGGGATAAAAATGGTGAGTCTGCAGAAGCTGCCTTTGGGTTTTGGAAAACAAAAGCTACAATCTTAGGAGGCCTCAGGAATCTTAGCAGTTCTTCAAAGCATTTGGTTTAGATAAGTCATCAGCATCATCTATTTTTTGTGGTAAGTATTATGAGTGCTCATCTGATGAAATGCTAAATGAGCTATGCCGTGTCACTGCTGGAAAGATTTTATTACATTTATTAGGAAGTTCTGGGTGCTCACTTACCGCAAACAAAAATTTCTCAGAACAGTGACTCTCTCCAGCAGCTCTGTTATTTGAAAAGAGCACCAGGATCGGTGCAGTGATAGAGAGAACCATAAACTTGTGAACAGTCATGCATGTGACAGTGAGGGGCAAAATCACAAATATGACATGGGTCTTAGGCAGATGTTGAGATGGTTCTGAAAACAGTCAATGAGCTGGAAGGTTAGAGTCATAGAGGGATGGCAAGATTGTACTGGTCCCCAGTTCATAAAGGAACTAAAGCCAGGAGGGAGCTGCATCCACAGATCAGTGTGGGTATGGGTGGACTCAGTAACACTGCTAGGCCCACATTCAATCATGCCTGGCCAGAATTTCTCAGCACTGTGGAAGGGGGCCCCTATATGTAAGGAAAGCAATGGCTTGGGAAAGCAGACCCAAAATTGTCATTGGAAGCATAGCCCAAATCACAGCCTGGCCCTGCTTTTGATGATCTCCTAGGGAAGGCTTATGCTGACCTGGGATCAGGTTTAACCCCAGCTCCTAAGACAGGATTCACCTGCCAGTGCAGGGGGACAGCCCGTGCCATAGCAGGAGCCTGGCAGGCAGAAGATGCTCTACACCTTCTGCATCACAAGGCTCTGCCAAGGAACAGCAAAGGCAATGGTAGCACACCATTGGATTTCATGTGGATTTCATGCAACTTTAACAGGCTTCTGCACAGAGAAAACACCTTGCACTTGGCGGAATAATAGCTGAATTGCTCAAAGTCCAATTACAATCAAATCTTGCTAATTTGTGCCCATAACTGGAGATTCAGTGAGAATGACAAAACTTTTACAAGTTATGGAGTAAGTGGTACACACATTTTAAGAAGTGTGGCTAATGCATTACGGAATTCATTATCACCTTACAAACTTCTTCACACTCTGGAAAAGGATGAATGCTCTTAATTCATTTATTTTGACAAGGCTTGTTTCTTAAACATCTTTTGTTATAGCTGACAAGTTTGTACTGTTAAAAAAAGAAGTAATGAATCGTAATTAAGGAGACATTATAATAGCCCCTTCTTAGCAAGCCTGTGCCATTTTTTTGGTTACAGCTTGTGGCAGGCGTGGATAGAAGTGATTGTGTGGCACTTCACTCTGCTCACAAAAGCCGCTGATGCAGCCAGTGCCTAGGAAGTCCCTTCTGCAAAACAGCAATTGCAGTGACTCCATTTGTCCTTCTGTTGAGGAACTGCTGCTTTTTACAAAATCGACAAAGTAAACAAACAAAATAGTTCTCATTTGGCATAATATCTTAGGGGGAAAAAAAATTAAAAAGGAATCTTTTCTGTCATGAGGAGGGTATCTCTGCCACTCTGACAATGTGCCCATGGAAAGAGTTTGACTGAATGTTTGTTGCTATTCTTAAAATCCTACTGTTCTGTTCACTGCTAACATATTGTATCTCATTGAATAAAAAATACAGTTTGGAGGAAAACAGATCAGATTTGCGGGTCAGGCGCTCTGCAAAAATGGGATTTGAACCTAAGCACAGCCACCTTGAGGCAAGGCTGCCCTTCCTTGAATGCCAGATGTGCAGTGAGGGTAATTACCATCGCCCACGCCGGCGCTGGGCTCCGCATGGCCAGCGAGGCAAAGGTCAGCTCCTGGCAGGAGCCTTCGTGCGGATACCTGGGCTGCCCCGGGCTGCAGGCTGGCGTTTGTCCTTGTTGCCAGCAGCACAGTGGTCACAGGTACCCGTGCCTGCCTGTGTACCGCTTGGAAATCTATAATTAACTACCGCAGGTTAAACAGACGGAGGAAATAGCTGGATTCTTTTTGTGGAAATGTGATTGTCAATATAGCAAAACCCCTGAATTACGAACTCAGCAATGATTGCTGTTACAGAGATGGCATTAGATGAGTATCATTTTGTCGATTAACCTTTTACAATTCATAGTTTATTATAGCCTAGAACAATCCACTTTTAAATACTTTTTTTTTTTTTTAAACACGACTCTTGCTGCTTTAAACACTTACTACCTGCTCTTTAGCCTTTGAACATAGACTGTTTTACTTGCTTAGCATAATGTATAACTCTAGGTCACAAAGCTAAAGAAAACCTTTCTAATTTATGGAGGACTTCATTGTAGCTGAATATTTTGAAGAATTTCTAACTTTCTGATAGCATTCAGGCTGACCAAGGATACAAATGTATCTGTGTTCCTAGGTCCAACCACTTTACCCTGCTATAATTTAAGCTTTTAATTTCATAACCTATGGTGCCCTGGCTGCTTAGCAAAAGAAAAAAGCTTTCTTAGTCAAGACTGTAATAGAGAATTCTTCTGCTATAGCAGATAAAATGACAATGACCAAGTAATTATCATAAAAATTATTATTTTCTAAAAATACTCTACTTTAAAAATAAATTCTCTATTGTAGGAAAGGGAACAGAAAGTAGTTTTGATGAAAAACACTTGAGGAAAAAATGGTGATATGGTTTCTTTGCTATATAAATACAAATTTTTTTTGCTAGAAATAGTGTGGCTGTAGCTGCAATGGTAAAAAGGTAGGAGAGAGGAAAGGTTTGCAGAGACGTATTTTTTATTAGAACAGTTGATATAGATGAAAAAAAAGCAGAAATGCTTTCAGAGGGCTTACGTGACTGAGAGCTTTTCCTTTTTTTATTTTTTTCCCCAGCTATATCATCTGGTCTAATAAAAGATACTCTGTCTGTAAACCTTACTATTTTCATATATAGCTGTTTCTGTGCATGTGATTTGTCCACTAAGAGGACAAATAATTCTACAATTCTTGAAACTGATATAATTCAGTAAAAATTGATTATGAAATACTAAAAAAATTAAAATGCTTCCTTCAAATGCTGAGAACTTGGGATTGGCTTTGTGTGCGAAAGAGGATAATTGTAACTTATGAAGGAACTACACACAAATAATAAAATGTGGTCAACTCTTCCTTTCAGCAGCTTTGAAGCAGCAGTAATCTAACAAAACACCTTGCTCTTGCTGTGCTGACAATGAGTCCAGTGTACAAAAAAAGAAATTAAACAAAAAAAGACATTTTAATTTCAAGGTTCACTGGAAAAAAACATGAAAAAAAAATCAATGTTTGCCAAAGAGAAAGACAAACTCTGAAGGGAAATGAAAAAATGTATTTACAAGATTCAAAGAGAACTCTATAAATAATGGGACAATAAAAAAAGGAAATAAAATATTTGTCCCTCTTAACTCTAAATATGCAGGTAATATTCCCAATAAATCTAGTACATGAAACAGCCTTAAGGACTCATCCAATTATATTGTTATCAAGAAATTATTAGGGAAAGTAAAATAACCCCCAAACCAAAGGAATGTTTGGAGCAGTTACATCTCCACTGCATGGCTGCATCACCCCAGGGCTCAAAGGAGGCTCTGAAATCCCTGCAGGTTGCCTGCAGGACAGGCAGGGCTGTGCAGCTCTGTGCCCTGGGAGTGGTGGCCCAGGGCTCGTGGAGCAGCTCTGCACGTGCTCATGCTTGGGAAGTCAAGAGAGGCTCAATCCCTTCTGCCTGGAGCTCCCAGTGCTGGGGTCATGCCCTTGGCCACAGCCGTGCTCCCTGGGGCCTCGTGCCCGGCCACAGGGGCTGTGGCCACCCTGGCCACAACAAGGACCAGGCCAGCCCTGTCTGTGCTCACCCCCTGGGGTGGCTGTGTGCCCGGGGTGTGGTGCCCATGCAGACCCAGCTGTGGTGCCCAGGCACACCCAGCCATGGTGTATGTGCACACCCAGCCCTGGTGTATGTGCACACCCAGCCCTGGTGCCCATGCACACCCAGCCGTGGTGTATGTGCACACCCAGCCCTGGTGCCCATGCACACCCAGCCCTGGTGCCCATGCACACCCAGCCGTGGTGTATGTGCACACCCAGCCCTGGTGTATGTGCACACCCAGCCCTGGTGCCCATGCACACCCAGCCCTGGTGCCCATGCATACCCAGCCATGGTGTATGTGCACACCCAGCCATGGTGTATGTGCACACCCAGCCCTGGTGCCCATGCACACCCAGCCATGGTGTATGTGCACACCCAGCCATGGTGTATGTGCACACCCAGCCCTGGTGCCCATGCACACCCAGCCATGGTGTATGTACACACCCAGCCATGGTGTATGTGCACACCCAGCCCTGGTGCCCATGCACACCCAGCCATGGTGTATGTGCACACCCAGCTGTGGTGTATGTGCACACCCAGCCATGGTGCCCATGCACAGCCATATCCCACGGAGCCTGCAGACAGAGCTGCAGTCTCAGTTGTGTGCCAGCACAGCCCCACTGCTGTTCTGCTGCCAGCTCACAACAACTGCTGGCACTGAACTCATTAGTACTGAATGCTCAATGGAAACTAACACCCTCGTGGCCACCCACATGTTCCTGAAGTCAGGACAAGAGCAAGGGCAGCAGCAACATCTCCTCACCCCTGCGGACAGAGGCACATGGGGCTGGCTGCACAATCCTGGTGTCTTCAATGTCATTCTGTGCCCCAGCAGTGCCTGTGAGTGCAGCCACGCCTGCATGCTACCCATGGCTGCATAATTAACTGCAAATGGGTTTTGATTAGATCCCCCCAATACGTAGTCTTCTCCCATGGGTGATTCAGGGATGAGCAGGGTCAGTCTTAAGAGTGCCATGAGGGGTATTGGGGTAATGCCTTCTCTACCTACACCTTCCTCCCAAGGCTGCTTTCCTCTGAGGTTAAATTGATTTTCCACAAGCACTAGTGCCAAAGATCAGGCCTAGTCTCTCTACAAGGTCTCTAATGCCTTTCTCCCTATTAGTTTTCTGCTATTCAGCTATTGGAGCTTTCAGTAAGAATGTTTAGTTCTTATATATACTTTGGCTGACATATAAAACATTTTATAAACTTTATCCATTTAATTCTCCTGCAGTGTGCAGTGTGCTGAAGTGGCATTATCTTCACTTCACTGATAAGAAGATTTACATCCACCAAAGCCAGAGTGGAAGATCTGGGGTAAGGACTGGCTCAGAGCTCCAGATGTGGTGATAACCAGCTGCCTGCTTACTGTGGTAGCTCGAATGGATCTGTCTCACCCCAGAGTGACCCTGAAGGTTAGGCTTGGATGCCCTTATTACAGGCACCTTTCTGTTTCAGCTTTGGCTAAACCTCACTGAATATGGGGGGTTGTATTGGCCCTAGCTAAATGCTACCCTTCATTTCAGATAAGAGAGCAGGTAAGCTTCCTTAGGAAACCAAAGGGACTCTAAACTGAAAAGGAGGCATGGATCACCAGCTGTAACAACTGCATGTGTAAAATTATTCAGAAATTATCTTCTAGCTACATATGCACACTGATGCTTCTGTCTGTAAAAGAGAAAAAGAAGCAGTACAGCAGCTCAGGGAGGGAACAGTGCAAGTCCACAGAACATTGTCCACTAAATATTCCCATGACTATGGCCTAGAGGGTAGCGACTGGGATAAGATTTATTGGCTAACTCTGACCTGTGGTAAAGAACTGTAAGAAAGACCTCATCTATGGTATTTAATCTTCCTAACTCAAAAAAGCCAACTTGATTTTTTTTCCAGGTTAATTGCATGTTTCAGAAGGGATCATAGTACTTAATTTATAGCCATTATGTTGGACTGCCTGATCAGCATCAAAACCATTTACAAACTGTAGGTTCACCTAAGCATATCAACTGTGCTGTGCTGTCCTCAGCCCTCCAGAGCATGCATTGATGCTCTTGGGTTTGGAAATGGTGTCAGTGCTGCTTGGCTGGTTTGCATCTTACTCCAAGAAGTTTTTAAAGAACTCAGCTCCTGAGACAGACAGAAATTTAATGATCTAAGTGAAGCAATGTCTTGTCAGCTGAAGAGTTGGTTCAGGGTCTGTAAATATGATCAAATGTACTGAATATGGTTCAGCTTGGATTCACAACTCTGGGAGGAGAAATCAGCTCTTACTGGACAAGGGGATTTTATACCCAATAATTAAGCTAAATGAAGCTGTTGCACAGAACGGTGGCAAAGAGCCTCATTTTGTTGGCTTGCTATAACATCACATAATACATGAATGTGTACGGTAGGTGCTGCTTACTCCTTCCAAAATTTTTATTACAGCCCTAACCATTGATACTTCATTCCCTGCCAATTCCTCTGCTCCCCTCTCTCATGCTGGCAAAAATATAGCAGGAGACCTAAAGCTGTAGGCCTTGGCAGGATCATGTGAATCTGCTGAACACATACATGCTGATTAATTCATTGCCTTAGCAACTGGAAAGTCTCAGATTATTCTTCCTTGTTTATTGGCCCTTTCAGAGCTCATGTGAGCAGTAATGGTCAAGCACGGACAAAATACAGCATCCATTAACTGACTGCACCTGCAAGGGCCAAAAAACTCCTTTAATCCCAAAAGGTTACCTGTTCCACACAAGTCAGATAGGCATTCTTTGGAACACCAGCCCAACAGCCACAATACATATCCTGACTGTACATGTCACCCAGCTAAATTTTACGTGGTGGCACAAGCGTCCGTGTACAGCAGTTTCCTTTTGCTTTGTGGGCACACACACGACTGCTCAATGTGCGTGGGAGGAGGGAAATTTTGGAAAGCAATGTGCAGATGGAACCCTTGATTGTGCAACTCACCTTTGTTTCTTCTCAGAAAGCTCGTGGATCTGCAGAGGAGGAGATGCTCAGGGTGTTACTCTAAGCAGGGCAGGTGCCCATCTGGGTGTTCTGACCCTTGGCAGCAGGCTGACCAGTCCCACCCCGTGTGCCAGGTGGCAGCTGGAGCTGGTGGCACAGCCCTGGTGGCCGTGCAGCCTCAGCTGCTGTGCTGCCAGAGAGGCTGTGCTGACAGCTCCCCTGGAAGAGCCTAATGAGGGAAGTGCAGATGGGCTCACTGGGTATTGAGTAAACACTGCAAAAGGAGCTGGTTCAATAAATGGGGATGTCTCCGTTCAAGTGCAAACATTATGTTCATGTTTCATTCTTTTGATTTAGCTTTTATAGTGCTTATTAAAACAACATTCTTGGCTGAACCCTTGCTGCCTGATGAGTGTGTTCCTTGACTCAAAGTCCAAGAATGAAAATCTCTTCAGCTCTGCTGTAATGGATCATGGCAGCTCTAGACTACTTTTCATAGTCTTTAGAACTTCTCCATGGTTTTCACTCTAGAGTGATGGCCTGTCCCTCATTCAGGTCTTTTTGTTACTGAGGGCATCTAAGAGAAGTAATTGGATTGCCTGATTCTCCAAACTGTCTTTCATCTAGATCCAAAGGCTGTCACACAAGCATCTACACATTCATCAATCCTAATAGAAGCCCTGTCTGTTTCTTCAGGAAGACTTTCCAGAAAGTCTTCTTTTCTCTGACAATCCATGGTTGTGCAGCTGTTCTCACACATTGCATAGTGCTTTCAGGCCCTGAAAATACACAGGAAAAAGCACTCCCCCCTTTGCTCTGGCATCTTTCAAAACCTGCCAGCCCTGTGGCAGATTCTCCTGCCTGTTTTGGGGAGCCCACACCAGCAAAAGGTCCCAGCAAAAGTACAGGAAGGTCCCAGAACTCACGTTGCTTTCTCAGTGAGACCTACAACATTTTCACCACCTCTAAAGTAGCTGCCTCTCTATTTTTCTATTTCTGTGTAAGCACAAGCTGCCCATTGGTAAACTCTGAGCTTAAACATCTAAGAGCTGTCAGGAGGAATCTACATTTGCTTCAAGGCAATTAGGTGACTGACTCATCGCTGTGTCCTTTCTTCGGCTGCGTGGAGCGAAGTCAAATCTCCCATGGTCGGGTGAAGCCAACTCCTGGCCATCCTTCTATGAATAAGCCAAATCCAAATGCCTGGAAACATTTCCCAGACTGAGCTCAGAAATGTGCTCCTCAACACAGAGCCACCATATTAAAGGTGTTGAACTGCAAGTTGTGTGAGCCTGAGGGAACGTACAGAACTAATGAAAGGAATGCTGCATACTCCAGGTTTTTTAGATTACAACATGAAATAGCATCTGGATTTCTTCACAGGCTTTTTTCATGTCTGTGAAAACTCTGATTCCATATTTACTAAAAAACAACTAAGTAACAGCCTCTTACTCGGTGAGACAATTCCATACTGGGAGATTTACTTTAAATTTGCAACTGCTGGGTATCAGATAAGGTTTGAGGGTATTGGTTTTGGAGACAGGTATTTTTCCCTATGTACTCCTTCCACTGCCCTTAAAAGATGCACCATTTCTTGTGAGTTTTCAAAAAAAACCCAACCAACCAAACAAACCCCAACCAAAAACAACAACAAAAATAATTGAGGTTCAGGCTATGGTTTTTATGTAAAGAATGTAATGCATCCTGGAGCTCAGAGACTACTGGGATTGTATTAATTGATGTCCAGAGATGATGAAATTGTCTATTTTAAAGCAGTCCTTCTCCTCCAAGAAACATGGAATAATAAAAGGGACCATCAGCAGAGTACCAGGTAAATGTTGACATGGGACAAAGGACAGTCCCTTTCCTTAGAGCTCTTTCTAGAAACAAGCAGCTATCAAATCAAAACATATTTACTTGATGCAACCCTTAGTGGAACAACTGATGTTTGCAAATGCCACAGTACAAACAACAAATTTTGCCTCTAATAGACTGGTTTTCACCAGTATATTTTAAATGGTTTTTTAATGGTTAGAATATGGGCAGGGGGAAAAGCAAATGCTTTAGAAGCTCCTCTCAGCCAGATAAAGGTGAGGAATTAATGCTATTTCAAGTCAATGCTCTTCCAAAAGAACTCTGATAACAGTAGTTAGTTAATCTTTTTTTCTGCCTGTTTGTAGGAGATCACATTGGGTTTGTCTTCAGCCTGGTTTGCTTGAACAGCACAGAAAGCCCAGCTTAAATACTTATTTTGGTCAAGCAGCACTTCAGAAAATTATTGATGCTGCCTCTGAAAGCTCTGCCTATTTTACAAAGGGGTGGGGGGAGAATACTTAAAAGTCAATGATATGAAACTAACTAGATATATTTGAAATATTGATTACATATATCTTCTGAAATAGGGTAATGGGATATTCCTAGATGCTATATGCATGTTTATATGTCTCTGAAATGTTTGATTAATGCACACCTAATCTTTCTTTCTGTTAATAGACCATCATATTTCTTACTAAGAAATGAATTATTTGACCACTGGTACAAGTGGCTGAGAGAAGACCATTTATAATGCTGCATCTTCAGCTAGTGTTTCTTCAGCAAGTAATCTTTGACCTGGAAAGCTGTTTCACTGAAAATGACTAATTTTGCCAATTTTATTTTTTGCTTTGAATATGTTTTTCTGGTGGCAGTTTAATCTATCCTAAAATACTTATTTTATACTTTACAATATTGGTAAAACATAAACAGAAAACAGAAAAAGGAAAAACTTCATGAAGTAAAACTTCAATTCCATTTGTGGAGATGTTATCCCAGATCTCTGAATTTGGAAGTGCAAAGGGATGTATTGGTATGCAGAAAGTTAAAAAAAAAACAACCAACCACCACCACCACCAACAACAAAAAAAGAAAAAAAAAAGACAACCCAGAATTGACGAACTCATGCTTTTCTTTGTTCATGAAATATTTTCTTTTTTCATGAAATATATTGTCATTCTACACAGGTTTTGAGTTTGCTTTCTATTGTTATTTTAAGATTATCTCACATTTGAGTATTTTCATCATTTTCTATACCACTTGTTTCAAGCAACACCACTTTTCACATCCCTCAAAATTGCTTAGTTAGGAGATTCAACAAATCACAGGTACTGATAACAACAGTTGCTCTCTGCCAGCCTTGTCTGCATCAGCCCCAATCTTGCCATTAAGACTCCATAAGCAGCATTTCTATATGCCGTGATTTTCAAAATTGCAGTGCTAAACTTCAAGAAACAAGGATGTTCATCACTTTTGCACATTTGGTTGTAGGCTCAGCTGGAAACACTGAGCATTATGCAGGCAAACAAAGCATGACAAGCTACAGCTGTGGGACTGGGTGAGTTTTGTGGAAAGGCTGCTGAGGGTTAGTTTGCTCCTTGGCAACTTCTGTAAGAGAAACTGAGCATTTGCATTTGTAGTTTTGAGAGCTCAGTAAAGATCAATAGGTAACTAATGGAAAGGTCCAAGCACTCTGGGTTTGGGTTATAGCCCTGAAGGCAAGTCCTAGTGTTCAAATTCCCTGTCAACCCACAGCTAAAAAGGAGCTATTTGGAATTTCCATCCACTTTAACTAATTTCACAGATTTCAGCCCACCCCACATCTGACATTGAGCCCTTTGCAGAGTATTGAGTTGTCACTAAAAAGCAGAAGCATTTTAAAATGCAGATCTTTTGCTCTGAAAACCCAAAATACCCACTGAATCCACCTATCAGTAAAATCCAGCCTTGCATTGACTTAGTCTTTGGTCTGGGGATGCTCGGACCTTTTCTCCACCTGATTTTTTCCCTGGAATGACAAGAAGTAGCAGTAGGTTGCATGGTATATGTTGGCTTTGATACGGAGATTTTTGATCCATTTTATGGATTAAAGCTCTTCCTATTGTGTCAACTCTGACTTTAGTAAAGAAGAACAGGAGAGCTCTAAATAAGGCTTTCCTGCTATCCCTCTCTTCCTTCAGCTCTCTCCAGACCTTAGACCTCCCAAGGAAGGGAGGGAAGAGAAATAAAGTTTACCCTGGCTGGAGAAGGGTACAATAGAAGATCACAAGAGATGTGATCAGACTCTTAATAAGATACTTTAGGACCTCTGTTAAAAGGAAGGTGAAAGGCGAAGGAGAAAGTTTCCAAAAACCATCTGTGTAGGAAGAGCAAAAGATGATGCATAGCTGAAGTATGTGAGATAATGAACTCCTGCCCCATCCCTTCTTTCTCCCTCTTCCTCCTCCCCATGCTGTAATTTGGGGAGGTGATAAACTCTCTGGTGGTGAAAAAGGTCAAGGGAAGTGTTTGGTTACTTTTTTGAAGACATAATTTTGTAATTCAGTGAGCTACTTCTGAGCTGAGAGTTGGGAAGAAGCGACTGTTACCTGCCCAGGGAGTGAGGAAGTACTGGTGTTAAGGGCTGATATTGATGCTTTTTAGCTGTGCAAGTACTGTAGTTAGCTATGTGTACTTAGCAAATGAAAGGTAAAACAGTCTTCTTATTGTAGGAAAAAAAAAAAAAAAAAAAAAAAAAAAAAAAAAGTCATTGGTTTGTATTTTCAAAAGCTTCTGCTGAAATAGAGAAGTATCTCTGTGAGAAGCATCCACTTCTTTCCCATTAAAAACATTCCAAAACATTGCCATCTAGGCCAGTGTAAAAACCTGGGGTAAATCTGTGCTGAGTTTTGAAGCATAAGGAATGCAAGAGAAGCTGGGGAGGGTCTGACCTTCAGCGAAGACAATTCTGCTCTGGTAAGTCTGATGGTCCTCTGGTTTGCAAAGGAAACAGAGAGAAGCCTTGCTTGAGGGAGATGATGGAAGAAATTGTTTCTGGAGATTTCTAGTCCTCTCTATTTTGAAAGAGGCCTATACTTTGTTACAAAGAAAAAAAAAGGTTTTATTATTTAGGAACGATAGCTCCTCAGAGTTTTTGACAAGCTCAATACTAAAAAAGCAAAAGAAGCATTGAGCACAGCACAGGAAGCTTTCAAGAATTTGCTATTACAGGAAACATTATTGTAAAGTACATTTCTCTTAAGAACATGCAAAAATGTTCTCTTACCAATTTTGCTGCCTTACTGCTAAGGTGTAGCAGAAGCAACTTCTACGGCGCAGCTCCTGTACTTGAGGTGACATTGAAGTCTGCTGGCACTGGGACTGTGCATGTTGGGCTGGGTGCCTCTTGGCCTGAACTGGGTACTTGGGTCCTGATCATCAAAAGGATGAATGACACCAAGCAAGAAGCCTTGTTCTGAAAGCCCCAGTTCCTCCTTGGAACTGTTCCTCCCCTGGCTGGGCTGGCGCTGAGCCGTGAGCAAGACCCTCACATCTTGCCAGGGTGCGAGGTGGTATCAGCATATGCTTCAGGATGGCACCATCAGCTGCTAATTAATGGGAGGAAAAGGCAGCTGCTGAGGAGGTGCCTGATTAATCCATATTGGAGAAAAAGAGGGTGTATGAAACCTCTAAATTTAACACAACTTTAGGAAAGTGTGTCTTTCTTCAGGCTTGCTTGTGAGTCAACAGCTCTTGACATCCAACAAAGATGAAGGAAAACCTGGCAAGGCAATGCTAAGGTTTTGAGTGAAAAGTTCAGACACAAGAGGCAGAGAAATGCAGATACTTTGCTTTCCTCCTTGCTAAATTTCTTGAAATGTTTCTTTTTTTGAGCTGTGATTGATATGTTCATAGCCTCTCTTAAGAGAAAGCCCCAGCACCACAGCTGGGCCTTGGCTCTGGGCAGGGGGAGCACTGGTGCAGGTGAGCTGTGCTTACATTCCCAAGGGCTGGGGGGACAGCAGTCCCAAACAGTGCCCATATTCCAGGGAAATATGATGGCATGAAAGCAGCAGGCAAACCTGCAAGACAGAGCACAACACCTGCTTCTTGTGTGGAGTAATAGGCACCTTCCCACAGAGGCAAGTTTTACCTCCCTGGGAATGAGTTTGCCACCATATTTCTCTTTTGTAGATTCTTGTTCTCTTGCATCCATATTGATCTGTTCCACTTGGTTTGGTTTTAGAAATAACATTTTATGCATGCAGCTTCTAACCCTTGGGTCCCTGCTTGTCACTCCTCAGCAGCCAAGGAAGGGCAGGCCAGGGCAGGGTCCTGTGGTTGCTCAGGCACCTCTTGGACTGATGCTGTAGAGAACACTCCACAGGAAGATTGTAAGGGGGTAGTTATGCTAAGAATAATGAATATCAGCTATTCCAGAGAGAAAACTCAACTGGGTACTTAGGCACCCAGTCTGATAGTTAAATGATCTTAATTTTCCTTAATTAACTTCTGTTACCTCCCCTTCCTCTCCAGTGGGGCTACTAGCAGAAAGGAGACAGGGCACTCCATAAAGTATCCTACAGAAAGCCTCCTGTAAGGCCTTCACATGTCACCAATCAAGCTTTTCGTCCCATGCCCCTCCAGGTAGAAGGTGTTTCAAATGACAGTGAAACCTTAGAAATAGGAAAGGATAGGAATTTTTTCCTTTCCTTACTGCTTTCTGAGAAGTGTGATTTATAAGCTGTCAATCATTTCCAATGATCTCAGTCCAGTATTTATTCAAAAATCATGTTTGATGTAGCTGAAAGTGTTGTTACTAACTGATGAGCAAGTCTGAATGCTGAGAATGAGAAATGATTGACATTCTTTAAGGTAAAGGGGGAGACTCTTCATCCAGCAGAAGCTGCCACTGCAACAGATGCTGTTATAGCTTCTGACACTGATCGTGATGAGTGGTGTGTAATGTCAGTAGAAGATGAGAGGCTACAACAACAAAGTGAAAAAGAAGCCTCTGAACACGAATCCCATGGCACCCTGGTAGCAGTTAATAGCCATGACTTCCCTGGCTAGAAATATGACTTTAAAAGGTCAGGCATATATTGCTTAACTTATCACCTATTCAGTAAACAAGCACAAGAGCTTGCTAATTAGTGATCTATTATTATTTGACTCTAGGTTATTTATTTTTTTAATAATTTTGGTTCCATTTTTTTCTGTGGCTTTTGGCAAATATTTCCTGGTTCTCTTTTTATTTCAGGTTCTCCTTTTGGTTAAATATAGCAGATATTTACAGAGAATAATTCATAGCAGAGCTGCACATGGTCCTGAATACTGTGATGCACTCGGGGGTAATACTGCATTTTGGGCATCTTGCTAGCAATATCAAACAGCAAGTTTCCATGTGCAGTTATAAACTCTGTCCCTAAGTATGAACAGGTTTAGATTTCATACCCCCTCCCTCATTTTGCTACAGAGAGTCCCTTGCCAGGTGTAGTGGAGCAGCACATGCCTGATGAAAGCACCCAGGAAGCTGTCTGGAGTTGGACCAGGGCTCCCAGTCTCAAGGAAATCTCCCCTGAGCAAGGAACCTTGAGTTACCATGAATGAAGGTCCTTTTGGTGAGTAGCCTTTCACTAAATCCCCAAAACTGTTGATAGTGTTCACTTAATGAACTGTAATGTCATCTGCTAGGTGACAGACTGGGTGGGCTTTTTATTGTGTCTCTTTCTGGAAGGACATTCAGCTTTAAGTCATAATCTTACTCTCGTCCTCCCAGCTTTATTCTTACAAGTGGAATTAAAGTCTTTAAATTGTTCTGTAAGTTGTACAAATATTTACACTGCTGCAATGTGTCAATCAGTCCCATGTATACAAAAGTAGTAAAGCTTGACATGGTTATATCCAGGTCTCTGGCAGTTGTTCACACAGTAAGAATGAAATGAGAGGAGAGCCAGGGCTGAAATGTGACCCCCATTGACTGCCCACAGTGCTGTGGCCCTGTGCTTGTCCCTGGGTGGAGATGTGGACCTGGTCCTGTGATGAGGGATGTTTTGCTCTCTTTGCTCCTCCAGTGAGCCACCCCCATGGGTGCCCCTGCTATCTGCCTCACAAGGACAGAGCTCACTGCCTTCAGTGGGGCATGGCTGGTGGCCAGGCACCCTGGGTGCTGCTCAGGAGCCAGCCCCTGCCTCTGCTGCTAGCAGGGAAATGCCACAAGGCAGAACAGGGTCACCTCCACTTCTGCCCTTCATTTCTCATCCTTCTCTTTCTGTTCCTTTCTGCTGCAACTTCTTTAATTGCTGAACTTGCTGTTGGACTCTGGGGTATCATAACACTGTTTTCTTTAAATGCAAGAACTCTCAGTGTTGCCTATTTGGGAACAGTGTGTTCAACAACGCGATTTTTTTTCATAAAAGTGCTTTCCCTCACATGATGAATTTCACATGTGTTTCTCCAGGAGCTACAGCAAATCCAGTTTAAGCGTACATGTTTTCTTATATTCAGAGTTTAAAAAAACCCACTATCTTCTTCCTTATTTTTCTCTTTTCCCATTTTGCTTCCTTTGCGTCTGGGATTTATGCCCATACCTGTCTACACTCATGAAGTGCTGGGGATCCAGATGCATTCTGAAGGGCTGGATTGCTGCTTCCCACTCTCTTCTGTTGTTGTAGTATCCCATAAAAATAGCTGTGGAGTTGGGTGGTAGGATCTGGGTACATTTTAAGTGGTAACTGCTGCATTAGTCATGCTTAATGCCTGTAATAAACAACACTGTTTTTCTCTCCCAGTAGTGCAGGGGGTTTGTTAAAGAGGTTTTCGGTTTGGTTTTTTTGTTTTGTTTTGTTTTTTGTTTGTTTGGTTTGGTTTGGTTTGGTTTGGTTTGGTTTGGGTTTTTTTTGTGTAGGCACAGAGCCCCTGGATGTCCACAAGTGAGCCAGGACACCTAATTCCATTTCTGTCCCTCCCATTTTGGGGTGTTTGGCCTCATGAGATAGAGGTTATCTGGTGAGGGGATCATCATGGAGGAGGATCATGAATGTGAAGATCCTGAAGAAGAAGGATCCTGGAGAGAGAATCACTGCTGTGAAATCAGTCTGGGTCTGCAGTTAGAGCCTGTTGTTGGAACCTGCAATCACAGTCTGGCTGGGTAAAAGCTGCAGTCAGAGTCTGCAAAGTAATGTATGCAGCCATAGCTTAGCAGGAAATAACCAGCAGTCGGGGGCTGCAAGGGAAACCCACAGCAGGAGCTTGCTGCAGCTAGAGTCAGTGAATAGTTGGAGTCAGGCTGGCTGAGCTGTAAATAGGAATAAACCAGGACCCTTTTCACGCTGTGATAAACAAGAAATCTGTGATGCAACTCATTTCTACCCTCTAACAAGAGGGGTGCTGCAACAGTGATTTGTAAAGCACTTTCACCTGGACAATAGGAACTGGTGCAGGGACTCTCTCCCAAAGTTACCAGTCTGCTGGTGGATATGTTGGCCAGTCCTGTGTTCCCATGCCATTAACTGAGTGTTGAGAATTGCCTGCTGCACAGTGCCTGGGGCTGCAGTTATTTCAGACCATGAATTCCACCATCCTTCCAGCCTTCTGCACTGAGGCTGGCACTCTACCTTCTCCTCCAAGGCAGGAGGCAGGGGGACAGCATTTTATTTATTTGTTAGTGAAATACAGACAAACAAAACTTTTCAGAAGGCCTCTTGCAGAAGCTTGGTAAGGCACCATTGCTCTTCTCCCAGCTGTGATTGCTGCAAGGTGCTGTGACTTTCTGGAGTTCCTGTTGATGTCTGCACACCAAACAAGGCTTTCCTTCCTACTCCAGCCTTCCCCTCGGGAACTGTCCCTGGTTCAAAGACTCCTCTGTAGGTCCATGGGCCTTCAAAGAAGACCTTTCCTTTGCATGGCAGCTTTGATACGAATGAACCTCGAGGTTTAACTGCCAGATAAAAGTAGAGTGCATTAACCCCCACAATTGCTCTAATGAAGCCAGGGTGAAGTTGTGAAGTCTGGGTCACAACTAATGGATGAGCCATTAACACCTCCCAGGCACAACAGCACTTAAAAATATCAAATAGAAAATGCATTTAGTGACTTTCAGGTGCAGAGCTGGTCACAGTGTTTTGAGAGCAAGCCATCATGAAAAGATTGCAATTTCATTGCCTCTCCCCTACTCTGCTTCTGCCCTACATGTATTTACATTTAAGGTCAACTCTTCACAGGAAGGTTTTTGCCATCATGAATCTGCCAGATGACAGGTAACTTTTGTGTAAGTGCTTAACATTTCAAGAACTCATATTGATCCAGAAACTTTATTTCTAAACTTCAGTTCTGATTAACAGTTCTGTACTGGCAGGTATTATTGCTGGCTTATTCACTGAATTTATATCAGAAAGGTTTGAGGTCCTAGTCTCTATCTGCAAGGATGTGCTGTTGGATGAGGTAATTTTTTCCTCTTGCACCAAGAGACTCGATGAAAGTCAGTTGCTTTCCCACACAATGCTGAATGGCCTGGGTGGATGGGCAGTGGAAGCCTGTCCCAGCAGAGAGTGTGTATGATTTGTAGATGTTTTACTACAACAGTTACTGCTGACCCTCAGTCTACTTTCAGAGACAGAGCAGCCTGTTTAAATAACGTATGTGGTTGTTGAACGATAGAGAATATTTCAGAGGGCAGCAGGCTTTTCCTGGAAGGGGTTTGCTGCCTTGGACTAGGATTCAAGCTCCAAGCACGGCTTTGTGGGGGTGAAGACCTGAAAAAAAAAGCTCTCCAAAATTCTGTGAGGTTGCTTCTTCCGACAGGAACTTTTACAAAAAGCCTGGTTATGCTGCAGGCCTTGTTCTGGACCTTTGGCACTGACTGCAACCTGGATTATGTTCTCCATAAAACAGAGCTGCTGAGTGATTTTTTTTTTTTTTTTTTTTTTCCTGGAAAAATGTTACATGAGCTAAAAGTAGCCTGTGAGCTGCCCCTCTCTTCTGAAGGCTGAGCCTCTGCCCTGCTCACACTCCCCATGTGTGGGGAGAGGCTCAGCCATGGATCTCCTGCCATCTCCTGAGCAGCTGCACCGGGGCATTGCTGAGGTGGCCTCCCTGTGCTCCCTCACTCAGCCCTTGCAGGTGCTGTTTCCTTGCTCAGGGAAGTCTTCATCCCAGGCATTCCTGAAAGACATTTCTGTTGTACTTGGGAAACACTTCCACGCTGAGGTTGAGTGCTTGTGGCCTTGTTAATTGGCAGCTCGAAGTTAATTCTGCCCACCTGGGAGAGGATGTGGGTCATCAGGAAAGCAGAGGGGAGCAGGCTGTGAAACTGGAGATGCACCAGCCTGTCCCAAGAGCTGGATGTCTGCACAAGGCTGTAAATGAGGAATTCCCTTCCAGCTCAGCAGTGTTGTGATAAACTCTGTCACAAGTTTAAGCTTTCTTCACCTGCATGTGAAGAGCCTCCCTCCCCGACCTGTGCATCTTTTGCATCCGCCTGGCACAGACAGGCTGATGCAAAAGCCCCTGTGAAACCTCTCTTTGCTGTGCTGGCATCTCCTGGAGCTGCAGACCAAGATATGTTTGCACAAAATGCTCTCTGTTACTCCCTCAGCGTCCTGGAGTGCATAGGTTGGATTATGGCATTGTAAAGGGAAGACGTTATGTCTTAATTACCTGCCAGCAGTTTGTTAGTCTATAAAAGTGAAATACAGAATTGTTATTTAAGCCTTCTTTGTATTATTGTTTTCATACTGAGCAAATACTGCATACTGAAATTACAAGGTGGGACAAGAACAGAGTCAGTAGCACTCCTGTTACAACCTCACCCTGCTTGGTAAAATATATCTCCTGTCTAATTCTCCACTTGCCTGTCAAACTTGTACCACTATCCACAAGCAGAAGGAACTGCTGCTGTAAAACTACATAGCCTTTAGACTTCCAGATGAATCCTTAGGGCATAATTTAAGGAAACAGGGTCATGTGTTGGACACCGTGTCTTGCACGATGGTGTCATTATCTCTTATGTATTAGTAGGCTACTAATGCTGACATCTAATTAGCACCAAGAAACTGATTAACTCTCAATAGGGTCAAGAGAAAGAAGAAAAATAGATCTCAGGCAAGCAATTAGGTCATTTATTTAATAAATTAAAATACTTGTGATTATAAGCTCACTCTGTCATTTTATTTCTCTGCTGCTCAGCTGAAGGCAGAAACAATGATAAAATAGTAAATGTAACACCATGTTAATGGCAGCTTATTCAAAACACAGAACACAAAATAAACCCACATGAATTTCCTCTAATGGACAATTTATCATCCAAAACAGATGCATTTATTAGATGAAAAGTTGCATTCCAATACCAGTAAAATAAATGGAGTATGTTCAGATTTCTTACTCTCGTGATTGGGCTGTTCCACAATATGGAGGCCAAGTACATAAACGATGTTTCAACAAACATTTTACATGGCGGACATTTATGTTTATTGTGTACCTTTTACAAACTAATCTGGATGCTCAGAAATGGTAAGTCAGGTGAGTATTGTGCAGGCAGCAGCCACCATCTTCTTATATATCACCTTTCCAATAAGGCTAGACTTTTTGTTTGTTTGTTTTTGTGAAAATGAAGTAAAAAGCACCCACCTATGCTATCAGGTAGTGCATTCCACCCACAGAACCTGGTGTTTTCTGCTCCGGTTATAGTGACCCAAAAGGGTTTTGCTTTTCATGCTGGAATAGCCCTTCAGTTTTCTAATAGACAAGTTGCCCATACTCCCTTTTTGCATACTCAGTTTAAAGCTTTTCTTAATTGCATTCATTTAAATGCTAATTTTATTGGATTCAGACTCCTCTAAATCACAGAGGTGAGTTCTTGTCAGACTCCTTCAGTAATAACAATATTTCAAAAGGTTTTGAGCTCAGATTAGGTTTGGACAAACACTAGAAGGTCTGTTTGTATGTCCAACACTGACTGCAAACTGTGAGGTTTCTGGTGCCTTGCTTCCTGTGCAAGATCTCTTCTTCCCTGCTGCAGGCTCTGCTTCTTTGTCTCCTGCTTTGAAACTCTCTTGCTTACAATTTAAAGATTGCCCCTTTATTTTCCCCCAATAAAATCTATCTGATTGATGTATATGTACTACAAGGAAGCACCCAAATTTGTGTTGGTTGAGGACTGTACTGCCCCTCATAGCTGTTTTTATAGTTTGCTGGCTATAACTTTTTGCCTGAGAACTGCATTTCAGGGCACAGCTGATGGCACCCTGTGGTTACCCTGTGCATGTCACAGGGCCTTTAGCTCACTTGTGCAGGTTTCTGTGAAGGTTTGTGACTGTGCTGGAGACTTGGGATGTGATTTTCTGTTCAATGTAGAAAGCCATGCCTGCAGTGTCTGCAGGTTCGTGTGTTCTCCCCTGGCCTTTCCTTCTGCGCCTCTGGCCACGTGAAGCACAGGTTCTGCTCTCAGAAGGAGAGCTTCCCCCACCTCTTCTCCAAAGACACTTTTAGAGGATCAAAAGGCTAATCAGACCTTTACCAAGGCTCAAGATCAGTTTGAAGCTGTTAGGGACAGGCTTGGAGAGAACTTGCTGCTTCTTCCTAACTCGCTTTGATTGCGGTGGGGACAGTGGCCGGGGAGGAACGCGCTGGGGCCAAGCTCACAGCCCCATGAGCAGCCTCCAGGAGCTGCCCTCTCCCCACTCCTGCCCCAGGCTGAGCTCACCTACTGCCAGTGTCACTATGGGCATGGGGGTGGCCCTGGTGCTCAGAGCCAGGGGAGCTGCCTGGGGCCAGTGAAGCTGAGTCACTGCTGTGCTCCCACCAGTCCTGGTCCTCTGAAAAATGGTCTGAAGAGTTCCTGGAAGCAGCAGCACACTCTGAATGCCAGTGGCAGGTCCAGAGTTAATTAGAGGCTCACACAACTGTCTCTAAATGTAAAAATCAACACAACAAAGGTAATTTAAAAGAACAGGAAAATCACCTCTCAGAATCACCTTTCTTCTCTTAATGTTCTCTTCTTGTTATTAAAACAAATATATCAAAGATGAAGCAGAGTATGTAGCATCAAGCAGTGAAAAATCAACCATTGGTACCTAGTCTTAAACAGTAGATTTTTTTTTGTTTTCGAGAATGTCTTGAAACAGTTGTCATAAACACCAACAAATGCAAAGCAGCTTTCAAGATGACTTTTTGTTATAAGCATATTCCTGAACTATTCATCTGTGTTAAATGCATTTTGCCTTGAATCATATGTCATGTTGCCAGAAAAGAGTTGTTTCCATGCCAACTCATTTGCAACATGGGGGAAAAAAATCAAAGCTACTAACATCTGCAAGATGTCAGTACTGATATAAGCCACTTGCAATGAAAAACACAGAACTGCAGGAGGGTTTGCCAAATAGGCACTATATATAGGGTAGAATGTCATAAACTAATCGCCGAACAGTGCATTTCCATTCCTTTTTTGGCTGTATTCTTGATCTAATCTCTTTGCCAGAAAACACTTGCAGCAAAAGGAGCATCAGTGTCATCCACATGCATTTCTCTTGTAAAGAAGGAATTACTCAGATTTGTTTTTCTGACTCAAGCCTCCACAAAAGCCACTTAATTTAAAACATATAAGAACTTGTACAAGAAACTGCTGCTTCACTTTCCATACTATTTCCTTTCAATTCTCTCGGCTGCAGGGTCTCCTTTTATAAAGGTCCTATTCATCAGCAAGATTAATGAGACCTGGTGTCTAAAACTGTGGATTCCATTTCACAGCTACTATTTCCTCTGCATTCTCCTTCCCACCCCCATGCCTTTTTTTTTTTTTTATAAAAGAAGATTGTTCGTTTATTATCTAAGTATTATGAAATGCCAGAGGCTGAGGCTCTGAAGCCTGAGCTGTTCAAATATCAAGGTATATTTAATTTTAAGATGATCCAAGTATTGCTGTATTTGGAGAGACATTGGAGGTAGCATTACCTTTTTTCTTTTTGGAGGTATTAAAACAATTCTAATTTTCAAAGGGCGTTTTTAATACATTGTTGTAAATCCATTCTTTTTATATCTGGAGGGTATACCAGGTCACCTGTTGCGTGTGCTACCCAGTCCATTGTCTCCTCTCACATTGCTGTCAGGGTGTTTGCTCACTGTGAGACACCAGGGTTGGTTTGCAGGGTGGGATGGGGCTGGGGCAGCCACGCCAGCAGCTGGACCTCCACACCCAGGTGGTGAACACAGCTCCACAGCTCTGGTGGACACCGAGCTGGAGCGCCCCTGATCCCTGCACCAGCTCTGTGCCCGACCTCCTTGCTAGCCTTGGGCAAAGGGGAAGCTGTTTTCCTCAGTGGGCAGGTGACGCTGTTTAAGATCACAACGACACGGACTCTGAACTTTTCAGAAGGCTGAATGACTTCAAATTGTTTATTACCCTGGGAATTTCTTCCCTTTATGCTATTTTACAAAGAAGCACCCAAGGGGTGGGAGGCAGGCAAACTTCTTCAAATATATTGGTCGAGTCAGAGGGACATCAGGAAAAAGTCCCTCCTAGGGAAAGGAATGTAAACACAGTCACAGGTTAGAAAAACGTCTCTTGTTGACAGAACAGTGCCTGGGAAAAAGTTTCAGAGAAACCAAAACATCACAGGCATGAACCATGGCTACAGGCAGGCTGCCTGCCAGCCCCTCCGTGTGCAGGGTGCCATGGCAGGGTGCTGCCAAAGGGCTGCTGGCACAGCCTGCCCGTGCTGCAGCGCTCTGTCATGTGCCACAAGGTTCCCAGTTAGTTCCATGTGATTGCTAAACTTCACAAAGGAATATTTGTGCTTCCTGAGTATTGCTTGCCCCATGAAAGCAATTACCAGGGTTGTCACAGCGGCAGTGAACAGAAAGGAGTTAATTTCATGGGAGTCATCTTTGCATAAGAGAGATTTGAAATATCAAATTGAAACATTTATGGCAAAACCTCTTGTAAAGAGAAGGTCTTGACTACCTATACTTGTTAGTAAGGTAGAGGGGGATGGGAAATAAATGATCTACTGCATTTCAGGTATTTCCATAATTTTACTTCTACTATCTTTAGAATGATAAATTCTCATAGAGATCATTTTTATACTTCATAAAGATCTCAATCCAAATTCATATGACTTTGCTTTATTAGAATGCTTCTACTGAGACTTTTTAATAGAAGACTATCACAGGCAAGCAAAATTGAGAGCAAATGTAGGACTTGATTCCTGTAACACATTATTTATTTCACTGAGTTTTGAAAGGTAAACCTCAAGTAAGACCACTTAAGGATATGAAAGATTACCTGATTTTTTTTTTATGAAAATGAAATGCTGTGAGCTTTGTTATTACTGAGCAGAAGTTTAGGTTATATAACCAAGAGCATATAGCACACACCTCACAGTGTTGTTTTTCCATGCAAGTTCAGCATGTGTGTGTATTTATATGTATATACATACCTTACATATATGCTAATATGCATATTAATATAACTAATAGGCTGGGTAAACAATATTAGATTGACTTCCATCTGAAATACATAGTAGTTAATTTCTGATACAAATGTAATTGAAAGAGATGAGAAGATATTTAGCTTCTGCTTCTTGAAATCTATGTGCTTTGTGCAGTGACAACAGCATCCTTTTAACTAAGCAGGTTTTTTTCCTGTGTGTGTACTAACTCAGTAGAGCAGGAAAACATCTTTAGAAGAGGAAAATATGACTGTAAAATGATTTTTAAGAGTTCATTTGAAGTCAGTCAGGCACAACACCTAGAAATGCTTTAAATTGGATTTTTTCCTAAATCAGATTTCAGGTTGACAGTGTCCTATACTGTTATGCCTAGAATTATAACCTGGAATTCTGTTGCACTTTGCCTATCTCCACTCTCAAAGAAGTGCTGCATCTCTTTCCCTTTGCACAAGCATTAATGCAACAAGAACAGCTCAGCCTGTGTATGCTGAGCCTTGAAGAAAATTGAGTATACTTTAAAAAGGGTTTCAGCTTCTAGAGAATTACATGACAAGGCAGTCTTTCTAAGGAAGGGCTGGGGTGTGTTCGAACGGGGGCCCGGCTCAGTGGGTCTGTTGGGAAGAGCCTGCGATCCCCTCCCTGCCTTGCTGGTCACTCCCCGGCGGGGGGAGCAGCCCTTCCCCTTGTCCCCTTGTCGCCCCTGCTAACGATGGCCGGGCGAGGCCAGGTCCTGGTGAGACAAGAGCAGCGCTGGCCTTTCTGCAGCAGGGCTCAAAGTGCTCCTTGTGGGATAATTGACACAGTTATGCAATTACGGACACTTAGCATGAGGTTGGATGAGCTCTTGACCAAAGGGGTTGATCGGGTCATGCCTCTCAAAATAAATATTCAGTACTGCTTGGCTGTACTTATGAGAGAACATGAGCAGCTGCAGGAACCTGAACACACAAGTTTCCAGATTAGAATCCTGTCTGAGAACAAAATGCAGAAATGTGTGCAGGGAAATACAGACAGGTAAAAGCACGTAGTCCTGGGAGACCCCAGCCTATGTTTTAGCTTATGATACTTGCTACAATTCCTGCAGCATCCTCCATTCTCATTCCAGGTTTGGCTTCAAATGAAGTTGACCCAAAACATAAGTTCAGTATTAAGGCACAGTTGTACCCTAACAGACTATTCTGGTAGCTAGGATTTCTTAAGGTGAAACTCTCATTCTTTATTATTCAGAGAGATGAATAATGGCAGACAAAGCAAATCTGCTGCTACCTGTCTCTAGCCTTTTGCTTCATCTGAACTCCTGTGGCTTCCCCTCTCTGAATGTCAGGTAGTGCCATTGCCCAGGTCCTGCTCTATCTCCATGCTGAGCCTTTACCCACCATCTGATTCATCACAGTGATTTTTCATCTCAATTTGATATGTGAGCTGCTGGCTCCACTGCTGTGTCACGGCTGTCGCTAATTTGGCATGACTCGCATAGTGGTAGGTTATTCAGTCTCTGTTTTTTCTTCTTAAGAGTTTTGAACCTGAGTCCATCTCCTAGGTAGGGCATTGTCCTCACTTAACACAAGCACTTTACTGATTTTGCTGTGTTGTGATCACAGAGTTAGATTTAAAATAACATTTGTGTCTACTACCTGCATTTTCTAAGGCAGTGGTTGCTTGGCGAAATCAAGGATTGCTGCTAGACTCTTCTGCTGGAAGTGCTTTCCTCTCTCTTGCCTGTAGCAGGGAGGAACTAAAAGGGCTCACTTCACTTAAATAAAAAATCCAGGATAGCTTTATTTTTATCAAGGTTTTGTTTCTATGATTCAGTTGTCCTAATGATCTTTGATCCATCAGTAAGAGATGTTACTGTGCTTTTGAGGTTTTCTGTGTGATGAGAGCACGACAATGGCATCAGCAGGTGATGTATTCTGGTGCTCTTCTCTGTCAAGACTGGGGGCCTGTGATACTGGTTTGTTTTTCAGGACAGGTCAAAGACCTGTTCTTTGGTGTAGTCCCTAAGCATTTATTTTCTTAAAATCTTACCATGGTTAAGTTAGTTGCTTTCTGTAATCTTTTGTAGCTCCTCTTTGTAATAAGAAAGTTTCATTGTGCCTTCACCTGATGATTTAATATTTTGATCAAATTACCTTTGGACCCTGAACCTTGGAGTGTTTTTCTGGCTTGGATAATCTTCCACATACAGCCTTCAAGAGAATACCTTTTAGAGGGTTTCAAGCCAATCATTCAAATGAGATCTTTACAAAATTGCTAATTCATTGGTTGTTTGAAACTGGAGTGGCTTTTACATCAGACAAACCATTTCAACATAACTGAGCCCAGGGTGGGCATCCTGTAACTGTTCCCTTTAGTCTCCCAATTGACTGCACACTGTAGTCTTTGTGAGCTTATATTTCTGCATGTATTTTCTATGATTCTGTGTCTTTTTTATCCTCTTGCTTTGAATGAAGGAGTTGCTCCTTTTTACTTAGAAAACAGCATCTTCCTCGGGTTTTCATGCTGTGCTTCCTACTCTCTTTGCTAAACACACCAGCTACTGCTATCAGTCCTGAATCTGAACTTCTCTGCCGTTTGAGGACCCAGGGTGCCAGGTATTATCTCAGGATGTCATTACTCCTACTCTCAGTATTTTTGGCTAGAATTATTTCTGAGTAATTCTTAAAAAAAAAAAAAAAAAAAAAAAAGGATAGAGAGACACTCAAACGTTAGCCCTTTCTTCTTTATTCTTAGTAAATCCTTCTTCTTTAAGTCTTGTTTTGTTCCTGGTGGGCTTCACTGGGAGAAAATTCCTGCTGTAGATTTCAGTGGTTGCATAGAGCTCTTGCTTAGGAAGCCATCAAGACCTCTCTAATCTTTATGTTCTATTACTGATGTTAGTGCTTTAAAAAAAGGCAGTAAATCAGGTTGTCATTAAAAATATGCCTTTTTAAGGTGACTGTAGTGAGGTTTCTGGACCTGTAATTTTTCAATTAAACTTTATTTAAATATAAAAGAATCAAGGAACATGTTCCTCTTGCAACTCTTTCTCAGCATCCTGGTAATTTTGAATGAATTACCTACTATTTTCTTCTTTTTAAATACAGTAAGAGCCTTGCAACTATTTCTGGACCAGCTTTGTTTTTCAAGTGACATGAGGTCCATGAGGAGATACATAGTTTCAAAGAGAAAGCCAGCTTTGAAGAATTTCTTGTCTGTAGAAAGATTTGTATGTATGAACTCCTTTTCTCCCTATATTCTCATGCCTAGGGTAGGATATTATTTCAACTTATAAAACTTGTTTTGCCTCAATCTTGAGATCATTATACTTAATGATTCTCATTGCTACATATACATTTATACATTTTGTATTTGTTTCGGTTCTAGCAGTACCACTGTAGGAGAAGGGAATACAGGTGACCTTGTCCCTGGTAAGTAACAGCTGTGTTAATTACCCAATTCAGCCTTGCCCCTGATGAGTCACAGCTGTAGCCAATAAAGATAAGTGTGATAAAAGGGAGTGAGTTAGCCGCTAAGGGAGAACATGAAGAAGGAGGAACCTTGAGGAAGACGGAACAAGAGCAGCATGAAGAAGAAGAATCCTGGAGAGAGAGAGAATCACTGCTGTGAGGTTCTGCAGTTAGAGCCTGTTGTTGGAACCTGCAATCACAGTCTGGCTGGGTAAAAGCCTGCAGTCAGAGTTTAGCAGGAAATACCCATCAGTCAGGGGCTGCGAGGGAAGCCTACAGTGGGAGCTTGCTGCAGCCAGAGTCAGTGAATAGTTGGAGTCAGGGTGGCTGAGGTGCAAAGAGGAATAAATCAGGACCCTTTTCATGTTGTGATAAACAAGGAGTTTGTGTCTCAATTCATTTCTACCCTCTAACAATCATCTGTCTCCAGGAATCCACATTAGATGCTTGTTTTAAGTGTCTTGCTGTCCACTCAGGGAAATATCTGTTGGAGAACCATGCAAGCTCTAGGGGTACCTGTGTTCCCTCTATCTCTAGCAGATAAGAATTATCTCCTGCTTGTCTGCTTGGATGGGTTGGCTTTATAATAAAATATGATTTGGTCAAACACAATTGCTTTAGGTTGTGGTCAGGTTCTGATACTCCCTGGTTAAACAGCAAGGTACAACACCTCCAGCTTGGACATTCCTGCTGTAGGGATTGCCCCTCAGAGGCATTCCTGGGACACTAAACCTCAAGGCCTCTGCGCTGAATGAGTATTTATTTGCCTTGTGCCTTGATAAAATCAGTCTTGGTTCCTGACGGAGCTTTGTCACATCAGAAACAGTGTTGCTCTGCAGATGTTAGAATAGCACAGCTTTGCTTCCCGCAAGCAAGCCCGGTGTTGTTCCACCCACCCATCCCCTGCATGTAGGGGAGCCTACATCATCAACAAGAAACGCTATGCCACTTTCTGCCTGCAAATAGAAATGTACTTGCTTTGATTTCCCTCTGTAAATGCTTTGTTCTGTATTTCAGCACATTTTAAGCTTTCTATTCTGTGTTAGCAGTTAGAATTTTCAGACTGGAGCACAGGTATCACAGAGGAGGGCAAGAATTAATTCTGTGCTAAAAGAGCTGTTCTAAACAGAAATAGTGCTGATGCACTTTTCCTTTTCACCTTACAGGGGGAGATTATATATGCATCACCTTGGGTTTACTGTAGGCTGTGCAAATATCCCTTTTGCAACAATTTTTTGAGGCTATATATGCCATATTTAAATACTACAAATAGGCAGTTGTTATGAGCCTGCTTTACTGCCATGAACTGCTTTGATCAAATGTTCACTAGATATTGTGACTGAGCATCAGAGGAACACACAAAGCATTAGCTGATATTGTTAGTGAAAAACAAAACCAAACAAAGCCAACATTACGTAGCACAGTCTACTCTGGAGAGAGCATTCCTATTAAGAGTGTGGTTATTAAGTTCAAAAAGCCCAAATACATGTACTTCTTTTTAAAGTTTAATCTTGTCCTTGAGAACCTTATATATGAAGCCATTAGCACTAAGAAGAAATCTACTGTCAAGAAATTGCAGTAAGAGCCTAAATTGAAAGCCGAACGGGAGAGTCTTTTTGCTCCACTGTGCCAATTATGTTGCCACTTTTGTTTCTGCACTGCAAGACTGATAGGGATCTACAAATGCTTAGATCACAAGGGATTTGAGCACGTCTGGTGAAAATTGGAAATCAATAGGAGTCTATAATCGCGAGCAAACTGCATCATTTTCATGGGGATGAATGATGGCAGCTATCCAGAGATGCCATGGATGTGGGTCCATCAAGTGTATTTGTTGGAGCCTTCTGCTCAACATGAGAAGTACAAGGTCCTGGTTTCTTGGCAAATTAAGCATATGACTTGCCTCTCAATTAGCAAGGGAAGAGAAAAATGTTCACTGACCTTTCCATTCAGATGAATATTTTGAAGCTAAAGAGGAGGATTCATTTTCTGGATGTGAATTTTAAATGTATTGGCAGTCCTGCTGAGGAGGCAAACATTTAGTTATCAGTCCTGTCACTAGACTGCAAATTCATCCTAGGTCTGGCTTAAAGCAAGTTTCATCTCCAAAGCTGGGAGGTAATTTAGTTTCCAGGGTTATTCTGTCCTGGCTTTTGCTTAAGCAAAGGCTACCAATTCGATGTGACAATGAGAATTGCTATCCACTAGGGGCCAAACTATGCCCACCAAAGGCTTGATTATTTCCTTTCTGAAGCACATTTCTTCACTAGCAGTTGAAATTGCATGCTTTTTTTGCCCTTTCTTTTTTTTTTTCCAAGCCCACTACTTGATGTATTCAATTCCAGACTGTCCTTGAGCTCTCCAAGTCTCACTCTGAATCCACAAGATACAGTTCACTTGTTCTAGAGAAATGTGCAGCAATTATGAATATTATGACTGTATTTGTCTATAGGGCAGGCAGGCAAGATATAAAAGTCAGTCTATTGATGACAAACATAAAAGAGATGTCAGTTTTCAGAGATGGGGGAAATTATGTCTATTGAAGGCTCAAATCCAATTTTTTCAATGTGTGTAATAGCTGAAATGATCCTGCTCCCATGTGGAAGAAGGGATTGTGAAGGAGCTCAACGGGAGATGGCTCAGTAAAGGTCTGATTCAAAGCTCAGTGAAATCACTGGACAGTCTTTCAAGCCAGACATGCTCCTGGACCCTGTGCCCCTTGTACATCTCTCTGCTTCCTTCAGCGTTTGAGAAAACTGACAAATGGAGGGAAGCACTACTGTGACACACCAAGGCACAGACCTGTTTAAGTGTTGGTATTGTTTGCAGTCACTGGCCAGCAAACTCTAAGGCTGCAGGCTGTTACTGGGAACTTGGCATAACCATTGCTGTGTATCTTCCCACAGACTCCCAAACCAAGAATTCTGAGATTGTTCTTGAGCTTTTCTTTCTCCCACAAAGCACTAACAAATGAGCTATTAGGTTAGTTACAGCTTTCATTAAAATGTAATTAAAAGATGTCATACTTTTATAGTCGGACTCAGCTGTAGCCAAACATATGGGCACAGTAAAGCATTTCAGAGAACTGGAAGATTTTGTGGTCCTGCTGAGAAAATGATAGCCTTACAGCTTCTCACTTAATTATTTTAAAATTAATAATAGCAATTGTTTAAGTTCTCCTCATTCTAACAGAGCAGCTTTTAATATTCCTGGATGAAATGCTCAGTGCTGAAGGTAGTTACTCTGCTGTGGATAGGGAGAGCAGCTCAGGGTCCTCAGTCCTGCTGGTTCTTACAAAAGACAGCTTGGCACCTTGTGCACATGCATGAAACATTGCAGGTGCTCAGGAGAAGGGACCTGAAGACCTGCCACTCCTGTCTGAGAGGACATCCTGGCTGCCAGGTCTGACACTCTTGCTGTGTTCTCCACTGCTGTAGTTCTGCCTTTGACAAATTACTCCGAGATGGAGACAGGCTGGGATGTTGAGTATTTAGGTCACTTCCCTAGAATATGAACTATGTCTGTGGCTTTATTACAGTAATTTGAAGTTCTACAAAGTCAAGTAGCTGAAAGAGGAGGGAGATCTCTGCTAATAGCCTGGTCCTGGTGCAGTCAGGGCACAGGAGTTGCAGTTCAAATCATTGCTTGAGAGCAGGGATCCCAGCAGGGCCCCCCGTGTCACAGGAGGCTTTGGGTTATACAGCTTTCCATGCTGGCTCTCTGCCTTGACATCAGTTCCTGGGTGTGAAGAGGACATTCTTCTGTGGGTGAGCCTTGCCTGGGCTCCTGCTGGCTGCAGCTGTCTGTGTATTTGCACAGGTATGAGGGGATGAGTGCTGCTGCCTGGCCAGGCCACTCCTCTCTGTGGAGCTGGCTGTAGGCATAAACAAGTGGTGGGAAATTGTTTTGGGGAACCAAGGGCCCACGAGCCTGGGCCTCAGACATGATGAGACACTGGCTTCCTCTGCCTGGACAGCTGGAGATGGGGAGCCAGGCTGCACTGTCCCAGGACAGGGCTGGGCAGAGAGAGGTGCTGGCAGCAGGGAGGGGCTGCAGCTGCTGCACTTGGGCTGCAGGGGCACTCAGTGTGACTCCCACAGCACCCCTGCTCTGCCTTCTCTGCGTCATTCTCTGCAACACCAGCCAGGGAGGGACACCTTGGCATGCAGGCTTTGTTCCCCTCATTTTTCAGAAGAGAATAATATTCAGCTTCTCTGAAGATGTTATCTATATGCAATGTTCTCTGTACCCCACTCTGGGAGACAGCTAGGGCACTTTGAATTATAAATGCAGAGAGAGTTCATTCTCTGAAAGTAGTCGGGGGGACGCTCATTTATTCTAAAAGGTTCACAAATTTTAACATGGATTCAAAAATTTAATTTAAATATGCATTACTTACTATTATGCACTTTTTCCACTTGCTTGTAAAACTTGTTCAGAAATGAGAAATCACATTCTGTACCCATTGCAGGAGGAAAAAAATATAATAAACAACCTTACCACAATCTATTTGCATGGATTACCTGAACATTTATAAGTAACTAATCTGTTCAGGGGAACCAGAATCAGCCCTCATACATGAAAAATGCAGAAGTTGCAAAATATAATTTGAGGAAGAATTAATGACTCTCCAGTAGCATCACGTATTTCTAGTCTCAGGAAAAAAAGACACTGTCACCTCGTATGTAACACTGGGATATTGAGAGCACTTGCTCAGTGTAGACACTGCTGTTGGTATGTATGCAACACAACAAGCCCTACTCTTACCGGTGTTAATATTAATTAATCATCATTAATATCTGGGTCCCAAAGCAATGACAACAAGGTAGAGAGGTTTCTGTGCACCAGCAGCTCCTGCACACGTGCCCCTGCCCAAGTCCTGCTCAGCCAGAAGTGAGCAGCTGGGCACTCCCAACCTGCATGCACCTGGATCATGCAAGAGTGAGACTGTCGGCACTGGGGGCCAAGATAAAGATTTCAGTGCAAGAGTAAGACCAGTAGCATTGCCAGGATTTGGAATAGTAAGAGAAAGAAGTACATTCCTGCACTCTTGTGACTGGTACATGGAAAATGTTTCCATTTCACAAGGGCTGTTATCCTGGAGGAAGCAATCAAAGTATTATTTTAAAAAAACCATCTCCTTCAATGGACTCTACCAAACCTATTTCATCATGTGTGTAGTTTTCAAAAGGCCTGAATGTGAGCTTGAGCCCTCCAAATGCTGTGAATCAGGGAAGGCTAGAACATAAAACTGGCTAAAATATTTGGAAATTAGAAATTAAACAGGTTATAGTAAAGTCAGTTTTATTTGGGGTACGAATTCCAAATAAATGATACAGAGTGGGACTGACTGCTCAGTATCGTGGACATCTGTCTGGAGATTATTCCTTAACAAAAGAGTCTTAGAAATCATTCATATAGTTTGTATTCATGTCAGGTTTTGGTCACAGACAAATTCACACATTCAGCAATGTAGTTAATCTCCTAGATACCCACCACAGAAGAATAGGGATTAATACATTTATCTTGTAAAACAATGCAGTCCTCCTCTGAATTACAACCAGAAATTAGACTGGAGTTATCAAATATGCTCAGCGAGGTTATGACTCAAGTCACTGCATTGTTAAAATTCCCATTTCTTATCGCCTCCCGTTTTGAAGGCTGAAGCCATTGAGTGTCAGCTGCCAACTGGGTTTGCTGGAGTCAGGGAAGTGCCTTCTCCAGCAGAGAATTTCTGCACGAGGGTTTTGCCTTGCAAATGTTATCCACAAGTCCAGAAAAGGTATCGGGAGACGCCCCTGGACTCGGTGATCCATAAAACCTTTATGAAAGTCAATGACTGCTCCGTCAGGGATTGAAGCCATCATTTACATGGCATGCCAGTGGTGATAAATCTGTCCTGCAGATGTGTGGAGGACTAGTGAGTGTCATGCTGTTTGCTTGCTGAAGTCTCTGTTAAGCTCACAAAAACTTAACCTAAAAAAACGCAAACCAAAAAAGCCCCAGACAAACAAAACCAATCCAAAATAGAAATCAAAAAGCTACTGCTATCTGTAAGGGAAAAAAATTTCCTAGCTTGTAGTGTTGGGGAGGGGAGAGAGGAAGGACTCCTTAATTTCCTGTTCCTTCTGAATGTATGTGGCACACATATTTATAGATAAATGGTACCTTCAAGGAAATACAAACCTCACCGTGATTAACAGAATTTTTATTTTCTACAACCCGTGTTACGAAATCCACACAGTTCCTGCCTCCTAAATGATAATTAATCTGCTGGTGTGCAGTGTCCGTCTCCAGATTTCCACAGTGCGACACTGGTGTTTCTCATTAAAATGAATCCTGGAGGCACTTTGTTATTGTTTAGACTGTGAAAACCACGGGCGGGTTATTTTCCCCCTCTGTATGTTTTGTAAGTGCTAAACGCAGGAGGAATTTAGCACATTCTTTAAAGGATTGCGCATTAATAATGCATTCTCGACCACAAAAAGAAAGTCAAACTGCTAAATGGTAGTTGTTTAAGTCAACAGCATACAGGAAAAGGCACTCTCCCTTTAATCTTTGCTACAAAGGGATGCCCTTGTAGTCGAGACAGTATCGTCTACAAGTCGACCAATTCTTGCTTGATGCGTTGCTCTGGTGCCTTTTAACAGTGCTTTAGGGGGTTATTTCAACAGCATTGTAGATGACAAGGCTCGGATTAGTGAAACTTTTCAATTCCATCTTTGTTTTTGAAAAGGCTGCCTGCTGTATGAGAGCACTTGTAAGGCCTTTTTGTGCATCTCAGTCTCTTGCCATAAGTAATTATTTATTAATGTAAACCCTGCAAGAAAGATTGACTGTGTCAAGAAGGGAGCAAGGAAATAATAACCTAATAAAATTCTACCCCGATGCCCTTGTCGGATTCCAGTACGGGAGTCAGTAGTTCTGTCTTTTTACCACATTGCATCAGCTAATTCCCAAATTCAAAAGCAGTTTTGTTCAGTAGTGCTAAGACTGTACCAAAACAGTCCCGCTATTGGGATCGTGTTCCTGCCAGCTGATCAGTGTTGATAACGTTAGTGCTGCTCTGCCTCCCAGCCTGTGGCAATGCTGCAGTATTTACACAATACAGAGGATTAATGCTCGTGGAGCCACTGGTGCTAGTCTGGAATCAGCTGTCACATGGATCAAATGAACTGGGGAATACATGCTAGGGAAGTGGTTTACTTTGGGGTTAGGTTTTGTTTTCACTCCTAGCCCCAACAGTGCTGTATGCTTCTCTCACGAGTTGCTTTGATTTCAACACTTTCTGCCTTGTGCTTGGACAGGCAGCACTGTCCCTGCTGCATGCAGGTGCTCCAGGCCCTGCCCATGGGTGTAGGAGCAACACCCTGGAACATCAAATCTTGGGGCTCAGAGGAGGAGGCTGGAATGCTCCTCACTCCATTTGGCAGTTTGGTTAATTTTTGATTATCTGTACACTCTGTGAGCTACAACCTTCTGTCTGGGTTCTGACACAGCTGTTTAGGGACCTTGTTCTCCATGAATGTGTTTGAACACTTCTTGCATCTGCTGACATGGTCCTCCTCCAGGCTCCTGTGGCAGCACCTCCCACAGGTTTGCTGCTCCCTGTGTAAGGAAGTGCCTTCTCTCACCTCCTGTGAATTAGTCTTCATATTCCACCAGATACCTCCTCATTCTGACACCACAGGGAGAAATTCTCGCTAAAACCAGGATGCTGCTTTGCACTTGTTCCACTCACAAGCAGTAGACAGGCTTTATTAAAAACTAAATTTAAATCTTACAGCTCTGTGGAGAGTGAAGGTAGAACAAGGTTTGCACAGGCTCCTGGCAGACAGGGAGGTTTTGAGCTGTCAGGTTTTGAGCAGGCAGAAGTTTTGCAAAGGCTCTTAAATTACATGTAGATGTTCAGTTTCAAATGACTCTGAATATAGCTTCTTTTGGTCATTTTAGGGAGGATTGCTAAGACCACACAAAGCATCAACTTCCGAATTTTGTCTTAAAATAACTGGCAAGTCAGCTGTCCCCTCAGTCAAGCTGTGTGGCAGAGGGAGAGTGTGGCTTCATCGGGTAAAGTTTCCCTTATGCAGAAAAACTTTGGGTTAGTTACAAAGCAAAACCTCATGACTTCCTTCTTAGGTTTTTGATTTATTTTTTTTTTCCCCCAATGGCAAAATGCCCAGTGCAAATCAAATCCTTCAATTCGCTTTCCAAAAAAGAAGAAGCTATCCTGTATGCCTGAAATATTAATTAAAAAGAAGCAAAAAGAGAAAGATTTGGACAGATCCCAAACCAGCAACTCAAATATAAATGTCTGCAACTGTCATATGAACTTCTCGGGAAATGAAACTATAATCCTCCCTTCCTAATGTGGAAATACTACTTGATTAGCCCAATTAAGAGCAGATTTCTGACAGAATATTACTTTAGGGTGTAGTTTCCTTAAGGATGAAAAGATGCCAATTTAGAAACAACTGTATGTTACTCTTGTTAATAAAAAATAGAAACAAGGAATGGCATAGTAAATTAACCATTGGAATTACACATCGGCTTGAACTTCCCTTCAAAGTAATATAAAATATTTAGAGCAATTAGGCTATTTTTACTTGGAATGATTTGGTAAATGAACATACTCCATTAAACCTTTAATTTGCCCAAGTAGAACACGGATGTATTTTGTTTTGTTTGGTGGTGTGTTGATTGGTTGGGTATACCTTGGCTGGTTTTTACTGCTCCATTTTAAGAAACAGTTCGCTTGAACAAAACCCCTTATTTGACCCTGGTAACCTCTATTTTTTGGGCATTATTTTGGTTTGCTGTCACAGTGGTCTGTTTGTTGATGAGAGTTGTTTTAGGAGGCCTGTTGCGATGTCCATGCATGTGAGCATCTCTGAGCTGCCCATTTACACAGTTAACTGCATGTAATAGCCTGGGACCTTCACTTCTCCCAGCTGCATGGGTCTTGGTTTATTTTAAACACTCTACTTAGCTGCCCCATGACCAAGTTAGCCTGAGATCTCCTTGCAAGTACTTGTGAGTTCTGCACATAGCAGAGAGAAAGTGGGGAAGCTGTGCCCCTTGAAATGCCCTTGGGTAGTGCTGCGGGGCTGTGAGGGCTCCCTTTGGGGTGAGCAGCAGGCTGTGCCAGCAGGCTGTGCCAGCAGGCTGTGCCAGGCTGTGCCAGGCTGTGCCAGGCAGTGCCAGCAGCCCGGGACGTGCCCAGTAGCCGTGGGGTGAGCGCCAAAGGGACGCACTCTGCTCTGGCCCCAGGCATGGCCAAGCTCCCCTCGGCATCTGCAACGTGGGGAACTAATTTCAAAACCTTTATTGTTTTGTGCAATACAGTGTAAATATTTAACAGGGTGTCTCAAAGTTCTTTGTGTTTGCTTAACTGAATGAAGGCAAGGAACATCAATTTTCTGGGAAGATTTCTGCTCTGCACGATCAACAGAATTTCATATTGAAAGATAGTTTATCCATGCAGTCACGCTTATTTTCCAGTTGCCCAAATTAAGACAATCTATAAAGAAATGTTCATTTATTAGCAACTGGTGTTTGACAGTTTATTTCATGTAAGCCTCCAGCTTTCCTTGGCAAGCTTATTTGCATAATGTGTTATTATGTCTAAATGGAAAACTAAATGCCTCCATGTGGTCTTTAAATGACAAGTGCTTGTCAGCTTCATGCAATATTCAGAAGTAATAGATCCAAATCACAACAGCACTCACTATGATCTACAAGAAGAAAAAGAAACAAAGCCCAAAAAACTTGTTGCGTATCCTTCCCTGACAAATTTACACTTTGGTACAGAATTGTCAATTAGAGTTTTCATTTGTTAAACAGTTGAGTTCAACTGTGAAGGCATTTACTGAAGCTTTATTCTGCACTGCTTTTGAATTTTGAATTACAATTCACACTGCTGTTTTTTTGTTTCCTTCATTTTTTTTACCCCCTTTCAAACAATGCAGCTCAGGGAATAAGCTTCAGAAAACCTTGGCAAGGTATACCCAAGAATTTCTGCCTTAATTACTTCTTAATTACTTCTGAAAACATGAATGCTCCCTGACAATGGTTACAATAGCTTTGGAAGATCCATTATGAAGTTAACATTTGAAAGAGTCCTTGGGTCTTAAATTCATAGAGTTATATATTAATATTTTTTAAATACACAAAAGTGGTGTGTTTGTGAGTGGTTCCAGGTTATTAGAGGATTCAGTCACGATGAACAGTCACAGTGCTCATGTAAACATTGTCTTTATGCCCTTTCCTTGCATGTACTTGGTGTGCTGCCCTGTCCCTCACAGCCCCTCTACCCTGAGCACACCAGAAACATCAAAGTGGCTTCCACCAAAGAGGGAAAAGTCAAAACTCTGCTTTTACACCAGGATGGGATGTGGTGTGCTGGCACAATGATGGGCTGGGGTTCAGCCAGGAAAAAAACCTGCTAGCAATTAATGCAACAACATGATACTCAAGGGCAGTTGTGACCTTTAGCAGTGACACATCTCCTTTTTGATAAATGCTATTATTTCCATCTCAAGTTAAAGGTTAGAAAAAGTACACAGTATTTTACATATAAGATTAATTTTTTAACTTTTAAAATAGATTGTTATCTTGATTCCTATTCATTGTGCTGCATGGAGTGTTTTCGGTTGTATTTGACATTAGCAAGTTCTTTTTAAGTTATCATTAACTGAATGAAATGGTTTGGAGCAGAGGTTTGGGGTTTTTTGTGTTACACAGCAAAAGTCCAGAAAGAAGATAGGGAGGAAACAGAAAATATTGGAAGGAATATGCTGTCTCCTGGGTAAATCTGGTGCAGGGAGAGAAAGAAAAATGGCCAGATATGGCATACAATTTTAGCACTAGTCTAAAATCCAGAAAAAATGTATTAGTGCTGGACTGCTGAGTTTGTTGCTTCTGTCCTTTTATTATTGCAAGGCAAGGAGACAAGGAGATGTGGCTGAAAAGGACAGAGGAAAAGGGTGGAGACACAAGCTGATGGAAGGAAAACAGCACAAGGGGCATGACAAGTAGCAAGGAGTTGTGTCACAACTCATAGGCTGCCTGTGGGGTCAGACTGCTCTTGGGTACCATCAGTCACCACCACCTGGTCACTTTACCTCTTAGTAGCTGAACAATGAGGGCTCAGAGAAATGCCTGATGGTGTAGGTTTTAGGCTTTGGGAAGTGATGGAGATAATAAGCAGGTAAACAAAAAATAACACCCGTTCTTCTCGTGTGCTATCCTTTCTAACCACTGCTAAGCACTGTGGCCAAACAAATCATCATCAGCCACACACTGTTAACATTAGTTACCAAAAAGTTTTTGGGGGTTTTGTGCCTGTTCTCTCTGCACGTGCTAGGTTACCTTTGTGCATTGTGTTCAATAAAAAGGGACCAAATTCTGGTTCCAGAAGCCAAGAGAGGCTGGAAGCACTCTGGGTTCATGGCTGACATTGGATACCTGGCAGTGGTGAGCTGCCAGAGGCTGGCAGGCTCCTGAGCGAGCCCTCATTAGGGGAGCAGCAACAGGAGCTGCAGTTAATGAGGAGGTGGGGGCTCCTGGCCCGGCAGTGTGTCTGCTGTGAGAGAAGATGCTGTGCTGGTAATTCCCTTTGGGAGGTCAGGGTCAGACATAAAGTAAGGGAACAGTTCGTCGGTGTTATTAAATGATGTTTCAGTCCCAGGCCATGGCTTCCCTCCATGATTTCAGCAACAGCTCTGCTTGATGCAATTGGTGTAATTAAAGTGGTTGTATCACTTGCAGCAGTGCTGGTGCCAGTGGGACAGGAGGCGTTTCCAGCAGTGGTGACCTGTGCCTTGTGCTGCCTGTGGCTGCCTGAGCTGACCTGGGGGCAGGTGGAGGCTGCTGTGGCTCTGCTCGCTGGGTTTTGGCACAAAGCCACTCACACAGGGGGCATGCTGTGCTCCAGTGACCCACCCTGATAAGGACACTGCCATTTCCCCCACCTCAGGTTATAACTTTCACTCACCCAGTGAAAGAAAGCAACACCAGTTGCAAACAGCAGGAAGGTTTTGTTGGCCTTGACCCATCCTGCCCCTGGCTCTCTCATTAAACCCTGGCAGTGCCTCCCCAGGGCAGGCCCCAGAGGACATGGGAGGCTCCTGCCAGGGGCTCCCTTTGGGCTGGGATGAGGTGGAGCTCCCCTGGCTGCCTAGATGTGTCCCAGGTGCTGGGCAGGCAGAGCATGCAGCTGATTGGCACCTTGACCAACAGGAACTATTAGAGGAATGCTCAGATTTCCTGAAGAACACATAAGTTATCTAGGAAAGTCCAAAGACTTGCTCACAAATATGTAAAAAGTAGCCAAAAAGGCATTAAAAATGAATAATTTCATTTGCTGCATGACCATGCAAACAACACTATTGCTGTAAAAATCAGAAGTAGATTGTACAGACGACAGCAGGTGACTTGCATGTTCCATCTCCAGTTGCTCTTTTAGATTCTTTAGCTCAAAATGCTGTGCAGCATCATGTCTTCTGCATCTTATAGCCCAGGGTACTTTCAACAGTTGTTGTAAAGAGTAACATAAGAGTTATCATCTCATCTTGGCATGAATGGTATTTGTAGGTGCATGAAAATAAGGATAAACTCTACATCAGTATGTACTTTTCCCCTGCCAAAAGAACAGATAAAATTCTCTGAAGGAAATGGCAATCAGACTGGATCTCAGAGTAAAGTGTCCAACAGGGTGAACTTTTCAAAGTACCACCTCTGACTTAACAGCTATTAAAACCCAAGGGCATTTCTTTAAAAATCCCAACCTTTTTTGTGGTACCCTTATTTGAGATTAATTATGTATGTAAAATTCTCAATGAAGAATTCAGCATTCGAGGAACTCATGTTGAGTTTCAGCAGTTAGTCCAGTGATATTAAAATGAAACAGGACCAACTTTGTAGGGGGCAATTATAACACATTACGGTGTGAATTGCACACTGTGATTAAACTCATAGGAGGTACTCAGCAGCAGCATTTGCTTTGAAAGGGGCACTGATTACCATTTGTACTATGCATTTTGGTAATCAGAAATCATTATGGAAAATATTATATCAACTAAACAAATACCCCCTTAGCAGCATGAAATATACAGATTTTTATTTTTTTTTAAAGTAGCCTTATGCATGTAAATAAATACTTTTTTTCTGCATGGGACCAGCACTTGATCAGAACATCAAATTAGTATGCTGTCAGGCTACAGCAGGACCATGAGCTGCAGAATGAATGGTTTAAAGTTAAAACACCTCCTGGGGTTGGGTTTGTCTTCATGACTTAACTTCAGGCTGGTTGCAATGACACTCTAAACCATCACTTGCTTGTGATTTATAGAAATAGCCTTGTGAAAGAATTAAACTAGCAAGAGGTGTTAACATTTACTTTGGAAGTCCTGAGTTATTTCTATTAAACGGCTTTCCCTAGGATTTAAGATAGGGGAGTCTTAAGGCTCTTACTACCTATAAAACACTAATGGGCCTGTGTTGCAAAGGTACTATATTTTTCTGGCATGTTTTGACACCTAATATTTTAAGGGATTTGAAGAGAGCTTTTGTCTAATGGCATTAACCAGTTTTATTAAGGCATTTTTGCCACTGACTTCTGAGGGTGCTTCAATTGGTCACATGCAGCAGCACAGGGCTTTTGCATCCCCCCAGGAGCCTCCTGACCCAGGGCCAGGCGAAGGTTTCACTGCACAGCAGAAGAGAGAGGTCAGCCTGGCAACAGGTCCCACCCACGATGCCTCAAAGCAGAACTGTCACAAGCTAACAAACCAAACAGCTGCTCACACAGGGATCTTCCTTCCTTCCTTCCTTCCTTCCTTCCTTCCTTCCTTCCTTCCTTCCTTCCTTCCTTCCTTCCTTCCTTCCTTCCTTCCTTCCTCCCTCCCTCCCTCCCTCCCTGGATGTAATATAGATAAAGTGTGATGCTAATCCTGTAACATTTCTGGCAGCTGGGGACTGTGTGTGATTGCTTCAAAGATGTAAACTCATCTTCACTGTATCTTGATCATTTTCCCTCCTTCTCTTTCTGCCATACCATTTTGATTGCTTAACATAAGGTCTAATGTCAAGTAATAATAAAGCAATTACAAGAATACAATTCATTCTAAAGCACATTAAGCAAGAACTAAATTAAGGCACATAATTAACAACAACCAAAAAAAAAGGAAGATACATTAAGGACAAAATGTTTTAACCCCTATCTTTCTTCCAGCATTAACTACCTTGGCATTAACTCAAAACTGGTTGGGAAAAAATATAGATTCTATGCAGACACAGTAGAGCTTTTACTGATTTATGAAGGGAGAGTCACAGATCTGTCAGGCATGATCCTTTCTATATAGTAATAGACTCTGTTTAAACTGTCATGCTAATTTTTTTTCCTTGTCCATCTGGTCCAATTATTAGAAAATTGTACTCAAGAAGGCTCCAATAACAAACATGAAACAGCTCAATATTTCAAGTTGCCAGTATTTTTCTCATATTTGTTCTTTTTAATTAGAGAGCATACCAAGTTCCAACCACAGGACCCAGGCATTTATTAAGTGATAGAGAAGCAGCACTATTTTATTGACTAATTCCCCAGGCTTTTATTATGTTTCCTAGCAAAATGTGATTTATAGGAAAGTTAATAAAGGTATCCTCACCTACTGCACCTGGAGACAGGACATCTACAAGGGGCAGACATTCAGACTAATAAGTGAAATCACAAATCTGGAAGCTGAAATTGGATTTTATTTCTGTGAGTGCAGCAAAGAACTGATGCAGGCTTGGCCATTTAACATCTCTATTCTTAACTGGCTTTGCCTCTAAAATAGATGTAATAGTTTTTCTAGATTTTCAGAAAAAAATATGCTAACTAACTATAGTACTTAATTTTTTTAAAGTTTCAATGCCAAAAATACCATTTTGTTTCCTCTGTAACACAACCCATTTCTTCCTCACAAATGTCTGAGACTAGTTTTTTTTTTTAGTGACTGCATTCTTGAATTGAAAGCAACAACTTGAAAAGTGTGCTATTCCCAATTTCTTGTCAAGCTTTGACTGATTTTTTTTTTCTCTTTTTATAGCATTTCCTGTATGATTTGTTCATGAAGCGAGCATTGTGCCATGGAGGCATTCTGTGGGCTCTGCTGATGCCTGAAGGGTGGCATCAGGACAGAGGCACACTGGGAAGCTTGGCCCTGTTACATACATCCGTTCCAAACTCAGCTAGAAAAAAAAATAGTACAAATTGGACAAAGGCAATTTAAAATAAATGCATTGATTCTGATTCTTAATAAGGTTAGGCATGCAATTGTGTGATGACTAATTTGTGTGCCTAATTACCATGATTGTATGTGCAAATCAAGTAATTATGGAAGTAAATAACCATAATCATTTATTTTCATGGGTAATTATTCAATTTTATGCACAATGGCAATAATTGGGTGTGCAAATTAAGCATGCAATTGTGCATGCATATTCAACACACACTTGTGTGTCTAATCTTTTCATAAATCATATTTTTTCTGATGATTTTTCTTGTTTCCTATCCTTTACTCTGGTGTAGCATTACTGGGACACTCTTGCTCGAGGTAAGGATTTGAAAACTCTTCTATTCCAAGCCTTCCTGAATTTTTAGTGGTTAATAGTTCTCCACTGCAAATGGACTGCTCTCTTGAAAGATGGCTTTTCATTCTTGGTCCTAGTGTACTCTTTTCCTAATTAGGCAGGGAATTTCTAAACAGCAGACTGAAATAGACACATTCCATAATTTCCTAAAATTTCAAATACATAATTTTGTAATCTATTAAGGACATTTCATAGAAAATGAGTTTTTTGCACACATATACACATGTTCCTTGGGGTTTCAGACATAATAGCGCCTTTGTCATGAAGAGGGACTTCATACTGCACTGCATTGGAGGAGATGTCCCTAAGCTGCCATTAAAGGCAAGGAAAACATTGTACCTCTTTGCTTACCACACAGGTCTGATTTACAAAAGCACTTTGGCACTGACCTAATTCAGTTCCCACTTAAGACACGTAGAAAGAAATCCCATTGACCTCAATACAAGTGAAGTTTATCACTGCTGAGCGCTTCTAAAAATGTCACCTCACTTTTCTGTCTTAAGACCTGAATTTATGTAGGCACATAATTATCTTCTAAGCATATATGCTTAAATTCTTGTAGCTGCAGGAGGCTGAGCTGGTTGCTGTCAGCGAGGTGCTGATCCCCAGGTGTCAGGTCGGTTATTCCAGCGTGGCTCCAGGGAAGGTCTGTCCCAGACAGAGCTTGCTGGGCTGTTCCCAAGCCATGCCTGTGGCCAGGGTTCAGCACATGCAGCTCAGCCCAGCCTGGGTGGCTGTTTAGGGTCCTGTCTTTGCAGTACCCCATGCCATAGGGGCTGTAGTTTGTCACTCTTTCCTCCTCACCTCTTCCTGCAGCAGGGAGGCAGGGGAAGCACCCTGGCTTCACTCTGCCTGGGGAGGAGTGGCTCACTGCTCTGTTTAACCAAGGGATTTAATTTCCATTGTTTGTCTTTTGTGTCCCTTTTCATTCAGATAGATTTCCCCAGTCTCATTGATGCTAATCTCATTGTTCAGGAATCAGCAAAGGGTAATTAGTCTCTGCAATAATGATCTCTCTGTCACAAGATCATGGCCTCTCATCACACACCATCTCAGATGTTTTCTAACTAAGCCTGGCAAAAAGGAGCAGAACTGTTCCATGATGTTTAGTGTCAGCTGGGGAGATCTGCAGGGTGCATGGGAGCAAGTCCCACCACCCAGACTGGGGCATCCAGCCAGCAAAGTCTCCCAGTGCCAGCCCCACTTGTCATCACACCAGACAGGATTTCCTAATGCTCAGAAGGTCCACCTGACCTTCTGCATGGAAAACAAAAAAAAGTGACAAGAAGTACCAAACCTCCCATCCTCAACCTGTTCTGATATTTCAGAGGAGAAATTAATTATCTTTTTAGCTATGAAGGCTTTTTTTTCTCAGTGTGATATGGTTTCTTATGGCAAGAGGTTATAAAGGTCAAAACCAGAATACAACTCTTTTTTTTTTTTTTTTTTTTTTTGAGATAAAACACCTTGCTCATGTTGGAAAGCATTTCTCCCAGCTGCTTAATTTCATAGAGTTTAAATTTTCAGGTTTAAAACATTCTGAAGTGAAAAAGAATGAAAGGCTCAAAAGCAGAGCTTTGTGTAAAACAAAGCTGTTTTGCTGAGTATTCTCCTGGCAATAGTGTCAGGCCTTTGTCACAACTGGGCTTCCCAGCTTGGGATGGGACCTGCTGCCTTGGGCAGAGGTGTCTCTGGGGCTGAGCCATCTCAGCTTGGCGTGGTGTCACACTCCAACATGCCTGTTTTCCCCATAACCATGAGTGCTTTCTGAGCTCCTTCTCTCTGCCAGCGAGGTCCAGATGTTTCTTCATGTGCAGTCTTTAACCGCCAGACTAACTCAGCTTTCTCCTGGAGCCCATCAGAAGGTTGCATGCTCAGTTCTGCATTTCACATCATTGAGAAGCCATGTAATCTATTCTTTAAAGATATATAAAAGAACAAGAAACTTTCATTCCAGAAAAAGTTTAGGTACACCTTTAGGAAAGGGCTGTTATTGTTAAATGTTATGTATCCTACCCATAATATTGCTGTCTTTAAATATACATAGACACACACAAAGCCATTTTGAATTATAATGTCTAGGAGAAGATAGTTTTCAAAATATCCATAAATGAGGATAATTGAGCTGGGTTCCTACATAGTAATATGGCCACTGAAGTTGAAGTGGAGAGATAAATCACTAATTATAAACAATAAACACTGAATGTTGTCATTTTACAATTCTGCTGACTTCACAGGGCTGCAGCTGCCTTATGGAAAGTCTCACTAAATGTTTCTTTGTGTAAGAACAATTCTGCTTATATAGCCTATATTTTCCATATTTCCCTATCTTTATTCTGAGTTACTGGAAACATTTGCATTAAAAAAGTATCTTTGTTTCTTAAGAGTTCATCTGCTTTCCTGCTTATCATGCACATGCTGAGAAAATGAGCTCAGCAGCAACAAGAAATGCCTGTTTCCCCAGGTCAGAAATCCTTCTGCCATAATGAACAGGAGTGACTTGGAGACAACACCTGATCTGCTTTTTCAGACAGATTCAGTGCCCTGCCTCCTGCTTTTTCAGACAGGTTCAGTCAGAGATCCTGCTCCAACCTGACAGTATGTGACCTTGGAGAACTTTGGAGAATACAGGACAAACTGAAATTCCAGGTTATTTATTTGGAGTTAAAATTTCCTCTGGCTATTCACAGAAATATTCCTCCTGAAGAGGTATTATTGCCCCAAAATGGCAGAATAAACAGCTGAACAAGAATCCTAGAAAGCCAGTTAGTGGCTTAGCAGGATTGAACACCAGAGCTCGAGGAGCATCTACATCTGCAAAAAGGCTCAAAATAGTGTAGTTGCATTAGTTATTCCCCTGTCTGGAACAAGTGCCTGAACAGAAGACGGCTTTGTGGCAAGCTGAACAGCCAAAGCAAGTGATTTCTCCTGGTGAGATTGGAACCTTTTGTTTCTTTCTAGCTTAACCAAGAGGAAACAAGGATTTGATGGAGAATCAAGGATGTTGCCCCACCCAATTGGAAACAGAACACAAAATAGAGCATTCTCTAGGAAACAAAACCAACGTTAATTTAGTAAAAATATTTTAAATGCCTTTTTATGAGAGGCAGCTAAACCCACTAGCAGTCATATGTCTTGAAAATTACCACTAATCAAATCATGCCCTTCTCTTCTCCAGCAAAATGGTTTGTGCCCTGCTGTTCATCACACTTGTCTTGTTACTCCTGATTACACCTGTTTGAGACTTATTCTTTGACTTAAATAGAACAATGCTGCTGTCTCAGTGAGGCTGTTACTTGTTTCTTGTGACCACTTAAGGCCATCCTGCAGAGCAAAAGCATTCCTTTGTTTGTACTTTGCTCATCTTGCCTTATGTGGTACTGGGATTTGAATAGTAAGTGATTATTTGGGCATCCTGTTTCATATCAGCCTTGTGCTGTCCTCCTGGCAATGGCAAGAGTATTCAAAAGGTGAAAATAGGGCTTGGTTGATAACAGTGTCTTGGGCAGCAGAGAGAAGGGTGACCACTGAGAGAACCCAGCTAAAACCAGTTGCTGCAATACAGACAGTGGGTTTCTATTTCACATGCATTTGAGAAGTTCCCCTCTGCCAGCAGCTAATTGTGCTACCTACTTCTGGTTTTGTGTAAATGAGCTCTCCACTTGCAGTGGCTGTGTTTCACACGGTGTCTCCTGCACTCTTGCAGTGACAGAGGCTGTGCAGCAGGGCTGCAGGTCTCCAGGAGATGCCACAAAACAGCCATGGGAACAAGTACAGTGCTGGGGAGGACAGCTGCAGAACTCTGCCTCCTGCTTTATCACGCTCCTGTTTATTTCTTCTGGGTGCCTTGGAGAAGATCTTGGGTCTTTAGCAGTGAAAGCTAGAGCATTCTCTTACCCATACAATAAATTCAGAGTGCTGCTGGCACAGTAGTATTGTGTTGGTAAGGCATTGAGGAGACGCTGTGACCATTTGCTTGAGGGCAAGATTTGCATCAGTATTTGTCTTGCTATCATTTAGCTATAAAACACAGGAAGTAATCTTTTCCTGTGTCATAGGCATGATATAGGCAGCTCAATTAAAGTTTATGAAGCATGATCTGAGATTAACTCATAGCTGTACAGATATGCAAACCAAGACTTTCAGTTATTCATTACTGTTTACAATACTTCACACCTTATTTTTTTCAAGCAAAATTGGTCAGGAAATAAGTCTGATTTCACGGAAAAGAACCTGATTTGAGGAGGGGATAAATATGGTAATTATTACGTATTATAGCTTCTCTGGCACATAATTTCATCCTCATACATGGACTGGATGGTGGGACTTTATGGTATGATTTCTCTGCTTCAAAATATATCATGTTCATGTATCCTAGTCTGTGGAAATACATTTGGAAATATTTTGGGATGTAGCATCTGATTTTTCTGTTGACAGTGATCTGCTTGTGGTCATATAAAATACCTCCTGGCTTAAATCTGACAAGGAACACTGAGGATTTGTTTGCGAATGGTTTAGAAAAGAAGATTTACTTTGCTTTGAGGGCAGCTGGGAAGACTCATTTTATTGGATTACAGAAAGTGAGAGCAGTAAATAAAACCTGATCCCCAATATTTAATATATGAGAGTCATGAAAGAAATAAAGATTAACTGTCATGTCAAGATGCAGTAACTGTAAGTCTGCTGGTTAGCTATTTAACTGATAGAATTAAAGGAGGAGCAAACAGAACCCATCTGCCCACTCTTTGTTTTTCAGAAGATTGAGAAACGGGAGATTTGAATTTTAACAGGCAAAAGGTTTTCTGATCATTTGCCAGCTCTTTCTCATCTCACTGATTTGAGTGATCCTGCCAAGTTACATGAAAACAGTATCTTTAAACTGTCTCAAGATACTCTGTTAGATCATTGTAGCTCCAATATTGTAACAAAAGCACCTAATTTTCATCATCAGAGCACTGTTCTTCTTTATTTATGCTCACCATTAAACCAGGAAATCCTTATCTAATGAATTTGGTTGCATAGCACTCATGGCATTATTAGGAGCAGGTGAAGCATCTCCATTCTAATTCACACCCCTTAAATTGAATCTGAGTTTTTGGTTCATACTTTGTACAGATTGAAATGCTAAAGCTTTTTTTCTAGCTTCATTTGTGCCTCTATCACAGCCCTGAATCAGTTGGAGCCCCTATATCAATGAATAAGGTAAATTATGTACATGGACTAAAAATAACAGGGTGATACACTGTGACCTGCCACAGACTCTTTCTGCATTTATATGAACCAAAATACATTAGCAGTGAATAACACTCTGTTATGGAATCCTAAGAAGTGATATAAAACCAGTTTTGTTGGCACATCACAGTAAGAACTGGGGTCACAACAGCCTATTTGATGGAACAGCAGATATAGTGGAAAAGTTCAGCATTGTGCCTCAGAACTTGCTGTTGTTTTCCTGAGATAACCTAACATCTGTGGCTTGAAAAACCCTCAACATTCAATCTGCCTTTGGCTTATATCAGTAAGTCCTGTCAATAAATGAATATTGGTTATTTTATTTAAATATCAGGCATTTACAAAAAGCATGGGAGCATGGTCATAATTAGATTATAACTACATTTTCTCTGTCATCTTTTCTTGGACTCTGTCAACAGTCTCCATACAAAAGAACTGCTAAAGGCACTTTGGTTGTAGTCTCAGTGCTGCCACTTCAGATTTCTGGCTTTTGAGCTAAGATTTAACCACAAAGCCTCAGCTGAACTTTGTGGCTATGTACTTAAAAGATGAGCTGGCACCTTTAAATCAGTTCAGCCCATGGGCTCAGAGGAGAGAAAAGTCAGCTCCAGAGTGCACACAGATGCACTGAAGCTTTTTCATCCACATGTGGGCAAACTTTTATGTTGAAGCTATATTAAATTGCTAAAGGCAAACAAAACTACTTTGCTAGGTAGTCTTAAAGTTTATTTTTACCTGATGATGACATTTGCATTGGGAGTGAGGTACAGGAGCAGAAAGCCCACAAGGGCAGCATCAATGGAACAGATATTGAAAAGAACAAAAAAAACCCTGTTTCTTTTTAAGTCCTCCATACTTGTAAATGTGAGACCTATTGCTGTGATAAATGAAAGGGTCATGAGCCAATGCACTAAAGGAGGATGAAATAGCACAGCTGTATGGAATACAATACCGACTTTTCAAAGTTTGTTTAAAATCAGAGCAGCCTGTCCAGCCCAGTCTGGCTTTGCCCAGGGTTTCCCGAGGGGAAGGCACACATCACACTGCCCTGGGCAGCTCTGTGGTTCTGCTGTCTGGGACAGCAGTGTGTCCCAGGTAATATAATGTGCAGTGTGTCACTCACTATGCATCTCACAGCCTGCCCTTCCCTGGGGCCTGAAGCTCTGGCTTCCCATCCCTTCCCATCCTTCCCCACCCTGTCTGGCTGCCATGAAGAGGGAGCAGGTTCTCCTTCCCTCTCTCCACCCCAGGCAGTGTTCACAGCCCAGTGTAAAACCCCAACATGGACCCCACTGTTCAGGGCTGTCCGTGGGCTGGGGAGGGCTGTGCTGCTCCACTGCACTCCAGGGGCACCTCTGGAGACCGGGACTAGGAAAAACTGGGAGCAGCAATGGACCATTAGCTGCACTTACAGCACTGCTGCCAAAGTATCTGAAAAGCTTGTTTTAAAAACCAATCTGATTGCAAGTAGGAGTAATTTCAGTGGTCTGCACTTCTTAGCTCTTATTTTGTGTATTGCAGTATGTGTCAGTGAGCAGAACTTAATAATACTTCACCCATGTGAACCTTGGTGATTGCATGTAGCTTCAGCAGAATAACAAAATTAATTCTCTGATGACTTCACAGTAGTTTTGGGGAATAATAAGCTGACCTTTTGCATTTGTTTTGTACATAGAAAACACTACAGATTTATTAAAACAGGGATCTGCAGATTAATGTTTTAGGTATTATTGAAAACAACAAATTTTGTTATTTATAAAGATTTAAAACTCTACCTACTTGAACCTCTTAGAGCACATGATTTAAAACACAAGCATAAAAATGTCATATAAGATTCAAATATTATAGGCTTCAAAAATGTACATGCTCTGAATAGCAACCCCAAATAATGTCAGTGAAGAATACAGGTGATGTAAACCTTTACTGGCTTCTATTCTGATAATAAATCATACATCAATCACTGTAAGTCTATCGCCTCATTTAAAAATCAGTTATGTAGTTGAATCATGCTCACTGTTAGGTCATTCTTTTAATGAGTAATTTCACTGGTATATCACCATACAATGTCACAGTATTATAATCAATTAAAATTAAAACAACTCGATTATTTAATAGCTAAACATAACAAATATTGTTCTGTGTATATCAAAACTTCATTTCCACCAGAACTACAGCAGAGCCTTGTCCTAAGAGCTAGTATAATTTCTCATTTTCAATTTTAAAGAATTGTTATAGCTTGAGAGAAAATTTATAGAGATGTGAGTTCCATCACTTGGTATAATCAATTGTACAGTCTGCTCTGGAATATTTTGGTCCTCAGAGTGGGGATTATGGCCAATGCTTGTACTATGATCTACATTGCTTGAATTCTCTGGCCCACTCTTTCTATTAGAAAAAGGTCCAAGTATACAAAAGAACAGTCTGTTTGTAACTCAGACAGGAAAGCTTGTCAGGAGGTTTGCTGACAGCAAATTTCATTTAGCTAGTTTTACTATAAGCAACTTAGTCTACAGGTGAATTTTGCATTCAAATTATTTTTATAAAGATCTTTTCCTAATAATATTAAAATGTGTTTATAAAGCCTGTAAGTGGTTTATATAATAAGATTTTTGATGAGTTGGAATATTAAGTTGTGTAGAAGAGCTTCAGGTGTTGATATAACTAACTTATACACTGTACATGATTAACTTTATCATAAAGTTTAGCTTCTTCTCATGCAACAATATACAGCTTTGCAGTAGCAACTATCAGCCAGTTTGCCCTGCAAATTGTGCTTTGTTGACTGTTTAGCAGGATTTTCTGTGGCTGGGATACCTGAGCCCTGCTGCCAGACTCATCCAGATGCTCAGCCAGCCCCGGGTGGTCTCATTCTGGGCTGGTTCTCAGGCCCTGTGCTCTTTGCTGCAAGGCACAAAGGTGAGCAGCCCAGTGGCACCACAAGTGGCACCACAGTGGCTTGATCTGCTCAAGTCCAGCTGAGATCAGCTTGGAGAGTCACATTTTCATTCCTCTGCTTGTAGCTGAGACTCCTTGAAAGCAAAACTGTGGAAATGACCCCCTGCATTTTGTGTGTGAATGGCCAGGGCACACCAGGTGAAGCATGTCTTAACCATACCTTGCAAATCTTAACTTTGAATTACCTTGTTTGTAAATCAGAATGAGATATGGATTATATAGCAAGCAGAAAGCCAGAGTTTTGCATTCTGAAGCATCTGACATTACATGTACGAGTTAGATTGTCCTTTCAATACTGACTAGGTTTTATAGAATTTATACTCTTAACTTTTAAAAAGCAGGAGTTTCCCGGCTCAGGGGAAACCTACCTCAGGGTTTTCCAGAGCAACTGATCTTCCTTGTGACCTGCTGCACTCTTTGCTGCTGGCAAAAAAGCCACATTTTACTGCATGAAGATCTCATGCCTAGTCATGTAACTAGGACTTTGAGTGTGTCTTGTCATATGACCAAATTGTCTTCCCCATAATGGGGAGAATTTCTCTTTACCTGGTGGATGAGGGTACAGGGTGTGCTCCAGTGTTTGGATAACTAGCCAACAGTAATTGTGGAGTGAAACAACCCTCTTCCTACTTAATTTCTCAGAAGTTGCCTAAAACAGATGATGTGAGTACTTTTCTTAGAGGTTTCCTCATTAATTTGTAGGTCTGTGGTAGCATTCTCTTTGTTGTCCACATTTTGCTTCATTTCATATGCTCTTCATCTGCCTTCCTGCATTTTGTTCTTCTGTCTGAGGCTTGTCATATCTCAAAGTGGCAGGTCACTGAAAAATATCCTAGTGAGTTGGAAGTATAACATGTTTTGTCTTGATTTTGATTTTGGCTTCAAGAAGCTTGAGATGGTATGAGCAAAGCTCCATTTCTCCAACACCCTTTGCTGGGCCAGTCACAATAGCTTACCCTGTCTCAAGTCCTTGAGCCACCAAATGATGTTAATGATATGTACCTCTGTCAGGTGCTGGGAGAACAGCAGCATTATAAATAAAAACAAAGCAGTGTGGTGCCCCATTACACAGAATTGGACCTGGCATTAGCTGAAGCTTCTTACTCTGGGGAACCAAGGAGCTGCTGGCTATGGAGGCTTGGAAGTGTAACATTATGTGTCAGTCACTCTGGCAAGATCTACATCCTAACCAGAGAAAAAAATAGCTAGAAGAGATACTTCGTGCCATAGGGATGACAATGGCAATCTCACTCCAAAAAAAATAAAAATTATTGATAACATTTGGTTAAGGTATATGGTTATTGCCACTCACTCTTAATTAGAAGATATTAAATGGTGTCAGTTAATTGATAGTGCTGAGGAACACAGAGCCACTGCTGAATATTCAGCAAGGTTAAGTGCAGCTATTGAGGCACCTGCCATTGCAGCAAATGGGCTGCAACATCAGATTTTAATATATAGGGCCAGTGCTCTCAGACTGTGGTGTAGCTCAGCTGTTCTGCCTCGCTTCATGAGATTGATGGGGATTCTGCTGTGCTTGCCACACTCCAGCGCAGAGCACTGGAGGGCATTCAGCATGTTGAGAAAGGTCAAAACAAGACTACATCAGCTTCTGAACCTAAAAACTCTGAACTCTTTGCTACCTATTAGGATGAACGAACAAAAGCTGTGTTTTGATGTGTGACATCCCAAAGAATTGCTTGAGGCAGATGAGAAAGTTACTGCTACTTAAAGGAAGGAGCAGTTGTCTGGAGCAAGCTTCATCCCTCGATGCAAGCACCACAGCACAGCTCCAGCAAGCTTCAAATTAAGCTGTGTCCTCAGTGAACTGGCTGTAGGTTTGGTAATTAAGTGCTCAGTCATTAAAATTTTGACATCCTTTAATTTGGTTAACAGGAAAATATTAATTGTTTATTTTCAGGTACTATGGAAGCTGGGATAAACGATACTTAAAGAAATACACCACAGCCTGGCATATGTTACCAGTAATTCACAGTTTCTGCATTTTCAAAACTTGTAATACACCCTGTTCCAATCTGTCGAGAGATATGGGAATCTCTCTTGGCAGAACATTGAAATAAACCTAAAATAAAGATGGCTCAGTGTGCAAACCCACGGACACAGAGCCGGAACAGCAGCAGGAGGGAAGGCAGTGTCTCCCAGACCTGGGCTGGGTCACACAGCAGCTGCAGGGAGATTCTCCTCTGTTTGGGGAAAATACTAATTAAGTAGTTTGTTTACTCCTCGCCAGACACCCTCTCTTCTCCTCAGAGCTGAGTCACCACAGGGCTCCAGTCTCGCCTGTGTTACCACTTGTGGATGAGTCACTTCACTCTCCAGCCCTGGCTGGTTCTTTCCTGTGTCCAGGACTCTGGAAGGGTCCCCTCCTTGACTGTGAGCCTGGGCTGCACACACTACTGGCACTGCAGTGTCAGCTTCTGTCTCTATGCAAAGATAGCTAATATACAGTCTTGACCTATGCTGATTTGTAAATATTTGAATTTTTTGCAGGTCACTAAGTGCTCTTTTTGACTTTCAAAAAATATCTTTTGTGTATTTCTTCCTCTCATAAAAATGATATTTTAGACCCTGGCTTCTAATATCCTGGCTATTATGCTATCAGCACTGACAGGTTTAAAACTAGGAATTAAAAAAGCAAAATAAATGTTTAGCTTTTTGCCTATGTCCTCATCTGTGCACACTTATTAATTCAAATATACAAGCTATTTTTGTCTATTTATATTACAATAAATGAAGGTTGCTCAGAGGAAAAGAAAGACCTGTACTGGTCTGGGAGGAATGTGATGCACAACAAGCAAGGGACTGACCCTCTTAATGTCATGCTGCTATTGATGATGTGCTTAAGTGCTGCTTCTTTCTTTATATGGATGTAGGCTGAGGCAGGGCAGCCAGGCTGTGTGACTCAGGGAACAAGCATGTAACTAAAAGCTCACTGCACCATGGTCAGCATTACATCCACCAGGAATTTCTTCTGGCAGCTCTACCAGGTTCTGAAAGAAATACTGTGGAAAGTTTCTGTTCCTCAGCTTTTCCTCTCATCAGATCAGAAATTCCATTGCATAAATGTAACAGATTCATAAAGAGGCTTCTGTAGTTGCTTTTCTTCTTGATCTTTTCAGGAGTGCAGTTTTCTAGTTTTCATTAAAATTTTAATCAAGGATGAATTAGTACAGTGTATAATGTTTTTCAGTTACAAGTTGTTTTAGAATGCCTCGTAGTTTAATTACATTTACGTTAGGTAAAATCCTGGGCATAGGAGCAGCTCTCCCTGTCTTCAGACTACATTTACTCTTGTGATGTTTAATAAAAGCCCTATAACTCCAGAATTAAAAACAAATTCTGCAGCCAGATCTGTGCAGTCAGTACTGCTTTGCTGAAATTTCTACATCACTTTCAGCTTAATTAAAATCTGCCTGCTTTTATTAACTGACAATTGCAACTGTAAAGACTAGACCAGAATGTAGTTATTTTCTGGCACTCTTCTCTCTCTGTTCTGCATGTTCTGCTGTCTACATGGCTCATGCAGGTCATCCAAGGGAACTTCTTGCGTCACCATTGCCTAAATTGTGGAGCTAACACAATACCAGATCCTTAATGCTTTCAATACCTAGAGAAATGGAGAATGGGCATTCCAACAGGGTACCAGTAAGCTGGATTTATGGATCATTACAGCTACAGCCATGGAATGGTGTGAATTTATGCACTAACCTTGAAATCTTGCCCTTAACAGAAACCATGTTAAAATGACGCATTTCTTTACAACATCCAAAATAGAACGAGTTACGATGGCAAATACAGAAAGCGAAGTACACACTTGTCTGAAAATCAAATTTAATTGCTTGTCCCTCCTCTCTGTATGCAGCTGACTAATGAATGCAGGTGGCTAATGAATCCATGCTTTAAGGTAATGCCTTCCCTCAGACCCTGGGCTGCAGAGAGCCACCAGCTGACACCCTCCAGCCAGCTTCCTCTTCTGCTCTCTTCCCTCTCTCGTGGATTGCTCAGTGGGTCATTCAAAATCACATCTTCTCTCTTCACTTCATGTATTATTGATTCTTAGCTAATTTAGGAGGCACTTTCAAAATTGTTCTGGGTGATCAAAGGCCCCTACCTTTTTGGAGATGCCTACTTCCCTTTGGTAGACTTGGCACCAAAATCCCCTGTACTTAATGAGGCAACTTAAAACTCATTGGCCATTGAGAAGTGATTTACTTTTGTGGCAAGATAATGTCCAAATCTGCACTGAATCTATACACGTGTCATAATTTATACAAACCTATAATGGAGATTAATGCTTGTGGCTTATTATGGACTCTTGATAGGCACCATGCATGATAGATTGATTTTTGGATCACTTTAGGATGATGATAGATTTGGGGTGTTTCATTTCATGTCCTCTGTTTTAGAGATACGCTGATAGTCTCTAAATCAGTTAAAAATCTTGATACTTGTATTGCTAAATTGATGTTTGAGATCAGTTTAGTAAGGCAGCTCACACACCTCAGACAGCTTAATACATGAGACTGGTTGTACCTCCAGGACTGAAATGGTTTAAAAATTATCTTTCTGACCATGACCATTGAGACCATTATATTATTTACTGAAAACTGATCATACAGAATGTAAAATCACCACAAGGGAAGGAGCCTGTAGCTGATCAGAATCTTCTTGAATACTTGGGAATTCAAAACACAATTTTTAAAAGTCCCATAATTCATTTTTTGAATGGGATATTTTATTGTTGCAGATAAGAAATTCAAATGCGTGACTGTCCAGTTATCAAGGACTTCCACTGTGTGTATTACAGTTTGGAAGGTAACATTGTGGTTACATTGGCAGTTTTGGACTCAACCCTAAAGCTCTTTTTCTTCCTCAGCTACTGCACTGGTGTTCTCATGATTTGAAAGAATCAGTTTGTCCAACAATAACAATATATAATAATAATAATTATTATTATTATATGTCTTTATAGAAGACAAGTTAGACTTAATTTATACTGGTATGGTATTTGTGATCTTTGGATGAAAATTTATGTGTTAATAAAACTTCACATCTTGTTGCAAACCTCTCCAAAATATTCTTCAGTCAAACCTGCTGGGTTTGCTTGTGTCCTTATAGAAAAAAAATAGAGCAAAAATAAAACAGAAGACTGTGAAAATGAGTCCTGAAGTTTTTGTTGTCTTTTTGTTACTCTTAACATGCACAATTAATGCATTGTCCAGCTGAGTATGGTTTCAACAGAGCACAGGGGAAGCATGATGCAAGTAAGAAGCAAGCTGAGGAGTAGACACACCTTAGATACTATAATGACAGCATGGTGCTTCACTGTTTACGGGCAATAAAAATATGTGGTGTCTGAATAAGAGCTGTTGTGTACTAAAATTTTCACTTTAACTGAGCATGAGTGACTGCTTTTAAGAACTTGCCTTTAGCAGTGTTAGACAATCAAAATCCAGAGTTTTTAGGGTTTAGGTCTGGTGGTCCCTGAGCTTGAAGTCTGAGATTATCTCAGCAACATTTTGAATGCAACTAAGAGTGAAAATCAGTGCAGGGCAATTCCTGCCTGAACTAAAATAATACAACAGAGCTGAAAAAAGGAGTGTAGGGATAGCTAAGCAGAGTCTCTACAGCTTTTAGAACCATGTTTGTGCAGAGCCATATTTTGTTCAGCAACACACACCTTTAATCGGAGCGAGCTGCATTGCCTCAGGTTGGGTTGGAGCTGGGAGATCTTTTGTGCCTCCAAATACCCCGTTCATCCTGACTAGCACTTGTATGTGTCAGTGGCCTTGATCCCTTCTCACTCCTGTCAGTGAGTTCCTGTGCCCTGAGGCCAAGGCTTAACTCAGCCTGCCCTTGTGCAGAAAACAGGAGGGATATGACTACCCTGACTCCAATCCCCTGGAAAACCTGCACTAGGACTGCAGCAGGATTTTGATTACTTACTACAGGACAATGACTTTTACTTCACATGCTCTGTGCCTACAGTGGTTGTAAACTATCAATTTTGCCCTTTTGAAAGGATATTTTACATCTGCTAAGTCACCACATTAGACAGCAAGCACAATATTGGACTGATAGCTGAACTAAGAAATGAGTAAAGAAATATAGACATGTAAATTTGACACAAAGATGATTGCTATAGTCCAAGCCACGAGGAATCAGCATATCACTGGACTGCATCTCATACTGCTGATGGTATTTGTTAAAAGTTGCTGCTGTTCAAGGTGGAAGTTGAGATGATAGTTGCTGTTTATTCTGAAAATGCAGATATCTTTGTTGGGTTCAAATACTGCAAAAGGTTAATGAGACATTATGTCACAAGTGGCCAGAAATTCTCTGAAATTTGCAAGCAGACGGTTTGTAATGCGGTGTGACAAGCTGCTCTTGTTCTCCAGCTACATCAGCACTCCTAAAGGACAGTGGACTACACAGAAGATTACTCTTGAAATTATAAAGTAAATTAGTTTTGGGGATGGTAAACTGTTTTTTTTTTTAAATAATATCCACTCTGGATACATAATGAATTTAGGAACAGAATTATTTCTGACTTCGGTCTCTATTTTGTTGCTCTTCTACTCAGCACCCATTTTCAAATTTGCAGTGGGTTGATGTGCTTTTTACCACTTAACATTTCTGTAACAGTTTACGCTACATATGAAAGAAAACTATATCTGCTTTGTATGGTCAATAGAGCAACTTACAACTTTTAAATGGAAAATATAATTTCGTCTAGAGAAGAACATTTAGAACCTCAGAAACACTCGGATTTTTCTATTGTTTCTAAATTAAAAAGAGTTAGGTTGACAAGGAAAATTACTGAGGTGCCTTGATCTGTTGCCTCTACTCCACCATGACTGAGATTTTTGTTTGCTGTAGTAGGTCAGCTTTAAATTACAGCTAACATACCATGAAGTTCCTGTGGAGAATGAGGAATAGGAAAAAAACCTGCAAAACATTGCTTTATGGATTGTTTTTGGTGCTTTTTAAACCTTGCAGCCTAAGGCATGACAGAAGTCACTAATTCTACTTGTGATAGTGATGTCTCAGTTTCTGATTATTCAGACACTCACATACCACACCAGAGCTGCAGGGGCATGCACTTCTCCAAAAATGGTACATGTACCAGTCCCAGCTTGGGCAGAGCTGGGAAGGGGCTTTGGTATTTTCTCAAGGATTGATGTGAGGCTCTGGCTGCGCTGCCGGGAGAGTTTTTACTGCAGAAAGGCTCACCAGCTAAGGCAGCTCTGGGGGCTGTGTGCTGGCTGCAGGGGCAGCAGAAGGGAGAACACTGTCCCCAGCGTGGGCTGCTCTGCTTCGGTGCCCACCAGGGCCGGGCCCTGCATCTGCTCTGGCTTCGTGGCTGGCAGGGGACGCCTGCAGCCTGGTTCAGGAGTTTTGGGTTTGAGAGGCAGTGCTACAGAAAGCTTTTTATGTGCAGCTATTTGGGCAGATCGTCTTCAAATGGCCTCACAAGGTATTTGTATCTTTTATTTAAATTCCCTGAGCATTGCCAGCTGCATTGACTGCTGTATTCAGTAAGTGAAAAGACTGTAATAGCAACTGAACATGGTAATTGGTCCTTGCAACCTGGATTTCTTTTCTGCTATAAGCAAAACCACTATTCACATCTACCTTTTAGCATGAAAGCAACTTCTGCTTTTTGTGGTCATCTTTTTATTTTTTTCCAAAATGCAAACCCACATCCCAGCTATAAGCTATTATTAAAGAACTTTGTTGTATAGGCTGTGTCAGTTGTGTCAAATTTGCCTCCCGTGTACGCGTATTGAATCTCCCAGTACTGCACACCACAGAAATCACAGGTCGGTGAAATTGATATGCTAAAAACTATTTCAGCTGTGTAGATCTGAAAGAGTAATGTTATCTATAATATTTAATACAGAAGGATGCTTAAGTGATCTCAGTTAAATTTGCTGCTAGACAAACAGACCAGTGGGAAAAGCATGTACAGTAAAGCAATTAAAAACCAGAGTGTCACAATACACCCCCTTAGCTACATTTTCCTAGGGATATTTATGATACCCAAATCCTGAAATGAGGAATGTGTGAGGACAGCATAAAAATATTAATAAGGGAGAGTGGAGGAGACACTATGTTGTAGAGTGCTTTTGAGTGTAGAAACAGTATGAAGGTGGTGGTACTATTGTAGGTTCACTGAGCCAGTAGAAGATGACTAAAATGTTGCTTCCATGAGTCTTGTGGGTAAGAGACAAAGTGGCCACTCAGGCATGCAAATATTATTTTATCTGCTAATTTCTGAATTTCTTAATTAAAAAAAAAAAAGACTGTGTCTCCCCAGGATGCTTTAAACTCCAGTGCCTTGCCCTGCAAATAATTCTGGCTTGCCGTTCGTTGGCTTTGGGTCAGCTGCAGTTCACTCACAGTCCAACAGCTTCTCTAGCACCCCAGCAGTCAGCCTCTTTAAACGATACTGGAGATCCACCTCCCTGCATTCCTCAAGGAAACACTTCAACAGCAGTCATCTTCAAGGCCATGACATTTCAGTGTGGCAAAATGAACACGTGGTCTTTTCATTGTTTCCTTTCTAAGCTATATAGAGGCTATTTACTTTGCTTGTCACAATTTTGCTTCTGTAGCACTTCCCTGTAAAGCTTTGGACCAGCAAACACTCCATGGAATGTGCTGGTTGGAAAACATCTGAATATGGATTTCCACCCTGTAGAAATAGTCCAGATTCCAAAAATCATACCATTCTTAACTGGAAAAACATACTGCAAAGCTGCTATTTCCTGTTTTTTAAGAAAAAAAGGGAATTCCATGGGAATATCATTCACAGAAATATTTCCACCAAGCTCCATTCCATGGACTTTCTTACTTACACCTTCAAAAATGAAGAATTTATTTTTAGTCAGCAACTGCCTGCCCAGTGATGAAAGAGTATGCTGCCACCAATACTATTTATAGATTAAAATATTGTAATAATGTATTTTAATAACTTTGTGAAGATGATAAGGATTTTAAATAATACTTATTCCTCTTGTACGAGAAGAAGCATTGATCACCTCCATAGTTAACAATGGTGCAGTTATTTCTCTCGTTAGGAACACCCTATACTCTCCCAAGGAAATACTGCATTCAGGAATTCCTACTGTTTTAGGAATGCCTTATTGCTTTCAAAGTTTTTAGATCATTTAAGAGATCTCATTTTCAAAGATTCTCACTCTGGAGGAATGCCCCTTTGAGGATTTCCTCACAGAAAGAGGTGTCTGCTTTGAAGATTTTCATTTCTTAAAAAATAGTCACATTTCTGGGGTGTCCTCTTTGAAGACATTTTCTGTATCTCTTAAAAGGTTTCCATTTTAAATATCTTTTGCTTTCACAGACAGCATCCACTTGAAAATATTTTTCCTCTGTGATATTCTTTTTGATAATTTATACAGTCTTGCAGGAGTCCATAAAATAATCCCCATCAAAAAAAGCCCAGGAACATGACGCTGTTCCTACATAAGGTGCAAAAGCATGTGGAAGAACTTAGGATAGGATAGTATAAGAGCACAGATTTGGAAAAATTGGACAAAAAGAATTCAATTTTCTAACATCAAAGGGTAAAGTGGAAAGGTGAGCTCATCTGTCACTTATATGGCCTTTTAAAAATTACTGTGAGACACTTTTTACTCCTTTTAAATTATTTGAGTTCAGAGTTCAAGTTCTGGTATTCTTGAAATCAATAGCAAAATTCCCATTTTAGTCCAGCTGTGCAAAGAATATTCTTTGAAACTGCTATGAGTTTTTGTTCTTCATTTGAGAATGTATTGCCTTAATTTACTACTATATTATTGAAGATTTGGAATCTTTTCCTTGCTGGTGTTGATTTTTTTCAAAAAATGTGTTCTCCATTACTCTTTTGGTCATCATTTTAGTAATCATAATTATCATATCTGCAAATCTAGGCAACCTCAGAGCTTGTACAAAACTGGGCTCATTGTGTATATTACATAAAGTTTTCTGTCTGATGTTGGTCTGTGAGTTAGATAAAGGGCAAGTCAAAATTCACGTTAATACAACCTTAAGTTTGCATCTAAGCCTAATTTGAGGATATTTACTCAGGCTGTGGCTGAAACCTCTGCCCTGTGCTTGCTCCTGTCTGCAGGGCATAGAGCAGGAAAGGCTCCTGGACTGCAAATGAGCAGCTGGAGGCAGGAGGGCTGAGGTCTTGGGGGGTCTCCTCTGACAAAAATGACTCTGAGTCTGTCTAGATCTCTTCAGTGTAAAGTCAAACCAGAAGAGTTTAGATCACCTGCAGCACTGGATCTGCTTGATTTGGCAAAGGAACAGAGGAAAACCCCCCCACCAAAGCAGGTTTGTGGGATGAGGGGTTAATGTCTGCCACCGCTCAGACACCGCTCACCACGTACTTATTGGGACAGGCTGGGCTCCCATTTGCACAAAGCAACAGATTCCAGGGCATCACTGGACTAAATGCTTCAGCTCTGTTATGTTAGTCATACCCTTATACGTGTAACAATAGCCAAAATTTAGGTAGCTTCACTTAGAACAAAAATAAAAATCACCTTGAAGTCCCTAAATTTATTCCTTGTCTGATCCTCAAATGCCAAAAATTTTTGTTACCTGAATACTGATTGGCAAAAGCTATTGTAGTAATGAAGGATTTGCTAAGAACTAAAGCCTTTTTTTTTTTTTTTTTAAATTGTGGGTCTTTCACGTAACCCACTTGTGAAAATAAGCATTAAATATTGATTTTGAAAGTGTGGTGCTTAGAGATTTTTTTTCCTGGGTTTTGTGACTGCCTGGCAGGTGGGACAGCCCTGCTGTCTGAAAGGTAAAGATCTAGGCTGGTAAAAGCAACACCATTAAGGGAGCAGTCTCATCAGAACTGGCCAGCCACATTGCAGTCAGGGAAAAACTAGGTTTCACTGCCCATTGACTAAATTACTAATGTACTTGGAGAACAGTGACAGTTTTGGTGTCAGAATATTTCACCCATGTCTTGTAGAGGGCCAGGCCAGCACTTAGACAGATGCTTGTGACAATAGAAAGATCGTTACAATTTTTTAGATCAAGAAGCAGAGAAGTTCTACCCTTCGCTTCATAACATCAACACACACCTTTGCAAAGAAAAAGAAAAAGAAGAAAAAAAAAGAAAAGGAAAAGGAAAAGGAAAAGGAAAAGGAAAAGGAAAAGGAAAAGAAAAAGAAAAAGAAAAAGAAAAAGAAAAAGAAAAAGAAAAAGAAAAAGAAAAAAAGAAAAATATTAATTTCACTTCTTTCCCCTGACAGAAAACAGCTGCAGCCATGGCTGTACATGACCCACAACATGATCTTTACTCCACCACCTCTCCAAGACAAAACCATGGAATGAAAGATGTTTGCAATCACTGCTGGCATATATTGTTAGTAATAAAAAGTAAAACTGATCTCCAGTCCTGAAGAAAGTAAATGTATATGATTTTAATCACGGTGATAGAAAAAGGTGAATTTGTTGCGGAAAATAAATTTCCAGGTGGTTATACAAGAAGCAAGAGAGGGAGAGTGGGCAGACAGATAATCTGGTTGTCATGAGCAGACCTTTGGACCCATGTTCAGTGAAGTACAGGATGAGCTATGTCACATGTTTCAGTGTTTGAAATGGTAGAGAACAGCAACACTCCCAGCCTGCCCAAGACAAGCTGTCTTTCTAGCAAGGATGCTAGAAATAAAATGCTGGAAAGCAGCCTGTGGGATTCAGGCCAGCAAGACAAGTTCTGACCTGAACTTGAAAAAGAGACATTTATTTAGGGCACTGTGCTTGTAAAAGCTACACAATAGCTTCAAAACTTAGTTTAAGAAAACAAAGTAAATCAACATAGACTGCTGGGAAGAAATGTTGATTAAGGACATTGTTTACAGGAGCACAAAAAGATGAATAGCTACTAATAAATGTTGGGACTTCGCTCAAAGGCATCTGGGGAATTTATGAAGATGATAAGGACTGGCTTAAGATAGAATAATGTGGTTTAATATAACAAAGACTGGTAAACCAAATGATCAACCTTTCCCATAATATCCTGAGGATCTGTTGTTCTAAGCAACACTATTTAATGACACTACCATTAACAATTTGGGGAAACTGAAGGCCAGGGCTGTTTGGAGATAAGGACAGATGAAGAGTTGTTACTGTGTAAGTGCTTCTAATAGCAAGAAACATCATATTCCTTGAAGGAGTCCCTGAGTTTTAGCATAGTCTGATTGAAACAACATAATAACATTTTCTTAAAAAAAAGAATTTGTTGAAATTCTCTGCCCAAAGCTCTTGAGAGAAACTAAGCTGACACAACTTTAACAGGTACATTATTTGATATATTAATAAATTGTTACTTATTAGTTATTAATACTAGATTAATAAAAGATATTAAATGAAGGACATGAAAAATGCTCAATTTTGTTACAGTGCTGGGAGGTCATTGGTAGTGTACCACAGGGACCTGTGTTGTTCAGCATATTCTTAAATGATCTGGAAAAAAGAGTGATTATCGAGGCGACCAAGTTTGCTGATGATGCTGAATTATTCATGGTAATAAAAACAAAAGCTGACCGTGAAGAATTGTGGAAAGCTCTCATGATACTGTGTGACTGAATGATAAAAGGGAAAGTTAAATTCTGCACTGAAAAATGGAAGTAATATGTGAGAGAGAAAACAAGCCAAAATATACATGCAAAATCCTGGAATCTAAATAAATGGCTTTCACACAGCAAAGAGTGCTTGAGTTGTGGAGGGGTTCTGTGAAAACACCAGCTCATGACTCAGTAGGATTCAAATATGCAAATGAGATTGGTATTATAAGAAAGAAAAATAATACACAACCAGAAAGCATTTATTATGCCCCTATATAAAGCCATTGAGTGTGTAACTTGAATAATGAGAACAATTCTGGTCTTCTAGAATAGGATTATGAAAGGTATAAAAGAAACCAAAACAAATCATTGAAAACAGGAAATGACTTCTAATGGAGGAAACATGAAATTTACTGGAACTCCTGAAAGAGAACTGAAGACAGTATGATGGAGGTATATGCATTCAAGAACAGCAAGTTCAAGGAAAAATTATCTTCTTTTAAAAAAAAAAAAAAGAACTAGTGGACATCAAGGGAAATTATCAGGCAGTGGGCTTGACACGACCAAAAGAAAATATTTCTCAGACAGTCATTTCCTAAATTGCTAGACTTGTTGCCCTAGAATGCTGTGGATGTCAAAAAGTGCCCAAGCAAATTCTTGGACAATCTGTTTTCTGAGAGTATGGGTGCTGTTTTATCCCCAGCAACTGCAGAGACTCAGTCTGGGACAATGTACAGCAGCAAATATCTTTGTGTGTTTTCTAATTCCTACCGTTCTCCACGACGCAAATGTCATTAACTACTCATACTGCTACTGAAATACACAGATGGTTCTTTATTAGCTGTTCTTGAAATAAAACGGAAACAACCAAAGTGAAACATCTAGGTGTATCAATGATCAAAGGAAATTATTTAGGAAAACAAAATACTGCTGCAGCAGTAAGATTACTGTGATGTTAAGAGTATGGAACTTTTGAACAGCTGATAATAGTATCTGCACTTAAATTTTAGTTAGAAGAAAATGGATAGAGGATATAAGCCTGTGTGCTTTGTAATGTAAAAAACTGAATGTAGAGGGCTTTGCTCAAGGTATTTAACTTAATGGTTGTCTCTTACTGGACATTTCAGCTGCCTTCTGAAACATCTGATGCAGGACTTCAGCAGAAAGTTGACAGTTCCTAAGGACAAGAGAGTGTTTTTTGGCAACAATTTTTTTTTCTGACTTTCTGAAACATGAGAAAGACAAAGCAAAACCACACTCTAGCAACAGAGAAAACAGATGACCAGACAAACAGATCACAATGTTCCAAATATGGCAGACATTTCACAAGGCATTCAGAAGTGCAATAAAAATGATCTAAATAGTATAAAAAAGGCAAAGCTACATGAACAGGAAAGTGGAATACCATACTGCATGAACAACTGATCAAGAGGGTGCCATAGCATTTTATTAGAAATGCACTGAATCCTTGTATCTTTTTTATCCCTTCTAAAATTAAATGCTCTAGGTAAAATCCTGATTGATTATCCCCTTTATTGATGCTTTGTGGGGGACCAGAGGTTTTCTGTATAAAGTCACATCCATTATTTCAACTGGATTTGCAGACTCAGTTCCAGTGTCTTTTCTGCTATAATCAATAGGTACTTCTCAGCCTCCTTTATATGGAAGAGCTTCTAAGTCAGAGGACTTAGTGAGTATTAGCTCACTTACTTAGATAGATTTTGGTAGGTGTCATGAAAGAAGGAGAAAAAAGAAATATTGCAGATGAGAAAAGGAGGTTTGAAGATGGCATTACTATAAAGGCAAAGAAGGTAAGGCAGTTACAGGAATGAGATGGAAATGAGATTTTCTACTAATTGCTACGAAGTGGAAGATCAGTACTACCAAAACAAAAATACATAAGATGTATTTAGATTTATGAGGGGGAAAAAGACAAAAATATTCCCAGAACAACGTGGCAACAAACAGAACTAAAGGCAATGGAAAGCAGGAGAAACCGACTGTAAACCCAACCTCCAACTGTGCAAAACCTACTAAGTATGCCAGAATATCCAGAGATTATACAGAGAGAGAGAGTAAATACATAAATGTGCCCTGGATTTATAGAGATTTTTATATGCACTTCTATGTCTCTGATGTCTTCAATGTAACTTTCAATCATGATCATAGTACTTTATCACATCTAATCAGTAAAGAATGCTACAACCACAGACTTAAAAAAACCCAAACCATAACAATGCGGAAGGCAAAACCCTTAAAGCATAGTATTTGGCATGATGAGCTTTATATACAATCTAAGCAAATCAAATATTTAAAAGGGATTTTCTAAGAAAGTGAATAATAAGTAATTTAGTCTAGTGGTCAGTGGTGGGTGCTGAAGACAATTTCTGAAAGAGGAAGTAGTTCCAGATATCCATGTGATAATGGCATTTAGATAATGGCATTATCATCAGTAAACTGCTGCAGAGAATCAGAGTGACTTTTCCAAATCAGAACAACAAAAAGTTGCAGAGTAGAATGAGAATTTGTACACACTCCTAATTGTTAATCCAGTTACTGAGCTATTTGTGGTGTCAGTTAGAAAAGAAGGATACTGGAGTATCAAAGCATACTGAAATTTTTCTAGTTATGGACGTATGTATAATTTTATAGCTTTTTGGTGTCTAGATTCTTTATCAGGCTTCACTGCAATAGTTTTGATGACAGACTCCAAGGAATTTACGCTAACCTGAAAAAATTAAAGTGCAGTCAAGTAATGGGCTACCTTCTCTAAACATATTTTTGCTCGATCAAAATACAGAAATCACAGAAGATGTTTTGAATACTTTTAAACATTCTTCTGGGTTTGGAATCTTACAGGAACATTTGGATCACAATTTCAAATTTTCTTTCATAGGTATAAAACCAGATTTTTTGTTTGAATGCAACCCAGAGTTTTCTCATGCTGAGTCTTCTAAAAAAATCTGTATCAAACATTTGAAGATTTGTGATGAAATACTGAGATCTGGCAAAAAGTGATGAAGGGAAAATGTGTAATGTTGTACCCTGACGTGACAGTTTACAGAGAACCACGGAGACACTGATTTCTGTGAAGAAACAACCCAATTCACTGCTGTAGTTCCTTTGTACGTTCCCCTTTATTACTTTTATGTAGTGTTGGTGATCAGTTGTATAATCAACAGGTTGTTTTCTGCGAAGTGACTTCGCAGCCGAGGGCAGCAAGCGATGAGGACAAGGCTCCCTGTCGGGGCTGGACCCCCGGCGAGGGCAGGGTGTGCAGGATCTGAACGTTTTCCCTGAGGAGAAGGGCCGGGTTCGACCAAGTGCGGAAACTCTCTCCCTTCAACAAGTGGGGTCCGGCGGCTCAGCCGCGGCCCGGGCGGGGCGGCAGGGAATGCCCAAGGGCTGAGGAGCTCCCGCCGCCCTCAGCTGCCTCCGCACCGTCCCGTAATCGCGCCCCGCGCACTCCCGACGCGGCGCTGGGGTAGGCCAGACAGAACAGGCAGGAGAGGCAAGAGAGGCAGGAGGGGCAAGCGAGGCAGGAGGGGCGGGCCCGGGCCCGGGGGGGGGAAGGCGCTGCCGCTGCCACCGCCGCTCCCGCCCCCCGCCCCAGGCAGGGCAGGCTCGCGCCGCCTCAAGGGCCGGCTCGGGCCGGGCAGCTGAGGGCAAAAGCTTCACCGCCGCGCAGGGCGCATGCGCGTTCTGCCGGCGCGTGCGCGGTAGCGGAGGGGGGACGCGGAGCGGAGCCCGGCACTCGGCAACGCTCGGCGGTTTCCGTGCAGGCCAGGCCGCCATTTTCTCTCAGTCTCCCCGTGCGCGGCTTCTGTCCCGCTGCCCGCGCTCTGTCCTGCTCGGCGATGGACGGGTGAGTGGGCACCGGGGCGCTGGGAGCGAGTACACTGCCGCGCTTTGTGCTGCCCGTCGGTGGTGGGACCTGTCCCGGTGCCGGGCGCTCGCTGGTTGTCGGCGGGTGTCTCCGAGGGTGTGGGGAGCGATGAGCTTCCCGCCGCGGGACAGCTGAAGCCTGAGGCCACACACAGGCTGGGAGCGGGGCAGGAGGGGCTCAGTCTCTCCGTAACGCGGGCCCCTCTTTAGGGTCTCCCGTTCAAATCGCCGAGGGCCTTGGGCCGCCCCCTCCCTAAGTGTAGTGCACGAGACGCCGTGCCTCGATGTAAGGAAGGAGCGCGATCTACCCCCATCCTTGCCCCCCAGAGCCTCTCGCTCCCTCCATCTCCCCCGCCTTTGGCATCTCTCCCCTGGCCAGGGGGTGAGGAGGGGCGCGCTGCAGGACTCGGGTTTGTTTTGGAGCTGGCTGGAGGGGAGGAGCGATGCCAGCAGGAGCCAGATGTCGAGCTCTTTTGTTTTCAGAAACTGCCTAGTAAGCCCTTTGGCTTCCCCCCCGTCCCCAGGTGGAAAGATGCCTTTGTATATGCATTGGGCTGGCTGTAAAAACCAAAGAAGGGAAGGTTGGAAGGAGTCGGCCATATGGGACAGTAAGGGCTGGGATGGGCAGGCATACACGCCAGGCCTGCGTTTTGTTGGCTCTGGAAAATGGGGCTGCTGCCTGTAGCCTTTGTCAGTGTAAATACAACAGTTTCCAGCTCCCAAGTCTCCTGTTAGGTTGTTTACTCTGTTTCAAACAGAGTAGCCATCTCTTTGGTATGCTTTAAGTATATAATCTTTCAACTGTGAGAGTTCCAAAGGCTTTTTATGGTTGTGATTATAATGGTAGGAGTTACAAATCCTGTCTGAGAACTACTGTCACTAATGAGTCCTACACTGTGGAATGCTCTCCCATGCTCTCTTTTGTGTGTGTGTTTCTGTGACTAAGGTTTCTTTTAGGATTGTGGTATGCACCGTGAGTGATGATGTCACAGCCTCTAAGGAAAAGATGTACCTTGACATACCTGTTGCAGCGTTTTTCATAGGTGTACCTCATTAAATTTCATATAAGTGTAGCTACCAATGTGTTGGGGTTTTTTTCCAAGCTAATTAAAAGAAAGAATATTGCTTTCTGCTGTTCAAAGAGTAGGTCAGACAAAGGTTCAGCTATGTTATTGAACTAGCTGTTAATAGAGGTGTGTGAGAAGTTTTGTACTTAGTTTTAAATTACTCTATTTCCACCCTGTAACCTCATGTAGTCCAGAAACCCGAGTTTCCTAAGTAAATTTCCTGGCAGTGCTGCGTTGGAGTAACATTTCCTTGAAACTTTGTACTCTTTGGAAAGGCCTATAAGCTATGGGAGCTCAGTGGCTTTTTTAAGTTTCTTTTGTATTTCAGACCTATATGTTCTTTGAACATAGTTTCTTGCTCGGGGAAGTTGTTGCCTGTTTGTTTCCTCATTATTTTGTCATTGCAATACATTGGGAAGTTGTGAGGATAAGTTGGTTGACTTACGTTCTTGTTTTTTTTTCTTTTTTTACAGCATTGTGACTGATGTTGCAGTTGGTGTCAAGGTAGGATGTACATTTAACAAATAAGGGGGTAGAGTGCTGACACAAAATAAACTACTTTGAGCATGTTGGAAGATTTTAACTGGTCATTGTGAACTGGTATCCAGCCAGCCATATATGCTTTATTAAACAAAAGTCTCTAGAGGTAAATTGGAGCCTCTACACAAAAGACTTTTCTAACCACTGAACTGTAAAACAGTGGTTCTGGATTAATGTAGTGGTGTCAACTTCTTATTTTAAAACTTGATTTATCATACTTTTTTTGAAACAACACTCGCACATTGTTGCATGGGGCCTGTAAAAGTCATTCTTTCTTCTGTCTCTCACCCTCCTTTTTTCAAAACGGTTTCCACTGAAGTTAAAAAAAAAGTGACTATCTGTAATAGGACAAAAAAATGGGAGCTAGAATTTGTTATGTAGGCACAGGGTGTTTGTTTTGCTGCACTTTTTGTTTCTCAAGTTCAGTTATGAATCTACCATATTTTTATAACAAGGAAAGGGCTTCCAAATAGCTGTTAATTTACTATTTATTTTGCATTTTTTATTCAAAGCTGTCACAGGAATTAGATCAGTACTCCATAGTAGCAGAGTGAGAAATAATGGTAATGCAAAGGGATATGGGACAGGAGAACTTTAATGAATGCATGAGAGCAATTCTATTTCAGTGGTAGAAACAGAAGTTTTTTAGTGCATACAGTTAATTCTTCACATTTGTTCAGGGGCTTGGTAGCTTGTGCTGCATACCTGCCTTTTCACCTGAAGCTGATCAGTGTTAACTGCTTGCTAAGCCTGGCTTTGTTTAGTAAGGCCCAGTTGCTCAGATGCTCCTGCTGGATTTGGACTAGTTCTTCTATAATACAGGCAGCCTGTAGGTACAGCAGCTGTCCTGTCAGATGCACCTGTATGATGTTTCTGGCTAAGCTTGCCCCTAGGAAGGGCTGTGAGAAGTCAGTTACATAGATTCTGGACCCATCCAGCTCCATATGTTCATGCAGTATTGGAGACAAGTTTAAAATCATTCTCTGAATCGTGAGTAAAGTGTAGTTATTAAGGTGCTTCCGTGGGAGCTAATTACAATAGAAATACTGACATGATTATTTCTCTGTTGCCTGGGAGGACAAAGTGTTAGCTCATTAAAACAGCAATGTATTTAGTAGTTTTGGGGGGATACCTGAGGATGTTCCAAGTCTTTCAGCAGCAAACTGTGCTCTGTGTGCACAGCTTCAGGACAAAAATATAAAGTTATGAATGACCCTTAGTAATTTTTCTTACTTCTAGTGAAGAAGTGGTTTCAGGTTGACCATGTATTACTTGGATCTTAAATTCTGACATTTCTCACTTCAGGAGAAGTAAATGGATTCAGGTTCCCTTCACTGTGAGGAACTTCAGTTTATGAGAATTGGAGTGTTATGAGTTATATCCCAAGTGGGTAGCACAGTTTTGGAACCAAATTTTAAGATACCAGCCAGACAAGGAAATGAAGATGCTTCAGATGATGTAACTGCTTTCTTCTGTGGATTGTAGATGTTATGTATACAAGAAAGAAGGCAGGTGTATTGGAGGCAGTGATTAAAGAATAAAAGGAAAGGCTCAGAAGTATCAAAAAGTTGTGCTCTTTGCTTGTAAAAATGGGCTTGCTGTCTGATTTCTGAAAGAAAGCAGTCTGTGCGTGGAAGTAGTGCAAGTAAATAAAGATGATGATATCCTGAAGAAAGCTGATAAATATGGGAGGAATAAATGGGATTGTATTCTGGAGCTTCTTTAATTATCTTAAGATACTGGTAAGAATTGGAAGTGGGATTTCTGTCTAATTGAGGTATAGAGTGTGCATAGTGATGTAATGCCAGCTTCACTCGTGTTTGGTGGAAGGAGATGAGAAACATTTGTCCTTATGGTGACTGTCCATTGCTCTTGATGGACTGGTGTTTTAAAGTTGAGGAATACTTTGCCTGTCAAGAGTGTATAAACAACTGGGATCAGTCATTTGGCCTTCCCTTGTCAGTCTTTTTTTTTCCGGGAGTGCCGTGGGAATGTGTAAGGAGTAAGTTTTGACTCCTGGGAGTTGCATTAGCAGTTTTAATGCTCTTCCAACACTGCTTTTATTGTGACTGGATAGTCAGAGGATGTGGGCAGGGATTTTACCTGTGAGAAGTCACCTTATCCACAATGGTTTTTTTACTTGGTGCTTTCTGAGATTTTTCACTTACAGTGTATATGCTGATCACCTGCAAAACATGTTTGTGATATATTCAATTATACTTGGAAAAGTGGATGGTGACATATGACTCTTCTGTTTGGAAAAATTGCTTTGTTTTGTCATCATCAGTCATGTCAATACAAATTTAAAAGTTATATTAACTGTTGTCTGGCTGGTTGTTCTCTTAAACAGAAAAGTGAACATGTTAAATTTTTAAACCCATTCATAAAAGGATAAGAGAAGTTAATTACTGTAGTCTGAGTATTGCCTTTCAGTTAAAGGAGGGCTTTTTAGATTTGAGGACTGCATGTGGTCAAGGCAAGTCCCCAAGTATAAAGTAAAAGGAGTGCTTCCTTATAATGCTTTATCAACAGTTTTATAATCAGAGTTATCTACAAATGAGGGATAAATTTGAAAAACTATTACCATTTATTTGTGTTGTATATACTTAATTAGATTTAAAACATTTTTGTTCATCTGATGTTCAGTCTTTATTTGATTTACATGTTGAGTCACCAGAAATTAACACCAGGAACCAATACAAAACATAAAACTTAAATTGGAGGTGGAAAAAACGATGAATACAACTTGAAAACTTAGTTTACATAGAGTAAATGTGGGGATTTGTACAACTCAAAATATACCGTGGGAACATGCTTCCTAGCTCCAATCTGAGGAGCAGCGTGCTTTAATTTCTGAAAGCATCAGAACATGTCACAACCCAGTCATCTTGTAAGTACCAATGAAATAACTCATACTCAATTTGGTCTGTAATGTCTTGTTTTGCTTACCTAGAATTCACAGAGGCAGGGAAATGTCACTGTACACAGTTCACCCCTTATATTTTGCAAAATAATGCAAAAAGGAATGAGCTTTAGCTCTCTGTCTGGCGCTGATTTGTGAACTTGCATTGTATATAAGTGGTTTGTGCAAAGTATACTTGAATAAAGGAGAGTTAAGGATTCCAGTAATAATATTTACATAGTTCATCAATTAAAAAAAAATCAGTTCCTTGGAGAAATTCTATACCTTTTGTAGATTTCTTTGTGCATAGTTTCAAAAAATTATCATATTATATAAAATGTTTGCATTTTCTTTTTAAAAAAATACATTGGAGTCGCTCTGTTCTTATTACATCAGGTCCTTAGTTACTCTCTGGTTATGTAGTTTTGAGCATCAGCATCTAATAACTGTACTCTGAATTGCTCTCATGTTCTCTTTACATTACAACACTTTAATCTTGATAAATGATTTGGCACTTGGTGTGATAGAGCCTTTTTCAGCTGTTGGATGTATGAAGTATATGAAGTATCTTTCCTCTGGAGTAATTAAAAGAATCTTTGGAGAGATATAAAAATATATGTCACACAGATGTAGGGAATAACTTAGGTGAACTTTGGGTGCATATTGAGGGTGATCTCTCTACTGTATTTCAGTGTGTGCCACTTCAGTCTAATGGATGATCTTTCTGCTGGATGGGATGGGTAGCTGTGCAGTAAATGGGGCTTGAACAATTGAGTGACTCATTTTGTGTATATGCATTGCATGTTTCACATTGGCTGAGGCGTTCTTCTATATGACAGGAGAAAAGAACAAGTCATTTCTCCCTGGATGCATTATTTGGTACACAGCATTTGGGAAATTTTTGACCTTCTTGACGGTGTTTTGGATACTGACCAAAAACCAAGCTTCAGCTGCCAAGCATGGACAGCCTCAGTTATAGCTAGGAGGGAAAACTCATTCCTGTAAACGCAGTGTTGTAATGTTTAAAGATGTGGGGATGGCCTTGTTCCCCCAAAGTCAGGGCTTTGGCCTTTGCAGTGCACTTAAGAGGGAATTAATGGTGTGTATAATTGGTTACATAATTGGTTATGTTTGGGATGGGTAGAAGGTGCTAAGAAACACTGTCCTAGCACTTTCTAAGTTTTCCAGACAGGAGAGTGTCACCTAGCTCCCCTTCTTCCTGGTCACTAAAACTTAACAAGGAAGAGTATAGTAGTGTAGGGGAAGGACAGCTAAAAACTGACAGAGACAGGAACTGATGGAGAAAGGGGAGAGAGTCTGTAAGTACCCTCGAGGTGTTGTTCCCTTTGGTTTTTTGACCAACTCTGAAATAGTTTTGCTAGTAATAACTGAGAATTTTTTCATGGTGGAAACAAGTAGATACTGTAGATGTGCTGTGACTTTTTGTTTCAACTGTACACTGTATAACGAAAATAGGATTGAAAGTCATATTCTAGCAAGTTGTCAGAAGATAAGTTTTTCCACTTCTAAAATTTAGTCTAAACTTATTTCACAAGCCTGTTCCTTTCAGTTTTTTACTCTCTCACTTTTTTTTTGCCTTCACTGTTGTAATTTTGGCTGCTTAAAAAGAAGGGAGTGGTAGGATAAAAAATTGATTTATTCATACAGACAAATGCCAAGTGATGGACTGTTGTATTTAAAATGCTAGATTTAGAGTTCTGGGCTAACATTGCATGTCTAATATAATTGCTAGTAGATTAGACGAAGACACAGTGATATGAGAAAAAATGGGTTGTTTGTGAATTAGAGGTGTTTTAATCTTTCATTAACTGTGATAATGTTTTTAGACACCTTTGTATTCAGTAATACTTAGTTCTGGTCACAGCAGTAAACAGCAAAAAAGATGTGTGGAGCGTTATAGCAGTGAAGTAAGTAAGGCTGAAGTCTGACCATGTTCAAAAGTTTAGAACTGGCATCTGGATTTGTCTTTCCAGCAGTGATATGGGGAACATGTCCATAGTGACAAAAAAACCCAAAACTTCTTACGATGAAAGATACCTGTTAACAGTAAAGATACCTGGTAACAGTAACTTCAGTAAATTGACCCTGTTTGAAATGGCTTTCATATTTATTCTCAGAACAGCTGACTCCAGTTCTTTTTTCTTTGTACTTTTGGGTTTTTTCTGTAATGCTCATTCTGCCACTGTAACATAAGTGAAAAAGTAAGGAAAGCTGGAAATGGAAAGAAAGGAAGCATGTTGAAACTTGGTTTGTTCTCTGTAGTAAGTATGCAGCAATGTAAGGAAGCTTTAGTGTACCTATTTGAAAAGTTTTGATATCTTTCAGTAATTTGAAATCATGTAGTTTTCATTTGTAGCAGAACACTTAGGTTTTTATCTTAATTGAGGGGTTGTACAAAGAGAAATGCAATCACCTGCACCATCTCTAAAACATGTACTAATGTATGGAAGTACCCTTCCCATTTCCTAGAACTTCAGACCATGTTTTCACAAGCAAATCAAGCTACATTCATTTTTCTGTCGCTGTAATACTTGTGCAGCAGATGTTTAGGTAGCCAATTCACAAACCTTCCTTGGGAACTTAACCAGGATAAAGCTAAGCTGACACAACCGTGAGCTACATCTTTTTACTCAGATTTGTACCGAAGTGTGTGGTTGCACAAGTGCTTGTAACAATACAGAACAATGAGGACAGAGTAAGAATAAGTTGCTGGGGTCAGGGAAGGTGGGAAGGTAGGATTCTTGCTTTTGGTGGTAGTTGATTCAAATGAGATTGTGGTTTCACAAGCTGTTAATGGGACTGTGATGTTAGATTTAGGGGTTTGGATATTTTTTGCAGCTGCAAGCACATGTAACCATGTTTAGCTTTTCATAAAATCATTTTTCTGTGAATGTGTAACATGACTATTGAGTTATAGACAAAGTAGCATTAGCACTTTTAATTTACTAGTGAAAAATAGGAGTAGAAAATACCTTCCATATGAATCACATTTTGAGGTGTAGAAACTGCTACTGAAGGACCTGATCTGTACATCCAGGTGGCATGGTTGTCTGTCTGGAAGACAAAGGTCACATCCAGGTGGTGTGGTAGCTCTAGTGAGTTGTTCTCACCTATTCTAATTTACTACCAGTAATGTTTGGGAGTAGTACTTTCTTTCTTGATAAAAGTGGAATCACGAGTCTGAAATGTTGGAATAAATTATTTTGTTGCTGTACTTCTCTTGGATGTTTGAAGCATTGACTTATATCAGAAGAGATCCTTGCCTGCAGTCTTTCATTACAATTGAAAGTTTGGAAGTTTCCAAATGAAGCTATGTGACATGGTGTAAGTTGAGATTTAATTCTTTACTCTTTGGCTTTTTGATTTAATAGTCCATCTTGATCTTCTGGTGCTTTGAGAAATTTGTTTCTTTTCAACATTGTGTTTTGGAAACCTGGAGATTTTTCAAGGAAATTGAGTTTTGTCTCCTGTCAATCTTAGACTTTTCAAATTCCCTTCATTGCTCTCTCTCTAGTTCTACAAAATTTATGCTTTTATTAATGTTTAATAATTTTCTCCTAGCTCCTTTCTTATTGAAAAATTGAGTGTGTTAAAATGACATAGTTGTTAGGCTATATAAACAATATATGCTTGGCTGAGGAGAATATGAAAATAATTGAAGTAGGGCAAAAAAGAACATATAAAGAGAGTAAGTATATAAAGACAGTCATATTGTATACAGTTAATACTGAATGAAAAGCAAGTGATTGTTATAAGTGACTTATTAAGCACCGATGGAGTTCATGATCATAATTGATTTGATGCCAATATAGTTACGTGGTGTATTCTTTAAAATGATTCAAGTAGGTGTAGTCCATGCATGTAAGGTTCTAGTGAAGTATAGCAAGGTTATAGTTGAACTGTGTGCTTTGTAAAATACTTATGAACCTGCATGGAGTTTCTTTCAAATATATAGACTTGGCTTGTCCTGTGCTGAATGGACCTTCTGTGATCCTGTACATATGGGAGGCATAACAAATTCCATAGGGTAGTTTGGGTTGTGTTTTGACAATTGTGTGTGTAATCAGAGATAAGGCAGATCAAGTGTTTTTTCTTCACAAAAAATTATGTGAGGGTATATTTATGCAGTGCTTCATATAAAAACTTCATCATGTTAAAAATGAAACAGCCTTTGAATTCTAATCCATCACATGTAAACTGAATAAAGTTTATAAATGTTGTGTTTTGAAGTGTGTTCTGTTGTTTCAAACATCAAGTTCCCAAAGTTACTTCAGGTATTGAAGCAGTGTTTACAATGTCTAACTGTTAGAGGAGAATGTTTTAATGTCTGGGTTGAAACTGTCATGTGCTTATTCCTCTCCCATACCATCAGGTTTCTGTCTCTTTCTTTTAAATTGTTCCCAGATGTTGTTAGAAATAAAGTGTTTTACAATGCTGTTGGATTTCCTTAAATCACAAGATCTGTCTCCTGGCTTGTCACACCCCTTGGGAAATTCATGCCTGTAGGCTGAGAACGTGGTAGATGTGCAGTGCTGCTGAAGTTCTCTTACTTATCTTTCATTAAGAGGGAAGGGAGGAGAGAGGGAAATGGGAAGGGCAGAAACATCCTGCTTTTGAGAGAGGTTTGTAATATCAGCAAATAAAAATATCACAGATTAGAGTATTTGTAAAAAATGGGGTTTTTTCAATATCTTTGGCTGTATAATCTTCGTATTTTGTATTGGGAGTTTAAGATTTTTTTTTTAGATGATACTGTTGACTTTTTAACAAAAGTTAACTGTTTCTAGGAGTCACTTGTTTCCTGTTTCTAGGAGTATTGTAGTGCTTTAACACATGCTTCTAATAAGCTCTCTTTAAGATACTCTAAGATTTAGCCATAATTTCTGATCAGAGTCTCCGTAGCCCTGGACTATTGGGAAAAAAGCCGATGTGTATCTGATATAAACAGCTGTCAAAAAGTATTTTGATGTATAAAGAACTAAACCCTTGGCTGTAATAAAATCTGGGGAACGTGGGAAGTATTTAAAGTCTGATCTGGAATGTGAGGAAAATAGTTGGCAAAGACTTCTAAATATATTTTTGATTAGCCTGGAAGCATAGTATGACTGTAATGACTTCCTGAAATTACATAGCTACACAATATAACCTGTGATAGCACGAAGGTTTATAGTAGTCTTTTATGGGGGAAAAAATCTGAAAATCTGCTGTGTAAGTCCAGCTTATATAGTGAGGGATTCTGAGTTAGCTATAACTTAAAGCAAGGACCTAGGACATTCATTTGCTGAGCTAGGGGGTTCTTTCTCTTTGTTTAATTGATTTTGTAAATTGTAGAAGTGACAAGTATATATATATATGTTGTAGAAGTGTATGAAATAAGCATTCACTTAAGGAAATCAGCTAAAATATCAAAAAGGTGTCTTCACAGTATGTAAAATAGTTTTTGTAGATATAATTTTGAATTTTCACTTAAATATGCACTGTCTGAAAAAGTCTGACTTGGTATATTTTTTGTCTTTTTTGAAAGTGGTCCTATGTGTCAGTTTTACATAAATCCATTGATTGAAGCCATGCATTAAACATGCTGTTTTCCCACCGTGCATGGAAATGCTCTCGTGGGGTCATGGGGGTGATAACATGGGCTTCAGTGAAAGGACAGTATTGACTCTCTGACAAATTCAGGGTTCACTCACTGCACTATGTTAGCGTGGCAATTCCCTTGTTTGTTTTCTATACTCGTATTTTGGTAGATGCTGGTTTCATAAAGAAATGGTCTAGATAGCTCCGGTCCGAGCAGTTGTTGGTTTTTGTGGAAGATTAATGTAGATTAATCTCCTTGACATTGGTAGGAGTAGAAATATGGCGTGGAAAACCTGCGCTGTTGAGGACTAGATGTCAGAAGATGACCTATTATTAATAGTATAATAGCAGTTTGTACTTAGTTTGTTCTTAATAATCTTTGTCTCATGCTAAAATGGGTATTCAATTAGTCTCTACCGTGTTGCTATTATAGTAACTTTCCTTTGCAGTTCATGGTGAAGTATAATAATTGTGGTGGTTTTTTATTTGTTTGTTATTTTAACTTAGATGTGAACATTTTTGCCATCTCTGTATTTGTGATCTTCAATATTGTTATACAATCTCAAACGTGCTTTGATACTTTAGAAATAGCAGTTTGCACAGACAGGGAAAAGAGTTCAGTGAATGTTGCTCTTGGATCTTTCTTCCTTGAGTCTGATTCTCTGTGCTCTTCAAAGATCTGAGTTTGGTTTCCTTAGCTCTGAAACACTCAATACAATTACCTAATTTAGTTTAAAGGTTTGTGCCATTCGACTAGAAGAACTTCTGTCCTTGAGACTAATTAAATATTCAAGATGCTTGGTGAATTGGTTATGATTTTGAAATTCATGTGTGACATAGCAGAGTGATGAAAAGCTTTGCTCATGGAGCATAGTGTCAGTCCTTTTTGGCTTTGCACCCGCTAGAAGAAGATGCACATGAAACCAAAACCAAGCACCCCAAACGACAAATCAAGTAAAGCCTTATTTCTGCTGAATAAATGTAAGTAAAATAAGTATTTATGTCTTTATAATTTGAGAGGGATTGTGTTACACAGTAGTGCCAGTCTAAGAGCACACATTGGCTTACTTGAGATGCTTGTATGAAATTGCTTTACTAGACAGCCAAGATCTTCAGATAGCCCTTTTGAAGTAAATCACAATAACCAGGCAGATACTGGTTTTGATTTTGTTATTTAACCACTCTGTGTCCAGGTCCATCATGTATTCTGTGGCAAAGCTGGTTTTAAGGTTACATATGGAATTGAAGTACAGAAGGGTCTGGGCTGTTTAAGAACCAATTAGGAAAAACAACCATGTATATCTAATAAGATCATTATTCACGTGGTAAGAGAGATCTTTGTCTTTGACCAAAAGCTTGGGAAATATATACAGGAGTGAGTTAGCAGAGGTTTGCTATACATTTGGGATTTCATGGGGGAATTGGAAGAACATTCCGTGTATGAACATGTACATCTGTAAATAAGACTTTTGAACACTAATTTATGCAGATAAGTCAAGTGTAGACTTTAGGATACAGGCCAGTGCAAGAAATTCACATTTCATTGTTCTTCTGAAGCAGAAGTGTAATGACAACTTTCAAGTGTAATGACAAAATCTTGTGAGTGACTATGAAGGTATTCATGAAATGTAAAATGATACATTTGTAAATGAAGAGAGAACTGTTCATGAAACACAAATACAGGAACTGAATATCCCCTCTGTTGAGTAATTTGTGCTCCTTTTGGATTTTTCTGCTGTGGATTAAGAAATTAACAGCTTTTTTGAAAGCCTGATTTACTAGAAACCAGAAGTTTACATAATCGTTCTTGCACTCTTTCATTCAGCAGTTGCTGTTGTAAGTAACTTTATGAAGCTGAAGGCCAGTCAAATTTGAGATATTTCAGAATTGTAAATCTTTCCTACAGGTTTTGGGAAGAGCATTAATTTGGTACTGGGGTTGCTTCAGCTGTTTATGTAGTAATTGGTGTACCATTGCTAATTAATTCCTGTCATATTGAGGGGGGAAAATGCTGCTGAATGATCTTAATCAGCTGAATTATGAACATATTCAGTGTCTGCTGCTACTTCTGCCTGTTCAGCTGAGCTGGTCAGGCTGCAGACAGGGACTGTCTAGATGGGTACTGCAAGCAGTAGGTTACTACTGAGTAACCTAATGCTGCTATTAATCTTCAACTTTGCAGCATTCTACCCTTGTCAATATTATGTTAGAAAAAATAGAACATAAAGAAGAAAGAATGTCTGTGTTTGAGCTTGTACTGGGTACTTGCATATTGCATCAGTAGTAGAAAGCAATGTAGTTAGAATAACAGAGAGTTTCTGTAACTTACCTATGTTGTTTCTCAGTTCTATCTAGCTAATTTTTTCTTAGTTATATCTGATTAGAAAGGCATCCTTACATTGAAAAGGATAAGACGTGGTCCTTCTCATGGTTCTACCTGGTCTTGGTATTAGGCATGATGCAAACTTAAGAGAACTCTTGCTGATTTGGTGGGCACAGCTTTGTTGCTTGCTGTGTACCCTTACAAGCTTCGGGCATTCAATAAACTGCAGAGAGATTCTTCAGAGCTGATGTTGAAAACCAGGTAAACCTTAATGGCTCTATGTATGCCATATATAAACTTTATACAAACTTTAACATGCTGTTCTCTGTGTGGACCCAGATATAGTGCAGTATGAGAGAACGGTAAGGGTTTGATTTTTATTAGTTTTTCAACTGTGCTGTCTATGCAGGTAATAGTCTCAGATGAATTTATTATGAAGTACTGAAGTTCCCTGTAAAACATATTCATTAACGATTCTTGATTCTCTTGTAGTGTCCACAACAGAATTAAACCCATTTATTTTAATAAGGATGAGTAGAAACAGGTTTTTTTCCTCATTACCATTTTAGCAGTGACCTGGATTAGTCTTAAGGGTGCTGCAAAAATAGTTTTGAAGTGGGAAAGAACCTATAAGAAGTTAAAGATAATATTCAAAGGATGGTTTAAATATTTTGTTTAATGAAAGAGCACATAAAGGTTTTGTAGGCTTTTTGAGAGATTGAAGTCTTGGAGGTGAAGAGGATTGGGGCATAAAAGAAAAAAAAAAGAAACAACAAGGTATGAAAAGAGGCGCCTCTTCAGCTGCATCAAATGCCCATCTTAAAAGCAATTTGTGGAAAGGGTTCTCCTGTATGGTTTCAATATAAACCCTCCTCTGATTTTTGCAGCCCACTTTTAAGTAATTCACTAACCGATATTTGTCATGTTTTAAGAACTACTATGATGATGTAATTCCCTGCCCTAAATTGTGTTTTGCAGAACAAATGAATATCCCCAAAATGAAAACTGATTTCTTTTCCTGTGAACATTAAATCTTGTTTTCTTTTTTTAAATAGGGGTGTTAAAATTGAGCTAAACTCCATATTTCTATTTGCATAGATTTCCCTTGTAGTTTCAGCTAGATATAATAGTTTAATATATATGTGTATAAAAATACTAAAACTTAAATGTTATTGAAGTAGAATAAATATATTTAATTATATTTTAATTTGAAATGCTGGACGAAATTATCGTTCAGCAGTTCTCATTGTGTCCAGAGATGGCTTCATTTCAGTGGTGGGTTAAACAACTGTGCTTAAGCTGCTCTCATTTCAGATTGCCATGTAAATATTCTGCTTTACTTAGGTTTCAAATTGTTGCAGTTATCTGAAAAGAGGAAGTATCATCTTAAAAAATCACAAAATAGAGGAAAAAAAATCTCTTACTGTCTCTTTCTTTTTAGAGAGGATCTGACGAACTTCTTTCAGGCAGTGTACTCAGTAGCCCGAACTCTAACATGAGCAGCATGGTAGTTACTGGTAAGTGATGCCCTTTCAAAGGAGAAATCTATAATTTATACTTGGACTCATTTCCTGTTTACAAGGGGAGAACACCAAAACAAGAATCTGTTGTGCCATAGAGGGATAAACTGTTGGCTTGTATTAGATTGTAGTGACTCTGTATTTTCCTTGCGTGTCTGAGGAGAGTAATCCCTCAAAACAGGCAACTTTCAGATGTCTGCACACTAAATTGTGGGTGGGTGATGGGATGAAAAATTACAGTTGTCTTGTACAGCTACCTTTAAAGTAAGGAATCTCAACCTCCAGGCAAAGGTGACCAGCCCAACTCCTGTGTGACATCAACTTTCTTTACACATGGACATCTGCAAGTCTGGGCATTACAGGGAAGACCACTGTGCCGGTTTCATAATACAGTGTGGATTCAGGAAGAGAGAGTTCTGGTTCACTGCTGAAGCAGGAAGCTTCACTTTGCTCCTTCAGTTTGAGATTGCAGTGGTAGAATCTCAGAATATCGATGCAAAGTGACTGTGGCTGTTCTTGAATCAGTTTTCTGGTGATGCTAGATAGAAAGATTTTTTTCATTAATTGGCACACACTAAAATGCCTTCTATTGCGGTTGATGCTTCTCTATGTTGAATGTGCATTGAGTTCCCTTGGAAGGCTCATTTCAGAGGTCTTGCTTTTTTCTCTTTTTTTCTTTTCTACCATACCATTAATATTTTTCTGGGTTTTTTTCTCTTTTGCTTTTCCTTTTGCCTTAGAGATGTGGAGGAGTTGATTCACAGCATCAGAGGGTTGCTGCACTTTCCAGTCAGTTGCCTGGTTCACTGTTCTACTGTGCCTGATTTTCTGTATTCATGGGGTCAGCAGTTAATCACTGATACTAATAGTAGACTCTTTCCATTTTAATTTATTAGTAAGAGATTGGGATTCAGGGTGCAATTTCATGTTACAATGAGGGTGCTGTGGTGGCAGCTCTTGCCAGAATGGGTAGCTCTGTGCTTTCTATCCTACATCTTTAGCACAAACAGAAAAACCTCCAAATCCACGTTTCTGCTATACTCTCTTCTCTTGGAGTGCTCTTTCACTTGCAGAGTAAGTTAATGCAGCATTGAACTATTCTAACAAAATAAAGTAGTTTATCCTTGGAGCAACTTACTGATCAGTCACGTGGTTGATTGCACAGTTGCAGACAGTACAGTGTTGAGTGGAGGAGTGTGGCAGCAGAGGAAAACCACTTCCACTGGCAGTTCTGTAACCCAAAGGTGACGAGGTGGTCATACTTTGGAATAAGTCAGAAATGGAGTGTACTGCATTCATAGCCATTCTGGAACCCCAGAACATTTGTCTCTCTTCCCTGTTTTTCTTACTTCCTTCTGGTTCTGAAAGAGGTCCCTCTTTTTTTCATTTTCTTGGTGTCCTCTTCAGTCCTGGATATTAATTAGTGCTTCATCAGTTTGCTTTACTTAAACAAGAAACTACTATGGAAAGGACTTGTGTGCATAAGGGTTTGGCTATGGGCAGTGAACATTGAGACAGGACCAAGTCCTAAATGTTACCAAAATTTCCATATATTTTTCGATAAAACTTTAGTTCCAGGTTATTAAATGCAAGTTAATTTAGCAAAGGAAAAAACAGGTAAAGGGAAAAAATTGAAATAAGAATTATAATTTTGAGGTTTCAGAAGAAGAAATACAAAGGCTTGTCTAAGCAGCCCTTACATAGAAATTCTTCCTGAAAAATTCTGAAAATGGAAAAGCCTGTTTTGATCTTATTAGGTTGATGTATGGGATGGAACTTTGATGTATTTAACAGAGATGTTGCTTCCCATTTTGTCTTTATTTCCACCCTCTTTAAGCTGATTAAGGGTTTGGGTTTTACTTTTGGGAGTTTTTGTTGTGTGTGGGAGGTTTTTTGGTGTGGGTGGGAGTTTTCTGTTTGGATTTTTTTGGCATCCATAATCATAAATGACTGCTCAAAAAATGGTCTCATTAGCAGCAGTAGTCAGAGTAGAGGTCTGGCTCCTGTAGTATCAGATGCCTGTTATTAAAAGTTACGCATAAATTCTGTTAATACGAAAAGAAGGTTGGTGGAAAAATAATCCCGAAGAAACAAAACCCCACAATCTGAATGTGGTCAGATTACATCTGAGTGCTGTAATTCAAGTAATTCTCTATAGTAGTCAGTGAGAATGGGGCTTGTTTGTTTGGGTATTCTATTTTTTAAACATTTTCTGGTATTGTATGCGTATTTCATTCTGCCTGTCTTTAAGTAGCACAAAAAACCCCTGTAGAGTAGGGTAAGTCCACTCCTCAGCTTCTGAATATATCCTCCCATAGCTGTCTTGTTTACTGTGGACTAGGAAGTACTTCTACCAGACTTGCACAGTTTAAAAGTTCAGGTTGTAAGCTCAGAAGTAGTTACATGTGAAATGGAAACCTGTATGTTAATTTTTCTATAACCGTATCCTGAAGCCAAATGAGTTCAAGTATTCTTTCTGGCTGAATTGATGTCCTCTTTTTGCTTTAGTTCTCTGTTACCTTTTCTCTTCAGAAGGGTTTAAAACTTCAGTAAATTAAACTTTTTTTTTTTTTTTCTGTAGCCAAGGTGTAGTAGTGATGAATCTTTCCCAAATTTTCTAGGGCTTCTGGGAATCTGTGATCATTTATTAAGTCCCTTGTAAATGAGACATGTTGTAGATACCTGCCCATGTAAAACTAATACTTGGTCTTGCCCTTTCATTCTTAGAGTTGGGAAGTGTCATGATATTATGAGACTTGGCCATTGTTTTCTGGAGAATGTGGAAACTTATTCTGGTTTTGACTGTGATATTTCCAGTATCTGATCCTGTGATATTTTTTTAAGCAGGTAGATAGGAGAACAGAAGAAAGATATGGTTTGTCTTTGTAATCCTCTGAGCCTTCTGTTGGTGAAAGTGTACACAGTCGAGAAACCAGTTGTCAATAGCAGTAGCTTAGCAGGCCTAAACTTTGAACAAAATCTTGTCAATCACAGCCTCATTTCTTTCTCCGCTGTAGAAATATTAACAAACCCAAATGTCTGAGTTGTCAAAAAAACTACCTTTTCTTGGAAGGGAGGGGTTTTGGTGGAACTGAGGGCTGTGTCATTATGGATGAGACTGAAGATGATTTTTTAAAAATGAACATCCTACCTTTTTATCATGGGAACAGTTCCGTTAGTGTGGGGTTTTTTTGTATATTCAGCTGCCATTCAGTGAGGTTACTGTAGTACTTTAATGCTTTTATAAATACTGTTTCTCTAATCTTCTCTCCTAGTGAAAGGCATGAAAGAGGAATGGTTTCTCTGCCCTATAGGGAGTCTTGCAGATGAATCCTTTCCTATTTTTTTGTGAAAGAAACTTGTGAAATTGGTGAACAAATGTTTGATTTGCGTTCTTACTGATCATTTGAGCCACTGGTAATTCTCCAAAAAGGGCTAGCATGTTGGACATGGCTCAAAATACAAGGCCTGATCCTTGGGCATTTTCTAAACAGTTTTGTCATCTGTATCCATTCTCCAGACTGTGTAGGTGACAGTGTGTTAAATTAACATTCACTACAGGTGAAGTTATTGTTTTAGGTACTTTCTTGTCTTTTGTAAAAGACCGGTTTTAGCAGAAATCTGGACTTGGATTAAGATGACTTTTACCTCTTAATTCTGAACCCTGTTTTGGAAGAAAATTGATTACTGTCATTGTTGAGGAATTTCGTTTCAGTTAAGCATGTATATTTAAGTATACAAGATTTATTTTTGTTCCTGAACTAGGTTGGACAGTATGGCAGAACATTATTCTGTAAACATTAAGGGAAGGATCCCATCCACTGGATTAGAATTTGTAGCAAGGGAGAACAGCATGTAAAGTACAAGATCAGCAAATATCTAAGCTTTTTTTAAGAAGCTCTTTTTTATGTTACATGTGTAAGTTTCTGACATTTTTAACACCAGCTGACATGAGTATATAAAGTTGTGTTGTCAGAACCACAGGCCTTTTACTACTGCTTAAACTACTGCTAGTTTTCCTTCAGCTTTTTTGAAAATATTGCCAGTCTGTTGTTATTTTCTGCCATAATCTTGCTTGATTCTAATTTCTTTGGAGATCATAATCTTCTCATAAAGATCCGTGAGTTAATTTTTTTTTTTTGTGTTGGTTATCAATGAATAGAAAGGCTCTTTAGGTAAGCTAACATATGATTTGGTAACAGAATTCTTAGAAACCAGAGCTGAAACCAGGCTCTTTAAATATTGCTGATTCTGACATTGCTAATGTTTTGGAAAGCATTAGTAAGGCAGATTGCAAATGATTTTTTTCATTTTCATTTCATTGTAAGGCAGAAAGCAAAGTAATTTTTTTACCTTTCAGTTCAGTAAATACGTAGCTGCAGTTGTTTATTCTGCAGATTTTAAATGCAAGAAAAACTTCCCTTATCTTTAAAAACCAGAAAAAGTGATTCCTCTATAAAGGGGTTACTTTTACGCTGAACTTCGTGTGAGGCTTTTGCTGTTCAAGATGGAGGATTGCTTAATGGAAGTTGTAGGATGAGTTATCTGAGCATCTGTAAGATGCTCATGCCATGAACTCCATTGCTGAAATCCACACACAAAAAAAGTAAAATTTTAAAGGATGTAGATAAAAAGTGAAAGATGTTTATGGAAGTTCTATGAAAATTGGCTTGTCAAAGTCAAGAAGAATTGGCAGGTTTTCTTGTTACAGCTGCCATCAATTTCATTGTTCACATTTCTGTGTTTAAGTTGATCAGTAGAAACATTCCAAAATCATTTTGCAAACTCCTGGAGCTTTGAATGATGCTGTTGAGCTTGTTTTTACTTAATTAGCAGGGAATGTTAGGCGTGACTTTGGTAGGTAATTCATTGTATTAACAGAATACTTAGCACTGAGGCATACAAGCTAATAATATTTCAAGTGTTGTATTTAACTTGGGCAGTAAACATAGATGTGCCATAGATGTGCCATTTTTGCTAGTGCATTAAGTAAAATTGGTTATTAGCTAAAATTAATGATGCCTAAACATAGGTAATTTACTTTTGAAGTTTGCAAATTGATTACAATTAATAATAATTGGAAAGATTTTAAGAAGTACATTACACGTGATTGGAAAGTATAGTAATTTAGTAATACTGTATATTTTACATATTTCTGCAGATATGGAGATTTAAAAACTTAAAAAAAAATCTCAGGATGGGAGAAATAAAATGTGGCTATTATTATTAATTTAGGTAATCTCTGTCTGCATCACTATGCTGTGGTAACTCATTGTTCTACTTCAGTTGGATTTCACTCTAGCCTGTGATATTTTTACGTATTTTAAAGGACTAAATTGAAGTGCATTCGTTTTAGACTGCAACATTTAACAGCCACTATACCATACTGTAAATGTGTTATTATAGTTGCTTAGAAAACTCAGTGCATTTTGAAACAGGTGCAGTCTATGTGCAGATGTGCCAATTAAAGGCTGTAGTTAAGTTTTCTGTTGCACCATGTTTACTTATTTAAGGTCAAACTCCTCTTAAGCAATAGTCTTTGTAGTGTAAGATAGTTTTAGTGTTGGTTGGTCAAGAATTGCAAATGCACATGGCCCATGTCTATGATAAACAGCAAAAAAACCCTATTAACAAAAGTGTAATTAACACTGACCATGTAACCTAACCTTCAAGGTTAACAAATTTGGGCTTCAGATCACTTAATATTCTGTGTGTTTTTATTGTATTTTTGAGTGTAGTATCTCCTTTTCTTGTTCTTTCAAACATTTTGAATTCCAGATCTTATCTTGAAGTTAAGCTTTGGAAGATTTACATACTAAAACAAAGGTCCTGTTTATTTGCTTTTGGCAGCCTGGGAGAGGTCACAGGGTCAGACAACAGCTCTCTTCCTACATTCTATCACTTACATTAGGGTAGGGTACATACAGGAAAACCTTCTTTAAGAAAAGAATTTTGCAGAAATGAAACCACAGTGGTGTCTGTTATACAATTTGTGATTGTCTGCAGTTTGTTGCTGGTTGGTAGAGGCAGATGATTGTGTTCAGTAGCCAGTGCAACATTTTAATATTTCTGTTTGGTCATAATCCACAACTGTAAGGTAGATATCTTCAATTGCATTGCCTTTCTCTTAGTTACTTATTTCCTGTCTGGATACATCATGTCTGATGCAATAATGTCCTATAACATTAAATTACATACATTTAGCCAAGGTAAAACGGGAAGTGCTTTCTACATAAAACAGAACTGAATACTACTGCTATTAAGCTTCTTGTCTTTAGTATGTACAAACTGAAATTTCCTTTTTTATTAAGTTGGTTGTTGGTATGTACTGGCAGTTGTGAAACTGAGTGATTTCTGCAGGAAGGATGTTTATTCATATATTATTTCCCTACTGCAGATACGCAGGGATTTATACCCAGTGCCTTGTGGTCATTTCTGCTTTTTTCCCCTTCTTTTCGGGAACTAATGGGTGAAAACAACTTTATATTGTATCCAAAATTTTTTGCCTGTACCCACATAGTTAAATTTCTGTATTAGGAGATTGTGTGCTTATGAAGAAAGTTTATTGTACAGAAAAATTATGCATCTTATATAAAGGTCTCAGAACTCTTAGGTCAGATTTACATATTTCTCAAAAAAAAGTGCAGAGAAAAGCTCCTCTAGGTTGAGATTTTATTAAAATATGTTTTCAAAAACAGTTATTGTCAGGAAGTAAGCTATTCATTCTTTGCTAGTTATGCTGAACTTGAAGAAGTTTTTTCTGCAAAAACTGCTTGGTTGCATTGAATATTCATAACTTGAATGATTGAATGACTTGAACTTACAATATGCCTTGTGTGTATTGCAGTTCATTTTGTTGCTTTTTTATATAGGTTCCTGTTTATTTGTTTAATAAAATAGGAGTTTGTAACTGAAAATTCCAGGACCAGAGTTGCTCAGATTATGGCCATTTAAAGGCTTTGTCAACCTGTAAGCATTCAATTTCAACAAGTTGATTTATGCTGAATTGAAGGAACTCTGTGCAACGGGGATGTGGCTTATGTATCAATTATATTTAAATTGTAGTATCCTATTTGGATGTGAGAATAAGTCTTTGAATAGCATTAGTAAAGATGAGTTCTTGTTTAGAAATAGTTGCCTGATTTCATATGGAAACTGAATTTTTCATCTCCTTGGTGGAGAGATGCAAAGGACTTAGATCAGTGCTATGGTTGTTAGAGAACATGGGTTTTTATGGTAGTCTGAATTGAATATAGCCATTCCTATGTTCAGTGGAACTTGGCAGTGCAGGGTTAATGGTTGGACTCGACCTTAAAGATCTTCTCCAGCCTAAATGTTTTTATGATTCAGGGCTAGGTTTCTAATTTTTTTGGGTTCATAATTTTTTTAACTATGTATTTGCAGCTATAACTTGATTTGTAGATTAACTAATACCATCTTTTAGTCATTCTGCCAGTGCTTTTTAAAACTTTTTCCCCCGGTGTAAATATTGTAGCCTGCTGTTTCCTGTGCATATTTATATTTGTTGAAGTACTAGCTGCAAGACATTTGAATTGCATCAGGATTTTCAAGTCCAGTGAAATCCAAACTACCTCATGAAATAGCTACTTGCCAGTAAGTCTCCAGTTTAACAGCAGTTTCAGCAGTAGTTATTAGTCAGCTTCTGAGGTCTCCTCCAACATCCCTTGGTCTCCCCCCACCTAGTTTTCAGCAAAAAAAAACCCCAAAATTTTGTTTTAACTGCTGCATAGGGGAGGATCTTTCAGGGTGTTGCTGCTTAGGCATAGACTGTATTTCTACCAAAAGACCATGTTATTCCTCTAGTACCTTGTTCCCCTTGACTTCACTTTTAAGCCTTATGAACACTTATTCTGCTAATAAAATTTGTTAAAGAATGAGATTGTTGTTTTAACAGTAGTTAAATTCACCTTTCAATGACTCTGAACAAGTTGTGTTCCTGTGTTGTAAATATGGTTTTCTATTCCCAAGTGCAATTTAATGATGCATCTTCAGCTGAGAAGTACCATTTATAATGACAAATAAGAGATTACAGTTAGAGAGGTTTCATACACTACCAGAATCTTTCAATAACTCTCCGAAAAGCTAAATTTCATTTGTTCCACAAATGTCATGGAAAGCTTACTTGTGGATGTGCTTGCATATTTAGTGTATGATACACACTTCATTACTGGAACAGGAAATTACTGTTAAGCGATGCTGAATGGATAACCAAAAGTAGAAAAAGTATATATTCTCTTTGCATCCAGCAGCTGATGTGTTCATTTCTTGTCTTCCAAAATCCATTGTTAAATCTTTTGGCATAAATTTTACTTTAAGAAGATGGACTTCATTTTTTAATGGCTAATACTGGTTCGGCTTTCATTGTACAGGAGATGCTTTGGCCTATCAGTACTAAACAGCTTTTGTTGTGGCTACTTGCCCTACTGCTAAAAACTTTTTTGGGGCAATTCCATAGCACTGAGAATGTTTGTTGTCATTCCCCCCTTCCTGTCCCTGCCGCCCCCTGTTTTCTGATTGCCCTATGTTCTTTTGTGCCTAATTCTGTGGTTTTTGTATATATTACTATATATTTATCTGCTTTTTTACATAAATGTTTTTGCACAGGCACTTCTCTACATAGGGTTTTTTTTATAGTAGGTAAAAAAAGTTTAAAGTAGAGCATAGTTGAGGTTTAAGACAGTGTAAAAAATAAAATTGTGTGTATACATGAATTAAATTAAAGCTCTTAATTGCTGCATAGGAAAAGATACATATATTTAGTACAGCAAAATACTTCTTTTAAACTTGTTCTTTAAACTTACTGCAGCAATGGTTGAAAAAACTGTAAAATGCCAGTATTAGGTAGCAATGCTAACAGATGCAAAATCAATTGGGTAATACAGTGATTACTAAATTATTGTGTTAAATAATTATTAAAGGAACATTTATTATACACATATGTAAGTGATTACATACTGGCCAGTGATTCTTTTACTAGAAATGTTGGGATTACCTAACCTAATTTAAATAAGAGCTTTAGTGTAACAAAAAGTAAATTCTTGGACGTTATACTGTGGAAAGGTTAATATGTCAAAATTGTCTGTTGAAAACCACACAAAAGACAAAACAGCTCTGTCAGTACATAGAAGGATAATTCTTTTATCCTTTGCCAGTTTATTTTTAATGTTTTGTTTGTAATGCATTGTTCAGCCTATCACACTTCACCTTGTTTCTTCTGTTTGTTCTGTTTTTTATTTTTGTAAAGATTTAAATTGAGAACTAGGAAGACTATTGTGTGATGAGCTTCAGGTGAAAAATAAAAATATTTTCTCACAAACTTTGGTTGTCTGTCTCTTTGAGATAGTGTTATAATGTATAATTTTGAACAGGTGAAATTTGGCTACCTGGAAGCTCAGTCTCACCATGTTTGTCAAAATGGTACAGGTTAGAGTCCTGTGTAGACTTCAGATCCTAGTTCAGTGTGTATTTTTCAAATTTTACTCTTCTGTGTTCCACCAAAATTTGTCTTTCTCTGCAGTGGACCAAAATAAAATACCTGCTATTTTTCAGGGATTCAAGCATTGTCAGTTTGAGATACTGCTAGCTGAATTTTGACCAGTCTTGAATGTTGTTAGGTTTTTGTTGTTTTGTCTGCTGTAGTAACATGGAAAACACTTCGTGTTCTTCACTGCGAGAACTTTTTTAAAGCTTAGTTGTGGAAATTGTTTTGGAGGAGGGGTGGTGGTAGTACAGGATGTGGGTATAGAGTTACTGCATGATGTGCCTCTAAGGCATACTGGTTTTAACTAACAGTATATTTCAAATTTTATATTTAATAAGTCTAAATATCTTGCTTTTTTGGTAGAAGAAAGAGAAGTCTTATCACTTGTTTCACTAATACATAAATGCATGCTGATTTCCAGCGCTGATTAATTCATTAATATAATATCTTAGGACCACGTTGTTCTTTAGCTCTTGACTCTGGTGTGAACTCCACTGACATATTTTTAACCAAAGTAAAGAATTTTTCCTGGCCTTCTTTCAAAAGCAAGATTTCTTCCGTCAAACTGGTTAGCTATGTATCAAGCAAAAGGAACTCAAGTTGGAATTTTGCTGTAATTTTTCACAAGCATTCTGGAGAATATTCTAAGTAGTCCTCCTGGTGTTTTATACATTGATGCTAATGCTTCCCTTATTCTCTTAGGGAAATTTACCTGGATCTTCCCCCACCCTTGTCTGTATTGGCTGCATTGTGTTTATTAGTTGGTTTTTCCTTTTCAGTGAGCTCATAGTTCGTAATGGACATTTTTCCACTTTGTCCTTAAATTGTAGGTTCATCAGCCTATTGTGATGGCAGCTCTCTGGGTCATCCCCTTTCTATGCTCTGATCTTTCCCAGCATTAATGACACTTCCTGTCTTGCTTTGTTACTTTTCTACTTTTTGTGTCCAGTTCCTTGGTGCAAGCACTTCTTAAAAAAACTTTGGGATTTATTAATGGTTCACCACCATTTTATTTCTTTAAAAAGACTTCTGGGTAGCCACTAGCTGTTTTTTACTTTAATGCATGTTGGAGTTCTTATGTGAGCCCTTGTTAGACATAATTAATGTTATTCCATGTTATTATATGAGATGCTTTGAGGTGTAAAAGATTTGCTGTGGTCTTTGTCAGAGGACTAAGTCTTGAACAGTCTGCCTTTCATGAAACAAGCATTTGTCTCTGCAGAATTTGTTCTGAACCCTTGAATTTGACTTAAACCGAATGAGGTGATGGCTCATTTAAAATTAATTTCATGTTTATAATTAAAAACATTTTTAATAAAGCATTAATAATATCAGTAAACTTTTCAAATAGAGTCTGAATATGTTTTTCAGCCAATGGTAATGACAACAAGAAATTCAAAAGTGATGATAAAATGGATGGGGCTCCTTCTCGTGTTCTCCATATCAGGAAATTGCCTGGGGAAGTGACAGAAACAGAAGTTATTGCTTTAGGTTTACCTTTTGGCAAAGTAACCAACATCCTGATGCTGAAAGGGAAAAACCAGGTAATTTGTTGCTTTCTGTTTTTTTAATATGCTTATTTACTGTCTGATTTCAAAATATATTGTTAAAATGCTATTGAAGTAGGTCAGAAAGCAGGAAGTTTTTTTGATGAATTCACACCATCTTTTAGTAAATGTTTTGGGGAAACAGGATGGTTGGCAGCTACATAAAGCAAAAAGTTAGCTGGAAGATAGATATTTGTTCCTGCATCTTCACAGTTAGTTTTTGGAGATGAAGTAGCTTAGCAAATAGAGTTGGTATGTGTAGAATGACATTTTCTGAAGACTGATATTTGTTAAAATGTGCTATCAAACCCTTTGTTTTTTTATGTATGGCTAATATGAAGATTACCTGCTTTGTAAATACTGAAAATGACCTCTTTTAATTACAGGCATTTTTGGAACTTGCCACAGAAGAAGCAGCTATCACAATGGTTAATTACTACTCTGCTGTGACACCTCATCTTCGTAACCAGCCCATTTATATCCAGTATTCCAATCACAAAGAACTAAAGACTGATAACACACTTAACCAGGTATATTTACTGTTCAGTAGCATTGCAAATGCAGAGAGTAGAAGATGAGGCATGGCATGTGTTCTTGGTTCATGTGCCACATGTTTGAATCATTTGGTTTTGTCCACGTTCTAACACTCCTGTAGTCTCACCTATGGTCGTTCCATTTTGTGACACTGAAAGGGATTTGCTTTCCATGTGATCTTTCCATTACAATACATTTTCTTAATGTTTCCTTAATATCAAAAGGCAAAGGTTCTGAAGTGTGTTTTTAATAGTTACTTACAGTTTCTAAATAACTTTAAAGTTTTTGTCTTAGTTTATGGACTGTAGGATGGTAGAACTGACTTGCTTGTTCTGACATCTGAGATTGCAATGCCTATTTCAATTTCCCTAGTGGTAATGGCTAGTGCCAGTGCCTAAGTTTCAGTGCTTTGGATGATCACTCCAGTAGCACTGGTAACCTCAGCTTGTGATCTGTTTTTTCTGGAGAATAATACCACAGTGATCGCTCTAGAGACAAATGTACTTAATAACAAAAAACCATTTTGCTCTCCATTTTGCTCTTGCCTCTCCAGGACCTATTTCACAATAAATACAGATACATATGTCTGCTTTTAGTAGAATAAAAGAATTAGCAAAAGCAACATGGTGACCAATTCATACAAACTATAGAGAGATAAGAGACTCAATCCTACCAGAAGTCTCATGGTTATTTTAAGATTAATTTCTTATGTTGCATTTGTGATGATACAAAAAACAGCATAAGTGCCAAATTAGTTTCTGTTAATTGTGTCCTCTATAAGGACACGTAAATAGTATACTTAGAGCTGTTCTTTGAAAGCAATTTCAGAGTAATCTGTTGAAAGACATTTTTGTTCAGATCAGGTATCGTGTTGATTTTCCTGTTGGTCTTTCTAAAGTCTCGTTCCTTAGAATATTTTGATTTTTTTTCATAGAGATTCCCCACCCTCACAAATGTCAGTTACAAAGAAAAATAAACACCTTAATTTACCTTTGATCAAGTAGGGGATGAATTCTGTCTTCACTTACAGTGAATGACCATACTCCCTTAAGAAGTGTTGTCTTATGTTGTGCTCTGGTTTCTCTGCTGATACTCATCTGGTGCTTCACATGTTCACCTTTTCAACCTACAGGATGTGCTGACTTTTCAGCAGCTTTTATGCCACCATGCGTATTACTACCCCATCTTAATCTATATTCCAGGTCTTCCAGAACTTAATTTTAATTTAAGTTTAATTTAGAAGTAATAATAGAAATAGTTACTTGGCAGTAAACATTCTGTAACTACTATCTGTAGTTTACATTCTGTAAAACAAAGATAGTTGGTCATTCTGCTTTCTGTAAGAAAAAATAAAGATAGTGCACATGTTGCTTGTAGTCTGGCATTTTTTGGGTACTCAGTAATTAGCTTTCAAATCAGATAAAAAATTTTTCTCGTCAACCCAAATTCATTTGAAATTGTCGTTTTGTGGATGTTCAGGCAGGAATATGTGAAGATGTTGGAATGTTAGTATATATAACTGGAAAGATAGAATAAAAAAATGGAGAAATGTGCAAGTATATTAGTTAAAAGAAGACAGGAAAAAGTATTTAACCAAGGGGTAGTTTAAACAGTCAGGTCTTGGCTGGAAGGTTCCATTAAGATGTGTCATTCTGAACTGCTTAGTAAGAGTAGCTTCAGAGATTATTTTTACTTATATGCTCAGAATGACCTGGTTCTGAATAAACTGTTTGGAAAGGGGCCATTTTTAATTTTCATTCCAGTTTTAGAATTCTTTGAAAATTCTTTTCCTGTGAGACATCAGAACAAGGAGAGAAGCATTTAAACCCTGATATAAAACAAGTATCTCTTAGTGCATTACCAAGATGCAGGAGAATTGAGAATAGAACGACCTCTAATTGTGCATTTTAATCATTAGCCTGTCATAAATGCATGGGTTTAGTCCTTCTGCACAGACACTGCAACATTTAGAAATAAATGTACTTTGGGTGGTGTATCTGATCTTTTGAACTTAGTTTCAATTTTTCAAAAATAAGAAAGGAGTGTTACATACTACTTAAATGTCTTCCAAGTGGCTACTTATATATGGTGCTAGATGCTATTTTGAACTTGTTTGACAAAATACTTATAAGAATTTTAATATTTATCATTGTTTAGTCCTGTATTCCTTCACATACTCACATTAAATTTAATGCAATGAAATATGTATAAGTATAGATAGTGCTGACAAGGGTCATATGTTAAAATTGACTTCATGAGTTGTAGTTTGTTGAATTACACACTTTAAACTTTTCCAGTCACTTTAAGGACTGATGTTTAATTGATAGGTGCTTATAGAAAGAGTAGGAAATAATTCTGTAACTCAGCCAAGTGTCTGGCCATCTTGAATGTTGTGTGTTTCATACATTAGGAAAAAGAAGTCTAATCAAAAGACATTTTTATACAGTTACAGTAATTGATGTTAAATGTAGAGGTAAATTTTGTTGTCCCTATTGGTGTTCACCAGGTCTTTTTTTCCCCCCCCACTTTCCTTATTTATTGATTTGTTTCAGTATGAGGAGTATCATGTAAGTTGAGACACATGAAATTGTGTATTATCTCTAATACCTTTAAAATATGCAGTATGCATAATATGATGGTTATTATTTTTACCTGGCATGCTCACTTGTCACTCTTGTTTTGTATTGTTTTGCCTTAAAAGGTGACTGTAATGAAAGTATTAAATGAAACCCCTTTTTCTGCACTTTTTCTTTCTCAGAAAAAGACATCTAATCTTTCTGATACTGTCAGTTTTGGCAGTGGAAGTAGTTACATAGATGTGTGTTTTTGTGGTATCATCATGTGGTTACCTTTGAATTTCTAAAATCCTGCTTGTGTTTAAAAACAAACAAAAAGCCCCATATATGGAGAGGATTTTGTTTTTCTTTTTACAAAAGAGGGTGGATAACAGACACCAGTTTGTTTACCTCTCTGGATACTACTTTCTGCCATTTGTTAGTCTTGTGTATTATTTCATTATGTTAAAACTGAGAAGTTTGGAGGTGTTAGTTTAGAATTTTCCCTTCTTATTAGAGCCTTCTACATAATTAAAATGGCAGTGAAATGTTAGCTGAGATACAATCTTTTGAACGCAAGATAAGTACCTCTGCTTTCTGTAGGATTGGGGTTTTTCCTTGGTTGGTTTGTGGGTTTGTTTAGTTTTATTTCCTGTAAAGGAAAGAATCTTGAAACCTTCAAAATCCTCACTTTCTTTATCTTTACTAGTAGAACAATAAGCTTTCTACTAGAAAGATTGGTATTGGTGCCGTTTGAAGCCCCTCCTTGATGTGGCATAAGGTTTAACTGATATTTTCATTTTTGTTGGCTCTTCTCACAGAGTCAGACTGCATTGCACTTAATGTTGTGTTATGTCTGTAGCGCTGAGTTTTAAGTGGGCTATTTTGTGTTTCTGGAGTTAACTATATTAGTATTTCTAATTTCAAGCTATTATCTTGAAATATTAAGAAAATCTCTCTTCTGTCATATTTTTTTTAAGCGGGCCCAAGCTGTTCTTCAGGCAGTGACGGCTGTGCAGGCATCAAATGCACCCATTAGTGGGACCACTGTTAGTGAGAGTGCAGTGACTCCAGCTCAGAGTCCAGTACTTAGAATAATTATTGACAACATGTACTATCCAGTAACTCTGGATGTTCTTCATCAGGTAAGTCAAATTTCACTTTAGCTTGAGCTGTGTTTGGGAGAAACAGATGTGTAAAACTGTGCAATGTTTTTGGCAGATATTCTCTAAATTTGGTGCTGTATTGAAGATAATCACATTCACAAAGAATAACCAGTTTCAAGCTTTGCTGCAGTTTGGTGATCCTGTAAACGCACAGCAAGCAAAACAAGTAAGTATAGTTCTCTTCTAAGGCTAGAGATCTTCCTGTACTCTCAACCTTTGTAAAATGTGGATCTAACAGGGTACTGCCATAACAATGTGTCATACTCCTGCACCACGTGTGTGAATTTTTTGAGATTAAAAGTAAACAGTGAAAGTTATTATATAGTATGTTGTTACACCATGTGAAATCAGTGTTTAATGATAGTATGTTTATGGATACTGTGTCTAAACTATTTTAGACATTTGTATGAACAAAAGTTATAGTAAGGCTGCACAGAGATGAAATAATATGCAAGACTGCGATAGTAAAAATGTCAACCAGAAGTAAGAATGTAGGATGTCATGGTGATGCATAATTAATTCACCGTAAGCAGCAAATTTAGTAACCCTATTGGATTGTTGTTGGCAGCTACTTCCAAGCATCCATATAAAGATGTGATTGATTGGTGGATTAGTTACAGATTTGTGAAAGTATTTAGTTATAGTATCCTAAAAAAAAGAAAATCTAAATTTATTCGTAACCATAAATGCCCAGAAGAGAGAGTGCAGTTTACTCACGTGACCAGACTGTGAAGAAGCTTTGCAGCAGTGATGGGTGAGCGGGATCTTGTTTTTGTTTTATAGGGAAGTCTTCTATCCTAGGTAGGAGAGGCAAGAGCAGGTAGCTGGTTTTATTCATTATAGCAGGAGAGAGCCTATGGATAAATTATGGCAAAGATCAACAGCATGTCATCTAAACCAGATGGTTTGAATTAATTGAATGGGATGTGTTCACATTTATGGCAATAGAAAAGTTGAACCAAAGGGGAAGGTGAGATTTTTATTATTATTATAGTTTTCAAGAGATAAATGGAATTAATTTGTATTTTCAAACCTTCACATGCAGTCTGAGTTTTAGGAAGGCTGATTAAAATTGATGTGCTGGTTAAGTGTTGCTTGGCAGCATAGAAAGTGCTTATTGCCGGTAGATGACAGACTAGCTGAGAAGTTCACAAAAGTGGAAAGCTCACACCTCAGGCTAAGTTGGCAAATTTTCCTCTTGGCAGAGGAAAGACAAAAATGAGCTTAATTTTCTGTTGTAAAGAATTAGGAGGACTATATTGAAATGAAGACTTTAAGTGGTGGTGGGTGATCATTTTTGTACCTGTCACCAAATGAAATACTGGGCATTGAGTAAAGAACTGTGAGATGGTCAAGACAGGGAATCACTAAAAATTAAATACATTTTCAAAAATTCAAGTGTAAGTTTTCATGCTATTGAGGAAAACGAGAGAAGAGAAGAGACGATTTGCAGTTTGATTTAGGTGGTCCTGTGAAATAATCTACTCCTGAAAAGCATTCTGGAAATACTTGTAGATCTGGAACACAATTTAAGTTAGTGATGTCCTTTTCAGAGTTGAAACAATATAAAATATTAGATAATGCCTCAGATCAGAGAGAGATGCAAATATATCACTGTACTACATAAGAATTTGTATGAATGGGGTGGACCTTGCAGGTTTAAAATAGTTGTACAAAAACCCGATCTTAAACCTGCAAGTTCTCCAGAAATGTAGACATTTAGGTTTATATTTGGAGTATTTGATAAATAGTTGGATGCTAAGTATGTTTGTTACAGAAGGTTGTAATTCAGGCTTGACTTGCGTTTGGAAAGCCATTTCCAGTAGTAGATGTTACTGCTGCTTTTAAAGTGCTTTTCTGATGCAAAGTCTGTCACAGAAGTGACATCTTTTGATGTCATTTTTTGAGTTATTTATATTATCAGAAAATTTAATGGCAAAATGACATCTTCAAAATAGACTTATAGTGATATGAAAATTATCAGTGTAATTCTAGGAATATATTACAAAGAAGTTACAAGTGAAAGGATAAGGTATGTACAAGTGTGAAAGGAATCTAAGAATCTCTTGCTGTTGTTGACTTCAGACAAACTGATACTAGCTTGTGGGACCCTATTGGTCTTAAAAAAACCCCAGTACGTATTTGTTTCTCCAGTTTTGGGTGTTTTGATTGGGGTGCCTGTTCATTTGTAGAAGCTTGTGTGTGAATGACTAAACTTCATTGAATAAGTGACTCCTGTATGTAGAGTTATTGTCAGAGTGATGTTGGGGCCTTATTATCAAATTGAAATGGTCTTAGGTTTACAGTTTCATATTTTAACCAATCTGTGTGTAAATATACAAAATCTTAAGAGTAGTACCAACTGCATTTATTAAAGGATGCTAAATTGAAAGTTTGATTTCCCCATTACCCTCACAAACTGAATAGAGTAAAATACAGTTCTTATGGTTAAGCCACTGTGATAAAACATGAAGTGCCACCAGAACAAAAGTACCTAAAGGAAAGAAGCAGTCACATGATACTCAGTTTAAATACATCTGGTAGTAGAAGCAAGATGATGTGGTGGCTACAATTAAGTTGCATGGAGTTCAAGATCAAACACATGGTAGAATAGTAACTTTTCAATTTGTTTTCCATCCAAGTTACTGTAGAAGGTAATGGGGAAATTTAATTTTCCAGCGGCCCTCTTCACAGGAAATCAGAATGTGGCTTTAATAGAAATTGAAGACTTATTAAGAAAGTTAAAGAGCAGTTTGAAAGACTCAAGTGATGTAAGTACTAAGGAGAGATGCTATGCATTTTGAAGGTTCTGAGAAAACAGTAACACTGACAAGAATGTGCAGTATGAAGCCTCTAGCCCTGTGGGATCGCTTGCTATTTGAATGAGCAGCTAGTGAAAAACCTCATTCCTGCTCCACTTGTTTTGTAAGAAACTCATTTCCTGTAAAAGTAGATGGTGGCTCCACTGATACGTGTTTCATCACCACCCTCAGGTTGGATCATTATAGGTTCCTTGGGTGAACACTGGGGACTTCAGGTTCTGTATAATGCAGCAGTCCAGCCAGGACTGAGAATGGGCAAGAGTAGAGCACACTGAACTGCCGTGCTTCTGCTAATGAAGGTTTTGTCTGGAGATGTCTGTATGCATATGGAGATATTCTAAGCATTAAAAATAGCCCATTTTCATTGTAAATGATGAGTACTCTTAGCATAAGCAGCAGACTTAAATATTTGAACACCAGTAGTTTGATATACCATAGAGAGATGAGAGTGCCAGTGTTTCTGTCTGAGAAGCTGGCTAATTCAGAGCATTGCCTTTGTGCAAATGTACTGGAAGTTCTTGCCAAATTATGGATATTAAGTTATTAATGACTCATCTGTAGACAATTAACTGAGGCTCATATGTAGTGCATGCCGGTCATCTTGACCCAGCATGGGTTAAAATATCACTAGAGGTTCTGTTAATAGTTGGCCAATTGATCCTTCCTTGGCTCACAGGTGATTCAAAGATTCCAGTGAGGTTAGACTGCACATGGCATCTTTCCAGTTGTTTTGAGTCACAACTTCAGGGTAGCCCTGTGCTGGTGGCAGTCTGTGAAAGATCTCTGGTAATTTGCATTGCTCTGAAATACGCAATAGGAACTTGAGGTGGTCACTGCAGAATGGAAGAAAGGACATCTCCAAACAGGATACTGGGCTGCAGGGCTGTTACCCTCTATTATTGTATTAGGCTTTTTTGGACATCTTTAGTTCTAAGGAGCACAATTTATGCTCAGAAATGGTAAGTAGTGTTCAGGTAAACAGGAGTATGCTGGGTTGCATTGTATCAGAAAGTCCAGGAAGTATAGCAGCAGGTCCTTTGCACGTAAAATATGTTAATTTTTGAGAATGGAATGTATTTTCATACACCTTCTAGCCACAGAAACTTCTTGTATCTAAGACACTTGTCTTAAAAGAAGTTACTTCGATTCAGATGCATATCTGTAGCACATATCTTGAGACATGTGTCTCCCAAGAGATACTTACCATATGACCTTCAGTTACTTTGAGGTACTTATTTGAGCTGGAGTATGTTTTGTAAGTGTTGCTTCCTTGGGTTTGGGGTATTTTGAAGCCTTTAGCTATTACACCCTTCTAAAAATCTTGGGTTTAGTTTTTTGGGTTTGCTGACACAGGCAAGATGAAGAATGGTACTCACATTTGTAGAAGGTCTCATGATTCCTTATCTCCTTGGTTTGGCCCATGTGTGGTGTGGTATGGTATCACATGTAAAATAAATACTTGAAAGAGAAGTTTCTTAGCAGTAACTAGAGCTCTTGGAGATCATATTTGTATGTACATTCACTAGCTGTGAATGGCTGGTGTCATTTTTTTCAGGGTGTCTGAGAGGAACAGTGTTTGAGGGCTTGTTGCATATTCTTTTGCTATGCAAGTAAAAGCTCAGGACACACGTTCACATTTGTGACTTTAGATATGAACAATTAATCTTGAAAAAAAATGCTGGTTGGTGAGAATCGTTCTTGCATTGTTAGAGGTGTGTGATGCTGCTGGTAGAGATGGTTGGGGTTTTTGGTTCTGGTGCTTGAATCCTTTCCTAGAGTTTGACTACAGTGCTTATTAAGAGTGCATCTCATTCCTTTCTGGTTCAGGATGTTCTTTCAGTCTGTCTGTGTCCCAAGTACAAGGGATTTCTCTTGTGCAGTACCTTTTATATGTGGCTTTTGGTCACTTTGATTTTGGCAGAAAGAGGAGTTTTTGGCTTCAGTAGAAGTTTTAGTTACTTTTATATAGCTCCCTTTAAACATTGACTACTCTAGAAACTACAAACACAGATATATCGTGATTTGCTACTTTTTAAGTCTAAAATATTTCCATCAGCTTAGCAGCTTTCTGCAAGCCACAAGTCAGTATTTCTACAGCTTCCACACAGGGGTAAAGTATGAATCTTGATGAGTCCTGTGATTTGGACAAAGCTAAAAAGTATGCCTTTCAGTCTTGTTCACACCTGTTTTCTTCATTATGGGAATGGGTGTTCTCTCACTGGGCAGTGGCATTGTATTTGACAGTAAGTAAACTCTGGCTGGATAATTTTGGACCTTCCTCTAATCCATATCTTAGCGAATTTTATAAGGTAGGAAGTCTTCTAAAAGTGATGGCAGATTCTCAATATAAACCTTTTTAGGTGTAAATGTTGAAGTGATACTCTTCTCATAGATACCAACAGAAGTCTTGGATTAGGCTTTGTCACCATGTATAAAAGAGCTAGCAAATGGTGTATGCTGTAATGGTGGTACCCACCACCACCTCAACAATACAGAATTAATTAATTAAGCTTGTGTTCTATGAGTAAGGACAGTAAATCTTGCTTTTTCAGTATTGTATAAAGCATTTTAAGCTGAATTTCAAGCATAGGAGTTTATCTTTAGTTGGTGTTTGTTGATACAATGCTTAGATTTTGCAGTTTCTCTAAGTTTTTTGTTCTATTTGTTTTTAGAACTTCCAAGCTATGACAAAGTAATTATATTGACTCACATATTCTTATACATTGACTGCTAACAGTAGTAGTTCCTTTAAGTGGTTTCATGAGCTCTGGAGATGTCAGGTGTGATAATACATTTCTTGGGGACAGCCTTGCTGGCCCAGGCCTAGCAGAGGGGTGTCTGCAAGATGTTCAGTTTCCAGGTGCATCACTGTATGCAAATAGCAGGCACACAAGGTTTGTGCAGTGCTTAGCTCAGAATAGTAAGTTCTACCAGAAGCTGTATGTGTTGGCATGTACACTACAGATGTAACCCAGCTAACTGCAAGAGCTAGATCAGGTTCAGAAGTGGTATGTTTCAGTCTAATATTTCAGTACAGACATTGAAATCAAAGATCTGGTGTGTGTATTTGAAAATCTGCTTTATTTGATCTTTTCAGCATATATATATATGGTAGCTTTATAATTAACATAATGACTTGATTGAATGCTAATTTTTAAGATGAGCTGTATCTTCACTTCCTAGCATTTCCTAAGAATTAAACTGACTTTGTTACAAAAGTGTCCATATTTTTAAGTCTCTCATATTTAATGGGTAATGCTTTGAGTGAAAGGAAGATATACCCCAAATGGACTCAAATCCAGGTATTGACTTGCCTGGTGGGTAATGGAGATGGAGGAAACATATATTTTTTTTATATATGTGTGTATGTTGGATTTTTTAAAAAGTGTTTTCATAGAGTATTATGTGTCATGTTAATAGGCATTCTTTCAGAAGTACCAATTAATTGTGAAAATGCTATTTCTAAAAAAGAGTATTGGTAACATCAGGTTAGCAGTTAAAGTTGGCTTGCTCTCAGTTTTGGCACTGATTACCTTTAAGGGGAGAAGGAAAACATGCAGGAGTAATGTATGTATTATGCCTTTACAGATGCTTGTCTAATATGGTAGCTAAGTATCGATTTTTTTTTTTTTTTTTTTTCCCTCAGTTGATTTTCCATGTAAGATTCTTGATTTTTTTTTTCTTTGAGAAACCTATTTGGCATTACATTTGAATTTAAGCTGTGTTATGGAATGCAGGTTAATTAGCTATATTCAGCAGACAAAATTTAAGTTTGACAGTGTTAAAATGTGCCTTGCCACTTTGGTGCATAAAACCTGTATTTAGGTAAGAAGGGAACATGGAGCATCCTGGAATCTTGTTGAGAGATTAATGCATTTTAATTGGTTTTAAGCTAGACAGTAAGACAGATAAATATCTATATACTGACCTTGTTTAAAATAAAACAACCAAAAACCCCAACCTTGTGCAGCCAGGTGGTATTGTGTGTCTTTTAAATAAATTGTGATCTTTTTTTCAGGCCTTAGATGGTCAAAATATCTATAATGCTTGCTGTACCCTACGAATTGATTTTTCTAAATTGGTGAATTTGAATGTCAAGTACAACAACGATAAAAGCAGGGACTACACTCGTCCTGACCTTCCATCTGGCGATGGACAGCCAACGCTGGACCCAGCTATTGCTGCAGCATTTGCAAAGGAGACCTCTCTTCTAGGTATGATGTTGACATTCTTCTTGTGTATTGCAAAGCCACTTCATGAAAATGTTCATTAATCCTTCTAATAACTTCAGTGGTTGTTAAATAGTCCAAAGGCCCACTCAGGGTTCAGTCTGTATTGTGATCTGAATTGTAGTAACATAATTATATTGTCTTTAGAAGTACTGCAAAAAATGAATGAGAACTTGCATGACAAAATGACCAATGCACAAAGTATTAGAAAAAGTCAAGTTAGTTCAGCTTGTATCCTAAAATCTGTCCTTTCCTCTTTCCTATGTTCCTGTCTGTGGCCACCTTGCCCACCTTCCCACCTAATTTGTAAGACAGACTTCACACGATTTGCATGATTTCTTCATGCTAATGGTTATTCGTAGTATCAGATGGAGACAAACATTTTGTTGGTTTCCTTCAAAGAGGAAAGATTATGCTCTTTGCTTAAAATACCCAAACCCTGTAGTGCTCCCTGTAGTTTCTGTGAATAAAAGAAAAAAAAATTGGTAGTTGCACTTCTGGTGCTATGTTACATGAGTTCTATATATCTTGTCAGCCTTTGAGTTCATCAGAAGTTGGTGAAATGCTCTGAGAAAGGTACAGATATATCTATCTTTTGCCTATTACCAAAATAATCAATGCATACTCCTACTCCTGTCAAATTGGTTTCTGGTGAGAGCACCTTTCACTCTTTAAAATGTGATAGCACTCATATGTAGAACCATTACTTTTATAAAAGCTGATTTATTATGTTTTGATCATTGTTCTTCCCACTTAGTCTTTTTGTTATGTTTTTTCTTTCATAATTTCCCATTTTTGTTCTGAAGAAAACATAAGAACAACATAGATTTGATGGGTTTTTGTACAGTCTGGGTCAAACCAAAGTAAGTTTAAGTTAATGTAGGAAAGAGGGGCATCTGCTCTCTGTTATGAATGATAGAAGGCACTGAATGAATTATGTAAGCCCAGGAAGAGATAAATATTGTAGCTAAGGCTACTGAATGTTGCACTGTATTTGCCCCTTCTCTGAAATCAGGTGACTTGAAGGATACACTTCAAATCCAGTTGTGAAGTACACACAAAGTCAATTCCCCCAAATTTTAGAGAGCTTGACTTTACATTTCCAGTATCACTTGCAGCTACAGCAAAAGTTTTGGGAAGTAAAAAATACTGTAAGAATCTAAAGTCTCATAAAAAAAACCTAGCTAAAGTTCATTTTCTTTTTTCTCCTTTAACTTCCCATAACTTAAAAATTGAAATCCCTCATTTTGTGCTTCGATTGGGAAGGTGGATGAGTGTTCATGTAGAAGTTTACACCATAGAGATGAGTGCTGTGGGAACACCCTTGAGGCAATTAGTAATTCTTTTGTCAGCCTGTAATGACTAGAACGCAGACATGGGGCTGCAGTATGAGTAGTAAGTAGACAAAAGCAAAGTAAAGCTGCTTATTAATGAGACCCACAATATTAGGGATTTAGGAGAGGAGACAGTAAAGATTCATGAGTTATAGAACAGTGCCAAATGCAGTTACTTATGTAACTCTAGTTATGACATTTCCCTGAATCTTGAGAAGTTGATTTGTAGTCTCAGGCTTACTAATGTATTTCCTTGTGTATAATACTTACAGTATGCATTAGATTAACAGGTTTGATTTGCTTGGCATGGTGAAATCACACTCTGTGGATGCTTGGATCATTGCATTACTATGGATATATTTAATTTGGGTTACTGTACTTTCTGCAGTTATCCAAGTGACTTTAGTGGACTTTATACTATTTCAGACCTTAAAGTCATTTAGTTACTTTTGATTTTTGTCTGAAAAACCACAGAGTTTTCTAACATTTTGATGTCAATTACTCATTTTATATATATATTAAAAACAATTTCTAAAAAAAAATGAAGATGACAGTCACAATAAATAATTAAATATTTTAATTTGTACTCCTTGGATGGACCTTCATACATGCATTGTTTTTCCAAGCAGTAGAAAAATAAAAGGTACACAACCTGAGTGACTTTCATTTCAGCTGTGAACCATTTTCAGAGCATCAGTGAAGTCAGTCATGTTTATTTTGATGAGCAGTGGAGATTTTTATACCACGTTGGCTTTTTCTTGTGTAAAAACATCCTTTGTTTCAAAAGAGACTTAAGGGAGCTGGGTACCTTTTCTAACTCTGCTCATGGCCAGTTGGGTCAGCTTGGTATATTGTTAACTCTTCATCCTCTGTCAAATGGGGATGGTTGGTACAGGGATTTTTTGTTGTTACTGTTCATTTTTTTCTAGTTGACTTTTTGCTGTTTTTACAGAATTAGAGTTCTACAGCTGAAAAAATTTACAAAAAGACTCCATAGTACTATTTGTGCCTTAGTCATTAGGATAATTGTCAAAATGGGAATGGTGCTTGTTTGAATATGGAAGAACAGAATTCTCATTCTGGGCTGCTTACTGTGTAAAAAGGCACAAAATGTAAGTGATGTAAATAAGAGGACAAAGGATAGAAAAATACCAAAAATCAGAATGGATGCTTGTGCATACAAATAATAGCTGCATTCAGATACTCAGAAGAAGGAAGGTGGGAAGACTTAAAAGTTTAGAGAGTCATGGAGGTCGAGAAACTCTGATATGTTAAGACTGGCAGAATGATAACAGCAACCTCCCTCCTAATTTTTTCAATCTTAATGTTTATTTCCTTCTGCTTCATATAGAATTTCTGTAATGTTGATAAGGATGTCTTCAGCATATGCTGAGTGTCTGCTGTGCTTTATTCACGTGTGATTCTCAGAGGGCATACTTCCCCATGAAAGAGTGGAGCTCCATTTTGAGTTTAGTGTGCTGTTCTTCAGGTTCATTTGCATGCTCAAAGAGAATGTCATGAGATGGACCTATGGCCTTGTAAAAATTCTTGCTGTAAGCTGATCTTTTATATGTATATCATGAGATTGCCAACAGAAAATGCAGTAAGGACTCACTTCTTCCTTTTTCTTATGTTAGACTTTATATGCTGCAAACTTGTACAAAACTTGGGTGCAACTTTTTGTCGTTGGCTTTCTAAAAGTATGATGTAATCCGTACGTCAAAAGTGAGATTTAGGTTCAACACGGTTTTGTGGTTTGGGTTTTAGTGATAGGATGTAAGTCTTGCTAGTCTTAGTGCTTAAATCTGCTCTAATTCTAAACCAAACATATCTCTGTTTCCTTCTGGATGTTTTTTCAATAAATTTTCAATATTTTTCAATTTTTCAATTTTTTCATTAAATGTAACTTTATGATGTAACTCTTGGAGCTTTGTAAGCTGTTACACAGAGATGTTAAACTGGCTCCCCCAAAGCCGTATGAAGCAGGACAGGAATGAGTCAGTACAAGTGATGGTGATTACTTGACACAGAGCCATGAAAAGGTTCATAAACCCAGTTCTTGGTCAGTTTTGCTTACCTGCATTAAGATGATGTCCAGTGGACAGATGATTCAGTGCCTGCGGTTTTCACAGAAGTTCATAATATATTTTTAGTATAGCTTCAATTTGTCTACTATGAAAATGGCATAGGCAATTTGTGTTTCAGTAGTCACACAAAAGAATAAGCTGAGAGGGAATAAATAATGTGACATGCTGTATTTTAACTTCATTGAGGAAAAGGCCTCTTGTATGTTTTCATTAGTATCTTGAAAAAAACCTGTAGTTGCTGGAAACTAAAATAAAGCTAGTGACAAAGATTTGTAATACTAGTTGGTCATGTTGTCAAAGTAACTAACGTTTCTAAATAGTTTCATATAAGTCCAGAACAGTTTGTTACGTGCTAACTTATTCATGATAAGTTGATAAGATTCATGATAAGAAGAAACTCTTCTTATTTTTATTTATTGAAAAACTTTCAATTGCTTAAATAAGAATGGCAAATCAAAGTACAGTGGAGACTGCAGACCAAGAATTCTGTTCCACAGCTGTTTGCTGTGGCTTTGTAATTTGTCTGACCTTTTCAAAAAATGAGATCTATGTGTACTAAGTAATCATTTAAAAACATATCAATCAAATAGATGATCTAACCTGTGTGCATCATCACTCATTTATCTACTACATCCTCACCTGTGATAAAACAAGGTTTTGGAAATCTTTGAGACTGTAACCTGGACAATATTCAGTGAGTGTTAATGTTTTTTGAGAGAAGGAGATAATTACTAGTGGACAAAATGAGCTGGTTTCAGATGAATTATCAGAGGCAATTTCTTTTCTTTTTCTTTTGTTTTTTACCTCACATACAAAACAATACATATAGTCTCCCTCCTCTTCCCCCTCCCCCCCAAAAAAACCCAAAAGTTAGAGATGTCACAGAAGAAAGCTTTGGATAAACAACAGCTGTGTTGTACTGAACCACAACAAACAAAATATTTTATATAAGAACTACTTAAAATAGCAAATACTGATACATGTTACTCACAATTTAGATATTTGTTTAATATTACAGCTGGAAATACATTGTTGTGCTTAGGGCTCGCACAGCTTTATTGCTTGCTGTCGTTGCTGGTATTCTTTGTTAGCACTTTCCAGTAATGCCCCTTTTTGAGATTCTTGCTGATTATTTTAAAGGATAATAATTGAAAATACTTTTATAGGAATGGTGTTTAATCATTGTTTTTTAACTTGTTCGATGGGACCAAAGAATGTCCTTGGGGACAGTCTGATGCTGTGTAAAATGATGCCTTTTCAAATATGAGTTACTTGGCTGTGCTGTGCCCAGCTATGGATAGAACCATAAAAACTTTAATAGTCTTCTTTAGATTCCTTTATTCCTAAAAATACTGGACTGGCTTGAAGTTTCTAAGGTTTAGGGAGAGATGTCTAGACATGCTAGAAGACTGGACATGCTCTATTAAGTCCTGGTAGCTTGACATTTTCTAAAACTTAGGTGGTTGCTATTGACCTAGTATAAAATAAGTTTTATTTCCTTCAGGTATACATTGTATACCTGAATGGTATTTCCTTCATCTGTCATGCCTTACTGTCCTGGAAAAGTATTTTGATACATCAGTGCTCTTTTACTGAACCTTGGGTGATGTGCAAATTCAGTGTTGATCAAATATGATAAAACTGTTCCTATAAACATAAGTTTTTATGTGTAGTGCATATGTATGACAGGAACCTTTCATGAATCCTGGGAGTAGCACACTCAACTCATACACCAGTGACCTGAGCAGACAAAATCAGTATTTCTCTGCAGGGTCCGAGTTTCCTTGAAGAAGAAAACATAAAAGCAAAGCTGAAGCTTGAACTGAGGGTAACATGCTTCTTCAGAGAACTGGATTACTAAAGCCCCAGAGCATGTTGAGTCTTGAATTTAGAAGGTTGCCTCCCCACATCATGCTAAGTTGTGAGAGATGCATAAACCTCTTATCATGTGGCCAACTGCACTGTTGGGTATTTGAAGTGGGGAATGTCTCTCAAATGATGATGGGAAATAAGGATATGATGTAGAGAGCACAATTAGTATTTATTCTTACTGATTTAATCAACACTTTAGACCATCATGATAAACTAGACACTTGAAGCATTTTGGAGTGCAGTGGAGACAGTTTTGCTGCACACTAATGGTTATTTAAATAGAAAGTACTTTTTACACCTCATACTTTTGCAGACTTGATCTGCAGAAAATTTTCTGCATTTCTCTTATGTTAATTTACCAACCCATTTCACAACCCTTTGGATGACTTTACAGTGGGATTGTCTGCTGTGTAGAGGGGTGTATGCAGCACTAGTACTGATATAGGAACTTGTTTTTTTAAACGACTTGTGTGTGTTTCGTAAAATATGCTTTATTTTAAAATTAGGGCTTCCTGTTGCAGCTGTTCCAGGAGCTCTGAGTCCTTTGGCTATTCCAAATGCTGCTGCTGCAGCTGCAGCTGCTGCTGCTGGCCGTGTGGGAATGCCTGGAGTTTCAGCTGGTGCCAATACAGTCCTCCTGGTTAGCAATTTAAATGAAGAGGTAAGTGAAACAATTTTACTTTTTTTTTCCTTCCTCTTTAGTCACACTTCATTTGTCAGTATTTTATAATTTCTTTGCATTTGGCCTCTTACATTTGGATTTTAAGCTCAAAGTATTTTTGCTGCTTTTTAATAATCCCCAAAGCTTATTTTAAAGCCATTGTTAAATATATTCTTTTTTCTAGGTAGCTAACAACTTAAAATATCCTTTGATAGTCAGCTACCTATTTTTTCTAAGAAAAATTTGGTAACTACTATATGTTTGAATACCAATTATTCTTTCTTTTGTAACTGTAATCATGTGAACTAGAATTTCTGTTTTGTTTCTATTGTTTGCTGTTTCATTTCATGCTTGTATCTCACATTTTTGAGTCTTAATTTATGTGAACTACTCTAACACATTTTTCTTTGAAGGTTCTCCCAAAGATCTTGACGAGGCACTCTTCCAGTCTCTCTTAGTAATTTTTTTCTTTGCAGTTACTCATTTGTCTTAAAAAAAAAAAAAGTGGTGGCAAAGCATTTTCACCTTAACTGTATCTTTCTTGCTAACTCTGAAATCTAAAGGGATTAATTTAGTTTTGCATTTTACTGTCCTTTACATTTATTTTGATGGCTGTGAAAGCTGGTATGAAATGTGGGAAGTTTGTATCAGTCTAGCTGCTCCATTTTTAACTGGCCTCTGTCACTGTAAATCATTAAGCTTTTTTTATCATCTAGTACTGTTTCGTCATCCACAGTCTTGCATGTTAAAATGTCTTAGGTCAGAGTGCCATTTTGAAAGATATTTTGCCTGCATTTCATAACCAGCCATGCTTACGCAGTTAAATTTTAAATTTTAAAATTTCTATTGCATGCTTTTTTAATTTATTTTCATGTTGAGATGAAATGCTGTAGTTTACTCTTGATATGAATGTACTTTACCCATATTTGTCTTGGGTGACTACATTTTACTCAGTTTTTCTTGTACAGTACATAAACCAACCATTTTCTGACCAAATTCCTGCATTTCCTATGTACTGACCTATATTTTATTTTTTTTTTGTCCCCACTTCCTTATTTTTTTTTCTTCTGCATTGCTGTATTCCCTCCCCCATTTCATCCTTTTCCCTGTGTGTTCAACTTCCCTTTCCTTGTCTTTACCCAACTTCCCATCCCCTTCCCTGTCTTACCCTCTCCTCGTCTTTGTCTACGTTCCCTGTCTTCATTCCCTATGTTCATGCTTCTGTGCTTGAACAAAATGTTCCTCGGACCAACTTGCCCCAATTAACCGCCTTGAAACCATGATCCATGACCACCTCACCATTCTGCGGGAACCACCCTTCGTTATGGATGATCTGTTCATCTCCGCTCTTCCTCGACTCTTCTCTCTTCTTGTCTTACGCTGCTTGCTCTTCTCTCCTTCTAAAGATGGTTACGCCCCAAAGTCTGTTTACCCTCTTCGGTATGTTATTGTTAGCACTATACTTTTATTATTGATTTGATTTTGTTTTTATGGTTTTTGTTTGGTTGGTTTGTTTTTTTTTGTTTCACCTTAATTCTTATTTGTAGCTAGCACTTTGGCTTAAAGTTGAATAGTAAATCTTTTGCTATTTTTCTTTTGCTGTTTAAATCTCTCCATAGACACAGATTTTCTTTTAATGCATGCTAATATATTTTGCATGGTCTTTAATTTTATATCATTCACATAGCTTTGAGGGTTTATCAGAAATTATTCTTTTCAAAATTCACTATTCAAAATCTTTATCTCCTTTATTCATTTGTGAGTGTGTTGAGTTGGAGTGAGTGATCTTGTTGCTGTCTGAATGTTCCATTGATATGTCAAAATATATTACTTAGGTGGCTGGCTTTAAAATGAACTTCTTCTTTTGGGTTACTTTTGACTTTGAAAAGGTGTTTATGGTGATGTGCAGCGTGTGAAGATTTTATACAATAAGAAAGATAGTGCCCTTATACAGATGGCTGATGGAAACCAGTCACAGCTGGGTAAGATTAGTTTTCTGTTTATTTTCCCATTAGTCTGAGTACTTAGGCTGTGTAAGATCAGGTGAACTAAATGTGTTTATATTTGTCAGTCTGTCTCTTATCCTGGTTATCCACCAGATCCAAAATCTTTTTGCATGCACTCGTGTTCCAGAAGGTCTGCACCTGAATGAATACTCTAAATGAATTCAACAGCTGAATCAAATGTGATGATCCCTAAATAAAATTTAATATTGACAAAGAGTCTGCAGACCTAGTTCTTGATTCCAGTCCTTTAGCACACTGACCCTCTGATTTGCTTGAGTGTTTTTCTTCTTTGCTTGTGTGATTGTACCACAAGCTATTGAAAAGTAGCACTCAATTGAGTAAACTTGTCTTTTTCAGCCATGAGCCATCTTAATGGACAAAAAATGTATGGAAAGATTATTCGGGTCACCCTTTCTAAACATCAGACAGTACAACTACCTCGAGAGGGACTTGATGACCAAGGGCTGACTAAAGATTTTGGTAATTCACCTTTGCATCGCTTCAAGAAACCTGGTTCAAAAAACTTTCAAAATATATTCCCTCCTTCTGCAACACTTCATCTGTCCAATATTCCGTAAGTGTTCGCTGTCAGTAAGCTGATAATGTTTATGTGAATCACAGCACACTGAGCTGACTAATGATTTCCTGCTTATGTTTATTTTCTTCCTGTCTGTAGACCATCAGTAGCAGAAGAGGATCTACGCACATTGTTTGCTAACACTGGAGGCACTGTGAAAGCATTTAAATTTTTTCAGTAAGTACCTTTTCTGCACATAGCTCTAAAAAAGGAGTTTTGCAGCACATCTTAAGAAAAAGTACATATTAGATAGCAAACATGAGGAGCAAACCCCTGTAGTGTTCAAGTTCCTAATTCCATTATTTTGTTTCAGAAGAGATCACAAGATGGCACTTCTTCAGATGTCAACAGTAGAAGAAGCTATTCAGGCTTTGATTGATCTCCACAATTACAATCTGGGAGAAAGTCACCATCTGAGAGTTTCTTTTTCTAAGTCAACTATTTAAAAAGGCAGATAGAGAATGAAGGTGTATTGCATTGTTTGGTGTTGTCACCTTTTGACTGTTCAGGAAAGTGGGGACCAGAGTTTGTCTTCAGTTTTTTTATTTTTTTCATGCTGTTATCATTCCTCAATTGTTTTAAAAAATGAAAAAAAAAAAAGGCAGTGATACTAGCTGCTATTCAACTGTTCAACTGTTGTTTAGATAAACCATTGTTTTGTTTAAAAGATTTCAAGTTAATACCACATTTTTCAACTTAGTTGACGTACGTGCCTTAAAAAGGAAAATTAGTACTGCTGGAATTGCTTAACTAGTAAAAAGCAAATTTGGTTGTCTGGGGCACATTGTTACATGATAATTTAAATATGTTTAGGCAGGGGTGTGTAAAAAGGTTAAGTTTTTGTTTTCTCCTGCTTGATAGATTTCTTTATCTGCTGGCTTGTCACTTATTTTTCTTTTTAATTGGATAAGATGAAAGAGTAAAATGATTTTATTTGATTTTTGCTACTTTTTGCTTTGTGTTCTTTTTTAAAAAAGCCTTTTGTATTTCATTGTTCTGGTCTAGATTCAGTTATGAATGTAGGCATTAGTTAAAATTAACAAGGTACAGAATATTAATTTCTTAAAGGACAAAAAGTGACTTCTGTGACTTTGAGCCCTACGTGAAAAGCATTGTGGAATCTTAACCTTTTTGTACACACTCTTGTGGGATGTATCATATAAATGTCAGCACTAAGTAATGTCTTGTTTGTGGCTGAATATTTTTCGTAGATGTTTTTGAAGTTGACATGACTTACGTGCATTTCAATATATATTGCCATCTTTAGTTTGTAATTAAGATATGGAATATGGTTGTGGATTTCTGAGCATGTACAGACTGGTCAAGCTAGTTCAGGAAATGGTGCATGTATTTTTCAATGATGAAGAAAGTTTGCTGCAAATGCTTGCAGGAAATTTTGTGGCAGTTTTCTAAAACTGACAACCAGGTGGGACCAAAGTTTATGTGCCTTTAGTCTTAATTTACCTTGCATTGTAATATTCAGTTTTAATAAATCTCTTCAAAATATTTTGTATTTAGAAATTGATCTGACTTTACTATAAACATGGCTCAGAATCTGCAGATCCAGTTAATTTGAAAGCAGTTCACTGACAGTCTGAACTGTTACCTTGATTCTGTTTAAATGACCAATACTTTTTGAAATTGATGTACTTAGTTTCAAGATTCATAGATTCTGTTATCTATGTAGAAGAAAAAAGGTCATGTATATTTTCTATTAGTTGAGTTTTTACATCTTTAGAATTGTAAAATTCAGTATAGTTTGGAAGTGGCACAATTAAAAATTAATTTTCTAACAAAGTTGGGAGGTTTGATGGTTGTTTAATTTCATTTTGTGTGTACTCTGCTTACCTCTGTAGCATGCTCAATAAACACTTCTGTAGCTCTGTATTCACCTTTTCTGTCTTTCTCTGCTGCTTTCTATCTCTCCTCTTCTTTGTTTTTCACTTCTACTGTGCTTCTAAATTCATGTTTATTCTCTGCCAGGGTGGGAAAAACATAATATTAAAAGCTACTATTTATGGCTTTTTATTACCATAAATCTGATGCTGTGAAAAATACCAACTCTTTATTTTCAGATAGTTACCCCTTTGCAGGCATATGTGCAAATTAAGCATTTCCCACCCTGTTATAACTTACTGCTTTAAAGACATAACTTTTATTGTAGTTTGTTAGCTCTCTCTTTCTATCTTTTTAGTTTTTAAGCAGATTTATGCACTAATAGATCTCTCAGGTTTGCCATGCTCTCTTGCTGCAAGTTTCATCTTTCATTTTTTTTGTGTCTGCTAAAGATTTTCTACTAATCATACAGTACACTCATGGGTGAGAGTAACAAAGGATTTCACATGAGATCTGTGGACCATCCATGTTTGAGAACAGGATACTTCACCTTTTCAGAGTCATGGGTTCAGATGAATATTAGAACAGCTTGGGCACTTCAGTAGCTTTTCTTTATATTACTTTGAACTGATTGTTGTGGGGGTTTTTCCCTTTCTATTAGAAATAGGATTTTACACAGTTGCCATTTAAGAGTAACTGAATGATCCTGGAGCATTTGGTAAAAGCTGTCGGCATTCAAATCCAAGCATTTTTCAGTCACTTTGCCAGTACAACAACCACTGTAGATACATTGATGTCAGAATACTTTGTGAACTGATGTCTTCCTTTGGGTGGCTTTGAAATCAGTAAATAGCTATCAGCTTTTGAAAGTCATGGTATAATGTAGGGGCTTACATTAGTCTTAATACATTCAATAAAATGCATTTTATCAGAATTACACCCAATATACGATTTAAGTTATGCTTTAGGTATTGCAGTGATCACCCAGTCTGAAGTGCTGGTAGCACCCTATTCATCCATATTCAAAGCTTGTGAATCAGCATCTTTTTACAACTCAAGCACCCAAGCGCACAGATGTGACTCATTCCAATGATTTAAGCAGTAGTTAAGGGTCTGACTGAGCTGATCTGTTATGTTTTTCATCTGTACAATATGATGTCCCGTATTTTTCTAAAATAAAAGTGTGTCAGATTTCCTTTTGTGTATCAGAATGTGCTTGCGTGTTTCAACCAGAAATGTGACTTGAAATTTGCCATTCTGTGTGTTCAGCTTGTGCTGAATTATTTCCACTCTAAAACGTGTATCAGATAGCATACAGTGATTGCCATATGTGTAATTTTGAAATAACTGTAAACATCTGCACTGTCTGATTGTGTACAAATGTAGGGGTTTATAAAAGGGTAACTTACTTCTTGCCAGGCTTATTTCCTTAAAAAGAAGTTTCTATACTTTTCTCATTTTGAAAAACTCTGTGGCAAAAACCTCAAGGGAAAGAGTATATATTGGGTTTGACTTGTTATAAATTCAGCAGCTTTTATTATGAGGTTATATTTGTATCAGCCAAAATTAAAAATAACGACAGTCATGATTGTCCTGAAAGCGTTTTTTATTAATCTGAAGAAAATCACTGTTCAGTTATGGATACTTAGTCTTTAAAGTGGTATCTTTTCAGAAAATACAGACTTAGTAATGTCCTAACTCCTAGAACTTTCAAAAACTTGTTTTTCATGACATGGTACTGCATTTTGTATAGTAATTTGTACATTTTTGTTGTTGTAAAATGTAAATAAGTTTCTGTATTTTTAGCTCTTCAGAATGTGAAAAGCATCACTTTTATTAAAATTTTACTAAAAATAAGATTCATGGATAACTTCTTACACTCCATGGAATGTGAGTTTTCAGATTATTAGTGAAACTTTACCATAGGCATGGTGATTCTCCAAACTCAATTTCAGATTTTTAAAATATTTAAAAACATTTAAAATATAAAATTTTTAAAATTCTGGTATTTTGTCAGAGGCCAGTTGCTGATTTTTATTTCTTCGTGAATCGTTACATTTTTTTTCTCTGGTGGAGCAATGAAATTGGTTGGAGAAGTCCAAAAATGATTCTTTGATCAGATAATGTCCAGTGGCAAATACAATATGTAAATGAAATAAACCAAAACCTTATAGCATTCTAACTAGAAATTAGGGGAAAACCTCAAGCTAAGTCAATGCAGTTAGAACTATTTCTGTGTAGTGTGATTTAACATGTTATGAAAGGCACCTTTGCCCTGCAGGAATAACAGTTAATACAACTATCTGTAGCTTGCTATTCTTAAAGTTTTACATTCATAATTAGTTTTATAAGCCATCTTACAAAAGCAGTTTCTTTGATTCATTTATAAGTGTCCTTATGTTTTCTAGTATCTTACAGCATGACAGGATTAATCAGATCCTGCTATCTGCAGGATTTAAAGCACTGTGATTTCAAACTCTGGTTTACTCCAGATAATTTGTCTAATTCTGTGCTTAGATAACATGTACTTCTGTCAAAACATTAGAAAAAAGAATTGTGTTTTTTTCTGCCAACAGGAATACAAATCCACTTATCCCATCTCAAGAAATGGTTTTCCCAATATCAAATGTGTTACATGAGCAAGGCTGCTCAAAAGGTTTGATTGTGTTAGGTAGGGATGAGGCTGAAGTCCTTGTTGTGTTCCAGATGCTGAGACAACCTGAAGTTTAGTTTTGCTGAGGTCAACAAATTTTCTTTTAAATAATTAGGCAGAATGCCCCATGTCTTCTAGTCCTGGTGTGTGTAGAAAGAGAGAGATATATATCTATATATGTAGATATATATAGATATATAGATATGACATCTGCAATATTTCTTACCTTCCTGGTTTCTTGGGGAGCTGAGCAGCTGCAGCCTGCCAGTGTGACTCCAGCCACACAGAGGATAAGAAGAAAGAATGATTTTTCTGAAACTATAGGACTTGGCATGGTATTTTCTATTTAATGGGCCTTGGTAAAGCTTGTCAGTCAGTAGACTGCAGTAATCTTAACTATAGAGAATGATAAGCCATTAATTAGTCTGTTAGTGCATTGGCTTGCTAGAGCTAGTGACAAAGTTCCTGCCTTACTGTGGAATTATAGGCCACAGTAATGCAGCTTTAAAGAATTTCTTTAGTTCGTATTTTCCTTTAATGTAAGAATTTATTTAGCATCACATAATCTGAGTATTTTGAGGTTTGAAATTCTCTCCAGTGCATGTGTTTTGGTCTTGAGGATGGTTAACAAAATGAGATTGGTGAGTTCCTGCTTCACCTTAAAAAAAATTTACAGCTTGCTGTATCTGTTGTTGTTTTCTGAGTTGAATGAATTTTCCTCCGATCAACAAACTAAATTTGGAAGAGGGTTACATTGCTTTGTTTTTTCCCTTTCAAAGTTTACAGCATGTGATGTTTAAATGCTTTCTGTTGTTGTTGATGTTTCTATTCTTTCTTGATTAGTTCTGCAGGCAGGCAGCAAAGGAAAAGTAAAGAACTTTTCTTCCTTGGGAAAAAAAAATGATGTGAAAATCAGATTGACTTAAATGTCTCAAAAAACTTAGCTGAAAATAGCACTCATATTATTGAAGAAGTCTGTTAGGAAATGAGGCGTGTGTAATTGCACCATCTCTGTGTGAATGTGCTGTTCCTGAGATAAGCCCTGTCTCTTCCTTGTCACTCCTGTAGCCTTTGGTTGGCGTCCTGGCAGGCAGAGGGGATGAAGTTCTCCAGTACTAAGGCATTTCTGTTTCTATCCTCATGATTATTTGGCTTGCTAAGTCAAAGTCCTTACTTTCAGTCCGGTGGGCAAGGGAAGGAGATCTGGTGCCTTGTCTTTTGCTGGGAGTTCTTGAACAGACGTGGTTTTCTCCCTCTTAATGGGCAGCAACTTGTGAGGTAGTAAACGTGGTGGGGCCTGGGGTACTGGGTACAGGACACAAGAAGTGAAAAGCAAGGGATGTTTTGCAGGAGGAGCAGAGTATTGGACAGAATTGGATTGAGGGTGTTTCAGTAGCTTCCTTTCAGTTGTTTCATGTATAAATAGATGTGAAAAATTATTGACAAGGTGAGACGTTGGCTGAATAATTTTGTAGGGGTATTTTACAAACTAGTCTGAACAAAAGTAGTCCAGCTTGTGAGGTAAATGTGATGTATTTTCACTTCAGCTCAACAGGTACAGGGGTGTCAAGAGCTTAGCACTTCCATGAAGACTGCTGGGGAGGCTGCTTTTCCTAGAATGAGTACTTATCATCCCTGGAAGCCAGCAAGAGTGAAAGCCTGAAGCCTCTAGCCCTAGGTTAGGCTACATGTCAGGGTAGTTTAGGATGATTGACACTGATGGCTAACCAAAGAGCTAGATAAAGTGAGCTAGTGGGATCCAGGAAGAGATTTGTTAGAGGATTCATCAAGTGACACATGTGGGGACTGGCATTTTTTGATGAAAAATACAAACTGTAAAACTTCTGACTGTATTCCATGGCAGGGTACACCAGTGTCCTTTGGGCTAACCCTATTCCCCCTAATTCCTTAATGCCCAGGGCTTATCTCTGACAGCATCACCACTTTGAAGATCTCAGTTGTGCAGCTGAAGTCATGCTGGACTAGTCTGTTCTTTTCTGAAGCAGGAAAGGTTTCTGGCAGCTGCATCTGACAAGCACCAGTGATTTGTTGCGTGTGGTGGGACACCAGCCTTTCCAGTTTAAAGACACTGGCAATCCTCAGCTAGTAAATCCTGTGCTGTGTCAACAAAATATTCCTTTCATCATGCTGTGCTTTGTTGTTTAAACATTAACCTTCAGGTATTGATTTAGATAATTTGAGTAAACTTTTTGTGAGCAACGTTTATCTTTCAAAATGAGGGAGCTCTTCCTTTTTTCCTCTCTTTTTAGAGAGCAGGAGATTTTCCTGTTGATTATAGGAAATAAACTAGAGGTTGCCATTTTCCAGTTCTTAAGCAAATTTTGGTTGACCTTAACCATTTTGATCAGAAGTGTGTGTAACTTGTTTAAACTCTGATGGCAGAAGTCACACATTTTCCTTAGTCTGTATCACTGCTTTGCCATGCTGACTCCCAGACTTCAGGGAAAAAATAATCTTGACCTAAAACTTTTGCTGCAATTTAAAAGTGTGCTTTGGTTTTTAGAAAGTGGTCATTTTCAAGTTTCTCTTAGATGGAAGATGGAGCTAAACCTCATCTTCTTTCAAGTGTAGCTACAGTAAAATACATGGTTAATAGCAGATAACCTTTTCCTGTTGGTGGCTCTTCACTCAAGATAGTTCTTACAAACAGAGGTTTGTGGTGCCCTCCTGTTACAATTGAAAAAATTTGATCTTTTCATTAGAGAATGATAACACCAAGGACTTCTGCATTGCTGCATGTGAACTCTAAATAGTTTTTTTTCCTGCAGGTGGCATATTGAGTATGTGTGCAGCAAGTTTTGGTCCACCAAGGCATGTGCCGTCAGTTGTGGCAGTGGAAAAATTGCTGCATCACCACCAATTAGCATTTGGCTAGTGACTGGAGATGCTCAACAAAACTGAAGTCTATAGAGTGCAAGTCATCTTGCTAACAGATCAATATTAACATTTATTTGCAAATTTCTTAAGGATACCTGGAAATCTTTAAAAGTAGTTTGCTTTTCAAAGCAAACAGGTAAAGTATCTGAACTTTTTTTTCACAGGAATGTAGACTGTTGGTTTGTGTAAGCTACGATCTATAAATTTTACACAGATCTTCTAAATAAGTTGCCCTAAAGAAAGGGATTCCACATTTCATTTCCTTTCTAATTTCAGCTTTTACAAGTTTTGAGCTAGTTGAAAACTTGGATTTTCGCTGATCTGAAATAATACACCCTTTCATACACATCCTTTTTCAGTCCACAGCAGCTTCCTTGGTTTCTAAATATGGGAATTCTGTAAAACATAGCTTCTTTCCAGGATGATTTCAAACAACATACATTACATATTCCTGCATAGCTAAAGAAAGGTACAAAGATTCTTCCTATGCTGGGAGCAGTTATCCAGCTGCCTTCTGGGCTTAGAACTGCTTGGTAAGCTTTCAGACAGACTTACTAGAAAGGAAATAGATTGTGCTTGGTGTACCTGCACAGTAGTACAAACCCTAAACTGCCCTCAGCGAGTTGTCACACTTGAAGCAGAACCTGGTTGTCTGCTGCAGCTGTTAGGTTCTTAGGAATTCAGGCCTTGCAGATTCAGTGTTTATAGGACTCCAGCAGTGCTGAGATCGTTAGCTAACAATAGCAGGTTGCATCCATGATTTCAGAACTTTTGGGGTAAGTACTGTAGAGTGAGATTAGGGCTATCTGCACTTCAGGCTCTTGGATTAAGACACTGAGTAGCCCTAGAAAAATCTGGGAACCCTTCAGACTTTTCTGAGAAAGTTCCCTCATAGGAAGTCATTAGATACTGAAAGTTATATTCATTCCAACTTCACTTAGGATTTAGCAACCTGCTTGAATCCTGAGTAACCGACATCCTTGTAACGCTCAGAGAGAAGCTCTTAAAATGCTTTGTTTTTTTGGAAATATTTTTGGAATTTAATGTTACACTCTGAATAACACTTTTGTAATTAAAAAGTTATGTTTTTCAGACCCCTTACTTGGTATTTCTGTAGTAAATGTTACTTACATTTATGTTAGTAGAATTTAATAATAGCAATGTAGAAGTTGGTGAACTTGCAGGATTACCACTTGGAACGATAGGCATTTGTTTTCTGTGCTAGAAAAAATGAGTGCAGGCTTCTGGCACTCAGAAGGTGGTATCTAGGCAACTGCTACTGAATGCCAAGATCCTCTCTTGAGCAGACATCAGCCCTGCCAAAACCATGTTCTTTAGGGAGAAGAGAAAGTTCATCCAGATGTAGTTACTGAGTATGCAAAGAAAATGAAACTGAGGACAAATCCTGTAAATACTGAATTGCTACACAAGAACTTTGGCTCCCTAGAGATGAGACAAGTAGCTGAAAGCTTCCTCTGTACATCCCATGTGAAAGGTGACTACTGCAGGGCACATGTCCTGAAGTTGTACCCTCTCTCTGTTGGTTTCAGCCTATATCCTTGCACTCCTTTTTATAAAGACTTTTTCTTCCTTTTCCAATTTCAAAAACAAATGTGCAAGTTTAAGTTTTTTAAATCTGTCAGGCAGCACTGTGCAGATGAACTGTGTGTCACTGTGAGGCCAGGTGTGATTCCCTTAAAACCAGAAATCATGTAAGACACAGACTGTAGCTGAGACTTCACTTTTACAGATTAATAATTGTCATAAATAGCTCTGATCTTTGGGCTGCCTTGATCTATAATACAAAACCTCCTGTTGAGTAAGTTTATGTACATCAAGTTGCCTTTCTCTGTCAGGGAACAGAATGCCGATTTGCCACCACTCTATTGTTCAAAGATATTAACGACTCCTTCTACTGATAAAGAGCTGATGTTTTGAACTGGTTGATTTATGACTTATCAGGTTTGTTACAGACTTCCTTATTCTTCTGTGTTTGGCAATTTTAGAAGTGGTAGTGTCAAAATACCTTATGCTTGTTAGTGTTTAAGCACCTTCTTTTGCAATCATTTCAAGCAGTAAGGAAGATGGAACAGTTACAAGTTTCAAATATTTTGGGTGTCAGCGTTGTTCCAAATTTGATTTTAAGATACTTAATGCTTGTAAAATTGCAACTGGATTTTTAAACTCTAACATGTACAGTTACCTGATTCCTTGTACAAAATGCAATGAAAGATTTAGCTACACACAATAGACACATGACTTTAAATATATTGGTACTAATAATGTAACCTATTTCTCTTTCCTATCCCTTTGTTAACATGGCTGTCAAGGACGGGAGGTGTTCCAATTGCTCCTCTTGCACTGCAAAAAGTAGCCAGGAATCATTCAGGAGGTGCTTTCACTTCACAGTTGGGCTGTTCTTAAGGCTTGCTTCTATTCAAGGGATTAGTTATGCTCCTGCCATTCTTGCTTGGGATGTTCTGCCAGCTCTGATGCCTGTCTTCTTGCCCTTCATCTGCATGATTCAGCCTGCTAAACTGACAGCATCCCTACCAAAAAAGTCAAACTTCTGCCTTGTCTTCTCCCCTTTCCTTTTTTGGTGTTAGGTTTTGCCCTTTGGTGGACTGAACCTGGTCACTGAATGGTTACAGAAATACTAAAGGAGATGGAGCATACTCGTGGGAGGAGGGGGGAAAAGAACTCTACCTGCTTCAAAGAAGTCAAACATCAGCTAAAATGTAACAAAACTTCATATTTAGAACACCTTATGCTGATACAGTTGTTCCAGCCTTAAAGGTGTAAACTGTTGCAGATCTTAGATACAGGTGGAAGTACTGAGTTACTCTAGGGCTTGAGCTAATAAACACCACGATGTTTATTGACCTAACACTCCATATGAATCTCTTTAGTTTCTAGACATTAATAATTACCAAAATACTCTATATTACAGAGTTGTAACATAAATTAACATAATACACACATCACTTTACAACATCATCTTATGAAATGGTCTGCCACTCACTGCCAAATAAGAGGATTACATCAGCTTCATGGGCTATGTGAAATGTTTTGCTTAAGGAATGTTATTTAACTTCTCAATGTTTTTCCTTCAGTGAAAAAAAAAATTGTAATTATGGATTAATGATCTCTGGGATGCTGTTTATTTTGCATGGGTTTTTTGGGGGGGTTGTGCTTTCCCCCGCCCCCCCCCCCCCCCCCCACCTTTTGCCTATCATGCCTCTTTTGTTGTGTTTCTGGCATTGCTGCTTTAGGTCTGAGCAGGATTCACCAGGCACAGTTCTTATTAAGTCTCTGGTTATTACCTATATTTTCCTGTTCTGTTTCCAGATATGCTCTTTGGAAACAGTGTGTTAGTTCCTTGTTAATCATGCTAAGAATTACATTTCCTTTTAAATGATGGAATTGGGCTGACATTTATGCCATAAGTTTCTTAAAGCAAAGCTTCTCTTTGAGGTGCCAGACATGTAAAGGCCACAAGAATTCTCAAATAAACACTTCTGATTTTTGCCCCATCACTGTAGTATAAGAGGAGAAAGACAAAAAAATGATGCTTCATGAGCCAGGGTTTTACTGCTTTATGGTGACAGATAATGGTAATATTTACTACTTATGAGCCATGCACATAAATCTACATATTTATGTAGTAATGAATACAGTAAAATATTGTGGCATTTCTACTTAGAACATAATTGCCATGTATATTAACACAGATCTCGATGTCATAGAAAGTGAGCCAAAAATAAAGCTGTTTTACCAAATTGATTCAGTACTATGGGAATATTTTAAGAAGCTGTAATAAGGGAGGTTCTTCAGAAATAGACTGATATATTTCTGTTTATATGTAATGACAATGTAAAGGTGATAAGCAGTGTCATTCTTACAGCTGATTACATGCTGCAAAGGTAGCTGTAGATTAGTTCTTGTACTAAATTTCTGAAGTGTATTAATAGCTTGGTTCTTTAAAGGCAAAGCAGGTTGAAAATTGAATTAAAAAAAGAAAAAGTTCTGCTAGACTTTGTTTACTCTTTTCTGAAACTTTGCACCTATTTTTTCCCCTTAAATGAAATCAATGTTTTTCTTTTCTCTACCTTAACACCTGCCTGTCATCACACCACCTGAGCCAAGTTTGGAACATTTGCATTGTTTACATTGATTGGTTTTGAAAGCTGCTGTCCTGATCTGTTCTCCATCCAGCACTGCATCCTTGCACCTTACTTCCCTGATGTTGCTGCCTCCTTGTCCTCTGAGCACCACCCTTTCCCTGTGAATGATCCCCATGCTCTTGCTTTGGGCTCCCTTTGCTTGTTGGAGGTGTAATGGTGCTGTGGCAAACCCTGCACCCAAATGCTGTTGTTGGCCCTCTGCAGGTGTGAGCACGCTGGGAGCTCTTGGGTTTGGGAGCAGCTTCAGGAGCTCCTTGTCTTCTCCAGCCGCAACTGACCTTGGGAGGACCTAATGACTCTAAACCTGAGCACAGAGAGCACTGCCTGGAGATGGACCATCCTTATCCTTCACGTCCTGTGTATGGAGCACGTGCCCAGGAGACCTCACCTACACGTGCAGCAGAGACTGTGCAGTGGGGGACTTGAGCAAGACCTCTTGTCTGTTCAGAACATCACAAGATTTACCAGCAAGATGTCCAGGTAATGGTGATGGTCTTCATGCTGAAATGAGGGGTGGGGATGTTTGAGGGTGTGTTTTCTATGGATGTATATGCAGGTTAAAGTCAGACTTTAAATCTTACTGGATAGTTATAAGGATGGTAGCAGCACTTCTAAACACACATCAGAGCTTTCAATTTTATTGATGTGCAAAGTCAAATGAGATTTTTTTAAGGTTCTGACCCAGTCCCTTCCCATCTGTATGGGCCTGTTTGTCAGGCAAGATACCTATGGCATATGGCAGAATTGCTAGTTAGTTTGGGTTTTTTAGATCACAAAATCTACTGCTATACTAAAGGAAGGATTAGTAATGAGAAAGGATCAATTGACAGGAGAAAGGGTGATTGCTAGTGTTGAGCAGGGAAAATGTACGTGCTGCTCTCAGGCTTCTCTTAAAACACTTTCTTTCAGCATGTTCTCTAATGACCTTGAAGGTGAGGTTAATTTGATATTGATCAGATTAACAAATGTAAAATCTGGTAAATAAAAGCAATTAATTGAAAATAGTGAGGAGGTTGAATAGAAGTAAGGGGAACTTTAACATTTGGAAGAACAAGAAACTGCAGAACTGCTGATGAAGTTATGCACAAACTTGTGACTCCTTGTTACTTGCTAGAGAGAGCTTTGATTTGAGGGGCCTCTTGTGCTTCAGTATTTGATGCTGTTCACACAGAACCAACCACTGAAGCTTAGCAGAAAATAAGGTCTTGTCTTCCAGGATTTCTAGTCAGATTGCAAGCACCCAGACTTTCTTTTGAGGCTTGTATTTAATTAGTCCTAACATGGCCCAGGAAAGCAGAGGGGATTTTGAGCTCGCTGTCCGTGTTACATTAAAGTACTATGCTATTGTGTCATGTTAATGTTTTTGAAAGAGGTAAAAGGATGTTGAGATTTAATGGATCTGTTTCTGAGCTTGGGCTGCAGACTTGGGGGTCAGACACATGAGTATCCCCGTGTTTAGTATTAGTGTTGGTCCTTGTCTCTGACCTTCATGGCAAATATTCTGCCTTCTTGCTGAAGATGCACAATGTGAGCGCAAGACATGGGACCCCTGTGCATCCTCATCTCCTTGATTCATGCAAATCCTGATTCATTCCTGGTGAGCACATCTTTCCTCAGATGCTGACAGGTCATGAGAGTAAACCAAGCAGCACACCCCATGCGCTTAGAATTCACAATCCTCGTCTCTTCCAAAGCAAACCCTGTAGTCTGTACTTTAAAGCACGTTGTGTTCTGGGAGGTGCTGGGGTTTATGGAAACTTTCATAGTCCTAGCAGGAAAGCTCCAGTTTGTCCACTAACATTTAGAGGCTTTAGGCAGATGCTTTTTCCTACCGTTGCTACATATTCTGTCCTTCACATATAGATGAGAGGACGTGAGAAAATCAGCAAGTGAGCCCAGGCTCTAGGCTGTTTGCTTTCATGCAGTGGGCAGAGAGAGAAAATGAAGTATTGTTAGCTGCCTACCTCACTGCCTCCTTCAGCCCATTCTCATCCCATGAGTCCACTGAAAAGCCTTTCACATTTCTGTACTAGAAATAACATTAGCAGGGAAAAAAACCCAACTGCACTCCACTCCATACATTGCAGCTGTATCATCTTTTCCCAGGTGCCCATGTTGCTTTTGAGAAAAATAATAGAAACACTAGTGGGGAAAGACAGAGTACAAACAATTCCCACTCTTCCCCTTGAAGTGAGCAGTTTAAAAATGGGCTTATTTTGTTAGAATTCAGGGTAAATGCTTTTCAATAGATGAGAGATACTTTTGCTCAGTTCCAATGGACTCCACCAAATCAACCTCCCACTCAATTCAATTAATTCCCTTCCCCCTGTGTGTAAGGAACAAGGTTTGGATATAAAAACACTGAATGTAAGATTAAAACATCTACAGAGATGATCAGAAGGGAGTCTATTTTAATAACCCTCTCAGATTGCTGTGCATGAGATGTGGAAGTAGGAGGTTTAATCTCAGTGCAGTGCCTTTACAATTATAATCAGAATTGAGCTGAGTATTGGTCAATAGGAAATTTGCTCCTCAGGGTAGAGAGAGGACTGTAACAAGAATTAAGTCTCAGGATGTTAGTGAGGGAAACCATCTGAAAAGAATAATCAACTGCAGTGGTATGGATCTTGGGTTTACAGAAAGAATTGTTCAAAATTAAACAAAAACCCAGAGCAAGAAACAGCAGAAAATTCACAGAGATGGTCATTGTGCAAGCAGGAAAGAAACACAGGGTCCAAGTGCATGATGCTTCCCTTTGGTGATTTTTTTGCTTTAAGATATTTACAGCTGGTGTCAATGTAAAAGGAAGACGTTATTCACTCTTTCCTTATGTCCAATATTGGTTCCTATAAATTGGTGCAGAGTGTATGAAAATTGTCATTACTTTTAGGCAGGTCATGGGCTGGGAGACATAAAAGGTGCCAATTGAAAACACCATTCTGTAGGTGCCCACCTCTTTATTTGCTAAGATGTGAATTTCATTTCTTCGGTTTTTTTGCTACCCTCTCGGTAGGCTCTATACTCAAAGGAAAGATGTTAATGATATAATTATGAGTTTTAGCAAAAAAATAAACTTGGGTTTACTCTTGGGGTTTCTAAGGGCTCCATTCTTGGCCCTGTGCTCTTCAACATCTTCATGAATGACCTGGGTACAGGACTAGAAGGGACACTGAAGACACAAATCTGTTCCCAGGTGATCCAAAACTGGGAGGAGCTGTTGACCCCTTTGAAGGCAGAGAGGCCCTGTGGAGGGAGGGCTGGGCAATCACCAAGCCTACGAAGTTCTGCAAGGGAAAGTGCAGGTTTGGCACCTGGAAAGGGGCAGCCCTGCATGTACAGACAGACTGGGGACGAGAGTGCCGTGGAAAGGGACCTGGGGGCCCTGGTCAAGGGAAGGTTGAATGTGAGCCAGCCCTGGCAGCCAGGGGGCCAAGCCTGTCCTGGGGGCATCAGGCCCAGCAACGCCAGCCGGGAGAGGGAGGAATTGTCCCGCTCTGCTCTGAGCTGGGACAGCCTCACCTCCAGTGCTGGGGCTGTTTTGGGTGCTACAGGATAAAATTGACACTGAGCTGTTAGAGAGGCGCCAAAGGAGGGTAACAAGGATGGTGAAGGGTCTGGAAGGGAAACTGTATGAGGAGTGGCTGAGGTCACTTGGTCTGTTCAGCCTGGAGAAAAGGAGACTGAGGGGAGACCTCGCTGCAGTTACAGCTTCCCTGTGAGGGGAAGAGGAGGAGCAGGCCCTGATCTCTGCTCTGGGATGACAGTGACAGGACCTGAGGGAATGGCCTGAAGCTGTGTTGGGGAGGTTTAAGTTGGATATCAGGAAAAGGTTTTCACCCAGAGGGTGTTTGTTTGGGCACTGGACCAGGTTCTCCAGGGCAGTGGTCACAACACCAAACCTGAGAGAGATCAAGAAGCTGTTAGAAAATGCTCTCAGGGGCAGGGTGTGACTCTTGGGGATGGTCCCATGCTGGGCCAGAACTTGGACTCAATGATCCTGTTGGGTCCCCTCCAACTCAGCACATTCTGTGATTCATACTCAAAATAGGAAATGGTTTTATCAAAAGGCATTTGACAAAAAAAAAAATATTTCTGGAATTACAGCACATATTCATGAAAATGTTTGCATTTCTTCAGGTTCTGACCATCTACAGTATTTAGCATTCCAAATTTTCCTGTCAGTGTGTAAATATTAACAAGTCAGGATGATTTTTATACCAAGGCAGTATTCTGATTCTATTGCCTTAATCCTTTTTAAAGCTGAAGATTTTCTAATATCAGTCACTAATCACACTTGTTAGTCCTCCATGATTTAAATAGTGCAGTAGAGGTGTCCATTTTCTTACGCAGAAGAAGTAGAATGTACAGTGTGAAGTTTCTTTCAGTCACATGATATGATCTTGAATCTAAGTCACCTGATATGATTCTTGAAATTTCTACTTCAATTTAAAAGTGAATCTTGTTTCAAACAGCTGACAGTTATGTCTTTCCAATATATTTATCACTGCTTCTGAATAATGAAATTACAGGACTCGAGGAAGTGGGATAAGGCCTCATCTTTGAAAACTGTCTCTGCTGGGGAACAGTCTGGCAAGGCCAAGAGCAGCCAGGTAACCCTGTCAGTCATATCACATCAGACTGGGATTGCCTAGGAAAATATGTCAGAAATACCAGCCTGGGGCACAGAAATCAGCAAAACTGGCACCAATGGGGGAAAATTCCATTGGAGGCAGGTTGTTTATTTTGTGGGAGGGTAAGACGGACAAAACAGGGTCAAATAACAGGTAGAGGTCTGGCAAGGTATGCAAAACTCTCTATTTTATTGCAAATTGTAGCAATCACCTCCATATACAAGAGCTGCAAGATACAGCAAAAAACTTGAAAAGCTGAATATAAAATGAATATTCTAAGGTGAACATAATCTAATTATTTGAGAGTTCAGATGAAGCCGATACTAGTTCTTCTCAAAAATAGCACTGATGCTCTGGAAGTCTTGAACAAGCTATTAAGGAATTACCAGATTACAGGCAAATATATATTTTTTTAATATGCTTCCAGTGCAAAGGCATATGGTGCCGCTGTGTCCCAAGCAATAAATAAGCAGATGTCAGAAATGTAGCCTGTGTTTGACACTGCCTGAGCTGCCTCTGCCTCCCCAGAGCCCAAAGCTGCAGCACATTTCATGGTCCTACCAGAGGCAGAGCACCAGCCTGAAATACCACTGAGAGGCTGGGGAGTGTCACAGGGCCATCAGCCTCGCCCATGTGTCCACCAGAGCTCGCCTCCCTTCTTGGTAATGAAGGTTTCCTTTCTTCAGAGCAGAGATCAGACCTGGGCAGTGCTCCTGAGAGCAAAGAAGGGCCTGAGCTATACTTCCAGTCATTCTGACTGTCCCAGGTGGATTATTTGGATGATTGCAGGATCATTTGGAGGCTTTCTCTCATAAGGCATCTTTGAACCTAGCCTGCCTTAATCTAGTCCTGAATAGAAGTTAATTTAGAGCTATTCAGAAGCTAATTTAGAGAGGTTTACTGAGCTCTCTTCAAGAGAGCAGTCTTTTAGGAGTCCATTTCTAAATCATGATTTTTCTTTTTACTGTGGTTTCCAGGCTCTGCATCAGGGAAAAATATCTTGGTTACTATTGTAGGACATGAGATGGTGGTGAATGATGGTTACTTTATCTTTTAAAAAGTGCTGAATTCTTCTTGAAACACTGATGATACCTTTACACAGCACACGTGGCACATCTGTGTGGCTCTTAACCCCACTAGTACAGACAGAGATACCAACAGCAGCTTGCAGTGACCCCTGGATTGCAGCAAACACTCAGTTTTCTGTATTTTTTCCCAGGAATCTCACTGTTGTCATTCTCATTACACACATCCTACCGTTTGTCATCTTGCCACCAAACAAGCTCCTGAGGCCCAGTGATGCTGTTCAGATGAATCCTTGGCCACCTGGCACCTGGTCCTGCCTTCTCCTGAAGAACACATGGGTATGAACACCATGTCCTAGGAGGATAACAGGAGAGGGTTTGCCTGGAGAGGTAACCAGATACTGTTTAAAAAACAACAGTATTTCCAATAACAAACCTAGGAGCAACTCATACTGGGTTTTCTGGAACTCTTTTTATGCTTTTTTATTTCCAGGGTCTGAAGACTTCGCATGAACCTCATTCTAAACTTCAGGCTCTTGTGTCTTGAGGCCATCAGATGTACCAGATGCTGAAGACTGAGCAGCAAATGCCTTTGAGGCCATGCAAGCACCACGGAATTGGCACCTGGTCTATATGTTGTCCATCTGGCCTAGGATTTATTTTGTGAGGGTAGGGCCTTTGGCCAAAGTATTGTATCTCTGATGAGTTCAGAACAAAGACTGTACTGCACGAATTGCAGGGCAGTGTAGAAACCAGCAGAGATGAGTGTCCCCTGTTGCTAAATAATCACCAAAAACACTCTTTGGGGGCATTGGGAAGACTCCTGCTCTGAAGGATTAATGTATTTTCTTGGTGGTGCGTCAGTGTTTTCTGACTGAAATGACTCTAAGAGCAGCAAGGATACAGGTGAACTTGGAGGAGGTGATCTTTAGGCCTTCCCCCCTAAATCTGAAATGTGGCACCAAGGCACCCAGGTGAGCAGTGCTTAGGCTGCTTCACTTGCAAGAGAAACATGCAGCTTAGCCCAGGGCAACCCCCTGCTCAGAGCTCTTTTCTACTTCAGCTGAATTGTATCCATGGCCTAATCCCACCTGTGCAAATGTGGCATGACCTCTTGATGGCATGGTTTGCATTCACCTTAAACTGAGATATTTTAATTCATATTTAGTGTGAGGAAGAAATAAGACCCTAGTGTTCACATGACACACCTTTCTGTGCCCATGCAACCCCGTCTAAAGTCTGCCCCTAAATTCCAGCTGATTGCAGGAGTTCAGGATTTTCCTGGAGTCTCAGGTTGGGAGTATGAGCCTTGTTTTCAGAGAGAACTTTTGAAAAAATTATGGTTGGTGGAGAAGTTAACTCAAGCTGAGATGTTTTCTTTTTCTGTTACTCCTTCCAGTCAGATAACTAAATTGATTAAAAAGCTGTTTTTAAAACAGAGGATTACTCAGTCTTTTGTAGTTCCTTTTACAAGAAAAACGTGCTCAATAGAAAGGAGCCTAAGGTTTGCAGTAGAGAGAGAGGTAGCCCTGTAATCTTTGTGTCTATGTGTGGGAAGTACTTGAAAATTGCCTCCTACGGACAGATTAGTGAATTGTTGGTAGAGGAAAGTTTCTTCAAAATTACGCTTTGCATAAACTTTAAATTGCAGAAAACATCTACTTTCCTGTTGTCTCCATTATTTATGTACTATCTGAAACAAATGTCAGGCTGACACCTCACAAATTGTTTGCTACTGATTCTCCTATTACTTTACAGATGTTCCAAAAGTTTTCACACCAGCTTCTCAGAAAATATCTAAAGATGAGGGCAGGTTTCATTCTGTAGCATCATTGTTTTGGCAGGTATGGAGAAAGTTGAGTGGGCTGATCACGTGCTTCCCATCTGTCAGCTCATCACTGTTAATAGGTACTTGAAGGAAAATTGCAGTTATTTCACACAGCACTGGAAGCTGAAAGTTCATATGTCAAGGAAAGGTGGACATGGAAATAACAGACTTTTTTATCTACAAAAGACATCCCTGTGCTGCCCTGTTGGGGGTAGTTATCTTGTGTGCACTTGTGATCTCAGTCTAATTTGGACTTACTGATGCTCACTGAAAAGGACATTACCCTCAGTCTGGGCCTGTCTTCCTCAAGACATTGAAATGTGGAGCAGGATTTTTTCCAGTAGCACTGAATTCCCCCTAAAAGCTGACAGAGAATTACAGTGCACATGTTTTTCTGATTCCTGGAACTATAGCTCGTTCCTGAGTGCCAGCTGTTGACACCTCTCTCTCAGCTGCTGTGTGCATTGCTGTTTCTTATCCACAGAGGTAAGGGTACAGCAGTTTCACAGGAGCAGGTGCCTGTATCCACCATGGATAAAAGTTCCTCCAAAGGCATGTTGGACTCTATACCTTTAGTGGTTTTAATGATTAAACCATAAAATTTCCTTCTCCTGCTTGTCTGAAACCCATTCTAACAACCCAGTCAAACTGCCCACATCTGTGGCTTCCTGGGCTGCAATTTATCTCAGATGATAAGTACAGAAAGCTGTGCTTAACCTGGATTAGAGGCATCCTGCAGTGTTGGAAACAGCTCAGTGCTTGCAGGTTTGGGTACAGCACGTTACAGCATGACAGGAGCATGACTGGGTTGGTAAAATGGCCAGTTTGCCATTCGTAGTGCACCAGTCAAATAAAATTTCTCTTGCTATTGATTGTTAAGAGCAGCTAAGCAAGCTCTTCAGTGTGATTCATCTCCCCTAAATTTAGCTGCCTAAAAATTAGACATCTGATCTGAACCAGTCATCTACCATAGTCTCAAAATTAGTCATCAGAGGTAAGCAGCTCAGCACTACCTGTGTCAAGAGAGGTTTCTGGCAGAGATAGGGGGTTAAGTCATTTCTGGAGGTAACTGTTTTTCTTCACTCTTTCTGACTTAATTTAGTGACTTTTGACAGCAAGGCAAGGGAAGCTCTATTCTTTGCTCTGTTTTCCAAAAGTATCTTTTCCATTCCAGCTATCAATCCTTTTAATTATAAAAAAATGTCTTTGTGTGTGAAGCACCACCTGGATTTGCTGCCCTGATTTTAAGTTATTGCCTCTTATTTTCTTATTGTTTCTCTGATTGTGAATTGGAATAATTTCCAAGGTTGGGTGAAAAATAAATGTTCTTTATTCTTTATTTAAACACATTTTTTTCCAGTAATCAATAGCTTAACTGTAACTCTGGGTTTCAATGCTTTCTCCTTAAAAACATAGATCAGAGTATTGTGAAGCTATACATCTTCCCTGTCAAATATTTAATTTATTGTGCTGTTCATTTATAGCTTGAGACTAGAGAACTATTGGTTGACAAAAGAGGATGGATGACTCTTTTATTGAGTCCTTATACAGCTGGCAGAAGATGGCAAATGGAGGCAGGAGTTGTGCAACACTCATTTCCAAACTTCTAATAAATCGTGGAGGGAACACAAGGAATTTATGCTAACTTAAATAACTTTCCAAAGGGTCAGGAATTGACAATCATTTGTCTCCTTCACTGTGGTTAAACTTGAGCATCAGAAAGCAGGTTAAGAAGAAACTTCTATGGTGGTACACAGCAGCTATTGTGGATATAGACAAATAAACAGCACGATCCATTTCTAACTCAGTTATGGCTGTTGCTTTATCCCTCTGAAGTTAAAGCAATATCAGCATTCTAACAGTTCTTATTTAGTGTTGTTTATCCCATTGTACATCAGTGCTTCTCAAGTAAGGATTTTATGGTGGTGGCCAAGTGATTTCAGTCCATCTCTGGGGCTCACTTTGTTGGTTTGTGCCCGGGAGGGTCCTGGGGTGCTTTGGAGCCCCGACACTGCCGCGCTGCCTCAGAGCTCCTTGGTTATGAGGCACTGGGCATCCCTCAGCCCCCACCCCTGCAATTCTCTTCCTTTGGTCATTTTGATGTACACAGGAATCTTGCCATGGTAGAAAAATACAGAAGCTTATTGGTTTGAACTAATAATTTCCTGGGTTTAATATCTTTCTGGTTTGCTTTTTTTTTTTTGCAGTATCAGGTTGTAGGTTTTATCTTCAGCTTTAGGGACCTTTGTCACTCTGCTCCTTTCCTTTTTCTTACCATATCTGAACCCATCTTTGTTTGTATCTCCAATGACATTCCAGGAGAATTCTTTATTATTTCTTAACTGTGATATTTTCTTCTTGAGGGAAGTTCTGCTGTAACATTTAAAATACATCTTTTTTTTTCCTTTTTTTTTTTTAATGGTCTCTTGACTGCATATTAGCAGTGGGTATGAGCCATGCAATCTGAACTTCAATCTGCTTTGTTATCTAGTAGCAGTAGAAGTCTTATATCCTCCCTCTCAATCACTAGAGGGGAATGAATCCTATTTAGCCACAGCAATTAAAGAGACTGTGATTGGTTTCAAGTTAGAAATCCTAATGGATTGCTTGGAATTAAAAGCTGCATTCTACAATTCTAACTTTCCCGAATTCCTCGTGTTTCACTTTTCTTCAGGTAATCTTTTATTTATGTGTTTTAAAGTTAGTATTACAGTTTATGCACGTGTGTGGAGTGTGTAAACCACTGGATAACTACTGGCCATTTTGCTCATAGAAGCTCAAGAGGGGTGAATGAGTGCATTCTATAATAATTCTCTTCAGAATTTTGAACAGTGTATATGTGAACTAAATGCAAGGAAAGTGTTCTCTGAGCTTTTTAAAATGAAGTGAAAGTTCTGCTTGCAACATCTTAATAAACAGAAACAGGCTAAGACACATTTCTTTTAGCTGCACAAAAATGAATGGCATTTCAATCAATAAACACAATAGTGAAAAGTAACTGTTTGTAAGTATGTAGCTACAAATGTCAAATACAGTAAGTAGTTAGAAATAAATTGAAGTAAACAGGGATTAATGCTTTTTTATTTTTTAGAAAATATACTTACATAGTTATCAACACTGACCATCAAATTAACATGCAGAATTAATAATGTGTGATTTTTTTTTTAAATGAAGAATGCTTTTATAGCACAACCTCTTTATGAAAGTCAGCCTGATAAAATCATACAAAAAGGCTCATAAATGGGGCAGCACAAATCACAATAATTACCTTTACTCCTATTATATTCAGAAAGATTCCTGTGTAGAATAGGTAGAAGAAAAGGAATGCATGGATGTGATATGATGTAACAGAATTCTCCAGACTTCCATGCTACCTGCACATCTGACTACCTTTCAGGGAAAGTACTGGGCCAGACTTTGCTATTTAAAAGCTTTTAAATACCTTGTATTTAAATTTAAAATATTATGCACAAAAGGAGAAGACTATGGCACTTTTAAGAAAAATACTTCAAAATATCTGCCTGTGTACATTCCTGTGTGGAACACTTTTTCCACCTTGTCTTAAGAAGCCTTTTTACAGAAACAATGTTTTCCAGCACAGATTTCTGTCTCCCAAGCTTCATGAAACCTTACATATAGATACATTTGTAGAAACAAAGCTCCAGCCTATTATCCAGAGATAACCTTTGAGTTTGTGGAAGTGCTCTCTGAAATATTTTTACCCATACTCCCCAGAGTCAGAAAAAATTACCCTGCTAGTCTGTTCTCCATAGCTTTCTCAACAAAACAGCTTATGAAGCCATTTCCATCCAGCAGTAACTCTGACCCAAACTAGCAGTTTTCAGTTTGCAGTGAGGCAGAGTTTGTGGTATGGAATCACAGTGGCCCCTCCTGGGGCTGTGCTGGTTTTCCCCCCACCCTGGCTGCCGTGGCTGAACTGGTCAGGGAGGGCTTTGCTGGCACAAAGGGGAGGCCTGGCAGCCCTGGGGCACAGGGAGCACTCAGCACTGCTGGGTTCCCATTCCTGCCTGCCACCACCTCCTGCTCCTCTCTGCTGGGGCAAGGCGTTCAGGTGTAAAATCTGCTCTGTCTTGAGCAAGTGCAGCAAAGATCTGATACCTTGATTCTTCAGCAGACCTTGGCCAACCCGCAGGGCTGCACTTATCAGCAGTGTTAATGAGCATTCCTGGTAATTAACACACTACAAATGAGTCCTGTAGGGAAGAAGTCCCTAAAGGGGCAGGATGGTCTGCACTAACTCTTTGTGAGGACTGGGTTTGCACTCTGTGAATTCATCGATAGACAGCATTGCAGTAACCATAGGTACCTACCCTGGTAGGTAACCCTGGACCTACCAGGACAGTCTGAGGCTTGTACTGTTCTGCATTTTATGAGACTTGGTGCATTCAACATCTTCACAAGGAAATTTAAAAAAAAAAAAAACAACCAACAACAACAACAAAACCCAAACAAACAAAATAAAAACCAAACAACCAAAAAAACCCCAAAACAAAACAAAAAAAAAACACAAAAAACCCCCCAAAACAAACCAAAAAACCCCACAACAAAACCACCCCAGTTACTTCACAGAAACATGTTTGCACCTTTTCCCCATTTTTGAAGAATTGTGTTGAGATAAAAATATATGGTTGGGAGAAGATCCGTTAAAATTAAACTGCAATCATTGTAAACAACAATAAAACTTCCAGTATTTCTGCTTTCCCTTTTCTGTTCCTTTTATTTTCTCAATAAATAACAGACTTGTTCAATAAGTGGAATAGACTGTTTCAGTAGACCATCATGGATTTTATTTTGGTTGTGCTTTTTATATCATGCTACTTTAAAAAATCCATTTTGCCAGGCTGTTTTTCATTTAAGCTTATTGCAAATTATTTGTTTGTCCCAAGTACATCTTGTGTTTAGTGCAATAGCTACCACTGAGTTCTTGATGGCATGGGGAGATAAAACATGGGATGGCTAGATACTCAACATTAGTTCCTGAAATTCCTGTAACATTCTCCCCCACACTACCTCCCTTTTAGCCAGGTTTACATGCATTCTCAGGCTTTTTTCCACAAGGTAAAGTAAAAAAAAAAAAACAAAAAAACACTTCCACTCCTAAATTTCCAAGATGCACACCAGGGAAAACACAGAAGGAGGTTTGGTTTAAAATAGCCTCAGCAACATTGAGGCAACTGATGCTTTATTATGTTTCTTGGTGAACTCACTATTCATCAACTATATCCTAACTGCAGAAATATGCCTAAAAAAATAAGTGTTCAATGATTTACACAGAGAAAGCCTATAAGGGGTTCATTACCTTTTTGTAAATTTTCCTTGCTTGTCTTACATGTGAGCAAAAAACCCTAATGTTATTTTTCTCCCTATCTCAGTATTTCATAGGCTCTCCTGCTGTACCCTTGCTGATCTGATTTCCAGTCTCCAGTTAGCACGCAGAGCCAGGTTTTTATGAAGTTCAAGAACTTAGATGTTGCTTTGGTGTCACACTCATTTCCCTGAGTGGGTGATAAAGCAAGTCTGTGTCCAGATACCAGATACTGCACCCAGCATTGAAATTTTAGCATGTTGTTGCATGGAGTCCCAAGTACAAGAAACAAAGTAACCCCCCCTTTGAAACGTTTTATGGCCCACCCTTATCACGCAAAGCAATCTTTTCATTATTATAGCTTTTTTTTGTTTTTAATACCATACTTTCCCACCAAATAGCCACTGTGATCTTTTTCAATAAGTCAACGTATTTGTCCCTGCCCCAGCAATACAAAATAGCAAGAAAATATTTTCTGAGGGTAAGAGAAATACTGAAGTTTTCTACATGTGTTTCAGGCATGACTTACATTTAAAAGCTTTGTTGAATACATTTAGAATATTCACTTTTTGTTTAAATGGTTTTAAAGGGTGAGATGGATTGGGCTTTTTTTCCATTGCTGTCTTTTTGGTGCATCTTCACATAGGGATGTATTTGCCTTTTGGGAAGTTGACAGTGTAAGTGGCTGACAAACTAGCTAATAAATCTGAGGTTAATAGGGTTGTAGACAGCCAAGTACATGAGCGTAGGAAGGATCACCAGCCACAGAATGCTGCACATCTAGAAGCTGTCAATACAGAGTATGAAAAATGCAAAGGACAAAGCAAAAGTAGAAGTTCCAGCTCATTTTTCTGCTTGCTGAAGCAATCTCTCACATCAGCATATCCTGGTCCTCTAGGGAAGGCATGTATTTAGGGTCTGATCTTGCTTCTACTCATGCCAGAAAAAAGTCTCTTTTTTAACCCTTAGTGGAGAGAATCAGATTGGTAATGATTGTCACCCCAAAAAAATAAAACCAGAAAAAGTAAAAAGGCCTCAAATTATACCAATATGACATGTCCCTGTAAGAAGTAGTACTCTCTGCTGCTTGTGTAGAAATTAGTTTGAGTTCATTTAGAGGTATTTAGAGATGGGTATTAGAGCTTTAAAGCTGATTATTCTAGTTCTCTTAATTAGTGGACCAAATGTTTGATACAGCTGCTGTGCACTCATGGTATTGAGGACAGTTTCCATCCAGAGGAAAAAAAAAAATCTTTTGAAGAATTTTTCTGTGCAGTAAATTAAATCCCTTGAAGTAGCTTGTGGCCAGAAATTTGAGTAAGTCAGCATGGGGCTCTTGGATTCAGCAGAGCCACACTGATGGCTGTCACCTGTGATGGTCATTGAAGTATGCAATGGAATTCTCTTAGTGCCTGAACACAAGTGTGACATAGGAAAGGGTGAAATGATTTACCATTCCACCAAAACTCTTCAAAGAAATGAAAAATGCTAAAGCACTGCATCTTCAGTATACTCTCCACTTGTCTGAAGCCACCATAAAAATAGCTGGCTGGAGACTTGAAGGTGTGCACATCACAGAACTGCCAGGGAAGCCCTCCCCGCACTAGGCAGCCTGCCAGGCTGCTCAGCTGGGTTCTTTGAAGGTGTGATGCCCTGAAGGCTCCGTTTTCCCCCTCTTCTTCCCTGTGAGATGTCTCAGATGTTTTTTGATCATGGAAAGACCTTGCCAAGGGGTTATCATTTCAAAGGGAGCCAGGATGCCACACACCAGCTGGTCTGGAGTGTCCGCCTGCCTCTGTTCTCAGAGGTGCTGTGGGCACCATCCCACCCCACGGCCTCCTGCTGGTGGCAGAGCAGCAGCAGTTCCTGCTGGCAGCTGCTCACAGCTGGGGAATGCTTCCCACATGGCACAGGGGAGCAGGCAGTGGGATCTGAGCTTGCCAAAAGGGAATACCTGGGAGAGCTCTGCCCTGGCTGGGAGCTGCACTGGGGTTTCTCACGGGGCAGGCAGCTGGCTGTGACTGTGCCACCACGAAGCCCATCCTCTGTGCCTTTGTGCTGTAAGGTTGAGCTAGTGCCCTGAGCTGGGATTTCATCTTTTTAAAATATTTTTTTAAAATACATACTAGCCACAAAAGGCCACGAGTTCTTACATGAATTCTTGGTCATTTAGAAGGGTGTTCTGCAAGAAGGTGCTGGTGGGAGGTGTCATGTAAACGTTTAAGAATGAGTGTGTGGTTTAAGTGCCAGTTTGGGGCACTGGGGAATGACAGCAAATCTTGATTCACAGTGTTACCTGAAACAACACCCTTGCCCAAAGTGCTTGGATGTTCCATTGACTATAGCAGGAGTTTAAGAAACCATCCAAGAGCAACTTATAGATGAATAAAATCAGGTGAAATTAAAGTTGGGCAAAAAAGAAATATGCTTGGAAGTGTCTCTGACCCATAGGAAAAGGCATGTTAATAAGCACAATGGTTGTATTTTCAATGAAACTTGGTTTGATGCTTAAAGGGGAGATAGATAATTAAGACTTCATCTTCTAAAATATTAAATATTGATTTGTAGACATTTAGCAGCAGGCATAAAGCTCTTCTGAGAACTGGCTGTAACTGTCTAAAAGATTATAAAAGATTTTACTCCTCCATGTAGAATTTAGCATTTATTTTTTTTTATTTAAAATTTATGAAATGAGAGTAAAATAAATCAGGAGATAAACTTGTAGCCCTCTGAGTGTGTTTCAGTTCTGCTTTATGTGGCCTTACAGAGTCAAAATGGATATATGGGTTTTTTTAAGGTTTGTATTGGCTTTTGGTTTATTGAAGTGTCAGGAGGTTTATAAGCTCCTCAACTCCAATTTTGATTGTTTTATCCAACTACTGTCACTTCTTATCAGTATTAAAGGCAGAAATCAAAAGCATGGGACCCGTGGGAAGTAGTGTTTCAAATGTACACTGCTCTTCTTTTTTGTCACTGTTCTGAACTGTGCCCCTCTGCTCCTGACAGCAAACCCACAATGAGATAAGGAGGCGAGTTTCATACCTCATTAATTCATTTGTGAATTAAACAAAGGTGTTTTTAGCTTGAGTGTGTATCTTTTCACCTGCCTTGTCCTTTCTTTATGACTTGTGAAAATTGCTGAAGTCCAGCATGTCCCATATCACATAGGGCAGCTTTGCTCTAGGAGCCCATTTGTCTCCAGCCTTTCACTAATTGTACACTGGGAATTGAGACAATTTGTTCAAACAGGTGGGAAAAAAAGAGTGTTCCAGCTCAGCTACGTCTTGCAGATGTTTCTCCCAAAGAGAAAGTAACACAGAATCATTACCTGGGTTTGAGAGCTTAGCCCTGTGTGTGGCACTTTGCTGGTCTGAGCAAAGATAACCAGATGTTGAGCTCCCTGGAAGAGCTGGGCTGCCCACAGGATGCTGCTGTGTCCCCAAGGAGGCAGGTGTAAAGTGGTTTGGAAAACCATCTCTCTGCAGAAAGAGAACACCCCACAGGAAAGGGAGAGTTAATTCTCACTAGGCAGTGTCGGGGTGGGATCTTCCTTAACCACAATTCAGCTACAAAAATACCTTCACTGAGTAAAACTGGAGGAATTTAACTATATGCTCAGGGCTCCATGGTCAATCTGTGTGGCAATAGCCAGTCTTGTAAATCAAGGACTTTATTAATGGTAAAGCATTTAAGCACTTGTGCAGTGACTTCTCTCTCTCTTTTTTTTTTTGTTTAATTTTTTTAGATGTCTGTGCATTAGAAACTGACATGAATTTTCACAGCCATTTTCTTTAGGTTAACAAGTGTATTGAATTTAAGAAACTACATTTTCTATGCTTTATTTGTAGTAGTTTCAAGTTGATCAAATCTATTTCAGAATGCTCTCTATTTTACGAAAACTCACTTTAAAAAAGTGTAAGCAAAATGCGTTCATTTCACCACTGGATCAATTTATTAGGTTTTAAAAGTGCATTTCCACTCTACCATCGACAGCACTAAAGGGAGAAAGGGAGGAGCAATGACAGAAAATCTATTTGAGAGAATAAATAGTTTCTTTACATGTATGTATATATAGGTGGGTTTATATGGATAAAGTAATGGTGATGGAGCAGACATGTTTTAGCATTATAATGACAAGCTGTAAAAGATGACACATGTTAAAAAAAAGATGATCTTTGTTGGAGACTTATTTCCTACCTTCACCAAACAGAAAATTGACTGAGACAATAGAATCCAGCAAGTTAGAGTCCAAATTGAAACACTAAGTCATGTCTACATGGCAAGCAAAAAGTAATTAAAAAAAGAATCACCAGTTTTAGAGGAGGGAGAAGAGAGAGGAAACACAATTAGAAGTCAATACTCAAATCTTACTTAAACACTGCAATTGCAAAAAGCAGATATTCCATAAATAAGATTTTGCAGTGGCACAAGCAGGGGGGGAAGACACTAGGGTGAAGCAGGCAAATTGTTCATTTGCACATTTCTAAGTAAGCATACAGACAAGATGTTTTTGTATCCTTGGGTGTTTATTACATTCCTTATCTTCTTTCACCATTTCAGCTGGGCTATAGACCCAGGAGGGACATACTATTTATGTTATTTTCATTTTGACATTTTTATGGTTAAATGTTGCACAGACTTAAATTTTTTTGTGCTCAACTTTAGCTACTTGAATCCTGAAGTCCTTTTATTTATCCTGTCATCTGTCATTGATGTAACTGACTTCCGTGACAGTGTTGACAGAATTTATCTAAGAGTTTGCTGGATGGCACATTTCACAAAATCAAATATAAATAAAAGGGTCCATCACCTGGGGGATATGGGATTGGAAGTCAATGGGTGTTGAAGGTGCTCAGTTTCACAAAGACCTGTTCAAGAACTCACACAATCCCATCTTACAGATTTATCTCTTTATATATGACCGTGTTCATATTCCCTTCAGGTCAGGTAGCAATATGTTGTTCTTTTTTTTTTCTTTCCTAAGACCTGGCAGATAATCAAATATGTACCTGCATTTCTTTCTGACATTTCAGAAATGCTAAATATTGTATTCTGGTGATAATGCTTTCTGAAGAAGGTAGGGATGGCCCATTTAATAATGTATACTTCATTTACAGTTTGGAGTGTTAGCCAACTACTTGTGATGATACTTCTTCTAGTCATAAAACTGATATATGCAGAGTTCTAACTACATTTTTAAATAGAAAAACAACTGAATGATACATTCAAAATAATTCATGGAGAGGAAATAGATGTATTTCAGCATGAGAGAATATTTATGCATTATTTAACAGCAATAATGTTTGAATTCATACATTATGCAAATGCCATTATAATCAGGAAAATGAAAGAACTTGGACTGCTGCAACATCTTTAAATCTACCATTAGGTACTTATTTGTGCATATCATTTAATACTGCACAATGTTACAGTATGTCACTTGAAGAGAGAAGTTATCAGAGACTAACAGGTTATAAAAAAGTAAAGCTGATGAATCCTGATTGCTACCTTGATGCTAATGTCTATAAATTTATCAGCAAACAAGAGTAAAGGCTTTAATGGTAATTTACATAAACTTCTCTTCTGGAGATGGGTTACTGTGGTTTTACACATGGTTCCCATTTTGCCTTGTGATCCTTATCCCTCCCCACCCCCACATGACAGACCGGCACACAGCGTGGGCTGACACTGCCAAATTGTATTTTCTAAAATGTATCAGCAGCTACGTTCCAAAACTATCAAAAGCAGCAAGCCTGACCATATAAAACCGAAGCTGCTTCTGGCTTCCTCTTATCTTCAACACAAAACGTTAAAAAGAAAAGAAAAAAAGAAAAAAAAGAAAAAAAAAAGAGAGAGAACAGAAAAAAAGAAAAAGAAAGAAAAAGAAAGAGCCTGTGATTTGGAGAAGAGCATTAATGGACCTTCCCTCTTAGTGTTCAGTTCTGTTTACACCGCTGCTTAACTAGATCCGTCTATAAGTAAATATGTGGGGTTGCAGCATTTCGTGGCCCGTTTCAGGCAGTGTGAGCTGTGGCAGCGGCAGCAGGGAGGGAGGCAGCCCCGGCCGGGAGCGCGGTCCGGGCGCTGCTCTCCCTGCCCCTTGCCGGGCTGGGGTGAGCTGCCCTGCCACAGCTGCCCTGGGCTGTCTGCCCGTGCTGGTGTCTCCCGGTCCCTCCCTGGCACTCCTGCTTTTGTTGCCTTAGTCTCTCTGTTCTCATCAATGGTTTGTTTTTCTCCTGTTTTTATATAGCTCCTCCATTTCTTTCTTCTGCTCCATTCAGACTGGCTGTCCCAGCCACATACAGGCTGTCCTCTTCACTGCTTCACAGGTTAATGAATTCCTCCTCCAAATGATACGGGAAATATCTGTGGCACACAGTACTCCCATGCTATGAAGCAGAAACACAGCTAGTCAGTCTTCTGTCCTCAAAAGTGTCTGGTGTATTTTCTCCCAATCTGAGCCTAAGAAGCTGAGGGTTCAGCTTGTGTTCAAATAAATTTTTTGGAGCAGTAATCTCATGCTACACTTACAAGGAAGTTCTCTCACACGGGGTGCATGGTGATGAAGGGAGAACTAGACTTTCCCCTCATAGTTGATGATTGAACAACATTTCTTCAGAATTACTCATATTGCAAAACCCTTCATTTGTAATAATTAATATTTCTGTTAATCATAAAAATGAGAGCAAATAGAACTGAAGAACAACTGCACAGGGAGAGCGATCTATTTTCTTAACTCATTAAATAAAGCTGGCCCATCACTTTTCCAGGAGGTATTTACAGAAAGGGACAGCAGAGGGAAATTTTCATTCTGATTTCCATGTGTGTTTGTTGTGTGGCAAGCAAAAAAGAATTTACATGCAGATGCCATCAATCTGGTACATCCCATAAACACCATATTCCCCTAATAGCTCAGGAATTCAGAACAGACCTTGCAACTGGGTGGCATTTGGGCACAGTTTTGGTACTCACCAATTCGAATCCAGCTGACAGCCTGGAATTTTCACTGTGATAGAGTCTTCCAGAAATGATTACTTTTTATGTCAGAGTGGATGCAGTAGTGTTTGCTCCTCTATCATAAAGACTGCCAGGGCCTAGGCTATAAAATCTCTACTGCTAACAAGAAATCACAATTCAACCAATATTGTGCTCCTGGCTAAAACTGGAAATTTTTATTTGCAGAGATTGATACTAATTTCTCAGAATGCGAAATAATGCTTGAACCTCCTTTTGTTGAATATTAACTGCCTTTTTTTTTTTTTTTTTTTTTTTTTTTTAAATGGCATTGTAGCAATCTGTTGTTGTAAAGCTGGTTGGGAAGAGAAAGGAATGCAGGGTGCAGCAGTCACCACAGGTGCTGTATAACATGTTCCCACTCCAGTGCCAACTGGAGAGCACCAGCTGATGATGAGGAAAAGAGGACTGCACAAACTGGAGTCAATATGTCATGCAATGGCAAATCCATTAATGAAATACTAACTTTGGAATGGTTATAACAATTAATGCAGACCTTCTTCCTGTTTTACGTGGCTCGACATTGCCAGCTGGATGCTGGCTATACAAGAAGAAAGTGGGAGATGGTTATCACTGCAATGATTTTATGGCATTTATAGTTGGATGGTAGCTGTGTTTTTGCCTAGGTGAACTGAAGTTCAAGTTCACCTCAGGTGGATTTCTGTGTCCACAGTGACAAGGCCCAGACTTGGAAAGGACAACGTTTGCATCACTTCAGTGCTTCCTCCTGGCTGGTGTGCTCCTTTTGGCCAAGCAGATGGTACAGCAGTTTGCTGTCCAGTGTGTCTGTGTTTTCTCTGTCATACCAGCTCCTGATGTGAAATTTCAGAAAGTGCCAAATCCAGCCAGGCCTCTGTACGACTGACAAGGATGCCATCCCCACCACAGAGGAGTGTAAGAACTGTGGCAACCCCTCAGAGGAGGAGCTTGGAGAGAGCAAGGGAGCCAGTGGTATGGGAGTATGGTTAATTCTGAACCAGTCATGCTGCAGAACCATCTCTCCTGCCTAAGGCTGCCCTGTTGTTGTGGCAGTGTAGACAAACTGCAGCTGGAGGCAGTGCCTGCTTGGCTGAGACAATGCAGCCACTTTCTGTGGAGTTACCAGAAAGTAACACCAGAGCTTCACTTTTCTCTAGACTTAGAATAAGGTCTTCTAAATAATGACCAAAAAATCCAACCAAAAAATAACAAAGTAACTTCTTTGGCTTGTGGAAAAGCTCTCGGAGTTATCTCCTTTTCCCAGCATTTCCTCAGTTGGAGCAGGATTATTGCTGCCATTACTCCTAATAGTTTCTGATTGCACTGAGGACAGGCTCCAAAAACCACTGAAGTCAACAGAAAAATTTCCTCAGAGCCCAAATTACAAATTTATGTGTTTTTTCTCAGTTCAAGATCATCCACTGTCTGGCCCCAGTGTGCCAGGGTAGCTCCAGAATACTTGTTTTCTGAAACAGAAAAATTAACTTCACCATGAAACTTGGCACTGACTTCAAAAGGATTATCCCAGTCATCTATGTTCTGGCAATCCTTGCTTACAGCACAGTTTTAACATATGTTAAATTTTATGCTGGTAGTTTGCATATCCTTATACTAAATAAATATGTACATTTATGTACACTGTGATATAACAGTGATTTACATCTCATATGACCATCTGACATTGCTTCTCCTAGGAGTGGCTGTATCTCCTCAGCATGATGAGGAAGATGCTACTTCAACCTAACAGAATATTTTAATTTCAGGTAGTCAAAATGGTGTATCTTTACCATAAGGTTGTCTGCAGTTTGTGGCATGGCTTTCATAACTTTGCTAATTCCTTTAGGTTTTAATTAGAAACATTTAGCTACGTTTCTCTAAAACATGCAAATGCTGGAGCCCCCACAAACAGTATTATTAAGATGGTCTCTTAATGGATTTTTCTTTGGGAGCAATTTGGTTCAGTCCCATTTTATTGTGGCAAACACTGGCATTTGTCACTTCCTCCAGTAACTGATGCTTTCTACTTTAATAAATGTACATATCAGATGCTATTCTCTTTCTCTCTTTGATAGGTGTATAGTGTCAGGAAGAAGAAGGTCACAATGATGTTAAGTTTTCTGCTAAGCAAAGGATCAGAGTGTAAATGAAATCTTGAAAGCTGGGAAATGAGAATGTGCAAGTGTAAATAATGTATTAATTATTGACAGCTAAGGGACTGAAGAGTCCTGTTTAGTAGTGACATCTTCATTGTCACACTGCCTGACATTATCTCAGGTATTTTTTTTATAACAGGTTTTCCCCCCAAGATTGTAAGTATTTCAATTTACCAGTGTAACTATTTATACTTTTCATTTTCTTTGGCTTTTCTTTATCTTACTGCAGTCTAGGTGCTTGGTGCAGGAGGGGACAGGGGAGGAGCTAGTCCTTGTCTTTTATTGTGGCAAGTGATACTATTATGGCACAAAATAGATTTTTTTTTGTAATAAAAGAACAAAATACTGAATTGCAAAAGGAGATTCCACTTCATTGGTTATTTATAAAAGTTAAGATATAGTTTAGGAAAAGACATATGATAGCTAAGGGCTCAGTTTTGCCAACAGGCCTTCCCAGCAATGACTAGTGCTTAATACATACCAGAAGCAGAATTGGTTTCACCGTGGCTTTTTGAGTGAGACACTAGTTATATTAAGGAAAGGTGTTTCTGAGGTAAAAGGCCCTTAAGACTCTGGACTTTCCAGGCGTTGCATAGAATCTAAGAGTAGTAGTGAATTCCTTATTAAATTATTTTTGTTACAAATTAGAGCAGAGAAAATTCCCATGATCCCAAAAAGGTCTTCATATGTTGGCTGTTTGCATAAGGCTGCTAGATGTAAATAGCTAGGAGCTTTCAAACACTGAAATTTAAACTGAAGAGGAAAAACCCCACCACAAGTCACCAAACAAAAATAACAACAAAACACCACCACCACCACCAAAAATACCTCCTGATCCTTCTTTGCCAAATGACCTTTGAACTTTTCTCCCCTCAGCCCCCAGGCAAGGGGCTCCATTGCCCTTTGGCAACCCTGTGCCACCTCCAGAGCTCTGTTGGCCCCTGACTCCTGCTTTAATCCCCCCCTTGGCTTTACCCATAATTAGATTTTGTTCCTTCTGTGGGTGGAACACACATTGGCTTGAGGAAGCTTGCAAGGCTTGAGCTGAGGAAAGCCAGGCATTCCCTGCCTGGATCCCCACCCTGCAATGTCCCTGGGGGCAGAAGGGGCCACTGAGGGCTCGGGGTTAAAGAAAAAGAAGAGGCAACTACTTCAGATGCTTTCCACACCATGATATTGTCTTTGCCTTTACCTTACAGAAGAGAATTGGGAGGCAGCTTCCAGTCAAATCCTCTTTCCCCTGAAAAATACAGGTTCTGATCTATGGAATTGCTTAGCAAATTTCTGCCAGCCCTAGTGAATTGATAGGGTTGATAAATCCTGGTATATGGAGAACTGGGAAAAGTGGAAATCTTTAATTTCACTGTTTTCAAACCGCTGTTTTGATTTATCACATTGAAAAGATCTGCCATTTTAAAAACTTTGCTTTCTTTGTTTAACAAATATTAATATTTTTACTTAAATTAAAATCAATGACCTATTTCAGCTGCAGTTCCCCACTTTTCAGGTGACTGATGGTGTTGGCCATCGGTTGCCGGGGCAGGGTGCGGGGCCGTGCCGGGCGGGGTCGGTGCCAGCTCGGAGCTGCCGCCGCACCCTCCCCTCTGCTGGGGCTCTCTGTGCGGGCACGGCCGTGGGGCAGGGATGCTCCCGACTGCACCCACCCGCTCCGAGGGGATATTTTCAGCTGCTGGCATCAGGAGGGAAAATGCGATTCGCTCAAGTCTGTTGTTGTTTACAGAACATGTGTCCCGCACAAAAAATGCCATATGTGATGCTGAATATAGAGCCTTCTTCCTCTGCCCAAGAATAGAACTTTATCAAAACGAAATTTCCTGCTCATTTGAGCCCATCTCCATAGCAACAGCACTGTACACCTGTGATGTACAGGCAGAAGCTGTTACAACCTCTGAACCAGGCAGAACGAGCCGTGCTCCATCCCCCGTGGAAGGCAGAAGTGCATCTCTGATGTATCCACGGCACGTTTGGCTGTCTGCTACCTATGTGTGGTCCCTATGTACAATCATTTTAGTCAGGATTACCCTACTTACATTTGGTAAATAAATACAAATATGCTACTTACATTAAGTTGTACACTTGCAAAAATTCAATCTATTCTTGTCCTGAGGGAAGACTTTACAATGCAAACGTTACACGAAATAAAAGCTTGTGCTCACATTTGCTTCTGTGGCAATTTCCTAATTCAAAAAATTCATAAAATGCCTCACTCTTGCAAATCTGCCAACCTGTTAATAGTACATCATTAAAAGAAAAAAGCAACTGCATGCTGAATTATTTAAATATTATTTTAATGGTAAACTGGAAATAATTATGCACCTTTGGCTATCCAATATTGTAAATTGCTGCTCACTCCATAACTTTTAGTGAAATTAAACTCACCAATAAGAAACAAATGGTTGCATTTTTAAGCAACCTGAAATTATTTCCCCAGGTCATTCATAAGGTAGATCATTACAGAGAAATGTTTTCTTATGCAAATAAAAAATAGCCTGCTAATGCAATGTAAATTATATTTTAAGCTTCCTACATTTATTAGCTTATTTAAGAAGAGGCAAACTTCAAAGAAGGATTTTATTTGAAATACATGCAGAGTGAAAATCTCCATAATGATGGCTATTGCTCTCAGATATACTGTATAACACATAGATGAATTGTCTGTTTCTGTCTTCTGACGTTTGCATGTTCTTGTCTTTGCTTTCAGACCTGCTCTCTCTCCCCCTCTTAGCTCAGCACTTCCCATTACTGACTGCAGGGTAAGCTGCAAGCAAAAGGAGTGAAATATGATAGATGATACATGCATGTTGGCAAAGTTCATTGCATCAGGTTGCCTGAATTTTTAATACCACTCCTTGATACGGTGGGCTTGACTTTTTTTCCCCCAGTGTTATTATAACCCTCACTTCTGTGCCAGCAAAAATGGGGCTTCTGCTCCCAGAGCAAAATTTCCCATCCTTTTTTTCAGCAAATGGGTGGACAATGTTGTTTTTCTTTTGCAGGGCCCAGAGAAGCCAGGGCGTGGGGGCTCCCCCTCGTGCAGGCTGCAGCCAGCACAGTGCTTTGGTACAGCTGGTGACTGGATGAAAAGGGAAGGGAACTGATCTTTTATCCACACCTTAAGGACAGAAGGCAATGATCCCAAATTTTTTGTGGTATTTGTAACAGCGATTTAGTTTCTCTTTCTCAACTGTGCTTGTTTTCAGATTTTCTACTAGGAAATATCTGTCTTATATAAGCTGCTAATACTCTGCTCTAGGCAGAACATGGTGCTTGGAGCTTATGCAGGCTGATTTCAGGGGAACTAGCAGCATTATTGATTTTCATTGGGCTTATTAGGATCAGTGTAACATGCACTTTTGCTATACTAGATTGTATTTGGCTTTCATCATGAAATCTCATTACACTAAAAAGAAATGGAAACAAGTTATGCAAATAAAAGATTTTGCAGGGTACTCTAATGAAATTACTCTGTATCTGCAAAAACACACTTTGTATGTAGGTCATTCAAACCCTGAATGCTGCTGGTCAGACTGTTCTCATTTGCTTTTGAAAATTAAGAATAGATTCTCCAGCCTTAGCAGAATTATTTCAGATTTATGCTAACATAACTGAGGTTATAGCTTGATCCTTGAAGTAGTTGTGCTGTCTGAATTCTGATGTTGAGTCAGTGATTTAACTAGGAGAGGGAACTTCCAGTTGTTTGTCTGCTTGCAGCTGGAATGGATGATGTTATCACATTATAAAGGCGTGAAATCCACGGGGCTGTGGGCACACTGCTAAACCTCCAGCCAGGATGAGGAATGAGCAACAAGCTTGTTTTCACCCATCTTGCTCTTGTGGGACATCATCTTGTTGTGATTTGCCTGTTGACATTGGTTGAGGCAGCATGAGCTGGCAGCACAGCAGATCTTCTCAGTGCAGCATCAGAGGCATAAAGTCCTCCCTCCTGAAGCTGAGAGGAGATCTGGTTACCACCTCAGCTGCCCTCTCCCAATTCCCATTCCCTACCAAAGCTCATATGTCCAAACCCAGACTCTTCACCAGTACTCCTGTAGCTGCAGAGAGTGCTGAGACTTTCTCATGTTCTGCTGGCAGGGAGAAGGTAAAGTTGTGTGGTTCCTACCCTGTGAGTGCCTGGGCCGTTTGGGAGAGCAAAACTCCTCTGCTGTGTGTGTCCTGATGCTCCTGAAAAGATGTGCTCAGGGCTGTGCAGGCTGAGGATGGCAGCAGTGCCCTCTTGGCCACGGTGGGGTGGCAGAATGCCTGGGACATGTCTCCATGGGGCCACACCTCCTCTCGTGGCTTGTCAGCTTGCAGGGTTGAGGAAGGGGGTGTGTGTGCTTTGTTTTTTGTGTTTTATTGTCTCATTTCCTTGTCACTTGAAATTGGCAGCAGGGATAACGTTCCTCCAAGATCTGTACTTACTCTGTAAGAATGGATTGAGACTTCTGAGCTGTCAGGAGAAAATGTCCTCCTCTGACAGGTTTTGATGGTGCCTCTAAGAATAGCATATTTCCTAATGGTCAGGATGCTTTTCTTTTCAGAGATGTTCTACATCTGGAGGAAGCAACATTCCTTTGAGGAGAAAATGAATTTTGAAGAACTCTGGGAAGCGACTCCCAGGCTTCCTTTCCTAATGCATTAGTGTATTTCCGACCCTAGAGGGTGAGCTATATAAGCTACCAAAATTAGCAGAAAGCAGCCAGTTAAAAACCAACCTGCAGGACAGATGCTGAGAAGAACCAACTCAAGATACAAAGCTGCAATTGCAAAATTACTTGGGGAGTCCAAATTTTGCATTATTGACAGTCTGTAATTTAAGGACATTGCAGTCAGCTCTTAGGCAGTCTTGAGTCATTCCCTGTTGATCCAACAAAACTGTACTCTTCTGCTTGGAATTGCCTACTGGTTTTGTGGGGATTTATGGTGAAATTTCAGTGTGGACTAGACATGAAGGCTTTTTTTCAGAGTTTTTCAAACTCAGCAGCAAAATCCTAAAGGGGGAAGCTCTGCTAATATACGTGTGACAGTCTTATTTATTTGTGAAAAGGAGTGTCAAACTGCTGAACACACAGGTTTATGGAAAAGAGCTCTCCTGTGTTGCTGACAATTAGTATATCTTTCACTTGCAAAATGGTGCTTTCTGCTAATGCTATGGTATAGTAATCAAAAGCACCTAATCCAGCTGATTAAAAATTCCCTGTTGGGCTTTGCTGACCAAATGAATACAATTAGTAAGACATTTCAAGTAGGGAATTTTCTCCAAATACTGATATTTGTAGACCTTAAATTAAAACTATGATATGTAAAATTACATATCAAATGAAGAGAGATCTTATTCCTTGGTGCATCTGAGACCCATTGTTGATGTGTGGCAGGAGAGATTTTATTCTATAAGTGCAGGTAAGCTTTTCACTCAGACCTCAGCTTTAGAATCAAATTAATTGTGTGATCAAAGCATTTATTTTTTACATCCTCCCAAAGAAACCTAGCAAAAAATAAGTCCCCTAAGTAAGTTAGCTCACGTAGCCAGTGGTAACAGGTGCTATGGGTTGTTGTTGAGATGTTGTTTGTTTAATATTAATCTAAAATAATTTAAATGGCATCTTAATAGCCTTATTTTATGTCTCTTATTTTGATTTTAAAAATCAGTGCAGTTAATAGGGTCAGCCTGTGAGCCTGTGCTGGTTACCATGCCTTCAGTCATGTGGAATCCAAACAGCCATTATAATTTGTTTCTAAACAGATCAAGAGCTATTTACCATCTCAATGTTTTGTGCACAGCTGGGTGTCTGGCAAACATCCAATATCCATTAACATTTAAAAATTAGTCCCATAATGCATCTTTTCCGTGGCTTAAGGAGTATACACACTGACACATGTTGGGAACCAATTATATTTGCACCACCATTAGTCTGGCTGCATTCAACTTCCCAGTAAATGAGAGCTAATTTAGTTTCCAGAATGGTGTATCTTAAATTCATGCAATGACCTTAGCAAAAGCAGAGTATCTGAAGATATAAAGAGGAAGGAAATGTTCAGAAAGGATAATGCTTCCTTTTTTTTCTGCCTAAGAGTCGATTATTATATGACTGTTTCCAGTATCCATGCCTGGCCTTAAAACCAGATTCCTTTAATTCAATACTGCTACAATTCATGAGCAGACTTTGGTTGGGAAGAAATCACACTAATCTGGTAAACTAGCACACCCTCCTTGCTCAGATCAAACCTGCTAATGGACCTTTTTATAATAGCAATTTAGACCTGCCTGTAGCAGGTCTAACTCTTCAGGTTCCCAACTGATTTTAAGTGTTCTATTTTCCTACCAGCAGGAAAATAAGAAATACAGATTTCACATTCAGTGCTGTCTACATTGCTTGTGAAATATATTCTAACAATGCCATGGAAGTGAAATGACCCTCACAATTGCCAGTTTGGCATAGAATTTTAAGGAAAATGGAGAAACACAAAAATATTTTGAGAAGCATATTTGCCAAACCTCTGCTGCCATGAGAAATTCCTTCAATAGCATCAGAGGTGAAATGGGATGTCTGGCTTGGGGGATGAGTGTGTAGCACCCTTCCTTGCAGTGTGTCAGCTCAGCTCTCAGTAATCAGGTTCTAGACTGATTGACTTCTGCTGCTGCAACACACTGCACGAGGCTTTTCTGAGCTCACCCAGTCTGTGGCAGGCTGCTTAATAAAGCTAAATTGCTCCTACAAACACTACACTATTCAGCATCCTTTTAGAATTAAGAGCTGGTTTAAAAATAGTGTTTTTCCTTAACACTCATCTGAACCAGTTATAAACTCGGGAAGGCAGGAATTTTGTAAGTGGGTATTCAGCAATGCAGTGCAGCAAGCCTCCAGGTGAGGGGTCTGCTTCCTCCTGCAGCTGTGCACATCTGCAGTAACTCTGTCCTCTTGCACAGTTGTTTGAGTGGAGTTAGCTGTAGGATTCTGTCTGGAGTGAGGCTGCAGGCTTATATACAACTAAAGAAATAGTTATTTACATATGTTTAAAATACAGTATTTAATATCTAAAACTTGTTCTTCTGTTACATCCATACAGTTCAGAGTTAGCCTTTGTCAAGTATTTCTTTATTGTATCAGCACCTTTTTCCATTTACTTTTTGTGCAAGAAAGTATCTTCCAGTGAGAGGGCCTGTTCTTGAAACTGCCCTTTTGGAAAAGTTCACTGTACAGTCAGTATTTACAGATGCTGTTTATACTGTCTTCCTCTCAAAAGACATGGCTTTTTATTTTATTGCTTTCTGTGAAACCCATGCTTGTAGTCCCTGACAATAATACATTTTCATGCATCATTGGCAATACAAGGCTTCATTTAGACTATTGATTTACATTCTTATTGTATTAGGACTTGTTAGTGTTTCATACCTTCTTATTGTTTGGTGATTGACCTTTGCAGATTTACAGTACATAAGCAATTAGCCGGTAATAGGTAAAATTAATAAAGAAGATTCCTATCAAATTTGGGGATTCACAAATCTATCATGTTGTGGTGCTGTCCATTTCTTTATTTATATTCCACACAGCTGTAGTTATAAGCTGAATTCCAAGAACAGTAAATCCTGCTGAAGGCTCCTGAGCTCCATGCAGGAAGAAGATGATGCGTGGCGTGTGTACAATTTGCTGGGTGAGTGCGTAGGGATGGGAACTGGCAGGAAGGTTGAACTGTTTTCTCTTTCTGTCTTGATAGTCTCTTTTGTTTTTCAGCTGTGGATTTAACAAAACAAAACTAGAGCTAATTTTAATTTTTAATTAAAGTCAATAGCTTATGTTCATTCTGATGTATTTGGTACAAAGAAGAATAAAAGAAAATACAGAGACAAACTTGAAAGAGAAATGCATTTCTTCAGCTTAATTATTTAGTTTCCAACTAAGAAACAGCTCTGCAGACGTCGATTATCCTTCAGGGATATCTCAGAAGAAGTGAGCAATTAGCTTGATTTTCTGTTGAATATGTAGCTTGTGACTCAGTATGTGATCTATTAAAAAGATGATCATTCCTTTTAAACTGTGTCCTGATATACATGGAGCCTGTTGATGCAGATAAAAGTCAGTGCAGCAGTCCAGTCCATCACCATGTGAGACACAGCTTTTCTGTCTTGCTGCACAACAGACAGTGGTAATTTTAGGTGTTCTAAGGATTGTAAGAGAAAGGTGAAAGAGGAGGGTAATGCTCTCCTGTTAAAAGGTAACCTGGGATACTGCTTAACACTTTTTACAGCTTTAAGCATGCTTTCCCTTAGAAACAAGAGTCTAAAAAAGGGGCAACATTTCTCTGGTGAATAAAAGTCCTCTGGCACCCGTGTCTGTAGGAAAGCAGTGACTGTTCTGCCCCCATCAGCCTGGAGTCATGGATGGGGCTGTGCATGGCCATCAGCAGCTCAGGAAATTCAGGCAAGGCTGCGTGGGAAGGGCTGGGGAGAGGGGCAGCAGAAGGTGTGGCCATCCTGCTGCCATCCCACCTTCCTGGGGAGCTCCAGGCCTCACAGGATCAGTACTGGGCCACCACCCACACAGCACCATGGTCCTGGCACAGACTGCACCAGGCACACTGGTAAGAAGAAAGCAGGAACTGGAAGGGATATTTGTAAGAGTTGTATCATAAGCACATTTTCTGAATACCAGCAGTGGTGCAAATTTGTCCGTGAGTGCGTGGAGTCTGCTGCCACTGCCCTGCTTCCAGATTGCTGCTGCTGCTGGATTGAGAATGCCCAGACTGTGGAGCTGGGGGTTATATGTCTGCTGGCACTTGTGTTGCACAGCTGGCTGGAACATAAAAACTCACAAAGTGCCCAGATTTCACACAGGAAAAACAGAATGCACATTTTTGCAGTTCATGTGCTCATTTTTTCTGGTTGCCTTTTTTTTTTGATTGGTTTATTTAGTTTGGTTTGTTTGTCTCTTATTGCAATGATGATGTTCAAATTCTACTACAGGGAGATACTGGAGGGTTTGAGCTCAAAAATGAACTTTAAGTAAGTGACTTGCATGAGGATGAAGCTTGCAGATGTACTGGATGTACTGCCAGGTTTCCTGTACACCTCAGTCCCACTCTGAGCACCTCCACCTGTTAAACTGTGCTCCTCCAAAGGCACACCGAGCAGATGCTCAGCCCTTGATGGGCCTAAATTAGTAGGCACCTGTATTTCTGACATTGAAGCTTCCATGGTATCTGAAATCTTGCTTCTGGTCTTGTTTAAAAGTGCCACAGTCCTGTCAGGACTGAGCAATGTGGTACCTAACTTGTACCTTCATCTGCAACAGGAACCCAATGCTTTAATGTTCCATGACAGCAAAACCTGGGTCTCATCCCCTCAAGGCCAGACTGCTCTGAATCCTTTCTGCACCTTCCCACCATACTAATGGGAGGGAGGGGCAAACCTGGGCTGTGCTCCCTTTCCCAGAATTGTGGCAGGATGTTGAATAATCCTCTTTCTGCCTTTCTGCAACTAATTTCAAGGCCATATAAAAGAGGGCCCTGTGCACTGGTGTGACTGTGGCTGGTGTGGGCACCGTGGGCTCCCTGTGGCACAACCCCTCTGCTCCTGGCATGGGTTTCTCCAGCCCACATGTGCACAGCAGCGTGGCCTCCTCTGCCCCTGGGCCCGTGGAGCATCCTTCTTTAACTCCTTGTGCTCCTCCACTCCAGCCTGGGATGGGCTGTGCAGCCTGGGCAGCCATGGGGTGCAGCTGTTTGTCAGGCTGGACACAGGTCTTTTTGCATTATTACTGTGAAAGTTACAGCTCATCTATGTAAAAATAAATGTCAGAAATGCTTGCCCACCTCATCCTTTATTTATCTGCACTAATTAGGCATCATGAAAGCTACTGGTGCAAGACAGCCTGTCCTGCTTAGAGATACATATAACAGAAGATAGTAAAGGTGACACCAACCCCGTGCTTACACACAGCCCAGCAAAAACGTCCTGTGTGGTTTCCAGGGCTAGCTGCAGTCCAGAAGCAAATTAGGTATTTTCTTGTGGCCAGAAGCCCAGACTAATAAACTCTGCAGACCTAACTTTTCATACAGATGGGTTGTGGCTTCCTGCATTGTGTTTCCATTTGTACTGAAAATTGTCCTGGATCTGGCATCACTGGATCTCTGCCAAGGCTAATGGGCCTGTCCAGCCACACGCTGACTCCTGAAGAGCTCCTCACATCCTTCTTGCATTTCTGTCCCCAGTGCTGAGGAGCAGCCCAGCCCAGGATCCTAAGGTGGTGTGGGGGCTTTTTGTTTGTTTGTTCTTATTTTTAAATAGTTTTATTTGTATTTGTTTTATTATTTTAGAACCTTTGTGGCTCTGCTGGCTTCAGGAAGGTGCTGTGCTCCACAGATGCAGTGAATGTGGGGTAGTGCAAGCATGATGTAGCAGGAGAGAGTAAGCAAAGGGCTCTCATGGGTGCCTGGCATTTGGCCAGTGTCAAACCACACCACTGATGATTTTTTTCCCCCTTGATGACATTTTAATTGAATTTCAGGAAAAAACTTCATTGTGAAAACAGGATAAATTTAGTTTATAAACAGAAGCATTTGGGGTAGACAGCTCTAACCCAGGTGAGACAGTGCAACTCTTTCCTAGGTTAACTTCAGTTCAGACCAGATACAAATCAGTAAAAATTTGGTAGATAAGTGTCCTATCCTGTTCATTTTATATTGTAGATGAAAGAACTTTCCTTAAAGGTTTGAATTTGACACCCATTTTTCTACTTGCAGTGTACTTCTAAGGCTGTGACCAGCCTCTTGGCCTTCCTTTTATAGCTCAGCATCCAAAAGGCTACAGACTGGCAGGGTAACTACTAACAACACTGGGAAATCAAAAAAGTGATCACATTTTAGATTGGCAGTATTGTAGGATTGGGGTTTTTTTAGTTTGGGTTTTTGGTTTTTTTTTTTTTTTCCCCAGTCATGTATTAGGAAAGCAGGTTTTAGTAATAAAATTAGTGTTATGCTTGTTTAGTATGCTTGTGATATTGTGGAAGGAATTTTGGGACTGGTCAAACTGCAGTCATGCAGAAAATACATCACAAGCACATTGCTGGGCACTGTAATACTTGCAACTCTGAGTAAGAAATAGTAAGAAAGACCTCACCAACCATCTATGGCAAAATCAATCAAGTCAGCTCTGTCAGAAGGTTTTGGATCTTCTGCTGGGACTGGCCATTTCATCTGCTGTTTCTTACTGGCTGTTTATAGATTGCAAGGTTGCATCAGGTTTCTTGGCTCTCCATGCAACAAGTACTTTAAACATATCACAGCAAAATCTCTGAAAGCACTGACAATGTAATTTTTTTTTCATTCACCAACTAAATATAATATTATCCACTAGATAAAAATGATTGACATTTCTCAGGTTGTCACCAGCAAAATTCTTGAATCCCCAAATACCTTAACATAATTAAGTTATCTTCATACAACTTCTTCAGGGATCATAGTGGTACTGCTACTGAATTTCCCAAGGAAACTCAATCTAGACACTCATGCTACAGACATGTTAACTCACAGCTTTTCCTCCTTTTGGCCTTTTCAACTATACCAACCAATTTCAAATAAGTCTGACAGTAAAAATACCACAAAGATATCAAATTACCACAGGCTCTGTGGCAATCTTCAATGCCATCACTCAGGGACAGCATGTTTTACAGTGTCCCTGCAGCAGCAGGGCATGTGGAAGGGGAAAAGGCTGTGCAGCTGCTCCAGCTCTGGGACAGGCTCTAGCTGCAGCGCCACAGTGCCACAGCAGTGCCACAGCATCCTGGGATAAGATGTGAACTCAGTGCATAGCCCCTGCCACTCCTGGAATGGCTTGTTCATGCATGAATACCTATTTTCCAAAGAGATCTTAGTGACTTCCAGAAGAACAGACCATGTCCACAAGGCTACCTCTTGGTGCTGGCATTGCCTTGGTATTTGTCTGGATACAGGTGGGCCCCAGCAGGAGTCCAGGCTGTTCTGCAATGTCTTCTCAGTTGATTCATGGTGTCTTTGTAGAGGCCCATGGTACTGAAGTCATACACAGGACTTAGCAGTGTTTTCAAATTCTTTTGGGAAAGAGAGAACGCATTATAACAAAGTCATCAACTAGAAATATTTAGAAAAATGAGCTGATTCAGATTAAGTCTTTTGTAATTCTAAGGTTTTATCCGTGGTTGAGTTCAGTCATGATTTTGTTTTGTTTTGTTTTAAACATGCAGTGATGCCATGCCCGACGCATGTAGTTAAGCAAGAACAAGGCTTTGTTAGGGTTTATTAATTATTGAGAAATAGCCAGATTGGCCCAAAACAAGGTATCTCAATAGAACTGTTGTGACACCAGCTACACTTGTGTGTATCTACCTTGCCTAGATGTGGCAAACTGTTCTTGTATATGGACTTCATGTTATACATATATGCAGAAGTGTTTGTGTGTAAGGCAAGTGTGGATGCAAATCTCCCCATTCTACTATAAATACCAAACAACATATTAAAAAAAGGTTTTTCCATTTAAAACCTCCCAAGAGTTTCTTTTATTATTATTATTATTTTTAATGGGTATCATCTTTTACAGAACACCTGGGATAGGGCTGCTTTAGCTTCCATTGTGTTCCCCAGCCCGGATATGCAGGACTGTGGATGGGAAGGATGGCTCTGCCCCCCTCACATGCTTCATGTTGCTCCTGCCTTTGGCTTTTTCAGAAATGCGTGTTTCCTTCGTAGGTAGGGCTGATGTGCCATCTGTTGGGGGGATCAGCATCCCCAAGCCACAGCCCTGCAATGCTCCTAGACAATGTAGGAAATGTATGACTGGAATGTAGCGGCTTGCATTTGCATTTCACACATTCAGCTTTGCTTCACACATTCCCCTCTCTCAGACATGATAAAGGCAAGGAACGCTCTATTTCTTGTCAGCAGGGATGGATGGCACCCCTAGAAGAGTATGCATTTGAAGCAATATGTTCTGCATCACTGACGTAAGCCAAGATGCTGTTAAGGCAGGGCAGGTTTGTTTTCCTATTCAGTGCTAGTGAGAGGGGCACTCGGGGACTTGGTGTCCTTGAATTTAAAGAAGATTGAAGTGTTGCATTGTTCAGAATGAAGGGGAAGAGGATGGGAGCTGAATGATGCTGCAGCAGACGGTAAACACTTGATTGCAAGAGCTGAATAGGCTTGGCCTACATTTTGAATCTCATCATGGTCTCTTTTATTTCACTCATTTGTACCCCCGACTCTGCAGTCAGCCCCAGGTTTACTCCTGCTGTTTCTCAAACATTTTCCTTCAGATCTGTGATGCTGAGTGGGCATCTTGGCAGAAGAGCAGCACATGCCTTAGCATCGTTTATGAATGAGGGATGCCAGGGTAGTAATGTACACAAGATAGTTTCTCCCTGTGTTTAGTCTTTTTAAGATTGAAAGTTGTCTTCACGAGATTCACCTAGTAGTCTCTAAACCCGCATTTCATATGGTGTGGAAGGGCTGTAATGGTCAGTGTGCAGAAATATTTCTGAATTTCTAAAAGAAAAATTTTATCTGTAGCAAGCCCTGTCCTTTCCCTTGCCCTACCCACCACACAAATCCATCACTCGCTCTTCATTTCCCATTCCACCTGGGGAAGGCATCAATGTAGTGAATGCTAAGTACTGAACTCATTTGCAGCTTGCCAGAGCCACTTCTGATATTGTTTATTTTCTGCTTACCTTGGAATAGCTAACAAACAGGGAGTTCATGGGAGGGGGGATATGGGGGGGGTAACACTTGCAGAGAAAAGCCATAGCAGTTCCTAGCATAATTCCTTTAAATATCCAGATTTTTTTTCAAATCAGTCAGTGGAGACCAAGACATATGTAAAGTTATAGTTAAAATTAAGATGGGAATAGAAAAATACTGGTGTTTTAGATCTAGCTTATATTTGACAGGAATGACCAATTCTGATTCTATGCAAATGAGTTCCTTGCTGAAGATGAAGGAAAGAAATGGAGACAAATTTGATGCAATGCATTCGTAATGGAGAAAACAACTTTTTGATATATTCACAGGGCTTGTTATATTTTTCTCTTACAAAAAAGTCTCTAGAACTTCAAATTATAGCTGGAACTACAGATGCTTTGAGGGACTTTTGAACCTTTGTCTCCTTGTCTCCATTGTGTGGATGATTAGAACGGTAGCAAACAATCATGACTTACTCATCCTTTCACCCTTTATATACAAACTAAAACGTTTTTTTGTCAATTTATTCAATACCTTACAGTTGATTCCCAAGGTCTCTGATAGATACATCTTTGATTCTCATCATCCTTTAGAATGATATCTTAAAAATATATAAACTAAGATACGTTACTGTTTGATGCATGCAAATGCATAAAACAGAGTATGAAGAATGATGTCTCCACTTTTTGAAAACAACAGCATTTGTCAAACTTTTTCTAAATTTTGATCCACAAGTTCTGTAGAACATGTTTACAGCTAAACTTCCAACTCTAATTCCTAATATTTCCCTAGTAATCACTGCCCCGATCACCCTTGCCATTTGTTTGTGTTATATGCAGAATTTTGGAAAAAAATTAAAGTAGCTCACTATAGAGGTTAATTCAACTGCTCTCTGATTTTAATTTCTTATGTCATTCAGGCACTGAAGGCGCTGCAATATTTGCATGTGGCAAAGCTGGAGAAACTCCAAGATACGACTGTGTCCCTGTTAGCACATTAAGAAACGAGAGGCTTCAGGCAATGGACGGGTGGGATTTGGTCTGTGGATGTGATCCCTGGCTCTGCTTACACCCTGGACATGTCCTGATTATGGCTGTTTGGAGAAATGTTCGAGTCTGCATCAAACAGTATGACAATGAGCAGGCCTGAAGGGTGGACCCACGTGTGTGAGTACCACCTTCCTCCCTGTACTGTGCCCACCAAGGTCAGAGACTGCAGTCTCCTACGTGACATTTCCTTTTGTGCCCTTCAATGCCACCTGTAACTTTGATCAGGGAGGGGAGAGCTTGAGGAAGGCAATATGAGACCCAAGTGGCACATGAGTCTCTCACTAATCAAACAGCTAGAGAAACAAAGGACAGCTGATGGGTTATAACTGGGATTGCTACCCTTGGGACTAATCCTGGACAAAACATCCAACCGTGGGAAAAGGAGGGTAGGGAGCTGTCCTGAGGAGACATCTAGTGAGGTGGCACTGGTGTGTGGCACTGTGTGAGTGATCCCTGCCCCAGCTCTGGGCATCAGCCCCATGGCACAAATTGCTCAATTGTGGTCCTTGGTGCTCTGGATCATGTGTGTCCTTCCAACTCCTGGTGCTGCAGTGGGTAATATCCTGCATGGCATTACATCTGGTGGTGATCCTCACTGCAGAGAGCATGCAAGAGCTGTGCAGTGCTCAGGGAGCAGCAGCAGGGCAGGCTGCAGTAGGGAGAGACAGGGTTGAAGCACTTCCTCATAGGCAACATCAGAAGTATCAAATCTATAGCTTAAGATCAGAGCTTGTCTCAAAGAGACAGGACCTTTCCCTCCTCCCCTTGCTCTGCACTCTGCAAGGCAGCCTTCCAAAGGCCTCAACTTTGTTTCACTCTATGTGTTCATTACTACTTTTTAATGACTGAATTCTCACTCAACCCTGAAATAATTTAGGGAAAAACTGCATTAACAAGCAGACTTGCTAAGTTCATAATTAAGGTATTTTAAAATATTATGGGTGGAAATTAACTTACTGTGCTGTCTGTGGAAACAGTGCAGAAGGCAGCAGGTTGTCTTGTGGAATATTTATGTAATACTTGCTGGTATTGGCTGAGGACCTGGACAAATCCACAGCAGCTGAGCACTGAGGTTGTTAATATTGGTGGAGCAGTGGCTGGAGTGATGTCACTCACACAGTGCTGGCGATGACATCCCCTGAACTGATGGTTCTTTTTCCTGTTTAATTATGTTTCTTCTTAATTGTGTCTTTTAAGAGGAAAGAGGGTATCTTTTTGACAGGAAACTGGTGCTAGAAGGTCCCTCAGTATCAATACCAAAAGTCTTGCTCCTCTGCAGCCTAAACATTGGGGCAGCTCACTTTCTCTGTTCCCTCTGTCAGGAAAACTGGGAATGGGGCTGGTCAGGACATTGGTGAGGAAAACATTTTGGCAAGAAAAAAGGTGTTTTGATGAACCTAAATTGCTTAACAGAATTGGCAGGCTTTTGATACATTTATGTTGGATAAACCCATGAAAAACCTGACAATGTTTTGTTTGGGTTATTTTTGTTTCAGAAAAGGAAATGAAAAGTTCACTGCTGAATGCTTATTTAAAAATGACTTCTCAATTCAATACTGACTACTGTCATTTCAGGAACGGGAAATAATTTAAACACAAAGAAAACAATAATTTTTTTTAAAAAAATGGATATTAGCAAACTGTATTGGTTTTACATGGCCTGCTTTTGGTAGCTGGGGCACCACAGAGGTGGCTGCTGTGGGAAGCTGCTGGAAGCTTCCACCATGTCCAGCAGAGCCAATGGCTGGTGGCTCTGAGAATGGACCTGCTGCTGGCCAAAACTGGGCCTGTGAGAGAGGTTAGTAATGCCTCTGTGCTGACATACTTAGGAAGAAAATCTAAACAAAGTCACATGGTTTTTCTTCTAGTCAGAGAAGAGGAGGAGGTGAGAACATGTGAGGGAAACAACATGGAGACACCAAGGTCAGTGGAGAAGGAGGGCAGGAGGTGCTGCAGGCACGGGAGCCGAGATTCCTCTGCAGGCAGTGGTGAAGCAGCTGTGCCCCTGCAGCTCCTGGGGATCCACAGGGAATGCAGAGATCCACACACAGCCTGTGGGGATGCAGAAATCCACAAACAGCCTGTGGGGATCCACGGGGGATGCAGAGATCCACACACAGCCTGTGGGGATCCACGGGGGATGCAGAGATCCACACACAGCCTGTGAGGATCCACGGGGGATGCAGAGATCCACACACAGCCTGTGGGGATCCACGGGGGATGCAGAAATCCACACACAGCCTGTGAGGATCCACGGGGGATGCAGAAATCCACACACAGCCTGTGGGGATCCACGGGGGATGCAGAGATCCACACACAGCCTGTGGGGATCCACGGGGGATGCAGAGATCCACACACAGCCTGTGAGGATCCACGGGGGATGCAGAGATCCACACACAGCCTGTGAGGATCCACGGGGGATGCAGAGATCCACACACAGCCTGTGGGGATCCACGGGGGATGCAGAGATCCACACACAGCCTGTGGGGATCCACGGGGGATGCAGAAATCCACAAACAGCCTGTGGGGATCCACGGGGGATGCAGAGATCCACACACAGCCTGTGGGGATCCACGGGGGATGCAGAGATCCACACACAGCCTGTGAGGATCCACGGGGGATGCAGAGATCCACACACAGCCTGTGAGGATCCACGGGGGATGCAGAGTTCCCCCTGCAGCCCGTGGGCGAGGTGCCCATGCTGGAGTGGGTGGATACCTGGAGGAGGCTGTGATCCTGTGGGAGACCTGCTGGAGGGAAGGGGCCCTGCTTCCAGGTTGGAGCAGCCTGTCCTTGGAGGACTGTGTGCCATGGAAAGAGAGACCCGTGCCACAGCAGTTTTGGCAGTGCTGTGTGCCTGTGAGAGGGACTCAGGCTGTGGCAGGTGTGGTTTGGCTGCTGCTTGTGAGAGTGGACCCACACTGGAGAAGTTCATGGAGAGCTGTCTCCCGTGGGAGGGACCCCACAGCTTCACAGGGGAAGGACTCCTCTCCCTGGGCAGTGGAAGAAAATCTTGGTCATGAACTGACCCAAACCCCCATGCCTTGTCTCCTGCACTGTCTGTGGGAAGGAGGGAGGGACTGGGGGGGGAAAGGTCTTTGAGGGGCTTATTTTACTTCTCATTATCCCCCTCTGATTCTGGTAATAATAAACTCACTTTGTAACCTTAAGTTGAACCTGTTTTGCCCTTGAAGTGTTTTCTCCCAGTCCTTATCTCACTCATTGACATTTGAAATCATGGGAGAGAAAGGACAAGGCAGAGCAGCAGTCCTGCTCCTGCGACGGGGGGAAAGGTGGAGCTTCCCCTACAGCTGCTCTGCTTGGGAGAGGCTGAGGAGTTGCAGCACTGATGGCATGGACATCTGTATGAAATCCAGTGTAGTGGACACTCCTGCAGCAGGGTTTGCAGCACCTGTAATTGGATGTGTGTGTACCTGTGGTCCATGCATACACCAGCAGGGAGTCAAAATCTCACTGGAGGGGCTGGTGGCAGCAGTGTGGGACAGTCCCCTCTCACATCCCTGCTGCATCAGTCCATGGAAGCAGAATGAGGAAGGCATTAGGGAGGTGTGTTTTAGGTGCCTTTTTAAGTCACTGGAGAAAAGTCTTTCACATGAGGCTATGCTGAGCCTGGCAGGGTTAACCTTAATCACAAAAGGCATCCACACTGAAAGTGAAGATGTTGACAACCTGTCAGTGAGATGTGATGTCAGGATGTGAAAGTTAGGAATGGAGATGTGCTAGGTGACTACAGGCACTCATCTGGTTGTGTTTCTCTCAGACTGGCTTGTGGGAAGAGCAAGAGTTAACAGCTAAATTTGTTTTATGGCCAGTACATGTGGTAAATAAGATTACTTATAATGAGATTAGCCTTGGACAGACTAAACCAGTGTTGAGTTCATCTTGGTCTGAGGCAATCCTGAAGCAATTGTAGCACCAGAGAGGATGTAAGTGGTGCTGGCTGTCCCAGCGTGCCAGGGCCATGCCAGGAGGTGGTGGCTTCTCCTTTTGGGGTAGAAAGAGAACTGCTGCAGGGAACAGGTTCTGTGAGCAATGCACCTCGCTGCAGGAATGTGATGCAAATGGATGTAATGAGCTTCAAAGGATCATCTCTGCTGAAAACTGAGTGTGGTTAGAGCTGGAAATATTTGTGAGGTGCCATGTGCTGTGCCCAGCAATGGGAGGTTTGTCAGCAATGCTCCCAGCAATGCTGGGCAGCAGGGCACATGAGTGGGCAGAGCTTTGGGTTTTGCCTGGGAGCAGCAGGAGGTGGGGCAGGGCGTGTGGAGCCCCTCCTGTGACCCGAGGGGGTCAGGCACTGGCCAGCACACTGGGATGGTGGGCACCTGCTGTGGCCTGCAGCCCCCCAGGGGTATTGGCTGGAGGCACAGGAATGGATGTTATCAGGGGCAGGGAAGGGAATTAATGCAGCCTTAAATAAATGTAGCTTGAACGAGACACCTGACAGCATGTGTTTGTGCTGTCCTTGAACAAACAGATTTTGTCTGGGATGGATTAAATTAGTTTTGAGTTTAAAAATATAGGGAATAGAAAAAAGCAATCTGGTAGCAAAGTCATTGGCTTCAGAGGAACAGTCCTGCATTTCCACATTATTTTCTCAGTGTGTTGCATGCAGCTTCTCTAGAGGGGCCTCCCATAGAAAACAGCACCAAAAGGCACAAACCCAAACAGAGATTTAGGAGAGCAGGCCCAACCCTCCTCAGGGTAGACCTGGGGTGTTCCACTGAAGGCACAGTACCACTGGGGAGAGCTGGATAAGAGCTGGATAAGAGCTGGACATACACTGTGCAGACCTGGCCTCAGAAAGGCTTGTATTTGCTGATGTATTCTAAGTCACCAGTTCTGACATCCCACACACTTAAACCGTCCATTAGATCTCTGTGGTCTTATGGTGGTGTAAATTAAATTAAATTCTGTCCATGTAGTGCTGTTGCAATGCAGAACTGATGTGGTGGTGGTTTCATGCCAGCGCAGTGTTATCCATCCAGCCTGTCCCACTGGGAATAGCTCAGATGTCTCCCTTAGTCCAAGGTCTCTGCTACAGTAATGCACAAGGCAACAGCAAATGGCAAATGATCATCATTTTAGCAGACACAATTTACATTCCTACCCCTTGGACCCTTTTATTTCCTTGGCCAAATCTCACTGTCATCCATCAATTTTTGATATTCAAAATCTAAATAAATTTGCTAATTTTTTCCAATCAAATATGAAATGGTTATTCTACTTGCAGTAATTAATCTTTTTAACACATTTAAATGATCTTTTAACAGAAGAAAATACGACCTAGAAGTCTTTGAAGCCAACCTACTCTTTTCTTTTCCCGTTGCTTTTCACTAAACACAGTGTCTGTAGTGCCAGACTAAAATTATGCTGCTTTAACTTGATAAAGTACTGCATCAACAACAAAAAAGGAAACTATGACAGAGAAATGAACAGAAAGAAAAAAAGTTTGTAGTACGCCAGGCAGGCTTTTCTTTTCCATCTCAGATTATGCAGTGTTCAAAAGTATCCAATTTGAAAAACTGACTCAGAGCAAGCTGCTAGTCAGAGAGCAGGCATGGAGGCAGACACAAAACTGCTTGCAGACCAGATTAAGTGAGCTTACTGCCAGATCTCCCCCCAGCACACCAGAGATTTAAGCAAGCTGTGTCCTCCAGGGCAGTGGGGGCCTGGCCAGGGTCCCCCCTGAGCCCCAGCCTCAGCTGTACCTGCCTCGGCCCAGGTGGGCATTGTTTGCTTTGAAGGCTGCCAGAAATAGAGATGAACTAGATGGAACAGTTCAGCATATTAAATTGTCTCTGTGCAAATTGAGAGTAAGCATATGAAGAGGGAGATTGGTATTTGCTATATTTCTCTTTCTCAGAAACACTATTAGTGATCTCCCACTTCAGCACTTCACTTGTTGGTTAGTCCCCATTCTCCAAATGCCACTATGTCACAGAGGGAACATCAGCCCAGAAATAATTAGTATGGCAATTTGGCACTCACTCTTCAAATTACATCTAGCAGTTGCATGTAAAATTGTCTGTAGAAATCATCTGGCTCTTACCAAGAGTTAGTTTAATAATGGAGCTTGTTTTGTTACTGCCACTATTATGTTGAAGTCTGGTGGTTAAGAATTGTTTCCCCCTCTTGCTGATGGAAACATCTAGCAAAAGCAAGAGGAACAAAGCCTTTTCTGCTGCAATCTGCTTTGCTGGAGTGAGGAGTCCTGACCTAATCTCTCTTCAAAATATAAATGTTCACTGATGTGGTTCTCTGGAGAGACCCACCGAAAATGCTGGATTTCATAAACATTATGGATTATTGCACCTCTTCCTCCTATCACTAATTAACTATTAATTGGTGCAGGTAAGACCTCCCACTTCTTATGTGACTACTGAGCCTAAACTGGACTATGATTCTTCCTGGTACAGAGGAGGAAAGGTAGCAGGAAAGACTGAAAGACAACACTCCAAACCCAGAGAGGAACCAGCTTTTCATTGCAGAAGATCCAATGCCCTCAACTTGAATTTTACTCACCTCCATCCTTAATGGATATTTTCATGACACTTATGAGAGAAATGCAGAGTATATTTTTCTTTCTGCCAAAACCCCCCCATCTTGAACCTGAGAAAACTTCAATAAGGGGGATTTTTGCCCCAGCAGGTACAGTCCCCTGAAAATGTCCCAGTCCAGCACGTCAGTATCATCCCAGCAGCAGCATTTTGTCCAGCCTTCAGCAGATTACTAAGTGACTTAGCAATCAGCCTTTCCTATGACAGCAGGAGGTTCTGCAGCAGACTTTGCAGGTGGGATTTTAAGAGCAGGAATAATAGATAATGATGGGGCTATGTCAAAGGAAAATACATCCCTATAATGTGGACATTACAGGATTTCTGAAGCTGCTTTCGAAATGGGTCAAAAGAATATATCCAGCAGTGCAGGGCCTCTGGAAAAAGAAAACAGGCAGCCAGTGTACTAGATGGAGAACAGTAAACAAAAAGGAACGGGGTGGTTTGTGCGTGCATGTGTGTTTGTGCTCGTGCCTCTTGGGCTTTGCACACCCCCAGAAGCTTTTAGAGGACAGCAGGTACTGCCCATCAGCTGGTTCTCTGCAGCTGGACACACACACATCACTAGTGAATGCCAGGCAGTGAAGGTTGTTTTGGGCACCTTTCCTTGACTTAGTCATAGGCTTAGTGTGTAACTATGCCCTTGGTGACACAGATGATATGTGGTTTTGAACATGTGCAATAATGAAAAGCTTTAAATACACACTATAAATATATCTTCACCAGGCAGGTTCTTTGGCTGTGTGCTTTACAGCTACTCCTTAGACTTCATGTGTTGCATTTTTCCTATGGATTAAAAGTAATTGATCCTGATATCATGACAGCTGTGTGGCCAAGGAGCTAGGTGGGGAGGGAGAGATGAAGTTGAGGGAGAGAGGAAGGTGTGATTTTCACTGTCCATTTATTCCTTGGTGTTAGTGCTTGCTTGAACTGCAGTGCAATTAACCAAACACCTGATGCTTATGCATTAGGGCACCTGATGGTGTCTGTAATGGTACTAAGTTATGAGCACTCATGGAATGGGGTGTTGTTCTAATTGTCATACTTTTCTTCTGGCAGTCTTTAGGTCCCATTGGATTAGTAGCTCCTGTAATGATTATGACTGTCAAATTAAGCCATCTGTAAACACTAAAACTTGCAAGCTCTTACCAAATTCACAGCACTCATGTCTGGGAAATAAGTTCTGCATCTTTTCAGCTGGCTGTCAGGAACATTCTTAAATGGTTGGCATGTGCCTTGGTCCCTTTCTCCCAGTGCATCCTCTCCCTGTGCTCTCCCAGCCAGTGTCTCCACCCTGCTGCTGTGGGGGAGGTAGCAGCCACACATGGCTGGGGTGTGCTCTGCCTGCAGGGTGTCAAGAGGCTACCCTGAGTGGCAGTGCCTAATTTATGGCTCTGAGCAAGTCACAGTGAGTTACAGCCTTCCCAGCAGTGAGGCAGCCCCCTTGGAACACACGTATTTAACAACTCGAACACGAAGGAGTGACTTGTGCCTTAAACCAGGCTTAATTCCTTGTCAGAAACCAAACAGGAATGAAAGACCAGGCTCACAGGGTGCTGTTCATCCTTATGCCTTGGAGCAACCACAGAAGATGCTACAGAGGCTGCTCAGAGAGGTGTCACCAAGCAGATCTCCCTGTAGCTGTCTGTGGGCAGCCCTAGGCTGTGTCCTTGGTGCCCCGCAGCAGTGACCGAGCTTCCTGCTCATCTCCAGTGCCAGCCCACCTTCTAGACAGGGTTCCTGTTGGTAAGCATGATGTGTAAGTAATTATGCAAACCAAAGGTGCACTGTAAAAACACCTGGTGTTGCTCACACCACACCAGCAATGTTAAATGGCTCCAGGCTGCTCTTCCAAGTGCACAGACAGAACTACTGAGGAGACGAAGGAAGAAACCCAACCTCATGGATGGGCTGTTGGAGTTTCCTTGTTTTCTGCCAGGTTTAAAGGATCCGCTGGCTGATGTCATGGGCTTCCCTGTGTGAAAGCTGGGTCAGAGAAATCTGGGATGTGTCATAAGAACTTTTAGTGGTGAGACTTCTGCTTGTTCTTGTCACCATAGCATGGCTGGCTGAGCAGCTCAGAGCCTGCTGTGAGACAGGGTTGGGGGCTTGGCTTGAAAGAAGCAGAGCTCAGGCCAGCGGTGTTGGCTGCTTGCCGAGGGTTAGCAGAACAGAGGAGTCATTGAGATATCCTGCCCTGAGACAGCTCAGGGCTTTGAAAATGCCTTAGGTGACCTTAATTTTGATTTGGGGTGTGCAGTAATGAGCGAGTGGTGTGATGAATGTGTAAAGCTGACAGAAGGCACTGGCGTCTGTAAAGAAATAGGATGTGCAAGGTCAGGAAAGGTGTGCAGGGTGAAGCGATGTTTCAGAGGCAGTGAGCATGCCAGGCTGACTCATGAGCTGAACTGTGCAATAATCACAGGTAATTACTGCACACCAGCCAGGAGAAGGATTTGCATACACACCACGCTGGACCACAGGGCCCATTTGGGTTCTGGCCCACCCCGCTCACAGCTCAGAGCAGGCCGGCAGAGAGATGAGGAGCCATTTCCAAACAGAGCCAATATTCTGTTTGTTTCCCCATCCAGCTTCCAGACATGACATTGAGCCATGATGTGCAAAAGCGAGGAGACTGAGCTACTGTCTTCAGAGCAATGAAGGGCAGATGAGTGCCTGTATTCATCTCCTCAAAACATGTCTGCACTACAGGAATGTGCTTTTGAAGCTACAGTGAGGAATTCTCTTGTAAGCCAATATATTTTTTACTGAAATAAAAACAATGGAAATCCTGAAAAATAATGAAGCCCTGTTGGACAGGACCTCTCAGGCAACACAGGCTGTGGTTTACCAGCTAAGGGGCACGGCAACATATCTGCCTGGGTCTCCTGTAACAGAAATCCCAAGGGATTCTCATTGTCCCAGGGGGAAGGTTTTGAGGCTGTGTCCTTGCAGTAGGAAAATAACTGTAGTACCTCCACTCTGGTGCAATTAGGGCCCTCGTGTGATTTGGGTTTACTGTCCCCTTCCTCTCCCTTGACCTTGCCCAGGTGCGTGGCTGGGTTGGTGCTGATGGCAGTGAGGGCACATGTCGCTGTGTAAAGACACAGCACAGATGAATTCTATCCCAAAGCGGCTCTCTGAGTGCAGAGAAGAGCACAGATTTTCTACGTGCCTGTGAACAGGCTCCTTGAAAGCAGAGCAGATGTACAGGTCTTGTGGTGAAGACTTCCCCTTCCCCTTCCCCTTCCCCTTCCCCTTCCCCTTCCCCTTCCCCTTCCCCTTCCCCTTCCCTCAGCACTACAGCCAGGCCCCGGGCCCTGTTGTTTCTCCGGGCCCTGTTCGGCACCCTCAGCCAGCCCTCGGCCGCTCGCTCGGTGTCGGCTCAGGAGTCCCGGCTGCGCCAGGGGTGAAATAACACCCGGTCCGGCACAGACACAGCTCTCTGTTCAAGCACAAAACCACCTCAGAACAGCCCTCGGGGGAGAGGGAAGGGAGTTTTTAACCTTTATTTTATGGCCCGTGCAGGGAGGTGAGCGGGGACGGGGCCTGGCGGTCCTGCGGTGCCCGCTGGGGCTGAGCTGCGCCTCTGGAGCCAGCTGGCGCTTCCTCAGCCACCCAAGGCTTGCCCGGAGGGGCAGGGGCACAGGTATTCGCACCACCAAGGGGACAGGGAGAGGAAGGCCAGGCCAGGCTCCTGGTTGGTTCGAAACACACAGAGTTTTAAAATGCATTTTTTCTTTATGGTTGGACCAGAGGGATTTCAGTGACTTGCAGCTGAGGGTAACCCCCAAATCACTCTCCTATTTGTTGGATGTATAAAGTACCCAACTGCCATTTTTAATGCATGCCAAGTTCTAGGAAAGGACAGAAAAAATTTGGGGAAAAAAAAAAAAAAAGGTAATGTATATTAATTCTTGTAACCTTTGTGTGGGGGAACAAGTGTTGGATGCAAGGTTTTTGAAGCCATAAGCTCTCTGTTAACCATTACATGATATGATGTTCTGGCTAAACTTACACCAGATGACAAGTTGCCCAAAACCAAACGATGCAAAGGCTAACCATCACCATAACATGTAGCAGTCCAAACTCTTACCCTACAGCATCACAGTAGGTAAAATAAATTCAATCCTGTATTTCTTGTAGACAGCTCAGAGGATGCTTTCCATGTACAAAGAGAAACAAAGGCATGAGGTGAATATGGCACCAGCACAATCTGCAATGCGCACAGAGCCTCTGTGCTTAGGCTTTTTCTGTCCAGGGTAGGTCTTTCACCTTGCCAGCTACATAACTTTCTCCTTCTGGGTCTTTGGGCATTTCTTAGACAATGAATTGCCTAGGAGGCAGCACTTAAAATTTAATTCAGGTAGGGAAGGCAGTGCACATGAATGATACAGACTCTACTAGCCCTTGTAGACTGTATGATTTATACATTCACTCAAACAGCAGTGAATGAACAATATTATAGCAGGCAATATGCTATTGTGCTGTTACTTCTATGCCTTGTCTTTTTAATGAAGGGGTTTATACCTTCAAAGTTAATTAACTCATTTCTCAAAATCATTTACACATCTGCTGTTTCCAGTAAAACTTAGTTTCTTAACTTCTGAGTTATATTAAAAACAAAACAAAAACCAAAACTGAACTCCTCTTTGTATCAGACACGTTACTTCATTCGTAATGAGTTCAGATATGGAAGTGCTAATAATGATAGATTTCATGGGCTGAAATTGTTGTGTCATTTTGCACTGGTAGCTGAGCTGCTAGAAGGACAGTCAGATAAACAATGGCCATGAGCCTCTACTGTACTCAGTGTGCCATCACTGCTGCAAAGCAGGCTCAGTTTGGGGTGTCTCTGGTGTGTGCCAAGGCCCTTCTTGTCACTGGCAGACAGCAAGCTGGAGCTGAGGGGATCTCCGGTTGCTGGCTACACCTCTGTCACCACAGCCCCTGTGGCTACCTGGCACAGCATGTTATGAAGAGCTTTTCCAGCTGACTGTGGGGTCTGTTTTGGTTACTGCTGGCCAAACCCCTGGCTGCCAAGGGGAGCGCTGGCTGTTGTGGGGTTTCAGCCAAGCCCCACTTCATCCCAGGCCTCACAGAGTTGAGGAGTAAGCATAAGCACAGCACTGGCAATGGCAGAACTTCAGAAGAGCAGTGCAGGCAGGGCTGCCACTGCCCCTGCTGTGCCACACACAGGGAGCAACTCTGCTTCCTTCTCCTGATGAGCAGACATATTATTTTAATTAAACTTTTGTTTCAATAACCCTTACGGCATGTGGGCATGGTTTGGGAAGCATTAAACCCAAGGTAAACAAAGAGTGTAGCACTCCATCTGCTTTTAACAGCAACACCACTGTTTGGGCAGCACACAGAGCTGGGTACTGTTAGTATTTACTGTGGAACACCTCATGCCAAATTTAGCCTACAAGCTGATCACAGGCGTGAGGTTTCATTATTTCAAGTGATTTATTCTTTTCTGATGCGAAGAACACCTCTTCTCTGCACCAAATGCTGCTTGTAAGTCTGCTTTTCCACTTAAGGGATGCTAAGCAGAAGCTAACCAATGAAATGAAGGTAAATTTAATTACAAAAACCATAACGTTCTTCAAAACCAACAGCTCACTCTCTCTCCAGCAAGGAAAAATACAAATAGAAACCCTTTGGCAATGCTCAAGAAATATCTGGGGTTGAGGTGAAAGGGGCACAGCTTGACAAGTATGCTGAAAGCTGAATGTGGATTACCCGTGAGTGCAAAAATGAATAAATGTGTTTTATTCCATTATATTAATGAAATGGTTAATTTGGTTGCTATAGCAACAAGGAACAGCCATGCTAAAAAGCTAAAGGGCCATACATAATGCCAGATACAAGGTCTCTCTAATTCTAAAGCTGATTTTCTTAGCCACAATACAAGTGATGTGTATTTTCAATATCACCAGCTTTTGCATCAAATCCTGAAGCTAACGCAATAAATAGGCCAGTAGCATAAAATAGCATATACGTTGGCAGCTGCTAAAACTTATGAAAGGGGTTTACCTATGCACAGTTATAGGAAAGGACCCACAGAGTGCAGTGTGGGACCCTTCAACGAGACTGCTCTGTGTGTGATGGTGAAGCAGCCAATGTGTTACCATAGGCAGCTCCTACAGTCAGGGAGCAGGTGCCTGCAGGGGCAGCCACTGCAGCACTAGCCCAGACACCATCCTGACAGCCATTTCACCTTATGGAAAGTAGACTTTATGTTCTTTTCACCTGCATTTCATGTGATTTTGATTAAAAACAATAATTCTGTAAGGTTTCAATGAGGAACCCTGCAGTGCTTGCTTTTGTTTAACATGAAAGCCATGGACAGGGTGATATGCATGGTCTTGCCAACAGCCAGAGAACAGACTGTAATTACTGAAGCCTATGCAAAGGAAAGAGGAGTGTCCACTCTGCCCTTCAGAGGAGCCTAGGGCAGCCCCTGCACAAGCAGGGCTCCCTGGGAAAGGATTGCTAGGGAGGGTCACGGTGCTGCCCAGCCCCAATGCTTCCAGCAGGCTGGAGCCCTTCACCAAGCACAGGACCACTTCCATTCCTTTGGCTCCCTTTTGTGACAGTGAGATTTATCAAACACCATGTCACTCACTCTGCCTGTGACAAATACAAGGCAACATAGCACACTCACAGGAGAAACAGAATTCAATGGCTCCCCTTGTTGAACTCACAAAATTCAGCCTCGTACACCTGCACAAGCAACATGGGTGATTTTTATCTGCAGGCCATCTGGTTTGCATGAGATTGGCAGTTATGTTCCTGAGAAACATAATTTCTCAACAATTGAACATAAAGCTTTCAGTGATGAGGCCTAAAACCGTCTGCAACAGGTAGAAGTAAAAGCTGTGATAAGTAGTCTCTAGACTAAACAGGTGAGAACAACGTCCTTTAGGATGATAATTAGCTCCAGTCAGTGGCATGTGCTTCTAATCAGCAATTGTGAGTGCGAGCTGGAGCTGGCGACAGGAGGCATTTGACACTGTTTGCCTCTTGCTGAAATGCAATAAAAGAGAGCTCACCACTGGAGGCAGAAATGGTGAGGAGCAACGTTAACTGTTATCACTATGCTGAAGTAAAATGTTTGAACTTACAAAAAGACAAGGCAGATGAGTGGTTGCCACTGTTTTAGTCAGCTTGTATGAAAACCATTTATTAAGATTCTCCCGGACCTTACACAGTACCTCAAAACCAAGTAAGAAACAGCTTTGAACTGTTTGCTGCCCTTAAGGGTCCTGGTTGCCAATAAATGTGAAAGGCCCATGTAGTGCGGACAGATGAGTTCTGTGTAATCTCCACCTCTAGAAGGTGATGCTGCAGTGGCCCTGCCATGATGTGCAGAGCACGAGGAATCTTCCTGCACCTACTGCCTTGCAGTGTTGAGGGTACACGAGTGGGTTGGTATTTCTACAGCACCACAAGAAACCCCAATAGTTCAGAGGTTTGTTAGCATTTGTCAAGGGACAGATAAACTGAAGAGCTCAGTGTTCAGCTGCTGAGCCACAGAAGGACTTTGTTCTGCTCAGGGCTGAGTCCAAGCTAATTCCCATACCCTGCCTCAGCATCCACGTAGGTGTGCATGGGAAAGGTTAATAACTTGCAGTTCTTTTACAGAAAAGGAACAATTGCATTTCCTCATGGTAACTTTAGTGTGCTTAAGCTAGAAGGGTGCATGTGTGTGTTTACTGTTAAGATCTGGATAGTTTAGGGCTTTCTTTGTGCAGAGGTGGTAGGTGTTCCCTTGCCAAGTTGACCTCCAGCTTCACTGCTTGATAGCAATGAAAAGATCTGCTTTTTTCATTTTCATTTCACATCACAAAAATCATGATGGGCAAATTCAGACCTCTGAGAAAGAAGGGATAAAAGCAGGATCTCTACTCCTGGGCAAGGCTAGCATGGATGTTTGCCTAAGATCCAGCAGGCTAACCTGAAAAAGAGTTATTAAAAATTGATCTCCTGGAGTAACAACTGGAAAGATTAATTTCTCAGAAAAGAAAGGAAATGGCAACCACAAAAACAAAGCAACCCAGATGGCCCATAAGCAGACTAATTATATGAAAGACCCAGAAGCAACTCTGAAGTTACCAATCCAGCTGCCGAGAGTGTCTGCCAGGTTGCCAGATGTTGCCAATGAAAACCTATCTTCCACAGTTCATCAAAGGAGTGGAGCTGCCTGGTGAAGTGAAACCTCTGCCAATAACAATAAATATTTTATCTAAAAAATATTTTCTACTAGGAATCTTTGAAAAATATAAAATTTTAACAACATGTCCAACCCGATGTTACAGTAGATAAATAATGAAATGTACATACAGAGTGCATTGGCAAGATCTTATTGGTAGGAAATATCTATGCTTAACATTTTATTTCTAAGGCTATAGTCTTGGACTGTGTTAAACAAAGTGGTTTTATGAGGCATGAGGTTGATGGCACTCAGCTGGGGTTTGGATAATTTGCCTTGAATCTAGCCATTGCTTTTGCCATCTTGAGATAAAAGGCTTAAAGACAACAAAGCTGGAGGAGCCAAAGGTGACAGTAGTAGGCACTGGAAGGTGGGGAGGCTGCAGAAATGACACTGAGCCACTCTCTGGCTGCCAAGTCACCTCTCCCAGAGCTCTGTATCCTCCAGGACACAACAAAGAGGAGCAGCAGTTCTAGGAGGATAACTTACATTTTGCTCCTGCCAGATTTTAGGAAGTGAGCAAATGGATGGCTGCTGAAAAGGCTTCCTCTAGCAATTGGTAAAGGATCCAAGAGAGAGCAGTATACACGTGCAGGGCTTCAGCACTGGACACACAGGATGCCTTGATTCATGCAAAGACTGTTTTAATTTTGCTATGAGATCAGATTAGTATTTCATTTTAAATCAGGAAATTATGTATTTTAAAATTCTGTGTGATTTTTAAAAATGTGTCTATTAATGTTGCCAATCCAGTGCCTTGGAAATATTTTGTCAGTTCATCCTAGAGGCCAAAACCTAAACTGCCTGTATAGTCTGTTAGTGAGGCAAAACATCTCTTTTTTCCAATGAACATGTATGGGTGCATTGGGATTCACACAAGCATATTTGGCAGTAATTTTTGGCCTGCAGAGCATCCACTAGACAGGGGGAGCATTTTCTGTTCAGGAATATGATATGAATAAGAATTTGCTACCGGAGGATGAGCTATGGCACTTCTATCATAATTTAATTTGTCAAATATAGTTTACAGTATTTTATAATAATAATAATCAATAGCATAACATGTCTAAAAACTGCAAGGGCTAGGGTTGGAGGATGTCAACCATCATCTCTTTAATAATACATAATTCCTTAAATGTGCAACTAAATCGCTGAAATATATGAGCTTAATTTGGAACCTCTTACACTTTGAAAATTCATATCTCTTTTTTAATAACTGGTTACAGAATTTGCAGACTAGACCAGATTTTTCTAATTTGTTTTCTTAGCTCTTAAATGCATTAAATGGGATGATTCTTCAAGACCAATGTGAAAAACATATAAACCTCAGGAATATGTCCTTTGTGGCTCTCTCCCCTGCCTGTTTACACCTTACCTTACCCTGATGACTTAAGACATTCCTGCAGGAGACCTAAATGTGGCTATTTCTCTGAGTTCCTGCAACACACAGATTTATTGCTGACTGTCCGAGTTAGAAACAAATCAATTTGGGAATGCATTTCCTGAAACTGTTAACTGACTTGACAGAACAAGAGTGGGGCAGAGGGTGGGTAGTAAGAAAGAGGCCTCTATAACATAACTCATTATTCCTTCTTTAGTAAACAAATTATAGTCTTGATTCACAGAGAATGCCTTTACCTCTCCAAGGATTACTTTATAGCCACTGCAGAATACTGAATGTCCTGTGACTACTGAATATTCTTGGAAAAGCTCTGATTTTGCTGCTACATTCATCAGGTACCTGTGCTTAGATACTTAAATTAGGTCTCCTGGCGTTGTCTTGTATGTAAAAGAAACCACAGCACCAGATGTGGTACCTTCAGGACAGTAAGATAATTGGGTCTGGGGATGCAGGAACAGAAGACCTGGAGAGGCTGCCCTGCTCAGCCACAGGTGACACAGCAGTTCTCACCCACAGGGCTTGTGGTAGGCAGGATGTAGAATAAGAAGTACATGGTAACAGCCTGGGAGAAGACAGCTACTTTTCCTTGCATCTGCTGTCTGAGAACATAAAATGTTATTTTCTGACCATCTGATTTTGATGTCTTTTTCTGCCCCACTCAAGGGCATGCTGCTTCTTAGGCAGCTCTCAGCAGAGGGACAAGCAGTACATGCAGTGACTCTCCAAACTTTGTCACAACATTCACAAAACAACTTGTTCTTCCTGTGAGTCCACAGTAGCTCATGTAAGATAAGAAAACACTGCAAGCTTTAAAGAAGTTGGAGGTAAATACTTTCAAAGCAGTATGACTGTCCCTCTTTCATCTCAGTCTGAAAAATCCACAATGATAAACAGGAAAATTAAAATACAAAAACTGTTAGTGGAGACACTGGAACTGAGCCTGCCAAGCAAGCCCAAAGCACCAGCAAAACAGTGTTGGTGGAGCAAGGACACTAAATGAAATGACACTTGAAAATGTTCAAATTTACAAATGTGTGCACCCTGTGTGTGGGGGGAAGGAAGGCAAAAGGAAGACAAGTCAAAGGCAGACAGGTGCCAGAGAGGGGCAAAGAGCATGATACATTCAGCACGGTAGGCAATCAATGGAATAATGTACATGTGAATTAACTCATTAATGGTTCCTGGAGTGAATCTTAGAGATCATGAAACACCAACTGACAGGGCTCTACAAAGAAAATCTGTTTAGTAAATGCAAAAAGAAAAATCACAAACAAACCCAAGTTTGTTTCAACATTTATTTATAATTCAGCTTTCAGTTCATAAATCAAGAAACAAAAGCCAGGGTATCTTTTTAATCAAAGCTTTTGCTGCTCACAATACATGATGTAGGAAATTGAACTGATAGATCATTTATTATTGTTATGAAACTAAAGGCTTTATATTCTTAAGCGGAGTAAAGCAGACAGCAATATGTTCATATTAGAAAGTTCCTACTGTGAGTGAAAAATGGATTAAAATTGAGATATTGTTTAGTAAGACAGATGAATCTGTATTTATTTTTGGCTGTGCAACTGCTAGAACTATACACAGCACTGGGGAAAATCACCTTGCCAGTTTGCCCTGTGTGTCTGTGTTTGGCAAACGCAGCCTGCAGGGTGTGTGGTCCGGTTGCACACAATCAGATCTCTGACCTGAAACGTGTACATTCTGGAACATTAATTGGCACAATTAAAAAGTTATTTAGAGGATGAGCTTGGAGCAAAAAATGTCTCTTCTCAGAATCCTGAAACACAACCTGGACTTCCTAATAAGCCATTTTAACTGTTTGCAGAGATGCTACAAGTGTTCACTGAGGGGGGAAAGTAATGATCAAACCGCCTATGCAACACACAAATCTGAAGAGTCCAGCATGTGTCAGTGCAAAGCAAATTTATTCTATAAAGTGACTAGTGTGAAAAAGAATTAGAAAGGATTATAAAAATACACTACCATATGTTGTAGTAGTTGAAAGTGATTAATCCAGTTCTTAAATCCTATTTTAAACTCCCTTTCATTTGTATCTATAGAAAAATAGAAGCCGCATTGCTTTGTTTGAATGCTATGTAGTTAATTACATCTTCTAAGAAACTCTTTTAGAACTAAATGTAATGTTTAATTACAAAATGCTCTCCTTGAAAACAGTTAGCTTGTACATTGATTTGTAGTTCATTAAAAATGCTTTCTTAATTATATTTCCAGCCAGAAAATACACAGAGATTAAAGAGTCTATAGAGAAGTTTTGAAATCACAGCATGAATTGTAACAATAAAGTCACACTTCAAATAGTGGACAATGGACAGCCATGACCACCTTTCTGTAATTTCAAAACTTAATTGTTGCAACTATAGTAATTGGAAAGCAGTGCTCATTGTAACAGCTATCAGTGGTTTTTATAGTAGATCTGCAAGGACTAATTAGCAAGCCAATCAATTGCATCAAGCAAGCGTGAAGTTCCCCTCGGCTGCGGGCCGGGCGCCTCAGTGCACGGGGTTCACGGCCAAGGGCAGCCCGCGCTTGGGCTGGTAGGGGGTTGTCCTGGAAACCATGCGGATGCAGTCGATGACAGGGCACACGCTGAGGCACAGGGTGCAGCCTGTACAGCTGTCAGTAACCGTGGGCAGGTGGGTTTCGGGATCAAACTGGATAGCCTGCAACCAGGAACAAACGTTATTGATGTCACGCACAGGAAGGGTCAGAATTGCTCCCGTTCTAGTGTCTGCATTTCCTGCGCTACAGCACTTGGAGACATCTTGGTGTGATCCTGCACTGCAGCTATAGCAACTGTTCCACTGGCAGGGAACAGAAAAAAAAATCCCTCTCCAGACACTGAAATTAGAGAGGTGGGCCAAATTACACCACGGCGAAAGCTCACAGGACACAAGGGCTGATTATAAAAGGAGAAGTTTGCTCCACGATATTTAAACTCCCAGAGGGTATTTCTCCTTGATGAAAAGGAAATATTTCCTAAGATAGCAATGTGTTGGGGTTATTGTTTTACAGGAGACACCAGATCACACCTGTATGGCTTCAGCACAAAGGCCATCACAAGGCATTCTTTTGACTTTTACTTTCAGCACAGCATAAACAATCGAATTTAATAAACAGCAGAGAAAAACAGCTTGTGCCTCGTGTGATTACTTTCCTTTGCAAATCTTTGAAAGGAATATCTGAGTTTGGGGCAGGCAAAGCTTGCTTTAGTTCTCACGTTCCATGCAGTGAATCCTCATTACCAATTAGGGTGATAAGTGCATTTGGATGTGAAATAACAGTTGCAGTCTCAATGATACAAGCTCCTGCTTATAATGGAAATTAAAAGCAAAAACAAAAGCATCACACAACCGCAATGTGTCAATATCTGAAAAGCATGACCAGAAAAGTAAGAAAATTTGAAAAGCACCAGAAACACTGAATATCCACTTTGAAGAGTTTAGGAGGGAAACTCAGGCCTGAAAGTTGAACTCTGGCAAACAAGCAGTGCCTTAGCAAATCTCCTTGACCACTGTCAGCATCTGGGGGAGGCAGGGAGGTGATGGGAAGTACGGGTGCTGCTGCAGGTTGGCTCCTAAGGCAGATTTGAGGCATTTGGGGTTTCAGTACTAGGAAGGCACAGAAGTTGCTGTAGCAACCAGCAAGGGCACGAAGTCTGTAGTAACTGCCCTGGATCTCTGAGTTTTACTTTAGCTTGAGCACAAAGAGAGCTCTGGCTCGTGAGTGTTTAAGGGGGACTCCTTTCTTTCTCTCTCCCTAACAACAATGCACATCTTGAAAGGGAGTTCAAAGAGGAAGAGGAAGTCAGGACTACAGTGCTGACTTTAAATTAAGGAAAGCTTTTCTGTTGGAGTCATACAAGGTGACAGCTGTGTAGAGCAGCATGGATATTTCTGAAAAAAGGGAAGCATAAAGCAGATGCTGCCTTGAAGGTGAGGGGAGTTGTTGATTTATTTGCAATTAAGAATTCTTTTGCAATTCTGTTCAATTAATTTCTTTTCAATTTCCTTAATTAAATAAGGAAAAAGCATTTTTCTTTTGTGCTTAGAAAACCTGAGGGTTTAAACTTTGGTTCTTTTGGTGTCGATTTTTTTTCCAGTGACAGAAAATAAAATTTACTAAATCTAAACCCAATCTCTTGCTCTCTAAGGGTTATATGAAAAATATAATTCTCCTGAGAAATCTGATGTAAGGGGAAAGGTGAAGATTGCAGTGTCAAGAAGAAATTTAGACAGTTAAAAGGCTACTATAGTAGTCTATTTTGGTATAAATACACCATTAATTTTCTTGTATCGGTGGAAAAAAAACTTTGCTCTGACATACTTGTTTCAAATGCAGCTGATTTGCATTGGAAGACTTCTTTCTGTGACTTTATGTAGTTCAAGTCATCAGTTGGTTAGACTGAATTAAAGGCAAACAAAAACTCACGGTATCCAGAGGACACTTGGTGTTCAATTAAAGTATTTGTTTTTGACAAGCTCTTCTCAGACTAAGATGTGTGGAAACATTCATGTAGAAATTACTATTTACTGCAGATTGGATTTCATGGAAGTTATGCTGGAACATATTTTCATTTTCTTAAAGAAAGTGAGTCCTTCTGTACTGTCTTTTTTACTGCAGACCAGCAGCTCCAGTGGACATGGCATGGCACCTAGACATGCTGATGTATTTCATACAACTTGCTACCATATTGAGCAATCAGAGAAATACTTTGCTGCCAACAGGAGCCTCAGCTCAAAATTGGGCCATTTTCTGGTGACAATGATTTCTGCAAGCTTCAACCCACTGCTTTAAAACCCTGGCAGTCATCCTGGAGAAAGGTTTTGTAACTAAATCAAGATCAAAACAAAACCCCATCTGCCTGAAACTTCAATTTGTTTGGTTACTCTGAGGGAAAAAGAACTGGGTTTCTTAAAAAGCATTTGGCAGTAAGACCAGCCCATGTCTCTCCGCATCCCCTTGGTGGGAAGGGATGTGTTCTTCCCTTTCTCCACCATGTACCTGAAAACCATCAAGAACTACATTTACTGCCGTTCAACTTGGGGCTCCTTCATTTTCTTCCTCTTAAAAAGAGCCCCAGTTGCAGTCAGGGCCCCGTGACAGTGGCATGGTCTGTGCAGCCCAGGACCAGCTGTGTTCCAGCATGGCTTGTGAGCCAGAGCCTGGGAGCATGATGGGCTTTGAATTCAACATTTTAGGCATCTGTTTTTACCACCTGCTCATTAACAGAAGGTGAATTCTTTCTTCCCAGCAGCAGAAAGATAACTCATGGTGCCTTTCTGCTAATTACAGCTGTGCTCTTACCTGGTAGCCAGAATCATTACAGGTCATGTAGCATTTGCCACAGTTGATACACATTTCCTCGTCAATCAGAGCCACAACTTGCTCTGTGTTGCACAGATCACCATATGTTCCAATATACTGCAGTGCTTTTCCAATTACATCCTAAGGGGAAAAAAAAGTTACTGACTCATTTATGAGATACCTAGTCGGTCTCTACAGCTGCACTGGAGTGCTCTCTAGTACTTTAACATGGAAGATTTGGCCATGCATTTTGATGATGATTAGGATTTTTCTTGTAAATTTCGAAGAGGCTGGCCCTCATACCCCCTGTAAAATACAAAGAGTTTTCCACAGAGGCACATTTTGGATGTAGGCAGTACTAGAACTATACATTGTGTACAAACACGTTCTACAAATAGGTTACACATTAAGTACTCAATTTTGCATGTACTGTTGTTTTGCCATGATTGGATGAAACTTCAAGGAACAAAATGGAATGTAAACAGGAATGACATGCTATAATCACATCATCTTTGGTCATTTCGCACTAGCACAGATTTAAGAACTCACAGCAAGGAAAGAAAAAACTGAGAGAACAATAACAGCTCTTCTCTCTTTAGCAAGATGCACAAATGATATGATCATCAGTTTATTGCAAATACTGTACAGAAGTAAGCTCTGGGTCTAATCCTGCAAGATCTGTTAACTTCACAGGCAGGAACTTGCTGCATCCACCTTACACATCAGTGCTGCAAAAGGTGTATGTCAGCACAGCACACACCAAAAAGGAAAGCTCTGCTACATAAATTAAATGCAGAAATGAGTCCAACCTTGTCTTCCTAGTCTGCTAAGAACTTGCAAACCCAGCACTACTTTCTGAAAGAATGAGGTCTACCTGGTCTTCAGCACTTGTACGTTTATGCACGTTTATGCAAAGAGACAAATTTCTTTGTTCACTGCGTGCAGTATTAGGATCTATGAAGTTGCTCTTAGTGACTGTTTAGGTAGAAAATTCAACCAAATCCTATGCCCAGGAAGAAAGACTGGCATATTGTACTGTTTCCTTGTTCCAAAAACACTCAAATGTTTTCCCTCTGCCAAACCCCATAGTTGCTGCCACGTGAAATACCTTGGTTGCATTCATTCAATGCTAAAAGCCTTCCAGTTCTTCTCAGCAACATGCAGGGAACATTAATGCTCTTTCAGCATAAAACAGCTATGGCACATTGCTAAAGGCAGCACGATGAGCGTGGACAGATGACTGTGAGCAAGTTATCACAGCGTAATGAGTTAACACTCATCACTTGAGCTGTGCAAGCTGACTTTGTGCACGGTCCAAAATCACTGCAAATTTGAAGTAAAATCTGTTTGCTTAAACTACTGTAAAAGGTCAATTAACTACTATGAAAGTGTTTCAGCTAATGCTTTTTACTAGAACAAGACTGGAACTCGAAGGCCTTTACTGTGACTCCACTGGTGAACTATGGTAACTAAATCAAATGTGATCTAGGAACTGCTTACATCCCCATCTTTCCATTTCCAGTTCTTACTCAGAAAAATTCACGGACTGACTGGATTTACAGGAGTTTTCAGGTGTCTGCAGTCTGCTGTGTCAGCTGAAATACTGTAGTGGTAGACTTCATCTCCAGTGTGTTTCAACTCTCATTGTCCTTTGAGCCTGCTACAGATTTCAAAATACCTATGTCTGTGTGACCCACTGGCCCCAGCAACACTAAGTATCCTTGAGCCTCTCTTGAGTGTATGCAGCCCCCAACATTCCACTGCCACAAATGCATGTTGCCCACAAGTGGTGAGCTGTGTGCTCAAGAATTGAAAAAAATCATGTAAAACTTGCAAAATACACAATTAAGTAGCTTTCCACTGCCCGTCTGTGTTGCAAAAGTATCAACAGGGGGAGATTCCTGATAGTGAAGAGCTTTTCAATCTAAAAACCCCATATGTTTAAAAAGCATGGGTAATTTTCTTATGGAGGTTCTGGATTCACACTATTGTTTGGATGTTAACAAAACCCACAGAGCTCAAGTGAGTTGCAGAGATGTACTACTCAAATAACCATGGAATGGATTGTCTTGCTTATGAGAGAAGACAAAAAGAACCTTACAAGATGATTAGCCTAGGAAGATGATGGCAGAGCAGGAATATAATGTCTCTCTATACATACATCAGGGAGGGAAAAGGGCTATTTAAGTTAAATGACAATGTTGGCACAAGAAAATACGATTGTAAGCCAGCCATGAGTAAATTCAAAGCTGGAAATTAGAGAAAGCTTTTTAAATGGGAAAGAAGTGAGGTGGTTAATGTCCTTCCAGGGAAACAACTGGAGGAGATGGGGGAGGCAGTCCAAGGTTTAGGGTAGCATTAGCATTAGGGAAGCTCAGGAAATGGTTGCTTGAAATAACATGATCGAAATCGATTTTCCAGCTACAAATTTACAAAGGAAATAACGTAAACAATGCATAAGGCATTGTGATTTCTGCATTTTTAACCAAGTCTCACTTCTCACAGCTCACAAAAATATACTTTTGGGGACTCAGAATCCCAAATAAGGAGCATGATGGCACTTTAGAGGCCTGAAAGTGATTTCAAAAGACTGTGCCAATGATTTACTGCTCATTTACACTCATTGGTGTTGTGTCTTTTAATCACTTCTTTCTCTCAAGCAAAGACTGTATATTTATTCATTTGTAAAATTTCAAGATATTATTGGCTAAAAAAGCAATGGTACTTAAAAGATGTTCTGCAGGTGCACTCTTTTACAGCATCTCAGAGCTTCTTGTTTTCATCAAATCTTAAATGCTTGGAACAAAATAAACAGTGCAGCAAGAAATAATCAGCTTTCTCTGTTTAAAGGCAGTTTTACTCCAAAAAGCAACTGTCTAAAATGGCACTATGGGATTCCAAACTTGGTATATATCTCAATGGCCTCTGGATCAAATTTGCATTGTTTACAGATTAATTTTTTTTTTTTTTTTTTTTTTTTTTTGCCAACTGCCAGACTTGCAAACAGAAGCCAGGTTCTGAAAGTCAAGCTGTGCTCTTTCTGGCTTATGCATTACCAGCAGCAATTTAAAAAACAAAACAAGCAAACCCAAACTGGAATTTCAGTTTGGTCCTAAGCTGCACCTTTGTGACAGCAGGGACCTAGAGTACTCTTTTTCATCACTGCAGTGCTGTCCTCCTCAACACAACCATACTGAAAAAACTGGGAGAGGAATGTAATCCTGCAACTGGAACTGTCAGGGAATTCAGTTGCTATGGAGAGAATCAGAGCAGAATCCATTAGTTTCATGTTACTAATGAATACAGAAGAAAAATTCTCTTTGTCACTAAGCTAAGCAGAGGTGGGTTTGAGTATACACAAGGAGAAGATCTGTTCAGCAGGATATTAGTTTTGGAATTCTACAATAGGTGCATTTTAATATTAATATATCAACCATTTAATGATGATTTCATTAGTCATCATATTAGTAAACCTATATCTGTAAATACAATTCATGGTTCAGCTCTGGTCCTTGTAGACCTGCTGTGCCCATCTTCATGCAGATGCTTTTGTAAAAGACCACACTGTGTTCTAGAGATGATGAACATCCCAGGCCTCTCACTAGAAAGCCATACACAGTACAGGTACTGCATGTCATAAAGCAGCTCAAAGGGAACACATGTTAGGGAGGTACCTGCCTTCCACCTGATCTTTTTCGGCAATAAAGGTGGTATGGTCAGAGAGCGAGAGATGAAAAGAAGAAATGTTAGAAATAAAACTATGGATTAAGGAATAAAAAGTCACCAGAATCTGAGGGTACATGACCAAGGTCAATTTACAGTAAAGTAGTTTATAAAAATACATAAAACTAACTTTTCTTGAAAGATTTGCTTTGCCAATACTTAAAAAAGGCTAAAAAAGGTACTCTGGGATTTAGGGACCTCTAAGCCTTGTTTTCAGTATAACAGCTGCAGTACTAACTGAAGTGGGCCTTAGAAAATAATTCAAATCATAGAATCATACCATATCATACAATATTTTGAGTTGGAATGGACCCACATCATTGAATCCAATTACTGTCTGTGCACAGGACAATCCCAAAAAATCACACTATATGCCTGTGAGTGTAATCCACTTAAATGAACCTTTGTGACATAATTCAATATGGTTTCTATAATGAAAATTATGCTTCTTGTATTGATCACAATTCTTTACGAAGACTATGAAGTAATAAATAATAAAAAAAAACCCTTAAAAAACCAAAACCCCAGTAATTTTAATGTTTTACAAGGCCTCTGACAGAGGCCTGTGACACAAGAGAGCTCTGAAATTAACTAGCCATGAAGTGGCTAAACAGAGCAAAAAATAAAGGGCTGGAATACAATGATCAATGCTCAGAAAAGGTAAAGTATTAGCAGAACAAAGTGTCTCAATTTTCTGGTTTAGCCATGAGGCTGTTTAATATGCTTGAGTGTGTTTCACGAAAAGCTTTGAACCAGAAGACTGTAGACTTGATACAAGTTTTCATTTAAACTAAATTACAATCCAAGGAACTTGTAGTTATTTTATAAAACTAGATGAACAGGTACTATCGCAGTGAAAAAATACAGTTTGACAAGCAGCTTATCAAAGTAAGTAACTTTTGCTGATCTTGCCAACAGATACATTCTAGATTAAAGAAAGCTGCAAGAGAAAACAGGGTCGGAGATACCACTGACAGCTCATGGAACTGTCCTGATCAGAGGCAAACAAACTAGCCCCCATAACTACTGTAGTGCAGTTGTTCTAATTAATCAACCATGATGTGGAATACTCAGTCATTCCAGTTTCACCAACAGAAGCACAGTGCCCTGGAGCACTGGGCAATGATTAATGGGATGAAATTTAACCAGTCCAAATGCCAGATTCTGCACTCAGGATAGAGTAACACCAGGCAGAAATATAACCAGAGCAGCTGTGCAGGAAGGGATCTGGGGGTGCTGGTGGGCACAGCTCGGTGTGGGTCAGCATTGTGCCTGGACAGCCCAGAGGGCAAAACCATCACCTGGGGTGCAGCAAACACGACACAGCTGCCAAAAGAGGTGACCATCCATCCCCCTGTGTGCAGCACTGGGGCCTCACCTGGCAGGCTGCCTGCAGCTCTGGGCCCCACCACTTCAGAGCAATGGGAAGGTACTTGTCCAGAGCAGGGCAACAAAGCTGGGGAAAGGGATGGAATGTTCTGTGAGGAGCAGCAAAGGACTTTGGGCTTCTCTAGTTTGTAGTTTGCTCTCTACAAACTGAGCTTTCTGAGTGGGGGAAATGAAGAGAGAGTTGGTGATCTCTCTGTCCTTCAATATTCCTCACCTCTCAAGAGGCTTTTAGAGATTTAGCACAGCATTGGACTAAATGTGGCTAATGCCTCCTGCAGTGCTGGCTTTTAGATGGGTGCTTACACATCAGCAAAAAAAGACTTGCATACATTGTATGTGCAAAAGACCATGTAAATGTATCTGTACAAACAAGAGTGAAAAATATTTCAAACACATATTTTGTGGATATTTTTCCAGCAGGTGGAACAGCATGTCATGCCCTAGCTGAAAGAGCTATGCCAGAATGTTTGAACTACCAAACAATTCCTACAGCAAGGCTTCTGGAATAACAAAAGGTAGAAAATAAAATAATAAGCAGATAAATGGTGACTGAATATTGTGGTATAGGCCCTAAAGGACAAAGAGCTAAATTATTAGGAAGAAAAACACAGGAACATAGAAGGAAAGAAATTAAAGCAATAAGGAGGCAACCTGAGGTAGGCAAATACATCTGTGGGAGCTGTACAAAACTGCAACTGAAAAGAAAAGATCCAGGGCACATACCCACATAGAGCAGAATTTCTAATATTACAGACAAGTGAGAAAAGAATAAACAACTCTGCCAAATATCAAAATATGCAGTTTCAATTAATATTGAAAAATAGAGAAAATAAAGAGAAAAGTAATGGGAAAAGATTTTGGATAATCACAGAGGGGTTTCAAATTGACAGATAAATAGCATTTGACAGCATGTGGAATTTATGTAAGTGTTGTAATTTACATATCACCAACCCAACAGCCAATTAGATGGATGAGGAAATTTTGGGGAGGCATCAGGAAATTTGTAGCAAACCCCCCAAAATGCAACCAGGCATTGCAGGGGTCATAGCTATTTCAAGGGCACCTATCTCTTCTTTCGGTGCAGGAATGGGGTCTAGAGTGCCCCGAAAGCCTTCTCTTTTTCAGGCTGAACCATCACAAGTCTCTCAGTCTGTCTACACAGGAAAGGTGCTCCTGCTGTTTGATCATCCTGGTTGCTCTCTGAGGGCTTCCTTGTTGTGTCTGACTTTGTCCAGGAGCTACTGTACATCCCCGCAGGCCTCTGGGAATTTCTCCCTGACTTCCTCTTTGTTGCTGCGCATTACTCTGGAGCTTGGAATAGATGACTTTTGGATATTACCAGCTTGCTTGGGTCTCTCTTTCCTCCAGGGCTTTATTTCATGGTCCTCTGTCAAGCAGATCCCTGAAGAGGCCATATTCTCATTCATCCCTGTGACTGAAGTTGCTGGTTCTTTCCCCCTTTTAAAATATGTTATCCCAGAGGCGCTGCCACCACTGCCGATGGGCTTGGCCTTGGCCAGTGGTGGGTCTGTCTTGCAGCTGGCTGCCAGTGGCTCTGTCAGGCCCTGGGGAGCTTCCAGCAGCTTCTCACAGAAGCAGCCCTGCAGCCCCATCTCTATCAAACCTTGCCATGCAAACTCCACGCAACACCTCTCATTGCTGGCTTTGTCATTCTGGTGAGAATGTTCCCTTGGAAAGAGATGGTCAGACTGAGAGGCTGCCAGGAGTCAGCTTTGGCAATGCCTGCCTTCTAATGGCTTCAGTCACATTTAACCAGAGGGGTGAGGAAGGTGATACCCTGACTTCTCTGGCTGAGAAGCTCCTGAGACACCACTCAGAAGTATTCAATATCTGTGTAAACAAATGTTTGTGTTTAGGGGAATTAATTTTCGTCTTCTCTACAATGGGCTCTCTTTTCTTCTTTTTAATCTCTCTCCTACTACTTAGCTTTTTTTTGCTTTTCTACTTGGAGTTAGGCATGATAAATTATTGATTTCACTTTTTTTTCTCCTAGTCTTCATGTCTGTTTTTCCCTCTTGCTAAATTTTTCCCTTCATTCAGTTTATTTGCTTTTGGATGGTTATCAGTTTTTTGGTTTTCTGCTGTTTTCAGAAGCAAGCCATCTCATTGAAAATGCAGTTATTGGCTGTTGCTTCTTCTTTCTCTTTTTCCCTACATCAATACTCTCCCTGCAAGGAGAACAGAACCATGAAACCTCTGAGGTCAAACAGGCTTTGAAAATGCTCATCATAGTGAGGAAAAAGGAGTAGATTTCTGCTCTTCGGAACTTTTTATATATATATGTAGAATAGAACCTCAGCACAAGAGGGGGGGAGGGATTTTCAAAAGCATGACATAAATCAAACTAAGCAATCCAAAAACCTGAGAGAGGTCTACAGAAGTGGCTAACTAATTGACTTAAACAGGACGATGATTCAAAATTTCTCCTTGTCTGGTTCTGCCATCCTACCAGTTAGCGTGGAATGCTGGATGTATCGGTAAACTGCAAAATTCTCTTGGGAATTGTGTGGTTTCCTGAGCCACAGCTCATGTTCTATTTTATGCTTGATCTTATTTCTTCAAGAATTCTTACACATCTGATCATGTAGATATCTGATATTCTCCCACATATGTAAGAAGACACTCAACAAGGTCAACAGATATAATTTTCATATTGCTTTATAAATGGTCTACATGAGAATCCTGATTAAAAAAAAAAATCCTATTCAGACTTGAAGTTTAAGTAAGCTCCAAAGTGAACACCTAGAATAATTAGCTCATGCCGTTTCATTTTATTGATATTTATTGACTACCTAAGGGAAGGGAAAAGCTTCAATGTATGGATTATGCAGTAGATAAGGGTCACAGGCTTTATTTTTACCTTGACATTTACTCATTGTAGACGGTGGATCAGCTGCTTAGACAAACATTCTCCAGCTTTAAAAGTTCAATCTCTAAACCTATGACACAGCTTTTATATGTACTGAACACCAGCCTTTGCCATCGATCCTACATGAGGGATGGAGGCATTTAGCACAGTGCAAGTAATCAAAAGGTATCATGCAAAACAGCTCATACTGTAGCATTCAAACTGAAAGAAATTCTAAACAGTTCTGCTTTGCTCTTCAAGGCATTACGCCTGCTTGATCTGCAACTACCATTCCACTGCCTGAATATCTTCATTCTGAAAAATGACATTAGGGAAATACCTACACATGTGCACCACAAATCATTTCCCATCGATTTAGGTTAAAAGCTAGAAAGTCTGCATAAAGAGTTGTCTTTGATGCCCTCTAACAAGCTTAAAAGCAGTAATAACCAACTCAAACTGTTAGAAATGACTGTGCATGTCAACTGCCTATCACTTCTTATGCATGTATTTTTTGTTACCTTGATTGCTGGAATGGGCTTCTTCGGAACAAAGTGTTTTTCCTCAGGAAGCTCAGCAGCCATGTTCTGTGCCTTAAGTTTAATCTTGTTCTCAGCTATTATCTTTTTGCGTTGCTCCAGGTAAGGCCCAAAACTGGGCAGTTTCTGAAACAAAAATCAGTAAACAGGATTATGCTTAGTAAGTGGGTGTAGTAAAGAGATGAGTCTGATCCCAAGGGTGAGACCTCAAGTCCATGCTGACTGCAACTTGCTTCTTATTCAGGAAGCTGAAATTGAAATCAGTGAGACTGCACCAGAGTGAGAAGTGAATAAAAATCAAATATGAACATTGGGATCTGACTTGGAAATATATACTGAATATTAAAATATTAATATCTCACAGCAGAAAAATAGCTGAATTGCAGGTCAGCATCCAACAGTCTATTATTTCCCCATTGCATTCCTGCTTATATATAAAAATGTATCATGTTAAATAATTCAAATGCATAACTTTATTTCTGTTTCATTTTATACTATGTGGAAAGGTATCATAAAATTATCAGTTTACCTAGAAGGGTTCCATCAGTATTTAAGATTTTTTGTACTAATATTTGAATAAATCAATACCCATTTTTAAAGCTTACAAACATGTATTGGTCAGTGTGATAACAGAAGGCTATTTTGACCTGTCAAAGTAAGGCTAACAAACACCAAATGAACTGAAACACACTATAATCTCTTAATTTTCATCTGTGTCCCACTTGCAATCTTTTCTGCAACATTTAGTCCTTGAACCCAATTAAGCAAACTCCAGAGGAAGATTTCACTAAATTGCAAAACTCATGTCTCACCCAGGAACATGAAAGAGCTGGATCAGATTTCTTAAAACACTCACCTTCCTGAAAAAAAGAAACCCTTTTGCTTACCTGGAAGAGATACGGACAACTGTAGTGTGCCACAATCACAGACTTAGGTGAGGAAAAAATAGTAGAAAAATGGACTTTTCCTTGATGCAATGGACCATGCCCTTCCTCCCCTGAAACTAGTTCCTTATTCTGCAGAAGTATTTTATCCACCTAACTCAAGCCTGTTCAGAAGCTACAGCAGTACTGCAGAAAGCAGCAGGTAGTAACAGGGGATACATAGCCTGAGCAGCTGCTGGCATTAATTCACGCTAATAATACAACCTCAAAGAGCATATCCAACAAGATACAGTATTGCTGTGCTTATCAATTTTTTAAGAGGGAATTTCAATGTGAATTTTAAACCCCAGATTATTTAAAAATTTACAAATTATTATTTTTTAAAATGAAGTAAATCCAGAAGAGGTTACCCTGCTCTTCTGCTAATCCTTAGGAGAAAAATTCCTCAGTGATCTCTGTCAGTCACAATACCCAACCTTGGCACCTCAGGCTTCTTGCTATGACAAACAAAAGCTTTCTTGGCTGCTGGGTTTTGGGCACTTTGAGGATACAGTCAGAGGATGAGGTCCTTGAAAAGCTCCCCTGCTTCCAAGGTTTGGTTTCTGGTCTCAACACATTTTTAACAGCAGCTCCAGCCTCGCCATGCCCAGGAGCTCTCCAGAGGCTCCTCTCACACAGGCTGAGACTTAACCCTGCTCTGGGTCACAGCCACAGTGGGTAAAAGCAAGACAGGGCTGGGGGTGCTGCAGGTCCCATGTGTCCCAAATGGAGGGGTGAGCTGAGTTTGCCTGCTGGCAGAGGGCTCTTATTTTGTCTGTTCTATAGGAACTTTGCTCCTGCATGTCATGTTCAAGGACTTCCTTACAGGCATCAAACTTTCCTTTCTAACAGTGCAGTTACTGTATGTGAAATGTTCTAGGACATCTTAAAATCAGGCTTTGAGAATTCCAGCAAACAGCAGGAAGGTGGTAGCCTTACATACTGAAGTCAAGTAAGGCAGCAAAAGCAGAATTATTTTAAACAGCAAAATGAGTAGAAGGAAGAATTTGTCTAATTCCAATCTAATCAATAGGCTCTAAAGCACACACACATAAACTCGATTCTCTATGTGACTTTGAGAAAACCTAAAGCTTTTTGCAGAATTCTAAAAATTATAAATTTTGATAAAACGTTTTCTTGTATGTCTACTAGGCTGAATCAATTAGAAATATATTTTTGGCTACAAATAAGTAGTAGCTGTGTCACTGAGGAACTATTTCCTCTCCATAATTTATGTGCTGATGCCAACAACTTCGGTTTGAGAGGGCAGGAGACCTGATGACGAAGCGTTTTTGGATTCTTTCCTGTCTGGCCAGGAATTGAATTGCTGACTTTGAGAGTAGGTAGCAAAGCTAATTTTGCTGAGGTTTTAACTGAAGTAGTAGAGAGAGGAGACAGCTGTTTACGGCTTGACTGATTGAAGATCATCTTTGGGAACAACGGCCAAATCTTTGCAGAATAAGACCTTTACGTTTCTGTTCTCTCAACATACACCAAACCTCCCAATTTCTACAGACAGAAACACTAAGAATATTGAAATTAAATAGGTGATCTAAGGAAAAGTGTGGAAAAATAATGTATTTTTGTGTATAGGTGAAAAGTGAATTACAAAGGCTAATTAATTTTCATAGTTGTGAGATGGAAGTATTTAGATTTTTGTATCTAACATAGCTGCTAGCTGGAATGTATAGCAGGCATTTTGAGAAGTGTGCAATGCCTTCATTTCCATAATTCAGATGTTTTGTAATGACATGCGTGCAGTTAAATTAAACCATATAATCCACATATTTTAAAAATAAATTATGATTACTCTAGAAAACTGTCATCCAATCTTCGTATTTGCTGTGCATTGCTGTTTCTCAGTCAATAATTTGGCTAAATGGAATTTAAAATAATTAAGGAAATATGCAGGTCTTGGTCCAGGCTTGGACACACACACAATGAGCTTCCAGTGACTTCACAGAAGGTGACTGTGTGCCCATACAAATGGCTTGCTTATTTTGTGTTTGGGGTCTAGTAGTTCACAAGCAGCCAAGCCAAATTTCATTAAACAACACTGAAAACTAGCAATCTTTCCTACAGCAATAAATAATACATGAAAATGTAGCCTCAGGAGCTTAGGAAGGACTTATTGATGGTTCCCCTTATGAGTAATGCACAGACATATGGAATGTTGAGGAGACTGCTTATTGTTCAGAGCTGCCGTTTCAAACATTTTGCAGTCAAAGGCCATATGAAATGGCAAAAAATATTTTAATGAAGTATGTTACTGGATATAGCAAAAGTGGAAAATGTTGAAATAACTGCAGAAGAGATGGATATTGAAGAGATTTTAAAATTAAGTCACCTCTAATCATTGTAGGGGACAACTTCCTAAGCGCATGGGGGATTTAGCAACAAAATTCCCAATGAAAGCACAAGCACAGAGCTTGGTGTGTTTAACTCTGTTTGCTGTTGAAATCTTTATACAGTACTTTTATTTTTTTATTTTCCAGATATTCCAGTGTCACTAAACTCTCCATACACTGGTATCTTTGTCATATCAACATCTGCCTAGAAAAAACAATTAATATGAATTTGTGGAGCATAGCAAGTGCTTTGAAGATTGTAACAAGCAGAGTAATTAGATAATTCTTGTCTACTTATATATCTGTATCAGTGATGTCTATAGCTGCATTATTTGTATCCATCTGTCTCTATATAGACATAATTCAATGTGTTTCTACTGGAGGGATAACATCAAGAATGGAGTCTAAATAAATATATTAAGTGGAATTATTTCATTGTTTATAATTGCATTATCACAAAACTGTAAGCTTGAAATATTTTGCTGGAGTATTTTACAGAAAGAAAACAAAAATCCAAATCCTCCCCCCACCTCTGCTTCCAAAAGCTGCCTTTTAACTGATGAACTGTATAAATCTTCAGCAACATTGTGATTTTTGTTTCGGTACTTTCTCCAGGGATTCATCATTCATGAATTTGTTCTTACCAAAAAACCTAAATCCTGCTCATTTAAAGATAACAGTATCTTCCACTAAACCTGTCTCTATTCAGATATAAAAAGGCATTACCCTGCCAATAGAGAACTGACAACTTAATGAATCAACAATGAAACTTTAAGCCAGAGAGCTTTAAGGTGAGTAAGTCTGTTTTGATTATAATTTATTCACAGATCAATCTAAAGGTAATTGAGCATACTATGAACTAAAAAAGGTGCTTGTTTCCTAATGGCTGAAAGTAGAGAGAATCCTCCAGTTCAGATTGCTGCAATTTTTATGGGCACACCAGCAAGCAGCCTAAGCAGTGGAAGAGGCTGGTGAACAGGGCAGTGCAACAGGCATCAGATGACCCAGACCTTATTCTAACTTGGAAACTGATCTGATCCTCACTCTGGGAAAATCCATGTATGTCTCCATCATGTAGTCATGGGTTGCTTATTTGGGATCTGTCTGCTCCTAAGGGGCTGGATGCCATCTACTGTTAAAAGACACAGATTTCAGCTGGCACAGTGTATTGAGTTTGCTCGGCAAGGTTTTGGTAATGGTGGGCTACAGGGGTTTGGGGAGAGGCTTCCCCTGTGTCTGATTGAGCCAAGGGCAGCTGGCTCCAAGAGGGACCTGCTGCTGGCCAGGGCTGAGCCCATCAGGAATGGTGGGAGTGCCTCTGGGATAATATGAATACCTCACTAGCAAAAGGAATATGAGGGAAAATGTGGGGCTGCTACTGGATGGAAAAAGGAACCTTGCCAGGGGTTGCAGAGGAGGCTAAGACACTGAGGGCCTTCTTTGCAGTCTTCACTTCCAAATCCAGCCCTCAGGAATCCTTGGCCCAGGAAAGCAGGGAGAATGTCTGGGGGAAAAAAGACTTCTCCTTAGTGAAGGAGGATTGGGTTAGAGACCATTTAGTCAAATTTGACATCCACAAGTCCATGGACTCGGATGGGATGCACTCACAAGTACTGAGGAACTGCCAAAGATCGTTGCTATTTCAATCATCTTTCAAAGGTCATGGCAGTCAGGAGAGATGCCTGAGAACTGGGAGAAAGCAAATATCACACTAGTCTTCAAAAAGGAGAAGGAGCACACAGGGAACAACCAGCTGGTCAGCCTCACCTCAAACCCTGGAAAGGTGATGGAATGGCTGATCCTGGAGGCCATCTCTAGGCAAGGGGAAGACAAGAAGGTCATCAGGACTAGTCAGCATGGATTCACCAGAGGAAAGTCATGATTAACCAACCTGATTGCTATGGCCCACAAGCCTTTTATTATATTTTCTGTCCTCTGTCCAGTTGAGGAGGGGGGTGATAGAGCAGCTTTGGTGGGCACTTAACATCCAGCCAGGGTGTTCACCATGCACAGTTAAGTGTCATCATAAACCAAAAATAAAACAAGCAACAGCCTCCTACAGTACTCAGTGGATTTGAAGTGTATGTTAATGAGATGGCAGCAAAAAGAATGCTGGAACACAGTAATTTTAACTAAGGGATTATTGGGGAAAAGTGGTCACAAGGTAAAGGAAGAACTTAGATAAATAATTCCATATGATACCCATAATGTCCATAATGGACATTTTGGGTAGCAGTTTCATTTAGTGATGAGGCAACATATTTAAAAGTACTGTTTCTCTCATGTGTGAATTTCCCACATTGAATGTAATTATTTCATTCCTTTTATACTTGAATGTTGTCTCCAGACTAAGGTCTGAAGGTGTGTATGTGTATATTCTCCAATACCTCTTTTGCACTTTCAGCATACTTTTCAGCAATTTTAAGTGACCCAATGTCCCTCATGAATCTGGAAATGAAATTGAAGCCAAATTGTCTTATTTCATGTACTTTATGTTTTTGAATTGTGGCAATCTCTACTTGCACATAGCAAAGACAGGTGAGAACAAGAATAAAGACTGAAAAATATTTGACAAACTGAACTGCTTAAAGAGACTACAAATTGCACTGCTGAAATATTCTCTACTGATTGCAGTAGAGATGCACCAAACAAAGGTCCACATATTTAATAGCTGTGTAAAGAGATGGACAATTTTCACAGCAAAACTTTGCCACATAGTGGCAAGCATTAGCGTGTTTTAGAAATCAAACAAGAGGTGACTCTTCTCTATGGCTTGTTTTTCTGAATAGATCTTTCTCTGAAATGTCGTAACCAACAGCTTTCCCTCAGAGGACAGAATAAAGGGGGAGAAAATACAAATTTTCTAAATGATTGGAAGGAAAAAGGTGATCAGTGAAGGTGATTCTTGGCAGAATCACAGAGTGGTTGAGATTGGAAAGGATGTCTTGAGGTTTAACTCCCTGCTCAGAGCAGCATCAGCTACAGCACATTCCACCAGTTTGTCTATGGGAGGCAGTGTTGAAAACCTTGCTAAAGGTAACTCCTACTGCCCTCTAATCTACCAAGTCAGTCATTTTCCCCTCCATAAATCCGTGCTGACTACTCCTTTCCTATGAAGAACAGCTGATCTGTGGTTGGTTTTACTATCCTCCTTAAATGCCACTTTCTTCTGTAATTGAGCAGAAAGGCTGGGCTTCAGCCCTTGGCTGCCTTGGCCTCTGGGAAGGTTTCTCACTGGCTTCAGAGAACCAGGGAGACAAACAGCAAGGCAGGTAAAATCTAAGAGTGAAACACCTTGGGAGGCTATACAGCCAAGTGACTACCTCAGACACAGTTAAAGGTGTGAAGATTGCAGACACAAATTAATAGCTTTGAGGAGAGTAAAACAGGTGAAGCAGGATCTCTGAAGGTGGGCCCATGGTATGGAAAGGCAATCAGATAAGGGAACCATTAACATTTAAGTGAGGTAGACAGTTGTCCTGCCCAGGAGCTACAAGAATTTAAATCAGGTTTGTATAGGTAATTTCATATGTCCTCAGTACAAAAGTTTTAGTAACGTTTAACCTCCATTTGTTCATGGAAAACTTCTATTTGTGGTGTATAAAGTTTTCCAGAGAAAGTGATGCCTTATCAGGCTGACCTGAAACAGAGACTGGACAGAGCTAGAGAATAAAGCAGGTATTTATTGAAAGGCCTCCAAGATCCACCTTGGGCAGGGCTAAGGCTGCACCCAGGGTGGGCTAAGAATCATCACAAAAAGGACAACTGGTCACGAGATCTTACACTTTTGTAGGTTTTGGTTCATTTGCATATTGGGGTTTAATTGTTCAATTACAGCTTCAGGTTGTGAGGTCTCATCCTTCTTGTTTTCTCTCTTTAGTCCACTGTTGTTTATGCTGTTGGGCTGAAAGTTGTCCTTGGTCCTCATCAGGAAAAGGATTTGTTTTGTCTCCCTACTCTGTGAAGGGAGCTCACTAACACTTAATATGAGGCTCAGAACTACATCTCTAGGCAGCACAGAATCTGAAAATATGAAAGCTAAACCTTAAGGCATCAAAAGGAATTTCAATTTTAATCTTTTCCCCCCCGACTTGATTCTGAATCCTTATTTATTCTTTCTAAAGTCTGATGTGCTCAAAATGGCTGCATATAATTGGATCCTTACGACATACTGCATGTATATGTAATACTTGCACATACATACTTTACACTGTGCTACAATTTCCAAACATTGGTCTGCCTCCATCCTCTTGCAACTTTACAACAACAACAACAGAAAGATTACTATAAAGTTTCCTGAAACAGTATCTCCTTTCTTCCTTGTTCTCAGAGAATACAGTGAAACATGACTCCAACATTTCCAGGGAGAAAGAAAACACAAGGTCCCAGTAACAAGAGCAGCACCAGTAACAACAACAAGATCTTGTCACAATGTCAAGGTAGCTTGTGTTCCTTCTGGGAAAATAAAATAAAAAAAAAACCAAAAAAACAACCACAACAAAACACAAAACCCCAACAATAACAACAACAGCTGAATCTGTTCCTCTGAAGGTGGCAAGTAACATGCATTTTCATATTCATAGATATATGGAGAGAATATTTTGCACAATCTTTCCCCATGAGTAAACTGCTTAACTAATGAAAGCTGTGTGTGGCAATGGAGAAGGTGAAGCTGTGAATTCTTATTCTGTTAGACATTGTTATTCTTTCAGGCATTCAAAGCTAAATCCCCTTACATAGCTGCCTTTCTCTGTGTCAGTCCCATACACTGCGTGGTCAGAGCCCATGGCACGAAGGAGCCATCCACCTGGCACTAGGCATCATGTCACCACCTCCAGCAGGGAATCCTGCAAGAGTCCTGCCACAGCAGGTGGGCAGGCAGGGGATACTGCACTCCATCAGCTTCCACCTGACAGAGAGTTTTCTTGGGCCAACATCAGCTGTTACAGCCCCTGGAGCTGCTACAGTTGCATTAGCAAGAAGCCACAGGGACTTTGTCCCTTGTGTTAAAGGGTTCTCCTGGCTCTGTTTCTTTGAGATGAGATATTTCTGGCATCAGTGCCTTTAATGATGTGGGAATGCCATCAAAATAAAGGACAGAACACAACAATTATTCAGAAAAAAATGAACTCTGCCTTTCAGGGTTTTTTTTTCTTTCTTTTTTTTTTTTTCTTGGAACTTTTATTTGCTTGGTAAGCAGCACTGTCTCAGTAATGTGCAATTACTGCCTATATACTTGTTCTGTAACCTCTGCTGCCCACAGTGTGTGTGTGTGTATACTATTGCATTTAGTTACTCAACTATTCTGCCTGCTCTTTAAACCATGATTATTTAAAGTGGGTGAGCTAACCCCCAACCCTTCAGTAACTCTGAGACTAAACAGAACAACAATGTGTGTTCTAGGAAAACACATTGCAGTGATCTCACCATGAGATATACAGTGCCATGCTTCAACGTGCAGATAAAAATATTATTTAAAATAACAATTATTTCTCCTGCTGTAATTTTTCTAACTCAGCCACAATTTTCTCTTCTAGCTCCAAATCAGAAACAAATTATTCTTCATGTTCTAACTCAAATGTTTGGTTTATATACACCAAGTGAGGGAAAAGATTTTAAGATTATAGGCTTACTACAGTGCAGCAACAACTTACATTCTACAAATGTACTGAAGTAATGAAATATTCATCAATAAAACAAAAAAGAGTTAATATCTGAAGCAAGCTTAGACATTTACAATCAAAAGCCAGGATGACATAGATGAGAAAGAAAATGTTACCTTCTGGGGTAAAGAAAAGGAGATACTGATACACATTACTGTGCTACTTCATGAACATCTGGCAGTCTGTCACTTAATAGACAACAACATCTTCTCTAAACAGAAGAGACTTGAATTCATCAGGGATTCCTGTAGTACAGTATGTGCTTAACTTAAGTACCTGCTTTCTGTGATTTCCATAGATTACCATATTCATGACACTGTGGAGTGAAAGCATTCTTCTCACTCTCTAACCAGAACATGGAAAAGAAATTAAAACATTGGCAGGCACTTTGTCTCCAGTTTGTTGGACACGTGAGGAAAGGACTTTCCACCCATTTATGCAGATGAAATTCTGTCAGCTAAGCAGCAGCATAAAAAAGATGTCAGCAGAATGGCTATTAACAAATATCTGTCAGGCAAGCAAATATAACTGTATTCAAATGTGTGTAGGAAACAGAAATCAGTATCAGTTGAGCCTTAGTGTTGGAAAAAACTTTGTTCAAACAAGATTTTTTACTTTTACTGATACATAAGTAAAAATAATCAGTGCAGTATTCACACTTTCATGTAGATCTATATACCATTTGTACACATATCTATATATTCAGTTTATGCACTTCTTATATCAATGCTGTAAATTACATGATTACATGCAAAATGCCATTGCTAGATACTTTAACCCACCCTCTCCAAGCTAGCTGGCAACCAAGCCGTTGAGACCAATGCTAAAATCATGTTTGGATGTAACCATTCTCTTCTGGGGCTACATGTACTGATGGGATTGACTCCAGCAATCCTAGAACTGTGTGTTTTCAAGGCCCTTTCAAAGAAGACTCAGAGATGCCAGCTAGACTATTAAAAGGGAAGAAAAAAATCTTTTCTTACAAGTATGAGAAAGCATGGATATCCTTGCTGCTACAGTTGTTACCAACTGGCCTCTCAATCACAGATACTGCCGACCCAGCAAGGTGAGCATTAAGCTGAGTTTGCTAATTCTGCTTGTGCTAAATGAGCTGGGTCAGGTACCAGGAGCAGCATAGCCCTGTTTGAAAACTATGAGGGCCAAGGAAGCTGCATTGAAGCTGCCTGTATGACCCATTTGAATCTGTTCAAGAGCTCCTTGAGCAACTCAACATTACCACAGGGCCCAGCAAAACACCCCTGTGGCCAGGAGGAGCTGAAAAGAGCAATATCTGCATCTGCCTTAGCTCTTCCACATTCCAATCCAGCATCCCCCTGGTGGAAATACAGCTCCGGACACCCTGCAGTACCTACTCTTCCATAGCCTATGTGTGCACCATGGCCACAGAAAACATTCACAGTCCAACCAGTGCTGCCCACCAAATTCATGCTCTCAGGGGAATGGGAGACTAAACAGAGAGGGCAACCAGCAACCTCCTCTTCCAGACCCTGGAAGAAATCAAGATTCTAACAGCCACTCTACAAGGCTTTCAGTACATTCAGTAAAACAACTACTGCTTCTCCCGCATGCAAAGAAAGTGCATTTCCACCATTGCTGTCTGTGTTTCAGCTGCAAATTTGCCTGTCAAGTACTTTCTGCTAGCAATCAAACCTTCCAAAAGAGGTAAAAGCCTACACTTTTCCCATCTGCTGGATCCTTTGCAGATTTTTGTTTTGTTTTGATTTTTGTTTATCCTTTTTGTTTTGCTCTATTTTTTTATTTTTTTTTTGCATGGAAGCTCCAGACTTATTACTGAATGTCTATTACTGTAAACAGCATATAATTTAAATATATCTACAAATGAACTCCGCTTTTCCCTGGTAGACTACACACTGCATAAGTATACATATATTACTGAACTAATAGATTACTTAAATGCAAACCACTGCTAATAATTCCTATTTAAGCCTTCTTCCACTTCAGATTCATTGTAATCCATCTCTTATGGCAGATGAACTACAACACTTATCCTCCTCCTGCACAGACTACAATACTTTCCCTCATTCATCTCTCACACGTGTAATCCTTCCATCTCTACTTCACACAATCCTAATTTAAATGTAAAGTATTCAGTGCAGACAAAAGAGCTCTAGCCAACTCTTGCAGTTATGGCCAAGGAGCCTACCGCTGCCTTTTAGTCTTCAAATTCAATAACACAATACTTTTCATCATCACCTCAATATCCTAAACTCACTATATCTCATGCTAAGAGTCATATTACAAATAGTTCTAGCATTAATAGCAAGCACTTCCACCCTCAATAGTCAAAACTCCCACCTCAGTTGGTGAGAGGAAGGATGAGACAATGCTGAATAATCTCCTATGAATGGTTTGGCTATTCTGGTTTGATTAAGGCCCTTGAGCAGTTTTGAAAATGTGACAAAGCAACACATAACATATGACATTAAAAAAAAAAAAGAATATAGCTAGATGAAAAAATTGGAATGGTGCACTACAGGAAAGTGATAGTAATTTTTATCATTTCAAGCTATTAAAACTTTTAAACAGATCTGAAAAGAAATAAGTAATTGCTAAACACTTTAAAATTAATATTACATCAAACCTGGGAATCAAATAATATATTACAAAAGAGAGCTTCACTAAACTCATGTGACTGCTTCTTATATCATCATCAAGTAGTGAGGAGGCACCAATATGTAGGTATTAAAGTAACAGACACTACATAAAAAACAAATGCATAAAATCAGAAGAGTCCTCATTAGAGTCCCCCACAGTGCCTCTCTTGCATATTTATCTGTCTTTATAACAGCTAAAGTATCTAAAGTATCATTATATTCTGAATATGGCATTACAATGGTCATATATTCTAAAATGCTAATTTGATTAGATTTTCACTCAAGTCAATCAGAGAAGAATTTGATTTTTAAAAATCTAACATGCAAATCGTGAGCAATACAGATTACAGTCATACATCACTGTACTTTTAAAAACTATCTTATTTTAAATTACTGTAATAGCTTTAAAATGAGTTCTGATCATCTTGGTACTGCAAGACTTCACTGATTTGTATGCACAGTTAGGCTTGTGAGTATATGCATTCAGCTTGCCCTCTGCTATTAATTATAATCACAATCACATATTGCCTGAACAGGCCATTCCCTTTCTCACTGCTCATGTGCTCCTTGCAGATAAACAAAGGAGATACATGAACTTTACCTATCACTGCATTGTGTACTCATGGTGGCTATTCTGCAGGTCAAACAGGCTGAGGTGGCACAAGAAACCCTATCAATGATACTGGCAAAGAAACTCCTGCCCTGACCCTGCAAAGCTTCTCCGTGTGGCTCAACATGCAGGGAGTTACACTGACTGAGGCTGAGCCTCCATGCAGTGACTGGGGGAACCAGGGCCATGTCCCACTGGCTGCCCACAGCCACCCAGCCTCCTTGGGCATGCACACCTGACCTCACCCCTGGAGCTGCACAGCTCCCATGAAAAGTGAAACAGAGAGCATAGTGGACACACTGTGCTGCTTGAATAAACTGTCTTGTCTCCAGTCATTCTGCACCCAGTTCCAGATAACATAACCACAGGATAACCTCTTCACATACGAGTGATCCTGCAAGCCCTACAGAGCATTGCTACTCAAAAATCTGCCATATTTAAAAATCTCATAGTCATTTAAATTGCAAAAAAAAAAAAAATTCTTCACATAATTCAACTTGCTAAAATTATTCCATATATTTATAGTGATTCAATCTACAGCTCAAAAACAAATCATCTGTGGCCATTTTGGCCATTAAGACAGAGAGGGAAACAAAATTTTCTACCTAGTGCAGCTTCTCTACATTAATGCTGTCTACAACAGCAGTGCTGCTTTAAAGGTCACAGATGACATAATTTATATTATTACAGGTAATCCATGTCATCTGTCTGCCTGACTCTTTTTCTCCATATTTTATAGAGGTGCTGTGTATTTCAATAGATAAAGCTCTTAGGAGAGCTTCAGTCTAAGCAGCTTCCAAAGGCAGGAAGCAGCAGCTTCCACATAGGAGAGATTTGCTGCTTCTCCTCAGGAAGGCTGGACCTTTTCTTGCCTCCAGAGAACACACATGAGCATAAGTCTGTCCCCAAATATCCAGTCTTTTTCTGTGCAGCACAATCCAACAAGCCATTGCAGGGCAAACTGCAATTTGCTGCAAGGCGATGACAGTGGTAGCAGTGATGAGAAATGGACTAGATCTTTGTTCCCAGGTTATTTTTTATGAATGAATGAGTCCAGGCTCCACTGTGTCCAAATGCAGTTTGGTACTGGGGCTTCCTGGGTGGCACATCCTGACTGCACCATCTGCAGCAACTGCTCAGTTCTCCTGATTTTGTGTACAGCAGCCTAGAGAAGAACTCAGGGGTGTACATCTCAATCTCTTCCAGATGCTGAGCAAGGCAGGTCACTACTGGCTGTGGTTACTGAGGGGGTGCTAGTTCTGGCTTTATAAAATCATTTCTAGTAATTGATGGCTACTTTGTACTCATGCAGTTTCCTGCCCTTAGAACATAAGGATTGACATTTTCACTTGCACACACGAGCCCAGTGTATCTGAGCTGGGCTGTGCCTACACTGCTGGTGATGCACAAGCCTCCTTGGAGGGGCTGTGCCCCTGCCCTGCCTTGTGCAATGTAATGGCCTCAGCATTTACATGCTGCAGTGCTGCACCATGGGGTATTTGTACAGCTCCTTTATACAGGAAAAGACTTCAGCAAATTACTGCAGTTGTATTCATAGCATGCTTTTGTTTAGTAATCACCTCAGGAGACTGTACAGATCTGAAAAGTGTGGAAAGGTATTGTGAGATGGTTTATGAATCCCACTAATCTTCAAACTGACATTTTCAGGTGTGGGTCTATCCTGCATGGTTTTTACTTTTTAGGAGCTTGGTAATAGCCTTTAGGAGGTCAGCAATTATCCCAGTGCTCTAGGAGTCAAATGCAATTTCATCTCATTTTATTTCATTTTAGATTTATTGCCTTGGTCATTTCAAGCAGGTAGATGAGAATGTAATCATGATCAGCTACAGCTTTTGCTGTTCTGTTTCTGCACCTATACAGCTATGGCAGTGATCCCAGTCAGCTCCATTAGTTCTTCTTGCTGATACTGTTGGCATTCTTCAACCACAGTTTTGATATCAAATTGCATTTCCTTCCACTGGTATCCACACTAAGGGGTGCTCAAAAGATACTGGGGTAGTTACAGTCTATAATTCTTACATCTAATACATTTGCAAATATATTAATATTGCATCAGAAACTGAAAAGACGTTTTTAAGATGGAAAGCGTATTGCCACCTGCAGCTCTGTGTAATGCCTTGTTAAATTGCTAAGAGACTATGCATATGCACAGCTTCCCATCTTCTCTAAGCTGGCTGGCTGCCCATCTGACCTGTGCCTCTGGAAAACCTCAGCAATGAGACTTAGGCTCTCCTTACTTTCACTTGCCTTAATGCTTTTTCTCTGAGTGCTGAGGACATTCTATCAATTAAGTGCCCTCCTGGCTGCATCATTGTGTCCATTTCCAGCTTTTCTTTGCCTTGAAGACATCCCAGACTCTAAAACACCATGTAAACACTTTGCCGCAGGGGCTCTTAGAGCGTGCTACCTAGTTCAGCTAAGTTTTCTGACTTTTTGCCTGTAACTTGTATGAATTGTTTGCCCCAGTTTCATCACATGCTTCTTTCATTTATTCACTTTTTAGTTAAAAGCAGAATATTTGTGAGTTATCTATACTTCCTGGTATTTTAATTTGTTCAGCTTTTTTTGGTAATCAACATTGTCCTGCTGGTACTTTAACTGTTTCTATCATGTACATTTTTGATTGTTTCTATGCTGTACATTTTTGTCAGCAGTTTTAGACTCCCAGAAAATGCCAACAAAGTCTCTGTTGTCTAGTATTTACTGATGTTTTAACTATCCAGCTGGCATTCAGACTCTTCTCTGCTTTAGTGCTGCTGCTCTTAGTTTAAAGTTCATGCTTCTGCAAACGGCACCGAAAGTTCTTTTTGCTCTTGTGTAGTGCATCAAAGCCAGATATGAGTAAAGTTATATTTTCTGAGTCAGTTTGTTTTCCTGATGTGGTGAATTGTTTCCTTTTTGCTACTGCAAGCAAGCTTTGGCAAAAAAATCTTCTTGCCAATGAAAAAGTCCCATATCTGAGACAATTATTGGTCGATTTCTCTTCTCTGCTTTGTGCTAATGCATTTATGTTTGAACAAAATTTTTTTCCTTGTCTATGCAAACCTTTTCTGGGCAGTTAAGGGCTTGTGGTGGCCTCAGCTTGTGCCCAAGAGCCCTGCATTGCTGCTGTGCTGCTGCACGAGCTCTGCACTCGTGGTTCAGTTCAGATGAGAGCACACCTTTAACGTGAATCTCTTCTTTGTCCCCACACACTGCACCTCACTTCTTACGGCAGCACAGCTGCAGAGAGCACAAACTGCATTTTATTTTTGATGAAATGAAACCTAAGTGTGTGCTCCAGGGATGCAGCTGAAATGAGCTCCAGCTGCTAATGAGCATTTAGCCCATGAGAGAAGACAAGAGCTAGGAGTCAGTAAGAAAACCTGGGATGCACATGGTGTGGACACCAGTCTGCAGCATCAACCACTTCACTCTGCTACCCTGTTCCTACCTGGCCTGTTTGTCTGCACTACTCCTTAATGTAAACAGAACCTCTGGGAGCTCTCACTTGAACCACTGCAACTTTGTCCCACCTACAAACTGAATTCAGCCTCTGGGACGCAATGAACTCATGGGTTAGCTGCTTTATATCATTGGGAAAGACAGGGACTTGCCATTTTTTCAGACCATCCATACCTGGATAACACATATATACTAGTCACACCATACAAAAATATGCATGTCACATATTTTGTGTCACACATTATTAGTCACACATTTATATCATTACATTGCATCCTATTATATCTTAGATATTTCTGGAGATTTTCTAAAAATTCTGACTGGTCTTCTTGATTTTGGAGCCTCCAGCTGTTAGAGCTCTTTTTCTGAGTGCAATTTTCACTAAGATCTAATAGAGCTCATTTCTGTGTCCATCTGTCCATCTTTCCTGCCCAGTCACATACTGCCATTACTTTTTTTTTTCCCTACAGAATCTTTTGCAAGATACTCTCTCTCTCCACAGTAGTAAATCAGCGTCTGGGAATGTTCCTGGGCACAAGGATGTTTTCATCTGCCATAACAAAGCGTTACAGCATTTTTTTGCCTGCTTTTGGCCTGTGCTGACTATCAGTGTCCCAGGCAATTCCTGGAGAGGCTTTGGAAGTCGGCGTGCTCCAGGAGCCATTCCCAGCAGGCAGTCTGCCTGCAGCCAACCTGCTTTGGAGACTAACAGCTTCTGATCATCAGCACAGGCTGCTTGGTGCCAGCTGGCCTGAGCACCTAGGAATATTCCCGGGTACATTTAATTTGGAAGTACAGACATTTCTCTCCTTTCTGAAGTTAGGTGCCTATAGGAATCTAATCACTTCTGATGTCAGTGCCCAGGCAGAATGAAGTAGAACAGTGTAACATCCAACTAGTTTCAAAAAACGCTATTCTCTGTCATAAGGGACTTCCTGGAACTAGAGACAAAGCTTAATGCTAATCATAAAAGGTGTGTCGTGGTATGGAGTTATTTATCACAGGTATCACTGCATTTTTTAACATTTAAAAACACCTTTTTTTTCTTTTTTTTTTTTCTTTCCCCCAAAATAGGAGAAGTACAATCACAGCTTCAAAAAACAACAAAATGAACAATGTTGCAACATGAGACAAAGAATGAGCTGTATCTTCAACCTAGTCTTAAAGCAAGTTCCTGCACCAGGAATAAATGATTTGTCCATTTCATGGCTACTTTACACCACACAGGGTTCCTTTCACACTCTTTAAAATGCTGTTGTAGTCTTAATTAGGAAGCAAAGCAATCTCAGGATGCTATAGAGTTTTCTTTTTGACACTTTACTGGTATTAGGGACACTAATACTGACATTGGTACAAGCAGATCATAAAATCATATTATTTTAATTTAATGCTCCTTTCTAAGTGAAATAACAGCTTTAAAAATTTACTGTTGATGATTGCTTCCAGCTTCTTTAATATAAGTTGCTATCGATTGCTTATCCCTTAAGAAAACCTTGTTTTAAAGTCTTTAAACATTTCCCCAACAGAAATGAGGGATTTGAGTAGAAATGAGTAGAAATGAGTAGATTTGAGGGATTCACTGACTCCTTTTTTGCAACAATGAAACTGACTGATGTCAAATACTTGGCAGGTCCCAATGACACTACTGAGAGTATGGATCATATTTAAAGACCAGCCTAGGCACTAGTTTCCTTCTTCAAGAATGAGAAACATCTTGAGAATTATAATGTCTTACGTTTTTCTGAAAATAATACAAACTGAATATTCATGGAATGAGTCTCGGGAACAGAACTGTGAGTTCATTTTTATTTCCTTTCAGTATTTAATTAGGTTCCTTGAGCCTGCTTCTGAGTGTCTGGTTTCTGTTCCAGAGGAAAAAAGAATCCAGATAGAATGGACACGTGTTTCACATTGTTGCCTTCCCTTGCAAAGGTTTCATGCCACTTTCATCATTAAAATATCCCAGTGATGTCTCTTTACTGATGAATTCCACCTCTCTTGCATATCTCACCTGCTCTCTCATTCTCCTTCTTTGGGCATGGGACAGGCTGCTTGGTTTTGGTTAAGATTTTAATAATTTCCTTCCTGTAAAAACAAAAGCAAGTAGCAACACAGATACACTTTTGCACAGAGAAGTTAAAGCTGGAAAAGTGCCTTTTACTGCCAGGGTGAAAGGCAAAGGCACTACTTGAGTCCGAGGTCCCATGAGAGCTTGTTCCACACCTGTGTACGTGTCCCATAGCCAATCCAGCCACCTTACACTGCACTATTATAAAAAGTGTGCTGCTGAAAATCCAGCAAGCCAAGGAGTGAATGCAGGGAGCCATGGAGTGTGCTCTTCCCTGGGGTTTCAGCACAGAAGGTACAAAGGGTCTTTTCACTGACAGTGCTGAGGAAAAGATCCAAGCACTGTTTGCTGTTCTGTGCCTGGATGGCTCATCTGGGGCTTCCACACCACCACCACCACTCCTCATTGCCAGAACAGGCAGGGAGCCAGGGAGAAAAAGAAAAAAAAAAAAAAAGAAAAAAAAAAAAAAAAAGAAAAAAAAAAAAAGATGGAGGCAACAAAGGAGATCAGTGCTTCACCTGAGATGGAAGATAGATCTTCATTCAGTGAGTGCTGAACTTTACAGCTGAACTGCTCTGTTAGAAAATGCTGGAAATCCAGCCTAGAAAATGGAGGGAGGATGGCCTGATGTGCTCACACCAACTTGAGTCCCTGAGCAGACATGCTGCAGCATTTTAAACATGTTGAAATTTCCCAGAAGATAATTACAACTGCTGCTACTTCATACTTTCCATTCTTTTACCTCTTAGTAGAAGGTAAATCACAGTAATAATAAATCCTTCTATAGAAATGCAAAGCAGAACTAAGAATGAAATTGATGTTGCAATTTTAATTTACCACTTTCACTGCTGTTAATTTATACACAAACACTCTGCCATAAGTTCCCCCTGGAAAATAATCCAATTCCTTTCAAGCATCCCCCATGAAGACCAGATAGAGACACTGAGTTTCATGCTTTATTTTAGTATGTCTTGAAAGATTTTCTACTTTTTTCAAGTTGGAGAGAAGAACATGCTCCTGTAGCAAGACAAAGCAAAGCACAGCACATTTCAACCCTTATTTGAAGTTCCTGATTGCTTTGATAAGGGTTGAAGAATAATTTAAGATACATCAGCTATAATAAATCACAGTAAAAAATTCCAACAGCCTTCTAAAAAGTCTTACTGTTCTTATGCATATAAAGCCATCTGGGGCACAAACAAAGTTGAACTTTCTGTCTGAGCTCACTTCACAACTCTCAGCTTGGTTCCAGTGTAGATCACTAAGCCACATATTATCTTTCAAGAATTCCTCAAGAACTTAAGCCCAGATAAACACCACAATGTAAAATTTTCCCAGCTATCCTGCCTGTCACACACAGTGGCAAGGACCCAGCCATGAGTATTATCAGGTCTCCCCACTGCAGGGTTCATGGTTTGGGGCAGAGTTTATGCTGCAGAGCATCTCCCAGATAGGCACAGGGTGGCAAGTGGGGTGTGGAGGGCCAGGAACAGCCACTGTGGAGCTATTGTGGCAGAGAAAACCTGGAAATATTTTGCACTTCTTTGCAACTGTTTCTTAGAAAGTGAGAGACCGTGGGAAAAGCTCAAATGTTTCAAACTCCAGCTGATTTTGGAGGGCAAAAATCCCCACGAATTAGAATGAGAACTGTACATTTCAGAAACTCCTGTCACGCGAAGCTACACTGTCTGTGAGAATGTAGGTAAGCTTTGATACTCATCAAGGCAGCAGACTTTCCTACTGTCCTCCTTTGCCTTCAAGATGACCATTTGGTATATTATACAAACACAGCAGCACTACTGAGCACAATTGTGTTTTTTTCTGCCAGGTTTTAAGAGAAAGTGGGCACATTTTTGGGTTTTACTGATTTCAGGTTAAACAGAGTATCTGCAGTTTGCTCACCACCATTATTGTACTATTACATTCATTTCAATTCTACTTAAATACTTAACATTTGAATTTGTATGAGTAAACGATTTAATCTCTGATCTAGAAATATCTCCCTAAAATCAAGTAAAGCATTTTCAATAGGTACACGTCAGACTGAGTTTTTTACTGACTGAGCTAAGAACAGTCTTCAGCAATATACTGAAATAATTTGTTCAAGCAAATGTTTGCAACTACATTGAAATAAATCTTTACATTAAAATCCATCAGTACATTAAAATCAAAATTCTAAGTTTTCTTAATTCCAAAAAAATTTCTATTCCCTCATGACTGTAAAAGCCAAGTAGAACCCATATGCAATAAAATAACCCTTAGGCTAAAATTTTAATCCAGTTGTTCAATAACTTCTATTTCTTTGCAGTATTTTTACTTTATTATACTTTTATAATACCCTCAAATATATCTATAAAACTTTACAGCCCTTTTCCAACAGCATTTGGGGTGTGGTCTCAAAAGAAGCACATTTATGAGCTGCAAGACAGGAAGAAATTAAAGTACCCTTATGGGACTAAGGCAGGGACACTACAGTTACGAGCTCAGATTTTGATGTAATTCTTGAGTCTCCAAGATTTCATTGCAATTGCTTTATGGAATTATCTTGTACTGGACTGATAACAGTGTAGAACCTCTCAATGCCTGAAACTGAAAGCAAGTTATGTTGTGGCACAGTCCCTTTCCCAGTAGCAACTGTGCAGATCCTGGCTAATGCTTATGGCTGGGGACTTCACCCCTTGTGCTGGAGAATCCTAAGAGAAGCTCACCCAGTCAGACAGTTTACACTGAGACCTTTCTCTGTGGATGAGCTGGGGATGGTGTTTGGAAAGTTACAGTCTTACAGTAGACTGTGTTAAGACTTCACTAAATACATCTAAATAAATGCTCAATTCTGCACTAAAAATTATATTCCCAGCGTGTGCTGAATTATGAGCCAGTACTCAAAAGTGTGGTCAAAACCAGAGGCACCCCCTCCCAAACTGCCATTTAGGAACTGGACAACTAAAGACACAGTCTGGATGGAGAGGAAATGTTTTTTAAATGGAGACAGAGAGGCAGACTTTCAAGCTTTTCAGACTGCACGTTGATCAGTGAAATGTTGTTATAAATACCTTTGCAAACTATTCACACTATGCAGACAAAAATAACTCAGCAATAAACAATGGAGAAATAAATGAGGTACTGTGGAAAAATGTAATTACTGTTTCTCCTCCATCTGCATTATCCTGGTAAATAAGTCCAAAATCCAGCACAAAAGCCCACCCACAGACCAGGGACTGAAGGTCAAACCAAGATATGACAGAATTGATAAGAAAATGGCTGCAGTCTATCAAATGAAAGATGATGACTTTGCTGTGACCAAAAGAGGGGAGTTCTGAAGTGTGAGGCATTTATTAGCCCTGTTCTGCACCAACCAAAATGGCCCTGAGGCCCTGCTCCTTAGGAAATGGTTATGAAAGGCACACTCATGCTACAGTCACCAAAGGATTTTGAGTTGCTCCTGTTTTAATTGGTAACTTCAGAAGCTTCAAAATATCAATTTTCCTAATGGAAATGGTATGCAAGCCGTTTACAGTTTGGTGATACATTTTTAGTAAAAAGGAAAATATAGATATGTTTGTGCTTATAGAGCTTTCTGTGTTTACAATAAGTCTTCTGGTTGTCAATTTACAAATGGAAAATTTTGAAATGACATTTCAAAATGTCAGAAGTGCTCAGCATTTGAAAGAAGGCTCAGTAAAGGCAAGGAAAAAGAGACTAGAGAGACTAGATTAGACTTTTGGTTTAGAGTTGGAAAACATGCCTTTTGGCATATATTTAATATTATTATTATTAGTTGCAGTAGTAGTAAATATTCAGAAAATATTAAGTAATGATTAGGAGCTAGGATATAATGCTCTATGCTCTAATGAAACTGAAAGCAAGTGGTTAATGATGGTTAACATAAATAAATGTAGTTTATAGGTTCTAGACTTCAGCTATTTTAAACTCAACTGCAAGACCTTGTACTGATGAATCTAAATAAACCCCTGTATTCCAGTGATATGTCTGCACTTCTCATGAATCCAGACATAATAAAGGTATAAACAAGGTATAAAACAAGGTATTTTTTCAACTTTTATATAAATAAATCATCAACTTGGAAAAAATACAACATAGTAATACAAAAGAATGTATTAATTATTCCAAGTAGTCAAACAGGAAAGACAAAATGTTTAATGAAAGAACAGATATATAATGTGATATATCCTGATCAATATATGGGTTATATACTGACTTACCTACACTGGATAGTTACAAGTGTGGAAATCAAAAACACAGCCATGGCATAAAATATAAAAGGAGCTATTTCATTAAAACTTGTCTGCTGAGTTGAATGAAGGGCAAACAAAGTCTTACCTGCATGAGGATTAGACCCACCTTCTTAATAACAGCTAGGGTAGGTGTTCTTAGACACCCACCATCAGAGCACCCAAGTTCAATCAGCCTGAATGAGATCCCAAGAAATCAATAAAATTCTTGCCAGGCCACTTCAAACTATTACAGAGCCCCAGTGTGGAGCAACAGATTACAGGCTGGCTGTAATTTTTCCCTGGAACAACCCAAACAGAGTTCTTGGGCCTTAATGAGTTTTGTTCAGCATGAATAGGTCAGCAGAGTGCCGAAATCTCTTTTCTCAACTTCTCCATGCAGAAATGGTGTGCCACCAGCTCTGTTCAGGTACTGGGGACAGTTGTCCTGTGCCAATATATGACACATGGACAATGGAACAGAAAGATAATTGTCCATAAAAAACTCAGGAAGTACAGCTTTGACTGCTAAGACACACATGTGGTTGAATCAAAACCGCACGAGACCACAGAAAAACCTTCAAGGGCTTTCTATAGCAATAAAAATAAAGTAAATGGGAAAGGTCATAATCATGTTCCTTAAGTCTGATCTTACTCTTTAAGCAAAAAGACATTTCAATTGCATACTATTAGATACTTATAGCTCTAGTGACTTACAGTAAGTCACTGTCTGAACACTTTATAAGGATCCAGTGGCTTCCATGGGTAGCCCTTATTATGCAGCTGTAATGTTGGAAAGGGCCAGGGTCTAGCTTGTGCTAGACAGGAGAAGTCTGCAAGTCCAGCACACAGTCCTGGCAACCCAAAATTTTTCCCAGCAGTACTTCCATTAGACTCCATGCATTCAAGTTTTAAAAGTCCTCCCCAACTTTAATCTCAGCAGCACAGCAGGAAACCTCCACCATTTCTACAAAAACACTTTTCTTCCAATTAGGTTAATTTTTCTCCTACTTTTCCTCAACATATTTCCCCTCCCCGCCCCCCCCCCCGCCCCCCCCCCCCCCCCAATTCATCAGTCTCAGTTGAGTTTTCACTCTACGTCAGAAAATACCCCTTTCTTCACTGATTGCAAATTTCAAATATTTGTATATCAATGAGTTCTCCACCCTTTATGCTTACATGCATCACTTGGGCAAGACACTTTAGGATTTTTAGCTTCTTTAGCCTCTCCACATAAATAACTCCTTCTATACTTCTCACACATATGTGTATGCCACTACACTTGAGGCTATTCTCATGGGCCAAATCTGTTCCTAAGAGAATTAAGATAAGTTCTTGCAAACTTCCTCTCAAAACTAGCATAATAATAAAAGAAAACAGGCTGAAAATTAATTCTAAGTCTGCTGTCTGTGACCAATACCACCTACTTAATTTTGCACTTTTCTTGCATGGACATTGTGGCCCACAGAGTACCTTGCTATCCAAATAAACAGCTTTCTTAGACAAGAACCTTAAAGAGATAATGATTCTTTCACAAGGCAGAAGTCCAAGTCTTGCACATCGGTATGTGTGTCTGTGACTAGTACCATAAACAAAATGGGAACATATAAATAAAAGCAGGTTTTACTAATAATAGCTACCTGTAGATAGAGAAGAGGCCTTTCTGATTGCACAGATATTTCTAAGCCATCTGGATGTCTGTAGGACACAGACTGCAACTCCATAAGACTACATCTCATGTAATATCAAGCATTTTACCAGGGCTTAATGAATTAAAAGATGGTTAGTAGTACTGCTTAGAAAGACACAATGTTGTTAATAAATGTCTTCTCTCACTAGGGGTAGATTCTAGTGGAAGGTTTTACTATCATCAGGTTCTCAGACTAGTAATTATAGCTTACATTTTGAAAGCCACAACCTTGCTTTCATGAATGCAATTTGCATCAAAATCTGCACTTACAAAATCAGGGAGAAGAGTTTTGCACACATAAATTAATTGCCAACCCATTTTCTAGTGCTTGAACTGCAGACAATTAGCTATCAATCATTACTGACCTGAGCTTTACTCAGTGAGGACACAAAGAGTAAGGCTCTGTAACTAATACCAATCCCACAAATACTGCAGTAACCTAAACAGCCCCAAAATCTGTCTTCACCTGACAAAGAAAATACTCTTTGGCAGTAAATGCTGGTGCAGAACTGAAGGTTGGAGAAAGAGGGAGGAGAGGGAGAGGAAAAGAGAGAGATACTGATTTGCTCTCAATGAATATGAAAAAGCTGATCTCTGCCATTGAGGAAAATTCTTGCACCAGCAAGTGCTGACTGATTGTGATGAGGAATGCTTTATCACCCAGATCCAGACACCCTTTCATATGGTGATTATTATTCCTGTCATGACCCTCTGGTCATCAAGCCACAGTGTCTTTTGTCACAAAACAACTATCCAATAAGGAATAATCTAGGAATAAGCCTGTAGCATAATATCTTCTGCTTGCTTATACACACAGCGGGAGGAGGAAAATCTTCTTCCTGAGAGTTATTACCTGCTCTAATCCACTTTGGAAAATAGCAGTATTTCCTTAATTTTGTGAAGCATGCAAACATATATTTCACAAACTACAGCTACATGAATAGCTCAGACCAGAGCTGAAAGCAAATCTTAAAGCTCTCTCAGGTAATAAAAAATAGTCCAGCATCACCATCAAATCCACGGCAGCACAGAAACTATCAAATATTCACATTAAATTTGATAAGAACATTCAAAGACTGAATTGCATGCCAGCTTGCCTCTATGTTTAATTTCACATTGTCTTCTATAAGGCTGATGTCTGGCCTAATTCCTGATGCCATTCTTGGAGCAATAGCTTTGACAAACACAGGTAACACATGTACAGAACCCCAACAAATGCCACATATTACCGGAAACATTGCGTCTGGTTTGGTTCTCATACAGTTACAGAGAAATTTTAAATTAACATTGCCATCATCCATATTAATATTATCCAACTACAATCCGCTTTAGAAGTCATTTAACCTTCCACACACTATTTCTGTGGTTTTTCCAATTCAGTTCCCTGAGAAAGGGGTTACTCCTCTGCAGTCAGACAGTGTACACCACACTGAAAGCATCCAGGGAAGAAGGGCTGGGACCCCTAATCTGGGAGCAGAATGAGGAGCCATTTCTGGCCACATAAGCCCATTCTTTTTATATCTTTTCTGTCTCTACTGCCTATGTAGATCACCTAACACAAGGGCTGTTTTGAGTGGTTTTATCCAGCTAGCAAGCTAATCCTAAGTAACAAATACAACAATACATATACAACTGTACAGAATAAAAAATTAATGGTGTTAGAGAAGGATGATGCACAGAGACATTATGTGTGACACTGGGGAGGAAGTGGGGGTAAGTGTGCATGGTTAATATGAAAAGATGTCAAAAAAAATGAAGCATAATAATAGTGCAATTTATCCTTGCTAAACGTACTGCACTGTGCTATAATTAAATATGAAAACCTAAATTTATCTCTATGTTCGGCTGTCATTAACTTAACAGGGAGTGCACATGTTCTAATCTAATGGCTGATTTTTTTCTCCATGTGCAGCATATTAAAATGTATATTAGCCTCAAGGTGCATAAACACAAAATAATAGACCAAAGGTTTTGGCCTGTGGAGAAAAAAATCCATGCTCAAAGGCCGTCAAGTAGCTGGTGATGCAGGGGAGACACTCACTTAGCCTCATTAAGCCGAAGCTCTCTTTTGCTTGTCTTTTGTTCTGCATGACAGCAGCCTCTTTGTTGTATAATAATTCATTCCAAGTTCGTTCCAAGCTACCGAAACTGGTGAACTGTGGCCATTTTAATGAGCAGTATTGGTGGTATGCATAATCTGGAAGCCACGTGGACCAGGCAATCACAGAGCACTGCAGCCAGCAAAATGAGATACTGTCGAAATCACAAATTTGTCAAGTTGTTTTTGGACAGGGTATTATAATAAGCACTAAAATATGCATCTTATTACTCTGCATCTGCCAGTCAAAGATCACTGTAATGAATGCATGCTGCAGGGTATGACCAGGCCGTTTCCCTAAGTAAAACAAACTGCAGAGTACAAAAAAAGAATTATGTATTTTTGGCAGTGCCTGGATTTTTTTTTTTTTTTTAATCCTTTTGCATCAGGAGTTGGATTTTCCTGGCTTGATGTCCACTGCCAGCAGTGAATGTACTAAAGCTGCCACAGCCAAGGAGTTAACGTGAATATATGGTTTCTTAATAGCCACATTTACTGCCTGTGCATCTGAAACTTTAAACTCCATGCTCGAAGCAAATTTAGCATACACTACATATAACCCCCACAAAGATTAAACTACTTTAAATACACTTTAATAATCCTAGCTCCTTTTGTTTTATACATTTCTACTGCAAATGGCTTCACCGTTAGGGAAGATACATTTTACGTAACCTGCTCTCTCTGTGAGAAACAGCGCTGTAGGTAATCACAACATAAACTTCTATAATAGAACAATTAGGAAAAAAAGGATTTTAAAGTGGTCCTTTTTTTTCTATGAATTTGTCAGACTCATAATTGAAGTGAGCTTGAAAGGCTGGGAGGTTCACCAATGGCAGCAAACCTGGTAAATATGACTTGTGCAGTGGGGTGCTCCCCAAAACTCTGCTGGTGATACCCCACAGAGAACCACCAGACTCACACCTGAAGCAATGCCAGTGGAAGCCTTTCATCATCAGGTGAGGAGCTGAAAGACTAAGTTGGGAGCAGAAGGAAAGGACTTATTTCCTCATTCACCTGCAGATAATGGTGCAGACATATTGTGGCAGAGCCTTATTTTTGGGCAACCCAACAAGCATTTGCAGCAAGTCTCTGAGTGTGCTGATGCAAGTTCCCATAATATCCTAAACTAAGAGGTTTCTCGATCAATACTGCTTTATACTTAAAAGGCTTTGTCTGGCTGAAAGCTGTACTTCAGGTCCAAGTTTTAGCTAATGGGAAAGAGGATCAAACAGCTCTATTGGGTTTGTGAGGCCAGGCTTTGGTAGCAGGGGGAGCTATAGGAGAGGCTTCTCTGAGAAGCTGTTGTAAGGTTCCCCATGTCTGACAGAGCCAATGCCAGCCAGTGATGGACCCATGGCTGGCTGTGAGTGAGCCGATCAGGAATTACAGTAATACTTCTGGGATAACACATTTAAGAAGAAATGAAAAAATATTGCACAGAGGTAATTGCACTTGGAGAATAGAGGAGGGAGAACATGAGAGAAGAACAGAACAACTGCAGACCCCAAGGTCAGTGAAGGAAGATGGGGAGGAGGTACTCCAAAGTGCCAGAGCTGAGATTTCCCTGCAGTCCCTGGTACAGACCATGGTGGAGCAGCTGTGCCCCTGCAGCCCTCAGAGGTCCATGGGAATGCAGAGATCCACCTGCAGCCCATGGAGGAGACTCACACTGGAGTGGGTGAATGCCTGAGAGAGGGCTGTGAACCTGTAGGAAGCCCATGCTGGAACAGGCCTGCAGACCTGTGGAGAGAGGAGCTCATGCTGGAGCAGGTTTCCTGAGAGGATCTGTGAACCTGTGGGAGACCCACGCTAGAGCAGCCTATTCTTGAAGGACTGCACCCCATGGAACTGCTGCTCATGAAGAACTGTAGCTTGTGGGGATGACTCATGTTGGAGAAGTCTGGGGAGAATTGGTCTTCCATGGGAGGGACTCTGCACTGATCCAGAGATCAGTGGAAGGACTCCTGTCCCTGAGAAGTGGGAGAAACAACATGTGAAGGACTGACCACAACCCCCATTCCCTGTCTCCCTGTGCCACTAGGGGAGGAAGGAGAGCCCAGAAAGAAGCTGGGGAGTGGGGGAAAAGGTCTTTTTAAGATTTGTTTAACTTCTCGTTATCCTGCCTTGATTTTAATTGGTAATAAATTCAATTAATACCCCCAATTGAGTCTGTTTTGCCCATGATGATAACTGGTGAGTGATCTCTCTGAGTCCTTATCTCAGCCCCTGAGCCTTACTTTGGTGGGTACCTGGCATCCATCCAGGGTCAATCCACCACAGCTTAAAGCTAATTTTTTTTCCCCTCTGACTCTTCTTCAGAACCGATCATAGCAATATGGGAAAATGGTTTCTTTCACCCAATGTTAACTACCTCATTGCAATCTTTATATCAACATATGTTAAACAGCCAGTATTTCCAGCCACAAATACCACTTTTTTCTGCCTTCCTAGCTGGAAATAAGGCTACAGTTCTTTACCATACTGGGCAAATTTACTTTCCTAAAGAACAAGGAGCACTTCCAAAAATGAAAGGTGAAAACCTCTGCTCAGTGATGATAGACAGAAGTCTTGAAGAATCTGAAGGCAGACAAAACTTTACGATGCAACAGTGTTCTTCCATGGCTGGGAGTTCCCATTTAATTTATCTATTTAACAGAAGATTAATTTAATATTTTGTATGAAGTCTGCTTCATACAAGTATAGCAAGGTTTTTTTCTCTGCCATACAAAAGACTATTTAGATTTGACTGCTGTGCAGTTAGAATTCAGCAGGTTTATACTGTTCAGAAGACTCAGACTTTAGTACCCACATATAACTTATAGGAAATGAGTATTTTAGTCTAAATGGGAAGCCTGTTCCAATGGGAAGTCCATTAAAGAAGAAAAGCAGAAGGTTGCTAAATTTAAGGTGATGACATTTCATTGAAGTCATACACTGTGCTTGTACAGCATCATTCTCTCTCATCTGTATGATGAACAAAGCCACTGTCTATAAATGTGTTTTTACCAGATACAATTTTAACTTTTTTTTAGTACAGCACAACTTTAACAGTTGAGAACTACCCACAGTTCATTTGGGATTTTGTATATTTCTGGAATCAAGATGCCTAAATTATTAGTTCTTGTTATTTTTAATTTTTTATCATTTAGACATGATTAAACAAATGTCACTTGTTCATAACTCCTGGTGCTGAAAGCAAAGTATGAAACATCCATATATATTCCTCTCTTCCTATAAACCCACACCTACCAACTGAATACATGGCCAGATTTTTGTTTACCTACCTGGCATGTATAGCAGCCACTGCATTAAGTATGATTTTTATAGCTAACATAAATGGAAGTTTTTACAGAGACACCAGCTGACACCAGTGCATTTCTGGGACATAACCACTTCAGCTCTCTGGATTAAGATCAGTGAGCAACTAATAAAAGAGTCCTGTAACAAACAGACAAGGTGAGACAGCGAGACACACAGGGGATCAAACTGCACCTCTGGGGAATACTAGACCTTATTCAGATACCTAATGAGAACAGAGTTATCTTCATTGCTTCTGGTCAGGTATGTTCCTGAGAAACTCGTGAACATTATTTTAAAATATAATTCTATTAATTTTGTATTGTAAGGAGACCAACTGTGCCCTTCCTCTGGTTTATGCAGTCACCTTAATAACTTTGGGTTGTAAGAGTGTGCACTACATCTTAACTGTCTTCCTGACTGCATCATGCACTTGATCTCAGGCCTAAATTCATTCTGAGGTAAGTGTGCTTTTACACAAGTTCTTCCTTGAAGGAGCCAGTGAGAAGCACTGTGGTGTCATCTTTACTTTGCCATTCTCTCATCTCAGCATCAAGATTTGCACACCAAGATTAAACCTGAGACAGGTTGACAACTTTAATTCCATGCAAAGGTGACTCAGAGTTGATATTAATGACAGTCATCTCTGCAAAGGTTTCAAGTGTCAGGTCCTCCCACAGAAAAAAACAAACCCAAACTCCAACTCAATAAACCATCTGAAAAGCAATGAGAAAGGAAGCCCAGAGCTCTGGCTTTGGCCACCTTTGTAGACTGACACAGCATCTTAGCTAGGACTCTCTTTGGAGCTGTTATGGATATGGTTACAGCCACAGGAAAGAATGAGTATAATTGGTGGAACTATGGAAAACTGCATCATCCACTGCCTGGAAACCAATGAGGCTGGCATTTCTAAGTGCCAGGAATCTCAGTCCTGTTACAGGCAGTGTAGTACCACAGGTCACATCCTGGACAACGGCTCCAGCAGCAACTGCTGTGTTAGCAAAAGGGAGAAAACTACTTAAAGGACTATCAGAAAATAAATACTGCTGGCTCAAAGATGATAAATTTAAGGTCTACATACAAAAATAAATAGATTCTGCAACAGTGAAAAACAGAAAAAGAGCACTCAAGTTTTCAAAATATTTTCCAGTGCTGTGATGCTTCTGATATTTCAAGGGCTATAAATTATCAGAAGTATTAGTTTCATTAATGCAGAAGGATGAACAGATACTAATCAACATGAATATCTTTTTCAGCCAAAGCATTTTATGTTTATTAATTTTATTTAATTGCTTGTTATATTACAGTATTTAGCACAGTAGTTTCAGTTTTCTCTCTGTTTAGGAAGGAAATTATTGTGATAAATGTAACACCTGACAATGATAACTGTTCAGTTCGTCATTTATCTGGTGACTGCATGGCAAGACAGCTTCAGTTTGAGGTTAGATGTACCATTTAGAAGAAGGTATTTATCTTTTAGTTTACTCTGGTCATCAAATACTACAATATTTCATGACAAAACTCCACTGTGTCACTCTCCTGTGGCAACACTCCACAGTCAGCATCTGTTTGATGCTGAAACCAGGGCAGAAAATGAATTATAAAAAGAATAGTCCACCATTACATAAAAATACAGACATTAGCATTCAATATTGCACTGTGAATCAAAACAGATACCATTAGGAACACACTTATCCAGGAACAGAATGGCTCCTAAATCTGTAATATATTTGGGACTGGTAGAGGCTCAATGAATTTGTATACAATCAGAAAGCACATGGTTCTTGATGCTGGTGAAAATAATTCTCCCTCAGTTCCTTATTACTAAAATGTCAAACGTCTGAACTTCCTATCCCCGTGATTCTATTTGAAAATAATAGTAATCTTGTAACAAAAAGGGGGATGATTCCTGCATATTTTTAAATTTACTGCACCAAACCTACAACACATCAAAATCAGCAAATTCACTTTTTTTCATTTTTCTTTTTTTTTTTTTTAATGCAAATGTTCATCCATATTTGCTGTTTAGCTTCTCATGAGGTCTTACTGAAGAAACTGCATTTCATCTTGTAGTATACACCAACACAAATTGGGACAGATCCTTATATTTTTATAAGGCCGGATTTTGACTGTCACATTTTACTTCATATATAACATACTCATTCCCACACATTATTTTTTCAATGGGAACATATCAATAGGTTATTTTCTCTGTTCCAAACAGAGAGCAAGGACATGCTTTTTAGTGAATTCATTTTAGAAAGAGACTCACAAACGTGTGTTTTGACTTGCTGCCAAGCAAGTTAGATATTTGTGTTTGAATTGAGATGAAACTACAGTACTTAACTAAATTTACTAGGCACAAGTACATGAAATCCAATATTGATAATAATTTATGAAAGTAAGAATACTGATTCCTACAATACTGCAAACTTAGTTTATGATAACATAATTAGTTACACTAATAACACTGCTTAGGCACAGTCTTGCTAATTAGGATATTATAAATATTAATGATATCAAGTCTTTGTATTTGATTGCCCCTAGTAGGATCATTTATCACGGTATTTCCAGTTACCAGAATTATATTATTTTTCTTCCTTTTCCCTGGAATGTTCATTCGTGGACAAACAGACATCCTGAGCTTATGGCTAAAATGTATCAATAGCTTATCAACAATGCAGCCTGCTTAACTTTAAATGCTATTGTTTAGTAGCAGTGTTACAATGACATAATTCAGTGTTGATACAAATACACAATTATATTCTGTATATCTTTTAAATGTCTAACAGAACCAGCCACACAAGATTACATAGAGCTTTGTTTTTATTCTTTTTCATGTGACCTGTTTCAAGTTAAGATTCCTTTGAATTATTAAATGCTTCCTTAAAGCGTATTTTCACACAACCTTTTTAAAGTTAATTATTGATGCAGTGACAAGCAAAAAAGGCTAAAAATTACAAATCTTTTTCCTCATTCAAAAGGACATGAGAAACATCTTTGACAAAGGTTGTCTGTTTAGTAAAATACAAAGATACTATGAAGACAGAACATTGAGTGCAGCTTTAAAGAGAATTACAACAGATCTGTAACATGAGTTGGAAATGCTATGTAGGTTTCCACAGGTGTTAAAGGAAAGAAGTTTAGCTATAACCCTTTGAGCCTGGTTTAACTGCTTAACATAAGGAGATGAAAATGAAACTGCTTATATCTTGGTTTCTTTTTAAGCAGTGTATTATCCAGAGCTTTAGGAATAGGATTGTCTTTCCTCCTTGAAGGTAATGTTATAATTTCAGAGCTCCACAGAGAACAACAACAATATAGGAGTCTCTAATCTCCTGCTAAATCCAATTCCAGTCATCAGCAATGATAAGCAGAGATTTGGAAGCGTTTGACACTCCAAATCCTATTCTTCTGTAATTCTTTACTTTTTACAACATTTTCAACAGTCGTACATCAGATTTTTGGAAGGATAATCAATAGGCATGATGTATAACTGAAATCAGTCTTCAAAGTGATCCCCTCTAGTAACCAGAAACAAAAGCTTGGCCTCCCTGCTGTGCAGGTATTTTGCTTAGAGCAGGAGGCAGCCGGGCATCAGCAGGAAGCCAGTTACACCTCCCTGCTTCTCGGCATGGATCAGCAGGTGCCCTGGTGGAGGGGTGAGCAGGGCTGGGGCAGCTGCAACCCACTGCATCTGTCAAAAATCTCCAAAAATGCTTTTGTAGCAGAGAACTACTAGAGTAGAGAGCAAAGACAGTCCAGAGGTTAGGATTTCATGCTGACCATCATTTACATTCCTATTTCATCACAGGCTTTCTAGGTTTAAATGATCTTGTAGAATTCATTAAATTGGAAATGAATCCTCACCTAGAACTTACCTGTCTTGGAGAGGGTTTGGGCATCAGCACACATGAAAGACCACGAGATGCTCAGGTGTGGTGATTGAAGGACCACTCCTACCTGATCTCATGTTCCAACTAACAGCTGGTCTGTGACTACCTGTGTCAGCTGGTCAGAGCCAGTGCAAGAGGGTTTTTGCATGTCTCCTGAATGTTGTACCCTGGCTGAAACACCCAGGAACTTCTGGCACAATATTAGGATCAATCTGAAGTGAGTTGAGTTTCATTAAAACAAGCAGTTCCAGAACTTGTTCTAATGCATTTGTAATTTTACATCCTATACTTTTTTTAAAGACATGGTGTTATGAATCACGTGAAGAGATCATATTTATAGTAAACATGTTAGCCCATATCAAGTCATTTCAAGTTTGTCTGCTTAAGCTGCCTAGGTATTTGTTAATATTCAGAAGGAAAATGACTTGGTGACTAATTGTGACAGCAGCAGCAATTAATCAAGGTAAGTAGCAGAAACTGCATACAGTGATTATGGAATTACATTCAAAACCAAGACGTAGTGTTATTATACAGGAATGGCAATAAAACAACATACCTTTCCCATCAGATCAGCAATTTTAGGTACTGGTTTTCCTTTCTGATGACAGATGGTTGCAGGACTCTGTCCATTCCAGTCTTCAAGTTCCTCAATGCTTTTCAGGTAAAGAAGAGCTCGCAGTCCAGTGCAGTAGTCATCAATAACAGTGAAATCTTGATTTTGGATCGCACTGCACACCTACGAAATGCAAGTCAGTTATCAGCACCAACTTGGCATAGAAGCACATTGAATTAGCAAACTCTTTGGATTTACTGATTATCAGGTGACCCTTCCTGCAACCCCACTGGGAAAGAACTACAGGAATTCAGGATTATTGTCTGCTTAATCCTATGTCATGATATCACCACAGCAGCTCAGAAAAGGAAGGGCTCTATAACACTAGTTATGCCCAGATTTCCCAGCAGCAGCCCTTGGACAAGAGCTGAGGGCTGTTCAGGGATAAACCTGCAAGCCCAGCCCTGGATGTGCTTGCTGGGGAGCTGCTGCTGAGCATGCAGCACACTGGCAAACCACCACCTGTGCTCAGAGCTTTGCCTGCAGACACTCAGTGGTATCCCCCAGCCTGCTCTGTTCAGGAAGCAGAGGCATAACCAGTTAGGTCCCAACCTAGCAAATCACAGAACCACAGACTTGCTGAGACTGGAAAGCATCTCTTGAGATCTTGTTTTTCAACCTCCAGCTCAGAGAAGGGTCAACTACAATCCAGCTGTATCCAGTCAGGATTTGAATACCTCCAAATACAGAGACTACACATCTCTGGGGAACCTGGTTCAGTGTTCAATCTCCCTTGCAGCTTTTTTCTTATATTTAAATGGAATTTCCTGTGTTTCAGTTTGTGCCCATTGTTTCTTGCTATTCCACTGGATAGCCCTGAGATGAATCTGGATCCAATGGAAGTGTCTCAGCAAACAGCACTCATTAAAATGACCTGTTAGTATGGGGTGAGCATTGCCAGGCACAGAACAGAACAACCCCCTTCTACCACTCAGCGCAACTGGGAGGCCAGGCCACTCTGTTTTAGATTCTCCAGAAGGAAAGATAGCAATACAGCTTTATAAACATGTAAAGTAGTGATCCCTGACCTGCAGAGCTTAACATGTAAACACAAAACTACTGACAGCAGAAAATAGTCTGACCATTTACATGGGTTCTTTTGGAGCATGTTGGGGATATCAGCTCAGACTTAAACCCACAGAGATCCCCAACCAAACTGGCAACTGAATAAAAAAAATCCCTCACCGTTGTCTGAATGCCTTCTCATTAGCTAAACTCTAATCAGCCATCAGTGACGAGGTGCAGGGTTGATTGAGTGCCATTAATTATCAGTCCCTCTGAAATTCCAGATGTGTCAGGGTTTTCAGCCTCTGATTCAGCTTTTATTGTAAAAGCTGGAAGGAATGCTCCTGATAATACCTTGACTCCACGCACACATAGTAAACACAACAATGAAATAGCCACCTACTTTAGAACATGAACTGGTGCACACAGACATGCACAAACACATCATACTTTTTGGATGTGGAAACACACTTTAGATCATAATTGTCAACACTTAAAAAACAAAGGAAATATACTATTGTTTTCCCCATTTCAGAAATGACAATACAACTTGCAGTCCTGAAGATAGGTAAACATCACATTGGGAAATACCATATACTACTACTGCTGAACAAGAAAAAATAAGGGCAAACTATAAAATAAGTACAATAACATTTTTCTATGCAGTGCATTTACATTACAAAAATATCTGTTTCTATGGAGAAACAGTGTGGGCATTAATTAGGTCTGTTATACCTTCCACAGGCTTCAAGTCTGTATTTTTTTTTATGGCAATTATAGATAGCGTCATAATTACTTCCCATACAGGTTATTTAACTGCAAAACTCCACTGATACTTATTGAAACCTTTTTGTACAGCAAGGAATTCTCTGTGTTTTTTTCAGTGCACGGGTAACACTTTTATTATCTACTTTTAAAAATACTAAAACTGAAAAAAAAATGCAGTTAAAAGCCATGTCATGTCACTTGAAACAAGTTCAGACACTTTTGTCAAAATCCTGAAATATTTTGACAGGATGTATACACATGAGATACACCCGAGGATACCTGTAATAACCTTATAAATAAAGAGGCTTTTACTGTTTTTGTGGTGCAGTGTTATGAACTGCAATAATATAAAAATGTGTGGAGGATAATAACACACTAAGAGCTAACTCTTTGATCCCTGTGATTCTATATGCAGTGCACTATTTGTCTTCCCTGGAAAGATAGGAAAGTTCCAGAACTGAAGGCAAAATGCAATTTTTAAGAAAAATGTAAATCTCTGCACTAAAGAAAAATGTTACATGACATGGAAAGGCTTAGAACAAACAAGTGCTCTCAAACAATCCTCCTCTTCTGTAGAAACCTTATGACTATCGTGCCCAATGGTGTGGATAATTAGCCAAAGACACGCCTTTCACTGATTTCACTGGGATAAAAGCAAGTGCTTATGTTTATGGGTCTTTCCTAGAACAAGAGAGCTTCAAACATTAATACATACAAACCCAAATGAAATCGTTTTGCCATGTTTTTTGGCAAAGTCCAAAATTCTGAGCTTATGTTGCACAAATCGGATGGTGAGATTTGTATTTTAGGCTTACAGTATCTTCCATCAATCAGTGTAGAAGCTTTTGCTGCATTTTAAAAGGTGGTGAACAAAGTCAGGATAAAAGGTCGCCATGACCCATCAGCCATGACAATTTCTACACCACGGAGAGAGGTTTTCAGCATCATACCTGGCTGCCTCTGAATCACCAGTTTAAATGACACTGTGTCCTCTTTTCAGCACAAGAGAAGTGGCAGGGCAATAGACCAGGTGAGACTCAAACTCAGGCATCCGGAAAAATCACGGAAGAACTGAACCGGCCCATCTCCACAGCTCATTAATGCCCCCGCTTTGCTCCAGCTGCTTGCACTGGGAACAGGCATTTGCCTCCCTTGTAAAGCTCAGTGCTGAGCCCGAGCCCCCTCTGCTGTAGTCCAGATATTGCTGTATCCAAAATGGTTGCTCCCACCTTTCATTTAATGTCTTATTAAACCACCTCAGGACGAGGTAAAGGCGAGAAGTGCCACGTAAGGGCTGCTGTCCATGCCCCACACACCGACGGAGCAGCAGCAGGAACTGCAGCCAGCCCTGCCTGCCCAGCCCCTCTCCTCAGCATCAGGCACAGCGGAATGTGCTTCCCTTTAGAGCCTGAAGCAAAAACCTGAACTGCACTGAGACTTCACGAGCGAGAACACCCCTGTGGTGTTGTGCCAGAGCAGTGGTCTGTGTCCCGTGGCCAACCAAAGCTGCTTACAGATGAGTGCACGAAACAGAGCGAGCCTGGATCCGTTGCTCTGTGGTTTGTCAGCCCAGCTTCTGGCAAGCAGCAGTGCTGGGACTTTGCACAGCAGGGATGGCACCTGTTTAATATCCCTTAATCCTAAATAATCCAAGTGGATCTGTTTAATGAGTAAATTAACATTCAGCTGTTCACTGACCCAGCCTTTCACCTGAAACATTTAGGTAGAAAGTATCTTCTGTGGAAAATGAGAAACTGGCCCTGTGGAGCATCCTATAGGACAGAGTGAAGTCCAGGTCACAACAAAGCTGTCAGCTGTACTGCTGACAAGTGCCGTCCTGCTATCTTACTTGTGTTGGTCTCTAGCTTTGGACTAGAACTTGGAGTAGTAGAGAAAGCTGCTGCATTTTTCCTGTTTAGGCAGGTAACATGTATTGTTTGTATTTCTCAAGTATGCAGGGAGGTCAGTTTGCACAACCTTGGTTTTATTGCATTGCCTGGCTCTGTCCCAGTAGTAGAATTCCTACAATTTAATTTTTAACATTGGATCTCCTTCCTTTTCTCCCAGATCCAGACTCCAATGATTTCCCCTTATATCCCAAAAGAGACACCTAGGCCAACAGGCAATGTATGATAATTGATATTATGATCTCAATATTCCAAAATCTAAAACTGCTCAGCATAAGTTGCAACTGTAAGTTACAATTCTAGCCTATACAGACATGTCTGAGATAATAAAATACACAATACTTGCTTTGCTACTGATAAACATACACCAAATTATCTCATTGGGGAATGGGGATGTGAAATGAATCACAGGTTAAGGCTCAAAGTAAAACTGTTCTGCAAAATGCAATGATAGGAGGGGCCTGCAAAAGTCCCTGCTGATGTCTTTCATAAGAAATGACAGTCTGCTCTATTATTAAATAAACATAAAAACTGAGTTTAACTTTGTCACAGGATCTAGAGACGTTACAAGTCCTACTCGAGGAACTGGAGTAAATTGTAAGGAGATTATTATTGTGTAAAATAATTTTTACAGGTTACAAGATTTTTATTAAACATTCACACAAATCTGAAACTTTTAATTCATATATTTTGACTGAAAGTTCCCTACTGGTGACAAGTACTTCCACATCAGTCACAAAGTATTGTAAACGCCTTTGCTGTTAGCAGAATCATTACACAATAAAGACATGCCAATTTCTGAACTGTTTACTGAGGCAAATCCCCTGCACTGCTTTTTGAGAGCTCTGTCTGTGTAAGAGAGTTTCGTCCATAGCCTGTGTTTCTAGAAGAGAGGGGAAAAATACCCAGACATTAGGTTTTATTTCTGTTTCACTCTCTAGAAAAATGGAAGTGGTTCCTGTCCAAAATTTGGCATATCCTGACAGACTGTGTAGAAGACCTGTGCCATCCATGCAGAATTTGGACAATTTGCCTGAGGCATCCAGCCACATCACCCAGTAAAGCAATTGCTGTTCAGTGCATTTTGGGAGATCTCCTAGAGGAGAAATCTTTTTCTGTAACAGTAGAAGAGGAAACGGTGAAGTCTTCTTCAGGCTGTGCAGTCTCTCTTACCCTGCAACCTTCAGTTTTTACATAAACTCATTATTATGTGGCAAAATCCCAGCTGGACAGGTGACGATGGGGAACATGGTGCCAGAAATGAACCCTAGTCCCTACCTGCATTATTTCTATTCCATCAATAGCTGGGATTTCAGCAGAGGCCACAGAGGAGAGGGAGATTTAAACATGCTTGTGTCAGTTTTTCCCTATACTAATTTCAGCCAATAAGAGGCATTGTGTACAATCTCATATACTGCTAGATCACCTCAAAATACTGGAGCAGGTCAGAGAATCTAGCCTGTTCAATAATGTGTTGTTTTGCAAGAAAAGAGTAAGTATTCTTGGTGTGACAAGATCTGTGTGAACAAAAAATCCTGTCATGTCTGGCAGCTGTTGTGCTCCAATTTGAAATTGTTTCAAAGCACTCTTAGAAGGCTTTGCAAGTGAGGAATTTGTTCTGGGAGACAATAGCTTGGAGAAAATTTTAATTTTTACACCTCTCTGAAATCCATCTATCTCTCTTCAGGATATGGGTGCAAAATAATTGTCACTTCTATGAAAACAGAAGTATCAGCAAGGAGGCAGATGGGCGGCAGTGATACACGGTCTAGAAGTAAGAAGATTGATGGGTATATATTTGTATATACAAATGCAAATCACATAGCTTGACTGTTCTACCATATTAGTTTCCATTTGTTGTAGCTGTACAACATCAAAGCAGTGATGTCTCCGTATATTGCATTTAGTGGTAATGTAACGGACTACCAAAAAAAAAAATCAAAGTGAGAGTTTCTAAGTAGTTTCCTGGCAATTGAGACAGCAGGCTCTTTCATCTGTGCTGTAACTGTGGCAGTGCATTGATTTAAACTCCTTCTGAGATCTCAAATGCTTTTCTATTCGTAGGTCTCACTGGCTGCTTTCTTTTTGCCTTTTTTCCCCTTCAAATGATAAAATTCTAGCATTTAGCAGAATGCCATCTTGCTTCCCCAGAAGCTGAAGACTTATTTCAGCTTTAGTTCTAAACTGCACAGGACTTGTAAATAAAATAGCTCTCAAAATGCCATTTGATTAACAAATTGGCCTTTGACTTCACAATTTCTAATATTCTGACCATAACAAAGGGATAAACAGCTATTATTCCTCTGAGATACCTGTGAGAGGGTTTACAAGGCATTAACAATTGTGCTTTGCCATTAATTTGGTTGACTCTCTTTGAAATATTTTTACTGGTATGCTCAAATGGTAAACAAAAGGTTTACTATTTTATATGGTAATATATTTTCAATATTAGCATTAATCATCTTTCTGTAGAAGCTTTCTTTTTCTATTAAAAATTATTCCTGATAAGTATTGAAGACATAAATTTACCTCCTTGTTGGAGAAACATTTATGAATGCCTGAGCTGTTATTTAATGTATAGTTGAACCTATTGCTTTCTTGATTAGGTTCTATTGATTGGGATTCTTGTGAAAAAACCCTGAAGCTGTGAATGAATGCAAGATGGTTCAGGAAGGATTCTATTTGTGCCCACCTGTGTATCCACATGAATCGCCAACATTAAGAAGGCTAATTTTATTTTAGAGGGCAAGAGCATTATGGTAATCTGGGTGAGGCATATACACAATTTAGGATTTATTCTCTTAGGCAACTAGAAAAAAAATTGACTTGACTAAAGGGAGATCTTTCTGGTCCATGCAATCTATATGCTGCATAGCTCTTGCCTATGGAAATGAAAAAGTATGTTTTCTTGTCCCTGTACAATAATTCAGATGTGCCCACATCTCCGAAGCAAAAGCAGCAGACAGTGCACAGGTTGTCTGACACAGTGCTCATAATAATGTGGCAAGAGCTGCAATGTGAGAGCATGCAGACAAACAAAATCTCCTCTAAGAGGTGTTTCTGTATGTACAACCTTCAGGACACCAATGTCTATGGGAAGGCTGCCTCTATAATGATGGTTCCTCCTCCTCACGTCTTGTTGAACACCGACTTACCAGAACATTAAATGCATAGCCTAAATTATCCTTTCTATCTAATTATTACTTCTGCTGGAGGTTTGTAGGGTTAAGAACATTAGGGAAAGTGGTTCATGTGGTACAATGTGGTACAAAGTGGTTTATGTGGCACTATGTGGTACAATCTTGGGAAAAAACCTCGATACTCTTTGCTTTAAAGAGCAAATTTGTGAAAAGAAAAAGCTTCCAAAATATTGATACAGTACAGATGGAATGATTTGATTCACTCACATTAGCTACTTAAATGACTCTAGAGATATAGGTTAGCAGATGGGATGTTATTTAACAAGTCTTCAGATACTGGATCGACACAAAACTGAATTGGATGATAGCTGATAGCCTTTTTAAAACATTATGATTGAACTAATATACATCAGCTAATGAACTACTATTTGTTTCACAGTCTAGTACAGCTTTCAGAAAGCAGTTTGAAGGACTCAAATATTACATCTATGAATTGTCTGAATGATGGGGAAAAAAGCCCACATAATCTTTTTATGGAGTCCTAGACCTAAAGTCCTAACGAATGGAGGGCTTACTAGTGACACTTTGAGGGATAAGACACAGAAGAAAGATCCAAAGATGCTAATAACTCCAGGGTCTGAAAAGCAGGCAACCATTCACATAAGGCTTAAAAAATCTATATTGAAAAAAAAAAAAAAAAAGACTGGATAGTCCTATGCCATGTGGGTCTCAGTAAGTCAGTGAGGTATTTCAGATATTTTGTTATATCTCAAGAAATTTCATCAGACAATCTTAAGATAAACTGTCATTCCAATCAAAAGTACAAACTAATGTCAGTGAATAATGGAATTATTTATTAATTAATAATAAATACTTAAAGTATTTAAAGAAAATTACTTAAAAGGAGAAGGTCTCCAGCCCATGCAAGACAAGCTTATGGGATAAATGCTCTATTTCCTGCAACAGCTTGGATCCTCTCTACACCAGGACTATGTAATGCTGCCATGGTGTCAAGCAGAGCTGAGCTGGCACTTTGAGAGCATCGAGGCAGGGACTGCAGGTATGGAAATATGGATGCAGCAGCTGGGCAGCAGGGAGAGCCCCACAGCATGTGCTGAAGCCACAGCAGCCTCCTGACACAGGCTTACAGAGAAGCTTCCCCAGCACCATGGGGGTGGCTACTCTTCCTGGCAGAGAGACCTCAAAGTACCTGATTTTGGGGGCTGCAAGACAGATCTAGCTCATGTCCTGCACTCCAGCAACCCTGGGCAGTTGTGAGTGGCCAACGATGAAGGAGGAGAAGGAAGCTGAGAATCCATTAGCCACTTATCAGATGAGGGCACAGCAGGAGATAAGAGCACTGTAAGGGATCCTTTAGGAACGTTATCCAATGCATTAATTCCTAGCCTACTCAAATCTGAGTTTTTCCTCCCCTTAAGTTCTCCACTGCCAATTAATGTATCTTTGATCTAAATAGCTAAACCGGGTGTTTAGGAGTGGGAAACTGGTACTTATCAAGGGACCCTGAACGATGCAATTTTGTATCTCATGTCTTTGAGAGGGGAAGTGCAGAATAAATCGAGAATTTTCAGAAGGCTCCCTGAGGTAACTGTGGGTTTTTTCCCTGTCAACCACCCCTAGAGGAATGGTTATATTTTCTTATCTCACTAAAGCATTCTGTCAGTTCTTGGAACTACAAAGTGGACCTTTATGCAGTAGGTGGGCACACACATGGAAAAAAGTGCTGATCGTGATCATCTTTCCTAAGAAAACAAATATGATTCCACATGCCTTGAGCATTGAGGAGTCTGGGAAACAGCTTCATAATCAGCCATGTATAGCAAATTGCATCATTGTACTGCAGATCTACAAAATGAATAATAGCTTTGAAAGCAGATGAACTAACTCCCTTGTGCAAACAGTCCAATCACATATAGAGGTTCTACAACTATCTTTAAATACATGCTGAATATCACATCTTATTTCATTTATTAGCACCCAAAGGTCTTGCCCCTCTCTTATAAGTACTGTTCTGGAAAATGAAATTCTTCAGCTCTCCCAGTGGTTCTGCAGCTGCTGGGACAGCATCACCAGTTGTATAAGGTAGATGTAGATTTATCTGACCCATTTCCATCAGCCATAACCTTCAGGTCCGAAGAAATTGCTATAGCAGGTACCAATTAAGTCACTCAGATCTGGTGGTTTGATGATAAAAGTCATCAAGTAACATTACACAGCAGTTTGCAGTGTTTTTAGGTTTTTGTTTTCTGAGAGCAAGCCACCAGGAACACCATCATCTCTAGAATCGAGTGGGTCTGTTATCCCTTTTTTGGAAAGGTATATTTGCAAGAGATGAGTGTAGCTCTAGGAAAGCACGCTTTTCATCAACAAATGGTGTTCTGAAAATAGTGTAGAAAAGAGTTTCAGAATTACCAATATGTGCTGTTTGACAACATTGAATGCAATGGCTCCATTTAACTTGAAAATGTCTGTTTTGTAATCTTTGTTAATTGAAATGAAAAGGTCAAACCCAAAATATGTTGCAAAAAGATTGAAACAGATTTGATTCACCCAAATAATATTTTTTTCTTTAAATGTGTTAATTCCACACGTTTTTAGAATTTTGATTATCAGTCTAAACAGGAAAACTTTTCCATGCTTAAACTTCCCTGTGACAGAATAACTATTTTCTCATCACTGGTAATAGTCAGTCTCATTAATGCCTAACAGATCCAGGGTAGACCTTCAGTGTTCATCCCAGGACACTCTGAATCAGAAACAGCAGGGACTTGAGATCTATTTTGATTAAAAGAAATTTGTCAATGAAAAACAGTTCCCTCAAAGAAATTTTCACCAAATTCTAATGAGAACCATCTACTGAGGGACATCCTCCTGTGACCAGAATTTTGAAAGCTGCAGACCTCTCAAAATCAAACAGAAAAGCAATTTTTCTATCTTGGAACCTCAATTCACTCCTGCAATGATTAACCCCTCATCCTTGTGAGTCTTTCCCTCTAGTACTCTCACATTATATTTCAGCTAAAATTACTTTCATCCTTTATCAGCTTGCCTGTATGAATTTGTGCAGCAGCTGCTGTGTCCATTGAAGAGTGAGATTCATGTGAACAAAATAGTTCTGATTCTGAGAATCCTTCGTGTTGGAGATAAAAACCTACTTCCACATTTCCTTAGGGATTGTTTTACCTATCTCTGTCCAAATAACAAATATCAGCAAGAAAAGCACCAATATAACTCATGATATTGAAGGAAGCTAAACCCGTTCTTAAATGTACTGCCAGCTTCCAAAATGCCAGCTTAGAAAAAGAATGCTTTCTCTGGTTTTTTTGTTTTGTATTGTTTTAATTGCATGGATAAAAGAACCCCTCATAAGTCAGATCAAGCTGTGTCAGAGGGCTTGTGCTGTAACAGGAAAAAAATTATTGCACCCTCCTTCCTGGGCAGAAACCCCACTTTTCTACCACTGGGAAAAGCAAAAGATCAGTGACCAAAGTGCAGCTAGCCCAGCACCAAGCCCCAGGTGAGCTGCACAGCAGTGCATTCCTGTGCCAGGGTGGGCTCCAGGACCATGCCTTCCCTCAGCACAACCTCTTCCACTGCTTGCTTTCCCTTTCTTCCTTTCACTGCCAGGTACAGCCTCTGACTGAAAGATCAACAAAGCTCCTATGATACAAAAAGGATTCTTAAACATGTATTTAAACACTGACAGTGTTTCCAAGAAGAACTTCTCTGATGGCAGAGCTTTGCAATATGGAATGTTTTACGTTCTCCCTTTTTGAAAAACAAGTCCCCTGCAGTTACAACACATATAACATAAAAAAATAAAACAAAACAAAACAACAACCCCAGAGGTTGGAGATGGCAGAAAGGAATAAAGAAACAGCATTTTCCACTGTCTTTATCTTGCCTTCTATTTATTTTCAATATCCAACAAGGAGCTGGGTACAGTTTCAGATTCAATTTCCAGTCACCTCCACACGTACTCAAGGGAACTCAGTCTACGAGAGCTAGCTTCATGTCTGAAAGCAACCTGATCTGAGTAAAACAACTTGCCTATAATTTCACCAACAATTAACCAAGCCTCTTGTGAAGAGTCATCTGCATGTTGCATTTACTTTGTAAACTTTAAACAAAACTGACTTGGTGTCAATTCACACCATGTGCTTTATCTACACGGAGAACAGCTCTGTGTGTGTTCATGCACAAGAGCAGCAGCATGAATCCATGTCAGTAGTGTGAATCCACATTAATAATAGGTGCAGCAGTACTGGGTTTTCAAAGGACAAACAATATTGTGGATCCTTGGGAGAGATGGAGAAAAAGATACTGCCAAAGCAATTATTCTTCCCATCATCTCAATTCTGAAAGTCCCTTTGTTGCCAGACCCAGGGAAGCAGGGTAGACACCCAGGCAGAGTAGGAAAGGGGAGCAGACCCAGTGTTCCCAGGGGAACAAATCCCCTGCAGAGGCCAGGAGTGACTGCTATAGGACAGCATTTGAACTAATGCTCAATTAAGACCTAATTGTTAGTAAATAATTATTACCATACAGTGATAGTTGAAATTATTTTGCATGAAAATTCATTATGAGAATGACAAATAGCAATTGTTACAGAATCAGCTTTAATTCATTCTTACAAATTTATGAAATAACAATCCTATCTATGCAGACTTCATTTACTAGCTGGTGAAATGAGCAGAAATAAAGGAAAGCTAATAGATAATTCCCCTAAGCAGCTCCAAATAAAATGCAGAACTAATGCAAAACTGCACAAAATAAAAGGCATTATTAGTGTTGAATTTAGTCTGTAACTTTACAAGGTGCTGAGTTGAATATTGCAACTTTTCATTAGAAGTGGCCAAATAATACGTAAGAATCAATAATGAAAACCTGTTCTAATTTGATGTTTTTCTACAACTGTAACAAAAAACTTTATAGATTGTTTTTGTTTGACAAATTCTGATTTCCTTTAAAAGAAATTCTCACAGAAGATTCTCACTATCAATTAGCAATTTCTCTCCCAGTCATCTGTAACAGAGCAAGTGTGGCAGTCCTCTAATTACTTTTTGTTTTATTAGCAAAGACAGACAGTTGAGAACAGGTTGAATTTCTGTAATTAGCACTGGGCTAGGAAAAAAAATAGAAAATAATGAAATGTTTTCAGAAGTCAATGCTTGGGTATGTCTGTCCCAACTCTTTTCTCTCTTTCACGTTCATTTTTCTTAGGATTTTATGTCGACATGTTCAAACAGCACTTTGTTCCCTCTTTTGTTTCTGCATGTACTGCAAATTTCATCTCTGCAGAGAACGGCCACTCCATTCAGTGCTGCATCCATTGAAGACTTTTCTCAGTGCGTGGCTCTGTGAGCAGTGGAGCTAATGATATCTGGCTTCCAGCAGCTCTGTGTCTCCTGGTTGGGTTCTCTGACGTCTAATAAGGTGTGACTGCCAATTAAAGCCTTTCCTGTGGCTGGCACAGTCCTAACAGCGCTGTCCCATGCGGGTTCTCAGAGGTCTAATAAAGGTGAGCTCACAGTCTGCTTGTGCTTACAGTGAAGGAATGCAGCTACTCTCTCTCCTCTGCCTTTTCTGTTTCTCAAAATTTGTTAGAGTGAATTCTCTCTTCTGCCAAATTTTAGTGAAAATGGCCAAAAAGTTTCAAATGTGATGGAAGATACTCAAGTGGATGTACAAATACCTACCAAGTTCCTTTGGAAATGCAGTCTAAAAACTACTCTTTCTATAGGAGACTACACTTACCTCAATCAAAAGACTTACATCTGAAAAGTGGTTTTGCCTTAAGTGGCTGTTTTTTTCTTAAAAATCTTGGTGGTTCCAAAGTATCACCCCTTGAATCTTGTCTCATATAATTTTGGTAGCCTGACACTGCATCCAGCAACCTACTCTTCCCTCATCAATTTTAATCATGAGAGAATTAGGTCTAGCACCTTAACTTCTCTATGTCACGGAGAGTTTTGTACAGAAAGGTTTTGTTCTTGAACTCCTAAGGCCACAGCCTGTGTCAGAAACTTCACAGTCTCCAGCTGGTGCCCAGGTGTGCCTGTTCTTGGGCTTATCTGCCCTTGGAACACTCTCTGCCTGGCACAGAGCAAAGCCTGCAGCCTGTGCTCTCCCATGTGCTGGGGTGTCCTAGGTTACAGTGTAAGATGTGCCCAAAGTCTGTATTCTATCACCATCTTCATGAGCTGTTGAAACCAGGTGGGGCAGTGTTTCCCTTGCCCCCTTCCTCCAGGCTATGTCCTGTTAATGGGCCATCAATGCCTTGCTGCAGGACTCACAGGTAACTCCCTCTCTGTTTAAAGGGCAATCAAGGACCCACTGCATGACCCATAGAATGATATCAGCCCATTGTGAGATGCTCTGCCCAGGGGGAGGAGCCAAGCATTCCCACCTGGATATAATCTGGGATTTGGGACAGCACAGCAGCCTTTACCCACTGGATTCCTAGAGGACAAGAACTATCAGACCTTTCTATAGGATCACTGCTTCAACAAGACTACTTCATTTGGACTGCTACCACCACCCTAACCAACAGAGTGTCAGGTTGTATTATTGCATTTATTTTATCTTATTTTATCTTTTTTCTCTTTTCTCCTATTAAATCGTATTTCTGACTTGGAGTCTCACTGGTTTTGCTTTCAAACCAGCACGAGGGGTAAGGACAGGCAGGGGGTGGAGGAAGGGTTGGCTCTTTGGGAGTCCAGGCAGGAGAAGCACAGCCTGGCTCTGCCACACTGATGCACCCTGTGGCTGTTTAGGACTTGCAGCAATCCATCCAACCTCATTCTCCTCATACAGGGCTGAGACAAAGGACTCTTTGTCTGCATTCAAAATCATGGTTATTCATTGCTAGACAAAGTATTCTTTCCCCAATGGTTATCAGTAGAAACTTAACCTGTAATTTCAAAACACAGGGCCAGCTCCCTCATTCCCCTGCTCTGCACTCCCATGATTTGAATGTCTTTTAGTTCTTCACTCTGCATTAAATGGCACAAATAGTAATTCCAGGATAAGAATTTTTTGGCCTGATCTTACCCTCACTTAACTAAGGTATCAGAGTCTTCACTGACTTCAACAGACACTGACACAGACTAAAAAGAAGAGTAATGAAGTGCATGGAGAACCAGATCTCTTGCAGTTCTACAGCCATAAAAAAGTATAGAGCTCCTTATGGGGTTTCACATTTGCACAAATAAAATAACAATACTGTCTCATGGATCAAGTCCCATGCTCTTGTGATGGAAAAGCCTGTTTATTCACACAAAAAGGGCCATCCTGCTGTTATAAAAATCTCTCAGCTAAATGCTTCAGTAAAAAGCCTGCTGAAGAAAAAATAGTAATCAAATTGTCCTGAATCCCTTGAGACTTTTGTTCCAAAGAGGTACCAAAAGGAAGGCTTGTTGAAAGTGTTAAAAATCCACAAGCATTCTCACAAAAACCACTGTGTTCCATATTGGAGGCAGAGTTTATCTTACAGAGGCAAAAGTCATCACTATTGCTTTCCTGTCATGGGCTGTCCCATTTCCAGAATGGTTTTGTTCTTCCTCAGATCCCTGAGGTCCCACCCACAACTGGTGCTGGGCAGGCTAGAAGGGCACGGGGCAGATCCAGCCTCATGGCAGCTCTGCCTGTGGTGGGGACACCTCCCACCTTCTTCCCTTGGCTGAGAGATGAGTGAGGGTCATGGGGCAGGGCCAGGAGGCAGCAGGTGCACATGGGCTGAACACAACACGGTGAGGACAAGAGCACAGTGCCCACAGGAACAGCACTGCAAGGCAACATCCCAGCCAGGACAAGAGGGAGATGAGGGAGGATGGAGGTGGATCTGAAAAAGGGCTCAGGGCAAAGTCACGGGCTGTCCCACTGAGAAGCAGCATTCCATGGGTGGATTTTAAATCATTGCTGGGTAGAAAACCTTACAGACATCCACCTCTGCAACTGAGGATATGTGTGACCTCGACACTTTGTGAGAAAAGCCGTTTATTTGAAAAAGAACTCAGATTCTTTACATGAAAATGACCAATATTCCAGATGAATGAAGTTTTCCACACCAGAATATAATGCTGAAAGGTTCTACCATGAAACAAGTATACTTTAGAAAGTACCCCTTTGTTCTACCTCGTTTTTTTAGTTACATCTGCTAGAAATAATGACTACAGAACCTCTTTCAACAAAAGGTCATTTATGTCAATGGACAGAACACAGAGGATCAGATCACCTGCTGTAATTGCAAATTAATGCTCTACTGCTAATGCATTAACTACACAATATTGATCTACAATTGAATCATAAAGGCTACTGTGAAGTGATTTTTTCTTTAGTATTTTATGCTTTTATTGCTTTTTCCATAATGCATTTTCTCTTTCCACTGGAATTTTCTATAATTGTTTCCCATTTTAATTTCCTGCAGCAAGATGACTTTAAAAGATGTATGTCTCGTTCAAAACCTTGCAAAAATCTTACAAACCATCAGTGTGACATGGTGAATCACATACATGTTGCAAAACATGCAAAAAAAATTGATATACATCTAATTTTGATAAATTAAAAAAATGCTTACTTAATTTAGAAATAAAATACCTCAGCCTTACCGGAAAACTGTAATAATGACATGTATCACAGAAAGGTGCTTCTAGACATTTCTGGAGCTCCTGGTATAAAATGAGTGCAGGATTATCTCCATATTAAAATTGTGGGGTTTTTTGTTGTTGTTTGGTTGTTTGTTTTTGGGGTTTTTTTTTTGTGTGTGTGTGTGGTTTTTTTTTAATTTCATCCCTACACTGAAAAGGGGTTGGTAGATTCAGGTATGTTAAAAAAACTATACTGTTAAGGAATCAGCTGAAGAATAACTGAAATGTTTCAGCATCTTTAATGAGAAATTAAAAAACGAGTGGGGTCTTTTTGCAAGTGTTTCTGAAGTCCATAAGGGGAAGAATGCTCTGTTAAATTGCTGTATAAAATCTTAAGCCCAGCTACTATTGACTATAATAACTTAGTTTGTTTTCCATACCTGCTGCAAAATTCCTTACATCCAAACCTTTTTGTGAGTAACAATACTAAGATGTTGCCCTCCATCTTCTAAAGGAGGGGATAAGAACATATTTTGATTATTGAAGCTCTTCCCCACACCATTGCCTAATATATCTGCTTAATACCACTTGAGGTGGTTATGGGATACAGCAAAACATGGCTTACCACCTGACTCCTGACTTGCATTTCTGTGTATGATGATTTTGCAAATGGAAAATAAATCCCTGTGTTTTAAAAATAAAAGCAATTGGAAAAAGTAGTGGAGAACTGATTGCAGGTGAAATATCTGAAGAGGAAAACCTGATCTTGCTTTTAATGGAAGAACATTTATTATTCATAAACCTTTCCTCTAAAAGATATGCTACATTGCAAATAAATCAACTCACACAAAGCCTCCTTATTATCCTAGGCCATGAACGTCCCATGGCAGAGAAGACACAGGACACTTGTTGGGACACAAGGAAGGGAAGTCCAAGTGGCCAAGCAAGGCTCTTGAGCTGGGCTCCATGGATAGATCAGTACAGCCTGTGCTACTCTGCAGTATGGGACCATGTTTAATGCTGGATGATCTGACAGTCCCCACCCTTTTCAAGCACTGCTGGGTAACAGGGTGGTGAGAGCAGTGACACACGCCAGTTTTAAGTCCTCTGCCTCTTTGGCACAGCTGAGAAAGAAGTCACTCCATCACTGCCAAAGCCCAGGCTTGCTTGCTTCCTGCCTCTGGATAAGGCATGCTCATGGCTTTGGAAATGTGAAGTTGGATCACAAAATGTGCAGTACTGTGTCAGTCTGAGTGTCTCTTCAGAACCACCTCCAACAGTATCCAAAGCAGATACTTTAGATAAGGCCATGGGACACATACAGCATTCCCCCCGTACAGTCCCAGCTTCTACCTGCTTAACTCAGGGACTTTTATGCAGTGAATCTTAAACCCTAGCTCACTTTATTTGATGTTATCTACAAATTCTGTACTCACTCTCTTTGTCAGTACTGAGAAAGTAGAAGTGAATGTCAAAGCTGTAAGCAACAGAGGTTGTGGCTGCTGAAGGAGAGAGTTGGGCATTTGATACCAGGGACACGTGCAAGAGATTGGGATTGAGAGAAAAGAATATTAGTTTATTAGGCTATTTGTATGACAATGGAAATTATTCTCATAATTCTAACTGGGGTCCAAAGATGACCTGTGAAGATGAAGCTGTCTTCTTCTGTCACAGTGTTCTCATCTGAGAAGCAAATACGTTTCAGTCTAGTCCCAGTAAGTGCATTTCCTCTATGACTTTCTATAGAGATTACTCATTTCCTTCTTCCTTCCATCTGTCCTTCCCATCATGAGGGAAAGACTTATGGCCTGTATTCGCAATCTTGCATGAAGCTTACTAAAGGCTTATTTTAAAATGGATGCAATTGAAGTAGTTCAGATCCTTACATACACAGCCACTTTGGAATCCATTTATCTGAGATTAGCTTAAATGACTTCCCTACTTTAGTGTAACAGAAGTAAACCACTCAAACTGAGGATATTTTTGATCCAGAGGAGTTTAAAATCAGTTTTAGAGATGACTTAAGTTAAACTGGTGAAACCTAAGGACAAAATAAGAGTTTTTTCAGCATCTTTGGGAAAAATATTTTGAAGAGAGAAATTGTTCTGTAGAGGGCGAAAGATCCATAGAGATTCAAGTCATTTGTGGATGTCAGTTTCAGAGAATTTGATTACTACTAAAAAGAAAACAATAATTAATGTCTTGTAAATCAAATAGCCTTTCTCTTGAGCACTGACTGGGATGTCTGCATGAAATTATATTTCAGAATTTCCCATTACCATTGGGACAAACCAACAGGAAAAGAAAAGAAAGAATAAAAAACAAACAGCTACACAGTCTATATAAAATAGAAGTGCAAAAGCGACATTAAACTCCTTGACTTTTAGTCATCCAGAAACAGACACAGCAGACACAGAACAGAAAATCATTTCATTCTGTGTAGTTCAGATCATGTAACATTGCTGGAGACAGAGCCATCAAAAGTGCAGCTCTATTAGCAGTAACAAACAAACTGTATCTAGAGCACTAAAACCAGTTCCTTGCCAAACGTAATTTTTTTTTGTAGACAAATGCTGCCCTGTAATTTGCACCATTACTTAGTATTTATATGGAAGAAGCTCTCAGACAATTGTGTAAGAAAGGTCAATCTTTTATTTGTCCACAAAAAAGAAAAGTTTGAATCACTTTAATACAACTAAAAAAAAAAAAAAAAAAAGGAAATGGTATTAATAAATCCAAGGAACATAGCAAGTCTATAAAAAAGGAACAGCCTTCTGCTTCAGCTCCCAGAGATGCTAACTTTGATGTGCATTAAAAAAACCCAACCAAACCAAAATATTGAGCTGGCATGGTTTTCTTTTTTTCTTTGTGAAACATAGCAAACAAATGACTAATCGCAGCAGTCACTGTAGCTGTGTAAAAAGGCTGGTCACACTGAATCTAATTTCAATGTCAAAGTGAATTGTGGGAATGAAACCACTCTAGTCATCCCATGGAGTGACACAAAGCCAATATTCACAGGATCCACAGCTGCTGTTGTCTATGGTGGGACTGACAGATAAAGGGGCTGAACATCTACCAGAATGTAACAATATACAATGGAACAATATAACATAAAGACCACCTGCTTCTCAGCCATTCTAACATATATGCTGCAACGGTGCCCTGACATGCCTGGCAGAGCAGGTAAGGGGCTGATTTTTGGCCAATTTCCTGGTGCCTGTAATACGAGGCCACCAAAGCTTCCTTCCATGACAGGGACAAACTAACCATGCCAGTGTGGCCAGTAACTCAAACCAACCCTCAGGCAATGCAAACAGCCTGACTGCTGAATGCAGCTGACACCTCACTCCAATGCAACTCATGCAGCAGGTGCAGTGCTACACCTCCTGTTTCAATGAGCATCCTTAAGGGACACAGGTGCCTGGATAAACAAAAGTTACTTTAAACTGGCTCCCTGTGAGACCAACACAGTGCTCTTTGGAAGCCTGCTCACCTTGAGAAGGCTCTTTGCAGGAAAGAAAAACTGAGAATAGAGGAAGGACAGATCGGTCAGGTTTAACTCTGTGTCAACACTGTTTGTATGACAAGGGAGAGAGATGTTTAAATTTTAGATCATCTAAGCCAGACATAGTAAGTACTAACAAACTCATGGTTAGCCTTTTCCCAGATTGGTATTGCAACACCCAAAGCTTTCTTTTGGCAACTCCTCTTCTTCCATGCAAAATGAATGTCTCTTAGCAAGCAGCATGAAGTTAAAAACATGAAAATTCTTTTCAGTGGCAGAAACTGCACTACCCGAATGTTTGAAGGGAAGATACATTACAGCCTTAATCACGGTTACTTGAACATTACCACTTTAAACCAAAAAGCAGTACCTGTAAGACAGAAGCCCCACTGTGCAGAAACTGGAGCCCAGCCTCAGCAGAATCGATGCCTCCAGTTGCCAAGATGGGAAATCCTGGGAGAGCACGGGCGATTGCGGACACTGCGCGGAGGGCGATGGGCCGGATCGCATTTCCTGCAGCAAACCAGGACACCGGGTTAGCAACATCCCAACTGGCCCTGACAGAACTTCCACAGCCCTCATGGTACAGCAGCATCAGGAACAAACATCTGATTCTGAGGTGCAGAGGTTATATCCATTTATAAACTGGCACCAAGTGGGTTTCAAGTGGTATCAACACTTGTACAGCAAACTATGCATATGGCTGGAATACAGAAAATGGCAGAAACATTTGGGAAAACAATGCAAAGCTAGCTTGAACATTTTAGCTGATGCTCAAAACAAAGACTAACAATGTCTGAGACAGAAAGCAATACTTTACCATACAGTACACTGTAGATAAAGAGATCTATGTTTCTACATAAAAAATCAGGTTTATTTTTTGAACCTAAATGTTGTCCAAGTAAGAACAAACATCCCATTTATTTATGTTCAACTAAAAATTGTTTAAAAGTGTCATTTCACTTGCACTTTACACTTCATATTTTGATAGCTATTTCATATCTACTGATGGTATGCAAGTTTTAAAAATATGCCTACAGATGCTGCTCATTAAATGATGGACAGCATAGACAGATGACACTTCCAGTTATTTTTTAGGCCAGTCGGAATTTCTCTAGATAACCTCCACATTATTGAAATTTCTACTTAAATTAGAGAATCTTTAGGATAATTTGATGCCATCATTGGGCAACAATAGTGTAAGAGAAGACACATCACTCCCAGAGGACCTGTATGGCTGTGGCTGTCAAGCAGTCTTTTTCCCCCTCAGTACTGCATGAGGTAACAGCAAGTAAACTTTATGCACATGAAAGGGACAGCCTAACCCAAGATGCACTATTGGTATGTTTTCAGGAAAACTAGAGCCTGATAGATAAAAATGTGAAATCTCACCAAAACTGCTTTAAAGAACCTAAGACCCCAACAGAACAGATCACAGAAAGGATCTGGAGTTGAACAGGAACTTTTCCTAGAACACTAGGGACTATTTCCCATTGTTAGGGCTGGATTGATTGTAACGTGTTTGAAAGGAACAAAACAATTCTTTAAAAGAGGATGACTGCTAAGTGTCCAAAGAGCAAATATTACATAATGGTCCAGTCTTAGGGAAATGCTTGAAGGAAAAAAAATGGAAACCATGCTGTTTGCTCTGACAGATTTACAAATAAATGCTTTTGGAAGGCATACAGGCCAAAACATACACTACACAGCCAAAACCACTGAAAGTAATCGCATCAAAAACAGTAGTTAAGGAAATTCTTCAAATATTCAGTTTTTGAAATCAAAGCTAGAAAAAGGATCAGACTTGCTACATTGCTTTCAGTCTGACACAGCTCCAGAATCTCAGTGTGATGAGGTAGCTGTTTTTTAGAAAGGTGAAGGAATACAGACACTGGTAACTCTGGAATAATGTGGCTACAGGGAAATGTCTTCCCAATCTTCTTTGAGGCATGAAGGTTTATACACTTCTAACCCCAATGGAACTCTTAAGAGTTTGCTTTCAATGGGTTTTAAAGGCTTGTAGACCCTTGGCCTTAAAGATATCTTGTAGTAAAGAGTTTCACAAGAAAATATTTCCAGAATATAATTAGCCCCCTTCTAACTTAAATGACTGTCTCTGTACATGGTCAGCACAGGAAAAGGACCAAATCACAGCTTATTTAAGGTTTCAGCACAATAGGTAATCAGAAAGGCCTTCATTTAGCCCAAAGAAATCAAGCATATGAGTCAATGAAGTCTAGCAGAATTAGCAATGAGACTTAGAATTTATTATGGAATACAGGTACTTTTTTTACTAGCTGAATTTGATATTCATAATATGAGTTATTACTTACATTTGGTGATTAGTAAATTAGTGATAAATTGGTATGATTGCAAAAGTATTCCATTCATTTATAATTCACCCAAATGAATTTAAAAACATTTCAGAAGTGCTTCTGATGAGAGTAAATAAACGGATGTAATGACAATCAGAGGGTTAAGTAAGGTCATCCCAGCATTTCTTTTATTAGTCATGTCACATGGACCAAGCACAATGTAAGCTGAAGCCATTCTCCCTTACATTCTTTCATCAAGAGTTCAGAAGCTTCCCCCTATGTAACAAAAGCTGCTGGGCTGGAATATAATGTGATTTGCTCATGATAGAGATCCTACTGCCTAATGAAATGGTGAAACAACCTACCAGATTAAAGAAAAAAAAAAAAAAAAGGAGAATGCAAACAATAGAAACAATAGTAATGCCAAGCTATTAAAAAAGAAGGCAAATTTTAAAAAAAAGGAAATGAATATTCAATTTGACTAACAGTCTCTATTTTCCTGCATTTTTGTACAAGTACATAGGAAGGTAACAAATTCCATTATAGAGATTTGTGGAGAAGGAGTTTTTAAAAGATTGAAATAAAGGAGATTTAATGCCAAATTTTAAAAGATTTGTAAGTAGTATTGGGAATTTGCAGAACGTTTTCTGATAAATCCTATGGTATTTAAGAAGCTGAGGTCCAAATCCAGCATGCATTTGAAAGACAGCTCACATACTAAAAGATAAGCATCTACCACATACTTTGACAAACACATTGGGATCTGTAATTCCACTAGTTAAGCACCCGTAGCTGAGGAAACTGCTGATATGGTACTCTCCTGATAGAAGTGCTACAGCTGCTACCAGATGCTAGATGTGGCTATCATTTACCTTGCTGTAAAATAATGAGATTTAATAAACAAAGTCCATTTATCAAGACTTCAGGCAGGAGAGTGAGATATAAAAATGGAAGACAGAAAAAGACCTTGTGGAGACGAGATGTTACTATACGTTGAAAGTTACTCTTTCAAATCTCATTAATTATGGAACAAATATTTGCTACTATAGAAAGACATAAACAATGAAATAATTTTAAGATGTGAATGTCCCTGACCTTTTTCTTGAGGAGCTTTGGCTTTCTCTATTTTTTTTTTTTTTTAATAAAAAGTAAGACTTTTCAGACTATCACTCAAGGAAATCCAATAGTGAAAACACAACATGAAGGAGAAGGAGAACATACATCAATCAAACATCTCTCCCTTATCAGCACAGGTAGGCAGAGCTGCTCTTGTCCACTGAGGATAGCAGGCTGATGACAAACTGATGAAAGATAATGTACCTACTTATTCGTTTGTTTATTTTTCCTTAGGAAGTAAAAAAATCCTCTGCCAATGCCAGAAGACATGTTTTATTATGACTTCATAAGTACTAGGAGTCCTGAGAGGACTTGATCCTCTCAAACACCAAAAATGTTCACTAGATTGAGGTTTGAAAGCTAAACCTTCTTCAAGAAGCCTGGTGTTAAGTTTCAAGCAGCTCAGTAGCTTTGGGAACTCCTAGCAGAAACAACTCAGATCTTCTGATCCCAGTGATCCACCAATGGGAGAAAAATAATCTCAGATGTCTTGAGTACTGGGCTACATTCTCACTTCCAATCTATTGGACCAATTTGATAGTTTAAAGTGTTCAATGCACATATGCAGTAGCTCTAATGAGGCCTTTAAGTAAAGATGATCCAGGTCCATTAAAAAGCAGCCAACAGAGTAAATTCAGACTGGTACTGCTGAGACTGAATCTTGAAACAGTCTCAATGGTCTTTATCGCTATGAACAACAGGAATAGATTTTAAAGGAAAGAAAACTCTCTTTGGATAGTACATCAACCCAAACCAAATTGTTGTATCTATGATACCAGATGGAATAAAAATTAATTTGGGTCAATTCTCCCCACTCTGTGCATTTTCAAGTAAAATTGTTTTTTAATTTGCATTATATTATATTACAAATTTGAGATTTAAACCACTGAGCCTAAGTATTACAAAGAAGAAGCAGCTGATATATAATTTTTTACTAGTAAGTCACCACTGAAGTCTGCTGCTAAAAAATGTAATCCCCCAAATCTAGGTAACATTACCTTTCCTCCTTCTGTAGATACCTTCTTGAAAGAAAACTGACACGGTTATCTCCTAGACTGTTAAAATTAATCAAGCTAATGAGAAAAGCACCTAATGACCAGTTTGGGTGAAAAGCATTATACAAGGAAAATGGTCTGGAAAAGTTCAGGCACCACAGATATCAATCCAATGCTTCGGAAAGTAAGTAGATAAGAAAGTTTGGAGATCAGGAAAAAGGCCCAGAAAACATAACTCTTTGTTAAGGCATTTTCTGCACAGTGTATATGCTGCCTAATACTGGCAAAGTACTTTACATAATCTGCATTTGCAAACAGTCCAGGGAAACCTGCAGATTACACAAAAACCATTTGCATCACACCCTTCTGACTGCAATTATTCCGCTCGTCCTTTCTTTCTGCCACCTGTAGGTGGCCACCATAAGCTACACTTATCAAATATCTCATTAGCAGGGTTTTCAATACTGTCATATCCAGATAATTAGCAATTTATTTAAATAACCAATTTCTGTGGAAATAATTGCCATGGAATGCCCCGAACCTACTTTTTATAAACTATAATAAAAGTGTTAAGATAATCCCTGACATTTGCAAATGCCATTAGTTCACCTTTCCTTTTGATAGTGCTATGGCATTATGTTTAAACAATTACCTGATAACGCAGCAGTTTAATGAAACAGTGTAGCAGACACATCCTTCAAAATGACCACAGAGTGCATTTATATGCAGAAGAAAACCTAATGAACAGACGTGTTTAGAGAGAAAGACTATCCAGAGTTGTTATGAGGTCTGCAAATTGGACACACAATATTTAGTGCACTAAAAAATACAGGAAGTTCCCAGAAAGCAAGAGCAGGATGCACCTTGGCCCAGCTTAAATATTGCACAGCCCATCACTTCTTCAAGATCCAGAGATGACTCTTCTCACTGCTCCCCATCAATTTCCCTGTCTGGTCAGTCCTTCAGTCCATTATTACTCATTAATAGCTGTTTGCCAAAATCCCTAACAATAATGTACTATTTACTCAGGCTCTGGCTATTTCCAACCAAAACCTGTAGTTATTCATGTACCATTGGAGAATTTGAGGGAATAGACCTTTCATGGAGTATCTCTACATCAGTAAGCCTACACCTTCAAACCAATGGCTACTTAATGTTTCATGTTATCCAAAAGCTAGGATGGACATTGCACCAACTCTACCAAATCAATGGCAAAGGTTCTGCTGACTACAGAGAAGTCAGGACTTCATCACAAGACTTTAGAATGGAGTTAAAGATTCTGCAGATTCGAAATAACTTCTAACTCTGCTATAGCTGGCTCTTGAAACCATATCAACTGACAAGATTTTTGTCAGCATATTGTGACTATCTTGAGACACTGATAGTGTGACAATAGTTCCTCTGATTATTGACCCTTCCTCTTAATCTCAAAGCTAACATCAGTTATGATTCTATTTCTGATACATACAGAATTGAACCCAACCTCTGAGTTGAAAAAATAGAGAATAATTTTGCTTCGTATTTCCTTAAAAAAATTGTACTCAAATAGAAAAAAAAAAGCTGGAACTTCCATAATTACAGAGAAAAATCAGTGTCCTTTTTAAGATTTAATTTTACCATTTTTGAATTAATACAAATGATTATTTATGCTCTTTCAGCTAAAAATTAATAAAATCACCAGAGTTCGTATTCAATAAATGTTTAGTACTCATCAGAGAATTCTCTCAATTAAAAAAAAGGCTAGAGTCAGAGGAAGAGAGAGGGAAAAATTAAATTTTTCTTATCTGTAAATATTATTTATCCATGGAGACCTGGAGGAATTTTCACTCATATCAAACTTCAGTAGAAAAAACCAAGAGGACAGATACAAATTGTTTTGTGAATGCTGCAAGAAGTGGTTAAACATTTCCTAACAAAGTCATTCTCTCACTGAAAACTACTGAAAGTCAGTATTTCTAGTTGTCAGCATGAAACCTAGCAAAGCATTTTCTGTTGCAATTGATCAAATGTTCATTATTTAATTTCACTCATGGTTTCTACTTTGGTTTCACTTGGAGCTGGAAATCGTCTGACAGAATGCTTTCCGTGTCCTTTGGTTGCCTCATGAAGGCTTTTCTTTGCCTTGACTGCCTTGCTCTTACTGCTCACCATGATCTGGAACCCAAGTCAGCTGCTCCAGTGTGGTGGGGCTGGTGCTGCTGCAGGAGGTCTGGCACCTTTTGCACTGCAACCCTCCCCTGGCCAGGAGAAACCTTGCCTGCTACCCAGAGAGTGCCAGTGCTAATCAATAAAACAAATAATGATACAACAGTAATGAAAAGGTAATAAAATAGTGCTAATAGTCAGGGTAAGCTCATGACATAATACAAGGAAAAGGACATGTGAACAGGATCAGCATAAGAGCACACGAACAGCCCATTTAGAAAATACTGCCCAGTTACCAGACAAGATCACTGCAGCCATCACAAAGGGACAAATAAGTTCCTGCCAAATTCTTCCCCCCAAAAGATGTGAGTAGTTCTCTTTATCATGGGGTAGATCTTGCTGCCCTTTCACTCCAATGCAGAGACTGACATTTAACCCGAAGTGTGGTAGAAATGGTTCTGGGTATTTACAGATTTGTTCAAAGGCAGACTTGCCTCTGCAGCCTCGGCAGGGCTACCTTTGTTTGAGCTGGTTTTAACCTCCATAACAACCACCACGGTCAACATGACCCTGGGACCAGGACATGTGTGTAAGCCCACACATCTGTGCCAGTGCTTTAGCACGTACATAATTCTAACCACAAAAAGGCAATTTAGTACAAGTAAGGACACACTGGGAGAAACGTGACTGCCTGCTGAGCAGGGAAATGAGGTCCCTACACTGTATTTAAAAGCCAAAATTACTGAAAAATGCAGTACAACAACTTTTCAGGTCATTGACAAAACCTGACTCATACCTTGTACAGTTTAATAACCACTTGCCTAAGAAGCCCATCACAGAAATGGAAGCAGAACTTTAGAAACTACGGCAAACTAAAGAAACTAGGTCTAGATAACTAGAAAGCTCAGACAAAGTACTTCTTTCTTGCTTTACATAACTCTAGTTAATCATTGTCCTATTTTGTCATTTATATATTTTACTGTCTATCCCTCTATTTTATCTGTCTGATCCAGTTGCTGTTACCTAGTAATAAAGAATCTTATGTACCAATATATTTAGATTTATAGATACATAGACATATTAAAAATACGTCACAAATGCAAATTTTTGTGAAACAAAAGACTCAGTTTGAGTAGAAAACACTGTATTTGTCTGTGCATTAGTGTCTACATACACATCTACCATATTATTATTATTACATATCCATATAATCCATGTGAGTATATATATACACGCACACTCAGTAGATGTATTTCCATATTCACATATACATAAAACAGTGGATGACACGTCCCCTGATAAAACCTGTTATTTCAACACTTCAAGTGAAAAGTGTTAAAATAAATGGCTCATCACATACAATGTGTTAAAATAAATGTTTATTTCAACACTATGTGTATCATAGCCATTTATTTCAACACTTCTCATTTCTCAAGACTCACACGACCAAGAGTAGGAGAACTGATAGCTATACCTAAGGTAGCTGAAGCACACAGCCCTACTCTGCTTGCCATAGGATGAGTAGGAAGTTACTTGACACATTTTTTCCTCCCAGCAATAAATGGAAACTACCTACCTTGACTGTTCGTGGGGATCTGCATGTGTCTGTAAGCTGCTGGACTGTGTCATCATTTGGAAAGAAGGCCCATACCAGAGCCTTCTGAGATATTTGGGAAGCAGGCTGCTGCTACCAGGGTACGGTTGGGGAAAGAGGCAAAGCATGGGGGCCTTTGAGAATTTCATTTTGCTGTTTCTGACTCTGACACAAAAGCATCTGAGCAGACAAAGATTTACCTGATCAAGAGCAAAACCTAGAGCTGTTCATATCAAGGGCTGGATGGGACATGATTTTTGCAGGATCAGTTATAATCTGGTGATCAAATTATGCGTTAGAGAACATATGGGTTCTCACTCTACCTGCGGAAAACAGTTTATTGGGAGGATTCTTCAGCTCAAGACTTGCCTTATTAATTTTAATACAGAACCTGATGGGTCTTTTGAGCAGCAATCTTCCATCTTTATGTGGCTTCCAAAGTACAAATAATAGTCATTGGGGGCTTCCTGTTGGTGCATTTAGGTTAGTGTCAGCAGCTGAACTTGCTCCTACAAGCTGAGCACAGACATTACATTATAGACCAGTGTTGGCTGGCATCAGTTTCTTTCTCTGCTTTGTTTTGGGAGGAAAGCACACAAAGCTCCCATGTTCTGGTAGCTCCCGCTGGAGCCAGAGGGCACTATGCCTTTATAGATCTGTCTCTAAGGGACAGAGGCAGGATGAGGATGAAGAAATTTAAATAATGCACAAAATACGCAAAAAACCTCCACAAACCTTGAGTTCTCTCTGAGCAATATTTACCACTAACTTGCCTGCAATGTTTCTTACAGCTTTCCTTCTTTGAAAAACTTTAAAAGCATGATTAGAGATTGTCTAGGCCCTAGCAAGACAGTGTGGCCTTAAGAAGATAAACACTTGGAGAGGCATTCTCTTCTCTTTTTCATGTACTTTTTCTTCTCTGAAATTGCAGATCTGTTGGAATGGACAGAACACAAACCCACAAAACAAACTAACGAAAGGTCAGTGAAGACTGCAACCAGCATGCCCTATCAGAAGACTGCATTGCACCCAGACAATGAAAAATTGAGACCACAGTTTCATCAGCTCAGAAATAAATTCACTGCCTCGAGCCAAGTCATTTCACAGTGCTAGTTGCCTATATTCAAACATGTCTCTTCCTGTAAAATTATTTTTCCCCCATGTCACTTTTGTCAGACAAAACACTACAGCCATTTTGTAGCAGAACAGTCTACAATGCAATTAAAGTTTTCCAGAAAAAGCCCACAATGTTTTCAGCCTTTCACTTTTTTTGATGTGATTAGTTCCAGAAAGAGCAGGTATCATCACTCCTTTGTAGGCACTGTAGGTTATGAGATTGGTCCTCAGAAGCTGGCAACACATAATAAAAGTGCTTTATTCATAAACATCAATCAGTTTCAAGAATGGCAGTTGCTCACTGAATGGAAATATTCAGCTAATAACTACTGTAGACATTAAAACACTGTATGACAGATATGCAGTGCTCATTACTCAAGAACACTTTCTTATAATTACAGTTTCATAACTAGGTACATAAGTTTTTAAATATTAAGTTCCTTATACTTATTTTTTTTTTTTTAGGGCAGATATTAAAAGAAAGGCTCTTCCCCCAGAGGGTGCATGGGCACTGGAACAGGCTCCCCAGGGCTGCAGTCACAGCACCAACCTCAGAGGGTTCAAGAAGCATTTGGAAAATACCCCTGGGCACATGGTGTGACTCTTGGTGCTGTGCAGGGCCAGGAGCTGGACTCGATGATCCTTGGGGATTCCTTCCAACTCAGCATATTCTGTGACTTTTGAAAAAATTAAATTTACAGGACAACCCTTAGTTTTCCATGAATGAAAAAGACTCCTCCTATAACAGAGAGGTGATACCTTGGATTTAGCTGAGGCCTTAGATGTGCATAGATGACAATTCTAAGTTTTGTTTTCTTTCTCTTCTTTTTATAACCTTCACAATTACAGGAAATTTCATACCATTTCTTTAGCTGACAACATACTGAAAGCCAAAGAGTCAGTGCTGTAATGGAAAGCAAAATAATTGCCTGTCCATGCTGTGTAAACTATTTGTGGAATAAAGGAAGCCCAAACCCTATTTGCAGAGGCCTTTACTAGCTCTGGATATATTACTGAGGTTGGTAATTAAAACATGGTTATATCAGTCCTCCTTGTGACCAGTCACACAGCTCAGTGCTGATTTCAAGAAGAAATTATACCCAGATCATAACTCTGCTTTCTGCATTAATAAAAAATAACAGCATTAATAGGCCTAAATATTCATTTGTTTGATGTATTCAGAGCAACAGAAGGGGGTGCAAGGGAATTTAGTGTATTGCTCTGTCAGATCACTTTAATTATCCAATGAGGGTAACTCAGAGGGTGAGTAAAGGACTTAATTGATGTACTTACTCATCCCCTCAGCCTCCACTGAAGAAAAATGGTAACAACACAACTCCTAAACTGCATTTGTTGGTCTTCAGTGATCAAAGTAAAGGCCAATTAACAAAAAGCCAGGACCCACAAAGCGTTTGTTGATTTAAAAATACTGATCAGAACACACACTGCTACTGCTAAACACACGCCAGCAGTATCTAGCACTTACACAGTGCCTTCTAGGAGAGGATGTCCAAATGCTGTACAAAAGGATAATATTTTTATCTCCCAGAATAAAAAGACTACAGGGGGAGGACTGGAAATGTGTGTAAAGAGAGCAATTCCACCTGAGCAGAAGAGGGAGAAGTTAGTCCTCCTGGTCACAAATCCCTCATCCCTTGTCCCAGAATGTCCTCTTACCCTTTTCTCTAAAACTGTTCGTAAGTTAAAAGATAACTTCTTAGAAGTATGCTTTGTAAATCAACACAAGCAGTCTCCTCTCAGAAGTAAATTACACACTAATGTGCCAAGCACCTTATTCTGTGTGTTTTCAGGGGTGAAGTATTATGCCCATTCATACCACAGCCTCAAGCATGGAAATGACAGGGGTTCACATAAGCATACAGGACTGTAGTTGACTGTTGCTGTCACCCATAAAGGAATTATCTTCTCCTTCCTTCCTGTGTTTCTATAACCAAAAAGAAAACATATCTGATTCACTTTGGGGGCAGTATCTTTGGGCAAAACTGTGTTGCTTCTGTGTTTTCTTGGTTATGTAGAATTCCTAGGAATTCTGAAGGTTATTTTAGGCAATCAGTGCACATACCAAAATGGAGAGATCCCATTTGCATGAGCTATCGCTGACATAATACTGCGTATGGAAAACTTGAAGAGGAAGACTCACAAAAGCGTAAGGGTTCTGTGTGAAACTCTAACACATCTGTTCAGCACTGGAAAGCCTGCATTTAAGTCCAAAGCACTAGAAAGCCAAGACAAGTGCATTTTTGGAATCAAAACAAACGATGGTAATTTAAGAAAATACTATGAAGCACTCAGAGGCTGTACAATGCCATATGTTGCACAATGCATCTGGTAATCAATTTAATGTACATGCCAAGTTTACTAGAAGCCCAAATTGGCTTAAGTTCTTTACTCAGAAATTCAAAAAGTAAACTAAAAGCATTACAAACGTGGTGCTCTTACAATTAGTAAAAAACTGTATTTTTCTTTTTACCTACAGAACACACAAAAAATTAATCTCCTAAACTACCTCCCAAGATGAATACATGTCCAAACTTCACTTTTGATCAATAGCTTTCATAGACCCACAGTTTTAGGACATGGTTTGTTCTACAGTTTAAAAGATAAATGTGATTTTAAAATTATTTTATGCTCAATGTTTACTTCTGGCTTGTAGGTTTGAAATCATGTAGGTTTTATGCTGTCATTTGTGATTCTATACACAACACACTACTGAAGATGTCATCAAACACAGATGTATAACCAACCTTGCAAGTACCATGGTCCTAAATCAAATATGAATCCACAGTTACAGTATTAAAAATACAGCAGAAATCCCTAATTCAAGTGGACAGTATCACCTATAAAGCCAAAAGAAATTGTGTAGGATAATAGTTTCCAGACTTGGGTTACAGTGTCAATGCAGAGTCTTGAGCTGTGCTAACTCACCAAGCTTGATCTTGCTTGCCAGAGCATGCTTGTCAATATTTAGTTCCCAGGGAGCATGTCATGAATCTTTACAAAAACTAGCATAAATACAAAATACTATAGCAGCTGCTGTGATCCTTTTTCTAAAACTGAGATTAAATTGCTGAAATTTGTTTTGAGCTTTTTAAATCAGAAGATGTGTGCCATATACCTACTGTAAGAAGAATGTGAGAAACAGCATTAAGGGATTGCAATGCTGTTATTAGGGTTTTTAAAATACATAAAAACACCAGATGCTTACATTAACTGATTGGAATATATTTTAACGCCAAGCTTAAAAATATCACTTTCTCCTGTAACATCAGATTAGAAAATGGACTGGGATAACATAACATACACCTGCATTTTCAAAAAGAGAAATCCAAGCTGCATCAGTAAACCCTGCATCATTTACTTGCCTAACCGCTGGGATTTCACCACAAAATGTAGGTGCACGCTGCCTTAGGCATTTGACAGCAGTACATATACTAATATGTAAGGAATATACTAACCTCAAATTTCTGATGCATCAATGGAGCGAGAAAGGAAGCCACTTCTGAGAATGCCTGACTCCTTACAGGGATGAGGGGGGAGCCTAGGAGTCTCCTGCTGAAGTGCCTGATGCTTAGGGGATAACCCTCAGCTGTACTTGTTTAGCACCTCTGCTTCCATCTGCTGTGTTCTCTGAGCTCAGCCTCTCTGGGCCAGCCCCAGAGGACTCTTGGACACAGACACACCACAGCAGTGGCATAGCTCAGGAAGGCAATGCAGGTAGCACAGGCAGAAGAGAGCACCACTGCTGCCTGCCTTCTCTGCTAACCTTTGGCTCAGTGCATCTCATTTTTGAGAAACAGAAAGGAATAGCAAAGGACAGTGGAGGCAGCCCTAGAACAGCCCAAGTTTAGAAGAGAGACTAAGAGTGACTTTTTTTTTAGAACCCTTTTACACTATCTGACTTCAACAGTAAGCTGGGGATGTCCTCAGAGCTATAAAATATTAAGTCTGAAAGAAAGAAAAACAAACACAATGGAAAGAAATCTGTGTGCCAGTCCCACACAGAAGGAACTCCGTACTAAAACGCCCCACAACAAGATGGAGCAAGACTTCTCTACATCTGGCAAGGTTTACCTCCTTTCTGGATACCTAAGGAGAACTGATCATCTAGAGTGTTTTTACAAACAACAAAGATGCAAACAACCTCTCTGTTATACCAATAAATCAGAATAGTCAACTTTTTCCTAATATTTCTTGAGAAAGTAAGGTGCCACCAGATCTTAATTGGAAGTCTGAATTCTTCAAATCCCACTTTCAGTAAGTTCTGAAGACACTTCTCCTCTTATATATAAAAAAGAACAGATTCTTATGAGTATTGTTTGGCAGTACCTTCTCTGAAAGTGCACAAAATTTATCAGTGCCTGGAATGAGAAGATTTCTCTGAGTACTCACTATTGAAAGCTAAGCAGCTCTTGAGTGGGCATATATCCAAAAATTCGTGAAAACATTGCCAATTCTGGGTTACTCAAACAGGTGAGCAGCTGACATGGCCCTACCAGTGTAAGTACAGTGACAGCTGACAGGAGTAAGATAAACTTGGCCCAGTCAAAATATGGACTGGAGTAACCATACATTCTTTGGAAACCAACAGGGTCATGCAACATTTGTGAATGGACAGACACTACTGTACCACAGTTAGCTGTCTTCACTGACACACAGCTTTCTCCTCATTTTGAGCTGCCTGTAACAAAGTTCCTCACAGCATCAGCCTTCCCTGGGTGCTGAGTCAGGTGTGGTACCACACATTCTATGGGCAGACCTCATGCCATTAAAAACACCCTCTCTATGTATCTGCAATGCATTTCTCATTCTGAAACAGTGGGACACTGTGCTCAACAGTTCTCTCTCAGCTCTCACTTAACCCAAAGAACAGTGGCTCAATCCCTGACTATGAGTGTCTTCTGGGATTTAAACAGAATTTGGGGAAGATGGTTACACGGTGCATGTTAATAGGAAAGACAATTTCAATTACCCAGCAGAAACTTCAAATTGATCATAAACTGGAAAACTGAATTCCTACAGCAGGTTCCCTAAAAGATTTTGTAGGATATGTTTGTACATCCTGTGTGTGAGCAGGACATTTGTACAGCTCATTGTATACAATGAGGTGCTTGCATGAAAAGGCACATTAAAATGCAGATTCCCTAGCTGACTACTATATATTAAATACATTCTTTTGAAAGGTTAAAAAAAATGTTCTGATGGTTGTGAATACATTTATAAATGCTTCTGGCAATCATTTACTAGGGATGAAGTGATGCCCAGTGAAATACAAACTCGGGATCTACCCCGTTAAACAAATCTGCTCTATTTTGTCTTCTGTATTTTATGTGTGAAGTCAGCATTAGGATTTATTCCTTATTCAAGCAGCATACTAAAAAATACAGAATGTTAGCAGGATTTAGGTGAATAAAGATGTATTCCCTGGTGAGCTCATAATAAATCATAGCTAACCAGTGGTTGAACTTTTCAAGGCTACACAGAAGCAGGACAGCAGCACTAATGAGGTAAGTACATCCACCTGGTGCTGATTGGTGTAAACCAATGCCTTGGGTTTAACCTTGTTCCAAGTTCCATAATTTCTTCTTTTTTCGTTGTGTTTTTTTTTTTTTTTTTTTCCTAAACCCCCATATCTGATTGCCAAAATATCTTACAACAGGATTACTCACAAGCAAGCACACCTCCATGTAACTGTAAAACCTTCTCTTCAAGACACTTTGTGACCCATTTCTAAAACATCAATCAACCACACGGTAGGTGGTGGGAATGGTGAGAGCCTCAACATTCTCACAGAGATGCATAAGCTGTTGAAGCTACCAAGGCTACTGATCCAGAGGGAGGAGCTCACACACAATAGAGAAGTTGGGGTGTTTCGTCAGCAGTGGTAGGATGCCCACAGTGATGGGAGAAGACTGTCAGGCAGCCTATTCTGCCCCACAGAGAGAAGGAAGAACAGGAAGAAGTTCCAGGCTAATAAATAAGAAGTCATTTTTCTAATTATTTGTTAGCTCCTATTTTGATCTGTAAATGTGATGGTTTTTTTTTTATAAATGCAAAAATGTGTTTTTTCTTCACATGAAAATATGCCTTCCACAGAATAAAGATGGGATCTACAGACAATATATGCCACTTGGTGACTAGAACAAATCAATATGCAAAGTAATACTGAAGAAAATTAGCATGCTTGAGACACACCAGGTCAAACTCAGGGGTTTTAACCTCTACTGATACAATTGTTACTCAGAATTGTTTACAAATTCTACCAGATTCTTGGTTTGGTTTGGGGGTTTTTATGAGGGGGGGAGGAATTATAATTAGAGCTTCTGCTCTGAGTGACAGGTACAGTTTATATTTTCCACAGAAGGCACTTGTCTCATTGATCAACTCTCATGTACCACCTGTACCACAAACCCTGCTGTTGATTTGGGCACGGAATAACAAGTCAGCAGGAAAGACAATTATGGGCCCCATACAATCAACAACAGGGAACTTGTAATATTAACAGGAAATCACATCAATTGGGACCCTATTTCCTTTGTCAGGTCTTTCCTCTGCCTCCTACACTGAAACTGCCTAAAGTTTCGTAACAAGTATACAGGTTTTAATCCATCAGATACACACATTGCAATAAAGCTTTGTAGACCTACAAGCCTACTTGAACACTACCACCTGGAACCATCTTCTTTGTGCTCCAGTCCATGACCACATGCCTACCCACTTGTTCTGGAATGACAGAATATACATGTGCATCACCCTCACATTGAGAGAGGAAAGCCTGGCCCAACTCTAACTTAGTGATTGCCAGGGAAAGGTCAGTGGGCAGAGTGACCCTTCCAGCCAGCCACTGGGACAGTACAGGGCACACAGTTCTCTTAGTTTAGACACACTTTCGTAGTCAGGAGAAGCCTTTCAGTGGTAGGAAAGGTTGGAGAGTTATACTGCATGCCATCATAGTCTCTAGACCTCACTTAAACACTCTTTTGAAGTCAAAAGAAAATCTGACTTCATTGTGATTATCCATGGAGAGAGGTGAACAAGACTGAGACCTGCTGACACTTAATGGCAAACAAGCCTAGCAGTAGACTTCAGCAGTTTTTCTTGATTTTTATTATTTTAATTAAAGTCCATTTGAAAATTTTGATAGTATTTTCATTCCTGTGTTAGAATAAACTGAAAAGTACTTAAATGCCAAGTACTTTTCAAATAAATAATTCCTAAGAGACTGAAAGTAGTTAAACGATCTCTGAAATTAAGTATAGCAATCTTCTTACAACAGAAATATTTCAGTTTTAAACACAATAATCTCCAAAAGACATGACACAAAAATACTCAGAAATTTTGGTTTTGGTGTGTCTTTGCTTAAAATTAGAAGAGGTGACCATAAGAGAAAGACAGCTTTTCACCAGACCTGACAGACATGGAAAAACAATCAACTTGTGCTGACAAAGTCACCACCACTGGGTTTGGTCTTGCTGATATTACCAGAACAAAAAATTTTCTGTTCCTGAGTGACTTATACCTCCTTATCAGGTCATAGTTTACTTGTGGTACATTCACCTATACCCATTACTGTAATCAGGTTTAAATACAAGCTCCTGCTCCACCAGCCTGCTTTGAAACACTCTGACATCTCTTTTACCTTCTCTATTCATTTCCGTTCTTTGTTAATCAGACTGTTTCTTCAAGATGCTAACTATGAGAGCATTCATTACTTAATCACATTAATCTACACCATTATATAAACAGATTTCCCATTTTATCTATCTGCACCCAGAATAAACCTCCATGTTCTTTCCCCCGTGCCCTTTTCCTGCAACACTACAGTGATTTTCTCTTATTTTTCTCATATTATGTCTGGGAAGAATTTATGATTTTACATGAATTGATTTCTGATACATGCTTTTGGCTGCCATGAGTAAGACTCTATAGTTTAACAGTTATCTGTTTATTAAAAACCCCAATCAACTGCAAAATTAATTATTTCAAGTGTACATATTCTATATGAGCTCTGATATAAACAGTAAATCCAGAGTGTTCAACAGCAGCAGTTTAGAGATTAACCTAACTACAGGCTATTAAACCAGAATAATGTGTCCAATTGCATTTCCAGCAGCCTGCACAGAACAGCAACAGTTAATGATGATTTGATGGTTTTCTAGGGCTTTGGAACAAATACTTGGCTTTTAGTCTGAGAGCAATGCTGGACATTCCTGTCTGATGCTTGGGGGATTCAGCCAACTAACAGATACATTTGGTGAAGAATCTCATTCTAGTCATGCCCTCCCTTCCTAATTTCCCTTTTCACTGTTTTGTCGTCTTTGCCTGTTCCTCAGGGAACCGAGTGATTGATAGCCTAATCCAATGACTGTATTACAGCTGCCTCAACTTGGACTCTTTTCCTTATCATTAGCAGTTAGCCTATGGTTAAATTCACAGCTCACTGCTTGGTACAGCCCCTGAGATTTAAGGGTCTGGCCTTTAGAAAATATTTAACATAAAATTGAAATCTTGACATACTGAGAATTCAGTTCTCTGCAAGGCTTCTTTAATTAATCCAATGTACTGTACCATTGTTCTATACGAGGCTCTGACATGGTGAACTGTTACTGAAGCTCACAGAGATGTGTAATTCTAAATTAAACACTCACTTACCTACACTGCATTTCTTTCCCATGTACATGGGCACGAATGTGAAAATTTAAATCCAATCTCTAACAATAATAAACCACAAACCAATTACGCTTAAGAAGTAAAGACTCTTCACTCATTTCAAGCTCAGAATGAGCTTTTTTCAAAGTAAGAGGAGGAGAAAACACAGCTTTGTTCAAATGCTCTGTTGTAAAGACTCCTCCTGCATTCTTTCTCCAGGACTCATTTAATCTTTTGGTGAATGAAATCAATTATGATCATTTTTAATCAACTAAAAATGGTACCTGTGCTAAAAGTGTAAAGTGTTTTCTTTGTGGAAATGAAATTGGCTAGAAAATATTAAAAATTGAAAAAAATTGCTTAGTTCTCTGACCTTATCTAGAGAATAATACTTATTTTTAAATAGCTATAGGAAGGATGTAGACCTTGATCTATGCTGTAAACCTTTGCCCTACTTCCAGTCAGTCGATGAGCTGCAATCCTCTATGAAAATGGCAGCTGAGTCCCAGATGAAAAATTATGCATCTCATAAACTGCTATTCTGCTGAAATGTCAAGCTATGGCAGGGCTGTACCTCAAACTCAGCACTTGGCATTTTCCTTCTGTCTGCTTTGTTGCCATGAAGCAAACATGAACAGTGAGGATTTGTGTAGGGCAGGTAGCAGGCGAGCTCCCTGTCAAAAATCTATTATTAGGGCTCTGATCTCTCCTGCATAGACCAGTGACGGCAATACACTAAGAGAAATCAGACTGCTGCAAGGACACGACAGAAAACAGAGGACTCTTTGTGAATCCTGACATAATATATGCAAATAAGGGCTTTTAATGGCTGAGCTACATTGAACAGGAATAATAAAACAAAATTAAAATTGTACTTCGGCATATATTTGTTTTTCACCCCTTTCCACACTGTTTTATAAATATATGTTAATGTAAATAGTCTTTAACTCTTGGTAAATATTTATACTAAACAGGAGTGCCTATGCATACATACATTTTGTTTTTTCTCCCGTGATGGGCAGCTTTTTATTCATTTCTATTGACCAAAATCCACACTGCACTGTCACTGACAGAACTGTGATGAGTAAAGTGAATGCTCTTGGTTGGTTTTTTCACTTTTCTTTTAATGATATGTCATCGAATTAAAATTAAAAGGCAGCCCTTATTATTATAACTTCAACTTTTTCTCTTTCAATATAATTCATACATTTCAGATTAGAATATATGCCTCTATTAATAATGTCAATATATATTTTAATTTAGTAACTCCTGAAAAGCATTCCCTTAAATGTCACAATTGCTCTTGGACAGTGTTTTTCTGTAAAAACAGACAACTCCACTAACTTCAAAAAATATGTAAAATTAACTGTCTCTGCTGGTTTCCAATAATTACACATCCCTGCCTTTAATGACTGAATCCACCACCTAGATTTCCTCCTTCTGATATCCCTTGTGGGCAGCTATGAAGTTATAACACACAGCTTCCTGAATCTCTCTTTTCTGGAAAACAAGCACATGTACTTCCACATGCTGTACAATAAATTTGTGCAAATAATGCCAAAGTACTACAGCATATGAATGGACAAAGCAATAACAGCACACAGACGTGAGGTATTTGAACTGCCACTGTAAAATACTGCAATATTTCTGAAACAAAGCATTAAAAGAATACATAGTGAGTGCACCACAGAGAGATTTGCTCTTAACCTAAGTTTTTGCTAAGTCCAGTGTATGGTTTAATAAATTTATCCCCTAAGGATTTGGCTTCCAGACAAAAACAAAGAAACAAACAGATGACAAAGAACAAAAAACCATGGAAATTTGAACAGAAGCTCTGCTCTATTTTGCCTGCAATAGATATCCCATTGTGCTGCAATGTGATGCATTTTATAAAATACATCTGGAATAAGAAAACACAGTATGAAAGCTCATAGAAAAAAACTTTTTTTTTAAATTTTAAAATACATTTCAAGAAAAGAAATCTTAGGGAAGCAGTCAGCTGCTGACAGTATATTAACATTTCTCTCAGAAACCTGGCAACTTATTATGGTATCTATAAAATACCAAAATAGGCATTTTCAAAATAATTTATACTTATACAAACTAAAACATCTCTTTCAGAGCCAGGGGTCATTATTCCTTGTGAGGATAAAAAGCCCCACAATTAGCCTCTTCTTAATAAACAAGAAATAAACCTTGCAAATACTCGGCCCATGTATAGGAAGAATTCATGATCAAATCTCATATATTCTACATTCCCAAACCTGAAATACTGCTAGATCCATTCTAAAAGCTTCATAATGGAAATCAAACTGTCTCTAATGCTGCAAACACATATAACAGTTATACAGCTTGAAAAACTGTATCTAAATTTTAATATTTTTTCTTTCATCATAAGGGCTTATTTCTTTAACCATATTTTGTATGGACTTCATTAGGACAACTATGCTTTTTGAGTAATGAGCAATTCCTGTAAATTTATTTGGAAAAATGGATGAAGACTGGGTGATCCTCCAAACACAATGTCCTCTCAAACAGGGCCACAAAAATCTGCAGGGCTACCATAGCTTTTGGATTCATCTGATGCTCCATAGTGCAAACTGGAAATTAATTTTCTTCAGAAAAAAACAATATATCAAAATGAAAGTGAATTTTTTCCTGAAATTTTTTTTTTCTCAGCAGGATACAGGTAGAAGAAGAAGAAAAACCTGAGAGATTTTATAATGCTCAATATTTGTAGGGTAAACTTCGAATCCAGGGGGCCCAGATGTGACCTGGTCTCACATCTGGGATTTAAACCTGGCTCTTCCAAGTCAGGCTCGTGTGCAGGTCAGCAGGCTGTGCTAGAATGAGTGTGTATCCTGTGAGAGCTGTTTCACTTTGTATTAATAATTCAATATTTGCAGGGAAGTGGAGAAGAGAGAGAGACTAATCCTACAGTCTAGTAGTCAAACATCCACCTGGGATACTGGGATCCCTCCCTGTCAAAACCACCCAAGAAACAGGAGGGTAGGAACGAGGAAACAGTGATGCCTCTTGCAGCTTAGCAATTTTCAGCTGATCAAATTAGATCAAAACAGGAAGGTCACTGCCCAAGCACTGGCTGGCAATAAAACACTGACTGTGACAACTCAAAACTAAATGCAGGTTTCAAACTAATCCCATTAAGTCTCTCCTTCTTTGAACAATTTTTAAAAAAATGTTAAAAAAAAAAAAAAAGCAGAGACAAAAGTCTGTTCTCAAAACACCTCAGGATTTGGCAATGATTTTAATAAACTTTTTTTTCTTATTATTTTTGTGTATGTTAGATAAATCATAAGAAACTACCAAAGTAATTAGGTAATTTTTAGTAATTAAGTAATTTAAGAGGAATTATTTAAAAAAATCCTGCTTCAAGATCTCTCATTTAGAAAAACGAAAAATGAACCTCCTGCATACAGCTGCTTCTGCATGAGGCAGACAAGAAGAGAAGGGATAAAGAGGCCAAGGGGAAATTTTCTATGCAAAATATTTTTTCAGTACATGGCCACACAGGAGGACAATTTTGAACACTGGAGGACAGGGAAGTCTGTCAGTCAAAATGTCACGCAGCTGCTAGGCCAGGGTACTAACACATCTTTGTTATTTGCTCTTGAAAATCGGAAACTTTCATCAAACCCAGAGGAGGGAGTTTGCACTCACCTGGAGAAGGCAACCTGCACTTCCCTAACAAGCTGTGGACACTGAATTTATAAATCCCTGAAGAACACTGGTCCTTTAAGAGACCAACTTCTTGTTCTGTGACCTGGCACTGCCAGCAGACAGACGCAGGGGCTGGATAATGCTGAGTGTCACCAGGGCTGAGTTAAGGTGCATTTCAGACCTCACCAAGACACCTAAGGGACCCTGTGCTGAGACCTCTGCAGGGCTGGGGCCAGCTCCCACCTCACCCACGGTCACACAGCACCATGAGTGTGGCACCCTGAAGGACAGGAACTCCTGCCTCACTCTCTGTACCTCTGGGCCATGTGAGCATCACTGCTAGTCCAGAATATATGCACATGGAAAAATCCAGAAAGCCTGATCCAGCTTGGCTGTGCGCTGTATCTGCCCTAGGTTTGTGCACCACAGAACAACAATGAACCAGCTGTGCTTTGGGAAAACACGCTGAAAATGAACCAGACTTATTGCTTCTATAATAGTGCTGTCTTTCACTTCAAAAATTAATTCTCTCTTGAGAGGAATTATTTGGAAAAAACAACAAAGACTTACTGACTCTATCGGATAACAAAATCAAACAAATTTACACACATCAAAATAGAAACCCAATATGTTATGCTGTGAAGCAACTTTCATGCCAAGACCACAGAGCACTTCCCACCAAGCCTGTAGGCATGTAAGTGGTGTTCCTGCCATTTCACAGACAGGAGAAATAGAGCACGGAAAGGTCAAGTGTCTGGCTGCAGGGCACATGCCTCCACCACGGCACAGCCAGAACAGAAGTATGGCCACCCTGCCCCTTGCTCTGACAAGATGACATGCTCTCCCACTTTTTGTCTTCTTGTAAGCATGCTATCTCTCCTGATTTAGAATTGCTTTCCTGCTTTTGGAAATTTGTATACTGCTAGAGCTGACCGCTGAGCAGAAAGTATTGCAGCATGCTGCCCAGCTACTGACTTTATTGGCTCTGTGGCTTTCCTTTGTGCAAGGAGTTGTGGGATTGGGACCCAGTGATGACTCTTTCAAAACATCATAAATTGACAGCACTTCCAGTATTTTAAGAATTTTTTTAAATAAGCAGATTTGCATTACAGGTAATGGTGCATCCTGAAATGTCATTTTCTCTCCCCTCTGATACATATAAAACTTCAGGAAAAAATTTTATACTTACACCCATACACACTAACACATATATATAAATAAAATAAAGGAAGAACTTTTCCTTGGGTCAGTTTAGCATTATAAACCACAGATGTGGTGGTACATCCTCACTTACAACTGGGCATGCAGGTACCACTGTAATTTACACTACATTCATGTTTCAAATTTGTGACATAGACACACTTCTCATAATGCAGCCATTTTATAGATTTTATTAGGCAGAATTATGGTAGGAAGGAATATTCACAAATTGCAACTTAAATGAGAAAATGTGAATGGTGTTACTTACATAAAATACTACTGCAATAGTTCTTTTATTAATTTTTAATGCACAGCACCCACTGTGACCTCCTTTATTCTTTTCCTGTCAACATGGCAGGCTAGAGAAATTGAAATGGGCTGTAGCTGTTCTCTTCTTGTTCCCCTCTTCCTCCCATTTTGCATAATATTAAAATATAACATCTTATTGGACTGTCACTGTGAAACCATTATGCGATAGGCATAATGGTTTTTTCTGATTGTTATCACTTTCTTACTTTTCAGTATTCTCTAAAAAATTCCAAATCCTATGTAGTTATCTAAGGCAATAACGCAATTTGCCACTGAATACACTCATCTGAATTAAAGTTTGTTTAAAAGTCATCTTTTGCTACATTTCCTGTGGTTCTCTAGATAACACCAGTCACATAAAATAAAGCATATTTTTGCCTGTCTGGTCTCCTCTGATTACATTTTTGGGGTGAAGTAGTAGGCGGGTCCGATGGAATAGTGTTTGACTCAGTCGGGAGGATACTTTTACTTCTTTTATGTATATTTACTGCCACCTCTATCACCAAGGAGACTAATCTCCATACCAGTAAAGCCAAGAAGCTCACAGTATTGTCTTTGCAGGGCCAAGTTTATGTTGTCACAGCAACAGAGTACACAGGGTCAATAGATTAATACATTAGTGTGCACCGGCACTGAACTAGAGTGTAAAAGTTTTGCAGCTGGTTTGAAAATTAAACTGTGAAGCCAAACTTGAAAATATGGGCTACGCAAGATACTCTTGTATATCTTGAGAAATAGGCTACAAAAATATGCATATATTTGCCTAATACTGTCTATCATTTTTTACCACTGTGGGAAGAGGAGGAAATAACCTCTCTGGAAAAAGTGCACTTAGTGGGAAGGAGGGAGGAAGGCTGGAGATTGGGCTATGAAACATACACTGCATTTGGATTGTTGATATTTCCCCCTGCGATGCCCTTTCATTAGCCTCTGTCTAACGTGGGGCCTGACAATTGTGACAGGATGAAAAATTTGAGGAAAAGCGAGGGTCACGAGGGAAGAGATTTCCTTCCCTCTCCAGTGACCCTATCACAGTATTCTGATGCAGTGCTTTACCATTAAGGAAAGGGCAACCCAAGGGCCTTCACACTTAATCTGTTCCATCTGTCATGACTTAGAAACATTGACCAGCAAGTGAGCTTTAAGGACTCAGTGCGACTGCAGACATGATATTCTAGCCCACTACAAGGACCTCCTGATGTTTTGAAAGCCTCCAAGGAAGTACCGTGCATCAAAAAGGGCAGCACCTACCTGACATGCCACCATATGTGGTCCTCAGTCCTCGACCAACTGCTGGCCAAGGTGTGCTGTCTGCTTTCAGTCCCATCAGTCCTGACACAGTGTTGGTGGCTGTAACACCATCTGCGCCACCTGTGAAAGAAAAGGTCAGTTGCTTTTTGTGAAATCATGTGTATAAGAGGATAAAATACAAAAGAAAACCTGTGAAACTCTGAAATAACTAGAAATTCAAATAAACAGCTGGAGAGCAAAAACAACAAACTGCAAGGAGATGCACAGAGAGGTCCTTATGACCGATCCTGGGCTAATAAATTTAGCACTAGCTTCAAGAAAGGCTGCATCAGTTGAAAGAGCTGGAAGGGCTATAAGATAGCATGTGGAAATGCTGGGGCTGACAGGCAGATCTCTGCCCTTCAGCTGTGTGGGACAGAACCTGCTACACTGGTTGTTCAACACCTGAAGGTACCCCAAAACAGTGGCCATGTCCTCCAGGCTTCTGTGCAGCAAGACAAAAGAAGCAATGTGACAAAGAAACAATTACCATGGTTCTAAATGATGGATTAATACGCCACTTGCAAACTTATTTGCTGCCATGTTGTATTTTAAGCTCTAAGGAAAAAAATATATATACCTTCAAGTAGTGAATTTTTGTTTTCTCAGAACATACACACCATTTTCACTACCAAATATAGGAATAAGGAGATTTAAAGTGGTATGGTAAACATATAAATGTGACAGAAGTAAAAGCATGTAGGGAAACAGACATGCTGATGTTAACAGTCTAAAGTGGTTCTCTTCATATATTGCTTTTTTTTAGATGCAGGAACAAAGGTTTAGGAAACCTTTGATCACTGTGCTTATTCTAAATACATCAACCAAAATATTTTCATATTAGTTTCTGTTGTTATCAGTTATTCCAGCAACGTTCCTATCTTACCCCATGCAGCAAATTAGTAAATCTGCACAACTTGTGCACTGGAGTCACTCACCTTCCTGCGCAGCCATTGCAATTTTCACAATATCAGTGACATTTGGGGTCAGTTTGGCAAAGAAAGGAATGTGAACAGCTTGTCTAACCCAGCGACAGATGTTCCGTACCAGCTCTGGATCCTGTTCAAATAGGCCAGATAAATATAGAACATAATTAAAAGTAATACGAACAAAAGGTATATTAAGGAAATACAAAACTTTGCTCTAAGTGGCTATGCTGCAATTTTGTGAAACTGCATATCAGAACTGAACTTCATCTCATTAGTTATTTCAGATATGCCAAGTAACTGCAAATCCATTACAGAAAGGTTAGTTTGTGAAAAAAAGGATTTTTTTTTTCCAGAAGACAAAGACATCGCAAAACGTTCCCTTCCCGAGAGAGGAAAATACCATTTTGGATGACAGAAACTATTTTACCCATTTATTTTAAAAATTACTTTCCAGTTTTAATGATCCACTCAATGTAAGGTACATTAAAAACAAGCAGTATCCTATACAATAATGTGAACCTGAAGCATTGTCTGATCATGCCTTGATCAGAACAAGGATGAATCGAGGTTGCAGGGCTATCAGAATGCAATTCAGCATTTCTGAACTCTGAGAATAACTTGGGATGGCCATAGTATAAATGAAAGATCAAAATCTTCTCTGTTAAAGCCAGAAATCGAAATCTTCAAGTGTTGGCTCTTCCTGATTTCCAGTCCTTTACTTCTCTTATGGAATACATCTCACGTAGACAGCAATCAACTACCCTTTCCACTGAGGACAGCTCAGTGCAACTAACACCTGCATCTGGCACATACAAGGGTTCTTGTTCAATGTAACTCTTGTTTTATTTTTCTGTGGGCAACTGATAATGCTCTTCAACAAATACCTTAAAATTTGCAATACCGATGTATGTAGAACATGGTGCATGTTCTGGTTAAAAATTGAATGGTGCCATTACAAGATTTAGCACAAGTATTACCTGTGGGTAGGTTAATCTGTGCTGCAGCAATTATTTACATTTACTAAGCCTTTATCACTCTCTCAGATAATTAAATCTGTCATATATGAATAATCTTCTCCCATTTGGATATTGTAAAAACTCAGAGAGCTGCATTGCTATGTAGTAACTGAGAATGGGATGAGACTAAATGAAATTTAATTTAAAACAATCCAGTAGACACCAAGGTTGCCAGTCTAGTGAACACACAGGAAATATCCCCTTGTTGTTTTTTCCTTTTTACACCAATGGCTAAATACAAACAAAAATCCCACAGGCTGTGTTACCTGAAAGTACACAGTGCTTGACGTGAATAGTAAAATCTAAGACTTAGCTCTGGCATCCCAATAGAAATGGTGATCTCCCACCCTGAAATATGTATGAAACGCTGCACAGGCAGTATGAAAGTCGTTGCAGCTTTGATTTTCATTTCTGTTTTGAATTTCCTTGAGGCCCAATGTAGAAATGAGAGGCACTCTAGAAGACATGAACTGTATATCCTTTATGTTAATTCTTCTCCTAAGAAATCCTCGTGATAATGTTCAGGATGTTGGCACCACATAACTCATTATTCTGACTTATTCTGCTTATAGTGCTGCCATAAAAATTCTTACTCCAACACACACTAATGCCTTAAAAAATAGAAATACATTTTAAACGACATTGAATAACTTTTTGGGAGATGACTTTCATAAAGCACAATTTTCATCCTACCTAAGACAACTTAACTAGTTTGTTTTTTGTAATAAACCATAATTGTTTGGTATTTTCCCCTGAAAGCAAGTTAAGGCATTTTCCATCAGTTCTACTTCTCACATACCAAGATTAATGAATTAATGCAGCGGAATGGTCATCTATTTCTTATGCTAGTAAACAGTTTAAATACCTGATTGCACAGCACATGATTAGAAAAAGCACTTTTGAAAGACTCACTTGTATCAGCCTTGGAAAATTGCCCATTTTTGGCCCCATAAAATCACAGGTGAATTAATAGGAAAATAATTCAAACATTCAAGTGAAGGAGGTAAAGTCTTTCATCCTATTTCAGTTAATATTCCAGGGAAAAAAAAGGAAGGTTTAGTGAGTAAACACTGAAAAAACGAAACAGAAGTTAAAACAGTGTTTTGTTGCATAGTGAGACAATTACTGACAGAAATTGGAAAGGTGATGAATTTTACATTAAAAAATCAGAATTCCCATTAAATTTGACAATTCTGAACTGAAATAAGTATTTCTGAAGGTTATTTTTTCCCCATAATATTTTGTCCAATGAATTTGCACATTAAATAAATCTTGTATGAAAATAATGCTGGCTAACTTTAAAAAATGTCAGTTCACCCTTGTGCCACACCCAAAAGTCACACACACGTGATCTATCTTGTTGCTTCCCTTTACAGTGCAAGTCCTACAAAGGAGTTGTGCTGGAACATTCAGATGATCCATTCTTCCACCCTCCTCCTCTTCCTCTCCTTGCTCTGCCTCCAGACCCTCCTGCTCAGGTTTGTCCTGGTGCAGGAGCGAACATCAGAGAGCCAACTCAGCCCATCCTCTCTGGGAGTGCCCAGTGGTCACAGCCTGAGTGTCCCTGCTTGCACAGCACAGAGATTTCTGTCATGAAGTTACTGCCTGAGAATACCAGAGCTTTTGTGCTCTACAGACAACTAATGTATTCACAAAGAGGAATAATATCCTCACTTGGTTTGGTTTTGTTTTAATTCACGTTTTCTTCTTTAAATCATGAAGAGAAGTTATTTGTTAATTTATAAATTTCATAATTCCCTACTATATTTGCACTAAGGACTTGGAAAAATGCATTCTAAGCAATCAGATGGCTGAAACAAGAAGATATTGATATAACTAGACAGACAAATTTCAGAGGAAATGAATAAACTACATTTGTGTAATCCATGGCAAGTTCACTGGATGGTGCACAACCTCTCCATAGAAGCTTGCATGCCTTTAGACTAAGACCAGTTTGCAGAGGTCACACAAGAACACACTTTTAAGAAAACTGAAGTGATTAGAAAGAGAATTCACTTCTAAATGTAATCATTGACTAAAGAAATGCAGCTCAAAACTTCAGATTTCTGAGAATATGAATTTGTCCCATTCAGTAAAGTTTTAAACTCAGGCACAAATTTAGCAAAGTGAGTAGCATGATACAAAAAACTGCTTTTGAAGAGGTATGTACAGGCTTCATTTTGCCTAATTCATTTGACTGATTGAGGTCCTCCCACCTACTTGGACCCCAATTCACAAACTGCTTTTTTCCGATTCTTTCTTGGATTTATAAAACATTCAAGGATGAGCATATAACTTGTGAAAGATTGAATCTTGAGGCCAGTAAATCACATTATAAAACATACTGTCAGTGCTAATACAACATAAATATCTTTTTTTACCCCAATCTAAGCTTATGAAAGTGCCTGCAGCTTTTATCATTGATAAAGTGGTTGATGAAGCCTGCACAGTCAAGAAATATTTTCTAAAAGGCATGATATGTAAAATGTTACTAGCTGCAAAAACAGCTGGGCATTTGTATTCACAAAACCAACAATATGAACTAAATAAAATATTATTCTGCCTAATTTAGTAGAGGATTGTACTACTTTTGGTTCAGAGTCTACCATGTTGCCAGAAATTACCTTCTTTCATTACACATAACTGGGCTTTTTGGTCCTCTCATTAATAATGATACAGTGTGATTATAACAGAATGTGTAGCATAATTTTGCACTGTGTGTCAATTTGGAAGAATGAACAAATGCTCCAATGGACTGTAATATCCATTGCCAGCACACTGTTTATCTGCTGTGTTTTAATTTTTTTTAAACAAACCCCATCTAAATAAAAGCTTGGTAAAATTATCATTGGCTAAAACATAATATTGATTCATGCACTGTACCTACAAGAATCTGTTGGTAATTTAATACCATATTAAGTCTCTTTTGGTATAAGCTGTACATCAGCGTGTCTTCTGTCTTCCTGTTAATCAAATAATGCTTGTTTATTCCAAAGGCACAGGAGATTTGAATGTTACAGGGGTTGTCTTTTTACTTCCCTAAGCTACAGTACAGAATCATTTTTCCTGAATATTCATTATAGCCTTGGGCTAGATGAAGCTTTTAATCCTAACTACTCATTGCCAATGGGTAGATATACTAGAGGAAAAACAACTATTCACCTTTTTTTTTCTAAATGATCACATGATAAGCTTAACTACAACCATAACTATAAGTCCTCAGAAATTAAAGCAGCAAGTTGTCTACTGATTGCATTTGGCATCAGTAATGAGATGAATCCCCTGTCCTATCACCCCCAAGGCAGATACATCCTGCATGTTTAAAAAGCAGCGTGAAAATGCTGTGCACAGAGTAGGTCACCTCTCCTTGTGTTTCATGGAAAGAAACAAAACCATGATGAGATTACCATGGAAATGTCTGGCTGCAGATTTTTGGAAATTTTTATTGTGACCTATTTTCAGTGTTCTTTCAGGGCTCTCATTTTTACACTATCCTGTTACTGCACAATCTTTACACTGTATTCAGAACACCTCTCTGAGATAGAGAATTATTATTATACCTGTTCAATAAATGGAGAGAGGAGAATCAAACAGCCTGAGGTGCACCTCCTACAACTCACCTTGCTTTGGTGCCCAGTTTTGCAAAAGTCATTTGCATAAGGACTTGAGAAGGTTTGTCTGGCAGAAAACTGCACCTGATTCTCTGGACTATCTTAAACATTAACAACAGAAATGTTTTTAAGACTTGGATTTCATAGGAGCTTCAGAGCATTTGAATTACGCAAAAGATAGAATTGCAACTATTTTAGGGTAACAAACATGTTTGTTAGCTGTACAAGAACTCCTTGGGAAGCATGTGTGTGAGTGCACACACACACACTTGGGTGCATATATACAGAGAGAGAATACAAATAGCAGTCTGAAGCATGTCATTAAAAAAAACCTGTTCAGAATTTTCCCTAAGAACTTAATAAGAAATGTTAACACTCAGTAGAGCACATTCGTTGATCTTGTCTAATCAGTACTACAGAAAATGGACCGTGTCCTGCAATTTTCAGGCTGTCCCTAAATAATGGTGGCAGTTCTATCTCACTAAGAACAGGACAAGGATATGTACAGTTGTGGAAAGAATGAAAATGCAACTTTTCTCAAACAAAATCCTGACTTTACAGAGGTATGAAGGCCTCATTACATAGACTTATTGGATTTATGACCACGCCTCATGTTGATGATTTGTGCCAGTCCATTGTTCTGTAATGATGGGAGGTTCTAGAGGACACAAAGAGTGTTGCAAGATGCAGCAAGACCTTGCATGTAAAGTCCTTAAACCTCATCTATCACTGACTACAATGACCTAAACAACAAAGTTTCAGAAATTAAAATACTTTCTCATATTTAATGCAAGAGTAAGTCTAATCTTCCTCATACTCATCAAATCTTTGGTGGCCACAAGACTATTCTGATATATATATCTTGCCTCTGAGTTTTATGGTGAAATAATGCATTATGTCAGCATGTTTGCAATTTTAAATGCTGGTAATTAAGTTACAGAGGACTTATTTTGTCTTTTTATTAATTTAGCACACATGAAGCTGACACAAGATTTCTTATATACAGCTAGACAAGTGTAGGCAAGTGGCACCAAAAGTTCCTCATCATTGCATCCTCATGGCAGATTTTCTTTCTTTACTGGCTCTTTGGAAAGAAATCTTGTATTGCTGTTGCATCTATTAGCATTGGAGGAATTTTTTATATAAAAAAATGTTCTACAGTTAATGTCTCATTCTGAGAAGTAGATAGATTTTTCAAAATAGTACCCATAGCTATGGGAAAAGGAGGGAGTGCTTTTATGATTACAAGAATGATGTAGCATAATAAAAGCTTTTTAGGCGAGAATTTGCAAGACTCAGCTGTTAAATTTAATACAAGTATTACTCTCACTGTTTCATTCAACAATAGTCTACTAGGGAAGAGTTAGACCTATCCTCAATCAAACTGTTGTCTGATGGCCCAAGAGGACTCAAATGCATCCTCATCTGAAAAACAAGAAAGGAGAAGAGGATCTTTCCCCATCTAATGGTAACCTCCATGCAGCAGGTCAACTTTCTAGACCACCCTACTCTCTCTCTGAACATTACAGGGGCACTACCTGCCACAACCTGCAGTGTGGATAAGCAGGGGCAGGATGCATTTGGAGCAGCTTTAGAAAGTGGGTAATGATCTTTTCTACAGATCCCTCACATATTCAATCCACTCTGCCAGCTCAGTGTGGACCTATGGATCTGCACCTTTTACAGAGATCCCATAAATTGAATGAGGACGTACTAGCCTGAATGAAGACGAGAAGCTCTTAGTTTAAATATATCTGTCCCATATTTATTTTCCAGATTAAATATGGATCCAGAAAATTATTAGAAAATCGTAACTTAAAAAACACACAAACCCCCCCCCAAACCAAAACAACCAAAAAAACTGCGTGTGAACTACTCCTTTGCTATTTATTAAAGTATGAAGAAAAAGTAAAAGTATGGGAATTCCAGCTTAAAGCATTGCAAATCAGTATCTGTAGCCTTCAGCACATATATATGTTTGTGTGTGTATTTTACTATTTATCCTTTACACAGCAATTGCTTCTTCCTCCTATGAGAAGCCCTACATTTTCTTCATAAAACTGTCTCGAAACCTACACAAAATTTCCACCTAAATACAGAATTACAGTCAATCACTATAGTAAGTAGGAGTCACCATTGCAGAATCTCATGGTTAATTTTACTGCCTTATTACATCCTAGAAAGGAGCAGATTAGGTCGGTCATTTGTCCCATTTCAAACTTAATTAAAGCTAACAATTTGTTTAAAGCCTGTCAAAATAAGGGAAGGATTTCCCAGGATAGAAGATGAATAACTCTCCGCTTCTCATCTGGAGTAAAAAATTCCTCCTCATTTCTCAGGAAATTTGACAGCTTTTGGTCAACATCTATTGACCGCAGCTGTCAAAAAGAAAGAAATGAAGCAGTTTAACCTAAGGCAGGAATAACAGTTTTCACGGTTGTATGTGAAGCTATCTATATATATTAGGAAAAAATTAAAAAACTGGCCTAAATCACATCAGAGGCTTTGGGTTAGCCTGGTCAGCTTCACAAAAATGTAGCTGCTGGTTGAGAACTTATATCCCCCCAGCAAGAATCCATGATGTGATGTGAAGCCAATGCCACACAATAAACTTTTAGAGAAAATTATAGAATTCAGGACTCTTTTCCAGTCAATACTGCAATGCTTTTTGGCATGAGATCAAAGTCTACTAGTTCAGCCAAATAAAAAAACCAACCCCCCAAAATTCAAAATCTCATTAAATATCTTCTATAAAATGGTATAGGAAAATCCCATTCAGGATAAAAACTCAAAACATCCAAACATTAATAATTTCATATTGTGTTCTAGGAGAATAAAAATGTTTCATCCCACTGAAGCCTTCAGCTTTTATTTAATTAACTTTGAAACAACGGGTCTTTTCAATGTGAAGGGAGATTGTAGAGGTGGGGTTTTTGGAAGCATTTCTAAAAGATCAGGGATTCAGAGGAGAAAAATTAAGCAAATTCCACATAGTTACCATTTAACTAAACTACCATAGCAACAATGTGCATTGTGACTATTGTTCACTCATTTAATTCAAGGACATGCTTATTTTCTACTCTCTTACACAATTTAAAATGCTCCTTTCTTTAAAAAAGTCTTTTGAAACAAGTCTACTGAGTAAATGAAGACATTTATGTTGTTTTTACATAGCAAAATGTTCTCTTTATCATTTGAACAAAACCTAATATTTTTAAACTGAAAATATATCATATGACTTACATAACTAAGCATATCCTACTCCTGAACCAAACACATTTTTGCTTCCAAAATACTGCATATTAAGATGTAGAAGCATAGCTTGGAAAATTCCCATTCATTTTTGTAGACTACATTTGTTTTTTGATTATAGACTCATCAATTAGGCAAAAACATTACCACTTGAAGACCATGTAAAGACTATATTTCTATCTCTAAATTTATTTAAAAAGCAAACAAACAAAAAACCCAAAACAAAACAAAACAAAAAAACCCAAGCCAAAACAAACAAACAAACAAACACTAACAAACAAAAAAACAAACCAAAAACTAACAGAGAGAGAGTAATGACTCCCAATTCATAAATGTTTTTGCCAAAGTAAAAATCTAAGTGAGAACTGAGAGACCTGACTGAACTTTCTTTTTCCTGTGGTAAGTTATAAGAGCTAAAAAAGTCCTGTCACCTAGCTCCATTCCTAGATGCTTGGACTTTATTAATTTAAAGTAAAGCTGCAAGCAAGGTGTCAAAATGTGATCAGCTGCTCCTTCAGATCTGTCACTGCAAGTTCCACTCGGAGGAGCCTAATTGAGATTCTCCTTTTCTTCCAGTGATACAAATGTGTCACTGGGCTAAATCAAGTCCCTCTGGATTAGGTCCCGGTTTTGGTCACGGCTGAACTGAGAAGTCATAACTCTGAGACCCTGTCTATCCTGAGAGAGATAACATTGAGCATTGAGAAATGCCAACAAGAGACTGGGGCTCCTACTTTGCAAAGGAGTCACAGACCCTGCTTAGACTACTTTGAAAAACTGAAAGAAAAAATTGGTGTACATTAAAAAAACCCTTTAAATTTAAAAACATATAACAAAATAAAACTTAAAAGACATAACGAGTTTCTACAGAATTAGAATTTAAATTATTTTTTTAATTTTAGCACATTCCTTTCTCCCTTTTCTTTCTTACTCTCATTTGGAATCACAACTATTTCTCCCTATGTCAGCTCTTTAATTAGAACTTTTATAAGATGCTAAAAGCACAAGACAAAAACCCTTTGATTGCCTCACTTTATTAAAAAAAAATTGGAAAAGTAACTTGTTGCAGTGCTTCTTTATTGTACTACTCTACTGGAGCTGCACAAACGAATGATGACGTATGTCAAATAACAGAGAAAAATAAGCTAAACAAAAAGAACTCACTCCAATGGGTTTTCACATCTCTAATCTAAAAGCTGCCAATTTAAACATAGGTCAGCATCCAAACTCAAGAATACATTTATCAAAGTGCTGTGTGGGAGATCCTCTTTGGACATCTTATTAGCAGCATGGCACTCCTACATCCCTTCTGTGACAATGCCGCACCTCATGACTGAAAACCCGTGTGCGGACAGGGTCAAAAATGAGCTGGAGATTTTTGACTGACCTGTATAGAAAAGCAAAAAACATATATTTGTGTTGGGAGTAAGAACAACAATTAGAGGGATGTCAAGATCAAGCACAACTGAGAATTGAAAGGTTGGTTGCTGCCTTTAGTCAGCTTTGTAATTACTCTCTTTTCAGATTACAGAAAAGCTTTTTGTTTTCTCCCCAGCACAAAGAGGAAAACAACAGAATTTATTTTGAAAAGTGATTCCTCTCTCTGTGCAGGTGGTTGAGCCATAATGTTTTTCTTTATTCTGAATGTTTAGGTTTTGTTCCATTTATTTTTAATTTAAAAATGTTATTCTAAGCAACCAAAAGAAGCATTTTTGTTAGAAAACTTTCTAATTTAAAAATGAACTATAAGACATTTTATATTTGTTTATAGTTATCTTACATCACAGGGAAAACTGTCCTTTTGTTTCACTGTGATATGTCTGTTAAAATTTTACCAATGAGTATTTACAGCTGTAAATATTTTAATGCAATATTAAAGGCATTTAAGTCAGATGATTTTCTTTGGTTTTCAGAATAAAGATCACTAGCAGTTGGCCTGAAAGGTTAATACACAGATTGGCACTCCAAATTACCAAATTATTTGTTCCAATATCAACCGGCCTTAAATATTCCAAACAAAAACCACAAAACTGCACATTTACCTTTAGTAAACTTCATGGACACACTGATTGGAAAGATTTATTTAACAGAGCTGGTGTACGTAAAGTGTTGACTAATAAAAATGCCTTTTTACTCCTGACAGAACAAAATATTTTATATTGGTTGTTTCTAGCCAGCCAAACTAATGTTTCTCACAGCACTGTAAAAAGTGATATGCAGCAGGATTAAATAATATTTCAGCTCTTTAGTTCATGCAGAGGTCACCTGCTAGAAGGCATAAGGGTTTGATTAGGTTTACGTCATACGTGAAATATTCTAAAGGGAAGCACAGAACTCGAATATGTCAAGTCTGCAGCTACAAATAGCTTTCTCTTGTGGTCAGGTAGGCAAGCTCTGTCCTTTCCTATAATAATAAGGCAGAAAATACTAAATAATTGAGGAAAGCATAAACCTTTGAAACATGAGACTAGGGAATTTAAAACCTATGCTCTGAGAAGAATCTGCCACTCAGATTTAAAATGGTCATCAAGTGGGCATGTATTCAGATTTGGCCTACTGTAAAGAGCAAGCTTCCCAGCAAACTCTCTAACTTTCCTAGGAGCTGAGGCTAAATTTAAAGAAATATGAGTCTAATCCTGAAAACTCTCGTGTAGCCAATGAAGAGACTAGTTAATATATTGCTAATTAACTTTATCAAACGCTGGCAAAAAACTGAAACCACAGAAAGAAAAAATTAATCATGTGCACCAAGATAAACAATCTTAAAATATTTTATGGTACCTGCACAGTTATTTGTTGATGACCACTTTGTTTCCAGTAAATCCTGTTTACCAGATATCATGGTTACAAAAAACTGCAATGCCTTATGGTGCAATCACATATCCAAAGGCAATCCAAAGGGCCTGGGCATTTGCTCAAGTTTTCTGTATTTCCCTCTTCCGAAAACTTCTCAGGGCATTAAAATACAATTTCAAGAACAAGTACAGGTTGCTATTCAGCTTTAAAAAAAAACAAAAACAGGTTGTTCCTTTATGGGAAGCACTCACCACTCACTACATACTTCATTGCCATTAGACTATTGAAGTGTCATTAAAACAGCCAAACAACGCCAGGTCACTGATACTGTGACCAAACTAACCTGCTCTGTGACATCTGTCACCCATAATGTGAATTTCAGCAGAAATGCTTCCATCACAGTATGATTGAAAATAAGTGTAAACCCAAATTGCTTTCATGTCTTCATGATTTTCAAAGAAACAGAATCACTTCTACACTTGCTAAGGAAATACATTCTGTAGGGAATGCCTTCCTTACATAAATATAAGTCACCACACATAAACAGTGCTTAAAACCTTATTAACAGCCATAGCATGTCATTAAAAACTTTCAGCAAGTTGGTAGTGCTGTTAACATTATTGCCGAATTTATAATCCCTTTTTATTTTCCATTTTGTCTTTTGAGTAATTCAATTAGAAACCCTTCAAAGCAATAACAGTGGATTAAATGTTGTCAAACCACAATATGAAATTACAGAATAGGGTTCTGATGATGAATTTATTAAACTTTGCATTTCAATTCATTTCTCCTTGAGTGTATAAAAAGCAGAATTCTTTAGACAAAACACCAATTAACTGTCGTACCTCATTATTAAGTATTGTCTCCTTTTAAAAGATAGAATACATAAGGACATAAAGGACACATGCAAGAAATCCATTTAAATCACAACGTTTAATTACACCTGCATCCTGCAGGTAACAAAAAAAGAAATGAATTCTCAGGTACTGGAGGAAGGTGAATGATGTCACCTACCCAGGAGTGACCATAAAGCAAGCAAGCTTTTCCTGCTCAGATTTCCAGTGAAATAGCTCATGAATTAATTTTTACTTTGAAAGCAACTCAGCAAAAGGGTTTAGTTTATGAGGAGAGTTATGAAGAACGAAGGAACAGAAAAAGAAAAGAAAGAGACATCTGCCAACAGAGAAGATTGAAAACCAGTCCAAAGAGGTTAAACAACAAAACTGAATTATCATAAATGTTGGACCATGATGAGTGTGGGACCATGAACATAAGTCCACAAAACACATGTCCTGACCTGTGAAAAAGTCTACATTTGTAAGGTTGTTAGGTTGTTAGGTCTACATTTGTAAGAGTTGAAGCAGGCAATCAGCAGCATCCCTTCTCCCTGCACATCCCAGATCCCCTCCCAGAAAAGCAATGTCCAGTGCAGCACATCCCTGCACATGCAGAGTAACAGCATCACCACCTTGTTTTTCAAGGAATCCTTGTTTTTCAGGAACTGAATTTCTTGCCTCTGTTGAGTTTTTCTCTCAGTTAAACTATCAAGACTCTTCTTCATATCCATTTGCTTGGGCAGCAGGCAATTCCCCTCCTCACCCCAGTTACCCAGTTTTACAGTGCCTTTGAAACAGTTTGGACTCTGAGAAACATGACCGAAAGAGGTCATTTGGTCAAGAAATGCCCCAAAGCAAGAGAGGGCAGTGGCAGACACAAAGACACTGAGATCAGCTAGGATTATATTCTGGAGAAACAGCCAAAATGGATAAAAGTGGCCAATGCAAGAGAACAAGACATACAAATTCTGAAACTCCACTGCAAACACCAACACGAACCTCACTCATGCTGGTTTATACTGGATTTTGGGTGATAATGTCCACACTGCTGCTATAGCCCAGTGTAGCAGCACTCTGCTGTACTTGGCATTAATTTGTTGCAATAAGTGATACAGAAGGGAAGAGCGAGAACTAATACTGCCTGCAGGACTCAATGAATTATACTTAACCAGCATATTATTGTAGGCTGATAGTAGAATGTCACATGAACACAGATATAATCAAATTCTGTTTGGGGCATCATTTATTTAAAATACTTCAAGCTCCTTGCTGGCAGAGCAACTGCGAATTAGCATGCTATGCTGTGCACTTCAATTAAAAAGCAGCCTCAACTTTCCCATTTCCAAGGTACAGCAGAGCAAATCTAATTGTGCCATGCAGTCAGCTCTCATCTTTGCAGAGTAACCAGGGCTTTGGGGTTTTTTTCTTTTTGTTTTTGACAGATTTGTCGTCTTCTGAATGAGGCAATGTAGGCTTTTATGAAACTTGTCTCTTAATTGCAGGCAATAAACATAAGCACAGCCAGCACCAGAGACTGTAGCAAGTACAACTGAAGTAAAATGAAAATAAAGGTAAGAAAAGAACCACAAAGCAAGTTCATTTTACATATGATCTGCGTAGTTAAACCACCACAATCTGGATTTCAATGCTCACAAGAGACATATACACTCCTTATTCAATATAAACTAAAAAAAAAAAAAATCATAATTCCCCAAACCTAGAGCTTAAATGCTGAGATAGCCAAGACTTTTTATATTTTGGAGGTTAGAAGCTATGACTAATTAATGAGAAATAGTTATATGCCAGGATGCTATTAACTTTTACAATATTTGCTTATAGCACTAAGGCTGAGATCTTTGAATATGAGATTAGTTGCTTTTGAATTGAGACCTTGTTCATACTGATTATCTCACTCCAAATGAACACCCAAGTCCTTGTGCTTCCTTTTATCCAGTACTCATTTCCTATTTCTAGTACAAAGAATACAGTGCTTTTGGTTAGCAATTGAACAGGGTGAATTCACAGAAATGGTTGTCTGAATGAGCTCCAGGAGGGCAGGAACTGGAAGGTCCCACTTGGAGTGGGACTAACACCACCCCTAGTGAGGTCAGCCACAGCTTTGCCTGCCTGAGCCCTAAAAACTCCAGAGATGGAGAGTACACAGCTCCACCAGACAACATATTCCTGACCTGCATCATCTCATTGGGGAATTCTTTTCTTAATGCACAATTTGAAACATTCAGCCTGCAATTTGGCCTGTGCTGTATCATCTGACACGACAGAGAATAATCTTCCCCTCTTTGTAGCTAATCTTGCAGCATCTTTGTCACATCCTCTCAGGTAGTTATAGGCTGCTCTTTCCTTCCCTCTGTTGTTTTTCACTGCCCACTAGGCCAAGGAGACTCACTGATAATTTTGAAGACTTTGGGTGTTAATTGTCCTAATCGATCTTGTTCTAATGTTTCTTGGGAGGTGCACATTACAGCTCTCAGACCTGCGGTAGCAGGAATGCAAAGTAAACCAGATTACCAACTCAATTTAACTATTTATTCATTCTTGGCAGAGCAGCTGGAGAGACTTGTTGACCTTTAGACCAAAATGACAAACACTTAAATTTGTTGGTTTCACATGACATTAATAATTCAGAATAGTCAATGCCACTTTTTAGAAGGACAAGTAAGAAAAAAAAAATTAGAACATCTTTGCATGGTTTCCAGCGAAGGACAAAAAGTACACCACAAATACACCACCACAAGTTAGCTGTTGAAATGTGAGTGCTACCATCTCACATGCTTGATTTATTATTTTCATAATTTTATGCTAAAGTTACTACAGCAATGAACTACAGTGGGAAAGTGACACTGTCATTTTTTATTAATCTGCTCTTTACTGTGTTGTCTTTATGCTTACTATTAAATGTTTTGTACACATAGGTTATCTGATTCAAAGAAGATCTGTGCATTAGTGCTGGTAAACTTAATGACAAATTCTATTACAATTTTTAATTATATCCACTTTTATACAGTTGCAGATTGCTACAAAAGAATACAGACCTTAACTTTGTTATCATTAATCAGCATTAGTAAATATAATTGACATTTTATACAGAACCAGCTTTAAGTAACTTATTGGCAGCAATACAGATGCCTCTTAATATTACCCTCTGGCTAGCTACGCTGTTTGGGCGCCAGAGTGTCTGCACTAATGACTTGGAATTAAAATCAAATAAAAGCTGAGAACTGTAATTCAGTATAAAACAAACAGCCATACTTAGTACCGATTTTTATATATATAATTTGGATATACCGGGATCTTTTTTAATTTGCAGTTGATATAAAACAGTGAAAGCGTTTGAGACTAGATAACAAAACAGGAGAGAGAAAATACAAATCTGATGTTCCCAGATCTCTACACTTACCCTGTAGGCACACCATAGGAATTGGAATGAGAAGAAAAAGCAGACAGTGTAATTAACCTTTCCTTTCCCGTTTTTTTTTTTAAACAACAACAAAAAGGCAGAACATGTTAGACATGGTAAATAGTAAAAACACACATTTTTCTGCCATTATTCTTCATCTCAGCAATTTCTGTAGTTTCCTGAGGATTTAATGTACTTAGGCATGAAAGAGACCTAATCCTTGAAAAAAATTCCTATGAAGACATGGATTATGTTATCAAAAAGATTTAAGAAAACCTGCTTCACTGTACAACCAGGAAAGCTGTTCTGCCTCTCAAAGTCTCATGCCCTGACTTCCAGATATCGAGTGGTGTTTTTTTTCCAGAGCATATCTGAGCCCTGTCTTCCCCACAACACCCATGTATGACCTATTTGACTTCAGCTCTGGGGGAAAAAAATAAGTAATACTAAAATACGAAAATACTATCTAGTAGTTTTGTATCTTCTGATGGGGCTTCCAGGGGCCACCGTACGTGGAAGCCCCCTGAAGGGCTACTGATAAATCTCGTTGCACATATCATTATTTAATCCCATTTATCCCTATCTTTTGCTTCAATAATCTACATTTAAAATCACTATAATTTAATTTTAGCCAACTCTGAGGAAGAACATCAGCATCTGGCTCTCTAAACATGGCTTGTTTTATTCATTCATTCATCTAAAGAAGTTGATTCTTTTCTGAGCTCTCATTTTGATAAGACAGTTAAAAAAACACTGGAAAATTTTTAAGGGAGAGCAATATATATTAAACATTCCAAAGACTATCCATATTGTATGGGGAAGGCAGAAATTTTACTCTTATAAAAACATATATGTATATGTAAAGTAATCTTCTTTCTTTATGGATCTGATCTCCTCCATGGAGAGTCACAAATCCACACGATAGCCCTGAGTGCTCAGATTTTGCATTTGCTTCTCTGATTTTACAATAGCTGAAAGATATGTAAAAACTCATGTAGCCAGACAGCTCCCTACTGACTACACATCTAAGCAACTTCACATGCATACATTACTCCAACCACTGAAAGCTGAAAATAACACACACCTAAAAAAAATAAAAAATCCCATGCTTGAAAGGAGCCTGTTTCAGTTTCCATGTGGAACCTCCAGGGCTCTCCCTGACCAGACTGCACCTTCCACAGCATCCTGCCTTCTCAGGGGTTATATGAGAAACTACTGAGTTATACTCTGCAGACTGAAGGGAGGGAATTTCTTCAAAAACTTATAAAAATGGCTAAAATAGCAAATTGTTGTTGAGTGCAATTTAAAGAAAAAATTAATAATAACTACTAGTGTTTTGCTAGTGTTACCCTGGAGGGCTTTTAGGATTCTCTCCCATTTTTAATCAAAACTTCAGTAAACGACCACTGGCCATAAAAAACATCCAGATTACTTTCATTAAAAATAATAATCTACAGCATGGACCAGATTGACATAATTTTGTTCACAGAAAACAATAAAATGCCCAGGGCACTGTGCCTGACAGCATTGCTATGATAAAACTATTCTTGAAGTGTGTCCACTTGAAGTGTTGCTCTGATTAAAGCTCCTATTGCCTCCGTAGTTTTAGAAAGTGAATGGTTTAGTTATCCAACTACACCTCAGTTCTTAAAAGTTTAGTGCTTAACTGAAGCAGTGAGGATGAATTAAGATGCTTACTAGCCCCTCTACAAAGGGACCAGATGAATAACAATATGTCAGTTTTAGGGTATATAATCATGGTTCCCACTCTTCATCTCCTTCCTCCTCTTCTTCTCCCTGTCCCCAAAACATATTAAGATGAGAAATCAAACAGACTTTTTTGACTTGACAGTCAAACTCTAGAAATAACCTCTCTGGAAGACTGTGAACCACGATTTTTCAGATACTTTCAATTCACCATATTTGGGCATTTTTTGGAGCCAAAACAAATTTCAAACCATGACCAAAACACGCAAAAATCTACAAACTTCAAAAGGATATTAGTATGAGATTTAGGGTTTGTATGTGTATATTTTCTTTTCATCAGTAAAACAACACACATTCTCCTAATTGAAGTCATAGGATGGACTGATAAACTCTGCCACAGATTTCTACATGGCAGAGACATCAGGCATGGATAATTCCAATCTCAACCATATAAACCAACAAATCTATAGGTTACAGAACACAGGTGTTCTGTAAGAGAAGGTGTTAACTGTACATGGCACTACCAGAATGTATGGCCTCTGCTGTGATTCTGAAATACAGTTAGGTTCATATGTTAAAAATTGTGAAATGAAATGCGTGTATATCTCATGTCCTTCAAAATCATTACTGATATATGCAGTAATTACTAGCTCGTGATTTAAAAGACATCTACAGGGCACTGAAATGGAAATCAACAAATTCTGTCTAAGTGCTTTTCTGAAATTTTTTGTTTTCATCATATTCCTTGTCAAATACATAATGCATTTTTGTTCTCAGCAAAACTAGCCATTTTGTACATTCTCAGCTCCTTTTTTTTTTTTTTCTCTCATCACTAAATATTTAAACACATTCAACCTAAAAATCTCAAGCTGGTAATCTGCTGCTTGTGTCTTGCCCCCTGAGGTGTAACTATCAATGTGGCAGTGCAGGATTGCTGGAGAGACATTAAAGAGATTGTGGTTATGGTCCTACCTGCCCACAGGCCAGTCCCATGCCTCGCTCCCCCATACCATGAGGACATGATAAATTTAACTCCAGCGCATCAGCACCAGCAACCTATGAAACATATGAAAATACAAAAAATGAAAAATTAATTTCAAGTAATGTACTCTTTCCTGTAGCATTTACTGTTCATGTTAAATAGATTTCTTTAGACATTTGACTTATTTTTCTTTTTTAAGAGAAAAGGCTATGGTTATGATACCCTAGAAAAGAAGCATGTTGATTATTAGAGATAAAAAACTTCAAAAACTGATGTGGTTTCTGAAGATTCTTAAGGGATTAGAGTAAAAAACAAAGTAAAAAGATATGAGCTGAATAAAGAGTTGGTTCTGGAAAATATTAAAAAATTAAATGTAACTACAGGGCCTAAGAGCAGCACTAAGAGCTTTGGCAGGCAGTGTTACAGAGGTGTTGCTGTGCTCTGAAGAACCGTAACTCAGTAATATATTCTTCCTTTTTGCTTTAATGGATTCAATCTCCAAATTTTCTGCAGGCGCCTGTACTGTGCCATAGCTTTCGTCATTAAGTAAATTTGTTTCTGAAGAACAAAAGGTTAATAAAAAGAGGTCTAAACAAACACATGATTCATGCTAATTCCTGTTCATCGCCCCCTATTAGTTACAATTAAAAGGGGAAGGAGCCGAGCTGTCCAAGGGCAGCACACAGACACGCTCCTCTTCCTCTCTGAACTGCTCTGGCCTGACACCAACATCTCTCCTATTGCCTTCCAGTGGCTCTAACTCGGGTTTTGCTTTGCATCTGCATCTTGTTTTTGCATATTGAACTGGAGTACCTTTGCCTGCTGTGTGGCCATGGTTCAGCAGCTCCCAAAGTGTGTGTGCAGGGAGAAGCCATCCATCACTCCCAGGACTCCTCCCTGCTCCGGCCGGCTCCGCCAGCCTGGCCGTGCCGGGGCTGTCGGCCTCCCTGACAAGCTGACCTTTCGGATGAATAGGTCGTCCTCCTGCTGAGACGCTGTGTTACCTTCTGGGGCTTCTGCTCTCGTGAAAGCCACATCTGTTACCTCCTAGGTAGGATCCTCCGTGTGTGATTAAACATCCCTGCTCTTCAGCTGCGCATCCCAGGGTGCCCCAAACTACTGCTGCTCTCCACAGGGCAGACACCAACAACTACTGCCCAGAACAATGTTCTGTCACATAGGTTACACATCATTAACTGCACTTAAAGAACCACTTTTTTCTAAAGGGGTAACATAAACACCTGCACAGATTGGAAATATGTGTCTTAAAGTTGGACAGCAGTACCACCGGCTTAAAAAACCAGGAGCAAATGGCACAATAAAGCCATCCATCTTCATCAGTTTAAAAGTGGCACTGCTCCTGTCAAGCATAGATTCCAAAATACGATTTCATGGTCAATTAGGTAAATACAGGTATAAATGGAAATAGTGTTGAAGATCACCAAGCTAACTACTGATAATGTTTAATTTCACTTCCCCAAGTCCCCAAAGTGACTTTTGGCCTCATAGGTTCAAAATGCTCAAAGAATATCGAGAAGTGCCATCCCACACAACCGCATGAGGGCTTAGGACACTGAATAAAGCAACAATGGTGTCCAAACAGTCTGCCATATAAAAACACAAATTCAAAATACCACACCTCTATCCATACAGATATAAAAGCATATTTATAATTTAAACATTTAAATCTGAGCTAATGCTAGCAACAACAAGGTAATTTCTTTGCCTAAATTTGTTAATAACATACTTTTAATTTCCTCCAGATACCTTATGTGGAAAACGCACTTCAATTTAAACATAACAACTTTGCTTTCCATTCAGATACAGACACCTTTCTGAATGAAATTAGTGCAGTCCTGATAAGTATTTCTTATACTTCTCCCTATGGAAATGGGTACATGTTATTAAATAGTTTTTTCCTCAAATTGAATAGAAACTTCAGGTGCATAGTCTGTTTGCATTTCTGTAAGATTGGATTTATATTATGGAAAGCCTACTGACTGCTATTATATATGCTGACTTTCTCAGCTATCATTTTGAAAGTCTGTATTAAAACTAGAATAGCATTAAATGAGCCCTTTATACTTTAAATATTCAAGAGTTTTATATTCAAAATTTCTTCTGGTGCTGTCAAACCAGTGTGCCTCTAGGCAAGGTAAGATCAAGTTAGGCTCTCAAAGGTAGAATTAAATTTTATCAGGGCATCTGTCATAATATACAGTTTGCTTAAAATGCAAATAAAAAGTATATAGATTCAAAGACTAAAGGCTTTCCAGGTACTGCTTAAAAATCCAAGGGATCATTTTTATGGAACAGATTTCCTTTAAATTTACATTTCCATCATGTTAATGAAAACACAGGATAAACAAATTATAATGGACATGTTTTAAATTCTCATTTTTCACTTTGAATCTATTTCTTTCAAGAAATTCCTTACTGCAGCTCTTGTTTTCAAGGAGAATAAAAAGAATGTGGAAACATATTTAGGAACCATTACCTCAGCCATTTTTGAAAGTTCAGTCCAGTCCTCCCTGTTATAGCTGCACATGATGCTGGCAATCAGAACCTGGAAAGAGCATATATACATTATTATAATACTGTTACATTATTGTGACTCGAGACATGAAGTGCACAGCCTGCATATGGGAACTACCAGCTGTCTGCCAGGAGCTAGAGAGTGAAATACAGCTGCAAGACTTCACTGGGGACAAGAAACAGTGAACAAACTCATCTATCACATCCCTGGTTTTTAAAGAAGGTCTATCCACGTGCATTATCTTTGATGCAGTGAGAACAATGTCTGTCCTACACACAGAGCCAACTGGAAACTGTCAGACATACTTGTTCCTGAGGTCTGAGGAATGAAGTTGTTATTTACTATTAATACAAATGACAGAAGCATTTTGACTATTTAGAGGTAGGTAAGACATCAGTGCATGAGTTTACACTCTAACGTGTACAAACACGATATTCCAGCTGACTTCAGGAATCCAGGATACATCAAATCCAGACCCTGGAGTCTCTTACCATGCAACTTTAGGACAGTGACAGGCAGCCAGAACTATTTTGTGTCCCAGAGGCAACTGGTAGGAGACTTTCAGAATGTGGGGAAAATCTACAGGATTGGGAGAATGGCCCAGGGAACCTCCATCCTTTGTTATCTCACGATGCACATTTTATTTCTTATTCACTGACTGGCCCCAGTTCCCCAGAGCTATTCTGTGTAATTGCCCTTCCTTCTCATTACACTGAGCACTTTTCAAGTCCAGGTTCTGCCTCAAGCTTTTGCTCCCTCTAAAATATTTCTTGAGGTTCATGTTTTTCGGTAAAATAAGTTCTAATAGGATTCTTCAAGGTGTGGGAGGGCACCTAGACACACAACTTACCAGTTGCATACAGTGCTCTTTACTGTTAAATCAAAGTTAACTCCTCTGGTCAATGCTCAGCTCAAGTGACAGTGCTAATTTCTATTTAAGACTAAAATAAAATCGTGTTCTGGACCCAAAGATCGAAATTCTGAAGTTGATACATCTGAGGTAAGATCAGCAGAGAAATCAGCCCAGGAACTCCTGCATGAAGGATATTTGGAAGAAAAAAATACAAAAACTACATTGCAGAAGCTAAAAAATTAAATCAGAAAAGATATCACAGAACTTAACAGAAGTCTACCAGCTCAGTCTGTGTTCAAAGGAAACACTAGGAGATGAGAACAGAGAAGCATCTGGCCACGCTCTTGTTTATTTGGCCCTCTTACATGAAACTTTCACATGAGAGTTTGATTGGCAGATAATGTGACATTTTGTTTTAATCTTTTTGTTTTCCAGGCAAGTTTTACCGTCTCATTAATATCTAGGGTGGGCTTAATCTGTCACCCCCTCATTTTAGCACTTCTCTTGAACTTTCCCATAATGCTGAGGGTTAATGACTCATTCATTTCAAACAAATACTGAAAAGCATGGTGTAGAAAAATTGTCCAACACACACAATTGCTGGAAACTGTAAACTCCCAAATTACCTCCATAAGAAGGAGATATTTAGTATATTCAGAAGGGAGGGAAACACACTCTGAAAAGTAAGGCAGGTATGGAGAAAATTTGACATGGTGAGGTTACATTCTATTCATTTAAAAGCACAATACCACATATCATCATCATTATTTCCATTGTTTTGTTCTGATGATTCTCTACAATGAGCCCACCTACCTGCAGACTGCCTGCCCACCCACCCACCCTTCTGGCTGCTGTTTGCAGCATGGGAGTCTGGTGAGAAGGGAAGTGTTTGATGAAGTGCCTGCCTTGCCTGCAGGTGCCCATTTGTGCTCACCTCTGGCATAAATATAAGACCAAACTCTTCATTAAGCACACAAAATCATTACTGCCCATGCTTTTATTCCCCTCTGACAGGGAAAAAGAGTCTCTCTCCTATACCATGATTTTTTAGATTGGGAAAAATCTTACACAGCTGTATAGGTCAAATGTTAATGAAACAAAATCTGCTCTGTGTCCTATTTGAATATTCAAGATAAATTGAGGTCTCTGGAAATAAACAGAAGTCTCTTTTAAAGGACTTTAATTTTTAAAAACAAAAATTGTGACAAATCTATCTAAGAAATTATACATGAAAAAAATTTAAAGCAACTGTAAATTATCTAGAAACCGTATCTTGTCAAATTCATGCTTTTTATAAACTAACTGAAGCAAAAAACAACCCAGCAGCTCAGACACTGACAACATGATAAGGATTTTTCACAGTTGCAGTCACAATCCAAAGTACATCAGAAATATGCACAATTGAGCTTTAAAACAAACCAAAATTTTCAGTGGGGGAAGTTATAAGACAACAAGGGTGGCTGAGTAGTTTCATCAGTAGTTGAGTTAGGCTACATCAAGTGTTACTAAAGAAATTTGAAAATTCTGCTGGGAGTGTACAAAAGATGTTTCAAAGAGCTGTTAATTAAGACAACATGTTAATTTAATATTGATTAGTTTTAGGATTCATATTTAAAATTAAGCCCATACTTTTTGACAGAAGCAGTGGTTTACAATAACAAAAATAACTGAAAACAAAATTTACATTTTTGCCATGACTGATCACAGGAAAGCCATGATCTCAGAGGGAATAATGAAAATTTAAAAATAGTAGGGATTTTGTTGGTTTTTTTCCCTCCCAGTGTTCTCTTATAACTTGAAAACAAACTTATTTCCTAGGTGGAAGAATATCTCCCAGCACTCTGTGCTAACAAAACTGTCCTTCCTCAAGTTACTGTTCTTCCCCAAAACACCTTTACAGTCTTTTCATTTGGAAGCAGTGCCCATGAAAAAGATATAATCACTGTCTCGTGTGAACATTTAGGGAAACTATCTGTGATGCCCGAGGTTTGGATCTATTCCTAAAATCACACATGGAAATTTATAAAGAAAATATAGACTATTATCTCCTACTACCTGAAAGAGAACAGAGAGAACAAAGTAAGAATTACAAGTGATAAAAGGCAGAGGTTTTATTGGAAAGTAATAAATGAGAACTATATCACATTTCAGCTTCTTAGTCTCTTCTCACTTTTTCAGTGCCTACAATGCCATGTACCACATCATCAACCCCGCAAATTTAACAGCCCCAAACACTTGGTGTCTCATGAAAGTCCAGCACACTGCCCAGCCCGGGAGCATCTGTGGAGAGCACATCCTTCCTTTTGATTCCTGAAATTTTCAGTGGCAACCTGACATGAGCTTAATTACAGTGGTTTGAGCCACAAGTGTGAGGCTGCACCGTGCTTCCCAGCTTACAAAAGTAGACTCCTGACAGATCTTACAATGAAGCTGCTGCTAAAGTGTAGTAAGTGGTAAATGAGGGCTGACTAAATTGCAGCTTTGTCATAGCTCAAGTGTGGGCTGCCTGCAAACTGTGCATGATTGAAGCACAGTGGGACCCCTGGCCCATTCCTTATTCCAGATCAAAATCATAGCTGGTATATGCTGTTCCCTCTTCTCCTCCATCCAAACTGCTATTTTGCCTGTTGTGGGAGATGCTGCTGCCCCTCCCCACACCGGGGAGAACAGCAGCCCTGCCGACTCTGTCCCTCCCTGACCATCACTGTGACAGATGTCACCAGACAAGGGCTTTTCGCCCTGGCACCACACGATGGGACAGACAATTTCTCCAAATGTCTATAAAGGGACAAATGCACATTTGCAACATCACACACTGTTCTGTGCTCAGCATTTTCCTGATAATTCATGGAACAAAAAGGTCCACAATAACACTTGGTTTTTGTTGGAGGGAAGGGAGGTGGAAAAGGGAGGGTATGTAATGTACCAGTTAGGACACCCATTATAAGATGAATATACTGTAGCTAAAGCAGTAAAAAGCTACATTTCACACAATTCTGTGACTAATGCATTAGTAGTTGTTCTACTTAAAAGAACACTGACAAGGTACTTCTCATAATCCTTAAAATATTTTTCCCCCTGTTTATAATAATCCCCTGGAAGCTTAAACTAGAATCTATTTCCCTTGTGAATGTTTTTTTCTCATCCATTATCTCTATGTGGATGTCTCATGAATTCAATAGAATGAAAAGAAATAATAAGGATGAGGTTTGCCACTGTGTGTGTTCAAGTGATTTTTCTTTCCTAGCACACAGAATTCACTGCAAGAGGTTGCAAAACAAAAAGAAGGAGGAAAAAAAAACCCCAAACCCAACAACTGGTTCTAGTTTGGGTCACATCTATTTAAAGCTAGAGAGCAGTAAAACTCTATGTTGACAATTACCATTTGTACTGTACTGGTCTGCAGGGAGTAAGGGAGTTTCAGTACACTCAAACAGTCTGAAAAAAAAGTCTCAGCGGTCTGGATTTAAATGTGAACACTGCCAATTCCTGCAAATTTAAGAAAAATTCTCAACATACAGAATGAAACCACAATCCCCTATCCTCATGCCTGTGATAACCATATTTATTTTGGTCATCTCACACTGGCCAGAGCCTCTATCTAGCCCGAACCTAATCTTCCAGGTCTGTGCATAATCTCCCTGCACTTCAGGAAATCCAGCCACCCTAATTTCTGCTTGCTCTTCCCTGCCTGTCCCTTATTGCTGCACCAGACTTAAGGGCAGTACTGCATCATGTCCATAGATGCTCTGTTTAGACACTACTGCTGACCACAACACCCCTCTCTGATTTCTCAAACACTGAAAAAAATCCACAGTATTTTATTTTTTAAGTGCACAGTCCTTACAAAAATAGAAAGAGATTCTTAGCATCACCTTTAAAGGCTGCTCTCCTGAAAGCTGTAAAATCAAGAGGAGCTTTCAAGAAGGCTGAAGGACTGGGATTTTTAACAGCTATTTGTTTGGGAAGCAGAGATAAGGAACAGGATAATTGGTGTGTAAAGAAGGGGTGCAGAGGTCGAAGACTTTATTAAGAACCAGATTTCAATACCCACAGAATTACTGTTAATCAAGCTAAACTTCAAAAGGTATTTTTTGGGGGGTCAGATAGAAAGACCTCAAACTTCCTTTCAAGACACATTATTTCCTCTAAAACAACACAGTACGGCCTTGCCACATGACCTGCGTAGTCTGAACAAACTCGAGCATTTTAAATCAAAATTCCTCAGGAAACATTTAATAAGAAGAAGCTTGGCTGTGTCCCTCTTCCTAGTGCAATGGCAAAAATAAGATGTTCAGTTCACCATTTGCCAGAGGAACAACACCTACAACTACACAAGCACTCAAGGAGAGGAGAACTTGGCAGCTGCATCACTGTTTCACAGCATTAAATCCCCCATCTGTCAGAATGAGGGGTCCCTACACTCAGTTCTGACCCACACAATGTAACAAGCCGAGGCACTCAAAACCTTTCCTGAAAGTCCTGCCCAAGTGCAGCCCAAGAGCACACGGTCCACCAGGTACTTTGTGAGATGCCCACAAAGAACAGTTTATAGGGCATTCTTTTGCTATTTCAATGCCACAATAAATAACCTGTAAATATCTACATGGAAAAACACCTGCTGCAGATGGACTTCTCATTGTCCTTCACAGATGTGAGTCAAACATACAGGCCATAGGCCAGACTGCCCTCACAACAGCTCTTAAAATGCAGTCTCAACAGTAAGAGCTAGCAGTGAGGGAATAACAACTGCAACATGGGATTTTTGGGTTGTTCCACTCCAGATGTTCCACTTCACAAGACTCACACCATAGCCTTCCTCTCTGACCCTGCCTCTTACACAGCATCAGGTTCAGGATGAGTCCCAGCTGTGCCACACTGAGCCAGAAGAAAAGTTCTCGGAGGCTTTGCGCTATTCAGTGTCACCTGTGGCCACCCTCTGCTTTTCAAAATGGTCACTGGCTGAAGAAATGATCCCCCTCAAAAAAACAGAGCCAGAATTACCAATGTACAGGACACTTTTAACACCCACTGTACAAGACAAGAGTATAAGCACAGAAAACATTCTGTACTGCACAAATACACTCAAACGTGCTGTATTGAAAAACAATGGGAGCACAAACATTTGCTGCTATAAAAATAACCCTCTGGAAACCAGCCTGATTTTGATGCCTTGTACACTCAGCCTGGTTTCTCTTTTTCTGTACACTCTTGCAAATTTTGATTTGTTGCAGAACTGAAATAAAAATAAGCTTCTTATTAAAAACTACCTAGAACATCAAATCCCATGCATTAAGAAAGTTAACAATTGTAAAACCTGTCATGTCTCTGAGAAGCAGAGGAATTATCTTGTTATCAATTTAATAATGGATCACTGAAGTAAATGATGCCATCCACTGACACCAGTAACACTGTCTCTCCTGGGAAATTCATGTTGGTAGAAACTGTCAATCTAGATGGATATGGACATATGAAACATTGTACCTTCAGTCCATAAATCTATTCTTTCTGCACTGCCTTAATAAAAAGATTCTGCATGATGATAAAGACAAGCAATGCAGAATGTCTTGACACTGCTGACCTGCAATTCTGCTTCTCTTCTCTCCTCTTTTTTCAGGGAATTTACTCTCCAGTAAATAATTTAACTATCTCTAACCATCCATTGTTTTCCTTCTTCACTTGCACTTAAAATACATATATTTGAGCATATGAAAATGAGACAAGTAGGGGTTATTAGTATGTTTATTATTCAGCTGTAGCAAACCTTCTGAATAAAGCACTTTCTGTGCCTTGTTACTTTACAGTGAGATCTCCCGTTTGTTTTTTAAAGGGGGAGTTAGATACAACAGAGCAACACAAAAACAGGCCAAACATTATGAGCACACAACTAAGTCTAGAAAGATGATGCTAACAGTTTGAAAATGCTATGATTTGCTCTATGTAAAACATTAAAAAAGTCAGCATGAGCAGAAAACACCAAAGATTTTAATCCCAGGCTAAATGGAGATGCTTATTTTAAAGGCAGCTCTTTTCATATCATGAATGCTTCTTATCAATGAGATCCACCTATTTAATGAGATTATTTGATGGATGGGCTACTTCAAAATCAGCCCTAGAGTTGTTAGGTTCTAACACCCTCAGACAAACAAAACCCGAAGGTTATGAACAGACCTTTTTCTGTGTAAAGTAACACAACACTGTGTCTTTGATGGGAGCAGAAAGCTAAACAGGCTGCACTTTAGAACTCGTTGCACCTGTAGAAAAACAAGGGCACTACTTGGTTTTGTAAGTGCCCCTCTACCATGTCAGACTCAGCACCATATCAGCACCACCAGGGCAGCAGTGAAGCTACCATGCCCTTGGCCCTGCTTACACAGAAATGTACAGGCACAGATCACAGACATGGACAATGTGCATAAGTGAAAAGGTGGCCTAATGAGAGTCCTGCTAATTCAATGCAATGCAACTGAAAAAAAAGTGAACGGTCAAGAAAAGAAAAGATCTGATGCATCTTTCATGACTCAGGGCACTCTAATTAAGATGTGTTAACTTCTGAACAGTGAAAAGGGACCCATGGAATAAGAGTTCCCAAAACATATGTACAGTGAAAGAGAATATAGCACCTGTATAGAGCACTTCAGGGAAACTCAAATATTTAACATGACTAGAAAAGGTATGTCCATTTTATGACAGACTGTTCAAAATTTCAGTACTTCAGGTAAACCCTTCAAATTACATTGAAAATTACCTACGTGGCTTAAGACTTCCCTGGAAATTTGATAGAATCTCTGGGATTTTATTTTTCATAGGAAACCTATCCTAGTTCAACCTTTAGTCTCTTTGGTAATGAGTGAAAACAAATACATGAGTGCATGGAAATAAAGACTGAATCCAAAGGAAAAGTGAAGACAGATACTAATTTTGGCAGTACTTTCTAGCAATGCCTGCAAGTCATTGTGGAATTGGCATGCCCCTGCTGTATTTCTGTGCTTTTCACACTGATTTAATATTAAAAAAAAAAAAAAAAAAAAGCAGAGGAGGCCAATACATTATTAGAGAAGCTAACAGAAAAAGGATATATCTAATTCTATCATATTTCAGACACATGTTATGACCTGTAGCAAAAGCTTTTCACCAGGGTGCTGACACATTATTGATTCTCAAGACCACATAAGGAAAACAAGGCTGGCAAAAGGCTACACAAATTTTTGATTTTTTTTTCCTCCACCTTTGGAAATTTTTCTCTTACCAAATTCTCTGCCCAGATACACAAAGTCCTTTTAACCACGTGTCCTGGAGTGACTTATGATGCTTGGATCCCCAGTCATCTGTTCTGTTTATGCTGGACATTAAGTTCTGCACCTTTAAAACTGGTTCTGCACCTTTAAGACTCGCCCTAAGCCATGACACCACAGTTCTTTGAGCATCTTGCTAATTGTTGATCTTTATTCTCACAATAGCACGGGCAACTCTCTGCAGGGTGCCCCTCTGAGAGGGGAAGCCAACCGGAGACAAAGATGTTCAAGGCATGAAGGCTGTTGCGTCTGAAGGAATGAGCAGCTGTTGACTAACAGAACCCTAAGATCCCTTCCAGACCTCGGCTGCTTCTAGATATATACAGATATATTTCCCTTATTACTTAGCAGTTAACTTATTAGAAAACAAATTCAGCAGAAAATATAAAGAGACAAAATACAGAATGAATAACTTCATCACAGTTTCCTAACCCCTGCACTCCGTCAGCTAGCAATTCCCCAGGTCAAATCTGTCTCTTTGCATCTCTGAGAAGTACATCCTATCTCTTCTCTTGTTCCACCACCCCCCAGGGCTTCTTTTAATTCACTTCCTTGGATTTTGAAGGCTCAAGAAAGGTAGCAGTATCAGTGTTAGTAGAGGAGAAAACTGACTCAGAGAGCAGAGAGAAAAACCCCTCCCTTTTTACACTTCAGAACCCTGTGATCTACTTCATCATGTGACACTGCTGGTGCCAGAGGGATGCTTGGGAGGACTAAAGGATTTTGTCAGCCCGGTTGCATCCTTCACAACTCAGCCACTCTCTCTCCATGGACCATTATCCTCATAGTGATACACTGAAATTCAGTGATAATTTACCTGATTTTGCACAAACCACTCTTCAGTTAGGGTGTTCTGAGAGGTGAGGGTGTGGTAGTTAAGAACATGTATAGGAACAGGCTATAAAGCTCATCCTGTCTTCAGGAAGTGATCTGATGGCTTTAAATGTCAGCTGCATGAGGCAGACCTATCAGCCCCTAAATACTATTTGTATTTAAATACTAAATATAAATAGTATATAAATACTATTTCACTAGGTATTGGTCTAGGTATGGGGCTTCACAAAGAGGAGAGCTTCTTCCCAAACAATCCCAAACCTGCCTGATCAATGGGGCAGGCTCACCTCATGATCAGAGACAATCTGCAAATGTTCACAGGGCTAAAAGCATAGTATCTTTTCAATGCCCAAAGAGAGACCAGTGGGATCCACCCCCACCAGAACCTTTCATTTGGAAAAAAAAAAAATTCATATATAAATATTTCTAGAGTGAAAATTATAATAAAGTAGTCCATTATCAAAGAAAGAAACTACTTTCTGTCAGGCACAGAACTTTTCAAGAAGTGAAGACGAAAATCCATTTTTCTTGGATTGATCTCTTCACATATCTTTCCTATCATCCCCTGGTATTTCCCTGCTGGGCCAAAAATTCAGTGAACAGTGCCACTATGCACTGAACCTCCTGATGGCAGGTCTGCAGTGCTCCCATCTGTGATATGATCAGAAAAAATCTCATGAGTGGGTAGCTCTTTTTTTCTATGCAGACATTAGAATTTACTTAAGTAGCTAGCTGTTATGTCTGATGACCCAAGTAGTTTTCTGGCTACACTCCAGCGGCAAAGAAGATAGAAAATTAAGGGCTGTAAGTTGGCAGTTACCTTCTGACTAATCTTTCCTCCTCAACTGCCAGTTCGACCCACATCTTCATATTTTAGGGAAGCTCATGTGAAGATGCTGAGAGACTGAAAGAGGCCTTACTGTTTTCACTGTTGAATAAAATTGTTACCTAACTTGTTCAGCATACTGCTATGTGATTGGAGATTTTAAAATTAAAATGCATTGAATCTTCTATAGCTTTATAGCCTCATTCAAATGATCATTCAAATGAAAGCACTGGAACACCTAATGTTGGTGAGATTTTTATCAATGACCCAGCTGTGCGTATGTGTGTTCCCAAAAAGATAAACTGAAAATAAATCACGTGAAGTGTGGATGCCTTTGGCAGAATCAAAGGCAAAAGTCCTACTAGGAACCAGAGTCGTGCTGACAATACATTGAGAGAATGCAAATATAACACACATACATTTTTAATGCCCACCCTTCCCTTTACGATGCACACACTGCACACAGGTAAGAATTCGGAGTTCCTATAAAATCACACAATCTTTAGATACTCTCATCAGAGCTGTATATAAATTAAATGAAACATTCTGCAAGCATATTCATATTTTAATGCAGTTATTTACAGAGAGCATAAATAGCTAGGTGGCCAAGAATGGTGTAACTAAGAATAAGTCTATCATGTTACACTGCAAGAAAAGTGAGGCAGATTTTTATAAATGCCACCCTGAAATTTAGGAATAGAGCCTCAACGTATTTTTTTTCCAAACATAAGATTTAAATTAGCTATTATGTATAGACAGAAAAATCAATGTAACTATAATTTTATATTAAAAAATAAACATAAAAAGAAGTAAAAGAAAATTAAATTTGAAATAGATTAGGAATCCTGCACTTAAAAATGGGAGAAAGATGTAAAAATAACCAGTGAATAAGCATTCTTCTTGAGATTTGTGAGACTGGGAAGTGTAGCGGCAGGAAACAAGAAAGAAAAGCACTCTTGGTTTCTTAGTTTACATTTAACCTACGTGGCTCACAACAAAGGATGTATTTAAGTCTCCTTCAAACAAGCCTTTAAAATATTTATTTGGGTTTAAGTGTTCAGTAAATAAGTACTTACTGTCACACACTTCCTGCGACACTCAAAAGACCATCTCCACCAGCTCTGCATACAAGGTTTCAACACAAACAGGTTACTGCTGATTTATGAGTTACTACCCATGGACACACCTGCTACCAGAGGCTGTTCTTTCATACCCCATAAAAAAGGAGGTAAGGCTGGTTTGCTATGTCCAAAATTGAAGAAATTCATATTAACTTGAATCAGCCTGTATTTGCTGCAAGTTCCCAATAGGGGTAGTTACACACTGCAATTTGCTATCCCATGGTAATTGGTTGGCATGTCCGTGTCCACACAACCCTGTATTGGATTAAGACTGTATGAAGAGAACAAGATTTGCTTTTTGGATCCTGCTGGCCACCTCATTTTGTATGTTTAGCAATTGCTCCTTTAAGCACTGTTTATTACAACAAAAAAAAGCAAAAAAAAAAAACCCACCAAAAAACCCACCAAAAACCCAAAACCAACCAACCAACCAACCAACCAACCAACCAACCAACCAAAATAATTAAAATATAAAACATTATTAATGTTTTAATTAATATTAAACCAATTAAAATATAAAACAAAGGGTGAATTGAGATCTGGAATATAGAATTGTGACAGGTATGAGAAGTTTAGTCAGGAACACTATGTAAAAGTTTGTGGTCATAGTTCTTAAACACAATGTGCATAAAAAGTTTAGAAGGTACCAGCAGCAGGATTGAGGGTGTAGAATAAGATCAGTTCATAGCCCACTAAGAACTCTGCTAATCTACATGTTCCTCTTGGTAGATAAAGAAAAGAAAAAACATCTTGGAACACTTTATTCCCACATTTCGCTCAGAATTTGAGATCTTTCCCTAGCCCCCCTCCCCAGAAAGCACAGGAGGCTGGGATACAGTCCAGCTGCTGTCAATCACACTGAAGAGCTGGCTCTAATTGTGATAGATTCATGCATGTGCCTCTGCCTTTCTTGTCTGAGCTAGAACATGTCTGCAGAGAGCCAGCTCTCCTACTACCAGCACAGTTCAGAGCAGCAAACGCCGCACTTGCTTCTGAACAAAAATAAACAGTTTGGTGGTAGAACTGCATTTACACTAGGTTCTGCCAGGATAGCAGTTAGATGCCATTTTATTTTTAGTATTCCTAGCCTACATAAGTATGTGAGCAAGCTTTTTAAATATAGACTTAGCCTTCATATTTTTCTTCATTAGAGCTCTAGGAGAATGCCTAAAATGTAAACCACATCACAGAATATACAGAATATGGGCTACATACAGAAACAGCATATACTTACTACTTTGATCAGGTATACATTCGCTTTCCTATTATTATTGTAATATAAATATTGTAATACAGAAGATGAAAAAGCAGAATTATCTAAATCACATATGGTCACTGCTTCATAAAAGACTAAAATAGTATCAGACAGTAAAATAAATGTCAAAGGCACTGTGCATTTTAAAAGATCAAATTCTATAATTTAGCCAATTGCCTATGACAAACATGAAATGGAAATTAGGAAGACATGTTTAGGGGATATATATTTTGCACAGGTAATCAGACTAGCAGAATTTTGTCATTTTTACAAATTTTAGATTTTAATTTTAATGGATTGCTGACCCTTAATAATTTTAAAATTTTGCCTTTATTTTATTTTTAACATTCATTTTGTAAGATTGCTACAAGGTCATTTCATCTCCATCCAGTGGCATCTACATCTTAATATTAAAACAATAACTACCCAGAAAAGGGCATTTCCTGGGGAGTAATGACTGGCTGGGAGGAGTTGATGGCCTGAGGCACTGCTGAGGGCCATTAACCCTGGCCAGTTATTAATCACCAGGAAATGCCCTGCACCAAGGTTGTTATTGCTATTTTAAGCACAGATTGAGGGGGCGAAATGGATATCTGAGCATACAGGGGGTTTAACGCATGATGCCATTTCCTTTGTTGCAGTTTATGGAGGACATTTCTACAATCTACAATCCTGATACCCAACCAGATCACACAGATCATCGTGAAGCACTCCATTGTACACACAGTAACTCACCAAACTGAGAAAACAGTTGGGATTTTTAAGAGTGTCTCTTCCCTCTAAATAATAGCCTGCATGTTCACACTTTAATAAGATGAACAGAAATATGCAACTCTTCATGTCACTGTCAGCAGAATTACTTTCTAGAAATACCTTTCTAATAGTACTGTCTTTGTGTTTAGGGCATTTCCTTTATCAATACTCATACTTGATGACCGCTCACATATCTCTGCAGAAAAGGAATTTTTAGCAGCAACTGCCAAAGCACATCCTGAAGCAGCTTCAGCTGACGCTAACCATTAAGGAGTTTGTCTTTTCCAATAATCAAGCAGATTGGGTCATTTTCTAGTAGATGGTTGGTGAAGTATTTCAGAAACTGCCTTAATTTTCTCCTACTTCTTACCCCAAGGCTGAAGTTTTAAAGATGTGTTCATAGTCCACAGAGAACTGTGAAAATTGTTCTTTTTTTTCCACAGATCAATAACTCACTTTTTAAATCAAAAGAATATTCTTAGCATATGTACAAATAGTCTTCTGCCTTGTTGAACTATTCTCTATTTTTCAAGCCTTAGCTGTGATAGTAAAACAAACAAAATAAGTCATGGCTTTATAACATGCATAGGAAGAAAGTACAGTTCTGCACTAAACTAGTTTGACAGATTTCTCAACAAAGCAGTAGTTTCCAAGCGCAAAACATAAAAGACCTTCTCACATTTTTCCTCAAAGTCCTAATTTGTCACCACAAACATGTACATCTGAATCATAAATTGATTGTAAAAATCTCACTGAACTTACCATGTGGTCCTATTTTCAGCTACAAATTGCGGTTTCCAGCAACAGATATGTAATTTCCTAAAATAAAATTCCCTCAAATTGATGGCCAGAGTATGTGTTCCCACTTCTTTGCCAGCTTAATAACCATATTTTTGAAAAGTTTAGAATAAAAACAACACCCAGTGTGAATATTGTGCAGTTGGGATCAAACATTATGACATGTATCGCATGGTCATTTGAACATGCATGATCAGATACCGTCTCTGGGTAAATTTTTAGCAGATTTTCTTGTATTACTGTGTGTAGGATTGTCTGAGGTCACCCTCTGGAAATACAGCAAATCTTAGTAAATTGAAAGTAGCATTTGAATTACAAACCCCTTAGCACATCATTCCAGACTAGTACAAAATATATCTATATCTCAGCTTCAGTTAAAGTAATGTAGTTACATGCTAATCAGGTTGTCAAAATGTAATACAGGAACAATGGTCCAAAGGTTGAGACAGGACTGGGAGGCAGAGAGGGCTTCTGATCCTGGGTGCAAAGCTACGAGCTCCTCTTTGTGCACTGACAGTGCAAATCCCCAGGAACAGGTTACGCAGCTCAGTCCCCCCCTCCCACATGCACCAGCAGCAGCTCCCCAGGGCAAGCTCACCATACTATTTCCCTAAAAAAACTTGCCCAGCTTTTAAGAAATCTGTGGCACAGGAATTCCCTGAGTCAGAGGTGATGCTTTTAGATAGTTTTTCCAGTAGGTTTTTCTCAGCCTCTATGTACCTCTGGGACTGGCAATGCCCCATGAGTATGAGCTCCACAGCTGCTGAGCCATGTGGTGAAGAATCTCCCATCACTCATTTCCACCTATCACCCTTCTGGTTCCAATCCAGAAAGATGTAAACCACAAAGTGTATTCAAAATGTAAAGGGGAAAAAAAAATCAACATGCTGACATACTGATGGGTTTTGCTTTGCTTTCTTCCTTTCCTAGAAATCCTGTGTTTGATAAGTTTTATTTCAATGTTATTCAGCATTACACTGAGATTTTCGTAGTGCTCCCTTACTGTAACCCTAGTATAGTTAGCTTACAATCACTCGTTGTACATTATAAATGTATAATTGGTTTATCCCATCAGCATACAATTTTCATTTTTTTTCCCCTGGCAGTTCATTGGCCGGTCAATAAGTAATGCAAGATTCTTCACAAACCTTTATGTCAGCTCTCATCTTTATCTCCCTACCTTACATACTATTGTCAGCAAAGTTTACATTCTTAAAATTCTATCTCTTTACCAGATTGTTAATAAACATTTTAAATAGCACAGTACAGATCCCTAAAGAATTTTCCTGCAGCTCTCTATCCATTGTGAGAATTGACTATTTATTCCTTAACATTGTTTCCTACGTTTAACTGGTTATTCATATAGGTTTCTTCCTCCAATCTTATGATAGCTTAATTTCTTTCAAAATCCTTGGTGAAGGACCCTACCAAATACTTCTGGAAACCCAAGCTCACTTTTATCATCTCAATTTCTCTTGATGTCCTCAAAGAACTACCTTTTTTTTTTTTTTTTTTAAGGCATACAAAGGAATTTTTTCACTTTTTTGCTTTCTTTCTGCTAGTTCTATTTTTTAGAACAGCTTTTACCAATTTGCATACAAGGATAAAAGATTTTAAGCCTGTAGTTCCCCATCTCTCCCAGAAAAGAGATTTTACATTGACTCCACGTCACTTTTCAAGGCTGAAGCAGATCTGCTATAGCCAACATGACTATCAAAACATGCTGGTAGATGAGATGACAGATGAGAATTTTCCTGTGTTTTCTCTTTTTTTTTTACTAACACCTAAGTCTCAAGGAGTGAAAATTTACACCACCATATTTTTTAGCTCAGACCCATCTCTATTAATATTCAGGTCATGTGAGGCTTAAGCAGTTTTTATGTGTTGTGGAAGAGCGTTTCCAAAAGAATTTCCTTCCTTATAAGCAAAAGTGATCTCAAAGACACAATACATCAGCATTTCTGTTACTAGCCTCTGGTTTTTTTGGCTGTGTAAATCGGACTTCTTGTTGAATTCCTCCTTACACTGAACATGGGAAAAATGCATCCTGCTGGATCCTCACAAAGAGCTGAATCAGGATCAGGAGCAATGGGGACACCCTCAGGATGAGGGGAAAGTGGAAGCTTCCTTGGAACATGTAGAGGTATGCTGTCAATGTGTCTGCTGTTCTTTCAGGGCAGCTTTTTTTCTTCTCTTTTCTAGAAAGTTTTTTGTGTGTGTGTGTGTGTGTGTTTGGTGGTTTTTTTTTTTTTTTTTTTTTTTTTTTGTTTGTTTTTTTTTTTTGTTTTTGTTTTTGTTTTTTGTTTTGTTTTGTTTTGGTTTAGTTTTTTTTGGGTTTGTTTTGTTTTGGTTTTTTGTTTTGTTTTGTTTTGTTTTGTTTTTTTCTCTTTCCATGTGCTCTGAGATCTCTTCCTTTCTACCCACCACAGTAGCCACAGGAAATGGAGGAGTTATGGCCATTCTTGTGCTCCACACTCTCTAGGGCCAAGTGATTTAGTTCCTGGACAAAGCAATCAGTGTGAATGCCTTATTCCAACCTCACCTTCCCTTTTCTGCTAGGATTTCCTCTGATGTTAAGGGAACGGCCTACTGCCAGTTTTCTGTAGTGAAAGGGATCTTTTCCATATGGTGAATTTAACAACTGCTGTGTGGGTTTTTTCACCTCCTACCAAGCATCCATGACGGCTGGCTTTGGGAAGTTTAAGCTGCAGCAATAACAACTTCTGGAGTTTTTTTAATGTGATTTGTGGGCCTGAAATTCAGATAAAGCAACCCAGGTAGCTGTTCTGCACTTCTGGGAGTGTGCAGGCTTCTAGGCAGCCCAGCTTGTGGTTCTCTCCCCTTCTGCTTTGTCCTTTTCAGTTCACATGGGGAAGCATCTGCACTTTCAGCAAAGTCCTCTGATAAGCCTGAGAATGCACAGCACGTACCCTCCCCATTAAGGTGACTCTACATTGGTTGATGTTGATACCAAGTGAGGTCCACATGGGCATGGCCTACATGATTGCTTAGAAATGTTTTATGCCAAGATTGCAGATACTGAGCTTGTCAAGTCCCACGAGATTTACCACATGGAGATACGACTTAGTAGGCATTTGGAGTACAAGGTATCATTTCTCTGTGATGGAAAGGTAAAGCCATCTATACTAGGCCCAGGAAGAGCAAAACTATTGTTTTTTATAACCTGACGCAAGCCTGGTATCTCAAAATGCAAATACTATGCACAACATCCCACAGGCCTCTAAATGTCCATTAAAAGCAAAAGCTATAATAACACCTGCAAAACTAAACAAATTATTCCTAATACCTCTAGAGAGAAATCCAACTTTGACCTCTCAGTAAAGCTGTGAGCCCTATGAGTCCTCTGTATCTTAAAAAGTTTTCCACCTAATGTCCCTTAATTTTAAGTCTCAAAGGAGATCTACATCAATTTTAGATATTCTGGTCAATTCCTCTCAGCAACCAGATCAAAGAATCTACTAGTAGTGCAGACTTAGCAAGGGAAAAGGTTTATATAAATAGATAAACGTTGTTCCCAGTTTGTAGATGAAACCTGTTTTAAAACCTGAGTTGGTCCAACACAAGATTGATATTTAGGACACCACTTCAGCAATCACTCTAGCAAATCAATTAAACCTCCCCATGTAAAATATCTAAATAACTGTTGCAAGTCTATTTCTATTCACCTTATAACTTAATCTCTTTGAACACTGCATGTTTCTGCACCAAAATTTATTTGTAGGAGCAATGCACTCACATATGCCTGTTAAGATTGTATTTTTCTTCCTCTGTAGCCCTTTATCTTCTCCTATCCTCACAGGGTAGAATTAAACCAAATCTGGTTTTGTTACGTAAATTTTTTTTAAAAAATCAAACCAAGAACCCATAAAGACCAAATCCAAACAAAATCAGCAGCCCTGTTTCATACTTATGGTAGGAAAAAAATTCATAATATAAAAACTAATTGCACCATTCCAGATTAAAAAAAAAAAAAATCCAAAAAATCAAAACCCAACAGAACTCCACAATGCTACAAAGAATACAGTTACCAGCCTGGGATCCAGTGATCTGTTCTCACATACTCTGCAGCATGGCTACTCCCAACAGGTGTTCCTGGGACATTCTGAACAAAATGTTGAACAAAAATACATCTTGAACAGCTTCAGCCTTGAAAAGCTGCTCTCTGCTGAGTAACTGTCAGAGAGAGTGTCAGCAACATTCCGCAAGCAGCAGAACAAACATTAAGAAAAGAGTTTTCAGCCGAGTTTGGGGGTCTATGAGTACTCACTGTTTCTAGCAGAAGAGGTTTCTCAATTCAACGCATCATGACACTGATATCTGAATCACAGATTCAGTGTCACAGCTGACAATCTGGTATCCTATGTACATTCCCTAGAGTCATGCAGGAGATCAAACTCATTTGTGTTGAGCTAGGAGGCCAAAAACTTACTTTTAAGACTTCAGTATACTAACATATTAAACAATATTAAAAAATATTAAATTCGGCATTTTCTTTCAAGATCCCAGTTTTTTTGTGGTACAAATTCCTCAGAAATTTGTTTGTGATGGACTTCTCTTTGTCTAGTAGGGAATGACATTTCCCCTGCAATCTATTTCATGAATTGTCCTGTCAAAGCCCTTATTTGTACTGCTGTGACCTCCTGCACATATCCAGACCCAAACAAATTTGCATATTGAGGTTTTTTAATTGATTTGCTTACCTTATTATCATCTACAGGGCACCAATTATAGGAAGGTGTAGAAAGACTATTTGGCAATTGCACTCATCACCTCCTTAGTGAAACCTCAGTACACATTTTTCTGCAGAGTAGTATTTTACTATTTTCAAACCTTGCTCTTTTCAAGCTTGTTCTCCTCAGTGCAAATGCTAAAGGGATTACAGCTTCTTGCTTTACCAGATCACCAAGACATACTGCCATCACCAGTATTCACAGCTCCCAGCACAGATAATGGCCAGATTGTAGCTATTGTCAAGTATGTGAATATAAAATTTTAGCAATAAGTTCTCCTCCCAGGCTTTATAACCCTTTTTTCCAACTTTCTCAGCCACTTCCCAGTGATTAAATTTTGTAGATGTTTGCTAATGTAAAAGCCTTTTTTTTCTGCACAATTTTAATTCCTGTTCAGATCATTAGGTGAGTTCTATTTGGCTGAATTTCTCGACTGTACCATACTCTGACATTTTTCCAGTGACATTTTGCCTGAAAAGTACACCAATACACCATATAATCAGGTATCTCCTTGGTGAATAAAATACAAAAGTGGGACTTGTTATGACATTAGTGTTAGTTCTTTTACCCCACTAACTAAAGCAGTTCAACCACTACCATGTCCCAGTTATGTCCTAGTCATGAACTGACAACTTCATGCATTTCCCACCTGTGGCAGGTTGACCCCACTAAGCAGCTTTTGATACGTTACCAGGTAACATACAAAATCCAGACACCTTCTGCTTTCTCCTCTGCTTGGACCCTTACAATATTTTATTCACTGCTGGTGGCACTGAAACAAGTTTCTGGTGGTGGCAGCTTTTCCCTCATCCACTTGAAGTGAATTTGGGGTCAAAGGGAGAAGATAATAGAAGAGAAAGGAACAGACTGCCAGTCCGAGATATTTGCAAGCTACAAGCAAGAATCAGAAGACAGAAGAGACAACAAATGAGGCCACTTACTACAGGGGTTGAAGACAGCTCAAGGGAGATGCTAGTTCCTGATTTACAGAGGCAACATGCTACAGTTAAGTGACATTGCCCCCAGAGCTGTGACTGGTGGTCCTCTTCTGCACAACCCATTGCAAAATTCAGTTTACATCCTAGCCTCTGCTGGGGGAATTTAGCTACCCTTTATGGTTTGCTTCTTCCCAATGGCACGAGATAGAATGCTGTTGTGGAATCGTCTTCTAGTGAGGTGGCTATTTTGCTCATATCCTTTTAATCTGTAACATAAATCTTACTCTAACATACTTGTATTTTACAGCAGAAGTAATTACATGTAAGTTTTGATTTGCTTTTAAAATTTGCCTTAGTAATATAAGGTTTTTTACTGTAATCACTTGTGTCCTCATCTGTTTGGCCTTTCATTTGAGCAGAAAATGTCATTCTTTGCTTGTTAATTAAGTTCACGCAAACAGTTCTCAGAAACTGGTTTTGGTTGTAATAAAACACACAAGAGTTGAAAAACCCTTTCTAGAGGAGTGAACAGCAATTGGGTGAAGAAAATTCTGCAAGCTGTAATTATACAGAATATCTCAAAATAAGCACCAAGAGACTTCTCCTCAGCAAACAAAATGCTGTTTTCAGTTAGCAACAAATTTACCATTATAATTATATGACAGTTCTTAGATGAGTTCACAGGCATGTTTTAAAAATCCCTGTAAGCAATGTCAAGGTCTGCTGCTGTGTGCTGCTTCCCCTATACCCACACAGGCGTTACCAACCTCGAAGATGCCACAGTAGCAGCCATAGCCAATGTGCAGAAACTGAATTCACATTCTCAAAGTAATAACTCACAGATAATGAGGGATGATCAGAAGATGTTCACCCCAGGAACTCTGGAAGAGTGGGACTTCTTCATCCCACACACAAAGCTAGGTCCCAGAAAATTCAAATCTGCCTTTTGAAATGCTGCTAGTGCTTTTCCTCACAGAAGAGAATGGTTTGATCTCAAGCATAAAGTGCTGTGAGGGATTTTTGGTGAAGACTGCAGTGGGATAGCATTCCCACAGCAGAAATGGCCAACAGTCTGCCTGCATGCAATATCCATATCCAATATGCAATGCAAGGATTTTTACAAAGGATGTTAAAGTCAAAATCAGGATATTATAGGATATATAGGATATTATCTTTTGGTTCATGCTTTCATTATGATGAAGCTCAGTCACAGTAAATAAAATGACGAGAATCTCAGCAAAGAAACACACAGTCCATTCACAGGGAAGTAGGACATTAAACATGAAGGACTTTTACTGTCAACATGAAATGTTTAAACACTTTCATACTTGCTGATGTGCACATTTAAACACCAGGAATAAGAAAAAACTTCTTGATTATCTTCATGTCATAGTATATTCAGGAATGTTCACTTATTTTGATCATAGCTGAAGCATGGAGGTAATAACTTCAAGACAGAAGATATGCAGGCTCTGGGATTTCTAATTCTATCCATTCAAGATAATGATTGAGTAGAACTTCACTTTCTACCCTGTTGTCCTTATTCACAAGAACAGTAGCTGAAAACCATTTATGTCAGCTAGCTGGTGTCATCACTCCCAACTGTGAGACAGATATTCCCCACAGGCAAACAGGCTCTAACAAAACTCTATCCTTGTAGTGAAGTTAACTTTAAGTATTGGGTTTTTCACCTAGAGCACTCAATTGCTTATAAAAATACTACAAGCATCTTTCACATTAGGATTAAGAATGAAAAGAACACATATTCATTTTATGATCAATTTCAATTCACAGTAACAATTCTTATTATAAATTACACATGATCTTAAATACAAAATTATTCACAACAGAACTGCTGAGCATCCACACTGGGATCAACTCTTTCCCTTGATATTATCTATTTGAAGTAACCATCAGCCTAACTAAAAAATCATGACCGTCCTCTGCATGACAGAAATTTCACAGAATTTTGTGTCATAAATATTTGGATGGACTTTTCTGGTTTTTAACAATGTACTTGTATGTCAGTAAAGCAATCTGCATTCTATTGAATAAATACTAAATATGTGGGTTTCACAAACCTGTAAACTAGAGACTCCAAGTAAATATGTTGCATCTTTATGATTAAGTGGCACTTACATGGTTTGGAAAGTCAGCCTTCAGTTCAGTGATGCTTTTACACCAATATGCTGCTGTTTTCTCGCTGATCAGCTCAATGTTTAGGAAAGAGCCTTGGCCTGGGCCATACAGAGGCCCTGAAGTGGTTCCACGCACAATCCTTGGAGAAACATTGGTTACAATATCCTGCAAAATAGGAAACACTTTCAGACGGATTTTGCAAAGTGAGGTTTATGTTGATGTTGATGATGTATATTATATATTATAAGCTAAAATGTACCAGATGTTTTAAAAATCTACTACTATTATGAGTAAAAGCTACAACTATAGGGCAGTTTTCTAAATTAGCAGATTCTCCAAATCTGCTAAATTCTTTACGTCAGGGGAGAAAAATGTTTGCTCTGTGTGTGTGAAATGGCATGATAATTACAAAGAAAATACCAATGCTGTACAGCCATGAACTGCCATACAAAATATCACTCAAATAGTGCTTCTGTGGACAGAGGCCACCCAAGACCTTGTGTAGAAACCTGTGTGGGCCTCAGTCATGTCCCAGCAGACATGGGAACTGTTCTCCCAAAGGTGATCAGTGTCCATGTCCTACACTCAAAGAGGTGCAGCTCGAAGAGGTGCAGCTTACCAGCCTCTCTGCTGCAAAGGCACAGGGCCAGGCACCAGCAAAAGTACACCAGTACATCAAACTTCACAGATAAAACCGTACGATTAAAAGAGATAAAAATCAAAACACAAAACAAAAAAAAATAGTGAAAACAAAGATTAATATTGTAAAGTATGACATTTCTGAAGGTCAATGTGAGGTTAGCAAACAATTTTGAAACACACAGTAAATACACAAAATGTTGACTTGCTTAGTAGTCTTAATTAAGCTGCGATGTCACCAGATCTATATTAACAAAGAACCGTAAATTCTGACATTATTTAAAACTAAAGAGAAACATAGATGGCAAAATGTTCCTTTTGCCAATTTCTAATTAAAAATAATTTTGAGTAAAGGTCATTTATTTACAAACGTATCAGAATTATTTGTTTAAGTACCCCTCCTCACTATCTTGTCATTTTTAGTGAGATAACATGAACCTCTATTAGTATATAGCAATTAAGGTAAATTTACATATTTTAATTAAGAACCATCCCATATAAAACAATTAGGGTAATAGGCATACTAACTGGATTTCATAACATTTGGACGTTTTTCCAGCTAGATAGACAGGAAACCTTAATTAGCATTAATTAGCACTGATCTGCATATGTTTGATAAGGCATACCCTTGCCACAAAAGATTATTTATTCCTGAATCTGCCAAATGCTGCAGTTACAGAGGATAAAGGGACTTTTCTTCACATTGTATGTAAATTTGAGGCAATCTTAATTTGCTTATAAAGTTGAATTAATCGTTCTACAGTAAATATGCATTAATATTTTATATTGATAGGTAGTTACATGTCCACTTACATATGTAAAATCATACAACGTAATCTCATCAGTTAATCTATTTTCAGACCTAGTAAGTCTGGAACATGGACACCACACTAATCCCCCATTTTCCTATTATACTATTTTCCATTCATCACAAAACCTTCACCTCCCAACACTTAAGTTATATTTTCACAAAAAAAAAAAAAAATTCATAACACTTTCTGAATTTATGCAAACCAAAACCATACAGCAAAACGCACTCCCCTCGCTCCCTAAACAAATTACAAAAATTGCAGTTTATGCAGAGGAACCATTTACATCAGTTTGTTCCACATTATTCCCTTGAGCATTTCAGTCCTTTTAAATTGCCTCAGAGGAGCTTGTGCTTTGACTCCATCCTAGCAAGCTGTTTGTGCACACTGGCCATCATGCCTGTGAGCAAACACGCAGCCAGTGACTGGCAGTCCGAGCCAGCCCTGCAGGCACAGGGTGCACAGGGGCAGCTGCAGCGGGGAGTTACCCTGACCATGCTGCAAGCAACCAGGGGCTGCCTTCTCCCGTGCTCCAAAGCAGTCAGCAGCTATGGAGCTACTGTAGCATGGCACTAGGACTGAGCTAACAGCCTGTCTGCTGGTGGGAATTATTACTCCTGGGTTTAGTGCAAATTACGATGATGTACGTGGTCTGACTTCCATTTTGTGGCTCGCTTGTGTGCGTGTGTTTGCCAGATAATGCTTGGAAGTCACCAATGGTACAGCTTGTTATCTCACTATGTGCAAGCCTTTGTGGATGTGAAAGAAATGTTTGATAAGTTTTAGTTATGAATATAGTATAGCTTTTTAATTGTTAAGTTAGAATAGTGTTACCCTGAAAAGGCCCCTTGTCTTGGAAGGTACTTTATCAGGATTGATAAAGTTACTAAGACAACGGGAACCTTTGCCTGGAGATTCTCAAGGTCTCGAGGGTTTGACCACTGGTTGGTAGAAATCTAGAGACCACCTCTAAACTGGTATTGGATTTGTTAATGTTTAGGTAACTTTGTTGGAATGTTCGTTAGAGTTGTTTTATTGGCTTGTAAAGATGATACCCACCCCCCTTTGAACCCCATGTACAAAACCCCTCTGCAACCCTTTGTCTGGGTCTCTCCAGAGGCACTGGACAGGGGCTGGGGAACCCCCAGACCCCCCAAATAAAACCTTTGTTTCCTGAATGCCTCGGAGGGTCCACTCTTTCTGACCACAGCCGTAACAGCGTAAGTCAAAACTGCTTGCTGACCCAAAGACTCACAAAACAGTTGTGTGGCAGCGTGATTGAGCAGCTGGGTCGGCCCAAATAAGCCAGCAGGGCCTGAGAGTGTCACGCGAAGCTACAGCCTTGGTGTTCTTCCACTCAGTTTCATTTTACTACAGGTAAGAATTCAAAGACTGAGATATTACAGCCTAGATTATACAACTTGAGGATCTCTCAAAGCTTCTGTCTGCTTCCACGCAAAAAATACTGAAGTTTTCCTATCTGCCTTGGGTGTCCAGGCAATCTCTTCTCTCTTGAGAGACCTGGCTTAGACACTGCAACTGCTGCTGATACCCCACAGCTTTGACACACTCTTTCCCAGAGCTCAATTATAATCAACATCTGAGTGCCAATTTCTCTCTCCAGGATCCCAAAGAGTTGAATTAGAGAATGCACAGACTTTGCGAACTGTCTCAAAATCAGCCATTCTTCACTTTAATGACCACAAGAGATACACAGAGCCATATAAAATAGTAAACACACATACATCTCTCTGCCTACGTTTCCTTACAGTTGAATTTTCCTTGAGATTTTGTGAGAGCCCCTCTGGTGCTCAGGGACCTTCCCCTCCCATTCACCAGAAGCACAGACATGAATTTCTTCCAATGAAGAAGAGGTTTCCACTGCCTCTCCACTGCCTGTGTGTTACAAGACCACTCTGGTGTGTCCATGCAACACTTTATCTTTCCTGACCAAGCCGTTTCTGCTTCCAAAAATCCTTCCTCGCTTTGAAATCCAAGCATTACCACCTGGCTGCTTTGTCTTGGATCCTTGCGGGAAGGATATGCTGTCCTTATTTAAGATCTAGTTCCTCATTTGCCCCTCCTAGTTAAGAGTAAACTAGACAGAAAGAGTCTGTAATGACTGACACTCTGGCACTCCTCCTGTCTCTTGTTAGCACATGACAGCCCCAAGCACAGGAAGACTCACAGTTCATGGAAACAAAATGGAATTTATAACTTATGTGATGATTCAAGGAATCTGTGTACATACAAAATAAAATCACACAAGTGACAGAATAGAAAATTGTCTCTTTGAGATGAGTGTGAAATACCTACACAGAACGTGCCTTACCAACCTCTTCATCTTCTGTCTCCTGCCCTGACTATGAGAAGGCTGAACAAGGGAAGAGCTAGGCAAAGGACCTCTTGGCTGGGATTAGCCAACTTCATGGCCCTTAGTATCAGGAATGAATTTTACACAGTACCACAGGTTGTTTCACTAAAACAGGAAATTCTGGTGGCTGGCCAATTGCTATTGCTGTCTCCAATAATGCAGGTAATGGCAGAGCAGCTGAAGTAGTCCTTGTGCTCCAGTCCTTGGGGTTTGTGACAGACCACCTTCTGGAGTTTTATTTGAACACCGACTTTTACCATTTGCAGGAATTGTGCGACCAATTGTGTGGCATTGATAATTCCTTTTTTTTTCTGAAACCCTAGCTTTTTCCTTTTATCCCAACTATGCACACAACCCTTTTATTGTTAATAAAAATTACTGTGTGCATAAAAAGCCACAAAGAACTGAAGCGAGAAGCCTGACAGGAAGTGCTTCAGGGTTTAAACCTAAAAGCTTTATTGGCTCTAAACAAAGAGATGACCTGAGCAATGAGTTGGTCTGGTTCCTGATGCAGGTGAAAGGAGAGGTCCACATACAGGAACAGAAGAATTTCTCCAATGTCTAAAACAAATCAAGTATCTAACTCCCTCATTCACGGGACGCAATGTATGGTCCTTGAGAAAAACAGCATAGCACTTTCAATGTACTCTGAAGACCAAAGATAGAAGATTTTTAATAAGGAGCAACTAGGAAAGAACAAAGCTTGTATCTTTCCACACTAAAAGACAAAGGGGTTGTGGGGTTCTTTGGGGGAAAAAAACCCCACAACCCCTGAAAAAATAACTGGCAAAGATAACAGAAAGTACTGCATAAAATTGATTTGTTTCATGGGGAAATATTGCAATTCAGTGTGGACTTAGGGATTAGGGAAACTGTATTCAGTACTAGATTACACCAAAAGAACCTGGTTGGGGGGTTAATGTAAATGAAGTGAAAGACTCACAACAAATAGAATCAAGGGCCAACTGTGAATCATGAATATTTCAATTACTGAATTTCTTCCATTGACACAAAAGCTTATTCATTTCTCCAAGACAGCACAGCAGAAACAATCGAACTAATCCTATCTCTAGTTCACGATGTCACCAAAGAAAGTGGTGTTACACAGATAAAAGCACTAATATCCTGCTGCTTTTGGATTCCCCTCTTCTGTGTATGACCAATTCTGGCATTCTAGTAACTTGAGACTGAGTTAATTTGCATTACACATATATTTCTGTTCCTGTTGATTAATTAATTAACACACTGAAAAGACGACCCAAGGCATTGATCAGGACCCATTTGCTCTAATAATCTCTGAACTCTGCAATGAGATCATTGAATTCTAAACTACTTAAGTCTAATGGGCTGGGAGATTTGAGACAACATTTTAAAGATAAAGTCCAGACACTCAGCATCTTTTAGTCAACTAAATTTATTTAGGCATATATCAATGTATCAGTCCATACCTTACTAATCATTCTGAATTTTATTTCACTTCACACTGTCCACATTTGCAGCTGGTAATTGCAACTGATTTTTGTCTTGTAAAATCGCAACCATGCTGCCTATAATGGCCAATGAAAGCAGGACAGCAGAGGCATTTCAAGTTTTAGGGCATCCAAGGGGTTGTTGGGCACAGTGCTAGATCATGAGATAAGTACATCCATTGTGTGCTCCTCCTAAACCAATCAGCAGAAAAATAATTCACATTGTGAATATTAACATTGTCATCTGAGGGCATGGAAGTTAATGACACGTAGAAATTAATCAAGCCATTCAATTCTCTCTCAGAGTTATTGTTTTAGGGGAACCAAGAAGAAAGCTCTTCATTAACAGTTCACTTTTTATTCCATAATCACGTCTCCCAGAAAGTAAATAAAGGGGAGAAAAAAAGAAAGAAAATAGATATTTGGAGAAAAAAATTTTAAGAGGCCAGTTGCAGAAAAGCTGTCTCCCAAGACCTGCACCACCTCATGCCTATTTAGTTGATCTAGATGTACTAGGCAAATACAACAAAAGATATATAATAATATAAAAAGAACCAAGAGAAAAACCCTGTATGATTTTTCATATCAAAGCTCTGATGCGTTTCTATTGATTTGCAGAGCTCAAAATATTCTTTTTCTGCCCATATTTTTTTCCAAATATTTCAGCTAAAAGAAATATTTATGATATATAAAGAAATATTTATGAATATAATGAACACTTGAAATAACAGGGTTGCTGTGGGGAAAAGAGGGGTAAAATTAAAGAAAACTGGAAAGTTACAAAAATTGCAGTTAATATAAATGCTAAGGAGAAATAAAACAGAATATGGAGAGGAATTGAAAGTTACACAGCTATAACTCTATAGAAAATTATAGGGAGAAAATGCAGTTGCTTTTCCCCAGATGGAATGCAGTCAACATGCCCAACTTCCCATACAATAAGTGCCCCACCCAAACATAAAAAATAGTATAAAAGTAACTTTAAAATGGGGAGAAGATAGGGAAGACTCCATCACAACTTCTGGGATCGGTCGAAGGGAGCCGTCTTCTCCCCCGCAGGGATGCCTATTTGGTACGAACTGTATTTTTATGGGCACTGATTATCTCAAGCTAGCTTTTGTTATCAATTAGAGCTTATCCATATACTGCTTTGAATACCATCTTGCAGCCAGATACTATCACCAGCAATCTTTGAACTTTAACCTGTCATGATCTTCTATTATGTTAATAAAGAATGTTATTCTGTACACTGTTAGAGAGAGTTTCTCAAGGGTGCTGGCAGCTGCTGGCAGTGGGTCATACACTCAGTTGTGGAGCCCCAGGAAGGGCTGTCTCTTATGCTGTGTGACCCTGAACATGTCAGTGGAGCTGCCCTCTGATCCAGTGACCATTCAGTGAAGGGTCCCTGTAATGGGACACTCACAGACTGGTGGGGCACAAGGGCATTGGCTTTCCTGGGGCACTGACAGACTAATCAAACACAAACTGTTTGAGAAAATCACCCCTTTTACATGACAGTTGTTCAAGAGAACACCTGGGCATTTTTATTCTTGATATGAGAAAAAAAAATTAACTGTAGCTTTAATTAATATATTAAGCAATTGTACAACTATTCACTCCTGAAGTACAGGTGTTCTGCAATGTAAATGGCTGTAGTACAATTAAGGTTTCAAATAAGATCTTTGGATTTTAAAAATACATGTAATCATGCCATAACAAGTGTTAATATGTGTTTTCTTCACTCTGAGAGCCTTCTAAGAGACACAGAGAACTTGCCTTGCAGCATTGATCCCAAAGTCAATCAAAGTCACTTCATACTTCAAATTATTAATCTACTTCTCAGCTTTAATATATGAAAGCAGATAGGAATTAGTGACCATTGCCAGTTTCTTTTCATTAATATGAGAAAAAACATTAAACACAATGAGCAGATTACTATTTCTAATGAAGTTAATTTACTTGACCTTTCTTTCTTCTAGGAAAGGAGGGCGTTATACTTGCCAAGTGGAGTACACATCTGTACATTCCTGGGGTTTCTGTTCACTAAATGTCAAAGTGAGCACCAAAGAAGCCACAAGTGCTTCTTTGTGAAGGAGAGATCTAAATAAATACCTTATTAAGGTAATTTTAGTCCAATATGTCAAAACAGCATATCTAAAGTTAGTACACAGTAAACTGCAATGTAAAACAGCAGCTCAACTGTAAGTTCCCACCTTACTATGTTCAATGCACCACCTTCTTTAAATGAATAACACAGTACAGTAGCTGAAAAATGCAGTTATTTAACCAAATTATGATGTGCCTTTATTCCCAATATTTCAAAAATATATTGAAAAGATTGCATAGATTTCAAAATCTAGTATGTGTGATATGTTTTTAGAGCTTATTTTCTAAATGCTTTAATCGCCCCCCAACATCAAGGTTCAGTTTTCCCTAATTACCCTAGTTAAAGTTCCTTAGTAGAACTTTATTACAATTTCACCTATGTGAAAACATGGAGGAGACTTTGCCTTTTTCTGCCTAATATCGCAGCAGTTAAAGCATTCTGGAAATCTGGCTCACTGCTGTTTGCACACCCTCATAGATACGAACGGCATCACAGACTTATGTCCTCGTAATTCCCTGCCAACTCGCACTCAAGGTCTTGTGATGATTTGCCTCTTCTGTGACTCAGCTGTCTAGCCAGACTGTGTCTAGTATCACCCCTTATGGAGTTTTAACCATCCACAAAAGGCAAGTGAAACCTGAAGCAACAATACCACTGCACACAGCGCTGTTCCCATGCAACCTTTCCGACTCGTTCCTCCCCTCCTCTCCATCAGAACTCAGACACACTACATCTCTGCAGGGTTTCTTTTATGAGTCCCAAAGCACTGACTTGCTCTCCTGGATTTCCCCAAGTCAGAGTTTTTTCCAGCCAGACTGGAAGATAAATGCACAGTAAGGACCTCTACAAACACAAAACCATTCCAACAGTTACAAGACCTTATCTAGTAGAGTAGGATTTTTGGAAAACATAGAATATTTACTATCTCATGGAGAAAGGCAAGAAAATTTGCTTATGATTTCTGCCCAAGGAGATGTAGCCACTGGCTGGCACCTTCCAGTGCACAAAGCACTGCTATCTTGCACACATTGCTGCCTGGTGAATATCTAACACCTGCGTTTACCATATTTTTAGTGAGGGAATAGGCTAGACTTTATTCTTCCCAAGCACAAAACCTCATCTAGGAGCTACGTCCTCACTCCTTCTCTTTACCTCAGTGCATACAGAGGCATTTTTTAAGAATGAAAACCAGCTTGACAAGAAAACTTATCTCAGAACATCCCATCATGAGCAGAAACTACTCTAATCTCTCCACCACCAGCTATGAAAAATACAGTACCATAAAGACACCTCTTTTTTTTTATTGCTTTTGTGAATGAAGTCTACAACTAGCTCTCTCTTTCCTCTTCACTGCTCTCCTTTTCTTGAAGACAGATAGTATAACATGATAATATGATGTAAAATGATTATTTTTAAGTTTCTTCACCAAAATAAGAACTGAATTTAAAAACATATTACTTCCTCAGCCTTCTAGCATTTTCACATTGGTGACTCAAAGCATAAGTGTTCTGATCTCTCCACTAGTACAGAACACATCTCAAAAAGGAACCTTGCTGTAACTTAAAATTGTGGTTCTTCAGCTTTTACATACAAGATCTATTATGCTATAGAGGGGAAAAGGATACCTTAAAATTATTCTTATCTGTCTTTTGATGTCTGTTTGTCCTGACTTTGCAAAGATGAAAGTACCCAAATCTGTACTTCTATTCCAGAAGTCTGGAACGCAAACAGTGCTTCTAAATCTTCCTTAATATCCTACTCTATTTATTGACTGAGTAAGCTGAGCTATGCATGCTAGTTTTTTAAAAAATAGACCATTACCTCATAAATGCTTTTACAACATTAAACTATCACATTTGTGTTTATTAAACCAATTTAACACTACAGCTTCAGCAAGTAAGCTGGCTTTCCAAATCACTAAGTTAGCAGAGAAAACTGCAGCCACATAAGGGAAAAAGCAATGTGTCAGGACTCTGGAGAAAAACTGCTGAACCACTCATATTGTGTGAAAGACAAATGACAAGTTAGAGGCTTAGTTACCACATATTTAATGTTTTTCCATACTGTCTCATTAGTGCTTTAAGATTTAACCATGAGAACGCATGAGAAACTTCAGAAGTTGCAAACACCAAACTTCATTTCTACCTAAGCTTTTATCACTGCTGCTTCCTCAGCACACCTTCCTTACTAATGCAATTCCCAGACAGAAGGCCATCAGTACCCATAACCTGTGATGAAGGCAGCAAAATACCAAGCTCTCTAGATAATCTCAATAGATCAGTGCATTAAATTAAAAAAAAAATCTCTTTACTTTAGGATAATTGTGGAACAATCCCTTCCCCACTGTAAGTCAAACAGAAATGGTTTGCTGCCCTTGCTTAAAAGAACAGCCATCCCCCAAACTTCGTTAATTCAGACATGACAGTTTGTCTCAAAGTCACATTATTAACTTAAGCTTGCTAAAATAATAAATTAGGAGATTCAAATGCAATACAAATTAGGACTAAAAGTACAAAACAATAGAATAACAACTATAATGTTTATGTCAAATCTGCAGATATTTTCTAGTTGAGTTGTATATTTCATAAGGAAACGAAGTATTTGATCTGCTGACATTTGCTTGAGTGTTTTAAAAAACCCCCACTTTTTACAATACAAGGCCATATTGCTTTAAAATAAAAACATTTATTTTTTTCTCCTTTTTTTCATATTTGCTTGTTTTCTAGGCATTAGAATATAAGGGCACTCTTACTGTAATTACAAAGATAATTTTTAAAATGTATTATGTCCTACAGCACTTTGTCTTGACAAACAATTACTAGATATCGCATTCAACAGAATACAAAAGGCAATTTCTATCACAAGGTTAAAATTAGTCTTTGAACAAAAGATGCTTTCAAAGCAAATCCAAATTCTCATCAGCTTTATATCAGTTTCTCTGTGAGACAGCGATGAAAAGGGGAGAAAGAAAAAAAACCTGAAGGACATTTTAAGAATTTCTTGCTAGCGATCAGTGTGAGCACACATTTTATCAGCTTCCTGATAAAGGTCTAAGCAGGACATGATTAAATTTCTGCTGTCAAACTGTATTGTGGTCAAAACCTACACCCATCAAAGAAGAGAGAAGTAGAACTTAGAGTTTTTGAAAGAAAGTTGAATCTGTATGCAGACATTCACTTTTGCATCTGGTTTTGCAGTTCAGGGTTATTGGTTGGACTTGATGATCCTTTGCCAACCTAAACGATCCTATGACTGTTGGTTCTTGGTGCTCTGATACAGTAAACTACCTAATCAACAAACGGTTGCTTTAGCTGAATGATGAGAAAAATGTTCAGTAATTGTCTTAAAACATTAAATAATTTTCAGTAAGAGGTCACAAGAACAGAAAACCACGATGCAAATGATGCACTGCTAATGATTTGAGAAGAGAATAAAATAGCAAGTACATAGGTAAATAAAGTATCTGCATTGATTGCAGCTTTTGATCTGTAGCCTAAACTGATATTTCTGTACCATGGCTTCTAGGGACCTGTGTACATTCACAAAAGTGGAAAATTAATGCAGAATAACTAAAATACAGTACTTCAATCTATATTGCTTACGCTTGGGACTATAGTAGATTTAGATCATAAAAACTTAGCTTGGCTTGACAGACTATTTTACAGACATCTACAAATATTAGCCCATTTTCAGCTGCGAGGGAATATCATCCTTTCTAATCAGTGGTCAAAACTTGTTGTGAAGTAAATGCACTTAACTGGCCAAATAAAGGAGCAGCAATTCTTAAGACTTCTTTCTAGATGAGTGCTATTGAATGGTCCCAAGAAATGGGAATGAAAAGGTACTTATAAAACTGTGAATCTAAGAAAATCAGGGAGGAAGCCACATAGGCAAGACCCCTTAAAAAAAAAACAAAGCAAAGCAAAGCAAAGCAAAGCAAACAAACAAACAAACAAACAAACTAACTAACTAATTAACTACCTACCTACCTACCCAGGAAAGAGAAGGAAGAATTACATTACATATCTGCAGCAGCAGATTTGAAAGAGTCACTAAAGGGAGTCATGCTTACAAGGAGAATACAAATTCTCTTCTTGTAGTTGATGGGGAGCCCAAATTAGTATTTTTTTTCAAACATCATCATTAGAGAAAACTCAATGTTAGTTTCCATAATACTGTTTTCTAATTGCTAAACAAATTACTGTAAGAAGGGAATAGGGCAGCATCAGTACTGGGAGGTTCCTAACAGGATGACCTAGAAGCTGAGACACACAAGACCACAGAATGAGCTCCTCTAGAAGAAAAATAGAAGAAAATTGCACTTCATCTCATAATTCTAACACAGCAATACTGATCACTGCTAATTAGGCATGTAACTTCTTACTGGAAAAAAGCAAAGAGGTAACTATTTATTTAAGAGACAATACTACACGGATTTAAAAAGCTCCTGTCAACTACTCTGGACACCTGTACCAAGCTCATTTATTGCCTAATTAAATATTAACATGTCCTGATAGAATCTGTGGTATAATTTTAATTACTGTTTTCTCACAGGGAAGCCATATAATCAATGTATTTCTAGCTGTTCCTAGAGGCTGTTTTGTAAAACTCCATTAGTAAATTGTGAACCATCACTAAAATATTTTCCTCCAGATTTCTATAAGTAAATCAAGACTATTATACTCTCCTAGGAGGAGGGGAGACTAGATGCCTTCCTTCAGGGGAAAAATATATAATTTCTTCAAGAATAAAAATGTTTTAACTACAATCCTATTTAAAGACTTGTTAAAATTCTTGCACAAAGAATCAACATCAGGGAGTTACAGATCACCAAAGTTATATTTAAATTTATGTGTAATCCAAAATATTTTTCTTGCTGGATTGAGTAATTAGGATGAGAGTCACATTACTTCTTCAAGCATGTATTTAAATTTTCTGCTGGGGATGAATTGCAAATATTGAGGTAAGTCTTGAACCTACTTACGTATTTTCTTTTTCCATTAGGACTAAGAATGCTAAATACTGTAAGCGTTGATTAACATGCCTGTGTATTCAGGAGTCAGATATGCAAGGAAATAATACCAATTCTATTTGGGATGCTATTTAAATAAATAGGTATATAACTTTAAAAGTATCAATTCTCCAGATAGCACTAAATAATTTCAAGTTGTAGAAAAAGAGGTACAGGGAAAGTGGAAGTATTTAAAGGACTACTATGCTTTACATTCCAATGATAATCTAGCTGTAGATTACTACACTTTGATAACTGAACTCTTGAACATTAACTTCATTTTGAACATACTCCTTTTATCTTTTTCTATGTAAAAGTCTCTGGAAGTCAAAGGGTCTTTTGTAAGAGCAGGGATTTCAAGGCTAAGCCACATTCTCAGAGCCTGATTATACAGAGATCTGGATAACATAATCATGGGGATAAACAAACCATGAAAATATCAGTCCCTGTGAATTTTAACTCAGGATTTGAACATCCTGTAAGAAATTCAAACAAATTTTAATTCAGCACTACATTTTCCATAGGATCTTTAAAATAGATTTTGATTTTTACTGGAGGGTTCATCTACCTTAAAATTCTTTAAAAACCCCTAGCATTTTCCTCTTTGTATTGGCTACCAGAGTAAGGACCACCATAAGAGTATTGCATGCAAACTGTTAGATTTTATATTCACAGATATAAAAGTAGTTGAACTACTTTTCAGAATAGGTTTACACTAAATAAAGAAAAATCAAATAATTGGCAATATTCTTCCAATATTACTTTTCTTTGAATCAACTTGCAAGGCATCTCAAATCTTGCACTGCAAATTAAACTATCACCCTTAATTAGTTACCATTTTTGTAATGACTAATTACAAAATTAGTTTTGAGGTTTTTTCTGACCCCCAGAATCATGGAACAAACTGCTGGTATATTTTGATTGATAAGGACACTGCACTTCTCTGGCAGGACAGCTCATACAGAACTCGTGATAGGATGTATACATCCCAGGGAGAGCATTTGGGAATGCAAACCCTGGTAGGACTGAGCTCAGGACGGGTAGAACCAGCATGCCCAGGTCTGTCATCAAGAGATGTGAGCTCCTCTGAGAGCACTGTGTGATCATCCATCAGTCACCATGAGGGGCACCACACATAGGCTCAATAATCTAGATAGAGATTGCTTTTTCCACTTGAGAGCTTCAAAGTGGAGATTTTTGGCCTGAAGGGCTGATTCTGCTTTTCCAGGCTGAGCTCTTAATAAATAAACATTCAGTGTTTGCAGATGTTATACCCTCTCTGACAGGCAGAAATCCATGTAGAGAAGTGCTGAAGTGCACATAGAATTTTTATGCCAAAGGACAAGCCCTGTCTCCCATCTGCTTGTGGCAGACACAGAGGCCCTATCTCAAGTCTGGTTTTCCTCTACATTCACCTGAAGTTTTCATAGCAGTAGCTTAGTCAATGCCTATTAACTTTTTTTAATGCCCATGAAAAATGACACGTTCTATTGGCTTTTTAAAATCCACCCTGTGGGACATAGAACAAATTTAATAAAGCAAAAAGATCAAAGCTCATTAAAATATTCTTGTAAGAACTGAAAGCAGCCATGATACATGGAAATTCCTAGCAGGACCATTCTCCTGTTTACCACTGAGGAAAAACATTATTCTAAGCTAAGTATGTCTTTTTTCATTAAATGTATACCAGGTCCCAAACCCCAGCCCTCTCTGGAGTCATTGCTCAGGTCTGTCAGTTAAGTAAATATGCTCATCAGAGGATCTAGCAGCACACACAGATAAGGTAGATATGAAGTCCATTCCCCTTGAAATCAATAGGAAGGTGGTTGTTAGACACTATAATTGAGTTAGTGCTTCATTTGGGAATCTGTGGTAAATGTCCCCACTATTACTGCCACAGGGGTGCAAGAAAGTACATGACAGCTCTAGCTGGATCTCTGGCACCATTAATGGCACAGCCAGCTGAGACCTGCTACAAAAGGCTTATGCATGCTCAAACCTGAAATACTAACTCTGTCCTGAGCTAGAGAGGGCAGCTTGACTTGCAGGTTCTCTGCTTATTCCAATAGAATATCGATTTAAAATTGGGCAAGGATTCAAAAGCTTTCTGATGCTAAACACAAAAAGTCGGGGCAAAGTTATTTAAGGAGGAATAAGGGGTTTAGCCCCACAAGTTCTTGGCTAGGGATAATCATAGTAGTGATAAATAGAACATAGGGATTGTCTTTGTCTCCTTTTGCCTACCATGGAACTGTGGGGTTTAAAGCACAGCTCACTGCTAAACGTCACTAAGAAACAAGATCACTTCCACGTGCCAGATCACAGGAGCAATCTCACTCCAAGGGCAATGAAGCCAAGTTTGCATCAGGGCCAAGGAGAGCTCCGACACCCAGCGTTACCTCACACATCCAGGAATTACTGAGACTTCTCAGCCCAAAGCTTATCCCCATGTATGGAGATTAATCTATACAGCACAGTCAGTGCTCACTAAATGGGCAAAACAATTAAGTATACAGGCAGGTATAGATTGTATCTTTCTGGTTTTGGAAGGCATCAGGGATCTGGATTTTTACACCTCTGCTATTTTAGACAACCTCTCCCTAGTGCAGCCAGTACAGAGCAGGGCAGACTTCTTTGCTGCACACCTAGAACAGGATGGATAAAATTATTTTGTGCACACACCAGTACAGCAGGAACTCACGGGAATTAAATGTGATTTTGTAAACTACAATGCAAAACACTGTACAGGGCAGATCCCAAGAGGATTGACAAAATCTGACAAATTCTTAAACTACACTCACACAAACTAGTTACTGCAGGACTGTTTTGTAGTTGTAGCATTATTTTAAGATGGAAACCAATTGGGCATTATATAAAGTCTTTATGCCACACATCTTTTCACAATTTATATTTGTACATTATAATTTTGTTTAAACATATATGCCAAATATATATGTTTAAAATACAAATATACATATGCATATTTGCAAAATAAATTGCATAACTTAATTTGCATAATCCATACTTTAGTGGTATGCTTTAACCCATAGCCTCCTTAAGGGAAAAACCTGTTTAAAATCTGACTCACACCATTATTCTATGATATTTAGTGTCATTAGCATAATAACCCTTCTTAACCGGGCCCATTCCTGCAATTAATTTAGTTTTCACAGTTCCCATCAACTCCAATATTCATTCCAATATGGCTTCACTGCCAGATCTGAGCCTTATTGAAGTAATACCTTTTTACTTTATTTGTTCTGTGACTAGAAGGGTTCTGAGAATGGCTAATTTCCTAAACGTTGTACATGTAGAACCACCAACAACCCAGCCCTTTGGGAAAGAACACGAGTTCTTTAAAAGTGTCTTCTCTTTCACTACAATCATTCTGCTCTATGGTAATATAACAACCTACTTGTGAAAATACACACACCTACTTCTTACTTACACACACTGGATTTTATACCATGAATTCACCTACTTTTAATTATGCATCATTGCCTAGCAATACAGGAAAGAGAGCTCCCCTGATCTTGATTGTGAACACTAGCATCTCAAATTTTTTTCTTTTTAAAGTGAAGATAAGTTACTGCATTAAAAATAAATGAGGTATTTTTTTGTCAGTTGATTGGACACTGAGTACACATAATAAATCACCAAGAGCATTGTATGCTGGTCTATGTGCTAACCTTGAGCTGCAGTTTATCTATTGCCTGCAATTCAGGAGACAATAAGGCATTTTACCCAATCAGCTGATCAGCTGAAGGAACTCAAAAGACTGAAATGGCTTTGAAATACACAGGCTTTTAGATATCAAATTACCTCTGGAACCCTCTACCCAGAAGTAACTCAAACAAAACCCATTTGAAATACTGCTTCAATATTCAAAAAAATCAATAATTTAAACCACAGGTTGAACATTTTTACTGCTTCCACTGCAGACTGTCGTTTTTTGAAATGAAAATGCTAACAGCACCAAAGGGGAAAGCTCCGGCCAGCCGAGATATGTGTGTGCAGGTGTGGATTGGCTGGAAATGCTGGCTTACTTTTCCTCCCCCAGTTAGGTTTACATAAGATCTCTTAAAATAAACAACTCTTATTTCCACCACTTGGAAAAAAAAAATGTTTTTCTTTGTTGCACTTGATGTTTCAGTCCCTGAGAGCTCAGCTACGTCAAGACACTTCACTGTAAACACACGTGCTGAATGCAAATACTACAACCTCAATTATGCTATTAACTCGTATTATTTTGTATGTAACAGGCACTAACATGGTGGGTCTGAATACCAGCGAGCATAGTGTGAACTCTTGATTAATAGACAGAAAAGCAGGAACATGGGTGATGCTGTGCCCCAACATTTACAGGAGGAGCAGGAAGCAGTCCAGAGCACGTTGCAAAAGTCAAACAAGTATGAATGGTCCACTGCCCATGACATCTGCTTATTTAGGCAGAGAACTGGCTGTCTGGAAAAAGATTTCTTAAAAGACAAGGAACACACGTGAGGAAGAGACCTGGTAGGAACATGAGCCCTCGAACATAATTGAAGCAAGCTAGACATAGAGGATGTTGGACACAGAATCAAGTCCCTCCTCTGCATAAATTTAACCATCAGGTATATTTTTAGCAGAGCTTGAAATATATCACTCTCTTTCTGTAGAAACTGTTGGTTTTTTGGTAATTTAAAATCTCATTAAATCCTTGTGCTCTCTGGAACTAATTTTTTAGAATTGTGTTGAAGGAGGAATGCAAGAAACACAAAAAAACCACCCAAAATGCAATAAAATAAACATCACAAGACAGAGCTTATATATACAGGTGTACAACTCCCAACACACAGTAAGAGCAATTTTTGTTACGGTAGCAAAGCATCACTTTTAGTATTGTAGAGAGGGGCATAAGAAAGAAATCGTAAGATTGATGGTCCTTGGTTTATCATTTTAATACCTTACTCTCAGATATATTCTTATTCTCTCACACATTTTTAGAGCCTTCTCTAACCATAGTGTTAAAATAGAAATGAAAATGTAAATTATATTATGAGAGTAAAGTTGCTCAAGTAAAAAACTATGCATTTGTATATATACAGTATTACTGTGAAGTGAAAATTAAATTTGCATTTCTGTTTTGAGAACAAGAAATTATAATATACTACTATGAATTTTCTCACTGATCGATTTGCTCAAGTTTAACTGAAATAAATGCAGATTTTTAGCCTAGAATAAGAAATGAGGAAAATATAACCATTTAAGAAATGTAACACTCAAAAATATACATTCCAAATTTTTGGACATGGACTCCAATATTCTGTTCCTCTTAAAGGCACAAAAAATTTCTGGATATCAAACAAAAAGTCCACAAATGTCAAAAGAGAAATTCATCTGAGTTTGAACATATCCAGAATATAGGAAAATAAGATTTTGCTTATTTATGTGTTTGAGACCTGTGTTACTTCCATGTGAAATCACCTATTTCAGGTACTCCTGTCAGTCTTTAAAATATACCTCCTACACAAGAGCAGCTATCAACTGACCTTCTGAGAACACTGTTCTTGGCAGCAGTATAAACTTAAACAGAATAATAAAAATCCACTAGTAATGAGAAACCCAATATTTATCCTTTCCTCAGTTATTACAAAGTTAGGGAGGAAAAACAAGCTCTTCAAGATTGTGCTGGAGTTAAGGGATTTGGGCTGCTACAGATCACCCTGGGCAGAAGCCCCAAGCACATGCAACAAGAGTGCCAGCATCTTCTGCTCCATCCCGGCGCACCCAGAACAGGCAGTACGGGCTGGGGGCAGTTTTGATTCCCCTGGCAGAACTCAAGCCATGAAGTTTGTCACCACTGACAACACCTGGACCAATTTAACACCCAGTCCAATATAGCACAGGCTGGCAGTAGGTTAATCTTCAAGTATGGATACTCATGGTAAAACTTGTATTCAGAAAATAAAAGGGGTGTTGGCTTCTGGCTCTTATCTGTTGTTGCAGCTACAGCCTGGGATGGAACTACACCCCTCAGCCACAAGGACTGATAATTCCCTTGCTGTAGTCTCAGGATGTTTCCTCTAATGATCCCAGCATCACTCCTACGTTGTCTGGATTGACTTTTGCTCAGCATGCTTTCAACCATGCCCCAGTCTCCCACAAACACTGAACAATGCAATCAGCTGCTCTAGCTAAATCAGCTGAGAGTTATAAAGCTGAGTTTCGACATATTGAAAACACTTCAATCAATGTCATTTTACTACACCTTCTCTACGGCTTGTTATACACTAAATAAAAGGGTGCAAACAGGAACCCTCCTGAACTGCACAGGGAGAGAACCATCAGAGGCAATAAAGCTGAACACAACGCCGACACCGCGCCGACAGCGTGCTCCTCTCACTCCATTGTTTAAACATGAGGCTTGAAAACGGACCAGGAAAATGTTTTGGGACAGACTGCATTAGGGCATTTGGAAATGTTTCCAATTTTTATAGATTCCACAGACATATAAGATAGACCAACAACTGCATATGAAAAGGATTGGTACTTTTAAAACAAATTATTTCTAAAATGAGTTGATTGGCTATTGATGCTGTTCAACAGCAGCATTATTGCCATACAATTTTTATTACAGATTGTCATGTTGCAATAGGGCTTTCCACACATACATTTACTATACCATGTGAATTACTAGAAATGCTTTTCTATGTTTGTGTGATTTATTAAAACATAAATCATAATAGCATGTGCCAGAAATTCCTTTTGAAGGATATAATAAGGTAACAATTATCCTCTGAACTCCTTTCTTTGTCTTCAGAGAATAAAATGCATTAGAACGTATCCATTTGCTGCCCCATGACAGAAAATGAAAGCAACTGTGATGGTTGAACTGTATGCTTTCAGTTCCTGCAGTTGGTTGGTGAAGTGAGCTTCGCTCCTGAATATGCTGTCAGAAGCAGAAACAATAGTTTCTCCAACACTTTTAAGGAATAAACCTTAAAAACAGTAAGGAAAAATTAATTGAAGAGGTTTGTTTTTACATATGTGCAGATGAATGTGGAAAAATCCTACATGTAAATATTAAACGTAAATTTAAAGTATATTTCTTTTAAGAAAATTAGGTACACAAGGCCTCCCTGTATGGTTTTGACTTGAATCAATGTGCTTCACCTTTTTTTGTTTTATGCAACAATTCAGAGAATACAATTCAGGGGAATTGTAGCATTTTCTTCTGTGGAAATATACACAGAGGGGCAACATTACAAGTTTTATAATTCCCCTCAGAGAAGGTTTTAGGCCTTCTAGATTAGCCTGTGAGTGTCTGATGACTGGCACAATGGCTCTTAGTGTACCATGATTTTTGAAGGAAAAATCATAAACAAACATTCACTACATAGAAGGTTCTACCTAAAGGTATTATTATCTGTGCAGGTAAGTAGAAGCAGCAAGATCACAAGATAAAATTGGCTTTATTAACTCAAAGAAAGTATGATTTAATCTCTCAAATGTTGATTGTTTTAAAATTCTATTTCTATGGGAAAAGAAACATACATGTAGTTTAAATTTAAAAGAAAAAAAATGAAAACCAAGTTTCAGCAGCAATCCAGAATTCACTTAATTTTACTTCCACAAAGACAACATACCCAAACCACATATCCCGAATTCTTAGGAGTAAAATGATGGGGACCCATGAAACCAATGTGATTTCCAGGAATCAAAGTGGATATTAAGTTTCACTTTGCTCAAGTGACATCAAAACATTCTTAACAAGTAAGTACACAAATAATACATGCACATTTATTTTAGTTTAGCTCATGATATACAGAGTTATTTTTTTCATAGATTTTGCAGATGCATAGCTCAAAATTAAATCACAGTGTCATGCACAGACCCAATCCTGTGTTGTGCAATTCTGATTCTGCAGGATATTTCTTTAAGAAAGTCCACATACCATGTCATTTTACTGAATGAAAAATTTAAGTCACAGCAAACTTATGCTTTGCTGAATTTGGTGTCTGTACTCCTCTAGTGCCCAGGTTCTGTCTGCTTAATATTCCTGACCTCTTCCATTGGCTTTGGGTCTGAATCTGGAATCTAGATTTTCCTTAATGATATGCACAGTGTGCACATTATGACCTGCTCATACTCTGTCACATTTAGGGACAGACACAATGCCAATTGAAGTGCATTCAGAATGCCACACGAGATGGTTATGATGGCTGGCAAGCATCCTCATTAACAACTAAACTTTTGAACAACATACATGCAGCAGTTCCCTGGAAACAGGATCATTTTGGGACTCCACTAAATAGATCACAATACCATAATTACTGCCATGGTCACACAGTTCGGTGAAGTCCTGTACATGAGAATTTTGATACTTTGTGTATATCTAAAGTTCAAACTGACTAAAATAAAAGAGCACATGTCACTGCTTTTCTAATATTACATGCTTAAGCCTTATTTTATTTACAGCTTCCAGCAGCTCTCAGCTCAGTTCCTCATTGTGCTGGCTGCCACTTAGCTGGAGAAGGCTAACAAACCCCTGCGTGTTCACATGACAACCTTTGTGCAAACGCATCCTTATTCTGTCATCTACTGGCAGCGTGCTTCCCAGTCATGTTCTCTGCCAGTCCTTACCAGTTTGCCAATTACACAAGCTGCTTCCCAGACATCAGACAAAAATTCCATAAGACTGCTGTGCGAGCGTACCCTAATTAACCATCAGCTTAATTAGACAATTTACTGTGTAATTAGCAGGCAATTAGTCAACACCTCTCAGATCTTATTGACTGCTGTGACAGCCTTCCTTAGTCTACACATTCCCATACGCTTCCACGACCATGATCCCAGCCCTATCCCGTACAACAGCAACTCTTGCAAGGGAAGGGAAATCATATTACATAACAAGGGAAGAGGGAGAAAAATCAATATATAGCCTGTTCATTTATTGAATTGTCTTCTAGCCAAGACTTTCTTTTCTCTAGGAGTAGAAGGTCAGCTGCTAACAAAGAAACGTTCAGCTATAATGTTAGCTTATGTCTTATTCATTTGTAATATGGTTAAGGAATTTAATTTTCTTTCCTCTTATACTGTACTAAATTATCAAAGAAGTCAGGCAAGCAGATGTTAAAGAAAAAATAATTTTAAAACTTACTAACATATTGTAGGTTTAAATATATGTTCTAGAACAGTGAAAAGGTGGTGATAGCTGCTTTTGAGACCTATAGATGGCATTGCAATTAACTGCTTCCTAGTCTAAAATGCACCAGGAAAGCCAAAATAAAGCATAAAATTTCAATAATAATAATTCAATAGCATTAGTGTAATTTAGTAGAAATAATTTTTGAAGTAGCATCAAGTCCTCTACACAAATTTAAAGTTGTATGTCCTTATAATACAAGATGTGAGAAATTACAATTAAAGACTAATATAACATGGATATTAAGGGATTACTAAAAATGTGTGTTCCTATTTCCTTTTTCTATAGACTGAAAATTGGATTTTGCAATTAGAATTGACAAGAGCTTTTTTGGATAATTCTTAAAGCAGTAATTCCAAAGTTCACAGAATGGATACACTTGTGTCCTTCTGGAATTAACTCTAGAAGATTTATTCACAAAAATCCTACACTTCCTGACTGAAGGATAGAATCCCACAATCACTATTGTAATTAAAAGATTAGATAATTATGTATCTCAAATAATGATAAGAAATGTTATTTAGAATACACTCACATACAAATTTGGATTAGTAATAGGTATTTTAACATAAGAACCTGTCAGGTTTTTTAAACATATGGGCTTCATTCTGCTTTTGCAACAATGTCAATCAGGAGTAAATGCAATTATATCACCATGAGATTCAGAAAATCAGCTCTTTGCTTTCTTAACATCTTGTGTGGGCAAATCAGATGTTGAACACAGCCTTATCCTCTTCATTTACCAAGTGGGAACTCAAGACCTGAGATAACTTGAACACTTAAGAGAAATGTATTGCCTGTACACAGAAGCTACACTGGTATAACCAAAAATTCCTTATAAAGTGATTAAGCTAAACCCTGAAAACACGTGTGTGGAAACAGAAGCCAGTTCAGAGACAGTTACATCATTTCAGCTAATGCCTGTAAAATTCTTAACACAAGCTGTACAGCACCATGTACACGCTTGACACTGATCTTGGAGTGCCCCTGTAGAGCCAATTTGGGCCCACATTTTTGCAAACATCTTGCAAGACTGCATGGCTCAACCAGGAATCTTGGGGCAATAGCTGCTGCATGAGGTGCTTCAGGTCTCCTCAGCCTGTCATGGTGCAGAGCCAAAAAGCAGCCACTCAACAGCACAGCTGCCTTGGACCGTGCCAGGCTGGAGCAGAAGCCACCAGCTGGTGCCAGGGGAGGAGGCCCAGCACTGGAAGGTTTTCCCCAAGGCATCTGCAGCCTTTAGCATGTCAGTGGGCAGAGGTGTGGTCCCAAAGTGTCACCTAAGCTTTTGCAGAAGCCAGCATTTGGCCACAGCAATGAATGCAGACCTCAGCAAAGATGCTGAACTGTAAATCAGAGCAACTGAATCATGACAACCACTTTTCCTTTACTCCATTTCAGTATCTAAGCAGGCCTAGACTGAAGTCTAGATGGTGTTCTGGACTTATTTTTATAATTAGAATGTGGAAATGAGGGAAAAATCCCCAAACTCTGACACCTGCATTTAACCAAATGGGGAGAGTCAAAAAGCCAGTGACTTGACAGAAGGGAAACTTCTGAATTCCATATTGACAAAATAAAGATTTCTTTTTTTCCCTGAATGTCTGTGGTTAGCTAATTAAGCGCATCATAACAATTTCAAAAAATAGGGAAGTTTGTAATTTACACAAAATCTCAAAAATGTTAAGTATGGCTTTATGCTATGATTGTCTTAGGTGTGTTTCAAATATCCTACAATCTTTTCTAATAAATTATAAAATATATTAACGCCACTTAAGAAAGTTAGATGCAGTTGGTTGGCACAAAACTAGAAGGTTTACAACAAATCTGAATTGAGAACGGAAAAAAAGTGAAAATTCTAGATTTCAGAATTACACTTGCCAATTTCTAGCTTACATTCAAACTGCCTTTTTAGCTGAATTCCTTTCAGACAAAAAATTACGAGTCATTTTCAAGATAACCAACAACCTTCCAAGGACATACAAAACAACCACAGAAAAATGTAGCTGAATAGTATTTTACACAAGTCCGTTACATATTTGCTTTTTAGAATCCTGTTTATTCAGGATGTGATATTCAAAAATGTTGAGTACTTCGGATACAGCCAACAGGATCTGCAGATCCTCAGCAGTTTTGGAAAATCATGCATATATGCTCTCCTTGTCTCTCTCTTGATAAATATTTGCAGGTATTTTCAGAAGAATGAGGTAAATAAAGAAAAATTAGTAAAGAGCAAAGCAGCTTCTTCATATAAAAAGAAATACTGTTTGTATTTTTAACCAATGTAAAATTTTCATCCATTTTGTTTGACTGATTAGGTAACAGTTGCACTATGAATAGAAATTATGTCCTCTTTTAAGTACTGGTCACTACCAGAACAGCACATATGATGCTGAGCAGGAATGAACACTCCTACTTTTGGAAGTTATTTTTTACATAAAGGCTTATGTAGCAAAATCCTCAGTGTTGCAGTCTGTATGCTCTTTCAGAATTACACTTGAACTGCTCCTGAGTTATGCCAATCTAAGTGCACTATAACTTTCATTACAATATGCAACTGTTTTCAGATTAAAAATACCTTAAAGACTGATTTACAAGTCTTTTATGCATAAACTGCCTGAAATATTCAAGCTCAAGATTAATGTTTACACTTACACTTTGTATATGTATATGCACTCTGGCTACACTGCTTTAAACCAGACTCCAGAAGAAAAGGACAGGAAAAAGAAACAACCTCTAAATACTGTGTAAAAAATCCCCAGATGAATAGAAACCAAATCCTTTATACATAAGTGAGAAATCTGCAGCCTACCAAGAGCCAGTTTTAGACATGTATCTGGTTTGACCTTTGCTGGCCAGCTTTGTGTGCAGCTCTGAGAAAGGCAAGCCATTGCCAGCTTAGACTTTGTGGAACTTATGCCACAAGCTCAAGGCATAAGGCATAAAAGTTACAGCCATGCTCCATGAGGGTGAATGGCAGAAAAAGTGATAACATGGGAAGAAAAATGCTGATCCTCTGCTTGTAAAAATTTGTCCTTTAGCACAGATGAGGTTTACTGACTCAACGTGCAACACCCCTGCATGACAGATCCCTCTGTCTTCCACTGATGAATTGTCACATTGTTCTCCACGCCTTGAGATTACAGACTTCTCCATGAGAGACTCCCTGCAGAAAAGAGACTCCCACTGCAGAAGAAGTGCAGCATTTCTGTGATATTTAATGCTACAGGAAGAGTGGGATTAAACATTTCCCCAGAGGTTTAATTTTTTTATCACAAACTTATAAGAAGTTTTTCATTTCTAAAGTAGTAAATACAATCACAAAGAGAAAGAGAGAGAAACTTTTTATGGATGGTTGTTAAACTCTTGCTTTAAAAATGCAGTCTGTTATCTTCAGCATTCAAAATATTAATTGGCCAAAGTAACTAGAATTACTGATGGCAAAACCAAATTTTAAATGGCCTGAACTGCCTCACTTGCAAATTCAGTGGTGTCAAGATGCACACCTTCATCAGTTTAAGGTGGGCATCTACCTGGTGCAGGCTTCAGCTGTGGTAGGAAAGGCCTTGGCTGATCAATAATGACTTTGTTAAAGCTCTCAGCCCTGGGATCTTGGGTCTCTCACTGTGTTCAAGCTGTGCTACATCTCTCCAGATGGATTTTTCCAAGGGGAAGATATGCCAAACCCCTACATCACCAGGGTATGGCGATGTATTGACTGAGGAAAAAAAAGAATGATTAAATGCAGTCCTTTCCAGTTCCTCAGACAGCAATTTTGAAGCTTTTGAAGTTATTTGCATACAAAGAAATCTGCAGCCTTCTTTAAACTGTTTCAGAGATAGGGTAAAACTAAGTAGAGAGATGAAATCTGGTCCTTAAGTTAAGCATATCAGAGAAATACTTTTTCTCAGGGAAAAAGGAGAAAAGTCTGTTTTCCCACTACTCGGATTCACAGAATTATTTGTTCCTTTTTTGTAGCTAAGTAACACATTTTCTGTATAAAAATGGTATAACTACAGCATTTTAAAAGACAATAATTACCTTCTATAGTACCTCCCTAGCATGGCCTTGTACCTTTCCTGTTAAACTTCGTTGATTTTATGCACTGATCTAAAACTACAAAAATTACAAAACAATAAAGACAGTATTTCTTATTAATTTTTTTCATAAATATTGAACAAAATGAAAGACATAAGAAACTCCTAAGAATACTAAAACCAATAATAATAATAATAAAACTCGCAAAACTTGCAAAACAAGAAAATTATTTAACTTAAGAGTGTTGTGTGCTAAGGAATCCCATAAAATGCTCATTTTTCTGTTCAAAAAATGTAGTTAATAAAAGTTGTCTAATGCTGTTTAGTAGAAAGGCAAACAGCCCCTTTTATATTTGACATTAACAATCTGATCATTTGTCTCCCCAAAGAAAGCCCATACAGCTTTCATACAGACCACACAATAAAGAATAGTAATATTTCTGTTTACTGAGATATCAACTGGCATTTCGTTGCAAGTCAATGGTCTATCTTTGCTACAGCATACTAGACCTCAATCTGGCATCTACAAATGTCAAGAGTATAAAAAAAAATTATAGGATGGAAATCAAAAGCATGTTCTAAATTCCTAAAAACCAAACAAAGTTCACCTAGACATATTTGCTGCAGAAATCAGTACAATATTCAGCTGTCAATCTTGAAAAACAATGAGGGAGCGATGCTGTCAGTAGGACAGGATAATAACATTTCAAGCAGATGTTCAGGCGGGGCTCTAATTCTCACTGAACTCCCTTGGTAAGCATTTAATTTCTTTATCATATGCAAGCTAGGCAAATTGTACTTCATCAAAACTGTATTGTGAAATATTAATATTTCATATTATAGCAAAACTCCATAGAATAACCTTTGTCATATTAAGAACATCAGAATTTCAAATGTCATGGTTCTGCATTTTAATGCATCTTAAATAGCTTTTTGGCTTGGCACCATAAATTATAACTAGTTTAATCTAAATTACTACGCTGTAATATCATACAAAAATATACATTTTGTAATACAGATTCACTTCTGTGAAATACTAATGTTATGGAAAACAATGCATCATTGTACCATGATTTTTTTACCACCTTCAATTATGAAGCGAGGTGCACACAGTGGAAATGTACAGAGAGAGAACTAGCTGGAACTGAATATGTATATTGTAAAAACAGCACATAGAAATGCAATATATACTGGGCAAATTAATTAATTCTCTGCCAGCATTTTTATTTAGAAATGGTTCTGAAAATGTATTGTAAACTCTACATCTGTAAACTGCATAAACATATATTATGGCTAGAAAGTTTCCTCCTCTATGGTTTAGATCAAATTTAATTTAGTTTTAATTGTAGCTTTGTTTTTAAAATCATCTATGCAACTTGCTCCATATGTAATAAAAAAATTAAAGATTAAAAATGTAGTTAGTCTGCATGTTGATTTCTGCTGGTTCTCATAATAAAGGCAACTGTTTCTGCATTATTGAAAGCGACAGCATCACAAATCAATGCATGTCACAACAAAATAAAGACAGATGTATCTGATTAATCAGAATTAAATTTTAGAAGTGAAGGAAGCATCTAAAAATCAAAGCAAACATTTCTGCTAACCCAGTTGTTTTTTCATCTTTCTAAACAGCCCGTACAACACAGTGAGAGAATAACAAAGCCTGAATTTACCTGATAAAACCCTAATTTCTGCTATAAACTCTTCACTGTGGTAGTGAATATGGCATAAAGATGTACACACCTCACAAAACCGTTGACTTATTTTGATACTATGTTTATACAAACTTTCTGATCACGGTTTTAATACAAATTTTGTGTTCCAAACAATACTCACTAATAAATTCTTAGTGAATAAACCAGCTCAGTATAACACTTCTCCTAAAACCCTCCTACTCACAGTTATGTGTCTAATTAATACAGTATCTGTCATTCTGCATGTAGTTTTCTGTTCATCTAAGCTCTGAAAGAGGTAATAATTGGTATCCATTTATTGTGGACTCTATGATATGCAGCTCCCCCATTTCCCTTCAATACCTTGCAAACAAAATTTACGAATAATACATTGCTGCATACAGTTATCTGAACAAGACAGAAATACTATTTGAACCAACAGAGCAATGAGCAATTGATCCTGCAGTCAAAAAGGGAAGACATGAATGTGGAAAAAGGTGTGTGAAGGGACACTTCTATTCTGCTACCATTTGTCCTTAGTGATTGTCCATTTGAAAAGCAGTTATTCCCTTTACTGGAAGAAATCAAATCTAGTTGATACTAAAGCACCTGTGCACAGATGTTTAATTTAGTAAATAAAATTCTACAAATCACTATCTCCCTCACAGACACCAACAGATGCATACAGATACAGTCCCCTTTGATTAATATTTGCCCTACACTATACTATCCAGCACCTTCTAAAGTATGTAGAGCACAGTATATTTCAAAGTATAAATACCCTGAAAGAATTTCAGCTATTCCTTACGTTAGCTTTTTTGCAGGTTTCAACAACAGCACAGTAGTATGCAAGAACAAACTTTGCTGAATCACTTGCACTTGAAATGCTCACCCTACAAACAGAAAATCCTACAAAGGTTGTCAAGAGGACAATTATAAGCAAAGTATGTGGGTGTTTAAAAAGGGAGTGAACACAGCATGAAACAGTGTGCTCTGTGCTAACTCCCTCTGGGCAGCATGTGAAGCTTTCAAGGTGAGGCCATGACACATGAGGATTAGAAAGATAGGGGTGTAAATCATGGTCCAGAGGCTGAACTCCAGCACTGTTACCCAACAGCTCCTCTGTACAAGGCAGTAGGGCCTCTCATGGGCTGCAGGGATCCCTGGCCTTGTGTTTTAGAAGAGCTTTCTGTGCTAGATGATGAAAGAGAGAAAAGGAGTAGCGCATATGAAATAAATCCTGTGTCTTATGAGAATCATAGCTCTCCAGCCTGAGTCCTTTTTACCTCTGTCCTTGGATCCCCTTCTTCCAAGATTTATCATGCTTTTCTCTCTGACCTTATTCCATCACACCGTAGTTAATGTATGGAAATTTGTGATTGGACTCTATATGCTTTTCACAACCTATATGTCACTCATATTTAGCCTGCATCAGTCACTTTTGCTGAAGCACCAAAGGATGCCCGTGGTAAACAGGGAATTCACTGTTTTCTCCTATCAGTGTCTGAACACAGTGGCAAATTCAGTCACTGATTCTGGAAAAGGGAGAATTTCTGCTAAGTTCCCCATGGCTACACAGTCTTGGCAAATCAGGAGGCCCATCAGTTAAGCCTTACCAAGACAGATAAAATGAAGAGACAAGGGAAGAACACAGAATCCTACTTGCACCACATATAATCAAGGCTGAAGTGGAAAAGCTTCAGCTGCCAAAAACTGTGTCTAGCAAGCTCTCTCGCTCCCCAGAAGCTCTTCCAGTCTTGGGAACTGTACTGTCTGGGGAGCTGCTCCTCCTCCCACCAACTCCGAAGGCTTAGATCAGGAAATCTTCGCTCTTGATCCTGCTGTGGAGTTTGCTTTGACTAGCTGGGCAGAACAGCTCAGTCTGAAATCCCCACCATTGGTACCACAGCCCAAGAGAGCATTCTGCTCCCTGCTTAAAACTGCACAAGATTTATGTCTACATAATCAGAAGCAAAGTCAAAAAAAAAAAAAAAAGTTAGCACATTATGGCAACCTATAATATTTCAAACTCTCTATCAACAATTTGTTCTAGCATTAGGTCAACAAGAGCAGTCTTTCCATAATACTCAGTTCACTTAAGAACTGCTGTACCTTACTGAGCTTTTCTTCCCATTTGAAATAGTTATTTTTGAAGTATTAAGTACCATGTTACTCTGATAAATAAAAGCAATTTCGTTTCTGCAGCACCTCTCAGCCAAGCATCTCAAACCATGTCACAAATACAGTTGTGGGAAGTGCAGTACTAAGAAGAATACAATAATAGAAAAAACTAGGCAGCACTTGGGTGGGACACAGTTCTACTAGACACAACATGATTCAAGAGTTTAGGCAGAGTACTGTTTCCTGCTGAATATCAGAAGGAAGCTTAAGCAGAAATAACAATAACTGAACTAGAATCCACTAGATAGCATTTCTTTGTACTTACTAACTTAAATAATACCTGCAATATCTTATTGCAACAAACACTTTAAAAAAGAACTTGAAAGATCTTCATGTGAGTCACACCTCCAGAGCATGGCATCCAGTGGAACACTTCGCAGTCGCCATTTCAGAAATGACTCAGAGTCTGCTGCTTAGTATAGCACCAACATCACTTCCTACAACATGCATGTCTTTCCTCCTTAACTCCCACCCAAGCTGGAACTCAGCCTGTGTCTGTTTAGCTCTCGAGATGCACAGTAATCAACGTGCAGTCTGGCAGGACTGCCAGCATACCAGCAATAAAACTGATAAAAAAATAAGTCTCAGTACTTGCTATGGGTTGCCTATAGCCTAGGCACTGAATAATTACAGCTGATATGATATGTTATATCATGATATGTTATATATGTAAGTCGGTTGTAAACATACTTGAATTACATTCATGTCCTAAAAAGTGTTTTAATAAGAAACCCTGTGGAGTAGATTGGAATCTCCACTGCAATACAGACAAACACTTCCTCAGGGCTACTTCAGGTATAAGTGACAGCAGAATCCAGCCTGACATATTTTACAGTATTCTGTAACAATACAGCATTTTGTCCTTAGACCTTCCTCACACTAGAGGGGCACCCACTACAGTTAATTCACCTATGCTGCTTACCCATGGAAAGCTGGTGAAGGAACAAATCCACCTTTTCTCTTCTGCTCCCTCCATCAGTATACTCGTATATCCCCTCTCTGAACCAAGAATAAAAGGCCCTTGTATCCAAATTAAATTCAAAAGCTTTCTTCAGCCCTCATTACTGTTTGCTACTGGTTAACAATGTTACTATTACTCACACCATTGCTCAGGCCTATGTTCAAGGATTCACCTTTGCTTTCCTTCCTCTCTCCACAAGTCAAAGCATATCTACATCTCAGCCCAAAGCCTGTTTCTTTTCTCTGTGATCTGTTTATCAAAGCAGTTATTTTCTTTTACTGTCTAAACTTCTTGCTCAGTCTCACTTCACCATTTTGAATGTAGCAACAAGAAGTTAAATTCTCCTGAATTCAAAACGGCAATTACACACCTAAAACTACACAAAATGCTTTTTTTAAGGTGCCACAATGAGCCATAGCCTTCAAGACTTAATTCTAACTCCTTCCTCCTCCACTACATGTTACTGAAGGTTGACATCACCATGCTCTTCTCTCCATAGGCTCAGTTTTATGTTGCCTCCATCCTTCTCTTCCACTACCCACCCAGCCTCCTCCTTGCAGCCACATTATCACATTGCAACTGCACCTCCAGTTCAATGGCTTATCTTGGCAGCCTGTGGCAGAGAATTCACCTTTCATGAGTTATGTGACAAAGCCATTACTCATTCCATTTACATTCTGATTCTTCACAGAAAACATTTTCACTGCTGTATTTAAAAAAAAAGGATGTTTTCACTTAATAGTTGGCTAATATTAAAAGTTGGGGCAATAAAAGGGAAGAATGTAACAACAAACAGAACCAGAAAATGTGTCACTGCACTGTGGAAAGCTGAGAGACTAGTTGAACTACACAGATGCATCATACCCTTCCCTGCTACCTTTATGCTATCTGGGTATAACAGAGCCATTCCCCAAAGATTCATATTTTTCAATTATACAAAGGTTACATGCAAAATACACATTAAAATATTTCCTCACCTTATCCAGGGAGAATGTTTTAGTGACAGCAAAGCCCCATCCAGCTTCAAATGCTCTTCGAATCATTGCAGAACTAGTAGCAGGGGTTGCACTGGCAAGGCCAAAAGGATTTGGAAACTTCAGTCCAGCCATTTCTACACTGATATCCACTAAATCTACAGGAGTGTAGAAGAGAGGTAGTTCTGGAACTGTAGAAACTGCAACACCGTATAAGGACTGTAAAAAAAAAACCAAACAAAACAACACTAAACCACAGAAATTGTTTTTCTGATCCATTTTTATGCAATTTATTATTAATCCTGATAAGGGAATAATTAATATATAATAACTTTGTTTAAGTATGCTATTTTGTGTTGAGACTTGCAAATCAGCAAAACATGCAAACATTCACCTATGTAACATCTTCAGCCCAAACAGTCTTCATGCTGAAATACTATGCTATGCTGGAAATAACTGAATGACAATAACAAAAATAATGAAGAAGGAGTTATTTTACATCCTGTACTGGTAAACCTGGTTCAGTCCAAAGGTTTGTTCAGCCTTTCTGAAGGGCCACCTCTGTTCCCTACAGCAGTCCATAACAGTGAGATTGAAAAAACCCAGGGTATGCAGACAGACCCTTTCTAGTTCTCTTCCCAGGTGCCAGTCTATAGAAAGTACATGAAATTGTGAAAATGAGGGAAAGCATCATGTGGGGAGGATCACTCAGCCCTAACTCCATGTATTCCGAACCTCTGAACCTTTGTGCCCCACTTTGAACGATTTCATATAGCCTACACAATAGCATACCTATGCAAAACTAATATTTAATTGTAGTAGTATGAATATACCTCAAAACTGAAAAAAGTTAAGAGTTTGATTGCCATCAAAAACATCATACACATTTATGGCTGTGCCACCACAGTCACTTTTGTTTTCATTTGGAAGAATTTTTCCTCCGAAGAGTCGGTGAAAAGCATTCAATGTATATGTGGCACCTAATAATATAAAAATTGTAGAGAGAAAAAGCTTTTTCCGTGTATGGATACTGAACAGCATCCCAACCAGGCTGTGGTGGGTAGACTTTAAATCTTTGTTCACTCAAATGGTTGACTCAGTAAAATCACAATGAAATGAAGCAGGAACTTCCAACACAGAGAAACCCTACACTCTAATAAGTAACAGCTAAGAGCACAGCAGTTTCTTGTATCTTGAAAAAGAAGATTCTTTTTTCAGCAGGACAAAAAGAACCAGTACTTGAAGTCTGGAGAAGATTTTCTGTAGCAGAGTAACGTCCTGAGCCCCTCAGGAATGACTGTGTTTTGGAGTTTAGGATTTTTTTTTTTTAAGGAACTTATTTAGTCAATTTTTACCTGTGAAAACTGCTAAGCACAGATGGGAAGAGGAGTTTTTTGTCTGTTTTAGTGCCTTTTGTTTCCTCGGCTGGTTTAAAACCTGAGAGTTCATGCCTGTTTGGTATTTGGGATTGTGCGGATTCCCCTCACACTGCTCTGATCCCAAATCTTTGAATCTTCAGACAAAGAGAATACATTTTGGGGCCAAAATTTCTGATGGCTTAAAAGCACTGAAAGTAGTGGAATTGTCCTAGCCTGAAGGATGCAAACCTGAATGCATCTCTAATGGTGGGCCTTTTGAGAAAAGCAATTTCTAAAGATCCCTAACACTTGGTACCAAACTCACTTCAGTATCATGCCCTCTCCCATCTGGAGGCTGATGCAGTTACACTTTATAAAAAGCCAAACATGCCCCATTTCTTCTTTCCTGAGTGCCCACTGCTTTCTCCATGTCATACTCCACAGGGATATTTTTCTACACCAGGAGAATATGAGTTCCTCAAAACCAAACAGCCAGGCATTCTACATCTCAAAAGCATCTCAAAAGTTAACTGGCAAATCAAAAAAAAAAAAAAGGGGGGGGGAATGAAAAAAAGTATTGTCCTTTTATCACTTTGAGTTTGATTTCATCTTTTAAACTTTTTCTTAGCTTTTCTTAACTAATATTTAACTGCAAAATGTTTCAGAATTGTTCAAATGTTCTCTGTGAATACATTTCAGTCTGAGGATTGATCACAAAGTACTTATAGCTTGTACAACTGTAAATATCATTTGCTATAGACAAACAGGCAGAGAGTGCTGAATATGAAGCTGAAGTTCCATTGTACTGTTTCTTTGCCAAAGCAGGACAACTAAATCTTTAAAAGTTGATCTCTCCTAAAATGAATGATGCTTGAAAGTGATTCTTAGTGGCCTTTCTGTGGTAAAATAGAAAATATATTCTATATGAGACCAAAAAACAACAACAAAACAAAACAAAACAAAAACAAAACAAAAACAAAAAAACCCCAAAACACTCCCCCCCAAAAAAAAAACCAAAAAAACCAAACCCCACAAAAAACCCCCAAAACAAAACGTGAAAAACTTTTCAAGTATATGGTTGAAAATAACCCATGCAGGAATAGGCCTTGTCTCCTGCATGCCATCATTCAAACCAGTCTAAAGACACTTACCAAACCATATTTAGGGACCCATTTTTCCTGCCTTACTTCCCTTCCAAAGAGCAGAACCACAAAGAATCCACGTGCATGCACTCAGGCCCCACAAAATGTACCTAATGGTTTGTTAATGATGAAGTGACCCAAGCAGAGGTGGCAGGGGCAGAAATACGAAACATTTCAAGGGAATAAACCAAATATCTAAAACCACAGAGGGGCAGGATGCAGCTGAAGGTTCAGTAGTCAGTGGCAACACATCTTTGGAGATTTATCTCCCTCCTTCCTATCACTTCCTTTTCTGCTCTGGTTTTTTTTGCCGTTTTTTTCCCTTTCAGCACAATGCTTATAAAATAAATGTACTTTATAAGCCTTGATGCATTGTTTTCTACAAAGAAAATTTTTGGCAAACAAAAATGTTATATAGCTTCCTGAAAGTGAAATCATCTTTATAATGAAGGATTTCCCTGACACTGCACAAACAAATAGGAAAAGAAAGCCTGCAGGCAGGACCTTATTTATAATAACTCTTCTCTTGATTTTTAGAAGTAGAGGACAAAAAGTGTGGCCCATTCTTCCTCTTAATTTGATGCCAACCAGCTGAGCTAACAATATTGCAGGTACTTATTGCAATCATGACAATTTTTTGAAGACTAGAACAGGGTGGTGAAAAATCCCCAGCAGGTTGCAGGTAGTGGGTTTACCTTACTCTAACCACGATTGGCCCGAAGGCAAAGGATTGGTCTGAGACACGGACTCAGCTTTAGACCTGATATAATTTTTGACATTAGTTTTCTTTAGATGGAGAAAATTCCTAACCAGAGTGATATGGTCTAACTGCATTTTCTGGCCTTTAACAAAGACAGACTGTGAAAGCAAGTAGTTGTATTACTGTTATTTTTCACAGAGAGCCTTCTCCACAAGTCCTACTGCCTGGAAGAGTTTTCCTGAATACTTCCATCCTACTCTAGCTTTCTTCGTTTTAAAGTCTGATCCTAAAACATGCATTTTCTCCCTTGCTTCTGCTATCCTCTCTCCAATTATGCATTAATTAACTTTGTGGTAAATATGTTTATATTTCATACAATCTCTGAATGGTTGTGGTTGGAAGGACACGTGGGGACGTGTCCGACATCCTTGCTCAAAGCAGAGTCAGCCAAAGCAGGTTTGCTCAGGGCTCTGTCCACTTTGACAGAGATTTTCTAAGCTCCTTCCTGGCCTTCTCTTTCTGTAACAGACATATTGCTTATTCAGAGGCAAGCAACTAAATTACCAGGCTTCCTGAATCTGCCTTTAATTCACCTTTTTTTGCAATGGTGCTTTATTGCTGCATGCTAGTGTTTCACACACTGTTCTAGGTAAATAAATGGACATTCATTTTTTTCCTGCAGTTATCCTGAAAAGAAGCAGACAACATAACTAATGGCTTTAAATTCAAGCTTCCTGGGAACCTCCCAGTTCTGCTACTGATTATGAAATAATGTACATTCATGCATGCTCAAGGAATATATGAGAATGGTCAATCTTGATAAAGAATCAACACTATACTCTTCAGATACAAAGCCCATATATTTTCTGACAGCATAGGTGAAGAAAAAATAGAAAATATACAATTGTGGTTCAAAATAACACTGTGATGTGCTCAAAATTCATCTTAAATAATGCCTTAGTGAAGTTCAATTTATATCAGTTGGGATCCAGACCTCTATTCTCTAAATGTATCATGTACACTTCAGTCTAGGAAAAATATAAAAGAAACTTCCACACTAGAAGGTTACAGTAAAGGAGAAAATAGATTTAAACAAAGGAAATCTTACTGTGATTTAGAAAAAAGTCACTTTTAAAGAGGGATGTTAGTGAGAAGAAGATGGCAGCTTGACTGCCATATATGGGAAAATAGCCCACAGGTAAGTGTATGAAAGGAGCAGGAGTGAAGCATCAAGACTGGCACACTCATGCAATAAGAAAATACTGGAACTGTCTTTGCTCTCAAGATAGAAAATTAGAAGTTAGTCCTGCAATAATTGTGAGTTACCCTGAATATAACTATTTTACAATTAAATCCATTCACTTATCAAAAAGAAATGAATGGTAACTGAGGCCTGGAAGAGACCAGCAGCCTATATTGCTTCTGCACAGGATCATAAAGTCTCTGTTGGAGAAAAGCAAAGGCTTACAATCCCCAAACTAAACAAAACCCAAAGATTATTTAATTGAAATTTTTACTTCATTCATGGAATATCAAAAGAAGGTTGAATTGTGAGAAAATGTGAATAGTAGGAAGTTGCATGAATTGGGCTGATTCTGTTTGGATCTCTAGAGACTTGCAAGGAACGGTTCTAGGAAGACTGTATTTCCTGACAGGTTCTACTACAGCTATCCTTAGTTAGGCTTTGACCGGTCATGTTTATAGAAACTAACCTGACACAGCTGCAGGCAACAATTTTTGAGATGAACCCATGCCTCATATAGTGGGAGGAATATGTTAAGAGGCAGGAGATATTTAGGCAACTAATAATGGAAAGTTTCCAGCATAAGAGCAGCCAAGAAGCTTCTGTAAATAACTCTCAGTATCGAACATAAGGCATTTCAGCTGAAGAGTCCTGGAGTCTGGATCTCACGCCTGACTTGACCACGTGCCAGAGCTTGCAGTGACTGGAGTTTCAGGGCACATATCAGCCCCATCTGTTCGCTTAGCCTTTTGCCTGGAGTAGGTTGGGATACAAGCAGCATGCTGTTCAAACACTGCATTCTGCAAGCAGTCAGGATGGTCGGTTTGAGTTACACTCTTTGACATTGTCTTGGATTAGTTGAGAAATCCTACGGAATAGTTTTATTTTGATGAAGACTGACTGCATCCCTTGTAGATCCTGGTGCTAAGATAGTTGGTGATTTTGGGAATGGCTACCTACTCCTTAACTGAAACACACTATCAATGCATTTATTTAAAATTTAATGTGCACTTGATTCAGACACTCAGTTCACAGGATGGTTGCCTGCTTTAGAATCTCACAGCGGAGAGAAAGTAAGGTGGTGGGTAAGGGTGTATTTTCATTTGCCTTTGGAAGTTTCCAGAATACAGTTCAGCTGCGAACTGAGTGAACAGCTGAACTGCTCATGCGCACACACGTGAGCACAAAGGCAGGCACACGTGCACACACCTATCCCTATAAACAGTAGGGTAATATAAGCCTTCTCTTACCCTTCTCTAAACAACTTCTTTAAAAACAAACTCTTCCAGTCACTGAAATTCCTACCAGGTCCAAACACTGGTGAAGCAAATTGCCAGATTACAGCATTTTGCACCACAGCAACCAGATTTTACAAGGGTTGCACATCCAAATAAATGCCCTTGGGGAATCCATTCATCTAACAGCTGGAAAGGTGACACTTGCCATTTGGAAACTTTCCTGTGAAGATTGCTGTAAGGCTTTCCCATTAGCTTCCTGGTGAGGCTGTAAGGTTGAATAAGCTGCCTTGAAACCTGCAAAGGGTAACAGAAATGCTCTAATATCCCAAGTCTGCCTGATTTAAAATTCTAATTCTCACGCCATGACTATTCAGATTTTTTCCAAAGTATTAAATACACTCCAGAGGAAAAAAAAAAAAAAAAAAAAGCTTTGAGGAGGAAGCAACATGATGAAGGAGGGTTTTATAAATTATGCCTGTATTTCTAAGAGATTGAATAAGGAGACAAAAAGGAGGAGATACCTTCTCTCCCCTACCACAGTTACCCAAAATCACTGTGCATTGAGAAATTAAGCAAGTGGGTCAGGGATTAAAGATGTTTCACACTCAGCATTTTCATAGGGTCTAAGAAGGCAGGACACAAACAGTGCTTTAGAACAAGTGCGAAAAAATATGCACAGATACTAACAACAAGCTTTCAGTTGAAGTATTTTTAGGAAGTGAAATCAGACCCCAACAGCATGAAATTGCACAAACATGCAATCAGAGAGGCTTTGAGCAGATGGATGGGGGAGAAAGACATTGAGCTGTTACAGTCCCAACTTCAGTTGTTCAAATCTCTTTATGTGGGAGAATGAATCATGTATCATGTTTCTTAAAAGTTCCCTGCACTACGAACACACTTTTTGTCATCTGGTTCTCCAGGCTGTGTTTCTGTCTTGGGAGGTTTCTTTTCAGCTCCTCTAGACTTTGTGTTCTTCTACTAGAAAAATTAGGACAGAGTCAGCAACATGCAAGCAGAATCAAAGGGAGACATGTGGTTACCACATTTTTCAAGTCTGTACAACTTACATTTCTCAGGTAGATTCTCCTTTGCATTATTTGCCTCTGTGCATTCAATGTTTAGTTTTTGTCAAGCTCTTGTATCCAGTTCATCAGTCTCATCAGAGCAAACTCGGGTTCCAGTGTAGATAACCTGAGTGTCCTGTAAACTGCTAGTAAACTAAAAATGTCTTGTGCAGGTAACAACACTGGCAGCAGTTAATTTTTACTTTATGCACTACTGGAAGATTTTACTTTTTAATACTTATGGAGCTCACTCCTTTTCCCCAATTACCCAATTAGGCCTTCTGCTCTCAGTGTCTGTTGTGCAGGGAAGCTTACTACCCTTGAGTGGAAATTCAGAGCTGGGGCCAAGAAAATGTTGTTTGAATTTTAGTGTTAAGATAATATAAGAAAGCTGAGTTCATCTACCCAGATGCTAATATGCACCCCAAGCTGAATGAATCTGTAATGTTCTAATCACCAGATAATCTAGGTATTAGTTACTCAAGATTTGTATAATTAAACCACACTGAAATTATTTTTAGAAGTATCTAAAAGCAGATAAAACTGGGAGAGAGAAAAATACTTTTGAAGAAGTCACCTGGATGTATCTGTGCATGTACCAGGAAGCTTGTTTGCCATCGTTCACGGATTCCACTGTAGTATTGGCAACACCACCAATGTCGCCCCCTGCAAATACCCAGGGCTCACTTGTTTGCATCGTTTCTGGATCTACTTCAGGGAGACCCCATCTGTTAAACTTGATAGGTGCCATGGCCTCTCTGACTGTAATTAAATAAATGACAAATATGTTAATAAAAGAAAGAAAAAACTGTTGATAAAATCTGTCAAATATATGCTGATAACAGTAAGAAAATTTAATGTTGAGGAAGATATCTCTCATTGAAGTCAAAGCCATCCTGACTTAATATTCAAACTCAGAACATCCTGGAAGAAAGGCTCCCTTCAAAACTTGTTACAGATATTAAGAATAAAACCATAAAACCACAATCAAAATTAAATGGTTACAAGAAGACAATATATTTTGTATCTTTTTCATTACCATTTCTGACTTTTTTTTAGAGCTTGTATTAAGAGATCTTAAGATTTTTCATGCTGTTAGAAAACAGCACATATAGGCATTTTGCACATGAAATATTGTCCTCCAAATAATGTAGATGTGAAAATAAAAAAATATTTTTATACTGCATGGCATTATATGTATGTCATTAAATACACATAAATGCTCAGAAAAATATTCTGTTAATATTTTTTAAATTACTATATTCACAAGGGACTTCAAAGTAGCATCATTAAGAGAATAATCTTTTCAATAAATATTTTTAGCAAATTTTGATGGCATCTATCAAAATAGGGGATGCTATATAGCTTTGTCTGCAGTAACTGAACATTCTGCAATAAAACGCAGCTTAAAATTGCAATGTCCCTCAGGGACATACCACTGGCAGATGCAGATTGCCAAGGTCAATTAAACTGATGTAGTTACACTGTCATAAATGTAAAAGAGAAACCTGCCAGTTTAAGATGAAGATTTCTCCAATACAAAGGAGAAAGTCATGGTACTGTCCCAGCACACACCTCAGTACAGAGCAAGCCTCAAACACAGCTTCCCCACACATCACAGGGACGGGATTTTCATCCAAGGCTCTGTGTGTCCTTTCACACATACTAGAAGTGTATTTCAAAGTGGAGGCTATGTATAATCAGGGGCAAAATAATTAAACAGGAAGCAAGGCACAAACATTGCCACCTCTTTGTCCCACCTACGCCCTCCTCCTCAACCATGGCATTTACAAACACATCCAGAGGACTCAAATTCAAAGGAACTTTTTGCAACTTGTTCAGAAGCCCAAGTCAGAGAAGACAGTTCTAAGCTGAAAGACTGTAGCAGATTTTCTACCAGAAGTATTTAATCTACATGCAAGACCTATTGCTTGCACAGTCCCTCCCACCTGGCATATACATGCGGCTTAAGTTGACAAAAAGAAATTTTTGGGTAGCAACAATGTCAAAAACTTAAGAAATTATTTCCTGTAAAAATAACTAAATTACTAAAAGATCAAATGGAACACAACTTCAGACTGAGATATTTTTCATCTGGAAAATGAGGGGTTTGGTTTGTTTGGGTTTGGGCTTTTTCTGTTTGTGTGGGCTTTTTTAAAGGAAACAGTTGGCTGATAGCAGTTTTACCAAAAATCCTTCAGAAATCAATACATTAACTTTCTCTTTGTGCCTCAGACTGTCTGTACTTCAAGAAAGCTTTTGATCATCTCATATTTGTCATATATAGGATAACTTATTGCATGCAGTGGTACCATCTCAGCGTGTGGTCCAGACAGCTCTCACAAGTTAAATATGTACAAGCTTGTAAAGACATGTTTGGAAAAAAACAGGAAAACTTAGTACTGCAGGATTTGGTAGTGGGGATTTAACAGATGAGTTCTGTCTGAGACAGGACTGAACCACAGTGAAGGAGTCTGAGGACAACATGCTGCCAAAAATGTAGTTTTCCAAAAGAAATGATGTAAAACTGGAAGTTCTGACTACTTATTTCATCTTGTGGGAAAATAGGGTATTACCTCTGCTATCCTGTACCTATTACATTTCTCAAATATCTTTGAATTGCTTTGTTCTAAAATGGCTGTCTGGACATAATTATACCAAAAGCTTTCTGAGTGTGAACAATGCCCAACATATCTTCACCTGAAACATCTGTGGGGATTTGTCTGCCTGATCAGTAGTTTTAAAATCGAGAAAGAACATTTCCCTGGTGGCAAGGTTGACACAGTATCCAACTGCTATTTCTTTCTTATAATCTCAAAGATTTAGGCTATATTAAAAAAAAAGGGCATGGTTCAAAAGCATTTTATATAAGAGCTCCTAACATCCTCACAATTTGGATCTGATACCTGGTGCAGCTGGGAGGCTGAAGGGACCACCTGCACAAAGAAGGGGAGAACTTTTGGCTTCAGAAGGGCAAGTCCCCTCTCCACCCCTGCAAGGGTGAGAGAGAGCCCAAGAGCCAAAGGTGAGCTTGAACTATTGGTTCTCTGAATTGGTGTTTGACACTGAACAAGAAGAAAACCAGATATTTAATGTTTGGTGCATGATTTGGGAGACAGGTGAAGAGTATCGTCAAACACCCTCACCCTTTCAATTTCAGCCTTCAAAGTTTAAAACTAACGTATCTTTTCCCTTGAAAATTCAAACTACAATCCTGTGTTTGTGTTGCCGTCTCCTACCCAGCCTAGAGAGATATATATCACTTGAAAAGATCCTTCTGGATGAAAGACAACATACAATTTAATTATTCTACTACTATCAAGTGATGCTAACACAAATAACACCAAACAAAAGGACAGTGCTGAATATATTTTCCAAATTCGCTATATTCACAGAGCAAACAAACACAAATGGAAACACAGCAGCAAATTATAGCATTTGCAAAAACAATATTAAAATATAAGTGAATACAGAAAAAATATTTTAATTAACAAAACAAATCAAATGGAAAAGATTCCTCAAATAAAGCTTTAAAAGTGAGTCTCTGTGTGACTGCCATGACTAATTATGCATCTATGTAATGTGTGTTCAATTTGGGCTTATTTAAATAGCAGAAATGCTCATTAGCTGCAGTATATCTGTGAAGCTTCAATAAACAGTTTAATGGTTTTTATGTTTAACCAATTTTGTAAGTTCCTATAATTTTAGCTTTAGTAGCTCATTAATGTTATTTTTGATATCCATCTTACAGAATTCCTTTAAAGAATAGTAGCATTACTTCTGAAAAATACAAATATACTGTAACTTTCTTAATCTAAAATGTGTAACAGCAGCTGTCATATGCACTAACAGATTAACTGCTGACATTGCCCAGTCTAAATGCCCAGCAAATAAAGAAAAGCACAATCGTATTTCCAACATTCTCTACTCCACTACCATCCTGAACAGGATTAAAGTGTGGTTTGACTGGATAAAGCTGGGTCTAGTTACAGTGGGTGAGGGTCCTGCTGCAGGCTGCTACTGACTTTGTTTTCTGTCACCAGCAAGCAAATGTGACTGATGTCTATCAACTCAAAGAGCAGAATTTCTGCCCTAAGTAAACAGGGCTTTAGAAATCATCACAAAGCCACTTTTGGGTATTGGGAATGGGTAAGTATTTCAGAGTGTGGAACTGCTGCACCCAAAATCATTCAGCAAACCTATTTGTGGAGGAAAATCCTATTCCAAATGCCTCAGCAGAAAAACCCCTACCTATTTCAACAGGAGTCTTTTGAACGTATATAAATTTCAGTTTTATATAACATTTTTTTTTACAAATCTGGTGCCTGTAAGCCTGTTGGTGTGAGGCAGATGCTATGCTAGCAGGGAGATGCCAGGGTATTCCCAGCTGGGGTCTCTTCCTCCCCTTTACTCTTTCATTAGGTAGTCAGTACTCTAAGGTCAAAGTTACCTAGTTGTCTGAGCAGGCTCTATGAAGAAACTCAACAGTCCTTCCAAGTTCCAGAACTCCTGATTTCTGTGCCATTTGGAATTCTGTATTTGATCAAAGGAAAACTAAAATATTTTTCACTTATGATGTCTACAAGCTTTATTTCCTTTATTCCCTAGGAAATGCTTCTCAAACTGTAGAAATAAAAATTAACTATGAGTGGGTTAAAGCATAAAATTGTAAACAACTTGGGAAAAGTTATCTTTACTGTATGCTGAACTCTTCTAGGGGAGCAGTAAGCCCAGGGTTTGCTGCTGCAGTTTCCAAGAAAGACGACAGTTGTACTAAAAGGAAAAGCAAAATATCTGAAAGTTGTGATGGATTCCCAGAATTATGAAATAAAATTTTGTCCTTCAGTCACGATGCAATAGCTAGCTACTAACAACACTTTCATAAAACACATTTGGTTCACAAATATCTTACTATTTCTGGAATTTTTTTACAAAAGCGGTACTTGGATTTTGCTTGGATATTTTTTCATTTCTCTTTTTTGATGTTCCAAGAAAATTAAATAGACATTATCATGCTAATATTCAGTGTTCTGGTTATATGGGAATTCTTCCTCTTTACTGCTGCCTGCTAAACAGTGTCAAACTAAACTTAGGTTGCCAGACCCCTATCCTGGCTTAGTCCTTTGTTCTGCACTGAATTTTGTAGTGTATTTTGAGCACTATTTTCCATACTTTCTCCATAGTTCTCCTTGGAAATTCATGACAATAAATCAGAACAAGGGTATTTGTAACAAAATTTAGCAGTCCAAAAGTATTGTTCCCTTTGCTTATCAGAAGGAAATAGGTTAGGAAAGGGTTATCCAAAACCAACAGGACTGGTGTTAAGTAGGATGTAGAGATTGAACACTGTGTGAGGAAGCACACAGAATTGCAATTGCATATGTTGAGTAGTCACAATTAGGAATGGTGACAGAAGATATTTCAGTAATTCACTAATACATTGTAAGCCTCAAAAATAACAAACTAAGCAAAAAATCAAGAACCAAAGGAAAAATACAAAATTCCTCTCACAGCTCTTTATTTTTGTGGGTCAGTTAGGACGGCTTGAAGGCTCTGGTGAGCTTAGCACTTAAAATAAAGCAGCTTGTACTTGCAAAAAAATTTTTCTTCAAGAGGAGGCAAAACATTTTTCTTACTCCATCTGCAGTAGTTGGATTTCAACCATTTGTTGGGCTAGTTTTTTACTAGTTTCAGTAAAATGGTAACCTTCTTAAAACACTAGAAGGCAACTCCCCTGTTTCATCTATAAGCAACTCCAGGAGCATAAAATGAAACCAGGAGTCAATTTTTTAAAGTAAGTGACGCATTTATATGATTCCCAACAGGAGGATGAATACCCACTGGAAATGTTGCTTAAAAACACTATCGGCATTTTATTTTAACAAAATAAAAAAGACTAAATACCCATTGCAAATGCATGGAATCTCAGTTGCAAATTTAATAGTTACCATGCAATAATAGGAAACATCTTGTTGGGGATAATAGACTAGAAAAAACTTTCTAACCTATGAGCTATTTCTGCTCAGTCACCCACACACTTATGGCTTCTTATAAAACTTTCCAACATGAGCATCAAGGCTGCCCTGAACACTTTGTTGAACTGGGGTTAATTCTAATTTTAATCTCTCTGGTTTTGACAGTATTTTCTTTATTCTTTTATCAGTAGAACCAGCTTTTATAGGATATAACGTGCTATCTTAGCCCATACCAATACTGCACTTGCAGTTCCCCGAGGTGCCTTACAAATTAGGTCAATTGATAGAGCTCTTTGTATGAGCAGCAATTAACATGTTTATTCAACCTGCACCTGAGTCACCCAGTCACAGAATAATTGAGATGAGAAGGGCCCTCTGGAGGTTGCCTATTCCATTCCCTTCAAAGTTAGATCAAGTTCCAAGTCAAATCAGTTTGCTCATGGCATTGTCCAGTTTTGAGTACCTCAAGTATTTTCATCTCCCTCTTTTGATGGGGAATACCCAAATATTTTCATCTCTTGTATACAGAAGTGTACTTCATTTAGAAAAACCAATCAACCACACAAACAAAAAAACACAACAAAACACTAAGATGATGTTTTGTGTCTTTTTTTTCTTTTTCATTTCTTTTTGTTATGTACACTGAAGTAGTCTGGCGTTTTGGTTGTAATCCAGCTCAATGGTGAAAAGCAAATTTGACATTCATTAAGACAGCTTAAAAAAAAAAGGCAACTGAAATGGTATGCTCAAAATAAGCACTCAGTGCACTCAAGTCTTAGTTTCTTTTCACTTTCACAACATTCAAAACAATGACGTGCATTTTTTCCTTTTTATTTGATTTCTCTTCTAACAGCAGTTTTACCCAAAATACAGCGTGAAACTGAGGTGTTTTGCTCACCCCAAAGTAAATGACTCTTCTCTCATGATAAGCTCACTGCATGACTGTTCCCCTCCCATTTTATGTTCCTATTAAAAACCTCTCCACAATTAATTTAGACTCTGAACATGCCCTAGGAAATACAAGACTGCTACAGTACTATGGCGAAGCAGCACAGTAAGTTCAATCTTTTAATTGAGGTAATTTTTAACGTGGGAGAAAACAGAATCACTTCTGTATCATGGGGTCTATGAATCACACCAAAATATATTGATTGCATAGGTTAATATTGATTTACCACATGAGATTCTAGAAAACCTTACAAAAACCTAAGCACAGGGTTTTGAAAACAACACCAACAAAATTTGCCAAAATTCTCAGTCAATGCCATCAACAGAATAGTTAATGAATCTCCTATAAAAAGTCTTAAATCTTCTTCTTGCTTCCTGGAGGTTAGACTGGGCCCGGAAACATGACCCACAAGAATACCAGAGTCTTTCCACAGCAATACAGCCCCAAAAGGAGTGGGAGTCTGCTCTCTCCTGTGCCCTGCAGAGCAGGAGGCAGCAGCAGGCCAGCAGGCAGCCCTGAGTAATGAGCACTTTAAATAGCTGGGTGCAGTCACTGTCTAGAAACAGCCTAGGATGCAAAAAACTACCCCCAAACATTAGTACCACATGCAAAGAGGATTGCTCCTGGTATTCACTTCACATGTTCCTCAAAATACCAGGCTGATCCTTCTAAACCCAGGAGAGGGTTTAGACCCTTCTCATGGTTGCACAATGGTTTACCATTCTATACAACAGGATGTAGAGCAGGGAGCGCCAAGTACATCATTCAGGTTTAGAGCCTGCTTACATCACTTTGGATTTTCCATTTTCCTTGATTGCAAAATTCACAAAAGAACATTATGCTAAGAAATTTTGAGTATCAAATTTCCTGGTCTTGTGCAATCTGAGGCACTTGCCAAGTACTCTGTGAGAGCATTTATACCCAAAGGACCATGACAACATGTCACAGGTTAATTGGCTGGCATGACCATGCCTGGAGAGGCAGGCACACTGTTCACTAAGGCTTTCAGAATCTCCTAACCTAGATGACCGTCTCCAAGCTGAAGACCTTGGCATTTTATCAATGTGTCTTCTGCTGAGTCAGTGTTTTTAAGTTCTGAGGCACATCCGATATATGCGCCTGAACTTCTAAAGTCTAACCTAGTGTCAGAGGAGAACAGGCTAGACGCTGCTCAGTTCCCATATTCTTAACTGTATTCATGTTCATCTCTCTGCTAAATGCAGAAAATTCATCCAATCTTTGAAATGTCATCAATGTGCCAATTTCTCTATCTTTAATACACAATTAAGTATTTGCTAATTTTTAAAACTAAACCTTGTAAAGTGCACCTAAGAAGTATCGTGTAAGAGAGAAGTCAGTTCTCTTATATATGCACAAGAAATAAGTAATACCCAGACCAGCTGAACCAGAATAATGAATGTTTCAATGCCTGTTTAATTTGCTAGGGTAAAAAAAAAAAAAAGAAAAGATATTTCAGAGATCAGATCAGTTCAGTTTAAAGATGTAATATAATGAGTTTCTCTAGAGTTAATTAATGAGACCAGAAGAAATTCCCAAGAGTTTCTTTGAGATCCCACTTGCACTGAGAAGAAAAATACATGCTAAGGGACTGTACTTCTATGCTGAGTTCCAGCTCTATACAGCAATATGCAGAGAACTGCCTAGTTACCAGACCCCCAAGTCTTTTTCTAAAACATGTACCTGAAGGACAAACTCCTGTAAGAGGACCAGCAGTCACAAGCTGAGTAACCTCCAGAAGATCAATTTCACAAAACAGTTAAAGGACAGGACATGGCTACAGCTACAAGAACAATCTGTATTTGCAGTAGTCAGGGTTACCTTTATTGTCACTTAAAATGGAGCCAAAGGCACTGATCACCACATCGGCTTTCAGACGGACAACCTGATCCTCATCTTCCTTCCAGTTTCCATCGCTGTCTTGTTCAGTTCGAACAAATTCCATAGCAACAATTTGCCCACCTTTTAGAACAACTTTCCGAGGAGAGAGGAAAGGCAGAAATTCACACTTCTCTTCCTTTGCAAGTTCCATCTGTAGAGTAGAAGCAATAAAATATATAACTTTAACATGCTGCATTTTCATGGAAAAAAACCGCAAACAAACCAACCAGAAAACATTCTTTGACTCAAGGTGTTACCATGGATTCTTCTACAGCAGAAATAAGCTGTGTCCAGTAGGCAGACAGTCATCTTACTGTCAGCTTCAGAGCCTCTCATGCTATCAAATCAAGCAGTGGCAGTAGGTAAATTTTCAAAGCAAATATTTATCCAACATATTTTCTTATTTTTCCATTACTTTGAATATGCTTAACTTCTTTGAGGGCAAAAGTTTTCTCTTATATATATATATCCATGTCTTTTAAGAACTGGCTTCCTATTAACTTAGTCCATGCCCTGATTTGTGTTTATTATGACTTTAAGATTCTATTAAATGCTGACTACCATGTACAAGCAACAGTTTTCTGAGTGACAATTTAGACCTAAGATCTTCTGAATCTCTGCCGTGGTAAAACTGCTTAAGTCAATCGTCTTCAGAATTTGACTGTCTCTATCTACACAACTTTTTTGAATATGTATATCCCACCTGACATGATTCTATCATGGCCATTACTAAATGGTCATGTTTTATTTTACTGTTTTCAAGGCCCACTGCATGATTGGATGAGTACAAACATTGACAACTTTTAGAAGTTTACCCAGGCTTCTACAAAAGTTTTTGGTTTAGATTATATCAAGAATCTGTGTAGCACATGGGTCTGTGCAATGTCTTTAGTAATCTCATTGTGTCTAGAACTCTTGACTGAAGTGCAACAGAAGTAAATCATGCACCAAGAAACCCTCTATTACTTTCTTTGCAGCTCCACTCCCCTTCTGGAAGATCTAAGGTTCCTACCCTCTCAAAACAGACAACCAAACTACCATAAATCTCATGATAAAGATGCATTAGATGGTGTGCTATTCTCAAGTATATAGAAGTGTAACATACCAAATTAATGAAAACAGAAAAAGACCATCAAAATAAGAAAAAATAATCTGCAAAAGACCTCGTGTAGTACATACAAACTGAGGAAGCAGAGTAATTTCAAAATGTGCAGATGACCTGATAAATGCCGAAGCGCAAAGCCAAACTAAAAACCAAACTGAACGCTGAAATATGTGATGAATTAACATTGCTTCACTGTCACTGGCAGTGATTCAAAGGCAAAATCACTCTAAGTAATTTTCTTACCAGAAAGAAAGGAAAGAAAGGAAGCCTCACAAGGCAATGTCAGAATCACTGGGATTCCTTAAACAACAGCCAGAAGGTATCATTCTAGGATCTAACCACGATCTCAAGAGCCACCTACAATACTCTAATGGCTGTTTGATTCCAAGATTGAAAAATTTAGTTCATTTCCTATCTTACAAGAAACTCTATCCCCTGCTTGCAAATACATCTCTCTGACTTGTCAGCAAACAGATGCAACAGTGGAAAATTATTTAAATAGACAGCAGACAAAGTGAGCCTCAGATCTTTAATGAACATTCATACATTTTAAGAGCATTTTTATAAGCAAAGCCTTTAGAGATGTCTGTTAAGTACCTCTAGCACACTTTGAGGCCACACAGAAATAACTAAGATGCCTCCTCAGAAATGCTGCTATTCAATTTTACCTCTTCTGGGACAGCCCTGATATGAGTGAATCCCTTCCTGAAGACCACAAACACACGACGAGCTCCGCAGCGCAGAGCAGATGTTGCACAGTCAAAAGCAGTGTCTCCTGCCCCGAGTACAATCACAGTTCCATGTATTGATGGCAATGGAGAGTGACAGCCACACATCCCTGAAAGATAAAAGGAAAACCCCATTTTCAAGTAGGGAAACCATTTCTGCATGACAGCTCAAAAGGTACTTGTACTCAAAGCAGTGTAAAATTGCATCTTACAGTTTCCAAGCGTGGAGTGTCACTATCAAATTATTCTGCTCCACTGAAAGACAGTTTTATTCCCCCTTTTCAGATATGCTCATATACATAATTTCATAGTCAATACTCTAAGCAGCTGCATCTTTCTATTGAGAAAGAATTCACATGACAACATGTTTGTAGGGTTGTGGGTCCTGTCAGGTTGAAACTAGAATTTTGAGATCTTTTTATTCAAAAAGTTTCTCTCTCATCAGATTAATTATCCTCCCAGCTAAAAAAAAAACAAAACCCAAAAAACAAACCAGAACAAAATAACAACAACAAAAAAGATGACCAGTTGTCGATAGTTACAGTTTTGTGTAATAGAATACCAACATCAGTCCCCTCAGATTTCTATAAAGCACTGACACTGTTCTGGTTGTGACATGATTCTCTGAGGCTATTCATCAGCTGAACATGAAGAAAAAGAATATTATTACAGTAATTCCTAGCTTTTCCAGTGGAAGAAAAATGTTTTATCTATAGTAGTTTTCTACAAATAGTTTGTAAAAAGTTACATGTAGAAAATGACAACATTATGTGTTTATCGTCTACAGCTTGTATTTGATGACTCAATTAAACAAGAAATAGTTAAGTAAAATTGAACTGTGTCTGTTCCCTGGATGAGACTGCACTTTATCACATTTAAGTACAAATAACTGTTGATTAGGCAAATGGTTGTAACTTGAAAAATAATGACATAAATAATACAAAGCTACATTCTCACCGAGTCCAGAACAGCCAGGAGGCTGGAACTAAGCTGGCCATTTGCCTACTGTACTTTAACTCAAGGATTCTAATAGCACATTTTCACATGTAATTGTGGAACACAAGTATTATTGAAGTAAAAAATCCATTTCATTTAGACATATAAGCAGAGTGAGAAACAACATCCTAACACACCTATTCTCTCTCCATTTGAAAAATGCTTAATGTATAACAAATGCTATAATTTTCCACCCTCATTACGTGGCGTCACATTTACTTTTATTTAATAGGATTCTTAGTCTAAAATTCTCACTAGACTTTTCTCATTTATTTTTAGTGAACTTAATACTTCATAAAAATTGAGCAGTGGAAAAAGCACAAGTGAAGCAGGGGGGCTGGCAGCTCAGAGTGCCATTAGAGTATGAGTCTAGAAAGGATCAGTCAGAGCAGCCCACTTTGCTCTTGGGAACACACTCCTAAGGTAAATTCACAGCTATGTATTTGTGAAGGGAAAACCCTTTTGGAGGGAAATATATTAACAAGTGCCATTCAGAATTAATAAGCAGGCAGAATATGTATTTTACCATGAATAAGTCTATTATGCCTATTATTTAGATAACTGTCACAGTGAAAAAAGGAGAATAGAGTAGGATGTAGTACGTGTATATTTGATTCTAAAATTCCATGCCTTAGAGAGCAAAAGGTGGCTATAGCTACAGACAGACACTAGGAAAATTAAGTAAAAGAGACCATGTTAATTAACAGACAACACCAAAGAGCTATCTATTACTGTCAATCAGAAAAGGTTAGTTCTTCCAAGTTCATCCTTTTTCCCATTGTAGACTCAATACAAAAAAAACCCCATACTATCACATATGCTAGTAAATCAAGAGGGCTACTTTGCAATATTTTGAAATATGTGGATCACAGTATACAGATCCTCATGCAGGCAGGTGACTTACATATCTTTATGTACAACTGCTACATACCTTCTCAGAATTCCACAAAGTATTTTTAGTCACATTGTTTCAAGAGAGGATTGTTTTGCAGAATTCACTTTTCCTTTGTTAATCTACGAATGTGCTGCATATTCTCAATCTGTTTAACTTTTAAACATCTCTGTCTTCAAGAAGAAAACCCAAAAGCTCACCCTTTTCTCCCAAATCATTTAAGAATATTTTGAGCTTAAGAAAACAGAAATAAGCATTTGATGAAAAAAGCATAAAGACGGGACAGATGGGATGCAGAATTTAACTTTTCAAATATTTTGCATTAAATGCAAACTTTAATATATAAACTTTACTTTTATAAGCAGAATAATATGCCACAGAATACATATACCTCAAAAGTGTTAAGAAAAGTCTACTAAATAAGCAGGCAATATGATGCTAAAAGAAATTTCTGAATGCTGAAATGAAAATCAGTTCATAGATAAAACAAGTTCTATTAAGTCATATGTAAAACACCACATTCTGTCCTAAGTAAAAAGAAAAACTGTACATTCATTTCTTTTTTGTCTGGAGAATCTAAGCCATGGAGAAATGTGGCATAGAAATCACATATTTGGAGCTTATGATTCATTTTCAGGGACACTGAAAGCATCTGTACTCCCTAGGGAGCAAATGCAGCTATCTCTGTGCTCAAAGAAAGATGTGAAACCATAATACAAGGCTGCATTTGGTGCCCATGAACTGAGCACTTTCTTATTAACTCCTGTCATACTCCTGTTGTCCTGAGTCTTAGACTGTAAGTTCACTGGGCAAGGAACTAGTGCTGATTTAAATGTGTCTGTAAAACCTGCAGCACCTGACTTGGGATCAAGTAAAAGAATTTATCAACAATCTATAAATCAACTGCTTATGTAAGTCAACACCTTTTTTAATATCAGATTTTTTCAAACTATCTTATATATACTATTTTATCAAGATACTTTATACAAAGGAGAAGCTTATGTCATCTTTTGACTATAATTCAAAAAGACAAATATATTAATATATAAAATATATATTATATAAATAACAAAATAATTATTAGGGGAAATTATTTGCTATAAGTTTAGATTTGCATATATGATTATTCAGTTTATAATCTCTGGGACTAACTTTCCTGACCCTGCTCCTGAGGTTGCCACTCACCAAAAGAAAACCCTGTCCCAGACATATTCAGTGGAAGGTACTTTGTAACTGCTGGATGTGCTGCTTTGTAGCCAGACAGTTCAATATAGTAATACCTGCTAATGACTTATTGAATGTGATTATGACAAGAATATGGTTCACACACCTGGTTTACTTGCCATTGCTACCAAAGGTAGGAAGTCTTTAGATGTGTAGAATCCTTGATTCATTCTCAGTCCTTGGAATATACTGTCTCTGTTTGGTTCTGGCAAACCTGAAATAGATGTTTTATGGCACATGAGAATTACACAGGAAATTTTAGTGACCAAACATATATTCTGAATTACACACATATTCTCAAAAACATTTGCCAATACAAGCACTTTTACAAACCCTTAGACGTTTCCAAAGGCATATTGCAAACGATCACATTTGTAGTCTGCAGCTTATATAACTGGTGATTGTTTAACAGCACAGGCACTTGAAAATCAGGTTCCTCAACAACATGCATACTCGTACAACTCAAAACAAAACAAATGCAGGGGAAGGGATCAGAGAGAACAGGGTGCAAAACCAGATAATACAAATGAGGCAGTAACAAACAGCTCAACTGATGAGGGGAGGAGGACAAATGGCAGTGCTGTAGGTCTGACCTGTGAATATTTGTATGCCATCATTTTTTTGCCATTCTTGATTATTTTCTCAAAAACCTTGAAGTCCTGATTGGCTGACATTTATTCCTAGTTGTTGAAAGCACACTTCTAGACAGAATCCGTAGGATATGGACAAGGATTTACTTCCCAACTATTAATAGCAACAAATACCTTTCAGTTAAAAGAAAGCAGCAAAAAGCACCTTCCAATTACCAAAGAACATAATCTCATTTTGGTGTGAATGGCTGGACAGCACAAAAAGCCAGCCCAGCCAACACACCAGTTAAACCATTTTATTCATGCAAATGCAATCAGGGTATTTTCAGCAGTCTCAACTTTCATATTTACATCTAAAACCCCATAATATTATCAGAAGTATGCTAATTAATAATTACATACTGAAATGGAGTAAATGTCAACAATTTTTCTAAGAAAACATACTATCACTGAGGAATCCTCAGAGCAAGCAGGAAGAACTGCAGCATACAAAGCAATCTGTATTCCCTCCATTCTCAGGCATGGGTGGCAGCAGACTAATTACTCCTCTTTGAGACATACTGGTCTGGAAAACTCTAATAACACAATTTTAGCATCTACAATAATGCAGAATTGCATGTTGAGGAGCACTTTTCCAAATAGGGAAGGTTTGGGATCTTTTTCTATTAATTAAGAAACAGAAATCTGTCTTATTGCAGCATATGGCCAGAAGTACATAATGAGAAAACTTAGTCCTTTTTCATGAGTTACCTATATGATGGAAGTTTTTCAAACCTCTAGAACTCTGAATAAAGTTACTACAATACTAGAAAAATAAAATACGTTTTAGATTTATTAGTTTCAGTGAAGTTAAACAAAATATATTCTCAGTGAATTCAAAATGCTTACAAGCCAAAAAGCAAATTAAAAAATCCTGAAATTTGATCTCTATTTATAAAGAAAACTCATGACTCAGTTGCTGAACACCCAGCTTTAAAACCAACACTGATCTATAGTTGGATATTGAGAAAAATAAGGTTAAAAAATACTAGCACGTCCTGAACTTCAAGACCTTTGAATGCTGTACTTTCTGGGTAGACTGGAATTTCAGCTAATGAATAATGAATAATGGATATCTTAAGAGGCTGCCAGAAATACTTAGTACTATTGAAAGTACAATATGTAAAATGCATTAAAGAAACTATTTTTAAAAGGGCATAGATTTTCCTCTATGTATATATTGCAAAATCATCTATGGAAAGAAGAGTACCTCAGAAAAAGCTCTCAGTGACTGCCTGCAGGCAGAGGACAGAGTTATGCAACCATTTCTATGGAGATATCCATAAACCAACTCAGAGGCCTCAGTTTACACTTGGGAGAAACTCTCTTGTCATTAGTGGGATGTGCAGCCTGCATTAAAGATCATTTCCTTTCCACCTAATATGTATCTCCATTCAAACCCAAAGAGAAACCCTCAAAATATTTTTCTCACTTTTTTTTGCTGCTTTTATTGTCTCCTAATGAAAACTATTTGGTCTCTAACAGCATCAGTACATTAGCTCCCATAGGCTGAAAAAAGAGTATAATAAAGGAAGTGTTGCAATGTTCTTTGTCTAGGTTCATCACTAGTTTTGTATCACTGAAATCAAAGGAGTTGGATTAAGAATGCATTAGGCTCAGTAATGTTTAGCCTGGTTGATATGACCAAATAACTGCCAAAGAAGTAGTCAATATACGTGTCATTATCTGCTATTTATTTTACTATTTTCATTTTGCTGAAAACTCTCTGAAAAACAGTTTTATGATATTTACATTTGAAGGAAATGGAGGGGATTTCTTCTTTTATACTTATAAACACTTAGCACAGATTGAAGCTCTTTGCTAAGCACCTGCTGGAAGTTGTATTGTACTGGATTCTGATGCATCTCCTTTTGCTGTTCAGTATTTGCTATTGTAATGACTGCATTTACTTTTGTTAAAATAGAGAGATTTAGTACTCTTTGAGCCACTAGGCAAGCTAAAAAAGAGGCAGACTGAGGCAGACAGAGAAAGAGATCAAGAACAGATAAGGTTCACTTTAGAGACACTATTTCATAATAAACATCCACCTCACAGAAGTGTGCTTTACAAACAGATCAAATATTGATAAATAGCCAACAGCCTCTTGGGAGCGAGAATATTTAACAAAAAAAACAAAAAAAACAAAAAACAAAACCAAACCTGTAGAGAAAAAATGCAGTTTTAAGCAAATAGTTTGAGAGAAGAAATAAAATTTTTTAAAAACCCAGTCACCTATGAAAGACACAATTTAGGTCAAATGATGAACCAAGAGAAATACTCTTTGAAGATAAATCAGAGAGATCCTTTAGAAAAAGGGAATTCACACACTAGTACAAAATAGCCAAGAGCCACTCAAGAAAAAAATCCCTAGGAAAAATAAGGTCTTTTCCCTAGCTTTTAGGCTGAAGCCGAGTAAGTCAGTTCTCTGCTCTCCAAATCCACTTGCAAGCCATCGAAAAAGATGTTTTTATTTATTATTTAGTATTTCATGTTCTGAAACAATTTATCACTATCCCACATCTCCCATTTTTAAATAATCTGTATCAAAATCTAGTGATAACAGTTTTTTCCTTCCCCTGCACTGAAGAACAATTCTTCTGAAGGGAAAGCAAGAGGAGGCAGCTTAGAAAGGCAGCTCCCCTGGCCCCACAGGATTTGGATGGCCTTTGCACACCCTTATACAAGCAGAGGGCTATGCTGAGCCCCTCATCTTCTGCAGCCACAGCCCTGGGCTTCCTGAAGCCTCAGCTCCTTTGCTTGCTGATGCCAGGGAACAAGCTTCTGAAGCAACTGATATCCAAACCACGCAATGAAGCCTCATGGGCTGTGGAAAACTGCATTTACTAAGAATAGAGAAAGTAGAAACATTGTGAAAATAACAGCTTGCATGACAGATCTAGTTCAGCTTTGCAAAATCTAACCTAGACAGTCCCAATCTGGGTCAGGTGCAGCACAGAAAGCAATTCATCTTGATTCCTGAACCTCTGGTTTGCTGTGCTATGCCTTCCATCTCCAGATGCTCCAGCTGTCTCTCAGTAGGCATCACTACTATCCTTCATTCCTCCATTTGAACCCCACAACCTCTTCTCCAGTGTGCAATTTCTCAGCACCAAAGTCTCTCCCATGTATGACACACTGCATACCTTCCAAAGTCCTTAACCACTAAAATTGTGGCTTTGAAAAACACAGACTTTAACTTCCTATTTTTATATCCTTTATATATACATATAAATATATATGTGCACATATGTATTAGCAAAAACATCATCTGCCTCCTATTAAGATCTTGTACTCTCTGTTCTCACAATACTGATGCATATCAATTTTCTTCATGCACAGTCTCAAGTCCATAGTTTCCTTCTAAAGAAAATTTAGATACAATTCCCTAGTCCAGGTGAGATATGAATTGCTAAATGATTAGAGTAAATATGTCAGATGTACAAGACAATGTACCAGAGTGATTCACAGACACTGGAAGGGATTGGCTTGCAGAGCAGGGCACCGAGTCCACTCAGCTGCTGCACCAAATAAATCCAGGCATGTCAAGACATCAATCAGCTAAGTCTGCTACTACTGTAACTATGAGCCTGATCTGGTATGAGAAACTAAAGCAAGCACAGCCACTGCATATCTATCTACTATTTTGATCAAATCCCCTCTCCCCAGCAACAGCCATGCTTCTGAGCCTGAACTTACTGTTTGGATTACTTAAATCTGACATGGCTGGGCAAATTTGTGGTTTCAAATAAACTTCTCAACCGATCTTAATAACTGACACACAAAATAAGCTCTCTTCCTTGATAAGGGTTAAATGTAGCTTTCACTGGCAGGTGACTAAAACCAACACCTCCAGACAAAAAAAAAAAAAAAAAAAAAAAAAAGTTTGTATTTTTTGTTTTAATTTTCTGAAAAGGATACGCTAAAGTAGATACAGAGCTAAGTTAATTTCCCTCTGAAGGTAAATTCTAAATCCACCATTTGTCTTCTGAAAGGGTTCTTTTGAATTAACAGAAAAGCAGCATTTTGTCCCATGTCCCTGCCTTTTTACACACTGAGTGTTCCAACTTGCTCCTTGTGTGCCCATACAAAAATATTTCATATGCAGCATATCTGATGACATTTCACACTTGCCCAGAGACTTGCAGCTACAGGTACCATATGGTTGGACTGTGACTACAAAGGTACACGGCACACGGTAAAATCCAAGCACATAAATACTACTTTAATATTTCTGAATGCTCTGATCTTCTTGAACAAGTCCTTTTGTGGGCTGGGGAACTGGAGATCAAAATCTATATATTTAAACCAGTCTTATTTAATGTCACACAATACACGATATATATAAATTGGATCATGACTTTTAAATATGTTATTTTCTTGAATGAAAACACTGAAACCTGTAAACTTTCATAACTGTCAAATTTATAGTTTTACCTAGACATGGTAGAAACTACTTGTACACAGTGGGATATGCTCTACCTATTTGTTTCAAAGAAGCCACATTCACTCATATGCATCCTGCTAACATTGCTGTCCATGGGTCAATACTGCACAATTTAGAAATGAACTATATTGAAATGCATGATCCAAATACAGTACTTAAGCTGTGCCCCAGAGCTGATTGTACTAAACACACCACTACAATTCATGCTATGACATGCACCATGCATGGAACAGACAAACACTGGTATCTAGAGAGTAACTTTCTCTGCATTTTTAAAGGTTTGATACTGGGCATCTAGTCTTTCAGAAAAGTTGCAAATACTCTGCAAGTGCTCAGCTTTTCTCAAGGTCAGTCCATTAGTGATTAGCACTTCAATAAATACTTTTGAGGCTCGTATTTGTAAAGAATCTCTCTCCTTTTGCTGGAGATTGTTTTTTATGGGGACAGCTTTGTTACTTCCTGTTGTGATGTTCAATAGAGTATGTTTTCTAGGTGGTTGATATTTTTTTTGTTTGATATGTATGTCGATGGAGATAAGTGTTTTAATTACTTTTTTAATGTCTATGCTTTTGTATTTTCTCCCTCTCTCCCTTTATTTCCTGCTGTTGAGATTACTGCCTCATCTCCACAGCAGGTGGCTCCTTCAAATTTGTTTTCTCTGTAAGCCTGGTAGATTAATTTTGTAATATAACTGTTCCTTTTCTGTATTTTTTATTAATGATTTATTTTCTTTGGAAGAGGTATGCTTGCAAGGTTTTTAGGAGTTATTCCCTAACGATGGCTAAAGGCCTCGTTCATAGAAAATTAAAAGTAAAGGGAAAAAAGTAAAAGAACTACACTAGGGCTAGCCTTCTCTTACCCAAGTCAGAATGAACAGTGTGTACAGCATATGTGAAAACACCCTTCACGTCTACCAGCATGAGCCACACACAATTGCTGCAGGGCATTCTAAATTGAACAGCTATATCCATACCATGGCTTTTAAAAACATCTGAATAAGTAGTTGAACCTGGAAGCAATGCAGTCTCTAGGTCTCACACCTTACTTTGTTGCTAAATCAGACACAGAGACAAGTATCTGAACTCTTGCAAATGGCAACGAAAGAATAGGAATGAGGGAGTCAGATTATTTAGAACTTAATTTGCTCCTATAATTCAATTTCTCTTTGAGTACCAATTGTCCAAGCCCAGTTTAGAAGTAGCCAAAATTCACATGAGTTAGACATCAGAAAGTGCATATGGGAACGACAGGAAGAGTTCAGAATCAATCCCTGTGAGTGATGGAAATTAGGATTATGACAACACAATCAGTGTTGTCTGCCTGAGTGCGGAATACAAAACACTGCAGCAGCCTTGTGGTCTGCCCTCACCACATTTAGTGATCCCATGATTGGATTAGGCTGACATCTAAAGGTGAATCATTAGCCCCATCAGATATAGACTCCACCCCTCATTTGATTTTTATTGTAATCAGTTCAGCCTTACTCAAGGCTTCAGCGTATGCTCTACACCCTACCTCTAGTCTTAATTGCTGTTTTTATTTTTATTATGGTCATCTTATGGACCTGTGCTTTGAATTTTAATGGGGCAACACTCAAGTATGACTAAAATACTGTATTTTAATGAAAAACATCAGTGTTTCAAGATGATAAAACAAAGATCTGGAGAAATTATGTAATAATTTTTCAAATCTCAATATCTAGCTATTCATTTAAGTACCATGAAGATTTTGAACTCAACATTTTGAGCCCTTATCCTCTAAAAGCGCTCTTTTAAAATGCATACCTCAGAACTGAAGCATACAGTATCAGTAAGTGTTTTTAAAACATAATTCTTTAAAGGACACACTAGAAGAAGTGATACTAGGTTGTACAAACATATACAGATTTCTAAATTAAGAAACAGATGGTAATTCTAGCCTTTCTTCTGTGTTTGGAAACTGATACTTAATGTTCCCCATATCTGAAGTAATCAAGTTGAGGATGTTAGGAAGTTAGCTGGTAGCCCTGGTGAATGAACTTGCTGAAATGTGAAGATCACTATGAAGCAAACCTTATCACAGAAAAGGATGAATGCAGACGTCTGCTTACTTTCCCTCTGGTTCTGTTCTGCCTGGTGTTGTTTATTGCAGGACTTAAAGCACTGAAACAGTTTGCTATGAATCTTGATTTGTAGAACATAAGAGTTCTGTAAATTGTAATACAGAGTAACTGAAGAAACATCTGCTGTAAAAAATAAAGTGGAATATTGCTGCAAACCTTTCTTAAGTCATCTTGGCAACATTTATTATACTGGCGACAAATTTGAAAAGGTCACTAGCGAAAATGCATTTAGCAGTCTGAGTTCAATCCATCTCTACCACAAGAATGCATCATTCCACCCAGGAGCAGAGCTTGTTCCAGTCTACTTACAATAGAACTAAATTTGACTTTAGTCCTGACTGGAATTTGGCCACTTCCCACCACTTGAGACTTGAGCTATCATTTTTCAGGAGCATTCTTGAACCAGGAAGGCTGAAGTTCCAGATCTGACATGCTAATGTCAACTCCTTTCCCTCTTCCTTCTACAAGTTTGTTCCTAGCAGTAACCTGCCAAAGGAAAGACGGGGGGCTGTGTTTCCTCCAGACGCTAGCCAGATAATATTTGCCAGTGTGACACGCTGTACCACTCTAGAGGAACAGAAACTGGCCCTAGTGCTTATTTGTGATCAGTAAACAGTGCTGAGTGGCCCCAAAGCAAGATCATCTCCTCAGCGACTCCTATCAGTAACCTGAAGGACACAAAAAAATCTATCATCTCAGAGACCATATGTTACAGTGAAGTGATTTTTATCCAGTACAGAAAATAAAAATATATGGAAGTGAAGGCAAAATAAACTGGATTGTGAGACTGGGAGTACCAGACTCCTAGATATAAAGCAGGAAATATTACCATACCTGTTTGCAACAGAAACAAAATCTTTCCCAAAGCAGATTCATTATAATTTAACTATCTAATATGACTTGTTTATAAGCCGTCATGCTGGTATATTGAAATTATCGAAGCAAATGAAAATTTATAAAGGGAAAATCAAATGTTAGCATAGAGAAGATCTCTTCATTTAATTTTTCACTTCAAAACGCAGGAAAAAAATCTTGAAAAGCTGGATCAATAGAGGCTACTTACAATAAATACACAGGGAATGGATAAAATGAGAGCAAAACTGATGATAAACATTCACAAAGAAAAACCACAAATACTTAGTTGGCATCATGAAGAAAAATAAATATTAAGCCTATACAGTATCACAAAGCAACAGCTGAAAAAAAACTATGAAAGGCAGCAAATTCAACCTGTAGAAATATACGAGGAGTAATTAAGTAATTAATATTCTGGAACAACACCTTTGTCAGACCTCAGGAACCGTACAGCAAAGAAGTTGCAATGAGGTATACTGAGACAACATCAACTTATACGACCTGAAATCAACCTGCATTCTTGATATATTAGGAATATAATAGCCAATACAAGGTATCTGTGTTGCAATTCTAAACACTGATTTTTATAATATTGTTTCCTAAATTTGATGGAAGAGAGCAGCAAAGAATCATAGAAATATCTAACTATAGCGAGTTGTCTTAAACCCCCAACTACCCTCTGCTGCACACTACTTCCATAGCTCCAATTCTGTTTCAATATAGTGACTATGAAACAATAGGCTGAGTCAGTCACAGCTTTGTACCCTGTGTAACTGGATCTATATGAAATACTTACTCCTTCAGGAAAAAAAAAGTAGTAATTAAAAATTATGTCATAATAAAAATTTACTCCTTCAGGAAGAAAATCCCACATGCTAAGTAGTATTTGAAAAATACAGGACTTTCTGATCATTCCTATTCTTAAAAGATTACAAGGATTCATCTCTTTTTTATTTTCATATGTAGAAGTCATCAATGTAATTCAGCAAGGTCTTCCAAAGGCTAATGAGCAATTAGCACTCTTTGTGAAATTTCAATATAGGAAACAAATATTTTTTCCCAGCTCTTTGGTAATGTATTATATTGTCTCATCTTAAATCTTAGCATATTTATATACTGGTTTTGTCCACATGAAAGAACAGAAAGATACTATAAAACATATTCAGCAATTATTACTGTATCATTCGCCTACACTGCATTTTTTAATCACTTCAGGTAAACCATCTCTACATATATTTTAAAATGATGCCTCAAGAAAAGACTTCTAAACATTATTCATTACCCTGCAGCACAGATCTACAACTGCAAACCTATCATCAGTGCATTTTGATGAAAAGGTAATTATTAAATCTTTTTTTTTCCCTTTTTCTACAGCACAATATTTGACCTATGATAAAAAAAGCCATCCTATCAAATTTCCATTTATTATTTCTACCTGAAGGGCTTTGCCAGCTCACGCAAACATAAATCTCCATTTGTCAGGTTTAAACTGTACCTGTCCCAGATGCTATGAGAGTTCATAGCTCTTGTCCTTTAAAAATTACCAAATAGCATCATGCAACATAACCTCCCTGCAGCCTCCCCTGACCCCTGCAATCAATAATATTCGTAACCTGTATGTGCACAGTTAAGGAGTACAGGAGCCCTGCACTATCCCAGTTAACCACATTGAGCTGTGATACTCAAATCTGCTCCCTTGTGTCTGCTGTGATCAATTCTAATCTCTGCACCAAAAATAAAAGAACGCAGCCCCTTGTTTCCAAATTCATCTGAAACGGATGCTATAGATTTGTAAGTCTGCACAGGAGCTGTGGATTTAATACAACCAGCAGTTCAAGGAAAGAACACATCTAAGCTATCATTCATTCTCATTACCCTCAGTGTATTTTGGATCTTCAGAAGCAATGAGAAGCACGGGAAAATGCACATGTACTGACTTAAGGCAAGCTGAATTTGTTAAAATAACATCAGGTAACTGTTATTTGCTAGAGCATTATCCATTACTGCCAGGTAAGGTGGAGGTCAGTTTCTCCGTTATGATTACTTTGCTTAAAGGTTTAGTAATAGGCTGCCAATATTAATTTCTTCTGGAAATGCGTCATATACAGTAAATTAAACAGAAATTCCCTAGAAATAATAAAGCCTAGCTCTGCTCAGTTAAAAAGAAACAACTCTTATGGAAAGAAAGAATAAATCATGTTTCTGATGGTATTTGTTCTTTCACCTCCAAACTAATTTTATTTAAAAGCTGGCAAATTTGCCAGCCAATTAGTCTAATTAGACAACGGCATCTGAATGTAGAACAGGAAGAGAGCAACTTTAGAAACCTACTCCAGTAGAAAAAGTGCTTTTTGAATCTGTCACACTACCAGAATTCATGTTTCCAGAGTTCTCGTAACTGCATATTTATAGACTTGGCTATATTGGCTCCTCATCAGCAGCTCCAGTGCCATGAATCATCTATCAAAACATTTGAGAAGATTTTCTTACTCATTTCTTTAAAGCAACATACTGAAGAGACACTTTCAACATGATTATGCTCCAGTGTTCACTATGAATTATGAAAAAAGCACACAGAGTTTTATAATTGCAGGTGAATAATAAGTATGTGTCATCAGAGGCTTTATCTTCTCAGATTGTCACACACTGTCAGGTACAGAATACCCTGCAACAAACACGACATTCTTGTAACATGCTGGAGGGTCAATGAGCATTCTCACTCAGGTCATTTCCTCCCTACACATAAATGTCCTTATCATTAAGCACATATTTATCTGCCTTTCCTTTTAAAAGCAGCTGTAGCAAGGAGTTTCTTGTAAATATCCTGTTAAACTGATACTCTCCTACACAGGTAGATCAGCTCGGAAATATTACAGCTCCTGCATAGCTACCCCTTCATACTTTTCCATGCTGGAAAAAACTAAGCAAGTTCATGCTTTGACCAAATCCTGTTCTGAGTAAGGGCAAATGACGGAAAACACATGAATTGTCTAAAATATTTTTTTAAATCTATCAACTAAATCTGAATTCCATTCTCAAGAACAGCATTTCATATAATATTTTACTTAAAGACAGGGTGTCTTTATTAACTAATTATACCATTTTCATCAAGTCCCTGCACTATCCTTGGACACTTCCCATACTGATGACAGGGCACTAAATCTGAGACTTTGGGTCAAAAATACAATGTAGTTGAACCTCGGATGCTGTAAGGCTACTGTCTAGAAAACAGATATTAAAATGGTGGTGCACATCTTCGAATTCCTCCTCAATGACCAGCAGTCAGGAACATGAAGTGAAACACGGTCACTGAAGATCGTAGGTCAGGTACTTGGCTTGTAGGTGCAGATGCCTGCACCAGCATGCATAAAAGCTTCCTCCTCCTCTTAAACCTTATCCTCTTGGTGGGAAATAAAACATTCAAAATGGGAAATTTATACCTATTTTAAGCAAAAAAAAATTTGTGATAAAGCATCAGTGAGGTAGGACTGTATGTCCCTTTTCATGAAGAAATGTCTATGACAAAGAGGTGTCAGAAAGCTAAAATGAGACTTCTCAAATTACCTGCAGCAATGGTGCAAATGCTGCCAAGGCAGCATATGTTTCCTCTAAAAAGGCATCCAACCCATGCTAAAGTCAGCCAAGGCACACAAATCTACCTGGGAGTGAGCATAATCTTTACTGTCTGCTTGGTGCACATTTTTGTATTTGCAGTACTACAATAGGAAGATTCTCTCCAAACACTTTCAAACAGTAACGAAAACAAGATCAATAAATAGAAAATCAAGGTACACAGTCCCAATAGGTCCCTCTAACAAGGATTTATCTCCGAAATGTTCATGCTTGTCTAATGCTGCTGCTTTTAATCCTTTCACACCAGTGGGTCCTACATGCTTGCATTAGTGCTAATGTAAAACAAATGAACATTTTATACAAGGATATCCACTCTCCCCAAGTAAAGTGGTTAATACCAAAGTAAGCTTTAAGAATGTAAATTATTTTCCCTGTGTGGCTGAAAATCTATGAGTTATTAATTTAAAAATTATTAGCATATAAAATCATTATTATCTCTGCAGTTAATGTACAGTTCACTGACAACCTTTTGGACCATTACAATTAAGAAAGGCAGCATCTTTAATGAAGTTACAAAACACATTGTTTATTAAATAGCAAATTGTATCTTTAATTACTTTAAATATTATAATCTGATGAAAATTATTTCATAAACCTCAAGACAAATTATGTCAGAGATGGAGGATGCATTTGTTACTCTATGAATCCTAAACAGCACTTTGAATTTGCTTACACGTTTCTCTTGTATGTAAAATCTGATCTTGAAATTGTTTTCAAGTGCCTAAATCCAATGGCACTAGCATAAATCTAAGATGCAGCTTGTGCTATTCTTTCTTTTAAAAACAGATTTAATTTCTCGTCAAATGTAGAATTTGGCGGTTCTAGTAAATGCAGCTTTTCCATTAATCCATCCGCAGAAAACTGAAAATAGATTTCTGTGAGAGTCACAAAAACAGGCTCATTAAAATAAAGACCATTTGGGGATCTATGGAATTATATGGATTTGTTGTTGTGTTTTGAACTAAAAGGTAACTTTTGTTCAAAAGTATCAAAGGCTTTGAGGATATGCTATAATGCCAACATATAAGCATAGACTAAGCTAATTTTAAATATTCCATTTTTTTTACACATATTAATCTCTGCACTATCAAGAAACCTTTTGCTGTCTGTCCATAATTAGAATTATCTACTTGATATGCTCACCGCTATCTGAAATGGCTGAGAGATGAACAATTAAAGAAAAAAGTTTAGTTGTTCACAGCATTAGGCCCTTCACTGTGCTTTGGATCCAGCCCAGAACAACATCAGTATTAAAATGTATTGATTTCTAGCTCACTAAGACAAAATTAATACATTCAACTTCAATTATGTCAACATCAACTTGTCACTGAATATTTTGACAGTTTGGAAACCCTCAATTAGTTATCGAACTTTCCTGGGCTAATCAATAAATAGGGAAAGCAGATATTATGTCCAACTTCTTTATGTGAAAAAATTGCTACATTCTATCTACATCTGCCTTACCAGAAATATTGTCCATGCAAAGCACAAAGAAACAACTCATCAGTGTAATATTATAATAGTAAAACAGAATTCTTAAAAAGCACCAAACTTTTTTTAAAAAGCTTCTGGCAGTAGTAAAAAAAAATTGTATAATTACATAATTATATGCAATTATAAAATACAACCGCAGATAACATGTTGTTTAGAGTTGAAATGAAAACATGCAGAAGATCAAAAGATATAAAGCTGCTTACTTTCATATTGGTGCAAAAATTTTTGAACACAGAAACCCATCTAGAAACATAACTGGAAGTCTTCTGTGTCTACCCAAGTGCCAGAAGAAAATCCTAGCAAGGATCTGTAAGATCCTGTAAGTTGGGTAGGGAAAGTCAGCTACGTTTGTGAAAGCACTCACAGTAAAATCAAGATCTGAAAAAGGTTTCCCTGCAGAAATATGACATTAACTGTAACACAGTTACAGGTGATACAGACCAAACTGAGTACAAGTACTTCAAACAAACCCCTTCCTAGGTGTGCACCTAAATACTCTGATTGATTTGGACCTAAGTACCTTCGGGACCCATCCCTTGTCTGCCAAAGGATCTGTATGTCTGTGCATTACTGATGTGGAGGAAAAGAACCTCAGGAGTGCCAGGAGACTCTCAGAGCAAGCATTCTTATGTATTCAGAGATGTTCAAAACTGGATACGGTCCTAGGCAACCTGCTCCAGCTGACCCTGCTTTGAGCTAAGGGGCTACTAGATGATCAACAAAGGTCCCTTCCAATTATTTTACAATCCTGTGAAATATGCCCTGGTTGAGGTCCTAAGCTATGGAAACATTTCTGTGGTTTTCATCTGGGATTTAAAAAATCCACTACTACAGTTAGGTAAAAGAAAAGTATTCCCTATCAGGGCATAGGTACCAGACACTCATAGAACAGAGAAACTCAACAGTTTGTGTATTTCTATCAGTTACAGCGCTCTCTGAGCCAGTGGCAGTGTACCAGGAGTCAGACTCCTTCCTCCACCCACTCTACAAAGAAACAAAGCTCAGATGTGGGAAAGTACAAAACACAGAACTCACGCAAGGGTCAAGAGGTAATTTCTGAAATGTTTTCTCTCCAAAACCACCTTCCATCCTTCTAATTAGTCCCACACATACTTTTTTTGCAGAAAGCACATCTTGTTACTCACAGTTCCTTTCTGAGTAAATGATGGAATTGGACATGCCTTATTCAACAAAATTACTCAATAATCTTGTAAAATCAGAGTGTAGGATAAGGACAACAATTTTAAATCAAATACTGAATACAATTTTCCTCCACTCACGGATTATTTCAGTTGTTAGCATTTAAAAACAACACCTCAAATATCACTATCTACGGTTGTGGATATTTGCAACATGTAACAACAGTAATTTTATCTCTCATGCCATTTTATAACAGGTTACAACTGATATTGATCAATGCTGGAGCTTCCTTAAAGTCCACGCAAAAATTCCACCACATAGATGGAAAAACTTGACCACTGCCCTATTGATAAAACTACCTTTCAGAAATACAGCATAAAAAATCAGTTATATGGAATCAAGACTTTTACTCAAGTATTTTAAATTATAAATTAGTTTTGCTTTACATATAAAATTAGACATAGAATGACTTTAATTGAACTTACCAACAACAGTTGTGTGAGGAGGGACTCAGATAAACAGAATCATCTGCTAAAACAAAGTCTGCCTCTGATTCTGCACTCTTTATTTCTGATTATAGCATACATATAAATAGAAAACAAGTATTCACTTATGCATTCAAATGCAAAATCAAATCTCCATGTTGAAGGTATGGCACGTGGGATGAAAGTTCATTAACCCTGCACTGACAACCATGTCAGCAAGCATATGCACAGATACAGCTGAATACCATTAAGTACACGTCTTTCCAAAACCTCATGCTCTCCAATTTTTGGAGGGAGGGATTACGATTATAGTAACTCTGGAGCCTGAAATCAAACGTTGAGCAGATACACATTCATATATCAGACAACTGGTTTTTTCCATGCTCATCTCTATCACCAACTTAAAAGAAAAAAGCTATTATCAGAGACTGGTAACTCAGGAAAAAAAATAATGAATTAAGCTACATTTCAGAATATTTGAACAAAAAACTGTTGAAGGGGCAAAAAGTGAAACACAGTTTCTAAACACAGTCTTTGCGAGATAAAAAGATATTATTATTGAGGAACCATTGGGGAGGACACTTCACTATTTACTTATTTATTCATTCAATCATTTACACAGATAGTTTAGAACACTGGGCTGAAACCAAAATTCCTAATTGCATAGATTTTACAGAATGGAGGAACGTTTATTAATAAAGGGTAAATCACACATCCAACTAAACACCTGGGAGGAAATTAACAGAACTACACATTCAGCAAATGAAGCCGTGAGAAAGATGCCATAAATGGAATGCTGTTGTGATATTGAAGAAAAAAAGGAAGAAAACATAATATTTAAAATTTATGAAGCCTTGTAATTAAATGTATGGCAGATGTGATGCTAAATTTCTGACCATACAGCAGAGCCATAAAATTTATAAAATGTAGGTATTGATATTATAGCAACACCTTCCTTTTTTCACTGCATGTAAAAATGCAAATCAGGTAGGCAGACAGCAAGCCATACTCTACGCTTGGCTGCATGAGTTATTTTGATACCAAGAGTAACAAATAGCACTTACTGTTTGTAGCACTTTCTATTTGCAAGGTGCTACACAAACAGTCAATCCTCAAAATACCCGGGACCCAGATAAGAGATCAACATTTATCCTGCATTTTACAGATGTGCAAAGAAATTTAAGTGATTTGCTGAGGACCATGCAACAGAAGCAAGTTGTGATGGCTCTTGGGCAATTCACAGCACAGGACTTTAAAAGGCTTGAAGAGCAGATCTTCAAGCTAGAACTTTTATGGTGTGGAAAGCACGCAGACTACTTCCTGCCTCCAACCGTGCTAGTGCAAGCACTGAACACTTATCCTGCTTGCAACTGCAGTGCTGGAGGAACCCAGACCACCCCACACAGGAATCATCCTGTCATCCTGAGAGAAGGGAGCAGCGTCCTTCAAAGGCCACTCTTTATGGTCTTAGAAAGGCCTTGTGGACTGGGAGAGGTCCTCAATTATTAGAGACAGGAATCGAGCCCCCAACATCTGTGATTGTAAAATGCTTATTTTTGCAACTATTTTCCCTTTCTTGCTTTAAGGAGATTAATTACATCTGCAGACTGTGTCACATCACAGCTATTTTGCCAGTAGCCTGTACAGGCTTGACACAGGTAGAAAGACTCCCACGTATCAGTGGGCAGCTACTACCTTTGTCTTTGGGAAAAACATGTGATTGCTAATAATAAAAAACATGGAATAATATGCTGTCAGAGGGATATTCAGAGAGCAAATCAAAATTCACACTTAATTAAAAGTCTCCCTGTTTCCACCGACTCCACACAGAGTAGTAAGAGCTCAGCTGCAGAAGCCAAGCAGGAGGTGACTCTTTAATGAAGTGCACATTTGAATGAGATGGTCATTTGGTGTCAGCACAGACAATGGCAACCTTCCTTCAGGATTACTACTTTCCACTATTTGACTTTTTTTGGACATGTCTAATTATATAGCTTCTCTTACCTGTCACCTAGCAACCTTAGCTAGATTTAATTATGTTGTGTTTTTTTTTTTAATCCCATAATATAGTCACTGACATAACAATATGCTTATTCTTTGAGATGAATAAGAAACATAATCAAAACCGGTGTAAAAATCCTCAGAATATACACATTTCCCCATATTTAACTTACTACAGCTGACCAGTCAGGAGAGGTTTTCATTATTTTTTTTTAACTTTTAGATCTTACTTATTTGGTATACATGACAATTAATATTTTATGAAGGACAGAAAGGATTAAAACTCAGTAAAACATGTATTCCATTCAGCTGTTCTTTTTCTTTAAAGAGAAGGCTGACATCTAGGTTATCAAAGGAAGAAAACTATTGAAAATGTGGCCAGAACAACTATATGAGCTTCTGTTTTATTTTAATCCTTCCCATTTTTATAATCTTTATGAATAACCTCATGTCTTTCCATTTTTATTTCCCCAATTTGCCTTTTTTTCCCCAGTTTATGTATTCCATCTACTTCTTCTTTCATTTCCTTAATTTTTTCAGTTCCATTTCATTACAGAAATTCTTGTCTCCCATTTCTCTAGTATTGTCTTCGCTCCCATTTATCTACTTTTTTTTTTAACTGTCCCTCATTTTGTTCAGGGTTTTCCCCTTCAGCCTCTCCTTCCCAGGCACACACCACGTGTTGTCTCTGGAGCAGCTGAAAGCAACAAGACTCAAACACAGCTTGCCTAAGGGCCCAGGGATTTGTCAGCTACAAGATGCTTTAGAGAAAATGTTTTCTTACAACGTAGTTATTGCCTCAAAAATGCCAGGAGAATTTAAAGCATGCTTTGTTAGTTCTTTAAAATACAGATAATGTATACTTAAAAAAAAAAGCCAAAACCACAAACAAAACAACAAAAGCCCCCAAACACTAACAAACAACACAAAAAAAATCTAAATACACACAACCCTCCCCCTTTCCTAGCCAAGTAGTAAGTAGAGTGGAGAAGTAATACTTTGCATTTGATTGTTGCAAACTCTTCCAATCTGTAGATTACTGCAAGGCATCAGTGGGGCTTTGGGACTGCCTCGTTGAAGGTGTTATGATGTTGTAATACCTTCTGGCTTTATATGGCAGTATCTGTCCTTGACTGCAGTAGTGAAGACAGCATGGAGAGTATTCTTCACCATATCAGGTATGAATACTCCTGATACTAGAGAAAAATACCATATATAGTAGATGTCCCATGGGCTTAAATTCTATATTAAAAAGATACACAGCAAATTTTGCAATTTTTTTTCTACATAATGTGCTTTAAGCAGTTTCTTCTCGGTATCACTTTTCTCCAATATTCCAGGTTGTTGTACTGCAAGCATTTACTCTCGTACTGAAATCCATGCCTGGTAGGGTAAAGTGGTCAGCTGACAGTGTCTGCTGGAGTAAACCCCACATTTGCTCCCTACACAGAAGGCAAGTTTGCCTTCAAGGAAACCTTGCTCATACTTCAGTCATTCAGACACGACAGAGCAGGGTGTGCGTAGTCACTCCAGACACTGCATCAGAGCTGTGGAGACGTAGCCATAAACGCCAATGGAATTAATTACATTCTGTTAAGTGAAGTTTGTGCATAAGCTTTTGTGAGAACAAGGCTTAATGTTGTTTTTAACATAAAAACACTTTACAGAACTCCTCCCACACTTCTTAAAACTGCATCCCTAATTATGGAGTGTGGAGCTCTACTATAAGTGATTGATGTTGTTTTGCGTGTTGTTATGGAAACAAACCAAGTAGGAGTTTCTGATTTGCGTATAGAATTTTGAGTCAGATTTTACAGTAAATAACTAAGCTTTCCAGTGTATAAGCAACAACACCATATGGCCATTAATCTCCACCAAAAGACTATGTCCTCACTTGCCACTACTCGTTAAAACTAAGGTCTTTTGAGGAAGAGGGTAAAAATCAATAGACCTGCTCCATCTTGTCACTGGTCAGTGAACAACAAAGTGTGGTTGTCTCAATTAGGGACAGTTTATAGGTGTGAACATTTGACAAACTCACTCAAAGCATTCAAAAGAAAGCAGCATTTTAACTCAAACTTGAATTGACAAATTCTGCAGCTCACAGGATGCCTGCCTGGGGATGCTACAGCTACACACAGGAATTTATGGAATGGAAGTGCCAAATTAATGGGAAGTTCAAATGAATGACATATCTAAGTTAAACGGTATTAATTTCTGGTACTGAACATGTGGGATGTGGGTACCTTCCAAACAGAAAAAGAAGACCAGTGTTCCTCAAAGAACTTACTATGCAATAAACAGAGGTTTGCAAAAAAAGATTGCAAGTGTAAAAGCAAAAGCCACAAGAAGAATGAAAACATTAGAGGGGTACAGCTTAGTAAGAAAAACAATGTTAATTTTGTGGAAGTTAAATGACCTTGATAGACCAGATGATGACTTCTGTCATAATCATCTTTCATTTGTGCATATAGAGATGAAATTCTGCTCTGCATATCTGGATCCAGCCCTGCACTGTGGCCATCCTTTCTCCCGGCACCTGACAACAGGACTGACTATCCCTTTCCTTTGTGTCTGTAGACTATTGCAATTCCACAAGAATCCTCTCTTTCACCAAGAGGCATTACTGATTACTTCAGCTCTTACTTTGCACGCTCCTGGATCCACTCCCTCCCTCATTTGGGTCCAATGCATGTTCACCTCACAAATCTGCCATTCTAGTATTGCATTTGTTCCTCATTGAAAAGTCAGTCACTTCACCTTTAGAGGGCATGAAAACTTCCCTTACATCTCTGGAAGCAGCAGGAGAAGAATGGAAACTGCCCCAGCCCTGCTTAATGACCTCCTTATTCTGGCTTTTGTTTCTACCACTGACCCAAATTTTTGTTGCTCATATTTTTGCTCTGAGGAAGTGCGATGTCACTCTGGTTAGGGTGACAAGCTTCCTCACCCCTTCCTGACCAAAAGTCACTTCTGCCTGGGAAAACACTAATAATGAGTCTCTTTTGACATTAGATATTTATGCTGCCCTAGTGCCCTTTGCTACATCCCTGGGTGATTTCTAACCAGGCCTTAATGTGATCCCATTAGTTATCCTCCAGCTTTGGGAACATCTAATATCCACTCTGTCTGACTGGGTACAGCTATGGCTATAACCCCTACAGGTCCCTGCTGCCTACTCTGAACTCTTACTGTACTCCAAACATCAGGCTGGAATCTGGCTGAAGGACCTGATTTAAATACCCTTCTTAGTGCACAGAACCGCAGTTTGCCCCTGATCTGAATAAGCAGTGCTGTGTCTTTACATGGAAGCCTTCAACAGGAAGGACTTGGCAAAATAATCAGCAGTCTTGTTTAGGCTTGTTTATCTGACCCACGTGTTACAACCCTTGGGCCAAGTTTCTCTTTTTATATCAGAAGGGAAAGCAATGCCATTAAGATGGCACAGAATCATAAAGACTTGTAAAATTACACAGGCAGGTAATAATATTATAGGCTGCTTCATAAGTGATATAATTGCTTTTTATTTTTGATTTTTATTTATTTTTGACAATAAAAATCCATTGAAATTAGGATTTGAAACACGTATAAATGTAGTATAAATGTGCTTCTACAATCTCAGCTGAGTACTCAATTCTCATCCAAAAGTGAAACCAGGATTGAATAACCAGCAGCCAATGCTACTCCTCTATAGTAAGAATAACTAATACAGAGGGAATGAAATAAAAAGAGCTAGCAATGCATTTCCCCCCCAGCATATCAAGCAGGTTTTCATATGGAAGCAGTGGTCATCAATCACTACCTCATTACCAACCTGTCATCTGGGTTTAGGCTAAATGTATTCTGGCTTGCTGCCATACTAAATGTTCAATGAAACATCCTTAAGGCTCTCTACAAGTTCAGCAGAAGTCACACATGCTATACATCAAAAAGGAACATTAGCGTTATCATAGCTTAATAAATAGTGCCATTCTGGCAACGTAATCCTATGTTCTAGAGCGATCTTCCATTCCCAGTATTATACTGCTTAAGTAAACAATCTTACTGTCTTGTGTGAAGTTTATTTAGTGATAAATGCATGTAAAGATAATTAGTCATACTGTTATAGATACACTTCCATCCCAGCTGAAGAACATGAGCAAAAATAGCACAGGATTTTAAAAGCACACAATGGCATAATGAACTTTATCTTGCAGCATTAGTTTATAATTCTTGCACGTGGTAGTTTATTATCGAGGTTTCACTGAGCTGGGAAACAACGACAGCTGAAGGACCCCAAATCAGTGTCTTTTCAAAATAACACTGGCTTTTGTACAGGACTTTTGCATACACCCGGGATGTAATACAGCCACTAGGATGACTGCAAAATGTATTCCAACATCTGTGAATATTACTTACTTTTGAATAACTCCTGACTTAAGGAGGGATCCTTACATTTAGTCACTCGTTTCCATGCACATTTGAAGCACTAAGTCCTGAATCTGTCTTAAAATTTAAAAATGCCAATAAAATATATATAGATAGATTCTACAGTGGCAGAAGCTTCAAGAGGCATCATAAAAAAATCCTAATAACACATTTTTAGATACATGAAATCAGTTTATGAACTTCTTTTTAATAGTGAAAAATCATCTCAAAATTTAAGAATACTTTTTTGTCCTTGTATAAAATTTTTCCTTTGTAGACACTGCATTTGTTATGCAAAGAGGCCCTACTATTTTTTAACTAAAATATGAGAAATAGCTTCAATATGTTCAACCACAGATTTACCAAATGATTTTAAGTATGCCCCAGGAAACCTGCCCTGACTAGTGAGCTGGACTTGTTCTATGCAAAACACATGGAACTTAAATCATGGATTCAAACCCTTACCTACATGTGACACTGTTCCTTCCCCTTGTACACTGATGTAATTGAAACAGCAGCTGGACCAACCCTTGACAGAGCCCTTTTCTGAACATGTTCATAGGTGTACACATATATGAGGGAAGGTAATCCATTTTTTTAAATTGAATTCTGACAAACTGGAGAGAGAGGATACTAAATGATTCTTTGGTCCGCTAGTTATATCAAGCAAGAATAAATTTACTTAAACCAGGCTTTTCTTTTCCTGTTCTCCTGCTTCATCTTCTAAGCCTCCTAACCAGATGTCAGTCTTAGGACAATTTTGTTGTGTGCAGAGTCTTAGCAACAAAGACTGAATTTCCATACTTACAACTGGAGAATGAACTTGTCTTTTCAACTTTGAGATGTCTTGCTTTTTGCTTGCCTATTCCATAACAATTAAAGTTATCTTGTGCCTTTAAGAAAAAGTCTCTGCCACAAAATGGGGATGATCAAACAGTTGTATTTAGTGCTTAGAAAAGGTGATATGCCAAGAAGTAGTAGTAGCACAGTTCTGGCACTCCTGAGAGCAGTGATAGTGTATTTTGTGTGGTTCCTGCTCAGAAATGCAATGAAAAGCCATGATAAGGTTTTCCTTTTCCATTTTCTATTTCTACATATATACAAAGGGCCAGGCATTAAACTTGCTGTAAATACTGTGTAATAATACAGATCAAAAATGCGCAGAGATTTCACTGTACATTTTTTTTACAAAGATACATATATATAAAGATTTAAAAAGTAAAACATGATGCATGTAAAAATTGGAGTGCATTAAACAGTTCCATCTTTAACCATAACCTTAATTCAGTGGCATTTTAGAGGTCATCTGCAATACAGCTAGCCAGTTTAATTCAGAAGCTGCAAGTAATCACTAAACAGAACAGCAAAAAAGGACATTAAAAGACGTATTAACTATATGTGAATTATGATTTTCTTGTGAAATTGGTGGACAACAAAGGAAGGGGAAGATATGCTTGGCTTTCTGCACACTTTTTACAAAAGAAACCTGCAAATAGGCTTGCAGCAGATCTACCATGCTTCACTGTTTATAGACTTAGCTGCTTGACCAAAGACTCTGGATCCAGATTCTTCAGTGCAGAAATTATCACAAAAACAATGCTTTTGATAGCTTTTATTTTGAAGTTTCAATTTGGCTGCTAGACTAAATTATTGCAACGTCCATGAAGCATCACTACAAATTCTAGTTATCTACTTCTTTAGGTTTGATTGGTTCGGATTTTGGGGGTTTTTTCTCCTCTCCCTCGGTAAATACAAATGGGTCAGGATCCTGAGAGTGCTCATAGGACTTAAGCATCCAGCTGTTGATCCGTATGTTCTCTAGGCCAACACCTGCTGCAGAGATGCTACCAAGACCTCACAGTTGGCAAGCTGCTTCTAACTCCAGTCAGTTTGTAGGTTGAAAGGTCACTCCTTTAATGTAGTCAATTTGTGGCTTCCACATTAAAGAGAGGGAGCTGTCACTGCTGGAGCTCTGTTTTATGAAATCCAGTGACAGTAAAACCTGATGCCCTCCACTTTCATAATAGCTCTAACTGTCTACTACATCTTAGAAAAGTAACTCCTAGGGCCGGATGAGAGGATGAGCCAACCTCTCCATGAACAAGAGAACCTTCTAACTCAAAGCTATAACATTACTTAAGGACTCAAAAGAACTGGCTGGAGGCACAGTCCGAGGACAAGATTAATTTCCTTTTCTTTTTATTTCAGATATAATATGAAAAAGAATTGAAGATAAAGATGCTTTTTTTCCACTCTTTAACTCCCACTATATAGGACCCTGTAAGATCAAAACAAGACGAAGAGCAGATCAAATGCTATGAATAAAATCTACTAAAAAAAGATCTTAAAAAAACTTCTGATAAACAATTTTGACCCTAAGTAACTAGATATGTTTTTGCCATTCAGTATTAAATTACACACACAAATCATTGTGAATTTAGGTTCAAGGGACATTGCAGTGTATCGTTCCATTTTATGTTAAATTGGCACACCTTTATTAAGACCTTTATCAAGTTATACTTTTCTTGCACAACATAAAAACATGTATTTTTTTGACTGGCATTTATACACATATAAATAATCAGTGATGAATCCCAAGAAGAAAAATATTTTAGCTGTCTACTAAATTAGAACAGAAGAGTAAGAAAGTGGATAAGGTATATGCACATAATAGGTGCAGATTTATGGAACAGCATGTATCAGAATTTTGAAACATTACCCACTACAGAGAAGTGTTCCACAGTCAGTGACCCAGCATAAGAGGAGAAAATTGGAGAGCGAGCTACATTTCCACTGTCCCACCTTTCCTATTTCCAAAACTAGAGAAAAGGCAGTTTTCTCTAATCCTGGAGTCAGGACACTACAGCTTGTCTGAACAGACAGTGCAGTTTGATGGAGGTGAGTCTGCAGCATCATTAGCTCTCCGTGCTCCCAGCTCCATGGTAGCCCTGAATAGAACCAAGGAACCTGACACCAGATCAACAGCCATGGACACATAGCACAGGATAAAGTCACTTTATAAACCAAAGGCAGGCTAAAAGACGACTCAGCAACTACAAGACTAAATTGCAAGTACACAAAAGTAAAATCTCTCAAGTCATTGTTCATTTTCAAACACAGCTTGATTAGGGAGAAAACAATCAGACATTGGTTCAAAGACACATTTACAGGAAATTTAACCAACTTTAATGACACTGCCTTTTAATGACGCCACAAATGAATTAATTTTGCTAATTTCAATGGTAAAATTGCATCAATACATTTTCTCACTCATATTGCTAGGAGAATTTTTTCTGTTCACATGTACAGTTGGAACAGCTGTATGATGCCAAATGCAAAAATTTAAGGAATGTTCCAGCATATTAAGTTTAACCCGCATTTCTGTCTCAATGATAGATGTAAGAATTCCAACTAGGTTGATTTTATGAGGCAGTTAAATTATTTGTATTCAGACCAACATTAAAAATCCCCAAAGTGACAAAGTGTACTTGAACAAAAATACTCTGCTTGTGACATATCCTTTACAAGTAATGTGTTTTCATTTTTCACATGTTGCATCTCATTTATTTTATTCAGGCACACACAGTTGAATCTACAAGATACAGTAAGCTTCCAATACCTTTGAAATAATAAATCATTTCTTACAGATGTTTTCACCCAGTGCAAGTCTGCTGCTCATTAATCAAACATTATCAGTATCTATCACTGCCCAGTGCTAAACAGGAAAGGCACCTCATTTTGAGTTTTGACTTTTATTCACTGGTTAGCTCCTGACCCTTCTACTACTGCATGCTTATTAGAAACACCTACTGCATGGCAGATCCTGCTACATAAGAGTTTTAGAAGGGGTGCTACACAAGCAGAAGCACCTTTTTCTTCAAGAACCAAAGGAAACAAAGGCTGCTCTTCAAACTGGCAACACAAATGCAATCAAATTGCCTTCAAAGCCCTTTTCCAACATCTGAGTAAAATAGAACTATGTAAGCAAACTACTTCTGGTCTAGATCGTTTCATATCTGAAAGGTTGAAATAAATATATATTAGGCACTATGCAAGATACATTTCATTTCTGATAAATTATTAAAATTTCATCTCAGAAAACAGTATGTAGTATACAATACATCCTTACCAGCATAATCCTGCAGGGGAAAATGTAAAGAAAATGTTTCAATGTGACTAAGAAGTTAGCTGATAAAAACTTGCAACTTCCTTGTGATCATTGATGTATTACTGGATTCATGCCAATAATGCCAAATAAAATCTGCATTATTTAATCTGCTCTATCGGTTGTTACACATCTTTTTCAAAATGCTGGAATAGAGATGAAATTGGGTAAGCCACAAAACTGCAAGTGCTTAGGAATGTAGCTTCAAGAAACAGCCTGAACATTTGCAGTAAAGAACACAGTATGGCTTCCCCATAGCATTTTACAGCACTGAGCACTTTCACAGTCCTTTTAGTGCTACATTTCAATCTTCCAAAATGATTTTAGAGAACAATGAACTCAGTCAGGATGCCAATAGACAGAGCCCGAAAGTCTCACCCTCAGCAGACCATCACACCACACTGCTTCCTTCCAGTAATCTATTGTGCTGTGCATGATTCATATTTTTGTTATTAACAAAGTGAAAAATTAAAGGCAATGAGCATGTTTCAGGTAAAAATCTCCTGCCACAGTGGCAACTCACTCAACTCTCCTTTAACAAAACATTTTGTTTGCATATTCTACATCTTTCTGAATGAACACTGAACACCACACTTCTATCTAGGATCTAGGATTATTCACCCTCCAAGGCTGATTAAACATATTCCATTCTTGGCAGGTCTACAGAAGTGACTGAGCTACGATGGGTATTTTCTATGCCTCAATACAATAAAGGGCACATTCAGCACATACAAAGGGCCATATCTGCATCTGAAAAATAAGAAACAAACTTGTCAATGTAGGGTTGTATTAAGACTCTTATGTCCCTAAAATTTAAAAAGTGCTAAGATTTCAGAACTTTTGTTACTTAGTTTTGTTGGGATTTCCAGAAAAAGCTGTGCACAAAGAAGGCATAGATTGTAACAATTAGGGGTGATTTCTTCAGATTCTATCTACTGCAGGAAGGAAATTTTTTTCATGCAAATTAACACCTAGCTTTTTTATGAGACAGCTACTACAGAAAGAAAATGGGCAGGAACTTTACCCCAGTGATTAGTACAAAGATCACCACCAAGTACCTTATGCTTCATGCACAGAATGGTCACTCTATCTCTTCTAACTGCAATTTTTTTTTCTGCAAGAGACTTCATTCAGTCAAGAAATCAAACTTTGAGTGTAAGGAGACAAGCAATAAAAAATGTAAATAGCAGCTATTTGGTCGCCCAAGTATGTAAAGTCTTTTTGAGAACATTTTTTTGTTTTGTTTTGAAGAGACAAACTTATCTTACTTGGTGGAGTTTAACAAAACATAAATATTTCCAGCTTACAGAATAAACTGAGGTGGAAGGAAACCACAAGGTCCATCCCATTCATAAGTGAATGACCCATAAAGGGCTTGAACCCACAAACTTGGTGTTATTACCACCATGCTCCAACCAACTAAGCTAATCTCAGGGTCATAAATTTCTCACACATAAAAATTTGGCCATCATTTTTCACCTACAAAAGATTTGTGCTGGGCCATAATAAAAGCATCAAGCCTGTGTTTACCAACAAACAGAAATGCAATCATGTGTAAGTTACTCAGATACTGCAATAATGAATGTTGGTATTTCCAATGTCTAACTACTAAGGAATAGGCTATCTATAAAATTAGAATAACTGTTTCCTTTGGAAGATAGCTCTGTTCTCATTTTAAAAATCCCAAAAGCTATAAATATTCTATTATTTAGAAATTATCTGTAATAATGGTTAATAATCTAATTTCAATTTAGATAACAATCAGCTACTGACACTCCACTACCTACTGAAGTGTTAGAATCTATTTAAATATATGCAAAACACCCAAATAAACATCTGTTATCGATGGTGATAAACAAACAAAGAACCATTTCTAACAAAAATAATCCTATAAAATCTGAAGAAAGTAACACCATCTCCTATTACATCAATGGAACAGTAACAAATAAAACCTTGACAACTCTTAGAAATGTAGTAATACATTGCAAGTTTCTTCTTGGTGACTGCCATTTCAATACAGTGGCAATATTAACATTAAAAATTAATTGGCTGAAATCTGCTAATCTTTAAATTCTTATTGTTCTTTTTTTTTCTTCCTACAAAACTGATCACAAAAGATCATTTGAAGGAATATTGAGTTATCACACTAGCTGTTGAATGCATTTTCACTTTTTCTAATGGTTCATATTCTGCTCAGTACATTTTTTAGCACAAATTAATGAACAATAGCCCAAGGATTTTGGAAAAAAACAGTGTCAAGGACAACATTTGGAAAACAATTTCCTCTGTTAGATAAACATGTAATTTGTATTAACATTATCCAAACACTCTAAGTACTTAGTGTGCTTATTTCTGTGTTTTAGTTTTATAAACCATTTTTATAAATCATTTTACAGTAAATTTAGCATTAACACACTGAAAACTCTATCAGTACAAGCAGCCAATCTTCATTACTATATGTATGCCACACCTTATGACATCATCAAGTGTCAAATTTTGAATATGATTTGATACTATAAAATGCACACAGAACACTATGTGACTTTAAGCACAAAGAATTACTAGTTGATCTCAAATCTATAGAACACATCAACATATTATATAAACTCAGAGAAATATTTGTATGCCTCTTAGCCTTTCATTTTGTATTCATAAATATATGCATTTGCATAGTTATTTTAAATTTCACACTAAAAGCAACCATTTGAGTGGCCTATCTGAGAAGTATAGATTAGAATACTAAAAAACCAACTTTCAAGATCATGACCATAGCAAGTGGTTCAAAAGTCTGGACAATCTGCATATATGCAAAAGCAGAGACACAACAGCACAAACATTTACAAAGCTTAGTTAAAGATTGCTTATTATAGTGCACATGTACAATTTTTTTCTCAGATATTTGTTCCCTTTAAAAATGTCCATGGCATTAAAACTAAAGAAGGGCAGAGGATGTGCCTTCTCATAACGATGGAGGCTACTGTATTGGACAATAGGCTTACAAACGCTTCTGGAAGAGGAAAGCTTTTCAATTGATGTGCTGAGCTTGAAGGGAGGAGTGAAGGATTCCCTTGGACACACGCTGCAGGCCATTACAGGACTCAGAAGGCCCTCAGACTGTGAATCCCATGCAGAAACAGAATCACTAGTGAGTGTGCTCCAAGTTAAATGAAGAACCAAAACTGGCCTCAAGCACCACCAGGGTTTCTCCCCAAAATGAGGTAACTGCCTTTCGTTGCATCAAACTGCTCCTAAAGCAACCAAGGCCTGACTGCTGAGCAATGATGAAAGGAGAAGCAGATGACTGAGAAGCACAAGGCAGCCACTGGGTCAGATGGAAGCCCTGAGCCCTGTCCATGCCCAGCAGGGGCTTCCAAGGCACCACTCTCATGAAGGAGAGAAGTGGCAGAGCAAGAAGATCTCCTAAAGCAAACTAAAATTCTCTCAACACGTACTACAAATCCACAGCACAAATCCAGTTTTGTCTTAATTCTGTCAATTCAATTCAACAAGGAGATACACTCCTTGTTGAGTGGGCAGTGAAAGGAATATGAATTCAGGAACATTATATTTATGAGACATAAATATGACAGGAAGACTGCTTAAAACTTTATTCATCAACTCAAAAAATTGCTTGTCATCTTCTCACTAATAATTGGCACTAAGTAAGAAAGACTGTGATACTCTTTCTATTTGTGTATAATCTTTAAAAACAAAAAAATTAAATTCAACAAGCCTCGGTTTTTAACCAGTGTTTTATCTCTTGCAAACAAGATGAAGGAAAGTAAGGACTTTCTAAACCTCTTATTTAGATTTTGTATTATGGCAGTCCTCCTATAGTGTTATGTAGAACAATGTTTCAAAAAGTGTCTGATTGCATTAAACACATATGGGACCACATACACTTTTCTTACAAAAAAAAGAGAGCTCAGCTAAAGTAAATGATATGATCAACTCACAAACTGCACTTTAGAAGGTTGTTCATTCTGTGTCTGAATATTAATGTGGAAGTACAAAGATGGCAGCATAATTAATATTTGTACATCTAAAAGATAAAAAAACTGAGTCATGGAGTGAATTCTTGGAGCAAGCAAGCAAAGTCTTTTTTTAGATGTAAAGGATCCAAGTGTGTAACATCAAAATAGGAAGTATACCATATAATGTCACTATTTTGTTTTTCTTTTTTTTTGTACACCTCAAACATAAAAATTGCTTAAAAATATATGCTTAAATTAAAAAAAGTGCTAAATAATGTTAGATTACATAATCCACTAAAATATGAAAAAACTACTCTTAAAACAATAGGAATCAAATTAATTTTGTCATTATATCTACATTAGCAGTTCTTCAGGGAGACTATCCAGCATCATGGAAAAGACAGGAGAGAGTTTTGTAAAACATATGCAAGAGAGATTGTTATGCTAAGTAGTGTTTCAGTAGGAAAGATAAGTAAGCAAGAGCACAAAAATCTGTGTAATTTACAAGTGAATATCATAAGGATGCCCAAGGGCAGATTATTAGTATTTTTTGAAAGTGTCCTAAGACTATTAATAATAAATAAGCTGGTTTGTGAATCTTAGCCCTAAAAGCTTTCAACTGCCTAGTGCTTTCAATGTATATATAGGAATATTCCACCAATATCCAGAGCAGTACCGAGGACTAAAGAGCTGAAATAACAGCTTACTACAAATGTCAATAGTAGAAAAAATGCCTCGAGCACAAAAATTCTTGGATTGATGTACATGGTTGGTCTCCAGGAAAGATGCTGCATCAGAAATAATAGCAAGTTCAAATTCCTGCTATAGCATGTAAGAACAGGTTCTTTCACAGGGTTCCTTTTTTTAATATATGTATTTGATTTTTAATAACAATGCTTTTTAGATTAAGAGTAGCAGAAGATAATAAAATAAAGACAAGTTTATTATTAGAACCAACTGATTGTATAATTCATTTAGAATAAATATTATTCACATGGGACATGAAACAAGAAACATAGTGTTAAAGAAGGAGGCATTTATTTCCCCAAGCTGTGAGCCATAAGCTAAGGCTCTCCAAGAGGCAGATTATAAAGAACTCCTATACATGACTGCACAGACTTGTGCAGACCTTCTTCCTTTGGGACTTCACTTCAGGCAGCTGCAGTTCAATGTGAAGTTTTGTTCCTGTTTTGTACAAAGTGCAAACACATCTATCACTGGCCTTCTCATGGAATCTTTATTTAAAAACAACAGCTTTAAAATTTAATATTAGTCAAGGTACTCTAAGGCAATTATGAAATGTTTTGAATTAGCTTTGCCCACATCTTGCCACTGCTCTTCACCACTGCTGTTCTTCAAACTTGTCAAAGTACTCTGACTTCATGACTCATCTCAATTATTTCATTCTCATTATTTCTAGGCTCACAGCTCACCAAAGGCTCACAGCTTTTTGCAGATACATAAATTTGAATATGTTGGTTTGCAAAATAAAATATAATTTCAAGAGTTTCCCCTGGTTCTGTAGCCTTTAATGTCTTTGACTGTATATGAATACCAATGCTTAAAAGGCCATTGTTGTCACCATTTAAAATCCTTGGTTGAAAGCACTTTGCAACATGCTGAAACAGTCATCTCCCTTGTCTACAAGGGGCAATGAAATAAACCCAGAAAGTTAGCCAGGCACACATTTGAGTATCTAGGTGATTGTGTTTCCAACATCATTCTTTCCTGCACTACCTTCCAAGGTATTATTTTTCTCTCTTATTTGTTGGCTTTTATCTGCCTGTCTTTAGGCTTTGGCTTCCTTGCAGCAAAACCTGTATGGCCGATAAAGTACCAAAATATTATGAAATTATAAAATAATACAAAAAAATACCAAAAAACCTCCAACAACGGAGCTGGTGACCCTAAGAGCCTAAGGCTGCACAAAGCTCTTTCACCAAGGTGCACTGCCATTTACATGACTTGCTACATTAGCACTGAGACAAACAGCTCTTCACCAAGGGGCCTAACAGCCTCCCACAACACTTGAGAACATCACAAGCACCAAGAAACACAAATTAGTTCTGAAAAGCAACCAACAGATAAATCCTGGATATGTTTTCAAATAACTTTGCCTCTAAACTCCTCCTTTGGAGGAGGTAAGTGAAATCGCAAGTGAAAAGAAAAAGAAAACTCAGAAATACAAGGTAAACCAAAATCAGAGAAGCAAGCAAATAAAAGTCTGTTCACAACCTGAAATGAGAACTATTTTGAACATGACATATTTCCTCCATAAATGTCTGTGCTGGCCATGGGCCTATGGGCCCCATATGCAGATTTCATGTCCTCCAAATTTAGTTTATGAATCAGGAGTACGATGCACAATTTTTTCCTATAGCACAAGCAAAATGAACATCTGTTCACTTTTTGCCATGTAGGTTTATATCTGTGTGGGTGGGTGTGAACAGAGCTCTTGATGTGTAATAGTCCTCCCATCTGCACACCAGGTGGCACTGCATAGTTAATCAGAAGATAATAACAGGCATGAGGAGATTACTTACTTTTTGGGGAAGAGAGAGTAAATCAATCTCAGAGAGTTTTTTTTTAAACAAGGTACATTAATGCTTGCACTTTTAATTTTTTTTTTGTGTGTAATTTCACTCCAATCAATGACATGATCTGATTATATCATTGTTTGAATGTTATGTTAATTAACTATGAATGACTGCAATTACGACAAAGGTTCTTTCCACAAGGAATTTCATTTATTTTCTTTTTTTTTTTTTTTGTACAGTTTTAACCCTTGCAAGCAGGATATACTATTTAGAATACATTCAAATAACAGTCTGCTTAGATTTACTTGGTACACTCACCTAACCCACCATTTCACAGTATTTAGTAGACCTCTGAACACCCATATACAATAAAACTAACTTCACAGCAATTCAGCAGCAGAAGATGGAGGAAGAAACAAGCAAGCTTCATTACTCAATGAGAAGTTAAGTAGAAAGTTAGTGGTGCAAGTTTAAATCTACAAACACTGAAGTTAAAGTGTTTAAGCAATTTCTGGGAATGAGGGCTTTTGATTTTTTAATAGTTTACCAAATAAAACAATATTTCAGGATATATTTTTATCTGATACTCATCTAAGAATGTAAATGTTATATAAAACACCTACGTTACGATAAACTATTATAGAATAAGGATAGAGGTTTGTGTAAAAGTCTGCAGGAAATATATTTAGGGTGACAGCTTTTCTATGTAGTTGTTTGAATGTCGCATGAAAAATGTCCTTAAATACTTTAAATATTAAGTTCATTCATTTTTATTCAATTAAGTAGTTCTATAAAGAAACTGCTTTGTATTTTCTCTTTCAAAAGGATATGAAATGCTTTGTGGAATCTTAAAAGATAGAATAACAGAATCCTGTTTTTCAAAGAATGCAGCTGAACTTCTGGAAGGATGAGGAATAAAAGCCTGGTATTTCTGCATTTGCTCTGATAGCCATGAGAGACACATACACATGGTTTTTGGGGTTTTTTTAGTGGTAAAAATCATATTCCACTCTGAAAATCCATGAAGAGACACAGTAACACAAAGCGTTCAGACTGCTCTGTTCCCCACAGGATACCCTTGGCTGCCTTCCTCTCCTGTCTCTGAGGACCATGTGCTCTTTCCTCTAGCCCCTCACCCTTTCATTGATTTCTCCTTTTGCTCTCAGCATGCTTATTCTCTGTTGCCCTGAGTCTCTACGGTGTTTACAGAAGGCAGCAACTGATGCAAGACCTTTTTTTTTAAAAAAAGCAAAATTTTCAAACTGATTTGTCAGTTCAGTCACAAATTCTTCACAAACTCTTCTTATCAAAAAACAGAGCTGATTCAAAGTGGAGTACATTGAGTAATCTTTCAAATCAGGACAGGGTGGGATTTTTTTTCTATGCTTCCTTTTAGAGGCTGGTTTTAAAACTTTGAAAGTTTAATTGGGAGATTTAATTCCTATTAATTAATGTTTGTGAGTAACAAAATAAACCCAAAAGTTTTGTAACAGGAAGAGAATTAGAATTCTAAGATGAAAATTTTAAGGACTAATTCTTCATCTCTAATTCTTAATTAGAACTTTTAATTGCCCAATGAAATAAGACTAAGTTTAGAAATTGCATCTACCTAAACGACAATGAAAAAAGGAACTAAAAAATGCAGTAGAGACCCCAAGAATACTGTTCCTCCCATTGTTTAGCTGCTACCTTTTGATCCTATAAAAATTATCATGCATGCCATTGTCTATTATTACTTTTGATGTAAGAAACTGAGATTCATGAGCTGCAATCTGAAATTGTGACTGCTGGAGAAAACCAGAAGCATGGTGTATCTCTTACATTGCCATTGTTTAGCTGGATCCTTACTGCTTATCCAGGTACCTATGAAAGCTTTTCCTGGGATTTAGTCTTTCCTAGTTCAACATAAACTTTTATAACCCCAAATTCCACATCAGTCTTCACAGCCTAATTGGGAAAGGTAAGATGGAGGTAAGGTGTGACTCAGAGTGAGACCCCAAAGGTTGGTGACACATACTGGCCACCTGCTTGTTTTCAAGTCTAGTACAAGGTATTTTCTCAACTTTGAACCAGTGACTAAATGTACCAGACCTACTGGCTGGAGAGCATCTTTCCCCTTAAGATAAACCATCGTGGCCTCAATGCCTCAGTAAGCAAAGAATTGAAGCAAAGCATCCTTTTATTTTATTATTACTCATTTCAAATAAGTCTGTTAACCTGTATCCTTTTGTGAACTTAGGAATTCTTTACCTCTCAGGTCAGAAACATAGCAAATAGCTGATCAGAGCACACTTTTAACACCTGTTCAAACAGCTCTCACAAAAAGTCTTTGTTACTCAATTTTCTTCAATATGGTCACTCACTGGAATGCTCAAAGCCCAGTCACCTATGTTTTACCACTGACAGACCTGCAGTGGAGGGCACTTTCCCTACCATACTCAATACTCCCACAGGCAACCCTTTTTCCCTGATGCACAACTGTGTGAAAAATAGTTTTCAAAGTTCTCTTTGCAACTCCACCTGCCCTCGGGTAGCTGCTTATTTACAAGTGCTCTTCTGTTTCATGAATCACGCATGGACTTTTTGTACAATCCCAACTGATAAAATCTTGAATTCCATCTCATTTGCAAGACTAAAGGTGCGTTCTTCAAAAATTACACTCCTGCAAAAAAGTCCTCTCACAACTGTACTCTCATCCCATCAGGGATTTCATTTTCTTTTACACACTCATTTACTTCTTTTCTCCACTAACAGGGAAAATTGAAAACTACCACACTTCTTTTCCAACAAGGTACAGATTCATTCAGAAGCAAATTACAACAAAAAATAAATCTTCTGTTTTATGTAAGTAGCTCCATAATTATTTTACCCCTATGATTCAGAGTAATGTTCAAATGTGGTATTTCATTGAATATGTTTGTTCAGTAAGCAAAGAACACAAAAAGAAATGCAGTTCAGGCTCATTATGGAAAAACAGCTGTTGCTGAGAGCTTAGAAATGCTCTATTGCATTAATATGGTTAACTCCACAAACATGCACCCCCTTGTCCTCCCCCTCTCACTACCAGTATGCAAGGACACATTACTGTCCAGTGGCTTACACAGTACTGCAGAAGTGAGATTACAGGCAGGCAAGGGGGTACAGAAAGGGCATCATAAATGCAAGGTGGCCTCCAATAACAAAACTTTGTAGGTACACATAATCCTTCATTAGCATTTATACCCTCTGTTTCCTAGTGCAATCAATGAACACATGCTTTACAGGAGAATTATGCTTCAGATACCTTCTCTTGTTTATTGAAATTCTGGCTCTGTCCCTTTACCTAGCATCTGTATGGTAAAATGTTGTCTGTAGATATATATATAAATATATTTCTAACCAAAAATATTTTATATTAGAATAGCTTTATTAAGGTCAGAAAATAAACCCAGATATATAAACTAAACACTCCAGTTCTATGTGAAGTGCTCAGTGGTCTTTTTTGCTGACACTGAACTGAACTGTTATTCTAAGCTTCTGAGTTAGAAATCCAGAAGAACAATGCTGATGTTAAAAAAATGACTGAGAATTTTTTCCTAAGTGCTAGACTCACAGAAAACAAATGCTTATGAATTAATTCCTCATTGGTGAGATTTTGCAATGTGGTTTGAAAGACACAGATGAAAACAATAAAAAATATAAGTCTCAACATTTGCTCTGTATACAATTATATCAAAATATGATACATCAGAATTCCTGTACATGGAAGTTCTCTAACAATGTGAGGATTTAGGATTACATAAATCTCAACACTCTGTGCTATCATTACACAACAGAATAGACCTGCAAAGCTTATTATACTGCATAACCAGATGGTAAACAACAGTTGTCGTTGTACTAAGAATTACATCTCTGTAATCAATAATAGGAAGGAGGAACAGTTGGACAACTTGTTTCCTATTATGTTCACTTAGGCAACGTCTAGATCAATAAAGAGCATTAAGCCTCATACCAACTGTAGACAATGCCTGCTCAACATGCCTTTCATATGGCAGCAATGGGTCCAGCTGTACTTCAAAATAACTGTAAATGGATAATAATTCTAATCTAACATTAAAAAGAAGTGATGATTCAAACAGCAGAGAGGTGCAGGACTTCTCTAGTACATGAGAGAAGACAGATCTATGATGCCAGTTTTAGTGTAAGTCAAAATCAGCTTATTTTGTTAACCCACTCTATAAGTACATTTCACTACAGCCTATCTGAAGGATGTTACACGTTTTATATGGATGAAAACAAAAAAGCAACCAAGCATGATATCACTGGCTTACATATAGATTCAGTAATTGTGTGGGTGTAGTAAGCTGTTCGCAAAAATTGAAAACTAAACCTGTGTATTGCTCTAGGCCAATATGGCAATTAATTACAAGCAAATTTTTACTTCATCCATTTTTAACTATCTAAACAAACAATAAATCAACCCATTCAGCTACATTCACATCTTAAAGATCTGTAATATAAATCTGAAAATTTTAATAACCGTCTTAAGGTCACTAGTTTTAGCTTCCTGATTTCAAAATTTTTCTTATATTCCATACTTCCACAATTCAGCAAACAAAAGCTTTCTCCCATCATGCTACTAACAAAGATAAAAGTTCCAGTTTATTCCTAGGTAGTCCTTCAATTTCAGTATGACAAAACATGGGACTGTGAGCTCTTCTTACCTATTCCAATAAAGACTGCTTTATAGCCATCTTCTTTCAGGGTACGGAGTGTCATTCCATCCACTGCAAGGCCTTTTCTAAAAATTATCTGAAAGAATTAAAAATCGCTTGGTAAAAATTGCAATTGCAATGAAGCAGCACATTCTGCATGGTAAACTAAGGTTTTCAAAATTATGAATGACATAAGTTTTGATTCAGACTTGCAATTGTTAAATCTAATTTAGATAAGAAACACCGTCCACAGTGCAGTAATTGGTGTTCATTTACTGAAAGAAATAACTCAGCAATCAAAACACATCTATAATCTATACTTGCTTCTGATCAATTACTTTTGCTTCCAGAAGCAAAAGCTGAATTTTTGTTTTCCAGAGCCATTCTCCACCACCAATCCTGCTCTGAGCAGCCACTGCACAGGCTGAGCACCTAGAGGAGTTGTAAGAGTATAAGAGACAGGGAATGGCGTTGTCTGAGTGTTCAGGCAACCAACGATGGCAGTCCCTGTGCAGAGGTCATGCAAACTGGAGATAGACATACCTTTTGTTCATCACTCCTAACCCCAAGGCCTTTGAACACAAAAAGCGTGTGTGATTCCTCTTCTGATATTTCATACTTCTTGACATAGGTATGTGTGTTTTTATCTCCACATCTTAGACTCTCTGAACTTGAATGCTTTCCCCCAGGTTTTTTATATCACATGTGATTTTACTTTACAAAATGCAGTGCTGTTGTGTAAGCTCTCTACTTTGTGATCTTAACAGTTTAGCCTTCAAGTCACTGTGTATCTTGTTTGTTATTCAATCTGCTTATATTTCATTTAATACACTTTTCAGGTTGGGAAAAAAGGTAAAATACAAAAGAGGTAAAATACAATACTTAAAAACACTCTCTGTCTTTGGAGATTTAGTATAAATTTTATCAGAGGTGAGAAAAAGCTATGTACTATTGCAATCCTTAAAACAATACAGACACCATCCTCACTTGCAACAAAAGACATTCCATAAATTGTTATTACATTTTTTATCCTGTTGTGTACATATGTTATGAAAACCTAATGAAGGAATTTAAATAGGAATACTATTTTATGTGAGGATTCATAATACTTCTAGGGCCTAGCTCTGTAATCCTTATTCAGCTGACTAATTCTTACTAATTTCAGTGGAATTACTTGAATAAACAGCACTACTGAGCATTTACACAACACAGCACCTTCCACCACAGATTTGAAATGCTTTAAGTAAACACCAGAAAATATTTCCAGCTTACAGAGGTATAAAGCTAAGGTACTTATTTAACCAGCTTGCCAAAGGGTCAATTGCAAACCAATGGCAGAGCTTTGAAGCAAATTTACATTGAGATTCTCTGCTGCACTCCAGAACCGCAGAGGACTTGCAGGTCAAGATGACACAGTGGCTCCATTCTGGAGACCTTGTCATAACAGAGCCCTGGGAACTGAGGCTGGCAGAGGATTCCCAGATATCCATGCCCAGCAATTTTGTCTAAAGGTGTCTCAGTGCTCTGAGTTTAACACTGTCCCCACCTAAACCTCCATTCTGTCAATCTTCTAAGGCTTGCAAAGGGAACTTCAAAGTAGAAAAAAAGACCTGTAGCACTTTAAACCTTATCTTGCATCTTACCAGCATTTTTATAAAACCTGGGCAGGATAATGTTCTCACTCGGGTCTTTTGACAACAGTCTACTACTTTTACAAAAAGAATCAACATGAAAGAATCTGAGAAGAATTTCTTGCTTCACTGAAGGCTTTACTAACACGTTAAAAATAAAGTATCCCTCCTGGTACTCAAAAATTTGATCCAGTGATACATTCTAAGTTTATAACTTCTATTAAAATGTACAGCAATTGTAAATACCATCTAAATGTTCAGCTCAAGTCCTAAATTAAAATAAATCACTGTTCCCATTATCTATAAATAACACACATTTATTTAACAGAATAATGCTTAACTATTGCTTTCCAAGAAGTTGAATAGACTGTTATTGTTTATAACAGATGATCATGTTAACACTTTAATTTGATGCATTTTATTATAAAATTAACTTGGATGCAAGACTGTATGATAAACCATTAAGAAAAAAAAACCCAGGGAGAAGGAACAAAAGAAGTATCAAATATGAATGGTTTTAGTAGTGCCAAACTTGCATGAAAAAAACTTGATTAAAAAAAAATCAAATCATTCCAATAGCTACATTGAACCCCTAAAGCAATTTAGGAATTTGTTTCTTACAGACAATTAATCACATGCAGACATGCCAGATGAGAACTATTGATTGCCCTTTTCCAAACTAGTGGCATTCAGACAGGAGACAGACAAATGCCCTGAGCAAGAGGAAGCATCTTCCTGCCTCTGTCTAGCATAGCTTTTAATCGTTCTTTACTAATGTGCATGACATTTTGCTGTTAATCTTTGGCAGAGTTCTTGTTCTTTTTTTTCTTTGAGCTATACATAGGCAGGATATATTTTTCATTACCTTCACTCCAAGATCCTTCACCAGCTTGGCTTCAAAATTCACTACATCATACGGCAAACGGAACTGGGGGATTTCAGATGTACTAAAACAAATAAAAATGCTTGTAACTATTAGGAAAAGAGGATTTTTAAAATTATCATTATTAATATTATTATTAGCTAAAATGCTTATACCTTAGTTAATTTTGACATATGTGAATGGAAATGTGCTGAAATGTGACTCTTGACTTTTTTAATTGTTAGAGTGACAAAAAACCATTATTCATCCAATGCTAAAAATATAGGCCAGGAAGGCTGTATCTTGAGGCCAGCACTGCCCACTCTTGTAGGTGACTATTTAACATGTTATATTTGAGTTCTAAAGGACTTCAGCTCCATTCCTTTTGTTCACCAGAATACATAACACTAAATTTAAGATACACATTTAAAAAAAGACCTCATGGCTACTGAAAGCAATGTGACATAGCAATCTTATCTTAAACTATCCAATAAGGGAGTATCAAATTTCCCATACAATTTTTTTCAAGTGTTACATATGCTATTTTGAGCTATGGTATTTAAAACCATGCCTCCATTTCTACTTCATATATTTGTAATGATTTTTCAGGATGGACAAACATTTTATCAGCTGTTGATTTCATGTCTGGTTTTTGACTTAGTGTTTATTAACTGGCATTTTTTTCCTCCTGGAGAAGACTAGGAATGACATCTTCAAGTTCCTAGAATCACAGAAGGGGAAAAAAAAGTATAGAATCTCAGTTTATATCTACTGATACAGATCTAATACATATATTTATCTCCATTGAAATGACACCTATATATGCCAGTTCAAAATTCCTACTGTAAAACATGTTGCAGATAAACACAGTGAAGTTGTATCTTAGATACTTTTGTTCAATGAAGATAAAAACATAAATATGCAGAAAAGTAAAGGCTTCTCCCCAGATACTTCTAAGCTTCAAACGGTCTAATGTGTTTTCAAATTAATGAATCTGTAATATCCATAACAAAGCACAGGCACAGGAGATTCACTGCAGCTTATTTTACATAGTGATATTGACCACACCATTTTTAGCATCTAACTTTGACAGGCCAGATGAGTTTTATTTCTTTTAAGCTGCATCAACTTTATTTATATTGATAAGAAACTGGTGTTCTTCCTTATTTCTAATACTGCCCTTTTTACACCTTTCTCGACCAGAGTGCAATGAGAAGTGTTGTAAATATCAGATATAATGAATGTGTCAATACAGCTTTCATAAGTCATGCTAAATAAAGGTGTCTGAGGCAGAAACTAATGTATCAATATGATTCTGCAACAGAGATTCAATAAAGAAATCTAATCAAGAAAAGGAAAGTTCTATTTTCTAGGCCACCTATGTATTTGTTGGAGGCCTGTGATTTCCACAACATGCTCCCAGAACAGCACTGGTTGTGTTACATCACTGTCAGAATTTGTAAACACGTTTTTTTACTCTTACTAAACACTCAGTTTTATGCTGTGAGGTATACCCACATGCATGCACATGAACTATGAAAAGAGGCTTTTTATGAAAGTCACCTATACATCAATAATTCTGATGCAACTTCTTTCAGCAGCAGCAGATGGTCTCTGACTCTGCAATGGAGAGACAGAGGGGGAAAAGAAAATGGGGCAGAGATGGAGGAGGGATGCAGTGGATGCAAAGTGTCCCACAAATTCACATTGACCACAAATTTGACCCGAGGCAGAGGTGCTTGGATAGGTGCTTGGTGTTTCTCAGTGACCTCAAATTACTGTTGCTCACTTTGGCCTAGTGAGAGAAGTATTTTGCTACATTGTAAAGCAGTGGCACAGATAAGAGCAAAAGCAGTAAAGCTGCTCACAGTCTCTAAGCAAGAGCATGGTGTGCTCATGCCTACTCTACTATAAAGCATAAATTTTACACAACAGTGAAATGCAGGAAAACCTGCCCATAAATATGAAAAATCCAGACATTTTCAGAGAGGCACAGATTTATGTTATATTTAAATATCCCACCACAGGAACTGCAATCACTAGACACCTTTCTAGTGTCACAATATCATGAAAATTAGCTATGATGCAAGAAACATCCTAATTAAAAACAACTGGCAAAAACTTCAAGAAGGCACTAACACTGTCATTATAAACAGTTGATTCCAAATAAAAAAATTGATTTGGTCTTAGCAATTTGCAATAGTTTATGAAGCCTTGAAAACACATCCATCAATAACCAAAATTTGTTAAAAGATGTGCTGCAAAGACTTGGAAATGCAATAATGGATGACTGTTGCCCCCATCCAGCCCCCCATCTGTTTCAAGATTAAAATAAAGACAAAAGGAATTGATGCCCTTAAACCACACATGAGCATTTCTACAGTGAATGGAAGTAAAATTTGACCTTGATTGATACATGTTAAAACTGAAAAGAAAGAAATAGATTTTAAAATACACTCCTTGACCATTAAAGATGCTAACAAAACAGGCAAAACTCTGTGTAAGACTTTTTGCATTAGGAGAAACAACAGGCAAAACATTATTTTAAATTCAAGTTAAACCATGAAGAACTTAAGATCACACTGCTTCAAATACACAAGCACATACTAAGCAACTGTAGAACTGTATTACAGCACTCAAGCAGCTGCAGGAAGTCCTGCATTGTATTGCAAATCCAAGCTGAGTCCAAAAAGAACCTTTTTGTTAAAAACCTCATATTAGTTCTGACTACTTTACAGCAAAATCCCTGATTTTAAGCTAGTATTTATAATAACATGTGCTACTAAACAGGTAAATAGGTACTTCACATACTAAATTTGCAATCCTCTATGGTAACTAGTTCAAGTAAAACAGCTTCACAGTTAAATGCCTATGGATTAACACCTTGGTAATTAGGTAGAATAATTCTGAACCTCACTGGGAAAAATGCAAGTAATCAGTTCAACTTCTCCAAGAACTGATTCTCTTTCTTGCAGAGCACTGAGTGAGTATTTGACATTATGACATTATGGATCAAATTAATTAACCGTGTCAGCGCCATTGATCTCAGTGATGCTGCATTAAGAAATGTAAGTGCATCACCCTTCCTCTTCTGTTTCATTACGTTTTTTTACTTTTTAAACATGTTGTGTGAATGCATTTTGTACTCTTGCACATCTTACACTATAGAATTTAATTTTGATTTTGAATGGCTTGGTATCCACTAGTCAGTGTCTGAATTATCTTATACACAGAGATTCCAACAAACCTACTAGATTTGATCACAGATTAGTTTTGATTACTGCAATGGTAATTAATTTTCTAGTGTAGAGGACTGACAACATGCAAATATTAGCCAAGGTTTTACCATACAGTAAAACTGCAAACAAACCTTCCTTTATGTACTTGTAACTTTCTGAAGTTGAGAACTGCAGGGGGTTTATCTCACCCATATGGTATGATCTGCTGAAGCTGCATCCATGATTGCCATCTTCACCTTTATTTCCACAGGGTAGTCCAGGAAAGCATTCTAAACCTAAAACTCTCCATGAACTTAATATCTGTCTAAAGCATTTTAAACACTCTTTCACTAGGGATACAGGTACTTCATCTTGTTTTAAGAGTTTTGAATAAGGGAAAATACGGTTCCTGACACAATCTTCTAATATGTTAATTTGATAATAACAATTGCACCCTGGAATTTAACAGGTTATATGAAGAGACTATAGGAGACAGTCACCAGATTTTCAGTTAAAGCTTGCCTGTAACTGTACCTCTTTAACATGAATGATCAATTGTTTAAATAAAAAGTAACTTTTACAGATAAATCTTTTCTTCCTTTGCTAGAAGTCGAGGATCACATATAACCTATGTATGTACAACAGTTATTGCTATGTTTTCTACAATAATTGGAAACAGTGCTTTGCTGTCTTTGTTGTATTACCTTAAGCCCCCAAGGTACTCCTTCTTTTCAAATATGGTGATGTTTGAATAGCCCAGTCGAGCCAAAAAGGAAGCACAACTTAAACTTGCAGGTCCTGCACCAAGAAGAGCTATCTTCACCTGATATGCTTCAGGCATATCTTCTAGATGAGGTAAGGAAGGGTTTCTGATCTGAGGAATATTCATGGCTTTGAAAACCTGAAAAGTAACACAATCAACAGGTTAAATACTTTACATACCCTCCTTAAATTTTATTATGACTGACATGATGGAAGCTTCTGCTAGTACTGTCACTAGCTATGTAGCACATAGCTAGTACTATACATACTGTAGTAGTAGTAGTACTACACATAGTACTGTCACAGTGCCGTATCTGTCACACAGATATATTATAGCAAATTCACAACATTACAGAGGTTTCCAAATGACATGATCTGTGCATTTGCGAGGGATGTTGTATTTGCAGGGTTTGGTTCTTCTGTGGGTCTTTTTGTCTTAAAAATCTCTGAAGTCAGATTTTTCACTACTGGAAATTTTACAGAGAAGACAGAGCCAGACTACCAGTAACAGAATAGGAATGCAAAGTCAGCCAGATGGCAGAGAATCTCTGCAATGCCAAAAAATTTCCCTGCAAACAAATTATTCTTACTAGTAGAAAAATACCTCTGCAAGTAATGCAAAGGATTATGGATTATTTTTCCATGAGCCTGGAAAAATAACTTATAGCTTGAGTTTTAGAGGTGGTAGGTGACAAACTTTAGGTGGGTTTGAAATGTTTTTTAGGAACCACGCTTAGTCTTCAGTGCTATATTTTCATTGGTGGCCCATGCTTTAGATGCCTCCTCTTAGATAATTATAATAAGACCTTATTTCAGTTTCTTATCTATCTTATTTAATTTGTTGTCCACTTTTTAATTGGGTTTCCAAAAACTGCAGACATACCTGAAAGTTAGACTGTTCTCCCTATGCCCCAATTATTCATTCACCTGCATAATGGTGATGATCTGCTCCAATCCGTCATAACTATTAAAAATACTTTGGAAAAATCTCTGCCCACTGTTGTACATTTCTACAGAACTCAACACAATGGGCTGCTAACCTGGTTGTAATGTCATACAGTTTTTCAGACTTGCATTGAATCAGTTCCTTACTCATATACTGGTAAGAGGTGAAGACAGAAATATTCTGCATTCCCCAAGCTAGACTTCACTCTCCTCTGCACTTATATAAATTGTAGGGAAAGGAATTGAGTCTCTATCTTGTATGATCTACAAAAGGAAAAAGAAGAAGCCTTAGAAGTAGCCTTAGAAGCTACTAAACATATAGAAGCATGGAAGAGCATAGGTACATCTTCTTTTTACTTTAGGTATTAGGGGGAAAAGTGTTTAACCCAAGCAGTATATAATGGTAGCAGATAAAAGAATTCAAGAGTGCATTGCATGGGGATTCTCAGTCATATCACAAACACCATCAGTGCAGCAACTCAAAAACTAATAGGAGACTACACTGTTCCCCACCTATTTCAATGCAGAGCTGTGTTCCCGAAGTACCAACTAGACCTCTAAAATACATACGCTGTCATTTGTCTTAATAAATATCATATTTAAACTATTTAGAAGCTTACCAACAGCTTTTACTTTCCTTAGAACTCAAAAAGCAAAGGGTATTCATGTCAAACTTTGGCAATTCCACTCACGATTAGAATTTTTATTTAGATTTCGAATCAATGTTCATTTTCTTCATGTGCACTTGAGCACTCATGCTAGGTAAACCAATGATTAGTTCCTTCCCTCTCTAAAATTTCTGTGTCAAACTCCCCCAGTCTTTGTAAATTGACGCAGCAGTTTAACAAACTGCATGAAGCAAGAGACAGATAATTGTTTTAAAGAAAGAATCATTTAAACCTGACAATTCATACAATATGGGAAAGTTTAATGTGGTTATTAATGGATTTCACAGGCTGAAAAGCTCATATTGTACTGTGAAACTAGACTATGATACCCAAAATGCAATGATATTTCTAAAATGTCTGCTTTGTTATATTCATAAGAAATTGCCTGAATTATACGAAATTTTCGTTAGTCTCATGTAGTTTCAAGAAGGCTATTCAGTAACAAAAATTATATAACTTGCATATTTAATGTCTATATTGAACACTCTGAATATGCATATGCTTAACAAATTTACTACTAAATTTACTTTAATGTTAACATAACCATTTTATATGTATTATTGAATAGTCATATCCATCAAATAAATGTTACACTGAAGTTCCACACTACTGTAGTGCAGTGTTAAGCTTCAGAAACCAAGCATTCATGCAGAAAATCCTAGGAGTTCAGGCTGAATGGTCAACTTTAATTCTGCCTATTTGCAAACAGGGTAAAACTGTCTTTATGCAGCACAGCCAGCTTGTGTGGCAGTATCTTGCCATCTGGAATTCAGTGGCAGTTCTGCATATTAAGGCTGGCAGGGTAACTGTGTGAAAATAGCAAACTGCTTTAATGCATTTCAAAGGATTTTTACTCACCTCATGGTGAAGTTTCCCTATCCTGTAAGTCACATAATTAAATATCACTGAATTCCTATGTATAAACCCTTTGAGATGAGTAACTGGCAAGCAAGTGTTCAGTGGCACATTATATTCAACTGTCCTTTTTGCTTCTAATCTCTTCAGGCTATGTTCAGGATGCAGGTAAAATTTAATACTATTACCCTTCTTTCCACTTTTCCTTCAAAAACATGATTTCTTTCTTGTTTGGTGTTTGGATGGAGTTTTTACTTTGTTTTGCAGGGCTTTTTAACCAAGACTCATTCAGGAAAATGAGACCAAATGATGAATTTTAAAGCAGAATCTCTCAGTAAAAAGCCTCAGTCATCATCCTCATGTCTGCCTTTCCTTCTGGCTCTCTCTCATACAGAGTCAGAAGATATTAGATGGATTAATAATAGACATTAATAACATTAGGCATTTATTCTTCAATGCTTTATCAAACACGACACAATTATCATTACTTCACTGTCTAGAGCCTATTCAAATTAAACCCACATTGATTCTGTCCACTTCTTATGCCTCATGTCCATTAGGGTCCTCCAACAGGATATCCCAGCTTCTAAAACATGGAGACTTAGTCCACAAGTGAGATCCAATTCAATCAAACCAAAATAGCCAACCTATATTCTGCTAAGTTCCAACAATCGAAAAAATTCTCTCCAGATTCATACATTTGTAACACATTATATTTCTCCCATTTGCATCACTTCATTGTGTAAAGGTGTGAGTGCACTTGCCCAATGCTCTCTACAGCATGGGTCTCTACAGTATGAAATCTAACAGTTTGTTATATTCTCTGTTGTAAATAAAGCACCCTTTCACTGCAAAGGGGTTGGTCCATTTTCCAAAGCATTTAACAAAGAGCCTAATTCCAAAATACATAAAAATAATGCATAATGTGAGTTTGTACTCAGGTTCCACAATATGTCCCACTTGAGCAAACTACAGTGGTTTCAACTGCTGAGCAACTGATTCCAGTTTAAAATTCCTGGAAAGTTTTAGCCAACTCATTTTAGCTGCTTTTCAGCATGCAGATAGGGAAAAGCATATTGTTAGTCTCATGTAATAAAATTCCAGTTCTTTTCTTCACTGCACCACTCTTGTATTAGCATGTTTTGATGAAAAGATATGACATTAGGCAAAGAGGAGCAGGTGACTCGAAGAAATGCATTTTGCTAATCAGATGAAAACAATTTTATGGCATAGTAAGCATGACTTAAATGAGTCTAAAACATTTTAGACCATTAAAACAGGCTAGAACTGATATTTAGAACTTTTACCTCAACTTCTATACAATTTAAAATAAATAAAAGAACTAATTTCAATCAATGTGGCACTTAGAGCTATGGTTTAGTTGGCAAGGTGTTGTTTGGTGAAAGGTTGGACTTGATGATCTTGGAGATCTCTTCCAACCTTAATGATTCCATGATCCCTGGCAGTGTTCAAGGCCAGGCTGGATGGCTTTTGAGCAATCTGGTCTAGTGGAAGATGTCCTTGCCCATGCCAGGGGAGTTGGAACTAGATAGTCTTTAAGCTCCCTTCCAACACAAGCCATTCTTCCATTCCATGACTGCTTAAAATTATTTTTGGACTATGACAATGTATTAAATAAAACAGTATATAGATTGAAAGTTTAATCTCAGTGTTAAAATGTGAAAAAACTTTGTCTTATCCTACAAATCAAGACTATCAAAACATTCTTTGAATATCCAAGATATACACAAAAGGATACATTTCAGAAGGACATAGAGAAGGACAATTTAACCTTTTAGTAATATAAGTTTTGACTTGATAACTAAATCTTCTATATTCTTCAGATACACTGCTTGGTTCCATGCTTAAAAGGCTCTAGAAATAAGTTTATTAGTAAGGTTTACAGTTAAACATCCTTCAGAAGGCAATGAGATACCAAACAGCCACGGACATAGACATTAGAATCTAGCTGGGATTAATTTTAGTGTGAAACCTATCAGTATACACTGAATTGTTATCGCATTTTACTAGTGCACAGACAGTAAAATACAGGCAATGAAATCAGGAACATTTAGGAACTGGTTTTATTAGTTTCACACTTTCCCACTGGTTTCCATGGATATTTACCTGTAGGCTGGTTTACATTAATATGGGGCAGTTGAAGAATTAAAAGAAGAAAATCACGTTCTGCACATATTTTATTGCAAAATAAAGCCAATTGTATGCACAGTAACCTTCTTCAAGTTGTCAAATTACATGATCACCCAATTAATTCCATTTAATTGCGAGGATAGCATAGGATGTTACATGAAGTATTTTTTCCACAGACATGTTCTAGTTGTGAAACCTTCTTGATCTTCCCTCCACAATTTAAGAGCCAAAGTTGCAACACTTCAAAGTTTTATGGAAGTAGGTGAGTGCTTACAAAACTAGGGCCTAAAACATCTTATTAAAGACTTTTAAAACCTCCATTATTCTAGTCCTAAGTTATCCCATAGATCTAGGACATTGCAGAGTCCAAATCGCAATGTTTCATGAATCCCACCACTAAATGGACTTAGCAATATTCATGCAAAGTCAGAACGTATCTGCAAAGAAGAACAAATCACCAGAACTGGAGCTGGTACAAGAGCCACACTACTAAATGATCTAGTGTTTATATCTAGTGTGCAGAGATTAAAATAATACATTTTCTATTTAGCTTGTGCAGCATCATTCAGAATGATTAAACAGAAACAGAAGAGAACCTTTAGATTCAATAAAGTCTATCCAAAAATGTAGAAATTTGAGGGTTTCTTACCAATACTACAGAAGATAAGGTAATAGACCTTGCTTCCTTTTCCCTACAAGCTTGCAAACTTGTACTTGAGTAACCAGTGATTTTAGTTCATTTTGGGACTGACAGCCATATACCTCATACTTAGATGCATTGTCACTGCAATCTCAGTATATTTTCACTGAACTTGTGTTCAAAAAATGAATGTTTCCTGATTCTGAAGTACTTGGGCAAAGGAGACAGATAAAGACATTAATATAATTTTGACCTGTGCAGTAGCAGGTGTAACCTAAGCTTGACACTTGTCATTTATAATAGTGAGATTTACTCCATGTTATTCTCTAGATGCAACAGTTACCATGGTAACTGCATCCCAGTATACACATTCTACACCACAAATACAAACGGACATTTCCTTTTTTCCACTTAAACATTTAATTGTCAAAATTCACATTTTTTCAGGCTGGATTACGATTCACTTCGAGAAGGAGCCAAACAGTTACAAAACTATATGAAAGGGCAGAAGGAAAACGCAGGCAGCATAAGGTGCCATCTTTTTTTTACTGTTCTACCGTATGCAAGACAAATATTTTACAATTAGGGAGCTTTATCTGCAGTATGAACAGATGATCAGTCATTGTTCAGAAGCACAAACAGGCACACGTCATACCCATATATTTTCCATTTTAAATCCACATTCCTGCTTTATTGCAATTTTATCTATTATCTCAGCTAGCAGTTGTGCCTTTTTATTATTGCTCACTCTCGTAATGCATCAAGTGTATGATCCTCAGACTAATTCCAAGGGAAAAAAAAAGCCTAAAACTGGCTTCATGCACAATGCATTTTCAGTAAATAAGCCCCTGTGGGACAAATATTACACCATGCATGAGAATCACCATGCAGCTCTCATTAAGACTAACACATGTTGCATGCCTAAATTACATAATCTGCTAAATTACTTGTACAGGTAGAGCTCTGAACACACTATCTGGGCCAATTCTTGTATGAACAGTAGTACCTTACAATTTTCTTCAATATTATAAACTATATTTTTATAATGATTGTTACTTGGAAGCACTCATACCATTATGTTTTTTTCAACTACACCTTTACTTTCACAGTAAATTTTAACTGAAAATTAAAAAAGTACTAACTGCAAAAGTGACTGCTTATTATTACTAATTAAGAGTGCTACAATACATACAAATGCTATGCTAAATAGCAGTAAACCTAAAGGTTATTAAAAGGGTTTTTTTGCAACTTTTTACATTTTTATACACTAGATGTATAGAAACATAGATACTATGAAAATACTAAAGATAATAAATTTTTTGAAATGTTCTTTTTGTTAGAGTGCCATATAGAACTATATAATAATTTTATTCTGTTAGAGCTCCTGAAACTAGCATCATTTTAAACAAACTTAAAACATTGAAAACTATTCATCCTCTACAGTTTTCATATCAATCATTATGCTAGCACTGAGCTTTTTTAAATAGATTTCTAAAGATTTTTGAAGAAAAATGGCAGATATTTAGCATTATCTATCAAGCCATAATTCCTCTCTATTAATCATAGAATAAGGGCTAAAAGAAGACACAAATCAAATTATAACAGATATTACTTGCATTTGGTTCCTAAACAGCAATATTTCACCATTGTATTTATGATCTACTTGACAACTGTTTAATCTTCTTTGTTTGGTCAGTTGGTTTGGGGTTTTTATCTTTGGTTTTGTGGGGAGTTTAAGGAAAAAAAAAAAAGTCTTCTGCTTTGCAACAAATACTAGCTTTTTATATACACAGAATAAAAGTCACTAGAAGAGAAGTTAGTAGAAGTGTTTCTTGTCTGATAAAGCCCAACTATTCAACATACACGTAGAACGAACACAGTTCAGTGTCTCTAGTCTCATCCTGTAAATGAGAACTTTGGATTCTTACACTTGTGTGTTCAAATCTCAAGAAAAATGAAGTGGATAACTACTTAAATGATAGAAAGGAGAGAAGATTCAGCAACAGCTAGCAGAAAAGTTTATCAGGTACTCCAGAAGATTTACAAGTCTCCTGGAGAGAAGCAAGGAAGGATACAAACAGATAAAAGGAGAACAGCAGCAGCACGTAGCAATATTTGCGCATCAAATCATGACCTACAGCCATTGAGAAGAGGGTGTGAAGAATGACACCTGAGGAAAATACTGGTCTTTTGGACATCTTCTGTTACTTCCAGACTGATTTGTATTTCTATTTTGGTCTGTCCTACAACGTTGTTTTTTTCCCAGGTTTTGCAAGGTTGACTGGAACTTCATTGTATGTTTGTAAATAAGACCAGCCAAATGGCTCATGATACAGAATAGGGACATGCACATTAGTTAAGGACTGTATAGAAATGTGCAATCTTAACACGAGTATGCTGTTTTTAATATAGCCACAACTCCCTCACTTTTACAGAGGCCAAAATAATAGTTTTTACCCAATGTTACTTCAGATAGATCGGATGAGGTACCATCTGAGACCTTGAGTTAGGTAAAAAATTCTCCATGCCCTCAAAAGAAGTTAACAAATGAGTAGTTGCCTCTGTCTTTCTTCAGATGGAAATTGGAGCATTGAAACTACATAATCACAAGAAATGCACAAGAAGCTCAACAAAAACCCATGCAAAGAATTTCTAACATGAAGCAGCAAGTAACAACCTCTGTTCCAGTAGCCAAAACACACACCTACCCTTATGAACTAGTAAATTTACACATATACACTGTGAAGCTGCACCTATATAAATAGATACACATGGACATATATTTTAGGTCAACCTCAAACTATGTATTTACTTAGGTTTGGAAAAACGGGACAATAAAAAGAAAAAATCATCTGAAGCTTATCCTTTGTCTCAAAGCCAGTACAAACACACATTAATTCTGCTATAGAATCTACCCTGTGCCCAGAACAGTTCTACACCTCCTTAATATGCACTTACAGATACATCTGCACTTGATCTTTTCCCCTATGCAGCCTACTTGAGTAACATCCACAATTTCACCTGAGATAAGTCTTTCATTATAAAACAAATTGTCTCAACTACCAGTATGTCTAAAGAATCAACTTGTTCACAAATAATGTTCCTTATGTTCCTATAATTTGCTGCATTATGAAAGCATTTCTAAGCATTTGAGTGTGCTGTAAGAAAAAGGATAATTATCCTAGCTTTCTATGCTTTTATTTTATTAGCATTAACTTTTTTTAAAAAAAAATCATTAACAAAGGCAACCACAGGCAATACTCAATAGTGCATATAAAGAATTGAAGACATTTTCAAGTCCAACCTACCTCAGTAGCAAACTGCTGCAATCCACCAATATTAATTGGTCCTTCCTCAGTGGCATACAAATTGCAGCCACCAACACAGAGATCTGATGTTGGACACACCATTCCGCATGTCAGGCCAAGTGGATTGTCAGAAAGAATCATTTTGGCAGCCCCATAGTAGTTCTAAGGGAAAAACAGAAAGGAGGAAGAAATAAAAACGAGAGTCACATACCAATGACGCAAAAATTCAAACCTTCAAGAGAGAATTTTGTAGTAGAATAATATATAAATATGTATGTTAAATAACACTGGCAGTACTTAAATGTACTAACCTTATACAAAATTCCATCAAAGACATTGAGAAGAAAGTCAGCAAAAACTGTGGATTATTCAAAGGTAAACTTTTGCATTTTAGCTTGCAAAATGGTTAAAAGCACGTTCAGTCTGAAGTGGTTGTAGGATTTTTAGTAGCTTAACAAATCTACCTTCAAAAACTACAATTGCTGCATTTTTTTTACTTGAAAATATTCTCTCCACTTCTAGGTCAACTGGGCAGTTGCTGAGTAGCTGAGTTGCAACCCTTGTTACAGGTATGACCAGAAAGTGCCACTTACATGACCAGCTCTTTACAACACAGGAATGAAAAGCTTATTTTACATGTCTGTGCACACCATCTCTGTGGATATTCCTGACCTTCACACCAGAGCAGTAGTGCCAATTTTCCCAGACACACGATGAGAAGACTTTCCATGTAACCACCTGCAGATATTGCACTACTGAATTCTTTTTTAACTTATTTTTCTCAACACATACAGGGCAAACACTTATTCTCCTGTTTCCTTAAATCATAGACCAGGGAACTGATTAAAGATGTTATCTACAATTCACAGCTTCAATGATTCTCAATATTCAGTGGACTTTTTCAGAAAAGGAATAGTCACCAGATACAAGAGAAGTAGCAAAAATTCTTTCCATAATAAAACTCCAAGGAAAACTCCCAGTGTCTGAGGCAGTGAGAAAATAACCTCTGGTGTTTTTTTCAGTTGGATAATTGTCTTCAGAGGAAGAATCAGAGGAAATGCCAGGAGTGACCTGAAGTGTCATTTAAAGGTACAGAACTACTGACAGCAGTTCTGCACCTACATTAATGGCATCATACTGTAATTAAAGCAAACTTTTTACATACTGTATTTTATTATGTATTGTCAGTATAGAAGTGTAGTTCTTCCTTCATTGAACCACTTTTCCCACCCCCTCTAAAAGTCCCACCAAGAGAAGTCCACGAAGATGGGTTAAATTTAGAGTTAGCTTTTAAGGCCAGAAGACAACACAGTACGCCTTAGAACCAGCACAAGGCTGAGGTTCCACAGAAGTTTCTTTAGTGAGGAATTAATGCTGGGATCTCATTTCAGCTTTCTCCAGACTAGAAGTAACTGAGAGGCTGAAAAACAGTATGTCTCCTTCCTCTTCTACCACCTCTTCTGTATTCCAGTCTTCAATAATCATCACCAGTAAGAAACTGGTTTTTTATAACAAGTACCTTCACCTTCCCTGTCCTGTCCCAGGACAGCTGACCCAGAACAGAGAGAAGATGTTCAAGCACTGTGAAGTACTTGGTCATAGCAGACCCTGTGCAATGCCTGGGGCTTTCTGTCAAGTAGGTTAATGCACACAGAAGTGTTTATTCAAAGCAAGTACTTTGCCACATAGAGTAAGAATCCACTTAGGAATAAAAAGAGCAGTGTCAAGATGTGAACATTTAACCAAAAATGGGTAACAAGAATTTGGTTTGGGAGATTCAAATTCACTACAGGCATATTATTAGACTGAGCATGCAATTCTCTAAAGTTAAACCAGATCATTTAGACACATACAGAGATTACCAAGAAAATGTCAACATTCAAGAAATGTATTTGCAAATGTAACTGGACTCCTTGCTTACAGTTGCTGGTCTACTGCACACCACGAGCCTCTGTCCATCACCTAGAAATACAAGCACTGCCTAGGTGTACTTTCATGGGATTTCCTTAGACACTATTAAACCCCACTGCAATTCTAATCCTGGCTGAACAGGCAACCCCTTTATACAACTGTTCTGAAGAACCTTCAGCCATTTCCTAGTAAGACATTTTATTATCCCCAGCTCTCATTCATTCCAATGTAAAGGAGTACTAGTTAAACTGGAATTGTACATATTAGCAAACAGTTTTGCTCTTCCAGACTAATTATATTGTTTTGATATCAGAGCTTGTTAAGGATGCTTAAAAAAACTTGTAAAGACACTGCAAGCTCAATTTGGCAGCAAATTACAGAAGTCCAGTTATATTGGAGATGTCACTGACACAAATTTGCAGACAGCAGAGGTGACAGTCAATGCAGGAGACCCACATCTTTCTGAAGCACCAATGAGACCAGCCTAGATACCCTGCAGCATCTTAAGTGGCACTAGATGCCTGTTCCGCAGGCAATTACATCTAGCCATTCCTTTCTTCTGCTCTAAAGGAATAATTAAAAAATAGTACAGGTGATTTTTCTCACTAACTCAAAGACAAAATGGTTTTCAATGAACTTTTGTTCTCTTTTATGTTTCACACATATTAGACTTATAGTTTTCCTTCCTGTGTTGTCCAGGATCATTACATTTATTATCTCCAACTCTGGTTCAATGGAAACAAAGTGCATTTCTATTTAAGCAACTTCATTAAGTATTTTCTACATTTTTCAGCTTTGTAATTAAAATCTATATACAGACCTAGTTATTATGCCTAGAAAGCAAAGCTGTTAAATACTCCTTTTTAAAAATATTTTTCTTTCATATATATATTCTCACATTTGAGCTGTGCCAATATAAGCAACATCAACACATCTGGCACATCTTACTTCTTTTGCAAGCTCAAACTAAACTTTGAGCACAGCTATGCTACAGAAAGACAGGGTATGTTAAAGCACAAGTGACTTCAGAGAGAAAGGCCCAGGGTCAGTACAGGTATCGGACCAAGATCACAGTTTGTTAAGGGGATATCTAAGGAAATCTGTCTCAGAACACCACACCAGAGTTTGGTAAGAAGGAAGCTGGAAATGAAGACTGAAGACTCAATGGGGGTAAGGCCAGCTGTTGCTAAACTCTTACTTTGGGAGAAACGTGATGGAGTATACGAAGGTAGAGACCTTGGGAAGTTCTGAGATATGACTGTCATGATCATGAGTTCCTGCAGCTGCCACTACTAGTGACAGCACTTGACAAAAAAGGAACTGCATCCTCTTCAAATAAGAGTATCAAAAAACTACAAAGTACACATTGCCATGCTAAATAATAAGACCTTAAATAAATTGTATCAACTGGTAAATATATATATTCTAGTCTCAGCATCTAAAATAATTTTAGTGATAAATTAAAAGATAGTTACATTTGAGAACAGCAGGGCAAGGCGTCTGCACTGCTTCACTAGTGTGTTCCAACTGTGCTAACGTGGGCACCTCTAGAGATTAAATGGAAGCAGAGGTTTGGAGTGGACTTCCTGGTCTGCCAAAAAATAATTACTCTGTGCTAATTTTACCATAGGCAAACTTACAACATTCTCTCAGAAGAGCTGCAGTTCCCATATTCTCCTCTTCTACCTTCCCTGTTCCCATTGCCACCGTTCCTGCTCACTACCAGTGAAAGGATATTACTATGTGCTGCTACCACAACTGTGCAGTGGCTCAAGAGCAAGTCCACCTGCAAACCTTCCGCCTGCCAGGGCACAGTGCAGAGTGGAGATTGGGCTCTGGGCAGGACTCCATGTGTCTGAGTTACTTCATCTCCTTGTCCTTCTATTCTATTTAATCATTTATCCTATCTTTACTATGCAATTATCTAACATACCAAACAATCAGAAAAACATTTTACAATACTTGACAAAAACTGGCAGATAAATTCAGTAAGTTACACTGAGTGGTATTATACAAACTGTGTTACAAAACTACAAAGCATTGTAGTACAGCAATAAATGAGAGTTTGTAGTATATGTATAGTATCTTAAATGTTTAGTTACACAAACACATTGTGTTTATGCAGCTTTATAATTTTTAAGCTGAAAACATGTATTAATGATTATTATATTTATCAGTGACATTAGAAGTAGAATATTCATAGAATATTCACGTCTAAAAAAAAAATTGATCATTTCACAAAACTAGCATGTAGTAGGCTGCATATAAAATAGACATGCAGAGATGCAGACCTGGCAGGCTGGTAACTACGCATATGTTGTACATGAGAAAGGATCATATTTAAAGGGAGGCTGGCTTCATTAAAATGACACAGTTACTTCAGTGCATGGAATAATGCAAGCTACCTTAACAGTCTGGAGTAATTTTTGTAGATGTTTAAATAATAAGATGACTCAGTTGGCCAGTTTCTTACAGACGTCACAGAGGAAGCAAGTCTAAAACTAGAATGATTCTGAATTTTTTAATGAGATAAATGTCTGCTCCTGCCTTTGTTCACAGAATCTTTTTTCCTGTGCACTTCCATAGAAATAAATTAATCTAACTGGATAAGATGTTTTGTGGTTTCCTACATCAAAATGTCAATAAATACTACATTGCTAACACAGGGAACAAAAACAAGCCTTAAATAGATATCAATAATCAGAGGAAAACAGGCAGAGGAGGATCTCCACATGTATCATTTGGAAGCATTATATAATTTGCATGCAAATTAGACTGTTTTTTACTTGAAAAAAAACCTATTAAAACACATAGGATCAATACTGAGAGACCAGAAGAAATTGCATTTACTATCAGGAAATGCTTATAGCATCCTTTCTTTCAATTCAATTCAAGAGCTTTTTAAATAAATTCATTATGCATCAGGATGTTTTGATATTGCAGTTTTCTCAAAAACAATGAAGAATATGCATTTTTATGCTTTATGTAATAAAAATTAATACACTGACTTTATCAGAATTTGGAGACAGCATTTGGAGACTTTAAAAGGAAAGAAGAAAAAAGTCCTAATTTATTTTTCATCTGGATTTAAGTTTAAAAAAGGGAGACATAGCAAAATACATGGAAAAATATCACCACCTCCTATTCTAGTTCATGTTCTGCAATGGCTTTAAAATTTACTCAAGATGTATTGCATTAAAATATTTCCACAGACCGAAGAGTCACTATTTAAAGTACGTTGTTATATAAAGAGCATTTTTCACACTGACACACACCAGTTCAAATATAACAAGAAACGCCCTCAGTCTGTCAGCACCCCAAATATCTTCCAAAGAAGAATGAACAAAACATAACAGCAACTTATCAAATCATACATATTCTGTATTATAATGCTGATGATTTTTAATCAATCCAGAAATCTTTCACATCATTTGACTTGTGTCATCATAACAGGACTGTAATTTCACACAGTGTCACTATCTTTTTATGAAAAAGAACGGAAGAAATATCTTGTACTGTCATTTTGTCCTTTGTAGTCTAGAATGTGAGAGATTCCTTAATTGACATAGTGTCATCGCAAAAGTCTATTCTACATAATTACACTACGGCAACTGAAACCAGCTGTCAGCCATTCCATTACACTAAGTACAAACAGACATCTCAAGAAAAGTCACTGCTTCATGTGCATCAATTTAACATCATTCCTAATTTTTCCTTTAAATGCTTTTCTTTTCCTTACTATTTTATTTAGTGACCTGAAATATGCTATGATAAACATAGAAAGCTGAATAAAACAGCACTTTGAAAAACCTGGGGCCTCAAACTAGTACTTAAAAATTAATTGTGATGAATATCTGTATCTAATTATTACCAGTCACCTAGCAGCTTTTTGACTTCCACAATCCTTCATTGTATTAGCAGTACCCCATCTACAGTATTTTACACATGAACTGTGACTCGTCGTTTTCTACAGTCTTTGCAATGGCATATAGATGTCTTTTGTTAATTTAGTCAGAGTTCCTCTGGCACAGAAAAAAACCTATCATTCTGTTTTTCTCACCTGTCATAATCCTATGTCTCTCAGCACCCTTTCTCTGTGGCAATCTTCTCTTCATTTATTTTCTCTTAGCAATTCCACAACTTTTTGTATCTTGTTTTCCTCTCTCCACACACTTTCCATTTTTCTTATTTCTAGTGTATTACTACAAACACGTTTTCCTTTACTCCCTCAATCTCCCAAACTTCAGATTCACCCTTATCCCTTGGTATCCATCTCTATCTTCCAGTTTGCTCCTTCTCTGATTTCTCCTTTGAAAAAACAGAATTTCACTCTTAAAAATTCCACATGAATTTTCTTTGGTTTCATTTCAACGTAAAGATTCCTCTAAAATCCTAAAACTTACCTCTGTGTTGCACAAGTTTCTCTGTACTGTTCCTGACATTAATTTCTCCTCCTCCATTTCCCTCCGTGTTCAGCACAGCCCAGGGACAACCTTTTACCTTTTATTCAGAGGACAGCATGGCTTTGCTGATTTTGGGGATTGGGTTGGTTTTAGAGTTTGCTTTCTAGTGTGGGGTTTTTCATTTGGTTTGGGGATTTTGGGGGGGCACTGGGCTCTTTTTTTTTCATTGTTGTTGTTCTTTTTTTAATGCTGGCCTTCATATAGTCTATTAAAAAGAGTTGACGTGTCAGTGCACACCAGCTTATCTTTATTATTAAGTGATATGGGATAAGATGGTCTTTCTGAACACAGAAAAAACTGTAGAGTCAATGTCAGGAATCATTGTAATAATGCATGGCTTGAAATAAAAACATGATAGCTACTCACAGAGGGCTACAGCAACAGAGTTCTACCAGTACAGATAACAGAAAAGATACTTCTATACCCCTAGTTCGTCATTACAGAATGAGACTATAAAGGATGAGTCACTCATTCCTTATGCCTGTGCTGTTTAACAAAAGTTGATATCCCTGTGTGCACCAACAGTTGTTTTTCAATACTACTGCTCAAACCATAAAGGTGTCTGATAATAAAAAGCTCCAAGACTCTCTCACTGAGCAGTTCAAAGGTAAAGCATGCGAGGAGCTGTTGCTTTCTAAAGAGCTGCTTCTCTGGCAGTTTTGCTGAACAGGAGAAAAGCTGCACACCCTACAAGTGTTTAGGCTGAGAGATGCTTCTGGGAAATTGTTGGATTTTCTGCTGCTGTAAAACATTTGCTTGTGCCAGTCCTAAAGGACAAGTGCTAAAGCTCCATTTTATAAATTCCTTCTTGCTTTGACATATCAACACAGGGAAAGGAGGGCATACAATCCTAAAAAACATTTCTGCTACAACTTCAGGGCTGGGAGGCAAAGCTTCTCTTGCAGCAGCTGAACATGTTTGGATTTTTTTTAGTGTATTTTTTTTCTTTAAAAAAAAAACTAAGAAAGCACTTGTTCATTATAAAGGAATACAGGTTTTGCAATGTGATGGTATTTAAAGAAGACAGCTGGAAGTCAGAATACTTGTTTGCCAACTTCTGATGTTTAGAAACAAAAATAGCAACGTGTGCCTGGTGAATTTGAAGTCTGATCTCTGAGAGACACAATTGCAAGCGGTCTTTATGAACCGAGAAACACAAACTGGGAAGACACAATGGAATAGATTGTACCTTTATAAAGTGGAGTTGTAATCCAGTTTGTATGGAAAAAGAGAATGGAAGTTGTGGCCTAAACTCTACTGATTCACAGTGGCTAACACAATACAGCATAAGTGACATCCTTTCTCTCAAAGAGGCTCAAGGCTCATTGAGTCTGGCAATTCAATTACCCTCTCAACCCAGGAACAACCCTCCTCCCTTGTCCCTCTTCTACTCCAGAGCTCAAGTCTAATGGCAGAACAGCCAGAAAAGCTACATTGTACATGGCCTGTAAATATCTAAAAAGCCTCAGGCTTAAGAGAACAAGAATCCCTGACCCTTTATGATTGCCATAGCCATTTCCCAACAAAACAAACCGCATACAATAGAGCTTTTTAATACCTGACAAAGTAATTCATTTTCAGTTTACTGCTGTCTAAATAGTCTATATTAATAATGAATCATGTTTAAATAAATACCTGCATGCAATACTGCTTACACAAGGATAAGGACAGGGAATTTATTGAACACAATCTTCTCTAAACAAGTAGAAGGGCAACTAGCTGAAGCAAGTTTCTCAAGTGGGTGATAAGAGATTCAGAAGCAGGACATGGACTTCAGTAAGTCTAGAAAATGTACCCCAATTCCCTGAACCTATTGACCTCAAACACCTGTATGTTCTGTATTTCATCTATTTATTTCTTCTAGAGGCTACTTTGGGTTCTCCACAACAAAACCAAACAAACAACAAACAAAGCAAAGTTATATCTACTGAGAGAATAGTAGTAAGCTGCAATTCTTTTCTATAGCAAGATTTTCTGATTAAACACCAAGTGATCACATCATCTACTCAGGGGAAAGCCAGTGTCTTACTACACATCTGCAGCTTCCAGGAGGATTCAAAAGTCATCATCATACAACCCAAATTCTATACGGTTGATCCACCTCAGTGACCATCTGACAGGTTAAATCTGGCCTTATTAGAATCAGTAAGCATGTATTCATTGGCTTCAGCAGGGGAAAGACTTCACTTCAAACCCTCAAGGCAGTTTACTAATATTATTCTATTGCCAAAACACAACTCTCAAAGCTCTGCAGGCACTGCACCTTTATTGTCTCTGCTCTAGAACAGAAACACAGAATTCAAAATGAATTTGCCTTTAAAATAACTTAACCTTTCCCTCAAGTTACAAAGGGGCATCATATTTTGGAGGCTGTCGGAGTCGAAGAGACCCACCAATTCATTGTACCAGGATGCTGCTGGTGTTAGCTCTTTTTCTAACATCCTCTGTTGCAGGCTTCAATCCACCTTCCATTCCCAGCTTTATTCTTTGATAACTAGGCCCCTTTTCTTTCCTCAACAACGTATCACCCTATCCTACCCAAAGCAGTAGCATAATGAATCCTCCATAAGAAAAGACCATCCAGGTAAAATACTTCCATAAAATTTGCTTTAGGTTTCCTAAACAAACTACAGCACAAAGATCACAGAATCATTAGGTTCACTAAAGACTTCCAAGATCATCAAGTCCAACCCAGCCCTAACTACCTCAACTAAACTGTGGCATCGAGTGCCACATCCAGTATTTTTTTAAACACATCCAGGGATGGTGACTCTACCACCTCCCCAGGCAGACCATTCCAGTACTTTATCACTCTTTCTGTAAAAAACATTTTGCTAATATCCAAAGAATATTTCCCTTGGCACAGCTTAAGACTGTGTCCTCTCGTTCTGTCAGTTGCTGCCTGGAGAAAGAGACCAACCCCACCTGACTGCAGCCACCTCTCAGGAAGTTGTAGAGAGTGATAAGGTCACCTCTGAGTCTCCTTTTCTCCAGGTTAAACAACCCCAGCTCTCCCAGCCATTCCTCACAGGGTTTGTGTTCCAAGCCCCTCACCAGCCTCGTTGCCTCCTCTAGGTGTGCTCAAGCATCTCAATGTCCTTCCTGAACTGAGGGGCCAGAGCTGGACACAGCACTCAATGTCCTTCCTGAACTGAGGGGCCAGAGCTGGACACAGCACTCAATGTCCTTCCTGAACTGAGGGGCCAGAGCTGGACACAGCACTCAATGTCCTTCCTGAGCTGAGGGGCCAGAGCTGGACACAGCACTCCAGGTGTGGCCTCACCAGTGCCCAGCACAGGGGAAGAATGACCTCCCTGCTCCTGCTGCCCACACTATTCCCGATACAAGCAGATGAGACAGAGAGTAGCAGTTTCATTACTGCCTTGTACCTTCTCTGCTCGGTTTGCCTGCTTCACGATGCCTGAAGAGGTAATAAGCAGCAATATGCCACAAACTATACTCTGGTTACAAACAGATGCCTACATTCATGAAAATAAATGCAGCAGTGACAGGATACAGATTATATATGGAAACAGTCTATATGCATATACTGGGCATAATGCCAATTACTGCAAACCACAGCAACACATAGTTACATGATAATTGATACATACATTTTAATATCTCCTCTTAATCTAATGTTTCTTGTTAAGGTACAGGATTTACTGGTGTCTTCTCCATACCACAGTTTAGTAAAAGCAATTTGGCTGTTCACTTGCACATGGAAGTGCTGCTGTTGCCCACCTACTTTCACTCAGCGTTACCTGTGTTGGCCCTTTCAGCTGCATGTAACAGTGAGAAACGCTAGAGCATAAAAAGCAGACAGATAATCTCTACAGCACCCTCAGCAGATTATGAGTCTACTTGGGCTCATACAGATGCAAGTCACATGGCAGCTGATCATTCCACAAATAGGAAGTAAAGTTGAAGAGGTATGGGGCAACCAGTATCCAGTCATCTCCAGGCTATCCCAGATGGCCTAATAATTCTTGTCACACCTACTTTGCAGTAACCTTTATTTATTTCTATTTATGACCATTAAAAGCAATTTGTAAACCACAGTTCAGAATAATGTTTTCAATATTTCATTATGATCATCCTATTAAGTATAGCAGCCTATTAAGAAAAGGTACAGTACCTCCAAAGAGGGGGCCCCATTTACTTCTGTAGTATGTTATTAACAGTCCCAGTGAGCGACTACACTTGCATTAAACAGAGCCTCTTACTATAAAGGACAAGATAATATTCCTTGAGATTATCATCTTTATACCAAATTTCTACCCATAGAAATTTTAATTATAATCACTACTAAAAAAAATAAAATAGAAAACAACCAACCCCACCCCTCCTTACCCTTAATGAAAGGAGGGGTTTGTAACTGCAATACTTCAGGTAGCAGAAGGGTTAAATAATGGCATTATAATACTCAGGTTTTTGAATACCATTGTATTTGAAAACCATCAAAACCAAAAACTTTATAGAAAAAGTGACATGAATAAACAGATCTTCACTGTACACTATCTGTACTAGCACTGAAGAGAAGTAAAAATAATCAAAATTAGCTGACTCAGACTTCAAAATGTCTGTTCTAAACACTTTATTTTGAAGACTTTGCAAAGATAAGCCTTGAAATGCAATCTCACCCATGAAATTGCAAGTAACTGCTGTTATCTCCTGCCATGTACAACTGCAAGCCTGACTTTACCTTGTTTGCAATACTTGTGATGAATGACTTGATGTCCAGATTAGTTGGGCAACTCTTCTGACAGGGGGCATCTGCACACTTTAAGCACCTACAGGAAGAAAAAAAAAATGTGTCAAGGAGACACGGAATACAAGTGCTCCAATAGCATAAGGCTTTCAAGTTACCATGCTAATAGATAAGTCACAAAGCAATAACACACGACACTTTCATAGAATTTCTATTTAAAACCTTAAACATGACCATTATTGACTGTCATCAACACAGACTAGTTATGTTTTGTTGACTGCACTTTATATTGGAAGGCAGAGGGTATCATTTACATGCACACAGAAACCTACTGAAGTATCAGGAAAACCTCAAATTATATAGAGATAATTTTTTTCCTGGAATCCATGATTGTTAAACTTCTGACCAGTTCATTTTTCTACTTGAAAAAATATGTGCTGTGAACCTAAATTTATTATCTAAGTTCTGGAAGTCTCATTATGGTCTAAATTCTGAATGTTGAACAATCAGACATACAAAAGCAACAGTATTTCCACAAAGGAAGGAAGGAATTACTTTTTACTGTATGTACAAAGAATAAGAATAGCTGATGAATTTTGAAGTCACTTTATCAATTTCCTGTGATAAGTTTCTGACTTCTGAAAACAATTCAGTAGTTCTTATACATACTCCCAACCAAAATCCCTAAGACCTTCTTCCTGTCATTTCTAATGACAAAACCTAACTAAGTAATAAGTTGACAAAACATCCTAAGTAATAAAGATTGATCTTCTGTTTCTGCAGAGTCATACATGGGGGTGTAATAATCTGGTTGCTTGCAGCAGTCCCATCTAAGGATTAAGTCCTAAGGACAGTCTACACAACTTGCATTAATCAAACCTAAAAAAAGATAAAAGTCAGCTGAAGGAGTAAAATGATTCTCTATTGGCACAAAGGTATTAGCACACAGCCTTGGTTTTATAGATCAATGATTATCACAGGTCAAATGCCTCACTACTTGTCTCAGAATTTGTTAGGTCATCCCAGACGCTCTTTTGACACTGCTTTAGTAACATTCAGAATTAATGCAAATTGTGAGTTTAATCATCGATGGAAAATGAAATAAAATTTGGTTTTAATGTATTATTTGAGCCCAGATACTTACATAAGTTACACAAGTCTACCTTAATTATTGTTATTCAGTGCTAGGCAACAACAACGTGGAACTGGCTGGGACAGAGCATTTTAAAACACAGAAAAGCTGCAAGAGGCTAGTGGACTATATACAAAGAAATGAAGAGCACTTTAAAGGGAAATAAATGACCCGAATACCTGCAGCAAAACACTGTTCTGACTTTGTCAATCACACACATTAGGGGGTTTTTGTTGTTTTTTTCAGTTAAGGGTGGAATACAAGAGAAGGGAAAGCTAGTTAAGTAAAAGATTAATTAGCCTTTCATCTTATTATTTATTCATTATCATCTAGCTGGGTATTGCAGACGATATGGAATCAGCAAAATCTGAAGGCACATGTGGCAGTGGCTGTTTGGATGTTCTCACAAGACTAGTCATGGAAAAAAGGCCCCAGAGGATATACTTAGAGTAAACAGGTCTCGCAGGTTGCAAAAGATGGGAAACCTGCAGAAGCCAAACCTGGATTGAACACCACACTGGGTTACTAGTTCAGCTAGGTGGAATGTCAGAAAAGCATTGGCAGGTTCAGCTGTGGCAGCTGAACATAACACTGCCCATAACACTATCAGGCATGTGACAGGTACATGTAAAAAAGGCCTTAACAAGTAAAGGTGGGACAGGGAGACCTCAAAAGGTTGTGGCCAGAACACTGAGTCACAAGGATGCTTTTAGCATTCTAAGCAGACAAGAATTTCTCTTATTTGAAAGAAAGCAAAGTTCTACTACTAGAAGCAAACAAAAAAGGAGATGCACTAGACAAAATGACACGAGTATGAGGGCTCAGATGAGCAGTTTGCCTGTGTAGGCAGTAAGTAAATAACAGAACTCAAAAAACGTGCAATTAAAAAATACATCAACTCCATTATGACTTTTTACTCTTCATTTCCTCAGTGTGGTTTTCTTTAAAATACAACAGTCCTGTATTCAAAATCAGAGGAAGCACACTGAACATAAAATACATTCTGTGGATTAGATATAGAACAATCTCATGTCATAACTGCATGGCACCTGCCAGGATAAGATGTGTACAGATTACTCGTTCAGTCTAGCAAGCATCTTTACCAAATTCTCTTTTGATTTTTGAGCTGCTACACAAATAACAGCTGTTGAAAATGTCAGCTACTGGGAGGAGCAGGTAATGCAAACTTGAATGTGAGCTTTGGGGAGGAGGGGAGGGTGCCATGAATATGCCAGTCCAGACTTTCTCTTATAATAATACCATCTTCCAGGCACTCTGCAGACTAAAGTGCACCAGGCTGCCATTAATCCCACTTATCACCATGACAGCTCAGTAATTACACTCCTGCTATAGCTAGGTACTGTAAGGTACTGTAGTCCTAATAAAACATCAAGCACTGTGCTGAACGCGTGCTGGTGAGGTGTTTTATTAAACTTGGGGGGTTGATCACCAAGTGACATTAGTGTTGACCTATTTTTCTATCTGATAATAAATTATCCTTTGACCATACCATCATGGATATTACAGAGTGCATTTACTGTAAAAAGGAGCAAAGGTATTGCATTCGAATCAGGCAAAAGGAATAAATAAAGTAGTAGAGTTACACACCAGAAAGTTATTACATAAATTGCTGCAACTGATTGATCCTTTCAAAAATCACAGGCAAAATACCCTGCTTAAGGGAATACACCAACAATTACCACGAGCTTCAGTTCCACATGCATATACCCCAATGGAAAAACATTAAGTATTATACTTCCTTTCTTTTTCTTTAATAGTCCTCCCACCCTAAGAAATCCCACCCTTCATTTTACAAGGTTATTTTATTACCATGGTTTTTGTTCAAAATATTGTAAACAAATTAGAAATTTAGATTAAATGTTTCTAATTCACCTGTTAGCTCCATGCAAAGGTGCATGCTTACTACTAAAGTAGTAAGTAAAGTAAACACAAACAAACAGCATTCTGGACTACATGCAGACAGACATGTGCTAATCTGAGAATATATATCTCAGCATTTCTTAGTAAAAATATAGAACAAATCCTACCAACTATCAGAAAACAGCCTACATGACGAATTTTTCTCCCATTGTTCATGGAACAGCATCTCCTTTAGAAACATACGGGCTGTTTTGAATCTTAAAAGACACCACATTCACTTCATATGCATATTAATTTCCATATAAAAGGCAACACCACAGTCTTTACACTGCAGAAAATAAAAGGAAGCCATAGCCAGGGCTAATTTTCAGTTAATAGCTTTTGTTGCACAATTGTTGAAATATTACCCAATATTTTATTTTAAAGTTAAAATATCTGTCCAACAGTCCCATTTCCAGGTATAGGCCAGCTCTTAACACACTTTTGCTTCTAAACAAAGAAGAGCAATTTAGTTGTATTGTTACCTAAAAATGCAGCCAACAATTGTCTATATAACTGGCAATAACCTCACCTGAAGTGCAATCACATGAATGCTGAAAGGCTGGGGGTAAAACAGATAATCTGGAGTAATACTCCTCAACAAATTGTAGCAGATAACCCATCAAATCTTCATGTATCACAAAATAGACCAAATAACCTTTATTACAGTTACTGTTGGCAGAGGTTTAGAAGCAAATTGAATCTTAATTCATTTATGCAGGTTTCTGCAGGACATAAACAGTCATTTTAATAAAAAGGCTTCCAGCTCCACTACTTGTAGAAATTTCTAAAACTTTATCCACAGCTCAGAAAAATAGCCCAGATGAAGTTCTGTATGTACTTCTTGAGACTTTGGTCAATTAACTGTAAGAGAATGGTAGAGCTAATTGCACCCAGTAAATAAGTGGTTGGTTTGAATCGGAGACCCAAACTTTGACCCAACCAAGGCTCTTAGTTCCAAGTCTCTTGCACCACTCTAAATACTAAGCTGTGGACAGTAAGCACGGAAATAAGAAAGCTGCATGTCAGGAAGAAATTAATCTATTATTTCCAAATAAATCTAAATCCCAAGTTGAATGCCTCTTGTCTTTGATGGCAGAAGAGAAGAGCATTACATAGATTTTTCTCTTGAGGTTCAATCTTTTAATTATTTTTGGCTAATCCTGCAGAATTTAGGCTTTCTTCTCCCCATTTGGTCTTGCTTCCTGCTGTACTGAAAGAGGGTCATGGACAAACCTAAACAGAGATTTGGACATATATAGACTCATTTAAAAAAGGTAAGGGATGCCTTACTTAAATGGTAAGCCATTGGTAAAAGTCTACTGTTGGCAGCTGGGGAAAAAAAAAATGGCAAAAAAAAAAAAAAAAAAAAAAAGCTGCCATTATTTTCCTGATTAAAAAAAAAAAAAAAAAGAAACACCCCCCCCCCCCCCCCCCACAAAACTAACATTCACAGAGAAAAATCCTGCATCCTTTTGTCTTTGTGCTCACTGTATTTCACAATGGATGAAAGAGAAAAGGATTATAAAGTAACTGAGAGATGTTTTGCCAGGTTGAAATACCAAAACAATGTAACAGTTGATACATGGGTTTGATGAGTACCAAAGATAAATCATACTTACAGGAATATTCAAAGTCAAGAAACAGAAAAAGGAATTCTCACATGCAAGGCCAAGAACTTTTTTGTATAAGTACAATGTGGCAAAGACAACAAAATTTTAAATTAGAATCAACTATGAAAACAATTTTGGACTACAGAAAAAAACAAATCTAATTTCTAAGAAACACCTCTGAACACAAAGGGCACCAGAAACTGTACAAAACACAGCAATACAGACAAGTAGATATCCTGGATATGTAATACTGGGTGAAAGGCAGCAGTCTTTTAGGTTATTTTGCAAAATGACATGAAAAATTCTATTTGTGAGAAATGCCCGGCCTGTCAGCACAGCACGGGAGCCATAAGAAACAAAACATTCAGTATCATGTAAATTGGCAATACTAGTTCATATCTAAATAAAGAAGGAAAGACTCCCACATTCTCACTTTTGCCTCTTCAGTCACCTCAAATCCTGTAACCCTTCTATAGATGCATTAAAAAATGGCACTACTTCTCTGCCAGTAAGTTCACATGACCAGAAGAAGTAAATTTTAAACAGCGGCACTCAACAGGATTAGAGACAGACATGGCATTGCTGCTGGCAGTTACAGAACGTGTAAGGGTGGTGCTTTTTATCGAAAAGAAGAAATGATCAGAGTTGAAAGTAAGTCTTCAGACACAAAAACCTCCTACCCTAGTGCAGAATAATGGCACTTACAGACAAGGTTATTTTTGGACACTTAAGAGGTGGTGAATCATATGGACATAGGCTCCAAATCATTCTATTCATCAATGCCTCATCTTTCTCTTTTCTTCTTTGGCTCTCTAGACAGCCATAATTCTTTTCTCATCTACTTCTGAATCCCCTTTGAGTGCAGGAACTCTCCTCTCCTCTTCACTTCTGCTTGGCTGTCTTCTGGTAGTCTTTCTTTTCCCCATTCATCTGAAACTTTTCCACATCTCTGTCCTGTAACTTTTTATCGTCTTTCATCATAACTTCACTTTAATGGACAATGTTGATAACATAAAAAAAAGGAGCCACTGTCTGCCATCAGGTATCTATGACAGTGGTGTAGGAAAGTGTGCACCAGTCACTTTACAGTCCATCTTCTGAGTTGTTGTCAGCTACCATCCAGCCCTTCAGAAACCTCCATTTCTGCACTAAATCTGTCATTGCCTAATGCCATGTCTTCTGCATACTATGGACAGTGCTATCTTGGTGTGTGATCAGACACACAAATGGAGCCTAGCAGAGGAAATGTAGGTTGGTGAGATTTCCTCTTAACCCCTTGCTGAGCAGTGGGAACACAGCTGGGCTCTGTGTGCACTGCACCGTGGAGAGCAGCCTGCTCCAAGCTGGTTCATGGGAAGTTATATTCTCTTCAAATTCCTTCTGTCATTTTACTGGGACACAGAATTTTTCACCAATCATTTTGCAACATAACCTAAAAGATTGCTGCCTTTCACCCACTTCATTTATATAACTTGTGTATCATTACTTTAGTGGTATTTCTCTGATTTATAACGTTGCTGAATAAAGCTGTTATATAAATTAGAGGGATTAAAAATAGAAAACACAGGTTCCGCTTACAGAATATTATAGCACAAAGCATGTATGTCAGCTGATGCCTAATCAGAAAAATTGTATCATCCTTTTGACATATTAGAAACTAAATATTTTTTTATATTGATGATGGTGAAAATAATTTCAGCCTTCCATTACAGCAATGCTAATTCTATGCATAGTCCCCTTTTTCTTGTTTCATAGTAAGCATTATGAAATTGCTGTGTTTTCAACAGTATTAATCTACATTCAAAAGGCATTAAACTGTCCCAGAACTATGTCTAGTTAAAGGTTTTATTGTCGCCAACAAAATATTTTTTATTTAAATCTTAAAGTATTTTTTTTAGTTACAAAAACAAATACTTAAGAGTCAATCTGCAGCTTCTCTGTTAACACTGATTAAATTTCACACTACATATTAAACAGTATTTTCTCAACATCATAGGAACACAATATTGTTTCATGCTTACGGTAATAAACTTGATAGTACCCATACTATTCCAGTAGTGCAAAAGACTCATAAGAAACCCACCTGTTGATAAAACACTGAGAGTACCTATTTAGACCTCGCACTGTGCTCTTCAAGTCCTTGAAAGCAGCACTTTACCTGGCAGACCAGCCACTTGTGGCCCAGCCACACCTCACCTTCTGGAGCTTTTTAAACGGGTACATTCATGTTCACCACAACAGTGATCCCTTTCACATAAGAGACAGCTGTTACACGATGTTCAATATCCTTTTAATCCTCTATAGACCGTAGACAGAAAGGTTGACAGAACTGACAGTTTTTATTATGGCTTGTCCTGTACACAATAATCTTCTTTCGCCTGGACTATTCTCCCAGAAGTGTTATAGATATTTTGACTTATAGCAAATATCCTTTCTAGGCTTTTTAGGAGGTAAGAAATTAGTTTCATGTGGCATGATTCTTGTCCTGTGTAAATTACCTTTCCAAAATATGAAACACCTGTTGTCTCTTTATCTTAATGTCAACAAAACTCCTCTGGGTTCATTTCAGGAATGATACACTTTACAAGTTTGGTCAAAGATGTTTTTTTGCCCAAAATGCCTTCATCATCTATGCACATTTTACAAATGCCACTGTTCACTATATCATTAACATCAGGAGCACAAATCTACCATTTATTTGAACTGACAATATTGATTAAATTTAAGAATAACATCTATAAACAATCTATGATACAATATAACCTAACTAAAATGCTTTAACTGAAAATTTAAGAAAATGTTCTCAGTTAAAAACTACAAACCCAGAAGAAATGGATTTCCTCACTACAGCACCACAATCTGTCGTGCAATTTAGCCATGCCAGAAATTCTACCACAGTTAACAGAAAAGTGATTTAAACAACTAACTTTTTCGTGGAGAATTAGTCTTGGGAAAGGCAGTAACAGCATAATAAGCTAAAGCTTCCCTTTTTAGGATCTGAGCACCAAGAAATTCTCCACCTCTCCCTTTTCCATCACCCTGTAATCACAGATCTGACTGAATGCTGATCTAGAACCCTGCCTCTCACAAGTCAGGCTACACTGCTCTCTGCACACAGTGCAATCCCACCATTTCCCAACTCATGATGCTAATATTAGCAAGGGGTAGGAATGTGGGAGAAAGGGAGAAAAGAGGGCAAAAGACCAGTAGGGTTTTAGCTTTCTGTTGGTGTCACCTGAACATTTGACCTTACACTGGGCATAATCTGGAAGCAGGCAAAAGTACAAATTAAATATCTGAATTTCAGATTAAAAAAATAACCTTCAGAGGTTCCAACTGCTCTTATTTTCAGATTTGCAGAAACAAAAAAGTATTATCAGTTTTGGCTGCTAATACAGTTTAGAATTCCAGAGAAAATTGAGAGGTCAGTCACCTTTTCACTGCGAACCCGACAAAGATGCTTCTTCCAATGGAAGAGGTAAGTCATTGACCTCAGCTTATCACCTTTTTCCAAGTTTTAAAACTTGGAAAGAAAGGCAAAGTTTCTTTAGTAAATAAAGCTAAGTCCTTCCAGACAGTGAACACTCCAGCTCATTATCAGACTGCTTAACTGTGCTCTATTTTAATATATGTAGTCCCCAGTGGGACCCAGTCAGATCATTCAATTGCTTATAATGAAAACTCCTAAGCAATCTCTTAGGGCAGCCTCATGCAAATCTTCCAGAAGTGAGTTCCCAGCACTCCAGTGTCCTCACTCTTCCTCACCTTAAAATTGCTGCAGCTACACATTTGAGAACCATGAGCTACATTTGAGAACAGGAGTGCCACTACTCCTGTCTTCTCCCTCTTTTGGAAACTGCGAGAACTCAGCAGAGGATTCTAAGATTTAATATTTTGTCTAGAAATTGCACTTGTACAAGGACTCTCTTTCATCCTCTTTTTCAAATTAAGAGGTTTGTCTAAGCTACCTTACTAAGTGATACTGTAACTTGTTATGCTCAATCATCAAGACCCAGAAAAAAAGGAAATCTGCCTGCTATTTCAGTTCTGATTTTCTATGCTGCAAATAATTGATACATTTTTTAGTTACAAGAAAATAATGGTACCCTGTTTATAATATATAAGCATCTTTTTTAAAAGGTGGCCTTTTCTTGCATGCTTTGATGTTTAAGATAATTATTTGGCTTTGCTTTCCTACCTTAAATTTACTTAAAAAGGAAAGATTCAAAACCAGCATCTCCTCAGCAAATGAAAAGAGCTTTATGACACAATTACAGAAATCACAGAGGGAAACTAGAGAGGTGAGCACAAAGTAAAGACAAACCCTGAACAAATTACACTAAGAATCAATGCTGCATTCTTTGTATCTTGAGTTTAAAGATATAAGTAATATTTTAATAGTAGATAGTTGAAAATTCAGTCTTAATTGTTTGCAAGAGGGAAATACACTAACTCATTAAGACTAAATGATTGGTCTTGTATGTGCTATATCCAGATTTTGCTATAACCACCTTCACTGGGAAAAATTTTATAACATTCATGCATTCACAATATGATAATATGAATAAATGACATAGCTGAAAGTCACTGTCCAGACTTCATATTATGTGAAACCAATATATCATTTAATTTCTTTTTAGCTGGGCATCTCTCCCAGCTAAAAAAAAAAAAAAGGCAACCAAACCAAAACAAGGCAAAAACCCCCACCAAACAAACTAAACAGAACAGAATAAAACAAAAAAACATGGACAGAGCCTTTCTGTAGATCACCAAATAAATTTAACACCTGACCCCCTTGGTGGCAAGGCTGCCTCACAGAAGCACCCCACTGTATACTTGTACCTTTCCACAGTTTCACTCTCCCAGGGTAGAAATCTCCTACATGCAAATCTCCTCCACGCAAACTACTTAATTGCAGAGAGCTGTTCAAGCTTTACAGTTTCACCAGGCTACATAGACAGAAGGCTGGACTACATGACCCAACAGGTTTACACTATCTTTGCAATTTCTCCTAGTATGCTGAATAATGGCCTTTTAAGATGGCGAATTTATGTCTGCTTATCTATCTACAGTTGACGTTTCCCACAGAGATAAGCAGACTCTAAAAATTTAAGAGTTCATGTCTGTCTCAAGTTATTTAGGACTAGAGGAGTGACATGAGTATTTATGTTCCTTATAAATTAAATCCTTACTTTAAGCACTTTACCAGGCACCCCAAAATTAGGATGAATAAAAAGGACTGTAGTTAAAATAACAGTACCCAAAGGATCTAAAATATGAAATATATACAAGGATTTTCCAAGTATAACCACATGAAAATCTTTTAAAGACAGTTTGATTTCTAAGCACTACAGCATGGCCTTTTAGGTCAATGTATATTGGCAAAGAAAACTACATCTACTAGTTAAACATAGAAAATACTCTGGATTCTCAATGTCAAGAAGGCTTTGGGAGGGCAACCAGAGAATAATCAGTGTTTGCAAAAATAGGACAAACATTTGTTGCTAAAAAAAAGCACAAGAATCTTGCATTTTAGGTTTCACCTTTAAAAGCTAAGCAGGGAGAATTTTCACATCCTGTTAAGAAGATTACATAAAAGAAAGTATTTGTCACATTTCCTCCCATACTGAAGTTAATGGCATAAGAATGAATACATTTTCTGTGATGGCTCAGCAGTTAAGTGCTGTCTGGAAAATATTAAAAGAAATGTGCAGTTTTTTTCAGAGAAACACAGCTTTAAGGAATTTTAGGATGCATAAAAAAATCATTAATCTGTTGGTTCACAATAGTTTGATAGATCACTTGTTCTTGAATTTGTGGCATTGTTCTTCTTTGTACGTGCTCAAATTGTTAGACCTACATCAAATACAACAATCCCAGGACTGTAAATGTAGTGTGGATGAAAAAGCACACTTTTCCCATTTCCCAAAGGCACTGCATTTTCAAAAACCTGCTGGAAGGATTTAAATATTCTCTTTTGGTAGATAGTTTTGCTTGCTACAAATGAGCAGATGTCTGCCTTTTGGCAATTCTTTTTTATGCAGTTATTTGAAAACAATTACAGAAAAATATTAAAATTTATATATAAAAAAATACTCCACAAAGATCGGCATTTTTCAGACTAGTCACACAGACATTTCAGAAAGCCTAGGAATCAGTACAAAATGCTTCTTCTCTTCCACCCTCCATTAGTACCTCCTCTACACAAAATCACACAGAGTACACATTACCAACTCCCCAACTGTTCCTGCATCCCAGACTTAGATGCTTTGATTTTAGCATTGCTCTTTCTAACCCAGAAGCATTAGGGTTCAATGAAAGCATCTGATAACTCCCTGTTTCATACCTCAGGATTTCCAGGATACTATGATGCAGACTATGATATCAACACAAGCACACGTATAGCTTACTTACCAGTGTCTCTCTTCCTTAACAGTGAGGGCTGCCAATTCTTTTCTTTACTCCAGGTGAATGCCCAAGTCTGCTGGCTGCAAACTCAGACAGCTCTTATTAAATTTCTCAGCAGTAAGAATCCTGAAGCTCTGTACCCATGCCCACAAATTAAGCCAACAAGAAAACCTCCCTGACAGCTACTTCTGTCAGTCTGCTCATTCCTGCATCCCTGGCTGCAGGATGTCAGGAGGCAAGCCTACCTATTGCTCCCCCATCCTTGGCCAGGATCTGATCCCAGCAGAATATATTCAAATTTGGGGTTACTGTAGACCAGTAAGAGTTTTGACTGTGAATGATGCTGCTGCTTTATCAGATTCCTTTCTGCCAGGACGTGCCTGGTTCACAATTTTAAAAGCAGTTAGCTCACTGCCACGAAGGTATCTTGATATTGGCTTCCAAAATTTAAGCAGGAGAAGGAAGGAATCCCACCCCAACCCCATTTCAGATCTATTCACAGGCTGTATTTTCTACAATGGGCTGGATGATGTTTAACATTCAGAAAAGGCTCCCAAAGATGCCAGAACTACTGAGGTTTCATCTCCAGCCTCTGACTGAAGTTAGTCAGTTCAACAAAGAATATCAATATAAATTCAAACCAACTCTTGGGTGTTTGTTGTGCTGTCAATATGTGTTCAAGCATGTAACACAAAGCAATGGAACAGAGGACAACAAATGCAACTAAAGGGTGTTTAGTCACTTCAAATTTAGTCAAAGCAATTTGTTTTTCTTTCACAAGCCTAGAATAGCAGAAAGATAGAATTATCCACTCTTTAACTTCCCATTTCTCTAAGGATGTGAAATGTGCTAGTCACCTTATGACTGGAAACAATTTCTTGGAAAAAGCCCCTACTTACTGTTTCCTACACTGAAGCAATTTTTTGCATAACCAGATGGGATATTTTTCCAATCATAAGAAGTCTGTCTTTTTGGAAATGAAGACAGGAGTGAAGAATAGTAAAAGCTCTACCTTTTCTTCATCCCTTCACTTCCTTATCCATGACCAGCCTCTTCAGCCCCTTCAAGGAGCAGGAGTTTTTCACTGAGGTAGGAGTTTGACAGTTATCACTCAAAGAGAATTTTTTTTAAAAAAAATCAATTCCCAAAATGCAAAAACAATTCAAATCATAGTAATTAGGAGCAGAGTTCCTGACAGTATTTTGGAAGATCTCTCTACAAATCCATTTTGGTGCTTTACACATGCTAAGATCCAGCAACCGAAGTTATACTCTTCTGCTTACAAAACATGACCAGGCAAAACTCTGTCCTCAATTCAAAACAAAAGCAATAAAAATATGCACAATATATTACATACAGCAGTTATACAGACAGTTACATATTGCTACATAACCTTCTCAGTTTCCAACAAAGAGGAGGGAGAGACACTGCTCTGGAAAAATGCTCTACTGATAGCTCTGCATGATCTTTCCTAAAATATACTTAAATATGTTTACTAGCACTGTGCAAGATGATGTACTAGCAAAAACAGTTAACACTGAACCACAAATGTCAAAACAGACTAAGAACATTATGTGATACATTATTCTTTCTTTATTGTGTTTGTTCACTTGCTAATTTGCACGATTCAGTAATTCACAAAAGAATCTCCCTATCATTAGTGCAAATTAGTAATTTTCTAGCACATAGTTAAAAATACACATCAAATTTATACTATACATTGCATGTTGGTTGCCTTTGAGAAGATGAAAAAATATTACATGGTCAAATGAAATTCCTGGGTGATTATTTTGAACCTGAAAATAGCTCTTCACAACCTCCTGACATATTTCTCAACATCAGCCTGGTGGGAGTATATCACTCACCAGCATTTTTCTGCTTAGCATGAAAATATAAAGCTATTTTTTTCTGAATAGCTCCTGATCGCACTACTATTCACATATTTTAAACTGAAGTCATTTCTTCACTGGATGAATCCTATTACTGCCACACCAGTAACATTATACCTGTCCTAATCCTTCTCTAACACACGCTTTTCCCACAGTATAAGCCTAAGTCACTGTGTAGAGATAAATCTCAAATAGATGCAGGTTCCATGAAAAGATTTAAACATCATTTTTTGGTTTTAGATTCAACCAAAAAAATAATTCAACTATAGTTCACAGTATTGCTTTGCATGCACCATCACTTTTGGAGGAAGAATTGTTCTTCTTAAAGCATCTACCTCATTACCACACTCTGTACACTACACAATATACACACTACAAATATTATAAATGTTTTAACTAAGTTTTATGTTCCAAAAGAACAAGCGAACCAGATTTATTTTCAATGTTTTGATTTTAGTGTTACCTTTCTATTAAGACAAAAAAATAACAAGTTCCAGCATTTTCAATACTCCTACAACACATGCAACATAAGGTGTAGGACTCAACCCAACTCAACTAGAAGAGATGAAATTAGTTTAGTCATCAGTCATGAATTATGTGTGACAAATGCCCTCAAGTATTCCATCTTTTTACACAGTCAGTTCATAATGGCTCTTGCTAGTATCTATTAAATATTTTATGAATTTATCATGAATATAAAGTATGACATTACTACTTTATGCTTGAAGAAATAAGAGATTCAATTACTGACACACTGTATCCAGGGGTGGGGAAATATAAGTGGGAAAAATGTCGATTAAGAAAAAGAAAACAAAAACCCAACAGTAGCAAGCATTACCTAAACACAAACACCTCACTAGGCCAAGTTTTTTATGCCAAACCTATTCCAAGTGGCCAAGTGCTTCAGAGGCCAATTCTGAGGCCAGTACTTACAGCACAGAAATCTACAGTTCTGCTGCAAACACACTAATATTAAATTTGCTGATTTTCAGAATGTCACATTCTCCTTTTAAACAAAAACAGATATTTGAGTCACTTTCCAAAACGCAAATGTTTAAATTTGCATCATATTTTATGAACACATACGCTGTATTGTACTAAATCACTATATTGGTACATCTTGGGTTATGTGACAAACTTACTTGTAAATACTGCTTTAACATAACTGGTCTAAATTTTTCTGCCCAGCTACAAACTGCTATTTCTTTAAGATCAGCAGCATTTTTTGTAGGCTCAGAACCCAGCCTTACACCATAACCTAAAAATAGGTGACAACTTTTGCCTCACTAACCAGGAGACACAAGTGCGGATACCTGAACCAAGTATCATGAACCAATGAGCCACTTTTCAAAAATATTATTTTGTAAACTGTAACATCCTGCTAACATGAAGGATGTTATTACTTCCTGTTAACATAAAACTTAGCTGCATTGTGACTCCTGTGATTAGTGTTCGTCCTGAAAATGGTCTGTTACAGTTTTGAATGCAGAAATCTAGTTCCTCAAAATATGAGGATCTTTGATTTGTTTTGAGACATCTCAGCAGCCCTAAGAATATAACTGACTCTCGGTGTGTTGTCCAACCCTCAGCATTGTTCAGATCTACCACCCCTGGGGAAGTGGACCAGGTGAAAGCAAAGCCATAACCCTTCACTTTGCATCTGAAAGTAATAATACTAGGTCAGTGCCTATAACCACAAGAATCAGCTCTGTCCATTCCTTATTCTGCCAGTTAACTTAGGCTCAGTATAATGTTGAGACATTTTCTGTTTGCTTAGAGAGACTGTGAAGTGTTCATCCTTGGAGGTATTCAAAACCTGGCTGGACACAGCTCAGTACAATCTCCTCCAGTCAGCACTGTTCTGAATAAGAGGATAGACAACCTCCCTATGTCCCTTCCAATCTCAGTAAGTGACTCTGATAGTACAAGAGATAACTAAACCATCTGCTTGAAGGTCATTTATCCCTGCCTGCCCTCCCAGGGTCCCCAGAGCTATGCTAACCCCCGTCAACACAGAACTCAGATAAGCAAGTTCACTCCTGTACAAGAGACTGTGTTTATCTGCTCACATTTACCCAGGCTGTCACCCTCAACAAAGCACCTGAGCACCTCTCACTCCTGCTTTGTACTCCTCTCCCCAACCAAGATATAAGGCAATGAAATATTATTTCAGTTTTGACAAACAAAGGACTAAGGTACAGAATACTTTGGCAGTTTTCAGCAACCTGCAGCACAGAAACCACTTGCATCCCAGCCTCCAAAGCAATACCAGAACCACCAAGTTATCCCTCATTCCTGGGTGCTCCACTGGACCATCAAGTTATGTGATACTGTCTTTCTTAAGTTAACAAGCTTTCTGAAAATTTTTATCTAAAAGCTATGGTGATCAAGAGAGTAACACCCAATCTGTTGCTCCAAGCAAACAAAATCATGATCCCAGGAAGTAAACTAGAAGTCTGTGTTTAACTTCCGTGTACCACAAGGCAAAGTTGCAGCAACATTTTTGCTACTTTTACTTGTATTTGTTCTGAAGAGTGAAGGCAATTCAGGAGTTACCTGGAATTTAGGCTGTCACTGAACATCAGCATGACTGCTGAGTGTCAGATGAAGAATTCGTGTCACAGACATTAATATGACAGTAAAAAAGAAAAGTTTTATTTTTAGACTTCTGTTGAAGTTGGAGGCCTATAGATTAGATGTTTTTAAAGGAAAGATAACCTGTAAACAGAATCAATACATTTGCAAGTCAGAGATTCAGTTCCTTAATGACATTTTTAAAATCTCTTTTGATGAAAGAAAACACCTTAACAAATAATGTCATGTTACGTCACTTTTTTTCCGTATCATACATTTGTGAATGAACACTGACTGGAGCACCAAGGTAATTGTATTTAACATTTGCATGAGAATGAACTGAAATATAGTTATTTAAAAAAGCCTATATTTATGCATGTCAAAAGCAACAGTTGTTTTCTAGTATAAAATCTTATAGTATAGACTGTATCTTTTTTTAACTTCTGTTAGATACAGATGAAGTCTCAACAGTAAAGACTAGCATTATGCCATATAATAAAATATTTTTTCTATTTAGGGTGACAGAGGTATAAGTTGTGAGATATTTCAAGTCTCTAAATATGGGGTTTTTTACTGCTCAGAGAGGTCTTATGACCATCACTGTTACAAGAAAATTTTTGAAGATATGCCAAATTCTTGTTAGTATTAAAGTAAATTTATATTTAGTATTTAACACTTTCAGAAAACTAAGTAGTTCTTTAAACAAGAAGCACAAAGTATGTTTGAAATTACTGGTAAACAGGAAAGACCGGATATCTTTGCATTTCCACAATATTTAGTTCACTTTACATTGTCCTCCACTACATCTAAGTACAGCAGTAATTACTACAATAAGGAATATACTCTCTCACTAATGAGAAATCCTGCAGAGGACTGTTTGAAATGTCTTTCCTTTAATGATTCTCTGATCAACTTGCAATAGTAATCATACAAGGAGTACCTAGTAGGTTCTGCATCAGTTTCACGAAGAAAATAAGGTGTAATTTAGCATGTGTACAAACTGCATAACATTAAATAATCATTTTATTTTACATCTAAGTTCTGGGGCTTGGTGTTTTGGGATTGTTTTTAAAGAAAAAAAAAAAACTGAAGATAAATGCATGTTAACAGACTACATCCAAAATATAGTGAATGAAACAGTGATCTGTACACTGTGATTACTCCATGGAATAAAATTATTTAACCTGCTCAAGTATGTCACCAAACATATCAGAAACGGTATTAAAATGAAACTGTCATCTTTTCATTCAATAGGAATCCAAACAATAGTCACAGTTTTTTTCCAGATAATAATACAAATGTTTTCCAGCTGTATGAAACACTTTGAAGACATATTCTGAATGGTAGACTCTCATTTCTTGTCTGAATTTAATATTAGGCAACTTTCTTGCTACACTGTTGTCTCTTGGTAGTCACTTCACAGTGTAATAAAAGAAATAAGGATCCCTCATGCTGATAAAATACAGTATGTCTGAAGGGAGCAAGCATGTACACATGTGTTTAAAATAGAATGCACAAATCAAATGTTTTATTTGGATTTGGGCTGGCACAAAGCTAACAAAAGCATTAGTGCTATCCCAAGGCTGCAGTCTGTAAATAAACAACTTTGAAAAGAAACTATTCTGAAGGAAACCTCCACTCTCACCTGTCATATAAAGCATCCATCTGTCTGATGCACACTTAGAGAAACTGAAGTTTGGCTATAGTACCTAATAGTTCTATTGAATGACTCCAAAGTTACTCAATAAAAGGGTGTTTGTTAGAAGGAAAAGGGACTCTTCCACCTAATGAGACTTAAATTCCCTCAAAATACTTTAGCAATCTCTAAATTAAACCATCTGTGGTATTAAGAGAGGCTCAGAGTTCCCCTATTTTTAGCCAGCATGTTAAACAAACCTTCCTGACAGAGCCACAATATCAAAAAGCAACTCAACTCCAAAGAAGCCCTCCTGCCTCTAACCACCACTCCCTTCTGAAACTTGCCTTTTAGTGCTACAGTTTCTAAAGTACTTCCAGCCTACAGGCAGCCAAGCTAGGTGACAGGGAGCGCTTTAAACTTGCAATACCAAGTGAGCTGCAAAGTCTGTGTTTTAATGAAACTTCGCACTAAGAGAGGGTAAAGTCTCCAAGAATGTCCCTATGAGGAGTAGTGTGAGGCTTCTGCTCTAGGGAAGCCTCAAATTATAAGAAATTATATATAGTCCAGAAGAAAATGCAAGAAGCTAAATTTTCTGTGCTTTTTGAACTGTTCCCAACATCAGCAGCTACATTACAAACTAAAACTTTACTTGTATCCTGGTTGAAAAACAAACAAACAAACAAACAAACAAACCCAACAAACCAACATGTTCTTTTGATCTATAATACATAATGTAAGCCTAACTTCCCTTTACATTTTTTCTCACCTTTAAAGTATCAATCCTAGTGTAAACAAAAAAATTAGAAGAATGAACACAACAGAAAATTCTTGCCAGCTTTTCCCTGCTCCAGAAAAAGCCTGGTGATGCAGACCATGCTTACAGGATACTTTCAAGGTTACCTGATCCAAGCCATGGCAGACCCAGGAATTATATGAGCAGCTTTTCACCTGAATGATGGTCCCTTACCTTGACTGCCCAGCACAACAGCAGTGCTGTACTGCCACATTCAGAAGAGCAGCATCACCCTACCAGCTAATTAAAAATCACTGGTGCTTATGAATCTCTCTAAAACAGGTACATGCACATCTTAAATGCTGTCCAAAACCAGTAAACACTTATACTGGTAAGTGGCACGCAGGCACATCCTGCATGAGTTTCTAACAAGTTTGCAGGAAACCAATGCAGTTATTCCCCCTTCCACAAATGAGTAGGTAATACGCAGACTTCAATCCTAAGCATTTCTCAAGAACCATTATCAAGAACAAAAAACAAGGAAACACAAAAACCAGAATATTCCCAGATATAAGTCACATTTAGATGTATGCAATGAAAGCTGTTGCCAGTTAACAGAAGACGCAGACACAGGAGGACTCTGTAACCCTCAGTAGATGAAGTGACTTAAGAAAAGTTTCTCCCAAAAGTAGTTCTCTTAAAACCTAAAACTAGGCTTGCCTGGAAATACATCTACCACAAAATGCTACCAGAAAGAATTTGGAAGCTGGACAGCTATTTACCTCCAACTGTACATACTTTTCATATCCTTAGATGTGGAAGGAATTGCCCTCATGCAGTTCTCACACAGCCAGTCCTCACAAACTCCACATCTGCATCCCACCCTATCATACCTAGACCTGGATTTCCAGGTCAGTTACACATAAGATTCATCCTTCTTCAGCCATTTTCCCAGAACCAAATTTTGGTGCTTCAGCCTCTGCTATGCAAAGTAGATTATGAAACTTTGTCCCAGAGTACAGAAAACACACATCACTTATAACACTGAGTAAAGAAATGTTTTCCAGATCTTCTAAAATGAGCACTGTGTGTGCTGTTCACAGAGGAGTGGAACAAACCATGCATCCACTGTAATGTCCATCCGGCAGGCAAGTTACAGCCAGAAATTCATTTACTCTATGTAGTATTAAATGATACATATCAGGATCATAAAGTGAATGCTGTAGTCCCCAAATGCATTCTAGTGCAAAATAGTTTAATCCTAATATTTTTATTTTTCAAAGTTGACTGCATTCAACAGTTTGAAAACAAAAAAAATTAAAAAACCAAGTCAAGAGTTCCTACTAGTAGAAGAAACAGATAATTTATTTTAAAACACAGAGGTAGGAGGAGGAAGAAGCTATTGCCAACATGAAATGTCATTTTCATAGTGCACAAGTACTTTGGGTTAATTACTGCTAAGGTGGTTAGACTATTCAAGTTTTAATCAACAGAGTCCTACTCTGCTGCAGATGCTAACATCTGTAAAAGTTCTACCTCCTTCAGGCATTGTAGCACCTGGAGAAGCCACAGGGAAGGTAACATGGAGTCTTCTTGACATTACTGCAGCAGCTGTCAGCTCAGGAGGAGGCATATTCTGACTGGCACCAGACAGCAGCATTGTACAAACCCACACTCCCTCCTATTAAATACAGTCTATAAGCAACACTAGGAAATCTGTACTGAGAACAGACTTACCATATGATAAAAATATCAGATTTCATTAGTGAGATGTACTTAAAGCTTTTAACTTTGTCACATGGGTATAGACCTTGATTTGGCAATTGTTTCATGTGGCAGATATACCACTAACAAAGCCATACCATTCCTGGTGACATTGTAACTTGTCTAACAGTGCAATATCTTTGATTTAAACACATAATTTTTAACAGGACTGTCATTTAAAACCACAACCAAAAAGCTGAAAAATATTTATTTCATGAACTTATTTTCATGACTTCTCTTTTCAGTGGGTCGACTAACCATAATCAAAAATGTAGGCACTAATGAAAAAACATTAGTACAAGAACCCAATGAAAATGGACACTGGACACTACAGAAAACTGTTCGTCCTTCACCAGTCCAATCTTGGAACAAAGGACCAACGGTTTATTCCTGTTTGAAAGCACATCCCAGTTGCAAGATGAGCATCACAAACTTCCCCAAAGTGAGTTATAGAGCTGTAAATACAGCAGGATCAGTACAAAGAAAGCACTGCAGCCCTTCCCATGTGAAGGCCATACCACACCACACCACGATCACAGAAAATAACAAGCAAAAGCTCAAAATATTGGACATGTATTCATTGGGATTTCTTTTACAATGGTATACTAATAATAATGATCACTTTTCCAGGTTAAATTCCCATCCAATTTGTCTGCATGGAAAAAAATGCTAATATCAACAAACTACACTGCAGTGGCAGAAAAGGTACAAAGCAATATCATCACTCCTAGGTTTTCATTTGCTGTTTACTCAAATCCTTTCCAAAGCCCTAACACTCCAGTACATGTTCATGAGAGAGGTATTTTCATTGACAACGTGCCCAGGAATATCTGGAGTAACAAAAAGTGAAGAAGAACTTAGTTTCCCTAACTTCACAGTACCAGAGTGCTATGAAATAAAAACAGAGTGCAAGGCTGGCAACTTCAATATGTTTCCCAGATCCACTGCAATAACAGAATAGCCTAGCATGTCTCATAATATTTAATAATCTTGCTGCAAATCAGTGCAACAATAACACTCTTCCTTGTTATTACAATAAATGGCTGTTAGGTTCTTCCTAACTCGACAGAAAATACTCTCTGAGCATATCCACAGTGCTACAATAACTAAATTGAATACTAAAAAGTGTAGTACTAATGGCATGTACTAAAACAACTCGGAACTTGAAATTTGTTAATACTCTTACAAGTCAATCTTCTACAGGAAAAAGAAACCAGATTTCAGACCACAGTTTCACAAAAATTTGTAGACATTACAATTTTTAAATGATTTTCTAGAAGGTAAGAGCAGTCTTTCAGATGTAAAACACTTATGAAACTTACTCTGCAGAGAAGATCAACTTCTTTCCTTTATCTCAATCTGTAAACACAGTAGGTAAAGCTGACAATTGTCAGTCTATTATAGTCAATCACCCATTGGTCTCAATGGGGTAATGCAAAACTAAAGAGAGACAACAGATTTTGCAGATTAGTGAATTTGTAGATACCACCATTATTTGTTCAGTACCACATTATCATACCCAGCTCACATGGAGGGGACAGACACACCTCTCCCTTTTTGAACACTGCTTTACTGTACTATTTCCCTTTCACTCGTGGCTCTGCAGTGCAGGGTATTTCTGGATCCATCTGCTACAATCCTCACTCTTCAGTGCAGACTCCACTTCCAGTCTCTGTCCAGTACATCTAGCGAGATGATCACTTACTAACCACGTCCATACACCACACATACTATAACTAATGACACATAAACCTAAAGCAATCATCAGGACTTACAGAGCCTCATCCTAGTGATCAGAATGGAAGGCAGCATACACATGTCCCAGTTATTCTTTATGCTGCTTAAAATCTCCACAGGAGTCTAAACCAGAGATGACATTGGGATGGCTCCTATCATAAAATCTCTCTCCCATGGTCCAGGGCCAAGTAATGTATCCAGAGGAATTAATTTGATGACTTAATGCTAATACTGAAATTATGATATAAAACAAGGTGTTAGAAGATGTGTGTATTCAAAACTCGGAGAATACAAAACAAAATCTCATTTTACTTCAAAGGAGAAAAAGTCAGTTACCCAGGCTGACACCCAGTTATTGATCCACTTTCATATGAAGATTTTGAATCAAATTATTAAATCAAGAAGAGTAAGAGCTCAAATATGCCCAAGGCAAGGAGATTCTTTGGGGTTCCTGATGGATACGTAATTTCTAACACAGCTCTCTGTGGTTATCCTTTCCCATTGCTTACACTTTTGAAAAACACAGGCTTTCGTATACAAAATAGAGAGATGTGAATGGGTACACAAAATATACTTGTGGATACAATCTAAGGGGCCTTGAAGTCTAAACTGAACCCAGCCATCCTAGATGATATCCCCTTGAGCTGTTTCTTATTCACCTCAACACAAACAGGACTAGAATAGTAACAGTTTATCTTGAGAATTGCAATATACCTACTTGCACTGCCACACAAATCAGAATTACCTTTCCTCAAATCACCTAAGTGATTTTAATTACAGAGTGAGGCATGAAAATACAGAAGTAAGATTGGCTCTTCTCACCATTTCAAAATTTTTGAGGTATTTTAAAATATCCTACCTTCTAAATCTTACATTCAGCAGTATAACCTCTTATTCAGAGAATTAGCTTTTATTTTGACTGCTTGATCTTTTGTGTCATTCAAGCACGTGCTACTCCTTTTCCATGAATTCAAAATGCAAGTATTGAAGCAGTATTTTTGACTGCTGTTTCATCTTCAAAGGCAAGACTTGGGCTTTGAAGACTCAAAGTTAACTAAACCCGACTTCTTCAACTCAACTTGGATATTCAAGCTCCTTACACACACAAAATGAATGGACAGAGTAGGTAGGGGTATATGTAACAAATTCTCAAAAAACCAGCCAAGATGCTAGCTGCTAAGACTTTAGTTGCTAAATATCTGACAGGGTCAGAGACAAACCAGAGCCAAGCCTTTCCTTTACCAAAGGTTACCACTATGCACTTGTTCATGAGGAAATAAATTTAAGCTCTGTTTTTCCATCTGAAAATAGAAAAAAATCAAAACAGTTTCACGGCAACCATTATCAGACAACCTGTGTTCAAGCCGTAAGCTGAGAAAGCTCTAAATTCATGCACTTATTCAAAAATCAGGAAGAGCAGGGATTTGAATTCACATATTTAGCACCTTAAATACTTGGTAAAACTCTAACCTATTAGCTTTTGGTATCGGAGAGTTTCTAAGCTCCCTCTGTACATCTGGCTTGGTTAACCTGTAGGGACTGAACCAATGTGGGACAGGAAGAGCCTATTTGGAAACCTACTGCAGAGTTCAGTGTTGAGGTGCTCTTGGGCTTTAGGAAGGTGAAGTGGCAACCCCTAAGTGACTTTAATAATTCCCCTCCACTGTCTCATAACTACCAGGCACTTTATCTGACCTGGTAATCTAAAAGATATTCTTACATCCTCTCAGCCTCCTCAATATAAAAACTGATTAAATCATCAGTCCATTTCTTTGAAAAATACTATATACTGTTCAATAATAAACTTGAAAAATAGATATATTCTGTTGAACAGATGTGCAGCATTTCAAAAATCCCATTTCCAGAGAAAGAAGGTCCAAATGGATACTTCCAAGGATGCAAACTAGATGCTGTATTCAATAAACATATCTATTTCTGCTTAGAATGATACAGAGCACTATAGACACTGTTTTGGTGCTATATATGGTACATTACTCATTCTGAGAAATAGTTAGCTGAGTATTTTACAAATGGAAGAAAATAGCTACTTGCAGATACATTTGTGATTCAAAGCCTTCATTTAAGCAATGACACCCATCCATCTGAAGTATGCAATGGTGCATGCTTTTTTATAACAGTTCTTTACATACAATGAGAAAATCTAAATATACAACATGTTTATAGCATATCAGGCAGTCTTTCTAGTATATCAGGCTGATGCTGATGTTGGAGGAGCACCTGACAGCACACCAACCATTCCACCATTCATTAATATGTATCTCTGCAGCTCTCAGAAAGAGACAGATGATCTTCCCTTGGAGACCAGCACAGCTTGACTGTACTGATGGGTGCCCAGTTTGACCTCTAAATCTCTGGGGAGCATTTCACAGCAAAAAAAAAGATTAAGAACTGATTAAATATCTTGTTTCCTCAACAACACTATAGAAGGCATTTAAGGAATAAAACCCCCAACTTTTGTATGTTTATATTACCCACAATAGTAAAAATTATAAAAAAGTATTTTGACAGACTTTTTAAAATAAGTTTCTACTATTGATTGCAATTTGTTTTTTCTCTCAGCTGTTGACCTACTGACAGGAAGCATTCAGACATTTTCATAATGCCATGAAATTTGACAAAATCACACTACTATCACTATTATTACAACCTCTCAAAAATCCAGTGTATCCATGATCCAAAACTAGTAATAGAGTACAAGAAAGCCATGCAGGTTTTACATACTTCCATGTAAGCATCTTTTAGTTTCGAGGCACAGAAAAAGCATGCTTAGCCTGATCTGAATTGCTGCAGTGTTCTTGTTAAAAATCACCATCTGTCAGAGATTATCCTGTTTTACACAGAGGGAACATGCATTAATTATTAATCCTACTCCTCACAGAAATGTACTCACACAAGATCAGGACTATCCATGGTGTTACAGGAGTATTAGTGTTCTTAGTAGGTAGTCTCTGGATGAAACTTGGGATAGATCCATTGAGAACTTCCAGCAAATGAGCTGCTTCAGGGCAGGTCACTGGCCACATGGCAGAGCATCATCTCAAAAGAAGCAACAGCTGAATTCCTAGAGCTTGAATCTGTTTTCATGAGCCATCATAAATACAACACACAGTACAGATATTACCTTTACCAACACATGTACTGTGGCTCTGTGCTGTGCACACCCAGAAGCTCACGTTCAAGTTTAAGCATAAGAATTTGGCTTCGTTTAGAATTAAATGCAGGAGCAAGAGCTTTCTCAGTGTTGGCCAAAGTGCTCAGGACTTTGCTGAGTCTTCCATGTGTGCTGAGGGAAGGAATTCCCAGCTGTAAAGCAGCACACTGATGTACCACATCTGATTTATCCACCATGAGAATCTGAAAATTGGCAAAATAAGAAGATAAAGCAAGCTTGTCACAGATCTTAGTCAAGGACAATGAAAAGGGTTCATTCTTCCCTTGCCTTTAATCACGTGTAATTTCCTAGGGAAGCTGGTATAGATCACATTTTTGCTCTAATACAGTTTTAACTCTATGGCATTGTTTGATATACAATGCCATATATTGCCTTCAGTTAAAACTTCGTTACTGCTGAGCTTGTTGCCTTGGTCAGAGGTGAACTGACCAGGCAAATCATTTCATCATGAACTAACTTCTTTCAGACTTTAGTACTTCAGTGAGAAAAAACATTAAGAAAGACTACTGAGCAAAGTAATTCTGGGGCAGGGGGAGAGAGAAAGAGATAAAGAAATTTATATCATATAGAAGTGGCTGGTATGAGACAGCTCTTAGTATCAGGCTTTATTTGATGCAAAGGATGTCAGAACCTCTACCTTATAACAAAGAACAAAACCGAAAGTCGATTCTCCAAACAAGAAATAAGACATGTCAGAACATGAAGGACTCTTGGAGAGAGACATGAAGGACTCTTCATACTAACATCCATAAATCTCAAAACTTTGATGCAATTTTAAGGTAATCTCTTATGTTACAATGTCTGTACCTTTCTGAGCAAGGAAGAGTTAAAAATCTTCCTTTCTGAAAAACAGAAAATTCTCCACTGAAAAGCTGCCTAAGCTGCCAAGGATGGAGGGATAGTACTCCAGTTGGAACTCATTACAGACAACATAGGAGAGCTGATCCAGCTTTTTATTTACTGTAGAGGCAGAAATGACATGAACATCTTTCTATGTAGACCTAGAAAAATATGTTGGCCCTGAAGCCAAGGATCAGAACATTATCAACCCTGCCAAAATGAAATAGGTTATTTGTTTTTTTTAATTTAGTGAGATTTGGCACTGATTTATGTATTTTTCCCTGGAGGAACTATTTATATTCTTCAGAGCACAGATGATAATTGTTAATTTTCAGTGGCCCCGCACAAAGAAATAATAGGTTTTTTATTTTGAAACAAGAAGACCAGTTTTCAATCTGGTAAAGAGTCACAATTTCAGTTGAACCATTTTAAGTCTTTTCCAGAAAGTGGAACTTGCAAGGAAAGCTTTTTTAAGTAAGGACATGGCCAAGGTGCTCTCAGTGTCAGCACCTGTGACAACCAGGAAGGGGCATGCAAATTTCACATTAGAAGTTCACCTTCCATCAAGTGAAACATAACCAAGGACTTCTCCCATTCTCACATGGTTCACCTTTTTTCCAGGATAAAGTCACAGCATGAAGCAAGAAGTGGTGTCAGTTGTGAGAACATAAAAACAAGAGGTATCTTGTCCTGTGATGGCTTTTCCAGAGACACTCCTGAGAAAGGATTTTACTCACCTTTACACACCACCACTCCAATACCACATCCACTTCTCTGTACTTACAGTGCATAGCTCAGGTTATATTTCCAGTTCAGATTAGGCTGCCTGTGTGTGACAGGGTCACGCCAACCTGTCAAAGGACCTTCCCAGGACTCTGCTTACAGAGCTCACTTCAGAGGCTTAAACTGACCATGCAGCAGCTCTGAGCAGCGCACTCAACTGAGTGACTTGGTCATTACGTAGGGTTTGACCCTCTGTAAACTACCACATCCTAATCTGCTACCCTGGCAGTCAGGGCTAGACCTCAGTTCTCAGGCTGCTTCTGCTGAGAACTTTGACCACTCATCAATCACACAGAGACTGAAGAAGAAAATATAAGATAAGTCTGGAAAGCTATCACCTTTCCTACAGCTATTCCATAAGCAAAGGAAAAAAGATTAAAGTACAGGACTTGGCTCAATCCCTCTTCATTAATGAAGTGCTAGTGGGACATATATGGAACTGCTAAAAAAGTAACCTGGAGACAAAAAAAGAATTTTAAAAAAAGGAACAAAAGCAGAAAAAATTACCTTCCTAACACCAAAAAAAGCCTGTCTCCCTATTAGGGTATCTGAAACTGCTCATCATGGATGAGGGGGAAGAAATCCATCAAAATAACCAGCTGAGAGCATCTTCTTACTTGAAAACATGGGAAGAAATCTAAACTTCCTTGCTGTTCTAAAACAACATCTATCTCAACATGCAGCATAGAATTACCATTATTTGTCTAGTAAAGCTAAGAAATCATAAATAAATGACACCAAACCAATAAAATAATTGATGCTACCTATTTTGGAAGAAAATTATTCTTGATTTTTGCTCTATGGCTTGCTGGAGATTTTTATGCAAGTAGTTGTGGTGTTATGTGGTAGTTACATCTTACTAAAAGAGTCCATCAACTATATAGTTTAGAACTATATAGTTCAAAATTACACTCCTAAAAAATATAAAAACCTCAACAACTTTATTTTATCTATTTATATTAAAAATCCTGTCAATACGTAACACTTATCCTAAACAGTGTGGGTCATCAGGCATACAAAATGCAACATTGGATTTTTCTGATGAACTTCTACTTCTGGGTCACTAGTGGTTCCAGTAGAAGCTCCCCACAGTACCATAAGTACCCACCCTGATCCCCAAAACCTTCCAAAACTGCGACAATGAACACCTGTGGTTGCTCTAAACCTTTATGACTTGCTTTCACAAGGCTGACTCCTAACAAAGCATTCAAGGATTGCACCAGATCTCCCAGAAACTCTTGCTAAGCCCAGACTGTTTATTTCAAATGTAACTTACTTGGTTAAAGATTACTGCACCTGGGCAATAATGTGGCATCAAATACTGACTTAGCTCTTCAATGCATAGAACTGAAAAAACTGAATGGGGGACAGAGACAAAATTTTTAAACAATCAGATTTTTCAGAGTATTCTCAAAAAGCCTTACTAATATCCATATTAATTAGTGACCTCCTCATACTGCAATAAATATACTTGTCAGCAAACCACTAAAAAGAGCAACAACCATATGATAAACAGGAGTCTTTCCATGAAGCCAGTCCATTAATTACCACACGCTTTTCCACCATTATTCATCACATGGATAATAAATGAGCCATAACATAAGGTTTATTTATCTTGTGATTACTTCCCCCTAGATTATCAGTTGCAGAGGTTTTATGGTACTGCTATATTCCATCAGTGCAAAACCTGAGCCGATTGTGTTGACCCAACGAAAAAAAAATTCAGAACAAGAAAGAAAAAGAACATTGCTCTTCTATAGAAAAACAGCCATGAAAAAACCCCCAACTATCACAGCTCAAATCTTGGTGATACAGTACAGACAGACATTTTAGAAATGCTCATGGACACAGACAGCTCCTTCAGAATGTTGTTCATATTTATTCCCTCAAAGAAACAGGCTCATCAAGCTGTTCTGTATTTCTGTTCATATAGTGAAACAAGAACTGAGGAAACAGATTCCTTTTGGAAGCTACTTGCAATTTAAAACAATACTTCGAAATTAATTAAAAAACATTCTTTTGCAAAAGAATATCTGAAAAGTCATCACTAAAATGAGAAAATGCTTTCTTCAATTTCATTTTTTTATATACTATAAAATATAAACTAAAAATTTAAATCGGGGAAAAAAATTAGAGGGTATCGCTCCATTAGGATTATTTGTCAATAAAGTTTCACTAAACTCTAAAAAAGAAAGAAAACTTGCCCATTATCACAATTTTGTCCTTCAGGGAAATTTATCTTACTGTCAATTTTTATAATCTTGAGTTATCTTACACATATATTTTCTTGGTTATGGACTTACTTAATCGAGATTCACTTGCTCATTCTTTTCAAGCAGTAGTAGCTGTGATGTTTTTCTAAACAGCACGTCTCAAAAATATTCTTAATATTTAGATATTAAAAGCTCTTGAATTCTCCACAATTTTGAAAATCTGGTCATTAGCCACTTACTCATAATAAAAATTTTGAAAGGTTCTTATGGTGATCTATCCATATACAACTGCAAGTTCTACTTCCAAGCTCTCTGTAGGAATTCTTGAAAATCTCAGCCTATGGGTAGAAAAATAAAACCAAAACTACCTCACGGATCTCACCTTCCTGAAACCATGTAAGCTGCCCTGCTGTCCCCAAAGCATGCTTACTTCTTCCTGGTTCTAAGCAAGTACTACAAGGAGCATCTCTGCCAACTTCACCGCACAGTCTGACCTGGTCCTCTGCCATTGTTAAGGCTCAGCAGCTGTTTTGTTTTAACCGGGGTCCAATGTCCAGAGTCAAGGATACATTCATTCCATCTTATATACTGGAAACAGCATCTTAACCTTGCTCCATAATTTTTTTTCCTACCTGTCAATAAGAATAAATGTAATCAAACATCTCTTCACCTGTCTCTTTTACCAAACCAAAATGGCAGCAAAGGAACCTGAAAATGTCCCGTAACAGAAGTAAGTGATTCAAAGCTCCTTTTGATGAAGGAAGGTTCCGACTTTGATTCTGGAAGTAATGAAAGAGTAACAGTGTGGTTATTATTTTATTAAGTTATCACATATTTGCAGACCTGATTCCAGGTGATAATGGACAGACTGCAACGGATTTTGATTTTTTAGTCTCTTAAGTATTGCTTTTCTCTTTTTCACCTTGGTTTTTTTTTTGTTTGTTTGGGGTTTTTTGTTGGGTTTTTTTGTTTGTTTGTTTGTTTGTTTGTTTTTTGTGAAGATATAACCATATTTAGCTTTTAATTCAAAGCAGAGCTCTAGTTTATAGCACATAAAGATGTCTCTGAAGCACAAAGTACTGAATCAGAGAAAGGAAAGCACATCCCATCCTACAGTGGTGACATGAGTTATTTGCATAGTTGCCACAAAAGTAATAATTACACTGTAACTCAATAGGAACAATGGTAATTTCACAGTAGCTCATGTTGTTGTTATCACCCTATATCCTGATAACTGTGAAATTAATTTGTGGCACCACTGTATGTGTCAGCTTTAAGCTGTTCCCTAGGTAACATTACGCTACCATAGAGAAGGAATGCTTGGCAGTAAAATGGGTAGCAGCAGATTGATTATACCAGAAGAATCTTCCTTCTACATACAAATAACTTGGCAATCAGAGACAATGATGAGAAAAAAATCCTCCCCACTGCTTTTTTTCTTCCTTTTTATTTAATAATAAAAAAATAAATAAAAGAGTTAAAGGTATTAATTGACTGTTATCTATCCACTGGAGGGAGGGCAAAACAAAATAAGCAAACTACCAGATTATATTTAGTGTCACTGACCCATTGTTTCAACTGCAGCCAAGATGCAGTACGAAAAAGCTGAAAGTTTCCTTTCTCATCTTGTCTTAATTTCCAACATTAACCACCAAACTGTTACTTTAAATATAAAAGAAAATAAAGCACTAAGACATATTTAAGACAGCAACAACACTGTAGGTTATGCTTTCAGAAATAATCCTCACTTCATCTCAGTGGTCCAGTCCTGTCACCTCCAAACACTTAAAATTATTTTGCATTGCTACTGTCAGAAAGGAGTTCCACACTAAATATAAAAGACAACATTGCCACACAATGCACAGAAATAATTACAAATTTACTGGTAAAAATTCAGTGCAGCAGAAGTTGAAAGCCTGGAAAGCATTAAATTATGAAATTTAACAAGGGAATTATTGAGTGATTCATAACAATAAACAAAACACCAAGTTCAAACTTTCCAGTCATTCTGCTTTATACAGCAGTAGGTATGAGGCTTTGGATTAAAGAAAGATGCTATTTATTTTCATAGAACTTGGATTTCTTTTTATTTCTAATTCAGGCCTGCTTGTAGCATTAGAAATGCATACTGTAATGACTTGTTCTCTCACTGTATGTTTGTTTGCGTGCAAGGAAATAGGTGAAAAAAATCACAGCATGCTACATATACTGACTCAGTAGTTCTGCTGGGGTTTTGTTACTGAAAAAGCAGCACCATCTCAGTGTCAGCACTAGTCATCAAAGGAAAGCAAGGTGTTGAGCAGATACTCTGATCCAGGATATCCAGGGACAAACATGTTTTGTCACTCTGTGGTTTTGATCTCTGACGGATCCTCTTCTTGTGATTGCTGTCCCCAAAACCCCTGCCAGGTGATGTCCAAATGGGGGGTGGGGGGAGGGGGTGGGGTGTTGTGGTTTTTTGTTTTTTTACAATCCAAACTAGAGCTTTCGAAGCTCTGAAAGCAGCTGTAAGAGCCTAAAACCAGCTTGGACAATCCCAAATGTGTATTCTTCATTGAATATTGGCACATACTATGCCAAATTATGTCACTACTGAGAGGAAAATTTTGACCATCCCATATTTAACTATTCATCAGAAAGGCACTCTGATCATTATCACTATTGACCCAGGAATTCATCCTATATCCTTTGCCAAACCAGCATGTATCCTCGCCCACTCAACACCCTCTTCTTTCACTCCCCACTGTGTGAGGCAATTCTCATGCACAAGGACCCTTAAATGCTGACAACATCCACAACACACATTTGTAGTCAGCAAGCTCACCATATTAACTGCATGGAGAATTTGCTGGTGCTCTCGATGCTAGTAGGAATTACTATGGGATAACAGTAGTGATTAATCCCCAATTTCAGTCCCATTAATAACTGTCTGCAGTTTGCTTTGCTGGACCTGTGCAGGGTCTTGATGCTCAGCTAGCTCAGTAGTCTTTTTTTTTTTTTTTGCCAACCTGACACTATTTCTGCCGGCAGGAGCATGGGCCAAGGCTGATGGTTGGCTGATTAACCCCTCTGCATCTCCTCTGTTCTTTATTTTCTTTTATACACTCTTCACATGGCGGTGTTGAAACAACTCCCACCAGCTGGAACAAACACACCCTCTCGAACAACCAACCAGCCAATGACAACCAACCTTCCTTTTGCTGGATCAATGCTGCCAAAGGCATTCAGAAATGCTTCAAGAAAGGTGTATGTATGTATGTAACTAAAGACCTTTGGAAAGCTTTAAACACTAGTAGTAATTATTATCTTTATTGTACGCCCAAACTTATTACCACAGAGAAAATGTCTGTGAGCAAGAGGCATCAGACACCCCTCTAAGAATACTGACTGAAAAATGAGCAGGAGTTATAAAAAAAATTTAAAAAAAAAAAAAAAAAGAAGAAGAAGAAGAAGAAGAAGAAGAAAAAGAAGCCTGAAATGGAGGAATTTTACCTTTATAATAAAATCAAACCAGGTGCAGTACAGCTGGTATTTTTACCTATGATAGCATTCAATAGCCTGTTTGGGACTAACAGCTCTCTGAGCTCTCTGTGGTTCACAAAAAGAAAACCACTACTGTTTCTAGTATGCACTGACACCCTCTGTTCCAAGACAGCTAGTGAGGCTAAAGATTAACTCCTTAATTGTGAACTATTTGCTAATGCTCCACAAGTGGTGGCTGCTCCTCACCACATTTGAAACATGAAAAGATATACCAGGGAGCTGTTTTATAAAGCCACTGCCATGGTATTTTAAATGTATATATTTTGCTGAGGACTGTTCAAAGCTGTAAATATCAATGTATCTTTAAGACTGTTGCAGTGGGTTGACGCCACAGTGCAATAGCGATATTTATTGACTTGGGGAATGGCTTTAAAGCAATGTGAAAACTAGTCAAGAATGAGACCAACTGCAAAAAATCTGATTCCTAGCCAACCCCCAGGTCTCTACAGCAAAATGATTACCAAATAAGATGACATTTCTGGTTTCTCCCAGCTGTCAAATGGCTGATACATTCTTTCCACATTCTTTCCACACTTCAAAAAGAAAGGAGACATTCTGTTGCTATCATGCATATATCTTCAGTGAAGATTTTGTTTCAGATATATTCTTCCTCAAAAAATAGGACATTTTTTGAAGGAACAATGTACGTAATTTGATCTAATTAATGGAGTACTTCTTTCTGATTTCAGAAGATATAGCAGGATTCTTTTTTAAAAGGGTGTACATGATCTCTAACCAGACAGAAATTGCATTTGATTACTAAAACTACAGTGCCGTAAATGCAGCACCTACAGAGAAACTTTTTCAAACATCTCTAGAATATCACATTGTCTCAAAATAAAAATGTAAAATCCTTGCAATGAAATGACATCAACTACATTTCACAAGACAATTGTCGCATACATTCAGCGAGAGTTATTAGCTGGCACGCAAAGTCTTGGAATAATTTCCATTGCGCTTCCATCCAACTGTAAGCTTGACGCATTACCTTGGAAGAATGCCATGTTTCCCGCTGTGCTAAACTTACTGAAACAAATAGGAAAGCAGCATTGCTGTGCTACATCCCTGCTTTACTATTGTGTAATTGGACCACACTACAGGAACAGCACTTTATATTACAAACATGAGTAACAGTATCAACTTGTGGCTTCATGCTCCCAGCACAAAAGCAATGAATTCTTGTTTTACATCAAGGATTAAACGACTATGATAGAAGAGATAATATTTTGAAGAAGTTGCATTTCAGGGCTCTGTTTTCAGTTTTAGTTTTAAAACAAAATAAATGTTACGCGTTATGACATTGTTATACTAGAAAGAATAGTTAGCAATGCCAACAGCAAAAAGATTACTCAGACCATTCCAAATTAGAGGTAGAGTCTTCATTCACCCAGTGTTCCCAAATAAAATAAAGGAATAAAAATTGATCAAAGAAGCGGGGAACTAGTTTTATACTTACGGAAGCAGATCCATTTCAACTAAGAAAAAGGGAAAAAAAATCATTCTGTATAGTCCCTGCTGGTTAAATGCCTTCCTGTAGTATAAAAGGAAAATCAGAGATTTCATCTGCAATTGCGTGAAGAGCAGGTCTCTCTTTTCTGAGGTGTTAACCACCCTTTCCCTATGATTCTGCCCCCAGAAGGATTTGTGCCTAGAATGCCTACATCTCTAATAGTAGAAGATACCTGAAAATGACTGTCTGTGAGCAGTGTGGCCCAGAAGCAGAGGATTTCTACAACAAAACAGCTGGCATTAAGCCTGACATAACCCTTCCTGAGAAGTGCTTATTTCAGCTTACTTCTAACCTAGTCCTGTAGGCTTGAGCACCACCACAGACACGTGTGTCCCTGCAGCTTCCCCGGCACAGCTCCCCGTGCCAGCCGTGCCAGGGACAGCGTGGAAGTGCTCACCTGCCTCGAGGAGCACTTGGAGCAGCAGCGATCCCCCACCAGCATGCACTGCCCTGCAGCCCCTGCACAGCTGGTACCGCCGTCCGGGACGTGACACCGAGGCACCTCACAGGCAGGCCATGACCAAACGTGTGACTCCACACAGGAGCCATTTGTGCTCATCTAACTACCCAAAGAGAGAAGCCATGCCAGATGCTGCTAATTTGCAGCTGCACCTCAATGCGGGCTGAAAGATGCACTCAAGGAACATCTTCTGTTTAGGCTACTGCAGCCACATGGGCAGCAGTTCTCAGCCATGCTGCCACAGCTCTCTTTAGTGGAACACACTCAATGGACCCAGAACCTCTCTTAAATGTATAACCATTCCTGTTTAAGTATTTTTAAACAGCTCTGTACAGTTCTTTAATTACAAGAAGAATAATTCCCACCCCAATTAAATATTTAATCTGAGAAGCCACAATGGAATACCCTTCAGGACAGAAGAGGGTTAACAACACCAGCAGTTGCCATGCAAGTAGATTTGCAATGGGAAGGCTGAGGGGTGGATACTGTGAGGCACAGCCCAACATGCAAAAGCCAGCCATGAGCCAAGCAAGCCACTGTAGCTCCCTGGGAACAGAAACTGTTCTACACGTGCTCAAGTGCATTTTCTCTTCATTAGAAAAACACAGATATGCAGGAAGAGGTACTAGGAAAGCCACTTTTTTGCTCAAGCAGGAAGATATATCAGGTAGGATCAAAAGAAAAAATATTTAACAAATATTTTTTTTTTTCTATTTTAAAATGCTCCTCAAAGAGTGTTTTCTTGTCTTTCTGGTAATACTGTCACATACCAATTTAAAAATATTTTTCTTCATTTGTTACATTAGCAATTGCAAAGGAAATGCTTTGTTAACACTAATTAATGCCTACAAATAAGGAAAAATCTTCAGCAGGCAAAATAGCAGCAAGAAAAGTATTTGTGGCAATAATCAGTACCATTAAACACTACTATTTGATAGTAATAATAAAACTAATAGTCTTCACAAAGATAGCAGCCATTATTATTATTACTTTAAAAAGTACTATATATAGTAATAGTAAACACTAATTTTAATGTGGGAATAATAGAAATATTAAATACTATTAAAAACAGGAGTTTAAAAATAGTCATACTATTGTAAAATAACTTACTTGTTTTAAAATATTATTGCATTGCAATAGTAGCAGATTATAAATCAAGACTTTTGTAAGTATTCTGATGGAACTCACAATGTAATTCTTTCCATTCCATTCCATATACAGACCAATTATTAAAATTCATTTGAAAGGGTGCAATTCTATGGTGATATTTAGAACAGTTCAGGGTTTATTTTACAGAAGAGACCTTTTTTTTTTTTCTTCCTGGGGACAAAAAAAACCCAAAACACAACAAAACAACCAACAAAACACAAAAAACACAAATCACCTTAAATTTTGATATTGCACCAAGCCAGAACTAAATGCTGAACAACGTAAATGTACTAAATACATACAAATGGAAGCCTTCTGCAAATGCCTGCTCCACAAAGAACCTTGCCATTGCCAATACTCTGTGCACCTTACAAAGCACACCCTAGACAAGCAGTCCTGGGCATTCAAGAAGGCAGGAGACATCACTGGAGAATAGTTTGTTCCTTTATTCTCTGTTACACCTCTTATATTTGTCTCACTCTGTAAGCAGCATCTTTGTACAAATTGCTGCCTGAGATCCTAACCTTTCTCAGTCCTAGAGAGTTAGTAGCCTTGCCTTAGGCACTAGCAGTGAAAGCCTCTGTGTGGTGTCCTGAAAAACCTGGAGTGGTCTAGGGCTTAAATGGCTGCCCATTAACTTTTCAACAGCAAGCTCCAGTGAAATAGATTCCCATGTAAAGTATCTTTATTCTGGAGAAATAAGGATGGAAAACTTTCTGTTAAATTTTGTATGGTACTGATTCATACCTTAACAACTGTCTTACTGAAAAAAGTCCAATACACTTTACAGTCTTACTTTCAATAAACAGGTTGATTATATTAGAACATTAAATTTAGATAATCTTTTCTTGGTCTCCCAAACAGCCTCAAGTAAATAAACAGGATTTAAATTCAGAAGTCTACAGGGGAAGGACAGATTAATTTTGATGGAAGGTAAATATCTTAGGGCACAGCTGGACCCACGGTTTAATCTCTGAAACACCCCCACCCCAACATACAAAAACATTTAGAGTAAAATGGATGCTTGCTCTTACATGCAAAAACCACAACAGCCAGTATAATACAAAGCTAGAACTCTCAAGAGGCAGCAAAATAAGTAAGTAGCAGTAGCTAATAATGGTCATTATAACAAGGAGTTCTAAACACACATCATGGTTTAACCCCAGCCAGCAACGAAGCCTCACCAAGCCACTCATTCGCACTCTCCTGATGGAATGAGGAAGAGAATCGGAACGGTAAAAGTGACAAACCTCATGGGCTGAGATAAAGACGGTCTAGTAGGTAAAGCAAAAGCTGCACATGCAAGCAAACAAAACCAGGAATGCATTCACTATGTTACATTGGCAGGCTAGTGTCTTGGGAAGAGACAAAAGACCATAACTCTGAATGTCTACCTCACCCTTCTTCTTCCCCCTCCATACCTGTCTGGAATATCCCTAGGGTCACTTGGAGTCAGCTGTCATAGCTGTGCCCCCTCCCAGCCTCCTTGCTACGGGGTAGGGTGAGGAACAGGAAAGGCCTTGACTGTGCAATGCTGCTCAGCAATATCTAAGACATCCCTGTGTTATCAACACTGTTTTCAGCACAAATCCAAAACACAGCCCCAGAGCAGCTACTGTGAAGAAAGCTAACTGTATCCCACTCAAATCAGCACACCAATATAATCAGAAAATATAATGATTACCGGGCAACAATGAACACACAATGGAAAGACACACTACCTAATAATGCAATTTTGAATGAAGATTGTATTTTTTTTCTCAAACCCTTAGCTTTGCTTTGTATCCTGAACTCCAAAGAGAATGTACTCAAAGACACCCATGGCAACAGAAGGTCCAAGGACAACACAGAGGAGGAAAAGAGACTACACTTTTTCAGGCTTTTGAGAACCATAGTAAATGTCTGAAAAGAAGTAAGTACAGATATATGTAAAATGGCATTTGTAAAGGCAGATTGATTTCTGACCATAGACAAAACAGTAGGAAATGGCCTTTGTTAAATACATGTAGAATGTGGTACTCTCAATAGGCTGGCTACAGATTAAACTAATGACTTCTAAATAAAACAGCATGAGCTTCGACATCTTCCACAAAACATCTGACTTCTTTGCCAAAGCTGCAACACACCCAGCTTCTGTGTACATCCCCAACTTTCATTATGGTTTAAAATGGTAAAATGCACCTTCTACCTAAACCATCCGAAACCCTGCAACATAAAATCAAGCATCAATAATCCACAAAAAGCCATTGTTCATGGCAAAACCACCAGCAATTGTTCTTCACTCATATCTGTACATTTTTTTTTTAATTTATATTTCACAAACCAAAACCTTTTTTGATGTGTATAGGCTGGTAGTCCATATTGTATACATTGTCCCTCTGGAAATTCGGAATGCCAAAGGTAGCAAAGAACACATTGCAGAAACATTTTCAAACTTTGCATTTTAAAAAACAACAAAGAGGGAACCCATGGAGTGAACTCCAAATTCTGTAGTGCAATTTTCTACTCTGTTTGCACACGAGTGGCTGTTAGTCACTGAAAGGTACGGTGCTGCACCCCCTCCACACCACCTTTGGAGTCTTTGTGGTAAGCCATCTGTCACAGTGGTTTTCAAAATCTCTTTCACCACCAACATCAGACAACATCTCCTGCAGTTTGTTAAAAACCAAATTTTGACTGCAATCCAATTCTTTTCTTTAAATCATAAAACTAAATGGTTCAAAACCAAAACCAGGCTCTCCTCAGCAGAAGTGACAAAAAGCAGGGGTTTTTTTCTCCTCTCCCCTTTGAATTATTTCTTGGGAATGTGATACACAAATACAAAAGTGATGTATTTACCATACTCAGAACAGACCCAAAGCATATTTCGGTCACACACATAAAAGAGTATATAAGAAACATGCAAGATTTTATCAAAAACGTTCATGTAAGATGTTGCCTAAAGCACATTTCAGTATATCAACAAAAGTAGCAATTATAATGCAGTTTCCAAATCTATGAATATTATTTATGTTGCTATTTTACTATATTACTTGCTATTTTGTTTACAACACTTTTGTTCTATATCTATGTAAGGATTATATACACTACAAGGCATAATTGAAACCTCTGATGTAAAGTAACTGCAAATCTACATTGCTGATTGGAACAGCAAAAAAGAAATTCAATATCCTTTCATATTTGCCATTCAGAAACATCATCAATACACTATTTTAGGTCAGTAAAAGTTGTATTTGTCAGTTTATCCTGGCTAGGTGACTAAAGGAACATTCAAAGGAAAACAATCTAATTTATCTTGATTTCCCCCCCCGTAATATCTAAATAAACCAGCCTATCACTGGACCAAAAATATATATATAACAGATAAATTTAAAATGAGAAATAATATACAGTATTTTGAACAAGGTATGTGTAGCAATCAGCTGACAAACTTGGAAATTAATTTCATTTTTAAAATTCCTGGGGAAGGTATCATGAAGCTGATACTCAACTGAACAGTCTGTATCACAAACCCAAAAGAAGGCACTTTATAATTTTTTTGATTTATACTTGAAAAATATATGTTAGGCTATGCAGTTACATTTTTTAGTACAGAAGTTAAGCATTATCACTAGTGTCACAAAATTTTCAGTGAGTTATACCTGACACTTGAAAAAATGGACTTAAAACGTATTAGAACCTTTTTTCTTTTTAATTGCAAAATGAAATATGAAGTTCATTAATTCTCCATAGAAATGACAAAGCTAATGCAAGTTCTAATAATTATCACAAAAATAATTACATTAAGGTCATGGGTTCCTATACAGACTTGGTGTTACAGCTCTGCTGCATCTGTCTGTAGACAGAAATTATTCCATCGTGGCCAAATCTGAGCAATTCATCCCAGGCTCTCAAAGGGTGGCTAGTGAGTGACTCAGAAGTTAGTTAGCCAACAAAGAGCACGGTAAAATTGCATGGGCACAGCTTAACAGTGTCTTGTTAATGCCACTAAACAGCTCCTAGCACATAAGCAGCTTGGTTAGTCATAGCTACTACCCTCATCCAGGGCAGCCTTGCACTCAAAGGCATAAGGCTAACGCTTCGTCAACGCAAGTGATGTTGGCAATCTGTCTGATCTGTAATGTAAACTAAGAATGATAGTGAAGTTCTGATTTCAGAATGGCACTCAAAATTAAACTCATTAGCCACATCGATTTTTATAGTGGAAGTACTATTAAAAGTTCTCAAGTGTTTCTAACATTCTGCATGCGTTTCTATGCAATACCAAATGTGACTAGAAACACTAGCATTTTGCAGCATCTTCTCAACTCTATACTAATAACACCATATATTAATAATATGATAAATTTGTGAAATTGTGAAGATGTATATATAGAAAATAAAATCCAAGGAGAGCAAGTTAAATATTCCCTAAACTCCACAGTTTCATGGGATTTTTTGTTTTCACTCTGAGAACACCCCTGCAGTTAATTTTTTTTTAGGGAATATCTCTAAGCCAAATGCAGCCTAAGTAAGGACCTAAATCAAAAAGCCAATCAGTGGCTTACCTAATTAATATGTCCTCTGTAGCAGAGGATGTTTGTTTCTTGGTGCTGAGATAGATACCATCAGAGGAACACGAGCTCGTCATCCAAGAAGCAAAGTGTTGTTGCAGTTTGGAAGCAGCACAACATTTTTGTTAAATACATAAGAAGCAATTACTTGCTTTTCCCCAAAAAGCATGCCTCAAACAAACAGCATTCAAGTGACTGCACTGGAGATAAATATAAATAGAGAAGAAGGTAGAAGAAAAACTTGAACTTACTCCCAACTTACTTGAAAAGAAAAGAAAAGAAGAAAAACTTGAACTTACTTAGACCCAAATAAACACACTAACACAAGGCTAGTGGCTATTTTCACAGCATCATTAAGTTTGGAAAACGTCCCTGAGATCGAGTCCAACCTTTGGCCAAACACCACCTTGTCAACTAAACCACAGAACTGTGTGCCACTTCCAGTTGATTCTTAAACACTTCCAGGGATGGTGACTCTACCACCTCCCTGAGCAGCATGTTCCAATGCTTGACAACCCTTTCAGTGAAAACAATCCTCCTGATGTCCAACCTGAACCTTCCCTGGCACAGCTTGAGGCCATGCCCTCTTGTCCTGTCACTGTTTGCCTGGGAGAAGAGGCCAAACCCCATCTTGCCACACCCTCCTTGCAGGCAGTTGTAGAGAATGGTAAATTATCCCCGGAGCCTGCTCCTCTCCAGACCAAACCCCAGCTCCCTCAGCTGTTCCTCACAGGACTCACCCTCCAGACCCTTCCCCAGCTCCACTGCCCTTCTCTGGACTCGCTCCAGCCCCTGTGTCTCCCCTGAGGTGATGGCCCCACAGCTGGACACAGCACTCGAGGCGTGGCCTCACCAGAGACGAGTATAGGGGGACAATCCCTGCCCTGATCCTGCTGTCCACACCATTCCTGATATGGGCCAGGATGCCACAGGCCTTCTTGGCCCCCTGGGCACATGTTCATGTGCAGCAGCTGTCAACCAGCACACCAGGTCCTTTTCCACTGTGCAGCTTTCTAGACACTCTTTCCCAGCCAGCAGCGCTGAAGGGGTTGTTGTGACCCAAGTGCAGGATCCAGCACTTCACCATATTGAACCTTACACCGTTGGCCTCAGCCCATCAATCCAGCCTGGCCAGATCCCTCTGCAGAGCCTTCCTGTCCTCCAGCAAGGAGGATCAACGCTCCCATCCAGCTTGGGAGTCTTTTGCAAACATACTGGGGGTACACTTTATCTCCTTGACCAGATCATCTATAAATATAATAAACAGGACCAGGGCCAGTACTGATCCCTGGGGACACCACTGGGGTGGCGCCTGCAGCACCATTCCCCAACACTCTGGGCCTGGCTGTCCAGCCAGTTCTTATCGCAGCAAAGGGTGCACCTGTCCAACCTGTGGGCTGCCAGTTTCTCCAGGAGAACGCTGTAAATTATTGAAGGCTTTACTGAAGTACAGAACTTTGGAATACTGGAATTCACTACAAAGACTTCCATCTTCCCAGAACATGAAGGATTTATTTGAACAGACAATCTCTGAGACCTGGATTGAGCTTTTATTTCTCTTAATTTACCTTCTCTTTCAATTTATCTGAGATTGGTCCTATCTCTCAGAACAGTTTAAGAACAACACAGGCAAGCAACGCCACTTAACATGACGTTTTCATCGTCCTTATTTCCTTATACTTCATGTCTGTGTTTCTCTAGCTTTACAGCTCTATGATGATTTTTAAAATGGGAAACCAAGTCACCTGACTCAGAACCAGAATATGAACCCATATTTGCCACATCTCAGGCCCAAGCCCTAACAAGTTGGTTACTATGTGTTTTGCAGTTTGCACTGCAGACTTGTTTTGTTTACATGTTTAAATTTCCAGCTTTTATTCTGCAAACTAATGAATACTTGTGAAACCTTGGAACTTCTTGCACTGCAGTTTTCTTGGGTTTTGCCCAGTCATAGAAACCATTTTTCAAATACATCTGAAAGTCTAGACCATATTAAAAGAAGCCTGATTATTACTAACCCCAGCTTGCACCGTTGTCAAGACAACAGTGAATATCATCATTAACAGAAACTGTTTCTAGCAAACTGGAAATCACAGTTGAAGCCTTACTCCCTTGTTCATATTATCCAAAACCATATGCAAATATATGAATGCAAAAGAAAATTCTAAATGAACTTTGGTATCTTTTATACTGATTCAAACAGATAAGCAAACTTTCACATTTCAAAGTACGAATAAATACGTTACTATTTCCCTTTAATAACAAGAAGACTACACAAAAATACTCAGCTTTAATTTTCACTTGCAAAGCTTTCACACATACTCAGTGTTCATAAGACAGACCATATCCATATCCACCTACAAGTAGGACCCATTTACGTATTAACACCTCACCAGCCTCACTGATTGCTCACTGCCTTAACCCACCATGGTGGCTTACCAACTCAGTTGATAAGTAAGCAATGGCAACACTAGATTCGGAAAAAGTTTCATTTGAAATGCTATGGCTTTGTTTGTCTAACACTAGGCTCATGAAATGTACACTCCACACCGGTCTAAAACACATAGTAACATACATACAGTGTTCAAAAGCAATCTATCACCTACTGAGTGGTGACATTCCAAAGGGTTGGGCTGCTGTTGACAGGCTGGAGGAACTGGCCTACAGAAACCACGTTAAAAAGCAAACAAACACCAACCAACCAACCCCACCATAAAATCCTGCCCCTGGGAAGGAACAACCCCAGGCACCAGTACAGGCTGCAACCAACCAGCTGGAAATCAGCTTTGCAGGAAAGGCCCTGGGGCTCCTGAAGGACAAGACAAACCATGAGACAGTCCTTGCAGCAAAGGCCAGCAGCAGCCAGGGCTCTGTCAGGTAGACCATGACCTGTAGGTTGAGTGGAGATTCTTTTCTGCTCCCCAGTACTGGCGAGACAAACCTGGAGCGTTGCTTCCTGTGCTGGATTCCCCAGGCCAAGGGAAACAAGGATGCACAGGAACGAGCCCAGCAAAAGGATACTGAGGTGATTAAGGGACTGGAGTATCTGTCATACGGGGAGAGGCTGACAGACCTGGGGACATGCTGCCTTAAGCAGAGAAGGCTCAGCAGGGAATCTGAGGTATAAATACCTGATGGGAGGGAATAAAGACAACAGAGCTACATTGCTCTTAGCAGCCCCCAGCAAAAGGGCAAGAAACAACAGGCACAAGCTGAAGTGAAATTCTGGTTAAAAAAATATAAGCGAGCGGTGGGGGTGAGAGGGGGTGTTGGTAGATTTTTTGTTTGAGTTTTGCTGTTGTTTAATGTGAGGATGTTTGCCTAGACAGTTTGCGACACATCCACCCTTGAAAATGTAAAAAAAACCTTGTTGGACACAGCCCTGAGCAACCTGCTCTACTTGACCCTGCTCTGAGCCAGAAAGATGGTCCAGATCAATGATCTCCAAAGCAGAGTACGTGCAAGAGAAGCCACGTCAATGTGGGGAAGAAAATATTTTCTGTGCAATTAATAAATTATTAAAAAAAAATTAAGTCATCTTTATTTCATCTTTATCCCTTTTTCTAATTTCCATTCTTGGGTGTGTTCTATAATGCACATAAAATATTAGTATAGTGGTAATACATGTATAAACATACAAATATGGGGGATGCATGCTCAAAAATATTTTGCTGGTGTGCAATCAATAAAATGCACAGACCACAGGTTTAGATCATCTTCAACCTCCCAATTTCATCAATTCTGATTCTCTCTCTTGATGACAACAATGAATGCCTGTACACAGAGTGAACATATTCAGGAGAAAAAAGAATTCCTGCCAGCTGATGTCTGCTGCTGTTAGAAATTTGTCCTTTTTAAACCCAGTAACTCACTAAACCTTACCTTCACAATTTATTACTATCTAATTTGATATTAACAACTGAGTTTGGATTTCTGCCACACTTGTAGAAGTTACTTTATAATTTGAGGGGGCAGGGTTTTCACTATTGTTTGCTTAATTTTAAGACTCCTCAAGGCTACTCTACCCTACTTTCCCAGAGGAATGCCTACTGTAGCAGTCCACATTCTGGTTTCACCACTTAGGAAAATACTACCAGTGTCAGCACCCAGGTACACCACTTCCTGCTCCTCACTTATCTCTTTGTAGCAAACAAACCAGTCCAAAAGCTCCTTTTAGATGAAGCTTTCCTGATGATTTGGATCCAGATTTTTCTCAGTGATTATGTATTAAAAACAAATTGAGCTTTGTTTAACAAAAGATCAGTGCTTTTACTTATGCAACCTGACATTATAGGTATATAGCTATATTTTTCTGCCAAGTTACTACATAAAATACACAATTAATTTATCATCTACACATTCAAGGTAAGCAAAACAATAGTCTGTCCATTTATAAGCTCCAATTCAAAAAGCTAATGGATTTTTATTGTTTACTTCAGCTTTGCAGCTGCATTAAAATATAGTAATAAATAAAACATTTGGACTACATTAACAAAATAAGCAAAACATTAACTGAATTGAATGCTTTATGATTTTATGTGCAATCACAAGTAAATCAAATTCTTACAATGCCACTCTTTATATACTGAATAACGGCAAACTACTATCAGCTCGTTATCTCATTCAAAATCTAAAATAAACGTAAAGTAGAAGTAGAGAAAGTTCACAGGCTTTGCAATATATTCAAAACCCTTCAGAAAGTTTATTTTGCATACATCTGTATACATAAATAAGAAAGATAATTTTCATGTAGTCCTTAATTTGAATACTGAAGAGCTAGAAACAGAATAAGACCCTTCTTGGATATTAGTATTTGTTTATGCAGAGCACAGTGATACTCGTAGACTACAAGTGTACTGAAACCCATATTAAATTGACCGTTTTTCTCAAAGATGAAGTTAAAATGGAAGGTCTCGTTCCAAACAGGAGCACTGGGAAAAAGTGTTCATTGTATTTCTCATCTGGCAGACCAGCAGTACCACTCTGGGAAATCAGAGAGGATTTGGGCAGACTGCCCACTCAACTTAAGGCTCATCTGAGATCCACATATATCCACTTAGCTATCCAACTAGGATTTTTTGTTGCTGTTGCTTCCATGCCCACATCATTTTAGTGCTTTTGTCTAATGTGCAACCCTCTCCACAAGCTTCCCTTACCCAAAACAGGCAGGTACCTCACAATACTGAGGTCAGCAAATCTATGTCCTCCCATGCCTGGTCCAATGTCCACTCTTGTCATGGAAAGGAAAAGTGAACTCAAATCTCTAAAAAATGTACCATTTGAATTACATATGTACAGATAATCTTGGGATCCAAGCAGAAAAATGTCACCTAGTAAATGAGGTGGCTATACAGCAGATGAAAGAACCATACAACCCAAAATAACAAGTGTCTTTTACACAGTTTAGAAAAGTATGTACACCTACATGCATATATGTCTCTAAATTAACATTTTGCACCTTTCTTGTGGCACTTGAGTACGTTATAAGAACACACTACAGTATAAATTTAGTAACTCAGATATTTTCTTTATCTCAAAATAAAAAAGCAACTAAGGAAACAACCTACCATATAACACTGACTGCAATTAAGAGAATTCCAGCACTGCACAGTATCTGTCACTCTTCACAATCAATAACTATTTCTCAGAATGGCTTGTACACTAGCAGAAATAGCCAGGATACAAATTTATGAGATAGTAAAGTGCTTTTGCACAGCAAAGAATCATGAGAATCTTCTAAACAGGCTTTGTAACAGAAACATGACCTTTGAAATGCCAAAGCTCCCCTTGCTATTCAGTGTTGATCACCGAAGAGCTGTCAGCTCCCAAGTTTTTAAAATATTATCCCTGCTGAGTCATGTATTGCAAAGCATTGCAAACCTGAACACTGTTACAGGACAGCAGCAACTTGAAATCCAATTTGTTGGAAATACTAAAGGTAGCTTGATTTGCCAAAAATTCCCCAAATCTTTATTTTAAATCACTTTCCATTTACTGACACTATATGCATGATTCACAGTACACAGATGACTGACCACACTGGGAGAAAACCCTAAACGTATGAAGCAATACAAGCATAAAGCAAAAATCACTATTAGAAAGGTGAATGCCATTATTTTTACAGTCACTTGCAGCACTGGTAGTTGAAATCTTCAGAACACCTTTTCAAACACTCAGTGTACATGCAATGAGCATCATGAACATAAGTCATGCAAATCAAGTCATTCACAGACATCCATAAATTTAAAGGGATAACGGACACAGTCAAAGAAAATAGTTGCATTTATTTTTCACACAGATTCTTAGAGTGGTTGTTGTTTTTAGTTTTTACTGCACTAGTTCAAGTGCAAGAAGTTACTCTGATATCAAGCAAGGGAGATGAAGCACTATGTTTGCATCATTACATTTTACTATCCAATTTCAAAACCCTTAAAAGTGAAGCTTATATAATTTTCTGATTCACAGACAATACTATAAATGGCATCTTCCTGATTATTCGGTGAGTTACTTTAGAAAACCTGTCTTCAATTCTACCACCTTTCAGCACAGTAATCACTCCCTTTTCCAGGCACTATAGCTGGCAAGTTTCTTTGGAGTCCTGTACCCAGATACTCTGCAGTGCAAGTAGGGATGGCAGAAAATTCATCTTCGGATTAATTTTAACCTCCTCTAATAAGTATTTAGTGCAACAATATGATGTATTAAATAAAATATACATCTCTACAACACATAAAGGACCAGACAAATTTTTACATTCCATTATCAAAACCAAAATCACGTAATTTTGGTGATAAAATCAGAGTACACAGGAACTACATATATAAAAATCAAATTCAATTTAAAGCAAATACAGGTTTGTTCAAACACCATTGTACAATTGCTTTAACACTTACAGAATTTAGATGAACAATATTTTCATTCACTCACAGTTTAGTATAAACATAAAGCAAGGCACCCCTTAAGCATTTTAAATAACAAATTAAACATTTACATTTTTTACTGTGCAGTCAGGCTTAACATTTATGCAGCTTCAAAACCAAAGTACAGCCTCAAGGGAAGCCTCTCCACTGACAAATTAATACCTTAGAGAATAGAGCTGAATGGTGGCAATGAACTCATTTGTTCCCCCAATAATGAAGAATGACTCTTTCTTTACCACATCTGTGACTGTTGCTATGGTGACCCAGACTTACCTCATTGCTTCTCGAAGTGCTCCTCGTTCACTAAGAGTCGTGTGCTTGATGTCATCAAAATTATTTTCCAGTTTCTCACAGTTCTGCAACAAATGGACATATCCATGTAAGGCTCTTTGTACATGTATTAACAGTATTCAGCATCACGCAAACAAAACTGATTTATATTATGTTACCTCAAATTACACATTCCGTTTTAATTACATGGGAGTCATTAAAAAGACATTGAGAACTCAGAATTAAAGTAAACATGAATCTTATTATATGGTTGTCATGGAAATCATCTTAAACATTTTCCACAATGAATTTTATAGAATTTTTACTTCCTCTTCTTTAAATTTTTTTTCATTTATCTCTATGTGAAGCTACAATGCTACTACAACGCACAGACAGGAGAACAGAAACCTAAATGAGCATTTTTAGAATTATAATAAAAGTTATACATTTTGTCCCAATAAAACAAGCAGTGTTATTAGAACAAACCAGTCATATTTCTTATTTAATTTTTAAAACATAACAGAAATTGAAAAGATTAATTCTTTAGAGACACCTCAGCCACAATGTTTCTTCCAGATTAGAGCTTACCAATATTTCTAAAAGTAATATGAAACCAACAATTTTGTCACAATAATTGAAGTAAAGCTTTGATATATTCTGTAAATTATTACTAAATGTGTGACTGGTTCCATTACTTCAGAGCACTGATCCTTATCTTCTGCTGCCACAAAGACAGTAAAATTGATTCAGAAGATGCCAGGAAGTGCAGCAATTTGTGCCTGTGCAAAGTGAGAAAATATCAGCCAACAAGAATTCTCTAATCATCTGCATCTTCCATAGGATTTTTATATTCTCTTGAGGCATCATCAATACAGGAGGCTTTTAGGTTACCCCCGTTCTCCACGACAACTTTCTCCAATACCAAAAGTTACCTCTGGGAGGCATAATTTTGCCATATGGGTGTAAAAGAAGTAAGTTGCAAGCAGAACAGTTCCTATTGCTAACAACCTCAAAAGCAGGATTGCCAGGCTCTATATGCAGCCATAATTTAAAAGAAATTGTGCGCACTATAATTTGGTCATATTGTTTTCATAGTATTTAATAAGTGTATTAATTTTAAGACCACATCTTAAAACTAGTTATAATAAATACAATAGGAGTTACCTATTGTTTTTCCTTATTTGCATTGATTCTTTATTTTTATAATTACATTCAATCTGAGGCCACAAAAGCATTACTGAAAATGAAATTATTAGATTCTTGTAAATGACCTAGCAAGATATTTTAGCCTGTCCAGTTAACATTTAAACTACCATTATTTTTAGATTAGATTACAGACCTTTTAATACAAAGTTTTAACATTTTAACAATACATTTCTAAGCAGAAAAATTAACAGAGCTACACATATTTGGATTTTTTGACATCTTTTTTCTCCTTTCTAAAAACTATGCATGTCACAGTCCTGTCCCACAGTTAAAGTGATTTGTTTGTTTGTTATATTACATTCAGTTGTCCTTTGCATAGCAAAATCATACTCCAAAAGTCAAAGGGATTGCAAAAGAAATATAGAAGTTGTACAATGAAGTATTCCATTATTCAGATCAGCATACACTGACGTTCAGCTCCAAGCACATACAGTTAGGCTACTCATTTAAAATATATAAAAGAAATCCAAATCAACAATACTAATTCATGAAGGATTCTCAATCCATCAATACTAATATGCAAGTATCTGTGCAAGCAAAATTAAACCTCCCATCCCTCAGGAAAAGAGAAGCCAGAGAAAACATAATTTGGAATATTGTTCCAAGAGCCAATGTTTTAACAATCCTGCGTCACCAGCACCTCAAAACAGGTTCAGAAAATCTGAGCATCACACAATTCATTCCTGACCTTGTGATATAAAGCACGTAAAAATGACAGACGATCCAAAGCACACAGATTTTTATCAAACACAACTAACTCGTCTCAAGGTTGTACAAGCCAAAATAACTGGTCATGTCCATGTAGAAAATGCAGAAATAAGTTCAGTTGCTATTTGTCTATATAGACCATGCTGTGTTAATTGTGGCTGAAGGACAACAAAGACGGCCCACATCTAAAGAAAATGCTCTGATTGTTTAGCCTTACACACAAAATACCCCATCTCAACTATACACCAAATATAAAAATTAGCACAAAGATAACCCATAACAAAAAAATAAAAAAGGAAAAAACAAATTACAGACTCAAAGAATAGATTCTGTACCAATTCACTTGGCAAGAAGAAGAACTTACTTCTACCACTTCTGAGAACTGTTTCTGGACAGTACCTTTCTCAGCTACTTTCAGTCAAATAGCTCTCACGCAAGGTACATTATTATGCACATCATAGGTACAGTAGTTGGAGAGCAAACCACAGAGTCATTAGGAGAAAATGAGCTAAAAACTGAGCCAGAAGCAAACTCATGAAGGGGAATGACCTCATAGGACCATGTTGTCAGTTACCGCATTTGTACTGAACAGGAGAGTAAGCAAATGCTGATCATACCCAATGCTTTTCCACTCATGCAAGCACGCTTGATCCTCTCAGAGGAAGGAGAAAAGGGTGTCTGAAATACCAAATAGGCATAGCTACAGGTGCATAGACGGCACTTCATACGTCTGAGTGTCAGCTCACATATGATACTTGCAGATCATCAGGATATCAGTTTCTGAGAAAGGCTACCAGTACCAATGAAATTGTAAGCATGAGAGTACTCTGAAGAATATGTCTGGGAAATGAGGAAACTTCAGTAGACCATGACAAGTTCTACATTCTGAAGTATTAAATCAGTAGCAAAACGTGAGCTCATTCTATTATCCATGCTACCAAATAATTCATATGTATAAGCATACTGCATAGGACAGTGTATTTCGGCCCATAATACACTGCAGATTTAAGTCTAATGAGCAATTCAAGTCCAAGGTGTTTCATTTTGAGCAGCAGCTAAAGTAAAAAAATCAAAATGCAAGCAATGAAAAAATTGCTTCTGGTGGCTCACTGCCAAGTGATTTTTTTGTGGGTACAGATACAGTCTAGAAGTTTTAATTCTATGATTCAATAATTATATAGCAGTCTATATGTTATCACTGTTGGCAGATCCATAGTTCTGCATGATACCAGATTAAATATCATCCTTGGGAAGTTTGGGAGGAAAAATAAGTACAGAGTTGCAATTAGGGACATGGTCAACATAAGTCAAAATATCATTACATGGAAAAAAGCCACATAAGTCTAAATACTGCTTCTTATAGGATTCTAGGATAAATACTTGGAATTCTTTTAGTGTACCAAAAAGCAAGAGGGGAAGCAAGTATTTATATTTTATCTATAAATAAATGGCTTATTTATCATATGCGATCTTAAGCTTCATGACAACTAGTTAAAAATGGAGATGTAGACTCGATATTCACAACTATCTGTGGCATAACACACAGCATACTGGTAAAATGTATAACCAGAAATGAGAAAGATGAATAATGAGTGTATGAAGATGAGGAAGAAGGAAGATTAATGAACAAGTTGAAAAGATTTTCCTCTCATAACCACAAAAATATGACTTCTTCCTGCTACAATTTATTTTTGTTAATAAAAGAAACTGCAAGCTTTGGGAGCAAAGACTATGTACTCACAATTCTGTATTCTCAGTTATTTTAATTGACAAATCCAAAGTACTCTGACACTGGTTGAAGTAATGTTCTGGTGTAGGACAAATTTGGAAGGAAACTTCCAAAGGGGTCCCTCTAGAAAGCAGATTCAAGTGACCCCTCCCCAACTGGTTCGGGAAAAGATTTCATTGGAGAAAAGTGGGAAAAAAACCTGTTAACTTAACAAGCAAAGTGTTCACAAGCATTAAAATGAATAATATTAAACAATAAAACCTCTTGCTGTTCTGAAGAGATGGCAAATTCAGAGAGTCCTTTTTGAGGGGTGCAGCTCAGCTCACTCAGTCTCTCATCAGTCCCTCCTGTGCTGGAAAATGCCACGGCCCGGGCCCCAGTGAGCCACAGGTGTGAGCGCCCAGTGCTCTTCTGGGTTTTCAGTCCAGAGCAGGGCCCATCAGCTCCAAGGAAAAGAAAAGCCACAGTCCAGGGAGCTTCTCTGCCTCAGCCAGCTAAAAACTACCTGAAAGCACAGGAGAGCTGTCCCTGCTGTCCGTGCTGCAGCAGCACAGTCTGTGAGAAGGAATGGGGGCAGCAAGAGCAGTTTCTGCAAACAAACTGCGTGCTCCTCTGCCCCCTTAGCTCTGGGAACCAGACTTACAGGTGCAGAGCTTGATATCCAGCACAAACAGAACAGACAGCTGCGGATACAGGCACCATAAAGTCACCCTAGGACAAGTAACCATCTAGCTCTAGTAAGAATAGAAATAAAGAAACCCTCTAGTTTTAAGTAAAAACCTAGGATATTCTGGCAAAAGTGAAGTCACACTTTTTAAAACCCATCTCAACATTCATCAGCTTAGCTTTGTTGCATTTGTTTTTGTCTTGGATGAAAAACCCCTCTTTGTTGACTTATTGGAAAAGCAATTCTTCATTTGGCTCCTTGAGTCAAATGAAGAAATTTGCAGAAGTGGCTCAGAAACCAACAGCAATCTATTGCCTGGTGTCACCACTGAGGATCTCTCTAAATCACAAAACCACTTCTGCCTCTGCTCTGCCACCACAGGAGTTAGAGTCAGTCTTGAGAAGACCATAACTCAAACTTACCCATTCTGTGATACAGTAGGGCTAAATATGACCCCACTCCCATTGAAATTAACCATAAATCTTCCAAGCATCAAAACAAGAGTGGGATCACACTAAGCCATATCCTGCTACTTTAAATCTATCCTGAAATACCACAGAAGACTTTCAAAACTACAGATAACGTCTCCACACACATTTTGAGATAGTTGAGAAATAAAAATCTTCTGTAATGACAACAGCGTAAGACCTATTCTACGGCAGCCTGCACCACTGGAGTAGATCTCTTATCCTTGTTGATACACTGCCAAATTAAAAGCCCTACTTGAAATACCATCTCTCTTCTTTCAAAGAGGTTTTTAAGGTTAGTACTATGGATTCATTGCTTCTGCATGGTTTTAGAAAATTTTCTTAGAAAGCCTGAGTAAATCTCCCATTTTTAATGTCAAACATTCTGTGTACTAAACATAAGGAATGTACGGCAATTGAAAGAACAGCTCCCACCTACTCAGTTTAAATTTACTATTACTGCTAATGCTAAAACAAATTAATTTTTCCCATTTTCTTCTTTATAATCCATAAGGAAGGTTTCTGGAGTACGTTGTGTCAATTTCCTACTGTTTATGCATACAAATTTAACTTATTAACTTATTCAGTGTATTTGTACCTAGATTTCTGAGTCCTTACAATGAGACAACCTGGCCCAAATTCTGAAGGATTTACTAATTAGCTCACTGTGATATTTTAACGCATTATGTTTAAGGAGGTAGGTTCCAACAACAGATTACCAAAACTGTTGATGACCTACAAAATCTACTATAAATACCTACATCCGGGATAGATTCAGCAGGAAGATTCTCAATTTTTGGTCCAAAAAGTCCTTAAAACTTCAAGTTCCACACATTCTATAGGGGTGACCACATCAGCTAGCTCTTTTGAAAATGTTGGCCACACTATAGCAGTGATCTCCTTTAATGAACTTGTACTTTAATGAACTCCTTATTGATATATATGAGATGTTAACACAAATAATCACTTATTCCAGAAATGTGAACTGTTTCATCAGCAGAAAACTTCAGAAATACCGAACTTGTGTTTTATAAACCTAAAGCAACACTGTAATAGTAATCTAAACTGTAATATATTGCTGCAAGGATAATTATTAAGGGAAAACACAGCTGACATTTTCTGATTTATGCACACAATCAGAGATGGAGTCCAAGGACTGTGACATAATTATCTTCATGCTAACAATTTTTGTAAATCTCTTGACAGAATTTTAGTTAATTTTAAAATGCCTTCTGAAGATTAGCACTTAAAACTGTTGGGGAAAATAGCACAATTTATTAGCAAGGGTATAATTGTAAACCTTCCAAATACTCATTGTGAATATCATTTAGACAGTAACTCCTGCTTTAGCAGCTGGTATGTAAGACTCCAGTTTATGGAATCTTGAAACAACAGAGAGAGTAGAATCTAATTAAACAGGATTACATGCCAAAGAAAAATATTAAAAACAGACTAATAGTCAATTGTTACGAATTTGAAATAGCACATCTTTTGATGTGAACTGTGCTTTATTTCAATGAAATCTAAATATTCTTAGCAGACTCCTCTCTTGATTTGGAACAGACTGTCTTTCTACACTGATACAACACAAAAAAGCTAAATGATTCCATTGATCTTCTCTCAATGACTTAAGCTCCCATCTGCTATAGGGTAAAATGACTTACATATATTGCATTTATTCTAATGTTATTCAAGAGCCAATAGCTGTATTCCATACAGGAAGCCTCCTGAAACAGTCCTCATACTGAGCAACTAAACAAAATTGATGCCGTTTGTCAGAGGGCCTTACCTTAAGAGCAATCTTAAAAATTAAACATGTAAAAAAGGATTATTTGATCCTATCTGTAACGTATTTTCATCTTTGCAATGTCTGCTTACTAAATTCCTTCTTCCTATTTGTTGCAACTCATTCTCAAGGGGTTCTTTTTACAAAAAGGGGGAAACAACTGACCAGTTGTTCACAAAGGAAAAAAAGATCCTTTAAAAATTTTAAAATACATACATATTCCTAATATCTGCAGAAAGTATATTGAGCCCTCAGGTATTTACATAACATTTGACTGCATGCCATTCATAATACATGAACATTTGTTGTAACATTTTTTTGCATTACGTGATACAGCCACATTGGCCAGACAAGCTCTTAGAAAAATACAGATTTTAGTACATCCAAAAAAGTAGAATTCCAACAGAAAACCGGCCTAAGTGTTAGTAATCAAATAAAAATCAATAGAAAAATCATTAAATAGAATTGTAGGATGCTTTAATCAATGTCTTATTAGCATAACCATGTTAATTTTCTCAGGGGTTTTTTACCAGTATATTAATTTAAGGCACTAAAAATGGCACAAAAGCAAACTCAAGAACAAGTATCACATTTTCTCCACAAACAGGAATATATTGCTAATACAGGATTGATACCAGGAAATACTCATGCATGTGCTGTTTTCTGAAACTGCAAGAGTGGAGTTTTGTAAACAATTATTACAGAAATACCACAGTTAAAGCAACTGGAAATTCTGAAGTGAAAGCAGACAATTTTGGATTTCTTTAACTTTCTTCCAGTTTAAAATATGGAACATTTAATCCTTAAAGACAGATAATCATATAGAAGTTAATTACTTGTTAAACATAGTTAACACTCTAGTTTGCAATTTTATTGGGGCTGTGAAAGATGTTCAGTTCAAAGATGGCACTCTGCTAACTTCCTTTCCATGCTGTTTCACGCACAAATTTCAAGTGGCAAATTTATCACAGCCTTCATGTTCACATAAGGGTATGGTATCTTGCTTGAATTCAACCTGCTGTTGTCAGAGCAGATGCAGAAACCACGTGTTTTGGCAATGGATAACACATCAGATAGTAGTGATACAGGGAGGGTGAGAAAAAACATTCTGAAAGGACCAAGCATGCACACAAAGAACAGCAGACCAAGGAACTCAAAAGAATATAGAGATAAATAATGAAAGATATGCAAGAAACTAGAGGCACAGCTGGAAATAATAATGGAGGAGAGAACACAGGTGATGCCACTAACTAGACAGGACAATTTATAATGCTCCTTTCTCTTATAACGCAGCTTTAAAAGACAGAGAAAACTTTCAGGGAGGAAAAAAAATTAAAACCTTTGCCTCTCACATTTTTCTCTCTCTTTGCAAAATAAATGTTAAACTTAATCAGCAGATGAATGAGAAGACTTGGCAACAAACTACTGGTCCCTCTGCATCTGAAGGGACACTTGTAAGACTGCTTCCCTTTATGGGACAGGGTTCTGTAGTAGGGAACAATATACATCATGAATATCAAAAGCTTCATCTAAATACTGTTTCTTTTTTAATGTGGTTGTCTTCCTGCCTTTTTAGTCCTGGAGAGCCTGGTTTAAATAAAGAGACAGGCTCTTCACAGATTTCCTAAATATACTACTTCTACTTGATAGTGAAAATATAACTAATGACTAAGAAAAAAAAATCCCAAATGCTATACTCCCTTTCCCTCCTATTACTTTCACATACCTCAACCCTGCTTGCTTTTCCCTTGGGCTTCTTTACTCTGCTTAGGCAAATATTCCATTGACTCATTGAGATTAAATAAAATGAGAGTATGCAGGTAAAGACCAAACTCATATTGAGAATTAACATTTACAGAGCTCATAACCTGGGAAAAAAAGGAAGAATCTTTAAAATGTAGGTAGAACTGTACTCCTAAGGAACAGATTATGTTCTTGACCTTCAAGAGCATAAGGAAAAAACATACCCAAAAGCCGTTGCTCTTTTAGAACCCAAATGATTAAGTATTTAAGGAATTAACCCCACATGTCTGAGAGCACTAACTTAGAGGATACCTCTTATTTTTCATGCATAGCTAAAGAATTATCAAATATAAAAGTTTTTTAGAAGTTAAAGTTACAATTAAATGCTTAAACACCATCCTGAAACAGTATGGTCCTGCCTTGTGTAGTGGAATAAAAGCAAATTGTATGTAACAGGCTCCTCAGCCCAAGATGCCACCTCTCATCTGCTGCATGGCACATTTTATTGTTCAACAGCAGTATTTTTCGGACAGGCCACAACAAAACATCTTTCATTGTGCTGTTGCCTCCATATTTAAAAAAAAAAAGTAAATAAAAAAATTCCCAACCACTTCTCCAGACGCTAATCTGCTTCAGCTATTTTTCATGGGTTTGCATAAGATTCTTGCCAAAAACCCTGGGTTTGGGAGGGGTAGAGTTAATTCTCTTCATAGCAGCTGCTCTGGGGCTGTGTTTTGGATTTGTGCTGAAAACAGTGTTGACAACACAGGGGTGTTTTAGCTATTGCTGAGCAGCACTTACACAGCATCAAGACCCCAAGTGAGGAGGCTGGGAGTGCACAAGGATTTGGGAGGGGACACAGCCAGGACAGCTGACCCCAACTGACCACGGGCATATGGGGTCATGCTCAGTACATAAAGCTGGGGGAAAGAGAAGGAGGAGGGAGGTTGAGAGTGGTTACTCTCTGCAATATGGTTTCGTTGGCATGGCAGTATGTAGTTGAAGGTTGCAGTTGGTCATCTTGGAGGTGTTTTTCAACTTTAATGATTCTATGATGGTGTTTGTCTTCCCAAGCCCCCATTATGTGCAATGGAGTCTGGCTTTCCTGAAGGTGAACAGCTGCCACGGGAAGTACTGAATGAATTCCTTGCTTCACTTGCATGTGCAGCTTTTGATTACCTACTAAACTGTTTCTGTCTCAACCCAGAAGTTTTCTCACTTTTACCTTTCTGATTGTCTCCCCATCCCATCGGGGCGGGGGGGTGAGCAAGTGGCTGTGTGGTGCTTAGTTGCCAGCTGGGGTTAAACCACAACAGCGAGGTCATACCGGGGCCCTTCTCTCCTAATCTTAGAGATCACGTCTTAGATTGTGTCTTGCCAGTTACAGAAACACGTGCACTGCTCCCTTCCACATACTACTTACTAAACTGTGTGCTCCAAATTCCCTCCAACATCTAAAAGACTTACATAAAATAGTATTTAATTCCCCTGGAAAGAGCCTGAGAAGATGCTAGACACAATGCCAACAGCTGAGGAACTGTACCAAGGGATTAGACTCATATACAGTGAACACTGTAGGATTTGTGACTTCTGGGCTCCAAGCAACACAACGTTTCTGTCTGGCAGAAGGAGTGGGAAAAATCCCATCCTCTGTCTGCTTGGTTTATGAGGAGAAAACCTCAACATGTGAAATACTTCAGTGCTGTGACTGAAACAATTCCACAAAAAAATATTAGTAGGATATCACCAGGTATCTGACCAGGTGAATTATCTGGAGAAGGGTATATGCACTTCTATTCTGGCTTACTGTGTTACCTAAAATTAGCATCAGTATCACATTGCTACTTAATTAGCTATGAAACAAAGCAAAATAGGAAACTGAGACTAAATTTCCTCAGAGGAATAACTGGAAATATTCAATTCACTTGAGGAGTGTCTATCCAAGTCAAAGAAGTAAGTATTAGAAAAAAGGCTGCAGATAGCAAACCACAAGCCTTGTATGTGCAGTTGTGCTACATGCTGGCATTTTGTTTCAGATTTTCCATCACTATCATAGCTCATGAAAGCCTGAAGAATAAAAATAGTAATAATTAAATAATTATTAAATAATAATAATTCATGCATGAGCTATGGACACCATATGCACACACCCAAAAAAATGTTACCTCAGCTCTTATGTTTTTAACTATATGTTAACTCAGAAGTAACCATAGCTGACAGGACACATGCTAGGAGAAGATATATAAGTGAGTTGACAAATCATATATCTTCAGAAAAAAATAGGCTTTAATTTCTCTTCTATTTCCATTTTCTTTGGGACTCAAAAAACATGTCCTTGTGCCGAGACATCCAGAAAAGCCAAGTATTTAAGCACCTTTTATATTAATTGCCATCTAAAATAGCTAGATCAGCTATTCTGATTTAGAATTTTCTAAAATTTTCTTTCTGTTTTCAGAATACCCTGTGGAAAAAAAATTGTGCAAAGACTGCTATAATTACATGCATCCCTTTCTGTGCTCAGCAATGGCCAGTATCTCAAACCTTATTGCAAAAGATACAGTAAGACAGCAACCTCAGACTCTGTACTATACATGGAGTCAGAAAAAAAAAAACAAATGGAAGTGCAAAATAAAAAAAAGGAAAGCATGAATAAGAATGCAGAAAGACTCACAAAGCTGTTTAAGAGTCAACACAACTATCTATTTTTAAATATCATGCATCAAGTCAAGTTAGTCAAAACAAAAGCTTACACTCATTGCTAAGAAGGCGTAAAGTCAAGTCTTGGTGGGGAGGGTGTGGGAAAGGAACAACAAAGTAGGACAGTAAAAACACTTAAAATTATTTTTCCCTTCTCAAAAAAATACTCAGAAAATCAGAGGTATGAGGCTATTACAATGGTTGCAGATCCTATGAAGTTATCACCATCTGTTGTGCCATCTATTTACAGACACACAGGCATAATCAAAAATTAGGGAAAACTGCTCAAATAAGTGCAATCTTTTTTGAAGATACCATACATGTTTAACAAGCTTTAGAATCTTCCAAAAGAAATTTAAGAAAATAAGTGGTATTGATTTATTTTCTGTAAGAAATTACGTGAACAAGAACTTTCCTATACACAGAAATGAACAGGGCTTATGTGTAACTACATCTTGCAGCAAGGCATTCAAAAGAGCATTAAGAGAATGCTGCTGTAATGCTGTTTGTTTATTCACATGTAGCTTGAGAACAACATCCAGGATAAATATATTGCCTCAGGTCTCAGTTCCATTTACTGTGTTAGAGAGAAGAGCACTAACTAGTCAATACCTCACTATAGCACTATGCACTCTTCTAGTTCTGTAGCTCATTTACTGTCTTCTTTGTAAGGCTTTTACCTCTCTGGAAGTTTTCATGTTGAATCTGAATAGTTTTCTTCCCCCAAAACCTTCTGGCCTGCCTTCAGACAGCTCAGGCTGCTGCATTCCCCTTCTAGTCAGTCTCTTGAAAATTGCTATGTTCAAGCTGAGGTGAACAATAGGAACATGGCCCAAAGCACTAGCCAAGCATCTTCCTAGCAATTCCCAAGCAATCAGGGCCACACGGAGCCAAGATGCACCAGAAGAGAACTGCAATGCAAGACTCCTAGATTTGAATTTGGCTTAGCACTCTTTGGAGGAGTCTAATTTGGGTCCCACAAACAGTACTCAAGACATTTGGACCAGGTAGCATAGCTTCTGAACTAATTAAATGCCAGCCAGGCTGGCTCTGGCACAGAATTTTCCTCACACTGCTATGCTATTCAAGCCTATAAATGGCTCCAATTATTGCAAGTGAAGGCCTTTTAGTTCCCTGAACACTGCACAGGACAGACTTGCCCCTGCTTATCGTGTTTAACTTGGAGAGTATGAACAACTCACTCCCCCCCTGTGCAACCAGTGCTTGACCTAGCACACTCAGTATAATCACCCACATTTTTTCAATAAAATGCAATAACCTAGTTTTGAAAATGCTATTTCCAAACAGACAGATTGAATAATTTCTAAATAACACTGAAACTCTTACTTTAAATTATTTTTTCCTTTCTGGGAAACATATTGGACTTATTAATCAGTCCCCAGCTCCTGAGTGTCACTGCTACTACTGTGTATGTGCAAACACAGTAATATGAATGAACAGGATGATGCAAATCAAAAAGAAAAAAATCATCATTCTTTTAACATCGTTACCAAATTTCTCCCTTTTCTTCTTGAAGTCATTTTTATCTCTGATTTTTAATTCTTATTCCTATGCAGCAGTTGCCCTGTTTCCCTTGTGTATACACTGTTTGAGCTTTCAATTTTTAATTTTTCTTCAATAGTGCCCTATCTTTTCTATTTTTTTTTCATAACTTGGGTTTTTTTCTCTCCTGCTCTTATTTCCTCATGCTTGTTTACTTTCTTTCCCCTAGTCCTTACTAATTATTTGATGGCTCTTGGTCGTTTAATTATGTGTCATGGCTTTTCCTTTCTTACATTTTTATATTGCATTCCTTTATTCCACTCCTGCAGCTCTCTGATTTCTACGTGCTTGCTTAACTATTACCCAAATGGCTCCAAGCAGGACACACTCAAACTGAAGAATAAATAAATTAAAAGAAAAATACTATCTGTGGCCATGCAGTGTTGCCTAGCAACACCCTGTACCTCTCCACAGCTTTTCTAGAGCCCTGGTGGCAACAGAGCTTTTCAGACTTATTGCTACAAATATATGCAAGATCCTTCTCACATTGTTTGGCCATTCACTGACAAATAAATGCAGAGGAAAACATAAATGAGAAAGAAAAGCTCCAGAGAAAGCATCAGCAACAGCACAAGAAATGGCCACCTACTCCAAAGCACACTGCCCTCTTGTCTCTGATGTACTCTGTAAAACACGTGAAACTTTTATCTTATTGCTGTTCCCTAATACTACTACTGTTACAATCTTTGAGAAACAGAATGTAAATAAGATTTCTTATGCAATTAAAATGTGTTAAATTCAACCAACTTTTAAATAGTCACTGTGGATGCATTACTGGCTGAGATTCATTTGCTTCTTCTGAAAGCTTTACACTTTCAGAAAAAAAAGATAGCCTGCAGATTGTATAGGGTAGGAAAAACGGTCCAAGCATGGTCAAAAATGCAGTGGAATTATAAAGAAAATTAAGTTTGTCCCCCCAAATTATAGCTTCAATATTAAATGATTGTCAATATTTATTACTTCTGATTACTTCAGACATGACAGAATTGAAAACAAAGTGAATTCTCCCCCCAACACTTCTGTTTAAAATGCAAGTTCATGGGCTCCGTCTTCAAAAGTTAGAACCAAATGCTCATGAAGTCCACACTTTTCAAAATATTGATGATTCAGCATGAGCTAGACTGAGTTTCAAAGATACTAAGCCAGTTTCACCAACAGTCTTTTTTTCTCTTGTTTCACAGCAGTGAAAGACTCCTTTCAACAAGCAACTACCTCTGAGAAAGAAAGTGGGTGAAATGATACTTATTCAAGGGACTAAAATTTTAAGAATATTTGGAGTCTTGAAAGAGGAGTCAAAAACTGGAAATGCTAAAACAAAAGATAACTACATAATTTAGCTAAGGACAAACCTATGATGAAGCCCCACAAAACAATGAAAATGTTAACACTCTATTTCTGAAGGGCATAAAAAATCAGTATTCTTGCTTGGGAATTTTATATATGGCTAAATCAACCTCAAAGCAATTTGATGTCTGCATAGCACTTGCACCAGCGGCAAGTGAAAAGAAAGCAGATCAGAGAGCACATACCTTAAAAAGGTATTTAACAGCATTAATCTACATCTATCAGCTACAACTTGTCACTTAGTAAAGACAGGTTGCAAATGATCCACACAAATAAACAAAGGACAGAAATTAACATTCAGGTGCATTAACATTAACCTCATTCCCAAAGTAATGATCGTAAAAATAAAAGGCTGAAGTGAGGTACACAGAGTTGGCTAGAGAGAACACAGAAGAATCCATAGATCATACTGACCATAAAACAAACACAGGCATTGCAGAGTCAGGCACTTAAATTTAAAATGCCTAAAAATGGTTTCAAAACTTTGTTTGGCTCCTGCACATACACAAAGCAAACCCAGTTTTAATTATACAGTCAGATGCTATTTTACGTAGAAGTGTTTCATGACTTAGAAAACACAACAGAGAGAGCTCATCTAATCATTAGCCTTTCAACATTTGGACTTAGTGTGCAGCCTTGTTTACTGGCCACTAACCAGATCCTTACTTGAAGGCAGACCCATTTTTCCCTATGAACATATCAGTGACACTCATCACTATGTATCTGATGTGATTCAAAGGCAATTTATTCTACATACTATTAATCTTTTCCTTTTAACAGGTAGCAATCAGCATAAAGAGTCAAATACCCGAGCATGCTTAGTCAGACCCCCACGTCCAAAACATTAAAGCATACAGGATACTATAAGTGACAACTTGGACAATCACAGTTAACCTCTTGCTTTCACATTCAGTTCACATTCAGATTTTCTTACCCAGCTCATGGAACCATCACCCTGTGATCAGCTGGTATTTCCAAATCCTCTTCTTGCTTAATTTCAGACATTAGGCTCCTAGTCATTCTCATCCTCAGCCCTTGGCTGTACACCCTCCTAATTGCACTATTAAATTTATTCTTATCTTTTTTATTCTAAACTTCAGTGTCACACGGTTCTTTATGATGTTCTAGTTCCTTCTGTATTGACAGGGCCTGTCGACTTTCTTGTAACATGCTCCTAATATTTATGTCAAGCTCATTAATGAAAACATTAAATGTTATGAATCTGAAGACTGATCCTTCAAAAAGCTCTGCTAAAAGCCCAGAAGATCTTTTTAAGCACTTCTCACTCTCATTTCCTCTCTAGCCAGATCCTTTTCCATGCTACTATTCTAATCTAAGCAGATGACACTTCATTATTAATTGGCAAAAAAAAAACTCCAAACCCCTTGTTAGCGTGTCACGATTTATCCCTAAGAATAAAGCCCAATATGCCTTATTCCATCTTCAATTTCCCTTAATGCATTTAATAAATCTCTGCTTCAAAATTTGTTTTCAAAGTTCTGCATGGTGCCAATACGAGACCAACAGAGCAAGAGTTGCCCATCAATTCTCTATCTTTTAACACACACTTCATTGGCTATTCTTTAATCAAGAACTTGCTCTACTACAAAGCTTGTAATTTCACATGTCAATTTTTCTGTGGTACTTTTATGGATGTTGTTCTGTCCTTTTGACTTCAAACATAAAACATTCCAAGTTTCCCTTCTAGCCTGTCTAGCAAATTTCTACTTTTGCACTTTTCTGCCCATTTAGCCATCTCTTGCTTTATTCCCATTTTACTGAAACTAGGACAACAATTTACAAAGACTTCAGACAATACCTAGGATGTTTAATCCTATCTTAATACCGACTTTGCTTGTTCTTTTATTTCTTTTAGTTTAAATAGCTAAAGAATCTTCTACTATTTGTTTTATATGGCTGAATAACCTTTCACTATTTGTTTTAATTTCTTTCACCCAGAGTGACTCAACTTGACTTTTTAAAGTTCTCATTTTTTTCCTCTGTATTTCCTGCTTTGCCAATCAATCCCATTTTATTCAACTCCTTATGGGTAATCCTCATAGTCTTAATATTCTTTTTGAAGTTGTTTTACAGTTCAGTGTGAAACTATTCATTACAAACTGGGATTCAAATTCCAAATAACTTTTGTATACTTCAATTAATAATAATCTTCTCGAAATAAATGTCTTTGAACTGTTTCGCTCAGTTCAGAGATCTAAACAGTTTTCTTAACTTCTGACTTTGTCTAGAAAACAAATTTTGGCAATTCTTCTATAGAATTTATATTGAACTCACTAAAAAAAATTGATGAAAATTATACTCTGTGTTTATTCTATGACTTCATCCATTTGCTAAATTTAGGGATAAAGTCCATTCACATTTATTTCAGAATTGGTAAGAGTTGATACTATTTTTAAAATCCTATAATAGTGTTTCTGTTTAAATGACTGTTACTAAGAAAGTTTGTCAGTTATCACATTAAAGAATACTTGCACGCCATTATTAGGATCTGTGGCTTACAGGCTGCATTTAACAAGTCAAAGCATCTTACAATCAATGACTTACCTCTGTAACAGATTACAATCAATTCCAAGTACAGAAAGTGGTGAGGGTAAAAGAAAGAGGATGGTGAACTTCAAAAAATTTAATCTCTGGTATGTCTCCTGAGAGTTATACTGATCAGTAAAGGAAAGCAGGGGACAGGTCCAACCTTACAGAAATTCACAAAGGGGAACCATTCCTAAGTGAAGCAAATAAAAAGAAAAAAAAAAAAACAACCACAAAACCACAAACAAACAAAACAGAACAAACAAACAAACAAACCTCACCCAAAAGAGTGTTCTTAGCACACCTTTATGATCATACCATGCCTCCCCCCAATGGCCTGGAAATCAAAACCATAAAAGCAGGGAAACTATGACACATACCTAGAGTAGATAAATTTCTAAGTATAAATAAACTGCATAAACACTGTGGGAATAAAACCAGAAAATTATGCAAATTTAACTTAAAAAGGAAGAGGAAAAATTGTAAAACAATAGTAACAAAACTGTTCTATATACATGAGAAGTGAGAAGAAAATGAAGAGGAGTACAGATTATGTACAACAGAGAAAATAAGTGATGCAGAATCAACAGCCCTCCCTGCTCTCCTTAAGAAGACAGCATGGTAGATTAAAAAAAAAATCCAGTGAGTGTGCAACTAACAGAAAAACAACCCCTAGGTTGTTTTTTATCACCAAAAATAACCCAAATCAAGACAATTCATGATTCACCCAAGACCTCAGTGACTTGGTTAATTGGAAAAAAATAATGTATTAATGGTTTCTACTGTCATAATGTTTGGTGGAATAAGGGAAACAGGGAAGGAAGAGATAGAAAACATTTCAAAAGGCAAGAAGAGAATTTCAAAATCGAACCAAACTAACGGGTCAGAATTTGGGCCATATATACAAAATAATCCAACACTCTTGCAGAAGGAACAGAACAGCACATATCTGATAGTTCAGTAGTGAGGCTTATTTCATTCTAATTGGTGCTAACTAGGTTCCAGGTGAAAGACTGTAGTTTTTTGTCATCATGATTAGAAAAAGATGCAGGAAATTAAAATCTAAAGAAAAGCAAAAAAAAAGTTTCAAAAAACATGACTAGCAAAGATGATCTGAAGGAAAATAGGAGAACTGGAAGCATATCTAACAGGAATCTTCTAATATAAAAGAGTCACAGAATGGTTTTGTACTTGGCCTTGAATACTTCCAAGGATGAGGCACCCACAGACAGACAGACATACAGAGAGATACATTAAACATTTTATAACAGAAATTATACAAGAAGTCAACAATTGTCAATTGTTCTTCAATTAGTAGGAGAAGATGATAATTTGATCTTCAACAAACACGGTATATTTTAGGAAAAACTTTGCTGCATTGATGAAACACTAACAAGAATGAGAAGTCTCCTACATCATGTGCCAAGAGAAATGGGTTATACAAATACCTGTCAAGAAACATATAGCTGGATTTCAATCCAAAAATTCTCTTAATTACCTCTCCCAAACTTTTATTTTTATGATTCTATGATTTGATTAATTTCTATTTACAGCCATTGCCAAATTTAAACCTGCTGTGTGGAAATGCTATAGCATATTCTTAGTACACAAGAAATGAGTTTATTATCCTCCCCTTATGTGACTGCAGTCATAAAGGTTCAGTTTTACACTTGCTATTTTTTACCATCTGTTGCATTATTAACATAAAAAACTTTACCAGTCTTTTCTGACTGGTGCATATCCTTTAAAGCACCTATACAGGAAGTCATTTGGATGCTTCTTAATTTATGTACTTGATTCAGCAATATCAGTAACAATCCTCTCACATGCTACATGAATAACAATACTTCAGCTTATTTTTTAAAGGAAAAAAACAAAGGCATGAATTACATCTTGACAATTTTCAAATGTAACACATGTGGCAGGATCTTTAGCTTTACAGAAAACATCTCCCAGTTCAGTTAGCAACTAAGCAACATTGTAGTCCTGTTCCCAGCAGTAGAGGAGAAAAGAAAGTTCTGCTGAGTGATTGTTCCAGATAATTGCTGATGAATCAGGAGTGACTGAGGATAGAAGAAATAACTGCAGAAAACACATACAAGTAACTTTCTGAAGACGGTTGGAACTGCTGGAACAATGACATAGCCAGAAAGACTTGTGAGGGAATATGCCTCAACAAGGAGGCCCTAGCATCTCTGCATACTGAAGATTCCCCAAAAGATTATTTTTGATCACTGATTCTCAGTGGGAAACTATGTCTATTTTCAACACTATATTCAAACAATATATCAATTTATAAAACAAGGAAGTTTTATAACAATGTTGAAAATCTCAAGTAATTCCTGAGATTCACCAGCAAAAATGTAGGAGTTCCTGAAACCAGGACACTGCTGTAAGTAAAGAATACTGAATACTGTAAATAATGAGGCAGTTACCTGCTCTGCATCTGAGAACTGTACATCGTGATAAAAATGCCACAGAAACTGACCAAGAGAAGGTTTTTAAAGCTTCTGGACAGTTCTGCTGCATTAAGATACTTAAGATCTCCAGTCTGTTCTATTTCCTTGCTTCAAAGCATGAGGATGTCAGTAGCTTTTTTTAAATATAACACTATGATGATTTTTTAAAAGACACTACTTTTTCTGTCCTGTTAATTCATACTTAAATCAAGCAAATCTTTTTATATGTATATATGACTGCATTTTTGATATGCATAAGAGAAGTAATGGACTGGTACTCAAAAATTTTGTCCAAATATATGGCAAAGTTGCAGACAAACTACAAGCAGGGTCTTGTAATGAACACTTCAGTGCAATATAATATTGGACAAAGCTACAGCATTCAGCAAGCTATCCTGCTTCCTTCACACTCAAATTGGTCTCCCAGCTCCTTCTACTTCTACTGAGCAGGTGTCACCCAGGACTTAGATACTATAAATAGATCTAAAGTGAGTAATCACTAACAGGCTAACAATGGCACAGGATTCTCCAAGAAACAGTGTACAAGCACTTACAATTTCTCAACCTAAAACTCACGACCATTTCCAAACAGAATGGAGAGGGGCCTTCACTATAGAAGAGGGAAGTCTTGTAGAAGAAAGTGCAATCTTGTTTTCAGCATAGGCAATAGCTTACAAAAGAAAAAAAAAAAAAGTGGGAGTAGAAGGTTTGAAGAAAGAGAAGCTAGCCTTGCTATTTTTTTCTGTTTTCCATAAAAAACAGTGTAAGAAGGCACCTTTATCTCCACCCAGTAACTGTAGAAAAGTATACAGAAATCCATATGTGAAAGAATATAATATTAAGCAGAAGTTGAAAGTTGACAGTGAAGATGGTTTCCGATCCTAACCCTACTCTGATTTGCTCAGCTTTAATGAAGGGGAACAAGTTGGACTTACCTAGAATTCAGCACTTTAAGCAGACAAATATTTTTCACTTAGTCATATAAGTATGTGCAAAACTAAACAATTTGCAACAAACACTTCAGTTTTGAAATGGTTAAGATCAGAAAGACACCTGGAACCAAATGCTGCTTACTGAATGGTGAATGCTGCTCCATAGAAGAGGAATCATCCAAAATCACATAAGAGGAACACCAAACCTGAAGAACTGTGAACAGCAGCAGTTAAAAGGTTAGTGGTGGTTTTGCACAGCATTCCAGAAGAGCCACAGGGTGAGAAGGAACCTTTTGCACAGTACTAAGAAAGCATTTGGCACAACTTGCCATCACCCGGTATTTGCAATTTAATACACAGAAAATGTGCATAAAACCACTAATTTGTTGCATCCAGGCAAGTTAGAAGCTATTGAGATATTCTAATGAAGACACCTTAAGATATTGAAACTAATATAAAACACAAAATTCAAGGAAATTCATAATATGCATTTCTTAGAGCAAGTATAAGCAATATCATATATAAACATGTAAACCACTTTATTCCAGTGAAAGGGCTATAAATGCCAGCATATGCTATCGATAAGAGAAAATGCAGAGTAATTAGTTAATCTAAAAAATGCATGAGTAGGAATTTGACTGCTAAATGATTAAACTGGTACATTTTAAAATGTGTATTAATATTTAATTATTGACACTATGAGAAAAGAGAAAATCTCTTGATGTTACTTCTCAGCTCTTTCTGATACTCAGTAACACATGTATTATTCATATGAATAGTTTGTGCATATACAGTCAATCACTAGTTAAATAAAAGAATCATTCTCAAATTCCCTAATCACTTCAATAGATCCTAACGCAATATTTTCCACATTTGGGAATCAGAGCGTTTTATTTAAGAAATCAGTCTGGCCATGATGAATACAGCGCAGCTCGAGCAGACATCAGTTCAAAGAATCAGATGTCAAAGTGCTCCCTCTAATGTCCCTTAATCATCACACCAATTAGTGGTTGAATAGTGATGTGATTAAAAAGACTGCTGCTATCCTATACCTATTCAGACTAGTAGAATTCTACATATGTTCTACCAATTAATGTTTGAATAGAGCAGCAATTAGAGAGACATCTGCCATTGTATACCCATTCAGAAAAGAGCTAAACTTGCATATTCATACGCAATGAAGACAAAAATAAATATTTGCAAAGGTAAACTATACGTTTAGATTATAAATATAATTGAGTTGATTTCCTTTAATGAGTGTTCTCTATTTTACAATATTTGGGATTATTTTTTATTTATAAATATAGAATCTTTCATCAATACATGTCTAGAAATGGACAAATTATTCACTGAAAAGGCATTTATTCATTAAGGTTCCTGATTTCAAGCCTTTGGTGTACTGGGTTTCATATCTACTTGTTTGCAAATTGCACTATTTCTGCTTCAATCCATCAGTTATTTGTGAAATGCTAACTTGATTATTCTGTAAGCATGATACATGATTAGGCACAAAAATCATGTGAACTTTTTCCACCTCACTGGAAGCCAACACACTGATTATAGTTGAGAAAGATCATCTTGTTTACAGATTTTTCTATGCAAGCTTGGACATTTGTACATCAAGAGGTACTTACATACCTTTTTTAAATAATTTCTTTGTACAGTTTATATATAGCAGTGACAGCCACAGAAATACTATCAAAGTGAAAAGCAGTTTGACGTTTAAGCAAGTTCTTATTACTACTGTTTTAAGGGAGTACCCCTGTCCTCTGAATGTCAAGAGCAACATGAGATCTTGCAATGAATTGCAGATCTCATGCTCCATCATTAGCACAAAGTAATCTGGTAGTTGCAACTTAATTTTGCACAGTAAAAGACAAGGTGAAGAATTTAGTTTTCTCTAATGGCTGGAAAGAATTATAGTACAATATCAAAGTGAGCCCTAGCCAAAAAAAAAAGGAAAAAGAAAAAAAAAAGAAAAAGAAAAAAAAAAAGGAAAAAAACCCAGGTGAGCATCAAAATTATCTTGTTCATGGAAGAGGAGCTCTTTTTGCACAATGCTGATCAGGCTTAGCACATGAAAGGACAAAGAACAATGCTACTACTGCCAGAAAATCAATACTATTACAGGCTATGGCAATTAGCTACAAACCAATTTAAACCCCATTTCCTTTTCACCTTCTTGTCTTGTTGAAATACTTCCAGCATTTCCATCTGTACCAAATGTTACAATTCTTTTTAAATGCAGAAACTGAAGTCTGAAAACATAGGTGAATCTATATCAAACTCTCATCTATCCTTAGTAGGCAACTACAAGATTTCATTACCAAAAAGAAGGCTGGACTAAAATATCGCACTGAATTCTCCAGTGACAAGTCAATTTATAAAACTTGTGGAGGTGAATTCCATTTAAATTACAAACCTGCACGTGTACAAGATAAAACAAAACTCACCCCATAATGCTTAGAAACCCTATTCATAAAGCAAGGAAATCAGTGTGCTGGGTGCAATGCAAATGCACACAATGTGTGCTCCCTGAGTTGGTGATCTAAATGTAGGTAAGCATAAAATACACACATAAATGGAATTACAAAGAGTTGGAAACTACAAATGAAAATATTAATTCTAAGTCTAACAATCCTGAACTACTTAGGAAACCAAAGCAACTCCTCACAGGTTCACAATTGATCCCTTTGCTTTTGTTATATCTATATATGATTATCTAATGTGACCTAAATTTTGCATCCTTCCTTAATGCTCAACAGCCATATTACAACAGCCATTTCAAAACTCTTCTACTTTTAATTTTTTCTGGACAACAGAAATCTTTGTTCCCCCAGATAACTAGAGGCACCTGTTTATACCCCTTTGCAGCATGACTCATAAGAAACAAGAGTGTTAATGCATAGGTCTAACACTGTTACTGAGGGTGACACAGCAATAAGGAGTTTTCCTACTTCGATACAAATCTCTGAGTTAAAATTTCTGAAGGAAAGCTGACTAATATTGCACCTACAGCTATAAATAATTTTTACAGCAACACTTGGTTGCTAACATAGTAAATAAACAATAGCACTCATTGAAAGCATAATTGAACCTTCCTTTAGGAGAATACTTTTCCAATGCTGAGGAAAGATATTGACATTCTGTTTCCACTTCAGAACTCATTAAATGGGTAACCTAAAGTGTCTCAGAGCAAGCTAGGAGTTAAAATTTCACTTGTGTAATTATTCTGAAGAAATATGTAAGTCTGCCATCTGGAAGTGTATTAGACATTACAAAGTCACTGTGTGCATGCCTCAGCAGATGCAGCTTTTGTTCAGAGTTTTGAGGGCTGTTAATTTAATTAGTTTTGTATTTTCATACTCCCACCTTCCTTTCAACAGTAGTTCCGCAAAGGCAGCATCAGAACAGCTTTAAAAGAATCCAAAGCTAAAAGCCAAATTCAGATTTTAAGGAAATGGAAACAAATAAAGTTCATATGGACTTCAAATGGAGCTTGATCTCTTCATTAGCAGGCCTAAACATTATTGCCATTGGCTCTTTAGACCAAAACATAAAACTGTTCAACAAATACTTTTCTACATTAGCTTTCTTAATTTAAGGAGGCAAGAAAAGGATTCAACCATTTTATTTTTTTATTAAAACCACTCAACGAGAATGATCTGGAGAATGTAAAAGGTCTCTTTATTTTTTACTGATGTCTTTTATGCAATGGGAGACCAGACAAATATTTGATTTTTTTCATTTTTCAGGGCTTTTTCTGCTATAGTGAGCTATGTGGTAAATCTTACACAGAAAGAGTAAGCTACATATCTCTGAGTGAAGAAAAGGTTGTCGGTTTTAAAAACTAGGATCATTACCCATCTAAAAATAAGGACCATCCCTTTACAGTTCCTTCTAGCACTTCACCTTTCTTATAACAGCTTGCAAACCAAATTATGCAATGTTTCTACCAAATAATATATAATGCAGTATTAAAACTACCCGTGATGAAAGTAGTTTACCTGCCCATGTACACATTTGTTTCTTTCTAACTTTTAATCCTGTAAACTGTACCCCATGAGCAGATTCCCTTCAGGGCAGGGTGCTAATAACTGCACAGTTCCCCAAGCAGTATTGCAGAACTATAAAACCAAGTTGTTTATTAGATTGTAAGCTTATGCCAAAACATCATCCTGCAATATTTGACAATGTTCAGAATTTCTTTCAACTGAAAATCCAGACAAGGCACACAAGCTGGCAATGAACCCAAATCCATGGTGTTTGCACAGCCCAAGAAGCTCAGACCTTGGGAATCCAGGAATATTTGAGACACCATGAGGTACACACATACAGCTAACAGCAGCAACACAGGAAGAGAGATAATTTCTAAAAAACCATGCACTTTCAAAATCAACAGGAAATAGCAAACATTTTCTGAGTAAACTGAATACAAGCACCAAGCAAGGCTGACATGGAGAACAGCTCAGGGATAACAAAGATGATTTAAAAGCCTAGATGCTTTAGGAAATGTGTGTTAACACACCTATCAGTAAAATATTTCTGTGGGTGTTACAGTTTAATTTACAGGATAATTTATATTGGAACAGCTACACAGATTACTATACAGATACCCAGCTGCCCTGCTGCTTGGTCACCCGAGCTTCCTAACAAACAGCTTCTGAAAACAGAGTTTACAGCCTAATATTGATTTCAGATCACCTGAAAACATGACAATGTAAACTGCAGCTGCACAGGAGCTGCTTGCTAAGCAGCCCAACATTCTCTGCAGCAGGAACAGACAGTTGTGGGCCATATCTGCATCAGACATCCCAAAATAATCATCCAAGTTGGCAAACAGAAGCCTTTCATGCACATAAGTTTCTAGTTCACATAACATTATCTAAGCCAATAAATACAAGAAAATAGAAATATCAGCTATAGCAAGAAAGAGATTCCTATAATCATTACTATAAAACAGGAAACTACTAAGACCATTGCTGAAATACTAAGGATATCCCGGGTTCATCCTCCCAGCAAATATTTGGTGCTCATACTGGATTTTGTGATTTTAAGAAACTGAGGAACTCTGTGGCATTTTTGGTTGGGTTTGTGTTTTGTTGGGTTTTGGATGACATATTTTTAATTACAAACAAAATCAACTTATTACCTGAATTTTCCTTTTTAGTGGGAGAAGGTGTTTTGACAAGTCTATGAAAAGACCCCAATATCATTATACCTATAAGGGAACTAATACTCTACCAAAAAGGTTTCTGAATTTAGAGGATTATGTAAGACAACCTGTAGGATGACAGTAAAAACACACAAACCTTCTAATCAGATGAGAGATCAAAGAGACAAAAAAAATCTGATAGGATTAGTCAAATATCACACTGAGACTAGGAATTCAAATACCTAGAGAGAAAATGACAATATCTAATGGCAGAAATACAGAAGAGTATAGACAGCTTACAGCAAGAAAAATATTTATTCCAAAAACAACTATTTTCTGAAAAATACAATGCGCAAAATTTAAAATCTAGTGTTGTGTTTTAATCTAAGCTTTATGTATTTACATATAAAATAGGTACATGTAACAGGCTCCCCCATTTCTGTAGCAAAAGAAAAACAGCTTTAAAAGTCTCAAAAAGGATAGTGAAGTGCTGCTCTGCCCAGTGTGACTCTTGAAAAACAGAAAGAAAAGGAGGAAGTGGCAGAAGAGGCTACCCAGGGAAATCAAGGGGCTCAGCATAGCTCAGGATGTGATACCTGAGGGGGATCAGACTCCATAACAAAAGGTGCAAAAGTTGCATCAAACACTTACTAAAATCACCAAAAATGAAGAAAGTATGGAACGCAATAGGTTCTGAAAAGTAAACAGCTCATCAAAAAGTAACTTTGTATCTACAGGAACAAACTAGAAGCCAAATGCAGCTACTGAATAACACAAGAAACTCTTAATTTATTTCTCTCACAGCTGTGATTTCAGCCTCAATGATTGTTCCAGATGCGATGATAAACATGTTCCAGATGCGATGATAAATGTGCACTTACTGAACAGTTTTTGTCAGAATTCCTTTTCCATTGCTTCTTGACTTGTTTCTTTGCTGCAGTTGAATGAAGAGTTGCATGTGTTTGTTTTCTGGGATTTAAAGCCAGAATGTTCTGTAGAAAAAAACAACAAAAGATATTAAAATATAGATTAAAATTTCTATAAAGGTTGGAAGACTCTTAGATCACACTTTATACACTTATTTAGAGTGCTAGGTAAAACCAAATGCTATTATTCAACATTATAGCCCAACTCGATACTAATTTGTTTAGATTTGTATTGTCTACACCACTTAGATGATGAATATTTAAAGACATTTCTAGGATCACTAGAAAACAGAATTATATTTAGTAGCTTTAATAATGGTTTCCATTCCCAGATTTTTTTTTTATGTACAGCATGTAAAAACATATAATTCTGCTTCATTGTATCACTCCAAGTAACACTTGTAGAGCAAAACAAGCAAAAACATTTTAAAAGATCTGGGTTATTTCTGAATGTTTCATCATTTCAATATAAACTCTGACTTCTCCATCAAAATAATTTCCTTTTAAGCCTAGAGGACTGATGAGTTAACTCATTTATCTTAAAACGCTTTTATTTGCAAGGACACAAATCTCAGGAACATAGCCATGCTTTTAAGTCATAGTGGTGGTCTGACAACAGAGGCAGAAGGAAGTCTGCAATGTCTTTCACTATCCTAGTGTAACTCGAATTAAATCCAATTCTTGGAACCAAAACTCCTTTTCAAATTGGGCAAGTAACACATTTCTGTAGCAAAAGTGACCTCATTTATTTCAAGGGATTAGTGTGAAAGGCATCCAAGAGACAGATCCAGACTCAGGTCTGTGATGGAGAACAAAACCAGGCACATTGTTGGTTGTAGCTTATAAAATTAGTTTGCAAGTTCACCTATAAAAAAGCCTTGGCTTTAGCACCACATGCCTCCACTGTGGTGAGTAGTGTGTGTTTATTCTGTTACTATACATCAAAGATGTGTGAGACTGACTTACAGAAACACAATGAGTGTGATGGGGTTATGGATATTATATTGTGATTCTTCCTAATTTTAAAAATCTGCTTCAGAGGGTGATAATGATGAAACACTCATCTCCTGTAATAAGATTTTATTGTGCTGATTGTGGGGCCTTTTTATTTTAAATGTGAAGGAGTTCTATTCAACTATTTAACACCTTACTCTGAACTGATTGGTAATGCAATTTTCCCACAAACCAGAAACCTCAATTCTTTGAAAATTGTACCTGCAAACAACAACATAACCCAACACAGTAACTCGCAGCTTGCCTGAAGCACAGAGATAAAAAGTGAGGTAAAACATGCAAAAAATACTATTTAGCAGCCTACAGGCTGTTGACTTTCAGAAAGAGTTACAGGGTGTTATTGGATGTGCCCCTGCAATCCCAGCTGCAAAGACTCTGTTCCAGTTCAGGGTGTTCCCCAGACGAGTACCTCAGGCAAGATGTGGCAACCAAATGCATTCAGTGGTGATTTATGCCAATTTATTTTGCCTTTAATTAAAACAGAGTAGGGACATCCACATGAGGGATATCTCAGTGGATACTTGAATTTCTCAGGATGATCAAACTCAGCTGTCAGAGCATTATCTGACTGTTGAGTGCCCAAATTAGCCAAGCTGGGCAGTAGGTTCTGAATCACATAAAAACTTCAGCAAAATTTTGTCTACTCTCTTTTGTAATTGCTTAATGCTTGGCCATGAATATTATAATTATTTTAGCAAACTGAAATGAATTGCAAATTTCTAGCAATAAACTGTAACAGATGTACTCCACTGGGTACAGCACCAGTTGGTTTAAAACATGGAACAAATGGTGGGGCAAGCCAAGGACGGAAGAATCCCCATATGTTTGCTCCTGTTGGAATTCTGCAGCAGGAGCATGGCTCCAAGCGCAACAGTTGCAGAAATCCAAAAGGACTACGTAGCACAGCATGTCCCAGAATTAAATCTGAAATAAAACTGGCACAGAAAATACTAAATCACAGACACAATATAAAAATTGCTTGTATTTCCACTACATAAATAATATACTACCTGCCTAAATCTTGGATTGCTGACCAAAGTGGCTGCTCTAGCTAGAGGTCCCTGGTGTTTAAGAACAACTCAGAAGTTAACTGCTTAAATGGGAAAATAATGTAAATGCTCTTGGGTCATTTGAACTGTCAGAAGTTAAACTAGTGAGGGTGTTTTCTTCCTATTCATTTCAGTTCCCTGGTTGGCTTTTCACAGCTTAAGGCTAGTCAGACATTTAGTAAATTTAACAAATAAATTCAGATGGGTCAGCCAGTAAGTGCAAAATTACTGAGAAGAAGAGTATGTATTGCAAATAACAATCAATACACACAACTAAACAAAAATAAACTACTTAGATATGCAAGAAAGGAAACCTGAGACCTCAAATCCCTCAAACAGACTGGTCATCTGAGCAGGAGAAGAGTTCATTGGTGAGGAGAATTATTTGGGCACCTGCAATTTTGCTTGTCTGAGGCCCGTGCTTATTCTGCTACATAAATTCTCATTCTTGCCAGATGAGCTCTTGTTTGATCTCTCCAGATGTTGAAAGGGCAAGAGTCAAGTTCCCCAACAGAGGATGTGGGTGCATAATGAAACCTTTTCAAAGTACTATGAACTTTGAATTTCACATTAAGATGCTTTTTGTACAGTAATGTAGAACCTATGAATTATATCTTTACAGGTTTACATAACTGGCTCCATTTATTTCATTAATAGTAGATATAAATCTATTATGATTAATGGCCATAAATTAGAATATAAGGATACTTTAGTTCAGTAGAAATCCACAGTGGTACTCTGTTGATGAAGAAAGAGATGAGGCTATGAGTAAGGAGACAGTGAATTGAATCCATGATGACTTTGTGACTCGTGGCCACAGAAGCACAACATGCACAGTCGAGTTAAACCTTCAGTTCTGCACAGTGCTGATGATTATGAGAACCACCAAAGTATTACACTTTCCTTCACTATTTCCATAGATTAATTTGAAGACTTCACTTTGGGAAAAAAGCCAAGGAGCCACTTTCTGTGGAACGCAACTCAAATACATTGTGCAGATGACCCCCTCAAATATAATTACCTAAGGAATTCCTTTAATAACTACCCATGACAATGATTTCTTTCAGGCCTTTTTAAAAACAACTATTACTATAAGCTACAAAATACGTAAGAATTGTTCCATTTCAGAATACATCCTTTTCTAGAAAGGAACATATTTGTTATGTCTAATAGATATTGATTTAGGTTGCAAGTATCCTAAAATGCATCAAACTACTCATATGTAATGTACATTAAGAATGACTAGCATGTATAAGTCATAGCTACAGTTTTTAAATTTTGAGAATTTAGTGATAGATGGTTATGTTGATCTGTGCCAACAGCAACATAGCTTCTGAGATTAAATTTAGCATAAGCTATTCATTAGATGTTTATTCCTTAGCTTCTACTTTAAATGGCATGATTAAGAAGTCTACACAAAAAAATACTAGCTCTAATTTTCACTATTATCTATTAATGAAAAGGCTGTAAAAGTTTTAAACAGCATGTTATATCACAGTGAGTCACTTATCAGGAATTTGAATTAATATTACTACAAGGAAATTATTTCAAATCAGTCATCCAGAATACGATGCACTCTCCAGTTGGGAGTCCTGTCTCTGGTACAGCACTTTCAGGTAAATCAAGACTGGTTTGGCACATGCTCTGCAGTGATGCAACGTAAATTTCTAAAGACATTTAATTTTGCTTTTAATTTCATTAAAAGTGTCACACATTTTTTATTCTCATCTCATAAAGGCACTCTTCTCCTGAAATCAGAAGAAGCTATTTCAATTAAATGTGATTCTTAATTAAGTGCATATTCAGCAAAATAAAATATAAAGTTATGGAAGCACTATGCTCATTGGGAATGTTCCAAAGCCAGTGGGGACTGCGAGGCAGGCAGAGAGGGGATGTTGTTAAGAAAAAAAGTATGATTTAGAGAACACAGGTAGGACTGCAGTAACGTTAAGATAGTCATCAAAAAGTCCTGCGAGTCTAGCAGCTTCTTTGTAAACTATGTAACATGAATTCAAATTTTGAAAGCTTTTCTTTAAAGCATTATGGTGTGAAATCTTTGGCTTTTCTTTTTTCTCCCCTAAAGTAACAACCTTAGCAAAGCGGACTTTATCTCTCATTAAAAAAAAATAAAATTTAAAAAAAAAAAATTGGAAAAATTGAATAGGTAAAGATCGCTCTTCTTCTGGAGAGCTGCCTGCTGAAACCGATGAGTTGTACCAGGAGTATTTAGTGCTCAGTAATCCTCGTATTTGTTCAAATGCTCATTCAAAGCCAGAATAAGGATCAGAAAAATCTATCAGGATCTGTCACAGGTTATGATATTAAAACTGTAAAATTCTTAAAAAGACAAAGTAAGTATTTGCTCATTTCAAGGATTCTGTGAACTTCCTGTAGCTTGTTGGGAAAGTTTCCTATGAACAGCCCCAAAACACCTCCTCAAGTTCACCACAGATCAATACGTATACTGTCGCAGTGAAGCTGTGGAAAATGCAACAGTTCACATGCACACTGTGATGGGGCATAAAACAAAGTCCCATGTGTCAGTCTCCTTGTTTTAGCATACAGCTCATTTCCCTAGCCCAGCCCCTTCAATTCACAGGCTATATCCTGATTTAATCTTGCTTCACAGAGCCTCCTCAGCCAAACACTTCTATATAGATCTATTAAAATTCGGAAGTAGGCCAGGCATGCTAGGGAATGCATGTGGAGAGCAATTTAACCCACCCCATTCCATTAATCTACCCAATTTCCTTAAAAAGTTGTAATCTCCCTCACAGCAAGTAACATTAAATGTATTGCAAGATACATATGTTCACCAAGTGAACATAATGAGAATATATTTATTTTTTCTAAGAGTAATGAGCATACTAAACAACTAATTTCAAAGCTATGCAAGTGTTAATTTACTGACAGAAACAAATACCTGGGGCTTTTCCACTAATATTTTCTAGTATATCTGAACATGAAACTAATTGTATAATTGCTATTCAGTCAAAGGCTAAAGAACTCAAAAGTATTTGTTTTCATGAGATTAGATGACCCACAATAAGGAATTTTGTTGAAAAAACACACCAGTGCAGAAGAAGATGACCAAGGCATGAACTCCTATTAATATCTAATTTGAATTGCCTAATTCACATTTTACTTCTCACATTTACTCTACTTCTTGGAAAGCTGCATGAAGCACAGACAGTCAGATGCAGGGCTTTCTACACCATGTAAAGTCCCCATTGCCAAATCAGAAAGGGCGAGCTCTAGTCATAGGAGAGTTTGTTACACTAGAAGATAAACACAAGATTTCAAAAAGTATCTATGGTGCCATGTCTTCCCAAAGCTAGCTCTGTGTTATTTTCTATTATTGAAAGAATACAGGACAATGTTGTGAATCTCTCCCATATGCTTATTTATGAAAATATACCCCACAAATTGATACTTGTGTCGAATGTGTATTTCCTGATTGAAGATCAGAAATGATGAGAACATTTACAAACAATTTATGTAACCTGGCTGATAATGTATCTTAAGAACTCATGAATTCATGCAAAAAATTGCAAAAAGGTGAAAAGACCATGCTTTCACAGTAGTTCAGGCCTGGTTTAATTGTGAAGCAACAAAGGCCAGAGAAAGCTTGATGAAAAGTGAAATGAGCGCAAATGTCAGCGGAAGAATGTGGTCAGCCTTGAGACTGAAGGCAAACGTCCAAGAAATTATTTTTCTAAATTACTAAGTATGTTTCCTGTTACTGAGACAAACAGATGCACACGTGAGTAAAGCCACAAGCTGGCTGTGAACATATTTTATTCCAATACATCACAGTGTGACAGGGTGTAACCCTCTCATCTCTTTCAGTAATGATAAATTTTGCAGGTGGCTCCCTGTCCATGCCTGAGAACTGCCCTTCATACTATTATGACAGCTGCAAACCCGTCCTCAAGGTCCAGTGAGTTGAAAGATGGGGCTCCACTACTTTGAAGAGACAACCAGTCTATGAACCAGTGCCTCAAGGGCAGCAGCACTGCAGCCTCCTGTGAGGCAGGGATGGAGAAGCCAATCTGCTCAAGGGACTGAGACCTGACCCTGAATCCTGCTGTGTATGCGGGCACAGGGAACTCAAACCCAGCTGGAAAAACACTTAACTTTTAATCACAAGAAAAACTTCTTCGAGTCACGAAGCTCATAGTTTCAAAACAGGCCAAAAACAGTTTCAAAACATCCTAGGCCAATGGATGACCTAGGGATAAGTATATGCACTGTGTGCACTGCCACATGCCTTTAACATAGCATTTAAGTGCTATATCTTCATCATTACATTTCCACATAGCTTTAGATTTCCCCATAAGACAAACTGCTGATAGCAGAACAAACACCTTTCTGCTTTCTTGCACTCCTTGCATAGCCTCTAGTATTCAGAGAAAGACAATTTACCCTGTGACATCCTCATAGCATACCAGTATCCTAGAGGTGTAGTCCTAGATCCATTACTAGGTACTTAGATAGTGGGATTTTCAATTTTACCATTACAGAATATCTTGGTCCTCAGATTTTCCTGCAATATGTAAATACTACATCTTAACAAAATGAGCAGTTTTCTAAATCACTCCCACAAAAGTCGGGGAAGTCTTAGTCACGAATATGTTAACAAAAGTGTCTTATACTTCTGGCACTTTCTGTTACATAAACAGAGTTAATGCATTACACATTAACAAAGTAACAAAATTACACAACCCTAAGCACATTTACATAATGGTGCTGTTACCTTAACTGTCAGATTTAGAGCTTGATTTCTCTAACTCAGCAATGCATTTATGCTAGGTACTACTGTAAATTGTAAAAGGTTTATTACAATGAAACCCAAAAAGTGTTACTTGTTTCCCATAGATACCAACCACTCTCCTCTATGAGAAGGGCTCTGGGTGGTAAATTATGCTCCTGGAAACTCCACATGCTACCTCCTTGACACAACTAATCTCTGCAGAAGCGCCTCGACCCCCACAGGGAAAACCAAAGCAAATACTCACCCTCTGGGCTTTACTGAAGTATTCAAGTAGTACCAGTAGCAGTGAATTATTCATGCATTTAACACAAGCATATATATGTGTGTGTATATATATATATATATATATATCATACAGCCTAAAGCAGGCTCAAACTTCACCACAACACAGGATCACTTCTGAGGATCCTCCAGGGACACCCTGCTCTGTGACAAGATCATGTTTTTGCACTATGAACAATACACCACATCCAAAAATACTACCCTGTGCATAGCAAATTCAGAGAAGACATAGCTGAGCACAGCTCTGGTCAATTTACGCAGTGCTGAATTCACTATATGTATTCACTTGGCTGAATAAAACATTACTTAATTTACAGCCTTCAAAAGTAGAAGGTTTTAAAATTTTGTACAGTTATCCCTGTACATATACAGTTACTATTTTAGTAATTTTTCTCCCTAACCGGACAGTCTTTCACCATCCAACTAATTGACAAAGTGCAAAAAAACCAGAGCAACTCATGTCACAGCCTTGATTCTTAGCGTCATGACTGCTGTTACTTTAGAAGTAAGCACATGCATAGTCTCCAGTCTTCCATACTCACTACACTCAAAGTCACCTTTTTTCATCTTCCTAACAAAAATATCTTCCTCCTTTACAAATCAAAACTTAAAGCTTCAGAAAAATATTAGGTTTGCATCACAGGCATATCAAAACTTTTTGGTTTCCTCAGTATAAAACTGATCTATATCTCAAATGCTTGCACATTAAATTGCTCTGTTACATGAGGAATACAAATGTTATTTGGTAACTGCTACTCACACGGAGAGTCACTTATTGAAAGGATCACAGCAAAAATGATCGTTATCATACACATACAATTACATCTCACTTCTATTTTTCTACAAGACAAACAGATCACAAGACAAAGCAAGCTCAGCTGCCTTTGAAAATAAACTTTGTCAGAACCAAAAAAAGGCCATTGTATCCTCATAATTGAATCTCTGAATTGGACCCTCAACTGTGAGTGTTTGTTTAAGCAAAACCCAAACTTGCATTAGAGACACATCTGTTAATGACAAGTGAACACTCTCCTAACCTTTGATCAGAGGAGAGAAATTAGCAAAGTTAATACTGCTAAAGTTTAATCATTGGCAAAATCAGTGGAAGCCATTGTATCCGAGCAAAGCAATGTTCTGAAAACTGTTAAAAGGTGATTTTCAAAGTGCAATAAATGAACTCGAAATTCAAGGATAAGAGTAACAATATACATCCAAAAGATCTAGTACATTCAGTGCTTGAAACAAATGTGAACATTTGTACTTGTTCCAAGAACATGCCAACTATCTATCAGTACTGACTTTCTAAATCTGTTGCGACATGAAGAAGTAACAAGTAAACCTACCTTTTTGCAACTACTGTGCAAACTTCTACAAAAATTTCAGTAGCAACTGTTTAATACAATGGTAAAATGGACAATTGACAATGGGACGACAGATTTTCTACTAACTTTGTGTATACACTGGAGCATTCTAATCAAAAAGGAAAAAAAGAATTAGCATGTAGAAATAAAATGGAAATGTGAAGGATTTGTTAATTGTATCCTATAAACAGTGAGTATATGTGAAGTCATATTATAAAACATTATTAAATGTCTGATAATTGAAAAAATAAACCAAACCCACACCTAATTCCCAAGCAACAAAATTTGACAGCCCATGCAAGTTAGGCAAGAGGAAACTGTTGCCAGTTTCTCCTTTTTGTTTTAAAATGTCATTGTCTTCTTTTGCAGAAGTACACAGTGATGTTTCCACCTTTAAGGAAAGAAAAATGACACTCTAAGTATAGAGGGGCTCACGTATTATATAGATGAGAGTGGAACATCTATCGGTAATAGGAAATATAGAAAATTCCTTGGAGTGCTTCACTCTTACAATTTTGATTTTCAAATCTTATTGACATTAAATAGTGATGAATGTGTGGGGCAGAGGCGATACTCTTAAAATAATGAGATAAGGCTGCCCAATATAGAAACATCCCAGCAAACATTTGGATTCTGATCTATTCTACTCTGTCCCATGATTATAGAGAAAACTTACTGTTAAATACTTATTAAAGAGTCTTGTATGTAGGGACATTATTTTCTAATTCTTTTATTTATTAAGCAAAATTACATCTCTGCTGTGAGACCTCTGAACAGGGAAGAATTGCCAGAGCTGAGGCACCCATAACTTCTCTGGGCAACCTGTTCCAGTGCCTACCACAGAGACTGAAATATTATAGTTTATGACTTTAACATTTTCATGAGAGACTTCTGCCTATTATGGCGGAATTGTGTTAGAAAAGCTGCAGAGAAGGCCACCACGCCCTGAACAGGGCTCTGAGAGACCCTGGACCAACTCAGGGATGGAGTAACAACTCAGGGATGGAGACATTCACAAAGTCCAAGCCTAATACCTTCAGGGCGGAGAAGCCCCAGTGCTTCTTTGTGCTTTTGTGCTAAATACTTCTTGGGGTTCCTAAATCAATTAATCTTATCTCCTCACCTAGTGCCATGATTTAGCAGCATGCAGGCTATTCTGCTTCACTTAAGAAGCAGTTCTTATTCTACAGTCTTATGGAAACTCTTTCTTAGCATACCCTATCCTAACAAAAGAGTACTGGCCCTGCAGCATAGTATTGGGTACTGTCAACTACTGATACTTTCCTCAGACTACAGATACTTTGACAAGAGATAATATTTTCATTTTTTTCTGTTCTGTATTCATTTTATTTCTGCATTTCATCACCAACATTCTAGAACAGCTTCTGTTGTGGTTATCTTCTTTGCTTTTTTTTTTTCTCCCAACTCTTTTGTCACTTTCTCACTTCCATCTGTTTTGAAAAGCTATGTTCATGCTTACTAAAATCTTTCAAATTTTGCATTTTCAATTGGAAGTGAAAAAAAAGGGCCATAACAAACACAACTTTAAAATGGAAGCAGAGTAAGTTTGGGAACCACTTCTAATCTCCTACCTTATGTTCCTGTAGCATAGACACACATCCACACGCAAGTGTGTGCATCAATTTGCACAGGGCTACTTTGTCCCTCTGATTCTTTAAGTCTGTTGAAATTAACAGAGAGGTTCATCTTAGCACTGATGAACAGATTTGTTAAGACTGAAATTGGATCTCGTATCACCTGTAATTTTATTCCAAAATATTACACTACACGTGATCTTTTGAGCACAGATGCTCACGCCAATTACTGATAACAATCCATGAGAGTTAGTATACAGACCTAACCAGACACAGCAAGGACAGCAGGCTCTAATTTCATCAATAGAAAAGCAAGGAATATCTGGTACCCATTCCCATTTTTGCCCTGAGCAGTGAATCAGCAGTATTATTCAATACTGATTTAATTTAGAATTAAGAGTTTTCCTTAATATGATGGCTATACTCTATCTCACAAACCTAATTTTTAACCTTAAAATGTGACATAATATGAAACTGCTGACACAAATAATTGACTGCTTTATTATAAATAGAACACTTGGAGTTATTTTTTAAATACCTCATAAATCCACATTAAGTCTACTTTATTGATTTCAGAAAAGTTCATTTTATTTTTATAATCATAGTCCATGATCTGTACACTTAAGAAAAAACACTTTTTTCAGTTTTAACTGTCATTGAAATATCCTTCATTTCAAAGATATCAAGAAATTATCACTATTCACTTTCAATACAAAGCCTCTTACATTTCAGCTGTCATTTTCAAAAAATCATACTGAAAATAGTGTTTCTAAGCAGAGTTCAGTTGCAGTGTAATAAGTAATAATTTCATCAATTAGCAGTATTCAGCATCCACTGAGAGTTCTCTCACTATTATTTTATTCATAGAGTCCTTTGTGGAAGTAGCATACTAAAAAGATCCATTTATCCTTCAAGGTTTTTCATAAATGTGTCATACATCTTAGAAAACAATTGGTTATTATTCTCGCTCAATCTAAATAACTATAATAACTTCCAGGTGTAAAACCTCTCTTTATACTTCCAATCTTCTTTACTCCCATTATGGGTCTACATTTTTAATAACTTATTCTAACACTCCTACCTATTTTCACAAATGAATTCTGGAATTTTGCATGGATGCTAGACTTGCCTGGATGTAAGGGTAGTCAGCTTATTGTTAAGAGCAGAATAGAGTTGGGTTTCATAGAATGCCCTTCGCAATCAATGAAAACCCAAGCATTTTATAATGAGCAAGATGCTAGTATAGATGCTAACAGTGCAACGGCTGGACAGGAAAATGCTGTGATTATTAAATTCAGCAATAGCTTGCTTTCAGCGCATATTTTATTTCTCCTTCCCTGTAGATCCTTCCACATATTTATTAGCATTTCTTTCCTCTCTCAGAAGCTTGTCCTGCCTTCTGTCCTTTCATCACAAAGGGCTCCCTTCAGAGTACAATATTCTCATTCCTTAATCGACTGACAGAGATGCAATTGGGCAGTACAAGGACCTCTCTCAAGGCTGGGCAGATAGCCCTGCACAGTGTGCACAACACAACAGACATCCCTGTCTTAGGAGACATACATCTACTACACAGCAGCTTGCTTCATTCTCTCCACATTGCCCAAACCTTTTGTTGACTGAGAAAAACACAGCAGGACAGTTCATTCCAAAGGACATTCCAATTTAAGTAAGGCCTCTCAGAACACAGTTAACAAAATCACACCAAAAGCCATGGCAAACATGCAGCAATATATTAATAAATAAACTGGATACCACAACAACCTCTCTGCAAATGGCATGGAGTCCAATCTCCATGATAAATATAAACCAAACGACATTGAGTGGGTGACTAATACTTGAAAGAAGAGTGTCCTTAGGAAGAACACATTAACATCAAACTTTTGATTTTTCCACCTTCTACAGTCTCAAAGTGGTGTGCACAGGTACCTCTATTTAAAAAAAAAATACACACACCAACAAGACACGTAAATCAGACAGGTTGGCTGCCTGGACACTTTGCTCCTTAATTACATATATAATTGTCTTTGAACCTGAAATTAAAATGTCAGAACGCACCATGATTGCCTTTAACTGATGACTAGCATCCCATCTAAATGGAAATATTTAGATTCATCACCTAGATACCTTTTTAATTTGCTTTCAAATAGAGTCACAGGCAAGCATGTCTGCCTTCTCCCATTTGCACTGTTGATGTCAAGTTGAACTGGAAAGGCCAACCATTTCAATGAACTAAAATAAACGTAATTTTAAGGTCAAGTCACTTGTAACACTTCAGGCAGCAAATGTCATACTGCACATAAAATTGAACCTTGGCTTGAGCAGAGATGAAAGGCTTGGCATTTCAAGGACTTCATTGTGTTTATCACTTTAAATCTACAAATTAAATACCAATATCACATACATTAATATTTATCAAACTAAGAATGCTTTCTCAAAAAATATCTTTAAATACTGAAAGCATTATTAAAAAACAAAACACTTTTATAGGTGGGCTTACTCTTAATTCAAATGGTGAGGTCTCTGCAAGACCTAAAACCACTTAAAATTCCACATTGGCTTAGGGAGGCATCTATGACCATGGTAAGAACTCAGATGTTTCACAGGAAGGTCTAAATATTTTGACAGAGGAAAGAGGTGAAACTGCCATACTCAGACCACAGCATAAGAGAACCAAGATGTTGAAAAAGTAGATTATTTCATTTGTGATTTACGATTTGGATAATATTAAAACTCCCTTACAAATCTTAATATAAACACTCCTCAAACTTACACACTTTGTCATTTCCTCCTCAGTGTGTCTTCTAATTTTTGTTGTTACTGTTGTTTTTACCTACTCCTACTTGAATCTTACATTCTTTGCCATATGCAATAGCAAAAAATATTGGGGCATTTATTATAGTTGTAAGAGTCTATGAACAGAAAAAAGGCAATTTAAAGTTTAAACTATAGACCAAATCTGAATCACCTGTTATTTCATAAAGGAATACACCTAGTCAATTGAAAGGCAAATGCTCTTATTTCTAAAAAGCATTATTATGAGAAGAAAACCAGAGAATTAAGTTCAATTCTCCCACTTAGTTCTTTAGCTGCTTTCTTCCCCCATCACAATTTGACCTGGATATACATGACTTTTTAAAAAAAATTTTATATTGAATTATGGCATTGCATGTTGCATTATGGAACTGCATAAAGACCAAGAGGACAAAATGCCCCCCAAGATCTGTGTAGCCAATCTCTGTTGGCACATTTCACAAACTGATGCTCTGCACATGTAGAGATGCCAGAGATTTATGCTGTGCTGATTTGCAAGAATTCTGCCCTAAGTATAAAAATGACAGCAAATGAAAATGAAAAGACTTTGAAAAACATGCCCACACAAACACCACCCTCTGTGCTTCTGATAAGGCATTTATGGCCAAAGGTTCCTAATCCCAAATGTTTGATTTCTTTGCCAAATCACATACTTGCCGAAGTCTCATATAAAGGCACAAATCCTGCTCTTCTCAAAGGCGACAGCACAGGGCAGGGAGCAGAGTGTGTAACACTGTACTGATGAAATAAAAAAAGGAATAGAAATCATATGCTAATAAGAGGAGGGAGGTTGCCAGGCAACCAGGGAGGGAGAGAAAGCAGTTTTTGATTTGAACTCAGTGCTGTCAAAGGGTTAGCATAGCCAGAACAAACAGGACATATTCACTCCAGCTTGTCTGCAGCCACCAGGAATTTCAGCTTTTCTCAATATTTTAACTAGAAGTGTGTTCCCAATCCAGTGCCAGTTACTTTTTTGTTCCTTGGGTCATTTTACTGACACTGGCAAAATGGTATAGGATAGGATGGAGAGTAGAATTTTTCAAAGAGTTATTTTGAGAAGCAGTATCTTGTGTCTTTGGGTAGCACAAACTGCACCACTCACGTACACTGGCCACTAGGATGGAGAGCACTAAGCAATCTTGGGTCCAAGCAAATCCCAGTCCATCAGACACAGCCACACCCCTCTGGGCTGCACTGAAAACTGGGCAAGTCCTGCCCTACTGCTAAAACTGCACCCCTTCAAATGCATCTCAAATGCCTGCCCTGCAGTGCTGCACTCTTGTCACAGCTGATGGGCAAAATCCTGCCTCGTGGGTAGCAGCTTCCTATATCAGCATGCAGTTATACTTTCTTTAAAGATGTGACACTAAGCAGAGGAAAGAATAAAATTCCAGTTCGGTCTACAATATAAAATCATTATGAAATTCACTTCTGTAACTAGAAGAAAATGAATTTCAGTTCTTTCTTGTTTTCAGAGTTGCCAACTGCAGTGACTACTCATAAGTCTCAGCCACGAATAAGGGTGGGAATAGCAGTTCTTAAGTGAAAGACCTTACAAAAAGAGTAGAATCCTAAGGATGGGAGTTTAACTCATAAGTAACATTGAAACTCAAAGATTGAAGAAAAATTAAAAGTACAACTCGATTTTTTTTCACAACATAATTATTTTGGAGGGCTTGACTGCTACAATCTGGCAGACTATCAGCAGTAGAGGCAAGACCATACATAATTCCTTGTGCATCAACAGGATTTGCATATAAAACGTGAAAAGATAAAATGTTTCATACAGAAGACTTTCCTTCCTCCTTTCCAGATCAAATTTTAACCTGATGAGTAAATCATTGTTCAATTCTCCAAGACAGACATGATAATTGTGGTCTATAATCTTCCACGAGGTCTAAGCAATCATGCTATAATTGCTGTTCCACTCAGCTAAGAGTTTATTACAATAAAACCACTAAAACAATAAAAAGGCTTGAGAAATTCATTAAGCAAAAACAGCTAAATAGGAAGTTTTGTCTTCTCACTGACTGCTTGTTAAATGACCCTAGGAAGACACAGCCATCAATCTGGAAGAGCCATCTGATCATCACAACAAGCTATAAAGCAGTAGCATAAAAACATTCTACATATTAAAGCTTCATTATGGAACTTCAAAAAACTAACAGGTATCTACAACAGAGAGAGACACTGTAATAACTGGGGCTTTTAAAAATAAAAGTTTAGCCTAGATCAAAGAAAGCTAGTTTCAGTTATTTATTCACGTAACCTTTGCCTAACAACTTTGTGAGCCATGCTGATTTGTAGAGTTCCCTGCTATCTTGCTGGAGGTTTCCTGTTTTTTTACAGTATTCTTTATTTTTCAATCCCTGTCCTGCTTCCCACTGTGAGCACACCAAGCCTAGCTCTCAGACACACCTTTCTACCTGCAGTTTTTCCACTCTTCTTGTCCATTTGCATTGGGAGAAAATAAATCTGACAAGTGAAACTTGCCTACCTTGCTGTCCTAGCCCGTGCTTGGTAACAGCAACAAAGTATATTCCAGGCAATGAAGAACTGTCACTGTTATCAAACCTGCTACTTAAAACACTATGGAATTTGCAGGCTGTGCAATAATGCTTTCTCAAGGCTTAGGAGCACTTCCCAAGTGACCCTTCCATGCAGCAGGAAGCACGGCACAAGGGACTCTGTTCCCCTTGCTGACTCTGGAACCAGCTGCAGCCCTCGAGTGCAGGTGTGCTGTCTGTACCATCAGTGAGCTCTCAAACAGCCCACATTCCTTATGGAATAAGGAAAAATAATAACCTCATCCCACATTCTTCAGACAGCAGTGCAGAACTTGCTGCTGGAACTCCGAATCAACAAACGTGCTGCCCGCTGAGCATTGGAGAACTCCTGGAGCCTCTTGTGTTCTCACTGAGGTCAGCACTCAACGGGCAGTGCGGCCCTTAAGAAACATTCCCCTGAACCCTGAAGTAACACCAAAGAAATACATGGATGAATTATATAATTTTTAAATAAAATTATGTTTTTTAAGAGCCATTTATGCTTTCTGAAGCTAAATTAAGAGAAAGCATAACAGTTAATATGACAATGTTCATTGCATTATAAGTTAAAGTGACACAAATTTACCCTGATAATTCTCAGACAACTCCCTGATTATAATTTCAGAGCATGGCTCAAGCCCTTCACATCTTTCATTTTATTCTCACAAGTTCTGGGGTGGAAACAGCTGTGACAGCATTCTAGGTACTCAGCTGCTGGTCTAGCAGGGAATTACCCCCTCATAAACACCCAATTCCCCTTTGAACATGTGCAACGCATAATTCAGAAGGAAGGATAGATCTGTGAAGTGCCAACATACTGCCTACCTACTGCAAGAACATAACGGCTGCGTTGGGGGGGGTGGTTTTAACTGTCTGTGAATGTTTCAGGTTTGTGACAAGTGTGGCAAAGCAGAAGCCCTCAGGAAGGAAGGGTGGGGAGGCAAAGCATCTCCACTGTGCTGCGAAGAAGCCCTTAGAAAGGAAGGGTGGGGTGGCAAAGCGTCTCGATTGTGCTGCTAAGAAGCTCTTAGGAAGGAAGGGTGGGACACCTACACTTCTCCCCAGGTGTACTCTGGGTGGCAAGGAGCTGGAAAGCATCTGCAGAGCAACACTGGAATGCAGTCAGGAAAACACAGCACACAGAGAACAATGCTAAACAACGTCATTCAAGATTCTATTCGACACTTAACCATTTTGCAATTCATTTATTTCTGAGTACTTGATTTGACAACTTTAATTCTTCAAAGAATCCTGAAGATTGCAATAGATGTAATTATACATGGTTTACACACAATGATAGTCAGGAATCAGGTGAAACAAAAGAGAAGGCAAAAGATTGGAAGACTTTCTCTCCCAGAGTATCACTGGGAAGTTTACATGAAGTCTGTAAGCATTCTCTGGAGCCTAAATGTACATTTAACGGTTTCACATGACAAGTTAGAAAGGGAATGCTGCCCTCATAGTGTAGATTTCAAAAATTCTTGTAAAGATTTAGAGAGATAACAAACAAAAATCCAAGGCAAGTCCTTATACCATAAATCCAAGGTAAGTACTTTCACATGTAGCTATTTTTAAACAAGCTTTCTTTGTTTTTGTTTAGAGTATCAGTGTCCAAGGAATATTAGCAGCACACTTTGATAGTTGACTTTATTCAAAAAAAGACAGTGTTTGGGCTTTGTGGAGTTGCCAGTAGTTGGGGGAGAGAGTTGTTGTTTCGTTTTGGGTGTTATTTTTGTTTTGATGTTAAAAAAATAAAATTGAGAAAAGCATATATTTAAATCACAACATGCCCAGTCTTCCACAATTTGGAAAGCAGATTTTAGGAAAACAACTATCTATGTAATTTATTCATCTTCTTTAGTTAGGTCCAGAGGTTGAAGCTGCTGGCTAAGCCAAGCAAGAGGGACAAGATTCCTCAGGGACAGTTTCCAGGAATTTTTCTTTTGTCAAATAACTTGGAGAACCATCAGTGATTTTAGCTCCTTCTAGCACAGAATCTTGGCTCTTCTTTAACCAATGACATGTCTTTTTATCCAGCCTTAACTATTTAAATACATTGTTAAGTAGCACCAGGACTGCAGAGATCATTTTTAATATTTTATTACATGAACGTGAATTTGAGATATTAACCATTGAGGTAAGTTTCATTAAATCATTGGTTCAGTTTTTATACTGTAGCCAAGAAAGTGACCAAAACATTCAAGTTGTGCTGCCAGTGCTCATGTTGATAGACTCCTCCACTCAACAAACAAATTACTAAGAATATTTATCTACAATGATAAGATTAGCTAACAGGCACTGTACCTAAATCAAAGATAAAATACATTTATTGAAAATGCAGTGCTTCCTCCTCCCAAAATATAAAGTCAAAACCAGTCAACCACCCAACCAACAAAAACCACACAGGGCTGCAATGCTGCAATTAGATTAGCAGTAATTATTGATATATTCATCTGGGAGACAAACCATACAACGACTAAATTTATTCGAACAGATGGGGGAAGGACAGTACATTTGTTAGAAGCACATTTGGTTAGGAGGAGACTGCGTTGATTTCCTTGCTAGTTTAAATGACTGCTGAAAACAAAAACACAGGAAGATGCTGACCAAAGTTTCCATCTGAAACCTCAGAATAAAGTAAACACTAGCTTGTTCAAAAAAACACTAGATTTTTCAAAATCCATCAATTCATCTCCTAAATCATGTAGTACTGCATACTATTACCAACACAGGATCCTACCATAACATTGTTCTTTAAGTCTGAGTCATAAGTATCTAAAAACACAAAAAAAAATGCAAGAAATATTTTGCATTAAAAATTTAAGGAAAGTACTCAAAACCCTGAACAACTGAAAAAAAAGCCTTTGTCATACAAAAATGAACTTTAACACTTGAAGAAAAATCCAAGATTGGCTGCTCTGAAAACACTGAGCTGGTAAAAGACAGACAGCGCTGATTTCATACTACAGTGCCTCCCTAATTGCCAGGAAGGCTTCTGTGATAGTTCATTCTTCCCATCTATTCCATGCTTCAGTTTTATCAGAGTATCTGTAAGACCATTTCAGGACATTAGCCATGGTTTGAACAGCAGCTCAGCTAGGAAATGGACTGGACACAAAAACTCAAAACAAGAACTAATGACAAAATTCAGTCACAGCTGACCTAGAGGTGTGTTCAAATTTTTGCTGTGCGTATTTGTGTATTATGTCTGGGCCTCAATGAGTTGCAATAGCCCAACCTAAACTTAATATTTTACACTTCGAGTACACCACAAGAAAAAGTTGTGTCAGGCTAGAACAGAACTATGAACCACACGTTCATTTATCATTGCTTTCATTTTTACTAGACTCTTCATAAAGAGCTGAAGTTCACAGCCAAATGTGAGGTCACGTGAAAGGTGGGAAAATGCTGCCTCGAAGTCCAACCTTGTAAACTGGCTAACACCAGCTCGCCACGTGTGCCACTGCACCAGCCTTGGTCAAAATCCACCTCAGCTCTGGTTTCCCAAGGTCAGGTCCGGACCCTATTTTCCAGCACCCAGTACAACCTGCAGCAAGGAATGTCATGCAAAACCCTAAAGTGCCACAGGTGAGAAAGCCACTTGCAGCAAGAGTACTACCCCTGCCCTCCTGCTCAGCCTTCCACGCAACTGTTTTGGTCACGGTGCAGTCCGTGAGCGCAGCTCGACCCATGGCGGGACAGCGATGAGCTGGGTCCCGCACAGCTCCGCCGCCCCATGGGCAGCTACGGGACGCCGAGCCCGAGGCCATCGGCCGCGCACCTTGACACCGTCCAGGGCTCATCAGCTCACGGCCCCCGAGCAGCCCTGCCCCTCAGGTACCCTGCCACAGCCGGGAGCCCGATCTCACCGGGGAAACAGGGCTCGCTCACACCCTGCCCTCGAGTTCGCCGGGGAGTGACAGGAGGAGGTGAGGAGAGGGGAGGCGCCGGGCACCACCCCCTCACGCCCCTCGGCTGGACGCCGGCCGCGCTCACCGTGGCGAGGAGGGGGACAGGAGCTCGGCTGGAACGCTGCGTCCGGAGCTGCCCCGGCAGCCACTGCCCGCAAGGGCTGCGGCTGCCCGGGCGGCAGGACAGCCCCAGGGGCCGGTGCCGGGGCTGCCCGCGGCCGGTCGGCACGGCACGGGGCGGCGGGACGAGGCTCCGGGCACCGCCGGCGGGCAGCGGCGAGGCACTTCCTAACGCCGCCAAACTTTACCGGGTGCCGGCGCCGCCGGGCACAGTCCCCTCCCCGCTAGCGACAGCCGCACGTCCCGGCAGGGCGAGTGGGTACCTCAATGTCCACCGGGTCCCGGCTCAGCACACAAGCCATGGTGTCCGCACCGCCTTCCCCCGGCTCCCCGCAGTCCCGGAGTGGAAGGGAGCGGAGAGCGGGAAGAGGCGGAGCCGGCAGCCCGGGCAGCAACGCCCAGGTGGGCGGGCGCCCCCCGGGCCGGGGCCGCCCCGCCGGGCAGGGCCGAGCCTGGGCCGGGGCTGGTGTCCCGCGGGACTGCAGGGCTCTTGGCCCCGCTCCCGGGGCCTGCGGCAGGCGGCAGTGGCCGCCGAGCGGTGAGGACGCGGCTCGGCAGCAGCGCTGCTCGGGGGGCTCCCCACACAGCGCCCCGCCGCACGGTCCCTGGGCCTCGCCTCATTTGCCCACCCGGCCTCCTGCGCCCCTGTCCCTCTCGTTCCCTGGTGATGGACGAGAAACTGCGCGGGGAGGGTCAAGCGTCACCCTGGCTGTGTTTATACACTCATGACAATCCCACAGGAGCAGCGTGCACACCACGGCTGCAGCCAGCCCTGCTGCGCTTGGGGTCACTCTCCTGCCCAGCGAAGAGGGGTGGACCCTTCCCAGACCTACACCTTTCCAGCAGTACCGGCCTGCGCTGTCCCTGAACCTTCACCCTTCTCCCCACGGGACCAGAGAGTCTGCCCACCCACTTGGGAGACGCCCCTCGCAGAAGCCATCCAGGATGTGGGAGTGATGCGCGAAGGCCAAGGTCACCTGCAATTGCTTAACAAGCGTTCTCACTGCAACAGGCTTAAAAAGAAAGCAAGTGTTCTCCATTTCGGGAAGCAACAACAAAAGCGAAACCAACCGAACAAGCCGACCAGCCAACCAAACACTGTAACATCTGTTTCTACCGTGCAGTTTCGTTTAGCCACATCTATGATTCCTCATAGGATCACTTTTATCCCCATTTCACAAGGGTAGAGGAGTTTAAAACTAATCTTTGATTTTTTTCCAATGTGCATGTCAGGCAACTTCTTGGGTTCTTCCTCCCCTTCTTAAAACACACCCCAGATCTGCTCTTAATTCTCTTCACAGCACCCATTTTATCCAGTTAGCTTTTATTCTCCCTTCTTTAGTACAGCATTAAAAATAAATAAATAAAAATTAAAAAGGGCTTCCCACTCCTATTTACTTTACAAAAAGCCTGGAAAACCTTAAGTAGCTTCTGGACACTGGCCATCCTTTGGGTATAGTAGAGAATAGGTTTGCCTTTTCCTTTCACATCTCTAGGAGATAATGCCTCTCACAGAATAGCAGGGAAATTTTTCTTTACCTTGTAATTATTTTATTTCTTTCCCTCTCTGTAAATGAGCACTTCAGAGATGCCCAGTGGAGTTTTTTGGTTGGTTGGTTGGTTTTTTTTTTTTTTTTTTTTTTTTTTTTTTTTTTTTTTTTTTTCTTGTAAGATGTGAAGAAATAAGGTTGTGGTCTTTTGTGTCTCAAGTGAGAGCTATATTTTCTCAAGTCTCTGCTTCAGCACTATTGCATAACAATTCTTACTGATTACAATCACCCATGTAAAGCAGCTGAAGTGTTGGCAGGAAAATCAGAAGCAGGATCTCCTTCATTGGTAGTACTTCTCTCTAACAAATCCAAGAGTCTTTGGTTCATTTCACTAATACTGACGTTGCTGAACAACTCGGTGGTCTGATGCTAGCTGGGGAGTTCTAGTTGTGTTTGCTTCTGACCTACAGCACTGTATTTACTGTGCAAGTACATTTGGTACAAGTCATTTTCATGAGGAATATTTCCATGTACATGAAATAATAAACTGCTTTATGACCAACCACTTAGAGTTTGCCTTCATTTGTTCTAAAGGAGCATTTTCATAGAAGAGACTAGCAGCAGGCACTGCACTCTCCATAATACACATCTTCTGTCTTGTTCTGAAAGTTGTAAATTCTTGGTTACCCGCACATAATCTAGCAACTCAAATGAACCTGATACGTGTGGGATTTTTGATCAGTGAAAGCAACAAACAATGACACCATTTAGATTTCATGGAAGTAGAATTTTTTCCTGCAAATGAAGCAAAACTTACATCAATACACACGGGTCAGAGAAAGAGATTCTGAGACCTAACCATACTCTGCTTTTTAACTCACAACTCCTCTTATTTCTTTTCCCATGTTTCTTATGATCAGCTTACTGTCTTTAAAGCATGGCAGTCAGCCAGTCTGTGTCAGCCTGCTGCTGTTTGCCAGCTTTCCCCAGCAGTTTGGGAGAGCTGGCCTTCCATGGATCCATGGATCACCTATCTGAACCCCAGATTCTCAGCTGTGGTAAATAGTGCTTTTATCGGTACTGAGCATGTTTACACCTGAACTTTGTTCCAGGAAAGAAAAGGACAAAAAGAGGGGGACATGCAAAACATGCATCAGAATACAAGTATTTAATCTTTTCTAAAGCAGAAAAATGTAAGAAATTTTAGGAAGAGGTGTTACACAGCCCAGATATAGTTTGGGCATTTTTTTCATAAAGTGCTAAGCCTCTGATTTTAATTTTTTACTCCTGCCAGCAGGATTTTTAAAGCAGCAGAAACAGAGCAGGGATACTAAAGACTTAACTTTCACTTCTGACATGAAATGCTGTTGAGGCTTGGTTGAGTTATAAGCTTTTGAAAAATTGCCATTAACCTTTTGTTCCTGGTACTCTTCAGGTAAAATTTGCTCACATGCCAAAGAAATAATTGCATGTGAACTTTCTCAGAAAAGCTCCAGGCACTCACTGCTACCAGAGCAGCTACAGCCTTGTGCTGGGAATGGTTGCCTCACTGGGAGGGCAAAGGAGGGCAGGGCAGCAGACGGCGAGAAAAGCCGTGTCCTTCAATTTCAAACCATTCCAGGAATACAACCTGCAATCTAAAACAAAGGATTCCTTCTCCAGCCGTTGCAGTAGTTAACTGCCAAGTTTAAAGGGTAAACTGTAAATTCTGGAAGTTCAGCATTCAAATTCTGGCAGTGATGTATTAGGGAGCCTAGAGGTCTCCGTGTACTGATGCATGGTACAAGCAGCTCCCCACTTTTTCATCAAAATTGCCCCTGATTCACATCAGTTCAAGTACTAGAGAGAAAGACATTCCAGACTTTAATTTGCCATGTAGTTGTACCCTGAACTCAGTGGGCACTCTTCAGTCCCGTGCTATTTTTATTCCAGGATCGGGTTCCCCTCTCATTGCATATGATAAAGAGTGATGGTTACAGTCTCACAGCTAGCATCTCCCAAAATCTGAATGCCTGATTTAGCTATCCAGATTGCTCAGTACACTTAAGCAAGTTCACCCATCAAAAGCCTGAAGTGAACCCAAGCTGTCCTTTTACCTTCTTACTATTTGTGACAGTGCAAAGATTTGTATTTCAGTTATTCACTGCTTCTGCCCTCTTAGTTTGGCTCAACCAAATTCAAAGTAGAGGTGATATATCCAGCAAATGCCACAAAGCATACAAGCTGCTTCTGAAGGCTCACAACAGCTTCTCAGATTTTTTTTTTATTTTTTCCTTTACACTAGGAGTCATAGTAGCAGAGGTGGTGACTTTTACAGGACAAGATAAATCACTGTTAAAGCTGAAAGTAGTGCTGCTGATTCCATTGCCAGGTTCATCAACATGAAGAGATTTGTGTTGCAAGTCTTCAGTGTACTGGTGTCAAGGAGGAAACAAGTGTGTACACATGAAAAAGTTGAAGTATGAAAGGGAGAGGTTTTACTGTACTGTTTCTGAAAGGTGTGTAAGTGAAGAGCCATAGAGTAACTATGCCACTGTGTCCTCACACATCCTAATCCAATACAGAAGGACTTGAACTCAAGACTTAATTTAGGGAAGCTTGCACTGATGTTGCAGTATGTAATTACAACTTTGTGCATTTCTTCACCAATTTAGGGAAAATGCTCAACTTAAAACCTTCACAGTAGTGAGGACATGCACTGCCTTTCTAATCTGCTTGTTTGCAACTGGATTTACTCTTCAGTGCTCCTCAGAGAGGGCAGCTACACAGGATCACCCAGGCTGTGGCACAGTGCAGGAGTACCAATGCTCTTTAGGTGTGAGATACACATAATTATAAATGCTGTTAAGAGGAAGCTCTGACCATTAGTCAGACATAGCGTTTGGGCATAGAATTGTAAAGCACAAATAAATAAGTAACAAAATGGCCACCATGTGGGCCCAAATGCCTTTAAAACTACAAATGAGCTGTTCTTTAGTGAGTCCACTAATTTATTCCAGCCATCTGTATCAGTGTAAACAAAAGCTTGTCTCCTAAAGTGCTTAATAATTTTTAAGATGTAGCACGGACCACAAGTTTCAACATGATCATCTTGGAGGGAAAAAAATTAAGAAAAACGAACCCACATATTTTCACACCACAAACATCTTATGATAACCACTATCATGCAATTCAAAGAAATACTAAAGAGTAAAGCTTGTTCCTGGCATGACATATTTTTTTCCTATTTAAATTCCACCAAATGTTTCATTAGGATATTTTAGGGGATGGAAAAATCTGGCCATTTTTTCCCCTTCCAGTCTCCAGTGATGACATCTGTAGACAAATTCTATATTTATTACTAAGCCTGCAAATTGCTAAATTGATGTGCTGAGTTTGTAGTGCTCTGAGAATCTTTTCTCTGTATGTGCCCCAATTTATTTTCAGGGTCTTAATATGCTTCTCATATTACTGGACCTTAGCTAAGTGAATAGTCAAGAATTCTGAGTGTTTATAAGCTAAAAAGTGTACACATTTAGCATGATTGGATACAAGCAATTACAGAGCTCAAGTTAAGATGGGATTTTAGACCACTAAGCATGAGGGAGAGAAAGCTCTAAGTACTTTATAGGAAGAGTATGTTGGACTTAATTTTAGAGATTCTGAGCAACCACTCAGTTACATCCAACAAAACTATCATTTCTGAAAAAAAACCCAAAATCCATTATAATATTTGAAATTTTGAAATCCCTTGGTTGCCTCTGAGACATCTCATAGTTGTTGTGGTGGAAGGGGTGCCGCATTCATCTTTCAGCTCCAGGTGTCAGAAGCAGAGGGTGCTGCCTTCCAGACATACACATCTCTAAGGTGAGAATAGAGAAAAGTAAGTTCTCTTTTGAAGGAACAGACCATTTGCATTGAGGCCTAATACAGGGTGTTATTTGCATCTTCTACATTCCCTGTGGCAACAAGTTTCTGACAAGGGTGAGGTCTGCCCTTAGAGTGAGACCTGGTTTGGAGCCATTTCATTGTGCAGCAGTGGAGTAGGAAAAATGATACCAGGCTCGTGCAAGAGTCCTGTAAATATCAACTGGCTGGGTGCAGTGTTAACTGACCTTCCAGTCCTCCCTCCCCTGGACACAGAAGGCACTGGAGTCTCTAAGAAGTCAGAGTGCCAAGCTGTTATAGAATGGGTTTACTACACACCTAACTTCTGGCAACAGCAAGTATTTCTTCATGCAGGTAAATGTTAAAGATGGTGAGTTACTGCTTAGCTTATAACCATGCAAAATTACCTGCTTCTGTGCTTGCAGTTCCAAAGGGAAGCATGCAATGAAGTCAGAGGAAGATCAGCCTCCAAAATAGACAGACACCACCAATATATTCACTGAACTATTGGCATGAATTCATCCCAGCATCAGCAGGAGATTTATTTATTTTAAGGGATCGTATAGTTTTGTTGCTTTTCAGAGATACTAACATGGTACAAACCAGCCTCTTGAATTATTTACAAAATAATACTAGTTTTTAACTATTGATCTCTATAGTTGCAGCATAACTCATTTCAACTTTGATAGCTTTCCAAATGCCTCATAAAACAAACATTTGAAAAACAAAATGGCTACTGTTCCCTTTTTTAAATTACTGTTTTTAAAAGAAAAACTGCCACCAGGGTAACATCCTTGAAACAAACTGTGTGTTTGTATCATTCTAAATTTAGTAGTTCAAAATGGAACAAAGAGGTTGTGTTTTTCTAAGAAAAATACAGTAAGTGATAGTAATTCAATGTCCTTATAAAAAATTGCAATTAGTCCTTTGTTTCTGCAATACATCCTTTTCTCTGATGGCAGAAACCCCAGCTTTGAAAAATGACTGGGGACCCTGTGGGCAGGTAACTGGGGGGTACAGTTAGAGGAAACTGGGGACTTATATTAGCATCTTAACAGGAGTTATAACAGTAGGGAAATTATAGGATAAATGACACTTGCTGCTCCCTGGATGGAAAGTGGTTGGCATGACTTGAAATCTATTCCACGATGATTCCCCATCACCTGCTAACAGGGATGGAATGGAGGATGAAGTGGAGATGAGATGCCATGGCCAGGCTCTGTGGAAATCCTTTCGGGAGGGGAACTCAATGGTGCTTTACAGCTGATAAACCACATACCACCTGTCAGCCAGGGAGGTAGGGGAAGATCGAGCCAGCAGCTGTGGTGAAATCCCTCTCCTTAGATGAACTTGCATCATTAAAGCCTAATAATAGTATTAGCACACTCCTCCAGCCCAAAGTTCACCACCTCCGAGGTGTGACCACCCCTCACTGGACATGGGCTCTCCTTGACTGTATCTTTAAAAGGGAATTAAGAGAATTTGACACCAATCAGTAACAAAGGTATGTTACTGACTATAGTCACTTGAGCTCCACCTAAACACAAAGAAATGGTATAAAAGTAAGTCGAGAATGGTGGAGAAGTTAGGGAAAACTCCATCACAACTGCTGGGATCAGTCAACAGGCTGAATCAGTCTTCTCCCCCGTAGAATGCCTAATGGGTAAGAATCATACTCTGTGCATGCTGAACATTTTATTCCTCCAAGTATATTTTTGCAGTCAGACACCATTACCAACACCCTTCTAACCTTAACTTGTCACAATTTTATATTAGTAGTGTTATTCTGTAAACTGTTAGTGTGAATCCTTTGTGGACACTGGCAGTTACTGGCAGCAGGTCACATACTCTAATGAAGGGAATGACCTGAGGGGTCTCCCTTACACTGCTGGTGTTGCCCTAAGACAGTTGAACCACCCTCCAATCCAGCAGGACTGCTCAGGGAGGGATCCCTCAAATGGGCCACTGACAGACTGGTCAGGCACAAGGGTCTCAGTTTTCCTGGGGCACTGACAGACAAATTAAACAGTAACAATCAAGTAAATCTCCCCACACTAAGGGTTGAGGAAGTCTCCCCTTTTTGCATGACACCAGCCTTACTTGGTAACGCCCATTGACCAACAGCAGCAGTTTTAGGCTAGGTTAGTGCCATTAGGACACCTCCAACTGTGACCAAACAAAGGAATCTGCCAGTCATTGCAAAACCTATTACTAAAGCACTAATGGGAGCACTGCAAAAGAAAAACCATAGCAAATGATAGGAGCTGCATGCTAGTCTCATCATAAGTCAGCATGGTATGCAGTTTTACCAGGAAAGTCATAGTTTTAACAGAAATGGCAAAACAAAAACAAAGAGGTAGTATGCTATTTCTTGCTTAGAAATGATGATTTACAAGTTACATTAGCTGTTCAGCTGTGTTAAAACACATATTAATTTTATATTCTTAGACATCTTCGCATTTAGGTATTATAGCACACAAAAATCAACATTTTCTCTTTCCGTGTTGACTTCAATACATACCGGATTGCCATTAAAACAGAAAACCTTTCTTCCTTCCACCAGTGTTGTACATAAACATTAACAGGATTCTGCACATTGCAGAGCTTCCTAGAGTTCCATTTACATGGAAAAGATTCATTTTCACTATCCTGTAACTTCAGCAGTTGTGGCCATACACACAGTGAAATGTATTGCTTCTATTGCAAGATTTGAACACAGTTAAAAGACTATATATTGAAAACCATTTTCTAATAGAGGCAATTGTTTTATACAGGTCTTTACAGTGCTCAGTGCAACAACCTCAATTATAACTTGAATTTCATAGTAGCATTTAACGGCCATCAGCACTAACAGACATAGGTAATTAACGTGAGTGCTTTGTTTAGGCTAAGAAATGAAATATTGCTGAGGAAAAAAAGTTCTATGTTGCTTTATATTTAATAAAAATTTGCTGTTAAGTAACATAGTACTTGGGATGGAAATTAAATAGAAGCCCCTTAAGCAATAACCAGCACATCTTTTGCTCTCTAGCTTCTATCAAATAGGGCAAAAGAAACAAACACTTAACCAGGTTTTCCATGGGACAGTTGAAGAAAATCTCTTCCTTACTTTGCTATATAGATGATTTTTACCCAGGACCTTTACGCTGCATAGAAGAAAGCAAATTTCCACTTAAAATCTCAGATGTAGCTGTACCCCCCAGCTGCTGGTGTGAGATAATCTATAAAGACGATCCACAATCTCAGTTGTTGACTGGAGAACTGATGCTCAAATAATATAAATGACTTCTGGTACCTCCCTATGTCCTTGCTGAACTACTAGGCTGATGGCAAGATGGCAAGATGGACTGTTTTGAGCGAGTTCTTGAAGCTATTTCTGAACCAGTGAAATAGGCTAACTTTACAATCAGCAACAGTTAATGCCTTCTTAGCAAGGTCAAAGTGAATAGAAAAAATTAATTCCTAGCCAAGGTCCCTGCAAAATCTGGGCAAGACGTTAATTCACTGCCATCCTAGCCTAAGGTAGTGATTGTCAATAGGACAAACAGTCTGCATCATCATTTTCTCTCTAATTTAATCAAGGTCATATTAGATCACTACATCAAATCAAGCAGAATCAATTTGATTAAAAAAATCTGAGCTAAACCAGATTCCTTTTGGAAATTAACCCTTTACAACAAACATTATCCATCAATGTAGGGCGTCTTATTTCCACTGAAAATTACTACTGCTACAGAACACACATCATGATTTTAAAAAAGTCTTTCCCCACCAAATAAAACAAGATTACACTATCTAATCTCATGCCTAAATTTGTATTTCTTTACTGTGTATTGCATGTAAGTCTCGTGCTGCAAAACAAAAATTTTCACAGAAACTGAAAGATATATCTGACAAAAGAAGTACTGTATTATGCTGGGTGTCATTTACTACACACTAATTTAGCTTTTAACAAGAGAAAAAATAACCAAATCACAGTGCTGTGGACTGGCCCACTTCTTACACAAATGAATAAAAGGTTTTATGTTCTTTTGCCTTTTTCTCCCTTTTGGTTGATTAGTTTTGTTCGGGTTTTGTTTGTGTTTTTTATGTCCAGTAGAGCTCCTTCCCAAAAAATGCAAACCAATTATCACTTTAATTGCAGTATGTACATATCCAAGATTTTACTCTAACTGCACAGTAATCTATTGCTATGGCAACTTTTGGCTATGCTGCATTCTACCTTCCTGCAGAATGCTTAGGTGGACTGCTGCCACAACAGCCAGCTAGGAAAGTGTGATCTCCACCTGGCTGGGCCACAGATATAGTCCTTTTACCCCACACAGCAAATTCCTGCTTCAAGCATTCCAAAAATTTGAAAAACCCCTCCCATATGTCTCATAACACCTATCAGTTGCTTCTATAGCCAAAACATTTTTTTTAAGCTTGTCAAATACTGACAATGAGATCATATACATATGCATACTTGTAATTTCACACTTACTGCAGAGAGAACCTATATCACTGTCATTGGGTATTTGTTATAAGCCTGAAAGGAACAGAATATCATAGGATTTAAAAAGCCTTTTTATTTTTTAACCTTTTTCCTCAATCACAGAAGAAATTAATCATAATCCTACAAGCAAAGGTATTGTAAATACCAAAGTCAATACAGCCTGACTGAGGAGCTCCCACACACAGAGCCAGAGCTGCAGTCAAACCCCATTGTAACAGCCTGGCTGGCCCATCTGTTTGGTGTGTGCTTGTTTATTACTCTCCCATCATATCCTCAAACTGCCAGCTCTGAGTTTGGGTTTTGTGCTTTGCAGCTACATGCCAGCCATCTAAAGGTAAGCTCCCCCCTGCCCCCAGTAAAGCCATGGTAACACAAGTTTCCTCGGATCTGATTCTGCACTGCTTGACTAACGTGCCACTGAGCAAGTCCTACTCACCACAGATGTAGTTGTGATCTTGTGAGGGACAAGCCTTGGCATCAGCAGGATGGATTTGGAAGGATGCAGACTATGGCAGAGAGAGACATACCTGCTTTTGTTTCTTCCAGTAAGAATTTTCCTTTTAAGTCTGTTCCTCCATCCCATACTACTTTCACAGAATGAAAAAAGAGAAATAGACTAGAAACATTTGTGACTAAGTGTAACCTCAAAGTGTTTTGGAATAGGAAGAATACACTTGGGACTTGCATGCCAAAAGTTCTTTATAGATCTATGAATTTTGGTAAGCTGTATTATAAGGTTTATTTTTCCTTTTAAAGTGGAAATAAAGCACTCAACAAAACCAAAAATGCATAGAATCCCTTTGGTCAAAACACATTTGGTTGGAGGAGAACACAGTTTGCCATTTGGAATTGCTACAACCTAATTTATTTTTAATCTAAAATTTAGGACTCTTATCCATGGATTGAGACTTTTAATTTCAAAATCAATTATGGGGGGATGTTTTATCTATCAACTATAAGATGTTATATCTTTTAGCACCAAGATATTGTAATGAAACACTACTCTAAGATTTAAAAATCTTTATATCACTTTATATATGAATTTATAATTTCCCTTTGCCCATGATTGAAAGGAATTTAGTTTTTTTCAAAGCATATCTACTACAGCAGAATGTCTGTCTAGGTGTTTGATGATAATTAGCAAGAAAATTAGCCTGCTAGAAATATTATTCTTCAAAATACCGTTGAGTCCTAGGGAGATTGCAAACCCCTGTTGGAAAGTTTCTCAGAGGCAGGCTACTTGGTTGCATCAGGTTTAAATCACATGAAGTATTGATTAAAGTCTTTCTCAATTAACTATTGCCAACTTAAAAGGTAAACCAGACCTTTCATGTCCCATTTTAAGGGAACATCTAGGTCCAGATTCTCAACTCAGGGCTGTTTTACTACACCACAGCAGCCTAGAGGCTGCCAACTAAATTTATGGTTGCTATTCTACCATATCAAATACAAAGAGAAGAGAAAAGTATTCAAAATATGAGTCTGTTTGAGCCAAGCTTTAGTACATAACACCTCAATTTCTACTTGAGTAAATGAGCATCTGAAATTTCTACAATACAGATACACTTCTCTTATCAATATACACATCACAGTAGAGTAAGGGGGTTTTTTTATTCATAACTTTTTTGAAGTGCCCCAAGCACATCCCTGGGGCTGCCTGTGCTTCTTTAGTCTAAGCTTTTGCCTTTCCCCTGTTTTTTTTAATCCCCTCCCCTTCTCTCCATTCTACCACCTGTTCTTCATTCTCTTTGCTCACTTGCCCATGTTCCATGTGGAACTTTTGCTTTGAACTCTGTCATAGCATCAGGAGCCTTTTGTTTTCTTACTCTTCTGTGATGAGCTGTTTATCTTTGAGTAGAAAGTCAAGCTAGCTTTTGTTAATTTTTAAGCAGAGTATGGCTGCTTTTTGCAGTATTTATTTTAATAAATAATGGGTCTGCAGGACACAAAGCTGACTTTTAAACCAAAGCAAACCTTAGGATGTTAAGGAGAACAATCACCTTCTGTCTGATTGATCCTGAGTCTTAAGGGAAGGACTACATCTGCTATAAGAATTATTCTCCTGCTTGGAGAAAAGCCAGAGGACTGGAAAATTTTAAAAAAGGAAAAAGAAAGAAGAAAGAGAGAAAGAAAACCAAAACTCATAACTAAGCATCCTTCTGATAAAGATGCTTTGAACACAATGAAATTATTCAAACACAATGCAAGACACGGATGGGTTTTTTACACCCCGCTTATTTCAGGTGGTGTCACAATTTCTAGGTAAACGTGGAAAAAAAAGAAATATGCTCATAGGGGAAATGTCTTTTCTTTCCCCACTTCTGTGGGTGAGCATTAGGAACTATTTCTTTCCTATCAAGCTACTCTAATCTGTGTTATATTTCATCTCCCATTAGCTTGACATTTGAGGGCCTAAAGTTCATACAGTAGAGCCTGTGATGAACTTCTTTTGCTCCATAGGGAGCTACAACAATACGTGCTAAACGTTGCTAAAAGCATAGGAATTTGAGCACCTGTAGGACTTTCTTCCTTAAGACTAGCATGCCTTGACATGTTCCTTATTATTACACATTTGAAAAAGAGTAAACTAGTGTTTTCTTTAGTAAAAAAGGTAATGAAAAAAGCTCAACTGCTTAGGATGTGAAGTTAAGCAGTTCAGAAATTTGCCTGTCTCTGACAAACTCAGTGCAAATCAATTCTATTTCAGAACTAGACCCAACATTGGTAGGCAAAACAAAAAAAAAAAAAAGTCAAAAAGAAGATTCATCAAAGTGACTTTAAGATACAATTTGTAATTGTTATCAGTTAAAGAGAAACTTTAACTGATAAGAAAAACTTTGACAACAGGAATAGGCATAAAAGGATAATGTTAGATAGCAGAGCTTGTGACTTTTTCTAGTTCCTCAAAAGATATAACAGTGCAAATATTAGTGAAGTGAGAGGAGAATATTTTTTGCTATGACCTGTAAACAGCATAGAAAAACCATTACTACACTCTAAGTGAAGGTATCAGGAGAGATGATAAAAAGTGAAATCCCAAACTCTTTAAATCAGTTGCAAAACATACCTCTAGAATGAAATTCTCTAAAGCAGTAAGATTTCAGCAGAAAGTAAAGACCTGATTAAAGAGATCCTCTTCTCACACTGGAAAAAGCCTTTCATCTACCAAGGGCCTGTTCCTGCTCACCTTGAGCTTCATAAGCTTTTTTTTGTGCCTGCTAGGCACTAATTGATTTTATTGAGAGCAGGTGACTTAAATTAGTGAATTTAGCTCCAATTCATGACTAAATATGGAAATGCCTATCAGAGGCAGTGACTGTTTGGTATTTGTTGTAATCTCCCCCTCCCTTGGGACACTGTAGATGGAAAAGGGAGATTGAGCTTTTTTTTTTTTGGGGAGGGGGGGGGGGAGGTAATATGAGAGTCATAGAGACCCTTGTGCTTCCCCTTTACAGTCTGCCCCTTGCTCAAAGGGGCCTTGCTGCAGAGCTTGCATGCAGTGTATGAGTGTATGATACAGCAGCTCCATATTCCTGACTCACCACCTCCAAAGGGAGTGTAGGCAGCATTAGGAGAGATCCATCTGATTGTGTGAGCCAGGTGAACGCTGAACAGCTGCTTTTTGTGCATTATTCCCAAACTCTGCCCATGGAACACAGTGGGATAATGTGGATCACAGTATTGCTCTATGGTTGTAGAGAGATGTAGCACCCATTGATTCCTCCTGCATCTTCTTGTGATCTTCGTGCTCATCTCTCTTCAAACTACATGATATGATGGGACCTGTTGTAATCTACTTCCCCTTTTATGTCTGTTTCCACTCTATAAACAATGTTTGAGAGCCTCTGTTTGCCTTCTTAATAACATAGTAACAACGTGTGAGATGTTTTAAGAACAGCAAGATTATTTTATTTCATAGAATCGTATCATCAATTATTTTACCATCTGCTTCTTCTAATCTCATAGATTTGGCTATAGATGCATTTGTATAACCTCTACACGGTGGTACCAGAAACATCCATGGCTTTACCCTGGCTGCCCTCATTGTGTAATAAAAATAAATAATCACTCAAAATTGCATGTGTGTATAAATGGCCCTTACAAATGCTGGTTTTAGGGAGGAGTTTCCTGTGGGATTTCATTTGCAATTGTCTTCAAGTCTGTGGGATATCAGAACCTCTCTGCCTCACCTTCCATCTTCCTGCTCTCCAAAGGATTGCCACATGCTGGGCGATTGAGAAGGTATTGGTAAATAATTATGAATGCTCTTCCTGTCTTTTATTCATATATTTGAAGAATATTACAGATACACTATCAAGGAATGATGACACTGTTCATCTGATATTTTTGGCATAAACAGAAAATGTGACTTAAGGCTTTCAGATAAATTCTATAAAATGGATTACTTGAGCAGAAGAATATGTTATCTATGGGTATTTACCCATGAACCTAGAGACTAAAATTCTGATTAGACATGTATCTTTTCCAATATATTTCTATCAGTGCACTGATTTGGCAAATATTTAGACCCAAAGGTCAGGGCTGTTCATAAGTCCCATTGATTTGAAAGTTGAATGTCTGCCCAAGATTAAACACAAAGAGGAATGCTTTCCTAAATCAATTTATTTAAGTCTGTATGTAAGTGCTCTGTTGAATCAGGGCCTAAAGTCAGCAACATATCAGGAAAGATAATGAGTTTGGGCCAAATATATGTATTAACAGCCAAAACATACAATGAGACAAGGAACATAATTATTACTTGGATTTGAACCAAGATCCCTAAATGTGTAAGTTAACCAGATCTTTAAATTTCATTTCTTTTGAAGCTGTTAGCTTAAATCTAAATAGTGAGACAGGTTACATTTACCTGTACACACTGGGATGGCCATTCCTTGTCTTCTGCTCTGTGTCTGGATCTGCTTCCCAGAGAAGTCACAATATCAGCAGGAAAGACAGTGCCTGCTTGAGTCTATCTTGCTAGGATAGAACAGAAGATATACCTAAACTCCAGGGCTGGGAAGGGTTCTGGACCCCACAAGCTTGGGGTTGAAATCTTTTGTTTTCTGCAGTGTCTTCAAACAGAAGTTTATTTTGAGTTTCTGCATAAAGCAAGTAGAAAGTCATCCTAACAAACACAGGAGATTATGAATCTGGCAGAGCACAATGTAGATCAAAATGGTTTTAATCATTACTCCCTGTTTTAATTACTACTTGACACATTATCTCCATTGTCCTTCTACAAGTCTGTCTTTTGAATGAAATATTAACGGCAAGTTACAGCTGAAAATATATGCAGTCTAGAAAGAAAATGGCTTTGAACTATTTGAAATGATTTATTGTCCACATTTCTTTATGAATATTTATTTGCCATAGTGAAAGCAATTCAATAAAGAGAAAACATGAGGACCAGTTAACTGAACATTTGCATACTCTAACAGTTAAAAAAAGGGAAAGAAAAATAGTGTGCTGCAGTAGAATGGTGTTAATGTTTGGTTTTCCTGTTTCCTGTAGTTCATTAATATGCAAGATTCAGTTCCTGAAGAGGAGATATAAAAATAGCCTACAAGTAAGTGTCCCCAGCCTTTATATATTCCCATTCAGAAGGAAATAAACATGTTTGTAGAGGGATTTTCAAGGCCAGGGTGGAGACTATAAATTTTTTCCCATACTATTTCAGGTAGCTGGCTGTAAATCTTGCTTTTTGCATCATATGTAATCTCTGTTCTCATCTTGTCAGGAGCAGAGGTCCCTCATTCTCTGGCACTCCTCAGAGGAGCAGGAGGTATACCTGGCTATCAAAGGGAGACATGAGCACACTGATTATTTTAGTGTTTAAGCATGGCTGTGTGCATCAAAACTACCACACACAGTGATGCTTCTTCCCTTCCATCCTCAGTGGAGGAACAGAGTTTTTCATGGTAGGCACTCTCGTTTCTCCCCGCTTGAATTAATTTGATCGACCAAAAAGCACTGTGTGTTAGACTTGGAATGAACTTTGTTCCTCAGAGCTTCTTAGTGATATTCTGATACCTAGTCACAGATGGGGCCTCGACAGATTTTGTACTGATTTTCATGATTTCTTTTCTCTTTTTTTTTTTTTTTTTTTTTTTTTTTGAGCCGGACTGCTGCCGCTTGAGAATTCACATGCAAATGGAGATGTTCACTGGCACTGTTTCACAAGGAAGCTTGGTTGGTTGGTTTTTAGAACTGATGAACTGAATAGTATATCAAAGTGTATTTGGAAAAGGATAACCCTAATATAAAAAAAGTCCTTCTTGAGAACGATGGTTACAGTAGTAAAACACAGATTTGGACAAATACAGAATTCTCTATGCATCAATATTCCATTCTTCTGAGCGAGAATGATAATAATACTATTTATTTATAGTAATTATTATGATTATTATCCACCTGAAAGCTAGCTGTGAGGCTAAATCATTAATATTTTCAAATTATTTCACAGTCTTTAAATAGAATTTGCCCTGAGAGTACTAAATATAATAATTTTCTCTGTATGCCTATTTCATTTTCCTTTGGAAACAACACACTTAATATGTTGTTCTCTTTACATTTGTCTACATAAAACATTTAAAATTCCAGCTGTTGAGCTTTTCTAGAAGTTCATAACAGGAAAATTTGACTTTATTGTATTTATTGCTTATTTCTTCCTCTTTTGTCATAGTCTTTTACCCCCACTTAGATATCACAGTATCATTATCATCTGGGAGCTTGTTACTACATGTAAAAATAGAGAAGTTGAGACCTACCCTTGCTGTTTGTTTCCTTGCCTGAATTTGGAGTTGACAAGTAACCACACACTGGTTCTCTGAAGTCAGAGTTCTCTTGATGTACCACTATAAATGTATTTTATGTTCAGGGAGTTTAAGTTGCACACAGTTAGATGCTACCCCATAGTACCTGCCTGGATATATTTGTAAATATCTCAATTTTTTTTTTTTCTTCTGCAGTTTACCAGGTTCTGCATTTATTGGCAAATGTGTATCAATTACTCACAACTGAAGATACCCAGATCCATTTCCTCTAGTTGTTATCTGTTGGATAGCTAGACTCTAACGGCTGAAATCTACATCTACCAACATAAAAGCCACAGGATATGACACTGGTATCTCGTGGTTCCAATCAGCCTCCTGGTATTATAATAGCACTTTTATTTAACGGTGTTTCTACTGAGTTCAGCATGCTCAGCCACACTGGCTGTTTTGCATGGCATCTGCACTGTATATTGTGATAGTTGAAAACTCAATAGAGCCGGCAGGCACCAGCACACCAGGACAGGAGCGGGCTGGGGCATAACTCAGAGGAATAAGGCAAGCAGGCAGCAGCAAGCAGGGCCAAGCCAGCCCCAAGACATCTCCAGCAGCAGTTGAGCTGAGTCAGGCATCCAGCAGCTGGGGGTCCCAGGGCGTGTGGCAGCTCTGGGAGCAGCAAACGCCCGGTGCAGTGTCTGGGCTGTCCCTCCATCTGCCATCATGGGGCTGTCATCTGGGAGAACAGGCTGTAGGCAGAGTCCGAGGCTCACCTGGAAATGACAGGGACAGATCAAAACCAGAGTTGTGGCCATGCACTCCACTGACAGCTCCCATCCTGCACGTGCCCTTCCCAGGGTGGTTCCTGTTCCTAAAATGTCATCTAGACATTAGCAGAGAATAGGTCAGATATTATTTCTAGTGTTTCAGAAGTGTAATATATATCAACAAATATCACTTGCTATTTGAATGCTCATAATTAGAATTAAAACAAATTACTCAAATTAAATGACTGGAGAAAGCCACAGCATTTCTTCCTGTTAGCCTATGTAGAAAGAAAAAAATGCCTGGAGTGTAAAAAGGAGAAAAGAAGAAATAATGAAAAAACAGCTTGTGGCATGAAGAAGATAAATATTTCTTGCCTGTCCTCTTGGCTCTATCTATGACGATTTTGTCCAACAACCTCAGCCAAAACTATTTAGTGAGTGATTTGTGTGTCTGGCTGATGGAAGCCCAGTTGTCTCAGGGGCAGCTTTGCAGGGTTTCCAGGAAGCAGACAAGTAGGTCTCTGCAGTGGGAGTCATGAGCTTTTCATGTCAGTAGCACACCTGAGCTGATGGGATGGTTTGAAGGAGTTAGATGTGGCCCTACCTTGTAGCAGCACCCCCAGAAAGTTGCTGATGTTAGATTGTCTCCATAGACTGAAGATCAACAGCTTTCCATGAGTCATTTGGCGAGGAAGGAAGGAAGGAAGGTGGACTACTCCAGGAAACTTGGGCTGTAGGGTTGTAAAGTAGAGAGAGGTTGAAACATTCCACCCATCGGGATTCTCCCTTAAAAGAATATTTGTATAAGAGATTAAACCACCCAGTATGTCTTTAGAAACACACTTGAAACCATCCTGAGGAGCACATCACACTTGTTCCTGCCCTCCCTGGCGTTCTGGCCTTGCTCTCCATTCTGCCCCTATTTGCCAGCCCCAGCAGTTCAGCTGCCAGCCTCCTGCCCAAAGCCAGGAACAGCCCTGCTGAGCCCCTGCAGGACACCCCACACCACAGGGCTTCACCCACCATGGGCTCTGTGCCACCTCTTATCCCCAAACTCTGCCCTCCAAATGCCAGTGCCTCTGAGGCACAGGCACAGTGGCTATGAGTGGGAATCTGGGTGTGTGCTCATGGTTTCATCTCCAAACTTTCTGCTTGAGGTGCAGCCTTTTAGGTCTCTGCATTAGGGGTATGATTCTATAAATTTCCTGGTCATGGCATAGTGTTAGTTAATAATTTCTTAAGTTCTTTTAAATTCTCAGGCAGTGGCATCTATTATTTTCCTCTGACTCTTCTCTTACCTTTTTCTTCTTCTATTTAGTATAAGGAGTCATCAGTGGTGAACTGATTATAAGAAACTAATTTACATCATCAGTTCAGTACTAGGACATACTTCTTAAATCATCTAAGATAAATACTTTTAATTAAGCAAATGTCCTACTCAATTCACTGTGGACAATCCCATCATAATGGATATTACTTCTGCATGCTAAATCTTAATCTTCATCAATACTGAATGCACAACTCAAAACCATTATTAAAAAAAAAAGTAGGCTTACTGTAATATTGCCATTTTGAAGCTGCCAGCTTTTATATTCATTAATATGATGACAACAGACTCCCAGCTAACAAATTTTACTATAGATCAGAATTTTTATCAGATATGTATATGAGATCCAATCTATGCTAGCCTATTATTCGCAGTTTTTATTTAAAAGTTAAATTGGGATTGTTATAAACTCGCTTTGGATTCCTTAATAAAAAAAATTGAAGTTAAAACCGAATGAGATTTCCTGAAAGTGTTTTAAAAGGCTGCAATAGCAGTAAAGTCAGCAGGCACCACACTGCACAAGGAAGTATTTACCAACCAGAAGATGAGCATCTCTTCACTGAGAGTCTAACGGGTTTACTTTATATGGATTTTTGAGAGACAGAGATAGAAGAAAACAAGAAAAACTCCAAGCAAATGCTTTCCTAATCTAGGACATCATATTACTTCCTGATCAAAGCTTTCAAATTGTGATGTAAACTGACTTCTTGCTCTTGTGACCAAAATCTCCTCTCTTTTCCCCACTCCCTCCATCTGTTCAGGCTTGGATTTGGAAGTCCCTACTCCAAAGGAAGAAAGCCTGATCCCTCTTGCTTCTGTTGTGGTGTTGAAACACATTAATATTTCTCTGGCAGGTACCCTGACCCCTGTGCCCTTGAGCATGCTCAAAAAACATAGAGTATTCCTGAGCCTTTGTCCCTGAGAGGATTATCAGGGTTGCCCTGGAGCCAGCCTGAAGGTGTTTTAATAGGTAATAGGGGTGGGCTTCACACCTGACTCCAAGTTTGCCTCAGGCTGCCCCTGCTCAGCAACACAGATGGAGCCATTGAAATTAGGGGTAAAGCATAGCTCTGTGTATGAGTTAGAGTGTGAAGCCTCAGAATCTGGTGGAGGATATCTCCAAATATATCCTTCCCCTACCAGGACAGGCATCCCAATGGAGGGTACAGGGATTGGAGACCTGTGCTGTCTCTGCCACTGACTTCTTCTCTGACCTAGAGAGTTAGTTACTTAAGCTGTCTCTCCTCTCTTTCTTTCCTCTCTTGTGGCTTATAAATTGTCTAAAGGAGAGATTGCAGCACTCTGTGTGGTCTTGCTGTGCTTAGCCAAGTAGGTCCCAGTCTCAGCTGGGTCCTGTGGCTATAATATGGTAAAAGTAAATAAATAGATAATAGTGGTAACAACAGTTATTTCTTTGTGTTTGAACAACAGGTTCCTAATGGAGGAGAAGCCTCTTCTCTGAGTTGTTTTCTTTTTATCTGCAAGTTCAAGTCTCTCTTTCCTCACTCAATTGGAGAAGATACTGCTTTTGTAAATCAGACAAAACTTATCATGTAAAGTGGAACACATTTTTGATTATACTGAATACCATCCTGTCTGTAATTTACCCTTGCTGCTGCAAAGGACACAACATGATTAAGCTAAGAAATGATAGACTGAACATTATGTGTCAGGATAGTAAAAGATTTTTCCTATCTAAATAGGAAACAATCATAAAAAACACTGCAAATACACAAGTGTTTTAACATATTATAGACAAGCCACTCCACTGTTGCCTTATATTTTATTGTTGCATATATTGTATTCCTTGCTCAGATTGCTGCAGATACTTCTGTAGCCTACAATACTTATTTTTTAGAAACTACAAACTGTCAGGATTTTTTAATGATGTAAGTATCCTTCCTCCATAAGTTCATATGTACTGTAACCTGCTCAGTCTGTCATCTCTTCTGCCTTCCCCTGGGTGAGTCCAGATCCTCCCAGTGACATTTCTCAAACTGTGGATCTGTGCAGTGCATTTTCCCGGAGCTGTTAAAAGTGTTTCTACTTTACTTAATGACAGTGTTTAGCAGTACCAGCCATCACTCACTATTTGGTATACTCCAGGTACTCTGCACAGGGGCATAGGGGACATTATCCTGATTTTACAGACCAGAGAAACGAGGTGTTGCATTTGGCAGCAATTAGCCCAGAATATGCTGCTGGACATGAGAACAGGAGAAGGTCCAACACACCTTCATTTTATTCTTTAGTGTGTTATTGCTTTTATTTCCTCCAATATTGCTAGTTGCACTGTGCCCTCCTCACGTGATTTCAGAGAATGATCACAGTAGAGCCAAGTGCTTTTGCAATAACACGTTCTGATACTACCACAAACAATGTGAGTAACTTTCCTGATTTTGAAGTGACTTTACCATGTATGGTGCTTAGTAACTTCTACCATGTCTCTGATGATTTCTGGGTCTGCTGCCAGTAACATTACCTTCCTAGCCAAGTTAGTATGCGATATTTTGTACTCGTACTGCAGTGATAAGGTCTGTTTGCTGTTCCCATATAGATATATTTTTGACAGGAAGAGAAATTCTATAAGCCCAGGATGAAAAGCCCATCAATTGAATTGGTACCACATTACCATGGCAACAATATAATGCTAATGAAATTGTGACTGTTGAGCCTGTTTTATGGAACTCTACAAAATGTGCTTTATAAAAGGGGAAATCTTGTTGATTAGTAAACGTTTCAAAGCATGATGAAAACCTGAGAAACACACGTGCTGTGACTTATTAATCATGTTATCATCCTCATTTAAGATCATAAATTGCTCTTTGTATGAGGAACACTGCTCTCAAAAAAATAAAATTATATGGTAAATCTCTGTTTCTCCAGGTTTTAACATGCACCAGAGAAAGACTTGCTCACCTCTGTGCCCTGGTTCACTGGCATAGGCGTGTATTGAGTCATGCAGTTTTTGCTGCTTATTTAATCTCTCTCAGAATCTGTACAATTTACTGCTACTGCAGCTGCAATAAACACCTTCCTGTAAGAAAAATGTGGCTTAGTTTATATAAAGTTATTCCTCAAAAACATATTCTTTTAGATTGAACCCTACACAGAGAAGGGGTGGTAGTAGGAATGCACTCTTCCCTTCCCACCTCCCTTCTTCTTGCCCATTTGGCAGTTTACTGTCCTATAGACTCCCAGCACAGAGGAGAGAGCCACCCCAGCTCTCATTCCTCAGGACAGCAGCTCTTGCTGAAGGCAGTTTGATATTGTGCCTACTTTTAAACAAAAAAATGCTGAGCACTCAAATTTCCTGGTCATTCATGTCTCTGGTCAGGCTCCTGGGAAGGTGCCTCACCTCTAAGTGTCTGGGGCTTCAGAGTTTCTACAGCAGGATTTAATTTTCAGGTAGATAATAGATAGAAAATAGGTAATATTCCTCTTTGTTTTCACCTTGGGCATAACAGTGTGTCTCAGCCTATGGAGTCCATCTCCCAGTTTGCCAGGTAAATTGGAACAGAAGAGCAGGTGTGCCAGCAAGCATTGAGCTCAGTGTGGTGTTGTCTAGGTATTTAGTAGAGACAACAGGAGGAACACTGCTCATTTTAGTGAAGTCCTGATCTACATGGCACAGAAGTCAGCAGAAATCTTCACAACATTAGATCTGATGGGCTTTAAGTCAGGGCTTTAAAGGGCTGTTTCTGAAAGCTCCATGTTTGATCCTATTTGGAAAAGGAAGCCCTGTCTAACATTTCATTATTTCCATGGTTTTTGGGAAAGCAACACACTGAATTTCTGAGTTGATAGAAATATAATGTAATGTAATTTCCCTTAATATATATTTTGCACTGGCTGACAGTTTTATTAAGCAGAAGCAATAATCATCATTATTCAGTGTAATAACCATCTCATTAGAAATGGTCTAATTTTCCCTAATTTTAATTTACCTCTCAGACTAAGCTGTTCTAAAATTACTGGGGTGCCTACAGTTCAATTTCATAAGACTTCAGCAGAAACGTGAGTCTTCAGAAAGCAACTACTGACTTACTGCTGCTAAAATACTGATATGCCAGACCTTTGTGAGGGAGAAGGAAGTACAGAAAATTCAGCTTAGGAAATTGCTATATCACTTTTTACTCCTTTACTGTCTTGTAAGTAGCACTTTCTGCACACATTTTGCACAATGATAAATTGTACAGTTGCCTTCAAGCCTTGCATGCAGTATCCTTTAATAAAGGACCTGGCTGAGGGTCACACCAGAGAGTCCTGGTAAGGGGGAGCTGACAGGCAGAAATATTTCTTGGAGAGACAGAGAAGGAGATGAAGACACTGATCATTATAAGTTTCATTATCATCCAATGAAAAGAGGATGTAAACTGTGACATCCAGGCAGATTATATGTCAGGCAAGCAGATGTGAGCAGAAAAATGTAGAGGCTAAACCTTACCTAATAGGCTTACTCTGTGGCTTATTCTCAATGAGCAAGGCTATATTAAGTGTGGCCTTGTATGTAGCTATAGTTAATATAGAGGATATAAGAAATATGCATTCATAAGTGAATCTGAGGACATTTCCCAGCTGTGCTGGAGTTAATGCTCTTTGATATACTTTGGAGCATCCTAAAAGCACTTTGGGTGTCATGTACTTCTAAAGACATCATAAACAGCATTAGGGCATTTATATAGCTTTAGTTCAAATATTTCAAAGGGCACTCTGTTTTCTCTAAAAATGTGCTCAAACAATTCTATTCTCAAACAGCAGTTGTGCATGCAAACTGCTATAGCAGCTTAGCTACTTGATTTGGTTGTGCCAGTTCTGAAAACACATTTGATCAAAAGCATTTTGTTGCAATCACAGAGGTAAGTAACCTCATATGAACAAGGAAGCACTTTGCAGTTTATATTATAAAATAGACAAATTGTCTAAAGGTTTTGTTTATCATGAGATGTTATTCTGTGTAGTTCTGAGTCATAAAAAATAACTTTTTTGTTTGCTGGGTTTTTTTAATGTTCCCCTAAAATAACACAGAAAACACAGTTTCTTCTGTGGAAGCACTCTACTTATGAAATCTCTTCTCTTTGAAATTCTGAGCCTTTTCCAGCTGTAGTATCCTTTGCTCAGCTATAAGAACACAAAGTACAGCCATGAAAAGCATTACCCTATTATCCCAAGATAATTTGATAGTCTGTAAATGTATTTTCCTACCTGTGGTTCCAGACATTATGCTCTCATTTGAAGTAATGGTTTGCAGTTATTTATACAATTCAAGTTAGCCCACGTTGGTTTCACCCTGAACATTTTACCTGCATGGTACAAACATGGCTTGTTTGTAGATTGTACAAGCTGGACTAGATGGGTGATTTTTGCAAGCCACACTCGATCAGCAGTGCAATGGGATGCCTACTGTAGACAGCCAGCTCCTGCAGGAAGCGCTGCAGTGACTCACTGGCAGCTGTCTCCTGCCCACGTCAGTGTTATCACAACCATACATCAGCAGGAGTCTGCTGGACATGTTGAATTCTAAGTTCTGACATAAAACCATAGGTCTGATCTGATGTGGTCAGTAAATACAGCATGGCACTTTCCAGAAGTACTTACCCTGCTTTTCTCTTTTGGCTTCTGTGTGGATGTGAAAACTCACCTTAAATTCCTCTTGCATTTCTGGAGTTTACCATACCATTCCCCCCAAAGCTGGAAATGAGTGGTCCAGTGCTAACTGGATAGTTGTTTCACCCCCATTTGATGTTAGCGGATGCACCCACATTTCAGCATTATACTGTTTGTCTGTAGAATTTGCAATGTTAGTGAGTGGGGTCACAAGGCTTTGGTTTTGCATGGGCTCAGAGTTCACCTCCCTTACTCCCACCTGGGAGCCTGTGTTGGGAACAGATTTACATAAGTGACAGTAATTTACTGCTGCCTCATAGCTGGTCAGCAATGGATGGAGCACTCTGTGGTGCTGGTAAGAGGAAAGTCTCATTTGAATCCCTGGTGATTGTCCTCTGGGAACCTGGAGTGAATTCAGAGGAGCCATGAATGGTAGCACCCATTGGGTTGTCTGCTCTCTGTGGGCATCAAAATGCTCAGCAACACAAAAGACATAAAATATGATTTCCACTATCTTTTCACACTGTCATACATTGCTGAGTATCACCCCAGTTCATATTTGATATTGGGAAAAATATTAATGTCAAGGGAGCGAATTACAGAAAGGGGCAGTTCTGACTCAGGGTGGTCAGCAGACAGGCCAGGAACTTCCACCTCTGCCTTCCTGCTTCTCTTATCCTCAGCTGGAGTGGCCTCCAGAGAGTGTCTGAGTGAAATGTGAAAGATACAGTTCAAATAAAGCAAAGGGGGAGAGTAAATATTCAGAAATTATTGTCTCTCTCCTCTCTCATCTGTTCATGGTATCTTGGATACTGTTGTCACAATTCAGTCTGTTTCTTTTCAAAAAAAATTTAGAAAACCCCAAACAAGTATTCAAAATACTACTTCCGTTTTGCTGAAAATCTTTAAAGTCTTTTATTTTAAAAGAAAAATTAATATCAACATGTCTTTCCCGGACAACGTCATTTAAGAACAGCAGCACTTTAAAAAGTGCAAGAATCCCAGTTTACCTCCTGATGTCAGTTTATGATAACATTTATGACATTAATATAATGGATTATGACCTTTCTTGGCTTGTCTGACTGACAGTTATTCATATATAATGCAGTACTTATCACCTTGGTCCTTCCATAATAATAATCCCTTCAATTTTCTGAGCTGTGTCATCAAAACATGTACTCATAAGCATTGATCTCATCTCTGGGAGAGTAGCACTAGGAGCTCCTTTTGAGCTTTATGTCACCTAAAATCTAGAGTGAAATTGAAGACCAATTGCAGAAAAATACCCTGTCTCTAACTTTATCACACAGTCTGCATAATGGCCCTTATGATTTTAAATGATTTACTGAGTCCTGTCAAAATGCTGTGCCTTTCCGTGGTGGAAGTTATTGAAGTTCAGAAATGCCATTATTCTGTACAACTGGAGCGATCTTGAGGAAATACACAATAGATGGTGTGCTACAATTACTTACCTTGACCTTCTTTTAATCTCCTCAGGATAGACAGAATAACATATATTTTCTTCAACATTTAGAGTGAAAATTTTCTGTGTAATTTCTCTCTGCTTTCCTCATGCAAAAGTAAAAATTTAGTAAAAAATGCCCGTTTTTACTAAACAGGGTGTCAAGATATCTTTTTAGATTAGAAGTTTTGCATGAATCATATGTAAAAGGTATAAGAGGAAAGTGAAAATTTTATATGTTTCCAAGCATCGACCAATTAGCAAATACTAATGAGGTTTCTGTGGATAAGGGGTCACTCAGAAATCCTGGATTAGACACCAAGGCCTGTCACAGCCCAGCTCTATAACTATGTTCCTTGCCTGTTTGGACTGGGCCTCCCAGTCTGCTCAGTGGGCACCAAGACCTTCTCTACCATCCTCTGGGCATGGGAGTCGGGCTGGGGCTGTTGCTGTGGCAAGCACAAGATGTTCATGCTCCATGGTCAGGTCTGCTATGTACTACAACCAGCTTATCATTCAACTCTATTCAAACAAACCTGGGAATTGCATGAAACACCTTACAGCAGCAAGGCAAGAGTGGGAGCAGGAGCTTGCTGTGCATGGAGATGTCACCTGCATCTCCCTGAAACGTGGCAGGCTGTGAGTGCAGCCACAGCAGCATGCGGTCTGTACATAGTACAGACATTCCCAGGCATGCAAGGATCCTTCAAACAATAAATATTAAAAGAAGCATTATGTCCTTAAGCCAGCTGAACAATTCCATAGGCCTTAGAGCTGCACAGAGATGGGACATTCCATTCACAACGGGGCTCTGCTTCCACAGCCTGGCATGCCTGCCTCTCCCGGGAGGGCTGAGGCTCTCCAGCCCTCACTGTTTCCCTGGGGCTATGTGTCATCCTGGCACAAACAGCCCATTTACAGGAATGTCAAGTTCAAGCAAGGATAAGCCTATGGCACTGCAAGGCAGCCCTGGCACATATCTGTGACTACACTGATGCCTCTGTCTTCACCCAGTATTTTGTCAAGAATGTGACATGCTTTTTTTTGTTCCTAATTATTTTTTTAAAATACACCAGCATTGTGGCAGGGCAGCTGCATGCAAGGCAGGAGTAATGCTGTTTTGTGGGCAGAAGAGAGGTGTTCTGGTGCTCAGCTGTCACCTTCTGAAGCTGCCTTCCACATTCTGAATGAAAATGGTTCGTCAGCGACATATCCTGGGCTGGCTTTTCAGGCTGGGTGCTGATGAGCAGCCATTTCTATCCCTGGGCCTGGTGATTAGTTTTATTCTGCTGAGAGACAAGTACTTGGACAGTTGTCACTGTTTCTTTGAAAAATGTGTGCATGCTTTCTTGGGCTATCAAATGGGACATATGGGAGCTGGATTCCATCTTTCATTAGATCTTGGAAATTGTGTCCTCCTGAGGCAATTAATTAGCATGATGTTCTTGGCTGCTAATGTTTGATTTCAGATTTCAGTGGCAACAGACTTGGCAACAGATTTTATGAGGATGGTCTAATGGTGTAGGTTATTAGCTGTGGCCTCCACACAGCTTTCTTCAACCCCTCATCTTTTGCAGAGTTCCCTTAGGTGTGCAGACAAGTCCCATGGGTTCTGTCCATGTCTTAGCTCTCTCTTTGAAAATTAAATATAACAGCACTTTCCTGCTTCACAGGACAGGTGCAGGACAGATTGCACCACAGCAGAGGCCAGGCAGCACTGCTGCAATCCTGTGTCACCCCAGCTCCATGATGGAGAAGATGTTCTGCAAAGCTTTTCTTTGATCCTTCCACAGTTTAGGGCAAAATCATTTACAGTAGAAATTTGTCAAATGAACACATTTCTATTTGTTTACTTTCATTTTGTCCACTGTAGATACCTGCAGGCTGTACACAGTGAGCTATTTGATGTAGGCTCATAGGTAAGGCACAGCCTCTCAGCTGGTGTCTTCCATGTGTGATCATTTCCAAACTATACCCTTCTGAAATCAATGTGATATACAGCAAAACCACACTTCTAACCTATGAATACAATCCAGAGATATAATCTAGACTGTTTGCTTTGGTTTTATTACCTCAATTATATTCATAATCTGATATAATTTTAACAGTTCATGGCTAGAAAACAATATTAGTTACAACTCACGAAAATGTTATGTCTCTCTCAAAGGGAGACCCAAGCAAAATACAAAATATCTATCGAGTACAGCTATACAGTAGATAACAAATCCTCTGTGAGGAAGAATACATGCTTTTCTTTAGTATCCTCTACACAATAACAGAGGGCTGAATTTTCCAGGGCAATGGAGAGGATGAACCTATTTCAGAACACCAAAATGCTAGTGACATTTTATAGGTGCATTTGTTAGTACTGCTGCGAATAAGTTGTTGTGTGTGTAGGAGCTTGCTTAAGTGGTCATTACTGTATGTGATTTCAACTCACAAAAGGCATTTCAGAAACTTGTTTGAAACATTTGTGCTTCTACCCTGCATTTAAAATAAAATTAGTCCACGATCTTAATTTAGGTAACCTTTGCAGTCACAAATATACAATCATGTATACAATCACACACTTGTAAAGCATGTATGAAAGGCATTAGACAGAAGAAAAGAATGAAGATAGGAAGAGTGTATCACTAAACAGGATCTGCGTTGTTTGATATTCCTCCCAGATAGCTCATTCCTGTTTAAATGGAATGAGAAAATGCAAAATATTAAATGTAGTATTGCCTGTTTTCACCTGATGCAGCCGGGAGTTCTAATTCAAATGCTCTGAGATTGAACTTTGTATTCATACCTGCCAGACAAACTTTTATTAATTAAAACCAACAAAAATACAAGCAGGGTAGCTGAATAAATGAAATTGAATTTATCCTATATATTCAATTTACTAATGGCATGCTTTTTAAAACTTTTTGCTACCCTTATTATCCCATGTTATCTTATTGCATTGCTTTTCAGAATCCCTTATTCCTCCTACCAATTCAAGATGCATTTCCACACACCCAGCACTCATCTCCAATGCACTGGCTTTCAAACCGTGTCTTTTGCAGACCACCAGGAAGGAATCTGCAGAACACTGGGTGAAAGACACTTATTGTGCAACTAATAAGGAAGGTTGAAATACCATTAAAATTCTGACTTGTGCTTTAAAATGCCATCAAATTCTGAATTAGGGCTCTGCCTTGCATCCCCGCTGCACAATTGCACTTAAGTACTGCCGACACTTCCATGCGATCGCAGGCTGCCCGCAGCAGCTGAGCCACACAGGCACTTTGGACCACTACAGCTTTTTGCTCAGGCTCCTGAGCAAAATGGCTTTTCTGGGAGCTCATCACCATCAAGGCTACAGAAGAAAGCACCGAGCTAAAAGTTTAAGCTCTGAATTATGCTGATAGTTTTACTTCAGCCCCTCACATACCGCTGTCTTTGAAGCCATAGGACCTCCCTCCCCATTCAAATATTTTGTTTTGGCCTCAAACTTACACTTGCCCTGAAATTATTATCAGACGACAAGGACAAAGTAAAATGCCTAAAAAGTGAATATTTTATCAATCAGTTTCAAAAATTGAGGAGAAAAGGTATATCATATTTCATACTCTTCTTTTAAATCACTGATATGAAAGCATTTGGTGAGTGGGTACCACATCTATATGATCAGACCAAGAATCTTCAGTTGACACTTGGTTGATGTGATGGAACCTTAAGATCTGCTGTATAGATGGGAGTATAAGTTTGAAAATTAAGATCCAAAGAAGCTGCATGAGAAAAATCCTTATGATTAAAAATTGAAGAATATTGATCTACATTATTGACTAACAATTGTAAATCTATCATTTTACAGGAGAGTTGCTTTCTAATTTGTGCACAAAAATCTTCAAAACTATTGACTCTTTTCTGTACAGGTTTTAAAAATATATTTAACTGGATATAGCATAAATATTTTTGCATGTTGATTATGGGGCTAAACTAAGCAATACCAGCACAAGAAAAAAAAAAAAGGGGGCAAAAAAGCATGCCATATATTACAGTAGAATTGCTTACAGAGCCAACAGCCAGCCTGAAGGGAGTTGCCCTTATGACAAATGTCCATGCATAATGTAAACCCTCTTTTTGGTGATGGTGTAGTAATTTCCATTGCAAGTGGGTATTATATTTTTAATTGATTCCTAGCAGCAAAGTCTGTAACCTTCACTGATACGTGTCCATTTCACAAGGTTATTGACTTCTGACATATCTTGTTAGATGTTATAATGAGACAGGGTTTTTTTGCACAGATTGATGTCTATTGATATTACATTAGTTCATCAAGGTTACAAATCACACTGCATTGCACTACATTTCACATTTTCTGCATCATGACAAAAGGTTTATAATATTCACTCTGGGACATATAAAGTGCCTTCCGCCCATCCCTTGGATAAATAATTTAAGAAATTGTTGGGAAATCATACCTAATTAGTAGGATCTGCACTCAATAAGTGCCCTTTGATTTAAATTGTATTTGTATTTTGATAGGTATTGATTTTAGGAGTAGGAGAAATGAATAATACATTTTGCATTTCTCCAGTGTTCACAACAATAATCTGACAGAAATAATGGAAGAACACTCCTGGAAGCAGCCTCTTTGGGGACCTGCATGCCTTTCCCTAGAAAGCCCATGGGACAGTTAAAGGCACTCCTGTGTGGAATGGCCTGATCCCCTTTTCTCCCATTGATTTGCTACATAATCCTGGACAAATCACTCAGCCTCTCAAAGCCTCTCCTTTTCCATCAGCAAAATGGAAACAGAATGGTTCCTCATCAGTTTGCAGATGGCCACAAGACACATGGAGAAAAACAGATACATCCAAGTGGGTATTATACACGTCCAAACTGGCACTGCCACATGGAGCCAGCAAGTGAGGCTTCCTGTGGGCACAGGAGACTCTGGTTCCCCACAGCAGGACCCACGGTGTCACCATGGAGCTCTGAGAGCAGCGTGGTGGAGCTGGGCAGCACAGAGAGAACACACCCTGCCAGCCTCCTTCTGCGCTCAGGTCTGCCAGCAGCAGAGTTCTGGTCGGTTTGGCTACTCGCTTTCCCAGGTGAATCCATACAAGACTAATTTGGTTTTCTTTGGATGCTAATCCCACAGAGTGAGGAGGGAACAAGGTGAAGTTGTACCATGCAGATAAGCTGGGTTACAGGCTGGTATCTTCCCGAGGCAGTGCAGCTCAGCGTGCAGGTAGGCAAGGGTGCTTGCATGAGTGGCCAGGGGTGAGCAACACAGACAGACAAAAACAGCTCTGAGGCTGAAAACAAATCAGAATATAGAGGTATTTACAAACACCGATTTCCAACACCCCAGCAGCTGTAACAAATGCAGTCTTTATGAGATAACCATAATTATAGAAAAGCTTTATTTTTGGTTTGGTTTTCTTTCACCCAGTATGCCAGCTCTGATTTGAAAGGAAAACCATAGGCTCAACGGTGCAACACAATAAACCATGGCATCAAAGCAAGCATCAAAGTGGCCCCTTGGCTGCTGGCAAAGAGTACAGTCATAAGAAAAGAGACAATGAAAATACAATAAGTAGAAATAGCGCTTTTTCCCCATAACATAAACACCATAGACATTCTTTTAATACAAAGAGAAGCAGGATCCAATGTGACAGCTTTATATTTGCCAAGTATCATGGGAGGACTGTAAAATACATCCTCCCCAAACCAAGCCAAAGGAGCAGAACGAGCCAAGATGTTCTCGTCAGAACAAAGACATCCCTTTCCTTAGGTCTCAGACAGTTAGCAGGATTAATTTTGCTTTTTATTTATTTTAATCATCATCTCTGTCTCATGCTAGCTTCAGCAAGATGTGCCAAAATATCTCTTAGTGCCTGTCTATATAGGTGCAGTCCACTGCACCAAAATCACTTCATGGTTTTCAAATAACGGAAATTATATTTAAAACATTTTTTGAATATATAACGTAAAGATTCTCAAGTAGACAACTGAGAGCCAGGACTGTGCAACTCTGAATCCCTCTGACAGAGGGATTGCTGTCACATGGAAGAGCAGACAACTGGTATGTGTTTGTATCCTCAGCCGCTCACAGGGGGAGATTTAAATAATGTGTAGTGGGTTCCTTTGTGATGCTTTTCCTTCTCCCTTTTTTCAGTTATTATTTTACATTATTTTAGAAGTATCACCTATACATTAAGCCTTATATTCATATAATCATGAGTGACATGCAGCTTTTCTGTCTTGCCCTTCTACTTTCATGCAGATTTAGAGAAATTGAGGCCTGACAACCCGCAGCTGAGGTAACAGGAGCAAACAGCTGAAAGCATAAGAATGGGGCTGCTCAAATATATTTCTACCCTTCTCTCATTCATCTGAAGAATTTTCGTAGGAGTCTTAGCCAGTAAAACAGCACCCATCACTTTTAAGTTCCCAAGCAGCAGGGGCACAGGGAGAACAAGTATCAGAAAGACACAGTCTTTATTCTTATGCCTGCTGTGCCCTCCCAGATGCAGTAATTCACCCTCTTCGTATCTTTTCATTAAAGACAAGTGATATTTATTATCCTGAAGTATTTTTAAAGAAAATGAATACTGGAGAAGATCTTACTTATTTCACAAGAAATTCTGCTTTCCATGTAAAATGTAATGATTTTCCATGTAAAACTAATGATTGTAATAAGTTTCATTTTAAGGCAGGTCCCTCCTGGGTAACCTCTCTAGTAAAGTCTGATTCCAGGTGAAGCCAACACAAGAACCATATTTGCTTTTATGAATGGTGAAATGGCCCATGAATCTCAAATAGTATTGCACCCTCTGTTTTATAAATATTTGATGTGTTTTTCTTCAGTAAATGCATATATTTTGCTTTTTGAATCTCAGGGCCCCTTTTGAGCTGTGTGGCTCGTAGAATGTTAATAGAGAAATAGCAACATGAAACTGAAAATAAATGCTTTTAACAAACAGGGAAAGTATATTTCACCAAGGAAAGTGTGGTTTAAAATGAAACAGACTCCTGCAATGTCTAAATCCTGCATATTTTTTGCAGAGCATGCCACAGCTATTGACATGCTGTTGGTTTTATATGTCCCAGGATGCATGAATTATTACTGTCATTTGACATTTTATATTCCTAGTTCCATAGCCTATAGCAACACTTACCGTCAGCTGTGGTAGACTATAGCAGACCTCTGGCAATGCCTCTTATTGATCAAGCACTGCTCACTGTTTGCCTGCTCAGTAATGCAAAGACATCCTAATTCTCTAAGACAGAAAACCCACAAGTTACTGCGTTTGGGATTTCTAGTCCTTTCAAGAGACCCAAGACACGAAACACAGATTACAGATACCTTCTCCCCCATTGGGAGGCAAACTGAGTTATCTCACAAGCTTTAGGTACTACAAAAGAAAGCACATTGCGTGGTAATACCAAACAGAAAAGCAGGGTGCTAACGAATGGTGCTAATATAACTGGTTATGAAAGGGACCTCAGGAATGAGAGAGGTGTTCTGCTGAGAGTCAATGGAGTTGTGCTGCCAGCTTTATTAACTTCTTTATAAAGGACCTATAAAAAGTAATACAGTGAAAAATTATGTCAGAAATGCTTGTGCTTATGATTTGAATAAAGGTAAATTCACCCAGCCCTTACTTAGGTGAAATTCTCCCAAGGCAGCAGGAACCTGAGTTCATGTAAATAACAAAACAGAAATTGCAGATCACAGGGCAGTAGAACATACCACAACTGACCATGTAAAGACCCAGTGCAGCAGTGACTGGTTTCTGAGCCTAGCAAACACATCCTCAACACCCTCTTGAATCAAGGGAAAGATGACCTACCCTTGGCATGGGACAAGTCCTGTCAGGTAATGCAGCTCACCACAGCAGCAGGTCAACCTCAGCCTCTGCCTCGAGGAGCTGGTTTATCACCTGCTGCCTTCTCCCAATCCACACTCTCTCCTCCTTCCAGGGAGCAGCCATGGCCCCGGCAGGGCTGCCCAGCACAGCCCTCTGTATGAGCAGGTCAGCAGTGAGCAGAGGCTGTGTTCACCTGCTGCTGCCCAAGGGCTCCTCAGTGAGTCAGCTCAGTGGGAGGGTGATGGCCAAGCCCTGACAGTGGTAGGCTCCATGTCTGCACGCCCTTCCTGCCCCAGCCAGTGCACTGTACAGGGGTGGCCAGGAGCCAGCTCTGACCCACACCTGGGACCTCTGTCCAAGTTGTGACAAAGCCAAGGTAAGGGACATGCTTAGCTTGGCCAGCCTGAACCCACCAGAGAATTTATGCAAGACCAGCTTGGTTTTTGCCAAGACTCACAGCTGCCTATCCTCAGGGTCTAGTCCCTGGGAGCATCCTGGCCCTGTGCCCTGGGCCCTGCACAGGTCACGGCTCACACTCAGGGCACCAGCGCCCACATATTCCTGGGGCTACCTGCTCAGGGACTGAAACACTCCAGTAACAGCCCATCCACATTTGCTTGGCTAAGGATAAGCTTGGATGTGGTGCTTGTGTGGTGAGTATCCAACCCAGCATCCAACAGTACCCTATCCCAGCTGGTTGTGAAGCCCCACATGGGGAGAGGGGCCTGAGGGCCTTCCCTGCTTCCCATCAGACCCAACTCGCAGGGTGTTCCAGATCTTGAATCTGACCCCTGCAGCCCAGTCCCTTCAGATTGTGGCTTTGCTCCTCACTTTGGCCGCAGAGACAGTGGCTGCAGCACCCTCCTGGCATGCTCTGCTGGTCTTCAGGAAAGGGCTTTTCCTGCAGCTATTGCTTTTTGTCCCACAGCTTTGAGCACAAGAGTAAGCCTGAAGCACAGCAAAGGGGCTTCCTGCTTGCATTGCACCTTCTGTTCATTCTCTCCCACTGTTCAATCCTTTTGCTTCCCTTGCCTGTCCCACCAGTGTTACTCTGACACAAGGGACCCCCAGCATCTTTTATTCCTCGTTGAATCTCTTGGAAAGCACCATAAGGTCATGAACCATTTCCTCCAAACACTGACTGCATCTGCTGCCTTAGCACAATGATGGAGTTGCTTATACAGTCCAAACTTCCTACAGTGAAAAGCCACACCTTTTCAATTTATCCAGTGAGGTTTTATGATCACTTGAAATACAGCAGCACGGCTCTGGCCCCATAACATCTTCAGAGCCACTTAACAGCACAGCCAAAGAGCACGATTCCAGTTGAGCTCAGCTGAGCACAGAAGGTGACTTCTGGTGCTGGAGCACTTCATCACTGGGGTAAGACAGGCTGGTGAGGCAGGCAGCATTTGACTTGCAAAGCCTCTTTCTTTCACATCCTAATAGGGCAGCACGGCTGCACGTGAGTTAAACCCTCGCCAGCAAACAAAAACATTTTGCTTTGCCAAAACGTTACAATGGTGATTTTGTTCCTGTCTTTTGAAGGCATGAGATTTAATAGACAGATCCTGTCAGCTCCTCAGGCAGCCTGAAGTGACAAAGGCCATTGGCATTCACACAGTCCCACTGCCTTGACTGCACAGCTCCTCTCCAGTTGACTTCTCCCAGGGAGAAACCAGTTTTCTGCCTCGCCCCTGGAAATGGTGGAAAGTGCAAACTCCAGCAGGCTAAATGCTGCTCTTCTCTGCTTCATGAGGCTCAGCCCACTGGCCTGACATTCTTGTGGTCAAATCTGGCAGAGCAAACATCTGGAACATGCAAACAAACCCCCTAAATTCAGACACCTGGTCATAACAAGGACAAGGGAGGGTGTTTGTGCTGTGGTTCATCATCACTAGGGTGGGAAGAGCTGCATTCCAAGCAGGACAGTCAGAAAAACTGCTACAGGCACTGGTGGGACAGGACGGAAGTGGCACAGATTGCAGGGCCAAAAGCAGCCTTTGGTGCTTCATGACAGTGCAATATGTATGTAGGTATTTAGGTTTAGAAATACACACACTTACACACATGCTCAACTGCACATCATATGTATGTATGGGTGTGTGTATAGGTGCAGGTGATGGTATCCTACATTTTCAGTGCATCATGTCCATCTGTGCAAAAAGATCAAAACTCCTGTGGATAATTTATCAACTGAAATGGGAATTTTACAGCCGTCCAAATCCTTACTTTTGAATCTGTCAGTGGTTTTTTTGCAATTTGGGAAAAGTCTAATTTTGACTTATTTACATCAGTACACTTTACTGAGTAAGAAGGACTAACTCCTGCCATGGTTTCCTCTGAACACTCATATGAAGAAACAGAATTACTGCATTTATACAAACACCAGATGTAGCAGTTTTAATAAAAGCAAATGCCTTTAAATAAAATACTTCATATAATTTGATTTATTTGTAGTCTTGCTTCTAAGATTAAAAATATCTACTGTCTTCCCATGATCAATAATCCAATTTTTAAGGGGCTGTTACTTTCATTATAAACATATAAAAGCAATCCAAGCTACTAAAACCCTGTATACAGACACATTGTAAAAGTCAAACTACTTTTTACCCAGCAGGCAAAAAAAGAGACATAAACAGGTCTGAATTGTTGGAGGCATAAATATTTTAGACAGACTAGAAAAATCTTTGGGAATTTGAGACCATAATTAAGCCCCTTAGCAGACCATTCAGTAAACCACAGCCTGAAGGATCCAGTGGTGGGTACCAGTTGTGGAATGAGACATTGAAAGGGTGTAAAAGGCAGTGCACCCTCTTCACCCGGGGACTGTTCATCTGTCAAACAGGTCACAAAGTCAAGAATGGCTTCATAGGTGTGCCACAAGCATTCCCTGCTCCTGTCTGCAACATGGTGTGCTTCAGCTGACAGAAGAAAACAGACAAGACACATTTCTCCTTTGTCTGCAGCCAGCTGGGCTTTCTTCCTCTCTGTTTCCACCTCTTTCTGCCCACCTCCTTCATCCCTCATCCAAGCTCTGTAAGCTTCCTATTATCCTAGACATTAAATCAATTTGTGTTAAACTATTACTGTGGTAGATGCTCTTTCTGTCTTCCTACTGCTCAGTAGGAAGTAGACTTAGTGGTGCCACCCTAACTAATGAAAGTTTATTTAAGAACAGCTCAAACCCACTAAAAATTAGTAGCTTGATCCCACAGACCTGTACTTAAGCCTTCAAGCTCCAGCCTGGATTGATCACCATGGTGTCCAAGAAAGTGCTCTTGGCAGACCCCACACTGTCTCAGATGCATCTTTACATACATTAGTTGCATTAAATAAATCATTATCACTGCACCAAACTACCTTCTAGCCTCATCAGGTTAAAGTTCCAGGACATGCTTGGGACTACTCTGCATTGCTGATATCTGTGAAAGTGCCACTCACAGAGTCACCCCGAGCTAGACACTGCAGTCAGGCTCACACAGCAACTTGGAAGCACAACAGTATTTTTAACATCCCAGAAACAATTACTGCATCATCTCTCTTTATGGCTTTCCTGGAATATTCTTTTTATTCTTTGGTTTGTACAAAGCACTGTGTATAGGACGTTAACTCTGTCTGCTCAGACCTGATGGGTTATTGCTGCTCAGTGAGGAACACACTTCCTCTTAAACATGATTTTAAAATTGCATTGATGATGAGGAAAGCAAAGCACAAATTGTGATCAGAGCACTTATCAGATCTCTACTCTTTGTGTAAGGGTAGGCAATGTTTCTGATTACCAGAGGACAAGTGTACTGGTCTCTCCAAAACACAAGATTTACAGAAGATATGCTCTTAACTCTTGCTAGCCCAAGTCCAGAATTCATTCTCAACAGGTTGGAAATGCCAAGCCAAAATCTTTCAAATCTTATCTTAACCTAGCTTTTATGAAGGCTGAATCTCATTGACAGGTCTGGTTTTACTATCAGTAGAAGGGCAAAACTCCTCAGGTTGCTCTTTCACAAGGACACTATTAGTTTATTCCATATTGAAGTTTATTGGACTTTGGCTTTTTATAGGGCAGCAGCAAGCAATTGCATGGAACACGTGTTTTCATTGTCCCCATCTGTAATTGTAAGAAGGTACAATGAGAGCAGAGATAGTGTATAAACACCTTACAAAATGATCTTTGCACTTTGATAAGGATGCATTGATTTCAGTCATCTGGTTATCACTGAATCTTTATATGAAATCACTTTATATGAATGTATATTTTATTTTAAATACTTAGCTCCTCTAAATCACAATCCTTGATATTTTTTTTTCTTTTTGACAGTAGCAAGAAACATCAGCTAGCTCTCATCTTAGGAAAAAAAAATAAAAAGAGGACCTACAGCCCAGTGTGCGGCCAGATAGGACATTACTTCATCATTTGTCACGGTTTGGTAAACAGTAAACCTGCTGAGATTTAGCTGGGAACTGGTGCTTACTCATGTTCCTTGTAGACCTCAGGCCAGCTGAACGTGGATGAACATCAGACAGTGCCTGTGACCAGCAGCAGCTTATTAGGGCAGCCATGGGGCACAGGAGCCCCTGTGCTCGCCTACGTTTCAGTCCCTTGTCTCCTTTTGCTTCTCTTTCCTTTCTGCTTTTTTCCCCATTTCTTCTCTTTGTCTGCTGCCTCCAGTCATTCCTTTCTGCCCCGTTCCTCCTCTCTTTTCCCTTTGCTCGGGTGTTCTGTCCCTCTCCTCTGCTCCCTTCAGGAGAGGAGAAGTGGGTAATGCTGTAATTTAGCACTGATTTCTTACCTAGCCTGGGATAAGCAGCAAAGAAGTAAGGAAAAAAAAGGTATTTTGTTTGAAAAATCAGGTCCTGATTCAATCCCTCAAAAAAAATAAATCAATTGCAGTTTTTAATAGGTGTTGGATCACAACTCAAGGTACCACTCCTTAAATGCAATAATGAGTCAGCTCGTTCTAGAAGTTGCCACATATGGAAAACATTTTTCCGGTTATTCATGAACAATTCTACAAAATTAATCACAACCATTATTTAGAGAGCTCTGTCCCATTGACTTCGCCATTATTCAATCCTCTTGTTTTTCAAACCTATTCAAACCCTGAAAATAACGACTTCTATTAACATAAGCACATCTTTCTGAACATTTTTAAAATGTAGTAAACTCTTGGTTTCCTGCCTTAAGTCACACAAAGGACAAAGCAATAAGAGCTAACAAGAGTTCTCACAAAAACATTAGAGAGGCTACGGTGCTACTATCATGTTTTTAATATGAGATAGGGTTCCGCACCTCAGATTTAATGGACACAGAATAGTTGCAAGTACAATGGCATTTGGATAACAACATTTAGAAGCATGAAATTACAAGTGTACTGACAGGTTTTTCTGTGCTTCCTCATAGCACAGAAGCTGCTGCTCTTTGTCCCCCACATCCCTTGTGTCAGAAGCAGCCCAATACTAATAAATCTCGAATACACTTTTGAGATTCATAGCAAGGGCTGCAACACCTGGGTGGAATTTATAAACACATCTTAAAATTGTTTCTGCGTCATGCTGGAGAACAGACACAGAAGGAAAGGTCTCTTTGCCCTGTTACTGGGTATCATAAATGCAAATACCTTCCTTCCTCTGCCTGGGATGTGAGCCCTGATATGTGCGGTTCTAGCTGGACGTGAAGGGGGGCAGTTTCCCAACCCTTGCTGGAGCAGCCCTGGGCAAAACTGCATGTCCCTTGTGACCAGTAGAGATGGGGCAGCCCTGCAATGCCTTTTTCTAGCTCACTTGGGCAACCAAAGACCTTTTTAGGACATTTACTGTAAGTATTTATGTAAGGTAGCAGTAGGGCTTTAAAATCTGGCAGTGCCTAGAATTCACAGGCCTCAAATCTGCTACACAACTAAGATTTGGGGTTAGATTTCTTTTTAGGCATTTACATAACCTCGAAATTGCTTTTCTCAGAGCTGTCAGTCAGAGAGGTTCCAGCATAATTTCTAAAACATTAGGGAGTTCCATACCCAATGTACAGCAATCCGTTTGGATCCAAAAACTAGAACATGCTGTAGTAAACAGTTTTTTCCTGATCTCATTTCATGTAATTGGGCAGGAAAACTGAGGTATCAGAGGCTTGAATCCTGCCTGGAAGAACAGCGCTGGGCAGGGAGGGTTCTGCATGGGTTACAGTACTGGATTGTGACTCCTCAGCTCATCAGAGCAATTCCCTCTACCTTTCTTCACCCTTCTGGCAATCTGGTGTCCCCAGCTTTTCACTGAGCAGCAGGTTAACCCAGAGAATTGCAGGGATTCGTTTAATGCAACAAAAGCTTTTGTCTTGTGAAAATCAGGCTTAAATCATTGTATGAATATATCCTCTGGAAATCATAGTCAGTCTTTGAGAGCTTTAGAGTAGCTTTTTGGAATCCATGGGTAGAAAGATTGGAAGTTCCTAAAGAGAGAGGTCCTTAGCTGCAGTTTCTTTAACCAAGACTTCTCTCTCATGATTTCCAGTGAGTTCCTGCTCTCATATTCTAAAGGCAATACCAAATTTCTAGGAAAAAAAAAAATCACTAAACTTTAAAGAGTACATTAGTGTAAATAATAGTATAAATATTTACCATAGAAAATAACTTCCTGGCTTCCTCAGTTTCCCTGCATGGAAACCCTCTCACACCACACTGTGCTGTCTGCACAGGCAAGAGAAAACCCAAGCTGGAGAGCTGGGAGCACCCTGCTGGTGCCACAGAGCCCCATCCTTTGGGCCGGGCAGGGAGGAGCCGCTGCCCCGGGAGCTCTGTACAGCTCCCGGAGCCCTGCACTGCTCACGGGTGACATCCCTGCCCATGCTGGCCAGGCCTCCCTCCCCAGCACCGAGCAGGAGTGCTGGGGCACTGGCTGTCCCCAGGCATCCTCCAGGCAGAGCCACGCTGAGGCAGAGCAGTGCCAACACTCAGCACCACGCCCTGAGATGAGGAGCAGTGGCGTGGGGCAAACCCAGCATTGGCCTTGAGCACGTGGTTAAGTGTTGTTTTTCTGGGGGTTTAGGTTGTATCTCTTCATGACAATAATCCACCACACCCACAACTCCCTGAGCTCCCAAATGTCCTGGCCCCAGGTGACCCCACCTGGCCCTCTGTGAACCCCTTCCACCCACTGCACACACCTTGTGTTCAGCAGTTCCTTGTATCCATTAACCTGTGCGTGCACAGAGCTGTTGTCCTGCCAAGAACTTTTCCTTCTGTAGGAGACCCATTTTTCTCCCCCCTTTTTTCCCTTCAGCTTAAAGAAATAAACAGAAATAAAGAAAAATAAGGGGATTGTGAAATTACATTTACCACCTGCATATTTATGTGGGGGAAAACATTCTCACCCCACCCCACTCAGACTTCCACGCTGTTGTAAAGGTACTGTGCTTGACCCTGGGGAGCTGGCAGTACCTTTCACACTGCCATCTTACTACAGCACCTAACTCCAGGCAGCACTGGAATATTGCAGTTATTCTGTTCATGTGTGCCTGCACATACAGGTGCACACCTGACTGCATTCTTAAGAATACACAGCTGTATTCTTAAAACAAGCATGTTCAAATTGCATCATATTAATGGAGTATCTTTTGGCTTGAAAAAAGAGTCACCTATTTTATATCCCTTATCAATCATGATATCTAAATTTGGAGCATCCAGGTAGCATACTCACTGATTTCTCAGTCAGCCTCCTGTATTTTCATTCTGACAGTATTTTTCAACCCCAGCACCAAGAGGAAGAGCAAGTCATGATCTGACACGTTAAAAACAAGAGCAATTGCTCATGTACCCTGTGCAGCAGAACTGCCATTCCACTGGGGAAAGCCTGACAGCCTGCAGCTCTTGTGCAGGCAAGACTCCCACAGAGGGGAGCACGACTGCATGTCCCTAACACTGTCACACCAGTCTCACTGTTTGGGGACAGGCTTTTCTGCATGGACAGCACTTGGGTATTTTGTTGTAAAAGAAGAGAAATGCCTAAAATACCAAACTTCCCAAAAGCTGTCAATAATAATAAGAATAATAAGTCAAATCAGCATGTTTTGGTTTTCTATATAAGGCTACGTTGAACTATCAAAGGATGATAGATCTCTCTCTCCTGAATAGAGCCAGGCAATGGCTCTTCCCATATCTCAGATTAGATGGGTATATTCATATCCCAATACTTGTTCTACATATGTATGGTTTAATGTCCTTTTTGCAACTGAGGTTCCAGCTGGGGTGGCCTACCCCTCAGAGTAGTTTCAGCCAATGCTCATGTAACATCACAAACTCATCAGGGTTGCCCTGCATGTAGGCTGCTTTAAGAAACTTTGGTTTCCATTTTTCATGCTGTCCTGTCTTTCTTTCCCCCACTTGCACCTTGGCACAGGGAGCAAACAGAGCAGCACAGGCTGTAGCGTGCTCCTATACTTAGTTCCCTGAGCACAAAGCAAAGATGCAAGAGCCTGGAGCAAGGATCTGTCCTGAAAGAGGCCGGTATGGAATTTGTCACCAGATACATGAAGCTGCAGATTTTTATTTTTTTTTACCCTGCAGGAACTCTAAATCAAAATATCTAGAAAAAGTGCAATTTAGTAAAAATTGGATCATCTTTTTCATCATTGTTTTCATCTCCTGAATCCTTGCAATAGCATTTTGGAAAGAGCTTCTCTGAGAGACAAAGGTTTTGTCCTGGGGAGCCACTGCCCAGCAAGGGCAGACCCCCTCCTGTCACCCCCAGGCAGCAGATCCATGCCACCCCACGTCCTGGCTTCCCCTGACCCTGTGCCCAGAGCACCACACTTCATCAATTCACACAGACATCAGCATCTGCCTGAGTCCAGACATCCAAGAAGCACCAGGAAGAGCAGACATTGCAATGTTTAAATTTGCTAACAAATAAAACAATGCATGGCAGCAATGTTCCAAAGGAAAGGTAAAACTCACAGCTGGAGCAGGCTGTAGGGTGGTGGCTCTGTGCACATTGCAGCCTCCATCCTGCTGAGAGGGGACGTGGCAGCTGCCTGTGCCTCTCCTGTGGGGGTCAGCTCGGACCTGCCTGTGGCAGAAGGGGTGCCACACAGCCTGGCAGTCCCCCTGCCACCAAGGCAAGCCACAACTGCTCCTGCCATCACTGCTGCATTGCTTCCAGCCATTAAAATATTGCTCTGCAGGCTTGGATTTTCATGTCAGGATCTAAGAGCTACAGAATAACCCTACAAACCAAATTATATGGCTGAGACCCTCTTTCCCCACCAGGGCAGAAACAATTTTAACCCCCATTTGTCCTCTAGCAGTCTTTTCCTACAGGTGAGTGGCCCACAGTGCTTCATCACAATTAACTATGACCATGGCTTTTAGAAGCAATTTGTTTTCAATTACCTCCTTCAGGCAAACCTGAATAACTACCACCAGTTTTTCACATTTCTTTCTGCTGCCAAGCCTGTATCAAAGTGCTCAGAGCTCATCAGCTGTCGATCCTGCAATATTCCAAAAAAGGCATCAGATGCCCCTGGTGAAGGCCAGGGTAGCCCAAACCCTGAGTTGCTTTGCTCAGCACAGATCCTTGGGCATGGACAGAGATTTCTCCTCAGTGAGAAGTGCAGGTCTTAGTGCCAGAGAGACACCCTCATGTCAGCTCTGCTGAGTCCAGGGGAAGTGCACACCCACTAACAAAACCACTACTGCCTGGGGCTGCAGTGCCAGCAGGGGAGTGGCAGCAGCTCCTGCTCAGTCCCAGCTGAGCCCTCTGCAGTGCTGACTGCTCCCAGTGCAAAGGCTGCTCACACAGGCTTGGGCACACGCTGCCTTCCATCCCCGGAGCATCTCCACCACTCTAAGGTAGCAGGGACCAGACTTAAGCTGATCCCAACAGTAGTTCTTCCAAGGCAGGGAAATGAAGAAAGGAAACTGCAGCACACTGTGGATCCTAATTGCATTTGCTCTGCAGGCTCTGAAATGTCAGTCAAACAAATACGCCATTGCCTTTACTGCTCTGCAGTTGCCATTTACTATTTTACTGGGAAATTGTCCAGGAAAGGGATACTACCTAGAAGGGACCATTATGCTAGCACTGGAAACCAGCAATATTTCTGAACAACCCCATGGGCCCATTATCTGTTCCTACACTGCAGAAAGACAAGAAGAGCCAGAGCGAGCCAATTTGTGTTTGTGGTAGCAATTGCAGCAGTAGAGGGGATGGAGACAGCCCAGGACCCAGCGGGCACATCTGAGCCGGTGCACGCTCTGGAGCTGTGACAATTCACACCAGAGAAGAGCGTGAGTCAGTGAGTGAAGAAGAAAAAAAAATCCTAAAATGGGTTCTTTTATGAGCCTGAGTTTCATTCTGCAACTTTATCAGAGTTTTTGAGAACTGGAGTAAACAATATGAAGATGCAGAACATGCCCACTCTCCAGCTCTGTCAGTCCACAAACCCAGTAATTTCCAGGACTTGCAGAGACCATGGGGCAGATGGGCTTTGCTGAAGTAACAAAGCCCCTTTTCACTGGGAACAGTCCCACTAAACCCACCTATTTTTCTCTGGCAATCCCTCTTGCCTTCCAGAGAGCTCAGTTCCTGCTATAGGCAGCTCCTTGATACTTAACTACCACTCTCCTAGACTTGGAGTAAGTGATTGAGACATTTAATATGCAGAATCATTCTGAATCACCCCATTTTACCACTACTTTATTTTTCCTCCAAGTCAAAAAAGCATAACAAAGGGTACTCAGCCCACTTCTACTCACTTTAACCCCCCACCCAATCCCCACAAAGAAACACAGATCTACCTGGACCAGATCCCATCAACTTTTAAGTAAAGCTCAGCCTGTTCTGTCCTTCCCTCTCTTCAAGTAGTTAGTCCCAGAGGGCAGTTTCAGACCTACTTATATATTCAGCCTCGGTGGGCAGGGTGAGCAGGGGGTGCCCAGCACAGGTGGGGAAGAAACCATCCATTGCCAAAAGAGGCAGCTCCCACCCATCTGGAAATCACCTTAGCCAGGAAAACCTGTGCCCTTCACACCAACACCTGTGAAGACTTGCCATTCACAGAAGGTTCAGCAATCATTTCATTTCTGACATTTTTTGGTTTTCATCACGTTGTCCCTGGCACTGAAAGCACAAGTGGATCAATGCTCAGTTAAGCTCTTGTGTTAGGGCACCCTGTCCCTGCTACTGGGGCAGCACTAACAAGGCCACAGAGTGTCCTGCAAGCAGGGCACAGGGATGGGGTCACCACCAGCAGTGCTGTGGCAGCTTTCTGGCACAGGGATGCTGTTCTGCTGTGGGCTGGCAGCTGCATTCTCTGCCTCACAGGGATGTGCACCATGAGCATTCGGTCCCTTCCTAATTCTTCGCATACGTTTTGGCTCTAAGTGTAGTTTCTGCAGACATACAAGCTGAATGAATGCTATTTTTTTTCATTTTAAACAAAACAACTGCCATGTTTTATCACCCCTTTCTCTCCGTCTCTCAGATTGGATTTCTTAAATTCACATGGGTTACACATTTTCATAAACCACATTGGCTGCAGTAAGCTGCGTTTGAATCATCACTTAGAGAAGTGAAGATTTAATTTCATGGTGGAATTAAGGTTGACATTTCCTTTTTATTTACACTACACCAAGGATTAATAAGGTTACTATAACCTTAATCTTTGATAGCTCAACAATAGAATACTCCGGGATTACTGCAAAAGCTGGATTTTAACTCTTTTAATCCCATTATTGTTGATAACCTTATCAACACTGTGCTCCACCACAGAGGTGGAGTGGAAGGACCTCAGACTCTGAAATTCCTTACCATGGAGCAACACTTGTAGTTTAAACAGAAGAGCAAGAGACAGTTGCTTGGTTGAAGCCTGCAGTGAGGTTCACGGTTTGCAGTAGGGCTGCAATGCTGCTTTTAAGCGCCTAGTCAGAGATCTTTGCCAAGAAAAACACTGGTCCAGTGGCATATGTTGGTGGAGCAATGCAAGGTTGCTCTAATTCCCTTACTTTGTTTTTCCCTCCTCCCATGCGACAGCTACTCCAAGAATCAGACTGCCAGTCTGGCAAGTTGAGATCCAGAAACTTACTGCTAATTACCATGTTTACAATTCCCAACCTGTCTGTTGGTGCCAACAATCAAACTGCATCCTCTTGAGTGCACCAAAAGACACTTGCTGGCAGTAGTTTCCTAAGGTTCCAGGCTGGCTACATTAATTACTGTTAACTTAATTTTTGCGTATTGAAAAGCAGCTTTAATTAGTGATTCCATGGATCAAAATCATCCTTTTATGAGTTTCAAGGAATAGCAGCTCAACTTATAGACTACTTACCAACCTGTGAGTCTTTTATTTGGAAACACAAGTGGTAATAAATTTATATGTGGCCTAATAAATAAAATAGGCAAAGGTTCAGTAAAAATCACACCAGGAAAAAAAAGGTTATGCCTTCCCTTTGAATTAAAAGAAGCAGCTCTAAAAAGGCAGGTCGGATATATTTTATCATCTTCAGTAAACATTTGAGAGCACAGAATAAACCACATTATGAAGGTATATCACTGAATCAAAGTATTTAATGAATTTTTTTTAAAAGCATGTATTTTATGAACTCAGTGAAACAGACCCCAAACTCAAATAACTGCAGGGCAGAGCCTGAGCAGAGAGGGTCCCCTTTGTGCCCTGTGAGTCCTAAGCCTGAGACTCCTGAAGGCCATCTGACTACTCAGCTGGGATCCCCTTTCGTTGAGCACACAGGGCTGTGCAGTACCTGGGCACAGGCTGCTCACCAAAGATCTGTGCCCAGGGCCATGCCTGCAGAGCCCACCCAATGCTCACAGTTCCCCCCACCAGCAATAAATTTCTAACCTGGGTGTGCCATGGCAATGGTATTCAATCTCCCTGATGTTGCCTTTAAAATGTTGTTCAGTTGGTAAGAACTGCACTGCACTGCCTCTCTGAAGATGTTTTTCTCTGTTTGCTGCCTGGCATGGAGCTAAAAGACAGAGAGCAGAGCTAGCCCGAGTTCTGCCCGGATGCAGCTTGGTGCTCCTGGGGTGGACAGGCTGCTGGCCACAGCACAAGGCTGCCCCTTGGTCACTCTGGCAGCATGTGCTGCAGCCAATGCCTGTCTGTGCTGAGGCTGCAATCAGTCTCATCTCTTAGGGGCAGTTTGGTGTGTCACAAGCATCTGAACATGGACAGTGTAAAGAGGACCCTGCATTCAGACTAGAGCAGCACCATGCTTGTATCTGCTTATAATAACACTGGTCCTACGTGGCTGTGTAAAGATAGGCCTAGGTGTCTGATTTTAGGCCCTTTTTTCTAAAAACATGGTCTGACTGCTTCCCTAACAGGCTACAGTGAGACTGTCTTTTCTGCCCTGCAGCAGATTCTCCACCACCTAACCAAGACCCAAGACACCAACCAACTTCCCTGCTCTCCTGGCAGCGTTTCACAGGCTGCCAGCCACTGCCAGGCTCCTGCTCTTGCACCACAGTCCCACTCTGTGAGGTTGCAGTGGGCTACTAAGGAAAAGATAACCCAGAGCAAGATTCAGGCATATGAAAAGCAGTGTGGGGTAGGGGAAATAGAGCCAGAGCAGGGAGTAAGCCAAGGAGACAGACACTAAAATCAACAGGCATTTTAACTTACAGGGGAAGAAGGGAAGGAAAATGAATCAGTGCTCCCAGAGGAGGCAGTCTGGATCTACTCTGATCCTAAAGCAAGAGAGTGGAAACAGGCATTTAGGAGCAGTTCATTTATACAAGCTGTACTGAATATACCGAGCAAACTACCGAAGGAGGCAATAAACCTGCATCTTGGAGAATGGTCTAAGAGGAGTTAGATTGGCATTTTAGAGCCAAGAGATATTTGAGGCTGCAAAGGCAAGCAGCAGTGCATGGAGACACGTGGACACAGCTCACGTGGCCCACGCTATTGACGTGTTTTTTCTCCCCAACCCAGCCTGCTGAGCTTGATTACTTACATCTTGTATAACTTACATAGTCTAAAGAGAGTCGGCCAATTTCCACTCAATTTATAATTTAGCAAGCAGAGGAGCTTGATTCTTCTAATTTACATAAAACATACATAAAACTGAAAACAAAATAGCTTTAGAGCATATGGGCAAAGTACACAAGAGCCACAGAGGAAAGCAGGAATGAAGAAGGATACGGAGCAAAAGCACTGTCTGGATTGTGCTTTGCTAAGGGGTTCCAAGTACCTTATTTATGATAAATATCTCACAGACAAGCAAGTTTTCATCATCACAGACACGTGTTGGTGGACAATCAGCACACAGACATACCTAACCAATGCCATGACACTGAATGGGCCTTTTTTACTGCATCTTTCTTTTTCTAAGTAAAGAAATATTGTTGAAAACCTTCTGCAACAGTATGGCAAGACAGCATCAGTGTGTATGAAGGTAGAACTGCCTTCCTCCCATTTCTACTTGGACACGTCCTTCTCTCGTGAAGAAAGGCAGGGAGCTCTCACCCTGTGGGTAAACCCAAGTCAGCATTCCACTTCCTAGGGAGCAGCAATGGGGCTGTGCTCTTGTGACCATTTCTCCTGCATTCCTTCTCCATGACTGCTGGGTTCTGGCAGAGCCAGCAAAGGCATTCTCTGAGAGGAGACACCACCTGCCAAGTGTGGAAGCTGGTATTCCTCCCGTGGCATGGTAGGCTCCAAATCGTGCCTCTCTTCCCCATTTGCCTGAGGAGTCATCCTGGGTACTAACAATAGACTCCATGGAGGCTGGTGGAGCTCAGGCTGCCTCACCAACTTCTGTCTGAATTCAGTCATTTCCAGTGAGCAATGTATAAATAGATGCTGCCTCATTATTGATGTATATTGTGCAAAGGGTTTAGCCAGGGATGAAGCTTGCCTGCTTTCCTTTTATGGATGAAAAGCAGGATCCCAGAGCCTTTATGTGAGATCTCTGCACATGTCAATCAAACCACACCAGGAGGAAGATTCTGTGCTCTTAAGTCCATGTTAAATGGCAGCCACATGGCCACAAGTCCATGGAAACAAAATGCATGCATGTGCACGTGTGTATAGGCACGTTTACAAATAGGCACAACAAAAACAAATGAAAAAAGAATTCTAATGGTTGCAGCCTAATTTTTCTATTCCTTTTCAAATCCCAAGACCAGGTTGTAGTCTGGGCTACTCTGACGCAAATCTCATTTGACATGGTTATAAACCAGTGATTTGCACTAATGGAAGAGTTAGCCTCTGATTTAGGGAGCAGACCTCAGCGGCTGGCCCAGGCCTGAGCCTCTCAGCCCTGCAGTCTGGCTGGAGCGTTGATACTTGCTGGCTAAATTTGATCATGAACTGCGGCGAAGGCGAACTATCGATATTTCAGAAAGCCATTCCTCACACTTCTGAGCAGCAAACGGCCCATCACTAAGAAGGCCAGACCCTTGTCAGCAGGAGCTGACTTACATGAAATGAAACACTGACCCCACTGCTAGCTCCAGAGTTAATCTCAGATGAGAGATTTTATTAGAGAAAGCAGAGCTATTGTTCTGAGCCTCTCTACAGGGCACATGTTTAAGTTTTGCATCCAAGAGATGTGGAATACTTAAAATAGAGTTGCATTTGATAACAAATAAAACCTGAAAACTCTAGCTAGGTATTGTGTGTGTGGATTGATTGATTGATTTGATTTGTTTTCCTTGGATTTCTCATCACGCCCATTCAGCATCCTTTCCCTCGCTGGAGGTTTTCCTCCCTCTCTACCAGGGAGGCTGGAGCAGAGTGAGCAGCACCACCTCACTGCAGCTCCAGCAAAAGAAAACTAAACATGTCTATGTTCATCTCTAACCAAGGGTCTGGACTGGTACTGCCTTCTTTGCTGGGAAGAATTTACATAGACAGAAGTGACAAGCATCTAAACAAGAAGAGCAAAAGGGAGTGGGTTTGGCTCTTGCTTCCTAGAGCAGGACTTGCAGCAGATCCAGTTTTCATCAAGGGGCTCTTGGAACAACTGAAGGCAAATGGATTTATGTTACCACACGTGCGACACGATGGGACAGCCACATGATGTCATAACACAACAAAGGACGATGAGCAGTCAAAACAAAAAGGATTGCAGTGAAATCTTGAAAGTAATTATGTTATTGTGTTCTGCAGAACTCAGACCCTGGCAAACATATGGGGAAAAAGGTCTCTTTCTCAAAAACGGAAAAATCACCACCTCTTAAGCTGAGGTCTGAGAAAGTTTCCACTTCTCTCCTCTATGGTTCAAGACCTTCAGAAAAAAAAATTTAGGAAATTAAATGATCCTGACATTTCTAAAATAAAACACATAGAGAAAGAAAATCCATTTCATCCCCTCAAATCTTTTACATGTATTATAAACAGGAAGGGGGACAGCAAGGCGGTGGAGGAAAGTAGGGGAACAAGAAACTGTTTTTACCACAGTGGTCATTTCTAACAACCAGAGCATCAAGACTTTAATAAGTGTTGCTCCAGTAAAACAGCAAGCAATAAACTGTAAAGCAGAAGAATGTATCATGGCAAATTGATGAAGACGTAATACAAAATGCATTTTCTTGGAGTAACCAGGTAAGTTATCTCCTGAGGAATGGTTGTTAAAGGAAGAGTTTCCAGATGGTGGGAAGCATTAGTGCATCAAGCCTCCCTGCTCTTAATATTAAAGAAATAACACCTAAATTAAAGAAATAAAATAAATCCTGATTCATGCAGTAATTAGTGATGCCTTTTTATTTGATTTTTTTGTCAGCATCTTGTTAGGAGAATGTGAATATTTGCACAGCTATTACTATCAGATAATCTAAAAGTAGTCATATGAAATCTACATTATCTATGTAAATGCCTCTGTAAGATGCAGTGAGATGGTTCTTTTTTTGGTAACAGACTGCACAATTGCATGCTGTACTGTTCTGGTTCAGAATGTTCCTCTTTCTCCAATTAGAGAAGACCAGCCCCATGTTGATCACTTTATCTTTGATTTCCAATGATTTTAAAGATTGGTTTGACCTGTGATCATTAATAAACTTTGTGGTATTGTCCCGATTTAGTAAGGGAACGGCTAATATTACAAGCAAGGTTATGAATCAGCAATTGTTAATATTAAAGTCAGCTATATTTTTCCAACATTTCATGCCTCATGCAATAATGTGAAAGGGGTGCACACTGCATGCAACTCAGATGAGCTGATACAGAGCAACACGATGGTGACAACTCACCCCAAAACAGATAAAAGAGCTACTTAATCTAAAATGCTCTTGAGTAGTTTGGAAAGTGTAAGTTACCTCCTGTGGGCCTAGCCCTTTCTTTCTAGTGGTATAAAGTGCTGAGAAATTATTGGAGCCATTTCAGCTCCATGGAGCTGTGTTGCAACAGTCAGAGGCGAGGAGACCTCCCCAGATGGCTCTCCAGCTCTCCTAGGGTGACTACTGCTTGCTGTGTCTTGGCCAAGTTAATTTTTCGTCTCCCAGGCAAGGGCTTTCCTGCCTGGAGGTTGTTCTGTTGCTTTATATCATCCCCACTAGCTAGAGGGGTACTGGGTTCACTGACAGGAAATGTTTCTTGATAGCCATGCTGCATTTTCTCTGTACATGGCTTCTAGGTCTATTTGCACACACCAGGCTACACTGCAGACAGGAGAAATTCTGAACCCTCTGAAATCAATGGAAAATTCCCACTGGTTTCTGCAGGAGAATGATTTCAAAAGCAGGATATTTATTTCATTTATCTATACAGCCATTATTATGTAATTTGGGGTACGTATGCAAAGTCATATATATATGTGTGTTTATATAAAAACATATATAAGACACCTTTCAGCTATATATTCAAGGCTCTTATTTTTCCCATCAATCAACCCGCTCTAGTTTCTGGAATATTTCACCTAATTTTTTGTTGGCTGCTTATAACTAGATACTGTTTTTCCAGGAAGCATACTACCAAATTTGTGTGATGTTCCAGCCCTGGTTTCAACACTTCTGGTGCATACTTCCAGCGCCACACTGCGATGCCTCCTCACTTACAGTCCCTGGTGCCTCCCTTCTCTTCTGCCCTCTAACTCTGAAAAGCTGGGTCACATCTACCTTCTACCATCACCTCCTAGAGTCTTCCCTTTACCTTCCTCAGGATCCTCTCTGTCCTTTGCAGTCAGACTCTTTCCATCACCTCTATGAATTCTGGCTTGTTTTTTCACTTTTACACTACTTATTTTTGGCCCATCATTTAAATTTCTTTTGAGTCATTGTTATTATCGAGCCAACATTTATAAATAGCTCTATGCATTGCAGGTATGTGATAATCAAGTCCTTTGATTTTTGAGCAATTTGGTTACTAAATGATAGCAATAAAAAGCATTTAATCATCATGGGCGTTAGCCCAGGAAATGTTTCTACCATTAAAGCTTTCAGGAGGTAGATGATGATTCTGGTAAAAATTTATGGCTCTTAATAATGAGTGTTATGATTTACCTTTACAACACTAAATGGTGAGGTGTCATAACAGCTACGGGTTATACCTGGGGGCGATGCTTTTCAGAAAAATAGTAATCTATCAAAAGGAAGAGAAGAAAAAGCCTTTTGTGTACGTAAAGACGTGATTTATTTTAAAAAGCTCATAAAAATCCAGTTGTGTACATTATGACTAGTGTGATGTAAAAAGGCAGAGAAAAAGGCGAGTTAGCTTATTCTTACAGCTGCAAAGTATGTGTAGAGCTGGGTGGATGTATAGATATTACTGTTTGCAGCTTCCTCAAGAAAACCCTATGAACACTAGAAGCCACCTGAACTGACATGAAAGACAATAACTTGTAATGGGAAGAAAACCTATGCTCCCCTCAAAATCATATGTAGTCTTAAAAGCAGAAAGTAAAAACATCTGCATAACCATACACATCTACATCCAACACAGTGGGCATTTATTTTAGGCAAATTTGCAGCAGCAAGAAGAATTCTAACACAGGTCATAAATACACACTGCAACAGCACGGCCCCTGCTGAGGTGAGTGGCTGTTGTGCCTCTGTCAGGTCTGGGAGAATGGGGATTTTCTACTGTGCTCCAGCCTCTCTTCAGAGAGGGGTGCCTGTGTGTATATAGGTATATTTATTCCATTCAGGGATATATACATATGTAAGGGCTGTAGTTTTAAATATTTCTGGAAAGAGCACCTGAAATCCAATGGCAGTCCCTACCACTTAATTTAGGGTACTGCTAGGCAGAGAAATGCTTCATGCTATGGGCAGACCCAGGCAAGGCTGTGACCCTGCCTGCACAGGACAGCAGGGACCAAAGCCGCTCTTTGTTCTCCCACTCCCGCTGTGAGGCACGATGTGCCCACTGTGCTCAGGGACAGAGCCCTTTGGGCAGCTCCCTGCTCTGGGAAGGCCTGAGCAGGGCGGGGGACAGCCAGTACCACGGTGTCACCTGCGCTGCACCAGGGCCGCTGCCACACCAGCGTCTGCTCTGCCTGTGCCGCTCTGGGGCCCTGGCGTGACAAAGACCTACCCATGGCAGCAGAGAAAATTACCCAGAGATATAAATCTTCATAGGATTATGGCCTTTAAAGACGAGGCTAAGTTCAAGTAATTATTTTGGGGGTAATTTTTTAATTTTCTACCAGGATGCAGATTAAAAAAAAAAAAACATTTTAAAACAGAAATTTAGCATTCTGAATTAATTAAATATGCCCTCATCAAAATAGCTGTTAAAGCACACTTTGTGCTGCCACAAACCTCGTTCTAAAATGTCCTAGGAAATGCTGATACTGGTACAATTAAACCTCCTTATTTATAAAGTAATTTCTTGCTAGGTTCCACTGTAAACTTTTAGGGTAATTTTTGCCGTTAATGAAATATCATTAAACTACTAGAGGCAGGGAGGTTTTAGAGTTATTTTTTAGCACACAGGATTCGCCATTTCTAAAGCAAAGTAGGAAGTGTAGCATTGTAAAAGATCCCTTTCACTAGGGGTCTAATCTTTCCCACAGTGAAATCAATTGGGAGTTTGCTATTGCATTGGGTAGTAGGATTTGGCCCTAAATATTTTGGATTTAACATGAGCAAGCTTGCTTTCCTGAGCAGTCCTGTGGAAGCTACACACATCGCCAGGATCAGACCCATAGTATGAATAGTCACTACTTAGAGCTCTGTTGTTCAGAAATGCCCCCCTCTGTCCTTCAATATATGTATGTGACAGACCCCTGGAACTGCTAATATATGGGGGGAGTCCCTCTGAGATCATGCTATTGGGAAACATCATCCAAGAGTCCACATTGAGCATTTACACAACAATCTAGAATCATTTTGGTGAGCATATCCAGTATTTCTCCAGTCGGATCTTACACTTCCACTCTTCTAATCCACATAGCATAGCAATTCCCAAAAGATTTTAGAGAAATCTACAATCATCAAAATGTTAATTTTGACAATGACAAAGAGTACATGCATTAAAAATGCATCAGCCCTGTCATTAAGGCATTATTCAGCAAAACCATCTCATCATGCTTTACAGAAAGCAACTAGAAGAAACCAAGTCTAAAGAACCATTTGCTAAGCTTGTATTTATGGGTGCCTGTTCAATACATACTACACAAGGTACTCAACCAAGCACAGAGCAAACAAATCCATGCCTTTATGTGATGAAATGGGAACTCTTAATAATATTCTAAGTCATGACTCAAGGGAAAATGTCAACTAAAAGCTCTGACCAGAGAGAGGTTTGCAATACAAACCTGGATTTTAAAATACTGTTTCCATCACTGTTCCTGCAGCACTTGTGAATGTGGCTGTGTTACGGTGCTGAACTGACTATGATTTAGCAGCTGATCATGTCTTTTTAAAGCATAATTTAACATTATTTCTGAGGCTGTTGAACATACTAAACTACAAGGAAAAAAATCTGCTTTCAAGTGGTATTAGAGAAACACAAGGATCAGAGTGCTAGCATCAAAGATGTGTCTAAAGAATAACAGATCCACACGTCTGTGTTACAACCAGCGCTCCACTCACTACTAAAAGCAACAGACTAAGATTGCTTTGGCAGTTGTTGGAAATTATTAAGTAGAACATTGACAGCCTTTCAATCGCTAAGCAAGAGACAGAGAGAAAGACATTCTCCATCAGCCCACCTCGAGCTCTCAACAATGATCACCCCACGTCAGGCTTATCCACATTAAAAATCATTCCTAGCTCCATCATAGCTGATGTTGAGGAAGGATGCATTCAAAAAGGCTGTCTTATCACAGGACTCCTGGTTTTGCTTTAAAATGGCTTCTGATCTAATTCACTTAAGGCTGAAATCTGGTCCTGCAATTGTGACTACATGGGAACAAGACCTGGGATCATATGGTCATGTGGAGAGGCCTTGAATGGCAAAACACAGGGATGATCACACACTGCTCCTTTTCTCTGCCAGGCTTGTGGGCAGAGGAGCAGGGAAAAAAGACTGGAAGTATGAATGCTATGCCTGGGTTTTCCTAAGCACAACATCTGAAAGACTGATCAGGCTTTAACCAAATCCTGTGCCCTATTGCTGAGATTGGAGAGGAGGAAAGATGCACTTCTGTGTTAAAGCGACGGGGCATGTCTTGGTCAGTTATGGGAATCAACACTGCCTTAGTTGTGTCTCCCACCCTGCAAGTAGCATTTGGGGAGTCCTGAGGTCTTGGAAAGGGCAAAAATAAGACACCACCTGAGCTGCAGAGGGGAAAAACCCCTCAGCTCTGGCCCTGAGCATGTGTCTCAATCTGGGGCCTCAGAAGCTGATAAACTCTGCTGGCCTGGAGCTGGTGTGAAGGTGGATTCCTAATCCTGCCCTCACCAGGTTGCAGGGTGAGGATAACAGCAAAAGAGGCATTGCTTTCATTGAAAGCAGCCGGCCTCAAACTGTTCCCCAGGAGCGGCCCCCTGGATGGCCGAACCCCTCGGCAGCCGGGGAAGAAGGGCTTCCCCGGGCGCCGTGCGGGCTGTCCCCGGCCTGGCCAGCACGGGGTGCTGGGCACCTCGCCGCCCGCGGGCAGCCCCGGCCCCGCACGACTCGGCTGCTGCGGGGCGAGCCCGGGCTGTGCCGGGGCCGGGCACGGAGCCGGGGCCGCCGCGGGCACTCCGAGTCCCGCTGGGAGGGAGCCCTGGCAGGCGAGACCGGCCGCCTCGGTTCCCACATCCGCGCCCCACGCCGGAGAGGGGCGAGGGGCCGCGGACGGAGCGGGCTGGGGGCTGTCGACCGAGTGCCGGGGCACCGGGGCTGCCCGGACGGGGCGAGAGCCTTCCCCCGGCCCCGGCGCAGCCTAAAGAGCGCTGCCCGCCCAGGCGCAGCCCGCAGCGGCCCTGGCTCCCCCGGCCACCCTCTGCCGAGGAGCTCGGCCGGCCCTGCCGCGGCCCTCCCCGGCCCTGGGCTTGCTCCCACGCACACACACACACCGGGCACCCCCCTCCGCAAGAGACAGGGCGTTCGAGCTCCCCCCGCCCGGGCAGAGACACAGAATGAAACATTGCAAAGCGTAGGAAAAGATGGAAAAGGTGCTACCTTGGCAACTAGAGGAGGTGAGGAGCCAGCTGGTGGGCTGGGGGCGGTCGCGCTGCCTGCCTGCCTGCCCGCCGCCGGTACTCTCCTCGACTACGCGTATTCTTAAGCAATAACAACGTAATCCGTATTATCCACCCAAGAATACCCGTCACCGAAGAGAGTCAGAAAGCTGCTGCTGTTGCTGCTGCTGCTGGTGGAAGTGCTGCACCGGGACAATAAATCCATAACTATAATTCGCCTCTAGAAGAAGGAGAATCCACAAGGGTTGCCGAGCGATCTTGTCCCATATCCAGTGGACGCAGAACCTTCCCATCCTGAGGAAGCGAGCGAGAGGATAGGCATTTAATACACACACGTACAGTCCCTCTGCTCTCCTGCTCCCTTACTGGAGTGGGCAAGAGCTTGCAGGCGAGGTGAAAGGAAATAAATCAAAGTAAGGCTGAGTTTACCTGGTGATTGCTTGGATTCTTCCTCTGTGCTTCTCTGGTATCCTATTCCCTAGCTGTATGCTCCATCAATTCTCTCTGGGAGCTTGCAAGAGATGTCATACGCAGCAACAGATTCCTGTAAAAGAGATGCACGGTTAAGCACACAAATATTACAAATCTGTTTGCATAGGTGGGCTTGGGAAAGCTCCGATAAAGCAGCAGACACGCCTGAGAGACTTTTCATCTGGGCTTTGGAAACGCATTTTACAAGTCCTGACTCACACTGACTCGATGTGCTACCAAGAGGAGGGAGGGTGGAAAGGAAGGCGATGGAGAGGAAAAAAAAAAAAAATCAAAGAAAAAAAATAGCAAAGGCTCCGATCTCAGCAGAGGCGCTCCTCTGTCAGGCCTCCTAGCGCCATAAAAATCTAAGGCGAAAAAGGCTTCAAAGTACAAATTCAGCGCGCTGCGCTCCCCGCGTGTGCCCGGCCGGCGGAGCCCGGCGGCTGCGAGGCGCCGGGGCGGGCGGGCGGCTCCGCGGCGGCGGGCGGGGGCGGCGGCAGCGCACCTCCGCCCTGACACCTGCCGCCGCCCTACCAGGGTCTGCGGAAGGCGAACCCGGGGGGGGGGGAAATAACAATAATAAAAGAAGTTATTTCCGAATGGCGCCTGCGGCTCTGCCTGTCACCCGGAGCAGTTCCCTTATCAGCAGCGCTCGTGCCTGGGGGAGGCGGGAGGGGGAAGCTTTGTCTGATGATCCGCCGCGGTGATAATAAACGTTTATTGTTCGCCAACTAAATAGAAAGGATCTCTGCAACGTCATGGCACGGCACACTTCGCCTAGCGCTAAGGAACTTCTCCGTGCTATTTCACCCCGGCTCCTGATGCTGAGAACAGCTTCCGTGTGAGTGGTGGGGAGGGGGCAGTGAAATCAGCACCGCACGGTCCGAACCCGCGCAGAGCAGGGGTACTCCGCACTTCTTCAGCCATGAGTAATTATGCCGCGCACAGAGCCCTCATTATCCACTGCACTCGGTGACTGACCAGCTTGTTGATTAGATTCCAACTGAAAATAATACAAGATGCTTGCTTTTTCTACAGATTTCTTCCTTAACGTGAGCCCTTGCCTCCGTTGACGTATTACCACTATGCTTCCTATGAAAACGTACGAGAAGAGAGCGTTTGTTTTGTATCACAGACTCTTGCTTGAATTTGAAAGAAATGAGAAAAACAAAGAGAGAAAGGGGAAAAAAATACTTTGATAGCTACATTACCTTAAATAATTAAAAAAATTATTTCCAACACACTCTCCTCTATTTTAATCTCATTTTAGGTGTAATTTCCTGTGTCCTCTAACACAGCAAGCTTTCAAGTCGTATTCTAAATGGCAGCTGGAAAGTAAATAACAAACACTGTAATTTTTCCCCGCTGTGAAACTGAAGGCTGTAACCCCATTAGCTGGCGTTGGAACTCAAACAACTGATGCAGTGGGTTTCCTTCAACTTGAACAAAAGCCGTTTGAAAAAGTGAAATGCACCGAGTCGTGGCGAAAACACTCTATACTGATACCCTAGACTGATATTCTCCTAAATTGGGAGGCGCTCCACAAATGCATCGAGAATTAGGCAGAAATCCAAACTTTGCATGGGGTTGGTTTTTTGGTGGTTTGTGTTTTTTTCCTTTTTCTTTTTTTTTTTTTTCTTTTTTTTTCTTTTTTATATATTAAAGAATGCGATCTCGGGGAAAAGCAGCCCCGCGCGGCGCCAGTTCTGTTCTCGCCGTGTCCATCTGACACTGCCCTTCCCCTCCCCGAGCAGCAGCCCCCCCACTACTCCCCGCCAACACAGCGCCTGCCGAAACTTCCCGTGCCCGGCCCCGCCGCCACCGCCCCGCACCGGCCCGGCCCGCCGCGCCCCCCGCCCGCGGGCCCCTCAGCACCCGCGGCCACGGACAGCGCCCAGCGCCGCTCCCGGGGCCGCCGCAGCCGCCGGCGGGGCCCCGCCAGCCCCGCGCCCCCGCCCCGCCCGGCCCGGCCCCGGTGCCGGCGCTCCCGGCCGGCCGCAGCCCCCGGGCAGCGGGCAGCGAGCCCCGCCGCGCTGCGCCCTCGCACCTTCCCCGCGGCGGGCGGGAGGTGCCCGTGGCGGCGCGCCGCGGAACGAAATACCTTTGTTCACTGGCTCCGGAAAGCCATGTTTATCGGCGCTGCCGCCCCGCTCCGCGCCGAAATAGCCCGGGTGCCGGAGCGCCAGCCCGGAGGGCCGGGAAAGAGCCCCGGGGGGCACCTCCGCCACCTCCGCCTCCTCCGCCGTGCCCGCGGAGGGGGACACACACCACACACACCACACACACACACACACACAGAGAAGGGAGGGGATGGGATGGAGGGAATTAAACAATTAAGCTATCAGGAGCGGAGCTCTGAGCAGAGCTCGGGCTCTCCACGAAAAGCAAATTTCAGAGGGAGGAATACTGATCCCATCCGTCAATAGAGAGGCGCGATGTCTTCCCGTGTGAGAAATTGTTCTGAATTAGGGGGCTCGCTGGTGAAAGGGGAGGGGGCACAGGAGGGGAAAAAAAAAAAAAAAAAAAAAGGCAAGGAAGAAGGAAGAAAATATTCATGCCCGCTCAAAGGGAGATTCTTATTCAAATCGCTGGAAGATCGCTCCTTTTGCCACCTACCCGAGTAACCGCCAGAAATCCACCTCTATTGAAGCGCTTACCCTTTAAATCCAGGTTTCGAGCAGAACTCCAACTGTGTGTAAAGCCAGGGAGTCATCTGATGTGTGATGGGGAACGGGCTCTGGGCAGCAGAAAGCAGCTTTCTCTCCTGGTGCCGGATTACCATGTTAACAAACCCCGTGAAGGGACCCCGGCGCCTCTGGCTGGCCATGTCTCGTTGCTTTCACACATCGGCGGCTGCTCTTGCTTCCCATGTCCCCGGCGATCGCCTCTCAGATGAATGTGGGCTTCCAGAAAAGGAGTCGGGGGGGAGAGGAGAAAAAAAAAATCGCCTAATGCAATCAAATCGATCTGATCTACACCATCTGTCGCCTGCCACTACACACAAGCGTTAAAATAGGAAAACGGGAGACACTGACAGCTCAGGAAGGTTGTTCTGCAGAGTTCATTTTTAGCAGAGCATAATTGGGTATGGACAGCATACAGTTACCAAAGCTGCTGTTAACCATCCAGTAGAGGATCCCGAACATGCTAATGGTGGATTAATTGAGGAAGATCTGACGTGCAAGCTTCATAGTCTCTTATTCATGACTTCCCAACGGGAAAGGACCAATGCCGTGTGGGACTATGGTAACACAGAGTCAAAGAGCTGCTAAGAAAATGGCTCTGTGTTCATAGCACCTCTCTCTGATAACAAACATATGTCGACCAGAACCGTTTAGCAGGATGGGGAAAATGAAATTTTCTTAGCCGAGGTTAGCAATTCCCATCGCTTGCACTTAAAGACAAGTGAAAAATGGACTGCAGGTCTAAGGCGCTTTCAAGTGCTGGTCTCAGGCTTTGCAGCTAGTGAAAGCAGACGGATCCTGCTCAAAGGGGGGGTGTTAAACCCCAGATTTCTTACTTCTTACTGTGACCAAAGTGCATCCTTAGCAAAGCTCTAAACAAGTAGGTCTGCTAATTTCATCAGGAATGACGCAAGGTCGTTTTAGTGCCAGGAACCCTTTTGACTTTTTCCAGCGGGAATGGTGCTTGGGCAAGACATTTCCGATCACTGAAATTTGACATAATCTCAGATAAATATGATTGGGGGGGGGGGGGGGCGGGGGGGGAGGTAGGGGGCGGCGAGTTGGGAAGAGACAGAGTATGCATCCAGACCTGCAATCACCCCTGCTGCCAACACTCCAATTTGGTCGCGTTTTCTAGTCTTTCCTGAATTACGAGGTTATAGAGCCTCGTGCATAATTATTAAAGCCACGTATGTACACAAGCCACGGACGCCTACGGCAGCCGCGTCTACACACACCGATGGGGAGACAAAGTGCGCCCGTCGGGATGCTCTTTTCCACTCCCTGATGAATCCCTTGCCAGCGGGGAGAAGGACTGCTAGAGCAAGAGAAGGCGAGCTCTCATCCCTCCGCCCCGAGCGCGGGCGGAGGCTGCGGGCCGGGCCGGAGCTGTCCGCCCGCCCGGTGCTGACCGGCGGCCCGGCCCCGCAGACAATGGCCCCGCTCCGCCGCGCAGGGCGCCGGGAGGCTGCCGCCTCCTCCTGCAAAAGTCTGCGCGGTCGCCCTGACAATGGCTACAACAATTAGGAAAGTTCCCCTTCGTTTCCACCTCTCCTGTCTGAGTCGCAAAGAACAATAACGCCAATAATACGAATCCGAGCAGCTGAATGTAAACGTTCCGGTAAACAATTATCGTTTGGGGTAATTCTGGAGTCAACCCCATGATTCTCCTGAAGTTTGTGTTAATATCTTAAAAAAAAAAAAATAGCACTTATGAATTAGATTAGCCTTGAAAACATAGCCTACAGACAAATCAAACACTTTACCCCATCTTTTGTTTCAATATACATTAATTAAGCACTGCTGCCTACCTACACAGCACTCTCAGGTCCCGGCCGCGGCGCCGAGCCAGCGAGCCCCGCTGCCTTTGTTGGCATTTGCGTCCAACTATTGCCCTCTGCAGGTCAAGTCCCAGCCGCGGCGAGCGCTCCGCCGCTGCCGAGCGCTCTGCGGACGGGAGCCGCCGGGCTCGGCGCCCCCGGGCCCCTCTTCAAAAAGGATCCAACTTTCGTTGGGTTTGGTTCTTCACCAGCAGGGCTCAGACGCGTTTTCTTTAGGAGGGGCTACGAGTGGGGGAGCCGGCACCAGCACTGCTCAGGTCGTCCTCAGCCTCCATTCCAAACCTGGCCAGGAGACGAGAAGATAAAAGAAGGCGACGTGCCACTCCGAAGACATGTTGTTTTCTTTCTCCCCTCGTCTCCATAAGACTACGGCAATCTTCCTAGGCAAACCCTGCCCTTCCCCCGGGTTTGCAGAAAAAGCAGGAAGAACCCAGCACCAAACAGGATGGAGCAGGTGGCGACACTTGGGATCCCCCCGACTTCTCCAGTCGGGCAACTTTTCTTCGGGCACAACTTGAGAGTTCGCTTCTCTCACTCCCTGTCCCAGGGAGACCTCACGGAAGCCAGGCGGGCTGCAGCGGCGGCTGCGAAGGGGCAGCCCGGCAGCAGCCCCTCCCTCCGCCCCAGCCCCTCGGCCCCCCAACCCAAAGGGATGCTTCCTGCTCCTGCGGGGACAGCGGGAACTTTGGGCACCGCCCGGTGCCACTCCGGCAGTCACGCTCTGCCCTGCCTCCGCACGCATCGGCACCGCTTACACGGTAACGAACAAAATGCTCTACCAGAGAAGAAAACCCAACGAGCCCAATGTTACGGCGATCTGGTTAGGGTTTTGCTACTTAGAATTCAGGAGATTCAGCGCCTAATAAAAGCTGGCCGCTCCCTTTCTTTTCCCCATCACACCTACACACGGGTGGTTTGTAGGGACCCGCTCTAATACCCTCCTCCGCTTCCTGCCCGGGGTTAACACTGTGCGCACGGGCTTCGGCATCCGCTCGGGAGGCCAGCACCGCAGCCGTCCGCTCCCGCGGGCCGCCCGGCGCGCACGGCCGCCTATCACGGTTCACGAATGACGGTCTTTCCCCGGAGCCGCAGCGAGGCAGGAGGGTGGCTGGGCTGCGGTCAGGCGGCGGACCCAGTCCCTGCCGCAGGCGGCCCGGGGAGGGGGAGCGGCCGCGCACCCCGCGCTGCCGCAGAGGCGGACACGCGCCGGCCTTTTGTCTCCCGGCAGCCGCCGCCCATCCCGGCCGGGGGCTGCCGCTCCGCCGGTCCCGCTTCCCCGGCCCCGAGCAGCGCCGGGCGGAAGCTGCGCGGGGGCGTTCCGGGCCCGGCCGGCCCGTCCCGCATTCGCGGAGCCGCGGCAGCGCCGCCGCGGCGGGGGCTGCGGGCAGGCGCGGGGAGGGCGCTGCCGGAGCCTGCGGAGCGGAGCGGGGCAGGGTCGGGCCGGGCCGCCCCCGGGCGCAGCCCGCCTGCGCGGCGCGGGGCGGAGCGGGGCGGAGCGGCGGAGACCCCTGCTGGCCGCGCATGGGGCCGCAGCCGGGGCCCGCCCGAGGAGCGTCCGCCCCGCCCGGCCCCGCCCGGCCCCGCCCGGCCCCGCCCGAGGAGCGTCCGCCCCCGCCCGAGGAGCGTCCGCCCCGCCCGGCCCCGCCCGGCCCCGCTCGAGGAGCGTCCGCCCCGCCCGGCCCCGCCCGGCCCCACCCGAGGAGCGTCCGGCCCCGCCCGGCCCCGCCCGAGGAGCGCCCGCCCCGCCTGGCCCCGCCCGGCCCCGCCCGGTCCCGGGAGCAGCCCGGCGCGGCGGGTGAGAAGTGGTGCCCCCACCCGGGGTGACGGCAGGGGACAAGAGTGTGGGCACAAGGCAGGGCAAGGAGAGGAGGCGAGCCGGCTCAGCCACCCCTTCCCGTGGCAGGGAGCTGGGGATGCGGGGCTGCGCCAGCATCTGCACTCTCCTGTTCTAGCAGCAGGAGCGGTCGCTTGCCCTCAGGAATGAAGGCACTGAAGACACTGCCAGCAGGCTCTCGGCAGGTGTAGGTGGGGGTAGGGTCTGGCCTCTCCACAGAGGCTTCAGCCGTTCTAGAAGAACGCTGTGTGAGCTGCCCTGCCACCTGTCCCTGCTCGCCCCTGCCACCACCGCACTCAGCAGCCGACACAAGGAGTTTCTTGTTCAATGTTACCGTGACCTGTTCCAGGTCTGCTCCTGTGCTGGCTCTTGAGAGCAGGGAAGGATTACCTGGAAACGTTAAATAACACCTTAAGTGCAAGGCTGGTGAGATAACCAGGGAATTGAAGAGACTCTGAATTGAGTAGCCTAAAAACCAAAGTACACATGTTGGAATTTGAGATAGAAGTAGCCAGTCATAATGTTTTTTCAGAACATCACCTGATGTTCCATCTTGGTGATGTCCTGGCTTCTACCTGGGGACACTGGACTTGCCTGTACTGACAGTCTGGTTTTCTGGTTTTCTCAGGCATGATACCCAGTTCACAAACTGATTGAGATCCATTTAAAAGCCCTTACTTTCTCTGGCTCTACTATTCCCCTTGGAAAACTGTTCCAGAATCTCATAACTTGGCTTAAGATTTCCAGGCTGTGTTTATTAGGGGCCCGTTTATATCCATTTGTTCAGATGCCAATTTTGTCCTTGAACCTAATTAGTTCTGATATTTACTCCCCTCACAGTGTACTAATATTCCTTCTCATCATTTCTTTTGTTTAAATCAAGCTTTTCGGTCTTGTCTCGTAAGATAGAATCTTCATTTCCCTGATTATACCCATATCCTAGCAATTTATAAAAACTGGGTCATGACCAACACCCAGAAATTATGGTTTTCAAAAGGGTTCATTATTCTATCCATTTTCAGTTTGACCAAGACACAAGTAGGGAGAATGATTAGCATAAGGTCAGACAAACCACAATTCTCCTGACTTCAAGTTCTTTTGTAATCTATCAGGGACATGAGTTCTGAAAGGCTTGTGGTTTATAACTTGGCATTACATCAATGCACATTTATATACCTATATATCATTTTCTGGAGGGGAAGAATGGCCTTGTAGTTAAGAGGGTACATTAGAAAACTGGCGACGTGGCTTTGAATGTCAGGTCTGCCATAGGCAACAGAGGTAACTTTGGCTAGTTCTTAGTCTTTTGCCACATTTCACCACTTTTAAACTGGGGACAGCAATCTCCCTATTCTTGCCTCTTTTTCTTTCCCATATACTCGCTTGCATTTTAAGGTCTCAGACCCAGCACCTCCTTTCTGGGTGCTGCTGGTGCCTGGCACTCTGAAGTTGAAATGTGTCTGTGACTCTTAACCAGCAGTTAAAAACAGACAATACTCTTATAAAGGCTACTTCAAGGGTCTATCAGAAAAGCTGTTAGAAACCATGCTAGGAACTGGAATTCCTGAGGTCTTCAGTCCACTGATTACATTAAAAACATTCTCTGTCATTAAACTAAACCCAGGGACCAGCAGTAAAGCCAGAGACATTTAACTGAAAATCTGCATCCTGGCTTCTGGTTTTCAAGTCTACCTGGTTGAAAACCAAGTCAAATCTTTATTATTATTGTTGTTGTTTTTATTGTTATTATTATTGTTGTTGTTAAATTAATATAAACATAGGTGCAATTTAACACATTTTCTTCACCAGTTCTCAATTCAGAAGGCAATTTTTTAACAGCTAATACTGCAAAGGAACGGAGCTAGCCCTGGAAGCCCCAACAGCCCCATAGCTGGAGTGGTTCTGGTAACAACAAATGCTATCATTGTTCTTCCCCAGCAATCCAAGTACGGAAGGTTAAGACTGAGCACAGAAACAGAGAGCACTCTGTTGAGCTGAGGTGAAGCAATGATATTTATGGGAGTAATTATCACAGAGAAAAACTGGAAAAATATGATTACAGCAAATTGTAACTCGCTCAGATATGTTCTTTGTTGTTAGAAATAGCTCAGCTGAGACCAAACCAATATGAACAACAGACTGGGAGTGTCAGACACCGATTCTCTGGAGGCTGATACCATCAGACCCTCTGAGCAGAACATGATCCAGCTTTAGCATATTAGAGAGATTGGTGTCAGCAGCCTGCATCGCTTCCCAGCCTTTTACTCACTTCAAGCAACCAAACAAAACGTGAGCTGCTGTACTCCCCACTGGAAAAGCTGACCTGGAGTTGCTGTCCCTAAAGACCACTGGCAAGAGAGGCAGCTGTCTCTCAGGGCTGGGCAGTTCCCCTCCACAGCAGCTGTGGCTGGTGGGTGCTGCTGAGCAGCTGGCAGAAGATGCTCAGGTTTCAGAGTGCAGCTGTGTAGGTGAGGAGGGTGACACGACCGTGCCCAACACCCATCACTGAGCTGGCACTGCCTTCCCTTTCCAATCCTTTCTGGGCTTCAGCTGCTGTGTTTGACAAACAGGTGGAACCTCCAGAGAGCTTCTGCCGTGGCTGCAGCCATGGACTCACCTCAGCACGTGGGGAGCGAGGAGCACCCTGCCTGCAGGATGGGTTCTGATAAGGAAGTACAACTGCCCCAAACCTGTAATGGGGCATTGAGTTTCAAACACCGTAGAGGAAATGAACTATAAGCTCTGTCAGCTTGGAGGCTTGTGTTGAAGGAGAGGAAATAGCTAAGAAAAGGAACCTCCAGAAGCTGTGACTGCTCTGCAGCATTTCTGTGAGGCCTGTGTGCAGAAGGGTCTGAGCACGGCTTGTGCAGAGTTTGTGCCCTCATATTCACGTCAAGTCCTGGCTTAATGCAAGTCATCTGCACCATGGTAAACGTCTTGCCAAGTGAATTATACTTGGGGAGGGACTTTCACCACACTTTCATGGTTGAATATTTTACACTTTCCATGCAACTAATATCTTGCAACCGATGTTTAGAAATTTTTAGAAGCAATAACCAATATTGTGTAAAAACAAAAATATCACCTAAAGTAGTCAACCGTTTGCATTTAAAGTGTACCCTACCCCTTGGATCAGATGCATCAAAGAAGTTCTTCAGGTGTCTTGAGAGCTCTGTAGGTGTTATTGCTGCTCTCAGTCTGTGAGAAGAATTATAAATGCTATTTACCTTTTAATTTAAAAAAAAGTCTTGCAAATTAAAGACATGCTCTTGCACATCAAAGTTTAGTTAGCATCCATTTTTATTGTGCAGACCTTGGCTCTCTAACAACCTATTGAGCCCACAGCCATCTGAACACACATTGCTGTTTTCCTTTTCCCCTACATTTTGGGCATCATGTGTTAGATTTTGTCACATCCGAGGGGGAAAAATTCTGTAACTAACTGCTAATACTTAAACAGATCTCCTGCTTAATATTCTTCCTGCTTACAAACCCCTCAAAATATATTGGTGTGTCCTGACAAAGGCAGAGGAGCAGTTTTGGACACTTGTGTGACATACATCTTACTATCTTACGTAGAAAATTTGACAGTGAATGACAGAACACCTTAGAGGGATCTAAGAGGATGATAAAGGCAACAGCTTTCACATGAATACAGAGTCTAGTTCCTAACAGTTACAAGCTTTTTTTACATGCATCCTTGTAATTTGACATTTATAATTCACTGTAGTGCTGAATCTCTGTCATTTTCTCACTGTCAGATTCTCTATAGGTGGATGTACATGTCCTTTCTAATTAGTATACCTATCTGAACATTTAATCTTCTCTCTCAGCCTTATTATACAGTTGCATATTGATCTGTTATGTATCAACAAATGCTTTAGGTATAACATATACAGTTCTGTGTTGCTCCCCTCCCAGAATAGGTACCTGTATCTCCTCTTTTCCTGGTTGTAAACCCATTTTGTAAACAAAAGCACATTAATTCACAATGGATTAAATAACAGGTAAAAATAAATATCCTGGAATCCCGCAGAGAAACGTTAACCCTTGAGATTATACACACACACATACAGAGTGAATCTTTTATTGTGCATGGCATCTTCCTCATAGGGAACACCTAAGACCCTTTCTGAGGCACTGATGCCTTTGCAACACTGATAAACATTAGACCTATTTTATCCTTGGAGAAGCAGTACAGAAATATTGCAGAACTTGCTCAAGGTAAGCAAAGAAAACAGTGAGACAGCTGCAGACAGAGCAAGCCCCGAGGTCTCAGCTCCTGACCTGAAGCCCACTGGAAAACACAATCAATATGAAAATCAGGTTGCATCTGCAGGCCCCAGTTCCAGGACTGACCTTTCACTGCTCGCTCATCATTTTGCATTAGCAACTTGGGTGGTGCCGTGCCATCGCCTGATATTCCTGTTTATTAGTTAACTTAGTTGAGATTTAATTCAATTGAAATGAAACCTTTTCCGTGTCATGTTAAAACAGGCAATGAAGGACACACCTTTTATTAACAGTCATACTGATACTGAAGTCAAACAAAGGATTTATTTTAAGGTTTTAAATACTATGGTTTTGTATTTGAAATAGGGGATATTCAAGTGGTTGTACTGCTTAAAGCACAGAATTAGAACTTCCTTTCTACTGGTATTTAAAAAGATATCTTAGGGAAGAATTCAAAGCAAACTTTTCACAGCTTTTAGCTGATCAGGAAAAAATGTATTATATACAAATACTGAAAACCATTTTAAATGCTCTTAATGTAACTTGTGGTTTTGACAGATAACAGGTTTACATTGAAAAGAAAACAAAAGCCAGTAGCAGATCAGAAGAACTCGACCATACAGTTTAGAAGAGTATACAATGGGGATAAAGACTATTTTAAAGAAAAAGAGAGCAGGCACATGGATGTCAGTCTATTGTTCATACTGTTCAGGGGAAGAGCTGGAAGTGTTACAAGCAACCAGTTCTGTCCTGATAGCCTCAGACTGGGAGCCCAGGGCAGATCCTGCACTACCTCCTCTAAAGGTTTCCCATTTAGTCATGCAGTATTTTCAATGGGGAAAGAAATCTGCTCAGGACATTACTTTTACAAATATTGATCCTTATTTCTGCTGATTCATAAAGCAGATGTAAGCAGCACAAGAGAGGTTTTGTTTATGTACTTTTTTTTTTCTTTGGGTCTAGTTATCGATCTACAAATTTCCACTTGGTTTTCACAAGTTTAATACAAGAAATGGAAAAAATTAAGTTTGTTTTTGCAGCTCTCTAGTCTGAGCATCTTTCTCAAATGACCTTGATGTTGCTGGTTGGCAATTTACCTCTTTATATGGCTTTAAATGTCTTATAAAATACAGTCCTAGTAGCACCTAATGAAAAGATTATTCTTATGAAGAGGTGCCCTGGAAAATAAAAATAGCGTCAAATAGCATCTAAATATTGCTAAATACAAAATGGAAAGCAAGTGATTAATTTATTCATTTTAAATTCAGAAGAAAATATATGCATCATATTTTATATTTATACTCTCACTGTGCTTATATACATATATATGTTAATCTTTAAGAGCCACACTAGAAATCTCTTCTCCCCTTTAATATCTGACTTGGGAAAAATTCCTATTCAGTCAGTGAAGATTTTCAATAAGCAGAAAATGATTAAGGATTTTAGAATACATTGCCTGGGTCAGAAGTGTCTTTGGAAATAAGACAAGTCTGTGAATTTTTAGGATTTTTTTTCCACAGCAGCTGAATATGAATTAGAGGGCTTCCAAATCCAAGAAGAACAATGCATTGCCACAGCCTTACTCACAGAAAGCCATGGAACAGTCCCAAAGAAACAGCCAGAAACACTACAGCTTCATTGCAAAAGTTTGTGTAGCTTAAAAAGTAGGGTAGAAAGTTTTTTCATGAATGTGAAATATAGTTTTCCTTTGAAGATAATCTGTTTTTTGATTAAGAGTTCTCTCGGTCCCAAGTCCCAGCTTTGCTGACTTTTTTTGCTTGGTCAGGCTTCCTATTGCCATTTCTGAGATCTGGGAGTGTGAATCTCCACTTCGAACATCCTTAAACGCAGAGTTCTCCCAGCATTTTGTAAGCCTGAATCAGGCCACGCAACAAAATTGCCTCTCGCGTTCTGCTTTGTGGCAGAGAATCTGTGCTTTGCCCTGAGGCAGGTGGGCTGCCCCCCGGGGATCAAACAGCCAGCCTTCCCAGAGCCCATGCCTGAGCTTAGGTCTGCAGGAAAATGAAGTGCACTTTGTACTTGTGAACATTTACATACAGTATACGAGAAATGCTGCAAGAGAAAGTTCAGTAGTGTGAGCCTATGTATCATTCTCTTTGATATATCTCTCCTATTTTCTCATCCTATTACTTCAGATCAGCTCTAAGTCTCATATCTAAACAGTCAGTCCAAAGGGAAAGTGCCTATTTACAGGCTGGATTAAGAGCTTTAACAAAAGGCAAGGCAGAAAGCCATTCATTTACTATATAAGAAAAAGAATGTCTTTGTATTTTATCACTTGCCAGCATCTTCCAAACCTTTTCTTTGTGTTGCTCCCCTTCCAAACAGAAAGTAGAGTGGGAAGTTCCTGTCTTGCAAAATGGATCAAGAAAAGGAAAAAAAAAGCATATTGTGCAACTTTCCCTTTTTCCCTCTAATAGGTTTACTTTTGCTTCACCCCTCAGGGCTCCTGCATGTGTGTTCAGCATATGTGTGCAGCTGAAACCCCACACTGCTGCCTTGTTAGACCTTTTCCCAAGACTTTTTCTTTAAGAAGCAGGCATTTGGAAGAGAACAAGAATGGAAGATGAGGGAAGTGCTGCAATGAGGGAAGACTGGGTTCCCTAGCCAAGCCAAGGACCAGCCCCTATCCAGAGCACAGGCAAAGGGAGGAGATGCCCCAGCCACTGGTGGAGGGGACAGGCAGCGGGCAGAGAAACACGTGGCACAGCAAGAGCTGCAGCAAGAGAAAATGAAGCAGGTTCAGTCCCAAAGGGTCAATAACACAACACATGGAGTGAGTGTGGAGGGGAGCAGGGAGCCTCCTCTCTCAGGCACCACTAATACAGCACATCCTGCCAGGGCCTCCTCAAACAAGCACTGCAAGTCCCCAGAGGCATAGCAGGAGAGGGATGGAAAACGGGAGTGCTCCATCTTGGATTATTTATCTTGGGGGACAAGCTAAGATAGAAAACAATTAAGGGTTAGATTAGGGTAATCAAAACTTCCCATTTTTGAGACATCTAAATGTTTGCTTTAATTTCTTTTTCAATCTATTTGTTTGCTATAGCACTTTTTGAAACAAAATCCATAATTTCCAAATGGCTGAAGTTGAATATTTGTAATTATTCATGAAAACAAAAACCCTACCTTTTTAAAAATAAAGAAGAACCAGAATTTCTTCTACAAAAGTTTTGATAAAACAGAAGTCAGAAGTAAGAAAGAATGAACTAAAAAAAAATAATTCCAAGTGATATACCTGAATGGAGAAAAACTACAGGCAGGCAGAACAGAGTGGAACCAGAGGCAAAGCATTTCTTTGTGAATCTTTACTCAGCCTTATACCCCCAGTCTGGCTCAGATTTGTAAGGCTTATCCTGGGTGAGCTTATACACTCCAAGTTCTTGTTAACTTTTACACCTTGCAACTTGCCCCAAGCCTGCTTGCAGCTTGGTGAGCTGCACCAGTGGCTCCACCCTTCAGCCCCAGACATTGTCTGGGCATCAAGGCCCTTTGCCAGCACAGCCCTGGCAGGCCCTGCAACCCCTCATGTTTTGTACATATTCCTGTGTCTCCTTACAGCTCCAATTCATGGCTCCCTTCCTCAACCACAGACCTTTCTTCACCTTCTAGTAAAATTCCTCTGCTCCAAACTCCACCCTGGCAGGCAGACTCAGGCAAAGTAATTCCCCAGCCTAATGGCCTCTCCCGTGTGTGTATTAACCCAGATCACCTGCCTGAGCCACCCAGGGTGAATGATCCCTCATTACCTCTGCTCTGGGAGATGGATAAACTATCCTAAAAGCTCAGGGTGGGTTTCATCTCTACAGACACTTCTGTGATAAAACAATTAATCATGTCAACCAGCATTTTTCATTAGAACATCAGTGTGGGCAGCATATTTTTAATAGCATTCATTTCTCATCGGTGCCTGTTTGGTTCATCTTACTAACATTCTCACAATTAACTGAATTACCAGTTTCAGAGACTGAAGGGAATTTCTTCCATGTTCTTCCATTTTCCCTCAATTCATCACAACATTGGCAGGGATTCTTGAGGCGTTTTCTTCTTATCTGTAATATGACACTTCAGCAAACTTTATTTAAGGGAATCCCTACCCTAGCATGTGGATACCGACCTTGTTACCACCTAATCTCTTTTAATGGCTTGTTACTGTTGTGGCATTTGATCTCTTGCTCTTTATCTCATTAGCTGTGGGGCTCAGAGATGTGTTGGAAGGCCCGTGGTATGAGGTGTGGTGTACAGCACATACTCAGTAGAAAAACACACTCAACTGCAGCAGAAGGGAACTGGCTTTGATGGCCAAACTGGTCTCTTCCCTAAAGAACTTCCCAAGGACCTCTCCCATCTTTCACTAGAGCTGACGTAACACCTCTGGCTTATTCCAGTAGGAGATATACTGGCCCAAGATTATGGCTTATTCCAGAAGGAGTTGTACCAATCCAGGATTAAAGCACAACCTTCCTTCTGCTTTCCTCCATTCAAGCATGAAGAGGCACATGACCGATGGAAGGTCCTTCCCCAGGAACAATGAGAGAAATCCTTCATTTTATTATGCTTTTCCCCTCATTGCATGTAGCTTCTCTTTTGCCTTTTTTAAGTCACTTGCTTTTTGCGAAACAAGAGAACTCATCACAGCTTTTAAGTGGTCATAGGCACTGCAATACAAGGTAGTACATTCCACGTTAAATCAGTATTAGAGTGAGGAATTAATACAATCTACCCAACAAATATTTTATCGTGAAAATTATTAAAATTCATAGCTTAGAGGTGTGAATACTTCTTTAAGAAAGGTACTTATGTTATCCCCAAAATAGCACCAGTATCATGTGATGTTCCAGTTGCTATGGTTACCACAAATTTGTTATTTAATAGCAAAGAAAATAGATGCACAAAACATGCTAATTATAACTGGTACAAATTTTTCTAAATGTTTTATATGAATATGCATGCATGTTTTATGCATAAGGAATAGGAATGCCCTTTTTCAAATAATTCTTCAAGTTTTTAGAAGCATTTTAGTAACTGACAGGGAAGTACATTCTGTGGTTCTCAGCAACAAAGGAAAAGGAGACTGAAAAATTGAAGATGGGCACTTTGTCTAAAACCATGCAGTCTTCTGTCCAAATAGCAGAAGAATCCTGAAAATGCAAGAGGTTTAAATTTGTTGAACCTTGTACTTCCCCAACCAAATTTGCTTTGTTTTTTCTTCTCTATGCAATGTTGAAATTGCAAAGAGATTGAAGCGCCTGAGAAACAGTTGCAGGGCCATTTGAAGTGAAGTTGCATTTTATGAAATTGTAATGTTAATATAACCCTGATACAGAAACCAAAGTGCTCCAGTCACTGCCAGAATCAATACTGCTCGATACAACTACAGCCTGGCTCTGCCTGGAGCTCCCGGGCTCCCACCTGTGTGCAGCAGAGCACTGCCTCCACGGGCTGGTCCCTGCTGCTCCTGCTGGTGCTGGCTCACAGCAGGATGCACCTCACTGTGCCCCACTGCTGCAAGCTCCTGCTGCAGGGCCCTGCTGCAGGGCCTGGGGGGGCCTCCATGGGCTGGGAGCTCAGGTGGCACTTGGCAGAAGCACAGGCTGCGAGCACAGCATGGAAGGATGCTGCTGTGGACTTGTATCTATTGCAAGGAGAAATACGTGGGCTGGTTTTTGTTGTGCAGAGGAGAGATAGAAGGGATATGTATGCAAACAGATCTCGTATAATTGCCCTTTCCTCTCAGTTCTCCGCTAGATGCTCCCAGAGGTAAGTCTGGGGGACACAATGCATGCAGTACTTTTAAGTGCTGGAACTGTAAAGCTCACCAGCCTGACAGAGTCCTGGGGAGGAGCAAGAGAAATCTCATTCCTTTCCTTTGGCAGTCTGTGGCCATGGTGAAAAGACTCTCAAGCCTAAACTAAACAAAGATATGATTGTGAGTTGTGGGAAGAAAGTAACTGGCTCACAGCTGGTGCAGGAAATCTGCTGGCAGTGCTGGCAGTGCTACCGTGTGCAGAGCCAGATGTTATTCAGGGCTCCGCTGGGTTGGTGCCTCAGCACCCAGAGCTGGGCAGCCCTCGCCACTCATCCCAATTCCCACCTCTTCCCAGAGAGAGGAGGGTGGTGCACGTGCCTTTGGGGCATGAGTATCATATGGCAGACTCTGCCACACTCGGGGGTCATTGATGAAAATGTCACCACTGTCACTTGAAATCAAGCCCTCTCCTCTCACAGAGGCTTTTATCTCTTCCCTTCCGAGGCCGCAGCAGCCGTGGGCAGAATTAAAGTTGTGTGCGTGCATTTTGCTGCCAAATGGCCCGATACTTAATGGCACCGATACCAAAGGCACTGACTGAGGCTGCTGTTTTCTCCCTTTCACAGCCAGAGCACATGCTAGCTGGCTGCTGGATTTCTGATGTTGTAGAGTGTCAGTGATACCGACTGAAAACCCTTCTCTGCGGCTTGCTGTCATGCCGTGATTGATATCAGTTGTAACAAGAAAAAATGTTATGGCACTGTAATTCTGCTTGATGCAAGGTAGTCTTTGATCTTTACCATTTTGCAGAGATTATAATATACACTTAGTTTGATAAATAATACCCTTTCACCAGAGTCATGTAAAGTGGAAGAAAAATTGGCAACTAAACTTTTAAAACTTCTCTGGTGCAGGTGTTGATGTTTTCAAAGCAGAAGGTTAAATAAATAGGATAAAACCTCACCTGCCTACTTATAAGCAGATGTGACTAGTAAGAACTTACTAGACCAGCCCTTTTGGGCTTGTTTCTGTGCTTGCATGTGCATCAGAGCAGCAGCAGGGTGGCCAGCTCCTGCCAGAGGCACTGCAGCCGGGAGAGCAGTGAGGGAGCTGAGGGCTTCTGGGCCAGCTGTGACTCCCAGCCTCACACAGAAGCAGAGGGGAATATTCACTCTGGAATATTCTCTGTAGAGAAATTCATCCAGAGAGATTCAGAGCTGTGGGACGCACACAAATGACAATGTTCACTCACTCGTCTGGTTATGGAATGGACCCTCAGACAGGGATGAAAGCTCAGCTCTTCCAGGCCCTCAGGACAAGCAACAGATGACATCCCCAACATCTTTTATTCAAATTAGAGCTCTTTAGGTGAGCCGGGACTTAGGTTTCCAAGTGCCTTTCTAAAGATTCTAAGAAAGAACTGAAATTGTATTGGGTTTTTTTTCTGCTTTTTAATTTGAATGGTTATTTGGATGCGGCAAAAATGAGCAAACCCCAGCACCATAGCCATGAGAAAGTGTTCTCATCAGGTAATCATTTATTAAAACATTTTAACCAGCTGGTATGAATATGATTGTCACTGGAAAATGACAGGGAAATATGTGTTCCCATCTGCACTACCAAGCCAGGAAACATTCCACTGTAGGAGTTTTTCTTCATTATCATTGCTCTTCCATACCCAGAACAATGCACCTGAGCATGACCTCTGCCTTGGTGGGGTCTTGGGGTGGGAATAGAAACCTGAAAGGGGAGGTGCAGCCCCATGCACTCATCTGCCTTGTGGTTTGCACTGCTCTGGGCTGCTCATCTCAGACCACGACTCTCACACAGCCTGGGGGGCAGTGCAGTTTTATTTCACCCAAAGGTGGACAGCCTTTCACACAAACCTATTTACAGCTGAGCTCAGCATTCCGGCAGGGGTTTGCCAGGGCTGTCTCAAAGGAACAGGCACGTTGGCAATGGGATTTAGCATCCAATGGTACTCTGCCAAATCCATGAAAGATTTTGCATGGCAAGAACAGGGTGTAACTCCAAGGCCATGATTATTTTCCATGTAAATGTCTGTTTCAGTTTGTGCTTAAATGATTATCTGTCATTGATTTGTGTGCCTAACTACAACTGCTTCAAGCTGTTTTCAATTATTCTGTTCTCAATACGATGCAATCCCCAGGATTAGCCATACCGAGTGCCACAAACCACCTTGCAGCAACAGAGTCATAAACTGAAGAGGATAGAAAGGATTTTAATAGGAGATTAAAAGGAAGAAGTGACTCACTAGATGAGAGAAAAGAGGGAGTGCACAGGCTTTGACTGCAGGAGAGCTACTTTGTGATGCCTCTGAGTGCACTGAGGACCCCAGGTTAATATAATAATTCTTCTTTCCTTATCATGCAGGTTTCGGGTAATGATTTCATAATTAGGGGTGTACTTAAAAACGGGTTTGAAATGAAGCATGTGTTCTGTCTTTACACTAAGAGGAGGTGGCTAGTTGCAGGCTGACATTGCACAGGGCTTGCTTCCTTGCCTGCTGAATTCTCTTTGCAAATTTTATTTTCAGTCTTTCTAATTGAAAACCTGCACTTTTGGAGAGAAACTGTATTTCTCCTTGGCAGTCCTCTCTTTCACCAGGAGTGGTATTTTAAGAGTAAACAACGCTCATCTAAACCAAATCCTGTGTCCTCTGGAGGGGGTAACCTGAACTCTCCCAGACCTAGCACCTGGGTGATACACAACACTGCTTGTCAACACCTGCTCCAAGGTATATCAAGGACTGGTAACACTCCTGCAGCAATCAGATCTCAGAGCACTCCAGTGTTTCTCTTTACTGATACTAGGAAAAGTCTTCATATACTTGGGCTAAGATCCTAATTGTTGCTGAGTAATTAGCTACCTACACTCCTCCAGTAGCCATTTGTGACAGTATCCATCAGCTGGGAAAATGTAACTGTTATTGAATTTCTAAGAACAGCCATTAATATTCTAACTTTCAATCAATTTAAATATTTGAACTTTCTGAGTGCACAGTTGAGATGAATAACATGGAGAAGCACACTCAGATTAAATCCTCTATGGATTCTATCAATACAGAGAGTAGAAGGAGAAGTTATTTGTCTGACATACAAATATATATATATATATTTGTAGCAGATAAAATCAAATGTGTTATCACTATCTGCACTCTGCTATGTATATTTTAAAACATTATGAGTGGATAGGTACATACACAGCAGTAGTTTACAAGAGATAAGCATCATTAATTTCCACAGAGCTATATGTTTTCATGGGCTTCTTAACCTTTTAATATTAAGTAAAATAGCAACTACAGCACTATTCTATATCCTTGGGAAAATCACAGTTTTGAAACGTTTCTGTTTAAAATACAGAAAATACCACTGCAGTAAAGATTTGGAAAGCGAGTTACATGGCGTAGGGAGTTGGGGATTGGATTCCCAGCTGATCTTCGGGATTTGTTTGATCTGAATTGATTGAAGCCCCAGAGGGAGGCACAGCACCAGCAGGAAGAGAAGTGCGTGCAGCTCAGGATGCTGGACCCAAAGCCACCTGTCAGGCTGCCCTGGCAGAGCTTTCTACCTGACCAGAGTTTGTGGGCATCAGGAAATCTGGTGACAATGTGGAGTGATAACTCTTCTTCTGGAGACAGCTGTCTCACCTTGTGTGAGAAACTATTTCTTTTTCTAGGCCAACAATCAGAAAGCTGTCAGATCACTTTAATCTGATGAATTTTGAGCAAATTCAAATAAAATATGCCAGTCTCCAAAGCAGAGTCAGACTCTAAATGCCCCAGAACTGAATCCATAAGATCAATAAAAACAACAGGGATGTCTGCAGTAGCTTTTTCAGAACACAAAATAGTTGACTCTAAACAAAGCTTTTATATAACTAGACTTTTCCCATGGTACACCATATCCTTGTAATCAGTCCTCAGTCTCTTCTCTAACTTTCAATAATAATAAGATGAAATGAAGTTTGCCCAAATAAAAAAAAAAAAAAAAAAAAAAAAAAAAAAAAAAAAAAAAAAAAAAGATGAGTATGCACAGGGGATCCAAGCATCCCCATGGGGCAGTGGTGCAAAACTGAAACAGGATGTCTGATCTGATGTTCTCCTAATGCCATATCATAGGGGGAGTGAATGATTATTTTTGAAAAAAGAAAGGTAGCCAGCTGAATCTCCGTTTTTCTGGTGAGGTTCCACATATCACTACTTTCAAACTGAAAAGGAAAATGGTGTGAGTAGAAACGATTAGTTGAAGGGGCATGGTAAATAGCTCAGGTACATCTAGGAGCTCCACCTGAAAAAGTCTTTTTGAACCTATCAAGCTATGCTCTTTGACCTTCCATGCAGCAGGATTGCATCATCCGTGTCTCGAAGTTCTCACTGACAGTTACCATTTAAAAGAAATGGCCTCATTTTTACACAGTCTGAAGTGTACATTGGTAAAGAAGAATTTCCTGAACGCAGAAAAGTGAGCCCAGAGTTGTTTTGACGTGACTTAAAGGCTGTTACAGATGTAACAAAAGGAGATGAAGAGATTTATCTTACCTTGTGACTTGTACTTGCTTATTAAGCCACATGGCAGAAAACCTCAGAGGCAGTGAGGTGCAAGGGGGAACAGTGGGCAGTAGGGGGGAAAACATACCCTCATGGAAAGGGGATTAGAAACACCTCTCCCAAAGCACCCAGGGGTGTGTATGTACAGGGAGTGAATCAAACCTCTGAGTACCCAGCTCACTTGTGCACTGAGAGAAAGCTGCTGACACCAAAAAGTGATTAAACACTGAAAGAGATGGGATGCTCCTGCTGGTGGGGGCAGCCCCAAGCTGCTTCAGCTGTGGCTGTTGCTTATGCAAAGCTTGCAAGATGTGCAGGAGGAGGCTGGTGGAAAGATGGGGAGGAGGGAGCATGTCTCTTTCCTACAGCACCTGAAATGCACCAGTAAATACAGAAATGCTTCAGGAAACACAGACGTAGGGCACAGCCTGCAGTTCAGCAACCTGAAATACCACTGTGAAGAGACAGCAAAAGGAATGGTCAAAGTACTCTCACTTGTCCCTGTTCTCCACAGCAATGGCAATATTTTGGGTACTGCCAAGTTCTCCACAGTAAATGCCCCTCAGGAAGCAGGAAGACCTGCTGCCCTGGCAGGGCTGGCTCCTGCCCCGTTCCCACTCACACTGACGTGCGAGTGCACATCATCCTTAAATAACACAGCTATGAGAGTGCTTTGAATTGTCGTAAGAACACCAGAAATGTCTCAGACCGATGCCCAAATATATGTATTTCATGAGAATTGGGACATTTGCTTGAGAAAACTCAAATTGAACAAGCAATTTATAAAGCAAAACCTTCTCTCTTTTTTTTTACTGAGTACCTTGTCATTGGAAAGCAATAGAGAGTCCTCACCTTATCACAGAGGTCCCCTTCAGTCACAGCCCTGGGGCTGCTAGATAGCTCCTTCCTGTGATATACTTCAACGGGTGTCATTCCTTTTTAATAAGTCCAAACAAAACAGTTAATAAATCCAAAGAGCTTCCTATCAGTATATCTCTAACTCTTGGCTTTCACTTCTTCAGCAGCGCTGATCATCTTCTTGAAACTCATGGCATTCTCATAACTCTCTTGAAATAATGATCTGTGTTTCAGGCTTTGATTCAACACTGACGCGCCTTTCCCGCATGTTTGGCTGCGCAGCGTCTGCCGCTGAGTCACATCTGATTTACACTTGAGATAAACGACATCATCCAGGGTAGCCTCTGACTCTGAGAGGAGCACCCACTAATCCACATTGCCAACAGGGTTTTCTATCACCATCCGTCTGGAGCATGCCAGCCCGGTTTTGGTCTCCATGGAGATTGTTATGAAATATATTAATCCATCATCTGTTGGTTCCCAAAAGGATCGTTGGGCGTTTAGCACCTCCACGGACCTCACACTCCCTGAAAGAGGCAATAGCTATGGATTTCTCAGCAGGAACAGGGAGGATTCTTTAAGAAGTGGTCACCTTTGCCATGGCTTAGGGGAAATCTCTGCGAGAAGATAGCTCTTCCATGTGCATACACTGAATATATCTTTCACAGTATTTTTTCCCTCTTTTCCCTCTTTTTTTTTTGTTGGCAGTTCTTAACACTTTTCTCCTCCCACTTTCTGGTGACATTGCAAAATATCTACGCTAAAGTGCATTTTGTTAGCAAAGTAAAATGGCAAAATGGTGTATTTTAGGTGGAAGTGTAAATGATATACTTGCAGAACCTGAACAACTCTTCATGGGAATGGCAGCTATTTCACACCCACTGTAAATGAGAGCATCGTCAGGTATCAAAATGTGCCAGAATAGAAAGAATTTTAAAAAAAACCTTTAAAAAGTCAGTTGAAATTTAACAGTGCAAACCTGAGGTTCCCCAAAGAGGCTGTAGTGTCATGCTAGCAGCAGCTGTGGCTTGCACCAGCTGGATCCACAGAGACCCCCCATAATCACCCTTTGCACAGCAGGACCACCACCAGCTGTAGCATCGGCCTGACTGGACCTTCCCACCACAGGAAGCTCCCAGCAATGTCCTCTCAGCTTTAAATTCAAGGTTTCAGAGAGTTTGGTACTGAATTTTGAAACTCACAGCATCTGAGGGGATGGGCCAGGGAGGCTCCTGACACACCTCATGTGATAAGTTCCCCCAACATATTCTGCAATTTTTGCAATGTAATAGCTGAACTTTACTGTGATTTCACTTTATATTTACAATGTATTTTATTGTGCTAGATCTTATCTTAAAGACAAAAAAATTAATAGTTAAAATCCTATTCTCTAGATCAAAGCATCTCTTTGTTGTTTGCAATGAAACACTTTGACCCTTACCTAAGTTTTCTGTTCAGACTGTCCAAGAATTCAAGTGTTTCATTATAACAGAAGTGGGAGATGCTTTGATCTAGAGAATAAGAGGCTTCAAATATTTGCTTAATAGCTATCAAAGCTAATTATTCAAATAAAAATAATAATATGAAAGTTGAGGATAATAAAACAGTAGAATATTAAATAAGTAATAAAAGGGCCTGGGTTGATAAATACCATGCCATATTCAAACACTAATAATAATAATAATGAAGAGTAACTGCTTATATTATCATAATGTGTATGTGTATGAGTATAATGGACTTCTACCCCATGAGACCTGATTGTGGGCTGAACCTCAAACTATTAGGCAAAATAGAAAGATGGTACATGCTCCTAAAGCCTTACAACGTAAGGCAAGAGACAGAAGTGGGGCACAAAAAATAAATGGTGTTTCCCTTAGAGGGAAACAGGATGATAGTGAGCAACAGGACAGGCAGCAAATGAAGAGCTCAGAGCTGGTTAGGAAAAGGGGGCCCGGAGACGTTCGCTGTGGGATGGGGAGGAGGATGCAAGGTGGCTGCTTGCAGGATGGTCCCCTCAAAAGTGGGAGGAGCTGGGGGTGCAAGTCTGAGCCCCCAGCATGAGGGCAAATGGAGCTGGCATCAGGGTCACCCCAGCTGCCAGTACTAAGTAGCTGTTGGTAACTGGAACCAAACTGTGCTAGAGCATGAAAAGGAGAACAAATAGGTAACTTTTGGTGCAATGCCGAAAAAGGGCAGGGAAGAAGGATGGACATAAAAATGGGAGATTGATGGCTTAAGAAAATAGTACTTACAGTGTCATTTTAAGTGGGCACCAAAAGACCTATGTTGCATTTGTCAAGGCTGGATAAAAAATGTGTTGCACTAATTGAGACATAGAAGATGCTAGACAAGGGCCTCAGCCATGGGGATGGACAGGAAAGGCAGCACCTTAGTGATGGTAAGAAGGAGCAGTCAGTGGGATTATGCCAGATCCTGGATGTGAGGACCTGAGAAAGGGTCTGAGTCAAAGATGACACACAAATTACGGGCCTGAGTGACAAGCAGAGTGGTGAGGTTGTCCGCTGTGATCAAAGAGGGGACTAGCAGGGAAGACATGCATTGGGGAAGATTAAAAGTTCTGTCTTTTCCACATTGGGCTTGAGTTGACAGACTGTCGTCTACATGAAATGACAGGGAAACAAGCCCAGAGATGAGACTGGACTGAGGAGACAGGTTGGGAGCACACAGGTAGATCTGCAAGTTAGTTGTACTAGGACAGTAGCTGATTTTGTGTTTGCAGATGAAATTACCCAGAGATGCAGGAAGGTGCAAAAAGAGAAGGCATAGAGGACTAGGTTCTGTAAGATGAGCACAGAAAATAATAACGCTAGTGACATAGCATAAAATGACACTGAAACAATAAATACACATGAATAATTTAATTCCAAAAGTGCTTTTTGGTTTTGACTTTATCTAATTTTTCCAAAGGTTCATTTGAAAAATATCCTCTTTTTTTGGAAGAAAATGACATCAAAATTAATGTGATTTCATGAATATGTCAATTTTGACCAAAATCTTATTTTGCAGTGGAAAAATGTTTCAACAAGAAAAAACCCCCAAATTCAGAGCCATTTGCTTTTAGCTCTAAACATAGATCCTACTACTGTCAAGTAACATCTTTCATTATCTTCTTTATGTCTCAAACCACATTAAAAAGAGTCTAGAGGTTTTTCTGATTCTGTTGTAATCAATCCTGTCACAGCTGTTATTGGATTTATCTCGGGATCTGAACACCGGCATTTTTCATTGTTATTTTACATTTTCTCTGTGACTGTACAGCTAAACAGTCAGGAGTATAAGAAAATATAAAATATGCTAAAGTGAAAAAATACATTCAACAGCTATAAAATTATCTATAAAGCTTTCTTGGGTCCAAATAAACATCAGTGACTTATTTGCTGGACTTCAATGAAATGCAGGTCTATCCAGGTATGAATTAATTTTAAAATTATATCAGAGTAAAGTGGGCTCATACTTACCTGGCTTCATTTGGTATAGAAGTTACTTTATTTATCCAACTAATAACATGCAAGTATGGCAGAGCCAAGTAACACCATGAATGAAATCAGGCAAGATCCTTACACTGCAGAAACACCCACCCAAACCCGAGTGTCACATGTGCCTCAGCCTTTCAGAGCCCTATATAAAACTGCTCAGCTGATGCACAGCACTGCTTATAAATCATGCATACATCTTGTAGGCTTCAGTGCAGTATGGACAATAAAAGGGAATTAAGATGCTTAATGAGGTGAGATGCTTCTATAAACTGGTGTCTGTCTTTCCTTATTTCTCACATTCTTTAGGACATAATTTTCTTTCTTTTTCTTCCTATCTTTCATCATTTCTCCGACTAAGAAGTATCCCAGATTTTTCTACCAAAGGATACGATTAGTTTCAGCATTAGGCATATGCAAAAGATCCATCTTCCCATTTCAGGTAGTATATGTGCCCTTTCATAACATTACCAGCCTCCCTGTGTGTGTTAGACAGGTTTGCGTGGGCTATTTCTACTACTGCTGTGTTATTTCCCCAAAGCATATGCAGCTGGTTACAATTCCCTGACTAAAGCTGCCCTCCCTGCATGCAGGGGGCAGAGGCTGATGTGCCTGGCATTGCCTGTGGCTTGCTGCCCCCTCACTGCCCATGTGCCATTAGACAGAGGCACATATAATATCATGTCAGTTGCGTCATTAATAAAATGACAAAATAAAACTTGAATTACCACTCTCGGATGTGGTTTACTGGAGCATTAATACATTTCTTGGGCTACTGAAGTCATTCAGCCTTTGCAGTCATGGCTCACAATGCACCCGATGCATTATTAATGTCCCAGTAAAGCACACCCTGTTGTGTCTTAATGCTGTGGCATAAGATGCCTGGCAAAGTAAACAGCTATGTAAAGCAGAGAGTGATGACTGTGAGGGAGATGAATGGGGGCACGTTACGGCTTCGCTCACCGCGCCTGTGGCTCCGGCAGTCTCAGGGATGCCTCGCTAAGGTTTCACTGTGTAGATTCTACAGAAGGTTTTTTTCCTAAGTGTTTCTAAACATCTATTATTTATAAACCACTGCTGCTCTGCATGATACTTCATGGGTAAGTAAGGGAAACATTTCCTGCCCTGAGGAGCTTACGCTGGCTGCTCTGAGTGCCATGACCAGCCTTGGGGCCAGGCAGAGGTGCAGGCAGGACAGCTGTCTGTTTGCAGCCCCCGACCCCACTCTGCCCACCTCCCCACACGGGCCATGCCGCCCCAGCAGGGAAGAGCCTAAATAAACGGAGGCAGCAGCATCGTTCTGGGCTGCTGGCATTTCCATACTGCTTATGCAGAGTCTACATCTGAGATAAGCTGTACCTCTCTGAAACAAGTGCTCAGATAATCTGTATCCTCATGTAATTCGCTGCTATGCCTGCTGCCGCAACTGCTGCTACACAATTTTCTCCCTCCAAAAACAGCTGTGGATCCAGCAAATTTCTTCGGTGTTGGAGGACAGAAGCAGCGGGTGGGAGGGAGGCAGCCAGGAGGCAGAGATGAAGGGGACAGCCAAGGCACTGTGCAGAGAATGGGAGGGAAGAGCAGAGAGGAAGAAGGAGCCACTGTGGGGAGTGCACTGTGTGCACTACCTGACACACATACAACCCACATGCTGCCTGAATCAAAGCATCTTTTATAAATAACCCCTGGGAAGAAGGTCTCCCACAATGACAGCTGAAAAGATTCAAAGCAAAACATACACGGCAAAGGCAAATCCTGTACCTGAATATGAGAATTTCTGGCAAAGGCAATCCTGTACCTGAATATGAGAATCATCTTGCCTGATGATGGGTTACAGATGTCCCCAGAATGACTCAGAGAATCATTTTGCAGAAGTCTGCAACCTGAGGATCAGCAATTCATGAGAAGCATAGACAACCTCCACCCCTGAGGCTGCAGACTCCCAGAGCAGGAGGAAGATCACATCCCCATAGAACCAGAGTAGCCTTTGAGAAAAGCAAAGCCACTTGAGACAGTATTAATATTACTTCTTGCATTTTTTTTAATATAAGTGATTTTGGCCCAGTTTTTGAGTTAATGTACAATACTTTCTTCTTAAAAAAAAAAAAAAAAAAAAAGGGAAAATGTGGGAAGGGAGTGGAAACAGATGACTATTGTTTGGAGGTCAGACTGAGAAAGAAACAGCCAGCATGTACATTCAGTACACTTAGTCTACATCACCAGGGGCTCAATGGGTGAAGCTGAGGAAATAACATAACTTGAGTTCTGCGACTGAAAAAACCCCATGTGTATTTATCAGAGCAGTCTGTTGTTGTCATTCAAATCCAGACAAAGTTTTGCTTCTGGTTTGGGGTTATTTAAATCCTTTCCATAATATTTTCCCTTCTTTCAGTTGAGTTTGGAATTGAGAAATGCATTTCAAAGCAAAGAGTCAACAAGCTTGGGTTCTTTAAATATCAGAGTGAATTGTCTCAAGGTATTTTTCCTCGGCTGAAAACGCGTTGAGTCTCACTCCAACCTATTTTGATATCCCTGATATGCAGTTTTCCAGAAAATTTACTGTTCATCACCCCAAAAAATTTTTCAACCTATCCTTCCTCTCTCCTTCCTGTGGACCACTCAGTTCAGTCCTTCCATGCCTGACTACCCCTAGTGCCCCTAATGCTCCCTGCTGGCATTCCAGCACTCCTGGGACTGAAGCAAAGATTTGGAGAGGAGTAAAGCCAGTGATTTTAGATGGAGGGGTAGGAGCTATGACAGCCTGAAAAGGGAAAGGCCTGGGGCACCTAGGGGTTATAAAGCAAAATACAGTAAAGATATGACCTGCTTGGTGAATAAAGTGTATAGGAAGAAGATAGTTCCCACTCTGTGCTGTAAAAAATGTTGTAAAAGAACTGCTGAACAAATGAAATGATTAAATCAATATATTCTTCTCCTATTTATAAAGCCTTTGCTTCCAGTAGTTTTTGAGTGCAATAATGTATGTGCTGTGAGAAATACAGAACACTCAATATTAACAGCTCCCCTCCAGCTGCAGTTAAAACTTATTTTAAAATAACCTTCACATTTTCATATATGAAGTAGATATTTAAAATTGATCAGAGTTCAACATATTTATATTAAACCAGATCCTTTTTTATCAGGTGGTTGGAGATTTTCTGATAGTTAGAGCCATGTCCTTTAGCTATCAATATGTTTTGTCCCTTGATGAGTAACTGCCTTCTATGCAGAGTCTGCATGCCAAAAAGACTCTTCAGTCCCTCGATATCCCCACTTTTAACCACTTGTGAAAGAGAAACAGCTCGCAGACCTTCTGCATCCTGAACTCACAGAACAAAATGGCACAGTTCAACCACGTAAAGGGTGCTGGTCAGCCCTCATCCTGACCCTTTAATGAAATATTGCTTCCAAACAGAAAGGCGCAGAATAAGTGACATCTGTTAACCTTTGCAGTGTGTTTGTGTGCTGCTATAGCCTAATCTCTGAAAATCAAAAGGGTGTAATTTTTTCAAGTACCAATTTGGCAGGCCCTTACCCCCACTTAACTCCTCTGCACGCTGCCTGCCCAGGGCAAGATTTCAGTGCTGTCCAGGAAATCTCAGTCTGCTGCCACAGACGATGGGCAACCAACCGCCGGCAACGTCCAAGTAGCCAGGACAAGTTGCAAAGATCACTAAACTCTGAGTGACAGGTGATCGATATGCTGAACAATTAGTATCAAATATACAGTAAATGATGCATAATATCATTGGTGAAAAATGTTCTATTTGGGCAGAATGTAGATTGATGTCAGAAAATGCTCTTTAGTGTGTGGAATAATCAAGTCAACTGCTTGATGGATGTACTATATAGTCTATTTACATAGCTGGGATTCAATACACTTACATGATATTTGCATCAGAAACATATCTATAGTCAACCAATGGGAAAGAATACATGATTTTAGCAACATGCTTATACATTAATAATATTACTTGGCAATCTGATGTTTCAAGACCCAGGGTGAATTACTTATTAAAAACCCATATACAGCTATCTGTCTTTATCTTTCTTTCTGTGTGAGCCATAATGGCCTTGATTGTTTTCAAAATTACATTTGGCCAGGATATGACTGTTACATGAAACCTCTTAAACCAGTATCATTTCCCTCACTGATAAAATACATTATACTGCTGGGTGCATTGAGCCAAACCATTAACGAAGGAAGCTTAACCTAACCTTTGTGCTTCTGACCAGCCATTCAAGCAAACTAACATTTCAGAAATTGTCTAAAAAGTGGAATTGACATGATTATAAATTTTTATATTAAGTTCACTCATTTCTTGGAGCTTCTCCTATCACCCTCACTTCTAATGGCTTGAATTTTGCAGGAGACTTAGTTACTTGGGAAGATACAAGGAAACGTACTCCATTTAACATTGTTTAGAAACGCAGGCACAAGATAAATTAGCTAGATAAGGTCAAATTAAGCAAGGTCCATTTTAAAACTTGAATTCAGAATGCATGAGAAGGAGGAAAAAAATGATGCAGTGGAAGTCATGGAAAAACCTGAAGTCAAATTCTTCATAATAATTAAGGTGTTATTTTAATAAAGCATCTCAACCCATGCCTGGTTCTAAGAGGTACAGCTCCCCAGACCTGCAGGCCAAGACAACAGAGCTCATCTGATAGGAAGCAAGTGGTGTAATACCAGTGAGAAACACTACTCCCACAAGCAGCAAATGAAGCCATCTTCTGAAGTTAAAGCTCAGCTAGATCCCAGTGCTTCTTCCTCTCTGCTCAGGTGTCCATCATGAGATCTCCTTGCAACAGAGAGGAGACTGACCATTGTTTTCATGCTCAACAAGAAGAACCACGGAACACAAGAAAGGGCAAGACGTAGCTGTAAATACGAACAATGCATAGCTCCTGCGTGGCACTTTTTCTCTTTGGGTGTCCAGCGGCTTTAAGAGCAAGGTTGTGCTCTGTGAGATCTCGGGGTAATGGCTTGTCCATGACAGATACCGGTGGCAGAGATACAAGTGGACCATCTCAGGACCACTAAGCAGAAGGCAGAACTGGGGATCCTGGGAGAAAGGCCATGCAGCTCATTGTATGTGCAACTGGCAGGCACCACAGAGCGATGCAGCCTCACCACAGGCATCTCAGCTCACCAGACTGAACAATTTCCAAAGGAAAACCATTTCAGAGGCTTGCTACTCCTAATTTTTTTCTCTTCCCTTGTTTTTCCTGTTTGTCTGCTCCACTGCCATTTCTGCAAACACTGAACCCACCAAGCATATTCCTGATAGGAATATGTGGGCAGATGTAAGACAAAACATCACGTAGGGAACGAGAGATATGCAGCAGCTTCTGTGCTTGCCAGGACAGAACTAATTTTTGTCTGTACAGCTGCAGTTTTTATCAGAGCAGATAACCAGTTTACAGCAAGTAAAGCTTGCAGGAGCTGCAGCTCCCCTCCGCTCTGTCACCCCACAGGCACAGACACTGCGACACAGCTGGGCACCGTGTGGCCATGCCCACGCCCAGCCATCGTCCCTGCATGGTGGCTGCAACAGACAGGGACAGGGAGGTGGCAGGAGGCAGCAGCAACAAGTAGCAGGCACCCAGGGGAGCACGGGGGTCTCCATGCAGCTAGGACATGGTGTGTAGCTGCCTGGCAGGCTAGAAACCAGAGGCACTCCCCACACCACATTTCCTTCCATGTTCAGAGGAATTCACCTTCTTACAACACATCAGAGCAGCACCTGACTCCCTCTTTGATCTCTTCCCCTGTCTGGAAATAATGCTTTGCATCTGAAATCTGGCTAACGGCTCCTGCTGAAATGGAGTGATGCTCTTAGTGCTCTAGTTAGTGCTGTCAAGCAATCTGAAATGGAAGCTGGCAGTTGTCCTTCCAAATGGCTATTGCTATGTGTAGCCCAGAAGTGGTAAGCTAAAAAATCTTTTTGTATTTGAACTCCTTCCAATTTCATTCAGCAGGATACTGGCAGGCCACTTTCTGTGTTAATTATTTCTGTCCTGATTGCCTGGCCACACAGAGCACTGGATCGACAGTATCACACTTCACCATTTGTTACTTCTTCCAACTGAATGCAGAAAGAAATTGAAATAAAGGAATTTCACCTAGAGAAAAATCTCCACAAGTCAAGAAATGGGAGAGAAGGTGCCAGTGGAGTCAGAAGATACGTGTATCTCACAGATCAACACCAATAACTGTGATTTTGGAAATCTTTAAGAGCAGAAGAGTGACACAGTATATTACTCACTGGAAAACGCTTAATGGGTCTGATCCTGAAATGAATTACACTGGCTTAAATCTGGAATGTCTCCAACAAAGTCAGAGATTAATCAAGAAGAACTTTTAATGCTTGATTAGGAAAGACTGCCTCTGCATTGCTGGCAGGTACAAATGAGAAGACCTAGGCATAAAATTACCTCATTGCTCCCACAAATCAGTGAGCTAAATGGCTACATCTTGACATTCGCACCAGCAGTAAATTATTGTCAGGCACAAAAATCTTGCAAAAATTAAATGTGGGTGCAAATCAGACTAAAACCCAGAGTGTATTTGAATCCTGTTAACACAAATATTACCTTCTAATGCTCTCCATAGTGTCATGTCTTTGGGAGAGCACAATGGATGCAAGAGAAAATGTTGTCTAAAAATACCACCCTGGAAAACTGCTTAGTAGAATTTGCACCAGAACTTTCCTGTCCTTGGCTTCTCAGTAAGACTACTGCAATATTCCTAGCAAGGAAGAGGGAAATGGATATTTTCAGCCAGGGAAGCTGTCTACATGAAGAAGAGTTTCTGTTTGTATGGCACTCAAGTGCAGGTTCTGACTGTACCTGCAGATCAAAGCCACTCTGAGAACAGAATTCACACATGCCACAGGTCTGACATTTTTACTGACTATCCTACTGGCCATTGAGATAGATATCATGTAAGATAAATTTATTTCTCACATAAGCCAGGATCATGTCCTAAATCGAGCTAAATTATGTAGGGTCTGTGGTGCATGCCCTGCAAAACAGCAAGCACAAGGAAAACTGAGCACCCCGAGCGCACACACCACATACAAATCCAGATAGAAATGAAACTGCTTCAAAAAGTTGGGTCTAATCAGCAGAATTCTGAAAAATAAAAAACAATTTTAAACTAAGTACAATTGGATACTTTCAAAACAGAAAAAAAATTACAAATATCCTGAATAAATTTTAAAATTAGCGTTGAAAGCATGTACATAAGATGACCCAACCTCCCTCGGAAGCACAAGCTTCTTGTTTTGACAATGTGTGAAACAGTGGTGGTGAAAAAATCATTAACCAGTTAGTTAAAGCAAACCCACAGCCTTCAGCTTTATTGCTGTTGGGTTAAATAGGATATTTTTTAAGAACACAACTCAGTGTCTTGAAAGAGACCAGTTTACATACAAGAAGTCATGAATACATTCTGGCAGAAGCCTGAAGAGTCTCTTTTGGAAAAATCTAATGGAAGTATGCTGCTGTGCTGTTGCACCAGGGCTGCTGACTTTCCACTCACAGCTATTGAACTGGTGCTGCTGTAGCAAGAGCACTCCAGAATTTAATTGGGAAAGACAAAGAGCATGGCAAAGCATCAGGAGCACCGCAGTGCGTGACTTCCTCCTCCCCACACTTACACTGTGCCCTTTGAACCAGAGTTTCCTGATGTTGGTGTCACAAAACCAGAAACATTCCTTTTTGGGCATCTTCTCCTTGCACAGCAGTTCAGTTGAGACTGTTGATAGTAGAATCCTGAGTGGCAATTAATCATGAATTTGTGCGTGGTTGCCAGTAAGGGGGCAAGGAACCCATGCTGCCCCACACAGCACTCCTGTGTCCCCCCTGCTCCCAACCCCAACGGTCTTGGCATGGGAGATGAAAAAATACTTGTGTTTAGCTAATAATAAAAAGAAGAGGAAGGCAGGCTGGGCAGCAATGGCACTTACTGCAGTGGCATGAGTTTACTGGTGTCCTGCCACAGACATCCCCGGCACACTGATGTGTCACCCAGCTTCTCAGTGTGTGACACCTCCCTGTGACACACAGACTGTGTGAGTGTTGGCCTGTCTGTGAGATGGAGATAAGCTCATTAATGATCCTGTAGTGTCCATTTTGGTTCAGGAATTTTGTGGATACTGAGGTTGGAATTTCATCTCTTTTACCTTAATGGATTTAACTAAATCTCACCCAGGATTTTGAAACATGCCAGGATTAGAGAAAAATCTCTTTAAACATGAGCTTATTTCTGACACCAAAATTTCTCCAGCTGGGATCAGCAGTAACAGCATCAGTTTTAAGGTCTCCATCTTTATAGTGGCTGGTGTTACAGGGCATACAATCTGTGCCTGGGAAGCCTGGGCTTTGCCTGAATTTAGCTGAGCTCTGGGTGCTCATTGTGGTGAAATCCAGTGCTTAAATTGCCTCAACCTTCAATCCAGAAATACAAACTGTGTGAGGAGAAACACCATCAACTAATTAGACTGTAAGCTTTCTTCCTCAGAAAATCTTTTTTATCTCAAAGCTTAGGAGTTTGGATGTAGCATGGTTTGGTTGCTATCACTTAGCAAAGTGAGAGTGTGAGTAAAAGTGGGTCCTTGTGGAAAACTTGTGTGCACAAACTTAAAAACACCCTTGAAAAATGTAGCCAGGATACCGTGCTGTCTGTTCAACTTAACTGTAGGAAACATGTCTCACCCACGAGGTGAAATGAAGCCATAGTGAAAACCATGGAACAGAAAAACAGCACCAGCTTTACAGCTGCCAACCACAGGCTGGGAGGTGCAGGTTACTCCGATGGTTCACCTGTGGCTGGCAGCAACTGGCCTTTTGTCCCCTCTGGCTTCCAGCTGCATGGTAACCCTGTCCTATCAGACTTCCTTACAAGTACTGGCCAATTGGCTCAGAAGGGTTAATTGCCATGTCTTAGTGTGTGCAACAGACTCTCCTGTGCCCAGAGAAAACTGTCCAGGGCACCCAAGGCAAGGAGTGCCCAACCATGTGGGGCCTCTTCCCATAAAAGTGATGCTTTCCTTTGCTGTCCAGTCTCTCAAGACAAAAGCCTTTCTTTCCAATACCTTGCATCCTCGTTCTGCCTCCTCCAGGTCTTGGGAAAAAAAAACTTTGGCCTGGCAGCTCCACACAGGAGGTCTGTGCTTCAGGCTGGGAGAACAGGAGCAGGTAGTGCAGTGCGTACTGAGCCACTGAAGTCTGGTTCAAACATACTTCAAAGCTTGTGGAAGCCAACAGGGGTCTTATGTATTGCTACTGATATTCACATCAATCTGGAGCACTTTGTCCAAGTCCACACAGTGAGATCTCTACAGAGTTATAAATATTCCCCAACTCTCAGGACTCCCACTCCCCTGCTCTAAGTCCTCTTACCATTCCCTGGCTGTATCTGACACTCCTGGATATTGTGTCTTACTTTTCCCCAGACTACAATTCACTCCTCCTGTTTGTATGGAAAAAGGAAAAATTCGGAGTTTTGCTTGGACATTGGCTCACCTTTTCATCAAGCTTATCCTTGTTTCCATGTTCACATTGGGAAGTGAACTTTCAGACAGGTGGCTGGAGGAAAGAATCTCATCAGAACGGGGCATTGCATCTCTGAAATCTCATGGAAATCTGGTCATACTGATATCTTTCCAACACTCTGTTGTTACCACAGGTTCAGTTCTTGTCAGCTGCATGCTGTCCCAACTCCATACATGGCCAAACCAGGTGTCTTTGTTGCAGGGTCCAGGATGTATCCTGTGCCTGGATGCCCTGGAGTCTGTAGCAATGTTCCTAGAGTTTTCAGTGAGATGAGGAGAAAGCTCCGTTGTTCTCATTATACCTGGAGCTAAGCATAAAGTCTAACAGCAGAAACAAAGAAAAAATACAGAGCAGCCAGTTTTATCCAAATTTTATAGGCTTTTATGGAATCATAAAGACCAGTAAAATGGTCTTTGTGAAACATACCACAATTCCAAACACAATAAAACTAAAATCAATGAACGTTCTTTAAAATGAGTGAATACACCCACACAGTTCAAATTTCATTGTATTTAGACATGCAGTAGATGTTCTGATACATCAACTTTGATTTTGCCTTCCCCTCCTCCTAGATATTCTTTTTATCAGGTTGCCTGTACAAAATGCATTGAACACAGTGGGGGGGGAGGTGGGAAGCCGTGTTTGGTTTTAAGTATTCATTAAACATCTGTAGCAGTTAATACAAAGGAAGAGTCTTTGAATAAATCTAAAAATTAGGAAATTGTACTTCTGATCTTGACTTCATCCTCATGCATCAATGAACATATTTTAATTTTGCTCATCTTTATTGTGTGTAAACCATACACTGAAAACAACAACCCTCATCTGCCTGTTATATATCATTTCTAATGACAGGGTACCTTTTGTTCTAAATGCACATGTAAAAAGACTTTCACTTTAATATTCTAGTTCTTGGCTTTTCAAGTTAAAATAGTGCTTTACAAGTGATCTCTACTGATAGTGACATACATTTACATTAGAATTCCAACCTGATTCTCTACCTTTCATAATCTACATAATACCTTTTGTTTTGTTTCAGATTCTTTTCTTGCAGGTTATGTAGATTTGACTGCAGTAGATTTTTCCCCCGAAGAATATCCAAAAATACATGTCTGCATAGCATAAAGTTGGAAGAACTGTTTGTCACAGTCTGCTTAACAAAACAAGTTGTTTTTCTGTTTGCAGATTATCCCTGAGAAGGCATCCAAATTCTACAAATGCATTCATTATTAGAAATCATTCTGTGAATTTCATAATTTAGGGCCAAAATGGACTATTAGTTCATTTAGTTTGATCTCTTGTACCATATAGATTACTACATTTCACCCGTGCTCTAAACTCAGAGACTTCATTAGAGTAAAACATTTCAAAATTAAGATTAAATTGTGCTTCACTGGTTGAGAACAAGACAGACAAAGCTGCCAGGAATATCTAAGCCCCCTGGAATAGGAAAGAATTATTTAGATGAGATATACCCGGATCATCCCAGCAGGTGAGGCTTAAGTTTAATGAGCAGTAGGACAGAGACACCTGAAGATCATCTTAGGAAAGATGATACTCTGCACCAGAGCACTCACTCACTCTGGTCCCAGGACAATTACAGAAGGATTTGAGTTCCTAATCATGAATCTCTAGTGCCACTTGACACTTCTCATGAGGTAGCCTGGTATGCCTGAAAGCAGGACAGCACTGCACCAGCAGGGACCCACAGCCCCAGGAGCACCAGGGGAGGGTAAGATATGTGAGGCAGAGACAAGGGGACCCTCCGTCTCACAGCACAGAGTCCCAAGGACAGGATTCAGTTCCACAAGCAGCCCCAGACTTTTTTTCGTCGATGAGGCTTTACACTAGACAGCAGAGGAGCCTAGCAAGCTGCTCAGCAGCCCCAAATGCAGACACCCATGTTTAGTGAGCTGGCAGACTCCCTGGGCTCTCTTCTCTGATGAGCAGCTCTCTGTTGCACAAATCTCACCCTGAAAGGCTCTAGGGCTTTAGAAGGGTGTGAGGAAACAGCCCAGCAAGATTTAGGCAGGAGTGTGCGCAGGCAAAAACTGCCTCGGACTGAAACCCTGACACACAAGTTTTCATTGCACACACTGTCTTAACCCAAGAAATGGAAATTTGGAGGTAACACCAATGCTAGCAACCCTCCTAAAGCCGATGACAGGACTCATCCAGCCTCCCCCCCAGGCTGGCCACCCCCAGCTGCCCCCAGCCTGCTTCAGCAAACGCCTTCGGGTGTATTCCCACCCACACAGAGGGTATCTACCCAGGAGCCTGCCTGCCACAGGGCTTGGTGGGGAGGTTTTTTCCCCTCACTGTTTCCAGTGCCAAATAGAAATCTCAGATATTGCCAGCTTCATCAATTTACACCCTCAGCCTCTACCTCAGGCACATACAGTGGGCCTTGGTCATTTGGTCCATTTCTCTTGTAGGCTTTTGACATTTCTTTTCCCTTCATACTCCCAGGGTTTTGCAGATCTGGCCAGGGAGAGCACAAGAGCATGCCTTTTCCTGCTTAAGGAGACTGGTTTTTTTCATGGCAAACAGTCAAATTTCACATTGTCTGTGAAAGCATAGATGTGAAAATAGTGTATTCTTGCACAGCTCTGCTCTCAGAAGTGCTAAGCAGTGAGCAGTTCCCCATAGCCCCACAGCTATGCATTTCCATAAAAAACAGGAATTGAGGCCTTACCAAGCATTGGAGTTCTTTAAATCGTAGGTAAAACTAATCTGTATTCCAATTTGAAAAAAGTCTCTGAAAGGACAAAACATGCATGTTGATGGCAGAGAAAAAAAAATCCTATGTCTGTTCATTGGAGAAAAAAATCCAAGAATATTTAATGTGTGAAAATAGGACTCCAGTTATGCTGTTAAGAATAATGAAATCTAGGGTGCTAAGTACTGTATGTGTCGCTGTACAAGTTAAGCTGCCTGAGGCAGTTTTAATTTCTCTAGCCAATTTTTCTTAAATTTTCTCCTAATTTACGCATCCAAGTATTCATCACCTGTAGAGGAGGGGGCTGGATGGGGCAAGTGCAGCCAGAGATGTTAACGCAGAGGCATGCCTTGGGTCCTGAGCACAGGGGAGCTGGGCACTGGAGCACAGGGCTTGCCAGGGAGCCCCAGAACCAGAGCAGAGCCTGGCAGTCTCATCCCAGCTCCTCTGAGATCTGCTCTGTCTCTGGTGGAGTGAATTTTAGTCACAGGCTTTGCTATTCCCTGCAGCTAAAGAGAAAGGACTGGTCACAGCAGCCCATGAGGGAGAGAGGTGTGCCCCTTTCTGAAAGAAACAGCCTTGGAGGCAGAGCCCAGGACTGGCACTGACACACATCAAAACTACATTCCTTGTCAAGAACAAGCTGGAATTAACTTGTTAAAATTATTAAATTTGAGAAGCAAACATAATCCAAAACTGGATAGCCACAAACAAGTGACATCAGCAGGAGTGTACACTTTGTGGGACTACACCAGACATTTGCATTTTACTGGTGAAATAGACATTTACCTCTGCAAATCACTGTAGTGCTTGCTGTAATTTTACTTGCCAGGAGCCACTGAGTTTGAGGCAGAAGTCTGTCTGCAGAGTCAGGTTTGCTTCAGCCTCAGCAGCACTTGTCCTGTGAGGGCTTGGGAAAGGGTCTTCAGTGTCCTTTGCTCTCCATCCCCTATCCGTGGCAGGAAATTTTTATTTTAGATTTGCAAAATATTCACTGTTTGTGATCTACTATGGTGAGCTGTCACTGTCTGGGTGTGACTCAGATCATGGATTAAAGTAAAATAGTTGCCAGAGAAACAGAGGTAGGTGCTGTGAGACAATCCACAGGTACTCTCTGGGCAGCAAAGGCTGGCAGTGGCACCCTTGCAGGATGCTCCATGTGGGTGTCAGAGGCTCCCTGGCCAGGGAAGGCACAGGGATCAGTCAGTGCCCATGACTTTGGACACAGCCATGGCCACTGTGTGCTGCTGCACACAGCCAGGGTGCAGAGTGCTGCAAAAGGGCCCTGTTGTGCACTCCACCAGCAGCAGCAATGCTGAGAAGCCCCTGAGCCTCTCTGCCAGCACTGCCAGCACGTGCAGCTTTCATGCCCAGCAAGTGAAGGACAGCTGTGCACAGCCTGCTCACTTTAACACACATCTCACCTGCCAGCAGCCAGCCTGAAAGCACCTGGTGACCTTCCAGCCAGCTCTCCATATGTAACAGCTACAACCCAACAAACTCTCAGCACAGTGACTGAAAAGTCCTTCATTTTCCCCTTTCCTTCTGTGTTTACATTTCCCCAAACATGCAGTGCAGCCATTTCCACTGAGCTGCATTTCAGACATTATTTGGGTTACAGAGCACTAGCTCTGCTCGCTTGAGTCACTAATCCAACCTCAGGTGTGGAGATTAAGCCAGAGCCCATTTTTATCACATTCTCTAAAGAAAAGGCTGCTTTTTCTGCACTGCAAAACAATGTCAGGGTCTGCACTGTGTTCCTGATTTGCAACAGCAACGTGCAAGCTGCATCACTGGATGGATCCTTTGGACAGGGTGTTCTCATCCTGTCCTAGGCACAGCCCCAGTGAGGCAGATCCAGCTTCTTGCTCATCCAGGGGACAAAATGCACAACCAGCAAAGGCAAAAGCTGCTCTCCACCCACATCTCAGCAGCTCCTGCCTGGAATCCTCCTGTTGAAGGGGAAGCTCCTCTCAGGAGGAATCCCTGGGTGGAGGTCCAACCTTAGACCCTTGATCATAACACTCCAGGTTATTCCTTACCAGCCCCACCTGCTGCCCAATGGAGGGAGGTGACAGCAGTACAAGAGCCTAAAAAGGTGTAAACCAGGCCAGAGGACCTTGTGGAAGGTGTCTGTTCAGCTCTGGTTTTGTACCAGAGAAATTACTGCACTCATTTGCATCTGAGGACAAAATGCCTGTATCTGTATCCTTCATCTCCGAGCATTACAATTGGCCCAAAAACTGTAGTTGAATTTATCATTGATATTGTGTTTGGGCACAAACCAGTGCAGAAGACCAGATTTGCCACTGGCATAGTTTGACTTTCATACCTTTTTAATTTTTCTTGCAGTTGTATCCAAATGGCAGCAAAAATGGACCTCTTCCATGTCCTCATTTTCCAAACACAAAACTCAGCGTGAAGCAGATTATATGTGTTTTTCTCCCTTTCAGTGCAAGATCCTCCCTTCTTCTCTGCTCCCATCAGCTACCAGAAAATATGCTCAAAACTCTGATGGAAAGACAAGACACGTGAGATAGTATATTATTCTGAATGGAGTTTCAGGAGCAACTAAAGTTTTGAGCTCATCTGCTGCTGCCTCTCTAGCTTGATTCAGAATCTAATTTGTCCAAAATTTCAACCGTGATGAACTTTCCCAAAACAGAAGCAGCAAGCTGCTTCCCACCATCACATACTTGGCCTGTATCCCGCCTATCCATATGCAGCAGATGTAAATATAATTTACTGGCACAAGCAGCTTTCTGCACATGGCATCTTTCTAAGTCTTCTTTAGTATCCATGTGAAGAAATAAATGATTTTATTGATGCATTCAGAGGCCCCAATAATGCTTCATAATGACCTATAAATGGAGGTCTTTCTTAATATGCATTGATCAATAACTCACATAATTACATCTCCTATCGTTTTGCTGAATTGTTAACAATTCTAACCAAAGTTATAATGATTCCCTACCGACAACATAAGTCTTCCAGGAGCCACATTTTGCTGCCTTCTATATATTGTAGACCTGCACAGATACAGATTTAGTGCAGGCACCAGTTGCATCAGCTAATTTAGGACACGGCCTCTTCTCTGGTGTGCCCAGTCACTGCAAGAGAAGCTTGCAAAGTTTCCTGCCATGTTATGAGATGTCTTGGAGAACAGATTGGAGCAAATACAGACAATTCCTTTTTTTCTATCGTGTTGAAATAAAGTGGTTAGTAAGATGGTGCTTTAATCAGGGAGAAGACAACTAAAAAGTCAGAATGAAATATTTTCAGTGGTGACAACCTGTCTGGTGGCAATGGGAAATCCTGCATGTCAGCACATTCATTCTTGGCTTTATCCTCGCTCACTGGATGTGACTCAAAGGAAATGCTGGGCTTCAGTTTCTTCATCAGCAAAATGGGGATAATATTTCCACTTATGCAAGTCACTTTAAGTGGAAAGCACTGCATTCATGCAAGATAGCTTTATCGTGCCAGTACACCACAGAGTTTTTCACTTTCTGCCTGGAACATTTCATAAAAATCCCTCCACATATGGAACAGAACAAGTATTACAGACTTCCAAAAATGTGATTTTTAGGGAGCTGACAGTGCCACTTACATTTGTGCACTTTTGTGTTTCAAATACAGTCATGTTTGGCAACGAAATTCACAATCATCTGGCAGCTTTTATGAAAAGAGCTGACCATTCTGCTCCAGGTTTTGCCAGCCTTGTCACAATCCCCCTCTGCACCAGCCCTGGCTGCAGCCCTGACTGCTGCCCGGACAGCAGGATGTGACTGGCAGACTCTTGATCAAACCCCCAGCTTCACACGTGGGCTTTGGAGCAGAGACACATTGTTTAGCACTTTAAATTCCCCTCAGCAGGACTGTGCTGCAGCATCAATTGTCATTCCATCACTCACCTTTAGCGGATGGAGGAAAATGATGCTCCAGCACCTTGTTGCTTTGTTTCACAAAAGTGGTGAGACCTGGGGCTTCAGGCAAGCTGCAGACACTGCCCTTCACCAGCTCCACTGCACACACTGAGCTCCCCATCCACCACGAGGGGTGGTTTGCTGCTCCTGGTCCAGCACTGTGCTGCCAAGGAGGCACAGCTCTGCTCAGCAACTCGCTGTCCCCTTCCCTCTGCAGGCTTTATTGATGTCAGGAGACTGATTTATGCTTAAATAGTTCAACTTTGTGCTCTCCTTCATCTACGAGCTTGGAACAAGACTGTAGACAAGTACCATACATGATGTAGCTATCAAAGAAAGAAGAATTATATTTTAATTACTGTATTTATCTCAGAGAACACAGTGATTGGTTTTTCTGATGAAAATAAATGCAATGAAAGACTAACGGACTTTTGGTAGCAGAACCATTAAACCCTCTCTGCAAATATGGTCTGGATATCTGGGGTGCAATTAGGACAGCAGCACTGAGTGCTTCTCTGGGTAAGTGTACGGATGCACTCTAACCTGAATCTAATTCTGCTCAAAGGCCAAGGCAGAGCAATGCTATTTGTGTTGTAATGATTTAGTAGAAATGGGCACCATTATATTTCTAATGACTTTTGGTCAACGAGCACCTTGGACTTTCAGTGCCTGATTGCTTTTAGCAACTCTTTCACAGAAGATACCCCATCATAGCAAATGCAGAGCTCATGTGTGAAGAAGTCAGACCCAAACAAAGCAGTGGGCACCAGGACAATAGGATACAAGATATGAGAGCTTTTGTAACAAACTGCAAAATTCAGACATCACTATTAGGCATTACTTGTAAAAACAGACCTGAACAAATAATTCAAAATGAATAATTTATTTGATTAATTTTGTCTCTCCTTGCTTGGGGAATATATATAAGCCAATCACACCATCTTGAATTTATTATTCAAATATATTCAGTGACTTTCTTTTCACTATTTTTTTTCACTCTATGGATTAATCAGAATATTTAAAATTAAAAATACACAGTTTTTCTGTGATTGGCCAGACATGCCACGTGACACTACTTTTCTTCTGGGAGCAAGTGAGTATGCCAGCACTTCTGGAGTAATCCTTATGCATGCAAAATTGAAAATTCAGTTTTGACAAATATTTGCATGTGCATCTTTGGAATTCACTTGCTGCCAAGAAAACTGTCAGTAAAATTCAGCACCTCTTAAATTTGTAAAATGTGAGAACTAAAACATGCATTTTAACATTTGCATTTAATTTTTCTCTCTGTTTCATCTGGAAGTTTTAGAACATTGTGTTTTCCCTGAATGGATGCAGCATTGCCTACCAGGACTGAGTTACAATTTTGAGCAAATATCACTTGACTCAGCCAATGGTCTGTTACCCTAAAAGCCTGTAGTTTTCTAAATGGGCAAATGCTATGTGCACCACGTGCAAGGCCTTCAAAAGTCAGGGTGGTTTTGCCTTGACAGATGTGTGCATTATTCCTGTATCAAATAACCCCTCAATTACTGAATGACTCTAGTTCTATTGTTAGGAAAAAGTAGATTTGAGAGCAACTCATTAAAAGCCTAAACTATGATGTTAGCATAAAACATAGGTGAAGGGGAAAGTTATTCCACCACAAAAAATTTCCATCTCAGCTTTTTAATTAGTGAAGAGCACCTGCTAAAGGAGCCCTCCCCTGTCTGGTGTGTTACTTTGTGCAATCCCCCACTTTGAGGGCAGAACTTCAGCTATGGATTCCAGAGAACATCTTTTACTACCTCAGCCTTCAGCTCCATGTTTCTGAAAGCATGCTCCTGTGTATGTCTGCCTGAGAACCAGTACCACTATCTACAGGATTTATGTGTTAATATATCCCTTGGTCTATCTTTAAAACAGCCTCCATATGTTCATATGCAGGGACATGAAAAAAATTTAGGGTCTGTCTAATCTTCAATTACATCTGACCCACTGGTGACTTGGGATGGGGATGAATATATCCCTGATTGTGTTTGGCAGAATTATTTAGGTGGAAACTCTGCCCACAGAGAGATATTTTTTAAGTCATCTGTAGCAATCAAAAGCAGAGCTTGACATACTGATGTCCTGTCCAGACTGCTCCCACTTGAGGCCCCCCCTTTCCTGCTCTGCTGAGGGGAGCCAGCCCTGCCTGGCCAAAGGAGCAGCCATCAAATAGCAACAAGCAAAACCCAGCCTAGAGAGTAGGAGGGTTATCTGATGGCAAAGATAAGCAGGAGGACAGCAGCTGGCTCTTTTAGGCCAGCAAGGACCACAAGTGCAACTATAAAACTATGGTGGGTAATAGGGTATTAACTCATTGAGCAAACAGAGCTGATGCTCCAGTTACCATGCAAGATGATTTAAATGGTTTAATTTACACTTCACAGCAAGCCTTTCCTACTGCAAATCAATAAATTTGCATAGGTTCTCAAAATAATCAGCAACATGCTCCTGCATATATTTTTTAAACAGGTACAAAATTCCTTAATGAAAGCCAGAATCCCATCATAAACTCAGTTTTTAGTTCACTTGCTAGTTGCATTGATGAGAGAATATGAATATATTAAGGGTTAGAGCTAAGCCGCAGCTTTGCTGCTCATTTCTGCAGACAGCAGGACTGCAGGTTCCCATGAATCCAGGGGTACAGCCCCCTCCTACCACCCCACTGTGGTGCAGGCAGAGCCTCCTGAACACTCCTGGCCTGAGCAGAGGAAGAAATTTAGCTGAGATATCCTCTGTGCACACCTCTGTGCAGGGGACAGGCATGTGGAGGGGGCCAGACAGATGCACAGAGGTCAAGTTCCAATAGGAGTAGCCTTTAACCAGATCCAGACACATTTTTTCCATGTACTTTCTTATTCCTTGTTCTCCTCCTTACCTTTGGTCTGGCTGGGATCAGAAGGAGAAGCTCCAGAATGCCACCAGCAAGGCTGTGCTGGCAGCAGAGGTGTGCACAGCTCCCGAGAAAGCCTGTTCCTATCAAGGTGTCCATGAGATATTGCCAGTTAAAGGTTAAAAACGTTTGACAGAGGCATCCTGGCACTCAGGGTCTCCCCTGAGCCAAGACAAACTCCAGATGTTGTTGCATAAACCCCTTAAATATCCAGGCCAGCTGAAGACAAGGCTTTGCACTTGCACAGGCTCTTCTGCTGCCCCTGTGTATGCAGTCACAGCAAGGTCTGACCCCTCTGGGACTTGAGGGACTGGCACAAACCAGTGAGGAAATCTCACAGCTTTACTGGATCCTGGATAAACACTGCACTGATGGGTCAGAGGGGCATGGATGGGCTGGTCCTTGGGCATGCAGCAGCAGGGCCAGGTTTCAGCACTGGCTGTGTGCAGGCATGGTGAAGCTGGGGTTCTGACTTACTAAACCAGTCCTCCTGTGCTCAGCTGTATAAAACAAAAACATATAAACAAAAAAAATCAAAATCCTAAAAAAAAAAACCAAACAAAAAAATCAAGATTAAAAAAGACTGATATATTTCTGTGCTTGTAGCTGTGCAATGACTTAGGGCTTTCAGGTTAACTTTTAAGCAGATGTTTTTACTTCTCTGCTAAAACAAAAAACAAGGTTTTTAAACAGAGAAACATAATGAGGGCAGAGAATGGAAAAAAAAATATGGGTACTCCTGCCAAATGCAAGAAAAGTGTAGGCAGGGGCTTTGATGGTTTCACTGCTGGAACAGGGGTGGCCCCTTGCTCTTTAGGGCCAGGGGAGCTCAGGGATTTCCCTGGGCTTGGCATGAGTTAGCCTCAGGTACTGAGCAGTATTTGAACACTCGAGCTTGCTTCCTCCTGCTTCCCAAGTGTGTGTCATGTCACTGTGGGGCACCACCAGGCATCCTGGGGGCAATACAAACAGCACTCAGGTGTAGTGCAAGGCCTGTTCTGAATAGCAAGGACAGACATCCTTTCTGCCCTGAGTCCTGCCCCAGCTCTGTTCAGGGAGCTGAGGAGCTGGAGCAGGACTCAGATGACACTCATATCTCACTGTTGCCTAGGACAGGATGATTTGTTACCAGCCCCAAATCCTGGAGCAGATAGGATTTGAGCAGAGAGGTGCTGAGCACCACTGCAGCAGCCCTAACTGTCTTTGCTGGGACAGAGTTGCTGCCATTCCCATTAGCCTGTGCCTGATGGGACTTGCCAGAGAGAAGGGCTGTGTGTGGATGATCATGAAGGCACCTCTGAAGAACAGCTCAACCCTTCACCTGACTGCCTGCAGTCCCCACACAGAACCTGAGGGGCACAGGCTCCTCACTCAGACCACTGCTGCTGTCTCTCATGGTTGCAGATAATTGGTGGATATGGAAAGGGGGCCCCTATTATGGTCATGTTTCCTGGCAAGGTACTAGCCTGCTGTCCCTCATTTCTTTGCACTTCTCATACTTAATTTGTTTTTTATTTGATTGGGGTTTTTTAAATATTTATTACTCATGGCAGAATGTTGGGTTATAGTGTGTCAAACTTGCCAAAACTTCAAGCAGAGAGAATGATAAAAAGTATCTTGAAAATCATATTTGCCCCTTAATTTAATTCTGTAGAAAGGGAAATCAAAGCATCACAAATTGATTGCTGTGAAACAAATTACAATTATTTCCACACATCCAAATAAATTTACTAATTTTAGGCATCTGACTTGAGGCATTAGACGCAGTATGCAAATGCACATGTTGAAATGATGGCCATGTCTCTAGAGCTGCTCACTCATTTCTCTGTTCTTACTGGATGCTCAACAGTTTCAGACTGCTATTGAGACATGCAGTAAATTAGCTGCTCTTAAGCATTGCATGCATTGCATGCTATTAAGCATTGCATTACTGTTAAAAGTATTAAAAAGCATGTCTGTAAAGCACAGCTGACAGTCTTAGGCACCCAAAACTGGCTTATCCTTTCTAGAAATGCAGACTAATGTCCACTGTCACTTCCCCCAAATCTGCTTCCAACTGGGTCATGCTGGTCAAGGTACCCTTAAGTGAAGCCCTGTGCCCTGCCCTACCTTGTAGAAAGGGAGTGCCTGTGACATGAAATGTCCCCCTTGAATACAAGTTTTCCACATACATTTTGCAACGTGTACTTGTTCAGCTGTCACACGGCTTCACATAAGAGAAGTCATCTGATATTGTTACTGACATACTAGTCTAGTGTGGCTTTTAATATTAGGCTTTTTATAACTCACAGGGATGGCAGAGCAATCTCAGGCAATCAAAATAAATGAAGACAGCCTGAATAATGCATTTGTTAAATCTAAATAACATACAGTGGACACCTTTTAAAGTGTTTTCCAGGAAAATGTGACTCAGGTGCAATATTGATTGAGAAGATAAAGACAGGTGTTTTCAGTTCTTATATTATGGATGCAGAGAAGACTTTGATAATGTAACAATCATCTTTTGTTACTTTGCTGCAGTCCAATACAGCTAGAATCAATTTTTCATTGTACTCATTTACTGGAAAAAGGGATAATGGCAAGGACAACACAGCTTTAATAGAAAGAATAAGTCATGATTTAATTCAGACGTTGTACTACAGCCACAAGCTGAAAGATATATTTATATATACCAAAACATACAAAGGAACCTGCATGCTTTTGAATAGAAGTCATGGCTCTGCATTTCTATTTATTGGTAGTTAGGTGGAATGATGCAGCATTATTGTACTGACAGCAATAAGAACCAAGAACCTTTTAAAGTGCAAAAAGATAGCTGTAGGATTATGAGCAATCTTTATAGAAAAGCAAAATAAAGGGCAATAGCAAAAGGGCACATTTGGGTCTTCATTAATATTTGTATTTAAGTAAAAATGACAAGCAGAAAAACCCAAAGAAAGGCTAAGTTCACAATCAATGTAATGCTTTTCTGCACAATTGAGATATTTCTTAAAGATCTCAGGCATTTTTGATAAATTTTGTTCCTATGGAAAGTACTCAGAATGATGATAAAATAATGATTTCTTTTTTTTTTTCCCTAGCAAAATAGATTGCTTCATGACTTCTTGAATGAAACACAAATCTAAGAGTGATAGTGTTTGGGGCTGGATTAGTCTCCTGGGGTTGCAGCCAGTGTATGAAATTTCATAGCTTTTCCAAGGAGTTCAATAGTGCTCTTCTCTGTAGTGAGACACTGCTGAATGACCCCTGAAAAAACACCCCACAGAATGTGCTTCAGAACGACCACCAAAAGCTGCCAGGAGTTAATTGAGCCTGGTATAGCCCAGAAATACTCTGCATGGCATATTTCTGAGCAGCACTCATTATGCCAGCCTAAATCTGAATTTCAGCAGACTTTGGAGGAAATCAGGATCCAAAGTCAAGCTTTAGAGTTGCTTTCTACCTCTCTAATAGACCTGCTCTTGAAACTCAGGCTCTCCTTTTAATGAGCATCTTCTACAGAAAAGCAGACAAAAGGAACAAAATCCTTCCCTGGAATCTCAGGCTTTTCTCTAAAAAGAGTCCATTCTAGTCCTAACTCATTGTAACTGAGCCCACATTCCTCTCTGAGGAGCAAAGAGAAAAACTTAGGAGTAAAACAAACCAAAAAAAAAAAAAATCTGAGAAAAAATTAACGCCTTCCCCTGAAGAAGCAGCAGCAACTTCTCACAAGCATTTCCCAGCCTCCTCTTAAGCTGATGGATCAGACTCAGCTGTATCTCAGCTGAAGTGGCTCAGGAAGGCATTTCCAGCCTCCAGAGGACATCTGGGATTTACACCAGTGACCCTGCATGGATTTTACACAGCCTCTGAGACACTGGGTAAGTCCTTTTTCCCCTTGCCAAACGAGGCACATGCTGGGTTATTAGCAGGCAAGGTGCAGGGAGGTGCAGGGCTCTGGTCACTGGAAGACCAGGGCATTTCTGCAGGACACAGCAAACAGAAATGCCCCACAAAGAGTAAAAGGCGCAATGGGAAAGTCACAGATGTCCTGCCAAGCAGAAGCAGAGACACCCCACTCAGCATAGCTGGTTACTGGGGGTCAGTTGGGGCACTGCACTGCAAACATCTGGGATCCCAAACTTACTGTGGGTGGCCTTAGACCATAGTGAGTCTGCCCTAAAACTGCTAAGACTTATAAGCAATCTTAAAGAAAACATGATTTTCTTTACACTGTCATCTCTCAGACAGCAAGCTGAGACTTCAGACTTTCTTTCCCAAGTCACAGGACAGGTGCTGTGTGAAGCCTTGACCTCTTGGATTCACTTGCACCCAGCTAGTCTGACCACCCCAAAAAACTGCAATGGCAAGATCCTAGAGGAGACAATGAAAGCTTTGAGCTGAGCACCACCAGCTGCAGCTCTGCTGGCTCCAGAGGGAGCTTAGGATAATGGTATGAGCCTTCTCCTCCTAGCCTTTGCCTGTGCTGCTGTGGAAAGAGAAGCTATTTAATTAGGTTTTTCCTGGGCTGAGAAGGGATCAGTATGGCAATGGTCCTATACAAGAGGGCAAAAATGCAGTCTCAGTGCCTACCCCTGAACCCAACAAGGCCTTCAGCTCTGTTCCTATAGCAATCCACGTTGCTAGACAATGAAGAATTGTGGCTACCACCTTTTCCTTAGTCACTCTTCACATACACTATTCGAGATCCTGAGGTATTTGGAAGAATGAGCTCTTGCTCACTGCCTATCCTCAGCTACAGTAACACCTGACAATGGTGAATAACTTTTTATACATGTGATATCCTTTTGAGGAAAAACAAAAACCCACTCTGCATCTTCATCAGAAAGGAAATTCCAACATTCTCCATTTCCCCATCTTTGCAGATAAAGTTGCCCTTATGGGTTAACTTTACCTCCTCTTCACTCCCTTTCCCACTTCCTCCCCTTTCTTTTTCAATTCTATCTCCATTTTCTTTCTTCTTGTTAAAGTTTTCTTTATACTGATGCCTACTACTTATTTTAGATTTAGATGGTCCAGGTAGGAATTCCCTGTAAAGCCAGATCTTTCTTCTTGGGGAGGAGTTAGTACTAACCCAATCACATGAACTCAAGCTACATTTTTCTCTTAGTCCTGTCTCAGTATACAAGAAACATTGAACCAGTTCCAATCTAGCAATCACCTGAGCATGGCAAAAGCCATGCCCTTCCAAATGTCACTCTGAGATCCCCAATGACCCTTTATGCCCCATATAACTGGAGTTAATTTTAAGAAGAAACTTAACTCTGCAATAGGAAGATGGGGAAAAATCCTTAATGCCAGCTTTTCATACCTTGGTTCTGTGTCACTATGAATGCAGTTGGGTCTGAAGCATGTTAGCAGGCACACTTCCAGGCTCAAAAGGATCCAAGATTGAAACACCTATATAGGTAAGGAAGCCAATTTCCTGGCAAGAAGATAAAACTGATACAAAGCACACAAAGGACCCCAATATCAGGGAGAATGTCACCAGCAGTGCAATACATTAAAGAAGATCATTGCAACAAATCAAGTTCCTAAGCGTGACTTTCCCTTTCACGTAGAGAATGGACTGATTTGTTCCCCAAACAATGGAAAACTTTGTGGAGGCTCTGGAACAGATTGCTCTTTTTGCCTCCATTACTCACAGATCAGCTTGCCACATTCAGCAACAAAGGCAAGGGCTAAAACTCATCTTATTTGTTGTCCACAATTTATGAAAACATAATCTAGCTCATAGGAAATGAGGTGCTTCAAGAATTTTCTGCAGTGAAAGCAATTCACTATCAGCATGGAGTCAGCTTCAATATGACTCATTTGATGTGTGCACTGGTATGTTATGCTACATTGCTCCATCTAGGAATAATTGTGAAGACTTTACTGGAATTTTTTACCACTAGGAAAAATGCACTGAACCTGTGCTGTCTGCCTGTGCTTTGACTGAGTCACAGATGGCAGTAGGACACTGCCATTGCATGTTGTGAGCATGGGAAGGGCTATTGTTTTACACATTGGTGGCACTTCAGTGACACTGAACAGCAGTCCTGTGTCCTGAGAGGAAAGCAAGATTCCTGCACACATTGCATTTCCTTCCATCCACATCATACCCATTTTTGCTAATTCTTTTTCTGCCACCACTTGGCACTGATAAAGCATCATCTAAGCATGTAAAAGTAAAAGAAACATATTGTATGTAACCCATGCAGAACTGTCAGCATCTAACAGTAATGCTTTCTGACTAACAGCTTTAGGAATCCTTCAAAAGGTCAGCAAATGGCTCAGAGCTGTCTGAAACTCCAAGAGAAATATCTCCAAAGCCTAGCACACACACACATCCCACTGGGATGCACATCTGACTGCCTCCCACCGTGGAACCCACAGCCACACAGCGTGAACATGGCAGCCGGTGTTCTGCAAGGAGAGCCCACATCAGCTGTTCTGTGCAGATACTCCCACCCCAAAAGGGATTTGTTCTCACAGCACCCTCCAAAGTGGGAGATTTCAGGCTCCCAAAGACCAACCCAGTCTGCACATTGTTTCAAAGAGATCATTCTTCAACCTGCGTAGGACAAAGGCATAGAAAAATGGGATGTTCGCCTTGATTAGAAGAGTAAGTCTTTCAGAGACAAGTTCTGAGGCTCTTAGCATAATCCTAGCAAAAATTCCATGGTAATCCATGCTTTTATTCAGAAGAACACTTTTCATTGTTAATACATCAGATTTTGCTTTTATCTGACTTATGCTCGGTGATTATAACACAGACATAGTGTTTGCATGTGAAAGAGTAAGAAAGGAGTGAGTGCTATAGTCTACAGAGGAAGACATGAGGATGGATGAATGTTTGCCTTGGTGAATAGTATTAGAAGCAATTATTTTTAAAAGTATTCAGGTGCATCTCATTTTGTTTCTGTGTAACTAAAAAGGAAGCAACTGATTTGCAACCTGGGATTTGAAAAAGCTGATAAAAAGCCAAAGAATAATTTTTGATGAAGTACTTGTTCAACAGCTGCAGCATCATCCAGTACCTATTGGGCAAGTGCCAGGCTACCTGTTCAATGTCTGGAGATTGATAACTGTTCAGAATTTGATGAATGACAGATTGAGAAAGTAGACAAACAAGCCTAGGGATGATATCCTTAAAATAAAAAAGTGCAAGTTTTCAGTTAATTAAGACTGTAATCATCAGTCTGCTGCATTACTTATTTGTTATTTTAAGGTTTTGCTGCAAAAAAAAAAAAAAAAAAAAAAGGTTCTGAAGGCATCCTGGCAAATGCCCACTGATACCTTTTCTTGAAAAGAATTTGAATCCAAAGGACTAAAGTCTCAGCACCTCTCAATTTTTCTCCTGGAGAGCACTAGCACTATTTCATCAAACAAGCTGCTTGAATTTGCCGGTATTAACTCATTCTTTGCTTCCCTAATCTTTTTGTTTTCAGTATTGTCAAATAACATAGATGCAGAGCAAGATGTAGGATTCTAAAAGCCAGTTTCCTCTGTTACAGCAAGTGTTATCCCTGGGGTCAAGGATTGTCTGAATCAATAACACACCAATCTCAGTAGCCCCATTTAAATGGTGAGTCAGTTCACATAATCCAACCACATGTCAGATAAAAAAGAATGGTTTAGCAAACACTTTGCAGTCATCTGGTTTTTAGAACTTAGTAGTAAATTATTGGATATCAGTCTACTGTTGCAACTATATATCTTTACACAATAGCAATTTTTCTTAGAGTTTTCTACTGCTCAGCTGCTTATTCAGTATTTTTATATACCCTATATTTATTTTCAAATACCATTTTAAAATTCTCACTGGAATTTTTCCATCTACAGAAGTTTTAAGGGACTAAGATAGTTCACAAGAGCGTTTCTCAGGCAAGGAAAGCTGATATAAGGAGTTTTGCTGTCCCACTATTTCAGAGCACAAAATGACATCTCTGGTCCAGTTCTAATTTACAGCCAGCCTTTTTCTCCCAAGACAACTGCATTCAACTGATCTGTCCTAGACATGCATGCTTCTGTTGGGAGGTTTAATACTGGTTAAATTAAATAACACTGGTTAAATTAAACAGAATTAATATATTAACTATTTTCTGTCAATTAGAAAAATAATCTTACTGTGTAATTGTATTTCCTCAACACCAAGAGCAGCTGGGTAAGACTGGCCTCAGGGGCACAAGGAGGAGTTGGAGCCCCAGCAGGACTCCATGGAAGAATACTTGGGAACTGTCAGGAGGGAACCTTGCACTGGGGGTCCCTCCCAAACCATCCTGCCCTTTAGCAGGAAAAAAGGGGGCAAGAGCACCCAGGCACCCCCACCAGGCACAAACCTGGATGGCCAAGCTCCCTGCCCCAGCTCTTGGACATGGCCACACTTACATATGCCCACAGACAGACACTTAAATAAGCTTTATTGCTGCTCAGGTGAGAGGTATGTTAAAATTAGTAGCAGGTAGGGAAGGAAACACAAACCAAGATATTTGACAGATACACCTTTTGTCTGGAGAAAAGGTCAAACTCTCCCTAGTGGGCTAGGACTCTTCTATATAAAACAAACAAACAAATAAACAAACACAGAAAATATCTAAAGCAGAACAAAAAATTCCCTGATATCATGAAAGAGACATTATCTAAAGCTACTTGTATAACTTCCTCTTTCATGTTTTCTTTGGGATTACACAAAAAAGACTGCCAGTACTTCATTTAGATATTTGTTGATTACACAAACCCAGGAAAGCAGTTGGTGAACAGAATGACAATAACAAACATTTTTTCAGAACATTCTGTGTGTGGTAGGGTTTTTAAGATCTCCTCAGTGATCACTCTGAGAAATAGATGTGAATTTGATTAACATTACCGACGCTCTAGGACAGAAAAGCTTACACTTGTGCCAGAGCAACTCTGAATCAATAGTCTTGGCCAGCACACACACATTTCAGATTTGGCCTTGAGCAGCCAGTGTGCTGTACCTGCATTGCTGGCAGACAGCAGGCAGGAAAGCAAGCTCAGGGGGGAGCAGCACCAGCACCCGTGCTCAGGGCTGGGAGCATTTGCTGCTTCCAAGGAGCAAACAGCTGCAGAGGGAGTCAATTCTCTCCCGTGGCACATTTTTTGTGAGGGCAGGCTTTCAATAGGTACTATATACGTGACAGCACACTTTCTGCTTGCCTTGTGTGCTGTAGGAAAATCAAATTGCCTCTTAGAATTGAAGAAATTTAGCCAGCCACCACAGAGGGGCTTTAAATGAAGGACAAACACAAATCTGTGCTGGCTCTCAAAACGTGCGTTGTAGCACACGCCGCAGACACTGGGCAACCAAAGAAGTGCTGCTTTTTACAGGGATTGTCTTAGCAGTTTCATGGGAAAGAGAGAGCTAAATTAATACTGTGCTTTTTCTAAGTAGCTGATTTTACAGGAACATGAACCTCCAGGGAAGCATGTTGTGTTTCTGGCAGTCAGAAAGTTTCTGTCTCCCTAAAGGTACCCCCCTGATGTATCAGCCATGAGTTTAACCCCATCCCTAAAACTTATCTCTGACCTATTGGCTGTGGGCCAAGTTATCAGCCTTAGGACAGAAGGTAAAAAAGGCCATGTTCTTCCTTATTCTCTCTCTCTCTGCCCCGGCCTCCCTAGAAGAATAAAGCTTGGAACATCTCTTGGGGTAAGGAGCCTCTTTTCAGTCTTTTATCCCACCTCTGAAATATTCGAACCCCCACAGCCCACGAAACATTGAGCTAGCAAGGGGAACCAACAGGGCTGGGGAACACAGGGGTTCGGAAACATTTTCAGAAGCAGTCAATGCCTAAGTTACTGCTTCCCTGTTGAAACTTGCCAGCAATGGAATATATTGTGGAATATACCCTGTCTCAAGCAGAGGGATACCAAAACTGACATTAAATACAATGCAGGGTCTGACGAATACTAGGTGAAACCTGGCACAAACACCAAACCATAAGATTTTTTCTAAGTTGCACAGGAGAGACAAAATTTGCTAGGAATGTTGTGTCTTTAGCACGGATATCTGTGAGTGTGTGTTGCACTTGTACTCCAGGTAGGTCACTGCTGCCCTGATTTTCTGCTCATTTTCAGCATTTGTAAATCCCAGAGATTAGGAGCTGCCTGGTAAAACTATGCTCTTAACTCTCAATTGGCTGCTGTGGAAGCAGCAATTACAAGTTAAATTTCATCATGCTTAAAAATAATCCTCTTTTTCTCTCTGATCTAAGGTTACCAGTCTTAAAAGAAGGCAGCAGACAATTAGAAATGAAGGAAAGCAAAGCTTCAGGCTGGGACTTACATACACTCCACTCCTGCCCAGGCATTGCTTCTTGGCTCCAATGACATCAATAGCAATATTGCTGGTGGCAAGGGTGGATTCACAGCTGAACTTCAAAAGTTTTCTCCCCATAACTCTCACATGGCCAGAAACTCTCCACAATGCAGTGAATTTCTGGGGAAAAAAATTAAAAATGAGCGTCTCCATTGTGCTCCTGCTATGGCAGCCAGAAGAGCAGAGCCACTTGAAGGAAGTGCAGCTTTCCCAAGGGACCAAAGAGCTGAACTGCTCCAAACCAAAGCAGGCCTCAGACACTTCTGTGTGGTCTGCTGCATAATCTTTGGGTTTGGTTTTCAAGTTAATCTAATTTAAAAACCAAACCAATTCTCTCCCTTCTCCCAGTTACAGGCAGCAAAAGCGAAGGGCAGAAATGAATTCACTGCTTTGGCCTCTGGTGCTAGCAGGCTGAGGAGGCTCTGTTAGGGCTTGAGATCTTGCAATTCTCTTCTGCTCTTCCAGACACTTTTCTTTCCTAAAAGACCAAAAAACCCCAAACTTGTAAATAGCTTCAAAGAACAAAATCATTTTAAACTATAACTTATACTTGCATTTTGGTATGTGCCTGTATGCCCATTCCTTTGTTAACAGTATTTTATCTTTTATAATTTAAAGTTTTTGAAAATGAAATAGTAATTACTTTTTTCAGAAATACTTCTGTAGGAGCAGTCTGATGGAATATAGGGCTTCAGGCAGATATTCTGCATCCATCATGGAGAAATCTGAAGCCAGGGAGAATTTCATATATTTGGAATCAGATCATTGAAGGTGACTCTTGTTAGGAGCTTTTAGATGGAACTGCCTATTGTTGCTTTATGTTTTCTGTCTGCATCTTTAAAAGAGCACTTTACGAAAAAAAAAAACATGCATTATAGCTATACCTTACTAATTTTTAAGGAAGAGAACACAAGTGCCCTTTGGACTGGTCCAAGAGAACAAAAAAAAAAAAAAAAAAAAAAAGAGAGAACATATGAGTGGTGGTAAGACTGTCATCTTATATTTAAAATAACAAATGACAAATCCTGATCTTTAACACTCTGGCAGCCAAACCAGCCAAACTAAGAACTAATATAATCAGTGGGAATCCAACAAGAAAGAAAAGTGCTTAGACCAAGGTAACGAATGCAGAATGAGGAATGAAGCCTCGTGATTTTATGTTGGGTGCTAGATTGCAAGTCAGCTATTTGGAATATTTTCTTTTTCCCTCTTTGCTAAAAACTTCTATGTACAATGTAGAGTGTGGCACTCCTAATGGCTGGACTATTTCCAGATTTTACAGTATGAGAAAAATTTGCTTTCTTGTTCTTATTCCTAAGGCATGTTTAAATATTATGGACTAAAAATTTAAAAAAAAATATGAAGTTTTCTCAGTCCTTACAACTTCACTTCTTCACTAGATTGTTTCATTTGCAAATTTGCCCAGTAAAAGACAAAATGGCATTTAAAATTATCACCAATGCCACATGGTATAAATTATTGAACAAAATCTCCCTGCTTTATCAATAACAAGAACCAGTTTGAAGAACAGTACAGGAAGTGTATAAAACTCTCTTTACTGATTGTGTGGCACCACAATGTCCTACTGCTTTCCAGAAGCTACCCACATTGTTTAATCTCCACATCACTGAGAGAAAGACATAATCTGATGTTTGCTTACTTGTGCATCCTGGTTTGTTGACTCTTCTCTAGCTAGACAAAACCAAGGATGAGCACATTTCACATGTGAGTTTCATGCTCTGCAAGGAATGAAAGGTCAAAGGGTAGCAGGCAAAAGCTATTTGCCATTCAGTTCTAATTTCCCTCATAAATTATTAAACAATCCCTTATGCATTTCCATCTTTGATAGTCTTGTGGTATAAAGTGTAAGTCAATGGATAAGCTAATTGCAATAAGCAGAAGTGGTATTTAATGCACTGGACACTTTCAACAGCAAAGTAGTTCTAATTAGTGTTTCTAACTGATGTGACAGCAGTTTACAGAGCACCAAAATAGTTCCTCATTTGTCAAGTGGGTCCGAAGCTTATGGCAGCTTTCTGATCATCTCCCTTGCCGCAGGACCTGAAAGCACCTTCAAAAAGCTTTCTCTCATTGATCTTTAGTCAGATGCTGACTGAAAGGCACACAGCTTTGCCAGAAAGAAGATAGATAGATGCTGTACCAGCACGAAAATGTCACTTACTTAACGAAAAAGGGTACCTGTTCCTAGCCCCTCTGCATGCACGTATATGCACACACATACACAAGCCCAAACCCAGAGAGGCAGTGAAAAGAGGCATTTCTATTCATTGCTGTTAGGTTAAGCATTTGATGTGTGTGTAAAGTACAGTCTGCATAAACTCACCACACTGGATCATATAAGGCATATCCTTACATATACACAAATGACATCACAGAGTCTGTGACTGAAATGCAGAGATTTTCAAAGTTTCATTAAGCAATCACTTCCCTCTAGATTTTCCGTTGTTAGGCATGCAGTGCATCAAGTGAACTACATCATTAATTTCAAAATATCACAGTTTACTTTCCTTGTCTATGATTTCTTCTACTGTATCGATAGTTCAGCTATCATGCTGTTCTCTGAGGGCTGAGGGAGTAAATGATGGCATGTCAGGTAAAGAACAAGTATTTGCTGAATACAGTGCCAAGAAAGTTCAGAAGAGTTTTCTCTTTGTTGCACTTGTTTTACAGCCATCATTAGATTAAATATTGTGGTTAGTTATGGGATAAACTATGACATTTTCCTACATAGCTCAGACAACATTTAAAAGAGCCCATAAAAGTAGTTATGAGACTTTAAAAATAGTTTTTAAGTTCACTGCCAAGCAGGTTTGTCAAAAGCCACTTTTTACACGAGCACTACACAGCAGGAGCTGTGCTGATCTGTTACAAGCAGCACTATTTGATGGCACCATGTGTGCACCACAACCTTACTTGGATGCTGGAGATGCAGCACTCCCTGTGATGCATGTTCCAAACATCTCCCAGTTTCTCAAAATGAAGAGGATACACAAAGAACTGTAACTAAACAGCCAAGTGCTATGTACATCCAGGCTGCCCATCTCTGTAGTGCCTACAGCACTGGCTTATGAACAGGTACCTTGGGTTCTGGGGTTGTTCTGGCCATCAACCTTCTGCTGTATCCTTGCCCTGTGTGTTCCACCAGAAGCCCTTTTTTCTTAGGTCTCTTGGGAACAGTGCTGAAAAACCAGCAGATATTTCAAGAGTGCTAAGCAGAACCTCCACCAGTCTATTAAGGGAGATTTAGAACTACTTTTGGCTCTGTGCCTTATTGAGGGATAGCCTATTCCACTGTTCAGCCTATGTACTTCCTTAAAATAAAAGCTGAATTGAAAATGTGTTACTTCCACCATATAGGGGTTAAACCAGTAAGAAAGGAATACTAATGGAAAAAGATTCTGTGGTTACTCTTTTCCTTCAGAAACAAAAGAGATCTTCACTACACATTTCACATCCAGACTGAATCCTGAAAGGCTACTACTCCTTCCAGAAACAGAACACTTAGTATCTAGAAATGGAGAACTAAAAAAAAAACCAAAAAAACCCCCTGCATTTTATTTCAGCATGCCCAGTAGTTTTACTTCAGCATTTTTTCAGTCCCAAAGGCATGGTGGAATAAGGAGCTATTTGGCTGATGTCAACACCTTTCTCTCCCAAGGCTTATACCCAGCCTGAAAAAAAACTGAAACAAAAAACCCAAACAAAATCTATTGCTACTCTGAAGGGCTTTGAAGCAAGCAGGACACATACACAAGGATAACCAGCTGAGAACTAGGCCCACTGTTCTAGGAGGTGATCACTCCCTCCCTCTAAAGTCTATCTCAGTAGATATTCCACAGTTTTTAAATACTCTGTTTGACCTGCTGAAGCAACAGTGTCCTTTCAAGTCAGTCATGGAGGCTGCTGCACACAAATCTCTTCTCTTGCAGGAGACCACAGCTCATAAAAGTGTGTGGAAGGCGATATCACTTAGTGCAGCACAGGCAATTAGGAATATGGAAGAGACTGGGTCAGAACACAAGTCAGAAATAATAGAGAGGACGCACTAATTGGAGAAGCTTTTTATTTTATTAGTGCTTCCATGTCAAATTAGTCAAATGTCTTAGGCACTTACCGAGTGGGTGAGCTGTGAATGCTGTGTGCCTGCCCAGCACAAAGCCATGTGCAGCCTCCCATCTCACTACCTGCATTTCCTTCTCTGCTTTCTGGCCTCAGAACCCTGCCTCTCTTGAGTGCCTGCCTGCATCAGCCTGGTCACCTTTCAAGCAGATGACCTGGTTCACAAATAGTTAACAGTATTTGACCAAGGCACTCATTGAGCCAAATCTTAGGTACCAAACCCCACTGGTTTTACAGTCTGGCTTCACTGCAGTAAGGGAGGCAGTGCTTCCTTAAATCCATAGTGCTGCAGAATCTGCCCATCCTCTGAACGTTCTATGATAAGAGACTAAAATCAGTGAAATACTTCAATGAATGACAGCTCAATAGCCAAATTACAGGGCAAAAACCTGGTCTGAGCATGGAAACACCTACACCACAGCACAGGTTCCTGAGAGAGGCAGAAGAGCTAGAGGTGCAGTCTGTGGTTTACCAATACAGAATATGCATTTGCACTGGTTTGCTTTAATTTAAGGCATTTTCATGCTGGCTTTCAGGCTAGGCAGAGGATGATCAGTGCCCCTTCTTCCCTTTGAAATTCTCATACCAATTTTCTAAAAATGATCCAGAATACCATGCAGCTTTGTTTAGATTAAAAAAACATTGCTGGAAAACTTGCTTTTTTGCATGGAAGTGCACTCTCTGCTGCTTCTGCTTTGAAAAGCAGATAGATTATGGGTGATGGAACAGGAGAACCTGTTTCAGTTTCCACTGCTCTTGCTTATCCTTTCCCAAAAGGTTTTGCAGCACACAGGACAGAAGCAGCCAAAGCATCATCATTTTACCTTAGTTTACAATACTGTCTTGGAGAGACCCTTGTGTCATGGGGTCACTCATAGAAGCACTGCTACATAACTTTTGTTTTGCATGCTTCGAAAACTGTTACTCTGTTTAGGTCTCTGACCTCTCTTCCAAGTCCCTGTCTTAATTATTGTTCTTGTATTTTCATTTCTGTTATTTGATCCACTTATTGACTTTTTTCTCTGATGCCATTTTGCGTTGCCCTAGCAAGCCTGCCTATCCTTTTATCAACTAATGTCCTATACTTTCACACTAATTTTTTACTAAACAATAGCTCTCCAGTTTCTTTTGTAGGTCTAGATCTGTTATGAATATTAATAGCTTCATGCAAGCTCTATTTGTGGGAGAGTGCTGGTCTTTGATCTGTGGCTTTTTCTTGAATACACTAGCATCCCTGCAATTGGGTTTTGGGTCGCTTTTATGTTTTTCCTACCAGATTCCTTTCTTCGTTTCCATCTTTAGGTTTTATTGCAGAGTTGGAAGCTGTGGAAGACCTTTTTAAGCATTTTTCTTTATTAAGTAAGCCCTCTCATACTGGCACAGACTATGGCGATTTCAGCCCTCATTGTGGACTATTTCTGTACACTCCCTAAAGGCATCAAGCCATTCAGGTGGGAGCATGTAATTTGTTTTGTACTGTAGAATTCCTGCCATGCCTATATGTATTTAGACCACAGGCAAACCAATAAAGTTGTCATAGAAACAAAGCATTTCATGAATAAATCAATTCATAACAAACTTGTAAACTTCGAAGAATCCACTGTGCTTTAACAACACATCTATTACACAGAAACACTAATCACATTTGTAATGAATAACGTACATATTCTACACATGTCCATTTTTTTTGTCCTATTGGGCATCTTATAAATATTAATTCTTTCCTGTATGTTGTGCATGTCTCCACAGCAAGAAAAGACAGAAGTGAATGCTTGCATGATAATGTATCAGCAGGAAATTTTTGATTTCTTTTTTGATGTGTGAGGCAGAGGTTCAGTAAACTCTGAATGCCTTTTTTACATGCCAGTGAGGATTGAAAGTATCAGTGCAGTAATTCTTTTTCTAGTCACAGACAACTTAATAGGACTTCATCCACTCTTCATATAATTATAAAAAAGCCCAGACAATGAGAGCCTGATAAAAGAAGCAGATAATGTTGCTGAGAGCTGATAATACAAGTATAAGTTCACAAGCTGAGAAAATCCTACCTTCTTTTACTCCAGTTTGGTCTCCGTGAAATACATGCACCTGTGGTAGAAATGCTGCTAGGATTCATCATAATACAGTATCAAAACTTCCCTTTGCACATCATGCTTTCACTAGGTGAAACGGGTGCAAAATACGACCTCACTAACACAGCACTCTGTTTGCCTGCACGGGAATGGCAGGCCAAACAGGACAGAGATTTTTGGAGTCTCAGTCCAACAGTCCCCTGATTTCAAATGAATTGTCATGCAGAGGAGGTAGTACTTGCTGTGAGCTGCACATGTGTTTGAACTCTCAGCTACCAATGCAAAGCCAATGGAGATTTTCAAGTACTCCTATAACAAATATGCCTACGAACAAGGTGAAGGAAAAGGGGCACACAGTGCAGGGGAATAAAAGAAATAACACATTATTAAACAAAAATGGTTAGCATTCAAATTCAGAGGTTGGGTGTCTTCCCAGTGACAGATACACATGATTAAAACATGGTCCATACAAGGACAGCCTTATGGGGCCCCTCCATAGGGGCTTCCAAAGGCCAGAGCAGGTCCCTCCCCAGCACCAGACCTTATTTTCAGTCTTTCCAAAGGAAGGGCCAAGCTGAGGTTTCTGTTGCAGTGAAACACCTCTCTGCCTTCTCCATGCAATAGCACTTGTGGAAAAAGATATAGATAATAGTCTTAAGTATCTATCCCAGAAAACACATGCATGAATAGCAAATTGCTAACAGAAATTAAGATATGTTATATGTGGCACACGAATCTGCCAGACGCAAGGTGGAGTCTCATTCTACTGATCCCAGTAATTAGGCAGTAGGTTATTAGTTTAATATTGCTCTATAATCCATTAATATTATGTAAATTTGATCCTGTAACTGTATACCTACATCTCACTTCGAGTTATTCTGAATCAACAAGGGAAACAAATTGGAGAAATATATTTTATAACTACAAGTTCAAAAATGTCTCCTTTCTTTGGAAGTAATTTCAGTGCCTTTTCTAGTTCCCTAGAATATTCATTATTTGCCCTGAAGTTAAGAAAATTCCAAGTATTTATTTTATTATATCTTGGATATTTACAGGAGACAAAGAAGCATTCTAAAAAAAAATCTTCACAACACATTTTAGGTGGCCCATTTCTCTGCAGAATTTTCCCCTATCCACAATTGGAAGGCTGCTAATAAAGAGCTTGGCTCACAGACATATGCTGCAGGATGGGGAAATTTTGTGTTGCCTCTGCACAAGACCAAAGCTCTCACTGAGTTAGTGCTGTCCAGGAATATGCTATAGCAATCACAGCTTGAAATCAAAAGTCATCTGCTTTCAAATTCACAGAACCTTCTTTTAACTACGTATTTTACAGATATGTTATTTCCATAGAACAATACATTACCCAGTAATTAGGTTCATTTATGGAATCAAATCAAGGCTGTCTACATTTCTGCTGGGTAATGTTCTTCACAAACAATCCTCTCTCCTGGCTCCTCTGATTATTTTATGATTCCTCTTGCTTCTTGTCAGTACAGATTAAAGGTAACACATACAGCTGGGAACAAACATAATTTTCCAGCAATAGCATTTTGTTTTCCTTAATAATTAACAAGTGCTGCTGACTAACCTTCCAGTATAAAATGTGCACCTTATCGAAAGGGAGCGGACACAGGTTAGAATGGCTCACTTGGGATATCAAAATAAGAAGTGTGATTAAAGCATTAAAGATTTAGAGGTTGACATTAAGGGATGAAAGGTGGAATTACTGTAAATATAAAACTATTCAGCATTAAATGGAATGTGTTACACTTGAAACAGTCTTTCAAAGTGCTAACATTTCAGCATTAATTATTAATAGAAACTGACAGCTCATTTTTAATTTGAGCCTAATGACAAGGTTCCTTAAGAGATAAATACAACACACTGGCTCAGAGGGTTTGTGGATCTTTGGAAAGGCTCTCTAGGTTGTCTAGAGCTTAATCTGACAATCCCTCATAAAATAACAGTCTGTCCACAGAAGTAAAAGAAAAAACCCCAAGAATTCCGTGAGTACCAGCCCTCTCTTTGGGGATACCTGCCCCTCATCAGCAGAGTCCACTGGCAGCACTCCCCCTTCTGCTACACATCCAGATGGACATGGAGAAAGCCTCAAGGGTGCACCACCAGCCTTTCATCACCCCCTTCCCCACCAGACGAGCTTTGGAAAATGTGTGTTTAGTTTTCTGAGTGCTTTTCCTATCAGACCACAAACATCATGTTCACCCATCGCTAATCACTTAATGTCTTTAGAGCAATTACCCATCTCCTTTCCCTATTTGTCAAAATTTTGAGTTATGTCACCAAAACAATGAGTTTTAGGACCCAGTTCTGATCCCAGCCCAGTCTCCATCACTCAGGAGTAAAGTCACTGCCATCAGGGATTAGGAGGACCAAAAATAAGGAGGACAGATGTACAGGACCACAGGTCAGGCCAGGTAGAAGGACCTTTGCTAAAAACTGCTGTTTCTGCATCACCTCCACTGGTCCAAATAAACTTTTGAAGTGTCAGCTACCAATTAAAATTCCATTATTATTATATTTCTGCTACTGAAACTCGAATTATGATATTCAATGAAAAAAAAATGCCTTTTAGATCTGAAATAGGACCTATTCAACAATATCTACATCACATAAAGCACATTAAATCTTTCATTACTAGAAATATTTGTAGTAGCACTCAGCTGCTCCTTTGGGACACTACAGCTCTCCTGGGAGTGTCAAGTTCCAAATAATCTGTCGGAATGAGGGTCAAACTTTGCTCGTTAGCTTTGGCAGGTGGAAAGGCTCCTGAGTGACAGTGCACGTCCTTCCAGCCATGCAAACAAACTGCAGCAAGGAGACCAAGTGAAGGTGCATTGCCATTGCATTCCTGCAGGGGAGGTGGGAAATGGGGGAGATGGAAAGAAAGTGGATGGGGCAAGCAGTGGGTGAAACAAAAAGAAAGAAAACAAACACCCCATGTTTTAGGATACTGCTGAGAAAAATTTCAGAAGAAAGCAGAAGGAACATGCTGATAGTTTTATCTGCTCTTACTGACACATTCAGAATTCCTCAGGGGCTGGAAAGAAACGAGGCAGTTTGCAAGCTGAGCTTTCACTGTGCACAAGCCTGTCTCACAATATGATAGGAATTAACTTGTGTCTACAAAAAGGCAATATTTGGCAAAGAAGGGCACTGAGGCCATGAGGCTGTCAAATTAAAGGACATTCAGAGAAGAAAAGCACTCATATACTGGCTTAATTCAAGCATCAGGATAAAGGAAGGGTAAATAAGGGTAATAAAGAGGAAGTAAGAGAAATCATTGCTTGAGAATACACTATGATTTCACTGCAAAGCCTGCTGATGTGAATATTTTTGGGCTTGGCTTTTCTGTTTACTCTGTGCTTTTGTTTTGCTTCAAAGGCATTTATGCTAGAAGTAGCATGTTAGGAAGATCAAAGTTACAAGATGACTTTTGGGAAAAACATTTATATAAAACACTCAGAACTTGACTTCTGGTGCTATCTTGGAGTTAGTGTTCACTGAGTTGCTTTCTGGCACACACAGTTCCTGTTGCTTATAGGAAAACTGATGAAATCTGATGAGCTCGCCATTAGTGTCAAACAATCTAACTCTACCTGCTCATGGTAATGCCCAAGTATTGGATCTGCAGTAATTAAAAATAACATTTGGAAAGAAAGGATTTTTGGTTTTGTTAAGCTGCCTTACAGGGATTTTGCATGATCTCTGTCAATAACTAAACACCTGTATTCTGGTAAGTGGAAAAGCTGAGCTAAGAAACGCTTTTCAGTTTATACACAAAAAAAATTTGCTAAATTCACCTAAATGAACCATTTAAAGCAAATTGCTTTCCCAGTACTACTCAGGACTATTTGCCATTTAGGAGTTGTTAGAGAAGTATGAAATATACCTAATGAAATACACAGCCATACAAAAGTCAAGGCTTTTTTTATAAGTCATTCTTTAATGAAAGATGAGGCATTTTCTTGTAAAAATGTTGCCAGTGTGTATATTTCTAAAGCATATTAAGAAATGTACAATCAGAAGCAGCATGCTGTTCTACCTTCTGCTCATTTCCTTGAAAAAGTTCCTGTCACAAATAGAAATGGTATCTGAAAAGACCCAGCAAGTGCATCTTTTCTAGGAAAAAGAAAAGATTTCCTCTTCATTTGAAGATTTGATTCCAGGGATGACAAGGCAGTTTGCAATTTCAGCACGTCTCCCGATTTTATAAAAGAGAGGAACAACAGCTTCAAAGGCCCAGCTCCCAAGTATGAAACCCTTTTGTAAATTCATCTCTTGACTCCTAAGTGTCTGCTTTAATAAGCTGGTGTCAATACATACATTACACTTGTACATAGGAGGGTCACATATAGGTCTGATTGTTGTCCTGACAGCCTCATCCCATTCCAGCTTTCCCAGAGCCTTCTGGGTTCCCCCATCATGTTTTACAAGCACACACACCCCAATCACACACCTAAACTGCACGATTCCTGCATCCCAGCAAAGGCAGCTCCCCTACAAAAGGGGAACTCTCTTGTTCTGTGCCACGTTTGGAGGCTGCTCATACAACAGCATGTGTCACTGGCTACAAGACAGGATTTAATCTGTGGTTTGGCCACAACAGATGCACACCACACAGAAAAAGCTGTAATATACTACCTACACATACTTCTTTGAGGCTACACAGTTCTTCTGCACCACGTGTACACATCCCATTTTATGACATTTCAAACCAGGGCAGCAAGTGTTGATATTGCACATATCTTAGTACATCAGAGCACTGTGATATCCTCTCGAGGGCTTTTAAACTAGCAAGGTATGCTGTACATGATCTGCCTCGCATGCAGACTAGAAAGGGTTCCATATTTCTCACCTCTCTTTCCCTCTTCCTAACCTCACAACCACCTCAACTGAACATCTATAGAAAACAATAAGGTGACTTCAAACAGACAAAAGAAATCACAAACTTTACTCTCAGTGATTGCAAGAAACCTTGTCTGGCAGAGACTTGAGTTCCTTCCTGACTTCACCACCATATAGGACAGACTACCACTAGCAATTCTCATGTACACTTAAAGGGTAATGACTCATGCAAGGATTTTGGAAGACAGCAGCAGCTCTAAGCTTATGAACCAAAATATTTTATTTTCCTAATAATATATTCATCAATAAAACAGATGTGAAGGGTCATTCCAAAACCACAAAGCATTGTGTCAAGATTTCTTATTATTTTTCAGTGAGATCCTCTCCTGTGTGTTTTGGTTTTTTTTCCTCTGTGTCTGCAGTGGGTTTCCAAAAGAGGTAAAAGGGCCTCAGTAACTATCTCCTGGCTTGCACACCTCAGTTCCCCACTCAAGGCCAGCCCTTCAGCCAGCACACCTGAGCTACAGCCCCTGATGCCACTGGAGCTTTTCTGCTGTGCTGCAGATGGGGCTTTGGCCCCTGCAGTTCTGGTGTACATGGTAGCCCTTTCCAGTACATGATGCTTTATGGAGGCAGCATTAATGCAAACACAACTCCTTGCTCTTTGAAAGGCAGACATCTCCTACAGCCTGACACCAACAACTGATACACCTGAAGGAACCGTGCTGAAATGGCACAGGAAATTTGTTTGTTATTGTTTCATCTTGTCAAGATTGGAAGATTAGAAGGTGTGCAGTTTTGAAGTGGCATACAAAGGGTGGAGTAGTGGGAGTTTAGGAGACTCTGCCAAGGAAGAAGAATGCAAGCTGCACATTTGGAGCACTTGGCAATAGGCCCTGCAAGTCTCTAAGAAGCAGTGAGACACGGGGAGGGAGGAGGAGATGAAACCAAAGCAAACAAGACAAGTCTGAGCCCTGGAGATAGGCAGGGAGGGGCACCAGGCACTAGCCTGGGAGAAAGGGCAAGAAGTTAAGTTCATTTGCAGTGTTGAAGGACAAGAGAACATCAGTGGGAGACGTCTTGGAGACAGCTGAAGCTGAAGAGCTGAAATTTGGGGGGAAAAATAAATTGAGATAGGACCTATCAGATAGGTGCAGAGTTTAAATCACATAAGAGGAGCTGGTAGGGAGAGAAAAGGTCTTGTAAACCACAAGAATCAATTAAACAGAGTTTAGGAGAAAAGATGCTGCTTATAGCAATGCTGACTAAAAAAAAAAAAAATTGAATGGGAGAATGAAAACCAAGGTAGAGCAAAGTAAATGTGAGTCCCTGCATAAATTGGAAATCCCAGTACATATCTTCTTGGAGAACCAAGACAAGAGCCAGCTCAGCTAGTGTAAACTGGCACAGCTCCACTAAAAGCCAAGGCTACCTTTCCCATCACTGAGTCAGCCTCAGTGATACCTTTAGACCTCCCTAGGCTCCTTGTGCACTGTCCCCCAGGACTTTATTAACTGTATCACAGTGTGCAGGCATACAAGGCTATCAGAGTGGTCTTACCACCAACCTTAAGAAGTGCCATAAATTGTATTTGAGATAGGCAGTAGAAGTGGCATAAAAATATGAATATTGACTTTTATCCATTACTGACAGACACTCCCATAAAGAAAAAAACTAAGGAGGCTTACTGTGTAATTGTTCAACACAATGATTTACTGTGCAATTCTGCAAAGCTTATCATGTAACTCATTGTGAAACTCTCTGATTTACTGTGAACACAGCAGAGCTTATCACAATGTTTCTGTGGGAAAGACTTGGCACCAGCTTGGGATAGGGTTTCACAGTCCATTAATGATGACTGACAGGTTCATTTCAAATGAGTTACAAAAGTTCACTGTACAAAATCATCAAGCTTTGTGATATTCAGTATTTTAACTTCAGTGCTGTATAAATACTCCTTAGCACCAAGAAATTACCGAACAAGCACATATGAGACTGGCTTGGTTTACATTTCTCTCATGTTTTATGTATTATCATTAGAGTAAACCTTCACCTTTTCATGGTCTATACATGAAAAATGGAAACACTTCACTTTTTCTTCAGATTGGACTGGGTGAGATATGTACAACCCTTCAACCCAATTATGAAAAGTTAAATGCACTCAGCTTAGGTAAAATATTTTCAAAATCATAAATCTGTATTTTTGAAGGCTGGGAGACATGTCTATAAAATACTGAGTGTGTGTCTGTCATGTCAGATAAAGCCCAGCATAAAAATAATGTGAATGCCACTTATCCAAATGTTCACCTGGTTCTCTTTTTGCTTGGCTGGGCACATTAAACTTGAACAAATAAGATAAACATCTGATTTTCATGGAATTCCTATGCTTGAGGCAGTCCTGACAAAACTGGAAACAGGTATTGACTGCTGCAGTGGGGAGGTACCATCAGGTGTGTGTGGCTCTGAACCTGTGCCATGCTAGGAGCACACAGAAAAAGCAAGTATGCCTTTCTGTACAAAGGCCTGAAAAGGAATGGATGAAAATATCACTTCAATTACATGGAAAATCTGTTGAAAGTTAAATGCAAAACTGAAGAGGTCATCCAGCAGGTACCACCAGTTCAGGCCAATTCACTGTCAAACTTTGCATACAGCACAACTGACTACTTGCTGAAGCCCTTTGCACAGGCCAACAGCAATTTTAAACATCCATTTCCCCCTTCCCCATTTTGTAAACAGTAACCTGGGCTTTACAAAACATCAAGTGTTCCTCTCATGTGGCCACACTACAAATTGCACATTATTCTACAGTGGACAAGCTCATGCATTCATCTTTTTATCATGTAAAGGGAAGTAAAGGGAAGATCAGGAAATGCTTAATGGCCAGTTTTTTTACAACAGCCCAGTGCACATCATTGTACAGCACAGCCAGGTGATCTTTCCTTGTGTTGTTCCAACAGGTGGATGCTAAGATTTGCTTTCCTTACACTGGACAAAAGCCAAACTTCTTGTAGTTCTTCAGAGGCTTTCAGTGCACACTGCATTGAAAAGTCAGCTCAGTTCCCAGTGTATCAGGGCAGGCTGCCTTTCCCATTCCTGTCAGAGCTCAGAGCAGCCTTATAGGAAGCAAAATGCAACGCTGAGAACAAATCAAACGTCCCCAACAAGATGGGCCTGTGCAAATCTCCCACTCTTAAACCCTGATATGAAAAAGATACAAATGTGGCTCTGCTGGCCCAAGCTGTGACCATTCATATTCAGTCAGGCCTGGACTTGGTAAATGGATACAGGCTGTAAAAACTGCAGCTGAAAATGGCAGCTTGGATACATCTCAAACTACTCTCTGCTTCTGTAGAAGGGTTTGTTTAGGTAGCCCCATTAACAGCCCACAGCTCTTCAGGCAGTGGGATGAGAGGAAGAGCAAAAGCATGCTGGTGCCATGGAAACCCACACAACTCCAGGACCATGGCAAAGAGCAGGTTGCCTTTAAAAACAAGCTGAATTCACTACTGAGGTGTTTTTGGATCACACTGTGTTAGCCACGACCACAGGAGGAATCTTAAAGCAATCTGTTTCAAAAAAAACCCACCCGGTTTTCATTGCTCCTGTTGCAAAAAAGCATTTAAACACATTTTGCACTGCTACAATTGAAGAACACTGAGCCAGCATAGCCACAGAACTGCCTCAGCTTTCTTTTTTCAATGAATCAGTGATTTACTTCCATTACTTATACTGGAAAACAGCAGGATTTCCAACTCCTGTAATTAATTTTCAATACTGTAGAAGACTGAGCACCTGATTCACTGACTACAAAGGGGACCAGAGCACATGTTTCAGCTTAAGCATGTGACAAACTGTTTCAAGTAATCAGGGCCAAGGAAGTGTGCAGCAGTATCTGCTGCAGGTGCTTCCACAGCATCATTTTCCTCCTCATCTGCTAACATGAATCAGTGCTATCTTGCCACTGGACTGGCTGACCTATTAAAAATGTATCTGGACATACAGCTGTACCCTGTGATATACAGTTAGCACTGTTCCGTCAGATTGATTTAGAGAAAGGAATATGCTTATCTGGAAAGGTAAAAATCACAAGGCAGAAAAGGAACAGCTGGCAAGTCTTAAAGACAAAGGGGAGGCTCTCTTCAGACACTTTTCTTGTATAATTTATGCTGTAGACATTTTACTCTGTCTAATTGCCCCATTTCAATCTAATGTCAGTTAATCAATGACTTCTGCATAGCATGGAGGTGAACCCTGGATGAAGAACAAATGCATAAATTTGGTCTGCCTTTTTGCAGGCTCTACTTACAGTGCCTCATCTTTTGCATTTGCTTTCTGGAATTGAAATTTCTTCTCTTTTGACTCATCCCCAGCAAACACCCACGCTCTCCCTCTTTTGAGTCACAGTGTTTTTGTATTTTTAAATCAAGATTACACTTCTGTAAAATGTAGATTTCTGAAGTACCTCACCACTGCTTTTTACTATTGTTGTTTTATTATTCTGTTATTTTTATTTGGAAGGTCTGCTTCTCAAACCTTTCCAGGTGGTAAGATCCCAGATATATCATGAAACAAACATTGTGACTTTTTGCCTTGCTTCTAAAGTCTTGATTTCATGCCTTTCTTTCCCTTACTCAACATATTCAACCACACTTTTAAAACGAGAACATATTATCCCCAGTACTTGGAGGGACCCACAGGTTTTTTAATCTTCCAGGCTAATCTATGTAGAGCAGCTGGAAACAAAAAACATCCAGAGATTATGCCAATCAAACCCCACATGTAAAGGATCTGATTTGGCAGGTGCTGCAGTCTACAGCTCTGTGGGATGAAGCCAATATTCTTCTATTACCTTCACACTAATACCACATTTAAACAGACACACCTCCAAATACACTTGCAGATATCCTTGCACCTATCCCAGAGAAGCACACTCTTGCTTCTCCTTCAAACTTGCCCTATCAGAATCTGGCAAAATAAATAGAGAATGTTTCATATTTTTTTTTTAAGAAATACTAGAAAACCTGCCCAAGCAGTAGCTTAAATGAGTGTAAGGCTTGAAACCTGTAGGCAGTTATCCTCTGTCCTCCTGCAGGCCAGATAAGCCTTGCATGGAGTTGGACAAAAATATAGGAAAACCATTGAAGTGAACACTGTTTTCCATATTTTTTCTAAATGGTGGAAAAATGCAACGAAGATGCTTTATTCTATTTCTTTAAATGGCCTACACGTGTAAGTTGTTCTGCTAAATGTATGAAACAGTACCCCAGGTTCCTTAAGACCTGGACGTTTATTGAGGAAGTATTTTGGAGAATGTTAACTTGATCCATTCTGCAGCAAATAACTAGTTCTTCTCTTGAAACAATCCATGCAACTTGCATCAGCTCATTGTCTAACACGCCGTCCCAAAAAAAGGCAAGCTAAGACAAATCCTCCACCTTCTTCTCATCTCCCAACCACCATCACCCCAAATCCTTTACCACTGCCTGCACAAAACACATGGATGCCAGGAGGCTTGTGTTTTGATTTAAAAAATTCTTGAACAATAGCTTGGGTTTTGCACAGAACAGGCAGACACAAGATCAGGCAGGTGAGCAAGCACTGATTACCACAGAAACCCATTGGCTGCACAGGAGATCAAAGGAGAGCACAACCTCAGCTGCAGCTGTGTCAGCTCAGCTTCCACCAGCTGCATCCCTGCAGGAGCTGCAGCCCCTGTCCCCATGTCTCTGAAAAAAAATCTGGAACACTAGATCTGAAAAGCTATTGCAGAAAAATTGCCCCAAGATATCAAATCTAGCTACTTTTTTGTTCTCCTAAGAAATCTTGCCTTTCTAATAAGAAATAGGTTCTAGACACTTGGGGCAGGGCAGGTTCCTCCAGGTTAAGTAAACTCTACTGAAGTATTTACTTACCTGAACTAACCCACGTCTTCTTCCAGCAGTCCAGGGAGGCAGGATCAGGGCCAGGCACAAAACAGCTGGTGGGGAGAGCAGGGCAGCCTCAGCCACAAGTCCCAACATCAGGCACATTTATAGCAACCACACAAGCCTGGGGGCCAAGCTTAGGGGAGAATCTGCAGGCCAGGGTCAAAGGCAGATACACTCTGCAGACTGCCAGCCACACTGATAGGACAGCTCTGTCACCAAGCCTGGAACCCCTGCACAGGCCAGAATCCACACCAGCAGGGTGCACACACCAGGAGCTGCAGACCAGCAGCCCTACAGCATGGTAGAGAAAGAGGGAGATGCAAAGGGCTGAGCTCAAATCCTGAGTCCTGGGAGGGAGTGGGTTGCCCCAGGTGAGGCTGGTCAGGGGCATTAATACCTATCAGTGCCTCAGGGCACCTGACATTTTATTTATTGTTCAATTAATTTCTGTGCACATTTACAGCAAAGTGGGGGGTTAGACTGCATTATACCATGTGCTTAAAAAAAATACAAAACGCCACCAAAGGAAACCCCAGTACCCTAGCGAAAATATTGAGGGAGACCTCTATTAAAAATACCATCTGTGATATGGAGCCTCAGAAGGGATATGAAGTTTTATTCAATATTTCCTAGTTGAACTCAACATTCTGCTCAGGGAGCTACAGTAGTGCACAATCAAAACCTTCTCTTATTTACCACAATAATATACTGTATTGTGTCACATTGTTGCTGGTACAGAAATTATTTAATATAATCTTCTAGTTGTAAATTACAGCTCCAAAATTTTCCATATGCTTTATTCAATACACATTGAACTGTTATGTTAATTGTTCCAAAATAGGTGGAATTTATCATCAAAGAACAGATTAAGATCCCACTAACTTAAAACAGCCTTTTTCTTCTGCCTGAAAAGAGTAGGACTACCTGGGGATATTTTTTTCTTTTGCCAAAGGAGAGAACGAGACCGATGAGAGTTTGGCTCATCAGGAAGATGTATAATGTATTTTATCTTCAGTTTTTGAGAAAAACCCTGTGTCAGAAACGTGTATTGTAGGTGGAATAAATTCACTGCTGTATAAAATTAGAAATCATTCTGAGATCACATGTAAAACAAACATGATCAACAATACTTTTTTTTGTTTTAAAAGCTATTTGATTTGTGGTAATATTCCTCTTCTAATACACTATCATTAGTATTTTATTGATCTCAAAGATCTTGGTATTTCAAAGGCTCTGATTAAAATTTTCTCAAATATAAGAAAAAAAATCCATTGTACCAATTATATGAGCAATCCGAAGTCTGTAGTGTGTGCCGCTTTACAGGACAAAACAGTAGCAAAAGGAAATAAAAGCCAGTGTCAATCTTCAATGAAATTAACACAATTTAAAGCTGCTCCAGGCAAAACAATGAAATCTGTAATTTATCAGCACTGGATAACATCACCAGGAGAATTATTTAATGATTAACTACAGTGGGCTGGAGCCTGAGGTGAGGCGTATTGGCTTACGGCTTCTCTTGGAGTGTGCTCTGCCTCAGAGCTGAAACACTGGCCACTGCCACTGGAGAATAAACCCCAGCAGGGCTCTCCTGCTGCCTGGGACATGACCGGGGTGAGGGGAATATGGAGACAACCTCTTCACCAGCTTTGCAAGTGTAGGAGTGCTCTGGACTGGCAATGAAAGCGCTGATGCATTGGAACAGCTTTAAATGCAAAACCAATAAAACCACTCACCATAGGAAGGCCAGAAGCTGCTCTGTCACTGATGCAGATTTTATCATTGCCCCTTGTAGAAACAAGATTTCACACCAAGTATTTTTTGCTATAAAGAACTGAAAAGGAGAAGGAGCTTCATGTTAGTATTTAATATTGTAGCTTAAGTACTGGCAAATTACATTTCTGCGCTTCATGGAAGCAATCTGCTTCTGTGACTAAACAGATTTTTGTGTCAGAGCTTAATGATGGGGCTCAGAGTGACCAGGGGAAGCCACGGGGAGAGATGCCACAGTTATCAGCCTCCCATGAAGTGCAGAAACACAGACAGCATTCCAGAATGGGGGCCAACAACCTGTCTCTGCCCTAGAAATAAGGAAAAGGGGACTAACTAGCAAAATACCGGAATCACAGAGAGGCCAAACTGATGTAACCAGGAGCAGACAGCCTTGGGAATGACCTAACATGGTTTGTGAGTGACCTAACGTGCACCTCTCGTCCTTGCACACAGCTGGGTTGCTCAGCTATGTGACCACTGCTGGGTGTTCCCCAGCCAGCCTCTCCCTGCACATTTCACAGCTCAACGTGGGCAGGCTGAAGCAGTGCAGGGTGCCTGTGGCCAGCACCCTGCAGGGCCACCCACGTCCTGCCCACCCCCAGCACAGCCTGGCTGCTGCCCTGGAGCACACTGGCCTTGGGTTCACATGGAGGGCACAGCTCAGCTGGGCAAGGCAGTGAGGTCCATCCCAGCAGTGCCACCCAGCATCTGCTCCTGGGGGCAGCCACAGGACCCCTACATACCTGAAAGAGGTTAATTCCAAGCAGTATTTGGGAAAGTCAAAGAGTTGTTGGTTTTTCCATGTGGCTGAGCAGCTCCCAGCTGAAGTTTGACTCCCAGACATGCCTCTGGCCCTGCCACTGTTGCTTGGTTCTTGCCCAGGGCTGCTGGCTTGGTCCTGGCACCTCCCAGCTCTAGGATGGGGATTCTGATTGTAGGTGTGTGAAAGACTCCACCAGGACGGAGCAGAAAGCTTTGGAGCAAGGGTATTTCCGCTCCTGGGAGCAGCGCTCTGCCTGTGAAGCTGAGCCTCTGCATGGCTTTCTATGGCTGATGAGCAAGGAAGACACCTAATTCCTTTTATTATATTTTGTAGCCTGAAGACAGCGAAAGTGTTGAGACAGAAATATCCTAGATCAACTTCTCCATCATGGTAATCAAATAGTGCATGGGCTGTTGATTTAATAATGCATTTTTGCTATAGAGATGCTAAGAGTGTGTAAAGTATCTTCATTTTTAAGTATTATAGTCATTGCAATCCATTGGGACATTACCTATGTGTTACCTTGGTCATTTTGTGTCTGGGTTCTTTCAAATTTGTCATTTTTATGCACTCTCCAAAATGTCTTCAGACTGGCAGATCCTTTTTCTTTGTAACTTCTGAGATGAATATCAACAAAGTTCTCATTGCTACAATTAACAAGAGTAGGGCTGTGTCTCCAAAAGATGATTGTCAGTAGTATCTATACACAGATTGTACTATTCTCCCTCTAAGTCTTGCTGCTGATTAACGGGGTGCGTTTTTTCCTGAAGAATATGTTGTTTTTCTAGTTTGCTATTAGCCTCCACAAATGCCTGTGTGATGCAGTTTTGTGTCTCCAAGCCTACAGTAAATGAGAAACATTTTGTAGAATTTTCTTTTGCTCTTGAATTTTTCAACATGCACATGGGATAAGAATGTAACAAGACTCCAATAGAATTTTATAATTGGATCAAAACACAGTTCACCCACATATGAGCTGGATTGGTTGTGATAGATGTCAGGAGAAATTCTAAGGCAATGCTAAAATTCTTTTATTCCATAACTGCCAAATAAAATAGTACTAAAAGCCCGTGAGCAAAAGCCTCCTGGTTTGGCTGGGTTTAAATAGGAAAAGAGTAATCAGATAGTGGATGAGGCATCAGTAAAATCAAATTATGTGAAGCCAAATGATACAATTGCTGTACCACCCTCCCTACCTCCATTTCTGTTTCAGTTCTGAACACATTAATCATGGCTAGATCACTTGCACCTTGAATCCAGACCAGGTATGCTATCCTGTCTTTGGGAATAACCAAAGGCTGAAACCCCTAGCAGTGTGTGTAGTACCTCCTTGCAGCTCCTCTGGCTGCTATCAAGACCTCATCAGATGTGGTCAGCCACCCAGATGGGAGTGGCTGCCCACAGTATTTCAGCTTTAGTGTAGCTTTTTACACTAGAGCTGGAATACTGACTTGCCTGCGTCCAAGAGGAGGCAGTGATGTTTCCTCAAGGGCCTACAGCATGGTGCCTGGCCCCACCCGGCTGGGCTGAGGGATCCTCCCGGCCCCGCACCGCAAAGCTGAAGTGTCCAGGCACCCCTTTCATCAGTCCTGCCCTATGGCCATACCCCAGAGCTGCTGCCTGCCCGGGAGCCTCCTGACACCGGAGCTCAGCCTCTTTTCTCCGCTCCGTGCAGGCCGAGCCCTCGCAGCGCTGAGCGGTCCCACACAGCTCCGGTGGGCGAGCTCGGTGACAGCGCCCTTCCTTCCTTCCTTCCCACCGCGGGAGCTGCGCGCTGAGCCGTCTGCCCGGGCGCTGCAGGACCCCGCTCGGAGACACTCAGCTCGGCTCCAAAAGCATGAGTGGTGGAAGACAGGCACTGCCAAAATGCTCCTCTTTCCTCAAGAAACACACGGAGAAGCTGTGCCGGAGCGCTCAGGGTCTGCTCTGCACCCCTCCGAGAGCAGCCTCGGGCGCTGAGCCCACCCTGCCCCGGCCGCGGCCCCGGCCCTCCCTCGGCGGGGATGGCTTCGGCCCGACCTGCGCTCCCCGGGGACACACAACAAAAGCAGCGAGGGCCAAGCAACCGCCAGCCCTCCCGAAGCCCCGGTGCAGCCTTCCATTGTTGTGTGCAGTGCCTGGATTGTGTGTCAGCGATGCAACATAATTAATTAGATTTAGATTAGATGAGAATACATTAGACACAGTGAGACGCTACCTTCCTGCCTGTCCATCCCTGGAAGAACTGGGCACAGTTTCTTTCCTTATGCATATTCCCTTAATAATATATTTGTCACAAGGATTCTTCCTACACCCATCTGGCATATAGATATTTTTCCAAATTTGTCATTTTTTATGTTCCAAAACCTATTTTACTTCAGATGCTTTCATAATGAAGCAGCAAAAGCCTGCCATAGCTTGATATATGGAGCAGAAATCACATCTGTGCCAGGCTGTTTTCTAATCAGATAAAGCACTGAATACCTGCAGTGCTTTTTCTTCTGGCCTTTGAATAGATGTACCTGAGTGACTTCCAGTGCTCGTCTAGCTTTGCATTTACAATTACTACAAAATACCATTCCTACTTCTAGCTTTCAGCTAATTTCAGTGCTTTTAAAGCATAAGAAAAAGAACCATTAGAATTGTCTAGTGGTCCCCCCCGCACAATGCAAGCCATGGAAAGTCATTCTGCAGCTTGGGCACCAGCCCAAACACTCGTGCTTGAATTAGAGTGTACTTTTCAGAAGGACATTTGCCCTCATTTCTCCTTTTAACGCTGTCAATCACACCATATAATTTAGATATCTGCTACTAGTGAGGAGTGAAATGGGCAACAGAGTGGGGACTTCAGTGAGTTTGTTCTTACCAAATTTGGGCTCCAGACAGAAGGAGAAAAAGAGGCGTGATATCCCATTTTCACCGGCAGCCTAAGTCTGTGGTGCAAGGAACTTCACTTAACAGAGTCGTAGGAAGATGCTTCTACTTTTCTCTGAGCCTTCACCTGCCCTGCTGTGGCCTGGCTCCTCACCATTGCCTGGCTCCTCTGCATGCACTCAAACAACAGGCAAGATGGATTCTGCAGGAGATAATTCCATGTGAAACCACATTAACTCCCCAGACACACTGTCTGCTTCTCGTGGTACATCCCAGGAGAGGCTTCGTTGGCACAGCAGAGACAGGAAGGCTGATGGTTTGTGGCACTCCCCTATGCCAAATCCCGGGAGAGACTTCCTCCTACTTTGAATTTCCTCTGTTCATATAAAGCAAAAGGACAATCTGAGCCATTGCTCTCAGTATACTTCAAAACACAGTTTGAAGTGTGAATTTTTCAATATTTGAAGCATTGGCTTTTATGATTTATTTATTGATATTCCAGGACAAGCATCACAGAGTGAGGCTGGCACCTACTCCAAATATAACAACAATCATTGAATGAATAGCAATATTTTCATAGACATTTTGTCCATTACTATGCAGATAAATTTTGCCTCTGTATAATAACACGAAGATATCAAGATGGTAAGATCAAGCATGTTGAAGAAAGACAAAAAAACCCCAACTCTGAACCACATCAGTTCATATTGTTTCATTTCTGACAACATGTGCTTTATGAACAGAGCCTGGCTTTATAGTGGGTGTGACTCAGGCATAGGAGGTGTGCAGGGTTTGCTGTCTTTTATCCCTTGAGTCCACCTTGCAATATTGCTGGTATCCGTGTGTAACAGATAGTGTTGTGCACTGGGCTGGAAGATAATAAATAGATGTGAGCTGATGATTTACAGGAGGGTGCTTGGAACTCCTTGAACCGCTGGGGAAGGGAAACTGTGCTGGTACAAGGTTGTGCTGTCAACCTCGCAATAGTTTTTCCTCTCTCCCGAGGGCAATTTCTCCAAGACGTAACTTGCTTCCTGCCTCATCATCTGGAAATTCACAAATCAGAGGAATTGTGGTTAATTACTAAAATGGCTGATCCATAGATCCTTAGCTGTCAGAGCCTGGGGGGAGGGGTTTAATTGTTGTTTTCCTCTGAAAAGACTTCTCCTAAAGTGATGAAATAACTCACATTAATGAAGATTGCAAATAGAAGACTTTTGTGATTATTTCCAGTTGTTGCAAGGATTGCTTATTTAAAATGCATTGGTTTCTTAAGTGAAGAAACTGAAATTTCTCCAAACATCCAGAATAAATTTAGCCCTAAAACATTCTTAACGAAGGATGAATGCATATCCAGGCTACGACTGCATGTGATCTCTGATCATACAGTAGTTAAGTTATACAATCACAGTGATTTATGGTACTAAACTGTGGAGCCTCATATCTGCAGGGGTGTGGGTAAAGGGGTGGAACTCTCATCAATCAAAAGACTATACTTGTTCAGCATTTGGATAATTAAGGCAGACAGTAAAAAAGCATGAAATAATATTTTAAAAAATGAAATCAGAATATCTATTTGCATAGTGTTATTAAGCAATACAGTGCTGAGACACCTTTTCAAAAAGCTTGCCTAGAAATCCACTTATTATCTTGTAGCACTTGATATATATGTTCTTCAAATTCACGCTGAGGGTGTTTGTAGAGTTGTTATATAATACACATACTGTCCTCGACTTAAAAAAAACACGATTACAAATAAAGGCTGTCTTTTCGGTTTATTCCAAGACATAAACAAAATGAAAAGAAAAAAAAATAAAAAGCACAAGAAAATTTAAAGTACAAAATTCTGAAATTTCACTCATCCTATTGATAGTGCTTTTCTTTCAATTCACCGATCCCAGGTAGTCAGGCATAATGAGGGGCTAGCACAGGGGAAATGTATTAATCAAACAATGTTCAAAAAAAAAAAAGTTTAATTAACTGCATATTTTGTAAAAGCCACATTTCATTACTGTTTGTTAGGAAGATGGAAGCATGCACTGGAAACACTAATTCTAATTATTACTTGAAGTGGGAGTTTTTGGCAGAAGGTCAAGGAATAATAGAAGAATGTGTGAATCTGTGCTACAGCATAGCAGTAAGACTAATCATTTGAATACAGCCAGTTGCTTTTTCTTGGACTGCCTGTGTGCTGTTCAATGTTCTGGATGAATCTAACACAATCAGCCTGTTCTCTGGTGTATATCCACTTCCTGCTGACTCAGGGCAGCTTGCCTCTTCTGCCATTTATTAAAATGAAACATTCCTATTAAAACACCATTTTTCAGTGAGATGACCAAATAGATATTAGTAATGACATTATTAAAACTATTTTGTTTAAAATGAACTGTCACACTTGTGTGTTGCAAAGCAACACAAACAAATCTATTTCATTTAGTGAGAGATTGTTTTGAAAAGCTGGATTTCTTTCTTTCTATTAGAAGGTATTGCAGAGGGGATGTGATGTGTGCTCCAGGAAACCTCCAGCTTTTATAGCTATTAGAAAGGAGGAATATTGTTTCTAGTACTCTCCATAGCAATGAATGTATAATTCATGGATTTCATTAACAGGCAAATATGATCCATGGTCTCCAATGTTAATATCTCCTAATAATCTATTAATGATTTTAAAAGTAAAAGGTAATAGAAACATTTTGTATGAGCAACATTTACTCATGGCTGCCTGTGTTTTTCTCTAATTGTATAGTATAAGCATGTATAGAATTACAACAGAAACAATGGAAAATAATTAACCTATGATTCTCAAATAAATATTTATTGACTATAAGGTCACATGGCCAATAATTTGAGATTTGCTAGTGAAAGACCCTATTTTCATCAGATGACAACATGCCTTAGAAAAATTGTGTTAGGGAATGGAAAGGTACCTGTTCTATAACTATTGCTTGAAATGACCCCTAGATTTGGAAATAGGATTGTGTTGAGATTTCAGCTCCCCCATCAAATATGGATGAGACAAGAAACAAAGAAATTTAACATACATCTCAGAAACTTGGACTTTTTCAGTTCTCTTTGTAACAGCAGTGAATAGATGAGAGTTCACGGGGGTGCAACCTTGTTTAATGTTTTAGGATCAGCTACTCTCCACCTCCACGCTCTACCTGAAACGTTAGAGCTGTCAGTCTGAAAAAATGCCAAAACCCACTTCTTGCTTTGTCAGAGCAAACAGCAACACCAGGCAGATAATTCCAGATTTTGGTTTTTTTCCTACTCTGAGCGTTTACTGCCTGCAGGTTTGCATGTTCTGCCTCCAACTTTCTGCAGCACAACCTCCCCAACTGATACCCCAGCTCATTGCTAAGCCCCTCACCTTTCTCTCTCCCTCTCCCTCTCCACAGGAGGATCTGCCAAGGTAGTGATTCACTTCTTTATCAGAAACCACACAAAGAGAAACAGTGCAAGACATGGCCACATCTGCTCTTTGTTAAAAAACACATTTAAAGTAATGATGCTGTAGGCAACAATAAACCATTTTAATCAACTAATGGAAAGAAACATCCTGTCAAGGACAGTTTTGATGATTTTCATTTTATAACCCATAAGCACTGGGCAGTATTTTAGACCAGGGTTGAGGACTTTTTTCTCTGAGTCTGAAGAGTTTGTCTGAGGATAAGGAGAAAAAAATAAAATGTCAATCTCCACAGCATCTCTCTATATTTCTAATAAAAAATATTCCTCATATCACATAAATATGAGAAGAATGATGGGTTTCTGAACATTTATTAACAAATAAATACAAGGCTTCTTTAAAAACAAATGCACATATGATGTAAAAGCCCTTTATTGTACCAGCTACTCCCTTCTTAGAAAGCTGATTTCTCAGAGAAATGAGAACAAATTATGTAAGGTTGGGAAACACAGACAGGACTTTGAATCAGCACCTTAACTCACCCCTTTGTGGGTGACTCCGTGGCATGCAGATCCTGACCATAAGCTTGTGCCAGTGCGTTAATCTTCTTGTGTGATGATCTTTTTCAGGCTAGCTGTGATTAAAAAGTCAGTCTATTATATGTTATACCTCTGTTATATCTTCCTCCCCTTTGAGGCATGGAAGAACACTTACATGCTCATAACCCTTCCAGAAATAAGAATTGCCTGGAAGCTACTGCTGTGTGAATTTGGGAAACTGGGTGGTGGGTCCATCACGAGAGAGGCGGTTCAGAAAACAGTTTATATGCTGTTCATACTGACCCATATGTGTAGAAAAAAGATTTCTTTTCTTTAGTAGAGGCTACCTGTAGTATACACAATCACAACTGCATTCACAACGAAAATACACCAATTTTTCACAACAAAAAAGCCTATTGGTACATAGACTTCACAGTTCATTATGGATTTCCTTAATTAAATGAATGTAACAAGTTGATCAGACTTGAGAAGATCTGAGAAAAGTCACATCCATTTATACTGAAAAGTAGGTTTCAGAAATAAATTATTCACAGTTGATTAGACTAAGACAAGCATTTCTCAAACATTTCTCAATACTTCAGAAAAAGCGACATATTGAACTCTATTTTACTGTGAGGCTCAAAATGGCAATTAATAGTCCTAAGCTGCATATAAAACCCAGTATGAACCACGTTTACAAGAACATTGTGTGTGAATCAAATTACTTTATCTTTGGTTTGAAGAACTTAGAAATAATTGCCAATAAGTATTCATGTATAGGACCAGTTTTTTGAAACAAGTTATTTTAATTACTACTAGTGTCAGGAGTACGTGTAGGCGATTTTATTAGATTTAATGTGTTTAGTGAAAACTCCCTGAACTGTAGCTGGTTTATTTCTGTAGAGGATAAAATATTTAATATAACTTTATTATTCTTACTTTCTAATATTGTATTTATTTCTAAATGAAATCCCAGCATTTGATGCTTTTGTTGCTTTCACAGAGAATACCAGGATGAAGCACAACAATGTATTTATCCTCTAGAACATCTGAACATCATGGAGACATGGCTTTCTATAGGCCCCACTTTCAAAATGCATTCCTTTCAAGCTGCATATACTTAGAGCCCTTTCCATTCGTACCCACACCTGGACCCCAACACAATGATGAGCAGAAGCTCTTCCATGAAAGAATGTGAATGGAAAAAAAAAAAAAAATAGAGAGAGAGGAAGATTCCCAAGATGTGAACATTGCAGTCCTGAAAAATGATAGAAATCCGTGATTATCATTTAGCAGCTCTTTCACTTCTAGCAACATTTTTCTCAAACATGGAGTTCCTTGAACTTTCCACATCCAAATTACTAAGAAAATTAACAGACAAATTATATCAGCAACTCTGTCAGTAAATAATGGTAAGTAGGCAATTCCAAGATATCCATACAGGTGATTGATCAAATCTTAGCCTATGTCTAACAGCCTTTCAAGTGATGTGACTTGTGGATTTGCTTGCTTTTCTGTTTTCCTTACCAACTGAGGCCATACACCCAGGCCATTTCCAACACTGCAGTGACAGTCAAGCTGCCCAGAGAAGCTGCACAGCTCAGGACACTCCACTGCATCTGCCACGGCTGTGGGATGGGCAAGGCCACAGCCTGCCTGGCACAGAAACATGCACTGAGGGGGTACAAGCACAGAAACATGCACTGAGGGGTCAGAGGCACAGAAACATGCACTGAGGGGTCAGAGGCACAGAAACATGCACTGCAGGTCAGAGGCACAGAAACACGCATTGAGGGGTCACAGACACAGAAACATGCACTGCAGGTCAGAGGCACAGAAAATGCACTGAGGGGTCACAGACAGAGAAACATGCACTGAGGGGTCACAGACACAGAAACATGCACTGAGGGGTTACAGGCACAGAAACATGCACTGAGGGGTCACAGACACAGAAACATGCACTGCAGGTCAGAGGCACAGAAAATGCACTGAGGGGTCACAGACAGAGAAACATGCACTAAGGGGTCACAGACACAGAAACATGCACTGAGGGGTCACAGACACAGAAACATGCACTGAGGGGTCACAGACACAGAAACATGCACTGAGGGGTCAGAGGCACAGAAACATGCACTGAGGGGTCAGAGGCACAGAAACATGCACTGAGGGGGTACAGGCACAGAAACATGCACTGAGGGTTTACAGGCACAGAAACATGCACTGAGGGGTCACAGACACAGAAACATGCACTGGGGGGTCAGAGGCACAATGCCACTGTCTCCTCCCTCCAGGAGCAGACTCAGCCATCCCTATACCAACAGGAGGGTTGAAGGAGTAAGGCAATAAAGGTAAAACAATGTCACACTTCACCATCATCTGTATTTTTCATCACCCAATTCCAAAGGTATTATCTTGAACATGTCAGGTCCATGCGAAGGTTTACAGACGTCTGCAAACCTTCATACTTCAGGGAACACAGCAGTTATGCACTTTGCTGGTGTGATATAAATTAGCAGTTTCCCACTCTTCATTGCCACAATAAATCGACACAGAAAGAACTGTTGGTATATACAACAACATCAAAGAGCCTGGAATAGAAATAGTGAATTGCAGTTATAAAAATAAATTCCTATACAGAAGAGAGAAGCAAAAAGGAGACGAATGTTCTAATCTTACCTTCATCATAATCTTATTAGCATTTCTCAGTGAGTAGTTCAAGTATCAGTCTATACTCTTATGAATCTGTCTCATAAATATGTCAAGAGCAAAGTATAGTTATTTTAATAGTCTGTGTTGGTGGGCCATCATGGATTTAATTAAGAGACAACTAGTGTATGAAATATGACACAAAAGCACCAAACTAAATGGAGAAATGTTTTACTGCAGATTTAAATCAGGGACACAGAAGTAATGATGATCTGGCCTTACAAACCTGCCTACATTTAATTAATGCAGACCAGCACAGACCTGTCCGTTCATATAGAGAAAAAAAGAGGCATTAAAAATAATGATTTAAGCTATACTATGTTATTTATAAAGACATTTGCATTATCTCCAACAGCATTATGTTATTCATAAATGTGTGTTGGTTTGTGGCTCTTAAATTAATTTTAAAAAGCTGGAAATGCACCTCCAATAAGAATTAGTAAAATACTCCTTTCAGCTATCCGTTTTTCCAAAATGAAGCCTTTAATGAGCTTCATGCCTTCTTTTGAAAGGTCTCAGAATGCTCAAATCATTCTGTTACAAAATTGCCAATATCCTTCTAAGGTTGCAATGAAAACTGTTATTTTCCACCCAAATCTGCTCTTTCTCCATCTTTCTCCATCTTTCCCCATCTATTCAAAAAATGAGGGCATGCTCAGCACTGTGAGTAATGCAGGATTAGATGTTTGAGCACTGCACAATCCTTCCTGCTATCATTTTAGTGCACTACTTTGACTTGATAGGAGATTTGGCAAGATACACTGGTTTTAAGAAGCAGTGCAAGAGCATATATTTTCACGTTTAAATTCCTTAAATTCCTACTTATGAGTTTAACACTATTTTAGAAAGAAAGAATCCAATAATTCCATGAAACCATTCCAGTATCTTGAACTGATCTTGCAAAATCATTGACTGCCAACAACATCAGTTGCACTGAAGTTGAAAGCAAGGCTTACTGTTGATTTGTAAGGGCACAGAAGCAGACACTGACAAGAAACAGTTAAGAATATGCCTGTCTGGCTGTAAGAATTGATACCTGGGTTAACTAAAGGAACCATATTTATAAATGATTTTCTTGTCTAAGACTTTGCTTTTTATTAACCTGATACAACAGGTATTAGCTATTTCATGTTAACTTTTATCAATTCAAGTGGCTTCCAGTCATTTAGAATAGAATAACCTTTAACTGGTTGGTTGGTCTAACAGGCAGTTAAAGTATTCAGATATTTTATTAACTTTTTATTACTAAAGGAGAAGAAAAAAGACAGTGGCCAGAAAGTGTCATTAAGTGAACTTACTCCTTATTTTCAGAAAACTCAGAGCTGAGGACTCTTAGGTGCTCTCCAAACACCATAATTTGGACTGCCAGGAATGTAATAAAAAACTGTAAATTGACACACAAATGAAAGTACTTGGAAGAAATAAATTCATAACTACTTTTATTTTTTGGTGAAGAAAACATCAAAGGTTTGCAACTCAGCCTGGAAGGCAAAAACGGATAAAAGGATAGACCCTATAGTTTCAAAATATTTTTCTCTTTAATGAACAGTTGAAAATATCCATAAATCTCTTCCAGTATCACTTTATTTAAAAAGCAGTCAAGTCTTTTGTGCCTGACATGTTTATAGTAAATCTATTATCATCTGTCGTGTTTGCATAAATTGTCCAAAAGTTCATCCTGTCTTGGCTGTCTTTCAGTATTCATTAGTATTGAAGTAATTTTTTGAGTAAATGAAGGGGAAAAATGCCCAGAAATTGAGATAATGCATAGAAAGCACGAGACTTCATATAACTAACAAGAACAAACTGAGCTTTATTCAGCTAAATTCACAGAAATTTGTTTTTTATTGAACTAACCTGTACGTAAGTGTGTAATAAATAACCACAATTGGGAAGAAATTCTAAACAATATATCGTAAGGTAGTAATATAGTCCCAAATAGGTATTTATAGGGACACCTAACTAATTAAATGGCTCTTGTGACAGGTCTGCTGTGAGCTGTCACCTGGATTTTGCATACCTTTACACCTTCCTCTGATAGTAAGAATTACAGTGCAGAAACACAACCTGAGTCACAATCTTTCACCTTCTTCCTCAATTAAGAAGACAAATATAACAAAAATGAAAAAAATAACACTGAAAAAGAACTGCCATGGGGGTACAGCTGGAAACGTGGGGCTGGCTGAAGCTCCTGTCTGAGGGCAGGCACTGCACAGCTGAGGGCCCCTGCCTTCTCATGGGACAGAGGATTTGGGTGCCTCCAGCCTCGAGAGAGTGTCCTGGTTTAGCCATCCCCTCCACCTGGGATGTTCCCCAGCACCCACAGCCCACCTGTTTCCTCTCCCAGCCTGGGATGTCCCCATGGCCCTGCCTTGCTGTGTCATGGATGTTTGCAGGAGGCAGCAAGAGCACGGCCCCCTTCCCATCAGGGAGGAAGGAATAAACAGAGCTTTCAACTTCTCAACAAACACTACCAAATTCAAGAGCTTCCTCTCAGGAATAATTAGAGGCACTTTGGGTGGCATTGTAACAATGGAGCATCTAAACAATTTTTAGGTTCCCTGTAGCACAAGGTAGTGACTTGATAAAAAGGGCTGAAAATCAAGGACATAATTTTGCTGAGTTATTCAAGTAAAAAAGAGGTAAATAGGTAAGAAGAAGTTGCTTCACTGCAACCAAAGGAACGAGGAAACCCAGAGCTTTCCAGTCTAGACTCCCATGGAATCAAACCTGAAAATGTGCAGGAAGAAATTTACCCTGGTCTACACTCTACACAATGTGTTCATTAGATTTTAAAATAATAGGGCACTATATCTCTTCGCCTCAGGGCACAGTTTCTTGTGATTTCCATTAAAAGTCTTGTTGACAGCAGGGTTTGTTCAATGAAGTGTGAATATAACAATGGTTTTATGGAGTTTTACAAAGTAACTTACATTCACAGAAAGCTCCCCACACCTCTGTATCAAAAACAATTTGCAGAATTAAATATTTAACAAACAAGTTTGAGATCTGCAGTGATTAAATTAGTGAGATAATTAGCAAGATATTTAAGGTTAATGTTTACAAGTAGGTTAATTATATCCTTTCCCAAATCTCTGTTTTCATGTCGTTTGACACATGTTGCAATAACAGTGAAAGCGAGGCCACACTTGCAGAGGTGGCAAGCAAGGCAGCCTGTGTCACCAAAGGTGACTAAATACACACATTTGAGGGAACTTTTCTCCAATATACAGTCTTAGAGCCTTATGTTCTTTATGTCTCAGCAATTCTCCATCTTTTAGGATCCGAATTCCTTTGAATCACACTTTAGATCTGTATAAAGAAATGTTCTCTACAGGACTTATTGGATTTTGTAGCTTCAAGGCTTCATATAGCTCTCTGATGTTAATTACAAAAGTCAGAGCATTTAGTCTACATGAACAGCTCCTGTGTACAAGACTGCAGACCCAAGGCAATGTAGAGAGCTGATATTCCCTCTGATTGGATGTCAGTGAGGTAACTTCACGTTTATTGTAATGAAATTAAGAACAGAATCTGCTACAATTATCAGCAGGATGATTGTAGAGAATCAAGAAAGGAATAATGTGCTTCAAAAAAGTTTTAAAAAACTATTTAGCAGCTATTTGTGCAGAGGCAACAGGACATGCCATCTGGATTAACGTACATAAAGCTATTCTGGAAGCATGTCAAGTCACTGGGGCCACGGGCTCTGAAAAACTCGGGAGCACAGCCAGGCATGCAGTGCTGTGCTCCCCGGACCCAAGCTCAGCTACAAGCTGACGCTGTTGAAGGGAGAGGTGCTGAAGCTTTCCAGTAGCAGAAGAAGCATTTTTTCAAGCATCTGACCACTGTTCCCTCTTCTTCCTGACAGAGACTGTACATTTGTTGTCTTCTCAGCACACCAGAGCCCAGGACCAAACTTCCCAAACCTTGATGGGACTAAAATCCACATATGGGGATGAGCCTCAAAATGTCCACCTCTAAAACAAGGGAAGTCAAGACCCAGATATTGTCAAGCATTACAACATTTGATATTCAGATCTTACTTAGACAGCATGTGTGATTTGTAACCATTACACCTGCCCCAGCACATTTTGCAAGGTTTCCTCCTTGGTAAACATACAATATGTGGTCTGCTGAAGCCCTTCCAGTTCAGCCCCCCTCTCCAGCCACTGGCAGCCTCAGAAAAAGTTCGTTTTTCATTCATTGCCGATTTTTGATTCTTCCATCTGGAAAGACAGTTACCTTTCCCATAGGGTCAGGGCTGCTGGGGGGCCTGTTCTCACGAGCTGTGGGATCCTGTCCTGCCCCAGTCCCTTGGAGTGAGCGCTGTTGGCTGCTGTGCACAGCAAGGGGGGCTCCTGGAGAGGCTGTGCTACTTCTCATTCTAACACAGCCCCAGTGCTCCCAGCCCTGGAATCAGGCCCAGTCCTCCTCAGGAAGAGGGTGCTTTCTGGCTGTTAATTGACACCTGCTTTCCTTCATGTAGACTCATGGCCCAGCCTTCCCTTGGGAGAAGCACAGGCCAGGCTGCTAGGCCCAGCCTGCCCAGCTCCTCCATCGCTCCCCTCGACTGCGGGGTCATAAAGCTGTTACTGGGAATGCAAAGCACACTCGCCATGCCCCAGGGGAGGAGTCAGGACTGCGGGGGACAACTGGATAAAATGGTTTGTGTAAAATTTTCTCCAGCTACCATTTTACTGAGCAAAAGGATGGATCTGGAAGTCTTATCCCTGTCTAGGGAGGATGTGCTTTTCTATACCTCTGCAACTATAGGAATCAACGTTCTGAGTGAAAGGAATCACCTTTTAAACTAGAGTGAGCCATAGCAGCTGGTTCTTGGGTTCTGCATTCTAAGAAACTCACTGCACTATGTTTAAACTTCAATTGTTTTCTGAATTTTTTAAGCTGCAAAATTTGACTCAAAGTTGTTCTGTTTGGTTTTAATTATGATTTTTTGTTTTATTCTAGCATGGTGCTGTCATTTGATATATTATTTGATCATTTTGCCATACCATTACAAAACATTAACATGCCCATGCCTATTGGACACTGCTGATAAGGAGGCTCACAAGACAGGAGCTGGTGCAAATCAGTCTCTGTCCTTTTGAAAAATTAGTTGAAGTAATTTTACATTTTTACTTTCTCAAAGAGACACTGCAGCCATTTCTCTTCCTTTCTTATTTACTGTTCAAACCACTGCAATGTAAACATATACTTCCCTATCCTACATCCCTACTGCCAGAGACAAGCCCTCCCCTGGAGTATTTCAGGTGCAAGCACAGAGGTGGGGATGCTCTGGGCTGCACTGCATTTGCACAAGTGACTGCTGTGAGTATACATGCAAGTAGAGCAACTGATTTTTGAAAGGCAGTTAGATACCCAACCAGTAATTGTGTGCACAATTACTGTGATTACACATGTAATCACGGTCATTTTGCTTTTAAATGATGCATGTGCTATTCTAAAAATTCACTGCTGTATTACTAAAATTAATGGGAGCTTTGCCATCAATTTAAACTGATGGAGGATCAAACACTATGCATTGTGGCAATATCCAAGATATATCCAAGAGTAAATGCAATTTTTGCAACACAAATGCTAAATTCTTGGTATATTGAAACAGTAAAAGAGGGATGGAGACGTAGTTTTTTAGCATATGTGGGTATATATTCATTATGCATTCATTAATAAATTATCATTTTTGAATAGAGTTCTGGATTTGATTCAAACTACACTGACATTAAGAGAAAACCAGGGCTCTGGATCAAGGCTTCTTCCCCTAATGTTTCCAATTAGCTCAGGTTATAGAGCTGTGCATGCATCTGTTCATGACAAAATCTTTGGCTTTTGACTGCCTTGTCTTTCAAGAGTTAAACAGGATTTTGCAGTGAAGATGCTGTGCAATACAGTAGGTGTAGTGATATGTAGTATTTCACATCTAGTCTTTGTCCGTGTTCTAACAATGTGCATTAAATGTGTTACTATTGTCTCTTTTTCTGATTAGTTTACAGCCCTGTAGTTCCAGCTGTTTTATTCTGAAACTCTAAAACCCTGTCACTGGGGAGTTCTGTGTAATTGCCCATAATATGCACCACATTATCCATTTCAGGAACTGTGCTGAAAGACAGCAGCAATAAGGGGTTTTCTAAAGGCAGTCTGGTTTACACTAATGGATCTAACAGGAAGGAAATGCAATTTGAAAGAAGCTGATGCATATGTTCTATTGTTGAATATAATGTTTGATTTAATTATTAACTGTCTGTGATGGAAAGTCAGATCCTGCTCAGTTCTGCTTACAGTTTGGTACTCTGCTACCAGTAAAAACAGACGAGATTCAGTCTTAGGATTTAAGAGTTCTTTGTAAAGTACTGACATTTAATTGTGCTTTTATAAAATATCAGCTGAGGAACTTCAATTGCACAGTTCTTCCATGCAGACTGGCTTCCTTTTATCAAGCTACATATATAATATAGAAGCCAACTCTCTTTCATTTTCCCTTGCATAAATCAGGAGATTCTCAAAGTTAACAATCTGCTGTAATTATTTAAATAAATATGATCCAAATTGAGTTCATATTCACTGCTGTTCATGACCTATTCATTTTTATTTTATTTTACTTTCATGTCATACACATAGCACTGCAGTCAATCTACTGTATCACTGAGGATGTTCACAATGGGCCCAAGTGAATATTTAGGAAGGAGTTAAAATGTGCTGGCATGACTCTACCTATCCTTCTTTTATCAGGGACAGAGGATTTGGCAGCTCGTTTCAGTCCAATTCTATAATTGGTGTTTTGTGATGTCTAGTAAATTGTTGCATTGTGTTACAAAGGTCCCTAATTCCATGGGTGGGTGTTAACATGCTGTAAGGAATGAATTCATTATGGAGAACTCTTACCTGAAATTCCATTATCCTTTCCTCACCATGGTGACTCCTATCAAACTCATTCATATAACGTAATCTGTAAAGAAATAGGTACTGATGCTAAACAGCTGTATTTTCAGAGGAGCTTAAAGGCAAAAAAAAAAAATCACAGCTCTTCTGTGTGATTCAGACAAAACCAGTAGTTTAACACCACTAGTAAACAAAATAATTGACCAACGTAATTTCAGTTTTGTGTTTTTTTAACTATCTTAAACAGATGCCGAACTGCAGCTGAAATTAAACAATAGTAATGATATTTGAAGAACAGAACACAGCTTTTGTTAAACATACCTTCTACAAGTAGTGCACACGGCATTAGCTTTGTGGGATGCACCTTCCTTTGCAAGCTCAAAAGAGATTGGTTACTTTTCTCAGGAGGGTAATAGAAAGAAATTAAGTTCCTAGGAAATATACTACCATGTCTCAGACCCCTAATTGATTTTGACAGCTTAGGGAAAAGTAGAGACCCTGTCCCTAGCATATTTGCGTTCTTGGTGTCAGGAAGAGGCAAAGAGTATGAAAGAGCCATTAGAGCAAAATCCATCTCACATTTATCTGGAGAGTTTTGCTTGTAATCTGTTTTTGGTTGTAAGGATCTGAGAAGATTTTCTGAAAATCTCAAACATTTTGAATATTTTGTTTCAGAGAAATACCTAAGAGCTTCGGTCAAAATATATCCAGACAGCTTTAAGCCAGAGCTCCAATCAGAGCAGATTTCTGCTGGATCTTTCCTGTGTCAAGAACATCATAAAAACAATCTTTCCTAGGCTGTTTCAGGACTCCTGAAAAGGAATTCTTCTAAAAAGCCTTGCCAGAAACCAACAAATGCCAAAGTGTGCAGCCTGTTTTAAAAAGTTAACAACAAAACCACAGAACAGGTATGAGCCGAGGTCAGCTCTCGTTTTGCCTAATTTCCCCTTAGTTTCACTGTTATTCCTACTCCCAATTAAAAGTTTATTGAAGCACTTTGCATACTCTAGTGTATTGAAGAAGCAATTGTTGGAGTGAAAAGGAAAACTGTCAGTTCTGAAAATAGCTTGGACTACTCATGTGTCATTATCAGTGTATGCTGAAATATCCAGAAAAACGTGGCTCACACTGCGGATTGCATCAGATACAGACACATGTATAAGCAACTCTCTCCCCACTTTCTCCTCCTGAGGCTCATTTTTACAAAACACATGGTTAGAACTAAGCTGTGCTTTCTGCCATTGGAGTAAACTACAATGGAGCAGAGCACAAAGGAAATTTATTCCTCATGCGTGTGTAGGATCTGCCTGTAGAGCTCAGTGTGAGAATTAACGGCAGACACGTGTAACCAGCACACTGCAGGGGAGGGGGGAGACAGCCTGCTTCATTTTCTTCAATCCCATGACCAGACCTCAGGTAAAACTCTGGATGAGCTGAGTGTCAGATCATTTGCAGATGACAAATGCGAGGTTCTTCTGCTGGTCCTGGGAGCTCATCCTCCTATCTCAGTCACGCCAGAACCCATCTGGCCTGAGCATCCCCAGTGCATCCCCAAGGCACCTGTGTGACCAATCCACCCACTCACTCCCTTCTTCCCTTCTCAACATGCAGCACCCTGCACTGTTCATGCTTTGTCTCCATCCCAAAGTACTGCTCTGTGTTTGCTGGCTTAGGCACGTCCAAGAGGGGATTGAAAAGGGTCTCAGTGGCTACACAGAACAGCAATGGAATAAGGGTGGAAATCATATTCATGGGGAGACAGAACTGAACTCACGCAGGTGTTTCTCCATGTCTGCTGTGACTCCTCTAGGCAGCAAAACAGGTGAGTTTGTGCATGCTAATCAGGAAAAACCATCTGAAATATGCATCTGCACATGAGCATCTGTGCAGAGTTTCTCCAAACCAGTTCTCAAGTGCATTTTTTCCCTGTATGGGCCTCTTTTCTACTTTGTTGTGCCAAGAGGCTTATTTTGTATAGGTGGAGAGACCCCTATCCACCAGTCATCAGGGAGTGCTATTAATATGCAACATCTTGTATGCATGAGCTGAATGACAAGCTGGCAGTGTTTGAGAATGTGTGGTCCAAGTTTATGTCTCTCCCTGAAGAGGCGAAAAGCCCCTTCCCAAACTCTCTGCCAAACTGTGCAAGAGATGAAAGAAAGGAGAATGGGCAACCTATTCTTTTCCTTTTCCTAATACCTTGACACTATCGTTTCCTTCCCTGACCACAGTTACTGTGAATGGCCGATTTCAAATAGTTTGCTACTGACTCTCCACATTGAAACAGAACAGGACAGCAGACTTGTTTTGGTTTTTTTATTGCTTGTGGAAGAAAACAGAAACATTTATTAGACAAAAGAAAACATTTAAAAGACAAAAAATGTCTTTTGGATTCATATGTCATTCTCTATTCTCTGTCTGAAATGTCCCAACAAAAATGAGTTAAATTGAGGCCCTGAGTTTTAGGCATTTTTGCACTTTGCTTTTGGTCACGTAGTGTCACCACGCAAGGCTCAACTCAATGAGTTTTTAAGCCTGGAAAAACTTGCTGAGTGTTTTATGTGCCTGAGTAGCAAGAAAAGATACCAGCATGTCTCATTATGGATTAGCTACAGGTTGATCTAGGAAGAATAAATGGGTATTTCTTATACTTCTCACCAAGAAGATGGGAAAGGATGCAGAGGGAAGAGGAGGAATCAGACAGTCACCATCCCTGGCCTCTAAACCAGCCTGTGGCTGTTCCCAGACATTCCATGGAGTTCAGGAGCTGGACTCTGCTTGTGCAATTTAGCTGCATCTACTGAGATGTTCACCTAGGTCCTTCTGCACAAAAAATGTGCTGGAAGCTGTTATGACATAACATAACAGAACCATGCTGTGGTTTGTTTGCAGCACTGCTGCCTTAAACACATACCTTTGGCCTTCACCAGTTGTTCACCTTTGGGGTAATCAGAAAGAATTAGAGAAAGGCCCACAGATAAAAATTTTGCTTCTGAGTCTTGTGAAGTACCCAGACATGCCCACATGTATCCACGTAGTCTGAGAGCAATGTCTACTGTGCACGCAGAACTGAAACAAGCCCACCCCAGAGATCTTTCCTCGGTACAGTCACTCCATGTGGTCCATCAAGAAGCTGGTTTTACAATTCTCCATGGCAGTGTGGAGTTAGGACCTGGTTTTGCTGTACTGGATCCCAGCTGGTTTGGGCCTCCCAAGCCATGAGTTTCAGACCAGCATCTCCCCAGTAGACTCCTTGCTAGTGCCTGGCCTGAGCAGCAAACGGCTCCACCCCAGCCTCCACGCAGAGCAATAACGGGAACAGCAAACTGGGCTTTTCAGACACCAGCTGTTTCCCTGGCATCGCTGCCTCCCTCTCTGCATGTGCCTTTGTCATTCCCTGAATCTCTGCCCACTGCACAACTCTTGGAATCAGTTAAAATGACTTTCGGGATGTTTTCCTCTTGCCTTAAAGGACTCATGTGCTTTGTTTTTCCCTCAGTCACAGCAGAACACAGAAAATGGTCTACACGGAAAATATGAAAGATGGTTTCTATGTAAATTGAAGGTAATGTCAGCCAAATTAATTTGTTCATTCAACGTCTATAAATAATTTTGTATTCCACATTTACAAATATGTATTATTTCTTATGGGGAATCTATTTTCTCCATATTCAATTCATTTTTTAACTGCTCCAACCATTTTTCACCATTCCATAAAGCAGGTTCATTTACAAATTATGCTTACCAATCACAAGGGAAATGACATCTTCTATTCCTTATTATGAGACTGAAGTTCTATCCCTTTTTGGGGAAGATTATGTAGTATCTTACCAAAAATTCTTTTCGATTCAGGAAACGGGAAAGTAGGGAAGGTCAGACAAATGCTGCGAAAGGAGCATTATTAGCTACAAATTATCAGCTACAAAATTACTAGCTACAATTATCAGCTTGAGAAAAAAAACAGCTACAGTTTGTACAGTGATATGGAACAAGTACAAATACATACTTTTATAATGTTATGACCTTCCTTAAAATCTATTCATGAAAATTTGTCAAAATTTAGGCGCGTTATTAAGAATCCCACAAAACAGACAATCTATTAATGCAGAAGAAGCTAGCAACATTGATACTTTAAATCTAGGAAATATGGATTTTATCAGCTTGCCCTCAGAAAGAATGAAGAGATTTTCCAGGATAAGAGACATCCGAGTAATTTAAACTTTCAGGCTGACATATCTCTGTTGTTGAGTGCATGTAACCTCCCCAAGATCACAGACAGGTGCTAGGCACAGGTCTTCCACAGAAGAGAAAATCAAAGCTTTGAATCATACATTCAAGGGCCTCTCACTGAGAGAGAAGTGAAATAATTTTAAACAAAATTCTTGGTATTGAATAAACACCACTGTAGCAGCATGGCAGGATGGTGAAATGCTGTTACCTTCTCGAAGCGTCTCCTTCAGAAGCCGCTCGAGTAGGCCACAGGAACAATCGTTTCAAGGCCATGCACACACACACACCACAGATAGCTCAGAGAAGGAAGGACAGGAAGGGCCTTCTGTATGATGAATTCCAGTGGAGGTTTGTTACATTCACCATGCCAAAGGGATCAGGGACAAAAGACCAAGATCAAAGGTGTGCACAAGGTCAAGTGTGAGGTCAGGAGCCAGTAGTCTGAGGGCAAGGGGCGGCACAAGGGCAGGGCAAAGGGCAATGCCCCACAGGGGACATGGGGGCAGACCACCAGGGACACCACAACCAATGGAGAAACAGGGAAAGGAGAAACCACAAGAATAGGGACATATGGGGAAAGCAAAACTGAGGAAGACCAAGGTAGTGTTGCAGGGCACCATGGGGGAAGTCTTTTCTTTCAGCCTAGGTGGGGAAATATGGTATATTCTTCCAGGGCAAACCCCTGGGTGTTTCCCTGAGGGGTTGCCACACAGCATAGCAGCACGGATGGCAGCAGCAGGAGCTGGGGGGTACCTGGCTGTTCCCCAGCTCTGGCCCTGGCTACGCATGGTGCTGTGTCTGGGATTGGGGCAATTCCAGCTGTGCCAGAGCAGGTGTGGGAGTGTCCCCACAAGCAAATGGATGAGCCACCAGGTTGGCTCAGAGGTTGGTGGGCAGCACCAACCTCTGCCCACTAGAGAGGTCATGTCTGCAACATCAAGCATCCTTTCTCCAGGCACACTGTGGTGTTTTCCAGTTACAAACACTCTGTGTTGGGCCAACATTCTTACAAACATCCCGTTCATTCTGTGAGCCATGGTGGCTTTACACCAGCAGGCAGCAGTGGAGAGAAAACATCTTCTCAGAGTTAAAATGCAGCATCTCAGCCTCCTGCTCAACTGCCCCCCTGGAAATACCACACACATCTAGGCTAGGGGCTATTTTAATGATACCAGATAGACTCCACTTACCTTGCTGAGGGTATCCTCTGATGCCACTACAGTGGTGAATAACTTCCCCCTACACTGTCAGCAAGACAGATGTGTATTTCTTCAAAATAATAGAGATCTGAAAATAAAAGGATATTGATTTAGGCCATCTTGTCAATCACAGGAAGGAACAGTCCAATGGGTATAGCATAAAGGGAGTTTGTAACAAAATGTGCTTTTGTTTCTGAAGACCAGCAGATATATATGGTTTTAATGTTGGTTGGATGGACTATAAACTTCCAAGCATTTCCTCTGAGACAAAGTATTTTGCTGGAGACAAGCAAGACCAAGAGACTTTCCACTGAACCAAAATAAAAAATTATGCAACCAACAACTTCATTAGCACCTTAGAAAGACAACAGCAGGAAAATCTGTGCTATGCAGCTGAACTGAGCTTGGCAAGCATCTGGTGCCTCTCACCTTGTGCAGATCCCTCAGCCACTGCTGGCACTCATGTATTGCCCAGGTTCCTGATACCTGGTTGACACAGAAGCCTCCACCACTTGGATCTTGCTGTGTTCCCCCTCATTCACAGCAGGAAGGATGCTGCCAGCCTTGGGCATGCTGCTCCACTCTGCCAAGTAACCCCAGCTTCTAGGGCCAGCAGGCATTTGCTATTACAATGCACAGGGAGGCAGCCCAGGGTCTCATGGCACAGGCCCGCACAGACCGACCCATGACATGGGACACTACATGGCCTTTATATTAAACAGAGCTTCAAAGCTGCAAAAATATTAACAGACACCAAAAAATAGAAGCATAAAGGTCCTTTAATAGCCCATGCTGCTCTTGCCATGAGCTCAAGCGCTTAGTGAGGAAGTGACCTTTACAAAATTATTGTTTATGATCTCTCCATGTGTGCCAGTATAGGCACAAAGAGTATTCCAATTTATTTAAAAGGTTACATATCAAAACTGAATATGCAGTACAACTGTGTTACCACACTGTATAGCTTTTACACAGGAAATCCAATCCTTGAGCATGACTTCTAGGCACTGGGGCCAGATTCTCTCACTATTCAAACTAGAGATGAAGAAGCAATACATAACAAAATAATTTATTCATCCTACATTTCTTGTTTTTAAATTATCTAAAAATCACTCAGAAAATTCTCCAAATAATTCCTGGCTTTAAACTTCTCACAAATTTCTTCCAATAAACAGTATTTAAGCTTGCAAAATATTTGAACATGGAATTCAAGGTACTCAATACCCTGGCAAACCAAGGCTGGTCATGATGAAAAATTTGGGGTTTTTTTGGTTGTCTCAGTTTCAGAATCTGATTCAATTTCTTTTGAGTTGTATTACCCTCTAATGGTACCTTATGTATCATAAACAATCTCTCCCTCCCCTGCTGCTTGTTGGAGGCACTGGCTATGCCTGCTAAGGGAGACTGACCCAACACTGCCTGTTACCTGCCCTCAAGCTGGCTCCAGTAACTAGGAGGGAAACCACTCCCCTGCTCTGAGGGAGTACCTGTATGTGTGTATTTCCTTGCTCCAGTAAGAAAGTGCCCTGAATCAGCCTTAGGGAATATGCCGTTTAGCTGCCAAGGTAAAAGATGAAATCAGGACACATTTAGTCCTGCAAAATAAGTGGTTACACTCCTGCACACAACAATGGATGAACTCACAAAATAAAAGCTAAACTGAAATTTAAAAGTGCATTCCTGGACTGCAGTTACCAATGAGGACTTCTCCTCCCCTGCGAGATTAGTAGCACAGGGGCTGCTAAGGCCAGGTGCAAACCTCACCCAGGCTGTTCCCCCTGAGCAGCTGCTTCCCCTTGGTCGAGGAGGGTGAGCTCACCTTCCTGGGCTGACCCCTGGGGTCCTGTGGTCACCTCCATACCTGCCAGCAGCTTCTCCTCTGAGCCTCCCCACGCATCACAGCTCCAGCCAGAATTGATCCCACTGCATCCATGGAGGGGTCAAGCATCCTTCCTGTTTTTCCTTGTTTCTAGGAACGCAGAAGTACCTGTGCCAAGCAGGCCCATACCCCATCCTCTCCACTCACCTGCTGGTGTTGGTTTCTCCTCCTGATATGAGAGACGTGCCAAACTGTCATTTCTATTGTGTTCCTTAGTAAGAATATTGTTTTCAGCTTCAGTTCTTCCTGCAAGTGGGCTCTAGATAACATTTTAACGGGACACACCATGAGAAGAGTTTTATACAAACATCTTATTAGATCTAGGACTTCTTATGTGAAGTCAGCTTCTAATTGAAACCACACGTCCCATTTTGGAGCTCCAGTGACAGTCACTGCAGGTATACCACTATTTCTAAGCTACCCCAAACTATCAGCCATTGCAATCTATCATGATTCTTGTCTTCAATGGTTAAAAATCCAAATAACCACTTCCTTAAAATTATTCTGTTTGGACATAGTCACTGAACTTGGCTGTGATCATGGCCTGACAGCACGAATGAGGAGAAATTGGCCTCTAAGATTCACTTCATGCTTAAGTACAATGTTCAGTATGTTTTTTTTAAAAAATCCTCAAATGGAAATTGGAAATCTGCACACGTTCTTATTTTCTTGTATATTTTAATTTGTTTCTGCTTCTTAATGAATCCTGTAATTCATAAGGCAAAGTGTTCACTTTCCAAAGTGTTCCATCCAGCCAAAATCCTCCTGGAGGCCTTCAAATATGCAGTCCCACAGAACAGATCACAGATATGAGGCAGCATGACATAAAATCCAAATCTCACAAATATATCACTGAAAATTTTCTGCCAGTAAACAAAATATCTAGTTGAAAATTTGCTTTTGCAAATATTCATGAAAGTTAATTTCAAGTGCATGTATGCTCATAGAGAGCAAATTCACAGTCATAGGCATGATCAATTTGCAGTTAATTTCTGAATTTAAATGAATATTCATAGACATTTTCAACTATTCGTTTAACTTCAATACAGACTCATCAGCACTCATTTGCACCTAGTTTTTATTAGTGCAAATCAGGATTAAAAACACGGAAATCAAAAGTTGAGCATGTCTGAAAAATCCTTAAAAATCACAATTAAAACAGCCTTTCTTATCTTCAGGATGGAATAAATCTAGCTTTCTTTTTCTAGCTTCCTTTTCTATCAAAATTTGAGGATGATTTGTTAACTTTTGAAGTTATTGTTCTGCTGTCAGCTAAAGCTATTTATATGCTTTGATACTAAACATTCCTTTACATAATGGTGTCTCTTCCTCCCAATTTCTTAAAAATTACTTATCTGCAATACTTTTTTCCACATTTCCTTGGATTCAGCTTAAATTAAGTTATAAAACTCTCATAAAATTGTCTATTTCAGACTGATTTCAAATGCTACCAAGTTGAATATTAAAAATTCTTCCACTTACGAAAAATTTTGACAATATCAAGAAAAAAGAGGATATATTTTAGACAGTAAACTTAAGCAATGGAAGGTCAAAGAATTACTGAACCATTTTCCTAAAGTGCAGCATAGTCATCCTTAGGTTACTTACATGCTTCATGTTCTCATGTGACTGAAGAACTAGTGGGATATGATAGTACAGTAAAATTGCATTGTTTGAAAAGCTTTAGTCATGGAACTTTTTTTCACATCTTACAATTTCTTCTTTCTCAGTTTGAAGAGAACTCAGCAGTTCCTCATTTAATTTGTCTCCAAATTTATCTGGAAACACTGGGATGACCCCTAAAGCTGTTTAGAAATATGGGACTATATTAAAGGTCATATTTTCAAAGATATTCTAGGTGAGTTAGAAGTGTAAAGGTCTGTTCTCCTACAGGATTCAAAATATCCTAGTCACTTCTAGAAAGGGCATAAATCTGTGAATACTGGCTCTTTTGACTGTCTCTCTAACATGACTTGATCAGGGCAATGCAAAATGACACACAGAGTTGCATCACAAAAGCTAACAAATTACATTAGAGCTAATCAAGTTTGTGCCCTATGATATCAAACATAAGCCTTTTCAGAAAATCCAACAATGAATCTGATGCCCATCATTCTTGAAGACTAACCAATCCTTTCTTCCTCCTTTCCCCTGCAAAGATGAAGAAGAGATGTAGAACAACATCTCTTAAGAATGTCATGGCACTTTCTGGATGCCATAAATGCAATATTTGCATTTATTATTTGCATTTATATGGTGCTAATTACTTCACTACAAAAAGAATTTTCTGGGAAGTATTTGCAATAAATGACAAATCTAAAAAAAAAAAAAAAAGGCAAAAGAAAAAAGGGTTCCTCCTCCCCTTTTATTTTTGAATCATTTTTCTTAGATTATCCTAACATCTAAAATCAATATTTTTCTCTCTACTTATTTTCTTCAGAATCCAGCTTCTGGGCATGTTTTATACACGGCAAAGTGAAAGGCTTAGCTTTGAAGTCACAGAAAACTCACTGGCCAAGCGTATCAACAATTCATGGAAATACATGTGAAGGCATGGAGCAGAGAACTGGTACAGATCAGAGAAACTACCCGAGCTGCTGTATCAATTCAGCTTCATTTATTAAAAGGAATTGACAGGATACTCTGTATTGGAGTCTCGGATATATTACTTACAGAACAACAGGTCAAACTTTATGAGAAATTTCTGTTGCTGCCTTTTGAGGATGCAAAGGTCTTACTGCAGGAGGATCATTTAACTCCCCTGAGATAAGACATTCTCGTTCCATCCTCTTCACCTTTATTTCTTAGATGATATTCGCTCTTGTGCAATAATCAGTAATTATCTACAGTTCTGAAAATACAAACGAAACATGACATTTCCTTAAATCCTTTCCTATTATTAGACTACTGAGACAGTCAATGCTAATTGATTAGCTAAGACATGTCTTGGTGGAGGAAACTGGTTTAACACAGGTTTTAATTTCAACTGCAGAATTCTGCAGTATTCTTTCCCATTCAGCAGAAAGAATTTTCATCCTTGTCCTCTTTGCTTTCTCATTCACCCCACAGCCATTTATTCAACTCTGGTTGTGAAGATTGCAGTAGCTGTTAGTCTACATGAAGAAACTGTTATAGGCACACCAAATAGATGATATGCAAATATACCATTGTGATTAATATGTTTCTTTAGGCTAATTTATATTTTAATGATTTTGGTCATTGGGAATTGAAGTACTTTAGCTTCAGAAATAGAGCTTGTTGAAAACCTTTCACTGAAATACATAAATTTCAAGCAGGTTTTCAGCCAGCTCAAATCACTGCTGAGATCCTTTATTTAGTGAATCAACACTTCAATAAATAAGACAGAGATACAACTTTTGTATAATAATCCATAATTTGATATATGAGAGATAAGGATAGCAGAGAAAGCCATGCCCACTGGGACAAGCTATTTCTCAGGTACAATGCAGTTATAAACCACAATCTGAAAATTACTCTAAAATCACTTTGCCATTGTTTTGTTGCAGGAGTAGCTTCTTTCAGAAGATAATTTAAGTAATTTGAAAGATGCCATCAAGATTGAATAGACAGGTTCTAGTCCTAATTGGGAAGCACAGGAGTGGCTCACATGTCAGACAGAGGCAGGAATAGCCTGATAGGAACACTCATATGGTGGAAGTGGTCAGTGTTGCAGCCTGGTGTCACCAGAGCTGCTCTGAGAAAGACTGCCCATACCAGAACTCCCACAGATCTGAAAGAACTGTAAAAACGAGCATAGTTCTTACATTAGCACGCAACACAGAATTTTGGTGGGAAAATCCAGAACTCAAGTTGGTGAAGAAAATTCAGCCACTAATGAAACTACTTGGGAAGGGGTGTAAGCCTTACCCATACTGGGTGTGACAATGACTAGCCAGTGCCTTCTGAATTCATACTGAAGCTTTAAGGCATTCATTGTCCCTGCAAAAAAACCACTGAATTTGAATTTTACCTGGGCTGGATACAGTCCAGTATCTGCAAAATCTAGATTTCCATTGGCAACACTCAGCTACAGGAAATCTGAGCTTTTAAAGAAGCCCCTTGCACAACAGACATTTTGGAGCTCTGGCTCATTAGCTGTGGATTACTGAGCTCACTGCTGCTGGAAAGCCTGTGCTGTCATGGTCAAGCCAGAGCTGTCCGTGGTGGCCGCTGTTGGGTCTTTAAATAGATTACTTCAGTTTGGATGGAAAGAACATGCAGATTTAAGATCACAATCATGAGGATAGGGAAAGACAGAATGAGATTAAGAGAGATATCACTAAAAAACCTCACACGCTGAAAACAATGGCAGTAAAATCACAATGACAGAACAATCATTTATGTCATACCAGTTTGAGAGAGCATCGATTTAAAATGTGTAATCAGATCCATTTATTGCAAGGACTAAAAAAATATGGAAATTGTGAAAGTGAATACAAATACATCCCTTGCTGTATTTTAAACCAGTAGCATAGCTTTACCCAATTAGAATGAAATCCATCTTATAAGAAATATCTAATTAGATATGGTAAACTTATTTTATTTTAAAAGAAAGACATTGATGACTCCTAATTATACACATACATGTTCTCTAAGTAAATTACTCATTGTCTAAGTCATTACGCCCAACATGTCCTTATACAACAGTGGCATCTAGTGGCCAGCAGCCAGGCTCTGCTCCAGCTGGAAGAGGGAGACGGTCAAACGCAGGAGTAATAATAAACACCACCGGGTTTTTTGTTTGTTTAATAGATCGCATTATTTCAGATAACGAAATACTTCATGGATTATTGTGCTCATGTTAATTACAGGCCTTTCAGCATCCTAGCAGAGGCACGAACCGATTGCTATTTGGACACTGGGAGAGGAAAGGGAAAGCCCATCCACTGCCAGTCCAATGGAAACGGGGGCTGTGCCAGCTGTTTCTGCCATGCTAGCAACATCGACACATGGAGTCTCTTTCTGTACCTCCAGATTTTTTCCCTGTAGTCCATTTGGTCCAGGTTTAAGATTCAAATTGAGAGAATTTTTGCCGTCAACTGGGCGTTGAGCCGGGAGCTGATGTGGCGGGTCCAGGCTGCCGCACAGCGCCGGCGGCCCCGGAGCCGCAGCCAGGCCGGCACCGCCGAGCCAACCGGAGCCACCGTGCGCTCAAACACACACCTCCTCGCACAGAACTGTTCTGCTCCATGCCCCACACCTCGACTGTAGTCAGGAAAGTCTTTTGCAAGCCCCTTTGCTTCCTGTTAGCCACCCAATGGCGCGCTGGTGAGCATACAGCAGCATGTGCTGCCTCTGATTGCAGCACTAGAGATAAAACACCCAGTGGAAGAAATAATTACATTTTACAGACCTGCATCCTGGAGGTATTTGTAATTAATAAGAAACAGAAAAAAAAATGATGTGATGACCACATGCCCTAAAAGCAATGCATCACCATGGCCCTGAATAACCTGCCATCAACTGAGTGCTACATTTACCAGTAGATCTTATTCTGTGAAAAGTAAGAACTTTATAGGCTAGAACTACCTGGAAGTGCTGGATAACAACACTCTGAGTATACACTCTTGCTATAGATGTCTACCACAGGCTTCAGTGAAAGCCATGTTTTAAAAAGTATATGCCTGCAAGATCCAATATTAATCTTATTGGTCAGATGTACAAACCCAAATAGTATTTCTCAGCTCCTCATTGTAACAGGCTACTCCTATTCCCAGAAAAGCCTTGGGACTTGATACCAGAAGTCCTGAAAAATCAGAAATCATTGAATTGTCAGATTGGCAAGCTGTGATCCCAGTTATCTGTGATAACCAAATAAAATTCATATTCCACCTCAATTTACAGCAATGCAGTACTATTCCTGAGAGTCTACAAATTCAAACATATTCCTGGAAGATCTGAGCCCTTATTTCTTGCCAAATAAATAACATAATTGAGGTAATTAAATTTGGAAGGTCTTTTTTTGTGTGTTCTTGAAAAAAAAATCACAATACATTAAACACAGACTTTCAGCATCATCCATTTATTACAACTAGTATTGTCTTACATTTAATTTCTCCTGATCAATGACATTATGGAAAGACTGACAGAAAATCTTGTAGAAATCAGCTGCTTTGTCCAGGTTTTTTGGAGATAAAAGACAAGTCAAGGATTTCATGCACCAAACCTGATCTCTAACCAGTCTGGGATTTTCCCAATTCCCTGCTGCTGGGTCCCACTTACCCTGCTTTTTCTCTCAATCCAGCCATCCTGCGAAGGGCTGCACTAAGTCAGCATTCTTCGACTGGATTGTTCCAGTGATCAATAGAGAAAGGACAATGATTTATTTATAAAGCAGCAATGCAGCACTGCAAGAATTAGTTCTCTTCTGGAAATGTTTCCCATTTTACACATTTCCTACATTAAAGAATGCACAATAAACTTCAGCATGAATTGCAGTGCAAACCACATTTTAACTGTACTCCTTCATTTGCTTCTTTTTGGGAAGTATTGTGTGGTTTTGTTGTTCAGCTGTTGGGGTTTGGGGGGGGGCAGAGGGGTGTGTTATTATTTATTATTGTGTATTGATTTAGCAAGGAACAGGTAATAGCCATATCAATTTTCTCACTGTGAGATGTACTGGTAAAAAACCAATTTTATAACTAAACAGAAATGACTTATCTATTGGCTAGTATGAGCTATTCTATTACACATAGATTATAGAGCTGATATATATAAATAACTTAAGCAAGATCTGTATTTTAGATATGCTTCAACTATCATAAGGCAGTATTGTTAAAAGCAAAACAGCCACATCAGTAGTATAACATACACTAGAAACTGATATTTTGCATAGGAAATGGGATGTATGTCTCTGAGTTCCTTATTATGTTGATTATTACATTTGGGAGAAATAACATTGAGTATTATTATGACAGATTGAGAAACAACAATATATCTGAATCTGCAAAAAATACAGCTCGTAACAATCTGGGCACACACTCAGTGTTTCAGAAAAAGTAAATGTGATAGAAAGTATGTTTCACATCTTCAAGAAGAGGTCCCCCCCGCCCCCCTTTTTGGGTTGTATGTTTCTTCATAATCATCATTTTGCAATCTAATGTCAGAATGAAGCACAAAAGAGAATTTTTTTCCAACAATTGGAATTGCCATGGCAACACCCCAGATCTCAGATAAAGTTTGGTCCTGTACTGATAGTCACATTAGCATTTGTTTTTGTGCTGAGCGCAATACTGCATGTGAAAAGCACCTCAGTCTCTCTAGTTATGTATAAGAAGATGTAATTTGATTATTTCAGAATTGTGAAATACAAAAATTTGACAGCTCCATAGAAAACTTCACTTTTAAAATCACATTTTTGAAATGACACAAGTAATGAGAAGAAAATTAGGTATGGCTATCAGTATTAAAAGCAGTTGTTTGCATCTCTCGCCTCACTTATGCTGAATCTCAGTAACTGTCCACTGTCCCCTTTCCAGCAGCTCTTAACTCTCCCAAACAAATGCATCTTGAGTCATTGAATTCACATACATATATAAAGAAACTGAAGAATTTAAGCAACATCTACTAAAGAATAAAAGGAGACTGTTTTTACCAGGCATATTTATAATTGCCTTACGTGATTGCAAAAAATCAATTGAAGATAAAGACAGACATTTCTTTTCTGACACACAAAAATCCTATCCAAATTATAAGGAATCTAAAAACCTTGAAATTACCAATATTCTATGGTGGCAAATCTATATGTCTATAAAACATATACACATCACAACATTTAGGATGTATTCAGGAGGCTTTTGTTCTGTATCATTACTCTGCAGGTTTGTTGAACAACCTACCAGAAACAAAATACAGACGAACAACCATGATCATTTGAGCTGAAACCTGATTCCTCTCCAAGGAGAAAACAAAACCAGGATATACTTTCTATTGTGGTAGCATACAGTTCAGATTTCAATCACTGATTTTCTCACATACTTTAAAGCCAAATGCTGTGTTTCAGAAAAACATGATGGAAATAGCTAGGAGATAACCATTATTGTTCCCAAATAAATAGACAGATTTCAAATAGACAGACTGCCAAATCACTTATAAGGAATTTTAACAGTTCTGATGATGAAATAAAGAGTAGAGAATGCAAGATGAGACTGAAATTCTGTTGCAAAAATAAGATTGGAGTGTAAATCATTGGGCAACTGTCATGAACAATAAAAAAAAGGCAATTCGAGTATGTGGTCTTGGTATACTCAAGCAGGTACCACACACTCTGTAAAAAATACAATAAAGAATGTACTACGCAACATTTCCAGCTGGAGAGAGAGTAACTCAAATGCAAGATCTGTGTCTCCTTTCTCTTTAAGGGACAGATAGGTAAACAACATTGGCTAGGAAAGGATCTTTCAGAAGCCTGACATTAAACAAAGCAGTAATGGCTGTCATTGGAAAGATCCTAAATTCCAACATTTTATGAGTATACAGTGTCTGCCTGAAATACATGCCAGTGTTTGAACTGTTACTATTCTCCTGTTCATATTACAGATACAACTTCAGGTATCCAGGATAACAAGTTTAACTCCTCAAATTAAAAACCTGACAAGCTGCACACTGTTATTTGAGGGCAGAACAAGTTAATGACCAAAGCACGAAGCTATGAAAATAAAAAAAGCCTAGGACCACATACTGCTGGCTATTGTGGGGCTCAGTTTCTAAGCATCAGAAGAACTTTTTAAGCCCCTGTTTACTTTCCCCAAGAAGTGTAGATTATTCTTTACTGGGTATCTCAATACCTTCACACAATAGCATCCTACCCTGACACACAAGTCCTTAGAGCTAGGTGAAGAGTCCTGCATCACTTTTGAGATCAACAACCTCCACAGTTGAAAAATCATTGGCAGATGAATTCTGCATGTGCTGGATGATGTCCTGAGAAGCCAAGAAGATGTGCAGCACCAAAGTCAACTTAAATGTGATTCCTTTTTAATATTTACTGTGAGATACTAGGGAAGAAAAAGGAACACTATGCTACAATTCCTCAACATTGTTTAACTTTTTTCTTTATCCTATTAATTTCTATCCTGCAGAACATGCTGTGAGCTTTACAATCATCACTTAGGTTTACCCTTGCTTTAATGCACAAGTTCTAAATTAAAGAGACTTTTGTTATGGAAAAGGCAAAGCTTTCTGTTAATGCACATGATATTGCACTCTCCCAAGCAAAATGTTCACTTTATGCACATAAAAACTGGGACTTTTTTGAAAACATGGGCATGCTTTGAATCAGCTTTTCCATATTTGACATTGTTTGGCATTCCCTGTGATGTGAGGCAAGAAAATAAAATGAACTATGAAAACTCAGTATTTTTGAGATCATAAGCTGAAACAGAAAATTGGGAGGGAGATGGGAAGACAGACAGCAGTAAGACTACATCACTAAGCACCTGGTTTTTTCACACATTTCCTTGCTGCCCTACAATTTTTCTAGTAGCTCCTCTTTGAAGGGAATAACACATAGGTAGCTGTGTCACTGGCAGCTCTATCTGCAAGCATGCAGTTGTGACTTGCTTATGCAGTGTTGTATTTTAATAGCCATTTGCAAGCATTACTGAAATATCCCACTGTACTCTTGTACCAGTAACTAAAGATGTAGTCCCCAGGAAGTGCCATTTGTGTCAGTGGAGCACAGCTGCTCTGGAGGAAAAAGCCTGGGGCACCTGCAGCAGCCATAGGGAAGCAAAGGGAACCCAGCAGCTTTTTTGGTCTGATTTGGAATAGGATTCACCTCCTTTAAAGTATTTGCAAATACCTTGCACAACATTTTTAGAAGAGTCTTCATTTTTTTCTATTCTTAATTATTTATTTCTTCAGGTATTTAGATTATTTTGCTAATCTTTCTCCATGCAAATGTATCTATTCCTTTTTAAAAAGTCTATCAGTCCTTTTTTTTTAGCACCCAGTATGTGCATACATAGAAGTTACACATTGAAAAACATATGCCCCTTTTCAACTTGCTCTTGAGCTCTAACAGAAGAAAACCAGAAACCTTTGAAATGTCTTTCTTCCTATGAAAAAAGTTAGTTTTCATTTTTTTCCATTTTAGAAAAACATTCCAAAATGACAATTGGAAGCAGTAGTTTCTGAAACCATTTCAAGAGGTTTACAACAGCCACTGCATATAGTTATAATTACTTCCATAGAGATGCACAAAAAGGACAAAAATAAAATTCAAGACAATTCAAAACTCCTCACCTCTTCCTAAAAATCAGGACTATGTTTCTGATGACTCCTTATTTAGTAGACTGGGCTAGGAATCTGCTTCTCATGCTGTCAAAGTTGTGTGTTGTGATATGGAACAGGTCACTCAATCTATATCTGCTGCTCTCCTCCCTTCCTTAGCTGTCTAATTTATACAGTGAAATATCAGGACAGACTACAACACTGCTGCCGACACAGCACATAGAAAAACGAGGCATGATCTTTTAAATATAGTATTCATTAGAACACTGGCACTGGAAACACTTTACTCTTTTACAATGCAAACAAGCACATCTTAGTTATGGAGGTTACATATACAGATGTCACAAAAGCACATTTAAAGACAGACAAATATATGAAAAAAAGAAGAATCTGAATGAAGATTAAATTTCATGGGGTAGAACTCTGATCATGAAGGATATTTTCTGTACAGCACATAATGGAGGGTACAGTGTATTCATTTATATTCCTCAAATGTGTACATTTTCAGTGTGTAGAGTTTCAGTAATTAGAAAAGAAATTTGGATGTTAGAGTTTATATAAATAACAAAAACTATCAAGATGCCTTTTTCTTGTGGGTTTTTTTTCTTTTTATCTGCTTTATAATTTTTTAATTTCCTTTATAGGATCTCAAGATATTAAAGTCCAAATCACCTAGCTATATCACAGGCAAAATAAGTCATATGTCATGCTCAATTTTAGAGTCATTAGCTATCTGTAGACACCGTCTTATGCAGTGGAGTTAAAAACCCTAAAGAGAGAAAGACAGAATATATCTGAGGGTAAAAAGCCTTTGTGGGTGTTGATGGGAGTATATGGAAGAAACTAGCAAGAACAGTGGATAATGGAAGATTGCTAGTGCAGGTAGTGGGCTTATCTATATGACAAATTGATGAAGAATGAGGAGGAAAACTATGTTGATTTAATGCTGGCAATTTGAAGCATAGGCTGCACAGCTGTTTCAGACAGAAATACTAAGATAAATTCAGAAGCAACCCCTGCTTTGACAGATTAATAAAAGACCAGGAATTATTTGAGCTTCTTAGAGGAAGGGATCACTAAAGAGCCCTTCAAATACCCAAGATATTGCACATAAGAACAGAAGAACAGCTCATCCAGCCCTTGCCTGTCTGTTATCAAGAACATGCTTTAAACTAAGAATCAAGCTTTTCTAGCAGACATGAAAAAATACATATTAGAAGTGAAAAGTAAAGAACAAAGTGAACACCTGCTACTGATACAGTTTTAGGAAAAAAGTCATTATTAGCACCTTCAAACAGGATACCTAAAAAAAGGCTTTGCCTAACATCAGTTTTTAAAAAAGCTGTATTGGGTCTTCAGTTTCAACTCGTTTCTTAAAAGCATTACTAGCAATAGGAACATTTATCCAGGAAAAGTAAAGATACAGACTTTTACACTTCAAAAGTCAGACAAACTCCATGTAAACACTTTCACCAGTGCTTTAAATACACCTGTGAACACTGAGCCCTCCATTCTCTGCTCAAATACAGAAGGGCTTCTTCCCCTGGTTCTGCCAGGAGTGTACTGTGTGTCCTGCATGCTCACTGCTGGTAATGTAAGTCTACACAGTCATTTCAAACATATTTTAGCACGTTTTACTAAACAGCCAGCCATGCTTCTTAGCTGGATTTTTGAAAGTTTGATTTACTGGCATTGTTGTCCAGTTCCAGACAACCCAGCAGTATCAGAAAGGTTACACTGCACCAGCAGCTTTCCACTGCTCTGATCCAGAACCCTTTGGAAAAATTATATGGATGCATTCACAAACCAAAGGATCAGAACTGAGAGTTAGTTCTAGGTCAGGAGAGAAGGTTCCAATGGAAGAATACTTAGGAAATGTTAAGACTGCAAGGTAGCATTAAAAAAAGTAAAAAAAAAACAACAACCCCCAAAAAAACCCAAAAAACAAACCCAAAAGTAAGTAGCTTTGGTATCCCTCCCCTCCTCCCTCAAAAGAAGGGAATACTTCAGTGTGATGGCTCACTAATGAATTATTCACAGAAAGGTAGGGCTTTCTTTCCCAGAGGTTACAGCAATGTCAAGTGAAAACATGTCAGTCTGCCAAGAAACACCAATGGTGTGGAATATTTCAGTAGAAGATGACACAATCACCCTGCTAATGATGTGAGCTCTTTTGCTGAGTGTATCTGAATTACACTCCTACAAAGGCTGCCAGGTATTATCAATAATTTGATATTTAATTTTGGGAAAATTTAAAGATTAACAAGCTCCTCTGTGCAAATTCTAATGCCAGGTTTTATTTTTAATTTATCAGTATTGCCTAAGCTTATTATTCATCACACAGTCTTCTTCCAGCACTTTTTATAGAGTATAAGCACTCTAAGCAATAATTTTAATACTAAAATTACCTACATTGTAAAAATGCTCACCATCACCTCATCTCAGTTCTGGAAAGAACTTCTCAAACCTCAGCTCAACAGACAGTCCTAGACTGTGGGGAAGACCACAGGTCACAAAATGTGCTTTGCTCTCTGACACTTGGGTTAAGCCTATTTTTCTTGCCCTCCCTGTAGATATGGTAGAGAAAATGTGGTATTTAGGATGCTTTTTGTCAAGCTGTTGGTTCTGACGGTCTAGAAGAAAATTCCTTTGTCAGGAAACCTACTGGGAAAAGATCTGTTGTGGGTTTTTTCACCTCATTCACAACATCACTTAAATACAATTAAGAAATAAATTTAATTTTTCTAAACAGATTGCAATTCACAACTTAATTTATGCCTAGTGCTAGTAAGAGGTCTAAAGCATTTACCTTACAGTACCAAATTTGAAATTCATCCAGTGGACTTGATTCTTATGGGAAAATCTTTGTAGACTCAAGTGTGTTCTTCACAATCTCTCTCAGCCTCAAGAAGAAAGTTAAGATCACTTCACAGTGTTCGCTGCACTCGTAAGTCAGTGGGAGGGGAATCTCACAAAACTCCATAATCTCTGTTCTGCACCTATATTAAGCTTTGGTGCATCGTATGAGAAAATTTTAGCCTACAACTGAAATTCATATTTGTGAAAATCTTGATCTGCCCAGTATGCATGAAAATTAAGTTACAGGCAAGGAATTAAGAATAATTTCTAGACTGAGCCATGCTCAGACACTTGGAAAAAAAAAAAAAAAAAAAAAAAGGCTAATACTACCTAAAGACCCAAATTGTACAGAAGTGTTCTAGCCCACAGCTGGGGTAAACTGGCCCCTAAGAACACGTGGTCTCTGAGGAGGTGTGTGTTTGCACTGCCCGCAGCACTGCCAACACCAGCAGTCCTGTGACAGCCGATGTCTATAACCAAAGCTGGAATCAGTCAAGCATTTACTTACAGGTACAGGAAGGATTTCCTTCAAAAGTTGTTCTCAAGCCTCAAGGTAGGATTAATGCACCTATAATCACTTGGATGATTATCCCATCTCCCTAATCACTGTGTGGTTGCTGTCCTATGGTCAGATATGAGACTTCATGAGCCAGTGTCTTTCTGGCCAAGGAACTGCTGGTCGGCATCCTCCACTCCATCAGACTGCTGGGATCTCAGTTGCAATGATTTTTATTAAACCTGTGGGCTTATTCCTACTATGCAACCTCTATTTCTCACCACAATCAGCACCAAAGCCTTTAATGAAGACAGAATAACACATTTCATTATTTTTAGAGCAATACATTTAATCTCTGAACAGTGACTACATGTTATTCTTAGTGGTCTGTTTCTGAAATTGCTTGCTTAAGGTAGTTTTATCATGTTTAATATCCAGTGCAAGGTCTAGCTCTGCTTGACTTTAATTCACCTTACTCCTATCCTTCTCTAACTCTTTTGCATACATTTCTATGCCTGTCAGTCCTTGCTGCAATCTTTTTACGTTCTGCTAATTTACTTCTAATTATGTGGCTATTGATCCAGTTATATTATTTCTACAATGCTTCCTTCTTTGTTCCAGGTTTTAAGGCCAGAGTGTTACTTTTGAATAAGGAAGATTTTCCAGCTTTTGAATAAGGAAGTTCCAGACCTTTTCCACATTTAAGTTTCAGGGCTTCTTTGGTAGATTGATTCACATCTGTAGGGTATTGAGCTTTGAAATCCTCAGTTACACACAGATTTCTTTTCCTCTTGTCATTTGATTTTATCTGAATCACACATCATACATTCCTCAATCAGCTCATCTAGAATATCTTCATTACTTAAACGAAACCTGATTGATGAAGTGAAAAAACTGTCAGCTATTATTAGCAGAAATAACAGTACTATCAGCATTTGTTCTCCAAGCTATTCTGAAGAAGTTAAATACTTCCATATGCAGGGCTGCCCACCCATATGGTCACAACTCCTAGTAGTACTTAAAAGCTCTAACCATGCACAGAATGTTAAAACATAAAATGCTTTAAAAAGATCCCTTTTAGTATGCAAATTCAACCCTACAGTATCTTACACACTCACAAAACCAACAATTTTTCTATCATTTTTCTCTGATATTGAGGTGGTTTTGATTCAAACAACATAGCTACACTAAAGCTATTAATTTCTCTAATCTGCCTCATAAATTATTATGCAATTCCACCTTTTGTGATTATGACATCAGATTTCTCACCTGTTTTTCCACTACATGCTTGTAATCCATCTAACATAGAATCACTAAGGTTGGAAAAAACCTCCAAGATCATCAAGTCCAAGCTTTGACCTAATGCACCACACCCACTAAAGCCTATCTCAGTGCTACATCCTCTCACTTTTTGAACTGTGTTTCTGCTCACCATCACCGCTGGAAAACACTTGAACTGACTGTTTCTGTTAATAGGAGATAGATTAGGCAGTCCAAAAATCTGTCTTACCCCATTTCTTGGCTCCAGACTCATTTTGCCCATCATGCCAACCTCAGTCCCCAGAGACAGATTACCAAAGCTATTTCCTATTTTCAGCTTCTTCAGTATGCAGCAGTACATACCATCACCTACCTACGAGATCAACTATGAGATAATTTGTATCCATTCCACTCTGAACTGTGGTTATCTAAAAATTGACTGATTCCTTTTTTTAAATAGACCTTTTACATATTTTTAAATCATTTCCATTTCAGGCCATACTTTTACTGGAGACTCATTCCTCCAGCTTCTGTGCTGATCTGCACGTTACTACATTACTTGGCTTTTCTGTACTAAAAAATAATGAGCAAAAATTATTTATTAATTAGATTATACTTTTAGATATATTGCATAACCAGGGGATTGTTGAAACCTTTTTCCATCTGGGTTTAAGTTCATAACTACCATGTTTCCTTTATTGTTTCCTTTCACCTCCTTTCCTTACTCCTATCAGGCATGTTTCTTTGTTCCAGTGTGCATGTAAAATTAAAGCATCCTAAAACCAGTAGCTTATTTTCATGGAAACCTTCAGCTTATTTGTTGTCTTATGAATAATCTGAATTGGTTCTGCTAAAGCACAGGAATTAGGAATCTTCTTGGGGTATGCTCCTAAAGCCCTCAAAAGGTAGACAGATATCAAAGGAGATTTGCTCCGATCTACTCAATGACTCTTTTTAGCAGAGGGAATAGCTGCAGGCAAGCATGGCTGCAGCACTGTATCCAAAACACTTCTCTATTGCCTTATCAGCATAGGGCTTCAAACAGAATCCATACAGCTTATAGGAAATTACATGAGATATTTTTGGCAGAGTGGGAGCCAAATATAAGTCTTTCAAATCTTGTATCACTCCTCCTGGTGGCTTGAAGGGCTTTCTGAAACACGGAGATACAAATTCACATGAAGGCACTCCTAAAGTATTCAAGCCTGCTAAAGAGCTGGAGTAATTCCCAGCTGGTTCAAAACCAGATGAGCTACCATTGAGACTCTTCCCCCTAGACTCAGCTGTTGAGTCTGGCCTCAACAGAGCTTGCCCATCTAAGAGATAGTCTGAAAGGTGCTAGAATGGTTAAACTGGAATTTCTCTGCAGCAGAACCAAAGGTGCTTTCAGAGATGTTGCACATGGAAAATGTACCCTTTCCAACAGTTGTGCTCTGTTCATTTCTTTTTTCCTCATATGTATCACATGAGAACAAGAAAAATCTAAAATTCTAGTCTGTTTCAATAGTTTCATATACAGTTCAGATATGTGAACAATTTGGTAGCATAAATCATTAAGTAAGTTTGAAGAGAAATTTTTTCAGAATACCAAAACAACTATTATAGTATATGTGGCCACAGGCTGAGAAATGCAATCTAGCAGATGGTCATTTGCTGTCGTAAGTGATACGGCATATAGAAAATATTACTCTGTTAATGCTTCAGAAGCTCAGCAAAGCCAAAAATAGCATGCAACTTTGCTCCACGGATAAGAAAAGCACAATTACATACTTAAGGAAGGAACTGACCTCTCTGATTTCTAAACTTTTTCAGAGTATGGAGTAGTTTAAGTGTAAATATTGTACTACATGCCTCTTAAGTTCTCGCATATTCCTTCTTATAGTCTTCCTTTTTGAAGTCTACAGCATCCTTCTAGCAATTGCTTATCAGAAAGATGAATAAAGAAGAGAAGTTTAATGTACTTAAGCTTTCATGTAATATGATAGGGATTTGATTCCTAGGAGCTGGGGAGGTACACCTACTCTCCCCTGCAGTTTCATCTTGCCTAACAGCTTTTCTGTTTCTCTCAGTGGTAAACAAGTACCAATGCTAACTACAGAGCTCACTGCAGCTCACCAGAACACAGTATTTCAACGCCACAGTCTATCCACAAAACATTTTAAACAGAAGTTCTTTTTCAAATCTGCAGGGTCAATGTCATTAGTGCTGTTTGAAGCCCTATTGCTATCACATGAAAATCATCCAATCTGCTGGATATAATAATGACCTATTTAATCCCATTGCTTCCCCTCCAAGACACAGAGCAATCTGGTTTTTTTCATTTTCTCACAAAAGAGAAAACTGCAGGAAGGAAATCACTGCTTGTGTTGCCACTGTAAATCACATCTGCTGGGATGTTTCCTTCCCATCTGATCTAGAGCTCTCACAGCTGCAGTCTGACCATATTGTCCAAAGTCACTCTATTCTTGGACTACATCATGGTATAAAGTCTTGAAATTTAAATTGTTTCCCCTGCTATTATTTTCTAGAATTTGGCAATAGTTCTTCTCAGTATCTGGAGACAAATACTTCTCAGTTTTCAAGACACAGAGCCTCCAAAATTGTACACAGTGCAAACACACTAAGACATGCTGAGAGGAAATGAAAAAAAAAACCAAAACCCAATCTACAAAATTACTGAAGTCTGCTGCCCTGTGCACTTGTGCTCATGCACACATTTGCTATATAGCATTCCCACCAGACACATCACATGCCTCAGCTAATCCCAAGTACGGCATGCAGTGGTGAGGGAACAGACAGTAGCTGGTTTCTTGCTTTTTATGTGTTCTGACAATGGGAAATAAATACTCTGTCACTTTACTGTCCACCAGAAAAAAAGATATTTTTAAATCATGAAGAAACTTGGGGGGGTTAAATATAAAATTAGGGCACATGAGTAGAACAGTGTCTACTGTACTACCAGTTTTATAGTATGTACTCTGGCAGGAAAATCTTGAAGTTTCCTCGGAAGTTTTGCCTAAGGGGTAAGAGATCAAGGCACAGTGTTAAAAAACATTCAGTCTTCTACAAATCTATCTCAACTCTTTTTGAGATTTAGGCATCTCTTTTAAAGGTGTTGAAACAATTTTGAGCTATTTAGCAACGTTATAACAAATAAAGTTGGGAGAGGAAGAGGATGTCAAGGGGAGAAGAATCTTAGACCAACTGCCAAGTTTTCACACAAGGGCTTTTCCACATATTAATCTTTGATAAGAAAACTATCCTAAAATATTGTAAACACAGCTGTTCCCATTTTGAGCTTGACATCTTCTATGTTGGGTAAGCTCAGTGCTCACAATGTTACTCCTTTGTATTTTTAAATTATTCATAAGCCTGCTTCCCTGACCAATCAGGTTGTCTGATAAGATAGATTGTTCTCTGGTCACTTCTGAGTCTCACCAGTTTCCAGATTTTTAAAACAACCTCCACTATTAACTAAAATGCATCACTTGTTTGCAAGGACTTAACTGCAAGCTCTTCATACACTGAGAACAATTTTTTGCCTTATAGATTATTAAAAAAAATAAAAATCAGTTACAGTCTGTGCAAATGACAAGAAAGCTACCCATGAAGTAAATTTAGAATTTATACGTGATGAACTTCAGGTACCCTGTCAGGCTGTGTGGATTTTCCTCTGGCAGACTGTAATTGTTTACTTAACCTGGATATTGATTGTAGTTAGACTGCTGGCTCACTTCCTTCAGCTGCAATTCTCATTTTGGCAGTTTCACATACATCACTTTAAATTCCTCTCTGCGGCCATGCTGTTCATTCTTTTCTCTGGGTCATCATCTACTAAACATGACCACACTTTTATTCCTGCATTATGATGATCAGCTTTTTTGAATCTTTTTACCTTTGCAGAACAAAAACTGGGAGCTTTTGGCAAGAATGACCTTGAATCACTTTACAATTAGTATTATAGAGTTTTATGGAAGAGCTCAGATAAAAGTGAGAGATTCTCCAGCAGTGTAGCTGCAGTATGAATTTTCTACATGTTTTATGAATACCTAAATACATGTCACTTTCTATCAATTAGTATTAAATTGTTAATTAGGTTGTGTGTTGTTCCAAATTTTATGTCAATAGCTCAGATGTGAATTTGGGGACTAAAAAAAATCTCCTACATAAAACTTTCTTCATAGTCATCCTGGTAGTAATAAACTAAAGCAAAAGGCACACAAATTTGCTATCTAAAAAAGTAAGTCTATTAAAACACCATGAATATGGAATGTTAATTCAACCACAGTGTGTCTTCTGTATTGGTTTAAGTACTCTCACCTAGTAGAAACATACTTAGGCTTACCTGCTAAAAAGTTTTGAGGGTCACTGAAAGCATGTGTGAACATTGAAGATTGCTAAATCCATACAAAGCAATTCTGTAAAGGCTAATTAACCTTGAAATTAACCTTGCAAAACCTGTGCCTAAAAGGTCAAAAAATGATCATCAGTTTGCACAGTGTTTTCAGAGCTATTACACTGTATCAGCTAAAATACAGAAATCTTCAATTTAAATGGATTATAAACAGACACTTGTGAAGAAATAACATTCATATCAACCACTGTCACTTTTTGTTGATTTATTTAACAAGCAGGACTACACCTGGTCATCGATAAACAACAACTGAGGTCCAATATTAATCATTCTCTTTACCTAGAGTTCCAAACTAGACATGAGAAAAACTAAAAAATAGAGAGAACTTAAATTCCTGTATCAAATTAATTCAATAAGCCTTTATATGTATGTAATGAATTAATATTTTTGCATACTGACTAGGAGATACTCTAGTATTTCTTGCCATACAGTACAGATTGCTAAATACACAGTTCCTCAAAAAACAAGGACAGAAGCATTTATTTGAAAACAGGAAACCACTTTTCCAGCAGAAAAGAAAATGCTGTATTAGAACAGATTGACTCTATTTGACAACAACACAAGGTATTACACCCCCTCACCCCCCTCCCCAAAATCAATGCTTTCATCTCTAATGAAGCTTGAGAACTGTTTTTAGATATTGTAAAATATACGAAACCCAATAGTGCTTCACCTGGAATATTTCCATGTCTAAAATTTGGCAGTAACATAACTTAAAAGGATAGCACATCTCCAGATATTGATCAGGGCTTTGTACAGCTGCAATGCCATAAAAATGATCTGCAGCTATAAAAGAGATAACATGATTATGAGTACACTACATTGTAATTTCCTTTGGGCAGTCAGAAAGGAAAAACAGTCTGATAGTCTCTGAGAAAAATAAGCTTGCAAGATATCCAGCATCTGACAGATGAATCATTTTACAATATTCCAATTAAAGAATCTTCCAAACTTAAATTAACAACAACAACAACAAAAATAACATAAGAACTTAACAATTACCTTTCAACCACAAAACAAGAGGCAGCTGAAAAGCTAAGCAGCTCACAATGTAGAGTTTTAATGTTCCAACTTCCTTGCGAGTTCAGGCATGGAACATAAATAGTTAACCTTATTCTGAGCCATTAAATGGAGCTTACTAAAAAGCTTGCTCTAATAAATGGTATTATATGAAGGTCAGCCCTTAATTCACCATCAAAATATCTTCTGGGTGTAAACATAATGACTTCTGCTTATGCACTACACAACCCTGACAAGAATGCTACTTGACAATCCATTTCAGACCTAGAAAAACGTTCTCATTTGCGTCAAGGTGCTGAATGTCAGCAGATTCACTAACACGCTTATTTGCACTGCAGTGGTGGAACAGAGTAAAATACCATGAGCCCTCCATACCCTGCTGCTGCCTGGCTAGGGAGATGGTGAAATAAAACAAGATTTAATCCTGTCCATATCACTGTGCAGTCGGTGAAACTTGACAAGTCAACATTAAGTATTCAAAGTGGTATTGTGGCCTAAAGGGATCACATGCAGCCTGCACATAAGAGCAAAGGAATAGCTTGGTTCTGCTTCGGTGTTTGTAAATTTAATTTGTTCAAGGAAAAGCAACTCTGGAAGGGATTACTAGCTAGGATCAACACTCTTACCAAAGAAAAAGAGAAAATGCAAGTAGGAATAATATTGACATTTTTGTAATACAAAATAGCTTTTTGGGCTTACGTGAATGAATAAAATGCGAAGGCAATTGCAGCTCAACCCCAGCATATGAGAATATTCAACTCAGTGTTCCTGAGTAGGAGGGCCTTAACATTTTTAAATTACAAAATGTTAAAATTTATTTAGCAAAATATTGTCAAGTATTGTGACAGTGCAATACCTATTTTTTTAAATAAGTGGGGCGACAATATTCATGGTATAACGACATCTAATATATTGTCTCTTAATTATTGCCAAGATCTCATTCCACAGGTTCAGGGAAGGTTATCTGCAGTAAAATGTGTAAATCCCTGGTGCCCAGGAAACATGGAGCCTGCAAATATACACACATGGAAATGAGGAAAAAACAGGATCTATAGCAATGCACTTCTGACATGAAAGTACAAGAGAAACCTGCAAATCCCCTTTGCTAAGTGTAGCTCTGTATTTACACTATCTGCAATATCTTTGAACAGAAAAATTATTCAACTATTTAAAGTCGTCTTTGGTCCTACAGCAGGAAACGAGCACAAAATTCCTGAGTCTGTAAAATACTCTTTTTGCTAAACAATGCAGGGGAGAGTGGCTGGCAATCCCCCTGGAGCTCAGCAGGGGTGGGAAGGTGCCCTGAAGATGTATTTGTTTACTCGGCCCCTTCAATAGAAATTAGGGACCACTGGAGTAGAGGGTGGGGAGGGCAGCTGAAAGTGATCACAGAAGAGTCTCCTATTTTGTTTTAGCAGGGGTCCTTTTGATGATTAAACCTTCAAATGACTGGTAAACGCAATGCATATTTTTCTAGAGTGAAGGACAATAAATACCTTTTCCTCACAGATTGATACTTCAAATATAAAGCACAGAAAGATAAGCACTGCCAGCAAGGAATCTAAAAATATGTCTTCTTAAGCTTGATTAATGAGCTAATAAAAAGCTATAATAAGAAAAAATCCAATTAAAGCATCTTGTGATATTTCTCTCAAACAGAAATAAAGAATCCAAGAGCACAGTAAAACTTTGAAAAATTAGTATGATTCAGACAACAGTCTTAGTATTCAAGCCTACAGTACATCAATTTTATACTTTCTTTGACTGGCTGTCCTTTATTTATCATCTTTGATGTGTATTGCCTGAAATTGTGATCCTTGATAGCTTTATTTTCTTATTGCCTCACAAATATATCATCTGAATTTAAATACAGACATATTAAAAACTCAGGCATTATACAGGTTGTAGGTACTTACTCTATTCAGAAAACCTGCAGGCCGCTAGCAGAACACGTGGAAATAAGGGCAAAGCCAGTGGAAACTATATATGTTATACTATATACTATATACTATAGACGATATACTACATACTATAGTATGAAGTCAGAAAACAAACTAGCTACACTTCCCACTGATGGACAAAAGACAGAGTAGAAAATTTATACTGTAATAGTCACTTTTCATCAGTCTTTGGTACGTGAAGGTAATCAGACAGGAACAGTGACAACATTGGAAAGGAACCGTAAAAGACACAGAGGTAGGACGAGCTGGAGATTTGACGCCACACGAGCAGCACCTGCACCACAAGGAGCTCCAGCACGCCCCTGGCAGCACCTGGGTGAGCAGCACTCGCCGAGGGCCCGTGGCGCCCTGTGAGGAAGGCAGCACCCCAAAGACACCGCGGGCTCCCCGGAGGGGCAGAGCTGAGGCACAGCAAAGAGAAGCAGGCCAGGGACAGTCTACAGAGGGTCGGAAGGAAAAGAAACCTGGGCATCTCGTACCAGGGTCAGTTGTTATTTTAATACCAAAGAAACTGTTTATTTTCACTTACTGAAAGATCCTCAGCCATCAGCGAGTGTCCGAGGCTCCAGGACGGGCGCATCCCATCTCCCTCTGCCGGCGGCTCCGTGCGAGAGACGCCCTGAGCAAACGCTGCTGGCACCTGAGGCGGGGAGCGGGCCGCTGCCCCCGGCTCCTCGTGAATTTTAGGGTATTTTCAAAACAACAATTAAAATGTCTTAGTCAACACTCTCTAATGAGGCAGACATAGTCTTTGTTTCTCTGCACAGTTCAGTGAACACTTTGGGTTTTTATTTTAATCCCTTTATTTCAAGTTGTGGTTGCAGAATTTGCTGAAAAGCGTGAAATACCAAATGTATTTCCTCCTCAGCTGCCAGCAGTGTTTCACGAAGGAATACTTTTCAAAATAGTTTCCTTTGATAACGGGGTTTGCCTTTTCTAATTTGACAGCAAGGGAACCAAAATACACAAAGACAATGTTGTATCTGCCTGTTTAAGAACCCGCCCACGACTCCTGAAATTTACATTAACAACAAAGTTGACTTCAGCTATTTTAGGCGGCGCCTGGAAAGACGTGCCCTGTTCCACACTGAGCAAAGGCGGGCCTTGGTGAGGAGCCCGGCCCCGCGACGGAGCTCCCGAGTCCGGCACGGAGCCGGTGTCAGGGAAGCGCTGAAGCCCCCGGCAGGTCGGAGCTGCCTTCCCCTGCCGCCGCCTCCCTGCTCGGCCCTGGCTCCTGCAACGAAGAGCGCTGGCCATTACTTCTAGTTCAAGACTGGCAACTTCGAAATCATACAACTCCGATGGTTTTGCTAAAAAAAAAAAAAAAAAAAAAAAAAAAAAGGACGGCTTTGCTGCTTTTAAATATTTGGTATCTCTCTCCCCGCTGCTTTTCTGATGTCATGTGGTGTCACTTTGTTCTCACAAGCACATTTCTGACGCCAAACTAGCCCCTGGTCACAGCATCAGGACATATGCCTGACCCCACAGTGAAGGGGTCCAGCTACGAGTGACAGAGCGGCTGCCCAAGAGGAGAAGTACGAGAGGCAAGAGACAAAGCAGCAATGCGTGGGTTTTGCCTGCTGCCCCGGTGGCGGCACCTGGGCGCCTACCAGGAGGGGAAAAAAGACCAACCCAGAGAGCGCAGGAAAGAAAGCCTGGGTACGTCCCTGCTGGGCCCGGGGGCTGCCGAGGGCAGAGCGCGTAGCTGCCTGGGAGCGCACAGAGGTCTCCAGACCGAGGCACTACACACACTTTCCAGCGGCTCCGACCAGCGGCAGCCCCGTGGGCGACTCGCCCAGTCCCCCGGCAGCCCCGGGGGCGGCCCGGGCGGGATCCCCCGCGCCGCCACGAACACGCCTGTGGGCGTTGAGCCGCCCCGTCCCGCCTCCGCAGAGGCCGCAGCCGCAGTCGCCCCCCGGCTGCTGCCCGGGCCTGCCGGCAGGCTCGACACATCCCGGCCCGTTCGCTCCCGACGCGGCCCTCCCGCCGCCGCTTCCACTCCTGCGCACTGGGCGCGCCCCCCGCGCCGGCCGCGGCCAGGGGCGGGCGGGGGAGCCGCCAATTGCGGTCCCGCGGGGAGCGGCTGTGGCGGGGCCGCCGCCCGCGCTCGCAGGGCAGGATGGAGGCGAAGGGCCGGGTACCGGGGCCGCCGCTCCCCGCCGGCGGGGAAGGGCCCGGAGCCGACTCGCATCTCGCTGCGGGTGCCCTCGGCACGGCCAGGGGGTTGCTTCTCGCCGCCGCCGAGGTGCTGGCGCTGGACGATGAGGAAGACGACCTGGAGGTGTTCAGCAAGGTAGGGCAGCGCCCTCGGCGCCGGGGGCGGTCGGGCGGGCTCGCCGGTACTTTGCCCCAGCTGGCGCCGGGCGAGCCGGCGTGGCGTGGCGGGACGGGACGGGACGGGACGGGACGGGACGGGACGGCTCCGCCCCGGGCGGCGATCGCGGCCTCTGCCCGCCCGCCCCTCACACGCACAGTGCTCCCCGGTGCCACCGGCGCTCCGTGACGGGCCGGGCTGCCCGAGGGCGCGGGGCTGACAGGGGCAGCGCTCGGGGCGCCCGCAATCCTGGGTGACTTCTCGGGCACGAAACGCGGAGTTGCTGCTTCGGACCAGCAGTGCGAGTCATGACTGCGCTTACCTTAAATCTAATCTGGACTCGCTGTACACTTATCATCACTTATGTTCATCAGGTGCCATATATGTATCTGTAAATTAAATAAACAGTCGTGTTTAGTAATTGCAGTTGCGTTTGAATATAAATAAATATTTCCAAGTTTCAGTTTGAGTTTTCTTTTAAAAGATGAAGTCTCACACCTTCACATAGAAGATTTGAGACGATAACATCTGAATTTTGATGAAGGGAATAAAATGAATGTACTGACAATGTATCAGGGTCCACGTTCAGAGAGCACACAGCCAGGTACATGCGTGCTAGTCTGGCTGATAGTGCTGGTTTTAATTAAACTAATGAAGGGGGGTATGGCTTTCACGTATATTGTTTCTCATTTAGTACTGATTTACTATAGGTTAAGACAAGACTTACCTCTTATCTCCTCAGCAGTTAAAGAAGAGGGCATGCTATGGATCTATTTGCCTTATCCAGGCAGCATTCTAAAATAAAAGTGCATACAGAGAGCTAGGGTGGAAAAATATATATGGGGCTAGGGTGTTGTTCACTATCTGAGACTTCTGAACTGCTGTGACAGGATGTGTGCCACGGGAGAGGAACAGCAGTTACATTTCCGATTTGAAAAAGTGACAGTGTATTTCTGTTCAGTAGGACAGATTGTCATAGGGAGTAAATGTGTGGGTTTTATATTTCTGTAGGTGAGAAACACTGCTATGGTATGCATGAATACAACTATTGGAATAAGGACTTTCTTCTTAGGAGCTATGTATTTAAACTCTGACAGTAATAGAATTCTTGAAACTCATGGGTTTTAAGGCCAGAAGGGATTCTTAGGTGATTTAATAGTTGGTAATGTGTAAAAGATTAGGCAAAATTTCACCCAAGTTACCTGTATTTTTCTGAAGCATAACTAGGGTTGAGCTAGAATTATATTTTCTTGGAAAGCACCAGTCCTGATTTGACATAAAAAGATGAATGATTCACTGAACTTGCATGTAAAAGCATTGCTAAAATATAATTTTAGTTACTTATGCTCACTTTGAATCCATTTCCTTTTATGAGTGAAGTTCAGGCAGTTCTGCGTGAAGGTATCTGCTTATCAACAGTGTATTGATGCTTATGCTGTTTGCTTGTCAAGGGCAATTCTCCTTGGGAATAAAAACTAAAAACAAGTGGAGTTTATATTAGTTACTGCTGCTTTATGACAAATATTGAGATCTTTCAATTTCTGTCTGGATTCATGCCAAATATTTTTTACATATATGAAAACTACTGTTAATGCATGCTACATGGTAAGTTGTTCCTGCAAACAAGAAAATATGTTCAAGAAAATATTTCATATTTATATGAAAATAGAGCTTGGATACCTGCATATAGTGGTTGTATACATCAACCAGAAATTCACGGTTTGTTTTCAAGTGCAATTTGAGATCTGATCTTTTGAGCTAATGAAAATCTGCGAGGTTGTTTGGGCTTTACACCCTATTTATTCATGTTCCATGTATTCAAAGGAATCTGACAGGCTAAATGTAGCTTACAGCTAAGTTTTGTACAGCCAATTTCTCCATGACATACTGTTCCAGGACTACCTTGTTTTAAATAGCACTTTAATGGGGTTCCTCATGCTGTGTCTGTGAGGCAGTGGTGTAGCCTTTGCAGGCCAAGCGGGACGGCAGCAGCCATGCAGAGCTCGCTGCCTGCCACTCTCGTCAGCTTCATCTTTCTCAGTCTGGGCAGTGGAATGTGCCAGCTAAAGAAATGGTGAAAAATGAGATTCTTAAAAATTGTCAACCTCAATACCCTGAGTTATTACTCAGAATGTAAACGCTGGGCTTTTGTTTTATGAAAATCCATAGACGTTTAACCTGATAGTGTTATAAACCATTGACCTGGTATCCTCTGACATATCTCAAATATTACAGACCAGCATCTTCAGCAGCTCTGCTAAAGCATTTCATGATGTGATATGCCTTTCACTTTATCCTGGTTTCCACTGCCACTGAAAAAGTTCTGAATTCTTTTCAGCAGATAGAAAATTCTGGGAGCTGAGTTATGAGTCACACAGATGGAATGTTTTCAGCCTGCTTTCTTCCCTTAGCTTCAAAGTATAGAGTACTGCCTGCATCACAAATATCCATTCAGTTATCTTTTGCGTTCCTTGATAACTGATATGTAGCATTGACAAAGCTGTCAGCAGTTTGGTAAATACTTAAAATCTTCAGCACCTCTGCTTTCAAACTCTGTTTCACAGTGTTTGTCTGCATTTCATAATTACAGAAAACTTAATAATATTTCTGAAAAACCTGTATATGCCACTTCAGAATTGCATAGAGACTTAATTTTTCTCAGGATGTTTCTTCAAATTCAGCAAGGATTTGAGATAAGAATAGTTCCTTGGCCAAAAAATTCACTTATAAATCAGTCTTCCTGAATCTCTTTGCTCTGAAGAATGCTCCAACAACCAAGCTATTCCTTTATAAGACAAAGTCTGCCCCATGTCCTTTATCTCAACACCTGGTTTTGGATCCTGACTTCAGATTATTTCAAGCTCTGGATCCTTGCTGGGATGGATGGATGGATGGATGGATGGATGGATGGATGGATGGATGGATGGATGGATGGATGGATGGAGCACAGGGGTAACCTTGGGTCAAGGCACTCTGCACTGGGAGGGAGCATTTTTTAGTCAAATCCCCAGGCTTAGTGTCTTCTCCAAAGGGCTGCAGTCTCAGCTGTGTGTGTAGCCTGTTTTGAGGCCGCTCCGGAGTGTAGGAGTGTTTTCTTCCCTTATATATTTTGGAGTGTTACTGACCAGTTGCAGTCAAGTGTGAGACTGAGATAGGGTAACTGCAAGTATTTGAGAAAGGAGACCCAGAAAAAGGCCCTCATGCTGTGAGGAGCTCTTTGATTTTCTATTGCTTTGGTCTCTTGGCCAGTAAATCAAAAGGCATGAACATGTTTGTGGACTGGCACACACAGCTCTGCCAACTGTTCTGTCAGGAGGGGAGGGGCTTGGAAAGAGAAGGGATACTGCAGGTAGGGGGGATAGGGAAGGTGTGGGAAAAGACATAATTTTCTGGGACAGGGCCTTGATGTTCTTTGCATGGATGAGGACGAAGAAGGTTACACAACCCAAGAGCTAGAAGAATTTTTGGTTTTTCCTGTGCTATAAAACTCTTGCCCTCATCAATATGCACACAAAAACATAGTTCCAACCACAAAATTACAGCTGTATAGAAAATTATCTTTTTTAACTATATTTCTGTGATGACATCAGACTTAGGTCACATGAACTTCAAGAATTACTGGAAGTAAACCTGAACTATCATAAGGATAAAGAGACAGATGCTTGTTTAAAATTCATGTGTATTCATTCCTGTGTACGTGAATATTAGAGCTGTATTAAACAAAACCAAAGACTTGCTTATTCTGTGGATTTTTATTGCCCACATTTTGTTTCTCAAACCACATATTCATAAGCCCTTCCCCATAAACATATACTTTCAGACACCTGCATGAATAGAGCAATTTTTAGTAGCAACCTAGAAGAAGGAATGAAACATTAAGACATTAATGCCCCGTGGAAAATGAGAAAATATGAAACACATTTACCTTGATCCAATTTAGGTTCTGCAGAGTCATTACTCCTTAAATTATATGGCCATTGGAGTCCCTTACATGCTCACATGCATTTTTCTTTCCCTGGAAATTTCCCATTGCCTCAGCACTTTGAATTGCATGGGCTGCTCTGAGCTGGGGGTCCTCATTCTTCATCTAGAGACCATGGGCAGCCAGAGCTAGCGGGCTCTGGGAACAGCTCTGTTTATTCTGCATGACTCAGGGTAGTGCTGGCTGTATAGAAGTTGTGTAGAAACACTCTGAGTAAAAGTAAAATGACTGTCAGGTGTACAAGGAAGCCACTGTGTAATACTTAGTGTTGTCTTTAGTCTTCTGCTTTTGTCTCCCTGTTCAAAGAGCTGCACATAAGTGATGGGAGGAGAGATGGTACATAAGCACTTTCTGGGCATAATTCCTGGTGTATGTGGTCTCTTCCATATTTGTGGGAGTACATAGATAAATCCAAAGGAAAAGAACAAGATAAGGTGTTTCTTTCCAAAGAAAGTTGAATTCAAAGGTGAAAAGCAACTCTCACCCAGTTCAGCAGCACTACAGTGGAGTTCTCTTCATTCCTGTGAGATCAGCCTTGGGATGATGCTGTGACTCCAGTTAGGATGGACTTGCACTTTTCCAGTCCTGGCATTTGAGCAGTTTTCTCTTTAACTACATCCCTGTTTTCCTTTCTCCGTAATTAACAAGGCACTGGAGAGGCCAACTCTTCGCCACTTGTAGTCAGTGTACTCTAACTACCCTTATAGAAAACTTCTAGAAAATAGATTAACTTTAAAGTTTGTTATGAAAATAATTCTTTGCATTGCATATATTAAAAAAGCCTTATACAGTATTTGATATTTAAAATACAATTATTTATTTCAAATTCTCTATTACTTCTAATGATTTATTAATTTGTTATGCTCTTTTATGGAGTTAGTAAATTCAATTTATTTTCATGGTAACTGTATCCTTCAGGATTCTAGATTAGTGGATCTTTCCCAGATTTGTATCTAAGGAAGAAAATAAGATTTCTTGCCTATTTCCAATTTCCACCTTGTTTCTCAGCAGTTGAGTGAGCACCATGGAATGCACTAGCAGAAGCAGTTGCTATGGGGACATATTCTTACAGAGTTGTGTGGAAGTGGTCAGTGGTATCAAAAAGTGATTTTTTTGCTTCAGCAAAACAGTGGTTTGACCTTTTTTTTTTTAGAAATTGGGCAGCAAATTTGTAATGCATATTTACTTACTGTTTTCATTTAAAAAAAGAGATTAATTTATGTACCTGTAATTGTTTTCCATTTCCAATTTTATTTTAAAATGAACACAAACTGAAATATCCAATTCGAGTAAAAATTCTGATTTGGATTTTGCCTTGTTTATTTTGAATCATCAGGTTTTTTTATCCATCCTGTTCAGGTAATTAGAGATAATTCAAACATCATAAGTCCTCAGTAACTGGCTTCTAACAATTTTAATAAAACTGTTAAGTATCCTACAGAATTAGTGGGTGCTTGGTTCATAACTAATTTTACTGTTCATAGGCAAGTTCTCTTTCTAGCTATGCATAACATTCTTCTCAAATGGTAGTATTTTGGTCTTTCATCCATATTTGAATAAATTTCATTTCTTACACCCTCACCAAAGCAAATACTGAAAAGGATAATAGATTTGCTATGTACTACATAATTCTTTCATCTGCTCCGGGTTTTATCTGTTCTGTCAGATTATTTTAAAGCTTGCCATTTTAGCATTGGAGGCGTGTTTGTATGCAAAGACTATTGATATGGATGTCCTCATGTCTTATCTGTAGGATACGTCTCTGGCTGAGGTAAACTCATTCAGTCCTTCAATGCCAATATCCCCCTCATCAATGATAAACCAGTATAAATTTGAAGATGGGCCAGAATTAAGAGATCTCTTCATTACAGTCGATGATCCTGAAAGCCACATTACAGCCATTGAAACATTTATTACATACAGAGTAGTCACAAAGGTAGGTATCTGTTCATGGTTTAATGGCCTACTTTGATAACAATTGGCATTTTCACTCTTGCACACCCTTCTCTGGGATATTACTAAATTGAAACTTTAATTTTGCCATGAGTTATAGGCAACTAAAACTGTATGAAACTGTGCTATATAATGGAAAAAAAATCAGTGTGAGTCTGTACACACACGTGCTTAGATTCTTTATGTTGAGAAAACAGTTAATAATTCCTCAGTGGCAAAATGAGTGCTGTGAAGCAATAACATTTTCTGTTGTGATCTTCGGGAGGAACAGGAAACAGCCAAAGGATTGATCCACTTTGAGGACTCTATATTAGCACAAGTATTGATGACTTTTGGATCACTTACAGGCTACCAGTCTTATGTCTTGCATAAACATTCCCTCCTACAGTCTTTCAGTTCCATTCTTTTCTAATTGCAGCATCCATTAACACATGGATGTTTGCTTCCCGTGTACAGTTGCATGTGATTTCTGGGGAAACTGCAGCAATTCTCTAATGAAAAAGTAGTATTAGGAAACAATTAAGTGTATCTTTACTTGAATGCAAGTTATTTACAGGAAATAAGGAAGAAAGTCAGCCTTGTGAGACCAGCCAGGTCTTCTGAGATTACCAGTAAATATTCTGCAGGCTCCATTTTGAGAATTGCAAATTTAATTGCAAAGTTAATTTATTTTACTTTGAGTTCTTTTTAAAAGATTAATTTAAAAGCAAATTTTCAAATGGGAATTATTCATCTTTAAATAAGAGGAGATATCAATTCGTCATAAAATATTTAATGGGTAGGAAGAGAGCTATCTTTGTTAGGTTGCTAGCAATAATTTTCACTTTATGCCTGTTTCTGTAGACGAGAGAACATTTTTTCTTCAGACAAGTATGAAAGGGCTGTAAGGTGGATTGCTTTTGGTTTTTTTTATCTCTTCTATCCTTTCTTATCATATTTAATTTCAGAGTGCTGGTTGTTGATGATAAAGTAATAGCATTCCTCCCACATACCCTGAAAAATTTTTATTCAACCCTCAAAAATGTTTAGATTACAAAAGCATGTTTTGAAGTTTTTAGAATTTACTTGCATCGCGTTATAAATCTTTGTGTAACAATAAATGCTAAATAGTGCATGTTAATGAAAACATGGGCTCTTTTTGGCCTGCCTCCAGAAGACAGAACAGTGGTAAAATAAATCTCACGGTCTGACAGTTTTGTAATCTGTAATAAGCATTTTTTGTAGGCATTAAAGATTTGTTGGCAAGTTCTAACAGGGGGCTGCAAAACTGGAATCAATGATGGGCCGCAGAATCCATTAAGCAGTGCAGGAAGTGTTATTGCTGTGATATGCTGAAGTTTTCATGTTTTGACTGTGAGGATTATTGAGTAATGTCACCAGGTCCCAAGGACTTGTGTCAGCTCTTTGGGCTTTGTTCAGAGTGTTGAAAAATGGACTTTCCTCACTTGTAAATTACTAATCACTTTAAAAGAAATGCCCTAAAGTAATGAACACAACTGTGACTGCAGAAAGAAAAATGCCACACTTTATTGCAATAAAGTAATTATTGCAATAATTTGGAAACATTGTGGTAAGATAATCATTATACGTCACTGCACAAAGTGCAGCTTAGTGCTCACTTTTTTTTTTCCCAATAGAACTTTGATGTCTTGCTGAAATAGCACGTGTTAACTCTTCAAGGAGTTGATCATTGTTCTTTAGAACAACAGCAAACCAGTAACAGGGACCAAATAAAATGTATGCATTCCCTCAAGTACTCAGTTTTCTCCAAAATCTGAAACTTTTTTTTTTCTGATATTCTAACCTAAGCCTCTTTTTTCTACTTTTGGTTTTCAGACAACCCGTGGTGAATTTGACTCCAGTGAATATGAAGTTCGCAGACGATACCAGGATTTCCTTTGGTTGAAGAGCAAACTTGAAGAAGCACATCCAACACTGATTATTCCTGTTTGTTTGCTAAAACTTAAGTTATTTTTCTTTGTTTATAAGATGGCTCCAGTTTTATACAGAGATGTTTGAGGTCTTTCTTCAGCTTCTGAAGTTTCACAAACATTAAGCCAACCTATTTTCCTTAGCTTTATATGTATGTGACAAAAATCACATAAAGGTATTTCTTAGGTTTTTAATTGTGGCATTTGCAGTAATTTATGTCCTTTCTTAGTTGTACTTGTGTTCTTCTGCAGTGTGTATTACAAGAAAAATGGTATATCTTAGTTAAATACAATAATTTTATATAGCTTTTGGGTTACTTCATGGTAGTTTTTAAAAGGTATACCTATGGGTTTTAGTAAGCAGAAGAACTATTGTAATACTCTGAATATTATGCAAATTATACCATATATTCTTTTTTTCCTTAGCCGTTGCCTGAAAAATTCATAATGAAGGGAATGGTGGAACGATTTAGTGATGAATTCATCGAGACTCGAAGAAAAGCTTTACATAAATTTTTGAACCGTATTGCTGATCATCCAACTTTAACTTTTAATGAGGACTTCAAAATTTTTCTTACTGCACAAGCCTGGGTAAAATAACTTTGTTTTTATTTACAGTTACGTGAAACCATATGTTGTGTTAGTAGGGTATATCAGGAGCCTCCCTGGTTCACTATTCAGTAGTGTCATCCCATGGCTTGTTACAGAAGTGGCAGAAGGAAGCAGGGATTTGTGGAATATTCATAACCTGAGATAACCTTTTCTTCTGTGGTTTTGGTAATCATGCACATGACCATAAATATTGCTGTACCTTCCAAAATTGTTTTTGTTACTGCATTTTGGATTTTTGTGGCAAATTTGTGGTATTTCAACTCTGCATGTTTTTTGGTACACATACGTTTCCAAGATTTGGAGGAAAACAGTGGTTTTGATTAATTATTGTTCTGGCATGGCTCTGTCTTTTTTATGGTTTACTAATCTCATTAAAAATACAGGCTTTTCCTGTTGCATTGTTGCAAAATGTGTGCAGTTGCAAATTGGAGTTTTGTGCTTAGAAAAGCCTGCCTCTGAATATTCAGCAAAGGTTATATATAAAAAGAGTTTAAAAACATAGATCAATTACTTCCTCTAGTAGGAGCACTGTCTGCTTTTCTCAAAGACTTATTTCTGCAATCATTACCTCTGCTTTCCTGTTCAAAAAGCTAAATTGCAAACTAGCTAACTCACCCTGAGGAGTGAAGGGGCAAAAGTTCTCTGCCGTCTTCAGCCATTCTTGTGACACTGTCATACATGGCATGCTTATGTTTGCTCAGAAAGGCTTAGCTAATAAATGCACAAGACAGGGATGGTTCTGACATTGGTCTAATAATGATAAGATTTATACAATAAGAAGGCAGAGGTTTATGTAGGGAGTTTTGTTTAAAAAAAGGCGCGGGGGGGGGGAAGTGCTTTATTTATCATTTTCAGAGAATTAACAAAAGTACCTGGAAGTAAAGAGAGCTTGTTCTGTCTTTAGGAACTCTCCTCACACAAGAAGCAGGGTCCCGGTTTGCTGAGCAGGATGGGACAGACCGTCAGAGCTGTAGCATCCTCAGTAAGAGGAGCGGTTAAAAATCGCCCTGAAATGTTTACAGAAATGAACAATTACATGGAAACATTTAGTCAGAAAATAAACTTACTAGATAAAATAGCTCATAGGATTTACAAGGAAGAAAGGGGTAAGTAGAAAAAATGCATCCGTTTTATTGATTTAAGAAATTAAAAAGTAAATTAGTTTTCATTGTGGCAGGCAAAATACTCTTTCCAGCAAGCAAGAAGAAAGGGAGATTTCTGTGTTTATATTGTGTTTTTCTTTCTGGTTATGTTTTTGATAGACCTTCAAGTTTGAATAATTTTTTAATGGAGAGAGTATTTTAACATGTCACTCAGCTACTTAAAAGGAACTTAGAAGAATATTTTAACATGTGCTTTTTGGAAAGCTGCATGACATTTGGTTTTCAACTTTCAAGGGAATGTACAATTTTCTGTGCAATCTCATAGTGACATGAGGCTGTCTTGATTTCAGGTCTCTAAACTTATCTTTGTTTAGTTTTGTTCTACACCTTTTTTCCATTGACAAAGTACATTTTAATTTTTTAATAGCTTTACTGTTGGCCATAATTTTTGTCATGGTAAGCTGTGCCTAGTAGAGTTTTCTCAAGAAGGATGGCTTAATCTGAATTTCTTCCTTAAGTAAGAGCAGTTCACACATCTAGTTGGAATGCTAAGTTACTGACTTTCCAGAGATTGTAAGATGATCCTGATCTCAGACTATGCCTGTTCAGTAGGCAGCACTTGAAGTGTTTACTTGTCTATATAATATAATTCAAAGAGCTGCACTGTGTTAATAACTGAGTCCTTGAGCTTTCTTGTGCAGTACTAACTCCGTGTGTCCTCACTGAATTGAAAGGGTGTTATAAAAGAAAAATACTTTTTGGTGAAGACTTCCTATTGATATTGTTCCCTCCAGTGAAAGTAGCTGAGGTCTGCAGGTTAAAGGTATCAGTGCCAAAATATTTCTTGGAAAAGCTTAAGAATTTTGACATGCTCCCAAATGTTGTAGGTTATATCTTCTTACTAGATTTTCCTAACAACGTTTGTCAGAACGCTTTTGTGCAAGGCCATACTGTTGTGAATAGGAATTGTTGGCAGCTGTGATAGAGAGAACATTCCTGCTTCCAGTACCTTAACATCGGGTTCTTGATTACATCTTCCATAGAGAGGTTTTTCTTTTGACCAAATAATCTCAAAGTAAACATTACACTCTTTATGCCACACGACTGCCTTCATCTTTCTTAGGACATTTCTTCATTATAAATTTAATTGTGACAAAAGTGCATTTTCAGTTCATGACCAATGTATTCACAGTGTCCTCCTGTGAACTGCAGCTTGCCCACATTTAACCAAATGTAACAGTGATTTGTGGGCCTTCTGTCTGTTTATGGATTATCACTTGGTCTAGAAACATAAGAGAAGTAACTAATAAGATATCTCTATATTTAAATTAATAAAAACTACTGAAGGAGTTACCTGCCAAGCAGGAGTGAACTTCAGTGTTTCTTCTGAAGCTTTGGGACATAACAAAGCTTCTAGTTTTAATAATTGAGGCTGTATTTGGAACATTACTATTAACCAAGAAGCAGAGGAATTCAGGGCAGAAAAAGCCAGCAAGTCAGACCAACTGCTGTGGCTCCTTGTTGCTCTGTATGAAGACAGTGTGAAGTAGTGCAGGTCCTTGGTGTATGAATACAGCTCTTCAGGTCTACCTGAGTATGTGTGTCATTGTGAAATGTCTGGGGCATTTTTGCTGATAGATTGCTCAGAGCTACTTAATTACAATACTTTAATTGATTAGTTTATTCATAAACAGTGAACTGGAGTTTACGTACCTTGGTCATTTGAGTAAATTTAAACATTAGCGTCAGTCTCTAGCTTGGTTCACAGGAAATAGGAAGTTGCAATTGGTGTCACTTAGATCTCTATTAACAAAGGAGAGAGTAATATGTATGTGTGTTCCTTTGCAGAGTATTTTAATGAAATGAAGGAGTACGGCCCCATCCACACGCTGTGGTCGGCATCGGAAGAGGACATAGCAGAGTCCCTGAAGGGCATTGCCAGCTGCATCGACCGCTGCTGCAGGGCTACAGAGAAGCGAATGGCAGGGCTCTCAGAGCTCCTGCTGCCCATTTTACATGAATATGTTCTCTACAGTGAAATTCTCATGGTAAGCTTTCCTGAAGGACTCTTCATGGCTCAATATAAAATTTGCCTTAGTCCAGTGACAGTGTGCAGGAGAGAATTTGTAGCTGCTGAAAATGACTTTACAGTCCCAGTATTTACTCAGTACAAAGCGTGCACAGCATATGATACATGTCTGTTACTGGGGAATTCCATTGGTCCTGTTTCTCTTGCTGGTCAGGCAAGAGGTGGCCCTTCCAAATAGGAAGAGCTTGATAGTTTTGCCTGGCAGGCAGTCCTGGGTGTTTAGTTTTGCCATCTTCAGTGAGCTCTGCGTTGTAGAAGTGAGGGTTTGGGGACAGCAGCTGAGAAGGACCTTCCCTGACACTGCCAAAAAATGAACTCATTGAGTAACAGATTGTGTGTGGGAAAAGGAGCTGAGAGGTTTCTCCCTTTCTAGGTGCTTTTGCTAAGTATGTTTTCTCTTTCTGTAACAGCTGGGAACTTCCAGTCCCTGCACCATTATATAAGCATGTGTTAGTCTTTGCCATAAGCTACTGCTCTCAGTTCCCTTTATGTGTGTATTTTCTTACACTTGGAGAGGATGTAAAAATCAGACTCCAGAGTTGATACAGTCAGTGCTGGTGGATAATCAACATAATTAAGTAACTGAATTCAGTATGTCATAATTCCCACTTTGCTGCCTACAGAAAGCAGAACATGTGTACAAACCTCTCTTTGTCTAGGTTTTGAGCAGTGCCAGCTGCAGAATCTGTTCTTGTGTTACTGCTGGGAACCCAGCTCCTGCTGCAGTGGTTTCTGGGTAGGGGCTGCAAGAGTCTTACAGTCCACAGGTAGAGCAAGACCCAAGTTAACAGAGTCTTTGGTGGCAGTCTGCAGGGTATTTTCACTTTCTCAGTAAGGCTTAGCTACTGAGAGTTAGGAATTCCTGCTGCAATGACTGTTGCCTTTAAAACAACCTTCACAGAAAAAGGGGCCATACAAAATCTCCTGTTATCTCACAGGCCTCATTATGCTGGTAGATGGAGGTAGGTACTGTTTGGCTTAAAGATCTGAAGAGATTACTGCCCTAGCAATTGCAGGTCATCTTCTTTTCCCCCACTTCGAACCTTATTTTTCAGAATTTCTATGTCCATTACCCATAAGCAATTGTAGTCTTCATGCTACTGAGGAAATGCTGCCCACCTGTTGCCTTCTCTTTTGCAGCCTGACTCACCCTTGCCCTTTCTCAGGCATTTTGTTTTGTCCAGAGCACAGAGAGATTTCTGGGGACAAGCCCCAGGATGACTACCTGGCTCTTCCTGCACACCTTACTGTTGCCCACTGCATTTTTTTTCTGCTTGTAGCTTTCTTGATGCAGCACTTGCAACACAGTATTAGGCTGCCATGAGATCGATCCTGTCCAGAGGAGAAAGCTTCTTTTGGCAGTTCATTCCTGTTCTACAACTGTTCTTTCCCTTCATTACAATGGATTTTTATTTTACTTACTGCTTATTTCCCCCTTGCAGTTTGGAGAGGGAAATACTAGTCACTAAAATAAAATACCTAAAAATACCCTGTGGAAGTCACCCAGTAGTAAGCCTTTCAGAGGTGTGTTTAACCCCTCATCGCAGGGACCTTAGTGCAGTGCTGCCAAGATCACATGCAAATGTGCAGAACAAGGTGTGATCAAAATAATGCAATCCTTGTCTTCTGCAGTGTTGAGAGTTCAGCCTGTAGCTGGGTAAAGAGTTGAATTCATAGCTAAAATATTTACATCAGGACCACCCCCTTCCTAACTGACCCACAGAGCAAATCTGCTGTCCCTCAGGGTAGAAATTACAGCATTAATTAGTTAGGGTCCACATAAAATTATTTGTGGGTTTGTGGCAAGGTACCATTAAGTATTGTATAAAAAAACTGTAAAAGTATAATACTATGTTTTAAAAATACAGTGCCTTTGTTTGCCAATAGAAGTCAGCACTTGTCTATAGATGTAGCACATTATTATTAAAGTAATTGGTTTTATCTTGTAATTTAAAATGTATGTGTGATAAATGTTGCCAAGCAGTTGTTAAAAGTTTTAAAAGAGGCAAAAAAATAGGAAAAAAGAGAAAATATCTGTATTATGAAGAAAAGCTGTTCCAGACATTTGTTTTGCATCTGTGCTTCCAGCTAAGCATTCTCTGTATTTATCTAATTAAAAGATTCCAAGGTATTGATGAGCATTTGTCTATATTGCTGATCTGTTGCTCAGAAATGCCCAAAGTCAGGTCCACCAATCTTTTATAGTGATTACCTGTTCAAAAAGAAGCATTGAAAAATTATTTGAAAATTAAGCTCTTAAATTATTCTGTCATGTTTGATAAAGTGTCAAGATTTCAGAGAGAACTCAGTCAAATAAGAGAGCTAGAGAAGGTAGAGCTGCTTATGCCCTGTGCTGTTTCAACATGCCCTGTGCTAGAGGTGAATACTGAACATCTCTGCAGAAGAAGCAGTAAAACCAGTTGTGGCAAGGTAATGTAAAAGAAGGTTTTGAGATTTGTGTTTATATATGTCCTGCTTCAGATTTTTTTTTCAGAAAGACTAAAGCCTTGCAACACTTTTGCAAGATAAGCATACCTGAGAGTGCTTTTTCAGATGAGGAAGCTGAGACAGAGACATTTGTAAGGCTTCATCAATGTCTCAAAGCAAATGAGCATTAGAAATGGAAATTTAATCTGTAATACTGTTCCTGTTTTGTAGCTTAACAAATAATATTCTATCCCTTTCTAATAATTTTTTTGACATTATGCTAAAAATTCAATACCCGATAGGATAGTTTCAAAGGAGGTAAAAATTACATATGCTGAAAATAAGCACATATATTAATGGTAGAAAAGCTATCATTCCTATGATACCTTGATCTGATTTTTCTGGGTTTTTTTCTGATTTGCCAGAACTATATTGGGCACTTACAAATTAATGTTGAAGGTTAAATTCACAATTTTAATAGTGCCTTGTATACCATTTCTAGTCATTCTACTTCATATTGTAAATTTTACTCAAAGAAGATACTTCTGTTCATGACATTTGACAAATTCCTGTTGCTGTTTTTAAATGAATATATAGTAAGTTAAGCTGATACCGTTCTGCTCATACAGCTGGCAGTGATATTGTGTATGGCAGATTCTTGTGGCACTGACTGTGGGTTTAGTGAGATTATTGAAAAACCTGTAAGATAAAATACAGGTATGGAAAAATAAGTCTTCATGATTTTAATTTTTTTTATAGAACATATGTCAAAAATACTAAATTATATAATTCTGTGATCTTGTTTATCAGATAGCCAAGTTGTTTGATGGTTTTCTGAAAGAGCTAAGATTTGGTGCAGTTTACTTCTTTTTTTTTTTTTTTTTCTTTCCCATACTAAGGGTGTTTTGAAAAGGAGAGACCAGATTCAAGGCGAGCTGGATTCCAAAGTTGATGCTTTAGCCAATAGAAAGACAGAAAAGGATCTGGTGAGTATTTTCAGAAAGTGGGACTCTCCCAGACCTTATTGTAAGAGCAGGAGATGTGCAGAAGGACTCCTCTGAGACCACCTGCTGGGGCTGGGTGCTGTCTCTGCACCTCCTGTAGCTCTTTGTGCCAGGCAAAGGCCATTGCAAGAAAAGCAGCACTTTAGCAGCTGGGCTGCTGGAGGGAAGGGCTGGTCATGGTGGGCAACCCCTGCCCTTTGTCAACACAGACTGTACCACAGCTTGTTTTTAGCTTTTCTATTTGCTGCCACACTTGGAGTTAAAAGAAAGTATCAGTTGCTGCAGTGCTCTTGTAGCTGCTGCTTCATTGATGTGGGAGAGGTAGAGGAGGTGATTAGAGTCAGCAAAGCTGTTCATTAAACTTACTTAAACTAAAATGTTCTGCATTCTGTTCTTTCAGGTTTCTGGTTTTTTCTAGTTGGGCCCAGGGATTTTTTTTTTGCTTCCAGTATGAAACCTTCATTCATTCTAGTGAAGCCAGACTGGAACTGGTACCCCATGGTGACAGGCATCCCGAAAACCACCAGCAAGGCTCAGCAGTCAATTAAAAACAACTCCTGGGAGGAGAATTGGCATTTTTAAAATTTTTGATATATGGTGTAAATAATATGTAAAAATGACTAATAACTTTTTCGTACATCAAAGGAGAAAATCCTTAACATTTCAGATACTTTTTATTAGGCTTGTTGTAATTAGTTTCCATGTAAAGATGAGCTGTTTAGATAGTTCATGGCACTTGAAATGCATATTTTTTTCTGATTTTTTTGGCACGGAGATGAATAAATAAGAATATATTGCTGATCTCTTATGTCTACAATGGCTATGATCTATATTATGCAACATATATAATGCCTCTGTGTACTGCAGTGGGACATTAAGTAAATATTTCTGGGTTTGAGTTTTTTTCCTGAAGCAGAAATTCTGTTTACTTACTGCCTTTGTGTTCTGTAATTTGTTTTTGTTTTTTCTACTTTCTTTGCTGTTTCTCCTGTCCATTTTCCTTAATTTAAAGCCTGAAGCTCTTATAAAATGCACAGAGGATGGTGAGTTGGAGAAGCCCCTAGGCTGGGAGTTGGGTAGCCATGGCAGGTGCATTCAGTGACAAATTCAGCTCCATATAGCTTGTTTAGCAGCCAGACTCATTGTTTGCTGTAGAAAAAACAACACAGCCTGGCAGGACGTGCGATCTTTCCAGGATGCATTTCTGTTATAATCTGATGGACTTCTCAGACAATGTGCATGCACTCCCTTTTCCTGAACTGTTACAAATAAAAAAGGAATATTTTTATTTTAGCATAGTATTGATCATACTATGTTGATTTGATATTGACAATGGTTTACTCCATCTTGAGGTATTTGTACTTGCTTCCAGTAGGATTTTGAAATCAGTTTGCCCAAACTTATTTCTTTCACTGTGTATATGTTTCTATATCTGCATTTACAGTTTGGTAAAGGCTTTGGACACTCTGATTACCCAGGTGTTCAGATCTTTGCTTTATCTTTCCAAACCCTCTATTTCTCACTTATGTCAGAGAAACCTGTTTTTGAAAGCCTGCTTCTCCTTGCAGTCTCAGAAGAGCAGTAAAACAGATGTCTGTTAGTCTAATCTGATAAAAAAATCCTGTGTTCTCTAATTGAGTGGCAGCTGTATCCTGAAGACTTTTTCTTAATTAGAAGCTGTAGCCTTTTTCTAGTAAGAATAGTTTGGCAACAGAGAATGGTCTACTGCTATTTTTAACCATTCAAGTGACTTGACTATTTTCTTGGTAATTTTTTAAATATGTTTTCATTTTTATTATGTGTTGAAATATTTTTCTGACACTTCTAACCAGACGTAGTTCATAACAAAAGGTGGTTATAACACAGGTATATTGTTGAAATGGGTGTCAGGCACCAAGTTTGGGTGTATTTGCACATATCTTTTCCTAAGCAGAACTCCTGTAGCTTCTAATGATCTCATAGATGTCAGATTGAACTTGTCAGTGCAATCTAGTAGCCAGAAATTTTGCTGACAATGAGTGGCATGAACCCTAATCTCATTTGAAGTACATTTCCACCACAGATAAGGAGTCTCAGACTGTCATTAGAGCTTATAAAAGGCTGTGAGATGTTTAGCATTGGTCATGGCAAACATCAAATGATTTAACAAACACAAGGTTGTACAGCAGAAGAATGCAAAACATCCCTAAGGTCAGTGCAGATGAAATAGGCTGGAGTTACAAATTAAACCTTATGGGACATTAGGCTCATTGGCTGGGGAAAAAAATTGTTTTCTTGAGCTGTGTTAGAAAGCTGCTTGTGCTGCTACAAGAGCCAAAACCTTGGCTTCTACTCCAAAATTTGGTCCACAAAGGAGGCAGTTGTTCAGGGTGTGGATGATTTGAAGACTGTGGTTTTGGATGCAGGCTCTGACAGAGAGATTGGGCAGGACTTTGGTACCCTCCTGCTTATCTAGACATTTCTTACTTCCAGAGCTGTGGCTGTAAAGATTGTGAGATATGACTCCATGACTTCCACACTCCATCATGAAGGTTACACAGCAATGCTAGTGTATCCCTTCATGGTGTGGGCATTTTTAACAGTTTTAGTTTTGTCACTAGGGCTGATAATAATTCTGAAAAAAGGTTGGTATAAATGTCCTCTGACAGAGCGAGATAAGCATTAAACACCAATTTAAGGATTCTAGTGTTCAGGCTTGAAACTGAGCAGTAAAGAGATGAAATGCTGAATCTATTACATTCTGAATATATTTTGTGTTTTAACTTCAGGCTAAAAAGGGGTTAGTATCACCAAGCTGTAGGATTAATTCAGATAGCAGATAGAAATTCGTGCTATTTTGCAGAGTGAGATAGTGTAAAATGCAGTGTCACTTACCATGTAATTTGGCTATTGGGCCAGGTCTCTTTGGCTACACTCACCCTGTCCATGTCTGGTAGCACTCTGCCCTAGCAATGCCTGGCTCCCACCTTCCTGTGCTCTGGTCCCATGTCTGATTAGTGCTGTGCTGTGCTGGCCTCTGGCCATCACTGATGGGAAATTCCATTTCTCACACTGGCTGCCTCACTGAGATCAGTGTAAGAAAATGGGTTCAGAATCCTGTTGAATTTGCAGGATCAATTGTAACAATTTACACGTTGTAAATGAGGAACACACTAGGTAGATGTTTTTGTTAAGTCCAAGCCATTCTTCTTTCGTTTCTGCTGTCATGGTAGCTAAAGAGAGCAGCATTGATGGTTTTTTTGTTTTGCAAAAGTAGACCTTGAACATCTCTGCCTGACATGGTGACATGTGGCATAATGCTGCCTTTAGACCTTAAGTCCAACCCTTGCCTTAATACAACACATGGTTTCTCTAGGGCTTTAGAGTGGGATGTTTAAACAGCATATCCAGGCAGAGTTGTATGACAGAGTCTATGTGTCCATATCATGTTCTGACTACAGTATGGAAGAAATTCATAGTTCCTAGAAAAGGCTCGACAAAAACAAACTGCTAAATAACTTAAAGTTACAAAGTTATAAAGAACAAGGTAAGGTGAAGCTGCTGCAGCCAGGACTTCTAAATCAGACAGGTTCTTTATGTGTGTAGATTAGTGCATTCCCATATAGGAACTTTTTTTTTTTTTATTTTTGCAAAAGCAGAGAATGGATTTAACTGCCTTTCCTACTCTAAATCATCTTTAAAATGTCATCATTTTCAGTATTCTAAGCACATTCATTTTTTCGTATTTGAAGGAAAGGCAATTAGCATGGAACATGGTCAAAATACCAAATCCAGTTGTCTGTAATTCCTGTAATTCCCCCACATTTAAACTTTGGATTAACCTTTTCATTTTGAATGCAGTGTTGGTAGTTGAAATTACCCTTGTCTGTAGCTTGATTAGTGGTCTGGCCAGATAACTGAATTTGGGATTTTCAGTAAAGTAGAAATATTTTTTTTCATTTTGTTCCTCATTAATAACCAGTATTTAATTAATCTAGAAGTGTGGCAAAGAAAATCAGTGCAGAAATCAAATCTAACTAAAACTGTTTGTTACTGACTGTGGATAACATTGATTCAGATGAAATTTTCAGTCTTACTAGCTAAGGAGTTCTTGGCTTCTTTAAGAGCTGGATGGGATCCAGGTTCCGTGACCATTTCAGGCAGTGTTTGGTGATTCAGTGTGTGTCTGGTGGCAGCATCACTGCTGTTGCACTCAATCACTGTTCTCCCCTGCATGGTCCAAGCTGGAGGCTGTGCACCCAGACTTTCCATGTCTTGCTCTGAGTTCTGACCTTTCTGTGTTCTACCAGGAGTGTAAGCATTCCTTAAAAATCCTGGAAGTTAGTCCTGAAATCCTGAACTTCGTATCAATGAAATCACCAGCCCTGCAGAAAGCAAAAGCAACTCCCCAACTTCACACGGGTGTGTTATGAGGAAGAAACTATTTGCTTTATGGCAGAATATAAGGACAAAGAAGAAATGTATGGAGCCTGAGTTGCAGTGGAAAAAATTTGAGGAATTAAGTTTTCCTGGTTGATGTTCCTTATTTTGGTGGTTTTTGTGCCTGCCCTCCCTCCTGCTGCAGACAGTGGTTCTGCAGTCCCATCTCTGCAGCAGATGATTTTGCATGTAGCCACAGAGATGTGCCTCGTTCTGTGACCTAGTGCCAGCCAGAACAGACACAGCTGATTAGTAAATGACAATAGGTAACCAAATTACTGAGAAGACCAGAAAAATTCATTAAACAGGGCTGCTGTCTGCTTACTCCCATTAGATGGCAAGTCAGTTTGTGCATCTACAGTAATTAGAGGCAAGTAATGTCTGTAGAGTAGCCCTCAAGGTTTTGGGTCCTGAATTGCTGTGAAAGTTTCTTCCCTATAGAAGTCCTTTCATTTAATTTCTTTCTCTGCTTCTGTATTTCTTTTTCCCTCATATGGTCACACACAGCTCTACAAGGAAAGATGGTAATGTGACTGGCAAGAAATCAGAAAGTTCATGATTTCGATTTCTGCTGTCTTCTCCCCATTCTGTTTTCTCCTGTTATCAAAGATTCTGTCAGGATTCTCTCAGTTTTTCTGGCCAAATCTAATTTGTACAATTGATTCTGCCTCAGGAAAGACCTCTATATATTTATTTTTTGATGTGTTAATTCAAGTGCTAGGAAAGAGGTGCCAAAGTCTGTAACATCTCAGTGAACACAAATATCTCCAGGAACACTTTAATTCTGGTCTATATTTTCTGTTAATAATAATTTCATAAATTTTAGTGAGTTATTAATTAAGAATTAATTTTAAATTTATCCCTGGGGAAAGACTTCTTTTGCTAAGTTAAATACCAACCTTGGTTCTGCAATTCTCTTCTTCTCCACTACAGTCAATTGATTTCAAAAATTTTGGAAATGGTGATTTTCCTAATATTTTTTAATGTTTACAATTAATATTTAGTTCTCAGAAGAGATTGGGAAACTTGAAGACAAAGTTGAACGTGCCAATAATGCTCTGAAAGCAGATTGGGAGAGGTGGAAGCAGAACATGCAGTGGGATATGAGATCAACATTCACTAATGTGGCTGAGAATAATCTCCGTTATTATGAAGAGGTAAAAGTCTTTCTCACAAAAATGTTATTTTTTCATTATTTCAGTGAAGAAGTCCATAGGTTCTCTGTAAAGAGGAATTTGTCCATTTCAGTTCAAACATTTGGTGACTTTGGAATCAGTTTCAGTGGGAATAGTGAGGCAGTTATCCTTAATGTGACGGATTTCAAGCAGAATGTATTTTATTGTGCCCAGGTCGTTGATCCTGAGTTCATCATCGACAGAGGGCACTCTTGTTTTACTAACCACAACAACTTGGAACATGATTTTCAGTTCAATGTCAGCTGCTGTATTTCAGTTTGGAAACATTTTGCTGTGAGAACATGAAGAAGCCCTCTGGAAGGCTCAGACCTGTATGAGGAAAACCTTTCAGTGTGATTCCATCTGATTTTTATATTCAGCTCAAATGGTGCAGATATTCTTGGTAAGAATTTCCAAGAATATATGCTAGGAAGGAGAAATTGAAAACATATAGCAAAATACATTAAGCATTCTTTGAAGTTTCCTCATGGGGAACACAATGTTGATTGAAATGCGCATTTTGAAAATATCCCAGATGTCTTGAAGTTTTTAAAATAATTTCTCCTTACTTTTGGGAAAAAAATGGAATGCACTGAGCCATCTATTAATCATAAATCAGTCATTTCACAGATGTATTTGGTATCTGTAACTTCAGACCTGTAGTCTGAGCCTATTAGCCAATGGCAGTGCTCTGATTTTACAGATCATTTTGTTAAAACATAATTGAAAAGACAGAGCTCTTGATCATCAAGTCTGATTAATTAACATGCAGTCTGTGAGATGCATGGACATTGACAATCTGTTGTTACATATTAAGATCAAAATATTTTCAGAAATCAGGCAGCAAGCTTTTGGCATCCTCTAACATTGTCTTCATTTATTGATGGTCTCTGACTTCTATATCAACAATATGTATGTTAAAACAGTGTTGAATGTACTAGAATATTTTCTTTGTGAATGATTAGCTAAAATATAAAAATAATTGATTCTTTTTCATGTCTAGAAATGCTTTTTGCTGAATTAGAAGTTTAATCCAGAACACCAAAGCTCATACTGTACATGAAATTACTATTCTTAAGCCACAAACTGCAGAAAATTATTCAGCTGACTCTGTAAATGCCAGAGGTTCTTCTTAAATAGCCTCCAAAAGACCAGACAAATTGTTTTATACTGAGACACAAGGTTTTGCTGGTGCTTTTCTTGAATATTGCAATCTTCATTAAATGGTTTTGCTGTTGCATCTTTGTAGATCTACATTTTAGAAAAAGCACCTTATCTTACTACAGCAGTTGTAATAGTAAGCAACATTGTGCTAACTCTATCACTTCTTGTTTGGAAATTGAGTGCTTACCAATTTCTTTCTGTTTTATCAGAAAATCATTATCCTGATATTCAAAAGAACTTCATAAAGTTAATATTTTGATTGGAAGTTTTTGACCTAAAAGACGTTTACTTAAAACCTGTGGTTAATGGTGATGGTTAATTATTAGAGAAGTGATTACTGATTACTGTCAGAGGCCTGTGTATCTCCAACTACAAGTGTGTACTCCTGAAAGCAGTAGGAAAAGAAGCTCTGGCATCTGCTCCTGCTGTTTGGGGTGAAACTTCAGGAAGGAAATCTCAAAAACCTGAGAAACAATATTATTTTTATGTTTTCAGAAGGAAATAGAATCCAACCTTAAATGTAATAGTTTGAGCCTGACTCATTAAACTCATGCACAAACACAGTGTCTATTACAGTGTTTTTCACTTGTTCAATTATTACTTGCTTCATTAACATTCTTTCACATGTCTGAAGTTACTCATTCAGACTTTTGATGCACCATTTGATGCTTACTAAGCCTTTTCTTGCTGTAACGTCTCTCATGTTATTTCCTGCCTTTTCCCCAAAGCATGTTCTGTGCATTTTCCCAGGCACCATGGATGCTATGAATGTGATTCAGTTGCCCAGTTCTTCTGTCCAGCTCCTATGAGGAATCATCTCCTGCTTTCTAACTTAGTGACTACCTGCTTCTCATCCTTTCCCCAACTCCCCCCACCCCTCAGTTAAACTATTCTTGCCTCTCCATAAGCAGTGTCCCATTCTCTTCTCTACAGCAGCATTTCACTGTGCTTCTCATTATTCCCCTTGCTGACTGCGTTTCCCAGGCACACAACCAAAGAAGGAGTCATTTCTGTTCATGGTCATTCTCTGCAACCCTTAAATTTTGGGAACCACAGAATAATGAGAGATGGGCATCTTGTATTTTCTGATGGCTGCTGCAATAGAGTGCAGTCCTTCCAAACTGTATAAAGCCCAAGCCAGTGTGGTCCAAAACAACATAGCAGCATGTCAAAGTACACTAGAATTTCTAAAATGCCATTTCATCTTTGTTACAATTTGTAACAAAGAATATGACCTTATATTTTTGGAGGTCTTTCCTTAATTGTAGTTGCCTAAGGATTCTGCTGCCAACTTGTCAGGCATCACTTAGCTAGCATAAAAGAGTATCTCTTCCTTAAGCTGAATGAATGTTCACATTAATTAAGTGTTACTCTAAAGTATTACCTGTAATTATGTTTCTCCAGATTTACAAATTGAAGAGTTATTCCTGTAGTCTTCCAGTTCATTGGCTATCTGCATTTATTATACTTGAGTAAGAAGTGTTCCTTTGTTTCTACAGCTGTTTTGTGTCTCTCAATGCTGTGGTAACAGACATGAATAAAAGCCCAGTGTTGCAGATTTACAGGGTGCTCCTATGCAAGCCTACGAAAACGAAACTTTCAAGTGATAATGTCCAAGCTTTGTTATAATAGATTTAAAATAATTTTGGAGCCAAGAATTACTATGACTGACCAACCATTTTGTATTCCTGTAGCTGTTCTCAATGGTTCATACAGTTCTGTACTTCCTTTCCTCTGGAAAAGAGTTGAATATATCCATAAGTCTCTCTGTATTCCACAAAGTCTTAAATCCAAAAAAATATTGTACTAACAATGACAGTAAATGCATTGCTAAAATAAGGAGGACTTTCTGAAACAATACTAAAAGGTTTTACTTTTTAAAAGTTCATCAATTTACTCCTTTTTCTGAAGTAAATAGCATTGATTCAGCATGGGTACCATTCAACATTGTACCATTTATTTTATTCTTTGTCATCGGGCCTTAGTCATGACACAGACATGTCAGACATTGTCTGACAGCTTAGTCCAAGAGAGGTATCTGCCAAACAGCTGGAATCACAGACTGTCCACAGGGTGGAGCTTTTATCTGAGAAACTGATTGTTGCCATGAATATTTTCATTAATTTAGAAACAGATATTCTAAAGATGCAGCATTACTAAACCAAAGCAGGATACAGAGTGAGCAGTGGTGCTGGCAGTGTTATTTAGCCAGGTTTGAAGTGTTGCTGCTGCAGACTAGCAGGACAGCAGAACCAAAGCAGGCACTGTTGAACTCTGGCTTCAAAGAGCAGAAGCAATTAAACATATGCTAAATTTGTCTTTTTTTTCTCATGTGTTTAGTATAGCTAGTATATATGCAGCCAAAGAATTTTGGTAACCTGTTCTTTTCAGGAAAACCACCAGAATAAGTGGTTAGGTTTTACAGCCCAACCCAAAGACCAGTTAGACATTGTAAATCCAGCAAATATACCAGAGTTTGGGTTTCCACTGCTTGGTGGGTACTCCAGGAAATGCCTAGAGATTTGTGGTTTTTCCTAATCTGGGATGACACTTAGTTTTGGCATTGAAAGAATGTGTTTTTTCTTGAGCATAGATGAACCTTTCTTTTAAAGCATTGCATTTGATTTATCACATTTGAAATTAATCCTGTTGAACCCTTGCATCTTAATTAGATAATCGGTTACCTTTGATATAGTCAGATTCTTGTTGGTATTGGCACACCTTACTGTTTTCCAAAAATGTAAATATTTTCCTGATTTTCTTCAGTGTTTCAAGCACAATTTAGTATATTTCCGTGACCTACATTGTTGTACAGGCATAAATTGACCCAAAAGACTCATTAGGGCAAAACAATACTTGTTCCCCATTACAGCAACTTCCCTCTAACTCCAAAGCCCTTATGTACCTCTCGGTCTTGTAAAAGCTATAGAAAAATAGATGGTATTTGTTATTTGCCCTAGAGGCTTCTGTAGTGATGCATTTAAGCAGTCATTTGGTCATGTGTCAGAAAGTTGGCTGCTCCTGGGTATTGATCACATCCTGCCTTAGCCATCCTGGCAGTTCAGGCATAATCTACCAAACTTCACGAGATTTTCAAAAGCTTCCCCCATCTGAGCCCGTTTGTCCCTGTGCGTGTCACTTCAAAGGCAGATGCATCTTTGAACCCTCATTCACTTCAGCCTTTATAAATTTTTTTAAAATAATTTTAGAAAGACCTTTTTTAGATGGGAATCACTGTTTCTGTGTGGTCTAGTTTTTGTTTCCCTGCACACAGAAATCATGAAAATATTTTTTATTTCTCTTAGACACAAACAACTTAATTTTCAGATTCTACTCCAAAAAATGCCATAGTAAGTGCTACTTTTAAGGTATCAGCCATGGATAACTGGGAACTGGAACAGAAACACACATGGCATGTGACACACTGCTTCTGCTAGCATCCTTACTACATCTTCTATTTTTATATTTCCTTTTTCATTATATATGCAATTGTACTCTATGAAAAACGTTTTGCTGCTTTTTCTAAGCATGATGTTGCAGAATAGATGTGTGTCCTCCAGTAGTAATAAGAATATTTTAGGTAAAGTAGCCTTATTTAAGTTCTTGCTATTTCATTTTATGTATTTAGGCTTTTTTATGTTTTCCATTGGGCTTTTACGAGTAATTGGATTATGAATTTCAATCCTGTGCAAACACATTTAATTTCCTCAGTTTGAATTTTCTGGTTTTTTTTTTTCCTTTCTGTCTCCTTTGTGAAAACTGGCTGATCCTCTATTTAGATCTCCATTTTCCACCTCCCAGGAGAATGGAGTAAAATCATTCTGTAATAATGTTGAAGTATACATCACTAACAAAATGTCCTTTATGCAGTTCATGCTTCACAATATGAAAAGCTTGAGCCTAAGGCACAGAGACCTAGTTTTGTTTTGGTGTGGTTAATTATAAAATTTGTCAGCTGTAGCAGCACTGTGATGTCTGACAGTGAAATGAGCCACCACTGCTCTTACATTTTGAAAAACGTGTTTTGGTTATATAAACAGGGATAAATTAAAAGCTGAATAACTTGTGTGGAAAAAAAAGCTTTGCATCTTTGTCTGGACAGACTTCAGGAGATCATATCTATATGGTGAAGCAATGTATTGTGATTTTAACATGTGCAGCTTGGCTCAGTGTTGCAAAGATAACACAAAGCCATTTTTACGTTGCAGCCAGTGCTGATACTTGTATTTTAATTCACATTACTGAAATTACAGAATTACAAAACATGGATTTGCATGGTAATTAAATTCAACTGTGGTTCAGAAAAAAAATCTTGTCATTGCCAATGTAAGACTCTTCAAAAAAAAAGTGATGTTTTCTTGTACCACACCTAGAAAAAGCTTAGAAAAACAGCTGTGCCTTGCAGCTTTCTAGGATGGTAATCCAGGCTGGGCTCTAACAAACAGAAATTGATGAGTTTGAGTGTCACAGTGAAGACACATTGCTAGCAGCTGCCTCACTGACATTTCAAAACCAAGAGGCCATGTTCCAGCTCAAGCCTCTTAGATAGACTCAGTTGCCACAGTGTCACATGAAGTAGGGGAGAATCTAATGATCAAACTTAAAGGCTTTATATAAAAGGTCAAAAAGACCTTTTAAATCAGAAATCAGTTTTCAACACTTACAGTTCACTGTTCACAGGCTGGCAGTATCTTCACTGTTTCTCCCTGGTGTATCATTTCAAAATAACATTTCTTCAAAAAGTCAATGAAGAAAGCAAATTTCCACATGACTCTTACCCTGTTAGTCCTCTCTCTTCACAGTAATTCAAACCTCAGATATACTCTGAACAGCAGCATAATGTTGTTGTGTGCAATAGAAGCAGAAGTTACTTGGGGCTTTTTTCAGCAAAAACAGAAGACTGGGGCAGTAAATTCATGGTATCCATAGTCCAGGGGAAAAAACTGAGTAACAGGAATTATCTCTACCATGCCTGATAAAAGCCAAAAACCTGTGCAAAAATAAGCTCATACTTTTTCTTGTGATCTTTTAGTTCAGTTGGCTGTTTTAACTGCTCTCATTGTCTTGCAGACCCACGTTCTACTTTCTTATGTCTTCAGAGACAAAGCTCCTGCTGAGTTGTTTTTTCTTGTTACTTTTGTCATCTTTTATTTTATGGGTATCCCTGGTTCTGTATCCTTGTGTCATCATGGATTCCCCCAGCTCCAGTCATCATGTGTGTATTCTTTGTTTTTCTCTTTGAGCTTATATTTAATGTTATCAGATCCTCCCACTCATCTGCTTACACACAGACATGCAGTTATACCAGGACCTAGCTCTTCAGTGGAGTATGATTAAATCTCCATATTTAATGGCAGAGTTTGGAAGTCATTCACAAGAAATGTGTAATGGAGTTAGGTGGCTGCAAGTTCATGCAGGGTCATTTCCATGTCTCCTAAGTAATGAGAGATGGATACGAGGTGTTTCAATAAGCTGGGCTTGGCAAGTTGCTGTGGCTTGAATAGTTTATGGCAAAAGATTTCAGTTAGGAAATAATGCTGTTTTCAGGGCACTGATTTAATTCAAAGGTCAGGTAAATGAAGTGTGCTATCCAGGTTTTAATTTGTATTTCCTGGGAAATTTCGTAATTATTTATGGTGCATAATAAAGATTCTTCATGAAAAAAAACCTGCACAGAGTAAGTAGTAAATCAGCTGTATTGTCAAGAACAATAGGTATGAATCTGTAAGTCAAAATTTTGTAACAACATTTCCATTTCAAGGGCTTTTTTTCAGTAGCATCAAATCAATGAAATTATTGCAGCAATTTAGCTGTCCTGTTCTACTAACAGACCTGAAATAGTAGAAACCTGGTGCTTTGGATAACAAGCATCAGCTCACTACAGGTTATCTCACGATAGCCTTGCCATGGCTCTCAACACTAATTTATGATTTAGAATGGCTTGCCAAGCTGCCAACACTCATTTAAGCCAAATTCAACCAAAGTCATTTGGGAGTTTTGTTGGTTTTTTTGTTGGTGTTTTTTTTTTTTTTTCATTTTACTGCTTGCAGAATTGATGCTTCAAATAAAAAAAATAGTTTTTACAATTGTAAATGCATTTTTCCATAAGCCAATATATACCACTTGTAAGGATAACAATTTCCCTACTCCCATCCCCTGCCTTTCTGGTTCTATTTCTTTCCTATTACTCTGGGGAAAAATGAATTCTCTCCTTATTTAGGAAAAAAAATGGTTTAATTTAACGTGGAAGGAGAATTGGGTTTATATTAGGAATCCACAGAGATTATAAGGGAACGGTGCCTGACAATGTGATTTCTGTTTGGAAGAGTTCTTTGCCTGTAACTAAAGGAAGAGACTAAAGAAGAGCATAATTAATGTTAACATCTTCCATGCTACAACATACAATTACAGTGCTCACAGTGTGAGCTTGTCATTATGTAAAATTGACCTTTACAGCTCACTCAGCATGTTAGCTAACATTTTGCATATCACTGAGCTGCCTAGGAAACCGTATTTTGCTCTTACCGTGGTCCTACAAAAGCAGCTTGTGACAATGTGTATGCATCCTGCCAATTTTTTAAGTCACTTTCTCCTTGGCTAACAGTTTACAGAAATCTCTCTGCTGTACTCATATGTATGTGTTTCGGTTTTTTTTAAGTGCCTTGCTACATGGGAGTCATTCCTAGCATCTCAGACAGTGGATCTTCATGTGGACGAAGGTTCTGAAGACAGGCCTTGAGTAATATTTCTGCTTGATCTCTGCCTTTTCCATGCAGCTTCTCCCAACCAAAGTGCTTTTTATGAGATCAGATATGTTATTAAATTTAACTGTTAAAATCAGTGAAATGCAGGAAACAGCTTATTGAACACTCAGGTATTCTAGTCCTGAAATACATTTTGAAACATGCTATATATTGCTTTATATTGCTTAGCTCTGGTTTTACATATTTTTATGTATTGGCATACAATTGTTTTCATAAATATTGTGTAATTTTGATATAAAGTATTTTAAATATGTAAAAATAGCTCAATTTTAATAAAACATTGAATAAGGAAAGTTTGTCATCAGTCTGTATCCTAGTTTTTTTTTAAAGTATTGTGGTATTTTAGCATGCTTCTTAGATTCTCTTCCTTGAGTAATTTCTTGTACTTGTATAATTACATCTTGTAGTCCTCAAGGACTAGGGTTTTAGGTTTATTTTAAGAGATCTTGCTAGTTGCCCAATGGCAACATAGGACATAAAGATGCCAGACATGTTCTCTGAGATTAATGCTGCATTAAATAATTATTTAATGATGATAATTTAGTTTTCAGTTTGCAGTATTTACATGTTTACTAGACATCTTCAATTTGATATTTTTTGAAGGATAAAGAAAAAGTGACAGTTCATGGAACAGACTGTACAGTGATAGCATTAGGCACAGCACTGATCCTGCCAACACAAGAACTTCCATTTGGAGTTTGCAGGGTGAAACCTTCTGCTCCCATGGCCGACCCTCCTGTAATCCTTAACTTCTTTCCTCTTTAGATAGTCAGTGTGGAGAAGGGGTTAAGAAAATAAGTGGTTTGCATTAAAATGATCAGCTGATTCACTCATGCAATATGCATTAGTCTTCCAGTCACTGAATTATTCTACCCAAAAGGTCTTCCAGTCTGCAGCTGTAGTTTCTGTAGTTTTCCTGGTGGTTAAGGTCTAAGCAAGCCACAGGCTTTACATGGAAAGAATGAGGTGCAGGAATCAGAGACAGCCCAACCAGGGCTCTGGCCTTACAGAAGAGCAGGGCTTCAGCCATCACCTGCACCTCTTGTGGTGGCATTTTGTGAGCTTGCTCTGGTCAGTCACCTTATAGCTGCAGGAGACAATTCCAGAGCACATGGCTGCTGCTCCTGGGTGGCTGTGGACCTAAGCTGGGCAAGGATGTTATGGCTTTGAGCTTAAAAAATGCATATTGCAAGTAAGACCTGGAATACCAGCATGACCTTTTCAGCAATGTTAGGAAAAGTGCTCTCATGCTGCCCCCATGAAGTAGCAGTGAAAACTCAGCTCTGTTTTGGTTTGTTGGTTTTTTTTTTGGTTTTGGGTTTTTTTGGTTTGGTTTGGTTTGGTTTGGTTTTGTTTTGTGGTTTGTTTTTTTTTTGTTGTTGTTGTTTTTGTTTTTTGTTTTGTTTTGGGTTTTGTTTGTTTGTTTGTTTGTTTGTTTTTCCCATCTATGAAGTGTCAGTTAAGGTGCTCCTGAAATCCTGCAGGAAGCATGCATCTCTCCCAAGGTGGACAACTCCCCGTGCAGAGGTGAGTCTGTGCTGGGAGGGCAGGGCAGTGCTGAGGGGCTGTGCCTCACAGGGTCTTCTCCAGCTGTGCACTGTGCTACAGTGGGAAAAGAGCACAGTCCAGCTGTGTTCTTCCCTTCCTTGCCCGAGGCAGGGAAGAACAACGTGGCTGTACTGTGCTCTTTTCCCACTGTACCTTCCTGATGGTTTTTTTTCTTTTTTTACATGAGAGCTTCTATCAATGTGCTTAATAACCTTAATGGCTTTCCTTTTTTTTTTTTTTCATCTAAACTCATAGGATTTACCATGCTGAATATCAATGAATTCCACAACATAACATGTAGGAACAATCAATTGAGATTTCCTAAACCAGCTGCTCAATAACTTCAGGTAATGCCCCTTCTGCCTGTTAAATTGTGAGAAGAGATGAACAACTGTTTCCTATTTGTCTTCGCTGTGCCACTCAAGACTTTACAGATCTCTAGTGTTTTTTCCAAGCACTACCTGTATTCCCAGAGGAAAAGCCATGGCTTAATACCATATTGTACAAAAAGCACTTCACATCTGTGCTCATTCTCACTGCTTTTCTCTGTTATTTTCTAGGTCCACTGCAACCAGTGTTCAAAATGCAGACACACCAGAAATGTACATGTTGTCATAATTATGCTTTGATTTTTGTCATCATATTCCTAATTTATTTTCTGAAGTACCACTGAATGCTGAGCTGTCTTTCCACAGAACTGTCCACAGAGCTATTCTGAAGGTTACTGAATAATTTAATATCCATCAGTGTGTGTATATAGGAGAATTGGCTTTTCCCCAGTGAGCATTTATTTGCATTTATTAATACTCAATTTAGCCTGCTGTTTTTAGCTCCTAATCTCTGTAGTGTACAGTTCCATAAAAAGGGTTGCAACAAGACAGACAACAGTAACACTCTGAATACCAGATAAGCAGAGGTTCAAGGAATTGAGCTTGAACAGGCTTACTGGAAGGACAGAAATACTTGAGCATAACCAAAAGTTACTACCATGCTGCTAATTTAGGCACCTCTAAGGACTTGTAATGTTTGGTTAGCTGAGATGGGGAATGCCAATGTGTGTTGCATTGATTTTATCTGTATATTCTGCTGGACTAGAACATTGTTACCTGAGACATTTGGAAATCAGAAGCCCCATTGGACATTTTTCAATCTTGGTAAAAATGTTCATTATGTTCATGATTTATTTTTAATTTCTTTTTCCCTTAGCTAGGCCATAACTCACGGGGGAAGGAGTTTAGTCAGTTTTATAGAGGCCTTCTTGTGACCATGTATTTATTTTCTTCATTTTTTAGTAGCTCTATCATCATGTAAAAATAAGGTCTATTGTTAAGTACAATCAAACCTTGTCCTTTTTTTGTCATGCTAATACTTCTGAAATTTACAATTTTAGAAAGTCTGTTGCATATTTAGACTTATTCCCAAATATTTTTTATGGAGTCTTGCCCTCCTTTGGCTTATGATTAGAAAGTGCTTAAACTATTTGATTACTGAATCATTCTGCCCCTTACTGGATTATCGTGCTGCCTTTGTGTGTGTCAGTGGCTCATAGCTAGGGCCTGTAAACAATGCATCTCTCCCTGCTTAGACTGAAAACACGTACAAAGAAAAGAACATAAACCTTCTCTGGTACCTAACAGGGGAGCTGTCACCAGAGCAAACTGCTGGCAGCAAAGGTGGAACAGGGATCTGGCTAAGAAATCAGTGGCCCTCAACACTGAAAGATTTGAAAGGGTTGCCTGATAACAGACTCTATCACTTTATAACTGATCTATGGCAGCATGCATGTCCAGAGAAAAAATAAATAAATACAGGTTCTTCTGGCCCCTGCTGCTGTCAGCCTATGCCTAAAATAGTAACCATTCAAAAAGATTTGTGCACTATGTATTGAATTATTTTCAATTACCTGATAGCTGTGGGCAGGATTTCACTTCTAGTATCACTAAAATAAGGATAATGCTGGCATAAATTAATCATGAAATCAACCCTCAATGACAGGCAGGAGCTTTGTAGGCCATGAGGAGTATCAAGTGGTTTTCTTTCACGTGTCTAAATAATATTTTAATATCACACATCAGTACTGCTCACTATTTTGGACTAACAGTCCCTTGCAGCTTCATGAAGAATGGATGAGGGCAGAGGTGTGTGTAACAGGCTACTCTGATTTGTTTTAAATTTACTCAAAGAAAATGGCTAAATAGCCCTTTTCTAACAAATGGAGGAGCTCCTACCTGCCAGCTGGTGCAACTGACTTGAGTGAGTGGAGGATGAGATTGTAAAACCTTTCAGAAAGCACCTGGATGGCAAAACATTCATAAAGCACTTTATAGCTTTGCAGCTTTAACTGTGTGGACCTGCTGTTAACTGGCTGTATGTCACACAGCTGTCATCTTTACTCTAGTCCTGCCATCACTGTGGAGAGAGGGAAGCCTTACCTGTGCAATCCCACAGAGGCTGCTAATTGAATACAGAGTGATTGAAAGAAGTCCTGGCCAACAGGATGAACCAGCAAGCCCTTCACAAAACACTCTGCTGCATTTTTAAGCTGCACCAATGTTTGGATGCAGCCTTCAGTGTTGGTGCCACTGCCTCACTGGGAGGAACAGAGAGGCAGTAACTCATCTGAACCTGAAAGGGACAGACACTTTCAGCAGATTTGGGAGGTTCTGGAGACCTCAAAAGTGAGGGTACATCCTGCTTTAGGTAAGATACACAAATGAAGAAACAAAGAACAGTAAGAGGATGTCCTTGTCTAAAACATAATTGGAAAAAATAAATATTGTATTTGTTTTCCTACAGGCAGAAAGTCATATTTGAGGTTTAAATTTTTTTACCTGTACTGTGACATGACACTGATTTTTCAGCAGGAATAATTCATTTGATAGTTGTATTGCTTAGAAGTTTACTTAAGGAATAAGCATTATTATGTCTGCATTAATATTTAACCAAGAGAAAGCCATTAACTCTTAAAACCAAACTAAGAAACTTCCTTGGAATCAAAGCAATGGTGAATATGTAATGTGGGGAAGATTGAATGTTCTTTAAATAATTGTTGTAACACCATGGCAGCTTAAAGAGCAACTGAACTGCTTTTTTGAATTAACTTCTTTAATCAAAAAAATAAGTAGCTGCAATGTTACGTGATTTTCTCTTTCTTGCAAAGTGAAGCATCTCACCAGGCTCTTTTTGCAAATTGAAACAAATAAGGTGTTTATTTTTTTATTTGTACCCTGGAGTTGTGTTCATTTAAATAATAAATTAAGCTTTCAACAGGAGGTAAAGAAATAGTTTGTAAAATGAGAGCTGAGCAAGATGCTCTGTACCTGTAGAGCTGTCACAAAGCTCCTCACTTCTATGTGGAGAAATGTTTTTTCACTCAGGCATTATTTGTTGGGTTAGAAGACAAAGCCAGAGCTGCTCTGAACATCAAGACCTCCTGCCCTCGAGCCCCTAAGAATTGCTTGGGCCCCACCAAGCTGGTGCTGAGCCCTGAAGGCTGGCAGGGTCTGTAAAGGAGCAGCAGCTGACTGGAGTTTCAGAATCACTACTGCTTTTTCATTTCCTTCACTGCTTGATTCTTCAATAACACAGCACAAGAGTCCAAAGTTTCTACCTAATAAAAGGTTAAAGAGGGAAGTTTATGAGGGTCCTTTTGAACCTAGAAAATACTATATGAGTCTATGAAATAGAGTTGAAATTGACAGTAATTATTAAGAGAAAAATTATTACAAGAATTCAGTACATCCTCTCCTGCTTTCATCCACCAACAATACCTTTTGCAATAAACAAAACGACCTGGCAGATACTCAGCTGATACAAAAGTAAATTTAAAGCAAGGTTAGAGAAAGATTTGCTATTTGGTTTGAGAGAAAATACCTAAATGAGAATAACTCTTCAGAGGCTAAGTGTTCATTCACTGAGAGGACAGGACAAATTTTATGAGTGAACTAATTGTGACAGCTTAACATTGTAAAGTAAGTTGTTCAGTATTTATTGGTGCATTCCAGATGTTCCTTTATTCCTTACCTAACAGATTGCACCTGTTTTGTTACCATCTTGTTGTAGGAAAGAAAATTAATGGAGAAGTATAAAAGGGGAGGTACTAAAGCAGAAAAACTCATTTCTAATCTGTGATGATGATTGTGCACTGTGACATGCAATTATTAAAAGAATTTTAAAATAGAAGTACAGTTGTGCCTCATTTTGTCACATATGGGTGTAGCAAATGAAGAAATACACTTCTGCTACAAGCTGAACCTAGAACCTTTTATTTCTCTTAGCCTTTTCTTCATGTGTGAGTTTTTGCAGAAGCAGAGAGGCTCTCAGTACAGATGATCAGCAACCCTATCTAGAATATCTAATACAGAATGGCAGTACTGGGTCAACCTGGCAAGTCTCAGCCAGGTTCTTATAACCAAACTGAAAAGACCTGTCTGGTTACAATGCAGAGATGCCAACAGAAGACATCCCCTGGCATTTTTTACCTTTTTTCCCCCTTTCCATAAGAGCTGTAAAGCCACTTCTGCCCCTGGTTCCTGCTCATGCACTGAGCACCTGGCCCAGGTTATTAAGGACTTTCACAGCCATGCTAGGACAGAGTGCACAGCACCAGGGCTGAGGAGTGGCACAGAGCAGGGAGTGCAGGGCTGGGAGCCAGGAACACCCTGGGCAAGGGTAACTCCCTTTCTCCTGGCTGCCCCACTGCTGAGAGATCCCCAGGAGCAAAAGGAGGAACTGCACTTTGTCTCTTACTCAGACTCTGGGAGGGGTACAAAGATAACTGCATCTGTCACTTGGATTGCAATCTAGACATAGATTTCAGAATATAGAAAATCAGAAAATAGGACAGAAGGAAAAAATACCTTGGATACAATTAGAAGGATATTTGCTTTCATGGTCTAAATTATATTTAGCCTAGTTTTTTAGCCTTAACTTGAAATGTTCCTACATTATATGGCTTGCTACCTACACTGAATGTGTATGTGAAGTTTGTGAGGGTTGCCATGGGAATTCTGGCTTCCGTGCCTGGAAAATCATCTGCAATTTGACAAAGCTCATCAATGCTATTGCTATATATGTTCATTAGCCCTTAGAAGCATTTGGCTTCTGGAAGACCCTTATGGAAAAAGGTACTATTTCACCTCTGCTTTGTAATATGTCATCTCATTTATCAAAAGTATTTATTCAGAACAAATACACTGCAGGGTTTTGAAGATTTTCCTATGGAGTCTCTCTCCAATAAAATGGATCCAGATGTTAGATTGTTCTAAATCATTATTTGTGGTACAGCTATTTTATTAATTTATTAGTATTAATTTTAGTTTTTAAAAATGTAATATCAGAGCAGAAATGAGTCTCTGAGTAATTGTAAGTATTCAAATGTATTTATATGGTGCCTCTTGGGTTTTTGGGTTTGTTCATTCATTCTGAGATATGTGAACATTCCCAATATGATTGCTGACCACACCATCACCATGCTGTGATCCAGAATCCATGGAAATGAAAGAGACCAAAGACTGTCTCCCAGCTGATCAAAATTCACATTATTAAGAGTATTTGGGGAGAATTTGTTCATTGAAAAGAAACAGGAGCAGAAAACTATAATCAGTATCTTGACTTACTCCTATATTTGGCAGTGACCACAGTCTTTTTGCCACCTTTTTCTAAAAGGTTGGAAAGTGATTTTTGGGGGAGGGGCCAGCATTTTCCATTGTTTCATTTAAATTATCTCAGCTGTTCTTCAGCAGTGGCAACGTGTTTAGAAGGGAAGCAATAAAGTCTTAATTATAGGGCAGTGTAACAGCTACAAATGCATATTCTACTGCTACATGTTCTTCAGAAGAATGTAATCAATTCACACTGGTTTTGAATGATGTTTCATATTGTCATCTCGTAAACAGATCTTAAAATAGCCAGTTTATAAAGAAAGCTAAATCTCTGTAATTATGAGAGATTTTCTTTTTTCCCAGTTAGTCCTAAAAGAAAAGGTGGAGGCTGGAGGTGCAGCAGCTTTGATTTTGAACCCCCTACTGAAGTAAAAGAATGCTAATAATTTGTAAGTTGGTTTTTTTTAAAAGAAAAACATACAGCCATTAAACAACACAACTGAATGTCAGAGATTAACTCGAAATAGTGTTTCTGTAATGCCACATAACCATGACTTTGTTCATGTAGTGAACAGTGACACATTGTTTTGGATTTCAGTAAGAAACATGAAAGCAGAGTTGACAGAATTCAGCCTTTTCAGAATTTGTTTTGTTCTGTATTATTTAAGTAGTGGCCAGTGGCTTCTGGTCCACACTGTGAGGTCCTGATGAAAGCTGAGATCTCTTGGGAATTAAAACGTAATCTTGGGTTTTAAACATGCCACCAACTGAGGTTGATAATGTACTATCAGTGAAAAACTTAACTAATATTTCATTACAGCAGATTTTGAGAAAAGCTGCAAATCCCTTGCCATGGAGATGGAACTATCCAGAGTACACTTCATTCTTTGGGGTGAACTTTGAAGAAGCTGGAATCAATGGATAAATCACAGTTGTAATAGCTCTGTTTCAGTATCTATAGCAAGATAATTACTATTGTTTAGTGAAAAAAAGGATCCTGAATGAAGTCCAAGGGAGTTATACCAGCCCTCTGCTCATCCCTTTTGCAGAGACATGTCCAGTGGATGCAAGGCCTGAATGCTGGTGAACATGGAATAGTTCTACCCACAAGCCAGGGGCACAAAGGTGCCATTGAACCCACTTTTGGTTGCTGAGGCACAGCTCCATTTTGGACTGTAAGTCACTCTCCTTTGCCACTTGCCAGAAAACTTGAGCAGAGCTGACAAAAAGCTGATCAACAAGCTGAGAGTTTCCATATTTGCTGCATATGAGTGTCATGTGGTGCAGCAAGAGCTTATCATCTTGGACTCCCATGTCAAAACTTCTGCTGAGGCTCCCTGTCCATCTTATCTAACATTTGCTTGCAAGGATATGTGCACGGTACTTTAATGACCAGGGAAAGAAGGTGTGCCTGTTTGGGGAATACTGTGTAGTTTTAAACCATAAATTATTGTTCCAAAGTGATGACTGTTTCAATGAATTATACATTGCTTTGCCTTATCTCTGTTGCTTAGGACACGGTGATATCCCCACCCTGTGGCAGAGGGCAAGAAAAGCTTCTCAGTTTCCTAAGTCTTCAATGAAATACATAGTAGGAAGGAGAAAGGCTGTCAAGTCTCTCGGCCTTTTCTGTTTCTTAAGTTTTATCATGTACTTCTGCAGCATATGGGTATAACTAATTACATTTTCTGAGCAGATGTGCAAGAGATGGATTGATATGCCAAGGCTGGTAAATGTCCAATGAGGAGGCGACTGGTGTGCCCATGACAGATTTTGTAAATGAGACATTTACAGAAATGATGAACGTAAAACATTTCATTTTAATATGTTACTCCTGAGGTTAAAAGAAGCTCAAGTCCATTGTCAATAGGGAAAAAATGTGTAACGTGTCCCCATTTCTACTTTAGAAAAAAAATTTGTTTCAAACTCTGTTTGGAATATGATAGGGTTTTCCAGCTTCTTTCTTCTCTCCTATTTTCTACTTACTGTTGTAAAAGAGAAGTCAATAGGAATGCATTTGGAAGAAAAAGAAGGTTAAATTCCTCTCTCACACAAAAATAGGATTTTTAAAAATGGGGTTTTTTGAATATTAAAATGAAGAGTCAATTGATAAGACTAATGAGAATCTGTACACACTACATCTGAGCAGAAGAGCAAACCTGGAATTAAAGCTGTTGCTCCTTGATGCAGTATGTCAAAGCAGATTTGACTGACCATTCAGACATGATCAGTGGCACAGCAGCTAAAGCTGCACAATAAAAGCCTTATGGATTCTGTCCTTAAGAAGTACACAATCCTGTTGTCCTACTTCAGTATCAAGCTGTTGAGAAAAGTCACTTTGCAAAATAAATAAGACATTTTTTGATATTAAAAATGGCATTTTTCTCCAAATATTACAGCCCTTTTGTAAATCACTTCCTCTGATCATGTAACTCCCTTAGCCAGATCTAGATATATTCCCACCTGGCTGACACTAGGGGGTCTTCTTTTGTTTCCCTCATTTTGTTTTTAGACAGAGCTGAAGGAGATTTGGAAAGTTCTTTGTAGAGAAGGAACTAAAGAGGAAGAGTGTTTTGCCTCTTGAAGTGACTCAGAGTTGTCACCCTTCTTATTTACCCCTGTTAAGTCTCTTCATTATTATTCACATATCTCAAATCTTTGTATTCACCTTCTCCAATTTTCAGGTGCTTTTCCTTCAGCTAATTTCTTTCTTCATTTCAAAATTCTTCATTTCCCTCTGACACCATGTAATACTTATTACATCAGTGCTAAAGCTGCATGAATAATTCATCAACTATTTTGCTTCTTTTCCTATTCAAGTATGGCCCATAATAATTCACTTGAAATATTCATTATTTGAAATGTGTCGCTGAATAATTTTTGCAAATAATTCTTGGTCTGTCTATTGCTCAGAGGTGCAACCAAAAACCCAAGTGGCAAAACCACAAGTTTCATCCAACCATCCCCTGAGGGAAGCTCTTCTTCCTGTGCAGTGTTTGGTGCACCTACTGAAAACGTCCCCACTTGCAACTGGCTCCTTGAAAGTGCTCAACAATCACAAGCTCTGATACAGAAGAAAATACCCACCAAATAAGTGAATATTTTTTAGACTGCTGGGAAAGGAAAAACATGAGAGTCAATGGGCTGTCGTGCTCTCTTCATTCACTCACTGCCTTTGCTCCTCAGCACAATCAAGCACCATAGGTTACACCAAGTGACAAGTTCCTTAAAAGTACGTATGATTTGCATTCTTCTGTGTGAGGGTGGTGAGGCCCTGGAACAGGCTGCCCAAAGAAGTTGTGGATGCCCCATCCCTGGAAGTGTTCCAGGCCAGGCTGGATGAGAACCATGGTCTAGTGGAAGGCGTCCCTGCCCATGCAGGGGAGCTGGAACTAGATGATCTTTAAGGTTTCTTCCAACCCAAAGCATTCTATGGTTCTTTGATTTTACATAGCCAGAGACAGCACTGATACCAAGAGCAACAACAGTGCTGGGGTTTCCCTTGCAGCACTGATCCTGAAGACATGCCAACCAGAGGCTTCACTTATATTCAGCCACATGTCTTTCAGCCACCAGTGGCAGCCTGGGTGTTCTGGCCTCTCTCTATTTACACGGATGAGGGATATCACACTTTGGGGAGTGAGGGGCTGAGCTTTCAGGAGTTTGAAACCTGGTGGGATCAGGCGGTCTCATTTCTACAACTCATAAGCAGGTGGCAGTACTTTCTTGGCTACTTTGGGTTCTTGATGGAAAAACTGGTGCCAGAAATAAAAAGTGACAACAAGCTTTAGTAGTTTAGTTTACTAGTTTAGTTGTTTTCGGGCATTTGTGTAAACATCTATGTAAACATCATAATCTTAGATTGTCAGCTTTCAAGGCCCAGGTATGTTTCAGTTCTGTTGAGAAAACATGAACACAGCAGTTTCTGCCCTGAAGTTGGAATTCCTACTTGCTGCCACAGTGGAATTAATATTTACCTCTGCACAGGTATTTTTGCTACGTCCTAGGGTGCAGGCTATTTGTGTTTGTAGCAGAAACAAGCACTCACTGCAAACTCAGGGCTAGGCCCTATTAACACCTTACCTATAAACTGCAGTAAAGTTGTTTGCAAAATACTGTCAGATACGAAGTTAGTTCTCAATGACATTTCTCTTGCAGTGAGAAGGCAGCTTTTAATTTAATTGCAAATTAAAAGTTCAATCATTTACTGCTTAATATTCCCAATGTAGCACTAAATGAACATTAAGTGATATAACTGCTGAGGAGGTCCCTGACCAAATCGTAAAGGGAGGGATGGGGGCAATCTTTCAAAGCATCAGGGCTCGGTCTGTGCTTGTATCAGTTTTCCACCTCCTCCTTTCATTAACAATGCTAAGCTGAGAGTGCTGACCCTCAGGGTTTGCTCCTCTTGAGCAAGAAAACTGGAAGTGAAATGAGTGTGGCAGTCTACTGCAGTCTAAGAGCTGCCAGCTGTACCTGTGCTCTGCAGAGGCTCTGGGAGTGTGTCCAAGGCAGCAGGGAGAGAAGCACCCAGAGAGAGAGATATGTGTCTAAGGGAGCTGTGCTTTGAAGAGGACCAAGGGAAGGTACTATGTTACACACCAAAGCAAACAAGTGCCACTAACTTAGAAGACTGAGGAAAACAAATACATATTTTCTTCTGGATTCCTAGTAAAACCTTGATACTTAGAAATATATATACAAGGAAGACCAAAAAGTAGACAAATGTCACTGAGAAGTAGTCTGCAAATCGTTGCCTATAAAGCTGTGACTTCTTGGAATCGTGTCTTTTTTTCTGTTTGGCTTAGCTGTCACACACCATAACCAGATTCTGTGGATGAATGTGTATCCTGTAATTAATTATTGTTTTTCTGTCTGACCCCTGGAGTTGGTTTTTGCAAACTGCAAATTGTCAGAATTTGACTCACACTCGGTGCTACTGGAAGTGGGAAAGATCAGAAGAATTCACTTAACAAATGCAGATGATAAAATAAAATGTCACATTTTATTACATACTTTCATTCCATCTGTCTGAGCAATTTTAAATGCCAGATTTAAAGAAGTGCCAGCAGGCCATGTCTTTCAGGGATGCTTGCACATGGCTGCACTCACTTTTAGCATTTCCTTTCTATTAGGAGGATAATTTGGTGGCATGGTAAACTCCTAGAAGGGTGCAAGAGCATGTGTGTTTGCAGTGGAACACTCACTCACGTTCCTGCCCCTGTGCCAGCTCTTGGGGAGTGCACTGGGAAGCACCACCTCCTGATTTCCCTCTCCCTAGCTCACATGATTGGTCTTCATGGCACTGCCCTACCAGGGAAGCTGCATCATGGTTTCCATGCAGCTTTTAAAGGTCACCATTGCTCACCTCCATCCTGCTTGCTAGTAAGACACTACAAGAACATGCCTCTTACTGTGGGCTTTCTATCACTCACAGAATTCTCTTCACCTCCCAAAAACGGAGGCTTGGGAAAATTTCAGATTATGTTTCAAGTATTTGTGTTTCCATTAGTGAGGCAGAGGAAAGGTGGCAGTGGTTAGTTATGAGCTTGGGGTGCCTTTTAAGCTCCAGTGAGCAGCTCCCAGCAAGCTGCTCCTACTTGGTTCTGGTTTTTCCTGGGGACAGCACCTACCCTGCTTGCCAAGGCTGTCTGACCAGCCAGATGCTCTGGGCCCGTCTCATCCTCCTCAGCAAAGAAAGAAGTGAATCCCCTTCAGCCCAGAAGTACCTTAAAGACTGTGTGTTTTAAAATTCTCTTCAAACTCAAAGCATCTCTGATGTATTTTTTGCTGCAAAAATGTGAAAAAAATGAACAGGAAAAAAAAAAAATCCCAGAGGAAATAAAAGTAGAGAAAAAACATTGGGAAATGGAGCACAAGGAGGTAAAATAAAAAATGTAGAGTCTCCAATTAAAGAGTAGAGAGAAGAGAAAAAAAGAGATAACGAATAAATAAGTAAATGGCACATACTACTTGTCCAACTCCCTCTCTCTGTCCCTGCTCAGTGGCACTCCAGCTCTAATGCACGGAACTGGCACTGCATAGGGAGGAGAGGTTTCTTCTCCTTGGTAAAATCTGACTGACTTTCAAGGCAGACAACAGCACTATACAGGACAATCTGTTACTGCCCCAGTGTAAGTAATGTATGAACCAATGAGCTGTCACCAGTACCTCTGTTGCCACATCCACCCCGTGAACCAAAATTCTCATTCCATTCTTCACCCTTTGAGATTGTCATGGTTTAACTCCAGATCGCAACTAAGCACTTGGGCTGCTTCATGTAAGGCTTTTCCTCCTTTGCTTCAGGTGGCTTCTGCTACAGTAATTCCATAAAATGCAATTCAACAAGTTAAAGCTATTTCCATTACAATGTCCACTCCCAGTTCCTTTGGACTAGACCATCATGTTTGATGTTGCAATGAACTCCTCCCCTTACCCCTGCTCTGGACTTACCCAGAGACTGCAGTCCCTCAGGGTTGTGCCTGCCCCAAGTGCAGGCATTTCTGTGAGCCACAGGCTCTTCAGGGAGATGCCTGCTCCTGCATAGGTTTATCCACAGCCACAGTGGCTCTGAGGGGCAGCTGTTCCAGCACAGCCCTGTCCATGGGCCTCAGTGCCCTCAGAAACAGACCTGCTCCAGCACCGCCTCACCCACAGCCACTGTCCCCTCAGAAAGCCAACCTGCCCAACACGGCCCTGCCCCTGGCTGCAGCCCCTGCAGGCTGTTCCTGCTCTGCTCTGGGTTTATCCATGCCCACACAATTTCAGGTGCTCCAGCACGGCCTCATGAGCAGCCACTGGTGCTTCGAGGTGTCCCTGCTGCAGAACAGACCTGTCCTTGGGCCCGATGCCTTCAGGGGTGCCCCTGCTGTGGCACTGGCACAGCCATGGCCACAGGCACTGCCAGAGGTACCTGCTCTGGTGTGGATTTTCCATGGCCAGAAACACTTCCAGGTGTACCTGTTCCCCCGTGGAGTCCCCCACAGGTCACAGCCCCTGTCCAGCCCAGCAGCACAGGAGCAGCAGCGCTGCCCGGCTGGGTGCCAGCCCAGCCACCGCCAGTGCCGGGATCAGAACGTCCCAGAGCCAGGGGATCAGCAGCACCGGCTGCAGCTGCAGCCAAAGCACAGAGCAGACACTCTGTGCCCTGGATTCTAATGCACAGTGAGGCCAGAGAGCCCCATGGCAAGCAAGGGAGCCTGTCAATTATTAGCCAAACAGCAATAACAGCTATAAATTCCATCTAGCACATTCCAACCAAGCCTGTCATTTCAAACTCTTTGAGCCCCACAATGAGCAGCAAAAAGGGCTGTTGTAGTTTTACCCTAGATGACAACTAAGCATCCTACAGAGGCTCACTCACTACTCCCTGGTGGATGGGGGAGAAAATCAGAAAAGTAAAAGTGAGAAAACCCATAGGTTGAGATAAAAACAGTTTATAAATAAAGCAAAAGCCACACATGCAGGCAAGCAAAGCAAAACAAGGAATTCATTCAGTGCTTCCCATGGCAGGTGTTCAGCCAACTCCAGGTGAGCATAATGGTGACTTGGGAAGACAAATCATGACTCTGAATGTCCCTTCCTCCCTTCTCTTTCCCCGAGCTTCATGTGCTGAGCATGACTCCATATGGTCTGGGATCTCCCTTGGGCCAGTTGGGGTCAGCTGTCCAGGCTGTGTCCCCTCCCAACTCCTTGTGTACCCCCAGTCCCCTCACTGGTGAGGTGAGGAACAGAAATGGCCTTTTGCTGTGTAAATGCTGCTCAGCAACAGCTAAAACACTCCTGTGTTATCAACTCTGTTTTCAGCACAAATCCAAAACAGAGCCCCAGAGCAGCTACTGTGAAGAAAATTAACTATGCCCCACCCAAAACTAGCACAGCTGTCCTGTATGTCCCTTTGAGAAGATCTCAACTTGTCAAAGCATGTAAAACACCCAGCCATGTTTCAGACTAGAGAACAGACAGTTCCCTCAATGCACACACACGTGCATTTCAGATGGAAAAACCCAGAAAGGTGCAAAATTTCAGTCCACAGATCCTTACCACCGACTGAAAAAAAATTCTCTTCTTGTATCACAAATAAGCAACTTGGAAATATAGGCTATCAATTTTTATGTGGTATTCCAGGGAAATTTAAATTGCATTTTGAAGTTGAAATTTGCACTTATTTACAAGTGTTCACAATATCTTGCTTTTAAAAAAAAGTGTTACTTCAGCTCTTTTTAGGTGCATGTGTGGAGATAGGCATAATTGTGAAGGCATTACCAAAGCTATTTATTCCTCTTGGGACTTAATTTTCTATATTGAATTAATTAGACTTGGACTTCCCAATAGCTAGAAGTTAAACTTTCATATATCTGAACTGGTAAATTGCCTTGGCTGCCTTTGAAGAACATAATGTATTTTTCAACCTTTCATTTAAAAGCTGGCAGTACAATGGTAATGGTCAGAGGAGAAGATGCCAAGCATTTACCAAGTTAAGGATCATTTTTAAAAATACACCAGAAAATATGTATACTGGAGCCAAATATGTCACATATTCTAGCAACCATTAAGCACAGTTTTGCTGAAAGAAAAAACTGAATTTATTAAATACTCCATCTTTCCACACTAAATCTTCGTAAAGACCTTGGTTTCTTTTTCTTGTTTAAAATTTTATCTTGATGCCTGATCCCTGCACATAATACCAGAATAATGTAGATTATTAGGGGAGGTAACTCGAGTACTGGGATTTGAACGTGAAAACTTTGCTAACTCCAGGCTACTATTAGTTTTGCACCCTGCCAGTGAGCAAAGTATGGATTAGAATTGCAGAAATACCCCCAACTGTGCCTTGGGGAGGATTTAGATCAGACTGATTGTTCCAATAAGCCCCCAATCTGGTGAGAAGTCACACCAGTAATTTGCATCTTCATAAAAGAATCAGCAGAGCTGTTGCTTTGAAGTTCAATTATCCATGAGCATGTTTAAAGCAGAGTATTGGAAAAGCATTGTGCTGTTTGCACAGCTGCACAGAGCTGAATACATGGGATGTTTGCAGGTTTGCTACTCAACTTTCCACATACCCAGGGAAACAGGGCTACTGGGAAGTCTGCAAAAGGCCTAAACCCACGGGCAGGCATTGAAGAGAAATGAAGCTCTAAAGAAAGTTTATAACTGCATTTGTGGACATAGAGGATAAATTCAACTGACTGCTTAAGTGTTATGAGGTGCCAGCTGCAGCTCTATAGTTAAGGCTGAATTGAGCTTTGAATTTAAGTCAGGGGTTCATGTTCATTATTGCTCTAGATGTTGTGGTTTCCTTTTTTACCCTGTCTCAAAATTTACAGTACTTGCTTTTTGAGAACATGATGGATTCCCTATTAAATAGAAAGTAAATCAAGCAGTTAAGGATTAAAATCAAACTGTAAAATAGGTCTCTTGTGAATTTGGACTTTGTTCAGAATACTACTGATTTTTTCACATTGTTATCACCGTTAAAATTCAGTTATATAACCCAAAAATAGCTGAAAAACATGATGAAAATAACTAATCAATGTTTATGCAATTACTGTGATCAACAGCTCATTTATACTTACAGGGATTATTACAACACCACATCTTATGCAGCCTATTATCCCTTCTTGCCAGCAGAGCCACTGTCCTCCAGGTTCCAGCTTTCCATGTCCCAGTACTTCCACTCAGAGGAGGGCAAGAGGCACCTTGGCCCAGCCATTCCACCCTGTGCCCTCTTGGCTGCTCAGGTGTGTGTGACCCTGCGTGGCTCTGTCACACTCCCTGCACGAGCACAGCCCTGCACGTCCCCGAGGGCTGGATGTTGGTGGGAAGTCTGGCACTTTAAAGCCTTGTCCTATGGACTTGCCTCAGCCCTCCATGTGGGGCCAGACAGTCCTAGGGGAAGCCTGGCGCCACCTGTGGGTCTCTCAGCTCTCTGGGAGCTACAGGATCCCTTGAAAAAGCACCTGGAAAATGCACTGGCATTGGCCTGCTCCATGACAGAGATGCCACAGCTGAACGGGGCTTTAGAGAAACAACACAGCCTGCATTATTCACCTGGATACAGGATGCACTGAGAAAAACTGGTATTAAAAGGACTGACCTAGGTAAACTGCAGCTGTTGCTGTCTATGCAAGGAACTGGATGTATGTGTTATTTTATGCCCTTCATCCCTACGTAATTGACATAATATTTCATGGGCCACTCTACTGCTTGCTGCTACTCTGTCACAAGTTGGCTGCTGGTGATTTTTGCAAAGAAAGGGAGAGATTGCTTCAAAAGAGACAGGCATGGCACATAATATTTATCTATGAGTGAGGAAGATGTTTTGGTATGACTTTCACATTTATTGCTAATGACTAATCAAAGTTCCAGCTTGGCATGAAAGGATCATTTCTAATTCACTGGCTGCCCATCTCTTAAAGCACCATCTAACACTAAGGATTCTGCAGCCTGTGACATTTGTTATGGGAAGGCACTTCCTTGAAAACCTAAGAGAAACAGACAGATCTGCTCACAAGACAAAATATTACATCTGTCATGTTATCACAATTAAATGACTGCCTTTGAACACGCTACTATTCCTAGTGCAAAGACGATTACAAAGGGAAATAGAAGTGAGGAGGGTTTTTTGAAATGCAGTAAATAAAGAATTAAATTTCATGTATAAAAAACCAGGGTGTTCTCTACAGTAATTTCATGCACCGATGGATCTTTGCCAAAAGGAACAAAATACCTTAAGCTTACAACTGTACATGTAATTAACCACATCGAAATGGTAACCCACAGGAATTCAATAGTTTGCCCCAAAACATCATCTCCTTGCATATTGTGGCAAACTGTATGATGTACAATAAGCTTAAAATGCTCCAGTCAGATCTGCTCAGCTCACACAGTGTGTTCAGATAGCTGTGTCTTCTCAAATGAAAAACCTCAGTGGAAGAGATAACAATATATTTAGTTTATTAAAATGCTACTGATTCTCAAAGAACTAAGTTTGGGGGTAATCAGATTTACTGCAGTTTATTACTTTTAATGTAGGAAATATTGGAAAAGCATCAGCCTGGTGCAGTCAAAACCCGTGAGTAAATGGCTTATCAATATAAAAATCAATCCAGCCTCTTTCCACAAGTGTAAATGTTATACAACTTAAATTAAAACATCCCACAAGTTTAACATTATACCTGATTTCTGGCTACAGCTGAAGTGCTCTAGCCCTGAAACCACACTACCACTAAGTGCACCACAGTCTCTATCTGCTGCTTTTCAGTGATTCATGTTCTTGTCATCTGCACAATAATTCATTTATCTCTGTTTAGCACTACAATAAATAATGCCTTTACGCTGTATTATGGTTTCTTTATTACTCTATGCTGTTCACACTACTCTTGAAAAAACAAAAGAGTTTTCCATGGTTTTTAATATGTGAAGGAATTCTGTCTGGCAAAGAAAACATGTAAGAAATTGCAGTGCATTACATTGTGCCCTACCACGATTTACGTCATTCTCCTTAGCTGTTTATGACCCACACACTGCTTTCTGTCTGCACAAACCACCTGCACAAAACTTGCAACATGACTGCCCCTAATGAAGGATTTCAGCTTGTGCAGATATGGGGCTATAATTGTTAAAGTGTTGCAGGCCCACGCTCACCAGAAGCCCAATGGGAAAGGCACGGCCGAAGCGTGGACAGCATATGAGCAGAACAGTGATTGGCTGAAGGGGCGCGTGGACAGTGTATGAGCAGAACCGTGATTGGCTGGAGGAAAGCGTGGACAGCATATGAGCAGAATGGTGATTGGCTGGAGGGACGCGTGGACAGCGTAATAGCAGAAAGGTGATTGGATGGTAGAAGACATGGACAGCGTCAGAGCAGAAAGGTGATTGGATGGCTGAAGGCATGGACAGCAGCACTGCCAATGGGTGCCTTCTTTCTGTTCAGTCTGTTAGGCCTGGGTTTGGTTTCAGTTGTGTGGAGTAGAGATAAAAGGTACATAAAGGGTGTAATTTCTACAATAAAGCAATCTCCTTTGGGTGCATAGGGGGGTCTGTGTCGCTTTGTTTGTTACGACCTTGTATTTTATTACTGACAAAACCCACTTTGACAAAACAACTTAAACCACAGGTCTGTTTTAATAAAGCGTCTGTATATTTAGTCAGGCAGAAAGCAGAAACTATGCCACATTCCTGATTTTCTCACTTTCAATCAGGACAGTTTATACTGTAAATACTGCTAAATATCAAGGTAAGTCCTTAGTGAGAAAAGCCTCAGAGAATAAAGACTTTTGTCCCAAAATGTGCCCACTGGGGATTGGCAGCTACAAAGAGCCCAGTTTCAAGTTCAGAAACTTCAACTTGCAATCAGAAACTTTTCTGCACCACTCTTACAACAGCAGGTGATTTCTGCAATGGAGTATTTTCGATCTTCCCAATAAAATGTCTAATGAACACTGTAGGGGCCACAATTCCTGCTGAAGCAATAACTTCTCCTTGCGAAGTGCCAGTGCCAGGAGAGCCCCGAGCCCCAGGGAGCAGCTGGAGGGTGTCCATGGAACAGCAGGCACTCCTCGCACTGCTGTGGCAGGACAAGGGGACAGCGGATGGCTGACAGCTTGAGTTGTGGCACATATCTGCTTCCAAACCCAGCAGGAGCAAAGAGGAGGCAGAGGAAACCACTAGGGTAGAAAAATTAGCTCGCAGAAGCCCACAATGACATTTGTAGAATTAAAAATAAGTCTGTGGTAACACCCACACGCACAGAAGGTGTACTGTGGACAGAGTTACAAGCGGTTATAAGCAGCACACAGTCCTTACAAGTGTCAGCAATAACCATTAAAATAAATATTCACTAATATGTAAGAAATAGCTGTGAAAATTGTGTAAGGTGAATAATTGAGTAAGGGTAATTTTCCTATATCACTGCTAGCATATAAAGCTATTTCTAGTCCCAGTTCCCTTAAAAAATAAATTGTTTTCTAACTCCTGAAGGGGAAAGGGAAGAAAAAGAAAAAAAAATTCAGTTGGCAGCAATCCAGTACCAGACTGAATCAAAAACAAAACCTCTGCATGCTCTGTTTGGTTCCCCATCCACCTTACTTTCAGGGAGGTGATGTGTGGAGGAAAATTATATAGTTTAATTGGATATTATTACCTATAAACTACTAGATAGGTCCTGAGATGGTTTGAAGTAACTGTAAAAGCATCTGCAGTAAAGAGCATGAAGAACATCATTCTTTGCTTATTTACTACTTGGAAATATTTTAAATCTTGTTTTTATTTCCAAGTGATCTCAGCCTGCAAATGTACAATGCACCATTATAACAGCTGCAGATGATATTAGAAATGAATTGCAAGTACACTGTGCAGCATGGCAGTGAATCATCAGATGAGTCCTGGAGAACTGTTCTTCCATTATTTTGAATGTGTACACATTACCAAATAAAATGAAAATATGTATTATTAACATTGAATTACAACACTATGGGTAGCCTGCATAAAATCCAGAACAGTATAACCAGAAAAACTCTATAAAGTTAAAATATTTTAATAAAGTTTATAGAGTTTAACTCATTACCTGAAAAAATTACATAAATGAGACATAGATACAGGATCTACCCTTAATCTCAGAACGAATTCCATTATATTAATTGCATTACAGAAGAAACTCGGCTTTTGCATTATTTGGTTTTTTCATATTTTAATCATCACAGGCTTCTCTGAATTAAATTGCATGTTCAATTGTTTGGACAAATACATTAGAAAGTATTTTTAATAAAATCCTGCTAGGGTCTATAAATGAATGGTGGTAAGGACTGTAAAATTCCATTTTAAAATGAGCTTTTGAACATCAGAGAGACATTCTCATGCTTAAATGCAAGGACACAGATTTTTCTCTAACATGGGAATATTATTATGCAATGAAACGATGGAAATGCCATAATATGTCATAAACACAATTTAATACTTTTTTTTTCCATTAGAGGACTGCTTGCAGGCACAAAGATAAACTTATTACAGCAGAACCACTGGTGTTTTCAAAGTTAATACTTGATTGCATTTTCATTTCAAATGTGTTTATTCTATAGTTTGTACTTTGATTAATTTGCCCTGGACCAAAACATGGTTCTCAAGAACCACTGGTAGGGATCTCATTTAACAAATTGCATTTAAGCATGTGTTTTTAAAATAGTGGAAAAACATTTTCAGTGACTGGATCGTGATAGCTTGTGACAACCACTGAGGATGCAAGGGAAACCGATAGGGTGGTCAACATCCAGAGCAGGTTAAATATTTCCTTCTCAGCAGTTTCACAAGGGTTACCAATCTGGCCCTGAAAATCACCATCCCTGCCTATCGGAGCCATTGCTTTGCTTTAACACCAAGAGAAACAATTGACACTGGGAAAACATGAATGATCATCCATGCTGTGATGTGTGAGCAATCAAAGCAGGAAGGGTTCTCTGTCCTCTGAAGGGTCAGTCATCTTCCAGTAACTCTTCTTAGTTGCCTGCTCAGTAGCTGTGGGATAAGTCAGAGGCTTTTGGTTCCCACTGACTTTCCCAGGTTTCCACAGAGGTTAAAAACTCCAAACCTCCAACCCTCAGCCTACATGCCAAAAAGCAACTCAGTTCTCCAAACTTTTTCTTCTCTCTTCTCCTTCCAAAAGATAATTCATCTAAACTGGGAGTTTCAAGTCAACATCAGAGATATTGGAAAAATGTGCTGTTTTCTTTCTGGTTTATTCAAAGACAAGTAGGGGCAGAAATACTACTATATTGCTTGTGCTAAGTGCAGCAGAACTAGGTTTCCCAAATAGAACATGGCACAACTCTTTCCTGCGAACAGCAGAGATCTCCTAATGCACACTAGAGTCAAAATGAAGATTTCTTTCCTTCAAAAGTGATATTCCAATTGGGAACATAAGCGCTTTAAAAATCCACAGACTATGATTTCAAGAAAGGGCTCTTCAGAACCCATGAATCTGCTACTTAAAATTCTCAAATGAATAACACTATGCTTTTCATAGGCACACAAAATCTGCTGAACTCCCATCAGAAACTAAAGCATCTGACATTTGATTTCTACAGGCTCTTTAGCAAATCCCTCAGCTATGGTATATAAGCACCTTTTCCCAGCCTACAGAAACAACCTGCTGCAGAGATTATTTTATGGCCTGGCAGGAGCTGGCTGGGCAGTCTCGACACTGTGGCCAGCACAAACACCTCAGAAGGAAGAAGCAAGGTCACTCCATGCAGGAGAGCACTTCTTGCCATGTCTGTCCTCTAGCACATGCTAGAAGGGGGAATTCAAGGCCTGCCTTCTCCACCACCCTGCTGGAAGGAGGTATAATTTCTGCTCCCTTACTTCTCATTCCTGGGAATCTTTCCAGGCTAATCTGTTCTGCACGGACTGTTTGGGTCGCCTCTGCCCCCGCTAACTAAGTGATGAGGCACTCACTGCTTTCAGTTCCTGCTGGCTGTGTCCAATGAGCTCATCAAGAGCTTGAGAGAAATCCAAAACCTCAAGCTGAGCTCCTCAGCATGTCTGGAAGCCCTTCACTGTGTCTGTCCCACTGTAATGTGTTTCCACAGCTCAGCATCCCATGCAATCATACTTCACTGGATAAAGCCAAAAAACCCAAAGCTTTTCAAGCTGACCCCTATAGGATCATTCCAGCATCAGCTCATAACTGCTAGCACATTAAGCCCAAATCCAAGTTTTTAGACTAATATTAGACTGCTTCATCCAGACATAAGCACATTCAAGTAGATACAGGCAGTTAATACCTTTGAAAAAATACCAACTTTTGGAAGTTAAAATGCATTCAAAAACTTTGGTCCAAAGACAGAAAAAATTAAGACTGCTACCAACAGTCATCTGTAATTCACCTAAGCTAGCTCTACTACCATCTGTTCAGGCCTAAATTCAAGCTTACAGTAACCAAAAAGAGATCTATCAGTATAAAAATAGCTATATAAATAAAATTAAGCATTTTTAGAAGTAATGTATCTTATAAAGCACTTAGAGAACTTTTTTGATTTTACAAAATAATAAAGAACAACTCCATACAGAAAAAAAAAATCAGAATGTGATTTCCCTGTGAAGAATGACTTTCAAAGCACAGACATCTCATTCTTATATGCACTGCTTTCCATGAATGTCCTGCTTCAAACACAGTGTCCATATTTCCAACTCTGTATTCCCTATCTATCCCCTTGTTCTTTCACACTTTATAATAACCTTTCATGTATTTACCTCACTGTTCTTCAGTTAATTCTATTTTCTACAGTAAGACAGATACCAAGGTGTGAGAAATCTCAACCACCAATCTCATCCACAGACTTCAGCCAAAACCTGAGAGGCATCACTGAGTGGGCCAGAGAATATGGAAGTATGAAACCTAGTAAACTATTGATGCCTTTCAAAATTAACTTTTGTCTCTTCCTGCCCATAGATGGACCTTTCCTTGTAATATTTCTCTTACGGTTCTTCTTCCTGCTTTATGAAACTCTTTCCAAACAAGATAAACATGAGCTAATTTCATGCTCAGAAACCAGTCTGGACACAATTCATGCACCTGTCATCCTTGTGAAAGCTTCCCAGGGACCTTGGCAACAATATCCCCTAAGCTAGTGAGGCCAGAGCAGCAGCCAGCCCTGTGTTGCTGGGTGTTGTGTGGCTGGCCAAGGGCCTGCCTTTTCAGCCACTACCACTTTGCCCAGTGACCATCTAAAATTGTCAGGTTTAGTGGTGGACAACAACACTATACCAAACTGAAGTACAGGAAGCAAAAACTCTTATCATTCTGTTGGTGGCACTGAGTAAATTAAGCCAGGCAGAATATACCTGGAGCTGAGCCAGAATACAAAATGTACTACAGATTTTCTCATCCAAATGACTAAGATCTTGGATGACAAATCAGGCTAAACTCCTTTCAGCAAAGGAAATAAGACAGCTACAAACATATCTGCAACTAAGGTGACCTTTAAAACACAATTTTTGAAAAACAGGGGAAGAGAAAGATGGGCTCAGATTTTTTTGCTGTTGTCTGCAACATCGTGCTTCTTTGTTACAACTAGCTGGGGGCACATGGAGACCAGGAGAGGAGAGAAACAGAAAACAGGAGCAGTGGTCATTTCTAACAGCTGCTTCTTTGCTGCTGGAAAGAGCAAGTTTACAGAGGAGTAGGGGCCCCAAGGCAACAAGCAGTTTTTAATTAGTCAGGGGAGACCAGCCAAAGGACCAGGTCCTTTGCTATCAGAACTAATGAATAAGGATCAAACTGCCCTGGTTTTCCTGAAACACAAGTCAAACTGTAATGTGTTCTGCTTACCTGGGTGACCACATTGGTCAATATCTGCCCAACCAAAATCCCCTGCTCATTTAAACATCTGTTTAAGCATTATAGGCAAGCATATATTTCAGGTTTTTTTCAATTGTTTTAGGATTGTGTTAGGTGAAAGAAATCAGAACTCAGGAAAATAAAACAACTCTTATATGGTATTTTTGTTTTGAGGAAATACAGCTTTATGTGTATCTTCTATGTTTAGTCTTTGTCATAAAAGTATCCAGTAAATCAACAGAAAGGAGAAATGTACTATTTTTTCAAGAAAATTCAATGTATATCCTGTAATTTTACTGTCTGCCTCCAACTCTTAATGGTTTACTTATCTGCCAACTCAAGCCAAGATTTTCCATTGGCAGGATTTTGCATTTCCACTTCCCAATCTTTGGTTCATTAGGCTAAATCTGAGGTCATGTACTAAAAGATGCAGAAGACAACTATTACAGAGAGAAAAATTCCTCAGTTCCTTCAAACTGAACTTTCACTTCTCTGGAGTGTTTCAGAAATATCTGTGGGCTGGGCAGGTATGGCAGGGAGCAGATGACTATACTGGGATGAAAGAAAGATCTCTTACCATGATGTTACTTTTAGATACCACAGTGACCAAATGCTTTAACAGATGATGAGTGTGAATCCTCCTATGGCACCTTCTCATAGCTACAGTCCTATAAAGCTGAGTAACTTATCCAATAAATGGAGCCCTATGTTATTGCTCAAAATGCACTCACATGGCTGTAGAACTTTTTCATGATGTTCCCTCACTCTCTGCCTGACAGATCTTTCTTCTAGACCTTTCCAGAAATAAATGAGCAGCAAGAAACATCAGAACTCTGATAGCTAAAGTCACATTGCACCCTAATTGTCAGTTTGATTGTCTACAAGCCTCTAATCACTGCTGTAATTAGAAACTGTAATGCAATTATCAACAGTCAAAATTCCTACTGGTCAGGTCATAAATTGAGTGATTTGGTTGTATCTTTTTGTAGGAGCATGGGTATGTGATAAGGGAAATGATGGATTCAGTAGTCATCACCCCCAGCTGCTGTTTTTTATCTAGCTGGTATCAGGAAGTCCTGCCTGCAAAACCATATTCAGCAAAACTCCACTTGATTGCTCATAGTGATCATGATGAGCTCCATTCAGGGAACAGCAGGTCAGAAAACAAACCCCTGTTACATAACTATAACCTATAAATACAGTCAATTTATACTTTTGTACACTGATAATATACTGCAATTTCCTGCATAGGATGGCGCAGCAAAAGGCTCAGTCTCACAGAAAAGGCAGAAATCTATTTGCATTTTTCTGAGTTTACATTGTTTCTTCAGTAAAATATTTGGAAAGCTCCCTTTTTGGCAGAGACTTTTTTTTTTGGTAATTTTTCATCTGATGTGCTTATCCAGTTTAATTCAGTCATCAACTGAGTACCACAGACCCACTCACCCACTCAGTCTTCCCCAGTGAGGTGGGGAGGAGAATCAGAAAAAGATAAAAACTGTGGGCTGAGATAAGAACAACTTAATAATTAAGTTAAAAAGCCCAAAACAAAACAAAAACACCCCCCAAAAATCCCAAACATACATAATAACAAGAAGAATGGAGATGAAAAAAGAGGAGACTAAACCAAAAGAAACACAAGTGACAGACAATAGAACTGTTCAGCACCGTGTGAGCGATGCCCAGCCCCTCCCCAAGCAGTGATCAGCAGCTCTTGGCCAACTCCTCCCAGTTTATTTCCTGAGTGTGATGTTCTGTGATGTGGAACATCCCTCGGCCAGCTCGGGTCAGCTGTACTGGCTGTGCTCCCTCCCAGCCTCCTGTGCACCTGTTTGCTGGCAGAGCATGGGGAACTGAAAAAGCCTTCATTTAGAGTAAGCACTACTTAGCAACAACTAAACCATCATGTGTCACCAGCAGAATTCTCATACTAAATCCCAAACACAGTTACTAGGAAGAAAATTAACACTCTCCCAGCTGGAACAAGGATTGATTCAGTAAACAACTTTTCCCCTTCGGGATCTTAATATCTAAATATCTCTTTAAATATTTAGATAAATTTCTTGCACCTTTTCAATTTAATAAATTAACTAATTTCATTTTCATGCCTTCCTCCTTTCACAGAAATCTCAATTTTAAGCCTTCAGCAGAATAAAAGATGTGCATATATCCTGGCTGCTCCTTCATGTTTATGGACCAGCTGGAGCATCCCTGGGCTATAGCCACTGTTCCAGGTTTGCAAATACTGTGCTCAGCAATGGAATCCAAGAGCCATAAGGACACTGCTGCCCAGGCCAGGAGGTCTCTCCCTGCTGCTGGAAAGTGTCACATTTGTCCTTGCCTATATCCCTGCACTGAAACCAGCACTTCCAACCAACAACAGAGCACCTGGCAGAATTTCAGTTCCACCACTGGCGCAGGGAGCCAGGAGCCCAGGTGTTGAAAAGGGCAAAGAGAAGATGTGTATTTATCTCTGATATATTCTAAGAAATTATAAACTGCAAACCAACATCAAACAACGAGGAAGATGAAATGCTTAAACACTGATGAAGTGCAAAGCTCAGCAGAGAGAAATGGCATTGAAGGGAAATGGAAAATGTTTGATGTCAGGTTAATGTATGCTACCATCTGGAAATAAGAGCAATAAAAAACCAACATGGAAGAGAGAGTAAGTTTAAAAACTAATCAAGAAAAAGAAACTGGCATATAAAAAACAAGATGTCATCTGTTACAGAGAATGGATAGAAGTCACATCTATCTCACACTCAGGGAATAAGGAAAACTGAAAGCCTATTCTGATAACATACTGTCGTGGAAATGGGCTATGCCAGGACATCTGGAAGTTTCTGGGGGCCACAGCTGATAAATTCTCATCATAATGCTAGTCTCCATCTGACAGGTGAAAGAGCCTTCCCATATTCCACTGACTACGTGAGCCTGCAGCCTCTTGCAACAACCAAGTCTGTAAGGAAGAACAATTCCAGTGTAACAATACAAGTGTGCAAACACTCAGCAGCAGCTCAGACCACAGCATGGCTTCCCACAGCACTCTGTCCTGCTGAGCACATTTGCTATCCTCTTACCCCAGTAGGAGGAAGCACAGCTGTGTATCTCAGCTCTGGCTACAGATCAGCAGTGACAGGGGAAGGTGCAGCTCTCCTGTGTCCTCCTCAAAGCTAGTGCAAAAGCTCTGCTTGCTGATGGTCTCTGAGCACAGGCTGGAGTAGTGGCAAGAGCAGAGGAAAGATGTGCAGGAGAGGAGGTACAACTGCATGCACAGCTGGTGGCCTGCATCTGGGGTCTAACTCAAACCAGATCAGGGTGGGGTATGGGTTGCCTCTCAAAGCAGGAGGATACAATGTGGCTGTCCAATTTGCAAATGATAAAAAGATACAAAACCAGCATCCCCCATCCCCAACTCCCACCTGGAGTTACACAAACCAGAATCAACAAGAGCTCTATCTAGGCCTTTCTAACCAATTTTCTTTCCTGGTATATTGCAGAAGGTATGATACACACAGTCCTGAACATCTTGGCTTTCCCATTCATTTTTGACTCGTCACAAATACAGGAAACATTTGTGCCTATAAACTGTCAGATCACTCCCCATGGGATCTGCAGTGTCATGAATTCATCTAGTTAATCTATTTGCTTTAGCAGCTGTGTAGGACATTCTTATTCACTGTCTATAAAGTCATTGCAAGTTGTATCTCACTTGTATTCAGAGTTCTCTTTAACTGAAAATATCTCACTTACATTTGTTATCAAATTTTCATCACCAACCTTCCATTGTCTCCCAAAACAATCTCATTTTCTGCTGTTGCTCTCCTCCCATTAAAATAAGTAATACCACACCACATTTTTGCTATTTTTATATTCATACCTGCATCTGAAAAAGCAATTTTACGTTGGCAAAGGCCTGAGTCCAATCCACTTGCTGGTTATAACACACTGTGACACAGCAGTATGTGACATCTACTGAGAAATACAAATGTCAGAAGTGGAGTCAAAAAGTGAAGACTGGGCACAGAGGCATGTAGCAAAAGGCAGTAATGCCTTTACTAAAAGCTAATTAGGATGAAGAAGAAAACCATAGCACTGTTCTCTTTTGTGTTAACATGCATGCTTCTCAACAATCTTCCTTCCAATTGAAACCACAACCACAGTGCAGTGAGTGGGACATTTGAAAATCAAAATACATGTGACCAAGCAAATCATAAAGAGACCCCTAGGTGAGCAAACTCCTGTGATATCTTCCACCACAGTGCTTAAGATTTGTAGCTCTTCCATTGAGCCCACAGAGGTGACCCTTCCCCTCAACTATAAGAAGCTTTTCGTTTCAGGTTTATAGCAGTATACAGGTAGAAGTGAGCTTACAATCCCAAACTTCAAAAGAAATTACATCCATGAGAGAGATTTTCTTAAGCTGTATATGCAGGTCACCAGATTCCTGGAGAAAAAGTCAATTTTATTAATTTTATTAAAATGCAGTATACAGCCTTTTACCTTCAATATGCAGGGAAGCCAGGTCATCAGGCAGAAAATAAAAGGCAGCAGCATAGTGTCCAATGCCATGGCAATATCAACTTCTCTTAACCTGACAAAGAGTTAAGGACCAAACATCTCACAATTATCTGTTCTTCTAAGCAAAATGTTAATTGAATGAAACATATACACTATAAGCAGGCAGTATTCCCACAGGAGACCAGAATAACAGAATTCTGTCACATAAGCAGCTGATATCAAGTCTCCCTACTCATTTGGTTTCTTTCCTGAAAAGACACAGTGTGGGAAATCTCTCAGCCTCCAACTGACAAGAAATAGTTTGTTTAGTCCTTCTATTCCTCCTCTACTGGGCTGGTATTCACTGGCTTTGAGAGTGACTCCACAAAATACACATAATACAAAACCAATGGCATTCTACGTTTTTCTTTGCAAGATCATATGATCCAAGCCAACATTTCTATAATGTTTTCTCTAAATTCTCAGGGGACAAAAAAAAAAGGGTATTAATCTCAAAGAAGATCTATCACCTTGTCTTGATAACATTGTAAACTGTTGCCAAAAGGAAAGGGTCTTATCTTCCTCCTGATGTTTCCTATTAGGATTAGCTTCCAGTCCCCTCTTTAAAGAAAATGAAAGGGCATTTTCTTTTGTTTTGCTAAATAAGCACTTTATTCTCATCACATCAGACTTATTTTTAGAATATTTGAATGGAATATCTTTGTCGGTTGCTACTTTATAAATAGAGGTTGCCAAGGAAGGAACAGTAGCTGCTTTTCCTTAAGCAACAGTGGCAAAAAAAAAAAAAAAAAGAAACAGCAGATGATTTCTTAGTAGAAACAGCAGACTAAAAGTAGCATTTTTCTTCTACTGTGGTATTTCAAAAACATACAAATTCCATCCCTCTAGTTTGTCTTTTACAGTTGTAGACATGTTCACTCCCTTGTTTTTGGATTATTTGCCTACTTCAGAGCAATCCTAGGAATTCCTGGCTCAAGGATCTTGCATTCAGAACCACATTAAAGTTTGCCACCAAGACGACAAGTTCCCTGTACCTGCAAAATGTATGATTTAGGTTTAACTTTGGTATGTAGGAAGAAATTTGTCAGAAAAAAGATTTGGTTTCTTATTTTTGTTTATTTATTTTGCTGTGAACATAGTCAAATGAGAACACCGGTGCTAAAAATTTGGTTTTGGGGACTCAAGTTCTTTACTGGGGCTTCTACAGCCCCATTTTAGAGCATGGATTCAGTAATTCTTCAGGAAGCTGACTGCTGCACACTGTTCTGGCTGTAGTCACTAGGGGAAGATATTAAAACAGCAGACCTACTCTAGGGAAAAAAAAAAAGAAAGGCTTGGGACTTGTCCACACAGGGGACAATTCAAGATGGTTTATCTGAATTAGCTAGAGATTTGGTGTGGATTAGTTAGAATCAAATAAAACCTCTGGGTGTAAACTTTTGTTCAGAATTAAATTGTCCTAATTAAATTAGATTAACCTACTTCCAAATGTTTTACACAGCTAGTGACAACAGACCAGAGTAGAAGGCATGAAAGGGTATCTAAAATGGTCTGCTGCTGAACACAGCCGTGCTCCCCTTACGTCTCACGAATATCACATCTCACAGCAGAACGTGGTATCAAGAGCTGACAACTGGAACGGAAGAAATTGAGTTCAAGGACACGACAGGCAGAGAACTGGATGTCAGTTCTCAGAGAACGTGCAGCTGGAGCCCAGGCAGGCTGGATAGCTGCTTCCAGCTACAGCAATCACCAAACGCCTGGATCATGGCATGGTTACAGACAAGTGCGAGCTAAGCACCTTGGAAGGCTTAATGACACCTTGCTTACCTCCAGCTTGACGAGGAGAGCATCAGCAGACACAGGGGCCAAGTTTCATGCAGGAATATGCTGCACTTCCTAAGATTCTCTACAGAGAAAGAACAAGCTCCAGTACTGACCACGGAACCAAGTACCTAATCCTCCCTGTTGGAAGGGGACTGAGGCTTCAGGATGAGGCAAATACAGGCAGCTTAGTGTGAGTAACAAACCTGTTAAGAGTCCTACCTTGGTCTGGCAACTTGGCAGGTGCTGGGCAAAAACCAGGCTTATCAGTCACACGAGGGCTTCAGTTCCCACCCTGGCAGGGTCTTTCTGGGGTGTTCACAGTATCTTCTTCCCTGAACATCAGGTCAAACCTGGAAATCCTAAGAAGCTTTATCAGCCATTTTCACATAGAAGAGGATGACAAAAAGGCAACACTGTGTTACACTGGAAAGTCCCTAGTGGCCCATAGCAAGTGTAAAGCTTTCACAACCCTAGGCATGTGGCAGAAGTTCAAGTGGCAGAGAGACTGCAGGTATTTGCTTTGCTTTCCTTGCTGGAAATCCCTGAAAATCAAAAGGCCTAGAAAGTGGAGGAGAAGGCCAAAGGCTGAAACCATACTAAGTCCTTCTTTAGCTTTCCCCTGACTCCAGCTGCAGTCATGCTCATGGTGCACTTCATGATCTGTCCAGTCTCTCAGAGGTACTTGAGGAGAGAAAAAAACTTTCATGTTGCTGCACAGCAGGAAAACCCAGTATGCTGGGGTTGAGGCAGCTGTCAGAGGCAGAGCTGGGTAAAAATGCTCTTGATGTGCCTGCAGGGAGGTGCTGTAGGACAGAGAGGTCTGGAGGTCTGCTCACCCTTCTGCCTGCAAATGCTCCTGAATGTCCCCAAGGCCGATGCTATGCAGATGGCCAGGGATGTATTTGACCAAAACAGACTCAGTTTATCTGCTCCTAAAATGTAATGCACTCTGCTTTCTGATGGCAAGCCTTAGAAATACCAAAATTAGACTTCAGGAGAGTATAAAAAGCTCCCTGCTAACATAATGTGCAAATGGACTGCTGCACTTACTGTGATCTTGGGCAGCAACAAAATTAGAAGGCAACAGCAAACAGCAAAGAAAATTGCAGCTAAAAAATACCAACATCACCCTCTTTTAATATATATTGTTAAAATTAACATTTTTAAAAGCTGAAGAAATGTGAGCCCGGATGCTATCAGTGGATGTCTTATGCAGTTCCTGATTATAGACAAACAGCAGAATCCATATAAGAGAATCTAAAATGGTATGGATAGGAGCCCAGCTGGTGTCCCCATATGCCTTAGAAATTCCATTTTTAGGAACACAGCAGCATATAACATTAGGGATGGTTCTCAAACATCTCATTTATAAATAGAGCAGAGCTGTTTCACTGAAGTACACACGGAAAAGGTCCACAAGAATAATAAAATCAGTTGCATTCAAAACGAGTGAAATGGTTCAACTATGCTGTTTTCCGTAGGAACCACTCTGTACCAGAATATTCCCTGAATGAGGAATAATGCTTGCTCATCAGTGGGGTTTTTTTTAAAGCAATCACCAAAAAGCCATTTTAGTAAAAACGTGCCAGCTTACTTTTGTTTTGGCAAACTGTTCCTACTTAAAGCTTTTTTGGGTCCAGAATGGAAGAGGTAAAGCCCAAACTTCAGGGCAGCAGAGAGTTACAGATGCAGGAGGGCAAATTCTTGCCACTTCTGAAGATCAGTCAAAGCAGTGTCTGGAGCTGGTCCACATTCTGGGGAGAGTCCTTGCCCAACAGGCTGTGGACCCTGCCATACAGCTCTTCCTCTCCCGCTTTTCAAGTTCACCAGAACCACCTCTAAGGTCATTAACTGTGACTTCTAAGGGAAGGTCATTAACCGTGGGGATTCCTGGTTAATTGAGAAAATACGTTACCAAATGCAATTCACATAAAATCACAATCTCATTACAGGCACACTATCAACCAAAATATATGTAAACCAGACATCTAAAAAATAACACTACATATGAATGAAAAATTATTTTATTTAAAAATACATTATACAGCAGAGTGTCTCTCTTTTTGTTTTCTCACTGCTGGTTCACAGAGATAATATGATAAATTTAACCCAAATATTTGACTGGGAAAGATCCTGAGAAAGAGACCAGTTACAAGCTGATGATATACAGTACACTGAAAAAGAGTCATCTCTTTTAACATAAAAGAATTTCTTGGTAATCTTATAAATCAGATATAAAAAATGCAGATTTGCTACCATGCAAAAATGAGTGAAGATTTCATTTAAATCTGCACACAGAGAAATCATTAGTACCTTGGAACCTAACTAGCTAGACTAAGAGCAGGGTAAGTGAGCTTAACACGGTGATACAAACTTTGGATCTACTACAATTTTGTAAACACAGTTGATAGTCTAATAAAGGTGGATTTTCAATCATCTAAGTAACCTAGTAGCTAAGGACTCTATTCTAGGTTTTTTCTCCCCACAGATATATTTCTTCAATCTCTTAATTCTCAGCTTAGCACAATGACTTTGTGGCATATGCTCTATTGCACTCAGAGACGACTTGGCCTTGCCCTGTTTGCCAAGCACTCTTTAGGTAGTTGTATTTTAGTGAAAGCAGAGGTTAGAACAAAAATTAAAAGCAGGTATTACCTGATGACTATGTGAGAATGATTTAAAATTCATCATAGAAAAAATATACCTGATTCTACATCCTTGTGTTTCAAACATACTCTAACAATGATTAATGCACAGGAAATAAATACACTGAACTCTGGAAAATTTAAGGCCTAAAATGCTCAACAGCCTACACTGACCAATAGTATTCTCCATGTTTCTATAGTGCTAGCATTTTATCAGCTCTTGCCAGAGGGAAACTTTCTGGCAGATGTTGAGAATGTCTTCAGTATTTACAATATTCAGATCCATTTGGTGCTCAATTTTTATAGGACAGCTTCACTATGAATAGTCAGCAGGACTCTTCCAAAGGGGAGGCTTAATCTGAATATTTACAGCAATAACAGATATGGTAACATTGGCTGACGTTGAAGAAAAATCAATTCATCAACACCACGCTGATTGGCAGAGGATTTTTTTTTTTTTCTTTTAAGAATATGAGCCTCAAGCACAAACAAAGATAAAAAACTTTGTAGAGAAAAAGTCTGCCTGTCCTGGTCACTTAGGCTGAAAAGAAAAAAAAATATTAATTGAGCCATTTTGGTTTTTCCATGAGTTTTCCATGAAAATGGAGAGTAGAAACTCAGATGAACTTTTCTCACTAAGCTGGTGACCCTCTTCTTATCTTAGCACCCATTCTCCCAGCATAGTATCAGGGAGTACAATAACCATGAGAAGATGCAGGCTGCCATGAATAATTTGTTTAAATGATTTGTGAATAGCACGGCTTCCCATCAGATATGCTAAGCTAAGAACGGAGCCCTTCACTTTTCATGGGATATCATTAGTAATAAAGAATATATCAAAGATCAAACTTTCTATATTATTCTCATTTCTTGTAACCTAGATACATATATGTCATCCAAGACATTCAAGAACTACAAAACAACAATTCAACTACAATTATGTCAGGAAAATATCCAAATAAATAAACTTTTAATTATGATACAATACTTATTACAGTAAAAATTGGCATTTTTTTCTTTTCAAAAGCAGAAGCACCAGTCTTACATATAACATACTGTTTGAATGATATCTTACATGGAATACAGCGTAATACAATGTGCAAACAGCATTTTCATACAGAACATAATATTTGCTAGTTTTTATACACTGAAATTGCCTCAAATGGAAACAAGTTCATGCTGAATTAAAAATGTAGATTTTAAAAATCAAAGTTAAATCAAAATACAGAGTACTGTTGGAATAGGTACATGAACCATTGAAAACAAGGAGAAGCCAAAATAGAAGGTAATGTCAGATAATTAGTGCTCAGTTTGTCCCATTCCATCATAAAAGTAAACAGTTAATATTTTTGCTAGAAAGTAAAGTGACGTTCTAATATTTAAGAATTCTTCAAAATGTCGGTATCATTTTAGTGATGTAAAAATCAAGTCAGAAATAGGACTTCTAAAAATTCCTTATTTTTGATACACTGCAAATATCATGTGTGGGCTGTGAAAAGAGATGAAGTCCAATGGAGTGAATAGACATCAGCGTCAACATCATGTGACTTCTGCAAAGGCCGTGATGTGGTTCTACAAGTTAAAGGAAAAACAAACAGATAAAAACCACAAAACCACACAGATAGACAGCAGTCACCATTGTGAATGCTTTTGCTTCCTGTGCTTGAAGGGCAGCCTCGTACCTGGAAACTATTGCACGATAATATAAATAAAACTGATTTTCACTGCAGTGCTCTCACTCACTCTCATAGCAATTCTTAAATGCTGAAAGACTGGATAGGGAAGTATGCTGAACAAAGTAATTATGTGTGATGGTTCTATTATATTTTAATTTTAGATGGTTTTGGTTTGTTCTAAAGTAAGTTTAATTTTAAATTACAGGTGAATAGTTGAGTTAACTGTACTTTTATTGCTATGTTCTTCATATTTGAAAACAAAACTCCTAGAAATTAAAATGACAGTTTCTGACAGATTATAATACTCTATTTCGGTGTAAATATATTTTTAATATCCAGTTTTAAAGATTGTTTTCTCTCCATGAGCTCAACGGCACTGAATCAAGTATCAAAATGCTTGAAATCAAGTGGCATTTGGCAGTTAAGAACTCGTATTCAAATTTTTTTTTTCAGAATCACCAGTGTCCAGTTGCAATCTAAGAGCATTTTCCTCTTTCCTTCAATGGAATGATTCTTAAGGAACACTGAGATGTTCCTTGGAACATGAACATTCTATGTGCAACTCTACAACCCTGCAGCATCCCAAAGTGCTTGGCTACTTTTTCATACCTGAACCTAAGCAAGTGACTCTGCAGACATCTGAAGGGGAGGGCAACCACAGAGTCATGTGCAGGATCATATTTCCCTTTGGCACACAGTACCCTTGACTGCCATTTTTTTACAAAACACTTTTTTGTAAAAAAAAATATTTTTTTTACAAAACATGCAGTGGTGAAATAAGTAAAGGGACCTTGATGTTAAGCCATGTGTTTGTTCCCAAGCACAAAAATGCACAGAGGGTAAAACACCAAGCAAAGCACTGTGTATTTTTCTCACCACTTTGCCTCCTGGGGCAGATTCAACACAGAAGAGAGGAAATGTGAGCTGAAGAGGGGGGGATGTGGATAACCTGGGGAGAGTGGGACCTTCCTTTTTTTGCTTAAGGGAAGTCCTTCAGAAAATCTCTTATCACACAGCATAAAATGTGTTGGAGTGCAACAATGCTCACCATGTAAGTTTCTGTTTCTCAGTTCTTCTTTAAACTGCCTGAACATTTGTCTATCAGTCTGAGAAGGGGAGATGGGCAGGCATCTTTTCACATTTGAGAGAGGAAATTAGAAATACTTTGATTGGAGAGCTGCCCCTTATGCCCCCATCTCCAAGCCAGGCAGCTTTGCTCCCTCTCTCACTGTGCCGTAACTGTACTGTGTCCAGGGGGAGAAGCTCTCTTCCACCTCCCCTACCATATGCATTTTAGCTCTAGCAATGTTCTTGCTGTATTTTATGACAGCTTGCATAAAAGAACACCATTTAACCACAAGCATCTATGTATATTCTTCCCCAAAACAGAATTTATTTATTTTAAATAAACAACAATTCTTAAATCATAGCCAGATTTAAAAAAATCATTAGGAAAAAAAAGAGTCAAGTTTCTGTGAAAAAGTTCTCAGTAAAAAACAGAAATAAATGTTATTGCTTGTAGATTTTTATTTGGCAGAAGAAATGCAAAATCAGAAATTCCTAATTAAAATAAAAAAATCAACTCCAAGCATCTTGTTTGGCTCGCCATCTTCTGTTTTGAGTATAAAGAGGATGAGATGATACAGAGGGGAAACTCAGTGACTCTGGAGTTGCTGTGAGGCTATAATGACATTTTCTTCATAGTATTTACTTTATTTTATTTACTTAGACCTCAAAAGTCATCTCGGCAACTTATCCTCAGTCTAAAATTATTCACTTTTTTCATAAGTAAGATGGTCTAACAATGAGGAATTGGAGGGAATAAAAGAATTCCTCTTTATTTTAATCAATTCTTTCAAGTCCTGCTACATGCCATCTCTGTCTCTAAGCGACACATTTGTCTGTGATGCAGAGAACCAAATGCTCTTTCATGTGGCATTAATTCAAGAGTGGATAACGATTTCTTGGGAAAGGAGAATCTGGTTCACACTCTTGCCAGCTATACTTCCAAAATGAGCAGGTCACCATCCTGGGAAGATGTGCAGAGCATGGGATATAATAACAGAGAAGAAAATCCTCCTTCCTCAATAAGGCCTCAAAGAGAACTGCTAGGCTGCTGATCACGGACCTATTGATTTGGACCCTACTGAAGGCCTGTCCATTCATTTCCAATGGACTCAGCAGGGTGATGCATAACTAGGTCAAAATTAATCACTTGCTGATGGCAAGAATCACTGATACAGATTCATGCAACTGTCTGGTTACTCGTGCCTTTTCATCCTATCGTCTCAGGCAAAACTAAAATAAGCTTTGCTGAGACTCTGCAGAAAAAAAACCCAAACAAACAGCATCCCTCTGGAATAACTACATTTCAACTCTTTTGCTTCTGCTTGGATTTGCTGTGACAAGGGTCAGAGTGAGATACTAACTACTGTCAGCAAACAGATTCACACAAATGCAGGAAGACAAGCAAAAAAACCATGCACAAGACCTCAGCTTCTCCAACTCCATGGGAAATTATTTTCCCTGGAGTTCTCAAAAGTTTCAGAAGTGCTGAGGGTCTGCTCAATGGCAGCAGTCTCACAGGCAGGCAGACCAGCATTGTAGCATCCAGTCTAAGAGGACAGTACCAGGCTGGTGAGCAAAGCATGCATTCTAAATGTGCTCTCACACCACTAAAAAAAAGGAAAGCCAAAGGCTAAGCCTTGAGTGCAGGTTTCTGGGGGAAATGATCCACACCTGTAAATCTTCTGTTAATTTTTAATTAATTCTGTTGATAAGTAGTGCTGTAACATTAAAGCATTGAAAAAATACATTAAACTTTTTGTGATTTGCAGTTTTCATTATATATATTAAATATTTTTAGCCTTTTTTTTTTTTTTGCTTTCTTCTTGTCAATACAGCTAGAAACATTCAAAAATAGCCATCATCCTAAAGAGATGATTTTTCCATTTTTGAAAACAGGAATTTGTAAATTGTAATTTTTCCCACAGCAGAGTTTGTTAAACAGAAAAATACTACTGTAGTACTTTAGGCAAATGATAATTGATCGAACAATACTAATAATGTTATCATACAGGTCTCAGAGTTAGCAGAGGGTATTTCCTGCTCTTACTGGAGAAATGAGTTTTGGCAGACACAAGTGCAGGGCAGTGCCCTGCCCCCGCAGCCCTGCACGGAAGGCGGGCAGTGCCCAGCCGGACACGCTCACTCTGCACACACACACACACACACACACACACACACACGCCATTCATTATTGCCTCAGCGGCAGCGGCTCACAGCGCTCCGGCCCTGACAGCCACCAGAACCACCTAAGGAGGCGTGCCTTGAGGGAGCTTCCTCGCAAAGCATCTTCTGGGCTGGGACTAATGCCTCGATTCTGTAGCACCTACAATATGTACGTTTGAGGAGGTCACACTGAATATACTGTTCCACTTGCCATGTTTAAGTATCACTTTATCTGAGCATTAGATGTAGTGATCACCGTTTGCATTCAATCAGAAATAATTCTTGTACAATCCCCCAGAAGCAGATTTAAGCAGAAGAGCAGGACATGAATACAAATTCAAATGCTTGACATTGAAACAAAACTGCTTATGATTTCTTATGAGCTGACTCTCCTAGGTATGTGTTTGTGGTGTGTGTGTGAAGCAATGTTGCATTGTATCTCCTTTAACAGACTGTATTATGAAGAGAGAACAATTATGCCAAAAACTGCCTACAAGCTGATGTAAGTACATGGCCTCTCATCAGACCATCCTGGAGAAAAAAGTATGGACACCTACAGATGCTTTTGGACATCAAACACTACCAAATACAAGTATTTCGAGACCTCTCAACTGAAATATTTTGTCCAACAGAAATGGACACAACCCTCTCCCTCATCTGCCCATAGTATGATGACCTTTTTGTGTTTTGCCTTTAGCTGTGAGCTCAGTGAGAGGTGATTTCCCTGGAGATCTGCAGGGAGCTGGCCGGGTTCCCTAGGCCATGCTGCTGTGTGCACACCAGGGCACATAACAATTGAAGACTTGGTACCAACACGCTTAAGATCAAGAAAAATGCAGTAACATTGAGAATTAAAATTTTCTGACATTGTGAAGAAGGTATTTTGTGTCTCGTGACTAATCAAGATGGAGTAAATAGAAAAAAAAATGCTCATTAAATTCTGAAGAGGAAAGCTTTCCCAGTCTTCAAAATACTAGCAGAATTCATTGCAATATCTACACTTACTATTGCTGTAATGTTTTATTACCATCATTACCTTACACATACACAACAGAACAATAATTACTGTGTCAAACCCAAGAAGATTTCTGAGACAGTTAATCCTGATAGTCACTAAAAACTGATATGATGGGCAACAAGAATGTCACATATTGCGAGAGCAATTCCAAATACTTATGACCATTAAAACTTGGAAATGGCAGAAGGAGAGAGCACCTAATCTCTCTCTTTTGAGTTCAGTCATGCTGGATAGTCAGTCCTACAGGGGAGTATAAGAAACTTCATTGTAACAAGGAACAGTGACTGTGTTTAGGAAGGTTTGGGCACTGCTGACAGAAGCAGCAGTATGAAGGAATGCCAAGCAGAACCTCGGGGAATAAATGCAGTTTAGCTGTCAAACAGAGCACTGCCAAGAACCCACTGTGCAAATAAGCAATACTGAATAGCTACAGAAGCACTGATAATCACACACAGTAATTATCTCATCTGACAGGAGATGAACCATGGTGCATCTCCGAACCCAATGCTGCCTTCTGAAACCCTCTATCTCAGTCCTTTATCTACTGCCTCCATTAGTCCTGAGATGCTCCATGTTGTATTTGATTTTTTCAAAGCTAGAATACTTATTAAAAATAAATAAGACTAGCAGAATCATAAGCTACTACATGATGGGTAGGAAACCTCTGTAAGCTCTGGCCAATTTCAGGCGACTTTTGCAAGAAATAATGTCAGTCTCCCCTGAAACAGGAAACATAGTTTGTGACTGCACTTTCATGAAGCTGAACCTTCAAACCCTTTCAGGTACTATCCAGAATATCCCCATTTCTCAGTAATTCCTGCAAAAGAACAGGACTCTCTAACCTTGACTGTGGTAGGATGAGAGCTTCCTCTCTGTAGGAGACTGCCATCTAACTGAAACACCAACTGACTTGTAAGAGATGAAAAAGGTCAGAGACAGAAGACAAAAAGAAGCAGATGGGTGAGTGATGAGGTTTCTTGGCTTTCATTCTTCTCATTAATTTTGAGGATGACTATAGTTAAGGTAAAAGCACTAAGTCTGCACAGCTGAGCAGGCTCTGGGAAAGATCCTTCAAGGAGACACTGCACCTACAGCTTATTTTGCCTGCATGGGTACCCAGGCAGAACAGCTACATCATCTGCATGCACCACAATGAAACAGAAGTGTCATGCAAAGAGTGATCTAACCTTGTCACTAAGCAGCAGCAGCTCAGTTTGGAGTATTACAAGAACTTATGCTATTTAAGTGCACTTCAAATGCAGCTAGACCTCCACTAAAGCTCAGACAGTGGCAGCACAGTGAGCATGCCAGGAGCAGTTGTTCTCCATGGACAAAGCACTGGAATAGCAAGCGGCAGATCTGGGAACAGCAAAGTAAGGTGCTTCTGGGTCTGTATGATGCATCATGTGCTTACTCCTTTAGGGGTGAATTTATTACCAAATAGCAGTGAGTGGGGTCCTATCTGGCAGGCATTTCTAATGAAGTCATTCTTTAAGGCAGGAGTTTGTAATTGCTTGCTCCCAGATACCTATCTAGTTACTATTTTCTAGTACCAGTAACATAGTTGAATTGCTTCCCACTTGCACTGCCTTAGCCTTTGATAACTTCAGACAGTCAGGATTTGTGCTACTCCCAGTAGCTAACTTCTGACAGTAATCTGTTTTTAATACTGGTACAGGAGCTTGCAGACTGAAAATAAGGAAAAATAGTTTTAAAATAAGCAAAATTTAAATCTATGTGCATTCAGAATATTAAACTGGAACAGTCCTAACTGAAATGTAGTGAAAAGTAACTTGTGCCTAAAGAAGGAAGAGGCAAATAGCCCACAAATTATTTAGCATCATTCTCTTTCCACTAGAGAACAACTTATGTAAAATAGGGAGTTAAAAAGCAAAGACTAATTCAAGAATTCTTGTAGCAATGGTAGTTAATTGAGATTAGCTAACTTAATTTAGACCTTAGTTCCCTGAAGTATTATACTTAATGTCTTTTATTTAACAGTGTCTGTCTTCTATCTAAAACTTTAGATTGAACAAAAAAACTTAGATTAAAAAAAAAAAGTTAAAATATCCATAGAAACTCAAAACCTAAAGCACTCACATGTAACTAACGTCTTCATCAATTATTTGCTAATTCAATTTTAAACTTTCTAGAAGTAGAAACAGAAGCAAGCATTTCCAAGCAATTAGTAAATTCTTCACCTTATTGTCCTTGCATCCCATCCTCTCTGTCTGAAAAGGAGAATGGCATTGCAACACCAACAAAGATGAACCCATAAAATGGGATCTCTGCAAGTGGTATCACTTTGTGGTCAGCCCCCAGTTTAATTATCTAGAGAGAATTTGAATGACAGCAAATAGCTTCCATCTACTGCCACAAGAATATGGGTTCAGAAGGAAAGAAGCTCATTCATATAATAGAGCCCTGGGCAGCTCACAAATGGCAGTGGTTATCCTCAAGCAGAGCAAACATTCCTGCCACCATCCTCCCACACTCTCCCATAGCTTTCCCCACAGCATCTCAAACTAGGCCAACTCTCAGGAAAATAACATTGTTGATCATGAGTGAGAGGTTCTCAAACCAGGTGGAAACATGAAGTTAGCATGAAATCTTTATCCACAGGAAAAAAAAAAAAATTCAATATCCAGAAAATGTATACTTTTACCTATGATGGCTTTTGAGCCACAGAAAATGTTTCTATTGCATGGGAGCCTAACATGTAAATAAAACATGCTCTTATTAATATGGTATGTTCTAGGCCAGCTGACAACTTGTTTTGACATTTTACAGAAAGTTTACTGAATGGATTATTTTGAAGATACACATTCATCATCTAAATGCTTGTTCAAGCAAATGAGAGACTGACCTCTTTATGACAAGATATTAGTGGAAGTAACTGAGACATATTTGGTTCAAAAAAGACATGTTAGACTATTCTGAAAATAAATCTTCTTTCCCTTCAAGGAAAGGAAGAAAAAACCCAGGACTAGCAGCAGTTGTTCTTCTTACTAAAGGACAACTTCCACCACTTTCAAGTGAATAAGACAGATTGAGAAGTGGTTGAAATCCTTTCTTCTGTTTAACATGAAAAAAAATTATCAGAATTAATCTGGAACTAAAAGAATACCACAGAAAAATACTTTTCATGCCCTACCCAGTGTAGAATTGCTTACTATCTTCAAATATGGGGATAACTGAATAGATTTTAATAAATAATGATAGACAAAGTCATTAGAAAAAGTAAGTCTTCCTTTAAAGTTTGCATTACTAGTTCAAGGTTTCCCCTTGGTAAAAATGTCTAAAATATTTTCTGCATTTGGTTATGCTATTTATTTCAGTATTTGTTTGCTCATAATTAGACAATCTTAGCTAACACATAGTACAACATCATCTTCAAAAATATAAATGGTCATCACAGTAAACTAAAATAAATTTCATTGTGATACTTAAGCAAAAAGTCTTGGCATACCCAGGAGACTCTCGCTAGCATGTCCTAGTCTAAAATCTGCTGTGCTCTGACAGGGAATCACAGGGTCATGCAGCTCCTGTGCAGCCCATTGCTACTCTGTGGGTGCCCTGCCCTGGGGCTAGCATGTGTCTGATGACAAGCCCCACAGCTGATGCAGAAGGGACTCCATCCCATGCTCCACACTAGCCTGAGGACATACCACAAACAAACAGGGTAAATGCCACTTGTATATGAATTGGAAAGCCCCTTGGTCCAGAGGTTAGACTTTCTTTCTAAGCATTCTAAGAACTTTCTATGTTCTGTGGACTATCAGGCAGAGTATTAATCACATTTACTTGAGGAACACAAGGGAAGAGGACCTCAGATCTACTCAGCCTGACTCCATGGGCTTAGCAGCAGCTATGGCAGTGAAATGATGACATGAAGAGCCTCCCAAGGGATGTCACTGAATTAAATTTTCCTTCTTTCTCCTTCACCAACACGTTTCTTTATTTTAAATCTGATTACCTTGGCACTCTTGTCAGAATAGTTTGTGATCATCCTTTCAGGAAAGCTACATTTTATTAATTTTTTTTTTTTTAAAAAGTCAGACGTTACCTTTTCTAAAGGGCTTTCTACTCTGGGTATGCTGATCATGGGCATCTGGGTCAGGTTATCCAGATGAGAATGTTCATGTTCTGGCTGACGTCCTCTGAAGTTATTTACCACACAAACAACCTAGAAGGGATTAGAAAATAAACAGAATGCCTAAGAAACAACTCCTTTCTTCAGGCTTTGATCCTGACAATTATCATTATGCAGAAATGACACCAGCTTTAGTCACAGCTTTACAGTAGAAACACTGAAATGTGAAGTTCATGTTTTACAGAAAATCCTTAATTAATATTTCAAGACAAAAGACTTTCTACCAATTTATTGGTACATGCAGCATTTAAGAACCAAAAAAACCTCTTATCTAAAAGAAAATCCATTACTGAAGCTGCATAATAGAACACCAATTATTATCATTGTCATGACGAGATGTCTTGCAGCATCACATGGCATTAAACTCCTGGGAAGGCCAGTGCCATCTCAGTTTTGATCAGCAAAGTCTTCCTCAAATGAAGAGTAATAGAGGGAATAAAAAGGCAAGGACCATGCCCAAGTCTGAATGTAACTTCAAATCTGCTCAGGGTAGCTGATTCTCACACACTGTGTTAGAAATGTGATGTGTAACTTTGTCCTTCTACTAATTCCAACACTCAGCTGAGCAGCAACATTTGCCACCTGCATTTTCTTCAAAACACAACTAAATTTGATGTCATGCTACTCAAAGGAGTTTATGCAACATACATGACAAAATATGAGAATAAATGCTGGGACAGATTTCCTCTCTGTTCTCTTTTATCAATTTAGGGTCATGAACAGAATAGAAAAACCTAAATGCAAACAACCAAATGTAGCTCCTGGACACCTTATGTGGAAGGGAACGTTTGGAAATGCAAGCAGATGTATTTTAAAGGTGACTTGCAGCTACCCCTGCATGTCTAGAGGAGTTAAAACACCTACCCCAGCCATCCCTGGGGGTGTTCTCAGCCAAGCCATGCTTTCAAACCCAGGATCTTGAGACCAAGACCCTGTGATCCAAGAGTCAGGTTCAAAAGTGTTTTCATGGGGAAAAAATTCAAAGGTGTACTTATTGTATTATTACAAGCTGCCAGGCAGACAAACCTACAGACATTAAACAGCAGTGACTGTTCTATTCTATAGTCTTGCACTGCAGATATTAGTGAAGATGATTAATAGATTAGAATAGTTTTATGACACAGACAGTAGTCATTGGCAACTGCAATTAACTATCTGGTTTTGGAACACAGCTCCAGAAAAGGAAAAGGCTAAACAAAGACTTTTTGATACAGAATCATATGAAATTTCAACATAAACCTGAATCACTATGAAATAAAGTCATTAGTGCTACTGTAAAGCCAGTGAAACAAATACTACCTCTTCTCTGATCAGTGTGGGTACCACTATACTGAATTTAATACTTTATACATGAACTAAAAACTAAGTCTTATTCTGAGGAATACATACTTCCTGCAAGTGGGCCTTGCTGCAAAAATTACTGTTTGAAATGCTACAATCTGGTTTACATGGAAGTCAAAAGAGACAACTGGATCAGTCCTTTCTTCACATTTCTGAGTGTATGCAAATATTACTAAGGAAACTGATGACTAATTAAAAAACCTAAGAAACATGTCTTTTGTTATGTAGTTATCTGAAGGCTTTTTTAGAGATACAAACTTATACATTGATTTTTTTTTCAAACAGAAGTGACACAGACACACACTTACCAAAAATACTGCTATAGATATTCCAATTACAAATCCTGCTATTACATCTGACCAGTGGTTTCGATACTCTGCTACTCTGTTGATTCCAGTAAGGAAGGCCAAGCACATTAAACCCAAACACAGAACAGGTTTTGCAAGCCTTGTTCCTCTGGCTTTCACGGTGTTGGTGATATACATCTGCAAATTAAAAATGAAGAAAGTGACTGATGGATATCTCCCAGTAATTGGTGAATAAAAGCTCTATATTTTATTTAAATAGACTCTGTGTATTTGGTGCTTTTTTTCCAGACTGGGGGAAGGGTATAAAGAAACTAGGGGGTAGAGTAGTAGATAAAGTCATCACACTCTTTTCCAACGTATATAGAAAAAGAATCAGACCATACAGCAAAATTGCATTTTATATTAACCTGAAAAGCCTACAGAAAATCAGGCAAATTGGACAATCCTATCTGATTACTCTCAGTCTGTACATTTATTTATTAATGCATAGAAGAGACTGATTTTTCACTGTGCAATGTTGACAGTAACAGAGAAAGATCTTTACCCTGAAATACTATTAGTACAAGCTGCCAGGCAGAGTAAGAAAGGGAATACATAAAGATCTTGTTTTTATTAGCAAAAATCTTTCTTCCTTATACACCACTTCTTCCTGTGACTAATTAGTGATTTGTCAAAAATCAGTGAAAGGGTAAAAAACCAGTGTCAAAGAGCAGTGGAAATTGAACTGAATGCCAGTGTCTGCTTTTACAAATCTACTGTAAAGCTTCAACCAGTGCTGAACTACTACAACCCCGTGCTTCACACAAAGAAATGTAAATGCTGCAGGTTTTATGCATCAGACTGAGAAATCCATTTGCCTTGCTGCAGTCTAATTCTCCCAGTGCCGAGTGAAAAGCAGTGCCTGATAGCAGAGCAGCTCCTCTGCCCTAAGAGTGCATTAGTGACTACCAGGTTTAACTTTCCAAGCTCTGATGAGACAATGGAAGAAATCAATACCAAATATTTGATTTTCCATTCTCTTGAATCCTGGTCTTCAGACCACTTGGAACACCCCTCCTCTCCACCCTCCAAAAAAAACCAACTTATAGTTCAACTAACAAGATTTTTGACAAAAGAAGTTTCTACTCTCTGCAGAAGTTGTTTCTGTAATTAAACCATTGAAACCCTAAATCTTCAAATTTTAAACAGGATTTAAGGTTTTGAACTGAAGAATGCAAGTATTTCCTATGGAGTTTCACTAGAGATTCCAAGTTTGTAATTCCATCACCTTGACCTGCAAAGGAAAACAGATGAGTCTGCATTGAAAAACCAGTACCACTTCTTTGGCCAACAAATAGGCAGTCTGTTGGGTTTGTTTGGGGGTTTTTTGTACTGTCTGAAACTTCAGTGGAATTTATCAGGGAACCAGTTTATGAAGTGCTGTAATAATCCAGCCAAGAAGCAGTTTTGAAAGTGTGGTTACAGTTACAATAAATTAAGTGAAGAAGTAGTGGTCAGCACTTGTCCAAAAAGAGCAACATCTGACAGTAATTTTGTTTGAAACACTAGAGAAAGATCCATGGCTTAGAGGATGAATAAAATAAATAAAATAACATCAGAGAAATGCAACACACAAACCTTCAGTGTAATTTACACAACGAACAGGAAATTTGTAGAAAGATTTCCACCAATTCAGACAGAGCAAAGGTTTGGAAAAAAGAAGTTTTGGGTTTATCTCCAAGCCACATTCTCCTCTCTTCTCCCTAGAACATTGTACTTTTTCAAGCTGATTTCAGTGAGTTACTCTTACCATGTGGAAAAGTGATAAGAGAACTGCAACTTTAATTTCCAGCTTTCTGGCCCCACTGGTTTTCTTCAAGCTATAGACAGAGTATTGCACACTGAATTAACTCAGCAGCCATGTATTTTAGTGAGTCTCATTGCTCTCCTGGATACTACCACCATTATCCACATTCGCACTGCATGGTAGGACACCTGGTGCTAGGAAAAACACTGGAATATTCTTAATACACAATAAGAAAATCAAATTTCAAGTACAGCTGGATGAGGTTGACACAGGGGAGATAGCAGGAAGCTATTTCACATTTAATTCTGTATTGTGTTATATTAAATTGAAATGACTACTGAGATGGAAAAACCTGATTGTTTAAGGCAAGTCATGGTGACATATTTCAGTTATCTATAACAACTATCTGGTCATAGCCTAAGAAGATTATCTCAATTTTTAATAATAGTACAAAAATTGATTCTGCAGTACTGCAATCAGTATTAAAAATTTCAACATTTTTAATAAAAAGCTGAACCCAAAAAATGTTCTGCATAAAATCCTGTGAATGATTTTACTACCAAGCATGTCCTTCAAATCCCTATTTACAGCACTGAGGAAAAACAACCACAGATTCATGCTGTGCCTCACATGAGTAGAGACCTCCACTGGCTGAGTCCCCTCCTTATATGAGCAGTCATAGCCCAGTTCATTATTCAAAGTAACCTGAGGGTTCTGCCAGCACAGGTACCATTTCTACCTTTTCTTTAAAGAACAGGTACCATTCCTGTAAGGAATAGCATTATATTACAACACAAGAGAATCAGTAAAAACAGGCCAAACTTTCCTGAAACACTGAGACAAAAAGTCTGTATGTGCAAAACTTTATATAGCAAATACAGCTTCCTCCAAGGCAGGATTCATAGACACACGTTTTTAAACTTGGCCTCTTGCACCTCTAGTATAATATATTAACACAGTCAACTGTATCAATATATTAATAACTGTGTTAATTAATAATCGAAGACCTGATTTACACCAAGAATAAAATATAATTAAGCAGCTGTTTTCTTCTTGATTCTGGTACAAAAACTATAAACCAGCACACTCAGTAACTGACAAAGAATAAACAATTTGAAAAGATGACAGGATGCTTCACTTACTTTTAATATGTATTAAATGCAGTTTCAGCAAAGGAAAGTAGCTCAGTGATTTAAAACATTAGTAAGAATGAACAACAATGTAACTTTTTACATGGCTAACAATGTTTACTGAACATCTCCATTCCTTTTAAGAAAAAAAATTGGGAGAGAAGTTTTCTAATGAAAGAAAACTTAAATTAGTCAACAGCAGAGATTTTGTATGTAGGTCAAGGATTGATACAGCAGTTAAAATTAATATAGCAGGCTGCACAGTCTTCTACAACACCAGAACAGCAGTAAAACTTATCTTGAAGAACTTCTGCTATTGCTGTTCCTTTTTCCTGAAATAAGATTTTAGTATTAAAATATATAGAGCTGTCACCAGTAAGCAGACACAGGCAGAGAGTCATGTAAGGAGGTGGATTGTTATCTGATTACAAAATATAACAATATTTACTGGATTTTTAGAAAAACACAAACATTTGACATTCAGTCTTCAAAATACCAGAAGTGAAGCTGTAAGAGAATCTCATAAATTGAATGAAAACCTTTAACTGAAGTGGGTGAATTTGAAAGAAATGATCACCATCATCATCAAAGACAAAGCAAGCTACCTGTGAGGTTTCTGATGTGACTGGCTCAGGCCATAGCGTTAGGAACAATCACAGCCTTGGCATTTAGCTTGTACTGGGAAAGTACTTCAAAAGTGCCAGGTTGCAAGTCTCATGTGAAATTTGTCCTAAATCCAGTACAAATAACACCATTGCAAAACAAGCTAAGAAAAGCACAGGAACTGCGTGTAAAGTGCAGGACAAAGTGGATTCCTGGGCTATGCTGCAAGCTTTTTCTAGGCATCTTTCAGCTATCTTTAGGCCCACCCACACCAACATCCAGGCACACAAACACAGGTGTAACAGGTCTCAGAATCCCATTTTAGTTACACTGGAGCTACACATCAGGCTGGGTGCTCCAGCCAGGAGGGAAGATAATTGTCCCTGCTGATTTCATCAGCCTGGGGCCCAGGGATGCAGGTAAGAAGATCCCTTCTGCGTCTGCTATTTCATTCCTCCCCGATTTAGATGGCCTGGGAGACTGACAAAGACCATTCCATCAGTGGGCAGTGAATAATGATTCATAAGGAAAGAAGAACAATGAAGAAGAAATCATTGTACAGGCACCCATCCCAGGCAGCACTTCAAACATAAACTATCTCATGTTTTCTTTTGTTTTTACAATATGCTAGCATTAAAGAAATAATCTTGAACTATTTAAGTAATGTAAGTAATGTTATAAATGTTCCAGCCAATGAATTTTCAATATTCATCAGACCTACAAGAAAAGAGACACTCATATCAAAAAGCCGAAAAAATAGTGAGCTATAAACAGGTTCAGTGTTTAGTTAGAATCCTGTTTGACAATCTGAAATCTTTTCAGCTTCCTTTGGTAATAATTAATGGGTCAAACTATTTCTAGAGCAAACCACAGTCATATTCTCAAATCATCTGGGTCTTTCTGCAACTGTCCACTGAAGATTTCTTTTAGTGTTTCTGAAACCTCCTCCAGCTTTCTCTGTATGTTTTGATCTAATTATTTACGACCCTAGACAAAAATTAGTTTTCAAAGTCAGGGGCTGGCTTGGCAAAAGGAAAAGAAAGCTCTAGAATTCTGGACCTTACTATTAGTTTTCCCACTATAAGCTCCCCACAGCTCTAACTGTAAAACAACTGCAGAAGGAAAGAGGTATCTTTCACTGTACCAAGACCGTAAGAGATACCTATTACAGAGGGTGTTTACTTGAGGAACTGAACTGTAATGAAGAACTGACTGACATGAAATTTACAGAGGTCTTCAGATAAATTCCTAGATCAAATGGTAATATTATTTTATTATTTGGTCTGAAAGAAACCAATGCAGGCAATACGTGAAGCTCATGGCATATGTTTTATTATCAGTATTGAGGGATACTTGCTGCACAGATACTGAAAAGAAATTCCACATTCCTAGCACTGTCCCTGAAAGGTAGTCAGAAGAATCCTTTAATTTTCTAACAAAAAATGGACAACAAAGTCAATTCAATGAGGTGGCTCTGCTAGTCCTTTTCCTCCTGAACACTCCCTTAAGTCTGTCTGAGAGGCCTATCATGCCTTCACCAGCTGCCCATTCAATCTAGCAGGCACTTAAAGACAAAGGACAGGTGAGACTAGACCTTACACCTACAATGGATCAAGGAGTGACACTAAGGAAAATGTCACCATGTTGCCAGCACTGTTACCCAGACTGTCTTGTTGTCTTTTCCCAGTGACTTATAAACTAAAGAGCAAAATCAAAGCAGCAAAATGCCAGGAGCAAGAGCCTTGAAGAAAACATGATCATGGGCCAAAGAAAAGCTCTGCAGAGAGGGAAAATTATTTGTGGGCTTTAAAATCTGCTATTTCTGTCTGAAGTCATAATCGAGGCCAAGGGTTCACAGTGCAAAGCAACAAAAGCTGCCTACAGACTTAAGGGCCATGTCAACTTTCAAGACATGAAGCCTGTTCCTCTACAATTACAAACCCAAAGCAAGTCTGAAATGTGTGCAGTAACACAAAGTTCAAACACTACCCTACCCAACTGCTTCTGCAATGCAATAAGAACAACAAAAAAAAAAAAGGGCAAAATTTTATAGAATGAATTAAAATTTCCCTTAAACTGCAGTTAGCAATGACCAATCCCCTAGGTCTGCAGTATCAAAGGACAACTGTTAGTCACAAGTCTTAAATCTATGGGAATAGGCTGACTAAATCTTCATGTATCACTCTGAAATCCTACCAAAAAAAGGACCCATGACTTCCACTTCCTGTGTCTCAGTTGTGGAAAACACCCCAAGTATGTGCATACTTTGCTGCTTCAAAACTTACCTCTAATTGTCCAAGCTGTGTCAGCTTATGCATATCAAAATGTGGCTTATACAATTATATACTGTTTAATAAAGCTGCAGTGTTTGCCTAAATAGCTATGTAGCAAATATTGTTCCAGCTGAGAAAGGGTGAGTTGTGACACTGATAGGAAATGAAAGCAGATGCAGTCAACTCCTTAACTCAACCAAAACCAAACCAGAGATCTCCAATGAGATCAGAACAGACACCTAAGGAAAAATCCAGGCACCAGCAAGATTAATTAGAGATTTCACAAAAGATTTACAGTAGTTCACTTTGAAAACACTGGTACACTGGAAAGAATGAACCTGAAAGTCTGAAAAAGAAAGGCAATGCATCATTCAGTGCATCTGTGTTTGGAGCAGGGTAGAGAAAACACCTAACCACAGCACTGCCATTCAACATCCCCAATGCATAAGTCTCTCTTGAAAGGCAGTGGAAGTAAGGGAGGCAAACACTACAAAGCTCTAAATATTAGCAAAACAACTGTTTGAAAATGCTGTACTTTCAAGCAGGAGGGGAATTCTGAGTTACCATAGCAGCCACCCACTCTCAAAAGAGGGGAGAGGGGAAAAATGGAAGACTCAAGAACTGAGATGAAAAAAGAAGCTATTGTTAACAAGACAATATGCAGAGATGCTAGGTGATAAGGACACGGCTGCACTTAAATGGAATGAGATAGGGGAATTATTAAATAAAGTATAGGCTTCATTTCTAAATTGGTTGATTGGTGAAATCACACAAGTCTAAAACCATTTATTTCACCACCTCAGAGGACAAGGACCCTCGGGTCAGCTCTTTGTGTACTTTTTTTTTCCTTTAAGCTGGTTTTGCTTTGTGCACAGCTGGCTGAAATATCCAAGGAGGATTCCATCCATAACAATCTCTCCCTCTCTCCAAAATTTCTGCTAACCAAAAAGAAAGCACATTTTGTACCCAAGATTATATGCTAACGAAACAGTGAGTAATATATGGAGGTCTTTATGTCCATGCTCTCAATAACTGTTGTAGCATGGCTCAATACAAAGACTAGGCTACTGTTTTAAATCTTCTACTCCAGTGAACAGTGATGAGAAAAATGTTACTTAGGGCCAACTATCCTGATAAACATCATGGCAGTGTAAGGTCATGACCCCAATATTGGAACATTTTTTTTCCCTTGGAGTACAATAAACAGTATTTTTAGCTTCAGTCATGCAACAGGATTTAACAAAAAAAACCAACCCCAAAACAACAAACCTGCCAATATTGTAACAAGGAGCTACTATAGGAACTTGACAGTAGTTTATAGTGCTTTAGTTAAATGATAGCAGTGTCAAGCACCATGCAGCAGTACAGTAATGACATAGGATATATTAATTTCTATAGTTACTGAAAGAGTAAACAGTAATGAAATGGATCTCAGCATCTTTAATTTTTTATATTGTTAACTGTATATTGACCACAGACAAGGTTTGCATAAAGCATTCTTGCTCATGTCAAAAGCCACTTATATTCAGTATTAAACCTTACTGATGTCTACTTTTTGTTTTTAAAATATATTATTAATACTATTTTACTTTCTGCTTTGCCATAGCTGAATACCTGGTTTCCTAGTTACTCTGACTCGTGGCAACAATGGAAATCCAACTCTACAGATGGATGAGAAAAATAGGAGGAATTAAAATGAAAAATTCTGAGTATTTTCTAAAATAGCTTGCATCAAACTTAGAGTGTTTCATCCTTAGATATCTCCCCAAATAAAGACAATACTAGTAGAAGACTTATACTTGCCTCAAGTTAGCAGAGAATATTATTGTTCATTTCTTATTTGCAAACACTTGCCTGCACTAACAGATGATCAACATCTCTCAAACAGACATTGCTCACAAGGAACCTGGTAAATGTTACCATCAGTGCTGCACATTTTAAGCAACTGGTTCTAAAACCCTGTGCAGAAGCACTGAGATGACACACTGTCTGTGGATGGGGCTGGGATCTTTGCCATGTTGTCAAGTATCAGTTTCCAGATCAACCAGAAACTAAAAGGTGGCTCACTGATATGTGCTCAAAAGCAACACACACTCACACACGTGTATATCTACATGTGCATATATGCACATACACACATCTATGTTCAAAATACAGAGGGAATGTAAGGGCTGACTCCTGCAAGGAGCACAAAGGTGCACACACCTGCCTAGCTTCCCACTGACACTATGAAGGCAGCCCTGGGCTCACCCAAAGGCAGAGGGCTGTGATTACCAGCACAGGTGAGGTAAGACACTCCTGTACGCACGTGCTGGGGAGAATTTGTCCCCAGCAAAGGAACAAGATGTGCTTGCTCCTGCTTAAGACTAGAATGACATGCACTCCAAACTAAGCCAGAGTTACTTGAGTGAGATTAAATGGTGACTCTTCCTCTCCCTTGCCCCTCCACAACCTATACAACAGCTCTGATCCAGGCAGTAAAAACGAGGTTTTATCCCAGCACTGTTCATTACTCCCTGTAAAAGAGAGGAGAGAGGGGGAAAAAAGGGTGGATTGTCTTGTAGCCCACTTCACTGCATAACAAGAGCCAAACTGACTTTGCATGAGGTACCTAGAAATACCAATTCTGCTACCAAGAGACACACAGGAATCTTTAGAGACATGCAGAGATCAGACATACATATAGTTCACCCTTCTGCTTCACCTCACCAAAGAATATGGCCATGTGTGATTCTACTGATTCTGCACTGGGTTAAAACACAGAGAGGTACCACTACCAGTCAGAGGAAATTCCAACCCTTATTCCTTAGCACCCAGCAAAGGATTGTCCCACACACTCTGGAAATGGGGAAAAAGTAAACCAAACCCTTTACGGACAACCTGCCCTCTCTTAGCATTGTCTTGGCTTTAAAGGCTCAGAACCACTACACCTTGTCAGAATTAACCCCAATGAATCATTCTCACAGAAGGCTTGCATGAAGAAAATCAGCCAGCTTTGGGCCTTATCTTCTGCCCATTCCTCCCTCCTCCCCCCTCACAGTGCCAGCCATTTGCTCTCAAAAAGGTGGTGATATTAAATAATATAATATACTTACAGCCAGATACATAGCTGCATATATGCTTAGTGCTGCTTCTTTGGATGGGAAAGTCTTTCTGGCTTTCATGATAAGGTCTGGATTTCCAGTACAGGCATGTACGCCACTGATGAATTGTGTATACTGTTTACATCCAAGTGCTGTGTAGTTGGGTTTACAAAGTGCAAGGAAATGGGGTGCAAGATTCCCTGTTACTACTTGTCCAGCATTTACAAAGATGTCCGTAGCAAACAGTCCGAATGCGTAAATTCCTAAAGAGGGAAACAAAGAGTTAAATTTCCTGACAATTTATAGTATTTATCACAGCAATATACCAGCTTCTTCCATTCAGGAACATGAAAAGTCCTCCCATGTACTGTACCCTAAAAAGCATGGCTCATGCTGGAGACGGTATTTCCCTACAAAATATTTCCCTGCAGCAGCAACACTGCAACGTACCCACACACCTGATGTCTCTCCCATCTTTCATGGGAACGCCCACCCCTTGTGCAAGTAGCCTGCTTTCCTAGGCCCAGTGGCCATGCATATCTCCCCTGTTTGGGGTAGCTGGCTTTACTGTTCACTAAACAGAAGTGACAGAGGGAAATTCTTCACCTGATAAATCTGCTTGAAAACCAAGGCAAGACTCTGATGGAAAAGTAACTTGGGACGTTGTAACACAAACTGGACAAACTTTTTTTCCCCTTGCAGCTGTAAAGTACTGAATAATTCAATATTGCCATGCACCAGTTGTCTTCATTTGCTTGCTACTGGGTAAATCTCTATGCACAGCATATTCATCACAGTATCAACACAGTGAGCTAAAGGTTTATATATTTGAGGAACTACTTATGCTAAAGAGTTTTTTTAATCAGACATACCAGCAAAGCATTAAGCACATGTACTCATTCATTAGAATATAAATGCATGTATCTGATTACTTAAAAGAAAACAGATTTCTGCTATTCTGAGGTCCCTCTCTATCCTTTTGTAAATAGAAAATGAGCTCTGGAAGAACATGCAAACACAGCAGCCTGACCGGCAGGCAAAGCCTGTGGGTGCTTGTTCCAATTCCACCTGAGCTATAGATTTCCTCCTGTATTTCCATGGGCAAATCACTGTACCTTTCCCATACTCCACTGTGGTTATAGGGGTGAGTTCTGGCAAATCCCAATTTCATGGGGCACTATGAGGAATTTAATGGATTAGCATCACAGCAGACATAATTCCACAGAAACATACATTGATGCAGGGCAGGTTTTTTTCTTAGCAAAGTGAGAAGACCCGGGGTGATTTCTGGGATCCTGGCTGGTCAGCAATGTCACACTAATGTTAATTCCTCCCAAGATGCTAGACTCTGATGAACAGCACATTGTGCCTGGCTATGTCACTTCACAGAAGGGCCTTTCAGGCAGTCCCTGTGCACAACACAGGTGGACACATCACTCTGGGGAACATAATGGGTAGCGATGCCTTGTCGGCTGAAACAGCAGAGAGGCCTTTGTTCACTTCTGCCACCCCTACCAAATCTATTTTGCTTCTTTGAGGAAGGAAGGGACCACTTAGTGGGAAGAAAACTCCGGCACTGATTACACAGAGAGGAACTGGAGTGGGAGGAGCGCCTCATCATCACTCCCCACCTCCTCCAAACCTACACAAGACAGTCTCCTTACCCGGAGGAATCACACTCTGGGAAGGCAGACGCAGTTGTTACACAAACACTGCAAACACAGACACAGCTGCACTGCCCTCCCTCCCTCCCTCTGCGACTGGGGCACACAGCAGGATTAGCTGCCCCAAGGCTTCATTCCTCCAGCTGTTTCCTTCAGATGCAACCATGAGAGAGAAGCAAACAGCAGAATTGAGCCCTGCTATGGCATCCCTACATGTATTAAAAAGCAACATCTGGAAATGTTCAATACACATTTTGAGTGGTGGGATTTATCCCTCCAAATACATTTAGAACAAACTAAGTAGAAAAGATGACATCTCATATCTACTCAAGTCAATGGGGGAGCTTCAGCCAAAACCAATGTAGCATGGATTCTTTCTACCAGAGAAACAGTTTTCTGCTAGAGACTATAATACAATATCCAGGCTAAGAAAGCAGCTAAATTGGCTTGGCTTCAAACACACATTAATATCCCAATGTCTTCAACTTTGGTGTGGGTGCTTACTATCAGCTATAGATATGGCACAAGGACATCATATTTCTCCACTTCAGGCCTGCTGATTGTTTTTCCCCCCAGTTTTTTCTACTTTAACTGCTGTTGTTGCAACTGCTTTTTAATCCAAACTTCCAAAAAGCTTCAATTGCTACCTAAAAGGAAAACTGCACCTGAGTTATGACTATGTGTGAAATGTTATATGGCTATCAGAATATTTTCCCCAGGTCAAAATTAAGACATAATTGATCACTCTCACCATTCAGAAAATGGAAGCAGTAATTTTGCTCATACCAAGGAATCTGATGGTCCTGCGCACCAGTGGATTTATGTAACAACAGTCTCCAGTTAATATTGTTTTCTCTTGGTTTTCAAAATCCTTTGTAGCTAACTGTAGACAAAAGACTGCAGTTTCTCCAACGATAATCTTAGGGGAGGAGAAAAAAAGGGGAGAGAAATGGTGCATCAGATTACAGCAAGTAAAATACACTAATATTACAGAGACAGACATCTCATCTTAAAGAAACAAGACCAAACCAGCACAAAAGACAGCATAAGTGAATCAAGTTCTGTACATTAATCTTCTTATGAGGGAAATATGCCTTATGGCCTGCTTTACTTTATTTGCCTTAAAAGAGAATAAATTATTACAACCAGGATTTGTAGTCGACATAACATAACCTAGTTTTCAGGATGAGGGGAAAGAGAAAGAAATCTATTAGTTCAAGAACAACAGATCACATAATGCACAAGATCTGCACCAAAGTACAGGACTAATCCTGGAAGATGCTGAACATTTCAGTTCCCACATGGCATCACTGACACTCAGCACTTAGCAGGGTTGAGCTTTAAATTTTGTACTATGATAGAGAGAAAGGGGAAAAAAATCACAACAGAGATTATTGATGTGAACCTCTGTTCACCTCAGAGGTTTGGTTTGCTAGGAGGTACTTAACAGGATTCACATTGAACTGTGAATCACATTGTGCTAGCTGAGTTTATGAAGTCCTGCTTTAGCTCTGTTCCTCCTGCTTGAACAAAGTGTCACTACTGATATTTTAACATTAAGAATGGCCTGTTTCACACTCACCCCACCAAAATAAATAAAATAAATAAAATCCTCATGTCTACATATCATTCACATTATGGTTGGCAAAAAAACATAAAAATCACCAAATGAGAAAAAATATATTTTGAATGTAACGAAGCATGACCTTTAATTTATTCACTACAGTTACGATAGCCAAAGCCAAGACTTTAAGCAGGTATCTATCTAAAGCTATGACTGTGAAGCTTTATGGCAGGGATAACCGAAAAGCAGAGCAGAAGGATCAAATACTGACCACTGGATTCTAACCTTGATTCACTGTGGGACCTACAGGCAAGGCCCTTCCACTCCTCTACATGAATAAATTAAAGCTTATTGACAAGTACATCACACTTTGATCAACAAGAATGAAGACTACCAAAGTGAAATCTTAATACTCCACAAATACAAGCAATAATGCCACCAAGTCTGATTAATTGCTGAGGTTTTTCTAAACCTTTGCCCTAACGGGAAAACAGAAATCTTTTCATATATCACAACAGGTCTAAACAGTTCTACAAAATAAATAAAATAATCTGTGGGCTAGCTCATGTGCACATTTTGTTGTCAAAAAGAAGGATGCAAGTAATGACCTTCCTAGGTTGTTTGTAGATTATGCAGATACCCTTGGGCTAAATTGTGGAGAAAAAGTGTTACTTAAAAATAATGTGGCACAAGCAACAAATACAAGAGGCAAGTATGTAAAGAACAAAATTTAATTTTTCACCTAAACAGTCATTATCTTTTACTTTAGACTGGCTTCAGATCATAGTGGAATTATTAGATAAAACAGAAATTTCGGTACCTGAATTAACAAATATCCTCTCTCTATTGTGATGCAAGCAAATTTTCAGTCCAGTGAAGCAGAATTTCTTCATCTATAATTAGTAAATGATCAGTGTACATGAAAAATAATTCAACCTTGAATTCAAGATCATCCAAATTATGAGAAGAAGAATTCAACCCAGTGATCCCTATAGCTCTCATGAAAAAACACACCAAAAATATCAGTTTTAACGTGATTCATAAAGGTGAGAACAGAGACACTAATATTTTACTGTGAGTCACAGTAATGGTTTTCTTTCCTCTCAAGGACTAGGCAACCTGAAGAGTCAGATTCTGCCTTTAATTCTTTCTGCCAAACTCAATAGATTTCAGTAAAATTTTCACAGATTTTGAAACTCCATGAACGAGCAGAATTCAGCCCAAAAGAAGCATCTGTGATATACAGGGCTCAACCTTTTGCAAGAACACCAAGAGTGCCAGCAAGCTCAACTCTCCAGCTCTGAGCAGAGACTGAATCTGCTGATCTAAAAATAAAGGTTCTCTTCTTGGCTGGTAGGGAAGCTGGGGTTTACTAAAGAGAGAACTGCTTGTGCAGTTATAGCAAAGGAGATCCTCACTTCCAGCAATGTCTTCATCAGCTGCATCTAGATCTTTGCTGCTGCCAACAGTTTTTCCTTTTCACATTTCCTCTCTTTGCTGGTGACCTGTATGAAGAAAAGCTGTTCCGAGAATAGCAGCATTCAAGTTCTTAGCTGAACAAGAATACTTTAAGGGTGGACACGTAGGTGCAAGGGCCAGAAGGATGTGGAATTCGGCTAAAGACAAAACTTCTACTACAGAAGGCCTAGTGCTCTACTGTCGGAAGCAATGAGAGTCATTGAGCACACAAGGCATTCATCTCTATGCTTCTGTGGATTCGCTTCGATAGAATCCTTCTAGAATTTGGCAATAAATACAGGTTCTTTATTTTTCTGTACTGGCAGCTCAGCTAAAGCTGTTCTCCTTCCTCCATCCTTCAGTACAAGCACTGCTCATTTCAATAATCAGCCTATTGATGTTTAAGAAATGGAAGAAAAATCCTTTTCAATCTCAATAAATCCCAGAAGAAATTCTGCTTCCAATGCAATTCCTTCCCCTTCTTCTCTCCAGCACCACTGGCAATAATCAGCTCTACAGGGCACAGGAAAAGGAGAGCAATATTCCCCCTGCACTTTACAGCATTTTGCTGGTATATTCCTGGAAGGAGCAATTTCTGTATTCCTGCTGGCACAGGAACCACCATTACCCCATCCACTGCATATGCAAGTTGTAACCAGCCAACAAATGACATTTAATTTAACAGAATTATTTGTGTACTTCTTCTCTAAGTCTTGGGGCAAAAGTTTTTGGAACATTCCAAAACTGGCAGTGAAAGATTGAAATGGAGAATCTGAATGTTCTGACAACATAAATACCTGGACAAAACTACACAAATTCAGGTATATAAATACGATTGCAGTGAAACAGAGAGGATATTAGAAGCATCTTATGCTAACAGGGTCATACTACTTTAGATCACTGTACATATTTCCCAAAGGTACGTATTAAAATCCTTAGCTCACAGATATTCTAACAGTTGTTAAAAGCAGGGGAGGCCATCCTTGCCTAAGGCCATCCTTCCATTTTGACATACAGCTACAGCAAATAAAGTATAAGGAAAAGAACAATTTTCATCTGAAGTCTAGCAGTACAAAGTGCAGGCTCTCCAGTACTCTGAAGAACATATGTCTAAACAACTTGTACAGTCCTTAGATAAAAACACAAGTGTACATAAGTGTTGCAACAAGGAACAAGACAAGAATGATCATTTACTCTTATGGAAGCACATAAAAAATATTAACCCAGCAAAAATTAAATTACCAAAGTTCTTGGAACTATCTCCATGGCAATCATATCCTGTCTGTGATGTGACAATCTATTTGACAGTCAGGAACAGAATTTGAGAGGGATGAGATCTAAAATTAATATTTCTTCTTGTTTCACCTCTTAACTCCATAATAATACACTAGCTGATTGATTTCATGGTATGTTTATACTAGTAATACATTTTTGCATTTATTGCCATCCACCTAAGACCTGTCCCTTTCCTTATTTTCTTCTCAGGATTCTTATAACATTTTGCACACATTCCCTACACTGATTCCTTCCTCTCAAGTAGGTCCAGGTTTTTTCTGTATTAGTCATTTTTCTGAATTCAGGCAAGTTGTGCCTAGTTTTAGCACTGCATGTCAATTTAAAAATCTAATTTTTCCTTCCATCCAGTATATTCTTAACTTGGTTCTAAATTCTGCGTTCTTTTCAACTCGAAATGTCAAGCCTGACTCATTCCAAATATTAGAGCTAGAGCAGCTCTGATATTGTTGATTTTCCATAAACATTGTTGACTCCATAAACAAACTTCCCCTAGTGTCTCCTGTGGTTTACAACAGCCAGCACCTATATAAATAAATGACCTTAAATCTGCACTTCTTAAAATACTAATGAGGTTTACTTTATGACCTACATTCTCATATATTTCACGTAACTCCCTATAAAGCCCCAAGACTCAAGAGAGACTTAAATATTCATTTGCATGACAAGATATCTGAGGGTACGTGAATATGGTTAAACAAGATAAATCCTGAAATGTAAGGCTGATAATCTCTATTTGGGATAAGGAAAAAAAAAATCTATGTATGCAGTCATAGACCATTCCAGCTAACACCTACTTTAGGCTACACAAATGTTCAAGAAATATTTCACACAGACTAGGGAATGTCACAGAATACACGATTCCCTCCCTGCCAATTCTCAAGGTTATGCTGTAACTACAGCAACCACTCAGATAGATGAGTAACACTGAAAAGTGGTTACTGCATTGAAAAAACCACTAAATATTCATACATGTGCTCAACTCATCAAGTTAAGAAGAGCATTTTACAATACTGTGCATTTCTCTTCTGACTTCACTTCATTCATTGTGTTTCTCCTATTTGGGCATGACTTGAACAGTAACCAAGGCTTCTATGAGACCATCTTCAAGAAATAACCTTGGGGGAATTAGCATCTCAGGCAGTTCATAGCTCTGCTTTTCTCTCTAGAATCAACTTCCTTGTTCCTCCTTATCAGGCAAGAAGGGAACGATTTATGTATCTCTAGGAAAATTGTTATCAATTAAATTGCATGGCCTCGCTATTCCTTTCTCTTATGACTTCCCACTAAGTGTGGTGCAGATCTCTTCTAAAAATATGGCTTCTATACGCTTTGTTATTCCCACACTAAAAGTCTTTTTAACTTTTGAGACCATGGGCTATTCCTGGCCTATTTCCTCTTTAAAAATGCCATCCATGTACCAATGAGCATAGTGGCCTCAGAGTCTGGGAAATCCAGCAGCATAAACCTTGGCCTTTAGTGATGCTGAAAGTAAAGCTCCACTCTTCACTTGAAGCTAAAATTGTTGAGTGAGGTGACAGCCCTGGCAGGAAAAGCAGCAACAGTATTTCCAGCAGTAGCAATTTCAAGCTCATTATGCAGAGCTTTCCCTTGAGGCCATTTTCTTTGTGTTTTTCTTGTTCTCATTGCTTCTTGCTTGCTTAAACTGACAGCAAATGCCCTGGTCAATTTTCAGAGAAGTATATTTTTTATGGTAACAAATGACCACTACTTTTGCAGAAAATGAAAAAATAAATCCTAGATAAATCTGTGTGGTATTGATTAAATACAAAATATCCTCTCTTGCATTCAGCATGGGGATATAGGACCATACTGCATAGAAGCTTCTAAAGGTCTACAGAAAAGATGTGAAAAGAAAATTGCTTTTCTGGAGAAAGATTTTGAAAAAATACTCTGCCTTTTTGAGTCTGTAAATTTTGTCTTAAAAATATGTACTCCCCATATTTTTTTGAGAAAATACTAAAATTTAATATTTTGGTCATGTCCATTTACAAAATAAAAACAGCAGTAAAAGATTATATATCTAATAGTGAAATATCATCTGCTTTACTTATTTCTCTGTAGGGTGGATATGACTATATTCTACTAAACAGTAATGTTACTTCTGACAGAAACAAATATTCTTTATTGCCCTTTTAAATGCATTGTAGACATTCTCAGTATGTAACAATGGTAAAGGCTGCTCTCTTCACAAAGACTTTACTGGTATTTGAAAGCAAGAGGCACACAATAACCAAGCATTTATAAGCAAGAAGCCAGAAATGAACCACACGAGAACATAGCCACAGAGACATGGACAACTTCATCATTCACTGAATTATCTTCATTCATTACCATGAGCGGGGAAAAAAATGAAATATTCTGAAGTAGAGTTTCTTCAGAGCTTCCTTTTTCCCTTAACTGAGCAATTGATGGTGTATGCAAATGGCATCTCCTCTGGAGCCCATCTGTGGTGTCCAACAGGCAAAGCCTCCGCAGAGCAGCACTAGGGCTGAAATCATGCGATGCCAGAGCAAAGGCTGGTTATGTATAAGGTCATTTAGAGAACCAGTTACCAGGACCTGCTGTTCCAAGGTAATTAAGAGAAGGCCTCGTGCCATCAGCAGAGGGCCAGCCCACAGCCGGTGGCACAGGAGAGCAAGGCCTTGCACGGTGCTGGATGCTCTGGGACTGAGGCGGGTGTTGGGCACACAGCCCAGGGCTGTGCCTGCTGTCTTGGGATTATGGAACCAAAAATGTGTATTCTATTTCATCTGCTGAAAGCAGTTGGGGAAATATTCTTCTTTATCTCTTGTAACTCTGGGAGGAGGGGGGCAGCCAACTGTTAAAACCAGGTGGGGCATTGTTTCTTATCTCTTTCACCGCCAGTCCTCCCTCCAGGGAGATATCTTCTGCTAATGGGCCATTAAGACACCCCTAAAAGCACACATCCCCAAAGCAGAACATCCACAGTCCATCATCCTATTGTGAGATGCTGCACCCAGTGGGGGGAGCCAACCATTCCTACCTGGACAAAACTGAGACGTAGGAACAGAAGGTGTCTGGCTTCACCCGATTACCGGAGGAAGACTGGACCCCTTCTCACCATCACTGGACCCCTTTCTCTCAGGATCATCTCTACTTCAACAGAACCACATCTGCCACTCCAGTAGGACTCACTTTTGGACTGCTTCCAATACCCTGACCAACAGGGTGTCAGGTTGTAGCTCTGACTCTGTCAGGGTTCTCCAAAATTGTTGTTTGTTTGTTTGCTTGTTTGGTTGGGTGGTTTTGTTTTCTACTACATTTGTATTGTTAATATTCCTAGTAAAGAACTGTTATTCCTATTCCCAAATCTTTGCCTGAAAGCCCTTAATTGCAAAATTATAATTTGGTGGGAGTGAGGGGTTTACATTCTCTATTCTAAGGGAAACTCCAGCTTTCCCTGGTAGATACCTGTCTTTCCAAACCAAGACACCCGCCCTGCCGGGCTCCCCCTCCACACTGAGCTCTGCACTCAGCCCGCTCCACCCGCTGTGTTTGCCATTACAGCTCCTGCTCCTGCCTGCTGAACCTTTCCCACCACTGGGAGATGAAGAACATGCAGCTGCTCTGCACTGCAGCTCTCCAGGCGACTGGAAATGGCCAGGACATGAGGAAAACCTGCTCAGGAATGCCAATGTGGCAGTCTGGGGGCCAAGTAAATGTCTGGCACCTGGCTCTGAAACTATCTAACCACTGGCAGTTTTACAATACTGACACAAGTATTGTTGCTGAACACATTGCAAGAGATAGTAGATAAGAGACATTCATGAGAATTCTTGCCTATGTATCAAGCTTTTCTAATTTTAAAAAAATAATATCAAAAAACCAGGGAAAAACTGTTAATCTAGAGGAAATCTCTACATCTAAAAAAAAACCCCTAGTAAATGGTGAGAGGAAGAGAAAAAAATTAATTCAAAACTGCCTTCTAAGGACATACATTCACATTTCAAATGGTGAAGTTACTTTAGGCTCAAATACTGCAGATAAGGTTATTATCAGAAATTCTTACAATTTTTAAATTGTTCTCATTTTCTTTTCACAAAAACCAAGGATGCCATTATGCAAAGTTTCCAAACTCCACAGTATACAAACACACACCTCCTTAGGAAAATGAGTTGTAATATGACCAGATATCAACTGATTTTAGTCTCCTGATCTCTGATGGATACATGAAAAAGGTTGTTGTTAAATATAATTATTTCCTGAAGGAGTTTGAAAAATAATTCTACATTATATTTCCTTTTTCTCAAACACTTAACATCAACCTTTAAAATACTGCGGTATTTGTGAAGGAAAAACAAAATGTTCAAAGCTCTATGATTCATCTTCTCTATTAGAAGATGGATTTTATATATGTTCATCTCTGCACTCAGCTCTGTCAAGGAAGTCTTCCACTGGACTTCAAGTGACACATGTGGAAAAAACTGGTTCTTTATGACCTGGCCTTGGTGGATCCCTTTGTTTCTTCACTAGCCAAGAAAACTGTACATTGTTCTGTCTGTTGAGGCAGATTGGTGTCCTAACCCTTCCTGCATATTGAAAATATGATTCCGTGATAAACACAATACCAATGCATCTGACACCCATACCAATGATCATTTCCAACAGCAATGTTACTTTATATTATAAGTCTTAGGTGATCTATGCAACTGCGCTTTTCTACCCAGGACGAACATTCAATTGCAAAATTCAGCATAAACGGTCTTTCATCCCTGTTTGAATAAAATCTGATCACATAAAAGGCATCTCTTAAAGATTCTGGTCACAAAGTAGTGGTTTTACAGTCAGTATATGACTGGAGCCAACTGTTCTCAGAGGCTCAGAAGAAGGAGAATATCTGTATTTCTCGCTTTTCCCACTGTCCTACTTCTAGCTCACTTCTACTCAAGGCCAGATAACGTTTTGCAGATATATTATTCCTGAGATCAGTTCAAGGAAAGCCACTTTCACTGAATTGCCACTGCCATCAAACAACAGAAAATGGAGGACTAAACTCTGGAACAGTATAAGTACCCTGTGTTTTAACAGAGCTATGAGAAAAACATGCTGTACATAAGATTAATATCTGTAAGATTCTACAAGAATTGTTTTCTGGATTTTTGTGGCAAAATGTGTATGTCTATAAAACATACACACAACTGGTTTATTACTTATGTTTATTATTATCAGCTAATATTTGATTCATAATGATAAATTTAAGTAGACAGCTCAATAAAAAAATTCTAAGCTTTTTATTAAAAATTACCTTCAAAATAAAATAACTCTTTGTAGTCACATAAGTAGCTCCATTCCTACTAATAATGGTCTCTGTATAAGCACCTCTTCCTTTACCATTACCTTAGGCTACAGTATAATTGCCAACAAATGAAATACATAAAGGTCATTAACCTTTTCCAGCTGAAATCAAAGGCAGTAACCCCACTAACTTCAACAGGAGCTGGGTTAGTTGTGAAAACTATGGCAGTCTAGGTTAAGAGCAATACCTCATCTCAAGTCTGGAAATAGGTCTTAGCTATGAACACTGTCCCAAGAAAATAATAAAACAAAACTAGGAAGACAATCCAATTTTACAGGGAAGCTGTACCAAATATTTGAGGAAGAGGTTTAACAGGTCAGATAAATCAGAAAGATAAGTCAAAAAATGCAGTGTCCACTCCTGAACATATTAACTTGTAAGTCATTCTTCTAATATACTTCATGTTATCCAGGTGTCATTAAAAATGAGTTTAAAACACTTTAAAAGCCAACACATAGAAGCATTTGGTCTAAAACTATGACTTACTCTAAGCTGTCTCACATTAGGTTACTTGTGCATAATAAATGCAGTCAGCATAAAACCAGGAGTAAAACTACTCAGTAACAAACCCCGACAGTATTAATCCATACCTCTAGTGCCTCTGAGAGCCAGGAAACAAGTGACCAAATAAAAGCTTTCAAGTAGAGAAAAGTAGAGACTGCACCTTGTACTGACACTTGAGTAACACAGTCAAAGAGAATGACTCTACAGAAGTTAACTCATCCAGCTTCATTGACCAGGCAGACTCAAGATGTTATTCTCAGAACGGTCACTAGAGATGCTGGTCAGGGAGAAAGGATCCAAAAGAAAAGATGTCACAAGTGCTTCTTCTAGCCTCACCTCAAACAATCAGCAAGTCCAGATACAAAACAATGCGTGACCATTCCCCCTGCACCTCCTCCCTCAGACTGGAAAGTTGTAATTTCAGTGTGCTATTATTTCTCATTAAGAATGTTATTATAATAAATGAAGATACTGAAGTGATGTTTATTAGAATCTTAACGAAGTCATACAAGTGGGGGTAGAGGCCTGTTTATGAGCACCAGAAGTTTTAATAATTACTTACCTCTGCTCTTAACAATACAATGGGAATGAATTAGCCAGCAAGCTTTTTCACAAAACATTGCACAGCAGTAGCATATCCCATTTATCTTTATTTGCTAAATACACACAAAGAAAGACCTTTTCAATAATGATACTGTATATTCTGTAGATCAAACATGGTGGATTTTCTTTATGGTGGGTTTCTGTATGGTGGGTTTTCTGCAAATATGATTTGCACCACTTTTGTCACTCTTTCAACTCTGCTACACAATGTCTATTTTACTGCTCCTGCCACAAATCCAGATGGCTGCAGATGTGCAGCTGGCAACACTATGTTGTCTGACCCTGTTTAGAAGTTTACACAATGCAGTGCTTGAATTAAGAGGAAGTCCCAAGTGCCCTCATTGGCACAGCAGCCAATGAGCTGAAACAGGAGTAGCAAGAGTGGGAAATTTCAGCAAAAATTTCCTAGTACAGGAAATGCCTACAAGACAGAGGGGAGATTGTATACTTTGCTGTGAAGACAGAAGAGCATAAAAACAGCTCTTTAAGGCATGCAATGGTATTCTGAAAACTAATTGCAAAGTCTGTTGGCTGAAGTAAGCCCAGCTACTCTTCTTCAATATGTGACTGTATCTCTTTCCACTCATGAAATAGTGCATAATGGTTTCCCCTAACAAGGATCATCTCCTTTGCACAGATCTGTAATATAATAGTAAATATGCTGCTGGCTTTATCAAATATCTTGAAAAAAGCTCAAGTGGTAAGAGAAGTGTTTTAAGGATGAATGAGTCTATTTAAAATTTTTAGATCTTGTGAAGCTCTGACGCTGACTGTCTTCAAGGCAGACTTTATAATAGCTGCTTTTTGGTCTTGTCTGTGAAGACAATAAAGGATATTATATAAGATATATACTGTCATGTAAATGTACAAACACAAGCTTTTAGCCAGTCTTGGATGCAATCTCATTATTGAAGCAATTTAAATTATTACAAAGAGAAGTTCAAAGTGCGCTGCAATGAAAGGTGCTTGCACACATTCAGTGATAACAATTTAAATATTCCAGTGTAAATGAATCAATTCTTTGAGGCATTACATTTTTGTCATTGGCATTCAAAGTTAAAAGTACATGTGAACTAAACTATGGATACATGTCAACCATGTAACATGACTTTTTCTGGGAACACATTGTGCATACATACTTGCACATGCAAACATACTTAGGTTTTTAAAGGAATAGTCTCTGCTTTATGATTTCCATCTACTCCAAATCACACAGCAATCACAATCAATTCAGAAACAAAAGAAATACTGAGTAAAACCACAGTACCAACTAATAAAATGAACGTGGTTCCAAAAAAAAGTTCTGTCAGCACCAAACTCATTCACACACAGCACTCCACCTCAGGAAACCCCTGTGATTTAAATAGCACTACAGGATGTGATTAAGCTCCATCAATAGCAAGATAATTCATTAACAATACCAAGATAACAAATTAACAATCTAGCTCTGGTATAACTGTTCATGCACAAATCTCCTGGTGCTTTACAGAGAGGCCTAATTTCACAACTACCATTTGACAGCTAGGCATTAACAGCTACGTGTCCATCCCGCTTGAGTGGTCAGACCCTTTCACCAAGGCAAAGCCTGACAGAGCTCACAGCCCAGCTCTGTACATTCATTCTGCCAGCTGCAGATGTCCCCAAACCACTCACATGGCCCAAGGTCAATCTGCCTATAAATCTCATCTGCCTTTGCTAAATGCTCTGGAAAGAGTCCCCGTGACCGACTGAAGCACTGACTTCAGTCAAGCGTGAGCACTTGGCAAAGGGGCCCATCCTAACAGCTGGAATGTCCCCACACCATCCACATGGGACGTGCTTATGGCCTACAGTCTAATGCAGCACAAGCTCCCCAGTCCTCTCCTGGGCCTCTCAGATGCTCAGACTCATGTCTGTGCACTTTGAATGCACGATGGCAGCAGCCTCAGGCCTGGCCTCCTGGCAGAGCCCTGATACACCCCAACAGGGCCAAGGATGCTCCTCACAGGAACAGGAAAAGCAGAAACTAAGCAGTGCAGAGGCTCTGGACATCAGGCTCAACCCATGTAAGCATGACCAAAGTACTATTAAGTATGTGCCGAAGCTTGGCCACGTCCACACGTCATTCTGCAAAGAGCTGACCTCATGCACAGAGCTGCACTTGGTAGGTCAGGCATCAGCCAGGAGCTGCTGCACCCTGTGAGGTCCCTGCTCCTCAGCAGAGCCCCATTATGGACAGCCTGTGCACACTGTAAAACCCAAAGAACTAACACATTCTGGGCTAAGTCTTGATTAAAGCAGGTCAAGCTCAAATGCTTCACCTCATGCTCCCCACAGGCTACAAGTTCATGTCGTTGGCTACTGCAGCTCAGCTGACCCGTGATTAAGAAATCTGTAAGCAGAATTAATTCAGTCATGTCTGAGCCCTAAATTGCTACAGACAGGTCACAGAAATCCCTATTACCATCCAAAATAACTATACTGGGAAGCTGAGTGCCACTTACTGAATCTAATATTCAATACTTAATTTATAAAGAGCCAAACTATACATTGATCAAAGAAATCCTCATAATATTACTCAAAATTTGAATGATAAAAAATAAAATGTATGATTGTTCCTTTTTAGAGGCAGCATGAAACTTACCAAGCTAAAACAACAGGTGTTTCAATATGCTGTATAGAGAAAGAAAAAAATAAAATCTGCATAGCAGAATACTGTTAGGCTGACTCCTGTTCTTGGTAGCTGATTTGTTCTTAATAATTATTTAGAGAACTAAAAACTCTGAGTGCCTTCATAAATACTCTTTAACCCAACATGGATGAGAGGCAAGAAGTAATAACAGCAGAGAAAGAAAAATAATATATTTAAAACATAGCTATACTGCAATTATAATTGGCTGTACATTAGCAAGTACATATGGTTAATGAGTTTTTCATATAAATATACAATGTATAGAAATTAGACAATGGATATTTATGATACATTTACACAACACACACAGAACTATAGATGTTGTCCAGACTGGCAACCAGAAGTGGAACCCACAACCCGAGTTTTAGTACCATATAACCAGGAAGGTTTCTTATGGTGTCTCATACCCCAGGAAGTGTCATCCCGAATTAGAAGTCAGTTTTAAATATACTGAACAATTTCTTACACTAATAGTAGATTCTAAAAAGCCTTAATATATACAGTAATTTTTCTACTACAGATTTCTTAGCACTTTACATTGAAAATAAATATTTTCTAATCCACAGGTAAATAAAATTGACCTTAGCAAAGGCAGTTTGCCCATCAGAGAGAGCAAGCCCTAGAACTTCTGCTTTCCTAGTCACCATCCAACACCATGTTCATTGTACTATGTGCAAATACAAAGGACTTTGTTTTCAATAGATATTGCTCCTTAAAACAGTATGTCTCATGTACAACTTTTGAGTGCCATAGATATGGTATATCCACTTCAGCTGGACTTTTAACTTACCATCTATAAGGTTACAACATCTCTGCTAAATGAAAACCATGTGTGATGAAAGCTGGGCCATCAGGCACTTCAGTGTATCTGAGAGATGCTGCAAGAGCATATAAAGCTTTTTAAACATCACTCTGCTTTTAAGGCTGAAAAATACAGCTAAAGCTACTTATTATTCTACTTTGGCTGTCATTTATTATGTATCATATGGACACCCATCTCCTCAATCCTGCATGATGTACAATGAGCAAGAACTGTTTAGTTGAAAAACTGATTATTACTTCAAGCCTACTATTTTAGATTACAAACAACTATACAAATTCCTTAATCGTGCAGGATTAGTTGGATTAACAATTTCGCACTTAAACGTAAGTGCATCGTTTGTAGGACAAGCAGGCATTCAGCTGTTGCAAACAGAACCCTGCCTGCCTTGTTCACATCTGCTTGCCACTTTACTTCCAGAGAGCCCATCAAAGGATGAAGCATATGGCCTCGATATTGCTAGTGTTTGTAAATCACATGCACACCAAGCACAGCAGAAATACGTTCAAGTGGAAGTACAAACACAATTTCTGCAGGCACCGTTCATGTAAGCCATCACACCACAACAGGAAGGCAGACAGATAAAGAAGAATTCCCAAGAAAACACGCAGTGGTTCTCAATTTTTAATTGTTTCTCCTGGTTATAGCTCTGTTGGATTAGTGGTTTAATGCTAAGATAAAACCTGCATCAGACTATCAAATCATGTATTTGTCTTGCTATGTGTCCCAACAGGCCAATACTGACATCTGGTACACAAAGTTATTGCAGACCTAACAGTGTGATTTATTTATTTTTTATTCTCAAGTAAATTTTCAAGGCAATTATCCATTCACAAAGGAAGAGCATGAAATAAACTGTCCCTTAGCTTTAAACTTCTCTGGCATTCCAGAAAAGGGCATTCCTCCTCCCAAAAAAAAGTGGCTTCCTGAAGTCCCCAGCATTTGCATATCTTAAAAAAAAAAAGTTGGGGGGGTGGGGGGGGGAAGGCAGTAAGTTTTATATCTTTCCTACAAAGACTGGGAACAGAAGAAGAAACCTATAAAGGAAAGAAGTTGCAGCTGTGCACACAGGTTGAAACAGTTATGATGACAGGAACCAAATGAGCCCTGCAAAGAGCAATGTGATCAGAGAGTAAACAAAGTATTCTGGCAATTCCTTAATCATGTAGTTTTAACAGCTGAAGAATCTGCCAGCAAGAGAAAGACACATAAAACTAGAAAGCTTTAGCTTCTTGATATATAACATATTTCAGTAATCCTGGAATTATTTTCTTTGATTAGCTAATTAGTTTCTCAAATAAAACCATTTCCATTTGATTTCAGAGGCTGTTTAGTCCACCCAATTCATATGAGTTAGGATGTAAAACTTTAATCTCCTGTTGCTTTATCACTGTCTTACCAAAAGCAGCACCATGAGATGTTCAAATATCGTAATAAAAGTTCACTGTTCTCAGAAAAAGAGCACTAGGATAGACTGCATACTTTGCTGGGCAATTCCTTAACTTTCTCAATAGGTTGTATATAGAACTGAAAACTTGAATACCTTGCAACATATCCCTGGGATTTTTTGCCCTGTAACACAGCTGCTGGCAATTGCTCATCCTTGCAATATTTATCAAGCTTCCTTGATTCTTTTCTGGCACAAATAACAAAACACTTTAATCTCCTTCACGATGCACACAGGTCACTTCTTGTTCAAGTAGTAGACCAGGAGAAAAGTCTGTTCAATCCTTAGAATCCGAGGATGGCCTCAGCTGGAAGTGATCCTTAAAGATCATCTGGTTCCCAGTCCTGCAGCCAGATTGCTCAAAGCCCCATCCAACCTGGCCTTGAAAAATTTTAGGGATGGGGAACCCAGTTTTCCTGGGCAACCTGTTCCAGTGTCAAGCACACTCATAGTGAAGAATTTCTTCCTAATGTCTATTCTAAATCCACAGCCTTTCAGTTTAAACCCTTGTTCTGTCACTATGAGCCCTTGTAAAAAGCCCCTCTCCAGCTTTCCTGTAGGCCCCCTTCAGGCAGCAGAAGGTGTTCTAAGGTCCTTCCAGTGCCTTCTGCTCTCCAGGCTGAACAGCTCAGCTCTCTCACCCTGTGTTCACAGGAGACATGCTCCAGCCCCTTGATCTCCTTTGTGATCCTGTCTGGACTCACTCCAGCAGGTCCACGTTATTCCTATGCTGGGGACCCCAGAGCTGGATGCAGTACTCCAGTGGGGTCTCACAAAAGTGCAATGTCCCTGTGCTTTAGTTTTTTCCAATACTCTCAAGGTGTCCATAGAAGCCAAAGTGATGCGGTACCAGCCATGAAGTAAAAAAAATAATCAGCCTAAAGCAGATTGCAAGAACACTTGTGAAGGTAGTGGCTTTTTCTGACTAAGGTGAGGAACGAAGAAACCGCTCAGGCATGAGGCACAGCAAATTCACAGAAAACATTTTCAGGACTTTAATTCTAGATTATGCTTTTCCTCACATTATAACAGACAACTGAGTATTTTGATGTTCCAGATACCACAATCTAGAACCCTTTCTCATGTACAGCACTAAGTTACACACTAGTAGAATAGTTTCACTGAACTACTCAGGTTAACTGAAAGCTTCTCTGCCAGGGGCATTTTGAGAACTCAGCCTGATAAAATTTGATCAGTCCCTGATGCCACAGCACATAGAATCATAGATGTCAGAAGGAAAATAGGTACTAGCAGGTTCAGAAAGGAAGACTGAGATGGGAGGTGTCCAGGCACATCAGCTAGATCTATGTGCTGGAATCAAGTGGTGCATCTCCTTAAGGTGTGCATATTCAACTGCTCTTGAGCTACTCAGCAGCAAAGACTGGAGAAAAAAGGAGACTTAGGAAAACTGTGCAGATACTTCTAAAAATAATTTCTTTTTTTCAATTTTCACAGAATGATCTTGCTTTTTCTTAAGCATCAGGGAACAGTAAATTTGATACAAGAACAATGATACTGCATCTTCCACTTTACTGACTAAAGCTAAGCTCAAGGCTGAATGTCTAGTTTTTGACATCCATTCCTTGTTTGGGATGTGCCAAATCTAAAGACTCCTTCAGTCCTAAAAAAGAGAAAGAGAATGCAATACTTCATGTCTAAATGGCAAATACTTTTTCAGTGATGACATTAAAAGTATTATCCTAAAACAAATTAGTCTTTAATTGGTTTGCAGAGAAAATACAAGTATGCTAGGAACTCACCCAGGCAAATAGAAGTGTATATTTTATGGATAAGTACTGTAATCATATATTTGTTAAAACAATACTTGCATAATAAAACTGTTTACATATCTTAATGAAAATGTGTCAGTATCTACACCTGGCTTTTATATGACAGTCAGCACACATCTTAGGTCCAATACATTACACTTTATACCACTTATTGTTTAAACAGTTTTGCATTTTAAGTAATCCATATTAGCATGTGCAATCACTAAAAGAATCCTTGAGTGCACTTCAACAGTATCTGAAAGAAGCCAAAATTACTAACATCTACCAGAAAGAAATAATGCAGAACTGCTCACTCTCTAGATTCTGAAAACATGAGACACTAGCCTCACCATTCTAGAAATCATTTCTACTGGAAACTAAAGGATTAGACTGACGTGTATTTCCCAAGCTACATCTGTCATAACAAGTTTAAAAAAGCAACCAGCCCACTGAGCAAGAACTGGCACTTTGGGAAATGGCTTAAATAGCTCTGAGCTCTCAACTAGAGGTTCTATGCTTATTACATATTTGAATAGACTCAAATCAAGAACCTACTTCCTGTCACCTCCACATTTGACTTTAAGATTAAAAAAAAAAAAAAAAAACCACCGAAAAAACCAACAACAACAACTAAACCATGTATTGAGAATTCCTCAGTACTCAGAAATTGAGATTTCAGGATATTAGTGCTATGGACAGTAAAAGGATGGGAGCACAGACCCAGCAGTGCTCTTCCAAAGCTGAGTCACAAAGACAAAGGGGAAAAAGGGAGCCCACAGGGGCACTGCCTCTGCCCAAGTCTCAGTCTTCCCTCATAGAATATCATACTTAGGGCTTTTTCACTCTTCTGATTGCAATTTCTCATCTACATTTTTAAAAAGATTTTACTGCTTGCGTGCCTAATGCTCCTTATGCAAACGCATCTATTCATTCAAGTCATTACTTTACCTATGCCTAAAAGTACGACTTAGGAGACCTTCAACAAATAAAAGTCTAATATTGGAAGGGACCATATATTTTATTATATGTTAAGCTGGAGTTGTTTTCAGCACTTTTATAAAAACAAACTAAACAAAAGCAATACTGGTTGGGCCCTCAAAATTCTCCAGTGGAAGAACTCAAAGTACAAATTTGACATATAAGAAACAGTGCCTACACCCTTTAGAGATAATCCACAGAAAACCAACATTATAATGTATCTTCATTTCATGGAACCTACATGAAAGGAAACCAGTTGGGAAAAGAGAAAACAAGCAGCTCTTCTCATCCAACAGAAAGGTTGCTGGATTCCTCTAGAGGTTTCCTACAATTGCTGCAATCCCTGTGAATCATAGAATGGTCTGGTTTGGAAGGGACCTTCAAGCTCATCTAGGTTCCACCCCACCCACCATGGGCAGGGACACCTTCCATAGACCAGGCTGCTCAAAGCCCATCCAGCCTGGCCTTGAACACTGCCAGGGATGGGGCATCCACAGCTTCTCCTGGCAACTCTGAAGTTGCAGGGGCTTTAAGCAGAGACATCTTAGCAGACAATAAATTTGTTACAGCCAAAGTGAATAGCACAATTTGACTCCTAACTAGATCCTACACAACCTATGAGATATTTAGAATAGAATACTTCAGCTGGGAGAGACCTACAATAATCATCTAGTCCAGCTGCCCACCAAGTCAGGGCTGACCAAATACTTGGTAAATACATGGTAACTACTGGTAATTATTTGGTAATTGACCAAGGACTGTAGACATACAAACCCAGTAAGTCAAAAGTACAGAGCACAAAACGTTTTTCCTTCAGTCACAGTTTCCCTTTCCCATATCAGAGCCCTTGACACAAAGATAAAAATTAAAAAAAAAACCAACCCCAAAACCACAAAGAAAACCCCCAAAAACAACAAAAAACCAAAACAAACAAAAACCCATCAAAAACAACCAAACAAGCAGACCAAAAAGAAAAAAAAAACAACACAAAAAACCCAGACAAAAAAGCCAAAACCCCATCAAAAACTCCAGCATTCCAGTAGAGCAAGCAGTCTCTGCCTCTGCCTTGTGACTGCACTTCTCAGCTCACGCTCCTGAGCACCTGTGCCTTGCCTTGCCAGGCAGCTGCATCTGTCCCTGGATGGCATGGGGGCAGATGGGCTGAGGAAGCAGATTGAGTCAGGAATGAAAGCCTGGCAGCAATGCTGCAGCAGGGCTGTAGGAATGTACGAGCAGGAAGCAGAACTTTAAAGACTAACCAGAAAGTTTCCAGGATGAAATTCACAGTACATCCCTGTCAAATGACACAGGTTGTTATTTAGGTCTCAGCACATGCAGGTTGCTGCCCTGTGAGCAGACACTGAGCTCAACTCCATGGCTTGACACTCAGGGCTGCTGCAGCAGCTCCTGTGGCACAGGGGGTTTGGATGAGCAGCAGTGTGACAGGCTCACAGCAGCCAGAGACCCATTGCTGATGAGATCCTCATCAAGACAGGTCTTGTTACTGGTACTTTACCTCTTTAGTTTTCTACTAGCAGGCATGTAGAAAGGAAAACTGTTAGCAAAACTATTTTTTAAATGGTTTTTGAGCAACTTCATTCAAACTCAATACAATGGAGTCATTAATTGAGTCACATTAAGACAACTTGGCTTATCTTGAAGCACTCTACGGCTCCAATTCAACAAGTTTCATCACTCAAAAAATCCTCAATTGCTGTGAACATCAAGGTAAAGATTCTGTTGCTCTACTTCAAAACTCCTGAAAGAGCATTAACTCCATACAGCAAACAAGCAGGAAAAAAAAAGTTTTTTAAAAAAATCATAAATCATAGTATTTAATATCCTGTGTTCAAAGACAATATTCACTTTGGGGAAAAAAAAGTGAAATTGCATTCAAGAAATACATTTCCTTCACTAGTCTACAACTGCATCTTTAGAGATCAAAATATGGCTATGTTTCATGATTTATTTTTATTTCATTTACAGACACAAAATTACAAAGAACATGTATGTCCAAAATGTCATAGACAAGAAACAAATGAAATAGAGAACCTAACCTCTGAGATCTTCTACAACTGAAAACATACAAGTTGTTTTGGTGAAGAAATCTTACTTTCACCACTTCTTTTAATGAAAAGAACAAGCAAAGACAATGTACATGTCCTGCACAATTGAGTAGAGTGCCATCCCACGTAAACACAAAGTCCAAGAAAATTGCCTAAGGCAATTGGCCAAAACTCTATGCAAAACCTAAAAAATCCATCTATTTAATAAAGTTAATTATTGGACTTAATGATGTTGAATTCATGAGACGCCCTGGAGCTGAATTTTTTGTGTAATAAAATGAATAAAAATACTTTTTAAAAAGTGAAACACAGGCACCTAAAATGTGGTTTTCCATGCCCTGACATCCCAAAGCATGCCATCTGCCCAAAAGACTGGTGACTGGGAGATGAAACACAATTAAGTATCATTAAATTCTATTATTAGCCTTTTAGCAAGGCTAATTACAAGACTGCCAACCCAAAATGTCACAGAGATTTCTGACGTAATCATCTAGCACCCAGGAAATTAATGGAAACTACCAATCCATCTAGCTGACACATATTAGGAAAAAGAGGTGCTCAACATAAACATCTGACAATCTTTATAACTTCTTGAGGCAAACAAAAGAAACGGAATTAAAAGCAAAACAAACATCACATGCCAACAAGAGAGAAACACGACCAAAAAAAACCATCAAAAATACCCTTTTTGAATATAAATAGTATTTAGGGGTTCAAAAGAACAAACAGGTAAATAAAGTGGTCAAGTAACTGATGTTCAAATCAAAAGAACCAAACAAAGCCAAAATGCTACATAACAGGTCTTGCCAAATTAAGAGGTTCAATCCCTTGGGAGAAAAAAAATAAAATTAAAAAGAGAACCAAGTCTCAATACTAAGGCTGATCCTGACCATAAGGTTTTATGTTTGATACCATCTGAGATCTCATGATGCTACAAAAGCAGAAATTGTATCTGGGATTACCATAGCATTACCCTGATGAGGCTTTTTCTACTCCTATTTTATTATGTTTTCAAGAAAAAGAATTATTGTGATAAAAAAATAATTGCTAGCTTAAAAGGCCTCTTCTTATTGCATTTTTAAATCATTCTAAGGCTTACAGTCAATTAAAATCAACTCCTTACAAGGGCCTTCAGTATGTGTAACTGTGCATGCACCTGATATATCTATACATAATCTATCCCCAATAGTCAAATGTTCCCCTCTAGGTCTTCCCTCCTCAGTATGGTCAGGGATCACAAAATGATGCTAATGCCCTCGTTATCAGACAACACAAAGAGTACCTTCAACAGCTTGAAAAGAATCTCACTGTTTTTCCAAAAAGCTTTCTCTTAGCTGTTTTCCAAAAAAAAAAAATCCCCAAAGAAAATCGTTTAAATAAATCACTTTTTAGACACACCTGTTTAAAACTGACTGATGGAAGATCATGTTCAATTAGAGACACAGGTTTCGTTTGCACACACATCAGTAACTGTGACATATGGAGACAACTAAACCAAGTAAAACTGTTCCCTGCACGTACCAGCTGACTTTTGGAAAACAAAACTGACAGGGGTTTTCTAATTAATATCGGGTGACACATCAGTAAGCGGTCGCTAAAACCCGGGTTTTCCTCAGGTTGCCCATCTGTCTGCAAGAGACGCGCGTTTCGAAAAAGATAATTTTTTACCAAAAGGAGTCGCACGGGGCTGGAAATACAGGCACTGGCAGTTACATAAACCGGTGCTAAAAATAAACTTGAGAGGCGCGGTGGGCACGGTGGGGCAGGGGCCGGGGCCGGCAGTGCTGCCCGCCGCGTGCCCGGGGCCGGGCCGCAGTCCCGGGGCGCGGAGGGTCCCCGCCCGCCGGGCCCGGCCCGCGGCCGCCCGCCTGCCCGCGGCACCGCTCCAGCCGGAACCCGCGGCCCGCCCCGGCCCGCTCCGCTCCAGCCCAACGAGCCACCGCGGCGCGGGCACGGGCGGCCCCTGCTTACCACCAGCACCGGCACGCCCGCGGTCAGCGAGTAGAGGAGCACCGGCGGCACGGCGCTGCGGTCCTCCGGGCCCGGGTAGGGCTTTCGGTACGCGCCCTCGTAGCAGAAGAAGCCTTGCACGTTGACGGTGAAGGTGTCCGTGTACTCGAAGTAATAAGCCAGCATCACGGTCCCTGCCATGATCACCATCTGGAAGTAAAGCATGCTGGTGAGCGGAGAGGGCACTCGCATGTACGTGGGCTCCGGCGGCCGCGGCAGCCCCTCTCCCCGGCGGCGCGCTCCGCCCGCTCCCCGGCGGCATCCACCGCGGGCGGGGGCGGCTCAGCGGCGGTCGGGCCGGGGCAGGACAGCGGGCTAGGGCAGGGCAGCGGGGGCCCGGCCCGCCGCTCCGGCAGCGGCTCCACCGCGGGCACCGGCTCGTGCGGCGGGCGGGCGGAGCGTGGCGGCGGCAGGGGCGGCCCCGCCCCGCCCCGCCCCGCCCCGCCCCGCCCCGCCCGGGGAGCAGCGGCCGCGCCGGACCCGGCGGGGAAGGGAATTGCTCGGCCCCCGGACGGCTCCCGCGGCACAGCCCCGCGGCCGCGATTAGTAAGGGAACCCTCTGCGCTTTCCCTCCGCCTCCTGCGGGGCGGGGGCCACCGTGGGTCCCTCTCTTCACCGACACACACACCTGTACGACGGGCGCGCACAGGGCCGGGGAGCTCCCGCAGGCGCACGCCGTCCCGTCCCGTCCCGTCCCGTCCCATCCCGTCCCATCCCGTCCCGTCCCGTCCCGTCCCGTCCCCTCACGGAGCCGGCGGGAAACGGCCCCGACACTGCCAACAGCCACAGCACGGACGGGCTCGGGCAGGCGCACGGATCGCCACTGTTGGCCGGGGTGGGAAAGACCTCAGCATGGAATCACAGAAGCACAGCATCAGTTAGGTTGGAAAGGATCTCTGAGATCATTGAGTCCAACCTATGGTCAAAAACCACCACGTCAACTAGACCATGGCACTAACTACCACATCCAGTCTTTCCGTAAACACCTCCATGTTTTCTTGTGTGATTCTGTGATTTTACAAGAAAATCGTTCTTCATTTTTGCTCTATGGTTTGCCAGACCTTTTTATGTCAGCAGTTTTGGAGATACATAGTAATCACATGTTAACAAAAGAGTCCATCATAAAGTTTAAAATTACATTCCTTAACATACCCCCAACACAATGACTTTAGTGTCTTTATTTCTATTTAAAAAACTGTCAATATATAACACCCTGAGCATATCTGCTTGTTTGGGTCATCAGATATGTGAAATACATCTGACTTATACAATCAACTTTTGCCCTGGCTCATTTCTGGCCACAGTAGAAGTTCCCCACAGTCCCACAACTGATCCCCCAATCCTTCCAAAGCTGGGAATTGAAATACATAGTCTTTTGTATATAGATAGCTATGAAAACAATTAACACTTAAAGCTTTTGTTTAACAGCTATAAAGAAAATTGGTTGCTAGCCTTGAATCTATCCTCACTCAAGTAACATCCTCAAGTAAGAGGAGAGAGACTGTGTCAGTGCTGAGAGAAGTCATACACATAGGAACACAAAAGAGTTCTATTTAAAAATACATATACAGCAATACACATAAGAATAGACAACTGTGCCCAAGGCTTGTACAGATTCACGCATGTGTGGGCTCTAGTCTGGATTCCCAGAGCCAACAGATAAAACAGTTACTTGAAGGTACATATCCCAGCCCAAATATTACAATCTTAATGGATTCTTCAGCCATAGAGTCCACTTATCTCACATAGTAAAGGCAGTAAGAAATAACAAATGAGACTAGATCACTCCGTTTTATAACGAGTAATCATTCTCCTAGTGTTGTACTTTGGCTTTAACTGTTCATTTTCCTCCCTTTCTTGAGAATTTTTTCAATATTCAGTGATGTTAGTCTCCATGCATTTATTTTTAATCAGCTCTTGAAGAACATGCTCTTCACGTCTGGATTCCACATCCAGTCTATTTTTATGTGCTTTTAACACACTCTCCAGAAGAATCTAAATCATGTCATTCGCACTGCACTCACAGACTAAGCTGGATAGCTCCCCTACCTTCGTGAAAAATCTGTAGTGAGACATGAGACATCTTGTGGTGAATTCTGCCTAGCACAAATTTTATTTTCCTCAGTTCTTTAGCACACATTACCATACTCATAAAAATTGTAATCCTGGAAACTGCATACAGGCACCCTCATTGTTAGGATGTATGGCCTGATCCAAAGACAGAAGTCAACAGCCAGACTGCAATGAGCACAAGACTCAGCTCTCCAGTTCTGTTTGAGTGCATGCCCCATAGAAATGCTGGTGGCATATTTCTTTCAAAAATTTGCATTGGGAAAAATCAATCTTTTTCCAGAAACCAGCTGATAAATCAGTCCTGCATTTTGCTATCACACACCAACTTCTGTTTATAGATGTACCAACGTACCACAGTTAGCTGATCAAGTAAAAGCAGAGACAGCTTTTTATTATAATGAACATGATGTTTACTGCCTGCACAGTTGAATATGCAAACATATATTAAGTCAAACATATAGAAGCTCAGGAACACAATCCCCAGTGACTAATGCAACCAGCTAAATATATTCTGCAACTGCAGTGATATACATGACAGAATAATGGCAGAGAAAAGCCCAGAACCCACAATTTTTGTTTCAGAAGGCTATTCATACATTAAATTGTCAGCTGAAACTCAGATAACTGACAGACTTGTTTTGAAATTAACTTCCTTGGGAATAGTGCCACTGATCTCAGATCAAGAGTTCCCCTGATGTTCCTCATAGGTTTATTCTTGTTCTTTTCATTTGCTACCTAATTTTAAGTGAATTTTCAGCTCAGGAGACACCATGTAGAGCAGGGCAGACAAAGAGAAACCTTAGACACACTAATTTGCATTGTTTTGAAATAATGACCTTTATTACAAAGAAGTATTTCCAATTCCAAACCAAATTCTCTAACCTTTCATGTGCTTATATCACCACTGCTTATTGTATTTTCTAGTCATAAAACATTGCTCTGGCAAATGGCAGTAAAGAAACAGAGCCAAGCCAACAAAGCCTTCTCAATAGGAAGGAAAATAAGAATTGATACCAAATCATCCCACTATGTTTATCTTTCCCGTTTACCTCTTTCATGCTTTATCAGAGTGTCAGCCACTTGAAGCCCCATGACAGTTTCACTGTTACATCTCCCCACTGCTACACTCATACACTAACCCAGCCCTTTCTGAGAGGAATATCACACTTGTGTTGATGGCACTGCAGTAGGGACGAGACAGAACTAACTATAATCTCTACAGCTATTTCTAAGAGACAACTAAAAGGACACCCTAATTGATAAAGTAAATTGTTTAATAATATGCTGTGATGTAAATCCTAAGCCTCAGGACATTAACTGCTAAAATTTATGCTTGTAGGACTATGATAATGCAAGATAAAAATTATTTCCTACCAGCTGGAGCAGCATCAACACAGAATCAGAACTTGGGGCTCACCCAGAACACTTGCAGTATGATTCAAACAAGTTAGGCACCAAATTTAAGTTTTTGCCTATGGTCTTAGGATGTAGTTCACAGAGACAACTCCATTAGGTGACTAAGCTCTACTAACAGCAGGATGAATCATCTTCTGAAAATGTCATTCATTACATCCTAAGAAATATCAGCCTCTTATGATACCACTTGCAGGAGTAATAACACAAGCTTTGATGACTAGCTTAGACTAGCACCCTTCTTTTAAAGGGCTGTAGTGAGATGTCATCAATCCTACTCTTAGCTTTCACTTACACACAGATAAACTTGCTCCAAAATAGGAATTATACTTTCCAAGACTCAAACAGGGAGAAACATGGTCAAATTAGTAGCAGCATAAGCATTAATATTGTATTTATATTGCAGTATTATGTAGAGCTGGACCATATATTTTCATAGAACATAACATTTTGCCCCAGTAAGCTTGGGTACCTCAATGATGCAGTGCAAGTAGTATGAGAGAGTGAGCAGATGGAGATGAAACAAACGAGGAGGAGGACAAGGCAGCAATGAAATGATTGAGTTTGATGATATAATGAGCAGCAGTCACGGCACATTAGTTGCCTAGTCAGTATTTACATCAACAATATAATTAATATTTTAAAAACTGCTTTCTGTATTCAAATTAAGAAGTATTATTGCATGCAAGTTCTTCATAGGTTATAACAGAGACTTGGGATACCAGAGGGACACCATGTACTTAAGGCCTGTACATTCTCAGAATTAAAGCCTGTATTAGCATAGCTACCATTATTTTTAATGAAAAAATAGAGACACAGTTTTGTCAGTGTGAAATGAAACAAATCACTGGTACTTGAAAGCTCAAATAATAATTATTTAATCTTTCCTAAGATAAACTTAGGAAAAAGCCTACTCCTCAGAAAATTACTACCACAGCTACAAATTTATTTTCATTGATAGACACGTGTTTGGTAACTGCAATGCTATACAAACTGACTGTAAACTTGGCAATCTTTGGCAAAACTGGCTCAATAAAAATCATACATCTAGCCTCAGAATATGTAAATAAGGTACCTCATCTCATTAATATATTCCCTTATAAGAATTCACCCAGAATTCTTATAATTAGATATATTCTTTCTTGTAATGAAAGAAAGCCACCTCCCAAGGTAATTAATGATAGGTTGAAAGACTGACATAGCAGATTACTGCACAGTATTTGACATAGCACTAGCCTATTCATTGTGCAGCATTCAAGTGGGGGAAAAATAAAAATGACACAGACCTACCCTGTGCAGGACACTGCATGTATTTGTACAGCTGATTTTGTACATAATCTAAAATTAGTTCAGACATTTGAACAGTGCCTGAAGGATTTACAGACCAGTTCAAAAACTCTCTTTACATATTACTGAATTAATTTCACTCGTTTGAATTATGACAGTTTTCTGCACTGCAGTTTGCCTTCTCCTTTGTATGTTTTTATTATAAATAGTGAGACTAATTAAGATAATATATTGGCTAAAGATTCTGTACTGCCATTGAGGGGATACACTGAAAGTAAATGTTTGCCCACTCCTCAAGGTTCTATGTTGTCAGTATAAACGCTCATCAAGCTGAAAATGCAGAAGTGTGAAGGAAGGAAATGGTGAGCTCATCAAGACCTTTCTGGGGTACCTTACTCTCTCACACCCAGTTTAGCTGCCTATAGAAAATGGACCCCAGAAGTCCCCAATGTTTTTACAGATACTATAGAGACATTGCTCAAGGATCTATGAACAACAGCTGAAGTTGCCAGAGAGATAAATGTCTGTTTGAACCAAAGGAGACCTTGTTCATTTGCAGGAAAACTTGTGTGAAAAATCCTTGTCCTTGTCTATGCATAGGCTGTTTTAGTGGCCAGAGTTGCTGGTCTCTACCTGGATGAATTCACCCTCTCATTAAGTTCCACACTTCAACAGAATTATGACTAATTTTTAGCTCTGCATACCTGCTATCATTATCTTTTTCCAATTCAATGACTGGAGAATAAAATATTTTGCGATACTAAGGAGGGGAAACATAAAACCATCTGAAAGTGTATAAAGAAATTAGACTGCCGCTTTGGCATGGGACTCTGCATGGAACTGTGAGGTCTTCCTTTCATGTCTGATGATTCCTCAGTTCAGTGGCAGTTCCAGAGTAAAACTTGCAGAGTTCCCTCTTTCCTTACCCCAGCTTGGCCCCTAGCAGTTGTATCCTGGACAGGGAAGGTATGCAAGACTTCACTTTCAAGCACAAATCTGGACATGAGATGAAATTCCCCACTTACTGACTTTCTTTTGGAAGGGGAAGACAAATAGACTAATACAATAAATTATGCACCAAAGGCACGGAACACTTCCAGCTCTGGTTGTGGTTTAATGTATGCGGCTCATGCTGGCAGGAGTCCCACACTTCCTCTGTAACAGTTTCTGCTGGGTAAGCTCACATACAGTTGTGCCACAGAACTACTTATGTTCTTACAAATTATACCAGACATTTCTCATTAGCATGACACCTGAAATCCCATTCCTGAGTTGGACATTACCCGTTACTTCATAAAATTGCAATGAAAAGCACAGAAAGAGCAAGTTCAGGATACATTTAGGCAGTGGTTCAATGGAGAAAAGGAAAAAAAAAATCCCAAGCCCATAGAATTTATCAAACAGAATTACAAAGAGTATCCATTGCTACCATATAATTGCTGAAGAAAACTAGAAATAGAGCTGCTTATTTTCTTAGATTACTTTGAAAAATTTAAATATTAAAAATACTTAAAGTCCAGTTCATAATACTCCTCAGACCTGCTCTTTGGTACCCTCGTGCATCCCTCTGTATTCACGATCCATGGAGATACAAGAAATTTGTATCCCGTATTTCATTTGACACCAAGCCATTCACATGACATTCATGTTACATTCATGTTTTCACACATGTGCCTCTGAAAAATGCCCTTTCTTTGTAGCTTGTTCATGAGGATACAGCAAAGACAGAAAACTCAAGAAAGCAGAAAACCCAAGTGACAAAAATCCAAATGACTGGATTTCTACAATTGCTGCAGGAAACATTAATTTCCATCAATCTTTATTCAGATAATTTTCTCCTATCAAGGAATTTCTGTCCTTGGAGATATATTCAAAACTTCATTTACAAGGCTCTGAGGAACCTTACCGAAAAGTGAGGTCAGCCCTGCTCTAAACCTAAAATTTTCTCTGGTTCTGTGAATTACATTTGATGTACTCCAACCCAGAGATTTTGCTCTTTAATCTTGATGGCTACAATCTGTTCTAATAGCAGTTCATCAAAATTATTGTAATTCACTTGATTATTGTAATTCATATTTAAAAATAAAATCATATTTCCTCTAAATTGATTAATTGATACAGATTGAAACTGCTCATCCACTTACCTAAAGCAGTAGCAAGAAAGATATCTCCCAGTTTTCCACTTTCTAAAGAGACAGCACTGTGTGTGTATATATCTGTATATTTATATGTGTGTAAGGTGCTACATAAAACCTGTTACTGGATTGGTTCTTAAAAAAATAATCTAAGAGATTATGCCTTTGATTTAATCATAATTTCTCATCATAATTACCTTCCAGGCAAAAACTATACTGTCAAGCTGTCAAGCATTAGCAAAAGACTCACGAAGGCAGCAAGGAAGTAACAAAAGCATCAAAAAGTCACTTCTGAGAGAAGACAACAGCCTTTGCAGCTTTCAGAAGTGAAGCCTGAACTGAAAGTCATAGTTGGAAAACTAAAGAGCCATAATAATAATAATAAAATAATAAATAAAGCAGCTTTTGAAGATTCTTTGTGGTAACTTGGCACTGTGAATTATTAATAACTAAAGCTTTCAAGCTCTGCTAAATTAACTTACATAAGATTGCTTTCCTCATTTAAAAATATTCTGTTTAACAAATTGTTAGGTTAAAGGATAAGAAAATTATTAGATTAGAATATGTCTATCACTGATATAATAAGGAACACTGTCAAATTATTACGTAACAAAATATATGCTTGTTTGGTTAATACACCACTCTTTACTTTGATCACTGCTGCTGAAAATCCATACTCATTCAGTGCCTTATTCATCCAGCTGGACAGGTTAACTACAGACAACTGACTGTACTAAAAAAAAAAGAAGTGGCAAGTGATCATGTGGGAAAAATTATTAGAAAAGGAAAGGGGGGGAGCAAGGGATTTGTGCAAAGGGTACATTTGCAAAGTTGGCAAGAACATCAGAAGCTGAAATTACACGTTTCTTGTGGGAAAATGCAATAAGTGGGGGATTCTGGAGGCTCCTGCCAGGGCAAAAGGATTAAAAGGGAGCAGCTCAACAGCTCAGGCAGGCAGCTGGTGACCAACGTGGCAGCAGGACAGCGTGAGGAGAGTTTGGGTCTGTACAGGCTGCCTGGCTCTGCACAGGCCTGGCAGGTGGTAGAGGGGTAAGAAGGCTGAATCACTGGGACAGAACCAAGGAATATGAAATGTCTTCAGGATTCATTTTGGGAAAAGATTAATAATATCTACCAGAACTAAAATTCATATATCATTTCAGTTGTGACTGCCTAGTAACTACTTTTATGCCCTTAAAGCATCATGCAGTTTTTACACTCCTCATATTTCCAGAAACTATCATTTTTAGAGGCATATAAGGGTCATTTCCTTTGAAGTGACTGCTGTGTGGTAAAGCTGTAAATGCGGTACAACTAGCTCTGAAATAGAAAGACATTAAAATATTATTAGTGTTTGGTCTTTCTCCCCCCTCCTATAGGAATTCTGCTGATTTAGAGAAATTAAAATCAGTAGGAGACCTGAGAACAGAACATAAGGGCCGCAGAATCCTCTTTTCCCTAAGCTGGCACAAAAATTAACCTTTGGGAAATTGAGTGGACAGTTGCTAAGAAGATACAACTACCTTAGGAGACCTAATTTTTATGGCATTAAAGTTTTCTTCATATAGCAATGTCAATATCTAACATGCTTCTAGAGTCACTAGACAGCATCCAAATTGGATTTAAGCAAATTATTTAGCTTATTAGGCATCCTAATGTCCAGTATTTAATTCCATTAGGAGCAATTAAACTTTCAGCTAGCAAAACCAAAAAAGAAAAGTAAACCCATAGAAATGAGAACAATATCAGATTTGTCCCAGCTGACCTTTGCATTAATTACACAGCCAAAGTCAACAGTAAGCATAGGGAAAACCAGGTATGTGTCTTATGTACGACTTTAAACAGTGCATATCATCCACACAGGTTTTAATCATGTACTCTCCAATTTATATCTCAATTTACAAAAACATTGGAATTAACAGCTCCACAAACAAGGATAATGTGAATGGGGATGCAGAGCAGATTTTGTCATATAATCTTCCCAAAAGACAGAAAAAATTTTGGACGGAGAAATTTTCATTGCTGTTGATACATAGCAATTTAATTCTGCATCAGTAACTGAATCTCAACTAGTTTTATGCAATGAATATATACTTCTACACAATCTTTTCATTTCAGTTTTCAAGAAAAATACCACCAATGTGGATGTTTTAAAGAACTACAGAGTAATAAAGCTTATAAACTAATTGGAGTAGTTATGCTACACAAATTCTTAGAAAAGACTTCCACTGTTTAGAAATATCCCTAAGCAGACTAAAATATCCCCCAAAGAAAGGAAAGTTCAACTGTTCATGTTCATGTCCTATAGGTACACAACTCACTATGCCCTCCCTTTTAGGAGAGCCAGCAGGAAAGGTAAACAACAGTGCATTGACTGGGTACCAGGAACTTCTCCCTGTTCCTTACAGTCAGGGCTGGAAAAGTCATTGCATTACAGAGAAGAGCAAAAAGCCTGGGAACCTCTTCAGGCTTCAAGACAATTCCAGAAAAAAATCATTCATGAATTAGTTTCCATCAGAGTATAGCTGACTTGGATGCTACTGTCCTTGAAACTTTCTCTTCTTGTGCTTTGATCTATTTCTTGTAAGCAAAAGAACTATGAAAAGCAGGGGAAACAGTACCTGCTTCTTGTTATGGGTTACCACAGTCAGTCCCAGCAGGGGAGGATGAGCAGAGAGGGGGAGGTGGCTCTTCCTGCATTGCCTGGGGTGACCAACACAGCTCTTGCACACAGGACATTTCAGTGCATCTGGTTCTCTATTTTACAAGTCCTAAAGAGCCTGCTGAGGTGCAAATGCTTACTAGGGTGTTACTGCTACTTACGAGAGCTAAGCTCAGAAATTGATTGGGAAGACTACAAATAAAGAACACTTATTGAATTACTGTGCTTTATCCATTTCAAAGCAGCAGAAGCTTTCCAATGCCTGCCTTGTCAGTAGAAGACATTGAAAACTTTCATTAGCACAGTTAGCACTTTTCATCAGCATCAGCTTGTTCTCACTCAGTTGCATTGCTCTCAGTGAATGATTAATGTTGAAATCCTCTTCTCTTTGAATGTTTATCATCCTGTTAGATATGGCTGGAAGTTTAATTTTTTCAGGGCACTGTCAAATAAAATGTGTTGCAGTTCTTGAGAGTTAAATACTACACAGAAAACCAGAGCCTCCCCTGTTTCTAACAGCAGACTATTCCTTTCTAGCAATGACAGAACAGATCTGTATTATGGCAGATATATTTTTCACTGTTAAGCATTTCTAAAATGAATAATAGAAATTAGCAACTGAAAATAATTGTGAAGGAATAATTTCCATGAAAGGTAATTTCAATTCAAAAGTCCTTTAAGAAACAACACAGTAAATGGAGGCTAATCAATATATGGCAATAAATTTCACAAAAATCAGAATCTGGGTTGGTAAACTTTGCTATGTTTATATAGGAAAAGAAGAATCTACTGGAATGGGAAACTCTCATGCAGTTTCCCTCCATGGTCTTTGACAGACAATTAATTGATACATCAACTTTAGCAATATTTTAAAAGGACCAGTGATTTTGTTAGTTTTTTTCTTGGAATGGGGTTAGAGGGCAGTCAGTCACAAGAGCTGTCTTGTAAGATGATCTCTTATAACACCCTGGACAAATTTAATGACAAAGACTGGCTAAGCAAGTCACGTCCCAGTTCAAAACTTGTGAATTTCCTTAAGCAACTTCTCTGCACCAGATGCCCTAAGAAATCCATAGGACAGTCAAAAGTATATTTCCCCTAAGTCAGAATAAGCCAACTTTTAATTGAAGGAGCAACTCTAAACCAAAGACAGTCAAAGTCACTGAAAACCATGGAGTACGGTTTTCAGTTATATTTTATTTATTTATTTTCTATTAAATCTCTGCATTACTTCAATTCCATCCAAGACTGTATATATTTAATCCAGTCCTGGTATTTTGTGTTTCTCTATGGTATTTAAAGCACTACATTGTTTTGAAATGGCTTTCTTTTTTTACAACACACTTATTAAAACAGCTAAATGTATTTTAAAATTATTGTTAACATTTTTTATTATGGTAGAAGTGCTATTATAATAATATTAATATTTTCTGTAATTCCTTTCAGGACCTATATTTTGCATTCAAATTGTTATGCAAAGCTTTAAGGGCTAAATCATGGGACAAGATCAACAATATGTAATGGTATTATTAGAAATTATTAGAATTATTAGAATTAAATCTGCATAATATTTCAAATTTGTACTGCCCTTTTCATGTGCTGTTTCATGTCACACTAAAGAAAAAGAAAACTCTTACTCCATGCCTAAATGGAATTAGCAATGTAAATAAATACATAAATGTATTTATTTGTGTATTTATTTACATTGCCTAGCAATGTAAATAAATACACAAATAAATAAACACCCATAAAATACTTAGCAGAAACCATACTTTATTCCAGCAAGAGCACAGACAGTAGATTTACCTGTTATAATATCATTGCTTAGCAGATGAGCTATGCTTGTGAGCAAGCTCTAAGAAGCACAGAAAACCTAGTTCTGCCTTGTTGCAAGAGAGAAACTACTCTTAGTATTCCTCTAATGGAAATCACTCCGATCTCCACCTTTTCTTTTCCTCCTAACTTGCAGGCTACTCACGAAAAAGTAATATTTTTCTGAGGAGAGTGAAGTAGAACTTGACTAACCTGTATGTAAGTATTCCCTGCTGTGACTTCCAACAAGTACATTCACATCTCCTTGCTGGGCTGAAGTGCTTACTGACCATCACACAGCTTTCACTGTGCTGGCCCTGTTCAGCTCCAGCCACGAGTGCCAGGCCAAGCCCTGGCTGAGGGCTAAGCCCCTCTTTAGCCACTGCTGGAGAGCTCAGGAGAAAATGCTGCCAGGACATCAGTGGCGTGGAGAAGAACAGCATCTCAGACACACTTCCCTGAGAAGCAAGCCAGGACTCATGTACAGTCCAGTGTCATGCCCTGCACCCCATTTATCCCTTCTGGAACACTCTGAGCGTCAAGCCAATAAAGACTAGTAGATTTCAGAGAAGCAGATTTCTATTGTGTTCCATGCAAAACAGATACTTGTACACAGGCTGGCAAAGCCACATGCTTAGTAGCCACTTAGTTACTACTGTGCCTCTGCAAATAAACAGTTTCTCTGACAGATAGCCCAGTCCTATAAACTGCAGACACATCGGGTCACGCCAAGCAATCATCACCAAATGAGTTACCACTGCTGCCTCTGGCACCTCATGGCTGCTATTCCCTTTTAATGGTAGGGAGGACACATAATGAGGCTTTTAAAGGAAGGCTGAGAAAGCTCACAAACCTTTTAATCACCCAAACACCTAAACCCAGATGTGCAAGTTCTGCATACTTGTCTTACTTTGTTGCTTCAAAAAAAGAATTACAGGTGATACAATATTTGGGTCACCTTTTGATCCTGGAGAACAATGATAATAACAAGTGATTGTAGAATATAATCTGCTGCAACATATTTGTCATTTTCCACCTGTGTAACTTACCTAATGTGGGGGTAGAATTCTTATGCTGATTTTCCAAATTATGCTGATTTTCCAAATTATTTTCCAAATTATTTCCAGAAATGGAACAGGGTTTATTCCCCTCAACATTCAGGAAGAGAAATCATGTTTCCTAATCTCCATTTACTGGTCTAGTTGCTCTGTACCATCTCCCTAATTAATTTCATGACAAACTTATATAATAGCATCATGACGTCATTGGAGTCTTGGATCCCCTAATGCCATTAGATTTGATGATATAGAGGCCACGAGCCTTGCTGCTGTCTCAGTGTGACATAGCACAAGCAAGAACAGCCAGTGGATCTGCAGTGATTTGTGTCACAATGGATCACAAACATCACTTGAAAACAGTGAACATAAATTGCCAAGTTACAAAACTTGCTGAAATTATGTGACAGAAATAATGCCAGACAATGAAGCAATTTTCTATCCACATGGAAATAACTTCCAGAATGTGCTGATAAAAAGACCTTAAACACCTTAATTCAAAAGGCAAAGAGGGCTCCATGACTCCATTGAGGATGAGAATTTCTTCAGGAAAGGTCACTTAAATCATAATGTTTACGCCATAAAAAACTTTTGCTTGACATGCTGCTATATTCTCCCTCAATTTATGACATCCACCACTCTCCCTTTATCAGATAACTCTAAATGTATCACAGAAGGATCTATGCTACCACAGGAACCAAGGCACTGCTTTCTCATTACCAGTATGATGTAAGGAGATGGGTACCAAGATGCAGAGTCTAGGAATTAGATTCACAGGGAAATCTTAAAACGTCTCAAGTTTTACTTCTGAAGTGTAATACTAAAGCACCACTGAGCTCCCTGGAACAACTGATGGCCTGAAACCCAGGGATAACAATGCCTGACTCTGCAGTAAGGCCCAAGAGGGTGCTCAGTGTGGTGCACGCGTCTGTGGCTGAGCAGAAAATTGAACACAAATGCCCCACTCTCACTCAGCCTGAGAAATGTCTGTCTGAAGAAGCTCCACTTTGATCTGCAGTCCACAGAATCCAATGCTACCAGTGTGCACATGCGAGTCAGGGAAGACTGTGCTGAAAATGCAGCTTAATAATTTCCCTCAGGCTCCCTCATACCAAGTCAGCTGGGAAAATGAGAAGAGCCATCAGGATTTTTCATTTTAATTAGCGTGCACTAAAAGATAAGAAAAATATTGCTTGAATTTTTTGTGTGATCCAAGTGTTTTGGATGTAGAAATGGCTTTTAAAAAGGGGGGAACAAAACCTCTGCCAATATAAATAAGCACAACTATTCTAAACTGAGTTACCAGTGTAAAACCTGCCTATGGAGAGTTACAGTCTCCTTCAAAGCAATATTTTATTGGATTCCACAAGACATGCAACTCTCAAATGTAAAGTAGTTCAAGAATGAAAAGAATTGTAGACTTAGAGATCATTATTAAGATTTAATCACCAAAATTATGGGTCCAGCTCAGAGGTACTTCATTTCCCTGTATTTTGGCACTTCAGAACATCACAATCACTTAAAATATCATTGCAGGCATAGGGACTCCATTCCTTCTCATAAAAGAATAGGGACAGGGATTTTGTTCCCAGCTGCCACAAGTGATTGCTAGTAGAGACCAGCCCATAAACATAAACATATTGATAGTTACTGAGAGTATTTTATTCAAAAATACACCCAAGAACTTAGCAATATATCTACTATATTTTCCTACCTCAACTAATATGGAGCACGGCAACATCATGTGGCTTCTCTGAGACTGACGCCTGCTGCTCGGAATCATGTTCATCTGTGAAGGAAACACAGGATATTGTGTCCATCTGTCAGAAGCTGACCTTGTTTATAATAATGTGCTGACAGCAAACTAGAAAAGGCCTGCTTAAAACACAGGTTTGTATCAAAATAAGGAGTGGTGAGCATTACATCAGGGAAGAGGACTGTTCATGTGCATTTCTTTATTCCAGTATGAAAGATCTTCAACTCAGTTTAGATTTTACTATTTTGTTACATAGATTACAGCCATTTTTGTTCCAAATAATAGTATCTATGCAAAGATTTGTGCTTAAAATTGTACTAATTTTAAGCCTGCATACGTCAACAAAACAAATCCTTTATCTCTTTTTGGCAGAGCTTTTCTAATTCTGTTGACTTCAAAGAAACTTAAGCTTGTTCTTAAAAAACAAGAGGACTTTGCTGAAGAGGCATTAATTGAAGGCTTCAAGGTTTTCATAATTTAAATTTTAATCTATCAGGCTTCTATAGAAGCATGGGAACACAGAACTAAAAGGAAGAGCCAAGCTCTGAAGTTGTATCTTGCAATCTCAGGACAGTGGATCGTTGGTTCTTAAGGATCCATAGACTCCTTATTCTCAATACTGCACCTACAAAAACTTTCATGTTCCCTTGCAAGAAAATTAGGATCTGTTGCTAAAATTAAAACAAAAAAGCAGTAACTGCTGAAAGAAAAACCTGTACTACTAATCTCTGGCATAGAAAAAAGTAGAGCAGAAAACAAAGTACTGTGGATGTAAAGATACTAGGAAACAGCCCATGACTGATATAGTAAATTGACTAAAATCTCTAGAGAAGTTAGTATCTTCAAGAATTAGAAAACTTCTAAATGCTGGATAGTCCCTCTAGATTGCTCTCTTCCTCCTTAAAAACACCCCACATAACCACTATTTCTCTGATTATTTAATTTTTAAAACTCTACTTTAAAAGCTTCCCTCTAGGCTCTTCCTAAAAGATACTGAAATAGTCCATTAGCTATCTTCTGTTTTTCCCAGCTGTTCCCCTCACTGTTGTTCATTTATGTCTCCCATTCACCCATTTTTTATGCTCTCTCCCTCCAGTTTCTCTTTAATCTTTCCACATAGTCTCTTTCCCTCATTCCATTTCTCACACGTAGCACGTTTTTCAGCATCTTGTATCTCCTTCTCTCTCTCCCCCATGGCCTCCCAAATTCATCTTTGATTCTCTTTCTTCACCTGATGCTTTAGTAAACTGCATCTGACTCTTTCTCCCTCTCATGCCCTCACTTGTGCATGTGCATATTTCACACAGGGCTTGGGGCTCAGCAGCCCAGCAGTAAGCATGCTAAAGAGAAGAGAAAGCAGATGCTTCCAAGCAATATCACAAAACCAAACCGCTCTGTGTGCACAGCCTGGCTCCCAGCAATGCACTAACCATCTCTGATGCTCTGCTCCCCTCGTGAAGGTGGCTGGAGGAGCCTGATACTGTGCCTCTCTCCCCTCATGGGGGAGTCAGTAGCAATGTGGAGCAGAGCAATTGCTCAGTTCTGTGAGACTTACGCGTGCACCAGACAGGTCTCACTGGGAGCATTTTAGCTGTGACCCTGTTACTCTGGGCATTTTTAGCCTTGTCTTTGGTGCTTTAAACACAGCAGCAATTATCTGCATTCAGCTTGTATTTATCCAAAGCAATGAAAAAAAAATGCTTCATAAGCAAGCAAATATGGCATATGTTCTTGAAATTTCTCAATTTCTCTTAGAGGCTGAACTTACTTATCGAGCAAATAGAAAATGGTGCTTTACTGTTGATCAATTCACTTTTATGAATCCAGGGCCAAACTCTGCTGTTCATATTCCTTTCAAATCCTCTCTCAGGCAAGAGTCCCAGAGACTCCTTGACACTCCATTACCCAGTTACATAATATAACCATTAATATTGCATATGGAGATGAGCATGCACAGCAACTGCATATTGGGACTACAGGCTCAGTTCATTAAAGAGACACCAACATAGCAGTTATTTATTATTTATTGAGTGCTAACAATACAGTGAAGAAAAGGGAACAAGCTCTGAGAATTAAGGACCAATATGTGTCTGCTCTTCAGCCATTAGCTCAAGAATAAAAAGCGACTAAGATTCTTCTTCTCCAGAACAGCACCAAAGGAGCAATGTGTTCTTGTCAATGTTGTGTAAGTACTGCAGATGTGTGTTGGCCAGTGTCTAAAGCTCTCAGTGCACTCAAATGGGGATGAACTCTAGACCCTGAGATGAATCCCAGATTTTTTTATTTCCATAGCATGGAGGTAGGCACTGGTCAAAGCCTGCAACACTATTTACACAGGATAAATGCACACAATATGTGAAATTGCCTTTCCAGATGTTGCTGCTATGAGTTTGAAGAAAGATGAGTGAGCCTGAATGAGACATCAAGAAGCCATCTGTGAGAGCATGGCTGAAATGTTACAAACATCCCTATAAATATCTCTCGATAAGGAACTACTTCTGTTTTAGTGATATGAAGTCTTTTTATGTAAGTAGTTACTAGGCAGCCTGTGAAACAGTTTCTCTGGCAGTACCCCACTGTATGCATTAGGCAGCCTGTCTCCCTCGAGCTGCTGTTCTGGGGGCATGCCCAACAACAACCCACAGGATCCCTCTCCAGACAAGCCTACCCCTGCCACATATCGTCACCAATCTGCCTGGCTGCCAGACTAGAGCATCATATTCACAGCTGTGCTGTTTTGGAAGAGACAGCAATCACACACCTCCAGGAGGAGCTCTGGACAAGAGCATTTGGCTGAGCAGCAGCAGCTCTGAACAACGGCAGCATGGGAGCCAAGGGTGAACTTGATGCTTGGCAGCCGTAGGCTGAACATCCTCACTTAGTACAGCTGATGCAAACCTGCTCTCAGTGTTTCTGATCCCATTTGGATCAAAGCTCACTCAATTTAGACCTCTCCTCAACATGAGACAATTGCACTCCTGTTGCTAGGGAAGGGTTTTCATAGAATCATAGAATTATGAAGTTTGGAAGAGATGTTTAAGACATCGAGTCCAACGTCCAACCATTAACCTGACATGTTGATGTCATGTACATGTACACATGACCCTAAACTACCAACTCTTAGCTCCTGGAAAGGAGGTGGGGATTGGGCAGCAAGACCAGGGCCACAACAGCAGAATGTTTTTACTAAAAAGTAGTCACTGCTCTGCATAGGGTCTATAAATCAATTTTATGGGCAATTTCTAGGCATATCTACTGACTTCAGATGCACAAGGAGACATCCTCTTGGGACGTAACATCAGCAATGAGCTCTGGGAAACTTTGAACAACTTTCAGTGCAAAAAGATGCCTAGATTTTAATCAGTTCCAGTTTTCTCAGAAACAGAAGAGGAAGTACTTATGCTCATAGCTTGAATATGTCTTCAAGGGATTTATTTAATACTGCATTTCAAAGCCATAAAAATTAACTCAAATATCCTTAGATCTGAAATGGAGCTCCCTAATCTCACTGTTTTGCTATTTCTATTATCCACGGTTGCCATTTGTATGTCCATCTTCTGGCATTTTTGGTGAAAGACATTGTGTCATACAATTTCCAAGCAGATCCTAAGGCACTACCATATCATTACTAGCTGTCTGCTTCATCACAGGTTTCCCTGTAACTTAGGATTTATCTGGAAATACAAATGGCATATCCTATTTCATTTGTCTCTTTACATTTATGGGTCAAGTTCATCTATACCAATGAAAAAGTGCTTACCAATAAATCAGGAGATGTAAGATATGCTCTAAACTTAAAAAAGAAATCAACTAAAATTCAGATAAAGCTCACTAGAACTATCAGTAGCACTTATGCTCCCCAGTGTGGTAAAAATGCAGTGGCTTGTGAGAAGGTAAACAGAGAATGTATCTGGGGAACATTGAATTAGACAAGGAAAAAGGAAATAAGCTCACGGAGCTGTGAAGAAAATCTTCATGGTAAGAAACCATTTTTATGTGCCAAATCCATGTCACTTTCATAGAGATAATGGAGAATCGAGAAGATTATGACATTTTAATGAAGAGAAAGAGAAAGAAAAATAAAGAATGCTTATACTTTCCTCTGAGTTAACTGACATTTCTATCTCCCATTTGTATCATATCTATCTATTTATCATCAATAACTATTTGTCAGGAGGGCAAATGTGCTGCATGAATATAATGCAGGAGAGCTTAAAATATGTGGGCTAAAGAGTATTTGTATACACTCTGATCAATTTTCTAAGGTGAACTAGCTGAGGAATTCCTGGAAGGTCCAGATTTCCTGCCCAGCTAATAATCAACACACTAAAACACAGAAATTGTTCTGGGCATGGCAGGAGCTGCCTGGGGAAGCCTTTGGGACAGTCCAAAATCCACACTAAGATAGTTCCTGTACTATTTAGCCAAACACTTAGCTGTAAAGGTGGCTAAGAATTCATTCAACCTCTTTATCTCATGTTAGCCCATTGTTTAATTGTCCACAATTTTGTCTCTGCAGTTGGCTGGATTGAGAGTTGCTGCAGCACCCAGTGGTGGTAGATTGGTGAGCACAAAGGCACAGCCCTGATACCCAGCTACACAAGAATTAGAGTTGCTGTGCAAACCGCAGGAGTTTCTGCCTTACTACTTACATTTCATGGCTCTTGTTCCTGCTGAATGTCATTGGGGTGAGAAAAAAAAGTTAATTTTTACAGTAATTGGTACTCTACTTATGAAGCCTGCTATTAGTGAAGATCTTCCTTTTGATTTTTATCTGTGTTCCAGCTACCTCTCGGTTCCATGCATATGCACAGAGACAGGTGCTTTTTCAAACATTACTTGGGCTTTCACTGATAACTAAGTGTCCATTCTTAGATCAGAAAGAATTCTTCCATGATCTAAAGCTGACAAAAATCAGCCTTAGCTGATTTTTTTATCTTTTCTAAGGCTGAAAAAAATTACCACAGAAAAATACGGTAATAAACTGAATCATATTCATGGTGGAAATACTGAAATATATACTCAGAACAATCTTTGGAGGAACAGAGTTCATCAAGTTATTCCACATATTCACACTTCTATTCCTCTTTCTCCAGGAGGATTTCTCTTACATTTTAAGCTTGGTATTGCAGTAACTAAAGTTCTCTTTTCTCTGACATGCATATTAGTTTTGATCCCAGGGTATAAGGACAGAGGACAGACAGAGCAGTGGGAAGCTAACTCTGTGAACAGCAAAGGCATTCTTTGAATAACTGACAGAACAGAGATGAGTCTGGTATGTAATGTAACCTGAATATCAAACCAAACTACAGAATATCAAAAAACTCATATGCAGACAGGACTGATAAAACAGAGAATTTTGTACACTAATGTCTATACCTTTTCATGTAAAATGCTAGGGAGTTTGTTCTCAGCCAAATATGACATTCCAAATTGCTTTTCTCTTACAAAAAACACTGTAAAATGAATACTTAGGAATGATGATCCTTTCAGGCTTTAGATCTGCCAGAGAAATACATGAGAGGCATTTCTCCCCAATTGGAGAGAGAGCTTATCTCTATATACATAACAGGAAAAAGGAACAGAGGAAACACAGTGCATACTGATGGTAAAGATGCAGGGAGAGAATTAGTATTTAAGACAACTTGGATGCAGATCATACAGATAAAGTCAGCATCTAATGCATTTTCAAAAATAAAATGTGAAACCAATAACACAAAATGTGCAAGAATAGGTTGCTATCAGCTGAGACACATGAGAAAGATCAGTTGCAAATCACCCTGATTAGAGCAGGGAATGACACTTGGCTGCTTTTGCTACCTGAAAATTCTTGAGTGCCACTAACTGGTGAACCTTAGTAATGAACTCAGATGCTCTTTCTCTCTCAAGCCCAGGGCATTTACTCTCTTTGCCACTTCCTTGAAATAACCTTCACCTCACAGGTGTATTAATCCACAGGCAACAAGGTCCCTGTAACATCTGCCAGGCTGTCAGTGATTGCCAACACACAGCAACATCTATGTCAAGAGTAAATAAAATACGGGGGGAAATGTCACCAGCAGATTGAAAGCAATGCAATATATACCAACACAGTATTTTCCCCAGTGACTTCCACATATGTTGCACTATTGTTTTGTTTCTTCATTCTTTGATGACCTTCTGATGGGTGTATCATTCGTGATGATATTGAGAGCTAAACTGTGCTCTCCTGTCTTGAAATGAAATAAAATTAGTTTTTAAAAAATTGTAAAACAGCTGGAACAGCATAGAGTGACAATCTTATTACCATGAAAGATGAAAGCTAGGAACTAGAGAAACTATATGCCTCTCATTCTTAGATTACTCATTATCTGAAGATTAACATTAGAAGGACCTGGAAGCCTGTCAAACACCAAATCAAAAGCTCCCAAGGAGTTCAGACAGTAAAAAGTGTTATCAGCAACAAGAGGATTCATGGGATTATGTTTGTAGCAACAGGATTAATTTTTGCCCAACAAGCTGCAGTATCAGAAATAACAAGGTCATTCTTCTGTTAAGAAGATGAGGGAATAATTCACTTGTTTTTCAAGCAGGAAAATTAATGTGGGATTAACCAATAAAAAAGTTCCATTAAATTACTCCAGTTGTGAAATCAGGGCAAATCTTAATTCTATAAGCTTTGTACATGAAAAAGAGCCCACTGGAGTGAAAGAGCAAAATTCTGGTGCTGACATAAAATCCCATCCACCGCGGATGTGACAGCAACTCTCTATCATAATAACAGGAAGCCCTTGCCACTCAGAAGGCATCTACACAGACACCTTCCCACACAGGCAGCTGACTGTGGGAATCTCTGCAGAAATTCACTAGAATAGTTAGTGCAGTGTAACTGTCTGGAATAATATAGATCTTGGAATGGCTTTTTGTCTTCACTTTGCTCTCTGATTTAGAATCAAAATATTCAATATGTGGAATGTTATGTCTTAGTCTGCAGCTTTCTCTCCAGTCTGGAGAGGATTTACAAGGCACGGCCAAATTAGCTGCAGTTCTCTGTGCATTACCAATGGCCAGGGAGGTATGAATGACATCAGCCATGCAATGGGGTAATTACATCAGGTTTTAAACCCAATGGAACAAAGTCTTGAACTCTAAAAGCCCTGAACAAATAATTTCCCAATAAAACATGCAAACTTAAAGGGATTTGTTTTAACTACACACTGATGACACTAGAATTACTGCTGCCAAGAGTTCCTCACAGGCACGGTTGGAGTGCTGTGGAGGCAGCAGGTAAGCTGAGCTTGATTGATATATCCTACATATGATAAGCATCATTTGTCCCACAGTTCATTGCCCCACTCAGTGCTCAGCTGAGTGTTTAGACTCACTGAAATACTTTCTGGCCAGCCCATGCTTTCTCTGTTCTTTCCAGTTTGGGCATTCCTTATCTCAGCTCTGAGAGTGATCAGTCACAGCCACTGTCCAACAGTGGGTGTTGAGCTGGCCCACTGTGAGTAATCGACATTGACCTGCCTGTCATCCTCTGGAATCAGATGTCAGACAGCTGTTGATAAAACTTGTTGATAATCCAGTTGATTATTGCACTTTTTTCATGCTTCATCAATAGTATTATTAGAACAAAACTAGAGCAGAGTGAGGCCATACTGTGGTTTCCCCAAATTTATTCAGTATTGACATTTCTGTCCTGATTTTTTTAATTGTCTTAATTGCCAAATATTCAAATTTTGAGTAATGTTGAGTAGACGTAAATATCACACATTGTTTTTGTTGCAAGGACCAATTCTACCTTGTATTAATTAAAAGTTAGTTCACATATCAGCCTGTGAAACTTACTATTTCCAAATGTTTTTTGCAGAAAAAGTCAATTTCACTAGTGTTCACCAAAAGCACAAAGAAGCATAGAGTCACCACAATCACATGTATATCCAAACTAATTTGTATTTAAGAATAGCTACATCTCCAGTTGTCTTGAACTGCTGATCTGCAGAATTTCTGATGGTGGTTTTTGGGGAGCTGGGCTGAATACACTGTAATTGTTTTCCTCCCAGCCTTTCGCTGCTGTTTTTCTCTCAACTGTATCCTAAAATATATGAAGTTCCTCATGTGACTATCTAAGCAAATTCTGTATTGCCAACAAGATGTGATACAACTGCAGATGGGAGCAGCTATCATTCCTCTTTTTCAAGATCGAAGTGGTGCACAATGTCAGCAGGATGGCAATCTCTATGACACTGCTGCATAAAAATTTATCAGTTATTTCTCATTTAGAAAAACTTGATGGAGGCTGGCATGTATAAATCTCTATATGCTAATTCCTCAGATTCCACTTTTTTGTTCTATTTCCTTCAGGCCAAATAGATTCAGCTAATCTAAGACTAAAACCTGGCATTTTTTCTGCTGAAATAAAATTCACTGACAGTTCTCAGCTTCTGCATAAAACCTAATTTGTGCACAATAATATGTGCAAAAGTCACAAACTTCAAAGAACTTAACCATGATAATCATCTTTATGCTTCATTAAAACAGCAATAATTAAAAATTTTACTGCGTAATTGTAAACTTCACAGTTATCTTATGTATTTATTTCCTCCTACTCTTGGTTCACTTAAAACAAAACAAAAACAACAACAAAAAAAACAACAAAAAAACCACAAACAAACAAAAAACCAACATAAACAAAAACAAAACAAAAACAAAACCAAAACCAAAAACAACCAACCAAACAAAAAAAAAAACCCAACCACAAAAAACACTCAATCACAGAAAATAAGTTACAGGAAAAAAAGAAAGAATGGTTTTGGGTTTTTATAACCAGGGAGGTTTAAATATACACCTGCAAGGGAAGGTATATGAGCTGATGACTTGTATTCTGGGCCTGCCTGAATACCAAAACACTGCCAACACATATGCTGAATCATTCAGGCTCCTCAAAAACATTTACAGCTTTCAAAATAAAAGTGAAATGGGACCTCTATGTTGTCTTTACATTTTTTTGGTGATAAATGATGTACTTTTTATTCAAACAAATGAGATACATCACTAAGGGTGGGTGTGAACTGCTGGATTTCCTATCTACTATCTAACAGCATGTTCACAGGAGTATATAGCCATACTATAACTTTAGGCCAAGTAAACAGAAAATATAACCTCAGTATGTGTTTGTGCTTTGGATCTAACCATGAAAGATTCATTGTCTAAATATGTCATTGCAGCCAGTGATTCAGAAGTAGAACACTTCCATCTGGCAACAGATGGTCAAGATGGATCTTATTTGCAGGAAAGTTTTCTGCTAAAAGAACTAGTCTTCACAGTCTGGATAATCAGATAAGCAGGTTCTTTCTAGTATTATTGCCATGAGAAACCACACCAGAACTTTATCTCACAAGTTCAATCAGCTCTGTATAAACCTACAGCCCTGCATAATGCATCCTTCTATGTGTCATAGCCACTTTTGCACTTCACTGCTAACTTTCCCATTGATAACGTGCACATTATACATGTAACAGGTGTACAGTTCTCCTAACACCTTGGTCAGTGCTCTCTCATTCAGTGTGCTGTGATGAGCTTAGCAGCAGCTGCCCTTACTGACTGAGGGATGCTTGCAGCTTCCTACGAGCATTTGCCAAGGATTTGCAAAGCCATCCCCTCAGACTGAACCTAGTGCATTGTTTCACATGTTTGCAGTCACTCATTCACAAGAGACCGTGTGTGTGGGAGTGACAGATGGCTGCTAACCAAGTTGGTCTATCCTATTTCCTCCCTCACCATACCAGGTATGTGGTGCCCGTCACTGACTTTCTTCTCTAAAGGTTTGTGGAAGAATATTCCAAAGCTCAACACACCCTAAACAACCATTCAATATTTAGTCTTTGTAAAAATCCAACAGATTCTGTTTCATGGTAACTAGAAAAAGAGGAAGAAAGATTACTTTCACTGAATTACTTGTTCTTTGGGAGTCGTTCACTCAGCTCCAAAGAAAAGGGCTTAGACATCAGTTCTACTGGAGTTATGAGTCATCAGATAAGAAAAATCAGCTCTCCCATTTTTATGTGATATGGTAAACAAGAAAAGCACTGCAGAATTAATTCAGGGCTTGCTTTGGTCACGGAATCTGAAGTGGCTGTTGCCATGGGTACATAGAATCAAGTATTTAAAGGGGATTTAAGGATATGAAGGAGGAGAAATGACAACACATCATGGAAGATTCAGGAGCTGTAGACGCCTGAAGAAAATGAAGATCTGAAACACAGAGACACAGAAAAGAAAAGAAGCCATTCATGCAATGAACACAAGATAAAAGACAGCTCACTGTGCTATCAAGGTGGAGAAATAAAAAGCAAACTAGCAGGCACACCAAGAGGCAAAGAAGAGCAGCTAGCTCCACAAAAAGAGGAAGGGGCAATGAAAATAAGCAGGGTCATGAGGGCAATGAATTGCGTTATACAGAAAATGATAACAGACAAAAGAAAGACAAAAATAAGAGAGAAAAAAATAGCAGATAGAGGATAAGGGGAGAAGCAGATTTACAACACAAAAACCAGGTATGTATGGATGATTGAGGATTTTCATTGAAGAGTGTATGAGCAAGTCAGCAAAGCTGACCTAGAGGAAAGCAAAGATGGTGTGGCAGGAGCAAGAATACTTCTCCTGGGCTACAAAAATCTATCATGGGAGAAAAGAAGAATTCATTAATCCTACTTCATGCTGATAAATGTCACTGCAAAGTTGCATCAAGAACAGGATCAAAGCCAGCTGGGAAATACTGCCTTCTCTGGTCTTTGATGGAATCCTTCCAGACCCAGGAGAAGGAATATATATGAAATACAGCATTAAATATACTGCAAGGTGACTCAATGTCTAATCTTAGAAGGCAGGGTTTAGGTTGCTTGGCCACTCAATAGAGGACTTTTTTCTGAGGAGAGACATTTTAAGGAAGGGATTGTAAGCAGACACAGAAGATGATATTAAGTAGTATCAACAAGTGAGTCAGTGACATAGCTGCTAAAATCTGAGTTTTAAGATAAAGTAGTTAAAAAAACCCAACAGTAGGCAACACCTGAAAAGTATTTGCATAAAGGAAAAGAACCACTAGAGGGAAAGCTTGTTGAAACAGCAGTTGTGATCTGAGGATAGAGGATACTAGCATCAAAAATAACTTGGGCACCAGAAAAGGGATATAAATGTAAATAAAGGGAAATGACATTTCACAGTTAAAGATATGACAGATTCTAAAGAAATGAGAATTGTAGCCACGGTTTGTGCCTGCCATGTTTTGACTTCATAAAATTCTTTCCCAGGGACTCTTGTTGTAAACAAGAGCATGTAAACTATCCTATTTTTCTACATTCTTTCCCAGAAGAAAGAATTTGCTTGATGGCCCCTTGGTGTGACCAATGGGTCCAAGGATCCCACCTCTTAGGTGGGCTCATTGTAAAAAAATATAAAAACCAAGTGCTTTGATAATAAAGCAAAATTTTAAATCTTCAGCCTTCTGTGAGTCTCTGTCCTGATTTCGTGCTCTACAGCGACAGAGAATGGCTACTGTGAATGAAGCAGAATTGAGCAGAAGTGGGCCAAATCAGTGTGTAAAAGCAGTTCTAGTGAGTAGTGTCAAAGTCATGTGATCACAACTGCCTGTTTTTGTTGTGAGATCAGAAAATGCCCGTGTAAGTGTTCCTACCTCAAGGCACTTACTAGAAAATACAAGGCTTGTTGGCAGCTAACAAAGACTACTGGGACAATGGCAGTACTTGAAAATGTGCAATGACATCTACTCATTTGAATGAACCACAGAAAGCTTTAGCACACTCTGGGAGAACAACTGTGTGGACAAAGAGGGATGCAGCCTAAAATGACTTCTACACAATTAATACAGCTTATAATTTCACACACACTGTGTTGAAAACTGTCCTTTCAAAAAGTTTTTGACTATGGATATAGCCACAATCCATCTTCAGTTTAGCTACAGTTGTGAGTTATATTTCTACTTGGCTTCTAGCTAACTTCCCAGAACGAAATAAATAAATGCTAAACACCACACAGTTTAGAGTGTAAATGCACCCCACTGTCACAGACAGTCACAATTTTTTTCTGGTTTTGTTTTAGCTAGCAATAATATAGAGTCTGTTCCTGAGGTCCAGATGTTACTGCAATAAAAACAGTACAAGAGATAGGTGGAAAAACAAATTAACATCTTGCTGCACATCTTTAAAAAGAGTGTATTATGAATAGACTTTTATCAAGGTAGGCAGTAGTAGTAAAAATAGAACAGGCAGTGACTACCCCACACTGAAATCTGACACTGACATTTGAAGGACAACTTGAATTGTGATATTTGAAAGATTCTGGAAAAGAACTTAATGGCTCTTAATAAGGGCATTTTTTTTGTTTCTTTTCATCATTCTCAGAAAGAAAAGACTAATGACCTTGCCTTTGCTGTTGAAATGAAATTTTTGGCCTTAATGCACAGAAAGACAGATCTCAAGATATTGCTATTTTCTGAACAAGTTTGTGGCTTTACTTTGGGGATATCACTTTGCATACTTTCGTATATAAGTTCAAATACTTGGTGATACGATTTCTTGAGATATAATGCATACATTTTAAAAATGGTCTTTGGAATTGTTTACATTGGTGTCCATCCAGACTTGCTAGTTAGTGAAGTGCTGGCTTCAGCTGTCTTGAAAACCTGCTTGTTGGTTAAAGTGAATTTTAAAACAGATTTCCAAGTTGTTCAAAATGAGATTTTAAGTGACAATGGATTGGTCTCCTGGCACTTCAAATAGGTACATCAGAAAAATTTTGCAGAGTATACGGCAATTGGGAATGGGTATGATGGATGAAAAAAGATGGGGAATGAATACTGCTGGCACCACAGGTCCACCAGGTGAGCCTGTCTCTGGCTGGTCTTACTCTGGCTGGTTTCCCACAACATCCTCACCAGCCAATCTCTACCAAGTCTCTCCATTTCAGCTGGAATAATTACCTTCTTCAAATTATCCAAAGACACACAAACATGTAATTGATGCTTTCCAAGAATAATCAGTTTTTCTAGGTATTTCTAATGTACATAAAAGAAACCTCAGGGTAGATAGGTAGGAGAAAGCTAGTAGGAAGCTGAAGGTTATAATTCCTATAAGAAGATCTTTTGTGTTTGGATTTTATGAATGGTACATGACCAGTAACATGTATTAGGAAATATCTCTAGCAGAAAAAAAAATTGCATTGTCATTACTGGATAATAAAATATGTTGTCAAGATTGTTTCCTTTTCAACATGTTAGACTGTTGCCTTGTAGAAGTATCCTGGGGAAGGTGCTGGGCAAGAGGAAGTTGAAAACAAATTCTGTAAAATTTTACAGCCATACTTTCCCAATAGGCTTTACTACATGGAATGACTCTTGTTTTAGAACTCCATATTCCTGTATTTCACACATACTTAGCATCCCTCAGCTCCATTACTGAAAGTCTTTTCCCAAGAAACTAAGGCTGAGGGATGTGGCTCAAGAAAGACTTCACACAGAAGGCAAAGATCTTTCAGAAATAGTTACATAAGTGTAAATTTCAAAAAGAAGTTAGAACTTGTGCCCTTTTTACTTCCATCCATTGCTGTTATCTACACCTTCATCTCTTCATGTTCCCAGTATCTTTTGTTTCCTTCTGTACCTGGACCATGACAAAGATACAATTGTTTCTCAGAGGTCTCAGCTCTGGGCATACAAACTGCTTTATTCTTCCATCATAGGCCAAAGGCCACATGCTAATTTTCCATGAAGAACTCAGTCATTGTTGGGATGATGTGCCCCAGCCAATAGGCTGCCCAGAGACCCATGCCAAAACCAAGATGCATGTTTCCCTAATTTGGTCCCATCCTATGGGAAAAACACCCTGAGCATAATTATATAGTGGATGAATCTGGTACAAAACCAATAAGGCTTGTTCGAGCAGGAGGATGGGTGAGTAGTGGGCAGATAACTGCTCTGTGGGACAGGAACAGCACTGTGTGCCTCTGCAAATTAGAGAAAAAAGTGATATGTGATACAGCTATTTAGATGAAGTCACTCGTAAAACCTCAATCTGGTTTCTAATGAAATTTTTGACAATTATTAGGAAAGTAGTTGTTTTAACATCCATCTGAGACACAAATAAAATTCTCACTTCACTTGCTGCAATCTGGCATGTATTATATTCCAGAACTATGAAATGATAGATCTGGTTTGGTGATCCTACTCACTACACACAAATAAGAGAATGTCCATTACTCCAGAAGGAGTATGTTCATTTGGCCTATTTTTGGTCACTTTATTGACTGTTATTTTAGTTAGGAAAAAAATATTTCAGTAAGTACTTTAAGCCCTTCCTTTTTAAACTGACTGTCCTGGGTTATGGAATCAAAAATGTGTATTCTATTTTCATCTGCTGAAAGCAGTTGGGGAATTGTTCTTTATTTCTTGTAACTTTGGAAGGAGGGGGACGGGGGGGAGGGGCGGGTGCCTTTTGGGTAATGGGCCATCAACAGACTATACCCCCGGACTATACCCGCTCCCCCCAGAGCCCCAGAAGCCCCATTTGCATGCATGGTCCTATTGTGGGGTGCCCCGCCCAGTGGGGGGAGTCTACAATTGCTGCCGGGAAAACTGAGCCAGCGGGGGACAGACTTCACTTGCTTCACCCCGATTCCTGGGAGGAAGACGGCACCCCATCTCATCTTCGCCAGACCCCATCTCATCATCGCCGGACCCCATCTCACCATCACCTCACCCCTGGACCCCTCCTCATCACCCCTGGACTCCTCCTCCTCACTCCTAGACCCTTTTTGGCTACAGGATCGTCCCTGCTCCAACAGAGTCACGTCTACCACCCCAGGAGGACTCACTTCTGGACTGCTTCCAACACCCTGACTAACAGGGTGCCAGGTGGCAGCTCTGATTCTATCAGGGCTTTCCCAAATTGTTGTTGTTTGTTTGCTGGTTTGGTGGGGTAGTTTTGTTTCCTACCACATTTGTATTATTGATATTCCTAGTAAAGAACTGTTATTCCTATTCCCAAATCTTTGCCTGAGAGCCCTTAATTGAAAATTTATAATTTGGCAGGGGTGGGGGGTTTGCATTCTCTATTCTAAGGGAAACCCCAGTTTCCCTGGCAGACACCTGTCTTGTCAAACCAAGACACTGACTTACTGGATCCCATTCTGGGTGTCTAGCTTGGAGTGAGGGACTATGTTGTGCAGAAGGGCATTGTAGCCATCTAGCACTATATCAATACAAATCAGGGACTTCAGCAGAAATGCTTTGGCCACTGAGGCATTTACTGAATTTGCTGTTTCCTTTTCTATTTTCAGAAAAAAAGGCTTTATGAAAGGGAATTTTTGGTGGCTGGAAAATGAAATATGCTTTACCATTTTTTTACTGATAAATATTAGTGAACAGTTATTTAGTATTCTACATTTTTATAAAACTAATATTCTGAGCCAAATCCTAATACTTCAAAGATTACCCAACTGCCTTCAGTGGAACACTTCGTGTAAAGGAAGCAACTATTTTTTGGATCAACATTTGCAACATTTCTTTCAATTTTAGCTGTCAATAACAATTTCAAAACATTGGAAGCACTATGTAAGAAAAGACTAAAGACCTATCTAGGTTTATATCTTTTCTGAACAGCCTCTGTTGCTCCAGAAAACATTTAACTCCAATAATGTATTGTTTAGTAGAAGGATGAACTTCTTCCTATTCTGAGTAGCTGATCATTTTATGCCCCAAGGCTCAAACATTCTTGGTGCTACAGTGCATGCAAATGTATGTAAAGTTCAGTATGAAAAAACATCATATATAGAATTGAACAGCTCTACTGCAGAAAGTATCTGCTGTCAAAATCCAAAAATCATTTGTGAGTTTGCAACTGTATATTAGCAGAAAAACCTATTAGAAAAAATACACAAATATAGATTAAAACAAACAAACAAACAAACAAACAAAAAAAACAACAAAAAACCAAAAAACAAAAAACCATATACTGCCTTCCAGTACACTTTATTCCTCACTCACAAAGCCCTTGAAATCAGCAAAAACATTCCTGTTTACATCCTGCAAGCTTTGCACAGTTTCATCCTGTTTAGATGAACACCCTTAGAAATCAGACTCCATTTTTCCAGGCAAGTTGTATCCAGTTTTGCCACAGCTGTGTGATGCTTTGGCTGCTTATTTACATACCAATCAATCACTCATTGCATACAAAAAGCATTTTGTCTGCCGTACGAATACACATGTACCAGACTTCAAAAAAGGTAAAGTCTGTTGTATGTCCTGCACTCTAAGATTTCTGAAGACACAGCAAGGCTGCATATCAACCTCTGCTCTGCAGAGCAATCTTTAGCTATAATTAGTCTTCCTAAATACTAATCAGCATTTCAACTATGTGAGTTCTTATAATATATTCAATTCCCCAATGCATTAAAAAACATTTCACTGCATATTGCAATCTCTGGTTCATTTCTTCCAGAGGACAGATAATTTTAGGTAATTAAAAATATTAAAAATTATTGCCATCCTTAGCAACATCAGTTACTCGTTATGCCTGTTACATCAACATTAATAGAACCAGGTACAAGGAACAAGAGTCTTTAGGAAGTATCCATAATGCATTAGGCATTTATGTAAACAAATTACCTCACATGCTTTTAACGAAATTAAATGCTTGTGTGGAAGGAAAATAAACTGCCCAAAGTATTTAAAAATAGGCAATGAAAGGAAAAGGCAGGGCATGGCAGAGCACTGGACCTGGGAGAGTTGGGACAGTGAAAATCATGGCGAGAGGCTGCTCTTGGTGGCTGTCTGCTCACACACAGCTGCTGCCAGGAGTAAGAGGAATAATGGGATAAACATGAAAAGCTCTGATAGCATGTGACTGCTTCTATATTACATGAACTTACTGAGAAATTAAAAAAAAAAAAAAAGCCAAATATTTGAGGGGTTTTTTGATCGAGCAAGTTTGATGTATAGTCACTTCTGAATGCACTGTGTCAATGTAGTGGAAAATCCCAACAGGAATTGTTGGTGCCAACTGAAACAGGATTATGCACACATCACTGACAGTCCCTCACAGCTAAGTAAGGAGCAATGCAAATCACTGTTGATTGATTTTTATAAATCAATTATGCTCAAAAGACAGCAGACTTCTACCTCCCATAGCAGAATTCCTGTTTGGCTGTCAAGACTCCAGGGCTCGAGGTGGACGTGGGCCTTGGTGTCACTCTTGTTGTGTCCCAAGCAGTCCCACCGCCCATGCTCCTCCTGCATCCCCAGCCTGGGCCCATCGCGCTTCGGGCAGCCCTGCCCGGGCTCCCTTTGCTCACTCTCGCCCTCAGTCTGCCCCGCGCAAGGATCCCCCTGACCAACACCTGGAAAGCGGGATAAAAACACTCCTGACGTGTTCTTGCACCATGGAAAGGGCTGAGGAGCACAGCAGCAGAGGCCGGCAGGGCAGGGAGCGCCGCGCTCGGCACCAGCTCCGGCCCCGCGGCAGCGCCCGCTCCCGGGGGGCACCGCACGGGCCGGCCGGGCACAGCAAACACAAACCCGCCTGCACATCGGGGTTAAGCTGTTTGTTTACTGGAAAGAATAAATAAGCTGCATGCTTTCTCCTCATACAGTTGTATGGAGATCATCTTTTTCCTAGCAGAAACAAAAGCTCTATGGTGCTCCTGCGCTGAGGAGCTGCAGAGAGTGAAATAAAATGGCTCATGTCCTTTTTGTTTCTGTGCGATATCCGCCACACAGATAAAAGCAGACAGCAGACCAGGAAGCATGCTTGGGTTCATGTGCCCGTGCACTCTGCATTAGTGACATATCGTAACTGGTTCTGCTTGAGTGAACAGACTGAAATACTTGTTCTCTCTCTCATTAAAGATGCTCTTAAAATCATGCCTGGATGTCAGCCTCTGCTTCCATCTTCTTTACTGAATGCTTTCTAGGCTACAGAGAAACAATGAAGGAGCCAAATGCAGACAAAAAATGAGCCTTAGCACTGAAGAGCGGTACTATCTTTGCAGTTGTTGAAAATACCACCTCAAAAACATTTGAAACAGCTACTTAATAGAGCCTAACATGAAATACAGAAGCAATCTGACTGGCCTGATTTTGAGTGTGTGCTGGGATTACTCCCTTCATTGCAGTACAGTTGCTTCTGAAGTGTGCTACTGCAAGTAGATCAGCTGAATTCTAAATTAAACCCTCTTCACAAGCATATTCAGCCTATACCCCACCCTTTATATTGTACCTTGCAATATATGTTCTCTAGAGGGTAATACACACAACTGTTATTTCTTTTTTATTACAGTCATTGTTAGACATTAAAAAAAAAGAGCAAGGTTTCTTTGTGCTTAGTGCTGTCTGTTTATCCAGTTAGTGGTATACCCATTGATTGTTTTCAGGTCCTTAACTGTACAGTAGAGGCTAATTGTACAATAGAGGACAAATGTACATCCTTTCCCTCACTTCCCCATATACACTAACATTTTTATTCTCAGGGCTCCAACAAGCAGGCTAATTGTGAGTGCATGCATATGGATATGGATTGATACACAGGAAACTGGGCAGAGTTACAAAGGAGTGTGAAGTACATACGTGGGCAATCTTCACATGCACTATGCACAACCGAGATGCAGCAGTTACAGAGGCTGACATCACTTCATCTGAACTGAAAGCTGTCTGCAGCTGTAACTGTAAAGAAGACCCCAAGGACTCTAATGATATGTTGATCCCCCATTAGAAAATGTCATTGAATTTAGTGTACACTACCACATTTTGTACAGTTTTGTAGTATTTACTATAGAACAGCAATGATATTCCTATTGAATTTCACATATTTTTGCATTTCTTTAAGATTTTAATGCAATTTCTCTATGAGAATGCCCACTTGAAAAATAAAATTTTCAGCTTTATCCAAATTTAGAGAATTTTGCATATGGGATAGCTTATATACATAATACTTTTCTTCTTCAGTATTTACTGTAAAAATCAAGCCTCCAGCCTTCAATAGACATTCTAGCAAGGCTGAAATCACACTGAGAAACTCTTAACTTATGACTCATATCCTGAAAATAAAGGTTTTCTCTAGCAGAGATAAGGTCCAAAATAGGGAGATTTTACTCCTCATGATGCTCAGTGACGCTTGGCAAATAATTTGTTCAAAAGGTAAAAAATCCAAAGGGAAAGAGAATTGCTCTAATGTCCCCTGTAATACAACAGACCACAGGTGCAGAGTGCTGTTGGTGCTATGAAGAGCCAGTTTGTAGGCAGAAGATGCCCTGATGTCACAACTGTAACTGCAGGCACACAATTCTGAGCAGGCTACAAACAGCAGGCTTTCCCAAGGCAGCATCCATGGAACGTATCCATGCAATGCCTGGAATGGTTACCATCCCTTCTCTTTGGACTACACACAGGAGAGATTTGTGTAGAATTTGAAAGATTGGAAAGATGTAAATGCAGCATTGGAGCAGAAGTGAATTTAAGGGAATGTTGGAATTTTTTCATATTTCTAACCTAGTATAAACAGTATAAACATTCTTCGGCCTGAAAGTTCAATTTATTTCAAGAAATCTATTTAAATTAAAGCAGGAAGATTTGAAACATGCTATTCTTAAAATGTGTCTCCCTACTCTTCACTGTTTTTTGTTAATAGAGATATCTGAAGTAGGCCATAAAAACAGTATATACATTTATATTTCTATATGTATACACAAATGAGACTTTGAGTGAATATATCCATAACAGCTTTTCACAAGGTAGTGCATTAGTACATTCAGGTCTTAAGACCATCATATATTAAAATATCATAGCACTGTAAAAATAAGGAGCATGCAATTGCAGTAAAAATGACTATTTTAATTACACCACCAGCAAATTGAAATTGAAAATTAGCATTTTAGAGTTCATTTTAGAGCTAAGGATGAGAGGTGCTAAAAACACACAGTGCCATATCATGCAGATTTTCATCTTTGGTTAGCTTTGTTTCTGTGGTAATGGGAGTCAAATTTGTCTTCTCCTTTTTAAATAGAAAACTATCAGGACCAAGCTAGTAATTTTAAGGGGTTCATTATCCTATTACAGAGAAAGACATGTAACAGTTTATTAGATATTTCAGAGCAAATATAACTGCACTGGAACTGCATCATACAATGCAGTCTGTACCTGGGAGTTTAATGTTAGAATGCAGTTTAAATGACCGGCTCTCATTGAGAATGGACAAGAAGTTTAACCCTCACAGATTTATCACATCTTTTATCCCTGCAAAACCTGTGGGCAACAAAAGGGTCCATTTTGGAACAAGGAAAAACATCTCAGCACCGAGCTGAATGTAGCAGTTACCATGGTGGGGCAAAGAGCCATGAAATCAGTGCTGCCTAGTGTGCTTTCACAATTGCAGTGCAGAGAAACCTTTACACAAACACAAGCTGCTGTAACAAGGAGGATCTACTCAGTGAAATACGAGTTTGTGATTTCATACTTCCTGTGAAATGTCATATGTGTGTGTTTCCACCAAACATAATTTGACATGACATTAATTGAAGATACATTCTAAAGACTGCAACCCTCAGTGGATCTTAGTTCAGTGCTATATATGTGGGATGCAGTCTTTTCAAATTAATCGTGACACACTAAGAGACAGATTTTCCCTGGCATAACCTGGGGGATAAAATACATACCAAGGCCTGGATTTGTCCAAATTTAGTTATTTAACTGAAGTACCTCAACTAAGGGCTTCCAACTATAACTTGTTGACTTCAAAAGGCAACAGAACTCTGGGAGTATGTTAGGTACTCCTAAAAGCTGATTTCTGGAGATGCCTCTGTCTCACAGAACACACCCACTCTTTCCATTGACTAGATGGAAAACTCAGGCACTTATTGCAGCAGGCCTCTTGTTAAAGGGTAGAAATGAGTTGAGACACAAACTCCTTGTTTATCCCGACATGAAAAGGGTCCTGGTTTATTCCTATTTACAGCTCAGCCTGCCTGACTCCAACTATTCACTGACTGGCTGCAGCAAGCTCCCACTGTGGGTTTCCCTTGCAGCCCCTGACTGATGGGTATTTCCTGCTAAGCTATGACTGCATACATTACTTTGCAGACTCTGACTGCAGCTTTTACCCAGCCAGACTGTGATTGCAGGTTCCAACAACAGGCTCTAACTGCAGACCCAGACTGATCTCACAGCAGTGATTCTCTCTCCAGGATCTTTCTTCTCCAGGCTCCTCACATTCACGATCCTCCTCCATGATGAGCCCCTCACCAGCTAACCCATTCCCTTTTATCACACTTATCTTTATTGGCAACAGCTGTGACTCATCAGGGATGAGGCTGAATTGGGTAATTAACACAGCTGTTACTTATGAGGGGCAAGGTCACCTGTATTCCTTTCTCCTACAGGCACTGAGTACCTAAACCTGGGCAGAATTAATCTGTGCTCAAATATCTGGCACAGATATCTGTGGCTTCCCTGTAACAGGGAAGAATACAGCACTAAGGGAGTAGTGTTGGACAAAGAATGGGAGAACAGAACAGCAGTACCCATCTCACTGAGGAGATAGCAAAATTACTCCTCTTTTCTTCTGTGAAAGATGTTTAATACAGCTTTACCATGAGTCCTTTTTTCCTTACACAGCTACTTTCATTAAACACAGATCACTGCACTGCTGGGCTGATAGTATTAAAAAACATCAATTGACCATCAAACGCTCCATAATGACCAGTTTTCTTTCCAGCATTATTAGGCTTTATATAAATAATAAAATGCCATTATTCTCCAGGCGACCTTATGTAGTTTCATCACGGCACATATCCCTGAGAATTTTGCATTACAGGTGCCAAGATAGTCTTGCCTTTCCAAGTAGGAGGGGGAAAACCCTGACAGAGGAAGATGAAGACAACTTTATATATTTCAAAGTAAATATTCCCTTTGATGCTGTGTTTTCAGAGCAACTGCCCCAGTTTTCCCAGATCTCAAGCTTGGGGCAAGCACACAGGACATTCAGAGAAATCTGACCTTATAGGGTCCTTTGTCTCTTTCAAATTTTAAAATTAATATGACCTAAAATACACAGTAAATAATTGTCCAAAACACACATTGTAAGGGGATGAGTATTTTGTTCTTATAAACTGTTCCAAATGTTCTTCTGTATTATAACCATACTAAGTCAGCTCCTTTACTCAGTGGAGCTCTACAAATTTGCTGGACTGGTAACCTTTTCTTTCTGTAATGTATAGTCTGAAGAGACATAAAAACAAAGCACTAGAGTATGTTCTCAAATCCTACTGGAAATGAAAGGAGCTGCTCTGAAACACTGAAGCAATATTTGGTTCTAGTGGTTTTTGCTCACAAGGTGGATATGTTTTGAGTAGTTCCTGCCAGAAAGGTATTTTGAAAGATTCTATTTTCACTGGTTTAAAATAAAAATGAAGGCAGAATCAGGCTATTTTCTGGTTTAGAGTGCAGCTGTTCTCCCCCAATGACATAACTAATTCATTTAATAATAATCAAAGCATTCTAAACCAAGATAGTCTAGCAGTTTCCAGTTGTCCATTATTTGTTAGTTTCCCCTCATAATCAGACTTGATTGAGAGAAAATAGGAGGAAAAAATATGTACAATATGCATGTGTAGTCTGATCTGTGATGACATTTCTGTGATCTGTGGTATCAGTTGATCTGTGATGACATTTCCCTTCATTCATGAAGTGAGACAGAATCATTTTCTCCTGCCTATGCTTTCTTGAGTCTTTCTTTCTTTCTTTTTTTCTGATTAAAAAGATATGTTTTATAGTAATGATCCAACATTATATGGTACTGAAGTAATGTAAGCAATACCAGTGGGGCAGGAAATATCAATATTGTTATAGCAAAGTTTAATGCTTCTAAAGCTGAATCCAAATTTCAGAAAGGAACAGTCAAAAGATATCTTAAATAAATTTCAGGCAATTCTAGACAAAACTGCCCTGTATGTATATCAAATAAATGTGAGCTTTATGGATGTGTGATTTAACCCTTTTTCTCCCATTTACCCTGTTTTTCAGCCTAGAAAGGGACCGTGGATTCATTTCAGTACGCTCTTTCTTTAGAAAGACGAAGGAGTGCAGTTCCTCATGAAATACTTTAAAATACAGTTGACTGAAGACTTTACCTTCAATTGGGCCTAGATTTTTTCCTTTTAAATGTAATACAGCACTAATCTAAAAAGTGATCATGTTAAAATAAGCAGGTTTTACATGTGGATTACCTGTATCAAAATATTGGGTACTTTGCATTAACCATAGTCACAAAATTATTTCCTTTATTTCTTTGCATCTCCTAAGAAAACATGAAGGAACCAAACACACATTTTTGTTTATTTGTTCTTGCTCAGCACCATCCTTTACTAAGCACCACATTTTGAAGGGATTGTGGCTGTTTTACTAAATACCATTAGTGTCCCAGGCACTAAATAGAGCATAATTGCCTGAAAAGTTTGAGGGCAGAATTACTAACTGAGATGTAAAGGTTTCCCTTGAGCATTGCAGTGAAACTTCTACCATCTGAACTGAGCAATAACCAACATTTCCACACACACCCTGGCCCCACTTGTACAGAAGAAGTTGCTTAGGCCCAATTCTCATCAACAGCTCTCTCACAAACCAGCAGAAGGCAAACAGCACAACACAGGGGGCAGATCGATATCCTTTGAAGGCATTGATGTTATCAAGTATAAGTGAGTAACTAATGCCATCTGCAGCATTTAATTGCAGGTGAGGATTCATTGGAGCAGAGAACTCAGCAGGATTCTTCCATCCAAGGTTAAGCACTCAAGACTGGAAGCGAGAGCAAACGACTGCTGTTGGTTTTCAACAATTTTTACAGAGAAACTCTTGAGGGAAATGATGTTGTCCTGACATACTGATTACTGTAAAATCCATTTCAGATAAAAATAACACTTAAAGTAGTGTTTCACTCCCAGGACTGAGTAGGTTGAGGAGGTAGAAAAGGTCAAAGGTGAGAAACAGCTATGAAAACTTCCTTTTAATTTTTACATTTAATGCAATATTAATGCATGTCCCATTATATTAGGTGTAATCTTCACCTCTCTGCTTCGTATCTTAGTCAAATTCTTCTTTCTTGGGGTGAATTAACTAGTAGCAAATAACTCAGAAAAATGCTGCCTCTTCTCCTTTTTATTATGAAGTAACCTATTCTCTATAGATCTTGTGGTAGCAGAGGTGAGCTTTAAATCAATGCAACTTTCATCTACAGAGACGTGGGGATTGTCCTCTCTCCTATCCCTAGAGTCCACACAATGCCTGAAGTAAAAACCCACAGAAGAATACTACACTTAACCTGGCAAACTTCTCTTCTTACGTGCCAGAGGTATGTTTTTAGGAATAGTTTTTATAAATCACAAGTGACTATAAATATTTTTTATACCACCACTTAAGAATCAGCTTCCGTTTCTCCCATATTCAACAGTTTTCTAAAATAACAGAGATGATCTTACTCAGAACTGATATCCAAGACATTTGATCATTACACTGCTAACACTGCTGGTTCGCCATATTTCATAACAAGAAAAAATTGGAAAAATAGCTGATGCATATAAAAAAATCTCAGCGTTACTTTGCCAACCCTTATTTCTTGCCTTCCCTATTTCACATTTTAAAAGACTCTTTAGAGATTCAGAATATATTGAGGAAAAAATTACTTGAGAATTTAAGTATAGTAAAAGATGATTAATTATTACATACATATAATAATCTTATGTGTATCTTAAATGTGTTACATTTAAAGGGAAAATCTGTGAGATAATTCATAGAATGATGCTAATAATAACAACCCCTATTTCTTGTTTTGTGAAATTTCTACATGAAAAATCATCCCATTGAGTCATCAAAAATGTGTCATTGCATTAAAAAAGACACTAGCCATGGAAAATACGCATTGGAAGTCACAACCTCAGGTTCAGTGTTTCCTAGAGGAACTTTATATATTATTTGGAAATTCTTCTGGAGACACAGAAGGAGCTAAGAATTGCTGTGTTGTCATTCATTGACAGTGTGACCAGAAGAGATTTGACAGAGGAGGGGCTGAACTTCTTGTTACCACACCTGATCCTAAAAATTCTAAGGACAGTAAAGGAGTCCCATAGCTCCTCTGGAAAGAGGAGGCAGTCAATGTTGTTAGAAATTGTACTCAACTGAGTATCTTTAGAGTTACAGTAACTCACAATAACAACAGACTCTCTTCTAATGGCCTCACAGTACTGAATTAATTATGGTTTACATAACACTCATACCATCTCCTAACTCTGCAAAGGACATTATCTTCATTTTACAAAGGTGTAAACCTCAGCACAGAGAGCTTATAAGAGACAAAAAAATACGTGGAAAAAAGTTAATGACAGAAACAACAACTTTTTAATATTCTGTGCCAATGCCACCCTTCTGCTTTTTAGAAGGTGAGTTTATAATCCTGTTTTTCTAGGTTTTGGGAATATCACTCTTGGAAAGAGTCACATAAACAAGTGGGAAGCTGAACCTCTTGAGGAACAAACTAAATACACACAAAGAATTCTCAAATGTACAAATTAAGCAAACTTAAAACCAGAAAATCTTTCCCTAAACCTCTGTGTAGAGATGTTACTTCATCAAACAGATCATGAAAATATTCCAGGCAAGAATTGAAATTACCTAATTGAGAATGCCCATGAAAACAAATAAACAATTGTTTTGAATGAGGAGAGGTGAAGGTTGATCCCCTGTACCTGTCAATATCTCTCACCACATCTTTGATACACCAGATATCCATTACATATATTCTAAATGAAAGGTTCAGTCAGCAGACTGGAAAAGTGTCCTTAGGTGACAGTTCACAATATTAATAGCAATTCACAGGAGCACATTTTAAATGCATTTTCCCAGCACTTAAAAACAGCCAGATTAGATGGGATGAATTTGATGTTGAACAACATATTTGCATATCTAAGAAATCCAGCTAGGCAAGGGATTAAAGAAGCAGGACACTGGTGATCTGTTTGGAATTCCATCTCCATGTATAAACTGCATGTTTCTTCTGCCAAACTTTGCAATAAGAGATACAGCTTTCCACTGTGTTCCTTATGTTACCCAGCTAAAGTGCTGTTTGAGCTGCCTGCACTGCAACATCCTACCCACCCCAGCACCTTGAGATTGCTATCCTGGATTCTATTAGCTGGTCACAGATAACAGATACCGCCCCACGGACAGCAGTGGAGTTACTAGGATGAGAGAAGGAGAGGTTTCCTGGCTACATCTTCAGTTACTTTCTTGAAAAGCTCTGTGCTAAAATGCTGAAGGACAAAGAGACAGAAGGGCAGGAAAAACCAGGATGGGACAAGACAGATGGGAGTGCCAGCCATACCTTGGACAGCTCCTCAGCATCACTTCTGCCGGTGAACAGGGGACCCTGCCACTGGACAGCAGTGACCTGGGTACAGGTAGTATTTCGAGGGGCATGGCAAGCACAGGGCATGGGCCCAAGTAAAGAGAAGGGTGTCATATTGCTCTTCACTTCCAGGCTCAGTCTCCTGGTTTCTGCTTTCTGTCTCAAATAACTACTGCCCTAAGCAGAGCTGGTTGTCTGGCAGTACACAGGCGATAGCACGATAGGGAAAAACAAAGAATTGGAGCATTATGGAGAAAGGTGCAGGGAGTTTGGAAACAGATATGCCAAAGGTAAACAGAAGAGGGTGAAAACATTAAAATTGAAGACTGGAATAGCTGGATGACAGAAAACTATAAGGAGGGGAGGATGGGGAAGAGGTGAGAAAAGTAAGAAACTGGAGAGGAGGGAGCAAACAAGACACTGAGGTAGAAGAAAAGAAAAGGTTTATAGAAAACTGATTGATAGAACTGGAATGGTGAAATGGCAAGGAAAATGGGGAAAATATGTGAAAGAGATATGAACAAGAGATGCACAAGCTTCTAGAGAGCATAAAATAAAATGCAAACATACAAGAATATGTGGCCAGAACTGAATTATTGAAATATGTAATCCATATTATGGGCAGTAATACCTGCTTCTGGAGCTTCACATCAAATCTCCAAACCTCACATCTATATCCCAAGACAAATCAATGCTTATTATTCCAGCCACCAATCCACTAACAGATGAATGGATACACTTTAAGTCCTGAGAAAATGTTAATACTTTCCATCCTCTTAACAATGATCACAATCTTGACATCAGAGAGATTTAAAATGTAGCATTTTAACCTGTTTAATTTAGATGATAGGGGCATTTGTTTCTTTTAATTTTGCTTTTGTGCTATAAATAAACTAGCTGATGATATTCAGGAGTCATAAACAATTTTCCTCTGGTACCAAAGATCGTGACAGGGTTCATCTGCATATTCATCAAGTTGCATGCACATAAACAAGAAAGTTTTGCTGATTACTTGCCCTACTTCTTCTACTATAGTGAAATTTATAACATTAGGATCTTTGAACAGCAAATCAGATTCCCTGAACTAAATTCCAATGTGAATGAAAGGAACTATTCCCACACTCCTATTTAATTATCAATTATATGTAGAATTTTACATTAACATGGTAAACTTTTCTGTTACCAAAGCAGGATAAATGTAGAAAAAATAGTTGAAATAAATTATTGCCTTTAGAGAGACAGATGAGCCCATTCAAAGAACAGTAAAATCAAGTATTAAGCAGTTATGAAAATAATACCTCCTTCATTTATTTTCCTTGGGTTTAGACATGTAATTTGTCATTGGTCACAGTTCCCTATTTATCACTAGAATTCGTATCCAGAAAGCATTCTACCAGAGCAGGAAGGTAAATAATAGTAATGAAAAACACATGAAAATTACATTCTACCAAATAAGTAGTTACATTGATAATCTATTATCAAAGACATTTAAACTCCAAACAAATAAATCTTTCAATCAACATAAATGAACTCCTGGGAAAGATGAATAAAACTACACTACTATGTGTTTAAGTTAATTTGGAATTAATAATATTTTTGTAAGGTTTTGCTACTTTGAAAATTCAAGAGTTTTCTTTTTAATTTGAGTTAGATTAAAGCTATCAATAATTATATTTCATTGCAATTCAGGGGTACTGCTAGAAAGTGGTCAGAGTGACATCCCTTTTTCCACAAGAGGAAAACAGATTTTAATGAATTTCTGGTCTCTAATTAAGCTACAATTTGAAATCCTAGTACGTAAAATGCAGTGGGCCTTTCAAAGTAATATCTCCAAGAAGGAATGCCTTATTTTTCATGGATTTGCAAGTGTTTGGATGAAGTTATAGCTTTAGCTCAATACAGTTTTTACCAAAGCAAATCACTAAGGATTCCCTTAACCTATCTGTTGCCTCAGGCAATGCACAGCTCCTTGCTCCTCAGTTAACTGGCAGCTGTTTGTTTGCCCATAAAAGCCATTTACTCCCACAGCATTCGAGAGGAGCTTCTGCACTTTTGTAGATGTCACCATCTAATTCATAAAGCATCCCCTCAGGGTGGAACTCCCTGGAAATGGCAGCTGAATTTTGCTGAATTTGGGCTACACAGCTTCTCCCCTCTATACATCTACAAAATCAATGAAAAAAGCTAATTCCTCTTAAGTTACATGAACAAAGCTTTGGTCCCTCATTTGGGGGTTTCTTACACTGGTATTACAGAAGCCATAAAGACGTCAGTTCTCCCTTTGGAGGCATTTCACTAGGCTGAGGGACACACTGCAGAGATGTAAGGCCAGCAGGAGAATTCTCCACCAGCCAGTCTACATGGCAGAGGCCTGCAGGAGTAATGCTTACTATAATATTTGGTGTTTAGAATGCTTCCACAGGCTGTTGTTCAAGCAACAAAGTCAAAGTACACTTGAGCTTCTTTGGTTTATCTGCGGTAACACTTTGAGCCCTAATTTCCCAAGATTTTATACCCCTTTTTTTCTAGAATGTGTCAAATTCAGGAGCAACCACCCAGGGAAAGCCAGGTGCTGAAAGGAAGAACTTGAAGCTAAAAGCACTCATTAATTCATCAGATATGTCTAGCTACCTGTTTTTCCCCATTCCTTTTTATCCTACTGTTTGTGTTTACTGGAGCAGCTACACAAACAAGAACTTACTGCCACACTATGCCATGACCTGCACACAGCTCAAGCATACACTGTCTCCACTTCTGCTTGCACTGTTGCAAAATCATCTTATATCTTCCATATATCCTCATTTTTTTTCTGCAACACCAATAGTTGCAATCCTTAAAACTCAGTGAGAACTCATAATGGCTTGAAGGTGTTTTAGATATTCCACTCAGGAGAGATGAAGAACTGCACCAGGAGAATCACCTCCTTACTTCATAGATATCTTATTATTATTACAATTGCCATCACAACTCTGTTCAGGCTTTGCACTCTGAACTTCAGCAAGATACTTCTATGGTGAATACCTGTTGACTGGTCACATCTACATTCCATTCTTAACAGACTTTTCCACATTTAATTCAGCAATGGTTGATTTTAACAGCCTTCTAAGCATGGTCACAAAGGGGCTGAAAGCTACCTGACAGCTCTTCACCCTCACATTACAGAACCAAGGTACAAAATTATTGTATAACCCCTTATATTTTTGCCCAAGTGCTAATTTTATAAAGAACACTGTCTCTGGGAATATTCAACTATCTTTTATAATCCAGATATTTCTACTCAACTTATTCATAGATCAGGTTTTTATTCACTTTTATTCTAACAAGATGATTGACTGATTCTAGCACCGTGCTATTTCTGCATTTATTCAACATTTACTGACAATGAGTTTTTCTGCTGCCTGATGATGTTGATTTTTTTTCAAGGAAAATGTTATACAAATAATAAAATAAGTATTTCATGGTTTTCTCCTTTCTGTTAGTTCAGACAGAGTTTTATGGTGCTATACAGTATAAATGTTAATCCTGATACACATTGAGTGCTACTGTGGAATTGCAGTCATTTTTAGCTGACATGATTTCACTCAGTTGTCACATTGCTTTAAGACCTCATAAATACAAAACCCCATATTGTTGTGCATATGTACACATAGGGTAGGTTTTATGCCTTGGTTTTATTAACTAACAGTGAAAATTAATATTTAATAGTGTGAGACAGGAGTTTTCTTAAGTTGTGAGTCTACCTCATTTGTGTCCTTGACAACAAACAGCACTGTGATTATAGACTTCCAAAATAATTGATGTGCTCATATAGAAGTCAATACTGGACTTCAATATTGTAAAAATAAAAGATTTTTGTCTCTTGAATTTGGAGCATCTAAGAACACTCTGAAAAATACAAGTTTTAGCACTTCAGATATTTTTTCCGCTGCCTCCTATGAATAAAGCAATCTCGTGTTGTTACAATTCACTTGCTAAATTTCCATCTCCAAGTCGTGCATGCAGTTTGCCTTTCTCAAGGAATTTGAAACATGTATTTTTCATAAAAATTCTCTATTTTGAGAAGGTGTTTATTTAAGCTGAAAAGCAAGACATCAGAGTCTTGGATATGGCAAAACTGTGTTGAGAAGCAAATATGTGCAGTGGTTAGAAAGGGATGGACTAATAAACACCAACAGGCTATTGTAGTCCTGGAAATGTCAGCCAAGTATACCAGTCCTTGTCGGACATGGTATTTCACATAGACTGCAGGGCAAAGAATTTCTGCTGGGACTCCAGCATTTCCATTTAGACGAATGGGTTCTACTGTTAACTGCATGACTGTAGTTTCTTACTCAACCTCTCTCTGCCTGAGCTCATGCACCAAATGGCTGATATCTAATTAGCTGGCAGTAACTTGCCCAGATTCAAGCAAAATATTTGTGACAGGTCATTGCACAATAATTCATTTTTGGTTTTTATTGATATCCACATGAAGTTGCTTTAAAGAGGCATTGATATTCCAGAAATGGGCTGGGATTTTCACATTCTGACATTTTCACACCTTCATGCTTTTAAGATCCTAAATACAGATGTGTGCAGGTAACCAAGAATCTACCATTATTGGCATAGAAACACACACTGGGCACAGTCTACAGTGAACACAGATTCAGCAGCAGAAGCTGACACAAGTCAGCTTCTCCAAAAAGCCACATAACCACTCAGCCTGTTGCTAAATCTGACTTAAGGAGAAGCAGTTCATACAAACCACAGTCCAGCATTACGCTTCTGCAGCCACACGGCTTGCAACCTGTAACTTGCCTAAGGCCAGAAAGCACAAGCATGTAAGTCTGTAAAATACTATGTATATGTGTGCATAAATAGTATTTAAAGCCACAGGTTCAGAAAAATGATCCTAGCATGACTCATGCAAAATATGCCAAATTCACACTACTGTGTAAACGGCAGCAGGAAAGCCAGGAATCATTTGGAGTCATCTGCTACTTTAAAGCTGTGACCTATATCTAGCAGCCAAAGAAAAGACATTAGAAGACAGAGCTTTACAACAACAGGAGATTATGAGGCATAGCAGAGAAACAATTGCTTGTTGCAATTACAACTTCAAAGCAGAATTTAACACTCCCATCTGCACTGTGCATCTCTTTTGTATGTTTCGAACTTGTTCCACTATGACTGTCCCACTGCTGTCACATGCGATCTATCCAAGAATGCTATGTGCTGCCAACATGGGATCTACACATATGTCAAAGAGGAAAATTTTCCCCTAACATGAAAAAGCAAGGAAAAAAATCCCCCACTTGAAGAAAGCTAATGAAAATGTTGATAATTAAGGGGATGCCCTTGAATGGTAATTCAGCTATCCAATTTAGCTATATCCTGTAATTTTTCCTTTTCATTGCATTTATCAGGTTCATAGGTAAGGTACCTTGTTTAGATGCTGGAAAAGATGCTGCCATGTTGTTTGACATGAGCTTTGTCCTGGGAGCCAGCAGGTTTTTTCCTCCAAATAACAGACTATACTGAGGTAGTTGCACCAAAGATTAGAAAGCCTGTTCATAAAGTACTCAAAAAAATAATCTGTTTTATGACAAGAACAATCTTTTAAATGAATGACTAAAACATCCCCTCACTTGCTCAGGGCAGATTTATCTATAGAATAACATGTGAATTCAATACACACAGGAAATTCCCCCAAACAGATTTTCCTGAAGGACTGGGGGTGTGTGGGGGGGAAAGAGGAATGTATATACAAATACACACTGCTGCATTTTTGAATTCTGATATGGCAAGCAAAGCAGAACAAAAAACATCTGTCAGTTCCACACAGCAAAGCCCAGCTCCCATATGCCACCCCCTCTCAAGAGAGGATTACTCTTTTAATATGCTGAGTTCACATCATCTATTCTGCATTCAGTGGGCAAACCAAACAAACAAACAAATCTATCTATATAATTTGATTTAACCTTGATCCATGCCCACAGCCCCAGAAGTGGCCCTTCTGTGGGGAAATTGTGTGGTGACCAGAAGAAGGCAGGTTTCCTTAGGCTACTAAGCAATGGTAACTGCAACTGCAGCTGCTGCTGCAGCCTCTGGCCAAACTTCTGCTTGCTACAAACCCCCAGAGCCACTCTCTGACCAGGTAATCTGCACAGCCATAAACTCACCAGCTCCTCCAAATCTTTGTCGTATTATTTCATACTGCTTTTGCAAGTGGGTTTATTCCGTGATATAACATGGTCCCTGCTTCTGCAGTGTGCTTTCTGTTGCCATGGAAGCAGTGAAACCACAGCCATTGCCTGTGTCCAGCACTTACCAAAGCCTGGGAGCAAAGGCAGACTTTGCTGCAGAGGGAAGAGAGCACCTGGACAAAGAGACAATGACCTGCAGTCACATTTAATGCAGTGCAACTTTGCCAACACAGCAGATTGTACTGGAAAAGAATTTCAATTTTTTTATTGTTTCCAATAATGGTGGCAGCTACTGCCTGCCTGACAAGCACAAAAAAGAGGTGCTTTCTTCACCTAAAAAAGTTTCACCAATAATGCTTCTTTAGTGGGCCAAGGTCTTGGGTCAAACTGAGCTCCAAAAAATCAGCTTGCAATCACCGGGGGCACCCACTGATTGCCAAGTTTTCTTTTTGTTGACAGAATAATAAATCATTCCTAAAAACTCATTCTAGATGAGTCAGAAGAGGCCTATAGTCCACATCTATGAATTTAATCTTTTAGTTCCCCAACTCCTTTAAATGTTTTTTATGAACTGGATTGGTTTTGCTGAAGCAAAGCACAAACAAACAATTTTATGCTTTATGCTAAATGTTCCATGACATGTCTCTGAGTTTGCATGAAGGCGGGTAGAAAAGCTGTCAGGAGTAGTGCAGATCCTGTACATATGACTATCCAATACAGATGCATTCGTAAGTCACACATCACCACTCTTTCTTGTAAGACTATCATGATTGCAATGGACAGGAGGTGTTTCTGAATTAGTTACCACCAACACATTTTCCTTTAGAAGATCGTATGGATGAGTCACCCATTGTGGTGGAGTGCCCAACTCCACCTGTTGTCCTGGAGACAAACACCAGGTGTCTACCAAAGCCTCTCTATCCCTCCCCTCCTCAGCTTGAGAGCAGACAGAAAATATAACAAAAGGCTCACAGGTTAAAGACAAGAACAGGGACCTATCACTCACTAGTTACTGTCTTGGGCAAAACAGACTAGGCTTGGGGAAACGAGTTTAATTTAGTACCAATTTATTGTAAATTTGTTGCCAACTGTCCTGGGTTATGGAATCAAAAATGTGTATTCTATTTTCATCTGCTGAAAGCAGTTGGGGAATTGTTCTTTATTTCTTGTAACTTTGGAAGGAGGGGGACGGGGGGGAGGGGCGGGTGCCTTTTGGGTAATGGGCCATCAACAGACTATACCCCCGGACTATACCTGCTCCCCCCAGAGCCCCAGAAGCCCCATTTGCATGCATGGTCCTATTGTGGGATGCCCCACCCAGTGGGGGGAGTCTACAATTGCTGCCGGGAAAACTGAGCCGGCCGGGGACAGACTTCACTGGCTTCACCCCGGATTCCTGGGAGGAAGACGGCACCCCATCTCATCTTAGCCAGACCCCATCTCATCATCGCCGGACCCCATCTCACCATCACCTCACCCCTGGACCCCTCCTCATCACCCCTGGACTCCTCCTCCTCACTCCTAGACCCTTTTTGGCTACAGGATCGTCCCTGCTCCAACAGAGTCACGTCTACCACCCCAGGAGGACTCACTTCTGGACTGCTTCCAACACCCTGACTAACAGGGTGCCAGGTGGCAGCTCTGATTCTATCAGGGCTTTCCCAAATTGTTGTTGTTTGTTTGCTGGTTTGGTGGGGTAGTTTTGTTTCCTACCACATTTGTATTATTGATATTCCTAGTAAAGAACTGTTATTCCTATTCCCAAATCTTTGCCTGAGAGCCCTTAATTGAAAATTTATAATTTGGCAGGGGTGGGGGGTTTGCATTCTCTATTCTAAGGGAAACCCCAGTTTCCCTGGCAGACACCTGTCTTGTCAAACCAAGACACCAACCCTATTGGCATCTAGGAATCCATTGTGAGCCAGCCATGCCAGAGCATGCTAACAGTAGATGCAGCTGCCCAGGTCGCAGGTTTCCAGGAGTGCCTGATGCCTCTTTGACAGGCTGGGGATGATGAACAGTTCTTTTGCAGAAGGTGTGCTGAGGGTGAGGAGCTGTGTCACCAGGAACTATAGGAAGAAGTGGACAGGCTACTCAGTATTCAAGTGAATGAGCAAGAGATAGACTGATTATTTTCAGAGACACTACAGTCTCAAGACTTTTGGGAGTCTTGAACCTCCAGTGTAGTGGAGAAGCAGGTGGACTCAGAACCCTACAGAGTAATTAGTCAAAGGACTGATAGTCAAGGGTCTGTTAAAGGTGAAGGCTGGAGTGGGTAACTGTGCATACCAGGAGGAAGGCTCATCTTCCTTCTCAGCATTTGACTGGCCCATGGAAGTGGTCACTTCCAAGCTCCAAGCCTGACAGAGTTCAAGAAGCATTTGGACAGTGCTCTCAAGCACATGGTGTGACTCTTGCAGATGGTCCTTTGCAGGGCCAGGACTTGCTCTTGATGATACCTGTGGATCCCTTCCAACTCAACATGTTCGCTGATTCTGTGGCAAGGTCTGTCACTGACAGAAAGTAACCACTTCAGCTAACTCATATATAAGCCCTCTCCTAGCTCTATCAGAAACAAACACAGAGAATTAGCACAACTCTTCCTGCCCTTACAGCAGTCACACCTTCCCACCTGGTATCCTTCCACCAGACACATCTTTACAGTGAGTTTGTAGAAGAGAGGCTGGGTACTATATTTTATTTCACTATACATATCATATATGCACTCTTAATGGGCCTTTAGGCAGTCCAATGATAAAATATCATTTATAGGAGGATTTTTTTCCATTTTCTAAAGTTACATCACAATGTGAGGTTTTTGTTCATTTTACCTGAGATGCATCTGGTCCCCTCGATTCTCCCAGAATGAAGCAAATGCGTGTGAAACAGGCAGAAAAAGTACTCTTGAATAATTTTTATTAGAGTGTGCCGAGTATTTTCAATCCAGATTCATGATTTCACAACAATCAAAGCTGATGCAGTAAATGCAAGAACAAAATCCTACAACAGCTCCTCAATTCTTGCTGTTTTACTTGGGATAACCCACCAGCAAAGTTAACAAAAAAAGACTTATTTAAAGGCTAGACTTGTACTGATGGGTATGAACCACTGAACATCCCCACACCACTCAGAGTAATTTCTTGGAATTTAGTGTTGATGGACAAAGGAGGCACAAACCTCCTCTGTTCCAAGTAACCCTCCTGGCTACCTTCACTACCTTGAGGCCCCTGACGTGCCTTTTACAAGGCTGCCAACAATTGCCCTGAATCCTGAGCCAGCAGAAACCCTGTAAATCTTTCCTAACAGGGTTAAGACAAGAATATGTGTTGGTATGGCAACATGTGTTGCAGCTCTGAAAAGTCTTTTTCAATGATTTGGAGTCAGACTACAGATATGCCTTCCACACCTGCCTGCAGGCATGAAGTACATTTTTGATTTTACCCTCTCATGAAGCTTGTCTACTTAGTGCAGAGCATGGATTGTCATATCCACTCTGGATAAATGAAAAGAGAACAGCTAGAAAAGAGAAGGGGCTGATGAGAATCTTCACCTCCACTGCCATAACATCCAAAATACTAGCGACCATCTGAACAAGAAGAGTAGGTAATTTCCCATTTTCCCCCAAAAGGAGAAAGACAGGAAATAAACAATGACTGCTTGAGTCACACGTCTCTCCTTCTACATTAAGGCTGAACATCACAATGCAAGAATAAGCTTATAGACACAAGACAACCTTTGCAGACCTTATTAATGTGCTACAAAGAATGAAAATGCTATCTTTCACAGAGAATTCCTGCAGGCCTTATCCAGGGTACCTCTCATTGACATCCACAAGAGCTTGACTGAGAAAAGGCTGCAAACTTTGATCCATAAATAGGATCTTAGCACATTTCACCATGGAAACAATTGCTCAGGTTAATTCTGTTCTCTTCAAGACTATAGCAGGAACTGCACCAGATACTTCATAGATCACAGAAACCACATGCCTCAGTATTGCACATGGGGTTGAAGAGCTCAGTTCGGCTCAGTTCCAGTCACACTACTCCCCCTGACTGGCACTAAGACTGAGGTGAGCTGTCATTAGCATCTTGATTTCAAAAACCACACCTGCAAGAAGAGAACATTGGTTGTATAGGAATGCTATCCCCTGGAACGTTCTACTACTCTGTTTCAGAAAAAAAAAATGTTTCCCAGAAACAAGATAAACGCAGCAGACTCCTCAAGGAGCATCCCGAACACCCTGATGCCCGCAGGGACGCTGTTCAGGTCTCTCAAACCTGCACGTGTGCGTACATATCTCCTGCCGCAGCCAGAGCATCCCCGCGTGTGCGCGCACCGCCCGGGGCTCCCCTGCCCCCCGGTCCCTGCCCGGCCCGGCGCGAAGGAGTTAATGTGCCCGGGACCCCCGCCCGCCGAGCGGCTCCTGACGTCAGCCCCGCGCACGGCGCAGCGCTCGGCGCGGCGGCGGGCGGAGGGGACCCGCGGCGGGCGGGCGGCTGCGAGCGGCCGGGGCAGCGCTTGGCCGCGGGGGCGCCGCCCGCAGCCCCGCCAGCATGTCCGCGAAGGAGCGGCAAAAGGGCAAAGTGACCAAGGATAGCGTCACCCTCCTGCCCTGCTTCTACTTCGTGGAGGTGAGTGGCCGCTGCGCCGAGCGGGCTGGCCGGGGGCTGGCGCGGGCGCGGGGAGCGGCGCGGAGCCGATCCGCGGAAAGCGGTGCGCCCGCGGAGAGCGAGCTCGCCTCGGGGCTCTGTCCGCACCATCTGATGCAAAACCCTTACGTGATGCTGTGTCTCGCCGAAATCGACGTCGAAGCTCCCGATAAGGAGCAGGCGTAAATTAATCTCATCTTTCGAGCCTTTTGAAGCAGGAATTATTTCTAAGAATTACTCTGAACATGAAAGGATTGCTCAACTAAATCGGGCTATGTGCACAGGAACCTTTCGGGAGGAAGACATGTTTCAAGAAGGGCTGGCTTCCAGGCAAACGCTGCTCGCATTGCTTTGATAGAATAAAAAATCACGTTCATAAGGGAATGCTTAGAAAAATAGAAATGTTCTCAAATAGATAATCACTGATATATTTTTGCTGACCCTTGAAGTATGTGTTTCCTCTATCAGAGCTAAAAATGTCTGTTTGGAAAACAGAATGAGGTTCTCGGCACATCTTCTAGGGCAAAACCTGCTATGGCTGCTCAGCTGGTAGCAGGTGGAGTTGCAGAGACACTGGCTGCTTGGTGTGTCACTTGGAGGCACTTAGCCTCCCTGGAAAGTACAGTCACTTAGGTACTTCTGGAACATCATGAGTAGACACAGTTAAGCTTAAAGAAACCGTTGTGATGTGGATTTGTTTAATGGCACAGCAGAAAGAGGAAAGTAAAAATGTTTTATGGGTTGAGTAAAGTGTTTAATGTGACCATACTTACAGGGAAGAGAGCCTGCGGCACTTTGGGGTACCTAACTTAGGTAGAAAACAGATTGTGAAAATAACATGAAGAACTTAATGGTAAATTATGGTGTAAGTTAACTATAGCTGGCACTCAAAAGCATAAAATACATATAGTACTTAATAGATAAAAATACAAAAATATAAACATAGGATGAAATATAAAACAAAATATATTTTCTCTCAGATGCTCTGGAAGGGCTTTGGAGGTTCTCTAGAAGGTGGAAGGAGGTTGGGTTCAGAAGGAATTTTAGGTGACAGTGGGGTGTTTCTGTTCTGTAAGCACCTGGATATGGTCAGCAGCTAACACTAAGCTGCACCAACTGGAAAGCTTCAGAGAGACTGGCTATATGGAAGCATCAAGCTCATCCTGTCAATGTGATTAGGCCTGCTCAAGAAAAGCCCTTTGATGGAGGGCACTTGCTGGGCCATATATCTTATATTAGCTTTGCATTGGAGGGAAAGGTCAAGCTTGGAGAAGCCCCTAAGAAAAGGTAAGGGACTTCTTTACTCTCTGTGCCCTCTTTGCTGCTTTGGGAATCCAGACAGGAAGGGAGGGTGCTGTACCTCAGCTTGAGCAGGACTCTAATGCTGGAAATGATGTAGAGGTCCTGCAAGACACAACAGAACTTGTGGTGTTAGCTGGGGTGTGCTTTGGCCTGCAGCAAGATGGGATGAAAATGCAGAGCAACAGCACAAAGTGTGTGCCTGCTGCTCTTGAGAGTTGCTGAATGTAAAACTGATTGCATACATACACTTTCCCTAGAAGCTCCCTGCAGCTGTTACAAGGAATAAGGTAAAGGATTCTGTGAGCAGTGAAGAACCTACACTGAGTTCTGCTTACAGTTTTCACATGAGACAGGAGAGTTCTCCCCTCAGGTCTGCACTGTTAGGTTCTCTGCAAGTCATTTCAAGCTTCATTTAAAAACAGGTGGAGATCTTTTCAACACCCAGTTCCTCTGAGGGAGTCAAAACTCCTCAAATAACAGAAAGTTCTCCTAATGAACTTTTAAGACCTATATGTTATTCAGTCACAAGAGCAGTCAGGAGCCTGTGTGAGCCCTCCCTCACCAAGAGTAATTTCTAATTATTGAAGTGCAGACTTACAGCCCCTCTTAAACTTTTTGGTGAGTTATTAGCCCTGTCCCATGACATAGCAGGAGGATTTGAAACCATTTCCCACTTTCCCGTTGAGTACTCAAATCACTTGGAAGAAAGGCTAACAACAATTCATGTGATACTTGAAAGGAGCGTGTAGCTTGTGCTCCCTGCGAACGCCCACCCCGCGTTGGCGCACATGCGCACTAATTCTAATCAGGCTAACGAGAATGCCTTCCTAAAGCTTTGGAGCACAGCAAATGCCAGCACTTCAGCAGCAGCAGGGAAAGGACATGATGGCTTCAAATCTGCTGTTGTGATTGGCTCAACAGAACCAGATTAAGTTGAACTCCATAAAAAGGGATTTATTCAGAGATCATTTAATTGCAATAAGAAGTTTGCAAATGTAAAGGATAGAGGAGTCACCCAGTGTAGTTGATGGGCATTCCCATGTAATGAGGATTTCCTTTGTAAGCAGGAAGTAAGGACCTAATGCAATCCAACAACAGCCAACTACGTAAACCCAAAACTTACCCACTTTAAATAAGGCTTTCTGTATTTTAAAGCTTTTACTTTCATAAATGGATGGTAAGAAACAGGCTTTCAGCCTCTTGCCTTTTGAATGCTGTCAATTCTTTTATGTTTTTTTTCTTTTGGCACTCATCCACTTTTATTTTCCCTTTCCTGTTCATAGCAGACAGTGCCTTCCCACTCTGAGTTGCAAAAAACCCCCATAGCCCATTAAGTTTCCACCTTCAAACAACAAAAGTAGGGCTTGCTAACAGCCACTTTCCAGCAAGACCTATTTAGGAGGTCTAGGCCCAAGGAAAAGCACATTGTTTAGAAAATACATTTCTAAAAATGTGCTTGTTTTTTTTCCTCTTGAATACTGGACAAAAGCATAGACTTGGAAAAAAAGATGTTGAATTGAAAGTCAAAATTTTTTCAACATGGTAGGAAAGGGATGTATTCATGTTATACAAATGAAAATATTTTAAAGAGCGAAATGTGTGAAATAATACAGGTAACAACCAGTATAATGCAGGCGTGCATTATATTGTTGCTTAGAAACAGTAACAGACAAATACAGTTCTGACACTAAGGAGTTTCAACTGTTGAAAAAAATGTGTTATGAATGAGATTAACTCCAGTAAATAAATTTGTTTAGTGGCAGTGCCTTTCAGGCTTAGCTAAAAATATGATTACGTAGAATGTAGGCAGGCCAGCTGCCCTAGAGAAAAGGAGACTGAGGTGAGACCTCAAAGCTCTCTACAGCTTCCTCGCAAGGGAAAAGAGGAGGGGCAGGTACCAATCTCTCCTCTCTGGTGACAAGCAACAGGACCCAAAGGAATGGCAGGAAATGGTGTCAGAGGAGGTTTAGGTTGGATATTACACAAAGATTCTTCACCCAGAGGGTGTTTGAGCACTGGAACAGGCTCCCCAGGGAAGTGGTCACAGCACCAAGCCTGACAGAGTTCAAGAAGTGATTGGACGATGGTGTCAGGCACATGTGTGACTCTTGGGGATGGTCCTGTGCAGGGCCAGGAGTTGGTCTTCATTGGTCCTTGTGGGTCCCTTCCAACTCAGGACATGAACTGATGGATAATTCAAACTGGCAGGTGTTTCCAACAAAGAGTTAAACATAAAACTAACATGCTCCTCTTAAGATCATTAGAGTTGTTCTTCATTTACATGGGAAAAAACAAAAGGAGAATCAGGCTAGAGCTTTGAAAGACAATGAAATGGAAAGAAAATGAAGAAACAGCTTCTGAAAAATGTGGATGGGTCATTCTCTATAAGCATTGGAGGCAAATAAACATTATGAGGTAAATCTCAACACATTTTCAATTACATGTTTTCGAGTTCCATGATTCATAAAATAAAATAACTTAATGACTTATCCTATGTCTCATAAGAATGTTTTAGAGGTTATTTTGAAGGACTGGCAATAATTCTGCTTAGCAGAACCTCTGATTAGCACACTCCTGAGAGAGGAATAATTTTAGATTGCCTTGTGCACACTTACCTGAAGGACATGGTAATCATCACCGTCAGGCAGTTAGGCCTCTTTTATTCTTAATTATACTTAAGGCATTTTAGGGTTCTGTAGACTGACTGTATGGGTTATCTGAATTTCATTTGCATAGCTGAGAAAGACAAAGCTTTCCATGAAAAATCATAGTCCCTCTGGTCTAGTGGGAATTGCTTTTCATGGTACAAGGTCTACATACCTCTGGGACATCTTGAAAATGAGTATTCCTGGAATAAGTTTTGAGTTTTGCTAACTGACTTTGTTTTCAGATATTTAGAGTATATCATTATTATATTCACTTAGAGAAGAAATATTGATGTCTTGAATTTTAATATCAATCTGGAAAACTTCCAGAGTTATGTAGTTTCTATTCCTGGCAGAGTGGTCACACTTTGGAGTCAGGACAGACAGATTTCTCTCAGTGAAGGAAACAGACTGTCTTTACTCATGCTCTCCCATTTCAAAAACTCCTGGTTTACATCCTGTTCTCATGGAAGTTGCATAAATTTTGCCTTTGACTTCAGTGGCATTACTACTTCATCCAGTGCCTAATGTGGGAATGCAAAAGGTTAAGGTGTTGTCAATCTGCATGAATCAATGCATTTATTCTCCAGCTAAATTGTGTTGCTGTAGCACAGCCTTCATCTGCTGGTTGTGTAACTTCCAGGGATTAAAACTGGAGATATTTTAGACACTGTCCCTTGTGCAGTTAAATTTTCTTCCTTATGTCATCTTCTGGACTCTGTGTTATGAATGCATATGGATACTGCTGCTTTTTCTACATTTCCAGAACTCAGCCAGGCCTCAATCAGTTTGGAAACACTTCTTCCAGTAGTAGAAGACCACTTATTTTCCTTGTTCCCCAAGGAGTTGGAATTCTCACCAGCAGAAAGCACAAAGATCTGTTATCATTGAAGAATTCCAGGCTGCAGATCTCAGGAGGTCATGAGACCACACTGAAATAAGTGCATGCAGAGAATGGCCACTGTGTCTCAGTAACAGATGCTTTACTTCCTTTTGTTTCTAACATATACTGAGAGAGCTGGGCTTGAAACATCATTTGATACTCAGTAGCACCTCTTAGTCACATCTGGAATGCTTTTCAGCTGTTCAGTCAAGCATGACCCACAATATTTAAATTACAAGTCATGTATAGGTGTGACTGCAAAAGACAAAAAAAATCAGGGAAGTGCAGTGATTAGAATAAGAGAGAGAATAGGCTATAGGAATAAATCTTTCTTCCTAAGAACAGGATGTTTGGATCTAATGTAAGAATTAAAGTGTAATGCTGTGCCTTGAAGGCACAGTGTAGTCGTATTCCTCTCTAGATTGGCTTTCTGTTATACTTAAATTAACTGGGGGCTGCACCCAACAAAGATCCCCAATGGCAGAAGGTGAAATTATCCCTTTGCTACTGTCTAAGTAGCATAATATTTTCCAAATACGTCTTTTTCTCTCAAAAGAGTCAACCACTTGTGAGAGGAGGAGAAGGAGAAATACACTGAGCTCCCTGCTCATTGAGCTGACCTAGTCATGTGGCTGACTCTCAGAGGATAGATGTCAGATGTGTTTATAAAGCTGCATTACAGACCAATATCCCCCAAATATTAGGGGGCTATCTGAGACCTGAGGAGGCTGTGATGCATTCAGAGCAGCTGTATAATTCATTGGCCTAGTCATCAATGTTGCATCCTCTCTGTCACTTCTGTGCTTATGGAAGAGTTGTACAGCCTAAACAATACCAGCTTTTAGCAGGAGATGACCATAAAAGGGGAATGAAAAGGGAAGTGTCACACCTGTGCCAAGTCTGTCTTTGGAAAACAGATGCAAATGCCATAAGCTAAATGTCCCTTCTGGTTTTGGCTATGTGTTTGGCAAGTGTGGAGTTTGAGTAGTTCTCAGTGAAAGAGAACTACTCTCCCTGCTTCCTTTTCAGTCCAGCAACATCCTCTTGACCTAATACTTCCAGTAGTAAAAGAAGGCCTGAGTATGTTAGAAATTAATGGAGATACATTTTTCCAAATTAGTACCTCTTCCAAAAATTTATAATCCTACCATCTGTGATCTTCTCTTATAGTTGTTAAAAACCTATTACTTTGGAGCCAAAGTTAATAAAAACCAGCATATTGTGGAACCTTAACATGCACAGGAGCTGAGCTATTACAAACATAGTATCTTGTCTGATGATCCTGTCACTTAAAAGTTCAATTTGTAGGGAGTGAGTTCAGAAGTGGCTAAACAGCATGGGAGAAAGCCACTGGAGAAGGGCTGGTGCCTACAGGATTACATTTTTTTTTGTATATATGGAAATCAGCATCCTTTGGAGAGTGCAATAAATTGTAGCACTGTGTAGGGACTGGCAGCTTTGTCTCTTAGGGATTTTTGAAGAAACTTCTAGCTGAAATTTGTGACACTGACCTGAAAACAACCACTTTTGTTGAGGTGCTGCTGCTCTTGATTTACCATAAATGTGCAGCAGGAGCATAAAATAAATTTTGAAATCAACAGTACATGTAATATCCTAAATCTCATTGTATGTAGTTATTAATTGATTATAATAATTATTAATTGATTGTAATTATAATTGATGTAATCAAACAATAACAATTAAGATAAGGAGTCGTCAATTATGTTTGAAATCACACTGAAAAGAAATGCATTACTAGTGTTTTTGTGTTTTAAATTTCTGCCTGAGAATTTACTTTAAACACATATATTTAATATAATATATATTAAATATATAATCTAGAAAAATTGTAAAGCATTTTTAGATTACTCCTCCCCAAAAGTATTTTTGTTAAACAGTTTTTATTTTGTGGTTTCTCCCTGTGTAATTGCTGCTTCACATATATGTATGAAAAAAGAAAAAGAAAAAAGCACTTTCATGGTTACTGTGCATTCAGCATGATTGAGATTTCTGAAGGAGACAGGAATTGTATCACTGATATATCAGCTCTGGTTTTGGTCTTACACAAACTTAGGCCTTTCTATTAAGATCTGGTAAAAGATGAGACATTTGAAGAGTTGCATGAACATAGCTGTTGTATTTCCAAAGCTCGACTGTAACTGGCAGTCATAAAACAATTAAGTTAAATTCTAAAACCAATGCTGGAAATACAGATAACTTAATTTTCCAAAGTTATATAATTATAATAGATTTCAAAGACATCTGGGATTTGAAATTCAGCTTTAAGTTGAAATTAAATCAAATAGCATTAAGTCTAGGAGAAGAAAGACCGTTATATCATGTATCTGTACATAATTTCCACAAATGTTAGGCAATGGTGAGGTGCAAGTACTTTAGAGAAAAGACTAACTCTTCATAGCTTCAGGCCAGATGAAACCTGCATCCAGAAGATCAAGTTTCATGCAGGAAAGCAAAAAGCCTTTATACAGATGGAAGCCTTAAATTTCTGAAAAGACTGAACACCTTCTTTTATAAGCCTGAGACACTGAAGAATTAAGTTTAGAACATAAAAATCAACCTAAAAATCTTACTTTTCTCTCAAGCAAGTCCCCTGCTCTATAGGCATCCCATGCTTAGTGCTCTCTCTTCAGAGAGTCATGGGTTCTCAAAAATGAGAAAGTGGCAGAATTTGGCTGATGCCATTTCTTAATACTGACCTGTTCTGGGAGGTGTTCGATCACAGTAATGACCTCAGTATTCACCCCTGTCAGAATAAGGGAAACCTATCTTCTTTCTATTCTCTCCTCCTGTCCACTGTGAATCTCACAGCAAAGTACAACAGGACAACAGCCAGGGTGGTTGAAAGCTGCAGTTGCTGTTGGTAGTTGACTAATGAACACCTTGTCTCCTCCAACCCACTACAGCCCTCTTTCTCGTCTCATCCATCTGTTGTGCCTTGTCATTTAGACCATGAATTCCTTGGCACAAGGATCCACATTTATGATAAATTTAATAAAATCTTCCACAATGCCACAGCCTTGTCATGGGAACTAAACATAGTTATTAATTAGACCATCCTTCTCTCAAGGACTTGGCTGATATATAAAATATAAAATATCCAAACGATATATCAAGCATCCCATAACCCTTTCTATTGACAGCTGGGCTAGGAATACTATCTTTAGTCTGCATCTGGCAAATCATGTCTTGACTTTCTCTGAAAGCTACATCCATGCTGCTTCCCTCTTATCTGCCCACCTTTTATACAGGGAACATCACCATGGGATCTGGGGTACAAGTTCACAGTAAGAGAGAACACTCAGACAATGCAATTTAGCAAAGCAAAAGTCACATAACTGCAACCTACAAAACAGGTTCAGGCATCTGAGTCTGTGACATTCCATGGCTGAATTCTCACAAAGCCCATGAATTTTAAGATGTTATTTTCCTGAAGATAAATAGGGACTTTTTGCTTATTTAAGTTCTGATGAATATGAGAGTAGAATATAAAACTAGCAGTGTACAATTTTAGAGAATTTATAGAAGCCAGGGATTCTGGCTTCTATAAGTCTTAGAGTCCTATCCACTCTAAGACTTCCCTACTAAAGCCTTGACCTTCCACTGACCCATTTGCAAGACCACTGCTGTCACACCAGACCTGTATTCCTGCATTACAGTATAGTAATGAGAATGCAGTATGGTAGAGTTGTAGGTGTAGGGCATGTACTGGTACTAAATCAGAGAATCACAGAATCACAGAATCACAGAATGCTTAGGTTGGAAGAGACCTTCGGGGTCTTCGAGTCCAACCCAGCCCTAACACCTCAGCTAGATCATGGCATTTAGTGCCACATCCAGTCTCCCCTTAAACACGTCCAGGGATGGTGAGTCCACCACCTCCCCAGGCAGACTATTCCAGTATTTAATGACTCCTTCTGTGAAAAACTTCTTCCTAATATCCAGCCTATATTTCCCTTGACACAGCCCGAGACTGTGTCCTCTCGTTCTGTCAGTTGCTGCCTGGAGGACCTCCAGGTTATAAACAACTGACCCAATGGTCAGATAAAGAAATGCACAACTGCAGCTGGCAAAACTGAAGGATAACAGATCAAAAACAAGAATACAACATATGTGAACCATGCCACATATAGTAAATTGGGATGTAATGTGAAAAGACAGACCAAGAGAGAGGAAGGTGTAAAAGTGCAGTAGGAAACATAAAAATGAACCAAAGTAGTTCCTGAAGTGAGGAGGAATCCCCTTCAACATTATCCTGCTCCTGAGAAAGGATTTGGGATGCGCTACACTACAGCTCATTTTATACTAAATAACTACTTGTTATTGCTAGATACAAATACAGAAATCATGCAGAGATATACCATGGAAAGATACGAAAGTAAAACAAATTAGCCATAGCCTGATTTCTAAGGTTTAAGGACAAAGCCTGTTGGATGAGCCTCAGTCGTGAGTCCTTGCAAACTCAGTACAAAACCTGTAGTTTGTTAGCAGGAGCAGTGATACTGTATTTAGTGGGCTACAGCTCTACAGGTTCCTTGTTTCCATACATTCAAAGTAATGAAAAACTAATCTTAGGCAAGTTTTAACAGAAACATTTCCATGTACCCCAGCAATTTTGGGCCCAGAGGTTAAGCAGTAACTCCTGAGTTTTGGGCAGGACCAGCATGGCTTCTGTGCATAGGCTGTATCATATGACCTGGAGCAAATTGTGCTTGCACTGTGCATGCTGGACAATCTTAATCCTCACAAGTGAACCAGAATGATCCCCATAGCATGCCCCACAGAAGAGAGATGAACAGCCTGGAGAACTGTTATCCCCTACCTCTGAACTCCTCTCTCAGCCATCTCTTCTTTCAGTCCTGTGTGATCTACCATTGTGATAGCTGTCCTGTGGCTCTTGGCCAGAAGAAAGATTTGTTACATGCCCCATCAATTCAGAAAAGTTGTTGTTGTGCTGCTGAATGCTGCTTTGGTTTGTCCTATGCTGTGTGACAAAGGAAGTTTTCTCCTTACAACATCTCTGGGTATTTGCATCCTTGTTGAACTCTTGGGAACAGAGAACATTTTTTCTGATGCTTAGACTATTCCTCACTCAATACAGCAAAAGCTTTTAAAGTATTTATAATGTTAATTATTATTAATAGCAAAGTTCTGTGGTTTAATGAAGGCTTTTAACTTACAGTTTAAGAAAATAGCAAGGAGGGAAAAGACAAAAAATATTTAAATTTAATTTTTAAAAAAATAAACAGACCACAAATCAGACTTTTTCAGTAGCTATGCTGATTAACCTTCTGAATTTAAGACTCTTAGCAGAACAGGGTTTGACCATTTTGATCAAACTTTAAATTTATAGGTCTAAATTAAAAGCTAAACAGGCATCTTTCTCCATTATCCATCCAAGGAAGTAAGAGTATAAAGACTTATTAGTCAGGATTAGTCAAGAATTGACGTTGGGGATTTTATTATTCTAATTAGGCACAGGAAAATTCCTATTCCATTCTGTAATTAAAACAATACACATTCTACCACCTAATTATATTTGACATTTTCAAGGTGTTGGGCGCCGAAGTCTATAATTACAGAAATGCTGCTGCCTTAAGCAGAGCATCCCATAAATATTCATATATTAAATAGCCAGTTAAACTGTTTAGAAGACTTTAGAAATATTTGCCTTTTCCTTTTTAGAAATGTTAGGCTTTTAGAAGACACATTTTATATTTGTATTTTTAAAAAGATGGGAAGAAAAATGTCCTTTGCTATACTGTATATAGCAAATTGACTACAGACCTATTCATTAGTATTGTAAGCAGTTATGTCAGAGATTCATAATCCTTTAAAATTATATATTTTCTTTACCAGAATGGATAATTACAGTCAGAAATAAGATGGGACTCTTGTACTAAAGTCATAAGACAGTAAAATGCAATCCCTAAAATTCCTTGATTTTTTCATTAATAATAGAGTTACAACTTACATACAGTAGTTTTAAAAAAGTTATTCACTGCCTTTTATTTTAGTATTCCACAATAAAAAAAAACTTCAAATGTTGCCTATTTTTGATAGTTGAATACTGCCATTTAAAACAGTTGCCTACCTAAAAATTTTGTGATCCAAGTAAAGTTTGCCTTGTAGTTAATGTATAAGCTGTTGTTCAAGGAGAGACTTTCCCTTTCTGATATCGGAGAAATAAAAAAATACTGAAGATGAAACTCTGAATGCAAGGTGTTCCAGGAGTGGGCCTGGAACAGAGTGTTTCCGTTCTGAGAAATTAACCTTTGGGTTAATCTTGATAAAAGGGCATAATTTCTCAAAATAAGGGACAGTAGGCATCTGCTTTTGTCCATTTAGCCCACTGGAATAAGGTTGTGTCCTGTTGTAAGGTGCTTTGCCCAATGGAATATGGATCCTGACTAAGTCATGAAGTATGACCTTCAAATAGTTAATAATAAAAGACGTTGCAAATGTTTCAAGAGTTAAATATAATGCAGAAGGGGAGCTGAGAGCTCAGCTGTGCAGAATTTCAATGTCCTAGCAAGAGCAGCACAGAGTCAGTGCGAGCTGCCTGCACACCAGGACAGGGTACACTGTGGCAGCCTTTGGGTCCAGAGGCCTCTTACCCCAATCAGCAGGGTCTCTCTGCAGGCAGGTGTTGAGAGAAGAGCACCCAGTTCCACAAGAATCTAAATTATTCCCAGAGTATGAAGACTTCAGGGAAGCCCTATTTCATCCTGCACAACTATGTAATGACTGGAAACATTGTAGCCTATATTGACTAATCATGCATGCTTGCATTATGGTCAATCAGGCTGCATCCAGCACAAAGTGAGGATTATATATTTTATATTTTATATGTGTATATATACATATATCTAATATGTATTATATAATGCATCCTGCTAAAGAACTGGACTTCTTCCTGTGATGGGCAAGAAGCAAGACTTAATTTAGTGATATTGTATGTAATTATTCCATACATATTTCTGTCAGATTATATAATAGTTATATATTATGTATTCACGTAATATGTATTACATACTGTCTATGTTATATGATGTACGTAATACCTATGTATGGTATAGTATGTGAGTGCAAATATGGATGTGTTTGGGGTATACATATATATATATATTTATACACACATATGCACACTATTTACTGAAGCAAACTTCCTAGATGCCTGGTCTTATTTCTGTAATGCTCACAGCACTTAAGGATGCCAATCCACATTTCCTCCCTTTGTACACAATCATAGCCTCTATACTATGTGACATTACAATGCAATCAACCTAAACACAGATATAACCAGACAAGCAACATTCTTCCATTCACCACCCTCTTCAGATTTTGCTTGGAACACTTTGAAGACAAAACTCACTCTTTTCAAATCAGCATATCAAAGATAAGCGTTATTTTTAAACAAAAAGTCATATTAAAAGATGTTTTGATTAAATTTAGCTAGAACTCTCATTCTTTAATCATCCAGAATTACATTTTATGCACAAAAAGAGTGAATTTTATAAGCTCAATACTTACAAATCAGAAGATTGCCTGTTAATGCAAGAAACCATTGTCCCTCTGCCATGTAGAGTAGATTTCATTCATTATTTTCCCAAAATACATATGGGAAAATAATTTTAGCCATTTTACCTCTGCCTTTATATTGCCTTGTAGAATGGGATGAGTGACATTGATTTTAAACAATTAGTTGTTTTTGTAAATGTGAACTGAGCATTGCAGGAATAATATAATTTAAGTATGCTGAAAAGTCTTTTAGGACAATTGCTGTTTCTCATGATCTCAGATTCTGTTAGCCATAGGTGCCCTCATTGCAGCACAGACAGCAGGAAGGACTCTGCAGCTCAGTGGCAGAGCAGGAAGTTGCTCTAATATTGCCTTGTTCGTGGAGGACTCTGGAAAACAACAAACAAAAAGTGTTTCTGAGTGTTTACTAAGGAGGATGCAGAGAATAATCACATCCTGCTGGTCACCTCTGAATGCCCTAATACCCATTTTGGGGGCAGGGCTGCTCTCTTTGTTCACTAATAAACCAATAACTTTAAAATGCCTTTTTGCTGTATCTTCTCTTAAACTACTTCCTTCCACAGAAATTTAGTGGTTGATCCTGTGCTTTAAAGAGTTCGTGGTGAGCATTTGGACTCCCAGAAAGGCCAACTCTGCTCTTAATAAATTAGTGGAAGTAATTGCAAAGGGTTAGATAATTAAATAGCTAGAGGATAAAAGAATTGTGAACCATAGTCATCAAGGTTCTAAACAGACTGAGTCTTGCCAAAGTTAATTGCTTTTTTGATAGAATTGCAAAATGGATGTGCATTATCACATATTTAGATTCTGTGGAAGGACTGAATACTGGTTTTCATTAACAATTACTTTGAAACTTAATGCAAAATGGCTTTGATGTAAAGTCTGTCATACATGACAGAGAGTTGCTAAAGGACCAAAAAGGGTGATTGAAGAACAGCAGAGTGCTGAGGCCCCACATGGGAGACTGCAGTTCTGATACTTTCCTTAAAAAAAAATTAAATAGAAGTTTTTCTATTAATGATTCATAGATGAAAAGGCTAAATTGTATGTGCTAAAGATTGGGCTGGGTGTTTTGACAAGCTTGGTAGACAGCAGGGTTATTGACATCAACTGAACAGTATCATATCTGTAGAGAATTATTATTTAGAGATAGTAAAATAGGCATGACAGGGAGCAGTTAGATCTAAACAGCAAACATCAAAGAGATTTATTAACAGACTATGTTGTCTTTGCAAAAGCATTGCTATTCCATTTCCAAACAGTAATTTGTTGCTTTCTTCTCTTCCAGTTGCCCATATTGGCATCTTCTGTTGTTAGCCTTTATTTTCTTGAACTTACTGATGTCTTCAAGCCAGTTCACTCTGGATTTAATTGCTATGACAAGAGTCTGAGTATGCCATACATTGAACCTACACAAGAGTCTGTTCCCTTCTTGATGTTGCTTAGTCTGGTTTTTGCTGGACCATCAATTACGGTAAGTTTGAGTGCTACTGTCACTTAACAAAGATTTTGAACAGAGTTTCAGTTGGCATAAAGAAAATAGCTCCTTAGGTTTCAGTTAGGCTGTAGAGTGTCATCCAGGCTAGTTTCCTTAAGGTTTTAAATTCATATTTCATTCTTCTGTAACAAAAGGAGATAGACTCCTTAGAACATTCCCTGTAGCACTTCATCTACTCTCACTGTCTTGATGGTGTCTTTCTTTAATGTTAAGAAACAGCATCTACAGTTGGATGAGAATAGCTTGAATCATTCTGATACACTGTACAAATATTTGAACTTGTACAGACAGAGCATCTCCATACTCTCAGATACATCAAAAATGCCAGAATTTTTTTTTGAAATGCAAGCCTTTCACAGCCCTGAACTTGCCACTTTTGTTAGAACTAGCTTTATTCAGAGAGAAGGTATATCAATCTTGTCAGTGAACTGAACTACATTTTCCCAAATAGCATTGAAATACCTCCAAATTGCAAGTTAGTCATTAAGAGCAGGCAAAAGTGGGCTGGTTTAATCATTCACCCAAAGGGAGTAGATGATTTCAACAGAACAGAAATATCTTGTCAGAATGAGCAGTTGGGTCACTATTTTACAGAAAAGGAAAGTAGAAATTGTCATATATATATATGAGAGAATTCATTTTTCTGATTTTAGCAGTTCAGATAGGAACGTTATTCTCACACCACTCTTTCTCCACTTGCTAGGCAAATTTGCCATTTGTCTGGCAAGTGAAGAGAGAAATTCACCTTGAGTGGATGATTTTATGCACTTAAAAAACATGATTAACTTTTTGAAACGATCTTTTCTCCCCACTGACAGCAATGACTGCACATCTGTTAGGCACTTCTCGAAGGCCAGCTGCAGATATAACTCTGCTTCCAGCTCCTCTCAATTCCCTTAATTTCAACCAGTTCATTCATTTTATGAATACTATCAAAGTTACAGTTACAAAATCTATAAGATGTGATGCTTGTTTAAAAATTGTCAAGTGCTGCTCTTTCTTTACTTTCCAGAATGTTTTTTCTTTATTTGTCTTTTTTTTTTTTTTTCAACGGAACAATTCTTACTGCATTTGGGTTTCGTTGCTTTAGAAACCATTTTTGAAGGATTTTGCATAACCAGCAGGCTAAAAATTATACATTTAGGAACTGGGAGATAAGACTCTCAAGAGATCCTGGCGCAAGTGATTGTTGCAAACACCTCATACTGTGATAAAAGCAAAACATTAGTATTGGTGTTTGTCTGGGTTTCTTAAGTGTTTCTGCTGACAAAAACCGGACTTTTCTGAAACAGCTATAGAAGGAATCTATTTAGGATCACTTGGGCTGCAGTAGGTGGTAAAATCTGGCTTTTATTTCAGAGAGTTTATATTAAACCTAGATAATATCAAACACCTTAAATCAGGATAAAAGATGCTTCTTTCATTATATAGTATTTGTTAAGGGCTTTGATTATAACTCAATTCTTTCAGCATTGCATGAAATTTTGCAATAGAAAATGTTATTCTTGCTTGAGTCATTTTACCAGTAGTACAGAAAATTAATCAGAAGCATGCCTTGTGAGGAACTCAAACTCATACTTGAGCACGCGCATAAAAAAGAAAGTTTGACAAAGAAAGTAAATCCCAAAGCTTCAAAGTACAACTGGCTAAAAGCTGCAAGCCTTAGGAAGGTGTAGTTCATTTGTATTTGTATGAGCATGAATGTGATGCCTCTGTTAGTTTGAGGCTGGGCAGTGACAGTGCAAAATACACAACCTCCCTTAGTGAAAGCATCAAAGGCATTGACTCCTTATTCAATACCACTTTGGAAGTAAGGAACTAGGGGACATTTTTGTCCAACCCTTCCCTTTTTCTTTGGAAAAATAGGCCAGTGAAGCGCAGTGAAAAAGGATTATAATTGTGCCATTGTCATATGGTAGAGTTCAGCATTTTGTAAGTTAGTTTTCATAAACATTTCAATTGATTATTCACTTTATAAAACCTGTGAAAGATAGAAAAGAAAGCATGAGCTATGTGAGGAATTGAGGCTCTCCAGTAATGTTGCATATCCTGGCCTCTGTCCACACTTCAGGGACTTACTGCAGTATGAGGCAGAAGGTCATCAACATTCAATAAAATACAGGTGTGATTAAGCCACATTTTAAATATTACCAAAAAGTATGTTTAAGAAGAAAAAAAAAAAAAGAAAAAAAAAGGAAAAAGAAAAAAGAAAAAGTGTGCATGGGGAAGAAGACAAGCAAATTCCAATGTCAATCTCTCTTTTAAACCTTATATAAATATTAGAATAGGATTTTTTCTATGTTATTTTTTTTGGTATAATGATTTTCCCAAGACTGGAGAACATATATAAATCTATTCACTTTAGAGTAAACTTTTATACAAAAAATAAAAATCTAACATTTTATGACTTATTTTCCCAGGCCATCAATACACAGGGATCTGTTTGGCTTTAGGGCTTTACCTTTTGGTTTTTCTCTTAGGGCTTTTTTCCTCATTCTTAGTTAAGTAGCAAATGCATTTAAACAGGTCTGTTCTGTAGCCCTGAAGGGTTACAGAAAATAACTGCCTGTATTATTGACATATGTCTTATGGTTTGTGGCATAGATGAAATTCTGTGTATGTATTCAAAAACTGCAGGAGACTTCAGTGTGGAACACCTGGACTTGAAGAAATTATCAAGATGGATATTTTATGTCTGGAACATAGATACACCTGAATTACAGCATGATTTCAATTTGCTTCAAAGGACTCCAAATCTGATCCTCTGATAGATTTTCTCTCTAGTTACTCATTCAGAAATGTTAGGACCAGTTACTCAATCATATCTGTGAAGGTTGAAACTCTTATCAGCCACTGACAAAAACCTGCTTAGAGGTGCCAATGTCCTTTCCAACAGATATCACTAGGACATTAGATCCCATTGATTTGGGAAATCAATTCTCAAGGAGAGAAATTCATTGCTGGCAGTTTCACTCCTACTGCCTGCTCTACTCTGGGAGGTTTTTTTCTGTGGAAATGCCAGCCTCTGAATTTTCCTTGACATAGGCTTTGTTGTTTTTTGCTCTATCACACAAGCTAATCCATCTGTCTGGTGTTTTCCCTGTACCAGACATTCCCTAGAATTTGGCTAAAAACTATTAGAGTTTTTCTGAGTTGTAAGTTTGGAATACTACTGATTTCTCTGGGAAGCTTCAGCAATAAATTGATCAAATGTAGACAGATAATAGTGGCCACAGTTCTCAGCTAATTAGAATTCCTTAAATAACCCTTACCACTGGCTTTCCCATGTCATAAGAGAACCTTCACTACTTCAATCTTCCTGGTCAAGAAATTTCAATTTATGAAAACTTTAGCTAATAAAGAGTTAGACTAAGCTTTTCCACTTTACCTCCTTTTTCCTAGGGTGGAGGTGTTAGTATAGACAAACACCATTTGTAATTACAAATTCAGCATCATTCAGATGCTTTGGCATCTCACTGCATTCTTAGCTTTGTGCATTGCATGGATTAGTTTTCAATGCAGCTGTGGATAGCAAAGTGAATCTTCTTTTGCTGGTGAGAACTGCCTCATTAATTGCAATATTTCAATCCAACCCTTACTGTGAACTCTGTACAAACCCTGTAACCCAAATAGTTGCACTATTGAACCAGGAAAACAATAAAATCTGAGCCTGCAAATGTATAAATGTGTCTGGATTTTCCAGCAAGTGACACCATTTTTTATTTATATTCTTCCTTTTATAAACTGTTGTCTAGAGTTTTGGTCATAATCTGTTTTGCTTGGTGTGTTGCAAGGGACCATAAGGATAGAACTTTTTCTGCTGCTGTGGATCTGGTTAAAACCCAAGCCAAATTAAACAAATACAGAAGAACAGGCTGTCACATAATTAGAAGCTGCTCGGGATTGCTAGGCCTGTGGCCAAGACCGAATGCTGAAATCACTTCAGGAGCACCAAGATATTGCAGTGGCTCTGGATTATTTTAGAGGCAATATTTTGTAATTACTGATTTTTTTATTGTAGAAGCATCAAGTTTCAGCTGTAGATCAAGGCCTGGATACCACTGAGCACTGTATACTGTATGCCATTTGCATTTAATTTCAGGGCCATCTTCTTGCCTGCCCTCATTCAGGCTAAGTTGCATTACTTTATGTTTACACATTGATATAAATCTTTTAAAGTTGAGTGCATGTCAGTGGATGACATTCGTTGTGTTACAGTTATATTACAGCCCTTAAAATTCAATCAGGATCTTCTGAGTAAGTGCTACATTCAATTTAATGGCTCCTTTGTCATTGCAGATAATGATAGGAGAAGGAATTCTCTACTGTTGCCTGTCCAAAAGAAGAAATGGGATTGGAACAGAGGCCAATATTAATGCAGGAGGATGCAACTTCAATTCTTTTCTTAGAAGAGCTGTCAGATTTGTTGGTGGGTTTCAGTTGTTACTCACAAAAAAGACTTTCAACATACATTCAGTTTTCACCATGCAGGTTTGCTTCTCTGAAACAGCTTTCAGAACAGTGCAGAGCTATCATTAGCATAGATCTTCTGCTAGAAAACGTGAGAAGAAACTCAGACTGCAACAGAGCAGCCCCATACTCAGTAATGCAGCATCTACACTCTCCATTTTCCCTTTCCTCTCCTGTACTGTTGTCAGTATTTCTAAAAGGGTAATTTGTTTTTCCTTCCCTGCCCACCTTGAGCTGGCTGCTTTTTAATGATTTCAGTGTATAGCTTCCCCTGCCTGTCTTCAGTGCATCATAAGGATTCAACCCACCTGTCACAGTATTCAGCATGACAGTGAAAACTTGTCAGAAACTCTCAGTAGGTTTGACATTCTTTTTTTGGAATGTGTTTATCTACCTCTCAAAAAGGGCTAGAATCTGGCAACTTAAATGATAGAGGAACACGTTGAATTCTTTCGTTTTACTTTAATTGTCATTTATGAAAAATTCTGCTTTGAAAGACAACTGGACCTTGATCCCATTCTTATAGTTAATTTCTTCTACCAATGAGTGGTTAAAGAAAAGATTTCCTTTTCCTTTCATTAGACAAGGCAGCCTAGGCAAGGACAGCCAGCAGGACAGCAGGCTGAAAACCTGGTAGGACAACCATTCCCTGGGTTTTGGTAGTTCTGGCAAACAGGGAGGAAGTGACAAGTGATGTTATGCAATCTGTGACCAGTAAAGCTTCATAAGAGCAGCAGTGAGGAAGAAAGCAGAGGGTTTGTAGATTACACCATGAGCAAGGAGGACTGTAAACATACCCCAAGACCACTTCTCCTGTTTGGTATTCCATCACCAAAAAAACAACCTCAAAGACACATGAATTTCATCCCTAATTCCCACTCTGAACTTGAAGTTTTTTTCATATTCTAATGGCTTTAACATTGTTTCAATTTTAGGATGAAAAATAAATTTATGAATAAAATTAGGGAATTATAGGTAAATCTATAGGAGAAGAGCAGTTGAAAATGTTCAGTAAAACAATTGCATTACTTCAATAGCGTTGTGAATTTGGCATTATTAATCAGTCTGAAGCATTGATCCCTTATGAAATAGACTTAAATATTTGGATTAGTGACAAGGACACAATACTCAAGAAACATCAGAGGTGTGAAGGTAGCCAAAGTTATCACCAGCTGGTGAGTCTGTGGTGGCAAAAAGAGAACAGATCTTCAGAGCAATGATCTAATGGGCAGTTGTCCATACTACTAAAAGCCTGTCTTCCAGTGGGAAACTCCAAGGATTGGATAAGCTCTCCTCAAAGTTGGCTACACTTTAGTCAATTCTGAATGCTTCTGTCTAAACTGAAGCAGCTCCAGTGTAGCTGTCTTTTATGAAAAGATGTTGGAGGATGTCAAGCCATTAAAACAAAATTTTAAGTATCAACAGGAAGAAAACAAGCATAAACTATCTTAATTCTTATATTAAAGAATTCAGCTTTGCAGTAAGCTTTTGTTCTGCATTTAAAATCTCGTATTTTGCATTTAAATTCTCTTAAGTCCCATAACAAAAGCTGTCAGAGCTCTGTTGAATGTAGTTTGCACAATTAATCAACCTAATTAATGCGTATAATAAAATTAACAAGCTCTGTTGATTTCTTTCCTAGGTGTTCATGTGTTTGGTCTTTGTGCAACTGCTCTTGTTACTGATATTATACAGCTATCAACAGGATATCAGGCACCATATTTCCTGACTGTTTGCAAGCCTAACTATACATCCTTAAACGTATCTTGTTCAGAGAATTCATATGTTGTGGAAGATATTTGCTCAGGAGCTGATCTCAATATTATCAACGCTGGAAGGTTGGTTCTCTTCTTCATTGTTCTTTCATTCTTCATTTTAAGTATTCCTTTTATTTTTTATTTTCTATTCCAGTTTCAAGATTTTTAAAGTCTGAATGAGTTAAAGGTGAATGCATAAATGTCTTTTTAGTGATGTTCAGTTTTCTCCATAAAGAAATTAGTCTAGCAGTGGGCTTTGGAAGACACTGTCAGGTTCCAAAGCACAGTCATTAGCAGCCTCAAAGGAGGCAATTTCCTATACAACTGTCACTATGTAGAGCTTCTACTGCTTTTGGAAGTGGTCTGTGGGCAAGTTCCCTGTAACAGGCAGGGGAAGAAGTCTCCCAAGTGCTTGGTCTGAGACCTCTGTATAACATATATTACAGTTCAGATGTTTGGGAGTTGTTGGACAAGTTTATTTTCTGTTTCTCTAATTAATTTTTTTTTATATTAACAGCATCGAAAAAGATGTATTTTTTTGAGGAAATACCACAATAGTACAAAGATGTGTGTTTCCAAACCTGTCTTTTCTTGCATGCTATTTCTAACTGGTTTTTATCTCTTTCTCTATAACAATTTGCTGTTACTGGGATATTGCCAGTGAAGCCTGATGCTTGCAAGCACTGTCTTGCAACTGGACGGTGTCCCAGGGAAATCAGGACATAGGAACAGGCAGAAAAATTTTCACAAATACATCTCATTCATTTCATTTTCTCAAATATGATGTCTGCTGCTTTGAATTGACTGCCTGTAGCCGTTCCAAAACCACCAATCACTCCTAAGCTTAAATACCATCACTTCTAGAAAAAATGGTGAAATTAGTTGTAACATATTAAGACTAAGCAATCAGGTTTTGGATGTTTCTGTTTCCCTAGAAAAACAACTATATATTGATATCTCAAAGTTATTCCCATCACAGACGATACATTTGGCAATCTATAACATTCTGGCACCCTTCACAATTTCTCCTTAATTCAATTTTATTGCATTTTTCCTTTATTATGTCTCAACTTTACCACAGCAAGCAGCACTTCAGTAGCACTTGCTACTTCCTTCAGTCACCTGTCTAGAAACTCTGGTATAACTTCTACAGTACAGGAGGTTAATTTGACTTCAATAATTTCAGTTTGGAAGGAGCTTGTTCTGAGTTTGCTAATGGCCTTCATTTTTGATTTGTACTCCCCAGAAACTTTGGCTTCAGAAATTTGCCTGTGGACTTCTGTATGAAAAATATAGAGAGGAGCACATAATTATCCAACTGATTACATCAAATCATTTTTTCTGCAACATCCCCAAATATCCAGTGGTTCCTATTGTCCGTCTTTTCCTCTGTTATCTTCAAAGAGCCTTTTCAGTCACTTTTGTTCAGCCCTCCAGTGAGGTCTCTGTCCTCTGTCATCTCTGATGTTCTGACTCAGTATGACTCTCTCTCTCAGCAGGACTCTCACTGTTGTTCCCCCTACACATCCTCATTCATGAGCATTTAGGGTGGTGCACGGTCATCGGAGTTCAGGACATGTTTTCTTTGAGACCTTTGTTCACCTTTTCAATACAGAGCCATACAAAAAGGCTACATATTTTTAGCTGGAGTTATTTTCATTTTAGATTAAAAGATAACAAATAGAGGAACAAAAGCAGTGACACCATTAGAGAGTACAGAGAAAGCATTTAGCCTGTGTTTGCCCTGAAAGCATGTGAATAGAAAAGAGAATAAAGAGAAAATTGACTGTGCCATTGTGACACAACTTAGATTCTATAAAAATACCATCAAATTAAGGTTAAGTGGTAGAAAAGTTTATAGACTCAAATATACACATTAGCTCCACAGAGACTCTAAGTAGATTTATGCTTCATTAAAACCTGCACAAGGTAAAGGAGTTGATTAGCTATTATAAACATTTACCCCCCACCTTTTTTTTTTGGCTTTATTCCCCTGTTCTCGACCCTGAGCTTGTTCCACAGGAATACTATTTGTGAAAGATTTGTTCAGGGAGGTTAAAAATAAAACAAGATGAAGAAGAATTTAGGTCTGTCTTTAGAAATGCAAAAGGAGCCATGCAGATTTCATCTTGGCCAGAGCCATGAACCTGCTGGAGCCATAGGCTCAAATTCAGGTCAGCAGTGTGGCATTCACACTGAACTACATGCACATTTTTAACTGCCAATTAATTATGTAGAACAGACAAGGCAAAATGCGTAGGAAAGAAATTTAGAAAGCAGACTCTGCTACTTTGCAGAACAAATGTCTGTCTAAAGCTAAAGGACTGTGTTTCAGTCTCTGCTATTTTAAACTAGCTCACTCAGGTGTTGCTAGGAAATTAGCTGTATGTGGAGCCCAGTTAGGGTGGCAATGTGTGAAGCCAAATTACAGTTTAAGTATTTATCCCAAGCTGAGCTTTCTCAGTTGGAAGTTCCTGTTGTGACTGAGAGCTGGACTAGTATTCTTCTTTACCAAGACACGCAGCATGTTACATTACATATTTATACCATTGTAAACAGAGAAATCCTCAGTGTGTCTGACTCATTCCCACAGCTCACAGGTCGTAGACTTTTTTTAGGGCTTCTGTGATCTAGATGTCCACTGTAGAACAGGTATTACTGAATTGAAACCCACCGGTTTTTTCTCTCTTCTATGCAAAAACCTCTTTCACATTCACATCACTTTCCTTTAGTTGTTTTCAGAAAATTGAAATGGGTCTAGAAAAATAATAATACTAAAATGTTAGAGAGCCTTATGTGATAGTTCTATGTTGCTCCTGCTTGCACAAAACTTCCTTTTCTTGTCAGAAGAAGTAGAAGCTAAGCTGTCACTTAAATTTCATATCTGAAATTTGTAACTCAAGACCCAGTCCACATCATTCAAGTCTCCAGGTTTTGAATGGGAGCAGAGCCCCCAGCCATTTCAAGAGCAGATCTGGTATCATCTACTGTCTCTGAGATTGGACATGTTTTCCTTTATTCTCTTTCTCTGCTCATCAAGAAGGGACCGAGTAGTTCTTAAAATACCCTCCTCATGTTGTTGTGCTCCATTAGCTTCTGTCATGATGTAAAGTGCTGAACTATTATTTTTTTTAATAAACCTACAGACATAGCAAATAAAGATGTAGTTTGCCTCTCTCTGAGAAAAATGTCACCCAGTGACAAATGTTACTGATAGATCACATATTGCTTAGGAAGTATAAGAGAGCTGTACCACCCAGTGGGTTTTTTTTTTTTTTTTCTCAATGAGCACTAGCACTGTGTATTTGAACTGAGAAGTATAATTTTAGTGTCCTTCCTTGGCAGAAAGTCATTCCCTTCTCAACATGCCACCCTGGCAGCCTTTGCAGCAGTGTACATTTCGGTGAGTAACCTACTCTGTTCAGTTTCATTTATACAAGACAGAAGTCAGAAAGTAATTTGCTGTATATTGTAAAATTATGTGTTGCCTGGATATCTTGGATGGATGGATGTTTTTGTCCTACCAATTTGAAAGCAAAATAAAACTACTAATAAAGCTGCTTTTACTGTAGCTGTTAAAGAATAAGGACAAAACTCAACTGCTTCATATCCTTTGTTAGGAAGCAAACAGAAGTGTTATGTTAAAATATATTTGATGCCTCATATTATCCTCATATAAAATGCAGTGTTTATCTGTCATACACCGTGATATTTTAACTTACCAGTCAAATTAACTGTTATGTATGCTGCCTTTCCTTTGTTGCTGTCTTCACTTGATTTGCTGCTTTTAAACCTGAAGCATTAAGGGCCATGCATTCATGTGATGTAGTTTGATTTCACTTCCAGAGATTGGCAGCATGGATGAAATGGCACAATCACTCCCAGAGACCTTCAAGGTGTTACTGCAAAGAAAGTGAATAAAACCCATCAGTTGCTAGCAGAGAATTGTAGGACATGCTGCAGCAATCACAGCTGACTGCCCTTCTGAGCAGTAACATTTCTTCAGTATGGCCCACAATGTTTGTACTATAGATAACTTACTTGAAGTTGAAAAATTAATTCTATCACTTGTGCTGTAAAAATCAGAGGTCACAGCAGTGACCAGTTAATGATGTTAGATAATAGTATTGTGCATGTACTGGGAGCTTGCATGTATTTATTCTGCCCAGAGAATGGCCAGAATTTGGAATAACACCGATCAACCACCTCCACTTAATTTTTGTGACCTCCCTGATGTTATGGCTCTCAGTTGAGAAATGGCTCTCTAAAGCATCTGGTGGTAGCTTTTGTTGGAACAGGTTATTGCGTTCATCTGGCAAGACATCTGGCTTCTGTGTTTCACAAGCGGTGGCTCCTTAGTCACATTTATAGAACATTTAGGTGATGATTGGGAACAGTACTGAGGCATAAAATACTTTTCCTAATTGATGTCAATAAGCAGCACTGCCTATGTTTTTGGAAATCCATTCCTTGTGATTTCAGATCTTTCTGCAGTAAGTGAGCAGATTTTAACAGGGCTGTAATGTAAAATTAAATTGATTAGTTGTAATATTACGGTGTACTAGTGATCTATATATAAAACAAACACTGCATGTGAGAAATTAAAATCCTCTTAGGTAGATTTAAGTTTCTTCAACTGCTTCTTTATTTCTTTCTTTTTCAAGATGTACTTCAATTCTACATTAACAGACTCCTCAAAACTTCTTAAACCACTCTTGGTCTTTGCCTTTATCATCTGTGGAATTATATGTGGTCTGACTCGTATCACCCAGTATAAGAATCATCCAGTTGATGTTTACTGTGGCTTTCTCATAGGAGGAGGAATTGCTCTCTATTTGGTAAATATAATAGTCATGGTTAAGTTTTAGCACATTAAACTTATAAGCCTGGAATAAGAGTACTGGTTATATTTATGAAAAGTTTTCATCATGCTTACATGCCATAACTATAAATAAAGTCAATATGTGTTGAAGATGATGAATTAAGGATAATGACTTTAAAAGCAAACAGGAAAAAGCAAACAAGTATTTCAATGTGAAGTTCCATAACAGTGCATAAAGTGGATTATAATCATCTGGCATTGTATACAGAAACAGTTTGAACTTTATGTGCTTTATTAAATATGTAAAAATACTCATCTTTCCTAATCCACACTTAAAAGCATAACACAAGAAAAGTATTTGATTAATTGGTATTTGTTGCTGACCTGAGTTGGTACTGACAGTGTTTGCTTTATGATCTCAAAAAGATATTGAATTAGTATGAGCAACTCAGCTGAGCGAATTGCTGAATCTGCAAGAAATTAAAGGCAATATTATACACTCATGATTCTTTGGAGTTCTTAGGGAAACCATGCAGAGGGAAAAGGATGGTCAAATCAGGTTATTCCTATGCTTTTCCTTTGTACTGTGTCGAAAGAGATGGAGCACCTTGGAAGGGTCCTGTAAGGCAGCATGTAGGTCAGGCCTGATTGTATCTGTCAGTAGGAAGCTCATCAAGCACTTCCTTTTGCTTGCTGCTCTCAGCATGTCTCCAGCAGGAATTCACTGCCCTGGCTGCTCAGAGAGCAACACAGGTGCCTGGGAGCAATCAGAGCTTCTGCTGACACCACTGCTTGAGTGTGGGCAGGTGAACAGAAGAGTCTTAACAGAAGAGCCAGTGGGATGGTTTTACCCTCAAGAAGTCAGTGACAAATTTTAGTATAATACTAAAATAAGTTCATTTCCTGACCCCCTTTTTTCTGTGATAACATAACCTGAGGTACCTGCAGATGGTCTGCAAATGTGACCAGGGAAAAATAAATGGCTTTCACAGTGGCAGAAGAAACAGCAGTCAGGGTAATAATAGAAACCCCATGAGCTACCAAAGTCAGCTTCTATGATTGCACTGTGAGCAGAACGGCACTCTGTTGAGAATATTACTTCAAATGATTCTCTGTTGTAGATTTACCTAAATGGAGCTGTTGTCCCCATGTTTAAAATACACAAACAAGTATACTTTGTTAGGTCTTCATATAATGTTGTGTGACATCATACAGCAGAAAGTACGTTGTCCTGGATACCCAGTGCTCGGTAAATCTGCCCTCAAAACTACACACCAGTGGGAGGATGGGGAGGGAAAATAATGTGAAACTAAAAATATTTCTGCAAGGAGCGTAAAGAATGAGTAACTCAAGTCATTGAGTCAGATATTTGACCCTCTCATAGAATACCCTCAGTGGAGTCTTTTTAAAATGACAGCATTTTACAGCGAGTCTACTGATTAGGAAGATATTTTATAACTAAATCTTCTTGAAGTTCTGCAGAGCTTGGAAAGCAATTGATTTAAAGTTGATGCATTTTTCTATGATGTAGATATTGTATTACATGGTTATTCTGCAGTAGAAAGGGCAGAATCTGCTAACAGCAGAGAACAACTCAAGCTGTAACAAGATTCAGTAAATCAGGGTAGACAGTAGTATAGTTGTAAAATAGCTTTGCCTAAGAGACGGCAAACATCTATTTTTCCAACAAAACATTATTTCTGTATCTGTATCTGTTGCTTGGTAAAAAGAAGAAAGCTCATGGAGCTAAAATCCTTGCCTCAACTGTTTATTGCCATGAATAATATGCCCTAGTTATCCTAGTGATAACTCATACATATATACATACTTAGAGGTACCAGACTGAGGACAGAATTTGGACTAAGGCTATACTAGTGAGGAAAGGCAAGTAAGCATACCCATCAGTTTAGCTGGAGTAATTATGTCACTGGATTCTGTTTAAAAGCAAAAGAATGTAATTAAAGTACCTTAAAAGGTGTCCTTTTAAACCTTCTTAACCAATTGTTGATGCTTCTGTCCAAATATCAGGGCCTGTATGCTGTGGGGAACTTCTTACCAAGTGACGAGAATGTACTTCACCCAAATTTTCACAGAGAACCTCTAAGATCATTGACAGACCTCAGTCAAGATGCCAACAGAATCCTGCCAGGTAAAAATGGTGGCAGCAGCGATGGCATCGTCTCTCACCGTACAGAAAGCATCCTGAATAGAAACCACAGAGATTCAGGCTCTCTGACCAATCTCAAGAGAGCAAATGCTGATGTAGAAATAATAACACCACGAAGCCCAATGGGAAAGGAAAACATGGTTACTTTCAGCAACACTTTGCCAAGAGTCAACACACCATCCTTGGAAGATCCAGCAAGACGAAATGCAACAATACACGCATCAATGGATTCTGCCCGTTCCAAACAGCTGCTGTCCCAGTGGAAGAACAAGAATGAAAGTCGAAAGTTGTCACTGCAGGTAATAGAGACTGAATCTGGCCAGTCACCACCAAGGGCTATTGAAATGAGGTCAAGCTCAGAACCCTCCAGAGTGGGTGTAAATGGAGATCATCATGGCCCAACTAGCCAATACCTGAAAATCCAACCTGGCAGTGTACCAGGTTGTAACAACTCAGGTCTTACTGGTGGGCCAAGGGTCTCTATTCAGTCCCGTCCTGGCTCGTCCCAGCTGGTACACATTCCTGAAGAGACTCAGGAAAACGTGAACACATCACCCAAAACTAGTTCAGCTAGAGCTAAATGGCTGAAAGCTGCTGAGAAGAGTGTTGCATGCAGGAGTAATAGCCAGCCAAGAATCATGCAAGTAATAGCCATGTCTAAGCAGCAAGGAGTGCTTCAGGGCAGTCCAAAGAGTTCAGAGGGAAGCACAGTGACCTGTACAGGAGCCATCAGATATAAAACCTTGACAGACCATGAGCCAAGTAGCATTGTTAGAGTTGAGGCCCATCCAGAAAATAACAGACCTGTAATTCAGATGCCATCAGAAGGTGAAGGAAGTGGGTCATGGAAATGGAAAGGTCCTGAAAAAGTCACTCTTCGTCAAACGTATGAGCTAAATGATCTTAACAGAGACTCTGAGAGCTGTGACTCCTTAAAAGACAGTTATGGGTCAGGTGACAGGAAAAGAAGCAACATAGATAACACTGAGCATCACCATCATGGAATCACTACGATAAGAGTCACACCAGTGGAGGGAAGTGAGATTGGCTCAGAGACTCTGTCCATTTCTTCCAGCCGGGACTCAACACTTCGAAGAAAGGGTAACATCATTTTAATCCCTGAGAGAGGGAGCAGTCCAGAGAACACCAGAAACATCTTCTATAAAGGCACATCCCCCACACGGGCGTACAAGGACTGAAAGGAGACATATCAGCTGGTCCATACCACCACAAAGTAAACACATCTTGACACAGGTTCTGCTCCCTTTGTTTTGAGCTGATATTTACCTTTATGTGCCAAATTATTGACCAGCAGCCCTGCATTGCTGACGTGCAATGTGCATGAGCCTGTGAACAGCATGTGGTGGGGGGAAAAGCACAATGCCAGAACTAATGTGAAACATTTTCATGCAACTTGTTTCTTCAGATTCAAAACATTTATCTGAGGGTGATGATGTCAATTAAAAGAATGGTCTTGAACACAGACACTATTTCCTGAATGTGCCAACTTTTTATTTTATATTTGTGTCCAAAACTGACTGACTTTTTCACAGCAAAGGCTGTATCAGTGGTATATATTCATCTTTGCAGAATTTGCACCAAATCTTTAATACAGGATGGTGCTGATGATAACTTTACATGTTTTAAAAAACTGCGTAATTATTAGACTCTGCAAACATGACATATTGATGTGCAGTTACTTTACAAGTAATATTGCTAATACTATGATGATGCTGGCTGCATTCATTTAGCGTAGGAAATATTTACAGCTTTGTTATAGTGGATCTGTCACATTCAAAGATTGCAAAGGTTTTGTGTAGTTCTTTAAGATGTCTACTGCAACAAAAAATGTGTGGGTGACATTCCATTAGAATGGAATGATTATCTATTTTGAATAGTTTTGCTGCTACTGCTCAACTTTTGTTTAAGAACAGGTGCTACTAATGAAGAGGCTGCTTCTTAGTGGGCTAACTTGTAGAATTGTTTTAAATTACGTTTTTAAGGGGTCTTATCAAGTACTACAAGTAATACAGATGTTAACGTTTTTAAACTTCTTATTCAGTCCTTCAGTGACCCTTCCATTTTTCTATTAGTTTTTAAACAAATAATGCAGGACACCAATAACTGCAAGATGTGCAAATGTGAAAGGTGAGCCATGAGTAAATAAAAATAGATGGCAACTTACCTGACCAGCTTCCAAGGAGACAGGAATTAATATCATAGCTCACACTTAGAAGCAGTCATTCACCTCACTTGCTTAGTATGCCACAAGAACAATCACAAGTTTCACCCCAATCACCATCACGTAGGGGATTTGTGCTTCGCTTTAAAGAATGGAATGCCTTGGTATTGCAGAGTCACTGAACAAGTGTTGCATTGTGCCACTACTACAGTTCACCTCCCTTGAGACCCCCTCCAGAGCCTTCTTAAGCATGATATTTTTCCCACCACTGCCACTTAAGAATATAAAAGATCTCTGCACCTGAGAGAACATGAATTCTTTTAGTAAACTGAGCTTTGGATATAATGAAAAAAACTTGCCTGCTAAAAATCTCCATTGCCAAAAATTATTGAAAGGATAAGCTCTGAAAGGAATAAACATGGCATGTCCTAGAATGGGCCTGCTAGAAGAAATGCCTCATTTCATTTGGCTCTGACTTAAACCCTGAAGGAAGATAGAGGCAGTGCTCACTCACTGCAGCTCTTCGTTCTCTCCTATTTCTACCTGAAAGAGGACAGGTGCTCTCAGACACCTGCCAGCTCCCCTGCTAGGAGGGGAAGGGAATGGCTTAGCAGTCCTCTCACTGAATAAGAAGTAGCAGATCAGGTCTGTTCTCTGGCTTTTTGAGAGAAGTGTTTTGGTCTAAGTTCTCTTCTCATTTAGGGTATCAGAGAACCAGATATATTCTCTATAGTCAGAACCTATCTACAGACCTTACCCCACAGAACTCTAAGCAAAAGCCCACCTACCCCAGCCAAGTAGGAAGTAGAAGGAAGAATCATCCTTTTCAAGAACATAAACAGCACAACAAGAACATAGACCAAAAAAAAAAAAAAACCAAACAAAAAACCAAACAACAAAACAAAAACCCAAAAAAGACCTCCAAACCAAAACAAAATCCTAACCCCAAACCCAACCCCAAACCTAAGTAATTTCACAAGTATGAGGATGGTGTTTGTGAGTCAATGGAAAGCTTTATATGTACTTCCCAGTTTTACAGGTGCTCCAAGCTTAGCTGAATGCTTCTGTCAAGCCAACTGTGCCAAGCAATGCTTCCCTCACCTGCCCATCACCCAGTGCTGTGGAAGAGAGTCAGTCCTTAAGGAAATGAACACACTCTTTCTGCTATTGATACAAGATGACCCCATCATACTTAGGATGATTGGGAGAAAGTATTCTGCAGGTTGCATGTAAGAAGCTACCCAGTAGGGTTGCAGCATATTGTGTATGTTAAAGGCACTGTATGTTGAAGACACACTTTAAGGCACATCAGCTGGGAAAAATAATCATAGTTACCAGGAGAAAAAGAAAAAAAAAGTAATTTTTTTTAGAAATAAGTTCTCAGACGCTAGTATTTGCAAGTCAGGATTTGTTTTTTCTTTTCAAAAGGATGTACCTTTAGTCCTTGGTATTTAATATGAAATTTTGTACAAGATTCCTAGGAATTACAAACACTTGGACTGTCATGAACCAAACCCTTTGGATTTAGTTTAGTCTAGATACAGGATAAAGCAGGTAGGATTAGCTTTAAAGGAATGGGTAAGACACAAACACTGTTGGCCTATCAATGCAGGGAAATAAGATGCAATCATTTGTTAGTTTGTAAGTGCAGGGGAAAAGAACTTAAGTAGATGAACCTGGAAATAAAGGAAAATTGAAATGGAGAATAATGGCAATAAAGCAAAGATTAGAAAATGTTCCCTCTGGCAATTTAGCTGTTTTGGAAACAGCAGGATTCCTGGTGGGAGTGTTTGTTCTTTATTCCTTGGTTTTAGTCAGATATATATTGGCATATATGTTGCTTTTATTACTCTAAAACTTGCTGCACTATTTCAAGTGCAGTGTGATATTTTTCCTAAAGTTTCCTATTTCTTAAGAAAAGATTTTAAAGCTCTTGTGTAATCATTGAAATTATGTTCTATACATAAATATTGATATATTCTTTTTTACTCAAAGTGCCAAAGGCTACTGTTTTTAATAATGGCTTATCAAATTATATTACGTTAGAGAGCAGAAATGTAATAATATATACATTGGAATTCAGACCTCTGCATGTATATTTGATAAGGAGCCTTTTGTAAAATTACTCTTTGTTTACATTCCACTGGTACCTTAATTTAAAATTAATCAAATAAATTGACAGGTGACATCTTCTTAGTGTTCTGGTTTTCTTACTTGCTAACAGGCACGAATTTCTTTGTTAGGCTGTGCTTTACTGAGAAAATACTTAAAAATAAAATATGTTTTTAAATGAGAATTCTCTATATAAAAGTATTGTGTTTAATAAAATGTTATGCCATGTTTTCAAATGGAAAATAATTTGTAAATTGCTATAAATGTATTTTGTTAAATAAGTACAGATCAATGCTACTGTGTGAGTTTATTGTGCTAACATCATGAAATAAAGATGAAATTCCTCATTGATGTTTATCTCTGTGGTGAAGCAGTCTCAATTCCCCCCAAAATTATTTTTCAATATTAGTTATCTCGTAATGTGTAAAAGTGGTCATCAGTGAGAAACCTCAAATTTATAAGGAACAGTGTCCAAACAAACTTTTCTCTAACCAAAAACATTTTTATTTTTAAAAACCCCAAGTGAGTTGGGAACTTCAAGCCATGTGAGGATGTACCTGCTCAATCATTCCATAGCACCAGCTACATTGCTAAGCCCCCAGTGCCCCTAAACCACCTTGCTAGTGTTGGGTAGAGATGCCAGACACGGTGAGGCCAGCCTTGGATTTGTGAATGAGAACAGGGCAGATGTCAGAGGCAAACCTGAGAGGACAGGCTCTCCCCAGGGGCAGAAGTTAGGATGCAGGAGTCAGCAGGTGTCGTACACCCTTTGCTGGCAACAGTGAAAAACCTTACGTGTAACAGCACTGTGAAAAGCAGTCTTACCTAGAAGGCACACAAGGTAGTGTGGAGACAGCAAACAGCAAACACTGTCTCCAAGCCTGTCTTGAAATACCCTGAAATGTCAACAGCAGGGCCCAGGTGCCTGGGGTGGAAGACACAGCTGTAGCTGAGGCATGCACTGACATTGCCAATGGCCTAAAAAGGGCCACAGGGAGCAGCATAGTGCATACATGGCAGCACAGCAAACACTCTGAGGAGCTTTCCCAAGTGTGCCTGGGCCTTTGTGCAGGCTGCCCTTTGTGCTTGTGTGTCCTTGGAGCAGGTAACCTGCTGTGTCTGGGGACACTGGGCAGCTGCTGTCACTGCTGTCACTGCTGACTCCAGCCAGGCAGCGCAGTGTGGTACAACAATGTCACACGTGCTGTGCTCCATGCCAAGGCACACGGGCTGGACTGACACCGCCCCAAGCTGTAGTGCAAATCTGGGTCACTTGGCAATCCCTGTCCGATGACTTTCATGACAAGTTAAAATGGGAGCCCTCAGGCAAAAGAGAATCAAAAGCCAGTATGTTGTCTCAAAGAAAGGGATGTGTCTATACAGCTGTGATACTGTTCCCTCTGTGGTGACAGAAGGCACTTTCATTTTGTGAATGGAGCTGAAGAATGTCCTGCCCTCATGGCATGAGTAGCCAGTTTGAGGAGAGGCCTCTCCTTTGGCCAGTAGCAGATGCTGCTGTGGCAGTGCATGATATTCCTTGAGTGAGGCTGTGTGAAGCATAAGGGCTGTGGCCCAAGGTTATGGTGTCCCATCCTCTAGGACATGTGTTGGTAGCCTGGGAAAGCTACAGACAGTGATGGCTGGTATGGCTGAGAGAGACTCTGTGAAGGATGCAAGAGAGAAAAAGAGACTAGGGTAGGACTGCTGAAAGCTGACATGTAATGCAAATCTGATGAGTTCTCCCCTGGGAATGGCCTCTTCCATGGATCACTACGGGGCCTAGACAATTAGTTCAAATATTTTAAAGGGCACATTTTAAACATGAATTTAGGCTAAAAACAAAGCCCCCTCTGAAGGGTATCTTTGATGTAGAGATTATATTATAAAACTTGATCTAAGAAGAGAAAGTACTACTGACAAACCTTGTCACACTCTCTTAGACCATTCTGGCTACAGCAAGTGTCACTAATTTAAGAGAGCTCACTGTGATCCAGATTGATGACTAAACGTGATCATGCAAAGGGGTTTACAAAGGTATGATTGATTAAACTGAAACTTAAATCTATTTTGTGCTGGACTTTATCAGAGCTTCAGAAGCCTTGATATAAGAAGTCACGTAAGTCAAGACTGTACCAGAATCAGTTTGGTATAGATTTATGAAGACATTCTGTGTGACAGATCAGTGCACACCTAATTTGGCAGGAACATTTTAAAGACATTAGAAGCCTTGTTCATAAAGTCATGAATAAAATCTTTTCAAAAACCTTAAAGCACAGAATGTATCAAACATGGGATAAAACTTCCAAGTGTCTCCATACTCCACATTCAAAATGAAAGTAAGGGAACTCCAGCTGCATACATGTGCATACAAACGCACACAACACGAGGTTAACATATTCAAACCAGGGTTTAGAAGGGGAAGGCTAAACCTACAATTTAAATCAAGGAACAAATTTTGGCAAGGCTGCAAATATTCTCTCTAATTTTTTTCTGCTTTGCCTGCAGTAATCTCTTCAGACATTCCAAATATGCGTATAGACATCATTTAATTATACCTCCCATATATGAAATCTGTGATTTTGCCATAAAGGATAACACAAATCTTCACATTCAATGGCTTTACTGGCACATTCCTCTTAAAAAAACACCAAAAAAACCCCACTCCCCCCCAAAAAACCCAAAAAACCCCAAAAAAACAAAAACAAAAAAAAAAACCCACAAAACAAAACAAAAAAACAAACCACCCCCCCCAAAAAAACAACTAAGAACTTATCTATAAGTAAAGCAAGTCTGCTCAGTCCTAGAAAGCATTTCTCATGTTTGAGGGAAAAAAAATTATCTCCCCAGCAAACTTCTCCCTACCTTCAAAGGCCAGGTGTCATTCAGCCTTTTCTTACTCTATTACTTTTCTTTTAAGTCTGCTGCTTAGAAAGAAATGGGAGTCATGGGGATTTGTGGATCTGTCAAATCTCTGCAGCTACTAAATGATGCATAAGGAAAAGCTCTGCTCTCTCATCAAATCATTTAGAGGAGACTGGAGTGTATCTGAGTGCAATGTGATCCTGTTTCTGCTCCTGCTTCAACCAGAGTTTGTGGATTATGATGTCTGTTCCTATCCCTATCCTAGGGCCAGAAGACTATCTCTGCTATGTGAATAACATCACACAACTGGGAGCAATAGCTTTGTTCATTTTCATCTGTAAACTGTATGACTATACTTTGTAAACAATAGCCATATTTGAATTTTCTCTAAAATTAGCTATAATGTTTTCAATTAGTACAGGCTAGGTTTATCAAAGTTCTAAGCATGCATTGTTTTTGTGTTCTTTCATGCACATATTGATGAGATATTCTTTGCCTGAGCTATAGAACTGATCCTGTGGGCCAGTCACAATGAAATTTGTTTGCTTTATTCGAGGAGATGTGTGGATCCTCACCAGAGTCCAGGTGTACACTTTTTTCATAGAGCATCAACAGGGGCTGAAAACTTGTACAGTCTCCTCTGATACTTCTTGTCTTCCTGTGGCATTTGAGACAATTATCATTGCTCTTAAAAGAGGAGAGTTTTCATAGAAGTGATTCCCAATGCTGATTATGAACCAGCCTGGCAGAGAATAGTTGCAGGCTTTGGCCACTTCTAGGCTTTATTTTCCTGAGAACTACTATGGGTCTGATGCCAAATAATGCCTTGGTTTACTACCAAAGATGAGCAGCAAAACTAAAGAGAAGCAAGCAGTTTAAATGATCAGGACAGCTTCATATAGCACATTCTGGCTGGTAACACAAAACAAATGTGCTGTGAGCTCTGTATGCCTAACAGATTGCAGACTTGTCTAACCTGCTAAACCAAGGCAGACCATGGCAAGAGGTTTCTTAAAATGCTTTATTTTTCAATGAGATTTATGAAAGAGTTCTCCATTCACCAACTTCTTTTATGATGCAAGCGGAAGAATTCAAATATAAGTCCAAAAGCCCCAAAACTTATACTTTACTCAAGAAAAAAAGTGATTCAGGAGAAAGTTGAAGATGCTATACAAAATGGAAGAGTAAGCAGCACTGAAAGAACAAATTCATAATTTTTAAATTTACATGTAAATTTTATCAAGCAGTATAGGCAGCTTATTAGTACAATCAGTGCTTTCTTAATTCCTCTTCAGTTATTCATCAACTAAATGGAGACTGGGTCACTGCAACACAATTTCCTCCATACTTAAGATACAAAATGTGCCTAGTTTACAAAGCCCTGAGCTCTTGTTGTTGACAAGAGTAAGGGGAGGAACCAAAGGAACTGGTGGGAGTATATCTTAATCTGTGAAGTGATACAGAAGCTACATGGATACTTTGTGATAGCCAAGATCAACATTTTTGAAAATTACAAGAGTAGCTAATCTAGCAGTGGGCATGCAGCTAACACAACCAAAATACTTCAGAACCTCTGAAGGAACATATTGCCAGTGAAGCTCACTGAGTGGATTTGTAGCAAGGCTGGTGAGTTGGGCAGTATCAGTTGTATGCCACTAAGCCATGTTAGACTGTAAAAACAGTCTGTTGTTATAAAGGAAAGCATGTAGAGAGACACAGCAAAAGATCTGCTTCCATAGAAACAGATGTAGCTGCTAGATGTGCTGCATCATTACTACACTAAGGAAAAACCATGGATCAGCAGTATACCACTGCATCTAACTTGTTTTGTTCAATCAGGATACAAAATCTGAACAGATAAGTGATGATCAGTTATTATTTATAATGTAATATAGCTACACAGGCTTAGCATACTTTCCACCAGGACTTAATAACTAATGGAAAACTGGAGATGAAAAACTAAAAAATAAGGAATAAATATCATTCAGAAGCCTTAATCTGATGTTCATAGTTCTTTGCACTCTCAGAAAAATGAAAAAAGCTATAGTGCCTGATCATTCATTTCTTATCCAGACATCGCTCCTATAGAAGTTCAAGAGTGCTTTACTTTTGCAGTGTTTGTTCCTATTTGCTAGAAAATGAAGTGGAAATTCCATATGTCTAATCCATCTCTCCTATTCCAGTTGATGGTACTTTCTTGTACATAAGGAATCCAACTGCCAGAACCATACAAGAGTGTCCATTCCCATCTTCTATTACACCCAGTCTTGTTCCAGCCTTGTAGAGACTTGACCAGTCTCTTTCACCTATGGTGCAACTGCTTTATGTGGAATCAATGAACATATTTAACAAATAAAAATAAGCTGCTGTCTAAATCACTGAAGAAACAGGACTTTAGAATTTACTTTTAGAAAAAATTATGACAACAGTTCAAGGCTGAAATGTTATTTCTCTGTAGTCAGTATCTCATTATTCATAATTCTCTAGAAAAGTGCAGATGTATTTCTGCTTTAAAATTATGGCAACACGGAACTTTGGATTATCCAGGGAGAGTTTAGCACTGATATATAGCTGATAAATTGAATTCTGAGTCCACCTGATTCTCACTTCTTAAAAGATTGGACTACATAAAACAAAGTAGTCGTATAATAAATTACAGGCAGAGATGTAATATCTGTTATGTGTATTATATTTAGGGCACAAAGATGACATTTGGTAGATGCCATAATCTGCTGCAACTGTATTAATCTTTACTGAGTGCTGCCAGTTCCTGGTAGAATTCTGATGTTATCATTTAAGTAGGAAAAAAATTGTATGTTGGAAAATTATTCCATTTTTCTCTCTTCTGTGAGACAAAAATAAAGTGCTCCATTTAAATGCACTCCTACATGATTTTCACTGCATAATGGTACTCTGTGGCAGCAGCTTACACAGTAATGCTGCTTTCTACTAAAAAGTATGAATTGACCTTATGTAAACTGCAGTAGTTATTTCCTGCATTAATGAAAAGATCTTTCATTTTTCCAGAAGAGGAAATTCAATTGAATTGAGGTGCTGTGAATCCAGAAGTTCAGATATTTGCAGTATTTACATGTCTCTGGTGTCAATACCATAGAACAACCTATGCAAGCAGAAGCTTCTGGATATGAACATCACAGATCTATCACTTTTGCCTAAAAGTGTTGAAAGTACTTTATGTCTTTTTAGCATATACTTTCCAAATACATATTTTTAGATGTTTTGCTGAGCATCTACTTGATTATATTGTCTCTTTGCTGAATACAAAGTTCAAATCTATGTCTTCTACTACCAAGTGCCTGAAAGGAATCTTAAAGAAAAAAAACACTTTCATTCACGTTGGCCTTGTTTTTACTGCTTAAGAGTGCTTGGTATACATCAGAGTAATGATTGCTTAATTAAGAAGATGAGACAAAAGGACAGAAGATTTGTATATTGCATGCTGTTTCTTTTCAAACTGTGATCTATATCACCCTAAAAAAATTTAAAAACTAGCGGTTCTTGGAGCAGTGAAGAGTCAGTTACAATAAACAAGATCCTTTAGCTATCACAGTGAATGTTAAAGGTTTCTGAAACTCTGTGTGTTAGCTAACATAATCACTCAGTCTTTTCAGCATCTGAAGTCTACTGGAACCAAAACAATCTTGAGGAAATGTATACTGTCAAGATTAAATAACCTTGTATGTTTGAAAACTAGCAGGAAATCTTCTAGCTGTTGCTACAACTTACAGCTCTGCCCTGGTAAGCAATCGTAATGTCAAAATATGGTACACACACAGACACATATGTGATTGATGGGGGGATTAAATTAATTTCTAAACAATTTTAAAAGGCAGAAAGAAATATTCCCTTGAAATTGTCAGAATTACTTGATAACTGCCAGTAAGAAACCTTTTGCACTATCCTTAGTATGACTGTATGCATAGTATGCAGCCCTGGCTGTCCTTGGTACAGCATAAGTAGCCTGTGTGAGGCTTTGGACTTTGAATATTGTTAGCAGTAAGAGCCTGGGAAATGATGAGCCTAGAGTAGTAATAGCAGCAGGGTCAGTGATTCACCAGCATGCACAAGAATATGGACAGAGTATGAACAAGAGTGGAAGACAATGAGTTATGGAAATATGCTGGCTCCAGTTTCTTCAATTCTCCTTTAACGCTCTTAGAAAAGTGAAAATCCAGTTTTTTTAGATTTTATAACACCTATTATTCCTCACTGTATTACTAATACCATGTCCTAGTACCCTCCCTTGTTTTCTCACAAAAACTATACCACCATACAACAGGTTTTGTTTACTCACTTCTTCTTTTTAACCTCATCATTACTTTTCTTTCTCCTTACATTGCACGTGTCCCAGGATGTACAATCTCTTCCTGTGTTTGCCATTACACCGTGAGAAAGATTGTGACAGTAATCTGTACAGATGGCCAAAATATGTATGTTCAAAGGTGACCCCAGAGGCTAATCCTGGCAGCCAGGACTCCAGGGAGGGTACTGCATCACCCAACACAAACTGCTACACCACAGCCCATGGAGATAATCCTGGGTCAGGTCCTACTGCATTGACAGCATGAATCACTGGCAGCATTGTGCCCCTTTTGTCTACAGAAACAAAAGCTGACAGACACACTCCTCTGGAAGGCTGAGACTTCTTCAAGGTACCTATTTTTATGGATCTTCATTCCTCCTCTCCCTTCTAAAAAAGAGCAAAAATATTCTACAGGAGCAAAGTGCAAATAAAGTGCAGTTCCATCACACTTAGCTTTCAAAACAGGAGTGTCTTCCAAAACAGATCAAATAATCAGCAGTAACAAAACCATCAAATCAAGCAGTGGCTAATTATTAACCCACACCAACAAACAAAAGCAGCAGCATTTCAGCTCTCCCCTCAGTGTAAAAATTCAAAACTGTGAAATGAGAAATGTTCTAGCTGGAACCTGACAAATGTCCTAACCCCATTTCTCACCATTCTGTCTTTCCTTCCTATCAAATCCAATTGACTGACAAGCAATTTGTATGAGCCTTTGTACTATGAAAGCTCCAGTAATTCCTGTTTTTAGAAGCCTTTCACTCCTGCTCACTGCAAGAGGTGAAAAAATGTGTCTGTGTGAAGAAAACAAGAAAATTTGTCAGAAAGGAACCCATCAACTCCCATCAGCACTACTTTTAGGTATGGCAGCTGGGAGGGACCAAGGCCATAACTGGCAACCCTCTCATTGTTTTGCTTCATCTCTCAACAGATAGTGACGAGATCTTGTTGGCTCAATTAACATCTAAGTCCCATCAGATGATTTTAAATCAGATTAAGTCAAGATTGTTTGGACAGATGAAGACACAGAGCTAAAAAATACTAAGAATGACACACTTTATGATATGAATTGGTCATTTCTTCAAGGAAGAGGAAGGATTATTTCTCTCTCCCCTTTTCCCTAGCAACCATGAAAATTTTGGGTTTTCACTTATAGGAGAGCCCTGATTTCAGGACTGCCAGAAAATAGAAGCATCTGCTTGTAACCAAGGCATTTTCTGAATAGCACAAGACCTTCAGTTAAAGTTTTTAGACCTTATGTCTTATTATGGGAATTATTTCAGCTAAAAGGAAATTACAAAGCCTGAGGTATGGGAAGGCTTTCATCACACTATGGAGTGCTCATATTATAATCATCCCTAGGAGAGAACTTGCTTGACAAATACTTTAAGTGGGACCCTCTGTAAGAGGATAAATAATTATTCATCTGCTGATAAATACTGATAGATCATCTTTCCTATGCAGCTTGAGTGAAAGACTTAATCAAAAAGTCCTTGATCGTTAATGGGCTAATAGCACTCTAATTCCAGACTACCTTGAAAAACACTGACAGCTTTAAAACGTTATTTTACAGTTTCTCTTTTTTCAGTGAAGTAGTATCACTGAACTCTATGCACATATTGATACTGTACTGAGGTGTTGTATTTGGTAGCATGGTTTTTAATAATTTTTCACTCAATTAATGTTTAACAGATTATTTTCATTCCCACTAACTTCAGCCTAAACTCTCAAGCAATGCTTTTTGTCAGGGTGGTTGGCCAATGTCTCAGACAGGGTTAAAATGAATAAACATTAGTTACCTGAATTAATATACAAAATTTCTTATCAACTGCTACATTTGTTCTTTAAGTCAGAGTCATTTTGTGTCAAAAAGACAAGAAAGTAATATTGAAGGAAAAAGGAAAAAAAAAACCAACCCTGCTACCTCCAACTGTAATCCCATTATGCAATCATGGCTGGAGACTCCAAACCAAGAATGTCAGCCAGTCACACTGCTAACAGAGATTGAACAAATTTCTAGGCAAGGCACTCAGGTGACTGTAGAAGTACATGTCATTAAACAGAATCTAGAAGTGGAAACAGATGCAATATCCACAGCTTCTTTACTTCTGTCTGGACAATTTGCAGAAAGAGGAGGTAACTAGTGCTGAAGAGGAAGAGAAGTATTCCCCCTTTTCTGCCAGACCAATTATTTTATAATCACTGTACTGCTGAGAGTTTGGGGCCTGCTGTGGTAGTAGATCTGAAAAACCAGAATAACACATCTCTAGTGCACAAATGGGTAATGATTTTCAAAAGATTTAAAAATGTATGAATGTCTAACAGCCTGTTTCCTGAAAACCTTCCACTGAATCCATGGGGGGAGGTAGCAGCAAAGTAATAAAAATTTTAACCATGTAAGATGGTCACATTTTTTTAGATATTTATAGACATTTTGTGGAACACACTAGGGTTTTGGGTTTTTACCACTTTGCCATGAAATGAAACATATAAAATAAAATTAAAATGAACCCTCCATGACAGATCTCTGAAGCATAATGATGCTAAAAATAAAATGTTACCAGGGAAACCAAACGGAACTGAAATTAGCGATAGGGCCTGATCTAAAGCCACTGAAATAAAATGAGAACAGGATCAAATTACACTGAAGAAAGTAAATCAAAGGTAAAGCAGTCCTTCAATAGCAAAAGCTTTATTCTGACAGTATCTCTGGTTATATAACCAAATATCTCTGGTTTATAACCAAAACCAGTATAAGACTCCTGGTATGACTTTTTTCAGTGGTCAGAATCTCGTGTGTGTGTGTGTGTGTGTGTGTGTGTGTGTGTGTGTTTGTGTGTGTGTCTGTGTGTGTGTGTGTGTGTACGAGACTCTCCACATGTACTGAGCACCAATAGACTACAAGGGGTCCCCAGCCTGCACTGCAGTGATTTCTCCCTCAGCATAAGAGCTCAAAACTTGAGTCAGCTTTACATAACTAAAATTTCATCTGTTCTACCACTTATGTTGGCAGCTCTTCCATCTTATGTTTTTAAACTCCTTCGAGAGAAAGTTAAAAAGTGGAAAATTATTCAAGATACGTTTCATTAAGAGTCTAGATACTCTAATTTCAGCAGACAGACACACGCATTCATAAGGAGCACAGAGTCACCTACCACAAAGTGAAAACCTCCAAACTTCTCTATTTCTGAAAATGTTAGTCTACTGCTATAAAATGGCCAAATAGCTATTTTCAGACAGAAGACATTACTTCAGGACTAAATTATTTACAGAGAAGTACAATGACTCCAGACTTGACATCTCCATCCTACATTTGTTAATTTTATCACCAAGCTTGAGCTTATTTCCTCACTTCACCCACAACTTCACTGTGGTATTGGTATCATATATCTCTGCTACAATATCCATTCTTACCCAGTGATGGCAGGAAGGCTCCCCTGTTTGTATTATTGCTCCTCAGTGAAAGAAATCTTAATGTTTATGTCCTTCTTCAAAAGAGCGAAAGATTCATTCTCGCCAAAGCAACTACCTGGCAGCTGAACATTATTTTCTCTAAAATATTATTGATTTTTTTTTTCTGAAATGGGATAGTCTCACAGTATAGGTGATAATCAGTGATTTTTAATAGCTATTCATCTTACTCATTTTTGGTTCTTGGTATTTCAAACCCAAAGAGAGCTCAACCCCAAAAAAATATTTTTTTCATATTAATCATTTGTTCAGAGTTGCCATTGGGAGCTAAATCTTTTCAAGTTGAATGCCCAAGGGTTCATAAACAAATTTGCAAACTCAAGGGTGGACTGCAGAAAATTATAATGACCCATAGTTCACATTTACACAGGAAAACAAATGTATGTATGTATAAATGGAGATTTTACAGGTATTTTTAGTCTATCTACATCAAATTAAATGAAGTTATTAAACATCAGCAGCCTGATTTTTCTTCTATACTTTCAATTTATTGCATATGACTGCAGGGCATTTCCTTTGAGTGGTAACTCCCATCTGTATGCCCTTGTCCAACACATACAAGCCACATAAAAATAGAGGGTCCTAGATTACTTTTAATAATTTCAAGATCTTCCCCACAACAATGCATATTTAAGACTGTGAAACCTGTAGCCCCTTAAAATCTAAGAATACTGTAAGCCTACCTTCTCATTAGCTTATTGTTGCTAATTACAATGCAAACTTTTATTTTTACGTGCTGTTACATAACACTGGCTTTTCAGTAAAAAATGCTATTGAACTATTTCAAAGTTTGAGGACCTGGCCTAGATTCAGCCTCTCTAAGAAGAGGTCATAGAAGGAGGGTACATCAGACTGGATTCCCATGACTTTTTTAGGGAATACAAGCAGTTCCACCTGACTTGGGTTCATTTCTGTAGAATCAGGCAGAGTAGCAGGTCATCTGCCTCAAATTTATAAACTCAGCCTTTAATTTTCAAGGGCATACAAGGATCTGCATTTGAAAGTAGTCATCTGATGTTTGGCTTCCTGACACCACTGCAAGTGGCTGTGCTGACTAAAATCCTCAGAGAGACATAGCTCAGTGGTATCCAATGTTTATCTTTTTCTGACAGAGACATACATGAATTTCCCAAACTTACTATTGCAAGTGGGATTACAGCAACAGAAACTAAATCTTTTACTGATTTATTTAGACTGAGTCCAACCATTAACCCCTCACTGCCAAAGCCACTAACCAAACCACATCCATAAGTGCCACATCTATACATCTTTTTAGTATTTCCAGGGGTGGTGACACAACCACTTCCCTAGGCAGTTAGTTCCAAAGCTTGACAACCCTTTTGGCAAAGAAATTTTTACAAATATCAACTCTAAACCTCCTCTGGTGCAATTTGAGCCCATTTCCTGTCATCCTATTGCTTGTTACTTGGGACAGGTGACTGACACCTACCCAGCTCCATTCAGGTACTTGTAGAGAACAATAAAGTCTTTCATGAACCTCCTTTTTCTCCAGCCTGAACAACTGCAATTCCCTCAGCTGCTTCCCATCAGACTTGTGCTCCAGGTCCTTCCCCAGCTCTGTTATCCTTCTGTGGATTCTCTCCAGCACCCTGATGCCTTTCTTGAAGTGACGGGCTCAAAGCTGGGCACAACAGTCGAGGTGTGGCCTCACCAGCACCACAAACAGGGGGACAATCCCTGCCCTGGTCCTGCTGGCCACACTATGTCTGATACAAGCCAGGATGCCACTGGCCTTCTTGGCTACCTGGGCACACTGCCAGCTGTTGTTATAGAGAATTCTTGCCCCATGATGTTCCCAGATCTGGTATCCAGACAGGGCAGCTGAACAACACAGGTCCATCACACTACCTTTCTTTTAAATGACTTCTATCCTTTTAGTTATATGCTGAACCCAAGGAAAGAGTGGCCTTGATGGCAGACACCAAGGTCTGCCATTGTCACAAGGAAAGTTAATATGTCATCTTCATGTCAAGGCATATGAAAAAAGAAAATGCACACTTCTGTTTTTGATGGGTTTTGACATGTAAATGAGTATAGCAGTGACACTTCTATGTTTTATTTATAAGACATAAACAGAATTAATCTTGAGAGTTATTCTGAAGGATGTAGTTGAAGTAGGCGGTCTACTATCATGTTATAGAGCACAGAATAGCAACATTTACCTTAACAAGTTCACTTGGAATGGCATCAGGATTTAAAATAGCAAACCTCTGGCTCAGATGATTCCATTAACAGATCATTTGTTACTTCAGTATGAACTGAGTTAATTTCTCTTGAAAAAACTTCTTGTTAGAAAAACAAATTGTCAGAGAAGAAGAATTGATTCAAAAGATATACATTCCCTGTTGTAGTTTAGAGTTTATATGTTTGCTACTTTTTTTGTTACTCATTTATTATTATTTTAGCTATAATTTTATTTATATAATCTCCATTATTTAAAACCTGAACTCAGTCTAGATGATGTTCAAGCATCTTGCAGACTTTTACCACCCTGAATGCAAGCGCAGCTGCTGAATATGTCAATGAAGCCAAATGGCAGCAGCTGTCTAGATTCCACTCCTGGAAAAGGCTACTGGAAAGATGGCTTATCAGAAAGAAAGAGAAAATCCCATGATACACAGTTTTTATTCTCCAAATGATTTTTTTAAATCCTACACTGCAGTATAGTGGAAAAATAAAAGCAGATTTCTGGTTGAGATCAAAGCAAAAGCCAGAGTTGGAATAGCTTTGCCAATGAGCTCACTCGATGATGGAAATATCTCCTGTATGTTCACAAAGTCTGAGGAAAAAGGGCTGATTTCTGAAACAGACTGGACAGTTTGAGAAAGGCATTGGTTGCTCATTGAAAAATGTCTCTTTCTAGGCAGCACCATAGCAAGCAGCCTGGCTGGTGGCAGGACAGACAGATGGCTGCACATCCACCTGTGGATTGAAATAATTATAGCACCAAGGATTTCTGAGTTACAAACAACAGTACAATACAAAAACACCAAGTAAAATGTACCCTCCTACAATTGTACCAACACTTTTTTATAGATGCTTTAACTGAAATGTAAGCACCCCCAGTGTTTGTGATTACGAGCTGGCTATTATCAGAGACATACATGACTCAACATTTCTATAAATCCAGGACTCACCACCACTCCTCAGCATTCTCAATCTTGTAACTCAGTAAAACAAAGCCTATGAAACTCTATCTTTGCCATCAGCTATGGCTGATAACACTCCACATACACCTAATGTACCATATTCAGATTTCCTGACATCCATCAAGTTCTCTGAGACTAAATAATCCTGTGTGCTTGTGTATCTTGTAATCAGGACTGACTGGAGCTTCAAAGTGAAAATAAAAAGTGCTAAAAGAATCAGCGATAAAATGGCTTGATGGAGTAAAATATCTCAGGATATGGAAGACCAAGCAGAAATATCAATACAATGATGTAAGAAAAATCTCAACTGCTCAACAGTTCATGGTTCAGAGGGTTCTCAAACAGCACCATGGTGGTGATGCACAGGGCCTGTTGCAAACTGGGTTTAATGCAGCCTTTTTAAAGGACTGTGATTTCCTAAACCAGAGCCATCTTTAACAAGTATCTGGTTCGAACCCTTGCAAAAAAACATCTACTCTGCAATTTTCTGACATTTTTAATGCAATTTATTATCATCTACAGTTTGGTCATGGATAAAACCTTTCTTCTTCAAGCATACAGCTCTGCTGCTCTTCCATTCTTGCTGTTCTTTTCTAAGAAAACTGCAGCTGCCACTGTGAATACATTAAGGCTTCAAAAAACAGCTGTCCTTAAATATCTCATCACACCTCTCCACAGACAAGTATGGCATAAAGCCATATTTCAGTTTTTGTTCTTTTCATCCATGTCAGTTACAGACTAGCAAATTCATACAGACATTTTGTGATAAACCTGATGAATCTTGTTAATCTTGCAATAACTTTCACTTCAAAGTGCAATTGCAAAGCACCCAAAAGAGAGAAACTAGAAATAAAAATTGGCAAAGAAGACATTGGAGTTCTGCATGGTTCTTAATGGTTAAAAATGCAGACTCCTTTAGGATTGCATCAAAATATTAATGTTAACTTCCCTTGTTTTATTTCCAGATAAGACCTTGTTTACACGTTCTTCTGCAAAAAGCCTCTAAAAGGCAAATTGGGAAACACAAAACACTAAAAGGCTGAGTTTCATGTCTCATTTGAAGCAGCTGAGTGCTTGAAAAATTAAGGATTTACAAGAAAATTACTTCAACCAGTTATTGTTTAAAAGATCAAGTGTGATCAAAACATAAACTAGATTAAAAGCAAATATAATCTGTCCATTTCTATGACTGCTAACATACAAAACTTATCCAAATTGAAGAAACAGAGCAAGTTTTTCTACAAAAACAAAGCAAATCTTTCCAAATCTTGTCTTATATTTCCCTATAGGGAAAGTTTCCCAAATTAGACAGATTTGACAGGAATCCAATCAGTTCTATTGGGAAAACATTAGTGTGCCTGAAAATCTCAAATAAAAACTATCCTAATCACAAATTTATAGCACATGTCACTGGTTCCAAACATCCTTCTAAAAGACACCAAATAATAATTTCATTGTTCATGACAATGCGTCAGCAAAATGACACTTAGTAACAGAGAATAACAGACTGCAACTGTAGGGGAATGCATCTGAATTCACCATCAGGAGGATGTGGTGTATGCCCACCACAGGCCTTATCCCACCCACAATGCAGAATAACCTACAGATTCACCTTTAACCCTTCTGACATCCCTAAAGAAATATACTTAGAAATAAGGGGAGGGGGCAGAAAAGGAAAATGGGGGTCAGGGGTTACCCACAGATCTTTAAAACCGGATGGAAGGTAGGGAAGGTAATGAACACAAAATCTTCCAGTCTCCTGCTCAGATCCAGTACAAAGACAGCTCAAAGCAGTAATTTCCAAATGTATTTACAGCAACCCTGTAGGCACCTTTATATTTAAAAAACAAACAAAACAAAACAAAAGAGTTACTAGGAAAACACACAAAGATATGCAGATTTAATGTTCTTACAGAAGTAACCTTCTAGCAACCTTCTACCTTGCTCTAGCTGACATAATCACTATTAGCTATTGTCAGTGCAGAACACTGATTTAGCGTGGGGTAACATGGCCTACACCAATGTAATTTATGCCCTCTTTCTCCTTTTTAATTTTTTGAAGATGTTTCAGAATTGGTGACACTTGGCAAGAATTTAATGAGACATTAGTATTTTCATCATAGGTTTGTACCTTAAAATCACATCTGTCATGGGACTAATTTCTGCTGTTATAAGTACAAAACTCAGCATTTGTCATCTTCTAACTGATCTTAGTTATGATTAAAGTAGTTTCTAACTGTAATTAGATAATTATAAAACTACTTCATATATTTTCACAACTGATTGATTGAAACCACATTTGCTTTGTCCTCTACATAGCAGAAAAACCAAAGCAAGACATCAGTCCCATACAACTGCTTAAAAAGTTTCTCTCCTGGACTTACTTACTTCTCTGTCCATCTGTTCATCTTCATGGCCACCAGGTTCATGCTGGTAATGCTGATTACAAGAGTCAGAACCATAATTTCCAGAACAGTTTTCAGATGGGTTGCCATTCAACACAAGGAACCAGCCATGATTTAAGGTTCCCACTTCCTAGCAGAATATTCCCACACCACAATGTGAGAATGAAGAGTTCTGTCTCTTTCTCTTCAGCATACTACATTTCTTCTTGCTTTCCAGCAGTTAATGTCACACTCAGTTCACTCAAAACTTTAGACAAAACTATTCTAAACACCTTTTTTTTTTTTGTAAAAAACCTAATAAATTTTAACTCATGCTAATCACCTATATAATGTATTACAAAAAATCTCCAAGACAACAAGTTTAATATATTGGGGGTGGGGAGGAGATGGGGAGGTACACTGAAGAAGTTTTTTACCACTTTCTTGGGGTAATTTCTTGTGTTCTTCCTTTATAGTTAGAATAACACATATCCTGTTTAGTTCTAAATAAAACAAGCAGTAAGGTGAGTTATTTCTTTGGCAGATCAGATGGCTAATTTATATATGAAATACAATTATAAAGCTTTTTAAGCACTTTCAGAAGCACACATATATTCCATAATATATTCCCATGGATCTCAACCATGAAGTTCAGGCTAGGGCCCACACAGAGGTATAAACAGGATACTGTAAAATGATATACAGAGGTAGGCAGGCATAAACCAGAAAATGATAAATAGATACAATTTTCTTCCATCAGTAGTAAAACTCCAAGTAGCTCCAGTTAAAGCAGCATGTCTGGAAAATCAGGACCAGAACAGTATTACACATGGTTTAGATACCTCTCCCTACTGATTTTTGCCTTGAAAAATGAAAGTGCAGGTGTGATTTGAATATTTTGAACTGCTGTAGTCTGTTGTCCACTCTCCTTTGTCAGAGCATGAAAGTTACTCACATGTGGTCATTGAGCTACAGTATCTCACCTAAAATTTAGAATTTCCACGGTTGACAAGAAGCTGTAGTGCCCAGGATGTAAGTGCTGATAACTAACATTCAGCTGTAAGGTGATTTACATTAAAAAAAAAAAATCCAATTTTAACTTTCTATACCATCGATGTTCCCTGTATTGACAAAATGATAAGTAACAATAATTATAATACACAACCTCTAAACAACGAGGTAAGTGATTCTCCTTTTTCCTATGCTTAGTGTCACACAGAAGCCATCAGCGGTAAGTAACATAGATTTCATATAAAATTTTCACAAATGGCTGCAAAATTACGTTAGAAAACCAGATGCAATGTTTGTGGGAAAATCAAGACTTCCAATACTTCAATATTCCTCTCCAAAAATTAACATTCAAAATTGTGTCCAGTGCTTTATGCATGCAGTTATTTAGTACCCTGTCATATGAAACCTCAGATTTGCTGAAAGATATCTTTAATACCTTCTCTTCAGCCTTCTATAGTAAGAGCTCACCTACAACTGCAGTCTTTCCTGCAAACAATAACACTAAAAACACAAGGCTGACAGCTCGGTAAGAGTAGGTGCCTGTCATATGCAATGACAAATAGTCATCTATCCACCCATCTATAATGACAGAGCCTAAAATTATTATTTTTTTTAAGTCATTTGGCGTTGTTAAAATGTCTTACAGAGAAGGAAACATAATTTTAAGAAACCCTTAATATTAAGAGCCAATTAAAACAGAATTCTTTTCAGTACACAACTTTTCTCAAATTCATTTGAAAAGCCAGAACTCCAAGGAAACAGACATTTTTCTCTTCTGCTTTTATGAGCCTGAAATGTGTTTTTTCCTCTCCATAACCACAGGAGTGATCAGATCTAAAGTAGTATTATATTGGGTTGGCCTGTCTAAAGAACCTTGATTATCTCCCTCAGTCAGTGTGAAAGGTGCATGTAATTAACAGCCAAGCTGTTCAACATTAGTATTAAGCTACAGTGGTTTTGATTGGATTCTTTGCCTGTACAAGAACTAACATAAGGCCCCCCAGCCTTATGGGCCAAAGGGCACAGGATCACCCTAATACAATAAGAAAAACTGAGTAGGCATGTTGTCTTCTGTCTAAGTTGTCACAGACAAAGTATCTGATCCTAAAATACAATTATGTTTGGGATGTATAACACTCTCTTTAAGACAATGGATGGAGCAACTCCAAAATTCTCTCTGTGAAGGGAATAAAAATTCTGATTTTAATTCTGATTAAAATCATGATTTTAATAACATTTCTTTTTAGAAGATGCAGGAGCATTAACACAAAGAATAATATAAGCCAAATTTTAGGAGCAAGGTTGAAGAGGAGAGTACTTGGGCACTTAAAAGCCAAGGTTTTAATCTCAGTTCCCTGGAAAAAAAAATCCTGCCCTAAAAAGCCACCAATTTATCAATGATTTCACTTACCACTGCTATCTTTCAACACAGCTTCACCAGCAATATATGTAAAGAATGTTATAAGAAATACAAGTGAAAAGTGGAGAGGGCAATATAGATACATCATAAAGATGAAAATCCACAACATTAGGAATATGATTCAGGCCAGCTAAAAGTCCTGAAGTCTTATTTTTCATTAATAGATGCATCTAATACATAATAGGATACAGAAGCTAATATGAATATGCTGATTTTGATCAGAATAAAAGAAGAACCATTACTTTATTTTAGTCTATAATTAAAAACAAAATTTGAGGCTTCTACAAATACTAGCAAATACTGTGTGTGTGTGTACTACCCTTGGTGTCTTAGGTCAGGAATAAATGCCATTTAAACCAACCATTAATGGGATTGTAGCAGTGACACTCCTATTTCAGTGTACTACCTTGCCACAAGATGCCCATGACTGTACTACACCTTGCTGTGGGGTAGAAAGATAATATTCTTTAACATTTCAGTATCATTAATGTTGTTTTAATACTTTGTGCCACAGCTCTGATATCTTAACATAGAATCCCACTTCCAGATATTTAATGAAGCTGAGTCTAGTTTTCCAGCTGAGAACACCCTCCACATTTTCAGATCTGGGTTTTGGCTGTGAGGCCAAAATTGTAAAGCACAAATGACACATAGACACCTGGTGTCCAGCCTCTATTTAAATACCCAGCTTGGATTCATGGTGCAACTAAAAGTATTACATTTTAGCTACCAATTCTCATGAAGCATAATTTCGTTTTCAAGAGCTCTGGTTGCTTACACCTTCTATTGAATTTTATGAAAGCTTTGAATAATACTTAGTTATTTTTAAGATACCTGCATTTACATTAACTTTAAAAATAAAGAACTTCAACTGAAGAACAACAAAAAAAAGGATTATCTGAGTTGAGAAAGATCAAACAAAGGAAGATTAGAATTATTTTAAAAGATTTAATTATTACGGCACCTTCCTAGCACTTAGCAAATGCACAACGATTCTAATTCCCTGCTCAAGGAACCATATAGCCCAAAGTCATGGTGGATTTGCTTTTCACAGTCGGCTGTCCCAACAGGTTCCGATGAATTAATAAAATCTCTCTGTGCTCTTTCTTAAAAGAAGGTATCTATGCAGAGCTGTGAGGGTCCAGGGAACTGGGACTGAGAGATTTATGCTAATAAAAACTCACTTTAATCTTTAACACCCTTAAGTGAGGATTTACATGAAATCCTCTCCTTAATGTTTTAATTCTAAGCCAGGAGAAACAAATTCTGATCCATGGTGTCCATGACACAAATTTAATCCATTTGGAGATCAGGATTCATCATACCTAAGAAAAATTAACCATGTTACAGTGTGAAACAGCAAAATTTTTATTAAATAGCATTCTTTAGCAGAAAATTTGACATCAGTCTGTCTGAGATCCTTTAAGGTCTTATACTAGTTTAGTCTATTTTGAAGAGACCCTATTGAAAATATAGGCAATGAAGCCTGACAAATTGCTGATCTACAATAACTTTTTTATTCCACAAAGACAATAAAGCTCTTCTTGAAGAAATCATCTCCTTGTCACAACCAACATGGCATTAGCATGGCGTAGTGCCCAAGTGAGCTGTGAGAAATGAGTCTGGAAGAGACTGCCAGAACTTAGCATTGCCACATAAACTGAGCACTGTACCTCAGAAACATAAAAAAAAATCTGAAGCAGAACACATTTGGTATGTTTGACACTTTCTTGTCCTATTTCACACAACCAATCCCCTATAAAATGTTTAAGTGCTCAAGTGAATGCTTAAGCAAAAGTCTGAAGCTTCACTTTTCTTAGAAGTACCATAATTTGAAAACAAGTGATGAAAAAATTATGACAGTTGATGGACTTTATGAATTAAACTAGCAGAGACTTGAGAGCTGATTTGGGGGTGGCCTTCCCTAAGCAGGTGTGTTGCAGGCCACAGCATCTAGTATGCAATACACACAAAGAATACATCTATAAGGATCTAAAAACTAAACTAGCAATTCCAGTAGTTACCCGGAAGAAAACACTGCAGGCAGTATCATGAGAAAAAGGGTTGCCTCATGGTACATGTCAAAGGTCTCCAGGACCCAGCCTGTGTCTCAGATAAGAGATACAGCAGTAGCTCATCTAGAAAATAGCTACAGTGAAAGCCCAGAGAAACTGCTCCTGTACTGCCTAAGTTGCCTGCTTAGTGCAGTCAGGTTCTATCTCATGTGCATGGGACTGCCACAAGGCCCTGCCCTCCTGTGACCTACTGCCAAGGCCCCCAAGGCTCTCAGTGTATCAGGGTCTCCTGCTGCAGGATGCTAACCCATACAGGTATATGGGTATAGAGGGATATTTATTCCCTCACCTTTGGGGTCCTGTCTCTAGCAGATCACCCTACACTTTCTACAGCTGACAGAAAAATACAGGTTTTTACCAAGGGGAATTCTCAGTCCCTGAGCCCGTGCTTCAAACACGGGCGATATGATCCCTCTCCCCGTGAACAATGGCAGCAGTCTATGGAGATCCCACAGCTCAGCCAGCAGTTACATCAGGTGCCATCCCCTTGTTGCTCAGCCCGTTTGCTGGTGTGTCTGATGAGGTGCACTGATCACGGACGTCACTGACCTGGAGACACATCTGTCATTACAGTTTAAGTGCCTCGTTAGATATTTCAGAGAACATCTTCTCATATGAGTGAGATCATGGCATGTAGGGGGATCCCTGCTCTCTGCTACAGAGAAGATTACCTTCTCACTCCTATATTACTTGGAATATGTCAAATATTTTTTGTATTCAGCATAAGGCTAAGTTCAGCATAGGCATAATCTGTCCAAGATAATTCAGCACTGTGCCAATGTGAAAGCTTTGACAGAAGTTTTCATTATCATATTTAGGTGACTAAACTGCTGCAAGGATCAATAAAATAGTGGGTCTGCTCAGTTTACTGAAAGAATTCAAAATATGGTAAATGCCCAGTGCTTTTTTTTTTTTTTTAATTAAATGGCAGTAAACAAATCTAGTATTGGTTGGCTCAGAAATGGATATAACAGTGAAGTCTGTAGTGCAGGTAGATAAGAAGTCTTTGACTAAATAATTTGAATTAAAAACATGTCTTTTTCATTTTGTGAAACATTTTGTGAAAAAGTAACACCAACTGACTTCTTGGTTAAGAGAAGTGGAAAAATATCTATGGGTATCCAAATAGTTTATGCAACTTTCTCAAAACACAGAAAATACTATTTTTGGCTAGAATTTCTTTTTATGTCTGTACATACAAACTTAGCATATCAAATGAGGATAAGAAATAAATTCAATATTTCAAAGTAATTTCAATTAGATGTTTCAAGTTTCCTGACTTCATTTTTCCACAATATGAGTTCATTAATGTTTTAAAGGGTCCAAATTTCATTATGAGAAAGAAGGTATTTAAATAGTGAGTATTTATAGGGACAGAAAAAACAACTTCCTGCCCTGCTGTAAAGAAATTTTTTTTATTAAAAATTGCTTGGCTTGGTTCAAACCATATACAAAATCAGGCTTTTATTCACTCTAATTAATGCATCAGTAAATAAGAACTCTATCTCCACAATCATGATTTTTGTGGCATAAATGTTATATGCAGGGGAGAAAATTGTCCCACAAAATCACTTCATTTCCAGCAGGTAAGTTGCCTGTAGAGCATCTTATACACAAAAAGCCTTTTAAATTGCTTGTCTTTTGTACTTCTGTAAAATGCACAATCACTTGGGAAAAAAAAAGCTGAGAGAGATGATGACAGGCAGGCTAAGTATACAGCAACTGGCAGGAAAATTTCTTTTCCAAATCCAACGTATTTGGCAGGCAGGTCTATGGAACACGCATATTAGCTGGCATTTATATTGGAAATCAGAAGAATGTTCTGGTAACAAGTACAATCTTTTACACTCTGTCAGAGCCCAATATTTATTTTCTTCAGCCTAATCATTCACTTCTTAGTTTCTGTTATTTTCTGAGCCCTAGCTAAAGACCCAGCTGGTAGATATAGCAACATTAAAGCCAGGTAGAAGCACTAATGAAAGAGCTGAAAACAATGACAAAAGCATCAGAAAACTCATGGATTCACTAGAGAAGAAAAAGCATGGCTGAATTTTCATATCTTTCTTGGTTCATTGATTGGCAGGAGAAATTCAGATTTTAGAAATAAAAGGCCAGCTCCCTGCTATCCATAGGTTAATACTTAATCAGCCCAAAGTTCTCAGCAGGAGTTCTCTCACATGATGGTAATGAGCTCTATTAAAGACTTGGTGGATTAACTACATGGATTTTTAATCATGTCATATCTGTCCAAATCCATACGGTAATTTAATTTGTGTCCAACATGCTATTTTCTCCCTCCATATCAAGCCTTTTTCCTCCAAATAATTTTTCTTTGATCTTTTCACTACCATTAAAAAAAGATTTCCATACTGGAATCTCCCACCACTGTCTGCACTTGACAGTGTGCCACCCACACAGTTTTGTGCAAGTGTTAAGCCTACAGTATTCGTAAGCTCTCTAAAGTGCAATTCAGATTATTTTCTACAGCAGATGTTTTTCTTTGCCTCTGCTTTCATATTTAGTAAGATTAAAAAAAAAAAATTAAAAATCAGCACATATTAAAAATAACGATGATAGAAATATAATTGCAGCCAGCTGAAGACTGGAAGGAGAGACTCTATTCAAGGACATCTAAACAACCAGCATCCAGGTCTAAGCTCAGATGCCCAAATGCAAAGAAGTGAGAGCATCTCCTACCCCCATGTTTTTAATCATTTCTGCTGAAATGATTAAGAGGGTGGGGGCTGTTTGAAACACATCCTCTCTGTTTGCATTGCTTCAGTCTTTTGGTCTGTGTGTATACAATGAGGGAACTTCTGTGTAGAAATCAAATAATCAGAGAGGGGCCAGCATGTTCTATGTGTGCAGTAACATGCATGAACATTTGGATTAGTAGGTGGGGACAGCTCCTGCTGTGCCCTTGTGTGAAAACAATTTGTTCATTTTTGTATGATAAATCTTTAGGGTTTTTCCACTGAACTCACTAATGTTCAAAGATTGCTGTACTTACTGCACATGCTTCAGCATTCTCGAGTAAAAAGTCACAGTGCTCATATAACTTTCTTCTTTTTTGGGGGGGGGGGGGGAAGGTTGTCAGCAAATCAGCCAGATTCTGTTGCAGGGTAAGCTTAAGTTCTAAGACTCAAATCCCCATTAAAATATATCAGAGTAGGGCTTGTATATGTCACTATTTTACTTTTCCACAATTTCATAACTTTGGTTAGTTAATGTCTTGCTATATATCAAACTCATCCAACAGATATTTAATCTCCTAAATAAACTCAAAAACTCATGATACCATGCTCAGTGCTGATTTAAACAGTTGCAACTCATTAATAACAGATGTAGGAAGTCAGCCACTGGTGTGTGACAAAATAATTTGTCTCACTCTGATTTCAGTACCACTCTTTATAATCAAAGATATAAAAACTTCAACCCTGGAATTAGTGTTATTCTTTATTTGACTGTACATTTTTTTTTTTTTTTCTGAGGAACAAACAGATCTAAAGAGTGAAAATGTAAATAACTACAAAACAATTACTTTGCTACACTTGAGATCCTAATTTTAAAGTCACCCTTATGTTCAGGTACACCAAATGTGAAAGGGAGGCATTAGGACTTCATTGCTTGTGAACACAGTAATACCTCTGTTATGAGAGGCATTTCACCAACATCCTCTCATGCACACTTCACATCCAGACTGAATGACAGTGTGAATGGAATTAGAAATGCAAGGAAAATAAAAACTTAACTTTAAACTTTTGATTTGGTTTGATTTTGTTGAGTTTTTCTTGTTGTGGTTGGGATTTTTTTCCCTATTTCTTTTTCATTTTTTTCACACAAACTCAACAGCTCGGAAGAAAGAAAAAAATACTGCATGCTTATTCCTCCCATAAAATCAGAATTTATGAAAGCTTGAGATTTAAAAATAAAAAATACTCAGGGATGCTTCAGTGCATCTTGTTAGATGCAAATGCTTTTTCAAATACTATTATGTAACATTCAGGAGGGACACAGGTGAAAAAACAAACAGTGCTTCAAACATCTTCCAATTCACTGGCAATCTGCCAGGGCCTGCGAGCAGATTCTGGTGGAGGCAGAGCCAGGACCTTTACACTGGTGCATAGCAGGAGAGTGTGAGGTGCTGGGGATAAACTGAGACAAGAAAGGTTCAGGCTGGTTGTAAGGAGGAACTTTCCCTCTGATAGTATAGGGTTAAAATGATTTTTCTGTATAACTGCAAGTGGGTAGCTAAAGGGGGGTGGTGGTTAGGAAAGGTAACGGTTGGGAAGGGAAAGGCCCGGGCTTGCTGGTTAACCGGGCCTTGAGAATAGAACGTTAGCTTTGCTATAGTTGCTGTAGCTAAGGCCTTTGTTTTAACTAAATCAAGTATGACTTTGTTTGGGGAATCGAATATGATTACTGTTTGGCTAAATTACAAGAAATTTTGCTTAGGAACAATTCGGGGCAACCAATCAATATGTAGCTGTGTGGCTGAGGGGTATAAAAATGTGTGTGTTGTTAGTTACTGTTGGAGTCAGATTTGGGTCTGTTTGTGTACCCTGGCTCCCGGAGCTCCTCAATAAAAGCACCTGCATATAATCATTCCGTGATTATGTGTTTCCGACGCTAACACCTCTGTGAAGCCATCAGATAATGAAGCAGGTACCCCAAGGATTCTGTGCCATCTCACTCCATGGGAATTTTCAAGAATGAGCAAAGCCCTGAGCAATGTCTGAGTTGATGTCTAACCATGCTTTGAGGTTTGACTAGGTATGTCTCTAACTTAATCATTGCAATAAGATGGCAAGGTCCTTCCTTTACATCTGTAAAGCTGTGATCAAAGTTTTCTTCTCTAGACAAAATTCGGAAGCAATTCTCCTGCTGTATTTAGCTTTGGTACCACCTGACCTGGGCTCGACCATTTCAGAAGGACGTGAAGGTGCTCAAATGCATCCAGAGCAAGGCAACAAAGCTGGGGAAAGGGCAGGAACATCCTTTGAGAGCAGCAAAGGACTTTGGGCTGGTCTAGTTTGGAGCAAAGGAGGCCGAGGGGTGGTAACCTCACTGCCCTACACAGCTTCCTGAGGAGGAGAAGTGGAGAGGAAGGTGCTGATCCCTTCTCCCTGGTATTCAGTCATAGGGAATGGTTGAAAGCTGTGCCAGGGAAGGTTTAGACTGGACATTAGGGAGCATTTGTTTACTGAGAGGGTGGTTTTGCACTGGCTCAGGCTTCCTAGAGAGGTGGTTGCTGCCCCAAGCCTGTCAGCCTCTAAGAATTTTGACAATGCCCTTAATAACAAGCTTTGACCCTTGATCAGCCCTCAGTTGGGTAGGCATTTAGAGAAGATCATAATTATAGGTCTTCCTCAATTAAAATATTCTATTGTAATTCAAAAGGCAAAAAATCCTCCTGATCTTAGCTAGGTCACTGGATCAGTACAACTAAGACACACCAAGCTTGTACAGCCAACTTCACCCACAGAAATGGTTCCATTTAGCACCACATCTGGTCACTTTTGCCATCCAAACCCAAATAACTGTTTACCATAAACCAGACACCATTTGCAGATAGCTCAGGCAAAACAGTCCTCAGCACAAGTCCAGAGTGAGGCTTGAGTCATAACAAGAAAAATTAATCATTCTGCTTCATGTACTTTCATATGTAATTACTATTACAGACCTGAGCTGAAGGCAGTTATACAATTTACCTACAATTTCTCTCCCACGCCTTCAGTACAGTCTTAATTAGCAGAACCCAAGAGCAGCTGACTGCACTTGATTTCAGCAGAAAACACGCTCTGTGTTGGGACTGACCAAGTCCATTCCTGTCAGGGAGCTGCATAATTGTCCTGGAACTGTAATAGAAAATTTAAGCTTTGTGTGCCAATTGGACAACAGGCAACTGACAGACACATCCATGTAACTGCATTACCTGTGGTCACTTTGGATTACAGTAGGTGCTTTTCCTCTCAAACACACCTTTCTGCAAAGACATCTGAATATTTATTTGCCTAGAATTATTGAGTGCACACTGTCATCTTGCTCATGTGTACAAGATGCTGAACTAATACTTCAAAATGCTATAAAGACAAAGAAATAAAATAATTACTACAGGAACAAGTACTCCTCACAAGTGCAGTAACTAGCAGAAAAATTATCATTTCTTCTCATTCATGCTCATATGAATTGGCTAGGCAAACACAGGAGCAGATATTTATTCATAATGGTTCTGCACAAGCTGCTGTGGAAATAAGCTCTAGAGAAAGAGTAGTGAAGCTGAAGTGCTGCCAGAAAATCTCATATATTGCTTATTTTATGTCTCAGTAGAGCTACCACACAGTAATGACTAGTAGAGAACTTCACAGAGCCACAAATCTCTCCTGAATATTTCATCAGGGGTGTCCATCCTACAGTCCTTAACAAGTTTGGGACAACTGTGTTAAATTAACTTATAAAGTAATCTCTGTTAGATGTATTTCAAAAGACTCACTCTGCCTGCTTGCCCAAATAAAAAACAACAAAAAAAGGACAGCAGTGTGCAAAACTAAGTCTAGAGGCATTATTCACATTAATGAGTAGTATTTTGCTTGGCTGATAAGCACATGGCTAGTCATTGGCTGAAAAGAAATTGTTTACCCTACATTTTTGTACATATTTCAGTTTGGTAAAATAGAATAAAGATCTTAATCTGATGCAATGGAAAACAAAAGCCAAGAAAGTTGTCTAGACTAGTAAAAATTTCTGAAGTGGGTATAGGTGTCTGTGAGAGTTTGCACTAATCACTGTCAATGTGGTCTTTTTTACTGCTAAGCTTCAACTAGCACCTCAGAGAGAAAACACAAAACAAAACCAATTCATTGCAAATTTTTCATCATAGGAGCCTTGCCCTTCTCACTAACTGGGCAGCTAAGCAGGTACTGATCTCTAGCAGGCAATTTCTGCCAGCCCAAATGAAGAGCAGACAATGGCTACTAAATGAAGACACCTGTTTGTTAACCAATTATCAATTAAAAACTACTCCTTAGCAAAGTGTAAGATAAATAAATAAAATTACATACTATGGCAAAACATCATCCTGAAAATGGAGTCGAAACCATTCAGCTTTACTGTAGCATTATTACACTTAAACACAAATACAGTTGCTATACAATTGAAAGAATAGGGATCCCATCAAAATAGAAGTATCTCGTAGGGTTAAAATATTGCTTCATTCCTATGAAATGATATTTTAGAGCTCCTCTTGTGAGATAGACTCTGGTTTCTGACTGCATATATTCAGGAGTTTTGTAGATCAAATAGATAAGCAAGTAATTAGGAAACTACCACTGCAATTCTATGCATGGGAATTTGAGGGCAAAATATAGACAAGTATCTCTATTTCCTCTTACAAAAGGAAATAAAGGAGTTTTTTACAATGCTGGAAAAGGCTATAAAAGACCTGCAGCAAAACCAATACTGCTGATTAATGCTCTTTTAAAAACTCATTTTTCAGAAGGCTGTCATTGTCTTAAGCCTTTTCTTACCAAAAAGAAGCTTCAAAGCACAATGAGAAAAAGTAATAAATGAACATGTCTCAAAGAACAAAACAGTCCATCTTGCTCACTGTGATGAAGAATAAAGATTATTTGAATAGCTATGCAGAAGGATCTAAGCAGGCTACTGCATGTCAAGGAGTTTTGTATGCCTAAGTGTGCCCTGTTCTAGCAGCCATGATGGTGGATCAGTGCTTTTGCTCACAGCAGTTATTCCCATCACTGTAAAAGTAAGTCTTTGAGAGCTAAGTATTCTACACTTTCCTAGCACCACCACAGGTAACAACAGATGAAATTGTCAGCTGCTGAATTTCTTACCACAGTTAGAGAGATAGAGGCTGGCATTCAGTCTGTTAACAACATGATATCCTAGAAATACAGATTTATTCTCCTCAGTACTACAGAATGTGCTTCAGTACTCAGTCTTCCTTTCCCTGTCCATGTTAGGAAAGCTTCACCACTCCTACTGCTCTCTGCATCCCAGCCACGCCTGTAGGAATGGACCACACCGTGCATGGGCATGTTCCTGCATATCTAAAGTATTTCCTTCCATACTCCATGCCACTGTGGGAATCTGAATACATTTTGCACAGGAAGGGACCATATGGGCTGGGTTTGTTTTGCTCTTTTTTTTCCGCCCAGACCATCTCCTAGGGACAACAGCTTTGTGCCTGCTGCTGTTCAGAACAGTCCGTACTAACAAGAAAAATGACACCAAGGAAGAATTGTTTACTGCCATATAGAAAAGATTTCAAATTGAGCTACTTTAATGAAAGCAATTTTAATAAATATCTGCCAAGATTTCTAAACTGACAAAAACACGGTTACAAAATTACTGAATTTAACAACACGTTTTCCTGAGATTAAAAGCAATTGGCAGATGCCAAAGGGGGAAAAAAGTGGTGTCACATATTGCAACTTTTTATGACAGATGGTTTCAAATGGATTAATGAGGTGAGTGCTGAATTTCTAGGTTGTGGTTAATATTTAACCTCCAGTCAGCAGACACCTCTATGATTTTTACACCTGAGTGGTCAAGTGGCCTACCTAATTGACCTGTTAGAAACACAGTTCTAATTTTAAGAGTATCTACCAAATGAAAAAGAAAGTTAACAAATATTGCAGAGTGGAGAGGGGATTAGAGAGACCTTGTCACAACACTGGTATAGAAATGGAAATTCAATGCTTTCTTTTCCTTCTGAGAAGCTGAGGAGAGACATCCAAACTACATGAGCTCATATTATGCTGTGTCAGCCAGGAGGAGCACTGCCCCAGGTTGAGGGAGGTGATCCTGCCCCTCCACTCAGCCCCAGTGAGGCACATCTGGAGAGCTGTGACCAGTTCTGGGCTCCTCAGTTCAAGACAGGCAGGGAGCTGCTGGAGTGGGTCTGGCAGAAGTTGACAACTACAAAGAAAGGACTGGAGCATTTCACCAGGAAAGGCTGAGGAAGCTGGGGCTGTTCAGCCAGGAAGAGATGACTGAGAGGGGACCTCATCAATGTCTGTATCTGCAGGGAGGTGTCAGAGGAGGGACCAGGCTCTGCTCAGGGATGCTGAGCAGCAGGACAAGAGGCAATGGGCAGGAACTGATACACAAGGAGTTCCACCTGAACATGAGGAAGAACTTCTTTACTGTGCACCTGACCTTGCACTGGAACAGATTGACCAGAGAGGGTGTGGAGTCTCCTATCTGGAGATGTTCCAGAATCGTCTGACACAATCCTGTGCCACGTGCTCTAGGATCACTTTGAGCAGGGAGGCTGGACCAGATGACCCACCCTTGGTCCCTTCCAACCTTGCCCATTCTGTGATTCATCTGCAATACTGAGTCTGTTCACCGCATTTAGGATATCACAGAAGTTGCTTGCTTGATATAATCAGCAGACGTGGCCTGCTTCAACACCTTCATTATCTCCTGACTTTCCCAGTTCATTTGGCTAAGAAGTTACAGTAAAGTGTATCACATTACAATAGATTGAACCTTTCAGACACTAAAATAAAGCTGAAAAACAGTTTGAAGCAAGGCCTAAAATCAGATTAGTTTGGGGCTAAACCAATTTGAATTTGATTCATAGCTGTAGAGTTGTTACTGAAACATTTCACTGTGATCACTAATATTCAGTCATTTGTATTTTGAAGGAACCACTGGAAATACAGTGTACAGCAGTATCTACAGGAGTTCAAAGGTGAATGAGCAAAGTCAAATGAGAAATAGTAATATTCTTAGTGCAAATATTTACCGTCCTAAAAAAACAATTATCAGGACATTCCATTTCACCACCTTCCTCCTGACTTTATTCTTTTCCTGGAATATAGATGAAGTCATTCTGAAGTGACTTACTACTATATTGAACATCCTGCATTTCTCCAGAAAATTGGAAAAAACAGTGCCTGGTCACACACTCTTACACTGTAGCTATTTACACAGTATCTGCTTCACAGAGCGTCTGCCTAGGCATACCCTAATCTTTAAGAGTATAGGGAGTGTTCCTTATTCTCTAATAAATTAGGAAGAAAGAGATGAAGAAACAAATTACTAACTTAATAAAAGAAAAAATAATAGTTAATTAAGAGGATAACAAATTTCTTTTGGTTTCAAAATTCTTGTAGAGAATACTGCCAAATAATCTGTGACAAAACAAATGATACTCTTAATTCAAGCTACAGTCCATATATCTGTACACCCTTCTTTACAAAATCTTTGTACAAAGCATTCATTTCTATGAAAAGCCGTCACATAAATTCTTATATAACATACTTTTCTAAGTCTTTGAGAAGAAAAAATAACCATATGTGCAATATACATAAATATAATATATAAAAACTCTCCATATATGTTTAATATTTTATATAGAATGTATCCTTATGTAAATAAAATGCAGAATATGCTCCATGATGACTGGCAATATCCTCAGCATTTGCCAGATTTGTCTATTGTGCTCTGCTTGAGCATGTCCCAGGTAGATATTCAAGAAGTAAAATAATTAGCCAAACTGGAATACACAGTAATTATCTGAAATGGTACTTAGAATTCTGCTCTAATAAATGTGATGAAGCCCTTAATGACTTCAAGCAGTGGGGGGAGGGGATGTTGAAGAAGAGAGTTTGAAGCTGTTTTCATTATGAAACCCGACAGCTCTTGGTTCCAATTTCACCCCAAACTGCCATAGAGATTAATATTTTTCTTTCAAAGGCACATTTTTATAAGAGATTACATTTTCCTCTGAAAGCAAAAGAGCTCCATTGAAAGACATGCCCATTTGTTGTTGTCAGCTTCTGCCTAACTGGGCTGAAAGCCTACTGTAGCTCTGCGGATCTGTGACCTGCACTTCACTCCCTCCAGGCACTATAAATAATTTCCATGGAAACAGCACTGAAGAAGATATCTGCAAGCCAAGAAGATATCTATAGCCTTTCTGTTGGATTTATGTCTTTTATTTTATCCTCTACATTTTCTCAGTTAAACCAACACTAAATACATTTGTTCTATAAAATATGTTACACACAACACTAAAGTAATAAAAGAAATGAAAGATAAAGGAGGAAAAAAATAAAGGAGATTCCTACTCCACAATATGTATGCATCTATAGATTATTTTTATATCCTGTATTCCCCTTTGTCCTAAGGAAACAGCACACTGCATCTACATTGCACTTTTCTTACAAAGGGAAGCATTCTCCCTAAGTCATAAGGCATGAAGAGATATATGATAGTATCATGAGGTATTTAATGAAGTGTTGTAATTCACACCTTGATGAGGCTGAGAAGTAGATACATGTGAAATCACAGCTGATGGGCTCTGACACAGCCACATCAGACCACAAAGGGAGGAACTGAACACAGTGGAATGCACTGCAGTCTTGTAAGGTGCAAATTTGCTCTTCAGGCCTCGATGCCAATTCCTAAAGAGTGAGAATCAGCTAACTTCCAAACCATGAAGAGTAATGCTCAGCATGGGGACTTAGTAAGGATAATCTGGAAATGTACTGAATTCTGTTCCCTCATGATCCTCCAGCTCATGAGAGACCATGTATATTGGAGGTGTGCTGTACTCCCTCTTTCTCCTCCTGGCCACAGAAATGCCAAGGCTTTAGGCCCTCCCTGCAAACTCTGCAGCCTGTACTGTTTCCTTTGTCCACTGAAGCTGCAGATGAGTAGTCCCAAATTATAAGAGCCTCCTGACTCCAAGATCAGTCTACAGTTATGGGAAGAAACAGAGAATTCCCCTCCTTTGACTGAGCTTGTGCGACCTGCCTGTAGATTAGGAGATGAAGGAACTCAGTCAAAGCATCAAATCAAAACTCAAACACAAACATCTAAGGAGAAAAGAGTAATCCCTTCTCTGTTTTTTTCTTTTCAGTGTAAAAATAACAGTCATTGAATGCAACAATAAATTTAAATAGCTATCCTTAGCCGTGTTACAGCTATTTTTGGAGCTGCTTTTCCCATCCATATTCCTCCTGTAGGATCTGGTTTATCCTCACACAAGTTTTGAGTGCTGCCTATGAGATTTTTCTTCATTAAAACACGTCAGATTACATATAATCTCTTATATTCTTTCTCATATATTTATTTTCATAGGAAGAATTCATACAGGTCATCATAATATCAATACCAGGATTAAAAATAACAATTTAGGCATCCTCAAGTCAACTGCTCTAAAGCAAAGATTTCTTTGAGGAAATGTTGCCTACTGTTACATAAGCCCTTAGATGTAATCATCCTTTAAGGCTTCTCTCTATATGAAAAATGATAGAAAAATACTAGAGAAGCCAAGACTCTCTTAAAATGTTTTGATCCAATGAAGTCTAGAAAAATATCAGATAGAAGCTAATTCATCATAAGAAATACTTGTATTTACGTCTTCCAACAGCTACTGAAATCCAGATTCCTTTCAAATTCATGTTTGATAGCTTTCAGGTCCAGTAGTTAGAAGAAAAAGAGTATCAAGATTAGAAAAGCTATTTCTTGTTCTCAATCTAAAATATTCTGAAGGGGGCTATTTTTTCAGATTGTCCTCATATCCCACCTCTAACTGCCAGAATTCTCTCTTTAACTACTTAAGATGCTACCTAAGTATTTAGGTAGCACTGCTACTTAAATGCTGCTTAACTTCCCTGTGCCTTTTCTTACCCTGAACTAAGATGGAAGGTTCTGACTTGATTGGGAAAATAGTTTTTACAGTGACAGGACACAAAGCAGTAGAAGGGGTTGTCCAGGGAGCCCAAGAGGTCTCCAGACTTGAAGGCCTCTAAAACCTGATGAATCTCTTCTGAATTCAGTATAGATTATGCTCTGAGAAGTGGGTTGGGCTGGATGCTGGGTCCTACTCAGCCTGCATGAGTTTGTGGGTCTGTATATACTTAAAAGTACAGATTATTAAGTGTTCCAGACCCTGGACTTTTAATTTTTCCTATAGTTCTGAGTTATGAAATGAGAAAAACATCGCAAGGATATATGGAAGAAGCATACTCAGAGTCTCTGACAGCTTTGGAAGAGAACTGGCAGATGATGACAAATGTGTCATTGTGACAGAGGTGCTACTTGACTCCTGCACTGTGGTCACTTCCTGTAAATACTTTCACCAGGACAACCCACCACCACCCAAAGCAGTTGTTTAGGTTTTGACAGGTCAGAGCACAGTGCTGAGAGTCACAGTTTCAATTCAGAAGCGATAGGTAACAAATAGTATAAATCAGCCTCCATGCAGTTATTTACCCCCCTGAGCATTCAGACCTTCCACATCTGTTTGCATTTATTCTAACTACCTGTTTGACACAGCTGACCTACCTGAATAACTTAACTCTCAAGCCAAATGCAACACCAAAGCATAAAGTTTAAATGAGAGAAAAAAAACCCAAACAACTCCAGAGATACTCAAGTTGTTGGACTCTTTAATTACAGGTCATAGAGAGAATCTCTTTCTCTTAAACAAGGGGGGGACTGCTTTGCTGGTAACTGCTAAAACACATTCCTTAAGCCTCTCCTTCAGCAAAGCTAAGTGTATTGTTAATTTTAAGTTGCCTTTTCACTGCCAAAACTATGAGGGATGAAAACCCACTTCCTCTCAGCACAGTTGCTGGTGCATCACAATTTGTACCTCTGGTAATATACATGAAAATCATGACTTTAGTAACCCTCAGGTACCTGCTACAGACTTCACACCTCAGCTGTGGGTTTGGAATGGCTTGGTAACTAGATGACACAATTTCTAGTCTCAGATGATTCTCACCTTTTACAGATATTAAATTTTGTGGTGTAATTACTAAAAAGTCTCTCACAATCTTCTTGCTCTGAGATGAGTATTCAAATCATCTGGGATTAGGCTATAATTAATTATGAACAGCATTCATTACAAGCACTTCCACTTTCATGAACAAACCTAGTTTTTGCATTGGCTTTTGCTTCTCATAGCTAAGCATGACTTATGGTTGGGCTAAACAGCCTCCAGTCAGTGATGTCCTCCCATCAGAGCACAAGTGGGTCACTGCAATATCTTAGAAAGTAGGCTGCCTTCTGCATTATTCCTAGACACAAGAAAAACTTAAGACATCAGATTTCTCCTGTAATTGGGCATATGATAAGCCTCAGGCTCCTACTATGTTGTTTTTACAAAGAACAATATAATGCTACAGTCTTGAATTGCAGTGTCTATCTTCCAGTTTTAAGAAAAATGATAACTAAAACACTGCAGAGGGGATTTAAAGAACAACTTTTTTTTCAAGACTTGAAACAAAGAGATTTATTATATAGCTTTACATAGTTAAAAAGTGCTTCTGTAAATAGAGCCTCGGAGTTCTGTTTCTGAGGACACAGAGTATCTCAGAGGCAGTAATATGTATATAATCACTGAAGCAGAAGCCAACCATTGTTTACATAACTCCCCTTAAAAAAAAATAAAGCAAACCAAAACCCAGAATACTTGCTTTCACTTAGACAGTCGTACAGCTGCAGAGCTTGGGCCTTTGCAAAAATTGAGGTTGGGGGGGATTAAGAGCAGGGCTGTTGTGTTTGTCCCCTTGACACTTTAATTTTTGTCTCGTCCTGCCCCCTGGTGGGAGCACAGGCCGCGGGCCTATTGGTTTCACAGAAACACATTTTTACAATGCTACTCCAAACTACACTGCATTTCTTACATGGCTTTTTTGTGATAAAGAATGTATGTCAATTAACACACTAATTATTTAATTGAATAGTAACGGAAATAAAACCGTATTATTATTTAATTAAATAATTGCTTGAAATATTTATTGGATAAATAATATCCACATAATGAAATAAAAGAATAGCTTTCTCTAAAACTTAAACTCACCTGCAGAATATTCACATTGCAATAAATATACTTTCTATTCCAGATAGATATTTAATACTTATGACTAAATGAGAATGGATAGTAAATTTTATATACTTATATATATATTTTATGTTTATATATCTATATGAACATACAGTGCCTATTATTCAGTGGTGTTTTAGTAGGAGCTCAGGATACAGCAACATCTATAGCATGAGAGCTTCTTTACTTAAAGATTACATGAATTTCTTTCTTTTATTTCAAGAAGGATCAACAAAATGATAGCACAGACCTGTACTGGGCTACAGCTCAGTAGTAAAAAAGACTTCAGATCTAACAGGCGGGAAGAAAAAAGCAGAATCAAAGTCCTTAAAAGTGTCAACACTTGCCATCCATTTAACTGCTGCAATTCTACTCTCACTGAATGATATCCTCTAAGAGTAGCAAAATAAGATATACCAGTGCAAGTAAATGCTAATTTTAACCTTGTCAGCCATGTTTAGATTATTTTTGACACACCTGTATCGCACCCACAATTCCTTCAGCTCATTTAAGCTCAAAACACTTCCATATACTCTTAAACTCCTTCAGGCAGCCAGGTCATCCACTGGCCTTTCAGGTGTCTCCTGTCCCAAACTCCAGGTTCTACAGACACTAATGGTTGTGGGCAGCACATTCTGCTCTTGTCTACATCAGAGCTGTAGTGGAGTTGGGAAAAATCATTCAGCCCCACTCAGTTCACTGAACTGATTGTGAAAACAGCAGCATTGCAGTGACTGAGCACACCTGAGCCACTGAGGCTCATACAATGTTTGGCTGGGCTGTGACACTGGAGCACACTCACCCTCCCAGGCTCCAGGAGCCACCATTGGCATCTTGATAAACCAGGTCTGTCTCAGCAGCAGGCAGAGCCCTGTCCACCCCACTTTTTTTAGGTTCACCTGCCAAAAGCCAAAGGGGTTTTTACAGCTTTCCTTCATTTCCTACTGCAGAGAGCAGAAGTTACTTTTGAACGTGTATCTGTATACACAAGCTGATAGAAAAGCTCAATCCTGTTTGCACCCAGACAGTACAAATCAGAAGTTACTGTAAAGGCATTTAAAAGGACAAAACATCAAAGTAGCAGAAAATATCAGAAACTGCAACGGAGGTTTTATGATTTCCACATATATTTTGGCCTGGGTTTTCAGCTGGTAGAGCAGCACAATTTCCACTGCCTTCAATCACTATTCTGCAGTCACCAAGAATCCAGCCATGTGTGACAGCTTAGGGCAAAGGGAGATTAGACATCTTCCTGCAGTTACATAACAGTTTGCCTAAGTGGTGAATTTACAAGTTGCAATCAAATTGGTCTGCCCTGCAGAGGCGTGTGAAAATGCCTCAGGTTATGTGACACAGAAATACATAATGCCCCTGACTGATCAAAAACCCAGTAAGAAATGGCAGGTTGCAGATGAAGATGAACTGCCAGCTGCAGTCTAAAACAAAATATTTAAAGAACAATTTCTTATGACTGTGTATTACCACAGCACCACCTTTTCTCTACTCAAGCATCCAATCCAGACTAATTTGTGGTGAAACATTTAGGGACTATATGTCTTTATGAACTCCAAGTACTGGGGTGCAAAGGATTGTGTTTTTAGGGCTGTTTAATGGCTTATCTTAATAATGCTCTAACCACAAAATTAAAATCTAATGAGATCTCAGTTTGGGTAAGTTGAGTTAAATTGTCAAGGGTACAAGTAAGAGCTGTAAAGGCTAATTAAAAAACAAACAAACAAACAAACAAACACTCCTTATACCTTGAAAAACAAAGGATTTTGGATTATCTCCAGTGACTGTAGTTGATTTAGTCCCTGATTTATACGATTTATATTCTCAATAATTCAGATGAGGACCTGATTCTGCAATCCCTGTTTATGTCAAACAGCATACACTCAGGTGAATAACAATATTGATTTTATATTATAACTGAACACAGGAAATAAGCAGAAAGCCTTGCAAGGTGAAAAAGCAGCTTAATTTTCTGTGCTACTTTGAACATACTACCATGCCTAAAAGTTGTTCGTTTGGACCACCTACTCTATAACAGTTTACTGGACATGACCAGGGAAGAGGCAGATAGTCAAACCCTGCCTACTGACCAACAGCCTGAGAAGTTGGAGCAGCCCTCCTGAAGGGAACCAGAGACAGCACAGGTCTGTCCCACCTCTAGGCTGCAGAGAGGACCCTCAGGGCCCAGCCCATGGTAAATTCTGCAGGAGCTGCATGTGGAAATTTATAAAACCCATTTGCATTGACATTCTTTTAGGCTGTATCAGACCTAACATGTTGTACCACATGATGTAAGTTGCAAATATTTGTTTTCACTATAAAAATAGACAAGCTGTAGCTAATTAAATATCACACTGCCTTTGGAAAAGCAAACAGGGTAAGAGGAGGCTGAGGGCTATCTGTACTCAGGCCAGTGACCAGAAACTGCAGCTAAGGAAAATCCTTCACTCCCAGCTCTGGGCCCTGCTTTGTGATTTCACTGCAGGCTGTGGTCTGTGGCTGGGCTCTCACTCCCCGTAGTGAATTCACCTTAGAGAAAAACTCCCTGCAGAGATTTTGTGGCAATGTCTAGTGTGGATGATGACTTTCTCATCAGACTCCACGTGCTTTAAGAATTATGACCAAAAAGTGAATGACCCAGTTCAATAATGAAATATCATTAATACTTGTATATTTTCTGTCTCCTAGGCAACCACACTTTTTTGTTTGTTTCAGAAGATTCAAAACACAAACAGACATATGAAAAGATTCAGGCAAGAATACACATTCTTTCCTTCAGAAGGACATGCTCTCCCATGCCTGAAATTTTTTTTTTTTTTTTTTTTTTTTTTTTTTTTTTTTTTTTTTGACACGCTTGTAACAAGCAAGCCCTAGAAAGACATTTGCATCACCTCATCGGAGAGACTCGAGGGAACCAGCTGGCTGCCTTATGGAGCTCCTGCCCAATTCATGGATCTCTGCTCTGGCGCTTGGATTGCCTCCTCCTCCTCGGGGAGGGCGGCTCGGGGGTCGCAGGGCTGTTCCCCACACTTTTCTCCTCACAGCTCAGCACCTTTGCGGCCTTTCCGTCTTTCCTAGGGTGCTCGGGCCCGGCTGTGGGCGCTGCGGAGCCGGCCCGGCCTCCCCTCAGGGCGGCCTCCCTCGGGCCGCGTCAGCTCCGCAGGCAGCCCTAGGGACAGAGAGCAGCGGGAACGTGCCGGGCCCTGGCGGGAATCGCTGCCCTGACACCTGCACCGCTCAAGAATCACAGAACTTTTACGGTTTTCCTCCACAATAGCTGCCGGTTTTCCCCACTCCCAGAAGAGCCCCCTCTTAAATTTTTTTTAGGAATTTTCTGAAATTTTCATGATCCCCCTGCAGTTCAAGCGAGTTGAAATTGAATTTTCCATAATGAAATGAGTCATTTGCAACCTTTCACTCCCCTTCCTAACCACATCCCACCCTGGCTAACTATTTGAGCTGGTCAAAATTACAATGAAAGAAATACACCATCAGCTAAAAAGCACTTGCATGAAAGAAATGACTGGAATTGGAGAAATAAAACCATTCCCAGGCGACCGCTGTATTGCCTGTTAGCAGCTAAAGAAGCACCAAAATTTCCAATCTGGTTCTCTTAAAACAGAGTTTTTACCCCAAGAGAGACTGAGAACTCTTGCTTTTTATCTCAATTCAGGATAGAAAAAAAAATCTTAAAAGACAAAGATCACTTGAATGTTTTCCCGGAAGAAATGTCCATTTTCTGATTTCCTATCTCCTTTGAGCAGTCTCTCTCTGCAAAAGCCCTTTTATCCCAGGTGGGAATATTATAATAGAATATGTTTGAAACTCATGTTCATCACCCAAAAGACACAAACACACGTCTTAGCTTCCCTGATGAGCAATGTAATTGTCTTCTCAGATCAGCCAAACACAAACATATTTCAACAGAGCAGCAAACAAGCTGGATGTCCTTGCCTCTGCCTTTCCAGCACACACTTCTGGAAAAATGCTCACCCCTCACATGAGAAAGTGCAGGCTAGCAGGACAATAAAGGATAAGTGAATATGCAAATAGGAGTCTAATCTATTTCTTATCTGTGACCTAATCATAAACTAAAAAGTAACAGCTTTGAATTAATTCTCGAAGGTACTTAGTATACTAAGTGGTAAAAAAAGAGGCAGCCTTGGATCAAATTCTCTTCTAGAAGTTGCTATATACAGACAAAGCCCTCCTTTTGTGCAACTACTTTTCAATCTTTGCTATATTTTTAATATGGTTAACACATATGGTCCATAAAGGGCCATTAAATGCTCTAACTTTATATTTACCCACAGAATTTCTTCAAAATCGACAATAATCCATTTTTTGCTTGAAGCCATTTAAAGTTCATCATCCTTTTCCTGGTTCCTTTTAGTCATTAATACCTCTAACTTACAAAAAATTCACCTGAAGCATTATAAATCCAGAGCAATATAATCATGAGAGTTGCCTTCTTTACTGCAGCAGGACTACAAATAGGAATGCTTCTCCCAATGTGGCTGTAGAATTGCAGTCCAGCTTCTTAGTACTCAGGGTTAAAAAACTGGTTAAGGAGTTTTTGCCTGGGTTTTATAGGAGAAATCATGCTTTATAAGTCATGTGTGGCATACCCTCTCAGAGCTGAGAGCTGTCAGGAAGCCCAGTTTCCTTTTCCTACCTTCACCACATATACCATTATTATTGGTTTTGTCTTCCCACCAGTACTGAAAGTCTCTTCTACTGCTCTTGTACATTTTTCAGTAGATTTATACAAGTTATATTGCATGAAAATCTGCACCTTCATTAAAGCAAAGTAATGAGGTAACTTCCACGCTTGCATTCAGTTACAAAAAAATACACCTATTTTTAGGAAGTAGTTTATACAGAATCACAGAGTATGCTAAATTGGAAAGATCCATCAAGTCCAGCTCTTCTACCTTGGGGTAGTATCATTCCTTCATTCCTGTGAGTTCTTCAAGAGAAAAAAAGTTATTTGTACTACAGTAGTGATTATATTCCCCAAAGAGTGTCTGACTGTGCTAGGCACAAGTAAATGCATGAAACAATAAAGTCACTTCCTGCCTCAAAGAGGTACACTTTAAGCATCCATGAAAACAGATGGAGAAAACCCTGGAGTATTAATATTGTGTGCACCAGAAGGGATTATTCTCACCGTGCATGAATTAGACTGTACGCTGTTGCTACTTGTACTGGAAGTCCTTGGTCCAATACCACGTCTTGCAGGACTGGAGGTGGAATAAAATTTTCTTTCAAAGTCTGTAGATTGAGTGTTACCTCCCACACAATTCATTATACTGCTGTCAAGGTTAATTCTCACTGGCATTGTCATTTTTGTCTTGGAAATGTTTTCTGAATGCAAGAGGCTGCAATGGGAAGAATCACTGACACAAGTTTGGCATGCTTTTCTGTAAGCAGTAGAAGAAAACTCTGCCTGCATTGCAGGCATGATAATCAGCATATCCCATGGGTAAGTACTTGTTTCCCTCATCTGAAAGCGTCACAGAACACAACTGTACCAACAGCCATCACTTACTTTGTATCAGTGCACCAGTGGTCAGCAGCAGGGGAAAAGGAGAACTTAGTAAAATAGATCATGTTGTCTTTTAATATGCAATGTCTGGAGCATTTCTGCAGCAAACTACTGACCTGAAAGTCCAGCTGGTTTGTAAGCTGTGATCTTAAAAGTGATTTTACCTCTCACCAAGTCCCTTTAAAATCTGTAAAGCTAGTCTCTACTGAGAACAGTGTTTGGCATATCTCAAACACATTGTAGAGTGGGCTTCATTTTTGAGAAGCTTTGTTTTCTCTTCTTATGTCTAATACATTTGAACTTGCATAGAAAGACCAATCAAACAAAAAGAATACTCTGTCATAGACTCTGTGTGGACCAGATGTGCTTCTGTTGATGTTGCTGAGAGATTTTTCCCAGTGGATTTGAATTGGGAACATGAAGAGGCCATATGGTAGTAAAAGATAATTTACACAGCACCTTTTATCAACAAGTATTACAAAGGACTCTGCAAATCACCTACTGTACAGGAAGAATTTCACTCAGAACTGAAACACAAATACCTCTGGGGTAAAACTTGGAAATATATAATAGCACACAGTAATGCTATGAAACAATTTCTAATTAATTGTGAAAAATAAAGTCACAGCAAACTGAAATCAGGAGAGGAGCACAGGTGGACATGTCCTACTTACAAAGCTGTTGCAATCTGTACACTTTCACCCTATATGTGATGTAATAATTTATGAAAAGCAGTTTATTCCTTTTGATAAATGCAACTCTGATAAAATGATCTTCAAATATAGACATTGAAAAGAAGAACAGAATACTAAGTGGGTAACTTGATTTCAGTTTTGCAGACATTGACTGTACATAGGCACAGTAAAGGTGTATATCTCATGTTAATCTCAGTGTCCAAGTAGGTAATGTAGCCAAGAAAATTTATACTATTTTTTATATTTGTTAGAGGTAAGAGTGTGGGAGGCTCTGGACATTTTCCAATACTGTCATGAATGTCACTACTGAAGTAAGAATAACCAAGAAAAAACAGTTGTTTCAAAGACAATATAATTTTCTTTCTATTCATCTTGGGGAAGATGAACAGTAGGAGATAGAAAATGTGATAGATTGCAATATGCATCAGGGTCAGCAAAGAAAACAGTCATAATTTTCAAATGAAATGATGTAAAGTTCCTTAGTGAGGTTTATTATTTGAAAATGTTACCTCTTCCAACCTTACTTGCAGGTTGAACCTTGTTTCAGTCCCAGATCTGTCTAATGTGCTGTAGCTATATTCATATTTTGTTTATCCACTGTAAAAAGGCAAATAGAAATGCTGCTCAACAAATCAAATTAATATTAAGTAGACATACAACATAATTCATGTTGTTTATTTATAGAGCTCCCAGGAGAACTTCCTACAAAGTCATTCACTGCACTTAAAATGAAATGGGAAACATAGTTTTATGTAAAGAGACTTTTGAAAGAAGAATTTCCAAAGAATCCAGGAAGTTCAGCTTCCAGGTGCTATCTTTTGATTTTCTAAGAACTTCTGCCCATCCACAGTAATGCAGGCCTGGTCACACAAAGTCACAGCAGTCTAAATATCACATTTACCCTTATTTAACCCAGACCTAGTGGTCCTTTCTGTCCCAGAAAAGATAAAGACAATGCTACTGATTCTACAGTAAATGACCAGCAGGTCTTTTCCTGATTCCAGTGTTGCAATCTTTTGTAACCAAGAGTGCAATGATTTTCAGCATAGCCATGTGACAGCAAAACTTCTGTCTATTAAACTAGCTGCTAATTAGGAGTAAAGAGCTTTCTTGAAGCTGTTCAAACTCTTAAATTTGACTGTGCCAAGATCCATTGTCCAGATATTCCTGTTCACTTCAAAGCAATAACAGCAGAGAGAAACTGTACTGCAGACACACCAGTACTTGAAAATTGTAGGTTAGGAAGGACACCAAAGCTTTCATTAATAGAATTGTAGATCTCTGAGGGGGAACAGCACAGCCATGTGTGGAGGTTCTGTGTGCTTACCCCTGACATGCAACCACTTAGCATTCCTGAAAAATGGGCACTAGCAGTGTCACTGCACAATTATGATGCCCATTTTCATGGTCATGCTTTGTTCACCCTCCTGATGGCAGTACTTACAGTCAGAGGTGTGGAATAACATGAACACAGTGCACTCCTACCCCCAGGAGCAATCTTTCCTTTTTTATTTGTATAGTCATATGCACTAAAAGGATGTGAAAATACTATCATTAAACTACCCTTAAATATGTTTGATGACACCACATGCTGACTCAGAAATTCCTTTCCTCCAAGCCCATTTAAAGCCGAGGGTCTAATTGCAAATGCTTTATTACTGTGTTGATAAATGCACCGTATCATTCATTCCTTTTCAGAAAAATTTCATGCAGGCCTTTTTTAATACAATGTTTTAAAGATCAAACTCAGTGTAACCATTTAGAAGAGCAATCTCAGCTCTTAGCTGTAGTAAAAAAAATAATAATAATAACACTTACTGTACTTTGGATCTTCAAAGCACTGTATGGGTATTAAGCAATTTGTCTCTCTTGGCAAGGATTTTAGTTTGCATTGGACAGTAAGAAGCAGCAAATGTCTTGTTTCTTCTTTTTTTTCTTCATTATTTTCTCCTTCCCGTTTTATTCCCCATAGGCTAGAAGTGTGTCACTTCTCTCTTTATGGATATTCCAGAAAATCCTTACTGGTGCTACTGAATGGTTTGAATTTGCTTTTACCAGCCAGAGCAATTCATCAGACTTCCATTATTTTTAAGATATCCCAGTAACAGAAACTAGAGTCAACTTTCTTTTGAAGCCTGTTCCCCTGCCATAACATGGAGCTGTCCTGGGTAGATTTCACAAGGAAATATCCTCTTTTTTTCTTTCTAAGAAAAGAAATTTACTATTATTAAATTTACCTTATTTACCTTATTTACTATCACAACTAATGGAACCAGAATAAGCAAGAATCTTGTTTCTCGCAAGTGCTGGGGTAGAAACTCACAATGAGTGCAGTCCCAGGGATGGTGTTTTACAAATACAAGGATAAACATCACTGTTCTTAGTGCTTTTCAAAGTAGCCCAGTGAAACAGAGCTTGACAATCGTTGCTTTCCACAGGAAACTATCTCCTTTCTAGGTGGCAGAGGAAAGTGCAAGCAAAAGAGCCAATTCTGCTTAAAAATAAGGGTCAGAGGTACAGTAACAGATCTGTAGAGCCAGAGCTTGTCACAGCAGCAGTGAAAGTCTGCCATTCCAGAAATCAGTTGAACTTAAAACAGATTGCACTCCCATTCCACCCAGAAATTGCTACAGTCTCCATTCCTCTTTGCAGCAACTCTTCTCTCTGCACATGTTCAGCATTGTAAAGTATTCACGTCCTTGAAATTTCTAATTAAATCCCAAGGAGACTAAGGAGTCCGCAGATGTAACAAGCATTAATTCAGTGGTCTCTGTTGTCAAAAAAGCAGTCAATGTTTAAGTGCATTACAGCCATTTATCTTTTGCTTATCCAGGAAACTATTTCTTCAAGCTTGTAAGGGAACATTTTCAATAAAATCACTGGAGCGGTTTGGCTTGTGGAAATTCTCCCAAAATTGAGAATTACCAACAAAAAGAGGTGCAATCTCACTTCTTAATTGTGTCAACCCAGGTGTGAGTCATATTCAAGCAGCTGTGAACACACTGTGACTTTGTGATGCTCCTATCCCCTAACAGTGCAGGTCCTGGAAGTGCTCTGTCACATGCTCACTTCCCCAGGGCTGCATGGATATTTCTGCAGAAGCAATTCTGAAGAGCTAAAAACCCAACTCTCTTCTTCCATGGCCAGTAGGTCTGGGAAAACCAGTCCCTGCCCAGTGATCAACTTGACCTTTTCCAACACCACTAAACAGTGCTGCAGGAAGAAGCAGGCTGAATTTTTTGCCATAGAGACAGCACTTTTCTGTCACATGACAAAAAAAAGACATTAGCTTCTTAGATGCCCAAGTCAATCATTTTTGAGTCAGACATGTGTTGTTAAGCTTTTCTCTTGGAAAAAATAACATGCACATGGTTTATGTTTCCTATTATATCTAGAGATATATTCTGAATTCTCCTTTGGAAGCTTCAGTAGCTATAGGTTTAGTCTTGATGACAGGAAATTAAGAAAGTGGAGGGTAGGACTTGCTAGAAGAATTTATGCAGCTGAGGACAGAATATAAGACTTCAGGGTCTGAAAGGGTGAAGCAGAACTATTTATCTCTCATGCCACATAGAAAAGATTTCTGAGCTGATTTATTGCTTAGCTTTTGAAAGATGAACACAGTCACATAGAAAAAAAAAATCACTGTTTTCTTTTCTTCTTTCCAGAACTATAAACCTATATTTCAAAAGCTATTGTTGAAGTGGAGGATTAGATGAAAAGGTTGATCCCTGGCTCAGTTTTCAAGGGCAGGTCTCATGCTACTTAACCCAGGAATTTCCCCAGTTTTCTGTTGCATTCTATGCTGCCATCATCTGGCTCTTTTCATAAAACCTGACATTTTCTAAATCTCAGTTATCTCCAGGCCTGAATTTCTCTTTGGGTAAGAATCTTCAATGCTTTTCATGATGATCTCTCACAGTCAGAATTTACCTTTTCTCAAGCAGCAGCATCTCTCTGCAGCTACCACTGCCAGAACATTTCCCCAGACTCTGGGCCGGGCATGCAGCTCCCTTTGCCCAGCTGAGCACTCAGGATGGAGGGAAGATATTAATTTATGGGTCTGTTCATACTCCAATGTACTATTCTGATTCTAAACCTCTTCAATCACCTAGCAGAGATTTCTTGATAGCAAGCAGGTTACTTCTAGCATGCCAGCCACCAGCATCTTGACTGTGCCCTAACTCAGGGAATGCAGACATTTGGTCATGTAAAACACCTCTCCTCCTACAGTAAAAGGGTGTTACCAACTTTCCCAGTGATTTACTTAAATAGAAACAGGTTGTTTACTTACTCCAAGGCAAATCTTGTCTTCTGCCTGATGGGGCAACGATAAAAGATGAGAGAAGCTTTCCAATTGGCTTACACAGACCCAAGGCCACACTGCTTCCAAGACATCACAACCTTCACCTCCTTCTCATATGTCTGGCAACCAGGGCACTGCAAAAGATTCAGAAACATTCATCTGGCTAAATTCTGGATTTCTGATGGCAGGTAAACCTCGGAGGGAACTGTGAAAGCATTGGCACTAATACAGACATGGGGAAGTACATACAATAAACTTTGCTCCATCCTTAGATTGCAGCATACCGCTCTGGGTTCTGAGGAAAGGCTTTTTCTGGAGCATTTCCAAGGCTTGGCTTTTTGTCTCCTGTGATCTTCACAGAAGCCCTCTGTCTCTGTGCATGCCAGGCAAAAGTCTGCCTAGCCAAACATGCTCAGCTGCTTTGTCTTCCTGTTGCAGGATTAACCTAGCCTGTTCTGTAGGTAACAAGGCCAGGAGAGCAAGGTTGGCTCTCTGCTGCCCAGCCACACCCCAGTTCCAAGTGCAAAAGAAAAGGATGCTACAAAGAACATTTCTGTTGTCCATGGAACTGCAAACAAGCAAACACAGCACATCCCTCTATTACAGCACACATCAATCAAGGCATGCAGCTCCTGACAGGACACTAATCAATCACCATAGGGAGACAGCAACATGGGCAGACATTCCAATATGTTTTTCTTCATTCTTTTTTCCTGGAACAGGAGAGGCTGGTTAAATAAGTCTCTGCTAAAGCTTGTGATGCACATTTTTCAGTGTATGGGAATTACTGCATACCAAGGAGACTTTGAGGCCTGTAAATTAGAGTGAATAAGTCTTGGGCAAACCAGAAAAAAAGGGCATATTTACATAGGGACTGTAAGGGGAGATGAACCTAAAAAGAGAAAAGAAGATGGGAAACTTGGTCTTAGAAACAATAAAAATGTCTGCTTGGTTTTAATTTCCACATCCAAATCCTGAGAAAAATCTATGGAATCAAAACAGAAATTAAATAGACACTTCTTTAATGAACAAAGTAAAAACATGCCTAATATTTGGATATTCAGAAGTGACCACTTACTTTGCCTGAGTACTAACTTCAAATGACAGTGTGCTGAAACTTACAGATTCTGTATTTGCCATTTGGTTTTGTAATGAGAGAACAGAAGTGGGACAAAGGGGCTGGACAGCTGCATGAAACCTCCATTCTGAATTCAAATCTGAATGGGACCTGAACCAATACATGCAGGTCTTGAGCACCACTGCATGCCTCCCTTAAAAATCTTCACTGCTCTGAATACTGGATGAATGTCTCCTTATGCATCCTGGGCTGAGACTTTCAGCCAACTTGGGAACTGGCAGAAGTGGAACTGGGCTCCCAAAGTTTACAAGAAGTATCAATCCTAATGAGGCAACACAGAAAATAAATATGTACCTCTAAAATACTCATGTCAGCACAGTTCAATATTGGAGGCTTGAGGAGCCACTTTTCATACAGTTGCTGGTAGAAGAAAAGCAGACAAGCCCTATATTGGCCCTATATAACATTGTATTTATTTCTTACACCACAAGTTTTCATAGCCTTGGCCTATGTAACTGTAGAGTAAGAAGAAAATAAAGAATCAAACCACGTAGAAATATGTGCCCTATGTTCCTCACTCAGGGATTAAACAAAACAAAGAATGTTTCATTTCAATTTTCAAGCAGGCTCTCTACGTTTCTGAAGAGTGCTGATGGCCTGTGATATCTGAGCAAGACAGCATTAGGACTGTACACACTGTATTCCTCCTTGCTTTATTAATAAAACAATAATGAACTCAGTGGTGCAGAAACAACAGAACATGCTGCTATGAAGGAGACCTCAAAGCCCACTCAGCTGCTTCACTGGTGTATATTAAAATTAATGAGTTTCTGCTGCAGAAAGAGGTGTCCTTACAGGGGAATGAGATCTATGATCTTTATATTGTAGCACAAGCACTGAGAAGCCCAGAAATCTGCGCAGCTCAGTTTCAAATAAAAAATTTCGTTTTACAGGAGGAAGGCAAGGACAGGTTGAATACACTTGCTATACATATTGAAAGAGGGAATAGAGGAGTTCTTCATTGGCATCTTAAGCACCTTCCCACTCGTAAAAACTGGATCAAGGCTCTCTCCCTCCCCCCACCCCCATTTTTATAGCTAAGAGAGAAAAACATTGGCAATACTGAATGCCAGCCAGCAGCTGAGGCTGCTAACTCAGCCATTATAACCACAATATTTAATAGCTGTCAATTAAAGAGCCCTGATATTTATGCATGGGGACATACATCTGGAGATGAGCACATTTCATTAATATTTTTGTTTATGACACCCTTCACAGTGGTTTTGAGCTTTTAATGCTTTCCAGTTAACAAAGCAAAATTCTGAAGCAATAAATAGATTGGTAAATAATACAATTTTTTAAATATTGTTTCATTAAGACATCTCAATTTTATTCAAATTTCTTCAAGGCTTCATTTGACTGCAAAGAGGTGTTAATAACACACTGCTACAATAGCATCTCTGTGAAGTCTATTTCCTGCTTAAGAGCTCCAACGAGAAACAAAAGTTACTGGAGTAGTATTTTGTGTGCTCAGTTCAAACCACTTGCTTGGACTAAAGTTGTAACTGGAGAGTACTTTTACCACAGGTTATCCTAATTTTATAGAATAATTACCTAAAATCTTAAGGAGGATAATTTTCTTATCACTTCCTTTTCTTAGGTGTTAGAGATACATCAACCTCAGATGTATTAATGAGTGCTAGCTTCAAACATAGTTTAAAACTACAAGTGCTAAATCATGATAAAATTTAGAAAACCAGGATCAACTCAAAACTTCTCTGAACAGTCCTATAGGCACAAGGTATTCCCATTTAATGAGGATATTTGATCTCAATCTATTCAGATTTGAATTTTTCTATTCCAGAGTTCATTGCAGTCTACAGAGAACTGCTACAGAGCAGGGAAGAAAGAGCTGGGGAAGAAGGTGGGAGGGGGACACAGACAGGACCAAACAAAAACACCAACCAACAAACAAACACAAAATACCCACACCAAAACCAGACTTGAAGGAAGCATTAACAATTCAATTGTGTGCCTATTATTTATAAACAAAATCTTTACTATGTCACTTGTGTAGAGCTTAGTGTTTTCCACAGCATACCTACATTTCAGTCTGCAAACTGCTTCTGCTCTAATTTAACCAAGTTCAGTCTATTAAAGGTATCATGTAAAGGGCAGCATTTTGTTTATCTCATTAAAATCCAGAAATTTGCTACACTGCCCTGCCATTAAGCCCCTGTCAGTCCAGAAGCATTCAGTTGGGGACTGCATTAGTTCATTATTGAAATATACTTTTCTTTTAGTCTCACTAGAGTCAAGCTTTACCCAAAACATACTACATGAAGAAACATGGTATCTGAAGTTCAGCCTTTATCACTTCTTTTTTGGAGAAGGTTTTTGGAAAGGCAAGACAGAATATGGAAGTGAAAATCTATCCCAGAAGACTCCAGAACTGGTTATTTATTACATAAAGAGAGGATGATCTATTTTGTCACTTGCAAATCTCCCTTTGTGTCTCTTGCCTCTCCCCTACTTTTGTAGATGGGGCAAACCTGAAGCTAAGCTCCAGTAAGTACCTGGGGAATGCTCTGATTCTGGGATTATTTAAACTATAACACAGCTGATTCCAGCTTGTCCAGTTTAAGCAAAGCAGAACCTCAGCTGAACAATCTGACACATATACAGTAAAACCAAAAAAAAAAAATCACAGGCTGGGCTCTGGCAAAGAACTGATTTCCTTCCTTCTTCCCTCCTAATACAGAGAAGTGCAATTGGGTGTGTGGCTCCACAGAAGAGTAATTGTAAAGAGATTTCCACTTTCAAGGCCAAAGGGCCAGAGACCACCTCTGCTAAAAGGAACCATGACAACAAGCCAGAGGCCATGTAACATCAGCAAGGACTGGGGTTCACAGAAACAGAGCTGTGCAATGAGACAGTTGGTGCTGATGACCTGACATGCTACCATGAATATTTCATTAGTGTTTATCTCAAAAAAGAACAAATCTGGTCCCACTAGGGACTGAATGCAGTCAGTGAGCATTGAAAATGCTCTTGGAAGACATTGTCCCTTCAGTTTAATCTGAGAGATCCAATAAAGCACCCAAAGACTGCCCCATGGTATGAATCAAAGCACATTTACCAGGGACAAGCAGATTAGCTTCAGAAGCACATTCCTGATCTGAACTAAACTACTAATATAGACACACTAGAAATTCTTCTGCATGAGATCCTAACAGCACAATATACAGAGGGAAAAAATTATTTTGTACAATGTTCAGAGATGCTCCCCTGAAAAGTGGAATCAGGATGCATCTTCCAAAGTGAAGCGATGCTATGTAAAAGCCAAACAGATAGGCAGGCAATTTTTTTTTAAATCAAAGATAATGGAAGGAGGCAATTTAAGGTAATCTTACTCCCTTTAAGAGTAAAAATTGCTTTTACATTTCAATCAAATGAGAGCATCTGTGCAGCATAAGCCACAGAGCTAAGCACCAAGCAGTGTCTTCTCTAGTGTCTTGGATGTTTCTCTAGTGACATTGAGGTGACAGAAGAAAAATCAGGATTTTTTTACAGACTTAAGACCTTTGACACTCTCAGTTTGTTTTGTTTTGTTTTGTTTTATCTAATCACACAAAATTAATTAAAGGTATTTTGACATACCTCAATGGAAATAAAATTCCTTTTATTCAGACAGAAATTAAATATAGTAACAAAACTCCAAAACAATCTGTTCTCAGCACTCTGTGAGGGGCTAGAAGACAATAGCAATTGTGTATATTAATCTGGAAATGTTTACAACACACTTAAGAATTTCTTTCTTAGTTAAGGAATTTCAAAGATACTAAAGTCAATGGTGATCTGGTGCCAAATGAAACACAATTTTTATCCACTGCAGTTGCTCAGTTCTTAGTGATCATGGGTAATATTTGCAGGTCTGTAGAGACTTCAAGTCAAGCTGTGAACTTGCATTTCAATATCTCAGTATTTTTACCCAATTTTCAGGAAGTCCAAATGCGTACAGCTCTTGACTGATTTAGGTGGCCCTACATGAGAACTACTCAGAGAAGCTGAGACTTCACACACTTTGCTTCTGCCTCTCAGACCTGGCCAGTAGAACAAAAAATAAAGAAGCATAAATCCATTAGCAGCCTTGAATTGTTCAGTTGTTTCTGTTCTGGTTAAACTGAGCAACAGTGAAAAAGATGATACTGTAGCAGAGGAGGAAAAGGTGTTATTTTGTTTTGAAGTGGTTTTGGGTTAAAATTCAATAGCAGCAAGAGTCAAAAGAAAGTAATCAAGAAAGTATCATGACATCTATAATACTGTGTAGCAGTTCTGGGAACAAAAATCACCTCTTCAGACAAAGAAAATTCCTGTAGCCCAGCAAATATTAATTTCAAGCTACAGACACTACTATAGCAAGACAAAAGACTCAGTATTATGTAAAGCCAAAGTGGTCAGTGGGCCATAATGTACATGTGGGCATAGTTTTGATTGTAGGGCACTGACTGCATGAGCCTGCCTTATGCACCACATAGACACAGATAATGCTGCCATGAATAAACAAACAAACAAAAAATTATGTTATGAAGGTAAATTTTCTTACCAAAGTCGGGCAGGTCCATTTCCACTCCAGCCTTTTCTCAATATTTGTGTAACTTCATTACATCCCCATCCTGGTTTTAGTATCATTATTCAGGCTTTTATTTTCACTTAAAATTGACCAAACCATTCACAGTAGATCAGAAATAAACCTCTGTAACATGGTACACATGAAGCATTTATTAAATATATTTATATATGGGATGCATAAAAATTGCATAATTCTATCATTCTTTAACTTATGACCCCCTTTTAAAAATGCTGGTAGGTTTGTAGCAAGAAAAATAATTCCACATGTGTGTTTTTAGAGATGATTTTAACAAACAATTGCAGAGAGAAATATCCCCAGATAAGATGTAAGGCCGGGAGCGGCAGCGGCCGCCAGAGGGAGAGCTGGGCGAGCCAGAGCGCGGGGAGCCCGCAGCGCGCACAGACACACACACACAGACACAAACACACACACAGAGGGACACACAGACACAAACACACACACAAACACACACACAGGGACAAACACACACACAGGCACACGCACACAAACACACACACACACTGCTGGCACCCCGCGGGGCCGCAGTGCACAGCACCCCTCCGAAAGGAAATGTCTGAAAAATCACAGCATTTGGGTTCCTGTGCAATCTAAAGCTGCAAATCTCAACTACAGGAGTTGATACTCAGTGCTGTTAAAGATTAGTCTTTTAACGTCCTTTAAAATTGTTTCTTTACTAGCATTTAATGTATTTTTCTTATCTTTTCCTGAAGAAAAAATAACTAGGGCAACACAGAGAGGAGACTAAAGCAATCTGAGGAGTTCTACCTGGCCAAGTGAAGAAAGGACACCTACAAAACCATATTTTCCACTTCCCAAAAAATGGGAAGTGAAGATGGAAAACTGGGAGGTGATACCATGACAGAAGTCACCAGCCTTCAGTCTCTGCTGGAAGGAGGCCAAACCCTGTGACTAGTGAGTCTCAAACATCAGTAGATCTCCCCATCAGCAAGGAGCAGACCTTATTTCTAGCTGGTAACCTCAGCCAGGAGGAGTCACCTCTGGGAATTGGGGCACTTTGCTGGCAGAACACAGCTGGAATCAGCCAAGTCGTGTGGACTTGGTCACAGGTTGCCACACAGCTGCTGTTCTGTGCTAAACAAAGGCTGTGCCAAGCTACTTTTACTCATATTACAAAACACAAAACAATAGCCCAGCTGGCCTTTGAACATTTCCACAATGCAAAAAGATCCCACATTGCCAAAATGGAAAGAATTAGAAAGACCACACCTTTCTGTTATAGTTCAAAGATTTACCAGTCCCTGAAACCTCCACTGCAAAGGTCTAGGGCCCTCACATTTCTGACCTAACTCCCTGCTTGCTCTGCTCTTTGTTCCTGACACATCTGTTTAGGGAAGCAGCTTTTCCAGATTATTCAATTTATCTTATATGCAGCTTGAATGGTTCAAAACAAATATTCCTTTGGCTAAATCCCCTTCAGATTTGATGGAGATATTCACTGTTATGGAAGTGTATGTTGAATCCTGCAGAGTATGAGATATGGCTCAGAGGGCATCCTGTCACAAACAGAGCCACGTTCCCTCTCAGGCTTCCCACACAACTAAATGGATAAATCGAGGTGTCATGAAACTTGACACAGGAAAATCCAACAGGTGGCATGAAATGATTGCTTTCAAAGCAATTTTACATGAAACAAAACATGTATTGATTACATATCCAGTATAGCATTCCCATGGTATCACTAAGGAAATTCAGCATTCCTGATCACAGAAGTTCCATTTTAGAATGTGTTTGCTGTGTTTTTTCCTGAGTACTGGCAAGACATGATCTCATTTAAAACAGTTCATTATAGAAAGTTTATCATTTTTTTAAAAAACAACCTTTAGCACCTGCCCAGCATTTTTATCTGTTCAGAAATTACAGTCAATCACAGTCTTTACCTCACCCGCTAATTTAGCTGGGATATGTCCAGAACAAAGGGCTACAATAAATGCCAAAGTGAGGGCTACACCCACTTATAAATCACACAGCCCCAGGTCTCTTAGTTAGCAGGTTAAAAATTTACTAGATTTTAACAGACACACAACACAAGTACGTCCCTTCAATAATAACTGATTTATCAGAGGAAAAGTCTTTAGCAAGTATTCCTTAGCCCACCATGGACATTTCTAAAATATCTGCTTCTATCTGTTTGTCTTAGCCCCCAAAAAGACTTCACCTGGATAGATATGTGCATGAAGAAAGCACAATAACATAGCATCTTAAAGGATTTATAATCTCAGATTTATCTGCTTCCAGTCCTCTACCTTGCTGTCAATTGCAAAGTGGTGGTGATAAATGTGACATCAAAATGCAGTCTCACACTTCGAATTCTGAGCAACAACAAAAAAGGTAAGGTCACTATTTCTTTAAATCTTTTTTCTTAAGAATTTTGTCTATCAAAAGCTGTCTTTATGTAGTATTTTCATCCTGCACTTCACTCTGCTTTTCTTACTAAAGAAGAAAACCTCTGAATTTATACATCTACAGTTATGATGTGGATCTGGAGCATGAGTTCTTGTGCTTTCAGATGTGGGAGGAAAGGACAGAGAACTATTTGTATGAATGCACTATAACTTCAATGCATTTGTGCCAGCTTACAATGGATAAGTATCTATTTCAAAGGTAGAGCTACATAAATCTTAAAATACATGTGTGTGTCTGTGACTCCAGCTATTCTTGAGGGACAAGGGGGAAATGGTGAGAGAGGATAGAAAAACAGATGGGGAAGAAAGAAGATGGTATTATTAAAATGTAGGTGGATTTGATCTAATTGTTCTAAATCTGCTTCTGTGACATGATACAGTATTAGAGAGTGACTTTGAATACAGAGAAATACAGTGGTCACTGTGCTGATTTGGCCATCAGCAAAGCAGCAAAGCATAACAATAATTCCAATTTACATAGATACACAGATCCTGTGGTTTGACCTTAATTTAAACAAGATCTTTTCACTGTCAGAACTAGAATAATTTATTTTAATATGTGAGTCTAGTTAGCCAATTCTAGTTCTTTAAACATTCTGTAGGATCAGTAAAAGCATCAAAAAGCACTGTGAGGGGAGCCATCACCAAGTAACAAATATATATATAACAAATGTATAAACAAATACTACTTCTGCTTTGCTCTGTGCATATTCTTCAGACCTCAGAGATATATCCAGCAATGGATTGCTTTAAACATCCCCCACACTGAGTTTCCTGCTATCTCATGTGATGATTCCATTATCAGAAGTCACATTCTCATGATGATTTTGTCTGACCTAACTCCTCAGCCCCTAACCTCCATAAATTACAATTCCTGCTCAGCTTTTCTCACTCTCAAAATTGGTTATTTCACCTTTTGAACACTCTAGCACCTTAACCTTCTGTTTAAGTTGCTGAAAAAAGGTATTTAAATCTTCTTCTTGCCTCTCTAAATTATATCCTCAGATTGAAATAAGAGGACAATCTCAATTTTCTCTGTTGTATTTTGCCCCTCCCCTCCCTATCCCTCAACCTGTCTATAGATGCCTGCACAGAGCTTTTCTTTTGCATGAAGAAGACATTTCCCCTGACCATTTACCTTTCTGTCTCACCCTACTTTAATAGTGATAAGCAGAATATTCATTTCAGATTTAAGTCTCAGAGAAGATTATTCACAGTGATTTTTGCCTGCTTGTGGTAAATTATAGCCTTGGACATTCATTGTTTTGTATCAGTTTTGGTAGAGATATTTGTCTTTTTAGGAAAACAAGCAGATGAATTAGGAACTGGTTGAGAAATTACCAAGTTTCTCCCATGCTTTCACTATAACTGTTGGTGTTCATTATTTCATTTAAATCATACACATAACATAAAATATGGGGGGTTTTTTTACTTTAACATGTTAAGTTACAAATCAAAGTGTTCCCATGCAGATTACCTAGGAATGTCAAATCTCAGTTCCACTGTCAGTCACTCACCATGCACAATAGAAATATTGACATGTACAAGGCAGCCAAACACACTGTGTGAAAGGACACAAAGATGAGAAAGGAAAATCAAAGCTGATCAATGGGGTATGAATTCCAGGGCACTTTACTGAACTCTGAAATCTACCCTACACTTATGGTGAAGCTTAAACATGGAATTGGTGGAACAACATTTTCCACAAACTTCTAAAAAAAATTGGCATGAAATTAGTTTAATCTCAGGATATCTATCTCAACAAAGAACTCCTCCATTAAGCTCCTGTGAGAGGTATTAAGCAGATGCAGGTTAATGTAGTGAAGATTTTTATTGACTATGGCGCTGAAAAATTCACTTGTTTTAAAAATTACAATAAATCCAATCTCAGGCACAGAGAAATTTGATGCTTAAATCAATTCTGGCAACTTTAGTCCAATGAATTGCCATTGATTTCTATAGCCTTTTTTTCCCAAGGAAAGGACATATAAAGTCTTAGTATTTGTGTGCTTCTGTTGGCTAAATATGGTAAATTCCTCTCAAAATCCATGACCCAGACAAACAGATGTTTTCCAGATTTTCAGCAGTGCTATAGTGCCATTCTTTTTCTAGCTTTCACCAGAAAAATGTTTTTTAAAAAATCCCTGGTGGGACTGTGTCAGAAGTGAGAGAACATGGCTCTGTAGAGCAAAAGGCAGAGGGCAAACAGCAGCCCTGTCATTGCCTGGCACTGTCTGTGTCACCTTCAGCCTGGGACTTGCACAAATCAGTCACAACCAGCCCTGCAACTGATAGCAAGTTTTATGTGCACACAGAGCAACTGGAGCTTGTATGAGTTCATTAATTTAAGTACTTGGAAGCAGGAAAGAAAAGGCATAATAGTCTTGCCATGAAAGTCTGAAGGCAAAAGGGATTGGGGAGGGTAGGAAGGCTGGCTGTTGAGGGGAAGTCTGGGCTGACTCAGAGTGACAGCAGCAACAGCCTGTTCCACTGCCAGTGCACACAATCTCCAGCAGTGCTACAGAGCTGGACTCAGCAGTGGCAATCACAGCTCAACACCTTTCCAGCTGTTTCCAGATGGTATTTTTTGTAACAAAACAGAGTAACTTTATGAAAGCACCAGAGTAAACTGGTACTCACTGAACGTGATCACGGCTTGAGAGATGCTTCTATTTGTTTAAAGACACTTTAAAGTTTTGAAATTCCAGTGGGATTTCACAATCTGCAAAGGAAATACAGTGTCAGATTCTCCAGTATTATGCATTTCCATACATGCCAAAGGACAATGTGGCTCCTAGCAACCACTACAAAGGTGTGGCTATAGGGTTTTCCTACCTATAGTTTTCTACATGTAGCACCAAACCTTCACTTATTGTAATTATAGAAAGTATTCCCCTGCTTATGCTAAAGCCAACACACTTCTCCTATTCCTTTGAATTGCTGCCACCTTGAAGTACCTTTGCCCATACTGATTACTAAGGAGGTTCCAAGAGCCAGGTTTCCTGGAGGCTGATGGCAGGCAGTAGTATGAAAGGGAAGCCACCAGTGAGCAGTGCTTACCTATTAGCCATTAGCTAGGGAAACTCCCACTCCACCTGTTGCCTGAGAGAGATTTCAATGGAAAGATTACCCAGATTTGATAAGGAATACTCCCAGCTTGGGAAGGACTCATGCTTAGTAGGTGGTAATAATATTAGTCTAATATTTAAAGTGTGTCAAGCAATGCAAACAGGTTAAAATATCTCATTATGGATTCATTGAGGTATAAATTAACTCAGTGGTGTTATGCTGATATCTTAACTCTCAAATTCATATGTCATTTTCTATTTTGGATGAGCCAGGGATTGATTGAAATAGTCAACATACGAAATTAGGGAAGAGGAGGTGAATTTTTTCCAGGTTTACTTTATAGCATCGTATTGACTTTTGGTCTACAATATAATCCCTGAAATGAGCAATACCAAAGTAATTTTTGGGCACCTAACACACATAAGAAAGATGTTGGAGAGATCATTGACACAGCAAACACTTGACAGGCCTGCCAATGAATGTTCTTATGAAAACAAACACATAGAAGCTACTGGAAGTTTTTTCTCAAAATGTTAGCTGGGGTCCAGACACCAAGTGATGGATGACACACTATTCCTACAAAGCAACCACTTCTAGCAATTCCATAGTCTGTATAAATATGCAAATAAAACTTACATGAAACAGGACTTTTTGCTGGTATTTTTACTTGTACTTTTCTGGCAAATGCCACATGAAAGCTGCAGAAAAGCATGGCTCCCTCTGTAATATATAGACATAAACAGCATTAACATTCAGTTAATAATCCATTTCCATTTCCTAATCTGATTTTGAGGCAGGGAGACCACAATATCTTAATAGTTAACAATGAAAACTGATCTGTCTGTAATTTGTTACAGAAAGTTGCAATACTTTTTACATGTCCATTTACTTATAGTTTCATTTGTGCAGTTCTGTTTTTAAATGTGCAAAACTGCCTTAGCTCTACAGTTATTCCATACAGTAGGTTAATCTGAGAAATAAATCAAGATAGCAGCATTTTCTACCGTGAACAAAATACAGTGCAACTCCAGCTGCAAATTGCAGAAAAGGGATAAACACTAGTCGTGCCTTTTTTGGGAGGCCTGAAAATGCTGCCTTGAGAACAAAAAAGGCCAGATTTGTAGGATCCTGAATCCCTGTCAGAAAAATTACACAAGACTTCTCTTAAGTAGGTTACAGACCTCTCTGTCACTGTGGATGTATCCATAATACCTGACCCACTCCCAGTTATAGAACAGGATCAACCAACTAAAAGTACATCAGGACAAAGGCTCAGAGACCCTTGCACTTTAACAGCTGTCCATGGAGGTGGACAAGTGGTCCTTGAGCTCAGTTCTCAAGTTACTGCTGATGACTACAATGGAATTTGGGTGTGAATCCATTCACCTTCAATTCCTCTATCTAGAATGTGATAAGATCAAGCCAACAATTCAGACTACAGTTGTGCTTACACTTAAGTGCCTTCTTTTCCTGTTTGCTACATTTCCTTTTTCAAAAGGCCATCCTTAGGGAATAAAGAGCTCAAAAGCAAAATAAAATAATAACCTATTGCATTTCATAATGAGATGTTTAGAGCACTTCATCTTCCTTCACATTGCCAAACATTTTTCCAGCTCACAGCTATTTCAAAGATATATTTGAGATCTGGGCACAAACAGTGCTTTGTTTCTATATTTATGGTGAGATCTTTGTACATAAAGATTACAGATGTTTTCCATTTTCAAATAGATGGCATTACAACTTGCTTCACTCAGAAGAAAGTTTCCATTAGTCTGGAAACAGCCAATGTTGGCAGTGCTAGCTGAGCAAAGAGTAAACTGGAAAATACAGCAGATGTTACATGAGAGAGAATAAAGTAGGAAAACTAACAAACATTTGTCTCCAAGCCTGGGCTTGTCCATCAGTTGGTTTCACTTTGATGGCCTCCCAGAAGCAAGTACTTGAAGGCAAGTATTTGTCTGCTACATAAACTGGAATGCCAAGTATTTGCAACTTGCTCAAGGTTGCAAGAGATGTGAGTCAGTCCTGTTGAAATCATTATAACATGATGCTAAAGTTGGGGCATTGGGGAAAATTACCATGGGGATTATCAGGTACAGAAAAAGCAATTCCCCAAGAAAAAAGCCATCACAAGGAACACAAGGCAGCTAGTGGAAAAAAATCTGAACATGGAGTATGCTCTTCCTAGTGGGATCACAAACATTTATGCAAACAACTTCCACTACTTTTTGTATCAGTTTATGATACAGATAAAATAAATCCCTACAGTAAGAGTTAGGGGAAGGGAGAATAAATACTTTCCCTGCTAGTAACCTAGACTGCAACCTAGGTGAAAGATTGTAAAGACACCAGGCCTACCATGACTTTTTACACACATCAGAGAACATGAGGTAAAGACACAGCAATCAAACAGCAAAAGGAACCCTGTGAAGCTTTTTGGGCATCAAGAGACCTTTAAATGCAATGGTAGAAATAAAACATTTCACAGAAATGCCTTTTACCCTAGCTGACCCATCTCCTAATTTTCCCAGAGCACACCTGTGATGGGCCTTGGCATGATTCTTAATTGTTTCACGAGATTTTTTTCATGTTTCACTGAAAACTGAGAAAAGGCAAAGCCACATCTTTGCAAATGCAGCTTTTGAACAGGCAGCAGCATGACTCATCATGAATAATGAAAAGCCAGGCTAAACACTGCAACCATTAGAGAAAAGCTCTGAAAAGGGGATTCTCCTGTGAGATTCAGCACAGTCCTCATACTAAGAAGCTTGAGACTTAGTACAGTTATAATTCCTCTGACTTCAAAGATACCCAAAGAATGAATTTGGCCCTGTTCATTTTGGTAATGGCTGACTAGGCAAAAACAAAACCCAAAAGATAGGAAATGCCAGGGTAATCTTATTTCCTTTCCTCCCCAAACAGCAAGTATAGAGCTCCCAGCTGACTACATAATACCCAGGATGATGTGTGTCTTGACTGTCATCTGTCAATGCTGCTGCTACTAGAAAGAGAAGATTTATGTTCTCAAAAGAGCTTTTTGGCAAAAACTTTCAATTGCACTGCAGGGTATTTCAATATGCTGAAGCACATCAATGCAGTTTGTTTTGTGTATTTTCCCCCTGCCCAAATAGTCCTCTATAGACTTAATACTCAGCTGTCATTTCCCATATTCTCTGTCTCCAGGCAACAAGCATGAACTTGAATCTGCCCAGACAGATTTTGTAATTATATGTTTTGAACAACAAATGCTTAATTTATAGGTGCTCTTTACCTCTTCAGCTCCTGCATCGAAGAGATTACCATGCCCTGGGATTGCTCAATTGATTCCAAAAAGAGTCAGCAAATTCCTTACAACAAGATGAGACTTTTTCTATTTAATCCTTGTATTTCAAGACATTATTTTGCATAGTGAAACATAACTAAATTCTATCAACATATTACTCAAGAATTAGAATTCAGAGATGCTTAAACTAGTAATGGACTGCTGTTTTGGTATTTGCATTGTGATCCACACAAAACTGAGTATAAAGATGGAGAGAGTCCATTCCCAAAGTGGTGGTTTTGCTTGAAGTTCAAGAACTTTTTTTTCAAAATAAACACTTTCTTTTCAAGACGTTCACAAAGTACACAGAAATTACCTTCTTGAAGTAAGAATTGTGGAAAGAGATTAATTCCCATCTACTCAGAGCTTTTCAAGGGCTTCCAAGTAGAGGCTAAATCCAGGTTATTACTCCCAGCATAACTCTAGAACACCTCTCAAAATAGAACACAATGATAATCTTCCTTATAAAGTCAATGCTAGGGGAGTGAAGATTGTATTTGTATGTGTCTTCACAAAGACATTCACAAGAAACATTGTTTTAGAAAATTACCCCCGGGAGTCTATGAATGAGCCAAAAACTACCTTAAGCATGCCACTGAAAATTGCTTCTAGCTTTCCAGGCAATTTTGAGCACTGCAAGAGTAATGTTCCTTTGGCTAACTACCTCAGTGCAGATGAGATGCTAAACCCTTTGGCTGGCTCCTCCATCAGCCAAGCTTGCAATATTCCAATGGATACTATAAAGAAATTACATTTCACAGCCAGAACCTTCTTTAATAAATTCGATCTCTACAAATAATTAAACTACTCCCCCGCTGCCCTAAACCCCAGGAGCAAATTTTGTGCTGTACCTCAGAGGACTAAAGCTCTTTGGAACCTCATGCTGCTTGACAGTTCCCAAAGCTGCTCACAAACAGACCTGATTCTGTGCATTGTTGACAGAAAATTGTAGGTTTTACAGCAGTTTCAGGGAACTTAGACTAGATGAACAGACACAGAGGGTCAGGCTCTGTAAATTAAGGTTTCGTAAGTTTTAGGTTTGATATATTTAAGTCCTAGACTTAAATACATTGAGTTGTTAATAACAATTTCCCCGTGTTGCAGGCTGGAAGGATCACTCAGTCACTATGAAGTGTGTGCTTGTCCTTGCATGGCTGACAGAGCCATGGTGTAAAGCACCTGCAGACACTTCCTTGGCAATATTAGTTTAATCCAGTATGGAAAGCAAAGGGGACTGCTGGTACCCTCAGAAAGAACCATTATCACATCAGGACTTCAACAGAGGAAGAATTCTCTCTTACATTAGATGCCATATCAAGCATTCTCTTTCTGCTCTCAATGAGTTTCATATGGTCTGATGATTGTGTCACTATGTTGTTTCCACACAGCTACTGTGTCATCCCATATTTACCTGTCAGAACACAACACAACCCTCCTTCATAGGCAGTGAGGATGCCAGGGCTGATGGAACATGTCTAGAATCTCCCCACCCACCACCGACAGCCAAGCTCTACAAGCCCTAGCAGGTTCACCCCGGGAGGAACGCCAGTTTCTGTGTTTCCTTTTTTGAAAGCTCTTCCTTCACTGCAGCTGAACAAGTAATACTAGATGTGCTGTTGGTTAACCTGTCCATGCTCTTACTTCTCCTGCAAACGTGGTTGATAGTTTACTCTACTACTGTTTCTACTGACGCCACACCAACTCCTGCTCTATGTCCCTCCTGTAACTCAAATTCTTTGTCAGAATGAGGTATCAGCTGAGCAAGCCCTGCCTCATTCCCAGTGTGGGAGCTGAACTGCTGACCAAAGAGCTTTCAAGCTTTGTTATTATATACCTGATGAAGGCCAGACAAAAGGCCAAACTATAGATCACAAAACTGCTTCTTCAGCAACTTACTTTCTCGTGTATCAGTTAACTTTTTCCTACTGTTCGCCATGATCTCTGAACCTCACAATATCCTGGTTTATATATTCTTGGGGTTCCAATTACAATTAGATGTCTTCCAGAAGTTCAAGCATGATCTATTTGAATGTTTCCAGAGGTGTTAAGGTATATCTGTTAGTTAGTCAATGACATGAAACAATCACAAATAAAATTAAACCAAATCAAAAGCAAGTATCGGGCTTCCTGTATGATTTCCTAATTTTTTCTTTTTCTGGTCTTAAATATGCTTTCTGGGGTTAATTCTCCCCTCAGCTCGCTCATTGTTAGTATTACAGCCCCAAAAAATGTCCTACTACCAATGACCATTCATCAGAAAAATCAGTTTACTCTCATATTTTGTGTGTTTGGGACCATGACACACTATGCTCTACCCTTTCCATTAAATTTTGTAACCTTTCAGGTAGTGAAATGTTCTGCATCTATCCCAAACTGGAAGATATTGTTAGGAAAAACACCATAAACACCCTAAGCTAGGCTACTGCCTAGAATAAATACAGACAGCTGAGTTGGAAAAGGAGTTATCTAGTTACAGCCAAAGTTAAGAGAGTAGAAGGTTAAGTAATTCCAGCTTGTTTTATGTGAGCTTTGGTCACAGTAAACATTGAATCATGTTATGCTATTTAAAATACATTAAGCATGCTTTCTAACAGCACACTTCACCTGGTATTGATATGATCTCTAACATTATCAGAAAAGGCAGCACATACAAGGCATCTCAGACTCAAAGCCAAGACTTTTATGAAGACCCCTTTCACTTTCCTAGTTTATAAGCTCACCACTGGCACCACTGTGTGCCCAAATGTTTGTAAAACACCCAATATGATTGGACCACAATATGCAACACTGGTGCTAAAAGACTGAACAGTCTCTGCTCTGTCAGTGGTCAGGTCTCTGAGTGAAGGAGCATTTAATTTATAAAGATACACGTGTAAGAAGAATATTTATGGATTTTACATTCCTAGATACACATTTTAGTAATATGCAGGCCTCATCACCAAATCCAGCACCATCATCTGTTAACACATGACATCAGTCTGCTGCTCATTGAGAAAGGGCAGCAGATGAGATCATAGAGTCACTGAGGGTTGGAAAATACCTCTAAGATCAGCTGAACTACAGTCCTCTGTGGAGATACTCAGCCTGCCTCACTCAGTGTCAGCATGCAATGAACTGAGAAGTCAGCCAAGCCACACACAGAGACTCTTTTTGAGAGGGACTAAATCACATGACAAGACCTCCCCCTGGCAAATGGACAGGGCCAGGCTGCTTTTAGCAAGGGCAGCTACTCCTGAAAAAGGATGGTAATGGCACAAAGTGATTAGCATAGGAGACTGTTCAAGGGCAAGGCACATTTGCTAATGATGACTATAGTACATTAGCCTGCTGCTGGGTCCATGCCATCCAAAATAATTTGTTAAAAGGTAAAGTTCTGGAGACAAGTGAGGCACAGAGGCCCATGGCAACAGGGACAAAATACAACAGAGATGTCCTTTGAGACACAGGTAGCTTATAGTTCATGGTGAGCACTTGCTTATGAGTTCCAGGGTTTTCAACAAAAATCAAGCAGATGCTTCCATTCTCTTCTGGGCTGGCCTGAACTTTGGTAGCACAGTTTTAGGAGTATTCCATTATTACTATGGCTGGTTGCAATTATTATTTTGCATGGACATCTATAAATCAAAAGGCTGTTCAAAGTGATTTGTACAAGTGATAAGTATTTTCCAATACTTATTTTACCACGTGACCAACCATCAATTAAAGTACATTCCAAATTCAAACATCATCTAAGTGGCTGTGGAAGGAACAGTCCATATTCAACCATAGCACACTTCTGTGTGAGCTGGGAAAGTACCATTCTGCCCATCTGTCAGATGGGAAGCAGGAAATACACAGAGAGAGAAGCAGGGCTGGTTTTCCTGACTTACACAGATTCGTTCACAATTCGCTTTGGCTCATGAAAAGACACTGAAAAGACACAATCTTTATATTCACATTTCTTGATTCATGACACAAAAAAGAATGGCAAATTCAGTCCCTATTTGAAAATTACTGGTTCTGGGTTATAACAGATTACTGCTTAAAATGTACAAAGCTCCCAAAGGAAGGCTGCAAGCAAGTGGATCCAGCAGCAACTGTCACATGTAGCTGGTACAATAGGACTGTAGATGATTTTATAATCCTGACAGCCAAAAATAACCATCTACCCAGGACAAATGGCAAATTCTGACCTGTTAAAATTTTTAAGAATTTCTTCAGGAAATGTGAAAACTCAAAAGGAAATTGGAAAAAAATCAATAAGAAATCTTTTTAAATTGCCCTTGATTAAGCCATTTTTGTATCATCTAATTACTATCTTGTATATTTTGTATCATCTCATTTCCTGAGCATGCTAAGAACACTCTCACGTTTGTGACAGGTTTCCTCAGTTTGCTTTTGTCACTGCCCTGGAATTACTGTCCCTCTTAAATCTCTTCTCTCATCCAGTAATTTCGCCTTTCAACACCTAGTCACTGAATTTTGTTATAATTTTCCCTTTTATTGTCAAATTTCCATCAGTAAGAAACTGTGTCTTCCTGAATAACCAATTAGCTTTCTATTTAATGAGTTATAATCATTTTGTAGAACATACTTTCTATTAAATTCTTCTATTATTCTTCTCATAACATTCCAGTCAGATTTCAAAATCCCTCTTGAAGTATTTCCAGCAAAATTGGACAATCTATTCCCCACAGGAGTTGCACTTATCCCCAACTCAGAGGAACTCTCAAGCTCTCTAGGACATTAGCCATTCTAGCTACAGGTTTGCTATCAGAGTTAATATCCATCTGAGGATTCAGTATGACTCCCAAACTCTCCTCAGAATCCTGAGGTGTCAGGGCATGCCTTAATCTGAGGAATTTCATCCCTCCTAAAAAGACAGCCTTGCTTTTGATAGTATTCTTACACTTGTGAGCCTTAACTAAAAGAAGTAAGATTCACTTTCTTAGAACTACAAAACACACAGAGAAGAGTTTGTCATTTCTGTATTGCAGAGGGCCACAGCAAGGGTCTATTTGCCATGTTCAGGCATTATTGCCAGTGAAAAAATATGGAACACTGCTAAGGAAGAACCTTCATGATACACAGAAGTGTGAAGGAAAATAGAAATCTTCAGCTATTCCTACATAAGGCTTTGTTATTGATATGAGCCTTGTGAACCAGAGTTTGAAAGAAAAAAGCCCAAAAGCCTTTTTTAGCAAATCTAACGTTTGGTCATAAACAGCTTGGAGGCACAAGCCATCAGAGACTCTGTAAACTTCTGAAGTGCTGAAATTAACCCAGGCACACTACTAATTTACTCTATAGTTCCAGAATGCATGACAGATCTGAAACTTTAATAATCATCCCACATACACATGGAAAGAAACAACACCTTGTTCATAAATTGTAATTATTGTAAACATTTTTATTGCCCAGGAGAATCCAATTATTTCATATGATTAAGTGACAAAATAATTAAATAATCAAAGTTGTACAAACCAAAGCATTAAACTAATTCCTATCCCACCTTTGTTTCTGAAACTGAGAGTATCTAGATAACAGAGGTAAACTGAAAATTAGAGAGATTAGTCATTGTTCTCAGTAGCTAGGAGTGTTCCTGTAAATCAGGGAAAAGTTTGTTGACAAACTCAAATGTTCAGGAAAAATAAGGAAATTCAAGTCAAAACTAGATTTAGAAAATACAACTAAAATGATAATGTAGGAAAATAAATTGTAGGACCTAACTATTTTAGGATTCATTAACAGGATGCAAATAACATTTTAAAGGGGGAGAAATGGAACAGAAAAAGGATGCCAAGATGTTGTTTTAGCAGAGGAAGGTTTGTGTCAGCTTCTAGACTTTTATATCAAATAAATAACTTATAATCAATTTATATCAAATTTATATCAAATAAATAATTTTTTGACAAATTCTACTACAGATAGCTTTTATGTCCAAGAATTAGAAAATCACAAATGAATAAGTACATGCAAGAAAAAGTTAATTAGGGAATTTAAATTAATTTTCTGCAAGAGAAGCAAGAAGAAGCAAGAGTCAGAATGTTTTTCTGATGGACATCTCTATGTCACCAGAATAGAATCCCAGTTTCAAAGTCTGGCCTATACACCACTTACATTATTCATGTTGTTTTCACAACTGGCATTTAAAATTTTACTAATTCAAAGACAGTCCTATACACAAGCATTATACACAACAAAACTAAAAGGAACAGTATGTAAAAAACATTTTCAGAATGTCTTACAAGCGCTTGGAGCTGCTCTGTGGATTTCCTAACTGCTTGTTAGGGACAATTAAATGGGGAGATTCGAGCTGTGGTCCCTGTCAGTGCAGACAGTGCACACGGGGCTGTCAGCCCGGACCTTCTCCATCAAATACTGACAGAGGTAGGCAGATTGCTCAGGGTTTAGGGATTAATACAGGATAGGAGAAGGACTGAAGATTAGGATAATGTCTAGCTGAAGTAGGAGGAGGTGGAAGGGGTTGAGGCTCTCACAAGGTTTTTTTGGAAAGCAGGCATTATCAGTTTGGAGAAAGTACAAGCCAGGACCTGAGGTATTGCAGTCAGTTCTGCTGAAGACACCATCAGAGTAAGGCAATTAAAACAAAAGTTTACAGTCAAAGGAATAAGGAATTGGAGGAAGGGTTACTTTGAAGTCCCTGTTGGCAGCCACCAAAGAGACCCATTCACTACCAACATTGCCAATTCTAATTTCTAATTTGCATATGGTAGCACACAGCTGCAGTGTTAGATCAGCTCTGGAAAACCCCATTACATGACAGTACAGGACACTCACACAGCTCTGAAAACACCCAACATAACTATTTGTCAGGTAAAGTCCCTGAGTCACCATCTGAACATAGAGAAATTAACCTAATCAGAGGTAGGAGTTGTGGTCATAACATGTGGAAATGTCTAATCTGTATTTCACTTCTTGAGAACTCAAGCACATTTTCTGGAATTGTTTCAGTTAGCTGCAGAAAGCCAATGATCAGATCTCCCAGTAAGAGGAGTTTTTTCCCAAAGTTCCCTGAAGTCAAATGGTTACTAAAACTCACTTACTGCCTTTGCCAAGAACTGCCACCTCCCAAGAGATCTTTTTTACAGAAGTTGTTCAATTTGTTGTGATAGAAGGATACTCTTAAAAAATAGAAATTCATTATATTTTTAAACCAACCATGATACAAGTATTCAAAATAGAAACCTGAAACCATAGCCTGTCAATATTTTATTGAAATATTTACAGAATTATTAAATTAATGAGAGGCTAGAAGAGTATATAAGAAATATGCCAATTTGGCATTAAGAGCATTAAATTCTCTAAATATGACACACATGAAATGAAACTGTCAATCATGAAATACATTCCATACATTCCATACTCATAAAAAGAATCACTTCAGAATAATACAACATTGGTGTTGGACTAGAGACTAGGACTTGGAACTAGAGAGAGCTAAGATCCCTCAGCTGTGTTTAAGGTCCCATTTCCTTCACACAGATCATTAGGTTCCCCCAGTGTGCCCCCCTCTTCCAGCTGGAGGTCTAAATTGGTGTTATTAAAGTTTTTGATCCATCTAGCTTTAGCTTTTCCATTTCTGAGCTACAGTATTAAACAAATCATCAACAAACCACTGCAACAATTACTGAGATTTATGGTATAAATTCCAAGCAATACTAATCTCAGTGGCTGTCTCCCAAGAGAATCAGGTATTAATATGAACATACCAATTATTGCATACAATTGGAGAAAGGGTATTTCCATAAAGAATGTTCCTGAATCTCAGAAAAGAATATACACATATAAATAAATTCATTATTAACTTCTATTGATTTTTGAAATGTAGACTGTGTGAAAAGATATTGATACTACTTACACTGATATATTTCAGTAAACCTTTCCTTCACTGAAAGGACAGATTGCTGTGCCTGCTACTCACATTTTGATTCTTCTCCCATTAATGACAGCCCACTGGAAACTGAGAACATAAAACTTGTCATACAAACACTGAGCAGTCACAACATAATAACAACTTTTGATTACAATCCTTAGCTGCATTAGCCAAAATGAGAGAACAGACAAATAAAATTAGAGGATGATAGGTGTTAACTAGAGTGGCTGGAGTGTTCTTGATTTTTCTTTCAAATACCAACATTGTGTCCAACTCAGTGTGATTATAAGCAAGAAATGTGAATTAGATTTCTAATTCAAACCCCAAGAACAGGTTTCTTAATGTCTTGTAACTGTATGTCTGACAACATAGCTAGATCCATTTGGCAGCAGGCTATTATAGTACTTGGTGAAATGAGAAATTACCTGACAAGCCCCTTTTCCAGATTAACACAATGCATCAAACCCTTTTCAAATAGTCATTTCACCTGGAGGCTATACACAGTGGCATTTCCAAAATTTCAAAGATTTTGTTAAAATAGGTTATTAAAACAGTATTTAACTCCAGCCTTTGCAGGCCATCAGCCTCCAAGTGCATTTGGACAGTGAGAAATCTGTAAAGAGCATAATGGATCTCCAAACCAACTACAGGTCCTACTTGCCAGGCTGCAGAGAAATTTGCAAAGACACTCTTCAGAAATGATATCTAATGAAGCAGTGCCATCACATGCAGATTTGCTTGGCTCTCCTTAAGTCACTGAGTAAAGAGCCCATTCACATCTTAAGAAGATATGACTAGAAAAGAACTTCTATAGTCCCCAAAATATTCTTTTGTACAACCAAATCATTCTTTGCATTCATGAATGGTAATATTAACCTTTGATGTGACGAAAGTGTTTCAAAGGCCTATTCAGCCTCCAGGGGGAAAGAAAAGGAAAAAAAAGAAAGTTTCCACACATTGTGTTACATAGTCTGTTAAGGCAAATTTACATTTAACAGCTTACTTTATCTAACAGTTTACCATCACTTTCCCTTTCTTCCTACTCGCCCCTCCTCTTCCACTGCTCTTTCCTCCTCTGCATTTTCCAGTAGCCACAGTTTCACCCTCTATCCTCTCTCTTTACCACATTTTGGCACTCATCAGGCTTCCCTAGGCAATGATCTGACTCATCAGCATAGCAATAGCCACCTTTTAGCTGGGTTAGTTCTCAGCCAGCTTAGTGAGCAGATTCAAGGAGCAGACTGCCACTTTAACTGTGGGAATATGGGATACAGAGACAGAAGCAGGATGTCTCCTCTCAGCCCCACAGAGCCAGGGTATCAGTTCAAACTTCTTACAAAATTTCACCACAAACAAATACTAAACAAACAGCAGAATATCACTAAGAGGATCCACTTCAAATTCAGGTGAAAATAACAACAATAATATCTTTCTGATTAGAAAACGTAGCTATGAAACAGGTCTGAAATCCTGATAATTAAAATAACAAAACTTACACGAAAAATGAAACCACCTTTTTTTCTCCTAGTTAATAATCACCACTCTAAGGTAAAGGGTTAAGTAAATGTACCGTGCTGTGTGAGAAGCAGTAGTGAAATATTTGAATCTGTTGAAAACCAGGAGTTGGTGACATAGTGTCACAGGCATCCGATGACTGCTCAGGTTCAGCTGCTTGCTCCGCACGGCTCGGCACTCGGCACAGCCGGCGTCAGGCATCCCGTGTTATTGGGATGACCTCGCTGGCACTGGCAACAAACAGGGGACAGCTGACATCAACAGCCTGAGTGACTGACAAGCTGGGAGTTTTTCCTCAGCCACTGCTTTCAAATAACAAACTCCTCAGCAAAAAACAACGAGTTCTTCACTGCAGAAACTAGGCCTGCATTTGCAACATGCATCATTTGACATAAACAATCTTATCACCTCTGCTAACAATAAAGTTTTGCATAATCTTATCAAGGTTTGTTTTTTTTTTTTTCCATTAATACTTGGAAAGGCTTACGCAAAACAAATAGTATGTGGGATATTTTTTGCCCACCCACAGCAGAGCATACTGAATATCTGGAAGCACAGGAAGGATTGCCAGAGTCTGAAGTCATCGTGTTTTCACAGCAGTCTCAAGCTTCAGATAAATAGCTAAGCATACATGCTTATCATACATGTCAGCATGAGGTCTCTCATGGTCCCTGGACCACTCAGTAAGGTAAACCTGAAGCCTGCAAGGTGGCTGAGTTAATCTCTCTGCTGCCAGAAATCATATTTGTACTTTCCACATTTCCATCTTTCTCCTCTTGCTGCTTGTCTCCTGATCAGAGTTAGAGTTCTTCTTCCTCCCTAATACTACTGTTCCTGTCATCTTCTATTGAGCCTATTCAGCTCATTGACACAGTGGATACTCATGGATTTGGGGGTTTAGGTTTGTTTTCAAATTTTGTTTTTAATGACTTTCCTGACAGATTAGCAAATATAATTGCTTCACAGATTAATCAGATGAAGGGAAGTGACAGGAAAATGTGGCTGGAAGTGTGGGAGGAGAAAGCAGTAATTCCACTTTGCTCTGCTGGGAGCTATCAGATAAGGTTCATCTCATCTTGCAGAAGGTCTGAGCTCCAGGGATACAGGCACAGACTAGTTAGGCAGCTTCTCAAAGGAGCAGTGTGAGAGCTCTGCCCATGCCTCAGGAGAAGGGAGCCAGCTGACGTAACCCACACAGGCTGCTGAATGGCTTCACCACCTCCAGTCTTGTCCCTGCCTCTTCTACACCACACCCTCCCCAGCTCCAGCTGCAGAAAGAGCTTTTCTCATAAGGAATTCCTACTTCAGCTCATCCTCTAGAGCAAATGATCTGTACTTTTAAGGCTTTCACCTGCAGCACTTGGTACTGTGGCACTGGTACACCTGGTACTAAGTGTTCACAAAAATATGTCTGCAAGGCCCTAATTTTGCTCTGCCAGCTTACTGAAATCTCTTAGATCCAAACACCACAACTCATTCTCATTCTCATTGTGTTCTCCAAACATCATAAAATAAGAATCAGAGGAATATGAGATGTAGTTTCCTTCCTGTGGACAACACAGTACCTTTTTGGGTTTTGTCACTTTTTGCAGGATTTTGCCCTGGTTATAGGGTGGTTTGTTCTCACTTAATAAAACACAACCAAACTATGCAGTAGCTAAAGCTTGTTCTCAAAGCCCTGCTAAAATTTCCCCACAGTTGGCTGGGTAGGATTTAAAACTCTGCCCCATTCTTAGAAGTGCATATCTCCAGCAGTTGGAATATGCTAGGTTGCAAGCAATGCATTCCACAACATGTTTAAGGCACCCATCCTGAGTATTTCAGATTCTTTGTGGGTTTACTTGTTTCAGTTTACATTTAAGAAACCAACAAAAAAACCCTGAAAAAACCCCAAACCACCACAAAACACAGTCCTATCACTTACCTGGGCACCTGAACACATTCTATTAAGAAGCTCACATTTGATATCACCATAATAATTATGCCTAAACTATTCACTGAAGTGGGATTTTTAGGTGAGACACAACAGAGTGTTAAAGGTGCTGTGGAAAGCCTTCCACATCCAGAGGTTCATAAAATACACAAGCCTAAGAACATAGAAGTCTGAGAACATGAAAAAGGCTACAGAAACATGGTTAAGTGTTTAAAAAGAATCAATATACTTCAACAAATTTCACTGTGTAGTTTTAGAAAACGGGCAGGATGGCCCATATTTAGCACAATGGCACTTTTAGCTGGGTTCAGCTGTATCTTATCAACATAAGATAGACCCCTACCCTAGAAAGGACACCTAAGCCTGTGCTGCATTCTAAAACCTCTCCATAACATTGAAAGAAGCCTGAGCAGCAGATGTACTATAAAATATGATTTTAAAAATCAATGTGTTTAAAAAACCTGATGATAATGACACATAATGGGTATTTGAGTTTAAAGAATTAATATATTTATAGTTATGAATAGCAACAGGAAGGGAGTTGTACCAACTGAAACATAATAATCCAAGCCTTTTCCTCCCAGAGATTTAGGGTGTGTATCTACTCAAACAAATAAATGAGATTTAGCTTTATAAAAGTGTATAAATCTGAGAGGTTTGGATATTGTTTTGCTTCAGTGAGAGGACACAAGAAATTCATTATGTTAAAAGACCTGCCTAGTAGGGCAGTACTTCTCCAAAATTGGCCTTCAAAGCAAAATCTAATCCCTCCTGAGAGCTGGCAGATATTTTGTTATAAACTTCCTGTAATATCCTAAAATGTATCATGTTTTAAATAATTTCAAATGCATACTTTGATGGAGGGACACGAGTGTTATTTAGATTTTCAAATTTCTATTTCTTATAGGTTTATTTTCTACCTGTAAAATGCAAACCCATGGTTCTAGCTGGAGAAGAGACTGTCTGTCAATTGAAGCACCCCCAATAACAGACTTTTGGGCAGCTGACAGGATGGCTGCAGTAAACATTTGTATTGAGACACCTTCAATGAAATTTATCTCCTCCCTATTCCTGCTGTCAGAGTCAAGACTACATATAGGCAAATGCATAAGGGCAGTACATTTCATCACTGTAAGAATACAGAATTCCTTTTTGTACTGATTCCAAAACACCCTTTCTGTCTTTCAAACACATTTACCAAAGGCAGCTCATCACAAAGCAAAATTATCAAACTAGTTCAGATGAACAAAATGTGAATTCATGAACACAGTAACCACACTTTCCAGAACGTTCAGGCTGTGTTTTTAGCTGATAACAATCTAATCAACCCCATTCACTTCAAATTCACTTTTTGAAAAAGTGAAAGCTTCTTTCTCCTTACCTTTAATGCAATGTTTCTTTTCAGTGGCAATTGTTTGCTACTACAATCATCTATATCTCACTGTACCTTAGGCTAATTATGTGTTTCCAAAGAAATCCCAGTACAATGAGCAAGAGTAGAACTGAGGCTGATATTTTATGTAGAATATGGCCAGGGAAAGCCACTACAGTTCCAAGGACCATTGCAGGACTCAGACATTGCTCCAGAGATGAATAGAACTTGTATTTTTAGCTGTGAAAGTGCTTCTATGATCCTTCTAAATTTTGGTTCATGTTATTGAATTCTTCTAAATTCTCACCCCTTTTCTGTAAGACTTCATAATGGAACTCTCTCACCTTGTGCTGTAGATTTTCATTACTATTCCTAAATTAGGTACACACTGCAAAAGGAAAACAAACAAAGAAATAAGAGAAGCCAAAAAAATCCAACGTGTATGACTCATTAGATGATACACAAACATTTTCTGCATCACTCAGAGAATCTGTTCTACCAAAAGAAAAACAAACTTGTTCTTAAAGTTGCAGAATAGGTAGATAGTTTCCTCTGGATATGCTCGTGGCAGGCAGGTTCTGTGAAACTTTGTTCCAAGAATCCTGCAGCCTGAAAACACAGCTGCTCAGATTCACTGCCCTAACCTTTACTCCATGGATACTCCTACTGGTAAGGCAGGCTTACCGGGCAGACAAAATGACAGCTGGTCCATTTCTTCTCTTGCACATAAATCTCATTTAGAATAGGATTAAGATAACTGGAAAACAACCTATTGACTGAACAACAAATCCTGCCTAGCAAGGGGATATATATGATTCAAACAATTTAAAATATCTGAAGTGAGCTTTAAATACTTTCTTAATAATTGTCACCTAAAAACAGAAGCAACATTCTAGAAACCTTCTTCAGGTTAACTCAGCTTACTGGTTTAGATTAGGGAAAGACATGTTAAATACTTTTCTAGTCTGTAACTATATAATATCTACAAGTAGGATTTTTAAAAACATTTAAATAATTTCCAAGCATAAATTTAGGAGAATATTTTAGATTATAAAAATTCTACACAATGCAAACCCATTGATTTTAATATGATCTTGAAATACAGATCATTGAGTGTAGATCCCATTTATTTCAGAGTACAGATTCTGGCCCAAAACAGACATCCATACTTCTGATGTAATCCCTTGCTACTTTAAATATTTTTTAAACATTCTGAAGTTCACATACACACTTAAAATTTAAGATGAACTTCACAGAGAACAAAGGCAAAATAAGTTGCTTTTGGCTTTTTTCAATGTTTGGTAAGACAGGCTATACTAACTTATGAAAACTTACAGAGAAAGACTGTTTCTCTATTGGCTTCTGCAGCAACAATATATTTATTTTCACTGGGTGGTTGAATTTGTTCTCTTATCCATAAACAAAACTTATTTAAACTCCCATGTAACCTGTCTCCTGATACACCTCAATATACTTGCCTTTGAACTTTGCATTTGCTTTAATATTGTAATTTTTAAAATTTCAGGTGCTGACCAAACAAAGCATATATTAATATTTAAAAAATAGAAATCAACTCTTCACTAGAGAATGAAAATCGGGTCTTTGCAAGTTTGAACAAAACCTCAGGGTGGATCAGAGTGTAAAGAAAACATTAATGAATCCTTAATCCCCAGTACAGAGGGGAAAATCTGCTCATGTATACAGAGGAGTGATGACATACTATAAAGGAGGAAATTGAAATTAAATATTTGTTTCTATAGAACTAGAAGGCTGTAATTTCACCATCAAATGTTCAATTCTGTAGCATCTTAGAATTTGCTAATAATGAGCTTGATTTGCCAATAAGCTTCAGGTCACTGTACCAACATGTAAAATAAATCCCTGTCACCAAATCCTGCTGAGTTGGGTCATGTCAGTGAATTAGCAGGAAAAACCCAAACATGCTGACTGACTCTTCTGCTGGTGTCCTTACAAAGACTGAAGTTACGTGATACTGAAGGTAACAAAGGGATTCCAGATTAACATTACATCTTTATGCTGTTTGATTTGCTTAGAATTTTTTCCACAACTGGATTTTACTAAGGCAGTTCCACTTGTTCTGCAAGTTTCCTAGATTGATTTTGGACGGCTGACTTTCACTCAGGTAAATGGAAAGGTCAGAATGTGCGCCATCCCTTAAGGCACAGAGTGCTGTTTTCAGCAGAAGATTGCAGCAAGTCAGCTGAATAAAAATCCAGCCTGAGAGCCACCAGCATTTTAGATTCATCTCGGTAACACTGCAATGATGATCCTGAAATCCTTGCTTAGACAAAGCTTCCCCTGAGTCCCAGATAGCTGACCAGTAATTGCACAGATTAACACTTGCATTTAATAAAAGACCTGACTGCTTAAAGTTTATCTTACTTCAGGTTAGCAGTTCTAAAACTCTTCCAGCTATGAATACAGCTTTTCTAAAAATTTCATCTATAAAACTAAATTGAAAGAGTCATCTCAAAAAAACTCCATGCCATCTACAATGCTAATACTACAATAGGTTAAAACATACTGGTGAAATAAGATAAATAATCTAAATAATAAAGTTTATCAGGTTAAAGAAATTTAATAAGTTTCAAGTATCTGTTTATCACCAGAAGCATAGAAAAAGAGAGGAAAAAGAAATAGGAACATAATAAAAGTTCACTTCAACCATGGTCCTGTCAGAGTCTGTTTTGGGCATTTAACAGTTAAAGAAGCAGTGGCATGCTAACCGAGCACATTAAAACAAAGAGTTGGCAGCTCCTGAAGGAAAAGAGCTTGTGCTCCACTGTTCCAACTTGTCAGTCAACTCATGCCAGCACTCTCCTTGTCTGCCTCTTCTCCACACCCTCATTACATGTGTCTGTCTGGACTGATCTGCTCATCTGTTCAGGGACTCTTCTGACAAGTCAAAAATTCTGCCTCTTTCTGCTCTGGAATTGGATCAAATCACCTCAGCTTTTTTTTTGTCGCCCCACTGGGAGCTTATGGTCTCATTCTGTTTGCCTTCACTACTTGTCTGTTTTTGATTTGTAGAATGGAGGAAGCCGAATTGCTGAAAGAAAGATTCCAGGCCATAACAGTAAGTGCTCATGGTTATAATTCACTATTTAAAAAAAAAAAAAAAAAAAAAAAAAAAAAAAGGCTTAGAAGTAATATTCTTAATGAGCTGCTGTGTGTTTGCTGAATAATGATTTATCCCAGGACAGAAAAAAAAGGACTTTGAAATTGTCTGCTTGAAATTGTTACTTAATAATTCTAGTTTATAAGATATTGCTTTAAGACAGCTAAGTTGACTGTACTGGCTCTATTATGGGTTGTACTGGTTGTATTGCACTTTAAAATTAAATTCAAACAGTGAAAGTATGTGTGCAAATCACTGCTGGACAGTCTAAAACACACATAACTGTCATCATGCTGAATCTTTGCCTGAAGGTTAAAAGGCAGCTAGAGAATTCCAGAACAAATCAATTTTTACATTTCACAATGTGAGATTAGAGATTTTTCATTTGCACTGTGGAATTAAATACAATTTGTGAATTATTAATGATCTGTCATAAGAATCTCTGAAAAGTAAAAAAGGACAAACTTGGATTAAGCAAATTCTTACCTGTCAGTTTTCAAAGGAAGAATACTGGAGACATTAGAAAACATTTTCAGTTTCTTTTCTAAAAGGATATCTGAGTGATGATTTCTAGTGTGTAAAAGGAACAACTAAACTATTTTTAAAGTAATACAACCTGATGTTATAAAAATTGGCTGCAGCCAAATTCTCCTTTGATTTGATCTCCAGCTGAACTTATTCAGTTACAAAAGACTTAAACTGAAACAAAATTTGGTCCTCTGAAATGAAAGGAAACCTCCAGCAGGATGACTCACTCTCTTAGTTAAAAACCAATAATGGAAACAAAGGTATTTGTCACACTCCTAACATGATAGATTAGCTGTAGAACATTGCTAGCAGAATAAATAGTGGGTAGAATTAAAAAATACCTTATTAGAATCAAAATAAATGTAAGAAGGCATGACTGGGAATCTATGGGGATCTAATAGGTTGTGTTTCAATTCTGGCACTTGATAAAAGCCAAGAGGACCATTTAATGTATTTACTTGAGACCTGACACAAGCCCACAATAAGGTAATTTGAAATGTTTTAGAGGGTCTAGAATACATTTGTTTGTTTGACTGCAATGTTGCCTGAACCAGGGTCATAACCTGGACTTTGCCTCTAGAGCAGAATCAAAAGATAAGAGTTTTGGCACTCCAGAGAAGTCCAGGCCTCAAAATATTTTATGCTCCCTGGGATCCAGGAGCAGGAATGGGGCAGCACTCTTGGCTGGTGAGGACTCCTATGAACATACTGAGGCTGGCACCCTCCAGCTGCAGCTTTGCTTCCAAATGAACACTGGAGCAGTATTGTTTAAAGAAACTGGGGCAACTTCCAGTGTCTTGCACTAGAAAAAACAGGAAATCATATTTGGGTTCTGCCTATAATTTCATTTATTATACTTGATGTGTAAAGGAGCTATTTGCTCTATACTTCTATCAACCCAGAGCATTCAGTTGAAACACTTGGAGTGTTCTGACTGCAGAAACAAAGTGGTCTAAATAAGGTGAAGTTATCAGCCTTAACAACCTGCAGTAGGAATTGTCCAAGGAAACAACACACTGCAGTTACAATAGCAAGCTTCTCCCTGGCTCTGGGGAGGCTTGGCTCAAGTAAAATACCAAGAATTTGGTATTTTGGGAATTTCAAGTGCCACCTACCAGATGTTTGCTGTTAAGGGTCTAACAGGATAGCAAGGGGCACTCAGAGCAGTCAACAACTGCACCTGCACTAAACCTTATTGCTTTCTGTTGTTAAATACCTGTCTCCCTGGCAGCAACAGAGCTAGTAGGAGTTTCCAGTCTTCTGTAAAGCTTTTCTCTATATAGCAAACAAAAAGGAAAACATTACTGGTTTTGTTCATGATGTTGTTGTTATTAAATATTTCCATGCTCCCACAGCTCTGAAAAGGAAACTTTTTTTCCTTTCCTTTCCTTATGTAGCTACCATCTGCTGCTGGTGTATCTAGAACACAAAAGTAAAAAATCAAATGCCTTGCCTTGTTAGCAAGACTTTCATACCTTAAAATAAGAAAGCTTTAATACTTTTGATGCTTAATAGGTTTTAATACATGGAAAATTACATGAAAATAAAAATACATTAGCTAAAACATTAGCTCCTCCATGGAATTTGACAGTATGTGGCATTTGCCAGGGTACCAAGACCACCATCTTTGGCACCACTGTAGAACACTGACACAAACTAATGGACTTAGCAGACAAGATAGCTCATAAGACACTGCTCTGTGGATGTGATTCCATTTCTTTCAAACAGATCCAGTTTAGAACACAATTCATTTCTGTGCACAAAAGTCAGGAAAGAGTCCCACCTGTTTCAGTAGGAGTGAAAATTAACACCAAGTTTTGCCTTGCACTGATGCACAACAGAATGGAATGGCTGCTCTGTCATAAAAAACAAATCCTGCTCACATTAACAAGAGCATAGTAAGAGAGGATTCAAGAACTTCTGCCAGGAACATGATTATCTGCAGAGGCAGAGCATGAAGTTTAATAGAATCATGGCTCCCTTGGCTATCCAGGAAAAAACATTTATTCCATTAGATATACAGTCAAAGCTTCATAAAGCAAGATATGATGTGCAGAAAAAGCATAGCAGAATGCACTGTTGAAAGCGTTCAAACAGGTTTTTATAGTTATTTTAGCATACAAAGTTCAAAAAGATTCCTCATATTTCTTAGCTTCTGGATTTAGACTAAACTATATAGATATATAGACTAGACATATAAAAGACAATCTATTTCAGCCAATTTAAACTGGATAATTGTATAGTGGATATTTAATACCAACCATGAAATTAAAACATGCTAGAACACCAAAGGATACAAGAAGAAAACTTTCAGAGAAAAACACTGGACATAAAAGAAACATGGACCTTTGAAAAAAAACCAGGCAAAAGTTTCTTTACTGAATAGGTTCCTTATTATACATTTAGTTTAAAATGCACTATTTTCTGCTTTTATACTCAGATTTCTTTCTGCACAGTAGTTTATGTACAAGTACTCATTTCAGACTATCCAAACTCTTACTGCATTTCCACTGGTACAAAAAGAACATTCAAATTGACTTAGAATATTTTTTAATAGTATAAACCAAGTGAAAGTTTGTTCTCTAGCTCAGAATCTTATCCAGAACTTTAGTAAAGACAAAAGGAGTTTTCTGTAAGAATTTAATAATCTGTAAACAAAAGTTCTTGTCACACTACTCATCTAATGATGGGTTATTTAAAGGCCATTTATACCATGAGATCAGGAATATTTCCTAAGTAAGGAAAAGTGTGAAGATCAGAGACCAGATACTCTGTCTTCAAAATCAGGACTGGTTAAGAAAAATCCATCAGAGCAGCTTTTGAATAAAGTCTCTCACAAGGGTCATTGCAGGAAAATTACATACTGTAGTGGTCCTAAATCAGTAACTCTGTTAATTGTATTAAAGAGCATTGGCAAAACACAAAACCACTGCAGAGATAAAAATAGCATGTATTTTGAGGAAAGAGCCCCACCTGTTCAGTTTGGAGTATTAAAAAGGCAGACTAACACCATCAAATAAAAATCATAAAGGATTTATAAATAACTACTATACTTTGCAGACTGTGAGAGATCAGTGACACTCTGATGTTCACCTACTAAATCCCAGCATACTATCAGTAGTGCCTGGCCAGCCTGTATCCTTCCCTCAGTCCCCATAAGGCTTGGTGGCTTCTTCCAATTTCTATCCTATCCTTCAAGAAAAGTGTCCTTAGAGCCTGTGGCCAGCTGCTAATTTCTCATTTCCAGTAACAGTGAAGTGATTCAGCCAAGCACACCCCATCTCTTCCTGTTTCCAAATCCCAGATCCTAGGGAAATGGTGGAGAATACTCCCAGCCTTACTTTTGTGTCCAGCCCTTCCTTAGTGACTCTCTCCAGTCCTTACACACAGCTGGTTCCTCAGGTGGGCTGAAAGGCCAAGGCTCCTCGTCTGTTTGTGAAGAAGTTAACTCCTTCCTAAACCATACTTGTCTGAAAACAGATTCTTTATAAAAAAGTTACCACTTTTTTAAAAGAGCCAAGACAATTGAAAGGAAAGAAGGATCAGCTGCCAGTCAACAAACATTTCCTCACAGGACAACAGATTCCATTTCCCTAAAATGTATCAAGAAACAAGTACAAATGTTTCTTGATTGGCATATGGCAAGGTGCCTTGCCCAATAACAGAATTTTATAGCATTAAGGCTGACCAAGACAATAGCCCACTAATACACTTTATTAAAACGACTTTCCTTTGGCATGATATCTTTCCCCCTGGCTGCTGAGGACACAAGGTACTAAATCAGCATTTGGCCTCACACCGAGGAGCCACAAGGTTACTCCATGTGACAGTGCTATCCAAAAACAGGAGAGGCTCAAGCATTGCCAGCATTCAGACATTGTTCACCCATTTCCTTTTTTCTCTAATCTGTAATAAAAAGGATTAAGGTGGCTTTAGGATAGACCAGCAGTACACGAGGTTTTTCCTTCTAAAGACCAGTAGCCATGAACACGGCCTGCGTACAAGCCAAAATTCTTTTTTTAAAATTGAGAGGTAGCAACAACATATATGAAGTATATTACATTTCTCTTCTCATCTTTACCATTATGTGACTAACAGAATAAATTTCTAAGTCTTTGTTTATTCCTGTTTATTTCAGCTGTTAGCCACAGGATACATAGACTCAGTGCTGGATTCACTGACAGCCCATTTCATTTCATGATGTACCACAGCTGCTCAGTGCAGACCATGCAGACACTTGCCTCTCCTAAATGATGCCTGGGCTGCCTTAGGAATTTTGGTCAGGACCCATTTTTAGTCTCACTCTGCATGTACAATTCTGCTCAAGTGTACTTTCTTCCTGGTTTTGCCCCCTACCCTTCCCAAGACTAAATAATTTTTATTTTGCATCATCCCTCCTTTGTGGTCATTAACAAAATTAAATGTACTTTGGAGAAAGAGCAGTGGAAATCATACCTCTGTAGGATCAAGTTATTGCTGCAAAGAATTATGCACTGCCTAAGCACCACATCAGCTTTAAAATAAAGCTTTATTTGCATGGATTGATTTCACCCTACTGAACAACACTTACATAATAATTTTATGAACAAGTAATTTCTCTAAACAAAGCTTTATTGTTCTTAATTTGTAGGACAAAAGAAAACTGCAAGAAGAAATTACACAGAAACGTTTAAAAGTAGAAGAGGAAAAAATGAAACATCAACATTTAAAGGTAAGTAAAGTGTTAGATTTATGTAACTAAAGATAGCCTCAAGTCATACAGCATGAATAAAGGTTGGGGATTTTGGAATGCAAATCTTCATGCATTTAAGTCGTGCTTTTACTGTCAAATTTTCACAGCTTTGTGGAGTCTTGCCAGGACTCCATTTGACTTTAATAAGCATCACTCTTTGAAAAAAAAATTACACCGGGAAGCTAATGTTACTTGATCACTTTCATGGCATAAAATGAGATCATAACCAGGAAAAACTCACGAATTAAAATTAAGCTTCACATTTCAGACTGGGTGTGTTCACTCCCTAATCCCACAACAGCAATCTCACTTGGTACAGGGTGCAGCACAATCATGAGGTCTAATTGCATTTTTTCCTAGAAAAAAAACAGGCTTTTGTCAGCTTGTTTAATTATTCTTTAGTAAAATAATGCTGTTCCCTATGTATTTAAAAAACAAAAAAGTATAAATGTCACAAATGCTGTTCTCAAATATGGCCTGGTAAACTCAGGGTTATGAAGTCCAAAGGTATAAGAAACCTAAAGATCCGCCTCTGTAGAGAACTGAAATGGAAGTGATTTCTACCCAACACAACTATTCTTACAATATTTATAGCAGTTTGGCAGTATGTGTCATTTAGGGAAATGAGACAAGATATATGCTTCTAGAAATATGCAAGACTTGGTATTTTACATACTCTTTTCATTATGTGAGCAGATAAACAGTCTCGAGAAAGATATATTGAATCTAACACCAGGAGTGTGGTGTGTCACCTCCAGCAAATGTGAGAGAAGCATATTTAAAACAGACTCCTCTTCAAAACAGACACCAGATCCTGAGTTTCATCCACCCTTTTCTTTTGTGTCAAGCCAAAAAAATGAAAAGCTATGATAAACTAGTTTACTGGGCCAGGCAAGCCAACACACAGCCATGCCCAGGTTTTATTGGAAGGTAGTTACTTCAAGGACAGGCTTGACCATTTGTCTAACATCTTGTCTAAAAGGGAGAGGAACATCTTCCAAGTTCTGTAACCTTTGAATAGCAAACATGTGACTCCTCCATCATGGTACATGGCTACATTGAGTACTGAAAGTTATATTTCAAGTTTCCATGTCTATAAATCCAGATGACTCTTTTGCCCTTCTTTATAGAGGGATAAACTGATCTGTTGTAGAAAGCAGCTAATCCTCACTACTGCTGTGTGCAGACAGAGCCCTAGGGCACTTTCCTTACAGACTTAGTACATGTTCATAGCTAAAATTAATAGGTTCAGTGGAGTTTTAAAAGTTGAGAAAGCAAAAACCAACCTTGAACTTACTCTGAAGAAATTTTATGGAGCTTTTAGAGAGGCTAAAACACTCCTGGAAAAATACTACTGAAATGGTTTGACATTGGAATAGACCAGAGGATGTGATTTCTCTGCCTGTTGCATGAGAAACCATACAGATAACACACAGAAAAGCTTTTAAATTAAATCAGTTCTATTGCATATATATGAGGCAAAGCAAGGATCTGTTGAGGGAAGTGTTCACTTAGAAAAGAAGAATCAAGCATACATTTAAATATATGCTTTAAATACATACTTACATACACACGTGTGCTGTATAAATACATAGCTAGCATTAGTTATTTGGAGCATGCAAAATATAGACTACTTTTTCCAGCTCAGGAACAAGACAGGCACCTAATATCAAACACAACATTAGTACATGAACATCTTTTGCTTTATGCCCCAGAAGCTTTGTCCCTTAATGGACTTTCTTGTTTCAGACTAATTCAAGTATTTCAATGGAATCAAACAACAAAAAGATCCAGTGTGTAAATTGCTTTAAAACAGATTTAGACTTCTAAAATACTTAAACACTGCAGTAATTTTTATTGAGGGAGCATTTCCCTAGCAATTCAGGCTGATTCCACTCATTTATATACATACCAATTGTGTGCATGGTGAAATCCAGAGCTCTGTGATCTATTAACATAACCCACACCTGTCCCCTAGGAGACCATTGCAGGTGAGTAAATCTCACTGCCATAGAGATGCTCTTGTTAGATGGATATCACTGTCCTGTTCCTCATTTTGTCCTTTCTATTTATAACCCTTAGCAACAGGTTTATTAAAATGTCGTTGGTTTGGTTTGTGGTTTTGTTTGTTGTTTTGGGGGTTTTTTGTTTTGTTTTTGGTTTTTGGGGTTTTTTTGTTGTTGTTGTTGGGGGGTTTTTTGTTTTGTTGTTTTTTTGGTTTTGTTTGGGGGTTTTTTTTGTTTGTTTGTGGGGTTTTTTTGTGGGTTTTTTTTTTGTTTTTGTGGTTTTTTTTATTGGAGCTTTTTCTTTGGTATGTTTTTTGTTTGTTGCAAAAAAAAGCTAGTTCTAACTTCCTTTTTGCAAATAGCCCTGCTCTGGCTTCCCAATGACTTTGTTTGCTGTCCCCAGGCAAACTTCTTACTAGAAAGACACAGATGAGGCATCATGACAGATCTTAGTTCTCTGGCAGAAGTGGAGAAGGAACATTTATTCCCTACATGTGCACTTCTCTCAAGAGGAAGTGGAGGGCATGCCAGCAAACACACCTGTGTGGCCAGGACTTCACAGAACTGCAAGGGGTATTGGGGGCTGCTAGTGTGAGAAATTTTATCCACTATTTCTAGATGCACCAACAACTAATCTTTCATTCTATCTGGAATCCTTCTCACTGAAGCAACAAGGCAAAGAACCTGACAGAAATGTTTGAAAAGTGCAGTAAGCACTGATTTGCATCTACTTTCTAAGGGCTTTTACAGTTTAGCTTATTAATGTTCAGGCTTCTGACATGCCTGAACTCCAGTAGTGCTACCTTGTAGGTGCTTGTCACACACCTCCTCCTTCCAGTAATTAAGTGTTGAACCACATTTCTTTTGTGAAAAAACATGAAAATTATTTATGCCTTCTTCAAAACCTTATAAGGTTAACTGCCATACCCATGGGAGAGCAAGACCCACAAACTCAAAACACCTTTGCTTTCCAGTGAAGGATGAATCTTTCAGTGCTAGTCCAGCCTTGTTAAGGATGGTAGTGGAGTTATAACTGGAGTACACACTGTAAATTTTTCACAGAATCTGCAGGATATTGTCACTGTACTTTTGATGTGATCATGAACCACAAAACAAGGTGATTACTCTCCAGCACTCAGGCCCTTCCCAGGGTTTTATCACATCATAGTGTACAAGTATGCCTTTCCCTTAACACATGGAGCCTAACACAAAATGGAAGTGCCTTCATGTCAGTGCTATAACACATGTACAACCCGGTTCTGAGCTGGAGACACTTTGTCATGGAAGGAAATGCTAGACAGCAGAAAAAAACCTGTCATGCCCAGAGCAGCTGCTCCTGCACTGGTTTGTGCTGCTGCCTGGATGGAACAGACCTGAAACAGTCTTTTATTCAAAGGTTGTTTCCAAACTACACAATGTGTCATTCTTTCAAAAATGGCTAATTAAATGAGAAAGATTACATGGCATTTAGTTGGGAGTAGCAGCAAACTGCTCTAGAAACATGCAAAAATAACACTATTGTGTTGTGCTGGTATTTAGGGAGTTTGTTTGCTTGGGCCTAACCCTATACATACAGAAGTTTTTGCTGATTTCAATAGATGGTATCAGTTTTTGAGGTCTACAGTGCCAGCTCCACTCTAAATCTCACAAAGAATTATAAATTTATTTTTGGAGGCATAAGTACTAAACTAACACTGTTCCAGCCAAGATGAAAACCTCACTTTTCTAGAAGCTCTACTTATCATGAAAATCTAAACAGCTTGATAGAAAGGGAATTAATAACTATGTGCCCTCCAGCTTGAGAACACAGTATTTTGTGCTCAGTAAGAGTTGTGCCAACACCAGGCTACCTGCATCTACCAGATAATGTAAAAATATCCTATTTAAATCTGCATTTATTTCATTAGAGCCTAAAACACAACTACCAGGAAGTGCTGCCAAGTGATCCTACAGACAGAGCCAAGGCTCAGGACATGAGTTTTGAGTAACCTGTGTTTGCAAAGATTTCCTAGGATCCAGTGTAGAGAGAGACAGAATACTGTCCTGCAGGCTAAGGCAACTGTAAATATTGCTCTTATATCCCACAAGTAAAATAATTAAAAGCACCATGGAGTGCACAGACTTCTCAGCAAGCCTGCTTTAGACACACTTTCTATGACATTGTGTGTCAAGTGGAAAATTGCTTTTAACTGCAATAAGGTCCTACATATACATTCCTCTGCCAGTTGGGCCTCAGTAATTACCTCATGGAAAGTACACAATAAATAGAAAAGTGTAGGAAGCAACAGCTTAAGTGACTCAACACAGGATGCAGGCAGGGATTCCAACAGCCCCTGCAAGCAGCACTGAGGTTAGTGCAGCCTTCTCACCAGTGCTGGGCACACTCTGCCTCAAGCAGCTGTAGTCAAAATTCAATGTAATCTGTATCCACATCCTGCAATTAACAAAACTGTATATGGGGGGGGAAAAAACAAAAACTTAACGTGGAAATTAGACAGCTCAAGGAATTTAAATTATAACTGGGACATTCATGGTTAATTAAAGACTTGATATGTGGGCTCCTTTTTTGCCTGTTGAAAGAATATTTCTAAAGAGCCCCAACTCCTTCCCCAAGGCAGCAACTGCATTTATACCCCTGAGTTAGACTGAAAGGAGTAAAAAGAGTGCAAGAAAGTTGGCATGGTTTACAAGTCTTAGCCTGCAAATAGGAACTTACCTTCAAGAATATTTTTTTATACCAGGAGTTTTTTTGAGAGCTCTAATGATTTTCAGGTACCACCTTTCCCAGTGTAAAGCAGCTGTAGGAAGCAATCAGTGCATACAACTGTATTTTTCAGAATTTGAAAACACAGCTGAGAGAGATACACTTACCTGTGCACATGCAATACACCCCTTTGTAAGCCACCACTGCACAGAAAGAGCTCCACAGGCACTAACCAGGTCAGGACCTAAATACCTAAGCTCTGGATTGCCCCTGAAACAGCAGCTCTAAATACACAACAGGTCTGCTGAAACACTAACCAGGCACCAGCTGCCCATGCTCCACCTTTCCATTGCCCCTCTTACCCCACACATCTTGACCAGCTGAAATGTGAGTTCAGCTATCTTAAGTACACAAGATCATTTTAAGCTCCAGGGGTAGCATTGCATCACTAAACTCTCTAGAGATCTCTTACTCCTACAAGAAACTTCTCATGTTTTATACCTTCTTCCAGAAGCTATGCAATACCAGGACCCCAGAAATCACGGCTATTGAAATAACTTGTGCTTTTAACTGGAGTCTTTATATGTATGGTTGTACAACTAGTTTGCTTTATTGAAGACACACGACTGGATCCACTTACCAATATTAATCTGTTACAGATAGCAGCTGACATACTCCACATTTTTGTTGGATGAACTAATAAAATGGGACATTGTTCCTAAAGATTTTGCTTTTAAGTCAATCTCAAAACACAGAAGTTGTTAAGTATTTCTCTTCCAGTGGCACTCACTGCAGTCAGGTTGCCTTATGCTGGATAGATCACAATGCTGTGGATCACATCTGTGGCATCAAGACAAATACAGGAAATTATTAAATACCCTAACTTTTAGCATTTACTTACTTGTCTATTTTTCTCCATCAGAAAAAGGCCTTGCGAGAAAAATGGCTCTTGGATGGCTTTAGTTCTATGACTCCAAAAGAAGAAGAAGAAATGCAAAAGCAGAATCAGGAGGACATACAACGGACTCATGAGCTGGAACAAGACATTTTCAGGTAGGGAAGTACCCCTGTCCTTGTGTCTGGGTTAAAATGGTCCCATCTTAAAAGTCTCACCTTATTTTGCAAAAGATGAAATGTCAACAAGTGCTAAACACATGCAGAGTAAAGCAATTCTTGTAATGTTTTCTAGTCAGTCAGAATTAAAGAATACAGAATGCAATTTTCCATAGTGTAAATTGTAACAAATTACACACTAACTATATTGCAGAGTATTAGTTTCCCTGATTCCAGACATCCTTTCCATGCTGTATTCGGTAGGTGTAAGCCACAACATATGGGGCTTGCTCTGAGATAGCAATTGTTGAATCAGAACTTCACAATAACAATAAATTTTGAAAGTTTCACTAGGTCCTGGCACAGCCTTTAACACCTGACTTTCACTATAACAGCACTTCAGAACAGTACAGACTCCCTAGCTACATTAGTAACACTTACCTTCAGTTTTCTATGTGTTTTGTACCAATTTAGTCACAGAAATCTGCTATAGAAAAGGTATTTTTTAACCTTTCATTAGAGATGTTTCTACAAATCTCATTGCCCAGTGCTTCCCTATCACACAGGACTAACATTCAACTGCAGAGACAGTCTCATGAAAGACTCTTATTTACCATGGACACAGTTCCAGGTGCTTATTAGCTCCAGTTAGCCCTTCTCAAATACCACAGAGCTGTGTACCCAGTTAGCTCCTTCCCTGGGTCCAGGCATACTGACTGGTACTACCCCTTAGCACCCACAGAAAAGATGAAATGTTCCTGTTCCTTTAGATTCTGGAAAGTTTCATCATCCTTTTTCAAGGCTTCTTCCTCTATTTCAATTCAATAGCATTTTCCTCTACTTTTCTTCCACTGTCCTCCTACACACACACTTTTGGCAGAGCTGTCACCAAGATTACCTTCTCTGGTGATCTCCCATCCTCTTCCCTCCTTCCTCCATCTCTGACACAGATAATAATTCTCTTGGCTGACAGGTAGCAGCCTAGTGCTAGTTTGTCCTATAATTATGCTGACTTCAATAGCACTTTTCTCCACAGAACATCTTTTTACAGACCTCTGTAGGATTCATTGTTGCAGATGTAGGAGGTAGACAGCATGCCCTGAAAACATCCCAGGAGGCTGTCATTTTGAAGGCGTGCAGGAGGGGTCCATATGACAGCGTGAGTGCCAGAAAAGAACAGCATCTAGGGCTAGAACAGGCTGAGGAGCAGCATGGAAATGGTGCTGAGCAAGCATTTCCCCTTTAGACCACTGGAAATTCAGCCCTTCTCTAAATAGTGAGAGAAAATATTAGAGTCAAAGTCCTGTTGACCATGAGCAAAGCCTGAGCTAAGAATCTAGGCAGGTTTATTCACATGTCTTTTGCTATAAATTAAATTTCCTACCACTCCCTAATAACTATTTAGCAGGGGCATCCAGAAAAACATCCACATTGCCTTCGAAACAGCATTACATCTTGTTTATACACACCCAGGCCAGTTTCAAACTAGCCAGCAGTGATACAGGAACCTAGGAATAAAGTCCACTAATAAATATAAAATATGCATCATACAGTGCTTTTGCTATGCCATAGATATCACCAAAGCTAAGCCTGTCTGACCTCTGACTTGCCCTGTAAATCAAACATTGCTAAACTGATCATGTAGACACGTCATACAGTAGAAATAACTAAGAGGCTCAGTAGAATTCTTTCTTATAAGCATCTGACTATTAAAACTCACTTGATTAGGAGATATTCAGTTGACTCTGTTGATTATTCTGTATGTTTTATCATCAGTTTAAAAATTATGAATTACTTTAAAGACTTTTTTGATTACCTTTAGACAAGTTTTTTCTTCTTTCTGCTGAGAGGACAGTTGCAATTCTTGGCAGATTATTCACAGTAGTGGCATGGGCCTTGCCATCACCTTCCTAAATGGGACCTCTGTTTTGAAACATTCTTTATTCGTGTGTCAAATTGAGCTGGTGTATGTCTGCCAGTAAGTTCAGATTTGAGCATTTTTGTTATAAAAGGGAGAAGTTCCATTCTTAGTATCAATGACAAAATAGCAAGCAGCCTGAGCCACCTTGGAGACAAATGGCTGAATGCTTTCGTTACAGACAAAAATTGCACTTACCTTATCTGTCCTATTTACCCTCTTTACATGTTAGAAGCTTCAGTGAACCAAGTAAGCACATCCTTGGTCAGGGTACCAGCTGAATGAAGAATTAAAAGTCCTGTTTTCTCACTTAAAATCTTCAGCTAATAGCACTCATTCTTGATGGAATTAGGTGCTAAACAACATATTTAAAAATGCAAAGCGACTAAGGTCTATTCAATTGCATTGTGATGTAATGAAATCATGATGTGCATGTAATGAATATGTAATGTAATGCATGAAAGCAGACTCAGGCTACACTACAGAGCTGCTAAAGCATTTGACTCATCTCAGAACATGTGAGGACTTGTTAAACTGCCTTTTCCCCTCAGTCTAGAATTCCTCAGGGTGGTATCTTCCTATCAGCTTTTCATTCTCAAGCCATTTTTTTTTTTTTCTGGAGTGGCAGTGATGCCATCTCCAGTACATCAGCTGGTGGCCAGCAGCATCCAGGCCATCTCCATAGATTTTCTTAATTCAGCTGCTACTTTGGCAGAGAAACCTTTCATTTAGTGTCTTGACTTCTAAGGTTTCTTCTCTCATCCACACCTCCATGCTACTTATTTTCTCCTCTCAAATAATAAATGCTACTTGAAAAAAGCACAAATATTGAAAGGATTGATTTAATACAGTAGCTATGTCACACATCCATTTCTCTCCAAAAAATGCAGCACTGTACAGAAGGTCATATAATTGCTGGAATAGTGCTGGATCCTTTTAAGACAAACTGTGATATAACTTCATTAAAATGTCATTGACTTAGAAGTTCCTAAACATTCAAACACACCAGAAAGATCCTGGCCTAACTTTTCAACTGCATGATGTTATAAGGGCTTCAATTTCTTTGAACTATACAAATTGCATCTCTTAGAAGTTTTCTTTCCACAAATTCCTGTGTGCACACTCGCAATATGCTCTGAAATTGGACCATAAAATCTGTTTTTGCAAGTGTAAATGCAAAAGAAATACTTAAGAGTCTAGATGCAGTTCCCACTACATGGGCATGAGAATTTCTCTCTCAACCCATTGAGCATTGAATTAGATCTCTTGATTACCATATAAAGTGGGTGTTGGTATGGGTGTAAGAACATACATAAACTGTAATTTATTTCTTGATCACCCAGGTAAATACATGTTGTTTATAATCTGTGATTTATTTGAGGTTTTGTTTTCTTTTTTCCCACCTCTCTTTTTCAAGTATCTCCATAATTTTTCCTTCTCTTCTTACACCTGTGTGTCTAGGAGGGTTTAGAGCCAAAACTGAAATAAATCCACAGTATAAGTTAATGATTTTCAGCTCATTATGCTTCTGTGAGCTTTTAATGATTTTCAAATTATGATAAAGCAATCAAGTCTCATCTAAAAATAAGACATCTCAATATATTAAACAAAGAGTGTTCCATAAGATGTGCAAAAATATGGCACAATACTTTCTTTTATAGCTGTCCAAAAATATTCATCCTCCTTGTAAAAGTTTTTAAATTTTAGCACTCTAATCAGTACCTTTGATCAGAGTTCTAAGGCCATCTGGCAGAGCTCAGGCCCAAAGCAAGAGCAGCTTTTAAATATTTTTTTTTAGCTTTTACCTTCATCCTGATGGTTTTTTTTCATGTACCTGTTCTGAGGTCTGTGATACCTTTGTATATCAAAAAAGAGGACATTGTCACCAACAGAGAAAAGTCCACGTAGCACCCTGTTAGTGTAGTTCTACATATCTGAGTTTAAATAGGGCAAGAGCCATAATGGTAATTTAGATTCCTCAGCCACACAGAAGGAAATCAATAATGCTTATCTGTCAACCTGCATTCAGCTTTTCTAGTCTGATTACTTTAAGGGGATGGCAGATTTTAATCATTATGGTGACTTTGCGTAATACCGTGAATCCTAGCACACAGTAAAGAAGTCAAAATACAAAACCACTTCTTTCCCTTGGGGTTATAGGCCAACACTTCCATAACCCTGTCTGTAACTTTGTCTCAGATCATCTAGTTGTAACTATTCTGACTAATCTCAGCAAAACCTGCTTAGTTGCCTTAGGTCTACAGTCATTGATTTCCAGCATGGATTAATAAAAAAAATAGAAGGTATATCTCACTCAAATATGGAAGCTTTCAAAATTTCCTTTTTTCCCTTGAAGTTAAAAGAAGTTATTTTAAAAAGAACAAAGAGACTAAAGTTATACAGCATTAACCTACAGAATAAGACATTCGGAGTTAAATCTGCAGTTAGATTCTAGATCTTCATGGAAAATTGACTTCTCAATGACTCATCTAATAAGGCAAATGCCATCTAAAACCCAACAAATATGCATTTATGGAGTGCTTTACTCAGCTGAGGAAAATTTGACCAACATACTTTACTTTAGTGGTGTGCTTTATACCCAGACAACCAGGAATAGCTTTCTCCCTCTCCGACACAGGAAGTCAGTTTTTTTATCTTGGACGTGTCTGTCTAGAAGTGTTTGTCATACACTAAGAAAACAAAACCTCTGATCAGGAAAAAAGATACCTTAATCATTGTACTCAGCTTTAACATGAAAAAAACCATACAATACAGACTTAACACATAAGAAGGGCAGGGAAGGGAGCTGTAACATACAAACCTACAGGAGGTGTCGATAGCCCAAAAGAAATTTTGACTCCTGAGCCTCAATATTCCTTTCACATAACAACAAAGGATTTTAAAAGAAAGCAGTTAACCCATCAGCCAAGTTCTAACTGGCAAAATAGTTCATGTTTACGTGTGGGAGACTTCGTTTGTTGTTGGGTTTGGGGTTTTTTCTTCTTAAATGAGAATACTATTTCAAACTTATTTCCCAGTGTGTGTGAAACTATAAGTTGATCTCATATAAGAGCAAAGTTTGTCAAGGTAAGTAGAACCAGCCCTACTACTGTCCATATTCCCGATGCATCAACTCTATGATGTTGTTCTCTGCCTATATTAAATCAAATGCAACTGTGATTGCAGACTGGAGAAGGAAATTGAGGCTCTGGAAAGACAAGAAATGGAAGTCTCAGCTAAGGAAGAAGCAATTTTAAAGAAACTGAAGTCTGTTGAGAAAACAACAGAAGACATAATAAAGGTTAGTGCTATATTATTCCAGAAACAGAATTTATTACTCCATCATCATCATATCCAGGGAAAGGGGAACTAACTGGATCCCATGAGTGGTCATGAGCTTTGTCTGAAGTGATAGCAGTTCAAACAGGAGAGGAGTCAAGATGTTACAGTGTTTAAGTGCCCATATGCCTCCATTTGCTTATTTATGGGGGTGGGGGGGGGCAATTCCTATCTTAACTCATCTACAGTACATCTCTAAACACAGCACTGCCACTGACACCCAGCAAGTTTGCATCTCAGCCAGAGACAGACACCCCAGGTACAGCCCAGGTCCAGAGGCTGGTCTATTCATACTCCAGCTAAACTGCATTGTGTTTTCCTCCATGCCTTGACAAAGATTATGATGCATCTTAACGTTATCAGCCATTAGTCTTTGTCAAAAGGTAATTTTAATATTTTTAAATCATCTTAATCAGTCTTAAAAAATACACTGATGAAACTAAACTTCAGTTCTCCAGCTGTTCTTACATACATACACACATACTCTCTGAAGATACACAGGGAGATAAATAAAACTGGAAAGCCAAAGTAGGACTTTTAAAAAAATCCTTAGACGCCAACCAGGTTGGGCCACAGTGGGAGGCCAGGTCACTGTTTAACACTTCATAATATTTTTGTCCTTCCCTGTGTGGCTTGGAATCATATTGGCAAAAGACCACAGAAATTTTACTCACTCGTCATGCTCCAACTGAGCACATTTCACTTTTAGTCCCTTCTCTGTATGAAGCTGTGCACACAAAAGCTTAAAACTATCAGGGAAACCAAAGCACTGTGTAGTTAACAGTCTGTTACTTAGAAGTAACTATCACATTTATTGTTAATGGTTCTCTTTCCCACCTAGTCTGTGAAGACTGAAAAAGCTGGATTTGAAAAAGGTACGTTTAGTCAAAAGAATATTTTTTAAAAGCTTCTTGCAGAAGTAAGTTAAAACATACTGATGCTTTGTGGATCTGTGGATCTTCTTTACTCAGAGGCAGCAGACTACATATATGCCAGCATCCCTGACCTTCCCAAGTATTTCAGACCTTCTGCACTGAGAAATACAACACATGCTGACATGGATGACGAAGAAAAGAGAAAAGGTACTGCTTATTAGTAGCTCCAGATGATGCCAATATGTATAAAAGCTTCCTCTATATTGAATCTAATACACTTCAAGCAAAGATTAGACATTACACATATGAGACATTTGTTCTCATTTAAGCTCTGTGTGTTACCAGTTATGTCATCAAAACTGAGAGGTGAGACAGTGGTGTGAGATGTGTGTCACTGAGAGTAACTTACCACTGATGCTTCTTTCCAGCACTTCATTCCTCTGCCTGTCATAACTAAGTACAGACTCCCTTCATATCATTCATTGCACATTTTCTATCTGCACTTACAGCTGTTGGGCAGCCAGCAGCAGTCTGGTTATTTCCCAACTACTACAAAGCCTCCTAACCCTTCAGAGTGCCCAAGACTCTCTGGAATCACAGTACATTGAGCTCTTCAGCTGCTATTGCCCAGCATAATGCCTGAGGCCAAGGTTAAATCTGGGTTTCTCAGTCTATCCTGTAGTGAAAACTGACTCCTCAACAGCTGATTTTTCCTCACAGAATGAATATATTTTTTTCCACAGGATAGAAGGGGACATTCAAAATGAGAATCTAATATATTGGTTGTATATGTGATAATTTCACACATTTAATAATTCGTTCTGACAGCTGTTCTCTATTACTGTCAGAACTATATTTCTTACAGCTACCGCATTACCAGTTTAAGCACTTGTTTCTTTCAACAGCATTGTTTGCCATGGAAATTAAGGTTGAAAAAGACATGAAGACAGGAGAAAACACAGTGTTATCAACAATACCTCTTCCCTCAAAGGAGTTTAAAGAGACAGGAATTAAAGTCTATGATGATGGCCGAAAGTCAGTCTATGCAGTGTCTTCAAATGGGGGCACAACACAAAATGGGATGGATGAACTTGCTCCTGTTGAAGTGGAAGACCTTCTAAGGCAGGCAACTGAAAAAAATTCTCAGTCTCCCACAGAGTACCATGAACCTGTCTTTGCAAACAAATTCTGCAGGCCAGTTACCCCTCAGAAAGACAAATTAGTCCCTGGACCAAACCCAGAAGGCACTGAAAAAAGAGAGATGAATGGATTTAGCAATCACCAGACAGAGTTCTCCAAAACAGAGTCTGTTATGCAGCAAAATAAAGAGAATGGCCTTGATGTTCCAAAGGTAATACAACCAAAGTCTCCCTCTCCAGTCGTTTCCCATACAGACAAAAAAGTGCACACTAATCCTGAGAACAGGATGATTCATAATGAAGAAAGAAATTCTGCACATGAGGAATTAAAACCTTACCAGAATACAAGGGAAAGGCATAGTGAGACAAGGCTTTTAAATCCCTGTCATCCTAATGAAGCATCCCCTGCACCTCAAGACCAGGAAGATGTTCGATACAACGTTGTCCAGGCCGTACCTTGTTACGTGGATGAATCTGAACCTGTGACCATGGTCTTCATGGGTTACCAGCGCATTGACGATGATGATGCAGAAGCAAACCAGAAGTTGTCCCCATATGATGGGGTTATCCGTGCAGAACTAGTTATCATTGACGACGATGAGGAAGATGACAGCAAATCTGAGAAACCAGCATATCATCCCATAGGCCATTATAGTCAAGTTTATCAGCCACCAAACAGAAAAACCACAGAAGCCCAACAGACAAACCCTGTGAGCAGTCTGGGTGCAAGGCTGAACAACACACCCCACAAAAATTCCATCTCCCTGCAAGAACAAGAGGAATGCTTAAGCTCACCAACACACCACACTCATCTTCATAGCCAGATGTCTGGAGATGGTACAGAAGATCCCTCACTAACAGGTAACAGAAAAGGAAAATCATGTCACTGCTGTTTGCTCATGTAGCAAATTGATATTGCTCTTATCTGCTAGCAACTGTATCACTTCTTATATTGTTTGGATTGTTTCAGACTAATATGCTATTACTAATAATTTCTTTGCTCTTGTTTGTTAACAAATACCAATCCACATTTTGGATCTGTTGAATTATTTTGTCTTTAGCAATGCAATAGTTACCGTATCAAAATTTGGAAAATAAACTAATCACAGAAATGCCATTCCTGTAAACTTCAAAGATTAAGAGTGGTTCTCTTTCAAGTTCCATTGATGCTACCAAAATTAGCAGAATTCGTTTTCATTTCTTGCAGGTAACTAACAGCACTGCTACTTAACAATTCCTCCTCTCTCACTGGCATGTTTTTCTGCCTGTCTGCATTCCGTCTAATTCCCAGATCATCCAAGTTACCCCTTAAATAAGAAAGACTGCTTAATGACCTGTTTTACTTTGTATTTTTAAGGAATCAACATTGCCAACATTGTCTTTATAGTGTTTATGCAAGTTTTAACATGTTTTCATTAACCCGAGTTAAACATTTTTACAGCTTCTGAAAAAAATGAAAGTTTTCATCACTGAACACGGTTAGTCCAATAGTCCATAGAATTATTTTTGAATACTTTTTATATTCTATTAGTACATAAAGCATCTATTTCTTACTATAAAGCTTTATAATGAAAGTTTGAAAGCAATAGCAAAATCTTCCAGAAACGTAGAAAACTCTTCTTTATGATTATGTTGCACTTAAATGCATACAATTAAACTTCATTTGAGTATACTTACAGAGCAGCAGATTTCAGACAGTAGTCACATTCCACTTGAAGAAAAGAACACTGTGGTTGAATTACAGGAAGATCAGGGGTCCTGATCCCACATTCTCTCCCTCCAGACAAATTTGCAGCAAAAATCTAAGTCTGGGCCCTGCCTAAAGCTGTAATGACAGCCCAGGAATTCTTTACACTACATGTAAAGCCAGGAGAGAGGATGATCTTCGGATCATGTAAGAACTTTCAAGAATTTTTGCATCAGTAGGGGCTTATTGGGAAAAGCTTTTCAGCAAGCAAGACTCTCAGCTTTTTAGAGTATCAACATCATGGAGTCATGCACACAGCAATCAAAAATATTCCAGCAGTGCTGTCCATCCTTTCTGATCTATAAGGCCACTACACTTTTCCATTTCTTGAGAGGACCTTTGATTTCCTCAAGCACCCGTCCTGCCATCTGTGTACTTTCCTGTGTCCTCCAGTACCAAGGGGTGCTGCCAGCAGCTTTATGCCAGCAGCTAGAAGCAGAAGTAGTTAGTACAGGCAAGATAAACCCCCCCAGAAGCTGCTCCAGCCCATTATATTTTAGAGATGGTCCCTTAATTCCCCCATCACATAAGTATAGGATAATGGAGAAGGGACACTCACTCACCCACCACCACTTTCTACTGAAACAGTTCATTCATCCACAGCCTGCTGAGTGGGTGCTTCTGAACGTGTCCTGGGAAAGAGTTGTTCAAGTAGTAACTACAAGCTGGCAGTACCATTCAGGTGGGCCATATAGAGGCCATGGGATGTTAGCTGAGCACCTCTATCCATACAAACCCCCACTTATTTTTGTGTCCCAGGAGAAGCATCTGAAATTTCTACGTTTTTCCCTTTCCACTGAGACACTTTCCAAACAATCTGGGTTCTCTCTCATTTGAGGTTAGTGGAAAACAAATACTGACTTTCAGGAAAGGGGACTAAGCACAAATACAGCAAAGATATTTGAGAATCTGTCCTGTAAATCTGTATTTGTTCTCAGTCATTCATTTATAACTGTTCCACCAATAAGAAAATGGCCAATTGGGAAAAGTGGATCCCAGCTAAATTACAAGCAGTTTGGCAATTGCCTCAAAAATTCCCCCAGTCAGCACCGTCTCCAAGTGAGTATCTTCATGCCTAGTAGAATTTGGAACTAAGCCATATTCTTCTTTAGCCCTCCACTTATTTATTGCCACTCCCTGGGACATTTTTGATCAGTGGAAAAAGCCAGGAAGTGACTCAATCTTTCCCAAGCAGCCCTAAAATCCTACTGAGACTTCTAAAAGGGAAACAAAACCAGGAAAGCCTCTCGCTCTAGAACAATGTATGATACAGAACTGTTTCTTAGAGAAATATTTTGTTTTCAAAGCAGTCATTGATGCCCACCCTAGCAGGTTCACCCTAAACTAGAGAAAAGAGTGGAGTCAGTTATTTTTGGTAGCTCATCATTCATTACTAAAATAACAAACAGTAAAACAGAAAATTAATCCTCTCAGAAGCTAAAGTTTTGGGAAGCACTTGCAGTATTTAAACATTAAACAAGCACTTGAGGATGCTGAAAGACAATGATAAGCAAAGAAGCACAGGACAGACCAGAATGATGGCCCCTTATGTAACAATTTTTCTTTAGGAAAGAAATGAACCTTCAGAACAAGTTACTGAATTAGTGAGCAATGGCCAAGGACAAGGAAGCAGAGGCATTGTTCCATGTGCCAATCTATATGGAGACATATCAGATTAAATTAGGAGCTTTTCATGCCCACAATCTTACAAAGATGTAGGACATATCTCACTCCATATAGCAGCAATTTTCATTCCCCCACCAATATCTCAAAGCATGTGCCCTCAGAAAAACCATACAGAGAAAAGGATGACAATGCTATAATTGGTACACCCAGATTTGCATTATTAGAGCTTATTTTCTTCTTTAAATTTCAGGTAAACCAATTGAAGTGCAAATGTTTTGAAGATGCAGTACTTATTAGAGAAATGAAAAGTATTTGGGAGGGAACAAAGGCTAGACATAGTGAAATGAATAAGGAAATGCAAAACTAAAGCTGAATAAGCAGCAAAAGCTACTGACAGTATGGAACAGGCTCTCATGGGACACAAAGGTCCAAGGCTTTTGGCAGCTAGCTAGTCTAGATGAGCTATTTTTTCCTACCACTGGAAGCTTTGCAACCTTCAAAAACACAATGGAGACAGCTCCATTTGTGTTGAAGAAAGCAAAATATAAAAATCCTTTTAAATGGAGATTCATGCACACCATCTGTTTCTGTAATGTATAGAGCAAGACAAAAACAGACTATGAGCTGTAAGTGAGGAATCAAACTGACTGTTCTTCAACCATGTCCAGGGCTTGAATCCTTCAGAATTCCTCAGCCTGTAAAAAGTACACAGTGTCTTTGTAAGAGCTAAGGTTAACATCAGTGGCTCGATGATATAAAGTTACACTCAGATGCTTCTATGCTTTGCATCAACTTCAGCATTCAAAACATAATTTGAGTTGGACACTTGCTGACATGTGTAAATCAAGTAAACAGCTGCTTTGACCCCTCGTGCCTCAGCAGAGAGACATATGCAGGGGGCAGGAATGGGACATGCTATTTTTGGTGACTCTTCAAACTAACAGGTCAGAGTAATGGAGATTATTCCCATTGCATTCTCAGATCAACAGCCTGCTGGGGGGAGGCTTTTACATATCAAACAATAGCATTATATTGCTGTTCTAAAAATAACCTTAACCTTAAATCACTGGCCTTGTGCTGTCCCTTTCAAACTTCCCCACATCATACCCAGTTACAGACAATAGCCATACTAATGTTTATACAGGTACTGCTACTGCAGCAGATCAAATCAGGAACATGACTAACTCCCACTCTGACTCACAACACCGGGAAGAGAGGAAAGTTTGCTCTGAGCATCACAGAAAAGGAAAAAGGTTTCCAAACAGTTACAGCTCCCACTGAGGAGTTTAGTTTAAACAAAGAGTTTGTTTAATTATTCATGCATTATTTTAATCTGTCAGCATCCAGTCAAGGGCAAAAGTAACTCTGTGTAATGTGTTAGTGAAGGTAACAGAGATAAAACAGAAGATAGCTGTGGTAATTTTTAAATAGGAATTATGGAGTAATTTTTTAATATACTCACTTCATTGCAAAATTACCAGAACTAACACCTTCTACTGATTTCTTTCTATAACACTAAAACAATGCTTATTCTGCTGGATTAATCACTGGAGGTATGTGTATTCTTCATTTTTCTAAATAAGGAGATTTTGCTTCAGAAATAGAAAGGAAGACTGAAAATGCAATGGCTTTGTTTGTTTATTTTTGCAGCTCTGAGGATGAGAATGGCAAAGCTGGGGAAAAAGGTGCTTTAACAGCTGTAATGGCATGGAAGTAAAATTTATCACTCAAAGCAGATAAAGCTAAGAAGACTTTCTTCCACATACTTTTTCTGGATCATAATGCTTGTTTTGCTACTCTGTTTCATGGGCTATTTTGCCCTCTGCATAATGCAATGGACTTTAACAGACTTTCAGATTTGACCAACTGCCACATACACACAAATCACACCCTGGATTTTGTTAAAAGTAGTGGAAAGTTACCTAAGGCCATAAATGCAGTGTATATACAAGTATGAAGACATGTGCATACCTGTTCTCACAATCAGAAATATGCTGCTGTTATATACACAGAGCAGATAAACACCTATCTCCATGGAACTTCATGGGACATTCTTTCACATTAAAGTGTGCCAATCTATCTGATTTTGACTGAAAATGCTGTTCCCAGCATTTTTTTTTTTTGTAAAAGCACTGGTTAACAAAAAGCAAGATGTGAGAGAGGAGCAGGAAGCAATGTAAATATAAAAAGTGCTTTCTAGTTATACTACCTTGGATGAAATGTAAAGCATTCCTTTTAAAGTGATAGCAGAACAAACCAAAAATAATTAAGCCAACACATTTAAATATTTAGCCACCTTCTAGAGCTCCACAGTCCATTCACCTTTCTATGTTACATATGGCAGTATAGCCATCCTCACACCCTGCTCTCTTCACCATCCCACAAACATCCTGCCCACCCACAACCTCACAGATCAATCCTTGCATAATAATATGAACAGCCTGACCTCCTGAGCATGGTTTCACCTCCCAGCTTGCTGAGAAAGCCCTGCTTTCCCAAGAAACTGGTTGCCAGACAGGCAGTGCCTGTCCATCAAATAAAACCCAACCAAACAAAAACCAAACCAAAACGAACAAAAAAACCTCTCAACAACAGAAGAAAAACAAACAAACAAACAAACAATACTGTTTAGGTTTCAGTTGGCTGGGGAGCTAAAATGAGGCAAATCAGAAACACTGAGTTGCCAGTGGCTTGTCCTGCAGCTGAAAACAAAGATCTGTTACAGGTGCAACCACTGCTGGGCACGGTTCTCCAGCAAGTTTCAAGGCTCCCACCAAAAAACAGGTTGATTCTTTCCACATGATAGAGGAGGTAAGGGCCCTAAAAGCAGGTTAAATCACACTTAGAAAAACCACATCCAAGTCAGATTTTCCAGTACATAGTTCTTGGGGAGAAAAAGCACCTCAGAGCACACTACACCATTATACCCAAATCAGTACAACAGCTTTAATTCACTAGGTCTTAGTCTCATTTGTAACACTAAACAATAAAGCTCAGGTTGTCTTATTTTGGTATAGCTGACTCAAATTATGCACCAGCAAAAAAAAAAAAAAAAAAAAAAAAAAAAAAAAAAAAAAAAAGCGCTTTAATTTTTCGCTGGTATTCTTTTCAAAGCAGGAAACTGAAGTTACTACCTCATACTGAGGCACGATGGTAGTAATTGACTGATTTGTAGCCTCTCAACATTTGGTGGCTCCCAGTCTGATGTGGGTAATAATTTCAGATTTTAATACTTGTCAGAAATGGTTACCTGGAGAGTGGAATAGTAAATAAAAACAAATAAATTTTATTATAGTACACTTCCTCTATGTCTATCCTGTTCTTTGTTGTTGTTTTATAGTGTTTTTTTTTTCCTTATGCTGCTTCTGTTATTTGCTGGTTGTGACAGCACAAGGCTTCAGCCTCAACTCTTACGGATACACCAAAAAGTGAGAGTAGGTGAGTAATATGAAGTAATCACAAACAGTTTTTGTAACAGCAGCAGATGGCTATGGACACACATCCTCTGCTCCCCCAACAACCTGTACTACTAAACTTAAATAACACAGAAAAGGGAGCAACTACCATCACAATACTAGTCAAAGTAGTTTAAAGGAAAGACTGAAAAGTTTTGTGATTCTGGAAAGTAGGAATGTTCATCATCTGAGTGCTACAGCCCCAGAGCTTTCCTGCATCCTCTATCAACAGGAACAGAACTACAAAGTGGCTAATCATCTTCTCACGTGTCAGTAGAGCTGCCACGCAAAACTCTAATTCATCATTAAAGCCAAGTGATTTCTAGTGCCCCACAAGACAGAAGTCTCTCTGAAGCAAAGCTGAAGCTACAACTCCTTAAGGGAAGCTTCATTTGTGTGGGATGATTGTCATAAACAGCTGGTTCAAAATGATGTAGTTTTGTGGTTTCCATTATGTAAAGTCACTTCTGCACAGCACAAGGAAGACCAACAGAAGCTAGACAGTGGTTGAAGTAGGTCAGGTATGAACAAAAACAGGTGGTTCCAAGCATGTTCTGAAGAACCTGTCCTGTGTCAATTCTGCTGTGCCACATCCTCATATGTGGCACAGCAGAATATATGCAACAGTTTGCCCTTCACACAAACCCTTTAGAGAAGTCAGAATCAGATTTATGTGAGCAAAGAATGTCTCAGACCTACTAGCAGAGCATCCTTGTTGACCATTCATTTGGACTCTTCTTACTTCAGCCTGCACCAAAAGTCTAAAACCACCGAGGTGTTAACTTCTGCATAGAAATGCAGAATACTGCAGTCTTTCCTTAGTGATTGCTGTTCATCTTCAGTTGTCCGGAAAAGGATATACCCATATGACAAAAAAAAAAAAAGTCATCCATACCTGCTCAAACAAAAGTTTGAGAATAGATATCAAGAATTCCAGAATGTCTATCTGTATGAGCTGGCTTGAATTTAAAGATTGGGTTTCTTAATAAACCTTGTGAATTTTTCCAATTAGTTCATTTAGGAACACTTCCTATTTTGGAAAACCTTTCCATGTGAACTTCTCACTGCCAGCTTACAGAAAGCAAGCAAAACAGAAGTGCTGTTATTTGAACAAGGGCGCCACGTAGTGCTGCAAACTGATGGAACACAAAGCAGGCAAGCTCTCCTTAGCCTTCCCTGAGTAAAGGAAAAACCTGGCCCTTATTACATGGAACTGGACCTCTCCCCATCTTGTGATTTTTGAGAAAACAATGTAGCATTCAGTGTAGGAAGGAGAAATGAAATATGCCTTCCTCTGCTTCGTGCTGGAGTCTGAAATGTCAACTGGCTAAAAACTACTTAAAATAAAACACAGTAGCTGTGAACTCCATGACATTTGCACCAAGTAATTCTTGTTCAAAGCACAGGCAACGAATATGATTTGTAGCTAAGCCAAGAGCAGATGATGAGTACTTGGAGACTACACCTAACAATCAAAACAGTCAACTATTCGTGAGACTAATCAAAAATTTCTACCTGTCATCTATATCCTGCCAATATCAAACCTGTCCACTGATTTTTTTCAAAGGAGTATACAAAAAACTTTGGAAGACGCTGGAATACATGAAACATTATTTCCTCTTATTAGTCATGCAGGAAAAGGGCAGGAGTGGTGGTGTGAACAGAAATTAAGTAAAATTAGCAAGTCTTTCAATCAAGTTACACATAAGGGCTCCCATAAGAAACTAGCCAATACTGCAAGCAGTAGGAAGAAAAAAGTTATCCAGAGCAACTGACAATTTCGCGAATTTCAAAATTGCATTAGATGTGGAACAAGGAATTTTTTTTCTTCTTGAGGAAAAGAAACTGCTTTAAAAAGTGAAACTATTTTAACATTCAATTTCAAAATTAGTTTCTCCAGGAAGGATTTACATAGCTTTAATTTATAAAACAACATCTACAAAAAACAGACAATCCATTTTGCTCCTAAGCAAGACTTTTCTAGTTTTCTTTTGACAGCATTTTCACATTACTAAAAGGGACAAGAACTTTTATTGAGATGTTTACATTCATGTTTTAAAACCCATGTTCATTGTCACATGTAAACGAAATTGTATTACAGAAAGAAGCTGGCATTAACCTTAATTTAAAAAGCCATCAATCATGCCTAGGTTGAGTGATTTTTCTTCTATAAACTTGCAGTAAATGAAAGAGTCCCACAAAACTTTAGCAGTAGCTGAGCCTGAGATTCCCAGGCTTTTGAGATCAGAGTTCTCTAAAACCCCACACCCACACAGTTGGCCCCATGCTTCTTGTCCTTCAGCCTGGGTTGTAAGCCATTTCTCTTTGTAGCCCCCCTTTCCCAATCTGCACATGACTTTTCTAAGGGAGATGATTCAACTTGGACTCATTCATAGTCAGCTGCTGCTGACAAAGGGATTAATCCCAGCTCCATAAACACGCTCATGGCTAAATCAGGTATCTGAGCAGCCAAAAAGATCACTGACTACAAACAAACGTGTAGCTTCCTGAATATTACCTGTCCATGCAACAGGCTGCACTATGGGCTTGGGAAGGTGGAAGAAGAGACAGAGCCAGACAGCTTTGGTAGCTGCAGAGAACCATCACCTTGACCTACAAGTGTTTTAGAGCTGGCCATACTTGTAGAGATGTTGCTGTAAAGGTCTATACCAAGTCATGCCTCACTACTCACTATTCTATCCAATACTACCAATACCTTCATTCCCAGCTGCCTTAGTAGCCCTAGCCTAAAAATATATTTTGAACTGTTACAACTAAAATTCAATACTTTCTAGTAAGAAAAATGAAGATGTGTGGGAGCAGGCTGTTTAGAGACACATAACACAACTGTAAAACACTGTAACTGCATATTAAGGTTTCATTTCCAAAATGCCCTTTCAAGAGTATCCTTCCATACTTAGGCAAACCATGAACCAAAAAAGTTAAACAATATAGTCTTTTTTTTTAATATTGCAAACATGTTTTCCCTTTATGATTTAGAAGCACCAAGAGGGATGAGACAGAGCAGTATTTTGAATGAAGCAAATGGTGGTTTTACTAAAGGACTGATGTTCCCAAACTCCTATACTTGTGTAAGTACACTGTTCTTGGAGCAGACAGTACTTTTTGCATTTTAGTTTTATATATTTAGCTCATGTATCAGCCTGCATTTGTGACAATTTTTCACCAAGTTTTGTGGTTTGTTTGGTTGAGGGTTTCTTTATGCACAGGACTGTCAAAAGCAGGAAGCTGGCACATCACATATCAGAACACAGGAAAGTGGACAGATTGATCCAGTCATCCATATCTTACCAGCTCCCCCAATAATATTCACAAAAGGTTTAGGGAACTGACTATCCAAATAACATTTTCAGCACACCTTCTCAAGTCTTCTCTTAACCCATAAGCCTCAATCAAGTTAACTAGTATGCCTAAAAAATAGAGATTTCATTCCTTACTCAGCCAAAGGTTCCCATTAAAAGTCAAATCAGAAGACAGCTTCTATAGGACTGCAGTATTCCTCTCTAGATTTGAATTCCCAGTGTCTCTAACACTGAGCACAACTTGTGTGTGCTGTTCTTCAATTACATCTTCAGGGACATGTTGAGAAAATAGTTGTAATAAAAAATATTCCTTGCAGATTTTTCATCCGCACAGTATTTTGTCACAAAATTCTCAAATACTTATTTCATACTTGGTTGATTGCTATCAGGAAGGCAACAAGGAATACTATATTTCCACAGACATAGATGGTTAACACAATCTGTTTAAACAGACGACCCTGCAAGAAAAGGGGAAGAAAATCATTGAATGGTCAGACTTTTTACTGGTTTAAACAAAGAATCATCCCATTTCACAGCAGTTAGTTACCAAATTGTGACTCACCTCTGCTTCTGCAGATGTGAGTGACTGCAGTATCTGTACTCTGTCATCCTCTACCACTTCAGCTGCTCATGGGAAGGAAAACAGAAGTCAAGTCTGCCCTTAAGAGGGAGGGGGGTTTCATTTTTATACTGCAGAAGTCTTAATCCTGTGACTAAGTCTTACTCAGCATCAAATCTGAAACGGACTTGGAAGTCTCATTTGACATTTCATGACCTGTTACTATCCCGCTCACAGCACAAATGAAAAATTATTCTGGAGCTGACCTACAAAAAGTAAATTCTGAACATTAAAGTAAAAAAACATTTTGCTAGACTGAATAATCAAAACACTGAGCTTTGAGCTAACATATTTTCCTTTTATATTTTGAGATAACTGGATTTCATTAAGAAGTATTTTCATTAGCCAACATAAGAATACTCATTGTCCAAACATTTCAGGTTAATTTCTCTATTTCTAGGAAGTAATTACTGCAGTTAAATTTAAATTCACATCTTTTATAATCACTCCTTCTCCACATGCCATCTTACACAGACTCTTAATTAATCACACTTTAATTCTGCAGCTGTCTAGCCTTAGACCCAGGTCATACAGATTAAATCTGCATGAATTAATCTGGATTTAACATACCCACCTGGGATCAAAATTACGGCAAAAAATAATAAGAGTCTCAGAAAATACTTAAACATTTCAGACTGCACATTTCAGTCCCCTATGAACTGTGGTTTGAGAAATGAGAAGCTACTATTTTAAATGGCACAAACCCCACTCTTCTAGAACACTTTTGTCTTGAAAACTGGTTTTCTTCCATACTTATTTGTCTACAGAAGGCAGGACACTATTACTCAAGAGTTCCTCCCTTTCAGCTTCCAAGTTAGAGGCCAAAGAATACCTCCTGAAATTCAATCCACACTGGTTTCATGCTCAGCAAGCATGAGGACAACAGGAGTTTTGCTGCGTTTGTACCTTTACGAACAAGACAGTAGCTGTGTATTTCCAGAAGAACATCAGTACCAACATGCCAGACTACAAAGCCAATCATTGCATAGGTGTCCCACGGGTCTGGCAGGTCAAGTGCTGGCAGATCCATTCCCAAGAACATAGTCACAACTATTCAGTAAAAACAAGATGAAAAACCAATAAGAATGTTTTGTCAATGTGCTTTAAAAATGCTCTCAATGCTTCTGTAAATAGATTTCCCACAAATTACCTAAAACTGCTTGAGGAACAAGCTTAAAGGAGTTCATACAGCTGAAAGTTGTTAAGGGTTTTTTGGGGTGGGATAAGGGGTTGTTTGGGTGGGGTTATTTTGGGGTTCTTTGGTAGTGTGAGGGCCTACCAGGAAGACAGGAAGGAAAGGAAAAAGCTAAAATGGTTTTCAACCTGCTTAGTGCCCTATGACATTCCAGCCACACAAACACCAGCATTTGTGTCAACCAACAAGACCAGTCATCACAACATCAGTGCTTAAGGTTCCTGTGGGAGCTTGCCTCTATTAATAGAACTAAACCCAGCTTCTGGATCTGTAAGTGAAATTCCTATCTCCCGTTCAATAACATTGAACTATGCTAGTATAAGAACACTACTCTCATATCTTCCAAGGCAAAAAGAAATTATAAGGACAGGTCTTCATTACAGAGGAATTTCAGATTTATCAGCAATTCCTTTAGTTTTAAAGTTACTTTTCCCTAAGTTGTATCCAATGGCCCCTTAAAACTCATACAAAAGATGGCCAAGAAAAAGGATCTTCAGACATGCCTGGACTGGATGCCCATAGATGTTTTAGAAGAACAACAGCTCAGACAAAGGACAAATCAGTTAAATGGGAGTTACAACTACTACTCACCAGCTAATATTCTAGCTGTTGTACCAGTACTCCAGTGAAACCAGTTAAACAATTGCCTCCTACAAAACAATGAAACACATTTTATTGATTGGGAAGTCGAGGGAAGGGGGCAGAGATCAAAGAACATTTTTTGCCTACTTTCAAGCTGTAAAAACTTTCCATTGTAAAAAGAATCTTTAAGGAAACAGTCACACATTGAATTCCTGTGGCTGTAATTTAATGAGCCAGTTGTACCTTGGTGCATGACGAGATGGTCTGAAACCTGCCATAAGTGGTTGAAAGATTGTCAAAGCCATCACAGCACAGCCAAGATAAGGATGAAAACCTGCTTGCTAAACAGAGGAAATTTTTCTTAAATATAATATCTGTATAAGCAGACAGAAAAGACACCAAAAATTTGCAAACTTTATTCTTGTATTAGTAAGTTACGTGGAGCAGCACTGGCAGAGGCACAATAAGCTGCCCTGAAGCCAGATGGACATTGTTTGCCTCGGTAGCAGACACACTGGTATGTCTGCTCAGGGTTTTTTCCACCTTTTGGCTTTTTTGAGAAATTCTCCCAGCTGAAGAGCAGACTGATATGAATATGATAGAAGCCATAGTCCAAGCTCTCTAGCCTCAATCCTGTCTCTCCAGGATAGGCCTATTTCATAACTCATCCCAACACTGGTCTTCTCTCTCACCCTAAAACATTTTATTAGTTTTCCCTAGTTCACACATGTGACCATATTCTCCCACCTTGACTACAGACACTCTCTAGACTTCATAACTTTTGATGTCACCTTGCATCAAATAGAATACAGGTGACAGCAACACTCTAGCTACTGCTCCAGACTAAGGTTATCACTGGATGCAATTATGTCTAAGTTCACAAAAACACTTATTCCCAGCAGGTTTACCATGCTAATGTCAGCCATCATACCCTTACTCCCCTCCCAAATTCATATTCTCTAACGAAACAGTAAGATCAAAATTGCACATAAAGATAATATGAGCAAGGAATTTATTTAGGAGAAAGAGGAAGGGAGGAAAAAACCAAGTTTCCAGCTGTAGTTTAAAGGAGACAATATTCCTCTGGTGTGTTGCTAGGATTTGAAATCAGCCTACTTAAAAACAGCTTTCACAGAAATTTGCTTATAAACAGTCATAACATTAATTGTCAGTGGACTTCCTATTCATTTAGCCCCACCTTTACCTTTGAGTTAACAAGCAAGACAAAGAGTACACACTCACTTGGCTCCAACCTCCTCGGTACACAAAAGGCAACACAAAAGAAATGCTTGTCAGCGTGACTGTGGTCAACATAAGCATGCGATGCACCTGGAAAAGTTAAATCTGCTTTTAGAAAATCTACAGCTTTCTTAATATATCATTAAAAGACATTAAATAGACCTACAGTTAAAAGATATTCTTAATCCCCACTTTAGATTTATTTTACCAGTAAAGTAGGTGAACTTCTGACTTTTAACTGTTCCACTTCATAAGATTAAAGAAAGATGTACATCATACCACGTTTAGTCTATTTCATGGCTCTACTAGGTTTATAATTCTGCTTGCAATAATGCTACAAAATACAGCTGGAGATATGTGGATATTCTGCCCACCTGAAACCATAACTCCTTTCCAAGTAGGAATGAATGAGACCAGACAGGTTTGAAGAATCGTGCAACAATAACACCAATACTAACTGTGGTAATCCAAGCAACAAACATTAGTGCTCCTGAAAATAGAAAAAAAACCCCAAACAACACAACGAGGTAAATGATAGGTAACTTAAGTGCACATGAATATGACTTCCAAGACTATATAATAGTTTAGTCTATATACACATGGTCAGAATTTATTATTTATTTTAAAACCATATCACCTGGTTCAGGCTACAGCTTCATAGCCTTTATCTTGCTAGAGGACAGAAACACCCATGCAAAAGGTAATCCTACTTTGCCCACACAACACAACAGAGCAGCTCTGACTACTACATGTTTCACACATGCTAATACGCTTTGTACATACTGGTGAGAGAAACCATTCTATCACCAACTCAGACATGAGAGGATGAAAGATGACATTGCTACAATCTGTGTGACAAGGAGTGGCAGTTCTATCATGGACCTGTATTAAAGTCCAGTAGCGTGGACTTTAACTTTAGTGGCTCCAGACTGTTGAGTGGTTTCTCATTTCAAATAGAACTAAACCAAAAATGCAACTACAACAACTTCAAATAGAGAGAAAGAGATAAAGAAGTCCCAGTTATAAATTTAAGGGAAAAGGCAAGGGTGGTTCATTTTCCTGGGCAAAAAGAAACTTTCAACATTGTTCTTGAAATGAAAAATTAATAACTTCACTCTGCCAACAGAGTATCAGATCTTGCTAGCCAACAGAACACACAATATAAATGCCAGAAAAACAAGAGGGAATACCAACTCTGCAATAACCCTCTAGTCTCAGCAAGTCTAGATAGAAACTGCAGCTTACCATGGGCCTTGATAAGCCGTGGGGCCCGGGAACCTCCGATATCCTGAGGAAGACCTGTGACGTTGTACAGTCCATCGGTGACCAGGGGCTGGCGATGATGTTTGTGTATGAGTCCACCTGAGCAGTGACAAAATGGTTTATTTCTTGCTAATGAAAGCCACTGCACTTGTATGTGTGCCTATTCCTCATTCATGAATTCAAATCCTTTTGTGACCAGTGTGCATAACCATACAAGCTAATACACAATATGATAAGAACCTAACATTGTCTAAGCTATCCTGCATACTTCATGCACAAAATGCAACTCACCCAGCTACAGGATATACCTTCTTTCTCCACTACATACACAAGACAAAGAATAATTCCCTTTGATTCTAGTCTCCATTAAAAAAAAAAAAAAAAAAAAAAACAAACTTGGCCAGTTCTCAAGAAGTCATCAGTTCCTATCATCAAGTAAGCATACAACACATATATGAGTAAATTTGAAATAACTTCCACAAGCAAACCCATGATCCAGAGAAGCAGTAAAGGTCACTGAATTAAAGGCTTGGAAACTTGGAAATCTTAGTTCAGGCACCAATTCTCATCTAAGCTACATCTTACAGAAGGGTTACTATCTCACTTGGAGCTGTCAAAAGAAAAGCAACCGTATGTGAATCAAGTTTACCTTCACTAGCTTCCCCATCTGCCAGAAAGATGTAGTAACTGGCATCCAGATTAAATCTCCCTTTATAAGCAGGGAGACGAATACTCCTTCTGAAAGAACATTGAAGAACACCATCCACAAGCCTCCACGACACATCTTCAAGGGCATTCTGTAAAACAGGAGATACTTAATACCCAGTGTTTTCAGATTGAAAGAATAATTGGCTTAAAAGTAACCCTGCAAAAGACAGGTGTGTCACTGATGTATAAAAAAAAAAAAGTGAATGATCCAGGGAAGGGGGATCCCTTCTAAATTGGCATGCAAGAGGTATGTCAGTAAGTCAACACAATAACTTACGGTTTGAACTTACTATCACTAATTTTTACAGCCCATAACAATGTTTAACCCAGGACATACCAGTTGCAGCTGCAGTTCTAGCAAAGGGAGAGACTAATAATAAGCACAAAGTTTCTAAATAGACTAAGCTCCCATCATGTGCCTATCTTTACAAATCAAGTTCTGACTTCCAAAGTTAACATTTACTAGGAATTAAGAGCCCAGACAATATCACCTTAGAGAATTATGGTTCCACCTCAATATTTACACCTGCTGTGCAAAACAAAAGCACAATGCAGCAGCATACCTTACTTCAAAGCTCCATCTGTGGAAGTGTCTGAGTTGTTTTAAAACATACCTCTGAATCCAAGAGAGGATGACTTCTCTCCTTCAGACAGGCAGTGCTCACATGAACGCGGCGATCCTCATTAACACACAGATAAGCATCATCACCACCCTGCAGAGTTGAAAAGAGAAATATCTACAGTCCAATAAAAAACACTACTGGCAGTCTCCAAAAGGTCTTTGATTTAATATGGGCAGCAAGACCTGAGAGATTTCTGTAGTTATCAAGCTGTTATTTCCCATTTTTCAAAGACACATTAAGTCAAAGTGATGAGACATAGAAACGCGCATTATGATTCACACTCCCCTCCCAGAGTAACAACCACATTATCAGAAGTTTCTTTAATTATTTAGAATTTACTGAATTAACTAGACAAGACAGAGATGGATGCTGGATCTATTTAAAAATCCACTTCAGTTACAAGATTTTTTCCTCCACAGCTGTAAAAAAAAGTGTTTTTAAGAACCAAGTGTTCCTGCACTAGGGATATGAAAATAAACAGCATCGCCTTTGTGCAACATATAGATTATGCATTTGTCAACAGCATCATCCCTTCACTTTAATGTAAGTTAGAAAGAAGTCTCTTTAAACATTTTTAAGACTGTATAGGAGTAACATTCAAGGATCAAATGCAAATGGTTTTCAGAATAACAGCTTCTGAGGGGTAAGATTTTTAGGATGGGTAAATAAAGATTGATTTAACCAGGAATTTCAGCCAGATAGGCTGAATTCTGCCGTAAGAGAAATCCATAGGGAAATTCTACTGCAATTATTCAGTCCTGAGCTAAAAGTGAATATCCACCTATAAGAAACAACCTGTGTTTTAGCACTATGGGGAATGTCACAGGTTGTGTGACATCTGACAGTATTTCCATTTCCCATATGCATTTGCATTCAAACTTTACTAACATCACAAAAGCAACTACGGAAAACAAAACAGAACACTCACCATCCACTGGTCATGGGAAAATGCAAATGCTAAATATCCTTCACTCGGACCACTCATTTCAATAAAAACTGAACTCTCCTCTTGTTGGAAGGATAGAAAAAAACAGGAAGCACTTCCAGGATCACAGTTTGTAGGGTTCCTAATGCAGAACTTCGTGATTCCACAACTTGATGCACTAAACTAAACAATTAAGCAAACAAACAAAATGTGAGCAATGAGAGTTTCCATTCTCTTCCTCCTTTCTACCCACAGTAGAAAAGAAGCATACAAGGAACAACATCATCTATGTCTACACACCAATCTTTTAAACTATGTCTACAATTACCCTAGGACTACTAAGTAAAATTATGGTAAATCCCAAGCTAAATTTGAGTTGAATTTTCACTTTAAAGACATTAAAATAGAATAACTTTGAGAAGTCAGTAAGAACTTCAGAAAAAAACTTCCTCTGGCTTAATATTTGGAGAGGTAATATCAGCTGTAAGATGAGAAAGAAAAGAAGGGTACTACAGCTTTATGCTTGCTTTTTAAAGTAGGAACTCCACTGATACACACTGAGAAAATACATTGATTATAAGTCAGTTATTCTGGATCAAATAGCAATGCTTGCTCAATCCATTCAAAACTCAGCAACAGAAGCCAGTAATACAGATGAACTCAGAGAAGAAAGCTTCTGAGCCTGCAGTTACTAAATAGGAAGTGGTAAGTCAAGACCACATTAAGTCTTTTCCCATCTCTTGTGACAAGTATGCACAATATTTTCTAATCATTAATTTCTAAATGTTCTGTTAATCTTCTGATCTGTGTGCAGCATGAGAACATCTGACCTTGCAAGGTTCAGGCAACTCAGCTAAGTGTAGCTGTCATGTTCTCAGCCTTAGATATCACAGTTACTCATCCATCATCTCTCCTTTTCTGTTAATAGGCTGTATCAATGTCATCTCATTAAATTCCACTCATCAGAAGCATTAAAGATAGCCTAATTTAGCTTTATCATTACTTACTGGCTTTGATATGTAGGAAACTGGGTGTGAAGTTGACATAGCCTCTGATGTTGCATACAAAGGTGGTGTTGGGGACAGCACACTGGGCTGAGAAACAATGGGACCTGGAATTTTTACCCAGAAAATCCTGTATTTCTTCACAACTGTGGCTCTTAAAAAACACAAAACACACAGAGTCATTACTGTATACATTTATAGCTGGCTGCTACTTTAAAAAGGGAAAAAAGGAAAATAATCTATAGTTCACACAAATTATTTGTAAAACCTTCATCTTTATGGAGACCTCTACCATTTTAGGGATTGAAGTAGGAAAATATCTTAAATCTCAGTAGAAAAAGAATTTTAAAACATAATACCACATACTGCAGTGGGTATAAGAAACATTCATGCCTATGGCATAGAATAGAACTTCAGAGAAGAGTTGCATTGGTTTTGTCCTGTAGTTCACAAAAAGCTAGGTAAGCACAGCAAAGGAAACAATTCTTAACAGTGTATACTGCAGGTATGAGAAGTGAGAGGGTAGCTGGAAAGACTAGAGAAACCAGTCTCCAAATCCCCTTATACTCTCCCTGGGAAAAAAAAAAATCACCTTCAAGCTCTTCCTAAAAAACAAATGCCTGCATTAACACAGACTCTGCAGCAAGTAAGGGGTGTTGACTTTTCAGGCCATTGGACCCAAAGGCTTTACAGTTGCTGATCAATATTTGACACAGAGAATGGTACAGGTTTATCTTGTCTGCATTCTAATAAATTAGAATTGATACTAGGTTTACTTACAGAAACTGTACATGTCTTGGAGCATCTCCAGGAGCAACCCAATAAACTTTTATGTCTTTCTTTTTCACTTTACTTGTGTGACTGACAGCTGAATTCTGAGAACACACACATATCAAGAGTTACACAGTGGACACACATTTTGTTATTTAAACACAGTCAGCAGAGGCTGCAGCTAAATCCTACAGAGCCAGTGCACAACCCCTGTGCAACTGGCTTTTTCCCAGTCAGTCATGATCAGTTCAGGTGAGTACTGCAACTTACTCATACTAACACAATCTTCAAGACTAAAAGGAATGACTTTCAATCCAGAAGACTCCAGCAATGAGGTAGAGGTCCCTGCAGCATTTATGCAGAAATAGTGAGGTTTTCTTAGTAAGGAAATGCTCTACTTCTTGACAATAAGAGGATGAAGAGACAGTGCAATAGCTCCTCCTTTTAATGCTAGGAATACACTATGTTCATTGTGTAAAAGTAAAACTTACATTACAAATGCTGCATTTTCCTGCAGCAGTCAACAGCCTTCTGTCACCAGGATAGTTTAAACAGCTCATAAGAATAGCCCAGAGCTGCAGTGAGTCATGCCTCTATACTCCAAGAGAGCACAGAGACTCACTGAACTCAAATAAGATTACTTGGATTAGCTCTGTCCTATTCCAGACATATTCTGGTACAAGCCCCTCAGAGCCCAATGAAACCTTTTAAGGCACTGGACTCTACCTTGGTACGACCACAGGTGAGCAGCTGAGCACGCCTCCGGTCAGCTAACACAAATGAACCAACTGCAGGGCTATCCAGGTCTTCTGCATCCCGGGCTTGTATGAAAAACCCTTCAAAATCTGGTCCAGACAGATGAACTAAAGCAAGAAGAAAAAGAAAAGGAAGTTTAACTCTACTCCAGAGGAAGAGGGAAGTATTTCAACAATGACTACCAGATGCTTATTTTACAAGTAGTGAATGATGGTTAATGGATTACCTAAACAAGCTTCAACTGCTTAGATAAATCCAGTATAGAAAACTGAGGAAAGACACACCACAACACAAAGAAACAATAAATTAAACTCTTCAGCTTTAACTGACACAATACCTTCTATGTAGTCCCCTGGTTTAAATTCAGTCCCATTCACTGTAATGGTGTGCTCAGGTGACAGCTGAGGAGAGCCACCATGACAGGGTACCATGCTAGTGCAGGCTTCTCTTACTTTTCCATTTGGATAGCCAACCACAGATGCATAGAGGCAAACAAATATCCAAACAGCATAACCAGGCAGCTCCATCTGTATAAAATAAAGTTTACAGGCAATTAAACACAATAAAAATTTACATTACAGGTCACCCCTCCTCTTTAGAAATCAGATGAATGGTAGAATACAAAACCATGTTTTAAAAAGCATTCATGAGAAGACACCACTCCCAGCTGCTGAATAACTTCTGCTTCTGATAACTGCCAGACATTTTTAGAATGTTCAGATACCATATTTCAGGCCATCAATGGATCCCTCCATCCACTGGGTGGATTATTTCCCTCCATGCATTTTGACAGCATTTTTAAAAAATCTTTTGCCAAACCCTCTCCTGTTCTCTCTCCAAAAAAAAAAAAAAAAAATTAAGTTCCTTAAACATCTGCACAGGATATGGATCTTAAAACATGCTTCACAGATATACAAAGGTTGACAGTATTAAGGAACTACACAGCTAGTATCAAGCCAACTTCTATTAATCATAGCTTCAAATTTTGTATCATTACAGACTGCCTTTTGTTTCCACAACCCGTGTCTATTTCTTCACACATGACAAATAATTCCCTAGTAACAAGTTCTTCTTTCTGCAGGGAAACTAAAGTTGCCTGATGTCAGAAATACATTTTGTAAACGCAAGAGTGAGAATTTGGTATGAAGATTTAGACAAAGAAATACGTTTATTTGTTGCAGACAAGCACAAGACTTCTCCTTTGAACTCTTCCTTTTGGATATTGGACCTCTAGACAATTAGTCAAATGAATTGCTTGGCACACTCTTGTCAAGGAAACAGCACGCATGAAGTAGGTCCTACTACATGGGATAGTAGGACCCCAAATCCTAAAACAGTTATATGAACTCCTAACCTTAGCTTTCATCATACAGTGTTTTGCCCTGCCACAATACTGTGTTGATAAAAGCTGTGGCAATTGTTTTGCTGTTCAGTAACATGCAGGGCTTACAGCTGTACTGTGGTTTACAGAACACCTTAGCCAACAAAAGAAAAGGTTTCCACATCCAAGAGGCCAGGAGAACAGAGATAAACTTCCTTTCAATCCTTAGGCACAAGAAGTGAGTTATCAGCTCTGGCGGAACATAGACCAGCCAAGCTGGTCTGCCTTCTGGAAGGGCCATGCCCATTTTGCAGCAAATGATAAGAAGTATCTGGTTATGAAATTCCCTGACAGCATGGATGGACATGAAGATAAACACACAGAGCCATTTCAGAGTGAACTCTTGATACCTAAAAAGCAGTCAAAGGAAGACAAGGCACATCATTAATCTTAAACTATAGGAGTCGTCAACATGAACACTTCCAAAGTTCTCATACATGGAAATCCACAATTTCCAAGGCAATGCTATATTTTCACTTCAACATATGGGCTCCTCAGCAACTTTACACCACTACACAGAAGAAAATCAGAGGTAAGAGTGTGTTGAACAGTTAGGTTTCAAGAACTAGAAAATAAAAACCCAACACACAACTCCTCCCAAATATTCAAGATAACATTATGATCATTATCTTTAACTTCTAGTTAAAGTATTTCCTTCTAATTACAACACCTCCAAAGTGTCAAAAGTTTACATCTAATTGATTTTATTCATAAGTTAAAGATACCTATAGAAAGCTAAAGGCTAAGGTTCAGTACAAATATATGAACCAGAGAAATTTTCAAAACAAGAAGAGATAAGGCTGCATATCGCAGAGCCAAGAAAAAGACTAGGGTAGTACTCTGCTTTAAGCAGCAGAGGATGTGGTAGGGATGTAAAGTGAAACAAGAAATATTCTTGTCAGATTCAACTGACTCAAAAGCTGGCAGAAGAAAAAGATTAAGTAGAGATTAACAGAATAAAAAAAAAATTCTGAAAAAGATTTGGATAAATGGGGAGCAGTAAGTGAATTCTTTCTGTGTTGAAAACAACTGCTACAGTCCCTGCAGGTATCAACAGCTAAGCAAGCCCTGGTAGCCTAATAGCTCATGGGCACAATGCTCACACTCCAACTCAAGATCTTTTCATAGAACTTATCTTTCTTGAGATGTTTAACTTCATTAGCTGCATAGTGTGAAATCTAAAAATAACTTCAGAGAGGAAGAGGAGATGACACAACAGGCAAGGCAAACATACTGTCAGCTCAAAGGTACAAAAACGACCATCGACAGAATTCTCTCCTGAGCACCATCAGACAAGAGGGCATACAGAAAAGGAAAGAGCCCTCTGAAGGGGGGTAACCTATATTAATATAAGGGGTTTGTGACACATTCCTTTAAACCCCTACAGAGGGACAGCAGATAGTCTTGCTGTCCAAGAGTAACCCTTCTTCTGAATTCATAAGAAGAGCTTGGGTTGGCCTGTTCTGCTTTGTTAAAGTTGGTCCTATCAGGACAGCTGGATTGAGCAAGGACAGAAAACATATTCATAGTAATTCATTACTTTTAAAATACAAACACACACCCATACACAACACAAAACAACATAACCTCAGCACCTTGTTCTTTCTAGGAAAGAGAATTTCAAGGGCATATGTGTTTCAAAATGATTTTTTGTAACAGTTTGAGTGTAGGTACTTACCTTACAGCCAGTCCTGTTACAGTGACACAGTCTGAGTAAAATCACCATTGATTCTCTACTTGTAGTAAAACAACTTTTAGTACTTTGTAATCTCTTCTATGTGGTTTGCATCTAACTGTATTAATCTTTACTGCATCGAGGAAGCTTGTCTGAAAAAAAGAAACAGTAAACACATAAAAAAGTAAGGTTTATAAGAGCATCTTTACTTCAGGCATGTGTTTTATACAGCTTCCCACACTTCAGCTGAAATGCATGATGCTGTAATGAAGCACTGACCCTGCAGCTTCCTTTTCTTTGTCAGACACTTCCCCAGACCTCAAAGAGCTTCACACTAAGTAATTACTTAATTATCTTCTGGTGCAGTTAAGGGCGGGCGGGGAACATACAACCAACTTTTGATACCTTCTTCTTCCAAGTATTAGTTAACACAAATTTGCAGCATGATTTTAAAGCTCATTATGCATTTACTCCCTATCAAAGAAACACTTTATTTTAGAAGAAGAAGAAATAATTTCAAAAATATGGCGACTTTGTCTTTTTTCCATATAGCTCACCAAGAATGAACAGGATGCAAGGATTTTGCCCTATTCCTTTGCTTTAATGATTCTACTTGGGCAGCTAGTCTGCATAGAACCTTCAAGGTCCCAACCTTGCAAACTTTTGTCCGTGTGAAGAACCCAAAAAATACATATTTGTTACCCCATCAACTAACTTCAACTATAGCATAAGCACATTTACTGTCACAGCGATCATAGAGCCATCTCCTATGCACACTAACAAAAAACAAAGTAAGAAACTAATATTCACATAACAAGAAGCAAAAAAGTTACCAGAGAAACATGGCATGGCTTCCAGATAAAATAAGCCATAGCTTACCTTCACTCATTAATGCACATAGGTTTAGGAGTTTCCTCTAAAGCAATTCAGAAATCTTGTATGAAAGGCAGCAGCTACAAGGTGCTTTAAAAACGCCACCAGATTTTACTTTGCTTCACATCTGCTACAGATATTCTATTAAGCAAATACACTTTCCAAAAAGCTTGCAGTATCCACTTTGAGCACTCACTGGCATCAGTTTAACCAAAGCACTACAGCAAAGCACTACTACAAAAGCTACAGCAGCTCCTCAGCCCCTGCTCCAGGGAGCCCAGCTCTCCTCTGCGGCAGAAAACGGTGAGGGGGAAGATGCGGCTGGGCCAGGCAGCCCCTTGATCTGCTCCAGCCTCCCCGTGGCCGCGGCGCTTTTCTGGCTGCGGGGGCGGGCGCAGGAGGTGCCGCGGGGCGCGGAGGGCCCGGCCCGACCCGGCCCGGCCCGGGCGGGGCGGGGCGGGGCACGGAGCGGAGCCGTGCCCGGGGAGCCGCGAACCCGGCGCTGCCAACGCTCCGTGTGCCCGCCCCAGGTGCTGCCCGCCGGGAACCCCCAGAACCGTGGCCCTGGAATGTGTCAGGGCACCTAATGTCTTTGCAGCCTCCCAACGCTGGAGGTCTGGATGGCCGTCCTGGGTTAACAGCGAGAGTTTTACTGAGAGATTGGCCTTGCCAAAGATTACAGAGCTCACTAGCAGTGCTATTCGTGGGCCGAAAGGTGGTCACATATATGGGCTTGCAAAATCTGGCCTTTCTTATCAGGAAAGCAAATAAATACTGGCTGTAACTGGGGCCTTGCTGGCAGAAACTGCATTTGCTTACACAGGCTTCTCTGACTTCTGTGTTGTTTAAATCCAAGTTCTCAATTGCTCACAAAGTGGCACAAAAAGACAATTCCTTAAAAATACAACGGGAATTTTGCCCTTCCACAGCATAGAAATATTGTGTTGTGTTAAAAAACACCTTTACTGGAGAGCTCTAGTGATTCAGTTGCTTACTAGTAGTTCTGAGCAGTTCTAGAGATCTTAGTACTACTAATACAGTAATATTTTCTAAAAAAACCCCTTTCTACTAAAATATAACAGACTAGGAAATGCTCCGTTAGTGTTCACTCTTTTCTCAGTTCCTATAAAAGCAGCATTAACCTTTACAGGTACCCTGTGATAACATGTTAAAAAATACATTTAATGTGAAAAACAATAAGGGGATAGTTTGCCTAATCAGAAAAATTATTTGACTGTTACACTTGTATTATCTTGCTCATTGGAATCACTGGGAAGCTGAGATCTCAGTGTTCAGTAACTGAAGAAACACAATACATAAGCAATAGCTTGAAGTGAAATACAGCTATTTCCCCCTAGCCAGGGGAAAAAAAGAATTCTGTTTACAACTACATTCACAAAGTTCCCATATATGAAAGAGTTTGATAAAATTGCAGGCCTAAGTACATACATGCTTAATTATGTGCTTGTGTGTTTTTAACTAATACAGATACATTTTTAGTAAGGCAAATAATAAGGTACATATATTTACAGTAAGAAAACTGGTGACCAGAGGGACCAGTATTCCTGACAATATTTAGGTTCATAACTTTCACAGAGTATAGTGGAATTAATATACAAATATTTTAAGATATTATTTTAGGGTTTAGGTTCATTGACAGAATGGGGTATGTATGTCTGAAACATTATAATGTATATAAGTATATATGGAAGTAGTCTCCTCATTAAGACCTATGAGAAGGGATGAAAATGCAAGATACAATTCTGTTGGAAATGGTAATCAGAGTTAAAGAAGAAAAAACATTTTTCTGTGAAAAGTAAAGAGGGCAAGGGAGGGAATACTGTTTTGCTTATCATTGTATAGCTTCTCTTATTTCAAAAGATGTTAGCAATTGCTAAAGAGCTATAAAGCAAGAATACCAAGAAAACACCAAGAGAACCAGAGAGAAGAAAAACCAACTCTGTAACTACTGAATACAAGTCCCCATACTACTGCTCGGGCAATCATCAATCTGCCTGGAAGGGCTCTTTTCAAACATACCAGTCTCCTCAAAAAATAATAAAATCAGTAGTTCTGCAGCCTTAATGAAAATGTTTCTATGAAAGGGCACTACATGCTAATTTGTTAAGTGTCATATCCAGTATAAAGTAAATAGAATGCATGAGGGTAAATGAACTATAAAAAGTCCACAGCTGCATCTTCTCTGTAAAGTGTACTGCAACTGTTGTTAGAATGTTCATAACAATTCTGTATTTATTACAAAGTAGATGTTCTAGCTTAAGCCAATGAGATAGAGACATAGAGGCCTGGGGAGTGGGTTTGAATCTTCCTGCAAGCCTGAAGAGAGATAAAGCTGTGTAAACTGCTATTGACCTGTGTTAGAGGATGAGGACGTCAAGTGGCAAACAAACGACACAGGATCTAACACGAAAAGAAGCTGATGAGGTTTTTTGCATGGTTTATTACAGGCACTGAAGGAAGTAAGTGAAAGCTTATAATTTTGAAAGCAACAGGAATTTCGTAGAGGAGACTTCATTCCAAGTATATAAAGGGGAATTTCTCCTGCTTAAGAACCCAGAAAGCAATTAAGTAAATATATGTAATTTTGGAAATTAACTATTGTGCAATCCAAGGTTTATACTGATAGCTATTCTATTTTTTAAGCCCAAAGCTATATGGAAAACAATAAGCCATTGTAGAGAACCTATGTTACTATGTGATTCCTTCTAATCAACTTTCCTCTTAGGTATTAAGCTAACTATTCAGCAAAACCGTGGCATTTTAGGTCAGACCTTCCTTGCTCAAGTTTCATATATGTGCGCTGAGCTCCATGTTACTGGCAAGGTTATCAGCATAAAACATCACTGGAGTTCAAAACAAGTGATGTGCAAAAAGGCTGCATCCCAACCAGATTGTTTTGATGATGGATAACTGGATCAAATAACTTTTTGTTACTACTGTTACCTATTTTGAAATACTGAAATCTGTTTGAAAAAGTGCATTTGGATTTGGCTAAATACATGCTGGATACTAGGCTTTCTCTGAAGACAACGGTCCTGGCACCAATATTTACTCACCTCTCTCTTGTGTAAACTACACATATGAGGCTATGCATTTCAAGATTTTTTGAGCTTTCAGTAGTTTTCAAGCTTCTCAGCATTATTTTCTTAGTTAAAGACGTATTAGGGAATTAAAACCAATATTTTTATCTTAGATATGAAGAATTCTTCCTACCAAACCAATTTGTATATGGTGGGGGGATTTTGTCACAAACAGAGGGGGCTGTTGAGTCATTGAAACAATCCTTACCATCTGAAAGGAAATAAACGATGATAAAGTCACAATGTAGGATGAGATATTTTTCTTCATAATTAATAATTTCTTTTCCCCTGAGCTTTGGCATTGTTTCATACTTACCTGTTTTACCAACTCACTGTTAATTTACAAAAAAAATGCTTAGATTAAAGCATTCCCCTTATGTTCAGAAATTTCCTTCTACTGTATGCATTTTTGGTTCTTTACTAATCACATTAATTTTTGAACTTTTTTTATGTCACACATAAAATTCAAACTTGGAACAGTATTTATACCAAAATACTTGTTTACCTAGAGGTAAGATGCATTTTACACTTTTCAGTCAATGACTGTAACAAGCCACCTGGTGGCAGTAGCCAATCAGTCAAGGTTTGCAAGTCGACTGCACAGAAACCTGCTTTGGTTTTGCATCTCTATTCTGACACAATAGCTGAAGTCCCTGCCCCATAGCTTTCTACCAAAATATGTATCCACTTTGACTTAAATAGATTTTTTTTTAAGTATGTCCTTGCTTATCTGAAACAAAATATTTAAGATTGGTTCCCTGATATCAATTTGAGATAGGTGTGTATAGGTGTTATGAGAAAATAACACACAACCTGTCACTTTTCTGAGAGTCTCCACTTATGCAGTGCACAACAAACATAAACTGATAAAGGACTTCAGTAAAATCATTTCACCCCGTCCAAGTGATGTGTGTCAGTGCTTTATCTGATGCGCACTAGCAAGTTTTATCTGAGAAAAGTATTGCATTATTAACTTTATTGAGTTTCATGTATTTTCTGACCATTATTGTGATGCTTTTTTCAATTATTGATTTTTTTAATATCAGCAAGATGTGATAAGTTTTTATTGTTCTGCTTTACAGGGAGCAAAGAGCTGCTGGCAATTGGCATTGACCTGTAAGTGTTTCAGTGTAAGGCACTTTAGACCTGATTACAGAATTCGTAATGTCAAGCTAAGATTAATTGAAATCTTGTACAACGTTCTCTCACACACTTAACAGTTTCTTTGCCAGCCAATCTCAATTCCATCTTTGCCCCTGGCTTTTTTTCTCTGCCCTTTCACTTGGATTAGGAACTCATTTTCCTACTCCTTTTCATCTCATCTCAGAAATCCTTTCACAGACAACCTGTTTCCATTTCTTCACCTTTTCTCAGCAGCTCCTAATTTGACTCCTGCATGGCTTCTAAATGCCATCTTTGTTTAGAGCCAGCACGTCTGCGGGTTTTGCAGCTGCTCTGGGTTCTGGGACTAGCAGTCCTGCTGGAGGGATGATGCACTGTTAGTTGTGGCAACATTCTAGTTAGTACATGCCCAGTGCCCTGTGGGGGAACCATGCAATGATGTTTCCATGGGAAGAGCTGCAGGGATTTTAGCTCTTACTTTACCAAGTCTCACCTAAATGTTTGCAGAGACTTTCAGAAGTTAACAAACTGGTAAGACCATAATAGAGCTGGTAAATGGCAAATCCAACATTGTAAGCAGTGAGAATAAGGGAGAGAAGATTGTTTCATACCAGTTTTCAAGTCCTGTAAGCAGCAATCCTTGATTGATGGGCACAGGGGAATACACAGCAAGGTGTAAAGGGACCCAGTCCAGACATGCTATGGAAAGTTGCCTCCTGCACAGTCAGGTTGGTACATGGGCAATTTGGAAGTTCCAAATTTTCTCAGAAGCAAACTATAAAAGCTGTTCTGTTGTATGAGACACTAATTCCTCCAGCTGAAATGGACAGCCAGTGCTTTGTGCAGAGGTAGGATACTCAAAAAATTTGGACAGCAGCAGCAGTTTGTCCCAAAATACAGCAGCAATTCCTAGGTCCTGGGTGTTCACACAGGAACTACTGCCCAGTTATGGGAAAACTACTTCTCATCAGTAATCCTGAACTTAAATTCATGGATAACAAAATGACCTGATGATATCCATGAGAGAAACACGAAGGACTTTTATTTTCTGGTAGCAGCATTTGGAGATGGTTCAACTGTAAATGTTGTTGTGCTCTGACTGCTGTATAGCAAAAGATTTGCCAGTCTGAATTCCAGCTTTGTAGCACTCTAGTGCAAACTACTCTTATATCATCTTCCTTGTTCTTCCTGCTCATGCTTAATATCTTTTAAAACAAATGCATACTAGCAAATATACTAACAAATATTTTCCTTCTGCAATATATTACACCATCTTAGCCTGTTCAAATCACTCTGGCTTGAATTCTGCCTGCACTGAAAGATTACAAAGCAGGACTACAGTCCCCAATATTAGCTTTCAGATAACATCATGTAATTATTTCTTTGTTTAAAAATCAGATGTCAAATATATAGAACAGAAAAGCAAAATCAGTTGGTTACCATTTGAACTCAAAGGCCTATCTATGTAAGATTTAAGGATTGTTATTTTAATGGACTGGGAAAATATTCATATTTATTCTCAGTATAGTTTGATATTTGCATTGAATTTTACAATTTTCTATTAAAAATTAAACTCTATTAAAAATTAACTTTCTATGGATATTGGAGCATTGATTGTTTGAGGCCACACAGTAAAAGAATGGCCAAACTGGAATTGAAAACAAACCCAAAATGTTAATCTTTGAAAGGTCAAACCAACACTGCCTTACATGAAAGGCCAGTAAGGACAAACTAAATAGGTTTGTGTCCTAGCCTCTCCATCTCACATGATTTCTTAAATAGACACTTTTATTCCAGCCTATCATTTATTCACTGCCAATCAGGCTATTGCAATCTGTTCAGCCATTTAGAAGGAACTTTTTAAAAAATGCTATAGGTGAATACGTCAATGTTTGCACTAATGTTTTCAGTCAATGCTAGATTCTAATATCCAAGAACACACCCAAATTTCTGCTAAGCATGTAACTGTCTAAGAAAGCACTTGTTTTCAGTCACTGCATAGCAAAGATCTAACTCAGAAAGGACTGCAGTTCAACCAAACAGCAGAGATACAGTTTTAAAGAAAAGGAACTATCTTTCAAGTTTGCATCTCTGGTTGAGAAATCCCCATTAGAAAACAAAAGCTAGACAGAAGACTCAACACCTCTTAAGTTTCTTAATCTTTGAACAATAACACAGTGTTAATTCATGAATTTATAGGGCATGAGTGTAAAGCATTGAGAAAAGATGTGCTCACTTTAAATTTTATAAAGCCTCATATTTCCTGTATGCAGGCCAAAAGAATCTTTTAATTTTAGTTAGATGTTCAGTTAAGTTCTCTCTGTGCTAGTTGACTTTTACTGTTGTTATTTGGAACTATTTTTCTGTTACTAAAAATAAAAAGCTACTGTCACCATGTACTTTACAGTGTGGGAACTTAGAGTACTTTTTACCCTTTAGAACAGGCATAAGCAATATGACATTAGTGAGATGTGACACCTAGTGAAAAGCTCCCCAAAGTGTACTGACACCACTACTAGGACAAAGCGTTCTGTAACACTGTGTTGCAAAACAGGAGGCAAGAAAAGAGGACCACCAGAAGGGTGTATGTTTGAAAATGCTGCAAAATTATTTCCTGATTACTAACATTGATGTGGTGTGTACTCTTATCTTGAAGAAACTATTGATCATTTCCTGCTGTGGTATATCATAATCACACACAGAGAAACTGCAAATTGAAGATAAAATGGCACTATGAAAACCACCCCTCAGATGCCAGTGTAGCAAATGCTCAGTTGGTGTTGGCTGTGTTCTAGACAAAAGTGCAATGCTCAAAGGTAGCACTTGTGCATTCATGTTTTGCTGGTGTGGTTTCCATATAGAGAAAAACTGCTCAATTTACATGTGGCAAATGAACACAGACCCAAAGTCTGTAAGGGATGAGCCAGCATAAGAGATGATGTCGATGGAGAAAGGATTAGAGAAGTCTGCTCTGTTCCTGATTACACTTCGTCAAGAGACCTGCAACATTCATTATCTTTGAAACAGTATTTTTTTTTTATATTGCCTTGAAGGCCAATGAAATTATACTGTTTCAATTATTAAGTGATTTCACCTACCTAGGAGACCTTTTTGCTGTGTAGTGAAACAAGTCCTTTATTTACACTGTTGACATCTAGTCTAGCTACACTCACAAATAATGTCAAAATAACTGGCTCAGGCTTGGTTTCCTAATGATTTTTGTCCAAGACACTAAAAAAAATTCTTTTTCATAAACCTGGGTACATTCCAAAATCTGTCTCAATGCATAGTACAGAGGAAATTGCCAGTGCAAACTTAGTAAGGGTAGCATGAGTTTCTGTAAGGAAATCAAACATTTTAAAACTTAGTAACAGGAGAGAAATTGCCTTCAATAATACCCTTTTGGTTCTCATCTTGCTTTTCACAAAGTATTCAACATGGACTTTAGAATAACTATTTATGCAAAGGACTTGGCTACATAGGCATTATTTGCTCTCCCTCCCTGAGAGCTGCTCTCTGTGTAAGCAGCTCATGAAATATCTAAATGCCAGACCATTTGCAGTATGTGACAGGACAACAGCAAGCCTGGAGGAAAAGACACTTGTGCAAGGCTCTGTGGCAGACCAACTGCAGTCACTTCAAGCTCTACTGAAGCTTGCAAAGGACCCTAGAGAAAAGATAGCCCACATCTCTCTCAATTACTTCTGTTGGTTTTGTTCCTATGACTTCCATAACTGTTGAAGCTTCTTGTATTTCCCATTCCTATGTTGTATCATCTTCCTTTCTGAGACATATCAATGCAGAGGAAACAGCCAGCATGCCAGGAGAGCCAGGGTTCTGCTAGGTACAAGTTTGTCCTGTATATGAATGCAGGCCAGCAAGCTGAGTAAAGAGTAAGGGGGCAGGAAAAGACAAAGGACAGTGGGAGAATTTTACTGGGCACTCAGGAAATAGCCATGTGAAATAACTCTGATTGTAAGTATCACATCTGAATCATATCTGAATGAGCCTTGATGAGGTGAATCTTGAGGGAACTGCACTCATAGGAGTGCTTTCCTTTTCCCCCCATTCTGGCTAGGAACCCTAACATATGTCAAGGGCATACAAGTTGACATATTCACACTAACATGAAAACCTTTCTCAACAATACCAAAAAACACTAACTGTAATGAGGAACAAACAGATTTCTAGCAATTTTCAGAAGGAGGAGCAAGTGAAAAAGAAAATAAAGGAGAAAAGCTACCAAATGATAAAAAACCTTCAGTTTGAAATGACTGGAAGTGTTTCCATGAATATCAAGACCTTTGGACTTCCCCTAAATGCACTGTAATTGGATGAACACCCTGCAGCAAAATACACTTATAAGAGTATGCATGAGATGGCCGGAAGTAAATGGTTAAGCATAAATTGTTTTGCAGACTCCTTCCAATTCCACAAAATATACCACCTTTGAGAAGAAGAAAAAAAGAAAAAACAAACTCAGTATAACACAGTGACTGTAAATTGAGAAGCACTTTTTTTTTATGTATTTCTAGGCAATAAAAATAGACTGACCTTCCAAAGCTGCACGGCTGACCTTTACACTGTGGTGCAGTTAATGACTTCGGTCGTGAGAGGCCTGGAGCAACTGTCCCAGGTGTTCTGCAATACAAAGCAATGGTAAGGGCAGTCTGGTGTCAGCAGTTCGTATGACACTATGTGCTGCAAAAGAAGGCGGCAGGGGCTGGGTTTGTTCTGGTGTTTGGGATTTTTTTAAAAACCATGCTACCTCTTGGTCAAAGACAGATCCACAGAGTTTGTAGTCTTGTCCACACACTATATATAGCACTTAAACTCTGGCTGACATCATGTTTTTTTCAGCAGCGCAGCCTATCAGGATGGAGCCGGCCGCCCGGCGCTGGGTGCCGGCCCTGAGGCAGCTGAGGGAACTCGGCGGAGCGGCGTTCCAGTCACGGCAAGGAGCGCCTGGGCCCAGAGGCATCAGCAGGGATACTCCAGGCAACCTCTAAAGCCAGCGAGCCCTCAGCGGAGTGCCCGGTAAACCGCACAGAGCTCCGGACTCAGGTGCCCGAGCCCCCAGGGCCACCTCTTGTGCCTGTGCGCACCAGCCGAGTGCGAAGGCGCTGGTGGGGCTGCGGCTGTAGAGGCTGAGACAGGAGACAGGAACCACCACGCCGCGCTGTCCGACAGCCCTGCCGGGCTGCAGGGCCCAGGCTAGCGGAGAGATCAGTCCGCTCGCTGCCGCAACAGCGCGGGCCACGGGTGGGAGCCCCTGAGGTACCCCTGAGGTATCTCTGGGAGAACCCTGGGGTAACCCTGAGGGAACCCTGGGGTACCCCTGAGGTATCCCTGGGATATCCCTGAGGTACCCTCTCCCCTCAGAGCGAGCTTCGCGGGCCCGCCAGCCGAGGGGCGGGACCGGGAGCTAAGGGGCGGGGTCGGTTCGGCGGGGCGGGGCCGAGAGCGGAAGAACGGGGCCGGGCAGGGCGGGGCCGGGGGCGGAGGGGCGGCATTGACAGGGCGGGATCAAGGCCGGAGGGGCTCCGGCCCTCCTGGTGGGGCCTAGAGCGGGAGGGTGGGACCTGATGGGGAGAGAACGAGAGAGGAGGGGCGGGGTAGTCCCGGCTCGGCCGCCCCGCAGCGCCGCTGGGGTGGGTCCTGGGCTCTCGCGGGAGCTGCGCCGGCGCCGCCCGTCTCCGAGCGCGGCCGCCGGGGATCCAATAAACTTTGTTTAAAAAAAGAAAAGGCAAGAAAAGGGCAGGAGAGGAGCGGTGCTGCCGCGGCAGCGGGCAAGTGCGTCACTGACCGCCGAACCAGCCCGGAGCGGCCGGTGCGGGCAGCTCCAGCCCCGGCTCCGCTCGGCCTCGGCAGCCGTCGCCCTCCGCGGGGAGCGGCGCCTCCGCCGCTCTGCGGGCCCGCTCGTGAGTATGGTGGAACGGCTGCGGTGGGCAGCGCTCCCCGCTGAGGGCGGCGGGGCGGCCGTGAGGGGCCTGGCGGGGCACGCCGGCAGCGCCGGGGCGAAGAGTGACAGGTGTCAGGCTCCCCCTCCCCGGGGGCACTCCTGCAGCTCTGGCTGCGGGCCGGGCCGCGCTGAGGGACGGGAGCTGCTCCGGGGTGCTGCCGGCGGCGGTCCCCGACCGGGGCAGGGCTGGGCGCTGCCTGACAGCTCGTCCCGTACCCGCCTCCCCTCCGCCCTGCCCTGCAGTGCCGTGTCTCCGCGCTTCCCCGGGACCGGGGAACATGTAAGCGCCGCCGGCGGAGTGAGGCGCTCCTGAGCGGCCGCGTCCTGCTGGGGTGTCCGCTGACCCGCGGGGTTTTGTCTGTGTTCCTTCACGGCAGGGCTCGCCTCTCCCTCCCCGCACTGAGGGTCCCGGCGCGGCGGGAGCGCCGGACGGGCGGCTGCAGCCATGCCGGGCGGTAAGGAGACGCGCCTGCTGCACCTCGACGAGATGGAGAAGCTGGACAAGACCCTCTTCAGGCTGGAGCAGGGTAGGGCGATGTGCTGGGGCCGGGTGAGAAGGAAATGACCGGGACCTTGTCATCTTCTTTGGATGGTAGTGGAAAGAGAGCTCAGCCTGAAGTGGTGGGGTTTTGGGGGTGTGCGGGGGATCTTGTTTGGGTTTGGTTGTGGGTTGGTTTGTTTTGTTTTGTTTCCACTGCAGAGCTCTGTGGGCTCCACACACGGTTTAGCCTGACTTGTTAAACTCTTGAGAACTGAAGAGCAGATTTGCTAAGAGCCATCAGTCTTCATGGGACTGAAGTGCAAAGCATTTTTTAGACAGGCCTTGTCCTTCTCCTTTTATAGCCTGTACTTCAGTGACCTGAAAAAGTCCTCATAAGTCAAGGTCTCCAGTGCTTATCTTCTTACGCAGCACCCCATGTTTTAATATTATAATTTTGAAATCTATCAGTAATACTAGCATTTTGCAAAGTCTGCAGGTTTGAGGTAGTGTTTCAGAATATAAGCTCTTTAGCAACTCCTAAATCTTGTTATCAGATTTGTTATATTATTAGAGGTATGTATCCTGCTGCATACTTCTAAGAACTTAATGTTATTTCTCCCTGAGATTGTTTTTAAGTCTATTTGTACAAAAAACTCCAAAAACAAAAACTATCCCCTAATTGGTCTACTGTTATGCTGGTCAGCAAATTTAGACTATAAAACTAATGCCCATGTCTTCAAAAAACATTTCTAACAGTGCAACAATTTTTATTAAGAGTTTTTGTGGATTTTATTACAGTGTGTTACTAATCTAGGAATGTAGAGGAGTAAGATTTTGATTCTCGAGAATAAAAATTTTCTTCAACTATATTGATTCAAAAACCTTCTAACCAGCCTAATGTAAGAAAATATCAGCAGTGAAGAAGTGCAGAGTTGATTCTAACTTCTGTTTTTAACTTACCCATCCAGTTGTGTCAATTTTCTTGAAAGGAGGGAAGCAAAAGTGCATGGCTGTCAAACATTCAAAGTGCCTGTGCTGGTAGCAGTTCTGAGAGGGCATAGCTAATTTTGAGCACGGCGTTCCTGATGTCAGTATAACTCTTAGAGGAAATAAGATATCAATGGCATATATCCCTGTGCTCTAATTTTAGTAATCCTTGCAACAAAATGTCAGGCAAGTACTAAGGAGACTGTACTTAACCTTCCAAAAGTGGTTTTATACATGTATATATTGCATTCAAACAAGCTTCATTTTACCTAAGAGACATTCAGATCTGAAAACAGCTGCTTTGCCTGGTTGTTTTTGGTGCAGTGATGATTTTGTTAATAGGAGAAATACAAAGTTGGATAACACATTTAAATGTATTCAGACGTTGAATTCTGGTATTGGAGTCCCCATGATTTTACTTAATAGGCAAGTGGGTTTTTTCAGCTTAAGGTATTGGAACTTGGTGTCCAGAATTTTTTATACTCTCTGATTCATTATCTGTGTACTAATAATTTTCTCTTTTTTTTTGGCAAGAACTCAAGTTTAGTTTATTCCCAGTTTTGTAGACTGCTAGGGCTAGTAGGTGATTTACTACACTTAACAACGTGACTGGCACGTACTAAGAACTTACATCTGTTTCATTTCCTTGAAAGAACCCTGTAATTAGTCACTTGTGATGGTGACCCTCATGCAAGTGGAAACCTTTTCTAAAACCTCCTGACTAAACAGAATTTTTTACGTCTAACTCAGTAGAGTACATATTCCTTTAGGTTCTGAGTTTTTAACATTTTTTCTCATTATCACAGGTATCTTAAGCTTAAGCATAAGCCTCTTTCTATGTCTGTGTGACCTGCAGCACATATACAAGACTCCCTTTGGGTTGCTGAGATCTCTGAAAGTTTAACAATTTGTGTATTGTAGATCACACACAAATATTTATAATTTTTTAGTTAAAAGCATAAGGAATTAATTTGTTCAGTAAACTCTCAATGAATAATGAAGTTGTTTAAAATATTTTTTGATTTTAAATCTGTTCTGATTTTTTTCTGACATTTTCTTGGGTCAGCCTACTATATAGATTTGTATAACTTAAAGACTGCATAATCCAAAATCTATGTAAAATTGTATGTAGTCAGATGATCATGGTGTTTTGCTGTATTTTGTTTTCAAAACTTTCTATATAGCCAAGAGAAACAAATTGGAAAGAACATGAATAGTGCCATGTAAGTAAAGGAAAAAGGATATATGTAAAGTATGCAAAGAACAATGTTAGGACAAAGGAAGGGAGAGATTATGCATTTTTGAGTGCCACAGAATAGGAAAGGTTTAAACCTATTAGAGAATGTGCATAGCTGAGCAGTGAAGATGGTGAAGGGCCTTGAGGAGAAGCTGTCTGAGGAGTGGCTGAGGTCACTTGGTCTGTTCAGCCTGGAGGAGAAGAGACAGAGGTGAGACCTCATTGCTGTCTGCAGTTTCCTTGTGAGGGGCAGACACCGATCTCTTCTCTGTGGTGACCGGTGACAGGACCCAAGGGAACAGCATGGAGCTGTGCCAAGGGAGGTTTAGGCTGGATATCAGAAAAGGTTCTTCACCCAAGAGGGTGTTTGAGCACTGAAACAGGCTTCCCAGGGAAGTGGTCACAGCACCAAGCTGACAGAGTTGAAGAAGCATTTGATCAATGCCCTCAGGCACATGGTGTGACTCTTGGAGAGTTCTGTGCAGGGCCAGGAGCTGAACTTGAGTGGTCCTTGTGAGTGCCTTCCAGCTCAGGATATTCTATGATTCTATGCTGTAGAAATATGTAATTCTGCTGAAATTCTGGGCAGATATGATCCTGTTATTAACATAGTAACAATTAGGAATTGTAGCAAGAGACTAGAAATACATAGTCCTCCTCCTCAAGTGATTTTACCTTTTCTCTTTTTCTTTTTTCTTGAGGTTTTGAGCTACAATTCCGATTGGGCCCAACTCTTCAGGGCAAGTCTGTTACTGTGTACACAAATTATCCAGCTTCTGGAGAAGTATTTGATCGCCACAAGTTTAGGACACTATCGTGGCACAATCCCACAGGTAAAGAAGATGACTCTGACAAGTACTGCAAGTTGGATCTCCAAATTTCGGGGTCATACCAGTATTACTTTAGTCTTGGGTAAGTGAAATTTGTATGCCTGCAGCCAAACGCAGTCTGCTCCCTTGGTCTACATCTTAAACTGAAAAAAACCCTTTATTCCCATGTCTTTTTCGAATTGCAACCATGGGACCAATTAGAATCCACCAATGAAAGACAGTGACTGGTGGTTATATATAGTACTTTCTGATACAGAGATATTCTGGAGAACATACAGAACCTAGCTGATCAACTTTCTGTGAATGTTGGAGAAGCAATCTATTTTTACAAGTTTTCAAATTCATCAGCATTCTGAGTATTTATATTATTATTTTGTACTTTCTTTATTGACTTTGAGGGTTGTTTTCTGTCTGGCATAGGGGTTCTGGCATTCTTTACTTGGATCCTTTGTCTTTTCTTTTAGTGGAACAACTGCAGAAGAGAATGCCACTATCTGTGATTGCTAGTCTGGTATTTTGTTTCTGGAAGATGAGTGGTTAAATTCTTCCAGGCTTAGGACATTTAGTGCGGGTACTTTTCCTGGGCATGGGGCTCAAAATGTAGATCTACATGTAATAGATGGGCAGTCATTCTTTCTGTGTTTCCATATGCCAAAAGGAGGAACCAGTACTCCATTTCAGAAAATAGCAAAGGTATCTCATGTTTCCAGAATTTTAAGCTCTGTATCCCATTAATATTCTTTAAGTCTGGTAGGGAGATGATGCCTAAGGGATGAACATTTCAGTGTTTACTCTTTTCTTCCTGTGTCATGCCATCCTGTTGCCCTTCTCCCTCCAGCCACTCTACTGGGCTACTGTGTTTCTGAAAACCTATGCTGTTTGAATTGTCTCTCTGAAACTGGCCAAATGGTGCAATGTGTGTTAATTATACCAGTGAAAATTTGTTTTTTCCTAGAAATGAAAAAAGTGGTGGAGGTTACATAGTTGTGGATCCCATTTTGCATGTTGGAGCTGATAATCATGTACTGCCTTTGGATTGTGTTACGCTCCAGACATACCTTGCCAAGTGTCTGGGACCATTTCATGAATGGGAAGATAGGCTTAAAGTGGCAAAAGAAACAGGTAATGCTAATACACATATTCAAGGGTAGAAGTTTTTGTCTTATGATCAACAACCAAAGTTATATGGAAGATCTTCGGTGTAAACAATTCATAGATTCTTTGTTGATGATATATTTTCTACTACATTCAATTTTGTTAACTGATTATGTCAATGAATTGATTAAAGTGTTGGCAGAGGGGCAAAAATTCAGGGATTTCTGAATGTGGGAAAGCACTTATTTCATTGTTTTCATTTCAGATAGACTTGGAAGTTTGTAGAACTGACAGAGTGATTTTTAAAGCTTGTGTTACATAGAATTTCAAGGGGAAGATTCAGATTAATTTACATTGGTTATTCCAAACACTAGCTCTAAGTAATTAAGTGCAGCTTACTATGCTTCTTTCAGTTAACTTTGATTTTTTTTTTTCTCATTAAATAAATGGGTTTTTATTACATAGGTTACAACATGATTCATTTTACGCCACTACAGAAGCTTGGACTATCTAGATCATGTTATTCACTGGCTGACCAGTTAGAAGTAAATCCTGAATTTTCAAACCATAATAAAAAGTGCACTTGGAGCGATATTGGAGCACTTGTGGAGAAATTGAAAAATGAATGGAATATGCTTTGCATCACAGATGTAGTCTACAATCATACTGGTATGATTTTTGTGTGTTAATAACCAGATTGGTCCTGTAATTATATTTCATTTTTTCCTTTAACTTTTCCCTCTTGTGAACCCATTTTTAGTAGCTGTTTTAAACAATGTAGTTTTGTCTTTGAGTCTCTCAAATCCAGGACAACTCCTTGCAATTATAACTGATACATCTCTTTAACAGCTATAAAAGAACTTAGTATTGCTCCTGAAAGAGTGAGGAGAGCCCTTCTTAAAAATAACTAATAAGCTGTGTATCTGTATTTATGTAGTATGCCTATCTTCATGATCTGTGGTGTGCAGTTCCCACATATTTGAACAGAGTCTGTATTATGAATTGTTTGATGATATAAACTGAGTACTTTCTGGTTAAACAGGGTGTTATACTTGTAGCTGCTTAAAAGTAACTGCTCTAATTTGGGTTTAACAGCGGGCTAGAAACAGAGCTGGGACAAGAAGGTAGGATTAAATAATGGGGAAAATGTTACAGCTGAGTCTGTGGGGAAAGAAAATAGAGCTTTGTATGTGAGGCAGGGTTTTTTTAAGCATAGATATGTTAATACATCAAAGGTGTTACTTTTCTTAATTGTATGAGGGACAGTGGATTTTCTTCTGTTTGATCTGATGAAATTTAAATTGTAATACTTAATTTGTAATTTTGTTGATTATTTGGATAGTGAATTTTCTTTGTTTATAATGCAGTTGTTACTGCATACTGTAGGCCTAAAGATCATAATTACCATGCTCATAGCAGAGACTACAACAAAGGGTTATGTAGATTGATGTCTTTTGAGGCTCAAAAATGCCTAAACATAAATAATTTGTGAATTTCAAGCTTTATTTGCTTTAGTTCTTTGGTGTTGTCTGCTACCAAACATTCTTGTCCGATCAGTCTGCAACACAGTGCTTTCCCTGTCTTTTTGTTGAGAAGTTACTAATTATAGTTGCTGAGGGAATCAAGCTTTTAAACATCCTCCCACTTCTGGATAAAAAAATTTCTTACACTTTTCAACTAGAAGTCTAGTTTCTCTTCCAGATGCTTGAGAGCCTCTCATTTTTTAACAGTGTATATTTGCATGCTACTGAGGAGAATGTTTTTTGATGGGCAGAAAGATCTAACTGTAATGATTACACATCAGAATATATTTGAGAAGGAAAATGTCATATTATTTGGCTACATTTGTAGAACTTTTTCAGGTTACATTTAGAGTTAAAGTAACCTTCACTGGGATGGATGACTCAACATTTGTACTATGGTAAAAAGATGTTTGAAGTGTCCTCTAAGAGGATAGAAATATTCAGATGATTGTGGTTTGTAGATCATTAAGCACGGTATCCTTGCTGGCTTTGTTGCCTGTCATGACCCCTGGAGCTTACCATGGTTCTATCTGTTGGTAGTTTCTGCTTTCTAGTGTAGACCATTGTGAGAAAATGGCATTGCTTCCCCTCTGCCCCTGTGGGAGCCAGGCAGCATCACCTGCAGGATCAGGCATTAAGCTGAGGTGTTTGGCATTCACTCTGGAGTGAAACCCACACTCTGGCCACAGCAGGGAACGGTGGGAGTCAGCTCTGGATGTCCCTGTGAGGCTCTAATGAAAGGCAGCATCTGTGGCCCAACTTGAAAAGTGAAGTCATGTGCTGATGTGAAATGTCCCTGAGCCTTTGGCATCTTTGCAGGAGTATCACAGATAAACTTGCAAACCCTCTCTGGTAACTGGGTATATTCAAAGAAGAAATATGTTCACATTTACTTTTCAACAGGAGATAGAAGAAAGACAGTTGGAGATTTTTTCTTCTCAGAGTTTTCCATGGCTGTAATAAATTGTATCAAGTAGTAAAAATAAAGTGAAGTTAATTATGTATTCCTTTTCTTTCACAAGAGGCTACTATTGTAAGATTGCAATATTGAGTAAATCTTGCTTTCAAGTGCTTAGTCATATCAAACACCACCTTTTCCCAGCTTTATAAAGGGTAAAAAAAAGACATCTTGGGCCATGAGCATCACAGTTAAATATTAGGTTTATGTTTAACTTATGTAAAAATGAGTTAGTCACTTAAGAAAATCGTTTCAGATTTTTCTAAGAATGTAATGAAATTTAGAAAGTTTTCTGTAATTCCTCATCTTGGTATTTCCATATTCCTATACTACTTTATTCTATGTGCATACTCTTTACTATAGTTATTTTCTTCTTAGCTGTAGCAAGTGTTATCACCAGTGATGTTTTGAATAATTTTTCTTCTGCGGAGTTAGCTTTCTCCTGGTGTTACATTGTGAATCACTGGAGCTTACCTTCTGATCAGGGAACATCCTTCTGTTCTGTACCAGAATTAATGGTACAAACCAGAAGGATGACTTTTGACTTGTTTTTTTTTTTTTTTTTTTAATGCAATCCTTTAGGTTTAATTTATGCGTTGTCTTTTTGGAATTAATTGTATTTACTTATGAAATTCCTTTATAGTAAATTAAAGTTCTTGTTAGAAGAACAGAACAAGCTGGTTTTGCTTTCTGGAGAGTAAATTTTTTTCAGAAGTAGTAAATGATAAAGAAGAAAAGAGCAGGAAGGAATGATCTGTTTGACACGGAACAGCCTTTAACAGCCTAAGTTTAATATTGCTTTACATAACTTTAAAACATGGTAGGTTTAGTGGTAGGTTCTGTTTAAACCTTGTATTTAAAGGATTTTAATTTCCACAAGTGGTTTGACCTTATAATGATGGGATTTTGCTGTATCTTGAGATACAATGTAAAAGGGTGCTCAGAAGAGCTGTTCACACTATAGACTGAGGTAGTACATCTTTTCTCTTTGACATTTTGTTTTAACTTCTTTGAACTAGGAAAACTTGGGATTTTAAATATTATTTGTTCTGCTCCAATTCTGGATGTATTAGTGACTCCTCATGTTTTTAATATAATAATTTGTTATATATATGTGTCCCGTGTGTGAAGTATTACTCCTATTTTTCTCAGCTTTTCTGAAAACCTATTTTTTGTTCTTAGGCATTCTGTGGGGTTTTATTTTTATTTTTATAACTTTTATAATTTAGTTTTTCAGTTCAAAATACTAATTCAGAAGAATACATGAAGTGTATTTTCAATTAAACAGTGTTGCAAAAGAGTTGCAAAAATAGAAAGAAATTAACTCTTGGATTCTTTTTCCTTGTCATACTTCCAAAATCAAAATTCTGTGTTATGTATTTACCTGCACTGCTGCATGCATGCATGCTGTCTGTATTAGAATACTATACCTGTGTTCTAGTGAAGGCTCCTTACCTTCTCCGAGTTAATTTTTAATGTTCAGCATATCTTCTGGTGCTTGTTGATGCTGCAGGGAAAGCTTGGCAAATAGACACAGAGTGTAGTGTTTGGCCTGAATGAGTGTTCCATTTGCATGCCTCAGACAGTGCACTCCTCTTGCTGTGTAAGACTCAGCAACGTTGCTTCCTACAACTCAGCTTCTTTCTATGGACACAAGTGTCACAGCTAATCCTTTCTTAAAGGCCCATTTAACTATATTTGCATTAATTGTGTGTGTGTGTGTGCACTCTTCCTCCCTGGCTGTGTGTGGCATCTTGACAGGAGGAAGAATATTAAAAAATAAACAACTTGTATTATAAGTTTGGGACCTATGTTTGGCTTTCAACACTCAAAGAATATCAGTATCTTCCATTCAGTAATTGATGTATTTCTTGGAACAAAAATTTGATTTTTTTTTTTGTGTTTTAGAATTGGTGATACTATTGTATATTTTTATGTAACTAACAAAAAGTTTTCCTACAGTCTCTGCAGCTGTATTTTTGATCAAAAAAAGTCAATCAGTAAGAACATTTCCACACAAGATATGATTTTCTGTTGACATGAGAAACTTTAGTTGAAGTGTGAATGAACTGTATGTGCTTTAGTACCTCAGCTTCTTGGTGTTAAGATGTTTACAAAATACAATGAAGGGTTCAGCTGATGTATTTACATTTTTGTTTGCGTTTTTTCTCCTTCCCTTTCTTTACTAAGCTACTAACAGTGAATGGCTCAGGATGCATCCAGAGTGTGGCTATAACCTTGTAAATTCTCCTCACCTGAAGCCAGCTTGGATCCTGGACAGAGCTCTGTGGCATTTGACTGGTATGGTGGCTGATGGAAAATGTATTGCCAAAGGGGTCCCTCCCTTGATTGAAAATGATCAGCACTTGAATGTAAGTGAATGAGAACTAAGTTCATAATCTAATGAACTGCATAAGTAGCTGAATAAACCTTTAATATTTCTAGTGTTGTGGAAATGCACAAAAAATAGTGTATACCTTGCAGATATATTTAGTGAAATAAGCTCTTACTCCCCCCTTTTTTAAAAAACTTTTCTTAATTATATTGACAAACAACCTTAGTAAGTAATGCAATTTTTATTTTTACAGTGTTTACGTAAAATAATTTATGAAGATATATATCCAAAAATTAAACTGTGGGAATTTTTCCAAGTGGATGTTAACAAAGCTGTGCAGCAATTTAAAACCCTTCTAACTCAAGGTAAAGGAAGATTTTGTTGCTGAAGCATGTGAGTTATATACCTAAAGTTCAAGAGACATAGGTAGATCTGAGAGTCAGACAGAAGACAAGAAAATGGTTTTTTTTTACTATGTGAGACACCCACTGTGCTGATTTAAGCATACAAGGAAAGCATATAAGCATTTAAGCATGTAAGGGCTAGGAAAATCTTTAAAGAGTTCTACCCCTTCAATGCTTTCATCCACCCACATCTTGGTTATGCTAGAATTATAAAAGTTGTTTGTCTTTTAAATGTAATTCCTGATTTTACTTGGAGTACTCTTTTTTTTTTTTTTTTTGTTCTCAGGCAAAATGGGCACTAAATCTGATCCAAATCAACATCTTCAAATACTTCAGGACCCTGATTATAGACGATTTGGCTGTACTGTAGATATGAACATCGCACTGGCAACGTTCATACCACACAGGTACCGTGTTACTAATTGCAAGTTAAAATCTAAGTGAAGCTAAATTTATTAAGCCAAAAATGACATTCTTTTCAGACATGAGGAAAAATTAATTTTTGGTTCCTTATAGTAATTTATCCTGTATGTTTTTAAAATATATTTTCTAATTTTTCTCTGTTTTAATGTCCTCCTGATAAGCAATGGACCAGCTGCAATAGAAGAATGTTGTAACTGGTTTCGCAAGAGGATTGAGGAGCTAAATGCTGAGCAACACAGACAAACTAGTCACCATCAAGAACAGGTGTTGAAATTACTGTTTTAATGCTGAATTGTTTAAAATTGCAAATAAATGCAGCCATTTCAATAATGCATAATTCAATTACTTCCAGGCTGTCAATTGCCTTGTGGGGACTGTGGTTTATGAACGAATCGCTTGTAATGGTCCTAAGCTGGGACCTATCACTAGAAAACATCCCTTGGTTACCAGGTATATACATGTTCTCTTGTTTGTTTAGAAACTATTAGAATCTATCTAGTTCAAAGTTCAATAAAAGTTTATATTTATATGTAGAAATATATGTTTTCTTTCACATGGACAAATGCCACTTAGCAAATTGACAGACAGGGTTTTTTTAAACCACAGCGGTAACTATTTCATAAACAAATGTGATCAGAAAGCATGAGACAATACTCAGATCACATCAAAACCTTACATAGTGCAAATTGCTGTTGTAGGTGGAAGAGGAGTGGAACTAGGAAAGTTTACACCTTTCACGTTTTATGTTCTTGATGCCACTCATATCTAAAGAGCTACGGCTTTAATCTTACATTACCAGCTGACACCAAGATAGTGGCAACATCTGTTCTTGCTCCTTCAAAGCTTCCTTCAAAATAGAAAACTCTCCATCATTTATGCAAGTTGCTCTCTTTTTTATCTGTATTATGTACAAGCCAGTTCATAGCAGATATTTAATTTCAAAGACAATGAATTGCAGCTTAGGTTACCATATGTGTTTGGTGCTTGTCTCTTTGTTTTCTCTTTTAATTGCCTGTCTATTCCGTAGGTATTTTACATATCCATTCAAAGAGCTGACTGTGGAGGAAGAAGAAACTATGATACATCAGCCAGATAAAGCTTGTTATTTCATGGCTCATAATGGCTGGGTTATGGGAGATGATCCTCTTAGAAACTTCGCAGAGCCAGGTTTGTAAAAGAAATTTGCATTCTTACAACCCATTTAATATTCTTGCCAAAAGCAAAAAGGATTTTATTTAATCTGTCTTTTTTCCAGATGTATTCCTATGAAGCAGCAGAATAGCAGATACTAAGCTTATAGCACTTTAATTTCCCATTCAGCATACAGATGAACTATAAGAACTGGAATTTGAGGTACAGTTTTACAAGATTTGAGAGGAAAATACCAGCTTTCTGCCACTGAAATGGGGACGTCCTGCCTCCCCACTTTTGTCATTGTCTTTGTTGCTTACTTTGTACTTTGTTCCAACACCAGTGCTTGTTGGCATTTCCATGAGACAATGACAGTGTGGCAGAAAAACTAATGCAATGAAAAGGTGAATAGTATTTTACTGCATTAGTGAGCAAAAACTGGATCCTTGAAAAGTCCACTGAGTGGCAGTCAGGCAGTAAAGAGATGACCCAGTTAATCCAAATTAAGTATGCAGATTACTTGTGAAGGTAAAATAGGGCATGAAATCACCATGCACTAAAATATTGCATTCTAACTCTTTTGGGGACAGTGTTGATATCCAATAAAAGCAAAAAAAAGCTTGTGTTCAGAGTAGCCATTCACCTGGTAAATTAAATGAAACAAAGGCTTACTTAATTGTAATTAAAAACCATCTGTAAGTTTGAGTCTGCTTTACAAGCTAATCTGATGATACTTCAGTGATCTGCAGTTAGAAAACATTTAACTAAAAGAAATCTACACCCCTTTCACTAAATTTTTATTTACTTTTCTTTTTCCTTCTCAAGGATTGATATAATATATGGTTCAAGAGTGTTTTTTGTTCAGTTGCCTTCTGCTCTTTCTTCTATGCCAACTTTTGTGGGTTTTTTTTCCTCTCAGTCACTGGCTTTCCATTACTGAGGTTTCTCTCGTAACCCTGCTACAGGTTTATGAGTGTTTTATATTTGTGTTATGCCTTTGTTTTATGTCACACGTTATTTCAACTGAGAACACAATGTGAAAATGTGGTACAGAAAGGCACAATAAAGGAATTGCAAAAGAAATGCAGCCAGTTCTCTAAATGATCCTTTGAAAAAATAACAGTGTACATCCAAAGACCGTTTTTTGTCCATCTGGCTGTGCTGCTATTAGTGAAGAAAAGGGTTGGCTGCACTTACGTGAATGTTTTGGGAATTTGTGGTAATTTACAGTTTCTGTTTGTTACTGGCTTTGGAAATCCATCGCAGTCTGCTGATAATAGAAGATAAAATTGTAAATTGTGGCTGACAGATTATACTAACACAGTGAGATTATTTTTTGAATTTGGCCAGTGTGAAAAACAAAACTACTATTTTTGTAGTTTGTTGGATGCTTTTTTCTTTTTCTGAAGAACAGTTTTTATACTATTTTGAAGAATTAAAATTGAAGGAATTTTATTTCAATCTGAGGACTTGTTTCAGTATCACTATAGAAGCTAAATGTTCCCATGGAAGAGTGTGAAGTTATATATCAGTGTAGTGTATATTGATTTTTGAGTTGGTATGGTTTTTCTTTAAACTTTTGCTGTTTATTACAGTGTTTTTTGCTCTCCAGTAGTAGAAAATAAAATGCCACATTTTCATTTTGGTGCACATTCTATTATATATATATTTATATGCACTAAAGTGAATTTATTTCCTTTACAGGTTCAAATGTGTACTTGAGAAGAGAGCTCATTTGTTGGGGAGACAGTGTGAAACTGCGTTATGGTAATAAACCTGAAGACTGCCCATACCTCTGGGCACATATGAAAAAATACACTGAAATCACTGCCAAATATTTCCATGGTGTTCGTCTGGACAACTGTCACTCAACACCTATTCATGTAGCTGAGGTATGCAAAATTCAGCTTGTTTATTATAAAGCAGCTTCCTCTCTGTGAAATAGATCCTGCAGATTTCACAGCAGCAGTGCAGCACTTGCGTGGCAGAGTTTAGGTGGGAATGAATCTTCATCATAGCATCAAAGCAAGGTTTCTTGTCTGGTGATGTTCAGAGATGGTTTCAGCTACGTTAAACAGTAGAGTAGTGTAGCTGTTGTATCTTTTGCTTCTCTACTTAGCTGAAATACTGTGGATGTGGATGGGCCTGGCTAACTTTTCCCTCACTGAGCTGTGGATGTAGTGCAATGACTGCCAATATTTTACTATTGCTAAATTAAACAGGAAGTGTTTCACTTCACAGAATTTAAAAGCTGGTAATCAACTCCTGCAAAAAGTTTGGTCTGGCAGGTGTATTGCTAAGACTAGTGCTTCTTGTTTCCCAGGGAGCTGACTACATCCAGAAGTTGTCCTTGCCTAGTAGATTAGATTGAAATATGTTCGGAGTAGTGCAGCTTGTTAGTGCTTGCTCTCAACTTTGTAACAGAGTTTACCTAAATCTATGAAGAGCTCTCTAAAACAAGTTGATTTGTCCATACAAGTTGTAAGGAGCTCCTAAATGCAGCCCTTTCAAAACTTCTGCCATTCTTTTGTTTAGTGTTACTATTTTTGGAATGGTAACTGCAAAGGCTTAAGCTGAAGTGCTGCTCAGTTCAATAGGTATCTCTTTTATCCAGTCTTTGCTAGTGTATGTTTAAAGATGTTGTTTTAAAACAAAGTAGTAGTTAGCCTAAAGTCAACAGAAAAGTTCCTAGAATTACTTAATCCATAAGTAATACCTGTAAAATATAACCATGGTTTTCTGAACCTCCATGTTATCAATATTTTTAATGTGCTTTATATATGAATGATTCATTTCTGTTCTGTTAACATTCATGTTAATGTTTGTGTATACATAGCTGACAGTGGATGTCTTGCATTAAAAATGTATTATGATCTATAGGAGATGCTAGCAACAGCCAGATCAGTCAGACCTAATCTTTATGTGATAGCTGAACTCTTCACGGGCAGTGAGTACATTGACAATGTTTTTGTCAACCGCCTGGGAATTACCAGCCTGATTAGAGGTACAATAAGCAGTTGAAAATTATGTAGGATTGTCGTGTATGGTTTGGAGTTTTAAATGTGAAACTAACATTGGTATGCTTTTTTATTTTTCTTACATATTCATGTCCTTTGCTTATGCAATTACCTTTTCTTCTTCATGTTTAACTTCTCTTGTGTCGTATGCTAATTCTTGGTTTTGCTTATGTTTGTGTGTCCTCTTCTGTGTAACAACTTGTTTTGTTCCTTAATTTTGGCTTTCTGTTTATCTTTGCTGCATGGCATTTTCCTATTGTCCAATCCCTGCCTAGCTTTGAAACTTGTCCTTTTTTGTATCTACCTTTCCCCTTTCTGTGGCTTTTTTGGCTGTGCTTTTTGCAGTACATGCTGGACACAGCTAGAAAATTGCGAGCCGATTTGTATGTAGTGGCTGAACTGTTCACAGGAAATGAGGAGCTGGACAATATCTTTGTGAATAGGCTGGGCATTACCTCCTTAATAAGAGGTAGGCTTGCTGCGTGTGTGGTCTCTTTCCAACGAGAGATTATAGATGACATGCTTTTTCCAAGAAAAAGTTTTCTACTGGATTATGCACTTTAAATTTCTTACTCCATATAATCAGAAGTACAGGTTCTGTGTTGTGGCTTTTTTGATACTTGGCAAAAAATACAGTACTAGCCATAAAATAAGACCTCCTTTGTTAGTTTACAGAAGGTTAAATATTTCACTCTTGGTCTAGTGAAGGAAAAAAGAAGTTGTAGCACAATTCTGCTATGTAAGTCCTGCATCATGTCTGATTTTTGTTGCATGAGTTTTTTAAAGCCTGTGAGAAATAGTTTGATCTCTGCTTTATCCTGTTTTTGCCATTAGTTTTCTGTTCCTTAATACGTTATAGTAAATTGAATATTCCAAGGATGTGTTTCCACACTGGAGGATATAGCTATATGTGTTTGATTTTTTGGATTGAGCACACTGAAATAACAACTTCTAAATGCCACATTAACACCTTTGTGCTGCTGTCCTGTGTGGTAGTTATTGTTATGCAAACACTTAGGTGTTCTGTTCTTTAGAGGCCATGACTGCCTACAATAGCCATGAAGAGGGGAGGTTGGTCTATCGCTTTGGAGGTGAGCCTGTCGGATCCTTCGTTCAGCCCCGTTTGAGGCCTTTGATGCCAGCTATTGCTCATGCACTATTTATGGATATTACACATGATAATGAATGTCCAATTCAGGTGAGCACTTAAACAAAACAAAATATTTTACCTTTAATGTTTTCTGAAGTGATATTTCTGAACTGTGGGAGGGCTTGGTGCAATCTGAATATCCTGAACAATATTTAAAACAAATGCAATTCAGTTCAAGCTTTCATGCACAGAAAAAAAATTGTAATATCCTCTGACATTCAAGATTTTGTCTTTCAAGGGGAGAAGTATATAAAGTAAGTAAATAAGCTGGTTTGTCTTTTATCCAGCTGCTGTAAGTGTTTCTGTCTCTGCTTGTTGACCCGTTCTCCTGAGCTTGTTTACAGGAAGGAATGAGAGAGAGTGGTGGGCAGGGAGTGCTTATTTTGATGATTTTTCTGAAGTTGCTTTTCTTATTTTATTTGTAGAAATTTTCTCCAATAGTTGTATTGTAATTGAGGAAATGATTACCATAGGATTAGCACTTCCTTTGTTAAATTGAATGTATCTTCTGTATGCTGGATTGGGAGGACTGAATTTTCCTGGTTTCACTATTTATTACCTATATATTTTTGATGCAGCACCGATCTGCATATGATGCTCTGCCTAGTGCAATGATTGTTTCCATGGCATGCTGTGCTACAGGAAGTACCAAAGGCTATGATGAGCTAGTACCACACCAGGTGCGTGTCTCCAGTTCAACTCCTAAGCTACCTTTAAAAGTACCTTCTATTCCCATCCTAAAACACTTATTTTAATGTTGTTTCTTTGAAATTCCGAGCAGTTTGCTATCTGGCATTACTTCAGATTGTCCAGCTTCATATGAAATTTGAATTTATTATACAGTTCAGACCTCAAGGTGTGGTAGTTCTTATTTCCCAGAGTAATTCATATTTGCTTAAATTTGTTTCTTTGCAGATCTCTGTAGTATCTGAAGAAAGGTTTTATGCAAAATGGAATCCAGCAGCACATCTGACCTCTGGTGAAGTTAATTTCCAAACAGGAATTCTGGCAGGAAGGTTGGCCATAAACAGGCTGCATCAAGAGCTGGGGGCTAAAGGCTTTAATCAGGCAAGAAGTGAGGGTAACACTGCGATTTCTTGCTCTGTGTGCTCTGAGTGAGCACAGTTGCAATGTTATGTCTTTTCTAGGTGTATGTAGATCAAGTTGATGAAGATATAGTTGCAGTGACAAGACACTGCCCTAACACACACCAATCTGTTGTGGCTGTGTGTCGAACTGCCTTCAGGGATCCAAAAACTTGTTTCTACAGTAAAGAAGTACCTGAAATGTGTATCCCAGGTAAACAGACTTTTCCAAGATCTGTTGCATGTACAAAAATTTTAAGTTACTCATGCTTTTTAACTTCAAGCACATGCACATGAAACCCATATGAGAACTCTCAGTATATAGTGTTCCTATTATATGTACTAATATGTATGTCCCAAAAGTGGTTAAAGAACCACTAACAGAATTACAATGTTGGCTTTTCATAAACTTTCATATTGAGTATATTCCTGCTGCACGTTCCCCTTGAGGGTGTGTGGGGGGTTTATGGTCTTGTTTGTGAACGAGTAGTAGTTAATAGTGAGATGGTTAATAGTACAGAGTTGGGGGGGATTACTGGTTGTTCTGTTATACTGAGGAAAAAGACTAAAATTTTATCCTATTTGTTGATTTCATTGCTGTTCAGCTTTCAAATATATAACTATTTTGTAGCTTGAAAATACATCTTGATAAGAACTCTGTATTGAATAAGTTACTGTAAAGACAATATGTATGCAGTACATACATAATTAATTGTGCAGAGTATTTACTGTACTTAAAAGTAGCAAAGTATAGTGACTTCTGTACATTACCTGGAAATGTTTCTGAAGAGAAGCTTTCCAAACCTTTTTTAAAGTTTTAAAGTTTTTTTAAATATACTCAGTTCTTTGAGTGCATGTGTGTGCTTGTTTTAAAATCAGTTGCTTTATATTTTAAGGTATTTACATGACTTGTTGTTATGTCTGTAAATTACTTAAAAGGATAGAGAAAATTAGAATTTATATATTAATAATAAATTGTTACCCTTTAAAGATAAACCATCTGTAGATGCAGTTTGAAAAGCAATTTAGCACAGCATCCTAAAAGATAATAGGGAAACTAAGAAAGCTAATGACCAGTAAAAGACAGGTTGTTATTCTCTTGTCATTTGATTTTATAATTAATTTATTATAAAATAATAAAAATTACCATTTCAAATACAGTACAGCATATGAGTGTGTAATGAATATTTATAGATACTTAAAATACTTGCCATATGTTTCTGTTCCTCTGCTAACAGAGATTTGGATATTGAACATTCAGCTTTTTTATTTTAGCTTTTGTTTCATAATTTCAAAAGAATTACTTTTTTCATTTCACATATCTTAAGAGCTACAACATGGTTTAACTTTTTCTAGGAAAAATAGATGAAGTAGTACTTGAGGCAAGGACTGTTGAGAGAAGTGCTAGTCCTTACAAAAAAGATCCACATTTTATAAATGGATTGCCTAATTTCACAATGGAACTCAGAGAGCATATCCAGGTAATTAGCCTCCTTCACCCATGTTCTGATGCAATGTTTTTTAATTTGTGATATTTTATATTAGAAAAAAAGACAGTGAATTTCAGTTGCAAATTTGTTTTCTTTTTTAAGATAAAAGACAGTAAAATCATAAAGCAAGCTGGAACTGCTATAAAAGGGCCAAATGAATTTGTTCAAGAAATAGAATTTGAAAGATTAACACCAGGAAGTGTAATAGTATTCAGGTACGGTATCATAATTGCCATATATGGCTGTGTGAGTTTGAAAAGAGTGATAGGAGGCTGCAGAATAGATCTTCTAAGTGCTGTATTTCTAAAGATATGCATTCTTATTTACAGAGTTAGTCTGGACCCAAAGGCACAAGAGGCTGTGGGGATACTCCGCAATCATTTGATCCAGTTCAGCTCGCATTTTAAATCTGGAAGTCTTCCTGATGATCACTCAGCACCAATATTAAAAACACCATTTTCTTCGTAAGTGTTCTTTAAATTTATGGCATAGAACCAAGAGAGCTACTAGGGGAGCTTTGTACATTATGCTGTAATATCTATGTATTATATATAGCAGACCTACTGAGGGACTGTTGAGTTTTGGTGGTGGTGATACAGATGGGTTTGAATTGTCAGAGTGCAATGAAAACTCTGAGAAATCTTCTTGTATGTGTAGTACTAAGTGGGGCTAATACTGAAAAGCTTCCCACTTTGAGTAATTGCTGCCTAAAGTAGACTTTCTAACATGGTTTGCTACTCAGTGTTGGGGTGTGATTGTTTGGGTGTGGTTTTGTACTTAATACTGTGTTTCTAAATAAACACTGAAACATCTGAGAACATCCTGGATCACTCCAAAAATCAGGCTCCTAATTTCCAAGGTGAAGTATTGAGAGAACTGTATCTATTTTAGTATTTTAATTTAAGTCTGAAATGAGAATTGTTTGTGAAATCCTTTCTCTGTTTCCCTACTGATGTTATTTTGGGTTTTATTTTTTTTTTTTCTCCCCTGTTTTTTCAGAATTGCATCTAAACTAACATTGACTGAACTGAATCAAGTGCTGTACAGATGTGAGGCAGAAGAACAGGAGGATGGTGGAGGCTGTTACAATATACCAAACTGGTCACCCTTAAAGTATGCAGGCCTCCAAGGTAATAGTTTCAGCATTATTTTTTCTGTCAAGTAAAAACAGTAAATGAGAGCTGCTCAGTCTAGGTCACGTCATAATGCTGTTGTATTGCTGCTGCCATTGTTTGGTAAAAAAGGTAATTTTTTTCTGCTTGACCACACTACTAATTGGTGTTGTACCCAGGAAATCTCATACTAGAACGAAACTCTTCTCTCTCAATGCTTTGAAGCTTAACACTGCAGCCCAGGATGTGTTTTAACACCAGTGCCTTGATTTTTAAAAAGGAAAACAAATACACTTCAGTGAAAAGTTGCATTAATCTAACCTGAGGCATTACTGGATTACTGAGGAGTGTCTGTCATTTATCAAACACACAAATTCCATCATGCTGGTTATTTGCAATGATTTTCTTAAGTTTCTAGGATTTATGCTGAGGAAACTAGAATTGGGTTATAGTTTAACTTGTTATGCAGATGGAGAGAAGCAATCCAGTTAAAGCATCTGTTGCTGTGTACCTTTTCCTCCTGAATTGTAATTGCTGGTTGTGATAATGGTGTGGCTTTTAATAGAGAGTTGGGTTTGTATCTTCAGGGTTAATGTCAGTGATGGCAGACATTAGACCGAAGAATGATTTGGGTCATCCATTTTGTGATAATTTAAGATCTGGAGACTGGATGATTGATTATGTCAGTAATCGTCTGATTTCGCGTGCTGGAGCCTGTGCAGAAGTGAGTAAAAATACTTATTTGGTAACTTTGGGGTTTTAAATTGCTAGTTTGTTTCATTTTCAATTACTGATATTTTTTTTTTTAATTCAGACTCTCTATAACATATTTCCTGCCTAGGCAATTTCTTCTAGTAGGTTAAACCATTAATATGTTTTTCATCCCTCCTTTCAATCCTGTTTAAGAATAGACTGCAAAAGGGAAATGAAAAGTATATAGGATATGAATGTATTTCAGCTCTTGCATCAAGGCTGGCAGGGGTCCCTTCCTGTTTTAATTCTCAAATAAAAAATGAAATTACCGAGTTGTTTTTCCTTAGGTGTTGGGGTGGGTTTTTGGGGGCTTTTTGTTTGTTTTGGTTTCAAATACTACTGCATACATGAGTATGATACAGTTACAGTCAGCCAAGCACTGGGAAGACAGGAATTTTTGAGATTCAGGTTTGCTTTATAGCTGTGTTACAGTGCAGTCCTTTTCACAGTTTCTTTTCCTACATGGAAACTTCTTTATTTATTTCACAAGACCTGATTTTTGTTAAATTTAATATATATATTCTTTATTATTTAATAAAGATTTTAGTATTTTTATTTAATTTTATTCCTGAAGTCAAGTCTAGTAATACAAAGCAGAAGAATCGATAAAACAGTTTAATGTACTGAAGTGGATGCTAAATCTGCCCTGTGAAAATGAGCTTTTCTAGAAAACGACTTAGTCTGGTATTTGCCACATTTACTGCTCTTCAAAGACTATTGCTTTTTTCTGTGTATTTTTGAGTTCCTGATTTGTAATGTCTCATTCTGTTTCAAAGACTTCAGTCATGTGAAACTAAACTTCACACTTTTGCTGTTAGTATAGTCTCATCATGTGGTATTTTGACAGGTGCATTCTTTATCTGCAAGGCTTAAATCTTTAGTGTCTTACTAGAAAGTTGTCATAATGTTATTTAGTGGGATTAGAAGGAAAGAAAAATACTTTCCAAGTGTCGAATGTTTTGTGATGATACAAGGATGTGAAGCTCTAGAGTCCTGAGTCCAAGACACAGACCTGCAGTCATATTCACTAGTGGCTCTACATAATTTAGCTCTGATAACTTTTTATTTCTGATCTTAAGTTTTATCTCTCCAGTCCTGGCTTTTTAGCAATGCAAAACTTCCTTCTCATGCTTGAATTATAATGATGCCTTTTGAGTTGTGACTTTTCTTTGCTACTTAATTTTAATAACAACTTCATGATAGTTCATTTTTTGATTATAAGACTAGCAAAATATAGTCTCCTTCTATACTTCACATTTTGGCTCATTTAGTGTAGATGCAATACACATTTTTCTCTTTTACTAATCTTCTTAGAGTTCATGTCTTTTAGCTGAAAGTTTGGAGCAGAAGGGTACAGCATAACTGGGGTGTAATACATGTACAAAAACTGTAACAATATGGATCCTGAAAGCACTGGCTTTTGAACTTTGATGGATCAAGTTGTAATTCTATTGTATTTTAATAGGTTGGTAAATGGTTGAAGGCCATGTTTGTCTACCTGAAGAGAATTCCACGTTACCTCATCCCATGTTACTTTGATGCCATATTAGTGGGAGCATACACAACGCTTCTGGATGTGGCATGGCATCAGATGTCCAGGTATGCTTGGCCTTTTTATCAGAGCAATAAAGGCATCTGTATAGATCAGAACCTTTTATCTGCTGGAGCATGTAGTTTGAATCTTTTCATACTCCTCTAACGTGAAAGGGTAAAATTGGCAGAGAGTTATCAAATTTATCTTCTAACAGTGGTGGTTTGGAAGACTGAGAGTTCAGACACCTATCCAGGGTTTCAGTTTATAACTACTGTTGCCATTGTGCAGTAGGAGGAGGAAATCCTAAGCCAGCATCTTTTTTGCCAGACTTTGGAAGCTTTTTTTTTTCCTGTAGTTTTAGTACCAATGCAATGATTCCTTAAAGTTCAGGTAACTAAGGAGGTACCAGAGATTGTATTTGATTGTATTTGATGCTGATCAATTTTTAGGAAAAAGAGTGATTTACAAATTAAATCTTAGATAAAAAATCAGTTAATTTGAAATGTTAATATTAATTCATTGCTAGTTCTTTGTATTTCTTACACATAATGCTTGTCATAGCCTTCTGTAAATTTTATACATTTTATAGACTGCTATTGTTGAATGCAAAGTTATTTTAATTTAATTATGTTGAATTACAGCTTTGTGCAGAATGGATCAACGTTTGTTAAACACCTTTCCTTGGGTTCAATCCAGTTATGTGGGATAGGAAAATACTCTTGTCTGCCAGATCTGTCTCCTTCCTTACATGATGTTCCCTATAGGCTGAATGAGATTACAAATCAGAAAGAACAATGTTGTGTTTCCTTGGCAGCTGGTAAGTGACAGCAACCTTTAAAAGAGAAGTCTTCCAAACCAGCTAAACTGGTTTTAGTAACTATATGAAGTTTTTCTGCATCATGTTTGAGAGCCACGTGTCAGAAACTATGTATAAAATGTAGCAATTTCACTCACTTTTGCCTCGTGTTTATGGTAAAGATTTGCTTGTGTTGAAAGTATGGGAGTTTTCTCTAGTAGTACCTCATGGGGGTTGGGAGGGAGAGCTTTATATATAAATATATATTAGAGACTTTTTTGCTATATTTAGTGTTGCCATATATAGATATCTACAAAAATGTTGTTTTCCTTTCCAGAAGACTTGCTTGAGATGAGTATGCTTGTCATAAGGGGTTTTAGTTTATCTTTTATAAATGTGAATTTAAAAAGTGAATTGTAATGGAATAACAAGAGTGAATTTATGGTTTACAAGTTCTCAGAAAGAACCGTTAGCAGACCAGAAGAACTCATGATCTGCAACTCCTGATCTGTCTCCAAAAGGAAAGACCATAAAAGCAATCAGCAAGAAGTATTTATACCTCCAAATGTTCTGCCAGCATCTGGCAGTCTTCCTATGGGCATTTGCCTATGTCCAAAGCATTATCTTCTGTGGCTTAGAATGAATTTTTTTTGGTTCTGAGTTGGCTCATTTCCTTTTCTGAAGCCATGGAAACTTTTAAACATCCACAGATGCAGTGGCATCTCTCAGTGGAGTGCTTTTCTTCTTTTTGCCATCACTCTTGTGTAGCTTTGTTGCTTTTAGTTTCTGGATTTTAATAACATTCCATTTGCCTGCTTTAGTGTTACCTAGAAGCACAGAGGCACAGTGTTCCCTTAAACTGGTCATAAAGATTAAATGCACTGAAGAGTTTGGTTTTAAATATTCCTTTCACGTACTCACTGGTAGTTGTGCCTGAGATTTTTAAATTGTACACAGATTGTCATTCTCAAGTGCTGCTGCCATGTATTATAAATTTGCAGAGGTGTGGAGGCCATATTTGAGAATTAGCAAATACTTTGTTAAAGTGGTAGAAGTGAAATGTTGTTTTACCAAGCATGCACAAGAGACTGCTGGGTTGAAACTTTACCATGTGGACTTTGTGTTTAATAGATCATAAAAGGAAACAAATGGAAGAAAAGTCAAGTATGGACCTTACTGTTGTAATTATTATGCCTTATCAGTTAGAATCATTTCTAAAGCTGCATGTTATAATGTCTGCTGTAAAATGCAGTTCTATAAACTGCTGGAAAAGAGAAGCAGAATGTCCTTCACAGTGTCTGAGAACAGTCTCATCCCCTTTATGCTGCTGAGATGCCACAACTTTCATACATAAACTCTTGCCAACAAAGTGTTACAATCTTATCATATTTCTGATTTTTTGGTTAGTTTTCTTTCTGTTTCTTTTAATTAACTTTTGGTTAAGTTGCCCGGTGATTTAATAAAAATTAAAATGTCACTGTTACTGGTATGAGAAATGCTTTTGTGTGATCTTGAAATTCTAGAAGACATTGTTCTAGAATAAGGTGTATTGAATTCTATCAAGAACTTGGTCTAGGAGATTGTCTATTTGAAATATCTTAATCTAGGAAAAAGTTATAAATGAGGATAGAATTTTTATTTCTGGTTATTTTATACATGTGTGCTTGGAGATTCCTGCTGTATCAATGAATTAGATGAATAATGACATTTCTTTGCAGGTTTACCTCACTTTTCTTCTGGAATTTTTCGTTCATGGGGAAGGGATACTTTTATTGCACTAAGAGGTCTCCTGTTAGTTACTGGGCGCTATCTAGATGCAAGGTAAGACTGGCCTAGCCTTGATTCTTGTTGGCTTTGTAGGCAGTTAGGAAGAAACAATGCTCTCGAAACCTGAGCTGATGCACAGGCTGTTAGAAACAGTTGATGTGCAGTACAAAACTTTAATGGCACTAAATGTATTTGGGAGCTCCCTCTAAGTGGGATTAAAAATACTACTCAAATACTTTTTTGCCTTTTTAGCACTGATACAAAGCTGATGTTCTGTGGAGATAAGGTAGTTTTAACCCCAGCAATGCTACTGTTAGTCCTTGAACAAAGTGATTGTTTCACTAGTACTTGCATCATTGTTGCTGAGCAATAATTTCAGAATTATTCACGTAAAAATTTGAAGTAGCAAAATACTGTTTTAATCAGAAAGGCGCAAATGCAGATCTGTCATGATTTTTTGTAACTGCTAGTATTGTCTGTTGATACTAGAAACTAGCTAATTGTGCATTGTTGCAGTCTGGTAGCTATCAATATTTAACCTCACAAATGAGCCATACATAAGCCAGACGAATTTGATATTTTGCTTAATGTTAATTTGAATGGAGCTTGACACATAATAGAAACAAAAATTAGTTGGTGTAAATCAGCATGTATTTATGCTGTTGTACCTTTGGCCAACTGTTAGCTTTCTCATGCAGAGAAATCTGCAGTCAACTAGGATGCTTATTTTGCCTTTTAAAGCTAGTTGGAATCCATGTTTTCTGCAAGGTATGCGCAACGGTTCTCGAATGAAACTTCTCATAACCTCAGTTGCTGTCACCTCTCTGTATTTTAATAGGAATTTCCCATCTACTCCTGCCCTCCGTCCCCATTCCACCCCACCCATCAGAATGGATACCAGGGTAATCATATACAAGGTCAATAAAAACCTTCCCTGTGACCTCAGTGGGATTTGGATTTAGGATCAATATCACTATCTATTAAAAAGCAAATTATCTTTTCCATATGAATAGATGATGTATGTTGTGTACAAACTGATTTAAATGTATTCATGTTGAGGAATTTGTTAGAGAATGGGTGGTTTTTTATTGTAAAAGTAGTCCTAGACGGAGTAATTTGTAGCTTTCAACAGCAAACTTTGGCATCTGTCTTTAAAATCTTGTTTGTCTTCTTGCTATTAACGTAACCCTGTATGCTTTGTACTTGATATTTGGTCCAATAATGGGCTTCAAGGAAACTTAGTCAAGACTGATTTTCTTTTGTTCTAGAAACATCATTTTAGCATTTGGTGGGACTTTAAGACATGGTCTCATTCCCAATCTGCTCGGAGGGGGGACACATGCCAGATACAACTGTCGTGATGCTGTGTGGTGGTGGCTTCATTGTATCCAGGAGTACTGTAAAATTGTTCCCAATGGATTAGACATTCTCAGGTGTCCTGTTTCTAGGATGTACCCAAGAGATGACTCTCCCCCTCAGCCTGCAGGCGCTGTGGTAAAAATTCTTCTAATTTAACTATTTAACAAAACTAAAATGTTTTAATGAAAGGATGTAAATTTTTCTAGCTATGAGAACCTGTTGTTATCTGTAATTTATGGTGAAATTTGATTACAGCACAAGAATTCCATATTTTAGGCAGTTCTTGCATCACCTGATTAGACCAAGTGCAAGGAGGAAAAAAAATTCCATCAGCTTCTAAATCTTTTTGTTGCTCTTTGTCTTGAAAAAGTTTTTGTATGAAAAGTTGTATATAATGTATTGCCATTGCCAAGGATGCTACTTGACAATTTTTGCTGGTGTGGGAGGTTTTTTGGAATATCATATAAACTACAGGTTTAAGAAATGCTTTCTACTCATTTTTCATCTTGCCTTTCACATGTCATCCAAAAATAACGAATCTAGGATCAGCCACTTTATGAAGTAATACAGGAAGCAATGCAACGACATATGGAAGGCATACATTTCCGAGAAAGGAATGCTGGTCCTCAGATTGATGAAAAAATGAGAGATGAAGGTAACATACACAGAACACTTGCTGTGCAAAGCAGAAGTTGATGAGTAATTTTTTTTATTTCCTTTTCCTCTTATTTCTGCTTTCTATTGAGCATATTTTTTAAATAAAATTATATTTATTGTATCTACAGCTATATTACTTTATATACATGTAATATTTTTGAAGTGCCTAAATAATAGTTTATTATTAGCAACTGGTCATATGGTATCGTGCAATTTATCTTTAAAATTTCATTTAAAGTATAGTTGCCTTCAGAAACCTACCTAAGGTCTCTTGTTGGAAGGTATTTTTTCGTATTAGGATGTTTGGGTTGGAGGTGTGGGTAGTTGGGGTTTTGTTTTGTCTAAAAAGTGAGCTCAATACCTGATATCCTTTCTTGCCAGGTTTTAATGTCACTGCAGGCATTGACCATGAAACTGGCTTTGTCTTTGGAGGGAACCGCTTCAATTGTGGCACTTGGATGGATAAAATGGGAGAGAGCGACAAAGCTCGCAACAAAGGAATTCCAGCTACTCCAAGGTATGAAAGCTGGGCTTTAGCCAGGGCATTTTTAAAGTCTTTTTTTAACTTGAATTCTTCAGCAGAACCACTATGAATTGTATTGACACATCTGAGAGGTTATCTCTCAAATGTTCTAAATGTTTCTACCTACTAAAATGTTAACTGGAATTTTTTTTCTTTGTGCTGATTTGAAGTCAAAAGCTGCGTTCTTGGGCAGGTGAAGCCCATGGCCTCTGTCACAGTCTTAGCTTCATGCCAAGAGTTGACTTCTGAATATAAGTAATAAAATGTAATTTAGGAAATACTGTGCACTTGCTGTACAAGCAGTACTTCATTATTCAGACTTCTCATATGACTTATATATGTGGTATATGTTGTGGTGTTTGAAAACACTTTAGTTTTGAATTCAAAAACAGTTACAACATCTACATTTTTAGAGTTGGGATTAAGCATTTTGAAATAGGCTCTTTATTACATGCTAGAAAACTGCTGCAGGCATCCTTGCTTGAATTTAGTACAGTATCAGTTTCAAATCAATTGCCATCTGTGGGTGAGAGCTGAGGAAACTGTTACCTTGCTTGAGAAGTCGAGTATTTTAATTGGGAGCCAAGAGAGGATGAGGTGCTTTCTGAAACAGGCTGAGTTGGTGATATGAGAAAATTCCATCCAGTAGACAGTAAAGCTGAGTATGATACAATATGAAATATTTGCATAAATTGATTACATGAATATTACCCAAAAAAAGAAGCAAGTCCAAGAGGTGCATTTAGTGCTTGTTTCAATCCCTCACTTTTGACTTGAGTAATCTCTTATGGCGGAACTATTACCTAAGTTACAGAAGTGTATGTGCAGTTGAGAAGCTTTGTATTAAAAACAGTTCTAGCATCAGAGGACTACATTTGGGGTTGATCCTTTTTTCATGTTCTTAATTGCTGGTATAAAATTATCTTCCATTTGTGCTAATTAGCTGGGTATGATAATACTACTTTAAATAAGGCTGTTGGACAGAAAAAAGTATTTGCTACCCAGTTTACAAGCAAGTTTTTTCCCTGACTGAGAAATAAGGGAATAGTAGGAAAATAAGAAAGAAGAAATTGTCTAAATAAGATACATATGAATCTAAATTTTTCAGTTACTCATTAAACTTTAATAGCCTTCTTAAAGTAAGTAATGAGATTTTTTATTATTATTATTTTAGAGATGGCTCTGCTGTGGAATTGGTTGGCCTGTGCAAGTCGACTGTTCGCTGGTTAATGGATTTATCTGGGAAAAACATATTTCCATTCCGTGGAGTCACTGTAAAAAGACACGGTAAAAACAGGCACATCTCATAATTGTATTACTGGGATATAAAAATAACTAAAACAATTGAATAGTGACCCTGTAACCTCAGAAGAAGGTTTAAGGGTAAAAGGGCAAAAACTTGAGAAAGTATCTTGTATGATCAAAATCCTTTTGTTGCTATAAAAAATTATTAGAAGTTTATATTGTCTTCTCAATATTTCAAATAGTTTATTCAGTGGATTACAAAGGAATTTCAGAGCCTCAGTACCTTTTTTCAGAATGGATATAAGTGATAAGGTTACTGTGTATTATGATGATTGTATCATTCGTTATAAAACTGCAAAGTAAAATGATGCAGGACAGTTGTCTTTATTTTCTCTTTCTGTCCCTCCCCCAATATTCATAACACAGAAAACCCCTTGCTGGGAATATTTACAGGAATATCATTGGAAGTCCCTTATGTTTTAGAGGGACTAATCTTCTAATCACAAAGTTGCTTTAAGCTTAGCCAGCCCAAGTGAATATATGCCCTGTGGAGACACCAATGTTGTCTTAGTCTCACTAGAAATTTCAGGGAGCTATTGCTCCTGTGATCTGTGCAATTGGCCTAAATGTAGGGAATCACACACTGAGAGAGGTGATCCTAGGTCTGCTGCTGTTGTATGAAGTGTCAAGAATTCAAGAAGCATGCTTTTGCTGTTCTCGCTGTGGCTGATTGCAGAAAATTAAAACTGTGTATAACATCTTGCAGGAAAAGAGGAGATTATCACATATGGTGAGTGGGACAGGAAAATTCAAGGACACTTTGAAAGGCTGTTCTTTGTCTCTGAGAATCCAGCGGATCCTAATGAAAAACACCCAGAACTTGTACACAAACGTGGAATTTATAAGGACAGCTATGGAGCTTCGAGTCCATGGTGTGATTACCAACTCAGGCCAAATTTTCCAATAGCAATGGTTGTGGTAAGTGTGGGGGAGTGGGAGGAAGGCTTTGCACTTAAATGCAAGCTTAGTTCAGTTATAAAGAAGAACTTAAGGTCCATCTGCATGGCATTCTATCAGGAACATGCATTGTTTGGAATAACTTTTTGAAAGCAGATTTTTTTCCATGCTTTTAATATTCATCCATCTTGGACTATCTCCTAAAAATGTATCAAGAGAGGACTTGGCAATTTACTGTGTTCACTGTATTCAGAATATCTTTTATGGCTAGGTCCGGGAGGCAGCTTTTCCCATCAAATTGGCTAAAAAGGATGGATTCCTTTTCTTCATTGGATTTGTAAATAGCTGTAGTAATAATATTTGGCAAGGGTATATAAAATAAAATCAAAATCGAAAAAAGCGCTGGATACCTTCTGTTTTCTTGCTTAATCTGATTTTCAGGTTCCAGAAGTTGATTCAGTAATGCAAAACTCAGGGTTTTTGTTGTCTTCTGCATTTGTAAACACACACTTATGTATGTATATGCACAGAGATTATTCATTAAATCTTTATTATTTTATTAGGCCCCTGAGTTGTTTACACCTGAGAGAGCTTGGAAAGCTCTGCAGATAGCAGAGGAAAAGCTTCTTGGTCCATTAGGCATGAAAACCTTAGACCCAGAGTAAGTACAGTAGAGATAAGATCAAGTGGTAATTCCTGAGGACGGTAAACACGACAGTAGGAATTATTTGATGTAGGGCAGGGGTGGTGGTGATGGTATAAAATTTTCATTTATACTGATGAAATAAGGCTGGAGGAAGTACTTCCAGAAAAATTGTTTTGCTGTTCTAGAAGTCCATGCAATTGATTTCTTTATATAGGCAATGGCTGGGTGGTTTGGGATGCCTCACAAGTAAGCAAGTCAAATTTGGCCTCATGCCAGAGGTGTTGAATTTGCATCTTGGGACATACAGTGTTTGGTTGAGTGTACAGCACTACAGTTTGAGTAAAAGGGTAAAACTATGACTCTTAAGTCCTTTCTAGAAGTTGACCATTTTACTACAAATCTAAACTTTGTTTGGAATTCCACTGTCATGTAAGGTACAGAACCTGGTGGAGACCTCCCTAGCTTAACCATCAATGAATGTAAATGACAAGTTTTTTGGTTAACTTCTGTTTTCCTTTTCTGTGTATCATTTTTAATTAAGACTTTGTTTACATAATACATTTTTTGTTTCTTGCAGTGATATGGTGTACTGTGGAGTCTATGATAATGCTCTTGACAATGACAACTACAATATATCTAGAGGGTTTAATTATCACCAAGGACCTGTAAGAGCTGCTTCCTTCAATTTTAGAAAAAGTGTAGTCATCTTTTCAAATCAACTGCTTTGATAATCTTCTCTTTTCTCTTTTCATTCTTTGTTTAGGAATGGCTGTGGCCAATTGGATATTTCCTTCGTGCCAAACTGCATTTCTCTAGGTTGATTGGTCCAGAGGTATATGCAAAAACTGTAGTGATGATTAAGAATGTTCTTTCTCGCCACTATGTTCATCTTGAAAGGTAAGGTAACAACAAACACAGATTGAAAATATTCAAAATACTAAGCTAGTGGTATCTACCATCCAATTGTATGTAAGAGTACAGATCTACTGTATAAACAGGATGTCTTTTCTAGATAGGAAGTTGACTGCTATATATACAATTGCAGATCTCAAGTCAGATTTCAATACAGGTGAGATCTAGTGCCTTTTACGGACTGCAGAACTCCTAATACTTATCCATACAAAGACTGGGGGAAATAAACCTTATGTAAAAAATTAGGATCTTATTTCATACAAGAAATCAATTTCAGAACAAAATGTCAGTGAGTTTTTTTGTTAAAAAAATCAGAGTATTTAAAAACAAACTTTGTAAAACATAATAGTTAAAGGGCAAGTAGCGACAGATTAGAATTGCAGCAGATAACATGATGCAAAATAATGTTAGGATTTATTGTGTTCTGAGTTAGGAAATTAAGATTCTGAAGCTGTCATACTAATAACCTTGATTTTCTAAGGAGACAGAGGAACTTGCATTTTGAGTTTTCCCTCAAACCAAACCACCAAACCCACACATTGTTTTTTGCTCTTTTGCCATCTATTTTACTTAATAAGGATTTGAGACAAACTAAAATAAGCAGAACACCTTGCCCTTGATACCTCTATCATATAATCTGTTCTACATCACACAAAGCACATATTTATTTGTACCCAAAAGAGTAATTCAGGACTCATGGCAAAAGAATTTGTATACGCACACAAGGAAGAAGAAAGGATTTGCAAAGCAACGTTTTGCCTTGTCTTGACCAAGTCTCTTGTTTGGTAGTATCAGAAATAACTTGCAGTTTGGTAACACGCTTTGCTATTTTCTTATTAAAGTAGTCTACTTTTTTTTCTAATTGAAGTAAGTAGTGTACTTTTTTTTTTTAATACTCTGCTTTGATACTTTGTTTCTGTACAGAATAGTTAATGTAGCAACAGGCTTTATTTGTATTTTTTAAGTGTGCTAGTTTGTGGGGGGGGGTTGTGTTCCTAAGGAGGAAAAGAAGGTTTATGTAATCATGCTGTCTTCCAGCCCTTGTCATGTTTTTAGCACCATAATCAATTTTAAAGTGTAGTTTGAATACCACTGTTATCTCATCTTCCAAATGCAAAACTACGAGAATGAGAAATAGGAGCAGCCAGCACACCAGCTGTGTAAGTTTAGTTATTATTAGTAGCAGAGGGTCTGCTTTGAAGAAGAGACACTTCCACTACAATTAACAAGTGCAGTTAAAAAAAATATTAGATCTCAATTATTAAAGGATGTACTGTGCTTGTAGGAGAACAGACCTTTGGTCAAGCTTTTCAGTTTCCTACTGAGCTTATTGTCCAAAAGGCTTTAAAATGAAATGTTATTTTTATTTCAATCTATAATTTCTCAACAATATTCATTTGTGTTTTCTTTTATCAGATCATCCTGGAAAGGGCTTCCAGAACTAACCAATGAGAATGGGCAGTATTGTCCTTTTAGCTGTGAAACTCAGGCCTGGTCGATTGGTGTTATCCTTGAAATTCTTTATGACTTGTAAAAGTTTATTTTGATTGATCTGGTGAAACTTCTGTGGTCTTACTATTGGGCATAAATGAACACTTGGCTTACACTGCAAGGGAAATTAACTGTTCTGCACAATCACTTAAACTGTGTCCTGACTTTCAGAGATGCTGAATGCCGGCAGCTTCTGTGCCCTATAACTGTGTTGGGCTTAGGTGTTTTGAAAATCAGGGCATGACAATAAAATAAAACTGCAGTGCACACTTGATGCAGAAACTTTTAGTAAGGAGGACTTTTAACAATATGCACAAACTTAATTTTAAGTAGCTTTGGTTTTTTAGCTTTTTCAAAACAAAATCTTAATGTAACGAAGTAAGTTTGCTCCTTCCTGAGCTAAAAATAACTAGCACAGCTCTTATGTTTTTTTTTCTTTGTCTCTTAAAGAGTAAATGGATGTTTTTGCAAATGCATGCTTAAGGGGGAGTAGACTAACCTCTAGCTTTCTGAGTTTGGTATGCTTTGTGCTCTAGCACCATGCATTAATGAAGGCATAATATGTTATCTCTCCATTGAACTGTATAATGGGGATGTTTTTGTATGTGTTCAATTGAACACTCCACTAAGCAACCACAGAAATAAAGTGTATGAATACTGTAATAAATCAAATTTTGAAGTTATATATAAACTTTTGAAAACTTTACTTTGAGATTTAACTCAAGCAATAATGAGGTAACATCCAGTGTTAATCTGTCTTTAGATTTATTTAAATACCATGAGCCATATAGCGAACCTGTTTTTTTCATTTCTATCTGCTTTTCACCATGGGTAATTCATAAGAAATGTGCATACAATGCACAGCCTATATGTTAGGCAAGGCCAATGTGCTTAACTGTTTATTAAATTAATTTATTGAAGAGATAGGGTCACCTGAGCCCTTCATTCTTGGGAAAATCCTAGCTCTATTAATCAGGTGGAAATGCTTAACACAATGGAAAGACATAGTAGCCTACTATCAGAGAGGAGAATATGAGCCTTCTGGGCCTTTTGAAATTGCACCAATAACAATAAGCATGCTACCTCTGTGTGGTGTCCTTTGGGAACAAATCCAATGAACATGATGCAAAATGTGTTTTTTCATATTTGGATGCCTGCATGTCCTTATTAAGTTCAGGGTTCACAAACTGAGAGGAGAGCAGTTGGTAATTCTTGACTCTTCATAGAACTTTTCCATCTTAGTGCAATAAACAGGCAGAGAGTGAGGTTGAGAACACTTCCCACATCACAAGGCAGAAAAGCAAAAGCACTATTTCTTAATGTTAGGCAACATATGCTGAAAAAATAAATACAGGATGTAATTATAATGCACTAAAACACATCGATCAAGATTTTATTTTGTCTGTATTTTAAAGTTTCTGTATTCTGTCTAAAGTACAGTGCACACATGCTGTCTTGTTCAGGGAGATGTATTTCAGGTAGATACTGTAAGGGCAAGTTAACAGGTTCAAGAGATGAATTGTAAGAAGTGGCTATACTCATTTGTTTGAAAGGTTAATAAGGATTTTAACTCCCTTGCTGAAGTGTTCAGTCCTTAGAAGTTAGGGATGGGTAAAGTCTATGTTATACCTGAACATTTGAGCTGCAGTACATGGGTTGGGAATTTTTTGTTTTCTCAACACAATGCATAAGAAATGTCATTTGATCAAAAAATGTTACTGAAATGTCAGCTACAGATTATTTTTTTAATGTGCAAGAGGTATAGAAAGTATTTTTCATACTGCACTGAATGTTCCAAAATTCTTGATAATTATTTTGACGTTTATGTCCTGTTTCACTAGCTTTACTGTTTTCCTGGATACTTATTTCTTGTTTATTATTTCAAGATATGTTTTATGGCTCCCGAGGCTTAGAAAACAGGAACAAAATGGCAGAAAAAATTGTTCTTACTTCATGAAAACCTTTTAAAATTGGAAGTAAAGCTTAAGAGCTATGACTGTTGATTTCCACCAAGTGTCAAAATTATATTCATTGGCAGTAACATTCTTTAAGTGTTGGAAAAAAAAACATGAGAAATTTTTCATCAAAACCTTCCTATGCTAAGTACAGATTGCTTTCCAGTTTTGCAACCTGCACTGCTGATAGAGACTGCATATTTGTCACTGCTAGGGTTTTTTCCTAATTTAATAGTAAAATTTTAAAGATAAATCACCACTGTGTACACAAAAATACATATGTTATGAAACTTCTAAACATGCCCATTTATAATGTTGCTTCTGCACTGATTAGTTGAGCATAGTTTTAGTGATAAATATTTTAAATAGGGAAAAATATGTATTGGTTGACTTTGCTGTTAAGTAGCAACAAAAGTAAGATTTAAGGTTATTAACTTTCTGGGGGGGTGGTTTATTTGTTTTGGGGTGTTTCTTTTTTTTTCCTCAAAAAGCTACTCAACACTTTGTCAAGCCAGACAGTTTAAAAATTAAGAAGGAAGAAAAAAATGTTAAATCTAACATAAAATGAGCTGATAACCATATAGATCAAGTCATTATCCCCTAAAAATAGCTGACTTATATTGACTGATGCTGAGCTGTAGCATTATCATATATATTTGACAATCAAAAACTTCTAGTGATGCAAACTTATAATTGGTAAAATAGAAATAAACAAAGTAATTCAGTAAGAACTGTGTATCCATTGTGTTCCAGTTGGTGCTTCTTGATCTATATTGTATTAATAATTATTTTTCCTCCAAATTGAAATAATTTTAACTGTTATGAATGTTCATGCAGTTAATAGCTCTTGATTTTTTTCAAATATGATTAACTTGAGAATTCAAGTAAACTAATGTATCATTCTCACACTGCATGTTGTAATGTAAAATGGAAACATGAGCTTTACATGTCTGTCTATCACAGCAACAACTGATTTTAGAAAATGTCATTATTCCTTTCTGAAATGCACAAAATAAAATCCTTTAATTCAGAGTTAACGTGTTCTTGTGATTGTTTTTTTTTAAAAAAGTCAAACTTTGCAGCTTATGTCGCTTGTTTACTTCTTGCAATTTTACATACAGGGGCAAGATTGTTAACTCTTCAGGTTAAATGTTAAGTGCTAACAACACTACAAAAACAATGGCTTAATAGAAAAAAAGCATAGACTTGAGTTCTTATTGTTGGTGTCAATATCAGCTGTCCTATCTGAGTTTGAGGCGGTTTGGGCTAGCAGACCTTCTGCTTGAATGTTCATATAATTTAAGTAACAGTACTGCAAATTCACCAAGGTAACAGTCTTGATTAACTGATTTACAGATAGCCAAGTGACACAGTGATTAGCTATTGGAGAAATTTCCTATCACTGTGGAGAAGGCATTTTCACTTTTCAGGCCTGCTTTGTAAAATCAAAGTCTCACAGCACAGGTGCCTGGTATACTGAATACGTTTTGCAATGTCCCCATTTCATTCCATGCTTTATAAAAATAGGATTTTTTTTTCTAATTCTCTATTCAAGCATTTTCTTTAAGAAGTAGTTTATTATTCTATTGTATATACTTTTAATAAACATTTTATTGAAAAATGGTTAAGGAAATGTAGAAGTGACAAGTCACTGAGCTGGGGGGAGTTGGTGAGGTAGAGCTGCCAACTCAACCCTCATGGCACCTCAGGCACCTCAGTCGAGGAACAGATGGATGAAATGTTAGTGGTGACTGGCAGGTTTCTCTTGAAAGCTCCTCTGGAGCTTGCAGGTGCCAGCTGGGGAAGCGCCTGCAGTCAGGACCCTTCAGCTCTGCCCGCGTTGCCGTGTGAGGTGAGGCAGGACCCTCAAGAGCCGGCTAATCGCGCCAGCAGAGAGAGAGCTTCCCTCTCCCGGGCGGCTGGGACGAGGGCCAGGTGGGACCACGGCCACTCGGCCTCAGCCCGGCCGGGGCTACCGGAGCCCCTCACGGGGCGGGACAGCGCCGCGGGGCCCGGTGCTGCGGGAGCCCCTCAGGGGCGGGACGGCGCGGGCGGGGTGCGGCCTGTGCGCCCGCCGGCGCCTCAGGAGGGGTGTGTGCACACCCCCGGCTGCAGGCGGCTCAGCTGCACACTCCTCGGGAAAACTGTGAAAAGCTGCCCGAGTAGACAGCTTGTTTTCATTTTTGAATGTGCCTGGAAGCAATAACAAGGAAAATGTACTTGCCGGTGAGCATCTGGAGGTTTGTACAAACTTGGGAGCCCGTGCACCTGTTGCTTTAATGTAGCAAGTACAACGGAGAGGTCAGCTCTATTCACATTCTGCAAGATTTACCTGTGCATTTGGTATTTCTCAGAGGTTACTGACTAAATTAAAACAGAAGCTTCTTAGTTCTGAATTTTGCATCAAAGTGCAGGTGACCAAGTGGACCAATGGCCATTTTTAATGGGGGGAGTTGATTTCAGAGCACGAGCGGCTGAACAAGGCACAAAGTTGACTGTAAATTGTTTTAGCGATAGCTGTTTTTTACAGGGTCACATTCTGAGTAAGAATTAACGTATGGTGGTACAAAAGTGAGCCTGAGAATAATATAGAAAGCAGACTGTGGCTAGTAGGTCTGGGTCATCTCTGCTGTTCTGGTCTCTTGTGTTTCTGTAAGCACTTGTCCAGTCCTGTTGGCCTGTGACACATTTGTCTCATTGTGGACTACCTCCTTGAATCTGTGTCAGAAATCTTAATCTCTGCCATGTGTCTGTTCTGTTTGCAACCTTTCAGCCACAGGTGGCTGTTCACCCTGTGTAATAATCTCATCGTATTGCACAAAGTTCAGTACCACTGACTATAATAAACTTGACAAATAATGAATTTGTTCACCTCAATTCATATAAACTTATGTAATCTGTGAGATCCATGAGCACTTCCCTTCCCTTTGTGTGCCACAGCAATATCTCAGTACAACTTCAGACAGAGAGACTGTTCTTCATATAGTGCTTTTTTGCAATGAGAATGAAAGCTGGCCATGAAAGGAGAGAATTATGCTGCAGCCTGGCAAGGATCCCAAGCTGGATGATGTGGGCTCCAGGTACTAAAGGAGGTAAGTTTCCTGTGGAGTTCTGTATTTCTGAGTTTGGACTGGCAAATAAACCGAAGCTTAATTTTGTGTGGTGGTGAGAAACATAGGATATCTTCTAATCAGTTCTGGAGGAAGATATTTGCAGTCACATGATTTACAGTCTTATAAGTACAATTATTTTAAAGCATGATGCTCTAGAGTAGGATTAAATGGAAGTCTTCTTTTTAAGGTGATTTTTAGAGTCACAACCACATAATTCGAGAAAGCTGAAAGATCAATTCTTGCAAGTGATGTCTCAAGGAAAAGGTTTCTACAAAATGAACAATCTGTTCTTTTGTGGGATACATTCAGGGGTTTTAAAAATTTCTTTGTAATTGGTCTTATCACCAATTGTCTAGATACAGCCTAGACCTGGAGAGGAGTACCTGTTTTAATAGTATTTAATAGAAGTTGGTTTCAAATGCAGGAGTAAGGCTCACACCTGCTTGTGTAATGCTCTGAAGAGCAGCCAAGTAATGAGGTAATAGTGTCTTAGCATGAACAGTCGTTGGAGGGCAATAGTAGGCTAAGTGTTGCCAAGATGTGTTGTAGTATTACACCTAAGGAGAGCTTGGGGTAAGAATAGTGCAGCTCTTTCTTATAGATCAAAATTAACATTTCCAAGCTGGCAGCAGAGGGTGGCGCCCGTTGGCCCTTGTGGCCACCCAGGCTGGGCGGGCCCGTTCAGCTCCCCCGTGCTCCCTTCAGGGCTCCACATTTCTGCACAGCTACACTCGCTGTGCTGGCTTTGAAGGGCTCAAGGCTCCATTCCCGCACCTCAAAATCATCATAAGTTTTTAAATGTTTAGAAAAATTTCTCAGTAATATATCCTGATGTAGGAGACGTGGGAAAGGAATGCATCTTTGATGGTTTAGTGACAGTTTGATTTTTAAAGGGATAACAGGAACTAATTAGTAATCTATTTCTCTGTTTTACTGCAAACTTCAAGAATCTATTTATCTCCTAAAGAATGGGAAATATTGGGATATGAAACCAGGTGTATGTTAGGCATTTATTTATTATTTGCTTCAGAATTCATCTAATGCTTCTGTAATTGCTCACTTTTTTTGTTTGCTTGTTTGTTTCCTTAAATGCTTTGGTTTTGCACAAAAAAAATCAATGTGAAAAGTGAAAATAATTCTGCCTGGGCAATCTTTCAGTATAACTGTGGGTATTTTAACTGAAGTATGTCGTTACATGGATATTTTTTAGTGGCATTCATTGTATGTTTAACAGGATGCATTTTCTAGCAGTTATTCCACTTGCTGAAGCTGCAGGGGAACACCCACATTTTCAAGGTAATTGTGTCATTTGTAAAGCCTGTAATCAGGCCTACTGGAACAGCTGTTTAAGAGCTGGTTTTGCTTTCTTGTAGTGGCTGTCTGGCAGTACTGCTGGAGGTCTCCCTGCAGGCCTCTGGAGGGCCAGATTCATGTGTTTGGAACAGTTAGGTTACTGCAGAGCTTTTCCAAGGCCTCCAGGCACCATTTAGGTGAATTTAAGAACCAGATGCTGCTATCACCTGGATCAGAGTAAATATAGAGTAATTTAATTTCCATGCCTTGAATACTTGCAGGTTTATTTTTGCATAATTTTGTCTTTAGACAGTTTGCTGGAGTCTAACAGAACATACTCTAAATTCTGCTGTAGTCCAAAAATCTGGTGGAATTTTGTACTTTGGATTTATCAAATTGGTGAAAACATTCTCTTCAGGAATATTAAAAGCAAATAAAACCTAGTTGAGGGTCAGGGTGGGGAGTGGTAGTAATAGCAGTAGACAGGTGTTTCTCTGGTTATTTCCACCATGTTTTCAAAGATAACCTTACAAAAATTCCTTAAAAGCATTAGGATTTGGAAATTTGTGTTATTAGAAAGTCTTGTTTTTTTCTGTACTGGAAGGTTGGGCAGAGAAGTCTAAAAGTTATATTTAAAAAGTGTGTGTGTGTATTAGTTTAGTAGCTGAGATAAGAAGCCTTCAGTTAGGTAATTAAGCATTTCTTCCAAATTTCAGCAGATACTTTTTATTGGTTATGAAGTAATTGTTCTAACCTGACTATTGATGTTAAATGTCATCTTGCTTCCTACCCTTCTCCCTGATTTCAACCTAAAAGGCTCCAGTTAACTGTGGGGAGTGGGTGTTTCTGTGTCTACTGCCATACAAATTATAAGGCACTTCAATATTTGTTTAGAGAGAGAGCTGTAGTATGGCTCTTTCAAAAAGAATCTCTTGGAGGGCAGAACCCCAGTGTTTGAATTTTAACTTAATGTTTGACTGTCTGAAGAGCAACCCTACTGCTCAGTGGTCAGTGAATCCTGCAGGAGGGTCAGCAATGGGGTGATGGTTGAGGATGGGTTATGACAGGGTGAAGGACTCCTAAGTGAACACCCAAGAGAGACAAGGAGGATGTTTCCTCACCCGTGGAGTGTTTCAAAAGGAGTAAGCAGGAAAGAGGAAGTTCTGATGTCTGGTGTGTCTGCATGCTGTAGTACAGTGAAAATGATGGAGAGGGGGAAGCTGCAGTTTATCTCCATCTGAGCCTCCTGGCTGGTCTGTATGGCCCTGTGTCTGAGTGGAGCAGACAGCACAGCCACAGGGCACTACTGGTGTTACACCAAAATGCAACACTGCCCTGACCAAGAGTTCTGGGCACTGAAGGAAGAGCGGCTTGAGGAACTAGTTGTAACCACAGATGAATTTCCAAACCTATTTCAATTATCACCTGGTTTTCACTTCTGAAAACTAGAAACTTTTAAAATATTGAAATCTCATGGGGACAAGAACTCCTGTAGAGGCTGAAAAAACATTTCTACTTGGCTGAAGTGAAAATTTGGCATTATTTTGTCAGCCCTATTTTCCACCTCTTCAGCCAGTTCACTATGGTGTCTTAAAGCAGACTCAGTTTCTCCGTCTTTCACCCTTCTTCAGCATAGCTAAAATGCTACTGTGAATTTCACCCAGATGTCATCAAAATCCCTGGAAACGTAAGTACAACATCAGACTCAGAGGATTTATGTGCTTGAATGTAACATTTTAAAGTCTTTTGATCTCATATACAAAAGGTAACTCAGAATAATAATTGCTGTAAAAGTAATCTTTTGTCTCATAAATGTAATTCTCAGCGTACTCTATTTAATTTTCTATAATTATATACTCAGTGTACTGCTAATAAATATACTCATTCAACATATATCTGTTTGATGTATATATTTTTTCAAACATGAGGGTAGCAGTTGAAGTCAAGGGTACTATATCTTTAGCATTTTTCACTATTTATGCTTTCTTTAATATCATGTTACACTGAATTTCTTTCCAGGAAACTGACATGAGGATGCTTTGAAATGCTGAATAGTTGTGACAGTGATTAGTACACAACACTCACATTTGTATGTTTCCAGTGCTAAAAATTTAAGGATTGCTCTGAATTAACTGAAGGGACATTGGCACAGTATGTAAGTGTCTCTGTGCCCTTATCTTACTTTCTTGGAAAATTGTGATTGCTGTACTCTGAGAACTTTTGGTGGCTTCAGGTCATGTGGAAAGTGGATACAGGTAGTACTAGCTGGTGGACACACTTCTTTTTGGAAAGGTTTGATCTTTGTTTCTTGCCTGGTCATTTTCCCTGCCCCTCACAGTTAATCAGTAACTATTTTCTGCTGAAAATAAGAATGCTAACCCAAATCCTACTTAGCTGAATCTGTCTTCTAAGCTAAAAACCTTTGATTTTGCTGCCACTGTTACATGTGATTTCTAAATGCTGCCTTCATTGCTGGGGGTACTATGAAAAGAAAAAACCCTCCTGTTGTTAACATATGGATGAGGAGTGACTGGTAGTGGGTCATAATTTTGGACAGTGGTTAGTTCAGCAGAACACAGACATTTAAACACAGGAAGTCCAGAGTTAGTTTCCTATCTGTACAGTGTTAATTCTGCCTGCTTAGGTGACTCCCACAGTGCCCCAGTAACACTCATGTTTTGTCCGAGCACTGCCCTTCTCAGGAGCTGCTCCTGCCTGCCTTGTTGTCAGGATCTGTGTGTGCTTGATCTGTAATTCCACTGTACGTGTGTCAGGGATCATACAGCACTTCACACCATGCCAAATCTCACCATGCTTTGCAGCAGGCCTGCAGGTCTGCTGGTGCATGTGCCTTTAGATTGCACTACCTGTAGTTAAATATTTAGTTTATAAAATATAAATACTAATCTCCTGCAATTTACAGTTCCTTTGTTCTCACATCTGTCACATCACACGTTTAGCTGTCAGGGAACTTCACAGCCTATGCTCACGTCTGACCTAGCTGTACACAACATTCTGGGCTCTGTTTCAGTCATGGTCTACAGGCTGAGTCCTGAAATGTATCACAGAAGTTTCCAGAACAGCTCTTTCTTTGGATCATAATATGGTTTTATACAATGGAACAGTCGAATAGTCATTGAAAGGCTCTGGAGATGTTATTCACCATGCCACATTCTGCAGAAAATTACATGGCATATACACTTAAGGAACTAATAGACACATATTACTTCTATACAGGTTGATTTTTAAAAAATTATCCTATAATTTAGACCTTTGGATGTGTAGACCATAGGTTTACCTACTATGCTAAAAAAACATGTTTCTATTACTGTTACTGGAAGCCACACACTCCTACCTTTGATTTGCTTCCACATCTATAGAGAAAGCATTGGAAATATAAAAAATTACCTAAAGATGAACCTCTTGTTTCTGTGAAGCTTATATTTGAAGTTGAAAGTATCTAGCTCCACAGTTACAGGCTGTGGACTAGCTATCTGTGAGATGTATGTTCCTCCTCAGGTACTTCTGACTTGAGATGGATTTCCATTTTCCTTTTTACCCTTTTCTGTTTTGCAGCCCTCTCTTCATCCTCAGTTATTTTACTTTGTTTGAAATAATGCTGGGAACTATTTCAAGTACCTTCATGGATGTGGATGTTTAACCCTTTTACAGCAGAGCTGCAAAGGCACATTTGTGCCTCAGCAGTTCACGTGGCACTGTGACTGTTGCTGTAGCACCAGGGATAATGTATTTTCTTGAGTGGCTGTGGAAATTCTCACTCAGTGCTTCATGAATCACTAGAGTGCTGAATCACCGCAAAGTGGTCCTTAGACAACTGACCTTGAGTTGACTCTCCCAAATATTTTCACTTACTAAGCTAATTAAAAGATGCACTAAAGATGTTTATATTGCTGTATCTCTGTAATGACAGTTGCTATAAGGATGCTACTCTTTTGTGAAAGGGTGATGTTAATAGCCTGTCTTTCATACTGTGGATAAAATCATACTAAGCTTGAAAGTCTTTATAATAATGGATTGTAGTAAATTAATACTTCTCCATAAGGAAGGTTATATATCATAATTACATTCAAACGTATCACAAAAAAAAATAATGCATTCTGTAAGGAATTTATTTAGTAGATGGAACATCAGATTGGAGGAACCCAAGAAAACTAATTTGCCAAACCTCATGAGCAGAAGTCCCCTGATTATAGTGATCTGATGGCCCTGAGAAGTCAGGGCAGTAGATTCTTACTGCAGAGCAAAAATTAGAGGACTTACAATTTAATTTGCCAGACATGCTACACAGTAATTGATTAGCCTGGCTCTCTGTATGCCCAGTCACTACAGGTCTAGCACGGCAGCGAGGGGCTATCTGCCCACAACAGCCTTGATGGTCAGCAGCTTCTCTGTGGAACCATCCTAACAAACAAGCCCCACTGAAGACCAGGAGTGGCCTAGACCAGCACGCCATAGAAACATAAAACATTAGATCAGAAGTGTCATGGAGCTCAGATTCTGGTTTTGTCCAAATCATTTTCTATCTCATGGGTATAACAGGGCTTTCACGTTCCATGTGGGGGGGCATTTATATTGTGAGGTTAACACCTAGTGCATCTTTGCCCTTCTGGTAGAGAGCTCTGTGGCTCTGACTGTTCCCTCCGTGAGAGTCACCTGCTTCTCCTCCCTGACCTCTGGCTAAATGGAGGAGTGGATTACTAGCAGAGGAATGTAACACATCCAATTTGCCAGGTAGGTGGTAATTGCTGCGTTCCAAAGAGGTTACCACCTCTGAGCAACCCCCTCAGAGATACACCTACTTCATGCACTTCACTTCCAGAGTTTCTTAAAGTTATAAATCATGTTTAGTATGTACTTGGTATACTTTAACTCAGCTATTTCAACTCCAAGGAAAACCCAAATTAATAGGTATCTGTTTTCTCAGGTGACCAGCTTTTCACACTAGTTTTCCCTGCCAGTCCTAATAGAAAGTAATTATTATGATCTCAGCCATTTCCTTTTCCTCACCTTCCTATTTTCCATTACACAACTCTAATTACTACTGATTATACCTAATAAGGATTCATTGTGCTTCAAAGATTCGATACTTGGTCTTTGTCTCTAAAAGGTGATAATCTTGCATTTAGGCTTAACATCATGAGTAATACAAGAGACAAGGGGACAATCACAAGCAAGGACAAGAACAACCACTTCAAAAACTCATAATCGTTTCCTTAGTTAATGAGCTAGTTATCTGTAATTTAGTAAAGTCTAAGTTCAAAGCATTTTCATGACTAGTATATGGAAGGGAATAGTACTAGTGTGAAGCTTATTTATTTATTTCAGAAAAATGTGTTGTCTTGAGGGCAGCAGTATTTATCTGTATAGAGCAGATAAATGCTCTTGTAAATTGCTTGGCTTGCTTACACACCAGGGACTCCCTTTTTCCATTGCACAAAAAGGTACCCAATGAGTCATGATTCCCTGTAAACAGGCATTTTAGATGCCCATCCCTCATCTGTTTGCAGCTCTTTGTTATGTTCTCTTCAGTTAATTTCTGTGGTTTCTTCTATGTTCAGGTCTTTGTGTACACCTTATATCCAGGGTTATGTGATACTGAAACAATGACAGGAGTTGGTATATTCTGTTCCCGTTGTCCTCCAAAACAGATTCTCCTCTTCAAAATACTAGGAGTTGTGTGTATTGTCATGTTATTACTTCATCTAGAGAGTCACATGTCATTGTTAACATTGTTAACATTTGCTTTATCTTGAAAAAGGGAGACCAAAAAACCTGATTCTTGAGTACCTGAGGAAAAAAAATGATTTCGTAGCCTAGTTAAAATTATGTCATCTCTGGCTTGGTCTATAGGATGGAAGAGTTTTGCCTGGTAAATCAAGCCTGAGGATTGAAAGTCTTGCTAGAAGAGTATGAAGGTTTACAAACTGACTTTGCCAATAGGAAGTTGGTACGGGCCACAGTTCACACAGGAAGACCATGTTCTGTCTGATGGAAGAGTCAGTGGTGTTGTAGGAAATAGATTAGGAATAAATAAAAAAATATATAGGTCAAAAGACCTCTGTAGAAATGTTTTATTTTCAGCCTCTAGATCCATTGTCTCTTTTTCTGCTAACTGCAGTGAGCAGTCTTTGCAAACTAGAGCTACTTGCACTACTAAAACATGTATTTCATCAGTTGCTCCAAGTCTTTGTTACAAATTCTATTACTGTACTTCTATTAATACTGTCTATTACCATGCAGTGGGAATCCCAAAGAGAAGCCAGGTGCTTTTGTTTTGATAATGAATTTGTGGGCATTGTGCTGATTGTGTTGGAAGGCATTATTAAACTCTGTCCCAGTCAAACAATTGCAGACTGGTAGTAGAGAAGTGCCTCAAAATGTAATTCTCAATATATTACACTTCTAATTAAGTATTTCAGATATGATTTCAGGAATGTTTACTGTTTTGAAATAAAAGGGAAACATTGTTTCAGATGGTAGGAACTGACTATTTATAGAAAGTGACTTGGTTTTTATCCTGTAGTAGATTTCAAAATCACCATGAAAAAATGTTATAAATACTGAACAAAAATTGTTACCTGACTATTCCTTACAGTTTTAACTGCTGAAGGAATGGGAATCCACCTGCTTCTGCATTTGAAAGGGAAAACTCTGTGCAACCCAGGTGACATGAGAACACATCCGGCAGTGACTTCTCACTGCTATGCAGAGTGAAAGGAAGGGCTTGGGAAACAGTCAGGGAATACCTCTGGAACTATCTAGACTCTGATTGACTGACAAGTCCTCAGTGCCAAGACACATGTCCTAGTTCTGGCACAGCTGGAGGAGACCTGTAAATACTTAACAATAAGCATCAGGTCCTTCTACTGAGAAAGGCCACAGTTAAACAGTTTCTTTGTGAGCTTCTCTTGGGCCTTCCAAGTGTCTATCAGAAAATTAATATATTTGTACTAAGGCTTTCTCTGGAAGCCACAAGAAGGTGTTCATGTCTTGATTGTGATGCCATAAGCAGTCATAACCCTTGTTGTGGTAAGCTTACTAAATCTTCTTGCAATTTTTTTTTTTATTTATCTAGTAAGCGTCTTTTTATTTTTACAAATTTAAAGAGTCTAAGTGATGGAAATGATAATTCATTATCAAGTGAAATAAATTAGTCTAGTAGGAATTTAATCCTATAGATACATGCAGCATCTCCGTGTTACCCTCTCACTGTAGCTCATCATTAGCTGCTGCAAAGAAACACATGAGAAATCTTTCACTAAGTGTCTTTCTCTAAACACCTTTGTGTTCAGGTCACCAAAGTCAAGCTATTTTGGATGAATTAGGGAAGCAACTTCCAGACTCTAAAATATTTTAAAAGTCTTTTGCATTTACACAAAATGTAAAAATAGATTGCCACCAGGACTTCATTTAACTTACACACAGAAGAGTCTTCCTTGATACCGTATGACAGCTGCCTCTCAATAGAGCGTGAACAGCTAGCAAGATGCTGACTTGGCATAAATAAGGACCTGGTGGATCAGGCAGAACTGGGCTCAGTATAGTTATTGCCAAGGCTAGATGCACTAGAATAACATCTGCAGAGTACCTTGAAAAACAGAGGAGTAAGATAGATTTTGTGAAATTCATGAATACAAGGGCTTCAGGAGTGATGTGGATGTACTCCTGGTCTGAGCTATAGCATTAACACAGATGCAAACAGACCTTGCTTAGAATCAGGAGGGCTGCCTGAGATGGAACTGCCCTAATTAGTCATCTACTCTGGATTACAGTTTACATTCTCAGATTCCATCTTGGATCATTAAAATCTCCTCACTGAATTTTTGTTAGAAGTATTAGTTGACACAGTGACACATTTGTTTGGTTTCTTGGAAAAAGTTTTCAGAATGTTCTTGCTCAGTCTTTGGTATTTGGACTTTTAATCTACAGTCAAATTTATAAAACGTATTTCCTACATATAGTCTAAGGCAGGGAGATGAGGCCATAAGGGAGACTTTTTCAGTATTAAGTAATTTTTTCACCTTTAGAGAGTTCTCAGCTTGGAGGGAAAAGGAGTGTCCTTTTATGTGATCACATTCATGTTTTTCTACTTCAGATGTCAATAGCTTTTTACTAAATTCTTATTTAATTAAGCATAAATTAATATACTGATGCTTTTAGGAATAGAGTAGGTACACCTTTACCAAATTTCTTGATTTATAAGGCTAAATATTCTATTGGTTAAATTTTACTTTTTTTTTTAACTAGCAATGAAGCTAGCATAATGAGTTTATCAGAAGTAAGCAGGTAGCAATGATAGTATTTTTTCCAAAATCTGTAATGTAGGAGCAGACCTTTTCTGGATGCTGTCTTTCAAGAACTAATCTGTTGTAATTGTTATTTTGTTTCTTTATTTTTTTTTCTAAATAGTCATTGTTATTGTGGTGATAATCAAATTGTTCTCTGAGAAAGGAGGCCATAATAAAAGCATTTTCTTCAGTTATTCTTTTCTCTGTGGTTCCAGTTGCTGCATCTGTATGACAAGATCTGCATTTTGAAGAAAAAAATCACTTAAGTGGTCATCTTTTAAAAATGTTAAGTCAGAGTTTTTAGTCTTATACATAGTTTCAAGCACCAAAAGTTCTAGAAGTAATCCAATAGTAATTACTGTAAATTTTTTTTAAAAGTTTGTATATTTGAGTTAGATTTGGCTTATGAAAGCTTGCGGAAGACATGGATAGAAATTTTAGTTCCTGAATAACCATTTTATACATCAGTTTTGAAAACATGACAAGTTAATGTAAGTATATGATTTCTTGCATAATAATGTTCTGTTGGATAGTCTAGAAGTAGCTCACAAGATGAAGAAATAAGGAAATTATTGACCATCACCAGTAGTAAACTTAGCTGTGCTACACAGTGCTCGTGCCTAATATGTTCAAGTAACTCACATCCAAGAAACGGCTCTTGTTCCAAGTCATTGAGAAATCTTTGTTTATATAAATTAGCTAGTTGAGCCACCCAAGCAAGTTTTTTCTTCTGATGCTTGAAAAAGAAAATGAGTGAATGGAGACAAAACAGTTATTGTTATTTTCAGTTACTAACATAACCATGTTCAGATATTGATATGCTTCAGACTTCTCATAGGTTATCATTAAAGAATAAGCCTACCATGAGCAGTGTCACTGATCAGTGCCACCTGAGCCATTCATGTTCTTCCTTATCATTTTCTGAAAGTACATTTTCTCTCATCCTACTACTGTCAGTGCTTTGGGATGAATCTTCTTTTGGAACTGCAAAAATGGTTTGGATATAAAGTAGAGGATGGAGTTCTGATGCAATGCCACCTAATCAAGTCCTGAAATAATTATCACAGGACTGATTTCAGTGCAGTAAGCTATCTGCAGAAATGATAATAGGTGTTGCTCAAGCCTGGCACACCTAACTTCGTGTTTCCCAAGCCATATAAATAAATAGTCTTCTTTGTGTATCCACACCTCTCCTGTCACACAATTTCTGAGCAAAGAAGGGTCCTTCATCTAGATTAGCAAATAGATTGGAGCAGACACCCTCCTGTTTTCATAACACTAATTTTGCTATGCTTGCAAGTGGAGAGTATAATTACCATTATCCTCTGGTACTATAAGTGACATTGCTGCTACTGGTTCCCAAGCTTCATTTTTAGGAACCTGTTTTTATCTAATATCACCAAAAAAAGCTACTTTAAACTTCAGCTCAGAAAATGATACATTTTCTCTAACATTAAATTCAGCCTTTTATTGTTACTTTATTAATGAACACTTTTGTTAGGAAAAATAGTCTAAGAAATAGCTGATTCTGTACTTATTAATTTGCCTCTAATCATTCCAATACACTGAACATGTTCTACAGATAGTTTTAGCCTTGTAAATGAAAATTACATTAGGTCCTCACATAGCATATGCTGTGCTTTTAATTTTAATTCTTCATTAATTTTAATTAATTTTAATTCTTCATTAATTAATTTTAATTTTAATTCTTCATTAGCACTTCAGTTTTGTATGATCCACTGAATCTGCATGTCAAGTAAACAATTTTTTTAAAATTCAATTTTTTCTCATTCTATGCTACAAACTAATATCAATAAATCATAATTGATCAAGCAGGAAGTAGATCAGATTACAAAGGTGTGTTACAGACTCCCCAACATTCCAAGACAAGATTAATGTATCATCCAGAACTTTGGAATGCAGCAAATCATTTGCTTTACAGACTGTTGATGAACCTGAAAATCGTTTATGGCTTAGAATTATCATCAGTTCAGTGTGAGATTCTGCAGTCCAAAGCCAGGAAAGAGCAGATATCCTTAGGGTGCTGCAAGATCTGCTCCAAAAATTAATTGTAGGGTAAGTCTAATGAAACTGTTGAAAACAGGATATGATGAAACATGAAGCGCTCCTTTGGCTCTTTCACAAAACCCTCCCTCCTGTTTCTATATTCTCTCTCAAAATAAATAGCTGTGGCTGGTTTGAAATCAGAGTGCCACTAACACTACACTTTCCGTTTTATTTTCTGGGTTTCTGTGGTTGTTAAATACTGGAAACTGAGCCATAAATAGATGCAATTTCCAACAATCTCCCACTTTTTTTCCTTTTATCCTGATTTTGGAGATTATCTCAGTTACCCACCAAGTGTGTTTGTTTAAACAGAAATTCAGGGCCTTACTGGGCCTCTATTTCTGTAGGACAGTGTGGATTAAATCTGCTCTCATGTTGGAGTAATAAACTCATGGTTGCACTCTTCCAAACTTCACCGTACTGAAAAGTGTCAAGTTTAGTAATGCTGCAGCCTGTGTTTCTCAGTGTTGTATTGCAAAAATTCAAGAAACAATTTCACAAGGTTTCTGATAAACAAGAAGATGATCAAAAGGGTCTGACTAAAATGAACACACCTAGAATTTTGCAGCTCGAATGCATTTGAACACACTTTTCCTGTTCTAGCAATAACTGGAAACCACTGCTCTAATTTATTATTATTTGCATTTTTAGGATACATGAGAAGTTCTAATAAATTGTTATTTAATGGTTTGAAATCTCTCTCTCAACTACTTACAGGAATTTCAGTTCCATTTCCACAAGTGGCATTGCAGATCAATAGCAGCAGCTTGGCCAACATCCTGAGCCAAAGCTGTGGGAATCATTAGATTTTGGTCCAACCCCAGTGTTGGTGTGAGGAGTTCTACATCAGCAGTCTCCCCTTTAGCTAAAAAAGCAAAAGCACTGAGAATCCAGGATTACAAATTCAACCATACAGACCTAGGGGAGTGGAAGAATAATAATCCCTGTTCTCAGTACTTAAAATACTGACAATATTTTCCTTTTTTGGGGGGAGCAAAAACCAATCAGTTGGATGTCTCAAAATTAATTTGCCCAGAATTTCTGTTATTTTTTTCTCATCTCCATGTCATCTGCATTCACCTGCCACAGCACACTGAGACACATGTGTATCCAGCTAGCTTGTGTTTCCACAATGAGGAAATTGGAATCAAAGTTACCATTAACCAAGAGGCCAGAAAAATTTGTGATGTGTCTAACTAGCGACAATATTAATTCAAAATAGATTAAGGGCCATCCCACTTCCCTAGGGCTCCAGGTCGGTGTCAACCTTTACTTTGTGTTGAACCCTTCCACTAAAGTGGCCCTCTACAATTAAACATCACTTAAACTTTTCTGGAATACAAATTATAAATGTGTAAAACTTCAAGCACCTTGCAGCTAAACACGTAGACATTACAATTTGAGGTTTATGACAGATATGAATAATAAAGAGTGAATTTCTCTAGTCTGTACTTAGTAACACCGTGCATTACAACATGAATTATAATGGAAGGCAATTTTTATGCTCTGAAATTATAAACTTCCTGTTGTTGCCCATTAAACATTTAATATTGAGATAGGAAAAAAAGGGCAAATTTAATTCAGAGGCTAGCAAGGCCACTGATCATTTTTTTGGTCATCTCTGCCTTGCTCTTGTAACTCTCTGCATGGGGGTTCATGTGGGGAGAAAATAGAAAGCTTATGACTTTCAAAGACCTTTAATTGCTGTTACAAAAGGCTGACCAGGAAAGAGCTACATACGAAGGTAAAGTCTAGTAGTATTCTCAGTCCTTTCAAGCTACTTTAGGGTCACTCAGACCTGAAGCTTTGACAGTGTTAAGGTGGAAATTGCATATTATTTGCAAATCTTACTTTGGGAACTCAGTCTAGTCCAGTCAAATACTTGGCTTTGCTGGCTCCTTGTCTCCACTTTTACTTTTCTCATTTCAATGTTTATATGCTTTTGCCTTCTTAGCTAGGCACAACAGTTTGTCCAATTTAAGAGCTGTGCAATCTTGGTATGGTAGTTTCTGTAGCTGTATGGTATGTCCTTTATAATTTCACACAGCTGGAATTAGATGGAAAGATATTCACCTGGAGAGTTTGAGTGGCTGGGCTCCGTACACAGTATTATATCTTTCTTCACTTATCTAACCAAACATATTTCAAGGGCAAGATTCAGGGAGAAAATAAGTCAACTAACTTCTTCCTTCAATGTTCTAAATGCCTCTCCCTATTTTCTTTTTTTTTTTTTTTTTTTTTAATTCCTAATTTGCATGAAATTTACATACACCTTCTTCCTAACACATTTTTAAGGAGTGGTTTACTTCTGCTATTTTTTACATATCAAGTGTATGGTAGCTCGTCCCTGTACAATCCTTCTGTGAGCATTTCATTAGAAGAAATAGGCCAAATTTTAATACTCTCGACCTTGCCCATTCCAGTTCATCCACTCCCAGCTGTACATCTTCTAATGCCTACCTTAGTCATGCCAAGCTCACATTTTTCTCCACTGAGTGTTAGATCCTGCTGGCAGACACTGCCTTCTCAGTTAAAAGTAGGGCTCATTCTCAGCTATAAATCTCTGTGGTGTTCTAAGCAAGTGTAGACCTGTCCAGACCTGTCAGCGAGATCAGCTTAGACAGAGTAGTCACTGCATTCCTTTTGCTGAAAGCAAATATTTGGAACTTAGATGTCCTGATGTAGTTTTAAAACTAGAGATTCTAGAGTACAAACACATGCTAGAAAAGTCTCAGCTTTAGTGGATAATCAGTTTTAGGTGTAGGATAGGTCTTGCCCCAGTTCATCTATTTTTCGGCTATCTGCAAAACAAGTGAATCTTCTTGTTTTAAAATTAAGAGTAAATTAACCTGAAAGTCTTCAGAGGTTTAATGCTGTCTCCTGTAGCATATCTTCTGTCATTTGTCTTGCAAGAGTCTGAATTGAGCACCTTAGTAGAAATACATATTGAGATTATTCTTGTTGCAAAGGGTTTACTGAGTACAGGACCAGGTGGGAAAGAGAAAGAGAAGTGGGGCAGTCTGTTCAGGTATTCCTGCATCTAATTTCTAATCTTAACATAATAGTTCATGATTTTTCATTGATTTAAAGTACTAATACTAACAGAGTTAGCATTATTCAGACACTACCAAGCAGAAACATTCACTTTCAATATGTGCTACACATTCCTATTTCAACTCATTTATGATTGGGTTTTTGAAATTTGCTATAGTAGATGGTAATTTTTTCTTCCTTTAGGGATTTTGGCTAATTAGATCATGTGTGTTTCCTAATATGGTAGTTGCAGAATTAATATTTTAACCTGCTCACTCACCGTAAGAGCTCTGGACACATATATACCATAATTGCACTTCTGTGTTGCTTGTATTGATGTGAATCAACACATTTGGTGATAGAACTGAAAAGTGCAACTAGCTACAAATCTATTTAAATGACACCTTTCGGCCCTACTCAGAATTATTCACTTTCCAATGATACAGCAGTTCAATAGGCACCAGTGCCATGTTGCAGAATGTCCTGATCTTTAAGATATGACACCGTGAAATGTGACAGCTCCAAGAGGATCCTTACTTGGCTGTGTTGCTGTGGACAGATTTCAGTACACCATTGCAAAATGGCGTGCTGAAATCCTAAAGCTGTTTATCTAGCTAGTTGCCCTGTGTTTGACCAAATATGCAAACGTCACAATTGTTCCAAGATCTCATAATTTTTTCTGAACTGTGGCTCTCCTGCACACAGATAATGTTTCCCAGAGAAAATTCAATTAGATTTCTAAAGCATTCTGAATTGAATGGACCAGTGTTACAGTTTGTAGTGCCACTATGATTGGAAGACTTTATTTCTGCTGTGATTGTAATACATACCTATAATCTCATGAAAGCCATGCTTTACCTTTGAGAATGTCTTCTGTAGACAATGACAGAAGAATAGCTTTCTCTGTCTCTCACATACTGTGTTCTCAATTGTATAATGCTGCTATTCTTCCTTGGTATTGAGTAACATGTATTTGCTGAAAGGGAATGCTTGATAAAGTTTCTTTTTCAAGTAAAAAGGTGGCTTGTTATTTCCTGCACTCAAGGCACTTGCTGTGGATATTAAGATTTTCCAGTATTGGCTATTTACAAACAGTGTCTATAAACAGATATATTTCCTTCAGGTGACATTTTATATTCAATGGGGAAACAGCACATGGTCGTTGATGTTTTACCAACATTAAAACATCACAGAGAATTTAGGTGACCAGTATAATCCCTTATCACAAATGAAATGAGGATTGCTATGGTGGAAGCAGAAGCATTAGTTGCAAGTTGTTGCCCAAAAATATGTTACCAGTCATTTCGTCAGCATGAACTGTTTGGGGTTGGAGAAGATAGTCATCACATTTTTCATGGCCAAAAGCAATTTAGAAGCATATTTGATATCCCATCATCTTCTCAGTTAAAGGAATATGAACCTAAAAAAATCCAAATCCCAGCAAATAGAGATGAGAAGAAGAGAGATGATGGGACACTGGGGAGAGGTGAAGCTTTGGGAAACTAGAACTGCTGAGTGTGAGTATCTAACATTAGATACCTGCATCCACAGGGCTGTTTCAAGAAGGTTATGTGGGGTTTTTTAGAGATCCTAAGCTCCTGTGGTTTCCACTGACTGTATGAATTAGATCTGTTTTCACAAATGTGTTCAGACCCCACAGATGCATTCCCATCTAAGAGTAGGTAAATGCCAGATACACTAGTTCAAGTCCCTTTGCTTTCTAGAATATCAGAGGGAAAATCAATAAAGAATTGATATATGTGCTACTGTCTATGACTGATCTGTCACATGGTGGGTTGTATTAATCCATAACAGATTTCAAAACCCATGGTCTTTTTTCTAAATATTTTGTAGGCTGCTGTTTGCAGTTAGATTCTAACAGTAGAGAAAGGATATTTCATTTTCTAAAGACAGTATCTCTTTCCACAGGCTTACAGAGCATTAAAAATTCGTTTTGATTTTGGGGTCCAGACAGTATGCACAGATACCACAAATGAAGGAAAACACAAAATTTCTCACTAAGTGACTCACTTGCTTGGCCAGTCTTACCTGTGTAATGCAGAATTGTGATATTGTTACAAAGTGACTCTCCTATAACCTTCCCACCAAACATAATCATGCTATGACTGTTTACTCTGACAGCAGCTTCTTTCCTTCCAAGAAGCTCAGCAAATTTCACAACCATTAAGCCTCCCAATGAAATAGTTAAATGTCATTAACTCATTTTCTAGATGAGGCATATAGAAATTAATGACTTGTTAAGAGTCATACAGGAAATTTGTGACAGAGGAAGGAAGAGATGGCAGCTCCTCCAGCTCATGCCTATTTTTTCGTTTTCAAAATTATTCCTTTTTTCCTCAAATGAAAGGCACTCCTTGTTTTGGAACAGCACTATAAGTGAATGAACTGAATAGCTCACTTATTGAATAAGTAGAAGAGAAGTACCAAGAGCAGCTCTGCTACTTTTCAAGCCATATGATGTAAGAACTATGCTAGTACTGTCATAGGATTGCTTTTAAATAGAAACACACTAGAATGCAAGAATCTTAGATCTCAATTTGAAGAAGATGGGAGAGGGGAAGGAGGACCTCAGCAGTTTGATATAGCACCAGAAACCTGATGAGCAGAATAAAGAAATTGTTCTGGTTGATTTGCTATCATGCTTTAAATGTGCTGATTCATCACTGGGCTTTTTGATTTGGCTGTGGCTGAATCTCAGTATTTCTGTTTAAACTGAGCAAAAAGCAGTGTTCACTGTACGGGTCACACATGAGGTTCATTTAAGTTTCTCACACCTAAAGAAATCCCCATTAAGCCCACTAACTGTTCTGATACACAAATACAAGGAAGTAGGATGTAATGTATCACATTGTGCTTATACATAAAATACATCAGAGATTTTGTTTGGAAAGTTACTGTAAAAGTGAACTACTTTAGGATGTGTGTTATAATTTTTTTAGATTATTCATACTAGTTTTTACTATATACACTTATATATTCTCATCTAGAGTGTAAGACTGTCTATACAGGAGATATTGTGCTATCTGTGTGTCTCTGTGTGTGTGTGTATAGACATATCCACTTTGTATGGCATGAATTGATGAAATTTTGAGCTGATTTATATTGTATAGGAAAGGATGGTGGAGGGTTTTAAATGCAGGAGTAGAAATGGGAAGGTTTGTGTCCTGATAGAAATACATGTGAATCTTTGAAAATAATTACTACATGTATTTATTGTATGGATATTGTCCTGCCCACCTGCTTAGGTTTAAATTAGAGGAGTCCCTTAGGGGGAATTTCTGGCAGAAGTGAAAATAAAGTAGAATCCTGTAGATAATCAAGAGTCCTAATCAAAAAATAAGAAAGCTGGGGAGCTTGTTCAGCCTGACTCTGACCTGGACTGATGAAGTTTCTTCCTCCAGTCAAGGTTGGGGTGGAAGATGATACTTACGAAACCTTAAAGATGCTGTCCTACGCAGAGAAAGGAGTTGAGTGAACTTTTCAGGGAGTGTCACTGAGTGCTGACAAGGACTGACACATACCATGAGTGGCAGCAGACTTTCTATATGACCTTGGCCGAGTCACTTCATCCCTCTGTGACTTGGTTTCCTCATCTGCAGGATTGGGTATAAACAATAATACTTCCCTGCCTCACAGGGAGCTGTGGGGATCACTTCATTACTGTTTGCAGGGCGTGTTCAGAGACAAACAGGAAAAATGCAGTGGAAGTGAACCATTTGTTGCTGGAAACCTGTCCAATAACAAGTGCCTTGTTGATCATGTCCTGGAAAATACATTATTAACTGGCTATTTCTTGGGAATTGGATATTACTGGAAACCACATGAGCCCTCATACCTTCCCTCTTTGCTGTGCTTCCTTCCTGCTCTCCAGTAGTTGTGCACATGTAGTTAGGCAAAATTGGACAACCTTTCTTCCCATAAAAAGTATACCTCTTTCTAGGATGACAGCTTTTTGACTTCTGTAAATGACGAACCTGGGACTCCGCAAATCTACAGTCACATTCTCTTACCTAGGAACAACCTGTATAGATTGACACAAAGATAAGTAATCTTCCTTTAGTCACACCTTTGAAGGAGTGAATAGCAAGTGTTTAAAGTTGATTTTGAATTCCAAAGGAAAGTCCACTAATAAGGACATCTCCCTTTTGGCCTGAAAGATTGGAAGAAACTCTTAGAAGCTGCAGCTCTATGTTTATTAATAACAGATCCGTGCCTTTTTTGATCACACAGTGGTGCAGGTCTCATGGGGGTATGTGTTACAGACATGCAATGATGTGTCCCCCAAATCAGCCAAAATTCAGTTAGCCTAAGCAGCCAAAATTTTTAAATGGCTGAGCGTACATCAGCAAAGTGAGTTTATACAATCCAGTTTTGTATCCTATATCTATGCTGGTTTTGACCCAGTGCTGTTGGCTTGGCAGAAACTCTAAACCTGAACTTACATGTCTGAATCCCAGCCGCTCACTCATGAGTGGACCATACATGCATAGATGTGCTCTGCCTTAATCCCACTGTGCAGGAGAATTCTCTAGGCCACAGGGATTTAGAAATACCCTGTAAACATATTTCAATGGTACTTGAAGTATTCTGGATTTATAAATACAAATTACAGTCAAAGAGAATTTTTCAGTAATACCAGTAGGTGATGTATATAAGAGAGATCATTTATCTTCTCCATGCCTGGGAAAACAGTGAATTTTTGTTGTTAATATTAAGGCTCCAGTTTTCTTGTGAACTGTGTATCTTGGTAGCAGGATCCCTCTACTATCATTTCTTCCATTCAGTTAGGAGATGTTTAGGTTTACTTAAATCTGAATATAGTGTCTAGTAAGTCACTAACAAATGGTAGTCACTGTGGCTTATATGAAGTATTGCATATGTTTGCAGCCACACCTAGGCACTCACCTTAAAAGCACATAGGGACAATACCACTTGTTAACTTGCACAATGCATGAGATAAGGTGATGCAATGTTCATATGTCGTTGTTCTTGTATGTGCTGTTCATGTCAGGTGTTTCTCCTGAGCAGCACGTAAGTGTCTGGCACCCATCAGCTCTGCACAGTCTTGTTCACCCTCATCTCTACTGGGGCACAAAAGGTTTGGTAGTAGTAATCCATTTGATCACTCCCTTTCCACTCTTATGTCAAGTCAAGTCAAACCATTTTTTTTCTCACTAATTCTCATGTTAGGCTACCAGTGACATCATCTATCTAGGACTTTCAGGGGTGTGAACCATTCTGTGGCTTATAGAGCTATTTATTTCTTTCACTGATGTTGGCAGGGTTTAAATCAGACCTGAAAAGTGCTAACATGAGTGAAGACAAGACATTAAAGACAACAAGAAGTTGAAATTTTTTAATATGCAGGAAAGGATAATTTTCATATCTTTTTTTTTCCTAGAAAAATGTGGTTTGCTGAATTATCAGTTACATGTTTATCAGGAAGACATTTAACATGTAAATGTTAAATTTAGGAGTGCAAAATACACTATGTTAATTTTAGTTGGCTTTTTCAATGTATTTTTTTAAAGTAATAGTATTTTTCTGAAAAATAACACTATATTTATAGCTAGAGCAATATGTAATACTTCTGTACAGTATGTTGGTGTATTTTTTAGAAGGGAATCTATTTATTGAGCACAGGAAGCAAAATGTGCCTTTATAAATAAAAAATGTGGCAATACTTTAAGTCCTTGGAAACAGGATGTAAATATTGACATGCTAGTATAAGGCAGAAACATGCTGGTTCTGAAGGAAGACTAAATAGATCTGTCTCTTCATTTAATCATTATGATACAGTTCACATAGCTGTCCTTACCACTAAATTTAGACTAGAATGTTTTTGAAAATAACTTCAGCTGAGTAGTCTGAAGTTATACACAGAAAGTATGCAATGATAACATCCTCTTATTGCACTAATACTGTACACTGAGAAAGCTGCTTTCATTTGGAGTTGAAATGTGGGATATTACAGAAATTTCTCAAACAGTCAAAATAGATGTCAGGAGAACAAGCTTTATTTCTGTCATTTGTAGGGATTATCCTTGTTTAAGCAAGGAAGAAACAAAGAAAAGGACTGTGAGAGCTTGGGAAGGCACATGGCACTTAGGAGGAGTCCAGGATGTCTTTTAGTGTTCCATAGAGTCGGTTTGGACTACTTAACAAAAGATGTAGATTGTTATAAACTCAGCTCTTCTTATCTGTAAGAGCATTGTTATGTACATTTTCTCTGAAATCATTTTGGAGTGGCTACTGTTACAGCATTCATTATGTCCAGCACATGTGAGGTGTCTGAGCAAAGAGTCTGCCAATTCTCCTGTACAGGCCAAGACTCAGGGATGTATCACCTATAGGAAATATCAAAGTAATTTTGATGAGAATAACACCACCTATTTTACCATGTTATTTATATATGTATATTGGCATTAGCTGAAGGTTTTTTAGGCTAGCATTTCCAGTTGCAGTGTAAACTGTCAGATTAAAAATATTCTTTGGGTTAGATGTTGCAGTGAGCAAGCAGAAAGCTATTAAGGGTCATGAAGGTGGTTAGAGGTCCTGATGTCAGTGAGGAAGAAGAAAGTGGGCTGCTTATTCTGATTTGTTTAAAACAGCTTTTAGTAAAAACAAATAGTGCTGAAACTCTGCCAGGGTTTGCAGTTCCTTATTCAAGAAGACAGTCTTTTGCTTATGTGAGTAGCTGGCTTCTCCTGTGTCTATGTGTCTTCAAAATTTTCACCCACTGCCCAGTAGGTATGCCCCTCCTTTCAGTGTTCTGAACTCTGGCCTCTCTGCCATATTCCCTGGCTTCTTCCTAAAATGAATTGGCCCACTGTCAGTGGCACAAATCTAATGTGATTATTTCAAAGAAAGACCAGCTAACTCCATATGGACTGCATACAATCAGACATCTAAAAAAAGGGCTAATATTCCCACGGGAATTTGCATTGAAGGCATTCCAAGCACCAGGGAATTCCATGTGCACACAGTGTAGTGTTGTTCTGCACAGGAGTTTCAGTACATAGCAAACTTTGTAATCATGGTTTCACTAGAGTCGGGAGTTTACCACTCGTTCAATTGGTATTTAAATTATGATCTCAACACTTTCAGGTCCTTTCAAGGATGTAGACCTGAAAAAGACTGTTTTTTTAAACTGGCATTTGGAGTACAAGTAAATTAATACTGAATCAGTCTCCTATGTTTGATTCAGTGGGAATACTGTTCCTTTGAAATAAACCGCAAGCAGAGCGTTGTGTAAGAGGGATGCAGGTTTACAACTCTCACATTGTAAACTAATGGTCTGAGTCTTTACCAGCTTATTCACAGGAGTATTTTATTAGTGCTACAGCCAACAAAAGCATATGGCTTGTGTTATCTATGCTTCTTTATAACCGTATTACCGAGATTACAGCAATTCATTGCCTGACATTTATCTATCTGACTGTCAAATCAAATATTCATGGAGTGCTCACTGCTGCTCAAAGTAGCCTGGAGAAATAGTTCTGATCCCTCTGGTTACCTCGCAGTATCTCCTAGCTGGTTATGAGGGAGGTCTTGCATTATGCATTTGCAAGATTCCATCTCTTTGGTTATGTGTTTCTGGTGTGAGCACTTGTCATTCCTTTACTGAGTAATTTATTTGGTGGTGTTACTGGTATGCTATTGCATTTGTGGTGTGCAGCATGATTTTGCATTGCTATTTGTAACACTGGTATTAATGGTAAGTTTGGTGGTATAGTAAAAGAAGAAAGATTATGATCTCTTCCCCAATGGACAGCAGCAGATAGGAAATAATGTATTTCATAATGGAACAATGTAAATAGAATGCTGCTCATTCATTAAAGGTAATTAACTGAAAGAGAATACAGTTAGTTAAATGCACTGAATCTTAAAAATAGATAATGTTCTTAATATGCTGTGAGCGTTTTGAATTTGAATACATTTTAAATGTATGAACATTAAGGAATTGAAGAAAGTTCTTGTGAACAGTCTTTGGTTAAAGGATTTCCATTAACCAAAGACTCATAGATTAACCATTAACCATGGACTCATAGATTCACAGGATTCCCTGGTTAAATAGGAGTGTCTGCCATATTGTTAAGGTCCTTCAACATGTCCAGAGGAGGGCAACAAAGCTGGTGAAGGGGCTGAAAGGAATGTCCTGTGAGGAGCACCAGAGGATTTGGGGCTTGTCTAATTTGGAGAAAAGGAGGCTGAAGGGTGATCTCATTGACCTGCACAACTTCCTGAGAAGGGGAAGTGGAGAGGGTGGTGCTGATGTCTTCTCCCTGGTGTCCAGTACAGGACATGTGGGAATGGTTCAAAGCTGTTCTGGGGGAGGTTCAGAGTGGACATTAGGAAGCATTTCTTTACTGAGAGGTTGGTCATACACTGGAACAGGTTTCCTAGGGAGGTGGTCAAAGCCCCAGGCCTGTCAGTGTCTTAGAGGCATTTGGACAGGCATGAACTAGACAAATAATTGTAGATCCCATCCAACTGAAAATATTCTATTTTATATGTTATTCATATAAATGAATGGACTTTTGGACTTCTCCCAATCTCCAGCAGAGACCTTGTGAAAATGCTTCTGAAGAGTAAAAGAAAAAAAAAAGGTTAGTTTTCAGTGCAGGTCAGTTGCAATAACTTCAGATTCTTCCCACAAGGTGCATGAGAAGAAACAGCCTCATTTTGCTGTTCTTGCTCTGAGAAAATGCTTGGAAGTATGACAATCATTAGAATTTTCCAAGTCTTTTCCAACTGTAAAAAAGGAGTAGAAAAGTGAAGAAGAGGCAGCAGAACAGATTTCTTCTGCTGTTATCTCTGTGGTAACAGATTAATAAGACTAGTATCAAATATTTTACTGGAATTGTTTATGAAATATTAGTAAGGGGTTTTTGTATAGCATAATTCTTTTGAATTTAGTCGACACACTGGTTTAGGCTACCAGCATTCAGAAGCCCTGCCTGTGCCAGATGCCTGGATAAAGGTCAGAGGGGCGTGACTCACCTGTGAGGAGGGTGTTGTCACCGCCAGCTCTGGGCAGGACAGTCCCACCTGTGGTGTCCCAATTTCCAGGGCAGATGCACAGCCGGCCCGGATTGGCTGCGCTGGCTCCCGCCTTGGCACGGATTGGCCGAGCCTTCCTCCTCCTCCGGCTCATCTTCCTGGGGCACTGGCACTGCCCGGCTGCAGCTCCTCCACACTGACCACAGAGGGACCGGAGGATGCCCACGCATCAGCACTTGGTCGATAAGGTGTGTTGGTGGGGATGTGGTGGACAGGGTGCACACTAACTGGTGATGCTTATTCCCAAAGGCTAAAGAATGAGTCTGTGGCTCATCAGGAGTATCTAGGAGAAGGAGAAAAATACTCATAAAGAATGGGAATAGAAAGGGGTATACAGTAGTCTTAAACTGTTGGCAGGATGGACTTGCAAGGGCTGTGTTTTTCAAATTATGGAAAGGTATTTATCATTAATTAGATGCTCTGTGTTTAAAAGCTTTTAAAACAACTTTTGTCTCTATCCAGAAGTTAGCCCAAGGCTTTGGAGGAGCAAACCACCAAAGTGTCTCTTCCCTAGTCCAGTAGACTTTAAATGCAGCAGCTAACTAGCACTCAGGGGTTTAATTGTTGGCCTGAAGTTGTATTACACTAAACATGGAAGAGGATTCTTAAAGTAGCAGCTCAGGTGTTGGAAAGGTGAGAGCCATGTAGACTCAGAGGGAGAAATGTTTGAATCTGTGATTAAAAAAATAATTAGAATTTTTCCATCAGATGAAGGAACTGAGGATATAGTTAATTTTTCATAATTATATCCAATTAGAAGTTTGCAAATAACACCCATTTGCCAAAATTCCCTATGCTTCTATTTTATAAATATTTAAATTTTGTTTCTTTACATTTTTCATGGAGAAAATGTAAAATATGTGATGCAAGGTAACATGATTGCATTGAGTAAGTATTGGAACTCGGAGCCCATCGAAGTTTTCTGCCTCAAGTCTGGGCTTGGAATTTTTTAAGATGCTAATATCTCTCTTTCTCATCTAAAAGTTAGTTCCAAAAGATGACGTGATGAGACTCTTAGAATACTTCTTGAACTGTTAAATCGGAGAGCTGATGCAAAGAGAAGGCATCTCAGCTGTGTTTCAACACGCTGTACTTGTATTTCTGGCTCTTTTCTAACAAGAAAAAGAGGAAAGATTTCAGACTGGCTTTCTTTCATGGCAGAGTGCAGTTCCAGACAATTTTCCAATCCTAGCTAAACTAGGACTTTTGGCTTTGAAATGGAACGTCTAATTAGAAACAGACTTTTTTTTTCCACCTCTCCATGAGTCAGGCAGAGATTTCAACAACACACAGACTGGTTCATATTAAATCACTGTTTACCACATCTATTGATATAATAGCACCCACATGCTGTATTTAAAACATAATTAGAGGTGGGCCACGTCAAAATCGTCACAAGAGATTGGATAACCGCACCCAGCGTGCTGATACCAAAACATGATGCTTACCAGGATCCCATTAAAGTGGCACTTTGATGAGGCTTTAGAGAGGTACAGTCTGCATCTGCTATAAAGGCACAATAACCTGCGTCTATCACTTTCCTGGTTGCTGCTTTGAGTAGCTGTGACACATGCAAGCCTTCATCCTCCTACTTGGAAATCTTTCAGCATTTCACAGTCACCTGTTTTATTATTTGTTGACTCAGTGGTTTTTTAAAAAGTTGTTGAAGTTCAGGGTTAAGTACATGAATGTTCAGAGTTGTATTTTTCCCCTGTATCCAGATGCTTCTGTTACTTACTTCATTAGCACATACAAAAAACCAAATGATCTTACACAGTCATGAATGAATTAAGATAAAAGCCAGATGGTACGAACTGAACATAACTTTTACATTGTGTTTGAAGTGCTTTAAAAAATCTCAAGTAAATATCTCCATTCTTTCTGTTACTCTCTGTTGTGTCACACGAGGCAATCCTGCAGCACACAGCATGTAAAATAGCATTATTAAATACTTTTGGAGATTTAGCAGTCGTATCAGCAATTTTGTAGCTGGAAGAGTGAGTTGTTCATAAGATGTCATGGCCTTTTAAATTATGTAGTGCCATAGTTGAATGTTTAGAGTTTGAACATAGGCTGGAAAATCTGGTATTAAACACCTGAGAATACTATTGGGAAATGTTTCCTTTCTTTCTTGGAAACAGTTTACCATCATTTTCAATACTGCAAGTGAACTATAAAGAAAATACATTTTTTCTTCATGGACAGTCTTGGAGGATTGGACTTCAGTCTTGTCTCCTAGTTATATTTTGTAAATTTCTGTACTGGTTATAGTTTATTCTTTACTAATAAGAAGCATGCATTAGCAATTTAGTATTTTTAAACTGTTTAGAAGTTCCAGGGGACTTTGCAGAAAGCTTTTGTTAAGTCCTTCAGAAAACAAATGCTTTGAAAATCTTTGGGAGTATTCCAGGGCATTAACTAGACTTCTTGACTGTCCCTTGGAAGTGAGAGTAGGGAAAGCAGTCAAAGGAGAGGAGAGCATGCTAATCATGCTTATATCTACAGTTTGAGAGAGCAAGGATTCCCTCTGAGTTCTTGCATAGCCAAGGAGCTGAGCTAAATCTGCAGGTGCAACAATGAGGAACTTTGTTTTAAGGATTTCTCTAGTTCAATGGTGTAATGCAGCAGGCATGGCTGTTAATAGATTGCTGGCATGTCACCTGAAAATTTAAACTTCCATTAATAATTCAGTATTTTAAAATTATAATATTTGTGTCTCTTATTGCAGTTTTCTGCCAGTGTATATAAGTATTTTAATTTTTTTTTCTTCAAAATACATGAATGCAAAGAAAGAGCATCTCTCTAGGCTTGCTTTGTTTCCTGTCCTGGAGAAAAGCAGATATTTGCCAAACATGGCAACTACTTCAAAGAAGTTACTATGAACTGTGTTGTCTTTTTGTTCTACAGATGAGGAGACCCTCCTGCTTTGTTTTTTTGTTCTGTGGGATATTTTTGCCTGGAATCCTTGGTTTTCCACAGACAAATACCTCAATTGATTGTGATTCTCTGTTACCAAACTATGAAGCTGAACCACAGACGTCTGCACCACCATATATTATTGCTGTATCTTTTGATAACTTTGAGCCAGGAAATGAAGTCCAAGGTAAACAATCTGAATGACATAAAATCTTTTTCCATGTCTTCCAGAATTACCAATCTTCGTGAAAATCCCCCCATTTCCCTCTCAGTCTAGATAAAAATTTATTTTTTAACTTCAGTCTTGTTCATGTATACCTGAGATATTATTTTTTATGTTTTATATCTGTAGTATATACTTGTATAACTGAAAATGCATTATTTCTTTCTTTTTTTCTTTATCTAATAAACATATCTTAACTTTATGATGTAATTTTTGTGACAAAATTAAAATTAAGTGGGACAGCTGGCCAAACTGGACTAATAATTAGTTGCTCTTTAACTTTGTATTTGAGTATTTGCTGTTGAATCAGGCCTCTGCAATACAAAGGGCTTGTACTCATTAGTTCTTCACATGCTGTCATCCTACAGGAAAATAAAAATTCAGGACGCACTGTGAGACAACTTAAGAGTGACACATTTTGAGTCACCCTTCTAAGAGCTACATCCCAGATTTTATCACATTGCAAGAGGTGGAGCTATTGTGGCTCAAACCACCTTGTTATCTTCCTAATCCCAAATTGCTCTCTGGATGGAGCACCTTAGCAGCCTTGTTTCTCCACACCATGATGCCATCTCATGGTGCTGTCACACTTCAAGTAACTTGTGAATGCTTCTTTTTCTAGCCATTTGTGCTAGAAGAAGCATGGAAGTGAAAGAGATTTGGGACCTGTCATATGTCTGTTGGCTGAAAAAAAGCATTATTCACAAGTAGTTACTGTGGGATTCTGTTTTACTTTAACCTAGTAGCATGGATGTACTTCCATGGAGAGTGATGTATAGGGAGAAGAATGGAGAAGCCTTAGAATCCTGTTACTGCTGCCCTTCTTGGGAAAACATGTGACGAGCTCCTTGAAGGATGGGAGGGCTCTGTAAATACTCTTGAAATATTTAAAATACTATTGACAGAAAAATGGTGGATGGATTTAAGTATATGCAGACTGTTCAGCAAGTTAAATGAGATTTATCATGACAAAAATACTGATTCCCAGATGCTACTAACCTTGCCTTTTTTGTCCCTTTTTTTCCCTAACCATGGCCTTTTTTAGCCGTAATTTTTTCATGTTCCCAACTGTAAGTACCTGTAAGTTCATGGTCTCAGGGAGCTGCACTAGGTCCCCTTCCACTGAGTCTGTTGCAGTTTCACTGTGACATGCCATGTGCCACTGCTACAGGTCATCCTTGCTACATTTAGCTCTGCATTCAAGGGCTTCATGTCATTGCTTCTGGAAGACCTGGGCACAAGTATTGAATTAGGACTGAAAGTTCATGACAAATTGGAAGGCTAATTAGGCAGATGTTTAGAAATACTAAATTATCAAGGTATGATTGGTATTTGCCTTGACTTTTGTGTCATTCCCAGTTCATCTGCCCTTGTTTTTAATGATGACAGATATCTCTGTTCATAAACCATTATTTTGTTTGCCAAAGTCCCTAACAATGGGCAGAGAAAAGTTATAATAGATCATAGCAAACTTGGTTATGTCTTTTGAAACCTAATTTCAGTTTTGATACACACAAAGCAGGAAACTGCTCTCTACTATATTTTTCTGAGCTCCTTCAGTAACAAAATTGGTTAGCTCATATAATTATTAACTTTTCATATTTAATATAGAACACGGAAGCCAAACTGTAGTTTCTATCTTTCCAGCTGTAATATATAAAAAATGTTTCAGCATTTCGGCCTTTTGCAAAAGCTAATATTTTCTTTTAAAACAAAGGTAGAAAGAAATGCAATTCTCTTTCTCCTGTAGCAGTGTTGACTTTGTAGGCCTAATTAGACAGAAAACAAATAACGTTTTGGTCAGTAGGGCTGCTGCCCATTTGGTAGAGCAGAATTCCTTTTGAAATTGTCAGTAAATCATAAATTTCATGTTACTTTACAGAGAAGCACCTTTCCAATTTTTTCCTTTGCCTTTATTGTAATTGTCCTTATAATTAAGCAAAGTGTTTTAAATGGTTTTTTTAGAATTTAGGGCTTAAAATAATTTCTGCGCTGTACGGGATTCTGCACAATAAAATCTTGTGGCTTGGAGTGAAGCAAATTACATGGTAAACATTTTGGCAATTTTAGTGGTATATGAAATTTACATTTCTCAAAATGCCTCTTTTCACAGTAACTCTAGAAGCACTTGGAGAGGCTGGGTTTAAAGGATTTAATCTACAAGCTCGAGAAATAGATGGAGATGTTCCTGTTGGTACATTTAAAATTACAGATCCAAACACTAAAGGCTTGGAATGCCATAACATGACGGTATGTGTGCAGTCTTTGGAATACTTACTGAAGCTTGGGTTTCTTTTAAATAATAGAAATAGGGATCATTCTTTATACAGCAAAGCTATTTCATCAGTAGAGTTTAAAAGGTTCTCTCAAGAACTCCATCTATCTTTTGTATGTGGTATGAACCTAATGTAGAAATTCCCTGGCTCTTTGTAGGAGGACATCAGTGTTACCTGTTGTACAGGTATTATTTTGTAATACTATAGGTAGAAGTCACTCTTGCATCTTATATAATGATATATTTTTCTTTTTAACTGCAGAATTCAGCAGTAAGTCATGCCAATTCAGATGTGAAACAGAAGATTACAACAACATGGATTGCTCCAGAGGATGTTAGAGAGCTTCAATTTATGTAAATAGTTGTTTGTTTGGTTGGTTTTTTTTTTGCCTTGAAATTTTATATCTATGTTGAGACAGACCTGTGTTGCTGTTTCAGATATTCTTGTCCATCATAGATTTTTTCATAGTTTGCCATAACTTCACACTATGTTCATTAAATAATACGATTTCCATTTCAAGATATAATTGTAAAAATTAATGTCCTAAGATCTTAATATATGTATATAATTTCATTAAGCAAAACGTTATTAATGGATCTACCAGTAGCCATTTTTAACACTTTGAACTCTTTAATTACAAGAGCAAAAAATATGACTGTAACTCCTTCCCTGAAAAAATGAAATTCAAACTCTATTCAGTTATACCTTTCTTGATTTTGAACAGTGGCAGAATAGTAATTTGATGTAAATTCTTCTAATATAAATTTAAAAATAAGTTTATGACCTATGAACTAACTTCTGAAAACAGGAAAAGATGTATTTAGCCTACTTTTAATGCTACATTTTTTGCAGATGTCAAGCTTGTAAAAACACCACTTACTCTAACAAATGCATGCTTGAAGTACATTGGAAAGTACCTAAATATTTGATAGTTTGTATTGTTTGAAGTGCAGATTTATGATAGGGCCATCTTTGCCTTGCTTCATTCAGTCTTGAGGAATACCAAGAACAGGCAAAAGAATCCAAACCCACAATTGCTTCCACTTGTTATTGCCATGAGAATCAGTTCACCATCATAGATACAGATTGTCAGAGCATGTGGGACAATTCTTATTGCTCCTCACTGCAGTCAGTGCTTCTTCAAACAGTGCTTGTTCTCAGAATCTGTTTTAGTTATCTTCAGAATTATGCTGGAACACAATACTTTGATAGAAGATAAATTATTTTGTTTTCTTTCTAGTGCAACTGTTGTTCAAAATCTGGAGAACTTTTGGGTTGGAATTCAGAGCAAAACTCTCACACCTACGCACTCTGACTCTGAGTCAGTTAATGCAACAGGAAAAAGTAAAAGGAAGGTATGTTTTGTGTATTTGAATGATAGAAATTTATACAATAATTATCTTTGGCTTGATACAAGACATGGACTTGTCATTCATTCATTAACTAAGATAGCCAAAATCATTAGATGTTTTCAATAATTTTAATTTAACTGGCTAATCCTCTTATTAAAATGATGAAAAATTAAATATTATTTTTCTCCCACAGAAATAATGAAAGCAATAATCTAGTTATCAAAACAATCCATGTCTTAAAGCAAAACAAAGAAAATAAAATTGGTTATAAGGAGAACTGTACTGGACTTCTGATGTACAGTGCTGTTCTTAATTGCTGCCCCAGCCCCTGGGAACTGTAACTGTAGCATATTCTTGAAAGGAGTTGGTAAATTTTTTTGCCAAGAGTTATGCTTATATGAAACATTGGCAGCTCAAGTAATGAAAGTCTCCTCAAGTCAACTGTATTGGACTGCAGCAGCACTGATTTATGTGAATTTGTGATGTAACCAAGAGTGAACACCTGTCTTAAGCCTCTCACTTCACCAAATGTATTTTCTGTTTCCTAGAATAAGCTGCCGCCTTCTTTTTTTTTTTTTTTTTTGCAGTAAATAATTTGTAAATATTTCTTCCTTTTTTTTCCCCCACAGCTTATGATAGAATTAGAATGTAACAAGGTAAGAGCAATTTTTCTTCAATTTCCCAATTCTCAGTTACCTCAGTTTTAGACTTCCTCTCCTGCTGGTCCAGTTGTTTCATGCTTGTAGCATGAAGATTCTATTGCATCATTCAAATTACTTTCCTAGCAAGATGTCATTTATGCTTTCATTTTTGTTTTCGGTTTTGAATGTATTTTTATTTTGAATTCATTAACATCAATTTGCAGATGAGATTGTTAAAATGTGTAATATATTGTCAACAATGAAACACTTGATATCATCACTCAGACCATCAATGTGAATTCAGTTGACTTCCTGTTTAAAGTAATTTAATATTTTTACACCAGTCAATAAATAGTAACTGGAACTTGTATTCTCTTGCAGCGTGGAGGAACTTACTCAACAGGCCGATGCATCATGGTAAATATTCTTTCTCCAAAGACGTTGTCATGCTGCTAACTGCCCAAGATCTCAAGGCCTAGTCAAAAGTTGCTTCTAGAAATTTCTTTATCCCCCTTGTCACTCAGTTTTATTTTCTTTTTGTTAGTTTATCATTGTTGATTAAAAATCCAGAACTGTCTAAATGGTTGTCAGCCTTGTTACCATTTTCTTCTGCAGAGTCTCTCTTCTAATCTGAGGCAGCTCTGTAATAGACGTTTTCTTTTTTCTCTTTTCACTCTTTATTCTTAGTGTTTTCTTGCTGTTCAAATCCCTTATTTCAACAGTTCTGAAACCTTGCCTTTTGAAAATCACGATCTAGATATAAAATAGAGCTATTTGATTTTTTTCCTTTGAAAACTGTCACTGGCAGCTCAGTGAAGAAGCCTCTTTTCCTTCTTTGCTTTTTGACAGCAAATATGCTAATGATTACATAGTCATATTAGCAAAAAGCTTTCATCTACTTTTTAATGATTGTAATGGTGTAGATCTCCTCCTCAATGATGGATAGCAAGGGTATGAGGTCAGACAAAAAAGGATGCAAGCAGCATAATTACGTTATTTATGACAGCTAGATTGGCACAGTCTTGATTATTTGTCTTGAAAGATCTCCAAAATAATTTTAATAGTATCAGTTGATGGAATGAAGCCACGGAGAGCTACTTTGTGGGTTCTTCCTTTTCCCACCAAGTAGAACTTTCTTTCCTGAAAATCACTTACATAAAAATAATTTTTCAGCAAGATAATAAATACCAGTCTGGTTTCTTTACAGGTTCCTTCTGGTTCCTCTCAGAGCAGCTATTCAGGCAGTCAGGTATGAGTCCTAAATTCCAGCTTTGTATGTTTTCCTTCAGTAACCTTGAATGACTAAAATTCTGTAACTACAGAGTAGTGGGGTAATTTAATACTCTACTGAAATATCTTCTCTGCAAGTTAAACCAGGATGGCAGAAGTATTCATCCAGCAAACAGTGTGCTTGTACCTGGCCTAAGTTCAACTGCCTCCACTCTGTTGAATTCAATAGCTTGCTCCAGTTTAATGTCTGTATTGTTTTTAACAGCAGACTATATCTGCAGTTGAAAATGTGGGTATATCTCTGTCTAGTTAACCTTTTAAAACTTCTGGGGTATGCATGTCAGCATTGTCACCACTTTCACTCCATTAATCACAGCAGTGTAAACATGGTTTTTAGTTGATTATCTCCACTACCATTAATACACCTATTTTCTCTTTAACTCTTGGAAACTTTGTGGTATGTTTCCAGTTTCTTAAACTGAGCTGATCAAGGACATATTTCTTACTACTTACTAGTGGTTATATTTATTAGTGGATCATCTGGTAATATTCCATTTCTTCAATCTTTGCTGCTTGTAATGAACAGAGAAACAAATTATTTTGATATATATGCTAAAACAAGGTTTTCTTCCTTGTATTTTTAAATATATAAACATATTCTTTTCTAAGAGTTGAGTTTCTCATCTTGTCATATAACTACTTGAAGTTATTAATTTTTTTATAAAATATGAGCCATTCAGTAAAATTTTGAAAGATTTCATGACCAGTGACAAAGCTGATGAAAGTTATATGGAGTACAGATGATGACTAATGTTTCACACTAAATAAGAATTATTACAGGCAGTGCCAGTGAATTGGTAACCTCTTTACTTGCTTATCCCTTGCTTGCACGTACACATTGTGTACGTACAGCTGCACAGAGTTTCATGCCATAAACAGCATGGCATTGGGGTTTTTTGTCTTGCCTATTTGAGTTTTTTAAATGGAAATAATTGACTTCTGTTTTTATTTCAGGGTAGAGTAGTCTACACAATAAGCAAGAGTGGATGTGGCCCTGTAAGCACTATTTTTACATTTTCTTTTTTGTCCCCAGCATAACTATAATTATACTACCTCCTAGCTTTCAATGAGATTATTTAATGGATGTTCATGTGTGAGACTCTTTTACAAATAGAAAATACTGATGAGAAATGACTGGGTTGGTTGTTTTTTTTTTTTTGTCTTAGGGAGGTGCTGCTGGTGCATATGGCCAACATGCCTGCAGAGATGTAAGCTGGTTATAGATTTTTTACTGATTGTCTCCGACTATGCTTCTTAACTCAACTTCTTATTGAAAGTTGCATTTGATTCTCTTCTCTAGAGCTATTGAAGTCTTCCTAAATATATTCAGGAAAATAGTGTTAGCTTGAGGTATTATTCTGAGATTAAAACCTGAAATTAAAAGGTTTTACACGGCCAGTTCCTCAGAGCCTAATCATTTATGTTTTAAGGTGTATATGTACATGTAAGTGATACATAATATCACCTATTGGAAACTGTTAATTTGTTTCTCTACTAAAATGTCAGAATTCTTACTGTGTTATGCTTTTTATGAGGCAAAATTATTGTCTTTGGATATTGCATATTGTGGAATATTATTAGGGGTTTTTTTTACAATCTTTGCATATTAATTCTTTAATTAGTAGAGAAATTTCTATTGTCCATCTCATTTATTTCATTTTCACGTGAAAACAAATTAATAATTAGTAAATTACTGCATATATAAATACCTGATTTATATTTTTGTTTCAGACTGCATCCAGCAGTGGTCTTACGTATGGCCAGGTAACTCTGTTTTCCAACATGTTTCTAGCTTCCTAAGGTATTCAAAAGTTAAGCAGTTATGCCCAAATTTACCGAGCAATAATTAAATTTGGAATGGATTAATAATTAAATTTGGAAGGGGATAAAGGCAAACGCTCTTCAAATTATTTAGTAATGATCATATCTGGAAATAACTTCATCAGATTAATTACATATTTGGTGTTTGTTGCTATATCCCTACTTCCATTTTCCACCAAAAATCATTATATTTATTCCATAAATGGACACTAGTTACTTTTATTATGCTTTTCCAAAAGTCAGTGCTTTCTTTGGTGGTTACTAAGAATTAAAAGGGGTTTTTTTGGCTTTTGCTTATGCAATTCTACTTATTGGTTGATGAAATGCAAAACATCACTGCACATTATTTTATGCTTCATTTAAATAATTTATCTTGTTTTGACATGCATATCCCAGTTTTTCCAGATTCTATTGCAATGGTAGGCTTTTTAAATTGAGCAGATGGGTTCTGGAATTTGTGTTGGTTTTTTTGGATGAAGGTAGAAGATATTAATTTTTTTTCCTACTGATAGATTAATTTTCTTATAAACTTCCAATTTGATGAAATTTGCACCTTTTATACAGTACCCTGTAAAACTAGCAAAATAATTGAGCTTTTAAAAAAATTTAAAGCAGTTATTCATTGCAGTTGTTCATTTATTAACTGCCAATACATTCATATTCATTCATATTTTTCTTCAGACTCTTACTTTGTTTGGCACTTCAGGGGTGTCACGATAGCTGTAATATTTTTGTGGAGAACAGTGCTGTAGTTAATTTACCATACATTTACCTAATCAACAAATGATTTCTGTATTCTTTACAGTCTGTCCCTTCAAGCAGTTCAGATTCCAGTAAGAAGGTAAGCACTCCAAAGAGAAAACAATTCATACAGTTATAACTTAGCATGACCCCTGTTATTTTAGTCAAGGCTCTTTCAGGTTTTAACCCAGACTGATTCATATTATTTGATTTGGTTTGGTTCTTAGAGGTGGGGAGAGCTTCTAAAGAGAAAACATTAACACAGAAGATACAGTTATTGCATTTGGATTAAGTTTTTTTGAATGAACTCAATATCAAGTCTTTTTTTAGCATAATACTGAATAAAGACAAAATAAATGGATGTTCTTGTTTGGGGTGGAAAGCTGAGGATCAAAAAGGGCACACAGTACAGGCCAGTAGATATGGTACAAGTCATGAAATTTTGCTTCTGTCTCTACAGTTGAATCATTATGTGGTTTGGGGCAAATCTTTTATCTGCTTATACTCTTGTGTAAACTATGTATAAATATATATTTTTCTTTGCTTGGTTATGTACATTAATTTTTTAATAAAAATGTTATTTTATAAAAGGGATCTTCCATAGCATTATTATCAGAGTTAGTAAATTTAAAAATTTAATATTCTTCATTTTTTTCTGACATCTTTAACAATTTAAAGAATCTCTATGGCGAGTAAACAGCTCCTTCTGGTTTCTCCATAGGTAGTGATTGTTGCCAACAGCAACCCTTTCCCACCTGTGGTAAGCTGTTTTTCTCTACAATACTCATTTTCTCTACAAATAATTTTGACCCCAAAAGCTTTCAAATACCTACGCTTTCAATTTTTCAGAAATATTCCTGGAAACAGTATTTTGGCAGGCAGGGTTTACCCTGTGTGTCTAGTTATCTCCAGGGAAGGAATGTTCTAAGATAGGTACAAATCTCATGGTTCTGTGATTGCTGTCAATACTTGCAGAGACAATGGGTTAGCTGCAGACACCAGGTCTCTCCATGGATGCAGTCTCTGTGTTCCTGAATAGTTTTGATTTTCTGTTTCTATTGCAATTTTCTTCTGTAAGTTCAGTTCCATTCTCATTTTTAAATTATTATGTTTCCACTCTGCTACTTGGAACCAAAACTTCAGGTGCTTGAAGTGAGCTTTTATAAAGTAATATTTTATAGATGTGTAATTTCTAACAGAACATGTTGCTCTAACCTGAATAAAGGTTAAGATGCATTTATTCTGTGCCATCCTTTTCATATCATTCTTTCACATTCCACTGTGTATTGCATCTGAAATATAAGGGCCCCTTTTCCCTTTCTCTGCTGCAATATTCTGTTTGGGCAAACCCTTGTGCAAAATAACGAAAGATTTTTCTGTTTCTTTGCAGCGTCACACCTACCCTCAGGTAAGCACACTTCTTCCTGTGATTCCTATAGTATCATATTAGTTCTTATGGGTTCAAACTAGTAGTCTCAGGATGGTGTGGGCTACTCTTCTACATTTGTCTCTCATGCTCCAGAATTCAGCAAAAATTGCCTGGATGAGGAAGTGGATTTGTGTGTGATGATGTAAGTGAGAGTGAGGCAGGTTGGAGGGTGATGATGTCTCAGCTTCCCTCCCACGTTTGGGAAAGCCAAGCTGATTGGTAGTGCAGGAAGGTAGTGCACATAACCTGTGCTCTGCTGCTCTCCACAGAAGATGTAAGAGTAGAAAATTACTTAGTAGGGCCAGTCTGCCTCCCCAAACCTTCAGAACTGAGAATAAACTAGCTTAATGTTAGGTGTTAAGAGCTGATACACAGTGCATCACACATACCACCTTTCTCTTTATTCCCACAAACTAAATACTTCAACTTAGTATTTTCTGTGTAAGTGCATTGTATTAAACAACTCAATTAAATGTGCTGCATTATGTTTCTTTGTTTCTGGATTTTTTTTCAGAGTTTGGGAAGCTCTGCCACAAGGATCATAGTACAGGTAGGCTTTTTTTCCTCCATTATACTTGAGCTTTGAATAAAGGTTTGTTTTAATAAACTAAGTAATAATTCCTGTCTTTTAGGGAACAAATAAGTGTGGATAACTTAGAGATACCTTAGATGTCCACAAACTACAGTGGTGGAATAGGGCATTTCTGTGACTACAGCAAAGGGGACATCTTAGCTGGTGGCTGAGTAAAGACTATTGCAGCTCTTTTCTACATTTAAAAATTTTGAAAACTTCTGTATGCAAATTCCATTGTGCTCTCAAAACTGGAAAAATTTGACCATCTTGGTCTGCTTAGGAAGAAGGATGGAATTCTAGAACTGAAGTTTGAATGTTAGTCAGTATCAAATCAAATATAAATTGCAACCTGCACAGTTCCATTTTCATTTAAACAGTCAATTTTTAAATGGAAACAGCCAGTTCAGAATTACATTTTTAAAATCCTGCCGTTAATGCTTTGGTGAACTGTTGCATTTGTAATGTTGCTTCTTAATAACCAGGCATTTGGAAAGTTGATTGCAATCTAATCTCATTAAGAGCATGCTTATAAAGTATCATGAATATCATTCAGACATATTTTTCTGGGTTCTTTGCCGTTTTAGCATCCCTCCCACTCTTAATGGCTAGTCAGTCCATTAGATGCCATTCCATCAGACTACAACAACAAATTGAAAGATCAGCAGGTTACCCCAGCTGAAACTTGTCTTTCCAAAACCATTGCTTTTAAAATGTATAGCATTATTTTCTTCCATGACTAGTAATGAATGCTGGCAAGGAAAGGAATAAGATTTCCTTGTTATTTTATTTCTGACTTTAAATGTACAGTGTTTTGATTATGCAGGTTAACTGTTCTGAACGTGTAAATATAAAAATATTTTATTATCATAATCCACATATTTTGTGGGAATCAAAATATTTTTTGCAGTGGCTTGTGGCTTTTCCTTATATTAAATTGTAACTGTGAATTTTTCAATTTCTGTTTTGGCAAAGCCTTTGTCAAAAGTTTGTTGTGCTTATTAATAAAAAAATCAGTCCTAATGTGAATACAAATAGATAGGAGTTTAAGGTAATTTGTGAGGTACATTTGAAAGGCAGAATTATTTTAACTCACTTCAAATTACTACAATATGACACAAACATGTATTATATAATTAATTTTCTTCAAGAAAATCATATCAAGATATAGAAATACTTTTAACATTTTATTTGTGTAGGATTTTTACATACATTTTATAACACATGGACATGGTATAAAGTAAGAAAATGTGTAGTGAACTCTGTGTCTTTCAAACTGTCTAGTACATAGAAGGACAGTGTTGCTTCTTGAAATGGCTTAGTGCATAAGTAATTCCTCTTAAAAATAAATAACCTTTTTTTGTTCCTGTTTAGAGTGGACAAAAACAGCAAACCAGCAGCAGTACTTATATTCAGGTAAGTGAACTTAAAAAGTGTTACAAATATTCCTGTAGACTTACTTAAACAGGGCTATCACAACTTAGGAATAAATTATTTTCTGCATTTAAAAATGGATTTCACAGGTGCAGGTATTTCTGTTTCCCTGGCTTTTGTTCATGAAAATACCATCTGATATTGGTGTTCAAATGACTTTATTTGTGATGCTCATAAATGCATTTCCATGTGTGATGGGTTGACATGAAATGAGTGTATTCCACTCAGAGCATAAAGGTCATGGCCCTGAGAGGAGGTGAGTCTAGGCTCATTACCCCACCATCAGCCCCATACTGATGGATTCAGAGCCCATGCATGTTAGATCTCACATTGCTAAAGTTGTAAAGGGTAGTTGCTGAGCCAGATCAAGGATGATGAAAAAAACATAATTGTGGAACTATGTGCAATTGCTTAAAGCCATGAAAATAAACCCAATTGTTTGAAAAAAACTGAGGGAATTTTAGAAAATACTCACACAGTAGTATCATAATCTATTGCAAACTAAAACTTGAGAATATTCATAGTATGAATTCAAGTGTGAAAGCTCTTTAGATCTTCCTCCTCTTGGGGGCTGGGAGTAGGAGGGATGTAAAAGTCTGTCAATGATCTCTATAGCACTACATGCAACCAGAAAACTGTTTCAAAAGGGTAGGTATGACTTTTAGGGATCAGGGCCACAGGGAGGTCACTATTCAAAAGCACAAATATTCAATATGCACAAGGTTGGCAGTCATGGCTTTTGATGAGAATAGAACAATCTATTGCAGGGCTGTTACCAGACTGCTCTATCTCCTTTGTGCTTTTTGAGAAATCCCCTTGGAGCTATATTTCTATAAACATCATGCTCTTTAAAAAAGCCTCCTTGTCAAGGTGTTAATTTTATCTTCTCTTTATTTAAAGGGTTCCCAAGGCAGCCAGTCCTATGGCCAGGTGAGACTTTGTTGCTGAAATGTGTTGAGCTTTTCTGTAGGAGCCTGTCTTGTTAATGGGCTTTAGGGCATGGGTAGGTTTTTTTTACCTTCTTGATGTTTCTGAGAAGTCCTTGATTCTGGTTTGTAACACTGAAATACCATGAAGGAAAAAATAACATAGTACAGAGGAACTTTAACAGCAAATGGACTTTTCTGTTACTGCTGTACTAAGACAATACAGCTTTGTTTACAAATATCTTCTTACCTTCCATACAGGCCTACAGACCTCAAGGTGGCAGTTCCTATGGCCAGGTAAGCATCAGTCAGTCACCAGGCAGAATAGAGCATTCCAGAAATGAAGCACTGGGGCACTGTAAAGGCACTTAGCAGTTCCTCAGAATCTGAACTTTGAAGGACAGCTTTCTCTGAAAGTGTCCATTCTCACACTCAGCATGTATGCATGGGCTGCTTATTGATCTTGAATCCCAGTGTGTGTGTGAAATCATCACACTCAGCATCCTCGTGAGAGCCAGAAGATGGCTGGCTCTGCACACTGCCCTGCATGGCTTTAGGATGCAGCTGCTGTTGCTAATGCAGGCTGGATCCCTTACTGAAAGGGAAGTAACCAAATGGTGTCCTTGTCTTAGGGTGGACCAAGTTTCTCAGGCAGCAGCAGCAGCAGCTCCTATGGGCAGGTAAGCAAACTGGCTGTTGTGTAGAAAGCTCTTCACTGATCTCTCTGTGACTGGCATGACTGGCAGACTTTTGAGAGGGATCTTTCCCTTGGCAGTCTGTGCCTCTGTGTTTGGGCTGTGGCTGCTGCTGAGAATAAGACAATGTGCTGCACAGCTGTTAGCTTACTGCTTGGTGTCCTTTGGCACAGAAAGAACCTTTCAGGGAATCCTGCATGCAGCTGTATTTCCATAAACATCATGCTCTTTAAAGAAGCCTCCTTATTAAGGTATTAATTATCTTCTCTTTATTTAAAGGGTTCCCAAGGCAGCCAGTCCTATGGCCAGGTGAGACTTTGTTGCTGAAATGTGTTGAGCTTTTCTGTAGAAACCTGCCCTGTAACTGGGCTTTAGGGCATGGGTGGTTTTTACCTTCTCGGTGTTTCTGAGCAGTCCTTGATTCTGGTTTGTACCACTGAAATACCATGAGGGGAAAAATAACATAGTAGAGAGGAACCTTTAATGGAAGTGGGCTTTTCTTTCTGGTATGCTGTGATTCTGTTGCTGCTGTGCTGGGACTACACTTGTGCAGCTCTGTTTACAAATGACACTTTGCCCTTCTTACAGGGCTCCCAGCCTCAAGGTGGCAGTTCCTATGGACAGGTAATTGTCAGTCAGAATAGAACATGTGAGAAAGTGAAGTGCCATTGCACTGAAAAGTTAGATGATTTTAAAATATTCTGTTTTCAATTCATGTTGAATTCTTAACCAATATATCTCTGAATCCATTTAAAAAATTTTGTTGGAATGTGACCATTTTTTTTTTTTTTATGTATAGATACAGGAATCCTAAATTTCTTCCGCTATCTTACCTTTACCATGGGTTTGGAACTTTATAAATTTATGGTAGGAAAAGTCTATTTGGTGCTGTTCCCATTTCAGTTGATGGCACAGTACAAATTTATAGTCAGTTCTTGCTGCTTCCTTTGCTCTCAGCAGAGAAGCAGTGTTGAGAAACTAAAGAACATGGGGTCAGGTCCTCAGCTGAATGAAGAGTTGGTCTTGGAGCCTGCAACTAATGAATGTCTAGCTCCCTTCACAGTTTTCATGTAAATTAAAACAGCCCTAAGATAGCTATGAATTTTGTCACATCTCCATGTCAGATAGCAAAGATAGATAGGATACTTCAAATATTTTTTGGTAATCCCTGTCTTCATAACTCTCCCAGGCAGCTGGGCAAAGGTCTGCATGTACATGAAACAACTGCACTTTTTTGAGATTATATTGAAAGCAGGTTCCAACAGCAAATTATAACCACAGTAACTTTATTTTACTGAGAATTTTTTTTAAAGTACAGTCATCCTTGGCTAATTTATTTGACCTGCTACTTTAAATTGCATTGGTTTGTTTCGATTTTATTAACATATATTTTTTCTAAGATCATTTCCTAATTTTTAAAAACTATTTTTCACTCTAATTTTATTTCAGAGGAAGGGAATTTTGCAACTGGGGCCAATGAAAAATATGAATATATGAAATTAATATTCATCTAGCATGCAATATTAGCATCTAAGTCCATTGACTGAAAAACAGAAGGAAAAATAAACATAAGAAGAAACTTCTGTGTCCCTTCCTGGAAAACTCTCATAGATTAGAGTAGTGTCTGAGACAGATGGCAATCTACGTTATGATTGTCATTCAATAAACACAGTGTGATCACCTATTTCTTCAGAATAAGAAATATCAAAATAATTCTATTTAAGTAGTAGAGTATACATTCTCTTATTCTGTTTTCTACCCCCAAAAATAGACATTAGACAGGCATCTGCTTCACAAATACAGTAACTATGAATCAATTATTAATTTCATACAGGCCTACAGACCTCAAGGTGGCAGTTCCTATGGCCAGGTAAGCATCAGTCAGTCACCAGGCAGAATAGAGCATTCCAGAAATGAAGCACTGGGGCACTGTAAAGGCACTTAGCAGTTCCTCAGAATCTGAACTTTGAAGGACAGCTTTCTCTGAAAGTGTCCATTCTCACACTCAGCATGTATGCATGGGCTGCTTATTGATCTTGAATCCCAGTGTGTGTGTGTGAAATCATCACACTCAGCATCCTCGTGAGAGCCAGAAGATGGCTGGCTCTGCACACTGCCCTGCATGGCTTTAGGATGCAGCTGCTGTTGCTAATGCAGGCTGGATCCCTTACTGAAAGGGAAGTAACCAAATGGTGTCCTTGTCTTAGGGTGGACCAAGTTTCTCAGGCAGCAGCAGCAGCAGCTCCTATGGGCAGGTAAGCAAACTGGCTGTTGTGTAGAAAGCTCTTCACTGATCTCTCTGTGACTGGCATGACTGGCAGACTTTTGAGAGGGATCTTTCCCTTGGCAGTCTGTGCCTCTGTGTTTGGGCTGTGGCTGCTGCTGAGAATAAGACAATGTGCTGCACAGCTGTTAGCTTACTGCTTGGTGTCCTTTGGCACAGAAAGAACCTTTCAGGGAATCCTGCATGCAGCTGTATTTCCATAAACATCATGCTCTTTAAAGAAGCCTCCTTATTAAGGTATTAATTATCTTCTCTTTATTTAAAGGGTTCCCAAGGCAGCCAGTCCTATGGCCAGGTGAGACTTTGTTGCTGAAATGTGTTGAGCTTTTCTGTAGAAACCTGCCCTGTAACTGGGCTTTAGGGCATGGGTGGTTTTTACCTTCTCGGTGTTTCTGAGCAGTCCTTGATTCTGGTTTGTACCACTGAAATACCATGAGGGAAAAATAACATAGTAGAGAGGAACCTTTAATGGAAGTGGGCTTTTCTTTCTGGTATGCTGTGATTCTGTTGCTGCTGTGCTGGGACTACACTTGTGCAGCTCTGTTTACAAATGACACTTTGCCCTTCTTACAGGGCTCCCAGCCTCAAGGTGGCAGTTCCTATGGACAGGTAATTGTCAGTCAGTCATTCGTCATTATACAGCATGTATGTGATGTTCCCCTATATGTCTTGAGAATTCTGTGGTTTCTTACTTGAAATAATATAGTAGCTCTTCAGAATTAAGCCTTTTTAACTTTTTTTCCTATGGCTCTAGCAACAATTGGGTCACTGAAGCAGCACTTTCCCTGTAGAAAGGAGAGCATGCAGGTGTCAGCTTTCTGATGCAGTGTAGTATTCAGCATACTCAGTACTTTACCAGATAATTCACAGTAGGATATACTTGGGTTTGAAGCAGCCTTGCAGCTAAAGCCCTTGAAAATTCACATCTGTGTTTGAAATGGAGAATAGGAATTTTTGGATCATGAGCTATTATTTTATCTTTTTTTCCAAGCAGGGTGGATCTGCTTCTTATGGTGGCAGCAGTGGCTGTGGACAAGTAAGACTTTTTCTCCAAACTAGACCCAGCTTTCTTTCCAATAGTAACATGTTTTTAATAATTTCTATGGTGTTTGTTAGCTTGAAATCTATTGTTCTCATCGTTACATGAACTTATCTAGCACAGAGGTCAAGAAAGGCTGATATTTTTGGCCATTGTAATGAAGTGTCTGCTCCCATTTAGAGTTGCACATGGAAGACAAACAAACAATTAATCTGTCTACTCAATAAGTATATAAAATCTTTGCTTGGGAATTTTTGGATGTTGCTCCATTTATTTTCTCTAGAAAACAATAGTATTGGAGAGTGGCTCAAATGGAATAAGAATTAAATTAGTAGTTTTCATCCTGGCTCCATTTTAACTTGTATGTCTAAAATGGTGTAAAGACAATGTCTTTGATGAGATTCCAGGTGAAAGTATAACAGATGAGGCCAATAGCAAACTTATGTTTGAATAAATATATTGAGGAAAGCAACCAGAATGAAAGATAAGTATAAAACCAGATATTTTTAGCAGAAATATTAGGATTGACGTAAGTTAGGCCTGAATGGTAATGCATCTGAGAGCATCACAAGGAGCAGTACAACAAGAATACAGTTACCAGCAATGAAAATGATAAACACTGAAGAATGGCTGATTTCTGCTAAGGGGTGTCACAAGTTGGCTTATCAAGAGAAGATTCTTGCTGTAATAATGGGAGGGTGACAACCAACGTAGAACTCTTTCTGTATACTGTTCCTCATCCTGTTACCACAAAACACACCCAGACAAATGAATGGCTCTGAGCAGAAGCCTTGCCTAAAATCCATGGTGGTGAATTAGCAAGAGATTGATGGTCACATTTAGATAGATGTCATAGTCACTTCCAAAAAACCCCACCAGCAGTTCATCTTTACCAATCAAGAGGAACTAGGATGATAGAGAGAGACATCACTTATCAACCTACCTCTTCCCATGTGGCTCACAAGTACTCATTTGATGGTCTGTGTGCAAGTGTCTTGATGATTGTATGGGGGTATGAGAGTGACAGGGGATAAAGCCACACACTTAAAGGGTTAAGTAAAATTAAACTCACTCTCTGTAAAGTTATATGTTGAGTTTTACACTAATTTTCACATAGGAAATTTAAAGGAAACTAATTACTTTGCAAGAAAAATGGCATTTACCTTTTGTTTGTTTGGTTTTTGACAGGGTGTCTCCTATGATAGCAATCCCTGCCACCAGGTAAATGGTCTTTCTCCTCTTATTTTAAGATGCATCTGAAATTAGTTTTGCCACTAACCCAATTACTCCCTAATTCAGATTCATATTGCACAAATCCATGTAATCTTATGAATCTTGAGATTAGAACTCGCTATCTTCCTGTTCACAGGAGTATCACAGGGGCTTTGGAGTCCTTTTTGCCACTTTTTCCTTGCATTACATTTTAAAATGTGTAATTCTATAGGTCACTAAGGCCAGATTCTAGAAAGAAGTAGTCTGCTGCAGAATTGTTTAACTGGCATGACTTAAATCAGGGCTGGAGCTCACCAGCTTCTCTCTTCCTATCAAAAGCCAGAAAATATTTTAGGACTGCTACTTGAGGTCCCTGAAACAAACTGAGTTTGTGCAGTGAACTATAGACAGCTACCTGTGTTTTTGTTACAAGTTCAAGTGTTGGAGCTCTACAAACCACTATCCTAAAAGATGTCGCTATGTTAAAAGAAGTCACCTCTGTGATGTTAAAGATTAGGCAGAAGATGACAACAGGTGATGTCCTTTTTATTCATGATTTTTTTTTTTGATTCTTCCTGAGTTTTCACAAGACAGAAAAATTGGATGGATTAATTGCTTCAACAAATGCTATGTTTTAGCAATATAAATATATACTATATTTATAAATATGCAAACAACATAGATGTTGCTACAATATATTATTATGTGGTACAGTATGTACAATGCACTGTATGTAATACATTATTTTAACTTGAAAGAATTATATATTAAATAGGTATATATTTTATAATAGCTTTTAATTTTTTAAGAGGACATATTTCTTTTTAAGACTAAAGAAAATACTTAAATTTTGTTCCAAAATCTTCTAGAACATTGAAAGATAATACTTTTCATTTCATTTGTCTTTGACTGTTCTGAATGAAGCCTCAGTCCCATTTTAGCAAATGGCAAATATCCCACTCACTTCAACAGTTCAGTATTTCACTATTTTTATTATGTACTTTTGACACTAATACTTCTACACTTGTCTTTTCTGATTTCACTGAAAGGAGTTACATTCCTCTCTAGAGAGGGCAAATTGAAACATACTGAATGTTTTATTTAAAACCTTTTCCTCGAGGCCACTGTACCTCACAGGTCACAGCTTTCTGTGCAATAATGCTACCAGGGAAATTTGTTCATTCCACTTGTATAAATTAGGTTTTCTACGGGAGAAAAAAAAGATACATTCTCTAGAGAGTGTTCAGAATGGAACTCATCTGTGAACTAGACATTACTTAAAGTTAAATGTTTGAAGCTCCTTGATTTATGTCTCATTTAGTATTTACCACTGCATTACTGGTAATCTGTGCTCATTATGTTAGAAGTTATTTCCATATTGTATATCTGCCTCTGCTTCTTACTCTTCCTAAGCAAGTATCATAGCTTTCATCAAAAATATTCCATAGCCAAACAGTGAGTGTCTAAAGCATTCTTGTCTGATTTACAGGGTGGATCACAGGGTGGTCAGGTGGGTACATCTTTATTATCCATTGGTAAAAATTTTTAAAGCAATTCTAATCCACACTAATTTTCTTGCTCATGGGGATATAGACTCTTGCAGAGTCTCTCCGTGTCCAGTCTGTAAATCACCCTCTGCGAACATTTTGCATCTCTACTTTTTATCAGCTCTGAAATTCCAGTTATGTAAAAGTGGAAGTTGCATAGAACTTCCATAGTGCTCAGCAACCTGTGATAGCTGTATGCACTCAGATAAAATTCAGCTCTCCAGCATTATGACTGTTGCTGTTCTGTTTTCACAGGGTGGTTCATACTCCTCACAAAACTATGGTGGTAGCCAAGTAAGTATTGCCTCCCACAGAGGTTTTATGAAGTTTTAACTTCTATGATGACTGATCAATATCTGATCAGCAATATGGTAACGTAAATTCTAATTATTTTGTTGTTGTTTCTCAGCAGGGTGGATCATCATCCTCCCAAAATTATGGTGACAATCAGGTAAAGTAGACCTTGATTTTCTCCTGGTAAGAATTTTCATAATGCTTGATAATTTATCCAGATATCTTGAAAATTGTATTTGTTCAAAGGAATCCTAGGCAATTGTTTATTCCAGGTTTACAGCATTTGGACCAAATCACAGTTTCCTCTGAAACAGAGTTTATATTTGTTTTATAGGATGGATCCTACTCACAAAACTATGGTGGGGGCCAAGTAAGTAATAATCTATTTCACTACTTATACATCACTTCATATAAACTTTAGTCTCTGCTCAAAATGGGTTTTCTATATTCTAACTTTATCCAATTTTTATTGTGTTTTTTGTTTCTTTTTAAGGGAGGATCATCCTCAGACACCTATTATGATAATCAGGTAAGAAGTTCTTTCTTTCTCCTAGTTACATATTATTTGTAGTCCCTGCATCAACTTTCTCAAAGATTTAATAAGACATAATTGTTTCTGTGCTCTTCGTGGTTTGGATTTGCTTTGTTGGGTTTTTTTTTCTTTACTGAAGATTGGAACATTCCCTGTCAGCCACTGTTGCAGCTATGGATTTGGCTCTTTTTTGTCTTATGAAGATCCTAATTTAATTTAACTCACCTTCTTCTTTGCATGAGCATCTCTTACATCTTGTAGAGTAAACAGTAAAGTGTATTTTTAGCAATTCATTTCTGTGAGGAAATAACTGGTATCTGATTTCCTTCTAGGAGTCCCAAGATTCCTCATATGATAGTAATCCCAACGCTTGTGATGATGTGAGTATGCTTTCCCTAATATATTTTCATCACAACATTTTTCACCTAGATGAGAAAATACTGCTCTGCTAGATGCAGTCTTTGGAGCAGAACTATCCAGAAAGAATGTTGAGTTTCCACACTAACAGCTGTTTCAGCAACTGCCTCTTCTCTTGCTGAAAATTGTCCTATACGTGTTTACAGATATAGTTAGTGCTTTTAAATGCAATTAACTTGATAAATTGAAATATGAATAAAAATACTTCAATGGCTTTGCAGTAATAGACATTTTCCTCAAAATCTAAGGGTACATTCTACATTAATTAAAAAAAACAAACAAACCTGTATGAAAATCTTTAAGTACATACAATGAATGCAAGAAGTGACAGATATTCCATTGTTTTTCATGTTACATTTGTACCCATCTACGGTTGTTATTGCAATGTTTTTCAGACTGGAATGGTAGAATTTCAAACTAATTTAGACAAAGCTGTGGAGAATGGGAACAATAAGTGATTTTTGTTATGTCTGTATGCAGTATCAGAAACAATTTGTCTTCTTTAGGCTACTTTATTTAAATAATTCTTTAAAAAATGAAATAATGTATCTTTTCCAGAATGATGCTACCTACAGTGCCAATAGTCAGGTAAGTACTTTGTCCTGTAGTGTTCAAATTCTAATGATTGATGACAGTGTCAGTAAGTGAACACTTCTATATTACACCTGTGGACCTTTAGTATATGATTGTTTTATAATACCCTTCAGAAAGGTAATTATTTCTCTATACTCACTGCTGCACAATTCCTTCAAATGGCACAATACTTCTAAAAATATGTACTAATACGTTTTCTTCATAATATATCCTCTTTGACTGGATAATTTGGGAATTAATCACCTGAGTATGTGAGGCAGGTAGCCATCTCAAACTTTTTTCACTTGTTCAGATTTAAAGTCACTTAAGTGCTGCCGTTACAAAGTAAGATTTGTGCCTGGCATTACTCAGTATTACTCCCTCTGTCAAGATTTTCCATCTGTCCTGCAAGCAGAAACGATGATTAACATGAACAGATTGTGACCAAGCAAACACACTGTTGTGTAAATAAATTACATTTTCTCTACTTGTTTCTGTTCACAGAAAAGCTTTTTCCATCTGTCACAGCCTCCTTTTGTTTTACTGCCATCTAGAGTAACCTTCTGTCATCAGCTACTTGCCTTTTCGGTTCTCAGCCCTTCACTATTCTGCTTCATTTTTTTCCTTATTTTTCCTCTGTAGTACTTAAGTACTGCACCAAGCGTATTCTAGAAAGTAGAGGCCTTCTGAAAACATCTTTTGTTTTGGCTTGTATTTACCTTGAATGCATTGCACTAGGTCCCATTCAAAATGTTCTGGAAAAATAAAATCCTTCATCAGCAAGCCCTGTTTAGGAGCCTCCTCACTTCCTCCTTTGTTCATGAAAGATGTTAGTATGCCCTTGTTATCTCTATCCAGTGTGGCATTTTAAAAGAGTTTTAAAAGTAAACTTTCTCACAAAGAAGGATGGGGAATGCTAAGCAAATGATAGAGAAAGGATCCTTATACAGATTGTACAGTGGTTCAGCTGAGGGAGACTCCCATAAGCGGGAACTTCTGTTGAAAGAAATAAACTGAAAACAAAGAATATGCTTTTTAAGACTCTTACTGCTAATAAAATGAAATCCCTGCACATTTGCCTTTTCCAGACATCACCTTGGCAAGTAGTAGATTTTTGCTAAAGTATTTCATGTAGACAACTACAGCTATAAAGCACTAACAGGCTTGTGGCTCCTTTGCAGCGTTCTGGTTGTGGAAAGAAGAAAGTTGTTGCCCGAGTAAGTAACACTTTTTTCTTTTACTTTTTGCCTGCTTGTAGGATTTTAGTCCTAACTATACCTAATCTGTCTTAATTATACTAATTTTTTCCTAATTATGTTTATAGTAGTTAATATCCTCCTTCATAAGGGAAAAGTAAAATAGAATTACTTGGGTATTTGCACTTTGGATGAATCTCTTTAAAGAAAATATATATATGACAAACAAAATACTTCATGCTTTGAATTATAGGGCAGCTCAAATTCCTGTTCCTCATTAAGCACATACAGAGTTGGTCCAAGCTAAAGTTAAAATTAAATGAGTATCATACAAAAGACAGCTAATATTTTAGCTGAAGAAAGATAGAATAATAAGTAAGGAATAATAATGTTTCCTAATTTATTATGCTCAGTGGTTGTGTAGGAGGCACAGTTATCTGTACTGTATCTGTCCTGCAAGTCAGACTCAGTAGTGGCCTATAAAAATTAATGTGCAAATAGCATTTTATTTTATAATAATGCATTCCTACTCAATGTACACAATAACGCCTCTGGAGCACTTATAAACAAATAATATGGAAAGGAAAAAAGACCTATCCATGATCATAGAATTTTCATCTCTTAATTGCAAATGTTATTGCTTTTTTACAGGACACATCACATGTTTTAAGCAGAAGAGACTATGATGTACAGGTAAACCATTTCTGTCCCTTTTTCTGAGCTGCTGCTAGTAGTAGTAAGCTTATAGCTCCTTGTGTATTACCTACAAAAAAGAAGGATCTAGCATGCACCAAAAAGAATTAATTTTCTTTAGGTTTAGGCAGTTATTTCCTAATGAAACTCTGTATTTTATTTTATTACCCTTACAGATATGTGTCATTGTTTTGTTTCTTTACAGAATGCATCTTCTCCTTCAAACAGCAGCCACTCTGACATGCAGGTAATAATGTAGTGTCAACTGCATAATATCAAGGAGCTTTCTGATAAATTAGATTTCATTTTAAAAGTTATGTTCTAGTAATTTTTCTGTGCTGAAGGATGCTATTTTGATTTGACACCTTTTTCCCTATAATGTTATAATTTTGCACAGTTGTAAATAGTCATATTAGGCCCAGAATATAGAGTTTCTTCTGTTCCTTCACTAAGCAGGTAAGAATTGCAGGTGTTTCTTTACATAACATTTTGTAAAATTAATTTCAAAAGCACAAAAGATATAATTTCAGATTCTTATTTTAGAAACATTTTTGCATTCTTGATTGCAATGGCCATATACATAATTGTTTCATTTTGCATTTGGTAAGAAGGTACATTTTAGGGATTACATACTTCTGTTAAAAAAGTAGGTCCAAATTTCATATTCTGTAGGATTATTTACTGATGCAGCACTGTTTATTTAGAGAATTACGTGAAATTTAGCTGATCCAGGGTGGCACCTTGTTCTGTTTTTCTTCATATCTTGGATTGGTACCCATCAGTTTCCCAGGGGTCTGAAATCCTGCTACACCCAGCATTATGTAGATTTAACGGTAGCATAGTCCTCTGTCTCAGAGATCTTGAAGTTTAATTCAACATCACAGACAGATCTCTGAGCTTTGGAAGGTAACAGTTTTCTTAATTAGTTTCCCTAATGCCCATTCCCTGTGAATTGTATCAAGTCACTTAATTAGTTTTATCCTAATTTTTGTTTTCACAGTAATTCAACAGGTTACGTTCATTAGTGCAGGGAAGTAATAAAAGAGCTTGTAATAGCATTTCTCACTACATAGTTTTATACTTTAAATTCTAATAAAATGCTTTAATAAAATATAATTGTTTTCTTTACAGGGTGGATCATTTATTGCAACCAGTGGATCAAGTAATCAGGTCAGGATTTTCTTTATTTTTAACTAGTCTTGTTCAGATAGCTTCCTAGTAATTAAACTAATTCAATTAAGAAATCAGAGTTTCAGTAGTTTTACATAGAAGATTGGTGATGTTATCCATTAATTTGCAAATGAAGTGACCCTATTCATATTAAATTAAATTCTGAAATCCCTTTTTAGCACTGTTTCAATATAAAATGTGTTTTACGGGCGATAGCCCAATGGGATACTCCTGACTACCCTGATTCTTCTCTCTTGCTGAGGTGTCTGCCATTGAGACATCCCACTGAGAGAGGCACTATCAGTCTGAATTCCAAAGCAAACACTAACTGTACACACCTGTGCTGTCCCCTCATTTGTTCTAGGTACAGCAAAGGTCACACCTTCTCTGTAGTCCCACAGACTTTCTTCCCCTAAACAGTTTTGCATCTGAAATAAAATTTTACTTTCAATTTCCACAAAGCAATAATTGTGTGGTTTTTTTGTTTTTTTAATTTGTAGGGTGGTTGCATTTGTCCTGATGGAAGCAGTGGTCATAGACAGGTAATTATTTTTCTGAGTTTATACTTCCTTCTACATAATGGAGTATTTTCAATTAATCATCTTGTAAATATGGACATTTGGTTAACACTAATGGTGGTTTCCTTAACTATATATAATTAGATGAAAGAATGAGTTCCACTTAACTGCATACTTACCATCTGACCACTAATTTTCTGTAATTGTGCTTGGTGATCCACATGCTCTGTCACTTAACTATTATGTGCCAATTGTTCTCAGAACCCAGACAATAAACCTTGTGGTAACCACAGCACATAGTTGCATCCAGCTTGGTTTCCTTGTCTTTCTCATTGGTGCAATAAAATACTGTGACTAAAAATATCAAAATTTCATAAATATTTCAAAATATAATCCCTTAAATCAACATTTAAACTGTTCTTTCCCCTAAAGAGAATTGCTGTAATTTCAATGTCAGTTGCACTGGATAAACTTTTCTCTTAGGCAATGCCTCTGGGCCAGGAAAAAGGCCAAGGGATGTGTGTATGTGGGCATTATAGACTAGCTTTACCACGCTTCTGGCTTTTGAATTCACCTTGGATTTTAAAGTAGCTTGTCTTCTACCAGGATATGTATTTCTGAATCTTTTATTTATTTACGTAAACCCATTACATAAACCATAAATGGCTATTTACATAAACCCATTTGAATAATGTAGTATTTTTTTAGTTTTAGATTTCAACAAGAAGCATTTTGTGAATTTTTCTTTCTGTAAAAACCCCAACGCTGTTTAAACAAACTAATTGTATAAAGAAATTACTGCATTCTGAACTTAACTTCATTAACATAAAATATAGAAACAGCAATTTTGGTCAGGTACAAACCACCTCTTTCATCTAATTGAGGCTAAGCAGTAATCATGGCCTACATGCTGTAAAATATAAACTAGTTTATTAAAAGAAATAATACTGAAACTTCATTGAGGAAAAACCTCTTTATTTCTTGTGTGATTATATAAAAAACCCATTTATAAGGAAAAAGGTGGAGATCTTTACACAAGTTTTTTTCATTCTAATAAACATTTTTCTTTTCATGGTTTAATTGTTGCAAAAAAAAGTTTTTAACAGAAATCTAGCACAGCTTAGTTGAGGAGAGTGTATTTAGATGCTATCAACAAAAATTTTCAACATGAAGAAAATAAGATGTCAAAATTGGACAGATTTGAAAACCAGTTCTCAATGCAGATGTGTTAACTATGATACACAAGAGACTTAATTTCCAATTTGCAATCATATCAGCTGATCAAATTAATTTATGATAAATTATGTAGCAGTAAAGTTGATCTTTGCTTTTCTGGTCTTATCTTCATATTCTGCCCAGGGCCCTCCTCTACACATGGCAGCTGCAGCACATAGAGTAGCATGGAAACAGATTGGTCATGATAGGTTACATTGTAATAATAATAAAAAAGCAAGGTATAGGTAGATGTATACATACAAATAAACTACTATTCAAAAATCTTACATAAAAGAGAGAGTCGTCTACTTCCTTGGGAAATGGTCACAGCACCAAGCCTGGCAGGGTTCAAGAAGTGTTTGGACAATGCTCTCAGGCACATGGTGTGACTCTTGGAGCTGGTCCTGTGCAGCACAAGGAGTTTGACCTGATAATCCTTTTGAGTCCCTTCCATTTCAATTTATTCTGTGATTCTGTGATTCCTTGAAGGTCCTTCAGCACAGGAGAAAAACTCCTGCAGAAAGCTTTCTTTTAGATTTAAAAGGTGTGAGTCACACAAAAGTCTCTTCAAACTTGGAGAGTTTTATGAATTAAGAGTCAGAGCTATACATATTTAAACCATCTTGTTTCAAATGAAAAAATGGGTTTACTTATGTGGGTCCCCAAATTCCTCACACTGCAATTATTCTGCTTTTTCTCCAAGCTTCATGTAAGGATCTTAGTCTACAAACAGAGGAAGACATCTAACCATAGAATAATACTTCCCCTGTTCTGTAAATAAGGAGGAAGTGACAGTTATAATGAATGTCAGAAACTGGTAAATAGCCTTCTCTTTAAGTGGTCAGCTCAAAAATATGCTCTCCTAAGTACTCTTTAGACTTTGGAAGTCCAGTATTCTGGCAGTTTTTAAAAAGACCATCAAGGTCATGGTCATCTATAAAAATACATAGAGTTTGCAAGGTATGATATAGGATTCTGCAATTAGAAAGAGTAAAAGTAAATGCTAGTACTACTTTCAGATCTTTTAACCTGAACAGGAAATAACAGAACCTGCTACAGGTTTCCTTATCTTAAAAAAAGTAAGAACCAGCATTCTCTTTTAATGGTTGCTGTAAACTTTTATTTGAAAGAATAGAAATTCACAGTAGACTCATTTATGTAAATGTCTGTTTGCAAGAAAATAGCTAGTCTGTGTTCTCATTTCAGGGAGCCCCAGGTTCTTCACACAGCACATATTCTGGTAACCAGGTAAACATTCAGATAAAGTGCCCTATTCAGAAACTCCAACTAAAACCTTTCCTAAAGGAGCAGCCAGATATAAACCAGTAACCCATTCTGTCTTCTGCACAGGGAGGGCCTTTCTTCTATCCTGGAGGATCCTATGGACAGGTAGTAGTTCTTCCTCCTTCACCAGGATAATACAAACTCCCATCCTCCTGATTCCTTCACTCCCAATATTGTGGGTGCTATGACATACTAAAATTACAGACCTGACTGTTGTCCCTTAGAGCAGAAAAATTAAATTAAACCTGGTGGTGTGAAGCTCTATAGAGAACTGTACAGAATGGTCTCTGCAGTTTCTTTGCAGAGTTCAAGTTTCAGCAGGCTAAGAAAATTGCTGCCAGAATATTTCTTCCACTTCAACAACAATGGTTTTGAGGTTTACTTAGGCACATAAAATTAATTCAAAATGGGGAGAAAAGGGTAAAGTGAGAATCAGATGTGCAGGTATTTAAACTCTCATCTGCAAGGAAATAGCTGTTCTGTGTTTTTCTTTCAGGGCGGCCCAGGTTCTTCCCACAGTTCTTACTCTGGTAACCAGGTAAATATTCTGGTCACTGTACCTGCACAGGAGCAGCCTAAAAGTATTCTGGGAGAGAACATTCAACTACAAACCAGTAAATTTCTATGCTTTCTCTGCAGGGAGGGCCTTTCTTTTATCCTGGTGGATCTTATGGACAGGTAGGTGCTCTTTCTTGTTTGTAGAGACCACACTTGTTTTATCTTCATTCCTATATTCCCTGTGTAGTGGCTGCTGTAAAATGTAACACACGAGTGTTGTGTCCATCCTAACACCTAATAATTGTATCAGCTGTCTGTACCTTACAACATGAAATCTGCCAGAGAAAAAGACTAGATTGTGCTTACAACTTCAATGGAATGATCTTTCATCTAACTAAAAAAATTGTGATAAGAAATCCCTTCTTGTTTAACAGTATTGGCCTAGAGTGAGATTCAGATGCATTGGTATTTACACCATCCTGTTTGCAAGAAAATAGCTAGTCTGTGTTCTCATTTCAGGGAGCCCCAGGTTCTTCACACAGCACATATTCTGGTAACCAGGTAAACATTCAGATAAAGTGCCCTATTCAGAAACTCCAACTAAAACCTTTCCTAAAGGAGTAGCCAGATATAAACCAGTAACCCATTCTGTCTTCTGCACAGGGAGGGCCTTTCTTCTATCCTGGAGGATCCTATGGACAGGTAGTAGTTCCTCCCTCACCAGGATAATACAGACTCCCATCCTCCTGATTCCTTCACTCCCAATGTTGTGGGTGCTATGACATACTAAAATTACAGACCTGACTGTTGTCCCTTAGAGCAGAAAAAATTAGCTCAAAATGGGGAGAAAAGGGTAAAGTGAGAATCAGATGTGCAGGTATTTAAACTCTCATCTGCAAGGAAATAGCTGTTCTGTGTTTTTCTTTCAGGGCGGCCCAGGTTCTTCCCACAGTTCTTACTCTGGTAACCAGGTAAATATTCTGGTCACTGTACCTGCACAGGAGCAGCCTAAAAGTATTCTGGGAGAGAACATTCAACTACAAACCAGTAAATTTCTATGCTTTCTCTGCAGGGAGGGCCTTTCTTTTATCCTGGTGGATCTTATGGACAGGTAGGTGCTCTTTCTTGTTTACAGAGATAACAGACTTCTTTTATTTTCACTCCTATTCTCTCCTTGGAAGATGGAAAACACTTTCTTGGGGGAATCAAATTAATCAGCTTTTCTGATTGTCTGTGCAGGGAGGGTCGTCTTCTTATGATGGCAGCAGTGAATCCTACGGTCCGGTAAATACTCTTTTTTTCCTCTCTGTGTAAATGTTACTGAGGGCCAGTACCCTGGATGAAGTAAATATACAGCTCTATCTGTATTTTGGCTCTCACTATATTCTAATGAAAGTGATCTTTTCTTTGAGGAATGAGTAAATTTGTATACACTTTTGATTAAGTAGCCTGAAAGTTTATAGTAAAAGGGAAGTAAAAGGTGGGGTGCCTCCAACCTTTAAGGCTTATTCTTCTCAACAATGCTAGCTATTAGTTACCTACAAGATGAAGGTCTCTTCAAAAGTGGAATTAGAATTTGAATTTAAAAATATGTAACATTAGTATTTTACAGGGACATAACTCTGAGTTGCTTAGTAGTTCTGATAACCAAGTAAATAATCATATTTTTTAAAGCTGCCAGAAGATCCCTACAGTAAGCAAAAAAAAAAAAAAATTCTGTTTGCAATATGAAAATTATTTGTGTTTTCCGGACAGGGTGGATCTTCTGCATATAGTGGTTCAGAGACTTATGGCCAGGTAAATGTTATTTGTCTCCTACATCAAAAGCTTAAGCTTGCTTATGGTGGTTCTTATGTTGGTTCTGTGTTTCAGTTATTTTTAAGTGACAATGACCATGAAAATGGCATTTTAACTTCTGTTTCTCTTTATCTTTGTAACAACTCAAAATGTTTCCATAATATAGAGAGCATGAGGTACCATGTATGCTGTTTTTAACTGTGCCCTGTGCCTACTCGATGCTTTAACTTCTTTATTCTAAATATGTTAGCTTATTCAAAAGGAAAGTATTTTGTGCATTTACTTTACACACCTTACTTATGCAGAAACTCTTGAAAGTTTAAATAATGGGATTTTTAAATATAAAGAATGATAGCTTTGCAAATTAACTTCATTGAAAAAATTTTCCTTATAAAAATGCATGTTTGCAAGGAGGTTTTTTTCCAGCCTCTTCTGCTTAAGCAACAGGTAAAGTTTTTTCTTTTTTATTTTTAAATTTCTTTTTCAGTTTTTAAATTTTTTCTTTTCTTGTATATTCCTTAGTTTAGGTAAAATTGGAAATTCTAAATGCTTAGTTAATTTTATTCTTCTATTTTATATTCCTCACAATTAATAACATGTAAGAGTCCTTTTTACGTGACAATAAATGTTTTTTCATTATTTTACAGGATTCAGCTTCCATGGGAGCCAGTGAAACTGAATATAGTGTAAGCATTTCTTCTCAACAGTATCAATCTCATAATTCACTACCTTTTAAAGTATCTAGGTGCTTACATGGACCTTTATCCTATCTGATGTCACATCATTGTGCCATACATGATAAGGAGTTCACAAATTAAAATTGCAGTTGCAATAGTTCTGACATCTAACAATCAAGCATTTTTTTAATTTGGTTGTTAGATGTAGCAATTACAAAGAAAGCTCTTTTTATTTCACAATTTCCATCAAAACTCAGTATTGGTACATGACTACTTCCCTCTTTCCAGCCACAATTCACACTACACTTCATTTATTTTTCCAATGCCAGACATAAAAGATTCAAGTTCCTTCATCTATATATTGCATAGGAATGGTCTGTTTCCATGTAGTGTGGTGAAAACTGTCTGCTTTTCTTTAGAAGATGCCTTTTCTCCTGACTGAAATATATTTCCTATTAATTCTACTGAAGCTGTTTATAAAACTTGACAATTCTAAAGTGTTTTCCAGGGTCCTCGTTAGTAGGAAATTGCTTTCTGCAAGTAATTATAAATTCAGCTGTGCAGTTTAATCACAAGTATACTGTGTCAATAGCTTCAGTGCTGCTTCTGTACCCAATATTCTTACGGATATTCAAGAGAGCTAAAGTATGATACTACAGAGGGCCCAAGAAGCCCTCTGAAAGAAACTAAGGTGTAAATATATGTGTACCACATCTTGGTCTTAAAATATGAAGAAAGCTTTTAAAAGGCTGATATTTTCCCTTGAAACATTCTGAAGGAAATAAAATAGATTGAAATGTGAACTCATTCCTTTAATTTCACTATATCAGGATTCAGCTTTCAAAATAAAGAAATGCCATTCTCCAGAAATGAGCAGAGAAAGAATTAGTAGACTGCTTATACTACAGCCCACATCTTCAACCTTCCCACAAGCAGTACCTTCCTTTGCTTCCCACCCTTACTTAGAAAGAAATTGTAATATTTGCCATGGCAATAACTAGATTCTGATATTTTTTAGGATTCCTCCTCACCGTCTGGCAGCCGCCAGAGTGAACGGGTAAGCAATCCTTCCTTTATGTATTGCCAGGTGCCAGCCCCAGTGCTTGGCAACTGCAGCACCTAAATTACATCTCCTGTGAAAACCCTGAGGCAGTTCCAGTGTGGGACAGAAAGTCCTCAAGCACAGTGGGAACAAGGATATGGCTAAAGAGTTATTATACTGCTAGAAATCCCAGCTGATGCTGAGGTGTGCTCTTGAATCTCAAACTCACATCACAAATGTGATAGCACAATTTACTTGTTCAGATCCTTGAGCTTTTTAAATCATTGCTTGACTGCAAAGGTATTGAAGCCCTTTGCAGTCAAGCAATACAATGATTTGTGCAGCACTTATTCTAAGCACAACCCTTTGCTTTGTTGTGCTGTATGAATTATTTATGAAGGCTTCCATTTTCCTATCATTCTTACGTGGCACATATTGTATTTATTCTAATGACAGACTGAGAAATTATTTTGTTGGAGATATAACTCTTTCAATTGATGTATCCTAGTGAATATCTCCCACCAAAAGAGCAATTATCAATAGTCATGAAAGGGCGTGTGCTGTTTTATACAGAAAGACAGCATTTTTTTTTTCTTTTGCTTGAACAATTCATGACAGAAAATTAAGGAATGTGGAGAAGCAAGGAGGAGTGTTTTTGTTCCACTCTGATCTTTCCAGTTTTTGGGGTTTGGTTTTTTCATGTAATTTCAATACATTTTTCCAGGATTTTTATTCCCCAGGAGGCAGCCAGTCAGGTGGACATGTAAGCATCTCTTTTATTTATTATTTGCAGTTCCCTTCAAAAATGGCTGTACTATTTAAAAATTATCCCAATGAGTAAATGACACCAAACCATTTATTTCCTGGAATTTCTCATGACATATGGCATCATGTCTTATAAATCAAATTACAAATTGTTTGAATTTAAAAAATTAAAAACTGTGTGTGTATAACAGTCTTGTTCTCCATTTCAAATAAAAATAAATTGGGTCTTCTTTTTGCAGGGGTCATCTTCTCAAAGTGGTAGCTACTCCAGTGGACAGGTAAATACTAAATCTTTGTGGTTTTGACCTCAACTATCTGCCAAAAGTTTGAGGCCTCATATTGTATTACAGCAATTTTTAATCTGTGAATAAGATTGATTCATTCATCAAGCATACAATTCATGTATTAACTGATGTTTTAACACCAGGAAAAAATGAAAGTAATAAATATTTGGCATTAATTTATATATTTTAAACATAAAGTAAGTGATTTTTATTTTTTTCAGGACTCATCCACATCTGGAAGCAGCCAATATGGTGGGCAGGTGGGAAATTTTTCTTCTTTGTTGTTATTGTGAGGGGGTTTCCCCCCAATGTACATATTTCAAGGAAATATTACCAGATTGGTAATACCTAACTTTCCAGACTTCTCTGTGGTTTATTTTATCCCCATTAATTTTACAGATAAAATTGCATTCCCAACCGAACAGATCTTTTCAAACATAGTTAAAAGAGTAAAAGACAATACTTTGTATTTAAATGCATGTGTCAAAGAAAAAATTTTAAATGAGAATGTAACATTTACAGGGTTCACCTTCCTCAGGAGGCAGCCAGTCTGGTGGACAGGTATGAATTTCCTTCTACACAGTCTTCAGCTGGGCTGGTATCAGGCACTCAAATTTACTTCTCTTATCTTTCCTTCACAAGAACTGTTTTCCTTCACCACTCTCCCTTTTGCCCAAAGCCTCAGCAGCAAATTGTTTTCTTTTGCCAGGTCATTTGGACATCCTGCAAGCCAGAGTAGCTAGTAGTAACTGTTTGGCACGTGCATCTCAGCTTCTGTACCTGCTTTGGTGCTAAACAAATTTCATGCATATTGAAAGTGGAAAGTGAGACATTGAATGGTGAACTCCTGGGCACCTCTCAGTTAGTTTTATCAGAGTAGAAATCACCTATTTTCTGTATCATCTGTAACGTGAAACAGCACTGTATGTACTCCAGGTGCTCTGGCCTGTTTAGGAAAAAATTTGCTTTCTGTGGTACTACTCAGAATTTTTTACTCATCCTTTTGATGAGTAATGTTTTTAAGGTAAAAATTGTTGGTAAGAAAATTTGAAGATAAAAAAATTAGCATTTTGTTGCCACATCAGAGCAATAAGTGCAGAAATATTTGCACTTATTGATGATGAAATAGACTCAGTTCTAGAAGTTGGGCAGTTAAACTGTAGCTTTATGGTTTGCATGCTTGGGATGGTAGAAGTAATTTGAGTTGTAACTAGAATCCATTTCAGTCCTGTGCTCTTGATATCTTAAATACTTTCTGCATTCTTTACAGGCTGGATGTGATTGTTCTGGGAAAAGTCCTGTAAGTGCTATTTGTTCATTATACATCTTCTTTAACTAAACTATTGAACTGGAAAATTATGTGAGATCCTATTTATTTCCAACTTACTTATTTGGATGTACTCTTACTTTTACATTCATTGTTCCTTTGGTGACTTAGATGGTTCTGATATGGTAGTAGTTACTTCTCACTATGCCAGGATTCAGTGCTACAGAATCATTGAATCATTTAGGCTGGAAAATGCCTCGAGTCCAACCATTAACTCAGCACTGCCAAGGTCACCACTAAACCATGTCCTTAAGTGCCACATGTACCTGTCTTTCAAATACCTCTGGGCATGGTGATTCAACCTCTTCCCCAGAAACCTCTCCAGTGCTTGATAATCCTTTCAGTGAAGAAATTGTTTCCTAAAATACAGTCTAAGTCTCCCTGGAGCAGCTTGAGGCAATTTTCTCTTGTTCTATTGCTTGTTACTTGAAAGAGGGGACCAACACCCACCTGGCTACAGCCTCCTTTCAGGGAGTTGTAGAGTGTGATAAGGTCCCCCTGAGCCTCCTTTTGTCCCAACTAAACAACCCCAGCAGCTTCAGCTGCTCCTCACAAAGCTTGTACTGCTGACCCTTCACCGGCTCCTTTGCCATTTTTGGACACAATCCCACACCTCAATGTCCACCTTGTAGAGGCCCAAAAGTGAACACAGGACTCAAGGTGGGAGCCTCATCAGCCCCACCTCAGTACAAGGGGACAATCACTTCCCTAGTGCTGCTTGCTGGCCACATTATTTCTGATAAAAGCCAGGAAGATCCAAAGTTGGCAGTGAGTTGCACTTCTGAGCAGTGATGTCAGTTGCCATACAGTATTTACAGAGATATGTATCTCTTCTCAAAAAAACCCCAAAAGATTGCATTAAATAACAGAATTGACAAAAGATCTATCATGAAAGACAGCTAAAATAAAATCAAGTCTACAAAAGTGCTAATCATAAAAATTTTTATCACAAATCAATGTTTACAAAATTTAAAACACAAACGAAACCAAAAACTGAAACTTCTCACTTGTGCTTTTAAGTCTATATGAAATTATTTAAGGACTCTGAATAGGGTAATCCCTGCTTTCCAAAGCAAATCATATGTGGTCAATCAACATGTAGAATATAAAGGACATTCCTGCACCTTGAGTAATACTCTTATTTTTTAGACTATGAGTTATAGGTAGATACAATATGATACTTCTTGATCTATGATCTTCTGGGCCAAAAAAGGCAATTTTCTCTCTTGTCAAATTGATAAAAGTAAGTGAAGTGTAAGTGTAATTAATTTCAGGCTGTGATATTCTTCCTTTGAAATGTCATAGAACAGACATTCTAAAGTTTTGTTTCATTTCTAGTTTATGACCACAGACAAAGGCTGATTTTTCTTTTCTTTTTTTCCTCCATAGGGCGGATCCCCTACTTTAGTCAGAAGTGATTCCTCTGCAAACGTAAGCAATGTTCATCAGCTTTTGTGTCCTCTGTTTGCTTTATCAATAGAATGGCTAGAGAGGATAAAGAGTCAGTGCCTAATAGAAGTCATACACTTGTGAAAACAACCTCCTTTAGTTACAACTAAAAATACACACAGGACATTCTTTTTATTTGTAACTTAAAATGCACACAGGACATTCATGCAGTGGTCCCAGTTTCTCTTTCCATCTGAAATAGATTTCATTCAAAGAGAAATCTTACAATGAAAAATGTTGTCACAAACACAAGTAGATAGCAGTATATATTTTTACTTTGGGAGTCAATTTCATTGGCTTCCTTGGACTTATGTAAAAAAATCCCCCAACAACATGGATTTATGTGATTGATTCTTCTTAGATCATTTATGGCAAGACAGTTTAGCATTAGTAATAATGTACTTCTCTCTTTCAAGAAGTTTTGCTTCAAAATAGTTCTTTTCGAGCAAAATAACTGGTGGGTTTGGTGTTTGCTTTTTCCACAGGACTCCTCTTCTTCTGGAGGCAGCCAGTCCAACAGCCAAGTAAGCATTCACTCCAAAAGGAGAGCCAGTATGGCACTTCTGAAAATGATTGTTAATTCATTCACTCAAATTCAGTTTTTATATGGGAACTGGGTAAAAAGAAATTAAATTCATCATTGAGTTAGATATGGACTAAAAATTATAACAATGGGGTTTTTAGCAAATACTGCCCTTGCTTTATGAAACTTGCAAAATGAAGTTCACAAAAAAGGTGTCTGGGAAAAGAATAAATCAAAGTGCATAATTTTATATTTCTATTGGACCCAATTCCATCACGAAGAAAAACAAATCCAACCCCCCCTCTTTAAAGAGACATCTTGTTGTATGGGTAGTAGTTTTTCTTTGTTTGATTTTTAGAGTCCTGTTAGGTAGCCAATATTTCACTCCCAGCTCTGGTCCAGCACTCAGCTTTCCAAAAAAAAAAACAAAACAAAACAAGCCATTCTCCAGAAATGAGCAGAGAAAGAACTGGAAAGAATGCCACTTTAACCTTCCCAACATGTCACACAAACAAAGCACTAGGTCTTTGCCTCCTACCCTTGCTAAGGATCTTCAGTATTTTCCTAACTTACCTTGCTCAACCTAAATTCTCTTTATTAAAGCATTTTGAAAGTCCTGTTCATCTGTCTTCACTCTTATCTTGCTCTCTTGCTCCTGTTGTCCTAGCAGAGTCATGATTTGATGTAAGGAAACCCTACTGCAGGTAATTCACTCATCTTCTATTCTTTACAGGATTCATATTCCTCTGGAGCTAGCCAGTATGGAGGACATGTAAGCTCTTACTTTTCATGTATATATATATATATATTTAATAAATATTTGACTCAAAAGGATCTCAATTTAATAAACCAAGAAAATTGACAGTGGTCTATACTCTGTAGTAATATTGTGAATTCAAGGAAGACAAAACCCAGAGTTTATTCTGGGATAATTACACACAAACACTCAAGTAACAAAATATAGATGTCTTTGCCACTTTATTCCATGAATTAGATATTCAGAAATAACTAATTATCAATTTTTTTTCCAGGAGTCATCTTCTTATGGAGGCAGCCAGTATGGTGGACAAGTAAGCATTAATAGTCCCCATTTTCGTAGTTTATTTATTGTCCACCTGACTGTCTATCTTAGCCTTAAGTTAATCTAAAATATTTTCAGTAAATCTTTCTCTGTGGTGTTCTGATGCTACTCTAATTAAAAAAAAAAAAAACAAACAAACAAAAAAACAAACCAACAAAAAAAACAACCAAAACAAAAGCAAGTTCAGATGAAAATCATTATCTAAGACTAAGAAGACACAGAATGTGAAATACACTGTTGACTCAATTGACTCCTGAAATTTGCAGGACTAGATATCATGTCTCTCTGAAATAAACCAGTACTTTATGAAGCTAACCAGAATTTTTAAAGCCTCACAAAATGATTCTATGAGGGTAGGAAATAGGTGTAAAAAGGTTTCAGTTTCCATTTTTTGTTTATTTTCAGGGTTCACCTTCCTCAGGAGGCAGCCAATATGGTGGACAGGTGAATATTCTTCCTTTGTAGTGTTTACTAGTTTATCAAAGAGATTTGGTATTTCTCTGGGTAAAAGAGCATTTTAAGGAGGTTGGGGTTTGGTTTGCAGGTTTCTGTCCATTTTTTATCTAATCTTTTGTTAAGTATATAATGGTTATAAATGTGATGCCAAGCTGCAGAAGAGTTTTTAAGATGGAATTTCTGATGCATCATGGTAAATGCAGATGAGCCTCACCATTTTGGCACAGTGGTTCAGTCCACTCACAGTTCTGGAGTGAAGGAAACTGGGTACTCCTTCATATGAAGCATGGTTCAAAGGAGTAGTATGACATGAACATAGAGATAATTTAATTCTTTTTTTTTCAGGGTTCACCTTCTTCAGGAGGCAGCCAGTATGGAGGACAGGTGAGAATCTCTTCCTATGTAGTTGTTATTCTAACACACAGTTTCAACATCAAAACTTAGTACTTCTATATTGCCTGAAAAACTATTTTGTGAAAACCCTGTTTATCTGATAACAGGTATCTAAAGAGATATGATCTGAAACAACACAAAAACTATGGAGTTCTGCTGCTTCTGATGTATTAAATGCATTTCTGTCTTTTCTCTACCCTCCAACCTGCCGTGTTGCTGTCAAGGTTTCTCAGCTGTAGCAGTAAGGGGTGTCTGGAAGCAGATTCATCCCTCCTCTACCTCATTTCCTTCAGCAAAATGCAGTATCAGAATTGATATCTGAAAAGCAGTACAATTAAATAGGAAGATGGGAGAAGGTGAGGAGTTACTAAGACTCCTCATGCCCCTGTGAAATGAAAGATGACAGTGCTGCCTGGAGGTATAGCCTCTAATATGGAGTGACACATAAAGCAATAGGCTGAGTGTTTATCTTCCCATCATTTTTCATTGTGCAACAGAGGAAAAAACTGTTTCTTTAAAAAGCTCTTAAAGAAGCCTTTTGATTTGAGAAAAAATTGGCACCTTTGCTACAGGGTCCATCTTTCCCAGGTGGCAGCATTATGGAGGACGGGTGACAATTGTTTTTCTGTTTATGGGGGTTTTTTCCCACCGTTCTTTCTTTTTTTTTCCTTTTTTTTTTATTTTTTATTTTTTTTGGTGAAAATCACAATTTTTTTAAAGGCCTGTCTTACAGCAAAATGGTGTTTAGGCAGAATAGACAAATATCTGACTTTCTGCTGTGTCAGCCCACTCACATAAGCAGAGCATAGAAGGCTGCTGTGAGCACATTATCCAGGGCAGCAGCACTACTCACACCTGCCTGAAGCTGAACTTGGATTCAAACTTCATTGTTCTGTTTAAACAGCAGCCACTGCAAAGGCTTTCAGTGCATTTCAGTATGGTTATAAAGTAAATGGTCATGTTCCTGTGTTACTTTAATCCAAGGAAGACAAAAGTGTGTTTTTCTGTGACAGGTCATACGTTAAAGAATGTGCAACAAATATAAATGCTTTTCATTTCTTTTGGGTATAGTTTCTTTGGGAAGCAGCCAGTACAGTGGACAGGTAAAACTTCTGCTTTCATGGTATTTGAAGTTTGGCTACACAGTTCACCAGGAAGACAGACTGGTACTTTTTGCAAAAAAAGGAACATTCTAAGATAGAATAGCTTTAAGCCAGGCTGAAGAAGGATTGCTAAGTATGAGTCTGTCTGGTATATCAGATTATGTTAACAGCAAATGATACAGGGGCCTGGGACACTGCATGGAAATGTTTCTTCAACATGTCATGGTTTAAGAAGCCAATCTTTTTGTGTTACATTTAAATAGAAGCAATTTGAAAGACTGACAACCACAGTGAGAGAACAAGTGAGAATGTTACTTAGTAACACAGAAGTAATTGAGTTACTCATTTCTTCCAGGGCTTTTCTTCAGGAGTCAGACAGGCTGGTGGACAGGTATGCTTTTCTTTCTCTGTACTGTCCAGTTCTGCTAGAGTCATATACTCACAAATTGCTTTGTGTAACTTTCCTTCACAAGAACTGTTTCCCTTCACACATTTCATCCAGACTGAATGTGGAAAGTGAGACACTGAACAGTGAATACCTGGCCACCTCTTACTAAGTTTTATCAGAGTAGAAGTTACCTAATAGGCCTCCACTGGAAGTCATCTAAAGAGCACTGTATGTATCCATAGGATCATAGAGTACCCTGAGTTGGAAGGATCCATCAGGATCATCGAGTCCAACTCCTGGCCCTGTGCAGGACACCCCAAGAATGACACCATGTGCCTAATAGCATTGTTCACATGCTTCTTGAGTTCTGATAGGCTTGATGCTCTGGTCTCCTCAAGGGAAAAAATAAATATCTGTATTACTACTCAAAAATTTTTACTTATCCTTTTGTGAGTAGGTTTTTACTGTAAATTTTAAATGAGAAGTTAGAAGATTCTATTTAAAAATTTGATCAGTAAGTGCACAGCCTAAAAGGGCAGGGGAGAGATAAAGAAACTGCCTTTTTAAATGGAGCTTGATAAGCTGATGAGCAGTGTTTTATAGTCCATTTTCTTAGACTAGCAGAATGTGAGTTTGATTTACTAATTCAGAGGCTTATCCCAATCCCAGACCGAGGAAAGTAAGTTTGGTTGTGTTTTGTACAGGGTGGGTGTGTGTGCCCCGGTGGAGGTTCAGTAAGTATTGTCTTTATATATTTTTCATAGTATGATCACATACTGGAAAATTCCCAAGGAACTACATTTCTTGAAATAATTCTGTCTGTGAAGTTCTATGTATGATGAAAGCTTTTCCCACATTATGCTAAAATGAGCAATTTTGAACCTGCTAAGGCAGAAATATTAAGTGACTTGCAACCATAGCATTGCATTCAAAACTAGCTACTCAGTTTGTAAGAGAGGCCAGGGTCTTTTCTAAGGATTTGTTTCCCAAATATCTCATAGTGTACCTGCTGGGTTTTGGACTTTGCTCTTATGATAGTTATTAACAGTATGATTGAACTAGTGAAACTTAGATTAAAATCTTGGCTCCAGATACTTTCAGAATGGAGCTGAGAAACACATTTAGAAAATTTAAAGTTATTTCCAGTTTTCTGTCTAATGAGTATATTTCCTATTTCTTTGTAAATTCCTGAAAAAACCCCAAACCCAAAAAAACCCAAACACACAAAATCCCCCCCACACTGTTTTACTGAGATAAAGTAAATTTACTTCTGAAGGTGGGTTCAGTTACCGTTTTTTTTTTCAGTACAGTCAAAATTGCTTGGATCACTACTTCTCTTTATTGGTATGTGTAATCAAGCAAAACAACATGCCCAAGTATATAACCCATGGCATATATGCCAATTTTGAGAATCAAAAGTGTTGAAAACAATATCTAAATAAGAATTTCTTTAAATAGAAATTATATAACAATAATACTCATATACACATTATATATATATACACATATATATATATTACTTGACATATAAATCAAGATTAATCAGAATAATAGCAAGCAGTGTGAATGACTTGATCATTGCAATATGAACTCTGTGACACTGAAGTTAATCCAGAGTCAACATTGCTGTTTCTGTTGAATGCAGGGCTCTTTCTCAGGAACCAACTACCATGGTGGACAGGTAGGCAGTTTGTCTCTAACATTTACACAGATTTGTTCCTCAGGAACAAACATGGCTCAGTTATCATATTTGCCAGAAGCCATTAAATATTGAGTTCTGTTTAGTCACAGAGATAGGTACAATAATTCCAGAGTGTGCATGGGGCTTTTATTCAATCACTCTCGACATTTCAGTTATATCCTTCTACACACAAGAGACAAGGTTTTACTTTGTAGTTATAGAAACTTTCTTACCTTAAAAAATTACTGAAGAATCATTCACAGGGTTCATCTCACTGCATAAACCACCAATATGATGTGTGGATAATTTGCCACTGCATTAGTAACAGTGTAAAGTTCTTCCAGTTAATCAGTGTCATGATTATTGTTTATATTAGGTCCAGGATTTTTTTTTTGCCATTTAAAAATTTTGATGCTATTAAAAAATTATTTATTAAGAATTTTGCATTCATTTTACAGGGTTCATATCCTGGAAGCAATCAGTATGGTGGACAGGCAAGCAAATTTTCTTTGTTTTCAAGATCTTCCTTCTACCTGCAATTTATTAAATGAAAAATATCATGCAGTACATATACTGACAGTTTTTAGGGTCATTTTACTCCTAATAAATATTTGAAAACAGGGACTGTCAGTAGCTGGAGTCTACTCGAAATGGAATAGCACAAACCAATTTCCATGTAAAGAATATTTTAATGAACCCTTTTTATATTTACATTAAATACTCAGAAAATTTAGTACAGATTAATCCAATAGATATTGCTTTCAAAACATAAATTCTGGTGTGTTGCACACAATAAAACTACTTTCCTCTTCAGCTTCAAGACTCTTCCTGTTAAGTGTGTACCTTATGCAGACTGCCACTGATTCACAAATGTTACAAGTGCAAATAGCTGACAGATGAAATGGATAACTAACTCATAAGATGGAGCTTACTTTTCATTAGTATTATTGTGTTTGCAATGTCTCACTCTACCATACTAAAAAATTAATTTTTTTAACTCCACTGACAAGCATTGGAGTTCAGTATCACTCTATTAAAAAGATAATCTCACATAGAATGGAGAGGATTCTTAATAGCTGCAAATCAATTTTTTTCCCAAACTACCTATTTGGTAATGTTAACAATGTTTTTACAATAATACACACAATGCTCTCTGAGTATGTCTTACATAGTAGAAAATCACAAATAAAGTCAATTTTTTTCCTGTTGAATAGAGCCACATGTAAGACACTTTTGATCCATTTATTTATGTAACAGATCAATCTCAGCAGGTGTTTTGTGACTGTTTGCCCAATTTACTAGTTTCAGCTGTTGAAGAACTTAGAGGCATAAAGTGAGAAGTCTTTCACTGCACCTTTTTAGACTAATATACTTCCAGATCATGACTGAGGTCTCCTGGCAAAAGTCCTGTGATGTTTCATTCTGCACAGAAAACAAAAACAAAAACAAACCAACAAAACCCTGATGTTTATTTTCTGTGATTTTTTTTTTAACAGGGATCCTACCCCTCAGGAAGCAGCCAATATGGTGGGCAGGTGAGTATTCTCTTTCCATCCCATCACTTCTAACTCTTTCCTAACATACTTTCTAGATCAGGTCAGTTACTTGAGGCTGATACATACATTAATTTGGCCATTTTATTAAGTTTAAACACTGGAGGTAATACAGATCAAAGTCGTTTTCAGTAAGGTGAATAAAAGATTTGGTTACAATGAGCTACTGCTCTGTGTAAAATATTCCTTTGAACATACTATAGTTGACAGGCTGTATTTCATAACACTGCTTTCATGGTTCAAATTGCCATTGTTGTGGTGTGTAGTACAGAGTGTAAATTTTAGGTACCAAATTTACCTTTTTTTGTTCAAAGAACACCCAAACAAGCTTGTCCTAAATACTGCAGAAATTTTCTCAAGACAGTGATAGAAGATTTTTCATTCAATTAATACAAGTTTGATTGACTTCTTACAGGGCTCATATCCTTCTGGAGGCAAACAGTATGGTAAACCAGTAAGTACAAAACATTCAAATTTACCTTTTTTTTTTCTTATACACCTGTTTAAAAAACCTGTATCTGGTTAGTTATGGACTAGACAGTTTTCTGAGAATTACTTTAATATGAAAAGAGTGTCAAATTATTTACTTATCTGGGATATTCTCAACAAATGCAAACACAATATTTATTTTCACACAGTTTTGAGGCAGCACTTTACTATATAGCTGAACATGTAGTAATCACAGATTCTAGTAATCACAGAATGAGTGTGTGCATGTAAGGAACTTCTGAACAGCTATTTCTGTTTAAATTCATAATACTCATACACTTTCTGCTCAGAGCTCAGTTTTTCATTGATTTTGTAGGCATTTGTCTTAAGTATTTCTGTCTTGCTTTGAAGAACACACTCTCTTTTCAAAGGAAATAATAGTTGTCATTTACCTATGCATATTTTTCTACCATTTCAGACTGCTCTTTTTACTATGTAATTTGGACCTCTCGCTTGCCATTCAATGGCAGTTGATACAAATGTTTTAGCTTATCTCTTAAACAATATACTTGTTATCAAAATTGGCCACAAATGTTACATTTTCTAATACATGAATCCTAAAGGTGAGACATTTTCTGAAGCTACTTGATGGCATTTCTTAAAGACTTAATGCTTGTAACATGTCCTGTTGGCAATGCCATTCAAATAAGCAGAGCCACTTCAACAGAAAACTGAAGATGCTTTCAAAACATTTAATTTTTCTGTACTCACTTTTTTCAACTACCTTTCTTATTAGAGTTTTCCTTAAGTAAGGGCTGTAAAGGCATCTTATGATTTGCCTTTTTTTATTGATGGTCTTTTTTTCCCCAAATGTAACCATAGACTGATACCTTGAGAATTATTGTTTAATTGGACCTTATTATTTTTTCCATTCCATATATTAAACACAACTGTATACCATTCTTTTTTCTTGAGAATTTTGTGTTAAATTGTCCAAAGATAATAGAAAGATGTTAAATATTTGTATTTAAGGTTTTGCCTGGGATTTTTGGATGACTGGATATAAAACAGACTTCTGTGATCTTTAATTCCAGATAGCAAGAATATTTAAGTACAAATAGACTTAGAGTCAAAAACAAGTATCTTTTTTCAGGGTTCCTCTTCCTCAGGAGGCAGTCAACAAGGAAAGCCAGTAAGGATATTCTTCTTTCAGTATTCTGCAACCAAATTAGAAATGGGGATTTTGGGTTTTAAGATAGGTAACAACAATGAAGGTGAAATTTTAAATTATGTTACAATGGTAAATGTATGAGAAAAATTACCAATAAGAATTAGAATGTTTTGTTCAAACTTGAACCTTAGGATGAGGCACCATTTACTCCTCCCATAGCAAAGTTTTGATATACTCTGTTACTTACTCATAGGAACATGCTTGGGTCATTCTAAAGAGAATGATGTATTTAAATATCAGGGTAATTGTTTCAGTAGTAGTTCAAACGAGAAAGACACGTTGCTTTGGCCCATTCCTCTGAAACTCTTCATGCAATAAAAAGGGCATAGCTGTGCTTATTTGAGACAATCCAATTAAAATGGGGGGGGGAGGGGAAGTGCAGTGAAAATGGTAAAATCAATATCACTACCAGACCCAGTAATATCCAGGGCATTTTCAAGATTGCTGTGTGCTCTCTGGATGCTGTTCACTGCAGCCTTGTATGACAAAATTAAATGGTTCATAATTATTTCACAGGGTGGCTCTGGCTCAGGAAGCACTTACTCTGGGAAACCGGTAAGAATACTTTCATCACAGCATTTTCATCTTCTTTTCTTAGTAAACAAAGAACCTGGGTGGTGGCTAAAGAAATTTGGGAATGGTTTGGTCTGAAGAGGACATTCTGTATCAATATTAGTTCAACCTTCCTCTCAAACAACGTAAAACCATGCTGTGGGTTAAGCTATTAAAATCTTGTTGATCACAAGAAAAAACTGTTCAAAACCATTGGCTGGGAACACCTCTATGAATTTGTTTGTTTGTTTGTTTTCAGCAATCACCTTACTCAGGCGGCAGTCAAGTGGTAAGAACTTTTTCTCTTTTTAATCTCTACTGGTGTCTTCCCATAAATGTCACAGAAAACTGCTATCTGTCAAATTTCCTACATCTGGATAAATGTTTGAGAACACATGTACAATATAATAAGTGAAATAGTCTTAACAAAAATGAAGTGGGACCACATAGGTGCTTTATCCTTTTGACCCAGACTATCACTGAAAAACATGTGTTGATATAAATGTGGCACATGATCTTTTGACATCAGAAGTGTCAATATAATAGATGGGGCTAATAGAAAACGATTTCTCAGAAAATTTCTATGCTTTTATAATAGCAATAAAGAGAACTATTTAGGAATGGGTTTATCCAATTTCTCTTTTTTTTTTTTTATAGAGCTCTGCTGGGAAACATTCCACTCCCCAACTCCTGATGTTATTCAGTGTTTTGAGTGCCTTTGCTCTCTCTGCTGCTGTATCTAAATGGTCTATATGAACTTCTGAAGTGTTACTTGACATCCTAAACACAGATCACATTCCATATTATTAGATTACTTAATGTAAGAAAAAAAAGTACCGTTAAGTCAAATTGGCAGATGCTACTTGGCTATTCTGTTGCATGTCTAGCTGGTATGCCATGCCCCTCAGTAGTTTACCTCTGGTTTTAGTCATTAGTAGATATCATTAGTTGTGTCAGTGTTTTAGGCATCATTTTAAGAGAGCATATTGTACCCTACCTATATGATTTATTTTATTTCCAATAGGGAATGTGATGAACACCCACCTGAAATGATTGGGGTGACAAATGAATACTTAGGAAATATTTGGTTATTGACCAAAGTGGACAAGGTGAAATAAATTGTTGTATATGCAAACTGAACGCTGTGCCTGGTAATCATCACATAAGATAAGGCTAATGTAAACTTCTGATAAGCAGTTCTCCATGGGACAGAAGAGAAGGTGCTGGAGTAGTACCGGAGTATTGGTTTTAGTCTTTTGTAATCAAATGCAAATTCAATATGGAAATTGAAAAGAAAAAAAACCCAAACAATAAACACAAAAACTCCACAGGACTGAATTTTTTTGGGGTTAATTAAAGTTTATTCATTAGAAAAATGAAACAGCTCACAGCAAAGACATTATAAACTCCATTCAAACCAACTGCAAATACCTACAGTTCTGTAGAGAAGCATATGAGGCAAATGTTCCCCAGATTAGGTTGATAAACCAAAATCTGCTGGAAAAGAAAGGCTTTTTCTTTGGAGGGAATAGAAAATCTATAAAATTCATAAAACTAATACCATCTTGGCTCCTTTTCCCAAGTATTTAGTCTAACCTGTATATCTGAAAGGCTCATTTCATGAGTGATGCATACATCTGCAAGCGGGTACTTCGGTGTGCTCGCTGAAACACCACGGCCCATTTTTGAGTTGAGGAGCAGTTCCACACCTTGCAGCAAACTCTTCTGGAGCTCTCAGAGCCATCTTCTGTTTGGTGTTAACTAAGTGCATTCACCTAAAGCATATTTCTAATGAATGTGTTATTGAACATGTGCCTACTATTAAATTACCAGTATTAGTAGCGTGTTTTTCTGTCACGGTTTACAATTGTAACTGGTGGGAGAGGTTTCCATTCAGTTCTCCTACCGACTTCCGCGGGGGCAGGATTTCACCCGGTTTTGATGTGCAGCACTACCCTTTGCCGACCATCGGTAAACCAACCTGTAATTGAAGCACAAACTTATGCCTATATACGACCTTCAAAATTTCGCGGACAATTTGTTTCTTCGGACAACACAGTAATGTTCTGTTTGAAAGGCCCGTACCTTAATTCGAACCAGCCCTGCCATTCTCTAATAAATTTGTGACGGGTTTCATACAAAACGCTCGTGTCAGTGGCTGCCGAAGTCCCCCGTTCATGGTTTGGGCGGAACGCGGCCCGGGACTGCAGGCTCCGGGAGCCGCCCGTGCCCCGCGCCGCTGCCCTTCCGGCGGCGGCCCCGCCAGGCCCTGCCCGGGCCCCGGCCCCGAGCCCGCCCGGCCGCTCTCGGCTCTCGCTGCAGCCGCGGCCCTGGGAACGGAGCGGGCGGGGCTCGGCTGCAGCCGGAGCCTTTGCGGGACGGGACCGCGGCTCCCGGAAGCACCGGGAACCGGAGCGAGCCGAGCTGGGCCGGCGGTGAGCGGCGAGCGGGGCCGCCGGGCGGGCGCGCAGGTGGGAGCAGAGCCCGGCCGGGGCCGCCCCGCGGGGAGCGGTGCGGGGCTGTGCGGGAGGGGCGAGCCTGAGGGAGGCCTGTGGCGGGGGGGGCGTTTGGGGTTAGTGCATGGGGCGGGAAGCAGGGCTGTGGGAGCAGCCTGGGGAGGGAAAGGGTGGGATTGAAGAGACACCGAGAGAAATGTCTGGAAATGGAGCGGTTTGGGCAAGAGGGAGGAGAGGGTGAAGTTGAAGTTGCTGTGGGGAGGCGGCCGTGTGTGAAGTTGGGAAAGGGCAGGGATCTGGCCAGAGCTGTGTCAGTGCTGCTGAGGTGGTGACTTCCTTGCTGGTGCTCTGCTGAGAAGGTGCTCACTATGCGTGATGTGGTGTTGCATGTAAAGTTCACAGAAATGCACGTATTTCAAGTATTTGCATGGTTATCATCATTTTATGCGAAGTTTTTGAAATGAGAAACGCTCTAGCAGTACAGCACTTATATATTAAGCAGAAACTCAGAGGATAGAGCTATAACAAATGTAATAATGCATATCATGGAATAAACTGAAAGGTAAAAGGTAAATATCAGAAGGTATCCGAAGTTGTTTTATTTTATTAAATCCTGTAAACTATGAAAAGTATAATCCTGTAAACTATAAAATCCTTTAAACCAGAGGGAGGAAGACTTGGATTCCAGATAAAATATTTTAAAGTAATGACTGGGTGGAGAAGACTGACACAGCTTTGAGCAAAAGCGGAGTGTGTTATTTGGGACATAAAGAACATATGCAGCAAAACCTTTCTAAAACTGAGCACCATAGTGGGAAGTTTTATTTTTCATGGAGGTCTTTACACAGGAGGATTGGGATCTAAGACAATGTTTACTTTTCAAAGACCATGTGTGTAGAATGACAAAATGGGTCTTAGAATTAACATTAGGTGATGGATTGCTTTTCTCAAAATCTGTGGGGTTGCCTCTCTCCATGGGTACTGCACTTGGCTTATCAGTGTGCTCACTGAGTTGAGCTGCAGGCTGCAGGGTGAGTTTGAGGGAGGTGACAGTTGTGGAGAAAGTGATTTACAATAATCTCTCCCTTTGGAAACTGTAGTTCATGATTCCCTTGTACATTGTTAAGGCATTGTGAGAAGAACTTGTGATTGAAAATCACAGTTCTGGTAGATAAGGATCCAGGTTTGGGATGTATGATGTTCTGGCTGGTAGAAGTAGTATGTGTAGCAAAAATACTGGTTTGGGGGAAGACTGGTTCTAGTAAGTAAGAATTTGCTTTCTTCAGACCAGTGTATTGTTAGGAGTAACTCTGCCTCCAACAATCCTACAGGCTGCCTACACAACCTAATTCCTTATTCTGGTGATGCTATTGTTTGCAATAACAAGAAAAAGTCAGGGATCATCTGAGCCAAGTACCTGTGGAATTCAAGTCACATGTCCCCTTAAAACAGTTCCGGATTTGGCAGTGTTAAGGGAGCACAACACATACTTACCTTTGGGACAGGCTTGCTAGACACAGTTATTCCTCCCATACTGTTCTTGAATTGCTTGCTGCCTGGGGTTATTCTTCACCAGTTGCTTCAGTTCCTACCATATTCAAGCTGCTTTTGCAGGCTAGGTGCCTTCACTGGAACTCAGGAGGCTGCACAGCTGGATCACATCAATGGAGGATGTCTCTAGAGGGAAGGAGAGATTCTTAACATCTGTACTTCTTAGGATCTGGCATGATAATGTCACATGGTTAGGAGTTCAGGATTTTGCCACTGGATTTCTGAACCTTGTCTTACATTTATACCCCTTCAGTGCTGTTCAACTGTCTCATTTTAGTTGTAATGGCTAGCATGCTGCAGTGCCTACAGATTGATTTTTCCTGTAGGATCCAGTTTGTGTTACTCTACTCCAAGCAGTCACCTTGACAAAGGTGTTTGACACACTGTGTTGCCTTGAGCACCTGGACTTGACTCGCAATTCATAAATAGCAGAAGTGTAAGCTGCAGCTGAACCCCAGCTGGGTTCAATGTTCAGTCTTTCAGCGCCTTAAATCAAGCTCCTTCACTGGCTTGATACATCTGCAGGAACTGCCTTCCAGCAGTCATGGCATTGCACTCCTGCGTGCTTGAGGAGTCTGAATGTGGCTGCTGGGATCTATCTATATGCTGTGATCTATACAATGAACACAATGTATGTACTGTGTGAAAACGAGATGCAGTTCAGCCAGCTTGTATCAAATTTCTGTGCTGGCAGGCAGAGTTTGGCTTAATGACTGTTATGTCAATATAAAACTATTGCACTGCTGAGCAGAGTTGAAGTCTTCATCTTACAAGAAATGCTGGTGTTAACATTTAGCTCGATGAGGGCCTGAATTTCCAGAGTGCTGAATATTTATACTCAATGTGTGATTTGTATAATATTCATCAAACCAAATTTTCATCAGTTAAAAAGATATGATCTCTGGATTCTTAGGTTTGGAGTAAAGGATAAAGGTGGTGGGCTTAAAGACCACTTAGCCAAAAATCCCACATTTTAAGATTCACAATGCTTTACTCTTCCAGCCTGATACACAGATTAGAATGTTAATGTTTTTTTCCCCACAAAAGAAAGAAACAAACACAAAACCTTTGGGAGTTTATAAAACAACTTACCCAGGTTCCCTTTCTGCTCAGTTTTCTGTCAACAGGTAAGAAAACCTTGCCTGAGTCCCAAGCAATTTATAGCATTCTCTGGAAGGAGACTAGTTAATAGTTAATATCTAATTGCATTCCCTTTGTTAAACTTGGCAGTGGTGGAATTTCCTGGTTGAGTGATAGATATGGCCAGTGAGTCACTGATACAGCCTCCACTATCTTTGGCGGAAGGTTTTGGAGCAAAGTTGAGAAGAAATCATTGGTTGATCTTTAACAGTTACCATTTAATGTGTAACTGTTCTGTACCTAGGTGCACTTGGCAGTTTTGAGAACCATCTGCATGGTTTTAAAATGGCCAGGAGTTGTGGTTTAGCCCCAGCTGGCAACTAAGCACCACACAGACACTTGCTCAGTCCCCCTGGTGGGATGGGGCAGACAATCAGAAGGGTGAAAGTGAGAAAACCTGTGGGCTGAGACACAGACAGTTTAGTAGGTAAAGCAAAAGCTGCACATGCAAGCAAAGCAAACCAAAGAATTCTTCTACCACGTTCCATGGGCAGGCAAGTATTCAGCCATCTGCAGGAAAGCAGGGCTCCATGGTGTGGAACAGTGACATGGGAAGACAAACACCGTCACTTGGAACCTCCCAGCTTTATGTACTGAGCATGACTCCATATGGTTTGGGATATATCCCTGTGGTCTCTTGGGATCAGCTCTCCTGGCTGTGCTCCTCCCAACTTCTTGTGCATTCCCAGCCTCCTCACTGGTGAGGTGGGAGGCAGACAAGTATAATCCCTGCTCAACAATAGTGAAAGCATCGCCGTGTTATGAACGCTTTTCAGCACAAATCCCAAACACGTCTCCCTGCCAGCTACTGTGAGGAAAATGGACTCTGCCCCAGCCAAAACCAGCACACAAGATACAGTGGTGCCTAGGGAGCAAGATGACATTGCAGGAGCAACGGTAGGTCCACCAGTGATCTACTGCGTTCTACTTGATAACCTTGTCTTAAAAGTATCATTTGAATGCAGTTATATTTTTAATTATTTTCACCAGTTACAATTTTTTTTTTGTGTAAATGGAGAAGTTGGAAATACTGCCTGAAGGAAACCTTCATGTGAAAAAAATCTTTGCTCCTCAGTTTCTGCTCAAAGAGTAAGGAAAATCTTTGCTAGAGGATTTGCTTTTAACTACATTTCTGAAGAAGTGTACAAGCTCCAAGAGAAGCACAGTTTTGGTTTTTTTCATAGTGTACTTAGTGCACTTTATAATGTCTCCAGCAAGAAAAATGAGTAACAAACTGGAAAACAAAAGAAAGAGCAAGGTAAGTTTTAAAATTATTAAGTGATTTGCAGTGATTTAGTTGCAAAGTGCCAGGTATTTGGAGAGGAACAGCTGACAATTGTAGATAGCTTATGGGAGGGAACAAATAAGAAACCTGTTCACAGTATGAGGAAAGTGGAAAACATAGTAGTGACATTTTAAAGTGAAAAATACAAGGTTGAAGATTATCAGAAATATTTAGGACATGCATTATTACAATTACAGTGACATGACAGATTTCATCTTGTGGTGGTGAGGGGAGAAAGAGATGTGTTGTCAAATTATAGCAGTCCAAATGTGGCAGTTAAATTATTTGTGTGTGTTTAACGAATGCAGTTCAGAACACGTTGTGTGTTCAGAATGCAGTTCAGCAGCACTTAACTAGATTTGGAGAGGTCTGTGTGCCCTCTGTACCATGTGGGATATTTGTCATAAAATCATAGAATGGTTTGGGTTGAAAGAGACCTTAAAGATCATCTGTTTCTGAGTCCCTGCCATGGGCAGGGACACCTTCCATAGACCAGGTTGCTCAAAGCCCCATCCAGCCTGGCCTTGAACATTTACAGTGATGGAGTTTCTCCGTCCTCTGGGCAGCCTGTTCCTGAATTAGCCCAGCCCAAGTCCAGGCCCTTGCACTTGCTCTTGTTGAATTTCATGAGGTTCCTTCCTTCCTTCCATTTATTTCTATACTTAAAGTATTTGTTGTATTATATACTACTTCTGATAAATATGAAGCTATATTCACTCAAAAAAAAAAAAAATCGAATAGAACTTTCCTCTGAGGACAGTAGTTGTGTTGCAGAAAATTACATGTTACTTGTGCGTTATCCAGCACAGGGAAGCGGGCAATGCATGTAGAAAGTAAGAAAAGCATAGAAGGAAGTCTTATAAACATAGCTTCTTCAGGTTCTGTGAGTTAGCTCTTACTCCACCTTCCAGTTGTGTTTTTCCTTTGTTAACAGCTTAATGTATTTGTGTAAGTGTAGCATCAGCACTAGGTTCATATTCCATTGGAGAAATATGAGAACTCCATCCTGTTTCTTTAATCTGTTACCCTGATTTCAGAGCAAATGCCCAGGAAGTGTGTCCATACCTGTAGCACTGGAATGACACAGAGGCAGACTTAATCAGTGTTTATTTTCCAGCAGATCCCATATGGAGAATTTGATGTAGCAGCACAGAAAATTTGAACTTTGCCTTTGGCAGTTTTGAGAGGCTGGTTGTCTACTTCTGTGTTGGGCTTTGCATTCTAACTAATATACAAAATGCCTTTTATTTGGTTGAGCAATGTTAAACTGATTAGTCATAAAATGGTATATAATATAAGAAAAATAACTCCTGTAACTTGGCTTTTTTACTCTGAAAGACTGTCAGCTGTGAAAACATTTCACAGCTAGGCTGGAAGGAATTTAATTCATGTGATGACATCACTGTGAAGATTTGGAGCATGATACTACTTAGTTTATTTTTCTTTTTTTAAATTAAACTTTACTTGTGACAGCGTATGGAGGAATAAAGAACTAGTTTCCAGTAGAGGTTATTTTTGTCAAATGTTTTGTGAATTTAACCTACTTTTTTGTTGTGAGACTTGCTGGAATTTACTGTTAATTTTTTTTGTCTGTCATCTACTTCTTCAGATAATGTTGGGTGCTTGGAGTTTTTCGTATAAGTTTCTCTGATACTTCCTGTAATTCTGATTTTGAGTCCTTCTACAAAGTTAAGAATAGAATCAGTTCATAAACTAATCCTTGATATTGCACAGGATTTTGCAACAATAGATACTTAGCAGCTGAAAACCTCAGAAGTTGATACCATCAGATCTTTAAAAGACAAAAACTAAAGGTTAAAAAAAGTTCCATGATCTTATTGCTCTGTAGTAAAATCTGATTATTATCAAGGAGTTTTGGTGTCCTGTTCATTAAGTCAAATCGATTTTGGCCTAATTTCATCTGCAAGTAGGGAAGGAGGAGGGAAAGTGTTGAGATGAAATAAAAATAAAATGTAAAATATTAAATTTTAGCCTGGGCTGGAGGTATTACAAAAGGAGATAAAAATCTACAAGTCAGAAATGTATTCATTTTTGAATTAATATTATGAGCTGGAAATATGTGATTTTCCACTTTAAAAAATCTGCTTCCTTTGAAGAGTTATTCTTTAGACTTTGCACAGTATGATACTTTGAGCTGGGAGTATTACTTCCTGAATAGATTGCTTTGCTTTGGATTGTATTCTGAAAACCTTTCCAGGGTCCTTCTCCTTTTTACTTTCCAGGAGAACAGCTCTTCACATAGAATCCATCTGTATTTTATTCATCTGTGTGTACTGAATCTAAATGTTACGTGACTGTAAACCCCACCTTGGCTTCCTGCATGTTGGCTCCTGTACAGGGCTGCCTTCCTTGTATGGGGCTGCAGGTGTGCCTGTGGCACACTGAAGAAATGACACAGAAGGGGCTGATTTATTTATTATTTTTTAACATAGACTAACAGGAGAATAATGAGCCCAGTCCCTGAGATGAGTTATTTAGTATTCTAATCAGGGAACTGCAGGTCCCTAAGGGGGTGTCCTTACCCTGCTGTAAGACACAAAAGTTCAAAAGACAGAGTTCGTGTCACTACTCAACTTCCAGTCTTTGAATTAGGAAACCTAAATCTGGGTTTTCAAACAGATGCATTCCTGCAGAGTACCAAGTAGTGCATCCAAAGCCCAGTAAGAAACTTGTGTTGTAACTCTGCACAGGAAGTGCAGGGGGAACTTCAATATCATTGTTGGTTTAACACAATCCAGGTGTGGGTTGTTACTGAAGACAATAGTTCATTTGTTCTGTGACTGCACAGGCTGTTGCTGTGAGGGTAGCAGGAACTCATGGTAAGTGAGCACTTACCCCTCTGATAGTCACCTGTAAATCTAAGGGTGCTGTGAGACTGTAGCTGAAGACAGCTCAACTCCTTGAAGTTCAGTATTTTGCTCCTTTTGTGGGTTGTTCCCAGTTTGCACAGAGATCTGTGAGCTGATAAGCAGGTCTTTTAAAAGAGAAGGGACCAGGAGAACAGGACTTTAGTTCCTGTTCTGTGAACCAGCTTGTAAATACAGCAAGAAATTTCACACACTAGCTGTCTACAAGCCTGTCTTGTTGACCACTGACAGGACAACTTTTAACAGATACCTTTATTTCAGCTATCATGCTGGACACTTAGCTTCCATTCTATGTGAACTTTTGAAACTTTGAAATTCATTAGTGACAAAATATTTCCTGCTACTGGTGCCTTTTTGAAATACATTGTCTGGGGAAAGTTTCCTTTTTTATCATGGCTGCTGGGGAAGACGAGACAGAAGTTAAAGTTGTGGTATGCATTCTTTGTGGCTTTGCTGATGGGCTTATCAAAGTGTTGTGCTTGTTGGTTTATTTTCATGCTGATTGCTTTGGTACTTGCTCATTAACAGCATACTAGTTACTTACTTTCCAAAATACATTTTAAGCTGCTTCGTAAGTAGATAATTGTATTTTAGCAAAAAAATTACTGTGAACAGTATTTTTAATATTATGAGCTGTTTTGAAGGTTGCAGAATTGATACCTGATGATTTTGAACATTTGTCAAATCATCAAACGACCCTTTGTCATTTTACAAGCTGACAGAATGCAGAAATTTGGGTCCAAGTTAGGAGGGATATGTGTGTTCCCACTATCTGTATTTTGCTCAGAAGCATTTTGAAAACTAAAAAAAATACAACAAAAACCAAACAAAAGACCCAACAAACAAAAGCTTAAAGATTTGAAGACTTATTTATCTGTAGGTGTGCTTTCATGAAATTCAGTGGTTTCTGTCTTAACAATATGTTGCTCTTTATTTCCAGTTTTTCAGGTCTGAATACTAAAAAATGAGCTAGATGGAAACAGTGAAGGAAATTGTTTGTTCAAGTTGGCTCACATAAATGAAAATTCAGTTTTCTCTAGTATCATAGCAAGCCTTTTAGTGAAATTCAGTTCTATATCTTTTCCCAGTAGGTTTGGGGTTTTTTCCTTTACCATTTTCTCCATCTTCTTTGTGTTGCTGGTACCTTCCAGAAAGCATGGTCTCTGAACGTGCATGTTCCTTCTTCATCCCTTTGCAGGAACTGTTCTTTTTCTCCTCCTTGTTCTCAGCTGTAGCAAGTGTATTCTTCAAAGTTATCGTTCTTCAACTAACAGGTCATCTTAGTTTTGTTGTTTAGGATGCATAGTTCCAGTTAACATCCTCATGTAATAGATTATTCCACCAGAATCAGTGGAAAACAGCAAATCCTGAGTATTGTCTGCAGCTTTCTTCTCCTTCATAGTTTATATGTCTGATTCATATTGCTCCGTGCAGTTGCATCTTTAGTATTTGTTTCTTCAGAAGTTAAATGAGATTGTAGTTTGTGCAAAAATGTCTCCTATTAAGATTCATTATTGGAACCTTGTGTGTTTCTTCCTCAGTTTCTGCATCCTGTTATCTTTTTCATCCTTATTTGCCCGTATGCTTTTACTAATATTTTTACAATGGCACGATTTTTGAGATAAACAATTTTGTTGCGTAGGACACAAGTGTGTACTTCATATCTTTGTGGCTGTTGATAATTCACTCCTGCTTGCAGGTTACTGCAATGTCTTTTAAGTTTCAGTGTCATATAGGTAGTAATTTGACTTTGAATACTTGACTGGAGAAAATCTATGAATGCTTAGAGACAGGATAAGGGCAAGTCAGAAATATTTGAAGAGTGTAGCTCTCCAAATGTCTACAAAACCAGCAATGAAATGCATCTTGACCTAGAGCAATGCAGTCAGCAAGAAACTGCTTCAGTTCTAGCCACAAATATTTAGAGGTAGCAGCACATCCTTGAGCAGTGTGGACAAAACTGCATAGTTAATGAGTCAGAAGTTGTGTGCCTGCAGGTGTAAAACATGGGGACAGCTCTGCCATATGCACCCAGTGAGTGTGCTGTGTCTAGGCTTCTGACACTGAGAACCACATGCATTGTCTTGGCTTGTTACTCTTCTTTTGCTTGTGAACATAGACTTCTAGTTATTGATTTGATTTGACTTGGGCAGTATAAAAAATGGCCCTGTTTTTGATTAAGTGGGCAATGAAGGGAGTAGAAGTTTATCTTTTACAGAAAGCATTAGTTTCTGTGTATGGAAGTTCTTTATATGAAGCATAGCAAAAATTATGTGATACTCTGAGTAGCAGCAAGCTTTTTTAAAATTTCTGTTATATATTGTGCTTGTAGAATGAAAATTACTGTCTCTACTAGTCCTCTGCAATAAGTTAATCCTTTAAATTGGTGACAAATTGCAAATAAAACTGCATCAACTTGGTGGAAGTTCCTGGTAGAGATGAGGATGGTACAGCTTTACTAACATGAAGTTGGTGGTAGTCAGTGCAGCTGAGAAAGCAGTTGCTGTCACCTAGTCATCTATATTCAATGGATTTTTTTCTGAGCAGGATAATCAGCAGGACAGGTTTAGTGCTGCTTCCCCTAAAGCTTCTCCATCCCATGTCTTCCTCTCTAACTTTGCTTTCCCACAACTCTCCTTTCCCTTCATTGCCAGGCATACCTCTCATTCTCATTTAAAGCAGCCCAACCCTCACCCTTCTTTTGCTGGCATGGTGCCACCTGGCAAGGCAGAGACTGCAACCTGACAGACTTTGGAAAGGTGGAAGAGTGAGAAGATCTCTTCAGTCTGGGAACAGCTCATTGCAGCAGGGCATTCTGCTCTACCACAGCAGAAAACACCTTCACCTTGAAAACACCTTCTGAGCCTTCATCTACATAAAGAAATCTGTGATTCCCAGTATCTGCAATATTACCTTTGGGTTTGTTTCTTTTTTTCTGTTTCAGAAAGGAAAAAGTCAAGAAATGTCTGCCAATTTAAAGTACCTTTCCTTGGGCATCCTGGTTTTTCAGACCACAAGTTTAGTGTTGACCATGCGCTATTCTCGGACACTGAAAGAAGAAGGACCTCGTTACTTATCCTCTACTGCAGTAGTTATTGCTGAACTTCTGAAGATTTTGGCCTGTGTTCTGTTAGTCTACAAAGACAGCAGTATGTGTCAAATTTTGCACCAAGTAATTTTCCTAATCAATATGCTGTATTGTAGTGGCAACTGCAAAGCAGCCATGTGAGTACAGGCATACAACAAAGCATTTCCCTTCTCCTTGTGTAAGAAATAGTCTTGGAAAGACAATAATCATACTGCAGTATTTGCTTAAGAGAATGTGGAAATAAGTATAATTGCTTAAGAGAATGTGGTGACTGAGGAGTGCAGGAATGAATTTTATGCTAACGTCTCAAAGCTTGTGTTTGCTCAGACATTTTAAGAAATCTGTATGTAGAAGCAGGAAAAAATGAAAAGCTTTAAGTGTGTCCAAAGCATGACACACAATGGTAATTAGAAACCTGTGATAAACAGCAGATGTAGAAGGGAAGAAGCAATTTCATTGTTGCAGGAAGAATCATAGTTTTAAGCTAAAAAAAGAAAACGGTAGTCTCATTTACTCCAGTTCTTATTTTGTGTATTTAAAACTGAATTTACCTGGTTTCTGTTTAATTTTCAACAGCTTAAAAATGTCATTGTCTGTGCATAAATATTGATGACTCTGTATGATTCTAAATATGCATTTTTTAGGTGGTACTCTTTGGTATATTATTATCTTAAATTACTGTTACAGTTTCAATAAGTTTAACTCAAAGTATTTTGAATAAGCATATTCATTTTGATATTCCAGGCTGCAGGAAGACGCAGCCATATTTCCTTACAAATACAAGGCCTGTGAAAGTCAAACAAGCATAGATGGTATTTTCAGGTCTTGGCATAGTGATAGCCATAAAATGGGTTTAAGAACAGAACATTGCTGTGTCTCATTTTTCCACTCCTTTCCTTTTAGTGAATGTCTGTTTCTTTTACTGTTTCTTTGAGTAGAATGCAATTTACGGACTCTGAACAGGGTGCTACATGATGAAATCCTTAACAAACCCATGGAAACTCTTAAACTTGCCATTCCTTCAGGAATTTACACTCTTCAGAACAACTTGCTATATGTAGCATTGTCAAACCTAGATGCAGCCACATACCAGGTATTGCATATTTTGAATTCTCTGTAAGTTTAAAAAAAAAACCCCTTGTGAATTGTGGCATAGTAGTAGTAACTGTTCCTGGTTCTTCTAGGTTACATATCAACTGAAAATTCTCACCACAGCATTGTTTTCTGTGTCCATGTTGAGCAAGAAACTGGGAGTATACCAGTGGCTGTCACTAGTAATATTGATGACAGGAGTGGCATTCGTGCAGGTAAATATTAGCAGGTGGTTTGTGGGGTTTTATTGTGTTTATTCAAGAAACATGGATTTCTGTACTGATTATCCAGCTTTCTGATTCTACCAGCTGCACACGAGCACCAGAGTATAGTCAGGAGCTACGAATCACAGCTGGCCAGGTCTGGAGGACACCAGAAATGGTTCAAAGGCAGAAGATAACACCTCTTTTGCAACCCAGTGCTCTACTGTAGAATGTGACAGGGCCTCTGGAGCAACCTGCAAGTAACAATGATAGCAATTTTTATTAGCACATTTCTTCAGGCATTAGGAATTCACAGATCTTCTCTGCCAGTACAGGCTGTGTTCACTTTGGCGTATGGAGTCAGCATGGCAAATTCACTTTGGACTATTTCAAAAAGCAGAATTGGCCTCAGTTCTAAATAGTGCAGGTACCAGAGTTCATAGTTTTCAGAGGGCAGGATTATGGGATAAGAGACTGTTCTAAGAATTTTTAGCAGATTTTAATACATCCTAGAAAATTTTATTTTAAAACCTTAGGATTTGGAAAAAGATATGGTGATTAAATTTAATAATGGAAAATGAGAACAAATCATTCTGACAGTATTTAACAGACTCCTCAGAAAGTTTTTGTCCATGGCATTGCATTTTATTCAGTTAGCCTTAGACACACTGCAAGATTTAACTGGTCTGCACAATCACCAGAGAGGGACATGTGAGAAAGACAATTCATTCCATCTTATTTGTAAGGTAACCAACTGTTGGGTGGCACAAGTTGGTGGCAGAGAATGATAATTCGCACTGGGATTCAAAAACAGTTCTTGCTTATAAAACATAAATCCTGCTGCAGTTTAAATTGATGAATATTCTCCCAGTTGAGGCACAGTTTTACTCCTTACAAATACATAGAAAAAAATGGTAGCTTTGCAGTCCTTTAGAAGTATTTATGGTGCAAAATACAAAACTTTATGTGATTGTCTGTATTTAGTTACTGTTACTGTTGGTGGAAAAGAAATTTGCATTTTGTAGTGCTCATGACTTGATTTCATCAGTGAATTTTGTGTAACTGTTTTTACATCCAGTGGCCTTCAGACTCTCAAGCAACACCTGCTAAGGAGCACTCAGCAGGATCACAGTTTGTAGGCCTGATTGCAGTTCTCATTGCCTGCTTTTCTAGTGGATTTGCTGGGGTTTATTTTGAGAAAATTTTAAAGGAAACTAAGCAGTCTGTGTGGATCAGAAACATTCAGCTTGGTAAGTTTAATTTTAATCATCACTTAGAGATACTGCATTCTGAAGCATTAAGATAATTGTGCAAAATAAATGTATAAATAAAAAATACCACCAACATTTTAGTAGGCTGCATATATGTTATTTTAAAACCAAAAGTCAAACTCTGCTAGATGGAATTATAGCAGTTACTTTCTGATTTCAGTCTAGATTTTTATTTACTTTGTTAATAGAGTATCTGTATATTTGTGAAACTGTACATTTGAAACTGTCAACTGAATTTTTTTTACAATTTTTAGAGAATATAGGAATATTAAAACATGTTTCCAAGTCAGTGTTTTGAGATGTTTTAAAATTAACATATTTTTTCTCTTGTGCCTGGGTAGGCAGCGTTCTGTATTAAAAGTGCAAGCTATAAAATCTGCTTTGTTTGTGAATAAAGTTGAGGTAGTTAATTACTGTTATTTCAGTACCAAAGGTCAGTTTCTTTTAGTTGTGTGCATAATCACTGGGGAGAGGCATATGCAAAAGACCAGTTCATCTCAACTTTTCAAACAGCTGCACCTACTGTGCACCTATAGTGAGCAACTACCTTCCATTCCCGAAGCAGTCTTGGATCTTCCAGACCCTAGATATTAAAGGCAGTAGAGTTGATCTGTGTTCTTGAGTGAGTTTTCCCTCCCTTCAAAGCAATCTTGTCTAGTTTAGAAGGTTGAAACATGACGTCAACAAATCGTTTTGTTCCTGTTTTATAACAGGGACAAAACTTATTGTTGCCTTTGTTTCTCAAATGGAATCCCTCTAGTCTTCACCTATAGGCAATAACTATTTATTGCATATTTGAATGAATGCATTGAGTAGAGTTTGACCTTCCCAGCACCTTAGCATGGACTAGGGATCAAATCCACAGTGTAAAGTTAAGCCATGAGATGATTTAGTGGATCAGACCTGTATACTCAGTCTGGTAGAATGTAGTGCAGTAGTACAAGAACAGGAGATGGTGTGGCTTCTTTTGTAATTAGTTAGTGGATCAATAAGCCATCTTTTTTTTCCTTTATTTTCCTACTATTCTGTTTTAATTATAATTAAAAATGTAGAAGTTAATTTTAAATACATTCTAACATTTTTACATTACTGTAATGTTTTGAAACCTGAGTATAATGGAAAGAATCAAAACCTCTCCTTACTATCTGCTTGTATTTATGGAAACAGTGTGTATTTAAAGTAAGTTTTCCTGAACAGGGTGTAGGGAATACATCAGGAAATGTTAAGTTAGGGAATTTTGGGAGCAGAGAAGGGTAACTAGCTAGGGATTGGTCCAGGATTTAAGCTAAGATTTGGTGTTCTGGGTGGAGCTGCAATATAAAATCCATTGCCAAAGAAAGATGATGATGATGATGATGATGATGATGATGATGATGATGATGATTATTACTACTCTCAGTTTCCATGCTAAAAGTGCTTTCATGGGTAACAGATATCTGAAATAATTTCCAATAATTAATAATTATAGAATCCATAATTATTGAAAAATCAATAATTTCTTCTAAAACATTGTTCAGATTTTTCTGCAGTGCACAGATGTACAGTTAGTTTGATAGTTTGGCCTGGCCATATATTGAATGTTCCAGTAATTGCTTTGTGAAACAAGGAAAACAGAACAGACTGTGTCTAAATGTTGGCTCTTCAAGGTTATGAATGGTTAGGACAGTAATATATGAAGACATAAATGTCTGATTATAGTGAGAATCAGATCACCTGAGTTTTGTATATACTTTTGTAGTGAGCCTAATCTGCCCTAACAGGAACTTCAATATTTCATAAAGTTTTGAAAAACTATTTAAATACATAAATACAGTTAAACAATACATATTAAATACATATAAAATGAAAACATACAGCTTTTACAATACAGCTTTCACAAAATATGTAAAATGTGAAATCACATTTTTAAGACTATGTTGGTGTCTTCTTTCTTCAAGTGCAAGGTAGTAATAGTTGCCCACTTCAGACATTGTATGATTGAGGAGCAAGGCATTCATAAGCAAGAGCTCTGAAATAGAGCTTTTCTTAAAACACAAAAAACCTGTATGTCCAACCAGGTTTTCCTTTTGATATCCATAGAGAATTATTAAAACTATAGTAAATAATGGGAAATAAATTAGAATTCATTGTCTTAAAATCAATTTTTAATGCACACCAGTGTCGTAATAAGGATGCATGAATAGGTGATTTGTATTTCTTAATTTTAGCAGATCAATTGGAAAATACAAGTAAATGGTTTAATCTGAATAAAACCTACGTTTTTAATTCTGCCTACAAAAGGAATTATTTCTTGTCAAACAGAAGGTGTTATTTTATTCAAAACAATTCTGCCTTTTTCAGATACTGAGAAATGTGATGAAAATCACCTTTTCACAGAGAAGGAATAGAAATAAGTGTTGCCCCTTTCCTGCTCAGGACTAGAGCAGACATCAGTCACAGTAGCTGCTCACAATACATCATGCTTGAGGGATTAGGAAAAGCTTCCCATTTGATAGAAGAACACTAGACTCACCAAATTGAAAACTCTGCAGTCTCACCTCAGATTCAGCTTTTGACATTAAGTCTCTGCTAGTAAACATTCATTGTGTTTGAGACTGGCTCAGGAGAATCCCATTTCGAAGATCCTTGTCTGAATTGGCAAATTGCTAATTGCTGCTCCTGATATGCTGGAGACCTCCTCCTCCACTGAGTGTTTTCCCTGTTTTTCTCTCAGGTTATAGAGTGACTAGTTTCAGGAAAACTGAAATTGTATTTAAGTGAATTTTGCTATATGCCATAAACAAAAATCATTCCATTCCAGTAGAAAGCAATGGAAGATAAGTATATAAGGATATCTTAATGGAAATAATCAAAACTTGTCTCAAGTGTGGAGAGTAGCTTTTAAATGAGAACAGCAAATTGATTGCATTTGGATATGATGGTATAGCAGGTGACAGTCCAATTTTAAAATCAGAAATACATGATCAGCCTTTAAGGATGAGGAACCCATTTGCATGTTTTTCACCTGAAGCTTTTAAACCAATCTTGTACTTTCAGGATTTTTTGGTAGCATATTTGGACTGATGGGTGTTTACATTTATGATGGAGAGCAACTGTCAAAGAATGGATTTTTTCAAGGATACAATAAACTTACTTGGGTGGTGGTTGTTCTACAGGTGAGACCTTGTATTGCTTGTTTCTGTGAAGGCACTCAGGGTTTTACTCTTCTATAAATAACTGGAGAAATTAATGGGTGTAATTGAAGCTACTGAGAATTCTATAGTCAAAAGTCTGATCTATCATTATTAGCATAAACCTCTAAATGAAAATCTGGAAAATACATAGCAAGTATGCGATTAAGCATTGTCCAAATTAAAAGCATGTAAGCATTATTTATTTTGTGATGTTAGAAATTTTCTCCCTATATGCCCTTCCTCATGTGGCTAAAAATGTACATGCAAGCATTTCCACTCATTTAATGGTGGTAATGTCATCAACAATTTCTTTAATGGGGAAAGAGCTACTCCTCCAATATTTATTTTCAACAGTACGTATCCCTAATATGAAATAAATGTATTGCTCCTCAACATAGACAAAAGCTTTTCCTAAAGTAGGTGCATGATGTTAAAATAGATACTCTCAGTCAAATTATCAGTTTGTGATTCCAAACCTCACTATTTTTCCAGGCACTTGGAGGGCTGGTGATTGCTGCTGTTATAAAATATGCTGACAACATTTTAAAGGGATTTGCAACTTCTCTCTCTATTATACTGTCAACACTGATCTCCTATTTCTGGCTGCAAGATTTTGTCCCTACAAGGTAAGGATTATTTTCGATGTATACTAAAAAAAAAATATATATATATAGTCGAAAACTTACTGTTTACCAGATATAACTGCGAAAATAAATAAAAAACCAAATCCCATCCGAGCCACACTTTAGGTCCAGCTTGCGCATCATCCCGTAGCTAACAGTGAGGTTTTCAGGCGGGTGAGGAGCCGCTGGCTCGGGCTCCCGCGGCGGCCGCGCTCCCTGCGGCTGCTGCTGCTGCCCGGGGCCGCTCTTCCGCCCGGGCGCGCCCCCTGCGGCCCCGCGCGGGCACTGCACCCCTGCCGCTGCTCCGTGTGCCGGGACAAGGGGCTGCGGCCGCTCCGTGTGCCGGGACAAGGGGCTGCGGCCGCTCCGTGTGCCGGGACAAGGGGCTGCGGCCGCTCCGTGTGCCGGGACAAGGGGCTGCGGCCGCTCCGTGTGCCGGGACAAGGGGCTGCGGCCGCTCCGTGTGCCGGGACAAGGGGCTGCCGCTGCTCCGTGTGCCGGGACAAGGGGCTGCGGCCGCTCCGTGTGCCGGGACAAGGGGCTGCGGCCGCTCCGTGTGCCGGGACAAGGGGCTGCGGCCGCTCCGTGTGCCGGGACAAGGGGCTGCGGCCGCTCCGTGTGCCGGGACAAGGGGCTGCGGCCGCTCCGTGTGCCGGGACAAGGGGCTGCGGCCGCTCCGTGTGCCGGGACAAGGGGCTGCGGCCGCTCCGTGTGCCGGGACAAGGGGCTGCGGCCGCTCCGTGTGCCGGGACAAGGGGCTGCGGCCGCTCCGTGTGCCGGGACAAGGGGCTGCGGCCGCTCCGTGTGCCGGGACAAGGGGCTGCGGCCGCTCCGTGTGCCGGGACAAGGGGCTGCGGCCGCTCCGTGTGCCGGGACAAGGGGCTGCGGCCGCTCCTTGTGCCGGGACAAGGGGCTGCGGCCGCTCCGTGTGCCGGGACAAGGGGCTGCGGCCGCTCCGTGTGCCGGGACAAGGGGCTGCGGCCGCTCCGTGTGCCGGGACAAGGGGCTGCCGCTGCTCCGTGTCCCGGGACAAGGGGCTGCCGCTGCTCCGTGTCCCCGCGCTGCGGGGTGGCACAGGGACATCGCCTCTGTGCTGCCTTTCATTGCCCGCACCGCAGGCTCTAACACAGGTCACTGCAGACACGCACCCATGGAAGTGACGCTGCAGCGCTGAGTTGCCCATGGGCACCCAGAAGCCCAAAGGCAGAGCTGTTTCTAAAGGCAGTGCCACATTTAGTAGTGAGAACAGCCGAGAAGGAAAGAGAAGTGCTTGCTCCGTTCATCTAGACCCCATACAGTGTCCTGATGCTTTCGGGATCAGACTCTGGTGGCCCTGTGTGCCACAGGTTTTGTACATGGGTAGGCTTGGAACACTGCTTGCCTTGGCAGTGCGTGTTCCTGCATGGAGTGTAGAATTAACAATGCCACTTTCAGATATAGGAATAGGATTTTGCTTATGACTGACCAACACTCCTTGCATGTGTTACATGTACTCATAACTTAAAAATATTTTGAATAATATTTACAACTTTTGAATCTGGTACAAAGGAACATCTTTCTATCTAAAATAGATATATTTGCAATACTATAGTCTCTTCTATCCCTACCCATTCTGTGATTCTGTATTATAAGGGCTTTACTTAAACATTCAAAAATGGAAATGCAGTAGCTGTTTAGGCTTAAAAAGTGGAAGACATTGAACTTAAATTATAAGTAGATTATATTTGTCCCATTGAAACAAAGTAGAAAGTGTTTTAAGAATTCTCTGTGCTCAAATGGAAAATTAACAAGTAACTTAACAGCTTCTGCACATATGTTGCAAAATAAATAGAGCCAAGTAGCAGTATGTAGATCCATTTAATCAAACTTGATTAACTTCAGTTAATCAAACTTAATCTTTGGTACCTTGCTTATGCTAACAATGCATTTGAACTGAAACTGTGTAATTGTTTCTGTCACATCAGCAAACGGTTTAGATTGGGTAATAGATGTAAAGTACTTAAATGCTTGAATGTGTTTCAAGGGGCCATGTCCCAAAATAGGCAAAATATATTCTCTGAAGGATTATTGTGTCAGATGCCACGGCTTTTTTAGCATTTGGTTCAGAAGACGAAATTGTTGACATTGTCATGTCTGTGAGAAGATTCTTTTCTAAAATGTGTACTGATTGTCTGCTGGCTTCAGGTTTTTATATCAGACTTTAACTATCAAAACAACTTGAAAGGCCAAAATGTCACAATAGAAAAGATGCCTTTATTGTGTTTTCATGAGACAAATCTTTCTGTATCTGCCAAAAATTAGATTATACTGACTTGCAAACTGGTTCTTGGGCAGCAGTAATTTGTTTTGACATAAGCTTTGGACTTCAAAGCAAACACAGCTTCGACAACATGGAGTATGTAATATGTTGAGAATGGGTGGCTAACCACAGCCACTGCTTTTCTTCAGCTCCTGCTTCCATTTTGCACACATCTTTAGGTAAAAGTTTAGGAAAAAAAGGATGGATCTGATTGCTTTTGACAATTGTTCCATGAAAGTGTAATTTTAATTTTCAGAATATGTTAATATGATACATTAGTTTGCAGTTATAGATTTCTTACCTCAGCAACTTTCTGCATCCCTCTAAAATAAATACATACGAATTTTTTTGCTCTTTATAAATTGGACAAATATAATCTGTCTTCCTGTTTTCCTCGTGGAATAATGTCCTTTCTTTTGATTGTATTGCATAAATAAATTTGCATCAACTAAAACAAACTTTTTTTCATCCCTATTCTATTCAGTGTCTTCTTCCTTGGAGCCATCCTTGTAATAGCAGCTACTTTTCTATACGGTTATGATCCCAAACCTGCAGGAAATCCCATTAAGGCATAGCAGACTTCCTCATCAACCTGCTTCTCGAGATCATGCACTGGGGGCCTTGCTAGCACTGGCATGTGGAAAGTGTCACTGTGCACTGCAAGAGAAGGATGACTGCCCTGAATGTGCTGAAGAAATGCTGATGAGTAGTTCTGAAGAGCCAGAGGGCTTACAGGTGGAGGGTGATGCTGTCTCTAACTGAAGGGGGGAAAAATGTCAGGGGAATGCCCAGTGCAACTTGCTAATAAAAACTTGAAAGGAACCCAAAGTTTCCAAGAAACTACAATTAGGAATGTTTACAGCTTTGACTAAGATTGCATCAAAAGAATTACTGTATTGACTGCTGCAGAAATATGTCCTATGCACTCTTTGAAAGAGCACACGACAACATTGTCAGATTGTATGTTTTTGCGATTTGATTCTATTTAATCTTAGTAAATATGTTTTTAACTGTTTGTCTATTTACGTGAAATGAGCTGAACGTCATAATTCTAAAGGGATGGTTCTAATTAGGTACTCCTTATTAAAACTGTGAAAATTGAAATATGATTGAAAGACACTTTCACAATATCAAATATTTTTATATTTTTAGAAGGTTGATTTAATAGCAGAAATCTGTTATTAAATGATAATATTACGATTCTGTTGCTTCTCTAAAACTACTGTAAGAAGGTTAACATTCTTACTGAAGTACAAAGGGAGGAATACTCCAGCCCTGATCAGCCTGTAGTGTTGGAGCAGATGGAATAACTCTGGGAACGCCGGCTGGAGGTTACCACGCTAACCTGGGGGCAGGAGTAGGGTTATGATGGGTGCTTGCTCAGATGTAATGTTCACTCTTGTTATTTTACTGATTATAAATCAACCTTTTGGTAGAACCTTTAAAGTAGCTTTTGTGCTTCAAATAGCCTCTGAAGATTTTTTTAAACCATGATTTAAAAAACAAAGAGCCCATAATAAGCATTTTAAAGGCATTATCATTGTCTGCAACAGCTCCATCTGGAGATATTATGGTCTGGCATCTGTATACTGTACTGTACTTTATTACAGAAGTGTTTTTTAAACAAGTGTTGTTTACTCATGAACTCTTCCAGGCTTTTTCTGTATATTTCTTTGTAATGGCTTAATTAGAGTTTTCGTGGGGTTTTTTTAATTATTACTATTTTGTTCCAGGAGTCCTTGAGCCAACAGACCAAGATGGGTTCTCTGGACCTATTTGTTCTAGTAGTGGAATTACTTTAATAGGAAATATCATTAAAAAGCAATTAATTGTGCAATAGGTAAATGTAATAGCATGCTGTTACTCTGTTTCAAGCAACAAAAAAAACTTCACAAAGAAACCTTGCTGCAATTAGATCAATTAGACTGTTATGGACACTTCACTTGAAGTATTTGCATATAGTCAGAAACACTAAAAAATCTGGAACTAATAAACAAGAAAACTGTCTTAAAAATCATTGGTTTTCAGGAGACTGTTCACAATGGATGTGAATGTTGGGTGACTCGTGTGACACCTGTGATGGTGCATTTTGTATAAAAACGTATCAGGAATCCCTTACCAGTAGAATGGCAAGTGGTAAAAATGTCTTTATTCCCTTGTTCCCTACCACCACTCTCTTCATGCTTTGTCTCACATCTGTCTTGTACTAAAGAAAATGTGTAAGAGAAAGGTGTTTTAAAATGTTTACCAAAGTACCTCATCTGACTGACTAGGAGATTCTGTAGGAGTGCTGAGATTTCTTAGTGAAGTGTTGTAAACAGGAAAGGAAGAATTCCATTTATGTCACTCAAGTAAAAAGAGTGTTTTTCTTCTGTTGGCAATTACATGTTTTATCAACGTTTTGTTTGTTTGTCTTATCAGAGCAAGACATTAAAGAATTATCAGAACTCTGCCTCAGGCTTGCTAAGCTTTGTGAACTGTGAGTCTGTCCCAGCATGTTGTAATTGCAGGAGCTTTGCTGCTTGGTGATCAAAACTTATCTAAATGGGCATTTTATGTTAATATTAAATGTTTTACATGTAACATTCAACGTGGCACAGACTTTGGAAAGTCACATTTAGCCATTCCCCCTGCAGTGCAGAGGTAAGATGTCTACGTAGAGCAGCGGCTCATGGGGGTGCCGAGTGCAGAATGGGACCTGCACAGCTCTGCAATGAGGTGGGAAGTGTTGGTAGTCATCTTCCAGTTGGAGTTTGGCCCTACACAGTAACACTTTCGATCTCGTGAATCTCAGTAGTGAGATTGTTCAAGTGATATAATTGGTTAGGAATAAGAAAGTCCCCAAAAAACATAAGAAGCAGATTAAGAACACTTTAAAGCCGCTTGTACAGGAAGGGACCAAAAAAGCCAAATAATTGCCATGTGGCTGGAGCTCTGTGACATGTAGCCTGGTTTTAATATTTCAGGTGCACCTGTCAATGTTTGCTAGTAAAGATGTTTAAAGGAAAGACCAGGAATATGTGCTTTTTGCTTTGGAATTAGATGCTATGCAGCTTTGGAAAACTGCCTGCTGTACTAAGGAACAGTAATTCCTGTCTGTAAATCAATGACTTCCATGCTTTCACTTGACATTCAATTTTGTTTTCCAGCAGAAGGATAGATCTCGTTATAGACTTGTTGCTGAAAAGGAAAAATGAATTTGCAATTTTAGCTGTGTTTCCTCAGCCTTTGACAGGCTGAGGAAAGGCTCTTTGAGGTGTGACTCTGGACAAGGGGAGGTAGCACGAGTTTTGTGAGAACAGAAAGGATTTGGGGAGGGCTTACTGATTTCTGTAACCTTTGCATTGGAGAGCATATGCACATTTTCTCACTGACATACTTTTGTACTTGGATTTTAATTTTTTTTAAGTAGCTTTAAATCTATACCTTATTAACTAACCAAAGAGGAATAGCTGGCACAGAGCTTTGGGAAGTAGTGGATAATGTGCTTTGAGTTTGCCCTAAAAGCAAATGCTGTAGGAGCCTAACTTCCCAAAAATAAAGTTGTCTTTCTGGACTACTTTTCTGACTTTTAGAAATGGTTTTGTTAATTTAGTTATATATTTAGGAGGCTAATCTATACTTAGCAGAATTTTGCTTCAATATTTATAAAGTTATAGACGTTATAGCTAGGTATTTATTTGCAATAACTTGAATTATGTGATTTTTCTTTCTAGACATATATTGGGTATGCTAGTATTTATTAAATACTTGGATATTTGGTAGTTTTATTTGAGAATCTCTGGGATACGTGATAAATGGTCAAATAATGCTAAACTAGGATTATCTTCAAAGCAAAATAGATCAGTTCAGTGGTAAAAAACCTTGAGTCTAATAAAGTAAGATAAACTTTTCTTTCAACATTGTATTTCTAAGCAATCCACAAGTGCCCAAAAATGTATTTTCTCAAAGAATTCAGATAATTATGTATAGTTTTATTCAACTTCACTGTTTTAGACAAACTTTAAGAAAACCTCCCCTTTTATTTATTGCGGTAAAGGATAGATTAATATTTTAGATTGAACTTGTACAGTATAACACCTTTGGTTTTTTACTACAATGTTTTAGTAACTATTGTTTTATTTTTCCTCCAAAAGACAAAACAATCTCATTTTGTTTGTGTTTCATGCGCATACAGGCCTCTCACAGACTCTTAGTTGTATGTAATTCTTTTGTGTTTCTAATTTATTTTTATGGCTGTATTTCAAAATACTGTAATAGATTTTGTTTATTTTTAAAAAAAATGATAAATGGAACATTGCAGTTCTTCTGGTTTTTGTTGTCAGTAACTTTCATATTTGAATGTATTTCCTGATCAGCCCTGCATGTTCTGTTGTATTTAAGCAATCATCATTTTCCAAATTTAGGTTTGTTGCTCATTTTCCTCCTGGTGAGTCTTTCTTGCTGGATATTGTGTAGAGGAGGATTATTAATCCCTTTCATCTCTGACATCTATGTTTTGTGAGAGTTATTAAAAAATGATAAGGGGGGGTGTATTAGAAAGGTAATGTTTGACTATAACATGGTATTATACCATATATGTGTAATGTGTCATTACCTAAGATGGTGCATTACTATGAGAAAGTCCAAGTAGTGTTTCTTTGTTTTAATTGTTCTTTTCATTTTTAATGCTGATTATTTTCCACAGGAAGAGAGTCCTACTCTTTCCAGGTAAGCTCATTGTATGTTTTTAGATATCTAGAATTAAGACATTTTACTAAAGAAAAATTTGGGGCAAAATGCAACAAAATACTTGGAATTGATTACATCATGTCTTCTGCTTCAGTTACTGTCCAAAGTTCTGTTTAGTTGAAGTCTTAACTTTTTCTAAGTATTTCTCAGCTGAATTTATAAGTCTTTCTAGAAGAAAAGAACCTGACTTGCCATTCAGTGCTTGTTCTCATTCTTGAATGTCTGCTGCACATTTGCATCCAAGAGTAGACATGGCACATGAAGTCATCTTCAACCTCCCGTTAATATTCTGACTGTAATTAGCCACATTCATTTCATTAGTGGTTTATATCTCAGTAAGAATTGCTTATATGCTAAGCATATGTTTGTATTTGCTGCCATGAGTATATTTTTTTTAGATCTTTTTAAACTTTGTCCTTATTGTCAATATATGAGCCCAAATAGAATCATTTATTCAAACATTGTAGCAAACTTTTTAAGGTAGTCTTAGTTTTTTATATGTTGATGTTGATATTTGTGTGTGATTACACTGAATGCAGTTCTAATATATGGTGTTTCCAGGCAGTTTGGAAAATGTTCTTTTTTTTTGGTGTAACACTGCTGAACACTGGAATGCATCTTACATGACAGTCTTTTTAATCCATATGGAGATAAAATACTGTATTTTTTTTCTTCTATATGTGTAGATAATGTAATAAACTGATTGAAATTAAGCACTGTCTTTATTAAGAATACAATTAAAAACTGTTTGAGAACTTTGTTAAAAGGAGAGGCTTGCTTATGTGTATTTTTGCAGAAATAAAACAATGTTTTAGCTATGGTTTAATATTTCACAATATTATTTTAGCATAATGTTCTATAAATTCTTGAAGGCTGTCATAAGATATTTGTTAATGGTATCTTTTAACATACATCTTACTGAATGTTGCCAGCAATTTAATTTTGACTGAGACATGCTTCTTTTTGACCACTGTGTCATGACTTCTTGTGAATCACATTCAAGAGCAGTGTTCTTGTGACACTCTGTGCTCTTCTTGTCTGAAACCCCAGACGTGCCCCAAAGTAGGGGTAGTAGGGAGCACCCTGGGTATCAATACCAAGTTATAGTGTGGGGTGTGGTTGTAAAACACTGTAAGGAGCTATGAAGAGCTGTAATTTACAATATATCAAAGACCTGAACACAGTTCACAGTTCACAAGCAATTGCTATAGATGATGGATAACATGTTTCTCTGCCCTTTCTGCAGATTCGTATAATAAAACTGGGTCGTTTCACCAGCAGTTTTCATGGCATTTTATTTCTATCAGTTTCTTTTGTCAATTTTCCCCTTTTCTTAACGTTAACATGCAACATGATTGAAACTGAAAATTTTATGCCATTAGGTAACAAATTGATTATTCATCATCTAGGGACAGTGTTCTTCAAGATTGGTGTAAAAGCATTGCATGAGAAATCTTAGCTGAAACTAGTGAAACCATCACCTGCCCGTGCCTTGGAATCCCCCTAGGGAGATAAGTACTCTGTCCTTTTTCATCCCTTTTGCAAAAAGGTAGTAATGTCTTCTGTGGCTAGCAGGTGGTAGTGTGCATTCACCTAGTAGAGAGGGTTGAACACAGTGGGTGTTTACATGTAACAGACCATTCTTGTTTCTCTTCCTCAGGAGTTTGTGTTAAATACTGTTAAATATTAATGTTATTTTTGTTATGTTAATATAGATGTTATATATATTATGTTAATATTTTAAGTTAAATAATGTTAGAGCAGATTATGTCGGACTTGTGTAGGTGAGTGGAGTTTAATATTTGAAAACATGTAGCTGGCTGAAGATCATGACAGCAACAGCAAGTTTATTCTACATTTTCATTTATATGAATCATCTGCTTTGTCTACATGAGCAAACTTGATACTAAAATACATTTATTTTGAGATAATGACATCAATAACAGGTATTGGTCTAATATGAAGGTGTGGATAGAAAACCATCTGGTCAGCCTAGTTACCACATGATATTGATGACATTGTAGTTGTGTTGACTTTTTATGTGAGTCTCTTACGTGTTACATACATGTCTGTGTGTGACTTTCCCACCAAAATGTAACAGCACTCTGAAGAATAGACTTGAAACTATGTCAACATTTTATGACCCCTCTCATTTTCAAGTAGAAGTGAGACAGCATTGTCAAATACTTCATGTGACACCCTAATACTTGTAACAAATGACTGGTAATAGCAAACATCCCAGACAGGCTAGATGCACACTTTGTTTCATGAGCTGGAGTCTGCTTGTCTTTGTCTCACCGTGGCTGGATCCGTTGGTCTGAGCAGGGCTGTGCCTCAGCAAGTTCTAGATTTCTGTAAAGGTGCATTATGATAAGAAGTGCTTGATCTTAAGGCTAAGGGTTTAATTTAAGCCCACACGACCTTAAGTGGTGAGTGATTGACACCCGTTTGGTAACTCGGTGGGAGCTGCAGTGCCGGTCTGTACCTCAGGGATGAGTTCCACTGTTGGTAGGGACAATAAGCTGTTCATGTGTAGCTGAGGTCTGGGGGGAAACGGGGATGTCACAGGAGCTGGGGAGATGGAGATAAGCAGCAAGAGGGCTGAAAGGTGGACGACTAAGAACACAGAGAACAGACTGAGACATGGATACAGCCATGGAGACTTGTGTCTGTATCGTGAATGGAATAGTACCGCATGGACAGTTGTTGCTCCTTAGTGGTGCCACACATCAACAGCAGATGAATTTATAAGCCACAGAAAACCTATTTTCTCCGGTAATTGACTTGCTGCCATGGGGAAACTGATCCCTGTCATCTTTGTTACTTGCAGGCGATGTGGTAAATCAGAACCTGGAATGACCTACCCGTTTGAAGGTGTTGGAGCTTCCATAAACTCAGTTTAAAACTTGATAGTAGGAAAGAAGAATGTCCGTCTCCAAGCTGGATCTTTAGGGTGGATTATATCTGTGTTGGTGTACTCTGGCTCTAGGAATGTCAGGTATATCCCATACGAACTGCCTTCCTTTGATCCTTTTTCCCGGGCGCCTCAGCAGCTCCGAGAGGGAGGAAGCGGGGCCGGGTGTTTCGATTCGGGGTGGGAGGGGCGGGTGATGCTTGGGGGACCTGATGAGAACCTGAGGCTCGCGCGGGGCCGAGTTCGCTGCTTTAGCCCGCGGCATTTTCAGGCTGGGGGTGCCGAGCGGCGGAGGCTGTAGGGGCCGGCTGCGGCAGCGGCGCCTGCTGCCCGCGCTCCCAGAGGCGCCGCTGTCCCGGCGCAGCCCCGCACTTCCTGGCGTGACGGGGCGGGGCCGCCCCACGCACGTGACGGCGCGCGGCCAATGGCGCGATCGCGTGATGCGCAGCGCCGGCTGCGCGCGCGGTGGGGCTGCGCAAGATGGCGGCGGGCGCGTGAGGGGTGGCGGCGGCCGCGCCGGAGGGACGGAGGGAGCCGAGGCCCGAAGGGAGCCGGGAGGGGCCGCTGGTGCCGCCCCCGGGGTGCGATGGTAAAATGACCCAGGCGGGGAAGAAGAAGAAGCGCGCCGTGAACCGCAGCATCATGCTGGCCAAGAAGATCATCATTAAGGACGGCGGGACGGTGAGGCCTGGGACGCGGGGCGGCCCGGGGGACGGCCGGCGGCGGCGGAGAGCCCCGGGCTGTGTGGCTGTGCGGGGGCCGGCCCCGGACGGCTAGGGCCCGGTCCGGCGGCGGTCGGTGGGCCCGTGGGCTTCGGGCGGCCGCGCCTGTGTCGGTCGCGGTGCCCTCACGGCCGCCGCAGCCCCAATGGTCGCGCTCGGCGGCTCGGGCCGGGGTCTGCGGGGCGGCCGCCCGAGGAACACCTGTGAGCGAGTCGGGCTGCTTTGCTCCGCCCGTAAACGCAGTTTGTTCCTCGCGTGGGCCGGGTTTTGGGGCGCGGAGTGAGTGCGGCCTCAGGCGCTGGGCCTGGGGCACGGCGGGTCGTTACGGCCGGCCGAGGTGAGCGGAGCGTGTCCGAGCCCGCCCGCACCGAGCGCGGCTCCCGTCAGCGGCGGCTGCGGGGCTGCCGGCGGGGCAGGAACCGCCGTCCCCGCGGTGCCCGCGGTCAGACAGAACGGGCCCGCCAGGGACAGACGGCAGCGCCGTGAGCAGTTCCGCAAAGGGCGCCGGAAGAAAGGTTTTGCGGTTCCCCCCCTGTTTAGCTTCCTCCTAAATACATAAATTTGAAAAATAAAGGAAGTTAAGTGTTTTGGCTGCGGAGCTTGGAGTTGGTTTGGGTGGGTTTTTTGGTTTTGTTTTTTTTTTTTTTTTTTTTTAATATCGATGGGTGCCATTACTTCCAATGTATCATTGCCCCTGGATTTTTTCCACTGTGTAACTTCGATGTGCCCTGTTCTAAATATAGTGCCATTATTTCGAATAAAAAGACATCTTGACAAATAAGTTGCTGATGGCCCTTCAGTTTGTCTTTTTGGAACAATAATGGAGAAGAGACAGGTGTCAGTCACTATACTTGTTCATTGAAGTGGCCAGCTGGCTGGATTACTGAAGTGTTAACAAGCAAAACGAAGTCTGGTAATGGTGTTTTCCAGGATATGTTCCCGCTGTTTGTAAAGATAGAAATGTATGAGACTACCTTGTACAAACGTTGAATGCAGGTACTTTAGATTGGGTAGTACAAGCAGGGTAAATGTTGTTACTCAGGGAACATGGTGCTCCATTATTTCTCTCTGGAGTATCATTGATTAAGACACAGTGTGTTTCCAAGTGTCCCTAACCTCTCAACTTTGACTTCCTTTTGCCAAGAGAGGAGGAAAGTATGTTACCATTAACTTCGTTCAGTGATACTTGTAGCACATCATTCGGTGCCTGGCACCGGTTTCAAACGCTGAGTGCAAACTCACCAGAATTCTTATTAATTTAATTTTTAGAAAACATGGGAAAATGAGCCATAAACATTAAATGAAGGTATGTAGATTGTTGTTAGGCAACAAAAACTTCCACTGGTAATACTTTCTGCCTTCAGATAAAGGTTTGGGAATTTATTTGTTTTCGATACGTATTTTTAAGTTATGAAGTCTGGTATAAGGGTGTTCTTTATAGCAACAGCAGAAACTTCATGCATGGATTTTTTTTAATATTTGCTAAAAGGTTAAGTTAGCCTTCAGTGCTCAGTGTTATCAGCTGCTTCATTGGTTACCCAGGGTGGTGTGTGACATTGTGGGAAATGTGCACCTGAAATGGCCCCCGTGTCTTCAGTGTCTCCCACTGGCAAACCAGTAATTCATCAAACATCTTTGTGTTCACTGTCCAGCCTGATTGGTTTATTTTGGAACTGTTTGACATCAGAGAAAATTGTGTGAGAATTGAGCCAGAATGAATGTACAGATGGTTAATGAGGTAGTGGCACAGGCAGAAAGAGCTTCTGATTGGAAACAGAAAAAAAAACCCAAACAAGCAAAAATGAAACCCCACCCATTGTTTCTGCAAAGCCTCTCCTCCCACTGCATTTTCTGCTGGGTCTCCTTGACAAGGCAGTGGGTGGTGCAGGAGCTTGTGTTGGTGCACTGTGGTATTTTTGTCTTTTTCTATTTGCAGCTTTAGCAGCTATAGGGAATATACCATAATGGAATGCATAATGGTGTGTTGTACTCAAGTGTGTGCTGTCAGATTTCACCAAAGGAGAGGCAGTAACACCAGTGATGTGGTTTCATGGAATCACACATGGTTTGGGTTAGAAGAGACCTTAAAGATCTTCTATTTCCAGCCCCCCTGCCATACACAGGGACACCTCCCATAGACCAGGTTGCTCAAAATCCCATCTGGCCTGCCACTGAACACTTCCAGGGGTGGGGTAACCCCCTGTTGAAACAACGTCTGTTTCAACACTTCATTTTCCCATCAGTTTTAATTTTTCCTTTATGTATTCATCCTATGCATGATGATGCATTTTTGAAGCAGTCATGAGATGAATTAGAGATTAGGACTTCATTTGGTGCTTTTTTCTTTCCAGCAGAGGAGCAGCAGCTGTGGTCTTACGTACGATGCCTTGCAAGAAAGCCTTTGTTGCTTTGATAGTTATTCTGTTGTTGTCAGATGTGTGTTGGCATGTACACTTTTTATCACTGGTATGACTGACAGTACAAAGTGTTTGATTAAAAGCATCCTCTCTATAACCAGAGGAAAAGGCATTCTTGGAGCCCTCTTAGTGCCATGGTTTAGCCAGGTGCAAAAATGCTCTGCTCTGGCTGCTGGTAACAGAGGAGGGTTGCTGTTGTTCTGATTGGAACATCTCATGTCCAGCTTGTTCACACGAGGGCTCTGGATCTTTTCTCTCCAGGTCTGGGCCTTCTGATTCAGTTGCACTTATGCACTATGTTAGCCCATTAGGAAAGCACAGGGGGCAGTTTGTAGGGTAGGGCAGGGCTGGACACCCAGCGCCTGCACTGCACCTGTGGGCTTGGAGAGTGCCTCAGGCTGGGCTGAAACCTTGTGGACTGAATGCTTGTCATGTGTCTTAATACACTGCAGTGTAACTGCTCATCCTTCCCTTGCTCTTTCACCTCGAAGCATCCTTGCTGCTTGATAGTTGTCACCACCTTTAAAAATGGCTGTAGAGGTGATGGTCTAAATGTGACTAAATACCTTATTTTTTTTTATAGATAAGAACAAATAACAGTACCCGTGATAAGTGAGCACTAGCAAGAAGAAAGCAGGGAAGTTGCACTGTAGTGATCTAAGCATCACTTCTGGTTTTTGTCAGCGTGTTGGAAAGCTCTGTTGGTGTTGCTTAAGCTGAGTGACATGGCAGAGGGCAGCAGTGACCCACCTGAGGCCTCTCATGTCAGCAGTGGTTCCCCTGTGCAGAACAGCCACTGCTTTCATTCTGCTGTTTTGCTTTGTGCAGGCGGCCTCGGAGCTGGATGAGGGCAGCACGGGCACAGATGGCCTTTGAGCTCACTGCTGTTGGCTGTGAATGGAGGTGCTCCTGACCCCCATGCTGGGAGGGGTGGGATGGTTGGTGACACCTCCCTCAGTGTGTGTGAGGCCTCAGCGGGTCACGAGCCAGCAGCGTGACAGGAGCCTGGGGCTCTCAGAACGAACCTGATTTTATGAGACCGAGTCAAATGGCTAACGTTGATACTTGCAGTTCACGCAGAGCTGGAAAAAAATTTAACCCAAAGCTAAAATAAGGATTGTGGGTGGAAAGGGAAAGGAATTGTGGGAAGAGAGGATAATTATAGCCGCTCTCTGTACCTACAAAGACTGTTAATTTACATCCTTGGGAGAGTAGGCAGAAAAAATGGCAGAAATATCAGTATGGTATGTCTGTATTTACTGAAGAGGGCTCGGGAAAGAAAAGTACCACAGTGCTGAGGTATTTTGTAATTCACCTTTTACAGACTGATACAGTTACTTTTGAAAATTATGATCTTTTCTAGCAGTAGGAGTGAGTAGGCAGTGAGATTCTGTATTTATTTCCTGCATTTATTCAGGAAGCTTTTTTTTTCTATGTTGGAAATATTGGAATCCAGAAAGAAAAGCTAGGTATGGCTTGCATGAATCTCGTAATAAAAGAAAGACTCCAATATTACCTAACTGAAACTTAAAATTGTGTAGTATTTGAGGCTGGAAGGCACCTCCAACATCACCAGTCCAACTACCCCAGTCTCTTACCCAGACAGCATCAGCTGGAGCAGTTTGCTCAGGGCTGTGTCTCCTGGGGTTTGGAGGATGGCAGCTCCACACTTCACTGAGCAGCCTTTTTCAGGAAGGGTTGCATTTTTAAGGTGCAAGTATAATTTCCAGTGTTTCTAATATTTCAGTATGTGCCTCCAGTCCTGTCACTGACACCTCTGAGAAGAGTCTGGCTTTTGTATTTACTCTTCCATCAGCTACTTACTCACATTGATAAAATCCCAGTGAGCCTTCTTGGGAAGCAGCTGGGGTCCTTAGCCTGTGTGTGTGCTCAGTGTAAATGCCAGGTCTGACCACATCGGGGACACTCCGTTAGCAACTCACCTTTGCACAAAAGTGGCTAAGTAGATGTTGAGGTGGCATTTTTAAGCTGAAAGAATGCATATGAGATTTCAAAGGAGTTATTCATACTGCTTTCATATGAGAATAATCAGTGAACCCTGTCCTTAATTTGCAAATGTTGAACTGTGGCATGTTGTTTGACAGCATTTGCAGAGTGTACAAGATGAGCAGGTTTTTCCACCCAAGCTCTTTTTGTTCTCTTCAAAAGCTAATTCTGATTCTACCAAATCACTGAAAAATTTCAAGTTCCTTTTGCCAAATCTTTTATCTCCATCTCTTCCTGCATTTGAAGCACACTGTAACTGATAGGCCTGCACTCAGTATTTGGGAAGTGATCAGTGCTCTTCCTGAGATTTGCTTCTGGTGTTCATTATTTTAGTTTCTTTCCTGGCTTAGAGCTAAGTTTTGTATGGATCACTGGTGCCTTTTAGTAACAGAAGAGCTGTTTGATAGACCGGATAGTGAGAATTGGGGATAGCTGAGTGTGAGCACTGCTGTGTTTTGAAACCATAGAAACTTGGTTCCATGTGGCTTTGTGTAGACTTAAGCATTTTTCTCAAGGAAAACAAAATAGTTGTCTGAAGAGTCTGCTTTTCCTGTAGCATCCCTCCTTCCCAGATTGGCAGTGTAAGTGGTTTGTTTTTTGAGACGGCAGTGAAGGATTCTGCAGAGTAAGAATAGGACACTTCAGGACATTAGCATCAAAGGGTTAAAAAGAGGAGTTTCATTCCATACCCGTTAGTTGGGTAACTATTCCCAAGTTTTGAGTCCTGTTTCATTATTAATTGTTCTGTTTGTAGTGTTCAGATGCATTTCCCGTGACTCTGATAGATGATCAGATGATTTAATCACCTGTCTTTTCTCCTGTTTCAGCCTCAAGGAATAGGTTCACCCAGTGTCTACCACGCTGTTATCGTGATCTTCTTGGAGTTTTTTGCTTGGGGACTCCTGACAGCACCCACTCTAGTGGTAGGTGATCCTCAGGAGCTTTTTCTTACTGTTTGGGAGGTGGGACAGTTACTGCAAAGGCACTGAGCATCTTCTGAATTACATGAAATGAAAATTGCATATCACTGAGCTGCTCTGTTGTGCAAGTGAAAAGTTCTGTATTTTTAGATGGTATCAGAAATTTCATTTATTTCATTATAGCAGTGTAATGCTGTAGCACAGCTGTTTACATGCAAGTCTGCTAACACTCAAGCTTACATGTAAATAGTTTCTGATTGAAACCAGTAAGGTGGTAATGAAATTATCTTTCCTTTCAAGATGCCATAAAACATTGGCATATTACAAATGTAAGGACAAAAATACACTTGAAATGTGGTAACACTATGCAAGTGTGTGTGTAGGTAGGGAGGTCTTTGCTGACCTGGCCGTGTTTTAAGCAGAAGCTTCAGAGCACAGACCCTGTTACACCAGTCAAAGCATCCCTGTGATTAGTGAAACAGTCATACCAATGTGTTTGTACCAAGGTACTTTCTCATGTAGTTGGTTGCTTTTAATTTGGATTTAACTTGTGAGTGATACATGATGACAAAAAGGAGTGAAGGCTTGAAAATCTCCCAAGCCAGCTCCACTTTAAAAGCAGTCTTGCTGCTGCTCTGAAAGCTGATGTTAACCATCAGCAGTCTCTTGGGTATGAACAGCACATGGTCACTGAATGGAATCCCTCTCATCTAAACACAAATCAGACTGACACAGCTGCATTTCTGGATTCTGCTCACCAAACTGAGAGCCACTTCAGGATGGTGATGTCTCTCCTCTCTCTCCCCAGTTCCCAACAGAGGACACAGTAACATTTGGAGAATCTGTTCAGAGATAATTTTCTAGGTTCTCTGTGGTTTATTTATATTTCAGCCACTGAAATCTCAAAATGCCTTCCATGAAAATTAAAGATTAGTCACATTATTTGTGGCTTGCCTTTTTTTCTTCTATTTTTTCCTCTGTATTCTATGAAAAAAAACAAACAAAACCTATTGTGCATCATAAAGTTGGATGTTTCATGACCAGTATTTGTAGTTCATATTGTGTAAATGACTGTATCTGTATTTCCTCTCCAGGTTTTGCATGAAACCTTCCCAAAACATACATTTCTAATGAATGGTCTAATTCAAGGGGTAAAGGTAAGTTGACAGAAGTTAATCACAAGTACAGTTTAAAGTGAATGGTGGGAGGAATATAGAAATAACTGCCAACTGAAACAGTCAAGAGGTTTATCAATATGGCTTTCACAGTATGGATAAAATGGGAATAAATTACTGCTGAAAGTGCAAATGTGCATCTTTTTACTTTTAATAAGGTATTGCTTGATCTGTTATCTACTGTCTGAGCTAATAAAAAAGTGGCTGCTTAATCCCAAATGATGCATATGGTGCTAAAAGTGGATAATTTTTCACTTGGAGTTTGTTGCTCCAGTAGATTATAAAACACAGTTCATGAAACTGCTTGTATGACTGGATCATCTGCATTTCGAATTTTGTGTGGCTCTGAGATAACATCTCAAGTTTTTCGTAACCAGACATGGGATAGAAGATCAGTGATGCTTGGCCACGTTGCCCTTGGTGCATTGCACTGTAGCCATTGGCTTGAATGAAAGCAGAGCCCAGGCTGCTCTCAGACTGTGTTGTGGTCAGCTATCATGAGTCTGACCTCTTAGTTCTGACTTCAAATGTTTTGTTTCACTTAGGGCTTATTGTCATTCCTCAGTGCCCCACTCATAGGTGCCCTGTCTGATGTGTGGGGACGAAAGTCCTTCTTGCTGCTAACAGTATTTTTCACCTGTGCACCAATACCACTAATGAAGATCAGCCCATGGTTAGTAAATTGTTTCATGCCAGATTGGCTGTTGTTTTTCAAGATTGCTATCTAATGCTTATGTGTGTAGCACTGTTGAAAAAATGCTGTTTGTGCTTCATGGAGGGTTGAGGCTTTTCTATTATTTCTGTGCAAAGCTGAGGGAACAGTCAACCTGAAGCAGCTGCCATGAGGCCAAAGGCCTTGTTCAGAATTTCAGTAGCTGCTGATTTTGATGTGTGTGCTGTAAGCCCTACATCCAGCACACCTGCCAAAGCTGTCCAGTGAACTGTGCAGGTCTGGATTGTGGCCACAGTTCTCACTCAGATACCAGCCAGCAACCCTGAAATCAAAACCTTACCTAAGGCGGGTGCATGAGGTAACCATTTGTAAGCTACAGTGTTGCAGCACTTTTACACTTTGGTTTCTCAAATTCTAAAATCGACTGGCTTTCATGCTGTGTGCACCCTACTGACCCCTTAACTGGCTGGAACATTGCCCAGGTAGGGCAGGAGTCAGAGCCCTGGGCTTGCCCCTGTCCCCTGCTGTTCCTGAGGGTGGAGCAGCCGTGGCACAGCCTGCACTGCCACAGGCTGCCAGCTGAGCCAGCTGCTCAGGCAGCTCCATCAGCCTTTCCCATTTCCTCTCTGGTCATGCAGGCTGCTCAGCCCTCCTCAGAAGGAGCTTGCTTTCTAAATGTTCATTAAGGTTTCAAATGCTCAGTGCTAGTGTCTATAGCATAAAGATATGGCTAATGTGGAGGCCTTTCAATGACCAGGTTCTCAAAATACTGAAGTTCCTAATTTGCTTTGAGTCATAGACCAGTTAAGTTTATTAGCTGAGCACCTTGTTTCTGAGTAATACTTAATCACAGCAGCTTTTTGTAACTTGGTGCACATAGGAGTTACGCAGTTCTATCAAGACACAGTCACATTGGCTTTATCCAAGATTATCTCAATAAATTGTCAGGATAAGTTGGACATAAGTTGATTTACTGTTTACTGCACTTGGATTGAATAGACTTTTTGTTTCTGTTTATCTGTTCTAATTGTTTTTTATCATATTCTTAGGTGGTACTTTGCTGTAATCTCCGTGTCTGGAGTTTTTGCAGTGACGTTTTCTGTAGTTTTTGCATATGTAGCAGACATAACCCAAGAACATGAGAGGAGCATGGCCTATGGTTTGGTATGTATTGTTTGGGCTCTTTTCCTCTTTTCCTTAGTACTGGTATTCAGTACTAAGCCCTTCAGTTTGTAATGCTTTTCAAAGCTGTGGGTTTGATTCTTCTGTGGCAAGTTGATTTTAATTTGGAGTCAGGTTTTTCTGTTTAATTGTTCCTGTCATCCCGTGTTGTACCTCTTGAATATTCTGCTTCTAAATGAAACAAAACATGACCATGTTAAAAGCTGTTGTGCCTGTCTGTTTTAAAGGCTGCTGTCATCCTAATGATGTAATTTGAGGAGCTTTAGTTATTCCTGCTTTGTTGCCCACACTGGTACTACTCTGTCATCTTTTCAGAAATCTCACCTTTTGTTCTGGGACTGCCATTGTGTGATACTTGACTGCCTCTGCCTGTGTCTCCAGTCACTCTGCTGAGCTGCAGTTCAGAACAATCGTAGCTGAGTTACTTGTCTGAAGTTCTTACAACTCACTTCTGTTATCTCCTGGTAACCTGCCAGGTCCCAGGAGCCTTGACAGCCTCATGTTATTATGGATTAGCAGAATTATTTGTTGTGTTTAAGTTACAGAATTCATTGCCATTCAAGCAGGAAGAGCTGAAAGCAATGGATATAGAAATATATAAGTTCTTTGTGCCTGTACACATCAGGGATTGAGATATGCTGAGAAAGTTCTTTCAGTTTTTAAGTTAGTATCCTTCACAAGGCCAGCTGATTAACTGACAACTACTGAGTTGGATTAACCAGCATATTACATTTACTATACCCTTTATACATCGTTTTTTGTAACAGACATTGCCTGTTTTACTAGTATGAAGATTAAATAGAGCTCATTGCTTCCCTGAGGTATCAGAAGAATCTATAGTTAATTAAATCTAATTATGTCAGTACATGCAAGGCTGCTGTGAGCCTCACATTGCTGTCCAGTTATCAGAAAAAAAGATTTTTCTTGAAAAGTTGTGATTGTCTAAAATACAGAGCTGCTACCACGTGGGCATAGGAAAAAGGTTACTTTTAATCACTGTGTGATTATAATGGTTAGGCTTCTGCAAAGGAGGAAATGTGGGTAATAACACTGCTGACTTGTCTCACTGAAAATCTTACCAGCTGTTATTTATTTCAGGTTTCTGCAACTTTTGCAGCAAGTTTAGTCACCAGCCCTGCTATCGGTGCCTACCTTGGCCGAGCGTACGGCGACAGCCTGGTGGTGGTGCTGGCTACAGCAATCGCCTTGCTGGACATTTGTTTCATCCTCGTTGCTGTACCCGAATCGCTGCCAGAGAAGATGAGGCCAGCGTCCTGGGGAGCACCCATTTCGTGGGAACAGGCTGACCCCTTTGCTGTAAGCTACTTAACTAAGGAATATTTTGTTATTTGTAGATACTGAGCTTTGGATACAGGGAAGACACTGAATTTACAATAGTTCAGGCTTGAAAAACAAAGCCTTCAATTTCAAGCTTGACCTTGCTTCACTGGTGATAGTTTTGCCAACAATGTTGCTGAACATACAGAGAATGCTTTGGTGGTGCCACATAACAACTTCATTAATTGTCAGGCTTTTCAGACCCAGCTAGGGATGCTTTTTGGAAACAAAGGTGGAATGTTCTGTAATTCTTTTTTCTTGCCGTAGTCCCTGAAGAAAGTCGGCCAGGACTCCATTGTGCTGCTAATCTGCATAACAGTGTTTCTTTCCTACCTCCCAGAGGCAGGCCAATATTCCAGCTTCTTCCTATACCTCAGACAGGTAATGTAACATTTTGGTATGAATTTGAACAAAAGTAAATGTACAGGATTTAAGAAAGTTTTCAGTATTACTGAAGTAATATGGAAAATACAGATAACTCATGTAATTTAGAAGCTCCCAGCATTTTTTTTAAGTCTCCTTGTTCTGATTTTCTCTTTTAGATAGGCAAAAAGAGAGGGGAATGATGAATGAGTTCTAAAACAGTTTCTTGTATTTTGTAATTATTTGCTTTATTCTTGGACTACGAGGTTCAGTATGTTAAACTGGTGTTATTTTTTGAGGGAACAATTTAATTAGTTCTTATTTTTGCCCCTTTATTTTCATTTACTTGTTTGATGTAATGGAAAAAGGATGAGGAGCTGAATACTAGTCTTCTACATTATGTGTTCTCTCAGTGGGGTTTGTGACATCATGATACATGGTTTATGGCTAATAATAAAATTGCCTTTTTTTAATATAGATAATGGGATTTTCATCTGAAAGTGTTGCAGCATTCATAGCAGTCCTTGGGATTCTTTCCATTATTGCACAGGTGAGTTACTGCTCTGTGTGTCATTGATTTGGGAAGCATGTTACTTGCTAAATGACTGTGCTTTTTTTTGGTAGAGGCAAATACTGGTTTTGAAGAACACTACTTTGAAATAATGCTTCTGCACGTATTTGACATTGAGAATAAAATGTTCTCAGGCTTTTTGTTTTGTTTGTTGTTTTTTTTTAAATTCATTAACTCATCAGCTTGTGTTTAACATTTAGAATAAAATGTTATTTTTCTGACATTTTTATTTTTGCCCTCTCTTTTAGACAGTAGTGTTGAGTTTACTGATGAGGTCCATTGGAAATAAGAACACCATCCTGCTGGGCCTGGGATTCCAAATTCTGCAGCTGGCCTGGTACGGCTTTGGGTCAGAGCCATGGTATGCACATTTCGCTTTGGTCTGGCTGATGTGGGCTTGGTCTGCATTTTACCCCTTCTCCGAAGGGTGTGACAGCGCAGCGTCCCTGCGCTGGCAGGGCAGAGCTGCAGCCCCAGAGCAGTCACTGCAGGGTGTGTTTTGTGTTTTGCAGGATGATGTGGGCAGCTGGCGCTGTGGCTGCCATGTCCAGCATCACTTTCCCAGCTGTCAGCGCCCTGGTCTCACGAACTGCTGATGCCGACCAGCAGGGTAGGTTTGCTTCTCGTTCTTGGAATTCTAGTGGAGGAACACTGGGCAGACAGACATGCTGGGGTCTGGGCTTAGTGCTCATCAGCCAAGCTGAGGCTTGGCAGGGCAGCCCAGATGCCCCAGATACCTGAGCTTAGGGCACCACATTAAATCCAGGTGGCTTGGAAGTTGCATTGTGTGTGTACCACGTAAATCTGTGCAGAGAGAAAACTCAACGAGGCCTGACAGTAGCAGAACATCCAGCAGACTCAGTGCACTGTCCCTCACTGTTGCATGCCGTGCTCTCCCCTGTGTGAGTGACAGCAGGGATAGTGACCATATCCCCTGAACTAGCTCAGCATGGCAGGCGTTGCCCTCTGCTAAAGGCAGATGGAAAAACCACTCTAATATGATAATGACATGCTCTTTGTGGCCCTTGTTTACTGCGACCCATAGTGCAACACCATTTAGAGCTTTCCTTTGCATCAGTTTGAAATCAATAAAGTCATTAGAAATAGTTAATTATATATGTATAACTACAGATGGATAAGAACACGTATTTTACTTTTCAGGTGTTGTTCAAGGAATGATTACAGGAATTCGAGGGCTGTGTAATGGTTTGGGGCCGGCGCTTTATGGTTTTATATTCTATATCTTTCACGTTGAATTGAATGAACTGCCCATGCCCGAATCATCGGCAGGAGGTAGTGTGGTTGCACAATACCATTTACAACAGGTACGTTTCTTTTCTACTTCTGCTTCTGCAAGAAGAAGTTAGGGAGGGCTCCTGTGCTCATCAGTTCTCCGGTTTGATGCTGTGGTAGATTTTGTTACACTGACTGTAAATGGAGGGTGTAGAAAGAGGTTTCTACGTTCCTCTAGGTTGTTTAACTGATCTGTTTAATTATATGCAATAGTTTAGTTTAATTTTCAAATAGCTACAGCTGACAGTCATAGACAGCTGTGACCCTTGTGAGGAGAATACCTTGAGGGAAGGGTGGACAGATAGCAATGGTTAATGTTTCTGTTTTGTTGTCCTTTTACCAAGCTTTTTTTTAATTAAGTTTTTGGGGAAACTGGCAGAAAGAACTTGCACTAGAAAAGGAAGTTGGCAAGCATTAATAAGAATCATATGCTCCCTTGTCCTAAATCTCAGGATGTAATGTTCTTCCACATTCCTTCTCCAAGCCTGCTCTGTATTCACTAGAGTGTCAGGCAACAGCTCTTCCAAGGGGGTAATTAGCAACTGTAGGCTGTTAATGTGTGTCAAAAGGCTCGTTAACACTTTGTTGTTGTTTTCAGAATTCCATAATTCCTGGACCCCCATTCTTATTTGGAGCATGCTCTGTGCTGTTGGCACTACTTGTTGCCTTGTTTATTCCCGAACACACAAACCTAAATGTAAGATCCAGCAACTGGAAGAAACACTGTGGCAGCCACGGCCATCCCCACAGCCCACAAGCTCCTGGTGAAGCTAAAGAACCATTACTGCAAGATACAAATGTATGACAAAAATCCAGGAAGAACGTTTGGACTCTTCTTTCATCAGCAGTTTGGGATACACATTCCAACTCCATCAAAATGTAATTTCTTAAGGTAATCTTAAGAAGTATCTTTCTGCATGAAATCTGTAGGAATTGAAACAGGAACTTTCTCCAAAGATGTTGCCATTGAACTACAAAAACTTACTTGCTTTTATAAACAAACTGTTACATACTTGTCTCTTGCCATGAAATACTGTTACTGCTAAACTTTACATTCTAGTTCAGAGACAAATAATAGAGTCAAGGCATGAGCATGTGTCCTTCTGTTTCCTTACGGTGGTGAGCTTTAATTCTAGTCATGCTACGTCTCAATGAGACAGACTGGCATCCATGTGGACCCATTCGTTTTAATGTTGTAAAATCTTGGGTCAGATGATTCAAAGCCTTAATGTAAATGTACTTAAGTAGGGAGGTGAATTGGTATCATTTCTTTTAAAAGTCACATGGCAGGTTTTTTTTAAGTTTGTACTAATATAAAAATCACACGAGCACGCTTGCTGAACAGTAAAAGTTATTTTTATGTAAGTGCATTTACTCTTTCTATTTTTGAAGAAACGGTCGTATCAAACACTTGTTGAAATACAAAGTGGGTGTTTTGGGCCTACAGATTTTAATACCGGCTCTAAACCTCTGCTTTCCTCTGTACCGTTTATTAAACCACTCTATTTCTGATGTTTGCGTAATCATAAAGGACCTCAAAACTTGAATACACAGACTGAACTCTATAAGCTGATAGCCTTGAATCTGTCCATGTGCTATATAGTGGCCTTTGAGGACTGTCACAAGAACCCTTTTGCATTACAGAGCTAAAGTTTTAGTCCTAAATTTTCAGGACCCTTAGTACAGAAGAGAGCTTTATACAATTACTGATGTGAATTTCTCTAAAAGTGTATATTTTTGTGTCCAGTTGTATTATTTAAGTGTTCCTTTGTATAAATTTGTGTATAAAGTATTGTATAGGTTTAAAATGTTTTCATCTTGTGGTTATTGCTTAATGCTTTTTTACCTTCGAACATTCACCATGGTTGACCAAGAGCAGGAAAAAATGTAAATATACTGTTAATAAAGTTGAGTATTTTAATGAATTTTTAAATAATTGTGAATGTCTCTTCAAACCTTTAGTGAAGTTCAGTAGTTGCATGTGTGTTATACTTCAGCAGGTGGAAAAAGGCAGCTTGGAGCACTGATCCAGCACGGAGCTTTGTATCAGCTAAAGCAGCCCTGAGCACGGGGGAGGGTCCCTGCTGTCAGCAGTTGCTCCTTGTTTCCTGGGGCTCCAGTGGGACAGCACAGCCATGGATCCGGGCTCCAAGGAACGAGGCAGCTGCACACAGCCAGCCTGTGCTCAGTTTTTGTTTAAGTGGCCTGGGAGCTGCTGCCACACTCCTGTGAGAGCAGCTCCCCTGCGCTGCAGGATGAACACAGCCTCAGGCACTGACACCTGACTACAGCTGGAGAGAGGAGCTCTGGGGCTGGGCCCAGGGAACAACACGTGACACGGAAAACTGCAGGAAAAGGTAAAGAAGAGAGAGCTGTTCTGGTGCTAACCTCAGCTGGGAGTTTCAGTACAGTGGAGATACTGGTTAGTATTCCTGAAACATTAACTCAGCAGAGCTTTTAATAAAAACCATTTAATATTTCCATTAAAATGTACACATGACAAAACCAGACACTGTACATTAACATGGTGCTAATTTATAAACAAATGTACACATTTCACACAGCAGAACAAACCACTGAAATGTACTGTCCTCTGGGTACACTTGAGTAACTAAGGTAAAAGGAAATTACTGAAAGTAAGGAACAGTGACTGTAAGGGTACTTTGCCTGGCGAAGTTCTGCAGGGGATACCAAGTAAAGATGGCACAGAAGGGGTTGTGACATGATCCTAGCATTTGAACCCAGACAGTAGAACCAGCTGCATAGATGTAAGAGTATTTGTAATTTCTGCAGTCTTACAGTTGTAAAGTATGATTTATAAAAATACAGTCACTTGTAGGTGGTGTTAACTATAATAAGTTAATTATTGAACTACTTCACCTTTTAATGTTTATGCACAGCGGCCTGTGGAATGTAATACTGAGAGATTAACAGGAAACTTAGGGGAACCAAGACTGAGAATTTTAATTTTTATTTTATACCTTCAGTGAAATAATTTAACGTTTTTAGTATGAGATTATTTGTAAGACTCTATGCAATTCAAATAAGCTGGTTCCAAACTTAAGTTTCTAAAACTAAACTGTGAGGGAAGGTTTGTGCACCAGTCATGCCCCTATAGGAGCTTGTCCATTATTTAAATGGACAGCACAGCGCAGTTCTCCTGAGCTTTACCTTCACCTCTCCTTTCTCTGAAAGGAGTCAAGAAATACAAATTCAGGTAATGATTCTCACTCAGGGAATGTACATTTCACCTGTTATAAAAACAACAGAGCACTTTGGTGAGTTTTTAGGAGGATTTACAGGGTAACAATAGACTTAAGAAAATTCTGCACAGCCCTGGTAAGGTCAATGTTGTTCCCACTGAGGCTTCTTAAAGCTTTATCTTCTCCTTAGGCTCAAGCACCCTGAAACATCAAGTCAGTCAAGATCCCCCCCTCAAAGAAAACTGGCTCATAATATTATGTCAGTTCACATTGATACTTTACTAACACACTATTGCAGGACATTCAAAGATTCCCCCCCACTGGTTAAAAGAGGACTCTTACTGTAAGAATCCTGTCTATGATCCAGGAAAATAGGCCGAGGCTGGTGTTCCAGCAGCTTTTGGGGAGGGCTGGGCTTTGGCTGGCACGTAGGGTCTCAGGTACTCTGCAGAACAGACAGGACACTGCACTGAACCACGGCTGGCACTGCCCTCCCCGTGCATCTCAAATAAAGCCTGCTTCTGTTTCGTACTCACCCGAGTTAAGTGTGTTTTGACTCAGCCCTCGTAAAGGAATGCTGTCATCTTTTTTCTTGAAATACTTTGATTCCAGCCCCAGCTGATCACCACTAGAAATAGAAAGGCTATTTAAAATTTAAAGCAAATGCAGTTTGTCATCAGTGCATTAGAATGAGGGCAGCTACAGGTTTGCACAGGAAAACCTTCATTAGAAGTGCAACTATTACATTTCTATGACCTTTACCATGGAAAGTCAAATCATCCCTGAGTAGGTTAAGAACAGCCTAGACTCATTTTTTCAGTGACCCAGCACCTGATGGCTTAGATCTGTCAGTAGGAGTAACACTGAACTGTTGCTCTTGGGGCTCACTCCTGAAAGCCCAGCTCTTCCTTTGGTTTCAACAAACCAACAACTAATTGATTAGCCTGGTAACAAAGAAAGGCAGATCACAGAACCAGGCTAATACCAGAACTGTTACTCAGTTCCAAACACACCAAGATGACAAGGGGCTTTATAAACGAAATACTAAAAATACTAAATTGCAGTAGCTGGCACTCACTTCTCCTTGTTTGCTGCGTGACCAGCTGCAGGCACAGCGTGAGCATCGGAACAGCGACTCAGTTTCGAAAGCTGTGAGTTCAAATGAACCTGCAAAGACAAAGAGCTGGAGGTGAAGACTCCAGGTCTGAGAGTCCCCTCCTCCCAGGGCATTCACAGAGCCAAATCCCCAGGGGTTCCAGTTTCTACACCTCACTGGCCCTGCTGTGCAGCAAAGCCTGCGAGAACAAGTGGTCTAAAGACAAGCATTAGCCATGAATAACTTAAAATGCTCAAGGCTGGGAGCCTAGGAGTAAATACAGTAACTATTTACACACTTTGAAAAATAGTGAAAACATTTTTGTTTGATTAAGAATGTGACAGTTTATCAAAGCACAAACTCCAAGCGCTTGCCTTCAGTACTGGACATTGGGAATTCCCATTTTTGCTGTGTGTTGGTTCCAGAAAGTTCTGGAAGGCATAGAGAGGAGAAATGGGATGACTGATTCCTGAGCTGTGAAAGGATGGTCGGTCAGGCTGTAAAAGAAATAGAAACACATCCATAAATGAGAAACACAATATTTCAAGTGACTGTAGAGATTAAAAATTCCAAAATTAACAACTAACTTTATAAAGAGACTTGGTAAGTTAACATCTCAACACAAAAATGCCTTCTTTTTTTTGCCTTCACTCAGCACTGTATTGCTTTGTGTATTTCATGTAAGCAAGAGCTTAGAAGATCTCACCTACAAGGCCCAGGATATCAGAAGCACCCAACAGGGTCTTATATTGTTGAAAAATAAACAATGCCAAACCCACCCAAAACTGTAAGGCCAGAAGAAGATGAAAGTGCCTCAGGCTTTTTTTTCCTCTTTTAAGGCCCTGCATTTTAGCAACTGCTGCCCACCTCAGCAGCCCATTATTTACAGCTCTGCCTTACCATGCCAAGAGGTGAACCAGCAGCTCTCCCACCAGCATGGGCACTGGCAGGAGTGTCCAGCTTCTTTGCCATCTGAACTTCACTCAGCTGTCTGTTCAGCCACGTGATAACTGCAGAGAGGAAGAAAAAGCTCAAGCTGTTTGAAATGGCCAGTAGCCCTTCCTTACAAAAAGTGGCAGCTCACTGTGTATTTGTCCTCCCTAGTCCCATGCAATGCAAAGCCATTTGGTGAAGCTCCCTGCCCAGCTCCAGGCCTCTGAGCACCCACCCACAGCCCCAAGGGAAGGCTTTCCCTCCGTGCAGCTCTTGGCTGCTGCATGCACACAACAGCCAGAGGCTCGTTTTCCATTCATGACAATAATAGCAGCTCTTCACAAAAACCCCAAAAGCTGCTTCTATCAATTTCAGTAGTAGTGAGATCACTGGGTCATTTTTACAGAGGGAGAAATCAAACTGTATAAACCTACCATTTTCATTGGTTTTCAGTAACTGCTTACTTTCTTCAAGTTTTTGTACTGTACATTCCAGCTGTTCTTGTAGCTTGCAAACCTGTAATTCCCATAAAAATTGTAAAACCATCAGCAGTGTTCTACTAGTAGCGTTATACTAACTACGAACAACAAAAAATTTATGAAGTTACTGTAAAATTAAAGAAGTTTGAACTCAGTTTGTCACAAAAGCAACATGGTAATTCTTTTAAAGGAAACCCTACTTTCAACTAGGATTTTGACAAGGTGACAGCCAGAATTCTTTCTGACCTTTATTTTTTTATGATAAAATAGTGCAAGGACTCTAAACAGGGGGATGTTCTGTTTACTAGGATGAAAGGAAAAGGTTCACTCTGTTCCTGTTCTTATTCCCTTCACCAACTGACACATGAATGTGCATTCTGAAGGGTGCTGATCCATCCATTACATTACTTCATTCTCTTGAAACAATTCTGGTTGCCTTCCATATAAATGGATGGCTTTTACAAATCAGGCTAACATTAAAAAGCCTGAAAGCTGATGACACATTTAAATAAACATGTTAAATAAGCAAGAGAGTATATTCTATTGCATGGAAAGATTAAGACCTTATTGCTGTAACTAGGTTAAACCCCACAAAACCCAAACAAGTCCATACAACAGCATTGCCAGCATGCAACTCAACCCATCAATACCTCCTGCTCTTTCACATGAAGGGATTGTCCCATCTCCTGCAACTCCCTCTGCTCTTTTTGAAGTTTCTCTTCTTTTTCTGCCAATAGTTTTTCTTGCTGAATTGTTACTGTATTTTTCAATTTTAATTTATTCATTAGAGTTTTCAAATCTCCTTGTAGCTTCTTGATAATTTCATTAGCCTATTAAAAAAACCCAAACCATATATTACAAAAATAAACACCTAAGAATAAGGGAGATGCTGCACAAGGGAAGTGCCATGTTCAAACAAACCTTAAGGAGTTCAGCTGACAATGACTTAATTGTTGTCTCTAGTTTTTCAATATGCCTTTGTTTTTCCTCTGTACTCTCTTCCAGTATCACCTTGAACAGAATGTTACAAAAGATAATAGGGCTGTAATACACATTGTTTATGATTTCAAGTAGAATGTTCACAATTCTTTGAGAACTATCCTGACAAGGAAGCAGTCAGTGCTTTTCAGTCAAATTTTATAGAATCTGGGTTAATCCTTCTTTTTTTTTCTTTCCTACCCAAAATACCATAAACTCTTACTCCAGTATCACAACATTAAATCTGAACCCAGTATACTTTTGATGCCATAATTTAGAAACTTAACTATATTTGAAAGCTGACTGGCTGTATTCATAAACACTGGTCAGCAGCTACTCTACGGAAACCACAATTAGGAAGGTTAAAAAAATTCATGAAGAAACCTTTTGCTCCTGTGTTGCATCTAAGACTTCTTTTGTTCTGGTGACGAGCTGATCTTTGTCTTTGATCTCTTGTTCCAAGACAGCAACTCGTGTCTGCAGCTGATTTATGAGCTTCTCCTTTTCATGACATTCAGCATCCAGAGTTGTGTTCTCCCGGCGCAGGGACAGCACCTCCTGCTTTGCTCTTTGACATTCCTAAATGTTGGGAGGGAATTGAATTTTATTCTTCAAGAAAACCCATAACAGTAATTTAAACAGACATATTTCAATAGTAAGCATAATATGGAATGAAGAGGAAATAAATGAACTTAATATGCTCTATTTCCCATGACGTGCCCAGGCAGGCACTGTTAATGCTCTAACAGGAGTAAGCTTGATTTGGGGTATTGGGAAGCCATACATCTTCTAATCCAGAAAGCTTTGCTTTCAGCTCTCTGACTGTGGAGTCTCCTTTGTATCTCCTCTCTGTTAGGTCTTTATTGATGACCTCGAGTTCCGAGAGCCTGTTCTGCAACTGCTGAATACTCTTCTGATGCAAATTTTCCAATTCCTTTTTCTGTTGTTCATGCTGTTGTTGGTACTGAGTTTGTGCCTGTGAGAAGCAAAGAAATGAAGCAGTTACTCCATAAATCTGACTATTCCCATACAAGAATCCTGTTCATTCTTTCCAGCCATTGTACCTGGAGAGCTCTTTCCTTTTCACTTGTCAGCTCCTGCGAGTGTTTGTTGCTCAGAGCTGTAGTGTAGGACGTCCATTCGTTTTTCAGTTTGTCAAGTTCCCGGCTCTTCTCTGACAAGCTCTGTTTAAATTTGACAAGCACACAGAGTTTAAAAATGTAAGCATTTCAGCCAGTACTGAGTGATTCTTTACTGTTACTTATTAAAAGGACACGGAATTATTTAAAAAGTCTAAATTTCAGCACCAGCTGCTGAATATGTTAGTTTTGTAACCAGGAAAAGTAAGGCACGGAGAAGCTGAAGAGCACTATTGTAACGCTGTGGATAAAATAATCTCAATTTCCAATTGCTTCTTTTTTCCAACCACTATTTAAAAGTGAAAAAACAGCCTGCTGATGCTCCCTAGCCTTGTGACACAGAGCACTCTATAGAGGGAGGGAAGAAAAAGAAATAAAGTTCTTCAGCAGCATCTTTTCCTCTTTGATTTGTAATTCTGCATTCCAATTCAGTATACACATTCCAGTAACTCAAACTGAAGCTGCAGACATGAGGCAAACAAATATTCCGTTCCAAAAATAATTCTTAACAGTTTTAATGGAATTGTTCTGTTTCATTATGGTCAAAAAAGCCACCTTGATAATTGCAGAATCTGACCCAAATCATTCACTTGAAATACAAAAGCAAAGTGATTACTATGCTGACTGCAAAAACCAAAGAGGAGTAATTAAAGTCCAAGACTTCCAATTTATTTACAATAAATTGTGAAATAGTTTCACACTTTTTCCAAATAAAAGGATTTCCAATGATTCATGGAATATATGAAGTATATTTATCATTTATCTTCACATGACCACGTATTTAGTATTCAATTTGTGTGTGCATACACAGACCTCTGCACAAAATAAAGTAAAATTCTGCTTGAGTACGGCACAAACTCAATTTAATTCTTCAGCTGCAGACTTTACCCACTCTCTAGAAAAGCTACAGTAGACTATTCTCTTCACTCAGTCTCAAGTCAATTATCTTGGCTAGGTAGTGGCTAACCAACCAGCCTACAGAAAGGGACATTTTCCATAACTCAAAAAAAGCACAACACACAAAAGTTAAAAATTTGTTACCTGTTGAGTGTAGCTCAGTTGCCTGGTAAGATCCTCTTCAGTTTTTTTAAGCTTTTCTTCCAACATCATTTTATCTTCCTATGTACAAATTGAAATCAAGTCAAATCCTTAGCTCCCAAAATACAAGTAGCATTTAGCTGCCATTTAATCAGCACAGCCTGCCTAAGCACCCATATACTCACTGTATTTGTGAAAAGATCACCTTGTTAAATGTCATACTGAATAAGATACAATTAGTAAATTCAAAAGAAAAGGCATTAGCCCACCATGTAAAAACCCCAAATTAAATTCTTACCAAATTTCTACAAGGAAATAGTATCTTATTTACAAGACTTGTTTACAAAGGAGTTACCTAAACAAGAGACCAACTGAAATACTGTAAATCTGTGTTATTAAAATGGCTTATTAGGTGCCTAGAGACACAACAGCACAATAGGAGAGACAAATCCCAGGCTATGAAACTGAAACAGACAAGAGTCAAACCATGAGACCTTTAATTTCTATGGAATCAAACCTAGCATGCTACCAAACTGCATCAACATTCTGGCTTTAACTGGCTATTTATAGCTGTTAGTCCTTTGAAGCCCACCAAGCCTCACAATCACCAGCAGCCCGTCCTTTCCTGCAGCCAAGTGCAGAACAGAGACACAGAGGTTCCAGTAAGTCCTGCAGCACAGGCTGTGAGCAGGGCAGTGCAGCAGCCAGGGCACTCAGCAGCTGCACACCACGTGCAGAGTGTAAAACACCTCCACTCCTGCCACTTCACATGGCACTGCCTGCCTGAATACACAGGGAGCACCTTCATTGCCAGGCTGACAGTAACAATTCAGATTTTACAACATGCACCCAAGTAGCTGCATGCAATGATGTATTTGGGCTAAATGGAAAAATAAACCAGAGCACACAACTTGGTACATAGTTCTGAATTCTTCAGAATGAAAAAAAAAATGCTTAAGTACATACAGCATTGAGGCTTAGTTGCAGTTATAATACTTTCATTTTACCTTAAGGCATTTCAAACAGTTGGCTAAAAACTTCTTTATTTCTGCATCAGTTCCTGGCAGGAATTTTAGAGAAAGATGGGTAAGGTGTTTGAAAGGGTTGGTTTCCACTATATTTAAAGAGACAGGTGTGTGATCTAGAGCAGGTGCTGAAGAAACTAGCTGCAGCAAAAACCTAGGGAAAAAACAAGATAATCAAATGTTTAGCATATTTTTTTTCTGAAACCACCTGTAGATCATAAGCTATTTCCCAATAAAATGTATTTTTACATGTGCAGTAAAAGGCAGTTTTTGCTCAAGAAACATTCTCCTCCCAAGACTCAGGTTTTGCCAGTTACATCCACCAACTTACACTCAGGTTGGGGCAGGTCAGATTATCCCTTCCTACTGACTCTTCCCAGTCTGAGTGACTGACAAGCATTTTAAGAACTCATCAGGTACACACAGAATAACGTGGCACACACTTGTGACCTACCTTGGGATATCTTTGTTCTGCTCCTGAATGCATTGCTGAAGCAGATCTATAAATTTCTGTGGGAAAGCAGAGAAGTCTACCAAGAGACCCTGCTGGGATTTCAAACTAAATAAACAGACAGGAAAAAAAAAAAAATTAGCGATATAGAGAACTGTAATTTATTTCCTATAAAGTATTTTGTTTACATTAGTAGAAAGAACTCATTCTGATCATGTCATAAAAGTTCACTAACATGTTATTTTCATTTAGAAGTGTGTGCACATATCACAAAACCACAGAAGTGGTCAGGCTGGAAGGGACCACAGTGGGTCCAACCTCCCATGAGCAGGGTCATCCTAGAGCACAGTTTGGATAATAATCCCCAGAGGATACTTCTGATCACAAGAGTTCTTGCAAATGGGCTGCACTGATTAAAAAGCAGAAGCTGCTGTGGTGTAACAAAGGTGTCCTTTGAGTAGGCATCACCCTCACTGCACAGCATGGAGCAGTGATGGGACAGGCACAGAGCACAAGCACAAGGAGGGGAGCCTCAGCCATGACTTCCATCCCCTACTCAGCCATTCCTCTGCCCCCTTCTCCACAGACACTGCAAACTCAGACAGAAACATCCCAGTGCTTGCACAAAGCTGTGTCTCTGTGCAACAAAACACTTCTGTGCATCTCTCCTGCAAACACTACTTTGCTTCTGTCTTTTGATCTACACAATGATCACACCTCCCTTTCTAAAAACAACACCAAAGCCACTCCCCCCACTCCCCAAAACCCTAAACAAACAAACAAAAAACCACACCAAAAAACCCACAACAAAACAAAGCAAAAAATAAATAAATGCCCAAAGAAAGCAGGAAACTGAACTGTTCATCTGTTTGTGCCTGGAATCCAAATTTGATGATTTGCTCAAGTTCTGAGGAAGTAAAAGAGAGCCAACAGTACAATTATGCAAGAAACCCCTAAGATACAGGCTCAGGTCTGTAAAACCATGCCCATGCAAACAGACTTTCTTCTCATAATTACTTCCTGAACTAGTTCACACACACACACACACAATAGTCTGTAAGAAGCAGTTAGGATAAACAGAAGGTACCAGCAGAAATATGAACTGTGGTGTGGCAGCACTGTGTCCCTGCAGGGAACTCAACATCGGGATCCCAACATTCCTCTGTGTAACCTGAGCTGCTCACCCTCCTGAACCCGCCCGTTTCACCAACTGCTCAGAGAACAATATTGACAAAACCCCACACCTGAAAACTGCCAAAACCTGAACGCTAACACAGATCACTCCAAGCTAAAAATATTCCCTTGTTCTGTTTTGCCATTTAGAAATGTTTCACAGAGAAAATACTGTAATTTCACTTGCCTTTGAAAATCTTCCTCTGATATGACAAGGTTATAAAGGAAAAAAGGATCAGTATCATCAGTCAGTCGAACAGCTAAGTCCTGAAAAGATGTACATTTAAATGCCATTAATATACTATAACCTACCCAGGAGTCTTTAAATATTTAAACCAGCATTGAAAATAGTATTGAATATTTTTATTGTTTAGTCAAAAATACAACTGAATTGTGCCAACTCATTCAGAACAACAACAACATTACCATGCAACACAACTTCCAGCAGGAAAACAAGGAAAACTCTTTCACAAAAACAAAACTCAAAACCTTAAACCTTGTACAGCAAAAGTTTTGAAATTCACTGTATATCCATAATTTTTCAGAAAAAAAGCTATTTGCTATTTTCCCCCCTCATGAAATAAGTGTAACACTAGCAGTCCACTGTCATGGTTTACTAATTCCTCACTCCCATAACTGGAAGTCTTTCAGACTGCTCCTACAGTTTGTGAGAACACCAGCTGAATTTATACACTTTAATACAGAGCTCTGCAGATTGGATACAGCTGAAGTCCAGGAATCCCATATGGCAAACTGCACCATTAAGCTTCTTAGCCTTTAAATACACACTCATTTGTTCTCTGGAGGTCTACAGAGCGGTTTGGGAGAACTGCCTTCTCCATAAGCACAAAGCCTTGAATTCCAAGGATGGGGTTATACAGCACCTTTGGCCCAGGCAGTGCTCCCTGTACCAAGGCTCGCCCCTGTGGCAAGGATATTCCCTAGCACAGGTACAAAAGTAAAGTAGAAATGTGCCAGCTGTTCCAACATAATGAAGTGTGACACAGCACTGTACATACACACAACTGAAACTTGTTTCAGTAATTCAGGGGCCACTAACAGCAACAAACCTCTCAGCTGGACACACATAAACTCAGGGAGTTACATACACAGTTCAAGTTAAAATTAATGCCCTCCCAAGCCAGCTGGGGTGGATGGATGGGTGAGATAAAAATGCCTGCTTGGTCTGATGTCCCATTAGCTCATGCTCCCTGATAGACTCAACTGCATTTCCACCTTCCAGGCTCCTCCTGGCACAGGCTGCAGCTCAGCACACATTTCTAACTAAGCTGCTTCTGCCCAGAGGGAAGCACCACTATCACTGCCACCAGAGCAGAATCTGACCAAAACCTGCTGTATTCCTTTACAAACTAATCTTTACCAACAACAGCACAACCAACCCATGATTAACTTTAACATCAGGCTGGGGGGATGAATACTTTGCTGACAAATCAGACATCCAATAGAGGAGATTACAAAATCTCCAGATTACAAAATCTCTCATTGCTATTTTCCCTGAGAAAGAGTATTTTTTTACTTCCAATTTAGCACCTTGAACTAAAGGCACTTTTAAGCTCTCATGTTCCCCTGAGCATCTCTAAATGCTTTTAATATGCAAACTTGCTAAGACCCATCAACAGCCAAACTAAAATAGAGGGCTAAAAAAGGCTGGGGGAGGAGGTGGGAGTGGAAAAACACAATACCAAACTAAGCTACTCAAAAAATTAAATAAAAAATAAAGTGAAATGGCAAACACTAAAATCCCATTTTGCTTTTCCTTTTTCTACTTATCCTTTTGTACAATAAAATTCAGGTAATACCTAACGAATGACAAAGATATGATTAATTTACAAACCTTTTTATGAACAGGATTAGAAATTGACAGTAGTTCAATATTCACTCGAATACTTAATGTCCTGTGTACAAAAAGATGAAACTCAATAATAAATCAAGAAAACATTCTCCAAATAACACATGTACACAGCTGCATTACATGAATCAGTGACATTTCAAAAATAAAAATTTAGGCAGAAACATCAACGAAATTCCCACCGACGACTACACCTCAGATATGAGTTTCAGCTGTTGCAGCTCCGCAGTCAGACCGGGTTTGTCCTCTGCTCGCTTTGCTGCTTGTTATCCACCAGACTTTAAATAACAAGGCAGAAGTTTTGAAACTCTGTCCAGAACTAGAACTTTTGTAAAAGCCTGTTGAAATTTATTAACGATTGCTCAAACTCCCGATAATCATTTATACAGTGCTACCTTATCTTCAATGATTTCTTGTCGAGTACTAAGTCACTTATATTACAACGCACACCTCAGACATCATCAGCCTTTCGGCGCCTTCTCACACAGGTGAGTCGGGCACACGCTATCTAATCCAGACAGGACCTACAGTGCCGAAATTCATTCTATTTTGAAGAAACGCTTCACATACGGACTGTCTGGGCTTCCCCAGACACCAGCGCCGTGCGCACCCTCGCACAGGCGGCTCAAACCCGCGGGTCCCTGGGCGCTGAGGTGGAGCCGCGCCTGCAGAGCCCGCGCTCCGGGGTGAGAGAGGCGGGAGGGCCGGCGGGCGAGGCTGCGGCCCGGGAGACGCAAACCCCGCGCGGGCCCGGCAGCCGCCCGGCCCTCGGGTCGCCTCAGCCCCGGGCACAGCGGCGTCCCGCCGGCCTCACTCCCTCGGCGAGGCACCCACGGCGACCGCCCGGCCCTCGCCGGCTGCCCCGGGCCTCGCCAGACCCGGCCCCTCCCTCACCCGGAGGGTGCCCGCAGCAACCGCAGAGCGCTGCCCAGCAGCGCACAGAGCACAGGGCAGCCGGGAGTAAAGAGCCTGTGGCTCGCAGCCCCTCTGAGCAGCGCACAGAGAGTCCCGCGCAGCCGGCCCGCACTCACCGCTCCTCGCAGCCGCAGCCCCGCACTCGCACCGACACCGTCCGGTCGAAGATCCGCTCCGCCGCCATCTTGCTCCCGCCCGCGGGGAGGGGCCGCAACATGGCGGCGCGGGGGCTGCCGGGAGCGGCGATGGCGGCGCCGGAGCCGGAGCCGGAGCCGGGGCGCTGCGCTCACTTCGTGCTGAGGAAGAGGCGCTTCTGCAGGATGGTGCCGGCGCCCGGCAGGCGCTTCTGCGGGGAGCACGGGCACCAGGAGGTGCAGGGACCCTTCTCCGGCCGCGAGGGAGGGAGGGCGGGCGGGCGGTGTCGGGGTGGCCCCGCTCTGGCGGCACGGGTGGGAGAGGCAGCGCCTGTGCCTTCCCTGGAGCCTCAGTGCCGGGCACTCGCTTCAGCCCAGCGGTAGCGCTGCCCTTGCATTAGGGGTTTATTCTTTAAGAATCCAGTCAAGTATTAAGTTCTTGTCTCAGTTTCTCCGTTCCAGTTAACTCACCTGTTCTGAATAGATGTTTAACGAAGCTGATGCCCCTCAACAGCTTCTTTAAAACACAACACTGAATGCATGCTGAAGTGTTTTCTAAAACTTTTCTAACTAGGAACAAAATGACAGAAAAAGAATTCCGTGCCCTCTTGATCCAAAACAGTGAGTATATGTAAATGTTTTTCCCGTTCTTTGTCAGTATTCACATGATACTTACTTTTCTCTCTGTTTGGCTTTTAGCACTGTATATGAAGACCAACTACAAAAGCATTTAAAAAAATGTAACTCAAGAGCGAAGCCAAAGCCTGTAAGTGGAGTGTAATTTCAGTACTTCCTCTCAGATTTAAGGCCTTAAACGTTATAGCCCTGCAGAGAATTTTCTGTGCTGACAGTAGCTGTGAGCTGCTGGGCAGCAGTTCCAGCAAAGCGCTACTGCAAGGCAGGATGGAAGCTCTGTACGTACCTGCTGAAATGCAACTCACGTTCCAGTCCCCTTGTATTCCCTGCTCCTTCTCATTGTAATTTGGTACAGTTTTTCAGTTCTTGGTTATAAATAAAAATGTTGAATTCACTTTTCTCAGAAGCACACCCGGGGAACAGGCTCTCACTGTGCCATTCATTTCAGAGGCTGGGTGAGAGCTTGTCCTGTGAAAGCAAAACCTGCAGGGAGGCTCTGGGTATTCCAGCCAACTGCCCACTGCAGTCAGGCTGGCAGTGAGCCACGGAAAGCTGGGCTGACAGCTGCTGAGGGAAGGAACAGCACGTGTTTAAACAGCTCTTCCGAGAAGCAGAGGATGGCTTCTTTATTGCCTGCCTTCTCTGCCTTGTTAGAATTGCACCTTTAATATTCCCTGGGAAACCTGAAAATGGTCTCTGGAATCTGTCTAGTAAGCACAGACTGCTTAACTCTTATGAACGTGTTCAATCTTGTCAAAAGAGTCACTTCTGGCTAGGATTCAGGATCAGACTATAGGAAGGAAAATTACTTGGAAGATCTTACTTTGCAGTGGATTCCTATTGCTACATACCTTACCATAAGAACACTGAAGAATTTAGCTATTTGCTTCATGGTAATGAACTGAATCAAATATATATATATATTTTTTTTTTAAGGTCTACTTTGTTCAAGATATTAATGCTGGTTTAAAAGATGCAGCAGAACTACCAGAAAAACAAGTGAGTACATTACTTGGTTTTGGGTTCAGTCCTTACTGAAGTCCATGTTGCAATTTATGACTACAAAGATACAGAAAATTTCAAAGGTCTCTATTTATTGGTCACTTTCTTTTTCCTTAAAAGGTTCCTCTATCTTCTCTATCTACCGAAGAGCTGCAGAACTTAATTGTCAAGTTGAAAAAAGCAACTAATGGTGAGCTTAATACTAGATACTTAAGATGTTTTAAATTGAATTGGTTAAATATTTCATTGTTATTTTTGTTGTTAGATACCTGTAAAAATATGAGATAGGTGCCATAAAACAGATCTGAAATAATTATCAGGCAGACCTCCGATAGCTGAATTTTACTCCAAAAAGAAAACTGGATTGAAAGAATGATAAAGCTCCAATCCTGTGTTCCCTTCGTTTTGTTTTTCTTTTTTTCCTCTCTCAGACCTCACTACAGATAACAATATGGCTCTGTTATAAACATACAATGATAGAGTTATGCTCCCAGCAGACCATTTTGTTAGTGCTACAAACTGAGCTCATGTCACAATTGTAATAACGTGTGCTACAAACTAGGAACTCTTGGAAACTCAAAAGCTATACCTAAAAGTTTTGCATTTGCCTCCAGGCCTGGAACTTCATCTTAAGGAACAAATACTGTCCCACCAGGCTTTACAAGAAGCCTTAAATGACCCAAAGAATGGGGAATCTGCTTTCAAACACCTGAAACAACAGGTTTGGTCTGATTTACCAATAGCTATAGACGGGTTTAGACATGGAATTGTGCTGCTGTAAATTTGAGTGACTGGGTGCATAATGCCAGTTGCTTCCTGCAGAGGAAATCTGATATGGTAAAACAGAAGATGTAATCCCTTTCCTCTGTACACTCATCATCTTTTCCTTGATCCCTCACTGAAAGGAAGGCTTACAAAAGCCTTCTGCACTTCAGTGAAGGAATAATTTTTCTATAAGGCATTACAAAAACACAGGGTATATATTTTCTTGGTTTACAAATAATCTTTTGATGTTTGTAGGCTTCTATTTTAGGTAACATGGAAAAATTGCATTTACTTGGTCCAGGAAGGTGTTTTGTGGAGTTTGGAGCTGGGCGAGGAAAGCTGTCTCATTGGGTTGATATTGCCTTGGAGAATGTTGAAAGTGTTCAGTTTTTGCTTGTGGAAAGGGCAACCACAAGATTCAAGGTAAGAGGATATTGTTACATTAGTAAAGTATAATTTTTAAACCATTGCCATTGAAGATGTTAGTATTTATTTTTTGTCCTCAATAAATTTAAATTTTACAAGTTATACATTCCATACTTCACCAATAGCATATTTATTAGAAAAAAATCCTGATGTTTCATGTTGGAAATTCACAGATGTTGACCTGACAAAAGTCTGACATTAATACCTGGAGCAAAATCATAATTATTAGTGGCCAGCCCTATGTAATCTCTTGTTCTGTTTAAACAGGTGGATGGAAAACACAAAAGGAAAGATTCTGTATTTGAGAGGCTTCAAGTAGACATTCAGCACTTATGTTTAAGTAAGTTCCTTCTTGGCCTGTGTCATTCTGAAGTAGAAGCTTATTTTTAAATTTTAGTTGGGGTTCCAGTCAGTTTGTGTGTAACATGCTTAAATGTACTTGGTTCTGAAGATTGTTCACAGTGGTTGCTTGGACATGTTGATGTTGTGTGTGTACAAATGTATACACACAGGCATGTGTGAAGATACATAGAGACACATGTACATATATTTTAAATTGAGTTTGAAAGTTTCCTACTTTTTATACACTCATAGGACATGATTACACGTGAGAAGTACCAAAACAAATACATTTTGAAGGTGTTTTTTAGCACTTGCAGAATTAGGTATGTTTGCATTGTTTGTTTTTTGTGTAGAATTAAGCAAGTGATGCATCATCAATACTACAGAATTTGTGGGAGCACCTGTCAGCAGGAGATGCATTAATGTCATATTTACCTTTCATAGGCAGTATAGAAAGGCTGAAATGGTTAAATGAGCTTCCCAGCCACAGCATCCTATTCTTTTGTCTTAATAAAATACTCCTTCCTTTGAATAGCTTATAACTGAATGTGCCAATCACTGTATTTTTAGTAGTGACAAACATTTATTTCTAAGTGTGCTGAAATTATATTATTCAGAAAAAACAGAGGTGCTGGGGTAGTTGTGGATTGGATGGGGGTTTGTTGGTTGGTTTGTTTGTTTGTTTTTCCCTCCAGATAAGGTACCTATTTTGGAGAAGAAAAAACTACCAGTGGTGGGAATTGGGAAGCATTTGTGTGGTGCTGCCACAGGTATGAATTACAGATGTGTGCACTGCAGAAGGGCAGGATACTAAACCTTACACTCTGAATGCACTGATATTCCAAACTGTCCTTTTAAGCTGTTCTTGCCTGTAACCCTCTGTTGGTGTATGCAGTAATTAATAGTAATTAATAGATGTAAGGATACTTTAGGCAGAAGTGAAGCCCTTCTTGGCTTTAATAAATTAGAAAAGAGAACAGTGTGTGGTGGTATGGGTCATGTATTCGAGAGTATTTTTTTTAGCACAATTGCCTCTTCTTTGAAACAATTTTCTTTCTAATTTTTAATTGGCTGCCTGAATAATGTATCCCAAACACAAATAGGATTGGGCTTCTGTCCTGATAACTTTGAAATAATACAGTTTTTCTAATGTTATATGGCTACTATGTAGAGAAAGACATCTCAAATGTGACACCTTTATAGGTAGTGTGACAAAGATGACACAGTTAAGCATTTAAGAGGTACACGTGCATATTAAATAGATAGTAAATGTCCTAGATATCAAACTTTTAGAGCAAATATTTGTGTATTTTACAGGGAGGAGATTCTCCTACAATATGTCAATTTGTTAACCAAACTATTTTAAATTCACTTTTGCAGAACAAATATTTCAGAGGATAAGCTCTTAGAAGCTTCAGGGAAACCACATTTAGGGTTTTCATGTTTTCAAAGCATGTTTGTAATTTTTAGTTATCGCTGAACTTGCTTTCTGGCTTAGTTTGTGATGTGTAATTTTATTTTTCTTTGTGGGAAGCACATTCCCAACCATGATACATCCTGTATAAATAATGGCAGGGTGTTTATGGATATTTTTTTGTTGGGGGGATGTATTTGTTCATTCCCAGATCTTGCTTTGAGATGCTTGGTTGAAAGTTACACCACTTGCTGTGATGGAGAAGATGAAGAGCCTGCACCAAAACGCTGCAGGGCTGCTCAGACAGAGGTGGCTCCTCACAATTCTGCTGGTAATGAAAGCACCACAGGAGACCATAAGGCTGTAGCTGGAATTGTTATTGCTCTGTGTTGCCATCACAAGTGTGACTGGACACATTATGTAGGCAGAGATTTCTTTAAATCAGTAGGACTGGGACCAGTAGAATTCAATTATTTTCAGAGAATGAGTAGTTGGGCCACTTGTGGCATGCAAGAAACCACAAGCAAAGCTTCTACAAGTGAAGACAGTGAAGATCAAACTAATGACACAGAAGAACACGAGCAAACACTCAGCAGGACAGAGAGTGGTTCTGATACTTTACAAGGGTATGTACATTTTTTTGCCTAGCAAATGGACTCCAGCAGAAAAGCTGTGTATGTATAGTGGCATATTACATTGTTTTGGGTCCTCCAAAGGACTCATTTTGCAGAAACATTTAATTACTAAACTTATAGAAATATTTTACTTTAAAAATACAATTTTCATGGAGGTACATTTCAAAATATTTCAGCAGTCACGCTTGCCTGACTGAAATGAACTTAGAATGATTTGGGTAGTTTTTCTAAGCTTAACTACTACAGTTAATTACCAGAACTATTTTCTGACAGCTGTTCATTCCTTCCTTCCTGTCTCTGGCACTAGGATACTGAGTGTTGAGGAACGGAAGGAGCTTGGTTGCCTCTGTAAGCGGCTGATCGATCACGGACGGATTGAGTATTTACAGCAACAGGGATACAAGGCTGCACTGCAGTATTACACAGACTCTGCTGTGTCCTTGGAGAATGTCCTGTTGACAGCTGTCCCAAATCCTTCTTTGATACCAGAGCCAACTATATGATAGGAGATGGATTTGGAATTGGTAGGGAAGAAAAACCAAACCCTATAAAACTCAACTGGATTTTTTTTTAAAAGCTAATCCATTTCTTACAAAAAAAAAAGCTTTTATCATCTTTCCCATACCCAAGAAAAGGTCTTATATTTTCCAGTTTCACTGGGAATTACAAATATGCCAAGCAGTTCTCATCAGTGGAAAAATAAAATCCCTAAGAAAATTTGAAACCTGTTGTAGCCTCTTTGCTGTGAAGAAGTGTACTTGATATTTTCTTTGTTCACAGTTACATTCTTTATTCATTAGGATTCATGACAGGAGGAGAACCAGAAGTACAACTTTCCACATTTCCTGAAAGACAATAGGTTAAAATAAGAGAAGTTGACACACTTTATTTTCACTTTGAAGTTCAGAATAGCTTTGTATTTCTTCTTAAAATATTTAAGTAGGACTAAGTACTTTCATCAGCCTGTGCTACTAGGGAATCTATTCAGAAAGAAAACTTTTGTCTAAGGTGTCATCTTGGTATATTTTTGCTAATTTGATTATTCATTCATGAAATATTGATAAGAAAAAAGCTGGCTTAGTGTTCTAAATCAAGAGCATGTCATTCATTTTTTTAAGCCTTCACAAAATACAGAATGAAGATCAGAGAGAACATTTTGTATCTGCACTGAAGTGCTCTCTGCAAGTAACAGCTGCCAACTGTACATCTGTTCTAAAGTGCTTATTTGGGTCTCTTACTCCAACATTAAAACTGTTATTCTGGAGACAATGAACAGCAAATTTTTGTCATGTTTTAGAAATGGGATGAAACTGGGGGTATTTTGTTTAACTCTATTTTATGTCAGGGAAAGCAAGTTGTGAGAAACATCTATTTATCTGCTGTTGATAGTTCATTGCTAAAAGATATATATGTTGGGAACATAACTTTTGTCCCTTAGTCTTCTTCTGGAAGTACCATCTGGATAGCATCCAAAAATAGGAAAAATTGAGCTTCATGAATTAAAGGATGCTAGAAGACCTTCACTATGGTTCAACTGCAAATACAAAAACCAGTCAGCTTCTAGTTATCCATGGTGTAGGTAACTCAGGCACAGTGCTCCATGTTCCTACCAGAATCTATGCTGTTTGTAGGGAAACCTTACTCTGCCAGCTCCTGTTCAAAGTTCCCCTGCCCTCAGCAAAAGCCTGTTTATGGATTTTTTGGAAAACGTTACTTATTTATTAAGAAGGTTATTCATGTTTCATTTCTACACATATCCTAGATTTTATTTATCCAGTTTATCCCTCTCTTCCTCACTGTATTGGAGAGATGAGAATTGATAAAAAAGCCATGCCTGTTTTCTTGAGTGACTCCTGGATATACATGTGCATGAAGTCAATGCCAAACATTTCTTGTTGCTCTTCCTCATCTGTGTTCTCACATGGAGGGAGTGTTACCTCTAGCTCCAGTGGGTTGTCTCTGAAGTTGACAAATCTAGGAATTCACCAGAAAAGGTTACTCTTGCATTAAGTTTTGTCCAGAGAAAATAATTTGTTTGAAACTGAATTAAGACTTCTGAAATACTATTTTAAGCAAAAGGAAATTAAGTTCTTGTTATACTAAACTCACCACTCTGTCAGCAGTATGAAGAAAAAGTAAGCTAAGAAGATGCTTTATAACAGTAACTGATTGTGGTGGGACAAAACATGGTGGTCCTCAGCATTTTGTCTTCAGTTTCTGACCCCACTGTCAGATGTATTGAGCTTTCACAAACAGGTGAGCGGATGAGAACAGTGCAAGTGGCTCCTCCCAGCTTTGCAAGTCCTGTCTCTATTCTTGGGCCATCCTTGGGCCTGTGCTTGTATATTTAGTTAAGGAGGTGCTTCCAAAAGAGCCCAGAACAGGAATTGTCCTTCTGGGTTAGGCATGGCTTATGCAGCATCTTTCTTTAAAATGGCCAACATCCAGTAATCCAAATGAAAATGCTAACAACAGAAAAGTTTCTGTCACTGTGTACTAAGGAGTAGTTCAAATGCAACCAATTAAGAATTTACATTTTTTATTTTACATATCAAGTACATGAGAGTTTCATCCATGTCCTTAAACCTAATCATTTTTGTTTAATTCTGAATGCTTGATTTCTCAATGGCAAAGTTCTACTTTTTGTCATTGTTATGCCTGCAAGCTCTTGCCTTTATAGTCTACTTTTCCATGTGAGACTGTAGCTATCATAATTTACTTCTTTAGCTAATTTTCACTACACAAAGCTTGCATGACCAGATCCTTAATTGTCGTGAATCTGTGTGATTAAGTTGATTTATTGTGTCCACCTGTACAACTGTGGTAATGCCTTTTTCTCCTCCTTGCTATCACTCTATGATACACAATTCAAGGGAGGCTCTTAAAAATATTTTCTAGTATTTTCATTTATATTTCTGGTGCTTTTTCTTACCTCAGATTTGTCATGTCCTTCATACAAGCTGGAATATCCTTAAGTTTGTTGTTGCTAAGAACAAGAGTACTAAGATTTTTCATATTACCAATGGTTTCTGGCAAAGAGTTTATTTCATTCCTTTGGAGCCATAAAGTGTGGAGGTTTTCCATTCTGAAAAATAAGTATTTGTGCGATAAATCAAGATTTAGGAAATTAATCTTATCAGTCATTAATATAAAATAATTTTTTCAGCCACATAAAGCAACTCATAATGCAACAAACCTCAAAGGAAACTCCATATCCAAGATAATCACCTACTCTTTGTTGAAAAATGTCATTGATAATAAACATTTAACCTTATAGTTGATACTGAATTTATTGTTAATTGAATGGATTATTCCAGCTTATTCAAAACATCACATTAGGGCTGATAAAATGTTGACTTTGGAGCAAGGTTAACATAACAATTATCTTTTGAAATAGTATTTATTCATTAGAATTTCAATGCAATGGAATTGCATTAGGACGAGCTTTGAGCTTTATTTACCTGTCAATTGCATCAGGAAGCTCCTGGAGTTTGTTTCCCCCCATATCTAACCATTCCAGATTTGGCATGTTGAGGAGAGCTGAAGGGATGGCAGTAAACTGATTCATGCACAGATCTATGTGTGACAGCTTCTTTAAGTCACTGAGCTGAAAAGAAGTGGAGATTTAATGCAACTTTGTGTAGCTGTTGCAGCAGTACAGCAGTAATCTAATAATATTGAGAAACGTTACAGCCCATTTTGGAGCCAGTAACACAGAAGGGTTTTGAGTTCCAATAGCTGATAGTACCTAACAATAACAGCTTTGCCTGGAAGATTGATAGGTTGGGAACTGATAAGGCAGCAGAACTTAACCTCCCAACCAGCAGCAAGTGCCCCAACTGCTCACTGCAACGCAGATTTGCCCCAAGCCTCAAGAAAAAAATTTTAAAGACAGTGCTGTCCTTAGTATTTCATACTCCATGCAATATGCCATTTTTAGTTAATCAAATATTCAGATTTTTATGTATCCAATTGCATAGACTGTATTTTGGAGCAAACCAAGACACCTTCCATGCTGTGAACTCTACTACCCTGGCAAGACATTCTAAAAATGCAACATAGTATCACAGCACCCAAGTCCCTTGGTGAATAGTGCCTTCAGGTGCTTTTGCAATGTTCAAGTGATACAAAGATGTTTTATAGCAGACCTGGTGCAATTGTCTCAACACTGAATGCCACTCAGGTGTACATAACCAAAGCTTCCCAGTGTGCACATCACTGCAGTCTCCATAGCACAGAACTATGGATTTTCTACATTACACCCTGCAACCTCTATCCACATAGATTTTGTAAATTCTGGATTTTGGTTAATAGTGTATATTTCCATTTGAAGATTCTATGTTGGCTATTTGGACTCACTCAATTTTGCAAGACACTGATTGCTGTCAACTATTGCCAATAAATTAAAACAAGCAAATATGGTTACATACTTGTCATCTCTATCTAAGAGACTAATAGTTATAGATGCATAGTAGGTGTGTAGTTGTTTTCATTCTCTCATAATTGTTTCCAACATTTGAGAACAACAGTTGTTCACCTCTGCACAGGCAGTTGTATAAATCAGTCTAGCTGTTCTGGTAAAGATGCTTACAGCTGTGTCCTGGCATATGGTATGAATTTGTACTCTCATAAAAAGGGAGTTTCTCTGTGCTGAGGCATCAGATTCTTAGTGGGGTAAATCAGTGACAATATCCAGCATAAACAAATTGATATGGAGTGTGCCACTGCCCTCTATGCACTGCCAAGTCATTTATCTGGCTGAAATAAACACTGGCTCCTTCAGCTACTCAGGTGTATGTATGTGCTTCCCCTGCAGCTTCAGTTTGACCAGTCATAGAAAGGTTGCTCACATCAGTGTTTCTGTGGAGTACTGTGAGATCACAGCATCACAGCCAATCTGAAAACAGAAATGCAACGCGTAATAATAATTGGCTTTGGATAAATTCAAAATATGTGTTAAATAAGACTGTTAAACAGTCTGTCAAAACCTGAGGAGGAAGATCACAGATACTTCTGTTGACAGCCAGTTCCAATCTTTCCAGACTGATGCAGTTACTTATTTCCTTAGGAACAGATTTTATTCTGTTGTAACTGAGAAGCAGCTCTTGGAGGCTGGTCAGCTGGCCTGCAGAGAGCACAAATGAGAAATGTTCATGTTTATTCTATCTGAGGCACAATATTACTTGTTTTGTCTTATCCTTTTACTGTTATATAAATACTCTGTGTTCTCACAAAACAAAACAAAATGAAATCACTGAACTGCAAATAATAGCACTTTAGGACTCTTCAGTACAGGACTGCACTCTAGTTGAGTGCTTCAAGGAAAAATCCAAAACCAAAAAATTCTGACTAGACTGATTCATGGTGTGGACTGAGAACATGAAGTCTGTTCTTCAGTATCACTTTGCTAGCTGCATTCTGATGTCTAGTCCCTGCTGTGCAAACAGGTCCTTTTTTTCTCATGGGGAGCCTTCACAGAGATGTCTCTTCCATCCAGCCCCATTTTTAGTTTATAGGTTTGGAGATCTCTTTCTCACTGTCAGATTTAAATCATCTGTTTTCTTACTACCCAATAGGATTATTAGACAGGCAAAGGGCACAAAATGGTACATTTGTGTGAGACCAATTTTCTTAGAAAAGCAGCTTCAAATGAAAGAGCACAGCTCACCAATTTCTTTGGGTACACTTTCAATTGAGTTGCGGGATAGATCCAGAACAACAAGGCTGTGAAATCTTCCAACAAACTGAGGAATTTTCTGCAAACTAGTTCTGTGAAGCTGCCATTCCTGGAGATGGATTAGTTTCAATAAGCATGAAGGTAATGTCTACAACAAGAAATACAAACCAGAAGAAATTCAGCTTAGAGTACAGGCTGAGGGAGAAGTTTTATTTGAAACACTATCAGTCTGTCCTTTTTCTTAAGCTATACTGTAATATGTAGGTTACAAAATGAATCCTGATAACTGTTTTCTAAAATATGCTAGAAATAGCAAGCATAGCTGATACAATTTAAATATCATACATATTAGGAAAGGTTTACATTTTATAAAGGTTTACATCAATGTATTAGGAAAAGGTTCTTCCCCTAGGGGGTGGTTGGGCACTGAACAGGCTCCCCAGGGCAGTGGTCACAGCACCAAGCCTGGCAAGGTTCAAGAAGTGTTTGGACAATGCTCTCAGGCACATGGTGTGACTCTTGGGGATGGTACTGTGCAAAGCTAGGAGTTGAGCTCAATGAACTCAGCATATTCCATGATTCCATGATCCTGAAGTGAACACCAGTGTGGGTTGTTCTAATCACAGACTTAACCTGACCACTTTTGGCTCCCAGGATTTAGATACCTGCACTACTATCATTGAGAAGTTTCAGGGTCGTTGTTGTTTCTTTCTTTCTTTCTTTTTAAAAAACACTCAATATAACTAAAGCTGAAACTGCTCTATGTAGATACTTGCACATAAAGGGAGATCTAAATTCTATTTCCTATTCTGTCAATAAAAACAGTGAGCAGCTGAGAGCAGAAGAGCTGAGGGATAAAAAAACCTACAGTGTCTATATGCAAAGAGTTCTGAACAAGGACAACTGGCCTGCAGACCACTGGAGTATGGCTGGGTCTGGTTGTCATGTTCTCACTGGCCTCAACACAAACTAATACTCATCACTTTGTAGGAGCTGGTCTGTGCATTTCTGCATGGCTCAGAGCACTGCTGGCCTTCACTCTGCCAGCATTAACAGCAGATTACCTCTGTGCATGAGAAACAACAGTAACAGTGTGCTGGGAGTCTACTGGCTCGTTTTCACTCCTAAACAACAAACAATAAGAAAAACCTTCATGCACCCAAACACAGGGGGTTTTCACCTTGATACATTTCAGTAGTTCTGGTGTGTGAATGTTAAATGAGAATTTACATAATGAAAATCGTACTTTGCAGTGTAAATAATTTCTAATGCAGAAAAGCCTTTTGGGCTTTGTTTTTGCAGAGTAATGCTTAATATTCAGGACTAAAAAACACTCAGCTTGCTTTTACACTCACAACAGTGTGTCCCAATTCACTGTTAGCAAAGCACAGTGAATAGATAATAGCACAAATATAGTACCACTGTAAGTATAAAGTTGTAAATAGTATTTTTCTAATGCATCAGTCATTCAATACAAGCAGCATTTATTCCTATCAACACTACCTTCCATTCTTCTTCCTCTATTCTTAAAATTGCTCTTCCACCTTCATTAATAACCTTTTCTTTGAGCTTTGCTAAAGCAGCTCTCTCCTCCCAGACAAGCAGTAGCCTAAAAGGGAAAGAAGATCTGCCAGTGGTGCCACAACGAATAAAGCCAATAATTACTATCCTAACTATTTTCTGGAAAAAGAGACAATTGCCTTATTGTCAAATAACATTAATTATATCTGGATGTTAATATACTATCAGCTGGAGAGAAGAAAAGCCCTTAATGTTTGGCTGTACTAATTTATAGGAATTCTATTTTACAGTTCTTCAAATTTACATTCAGAAGGAGGACATAACTTCCACTACATATAAGTGCAAGAAAATAGGTCAATCAGCTTCTTTTAGCTTGATTTCCAAAGGGGACCTAAACAAGAATTATGACAAGGTAATTCTCTTTCTTTCTGTTTTTATTCTCCATGAGTAATTTTGAATTTGTTGTTCCATTTCAAACACATCTGATAAATCAGGAGTACCAAAAATAGAATCCTAAATTTCTTAAAATTTCATAAAATTGCTGGCCAGACAAAAGACCAAGCAACCCTGTTAATACCTCAATGGAGAAGAAGGTGTAACAAATCTTCACAGGTTAGAATATTTACAGAGCAGAGGATTTTCATATCTGAGTTCAGGGGATTTAGTCTAGTGTTTTTATCACAGGCACTAGATAAACTCTAATCACTGGGAATCCTGCTGGAGGAACAACAGAGGAATTAGAGTCTGCATGAATTTGAAGAAACCAATTAGAGTCTTCTGAAATGTAACATATGGTCTAGCTTTTCACATACTTAGAGCTACAATTTACCTACCTTCCTGCAGACCTCTGCCTGAATTCCTTTTCTTTCTGTAATTCTTCAGTTATCTTGTGTATTCTCACTTCCCAGAGTGTCTTCACAGCAGTGAATGTTCCCAGGCAAACTGCAGTTTCAGCCATGATCCTTCACATGTTCAGATTTACTTCCAGGAATCTGACTGAATTTCAGGCTCAATGCACCACTTCAGGTATGGGTTACCAGATGGGGACAGTGATGTGAAAACTAAAATACTGCAATACTCACTTCATTATATTATCAAATTAATTAATGTAAAGAACTGACAGGATTTTATTAACTGCTTTCTATTTATAAAAATAGATACTTGCACCTAGTTGAATTTTATTATAATAAGAAATGGTATTTTTGCAGTCTCTACATTCTTATTCAGTGAACAACTGCTTCTCTCTCAGTTCCTTCCAATGGTAGGCTAAGCATTGACCTTAACTATTAAATGCAGATTTGAGCATTCATTACCATCGCAGGAAGAAATTAGGCTGTTACCTGCAATCTAAGGCAGTTCAATTTTGATAGCTGCATTCTGGCACCTACCTGATATAAATACTTGTCACTAAAGGAGTTTTGTACTTTACAGAAACTGAAGTGTTCCTGGAAATTAATTAGTATATTTTATGTGTATTCATTTTCTTCATAGCTTAACTCATTACAATGTATTTTACAGTTAGTAATGCATTACCTTTGGGAAAATGCCTTTAAATCCTTCTGATTTCTTTTTGAATGTTTTTGTATCCCTGCTGAGTATCAGAATTCACATTTAAAAATTAAATTCAATCTAAAAGTTTGAAGTTATCTATCCTTTAGTGAGATAGTTAATACATATTGTCCCAAAGAGCATCAAATTGGATACTCACTCATCCTCATCAGTGCATCCCTCTAAAAATCATTCTTATTGCCATTACTGGAGCCGAGACACTGATATGCAGAGAAGCTGGCAGGGCTAAACTTCATGGCAGCAGCAGTGTACTCTGAACACTGATGATCTGAATGCTCCTTTTCTAACTTTTTACTGATACTTGTAGTGGCAAATGACAAAAATATCCTATATATACTTCAAACTAAAAAAAAAGTAAGGATCATTTTCTTCCAAACAAGCAGGTATGTTACAACAAAAGAGGAATTTCACGTCTTTTTATACGTATATTTCCCTACAATAATTGCTGCAGGTCTGTCTTTTAGAACCAATCTTTTCTTTCATATTTTTTTCTGTTATAATTTTGTGTGGCCTGGATAAGCCACAATTGCTTAGTGACCATTTTTGTGTTCAAACTGTCAACCATTCTATTTTATGTTCACTATGTCTTTTGCTAATGTACTTATTTGCAAAGTCTGCTTATACTGAAATCAAGTTAAAATGTGTAGGCAAAGAAAATGTAAAATGTCAGGATTGCCTCCTGTTGTAAAGACAGAACAAAATCAAATTATAAAGCTTGAATAAAGAAGAATCTGGTCTAATACATTCATGATTCTTATGTGTTCTCTGTTTGTTAAGGAAAAATGACAGGATTTGACAAGTGACAAAATGGCAACCCCAGCAGGGCACAGTGCAGTCTGGCCTTTGGGTTCCTACAGAGGGATTGGAGTTTTTCCTGTAAAGAGAGGACTGTATACTTTTCCCTCCCCCACATAAATGTGATCACATTTACTATTTGAAGGATTAGCTTCTCTTTCAGTGGTCATCAGAGTAATTCCCTTCCCAATCCCCATCCCAATATGTAACAGTAATGCTATGTATGCATGAGGTTGTTTGCTCCAGACAGTGGTCACAATTTAAATTACCTGTTTTTTTTCAAGATTAAATTTCTATTGAGATCAAGTGATTAACTAATCTATCATTTCTTGTTGTTTAGAGACATTTTTTGAACTACAAGCCCTTTTAGGTAGAAAACTAGATTTTTTTTTTAATATAAATTGTGCAGAAAAGAGACATTTGTTAATAGTTGTACTACCAAACCCAGTATCATACTATACACAGTCAAACCAATACTTATTTCTAGTAAAGCTTACTCTGGGCAACACTCTTTTGCATATTATTCAACAAGTACTGCCCTAGAACCATGAAATATCAAAGGACCTAAGTATATGACTATTTTCAGGATGATTTCTTTATATAACAGGATTCCATCAAAAAGATCTTAGATCTTATTATTTGTCAAGAAAATAAAAACCATAATAATCGTGCCATCACAGCCAACAATTCAGAAGTGAATTCCCAAGCGTGGCTGTAAAACAACTGCAAATTCACTCCCAAGTAATCAGATCTCCCAACAACTTCACCTCCAAGCATCAGAAAGAGTTTAACAACAACTTACCTCAATTATTTGGTGTTTTCAAGGATTTTCTGTGACTCATTGCTTCCTGGACAAGAGCAGAGATAAATTATGAATCTTGTCTGCATTACCAAAGCCATTTAAAACTCACTCAGACTCCAATGCAATGTCAGTCTAGTTCTAATTTTAACCTATGCTGAGAATAGAAGGCATCACATGAGGCACTTTTGCAACCCCCCCAAGCATTTACCACTGTTAAAGTCTTCCCAGTTTGCTGAGTGTGACTGGGCTCCCCTAAACTGGACAGAAATTGTGAACAAGAAGAACAAAGGAAAACAAGAAGAACAAAGCAACAAATTGCTATGCTACACAATAAGTATGTTTTGAACTAAAAAAAATGACAATTAGAAATAAAAAAGGCCAGTATTGAATTAAAAATGATTGCTTCCTTTAGTAATGTTTCTCTGCAAGGTAACTGAGCTTCAAAGTGCTATCAAACAGCAACACTGACTAAACAGCCTAGAAAAGGTATTACAGCACTAAGTATTTTATGCATTACTTTTGCCTATGCTGAAGAATTCTCTCGCTGAAGAGTTGTACTGCAAATTATCAAAGTCCAGACAGAAAAGTAATCTTTACCAGGATGTGCAGAGGGGTTATTACTCACCCCTTTTCATGGTTCCAATCATGAAACATATTTAACATTCTACTTCTTCAAATAGCCCTTGGAGAAGAAAAAAGGAGAACGAGTCTGTCAGGATCTTTTTCTTCAATCAAATGGGAAGAGAGAGACAACAATAATCACAGGTCACTATTTGGGGCAGAAGCCATAAAACTGGATAGTTCTAACCAATTGCACTGGAGTATAAAACGTGAAGATGAATTTTTTAAAGTATCACTAATTTGGCCATAACTCTATCACACAGAACTTTATAACAAAAAACCCCCTACCTTCTCCAGTCCACAAACAATTAAATACGTGAATACCAATACCTACTTAAAAAGACACTATGTACTTTAGCTTTCAATCTTCTCCTTGTATAAGTAAAATTATTCTGTCTTAAGTATTTCAAAGTAATTTTATTGCTTTCTTTCATACACTTCTATTTCCTCAATTTATTTTCTCAAGGGTCATCAGACTAAAAAATATCCTAAGCCTTTAGACTAAACCCTTACCACAACAATACACTTGTAGGGAAGTAGACATTAGGCTGTGTTCTTTTGGTAGCCTTGAGTACAATATGTTCTTTAAGGCAAGAAGAAAGAGTTTGAGTCACACAGACAGGATTGCCTGCATAAAATTCACAAATAAAAACAATACTTTGTGGCTTTATGTTTTTTATTAGGAATAAATAAATCTGATAAAAATGCAATATGTGATAAGCATGATATATTAGTCAAACTTTGCAAGAAATGACCTTTATATAAAAGACCTTATACCACAATAGAAATATTAATAGCACCTTACATGGATGCGCCGCACTCCCCTTTGTACATTACCAGCTTTCCTCTTACTCAGTCTCAGCATCATGGGTAGCAGGAATTCTACCTCTGGTAGCCTGTCTCACATCTTCACAGCTAAATGCAATGGACAACTTTGGTCTACAATTTTGAAGAATGTTCTTGTTTTAGACATATCTAAAAAAAGGAGAAAATGTCCATTTTGTGTGTTATAAATTCATTTTTAAGGCTATGTAACTGTCTTTTCTTCTGTCTGCATGAAACTTATGTGTTTAGAAGGCATTTATATCCAACAGTTTTCTTCAAATCTCCCCTTAATCAGTAGTGCAATCATCATGATCTGTTTAGTTTACCTTAAAACCATGTAAGTTTTCTGTTCTAAAGGCATTAACTGGAACCTATTCCTTATGTGCCTTGTATCTGAACTGAAGAAGTCCTTATCTCACAGTATTGATATTCATTCTTTGTTGAATCCCATAAATCAGATTCTAGTATCTGAATATCAGTAACAGATTGCAAGCCTTTAGAACATGATCAGCTTACTGTCAGGTTTACCTAATGACAGAATAATAAAACAAGATCCTTCTTTTTTTATTTGGTTTTCTTTCTTTCTAATTTGGTTTTAATGGACAGATGCTTTATATAAGAATCAAAAACAACTGGAAAGCATTAAGGGCTGAAACTACTTTCAGCCTTTAAAAATACAGGGTATTCTAGAGAGTATTAAGGCTTTGGTAGTTATCAATCAGTGTTGTCAATAAGCATTTGAATAAATATGGCCTCTTCATATATAGTTTGATAAAGAGTACCTGTGCAAGTAATTGCCAGAAAAAGTGGACTAGCAGAAGACTTAAGAGGTTTTCTCAGTTAAAAAACAAAAAGCTCTCTAGACATCTTACAGCAGAAGCATTAAAGGCATTTTATTTGGATATGATTTTTGCATAATCCCTTTTAGGAATTCAGGTATTATTTGTTAAAATAAATTTATGTGTCCAAAATGGAAGAACTATGAGTATTCCCCTCCAAAATTTCCCTTCAGATTATAAATAATGCAGGTGTAGAGCAGTGGCACTCAGTCACACCAGCCTGACAATCATTCTTATTATAAAAGGCAAAATAAAGACATTCCACCACCATATTCAGAAGCTGTGACCTATTCAGTTTGACAGTCTGCTGTAGAAGAAATTACAGCAACACTAAATGAAAGAAGTAACAACTCATTGAGACTGATATCAGCTGTTGAGATCTTTCAACCACAGAACATTATTATATAATGCACGTAGCAAAGGGCACATGTTAGCAGAGACAGCTTTTGTAACTATTCAGTCTAATCCACAGAGTTTAAAGGCATATTCTAGCCACGGTTTCCTTTATTTAAGGTCCAGCAGCATCGAAGCAGGGTTCTCCAAGTAAGATTTCCACAAGTTAGAAAACCGGGCCATTGTAGCTCCATCAATGATGCGATGATCAGCTGACCAACTCACATTCATTATTTGTGCTTTAAATACTTCACCTTTGCCATTAAACCGAGGAAGAACCTAAATATCAGAGGAAGGACAAAACCAGGATTATTAAATTAAATACTTTTGTTAGCAAATCTGTATTTTTTTGTTCTTGCTAATTTGTTGATCTAAGTTAAAACATTTAGCTGAATTAAACAGACAGCAGTAGCACCATGCTAACAACCAAGACCTTTCCATCACTGTTTGTGCTGTGGGTTAGAATATATTGCAAGCCTGCATAATAAACAGACACAGCCTGTTTCCACCATCATGGGAATACTGAAGTAGTAAAAGCCTTTCCTCACTCAAAAGTTTCTTCCTTAATAGTCAATTGCACTGTTAGTTCTCAAAGTGGCAGTTTCTTTAATGCACCTCTTAAAAAATGCTCAGGGGGCCAATATGAACCTTTGATGCAGGAGACTTCTAATTAAACCTTTCATCTGTGCATAGTCATCTAAAAACACCACAAACTTTTCAGTCATGAGCTATGCAGTTTGTCTGCAACAAAGGCAGGCTTCATGTTCCATTTCCAGTACAGATGACCTTAGCTAACACTCACATCACTGTGATAAGGTGACTATACCTGTATCTTTCCAAGTGCTCCAATAGCTACTTCAGGAGGTAGTATCACCGGTTTGGCATAAGTGCCACCAATCTAGAAAAGAAAAAGGTGGGGATATTATTTAACAACTTTTTTAAGCAGATTGCCTCTTGAATTAATTGCTACAGATTTTGTTCTTCACATATTAAACTTCAGTAAAGTTTGCATTTCAGAGGCAGATTTCAGAAGCAGCTCTCATTTTCACTGTACTTACTGTGCCAATATTTGAAAGTGTGAATGTTCCCCCAGTGAGGTCACTTGTTCCCAGCTGGCCTGCAGAGCCCAAGGACTGGAGACGATTTAATTCCACAGCAATGTCAAACACACTGCAGACTTGAACATTTTTCACATTTGGGACAATTAAACCTTGCTCTGTGTCCATTGCAACTCCAATGTTGTGTGAAGCCTGCAGCAAGTGTCATTAACCAGATATTAATATAAGCTGTCAACATAAAATGTATTTTATGTAAAAAGCCACTTCAATCACATTTTCCTTATTTATCTTTTTAACCTGGAAAGTGCTGTACTTAGTAAGCAACTCCTGCATACAACTTTGAGGGGCGAAAAGGATGTAATTTTTTTTTAAATTAGCCTCACATCTGCAAACTGTAAATTGATGTTGACAATTTCACCTTCAGAGAATACAAAGTCCTGGAATCAGATTCACACAGAAAACATTGCACTTTGGGATGATCATATGTGTAACGAAACACAAATAGCAGATTTTAAAGAGAATGCTAACATTAAAAAAAAAGAAAAAAAATTTGGTGTGTGCATAGTCATCTAAAAACACCACGAACTTTTCAATCATGAGCTATGCAGTTTCTCTCCAACAAAGGGAGAGTCCATGTTCCATTTTCATTACAGATGACCTTAACTAACACTCACAAAACTGACATCACTTGCTTTTCATTTTTTGGAAGAAATACAAGGATTCTGAGAGATATTTATAAAAACAGCACAATAGAAGCTTGTACTGCTAAGAGCAAGTACACATCACTTAAGAAAATAGATACTTGCTGCCTGGAAGTATCAATCCAGCAGCTTGTATAAAAACCATGTAACTTTTATCAAGACTGTACTTTAATATGTAAGGGTTGAGTGTTGGAACAGTTGAACCACCGTGCCATTACTTAAAAATCGTTGTATTAGATTTGAAATGTTCTCATTTTAAAAGCTTGGCCCATATTCAGGTGAAAAATAGGAAATAAATATATTAAAATGCAACTTTGAAGCAAGTCTGAATAACGACGTGGCTCTTATCTAACAAACTACTGAGTAAGACCAACAATAAACCAAATCTAGATCTCAGAATCTGAACACACAAATTATTTTCCTGCACAACACCATAATTTGGGTTGCTATAATTAGCTCAGACATTCTGAAAAGCCCCTGTTAGACATTACTTTACACTTTCTGCTCACAACATTTATCTGTAGTTTACAAACCTTATATGTGACATTTTGACAGTTCTCATCCAAAGAAGCATTAAGAATGGGATACTGCAGCAATCCCAGAGAGGCTGCCTGTTAAATATAACAAAAGAAAACAAAATAGATTTTTATATTTTATAAGCAGAGAGCTCCATGGAAAAGAAGTAAGGGTAGGAGAGAATTTAGATTAATAACAATATGGAATGAGTGTTTAGGCAGCACTCTGAGTGCAATAGCATTACCGAAAGTTTCAGACTAAGCTGTACATTCACTGCACGAGTGCAACTGTCTGCTCTTCTGAACAATAGAAGGGACAGCAGTCAGTGACTTAAGGGATTCATTAACAATACAAAGATTATAATAAAAACATCAACAACAACAGTGATGCATTTCATGAGGTTCATTTTAAAGGAGCTCAAAAAATGCTGACAATTTCAAAAACTTGTTTTGTGTGATTCAAACACCTGGTGATGCTTACCTCCATATTAAATGATGTTGAAGGCACTCTATACTTTCCCATTAATATTTCAAAAATGTTCAGTGATAGTACATAACTCTAGCTGCAATTCCAACTGTAAATTGATTAGTGGCTCAACAAACAAAACACCAATTGGAAGTTTTCCTGTGATCCACCATAACGATCCAGATGACAGAGTGGTGCTCCAAACTTACAACAATCACTGAACAGATTTTGGCCAAACCTGTGTAAGTACTCCATGCAGAACTCTGCTGCATGCCTCACCTTTATGAAGAAAGGCATGAAGGAAAGCTTAACTCCCCGGAGTTCAGCTAGAGGTTTCAGCTCTTCTCGCAGCTGAACGAGTTGAGTCAAATCAATCTCATCAGAATAACCAAAGTGGGGGATCTTCAGGGCTGCACTCATAGTCTTTACCATGGCCTTCTGAAAACCTGTAAAATAATCATTGTCTCCTTAAACCAACAAAATGAGCTTCTGTGAAGTTATGGTGAAATTTCATCTGTTTCCATTAACCAAGTTACACAACTTACAAAAACAACATCAAAGCCAAACCATAACCAAAACAGAACAGGGGTAAAGAGCACTTACTGAGTTATTCAGTACATAGAACTCAATTTTGATGACTGTAATACTTCAGGTTATATTACTGCATCTCTCTCCTATGTATGTATGAATTTGAAATCATAATATGATAATCTGCATTACACTCTCCAGCCTCTCCAAATAAACACTGCTTGAAAGGCAGGCAAAAATCTTTAATCTTCCCCTTTTAACGTGATTTTTTGTTACCCTAGTGTCTTTCATGGCACTGTTATCCAGAACAAGTGTGAATGCTACTCACATAATAGTGCAGTATGCTATTATTAAGCACTGATAAACCCTTAAATTCACTGCACTTTGCCACTAATTGCATAACAATTCCTACCATGACAAATCCATGTTTAGAATTCCTACCTGTTTCAACATACACTTGAAGAATGAGCAAGTGCAATCTGCAGCCCAACACCATCCAACCAAAATATGAACAAGTATTTCATAAAATAATTTCAGCAGAGGTGCTTCTTATAGAGAATGTTTTCCTAAATGCTCACTTGCATAACAATAACATGACAAAAGGAATCAGCTACTCACAGAGCAGCAGTTACTGGCAGTCTACTGTGACCATGGTCTCAAGACTTTATATTTCATGATTTACCTGTTACAGGTTCAGTCTTATCTTTTCCTGAAAATGCAATGGGTCTGGAAACAGGTACAGGCATTCTGCGTGCTTTGTCCTTTGGAGCAGCTGGCACAGCCTCTGTTTTCCGCAGAGGTGGGACAATTTCAGCCTTTGGTGATGGAGGCAGAATAGCTCCTGTTTGTTTGGCCAAGTAGTTGAGTATATCTTCTTTAAGGATTCTGTTATCCTTCCCTGTCCCAACAATTTCACTCAATTTAATCTGAAAAGTACATAACAAGCAGTGACACTTTAGTTTTACAGCAACATAAAAATATCTTATATTGTGAGCTATGGTTAGAAATTATTCCCATTTCTGATCCAACGTATTTGCAGTTTTCTTTCCCTTTCTATAATTTATTAGGTATCCAACATAGTTCAAATCATCCAAAAGTCCCACTAGGGGGACTAGTATTTGGCTGCATAGTTCAAGGAGGAACTATGAATACTGTTAATCTCCTAATTACCTCACAGGATCAGTAATGCAATATTATTTTGAGAAAAGCTATTTGTCACTTAATTCTCTCCTAAAAATGCATAATGAGCTTTCAGAACCAATGGAATATTCACAGGGGAAAAAAGGCATTAGAAAAGCATGTACAACATCACCTAGTATATCCTCTGCTCTAATACAAATATGAAAAGCAAAACAAGGCGTTATTTTTATTTTTCCCTCCTACTTTCTCTGTAGAGATTTTCAGGAATCTCCTCTGACAGTGTCTGATTTTTATTCTAGAAAGGTTTTTGCAGCCTTCAGCCTAAAGCGTCCTGGCTGTGTTTTAAGCCCAGTAATTCTTTTTCTATCCACCATAATCATCAGAAAGCACAATGCTCTTCATTTTTATAACACTTTTCACACATTCAAAATGCATTTGAAAACAAGTGTTTCCTCTAGATCAGTGTTCTTCTAGTCAGACAAATGGCCATATAAAAGCTGGGTAAAATGCAGCAGGACCTTATTCAGCAAACTTACATTGTTCTCCATGGCCAGGCGACGAACTGCAGGGGTTGCTAATGTTTTGTGACCTTTTATCTCTTGGTGAGTGTGCTCTTCATGGGACATAGGAGGTGTTTCAACAACATCTTCTTCTGGGGCAACACCTGCAAATGAAAAGAAAAAAATTAACTTTACTACATTATAAGCATTTGTTAAATTCCAACCTCAACCATTCTGTGACAGCTGAAGTTTTACGATTTACTTTGAGTTAATGTGGATGGGAACACAGCTTGCTAAAGGCTGCTACTTAAGCTAAATATTCAATAGGAAATGTCTAGGAGTTTTTAAACTCTAATAAATATCACAACTTTCTCTACTGAAATTTCTTGACTCTAAAAAGGGAAAAAAAATCTTTGAAGATGTTCAGGAGGAAAAGGTAAGCTTCTCTGTCACTGATTGTTTTATGACAACAAACATAAAATATGCATGAGAAAAACAAATGGCTTACAATACCTTTTGAAGCATCAATTTCAATGTCTACCAGTGGTTTTCCAACAAAAGCAATATCATCTATGCTGTAATGGAGTTTTCTGATGACGCCATCATAACGACTGGTGATGGTAACAGAGGCTTTATCACTCTGTACCTCACAGATGCTGTCAAACTGAGACACACTGTCACCTTCCTTTATGTACCTGGGGGGACAGACACAGGCTACTGGCAAACACAGTCAGTGTAAAAACCTGTTCTGTGTATTCCTTTGGTAAGTTCAGTAATATACATCTCACAACATGGAAGTGCATTCCAGATGAGAAGACAAATTCTACATCCTGGATATGTTTGCTACATGCATTTTGCCTGACTGCCACAGAACTCTTTGTTGGATGGAATGACAACATGATTATGAATATCATTACACACTTGTTACATTTACTTTAGTAAAGCAGTTTTCCTGTCAGATTATAAAGCATCTAAAAATAAGAATGAGCCCAGCTTTATCTGAACGCAAGGAAGTTCTCAGTTTCAACTTATCAATATACGATCAATTTCAGAAAGGAAATGGATAGCAGGGAACACTGTCTTCCATGCAAAGAGAGGTATTTGTACAAAGAACAAGGCCTTTCAGCACTGCCTTCCTTCACTGTACACTTTGGTTTTGTTTAATCCATTCATCACTGGCTTTTTAGAAACAATTTAGAAGATCGAATATTTTACTAAAAGCAATAGAAAAGGGGTATAGGATAAAATGATGTGGATTCTCTAGACTAGACATATGTTTCTAAAGCTCAGTCTAAGTAAACATAACAAAAGACAGGTCTCCTGAACCCAAAAAACATTAATCACTGAAGGAAAAGCCTATATACAGGTGCATCCTTCCACTTTTCCCACTCACAAATACATCAGATTGCAAACAAACAAAATCTAAAGCTCAGTATGTACAATGATTTAAAATGTGTAAAATGAAACCTGAAGAACTTCACTAGTAACTCAGAAAATATTCTCAGATAACTCACTGATCATATAGCTAAAGCTGCTAAAGTACCTGCTGATCTCTTAGTGTATTTCCAGGAAAGCAGAGCTTACCATTCTTTTACAGTCACCTCTGTAATTCCTTCTCCAATGTCAGAAAGCTTAAACTGGACAATTTGGCCACATGAAACTTGAAACAGAGAATAAGAGAATACAGCATGTTTAATATTAAATACAAGCTACCAGACAGAAAAATCTGAATGCATCAGAAATAGTCTACACACCAGCCATATGCAAACCTCTAACATAACACTCATAAAACAACAAAATAAAAGAAATTATTTTATTATGAAAAAGATTACCAGGAGATGTTCTGAATAATCGCTGTTGATGACTAAACTTGAGGGCAGATTTGTCAAACACGCACACATATTTTGATTTTATAAAGCGAATGCTGCTGCACGATCTAACCCGATGAATGCAAACCTGGGGAGAAAAGTCTCAAGGGTTAATACAATGGACTGAGGATGTAGAGCTCATTTCATATTCCTGATGTAACACTCATACTAAAACAGTTTCATTCTAGTCTATATAAGAGAAGTTCTTATGGAAACATAATTATACTGAACACATTATTGAATATTCAATAACCTTTACATTAGCAAAAGCTTTGCTAATTTAACTTCTTTCACTAACACAACACATGGTGAGATTAAAGCCACAGTGACATAACCAATTAACAAAAATCACAACAGGATTTGGTGAGTGATTCACTGCTATTGTTTCTCTCAGGAATTAGCATAATCGAGACAGGCACACAAAAAGCACACATACTGTCAACTACACCAGACATCTGAAATATTCCTTGCTAGGATGAATGCTGGAAGGTTTCCCTAGACTGCAGGGAAAGCCAGCATATTTGTCTTCATCAGTTCTTACTCCCATCAGAGGTTGATCGGAAGTACTGATCAGAAAGGAAATTCATACCAGAAGGCCCTTGCTTTTTGGTTCCTTTATAGGAGGCAATCATCTTCAAGTAAACATCATCTCAAATCAGCTTCTATGATATTTTGTAGAACTGGCCATGAGATGGTTTTCTTTTATGGTTACAATTATATTTATCCAGAAATCAACTTAAAAGGGTCTACAGACTTTTCTGAAAGATTCTTCAGACAAAACTTTATGCTGTAAAGCCTCTTGTAATCAGTCATGATTGTGATCAATAAGCAAAGCTGGTAGTGCTTGCATTGACATAAAGAGATATTTTATTAATCTCAACACAAGTTAGTTCAGACACATTCTCATCCAGCAAAATTTATTAAATTTAATGTAATTTTGGTGTTACATTGTCTTAAGAGTGCTGTAAAATTTATAAAAATAACAGCTTCGCTGTAGATACTATCTCTAACTAATTTAGAGATATGAAAAAAATTCAGGTGCTACAATGTACCTCAAGTAGCTCAAAACTGTAAAATTTAGAAATTATCTTCTTAGAGGAGCCAGAAAACAGCACACCTGCATGGGAAAGCTCATTTTAACTTCTTGTTTAAAAAATCCTTTCAGTAATTACAGAGCATATGAAACTTCCTGTTTCTGTCCCCACACCCCAAACTGTTCAACTATTTGGTATCACATTTCACTTTCCTAAAAGTACATTATTTAACCTAGCACTGCAAGTTATATTTAATATCCCCTTTCTTTAAGGAACAAACATTTATACAACACAATCTATCATAACGGACACAAATAAGTTATATCATTTGAGTTACCTTTCAGTTGCCTGGCACTAGGATGGTACCTACTGATCTAGAATGAGTCTTTTTCTAATCCCTATAACAAGCAAACAGAAAATCTTTTCATCAGTCCTCCAAACAACTTCCCATATTCAACAATCAGGTAATGTGGCAATTTTAGGCTATGAAAAATCATATTTTAGGAATACATTTAAAGTTCTAATTAAATTACAAAACTGGTATATAACGTACAGCTCCACAATCCTATTTTCTCCTGTTTTTAATTCTGGGTTTCTTCCCAGTTGAAGGTTACACATTTACATTAAAATGTTACTGAAAAATTTGTTCAACCAGACCTTTTTGTCACAAACTTGCAAAACCCCTCCTTTCTCTTTATATGACCCTAAATGAAAAACATTCAGTATTTACCTGGGAAGATGATCACAAGGAGCACATCAAATCTCTGAACTATTTCTAAATGTGAAGTTTCACAATGATTTCCATGTGTTTTTAACCTTTGGTTACCAATGCAGGTAGTGAATTAGTAATGTCACTGCCAAAAAAAGAGACTGGTGTTGTTATTGAAGAGTGACCATGCTGTTGCATATTATATCTGTAGGAATAATTCAAAACTACTGCACTTCTAAAAATCAGATCTGTCTGGTTTCCAGTTTTGCACATTCTCTACTAAAAAGCTGGTGTGCTAGTATGTTAAAGTAGTAATACAGGACACAATCTCTTCACAGAGCAGTGTTCCTTACTAACAAGGAAAAAATTAAAATTCATTAAACAAAGAGACTGTGCTTACAATTTCAGCATTTAATCACCGTAATACCGGTGTAATGCCAAACAAGGAAATAAAAATGACACATAAAAGCCAAAATTAGCTCTACTATCCATAGCATACCCATCTACATATTTTGATGTCTGGAAAAATCTATCAGTAAACCCCAAACATAACTGCTAGTACTGAGCTTGCTAATGTGGCTACTACTACACTAAACAGCAACTTAAAGGCAATAGTGCCACAGCAGGGTAACACCTTTCCTGTGCAAGTCTCTGATGAGTGGAGTGACTCTGGCAAAAAGGAACTGAGGCCACACCAGCCTGGCTGACAGAGCCCTGGTTTGACCTGAGCCAAGAGGGGAGCTGAGTGCACTCCAGGGCAGAACTGCCTTGCCCCTCAGGTTCAGCTTTGGTTGTTTCCTTAAAAGCAAACCAAATCCAGTCTTCTGAATTACCACTGATCCTGAAAATGTATGCTGGCCTCAGACCAAAATATTTTTAAGCAGCCTGCAGAGAACTGATTACCTGATGGAATAACACTAAATTTCCAAGTCAAATCAAACAGTTCACACTCGCAGGCAATGACTTTGCATTAAAGGATACTGCCCTACTGAACTCTCTTGATTTCTGTCCCATTGAGTCATTTTAATGAACATTTCCTCACATTGGATGTATTTTGCATACATAGTCTATATTTCCAAGGATATAGTTACCTATATACTAAAGCAACATCCCTGGTAATGTGTTTCAATCCAATGTCATCCCTCAAATATCTGGCACATGTCCCAGTGTCCAGGTAACAGCCATGTCCCTATCACTTAACACAAAGGCCCCTGGCTCAGATTCAAAATGTGCTTACAGGAAACACACATGATAAACCAGGCAACTCTTTAGCTCAGCATGCACATAGATAAGATGAGCATTTTCATCTTATCAGAATCTCCCTCTGGGTTTAAGAGTAGATGGTTAGAAATACAACTTAAAAGAAAGTGCTATTTTCAATGCTCTTAATCAGTAAAATTATTTATAAATTTACAGCTGAAAACTGGATTACAAAAGTATAATTTAAAAACTCTTCATCATTATGCTTTAAAATTACAATGCAAATTATTAAGAGAAAAAACATACTAGGAACTGGGATTGATCCTTAATTTTGTTTCTAAATTTCAAAAGTTATTTCTTCTCTGCCATCCCACAAAATAGGGGTGACATAATAGGAAACCAACACTCTTCACAATAGCAAGAAGGCTATAATACAAGAAGGCAGAAGAAAGTATGAACTAAGTCTATATTCACGAAATTTTAAGAATCCCAAAAAGGCAACCAAGGAGATTCACTTCTTATGGTAAGGTATCTCAACTACTTTTCAAGTATCAAGGCTCCTGGAATTCAAAGTAATCCGTTTCCCTTTTCTGTACGCGCAGCCACACCGTCTCCGTGCAGATGCGGTATGCAAAGGGAGCTGACGAGTGGGTGGAGAAGCGGTGATGGCAGAGCAAGGCATAGGCAAAGCAATAACGGGATGACTTAGAAATGACAGCAGAGGAGGATGTCACTGGCTTGTTACAGAAAGGCACAGCTTTCTTTCACGGGCAAGGGCAGGGCACTCCGGGGGCCGCGCGGGCCATAGAGTGCCAGTGCTGGGAGTCCCCGCGCAGCGCGGGCCGGGCGGCCCCGGGCACTGCCGGGGACTCGGTCACCTGTGCGGAGCACGAGGAGCGCACGGCGGGGACGGAGCTGAGGCGCTGCCCGCCCCCGGGCACTGCCGAGGCGGCAAGTCCGCGAGCGCGTCGCGTTTGCAGAGGCGCGGTGCTCGCTGCGCGCCCGCCGGACGGCAGGAACAGAGGAACAGGGCTCGGGGATGCCGCGCGTTATTCCTCACCCCCCCGGCTGGCCGGGAGCGCCGCCGCCCGTGGGGTCCCCGCTCCCCTTACCAAGCGCCCCGCGGCTCGGCAGCTGCTCCTCAGCGCGGTCACGGCCGCCATCTTACCCCGGGCAGAGCGGCCCGGCACACACCCCCGGCACAGCCAACCGGCGGCGGCCGCGCCGCCACAGCCAACCAGGAGCGGCCGGGGGCCGCGGCCCGGGCGGTGCTCGGGGCCCACACACGCCCACGGGGGGGACCGCGAGAGCGGCCCCTGTGCGGGGGCTCCCGGACCGGAGCCGAGGGTGGCGGTGCGGGGGTGCGGCTTCCCTGGGTCGCAGTACCGGGAAGGGCAGCGCGAAGAGCCCGGCCATTCCGATAAACTTGTAATAAAGTCCCGAGCGCGCCTGTCAGACTAACACACCCGTGTCTGTTGTTCTACGTGAAAGTTGACTGTAGCCAGGTGGGGGTCGACCTCTTCTGCCCGGTGATGAGCGACAGGACATAGTCTTAAGATGCGCCAAGGGAGGTTTACGTTGAACATCAGGAAGAGTCTCTTCACAGGAAGGGTGATTAGACATTGGAACGGGCTGCCCAGGGAGGTGGTGGAGATACCAACCCTAGAGGTGTTTAAGAAAAGACTGAACGTGGTACATAGTGCCATGGTCTGGTTGACATGGTAGTGTTCGCTTATAGGCTGGGTTGGATAATCTCAGAGGTCTTTTACAACATAATTAATTCTGTGATTCTGAGGAAAACTAGCTTGAAACGAGGAGGGCAGCAGTCCGGCCGCTCTCGTCCGGCGGCAGCGCAGTGCTCTGACCTCCCAGGTGCCGCGGTTGTTACTGCTCCGGCCCTCAGCACAGGGGAAAAGCATTGCCTCCTGCGGGACGCCCGGACATGGTCAATACCGCGGGGACAATGGGGCTGCCCCTGCGCCCTGCCTGAACCCCGGGCCCGCCGGCTGCTCCTCCCCGCCGTGGAGCCGCCCCAGCGGGCGGGCAGGGAGGCGCCTCCGCTCTGCGCCTGCCCGGCACCGCCGCCCGCCCCCAGCACCGGCACCGCAGCATCCCGGGCGCGCCTCCGCCGTGAACTACTCCTGGCCCCGGGGCTGCTTCGCCGAGGGCTCGCCGTATTCAGGGCCCCGCCGGGATCCCATCGGTGCGGCTTCTGCGAGAGACACCGCTCGTCGCCGGCCATGGACGGGGACAGGGTGGAGATAGACGGCGGGATCATGGAGGGGGTGAGCGCCAGCGGGCCGCGGCTTACCTAGTCCCGGGCAGCGGTAAGGGCTGGCCGGATGGGCGGGAAGTGCCGTAGCGCCTGACGAGCGCCGTTTCTCCGTGCAGGGTGGGCAGATCCTGCGGGTGTCCACGGCGCTGAGCTGCGTGCTGGGGCTGCCGCTGCGGGTGCGCAGGATCCGCGCCGGGCGGAGTCAGCCCGGCCTCAGGTGAGACCCTTCCCGGGCGGTCCCGGGGGGCTCAGCCGGTCACTTACGGCCTGTGGGGCCCTCCCGGGCCGGGGCATAGCCGCCCAAGGCCTTGGATGCTCTCATCGGAAATATTTGTGTTCCCATTGCTTTAAAAGAGCCTTTTTTACCAGAAAATCCCGTCTATGGCTCACAAGGAGTGAGGAGGAACGCTGGGGCGTGAACCGAGCTCGGTTCCCTGGCCGGTGCTGTCAGCGCGTGTCCCGGCCCGGGCCGCAGCCGGGACAGGTGAGGGCGCGGCCCGGCCGCTGCCTCGGAAATGTTTCCACAGGCGCCAAACGGAACGGGGTTTGAAACAGGGAACACACTCATGTAATGCCTGAGCAAAACACAGCTTGCCGAGCGTACAGTGTTAAGAACAGTTAGTGCATATCCTAGTGTTGCTACAGATTATTTCCAGTGTTAAGAACAGTTGGTGTATTTCCTATTTAAATTACCCTAACAAATGGAAACAAGCATAAGGCAAGTACATAGCAAACGTGTTAACTCTCTTGTACTGCAACTGGTTCTGGCTCAGCTAGTATTGCCATCATTAGTCCACTCCATTTCTGTCCAAGCATTTATCACATGAGGACAAGTGACTGCTCTTGCATCTCATCTATCTGTCTGAACCCATTCTAGTGGAAAATATACCAGCATCCTGCTGTATGGCCATACCAGTATGGCCTGAATGCTGCTCCTTTGGCTCCTGTGAACTCAGAAATACTGTAGCAGCCAGAGTGAATTTCTGATCCTTGTCTGATCCAAAATTTGCAGTTGTAGTTTTTTAGTTGGTGTTTAGTGGTTCTTTTAATGTAACATGAGCATGTAGTCTACTTGTATGTGTCTTTAACTGTGTATTGTCACTCTCAGACCTCAGCATCTGTCCGGATTGGAGATTGTTCGAGATCTGTGTGATGGGAAGCTGAATGGTGGAGAAATTGGCTCAACAGAAATAACCTTCACTCCTGGGAAGATCAAAGGTGGAACCCACATAGCAGATACCAAAACAGCAGGGTGTGTCTTTGTACACCAGCTTCTGATAACTTTGAAATTATCACAATAGATTGGGGGAAAAAAAGAACATTTATAGTTTGGAAATGACCTAGGATATGTGCTGCCTGAGCTAGGTTATGTGACCAAAGAACCTGTAGTATAGGCAGGATATGCAGGGAGTACATGCAAAGTACCAAAGTACATGCAAAGTTTGAAAGTATGATTGATACAAAAGCTGAACACTTGGTTCATGTTGTGCAAAAAGCAGCTGTCTGTGTGTTTAAAACTTTAGATGTTATTTTCTTACGTTAATATGTTACATTAAATTAGATAAGTATCATTTATCATTATCATCAAATACATTAAATTAGATAAATATCTCACATCCTTGAGGTCTGAAATAAATGCCATACAAATAAGGTAAATTTTGACATTTTACTTACAGTCATAGTGGCACAGTATGTCGCACTAGTCTTTTGGAACTGGGAATATATTCCATCTGTGTATTAAAACTCTGCCTAAACCCAGAGTTCTGATGGCCCCTTCAGTATACTAAGATGCATAATGTTTACCTCAAACAGAACTACTAAAGATGAAATTATTGTGAAATCAAAACTTTCATATTTAGGCTTGCTAAGGACATGAAATTTTAAATTAGTATTTTTGAAGACTAGTAAGTTTATAGATAATTAAAAAAATAAAATACAGAAGTAAATGCTCTGGAAAGTCATTTGCCTTTGATATATAATGATTCTATGGTATTTTATGAATTATGAGTGTATGACATTTGAGTATCTCATGATTGCTTTTAGGAGTGTGTGTCTACTGATGCAGGTAGCAATGCCCTGCGTGCTGTTTGCTGCTTCCCCATCAGAGCTTCATTTAAAAGGTGGGACTAATGCGGAGATGGCTCCTCAGATAGACTACACAGTCATGGTAAGGAGAAATTCCTTTGCCTTGGTGCATCTTCCCTGAGTGTGTGTGCAATGTAACTGCTGTTCCTCTCTTGCTCTTACTGCAAGTCTGTTTGTGATTATGGAATTAGGCATGGGAATATAACACTGTGTATAGTGTACCGGATGTAGAGAGCAACCGATGTTTCATGGAATTGCCTGAAAAAGCAAATGGTCTCTTTGGTTTTAACTACTACAGAAAATTTCACTTAAAACATATTCTTTATTCTGGAAATGCTGTGAATTACTCTTCTTTTTTTTCCGTAAGAAAATCCTTTTACACAAAGTATGAGGAATGTCAAATAAGCTATATGGATGAGACTGGCTATCTTTTTTTTTTTGATAACTCAACTGAAATTTTTGTTTTGAGCTATTTTTTTTTCTTTTAAGATTGAATAAAATAGTGGGAAATTATCAATGGAAAATAAATGCACTCTGTGTTTTTATATGTTTATTTTTCAGGTTTTCAAGCCAATAGTCGAAAAGTTCAATTTCACATTTAATTGTGACATAAAAAGGAGGTGAGTGGTGCAGCAGACCTGGGCCTTGCTGAACCCGTGTGTGAGCAGAGGCACACACAAGGGGCTCTCAATCAACCCGAGGGATGAATTTATAATACATGAACTAATCTGCAATAGCTGCCCCTGTGTGTACTGTCACTGTATGATGAATGGAATATGATTCTTTGCTGTCTTTTTTTTCCTTGTTGAGTCTACAGCTGCTGTGTAATGTTTCCTTTTGGCTCCCCTGAGGGGAGCACATGCTGGACAGACAGTGCATTACTGAGTTTTTTCCAAGGTGCCAGTTAGGCTGGTGTTAGGAAGTTAATAAGATGTGCATTACAGAGGATTACTGTTAGAGAACCTAATGTCATTATAAGGGTTTCTGAGGCATGCATCAAGAAAATTTGTATGTACAGTAACAGGAAACATATAAATGTATAGTGAAATATATGAAGAGCCTCCTGGCCCTTTTCTTGGTTTCCTTGTGATCATTGTATTTAATTATATCCAATTACTGTTTCTAAATAGGGGCTACTATCCTCAAGGAGGTGGTGAAGTTGTAGTCCAGATGTCTCCAGTCAAAGAGCTGAGCCCAATAAACTTAACAGAACGTGGCACAGTGACAAAGATTTATGGAAGGGCATTTGTTGCTGGAGCACTGCCTATCAAAGTAAGTGCTTATCATGGTATGGTAGTGTCCAACTTTATATAGCTATATAAAATTGCATGCAATCTGCTCAGCATTCTTCTTTCTCCCATCTTTTTCAGTCTTACACAAGCTAAGCAACGTTATTAAATGGTTTCAATTATTCAGGCTGTAGAATATTATATTGGATATACCTAAAATTCATTCATTGCACAGCAGTGTAAAGCTAAAACAGGAAATGAGAACAGTATCCTCATCCTTCATAGGACTATTCAAAAGTCTTTAGTATATATTGAGGGATATCTTATATCTGATTTATGTATTCTTCATAATCATATGGATTATTTTAAATCTGAAATTAGGGTCCTTGTTCATAAATTTATGAGCACTGTAATAGGAGGAGGCCAGACTACAACAAGTTTTTCAGCCATTGCTAAGGGTATTAGAACAAGTTAAGGGTAGGCTTAGCCAAAAATAAAAAGGAGAGAAATTTTCTCCTTTATATCTCCTTCTTTCTATCCTTCCTGTCCTGAGTGCTGGGATCTCCTTAAGGATTAGGAATATATATATACAGGCTAGGAATTAGTGGAGGGAGGAAGAGGTGAAGCTGAGTTACTTTTGAAAAGATGTAGACTGCTGGTTTTGGTCTTAAAATCTCCAAAGCTATGAATGTAGCTATGATTAGATCACAGGAATGGGATAAGCTTTGTATGTCTCCATTTGCTTGCGATGTAAAATTGTAATTTTATGAATTCTCTCTTAAAATGTATTCTGTACATAATAATTGTGGGGTGGGGGTTTTGCACTTGGTTTTGGGATGGGTTATTTTTAGAATCTAATGTTTTGCGAGAGGACTCAAATCAATTCTTTATGAAGAAAAGTTCTTGAATTTCTATTGATACTCAAGTTTCTACATAGATTTCTACATACATTTCTGTAACTGTCATTTGTACCTTTATTGATAAGGTAACCAATGTTATCTTAATTTTGTAGAAAAACTTCCAGAAAAAAAATCATGTTCAGTTCTTGCTTGTAGAGGTTTATAACAATCTTTTGTTTTTCTAGTTAATAAAATAGCCCCTTTATTCAGGGAATAACTGTAATAATTAGATTTATGAGGAAAAAGTATTGCCAAATTATGTAATTAATTATTTGGTTTATGTCTTGTCTTGTTAGCTGGCAAAAGACATGTCAGCAGCAGCAGTGAGGTGCATCAGAAGAGAAATCAGAGATCTTTACATTAACATTCAGCCTGTCAGAGAACCTGATGATCAAGCTGTTGGGACTGCAAGTGGAATAATGTAAGATAAGGCCAAGCTTTCTATTGTTACCTCTAATCTTGTTGGTTAATTACCTAGATCTTGATTACATATCTAATAAATAAACTTTAATATGAGTGATTTTGTTCTTAATTTTAATTACTTTTGTTTTTCTGCTTAGCATTGTTGCAGAGACCTCAACAGGTTGTTTGTTAGCTGGGTCATCACTGGGCAAGAGAGGTAAGAATTCCATGAATTCTTTGAGACTTAACTGAATATACCAATAATAAATAGGATTCTGAAGTATCATCTGTTTAAAGCTCTGATGCTTTGAATGTTTCATTTTTAAATGTATGTTTTTAGAAATAAAGGACAGCAGAAATTAGCAGATTTAAAACATAGTAAATGGAAATTTACGAAAATTACAAAAGTGTTAGCTCTACCTTGTATCAGAATGGATACTCACTGGAAATATTTCTGAACTTTAGGAACGTAGACTTCATGTTTTACAGGTGAAGTTTTTGCTCAAGAGTGAATCTAGATTAAAATGAATAGAAGTGAAGTTGGTTTTAAATTATTTGAATCAAATGTTTTTCTGACTAAATTTGGCTAGTCTCTTTCCTCTGCTTAGGAAGTATAAACTATATATGAGTATGAGATGGGAAGGGTTTTTTTAAGCAGACATTGAGGCAAGAGCATAAGTTTTAAAGAAAATTACATTTAAAAAGTTGATAATTTCTTGGTGGGTGTTTTTTTTTTGTATTCTTAAAACTTAAAATGTAATTTTCAGCTTTCTTATTTCTCACTTAGGAAAGAATGCTGACAAGGTTGGCATTGAAGCAGCTGAGATGCTGCTTCAGAATCTTAAACATGGTGGAACTGTGGATGATTCTCTGCAAGACCAAGTAAGGTTCCTATATGTGTTTACATGAAGTAGAAGTAGCAAGAACATGCATGCACTACTTGTAAACAATGTAGGTCTGAATAGGGAAGGTGCAAGATGTCAGTTAGTAGTCTCAGAGATGTGTAGTCACATCACTAGAATTAGCAAATTATATACAGTTCTTAGGGACCACAAATGCTTTTAGCTTTGCACCAACACCCTCAAATTTTCCCTTTCTCTAACCCTCAGTAAGTATGGAAGAAAGAGGCAGGAATTTGCTTCTATTTGGCATTCCAGGTAGTGGAGTGATAACAACTCCCTCCTTACATATATAGAATGATACTGAGGGAAGGTATTAGAGAATATCTAGGACATGCTCCCAGTTATCTTGCTCCCCTAATTTCATTTGAGAATGAAGGCCCTCCACTGCCTTATCTTAGCCTGATAAGAATCTTGGGCTGGTTTAGCTGGGATGATGTTACCTCTTAGCTGTAAACACCTGGGCACACATTAATATTATGTAGTATACTAAGTATTTTGGTCTTAAACTCAGCCTACTTTTTTCAAAGCATGCAAGAACAATTGATGGGAACAAGTCACAGCCAGAGTCACTGTGTATGGGAACTGCACAGAGGTAATCATACCTTGCAGTATTCTTGCCATGATGATGTTTTTAAGTCAAATCAAAGGTTTTTAGGTGTCTGTCTGGTGAGTATGTGATCAGGAAGTGTTAGAATTAAAGTATCTCTTCCTGAGTTTCTCTCTGTATAGGTAATCTACTAATCTGAAATCTGATGTGACTGGGGAATTTTGGGGCAATACAATGGAGGAGAGCAAAGTTAAATGTAGTAACAGGAATTCAGGGCCAGGAATTTAGTAACAGGAATTCAGGGGCAAACTCCACTCTGGAAAAGTAGCCCTTCTGTAAATAGGCATCACAGTAGCAATCTCCAAACTTCGGGAGCCTTGAATCACTCTTCAAAATCAGCTTCGTGAACTTCTATGAAACTTGGAAGACAAAATTTTTATATCTACAGACATTTTGCATATTTTTGTTGAGGTTTTGTTAATCAATAAATTCCTAAAATCTGAAGAATGACTTAATTACCTTTCCCTCCATTTCAGCTGATCATTTTCATGGCACTAGCAAAGGGAGTGTCTAGAGTGAAAAGTGGACCAATTACACTTCATACTCAAACAGCTATACACTTTGCAGAGCAGCTAACAAAGGTGAGTCCAAACATTCAGGAGGTTTTACCTATCAGTTTTCTTCCCATAATGTACAGTTGTACAGTACTTGGCAATGTACAGTTCATCAGGCAGTGTGAGCTGACCTTGGATCATAGAGGACAAGCATTGAGAAAACAATTGCTATAATATTTACCTGGGAGTTTTCCTATAGAAAGTGAGCATACTCTAGTTAAAAGCTTTTAGAATGGTTGGGTACTTTTACCACCTTTATTTAAATGTTTTTTTGAATTAAACCTTTCAAAGATGTAATATGCATAAACACATGGCAATGCAATTATTGGACATCAGATATTGAATATTTAAACTGCTGCATGTGATAACTTAATTAGTGATGTATTTCTAATCCTCTTTTAGGCCAAATTTACTGTGACAAAATCAGAAGAGGAAGACACCGGTAACGATACCTACATCATTGAGTGCCAAGGAATGGGGATGATTAACCCAAACTTATAGTGTTAAAAAAAAAAAAAAAGAAAAGGCCGCAAGCTTCCAAAAGCAACACTCAACATACCTCAGTGATGTATTGCACTACACTTCATTGGATGTATAAACTGCCTGAAGAGGAGGAGCCTTCTCTCACATCAGAGTGATTTAACTTGAAGGTTGATGTCAAGCTTTTCCTTGGTATGGTGAGAATCTGTCATGTGAAAAATGAAAAATTTTTTTTTTTTTTTTTTTTTTTTACTATTAGCAGCAAAATGAGTAGCAAGAAGACAGCAAATAGAATATACTGTATGTATGCAAGAACTTCAGTTAGAAGCTTTGAACTTTACCTAAGTAGAAAATAACTATTTTAGTTCAGTATTTCTTGCCCTTCTAAAAAATGTAAGTTTTGTTCTCTGGACACCTTTATGTTATGAGGTACATGGAATAAAATGAACCATTAAATCTGTATTGCTGTTCTTCCTTAGCCATTTGCTAAATAATGAAGCAGTATCACCCTATAAAAGGCTGGTATTTATATGTTATCTAAGCAGGTTGTGCTTGGGAAAGGTGGATAAAAAATAACTTTTCAGCAGCATAGTTTCTTTTTCTCTCTACAGAGAGAAGACTCAATGCATAAGACAATTTTTAAAATCTTTTTTCTATTTTATAAAGCCTTCTCAGGCAAGCTAAATCAGCATTACACCCCATACACCAAGTATTAACTCCATGATCTGGAAGCCCATTCACAAAAAGGGTGGGAAGAAGGATCTTGGTAATTATAGGCCAGTTAGCCTGACCTCAGTACCTGGTAAAGTAATGGAACAGTTTCTACTGAGTGTCATCATGCACCACTTCCAGGACGGCCAGGGTATCAGACCAACCAGCATGGGTTTAGGAGGGGTAGGTCGTGTTTGACCAACCTGGTCTCCTTTTATAACCAAGTGACCTGCCTGGTGGATGCAGGAAAGGCTGTGGATGTTGTCTGGACTTCAGCAAGGCCTTTGACAGTGTCTCCCACAGCACACTCCTGGAAAAGCTGGAAGCCCACAGCTTGGACAGGGGCACTCTGTGCTGGGTTAAGAACTGGCTGCATGCCTGGGCCCAGAGAGCGGTGGTGAGTGGTGCTGCAGCCAAGTCAACAGTGGTGTCCCTCAGGGGTCTGTGCTGGGGCCAGTTCTGTTCAATTTTTTTTTTTTTTTTTGATGACATAGATGAGGGTATTTAGTCTTCCATCAGTAAATTTGCAGATGACACCAAGCTGGGAGTGTGTGTCAATCTGTTGGAAGATAGGAAGGCTCTGCAGAGAGACCTGGAAGGGTTGGATGGATGGGCAGAGTTCAATGAGATGGCATTTATTAAGTCCAAGGGCCAAGTCCTGCATTTTGGCCACAGTAACCCCCTGCAATGTTACAGGCTGGGGCTGGTGTGGCTGGACAGTGCCCAGGCAGAAAGGGACCTGGGGGTGCTGCTGACAGCAGCTGAGCATGAGCAGCAGTGGCCCTGGTGGCCAAGAAGGCCAATGCACCTGGCCTGGATCAGGAATGGTGTGGCCAGCAGGAGCAGGGAGGTCATTCTTCCCCTGTACTGGGCACTGGTGAGGCCACACCTGGAGTGCTGTGTCCAGCTCTGGCCCCTCAGCTCAGGAAGGACATTGAGTGCTGTGTCCAGCTCTGGCCCCTCAGTTCAGGAAGGACATTGAGTGCTGTGTCCAGCTCTGGCCCCTCAGCTCAGGAAGGACATTGAGTGCTGTGTCCAGCTCTGGCCCCTCAGCTCAGGAAGGACAGTGAGACGCTTGAGCGCGTCCAGAGGAGGCAATGAGGCCGGTGGGGTGCTTTGGAACACAAACCCTGTGAGGAATGGCTGAGGGAGCTGGGGTTGTTTAACCTGGAGAAAAGGAGACTCAGAGGTGACCTTATCACTCTCTACAGCTTCCTGAGAGGTGGCTGCAGTCAGGTGGGGTTGGTCTCTTTCTCCAGGCAGCAACTGACAGAACGAGAGGACACAATCTCAAGCTGTGCCAAGGGAAATATGGGTTGGATATTAGGAAAAAACGTTTTTTACAGAAAGAGTGATAAAGTACTGGAATGGTCTGGCCAGGGTGGTGGTGGAGTCACCATCCCTGGATGTGTTTAAAAAAAGACTGGATGTGGCACTCAATGCCATGGTTTAGTTGAGGTGTTAGGGCTGGGTGGGACTCAATGATCTTGAAGGTCTCTTCCAACCTAGTGGTTCTGTGATATGATTTTATTTTCTAGTTCCAGTTGTCCTTGTCACTTAGCAAACTAACTGAGGCTACATTTTCACTGAGGTGGTGTTCTTTTAGCAGGGAGTACTTAATTTCAGATGAGATTAGGGTGCTGCTGAACACACATATAGACAGAATATCTATGTGTATGGACATGGAGCACTGTAAATACACACAGTGTGTATGCATATAAAATCCAGGTGTGTTATCCCCTATCTGGGGATTAAGTAAAGAAGAGCTTTTACCAGGTTGGTGTTGATCATGCTAAAATAACTTTTTCTGAAGTAGAAAGAAGGTGAAAGGAAAACACAATTTGTTTTACATGCGAAGACCCCAGTCGCAGAGTTGGAATCACTTAACCAAGACTGTATAAATGCACTCTGAAAGCTTGAATTGATTTCCAAGTTTCCAAGTGCCATTGCTCTCAGATCTTTTATCCTCAGTTGTGACTATTGAACCTAACTGCTAAAGATGTAACTCGAGGTATTGTTTGCCATACTAATTAAGATAATTACTTACTTAATGCATTACTGTGCATTTCTAATACCAAGAAAAACCTTTGCTAATATCCGAAAAAGTTCACCAACTATCTACTTAACAAAATCTTTCTTCTTAAGGTTTTTCCCTTAGTGCAAAGGAATGCTATTAATTTCCAACTAATTATTTTTTCTCTAGTACTGGGAATAGTCTGAAGGGGGCAACAGACACCTGTTAAAGTATTTTTGGGACATAGACTCAACATCCTTTGAACAGCACCTCTCTGAGTTAATTGGCTGTGCTGTTAAAGATTTTCAATGTTTCCTTTTTGAAGAATTCTGAATGTATAGAAAAAGAAGTTGCTGTCTGTGCTTAACAAAAAAAGCTCTTATAAACTGCATTTGAATGGATCTTTACTTGTTTTCAGTATCAAAAAATTAATATACTTGGTTTTTAAATGTGCAGACTTTGTTACCAATAAAAGTTAAAAAATATATTTTTTAAAAAATCACTAAATAAAACAAAATTTAGTTGAACAAAAACATCCCATTCAAAAACTGAAGTGCAATTTTTATCTTCCACACATAGAAAAACATGTAAATGCTCAGCCAACACATTTAACAGAGATTAACAAACCCAGGTTACCTCTCGGTAAATGTGCAGTAAAGAACAGCTCAGCAGCCCTGACACCTCTTGCTGCTCCCTGAGCTGCGCGGGTCTGTTACAAAGAGCAGCTGTCCTTACTGACTGGCAGTCCCTGGTGGTTTCCTGGCAGGCCTGGTCAAGCACCCAGCCCTTGCTCCCTGTGACCCGACCTCGGGGGCCAGCAGTGGGCAGGGGAGAGGCTGCAGAGCTGCCCCTTCCTTGCTTGCCTTGTCCCCTGATGCCATCCCTGCTGGGCATCCTGCAGTGGAGGAAACTGGAGCTGATTTAAGGATTTACATGCACCCTTTTTCTCCTCAGGATTAGAAAAGCTTTAGATGGGAGTCATCCACAACAGGTTTCAATCCTCAGTGGGATTAAATTCCCCAAATAATCGTTATCCCCTGCTACACACATATACACACAGAATTTTGTTACCCAGGCCCAGTTCACATCCTTTCACCACATGGTAAACTCTTACCAGTAAATGTTTGTTGTAATTCCTCCTCTTTTTCTATATATCATCATTACTCTTCATTACTCTTCATTACACATATACTTGAACAAATTTTAACTGAGGTGATAAAAAACAAAATGAGTTTGGGACTACTGGTATCATTCATATTCGACCAGGTTCCTACTTTCCCTTTTCAATGGGGTTCTGCACCATAAAACTTATATCCTCCAGGCTTACATTTACCTTCAATTCACTAGATTTTAAATCTACAAGTCAAAATACGAGCTGCAGACCTTGTTACATCACACTCCTACGTTGCACATGGTGTATGTACTTAAGCTTAAATTTTACAGCATAAATAATTCTTAATGCAGTGTGTGCAAATTAGTTGTTGGTAGTTAGTGGTGTAACTTCTCTCTTTTTTAAAACATCTTGTCCCTTTTGAATATATACTGATATTTACAGGGCATTGCTTGAATCTTTTTAACTTTCATTTTTTATCCATTTACAATCACATAATTTTTAACTATAAGGTTGGATTAAGTCACTTGTGAGAATGTATTAACCTTTTGTTCAGGAAGAGATGAGACATTGCTTGCACCTGCTCCACAAATATGCACAGGGTTTTCTTATGTTAATCAGGCACATTTGAATCTTATATAAAAACTTCAGTGTGGGTGTACAGATACAACTAAGATGCTTACATTTAGTACTGCTCAAACAAGTAGTGGCAATGACTCAGAAGTTCTGTGTACCAAGGAAATGGGATAAATCCTCTCCAACTGTGTGTCTCTGGTGTACTTGCATGAGAGAGCATTGTGTCTGGATGAATGCAATGATCAGAGGCACTGCACTCAGGTATGTGGGGACTAGAGCTGCAAGACAAATAATACAGGCATTATATGCAGCCAGTACAAAACTTTCTCCAGGAAATACTGCACTCTGGTTCTGACTGAACTCTGTTCCTCTCAAAAAGGGTATTTTTGAACCTTTTCTCCTTCCGTGCCCTTAGATCGACTGGAGACTGTTCCTCTTCTGAGCCCAGGCATTTTCTGCTGGTCACAGAAACGTTAGTGACACATTCACTGTTTTCTAGCCCATGTTGGGAACACTACATCCAGTTTTGGGCCCCTCCATCCAAGGAGGACACCAGTGGTGGAGTTGGTCTGGGGCTGGAGCTCTGCGAGGAGGGGCTGAGGGAAGGGGATTTGCTCAGCCTGTGGAGGGGATGGGCTCAAACACCTACCAGCAAATGGCCAGCACCTGCACAGAGGTGAGGGAGGAGATGGAGTCAGGCCCATGGTGCATGGCAGAAGGTGAGAAACAGAAATGAGAGATGCTCAGACTGGCCAAAGCCCTGACTGACCCAGCTTGAGCTCAGGGCTCACCCTACATTGTGCAGCGGTTTTGACCAGAGTCCACCTGTGATCCCTTCCCACCTCATCCTATGATTCTAAATCCCTATCCAGCAGCTAATGATCATCCAAACATAGTGTGGAAGAATTCTCTAAAATATTCCAGCACAGGTTATCTATAACTGACAATGCTGAAATCAACCAGAGGTTAAATAAAGCACAACACTAAACAAAGGTGCATATAGGAAAAAATTGCCAACACAAATTCTTTAGAATGGGAACAATGAATAAATTTTAGAATTCGAGCTACATGTTGAATTCAAAAGAATTGACTGCAAACACAACAAATCTGTTGGTGACTGGAGAGAAGAGGAAGTAATATCAATATCTAATAATCAGGTAAAAGAGGTCAGCTAAAAAGTGCTTCCCTAATATTTGACTGCAGAAAGGTCAGTAAAGAAGGTAGAACAAGTGAGAACACAGTCCTGTGTACACTTGGGCAGAACCAGATTTTTTCTTTTAATCTCAGATTTTCTATTGCCTTGAAGACCAAAGTTCAAGGCTTAGGAAGCCTACTGATAAGTGTACTTAAAAGCTAAAAGCTCTTGTGGAGTGTGCATATGGAGAATGTCCCACTGCAAGCTGTGTGACTTTGAATTTTTGTCCCACCCAACTGTCTCTCCTTTGCCCAGGATGCTTTCTATGCAATGCTTTCCAAATCCGAAGTATTTGGAATCCCATAATGATAGGACATCTGCTAGAACAAGGAGTTTTTGAAAATCACACTTTCAGATAATAACTAAATCTTTTTCTTCACATAAAACTTTTTAGGATTAAATTTTAGACATTTTATGTCACACTATACCAGTTTTCAAAGATCCATAAAAAGAACAAATATTAGCTCAGAAAACATCTAATGTCATTCTTCTTTCTCTCCTTCCAGAGATACTTTTCTAGCTACTTAAGACTTTCATAACCCTAAATTATTCCTGTATAAAAAGACAATTTGTGAAAGGGTTTAATGATTTTTTTTAATATGGAAACCTCTCTATAAACAGAATTTTACATGCATTGCACTCTTCTAGTTTATACAAGACCAGCTGACTTGAAGTTTATCCAACTCTTGTAATCCAGAAATGCTCATAGCAGACCATTAAAAGAAAGTGATGAATAAAGCATTCACTTTTTAACAGAATGGGTTTTATACAAAATGTCTGTGCAGACTAAGACAAATTCCAGTATATTGTGTTTTAGAAACAGCAGTCAAGGCTTCATTGTAATATAACAGCAAACATTTGCTTTTAATATGATGAAACTGTGACTATGGGAATTTACATTTGTTTAAGTGAAGATGGAACTTGGGCTATAGACATAAATTAAAATGGTTATTAGATTATATCATTTGGAAAGAAAGGGAGAGTAAGCAGTGAGTCTAAACATCATTTCCATCACTTCTATTCTACCATCATCTCCCCCAAATTCTCCACAGACAACTATGATATTGAATTCTACTTTGCTGAAATGGCTTGCTAAGAAATCCTTTACAGCAAATGTTTTATTCTCACTCAATATACCTTTCAGCTATGAAGATTTACCAATTATATTGCTTTTTACAAAAGTTAGGCCTTTCTTCCCCTGCTCTGTTTTTCAAGATTCCTTAGATTTTTCTTTTCTCCCTGCTCAAGGAGACGTTAAAAGTTAGGTTCTCTATCAGCACCTCTCTCTTCTGAGCTGCAAGCACAAAGAGTCTCAGTTCACAGCAATTAAATTCAGAGAATATCCAAGTAAGTCAAAGTTGTTGCTCTGAACTGTACTGGAAAGCACTGGCCCTGACTGAACAGGGAATATCAACACGTGCTGACAAATCTCAGAGAGCTACAGTGGACTCGTCATCAGAAATGAGGATAAGCACATGGCCCCCTTATGTTTAAGTGATTTGGTGGTGTTGTATAAATATCTCTTATCAGAACAGGATTACTGGCATTCTCTCCTGTGTGGGAGAGTTCATTTTCATAATCAAATTATCTGATGCAAAACTATAAAGAAAGACTCTGTAAGCTAAGCTGAACTGTATGAACTCAAAATAGGACTTAAAAATTAATTACATTTCGTAAAGACCAGCAAATCTTGGGCCTTCTATCTATTCAAACCTTTCATCTTTTTATCCCCACATATTCCCCACATCATAGCTCTGGGCTTTGAACTTCAGCTCCTCAGTTTTACCACTGATCTTGCTACACACTGTTGAGTTCTCAGCTGAAGCATTCTTAATATTACCACTGCTGGGGTTTTTTACCTCTTTCCATTCCAAAATGTAGAAATCTCTGCTCTCAAAAGCATTTGAGAATAACTCTTAATTCTGTTTTTCTTCTTTACCTCCTTTTCAGTTCTAAAATGGAATCATTTCAAAAAGCAACTACAAAAAAATCTGTCTAAGCTGTTGATTTTGTTGAAGGGAAAGGAAAAGTCCTATGCAGCCATTTCACGGAAACATTCAAATGGGCTGATTTTTTTCAGTGTATTAATTACAGCTGGAAAAATAGTTTCAAACTTGATGGACTTCTGGAGAAGTTAACTGGTTTAGAAGTTTCTCTCTTCCAATAGGACAGAGCCTGCTGCCAGGTAAAGTTGAGAATATTTACATACCTGTATGAAGTCTTGATTCCAGAAGTGGCTCTTTGTATTTCCATTGAAGTGTACAATTGTTGCAGTGTGCTCAGCTCCTCTGAAATTGAGGATATATTTAAGTTTTCTTGCCTTTTTTTAAAATCAGTTGTAAAACCTGCACAGCTGAAGACAGATTTAATTAGTAACAATGAAATAGACTGTTTAGAATGTGTTAAGATAGTAAAAAAGCCATATACTAAACTAAAATACTTTATATATTAACCCATTGTGCTTGCAGTGAGAAATTAAGGTAACAGAATCAATGATAGCCACCTTCACAGAGGAAAAGGTCAATGTGATGGTGAACTTACTTCCTTTTAACATAGCTTGGTCAGTCAGCAAAAAAAGTTTTTAAACTCTGCTTTTAGATAGATTTGTTTGCTTCCGTCTCATAGGATGGTGACCTCCAGGACAAGATTTATGTCCTCTGACTGCAAGCCAGATTTCTGTATCCTGTTTATTATTTAATATGTGCTCTGTAAAATAAGCACAATTCAAATGCTTTGCCATTCAGTCAAGAGTTAAGCCCAAGCCCATATTTAGACAAAATTTAGGTGTTTTATCCAATGATTATTTAATGATCCTGAAACAGAACCAATGAAACTTTTTTCCATATGAACACCCCAGTCATCTTGGTTATCCTACAGGAAGAAAGGAGAGGCTCTGTCCCAGAACAAATTGGACAGCTAGTGATTGTTGCAGTTTGGAGGGAAAGGTAGTTAAATCCATTCTGGCAGAGGAAGAAGTTAACGTGGATCTTCTACTTCCTGGGAAACGCTTTAATGCACATATTGTGAAAAGAAGGAAACCCTACCATGTCTTGTTCTGACTGTTAAATGACTACTGTGGCTTTCTCATCAAAAGGCTGTTGGTCCCCCACAATACAAGATCACAAATGGAAGGGATGACATTGTTTTGAACTTATGCACATACCACTCAGGCTCAGTAGCAACCACCAAGGGTTCGGGTGGTTCCCTGCTCTGCTACTCATGGGCTGCACAGTGAGCCTGGGAGCACAAACAGAGGCTCCCACTGTCCAGGAATTTGAGTCTCAGAGCCAGCCACCACAATCTAACCTTTTTGACTTAAAACTTCTTCTCCCACATGTGAGTGCATGAAATTCAAATTTCCAGTAAATCATTAGCAAGTTGTTTCCAAGATAAAGAGAAATAAGGACAAAATTCAGCAGAAGAAAGTAAGAAAACCTCAGGAAAAAGTGCACAATTCTCCATAGGATCTCATGGCATATTACAAAATTTCTGACACTTAGAAGGTTTAAATTACCCTATTTATCTGAGCTTCTCTTTCTTTCTTTCTTTTGTTCATTCATTGTAGCATGTGAGCCTGTGAAGAAGTGAGCAATGCCCATTTCCTGCACTGCAGACTATCAGTGTCTCCATCTTGCAGACTCAGTTGCAGTTGAGCCAAGTACTTATGACAAATAGAATAATTTTTTTTAAATTGTCTTTTCCACTTCTTGGTCTTTTTTAAATTTCCTTTTCTGCTTCTATTTTTATTTTCTATGTTCTGCTTTCAAGTTAGTTTATTTCCTGTTTTATGTGCATCTCTCACCTTCTCTCCAGCTTTCTAGTTCCCTCATTTCCCTTTTCCTCCTTCTTCTCACATTCACATCTACTTAGAGAAGCATTACAATATCAAAGTATTGTTAAATGACAGAATTAGAAGTACAGTCTGGCTCCAGCTAACCTTGGTCCTTGTAAAACCACTTTACTTCCTGAAAACCACAACTGGAGATGCAGAAAACATTCAAGGACATCTCTGGAAGCCCCTCCTACAGTGTAAGTGAGCAGAGGCTCAGTTCCTGTGAATCCAGCCTCTGTCTGCAGAGACAGCTGCAGAAATGCTGGTTCATGACATCTTATGAAATAGAAGGAATACTGGATTATGGAGTTCATGGTTTTTTTTCTGCGTAAATAGAGGAGAGACACATCCTCCTACAGAGCTGGGTTGGGGTTTTCTGCATCAAACAATTTGTTATTCAAACCACATGAAACTGAGGCAAATTAGGTTTGTGCATATAATGCTGTATCTGAGCCTATGTTTATGGTCAATTCCTGGAGCCAGCTGCACCCACAGAGCCTGGAGGGATAGACTTTCATGGGAACCAGGCTATCCCCATGTCTGAGTCACTCCTCCTGGCAAGTTCTTGGCTCACCCAACTTAGATAAAGTGAGATTTAATGTGTAGGCAGCATGAATTATCTGGGAGTTCTGGCTCAAGCTAAAAAGTAAAGTCAGTCAAATACCATTCTAGCAAAAATGGATCCCCATTGTATACATGGAGATTTGTGAGGGCTTGCAATCACCTTTCAGTTCTTAGCAAAATAAGTTATTGGCCCACAGACAACAGACGTCTTTGAAAGAAGGGGGTTTTTCTTATAACACTCCTTGTTTAGGTGGCAGAATATTCTTCAGAGTATGACTAAGACTGCATTTAAACTGCTGGGAAGCTGGGATGGAAATTTCACAAAATTACTTGCATGAGATTCCTGATGTTTCCCAACTTCATCCAGGAAAAGAACAAGACTGATTTTTCCCACATAAGTGCACGACTGACCTTCAGTTAAACCAAGATATGCAATATCCACAAAAAGCCCAGAAATAAGAGATTAAAGAAAATGTGTTCAAATTTTAGAATAGTCTCTCTTCCAGCATTTTACTTTTACATATGCTTTATCTACCCTGCACTAAAATTATCACCATATGAGGAAGAGCACTCTTCTGCCTCAGCAGAAGTAATAAACAGAGCAAAACCTACTCTGGCACAGCTTTACAACTGCATGCAGAGACATTATTTCCCCCTTTAATCTTAGAAGCAAATAGTAGTAGTGTTGGTGGTGGTGACAAACCCTCAAATTTAAGTCAGGGGATGAAATAGCTGCAAGGATGGCTGACAGACCACAGTGTAGCTATGCTCCTCTGAAAATGCACTGCTGTTGGTTGACATGAATTTTGATGTTACACAGATATGTGTTAAGCAGCTGACTCTAGAGTATCATAGAAAGTTATTTCCTAAGCAATTTCTTTATGAGAAGAGACCAGGAAGACAAACAGCAACTATTTGCAGATTTATGTGCTCAGCTCATGAATTTTGACATAAGGTTTTGGGGGTTTGGGCATTTTTTGTTGTTGAGCAAGTGAGTGATAATACAAGACAGCAGGAACAAAATGTGTCCTGAACCAACTTGCTGTTTCAAAACAATGCTGGGAAGATGCTGACATACCAACATGTATCAGTCATACAGCAAAACTGCTGAAAGCAACTCAGAGCACCCATTCATCTACAGCAGTGTATCTGCTCCCTGGGTTCTGTAGCAAAAGGTCCTGGTTCCACACTGCTGGCTTTCTGCAGGGGCAGTGCACACTGAACCACCATGATGCAGCTCACAGCCCTGGGTTTGTGCTGGTGTCCTGTTGTTTCACTCAGCTGGCCTCTTGGCTAAAGCAGTTGCTGAAGAGGTGTTACATCAGTAACACAGGAAAGCACTGCAGTTCATGGGATGTGACTGAAATGGGCACAGGACTGTAATCCAGAGAGGATGTACAAGTGAGAATTTTCAAACAGGAAAGGAGCAGAAGAGGTGTTTTCTGTAACTAATACTGAACAAGAAGTGAACACTTCTCTTTTACTCAATGCTTATTTATTAAAACCAGAATATTCTGACCTTGCCGTACAGCAAAGCTTCTTAGAACTTTTTGTGGTGAGCAAATCTATGTTTTCGTGGGCTTTTGATGATATTGATGATTTCTGGATGGCTGATCCTAAATGCCATTTGTAATAAGGTGGAAAGGTATATGGCTGCAAAGCACTGCAGGGCAACTGTAGGAGAGATATAGTCCATCATCACATCTTCCTTTGTAGGGGCTGAATTCTGTATCCTGTGGGATCTCTGACAGTACCATTAATATTTACAGTACAGGTCTTCTCACTTAAAAGAATGTTAAGACAATCTTAAACTCTTTGGGAACCCAGATTTACTTGCATATGCTTTTCAATCAGGGATACTCTAAAGGAAGTCCCAAATGTGGCTATCAAATACACTGAAACTGTTCCGGGAAATGGAAAATATTTTTCAGTCAACTTAGTTGAAAAATCCAGGTCAGGTTTTACAAATATCAAAGACTTCCAGAGAGCAGCCAACTGCTTTCCACTTCCTTTCCACAGGAAGTTTTTGCTGACATGTTGAACAATGACCATTTAGATGAAATTGTTCATAAGTAGGCAATTAAAAATCACTGTTCTAGGTGCAGTAAAAGTCTCTGCTGCATGTGCTTCCATGGTTAAAAAAAGGTCAGCTAGCAGGGGTAACTGGTCACAGACACTTTCAACTGATGCAAGAGTGGAAGAGATGGCTCTGTCTTCATCCTGGTGGTCACCACCTCTGCCTTGGCTGCACTAACCTAAATAAGTGCAAGACCCTATAGCAATTTCAATTCAGGACGTGATGCAGTCAAAAATGAACCCAGAAGAAAAGAAAAAAGGGAGGGGTGGATGAGAAATTAGTTTTCTGTAAGGAGCAGACCCTTGTTTTGGCTTACTATGGGTGATTGGGACTGGAAACTATGGATATCAGCCAGACCATGCCAACTTAAGACAACAATATCCCAAAAATATTCCAATGCAAGCAATGAGATGCAGAATAATCCAAGAAACATTATAGCTCCTTTAAGGTAAGTAAGTGATGAAGGTTCATTTGGAATAGAAAGTACCACACTGCTAAGTGCTAATGAAAAGTGACACTGCCCTAAAGGTTTTAGAGAGGGTGACAGATTATTCAGAAACAAGAGGACAAAAAGGAGAAGCATTTTAAACCAACCAAAGGAAATACTCTTCACAAAGTGTCTTATTAAACTGTGCAACTCTTTTCCACAGGAAGTAATTGGGAGAGCTCTTAAAAAGGAGTCACAAAGTAACTGGAATTTTAGACTTATGACTATGTCATGGATTTGGAAGCTAGACTGAGTTTTGTGCCTGCATTTAGGCAATATATATCAGATGAAAAAGACCCTCCTTAATACTGTAGAAGCAGCTGGTCCTAAATCCTTCAGGGATGTTTCCTACATCCTTCTGTGAAATTGTGGTTGATGCTTATTTCCAAAGATCAGTGTCTGCTTGAATATTTTTCATCTGATCTTGTATGGGAATTACATTGCTCCTTATCAAAAAATAATGGTATCTCATGGAAGCCTCTGTCATGCATAGTTACAGAAAAACTTAGGCAGGGATGATCACAGGAGATCATCAGGTCTAGTGTTTCACTGAAAGCAGGGCAAACTTTACAGTTAGATTAGATTGATCATGGTATTTTCCAGTTGAGTTGCAAAAACCCCCAAGGGCAGAGGTCCTATGGGTGCTGAGATCCTGTTTTGGCTGCTGGAGCACCCTCACCATGTATTCATTGCTCACGAACAACTGGAACTTCCCTTATCACATGTTTTTGCCATAGCCCCTTGTCTTTTTACTAACACCTCTGAGAAGGGACTGGCTCTGTGTTCTCTCTAATCTCTAATGACTGGAGGGATACTGAGAAGCTTCAATCAGTCCAGAAACACACTTCTCCCTTCTAAGATGCATTTTTTTTTTTTTAACCTAGCATCATTACTTAGACATATCTGCATCTTAAAAACTTCAAATTGCAGAACAGATTAAATAGCATGGAAAAGCAGGCCTGCATTTGCCACAAAACTTCTCATACTTTGCTTTTTAAATCTGCCATCAGTGTATTTTTTAAAAAGTCATGCTTTTAACTCAGTCTATTTGTGAACTCTTGAATGTTTGGAAATATAAACTATCAAGAATTAGGTTGGTCAAGCATATTACATGAAATTTAAGGTACTTCTTTGTACAATTTGTGTTTGGGCCATAATCTCAGGGTGACCTAGAAGGTGCACTGCACTACATTCCTTTAGACTGCAGACTTCTGTCTCTTTCCATCCTGAGGATGGCTCTTTTAAGACACTAAAAAAACTTGCTTTCAAGATGTCTGTTCTTGACAGTTCAACTGCAGGAAAGATAACTGAAAAGAGGTATTCATCTTTTAAGTACAGGCAAGGATGTTAATCTGGTGGTTCAGAACTGACAGTTTTTCTTTTCAAGTGTCACAGACTTGAGCTCTGATTACACACTCTTCACAGGCTCCAACAAAAGAAGCTCTTGTTTCATCTGTGCTTCATGCTATTGGTCTATTGTTTCACATATTCATTTTGATAAATCATACAAAATGTTACCTTGAAATTAAATCTTTGTCATTAACAGTGGAAAAAATACCTATGTAAACAATCTTCTAAAAATTCTATTAGGTTTTAAAAATGTTCTACCAATTCACTAAGATTCCAAAGAATCTTATATAAAACTATAAAGACTGCTTTATAGTCTTTACCATGTTTTATTATTACTCTTAATAAAATAAGAGTAGGACATTTAACAATGCATCAGCAATTCATTAATACTCTCTGGTCCAGATTTCTACATACCAAAAAGGTTAGTCTCTCCTGTAATCCAAGTAACCTACCTCAAAATTTTTCCCAGGGTTTTTGTGGAAAGGTTTGGGAAGGCTTTCATTTTGTTTGCAAAGAACAAGAGCAGGTGTGGTGGCTAGGCTTGCTCCTGCTAGTCCTGAACATGACTGTCACAGCCATCCCCTGCTTTGTTGTACTTGAATATTAAATATCTAAGTGAGAGTTCTTCAAATGGGAAAGTAATTGATTACTCACCTGTAGTGTGTTAAATACAGTAATCAGCAATATAAATTGTATGCAGAATTACTCCTTCATAGGTCTTGAACATTCAGCTCTCCAGCTAGGTTGTGGGATCACTGCCAAATCCCTCTCTCCTGCTGTTGACAGCCTGTGGCAATGCTGTGCAGGGTTCTTCACACTACATTCCCTTGTGTCCCAGACATTATCTGGAAATCTAGATAGCTCAGTGTTGAAAGATGGCTTCAAACTTTCTCCCACTTTCTTCCATTTTGAAAAGAACACAAACCAAAACAATGCAAGTCAGAAATTTCAAAAGCTCCCAAACACACCGCCATAACTTCTCAAACTCTGCAAAGGAGTGCTTTTTCTCCTGAAAACAAGGATGCTGTGCGTGCTATAGATTTACATAATTTCAAGTGACAAAATTAACAGAAAGCAAACCCTTGCAAGTTACTAAATGCAGTGAAGAAAACTAAATGCAGTGAGTCAGAACTCAGGAAACTCCTGAGCTTCAAAGCATCTGGAGGCTGGGAGTGCATTTAGAGAGCATATTACCATGTTTGTTGATTTTACAGCATTTTTTAGGCATTCAGATTTATCTGCTGCTGGTTAAAAACCTTGGCTTGACATAGTGTTTTTAAGGTTTTAAAGGTCATTCTTATGCTCTATGTAAGAAAATACATAATTTCCCTTTCATTGAGTCTTTCTACAATTATCTTGTTACCTTCTTAATTTGGTCTCATTCAAAAATTATGCATATGCATCCACAAAAGACTGCAGAAACCTTGTGGATGATTCAGCAGTAATCTCATACAGAATTTATCTGCTCTTCTCTATTAAATCAAGCCCAAGGCTAAATAGGTGCCTTGATCATAACCCTACTCACCTGTCTCTCATTTTTGCAGTAAGAAGACTTAGTTAATTAAAAAGCACAACAGCTTTTATAAACTAGATTTTCATGTTGAAGAAGTGAATATTAGAGGTTTATACCTTCTCATTTTATTGAATTAACAGTGAACTAGGCACAGGAAGGAAAACAGCCCACAGGTAAAGTGTGCTCTTCAACTGCTTGCTACCACAGACACTACTAAACAGCAAACAAGAGAGAGAAAAATTAAATTGTGACAAAACGTTTATACATACAATAAAATAAATGGGATATTTCAGTACATTTGTGTTTTGAACACAGAATTTCAGCCTAAGAATTTGTCTTTAGATGTAGAAATACATTTTCCTGCATTCTATTAATTTCTTTATCTGCTTCTACAGATACACCACTTTTTTGGCTGTCAGACAAAGCAAGCAGAACCTGACTCTGCCATGTTCCTGCTTTTTACTTCCCCTCAGACAGCTTGGGAAAAGTGACTTATGCCAACATTGTCACAGTTTCTCAAAAGAAGTGATCTTTAATCAATACAAACAAAATCTTGCTATCTGCTCCATGCCTGCTCTGTTATCAGCACCAAGACCATTGTGATTATGAACTAGAACAAAAGCCTCGACAACGTGGTGCTAGAACTTCACTTTGTTTGTATGAAGGAAATTTTCTTTCCTTTTTCCCAGAGCTTATCTACAAAACCTAAATTAGCTCACTGAAATATTTATTTCTACATGGTTTTCGGATATGAGTGCCTGAATGATTATTCAACAGTGAAGAATCATGCTGTCTTACCTCACTCAGCTGTTTGGATGCTTGGGTATAAATGAAGGAAGAAAATATTCAATTTTAGTTGAATGGGAAATCAACAGAAAAAATAGTAGATATATTTTCAATGTCATTTTAAAAACAGAAGGCAGTTGTGTTTTAACTCTATATGTATTCCTGATATTGAAACAAGCAAATGAATGCACCATTTGTGGTAATATTTTGTTGTTTGAGCCCATTAGCTGAAAGTCAAGTAAATATCACAGCCCTATTTTCTGAGGTTCTCTATGCAGCTTCATGTTAGCAGTGTTGCCAAATGGTCAAGTGCAGTTTTCTGCCCTGTACACCAAGTGCCTGGAAAAGTAAAAAGTTAGTTTAATCTATCAGGTTTGACTAGCAAAGAGGCTCTGTGGCTCAACTGGTAGCAGTGTCTCAAAGTTACATCACTAAAAACTGAGAGTCTCCATCGCTGGAAATCTCCAACAAATATGAAAGAACAACATGAAATATAGCAGTTGGAAATATGTGGGAGTGTTCAAGACATGACATCTGTGTTGGAACATCATATGCCACCATTTCTTTCAGCTGCTGAGAGCAGATGTCCCATATCTGCCTCTCAATCAAAAGGAAAGGAAAAATATTTAAGAGAAAAAACCCAGCAGCATTAGGACAGAACATTTTTTACAGTTTTTACAATACTGCACAGCAAAGAGGATCAAAGTCAAATGATCTTATTTTCCTCATATGCTCCTGTCTCTTTTAACACATATGGATATATAGTGTTTATTACTGCAATTAAAAAAAAAGGAAAGTAGTTGTTGTTCTCTTTCAAGTCACATAAGCACCGAGCCCCAGACCTCCTATCACATCTATTTATAAAATATATATTTGACTTTTGAAGAAATAAATCTTTGGATTTAAATGTCCCAGTTTCTTCACATCACAAAAAGTAAAAGGTGCCTTTAAGGGGTAAATTTTCAACCTGTCAAAAAAGTGTTCCTCTTGTTTCATTTGCAATGAACCATAAACACAGCAGAACCACTGAGAGGAACCAAGGACCTCATAAACAAGGGGAACTTCCCAGCCCTATATCTCACAGCTGCACATTTGGCCATTCCGTGTACTTCAGCAGCACCAGAAGGACTCCTCATGTGAGAAGGGTAGAGGGAGAGGCAGGAGATTCCCTGCTTTTGTACCTGGCAGGTACCCAGCTGTTTGGAACAAAAACACTTCTAAGATGCCTGGGAGCTAACAGCAAAGCACATCACTCTTTACACAAGCATTTCCATATTTCTGGTAACATAACTTGCACTGCTTTGGTGACAGGATATGTAGCATGTGGATCCCACAAGATTGTGAGGCTTAAAGACTGTTGAGCTGCACAACAGACAATGGAACAAGAGAGGGAGTTTCCCTGATATAACCACTTCTCTCACTTCCTTCTTAAATGTCAAGTGGCCTTCAAACTGAGTATAGTGTCAAAAACTCTGTCAGGTTTTGATTGCTAAGTTGAAGGGTCTAGGTAAAATTCAGATTGGTTGGTTTGACAAAGTTTTCTTGTCTCATGCTAAAGGTATGTGTAGTGCTGGAGTGCATTTAGAGGAAACTACAAGGATTGTTTACTGCTGTAGAAAAGGCCTGATAAATGTAGGCTTCCAACAGCCCTACATCTTTAGTTTATCAAAGAAATAAGAGATGACTTGATTATAGCATGCAATTATCATTTGGGGAGAATAGTGTAAAAGGACAGAAAAATTGGATTAGGAAGTGGGCCATGTATGCATGAGAGGAAGGGCACCACTAATAAACAAGGACAGTTGCATACTCCCTGTTTGTGAGGAACTTCCAAATCAGATCCCTTCCAGGGGAACATGCTTTGCTTAAAGAAGTTATGTGGTCCAGCACAGCAGCAAGTCCATGAAGCTGAATGGCCTGGCCCATTCAGAGACACCAAATCATCATTTGGCCTTAAATATCCTGACCCACTAGTCCCTGACAACAGAAGGAGCCTGCCTCTTCAAATATATAAGGCCACCACTGTTATCTCCAGCAGATAACAGCATCTCTCATATGGGATACATTAACTGTCCCCTTCAGTATACCTAAAAATTTATTTGAAAGCATTCTTGGAGATATTTCAAATATGTATCTTTTCCTGTTTGAGCTTTACATTAAAGGATACATCCTGAACTGACTTCAGGGACTGAGATTTTGCAAGCTTCTGTTGAAATCCAGACTCATTGCCCTGTGGTATTTTTGGGCTAAACTCCTGAAGAGGAAAAGACAAAGCTATGCTTGGGCACAGATCAGACAGGGGAAAATGCAAATCTCTAACCTGTGAAGTGACTCTATAGAGAAAACCTGAGAGGACCTGTCACAGCTCTTTGCTTTACAGATCACTTTCTTGATCATAAAGACAGGCCCCGTGGCAGGGATTCTTACCTAGACCTCCAGGCAGCTCTGAAACCACTTGCTGGGCTGGAGCTGCTGTTCATGATTTTTTGCCATGGCAGAGGCTCTGCAAGTTGCTTGATGAGAAACTGTGTAAGCAGAAGCAATATTCCTTCTGTAATTTTGAATAAAAAGAGAAGTTATTTGACTGTGAACTTTCAGCCTCCATTGGACAAGCTTGTACTGATACCATTGAGGTCTCTGGAAAATACCGAGAATCAGACAGTAGGGCAGGAAATCCCCTGGCAAGATCCTTTGTGATTTCACTGCTAGGAAGCTCACTGCTCACATAAGAGCAACCTCTCCTAAAATGGGCACTAGTTCAATCTATTCACTTAATGTTTCTGGGGAAAAGCTGGCTCTGTTGAAATCAAGGGGCAATTCCTATTGACTTAAGTCACTTAATACCTTAATGGAGGTCCTGAGAGGGCAGATAAGCCACATGGACATCAGCATCTGTATCAGAAATACTGACAAAACCAACAGCTGAAAGAATACTGGAAACTGTGGAGGAATTTCCAGTAAAGACTACTCAAGCACCAAAGCACTGTTGCACAATGGCTCCTATTTTTCTCCCACCCATCTTTCATTTTTTCAGTCCACAGGAGAGGGAAAAACAACACAGGGACTTTTATGCCCCTTCTGCAAGGTCTGGCCCAAGGCTGCTCAGAGGAGGCATAGGAAGGCAAGGCATACCTTGGTGGGTCTCACCAGTAACCCACCAACCCCAGCATGTCTCCAGCAATGAAAGACACTATTGCAGGATATCATACACTGCCCACTTTCTCTGGTATATATCCTAAGGATTGCTCAGCATCAATGGCCATTGAATTAGGGATGTTGTACAGTACATTTCTGTCTACCCCCTTTTGTTTTTATGGACCTTTAGTCCATTATTTTTTCCATTCTGCTTTTGAACCAGTTGATGCTGTTATCCCCCTGACCCTTCTGCAGCAGCTTCCAGTAGATTAACATTCACCCTGTAAAAAAGTACTGTTCTATTTTTCTTGTTAAACCACTTTCTCCTTAGTTTGCATATCCTGTAGTTCTGGAATTGTGTAATTCAGCAAACAGTTCTGCATCTGTTGTTTGCTCTCAACTGCCTTCACAATTTGGAAAACATCAGTCAGAGCCCCTCCTCCTTCAGCATTCTCTCTTCAAACTGGAAAGTCCCAGGCATTTTCATTTACCCTGTTTTTCAGTCCTCCTTCTCTATATCTTTCCCAGCCATCCTTCCTGCAATACAGACACCAGAACCTCACTGATTAGCCAAAATCTGTGTGCACCAAAGTTTTGCACAGTGGAAAAAATCATGCTTTCTGGTTTATTCGCAAGACAGCACTGAGACAGGCCTGACATTATTCTGAATAAATATGCCTGGCACCACCTCCAAGAAATTTATGTCATGGGCCTGTCAAAGCTCTCCTCCTCCTCTGTCTTCAATCTTTTCTTCACCCTCCTACTGCATGCTCACATTCCTCCAAGCCAAGTCCACACTGCTCTCCCATTTTTCTGCTACACCCCCTCTTTTCAAGCCTCCCTTTCCAATCTAGATAGACATCCTGCATGAACTGATTTACCATGCACAAAACACTGCTGAACACACTATGAAAAAGTATGGGAGATGTGCACCACTGCCTCATCCCAGAGCTGGCACCCGCACTTGCATTGCTGCTGGCAGCAGATGTTACCATGTGTATATATAAGTTGTATATATAAAGTTGTTACCACGTGTATATATGTATAAAGACATATTCTTTTCACATATCTTTGCTTGAGCTTCTTGTGTGCAAGTTCGGAGGGGCCAGCCACACCTTCTTGTGCCTAGCACAGTGGATCAGGCCACAGTGCATCAGGATGCATTTCAACATCTCAGCCACAGAGCCTGCACCTCCCACAACTTTGCCTTCTATGCTGAATATCAGCACCAGATGAGTCAAAGCACCACTGCTAGTCAGGAGAAGGGAGGTAAGGAGGAATACTATCAAATTCTACCTCTCCTTCCCTCCAGTTTTGCTTCTGCACTGGAAGTCCACTATTTGCACAGCCATTTTGCCACCACTGGAAAGTGTGTGGTGAAAAAGGCACTAACCAGAGTGAAGCATGCAGACATCAGTTCTCTGCTAAAAAGAAAATTGTCAAGCACATGGTTTAGATTTCCACAGTGAGAAGTTTGGGAAAGGCATTTCTTCAGGAAACAGCTCACCCACCATTGCCAAGGTGCACGAATTTTGCCTGTGCCCTCTGCCTATGCCTTGAGGTTGCTGCTGGCCTTGCTTGTGCCTCTCCCATGACACCCACAACTGCTGCTGCCAAGCACAATTTCCTTCCACAGCAATGTGTATTCTGGCATAATCTTAAACAGGCATCACTAGGGGGATTTAGTCAAAGAAATCTACTGGCAGTTTTATTTTGCAGTAGGAATCTGTAAAGATTATTTACAATCCACTTACATTTTACAAGAAGGATCTGATTTGGCTCATCACAAAATAACAGAATTCTGACATTGATCTGAGAACGATTGAAGCAGGCAAGAATACCTTAGCAGTCCTAGAATTTACTAGATTATAACCCCAAACATTTTTTGAATAATATTTAAAATAAAATGTTTCACAAATGAGCCTCAAAGACTTAAATTAGTTTAAATTTGTTAAAAATGCATAGCCCAGTGATTGTGTAACTTCATTGAAGGTACAGAGTTTATGGTAATATCAGTGAAAAGAGAACATTTTCCAAACATTATCAAAACCAGACAAATTATATAAAAAAACATTCATGCTGCAGAGTAATACAAAATAAAAATCACCTGATCAGCTCAAGCAATATTGATTTATATCTTTGAATTAACAAAACTTCTCTGTACAGTTGCAAGAAGACTTCAGTTTTACAAACTGATATTTAGTTGAACATGTTTATAACACAAATTATACACTATGTACAAACCTAGTTCTCCATAGAACTCTTTGTTCAGAATGCTTCAACACAGAAGTGATTTACCAATTTCTAGGTCAGGATTCTAGCTCTTCCTTTAATTTAAATACCAAAACACTTATCAAAACATGAAAATAAGCCCATTTGCTATCACATGGTGCTGTTCTTAAGTCACTTGTTTGTTACCATATGTTACAGAAGAGTAGAACCAGTCACAGCAATAAATAAATGTGCTTATTATCAACTAAAGATTTATATTCACATGATCAAACTTTCAACCTGAGTGCTTTTACAAGACTGTAGGATCCATTGATCTTTGCCTGTCTCGACACGTAGATCAAAATTGCAGCTGCAGGTACCGCTACTGCTGCTACAGATGAGAATGCAATAATCAGTGGTATCATCTGATCTGGTTCTTCCAACCTTGCTGAAAATGGAGAAAAAAGCAGTGTAAATATTGTCTGAAGCAGATATACATGCATCACTGTAAAAGCAGTGTTAATAATGACCTTAATTTGGAACATATTTCTGTTTTCATGCACAAAGCATACTTTTTGTGTTTTCCTTACATTTTTTTTCTTTTGTAACTTCATACTACATACTTTAAGTCCTAGCCACTATCTTGGTCTTCGATTTGCTATGCAAGTTCAAACCTATCATCTACAATGGAGAATACTGTGGAATTCACAAAGAATATGAGAGGAATACCACATATTCCATGTACCATATACCACCCAGGAAACATTTGGGTACATTTCAACCTCCTGAAATTCATCCTTCAAGGGGAAGACCATGTTTTAAAAGCTCAATATTTAGATTTTTTTGTGAAACACAACCTTCTCTGGATTAGTCTCACTGTCCATGCATGTGGACAGAAATGCAGCTGAGAATCACCTTTTTGTGGCCCTACCCTTAAAGCTACTACACCAGCTCAGGTAAGAGAGACAATAACAGCCACACTGAAAGGAGGCTAAAATACAGCATATTCTGACTATATTCTGTTTGGTTTGATTTTGGGTGAGGGTTTTTTTTAGGTTAACCACAGTACTGTCATGCAAAGATCAGCAATGAACTAGTTGTGCTCATCTCAACACAGATTTCATTAAAAAGTACCCAGCTACCTACAACAGCTCTCTCAATAAGGTTCTTCCAACCTTACTGAAAATACGAAGGATATATATGCTAGTATAATTTTTAGTGACACTGCAGAGTATAAAGTTTCCATTCACTGATGGCAGAATAATTTCTCCTGATGGGCTTTTTTCAGGACCATCTCTGAGGATGTATGTGCTACATGTAACAGTGATATTTTCTACTACTTTAACATTTTCTGATGGATATACTATATTTTGGAGAGGAACTGAAAAGAAATGCAAGGTAGGATTTAGCAATAAACAGAAGCAAAACTCATGAGGCATCAGCAGCTTTTAAATGCAAAATACTAATCCAGTTAATGGGCCCACTGTAGTAGTTGAGCACATAGCTTTAGATGCTGTTCTGTCACCAGCTATCCTTCACCACTGAAGCCAAGAGCAGCTGACAAAAAGAACATATTATCAATTGATAGAGTATGTTGTATACTTTTACATTATATGGAGCCTCCTTTTATTTTTTTTTTTGTTTCAAATTTACTCTGTTTGGTTGAGTTCATGAAAGGGCACAGACCAACAAACCCAGAGGCTGATGCCCTCTTTCAATGCACACACTTTCAAAGATGAGAAATAGAAAAGACAAAGGAAGGAGTCCTAGAATTGTATTTCTTTTTCCACAATGTTCTGCAATTTTATATCCTGTTCTCAAAAGATGAAGCGGAAATACAAAAAAAATTTGAAGCAGCAATTATTTTATGCTTCTGCTATTTTGGACACAAGTTTTCATTACCATTAAGACCCTACCACTTATGACAAGAACCTTGCACTTATGACATGTGCAACTCATGTCAGTTTTTTAAGACCATTAATTCTTAATGAAACTGAAGATGTCAGTCTGTGTAAAACAGCTTCTAATATGAACTCTACACAGCAGTTATATTAACTAACCTTTGACATAAGTACTATGTGCTGACACTGCTCCCCCAGTTCATTAATGGTATGTGTGTGCATTTTCCTGCATCCCTTAACCAAGCCCTGTCTGTGGTATATTTGCTGTCTACTATTTCAAGGGTTGTGAACCCATCACCAACTTTCTTTTACAGACTACTCTTAAGAGATGTAACATCTGCAGATATGTGAGGAATGGTAACACTTTGTCCTTATTTTGCTCTGCTTGAAGGGGAAATCAAAAGTGTATTTTTTGGTGCAGCTATAAAAATAGTAAAGAACAGGGAAGAGAGCTGAATTGGTGGCAGAAGTGATCCCTAAGCAAGACACTGTTGCTATGCAATAGGCAGAAGCAGCAGAGCTAAAGCAGAGAAGTCTGATTACTATTGAAAATGAAACTTTGCTATCATTCCATCTAAGTTGAGGAATCAGCAATTCTTGTAGTTTAAATGCAACTTGTGAGAGCAGGAAACAGAGTTGTAGCTTAGGGAAGAGCAAGGAGCTGTAGTACAGTGCTTCCACAGAGCAGCTTCAGCATGTACTGCCTCCTTGAATATTTCCTATGCAGATGTCCACTGATAACTGCATATTGAAAGGATATTTTCTTCCAGGCACTGCATATCTTCTTTACCTCATGCATACATTAGTCAGTTGGAAGGAGTGATGGAAGCGCAGCTGACTTAACTTTTCATAAGCTATCTGTACTAAGACAGACTTCATGCTTCGTTGTTTAAAGCTTCCTAAATCACTTAGTTACATTAAGGCCACCTCTTAACTCCACTGACATCAAAGACACAATTACCTCATTCTTCACAAAGAAGATCTGGACCTAAAATACATAGACAAAAAAAGCTTGTTTTCTGTCTTGTTCTACGAACCTTGAATATATAATTCCACAGCTTTTTCTTCCTTGCCAAATTGATTATAAGCTTCACATTCATAAAGCCCCAGATCTTGACTTTTCAAGTTCTGTATAGTTAAAGTTGCATTTTTAGAAATTTTCTCAGACTCCCCTGTGGCCTTCTTTTTCTTCCAGGAGACCACAGGAGCTGGATTACCAGAACTTGTACATTTCATTGTCACAGTTTCTCCTTCTTTAAGAGCAGCAGTAGGGATAACAGTGATCATCGTATTCTTTGGTCCATCTGAAAGGAAGAGTCCTGCAGTTAATCATCATTGGATTTTTTAGAGATGGATCCAACATATCCTACTGGATACTAGATTGCCACCCTCCCAAAGCTACCTTCTTTTTCACTCTCAAAACAAAAGTAAAGCACACAGTATCAGAATTTCCATACAAACCCTCCATAGCCTAAACATTCTAACCAAATACTTCTAACCATGTAGATCCGTTTCTCATTCAGATCTGTACTAAAGACTGTCATCACATTAAAGATTTTGTGACTTTGTTTTCTTCATCAACACTTCTCCTTTGTTAGGGAAAAGCAGAGGACTATTATGATTTTTTGTTCTCACAGGGTTTTGTTTAATTTGATGGTTATATTTACCACTGAAGAACGAACTAATTATTTTTAAATGACTGGGAAAACTTTACACATACTTACATTTCACATTAAGTGTGATTTCACTTTTTGTTTTCCCAAACTTATTTTCTGCTACACATTCATAGTCTCCTCCATTTTGGAACATCACAGATGGAATAAGAATACTCCTGGCACTGTAAGGCCCCATGTTTGCATTGTCAGATTTTCTTCTTAAAATAATCTTGGGAGGAGGGTTACTTTCAGCAGAACATTGTATGGAAACATTTTCTCCTTCTTGAACTGTTGTAGAAGGTTCAATGGAGAGTTTTGTAATGAATGGAGCACCTGAATGACAAAAGAAAAGACTCTGTCTAAGACCTTTGGCTCTGTCAAAACAGTAGCAATCAATCAATCATAAAATATTACAACAACAATAATATTATGATGTCCAAAACAGTTTTACCATTAAACATCTATTAATTTTATTACTAATGACTAAAACTACTAGCTCAAAGAAGGAGACTGTGTTGTCCCTGTGAAACTGGTACACACATTATATTTCGAGGACATAACAGTGTCTGTCCCCCCACCACTTTCTCAGATTCTTTTATGACTTTTAGTGTTGCATTGTGGGAAATGTATAGAAGTGTGCACGTACAACAGCAGAACAGAGAGGATTAGCTGAAAATTAATATAGAAATAAAAAGTACACCCCGTGAGGAGCAGCCTTAAATTGGAGCTGAATCCTGAATATGTAACAAAGAAGGCCCCATATTTTCCTGATTTTCAGTGTTTCAGTATCCTCTAACACAACAGAGATCAGCCAGTTAGGTACTGGAATAATACAAGTGAAACTCAAGAAGAGTTTTACCTTGTATAATAATGTCCACAGTTGCTTTCTCTGTTTTATTAGTTACCAGATTAATTACTTCACAGATGTACAGTCCTGAATCATTGAAATGGACATGGGGAATAGAAAGAACATTGTTTTTTATCAGATGCTGAATGCTTTCTTCAGCCAAATATTTACTCCAAACTATTTGTGCTGGTGGGTTACTGTGAGTCACACAAGTGAGGTTCAGAGAGTCTCCTTCCATTGGCGAGCTGCCTGGAGAGGCAGTAATGACAGTGTTTTGTGGACCAACTGTAAGAGAACAAAAGGAAGACAGGGTCAGTATGTAAATGAAGAATGACATGCACATCTCTCACACTAGCTTTTCTAGAGGTACACGTCACAGAATACCAAGACAAAAATGAATAATGAGTATCCTGGTAGCACAATGGAACAATTTTTCCAGACTCACTAAGATGTTTTGCTTGCAGTTTTGAAAGCTAACTAGCTGAAGCCCTCATACAAAAATACTTACAATTTGCATTAAGTTTCTGAGAAGATGTTCTTTCTTTGGGTTCGAAATCCATGTCAGCAACTGATAACCTGGCCACACATGTAATCTCTTTCCCAATATCTTCAGCCGTGGGATAAAATGTATCTGTCACAATTTTGGTCTCTGTATTTGTGCTGTCATCTTCAAAAAAACGTTTCTCCTGAAGAACATGTTCATCTTTCTTTAGGACAACTTCCAGGTGATCAGAAGGGTACACATCAGGAATTTTACAGATGACAGTGGCTGGTTCTCCAGCAACTAAGGATGGGCTGATCTCAATGATAGGATCACTGGGGAAAGCTAAAAGAAAAAATCAATTTCTTAGACTAGCAGAGATGAGCAGTAGGATTAACATAAGAACAAGATCCAGACACCAAATATCTTGAGTTTATATGACATTCTATCAACATTATTACAAGACTCTTCATCTGAAGACCTACAGTTCATATATTAACAGGAATTTTATCTGTGTTATTGCTGAAACATGATCACAAAAGATCTAGTAACATTCAGCATGGCATCTAAGCAGATATAGCTGCCTAACTATAGGCAGTCGGAGCAATCCATACACTAGTGCTATCCTGGTTTTTGTGCTGGTAGGTTTAGACATCTGAATTACTCCGCTGCAAACTACAAAGGCTTGGATTTTTTCTCCCCCAGCTCTGGGAATGCACACAGGCAGTGTATTTTTTGTCTTCCAAGAATTATCCCAAATAAGAATAAATAATACTAGTACATACAACCTTCAATGCAGAAAGCTAAGCAGAAAGGGGCTAAGAAAGTGTCTTGAAGACACATATGTGAAGACACATAAAAGAATCTTAAAAGGAAGTATATGTTGAGCTATAACAGACTCATTACCCTAGAATGAAAAGTTAACTTATATCTAAAACAATTATTGAGTTTTCTATTAACATGTACTTAAAAGAGAATTTTACTGTTTTACTTACAGTAAAGTTCAACTTTTACACTCTTCTCCTTTTTCTCTCTCTCATCACATATGACAGTACAAAGATAAGAATGAGAATTCACAATGCTAACTGGATTCATAGTCAATGTAGAATGTGTCCTGTGGTTGCTGACTTTTCCTCCAAGAGGGCTGTCCATCTGTGTTCTCCAGGAAAAACTAGGTGATGCACAGCCAGTAGTATTGCATGTGAGTATGAGTGTGCCTCCAATCTGTGCCACAGTTCTCTCAGCAGGTATAATTTCCATTTCAAAAGCTTTAACTGCAAAAGGGAAAACACACATCAATTAAGCAGCTTTCCTAACTTTTATCTTCCTATTTTTCTCATGTTCTACTGTGACATAAGGTCTTTATGCTTCTTTATGGTTGTGTGGAAGTTAAACTAATAAAGCTCGTACAGTGGTTTACATATTCAAAACACCCCATAAACATTGCTATTTTTTTCAAAAACAATACAGACTCAGATGACTAACAGACAGTTTTCATGTATAAAATGGCATAAACCAAAGTTAAATAAATGCATTGGCACAATATAACTTTTTTTTTTTTTGTCAGGTGAATCTGGTTCCAAAACTTTGTAACATTTGAGGGGAGAGATAGCAGGTAGATAGCAAAGACAACAGCAGAAATACTTTCAACAGGACATTTAGTACCAAACTTGCCTGATACTGTCAGGAATGACAGTAAAAAATCAAGCATGCAGTAATATGCTGCAGTTGTCTCCTAGACTGTCTTTTAGCAAACTCAATAGGAAAACGACTGAGTCATTGCAGAGCACAGAAAAGCTCAAAGTAAATGTCACAAAAGCTTCCTGACATTTTGACAGAGCTACTTAATTGACAGTTGTATTCACTGAAAGAAAAGGTAACTGGAGAAAAGAGAAATAAAGATCTAAAAGTAAATTTTAGGTCATTTTACACTTAACAAAGTTAAAACAAGTAAAACAAGAACCTCCGACTCCCATCTTCCCCAACTTACCAGTCATTAACACACACAAAACAACTAGAACAGCCTGGCTTGTTCTTCCCATCTCTTTAAATATTTGTAATTGCTGTTACTGGGTAAAGAAAGTAAATTCAAAAGTTTACTTTCTCTTTTCTGTGAAGAAGCACTGTGAAAACTTTCTGCTCTGCAGCAGCTTATTACAAGAGCTCCAGCGTGCTCTTTATAAAGGCTCTCAAGGAGAGTGGGAAATCCCTGAAGGGGAAATCCAGAGCAGGAAGAGACCCACACCGGGCGGTGGCCGTTGGCTCAGCGCCCTCTGCTGCTTTTGTGAAAGCCCAAGAAAATAAATAGTACCTCTTGTAAATGCAGTGCCTACATTTGGAAAAATCTGTTTCAGATCTGGTCCTGCAAGCGACTGATAAAATGAAAGAATGAGCATAAGTCCAAGTAATTGAATGCAACTATATCTCTGATGAAAAAGTTTTGCTTTTAACGAAAATATTTTTGTGGGACTGAGTCTTCAAAACTCTTCTAACAATGCTCAGTTCTGTAAATAACAGAGTGTGACTCAGTATTTCCTTTAAAAACTGTGCTACCAGCTTAACAGGTGTTGTTACTAATTTTCCTAAGTATTTTTTATCTCTAAAATTGAAGAAATACATCAGATAACAGAAGTCCAGAGATCTGAGTTCAGCAGCTTGAATCAGGCTCATACTGTTCAAACTAATGGAATGAACTAATATTCCCAATGCCACTTTGCAGAGGATATACAAATCCAGTTTGGAATATTTCTGAGGACAGCTCTTACTGGCTAATATGGCAGTGATGTTAGGAGTAAGAAAGTAAAATAACATTTTCAGTGTTTAATTTTCAGTTGGAAAATGCTGTGAATGCAAAGAATGGATAAAGGTTTCTAAATTTCAGTTGTTTATTTATTTAACTACTTCCATAATTTAGGTACTACAGCAGTATCTGGACAGACTGGATAAATTTGCTGAGGCCAACTGGATGAGGTTCAATATGGTGAAGGGCCAGGTCCTGCTCTCACAACAACCCCTGCAGCACTGCAGGCTTGGGAAGTGTCTGGAAAGCTGCCCAGGGCAAAAGGACCTGGTGTGCTGGTTGACAGCTGCTGAGCATGAGCCAGCGTGTGCCCAGGGGGCCAAGAAGGCCAGTGGCATCCTGGCCTGTATCAGGAACAGTGTGGCCAGCAGGATCAGGGAAGGGATTGTCCCCCTGTACTCGACTCTGGTGAGGCCACACCTTGAGTGCTGTGTCCAGCTGTGGGGCCATCACCTCAGGGAAGACACTGAAATGTGGAGAGTGTCCACAGAAGGGCAACGGAGCTCTGCAAGGGGCGGGAGCACGGGTCTGATGAGGAGTGTCTGAGCATCTGGGGTTTAGCCTGGAGAAAAGGAGGCTCAGGGAGAACCTTGTCACTCTCTACAGCTCCCTGACAGGAGGCCGTGGTCAGGTGGGGGTTGGTCTCTTTTCCCAGGTAACATGACAGGACAAGATGAAATTACCTCAAATAACACCAGGGAAGGTTTAGATTATATATTAGGAAAAATTTCTTTGCTGAAATTGTGGTCAGGCATTGTAACAGGCTACCCAGGGAAGTGGTAGAATCATCATCCCTGGAAGTGTTCAAAAATGTGTGGCTACGGCAGGTGGGGAGACGATTTATTGGTGAACATGGCAGTGCAGGTTTAACAGCTGGATTTGATCTTCGAGGACTTTTCCAACCTAAAGAATTCTATGATTATATATTAGTCAATTAAAAATCACTAAATGAAAGCAGCAAGAAATTCAAAATGAACATATATGTTTTTAAAATGTCTCTGGCAAATCATTTGGTATACAATAGTTTGGTCGTTTGATGTCTGTACTTTATAAACATCACAGATTTTAAAATCTAGTAAGTGAATAATAACTTGAAAAAATAAAGGCTGAAGTAGCAATGCTGTAAATGTTAAAGAAAAGTATTTGCTGAAAAGTTGGCTCTATATCAATATGTATTTTAAGTCAATCAGAGTTTCTATGGTTAATAAACTCACGCTAGCTCCAAAATACCATGCTCAAGTGAGAGGTGTATCAGAGCATGTAAGGGTCCCATTGTCCTACAGGCAGCATGTCTATTTTTTATTGCTTTTTACCTGATTGCAGCAGCTGCCATACCTTTGCATCCTCATCAAAGGATAGCTGGGCAGCACGAGCTGCCACAGAAACACGCTGGGTAAAATACGAAGCATCAACAACTTCTTTCATGCACTCATCATCAACTCATAAATATAAAAGGGAAGAAAGATGATGAAAAGATAAATCTGTGATCTCAGGCATAAAGTATGTAATAATAATAATAATAATAATAATAATAATAATAATAATAATATAAAAATGAAATAAAACACCCCAAGACAATCCAAGAATTACCCAGACGTCAATAAAACAGGGAAATTTGAAGCATCCAGCAATGCCCAAACAAAAGTCACTAAAACTAAAATTCAATGAAATGGCTACAGTGGATTCTACCATAATATTTTATTTTTATTATCATCTTTTCTTTTTTTTTTTTTTGCTATAGGAGGAGGAAAAGGAGGAGTAGGAGAAGAAGGTGGAGAAGGAGGTGGAGAAGGGGGAAGAAGAGGAGGAAGAATAAAATACTCCTAAAGTGTCACATAATGCAAGCAGAGTACTGTTCTGGAAGTACTGCTATCAAATCCAAAAATCCAAATCCACGATAGGAAACAACACTTCTACACAATGTGATTTTACTGCAGAGAAAATGTTTTTGTTGAAGGAAAGTGTACTCTCCCACTTAAGTTGCAAATAATTACTTTGAAATCATAGAGAGAAGCAAGAAATGAAACTCTTCAACTTGGACTGCTTAAATAATCACATGAAGCTAAGCTGAAAGAGAAAGGGTAATATTTCCTTGTTTCTGGGAAATCAGAATCAGTTTCTAGATGGAAAAAAACCTAAACATGGGAAGCCATATATGCCTACTGGAAAATGTTTTAATCAAGTTCTTTATCAGATAACATGAAATAGGAAATAACTCTGGACAGCTGCCATTAACTTTACTGGAGCTGGATCCTTACCAGAGGGACTACTATACTGGGTGATGAGACAAATTCAACTCAGACAATTAAGGTAAGAGAGAGTTAGCCAACAAATATTACTAAAGGAAGTACAGATCTGCCAAAAATTTAAAAAGTTTTCTAAAACTTTCTCTTTACACAACTTCAAATGTCAGCTTTCTATGTATTTAAAAAAAAAATGTACATTACTGTTGCTCCTACTACCCTCAGCATCAACCTCAAAATAGGAAAATGGGCACCAAGTTGGGTTATTTTCAGAACTGTCCCTTCTGTCTGTAAACAAACAGAGATCAGCTGACAAGTTTTAGCACTTGACCTTGAAAGTTCAGATAATCTAGCTTTTTATTCAAACAGCACTGGGGAGGATGCTGGGGGTAAAAATGGAGGATGCATCTACATCCACAGTGAGATAAGTATTATAGGACCAACTGGAAGAAATCTTGACACATGCAGAGTGTAATGAGGACTGGACTGAAACAAGCATTACAAGAATATTACTAAAGGCAAAAAAAGATTAAAAGAATTAAGTGCTGTGATGTAACTACATGTTTTTCAATATATCTAGTAATCAAAAGAGACTTCTAAGGCTTTGATGGACAAACAAAGATAAAAAAATTATGTGTTGCAAAAGGGAGCTTGGAAATACTGAACACAATTTTTGGCCTGGCATAAGAAAACACAAGTGTCCTTCAGGAAACTAAAATTTACATCAGACTTGTCTGGAATTTAAGAAAAGAAACCATTTCAGAAGTGTGCTAAGCATTTGCTTTAACTTGTACTTCTGCAATCCTGTTAAATACTTACATGACACATTTATTAGTTTCCTCTAAGCAAAAGAGATAACAAGTTCTTGAAATCTTAATGAATTATTTGAACAAAATGCACATTATCCAGCATGTTAGTTATCCAATATTTATACACCTCTTCCTGCATTTTTAGTGTACTGCACCATGCCATGGAGGCTATTAGGGGAAAGCTGAAAGGCTAACCTTTTGCAGAATTTGGACTCTTAAAATCTTCACCACTGGTTTTGTGATTTATGGCCAAGGATCTATGGGGAAGAGAGATGATCCTTTTGACAGAGGAAATTTAAGAAAAAAGAAGGTAGAAGGTAGAATCTGATATTCTGTTTCCTGTGTCAGCAATAAAATTCTTCATGGCACTTCACTCCTGTATCTGCATCTAGAGACACGATTTGGGACTTTAGCTAAAAATACTCTGTGCTGGAATCATAACTTCTGTACAGGACCCCAGCACAGAATCATTACTAAATCTCTGTGTCCTATCAACTTGAGGAGTCAGAATCCTTCTGTGGAAGGTTTGACATTCAGGTGAGAGGATGCAGCAAAGTCTGACTCAACAGTTTTTCAGCCTCATATCAAAGAGGTGTTACAGCAAGTCCATACTTAGGTCCCCCATTCAAACTGCAGCCCTCACACATCTCAGGAAAGATATTCTTGGGATGTGCACTGGGGGTCTGAATAAACAAAGCCTCTTACAAAATTTCAGATGCTTTACAGAAGCAGCTGGGATGAAGAGCTTCCACCCCATGCAAAGAGTGTCTGATACCTCTGCAAGATGATTGTGCCTAAAGAAAAAGAGCCAGAGGACTGTGCTGTAACTCAAATGAGAACTAATCTCAGAGGGAAAACTCAAACACATCAGCAAAGAAGGAATGCCCTTCAGGCACCACATGCAGGGTAGTACCTTTAATATGGTCATATCTTGATAAAGTAACTGAAAAACCACGAAGCTGGAGGACATGTATGAAGACTGCTGATTACATGGCTAATACATCAGGAAATGATCTGCCAGCCTCAACATTTTCAGTTCTCAGCAGTTCTCAATAGCCTGCTCTATGGGTTATACACTGTCTCATTCCTCAGAGCACCTGGATTTTTGGTTCCCAAAGCTTCCCCAACACTGCTTCTCCCGACTCCCTCCACCTGCTTTCTCACCATCTGACAAGAATACAACCTCTGTATAGCCCCAAGAGGGGGAGGAGAGCATCACTGACTCCCTATAATTTTCATCTCCGGATGGGAAGGATGAGATCTACATGCAGATCTATTTAAAGGGTTGTGTCTGTTTCAGGAATTGTAACTTTGTACCTAACTACAAAAAGAACACCAACGCATTACCCTGTAACCCACATCACACCTCACAATTGTACTCCACATCTAACCTGTCATCTATTGCAAGAAGGAAAAGAAAAAGAAACATCTTCAGAAAGTTTTATCACCTGCTTCTTTTCCTTTTCTGGAATTTCTTAAATACTGTATGTAAAAATAAATGCATCTACTTCCTGCACTATCTTTCTCAGGCACCAGCTTCTCAGTTAGGACACTTCCTGTCTGGTTAGTCTGAAGGCAACCAGAATCCACAAAGATGCCAGATAAGTGTGATAACTTGCACAGACTACAGAATAGCTAATTTCTTATTTTCTTCTATTCAGAGGCATTGTCCACTTCACAGAAAGAACAAAAACTTCATCTAATAATAAATAAAAGCCACTGGAGAAAAAAGTCCCTACTTTTTATCTTAGTCTTTTGTTATGGAAAAAACCATGCTGTGGAAATTCCAAACTTTATTTCTGAAAAACTAAAAGTATGATCTTAGCGGTGCTGGATCTAAAAATGAAACTGTCAGATAGCCTTGAAATCCACACACTTAAAGTGCCAAGTGCTGTATTCCAAGCCAAACTTTATTAGCTTGGATAGCTGAGCTCCTTTTGTGTTTATAGTAACATAGGTAAAAAAAAAAAAAAAAAAAAAAAAAAAAAAAAAAAAAAAAAAAAAAGTTTCCCTCCTGAAATATTATCTAATGTGTAACAAGAGTCAAATTCAAATATGAGCCTTGGACTATTCAAAATCTCTTTGGGAACTCTGAGGTAAGACTTCAGATCTGCTTTTATTTTGATGTGAATATACCAAGGCATATCAAAATCATTTCTCACTGGAGAAAACAACAAAAATACTCCAGATAAAACTCAATCAAAATTGACAGAGTAAAAAAATAGAGTGGGCTTTGGGTCAACATGCAGATGATAGCTAGAACTTAGGATATGGTGAGGTAAAGTCAGATGAAAACATTTAAGAAGGAATATAAGCAAGTTACTTAATTACTCCAACACTCCACAGGAAATTCCAATACCATTACATCTCATTGTGTACTTTATTAAGGCCAGTATTTCACATGGTCAGAAGAAGTTTATCAAGACATTGGCAGAGAACTTTTCAACCAAGCTTTGTTATTACTCACCAGCAGCAGTTCTCCAATACACTTGTAGATCAGTCACTTCCCTCTTTCCCACGTCCTTCCTGCTCTTCAGTCTTGAGCAACATGGATGTCCCTATGGACCAAGAAAGAAAAGGGGAATGATGGGAGCAAGATCTGTAACAGACCATTTCACCTGCAAGAAATACAGAACTTGGATTCTCCTAGACAGGCTACTGAAAACTGCACTGCTACTAATTGATTATCCTTCAACTTATCTTCCAGAATATATTCTTTTTTATTCTCTTACAATGGCTCATATTCTGAAATACTGTGCTTGACTGTGTATTTTTTCTGTCTAGTGTTATAGAAATGTTATCTTTCTATCCACTATCCCACAGTGGACTGGCTCACTAACAGGTAGAAATATTACACAGATGTCAGAAAGAAATTAAATGGCTTAGCTTTGCAGGATTCAAGATTCCTAATTTTTAAATCTCCCATATAGGTAAGAATTACAGGGATTGCTCAGTTTATTTTATTTTTTTTAAAGACATACACAAAGGAAATCTTTCTTTTACCTGGATTTTATCACCTTCCCCTCTCTGGAAATGGATGGAAGTCCTGAAGAAACTAACCTTCTCAAGAGAAACAATCAGGAATGAACCAATTTTTACTTCCATCAAGTCAAAATGTATCCAAGAGGAAGCATTTTGCAGTAGTAAAACATGTATATCTATACACATACTGATAGATCAAGTGATGCTTGAAACCAGCTGCAACTCTGTTAAGGATCTGGCACTTTGCTTTTGTCTCTTGAATGTGCCCTACCCTAAATAAAAACCATGCTGTTTTGTTACTTGGACTGTTTCTCTCTTTCCTTTTTTTCCCCCTCCAGACAGTTAAGTATCATCTTAACTGCTTTGTTTGTTAACACTTCCACGAAAGGAATATGCCAAAGTAGGAGTGGCTAAGTGATAAAACCATAAGCATCTGAATTTTTCTCGACATGCAAGGGTAAGAAAGATGCGAGTTACTGGAATTTATTTCCCCTTCCCAGACAATTACTTGGCTAGGCATCAAAGCCCCAGCCCTTGTAGTCTGATATAGAAAACTGAGCAAGAATGACTTTCATAGTTGTGTCACCTTTTATCACAGACCATGTTACTCTCTAGTGATAAGAGAGGCAACTTGAGAAATGTGTCACATGTTTGAAATTGCTCTCAGGCAGGATAAAACTCTGTGCTGAATTAGTATGAGAAATACCTGACCTCCAACATTCTGATACTTCTTAGCCAAGGATCTCTCCTGAAATTTCCCAAGAATTGTATGTGAATAGCAAATCATAAGTAACAGATGGTTTAATGATCCTCTTGGTTGGATAAATTTTGACTTCTTACTATAGTTAGCTTCACACCATGAGGAATGGATATTGGTAGCTCTCTTTCAATGGCTATTGACTAAGTGATGCACCTACTGCCCGGGCTTTCACTTGGAAGCTGGGACATCCTAATGAGAAAGGCAACAAATCTGTGCAACACACAGTTTCTAACAGATAAAGAAGACATAAATGTTTCATAAGCACTGTTGAATCCTTTTGTGGATCAAGGATCAATCAGTTAATTTCTCATAGGCTCATGACCTCGAGATTAATCTTACCTCTGTAGCACCTTTCAGTACTCAGGATATCAGTAGCATGGTGAGTTGGATCTGCAAGAGCATCAGGATCCAGGCACAGGAATCTCCCGAGAGGTATGAGGGTGAATGCATTAAGATTTTAAGCAAATCATCTTACACCAAGTTTCCTAGAATATTTGAATGAATGTAATACAAGCATCTCATACTAAAAAGAAATACACTCTAGGAATTCTATATTATTGATTTAAAGTGTTTGATATAAACCCATCAGCCTATAAGTGATTTATTATTACATTTTATTATACTGATCCATCTGCTCTGGCACCAAGATCCAGCTGCTGGTTTGCTTTTCTTGCACTCTCAGTGTCTTGTACCATGACTATGGAATTTTTGTGGCATGAAGAGATTTTTCACTCTACCTCTAAGGTCAGCATATGGACCCTGCTGTAGCTCATAGTTTCAAAAAATGTGCTGTTACATAGCAAATGTAGTCTTATCAGCAATTTATGATTTCAGACAATTTAAGAAAAATTGTTTCCCTTTATCCTGCATATTGTATTTATTAATTGGAATATTTGTTTTAGAATTATTTTTCTAATTCATTAATTGGAAAATTAATACATAGAAATGATATTTAAAGATTACTACAAGATTTGCACATTTAACATAAAGGAGGAAAAACTTTCAGGTCAAGTCTATAGTACAGAATGACTACAAGAATGAAGAGAAATTTATCACAAGATTGAAAAGTAAGCAGTGTATATGTTCAAAACTCCATAACTACCCAGGAGGAAAGCAATTACTAAATTAATCTGCACTATTTACTAGTTCCACTAGCTCACCATTCCTTTTTTAATAAAAGACACAACTGCTTTCTAAATTTTTGAAAGGATTGCACAGTTGATAAATGCTACTAATTTAAACTAAAACTGCAGATGGCTATAAAAATGAATAAATGGAGAGATGACAATCCTGCACAACATTCCTTGTGAAGTTAGTTTTGATTTTGTGAACCACCTGTAAACTTACTTTGATATTTTATTTTCTTACTCTTCCCAATAAAATCTAATGTTTCAATGAATGCATTTCATATTAAGGCACTAAGCAGTTTTCATAAGGATTTCTACAATGTGCCGCTTAAGGTTCAGTTTATCCTTCCAAGGCTGTTTTAGACAGAAAATTAAAGCAAAAACTCAGACAACCATGTTAGTATTTTGACTGGCAAACACAGTTACCTATGGGACTTGAGTGTGAATAGCACTTTTCTGGCACATAGCTGTAAAGCAAACCATTGTGAATAACTGGAAATCCTGTCAGGATCTAATTAGAAGAAATAGGACATAAAACCAAGTGAGAAGTCGTCTGTGACTTCTTGGTAGTCTCATGATTACAGAGTGACATCAGTTGCAACAATTTCAAAGTAACTCCTTAATGTCACTGAGGGTTAAACACAGTGCAAGCCTAACTTGATAGTGATTAGAACTTCAGTTTCACCTTGGCTGTAATTGCTGGCTGTGTCTCTACATTATTCAGAGAGCTCTCTGGAGCTCCTGGAATGTCAAGAGCCTGCAGGGAAAGTGAGTGTAGCCTGGTTTGTCAGGTCTGGGTTTACAACACGCAGAAGTGCTCAGTAACAGTGAGAGCAGCTTGATGCTTCCCATACGAATATGCAGGAACTACCCAGAAGCCCAATGCAGCTTTAAAATCTTGCTGTTAAAGAGAAATGAAATCTGCTATTCCTGCCAGTGTAACAGTGCGTTACACAGAGATAAATTTTACGGGTTCTTCTCTGAGAAACTTACTACTCAAGGTATGCAGGAATGTCAGGCTCTGCCACAAACTTCCTCATAAAATTTCCAGGGTCCACATATTGAGAGGCTATTTGAAAGACTGTTAAAACAATTTCTTTTAAATATCATAAGTTCTTCCTATGCTAAAACTTAAAATCTTTCCTGAAAAACCAGGAATTACTTACCATTGCTCCACAAAACACAATAAATAATACAAACAGATAAAAGAACAAAACCCGGAAAAGATGGAAATGGGAAGTAGGTATTAAGGAAAATTCTGAAAACATTATTAAATAGTCTTGCTTCAGTATCTCATGTATTTCAGGAAAAATTTTTCTTATGAAGTAGCTCAAATGAAAGGACAAATAGTTCTAGCACATACAGTTAAGATAAAAAGTATTGTAGAGAATATTCCTATTCTCCTCTTTTTATTTCCACATATTACAAAACACATTACATGGTTTGCATTGGAGGTTACACTTTTTAACTTTTTTCACCAAAAGAAAACTTTTTCATAACTGAGTACTGCTGCTGTTTCTCCCTTACATTTAGAACTATTATTATTATCTTTTCCAGTGTATATTAAAAGAAACACAACTGTACACCAAAGCATTTGACAGAAAGGTCTGCTTTTGCAAGAGAATGAAGGTTTTTCTAGTTGATTCAATATTCCTCTAAACCTTGGTAAGAATCACAGAAAGTAGGCCAGAAGCTGTTTAGTACCTGAGATCTCACTCCTATTCCCCTATTTCCAGTCCTTTGGAACAGAAATCCTGTTTGGATGTGCTCATCAGTGTAGTTGTTACAAGGAGACAGATGGGCAGAATATACCTACAGTGGATCTGTCAGAATTTTTTCAAGCCAGAATCCCATCCCGGACACAGGGCAAAAGCAGATTAAAAAAATAAAATCTTGAGAACAGTAGAAGCACAAGTGACACATTTGCCTACACAGGGACTCAGAGAGAAATGGTCTCTGCACTGAGCCTGTGTTTTTGAGAACATAATTCAATACAAGAAAAATCCTATGAGCAAATGAAATTTGAGACATATCTAAGAGATTTGGAAATACAAGTTTACTGATGAATTTCTAAAGCTTGCAGCCTTTTAAAATTTATCCTAAACAGCATAGAAAAATAGAAATTAATAGTATTAACTCACAGTACTTCAGTTAAAACTAGGAATCACCTGCTCTGTTCTGCCACACTAAAACCAGCGCTGCTGCTTTACCAAAGACTGAAAGGCTGTGGAGCTACTTTGCAGTTACAGAGAAGTGAGGAGCTTCTTTGCAACAAGGATTGGTGTAACTAAAGTAATGGGGAACTTGATAATTTATATAGCTCCTGCCATGCTGGGCCACTCAGCCCAGGGCTCAAGCAGAAAGCATGGATGTAGTTCAGAAGGCTGTCTTTGCCACAGCAAAAAGGTTTGCAAATTTTACCACAAGAATACATATCTTTACTTGAAGAGCAGAAGTTGGCTTTACAAAGCAGGTTGAAAATCATGTCAAAACTGATCTCAAAATGCAAAGATGTTTCAAATGAAATATATTAAATAGTAAATCTCTAATGCATATAATCAAAATCACTTTTCTTTCTGTGGTGTTTCTTTCCATTCTCCTCTTGGGAGAAAGTAGGCATTTATCTTTAGAGTAGCATCTATTATCTCTCTTTAAACATTGCTCAATTTTAGCAGAGAAGCCTCCACCTTCTCCCAATACACAATAGATGAAACCTTTCTAAGGCTTCAGCCCTTTTCAAAATCCCAAAGTCACACATGGGATAAAGAAAGAAACAGGATGTTCAAGTAAATTATACAAAAATAGGAAGAAGGTTGTTTATGAAATGGCAACCAGAGTCCTGACATATACAATATTCTCACTGTTTTTTCCTTTGCCATAAGTTTTCTGACCCTTCTGTTTTTCTGTTTTGTTTTTTGGTTTTTTTCTGGCCAATTTATTCATCAGCTTTTTCTATCACTATGGCAAAGGCAAATATCCTCTGGAAGGAAGACATTTTCCCTCCTCCACACTTCCTCCAGGACAGAGAAGAAAGAACACTGATTTATTATCCTGTCAAAGTTGGCCACCTGGACAGAGACACCCATCATTCTCAGAACAGAAGTGCAAGACTACAGTGTGCTGTGGCCAAATCTGCCTGAGCAACAGATCATTTCCCACATTTGTCTTTACTGTAAGTCCAATGTCTAACTCACAGTGATAATCAACAGGAGTGGCTTCAGCAGAAGATGAAGACTGCTCATAACCAGCAAAGTTCATCAGGCAGTTCCTTAAATAATGTCCTTATTTGCTGAGATTACATCTCTTTATTTGAGGTATGACTTCCTTCTTTAGCTTGTCTTACTTTACTGCAATTATTATTTCTTCAACAGTGAAAAACCACAAAATTGTTTTAAAAGTCAAAACCCATTCAGAATGAATAATGCATACAAACACTGGTAAATACTGGTGCATGTAAATTTGTCTAATTTGAACATTTTACCTCTGAAACTTCCCAAAAGTTTCCCACCTACAAATTATCGTATAATCAGACAGTATCACTTTCAGAAATCGCAACATACTTTAATCAAGGAAATGCAAAACATTGACTGGAAATGAGAATTCTCACTGATTAAATCACAGTTCATGCTAATCTTCAGATTAAAAAAGTAATGTTCCTTATTTCATCGTTGTGATATTTATAACATTTGAACTGCCTATATTTAGTCTGTGACCTTTACATTTGACCTTTAATTGAAATAAGTTATAGAAAGGCAGATAAAAATATATTTTTTTAAAAGGAATTTAAGGTATATTTAGTGATTTATGTATATACTGCAGATTACTCCTGAAAATGTCTTCTGTACGCTACCTTTATTAACAGTACACAAACACAAATTTGTTTTCTGGTGCCACAAAAATGCTGCATTTGCATCTATTTTGTCAGGATTAAGAATCATTTTAACAACGAATTTATTAGTCCTATTCTCTATACAAGAGGGAATTTTTAGCTCAAATAATCTCAGATTTATTTAAATCTCAGTTAATTTAAAAAGGTTTTTCTCAATTTGTGGGTGAATGCCAATATCACCAAGTTGTTTGCATGCATAAAGTTTAAAACTTATCTGTAGCAGCAAAAGGAGAGAAAATGCTTCAGTATTCCAAGTTCTATTGGAATCATTCTAGGCTACTCAAATGTTGAACCAATGTATCTATATGCTGAATTACATCAATCTTCAAAAGTACTGCATTCCCTACAGGGCACATAAAATCCATTTCCAAGCAATTAGGAAAGTCATTCTCAATTTCAGTTTCTTTAAAAAATAGTTAAAAAACATTTTTCACCCATCTCTTCTTTTGATTTTGATGTAACTGTCGCGTGTTCTCCAACAGAACACAGAATTCATCTCCCTGATGCAGGTACCCAATTGCTTTCAATATCCTGGCTGACTTTTTTCCTTGTGTAAAACATTCTATTTCTTGTCATATTATTATAGTTGGGGTCTTTTAGTTTAGATTCTTGTCATAGTTTTATAAATGTCTATCAGCACTCTCATGTAGTAAAGCATCAGAAATACTATTATTATTATTAATAATAATAATAATAGTATTCATTTGAAGGGAAAAATTAAGGCAGTTGAGAGGCACCAAAATTTCTTATTTGCTCCTCTGTGGAGAAATGTGTGACCAGAATGATATGACCATACAAGCATCCATGAGTCTTAATGAGGGCCCTTTAAAATTTGTCACCAATCCAGGTATTGCAATTTCTTTATTTGCAATAACTTCAGAAAATTATTGGCAAGGATAGCCAATAGATTAGCACTAGCCATTGAATTTTGATTCTTTTAGACCAATTCAAAGAGTCTTGTCTTCCTTTGGAAGGACTTCAAAATTATGAATGACTGCCGAGAAAAGCAGCCTTTGCTAGGAAAAAAAACAATACAATGCAATAGGTCAGTGGAAGTTTCCCTCTGAATTTTTTTTACATGCAGCCTTTTAGGGAGCACAGGGAGGGAGGGCTGCCCATTTGAAATAATAAACCCCAGCTACAGTACAGAAACCTATAGCTACAGAAACACAGGCATCCAGATAATTATGTTAAAGAACATTAGGTGCTTCTTGAGTCTCCACCCTGAAAGGTTTCCTGTTTGTCAAAACCTCAGCTATGGATACTAAATGCTAAAAGATTTGCTTTAATGCAGCTCATCTCATTACAGCCTCTACATCCTGTTTGTAAACCTATCACTGAAATTAAGCTTTCATCCAGCTGTGGAGTCTGTCCAAACTGACCACTGTTCCATGCCAAACTAGAACCTGGTGTGAACTTCCTTGAGTTAAGAACCTGTGTTCTCATTTCCACTGTAGGATACCTCATGTTTCTGGGATCCTACAGGAATAATTAAAAGCCTTAAAAATACACACAAAGGAAAACTGAACCACTGAACTAAACTCATCTTCTAGTTCTTGAAGAATTTGTTCGTACAGCTATAGGGCTAGCTATAGACTTTAAAAACACTCATTAAAACCATAAAGATACATTTACAGAAACACAGCTTCACAGGATAAAAGCAATTAGTCACGGATCAAATACTGTTAATAAAATGGAACTGCTTTGTACTTCCAAACTTGTTCTAGTGAAGATGACTATTGATCAAAACACTTTCTTAGAAACTCCCACATCAATAGCTATATGTAGAAACAAAAAAAAATTACACAGTCAAATCTGTATTGACATCATTTGATTAAACAAAATCCATCTCAGGGTCTCTTCCAAGGCATATCTCTGTTCCAGCCCATTTTTTTTTTTCTTTGGTAAAAAGAGACTGAATCAGGCTTGTAAGAAACCTGGAGAATAGATGTTTAGGAAATACTGCCGTTCCAGGTTATGCCAAAGATCTTAGAAGACTTCCAAATTACCTCAGATTTTTTTTTTCTCTCGTAAAATATGAATGCTCTAAATAAAGATGTAAAATAAAAATAAAAATAAAATAAGAATGTCTCTAAAATCTCTTAATTTGCTTAGTGTATTATTTTTTCCCTGACATCTCAAGCAATAGTTTTCAAAGTCCAGGCTGCAACAGCATGAAATCCACATCAGAAAATACAAAGCCTCAGTCACTGTCTTTACAGTTCATGAGATAAAGCATATTGATGGGAATTACTGTATTTTTCCTATAAAGGCTTTTTGGCTTTGAGATATACTCTGATAATTTAGATTATTTTGAAATTGTCAGCACTCTTAACTCCACTTGATTGTGTAAATTTTCCATACTACCAACATCCTTAAAAATCACTACAGAACTATGTTTTAGATAAAATCTGAAAATAGTCCACATTCCTTTTGATATTTTTAATTTTTTTCAATCTGTTAAGCATTGAATCATGATCATTCCCTACACATATTAATGGCTGTGTACATCCATATTTTACAAGTACAGCAGATAATGTGTTTTACAGTTCTTGCTCATTCAACCATATTGGAGTTTAAAACTATATTACCAGTATTTTAACAAATTTAATGAAAAACAGACTGGTCATAGCAAAGTCCCCAGTTGATGTCATGGTATAAATGCTTCTCTTGCAAAATAATTTTTAATATCCTGCATCCAAAAACATATAGTTGTTCACATCCCTTATTTTAAGATGTTTCTTAAAACACTAACAAGTCTGTGAATTTTAATTTTTTTTTTACCAAAAACTTCAGTTATTTTCAAATGGAAGTATTATCCAAGTATGTATGACCAGAACATCCACACATCCCATCAATCCTTCAGAGCAAATAAACCTCAGCTCAGTCTCAGCTCTTGCTTGCAGGTTCCCAGAATGGTCCTAAATGCACCTACATTGCAGCTCAACAGCACAGCTAGTCTGCTGGAGCTGCATTCCCATGGTCTCTGTCAGTATGACATGCTATGAAGGAATTTCTGCAATGAGGTATTTTATTTAAAATTGCTATTGAGGTTGCAAATCCACATGCTATAAAATGGGAAAGAAGATAATTGAAGTTTGTATGTTTGTATGTTCCCACATAGTCTTTTTTCCTCAGGAAACCTTCTGTTTCTATACTAGAAGAGATAAATTGATTGTGGTAAAGAGTGAGGGGTTGGACTAAAAAGGAGACTCTGTATCTGCACTTTGTCTCATTTAGCCACAATTAAAGTTACTGAACACTGCCTAATTAAACTAGTAAGGAATGTTCATTACTCTGAAAATTCAGGTGTTTAACTTAGGCAATCAAAGTTAATAGAGTTGAGGTGCTCCAGAGAAGTGGGTAGAAAACACCAATAAATTAATCAGTGGCAGTTGTCTTTCATGTTTTGGTGATCTACATCGAGTATGTTGGCCTAGGTACAATATAAACACACATGTTCAATTCAGTACATCTATTATCCTCTGAATAAGCTGCAAGGGAGGAGAAGGTTTTTAAATCCTGTTACTGATAGGAATTGCTGTAATATCCTCATTATTATGAGGAAATGCTTTGAGATTACAGACTAAAAAAAGAAGACAGAATAACAGAGCTACAGAGAAAAACAGTTTTAGGCCATATCCAGCTTTTAAACGTTTCTTACATGAGAAGTATCACCCATTTTGCCACATTTCCTACATCCACAACCACTTCTGTGCTTAGGGCACAGTGATCATGAAATTGTTACAGAGTTCTTAATATTTGGCGAAATCAGGAGGAACATCAATAAGACTTTTACACTGGATTTCCGGAGGGCAGACTTTGGCCTATTTAAGAGACTTTTTCAGAGAGTTCCTTGGGAAGCAGCCCTTAAAAACAATGGAGTCCAGGAAAGGTGGGTGTGCTTCAAAACAGATCTTGAGGGCACAGGAACAGACTGTCCCTGTGTGCCGAAAGATGAGTCAATGAGGGAAATGTCCAGCCTGGATGGGCAACAAGGATTTGAAGGAATTTAGGAGGATGTATCATCTTTGGAAAGAGGGCCAGGTTTCTCAGGAAGTATTTAAGGGAATGGAGGAAAAAAAATTAGGGAGTCAAAAGCTCAGTTCAAACTTAAATTGGCAACTTTTGTAAAGGATAATAGGAAAATGTTTTTACAAATATATTAATGGTAAAAAGAAGGGTAAAGCCAGCTTTTGTTCTCTATCGGATGCGGGAAGGAACTTAGTAACTGCAGATGAGGAGAAGGTGGAGATCCTTAATGCCTTCTTTGCCTCAGTCTTTAGTGGGAGGATGGCTTGTCCTCAGGACAACTGTCCTCTTGACTGGTAGATGGTGTCAGTGAGCAGAATGGTCCCCCTGTTATCCAGGAGGAGGCAGTCAGAGAACTACTGAGCTACTGGGATGTTTATAAATCTATGGGACCAGATGGGATCCATCCCAGGGTGATGAGGGAGCTGGCAGATGAGTTTGTGAAGCCACTCTCCATCATTTACCAACAGTACTGGCTCACTGGTCAGGTTCCAGGTGACTGGAAGCTGGCCCATGTGACACCCATTCACAAAAAGGATGGGAAGAAGGATCTTGGTAATTATAGGCCAGTTAGCCTGACCTCAGTACCTGGTAAAGTAATGGAACAGTTTCTACTGAGTGTCATCATGCACCACTTCCAGGACGGCCAGGGTATCAGACCAACCAGCATGGGTTTAGGAGGGGTAGGTCATGTTTGACCAACCTGGTCTCCTTTTATAACCAAGTGACCTGCCTGGTGGATGCAGGAAAGGCTGTGGATGTTGTCTGGACTTCAGCAAGGCCTTTGACAGTGTCTCCCACAGCACACTCCTGGAAAAGCTGGAAGCCCACAGCTTGGACAGGGGCACTCTGTGCTGGGTTAAGAACTGGCTGCATGCCTGGGCCCAGAGAGCGGTGGTGAGTGGTGCTGCAGCCAAGTCAACAGTGGTGTCCCTCTGTGGGACTGTGCTGGGGCCAGTTCTGTTCTATATATATATATATTTTTTTTTTATGACATAGATGAGGGTATTGAGTCTTCCATCAGTAAATTTGCAGATGACACTAAGCTGGGAGTGTGTGTCAATCTGTTGGAAGATAGGAAGGCTCTGCAGAGAGACCTGGAAGGGTTGGATGGATGGGCAGAGTTCAATGAGATGACATTTAATAAGCCCAAGGGCCGAGTCCTACATTTTGGCCACAGTAACCCCCTGCAATGTTACAGGCTGGGGACGGTGTGGCTGGACAGTGCCCAGGTGGAAAGGGACCTGGGGGTGCTGCTGACAGCAGCTGAGCATGAGCAGCAGTGGCCCTGGTAAAAACCCTGTACCTTATGAGAAGATAGCTACAAAGAGAAATGCACCCTTGGGAAGCTCCCTCTCTGCCAAGAAGTTTTGCAATGGCATTTGCCCCAAGTTATTTTGGTGAGGCCAAAACTAGGGAATCACAGCTGTGCAGAGCACTGAAACAATTTACATGCTACTGTCTGAAAAGTATCTGCACAACGCTCTCACAAGCATACAGATCTCCAGATAGACAAAATTGTTTTCAGACTCAAAGGAACTTAAAATATTTCCTCCTTCACTAACACATGTCTATATTTCCCTCGTGATTATTATGGGCCCAGCATCCTCTGGTTCTCTGCAACTGTTGGGCATTCTTGTCCATGCAAACAACAATAACCTAGAACAATGAAGACAATCTGCTGAATAAGGTAACTTGTTCTGACATTCTGTCTTTACAAATATGTAAAATACCAAACACTGGCAATTCTCCTGTGTTAGAACAGTTGCAAGTATTAGCATTTAAAGTCACAGCAGGTATATAAAACTTGTGAAGCTTTCCTGCAGTATCATCTCTTAAGTACCTGCACTCTCCTCTTTCAGTTTCTTTTCAGCTACCAGTAAATTAAGAGTTATTTTGAAATTCTTCTTTCTGGTAATTAGTTTTTAATTTTATTTTCAGTAGTCCAGCTTGACTATCTTTCTTCTTAATTATGAAATCACCTGCACCTTTATGCCCTAAAGGTATAAAGTGGGTGTGCAGCACACTCACTTTTCTTTTGCATATTTATTTTCTCTTTCCAGTTAATCAGAGGGTAACTTCAAAACTGCTTTGATTTTCTTTAAAGACTCTCTTCTACACTGACAGGTCTCACATTTCCTATCACCATAATTGCTCTTGGGACTTTTTCCAGTCCTCTCAAAATCACATGCTAAATGTTCTCATTTCCTTTCCAATATGCCTTTCCAAAAGTCAGTTTCTTAAACTTTGAATTACAGCCAATCTCTCATTCAGTATGCAGAACACCTCTCAAATGTTTGCCTTTGCAAACATTTCCTCACTAGCACCTGGAGAAAGTTAGCAATATCACTCAGATGACTACATTTTCACAAGCCATTAATGGTTCCAGGCACTACTGAATGTAGCCTGTAGTTGCCCTGATAGTTAAAACTAGCAGAACTCTAAGATATTTTATAGCAGGCATATTTGCAGGCATTTAACCTCTTTGCATGTCCTATAACTTCCAATACTAGCTAAATTCTCAAACTCCTTGCTTCCAAATACTTCCCAAATCTAGTCTTATATTATTTCTTAGTATTGTGTGCTCACACTATTGTTCTTTTCCCACCTATTTCCTGCTCTGTCCGTCAGTTACTTCATTTGTACAAAATCAGTACAATTTATTAAGATTTCCTACTATTCTTTCTTTCAGTGATCCTGTTGGAATGCCCCCACCTACACAGAAACATGGAAAAATTTTTCTGAGATATCGAAACTGAAACCTACTCCAGGAGAATAAAGAAAAAAATGGATAAAACGTGGTACTTGTGAAATGAAACAAACAAGATAGAATTAAAAAATACTCCTGATACTAAGTTCAGTGTAGGCTCTCAGCACGTTGCATAATCTCAAAATGGAAAAAAAATTAGACGTTACTTCACAGGTCTGTATTTCTGGTTATTAGTTGTGTAAAATACTGAAATATATACATAACATCAGTAGAGGGTATTAGTTCCAGTTAACTATGTAATAGAAGCCTCATGTATGCTTAAATGTTTTGCTAAAAGAATCCTTACTGTCATTAAATAAGAATTGTAAATGGAAATATAAAAATGCAAGAAACCATCCCTTTACTTGGCAGAGCATTCAGCAATGAACTGAGAGGCCTCACAGGTTTTGTGTAAAAATCTCTAACAAACTTTTACTGCAGCAATCACATCTTAATAGCTCTGAACATCTTTTGTAATACGTACTAGAGCAGACACTGTTTAATGAGGGTTTGAAATCTGTGGAAATACCCTTGTAAAAGAGAGGAAATTGAAATTCCCTTCACATCCATTATTACTTCAAAATATGTTATATAGAATTAATATCATAGTCATGGATGGAGTTCAGTGTTTAGGGATGTGGAAAAATCCTCTTGCATTCTGGATATTTTGTGAGGATCTGTAGGGGCCCTCATAGTTTCAGAATCTCCTGCTTATAACTATTTTTTCTCAGCAAAAACTTAATCTCTTTTAGATATTGGTCCCTTCTTTAACTTATGTTGGAATAACTCTTGTATTTTGCAAGACTAGACCAGAACTGAAAGAAAAAGGCATGAATGTGGTCAAATTAACTCCTGCTGCAAGCAAATGCTGCAGACAGCCCAGGCATGGGGAGCCAGTTCCTCTGGCTTGTTACACTGGTTATGAACATTCTCGTCCTTTTCTTTAGTCTTCACCTGCACTGGATCAAGTTGCTTTCTAACATTCCTGCTGATAATTAAAATACTGCAGCTTAGAACTTCAGTACTGGTCAAACCCTACACTCAGAGAGAAGACAGAGAGAAGAAAAGCAAAAAAAGAGTGAGGAGCAATTGGGAATCTCTGTCCTTCCCCCACACCATGGGTCCCAGAAGGAAGGCTGCTGCTCCCAGGGAGGCAGCTTGTGGGTGAGGAGCTTTGGGGAAGCTGCATTTAGCCCTTGGGCAGGCAGACGTGGTCACTTGCACATAAACTATTACAGCAATATTAACAGTTGCAACAGGAGATGAAAAGGAGGATGTGTGTCTTTCCACGAACTGTCCCTTAACTGCAAATGCAGTAGCAGGCTTGGGTTTGAATCCCAAAATGAGGCAAGCAGAAAAATGGTCTTTCAGCCTCAGCCCTTACTCTGTGCTCCAGGCTGCCTTCCTCATCAGGCAGCCTGGGAGAAACATAGTACCTGAATTAGGGCAACTCACGGTGTCTCTGGCAACACCGAGCCAGCACTGGGAATTGTCATGTAATTTGCAATGGAATACAGCAGCATATATTTACAGATGATTGAAATAAACATAACTAATTTGGTACCTTCCAAGGATGTTAAACAAATTAATTTACGAGAAACTAATTTTTATGGAAGAAGAGTGATTTTCAAGTGACTATTGCAGTATAAATGTATTCATAATAATCATCTGAAATTCTGATCTGCTATTCAAATCAGTATGCTGTAAAATGCCATGCCAATAAAGAGCCTATTCAACATCCCATTAGAACGCTGTGTATTTCTAATGCACTCCTGGTATTTCCAAGAAACAATCTTCATTGTAATAAATAATTGTTGATTTATTCAGAGCAATTAACAACTCCAAGAAATGTTAATGTTTTCAGGTACTGTCTGTGTCTTCTGCTAGAAGACTCACAAGGCTCTAGGCCTATTTCATAGACCCTGCTTAGACTCCCTGTGAACAGTCATCAGCCAAAATTTAACTATCCTGCTACTTTTAGTATTTTATAAACATGTGGCCCTTAAAATACACTGCTTTGATGAACCATCTTGTGAATAAATTCATACAAGGATAGTGAAATAAAATAAGCAGTTTCAATGTGTGATAAGCAGTTCAAAAAATATTAATGTTTAGAACTTCTTTTTAAACACATTCACAGATTCCAAGTACATTAAATTTATCAACTCATACTATCTTCAGTTCACCTATGACACTAAATCCAAAAACAGTCATGCTGGATTTCTTGCTGAGTGTGCCTATTTTATGGCTGTTGCTGCAATCCAAAATTAGTACTTTATTTAGTATCAGCACTTTCTTGAAAACAAATACAAAGTTGACAGTTATTTTTAAGAATGTGCTGCATCACACATTTAGAAAACACAAATAATGCCAGCAAACATGAAGGAGATGTACCTTATAGAGTGTCACAGGAAACAGAAATCTCACAGAACACAAAGATCTTCCTATCACCAATAACCAGAATTTGGACCTGCTATTGTTTATTTAAAACATAGGGAAAACTCTGCTTCCTCTCACTATACATGTATTTTGCTCCATATACAACATGACCCTTGACTTATAATAGACATTAGAGAACTCCTTGGCTTCCATTCAGTTTAGTCACTACAGACTGAACGTGCAGAAGGTTCAGCCAACATCCACACTACTTTAAAAGGATTTGACACATCATCAGAAAAAAACAAAATATGAGTTTCCTTGAATTCTAGGGGAAAACACTTGAATGGCAAGAAGAAAAAAAAGGACAGAAATGTTGCCAGGTCAGACAGTCCTGTTCCTTGTGCTGAGGCAGCACAAAGCAAAACTCCCAGCTGTACAAGTACTGTATCAGCCCTACCACATTTCTTAGAGCTTTTGAAGGCTAAAACTTGCAGTCAGCTCTCTAAAGTCCAGAACCAAGTGGCAAACTGCATGGTATAGTTCCCACTAAGGAAAAAAAATGTATGATTCCTAAAGAAATTAATAAAAGAAATATAAAAATTAAGGCTGGTTTTTAAAAAAGCAGCAGGAATCCATGGTTAACTAAGGACAAGGCTCGTGATCTGCCATGTCTGAACACAAGTTGGAGGAATGGTAGTACTCACTGGATGGTGCTCCCCTTCCTGGGTAATCTACAGTATCTCTGCATTCGATGCAAATGGGCAGAACAGCAAGTAGGTGTTGTCTCTACAAGGTGTTAACAGGAACGAGAGTTTTTCATATATTGCTCATAGAAGGGAAAGATTTAGTAACTGGTTATAATTTCCTCTGAATTTTATTCCTAAATTCCACTTCTTCACCATTTTGGTGATGGAGGCCCTTTATGTTTTCCATCTTTTGGGAAGCATCATTTTTCCCATTTAAACTTCAAGTACATCCTTCTAGTATACTGGTACTAAGTACAGGACTTAAAAAGAACCCTGGAATGACCAAATACACAACAAAGCAGGAGTTGGTAAATTCAGGGTATCTTAAAATGGGAGGAAGATGTAAAAAAAAAAAAAAAAAAAAAAAAAAAAAAAAAAAAAAAAAAAAAAAAAAGCAAGCTGTGAAATTAATTTTTTTCTTATTTTTAAACAGACTGCCATGCTAAAAGTAACTGATTTTTTGTTCTTTGCTAACCTAAAGGATATTTGTTTTGCTACTGCTGGTTGTTCTAATAGCCTTAGGTTCTTCAAATTTGCAATCCCACTGCCCAATTTAATATGCATCTGCCTCTCTATACACTTTCTACAAACTTTTGAACTTCCTCCACTGTGCCTTCTCTTCACAGATGATTCTTTCTCTCTAGCCTCTCCTGAAGCTTCTTTGATAAACTTCCTGTTTTCTTGACAGTGTTGACTGTGTCCTTATCTCATTTTCAGTTGCAAAGAGGTGTCTTGCTCTCCCATTCCCTCTGATCCTATTTTCTTCTCTTTGTTCCTACTTCTTTGCTGAATTTGTTTTCCTCCTTGTTCCTTAACACTGTCCCTGTAGGATTGCAGTTCTATGAATTTGCTTCACTGACCTTCATATGCTGTCTTGCAAATGTGTGTGCATTAGATTCTGTAATTATATTACACTTTTATAGTCATCTTGCTCATCCTTTTTTTGCAGGATTTGCAGAAGTTCTGCAAGTGTCTTCCTAGCAACTACTGTGATGCTTTCCTAGCATTTCCAGAGTAGTTCCATGCTCATCCATACCTCTTACTGTCACATGAATGACATACTGAACCCTGAAGGAACATGATGGTATTTTTTGGTTACCTTCTGCCATGATAAAATCCTACTAAATCTGTTATTTTTTGCATCTCCTTCGTGACAGATGCACATTTGTGTCATTTGTACAGCAACACCTCACCTCTAAGACAACAACAATTGAATTTCTCTAAAAAAAAAGAACTCTTTCTTTCACAAAAGACCTTGGTTCAAACATGGCTTGCTGCAGTGCAGACCCCTTCACTGCATAAGCAAAAGATACAAATGAAAAAGCCTAGAGGCTTTACTACACATGCAAAGTTGTTTCTCTGACTGGGTTCTATTTACTTTCAAATGTTGAGGCTTTGAAGTAATTATAAATGAAGACCTCCTAGACTTCGAAAGCTCACAGATGTTTTTGTTTATTTGTTTTATGTTTTCACAACTTTGGCATTCTCCTAAGGAATTCTTAAGCTTGAACTGCCTACTTGCACAGACTTCCAAAGCTTCCAGATGTTTTTGTTTATTTGTTTAGTGTTTTAATAAATTTGACATTTTTCTAAGATGTTCTTAAGCTTAAGCCACCTACTTGTGCTCTTAAATAGCAATTACTGGTTAGGTAAAGGCTTTGGTTTGCCTGAAAATTTTAATAAAAACTATATTAATATATTCTTGTCTGATTTTCATTTCTGATAAAAATGCAAATGGATTAATTACATATATTCATTAACTACAAAATAGTAAAAAGTAGAGAATAGAGAAACTGACATATCATAGTGAAAATATATGTATATAAAGATAACTTAATGAGTGTCTTACAATAACTACCCCAGATATATGCCTGAAGGAAATGTATATTTTGGTAGTGTATGTCTCTTTACCTTCATCCTTAAAGCCATGAAAGGAAGGTTTAATGAGTGCTTCAGGTGGATTATTTTTCCCCTCTAGGTTCTAGACCACATCAGACAAGTGTGCTGGTTTCCTGTAATTGCACACCTGTGGTACGTAGCTTATCTCCTTCTATAAATAATAACGTATATAAACAGAAATAGCTGAGCATATGTTTAAAAATCACAAATATGTTTAAGTTATGTTAAGGCAATGATGCATAAACTATTTCTCACAGCTTTATCTGTGTAGGCAATCTTAAAGCCATTTTACATCTGCTTTCTTTTTCACATGTATACGCTTAAGTTTAAGCCTGTTTGTGTTAGAAAACGCAAAAGATAACCAATTGTATCAGCCTGTTCTATCCCTAATTCCACTCCAAAAATTCTGACCCTGTTTATGCTGATATTTATTGAATTCAAGAGGCATTTAAACCAGATAACTCACAGAGCTTCACCCTGTTCACCAGCAGCACATGATCCCTTTGGACCATAGTGCCATCTAGCTTCGCTTTTCCTGACCTCAGTAATTCCACGTGCAGAACACAGTTGAGTGATGTAGCAAAAGAATGGCCAGGGACCAATCATGAACAGAATTGTCAAGTTAGTTGACTGTTTATCTAGACATACAGCTGAATTAGGGGAGCCTGACAAGAAACCCCTCTTTGATAATCCAAATGTGCGACAAAAACATGTATTTTCCTTTGGAACAGGTCTTACTGCTTCCCTTCAAAATGGGAAAATCAAGATCCTTACTGATGCTCTAGGCAAGCTACCAATGCCTTTGGAAAAGCTCTGGCACTATACCAATACTAATACACACTTCACAGGACAGCAAGGACAACATGGCTAAATCCTCACACATTGCTGAAGGCATTTGTCTCTTACAGAAAAATCTCTGCTTTCAAAGTAGCAAAATTTGAAGAGACTTGGAACATTGAGGTGCCTAGAAAGGAAAAATGCTAGAAAAAAAAAAAGTATATTTCACATGATGTGGTGGGAGGGTAATGGACTTTCTGGCATACACATGGAATCTGAGATCCACTCAAAGATGCCTGGGTTTCATTTGCCTTCACAATATACGCAGGACCTAAGTCTATGCAAGCATACCACAAATCCAGTCCCTTTAATAAGGGTATAACTTCAAAACAAGAGCTGCAGCAGAAGAACGGAAAAAGTCTTTTGGAGGTCTGGGTCTGATCCATGTCCTGGGCAGCTTCTGGTGAGCCAGGTCTATACAAGATCCAATCCAGTTTGCTTAACCTTTTTTTCTAGTTCACTGCTGTGCTCATTACTACCAGGAGGTATAGATATTTCCTGCTGTGTCCATGTCCCATGTCCCTCCACTGGCACCATGACATGAACTTCTTACTACTGAAATGCCAAGAAGTTAATGCTGTTAATGCCTAATAGGAAAACAGCTGAATCTTCAAACATTTATTTCAGAATGAATGTCAAGATAAAGATTTTCCATTAAATTCTACTAATCAAACTAACTCTTAAATGATCAGGGTATATTAAGGCCTTAATCCCTAAATAATTAACAAATTAATTGAGATTCCACTGGTCTTGTTCCTTTCCACATAAACCACCTTAAGTCTGCAAACAGATGAGGATAAATGGGCTACTGAACACGTAAAGGTGGCATAAATGTACAGCTCTTAGAGAGATGCAGGAGTTGTGGCCTTTTGCAATGGGCTTGTATGAGGGAGAACAACTCAGATCACTGGCTGACCCCTGTAAAAGAGCAGCTGCAGCTCAGCAGCCTTCTTGTTCCCAAAGAGCCAACAGACACAGCAGTCTGCACTGTGACAGCTTCCACCAGCATCAGACACCCTTGGTTAACAGCTATAACCTTGGCATCACTGAATGTTTTTATGGACATTCTTGCCAAAAACTTGTCCACAGACTATCTGAATAAAATTTTTTATACAATAGGTACCTAAGCCAGCCTAAGAATGGCTGGCATGTAAACAGCTTTGTACAGTTCTGTTTGAAACCAAATATTGATGTCAAAATATTACCAAATACATATGACAGCAGTTCATCAACTTTGTTCTCAAAATCAATTAATAGAAAACAGTATTTCAATATAGTACTGAGTAAATGATGAGAATAAGAAACAAAAGAACACTCCAGGATTTCTATAGGTATCCCATTTACAGATATAAACTTGTATGGGCCATTCTACCCTGATTAAGTTGATCACAATTACTTTCAGATTACAGATGAGAATAACATATAATCAGCTATTTTATCCATTAGGTTAACATAATATTATAGTTATTATTAAATGAGATAATGTTTACAATATTCTTTGTTTTACATGTAGTGGGTTTTTATTCTGAATTACTTGCTCCAAAAAATGTGTTCACACAGATTCCTCAAAATGCTTTTCCTAGAACCTTTTTTACATTTGGGAAGAGATTGTTTATACATTTATATACTTAAGAGAGAATATTTTTTCTTTATTAATAAATGAAAATTGTCTTTGAAATCTAAAAGAAAATATTTTATTATCAGACCTATTTTATCCTCTGGGAAGCCACACACTCTCTACCACCCACAACCTTGTGCAGTCTTCTAAACATGTGTCTCCTAGGAGTTCTGATCTTCAGATCAGCTTCTGGGCATTAGAGCTCACCAGCTTCTGACACAACAGAGACCTTGGGAGGAGCAGCCAGAACACCTTGGGCACCACGTGCTCTACTGCAAAAGGGTATGGGCTCATCTACCACTCTGACACATGCTGCCAAACAAACAAGATTTCTCTGAGCAGTAACTCCATTTTTAAAATATTCCTAAATTCCCAAACTCAGCCAAAGGGATTCTCATCAAGTGATATGAAGTTCTGACAAGTTTTGTCTATGTCAAACAAAATAAAGCCATAGTCCAAAAGGCTACACATTTTGTAATTACATACACATGTATGTACACGTAAGTACATAATTCTTGAATGCTAATAACAGTAATAAAATATCTTCCCCTCAACAGTCTCAAAATGTATTTGTGTTTGGGCTGATACCAAGCAGGACACTATCATCTCAAGGATTTTTTTTAGCATAGTGTGACTACATTGCAGAAGGGACTATAATTATAATCTTGACATTACCATAACGACCGTGGTTGCTATCAGGTGACAGGTATTATATAGATAATCAGTAGACAGCAATATTTAATGATGCATGAGATAAAAGAAAATTAATTCATGCCTTTAATTCAGCTCAGAGCCATCATTTGTTAAATCTGCAAGTGACCTAATCCTGTTCATATGTACATAACAGTAACATTAAACAACAAAGAGCCAAGCAAGATATCTGCTGTGAAATTCAGAGAGCTTGTATTTACTCTTTATATACAATGAATATTTTTTGTGTTTCTATTTATCTCTATTCTTAACACAATAGTTCTACTGTCTTGATTTAATTAGCATACAAAAAAAAAAAAGAAGCTAGTAGCTACAGTGAAAGGTATAAAAATGTCTTTGCTTGAATCAAATAGAAGCAGTAGTGAGGCTGGCTATTTATTTCTCTTTCCCATGTTGCAACCTACCAACTTTTTCATTTAATCTGTCTGAGAGAAATAATGTCACAAACGCAGAAAAACTGATCTAGAGTAAGGGGAGATGCTCTGTTGAATGAAAGAGGGACAATCACACTCCCTGGAGGAGCTAATATGGCTGAACGTTTCAAATCCTGTAAGATTTTATCACTACCTTTATAAAACAGGATTAATTGAAAGAGATATTTTTATGGATAAGGATATGCCTGAAATGAAGCTACTCCAGTATGTGTAAATGGCCATGGGTGATGTGCAACAGAATACAGAGGAATAATACTCAAACATAAATATGAAGAAGCACTACTCACATATCTTCACAATATTTCTGGTTACTAACTCTGCTCAAACCTTGGTGCTCCTGTCTCCACAGTGACAACACTGTTACAGCCATCTCACTGAACCTTAGAATGGAAGATGCAAAGTTTATAGAGAATCACAGGAACAGTGTTTAATGAAATTACATCAAACTCAGTGTCAGAGGTTCCAGGCTGAGAAGAAACTGTCTATCTCAGCACTGTGCTACACAAAGGCAAGGCAGAAAAAGGGGTCAGAAAAGAAAACACAGGATATGGAACACACATGAAGCAAAGTTTTCACAATGTTTTATAAAATTGACTATTTTTCAATTCATCATCTTTGTCTCTCAAGCTCTCCCTTTCACAGTTTTGCTCTGTTGCTAATGCTCACTTCGTTGCTTTGTGACTGACATTACACCTCCATCACATCATCAGCTTCAGAACAGATCAGGAGGGATGCAGCTCTCGCCTGAAGCATAGCTGTGTTTTTAATTCTGCCCTGAGACTGTCACACAGCAGGTGAACACAGCCTAAACACAAGGCATCCTTGGTCTTAAGTGAAGCTTTTCAATAACAGCAGCTCTGTTCTTGTTCTCTGTGCCTTGGCTCTTGAACCACCAGAGCTGATTCTGTCCAGTAAGGATGAGATTTATTCTTCCTTCCTTTGTGTTTCTTTAGTAATTAATACTAATTATGCTTTTCATCAGCTGTCAATTCTAGAGCAGCAGGAAAACTTTGGAAGCAGGAGTGAATCTCACCGAAGTACAGAAAAAAGAGACATTTAAAGAATGCTGAAAAATTTTGGCAGAGGCACATTTTTATTATTCATTATTTCAACCCATTGTCTTACAAGAGGATAAGTTCAGCATGGTGAAGGGTAAGGTGCTACACAGCTCCCTTGATTGGCTTGAGCTCCCCTTCCAACTGGCAGTTTGCTTTTTCCTTCTGAACAACTCGCAAAAGCTTGGCTCTAAACTGATGACAAGCCTGATGTCTGGGCTTGCAGGTTAGACATCCTAGTTTTCCCTAAAGACCAAACAGTTAACCTTCCTGGAGTGGTTATTATGCCTCTTCAGAAACCCAAAGCTCCAGGCAATAAAGTAGCCACAAGTGCTTTTTTTCTTGGGACTGGTTCCAGTTCTTTATTTTCCTGAATACCCCTCCTGACTCGGTGTAGGGCAGGCTGCACAGCCACCCTGACCATATTGAACTCCTTGCCAATAAACAGACAAGGTGGCCCACGCTCTTCAAGCAGAGCTGTTTTTCTGTAAGGTCATGCTTTCCACACCAGAAGATATCATTAGATCACCATGTATGGAAACAGATTGGTTTGAATATCTGCATAGATGCTTATTCTGTAATGATGTCACTTTTGTTAAGTTACTATGATTGAAATCTTCAGCCAAAAAGGTTTTTTCTCCAGCCTTCAAACTATTTTGGGATTTTTTTTCATATTACCCTTTTTTTACACAGCCTTACTCAAATGCAAATCCCTGTAAATATAGACCAAAAAAATTGTCCATTGCTCTGCACAGTAAAAGCCCAAGTTCAATACCTACTCACTGTTTAAATAGAAATTTAAGTATATGGGATTTGTCCATCACTTCTTTAGTCTTAGTTTACAATTGTCTCCCCAAACTTACCCTGCTCAAGCAGTTGTGCCCTGATCAGCAGAATCAAGAACTTTTCCCTTAGTGAAGAAAATGACAGAAGATACTGAAGAAAGGGAAAGAGAAGGAAAGAAAATAGACTATTACCCTGGTAAAATGATGACAGTGCATGGGAAGGATTGACATAAAAGAGCAAAAAAAAGTAGCTTTCTTAGAAGTTAAACAGTCACGAGAAAAGCTATTTTCGCTGCCATTTGAGAAAGGGACTTCTGAATTTAAAGAATATTGCAATAATCTAGTTATGTGATTTAAGATGAAATAGAAAGCTAAAGTATATGTTGTCACTTTTTTCTTTAATGAAATGCTACACTTAAATGTCTTCATTTGAAAATAATCTGTATGTGGGTTTTTTTAAAAATAGCATCAACTTGGTAGTTAGAAAAAAAAGGTTCACAGTGTGCTTATGGCTGACTGAATCTGGAGGTTAGCTAAGATGTTATCTCTGCTTGTCAGTCCAGCACTGCTGTTGAATGCAGTCTCCACAAGACTGCTAATGCAACTCATACTTTTTATGATTTCAAAGTTTAAAGAAAATTTACTGGCATATGGAATGTTTTGTTAAAGGAAGAAATTGAGAATACAAGTGCATGTTTTTATTTATTAAGAAAAGCATAGAATTCTATTTCCTCACATACAAAGAATCAAAGAATTTGAGACGGTTAATTTCATCATAATCCCAAGCCTCTTCTGGCTTTCAGATTTTTCTCTGTGTTGTTTCTCAGGATCAAACTGCTTGTGCCCCTGTCCTGTCTTCTTCATCTCCCCCTGTCATAACTTCCCAGCTTCACCTTGCTGCCTGTACTTTTTTACACATCTTATTTGAGGGCAATGATTGCCCAGTTTTGGCAGAGACTCATATTGTTGTAGCTACCTCATTCCACAAAGCAGCTCTACAGCTTTTTATAACTATTTTGAATTAAGGGTGACTTCAAAAGATTGAATCCAAATTCTAACTTCAGGAACACCCTCTACAAGCAATTTTCACAAATAACCCATGCCTCAGGGTGTTATTTTGAGGCATCACAATTTTACTTTCAAAAAGCAGGTCCCACATGTATTTCTCCATGGGCAATCCACAAACTGAGTGGCAGATTTATTTGGACCATAATACACCAAATGGCACTTTTCAAGCACTTCAGTGCAACTGGCCACAATTCATCCAGACTATTACTAACTCCTACCTGCTCTTGTTTCCAGAAGCCCTGAGAAAAAAAAGCAAAGCAATAAGCAATTATTGCACTCGAACAAGGTGGCTGATCTGCCTACTGTATCACTACTGCATCCTAAATTCAATGCTTTAATGAGCTCTCACCTCTCATCTAAAGCACATGAAGCCAGCTAATCCATGTCAATGCCAGCCAATCTAGGAAGGGCAGCTTCAGGCCATGCTCAGACAACTTGCTTGGCACAACACCAGAGGAAAGGAGCAACTCAGTTCAAGGAAACCTCATTTGAATTGCTGACAGATTTTTCCATCGTCTTCATTTACACCTCTTGAAAGAGTGTTTGGTTGAGACATTTGAAAGGACAATTGGCAACATATCCCTTGTGTCTGTAAATTAGTTGTTTAAGCATGACAGAAATTCACATTGAAGAAAAGTCACCATTAAACTACCAGAGAACACATATAAATCATCTGTAAATTAAAGCATAGAATGACAAAAACTGAGAATGAAATCCATTTCCTTAACCAAAAAGCAGTATCACAGAGCCAGGAGAACTTGAGCCAAGCCGAGCTTCCATTGCAATTTACCATGGAGTATTTACAATGTGGAAATGCAAAGATTATGGCTGTAGAACAAGGCATACAGGACTTTTCAGAGCAGGAATTACGCAGAGAAACTGATCTTGAGACAAATACTCTTTCTTAATTACTTTAAATTAATTTTTTTTCTGTGTAATGTTATTTAGGTCACCTGAGTATATTAAAACAGTCAAAAATTTACAGTCAGATGTAATTACATCAAACTTTCCAAGGGATTTCCAGTTGTTTTCTGGAATTGATGCATAGCATAAGGATAGCTGTCTAGAGTTTTGTACATCATCGCATTTTTATACATGTTTGCATTTAAAACGTGGTCTATATAAAATACAGGCATTTCAGATTTAACTTGCATGCTATTTTACAAGGGAAGAAGCCCAGAAGTTCCAGTTATCTGATGGTTTGGACTTTGAATTCTGAAACATGTTATTGCTTTAATTCCAGACTAACGTGTTCCATAGCCAAAAACAGGGGAGAGGCATTGTCTAATTTTTTATTTCAGAGTTTGATTTTTTTTTTTTTTTTTTGCTTATGGGCTCAGTATTGAGCTTTAGCAAGTGTCTCGAGTTCCTTTAGACATGGTGGGATGGCAATATGCATTCTTCTCTGGGTTCCACCCTAAGGATTATTTTGTAGTTGAACAGGGTATTACCCTCGGGTGGCCCTTGGTTAAACTTTGTTTTGGAAGTGAACCACAATATTTTCCAGTATTGGGATAGGTGAGGTCGAAGCAGTTTTCCTTCTCCACTTGCTATACAAAGACAGCTAAAGCACAGCCACTGTCATTAGGATGAGATATTACAAAAAGGATACAGTGGCCCCTTCACTCTCCGAGTTATGTGCACAGTGTTAATAAAATAAATCTTGCATATCTTTTATGTTCAGTGTTTCCTTGCTGGCCCTCCCCATCTTTCTGATGCCATCACTCAGAGGAACACTGTCTCCAAGATGAAGGAAGAAGCTTTCTGTAAGCCTCAGCCTCAAGGAAATTTATTTTATTTTTCCACAGGTCCTTGCAAGTGGCTAAAGCTGTTTTCAAGACTTTCATACGTTTTCAGGATGTCAATTTAAAAAAATAATCCTTTTGAGGCCTTCAATCTTTGTGTTTTTCGAATCCTGACCTTAATAAGTATCTCTTCTTTGATGATGGAGATTTTTTTTATGCAGGGAAACAAAATATTGGTATGGGGCTATGATACATCATTGTATCACAGACACCTAACAAGTCTCAGCCTTGGGAAAAATATTAAATTATTCCCTTTCTCTTACAGCATTTTCTGTGGAAACTCAAACTCCATCAGGTAAAGCAAGCAAAGTGTGGGGGGCATTATAAAACATGGCTGAAGGGCCTTTTATGTTATTACCTATCGTGCATCTTTTTCTTGTTATTAAAATCATTAAAATCATTAAAATATCCTCATAAGAGCTCTAAGTTTGCATCACCCAATGCAACAAACTCTTGTTGTGACAGTTTCCTATGTTCCCACAAGTCCATTCTTCTCGAGAGAGCACAATTTAGGTGATACTCCTTGTGGATGCCCACGGATTCAGAAAACAACTACCTTCTTCCAGGCATTTGTGCCAAAAGGCAAACAGCACTAAGCATCATCACCATGAGAACAACAGCAACTGTGTTGGAAAAGAGGAAGTCAAGCAACAGAGAAGGAAATACAAGGATTTTAAGACCATTCCTGGGAGGAACGGACCTGCCGCACTCACCACCGCGGTTTTGGTGCGAGGAGTTGTCTCCTTTCCAAATGCCACACAGAATCTGTTCTTTTGTATCTGGCAGAGGCTGTGAAATCATACTTCTGCAATGATGTATTTAAGAGAAACACAACAAACTGGTAACTGAACAGGTGACAAGGTTAGATGGACAACACCAGTCTTCATATTGCATTGTATTTTATGGAGTGCCCATGGGCAGAGGCCTTTGTTAAAACAGGCCTTAAAGAGCATTCAAAACAAAATATCCAAACCAGATCACCACAAAGGTGCGTATGTTTTTGTTTTTAACAGTTCCCACAGACAGCATCATCCTGAAGTGTGCCAGAGAAAGCTGAAGGAGGGTCTTGCATGGAGCACAGAGATCAGGTAAACCGGGGGAGAGGAAGCAGCTCCCGGTGTCTGTGTGCTGTGTGTAATGAGACACCTGCCAGTTCTTCACAAACGAACCTTGTGTTCAGGGAGCTCACTTCAAAGAACTACTTTAAATGCTGAAAGAATTACATCGATTTTATAAAAACAAACTTGCATATGCCTCAGAAGGAGCTGCCTAGGTGCCTGTCTCATACTGAAATCTTTAGAGCATAACAACAGTTACGTGCGTTGCCATATTTACCGGTTATCCCAGATTCCTAAATCCAGCGCTTTGCTTGGAGTCCTGGCCGGCTAACGGGGGCGGACAGCAGCCGTGCCGGGAGCGGGGCTGTGGGGGCGGGCGGGGGATCCCGCCCCAGTGTCCGTCCCGGTCCCTCGGGAAAGCAACCGGCGCTGCCTGGCCGTGCGGTGGAAGAGGGAGCGGACAAGAAGTGCGTGGGGTCAGAAAGGAGCAACAGGAGAATGTGTAGAGGAAGAAGCGCTACCGGGGCGGGGGCCGGGGTGTCTCGGCCGCCCGGCGGGCGGTGGCCGCCGGCGGGGGCGGCGGAGCGGCCTGAGGGGCCGCGCCCGTTCCCGCGCGCGGCGGCCGGGGTCCCGGTGCTGCCCCGGCCCCTCAGCGCGGCGCGGCTGCGGCGCTGCCGCTGCTCCCCGTGCCCCGGCGCCGCGGCAGCTGCGGGCAGGGCGGGGCGCCGCCGGGGCCCGCGGCGGCGGTGGTGGGGCGTGGAGCGGCGGCCGGGCCCTCGCCGCGGGGCAGGACGGAGCGGGCCGCCCGGCGGAACTCCTCGCTGCGCCACGTGTAGAGCAGCGGGTTGAGGGCCGAGAGCGAGCAGAGCAGCAGCCAGCTGGCGGCCTGCAGCGCCGGCGGCGCCGGGCGCAGGAAGAAGCCCAGGAGGCTCACCCAGACCAGGGGCTGGGTGCCCAGCAGGAACACGCAGCAGAGCAGCAGGACGGAGACGCTGCTGAGGCGGCGCTGGGCGCGGCGAGGCGGCGGCGGCGCGGCGGGGAAGGGCAGCTGATGCAGCAGGTGGAAGTTGAGGACGCTGACCCGCTTGGCGCTGCCCCGCACCCGCCGCACGATGCCGAGGTAGCAGTGCAGCAGCAGCGCGGTCTGGCCCAGCACGGCCAGGGCGAGGAGCAGGGCGGTGTAGCGAGAGCTGCCGTCCGACTGGGCAGAGCCCAGGGTCCAGAGCCCGGGCAGCAGCGGGACCGGGAGCAGGGCGAGGGCCCAGGAGAGCCCGATCATGCAACCCGTGTGTCTCCGCTGGTAGAGGGCCTGGTACACGCTGGGCAGCTTGGTGATGAGCACGTACCTGTTGAAAGCCACCAGCAGGTGCGAGGCCAGGGAGACGGTGAGGCCGAGGCCCAGGAGCCCCCCTCGGAGCAGCCGGTACTCCGCCGAGCGAAGGGAGGAGGAATTGGGGGGCAGCAGCCCCAGCACGGCCTCCTGGGGCATCCACAGGGCGCACACGCTCAGGTCTGCCGCGCAGCCGTTCACGATGAAGGCATTGCTGGTTGTCTGCAGCTTCTTGAAGGAGAAGACTAAATAGATGACCATCACATTGGATAAAGTCCCTGAGATAGCTAAGACTGCATAGAGCAGCGACAGAAAGATGCGGGTCCCGGAGGAGTCCTCCCAGAGCAGCAGCAGAGGCGAGCTAGCACTCCAGGAAGAGGCGTTGGGCATCTCGCTGAATGCAGCTCAGTTTTGACTTTGCCCTGTGAATCCCATCCTTGTCTGGGTCAGAAGTTCTGCTGCAGGAGTCCTCACCAAGCACACGGGAGGCTGTGCAGCTGAGGGACTCTAAGGCAGGTTTCAGTCATACAAGCTGTAAGGTCCAGAAAATGCTGTTTGCAGTAACGATCCAAAAAGCAGCAGTGTCCAAGGCAGGTAGGCAGCAAGAGTCCACAGATTGTAGCTGGTGAAGGTGGGTCCATAGGGAGGCAAATGGCTGTTGGCAGACCAGAGCACGACTGAGGTTTCTGTAGCTGTGAAAACAGCAGAAGCAGCAGCACCTTGCAATCGGCAGCAGAAACGGCAGCAACTGATACAAAGCTTTGCAGTTTCTCCTGTGCCACAGTACGTACACTGTATATCATTCCAGGAAGATTCAGCCCTTCCACTCTTCATGAATTATTCAGCAGATTTTCAACTTGTTAAATGAAGAAGGAAAAAAAAAAAAAAAAAGCCAAACCCTATCATGCTCTAGAAATACGCCAACTACACAGTCTGACTCTTCTCCCTGCCTTACCAGTCTTCTGGGTCTAACCCATTTACAAAACTTTCATTTGAAGCAACGTTTTAAACCAGTACCAGTCACTTCTGTCTGAAATACAGTCCATAAACTGTAGAAATTCCTCTGCTGGATACTCATTTTTTAACAGTTTTTTTTCTGATCTTGTTTTTGTTAAGAGAAAGCTCAGTATGGTTCTACAATTTTAGTTAATTTTAGAACTGGTCTATAATAACAATATACTTTCCAAATGAAATCTTTCAAACACAATAGATACAATCCTTGTAAGAATGTACTTATTGGAGGAAGCTGGTTCTCAATCTGAACATTTTACATCTCTTCATAAACCTCAGCCTGTCTCAACTCACAGGACATCCTGCATTGCCACCCTGCCAGAGGTGAACACTGGTGTTGGTGAGCTCACAGACAACACAGAATCGGTGTAGTATTTGAAATGGTCTCACTCCAAAATTAGTTCCTGGAGAGATGAATAACAGCTCCTGAGGTGGACTAAAAACTGGTTGAAGAGTAGGCATTAACAGTCCATTCCCAGATGGAGAACAATTAGTCATGGGATTCTCCCAGGAACTCTACACTGCTTTAATCAAACAGGGACAAAATGTTAACTGTCCTTAACCTGGACAAGACTTAATAAGAAACTCAGTAAGAGAACTTACATTTATTGAAAAGCTTTTCAGATACAGAATGCTGGTTAATTTTGTGATAAGCTTAAGAAAAAAGCTGCTTTTGCAGGTAGGTTAGATATAGGCTACAAAAGCAAGCAATCACAGCTGGTAAGGTATCTGTACCAGAGACCTTCTTAAGGCATTTTTACACATTGTTAAACTCCTGATGCTAATAAATGGCAATACTGAAATAATGTTTTAGGGGGTAGTTATAGTTGCAATATATATCTTTTCAAGTTAAAAAAGTTAACTGGTGTGGGTTAAGGGATGTTGCAACACTGCATGTCTTTTATTTGATAAAAAGGCTCATGTTAATTATTGACAGAAATATTGATCCAAAGGTGGATTTGTTACAAACATGAATATCTATGTTCACTTTTAATTAATTAGATGGCTCATGTGCTTAAGGTTAAAGACATACCTCAGTGATTTACTTGATCAGGACCTTAATTACCATATTTTTTGCCTGCTGCACTTTACAGTGTAGATCTAATCAAGTGTCAAACCTTTTGAGGCCTTTCATTGTTTAGCTGTCAGTAAAGAACAGTTATTATAGAAACTAAAATCCTCCTCTTTCTGCAGTACTGTAATTGAAAAATAGTCTCTGAATTTCTAACAAGAAATACCTCCGTAGCTGAAAAGCTTCATAAAGCATACTTTAAGAGATGATGAACTGTTTCATAAGCCACAGAATAATATGCCCAGTAGAGACCTTTAGATTTTTTTAATCCATCCACTCATGTTTTTAAACATCTTGTGTGCTACAGCTTGTTCTCCCAGAACCAGATATATTCATTATTGAAGGAACAGAAATCGTAGAGTTCAAGGACAAGTGAACACAGGATATGAAAGGAATTTCAGGCTATTTCTTAAAAGCTACAAGGTTCTAGAAGACTTTCCTGACCTTTTACTGTTCCAATTTTTTTGTTGTTGTTAAGAAGTTGATTGTTGCAGAATACTGACTTGTTTATGAATAATAATAATAAAGTTGTACATAAGCTGGTATTTGTGTATTTCATCTAATAAATCAATAAATCAAAAGTCTAGAAAAAGGCCAAGGGAGAAGTTGATGCCTATGTACTAGAAACCTTTTAATTAGCTGTCCTTCCTGTATGTTATTTACTCTGCACATCCAAATCACCATCTATTATTCACCCAAATGCAGTGGAAGAAGCCTTTTGTTGTCTTCTTAGATCAGACTGTCACCAGAATTTGGGCTACTCGAAAAGCATCTGCTCTATTCCCAGCCTTCCCATTCCTTTAGAGTGGCTGTATAACAGTTACACATTGTCCACATCTATTGCAAGAGAGGTTGACAGGAATATTAAGCACTAATATATAGTAGATAAATAATCATGTAATGCAACAAGTTTGCTGAAAAGCAGCAACAGAGTTAAACAAAGGTTAGAACCATTTGTGACTAGTTTTAAATTGAAGGAAGAACAAAAAGCTAAAGAAGGCTAAATTGTTTAGATTCTTATGCACAAAGAGCCTGCTGTTGGTGGGGCAAAGGGACCTGCTGCACATGCAAAGAAGTCAAGGTATCTTACACCTGTAACAAGGGGCCTCACCCAGGAAGGATTCCTCAGTTCAGACATGGCTTTGAAATGACTGTATTTTGAAATATAAGCCCATCATCATGATATCAACATGTTGATTAAATACCTGGCATTATACAAAGCAAATACAAGAAGGTATCTATCATGCTAATGGTGTTTTGCAATGTCATCCTACTTTTAAGTACATTACATAGTTTACAGGAAAGGAAGTGATTTTGAAGAGTTATCTTCAATTAGAGATCAAATCATCAAAAGAGCTAAGGAAAAAAACAAGAAACAAGGAAGCTGGCTTATACAGGCATTTTATTATCAATTAGCTATATATATATATCTACATTTCAAAATTAATCAGTATTTTATTAAGAAAAACTATTTATAACAAAGTACATGAGAAAATTCTTTGAGAGGTAGAATTCCCTTATCATTAATCTATAATTCATATACAGTATATTGTATATATATGCACACACATATGCTACTTTGTGTGTGTATATGTTACATATACACAGTTGCAAAAATGTACAGTATTGCATGTAAATTTTATTCAGTGATTTTGATTTTTATAGCTGCTCTCAGTATTGCTTTTTAACACTTTCAGTACAACTTTCCATAGCAATTTGTGATCTGATTCTTTTAAAAAAATGTTGTAGTACTTCAGTTGTAAAGCAAATGCAGGGTGTTCACAGGTCTTCACGAACAAAGACTGACAATCCAACTAAGTTTTATTTTCAAGTTTCTGCAGATATTGGAAAAACAAACAAACAGGCAACGAATCTGGGGGGGGGGGGGTTTGTCTTGTACAGAAGGGGCAAATCAAATCCTCACAGCTGCATATATTCTTTTCCTTACCCTGCACTTGTAAGTTCTGAAAATTTTACACATGATCTTTAGTACCTCCTTGTAACACCATTTCATCCTAATCACATCTGACAGACCTGCTCATTCCACAGAGCAAAGAGCATCTTTACTATGGCCAAAGCCTTCCATGATACAGGAGCCTACCTCAGCCATATGCTTAACAACGAATGTAGAGGTTTAGGAAGCATCCAATTGCTAGATAAAACTTTAATTTATGCCAACATTTACTATGTGTTGCTAAGGAAATCGTACACATACTGCACAGGTTAAAAGCATGCAAGTATGCAGTGCTACCTAATTCATTGTACATTTTTACCAACTTCAGTTTGGTCTGCCTTCATTTTTGCAGCATATATTGCATAGCAAAAGTTAACATTCTACACCGAAAACAAAACAAATCCTTTAAGACAAATTGAAAGAGTGTTAATTGTACAATTGAGTCATTACATAAATTACTTTTTGTTGCAGCAGAAGATGTAATTACATCACATCTCAACAAATATTTTCCCTTTTTTTTTTCTTTCATAGTGTTTCCTTAAGAAACGTTAGCAGCCAGAAATGGAAAGCAGATTATGTATCAAGTGCTTTTAGCAGATACTGTAATAACATGTCTCTCACTAGTTAGACTTTCATCAAATTACCAGAAGATCAATTAGTAAAAAAGTAAATTACATTAGGCTCTAAGCAATAATGATGGACCCATAAAACAAGAAAAATCTCTTGTTCATAAAAAAAATTATATCTTTGATAAACATATACAAATTCTTTAAAATACACATTTTTGTAGCAAAGTAGACCCTAAATTAAAATATATTCTAGTTTTTACATTTTTATATATACTTTACCAAAATATTCTCTTAATACATATTTTAACACTGTACACAAGTTAATAAATGTCTTAATGAAACTCATTAGAAATATATTCAAGCTGTCTCAACATAAAAAATTTAAAATTGTATATAATATGGGGTAGTAATTTCCATAAATTCAACTTCAGTGCAGCTGCAGTAGTCATTAAGAATAAATTTTTGTCTGTTAAGAAGTCTCCTCGTGGTGTTAAGGTTTTAATACATTTTCCATTGAAGGTTCCTCCTTTTAATGAGCAGCTTCTTTTCTTCAGTTCTTCTCCATCATAAAGGACATCAACTTGAAGAGCTCACCAGGTTTCACCAAAGCAGCAAGGCTTTAGTACTGAACATACTCAGACTGAAGGGACTGTGCAGAGAAGAAAAACTGATTAAAACTCACTGGAGAGGTTTTATTTATATATAACATGTATTTTTCACTTAAAAGATTAGAGGAAGGACAGAAAGGAGAAAAATAAACAGAGTTAGAGGGGGACCTGAATCTCTGCATAGGTAAAGAGGAATAAAAGAGAAGAAATTAAAATCTGAGTAAAGTCCATCAACTTTCCTGTATCTACACTTTTCCAAACCAGTTTCTTGAGATTCTTAAAGAAAATCTTACAAGTCCTTTAAAATGCCACTGCTACTGTAATTGAATTGTTTCCATTTATCCTGAATGAGAATCCAACTGCTACTGTAAGTCAGCTTACTTTAGGGTGTCGATTCAAATAATGATATAGGAAACACATGATGTAGCTCATTGAGGAAAAAAGCTGCATTAGTAATTACAGATGGATAAATTTATGTATGATTACCAAAACCAGATGAAAATGAAGTACTGCAAATGGTTCATCTGGATTAGTAACCAGTCAGTATAATTAAGAGAAAATCATAACCTGCTCTACTGTATTTATTTACATTTCTGTTTCTACTGAAGTCTAAATTTTTATTACAAACTGATCAATCAGCTTAGACAGTATCCAACCATTTTACTAGCTTTTATACAGATATATTTAAGAAGTCATTCTGATGAATATAAGTCTTGTACAGTGATGAGCTGTCCCAGATTAGTATGATTATAAATAAATAGCAAATAAAACCCCCAAACATATGTTAAAAGTGCATCAAGTCTTCAGAATTAGAGAGAACTACTGGAGACCAACATGACTCCTAAGGACTGGACCCTCAGTCTTCTCTTCCATTTTCCCACTACTCCTAACTGGTCATTATTGAAAATGCTCTTTGGCACCCATAGTGAAACCTGTAAGTAGAAGGGCATTATACATTTATATGTGCCTTTATAGCTCTAACTAATATCACACAACTACTTTCCCCCTGTATTTTACATCTCAGTATATATTTTCAAAGTTGTCTTTTAAATGCATTTTCACATCTCAAAGATTTAAGACCACCTGGATAGTCTTTCCTAGGTAGATGTGAATACCGCTAACTAAAAGAGGTCTGGTTTTAGTAAGAGGAAGGCAGAAGGAATAGCCTTTCATTAATGAGCACTTGAAACGTCTCTTAATAATCCTCAAAGGCTTCTCATTTTCAGAAGTGTATTTTAACAACTGGAAAGATGGTTACACTTAATTAGTGCAGTATTTGAAATGAACCCATCAAAACTGAATCCTGAGTAAAGCTGATTAATAAACATTTTAAAAAGGCATGAAATGTAGTTAACATACTCTCATATGTTAGATTACTTTAAGCTTGGACAGATGAAAGATGAACAGAAAGCACTGTACACTCTTAAAACCAGCAAGTGCTAGTTACAAAGAACTGAGAACACTAGCCCTTTGCTCAGCAGATAGCAGTAACCAGGAATTCTACATCATGATTTCAATGAAAAAAACAAACTATAAATTAAAGATTCTGAAGTTTAGAATGTAGTTCTTAAAATTGTTAGTAATCCAAGTTATAAAAAATATGGAAAAAATCAAGAAGACATATAAAGCCCACCCAAATATCCAGCAGCATATATTGTTTGGAAAGAGGATAGCATATTTTGGTAATTTTTATTACAGATGGGTAGGCAGAGTTTATTTACTTTCAAATGGAGAAATATGTTTTTCAATGTGTTCCCACCCTCATCATAACTCTACTTCAAATCCCTATGATTTCTTCTTAATGTCTCAAAGTCTTTTCTGAATAAAGGGAAATAATTATATCTAAACAGCATTTTTCCAGATTAATCTATGTGACTTCACATAAATTTCTATCACTAAAAACAAGGTGATAGTTGTAGCAACTGAGCTATTGTAAAGTATACAGACTCGCATTTGAGTTTGAAAAATTTAAATATAGCAGGAGAGGCTTGTTGGTTTTTGTGTTTTCAGAGAACTAATTTGTGCTCTTAAATCTCTTCACATATCTGAAGAGATTGACTGTAAAGTTTCAAAGCCTGTAATTGTGTTTTTTTTCTTTTTTTTCTTTTAAATCTTTTGAGGAGTTTTCTATTTTAAAATTTACATTTGCCGTGACTCAAAGTATGGCCTATGCTTCTGAAAGCTTTATTAAAAACAAAAAACCCAATCCACTTTTACAAGTAATTTGCTGGTTTTAAGAAACTCTTATTTAATATAGAGTTAAAAATAGAAGGAAAAAAAAAAGCCAAAGAAAATTGACTGCTGAATTGCAAAGATGAGAGTATAAAAGCAGTTAATGGAGAAGAAATCTCAATGTGCATTCCTACAGGGGTCTCATGCCGTGTCAAGCTTGCCATTTTATACCCAAGTAACAGACATTTCAACAAAGAACTAAGGATTAGAGTTTCACTACAGTTAAGGATATCTAATGAAGTTTACACTGAAACAACTGCTTAGATCACTTTCATGTTTCTTTGTCAAGAGGAGGCACAGAAAGCCTCCTGTGAGAGAAAATAAGCAGCAAATCCACTAGGCACTAGAACTGTATTTGCAGACATGCGACTGCAGGCAGTCAGCCTCAATTTGACTTCTGTTTCAAGACAGGATAACGCTATAGCATTTCAGCCTGTTAGGATTTAAACATGCCCTTTCCCCAGGTAATTGCAAAAATGTAACTGCAGTTTTTTGAATTGTCCATCAACTCTCCCAAAACATTGTTGCAATAGGAGTGTTGCTGCAGGCAAGAACTACTGTGACTATACAAGAGCCACTAAACTAACTCAGGATATGTTAAAGAAAGTGCACACACACGTCAAGTGATCCTGCGGGTCTGCTGAATTTACACATCAGCAAGATGCACTAGTGCTTGCCTGGTTTTTGCAAAGCCTGTCCTGTCTTCATTAATGGTAAGTTCTTACTAAGAAAAACCATGCTACAGGTAAAGATGATGTATATGAATTTTAAAACACTGCCAACACTTCTCAAATTTTTGGCAATGTTTCCATCTTGCCAGTTTCCATGACAGCTATAGAAGCAAAAGGTGACTCATCTTAAGACTACCCAGCTACATATTCTCCAATAAAAATACATTTTAAAGAGCAGTATTTGGATTTAGAACTATTGTAAGAAAAAAGCAAAAATCTTATAGCAGTACCTTAAGTGTGATTATAGTTGAAGAGAGGAATTCTGCAAATTGTTATTGTGAGAGATTCTGTTTAATCAAAACACGCACTTTTAAAATAAAGTATTTATTCTATTTGACTGGAGCAGCAAGTTTTCTTTTTTTTTTTCTTTGAAAATCAACCTTTTCTCATCAGCATACACATGATAAACTGGATTATAAGCTTGCACTGATGAAGGACAAAAACCATTAGAGAAAAATACAGGTCTGACAACAATAGTTACAGTTATTTTTTATTCTTCCTTTTGTGGAATGTGGAACAGCAGTATTAATGCTGTTTCGTTGCAAAACAATAAAAAAAACCAAAAACAAACCAGTGAATAACCTTCTCTTCCATACTGCAGGAAAAACTCACTAATGAGTTTAGTGAACATAAACTAGAACTGAAAAATTGCTGTCTTAGCCATCTCAAAATGCTCCTGAACCACTAGTGTTAACAAAGATAGACAAGTAAGAGTGATAAGGTGATTTTCCAAAATAAAAGTACTGCATGATTACAGCTGGTCACCTTGATATCTAACTCAGGGAAAGGAGATTTTGGCAGTTAAGAGAAAGGAAATTAATCAGTATCATTCAAGAGTCCTTTGATGAGCTAAGTGAATAAACAAAGCACCAGGACATGTAATAGACTTCTGTCAGGTACATCACCTGATGTGCTCCAATTAGAAGGAACACAAACACTGCAACAAGCCTAGGCTGGGCTGTCACGATTTTCAAGTAATTTCAGCATCTAAAGCAGTGAAGTGGAAATGATTAAACAGAATTCTGTTTTTAAAAGAATTCTGCCAGAACTGGTAGCTTGATACGCTCTGTATTTTGCTGATGAGCTTCAGACCACTGGTAAGTGCCACGAAAAGCAAAACAGCTGCATGTCAGGGGCTGAAGTGGTTAGGAAAAAACAATCTTCCCTGATGGGTTAATTGGTCCCAGAAGAAGAAGGGGGAGGAAGGAGAAAAAAACCCCAAAACACAACCAACCAAATAAAAAGAAAAGAAATGATGCCTTTCCACAGAGTTCCACATGAAAAAAAAATCCCAAACCAAACCAAAAATCCCTTGAGGAATGCAGGATATGGGACTTAAATACAAGAAATAGAAGTCACTATCCATCAATGGCAAATTTCTTTTCCCCATCAGCTTCCAGTGCATTACAGTCAAAGAAAATAAAATAAGCTATGTATTTATAAGCAGAATGGCACTGAATAGCAGCTTTCTGGACCAGAAAGGTTTGAAAAAACTAAAGAACTTGAACACTTTCCAAAACGATTTTTGAGCTAACTTAGCTTACCAAAAGAAAATCAAGTTGAGATGAGTAGCATGAGAACAACACAACAAGAAAATAAGATGACAAGGGGCTATAACAGTGACATAATAAAGAGATACAGAAAGTTTCAGGCTAAAAGTGAAATAGTTTTAATCTGTTCAATCAGTGGGACTGATCTTTCAGAAAAATTATGTTGTCCTCAAAATAAACCATCTGTACTTGCCAGTGAGCTGCTCACTACCAGACAGAAAGCATTCAGAAATGAAATGATTGGAAAACCTACTCTTGTCTTAAACCTCAGGACATCCCAGTAACTGCGCTCAGTCAATTGTGTATATAATGGGTAACAATTTAGTGCACTCCTCTGTGACTGGGAGAGATGCACAGGGCTACAGGGTACATTTAGAAACAAATCCATTAATCAGAACATATCTGAAAAACATTCCCAACAGGAACACTTTTTAGCCATTATTATATTGAAAGAACACTACTTCACAGGTAAATCAGAAACTTGCACTTTGCTATGTAGACTTTGCATGGCATGACCTTGCTAAAAATGCTGATTCTTATATCACAGCATATAATATATAAAATAGATTATTTTTATCTCACTTCACTCTTCAGAGAAGACTGGAGATAACTCTCGTTTAAATATCTTGCTGCATTTGACTGTGTATAACCTCTACTCCTCAGGAGCAAGCAATGTCAAGCCAAGAATTACTCAAAGGTTATATCCTTTATATTCTTCCATGCATTACTAAGTCATTAAGACAGGTAGAAAGAAAATTAAAGATGTTCTTAAAACAGGAGAATTGTGCATTTTAGAAAGGTTTTTGTTCATTAGAAATGTTTTCCACTCAACCTCTAAAACTTTACACTTATGCCTAAGATATTTAATTTAAATCAGTGTTTTAAGTCACTTAATAGTTCTACTGCAAAGAGAATTTCCTCCGTCACTGCAATGCACAGAGCCGTAAGCACCTCTCTGCTGTCAATGTGGCTATTTCACCTGTTCATGAATTGCTCCATTTAAGGCAGAAAGGCATGCTACAATTCTGGAAGATACACTGTAAACCACCCCCACTCCCCACATAGGTTTGGGGAATTTTTGTGTCAATGCCAACTAGGCTGACCTTGAGGGTTTATGAGATTAAGGAGAAACACAGAACTATCCTAGAATTTTATAAATATCTAGACACAAAAACCCCCAAAGTGTCACCAATACTTAATTTCCTGACCTATGATTATGGAACAAGCCCACTAACTTGGCTTTCACTGTCAAAAATTATTTGTAGCATTAAGTTACAGCAACTACCTCTCCAAAGGAGGTGACAGTTCTTGGCTTTTATGATGTTATATTTACAGTCAACCTTTTAAGCTGCTTGAGGAAAACAGGCTTACTGCTTCTATAATGCTTTACATTTTCATTTGGTACCCTTGTAAGTCCTGACCTATTGTGAACGATGTCAGCTTATTTTCATGACTAACTCATATTACAGTTACAAGGAGTTTCTTCCCCTTAGGGTGCTGCATGTAAGTTTACATGCACATACTTTATGCATAATATATTGCTGTAAGTAAAGTATGGAAAAAAACCCTCTAAAAATGCTGCTGGCAGCATATAATTTACAAAAGAAACTACTGAAAAGAATGGGAATAGGCTGACTCTCCAAAGAATTATTTTTCAATACATTAAATATGAGACAGTACTAAAAGTGAGATATTTAAAAAAATCAAATCAGCCAATTTACCACTTATTATTCAGATGAGTGATTGCTCTCACCCACTGTTGGTATACTAACTTTCAGTTCCAGTATACTCAACAGGAGCAGAGGACTGAATTTCTGTAAGCATGTTGGATTAAAGACTGGAAACACCTAAAAAAGATGACTTTCCAGAGCAATCTGAATGCATGAATAAATCAAAGACTTATCAATGTACCTCAAACAAACATTCCTGGCTTGCTACAGAGCTTTTCACCTCTCTCCTCATCTCTGTGCCTGAAGAAATTCAACAGAATTAGTTAAACAAGAACAGTCCTCTTGTTTTAGAACTTGTTTCATCATAGAAAAACTGTTATGGTTTCTATATCTCACTTGAAAAAAAAAATCTCAATTATATATAGTTTATTACAATCTCCCATGTAGTAAGGAAAAACAGTAAAATTAAGAGATGAAGATATGGCAACATCAAAGAACTCCCTTGCAAACAAAGTTACTGCTGGTGTTTAAAGTAAAGTTTAAACTCAGTTTTAAGCTCAATACAGAACAGTGATTCTAACATCATGGAATATCAGCATTTATTTCCAGATAAACTCTAGTGGATAAGAAGCTGTTTTGTTTTTTTTTTAAACAAGGAATCTGAAAGCATCAAGTATTCTGAAGAGCCACTTTAAGTCAAGCAGATCCTACCACATTAGGAAGAACTCACTGAGTTAGAGAATACAGAATCACGTTCCCTCAACTCACTTCAATGTTCTGTTTACTCAGCTTCGGTTTTAGTCATACATGCAATTTAATTCTGCAATGGAGCAATGAGATTTTATTTCCTACTATCATCTAGCCTCAGAAATAGCAATTCATAACCCCAAACTACAAAGATGTCGCCTCTGAACTGTGAGTGGTGCCACATCTGAGCTGTTAACAAGAGGGTTGGTCCTCCACTTCTGCAGGAAGAAGAGAAAACAGCTCATGAATGACCTTTCCCAGGACAGGCTAGTTACATGCAGTGTATGTTATTAGCTGTTTTAAGACAGACTCACCATACTCAAAATGATTAGCACGTGTAACACCAGAACTTTCTTTATACTGAAACAATTTATCAGTGGTAAGGAAACAGAAGAGTGATGTGCAACACTCTGAAGTTCATTTTACACAAAGCCAATTTTATTTCCACCCAGTACAATAAAAAATCCTAAGTGTCATAACTAGTCAAGAGAGGCTGACAGGCTCCCTTAATCATAGGCAAAATCTATTAAAAACAGTGTACTATTTTTTGTTATTAGTAGGCTATCAAATCCTTGGAAACCAGGTATTTTAAATTGGTTTTAGATTTATAGTAGTAGATATGATTATTGTTTCCCTCGAATAGATAAAGCTTTTTCTGATTTCATAAATGAAGTTTCTCTAGTCTCTCTTCTCTGCATTTTGCCTAGAAAAACTTTCAAGTTGCATTAGTTTATCTGTACATCCTCTTTTTTTACAGAGAAAAAGAGCACAAAATAAGCCCAAGGCAGCAAAGTTGTTGAGGAATGAAAGCTGCAATGTGAGGCCATTAGAAATATCTTGCTTATAATATGTTCCACATTTGGTGTTAGAAAAGGAGGTTTCAAGTCAAGAGCACTAATTGTTCAAATATGCCCTATCTTTAAGGATGTTCTACCTTCTGTTTACTATGATACATTCAAAGGCTTCTTAAAATCTGTCGCTGCACGAAGATGAGGACACATAATTAACTTACAGACTGTGTTATGGATAATTTGAAATAAAATCTGAAGGGTAAGAAGGTCCATAAAAAAAGTTATCAGAAAGGATTAAAGTTCAGGCACGATTTACTTTCATGAAGCTTCCATGTAATAGGTGCTTAGAAGAGATGGAAAAAAAAGCAGCTGAAATGACAGGTAACAGACAAAGGTGCTGCTCAGAAACATTAGAGGAAGTTGGAGAATTATGCTCAGTTAAGATTTTTTTTTTTTACAACTGTTTTGCTCACAGAAGCAAGGAAGAAAAGCATCAGTGAGCTGCCTGGAAGTGCTGTTGTGGCTGTGACTTACAGGAATGGACTCTGGTATGGTGCTGGAGGAGTTGTAAGGCCCATAAAGGAAGGCTGGTGCGTACTCATCTGTCACGGCGCTGTGAAAACTGCTTTGGCTGCTCAGGTTGTTGCCACTACTGCTGTTTCTGTTGTATAAGTTGTTGTTCAGTTCATGGTTTTTTCTGTGTGTCAGCTGCAAGCTGCCATTCAGGTGACTGGAGATATGGCTTACAGAAAAACCTGTCCTAGAGGACAATGATGTCATTTTGCTCTCATCATCATCTGAAGCAGCGTACAGGTTCCCTAGAGAACTGGCTAGTCTGGAGTTTATGGAAACGCTGAATGGAAAACACATGCAGGGAAAAAAATATTCACAAGGTATGTAGGATATATATAAAAATGTAACAGACAATTAGAAGACATTAGGTGAATAACACAGATCATTCTGAAATAACCTGTGTTTGCACACAGGCTCATTTTCTAGCTCCTAAGTAATGAAAAGCAGAATTCTTTGCAAGGACTTTGCAAGTTTTGCTTATTCAAGCATTACACCATGGCCAGCTTTCACCTCTGTCAAACCATACTCGCATGCAGGAGATGGTATTAAAAGGTTTAGGCACTATCTGATTTACACTGAAGTTCTTTGTATACATGGAACAGTTTAAGAACTCCTCTGCTTCTTGCAATCAGCTTTGTGATACAAATCTTCAAGTAACCAAGAAGCAATATGACAAAATTTGAGACTGGAAATAGGGTGTCCTGAAATACCTCAAGCTGGTTACTCTGTTCAGGCAACTATTTGTGCACATAGCTACTAAAAATGCATCAATCATTCTGAGTGTCATTTAATATATATAATGACTTAGGACAATAGTAATAATGGAGCTAAATAGTAATAAATCAAGGGTTCATAAAAAATTAATGACCACTCAGTATTTTGAGAGTAATAGTATATAGAGTTGTGGGAATATCTGCAAAACATCTATAAACTTAGACAACCCACAGTGCTGTTTCAAATGACACAATCTCAATAAAACTCTCAGACCAGTAGGATAGATTTTGGGTTTTGCTTGTTTTTTTAATCTGTAGACAAGTGAAGTTTGGCTAGTGGAACAGCAAATCACTGTAAGTAAATTTACGTCTTCTTATAGCCAGAACAGCAGGTGCTTCACAGGCTGCAGGTGTACTGACAAGCACTGTAGGATACTGTAAGCATTTGTACCAAAATGAGAAGAAGAAAAAAAACCTTTTAAGGTTAGAGCCTGAGGACATGGAAAGTCTGCTTATTCTTTCTGCAGATGGTGAAGTAACTGCCACCACTCTGGAGGCCTTCAAAGGAGATATGGATCCTTCTGTGCTACCTGAAGTATTCAGTCTAAAAAGAGTACAGAGTTCCAGTGAGAAGCAAGATTTTATAATTACAATATACATCTCCAACACATGTAAGTCTTTCAGTATATAGACTGGTATTTTAAAAAGTGTGAATTCTCAAGTCTGAGAACTCAACCCCAAAACCTCAAGTTTCCCTGCTTAAACACATTTAAAACACAAACAACTTTCTGGATATCCACTCCAAGTATCTCCCCTGCTGCACCTTATTAAAAAGTTACAGGCTACTTTTCACCTTGATAATTTATGAAGGCCAAACATCCATTTTTTATAGATTTAAGTTTTATCATAAATTTTAGAACTCTAAATGTAAATTCGATTAAGAGTACTTTTTGAGCTTATAAAGCAAGTATGAGTAGAAAAACCCCAAATTGTAGCTTTCATGAGGTCTGCACCATTTCCAAATGAAAATTTTTATGGAATTGCACAGAACATGCAGCTCTTTCTTGGCTGGGATTCTTAATAAGAAAATTCTTCATGTGTAGATAATGAGCTGTATGTATGTTACACTGGACTACTCAAATTGTTACTATTATGGCTGTCCACATTAATTAATTAAAAAAATTAATTTTCTCTAACCCTAGATCAGGGGATACAACTATCAGACCTTCAAGAACGAAAAAACTTGGGTACATATCTCCAACTACAAGCACAGAAGAAAAATGACACTGAGCAGCTTTAATTACACACCAAGAAAGGGTAAAACATTAATTTCCAATGCAAGCCACCTGGAGAAATCCAACTCAAAAATTCAGGTCACAGAACTGAAAAAAAAGTGCTCTTTTCAGTATTAATGCTTGATAATGATAGAAATTTTGTCTTACATGTTGTATTTTAGCTGCAATGGGGTAATGCAATTTGTGGGTGTTTAAAAAGGTTTGTTACCTGCCTATCTATCTATTTCAGAAGTCTGAAATAGTGATCACATTAATTGATTAGCAATGATCCAAACCACTGAAAATTAAGACCCTAATCAGGTGATATCTATTTAGAAGTAGAATTTTAAAGTCAGTACCTGAAGGGTTGTGAAATTGACCTGGTGTGCAGTTTCACGTCTTGCAGCCTAAAAAAACAAAAGCAGCAATCTTTATCCAAGAATAAACAAGCCTTCCCCTCTGCCAAATCTAATCTGTGTGTCTCAGGTTGGCTTAAAATATAAGAGCATTATTGACAATCAGTGTTTTAATTTACAGTTAAAGAACAGAGAGTTACTTCAGGTTTAATTTCAAAGTTCACATTTTTACTGGTTCTGAAAAACTCCAAATTTCTATGAGGAGTACAGAAAAGTAATTATAGAAAGACAACTAAGTTCGATTAAGAATATTTTGTTCAAGTAGTAAGTTATAAAATACTAGATATAAATTTGAAAATTTTGAAGTATTTTTTGCATTATCTTTTACTGCTACACAGTAAGAAGGCATCCCTAAACAGGGAGACAGAGGGCAAAAAAGGAGAGAAGAAAAAGATTAACAAACCAAATCTGCAACTAATAGATACTTACCTGGAGAAGTTTTCACCACAGAAGGTGGTACAGGTAGTACCACTGCCTTAAACAAGATCATGTACTTGCCACACAGATCTGATAGCATGGACTGAATTTAAAAGTGCAAATTACCTCAGACTGGTATAATTACCTCAGAGCTCCAGCTGGAACGGAACAAGGCTGTCTCCGACTTTTTAAGGCATTCAGTTTATCTCCCTGTGTCATCCCATTCTGAGCTTCCACATCTTTGTCTTCAGAATCATTCTGGGAAACAGAAGTATGCAAGCAAGGGAATTTATCAAATCCTAGGAGCAGCGTAGTTTCAAAGCACTGAGCATCTCCTTCACAAAGATCAGAATCCAGAATGCTGACCTACTGTTTTCTGCAGATATGGCACTACCCTTTGCATAGTTCTGCTACATTAAATGTGCCTCTCTGTACAAACACACTCACATAGGGCTTTTGCAGAATCTGACCTCAAAGTCAGTTCAAGATGCTCAAGCCTAATGCCATCATTTATTTACTTCAAAGAAGTCTGTTGGACATTTATACACACCTGCATTATTAGTTAAAAACTTGGAATAAGCAGATTTTTTGCTTCCTGGAAGCAAGCTGACTTTTTGTTTTCCTTCATTCTCAAGAAAACAACTGAAAACCCTGCGAGAATTACTTGAAATAACACAAACCTTTTGAAGCTTGAAAAATTACCTGTAACAGTTTTAAATATTATTTAATCTTTTTATTTTTAAGTGGAGATTTGTTCTAATTAGGACCTATAAAAAACTAATCTGAGAAAAATCAATCTAATACTAATACAAGCCTAAAAAAAGCCAAAAATCTAGAAGTCATCTAGTTATTAAAAGCTCAACTTGATCCTGTGAAATTTTTCCTAAGAACACTTACCTCCTTGCATTGATCCAAGTCTTGTGCTTTATTCAGACTGTCACTGATGGAAATGTCATTCAAGCCACAAAGAACTCTGTTGATGTTTCCATCAACTCCTCGCTGTTTCTGCTTTGATTGGATGAGATCTCCCTCCCGCCATAACATTGCTTGCTTCCTTCAGGATACAAAACCAAAGCCATTCACATCAACAAATTTGCATACATATAAAAAAAAAACATATGAAAACATGCCATGCTTACAGATCGCCAACATTTGAATCTTCTGTACATTTATCTCAAAAATTTTACTTGTCTATCACAAAAAATTTTAAACCCCAATACTTAAAAACAACAAAAAACCCTCCAGAATCATCAAATAAGTCTGTAGTCATCACAGTACTAAAACTTCATTTTATTAAATCCTTCTGGGGAAAGAGGTTAACTAAACAGGAATTTGCAATCATTTTTAAATGCTCTTAAAACACAACTTAAAAAATAATATAAAGCAGTGCTTTTATATACATCATGTGTAGCATAACTGCTGATATGGAATTTTGCAACTTACTAACGTGAGTTTTCTGGATAAATTCTGTGCAGTGAAACTACAGCTGACCTGTGCAGTGCAAGTGGATGCAGTCATGTAAAGTTCAGCAGGACTCTAATATGGACTTTTAGAAACTGAAAGAATATATCCTTCACACAGATGGTAGAATAGTAGCAACTTCTTTGCTACAATGTGCATGGGCAGAGCAGACCTTTTCCATGAGGCTGCATTATTCCTCAATAAGGAAGTTTGCTGGGTAGGTACCAGTCATGCTAGTTCCATCCAAGAACTGAGACCCTATTACATACTATTGAAACAACATTAAATTACTACACTGAACAGAGAAGAAAAAAATGAGGAATTAAATCAAAATACACTTTCACTGGAAACTTTTATGTGGGAACAAAATATTACTGCAAACCTTCAGAGCTAAGGGATCTGAGCCAACTGCTCGAGGTAAGACTTGAGAAAAACTTCACTATATCCCTAGTAAACATCACAAAAAGGCAGAACACATGGGTGGAAGGGAGAGGGAGTGCTACTTAGTCCACCTAACAGAAGTAGCCTAGAAAACATGCTTGAATTTAAATACCTTTGAAATCTTTCAACATTATTGCACATGCAGTAACAAACTGATCTGATACACATTTAAGTGGAAGAGTTTCTATTAAAAAACCCCTAAACTAGCCAAACCTCCCTTATCAAACCTCAAAACCCCTAAGAGATTAGGCTTTGACACCTATGAAGCTTGGGAGATTGAATTTGCAAGATGTTACCTTTTTGTCAGATACAACTTTGCAGCCCTGAGGGCAAGACATTTCATATTAGAAAGATATAACTGACATTCTTTCCCAACCCCATTTTGACACCACTGGTGACATTGCCTGACTTTTGTCTGATTATTGAAACAGGTATCTACTACCCTTAGGAGAGTTTAGTAATTCTTACTGAACAACACTACAGCTCTCAGCTGTGACAAATGTAGGTAGATCTGATGGATCTTTGCCTGTCTATAAAATCAAGCCAAGTATTCCTTCAGTCAAACCAAGAAAAGACATGGGCCTTGTTTTTCCTATCTTGTAAGTAAATAGCACTTACTATTCACATTACCTACTACCCTTCTTGTAATTTCGCTCTACTGTGCATGTAATTTTTAAGAGTGTATTATCCAAGCATCAGCACTGTCTGAAGAAGACCAATCTAGCTCCAGTGAACACCTGTAATTTGTGAAAGTTTGTGACCTGCAGTATTTGGAGTAATAGCATGCCACCTCTCAAATAGAGGAGTATCCATTTAGTTGCACTGGAAAATAAATAAAACCCCTCATTCACGCTCTATTTCTCTTGAATTACAGTAATACTCATTCTCCCCAATATCCTATGGATTTTAAGACACAAGGTCACTGCATCTTTACAGTATTTATAGAGTATCTAGCAGAGCTGATGAATTATCTTTTCCCTACTTGTAGTGGATTTTCTTAAAATGTTTTGTCCCATAAAAGTGAAAATGCCTCCAAGTATCATCATGCTATCAAGTCAAATATATCAGCATAACCACTACAATAGTAAATGCACAACAACACAGAAACCACTATGACATTAAACTTACTTTCTACATCACTGCCATTCATTTCCAGTCAGGATCAAATCTGAAGCTGTATTAAAACCATACATTTGTCTGGCTACAACTATGAGCTCCAAATGAGAAATGTTTCATACATCATGCTGAGGAATCTGATGGAGATCATAAGCTTTCTACCAGGTACTTATTTAATCTTCAGTTACAATGAAGAAAAACCATACAAAGATATAATTTTAAGATTAATTTTAAGTGCCACAGATGGTATATAAAGTATTTAAAGACTACTCTTTCAATGCTAATAATTAATATCTCCTATTTGTTGATTTAATCTTTTGTCCACATCTGTCCCACTTCCAACACATTTGTCTAACTCCTAAATTCCCCAGAACAGAAACATTCAGTCTGTGCCCCTTTAAGGAGACAAAATGCAGAGAACTCCAGAGAAGCTGACTGCTTCTGAGTAACTCAGATTTCAATCCCCTATTAAGTAACCTTAAATATGTTGAACATGCAATAACTTAGAAATGTTGGTAGACAAATTAGATCCTATAAATAGTGCAAGATGGATAAGGATGGAGAGGAGCAAAGAAAGTATATACAAATACATACTCTTCCAAGAAGTGTTGCTGGGGTCCTATAATAGAGCCTGGGCGACATATTCTTATCCAAGCAATGGCTTCAGCGTGTGTGAACTTGTAGTGCTTCATTATGTAACAGGCAATCAGTGTTCCTGTTCTCCCCAGGCCAGCTACAGAAACACAAGTATCAACAGCCACATATGAAGGGATGAGCATCCCAGAGTTATCAAATAGAAGTATAGGATGTAAGAAAACTTCCATGCAATGTTATTCATCATATTAGTATTTAAATAAATAATTTCTGATTCAGTGTCCCATTAGGACACTGTTAGGCCTGAGTTAACCGTTGATTTAACACTGTAGAGGATTATTTAGGCTGGTATAAAAACTAAAAAGAACAAGACTGTTCATTTGCTTACTAAATGGTCAGACAAAAGACCAAAAATACTTCAGTGCAGAAAGCACATGTCTAACTCATTACCAAGTGTTTTATATTCCTTTAGGAGCTAAGCCTGGAGAATAACTTACTAACAACCTCCTGCTAATCAACAGTTTACACTCTTATTTAGCCAACTAGTAGATGCCCAGCTTATAAATGCCAGAACTTCTGGGTTCTAGCAACAGTAACAACTTGTTGGCAAATAAACCTATCTTTGATATGCATATTTATTGTTCATGGGAAAACTACAAATAGCATTATTCTTGCTTCTGATCAGGCAAGACATTCATCTCCACAATGTCCTTACACAACTCTAGACATAAATCAAGCTGAACCCTTAAAAGCCTTTGTTAATCTCTCCTGACTAAGCATGTTTTGTGCATTTTTTGACTGGTTTGCAGAATTAGGCTGGTTCGAAATGCTGGCATCACAATAACTCAAATCAACTTGAAATGTGGAATTCATACTCCACAGCAAAATGTAGAACAGTCAAAATGGACAAAGAAAACCTTTTAGTGTTTTGCATTTCCTAGCCAATTATCATAATGCTGTGAAAGCACAATGCAAAAAAGAAACCTGCATCAACTAAATCTCAAATTTTCAAGTCATATTAAAAACACCCCACAGAACAATGAACAACAGATTGTCAGTTCCTTCAAGAAACAGTGTAGGATGTAAGGACTTCATATACACAGGAAAATAACAAATATTTGGCATATATTTAGTCAAGCACCATAAAGCATTATTATCTCACAACCTGAAAGTCTTCTTAAATGCTGTATTTTTGGGATAAACTCTATGGCTTTATACTTATTTTGAATTTCAGTCTGAAATGAATAGGTGCACATACCTTTACAATGTACTGCAATGGCACCATCAGCATTTTCACAGATGTTCAGGAACCTCTGGACTATACTGTCACTTGGTGTGCTGCCATCAATGAAGAACAGATCATAATGCTCAAAACCAGCATCAGTAAAGCGTTTTGCCTCATAAATTTTTTTGTTTAGTCTTATGATTGATGTGACATTATGCTTCTTGAAATAGGGAAAGTAGGCTTCAGGTGCATGAAGAGGATAACCTATAAAAAAAATAAAGCCACAATCATTTAATGTCCTAGGTCCATGAAGTTCAAAATTCCACTAATCAAAACTACCCTGAAAACTTTTTGAATGATAAACACGCTAATACTAAAAATGCTTTCATACTTTATTCAGAATAGACACATTAAGTGATATTAAAAAGTTGTCCAAGAAATGCTCATTAAGATCACTTTTATTATAAAATGTATTAGAAGGCAAAATGTTAAAATAGGGTCTGTATGAAACACTGTACTGTCTCCTATTAAGCCCCCATTCCTCTCTACAAGGAGGATTTATACATAAAGCTGGGGACACACATGAATTCAGCGTTTCACAACAGCTGCTGATCTAGAGTCATGCTGCAGATCAAAGAATAAAAGCATGCTTGAAGGGGAAACACTGTTTATAAAGAAGGTACATTGCTCATCTATATCATGCAAGAGAAACAGTCAAAGGATAAACAGTACCAAAATTATTCCTGTCCTACTGGGACCTTTTCCTTTTAGCTGGACCAAATCTTTACTTTCCCTCTGTCAGTCAAGCAATCAAGTTTCTCTTTTTTTTTTTTTGTTCCACTAGAATCACATTCCCTGGGTTCTTCACATTACCCCAAGCATCATCAGTAGGAAAGACAAGCTTCTTTTAAAAGTCTTTCCTGGTCTGTGTCACAAAACTCTTAACACAGTCTTCCAGGTTTAATGCAATTCACCTTTAATTCTGCACAATTACTGTATCAGGTGTCAGATTCCAGGAGAACAGTAAGTGACCTGAGTGTCTCAGGCATTTTGTCACAGGATGAAAAGTCGCTGACTGTTAGAAGAATTGAAATTCTTCTGGCAAAGAAGAATTCCAAAACTTTTTGAATTAAATTCTATGAGCATATATAAAATGCTCACTGGATGATTATTTCTGAAGATTAAAACCGATCTATAACCCTCTATTATCTTCTGCTCAATTGCTGTCATGGTTTTACATGCTGGAAAAATAATACCATAGCACAGCATTAAAACATACACCATACCATTTTCAAGTTTGCTTTTCGGGTGTGGTCCACTAAAAGCCAAAAATTTTCCTGGAATAATCCAGTTGAAGTCACCATTTTCCACTCGCTACAAAAATTTCAGAAGAGAAAAACATTTTAATATCTGTATATACAAGGTAAAAAAAAAAATTCCTCAAGATTTTATTTTGCTCTTTACTATGTTCTTGTCGCATTAAAATGAAACACTTCAAATGTAATTAGGTAGCTTAACTATATGGGACAAATTAATCATAAGCTGCTTCTTAGGTCTATCTTAATAAAGTGAAATGTAAACAAAATTTGCTTAAGTTTTCCAATAAAAGCAGAAAGATCCTTTATGTAAGATATTTCTCCTTGAGGGGATTCAGTATTTCAGGACACCTATTAATAACACTGACAAACTCCAACATTCTTCTGTTTTAATCAAAAATTATGGAAAAGTGCTTCCTCGTGAAGCACTAGCTAAAAAGCCCAATTCACAGAAAACAAATTAAAGACCAATTAGCTTTCAAAACAATTACCTTTTCCCTGTAGAAACTGAAATTTACATATTGGCATAAGCTCTGATGAGCCAGTAATCACAGAAGAAAAGTGTAAATTAAATAAAGAGACTAGATTTTAATAAACTTTCAAATGATGACATTTTGCATTTCTTGTACACTTTTAAATGAAAACCTAAAAAGGCTCCTCAAATTCTGTCACAGCTGAAAGTGAAAGCTTCTTTGGAAATACATAACAGGAACTGTAGTTCTAAACTGCCTTATTTTCTTTTCTTTAATTGAAGACTGCTTATTCCTTGTTTGGCAATGCAGTTATTATCAGCATGACTTTTAAGGACACGGCACTCGGTTCAGCTGCATTATTAAGCTTGTGTTTTTAGCTCTCAGCTCATCAGAACATCCTAATGAGTGAAAGGTTCTGATAATGGACATCACTGTAATCAATTCAGCAACTGTTTGCTTAGCTGAGCCCATTAGGCTTGCTCCCAATGTCCCTGCACAATGGAAACTCCTGGAAGTTACCCAGGTTGCATAAGGACTAGAGAACCAACCTCAGTGCCAAGCCAAGACCCCTGCCCCCATTGGTATCACAGACACATCTCAGTACTGCAGCACCCCTACTCCCTTTAGGGAAGAAGCCCTGTTCAGTAAACTAAAAATATTTTTGTATCACCAGTTTTATTTGTGGATTAAGTTTTTTATAGTTACAGGAGTCATGGAGAATAATTTCAATTTTTACCAATATCAACTACAAGTATCTGTATATGTGTGTATATATACGCTTGACGCTACATGCAAACATCATTATCACTAAAAAAACCAATCAGTAATTTACTTCCAGTCCAACAAAAGGGGAATTAGCTGCCTTGATAACATAGTAAGATGAGAGAACTATAAACATGAAATAAAATTTCCTTTCAGCCTGCTCCATTTAAGTTGTATGCAACTTTTTCTACATAACCACACATTTGAAGACCTAACATAGCAAAAACCTGTAACATTTAAAGTTTTTGAAATATAGCACAGGACGTAACTAAACACAAAGCTGACCACAATGTGTGAAAAAAAAAGACATACCAAAAAATGGACAAAAAATTAAAGATGATTCCAAATTCTTGCTTCTTAAACTCAGCAAACAGCATACTATAAACATCATTCACATATATGTACTTTTCACACTCTAAAATAATGTTAAGCCTTAAACAAGATAATGGGATAGCTTTAGTCAATTATTTTAAGATTTTTTCACCAGACTAACGCCTACTATACATACGGAATTCCAAACTATCATTTGTTTTTAGAACATGCTTTTCTTTTTGTAATTAAAGTAAGCAAAAAGCAGCAATTTCATATTTTAAATTTTAGTTCCTGTTCATTTAACTTTGGCAATTCGGCAAAGGCTTTACCAATTTTTTAACCTAATCATTATGGAACATTGCAGGATACAGAAATCCTTCTACAAATGCTTTCAAGTTTAGTGAAATAGGCAGATTTGTGTTACAGACTGCCTAGTACAGACATCTACTGTATAGATGTGATGTCAATTAACTTTTTCCATTGTTTATTCCTCTTCTGACTTCACTTTCTTGAACATTTATGAAGAATTTCAGTATGTACCTGAAATACATACAGCTATAGGAAATGCTTTTAAAATGGAGATTTTCAAACTTAGCAACTTAATTCTCATTACTTCCAGGTTTTCTGAAAATGGCAATACAGGGGAAGAATACTGGAAGAATACTTGCTACAGTAAAGCAACACAAGTTTAAAAGAGAGTTAAATTTATATTCAAACATGAAGTACACCTCTAGTTTATATATCTTTCTCCTTAACCAATACAACTACAGGAACTTAGAGGTGCTCCAAAGACAATGTCCAATAAACTAAATGATTGTCACTGACTTCAGTAAAAACCCTTTCCCTTCCTTGGAGTGAAACCTGGTAGACAAAGACCATGCAACTCTTTTGGACCAGAGGTATGCACACCTTCTGTGCCAGAGAGTTCCTCTGCACACAGCCTAGTCCACAGGTACAGCATGGCATATTTTAAGGCTTCTCTAAAGCAATGTAGCTTGAGATAACTTTCTACTACCAGAAGATAAAGGTGTGCATGTTACAAAGTCCTAGAAGCATCTAGAGCCAACCAGAGTATCTATACCTAGGTTGTAAGGAAGTTGGCAGAACAGTGAATGATATCTGTTAGCTTTCTGGGACTTTGTTAGGGAAATATTCTGGATGTATTTCCTTTATTAGAATTCCACATAATGCATCCTTACTAATAAAACAAAACAAAACTAACAAACCTCCAAATCTGCCTAATCTATGTGGCTATAAAAAACTGGTCATGTATTTGGGACTGACAGGAATGGAAGAAGGAGCTAACAACTGCTGAAAGAAAACATGTTCTGTGGGTCAGCTGAGAGACCTGGGAGAAGGTTGGAAAAGCCTGAGAGATGTCTCAGAAGCCAGAAAGCTACAAGAAAGCAGCAGATTTATGATATGATGCACTGAAATTGCAAGGATAGCAATCCTGCATGTTCTTCACAAAGAGCAGATAGGTTTCCATGTACATACCTTACATATGAACACTGGGTTTTACTTGAATTAAAACGTGTTTCCAGTAGGTTTTAAGTTGGGGGATACTGTATACTCTTATTTTAGGTAGTTCAAACACATTCAATGCATTATTAAGTGTACAAACCTCATAGTGTTCATATTCATCCACATCAAATGTCTTAAAGTCAAAAAATCCATGCTGCAAGGCCTAAAAGGCAATAAGGTGTCAGTTTACACTGAAATACAATATATAATCTCATTTTATAATACTGTTTTGAGCAAAACTAAATCCCTAAATGTTTGTGGTTGTGGCTTATTGAAGCTGTTACATTAAGACAACATTACATTTTGCACAGATTAACAACACAGACAACAAAAGCTCCAACAATGTCACTGGAACATGTTAGGCTCATTACTTCCCCTCCAAAGACATGAGGATGGGACACAAGGTTGTTGCATATCACTTAAATTGTAATATTGATTCTCCACACCCACCATGTGGGGTTTTTTCTGTAAGGCAGATGACAAGTTAAAAAGCAATTCCCTTTTTGTCATACACTCATTTAATGATTCCTATGCCACACGTATTTTCATGCAGTTGGACATAACAAAACATCGAACACTGAGAGTTTATTGATCCTCTGCACTTAGTATGATACTCTGGTTTTACCACCATAATACCAAGGCAAAATGGTATATACAGAATGCAGTGCCATGTATAATCTCTATTTTATTATCTAATACCCATTTCACAGGTAGAATAAAGTCCACTAGACTACATTAGATAGTATTTATTATAGGACTGAAAGAAGTTCTGTATTCAAATACTTACAGTTATTAATTATGCCACTTTTGTACTAAAAATTTGTATATAATAACCATATTGAAAACAATTCTATGAATATGAAATTCATAGCCAATATTTATTCCAAATTGGTGGAAGACATTACTGCAGCATCTTTTTACACTGAACCTGTTGCATTCTGAGAAATACAAATATTGCACAACACTCCAGAATTAAGGTGTGCTAAGAACACACCACAGATCTCTGATTCAAAACCAATAATCCTCAAACTGCCGTTACCTGCTACATACAGAGCACCTTTTCAGGACAAATGAAAAATAGCTTTTTTATAGACAACAGAGGCTCAGTGACTGGACCTGTCATGAAACCTAAGATACTGAGAGGTTTGTCAGAACAGCTGATTTTGAAAAATGCATTTTGTTGAAGCATGGCTGGCTGGCTGCACTCCTGAACTTGCAGGCCCCCCAAATTACATGTATATACATATAAACACCAAATTTATCCAGGTAAATCAAGAGTACTTTCAAATCAAGGCGTACGTTTTCCGCCCAAAGTGTTTTAACCTCTGTGAGCTAGACAAAAATTCAATAATAAATTTTATGAGAACAAAGGAGGAAAAACTGATTCTCACCGTCCTTTTGATGCATTAGCTGCAGATACATTACAGTGACTGCACTGACTACTTCAGATCTTCAGGATCCGTAGAAAGCCTCACAAATTACAGTCTTGCTGGTAACTGACAGCTCCTTTCCCACCCCCACAGAACTAAAAATATTAAGCTTGATCTCTCTTTTCTCAATTTTTAAAAAATACTTGTTTTGCCATGTTTTCAAGAATTACAAGTGGTCTATAAAGTGTCTGTACAGAACTGTGCCTATAGCTTGCTCCCTTCATCAAGACTAATGGGAAATGAACAAAATTTAAAGGTCCCCAATTAAGAACTGTTGGAATTTAAAAAAAAAAAAAAATACCGGAGCTTAATATTTCAGGATTACTTAAAATGACACATCAAACCACTAGTAAGATACATTAGTTCTCATTGGTTTAAAACAATTTTGCAAAGATCAGTGTCAAACACTGAACCAAGTGTTTAGGGGATAGCTGGGGCCAAGTACATGCAGAAACTGTTCTGATTAAATCACAGTATACCTAGGTATCTGTCTCACTTGACTTATCAACCTGTCATTCCCTCTCTCCAGTGGTTATAAATGACTTTTTAGCAGACCTAGCACAGTGCCTTGCATTAAGAGCTGTCCACAGCTAGGCGTGGTGTATTTGCATGTTCCAATTCATGAGGCGAAGTTCAAAACTATGTCAAAGGCCAGACAGGTCAAAGTGCAACCTTCCTCTGCCATCAGTACTGAAACACAGTCCTCAGTAACTTAGGCTTCATCACTACTCATTCACCTGAAACCAGGTTTTATAATCTATTTTAACAGTATTTTTCTTCATGTTTTAAAAATCAATTTAAACCTGTTTTGCTGAGAAAAAAAAAGTTATTACCTTATTTACTCCCTGTAAACAGTCCAAGATCGTAAGATTGTATGTGCAGTTCCCAAATGAAGCATCCCTATAGATTTAATACAAATGAATTTAATACACACAGAACTCTTTTAAGAACTAGGGGAAAGGCAGAACACAACAGAAAACATTCAAACTACTCAACCCCCTTTGAGAACTCTGAATTAAAGTTCAAAGACACCTTTTTAGAAGCTTGTTCAGGCTAAAGTACTCCCCTACCCAAGATACAGCTCAGACTAAATGCAGTTAGATATTGCAAGCTACTTTAGGTGTATATTTCACATCAGGTAACTACATGCTCTTTACAAAATTATTTATGCTATCCTGGGACAGGAAAGTTTGCATCCTCTCTGGATTGTGTAAAGATAGTAGCAAATAAAGCACAACTTGCTTTAACCATTAGTCAAGTCTTAATCAAATTACACTAACAGGAAGGGGCAGGCAAATAAGTCTAGTAGCTTGGAGTTAATTTACAGGCTTTCATTTTTATGTCTGATTACAAATGTGATTAAAAGTTATCCCAATAATTGACTTTAAAATTACTTAACTTGAGTTTACCACATGAAAATTACAACTTGTCTGTAAAAGATGAAGTGAGGCTCACCACCAAACAAAAGCATTGTGGAAAAATGAAAAAAAATACTTTTCGAAATGTGCTTCAGACCACTTTCATTTTAACAAAACTCTGCCTGAGCAGATTATTTCCTTACCACTCATCAAGGAAATATTTTATAACTTTTCTCTTAGCCATCTTAGACAGTCCTAAGAACTGCAATTTATCAGAATAGTAAAATTTTATGTTCAGACAGATACATATTTGATCTATAAATGATTCAAAATTTCAATCTTTCATTGAAAACTTCCCTTTTTTCATAAAACTTGCTAAAAGTAGTATGAAGTTTGTGATATGCTCCTTCAATCTCAAGTACTTTAAGAGTAGAAAATTCTCCCCTATTCCTTAAGAATAGAATAAGTTTAGCAGTTTTGAGCAGGTGGTGTTCGTAGAAAATGGTTTTAAGAAAATTAAAAGCTGCTATTTTGTTAGTGTCATATTGCAGGCAGGCCAATCTAAAAATGCTTTCAAATTACTAGATTATTAAAACACACTTAGCCAAAATGTTTTGGAATGGGAACTTCGAAGTGTGTATGAACCTTCTATATCCAAATCCAATAGAGAAGTTTTAAAAATGAGAAGCCATGAAGTATTTTCATTATGTTAAATAAGCAGAACATATCAAAATGTAATATAATAATTTTACAGACAATACATTTTTGACAAATAATGGATTAACACTAATATTTTGAATATCACATGATAACAGATCATTTTAGCACGAAATTATTTTGGCAAACAAAAAGGTTTTGTAAGTCAAAAAAATTAAGGGCCCCAATGGGAAAGCAGAAAGGATTTAAAAGCTGTACCAATTTTCTGGAGGGGCTGACAGAAATACAATCCAAACAAATGCAAAGCTCCAAATTAAGTATTTAGAAAAATATGATCAGATGATATGGTTGTAGAAGACAAGTTCTACTTTATATGTTATTTTGCTGTAACGAGAATATAACTTTTATTTTATCTGTATGTATATAGTTACTTCTTTGACTGATAAGGCATCTGATAGTGCTGCACATAAAAACCATGCTAGGGAAAAAAGCCACATAATCCCTAATCCATTAACAAGAAATACTATGAAAGAGGGAGGATGGTGAAGCTGACCTAGATGTACAATTCCAGGTGTACAGTATTCTCAGCTACAGTTCCTACAGCCAGCTGTTACTGGTGACCTGCACACAGATGCTGGCAGCTAACATGGATTGCCTCCATGTCTCAAATGTCTCAGTTCTGCTGATGTGCACCTGACCATTAAAGTAGGTTGCTGATCACATGTTTCATTACAGTATCCTTACACTCTTCTATGCCCAAATGAATAGCCATCTTACTTTTCAAACAGTGACAGAACTCTATTGACTTTCAAAATGAGAAGAATGGGAGTATTTCTAGGAGGTACAGATTTAGTACAAATCTGAGCTGGCATTACAGAGCTGCATACGCCACATCTGACTTCACAGTTGTTGTAGCTGACCTCAATACTGCATAATGCTTTCCCTTTCACCAAACCTCTAAATACTGTCAATAACAAAACAGTTCATTTCCCCAGCATTTGCCAATACAGAAACAAACCCCAGAAGCTATAAATAAAAATCCATCTCTGAAATTCATGTCATGATTTAGAGACTGAACATAATAATATTAAAATATATTTGGGGTTTTTTTAGTCAATACAGAGTAGTTTGAGGTAAAAATCTGAAACTGCTTCTCAGTAGACAACGGGTATTCATGACAATTTTAAATGGTGTTAGTGCTGTTTTTTAAATGGAAGTGAGAAGATACAGTATAAGATCTTCAAGAGACTAGAGCGTCACCAAGTGACAGTGAATCAGCCAAAAATAAGACAAAAGCATCTCAAAGACAGTAGTGCCTTATCCTGCCAAGTTATCTTTAGCTTTTCGATTATAAAAACAAAACAAAACAAATTTCCATGAATTTTGTAAGAGGAGTGATCTGATTTTTTCCCACCCCTGAACTGTATTTGCTGAAGCTGTCTTTAAATGAAATACCAGCTGAAGACCTAAGCCGATTAGGGCTTTTTGAGGTCACTCAGCTACACGAAAGTAGATCAGTTTCCCAGTGATCACTTCATGTAAACCTACCTCAGTACTCCACAAAGAATCTGACAATGCTGCAGCTTCTCCCTATTCAGAGTTGTCTATTTTTTCTTTCAAATAGAGGACACTTCAGGTATCAAATTAACAAACTTGTTAAATAGTCCAGTTGTAACACTTAACTGATCACTGCTCACTGATAAACTCAAACTGTTCAAACAGAGATGACCTACACCACAGAAGTTATGTAATATCTAAGTTCCAGGCTGCAAGAATAAATCAAATACAATAAATATTGAATAGCAATGATTAACATCTCCAAATTATTTCCCTCATAGACCTTAGAACATGAGGAAGGGGGTAAGGCATTTGGGTTACATTTTTAATTGTACATGAGAATTATTTTAGTCCTTTTCAAGACACTAAAGGTGTGGAAAGAGTGCAAACTTCCTCATAGCACCAACTTCTTTCTTCATAGTACAGCCTGATGCCAAGTAGACCCAGTACCTAATGCAGAGCTACTGCTTCCAGCACAGGGTCAACTGCTTGGGCCTCTCTACTATGCTATGTTTTGCACAAGAGATGGTCCAAATGTCTTGGAACATGGTGGGGGAGGGGGAAATATCTCAGAGGCCTTGAAAAACCAGGGAGGATGATTAAATTCCTTCCCATTCCCAGCTAATCTAGATGGTCCCACTGCAGGCCCTCATCAGATCTACTTGCCCTTCCCTCAGCACCAGTAATTCTTCAGCTCCTTGTATATACCAACCTCTACCTATGAATTCAACATCCAAATAGCCCCTCCCTATCAGACTTCCCATTTCTCATTTATCTTCTTATCTTACCACAATCCGTCTGCTTATTTCCTCACTCTTCTTTGCCTCCCCTCCAGTACAGCAAGATCACACACCCATCTTTCCCAACAGGACAAACTACACCTGCAGGTAACAGAATCTGCTTAGGCTCTAATCCAGAGCCAAGACCTGACAAAGTCAAAAGCAGATTCAAAAGAAACTTAAGTGCTTTCCAGCCCCACACCACGCAAGAAAGAATGCTCAAGAAATCAGGATGTTTAATTCTTCTAGCAAAAACTCCTAACACTGAATTCCTTCTAGAGACAGCATGGCTTGAGAAGAATGTCTCTGTCTAATGTTGCCAAAGCTTTGCATTAAAAAGCCCAAATGAAGCAACAAAAGCCCAAACATACACGAGATCCCAACCACACCAGACAGCCCACCACAAGAACCCCGTAACTGTCAAAAGCTTTAGTTTTATACAATAATTTACCTCACAGCAACCTAGGGCTTGAAACACATGGAGAAAGACTGCAAACTAGATACGTGTCAGAATATCCTACTCTATAAATTTACTGCTGTCTTCTCCTGAAGCTGACAAATGGAATTAAGCAATTGTTCTTTCGTAAGCATTCTGCCAACCCAGACAGCAAAAGCTGAGTAGTCCCTCTGCTGGACTTGGGTGTCTTCAATGTTTTTGGTTAATATACATTTCTCACAGAAACAGAAAAAGCTCTTTTGCATATAATATAAAATTATCTCCAGAAAATCTTGCTATTTCTTCTATTTTTTTTGATTCTTCCTTTGCTGATTCTAGAGTAGCTAACTATTCTATTTTGGAATAAAATTTCATTAATTCAAACTCACAAGGATTACCAATAATCAATTAACATGTAATAGGAAATTGTTTTGTGTCATTAAATTTGTTACTGTGGTCCCAATCAGTCTCACAAGAAATCACAGAGAGAATTCCTTTCATTAGACCTTACCAGTCAAGCAGAAACAGTATTTTCTTATCATTGCTGTTACAATCAATACCAATATTATAAAGAATTAGTTGCAAGGCAAGAATCTATAGCCTTTGATTGGAGCAAACAGGGTCCTGTGAGAATGTTCTGCAAACACACTATTCCTCCCAAGTTTTCTGTCTTAAAATATTGGGATCTGACAACGAAGTTTCTTCACTCTGTCAAAACCTCTTTTCTACACAGCTTAATTTTCACCTTGGCAGGGGTGAGGAAAACCTAAAGATGTTTCAATTTACTACCATTCCAAACAGTAAATTCATTTAGTTGGTCAACAAGATACAGCTGTTCAGCTGTGGGGCCTGATGAGATGTATCCCAGGGCCCTGAGGGAACTGGCTGGTGTTGTTGTAAAGCCACTCTCCATCACATTTGAAAAGTCATGGCAGACAGGCCCAACCCCCAGTGACTGGAAAAAGGGAAACATCACACCTATTTTTAAACAGGGTAGAAAGGGAGAGCCAAACAACTGCAGGCTGGTGAGCACTACCTCTGTGCCTGGGAAGAAGATCATGGAGCAGATCCTCATGGAAGCAATGTTAAGGCACATGCAAGACATTGTTTAATGTAGATTGTGACCCCTGTATCTTATACAGAATTTGGAGATGTTAAAAAACACTGACATGTTTAAAATAACTGATTTTTTAAATGCATTGTACCAAGTATCTTTTATAAATAGCTGAAAAAAACCATGGATACCAGTAGCTCAGTAAACTCCTTGGGCTCTGGAGAGCTATCAACGACCATATCAGTGTATAAATTCTCTGTCAATAAAAGCTATCACTGATTTAATACCTTTTTTTAAAATGTAGCTGTAGGTTTAAGATTTTGCAGTCAAATTGGTCTTGACATAAAAAAACCTACCACTCCAACAGTTTATACTGCATCTGGCCTCTGTGCAAAGTATGAAAAGAGACAATCTGATCTTCCTTTGCTGAGTGGCTGAAGAATCAGAGGAATTTGATATAGACAAGGTAGGTCTGCATTTACAACTTCATTGGCTGACAGTGAACACTATCTGCAAAATGCTAATTCCCCTAAGAGAGGATAGTGACCGTCTTGCAGCTGCCTTTTATTGCCAGTGTTTGAATAAGATTACCATGATGTATTCTCATTCTTAAAGGGTAAGGGCATTTCATAGTCCACACCACGAAAAATATTTGGAAGTCCCTCTATTAGATAGGCATGATAGCTAAAATTCCTTAGATTCAAGCCTCAATGTGACCTTAGTACAGAGAATAAAGACAGATTGGTAGAAAGTATCTATGATTCACTGAAAACATTCCAGAACCTTAATATCAATACCTGTTCTGTAAAACAGAGAAAATATAACAGCATAAAACACCCTTCAACCCCATAAGTCTCACTAGCTAGGGACTAGGTAATTTCAAATATTTTAATGACTTCCAAATAGTAAAACACAATGCATTATGAAGAAAAGTTTTAAGTGCTAAATCACAAACATTCTAAGAACTGTTTTCAAAACCTCAGTTTGCTGGACTGAGTCTTATTTAAGACATCAATCTAAATGATTTATTATTCCCACAAACAGCAAGTAATTACACAAGATTCAAAAAATATTTTTTCTGGAGATCAGTCATTTTGATACACTACCTGTATCAGACACAAAATTCCTTTTTGGGAGGCAATCTAAACCCCAAATTTTTAGCAAATTTCAAAACAGAGAAGGAATCCTCATCATTGTCTGTGTTCACATACCTAAATGGAAGATATGGTGGATTAGATCCAGATAAAAGCATCCTGTAAGCTTCTTCTGGTGTTTTCTTCAAGTATATAACCTAGAAGGGACAGGGAAAGAGGGAAAAAAATGAGCCTGAAAAAGTCTTTAACCAGATAGTAACTTCCTCCAGCATACTACTAAGAATGCATGTTACACTCCTTCATGACATAGATCAGAAAAAGGCATGCCTATATGAAGAAAAGATTCAGATACCAACATAAACATTCTCTTTGGTGTCAATCCCTTACTTTAAAAAAAGAAAGGGATTGACACCAAACAACACAAAGTCCATTGTGAACAGTTTGGATAAACTAAACTGGTATCTAAAAAGCAATGTAAAAGCTTAAAAAATTACTTTATAGATAGTAACTTTTCCAGGAGTTTTTTTTTTTACAAGGGACAAAGTTTTCTTCCCCTTCCCCACTGTCACGGCTGTAACTCTAACCATGTGGCACTGCTACTTGTAAACCCCAGATTCAATAACCACTGAACATTTAATTTTTTTTCTCTGACATTTTCATTTTTATGCTCTCAACCTTTTGAGTGATGATGTGGTTCAAAGTCCCCATAGTTAGGGCATTACACAGGCACATGACATGTAGCAATACTGGCCCCATGTACCTGCTTTCAAGAAACTCATATCGTATTTTCTTAAAAGCTTACAGAACAAAAAGGGAATCAGAATTTTCCAAGTCCACCTTAACACTTATCCACAATATTTCAAATGCAATTTGGATTCATGTTTTTCCCACCTGCACCTGCCATTTACAAGTTAGAAGTATACAGAACAGATCCTCTCTAGAGCTGCTTAGATTACAAGCAAACAGATCTTTCATGTTTCAGGTAGGGCTGAGATGTATAATTTGTATTTTTAAATTAGGAAAAAACACTCCTGCACGGAGTATAACTGGGCATGCCACAGTAGCTTGCTGCATAAAACCCACAAACTTAAGAACTTAACAGTTTTTTTTTTCTCACTGGCATTACAGAAATCTAATGAAAGTTATGACTACCAAAATACACACTCAGAGGAATCATGAGAAAGAAATATGTCTGCTCCATCTGCCACCTATAAGGAAAAGGAACAGGAACCAGGACAAATAAACCAAACCTCCTCAATTAACTTTCAAACACTGGTAGAGATGTGGCACACTGTCTATTATTCTGGGTAGGCTATGAAAATTAAATGAGAAAAGAAATCAATTCAATAATCACTATGCCCCTGGTCTAGTAACTTTAAGAAGGCTGTGGGTAAAAATCTTTTCTCCTTCCCAGTCTGAATCTCAGTAATGACATGAGATGGAATTCATCCTAACATGGTCAATTAGAGGTAAGTGATTTGGATTTTCAACATTCAAGAAAATGGTATATTATGGAAAAGCATGCAGGGGATCTGCCAAAGCCACTCCCTATGTAGTAAAATAAATGGAGGTAAAGGATGACAACCAGGTTTCCCTAAAACTCACACAACAGAGTTTTCAAAGACAGCTTAGAGACAAATGAAATGAACATCTGCCCACCTCCCTAAAGGAGCACCCCTTGAGAAGCCATTTTACACACAGCAGAAGTATCTTAAGGAAGGTTAAAGCACCCATGTAATCAAAAATACTTACAGCATATGCACCTATTAAAAACGCTGCATTCGCTCGCTTCCGCTGGTCAAAGCTGGTGTAGTACACAATCTTCTTTCTTGATAGACTGAAATACTGTTTAGAAGAAAATAAATGAACCAGCATATTTACTAAGAAAAGAATATGCTTTGAGAATACTTTAGCAAAATCACTTCTCCAAAACTGAAAAACAGGTCAGAGAAAATTCTTATTAAGAGGTTCCTAAAATTATAGGAGAAAAAATTACTGATACTCTGAACAATCTTCTTATATCACAAATAAATAAGAGTGCAGGGAAATAGTCACTGTTAGCTGTACAAAAACATGCTATAAATTGGACCTGAAACAAAATCTTCAATATAAAAAACTGGATTTTTCCCCCTCGAGTTTAAATATTCGAAGCACTAGCTTATGAACACCGATTAAAGATATTGAAATTTTCAAACTAAAACATCCTCCTCTATATCAAACACATATCTTTAGAACATAATTCTGTGGAGAAGACAAAAGAAAAACTCAAGCAATCAACCTTACAGTAATTTTGTAAGTTAAATACTTCCATCTATACTAATTTAAAATGGGGTGACTGACATCTTTAGAAACCTTTAGCAGTAAGAATTTACTTAAAAGTTAAAAAAAAAGGAAAAATAAAAAGTATTATAAGAGAAAAGCCTGAAGGAAAGGCTAGGCAAAGACAAAACTAGTAACACTTGCAATTCTTGTTTCTTTATGAAGAAGCCTGTGTCAGAACCCTGTGGACAAACCTCCGATTGAAAACAAAATCAACAAGCACCAGAAAAGAACAACAATGACAAGCTGCAGCAAAACTATTTAAAGCCAGAGAGAGACAACACTGTCACTTAAAAATGGCAAGTTGAACAATTTACTGCATTAATAATTTTTAAAACTTCATGAATTGCCACACTTCCATTATACTCTGCTACACCACAGCATGTTTTTCCAGACCGATTTTTACAGTACTCTTACAGTTCTGAGGAAGGCATCAACAGATATACTAGATTCTGTTTCTAAATATTTGAAGCATTTTCCTATTTTTCAAAGTTGCATGTTCTGTAAAATGCCTAATACCAGTGCCGTTGTTACCCAACTCTTTACACTGTTGACACTTGGGAAGGGGAGATATGGTAACTGCAGAACAGTGTTTCATTTGTAGTGCCAAATGTATTTCACTTCCAGAAATCTGTCAATGTCGACTCTCATCTCAAAACTTATTGCAAATGTTAGAACAGCTTTAACCACAGAATCAAATTATTCAAAAAAATCAAATAGCCGATCAGCTCAGGAGAAACTGATGTAGGCACCACAGTGAGTTTCCTACTCTCACCTCCCAGAGAAACAGCACCTTTAGCCACAGTTCTAACTGTACCTTCCAGCCTGGCCTTACAAGCCACAACTTCCAGAGGTGGAAGGAGCAAGAGTTAATGCAACTGAGTGTAAATAGGACTGTAATTCCTGAAATAGCTGGTTGCTGTTGATGGGAAGAGGTTGTATCTTGAGGCCAACAGCAACATCTCTGTGTATATGCAAACATGCAAAATACAAGTCGTTACTTAATTAGGGAAGCATTCAATTATTATTAAAACTTGACAAAATGAATCCCAGTACTTTAAGATTCCTCCCTTCTTCCCCCTCCTCAATTTTTTAATTTTAGTGTTCTCTAACTGCAATTCCACCCATGATGTGTAGGTGGGATAAGATTACAGTAGTTATGCAACAGTGACAGAACTTCAATTATAACTTATTGACTACTACTTATTTTAAAGCAAAGTTCTTTGCAGCAGTTTACAGTTCATCTAAAACACTATTTTAAAGTGCAAAGCTAGCTAGTGAGAAGTAAGTTCTATGCAAGACCATATTTCTTGTTTTATTTTACAGAAAGGATTTTTTAATCATATGGGTATATCGAGTCATCCCAATTTTAAGACACTTTTGTACCCAAAGCAGCCATAACCTGAAGTTTCCAGAATATTTAGGTGAAAACGATGGATCAGTTTTAATGCATCATTTTCAAAACGTAAGGGTTTAATCCTTGTTATATGAAATATTTAAAAGTGTTTTGAATCCTGACTAAAGCTTTAACACGGAAGTGAAAACTGACATTAATGCCTTATAACATAGCGAGAAGTGGAACACAGCAGCACAATTTCAGTTTTCAGAAGCCTATAAAACAAATAACTGTTTTTATTTGCATACTAGTTACAGAAAATTAAGTTTTACAGTAGGTGTTTGCTGAACTGTCAATGCAATGCAGCTGTTAACATTAACATGCAATTTGTCAACTCAGTGCACTTTCATTATGAAAACTAAGCTATATGATCTATTTAAAAAAAATACTGATTTTCTGATCATATTTCATAAGCTACATCTACTCCTCTGGCCAGGTTCAACGATGAGCTTTCACAACAGTTCTGGAAGGTTACTGTTTTTACAGCTCCAGAGCTCCACCTGAATGGATTAGGGCTTTTGCTCCCTTAGCACTGCACAACTCTGAAGAACCAGGGATGTTTCAACAAGGACTTTTTCAATACAGGTCATCTAGGGAATAACTACAGTTGCAGATAACATAGTTGCAAAAATCTTTTTTTCCACAACAGAACGAATCGAGAAAATTTTATTGATTTCCCACATCATTAAAAGATAAATTTTAACAGTATAACGTAATAGTGTCTGTCAAGATATATCCCAGAGGAACACACTGAAAGACAATCTTGCAAATTAAAAGCAGAGGTTACACAGAAAGTGTAGCAGGTTTTGCTGTAGGTAATAAAACAAACTCATAAAGTGTATGAGAGGGTTACAGAATATTTACTTTCATGGTTAAGATTACACTTTTTCTTTTTTTAAAGTTCCCTGTAGATCTCAAGAGAGATTTACTTGCAGAGAATTAATGACAGGATTAGAAAGTGCCGTGGTGGACAATTACCAGATTGATAGCTGTGTAAAATCAATGTATTTTTTGACAGTATTTTATATAATGGATATGATTTAACACAGTTGCACTGCAGAAGCAAAAAATTAATGTGTTTAATGAGCCTAGATCTAAGCAAATTCTACATTTGCATATATACAGGGGTATATAGAGATAATATGTACTTGTAACGAGAAGTGAATACAAGATTGGCAAACTTAATACAAAACAAATAATTTAAATATGTGCATGCAACTCTGCCTGAAAATCTAGGCTGTCCTAAATGAGATGTTTTGCAATTACTATAGTTCCATGTGTATGCCCAGAAGTTCATTTATATTAAAAAAAATAAATAAGCCAAATCCCTCTATGATTCAGCAGCAATACGGTCAGCATACAAAAAGTAAACCCCATTGTTTATATGCCTGCCAGCACCTTTCCTCTCCTGCCTTTGATCTTCCATACTTGTATCATTTATATCAACAACACTCCCTGATTGCTGTTCCTTAATTTATTGAGAATGTGTAAGGCTATGCACAGATAAAATGTAAGTTTTTTAAAAGCAGTTTTCATGAAATCAGACTTACTTAAAAACAAGAAAAAATTTCTTTCATAAATGAAGCCCAGTTGCTTAGTCAAGTGTTTTCTTCCCTGAACAAAATTCAAATACCAAGTAGGAAGACAGCACAGACAAGCATTTTTTTCTCACTGTTGACTTGGACAGTGAAAATCATCTTCACAGCAATCAACAATTGAAAAATTACAAACACAACAAGGTCAGAAAGATTTTCCTGTAAGGCACAGCCAAGACTTTGCCTCAAACTTTCTTGGCAAATATCCTGGATACCTGAATCAATTCTTCAGCTCTTCAGAAAGAGGTAATTACTGTTTTTAAAAAATCAGTCAGCATAAAGTTACAAGTTTACTTTAAAATGTTGATCTGCCATTAGCACATTTCAAACCAGTAACCTTCCTCACCAGTCCCCCACGAAAGGAGAGGGGACAGCAGAATACTGCCTCATGTTGGACTTCTCTCCCAAAACAGTAACAGATACAGGCAAAAGATTTGAAAGGGAAGCTTGTGGGGCTTTCTAGTTTTAGTGAGATCTTATACTTTCATTTCTCTTGTTCCTATCCATAGAAGTTTTAAAATTAAAGGAGCCTAAGTCTTAAATTTGAGACACCATATCCATACCAAAACCCTCACGTCTGTGAACAGTTTCTTTTTGTGCTGTACTTCAAGACTCTTTTCTTAAGAAAAGTACATTAAGTGCTTACCCAGCCAAGTACACCAAATCATCTGGACTTAAGCACTATGATTGTTTCAGGGTCCCAAAAGTGTTGCAGTATGGCAATAGCAACCATCCCATAATGGGGATAATCTGGAGGCTCTTTTACTTCCCATGATCAAACAACTCCTGCAGCTGGTCACAGGGCACCCTTAAGGCAAGGGTGTGCAAGCAGCAGTCTCCCAACAGGGCTCTCTCTCTGTCCTTAGTCCAATCTGCACTTCCTATCTCTGAAACACTCATCCCAGGCTGCTTACACATCACCTGGTGCCACATGAGAATTACCATACTTCTGCTGCTGCAGGGCAGGTAAGTCACAGGTCATGAACTTGCAAACACCCTAGTTCAGGCCCCAGAACTCCTCTTGGGGATGTGTATGAAGGACAGACACAAGAAGACGAGGTGTAGAAATGGTGCCTAATTGTCACCTGGGAAAGCTGAGCAGCAGTCACTGTAGCTAGGCAAACAGCCCCTGCATATGCACTCCTCTGAGGCATGTAAATGCACATGCAGAGGCAGGCTTCAGCCCTGGGTCTTGGTCTCACAAGCCTACTTACCCACTGCAGATGGAATCTCAATTAGGACTGAGTGTGGCACAGATTTTAACTACTAGAAGAGCAAAACTTACATCAGCAGTAGCCCAGGGGCAGTGCCCATCAGCCAGAGTGGAGTCCATTCATATGGAAGTTTCTATACCACTCTGGCAGTACTCCAAGCTTTAGCTGTTTGGTTCCAGGTATTACTTTCAAGTGGTTGCACTATCAGGTTACCCTTCTCTCTTAGGCTCTAGGAGTTTAATTTAACCTATTTGGAACTAGCCTCTGGCAAGCCAGCAGCAGCAAACTGCACTTCCTCCCAGTGGAGACCTCTCTGTTCTGATCCTGGCCAGCTGTACCCTTCAGCCAGCAGTGCAAGTACATTGACTCTTCTCAAAAAATAAAGAAGTTACATTAAAATTGACATTACACTTTGCTAAACCAACCCTGCAAATATCAGGATTAATAGTTCAGTTCCAATTTAGCTCCCTTGGTTTTTTTTCATCATAACATCCAATCTCAACACCATGCTTACAACACACTTCTGACAATTAGCTTGCCTCATTCAATGTGCAAGATGATGGTTTTAGTACAAGACTAAAGACTGCAGACATGTTCCTGTTTAATACTGAACCATTAAAAAAACCCCTGAGATATTTATTAGTTGCATACTTTTCTGGGTTAAACTTGTGGTACCTAGGTTCAAGACTGAAGGCATACAGTAACATGAGACTCTATTAAGGTCCCAAACTGATCACAGCCACAATCTGAATCTGGAAAAGACAGAACTGATCTCTCTTAATTCCCATGGGCACAGTGAAGTTAGAATAGTAGGTTAATTACTGGCTCTTCTCTGGAGCAACTGCTTCACAGAACAAGCATTCTCCAATTTTTAAGAATGCAAATAGCAGGTCACAAACAGCAGAACTAAGGTGAAAAAAAATAGATTCCTACTGAGTAAGAATCATTGGTCATGTGTTTGAATGGGACAGTGGCACTGCAAAATAGGGTGAAAATGTATTTATAAGGTGCCTGGTGTTATCAAATGGCAAATCCAACGTTTTTCCAATATGAGCACAGGCATTCAAAATTACAAATAGTATAGTTTAACTTTTTATCTTTATTAGGATCTTTTTAAAGTAAGAAGCAACGTAAATTTTTACTAGAAGCACTTCTTTTTTTTCAAGAAATTTACAGCAACTCTACAAGCCCCTCAATTTGCAGAACCCCCACTCAAGAATTCACAGAATTCAGAATACCCCTGAAAGCAGCAGGTAGCATGAATCAACTTAACTAAAGGTTTCATTTGTGCCCCTAGAAATAACGTTATTTTCAATAAAGAGACCCTCTTAACAAAGGCCAAAGCAATCACATCTGTTGCCCCATTTTCCCCTTCTGGCAGTAACAGGTCTAATATTTTATTTGCTAAAGATTTTAAATCTGTGATATTTAGTGAAGGGTCTCCTCACCATTTGCCCACCAGTTATATTAATCAGCATATTGGAATTAAAACATCTGTTTCATGTCTTGCAGTTGACAGATTTTCCATATATGCTGCAAATCACTTCTTCACAGGTATTGGGAGGAAGTGAAGTCTGCAGCTGTACAGATGTTCAGAGGGTCTGGCTGGGATGGAGCTGGGATTTAGGCACAGCAGCCAGTGTGATGCTGTGATTTAGATTTGTCATCAAAACTGTGTTATCAAACACACCCATGTTTTATCTACTGCCAAGCAGTGCTCTCATATTCAAAAGGCCTCCTGTTTCTCTGCCCCCTTCCCCTATTCCACTGAGACTTAAGCAGTGGGATTTCAGGATCCATGTTTTGTTCCTTGGGTACCTGTTTTTTCAGTTACTCAGACCAGCATACACACTTCATTAGCTGCAAACCTGTGACACAACCAGCAGCTTTTGTATACTATTGTCTTGAAACTGTTAAGCTTATGCAAAAAGATGAGCACAGCCTTCAGTCACCTGGTTCATCTCCTAAACCAAAATGAGGGCATATTATTTTCTTCCACTCTTCAGAGGGTAAAAGCCTCAGAACAAAGAATATCCTTAAAGCTTAGCAATAACCATTTAGCTAGTGAGCACCTAACAAATACTTTCAAACTGTCTAATTTTATTTCAAAATACAAAAATACAGGAATATTGTTTTTAAATGAAGCTTACCTTTAATTTCTTATTTAGTTTACAGCAGTATCTGTATAACATTGCCAAATTTAAAGGTCCAAAATCTCCATAGAAACTGGGAAAAAAAACCAAAACAGTATTATTTATACAAAAGAGCTAAGCAAATTTCAACAAGTATGTTGTTGATAATTAAACCTGGAAATCAAGGATAATGAGCAGCCAATACACATGAAACAACCAGCTAAGCTCTTTATTGATTAATTTAAGAGGACAATAGTAACAATTAATTTAAACTTATTTATAGCTTCAGGTTAAGATAGTCCAGTAACTACTGTCCCCATTATATACACACGTTAACTACAGAACTTTTTCTTCATCCCATCATATCCAGTCTGGTTTTGGCCAAAACCAGAGAGTGAAGAACTTGAAGACATGATATACATTTAAACCATGCTGGTGTCATCCTAAAGACTCTACAACTGGTTAAGATGAGAATATATCATTACCTACTTTCCAGAGTAAGCTAAATAGAATTTCTTACAGGTGATAAAATTTATTTAACAACATCTAGTCTTGATCTCTGTCTGAGGTTAAAGCTCATTTCTTTATATCCCTTCCTTCACTATACCAGAGATTAGGTACTACATACACACTTTACATGTAATTATGTTTCCTTTTGTCCCCCACATCCTCCTGCCTCTAGGCTGTTTTTCCAATTTATTATTTATTTCATGTTTTAAATACCTCATTGTTCTTGTTCTTCTCTTCTACACTTTTAAACTGTGTTACCCTTGAACAACAATCTCTGGCCTTAAGGTAAGAGCTAGTAGCAGTAATCTGTACAGGAGTTCCTTGTAGTGATTCACAGTGCTCTTCCTAGCAAACCCTCTATGTAAGCACCTTTACAAACAACAGCAGCCTTTAGGCAAGCAACTCCCTGTTCATCAATTGTGCAAAACTGGTCAAAACTTAAGCTGAAAATTTCCTCTAGTAATCCTCCTGTTGTATATAAAAATCTTAATCTTGATGGTCTATGCAAATTTGTTGAAGCACACTTTATGAATTACAGTGAGAATGGACTACTACTACTTAAACTGCTTTAATCTGATCTGCCTTAAGCCTTTTTGATAAAAAAGACAGGAAGCTTCTTGCCTACTGACAAACAAAACAAGCCACAGGCATCTGAATGCATTCTATTTGGGGAATCACAAAGGAAAAAGATATTCTGGACCTACAGTCTTTGAAGGAGTAAAAAGGTACTGAAATTACATGATAGAATAGATGCCAGTACCTATCAAGCTTTCTCTCCCCTGGCAAAGGGTTTATTTTCAGGAAAATGAATTAGATTCCAGCTGAACGTGAAAAGAAAACTTCTACTTCGAGGGCAATTAAACACTGGGAAGCAATTGCACAGAGAGGTTGCAAAGTCACAACCAAATTGTACAAGGGTCTGAACAACCTGCTCTTGTCAACCTTGCTTTGAGCCCACGGATTGCATTACAATCTGCAGAGGTGCATTCTGCTTCACCAATTCTGTGCAGACACAAAAACAAATGAGGAGTGCCTCACCTTTTTAGTGCTTATAACATCATTGATACCCTCCTCCCCACATTTTCCTAAACAAGAAAGCCAAGACCAGTGCAAAAAGAGACAATCATATTAGTTTGATCACTCTCTAAGACAAGTAGCCTTCCTGCCACACCAATGCTATTTCAGTGTCATCTACTTCACAATATCAAGTAACTACACAAGTGTTGGTTAAGATTCAGTTCAGTACAAAACATTTATGATGTAATTACAGAAGCTAATTAGCTGTGAAAAAAACTAAGCTGTCCAACTACTAGAACCTCATTTGCAGGTTGGACAGAAGTTAGCTAAGTCAAGAGAAAACTGCAGCCCCAGGAAAGCTGGGTTTAACTTCAGAATTCATCATCTTCTCTTAGATAAGTCTGCCAGATATGGTAAATAGTAATTTTTAAAACAAAACCATACAGTTTTTCACAGAGATGAAATAAAAACGTTCTAAGGACCAGTATGAGCTACGACAAGTTGAAACTGGAGCTCTAACAACACTGGAGTGAATGTAGCTACTAGTAAAGTCATATAGAAGGCTTCCTAATATCTCTTCCCATACAGCTGCACTAACACATGAATCAAACACCTCCATCCTATCTTACTCCATCAACGTTAGAGCATTCTTTCACTTAAATATAAGATGGAAGAGTTAAAATGTATGATATTAAAATTATTTTGGAAAAATACTTTTCAAAGTATTGTGAAAAAATATCAAATGGGATAGTTACTATAATACAGAATACTTATTTAAAAAACATTGTGAGCAAAGTATGTGAAAGATGTAACCGAATATACAGTTCATTAAAGAACTGAAGAAGTACAGCCATGCTTTATGATAAGATTTATTACAATTCATTTGCTAGAAGTACATCCATGTGAAGTCATATATCCACTTCTACATTTCCACTTGATTAAATTTAAACAGTAGTGTAGGAGAAGTACAGGAAAATCAATTTACGAATTTATCCACAAGACAAATTACTATTTTGGTGGGTATAAGGATGAAAACTGTTTGAGTCTATCCAGGAATTGTCTTTATACAAAATGAAGCCATTCAGCTTCTCTCAGCCCCCAAGTTAAAGATGTCACAATCTTTGACTATTTCTCCATCACTGATTACCATTAAGAATCCTGTGCTTCTCTTAACACAGTGAAGTAGGGGGTAGAAGTATCTGTGTTTAAGATTCTGGTACTATCCCTGTTTGTCTATGCTGCAGAAACAAGGTATTTGTCAGAATCCAAACACAATCGAAGGAAAGGCACTTTCAGTCCCTGCTGCATCAGCATTACTACCCATACACAAAACCACTGCCAATTCCCAAGTTACTGCCCTACTACCACAGAGGCAGTATAAACCAGCTATTGCCTTTGCTGATAAAACATTGTGGTTGAAATGCGAGGCAGAAAGTTCAAATAATGCATGTAACATAACCTTTCTCCATTTTATACTTCTAAATTGGAGCAAGTTAATTATCCTTTCTTTGGGGGGGCTAAGTGAAACAAGTGCTTTACAAATCTTCAAATCAAAAGAGTTCTTTGAAAGATAATACAAGGCCCTGCACTGAAATCAATGAACTCTGATCTACAAAATCTTTCTTCAATTTACATCCCTAGACCTAAATACAGTTTTTGATGTGTTTAAGCAGAAGGATTTAATTCTATGCACCCTCATTACTTTTTCTACAAAGGGCCATTTTTATACTTGAATTAGTGACACTTGAGATGAAAATCCTTTGGGTGAATCAGGATCAAGACCAGAATTTTAAGTAAATATAAGTGGAACATGGGGAATGGGTGGGGTACAGGGAATGGGGATGAAATGACACACCAAGTTACCAGCTGAATAAAGAATTTTATTTGGCAAAAACTGAAGATCAATATAAGAAAAGTCAAATAGTCACTGATAACAATTCATCCAATATTATGTTACTTCCATCTCCTCTAAATGTTTAACTAAGCATTTAAATACAGAAAAAGAAATTGGAGCTCTGAAGCTTAAGCCATTTAAGAGAGACAGTCATTTACAATGGAGGTGGAAATCAGAGGAACAGAAGGCAGGTATGGTATTAATTAACATTTTATTATATTTTGTTTTAATCAAGTACCTAGATGATACCTTAAATTATTCTTCCCCCTCATCCCATGGAGACTTGCTATCCTTATGCTTCTCAAACCAAGTAGCAAAACTCCAGAATATACTAGCTGAACATTTAAATACTCTACTTCAAAAATGCTATCATGATGCCACCTGGAAGCAGTAGCATAAGTTTCTGGCATCTGTTTTCTCCTCAGAATAGACTCCTAGAACCCTGTCTTCCTACTTGTAATTTGTTGCAATGTAATATCTGAGGCATTTGCTGTAATGTATCATAGGAATCCTGATCCCCCTAGAAAGGCCAGTCCATTGCTCTACTCTGTCATGCAAACAGTCATGTAAATTCTTCCAGGGAATTTAATGGTGAAGGAAATGCAGCCCACACTCCTTTAGTAAGAAGCCATTTCCAATTGCATCTCATTTAATGAGATGGCACATGAAGGTGCCACGAGTCAGTTCAAGCCTGAACTAGCCCTTCTGAATGCAAACACCACTTTTTACTAAGCATTTGAATATCTCTGACCCTTGTGCTGGAGAAAAATGATAAACAGATTTCCCACCCTGAATGATTAGATGATGCCATTCAATGAAGGCATATTATAGCCTAGCAGACTTTTAACTGAATTGATAACCTCCAGAGAATCATAGAGTATACTGAGGTCCCTTTCTGTGGTGTTGCCCTCCAGCCTCTCATTCCCCAGTCTCTCTGTACATCCAGGGTTGCCCTATTCCAGGTGCAGAATCTGGCACTTGCTCTTGTTGACGTTCACACAGTTGGTGATTGTCAATCTCCCTAATTTGTTAAGGTCCATATTAACCTCAGTCAATCTATCAGGCCAAGATACTGTCTTTCAAAGACAAAATGCATTACTTACACTTTACTCCAGATGCCTGACACTTTTTTCCCTACAGAGCAGTAGTTTTATACTGCCATTCACCTCCCATCAGGGCATGATGCTTCTTGTTTGCTGCCTCATTCAGTCACTGATTTAGTGAAACATTGCTTTGAAAACAGAGGCACCATTTAATAACCTCAATCATTTTCTGGAGTACATAACCCAGAACTGGAGCACAAGTACTTGCTGAAGTATGAAGTTTGCCTTCTTAAAGTTTTTTAATCATATAAAACCATTTTCCTGCCAAAACAGAGGCCCCCAAGCTTGTAATTACTTAAGTTGAAAGATAAAACCCAAGAACCTGGTGAAATAACAAAAATACAGCTTCCTAACTGCAAAATTTGGCTAATTTTTCAGCATTTTACAAATGTCCAGCTTCCTATTAAAATTAAGCAATGAGACTGTTTCTCTTACTGTGAGTCATTCTCCTCTTGCTCTCGCTCCCTCTTTCCTACGCAGGAACATTCAGGTTACTACCCTCCAAGGGCCTTGCTGCAGCTATTCTGAGCCTGGCCATTAAACAGCACAAGGCCCAGCTGCTGCAGAAGTGGCCAACTGACTACTCAGCTACTTGCTTCAAATCATAAGCTGAACACTTCTCACATGCAACAAAGTCTCTGGGTGAGAGAGGATTAGTCTGCACATGCACTACAACCTAACTGCTGGTTGAGAAATCTTACCTATTCAGGCTTTTTTTCTCCAACTCCAGTTTCCTAAAGTGTGTTTCTCCTGCCCACTTGAAAAAAGGTGAGCACTGTTTTTGTCCTGTAGTGCACTGATTCCAGTAACACGTGAATTGTTAGGAGCTTAATGGGGCCGAGATAAAATTCCTAACGCTTAATGCTACTTAGGGATTGCATGTTTCTGAACAGACAAAGGATGATACAGCAAATACAACTCTGGAAATATCTGAAGGCAGGAATACTGCAGAGGCCCTGGATTATGCAAAAACCCCCAGGTATTAAGTCCATTTCCTCTTGGGAGCTCCAAATCCTCCTCAAGATCCTGATTCTTCAAAATTCAACAACTCTTAGATCTAAGCCATAGATAATTAAAATAGTTATTCCAGATACACAATTTTTTAACCCAATGCTCCTTGATATCAAAAACAAATTAACAATGAAGAGGTTCTCCCATAAAAAGCTGCCCTATGGAAGAACCTTCAGGTCATATCAGCAGCCTAGAACCTTTGGAAAAAAGTCATCTCCACAGAGGCCAAGAAGCACATAAGGGATTTCCTAGACAAGCTACATTTCCATCCAACAAAAACTGGACCTTAGAAAGCTGCAGTTTTATCCTAGTACCCTTTTACTGCAAACAAAAGAAAACTCTCCTCAGTACTACTGGTAAATGCTTTTATCTTCAGCTTTATGAAAAAGCGAAGACAGATATGGTAAAGCAATGTATAAAATTAAGTTGGGAATTTTCCTTGTTTTAACTTCAGACTTAATCTTACTAAGTTATCTTGGTCATCCAATAGTCAAGGTTGAGTCTTTAAAATTACTGATGTGAAAAAAAGAAACCCCTGTTTTGTGTGTGAAGTGACAGCTCTGATTGTTGTAACAAGGCTAAGTTTAAGTTTTCTTTTTCCTTTCAAATGATTTAAGGCACAGAAAGATGGAGAAGTTCAGGTTTCCTATGAAAGTACTGTTATTGGAGAGCCACAGAGGAGCAGCATTTAACCAAAACAAAACCAGATGGGCTCACCCTTACTCTTCTCACAGGAAAGACAAACTGCTTCTTTGCATAGACACATGCAGTAGAAGAAACAGCCCTCATTTAATATTGTTGTAGCTAAGCACTTGAGAGCCTTGCTCTACTGCTATCTAACTGAAGTAGCTCTCATGAAGACTGCTGTGAAATGAGCAAGTAGCATACCATAGCTTGAAAGAATGTTTCAGTGTAAAGCATGATTTACAGAGACTATCATATTTACTACTTCTGCAGCTGCTTACATCATGTCAGAGATTAGAGCCGCAAACACTGTTTATTCAAGAGATCCAGAGTCAGAACAAATGACTGAATAAAAACCATTATGATTTATGAAGGCTGCCATCATAATTCATCAGTAAGAGATTCCTGTTTCACATTGTTTAAATTCTGACTTTGAGAAAACTACTCAGAAATACAAAGGACACTAAAAGTGGCTTTGATAAAACTATGTGAAAGCCAAGTTAACCAGTCAAGTGCAGTATTCTCAACCCAGATCTGCTTACTGGAAGGTGAAAGACGCTATTCTTAGAGAATAAAAAGCTTCTTACTAGTGCCTAACTCATTAACTGAGGTCTTGCCAAGGCAAGGTTTGTCTATTTGCCAAATGACAATCTTCATCAAGATGGATTGTTTCTCATTAATTCCATTTTTCCAAAGCAACAGTTACCTGTGCTACACTATCCTGAAACACTGTGTTCCCTTATAAGAAATAGTGCAGACTTTCTCAGGAGGAACCTCAGAGTTTCAGAAAGACTCTGAGAAAATCTTACAAAAACAACTATCAAAGAAGAGATTTCAGAATTCTGTCATTCCATTCAGGTTTCCTGTTCTCTTAACTGAGACATTTGTGTATAATTTCTCTGGCATAATAGGTTCGAGATTAAATTGCAGACATTTAACTAAAATAGTGATAGTTCAAGTAGCAAGTTCCTAGTCAGCTAGCATTTGAGACAGGCTTAAATGGTTTTAAGAACATCTTTATTATCTTTTTAGTGTGAATGTTTAAGTTAGACAGTATAACAAAGTCATTAGAACAGTTCAAGACTTCAAGTGAGAACTGAAGGCCAAAGTGCTCAAGATTACATAACCACACTGTGTATAATTTAGTGATAAATCATGTGACAAACTACAGGAGCAAGTCAACCCCGAACTTCCCAAACCATCAGAGCTAGCACTACAGCTCTTTTGCTTCATAAATGGGGTATGCTTATATTTAACTAACATAAAAACTGCCTCCTTACATCTTCAAGAGTGGGGGAAAAACAAAAGGGAAGCAAGGCAGCGAGTTTTTAAGTACTATGTGATCCAGTAACAGGCTCTCTGTAATCAGGCAACTCCAAACCTACATATTCATGAGGATTTCAGATCAGATACTGCTTCAGTGAAGCAAACTGACACCTCTGTAAAGTCAGCCAAATAAAATTCTCTAACAAGCTAACAGAATAAGAGCCCAAAGAAAAGCAATTTAAACAGAATAGGAGCCAAAATAAAAGCAGTTTACTTCCAAGCACAATGAAGTATCTTTGTCTTGTCACTACAATGATGCATCTAAGCAAAGTTAAATCAATAAACAATTGTATTAATGTAATTACTTACATACCTCACAGGTGCTGAGGATTTCATGCCTGAGCAGACTTCTCCTATCCCCCTCCTTGGAACTCTCTCAACAAGTCATTTGATTAAAAGGTGAAAGTGGCTGTGGAATTCTGACCACAAGAACCACCCAGGCAGGCCATTTCCATGAAGACTCTGCAAACCACTGTTCTGAGCTACAGCATTTCAAAATTCACTTCCAAATATTTATTTTGCTATCATGCAACAAATACTTCTAATCACTTTCTCAGAAAGAAGACTGCATTTTTTTAGGAAGTGAGGAGACCATCTGATCTGTTGCGCTAAAGTTACACTCTACTACTACTTACAGATAAGCCCTGTCAGGCTCCCCACTTCATATGCAGCCTGGGAAACACAATGGACTGATGTCAAGTTTGCTGATGGGCATAAGAGAACCTATAGTAAAATTAGCACTTCCCCAAGAACTGAATCTTGTGTTCTGTTCCTCAATTTACCTGTAGCCTTCCAAATTCAGAAAGATATTAAAAATATATATAACATGGTAACCCTACTGACACCTGCTTTTACTTCCCTGAGACCATATGAACTTTCTGGATATATGAGAGGGGGAAAAAAAAGCACGGGTTTATTACCAAATATTGCATACACTGCTAGGGATGGGTGCTGCAATACAAATACCAGGGGAAAGTTTAGCAATGATATGTAAAAGGCTATTACACAATTCCTTGATACCACCTGGTAACTGTCACTTACTTTCATATCACATTTTAGCATTTTATGAGCACAAAAGAGAGAGTATCTTTATGGTACCAGATATAGGACGATGAGTTTAAAATGGGCCAAACAGATTAGGAATCATCAATTCAGAACATACACCAGGAGTTACATGTTCAAAGTCTTTAGATGTGCTCTAGAAGATAAAGGAAACTTTGCTTCCCTCCATTACATGGTAATTATACCTGGTATCAGGTTACACCCTCCTCATATGTAGTTAACACTGGGTTAAGGAATATACCTACAGAATTTTCTTTACATGTCATAGAAAATTACTTCCCCCCTCCACCCCCCTCAAATTTCTCAGTGCTTTTTTTTAAATATGACACTGTCCTTACACAAAAAACTCAGTTACAGGCCTTGGTTAGTACAGCCATCTGTAACTAACAGTACAGAACTGCTCTCCCTTCCTACCCACAAGATCAAATGGCACCTAAGATTCCTTCACACTTTCTAAAAGCACATTAGGAATTGAAACATAATACTGAAGTCTGGAGGAGATACAAGTTTCCTTTCTTAAAGCAAGTGGAACACTTTCACACCAAGCAAATTGCTCAGGACCTTCCCCAATTGATCTCTGCTTTCAATATTAGGTCAACCCTCCCTGAGGATACTCCAATGGTCCCTTCCAATCAAAATGCATTAATGATCATTAAAGAACTTACTCCCAACCCAAGCAGCCCATTACAAAAGTCAACTTTGGGAATGAACCATTGGGAACTCCAGTAGAAGACACACAGCTTAAGATAAGAAAACGTGGAAAAGATACCCTGAAACTACAAGCTATGCATAGAAAGTAAGCCAAAAATCAAGGAATACTGGTTTACATCTTGACAGAAGCAGTATTGGTCACTGGAGAAAGGAGGGAAGAATGCTTGATGCTCACAATTGCTTCAAACCATTTGGAAAGCAAGTTATACTAAAAATAGGAACACATTTTTTGTTTCACTTCTGCTGCAGCAAACCCTGTGTCAAGCAGATAGGTATATATCACCACACAGGAAACAGCTGATCTTGGAATGCAGTCCAGAGCACCAACTTTTTAGCCACAGCACAGAGTGATTATTTGTTCGATGCTTTTTATTTTCTTAAATAGTATTCACAGCTATAATCAATTTTATTTTTTACCTTCTGTGTAAAGTGTCTTACAAGCATAAACCTTTTACTTCACAGAAAATTTTCTTCTGCTGTTCTAAAGATACAAAAGCCATCAAAAAGTGCTACCTCAAAACACTCTAATAAAACCAGAGTTATAAAAGAAGTTGCAGATGCTCTTCAAAAGCACATTTAAACATGGCATTCTTATGATTCTGTAAACTTCATACTCTCTATCCAGGAAAATACAGGAAATATAAACCAAACTACTGTTTATTTATTCATACCAAATAAGTCTTCTACTTAAGACACCATCCAATAAAATGTGATTAATCCTAACAGACCTCCGTGTTCTAAACAAATCTTACAAGGCTCAGATATCCTTCTTCGAGCTCAACCACAATTTAAGCCATTTAACCGGCCTTGCAACAGTTTTTATGGGTCTTTCTTTTAACAGCCACCTTGTTAAACTAGTTTCAGCTAATAAATACATTCGGACTAACTTCGTGCTCATGTTCTATGCGAGTACTTCAATGGGGCAAAAATATTCTGTAGAATATATCAAAGTGTGTTGAGGAGGCTCTCAGGTGATCAATCTGAATATGCAAACCACAACACTTACTTTTCATAGACCAGTTCCTCATCGGTACAGAAGTAGTGGGTATTTACGGTACTTTTCGGTTTAGTTCGTAAAGTAGCGAAGTACAACCGATCTGAAAGACAGATTAGAGGCACAGCGTCGGACAGCGAAAGCAGCCAGCCGCCGCCTCGGGGCACGCCTGTCACCGCGGGGCGGAAGAGGCTCCGCCGCTCCTTTTTCTGCTGCGTGAGCGGCGGCGGGAGCGCCCGGGCCGGGCCCCCCGCGCTGCCGGGCGCCCCTCGGCTGCGGCTCCGACCCAGCCAGCAGCGCGCAGCAACAGGTGCCGGCCCCGCGCCTCGCCCGGGAGAGCGGGGAAAGCAGCGCCGAGGTGCCCGCGGCAGCCGGGGCAGGCAGCCCTCGAAACCCGCCGGGCAAAGTGGCCAGCCAGGCCGAGCCGGGCAGTCAGCAAAGCCAAGGGAGGGCGGGAGAAAAGCCAGCGGGTTTCCACTCTGGGGGTGACTCTGGGACCCCGCGGGCAGGAGATGAGGCGGCTCTCACCTTTCACGAACTCCGAGGCTCCCCCCAGCACTTCGGAGGCGGCCGCCGCCGGCTCCATCTTAAAGAGGGCGCGGAACAGCGAGGAGCGGGGCGGCTCCGAGCTCATGGCGCTCCGGGGCAGCGCCGGCGGGGCCGGGACGCGACCCGCTGCCCGGAGGGGCCGCCCGCCAGGGCCCACGGTGCTGCGAGCGCGGCGGCCGCAGCCCGCATAGGACTGGAGCCGAGAACGAGCCCCGGGACACGGCGGGCAAGCGCCCACAGAGACTCCAGCTCCACCCCGCCCCCAGCCAGGAGACGCCCCCGGATAAAGCGGCAGCGGGCGGTTACCAGGCGACCGGCGGCGCTCTGGCAACCGCGTTACGGAGCCTTTGTGTCGCCCGGCCCAGGGCTGACGCTGCAAGTGACCGGCCCCCTACGCTCTCCCTGCTCCCCGGCCCGGCAGCGCCCCTGCTCCGGTGGGGCAGCGGCCCTGAGCTCGACACCGCCCCGCCCTCCGCCCCGCCTGCTCGGGCAGGACGGCCGCGCCCCGCTGCACTGGGGCCGCTTTTCCCCGCCCGGAGGCGGCCCGTGGCAGAGCGGCCCACGGGCACCGGGCGAGTGTCTCGGAGCGGGGCGAAGCTGGAGCGCTGCCTCGGCAGCGCGGGCGGGCTCCGGACGGGGGCGGGCGGAGCGGCGCGGCCGCCTCAGGCATGAGGGAAGCGGTGGAGCGCCCATTGCTCTACCTGGGACACCCTTTGTTGTGACAGACAAGCCGGTTGACCAATCAGAGGCCGCCCTGCTAGGCCTGTGGCCAATGAGCTGGCGACGCCCTGAAGAACGCCCCGCCCCAGGCCCCCCGCAGCCGCCGGTTCCCGCCCGGGCGGTGCCGAACAGGGTGGACTGTCTGTCTCAGTTTTAAAACTAAAGCAAAGGTAGCAAAGGAGAGGTTCCTTTGGGGGTAAAAATGTCGCTCTTTCTCCCCACCCCCCCCCAAAAAAAAATCCACTCTTGAAACATCTTGAAAAGATGTAATACAAAGCCATATGCAGCCCTGAGGTTCACATTCGTATCACAGCTTTCCCTAACGCTATAAATAACCTACTGTAACCACCAGTCCATATAATTAATCCTGGTGTGTCTGCTAATGAGGCTAAACATGAGTGTGAAACACTTCTGACGCTTCAGTTTTTAATCTGGTGTCATAAGCACTGGATAATCTTTAAAGCTTTACAAGTCAGGTGAAGGACTACAGAAGATATTGCAGCTGGTTTTGTACTTGCTTATTTAATTTTTGTGTTGATTCTAATGCTTTGTACCTATGTTCTTACACTGCTTTTTTACAACTTTTTTGGAAAAGCTCCTAAACTAATGTGTTCAATATGACCCTGTTTGTGCCTGATTCTGAAACCTGAGAAAACCTCATTTTCAGTAGTAAGTACTATTCCATACAAGATGCTTACAGGAATGAGACTGCAGTCTTATGTAGCAGCAAATTAAATAAAGGTTGTTGGAAGGTATTTGCTTTTCATGGAAATCAGTGTTTTTCTTTAGATCGTTCTTTATAACTTTAACTTGTGTGTAACCCTTAACAAAATCAAGTATTTCACTGGTATTTTTATTTATTTATTTATTTACAAGCAGTTCTCTAAGGGGTACTATATCCTGTGTAAGAGACGGGATATTAAGGTACATTGTCCAGAACAGCAGTTTTTTAATGCCCCTTTTCACTCAGACTTTCACTACAGTTCAGTGTAACACATTTCTAAGTCAGTGCTGCACTCTGCTTAAGGGGAATTTAAATAAGCATACTTGAAACAGCTTTAGCAAAACTCTTTGTCAACAGAAGGAAAGATGGAACAGTCTACAGCCGACTATGCAGTATCTAGTCCGCAGAAACAGTTTGTGTTAAAGCCTAAGGTATGTAAACCCATCCAGTTAGACTGGTGAATCTAGGAGGCAAACATGACTAGAAACTGAAGCCCAGGTGTCAAATTTTTGTATACTGCTTGTACGCTTCTGCAAAGCTAAAAATACAGTTTTCATTGCAGAAGAGTTCTCATTTGTGGCAATTAGCTGCAGCCTTTGTAAGCACCAGAAATAAACTAACCTTCCTTTTCTTCCCTGTAAAAATAGGTGCAAAATAACCTCTATGTTTTTTCAATGCCAGTATTGTGTCTCATGGCTATTAGTATGATTATTTAATGAATTTCATTTTGGAAAATGCTAGCTTTAAGAATGTTTTCAACTAGTACAACTTAGTATTCTAATCAATACTATGTACTCGTTTTAACATTTGAGATCAAATATCAAGGCTGCAGTGACATCTTGTGGCATTTTTTTGCAAAGAAGCAATTTCTTTTTTTTTGCTGTTGTATCATTTTAGCACTATATCCTGGTTTTCTATCAAGGACTGTTTTCAATATATATTTTAGACACCATGTTTAAAACTGTGTTACAACAACAGTAATTTCAATAGAACATTCAGAGGTGGTGATGATTCTGTTTAGACTCTAAAATATTACCAAATGACATATGGATAATCTCTCGAAAGAAATAATCACATGCATATTATTTTGTTTAAAATATAATTTTTTGGCAATGTATTTTCAGTAAAGAATCTTAAGGCATTTTTATAACTACCAAGGGATAAAAAAAATCCACTTTTAAAAAATAAGCAAACAACCCCATGTGGTTCCAAAGTACAATGAATTATGGCTGGAGCTTAAGTCTTATCTTTGTATTTTCTTTGCTAGCTAAGACTAAATGATTAAGGTTGTTGGTTTATGTCTTTTCTTCCTTCATAAGTAGGCCTTATCTAAATTAAATGACTGTATCTGCCAACAAGTACACATTTTTTTAAAAAAAGAAATCTTGGTGCTACTCATGAGTATGCAAACTGTGGGCTTACTTTAGACAACACTGAAAAATTTGGTCAATAATCTGAAAATAAATGTATCACAAGTCTGCATTCTGTATTTTATTTTACAATGGTGCAAATTAAATTTAACAGTATCATTACAAGCTTGTTCTATTAATTCTTTCACTGATACAGGAGAACAAAAAAACACCCCCAAAACCAAAACAATTCCTTCGCTCCAACAAAGAGCCCAATACTAAGATTTGGCTGACCTGACAGTTCATTTCAAAAATAAGGTTAACAACAACTGTAAGTCTTCACAAGTCTAGTTGATACTGCACAGAACAGAAATCATGGAAGACAAGTAAGGAAATAAAATACAGTAAACTACCACTAGGAAATTTGCATTTCTGGAAAGATCATAGACCTGTTTGTATACTACTTAGCACTACAGCACAATAATTAAAAACTACTTTTCACTATTACAACAAAATTAAGCAGAATTTACATTGCCATGTTAAGATTCCGCCCTTTAAATCTTACAAAAGTAGTTTCACTGAACAGAAATCAAATCCTTTAATACTGATAGAACAAGGCAAAAGAATTCTTAATTCCCTCCAAAGACTCACACCCTGCTGTAAAGAACTTGTCATATTTTTCACTCTTTGTTCAGCTAACTTATTACAAAAAATGATAAAATTATACACCATTTGTGCAGATACTATTTGTGTACTAGGTATTAGCTGTGACTGGTTGCCCACAGCTACCTTTGAACTGATTCTAAGAGTCAATTAAAAGCTCATGCTGATGAAACTAAATCTGCTTTGGATGCCAAATCTGATTCTGCAGTCCAGGAAAATCACTGTCTTTTATTCTCTCCTTCATACCACAAAAAAAGTCCAACCTTTCTGCAACTTCATTGGAAAAGGTTTGCCCTGTCTCTGTCGATAGGTTTCCAGAACTATAGAGAGTCCCAATCTAACAAAAGCCATTAGCAGCAGCTCTGTTTCTTGCTATAAATAAAGTCAGGGAATTCAGAGACTGATAACAGTTCATCCCTGTCAAATATCACTGAACCTTAAAATACTTTTTTTTCATAATGCTTTACCCATTTATTGAACGTTTTAAGTCTGTTGTCATAGCCACCAAAAACAGATAAAAAAGGAACTAAAAAGTAAATACTCATTGAAAGAGTAGCTAAAAAACCAGTAGACCTGCAAAATCACAAAATGTACACTGTAATAGATGTTGAACACCCTGCTCTTACTGGGAACTGTAAATAAATTTTTAACAAATCGAGCATTTCCTGGCACATTAACAACGTGTATGCAGAATATCAAAATAAAACTAAGTACTAAAGAGAATATTAACAAGTAACATTCCATCCAATTCTTCTGGCTGATTTATATAAGTTTCATATTTCATGTATTCATGTTTCTTATATTTCCAACCACTAGGATTTACCTTTCAGCTGCTTGCAGTATTTCAGCAACTCTAGGCAAATCGATAATAGAAAAAAAAAAAGCCACATCAGAGATCTTTTTCCATTAACTCAGCAGGAGTAGATATTGTAGGCAATGGTTTAAGGACTATCTGAGATTAAGGTGAGGTACTCTTCTGGCTTTCATAGCAGCTTCAAGAACATCTCAGAACACCGAGTAGCTTATATACAAACTTCAAAGGGGTTTTGTACAGGAGGCCAGAAGCCTGGCCAGCAGTTCACTGTAGCTCTTCTACAGCTTCACTGGAAACCGGGTACGAGCAGGTGAGGAGTGGGAAGGCAAGGAAGCATCTCAACATGTAACTGTCAAAAATATGCCTAGACCTCATTTGACTGGATATTCAAGGAAAAAAAAAATCCAAATGTTAAGATCTCAAGAGTAGGAGTGCATTTTTGTCTGCATGTGTCTGAAGAACTGGCCTAATTAATTAGAGTAGCTTTTCAGGTTTTAAGGAAAGAGGATGATTTTATCACAGCTAAGCATGACTATATATTCTTTAAGTTTTCTCAAAACTTACCTTTCTGAATTAGTTAGAATTAAAAGAAAATACATAAAAAGCCTAGTGGAGAAAAATCAGAGGCTACAAAGAGGAATGGCCAAGATGCAGTAATTACACCTTCTTCTCTCCTTGAACTCAGTACATTTCACTGAGTATTGTTTAACATTTAACACCTTAAATTCATTGGCTTACATTTTATTTTTGTGATTGGCATAATTAGGAAAACCAAACTGAGAAATCATGATATTAGAATATTTTAAGGGCATGCCATCATAAATATTAACCAGTTTATTTACACAGTAGGATCTCTGTAACAAATGCTCTGCTCGGTGCCACATTCCAGAATAGCCACTGTTAGTGTCTTTTTCTAAATTCCTTATGTCAACAGGCTTCACAAACACTCCTGAAGGCTTTCCAGTATGCTTGGCTACCAGAAAATTCATGGCAATATCATCACAATTTTGAGTTTCATCTATCAAGGCATAAACTGCTTCTGGCTGCTGTTGAAAGTCTTCTAAATATCCTCTGTGAAAAAACGCTGCACCGATAAGCACCATGGAATACTGATCTCCATTCCCAAATCCAGGGTTCTGCAATTCAAAGCTGCCGTAACTGTACACGCCCGAAGGAGTAGAAATGTGCTTTCTAGGAACAAATCCCACTATATGCTCTGGAAATTGCTGAAAGAAAAAAGGAAATTCAACACTTATTTCACAGTGTGGGCTTCACTTAAGCACGTTCATAAGAGAGATTTATGCATTTTTTAAATTAAAGGAGGAAAACGTTATTTCCAGGAAAGAATTAAATTGTTGGCATATGGTCCTTTGAACTGCATAAATGTTGCAATTAAATACAGTTTCACAAAACTGACAGTCTGCCTCATTCCACATCACATAGTGCCAACAAAACAGCTACCCACAACTGGCAGCTGTGCATTTGGCACTGAAAATAACTTTACAGACAATTTCTCGTGTTTTGCAAAACGAAACAAACAGACTACTACGCATTGAAATAAATTCATCAGTTAACAACTTCATGGTTTTGTAAAGTAATAGTTCAATTTTTTATAGCTTACAGATATAGATACTACTAAAGAACAATTTTGCAGTTTCTACTATTCAACACTTCCTAAAATCTAACTTTAAAGCTAGAAAACCAATGATAAAACAGTATGATACAGTATTGCTCTAATTAAAACTATTAATCTCAAGTGCAACTCACAAATAACTGCCTGCCAAGATGTGAAACATTACCTGCCAAACGGAAAAGGCAAAAGCAAGGTCGTGAGCACTGACTAGTGTGTCATCATCCATCATTAAAACAGCTGAAGGGAGGAAAAAACGAGAAAAACTTTTAATTGATCAAAAGGTTAAATGCATGAGCACAGTATGCAGCACAATACTTGACAAATGAAATACAAATTTTCTACAGCTATTATGTTGAATTGCAATTCCTTGAAAGTAGATTGATAAAACCTAATTAGATTTCAAAGCTAAAGCAAGGTTACAGCTTTGTGGTAACTGGAAGCAAACCTAAGTTTTAGATTATTTGCCAGGCTGTTACAAAACTCAGCTGGAGAAATACGTGTTAGAAAACTTGGGAGTGTTTGGCAAAGCAGCTTAAGATTCTACTAATCTTGTGTAAAGAGACAACTAGAATAGAGTTAGACTCTTTTCTTTAGCATATGAGACTTACAAAGGATTCTTAGTATAAAATTTTACTCATCTCACTATGTGAGCAAGTTAAATTGCAACATTCAGTATTATTAACTACAGGAGGAAGACTCTTTGCCTTAAGTTTTAGACAAAAGACTACCAGGAAGTAGAAAAGGAGAGATATTTTTAGATCTGAACTGCTTCAAGTTTACAGTTAGCAGAGATCTTACTGCAGTAAGTAAAACACTTGGGAAGTTGAAGTTTCCAGTGTCTCCCTAGAAATCATGTGTTTGGACTAGCAGGCATGATAGGGAGGGGGCAGTAAATTCAATTACCTTTACTAATCATGAGTAAGGTCAGGTCATGCAACAAATGGGGGTTTTTTTCCACTTGAAACAAACAGGATTTATTGTTGTACACCTCCTAGAAAGAGCTTAGGAAGAATATTTAGATGAATACCCAAGAGACTGGGGAAAGTACTCTTAAATAAAAGGGTGTGTAATTTGAGATAGCCAGACAGCTAGGGAGGGATGTTTCTCAGAAGAGCAGAACATGCTTGAGAACTTAGTCTTAAGAGGAATGAACTAAATCAAGTCTTGACCAGATGACTTAAGTCCAGATTAGTGCAGACACTCCGCAAATACATGCATTTTGAATTTCAGTTTATACTACAGAAGGAAAAGAAGCTGAACTACCTATGTCTGCCTCACAAAGGCAATGGAGAACTGTTGCAAAAGACCTTGAAATGCTTTTGACATTCCTCTTTCTTTTCCTTTACTCTTCACTGGCTGCCTGGTGGTGGTGTGCACCTGATATCATAACACAGGTTTCCTCTATACTAATCACACTCTGTTAAGTGGTCCAAAAGATCCCCTGATTTATTACACAGTACAACTCAACCATCTCTCTTTGAGCACTCAGATTTCAAGCATGAAAATAGTATTAGTGATATGAACTGCTGATTACCTTTTGTTTCCAGGTCAGGGAAATTCTGCAGTCTGTTTCTCATACGATTTACAGTTTGAACTTTAAAGACAACAGGGACAGGATGAGGCCCCAGGGAATTCCACATTTCCTCTGGTGTCTTCTCACCAATGTTGTTCCACACAACAATTACTTTATGTAGGTGGGGGATTGCTTGATAATGATTTAAAAGCTTTAGCAGTAAGTCAGTTCTGTTGTATGTCTGCATAATAAGAGTGAAGGAATCCAAGGCAGACTGACTCTGGGTTTTTGGCTCCCTTCTCGAATTGGGCAATTTGTCATCTTTGATAGTGGGAAGCAAAGCTGTTAAAGCCCCTGCCACAAGAAGCAGAACAATGATCACCACAGAGGTGAAGCGTAGTAGCCGGATTCCCATAACTCTTCCTGGAAGCTTACAGAAGTGAAAACACCTTTAAAACAAGTAACAGGAAAGGAAGTCATTAAACCCATGTAGTTTTATCTCTTGATCAAAACTCCCAAAATATTAAGTACACTTTCATTTAAGTAAGTAAATAAGGAGGACTTCAGCACTTTGGCAAATTACTTTCAACTATCAAGACAGGTGTTTCTGGTACTCAGTTTCTGTGTTTACTTGCTTTTCACTTTTTTTCAGTTAACTTTGGATTTCATTGTTTTGTGAAAATAAATCTAGAGTAGTTCTTTAAAGTGTTCATTGTTTTCTATTTTCTTAGTACTACATTTTTGATTGAACATTTACGTACCTCACCAAGTCTATCCAGCTGAAAGTAGAAAGCAAATTTGTACTGAGATTCAGTGTTTTCAGCACTGCAGGAGCTCTGCCTTAACTGGGAAGCAAAAAGGAGAGAAGGTGTATTCTCAAAAGCTCTGGCAGGAAGGAGGAAATAAAATGCTCGCTCTTTTTCTGTTGCTCAGGCACCACACAGAAGGAACAATCTTTATAACTGATTTGCTGGACATTTTGTCAATAGTTCGTATATCTGCTTGATAATGGCAATCAGTACAGAAAATGTGATGCTGATCATACTAAGGTTTTAACACACAGGTGGAGCAAAAGAAACATGCCAAATGGAATAATACAAATGCAACAATCTCAGCAACAGCTGAACTGATACATCTAGAACTCCTGAGAAAATGGCAACATCAGATGCTACCTATCAGCTAGCTGTGAGCGCAGATTTAGTTTAAGGCAGAGGATTCTGGATCCTCATGATCTTGGAACTTAACAAAAGCTCTTAAAAAGCAGTTTCTAGAAAGAAAGCCCCTCAAATGTTCTTCACAGAGTGACAGGATATCCTGAGTTGGAAGGGACTCATAAGGATCATTGAAGTCAAACTCCTGGCTCTGCACAGGAAAGGCCCCAAAATCCCCCCACGTACCTGAGAGCATTGTCCAAACACATCAAGCTTGGTGCTGTGACAATTTCCCTGAGGAGCCTGTTCCAATGCCCAACCACCCTCTGGCTAAGATGCTAAGATACTGCCTAACACCCAACCTAAACCCCCTGGAACAGCTTCACGTCATTCCCTCGAGTCCTGTCACAGGTCACCAGAGACAAGAGATCAGTGCTTTGCCCCTCCACTTCCCCTAGACAGGAAGCTGTAGGCAGCTGGGAGACTTCACAGACCCTTCTTCTCCAGGCTGAACAGACCAAGTCACCTCAGCCGCTCCTCAGAAGGTTTCCCCTCAAGGCCCTTCTCCATCTTTGTAGCTCTTCTTTGGACACTCTCTTTGTAGCTCTTCTTTGGACAGCTTTATGCCCTTTTTATATTGTATTCTTATAAAACTGCACAGCACCACCATGAGGTGAGGCTGCCCCAGTGCAGAGGGGACAATCCCCTCCCCTCCCCAGCTGGCAATGCTGTGCCTGGTGCCCCCAAGACAGGGATGTCCCTCCTGGCTGCCAGGGCACTGCTGGCTCATGTCCAACTTGCCATGGACCAGGACCCCCAGGCCCCTTTCTGTGGTGTTGCCCTCCAGCCTCTTGTGCCCCAGTCTCTCTGTACATCCAGGGTTGCCCCATTCCAGGTGCAGAGTTTGGCACTTGTCTTTGTTGCACTTCACAGTTTTCCTTTTCTCCTTTACTTGCAAGATTAGTACAAATTGAATAGAAGATGAACATTCTAAGCTTGCTACTAACTCATCTATACATATTATTGTAATACCATTACTCATCTATGCATATTATTCATGTTACTCCGTGAGTAATTTCTAGGTTTTCAGCAGGGAATTCTGATCAAATTCAGGACAGCCAAACAAGTACAATTTTTGAGAGAGTATCTGTGTGGTTTTTTCCCACAGAATTTTGTATAATTTTTTCCCAAAGTGCAAATACCATACTTGAAAATATGAATGTAAATTATTTTAGTCCAAAACGCCTTGCCGCTTACCTCATTGTTGCCACGAAGGATTGTTTTCCTGGCTTGTTTTTACAGGGCAGTTATTTGTGATCTTTGAATCTGCTGGAAATTAAGGGGACTCTGTAACTGGAGATCAACAGTTATCCACATGCTACCTAGCATTCTTTTACTAGTAAAAGTTCCTCTCAATTATTGACTGACATATGCATTCATGGCAGTCATCCCATTCCTCTTCCTATTGATCAGTTGAGTAATTATCTCTGCCTTTCAATGAACACTCCAGGAAGAAGTCATTACACCAGATGGTTAAAAAGAAAAGAACAGTCCGTTTCTCAGCTTGTAAAATTGCTGCTTTGTGCCAGTGCAATGTCTGTGTGTTCCATCTTTAAGTTCAGCTATGGAGATACAAGTAGGTCTCCAGAACCTGACAGCTGTTCCTTTGCTCACCAGGCACCACTAAAATATACATTTGGCTACCACAGTCATGCAAATAATATAAAATTTTATCCCAATAATACTTTATTTTCTGGTCATCCCCTTCACACTGTCACTAAGATTATCAGTTGTATCAGAGGTTTAAGACACAGCATTTTGGTCTTCCCATGAGGTTTGGCAGCTTGAAAAATATGAGTGCACATAAAAGGATTTGCAGGATGCAGGACAGCAATATATGAAAGCTGTGCTCCTAGGTTGTTGGAGGCATTTTTGTTCCTTTAAAACTGGCTGAACAACCAAAGAGTCATTAATTTTGATTTGAAAATGGTACTATGAAAACTTAAAAGAACGAGAATTTGTTGAACTTGTTGAGTAATTGAACCTGTGTGAAGTTCCATAAGAGTAATTTGTTTGGGCTATATAAATTTGCTTCTTAAAACTAGAGATTTGTCACTTCTGTGTATACCAATCTGAATATATCCACATATACAAATCTTCCCAAATCTGAGATCAAATCTTACTATTACTTTGCGACTAGAGGTCACCAAAATGATTTCCAGAAGCTAATTGCTTGTTCTGGTTCTTCATTTTATATGAACAACCATGCCTGACTTCTAAAAATTATTAGCAGCAGTGGAAACACAGCATTTATGAGGTCCACAGCATATATGAGTCCATCAAATGTGCTTCTGAAAAAGTGAAATTCAGATCCTCTTTCAGCAGTTTGCAACCTAGTTGCAACACTTACCAGTGCTATTGTAATGATTAATTAAACTTTAAAAGCAAACTTAAAACGAAACTATAAATACAGTTTGCTTTTTATGAGATTTTGCTTGCCATACCTTCTAGTGTTTACAATATGTCTAATGATAGGCCATAATATTATTATATATTCTCAAGATATCTATTTAAGGTGTTTCAAAATTAGCATCACGGCACTTTCCAACAAGTAAATGCAAATAAGTTCTGCCAATTAAATCATGAAATTACAATGCCAGATTGACCTCTTTCTAAAAATCATACAATACTAACAATACTACCTGCAGAGAACACAAAATCGACGGGAAAAAAAAACCCCAAACAAACCCTACATCAAAGACCAGTATTTTAATCCTCGTTCCAAAAAGAAGAGTTCTCGAATAGGGTCCCCTCCCTTGGCGGGCAGCACCTCCCAACAGCACCCCTCAGTAGTTGGGTGCAGCCAGGCAGCGGCACGGCACGGCACGGCACGGCACGGCACCGAGCGGCACGGCACCGAGCGGCACGGCACCGAGCGGCACGGCCCGCAGCTTCGCTCACGTTCCGCTATCGCCGCTTACCTCCGGCCGGGCTGTGCTTCCCCAGGGGTCACCGGCAGCACGGCAGGGCGGGGCGGAGGAGGTACCGGCCCAGCCCCGCCGCTCGGCCCCGCACAAGCCGCTCTGGTGACTCAGGGGCAGCCGTGCGGGACCGCGGCAGCGCTACGGCGGCGCCGCCGTGCCCCGCTTCCTGCGGCGCGTCCCTGCGCTTCCTCCCGGCAGGCTCCGGGTTGTAGTCCAGGGTCCTGCGGCGGGCGGAGCGCTCCGCCTGTCACACACCGAGCGCGCCGCTCCGCCGCCCCCGCCCCGTGCCGAGCGCTGCCACAACAGCTGTACCGGGAGCAGCCCGCATCGCAAGCGGGACGCGAGCGATCGGCTGTCACGGGACGGAGAAGAGTTCACGTTCGGGGCGTGTTGTGTTTCATTAGCGGGCGGCGCAGCCCCGGCCCGGCCCCCGGCGCGCCCCCTCAGCCCCTGTGCCCGGCGGCGCAGGCGCGGTGGCGGCCGGAAGCGGCGTGTGGGCCGGCCGGGCAGCGCTCCCGCCCCGCCTGCCCGTCCTGCCGGCCCGGCGCGCCGCGGCCCCGCCGCCGGAAAGATGCTGCCCCTCTCCATCAAAGACGATGAGTACAAGCCGCCCAGGCTCAACCTGCTGAGGAAGGTGTCGGGCTGGTTCAGGTAAGTGGCCCAAGGGGGGCCAGACCGGGTGCTGCCGGCGCCGCGGCCGAGCCCCCGCGGAGGGGCTGTGCCGGCTGGTGCCGAGGCGCCCGGGCCGCCCGGCCAGCGGCTCCGGCCTCCTGGCGCTGTACCGGCGGCCGGTGACCCGCGGTGTGCTCCGTGTGCAGGTCTATCCTGGCGGACAAGACTTCCCGCAACCTCTTCTCCTTCCTCTGTCTCAACCTCTCCTTCGCCTTCGTGGAGCTGCTCTACGGCATCTGGAGTAACAGGTAACCGGGGCGGGGGCGCGGCGGGGCAAGCGCGGCTGCAGCGCGCAGGAAGCGGCGCGTCCCGCCCGGCCAGTGCCACGTCTCCTCTCGGCGGGGCCGGGCCTCCTGGCCCGCCGTCCGGAGGGGCCGCTCGGCAGAGCCTTGGGGGCCGCTGGAGAGCTTCCCCCCGACCGGGACCGCTCTCGTGGGCAGCGACCGGCGCCGCCATCCCCTCTGCCGGGTTCCGGCGACGCGGGGGAGGCGCTCCGGCGGGGGGACGCGACTCGGCGCGTTGCGGAGGAATGCTGGAATTGCTGTTATGCTCGGTGCTTTACTGAGGAGGAAGCCTGGCCTTGGCCTGGTTTACGAGACTTGGGGGCTGTAGCTGCTGCTTGCCACAGAGATCCTCTGTTGGAGACTGTGGCTTCATCCGTAGGTTGGTACCTGGATATCACTGCCTCAAATATCCTTGTCTCGAGGGGAGAAACTGGATTTGGCACCTCCTTGTATAGCTGAGTGATATTTTACATTGCAGAAAAATTCACAAGAGTGGAAAAAATGGAAGAGACTTGACTAAATTGCTACTGAAAAATCTGTAGCAAAATATAAGAAGAAATGCAGAATAACTTCAGTACTGGTGTACAGTATAAAGGTTGAGAACAAGTGATGGTGCTAGTATTTCCATCACGTTCATTAGTGATAGAGAGGTTGTTTTATGATGATATTTCAGTCTCTGTTAATAGGTCAGTTCAGAGTGGACTGGCGTGAAAATGTCATTTAAGTCCAGCAGTGTCCTCCTTAGCAAAAGCTGTAATATGGACACAAATTGCTGGCTCTCTTAAAAGCCCCGAGTGAATGCAGCGATGTGGATTTGGAAATGGTTGTGTCCTAATATTTGCCATGTTGTTCTAAAAATGACAACTGACACTGTAAAATCCTCAACCTTGATTACAGTAATTGCTACTGTGGCACCAGTGAGCATGCAGTGCTGCCATGGGCACAGACTGTCTTGGCAGCACCCAGACCATTTTGAATGTGTTTGGTTTTGGCTTTGATGTTGATTCACTTTGCAGTTGTGTGAGGGTTATTGTATGTATAGTCTGTCTATTTGAGTATGGATTTTTTTCTAATAACTCTGCAGATGTAAATATTTTTCTTAGCTGTTCTGATATAAAGAGCTTTGTGTTCATGTGACTTTGTTCTGATGTCTGTCTTTTAAACATAACAATTATTTTTTTGGTAGTGTGACCTTAATAAGTCCTGTATATGAGATAACTAAACTGAAAAACTTTAGTGACACAGAGCTTTGTCACTGAAGAATACGGTATATTGGAATTCAGAGGACACTTGTTTTTGTTCATACTTGAGATTGAGAATTAAGATTTACTGCATAGCCATTAGTTGAACCTTTTGTTTATATTTCAAGTCATTAGTTTTGGGTGTCTCTAAGTCTAGATTTTGGGCTAGAACAAAACAGTGTCTTAGCAAGCACTTCTTTAGTAGGGGAGTAACAGAGAATTTGATGAGGAATGTCTTCAGTCAAAGCAGACAGGTCATGCCTTGGAAGAGCAAACACGGAACAAGCAAACAAGGAACACTATAGGGAGAATAATTTTGTTATTTTGAGGACACAGTTCCATTGCTCCTCACATGAGAAATTCTCCTGAGGTTCTGTTTGCCAAAATTTCCTGAACTCACAACAGAGTGTTGTCCAAATGCTTCTTTAACTCTGTCAGGCTTGATGATGTGACTACTTCCCTGGGGAGCCCGTTCCAGTGCTCAGCCACCCTCTGTGTGAGAACCCTTTTCCTAATGTCTAATCTAAACCTCCTCCAACTCAGCTTCTTGCCGTTTCCTTGAGTTCTGTCACTGGTCACGAGTTTGCTGGCTGAGAGCTTGTTTGCTTGTTTAAGGTTGAAATTTGCTACGTATGCACATTTGTTTATTTGATGTTAAACTAAATCAGCTGTGGAAATATCTTTATTTAGACACAGTGTGTTTGAGTACAGGGTTTCTACTAGTTTATACCCTGGATGATGTGTTTGGTTCTACAGGAGCTCTTGCATGATCCCACCTTGCTGGTGGTTCACTGTATTGCTCGTCGTTGACTGGATTACTTGATTAGTAATGGCTTTGCACCCATTTTTTCTAAGGCCCTGTTACTTTACAGGTCACTTTTAAAAAGCCTCAGATGTAATGAGATTGGTCTCTTACCAGGCTTCCTGCCATTTGTGCAGCTCAATCACTTATAGCTGTACCTATGATACGGAGCACGGTTACGCCACGAGGTGAATTGCATTGCAGCTGCAGTCTGCTGACCCCTGCTGATAAATCCACGTGCCTCTGGCCACCTGGAACTGTTAGCTTAGGTTTTGAAAGCAGCACAGCTGTATTGGTGCTGCACCTAAGGTAAGTCTTGCCTTAGCGAGATTTGCAGGTGTGAGTACAGTGCCATGGTAACTTGCTGCATGATTTCTGGTTATAGAACTTGTATGGGATTTTGTTAGAGTAGCAGTCCTTACACACTTCTCTTTCCCAGAAGGTTCTAGTAAAAAAAACCAAAAACAACAAACCAAGAAAAAACACCCCACCAAAACTCAAACACCTCAGAAAGCAGTAGCTCTCTTTCTGCTTAGCCATATTTGTTCCTTCCATTTCATGATCAATACATCTTAGGGTTACTGTCACTAATTACCTTCTGCCTGAATGTTTGATGTGGTTTGTGGTGGTTTTTTTTCCTCACTGGATCTTCCTAAATGCTCAGAACCAAACCTAAAATAAGCTGTTTCCCTAACGATATCACCTGGTTTTGGAGAGAGGGAAGATGTCACCAAAACCCTTCAAGAATTCCATAGCAAATTCCATTTTGCTGCTTCATAGACATCCAACCTATGGGTCTTGTTTTAAAGTTTGTTCAGAACAGATTAATCTCTCCTGCTTTGGTGGGTACAGCACCTAAGGACAATATATACCATGCCATCATCTCTCTGCCTTAAATGTTACAGTTGTGTGTATGTATAACTCTGTATGTGTCCATAAAGCATATATATAACATATATAAATATGTGGAGCAAGACACTTGGTCTTTCCTCTCCTTCAAGCCCACTTCTTCCACTTTTGAGTGTTTCATCTGAAACACTTAAGATTAATCTTGTAGTTGTTTTCAGTAAGGCTGAAATTGTTTGGCTTTTTAATGTGAATTGGTTGGAACTTTGGCTAATGAAACTTTGTATTTGACTTCAACGTGAATATATGTCTGTCCTCTAGAACTTGTTAAACCAGTTATTGCTTCTCATGCTTCAGTTTCCAAGAACTGAGTTGTATATGTAATTATTCTTAGATAACCAAAGAACTGGGAAAATGGAACTTTTGGGACTGTTGCTTAGCAGTTGCTCAACAGTACCTCTCTATCAAATGTCTTTTAAAATATGAAGCATTTTTTTTCTGTTTCAATGCACGCACTTCCCTGGAGACTTACAGAACCTGTTCATGAGTAATTTGGAGAACTTTGGCAATGCTTCTGTGTGGTGTTAACCCCAGTTTACCTATAGCCTACAAACTGATAGGAGTTCTACTGACTGGCTAACTCATGAACTAAGTTAAGTTGCTTTGAACTTTTTAGCATACTGGTTTACTTTAACTGTGTTTCTCAGTCAAGATTGGCAAACAGTTGTGCATTGGTCTTTGAAATAAACCATTTAAGATGTGGTCTTTCAGCCTCTGATTTCTTCAGCCTCTACATCTCAGAGGTGTGCATCTCTCAGTCAGTGCCTTGCCACTGCAAAGGCAAAGCTTTAAAGTTGAATTATGTTGATGAGAGATGTGGCTGTGGTTACATCTACTCCGGGGATTTTGGTTTGTGTCTGTGGAAACCACCTTTCACTGTCACCAAAATCATACACTAGGAGGATTTTTTTTGCCAAGCACTCTTCCAAAGTGCCTTCTCTAAGCTGACAAAAGCAGTTTTGGCATCATATTTGTGTCAGTGATGAGGTGTGAATTTCTCCTCTGTGCCAGCAAAACCATGCCTGAAGCTTAGAAACACAGTGTATTCTGCTAGTGTGTAAAAGATTAACGTCTGTGGGGTTTTTTTTTTCCTACTCAACATGTAGCATATGGAACATAACACTTTTTTCCTGTTCTCTTTCAGTTTAGGTCTAATATCAGATTCTTTTCATATGTTTTTTGACTGTACTGCTCTATTGGCTGGATTAGCAGCTTCAGTTATTTCAAAATGGAGGTCAAATGATGCTTTCTCATATGGGTAAGAAACTTAAGGCTGTTACCTTAATGTGTTATAGTAAATGCTTAGGTAGTCATTTTTCACTTACAAACAAAAGCTCTTTGCAGAACGTGGAAAAACTGCGTTGAAAGTGAGGTTTTTATTAGGGTGAGCTATGTGACCATCTAAATTAATAGAAATATTAAAAATACAAAGGCATTGCTTTTGGGAAGAGGATTAAGCACTTCCAAGATCTCTCTGATCATACTTGGAAACAAGTTAGAGAGCAGAAAGTTGCCCTGCATTGCTGTGTATTAATGGCAGCAGTGAAGAACAAGCAGCCACATTCTGGATTTCTCCTCACAGTGCAGTGAGGAGCTGCACAGGGATTCCCAGACTGCTGGTATCCCACTCCTCCCTTGGAACAGAAAGTTGCAACTGAAAGGAGCCAAGTCTTAGTTGTGCTGCATTGAAGATTATAAGCCATGATTCTTGGAAGCAGCAGGATTTGGGAGCTGAGAGTGCCATTAACACAGATCCTCAGGGCTAGAGGTGTGTCATCCCATACTGCCCTTGGTGGATTTACCTGCTGCAGCTGGCATTTGACAGGCACTTGATCCCACTGAACATGGCAGTTGTGCCCTATAGAACAATACTGGTGGTACAATATTATTAATTGGTAATACTGAATAACAACAAATGAGTTGTAGCATGGGCATTCCCCATAGCATTATTGGCTTGTCAGCATTTAGCAAGCTGCCTTGCTTAAGTGTGAATCACATAGTTTGAAACTTAAAGCACAGTTTAATTTAGGTGGGAGCTCCAGTGTGCATAGGAATCAATTTAGAGAGAATCATAGCATGAACTAATTGCAGTGAAAGGACGTTCTGTATTAATTACTGCTGAGCATTTAAACAGCTGGTGTTCCATTTATCAGAGAGCAGCCACACTTTATTAAATCTGATGTTTGCTACATTGAAATTACATATTATTCTAACCCGGCAGTTTGTAATTGTCAAAATTTGATGGTTGAAATAATTAATTTCTACTTAAAACTTTTACTAAAAATCCACCTTCTAGAGGGGAAGCAAATTAATACATGTCTGTTTGATACTAAACATAACACCAGAAAACTTTGATTAGATTTTGCATGCTTATCTTAGTTTGTGGCTTCCAAATTACGTTTAGCTTGTAACTCTGGGTAGACATAATCTTAAATGGGAAGATTTTGACATTGAAAGATTTCTTTCATCTAGATCAGGGAATGGCTGATCTGGATCTGGTAGTTTCTGTCAAAGTACACATGGTCAGTTTTATAGACTCATCCATAATTTATATGGCATCTTCCGTTTAGCAAATTCCTGTGTAATATAACTGTTTGAGAATTAGAAGATTGCACTCCAGTCTCTTTAAGTTCTAATTTTCAGCATTTAAATGAAAATGGTAATATCTGCCATTACTTTTTTTTGTTTCATGCAGTTATGTTCGAGCAGAAGTACTTGCTGGTTTCGTAAATGGTTTATTCCTCATCTTTACAGCATTCTTCATTTTTTCTGAAGGTGTTGAGGTATGTTATGAAATCAATTACACTAGTGCATTCTATAATTAATATGGATAAGCATTTCTGGTTTTAATAGAAATAAATTATTGAAATTGATAAATTAAAATTAAAATTATGTTCATAGTTGATTAAAAATCTGTGATTTGAACAGAGAATAGGGCTGTCTGAAATTGCTGTTTCATGATAGAGAAACTCAGCTTTTTCAGTGCATATGTACTAGCTTCTTAAATAGTGTATTTTGTTTATCTGTAAAGATTCTGTGAGATGGAGCCTGTCCTTTTTTTAATGATGTCTTAGAAAGATCTTCACATCTTATTGTTAAAGAACAAATGAGGCCAAGAAAGAAAGAAAGGCCCAAACTAGTCATTCAGAGAAGTTAGTCATAAGTAATATGCTGAGAAGTTGGACCAGCTTGTTGAAGAAAGAGCACTGTTCTCCAAATCTTGAAGTCTGATATAAATGGCAAGTAGTAATAGCTTAAACATTTACAAGGTCTCTTTTCTTGCACTTTTTTAACATGATGGTTCAGGTAATAATTAAAGATTGAAATTTAGACATTAAGGGCAACATCAAGGATTAAGAGCAAAACTGATAACTATTTCTAATCAGCTTGAATCAATGTTTTTACTTTTTAATGGGAAATACACTATAGATTTGTTAGACTTCTAGTTCAGAGTAAGTCTATTGAGTTTTTCTTCTATTAACAGAGAATTGTGAAGAGCTTTTTCTACACTGAGCATTTTTCTACATTTATAGGCTTGTAAATACTTCAAAATCAGTTAAAGCTGGGCTGAAATTGCCTAAAAACCTGGGAAAACTTCAAATCTAGAAACAGGAGCAAAACCTACTAGAAAAATTAAAAACCATGAAAGGGACAAGGGTAATATTGAAACATAATTCTCTCCCTGCTGATCTGAGCTCCCATGCTAAGTATTCTCTTTGCTTGTGATGGTGACTCTCTTTCTCTCAAATACTTTAAAATTTCACTGTGCTAAATGTTTTATTGTCTTTCTATTTACTGCCTATATCTTTCATCCTTGTGGAGAGATGGTGAATGTTTTTCTCCTGTCAGTAGTAATTTACACTCATCAACACTTAGCTTCAGATGCAAATTGTATTAGGTCTATAATGTCTCATTGAGAAAAAAATCCAGAGAAAGTAGAGTAAAAAAGAATTGAAAAAATCAATTTAGATTTGAGAATTTCTAAAAAATCTCATAATTTGTCTGAGTCTTCATTTCATTCCCCTCATTGCCTCACCTTTCTAAGGAGAAAGGAAGAAACGGCATTCTAGACTCTTAGAAGTCTTATAGGTGACTTAAGCAATCCACATACTGGGACAAACCTGAATGTTTTCAGATGGTGTTGAGCCACATCCCACAGCATAACCAAATCTTATGATAAAACTGAGCTAGACTCTCAGAATATTCTACTGTACTTTCACAGCTTTAACAATAGAACTTTATTTTCAGACACTGGGAATTGGTCTGTGTATCATCCCAAAAACTGGAAGTCCTGAGTAATTTTTAATTATGTCTATATATACGTTATGTTTGAGAATGTTCCTGTATCTAAGTAGTTTTGTGGTGCCTTTTAATAATGTAAAGGGACTGTAAAACTCTACATTTGCTTTTGCTTTGTTTCATTGTTTTTTTTCAGAGAGCACTTGAGCCTCCTGATGTGCATCATGAGAGACTTCTTCCTGTTTCTATACTAGGATTCATTGTAAATCTTATAGGAATATTTGTTTTTCAGCATGGAGGTCATGGGCATTCACACGGCTCTGGTAGGATGTACCTTTCAGTGTTGTTTCCTTTCTTGGCAGCCTCTGTTCCAGGGCCTTATTATGCCCCAGTGAGAACCCCAGAATTACATTTGATGTCTTGTTAATGGCAATCCTAGCCAAATGTGGATGTTACCTCTTGTTATGTTGACTTCCGTGTTTTATTTCCAGCCCTGGTATGCCACTGTTGTACTTCTCATGTTAATATCCATTAACTGGAACACCCAGGAGTCCAGAAGCTGCTTTCTGGAGTTCATGCATGCTCCTGCACCTTATTGAAAGAGATGTGCAGAATATTGTTTTGGACAAATTAAAGCTGGGCATAAGCAAGGTTCTGGCTAGAAAATTTAGAAGCAGTATTTGAACCAAATTTTAAGCATGAAATGATTCTGCTTCAGATGCTTTTCAACTTAATGTCTTTTGAATTGAAATGCAGAATTTATTTTTCTAAATACACATGGTAAACACTGGGTTTTTTTCTGCTAAACTTGTGGGTCTCTCTTTGAGTTTAACATATAAACTTAACATATAGGCTGGTGGAGGAGCGTAGTCTTTGGTCTTTAAGCAGCAATCTAAGCTTGAATTTTTGACCTGCAAATGACAGTCAATTTCTGCTTTCTTAAAAGCTATTTTTAAAGTGCTTATATCTAATGAAGTGTGCATTTTTGAAATGTAGAAGTCTTGCCTAATTATTCTCAGAAGTGGGAATGTATAAAAGCACTTGACTTCTCAAACCTGGTATATTTTATGTGTCTATATATATATAAAATATGTCTGCACAGCAGAGCTGAAGATGACAAACAGCTTGTGTTAAGTTTCTTATTTAAAGCCATACCTTAAGATGACCTAAAAAATGAATAGGTTTTGAGTAGCTGAGAAACAAATGTAAGTGTACTTTCATTCATTATTTATGTACTCATAAATTCACTCTGATGGTGCTGTTTGTTTATAGGGCATGAGCACAGCCATTCTCTATTTAATGGTGGTCTCAGCCATGGGCACAGTCACGGGGATCATGGACACAGCCATGAACATAAACATTCCCATGGACACGCTCATGGTCATGGCCATGGACACTCTCATGGTCAGGATTATTGTCACGGTAAGTGCTGAGTTGGTATCATAGACCATCCTGGCTCAATCTAAATCTGCAATTAATAACTTACTGCAAAATAAACAGGGTGTGTTGTCAGCTTGTTGTGATCATACATGGAAGTAGCTTCATTAAGTGTCTGGTATGCTCTGCCACCACCGTGTTTTGTGACTCATTTTGTGTTTCGCTTGCAGTAATTTCAATGTTAGTTTTTAAAGATTTCGCTTTACCTCTGGTTTTTGAGTGCACACTGTAATGTTTGTGTGTTGGCAAAAGATGAAACAGCTGTATGCTATTGCAATATAATGAAAGTAGTTATCAAGTCCCCTGTTTCAATTTTTTCAATAAAATCAATTGTCAAAGTTGAGCTGTGTTGCTGTTCTCCATTTGTATGTTTTTGCAGCTCAAGATATTAGAAAAAATGAACCAGTAAACTTGGAGTACTTATGGATTGTTAGTTGTACTTGGTTTGTGATCTCAAATAAAACTTTACCCATTTTGTGTAGTTGTAATCTGTTTTAAGATGGTTATGGAAAAGATACTTGTTATGTTAGCTATGCTGAAATCTTTTCTATGAAGGCAAACAATCTGAGAAGAGAGCTTCATGTAAAATATGGTCAGTAGCCTTCACTGTGGGAGAAGAGCTTGTGTAGGTGCCACGTGTTTGAAACAATGCAAATGAAAGCCTTGTGGTAATGCAGGGTTGTCAGTCCTTTCTGCCTAAGCCAGAAACTGAGATCTGATGTGACCCAAAATGTGCACATTCAGAGCAGGAATAGTGTGGGAATTGGCAGACAGGAGGTGACAAAGAGTATAAAAATATTTACTTGTCCCTTCCTGGCTATTCTTAGAAAATTGGTGTTTGTTTTCCAGTAGTTCTGGAATTTGGTTGGAAAGCAGGAGCTCCCTGTTTTGCCTCTTCCTTGCCTTTTGCATGGCCCCCACCTTTGTAGACCAGTGAATGTAGCTGTCTGTCTTGTGCAGTTTGATATTCAAATCAGCTGTTGTGTAAATTACTGTATATCTTCACTAGAAGCCTTTTGCTATCCTTTAACAAGTTTTTCTTAAATTGTCTTTCAGATTAATGCTACAGAGGCATTAATCTGCTTGGATGAGAAGATTTTTTACTTACTTGTTCTTTCTCCAAGTCTTACCCTTGTTTTTTGACATGAAGTATAAATGCTTGCTTAAGTGAAGTATTTCTGGTTAGCAAACTTATTTGAACCTACTCTTCTCACTTGCATTTGTGGCTTGGGTTCTTGAGGGGTCTTATTTTGCTATATACTAGCAAGGTCTTACCTCTCCATTTCTTTTCATTAAGAACAAATGTAGATAATTTATTTTTGTATACACCTATGTAGAAATCTATTGTGTAAAGCGACGTTATATTTTTAAAAATGCATTTTAAGACTTTTAACTTAATCACTGCATTAAAAAACAATAGCTTGAGTAAAAGGTGGTCCTTGTGAGCAGTCTGTCTGTCTAAGACATTTCTGAAAGGAAGAGTGTAACAGAAGGACCACCAGAGAGAGCCTTTGTCTAGGTTAATATGTCAATAATTGCCTTCACAGATGACCATTCCCTTGAAGTAATGGCTGGATCCAGCAAACAGATTTTACAAGGTAGGATGAGAATAAGTATGATGGTTTATTGGTTTTATCACAGTCTGCCTGCCTGGGTCTTTTAGAGGGTTCCTCTGGATAAATGCCACGTTTTTCTCAAAGGAGCTATTTAATGAAGTTCCATTTCCCCTGTAAACAGCTCTGCTGTATCTTGTGCATGACTAGGTGTTGAGACATTCACAAAAGTCTAAAGGTAATGCAGTGTCAACACCATTTGAAGGAGACATCCCAAAAGCTGGGGTTCAGCCTCTGTTACTGATGCTGAAAAATTGATGAAAAGCTAGGAAAGAGTGGTTAAAAGCAGAAACCTAAGGAGCCTAATTGCAATATATGTTCTGTAACATGAAGATGCAAATTGATATAATGCAGATTGTTGGCAGATTGATATAATTATTAAAGAGTACCTGAGCTTAGAACTTGCATTTCATCAAGCTCTTAGAGTTGGTTTAGAGCAGTTGGTAGTAATACAGCATCTAAATTTCTTGAAATAGTACTGGAGTCCCTGATCTCCTGAGCATTAGTTACGGGTAAGTTAGATGTTGGTTTTGAGCTTTGGTTGGCTGTTTGTTGGTTTTATTTAGCTTTTTTAAATGTTCAGAAGTTAAAGGGAGACCATGATGAGATGTAGGAGGTAGTAATTATTTGGCATACCTAAATGTACATAGGGTTTTTTCTTACTGGAGGGTTTTCTGGCTTGTTTGTAGTTCTTGAGAAGGAACACTTACAAGTTCTTCCAGTATTTACAGTACACTGTACTGTGAATATATATACTCAGTACTTCAGTTGAAGATATTTGAAATATCTTTTTGATATCAGTCTTTTTGTGGAAGACTCATTTTAAGTGAAGCATATTAAAAATACCTGATTTTATTTTCATTTTTCAATACTGAGGGAAAAACCCCACCAAGGGATGTGAAGACAGTCACTGTCAAGACAATCACTCACAAGCAATCACATCCCACCAGCAGATCAATGGCTAGGGAAGTCTGAGCAGCAGCTATTTGGGAAAGACAACACTCTAGTCTTATTGGGGAGCATGGTGTTGGATGATACGAAATGTTCCTCTGCTCCTTTTGGATCAGCTGGCCTGGCTGGGTGCCTTCCCAGCACCTTGTCCACCCCAGCCTTCCTCCTGTGGGGTCATGAGAAACAGAAGGCCCTGATGCAGGCTGCTGTGGAGAAACCCAGCTCTGTCCTAGCCAGACCCAGTACAAATGTAGACTTGGAGAAATCCTCAAAGAGCTGGTTTATAGTGGTGTGTTGTTTCGACCTGTCCGGAGAATTGCATTCAAAAAGCTGTTTCTGAATGACTTCCAGTCACTGCCAGCAGAGAGCTCCAAAGGCTAAACTTTGACTAGCTGCAAAATATGTGCTTCTTTGTACTTGAAGGCAGTGTTATTCTCAGAATAAGAGTAAGGCTCTTCATGTCTACAGTATTATTTAATTCTTAAAACTATTTTTCTTGGATTTCTTTGCCAAGTAACTTCTAGAAGGTGTTGTCAATTAAACATTGGCACATGTCAAAGCTTTACAGAACTGTTTCTCTTAACAGCCTGTCCATCTTATACAGAACTCACTACTGTAGGCATCAGGGAATATGAGTTTTTGTACTATAATAAGTGGGTGTTGAATGAGCAAAGTCTAGCTGCAGCTGTTAATCACTGTTCAAGTTAATAGCTTTGCTATGAAATACCCATTACTGCTAAGTGCATAACAGAATGTAAATTCTTCAAATGGCCCATATTCTACAAATACATCAAAATCTTTGTGTTTTTGACCCAAAACTGACCACAAATATAAAAAGTATAGATCATATTATAATTGAAACTCCTTTTTGTAAAACATCTCTGAAATGCTCCATTAGCTTTAAGAGTAGCAAGTTGTAATGGTGTCACTTGATCTCTTTCAGGTGTATTTCTGCACATTGTGGCAGACACGCTGGGAAGTATTGGTGTAATCATATCTGCTCTACTGATGCAGAACTATGGTCTAATGATAGCAGATCCTATTTGTTCAATGCTGATAGCACTACTTATAGGTGTAAGGTAAGTGTTGCCATCACTGGTATCTGGTAGGTTTTTTTGATGCTAGTTACAGCAGAAATTGCAGCTCAGAAGAGAAGGGGGTTTTGTTATGCTAATGACTTACAACATTTGCTCTTCTTCCGAGAGTGGTGTGTTACCTCTGTTCTGTGCAGTCATTCTGGTGAGCTCTTACATGAGCTATCTTTCTTTCCTTTTTCTACAGCTACAACTTTCACTCTTAAATCTGCATATTTTGTCCTTCTTTGCATGCTACAAAAATGTCTTTCAGGTTCAAACTGTAGAAAGCTTCATCTCTGTATTTAGTACATGCTTATATAAACCAATGTACTCCAGTAAATGGAGCAGAATGGTTTCAGGGCAGCAGAGTTGAGACTGCTGGCACAGGATGTGCCCTTGTCCTTGATAAATCAAGGCTGCTAGGTTTTAATTTTGTTTTCTTATCTCGACAAGAGCTGTCTTTTCCTTTGTATTTGCACTCTGAGACCTCCTTATTCCTTTTAAGAGCTGATGGAAATGCTTCACGTACTTCTGGGTTTCACAGTTGTTTCTTACCAAGATCACTGTGAATGTGAAGCTATTTGGATTAGAGTGGTCAAGCAAATATTTCATTCAGTGATGTTATGAGGCTTTTTTGGCAGCAGTTTCAATGGTGCCATAGGGCAGTGTGCCACAACTCCAGTTACAACCTAATAACTGAACACCTTTGTCTGTTCAGGAGTGGTGAGTGTCATCTGATGAACTGCAGCTACTTCTGCTCATACCATGTATGGCATGTTTATGGCTTGTGCATGGCAGCATTCACAGGATTATTGATGTGAATCTCCCTGTTAGTCAAAGTAGGGCAGCAGGCTTCAGACACAATGCCCACAGAAATGTCTGTGCTAGAAATCACTGTTAAATCACCACTTTAACATAAACTTTAGAGATTTTGACTTTAGCATTCTGTAATTTCATAAATGACTGATTATTGCAAGCTACTTCTTGTACAGAAATCTCAAAAAATGGGAAGAAAATGTGCAAGTTTCCAAGGGGGAAGAAACTATTGCTGAGGCAGAGGTAGTAGCTGAGTAAAACATGGGTTTCCATACACTTTGTATTTTAAGGGTCCAGCTTTGTGTACAGCAGAAAATACCACATGAATGGCAATTCATTTTTTTCTTCCATTCATACAGTAGTTGAAATAACACTGATTGCCATAATAGAGGTGTCATAATAATGCTGTTTTTAGGTTTTCTAGCATAGATAGAAGGAACATTTGAGACCCCTGTTCTATGCTGAAAATGCTGGAGAAGTTCACTATTGGATGTGATTTGATCTGGTCCCAGACTTCAGCCTGTAACATTATTTTGTTGGTTCACAATGCTATAAATGATCAGTAGAATAATTCTGCTATCAGTGCAGTCAGCTGCATCATAGTTGATAGAAGCAAGCCTGCATTTCTTGCCAACTGACACATCCTGGCACATCAGTGGAGCAAACACTAATTGCAGGGTTGGGTGGTTTTGTGTTGGTATTTTATTTGTTTTCTAAGCAGTCCAACAGACTGAACTATTGATGGTTTTGCTTGAAATGCATTTTAAGATCATAAATAAGATTTACTAACATTTTCAGATGGCTGTTGAGAACTTGAGTCCCTTTTTGTGATGTTTGACTTTAGCAATCTTCATTTACACTTCTGGACATAAAACCACTGTTAATTTTGGCTTATTCTTCACTATGCTGTGTTTGAATGTCCTTTAAGAATTAGTGCAAAAGGGTTTTCAGATTTTCCCATACAGTGGTCTTCTGTAACAGCAATATGGGAGTCCAGGTAATGCCTAGGATATGTAACAGTTCTGTACTTAATTTTTTACAGTTACCAAGATCTAACCCAGAGAAAAAAAACTACTGAAGTTCTGTGAAATTTAAATTTGAGGGGAATAACATTGCAAAAATACTCTAAATTGGTACTGGCAAGAGCTGTGCCTAGTTCAGGGTGTCTGTGGGGTTGTGTGGATATTTGGGGTTTGTCTGTTTTGTTTTTTTTTTTAATTGTCTGTCCACTCATGGAATACTTGTGGGTTTGAGGTGGGAAGGACTGGGATATTCGATTTCTAGTACAGGAGTTGCTCTTAATTTCTGTGGGCCAATTTGAAACCTTGATAAATAATTTTTGGGGTAAATTTAGCTTCAGATTAAATAATTGTCTTCTGTTTCAAATTAATATTTGGTGATATTGTTTGTGTTCCTTTTACTGTTAAACCAACTTCGGTAAGGTAAAGTGTGCCCCAACAAGCAGACCATTCATGTGTGTTTAAAAATCAGGATCTGTTCTGTAGTCAGGTTCTTTGTGGCTATAATAAAAGAAGCATAGTTTTGAGCCAGAGATGCAAAAGCCAGTCATTCAAAAGTTTTAATGGTGTTTCAGGACTTGGCCCTAACTGGAACTATATCCTCCAAGTTATTGCTTAATTGTCTGAGTTTGACTTGCAGAGTGTGCAGAGTATGAGATGGGGTAAGTTAGATCCAGGACTTGTGTTTCTCTGTTGTTTTGTTAGGGTGTTTTGTTTTGTGGGGGTTTTTTTTAAGTTTGTTTTAGTTAGGTTTTGTTTGGGGTTTTGTTTTCCTTCTTTAATCTGTATTCTTTCTATGATACTTTTGTATACAAAAAAGGAGTAAAGGCAGAACAGAAATCTATATTGCCTTTTTTGGAGCTATGTCTGGTGACAGACTATCAAAGCTATTGCATGAGAATGCAGAGGAAAACCACTGCTCTTAATCCAGGATTGCTTGTGTTTGTGTGAGATAACTGTTCATTCATTTTATATTGAGTGTTCGCTTGCTTCAGTGTTGGGCAGCTCTCTCTGGTTTATTTGAGCATTGCCTGCTCCTATTAGTGCGTCTTCTCTCTTCAGGTTTCTGAAATAATGACCCCACTTCCCAAAGAAATCACAAAAATACTGCAGAGGATGACTAAAAAACTCACTGATGCAGTGTAAAGCTGTACAGACTCCACTTTGTAACCTGTTTTGCCCTATGCATGTGCAGAAGGGCTAAGCAGTGCTTCTACAGATAAGTCAAGCAGTGCTTTTAAATCAAATGGTTGAGCCTTCACATGACAACATCTCCAATTAGTGCAGATTGTCAGCTGCTGACACTGTTGCTCTGTTGCTCCTGTGATCCTGTGCTCAGGGTGCCATAGGGCAACATTCTCTGCCTAACTCCTCATGAGTGAGCATGGAACATTCCGACTGCACAGTGAAAATCCTGTGTGGGAACTGAATTTTCCTGGATGCAACCACTAATATCTAATGACTCTTTCTTCGATTACTCAGTACTATCCCATGCAAGTAAAGCATAAATAGGACATGCTTAAAACAGACAAGTCTGTCTTACCAGCATTTTATTTTTTTTAACAAAAGCTTGACTATTTCATTGTAGTTTAGGCTGATATTCTTCAGGTTTTTTCAAAAGTGTTGTCCACATAATTATATTTGCCTTGAATCAGTAAACAATTTTCCAAGTCTCTAAACTGCTTTTAATATTTAAAGCTAAATACTCATTTAGTTTTTAACATTAGTATTCTAAGCCTTTTTCCGAAATGTTGAAGCAGTTTTTGTATTTTAGTCAGCTATGTGAAACAAGTCACCACGCAAAAGCTACGATTCTGGTATATATCAAGTTTGTCCTAAACACTATTAGACCCACATGTTTCTAGAAAGGCACAGTAGACTAAATCTGATACTAGATTGCACAGAGCATGCAGACTGCATATTAAGTGGTCAAAGAAATGAGGCAGTTTACTTCAATCATTCAGTGAAGTTGTTTCCATGGGTTACATAATTTTTTGCATAAAATCTTGAGCTGATTGAGCATGATATAATATGAAAGAGCTTTGGGGGAGGGTGTGCCAGTAACATTTGAGGCCTTTCATCTTTGGGGCATGGCAGTATAAAAAAACCTGCTTTTTTAAAATGAAGTGCTGCATTCATTAAGATTCAGAAGGAATTTTCTATAGCAGAACTCCTCCAAACAAGCATGTTTGTTGTTGGTGTTATTTTAAGCCATTATTGCTAAATGTCAAGCACTACCTTTATTTACAGGGTAATGGTACCTGCCAGCCTTGCTTGAGAACCAGGGTACTACATTGTTATGAGAAGAAAGAATTCAAAATCAGTAAAGCAAATGTTAAACTTGTGGTCCTTGTCTTGAGCAAAGCTTGCAGTCTGATTGAAATTGCCATTGCCTAATAAAAAATTTATTGAAGTTCTGAAATAGGCCAACAGCCTTCATACTGCGGATATGGATGGTGGCTGGGAAAAAACCCAGAATCTGGAAAATTGACTGTAGATTTTGAACTATGGTATTTGAAGAACCCTAGCTGGGCTTGATCCTTAGCAGTGTTTGTTTACCTTCCACAAAACCTGTCACAAATACCTCCTGTTTTCTGTAGTGCTGAGAGCACTGAATGAATTTCCTGCTGTGCTCTGAGTGCAATGTCTGTCTGAAGGGTTCTTCACCCAGAGTTGTTTTCAGCTTCGCAGTCCAAGATCATGACAATGCCAGGGTCTTGCTGCTGTGCCTACAAAAACAGTGGCACAAACAGGATGGCACTGGAATGGGCATGAGTATTATCTGAATGTGGTACAGGTTAGATAAGAGTCTGATGCATTCACCCTTCATTTTTAATCAATCCATGTGTAGTAGTGGCAGGCTGTTAGTTTGTTTTGATTTGTTTGAACACCTTCCACTGTAACAATGTATGTGCAAATGTGATGTGCTTAACATTAGCTGCCTTTGCTTTTCTGGCTTTTGTAGAGGATGTGTTTTTATTCCAAATCTTGCTGTGGGTTAGTTCCTCTTTGAAATTTTATTGTCTTGTAAAAGAGTGTAATATTTTAGATTTAAGGCTTGGTAATCAGAAAGCAATGGAATTGTGTCTGCTTTAATAGCAAGGCTTACTGACTGCTTATGCATGAGAAAGGTTTCCACTTGGCGAGAATTCAGTGTTATTTGTTTTCCTCAATAATCTTATAAATTAAAACAAACAAGGGAGGAAGCACCAGTGCAATAGTTGCTGTGGAGGCAGCCGCTCTTTTTTTTCACTAATGACTAAGCCAAAAAAAAGAGAAAGCTTGGTGAAAATCTCTAACTGTATTTTCAGCCAGCTTGGTTTTGTCATCTTTAAAATGTTTTCTTATGTTTTCTTCAGTCACATGAAGCGGAACTGGTATTTCTAGTGCCTCCTAGTGATTAAGTAATACTGGTTTTAGTTAATGTTTGAGAAAAGAACACTCTGTGGACTCTTGGTTTTTAAATTAAAGGTTTTGTACTTCAGTAGCATGCATGAAACAATGGAAGACATCAGGCATCATAAAACTGGATTCTGTGTTTGTTGTGTTAGTTTGGCTTACAGTAAGATACCATGTGAGTTAGTATCCCTTTGGATCCAGAGGGGCATCCTTTGCTCTGAACAGCGTTTCTGAGGGCCCATCACATCACTGCAGCTATCTTTTGGCTTTTAGCTTTGCAAAAGATAAACTTCATTTGAACTCTGGCTCTGAGGTAGAGGAAGAAGGTGTGACCCAGGATATGCTTCAACTTTCATTAACAGTATCAAACCACATCCTGATTTACCTCTATTCTTTGGACTTTTTAGATGTTCTTGTTTCATAGGGTGTTTCTTCAAATCTACTTTAAAATTAATTTCTCTTCCGTCATATAATGTACATCAGTTTTATTAAATCATGTGAATAAGTTGTACAAATTAGACATCTTTGTTAGCTTTTTTTCATGGCTTTTCTCACTTGTGGTTATACTTTTCAATAAAAAGCCAGACTACTACATTCTCTATTCCTTTAGTTGTTTCCCTGGGAAAAAATATGCAGCCTGTATGTGTGTGGGTTTTGAAACCTTTAGGTGCATATGCTAGAGAGCCCTTGCTAAATTTATAGGCATGGAGTAGTGTTCAAAATTCTTGCATTCACTTTGCATCCTGAACTTGTGTATTGGTCTTTCAAGGTTTTTATTAAGAGGCAAACCTGCATTTTAAATAGGGAGTTAAACTGAAATCAATTCACCAGTGGAGTGTGTTGGCAGCTCCAGCTCCCTTTGATGTAATGCTTGTGACATGGACATTATTTAGTGAGATGGGTCCATTAATAAGAGAACCTTTTTTCCCTAAACTTCTGTAATCCACTGTAGAATGTGACACTCCAATTAAGCTTCCTTTAGACAGATTGACAGTTATTGCATTGCTAAATGTTTGTCTTGGTGACAGGTCTAGTTTAGGCAACTCCTGCTTGCCCCTAATTGCTTCTTCCTATTTCTGAGCCGATGCCTTGGTGGCAGTGCAAACGTGGGAGGCCATGTGCTGGAGAGCAGCAGGGCAGTGAATTTGGCTGGAACAACCATTGTGCCTGCAAGAAGACTTAATTTTAGGCTGGTGTTTTTTCCAGGGGTTCATTAGACAAGAGTCACGCAGCCTCTCACTTCGCTCCCACCCTGGCCAAGGTTTAGCCAGGGAGTGAGCTGAGCAGGCCATCAGCCAGCACTGCCCCGCGTTCAAATGGAAACGCTTTTTAAAAAATGATTAGCTCATTTGTTCACATCTGTAAATACACAGCTGGTCTGTGCCATGCATTCCACATCACTTCACAAGATTTTAAACCAAGGTCCTGCAGTGTCCTTTAAAAACTGGTCCAGTTAATCTCTTACAAATATTTCAGGTGTGCTTTTAATCCCATAACCCCGTGTACTGCAGCTGTGATGCCAGTGCTGAACTCTGCAGCTTTCAGTTTCTGAAATGTATGATCACTTTTGGTCTGGAATATTAGGTGACTTGTATGCTCTTGAAATTAAATCGTTATTTAAGCTTTACTGTTGAGCTACACACACTTGTAATCCACTTGAAACTTTTAGAATGCTCTACTGAACCAGACATGATGCACTACTCCTGAACAAAAAAAATCATCATGCTGAATACTCAGGAAGAGTATAACCTATTAGTGGTAGCTTCAGGGTATAGGCTTACTGGTCTCCTGGTTTTATTAAAAAACAAAAAGTAATAATAATAAAAAAGAGTATTAAATGTCTTCTTAGTTTGCTGATTAAACAAGACCATTTGGCCAGGAGGGAACCTCTAATTGTTTCCAAATGTTTAACCCTTGAGCTCGGATGAGACCCTACACTTAGTTCACTTGAAGAATATGCCAAGAGGTCTGTTTCTGACAAAATAACTGTTGTAGCTGGACTGTTCCACACTAATTTTGTTTTATGATTACCCCATTATTATCTTAGTTCATAAGAAAAATATGCCTTAAACCAAACACAAAAGCAAGCCAAATTTCAGTTCAGTATTTTTATGGTTGCTTGTGAATGATTTGCCATTGAAGTTGGTTTTGAGCTATAAGGCTGCTTTGTTGTATAACTTCCAAGACACCAAGAGATTTCATCTCAAATCCCGTGATTAAACCATTAATCCTTTGTGACTGACCACCAGTTGACTCTGGAAACCATGGGGGAGAAATAATCTTGCCTTTGATAGGACACCATAGCAAATTTGTCAATCCTTTTATTTTCTGTGCTGGGTTTTCATGGCGACTTTCTCAGCTTCTGCTGGAAGAACTAAAGAATTTCTCAGCGTTAAGGAATCTTAGATTGCTCCTTGCACCTTTTGAAAACGTCATAATTGCTAATTTCTACTTTTCTTTCTAGTATTGTTCCACTTTTAAAAGAGTCCATTGGGATTTTGATGCAGCGAACTCCTCCTTCCCTGGAAAATGCCCTGCCTCAGTGCTACCAGAGGGTGAGCTCTTAAGCTGTTTTTGCTCTGATCAAGCTGCTGACTGACTGAGCCTCAGCTGTGTGTATCAGGATATTTTATGATGCTTTTCCAGTAATGCCAGTCAAAGGTAACTTAGAATACACAAATGGAGGTACCAGTTTAATTAATGCTTTCCCAGAGTCCTAAATTGCATGTAGCTTCACCTCAGTTTGTGTTTTAAGAATTTCCTATGTTAGTTCAGAAAAGCAGATCCTGAAGCTATTCCTCCCAAAGCACTTTGTGCTTATACATAACCTTGGAAGTGTATTTATAAGAATACAAAGGTTACTCTGGATTTGACTTTTTCTCCTATTTAATTTTTCTATTAGTATGCCATGGAGTGCCTTTGCAAAGTTAATATAAAGCACTTGAAGGAGTGCTGCCTTTCCTTGGGATTTACAGGTTGTAATCATCACATGGAGGGTTTGCTGAAAGTGGAAAGAGGAAAAAACAAAGGGATTGGCAGGACACATCTAAGCCCTCACAAAAGTGTAAATGATATATGAATATATTTGTTAAAGTTAGAATCTCACTAATTGTTTCATGGGAAAATCTGCGCATTTGCAAAAAGGGCAGTTTTAACTATATGCCATCTCAAATCCAATAACTGTGACTTTTGTCTCGTGAACACCTCTATTTTCAGAAATGGTTTCAGTAAAATATATGTAGAATGTAAATGCAGCAGGGTACAAAATCACAACACATACAGAAAATGGCAGCACAGACACAAATCCATGTTTTCATCTTCCTTACAATAACAGAGAGTAATAAGAAATTTTGGTAAAAGATGACAAAATGCACAGTGAACTAGAAGAATGCATTGGCTTTTATAATACTTTCTGTAAAAAAACATAGCACAAACAAATGTTTTCTGAAATACACTTTCTAAGAATTGCCTCTATTTTTAGGTGCAGCAGTTGCAAGGGGTCTACAGTTTACATGATCCACATTTCTGGACCCTCTGTACTGATGTTTACATAGGGACTTTGAAGTTATTAGTAGCTCCTGATGCTGATGGAAGGTGGATTCTAAGCCAGACTCACAATATTTTTACTCAGGTATGTCTTATCAGTAGAAATCATATCTCAAAGTGTAAATTCCTTGTTACGTGATGTGACATAGTAATTCTTATCAAGAAAGGTTAAATATCTCTGAGTTAGGTATCTGTTTTGAAAAGCTTCCCTGCTCCAGCTGTATGGAACAATTTCAATATCCTCAGTTGTGTAGATAGAATTACTGTACCTCTCTGCATTAGTTTTTTATGCCACTTTATGGAAATAACAGATGTAATTGTCTCAGGTGTATCAAATGGGGTTGATCTATATTGACCTATAAGGAGCTAAGAAAATAGATGAGGTTTCTCTTAGGATAGAGTTTCCCACCATGGACTAGACCTGCTCAGGCTTTTCACTGCACTGGCAGCTTGCACATGTGATGGCTTTCTGGATGGATTCATACTGTAGAACTGGTTTGAACAACAAGGCCCATGTTATGCTCTTGTGCTTAGCTCCATTTTAAACTGACAGTTCTTCAAGCAGCTTGCTTTTCAGGAAGTTAAAGTGGCACAAAAGAAAGAATTGCTTTTGTGCAGCTTCACATGTGGCAGTTATTTAGGATGAATCAGAAGAGGTAATGTGGCAAAGCTAATGTTAATACATCATTATGTGTGTGCACTTGACTGTGTGAAGAACTCCTTACTCATGCGGTGTTCTCTGAGTGATGTGCTAAATGTGGAGATGAATTACAGAAAAATAAGATGTTAAAGCTTTTTACTAGGTCACTTACTGATGTGGACTGATGTTCAGGACAGGAAGCTGCTTTGGCTTTACAGCGTTTTAACTCTCCTTCCCTTTTCCACAGGCAGGAGTAAGGCAGCTTTACATACAGATTGATGTTGCAGCCATGTAGTCAATTTCTGGAATGGTGCTGTTGGACCAAAGTTTTCAGTACTGTACTGGTGTAACAACACTTCTTGAGACAGAGCCTGCCTCCACCACATCTGGAATCAACTGAATAGATTTCTGCCCTCGGGCTACGGAGGGAGTTGACTTCTAAGGAGTAAATATTGAATGAATGTTATGGACTTCGGGTCTTGGTTTTTTTGGGGCCCCTAAACTTGTAAGTTTTTGAGGGTTTTTTACTTAATAAGATTGTGGTACTGGAAACCCTGTCATGTCTTCAGTAAAGCTGCTGAAACCACTGCTCATTCCCATAAAACCAGTGTTATCGGCAATTGGAAACTTGTTTTGTAGACAATGTCACAATGGCTGACATGCTTCAATATAATTGTATGTTTGTACAATTGTTTGTACTTTGCAAACTTAATGAACCAAACCATATTGGGTTTTCAAAGTGCCTTTTCTATCAGGAGAGCTATTTGCCAGCATAAATATGGAGCATCCAAGGGTTTTATTACTTTTACAAATAATCTTGTATGCAGTCTGGTTATTTACTAGTGATGTATGCGGGGGGGTTGTGTACTTACAGAACTGTAGATGTTAGACTTCCATTATATTTGCATCTTACCTGACAGAAAAATTCTAAATGTAAAAGACAAAGCTGTTGTGAAGAGACTTGCTTCTGAGACAAGCTGGGTATTTTGTTGCACATATCTTGTGAAAATTATTTTAGCCCAAATATTAGATTTAACTCCAATTCTTAGTCTCTTCATACTGTTGAGAGCAATGAGACATTACATGATGCTGCTCATGTCCAGTCAGTTAAACGATGGGCGGTTGAAGGAAGATGCTGGTGATGGAAGCAATGCTTGAAGTTGTTTTCCAAATTCTGTGCTGAAAAAACCTAAATCCTGAAATTGTGAAAGCTTAAGTCTCCTTGATTTTAATAGGTTGTTATCATTTTTATTAAAGTGATCAAGTTCAAATTTTGCCTTTCCAAATATTGAAAATAGTTGTTTCTGGTAGTTATACCTGAAATGGAAACAAGGACTGCTTTTCAGGCTGTTTTAGCTTATGCTTTTCCCAGGCTGACAAATCTTACATCTTCAACTATTTTACTGTAGCCTTGTATGTTTTCATAGGGGAGAAAGTTCTCAGTGCAGTAAGGGTTGCTGGATTGGGTTTTTTCCAGAAACATTCTTCTGTCATGTATTTTCTAGCATTTGTAATAATTTTACTCCGATATCTGAGTGTCACTTCCAAAAGCAATCTGCTATGTTTGGTATTACAGATGATCGTTCCACTATGCTGTAGTAGTAGTTCACTAAGTAATGGAAGACTTTTTAAGAGACATTTTACAAACAGAACATGGTGAAGAAAAAGCAAAACAAGCATTTTTTTCTGAGAAATCATAGCTGCCACTGACTGGTATGGATTTTATGTTTATTTTGGTACCTGTCAGAAGTAATACTAAAATCAAGGCCCTGAGAAGCTGACAATGTCTGTGTAGTAAGTGCTAGGCACTATGAAATTACTGAAGATTGATTTGCAGGAATGGTTTGTTTGCCACTGATAATGTTGAATCCATCACAGATATGAAGAGTTTCTTGCATTCATTCTGTTGTTCCTGTATAACACCTGATTTCTTTTTATGTGAAAACGAAACACTTGCCAAATTTGATGGTGGTTCCTGAATTTTCCAGTTGAGATATTGAAACACGAATGTTGATTTTGTCCAAATCTTGGGGGTGTACTCTTGTGCTTGCAACTGGAAACTGGATGCAAAGAAAAAATGGCAGTACAAAGCCACCTATAAGTATTGGTTTTAATCTTTGCTGTCTCTTCCATTGCCATTTCTGATCCTGTTTGCTTTCCCTGGGGACACAGAGTGCCCTCCCAGCAGCTGCATGTTCCACATCTCTTTCCTCCTGCCTGGCATGCTGCCAGCCTCTCTCCCTGGCCCACCTGGCAGATGCTGTGCCAGGCCCAGAGTTCCTGACTGGAAGATGAAAGTTTCACAGCACAGGGTGGCTGCAGGAATCTGTAGAGCAGATTTGAGCGCTGCAGTTTAAGATACCATGTGCATGTATGTACACAGACAAGGGGATAAAAATCCAGTTGTGATTATAGGGTTTTGTTATACTGTTAGGGTTGTGTTATACTGTTTTGTAGTGTGGTGCATATAGACTGCTGCTTGCTGGCTGCCAGCAGGACATCCTCATTTTTTAATAGTTACTATTACTGCTATTTGAGGCTAGAGAAGATCAGCTCGTATCACTTTAAAGGCAAGCACCAGATTCATTGCAATGGTATCATGATCCAGGCTTTGGTTTAAGTCATCTTTACCACCAGCATGTTTCAGGACTGATTGTTCCAGGATTTGTTCAAATACTATAGTGCTGCCCAAGTTAGAACCTGGCAGAGGGGCTGTTTGTTTGATGGTGGTGATGGTGTTCTTCTATATGTACATCTACCAAATTTTTAATATGCAAAATGGAGTGAAAAAGCCTATAAACTTGTTATAATTATACAACGATTTTAATAACTTTGGATATTTTTTTTTCTTATTATGATTTAGCTGATTGTTGGAAGCATATGTACAAGTCTGAGTTTTCTAGCCAAGCAAGATAGCATTTCATTACGTTTAAACTTTTATAGTAAGAAATGTATCATTTGTTTGTCAAATATAATTGGGGATAGTGTAGGGAAGTCAGATTCAAAACAGATTTTAGCCTTTTTAGGCTTTCTGAAAAAGGATAAGCATCACAAAATTCTACAAACACAGTGTATGACATGTTCAGTCAGTAGCTGCAGTCACATGTAGTATGTCAGTAAACAAGGGACATCTGATTTCTTTTCACCTCCTAAGGGGATATTCGCTCAGGTTTTAGGAGTGTACAAACCATGCAGTTGAAAGCAAAAGTGCTGCTTTCCATACCCTGAGAGCCAAAGCACCATTATTTGTGTTTTGCTAATTACTTAACAGTGGCTGCTTATGTAACACTTTGCTATTGACACTTTACTGGAGATGCAAGGCATGATTTAAACAAAGACTTGTGTGAATGACTGACATCCAGAGATAGGTGAATGTCTGCAGATCATGTGCTAAAACTCAGCGTCCTGGTATCCATTTCTGAATTTTCAATCAAGTTTTCAAAGTGTGGTTTTCTCATATTTTCATGTAGCTGATATGTACTGTGCGGTTACTGGTCTGTCTTTATGGGTTATTTTTTTCTGTGACTAAAACCAGTAACTAAACCCCAAAATGGTTCCAAAGAGCGAGCCTGCAAAATGCATTTTGACCACACCAACAGCAAAACAGGAAGATAAAGCAAGTGTTAGAGTGTCTGTATTAAAATGCCTCACGTTTTTTTGTGCTAAATAACTGAAGGAAAACTCCTCTTATGAACATGCACAGTAAGGACTGGTCCTTTATAGGCTAATCTGGTAAGTGTATAGCTCTGGATAGACTGGCTCCTTTCATCAGGAGGGCCCCTACAGAAAGCTGAGTGACTCCTGTGATTTGCTAAGCTAAGATGAAAAGGAAATAAACTACTCTGCTTTTTATATGCCTTCTGAAGCAAAAGTTTAGTTGCATCCTTAGTAAAAGCTGCTGTCACTATTTTTACACAAAAATTGAAGCTGCTACTACTAATAAAATGGACCTTAGTGATTTAACATTCTTAATTTACTTTTTTTAAAGAAGTAAAGCTGGGTTTAAAGGTGAAGGAAAAGTAACAGTTTCTCTTTTTAACTGTTGTAAATGAACCTGTTCTGGGAATGCAAACAAGATACAAGAGGAGAGAATCTGCTGCTGAACTGCAATTTTCAATCTTCTGTACACAGAGTGCAAACAAATGGTAAAGTCCATGGCTTTGCTTTCACAGTGCAGATTTCAGTTGCACAGTGCAGATTTTGAGTTGCATGCTTTTATAAAATGCAAACCCTTATCTTTCTTCATGACACGAAGTCTTTAAATACCAGTTCAGAGCAACAATTTCAGTTAATAATTAAACCCTGTCCTGTTTTCTCCATCAGATTGCAATGATTCTTGATTATCCCACCCCTTTAAGCAGGACTTTTTTTTTTTAATAATATCTTATCCTCAACTCTGACTCAGTAGTTAATTCCTCCTTTACACTTTTGTGAAAATCCTTATCTGCAGCTTGCAGGGGTTCCCTTTTGGATCTGTCCCCCGTTCAGTGTTGCAATGCCCATCCCTGTGGGGACTTCCTTGGCCAGACACTGCTATAATGTGAAGCGATGCCAACCATGCTATGCCTGGCATGCGAAGACTGAGTCTTGCTGGGTGCAAATCGTGCTCAACCTACTTGTCTGTTTCAGTGAGCCACAAAAGGTTCCTGCCTATGTGGTAATTTGGCGGAAATAATGTGTAAAAAGAGCTGGGTATTTCACTTCCCATGTGCATTGGAGCCTCTCACATGTATGCTGGGATCTTGGACAAGAGTTAAGTGAATCGCTACAGTATCTTGGCTGAAGTGTGAAATAATGTGAATGAAGCAATTGCCAAAATCATTCCTGGTAGCATACAGCATACTGCTTGCCTTTACCTTTAAATTACTGGAATTACTCTTAGCAGTGAGCTTCAGTTGAATAGCAAAGTGGATCAAAGGTACCTGTGAAGAAATCTTGCAGGTAACACAAGGCAGCTCACTAAAATTCTGAAGACTATGTATGATTTTGTTCTGGAATGCTAATGTTAGTAGCTTAGCCACAGCTTGTCCCAAGTGCAATATTAAGAAATTTTTAATGTAATCTTTTCTACTTGAATACAGTCTATATAAAATGTTAAATATCCTATATTGCTGAAAAGATACAGGATCAAATTTCTTTCCAATAAATCTGCAGTTTTAAAAAAATATGCATACAGGTCTGCTTTGTTGTCATCATATTGTGAAGAACAGTTGAAATAGCAACCACCATCATCTACAAGCTGATTTTAAAGAGAATTCTTGGAGTCTGTTTGCTGTCTGACTTGGCTTGAGGTCGATTGTGGTTGCTACAGTTGAGTCTAGCCCTTCATAGATGCTACCATTAACATATGAAGAAATCCAGTTCTATTTTAAGTTGCAGTCTTCTGAACTACTAAGAAATTCTGTGCAGCTTCTCCCCATCTTTCACCAGCTGTCCGAAGGGAAACTGGTTCAGAACATTCTCACCTGTCTGTATTTACTCTTCCAAGGCAAAGATGGACACACACCTAACAGGTTTTGCATGCTGATGTTTTCTATTGGTAAGAGAATTCCTAAGTTTCTGCAAAGTTGAAAGGCAGAATTTAACACCTAATGCACTTACAACAGTCTGTGCAGTAGGTTTGGTTAATGCACTACAGATCCACACAGATACCTGGTACTCTTCTTATCCTAGTCAGCAGCCCAAGACTGGTGTGGATGTCAGTGACCTGAATCAAAGGTTTAGAAGTTTCTGGAGGTGTCTGCAGGTTAGAAGCTGATACCAGCAGGTGCAGTTTGCAGCTTCAGGTAAAAGCAGGTCCATGTTCCTGCAGCGTTGTCCTCTGAAGCAATCTAGAGTCTAACTACAGTTAGACAAGTTTTCATGCTGGTATGCAATTAAAGATGGAATAAAAATGTAAATGCCTCATTTTTATTTAAGTAGTCCTTTGACAGGCATTATTTTCAAAACTGGAACTATCTACAGAGAAAAGTTTAAGCATTTCCAATTCCAGAGGATGCATAGTGCCTGTAACAATTAAGGAATGTAGTGGAGCACCCAGTTCCACCGTGGACATCTGCTGCAGTGTGCCTGAAACAATCTTCTCATCTAGAGCTCCCACACGAGCAAGGCCAACACAAATTGTGTCTTCAGTAATTTCTGTAAGAAAGAAGATTAAATGTTTAATTTGACTAATGGTCCTATCATAAGGGAAAAAGTACTCAAAATGCTTAAAACTTAACACTGCTTTCTTAAACCTCCAAATATTAAATTATTGGAGTGGCCTAGAAAGAAACTTGCTCTTAAAAGAAAATAAAGCTTAAGGATGTTGATTAAAAATAATTCATTCAGGAGTTGTGTTCACTTTGAGGAAACTGCTGCTTCTGATTCATTCTATGTAAAGGATAAAATTAAGGTATTTTCATTTTAACAGTACTGAAAGAATAAACTTTTTAAATGAGGAGTAGACCTAGCTGAATTTGTTAGGAGAAAATTTCTGTGGCACAACTGCATCATCTTTATTAGCTTTTACCCTTTATCATCTTTATTACCCTTTTACCCTTGTGATTTTACCCTTGGTCTCCGTAAATATTTCACAGTTTGCTCTTGACTAGTGTTAAGAATTCAAGGTGAAAGTCACAGTTCTGCATCTTTGGGTTAACCTAGATTCCTGCTGGTGTTCACATAGAGCAGAGTGTGACCAGTCTAAGTAAAACAGCTGAGATTTTTTTGAAGCTTGACTGATCTAAAATGCTCAGAATCCTTCTGCCTCCTGCAACTCTAATGGCTCAAAGAGCTTACAGTTCCACATGGATGGGAACAGTGCAGGGTTTCCAGAGTGAGGCTTTGACTGGAGCCACCAGTGCACCTCCATCGATGCTCACTGAACTGTGCTGTGCTCAAGCTTGGCCAAATCCATCTCGTGACCAGGATTTAAGGCAGCACAAAGCCACTGCAGAGCACAATTCTGGGAGTCAGAGGAAGGGAGTGGAGTTCAGAGGCTCATCAAGAGGTGTGACTGGAGAGGGGTGGTAGCAGACAGAAGCAGTGCCGTCATACCTGGCTTTTCTCCTTGGAGCCTTCTGCTTTGAATAATGGCAAGAAGCTGTTCTGCAGCTTGATTCACACTCATGTAGCGTGGTGGCTCATAAATCTTTCTTCCTCTGCAGGGAAGGAAAAGCAGATAAATTTCACATATAACCCATTTTGTTATCCCCAGCAATACTACAGTGTATTTCAAGAGACCTCTAGAGCAGCAGGTTGAACTTAAACAGGCCTAGGCTCTCAGGCTGGGTCTTTAGACAAGAGTGGAATTTTTAAAGAATACAGAAATCTATTGTGCTCTCACCACACCTGTGAAACAGCTGGGCTCCAGCTGCCAGATCATTTAGATCCTAAAAGCAAATTCAGCTGCTAGAAGCAAGATGCAGGTTTTGCAGCTACTCTTGAAGGATGCATTAGACTTAAATCCAAGGGCATACAACTGTTTTGCTGTTAAATGCCCTGTAGACAAATGATTACAGACTAGAAATATATTCTTAAATGAAATGCTGCTTTCTTTGCCAACTCTGGGTTCAGTCAAACAGATTTTATTTTGAAACTCCAGAATAAACAAACCTCAATGATACTGTGAGACTTCACAAATGTTAATTTAGACCAGTTACAGCATGTGTATAAAGGAGCCATTTATATTCACCACTGTGAAAACATACAGATTGCAGAGATGAGTAAGATGTGGCAGAAGCTTTTTGAATACAGTTAAACGAGCGTAAGAGCATTTTCTGTATATTGCTTATTTAACTCTTTAAGAAGGGTGTTATGTATTCTGCACTTTGCACTGTTCCAGCCAGTGTGCAGAAGAATAAATTTAGAACACTGTTTCAGATATTAATCTGTTTCAGAAGGTGACAGAACAGTAGAGAAATAACACCTCATTCAGCAAGAGGAAAGCCTTCCCCTTTCTGACTTAGTGCTTCTCACAGGAACAGTTACAGAAAAGATCATGTTCTGCTGCAACTCCATCCAATTACTGTAAATAAAGCCAGGCCCTATTGCAAGGAACAGAAGAGTTTCCCTCCTTGCAAGAAGCAAAAGACAGTGGCCATCAAGAAGCACAAGAGGAGAAGGCAGGTAAGTTCAGTATTAGATTAAGGGCAAAGAACCTTTGTTCCTTGTACAAAAAAACCTTTGTAGGGGCACTGTGTGTTTCTATGTATTTTCAAAATGGTGACTCACTTCATGAGATTCTCCAGAGACTGCTCCTTCACTTTAATATCTGTAGAACAAAACACATTAAAACACAGAGTCCCTACAAGTTTCGTACCTCGTTTTCTATGCAGGTAAAGCTTTAACAACATTTTAGCTATTATTAGTATTATAATATTATTATATTTAGCTATTAGAATATGGATCACACTGTACTTGTTTCATCTGTTAGTTAATTTCAAAATCCTGTGACGTCATGCACCTGATTTTACCCAACAATGGATTTCAGAGCAACGCAGTCAAATAAAAATCCTGGTAAATACACAAATAGGCATATTTACCATAAGATAGTTAAATACTAGCACATTTGAGCACACCAGCATTGGGACTACTCTTAAATTATGAGCACATTACGTCACAGACGGTAAAACAGTCTGACTGCTGGACAGTGATTTCATCACTGCCATGCAGAAACCTGACTTTCATTTCCTTCCTGTCCAATCAAAGTTTAGAACAAGCTTCTGGTATGGAAAAAAAGAAAAAAAAAAGGATTTGGGCAAAACTGAAATAGAGAAGGGGTCAGTTAGGTAAGATTCTGCATAGCTGCAATTTTATGAAACAAATTGACCATAATCTTTCCAAGAGGAATTCAAATGTTACCTGTACTCAAATGCCTCCCCCAACCTATCACACCAAAAACTGGATACATTTTTAACTTTGAGTAAGTATTCCTTGTTACACAATCAACTTCTAAACCAAAGTGACAGATGAAAGTGGTTAAAATATAAAACCCCAAGATTTTAAGTGTCCCAGTTTACCAAATTGCTTCTACATCCATGAAGTCACTTTCAGTTCAAAAGTTTATCAGCACTAACCATTTTAATGTCACATTTGCCTATCTGGTGATCTAGTCAGTTGGGTAAACAATACATAGACTAAAAGGCAGGAGAGTGGCTGCTGCTCACCAAGTAAGCACAGGGTGTGCATTCCATTCTGCCTGTTCTTCTCAATCTTGTCAAAGAAGCTCTCTGGCTTCCATGTATCTGTCCAGAACACTACGGAAACGGTTTCTCCAAAATTGTACAACTGTAAAACAGAGCAAATGCAGTAAGAAAAAATAAGAGCATGCAATAATGTTAAAGACCAAGTCATGAACTACCTCTAAAGTTTTTACTGCATTCACCTTATCAATGCATAATTAGTAACTTTCAATAGGCTTTCTATTGTTAATTCTGAAGTCCTTTTAAAGGCAACAACTTTATAAGATTAGCACCAAAATTATTATTTGTTATTTCTTACTTTGGTTAAGGGTTTTTTATTTCTTACTTTGGTTAAGGTTAGACAGCTTTGAATAATGCCATAATTCAATGTTTTGATTCTACTGATACAGTAGTGTTTATATTAAAATGCTGCAGATGGAAGCTCTAGCAGACAAAAGTTACAGTCTAAGGAGACAGTGGATATGAAGATCTGAAGACAGATTGTGCAGGAAGCAGAGAGGTACAACATGGTTTATGCACATATGGTAAGAGTATTGCTAGCAGAACAGTGCTAGCAGATTCCATGTCAAGCATACTCACTGATCTATTCTAGTCTTAACACATTCATTACTGTAAATCCCTCATCTTGGTGAAGACATTTGAAGCAACAGTCTTGCCAATCATCTCTGGTGATGCAAAAGTGAAAGTCATGTGTAACTTAAGGCAGTATTTGGCTTGGAAGTAGTTTTTGCCCTGAAACAGGGGGAAACCATGCATCAGTTTTGGTGTATTTAGCTCTGGAATGGGGCCACCCCAGATGGATTTTACAGCTTGCCAATATTCTGTCTGCTCAAGCCCACCAGAGAAACAACAGCTACATGGACTACCCTTCCCAGTTTCTCTGTACTCCTGGAAGGAAAAACTGCTTTTCCAAGCCCACAACAGGAGACAAAGGCACTGTGTGTGCTTTGGCAGAGGAAGGACTCTGTGTAGAAGCAGCACTGGCAGCCCTGTGCCATGTGGGGATTCCCCTATACATGCTTCTGTTACTGTGGCTTTAGGCTGTGGCTTTAACTCCTTTATGCTGGTAGAGCAGAGCTTGAATCACAGCAGAAACATGTTTATTTTCAAAAGCTCAAACTTTAACCATTCATGCTGATAAAATTTATTCAAAGACTCCTGGAATATAAGTGAAAACATTTCCTCTTTTAAGTATTTCATTCTAGCGCAAGGACAAGAACATACTGTGTACATTTCACAACCTAAAGGTTCTTCCAGTAAAGTCAATACAGGTTGAACCAAATAAGCTGCTCCTGATGTAACTTGTTAGCTATTTCAAGGCTGTGTTCTAGAAAATGAAAAAAAAATCAAACTATTCTTTGCCTATTTTTCATGTGGCTGCCTAGAACTCATTCCCATTTTGTACCAGATCTTCAGAAAAACTATCAGTACAAGAAAATTCTCTTTCTCCCCTTCACTGTTAGAGCACCTGAGAGCAAGATACCTTTAATCTCCCTGGTAGCATTCCTGCAATCTTCTACAAGGGCTGCAATGTCTGATACCAACCTAAGTGCTTCCCATCAGGACCTGAAACCACTGCAGCCCCTTCCCTAAAGCAGCAGTCCTTGTTCAGGACAGAAAGTAGCCTCAATTAACCTTGAATCTTACCTTGTCCCTTTGGCATTTTAATAACCCAAGGAAGAAAAACTTCCCTCTGCCCTTTAGGAAAGGAAAGGATGTGCAGAAATGGGAAAAATGTTATTACCTCAGAGGTATTTTGTTGGGAATCAGAACTCCTAAACCACTCTGCCACACGTTAAGAATGAGTTGGACATTCAACTTCATGCCCTACAGTGCTTGTTCCGATTGTTATCGTTCTCTTTTCCATTACTCATTACAAAGATTCTCCATCCTCTTTGCCGACAAGAAGTTAAGCAAGTTATCCTTTTTTGTACAAGTCCTGCCAGTCATTCACTAATCTGTCCTTTGTTTACTGGGTTTTGCATTAATACTGAAGCCTGGATATCAAAAAAGAGTAAAACATTTTGGTTGGAAATCGCCTGTCTATTCAGTAGAAATACCTTCAGAACCCCTTCATGAAGCATTGATATCACAGAAAACTGTACTTACAATCTCAAAAAAATACACCTGTTTTCTCAGCACCTGGAAAGCACAGAAGTAGTTTCTACACCAGTAAGATAGAGTGGGACATATTTTAATAACCTCCTAGAAATGCTTTTGCAGTTTATACCCCTCTACTAACTAAACTTGTGAAGAAGAGATTTCCTAGGATTACTGCACACATATTTTTACTTAAAATTACAGAGGGAGGAATACTACTTTGGAAACTCCCTGGTACACCATCCATGTGAATGCTGAGGAACTGAAGTAGTAAGTTAAGACCTCTACTGTGCTTGAATACTTACAACCAATTACCTTACAAACACTCCTACAGACACAAACCAGTATTTCTTTCTCATCCAGTATTTGATCTCTGCAGATGTGTGACATTTAAGCAAGCGTAGGAACTGCTCTTCACCAGGGCAAGCCTGCATTAAAGGAACACATGAACTTATATTTTAAATGCTCTCCCTGTATCTCATGCAGAATTCAATTTGTTCCTAATTTAGTTTCCTCTGCTGTGTTCTAATTTCAACCTCTTGAACTCATGCATGAAGTATTTGACTTCCAAGAAAAGCCTTGCAGCACAGAGAGCAGTAAATGCCAAAAACTGCACTACTATCCTAAGGACTCAGGAGTTACAGAAGACAGCAGGTCCACTAAAGACAAAACCCACTGAAATTAAAAAGCATTCTTTCCACCAACCATAAAAGGCTGCAGAGGGTCCCAAAATTGCAGGAATCATGCTTTTCATTGAAATAGAACTGTCTGACACGTCTGTTCACCAAGGAGTGTTACAACACAACTAAGGATTACTGCCATGCTTTGAGACTGTTCACAAGTTCAGTAAGATGATGAGCTGTGTATATTTGCAGAGACAGGATCAGGCTTACAGTAGCTGGCACAGCTCTAAAGAGGCAACAGCAAATGAAATTTCACAGCCAACTTGTGTGTGCTGTGCTCTACATGGAGCACGTGGGGTTTAGGAATGGGCAATATGTGTTCTGTACAAGCCCAAACATCTCAGGCATCACACTTGCACTGAAGAACAGATTTGTTAGGGTGCCTACATTCTGCTCAGGCACAAAATTGCCAGAATTTCACTGCCAAAGGGGCACAGTGAAATGGCTGGACAGATATTTTGTGTTTTCAGCTTGGAAAGCAAACCCCTTACCTTCTCCTCAATGCTCCAAAACTTCACAGAAAAGTTTCAAAAGGTCGTTTTGAAAGACCTCAGTCTTTGGAAATACCCCTTTCTCTGCACCCTCCCCCAAGTAGTAACTGGCTTAAGCAAAACTTTGTGCACTCAAATTTTGCAATGCAATAGCTCAGGTCAGCAAAGGAAGCCAGAACTCTCTATTCTGAGGCAATGCCCTGCTGCTTGAGTTTTCTGCCTCACAAAATACTGCAGAAAGCTGTTCCTCAACTCAGTTACATCACCTCAGAACAAGATAAACTTCTTATTTTATTTACACATATGATATGAAAGAATGATTGACAACTTTGGGTGCTTGATTTCTGTTAGTATTTTAACCCTTCTATTAATGATATTTCTTATTTTACTTCTTGATTATACAAGCAGAATTGATTGCAAATTAAGAGGCCAGAATGAACTGTGAGAGAAAAAGTGCTGTACCATGATCTCAACTTGGAAAGTCTTCATGAAACTGGAATTCCAATGAAACTGCTGAGCTACTTTGTTAAAGACCAGTCTGAATGACATCACATACCTGAAATTGTCCTGATCAATTGTCCTCACTTGAAATAGTTGGTGTGGTCAATCACCACAAAAATTTAGGGCACAAAAGACGGAACAAGCTGAGACTAAATAGGGAAATTAAAAAAGGAAGATCCACCATCCCCTCTAAAAAGTACTAAAGCAAGCAGGAGAGAAGACACAAAATAATATTAAAGGTCAGTTGGCCAACAGCTGCAGAGAAACCAAGAAGTAAACATTTCAAAACACAGACATCTATTTTTACAGCATCATTCCCAGAATTATTGCTGTATCAGCTTCAATGGTGACACAGCAATTTTTCACTTATGAACCTACCTCCTTTCCTAACATTTCAAATAGCTTCAGAACTGGTGTCACATGTCTGGAATTCTTTCCCAAAAAAAGGAGTTACTGCATTCTTCAGACCTGCCACCATACACAACCAAACACCTGAGACCCTGTAGGGCTGAAATGCTATGGAGCTATGTTCTGGTCACATACCTCTCACAGCACAGTCAATTATGGATATTCAGACTCTTCTCAGCCTAATCACAACCCACTGGTAGGAACTAAGAGGCTTTTTCTCCTAAGACTATTCCTCAAAGGATTTAGAGGCTGCAGAGCACCTTGCATTATCCCAGATTTCTTCCCAGTAGATCCCAATCAGCATATCCAGAAAAGCTAAGACATATTTTCTTTATCTTTGTCACAGGGGTTCTGATGTGATGCTCTGCAATGTTCATACTCAAAGATAAGGAACCTGAGTCAGGATTTTCCCTTTACTCTCCCTAACCTGTTAACAATCCTCCAGACCATATACATCAAATTAAAGGGCTCCTACTGTTCTTTGTATTATATATTGTTGCTTGATAACAGCTTAAGAGGTAGTGTGATTGTCAACAAAGAGGTAACAAGAGTCACTCTATCTTTGTTTTTGCTTGGAATTGGTCATATGAAACAACCACAAGCCTAGCTCTAGCCCTTTACACTACCTTATTTAGTACCACAGACTTCAGCAACTTCAAATGCCTCTCATGAGAACCTTCACATGAAACTGAAATGTTTTACCATTCACATATATGCTCCTTTTTGTACTGCAAGCCAAGAGATTGTCCCAGCTGTCCCAAAAACTTCCAGTCCCCTTAGTGCATGCCAGAGAGAAAGGAACTGTGAAGCAGTTTGGCTGAGGGAAACCCACTCCACGTAATTGCAGTCTTCAGAAGGCAGCTGAGACAAATCACATAAAATCAGCTGAAGGGACAAGCACATCAAAATTCAGCTATCAAAATACGGAGAAAGCAAACTTGAACAGGAGAGGATTCACCCCCCCAAGGTAATGTCACCTTATCTTTAAAAACCTTCTAAGATTCTTTCCATCAGTATCAAGCAATGATATCTCCTTCCTGCCCTGAAGGTGACTTAGGTTACTAATAGGAAATGAAGATATCTAAAAGAAAAAAAAAAAACAAACCCAAACCTGATTAAATAGATGTGTCTGGGTAATGTTTGCTGGTGACAAATGGCACTAAGTTGGACAGCAATTGTGAATAATGAAGAAGTGTGACTAGCACTGATTTAACCTTTAATTGGCTTGAGAAACAAATGCCAACTTAAAGGCTCAGAAGCTGGCAGTAACTGAAAAAAAAAAATCAGTGACAGAAAAACAGTTCAACAGTCATTTTGTGTAAAGTCCCTGCTATTAGAGCAAAGAGCGTTTTTGAAGATGGAGGCACACAGAATGGGTGGGACTCAGAGGCTCCACTCCTGCAGCTACTACAGGGTTTCTATTTGACTATACTGTGAGCACAGTAACTAATGATAGCATCCTTCAGCTTTATCTTTAAGTAGTATTTTTCAACTTGACACTGGAAATGTACTCTCCTGTTCAGTGAAAACTCAAAAATAACACAATAAGCTTTGCTTTTGCATTTAAGTGATCAGCTGCTAGCAAAAAGGCTATTTTTTTAATAATTGTAATTGTCTTAAAAGAATTAAGTGGACTGCAAACAAAAACCCCGAGATGTGTCACTGAAAGAAACAAGGGCACATGCAGATGTTTGTTCTGAAGCTATTCAGGTGGAAAGTAGGTACATCTCAAAAGAAAGGCAGCTCTTTGCTATGTTTTTTTTTCCTAGCTACCCAAGCAAATGCTTTCAAAATGAGTGCCACTCAGAAATGAGCATCTCATTTTAGCTTTTTATCTCATCCTGTGACTTGCCTCCAGCTTTGCACTTCAGTTCTCAATGCTTTTTCTTTATGTTAATGCCATGATCTCAAGCCATTTCAAATTGCATCATTCCTTCACATGCACCACAGGTCAGCATGATGCAGAATCTTCTGGATGTGTTTGACCAGCAACAGTTCTATCTCAAGGACACATTTCCAGCACTGGGTCAGAGACAATTCTGTCCTGAGAGCACCACTCTGGCCAGTGACCTTCCCAAACCAACCCAGGTGTCATGCAGATTGGAAAGGAAGGAGAAATATGCAAATTAGAGATCCTCAGTTTCCTGCCTCTTTATTCTAGGGCTAAAGGCCTTAGCAATCAGCCCTATTCTGAAAAACTGAGAGTGGGCATAGGTAAAGCCTGTGCTTCCCTGGCAGTGTGTGCAGATGCCTGACTGTCCTCACTGGTGGCTGTTCCCCACAACAGGAGTCAGAGTGACAAACACACCCAACGTAGCAGACTCCAGACAAGGGAGGTAAACCTGCAGAGAACATGCTAAGAGGCACTGACATAGGAGCACTTCTCTTGGCTTCTCTCCCATAACCACATTCATTTATTTTTAAGGGAAAACAGCTTCTTCAGCCTTAGAAAGAAAAAATCTGGTACAGTGAAGCACAGCAAAAACAGTGTAAGAGAGGCACAGCAAATCACAGAGCCTTGTGCACAGTCAGATTGCCACTTTGCTAAGTTATACTGTCCCAGCACAGTTCATCAATCTCTGAGACATTCCAAGAAGTTAAATTTTCAAAATTAAAACCCCACTCTTTTTTCAGTATTCCAAAACAGCTTCACTAATTCTGTTACATGAATAAGACAATTAAAAAAAAAAGGATTTGAAATTAGATATGCACCCTTTATTATTTGGCAAGAACTACAGCTATGGAATGAAGGTAACAAACATCACTGATGCTCTACCAACTTCACTAAATCACTGTACAGGAAAACTGCACAGTACCAGAATGTTGTTGGCTGCACAGAAACATTGCTCTGATGACCAGAGAGGTTCTTTTGTGGCCAGCCTGTGCTGTAGCTGCATTTCACTGACGGCCTAATCAGCAGTTCCAGCTCACTACGCACATGGCTCTCTGAACGGCGCATAAAGGTGTTTCCTGTTTTTCTCTACTAAGAAAGACAGAGGGTTTGTATCACAATCAGATTAAAACAAGAAAAAAAGCCAAGTCTTTTCTGTGGTAAAGCAAAAGAGGAATCCCTCCTATACTTGACAGGGACTTTACAATTTGAGACACAATAACTCCAAAACCAAACTGATGGCAGGAAATAGCCATGAACTTAAAGGCTTTTGAAAAAAATGGTAAACTTCCAACACAACTCAAGTTAATCAAAGGCTGCTTTTTTGTAAGATACACCTCACTTGCTGTTTATGCCAGTAAGGAGTAATCAAGAGTTAAACATACAACTGCTTATATTCTGCCTGGTAATACAATCACTATTTCCTAAAATGCCTTATATGACAACAGGAATGTTGACTTAGGAGAAGGCAGCCCCTCCCAAGCCAGAATGGAAAAGGGGACTAATGCCAGATTTAATAACATCACATTTCCTTTATGGTCTGCTCCCTTCAGCATGGGATAAGGAAATAGCAATCTAATCTTCAAAACTCTGCATATGTGAATAACCTTATGGACTGTTTATAGTATACTCATGTTAGGTTTCCAATTAACCTAAAAGCTCTGTACTCCTCCTTCCTATGCCTGGCCAAATTGTGGGGAAAGCAAACTTTCAGAAAACTTAAAAAATTCTTTGGGCCTTGCATCTTCCCTCCTAATGAATGTCAGAGAACAGTAAAAAGGACAGCAAGTAGTAAAAACTACTTGTCAACAGCCTGAAAGCAGAACCAAACTTGGCAACACCATCAAGCCAAAAAGGGAAGGGTGAGCCCCAGCCACAACTCGTTTTACCCACCCCAGTAAGTGCAGTCACGTGACAGCTGCTATCTGTTTGCTGTACATGTAGATATTAGACATCAAGAAGTCTATTTCCTTCCTAAAAGATAGTTTTTCCCAAGTCTTGCAGCAATAGGCAGGTATCACTAAGAAAGTGCTCACAAAAAGAATTATGGAGTGTGAATGGTGTGCAGCATTCCCTTAGCATTAGCTAACAGGACAGGTGTCACTGCATTGGTTTTGAGCCAGGTCAGACAGAGCACTCAGATTTTTGATCAAAACCAAAGATAACACCCAAACTCATTGCAACAGATTTTCTGCTGTTGGCCAGCATTATTCTTTGAATGGAGTTTGGAGTATTGGAGTTAGTCAGTGGAAATTTGAAGGTACCAGTGTTTGCTGAAATGAAAATAAATTGTGTTCTTTTGTGTACTGCTAGGAAGGAATTCCTCCTTCAGTGATGGAAAGTTATTGTTCAAACCACCAACTTGTCTGTAGTACATTTACATTCCTGTCCTTGCTCTTGGCTTTTGTAAAGTGGGTTTAGGGGTCCCATACACAGGGAACCATTCTGAACCTTGAGAGGGCAGGTTCTATGTTAAAGTGATGCATGAAAACAAGAAGGGGAAGTACCATCTAATTTATATGTGATTAGTTATGATTTATACACTGCCACAATATCTTTCATGCAGTAAAAGTAATAATGGACCTATACATGTGTAAAAGGAAGTATTTTCTTGGGGAACACCAAAACTTTTCTACTTTAGCCATTCAAGATGCACAGAAACTGTCACTTGTTTCACTAGTCCTTGGCTAGGCAAATCTCTCCTCCCTCATCAGATGGGCAGCAAGTGGAGACAGATCAAATTTATTAGAGAAAGAGTGCATCATATTCAAGATTTTGGAATTAGTTATGACCTGAATTGGACATATATGGACGCTTGTGCATGTATTTCTTATACATCAAGATCAGCATAGTTCTCTACAGGATAACAATCTTATTTAAGAATAAACTTATCAAGTATTACCTCATACCTGATGCTACCATCAGTAGTAGAAGGAAGCCAACATGAACAAAGCTTTATCTGTAAAATAACTTTAAATACCAAAGGTTCCTGGGGCAGAGGGAAGTTAGAAAGCAGAGAAGAACAGAAGTGTTTCTAGTCATTTTCATATGAGCTCATTGAAAGGGGCTTTTGCTGACATGTGGCATGCTAAAAGGAAGTGTTAAAAAATTCTAACATTAAGTGTACAGCTGGTACAGATCTTCAAAGTTAGGATTGCAACATGCACTGCTACAGCAGTAGAAGAGCTCACCAATTCTAAGCTAAGCAGTTGTGAAATAACATATATGCATATACAAAAATATTACCTGTAAACCACAGCAGCCCACTGCATTCATTATTGAAGCATTATGAATGACCTTGTAAGGAATCCCCAATTTTACTGCACGTAACACTAAATCACTGTGTGTTGTGGCCCTGTGGTAAGAAAAGGAAGGAATTAAACATTGAAAACATGACGTTACCAAGTGTTACTAGCACTATAGTTTTGAAATAAAATTAAACTCTTCATGATAAGGACAATGTGAAGGTGGCAAAATGGCAACAATATCCTAGTGGTAACAGGAAAATAAAACTCCAATAAGGCTTCCATATGTCATCTTCCCCAGCTGAAATGCCAGGCATCCTCAGTATGGTACAGCTCTTTGCAGCTTTCTGGCATCATTAAAACTGTAACACTGTTACAGCTGTTACTTTATAAAGTAGCCTTGGCAAGTACTTGAAAAGGAAAGTTCCATGTATCCTTTGTCTTCTGCAGGTGTCTGTTGAACATGCCTTGAACTACTAACTCTGGCACAAACTTCCACAAAACTCCAGGATTTCATTACTGGCTGCACAGCCAGGCCCTCTCTCATCTGCACCAGTGTGTGCTTGGAAAGCCTCACGCTCAGACAAGCACTCTGAACAGACAGAGGTGAACTGCACCTTTACTTAGAAAAAAACATCCTTAGATAGAATCAATTTTCATAATATTTAATCCAGATTACTCAAATTAACAATGCCTAAATCTGAGTGATCAAGTTTATTCCTGAAGAGTTAAGAACAGTGTAATTTCAAACAGAGCTCAGTTCAGCTCCAGGTCTAAAGCTCAATAAACACCTTGCAGTGATTGACTGCTGCAAGAATTATTGGGTTTACAGTTAAGCAGCTGGGATTGGAGCCTTTCTAAAATGGTCAGTACATACAGATTGAGCAAATATTTGAACTGTAACAATGGTTACATAAGTATTTTGCTTGTATGTATGCTTCTATGAATGTGAAATATGAAAATGCACCTACCCCTTGCCTACATTTATCAAACCTGACCAATGACCTTAGACATCTCATTCCCTAGATGTACCACACACGGTGTAGCCTTTCCAAAGAAGGAAGGAAAGAAATAACATATGGCCATCAGAACAATGAACTAGGAAAATTGCTTTCAGCCTGGCCTTGTTCAGTTACCCTAACAGAATTCCCCTGGTTTTACCCTGATAATTTTGGTGCTGTGTGTCTGACCAGCACCCAGTCAGCAGATCAGGTGCTTCAGACTGGAACACAAATGTGGCAGCAGCTGGCAAGGCTGTAAAGATCAATATTTTAAAAAAATCAATTTCAGCAGAAGAAAAAAAATGAGGAATGTGAATTTGGGAAATCTGAAACCCTTATACAAACGGCTCCCAGACCTAGGAGAAGGCACTAAATCTTCTGATCTGAAGCAATACTTTAGTTATTACACAAACATTGCTCCTGACTTCCAGAAGCAAAGGTGATTTAAGAGTATCTGCTCTAAGAGAAGAGGAGACTGGTTTTCCAGCTTTGTGTTATTCCCTGCACATACAAAGGACAAGGAGCACTGGAGGATTTTGTGGTTATGCTAATACTGACCAAGGGATCAGCTGGCTTTATTCACTGAAATTTGCTCCAGCCAGTATTTTTTTTTCTCTCCCAGTAGATCTGTCTATAATGACTGTAGCTAAAGGCAGAAGTGCCCTTATAAGCACTCAGCTAATACCAGGAAAAGTTTCACAGAGTCATCTCTCCACACCAAAACGACAGCAGCATTTTCTGTCACTGACACAGATGTTATGTTTTATGGGTAGTAATAATATGAATGTTAACACCAGCCTAGAGTGTTGGACTTCCCATTGTACTAAAGTTGTCAGGTTCTCGTAGCACATCCTTGGATGTTACCACATACACAGATAAAAACTTGCAGAGAACAGTGAGGATGACAGGGCACAGCCTCTTTATTGCTTTAACCATCAACACCTGGCATCTCCTGTGGCTGCCAACTGCTCTGCTCACCTGCAAATATATTTGAAAGTTTGTGATCAGCTGCAAGTGGCTTCTGTCTTCCTCCCCTCTGGCCTCTCTTAAGACAGAAACATCAGGACTCTGTCCTAATAACCTCACAAGCCCCTAAATCCTTAGGGTTCTTTGTGAGCATAGAAGCAGTTCTAGCTGCAACAGTAAGAGCTAAGAACATAAACATTTAGAGAGAAGCAACTAATTCAAGAAAAAGGGTAGTTTTTAACAATTACACAGTATGTTAACCAGTACTGAAGTATTTTGATATTGAAACTAATGATAACTGAGGCAGATCAGGATACTGCTTACAAGTAGCAGCTACATTTCAGTCCATGTAGTTTGTTTTCCTCATCTTGGGTACTTGTATCAGTCAGTGGGTCAGAGCACAAGGGTTCAGGGAATGTGGCTCTACACTCTGCATAAATCCTAGTTTTAACATAAACATGGGCTGCAAGTATATAATTAATATTTCTGAACTACAGGGTCATCTGCCCATAATTAGTTTAATATAGTATTCTCTTGCCAATTGCCTTCAACGTGTATTTACATAAATTATCCGCTTTTGATGGATGTGCACATTGCTCCTTTTTTCATAAACTCCATTTTTTCCCTCACAAATAAGGTGCTCAGATTTCATTTTTCTTGTGCCCCTTAACACTGTGGTATAAATCTTGCATCACCAGCTGGAGACGAAAAGCTCTTCTGCATGGCTTGACATTACAGATTAATGATGCCTGACCAAAGAGACAGAAGGACATCCTTCTGGTCATAGAAAAAGACTATATTTTCCACCAGGAATAAAAAGTGGAAAAAAATGGCCTAACAAACCAACATGAAAAGACATTTATAATGACATAAGTGATTTTAAAAACTAGCATATATTAAAGCAGATGATACAACCAATAATCTGTATTGATTCTAAAACAACTGAGTATAAAAGCTGCAGTTTATAAGTACAAACAGCAACTAAAAGAATATTTCCCCAAAAGAGCACATTTTTTATTTATGTGATAACCTAGAATTTCTTCTGTTAGCAGACAAATCATGAGGCAAAGCATTTGTTATAAATGGTAGCACAGAGAATAAAATGATAACAAATGGAATTACAAGTATCTGCATAAGGAAAGATTCATACATTCTGGACGGTCCACATTCCTATCTATAATGGACATCTGGGCAAGGAAACTCCAAAGCAAGTGTAGACAATTGTATGTGTATTTTTAATACAGTAAGGAATATGCAGACATAAAAAGTGTTTCTGGTCTGAAAATCAGTTTCCTCATAAAGAATTACAGAGTTGGCTTCTTCCTATTGAAAAAAAAGTGAAGCTACAGCAATAATTAAAACGTTGCTCTGTCTTACCCGAAAGGATCACCAACCACAAGAAATGCAACATCACAAACATCAGCTTCTTTTAAAAGGCTATCTGCTTCTTGTTCCACCATTTCTCGGTCAGCCAGAATCAATTCTTTTCCATAGAATTCTTCCTGGAAATTGAAATTAATAACAAACATCAAAATCAGACACTTAGGAACGTTTTTGTATCTCTCTGGGAGCTCACTCAGGAACACAGCCAATGGACACTGGAATAGGTAACTTCATTATTCTCCACAGCAGCCTGCCCCATGTCTTGGAGAACCTCAGCTCTGCTTGCAAGAACACCTGAGCTTCCCATAAAGCAGCTCCTGAGCTGACAAAAATTAGTGACTGTGAACTTTATCCTGATACTGACTTGGTTTTCCATGCTTTCTGTGTCAGCTGAGGAGCTGCACCTAAAGCAGCTCAGTCACACCTGCATGCTGAGGGTACCTGGGTGCACTCCAGGCAGAGTTAATTTAACCCGTGGCTGCAAGGCATCCCCTCTCCCAGCCTGAGCCTAGCTCTTAGGCTACTTACAATACTGGCACCAAACCAGATACAAATACCACACTAGCTACTCCACAACCTGTTCTCTCAGATTTTTCCTCAGTACGTTTTAGCTAACCACATCTAAGGAATGACTTCATATTAATCCTTCATCTTGAGTTTTCTTTAAGAAGTACTTTACCAAGTATACAGGTAAACAAGTATTTGATCATGTTCTTCATTTTTCTTCAGCAGCTCAGTAATCGTTGTATCTCTTTGTACATTTTAAATGCCTTTATTTCCAGAATCAACTTCACACATGTAAATGAAACTTCAGTTAGTTCTAGAACATGTTTTCTGATCATACTGAAAACATCTGCCATGTTGTGTCACCATGCATTTTACATGCTCCTTACATGGTTAAAGTTTTTTTCCAGGGCAAAGACCAAGAAACGTATTTTTGTTCTAAGTAGTAGTCAGCAAATTTGTGTGGTATTACAAATATTAATAAATTGATAAAACTATTAGTTATTGCCCAGAAAGGTTTTCCTCTGACTTCTGTGACTTCTTTGCCCACACAGTGAATTGATGAGAGAACTATCATACCTGTAGAGAAGTGGAATGGTGCTTCCACAAAAAAATCCATCCCATAGTAAGAGTAATAGGTATGGGACCTCTGTTACCAGGTTATATTCTCTTTCCTGAATATGAGCTCCCGCCCATTTTGGGGTAGGTTTTCCTAACTCTATAAAATCAGGATATTTTCATTGTGAAACAGACTGCAACCTGTACAGATTCAACAGAGAGGGGACCAAATGAATGTGTAAGCAAATCTTGCATCTGTGATTTGGAACCACTGACAGCCACCCTGGAGTGATGCTGACATCTGCACTAAACCAACTACAGCAAACCTTGACACCCCACTGGTTTTCATTAGGTTTTCATCACCTCAGCCCAGATGCACATCAGCACAAGGGGAGCTGGTCTGTAAAGCAGAGCACTCCACACCACCACCACACATCCCTTTCCATGGGCTGCCATTGCACCAGGCTGGCTTTGGCCCAACACTGTGAGCAAATGCATGCTCCAGAACAGATTGGGTGCAGCCCCAGGAACACACAGTTTGGCTTCATCCATGGGAATCTATTTGCATGCTTTGAGACTGCTCCACAAGGCTAATCAAAGCATGCTAAGTAGAGAATATACATAAAGCAATATGTAGACTCATTGGGAGGTCACTGGATCCAAACGGTTCTTTCACCAGACTCAGGGTGAATTTAGATGGTCAACATCAAGTAACTTTTAACAAACATTTTAGGCCACCCAATAAACAAGCAAGCCTTGTCATTTGAATTTTATGACCAGATTTTAATACCATCAACACGGGAGGATTTCTGGGAAATCTCTGCAGGCAAAGATGTGCTCTTTACTTCTTGAGAATCTTCCTCTAACTTTTCATGGTGCTTAGGAGAGACTGACCTTCAGATTAGTAAATAAACAATTCAGCATTGTCACTTGTATGTAAACCAGGCTGTACTATAAACACTTGGTTATTAACTCCTATATTCCCTCTTAGGTGTTTCAGGTAAGACAACATTTTTACTTTGTTTTTATTGATCTTTTTTCCCAGTTATCTCATCTTTGGCATTTCAACGTTTACAAAAGACTTAAAACAGTAAGAAATATATGACAAGAAAACCCAAAATAACCACATAAAAAAATCAGCATTTTCCTATTATTCAGTGTTTTATTTTCAGATGGATAGGAATCCATTAATTTTTCTTTTGCTAGCAAATGCTTGTTTTGAAAAGTAAAAATCTCCAAGTAATCGTTTCCATTTAGCAGGTTTCCAACTATCAAACAACCACAAAGAACCTTTTGTTTTGCATGGACTGACTACAATTTAGACTACTTCAGTGTACTGAAAAGAAACATAAACCACAGAGCATATCTTCATACAGCAGATAAACCAGAGATGCTCCAAACCTTCTGGCCAGCCCTCCATATGGAACCCATGGAATGCTGATCACAAGCTAAAAGTCTCACATACTCTATGTACATGCAGCTCTGCATACAGGTACACTGTGGCATACAGCACCAAGACCCAGGCAGCATCAGCTTACTCAGAGGCAAGATCTCTGGTCTGTGGGCAGCTATGCTATTTTTTGGTATTATTTCAGCATTAAACTTCATCTTTGACCATCTATGAACTCCTCAGAGTTACGATTTGCACATTTTTACTGCCCTTGTCTCCCATGAGGTGTGTTTAATGATGAAAACTTTATCTCCACATTGTCCAACAGCCCATCTCTGACTGGACTGTGCCTGTTCTGGGAATCACAACGTGGTGAGGCAGCTTGGCCCACGTGGAAACGTGGAAATGTGAGATAATCAAGTTGTTAATCCCAGCAGGCATGCCATAACACCTCAGGCTGATACGGAGGTGTAGGGCTTCAAACCATGTATTTTTCTGGTATGACTTTTGGGTTTTTTGTTTTCAAACAGATTAGACACTTTCTAATCAAGTCCTCCAGTATCTCAGAGTCTGCTCATATTGGTAGGTTTTGAGATGAAAACTAGTGTCAACAGTTGTAGGAAGGAACATTTTATTTTTTTGCTGCAGTCTTCTGGCAAGGTAGCGAAATAATTTCTCGCCTAAAACAGTATGAGAAGGTCACGTACATATTTCTCCCGAGAGCGGGCACCGCTAATTTCTCCCGCGGACCCACCAGCCCCAGCACGCCCCTGGCACGAGAGGCCTCGGGCCCTGTGGCCAGACCTACCAGCGCTTCCTTGCCCACGGTGAGCACGGACGTGTAGGCCTCCAGGTACACCCTGCGGCAGCGCCGCACCGCCTCCAGCCCCTTCACCGTGATATCCTTGGCATCCCCCAGGCCCAGCCCCACCAGGTACAGCATGCTCGGGGAGCGCCCGAGCCGCCACCTGCCTCAGGAGAGAAACAGCAGCGGGGTCAGCCGGAGCGCCGCACACCCCACCGCTCGCCGGGATCCGGGGCCAGGTCCGGGGACAGCCTGGCTCCCAGCTGCTCGTTTCCCGGCTCCCAGCTGCTCGTTCCCCGGCTCACAGCCGCTCGTTCCCCGGCTCACAGCCGCTCGTTCCCCGGCTCCCGGCTCCCCGTTTCCCGGCTCCCCTCGCCCGGTTCCCGGCTGCCCGCGGCGCCGTTGGGGCGCAGGGGCCGCCGGGAGTTGTAGTCCCGGGCCGCAGCCGGGTTATGGCAGCGGAGGGCAGGCCCGGTCCGGGCGGTGTCCCCGCGGTGCCGGTCGCCAGCGGCCACAGCATCCCGGTGCTGGGGCTTGGTAAGTGGCGGCGGGCCCGCCCGGAGCCCGCCTCCCTGCCAGAGGCATTGTGAGAGGGCGGGGGTCACCCCGGGGCCCGGCCTTGCCGGCTCGGCAGGTTCGGTGCTGCCCTTGGCCCGCAGCCGGACTCGCCTCAGGGCAGCCCGGAGCGGAGGCTCCTGCCGAGCTGAGCCGGGCAGGCCCGGTGCTCCTCCGAGAGCCCCTGTGTTGCCGGGTGAAGCTTCGTGCTCCTGCCAAACGCGACCAGCTAAGCCTGCTGGGGAGCGGTGTGCTCGCAGCACAACAACACCGCCCCCCTCCCACCTGCCCGGGGCCATGTGCGGTGGTTTGGCGGTTTGGGCGTTCCCTTATGAGGCTTGGGAGCAGAATTTGCTTTAGAGCAGACTCTCATGATAGAATTAACCTTACTGCACCTGTTGAACTGAGATCCTGTGTAGGAATCTCAGCGTCTGTGAGGCACAAGGGAATGGTGGTTGATGATGATGAATATTTGATGGGGCTGTCTCTTAACACAGTCACTATGTAGTGAGCAAAATGGGCTTATGTTGTTCAAAAATTACTATTTTTTTTCCTTTTGTTTTTTGGTTGATTATTTTAACCTGTAACACTTACTGCCAATTTATTTTTTTTTTTTGAGATTGTTTTATCAAATTAAAGAAAACATAATGTAACTAGTCTTTCTTAGAGAATGGACTTGGTTGTCTTATGCCCATTGTTTCAGTATATGCTGAACTGTGCTTCAGACTGTCTACAGAACCACCTTTTTATTGGAAGGTGTAATACATTTCTTGGGTTATGGGAAGAATAAACTGACTAGAAAGTAGACATGCAGAAAAACTCCTTTGTACTCTCCACCCAGTAGCTGCTCCCTGTATTGGAAAGTTCTGAGTAGTCTGTTGTTACACCTGAACTCATACCACAGTAAATGGATAGTGACATACAAGGAAATGAAGTTGGAATTTTTCTGGCCCAGTGACTTCTGCCATGCATGGCTTTCCAGGAGCTTCTCTTAGCTTTCAAAGAACTTCTCTTGACTTACAGCGGTGGTGGTGTCATGAGCAGGATTTGGTTCTTTGATTTCACTTACTTGTCTTGCTAGAGTAACACTTCACATATTGCCTTATACAGTCTGCAGATCTTTGAGGATTGTGTAACAGATAGGAACCAGTCAGGTCATTTTTAGAAACTCTCGAAACATGCTGCAAAATAGAATATAAGAAAATGAGGGAGAAAAAAAGGTTATAACTTGCCCTGCTTGTGTTTGTGGGCAAGTTATAAATACCACAATATGCAGCCCAACACCCTGGGACCTTTGTGGTAGCTGTTCTCACTTAACTTCTCTTTTCCACATTAATGGCTTATTTTTGTTACAGTCTTACTGCATTATCTAATATTTGCAGTGCAAAATAGTTACTTGGATATAATGTAGAGGCAAACTTTCTTAAATGAGAATGCATTTTCTTCAGGATTTAAGATTTGTTTGTCATTTCTTATCCTTCTAAACATGCAGACCTAATTGTTAGCTGGTCCCTCAAAGACGACTTTACTAGATACAGATATTGTCCCTGTTGCTAGATAATCTTTCTAAAAGCTTCAGAGAGATAAATATGCTAAATATGCATAAAGATGGTTTCAACTATCCAGTTGTGTCACCTGGAAGGCAGCTCAGGTAGCTTTGCAAGTTATTTCAAAGTGATGAAACCCCTTTTCTTGTGTCTGAGAGCTGAGTTAGAAGACAATGTGTTTCTTGGCCAGAATGTGTTACTCAAGAAAGTGCAACAACACCCCGGAATAGCATTCTGTCAAAAACATCTCTTCTTCCTGTTCGAACTATATCAAATGGTGCTTGTGATGGTGGTTTCCTTTTTATAATGGGTTGCCATGCCACGGGTGATTTGTCATTTGTATAGAAGTTCAGTAAGTTGGTCAAGGTTTGATGACAAGGGGAAGATGGGGGGAAGGAGGTTAAGTTTTTCCTTAGATTAGTATTCTCTTTCTGGGGCTCTGTGCTCTTGCAGAAACTGTTCTTAGTGAGAGGGATCCATTTCCATTAAAATCTCTAGTGAGAAAGATGAATTTTTACATCAGAGAAGGCCATGGAGTATGCAAAATTTGTGTTCAGTATGAAGGGTTACTTGGAATAACGTGCCAAATTGCGTACATCCAAAATTTCCTATCTACTTAGATGCATATTCTTAGTGTCTCGTGTCTGGCAAAAAGACCAGTCTACTAGCAATGATAAAACAAGCTGACTTTCCTGAGACACCAAACAATTATTATAAGGCAGCTCACTTTTATGTTAGAAGTATGTTGTTGTATGGCTAAAGTTTTAACAGATAAAAATAATCTGTGCCTTGTTAATTGTACAGTTATGAAAACTGCTGCTAACTTTATGTTTCATATGGTTTAATGTTAACTGTTGTGTTAGCCAACATTATTCATGTGCAGAGGGTCAGGTGTATTTATGGTCAATTTTCTTTATAATGACTGCTTTCTACTGTAGTAGGCTTAAGTCTAAAATGAATTGGCATTTTGGCTCTAATACTTGTCTCAAGTGTAAATCTATGCCCCAGAGAGTACATTACCTCACACAGCAGCTGTGGATTGCATTAGAAAAAGGATACATTCACTATCTTGCTAATAAGATTAGCGTGTAGAAGTGCATGGCAAATAACTGAAATAAAATGTGACACTGGTTAGAAGTTACAAATGTAGTTACACTTTGCCATAGGAGCTACATGTGTCTGAGAATCTGTTGGTGAGACTTTGTACTGTAGTAGAAAATTATATTCTTACAGTTTCTTAACTGCAGAATACTTGGTGCTTACTTAAAGCAGCATCCTCAAAAATTTATCACTTCTCAAAATGGCATACACAGTATCACCCTTGTCAGGTTTTGGAAGGAACATGCATAATTTGAACTGTTCATGCTTACTTCTGTTAAGTAGAAAGCTCTCACATAGACAGTTGTCACTTCCTTTTTTTAAGTCTCAGGAGTGAAAATGCCACTCTCTATAGCATTTGATTATAATTCAGTAGCACAAGGGCTTTTCTTCCTGTAACTGAAATATTAGGACCTTTGTCAAGGTCATGTTCTGAATGGTTGACATCTCTTCAGGATTGTTTTGGTACTTACTATTGAAATTCTCTTCATCCCCTTTATATGGTAGCTGTATTCCCATTAGGACAGGGTTTTGTGTGTGTGTGTGTTTTGCATTGTTAATTTGTGTTTGTTGTTTTGTTTGGGGTTTTTTTAGGAACTGTAATAATTAAATTCAGGTGGCTTGGTCAAGTAGCCAGTGATTTCTTAAAAATGAATGCTGGTGATACCAAAATATATAGAATCTTCTTGTGTAATGTTGCTGTCTATGTAATCTTTGGGGCAGCTAGAAATAATAACAACTTGATGAGATAAAAAAAGTCTCTATTGATACCCTCCTATTAAAGAATCAAATTAACTGCATGCTTGTTTAGGAAGGGGCATCAAGTCTTTTTACTCATTTTGCCTTTTTCAGGTCAAACACAGTGAGTGTTTCATCATTAGTAATAATGTTCTTTACAGAAGGTCATTCAAAAATGCCCAGCATCATTATTGTAGGTACTGTAGCTGGGAAGTCAGGTACTGCTGTGAGCAGCTTCTGGAGGATGGTAATACACACACACACACACACACACACACACACACACACACGCACACGCACACGCACACAGTTCCTCCAGACTCAAGGGAAACCATTAAAATATCTCTGTCCTCATTTCAGGGTATTTCATAGATAAAGTTCCTGATACTCTGCTGTACCCTTGTCTTAAGTAAATAAATCGTAAAAGTGAGTTTTGACTCAGCTTTGTTTTGCTGATTGCATGAAGACATTGCATCATTTGCATTGCAGCCACTCAGGACTTCTTGTATTGTTCCCAGTTCTTTTCACAACAAATAGACCTCCTGGCAAAACACACAGAATCAGATTGCTCCGCTTTCATTTCATCGGGTTGTGTTGGGGTTTTTTTCATCAAAATGCTACATAAACTTAAATCTTAATGCTGAATGGAAGTATTTTAACATTCCACTATGTATTACTAATCCAGTTACCTACTTCTTAATTATTAATCCTAGAGTTGCTTATTCTCATTCTTAAACTTAGCTGTGGTCAAAAAGAAGACCCAGTCCTACTGGACTGGAATAAAATGAGATTTTTCTTTTCAATTCGGTGGCAGTAGAGTCAAGCCTTCACATTTTTTCATTTTCTACTGTTACTGCCTTTTTTTTTTTTTTTAATTCATGACTCCTTGTTTCTTCGTGGCTTTGGTTCTTAAGGAAATTTATGGAACAGTGGTCCTGGTACCAAGACCTCTGGCACTCCCCGCTATTAATCTTATCCTGTAATAAGAATTGGCTGTTTATTTCTTCCCTTTGTTTTATGTCTCAACCATTTTTTTTATTCTCTTGAGGCTCTGCTTCTCACCCATGGTTACCAAGTTGCCTTAATAGCCTCTTGTGATGAACAAAATGCCACCTTTATAAATCTTTCTGTCTCAATTCATCCAGTTTTTCAGTAGATCTGACCTCGAGAAGTTGTACTTGATCTTTGAGGGCCTCCAGATATTTAACTTCTCTCCTTTACGGAATGTGGCCATATCCCAGGCAGCTGGGTGTTTGTAGACAGTGGAACAAAGCTGTGTCCTCTCCCATCCTGACTAAACCTGGTGAGCTCCTACCTTCCTTGCTTTCTTGCAGCTTCCCCTCCTTCCAGCCTGGTGCTGTTTTACTCCTTAAAAAAGACTGGATGCTACACAAGTGTTGTTTTAAGGGGTACTAATAAATGCATCTGGGGCAAAATGCTGGGACAGCTTTTGCTTACATCAGTGTCTATACAGTACAGAAATATTCTACTTTTTTCTGAGGGAAGGTGCTGCTTTGTCTCTGCTCTCTTGTACCCTTACAAATCTGTGAGGTCAGCTTTTTATATGTTTGCTGGGGATTTTACCTTATGTTATGGCATCCGAACTGTGATTTAACAGCAGAAAAATAGCTTCCTTTCTCACACTGGATTCTTTTTGGTAATCACTGTATTGCTGATGTGATACAGATGTATTTTAGATGTCCTTCACTAAGTCTAAGTAATAAATTAATTTAGGTTTCTGCCACTGTTTAATAATTAAAACTTCTACCAGTATAAGCAGGGGGCACTTCATGTGTATGCTGTTAACTTTCCTTTGCCATTAAGACTTTTAAATATTACAAGCCTAATTGCCCAAGAGAAGAACAAATGATTTGTATGCAGTTTGAAATTAACATAGAAGTAAGCTCCAGTATATATAATTTTTGTATTTCAGCATGTTTCTTTAGTGTAAAAGAATTATACCAAACTTTAGGGGCGAGGGAAGAGAAAGCTAAGCTTTTATCTTTCAGCCTTCATGCAGCAGATTTTAGTCATCATACCTTTTTTTCTTTGCCAGAGCTTGCTAGCATAGTTTTGGCAGCATTGAATGGTGATGTCACATGCCGCTGTAACCTGAATTGCAGTAGTTCCTCATGCCACCTGAACTCCCTTCAGTTCTAATGTTTATGCAAAGTACAGCACATACAAAATCCTTGTTAAAGGGGAAGGGGTGAGAGAAGGGGGAAAGCCCTAATTGTGGCTTTGCAGCAGTTTCATAACTTGAAGGTCTGTTTGTCATTCTTAGTGCCTGAATGGAGGTGCTTTGCATTCTAATGCGTGAAGTTCTAAGGCTGAACGTGCAGTGTGACAGGAGGGGCTAGAGATGTTATTTGTCTCAGAAACTTTTGGAAAATGCATTTTATATTCTTAAGATGGTATGGGGAAAAATAATCATTTATCAGAAGTGTTCTTAATTGTTCAGTTTAGTTTGTTCTAAGGAGAGCTGAATTGTTGCTGTCCTTGGAGCTCATGAACACAGCAGTGGGACACGGGGGTTTCAGCCCTTGCAGTGTCACGTGGCAGTGCAGGAGGAGGATCTGTCATCATTCACAAGTGCACTTTGCAAGTAAAGGGCATTGGTATGATGTCAGAAATTACCCATCAGCTTGAATTAGGATGTCACAATGGTAATTATTGTACATATATTTTCATTGTGTAAAGCTGAGTCACTACAAATCACAGTTCTCTTTATAATTTTTCCTATAATATTTACAGTATTTTAACTGGCTTTGAATTACTGGTCTCGTGTTCAACTACACCTATTAAATTTGCTGCCCCTCTACATAATTGGATGTTGGCTATGTGTAATCATAAATTATTTATGTAATTTATTTTTAAGTCAGCCTTTCACAGCAGGAATGATTTTGATAATGTTCTAATTAAATGCAGAATATGGGCTTAGTATTTTCTTTTCTTTTGATCATTCTTTTTTGTGGAAGTTTTATAGAGGAGAAAAAATTTGTCGTGGGTTTGTCTCATTTGTAGTATTTGTCTCATTTGTAAAGTATCTCCAAATGTCTAATGTTAATTAATATCATCCTTATCAGATAGAGTAATCTAAGGACATGTTTTAAAGGAAGGAAAATTTTTTTCAGTCTGTTTATTTGGTGCACATGGTAAATATCCTTAATAGTTATGAAGTTAAAGGTTCTATCAAGGTATGGTAAGTACTGGAAGTAATTTCAGTTAAGAAGGGAATAGAATAAAAATAATTTAAAACTGGTTCACACCAGCAATTCTTTGCGCACTATTAACTGCTAAGATCTAGTCACAAAACATTATTTTGAGGAGAAAAGGTTTAGTGAACCCTAGAAATTGGATTTGATTTATGCCAGAAAATCTGCCTTTTCACTGCTTGAGATTTCTATGGAAGGAAGCCACAGTCTTTTACCAAATGGTTTCTAAGGTAACATCTTATAGCAGAGCATCTGAAACCAATTTGGTTGTTAATGAGAAATAGTTCTCACGGTGGTGGGAAACTGTGGAGTGAAAGAAAGGCTTCAAGATTTGGCAGTCTGTCTGTAAAGGCATTTAAATAAATTTGTGCTGCTGCTCTGCTTATGAAATTTCTACATGAATTACACATTCATAATTGCCTTCCAAAGATACAGGTCTCTTTCCAGATTTTATTGATAGATTCTGCATGATTAAAATATTTGACTACTACAGATGAATAATTTAAATAGCTGGCACTTTTCCAGTGGAAATCTCTTTACTATTGCTGGAAAAAAAAATTGCATTTTTGGGGTGATAGTTATTTGTCTGCCAGAAATCCATTAGTGAATTGGTGCCATGTCAGAGCAATAGCATCGCACTGATATCAGATGGCATCTGCGGACTTTCTGGGATTGCCGTGAGACACATTCCGAGAAGTTACTCTTGCACCTACTCTCTGTCTAAGGTTCTGAGGAGATAAATGGTGGGTCACTGAACAGAAATGTGTGGTCATTTTACAGTAGATGATCTGAATATCCTTTGTATCCTCTTTGGGATGGAGGGAATAGAGTGCTTCTGTCAACAATGGCTCGTTGCCATTTCTTCCTTCCTCTCAGGAAGAGAGAAAACCAGCAATTCTGGCTTCCCTTTCCCTGGATACATAATAAACACGTAATGGCTCTCTCCTACCCTCTTGCCTTAAGGCAAGGCTGTATTCCTGCATTTTGTATCTTGGTGCCTGTGGAGACTTGCCTGAGTAGAATTGCAGAGTTTAAAATCATGCTTGCTTACTTTTTTTTTTCTTGTGTTACTGAATCTATTAGTGTGTTCTGAGTTGCACAGGGGTAAAACAGTCCCAGAGTGACACCTTTGCACTAAGCAATGGATCATATTTAGCAGACAAACGAGCAAACAAAAGAATAAGAAAGAGAAGCATTACTAAAGTAAAACTTACATACTAAGAAACTCAAACCATTCATAATCCAAATAACTTTTACAGAGGCAATGGAAACTTGCCTTAAATGACTGGGTTTTAGATAAACCTGTGTGCTGCTTTCGTTCTGACCAATTATAAACCATTGATTGTATAATGGGAGTCTGCTGAGTGTCTTTCAGTTATTGTTGATGGTGTTCTACCAGTATTTCCAGAAGCACATTGTCTCCATAGGCTCCATTCCCTCAGGAGTAGCTGCCCTATTTTACATACACATTGGGCGCTAGTCTTGTACTCTGAATAAAATATCCAAGTTATTTTGTAAAAGTAATTGTTATTAAATCTGTATCTCTTGCCTTGAAATAGCCTCTAGTTGCCTCATGAAAATTGGAGAGTGTAGTAACTTCATAGTGAGGTTGACTTTGGTTTCACCTGCTGCACAGGGAAGCCCTACATTCTAGAAAGAGAGAGGATCCTTGAATACTTTGTCAGCAGATGCTGCTGCATAAGATTTTCAGAGTAACTGACCCTGTTAGGGTAAAACTATGGCAGTAAGAACACTTGGGTTCTAGTGCTGTGGTAATAGAAAGTATTATCAGCTTGTCTGAGAGCAGCTGTAGGGATGGTGTTGGGGAGTATAACAGAGAGAAGGGCTCCAGGAAGAAGGTTCACAGAGAGGGTCTTTCTGATCCTTTGTTGATTGCCTAGGACACAATTGTGATTTTTAATTGGAATAAAAGCATTTATTAAATCAAATTATTAAACTGCTGCTGCTAAATGGGGAACTTGTTTTTCTCTATCCCTTGCCTGAAATTTAGTGGGTTTTCCTCTCTGAATTATTCAGGTTCATGAATAATTCTGAAACTGTACTCTCTTTTTTTGGCCATTTAACAATCTGAGTCAGCTTGTCAGAAGATCATATGAATACAAAATCAGAAGGAGGATATAAGACAGACAGCAAGGACAGCAAGTAAGGATTCTGTCCTTGAGCCTTTCCATAGAAGAGGCATGTGGTTTTGTGAATGTGTTAACAATTAACCTTGAAATGTGTTATATGTTCTTTTGCATTATGTATGGCCATTTTATGTTTTATCATCACATTTGCTCATGAGGTAATTAAGAAATCAAACTATATGAACACCAAAAAATTCAATATATTCATTAGATGTGTTATATTGATGTAATATTGAAATACTAGAAAAAAACCTAATAGAATCAGGTATTTCAAACCTGGTATGGTATACAATACCATATATACACAATGAGTGTGTAAAAGTTGAGAAAAGAATGTTTGAGCTTTTGCTTTTGAGAGTTTTTGAGTGATTACTTGGAGAGAAAAAAATCAGCAAGGAATGGTATTTTTACAGGTGTTTTCTTTGTCATCTCTTTAAGTTTAATACTGATGTCTGAAGATCATTAATCTCTGATGTGATCTCTCTGTGTTGGGGTTTCACCAGCAAGAACTTTCCTAATGTCATTCCACTGAATTCAAATAGCCAAAGTAACTCGTATCACTGGGCATTTTTATATATTCAAATGAATAATCATTTCACAAAGAACATGACACTGCCACAAAGGGAGGGAGAAAACAGAGAGAAAGCAGATCCTGGTTCTATTTTGAAAAACTGTTGGTGCTTTGGATCAGTCTCTGTAGTTCTACGGCTTTGTGAGGGAGAACAGAAAGTTTAATGAGGCTGAGAGCTGAGATTGTGCATAAATCTGGGAGGGGGGATAGTGGGTGGTTTGTTACTTGTTTTTACATATTTGGTGGGGTCAGGGGTGGAGATGTTGCTGATCTTCTGGTTTTGAGGGGTTGGGGGTGGTGTTGCTGATTGGCATGTTGGGATTTTTCCCCTGTAGCAACTGCATTGTGAACAGGAGTCTGCCTTTCTAATAATCTTTGTATCATTTTATGGGTTGTCAGAGCATTTCCTCACTCCAGTTTTGATGGCAGTGCCCTTCAGGGTACCAAGAAAGTGATGAGTAACTGTGACAAAATAACTGTGTAACCAATTAAGCTTACTTTCCATGGATTTGTGTCCTCTGACCTATCCATATTTTCAGTGCAGTATCCTTGTCCCTTACAACCACTGGTTTTTCACAAAATCCATAGGAATATAATTGTCTTGCATGTCTTGCAATCTGTCAGGTTTGGCTTAGTTCAGTCAGTGAGGTAACAGTGCTATTTCCCTAGAATACAAGTTAAAATATTAGCTAGAAAATAGAAAGCTTTTCCAAGCTTACTTATATTTGACATAGTTTCTTGAAAAGAATTCCTATTTCTTATCACCAAAATTTAGGGAAAATATATAAATATTTTTTGAAATAGGAAGGGAATGGAAAGGGTGCAGGTTCATACTAGTTTTAAATGCATGATTAGATTCTGTCTTTAAATATATATGTACAGTGTGAATTACATCTCTATGAGCAAAGGGGAATCCCAAACCTTTAAGAATGTTAATGTGTTCAAATAGCATTGTTTGAATTTCTAGTAGAAAAAGAATTAGAAAGTTCAGTCACTTCACTTTCGTCATCTTTCTGCATCTGTGACTAGTAACTTCTTTAATCACGTGTAAATACAAGAAAAGTTTTTGTGGTTTCTAAAGTCCAGAAGTGTTACATTAGTAGCATAATTAACTTAATAACTTATTGTTCATGATTAAGTTGGCTTGCAAAGTGGTAATATTAAATAATTGTTGATTTCTCTTTAATTACTGTGTAGTGTACCAGGACTGTTGTAGTTCATTTTTAGACAGAGAAATTGAGATAATTTCCTCCAGATTGATCTTGCTGTCTTTATTTCTTGTGTAACAAGTGTGCATGCCATCACTGAATGGAGAACAATAACAAAATTATTCTGATTTTTCCTTCTTAACCACTCTCCCCCTTTAACTTAAAGGGTTAAATTTAAAAAAAAAAAAAAAAAAAAGTTGTTTGTCCTAAATGTTCTTACTGAAATCCATTATGCATGAAAAGAGTCCGAGTCCATTTGCAAGACCTCTAAATGAACTCCATTCATTCTGTGCTTAGAAATGTCCATTCAGCCAGAAACAGACACAATAGTTACAACCTCATTTATTTTGCACCAGTACCAGCATATTAAAGTGAAGGGTTTGTTGTGAAGCAGTATAGTAATTTTTCTGTGCTAGTTATATAATTCTGTAATAAAATTCCTTTAGGATTTGAATAATGTAAACTTTCATATATATTATTTGCCCATAATTGTAGTGTAGTAGCATTGCAGTCATCTAAAATTTTTAAACATTCATGACAATATTGAAATAGCTATTTTGAAAACCAAGTTGACTTAGCTGAAGTTATTTTGATATAAAACAAGTTGTAAAGACATTTATTTTTAGTTCGCTCAGAAATTAAGCCAATTAGTAATCATAATTAGTGGCTATGAAAAAACAATATTTAAAGTTTTGTCTTTTAGAACATTAAAACTTTGTTTATGTTTGGGAAGTAAATTACTTACGATATATATGTCAAAAATATAGGAATGTAGTATTATAGTTTCATCACTTTAAAATCCACGAAGATAAGTCAAGAATTCACTACTCCACATTTTGTTGGCCTCAAATGTAAAGTGGAAATTGTCGTTTTGTGATCGGCAGGATGTTGTGATCCTGATGTGTAGGGGTGGGAGATCAGACCATATTGTATCTTAGTTTAAATTACTTTGGGCATTGAGCAAGACGTACTGGCTTTCTTCTAAGATCAGGAATGAGCAATAATGATAAGCATTTAGGAAAACCTGGTTTGCCTTCCCTGCAAGTCAGACTTTTCTCAGTTCTCCTCATTGGTGCATGTTGTTAAAAGGTGTGAGAAGGTCCTGCAGCCGCCTCTGGACGTTGTCACCCGGTTGGGTCGGAGGCTCTGAGGAGGAGCACCTGTGGTGCTTTCAGTTGTGGCCTTTCCCTTCTGGGTGGCCATTTGCAGGGGTAATTTCATAGTGTGCAGGCAGTGTTTGGGGTAGAACTGAGTACCATGTTTGGAGGGAAAGAGAAGGGTCAGAGCAGGTACAAATTTCAGTTTAAGTAATTGTTTAACCTGGAGTCCTTTATTCATTAATTTAGATTTAGCAGTGGCTGAAGCCCTGTTGCTGTGGCCTGTTCAGGACTGTGCAGGGCCGTGTCCCAAGTCGGTGATGGAGCTGTTTTGTGCTGCCTGTTTTTATGGCATGAGGGCCTTTAAGTGCTAATCATCAGCTTGGAAGGAGGTGACTTTGAGAGCTGACTGAGACTGACTGAGCATTTCCTTCAACAAACTGTAGAAAATACTGTTTGTGGGAAGTGTGTGGAGTGAGGGTGAATGGGTGAGGGGCTCATGGCAGGAAAAACAACTAACAGGAAAGGGTAAGTAGAAACATCATCCTTGCTCTCAACCAGTTCTTTATCTGAAGTCCTCCTGCTGGTTGCACTTCCTGCTGAGTCTCCTCCTCCTTCCGTCCCCTTGACATGCAAAATACAGTCCAGTGAATCCCCACACAATGACAGTAACAGGATTTTGTTACTGAAACTCCCTGCATGCCCATTCTGTAACTCTTTTGTAGGATTCCATTGTTTCGGTTACTGCTGAATTTGACATTATGTGAATGGTATCTGCAGTATGGCCCAGCCTGGGATTGTACAATGCAATAATGATTTCAAGCTACCAGGAGTTCAACAGAGTAAAGGTTTCAGGATAGGCTTTTTGCAAAGTAAATGGTTTTAGAAGTTGTTCAGGTCTTTGGGTTTTATAAATATTTTCATCTGTAAATGTTATGCTTCTGAATGAAAATTATGAGATATATACTAGTTTTCCATAAAGTATGTGTATTCTCTTTGATGATTTTCAGCCTAGCTCCTTGGATCACTTCTTTACAGTTAAATGCTGTTGATACTTGATTTTGATGGAGTTACTTCGGATCAGCACCAACTTCTCCCACTTCATGTGTCTTCCAACCCTAAAGATCAGTCAGTTCCCATTTCTTTACTATTAGGAAATGAAAATTAAATAAGAAGTTTTTGTGACAATATATCAACAACAAAAAAGGAAAAATTGAAAACAATGATAAAATATGCCCCTCATAATTCAGTGCTGACAATTCACTTCTGCTTTTGTGTGTTTAGGTACTTCCCACCGGGGTGGCTATTCCCATGCCGCGGTGGTCCATGCCCTGCAGAAATGTGGCATTCGTCACATTGACACAGCCAAAAGGTACGGCTGTGAGTCCCTGCTCCAAAGGGCCATCAGAGAGAGCGGTGTGAAGCGAGAGGACCTCTGGATAACTACCAAACTGTGGCACAGTGATTATGGCTATGAAAACACAAAAAAGGCCTGCTTGGAGTCATGTCAAAGGCTTGGTGTTGAATATCTTGGTATGAATCTTTACATATAGCTTATTTATTGTGCTTTCCATGGGAGTACTTGCAAAGATGAATGAATTCAGAAAAAAAAATTATGTAGTACAGATGGGTCACAGAAACCAATTCTGCCTTTATTTACACTTTTGCAGATTTTTCATGCTGTTAGTTCTCTAGGAAGTTCACAAGCGTGCAGTTGAGAGTACGGTTTTTTTCTTGTTGCAAATATTTTGTAAAGTTTTGTTTTTTTGTTTTTTGTTAAATTATTTGAGGAACAACTACATCAGTTTTCTATATTGTGCTGAAAACACCCAAAACCTATGGAACAGGGATTCATAAACTTTACAATAATATATTGGCAACAGGGTGACAAAGATGCCTGGTTTCTTCTGTGATCTGTTGTCTTTATCTCAAGGAATGGGTGTCCTTTGTAAAATTTACTTTGTGGATCTTTTAACTTTTTAAAATTCTGAATACTGCCTTTGGTTTGGTCTGTTTGATGGAATATTCTGTGGAGAAAATGTTAGAAGTATGTACAAGAATTCAGAAAACTAAAATTAAAGCTTAACTAACACTGCATTTGTAAATTTACCCTGATCATAAACTCCTTGTTGTCAAAGATGTGGTATTGTTACTCCCCTATTAGACAGGCAGAGTTGCAGTAATGATGCCAATTAATTATTTGCAACAGGTCATAGGAGACGAGGTACCTGAAAATAAACATAATATTTGCTTATTTTAGCAATAAACTAACCTCAATGAGGGAGTGAATTTTGCTGAATTAATAATGTATAATATTAATGGCAGCTGTGTGCACTGCCTTTTTTTTGCTTGAGTACTTTACAGGGTGAACAGGGAAAAACTTATATCTGTTAAAGACAGAGATACTTGGATGCACATCTTTGGCTCCATTCTTTCTGGAAATGTATCCCTTAACTTCCTCCACAGGTACAGATAATGCAAAATGAATGAAAATTCCTCTTTGTCCTGTGCAAATGCAGGTCACTGCAATGAGACTTTCATAAACAAAATTTCAAGCCTTGACTTTCTCCTTTAAACTGAGAAATAACATTATTCCTCCTCTCTGTTTTCTGCTTGTTTTATTGTGTGTTTGCTTTCTTTTTTCTTCTGCTTGCTCTGGCACTGGTGCTGAATGTTGATGAGAGGAAAACTTGACTCACTTCCAAGAAGTCATTTGCAGTGATTCCTTCTAGTACTGTAAGTTGTTCTTATTATCTCAGGTAGTAGATTGCAGTAGATGCTCACACAAATACTGAGTTTCTGCTAAGCAGAAATGCCTGAAAGAAGAAGAAGAGTATCTGAGAGCAAGAAATGTGCTAATGCAGTCACCATGTGAGTGAATCCTTGGAATGGCATAAACAGAACTTGTTTGTCAGATGTGTTCAGAGCTGAGACTTCTTGTGCACACATTAGATCAAGAAGTCTAATTTAAGGCCAATATAGGAATGTTACAGCTGCCTGCACAATTAGTCTCTATACTAGATTTTTCCTCATCTTTTTATATTTTTGTTTTGATTCTTTAATGCCCTCAGCTATCTTCCCTCCTTCTTCACCTTTCTTCCACTGATGTGGAGATCTCTCAAAATTTATAGAGCTGTTTCTGAACCACTTAGTCTGCCATAGTGACCTAAATCAGTGGTGATCAGAATAAATCAGAATTTATTCTGTGGTATTAACCAAGTATGTGGGCATTCACATCTTCTGTAAAGATACATAGTTCATAAAGAAAACTCAAAGATCCCAAGTAATATATCTGTGATGTTAAATCTTTATTAATAATTCAGAAAAGTGCAAAAAGAAAAAGCTACAGGAGCCCTGGCAGCTCAATGTGCAGCTAAGGTCTTCATGTTAATTTTCTTGAGGGTCCTTAGGAGTTACCCAGTTCATCTATAAAGACTGAACAGGAAACCTGCAAAATAATTTAACAGGAATTAATTAATCTGTGCATTATCAGTATATGGAATGCAGGCTGTTGAAAGCAGTCACTGCTTTTTACGAGCAAAAGTGCTCCATGTAAAATACTTGTTATGAAGCCTTTTCAGTGAACAGTTTTCAGATAAATGTACTAGGAGAGCAGTGTTGCAGGATTTTTATTTGAGCTGGTGGATTATATATCCATGACATGATGGAAATTTGTATTATTTGTGGGCAGTGGTTGTAACAGATACTCTGCTCCTTGCATTTTCTAAATGTGATCCTCAACTAGCAGTCACAGTAAACCAATATGGAATGGCAGCATATTTTAAAGGTTTGGCAGTAGCAGAATGCATTCCTTGGGATTTAGATCCAGCCTCTAAAGTAACTTCTTGAATGCTGATTTGTGGGTTACCTAATTCATAAACAATTTTATTTTCCTTTTGACTGTTCTGAGTTTGTCCCATTCAGGCAAATCTGCCCTATGACAAATCCCCAACTGGAGCTGGACAAATGCACTATCAGCATCTTCACTGTAATAGATCAACCACATGAAATGAGTGTATTATCATAATTCAGATTCTGTATTGCTTCAGAACACTTCGGAGATTGTTTCACATCGATGCTTGTTCAATAGGAGGAAACACAAAACAAAACAAAAAGGATTGAGTGAGAAAGAAAAATACATCATATCAATATTAAGTACAGTGACTGTTGAGAAAAGCAAGGAAATATGATTCCCCGCATTATGACAGCTGGGAAACATTGCAGAATATACTTTTGCTTTTAGGCTTGATAGAAGGCCGGGCTTGTTTTTCATATGACTAGGTTTGTTTCAATCAAATTTGACTTTTTAAAAATAATGTATTAGGGGTTTGCATAGAATTGCAAACTTTTATTTCCACAACAACATCATGTTGGCTTTTAAATGTGTAAAATGGCCCTGTGCTTTTCAGTTAAGAGGAAGTGTTGATTGTAGGTGCTGCAACCACTAAGAAGCAATAAGCCATTCTATTTTATGTCTGTGTGAAAGCAACTCGAGTGTTAAGTTTTAGTTTTCCTGCACCACTGTGCATTGGCATTTAATGACCTTCAGGCCTCCACTCACTGCTGCACCATTACAGCCTGTCTGCAAAGGATGTTTTAAAAAGCTGTTAAATACAAAAGCAGATTGTGAATGTTTGGAGGTTTTTTCCTTCTTTCTCAAGTGCATCTTGATACTGTGAATCAAGGTGGATTTTTTGATTTAAGATTGTTTTTAAAAATACATTGTTGGAAGGCATCTCAAGATATTGATTAAACTTTCCCATGCTACAAGGCACAACCTTGTTCTCAACAAAAATATAGTCTGTTCTTAAAAACCTCCAGTGATAAAGTTATATATTTCTTGATTACTAGAACTTTAAGCTATTTCAATCAATGTTTTAAAGCTAATTTCTTGCTTCTAAAAGGAATTTAAGAGTGTTTGTCTTCTCATAGTACCCCAGGAGGGAAAATATTTTAAGCAAATGAAAATGTGTGTGTGGGTGTAGGGTGTGAATGTGTGTACAAATAAAGATGAAATCTTAGACCTTGGTTTGTGAAGTGCTTGTTGTTTTTATTGGCCTGCAGGTATGATGGAAAGTTTTCTAACAGCTGCTGTAGAAGTAAGGTCCTGGCTGTCTGTGGCACCTTTTCCCCACATCTTTCATGAACACTTCTTGCAGTCAGGAAGACTATACTTGGTGCTCCAGTAGATGCTTTCTAGCCCTAAACACCAATATTTTGAAAAGTGAAGTGATTTTTACTTCAAGGAAAAAGCCTAAATTGAAATAAACTAAGCCTAAATTAAAAATTGAAGCCTAAGTTAAAATAAGTTGGATAATGGGATGATATGTGCACGGTGTACCTGGGTAACAAAACCTTTCTACAATAAAGGACCAACAGCTAATCTGGTTTGCATCAGAGGCCTCAGACACAAATACAGAGAAAGGGGATGTGTTGCATTTTTTGGATGTCCAAGGCCAGAGATCTTTCAATTATCAAATCTCTTAAAAGTCTTTCTTTGGAGAATGTTTCAGTTACCTGAGCTGAGTAAAATGTGTCTGTGGAAGTCCATGATGTAACTATTTCCATGAGCATTTGCAAACTGTGGTGTCTAACTGAATAGTCGGGCTTTTGGAGAAGTAACTGGTGATGAAATTCTGCTGAAGTTTGATTATTTTTTTGCTAAATGACATTTTTTTTTTGCATAGTTAAGCAGTTCTTATTAGTCTGGTTTAGAGAACATAGCAAGCAGCAATTAAAAAGATAAAATTATTCCATTTTTCTGGGAAGTAGGTATCAGATCCCAGTATCTTACACCTACTTAGGTATGATGCTTTATACAAGCAAAAAAGTTTAAATACAAACATGGCAGTCTCTATGCTGTAAGTAGCCCCACTAGCATATATAATTTTGGATCAAAATCAACACTTGATATTAGCAATTCCTAATGCTAATCCTTTGGGTTTATGTCTATTATAATTCAGTGGAAATTTTATTGGCAACAGAATGTGGGTAGTCCTGAGTTTTGAACATAACTTCACCAAATGCTTTAATCAATATCCCAATACTAGTTTTCAGTTAAATGTCACAGAATTGGTGTTTATTCCAATACCATGTATTGGTATTTACCTTTAATGAATACAACTTAATTTCTCAGAGAAATTGGTAAAGAAGTAATAATTGATAGATTGGTGATCAATAAGACTGCATGTGGAATTGGAAGTGGATTTTATGGATAAAAGGGGAAAGAGTGAGCAATTTTCTCCTTAAATGTGATGCAAAATCAGATGCTGCAGATCATTATGAGTGATTATTGGCTTTTCTGAGCTGTTGTCTTTAAAAGTCTAAGAGTTTAAAATTGTATTTAAATGGGTTATTGATATCAGGAAGTGCAAATATAGCTTGTGGACTTTGTGACACATCCAAAATAATGTTTTCCTTGCTACATCTCTAATGTATTTTACTGTACAGTCTTCTGCACTGTTCTAATTAGATTCTTAAGGTAAGTAAAGCATGTATACTTATTGCAATGATGTACCAAAATTGGAGCTGGTGTATTATAAAAAATTTCATGTTACATTTTCATCTTAAATCAATGTTGAATTTGTATTTTTAGACGGGGAAGGCTAATATACCAGCCTATGGATACAGTAATCATTAATGTAGTCCTTAAATTGTAAATAAAAGGAAATATTTTCCCTTTCCCCTCCCCATTTTTTAGTGATTCCCAAAGCAGAGGATCTGTGTTTTCACAAAGAAGTGCTGTAAATGAATGGTGTGATGTATTCAAAGAACAAAACACTCTTTTCATTGCAAACAAGTTGGGTTTTTTTATTTCGTAACTCTATTTGAACTGCCAGAAAAGGAATATTATAAAACACACACACAAAAAAATGGTACACATCTCAGTCATCTATTTATTTTCTTTTCCTGTTTTTCATCAGAGTAATATATGCAGCAAAGGCCAAAACCAGTTTGACTGGGGTACCTGCAGTTACCTGTTTAATCTGCAGTTAGAATTTGAATAGAAACATAATTGTTTTCCAAGTATCTCTAAATTTCTCCTTCAGAACATCTAGCAGTGTCTACAAACTTGTAAAGGAGTTATTGATCTGTCATTTTAAAAATTTAAATCTGATTTGGAACTCCTGAGTCCAGTATATGTACATTTCTCAATTTATGTGAAAAAGGAAGTGCTTCCTTTTTCAATGGAAGTACAGTCTGCTCTTGCAGGAAGACAGCACGCAGAGAGCCTCCTCACCAGGGCCGGTGCAGGGGCAGCACTGGTCCCTTCTCTCTGGTGACCAGTGATCCAAGGGATGGCATGGAGTAGTGTCAGGGAAGGTTTAGGTTGCACATTAGGAAAAGGTTCTGTGATTCTACAATAATTTCATTACCAGGAAATTTTAATTGTGTTCGAAATTGTGCTAACATTCCAAAAAATGTAATAAATATTTTGTTCCCTTAAAATATTATTTAAAAAAATTCTTTAAACAAATCACAAAGGCTGACATGAAACTGAGACAAAAAATCTGCATAAAGAATGTGCTCTAGTTTCCAACAGAAATTCATAAGTGGAGGAAAAAGACAGACCCACTGCTGAGGCTGTATAAAATATCTGCAGTACTGTCAAACATATTTATCTTCCATGAAATGGAAGACTTGCAGCACTTAATAAGTAGTAGTCCAATCATAACTCCAGTGATCAAAATCCTTTTGATTTAAATAGAGCTTGTTATGTGTGGAAAGTTTATTAAGTGCATATGTGACCATGAAATTCTGATTACAGTGACCTAAACATGTGGAACATGTGCAAGTTCTGCTACCCTTAGCTGTTAATGTGGTGTTATAGAATTCATTTTTTACACTAACTGGATACATCCAGTAATGATCACTGGGTAGTAATTGGAACTATTATGATGATAATGTGTTAGGGCCACTGTGGAGGGAAAATGCTGTCTCGTGTGGTTTGATATATTTGTTTTTTGGACACTTTAATAAGCAGTCTGGTTCTGGTTCTTTTTCAGATCTTTATTTGATTCACTGGCCTGATGCACAAGTTCCAGGTAAAAGCAATCGAGAGGTCCGAGCTGAAACCTGGGGAGCGATGGAAGAGCTCTATGAGAAAGGTGATACAAAGCCTCTCTTAGAAGAAAGAATCATTGTGTGCTTTGGGATTGGGAAACTCATAGTGAGAGATGTTCAAAAACTTAACTTGAGCTGGATGCTCCTATTTCAGTGGAATTAAGTTTTGAAAAGATCTTTGAAAATTGCAGCATTAGCAATTTGGTCCTGCTTGTAAACAGTATGTTGTCAGATTTTGTCCATGAGATTAATAATGGTGTGCATACTTTCTTGAGGAAATCTACTGATTCATTGAGATCTCTATGCCACGACAGAACACCGCTGAACACTACAGAACATCTTTGTAGTAACGTCCTCTTTAAATATAAATCATGCCAAGTTTTGTCTTCTTTAGATTTTTTTAATAATTGTATTATGCCATTTTCCAAGTTATCATATGTTGTGGTATTTTATAACTGCATTTGTGTCTTAAAAGTTAACAAAATAAAAAGGCTAGATGGGGAACAAATACTCAACTGCAGATTCTTTGGTACTAACTTTTGGAAAGAATTTTCAAAGAACAGAGCTACTCTCTCAAGTTCAGGTAACTCACTTTGATTTTCAGTGCACAGCAAACTTCAGTTTATGTTCATAGCTGTAGGAAGAGTAGACTGTAGATTTAAGAGGAGGATTTTGCTTCTGAACTATGCAGAATTATTAGAAATTACGTGAGAGAAGATCCTGTCATGCCATTCTTGAGCCGTGTGGATCACCCTGTTTACAGCTTCAGAGAAGTTCCACAAGTGGGGAGAAGACTTCTTGCATAAAGTGATCTACCCACTGACCCAGAGCTACTGAAATAGTGATTGTAGCAGGGGAGTTGTGCAAAGGCTGTGTGTCACTACCAGCTTTACCAGAGCCTCTTACACTTCAATCCTTTGTTTACTTTTGCTGTGCCTCTGCAAACACAGAAGTAAATTATCTCTGATACAACTTTTATTGAGCATAAGGGAAGTTGCTAAAAGTGTTTTCTGCCATGTAAGACGTTACAACATTCAGTTTTTAAAGAAGTGCTTCACTGACCTAGTGTTTCAAAGCATGAATAACACTTAGTTCCAAAGATGGATTATTCCACAATGCATTTCTGCTGTGAAGGTTTTTTTCTGAGTATTTAAGCTACTGCATGCCATTTGTGCCTAGATATGCCATCCTAATTTGCTGCAAACAGGTTGTATTTTCCACATTCCATAATTATTCCTATCCTATGGGATTTATTCTGCTTTTGTGTCCGTCTTTGTGATCTTTTCTGTCTTACAGGATCTTTCTTTCTCTGTATCTTCCTAATGGAAAAAACTGTGAGCAATTCAGTGGTCTTTTAATAAGTCACTGGAAATATTATTGCTGTTCTCACAAACAGAGGGGAATATTGCTTTTCATCTTTGTCCCAATGCATGATATCTCTTTAAAGACATCTCATGCTAGATTTATTTTTCCTGTGGTTGCATTTCTTCAATGTTTTTTTCAATTTCCATGTTGCTACTCTCAATCTTTTTCTGAATTTAAGCATCCTGTAGACTCATGATTCATTTAGCTGAGGATAATTTTTCCAGCTCTGGTTGTTGAAGTTACCTCAGATCATTTACAGGGGAAGGAAAATTTAATGGTCTGGTTGAGTCAAGTGCCTTAGAGCCTTAACTTACACACTTTTCCGTTAGGGGATACAGACTCTGGATGTCCTGACCATAACTATGTGTTCCTGAAATGACACGCAGATGTTAACCACTCTGGAGTTGGAAATGCAATGATTCCTGAGCAAAATGTTAAATAATTTGTTTGCATGGTTAACCACTAGATTTTCCACTGAAGATTCAACACTTGCTGCATACCTTTGTGACTTGCTATGTGTTATGTGAGCAACATGGTAGCCTTGGTTTGAATTGAATATAGGATTTGGTTAAAATCATTACTTGAGGAAAATAATAAAATCTTCAGTGATTAGGGGAAGAAATTACAAGTTCTGTGAACAAGGGAGTTCTTTGTCTTCTCTGAACTTGACATTAGTTCAGGTAGTCATTGGTTTGTTTTTTGGAATTCTGTTACTTTTTTGTTTTTTGGAAATGTTTATTCTGAAAAAAATATTGTGAACTAAATGCTTCACGTTCAAAGATTGACATTTAAAACAAATAATTTGCTTCTGCAGTCAATTCAAAAAGTTACTATTGAAATTATTCAGTTTGGTAGTGGGTTTAGTAGCTAGCTGTGTCCATCCTGAAAAGCATCTGGAAATGTAGAGACAATAACCACTGTCCTCTGTAGAAAGCAAATTGCTGTTGAGAAACTATCTGCAAGAGTCATGCAAGATGGTTAAAAGATGTCAGTATTGACCTAAGTCTTTGATCTGGCTGAAGTTACCAGAAATTTCTCTATTCACTTCTCTGTATTCACAGATCGTTTGAATGCAGGTGTTTGTAAAACTCATCCTTCAATTTAAGTCCAGGTTAGTATTTATTCTGCAAAATTCCACCTACTTGGGGCAGGAAACATTATTTTAAAGTAATGTAAAGTGTTAATTATCTATTATTATTAGCAATTACACTAGAAGGAGAGTAAATAAACTGTTAGTACTCAAGACTGTAAAAGTCTTTAATTTTTTTTTAAGATTATATTAACTTTTAGATTGGTCACATTGGTCAAAAGTTGACACAAGCAAAATACCAACTCCATCTATATACATAGCTCTGAGAGTTTGTTTTATTTTAAGTTATATCTACAAAGATTGATTCAGGTTCATCTGAAAGCCCACACAGAACTGCTGGGACACAGGGCTGCCATAGCACAACTTGCAGGGCTCTGGCCTCAAATGTCTTCCCACCCAGCTACCTGAGGAGAGACAGAGTTTCTGGGTCTCTGTCCAGTCCAGGTCAGTGTGCACTAATTTATAAGATTATGTCCCCAGATAATGTAAACTTTGTGCAACAAATTTAAAAAAATTGAATATTTGTCAGAATTATTAAAATAAATATTTCAGGAAGCAGAAAACTTGCATAAAGAATTAAACAAAACTCATACTATATTGAGTCTTTCATAAACTCCCAAGTACCTCTGGCTATAGAGGATTTATTGTTGCAGGCTTATTGCTATTTGAAGGCAGCAGGTGCCAATGAACTTGGTGTGGAATTGGTAGATGTTCTTTCATTGAGATGTGTGGACATCCTTAAGTTTACTGTTTCTTGATCTGTAGCTGCTTTGTAATGCTTCTTATATGTACTGCTAATGCAGGTTTGGAGCTGAGCTATAACATCAGAATATTATCATAAATAGAAAGTAGTAGTTTCAAGTGATGAGAGAGCTTTTGCTATCACTGAAAAATCCCCTCTCTGGTTTACCACTGTTCTTGTATTTCATCAAAAGGGATTTGAGGTTAGCATTTTGTGAAAGACTCTTTTGTCCTGATATGATGTGAACTGGAATTATGAATGATTTAAAATGAGAATCTGAGTAGTTTTGGGGATCTGGTTACCCTCTCCAGTTGATTGTTCACCATACTGAAGTTTTGGGCTGCACTGCTTGGATGAAATGTGCTTTGGAAACTAAATGGAATGTGGTTACTACCCCATGGCTGGAGTCTCAGGAGCACTTGAAAGAAGGTTTCATGTTTTAGCACTCTCCCCTGGGCTTGAATCCACTGTTTAACTGCCTGAGGCAACTGAGCAGCTATCTCAAGATCGCACTTCAGCTTAAAAACAATTTCCCAGAATCCTCAGGGGTACCATGACGGATGTGAGAGCATGCCCAAAAACACTCCTAGGGATTCTAAAGCCAGTGTTGTCTTTTACTGTAACAGTGTGACATGCTACATTAATTATCTCTGTTAAAATAACACACCCCAGAAATTTCGCCTTCTGCAGGTGTTTTAATCTCTCTGAATTGCATCTGGAACATGGTCCTGTGTCTTTCTAGTTTGCCCTTGAGCAGAGAGTCTTTGGCTAAACATACTCATCTTTTCTCCTGGCTAAATCCTTCAGTAGAAGGATTCTCCTTTCTTAAAGTCCATTAAATGTTCTACCAGCATCTTTAACCTGAAATTTATATAGTTATACCTTCTATCTTCTCTTTACTCCAAAGGAAAGATTATACTTTAGTTTGTTTCTGTAGTATTCCTATTGTATAGACAGAGCCAAGTCATTAAATTTGCTGGTTTCCATTAATATCTTTCCAGGGTAAAATGTGATAGAATTCTGGTCAGCAAAGGTGGATAGATATTTATGGCGGTATCCAAACCTATAGCAGTAGTATCATTCCATACCATGAATCAAACAGACAAATTGTATGTACATTTCCCCAAATCATACAGAAAGTATTAGAATGCTTATTTCTCACAGTGATGAATTACAACACTGCTTTATTCATGAGACCTTCATGTGCTGATTAAGAAAGAATTCAGTGCAGAGTTTTCTGTTTTGTCTTACAGTCTGGTGTCTTCCGTATGTCTTCAGACCCTGGGATTTGCATGCATTTAGGCCTGACCTTGCTTCCAGAGGGAATTGTGCCAGGTCTTACAGTAACTCAGTGGCTTGGGGATCAGAATTCTGCACCTGGTCTTGGTATTCAGCTCCAGTGATCAGAAGACTTTTTTAATGAATGACCTCCTGAGGAGCTTCTACTGATCAGCAATTGCAACTTCTTATTTTGAGAGTTAAGAACAAGTGAATGGCAAAGGAGAATTATGTTCTTTACTGGTTTTAGAATTTCAGTAGGTACCCTGAAAGTATAAAATAAAGTATTTGGAATGGAATTTAGCACAGTGGTTACCTGTGCTAAGAACTGCTGTTAAAAAATCCTGTGTGATTTCTGATAGACCAAACTGATAGCTCTCTATCAGAAAATATCTTGTTACTAAACTGACTTCTGCTAGCTCAGGAAAACATACTTTTAATAATTAGTTTATTTAAATGCTGTTAATTTTTTTTTTATTATTGTTATCTTCTCTGACTTGCTAGTCTGCTCCAGTTTGATTGGAGTTGTTTCGCAGGAGCCAGACGACTCAGGTCACAGTCAGAGTGAAGAAGACTCTGTACTGCAGTGCTGAGAGGTAGAGAATTCTAGACCTGTGTCTTTGTTCAATAGCCTACATTTGTGTTTTCCTTTAAAGAGTTATGGGATAAACAGTGCTGAGGGAGAAGGGAGGAAAAAAATTCTAAAACTTGGTCAGTGAGACATTTGTACATAATAACTGGTTATTTCTGTTGTAACAGCTGAAATCAACTAGAATACTTGTAATATCAAGGCTATGGTTTAAATTTTTGTGGTCTCAGAATTGTCCTTCTGTGGAATTATCTTCTCCCGTACCTCAGAACAGAGGCCAGGCTGCCTACAGAATCCATTCCAAGATACATACATTGAGTCATATATTCCCTTGAGAGCTGCACCATTCCTCTATAGGCATTTGTTGGCTGGCAGATGAAAGCAGGGTGGCAAACTGCTGTGACATGGGCAATAGTCACTGTCTGTGCTCACTGGTAATTGGGCTGTTCATAGCAAAGTGGCCCTTTCCATAAGCAGTGTCTTTGATGACCTTGATTTTGGCATTGTGGCTAGCCCATCATCTCAGCAAGCTTTTCATACACACATGCACATGATTACTTCCCCCTCTATCTAAAAATTCTGGGAAGAATGAGGGCTTCCAGCCAGGGCTTTTGCCTGAAGTTGGCAAGAGTTATACTGTGGTGGTCGCTGTGGGTTCAGAGCCCACTAGAACTCACTGCCATTTTACTAAAATTGTTTGCTTATCTTTTTAATGTTTAGCAGTGCAGCTTATGCTGACATGAAGTACTCTTACTTGCCTTGGAAATTCCTTGATGTGTCTTGTTATGATTATATGTGTGATTTGTAGAGAGACTCATAAAGTAACAGAAATTGTTTAGCCCAGTAATTAAAGCCATGTAAACTTTGTTCTTGGAAAAAAGTTGGGTTTTTTTAATTCCAAGTGAGGGAAGATACCTTATCAATCTTAATATTCTTACCATCTTCATTGTTAGGCATAGACCAGTTCAGTAACCATTTTCTGTCTGTTCTTAAAAATAGGAGGGAAAAAGGTTCAGTGAACCAAATACAGTTTTTGTGCAGGTGGCACAAATTTCTAGCACATGCTTTGCTAGGTGACGTAGTCTCCTTTAAGTCTATATGATGAACAGCTGACAGTTCAAACTGTTGTGTCACAGCTTCACAAAACGTTTACCTCAAGAGTATTTGTGGTGGTAGAAGTCATATGTGAATGTGTGTTCATAAGTTGCACTGAAGTTCTAATAAGCAAAAGCATCATAAGTTTTTTGCCTAGAAACAGTTGTTTTTCATGTTGATAATATTCTACCTGCGTAGATGAAAATGTCTTGTGGGTTGTTATTACGCAAAGCACAGTTCAGAGATGAGTTTTCAACCAGAGGTGCTCGCAGATTGGTGAGGATTTTGGTTTTGCACCACACCCTCTTCATCAGATAAGGCAGCAGTAAAGACATGGAAAGAAGTTGTTACACATATTTATGTTAAAGATTGTAAAGAAACCTTCATCATTTTAGTATCTTATTTAAAAATAAGAAATTACCATAGAAAAAGTTTTTTGGTGCAGATGTAAAAGTGAGAATGAATCTAAACTTGCATTAATGTCTGTGCTCATTTGTTTTGCTCATTTTTCTTTCTTAATGTGAAGGATTTAATGGGTAATTCTAAGTGTAAAAATAAACCTTCAGGAGACTTTGTTTCATGACTTATTGTAGTGCATGGTTTATGCTTTTTCTGTTAGCAAGTGAATCCTTTTTGTCAAAACTGTAAATAAGCAAGCTAAGCAAAAAGACTTGAAGTAGATGTTCAGAGTTGTGTACCCATACGGATGTGCTGAGAGATCCCAGTGTGAATACAGGAACTCTTGTGAAAAAGGCAGTGCTGAAATATCTTTCAAAGGGAAGTCCTTGTACAAAATAACTTTTTTTCCTCAATAAATAATGTACATGATTTCTGGAAAAGGCATAATTTACCTATTTTGCATATGTTGAAGTAAAGCCTTAGATTCCTAACTGTTTTAAATCAGTATTGATTTATTAACATCAGTTAGGTTGCTGTTATTCATACCACTTGGGGATCATTATCTTCTCTGATACGGAAGTCCAAAAAGTGTTCCAGTTCAGGAACCTGTGCCATCATAGTTATAGGGGGAGCAAACTATTTATAATCTTACCTATGTCCTGCCTGTATTACCCCTAAAGTGCTACTTTTAGGGGTACATATTCTGTTAGCTGAGTTGCTGATAATCTTGATCACATTTTCACATCACAGTGTGTGGTAGCATTATTGAAATAAGGTATGGTGGGATTGATTTTGTCCCATGTGTAGTAGATTGGGTTTTTTAATCTGGTCTGGTTTGTAATGTCAACTGTAAGGATGAAAAATATGTCAACATAACTAAAATAACATTGCATTGAAGTAGTTAGAGTGAGCAGCCAGGGTGAGAGACAATGTGCATTAAGCCAGTACCATGCTGCATTATGCTGTTCCGTTAGCCATTTAACAGTTGTGGAAACTGACTGCTTGTAATGAGTTTTCAGTCAGGAAGTTAACAATTGGACTTCTACTCATGCCTGCTCTCCTGTTGTCCTCACGGTTTATGATGGTTCACAGGTGACGTGTAGCAGGAGTAATGGTCACAGAATTGCAGACAGGCACCTGTACTGTGGCAGTGAGTAGGCTAAAAAGAAATCCTTTGGAGGAGGAAGTATGATTTGTGTATTTTTGCAGTTTTGCCACAGTCTCCCTGTGTGTCTCAGAGAAGGGCACTTAACCTTCTGGTGTCTGTGTGTTTTAGCCAGTGCTGTGGGAACACGTGTTATTTCACAGGTTTAGAAGTTAATCCTTCATTGATTCTGTCTAAGAGTAGTCTGCTTTTTTATCAAGGCTTCAGCTTTCAGTCTGCATGTGGGGCACTCTCAGCCTACAGCTTTGATTTAGCAAGTTATGCTGAAATCAACTCTTCTTGTACGGTTTCTATGAGTAGTGCAATTTACACCCAGCATGCATATCAGAGAGAATGTGGACCTTTCCAACCTGTGCAACCTTCGTTAATAAAAATACACTGACTGCAGTTGACCTCTTGTGAAAAGTAGATCCATTTGTGTTTTTATTCTGTGGCCTGAATAGGAGATATAACAGAATGGGCACTGTTCACTCGACGTGGGAATTCTCCCTTGCTCTGACTCATGTAGAGCAGCAGGGAGGGGGAGGAAAATGGGCTCCACAAACCCAGCATCCAGTTTTGTAATTTACAAAATCTTTTTCATCTGAACTTTGTATGTTTAATATTCCGGAGGGAATTTAGAAGTTTGATAAAAGTCGTTAGTAGTGCTGGAGAAAGATAAGGCTCACTATTGTACTAAAACAGTGTTGTGGTGCCAAGACAGAGTATTTATGCTTTTCTGTTGCAAGACTAACAGTGCCCATCAAAATTTGTATAATTTGGTATTATACAGAGTAAAGATAAAAAAACCCAACTGTTCTCTAAGTTGCAATACAAAAGACTTTAAGCTTTATACTCAACTATATTGCAAACCAGTCCATTAGCATGATGTAGAGCTTCAGAGCAGCTGGGAGAAATACAGTGTGGTGAAGTTACCAATGTGGTGGGGGCCAAGATTCTTTTGTGTAGAACAGGAAAGATCCTTACTTTTTCCCCACATTATAATCAACTCTTATTTTGCCATATGTTTTTTGGTGTGTCTTGCAGAGTTTCGTGATAGGCTTTCAAAGCTGGATGAAATTTTCTGTTCTAGCATTGTGGTCAGTCAGTTTTTAGCATGCATAAAAGAACCAGTGTTCCTATGTTTTTCTTTCAGCCTGTGAAGTCAGAGTCGCAAGGAATAGAACAAAGCCTCAGAAGATATAACAGGAGTCTTTTGGAGCTAATGGGGAATTGCAAACTCTTTGTTTATTGCACCTGGCACTTTCTCTAAAAAAAAAATCTGCTTCATAGGGGCCAGACCAACCATTTCCTCAAGCAGATAAGGAGGATGCTTTCTCTCCCCGAGTCAAAGCTCTGTGAGTTTATAAATATGACAGTAAAAATGTATATTTCAAGGGTACTTTCTAGAGAGATTATAGCTAATATATTGCAAACTTTTATCTCAGGAAACCTGAACTTCTGGACTCGTTAAAATGGTTAAGTTAAAAAGACGTATGGACTTTAAAACCACCTGAAATCACATCTTAACAACATGTATTGTGCCTGAATTGTCTGAAATAAGATTTTTAAGCATTCTAAAAAAAAAAAAAAAAAAGCCTGCCCCCATTTTCAAAAGCATCCTGGTGTTTTAGAGACCTGTGGCAGGAACTCTGGGGAATTTACCTCTTGGTCCTCCACGAGACAGGAAATATAAGGAAATGTGTCCCCTGCATCTCCCAGGTTGTTTAAAGGCAATAAGTCAGGACCATTTTCCACAAGTTTCTCAATATACAGGTTTTTTTTATTTCTACTGTTGATATGATTTCATGGATCTTGTTTGATAGACATAATGACAATCTGTCAGATAAGGCCCAGGAGCTAACAGACCTTCTGTTTCTTATCCATCTTTTCTTAAATCTTCATTCCTAGGAATTAATCCAGAAGATGTAAATGTAGAAATAAATCTGTATAATCTTCTTCTTAAAGGCAGTCTTTCTGAGATTTGGACAATGTAAAGCAACTGTGTTAATCTTCCATCAGGCAAATGGAAGCAATTCTCTGGAGTAGAATCCATTGACTGATTGTTCAAATTTAAGCTCTATTTTCCAGTGTTTTGAATTCATGTTTCCACCATGCATTGAAATAAGATTTTTTAAATACAGTTAGACTGTGCAATTGTTTTATTATTTTTGTATTTTATATTGTAATTTAATGCAAAAGTCAAAACACTTTGTCATCTATTAAACTGTAACTAACACCAAAGCAGTGGAGTTGAAATGAAGGGTTCTAACTTCACCCAGACCAAGTATGTGTATTTAATGGAAGTGAAATGTTTTAAGTGTATTCCCCTTAAAGAAAATTTCCCTTAAGAAAATATTGGTTCTGTGAAAACATCGAAATTCTAATTATTTCTCTGTTTTCTGGGAAAATGTTTACTTTCTTGGCAGTTTTGAATGAAGCTTTCTCTGTGGGACATCACTCTAAACACATGAATGCTGTGATACTGATTTTAGCAGGAATGGCTGAGATGACTTTTAATGCAAAATGTAACTGACCTGAAATTTCTTGATGGGAAATCTAACATGATGGAACAGACTTCAAAGTCTCCTGTGAGAAATATGCTAGAAGCAAAACATCTTAGAGTAGACTGTAGGGGGAAAAAATGGGAGCTTTTTGTGGAAATGTACTATTTCATGTCTGTCACTGAATTTTGTTTTATTTTAACCTGAAATGAAACCTTTATTTTTCAAGGGCAATAATGGCATGTTTTTTGCAACTCCTTAGCTTTCAACAATAGTGTATAATATTTTGGTTCACCATTGTGTTAAAGCCACGTTTTTCTGACTGCTGTGGCATAATGATTTATTAGTGTTAACACTCCAGGGTTGTTTGTCAAAAGCTCAGCTTTTGCTCCTTCTGGCAGATTACATACAAATTATGTAAATCACTATAGTGCAGGTTTTAACCTAATTATGTTATACATCTTGAACAATGATAATTTCTGTAAAGGAAAGATGTCTGGCATTTTAGTTGTTACTATATTTTTTGTTCTTTTGGAATCCCACGAAAGAAGCCACATTAAAAAGAGATAGTATGTGTGCAGGTTTTTTACTGCAGTTTATGCTTTAACTTATGCTGCTAAAATATGTGAAAGCTGATTTTATTTTTTTTAGGACTTTAACAATCTGTTTGTACGAATTAGCAGTAAACTGTAACTTCACTTACAGAATTTCACAGAGGATTAGAAAAATGTGATTTCTTTTTTTGTATATAGATACACACATCTATGCATTTTATAGAATTGGACTGCTCAGATAAATACTGGATTAACAACAGTGATCAGACTTCTGTGTTTGCACACAGACTTTCCATCTGTAGTGTCACCAACTGAAGTGCAGCTCAAGTCAATCCAGACAATCAGTTCACGTATTGAAGAAATTAGTCTGAGCCATGGTCCACAGAGTGCACAAGGAGCCTAAGGACACCTCTCCTAGCCTAGCCCCAGCAGCCTTCCTTGCCAGCTGTGCTTAGCAAAGCAGAAGGACCAAACTATCCCAGATGAGTCAGGACTGAGGGGTGGTGGGAGGCCAAGACTGGGAGTTGGCCTTTATCATATCTGAGGTTTGAAGGAAGACATCTGATTTCTGACCTGTCAGCTCTTCATTTGTACACATGCATGCACACTTGAGATTTATTAAAAAAATAGCCTTCATATCACCTAGGTCCCATTTGACTTCATCTAGTTGTGAGGAACTGAGAAATCTAGCTACAGGTTTTAGCTTCATGGTTCTTGCTAGATACTGCTCATTAAATTGAAGATTTTACACTGAGTTTCACGTAACATCTTGTAATGATCTAACAGAAAATAGGCAGTGTGACATAGTTTATTTGGGCTGCAAGTCCTTGGGTTGTATTGCTCACACCTTATTAGTCTTCAGCAAATGTTCCACTTTCCTTTAGTTTTGGCAAGCTGCTTGGAACACCATTTCCTTCTTTTCATTCTGGTGGAGTTCAATTGTTCTTTGCTTATACTACACTAGCCTTTCCCAGAATTTAGCCTGGCGTTTTTATACACTGGGGAGTTTCCAGTGTGTTTAGATTATAAAATGATTTCCTAATGTGACTGTGACAGAACCATGCTTTCAGATAACACTGTCAAACTAGATTTCAGTGCTGTTTTTCTGTGTTTCTTTGCGGTATTTTGCTCTAGAGAAATGATGTGAAAAATAATTTTGTCTCTTGAAAGTGATATTTTTCAAATCATCCATCCAAGTAGTTAGGATTGTCCCAAAACATTTTCTTGTTCTGTTTTTCTTTAGGTTTGTGTAAATCAATTGGCGTAAGCAATTTTCTTATCAGCCATCTTGAGCAACTAAAGGAGGACTGTGTGATTACTCCACATGTTAATCAGGTGAGTGGATACATGTATTTAAAGTACATGGGTTTGGGTTTTTACTTTGGTTTTTTTGATTAGCAACCTCCTCCCCACTCCTATGCATGAAAGGCTCCACCCAAACTATTTCCTTAGTCATACAATTTCTTTTTTCATTTCTATTTGCGTAGTGAAAACCATTTAGGAAGATGACCCGAAGGGTAGGGAAGTCCTTCCTCATATTTCTCCCACCCAGTTTCTCCCAGTCTACTTGTTTGAGTCTGGCTACAAGACACAAACAAATGGTCCCTGTGACAGTTTTTTGATGATAACCAGAGTAGACATAAAATTCAAGAATCACAGAACATTTAGCATCTTCAGAGTGCACCAGTTTTTGGAAAGCCTGTGTCCAAATATTTTTGTACTTCCTGTAAGCAACACTGAAAGCCTCAGTTAATTGCATATCCATGTAAGGGTGCCCTTCCCTTGCTCCCCCCTCATTTCCTATTTCACATAAATGCAGTGAACTCACATTTAGGCAGGTGCTGTGACAGCCCTGGCAGATTTTTTTTTGCTGCCCTAGGCAGATCTAGGATGGCCACCTCCGTGCTGGCAGGCTGCCAGGACACTCGACAAATGTTCCCTTGTTGCAGGTTTCTGCCTACAGCTGTGCTGGAAGTTCATGCTCCCATTCCTTCCACCTCCTGCCAGAGAAAGTGTGTGTATGCTGACAGGGATGTGGGAACTGGAATGGATGGAGTGCAGGCACATGCTTTTCCCCTTGGTACAGGTGGCCAGGATTTCTGGCAGCTGTTTATGGTTTAATGTCATTAACAGCCATAAAAGTGTTGCTCAAAGTGTGACTGTCAGAAGCAAATAACTCTGATTTTAGCTGTCCACTATTCTAAAGGTTACTAAAGGACAATTAATGATAAATTAGCATAAAACCGTATAAAATATTTAAATTCAGTTATTCAAAACAAACCATTGAAAAATATGCTAAAGTGGACATGTTGATGACTGTTTAATAAATGGTGAATTTACCAAGGTTCAAGAAATACACCTCTACAAAGTGAGGTGGCATGAACTAGAGCTTGGCATGAATTCTTACGGCCTGTTAAATAATAGTAGCTTTTCAGTGTTCTACTAAATCACTGCAAGGAAAAAAATAGTGATTTTGTTTTGAAATTTCCTCTTACCCACAGTGTCAAAATGTTACCAGTCTTACTTTTTCAGTGGTGTTCATGGAGACAAGCTGCTTCTTGGTGCTGTTTGACAAAAATCTTTTTCTGAGGCTAAAAAAGAGGAGACAAGAGGTTGAGGTGGTAGTGGTGGTGCTGAGGGGTAGGAGAGGGCCCCTGCTAGTCATTTCTTTGAGGTGCTACACAGCATAATTCTGAATTGAAAGCAAAAACCAACAATGAATTACCCATACCATTGCCAAGTGCTCCACCTTAAACAGTTTTGTTATAGCAGTAATTTATACATTTTTAGAGTTAAAGGAATTTTATAAATCATACTTCAGCTAATCCTCAAAAAAGTATGTATTCTGTTTCTTGCCTAGTGATGGTAAAATCACTTAAGTACCATCAAATAAATAATGAACTTCTAAATTCAAATTAGGACTGGAAATGCTGTACTGAGTTCTTTACTTCACCATCCACAATTTATAATACAGGGGTTTTTTTACTACATTTATGCATAAAATAGTGTACTGTTTTAATGGACTTACTAAATATAAAACATTTGCAAATAGTCATTGTGTACAAAGTCTAAATATTGAAGAAACAAGTGGAGGAAAAATACTTCCCTTTTAGAATTCAGGGTGTTCTTACAATTACAACAGTCCCCTTGTGATGCTAAAATTGAAAGTTGTCTTTTTTCTGTGAAGAGGAGAAAGTAGGAAGGCAGGAGAACTAAGCAATACTTCTGTTTTACAAACCAAGTTTTAAGTACTGCCTTTCTTCTCAGTTCCTGGGGAAAAACCAGTATCATCATGTCTTTTAAAGCAGTCGGAAAGGGCTGTCTTTTCAAGAATATGGTATTGCTAAGTTATTTATTAATAAGCAAGCATCTTTTAAATTTTTAATATACTATTAAAAGTCCTGGTAAACACTGTAAAATGGTGGTACTTTACTCTAGCATCATGTAGAGTGAAACTTACAAACTAGAAGTTCCAGGTTTGTGTGCCAGGGTTTTGTAATTGACTTGGCAGTAGGAAGTTTGGATTTATGCTCAAAGAAATCTTTGAAGTCTCTCTGAAGGCTCATAGCCCTGTCACTCATTACAAAAAAAATATTTTATGAGTGTTTAATAAATATATATGTTCCATTAACTAAAGTGATGCACTGAACCCAAACATAAACTGTTCCTCTATGAATTCCATGTAGGAATGGTCATCACTATTTTTCCAGTCCTGGAGAAGTGTGAATTACTGTGCAATGACCTCAGAGACACTTGGTTACGTTGTTGATATTGCCATTAATATTGAGCTCTATTGTGTAAATTTGTACAAGGTAGAAATGCGTATGACACATTAGAAAACAACCCCTTTGTACTTAAACTCACCCAAACTATTCCTCTATATAGAAAATATTCATAAGCTTGTATTTCAGTTTCATAAAGAGAAAAAATTGTGAGACAGCATTCCCATTGAGAAAATTACTGAATTCCAGATGTGCAGAAACTTTTATCACATGCAAAGGACCACAGCAGGGTGGGAAGAGTAAGGCCTCTGTGCACCATCACCTGAGGCATGACTTTCTAGGGCCGTGTGTCAGGGTTGTTTTTAGGCTCAACTTTTCCCCATTTGCTGTTGTAAAAGACCAGTGCTTTCGTTGGACGTCCCCTGTGGCTGAGCACGTAGCAGCTGTGAAGTTCTGTAATGTGAACTGCAAACTGGCCTATTAAACAGATGCCAGTTTTTACACACCAATCAATCAGGATAGAGTGCCAGAAAAGATGGAGATCTTCCTCTGCCATCATGTGACAGACAGCCCTCGCCTGAGAAAGGTCTGGTGACGAAAATAGCAAGGGTGGGGCAAGACAGGAAGCAAGAATTGTTATTTTGAGGGGAAGCAAATGTTGACCACTCACCTTATGCCTCTTGTAGCTCAGGATCCTATTGCCTTGCATTCAGATATTGCTAGAACCTTCCAAAATATTCTCATTTAAAAAAAAATAAATTCAAAAGGGCTTGTTTTATTTGATGCTTTTGATTCTTTTAGTAATATATTTAAGAAGAAAAATACTTGCTTCTACCAACACAAAACTGCACGTGTCAAAATTCGAGTCACAAAATTTGGAAGTCTCTAGATTCAGTGAAAGGCACAAAGTGTGAACTTTTCAGGTGGGGAGTAGTTGTTGCTCTGTAACAACCCAGTAATACACCCTGCTTGCTCTTTCATTTCTCCCCTCGTAGTTTTGCGTACATACAATGAGACTATTTCATATCCAGCTCAGGTGCAAACAAGTGAATAACTGTATGACCTAAGCACTGCTCTTACACATCTAAACATGAAATACAAAGGGTACTCAAAGGTCAAGAAACATCAAAGGTTGAAGACATGGATGTCTGCTGCTTGAACCTTGTTCCCGAGTCCACCTAGTAATTTAGATCATAGCAGCTTTAGGCTGACTCAGCCCAGCCTTCCAGGGGCACAGTTTTTTCTTAGCTCATGTTGAATGACTGCCAGCCTATTGTTCCTGACTATTGTTGTCTGTAAAGACAACATGTACTAAAGATGAGAAACAGGAAATGTTCATTTGTCCTCTTTGAGGCAGGAGAAATTTTCCAGATTCCATGTATTGAGGTAAGAGTATTTTTCTTCAAAATGCGTAAGAGTTCAATCCCTGGGACAGTGCTGATGACCAGTCACAAAAATACATCACACGATTTTGTATAAGAAAACACTACTCACTTTCATCTAAATGCAGAGTAATGTATGCTTCTTACAATAAACATACTGTGAAATACTTATTTAAATAACTTAGTAGGGAACACTATAGAGTTTCTTTTCTGGCTTTAGCTACGTGCCAGAATATGTCTCTCCTCTGAGATCATTACTGTCCAATAACTTTTTTCCTTTTGCTCCCAACAACTGTGTCTTTTTAGCTTAGTACTTTTCCTCTTTTAACTGGTTCTTGGCAATTTGTGGTCTTCCTTCCTACAAAGGGTCTCCTTCACATGTCATTCCACAGCATGATTGCTTCCCTGCACAAGCTGATGGTGACACCATACAAAGAGTGCAGCATTTGCCATGTGTAATCCATGCCAGCAGGCTTTGCTTCCAAGGTCAGGTCCTCACCCTAAGCAAACCATTCTGGTTGGTCACTTGCAAACCCAGTCCCTGCTCAGCCCCCTCCCCTCACCTGGGTAATTCAAAGATCATTAGAAAGAATCATTACTAAAGAAATGGGAAGGGACATAGAGTTGGGGAAGAGAAAGTAGCCTCAAAGTACGAATAAAAATGGCCTGATGCTGACTTCCACTGTGCATTTGTACATATTTCTTAAAAACGGAGCAATAGTGAAAGTCCAGCTGCAGGTCAGGCAGGCAACTGCACCTTGTTTCTGAGGGAAACATAAAATACTGTTGTGCCAATTACTGGTAAAATACCCTGATTAATGACAGGTGATTAATACCCTTCATGTATCTTCTAAAACTAATACCTTACATGTACTTGCCAGAAACAATGACTTCATGCATGTTCTATTTTTAAAGCAAGAGAAAAATTATATTCATTTTTTATTGATGTTTTCTACAAAATGTACTCTCAGTGTTTTTACTAAGAGTTCATTTCTATTTATCTAAGGTTGAATACAACCCTTTCCAAAGACCTCAGGAGCTGGTTGATTATTGTAGGAGCAGAGATATTGTTTTTGAAGGCTACTGTCCTTTAGCCAAAGGTGAAGCGCTCACTCATCCTACAGTCATTGAGCTGGCAAAGAAATATGGCAGAACTCCAGCACAGATTTGCATACGCTGGAGCATCCAGGTAATGGAGGGTGGTAACAAAAATATGTCTCCTTTCTCAGGAGAAACATGCAAATGTAATTTGGGGTTTGTGCATCAAACCAGAATTTATGCAGAAGGTTGATACTGTGTGAACTGATGGCTGTACTGGAAATTTAGAATGTAGTACACAAATCATGCCAGTATTTCAAATATTAATTATTTTAAATAATCTGGTTGTAGAGAATAAAAGCCACCAAAAAAGAGACATTTCCAAAGTAAATGTTACAAGCAGTATCCCTCATCATTCCATTTCTGTCATTCAGTACAAAGTATTAAGCAGTGAAATGATGTATTGAGTTGATATACACCATGTATTGTGTTGGAAATCAACACAGTGTATATAACTTCAGTTGCAATTGGCATAGAGAAATGTCAGTGTCCCCCAGAAAATGAAATTAAAACCTCAGAAGATGCGAGAAATTTCTTGTAATGGTTTGAAGATAGATAATTTTCTTAAAATCTACATATTTTAGTGATGAGAAGCATAATTCTTTTCAGAATGGGATTGTCACTATTCCAAAGTCAACAAAGGCAGAACGGATAGAGGAAAACTGCAAGGTAAGATTTGGTTATGCACTCAAGTCTGACTAAGATCCAGGTAAGAGGTTAAGATACATTAAGAGTTTTAATATTTTGTTTCGCCTTCCCATTTTGCTTCCCAGTTTTATACTGGGGTAACTCAGTCAAAATTGGCAAATTATGGTACCATGAAATGACCACAATGTAGGAAAAAACTATAACTCACAAATATCAGAAAAAATCAGGAGAGCTTATCACTCACTGTGTATAAAGAAAAATCCACAAAAGACCTTTTGAAGTTGATTTTTGTAATTAATAGTTCTATTTATTACTTGTCTGGTTGTAGAACATCCTAATCTGATTATGGTTACGTTCTTTTTGTGATAAGCACACAGGTCAAATGGAAGGAGTTTGGATGCTATGCTTTCAGTTTATGAAAGCTTTAAAACTCACTTGGGGATAACTCCAACATAAAGACCTTCCAAGGAAATCACAGTCCTGCAAGAGCTGACTGTTCTCCTACCTTATCCTTGTACTCAATGTGCAGAAAAGCTTCCAGCATGAAGGGGCTGGACAAAGAAAAGTGGGAATGGATGAGGATTGGCAGCGTGATTCCTCCCCCAGACCTTTTTAAAATTTCCTTTTCATGTCAAATAGTTTTAATTCATTACTTGCTTTGTCTCTCCATTTCTCTAATCTGAAAGTGTTCTTTCTTTAGGGTAGGCAAAACCACAACTTACTTCCAAAAATATCATAGGAGTATGAGCTACTCTAGTAAAGCTGAAAGAAACTTTGCAAGAAAACATGAAACTTCTTTCTGCTATTTTTATCCTTCTGTGTGTGGATATGTGGAGATGTGAATCAATATACATGTAATGGGGATTTCTGCTGGTGGCCATGCCTGTTGATACAGCTCTTGCCTTGACTGTTTTTTTCTGACATACATACTGTCTTCTGTGGTACAAGCACGGCTGCTTGTGGTACTGTATTGGGAACCAGATCAGAGAACAAAAGCAGTTTAAAAATCCTTCCTTATACTTTTTCCTTCCCCGATAATATTTTAAACCCAGATTAATTTCACTTTTTACAGAGTTTACTCTATGGCACCACCAATTCATTTCACACAACGGAGGGAATGTGTTACATCCAAACTTAAAACGCTGAAGACTGAGAGAAGAAGGAAGTGGCAACAGTCATTGAGTGTTGTTTTTCTTTCCCTCATGTTTCTGTGTTGGCCTGAGTCTCTACCACTTCTGGTCAAGTTGTAAACCCTCAGTATATAATACATAGGGTTTCTAGTTCTCTGACTGGTCCCTGGTTTGAGCTTAAAAGGCTTGAGAGAGCACTGAGATTTGACTACAAGGATCATTCCAGAAGAGTGGTTGCTGGATAATGCAAGGTGGAAGGAGCTCATTTGGCTACAGCTCAGGCTCCACAGAATCTTTTTATTGAGCACAGAGGAGCTCTGACAAAGAGAACAGAAGCAACTTCCTGATGATGTCTCAATAGGACACCTGCTAAGAAAGCACTGGCACCATCATTCACATTGCAGGTGTGGCCACAGGAGAAGGTAGTGGCTGTAAGAACCTGTGTTTGGAGACAAGTGATTGCGTTCTAGTTTGAGTTAGCACTGAGGCACTGTAGTACTGTTTCTGTATTTAGCTGATTTGTGAGAGTTTTGTCAAAGTAGAGTCATAGAAAAGACAGATACAGTCTTTGGCTTGTTAGCTTTGTGAATGTCCTGATACCTTCTAAAAATTCTCTTTGACTAAAGTTCTGAGAAAGAGAACTGTAATACTCTAAACTGAACATTGGGATGTAAGTGAAATACTGAGCTCATTATTCCAAAGAGATTGCTGTCAGGGTATTCCTATACCTACCTCTGGCATTGACAACATAGAGTGCTGTAAAAAGAAGCTTTGATACTATCCTTGTCTTGGATCCTTGCCTGAGGCCAGAGTGCTACAAAACCATCTTAACAGTCTGCAAATAAAAATGAGTCACTAAGGGAGCAAAAGTCCCAATGGAGACCTGTCAGCTTGATGGAATATTTTTGTATGACAAAATATGAGAATATTCAGAAGGAAAAATACATGAAAATTTGGCCTAGAATTTAAATGAATCTTGGTCAGTTAAACACCAGAATATCAGGTTGTTGATTCTCTCTGTGTTCATGATGTTAACTTATATATGCATTCCCACAGGTGTTTGATTTTACAATCGCAGAAGATGATGTTGAAATTCTGAATGGAATGCATGATGGGAGACATGCTTCCTGGGATCCAAGTTTTATTGTGTGAATCAAGGTTTGAGTTTTTTTTGCTTTCTCAGGGATCAGTGAGTCACACCATGTAATTTAAATTCAGAGAAGGTTACAGTAAGAATCTAATCAAGATAGTGATGTCTGCTAATAATGATCACTGGTTTGAAATCCTTAACACTGGCAACAGACAAAAGATATTTTTGAGGGTAGCACTTTTGTACAGCCTTCAAAGAGATTTTATATTTCCATCTCAAATGCTGTTCCTCAGTTCATTGAGTTGTATTTATACCTCATACCCTGCATGAGGCTGTTTAATTCAAATGAGGAGATACTCTTTGAAAAATGTAGGGCAAAAGTGCTACCTGCTAGTGTGCAAATATAGGTGTTGGGTATGAAATATTTTTTCAAGTACTTTGTTAGAGAGATACAATATAGGAAGAAGAAAAAGCTACATGAAAAAAAGATGTTAATACTATTATAGTAACAGTGTTTATGTTGTACAATATACTGCAAATCTCCATCAAAAATATAATCTCATTGTGGTACACAATATCTGAGCATCACCAAAAAGGTTTTATGCATATCACAGCATTACTATGGCATTGACTTAGAGATTGCTATGCATATTAGTTACTAGCCTGTAGACAAACCAAAGCAGAAATCTTTCCAGACAAGTCCAGGTACAGATAACCTATTTGCAGGGCCAAGAGGTGAGCAGCAAGTTCCAAGAGCTAAAAAGACATCTTTGTTATTACTTACTGGAAATTGGGATGAGTTTTTTGTAGCTTTTTGTGAGAATTAGTTTAGCTTTCATTTTAGGTTTGTTCAGGAAATCCCATTAAGAGATCCCTATACTGTCCCTCAGATTTTTTATAAAATAGGTATCTCTATAAAGTGATGAATATGGATATATGTAGCTCACAGATCTGTTTTGAGAAATATGTCTGCAGAATCTATTGGCTTAGTATTCAACTTGTAGTCACATTGGTTTGGTATTTTAGGAGTTCTTGTGTCTAGAAAGGTATGGAAAATCTGATTATGATTTATATTGTGTGTGGACTTCCTGAGGCAGTTTTCCCAGTGCTGTTCTGCTTTAGTCATATTGTGAAACAAAGCTCCTTAGCTTTTTATCAAGAAGTGACTTACAGCAATCACATATTCTAGGCTGCATTGTTTGTCCTCAAAGTGTAGAACTTCTATACAGCTTGGCTAAAATCCAGAGAAATTTACATTTTGGATAACAGCTGCTCAGAATTATTGTCTAGTTTTTTTCTGGTAAACTTGTCCACAAAAATTTGTCTAGATTTGTCTCTAGAATCATTTCTGTGAAAAACAAGATATTGTATGAAATGCTGTTTGCTAATACCTGCACAGTGCGGTGTTCTGAGAAATATGCAAAATCTCCAGGGAAGGTTATTTTCTAGTTTCAAGCATGGTCTGCAGTCTGGGGTCTCCAGTACCTGGGAATGCCACTCTAGGTGGCTAAGAACAGCTCTGTACCTGGCTCAGCTTACAAACAATAAGGCTCATTTGTAAAACAAATGTAATTTTTAGGCTTTTTTTTTTAGCTTTTGCATAAAGCTGTGCAAATGACTAAGTGAAAGTTGGGAAGATTGTCCAGAAATAAACCTTTCTACCACTGGCTATCAGCTAATACTGCTTTTGAAGAGTAACTTTCTAGAACAATGCCTTAGCAATGTGGGAAAAAAAAAAATGAACTGTGCTGTTGAGGGACTCCTTGCTTCACAGTATATCTGAATTAATAAAACAAGGACTAGAAGTGAGTCATGTGCCTGATATTCCCTAAATATGGCTTTTGGCAGTGATGACTTTCTGAGAATTTACAAAACACGAGTTGGAGTTTCACCTCTAGTTCTCTCTAAAGAAACAAGACATCACATCAACATACTGCTTCCAACATAAATGATGTGTCAAAGGAAACAAATCTTTTTGGAGGTTAGCAAATTCTAGCTGCAGTATTACCAGAACAGGGTCAGTTAGGACTAGCTACATGGCTAGACCTCCATGCTCCATGTTCATTAGAACACTTTTGGGTTTTTGCCCTTGATTCTGACTGATCACCTCCCTGTTCTGAGCTAATTGGAATTAAACCAGATTTTCTTGCTAATGCCCTACATAGGTGACCTTAGGCTACTGTGAGAATGGCTTTGAATTCCTTAATGTACTTCAGTGTTCCTTCTGTCAAAGAGATTTTACAATGTTTTTGGTGTCTGCACTGCTTTTGTGAGGAAGGCAAGCCACTGTTTTCTCAGTCTAGGTCATGGTATCTAAGCAGTTCAGTGAGTAATGAGAGGAATAGTATTACTAAAATAAGCATTCTTCTTGAGGAGTAGCTGTGGCAGGTTTTAATCTGATACTTTTCTAATTACATTCAGGGCCAATTGTTGTTGGTTCAGGACTTTTTTCTGTGTTGGGCTTTTTTCATGATTATTTTGTAATCTTTCCATTACTGCCAATTAGTGCCTTTAGAACTACAGAAGAATTTAATTTTAGCCATGTACTAAGTGAGGTGTAATTTGAGACGATGCAAGATTTAAGTGCTGGAACTCAGCTGACCCAGGCTATCTTTCTCCCAGGTGTGCTGAGTAGTTTTGCACATTGTGCCTCACTAATAGCCATTGTTTTCTGCTAGAAGCTATAATAGCCCAAGAGACTGAAACCCTGTTATCTCCTGTGGCCTTGGGATAGATCACTGAAGCCTCTTCCTTTGACTGTGGTATTCACAAGTTTTATATCATGTTTATTAATTTAGAATCATTGAGCAAGTCCTCTTTTAGTTTTTGGTGAGGTTGCAGAAGGAAACACAGGATCAGTGGATTCATATTTTATGCTCCTATCTTCAATTACACTGGCATTACTCTGGCAGTAATAATTTTCTTAAGCAAAGGCAGCTGAAGAATAAGTCCACATCACCTCATCTAAATGAACATTTCTAAGATACTCCCAACATTGATCAAAGAAATAAGACAGCTAATAAGAAGTTGGCAAGTGAGCACTAACAAGATTTAGGAGTAGTAGGGAGGAGTGATTTATGGTAAGAGATGCAGAACACAGAAGACCAAAAGGGTATAAAAGTTCTGGACATACAAAGCAAGAAAGTTTATTTCTGTTTTTTTATTTCTTCTTTGGTCAGTTAGCCTAGAGGTGCTCATTTTTTAAAAGGTTTTGCTTTGTTTTAAACTCAGAATTTATCCCTCAAGTGAATTCTTGGAATTATATGCATATTCTCCCCCAGGGTTGAAATTCTTCCTCTTGTTCTTATTTCTGTAAAACAAACTTACCCTAGAGAGAAAATTTGTTCACCTTTCTACAGTGACCCTTTTCAAGGTACATCAGTGCATCCATTTCATCTGTGTAACCCATCACCTTGCCAATACCATCAGGGAATACACCAGAAAACTGAAGGCACTTTTTCTTCCCTGTCATTATGTCATTTATGGTATTGACCAATTGGGACACTCCTTTTCAGTTGAGATAAACCATTACTTAAAATAAGATGCAATCTATCAGTGCTATCTACCTAAATGCAGTCAACTGCCTTTCCAGGAGCTCTGTGGCTCCTAATGGAAGGAAACTCTTGAAACAAATAAGGAAAAGAAAAATATAAACTAAAAGTCAGTGGAAAGGGTGAGGCCATTTTCTGTGCAGCCAAGTAGCTTCCTGCCTGACTCTGAGCAGCTCCCTCTCCTAATTATCTTACTTCTTTCTGTTTTTCATCTTTTATATTACTGGAGATGAAGGCATCTAAGAATGTTTCATTGGAAAATAATGGAAATGGGGTTTTAAAGTGAATATTCAGAATTTTTTTAATCAGGCTGCAGAAGTGTTTCTATCACACCTGTCCCCCCAACATGACTTCCAAGGCATTATTTTCTGAGTAGCATGTATAGAAAATAAACCGTGATACTGGTAAGTTCACAAACCTGCTTGGCCAAGCCGACTGCATAATATTCACACCTCTGTGGTTAACCCATGCTTTTGAAAAGGGGGGTTAAGGTGGTGTAGCTCTTGCTGCTACTGATTGAATCCAAGGCACTTAACTCTTTCCACATTGCCATACCCCTCCCAAAGCTTTGAAGCTCACCTCTCACTATTGTGCATTGGGTAAAAATAACAGATAAGCCAATCTTCTGATAATTGTTTGTGTTGTTGTGTTGTTGTGTTGGCAGACTTTCTGCACCTAGTTTTTTAACTTTTTGTAGCCTTCAGTAAGAGGCTGGAAACACACACTTGAAAGGAAATGTTGAGTATCTGCACTGTGTTTCCCAGTGTTGTAAGGTGTATCCCTCTGTAGGACACTGGAGGTGTGGCCAGAGTTGTGGGATGTGCTGCTCAAAGGAGCTCTGCACAGAGGGATTGTAGCAGGTCTCAGTCGCTGTGCCCAAGAGGAATGTGTGTCATGCTGACAGTGGCTTGGCCAGCCAGTGCCCTTTGAGGAACATTCTGTAGCTGAACTACTAGTAGGAAGTTCAAGAGTGTATTAGCAGTTTTATCATCTTGTTAATGATTGCTCCATATATTAAAGTGTGTTACAATTTTGGGTACAATGATATCCATGCACACTATTGCATGTCACTTTCTCAGCTACTTAAATTCTTTCCCTTCAGACTTGAGCTTTTCCTAATAATATATTCAGCTTAGTGAGCTAAAAATCAAGTACAGATTCTCACAAAAATGAATATAGTAAACTTTTTAAAATTGCCTTTTAAATCAAAAAAGGCCATTTAATTACTATTATTTATCAATAACAAGAACTTAAAACTAAGTTCTATAACTATCTAAGTTATAGAATACTAATACTGAAAAAATGTGTGCTTTAGTCCTTGCAATGTTCTCATGACTTTTTTTTATTCTCCAGACCAGGTTTTTGATTCTGAGGAAAGAAGATACGGAATTTTTGAACACTGTGAATATCAACAGAAAAGTAATTCATCTAACCTATTCCCTGTGGAAAAGATAATTTGAAACCAAATTGTTCTAAATTGGGAAAGCAATGTAACTGAAACATTAATTAATTTTAACTGAACAATGAATCTGAATTGTTCTCCTAGGTACTCAGTATACTCAAGAATCAATATAAATGGTTTGTATTTACTCTTACGTTAACAAATCAATAAAATAATTTAATTTGCTCTTTGTAGATTTCTTACAGATACAGAAATACTTCTAATGTCTTCTCTGCTCTCTTGGAACTTTCTGGTATAGTCTCCCAGTGGGCTGAGTTATCTCACAATATTATAATTTTCTTCTGCCTGCATGCACTTTATTTAAAGTGTCATTTGAACCTACCTGAACAAATTAGTTAGGCGTGTTTTTTCCTGACAGATTTTGAAAAGTATCAATTACTTGAAGGCACATAAGAGCATGCTACAATGCATGTAAATCTTGACAAATTATTCAAAATATGGAATATTTGCTCAGGGATTGCAGCAGAATAATGAATCCAACTTGTGTATTTCTTCTAGTCATGAGAATTATGGCGGATTCTGCAGGCCATTCTTGATATTTTCTTGGTGACCAAACCTGCACTCTGGTACACAGATCTCCTGTCATGACCCAGCACTTCAGAGAAGGAATGGCTCCCTTTGTGACCTAAGTTGCATCAGAATGAATAAAAGTAGTTTTCGCTTATATGGACAAAGACTTTTGAAAGTGCAGAAGAATGACGTGTTGGAGAAGAATCCTTTGCTAATCTCTCTTGCAGGGGTGGTCACTATCTTTTCAAGATGGATAGTATTCAGACACTCCTCTGATGCAACTGTGGGTTGTCCAGCTGCACTGGGAGTGTTCGGTCTGGTGGTGTCAGAGGCCACCAGTCTTTTGATATGCAGGCATTGGGTGGACCCCAGATTACAGCTTCTTTTCTGGCAAGATCAAAGCATTTTCCTGCAAGGAAACTGCTCTGTGACTAGCCAGGTTTCTGCAATCCCCACCACACTAAGCTCTCACTGGAAGTTCCACAAGAACTTTGGCTGTCACACGCTGTCAGTAGTATTTTGTTGTTGTTCCTGACATTCCCTAAAACATGAGTTTCTGCTCATCCTGAAAACTACCTAAGAGCATATACAAACTCAGGATCCCTGTGAAAATGCATCTGCCTCTTCATGCTAGTAGACATATTGCAGAACATTTTTTTAACCAGTTTAACCAGGTGAGGCATCTGTTATGTATCAGTTTGGTGTCCTGATGTGTGCAGCCCTTCCTGCTGGCATTTAACTGAGACCTGCATTCTGGTTATTTCTGAAATGCATTAATGACATTGTGTTGTTCTTTCTCCTTTTTCTGACCATAGGCAATTCTCAAAGGAGCTATATATACACTGGATTTCTGTAGTAGAAGTGCAAGCTTCCTTATCAGTGGACCAGGCAGTTGGAGAGGTACTGAGAAAGAGTTCTCATTCTGTTGGTGGCTCATTCTCTGGGTGAGGCTGGAGTATAACCCTGGTGAAAACCCCCTTGCTGAACACTTATCAGCAACCAGTTTTGCTATAGTTGGCTGGATCAACCTGACTCCAGTGTTTGTGTTTCAGCCCTTGTAAGCAGGTTAAAACCTGTGCAGTTGAGCCATGTTAACCTATCTTCTCTGAGCATTTAGACAGCATTCAGTGCAAATCTAGCTGATCTGGCTCCATTTGCCTGTGAAGAGTGAAGCTATTTTCAGTTTCCTCACTGCCAAAATGTCAAGAAGGCTGTAAATGTGTGTGGTTGTCTAAATTTCATGATGCTTTTTGTGATACAAATACCCACCTTTTGGAGTGGAACTGAAATTGCCTGCATATTTTGCACAGTGCTGCACCTGGGTTGGGATAACTCCTTGTATGACTATAGGCTGAGAGAGGCAGAGATGAAGAACTTGGGGGTGCTGGTGAGTGAGAGGCTGGACATGACCCTGCCATGTGAGCCTGCAGCCCAGAAAGCCGGTTGTATCCTGGGCTGCACCATAAGCAGTATGAGCAGCAGGTCAAGGGAGGGGATTCTGCCCCTCTGTTCTGCTCTGGTGAGACTCCACCTGCAGTGCTGTCCAGCTCTGGGGTTCTCAGCACAGGAAAGACATGGACCAGACATGGTCAGAGCAGGTCCAGGGGAAAGATGCAAATAATGATCACAGGGCTGGAGCACCTCTTATGAGGAAAGGCTGAGGGACTGGAGTTTGTTCAGTCTGGAGAAGAGAAGGCTCTGGGGTTACTTTATTGTGATGCTTAAGTATGTTAAGGGGGGGCCTTACAGGAAAGCTGGAGAGGGACTTTTTACAAGAAAATCTAGTGTGAGGAAAAGAGAATTGCTTCAAACTGAATGGGAGTGGGCATAGTTTAGATATTGGTAAGAATTTCTTTGCTGTGAGGGTGGTGAGGCCCTGGAACAGGTTGCCCAAAGAAAGGGTGGATGTGCCCATCCCTGGATGAGTTCAAGGCTAGGCTGGATGGGGCTTTGAGCATCCTGGCCTAATGGAAGGTGTCCCTGCCCACGGCAGTGGAGTAGGAACTGGGTGATCTTTAAGGTCCATTCCAGCCCAAACCATTCTATGGTTCTGTGATTTTACACAGTCTTTGACAATTAATTTGTTGGATGTCACATCTCTGAGCTGTTGTCGTCTCAGTTGGTAACCAATAGCCTGAACATGAAAGCCTGCACATCTGACTAATGAAACCCTGAGTCATTCCACCCTTTAATTAAAGCATGTTCCTTTAATATGTTCCTCTTACTTAAAATTATGTGAGAATTATTTCCTAGAGGAAAATGCCTAGTCAATGCACTTTTATTTAGTATTTTCTATATATTAGATAAGTAAAGGGGAAAGCTTGAAATGTCTGGGGTATGTCAGGCAGTTGCAGGGGATACATATGTCAGCCTCAAGCATGATTTATCTCGTGTGCCTTTTCTGACAGTTGTAACGGCTGTATTTTCCTCCAGGCTCTCAGGAGGCTAAATATCTTTTCAAGTTTCTAGCTTTGTCGTGGAAGAGTAAATGTCTGTTTGCCAGTGTAATTTATCCGAGTCATTCTGGGAGAGGCTGGAGCAATTGAAGCGTGACTATTAGCATAAATAAGAGAGGGACCCTCTTCCTGAAGGTAGAGTACTCGTACTGTCTTTCAGAGGAAAGCTGCTTCCCCCTAAAACTGCTACTGCTAATTGATGGACACGATGCTTTAAACTGGAAGACCCAATATATTGAGCTTTGGTCTATTGTGCTATTCTTTAATATTTCAATTTGGAATTAACAAGAGAAGAGCAAGAAAGGAAGAGGAAAGTTTCTGCACTAAGTGCAATGCAGAGCTGGCATTTCACATACACCAAAGGTGGTTTTTCTTTTAAAAGTTTGAAGGGAGAAGGAATTATAAAACCTAAACTCACTTCTGTGTCTGTCGTTATATAATACAGTGTTAAGTGGTTGCCATTGCCAATTTTGTTTCTAAAATAATGCATTTAAAACTTTTCCTCATACTTTCAAACATAGGTTATTTTACAGAATCCTCTGAACATGCAGAGATTAGTTTTGATTTTTTGTTTTGTTTTGTTTTTCGGTATTTTTTTGGTTTTGTTTTTATTTTTCTCCATGTGGAAACACCAACACCTGGTGCTGTTTGACGGTGGCAGGAACTGAGTTTATCCCCCATGGGCCGGTTCTGGCTTCTGCCCCGCAGAGCGCAGCCTGGCACCATCCTCGCCCCATCGGGCTGCTGCCTGCCCGGGGGGGAGCCGCTGGTGAGTCACTCTGCAGGCCAGGGTGCGGGTGGCAGCTACCGGGCCTGCCACGGCAAAAATACACCTTGGTGTAGCGAGAAAATGGAAGAGCTTCTTCCAGGTGTTTCCTTAAACATGGCTTACACTGTCCTCTAAGAGGGAGAAGGCATGCGGGATGCTGCCTTTGGCCATAGCCTTTCTGTGCCTACTCGGGGGGCAAAAAAGACGGCCGGGCGGGGAGCTGCCCCCGGCACCCCGCGAGGCGCAGGAGCCGTGCTCGGAGCCGGCCGGGCCGTGCCAACACCTCCTTCCCCGGAATGCCGGCTGCGCCCGGGAGGCGGCGGCTCCCAGGTCTGGGACGGCTGGAGCCCGGCCGCGGCGTCCCCTCCCCGCGGCCCCCGGCCGGCAGGGCGAGGGGGTCCCGCGGGGGACTTCTTCGCCTCACGCCTTCCTATGCCCCGCTGCGGCCCCGCGGGGTCTGTCCCAGCCCGGCACGGCAGCGCCCGCGGCTGCTCACGCCCCGGCGGGCGGGGCGGGCAGGACCGGGGCGGCGGGCGGGAGTGGGGGTGTCCCGCCGGCGGTGGCTGGGCCGGGCTGGGGAGGAGACGGAATCGGAAACGGGGTGGGAGCAGCAGCTGGAGAAACATTAAAACAATCGAGCCCCCCAGCCCGCCCACCGGAGTTGCTTCGCGGGCACACAAGATGTGCGGGGCCGGTCTGGGCTCCGCGCCGCGCTTGAGCGAGGTAAGGCTCGGGGAGCCGCGGGCGCGCACCCCCCGCACCGCGGGGACGCCTGAAGTCCCAGCGCTGCGGTCGCCGCTCGGCGCGACCCCCGGGGCCACGAAACGAAAAAGGGGGGTGGGGAGGAGACTACCTGGACGCCGGCGTGCCGACTCCGGCGGAGGCGGTGCGGAACGGGAGCCACGCGCGCTAGAGACCGAAGCGGGGCAGGAGCGGTGCGAGTCTGAGCCTCGGAGCAGTGCGGGACAGGAGCGGTGCGGGACAGAAGCGATGGGAGTTTTTGCCCGGGAGCGATGCGGGATGGCGCCCGGGAATAGAAAAGGAAGCCGAATAGCACTTGTCTCGCACCTCTTGCTTTGCCCCGTTTGGGCTGTAATTTAATAAGTCTGCCTATTCTTCTTCACTTGCACGATATTATGGGCTTAATTCTTTTAAATGTCCACTACAAAACCTTTATATGCAAAGGGAGTTTCCTCTATATGTGTATACCTTAATTATGCCCATTTCAAAAGCTTGCAATACTAGTTATTTAAATGCAAGGGGGTTTTTTTGGACATTCTTTGTTTCAGACCCATGCAATGGGCTTGCTCTCTAGCTTAATTACATATTTTTCTTGCTTTTCTAAACTTTTTACTGCTGTGGGTTTTGTAGAGCATGTTCTTACTTGTATTTAGCAAGGGCACCCCTTACCTGTTTACAGCTTTGAGCTGATCTCTTGTTTATATTTACATCAGTGAATTTACCACTGTTTGAGATGGCATCAGTAAATTGCATAACTACCCCTTCCAAAGTGCATTCAGACTTTATTAATGGAGGAGAACACGGGTCTCCTGTCAGGTAATTTGTGTACAGACTTTCATACATTTAGAGTTCAATCTAATCAAGCAAGCCCTTTCCCTTTTTAAATCTCTGCTGTTGTATTCCCCGCTGAAGAAAAAAGACTAAAACTTACTGCTGGGGAGCTTTGAGATCTTTTGTGTTGGAAGAAGTCCAGTAATGCAGTCCTTGCTGACTCCAACTTGTTCAGTTCTGCATGACAGAACTTTTTTTGTCTTACTAGCTTTACCTATTGAATATGCCTAACCACCTTTTAAACGTATTTTACCAGCTGAATGAAACTGATTCATGTGTGAATACATTTATGACTCTGATGCACAGTTAAACCAGCAGATTACTTAAACCCTTTAGCATTCGCTACACTGTTTGTCTTCCTTCTTTTAAGTCTGGGTTTTGTGTCTCTTGTTCTCAGGGCTGCAGTTTGTGAGGCTGTGCAGCAGGCTGTCGGGCCAAGGAGCTGCGGAGCAGCCACCGGGTTTGCGGTCGGTGTCACCATCCGGTGGCCGCTGGGGGAGCAGTCCCCAGCCAGGCACCATGAACTCCGGCACCACTGCCCCGCAGAAGGTCACCAGCAACCCCACCAACACTGATGTCAACTATGTCATCAAAGAGCATTATAATTACACGGGAAAGCTAAATGAGAGCGTGGACACTGGAATTAAAGTGACATCGGTGGTTTTTATCATCATTTGCTGCTTTATAATTTTAGAGAACATTTTTGTCTTGCTTACCATCTGGAAAACCAAGAAGTTTCACAGGCCCATGTACTATTTCATTGGGAACTTGGCTCTTTCAGACTTGCTGGCTGGTGTGGCTTACACTGCCAACCTCCTGCTATCTGGACACAAAACCTACAGCCTGACCCCCAACCAGTGGTTCGTAAGAGAAGGCAGCATGTTTGTTGCCTTGTCAGCTTCTGTGTTCAGCTTGTTGGCCATTGCCATTGAGAGATACATCACCATGCTGAAGATGAAACTCCACAATGGCAGCAACAGCTTCCGCTCCTTCTTGCTGATCAGTGCGTGCTGGGTCATCTCTGCGATCCTCGGGGGGCTCCCGATCATGGGCTGGAACTGCAAGAACCTCTTGTCCAACTGCTCCACCGTGCTGCCTCTCTACCACAAGCATTATATTCTCTTTTGCACAACCGTTTTCACTGGCCTTTTGTTGTCTATCGTGGTCCTCTACTGCAGGATCTACTCCATGGTGAGGACTAGGAGCCGCAGGCTGACATTTCGGAAAAACATTACCAAAGCTACCAGGAGCTCAGAAAAGTCACTAGCCTTGCTCAAGACAGTGATCATAGTTCTGAGTGTCTTCATTGCCTGCTGGGCTCCTCTGTTCATCCTGCTTTTACTGGATGTGGGGTGCAAAGTGAAGGCCTGCCCCATCCTCTATAAAGCAGAGTATTTCTTAGTACTGGCTGTGCTCAATTCAGCCACGAACCCTATCATCTACACCTTGACAAACAAAGAGATGCGGAGGGCTTTCATCAAGATTTTGTGCTGCTGCAAATGTCCCCCAGCAGACTCTGGGACCAAATTCAAACGGCCAATCATTGGGGGGATGGAGTTCAGCCGGAGTAAGTCTGACAACTCCTCACACCCACAGAAGGAGGACGGTGACCATCCTGAAACCATCATGTCTTCGGGCAATGTTACCTCATCTTCTTAGGAGTAACCAAGGGGGTGTATTTCAGAGTCTTCCTCTGAAATCAGGGAGCTGGGACGCCTCCTGCTCACAGCAGCAGTGTTGGGCTGAGTGAGCAAGTAGCATTAGTTCTAATGAGGCAAATGGTGCACTTGCGAGGCTGGAGTTCAAGAAATGGGACAGACTGTTCTGGCTTGAAAATCTTTTTCCCTGGAGCATGTTTTGTCTTTGCGCTGAAGCAGCTCAGGATTGTCAGGCGCATTCATATCCTGAAATCTCCTTAGTAACTCTGAAAAGACTGATGCCTTGGTGAAATGATGCCTGGTGTGTGTGAGAGAAAGAGAGAGGGGGAGGAGGGAAAGGGAGAATGAATCTTTTTTTTTTTTTTCCTGCGAGAAGAATGTGAAGTTTTTTCTCTTCACAGCAAACCACTGACACAAAGATCTTTCTGTACTGAATTTAGTGGTGGCTCTGGTATCGTTGGTAAGAAGTGTGTTTGTTTAGCACATAACATGGAAAGAGATCACACAAATATAACTTAGACCACATAGAACCATAATTGGCATAATTTTGCAGAGCTTTTAGTTAAGTCATAAGGCTTTATTTGCAGAGTCCAAAGCTCTTGGGCTTTTACTTAGCAAGATCATAGCTGTGAATTTTTGCTGTCAGTCTGCATTACATTTGAATGTACTACCATGAGCTAGATTCTGCAGTTACTTTCGCCTGTACAATTCCATTGGCTGCATCAGATTTAATGGAGTAGCTCAGAACGGCATTTGGCCAGCATATTTTGATTGCCTTTTTTATTCTGTAGCATTAAACAAACTGCATTATCATGCAAAATGCAAGGAAGAACTAAACATTTCTCTTCAAGATGACTTGAAATTCTACAAAATAGTAAAAAATACTATTGACAACAGTGGGATTTTTGCGTAAGTAAGAAGAGCTAAAAACTGAAGGGGTGTTTCAGTGTCAGGTTCACAGTCTTTCCAAAAGTAAGGATCAGTTGGAAAATCAGAAAAGAGTATGTCGGGTTTCAGAAAAAATAAGAAGAAAGTTGAAGTGAAATGACTATAGATAAATGCACTTCCATAACAAAATGCAATACATTTTGGCACATTTTATTAATGTTTATAATTTCAGTAAAGATGTCTGTATTTTATCATGGAAAAAGTACCTGTTGTTAAATTGAATGTATTTGTTTTACAGCATCATTTTTACTTCTCTATTTTTCTAACCTGTGCTAATGGGGTTGAATGTGTACAATGTAAATAAGATACAGGAGTCTTCATGCACCTAGAGTATTACTATAACAGATGTGGTATATCTGGGTAGCTGAGAGCAATTGACTTATCTGCAGTCATCAGCAACTCCTAGGATTTGGTATTTTGTAAAGAAAATGTATTGCCTTTCTAGTAAAATTTTCAGTGCAATTAAACTGTTGGGTTTGTTTTTTTTTTTTTTTCTGGTTTAAAATATAGTATTTAAAATGTTTCTGACTTCTATTGTTCAATTTGCACATAGCTTTATTGACTTCTAAACATTAATAAACTGATTTTTTAAATGCTTCTATTATCAGATTACTAGCAGTTTTGTACTATTCTGGTGGTTTCATGGCAAGTGTGGTTTCCACAGAAGTCAGTGAAAGAATTCCTTGATTTTAGTACATGCTGGGATTAAGTCCATTCTGTGGGGACATAACATGTAATGTCACAGGATCATGTAAAATGCAAAATGAATTTTGAACTATAACTTTCTCGTCAGCATGTGCTGTATGGCTGAAATGCTACTAGAAGAATCTCTGCAATAGCAATCCTCCTCCGACAGCCAATGAAGTACAAACAGAAGGAAAACCAGATGGCTGCCAGTTTTACCATGACTGCCTAGACTAGAAAAGTGAAGTAATTCACTTGTATCACCAATATAATTTGTAAGTTCAATTCTTAGCTTATTGCAAACATCAAGGAAGTTTATAAAACACAGAATGATGGCCTCAACTGCTGGAGCTCCATTGGGTCTGCCAGCGAAGACTGTGGCAGTGTATTTGAACAGATACTGCATTACTTCTTCCAAAGGTTTGCCTTCCATTTCCTTTCTCGTGGTCGTTCCCTCTCAGAATCACTTTTAAGTTCCATGGAGCTCATACAGGATGCAGTTGGAGAGTGAAGATAAACCTCACCTTCTCGTACTGTATGTCATCGCTGTGCAGGGTTTACTGTGGGAAATGAGAGCTTACTCACCGAGGAAGGCTCTGGGTCATAACCTCACTTCCTGAAGGAAATTCCAAAAATGCCCTGAAGACAAAAGAGTGGAAACAGGCTGGAAATTTCTCTCCATCTGTCTGCCTGTATGGAAGGAATGATTTCATGTGTGCTCACTTCCTAGCCTTTTAATTACTGACCTGAGCAGGGCTGGAAAAAGCGTCAAATCTGTATTTGTGCATAAGATAAAGTGTCTCTTGGCTCAGGCCTTCGTTTGGGCAGGGATGGTTTACCCTGGGTGCTGACAGTCATGAGGGAAAGCACTGCTTTGTCCCAGGGATAAAGTCACTTCTGTGCAGAGCACCAAAAATGTATAAACCATGGAAGTCCAAGTTAAACCCTTGTGCTACCAGTGAGTAAATAAAGGCAATGTACAGGGATGAGGCAATGCACAGGGACATTGAATTTTTAGGGGTGTTTTTACCCGAGGGACTGGGGCCCTTCTGCTCCTGAAGCCTTTCAGGCATTAAGGTTGTTTGTACCACACATCTGAGATCCTGTGACAAGGGCTGAGCTGTGTCATCACAGCATGGTGCCACTGACCCATTGTGACTACCACCCCATTTCTGTACTGGGAGCTGATAGCCCACAGGTGAGTCACTTCCCTTCCCTTTGCTGGTATTTCTGTATCCCTTGCTTATCTCATCTAAGCACTGTGGGCCTTTGTGGAAAATGTGCAGTTTCCCCTATGGAGGTGACTGTGATGGGAGTCCAGTTCTGGGAGAGAACCCCAAAGCCCTACGTAATTCACCCAATAAAAGATGTGCACACCCCAGAGTGTGGCACTGGGCCATGGGGAAGCATTTCTACACTCCTGGTTATGGTGACTGAAATCTGCTTCCTCCATAGACACTCCACATTCAAGTCGACAAGATTTGGACAGGCAATAATAACTGTAATTACATGATAACATTAATAACAGTAAGGGTTTCTGCTGTGAAAAAAAATGAAAAGGCCATTTTGTCCTGCTCCTGGGGGGGAACCCTGCAGCTCCTCAACCATGGCCATGCATTCCCATACACCAGCAGGTTAGGGCAGAGGTACTGCACAGTTTCGAGGCTGCAGTGTAGAAAGCACCCCTCTGAGCCCTGGCCTGCCTTCTGTGTGCACGGAAAGGGCATGCAGCTTTGTCCTGGTGATAGCTATGTGACTAACAGGCAGAGAAAATGAACTGAGAACTGAAAAGGTGCATTATACCAAATGTCTACGTGAAATAGAATAGCCTGAATTATTCAGAGCAACCTGGTCCTTTGATGTTTAGTCTTTTTCCTAGCTGTTCTTCCAGTGCAAAAAATAGAACAGGGATAGAAAATTATCATCTGTCTGTTACTTCCCTGGCAACTCCCTGCCCAGGTATTCCTGTGTGAGAGCCAGGTATAGCAGGGTGCTTATTGAGCAAGAGAGGAGCTGCAGCTGGAATGCCCCATGGAACACTCAGCAGGAACTAACCTTGGGATTGCTGTACACCACAGGCTGCCAGGACTAAAACTAGGGAACAGAAATATGTGAAAATACTGTTACCCGTTCTTATCTTACTCTGTCAGCTAAGAAACACAGGGATTGCCCAAATGTAATATTTCTTAATTCCTAATCTGGCCCAGAAGATCTCAATACTGATTGCATTTTGTATGGGCTGAGGCATTATCAGATGTTGTAAAAAGGGTCAAACTGACAAAGCATTCAAAACTGTGGGTTTTGAGCTATGTACTAGAGCTATGTAACCTGCTCAGCTCTGAAATGCTGGAAATTCCCCAAGGTTCTGCAGTTTGCCAGGAAAACATCTATTGATTTCAGTAATTCCCCATATGTTTAGTTGTTTTTTTTTTTCTTTTGAAAATGAGATTAATTCAATAGAACTAAAGTGTCAAGATTTAAGAAACAAACAAAGAAAGCCCAAACAAAATCCACCTAAATTAAGTTCCTATAATTTGCTTTCACAAACTTTTCTAATCCAATCTTTCTATTTACAGATGGAAAGAGTTTGCTTATTAGCTATCATCTGATTTATTCTGATGGAACCTTATTTCATTTTACACAATTGGCAAGAATTGCATTGGGTCATGAAATCTCCCTTCAATTATTACTCTATGCTGAGAATTTTCCGTGGTAATTAACAGTAATTAAACCCACTCTGCTCACATGAGGTATAAGAGCAGCATGTGGCACAGTAACTTGTACATGTTTTCTTTTAAAATAAGAAGTGCCTAGAGAAATCTGAAAGCCAAGGAGCCAATATAAATGATGATGTTATCCAAAAGATTGTTTGGGTGTGTTTGGGGGGTTTTGTTTTTCTGTTGGTTTGGTTTGGTTCGAGTTTTTTGTTAAGTTTGGAACATAATTAGTGTAGACTTATGTGAATCACTGAAGAGAATGACTATGTTAAGGTCCATCTCCCCTGCAGCACCAGGATGACACAATCCCCGTGTGTCACAAGTTTGAAATGTATCAAAGCAGCAGCAGCAGCAGGTCCAACGCAGCATTGTATGGGAGCTCCCCAGAGCTGGTACTGCCAGATCCCTTCACTCTGCTGAAAAACCCTACACGGCAGCAGAGCGGGAAGTGTTTCCTTGCACTTGGAGTTTCCGTGCTACCTTCAGGAGACAAAAAGGCAGGAAATCCCATCAGCCACACCCAGGAATGATCCGGCTTGGAAAAGTCCTAATAAAGCAGAGCTCACAAAGCTCTGTCAACCCTCTGTGAACCTTCCACTAAGCCTGGGGTAGCAGCCGCATAATGGAAACCTGATACAAAGGCCAATATTTATTCTGAGCTTTTGTGAATGATTGCTTGGAGAAGAACCATTTTTAGGTGCACGGTACAATGACTGTACATAAAAACAGCTTGTCAGAAACGTGTGTGACCCAAACCCCATTAAATATTAAGATGTGTCTGTAGCAATTGCAGTGTTTATTCAGAATCACTCTACTCAGCTAAAAGCGGGATTAAAATACCAAATGCACAGCTTTGAAAACAAATGGACATTTGGAAAACACAGGCTAGAGAGAAATCACCAAATAAATACTGGGTTAAAATTATCTGCTGGGCTTTGTGAAATCATGGATGAAAACTGTTTCACTACCTGGGAAAAATCTGGTGTGAACCACAGTTGACAGCTGACACTTACAGGTCCTGACCTGAGCTGTCTGCTAAAGGTAGTTTTGCTCTCTTAAACAGAGAAACACTTGGCATAAGCCAAGACTTCTTGATTTAGCAGGATAGTGCTGTAAATTGCTGGAATACGGTCTCAGACAGATTCTTGCCCATACTGAGCAGCCAGAGCTGAATAAAGTGAAGGTGAGGGTGTGAATTACTTTAAGCAATAGGAATAGAATTTATATGGTTACACAGAATGTACAGTAACAATTTTCATGATGTAAAAATTGTATTTGGCATAAGAGTGTGATTGAGAGTATATGGGAGAACAGGTTTCAGGGACAATTTGGGATTGTTGGGGGAGTTGGACTACACTGTGATATTTTCCACTTGAAATGAAGGAATCCTCTGTGGTAATGCAGACACAAAGCTGAGGATTTTGAGAATTTTCGCTTGTGAACTCTATCCTTAGATCTTTAATTCTTTCCTGAGCAACTCTGGGCAAGGTCTCATGAACCCTCCACACAGAGATATGTATAATAGACACACAGGGATGTTTACAAATGAATACTTTGAATTTTGTGGTACTATTCAAAGAGCTTGTATCTGTGTAATTTTGAATAAGGGGGAGAGTCTGCCAGGTCAATTATTACCCAGCTACTTGCAGTATTTCCTTGTGCTTAGATGAGCTGGATGCTGCTGTATCACTTACACTAAGGTAAAAGAGAAAAAACATTCTACCAACATGTGCAATCCTATCCTCATGTTTGGAAGAAGGATCAAGATGTTAGCTGGAAAACATGTTCTGATGAAGTGCTGAAAAACAACTCACCACAGCCTGCATTGTTATCTTTCTTGCTTTCAGGCAAGACACAACTATGGTCTAACGATTTCTGCTAATCTGGTGACCACTTCGATTCCTGTTGCAGAAGGAATCCATGTGAGGCGTATCCCAAACACCAGGCACTTTTACATGTTTTTTATTTCCATCACAACTCCCACTTCTATTGCTGGTTTAGGCACAAGATAAGAAATTGCTTGCAGCTAGTGTGCATTTCTCTCTCTGATCAGGGTTATATCATCCATGCACCTTTTGAACAAATCCTCTGTGTTGGCACAGAGACATTACTTCAAAGCAGCCTACAACTCTATTCCAAAAAGTGTAACAACTTTTTTTTTTTCCTGCTGTTCTCAGAAATTCAATCCATTTTGCATTTTATCAGCTCTCTTACTGTTTTTATATGTCATATTGCAAATGTTGTTTGAGGAATTCTTTCAGATTAGCCTTCATCTCAGAGACTGTCCATTTCCCAAGCAAAAATATTTGAATTTTATTCTTCTAATAAATAACATAGGTGTGAGGGAGAGAACTTGTCTGCACAACTAAGGTAATAGTGAAGGAACAGTGCATCTTTCAACTTGAAATAGTTCATCAGTGAATGTGACTCTAGTCAGGACTATTTAATGATACAGGGTGAAGTTTTTCTTTTCACTAAACGTGCTGAAAAATGCAGAGGCATTAAAGAGGGTTCAGAGGACAACAAAGCAAGGCGCTTTAATAGGATGAACTAACATAAAAGGCTCAGTGAGCAAAGCCTTTTCCCACCACATCGGCGAGAATGGGGAAACACAATACTCAGCCCAGCAGCTACGCTATGGAAGTATGCTGGGTGGTACAGAAAGAAAATGTTTTAAAGCTCCAGACAAAAAGCAGAGTCTGTCTATAGAAACCAGAACCAGTTAAAACATGTAAAGTATTTCAGAGTATTTTCAAAGTATTTTAATGTTTGAAGATTCAAAGTACCTTAGTATTTCAGAATATAATTAAGCATGGTTGGTTTTTATTGTTATTTTATTTCTTTTGAGAAGGACGATTCCTGCACTTGAGCACGGGCTCTTTCCTGCGGCACCGCAGTCACACCCGCCGGCCCCCAGCCCCCAACACACGGCCCAGGCCGGGAACGGCGCCTCCCAGCTCTCAGAACGGCCAGCAGCGGCTCGAGGGGCACGTTCGGAGGTGAACACGACCCTCCCTTCCTCTCCGAGCCTTTTCGAGGCCACCGAGAGCGCTCCCGCTGCCCTGGCCCCCGGGCCCCTTCCTGCGTGCTGTTCCTGCGCTCCGCACGGTTTTCCTGCCGGCCCGGCCCGGCCCGGCGCTTCCTGCGCCGCCTTTCCCTTCCCCGGCGCTTCCCGGCGCTGTCTGGGGCCGCGGCCGCGGGGAGCCCCGAGCCACGGCAGGGGAACCGCAGCCACCCCGAACCGACACGACAAACCAACCCGAACAGACGGAAAAAGCACTGAGAATAGCTTTTATCTTGGTGATAAGCACATGAACAGAGAGCGTGTGCTGTGGCGGGAGGAAGTTTAAAGGGTCTCGCCGGAGTTAAAGGCAGTCCCGGGCTGCGGGCGCGCTGCTGCAGCTGCAGCCCCCAGCTCTCCCAGCCCTGGAAAGGTTTCAGCAGCGCGTCACAGAGCGTGAACGCCGCCCGGCTCTGCCAGTGCCGGGCCAGGCAGCGGGCGTTAAACCCGAGCCCAGAAGGTGAGAAGCCAAGAGCGGCAGCTGTAAAGCTGGCCAGGCTTTCACGGAGACAGCGCTTTCATTGGTGCTTAAGTACTTAATGAAGTCTATTTACTGCAGAGTATTTCACAGGAGCACCAATTCACCCCCTTCGGAGCAAACTTTGAGGCGCGGTGAGCGGCCGGGCCGAGCCCGCGCCCCTCAGGCGGAGGCAGCCCCTGCCCCGCACACCTCCAGTCCCATGGGCAGCCTCTCCTGCCAGCAAGGGGCAGATTTGTGGCATTGTGAAAACAACCAGGAGTCTCGTCTCGTCTTTTTTTCTTTTTCTTTTTCTTTTGCTTTTTCTCCTTCCCTTCCCTCCTCTCCCCCCACCCCCCGCGAAGTGCATTGCAGGTTTAGGATTGGTCGTGAAAGGATTTTTGTTGAAAGCTCGATTTTTATTTTCACTTGGCTGAAGCAGCCACCGGCTGTAGGAGGTGGTTGGGCCGAGGCCGTGCCCGGGAGGGCCCCCAGCCCCGCCGGCTCGGGTGTAGCTCAGCGTGGGCGCTGCTCCCTCCCCGAGGCGCGGGGCAGCCGGGGGGAACCCGCGGGCCGGGGGCGGTGAAGGGGGGCGGGTCGGGCTGAGGCCCAGCGCAGGGAGCCTGGGGAGGCAGGGAAGGGTCTCTCGGGCGCTGTGTCCAAGAGAAGATACGACCTCTGGTCTAGCTTGATTTGTCTCCTCACACTGTGGAGGGGGGGCTGTGGTGTTCGTGTGGGAACGGTGTAGGTTTACACTAGTAGTGGTGTGTTTCTGTTCTCGTGTAAGTATTTGTGGCTACAAGACAATGCCCCTGCCTAAGTGCAAGCAGAGTAGGTGCTGCTATTTGAAATTAAAGCCCAGAGTAATGAAGTCTGGGTAGCTGGAGTTTAATTACAAAATTCATTGAGCACACGTGCGAAAGCTGAGGCACAGATCATAGACAAAGTGTTTATTTCAGTCTTGCCTTTACTGTGGTCCTTCAAACTTATCTGAGTGTTATCTCTGATCCACCTGTGGGCAGCCTTCTGGGAACACGTTACTGAAGACACAAGACACAGAACAGGCTGGTACCACCCCAGCCTGACACCTTGGGAATTATGATACAAATTAATGCTTGCTCGGGGAGAGAACCCAGCTTTCTCACACAGGTTATCAAGCAACCTTCACACTAGCCTTTGTTGATCTTATATGCATTTATGCAGATAGTTTGTTGATAAAATAACCATTGTTTTGATCATCCTTCTTGAAGAAGTTTCCCTGGGACTAGTTCCTTTAATCAAAGCATTCATTTGTAGGGATAGAAAGGACTTCAAACAAACAAACAAACTCGCGCAGGTACACTGGAGAAAGTGTGAGTTTTCCTAGAGGTCATGTTTTCTGTCCTGTGACTGTGTCCCTGCATGAAATGAGGCTAATATGGTTCTGATCTACACTTCTCTTCAGAGCCAAGTTGAACAAATAGCAAAGAATTTTTAGATGTATTTAAAGGCATTTTGATATGTGCCTCTTGCAACCTCAGCCTTTTGTGTGGCCTCTGCTCTCTTTCTGTTATGGGAAATCAACGTAATAAAACTGCTCCTTCCCTTCTAAGTGAATGTCATTGTTATAATACAATGAGTCAGGAAAAAAACAATATTAACTTCAAAATAATGGCAGTCAGAACTCACCAGCATAAGTTCCCCTCCTTCCATCCGTCAGCTGGAATGCCTTAACTGTGTTTCCTCATTGTGATCAGAATTTGGCAATAATTTAATGAAACTGAAAGTGGAAGAGTTCCCACAAATCAGAAGTAGGATTTTCACTGATATAATTGCATGTATGAGACCTCCTATTTGGAGTCAAGAAACTGAAAAAACTTGTTCCCTGTGAGCATTGCTTGGGTACATCAAGCAGGTCCACATGTGCCAGGGTTTTGGAAGTAATATAATTATTACTTCAACATGTTCTGAGCCTTTATGGCCTTTAAAAATTGAAAAACTTGTACATTCAGGAAATCCTGTAATCCGTGCATTTTCTTGGGTTAGTTATACGTGTGGAAAGGATGTCAAAAAATGAGCTCCTTAGATGAAGAGAGAAGCAAACCTCTTAGGTTTCTGCTCAGTTCTCTTCTAGGGTGGCTGGCTGCTGAGTTGGCTTTGGTTCTGATTGTGACCCTCTTTGGCTCATGGCCTGCTGGCCTGGAAATACTATGTAAATTGACTGCCTCTAGAGCGTGTTTGTACTCTGCCATGAGCCCTGCTGTTAGACTTAGAATTTTAGACAAGCTGGAGGTTGTGGAGGGTAAATAAGTCCTGCAAATTCAATAAAATTTTGGTCTAACAGAGATGGTCGCAAACATAGTTCATAAGGGGCTCATGAGCAGATTTCCCATGCGGTCAGGATGATACTCAGGGGTGCAGTGACTCTCACACAGACTGTGTTCCTGCTGTGTCCATTACAAAGAAATGTCTGGCCTGTTTGACTAGTTGTGGTTGAGGTACAGCAGTTTCTGTCGCTGATGATATGTGAGAGGAGAGTGTAAACATTGTCATTTGCCTTTGGCTCCTGGTTCTGAGTGGCTGTGTGTGCCTTTGCATTTCAGTTAAATGAGCTTGATCTGGAGAGTGATTTAGGAAAGAGGCTTGGACTTTTGTCTGCCTTGATCCCAGCAATCTCTAAAACGCTGCCGCAGTATCTGGTGAATTTATTAGTTTGCAAAGGTGAAGTTTGAAGAGTAAGTTAGATGAAAAGCAAAAGAAGACCAGAAGAACAGGCTGCCCTTCTTCTTTCCATTTGTAGCTACACGTTTCTGGAGGTTTGTGTTTGAATTTAATTTACCTTTCACATGGAAGGTACGTCAAGTGCAGACATGTCTCCTCTGTGCTTTGACCTGGTCAGCTGAGCCTGAATGCTGTAAAGCTGAATAACCACAAGGCAACCTAAGCTAATGTACCATATTTTGTGTGGCTTACAAGTTTCAGCAGTGCTAACATGGCTGGCTGCTGTCTGGACTTGATTTCTCTTTCATCCCTCCAGCCCTAGATTTATCTGCCCCCAGGCATGCAGATGCACCCAAAGCTGTTTTGATTGCAGAGGCATTAATACAGTTCCGTTTGTGGTTTCTCTGTGAATTTCAAAAGCAACCTTTTATATGTAAAATTCTAGGGAAGTTGAAATTAGATTGTTTACTTGTCTTTTCTGGAGAAGGATGAAAGTTCATATATTTTGTCTTGCTTTTCATAAGTATTTTATTTTGTTGGTTTAGTTTGTTTTTTTAAGCAGCTCAGGTGTCATCCCGTTATTCCTTGTTCAGTAGTCCATCACAGGACTCTGCTGATTGGTCTCTAAAAGGCACTTTTCTTAGTCTTTGTTATTACACAACAGTTAATTAGCAATGGGACTATGAACGGAAAGCATCATAAAGCAGAAAGGAGACTACAGAAATAGTGGAAGGATGATACTCATTTCATGCAGATCCTACACTCAGATTGAATTTGTTCTTGGAACAAATGGAAGTCGTGAAAGTTCCATCAAAGCTGATAAAAGTTCAGGCCACTTAGACAAGACCTGCATCTGACACTAAGTGGTCACAGCCTAAGACATTGGCTTTGGCTCTGGGTCAGACTTTGGACTCTTGATGTCTGTGAAAGATTTACCATGAGTTTGGATGGAAGTGGTGTTGGAACCATTGCCAAAAATGAATGATTGTTGCAGTTACTGCTTTTTTCTCTGCTGCTCCTTGCATGCCGTCTGTGTTTTTGCTCTCCAGCATGAAAGGGAAATCCAGAAAGGTGATCATGCCCGATTCTCAGTTTCAGAATGACAACCTGAGATGTTTAGAAAAACCAAATTTCAGCTCCACCCTGACCGCATAGTTGAATTAGTGGCTGAGCAAACTCAGACAGCAAGGAAATGAGCATTTTGTTCATTCTTGAGAATCCAGAATAGAGCAAAACAAGTGAATGGCAGCTGTGCGAGAGTCAGTTTCTTTTCATGAAGTGGGATTCATGTCATAGGCACAGAAGTATTTTGTGAAATAGTATTTGTCCCAATTTAAGGTACAGAACGAGCACTGCAAATGGTGGGGTCCTTTCTCTGAAAGGGCTGGTACTTAACAAAACATGAAAAAGTTAAGTCCAGGTTCTCACAACTCTCACCCTGTAGGAGATGAAATGGTTAACCAATAGTTTAAGAGGTGAAGTTGAAGGTTTTCCTGTAGGCCAAGGATGTCAGCACCCATCTGTGCCAGATAAAGCTATCTCAAGCCTTCACACGTCATAAGAGCAATAGGATTATCCACTTAAATACATTTTTTTTTTGTTTAATCTCTCAGAATGTCCATCTTTGTTTGAAACACAGGTTGTGGGAAAGATGAACCCCTTCTGAGTCTGTTGTTGTTTTGCTCATTTTTAAACTTAGGTGATTCCTCAAACCTGGCTTCTATTTTTATTTCAGTTTTTGGAACCTGTCTCTGATCTTCTGATTCTGCCAGGCATGGAAGGAGAAGTAGTGAAAGTCCATGAAAAATGAGCATTCCCATGGGGTTATAGTATGACTGGACACAGGGGAAACACTGTTGTATGTTCCATTAGCTGTCAGTCGACATGATCTACAAACTTGTAAGTTATGAAACTCGCAATATCACAAAAAACCTTAGTGTTGCATAAATTCATGTAACAGAAAAGATGATAGAAAAATAATCTGTTGTACCTTTAACCATAATGAGTATAGAAGATCGTCCTATAGACATTTTTAACTTGTTTATATCATCTTTGTGGATGCAGATTCACAAGTTCTTTTGGCCATCTATCCTAGAACTTTGCTATCCTTACCACTAAAATCCCTAAAATTATTTTTTTACAATTTAAGCCTGTCACTTCTTTTTCTATCTACTTTGCCAATAGAAGTTTCTCTTCCATTTGCAGTTGTGAAAAAAAAATTATGTATTTGAAATCTGGCAGGCTGCCACCTCATTCTCTTAGTCTTTAGAACTTAACTTATGAAAGTAATCATTCCTCAAAGGTAATTTTTTTCTATACCTCCAGTGATTTTTATTTTTTACCTCTAGACTCTCTTTAATTGAATAATACTTGATGTGAGTGTGCATATACATTTTTTTAAGAGTAAACTAAGTGGTCTTAGAGCTTTGAACAGAAAGCATCATGCACAGAAAATAACAAGGTCTATGTGAATACATCATGTTACTAGTTTTAAAAATGTCTTTTAAAATTCATTAGAACTCCCCCCTTTTAACAAACACTAGTGAAGAGAGTACACAGGAGTGTTCCAAATGCAAGCAGACTGTGCAGGAAATCAGCCTATCAAAAGCTGTTGTAGGTGTCAGCTCAGATGAATGAGAAATAGTGGCTATTAATGGGGACAGTTTTCTAATAAAAGCAGGAGAAATATTCCTGCCTGCTTTTGGATTTGTCTACAGATGCTCTCTGAGATCGTTGCCTGGTTCTTCTTGGTACTTGCTGGTGAAAACTGATGGAATTCTATGCTACCAAAAACGAATTGTCTCCCTTGTTTGGTACTTTGCTTGCAGCCTGTCACCTGTAAAAATTGCGGAGAATTTATTGAATCAACTCAGCATATGACAACTTAGCAAACAGGAACTTTTGCCGTTTTCATTGTTTTCTGCCCCAAAATCTAATTTTAACCCAGGTTCCTCTGTGACTGCTGAGGGCAATGGAATGTGTTTTCCTATGGATGTATGTTCTGTGCCTGCCCGGTGCAATAACTTCTACCACCCTTATCTTTCTTACAGCCTTCTGACATCTCAGTATTCCAGGAGCAGCTAGGCCATGGAGAGGGCTTCTCCAGGTTTCAGCAGTACTGACAGCCCCGGGAAGTCCCACTGCTCCAGCACCTTCCTGTTCCTCCCACCTTCACCACCTGCCTGTGCTCACCCCCTACTTCTTCTAGTCTTCTCTACTTCTCCTTTTCCATTGAAAGCGGCTCAGTTTGTAGGGCAGAAAAGACCTGGCAGGAGGGGATTCTTACAGCGTTGATTTGGGGGAATATAGAGGGAAGTGTGTTGCTCTCCTGGAAGGGGGGAAATGGTCCTACCCCAGTTGCTAGTTTTCCCATTAGCCTGAAACAGCTGTCAGCAGACCATTCCCCATTTCTGTTGTATTCCTGGTTTATCCTCCCACTCTTCCTGTGTTCTGTCCAAAAGCAGTGTTTAGTTTCGACCTTACTTAGGTGCGAGCTTACATACCCAGACAAAAAAGAAGAGTCAGCTGTTGAGCCTGTAATTACGTAATGTGTAATCAGGTAGCAAGTGATTAATTAGCTCACTTCCGAGCTAATATCGCTGACAGCTCTTGGTGCTCAGACAAACCCTCGCCGTGACTCTGAGCTTGGCTTTCAGCCGCGCTGCGGGAGTCGAGGGACCCCGTGCGGGAGTGGAAGTGTCCCTGGATGCATCCCAGCGGCTCTCGCTGGCTTCCAGACCCACAGAGCGGAGGGGTGGGATGGATCGAGATGGACCGGGATGGATCCCGGTGCTGCCGATCGCTCCCCGGGCGCGGCGCGACCGACACCTGGCGGCGGGACGAACGCTTCTCCTCCCGGTCCCTGAAACCCGGGGCTGCCCGTGCTGCAGGCAGGGAATTACGGAGCGGAACGACGTGGTCCCGTGCGATATTTTGGTAAAGACAGAATTGTGATACAAAACCATATATATGCAGGGAAAGGATTTAAAATTATCTGAAGTAGGTCATAAAATGTACTAGTTTATAGGAGAACTTTTTAGAATCAATGGTATTCAACGTTTCTGTTGTTCTGACTATTCTGATTTAGTCAGAAAAAGATGGAGATATGAACAGAAGAGAGGATGCTGTTACCAGATTTTTGTTTGTAAGGCAATAGAAAAATTGAGACAACAGATTTTACAAATGGCTTGTGGAGCCGTGACTGCAAATCTATTTCTAGATTAGCCAGAATGTGCCACTGAATCTTATAGAATCCAATTGGAGACAATAATTGCCCCAGATTCCTAGGATTTTTTTTTATGGAGGCTCTGTATATGGTACTTAGATGCAGTACTAAACTGTTAAAAATACATATATCAACTTTATGCCTCTATTAATGATATTTCTCAGTATTGCTATGGGCCATTGTCTTCCTTGAAAACAAGCAGTGTTCTCACTGGAAACAGTGAGAAATAGTGAAAGTGGCAATTTGTAATGAAATTATCTGAAATTACATTTGTCAGCTTCATCTGCTAGGAGGAAACAAAACAAAATAAATCAATGCACAAAAATATCCAACCTTAGGCTATGTAGAACAGTTATCAATTATCAACAATTTGGTTTTAAATGTTACTTAGGTATAAAAATTCAGTGAGATTAAAATACCTAGAAGAATTCTGCTACTCTTATTAAAACCAGGGCAAAACCAGACATTGAATCTTGTAATGATTAACCTCACTTACCTAATCTACAAATTAGCATGGATGTAGGAGCCTGAGTAAAACCCCTTGTTGTTAACCTTATTACAGAACAAAGTCTTTTGCATTGGAGACAACCTACGCACAGGGAAAGATGCAAAGGCAATGAGGGAAAGTATTAAAGATGTCAGATCTTAATCAGTTTTGAGGAGAACAAAAGGTAGTCAGTGCAGATGTACAGCAGTACAAAATCCTCCTATCAGCACTCCAGATTTGAGGATTGTTGACATGTAACAATTGAAACCAAAAGGGGTACACTAAAATGCTGCCTGGAGAGTTTCAGACAGCCTGGCAATAGTGCTGGACTTGAGGTGTGATTCTGAACCTGTCTGAGCATCCCCTGGAAAGTGTGACACTGGGTCAGCTATTAGTGTGTGGTGAGACAAGGCTGGCTGGTGGCTGGGAGACTCCGTCCAACTCTCCTCTGTCTCTGCATTCTCTCTTGTTCCACCCTCCACAATTAGTAGGACTGGGGGCTGCCTGCCTGCTGTGCCTCTGAAGAGCTTTTGGCCTAGAAATGAGCTGCTGCTGCTTTCATATGGATGAAGGAGGGTTGGTGCCCTGAAACTGTAGTCTGTCTCCACCTACTAGAACTACTGAATAACATTGCAGTAATTATAATCCATACCTGAGAAATTTGAGACTCCATTGTCCTGACATTCTCTGGGAGGAGAGTAGATGCTATTTTGTCTGAGACCCTCTGTGTATTCACTCTCTTCTCTTTTAAAAACATTTATGTATCTGTCCTTGATGTGTACAGCTTCTCTTCCCTCTGTGCTGAAATGTAGAGACTGGCACATGCACGGAGGTCAGGGAAGGTCTTGGGATGCAATTAAAAAAGGGAAGCTTAGGCTTAACACCAGAAAAAAATCCACCCAATGAAAAGTATTCTGTAGTGAGCCCAACCTCCCCAGGGGAACAGGGGAAGTTCTATTCACTAGAGTATTTAAAACTACTGTAAAAGTCAAATAAATATGCAGTAGGAAGAGTTTTGCCTTGGCAGTGAAACAGAACAGATGGCTTAGCAGATATCATCCATCCACAACATCTACGGTTTTGTCAGTAAGATGTTAAGTCTCCAGAAATAGCCTGCACAGAGCTTGTGTCAACTGGAGCTGTATAAGCCATTACAGAAATCCATATCCCTCTGGGGTTTATTTCGTTTTCCTTTTAGAACAGCAGTAACAGTTAAAGTACAGGGTATACACTGGAGGTAAGTAACTAGCTGGGATTAATGAGGCTTGGTTCTGTGCTGTGCCATCAGTTTTTGCTAGCTGATCGTGAATTGAAAAGGTACAACTTCTGCCTCAGTCACAATTACTTAACATTTTTCTTCCTTCCCCTCCTGGACACAATCAGCATGTAAAAACTCATATGATCACCTTGGTCCAAAAATAATCAGGTCAGAAGCTGGATGCCTGTTGCTATGTGTTAATGGGATTTCATTGGCCCAGACATTCTTGGCAATAGCTTAGAAATGTACTGCTACAATAAACAGCAAGTATTTCACATCTTTGTTCTTAAGAATAAATCTGCACTGGACCCCAAATCCTCTGCTGAGCCTCACCCTTGATGCTTTGAGACAGTTGTTAACCTGAAATATTTAATTTTGTTAGTATTCATTTTTATGGCAAGACTCTAAAGATTTACAGTGGAAGTTGGCCTGGTAGAGAATACAATAACAGCATGAAATGTTTTTGCAAAATGCACTTATATTTTCATGCACCTTACACTGTTATCATGAAATCACTTCATAAAGGCTACCTGGATGTAATGTTAAAGTTGTAAAGCCAAACACTGCAGAAGTCAGAAAGCCCCAAGTACCCGTTGCACCCCAGGAGAGCCTTGACTTTGGGCTCCCCTGTGACTCCTGGGAAGTCCCATCCTGGGTATTGCAGCCTTGTCTGTAGCTGGTGTTTTTATGGTTTCATCGCCTGGTAGGAAGTGCTGGAATGTGCTGTGTGGGAGAGACTCCTCAGAAAATTCAACCACTAAAGTCCATTGCATTTTTTATGGATTAGCATTGGTGAAGATTTTTGGAGGATTTAGTCAGATTTTGGTGGTGACCAGGTCCTACAAAAGTATGCTTCTCAGCTAGACCCATTTCAAAGGCAGAGATGCTAGAACTTCCCAGTGAAAGAGATAAATTTGCAGAGATGAGAAGGTGATTTTGAGATCCTTTATGTTTTTGGTTTTGTTTTGTCTTTTTGTTTGGCTGGGTTTTTTTGGTTTGTTTTTTTCTGGTTTGTTTGTTTGTTTTTTTCCTGCCCTCTCCCCTGCGAAAAACCCCAACGAAAACCTACAGCTAAATCCTTAGTCTGATGCAGACAACTCAGTGGTAAATGAAGGCAAAATGTTTAAAATCTGGCAATGAGAAGCAACAGGAGAGTTTAGAATGGAAAGACACTTGCTAAGCAGTGTAAGCTGTGTCTGTTGTCATTTTTATGTATTAGGAATTATTGACCTCTTCCTCTCCTTTCATGTCAGAGAGAGCTTCAGTCATACAGAACATGACCCAACTTGTAGCAGTGTAGTGAGCTGGCTTTTAAAAATACTTGTATGTTTTGATACACATAAAATATTAGGAGAAACTTTCTAAAATATGTGTGGTAGATGGATTCCCAGCTGCTTTTTGCAGCTCTGAAAGCCTCCTGTTTAATACAGAGTCTGTTTCAGCAAGCTCAGAAGGCAGAAATGGACTGTAATCCAAAGCACAGCTCCAATACCCCTCTAGCACCTTGTAAAAAGGAAGAGCATCATAGTTGAAGCTGATACCAGAGATAAATGTGAATTAGAGGGCAGCTTTGGCACTATGCTTAAATTGCCATTTTAGAAATGCTTTTAACAGTATGTGATAAGTGTATGTTTAAAGGGGGAGATGTATCTGGGGTAGGAACTGATTAAAATTTAATTTACAATAACAGCATGAAAGGTAGAAGAGGACAGGCTAATGTTTTGTTTAAATGTCTTTATCAACCTATGTTTCTGCATTTTAATTTTTCTTATGAAAGTGAAGCCCATAGGATGCAATTCAGTGACAGCCTCCTTGTGGTTGTGTGTGTGAAATTTTACTTTGAGGAAAGCAAATTATAAAAGAAATTCTTTTATAGATATAAGACAAGGAAGATCAAAGCATCATGTAGAGAAAAAAAAAATTAGGAGACAGTTGTGTTAGTTTTGAATATGATGTAATTTCCATTTATTAAGAAAAATAGCACAAAAGGTGGTCTCTCAGTAAGTGAAGCCAAACCCAGAATTACTGCAAAATGGCCAGTGCAGTATTCTTCCATTTTTCATGATGATAATCCACACCATCTGAATGCTGAAGATCTGCTACCACCCAGCCTATCTGAATTAATGTCATACACAGTGTGCACAAAGAGCAATGCTGCATATATGCCTCATAATCCTAAAGGTTGCTTTTGGAAAAATACCTGGATCTTTGAGGTTTGGCTGGTCTGAATCAGCTTATAGGAGGAGATGAGCTAAATGCAGAGCAGGTAAAAGAAGTGGCATGATTTTTAGAATACAATCTGCATGTTAATTAGTGGGTCGTTTCTGCCAGCTTTAACTAATCGTGCTTTCTCCTATGCTAGCTAGAATTCTGGGTTGAGATGCTGGCCTAGCAACACAGCTGGACCTGGGTTAAAAAAGTAGTAGCACTGCAAGACTGCAAGAAAATAGTTTCTCTTATGACTGCTATTATTTCAGCTATTAAGTTATTGCAAAACTGCTGGAAAAATACATGTTTCAGTCAGATCATTGAATCCCTGTGTGAGTCTTCCCTAAAAAAAAAAAACCAAACAAAAAAACCCAAACAAAAACCACCAAACAAACAACAAACAAACAAAAAACCAACAAAAAACCACAAAAACAAACAAACAAACAAAAAACCATAAAAAACCCAAAATCATGGATTGAAATCAAGGAAGAGAAGCAGATTCTTAAGGAAAAGTAACATTTTCTGATAATGTCAGTTATGGGGAGGAATGACTTCAGAAGAAGGGCAAGTGTAGTAATGGGGCTGGATATGTTTAGTGGTTTTGGCTGGTCCTTTGCTTCCTCACTGTCCTGGGGGTGGCTGCTATACACAGTGCCTCTGTGAATGTAGCAGTGCAAATTTTACTAGTCCCATTTCTAACAGTATAATTCAACTTTCCCTTAAATGGTTTTCTAAAGCATAATTTCCTTGATTTCCACAGAGATACTTTTTATTTCCTCCACTTTTTGGATCCCAGCATTTATACAGGAGAATAAATCAATACTGAACATCTAAGACAAAGTTTATTTTGGCTAGATTCATTAAGTAAAATCCATCCTGTGTGGTGTGTAACTGCTGAATCCATGATGAAACTGATCTCTGTGTGGAGTGGAACCATTTTTTGCCAGTGCTGCCAGTGCTGTTTCCAGCAGAGGGCACATAAACACACCTTTTCCAACCTCTCTAATATTTGCAGAGGAAAGTTCCATTGTGAAAACAGGAACAGCAAGTTTTAGATATTGCAGATATAGACTATGAATCTGTGAAAAGAAGATGAAATAAAATCAAAACAAGCTTTTCATATAAAAGTAAGGACAAATGAGCAAAATTTTGCAACATCAGCTCTTCAGTTGATGCTTTAGCATAATTCTTTTTCTAACCTTTTTTAACATTAATCTCATGACATCAGCTGTTTTCTTTCCAGTTTTCCCCTCTTTGGTTAGTAATTTTCTAGTATTATATAAATGATACATAAGGATGGGGAAATTACATCTACTCTCAATGTTCTCTATTGTGCAAAGTCAACTCCTTATTTTTCCTTAGCTGCAGATTCTGATTATCCTCAAGTTTCCTGCCAGATTTCTTCCAGCTGGTACTGCAGCACTCATCCCATGACCCAGCATATGCTTCTCCCTTGGACACCCATTACTTCTTTCCTGAAGCACAATCTGAGTAATTTGTGGATCTGCAGGTTTCAGTTTGGTGAGTTACAAAGCAGCCTACCTGACCTGCCTTCTCAGCATCTCACCAGAATGACCCTGGGGTCTTCCCACATAGAATCTGTGTCTTCTGCAGGAGTGGAAGGATGTCACTCTTGATGTGAAATGAATTTTCTTTCTGCAGAAAACGAATTCCCCAGCCCGGGAAAGGACATGGCAGAAGGAAAACTTGTAGCTGCAGGAATTTCACAAGCCTGCAATTGTCATGCAGAGAAATTTCAGAGGTTCACTCCAGCCAGTGATACCGGGTGCTTATGTCTCAGTCTGACTCTGTGTCTCTTGTATCCAGACCACATTAATTTTCCTGTCATGCAAATGCCAGGAGTTTGCTTTTAGCTTTGAGAAAGTGTTCTGAAGTAGTGCTCATATGAACAAATTTGCTATTTTCTCATATTTATGTGAGGCACAAATGCATACAATGGGAGCACTATGATTTTTACTATGTCATTGTAATTTGCTTCTTATGTCCTGCAGGGAACATGTCCTATAATTTCTGGGACCTAAGTCAGTATCAGAATGCCCAGGTGATTATTTTCTGTATTTGAAATTGACCTGAATTTTCTGATAGGGTTTAGCTAAGTAAGTTAAGAGTATCACAGAAAGAAAATACTTGACTTACAGCTCATTAAATGTTTTTATACAATATGGTTGTATTTTCATTGTATTCCATGTCTCCAAGTGATGCCCAGGGACTCCAGATATATGTATTTCATCACAGTAAAATACTTCTGTGACTTTCTGCAAGCAAAAGTGTATCATGTCAGTTAACAGCTGTTGTTATAAATATAGGTAAACGAGGGATAATTCCAAAACCAAATGGACTTTTCTGTGTTTGTCTGCATGCTGGTGTTACTATTTATAGCACCAGAATGTCTACAAATTGCAGTGACAGACATCTGTGTTGTGGTGCCACCCAGTAAAGGGCTGCATCTGTGAGTAACTACAGATGCAGCAGAACAACCAACACTCCCCTACTTGCATAATCTCAGGCTTTGGCTACAAGGGGATTATTTTGATGATCAAGTACATGACCCAGAACCATGGGCTTTGAGAGTCATGACCTCTCCTCTCTTGGAAAAAAATGGCATATCTAGTCATACTCACTTTTCCTTTAACAAGTACTTATGCAGCATATGGAGGGAAAGGAAAAGTGCTTGGGCTGGATTTTCCACAGCTGATGGTCACACAGGGTTGCTGTTGAAGAGGAGTGTAGGCTAAAAGCCTCTCTCTTCTATTGTTATGTCAGAAATGGAATCACCACAGGCTTCTCAGTCCTTTCTTTTGTTGAGCTCTAACAAGTGGCAAATGTCTGAATACCCAAGAAAGTAAGGAGAATCTAGAAAATGGCAGCTTTTCTTTTTTTTTTTTTTTCATTTACCTTGCTGTTCTGTTTGTGTTTACAGTGTAAATTAGTAGCCCTTTACTGACAATTTTGTCTTTCACCTGCTTGTCTTTTCCCAAAGGTTTATGCCCTTCTGCATCACATTAGATTACTCCTGTAGCTGGCAACTGAGTTCAATATGAAAAGACTAAACCTGTGAAAGGAAGCTGGAACGGAGGATGGATGCTGGATCTGGCATAGGATGAGGCTGTTTGGCTGGCTGCAGCCCTAGGCTGTTGTCCAACAAAGAATTAGAAATTTAATCTAAGGCAAGCACTCCCACCCCTCCAGCCATTTCCCTTTATTTTTTTTCATGGCTCAATTTAGTGTCACATCCGTCCATTTTCACAGCCTGAAGGTTTAGTAATTGCGTATTTGTGATTCCTAAGGCATTCTGACTGTTTCTGTGGCCATGGGAGAAGAGTAAGATGTATTCTGTAATAGAAGCAGATTACTTCAGTAAAAAATGGAGAATATTTTTATGGGGCAACAGACCTGGATGTTAACTCAGAGATGTCAGATGATGTCATACCTGTGTGACAGAGACAGGCTGTTTGCAAGTCATAGGGCTTTTTTTTTTCTCCACACAGGACATGTAAGACCATTTGGATCATTTTTTATAGCTTACAGCAAAGCATTGGTGACTTCTGTGCAAAACCCTGGGACAGGGTTTTGAACTATTTGGAACAGATGGAGAGAAAATTGGACTGTTGAGATAAGAATGGGAAGTTCCTATGCAGATGGATTAAGACCTTTATAATTTACACTGCTTTTTCCATCTCCCACCTGTGCCCAGCATACAGCTAAATATTTGCATTACCTATCCTAATCATATGCACTCATTTGCCAAGTCAAATAGTTAAAAATTCCACCTTTTCTATGAACTAGCAAAACCCTGAGATTTATCTTTCCATTCTGTCATAACCAAGAAATACTGTTCTGCATGTGGAGGATAAAGATGTTTTAAGAAAAAATGTAAGACAAAAAAAAAGATATTCTGGTAAAAAGACCTTGTTTGTCTAAAGTAAATTATATCTAAACCACATGCCATGTATTTCTGTGGCCGGTGAATCTGAAAGAACTTCTTTATGGGAAGGGTGATTTAATCATTAGAACAGGGAGCCCAGGGAGGTGGGGAAGTCATCATCCCCAGAGGTATTCAAGAAACCACTGGACGTGTCACTTAGGGCTGTGGTTTAGCTGACAAGGTGTCATCAGTCAAGGGTTGGACTCAATGGCCTTAGAGGTCTTTTCCAGCCTAAATGCTTCTGTGGCTCTGTAATTTGGCTGTAAACCTGTCTTGCTCTGCAGCTACCCGGGGAGCACAGCTGTTTACCTGCAGTGCCAGGAGGTTTGGTCTCTCCCAGCATTCAGTTCAGTGATTTACCAGCACTGTTATTCTCCAGCAGCAAAGAGCAGAAAGTAAAGGAAAAGTCAAAACCCCTTACCTGCCTGTCAATGGGGTCAGTGAGTGGTGCTCTCTGGCAGCTGGTAACCCCTTGGGATAGCTGCTTTTGCAGGATTGACCTAAATTACCACTCTAACTATAGGCTTTCAAAATATTAGTCTCAGCAAGTGGAGGGAACTGAAGACAATGGCTGTAGTTTTAATTGCTTCTTCATAACTGGTTTCAGATTTTTGGACATTTCCTGCAACCTTACAAGATGACCATTGCTTGTTTGTTTTCTGGGATCGAGAACATATTTTTTTCAACAGTGTTTCCCACACCCAGGAGTTTTCAGATTTTTCCACAACAATTAGTAAATATTTGAATGTGTTTGTGAGAACTGTAGGTCTGATTATTTGGCAAAAATTCAGGAGCTTTTTTTAAAGCTTTTTAGCATTTCTCAATCTGGTTACCTGGAAAAAGGCCAAACAATAATACCCTCACGTATAAGCCTGCACAGTAGCACGAACTCCTGCTGTTTCTATGACAACAAATAGCTTTTTCAGCTCCCCCAGATCAGTTCTACCAAGTACAGTAAGTAGCCTGTACAACAGATTAGTGGAAAGATGACAAGCCTTCTGGATTTGAAGGTGTTCAGGTACCTCTAAAGGCTCATATTCCTCATTAGGATACCCTCTTGGATTATCCTAATCCTACAACAGCAAAATGCAGCACAGCAGGGAGATGCCTGAGTGAGCTCTGGGCTAGGGAGCTCGGGTACACACAGCAGCCTGCCAGTGCAGTACTGCTCTGTGAGTTCAATTGCTCTGCTCAGAAGTGACTTGTGCACGTTGCTTTGTCTTGTCCAAATGCTTCCCACTGCAAGGAAGCTGTAGTATAGAAGGGAGATATTCTTAAAGAAAAGCTGTTTGATTGTCTCCGTCCTGTCAGCATTCAATGGTGTCACATATCACACTAAAGGAAATTACTTCAGACTAGGAACAAATTTTCAAGTTTTTTTCACGTCTTCCCATGCTTTTGCTTCCACATTTCTGAGAATGCTTTTTACAGCCCATTCCTCTACTCTTCCCGAATTTTCACTGAACAGGTTTTTGCAGTCTCACTTCTTTTAAGAACTATTTATTTAATGGCCAAGTTCCAAGGTTGTGTTGTCCTTCCAATGCCTTCTCCTACCCTTGATCCTCACTATTTCTTTCTCCCTTAACTTTCAAAACACAGCTTATCCCTGGAGGCTGCTTCTCAGAATCGTCTCTGGCTGTGTCTGTTCAGAATACCAAAGCTGTGACAGTTTGTGGGGAATCCTGGCTGTCCTTTGCACCTGGCAGTGGCAGTGCTGATAGCATGGGCCTGCTGCCCTCCAGGCATGTCCTCTAAGTCTGCTTCATGGAGCTGCCAGAGCAGCAGACCTTTGTGGACTCTTTCTGATGCAGATTCCTTGAAACCATTTAGAGGAAAAAAGACTGGCAAGCTTGCAGCTTGCCTTCTCTGGTGGCAATGAGAGCATTGAACAGGCTTCATCTACCTGCCCTTTTCACTCTGCATCCAGGACAAATGTGCTTCTCACCCATCTGTTGTTACAGTTTCAGAGGAATCTGCTGCCTGACCAGGCCAAAATACTGATACGTGTCCACAGGAGACAATATTTCCTTCTGCATCACCTATTGAGATTTTAAACTTTAAAGAGAGCAAATTGTATCAAAGATGGTGCTGAGCAGACTGTTGCCCTTACTCAGTTGTTAGTACTGTGAACGTACATCTGTAAATGTCATTCTGTGTTCTGTGGAGAAAAGGCTTCCCCTTTAATCTATTTTGCTTCTGTATTTGCTGTACTGTATTTGTTGAAGCCTTTCCAAATTGTAAACTAAATCAAGACAACAGCTTTCCCCTACTGTCTTTTAAACCAGCACTCTCATATATTGAACCATGATTTTTTTACTCACATGTCGCAGAGAGACAAAATGAACCAATAGAAAAATGCTATTAAAAATCTTTCCATGAAGGAAAAGCTGCTAAATTTCCAGCAGGGTGTGAGTTTGACTCTAGTATAAATGATATTTTCTTAAGTGCAAGTGTGCCAGCTGTACTCTGCATTATGTCCTGCATTTTTCACCTCATAATGTGGATATAATTATCAAATGGACTGGAATACACGCAGCAAAATACATTAGTATTCCAGAAGCAGTGATGGGCCAGGGTTGAAATACCCCCTTGTTCCTTAGGGGGCCCCAGAGTCATGCCAGCATCCTACTGAAATTCAAGTCAGGTATTGAAAATATGGTATGAAGACAGAAAATGAAGGAGAAAAAAAAAGGGGTGGGGGTGAACTTCGATATTGTTAATCAAAGTAAATGAATCTTCCCCTAGATGAAACTGTCTATGCTGGGTTTTTTTAGGAAGAAAAATAATGCTACAGGCTCCTGTGGTAGACTTTATGTTTGAAAAACCTTTGTCCAGCCAAAACTGAGCTACCTGGAAATGAGATGAGCGACACTTAATCGTAGTATAAGACGGAAAACTTTCAAAATCTCCAATGAGATTTTGCTGTTTTCCTGATGAAATGCCTGGAGAGAAGCATCCCCATGGGCTGAGGATGCAGAGGGCTGATGAGGACAGGCCATGACACAGATCTCAGGTGCAGTGAGTACAGCACCAGCCAGTGAGATTGCAGTTTGTTTTTTATGTCTGCCCTCAGACAATTTTCACAGGAGACAAAGAACATTTATACATGCTGAGGATGTCAGTGGTTGTTTACACCCTGGAAGACTGGTCAGATCCCTTGGTAGGACTGGAATTCTTTCCAAAGACTTCAGTTATGCTCAGACTCCAGGAGCAAACCAGTAATGTTACAGACCTTATATATATGCTCTAATTACTGCAGAATGGGATGGGCACTTGGAGCTATTCCAGTTAGACACACCTACCTATTGTGCCACAAAATAGTGATGTATTGAATATGAAGATGATTTATTCATGTTACTTGTTTCTCTCAGTTCCAGGAACGAAATCTGGTTGCTTTTCAGTATAAGAGAAGGAACAAATGTTCTTTAGTGGAATCTTAAATTATGTCAACCAGAAGACGTCCTTTGCTGCCATGGCAGAAAATGTCAGAGAGATATCCAAGAGCAGGAAGATTGATGGAAAAGGAATTGTCAGGGGAAATGTAGCAGGAGTTTAAAGAACTGTGTGTGGTAGTAAACATATTATATTTTTATTTGCCTTCTGCTCTGAGACTTACAAAAAATCAAAGCAATTTTCTTGGCTACAAGCTAGAACTGTAAACCTCATGAATACCAAATATATAGATAATCCAAACACATTTGCAGTCGTGGTTTGTACAAGTAGATAGGTCAGTTCTGTGAGCCATTTGAGGAAATTTGCAGGTGATATGGCAGGGTTTGACCTTGCCAATATTTTATACCAAAAGAGGGAAAGTTGCCATTAGGAGGTGCAGACTTGAGAGGGAAAGGTCAGATAGTTCAGTAAAGTCACTATTTAATGTACAGTGTGCTGAGCAGAAATGTTGATATGTGAGAACTAGTGTTGATTTAATTTGTTGTTTTAGTTCCCTGTTAATACTGTGCCACTTAATGGATTGCCATGGAAAATCATAAGCAAGAAAAACCACAGGAAGAACAGCATGATTCTTTAATTATGCAAGGAGTAAGAGGGTCAGCTATTTTTCCTAATCAAAATTGCTAGCAGCTAAAAAAAATGTGACTTGTTGTTTAATATGTAAGTAATCTAACTCTCCTTTTAAAAATATTCCCTGCTAATGCCTAGTGCATGACACAAATACTCAGCAGGCCAGTGGGGACAGGGCATGCTGCTAATTCTCGTTAGAGTGCCACTGCCATGGTGGGGGGAGTGTCAACAGTAACAGCAGGACATGGAAGCACTGCTTCAGCACCCACCAAAAACTTTTGACATATTCTCTATTACTTAACAAATTAATAATGACCCAGTTCGTATCTGCACTGGCCTCTTAGGATTTGAGCCAGCTTGTCAAAGTCACTGCCGTGTTCTGGGAATACCTTTGGAGTTTGCAGCTCAGGTCATGATCAGAGATGAGGAGGGGCATGGAGAAGTCTGTATCCCACTCATTCAGCCTATCAGTGGTTGAGTGGTCCCTCAGAGCCTGCTGTGATACGACACAGATTAAAGCAAGCATTGCCTGCACTGTAAGCCTGGGACAAACTGTGTATTCCTGTTTGTATGAGCCTTTGGAAACAGAATTGCAATAACAGCAAGAATGAGTGATAGGGGCCTTGTGTCCAATGTAAAGGCCTGAAATGTGTGTTGTGATGAAGATAAACAGAGCACTGATTCTTCAGACATAGGAAGAATTTGCCACAAAGTGAAAGTTTCAGTGGTTGTGCAAACCTCTGCTTTCTCTTTTGATTGATGAACCGTTCTCTTTCTGACTACATCACGCTGCCAATCTGAGTCATTCCTAGGACTCAGAATAATTTTGGGTTAGTACTAGCTGCATAAAAAACAAAAGACTTGTATGTAGTTTTAGATGCTCTTTTACTCTGTGGAGTTTTGTAGCAGTCTCTCTTCTCCCTGCCTTATTGCTGAGTTTTGGTGCGAATAGACACGTCATAGTTTTTTCATCAGGTGCTTTTCCAAGTATTGATTAAGACCGATTTAAATCTCAGGGATTCTGAATGCAAACTAGATTTTAACTACAATTGAATTTTAAGCTTCTCTTTCCTTGAGATTGCATGTCAAAATCTTATCTGTTATGCTTACACATTAACATAGCAACCAAGAGAAAAAAGTGATGTACCAAAGGTGCTCTTCTCTTCCATGTTGCCCACTCTTGCTTTTTGTGGCTCTGGCAGCAGCAATCAGCCAAATAACAGAAGGAATGCCCAGTTTGTAGGGACATGTTTGAAAGAAAGAACTAGATATAGCTAGTTAATTCCAGAGGGCTGAAGTAACAATCCATTGCAACGGATCCATCAATCTCTTGAAAAGTTTGTAAGCCCAAGTTAATATCCTGGGGAAATCCTTCACATTGGGCTAAGGTAGCTTGAAACCAGGTAAATAACATGTTGGGTTTAATTGATCGTAACTCTTGTAGGGCCATGCCTTTTAACACATCTCTTCCTTGTAACTTTGCTTCCCTACCCACATTAGGTTAGTCTCGAGATAAAAGCCTAAGGGGCAAAGACTGCCATTTTTATCCAGGCCCATCAGATTTTTTTTTAACTTACATAATTTAACAGTTACTTTTTAGCCTTTTCCTGTTTTCTTACATATATTCTTCAACTTGACATGCTAGAAGGTCAGACACAGACCTCTGACAGTCTTTGCTCCTCTGCTCCAACACGCAAGTTAATGTTCCAACAGAACCCTTGCCTTTGGGAATAGAAGGAGAATATGGCCATAACTCCTTTTTGAAAGTTGTATCAGCTCCTAATTTAAGGCTGGGCAGGACTCACAGCAACTCAAACCCCACTGTCTCACAGGTATCACTACTTCGTTTTTCAAGATCTCAGAGGCTTTCTCTTGATGTTACTCAGCATTTGACAGTTACATATTGTGACTGCTGCTACAGGGTGATTTTAATCCCTTTAAAAGATGTACCTGTTTAAGGCATATCACAGGTCTGATTGTTCACAAAGCCATTTAAACAGAGCCACAACATCTCTTCACACATGGATGTTAAAGGGGATAAGTATTTTGCAGGAAATGCTCTAAAAGACAGAGGTATGGGCTTTGTTGCCCCTTTACCCATGGAAACAAGCACTGGTGACTTCCATAGACATTCACAAACTCCAGAACTGAGAACTCAAGCATATAGTTGTTTTGAACATAAACCAACAAGAAAAAAATAGTCTTAGCATGGTTTTTGAGAAATGTCTGCTATTGTCTTAACACCATGTCTCATGACATTGACAAAAGAGTCATATAGTAATTATCCAGTTTTAATTTTTAAATTGAGTTATAGGAGAACAGGGAAATAATGGCTTTGTTCATGCACTAGCAGTTATCTTCTGTTTACCACTACTCAGAATATCCCTGAGTCATTTGTTATATTTGTCCTCCAAATGTGTTAAAACTAGGACAATATTGCACTGAAATTTGCATGCAGACAATTTGGTTGCATCATGCTAACTCAAGATATGACTACGGACAGGCTAAAATACAACTGGGAAATAAGAAGTGTGAAATTGAAACAGGAATAAATGCCAGTTTCACTCAGAAGTGTGCTGCTAATAAATACAGTCTATTAAAAAGTGCTATGCATAACTTCCAAATGTATTCTCCAAATGCTATATATTTGCAGAAAACAAACTGATTTAAACATCCAACTAAAATTACGGTTCTGCCATTTGTGACACATCACTTTCAGACACAACAGTGTTTGAAGATAAATAAAAATCTGCCTTTGGTTTTAAGCCAAAAGCACTAAAGAAAGAACTGTTGGAAATGTGTTGGAGTTTTAAAATTTGCTACTGGTTTCCTAACTGTGAATTTATAATATCTTTTAAATTATTATGTCACTATTTGGCTTCATTAGAAAACATGCATGAGTTAGATTGAAATTGATTTTAAATTACAAGCACTTGTTTGGAAAATGTTCTAAAACTGATGAGCTGTGAAACTTTCTGCATACTGTGTCATTTCCAAACCGCTGCAAAACAAACTGTTACTCTAAGTTGATTGTTCCAGACTTCACAGATTAAAAAGCCTAGGTTATGCTAATTCTTGTATAGGTTAGACTGCTCCCTATAAGTTTGTGTGCTGTGAAAATTAAAGTGTTGGAAATGGGAAGAAAATCAATTTTAAAAGGTATTTGAAAGGTCAGACCATGTTATGCTCAAATTAAACCAAACTATGCAAGGGATTAAGGATATGCTTTTTGTGCTGAAAGAGTTTTGGACTAGGTTTTGGAATTATTCCTCTTTTCTCTGCTGTGGTAGCTCACCATCTGCAGTCTCTCCAAATGGTTTCAACAGCAGGGTACAGAAAATATGCAACTCTCTCAATAAGAAGGTGACCTTTCTCCTCTGGACCCAGTGAGTTAGTTCAGGTCACTGCTATAAATGCATGCTTTGCTAGAAACTGCTAGAATCACTATGGATTGAATAGTGACTGTGTTATGTTTGTCTTTTTGGTTTGGAATTTTTAAATTTTTTAAAATTTAAACCAGTTGAAAATAAACCCCACTGACAGCCAAACACAACACTAAAAGATAAAACAATAATGGAGAAATTGTTTGGATGGAAGGTCGTGTAGACAACCTCAGCCATCTGAACATATGTGTTTATTAGACACATCTGCCAGATGGAACTTGCTCTGAATTTTATTGGTTCTTTGGTTGGTGTAAAACAATTGCTTTTGTAGAGACCTCATTGATTCTGGAAGAGATTGATTCTCTTTGGGTTGATATGACTTGTGAGTTTTTATCTTTTTCCCATTTATACATGAGCACAATCTAGGCTGCATTCTAAAACTCTTGTAGATAAGAAAATCACCTGCCTGATTTGTAAAACACAGGGAGTAAAGGTATAGAATGAGCTTAATGGAAACTTGTCCTGGTAGAAAGAGCCAAGTCCTTTCATTTTTACTTTTTACTGAGAGCTGTGCTCTCATTTGAGCAAATTTGTTTTCTACACAAGCACTGGGAAGGGTGGTAGTGGTAGGTGAGGGAGCGGATGGAAATCCCAAATACTGATAGAGCTACTTAGTTGTCATGGAAAAAGGATTTAGACAGACTGAGAGATACAGCAACTTAATTTGCTCCTTGTTCACTAAAGATTAATTTTCTGATTTCCCTGTAATGATACCATGATGAATAGAGAACTGACAACATCTTAAAATTTGTTCATCATCAGCTGTAGTTCTTTGGGGTGAGCAACACGCTTCTGCCAACAGTAACCTTCAACAGGGCACCATCCCACTGATTCAAGGAAGTTTCTGTCAAGTGCCCTGGGTCGCTGATAACAGCCCTGACCAGCCTTACTGGGGACTCCCACCCCAGGAGCAGGATTTAAACTCAGCCCTGAGCTGCCAATGTCTGTTTAAGCAGTGCTTCCAGCTACTCTCCACCTTAGGCACAGCTTGTCCTTGCCCATGGACTCTGGCCCACACATGGGATTCCTGGTTTGGTGGTAGAGCTGTCCTGTCACTGTGGGTCTGTCTGGAAATCTCTAGACTGTGTCTAACTCATTGACCAGCAAGCCTGGCCTCAGACTTGCCCCATCACCTTGAACCCACCTGATGGATGGAGATCCTGTTTAAAGCTGGCTGCCTTCTCCAGAGCTGCCCTGCTCTCTGTGTCAGGTGCTGTGGGATGGGCCCTGCTGCCATCCCCAGTTCCCCTCTTCACCTTGTCTGGGCTCACACCTCTATCTTTAGACCTCATATCTTCTGTTTAGTTAGCTTGTCTACGTATAACCCCACACTTATTCAAAATCAAGATCTCAGAAAATTTTTTCTTACACTCTTTTCAATTTAGGAAAAGAGCACAAAGAAGCATTTAGCGTATATAAATTGTAGAAGACAGATGAAGAATATTGATGACAAAGACAGAAGAATTTTTTTTACATTTTAAAACTGTAAAATGTTAGCAGTAAGAAATCCTATATATGCAATTGCTTTAATGCCTATTCTCCTTTGGTAGCTCTGTCGGATTTAGGGTGTTTTATTTCTCATATTGGCACACTAAGTTTCTTCTAGTTTCTCCTAAGCCTAGTATCTGTTTCTAATTTGATTTTTTGGAATACTTATGAGTCTGTATAGCTAAAAATAATAATGTACCCAAGTATAAATCAGATCACTAGAGGCTGAAATATGCCTTGATCCATCTAATCTCCTTACTTCAATATCTGGAGAAGCATAAGGCAAAAATACCACTGCATGACTTCATAAGTATAGTGCAAGCTAAATTGAAGATAATTTCACCTAAGCAAAGCATTCACAACAGAAATATAATTTGGCTATTAAAAAAGGGTGTATTTGGATCAGGACTGTAACTTGGCTTGTTTTAAAGATGTTGAAAGGTGAGTTTTTTTAGTCTTGGAAGAAAAGACATTGTTTATAACTAAAGAACAAGAGTAAGTTGTGTGTGCATAAATATATATTTCTTTTTAACAAGTGTACTTACATTTATGTGACTTTCTGCCAGAATTCAGGGTTATACTGAACAGGGCTGGAAATATAAACTAACTGGAGCTGAAAGAGTGCTTGTGAGAAGATAGACTCCACAAAATGCCAAGGGTCCTTGAGGACAATGAAGCAATGATAAAAATTGTGATTTGTTTTTGTAGCCTCTGCTGTTCTGGTGAGGTTTATTCATCCTAGACTTGCAGCTAAGATCAAAGGGAACCTTTAAAATGTTGGCATCAGGAAGAGGAAAGATTGAGCAATTTGCCAGGGGTTGCCCCGTGAGCCTTTCTGAGGTCTGATGGGAATGCAAAGATAAATGAGAATGACATCAAGTGAAGCAAACTGTCTTTGCCCATGGCTGAGATGGAGATAACTGGGTTGAATAAGAGCTACTAGTACTTTCAAGGCAAGGTTAAAGTTTAGGAAAGGGTCAGTGTGTAGAATATCAATAAATACCCCAGGATGTCAAGGCATAGTTGAACTAAGTAGTAAAGCATCTTTGTGTCAGGATAATTCCCCCCTGCATAGGGTTTTCAGTGATCATTCCATTACAATTTTCTTGTACAACGAGTATGAGTGTTCACTGTTTGTCTTCTTTTATAATTTTTTAATTGACTCAGACTTCCAGAGTACCATTTCTTTCTAAGCACAGAGGAAATGTTTCACCCATGAAAAGGTGGTGTAACTTCTTCCTTGAAAGCTTTTTTAGGCTGGATTATACAGGTGTTCGTGAGGAATGACATATGTATAGTTGAGTATTTCTTTATGTCCACTTTGAAAACTGTGATTCTAGATACATTTGAAGCTGGAGCTATGGATACCTTTTTGAATTAATTTTTTAATTTCCTAAGAATCCTTGTTTAGATGGCTTAAATAACATTTAAATTTGAGAAGTAGTTTCAAGCAGTTGCCCCCCTGCCACACTGAATTTGGCTCAACATCCTGAGTGCAGCTCTATGCGTTGTCCATGCATGAGGAAACCGAAGCATGGGTTTCCAAAGTTGCTGGAACTTGGCAATCTGTTTTGTGCTGAATTCCTGTGGCATGTGGAGACAGATGACAATACATGTGGACAGAAACAAACAAACCCCAGCCATACTACAGTCAATATTTCCTTTTAGACTATAAGGCTTCCTGTATTAAGTGTTTGGTATTCTTAATTGGTGTCACACCCTTCTGATGTTTGTGGATTATGTTATTCCTTCCCATATCTGCTAGAAACCACCAATCCATCTGCAAGCTGTTGTATTTGCATATGCTGGAATCTCATAAATTCATGTTATTTCTCCTTTGTTATCCCTTGAACCCTAGCTCTGGGTTTTTTATTGACTAGCTGGTCTTGTTTACTGCATGATGAAACAATGTGATGCAAGACTGGCTGAGGCAAATGCAAGTACATACAGAGGCTTGTGGATGGGTACTTGAAACTCTGCTGGAAGATGGCCAGGATTTTTTAAGGCAAGCCCTTTGTGAGCACTACACAACCATTTTTGCAGCAACCCTGCTAGTTGTCCTACAGGAGGTTCAGGTGTGGGGAGAGACAGTGTAATAATCCATCTGTCCTCCTCACCATGGTGTTGCACCTGGATCCATGAAATAAGCATCACATAGCATTAGAGGGGTTTTCAGCAAATATTCAGCTCTTCAAAACTACTGCAAACTGGTGGTGGCTGTGGAAGGTCAAGCCATCAAGATCGCTGCCTGGAGATGTGTGGTGGGTTGTCTGTACTGTGGCCAAATGCCCACCTAGCTGCCCCCTCACTCTCCTTGTCAACAGGGCAGGGTGAGAGGGCAAAATGAAAATCTTGGTGGTTGAGACAAAAATCAGATCACTTACCAACTACAATTAACAGGAAAAATTGATTCAGTTAGGGGGAAATTAATTTATTGTCAATTAAATTAGATTTGGATAGTCACAAACACATGAAGTAACAGTGAGCAATGTAGAGGGGATAGGAGGTTGTGGTCGCTTGATAACAGCTCCTATCTGCTGCTCCTTCCTCCCCACTCTTCTCCCTGCTCCTGCATGGGCTCTCTACAGGCTGGGATTTCCTTCAGGGCATGTCCACCTGCTCCAGTGTGAGCTCATCTCTGGGCTCTGTGCCCTTCAGATGCTTGGAGGACTTTCTTGTCTTGCCCTTCTTCTCTGACCTTGGTGGTTGCAGGGCTTTTTCTTACACTTTTTTTCTTGCTGCCTGGCAGAGTTTTGCCCATTCTTAAATGTTGGTGGGTTTTTTGTTTTGTTTTTGTTTTTCAGAGGCACCTTCAGCTTTCTCTGAGGGCTCAGCAGTGCCCAGCTGTGGGGCTGCTGTGGAGCCAGATGGGATCAGCCCCAGCCTCCACCCCCAGTGGCCATTCCCACTGCCAGTGCCCACCACAGACACCCTGATCCAGGGTGTCTGACAGGGCACTCTGGGGCTCAGGCCCACGGCTGGCTGCCCATGGGGTCAGTGTCCTGTCAGTCAGCCCTGCTGTTCATGCAGGTTCTGGCTGGGAAATGTTGGTAGCTCTTCGGGATTTAGTGAGCTAGTCCCTGTTGCCCTGTGAAAGTCAGTGAAGCTCCAGCTTCTCAGCAATAAAAGTAAAGTCCTCCTTGATCAAAAGCTGGGTTCTTCTTGAAGAAAGGCTTGTGTTGCTGGGGTCCAGCATGGTCTTGGTGTTTTGTTTATTTGTTTTCCCCAGGTGCCTTGAGTGAGTGTGTTGGTCATGGCCCTTCTTGTTCTGGGAGACTCTGATCACCTGATCATCATTAGTCTTAATGGCTTGCTGCTGATTCCAATTACAGAAATAAATTGGGTGAGTATATAAGCAGCTGCAGAGCAATAACATGATAGGGGTTTGAGGGAAGGGTGGTTTTGGCTTGTGGAAGGAATTAAGGGCTGGAGCACTGAGGGCTCTGTAAGAAGATGTTGGGACAGTCTTGTCAAAGCTATTGATGACCCTTGCTATGAGTACTGGAGTTGATTTTAGTGACTCCTGGAGTTGTAGTATGTATGTTTTAGGGCTTTATGAAGCTGTCTGATGTAAACAGGAACGTTTCATGAACGCATTTTGGAGTATTATTTCTTGAGTATTTTTATGAAGCCATAATTGGTTTTGTTACAGATAAAGACTGTATTTTTGTGCATGGTATGTGAGCTGTTTTCTACAACCTTTTCTTTATGAAAAGCTTGTGTGTGTGTTTATTAGAAACTTGCCTTCAACTTGTTATGCTCCATTTATATTGTGATAAAATATTACTAAAGTTGAAAAGATAACAGGGATGTAGTCTGATGAGTTCTTAATGGATATTTTTCACAAAATTAATGAAAACTTTAAGTAAAACCAAGTTATTTGTTTAGTAGTGTTTTAAAGTGAATTTTAATAAATACCAATTTGAGCATTTTTCTTCAGTGTTTCCACAGAATATTGTAACTAGTTTATAAGGAGACTGCTCAAGGATAATGCTCTGGAATGATTTATAAATATTATTTAATGAGTTTACATTAAATAGGAGTTTTTTTGTGTTTGATAACTTCAGCTGGTTTTGATAGGTCTGGCCATTGTGGAACTTGAATGAAACATTGGCACCTTTTCATAAATACAGATGCATACATATGTATGTGTACCTATATAAATATACTAAAGTTATTAGTATTTGCTCATTAGCTTTACTGAATGGAATTATTACAACTTTTGTGACTGTTTTGGGGCACAAATGTTTGAGTCAGATCAACAGCAGTTAAAATGATGGAAGCTGGAAATAAATAGTAGGGGAGTTCACATTTAGGTACTCAGTACAGGAATGTACCAGTACTTGGAAAAAAAAAAAAGTGCAGAAAAAGGTTTCTACTGTGCCACTTGTTTTCAGCTTGGCCTGCTGCAGGAATGTGGGACAGCTGTGGCAGAGAGCACCAACGTGAAGCTCGAGGCATTGGAGGGCTCTGGGTAGTGCCAGGGGCTGGTGGGATGCAGGAACTCGCTGGGGCCAGCTGCTTCCAGCACTGAGGGGCTGCAGCAAGCTGCTTTTGGAGAAGCAGAGGCCCTCTGCCCAGAGCATGATCTCAAGCCAAGTGGTCTTTTTGTTCCTGAGCTCCCTCTGGCTGTTGTTTTTCACTGAGCTCTGGCTCAGAGGAAGGCTCTCTGCAGGGAGCTGTTGAGCAGTCAGGCTTGTGGCTCTGGTGGCTCCTGCTGTGTCGCTTCACCACCCTCTTGGCAGGTCCAAACTCCCTTGCTGAGCTGTCTGTACCTCAGACTTTGGGGGCATCTTCAGTCTCATTTTCCCCCTCCTTCTCTCAGCTTCCCCTGCAGATCCCTGCACAGTTTTTGAAGCTCTGAAAGGCAAAACATTGCATCATTCAAAATAATGTCCACAAGAGAACTGAAAGTAGCAGATGGTTGTTATTCTTTCCAATTTCCAGCACAGATTAAGAAAAAAATCTTTTATTTGAGCTACTGTCCCTTTGGACTTTTTCCAGTATTGAGACTAAAGATTTTGGCTTTTAATACCTCTTCTCTTACAGCTTGTATTTGAAAGATAATTTACTCATTGTGTCTTTATATGGTATGCATTCATATACTTGTGTGTGGCTGTTCAGGAGAGCTTGGCACTGAGAAGGACAACAGGGCTAGGGAAGAGCTTGCTAAGTGTGAGGAGAAGTATAGGGAGGATTCAGTCTGCATTAATGAGGTTGGCAACAGTGTAGGTATCTATTTTGAAGAATTCATTAATTTTTTTCTTTATATTAGGGAAATCAGAGGGTTGGTTGTTTAGAAGTGAAAAAGAGCATAAAACGACACAAAACAAAATGTTTTACCAGACTAAGTTCCCCTGAGGTATGGAAAAAGCACAGTGGTCTAGTCTAGAGCAAGTGGCAGGGCAGACTCTTCCTTGTAATGTAATCACCATTATATGGTGTTTCTTAAAATTTCATTTTATGTCTTGGGGAAATATGGTAAAATACAGTTCTACAAGAAATGGTTTGAACAGAAGGGGCTATGTGTCTTCCTCTTGTTCCTACCACATAAATACCTCTCTGTTTTTGTGAATTCTCATGTGAATGCAAATCACAATTATAACATGTTGTCCCCAAATAATCTCTTCTGTCTATTAATGTGCAGCATGCAACATCCTGTTAGAATGCTATGAAATACACTTATTAAGGTGCTGTGCTATGTGTTTCATACTGTGGAAGGGTGCAGTGCTATGAAATGTTCCTTCCCAGCCCCAATGTGCAGTGGAACCTGTCCCAGGATGCACAAACCAATGTTTCCTAGGTTTTAGACTGCCTCTGGCTCTTGTGTTCATCTGAGAACTGGAGTAGTAGTTGAAGTCTTCCTCCCCATCAGTTTGTGAGTCCCCATCCTCATTGACCTGTATATTGTGGCTCTCATCTGGGAGGGGATTCTATCTGTGCCCTCTAATATTGACCAGCAGCTTCATTGTTGCCAAAAGTCTGCCTGTTTTGTTTTGATTTGTTCCTGACTGTCTTAGAAGTGCCATTCCATTCTTTGATCTGGAGGACCTTTCTGTGACCCCTTTCAGCAACTCCATTAGCAGTAGCTTGGTATGGGCTCCTGTTGTGTTCTTTCTCTGAAAGGTTGCTTTTTTTCAAACCCACAGGATAAAGAAGACTGTTTCAGCCTGACTCTAGCTGAACGTGGGAGTGCTGCAGTGCCATGGTGATGACTGTGGTTATAAACAATTGCAAATGGATTTCTCCTGCCTGGGTTGCTGTGGCTGTGGAGCAGCAGCCAGCCTAGAGGTACCTGCACTCTGAGCCACTTATAGTGGGATGTGGAGTACTATGTGGGGGTAGCAGATATGGGTCTAAACCATCACAGCTGATAGTTTGTGGTAATTTTATAAGCAAGCAATTTAGTGTACTCTAAGAGGAGCTTCAGAGGCAATGTTGTGGCAAACAATCTGCCTGAAGAACTGTGTTCACACATAACTCAGTGGAATTACATTGAGATTTATGCCAACTCTTTTCCCCCCTTTGACCTCAGTGAGCTCTTTGAATCATGGTTAAGTCAGCTGTGACACCAGAAAGTGCCCCTTTGTTTTTCTGTATTTCTGCAATTGGGCACAGTGTACAGAATGTGTGCTGCATGATTTGAAAAAGAGATGGATTCTGGCTTTTGATGTGGCTTCAATGTAACCTGTTGCTGTTAAGTAGTCTCAGGGGGGATTGTGTTGGTGCTTGCAAAATTTGCAGAGGAGAAAAAGCATGCAGATTTCTTCTGCCTTTCTTACAAAAAGCATGCAGATTTCTTCTGCCTTTCTCACGGAGGATATTATGCTTATTTGAATTGTTCACATAAGGAGAAGCAAGCATTTTGTATGGAGACCTTCTTTGTGAAGTGCTTTAAAAAAGTTCTTCTGTGGAACTTCTGTGTAGAGACTGATTTCTGTGAAGGAACAAAGTGCCCCGTATAGGCAGTTCTTGTTTTCTAAACCAAAGACAAAAAAACCAGCAGTGCCTTGAGTAAGTTCAGGGAAAAACCAATAAGAGCAGCTTAATGATTTGTTTGTGGCCGAGTCTGGGTAGCTGCTCTCAGCTGTGGGCTGGCTCTTTCTACTAATACTCTGAACCTGAGAACTTTTGTTGCTTTGACTGTGTGACCATTGACTTCTTAGTTTTTCATTCTCTACAGCAGGGATTTTCTTGTCATTGAAATAATTTTGTGGGGGAAGAAAAAAAAACAAACCCAAGCACAAGCAGCTTTCTCATTTCTAACATCCATTACATGCTCTTGAAAATGTTCTTGCCATTTCCCATAACCTGCAAACACCTTTGTTGGGTAGGTTGTTTCTGTGACCCTACCTCAAGGATAAACTTTTCTTGTGCTGTGAAGTCATAACTTTTACTTAAAAGGATAAAAAGATCTGAATAATATAGCATTCTATTCTATGTAATCCTAAATCATTGGACAATTTGGAAACTCTTATTGAAAGTTTTAGGGTGTATTCCCAAATACTAAACAGGTGAAAAAGACGTGGGAAGCAAAGGGAAAGATGAAGAGTGTGGCTGTGTTCTTAGTTACTGATGTCATGTCTCAATGTTTGGTTCACAAATAGCCTTTCTCTGTATGTGAGGCTATTTATTCAGTATATATTTATTATGGCTGCCTATTGAGAACGGCACTGAAATACCATATCTCATTTTGCTGTGAATGAGGGGAAGAAAGCCTTTCAACATGGTTTGTTATTTAATAGAGCTGTACAAATTATTTTATGAATTCTGACTAGGAAAGCATTTTTATTTAATGTACTGTTTGCCAGCCAGTCCCAGCTTCTGAGAACCCTCTTGTAACACAGTGGTCACTAATGAACAGGTTTTTTTAACTGGTAATTTTAGATAATTGTGTGAAAGAACTCAGAGTGCCTGGCTCAGTTTGTTTTCATTATGATTAGTCCGTTAACTGGGGTAGGATTGGACTTGTAAACGCAGTTGCTAGTTTTTAGTGCCTTGGTATTTGAAGCTTCTGCTTTTTACAGTATTGTCCTGTCCTCTTCCACCCCAAGCCCCAATGTCACCTAGGTTGCTCTGACAGGTGAATATCCATAATTTTTATGAAATATTTTAAAGACATATGGTTTAAGAACCCCCTCTCTCCCTGAAATTCATTTTGTAATGCCATCATTAGAAACTATGGCTGGGTATATGTGGCATTCTTTCCTATGCCTTCATGGAATATGAGGAATAGAAATGGTATTCCTAAAAACAGCTTCATTTTATGTCATAACTCAGACTTTGTTCACAGTGTACAGAAATATTTGGGCATGCTTGAAGGCTCTTTAAGAATTCAGGGCGTGTTCTGATTTTTACAAGCCGCGTGATCCAGCCTGTGTCTGTCATGCTTTACTGTATCAAATGAAAATGAAGAATGCACTTACATTTAAAGAGATCTGGCTGTTAGCTTTCTGCTAGTTTTCTTTGAAAGCTATACTGTTTTGTGACTTTTGAGAAGGGCAGTTTTGAGGTTGGGTGTGTAAGCTGGTGTTTAGAGATGGTTATTACTGTGGCAGTTTGATACATTAGCAAGTAAATCATATAGATCATGTGAACTGTAAATTAAAAAGTCTTGACTGTCTCTGATTTGTTTTTTAATATCTTAGATGCTCTTAGGATCCATTTACATGAGAGAATCTACCACCTCTGTAAAGCCAGGTTTTTAATAAATGGAATTCCTTAAAATGGAATTGGGTTTTTTTGCAGTAAATGATATCACTTGTTACCTGTCTGGTGCTAGCTAATCAGCAGGCTTTGACAACCCTTGTTTCCTTCCTTCAGCTGTGGAAATGTGGGTATATTGCCTATCCAGCTGTTTCCAGCTGCCCTGGGGAAGGCTAGAAAGTCCCTTGGCAGCAGCCTTGGCTCAGGATGTGTGCAGTTCTGGGGGAAATTATCATTGCTCCAGGGTCATCTGATAAACCAGAGCTCTGAGAGAACAAGAGAAGGTGTAAAGGATTGAAGGTGAAGGTTTTAAAAAGCTTAGATGGGATATCTGCAGTGGGGTGACCTTGCTTGCAGGGGCGGAGGTTGCAGAAAAGCTGACTGACTTTAATGTCTGACCTGTCCAGGCCCCAGTGGGCAGCTGTTTCCAACAACAGCTGGATGTGTGAAGCAGCTTGAAGGTGCCTGACTCTACAGCATATTGGCTTTTAAAAGCAAATCATGGCATGTTCTGGGTACCACAGGCAGGAACACCACAGAAGAAATGCTCTGTAATGGTTTGAATACAGCAATCACTTGTTCAAGTACTTTATATTTAGGTCTTAATGAGAAAATGACTGCATGTTAAATCACATAAATCCACTAAGTGAGAAAATGATAGTTTGAGGATTATCTTTGAAATGGATGTCTATTTTGTCAATTGCAGAGATGCTACCTGAAGTCAAATATGCTTTGGCAGGCAGTCATTCTTTAAGTGTGGTATTTTAACTAGTTGAGTTACTGTTACTTTGATTATGGCAGCTGGCAGATATTTCATTATCATCAACAGCTGTAGGTTATGGACACCCATATATTTATTTCTAACTCAATAAGGATTTAACATATTTCTACTTGCCTCATGGTGTTGCTAAAGCCTTTCCATGAGGGACTGAGTTTAGCTTTTTTTTTTTAATTTTGTAGCATGACAATAGTGCATTTGAGAACTGGTTTTTCCTAAGGATAGATCAAAAATCTTATGTAGTTATTCTTAGTCATTCTTTATCTCTCAGGATTTATAAATGAGTTTTGTAGAATTCTGTGTGCCTAATTCCTATGAAATTTCACAGAACTTATTTGTGTCCAAGTTGCATTTAGATCATTGGCCAGAGAAAAATCAGTGTACTTGTGCTAAGTTCAGTAAAGCTAGGTAAATTTCTACCAAGTAAGGATTAAATTTAAGCAGTCTAGTATTTTCAATAAATTTAGGAATTTTTTTTAAAATAAAAACTTTAAAACCTGGATATTAGTTCTTATCACTTAGCAATGAATGTTTTTCTTTGTCTGGAACTTGCTCCCACATATGCTCATCAGAACCTTCAGAATTGTTCCTACTAAGCTGCCACCTCCTGGATTTGTGACAGATGCAGTGCTTCCAAAGGACAAACGGGAGCAAGATTAACTTCTTTGCTGCATCCCAAGTGACTTTCTGCATTGGTGACATCTGTTTGTTCCTGAGGGTGTGGGTGTTGGATCCCCAGCCATGCAAATCAGAGTAGTGCTTGTTCTGAGCAGGGTGTGGCTGCAAGTTGTATGCTTGGTCCCACATTGTTTTTAAGACCATGAAGTGTAAGCTTAAAAGACCCCAGAAACATCCCTTTGGCAACTGCTAGTATGAAAATAAAATCTAGTACATGCATTTTCATGTAAGTTAAGGCTGCTTTTTTTCCTGGCTCTGACTGCTTTTTCTATCTGGGTAGATTTTTGGATGGCAGAGCTTGCCTTAGAGTTTCTAGGTGTCTGTGGCCATCCAGTTTGGCTGTTTCCAGCACAGACACAGTGATGCTGTTGGGATTTTCAGAGCAGTAGCAGTCCTCAGGTGCTGCACTTGATGTGGTGTGCTGTGGTTGAAGCTTATGTGCAGGTTTTCTATAAATGCACCCTAAAATCTGGGCATGGCAGAATACCTGTCAGGGATTTGGGAGCAGGAGTTTACTACAGATAGCAGAAGCAAGGGAATTGAAACCATGAGTCTGAGCAGCTCTCCACAGACCATTGCTGGTTTGGAAACCTCCAGTGTTTCCTTGCAGATTCAGCTATGTGTGTTCCTCACCCAAACAATTGCCTTTTCTTGACCTCTAGCCATTCCTCTTTGTTAGAACTCTGTCCTTTAAATGCTGTTTATTTTTTAAGTGTTTCTTGTGATCACTTTCTTTGTGCTTTCCCAATTCTATGCGATGTAATCATACATCAAAAATACAATTGATATTTTCAAGTTGGCAATGTAGAAAAGCAACTGAGAGGTGGAAGAGTTGACTTTTTAGAGTTGCTTCTTGAATGAGCTTTGTTGTCTGATCAAATATGGTTTTGTGTGTGTAACTGTAAGTGTCTTAATATGATCTAATATCCCAGAACCAGGTCTTAAAACTTGACATCCTTGGTGTCAAGGATGGCTGAAACACCTAAGGGTTATAGCAACGCTTTTCTGCAGCATTTTATATGGTAATAGATCTGGGTTTCTGGAAGAAATCAATGGTGTCATCTCTGGAATCAAAGTATTTATTTTCTTGATTTGGATTCTCTTATGTGAAGTCTGGTCAATACTTTTGTGTCAGTGTGTGACTTTAAACTGTTAATTACAATGACCTTTTGCTGGACAGATGGTTAAGTAGATTGCAATAGTTGTAAACCCTCCTGTACTACCATGCAGTGTTTTCGTTATGTTCATAAAGACATCAGCTTCTAGGGAGATTTTTTTTCAACCTAGTCCACATTCAGCCATTTCAGCTGAACACTGTCACCATTTATATTAAAAAATTTCTGATTTAGCCAGAAATGCCTGCCTGTGGGCAGCTACTCCTCTTAGCATCCCTACAAGTGCTTTTGCCAATAAGTGATTGCTTCCATGTGACAGGAGAATGGCTGTCCTTGTAGTTAAGGATAGTGACTGCCAGCCCTATAAGCTCAAAATCATGAATAAGTGCCTCATGTTTCTGTTTTATTTCCTCCTAATTTAATATTCCTGTTGGTAGCTCACATAATTTCAAATGATTGTCCACCTTACACCCTGTGTAAGCTGTACAAGTTTATTGCTATGCACTAGCCTACTGATTACTTTCCTTCCTCACAATTTTATTCCATTGAGGGTATGAGTTAAAAGTATTTCTGAGTTTTAGAACATTTCACCAAGGGTTTTCTTGCTTGCTACAAATCCTCCTAAGAGGCATGTCTGATAGCCTACATCTTATGAAAGAGTTTAGAAATCTAGGCCTCCAACTATAATTACTGTGAAGGTACAGAAGACAGTGGAACAGCTCAAACCTTTCCTTTTTGCCAAAAAGTTGTTTGTTTTGTAATGGATTTCTTAAAATCGATTGGGAGACAAGGTTTCATTGCTGTAAAAGACACTCTAGATTTTGTTTTGGAATCTGAATAAAACAAAAACCTCTGTGTATTTGAAAGAAGAGTTCTGGAATTGCTTGTTTCAGAATAAGAAAGATGTATGACCAGGTTATAGGTATTGGATGCTAAGTTCAATTTGATCTCTGTTGTAGCAGACCAGGCCTTTGATTTCAGATGTGTTTGCCTTGAGCATCTTTGCTCTCCAAAGGAGAGAAGCTTTCTGGAATTGTGGCAGAATGTCAACAGGGCTCAGACAAGCAGAAGGTGCAGATTTCTGCAGGCTGTGCTTATGTGATGGCTAAAAGCTCTGCTGGGGTGTCTTGGGGCAAGAAAGTGGAGGAGGAAGCTGGCCTCTGCTGTAGAACACAGCAGGACTGTGTCAAGCATTCAGCAGCACTGAGGGAAGGCAGCTTTTGGCCCCACCTGGGCCAGGGCTGCTCCAGGACTGTGCTGGCAGTGGCCACCAACTCCTTGTGCCAGCCAGAATCCCCTGCAGAGTGATGGCCTTGGCCAAGTTCACAATATCAGAGGCCTTGGAGGCTCTATACTTATATAGAGTCTCTATATTTAAAGATACTTGAATTTTACTATAGACTTTATGTTAAAGTTAACTGGATACAATTGCTGAATCAGGTTATACCAACCTTGCCCAACACTGGCTGAAAATGATGGGACTTAAACAGTGACACAATAAGTGACAGGGTTCGTAAGGTCAGCTTAGAATGATAAACCAAAAAAGAAATCTGTGTTTTACAATATACTGGTACTTTTTTTCCACCCCTGAAAATGTTGTCCTTATTGACTATCAAATCAAACAGTAGTTGATGACAAGCTGTTACGTTTGTGTTCCCATCTTCAAATCTAGTTTCTTTTATTAAAGAGGAAATCAACAGCACATATGCTAATAATATTTTTAGGAATTATTTGCAATGAACATATGTAATTCTTTGGAAATTGAAGGAAAAAAATCACAAAAAGAAAGGGGGAGAAAAAATGAAACTCCCGTGGAGATAATTGAAGCTGAAACATTTCTTGTGCTCTTGAGCTGAGCTGCAGAAAGCAAATTATATGAAAAAAAACAAAGGGGGAAATGTCATGTGTCAGCTCTCCTCATTTTCTTCTTGGCTGCATGCCCAGTCTCTAAACTCATATTAAGCTTTGCCATGGCAACGATATCAGTGAGGTGTTTTCCAGTCTAGAGTGTACATCTTGTTGCAGGTTTAGGGAGCAGAGATTTGGAAACTGTCTGTAATCTTAGACTTCACCAAACATGAGCCTTTGGAAGAACTGGGTATTCTGTGTGACCAGACAGGTTAAAAAAGAAAAAAAATGCTTTCGAAAAAACAAATGGAACCAACTCTGCATTAAAATTGCTTTACACTACTTCCTATGGAAAAAAAAATACAGACATGCCATGCTTGGAAGGGAGTGAAACAAGACCAAGCTGTGAGTTCTCTGATATTCCCTGCTGAAGAGAACCACAGCAAAGCATTGTTTAGAGCAACAGACTGAGGATTGAAAGGGTGACAGAAATTCAGTAAGAGAACAGCTGGCACTAAAGAATTTAAAGCCACTTAGACACATGCATTTTCTATGGACAGGGCATTGTATAATCTTAACCTGGATTCTTGTATTGAATCACTCTATGAAACCTGGGAAGACAAACTTTGAAGAGGCAAGGATACAGCTCCTACCTGCAAATGAATTCATGCTGAAGCTATAATAATATAGAAACATTCCTTTTTGCTGCCATGTCAGTTCTTTGAGAAACAGCATTAGAAAGGAATTATTTCAGTATCAACTGTCCTGAAATTTTGCAGGAACAAATACAGGATTCCTTCATTTTCAATTCGTACAACACTCTTTCGGTGACAAATGCAAAACACAACACCACACCAGTTACACTGAGGAAAATCAACTGTCCTCTTCTCTCATTTCCTCCTCTTAGCCGTTGTGTAATTGCAATTATTGAAGGAAATATTTAGTGAGCTGAGTTAGGCAACGGAAGGATGAGAAAAAAGAAATGCCCTTTTACCAAGAGAATCATCTCCCTATGTGGTTTGCAATGCACTCTCACAAATAGCTGTATCTCCATGTGTGAGGCAGGACTGGTTCATCAAGGTGCTGTTCACTGAGGCTGAGCCTAACAAGAACTTCTCAGATCACAGAGCAGCATGGAAAAGAGGGAAGGATGCACCACCACAAAAAGATAGGATGTTTTTGAGGAACAAAATGTATTCAGTGTTTGCAGTGGAAAATGATTGCATATTTTGTTCAACAAGTACATATTGTGTTGAAATAACAATTCTTTGTTAATTTTGAAGTACCTTTCCTTGGGAAAAAGGCAATGATTTTCTTGCATCTGAACTCAGAATACTGTGCTTCAGTGTAACTGAGTGTTTCTACTTCTGACATAGCATCATTTAATATAGACTGTAGAAGCAAATATTCCTGTTAGTGCTGCTATTTACCTGAAGGACAGGTCTGTCTTAAGAGTTCTGGATATGGACATGAAAAATCTATGGAAAATCTATGTCTCATTCTGAGCTGTCATGTGCCTAAAATGTACCCAAAGGTAGTAATGCATTATCTGTCTTTGAGAACCTGTGTTCTCAAGGGCAAAACAAACAATAAGACTTGTTAATCACTTTATGATTCACTGGTAAATAATGCTGTTTAAAAGCTAGGTATGCTGGTATGACTCATTAAATTAACAATTTATTCAAGCACAAAACTTTGTCATTCTGTAATAGACTTTCTTTCTAAGAATCTATGAGTAACTGAGTTAAAACTATCTTTTGACATTATCAAAACTTTTAAAAATGTTCTTCATCTTGATCAGCATAGGTACTAGTCTCATTTCTTGACCAGAATCTACCAGCTAGAGAGATTTTGATTTATTCACAGCAAGCAGTGGAATGGCTGTATCTGTTGGAGGGCAGATGCACTCTCCTGTGCCCTGCTCTGTCTTGTTTCTGATGTCCTCTCCTAAATCCTGTCAGACAGTGTCACATTTCCTAGCCAACACTCCTCTCCTTTGGAAAGGAACCCAAGCATTTCAGCCAAAAGATGATGGGAAATGACAGATATACCTCAAAGTTTACTGGTTTCTAACATCGAGTCAGCTTATCACTCAAGACCATGTAAACACATTTTATTTGGCTTGTAGATTCCCAAACATCATCACCATATTAGCTGTTAGTGCTGAGGCAGCTTGTAGAGGTGGTGGTGGTAATAAGGGCTTCAAATATTTAGCAAATGCAATTTAAAAGGTGGTATATACAGTCAGTAGTTCAGACTGACCTTTCCAAGTAGCAGCTTCAAATCTAAGCTCAATCTCCCTTAGAATTGTAGCATTAAAACTCCTACTCCCTCCAAAACCCCTGTTTCTTACCTGTGTGTGCTTGTGTGCACTTCAAAAGTACAAGGTATTAAGAAAAATACCACATGTTTAAAATTGTTCTCTTTCTTGCATTTAGAGTTTCATTCTTATTTTACTAGTTTATTTGCAAGCTTGAGCTAGTTCCCTCCAGAAGAATCAAAGACATGTGTTCACAGCAATAAAGCATAATATAATTGGTGTGGCCACAGCAGAATGAGACAGTATCAGAGCCAGGAAGCCTGGATTGATGGCAGATCTTAGCCTGGGTGCAGTAGAATAATATAGGGCTTTATGATGCTTCTCTGCACAATATATATGTTCCAATAGTGCTTCTGCTAGTTCAGGTATCTTCACATTGCCTTTTATTTTGTGATAGAGGCATGCCTGGGAAACTACAATAGTCTGAGGTATTATTTTGATTGCATATCCATGATACAGATAGTTCTAGCTAGGAGTACTGTAAAATATTATATTCTGGTGTTGCTTCTTCCTGGAGGGGGAAAAAACTTTTGTCATTTTAGCATGTAAACTTTTACTGATATTATAGAATTAGACAGGAAAAAAAGACGACAATTTTGTTTTATAGTTACTCTGGAGCTGAATGAAGGATGCAGAGAAGGACAAATGGTGAGTGGAAGCAATGTTTTCCTTGAATGTGAGATCACTCTACTTTGGATACTTCTCTTTTTTTTGAAACTTATGCAGTCATAAGTTAGCCAATCAGGTTGATGCCAAAGCATCTAATTAAACGGCTTATTTTCTATAACTACTAAGCTACTAAGGCCAATAAGAGCAGATGGTTCTCAGCACTTCAGAAGTTTAGGCTATTTCTTTCAAGTCCTCAGTGCAAATGGAGATAACTAGCTTTATAGTCTACACTTGAAAATACTTATCTTGCCCATTAAATACTGTTTTTAATCTATTTGCAGAGTATGGCCCAAGAAATCTCTAATGTACTGTTCTGCACGAAGGGACTCATTGTCAGTACAGAATCTTTTTATAGCTCTGTGCTATTTCTTTGGTGTCATTTCCCATGAGAGTGTGTATGTTCCTCAGCCAGCAATTACTAATGACAGACAATTGTTGAGAAAGCCCTCAACAGTGAGTACTCTCTTGAGTGCTCTGTATGACTTCTATGATGCTCATCAGTTGGTGAGACTGAGTTAGAGCAGGGTATTAATGAGACTGAGGCTGGCACCTCTGAGAACAGCAAGAGACTGTGGGAAGGATTGAGCAATGCAGGTTTCTGGTTTCCGGGGTGCTGGAATGACTGGTAAGGGAAACAAGGAGTTGGGGTAGTAGTTGCAATCAATTTCAAGGCAATCAGATCTGTTACGTAGCTAAATTTTTTCTGCCCACAAAGAAGAAAAAAAAAAATCATTAGATGCTGTGGGTAATGTTCTGATGTTCCACCCTTGGTTCTGATCCATTTCCTATTTATTGTTAACATCCCTTCTGTGATGACCCCAGTTTTGGCTTGGAAGGTTTCTCCCTATCTCTTTACTGCTGCAGTGATGTTAGTTCTGCATTCACAGAGCCCAGGGATTCAGGTGTGCTGATGTAGGGAGGAGCAGGGGACAAAAATTACCACCTTGTACTGCTTCTGATGAAAAAAAATTCTGCATCACATTGGAACTTGAAATAGTATTTTCAAATTAAGCAGAAGGAAAGGGAATTTGTAGCATGGATATCTTTGACTGTAATGCATCCTGAAAATAGTAATGGATTTTTAATATTTCCTTGATACCTTGATAGTTATAAATGTTGTCCAACAATTAGGTCACACATAAGGAATCACAAATTTGGCATTTCTGTATCCATTGGTATATCAAGTTGAGACAGAACAGCTATTTGAATACTTTTTATTTTCTTGCAACAAATGAGAGAGAATTGTGGCAAAACCCTCCTAACATCTAGCATTTGCCATCATCTCAACAATTCTTTTAAAAGGGTTATTGAAACTTATAGCAAAGTGGTAGGAAGACCCAGGACTGTTCTGTGGAGACAGGTCACCTCATAAATGCTTAGCACCATATACAATGCATTTTATTAAGATGTCTGGTTTGCACCAAGTACTCCAACAATAATGGATTGCAGTTGCCCATTGTTTGTTAGTAAAGGAGGCCCCTGGCCTCTTGTCATTCCTTTTTATATCCCTAAAAGTTGCATTCCTTTCTTAATAACCATTTTATGCCTTTTGAATAATAAAAGGCCTGCACTGTGCTGGTATTGTCAGGAGGAGTGCTTTGGTCTGTTTTGGAAAAGGACAAGGGTCACTGTCTTGGTGTGGAAAATTCCGTCAGGAAAGTTCTTATTTATTTATATTATGTTTTTATATGATTTGCAGTTTCAGGGAAGTGCATCAATTTCCTCCTTGTCTATTTCCTCTTTTCACCCCAAGAAAGAAGACAAAATTCAGTTTTCAGTGTGGATGGCTTCCTAATTGTTGTCTCAAGCTTGTGCTGTTTAGGATGGATCTCCAGTGCCATTGTGAATGGCACACATTATCTGGGCCATGATGGGGATTTTACTTCAGCTCTGGCTTCTGCTCAGTAGTTGTATTCTATCATTTTGTACAAGCTGCATATTCCTTCAAGCTAATAAAGCAGCTCTTTGCTATGCATGACCCACTCTGTGGTGTGACTGACTGATAACTGCAGCATTTCAAACCTGGCACTACATTATTAGACCTGCTGCCAGGTCCTGGTTATTTGTCAGAAATATTTCTTGCCACTGGAACTTCAGATGGATGGAAAGTAATTTTATAGGGTCATTGCAAACTTGTGGGATGTAAAGTGCTGGGATCCATCACAGCCAAGGCATTACCTACCAAACTTATGGATGTGGAGATATGTGCTCCTATGAAACCTCCCCAAAAATGCATTCCCCATGGTACTGTGTCATTCTGTCTGTATCAGGTATGAAATCACTTTAGCTTTATTCTTTGCTATAAAGAAATTTATCTAGCTGCTCAGAGACTTCTCCCCCCCTCAAATGTAGATACACCTTAATGTGAGGCAGGTAAGATGTAGTTTGGGGAATATAGGATTATATTCCTGGCTATATTCCTGTCTTTGATGGAAGTGTATTATTGCTTTTCATGGGAGCTAGGTCCATTTTGTGCCTTAAGAAATAAATATCTCCAAAGACATCCTTATACATCTTTAAGATTAAGAGTGGACTTGGTAAATCTGATTCAGTAGTGCCTGTTAGAAGATCTAAACAATGTTGGAAAAAGCCTTTTTCCCTTACCAGGATGCCTTAAGCCCAAAAGAAGAAACCAAAACCCACTGAAGAAACCAGCTCTTTCCTCTGACATTCTGCCTCAGCTGAGATCTCCAGTCTGAATTCTCTCAAATATGAAGGCAAGGCAATATCTGGCAATGGATTCTATATGGGGAAGTCTGTCTGCCTGTTCCAGGCCACACTTGTTTAGAAGAGCTTGTGAAGTTAAATGTAGGAATTACTGGTTCACTGAGGAAGACAGTAGTGAAGGAGAAATATGTTTCCTTTATGCAAAGTATATAAAATGTTAAGCTGCTTCTTTTCTAGTATATGGAAGTGCTTCAAGAATATTTATTATATTTTCCTTGGAAGAATGGAACCTACTAACTCAGACTTCACCAGGGATGACATTTTTTTGGTGTGAAGACCTCTTTGCTTATGACTGCCAAGACAGGTGTGTTGAGGGCAACAAAGTTTCTTTGGTAAACTCTCTCACTTGTCTTAGCTTAAGCAGATAATCAATAAAACAAGAAAAGATATGTTAAATAAGATAGAAAAAGCTTACAGTGGTGCTCTGTTCTTATTGGTGAGAGGTTCTCTGTAATTTTTTTCACTTTAGCTTAAAAAAAAGGACCTGAGTACATTTCACATGAAACATGACAGTAATCAAAGCAATGAAAGTTTTCATGATTCACCATTTTTAATGGTTTCTGTGTAGTGTTTTTCTAGTAATCCTACATCAGCCTAAGTGGGGCCCACATCCTCTCTCAGACCATGTATTTTTTAAAGACAAGCATTACATCAGAAGGACTTATCTGGAAAGAAAGTGGAGAAATAAACATGATATCAAGTTATGAAGGCACAGAGAGGCCTTTGGGAAAAATCAACAATGTGCTGAAGTAGAGACACATGACTTACTTGGTTTCTGTATAATGACTCTTTCTTGTCTTTCACTCTGTTCTAATGTAAAAATAACAAGTTTTGAAAAGCAAGCTTGAAAAACAGCACGTTGGTCCTGTTTAGTAGTTTACAGTCATGGATAAAGCAAGGTGCCAATAAATAAATAGCAGAGAGTAGGAGAACACAGAATAAAGCTGTTTATGTGTGTGAAGAATCTACTGATACTAAGGCATGCAGCTTAACCTTCCCTTACATAGGAGGAAATTCTTTACCTTATGTATTCAAATATCCTTCATTTTTTACCCGAGTATGTAAGTGTTTCTTGCACATGCTGAAGACAAAGACCTCTAGTGTATATGGAATGTAATATAAGCAATACTCACATCATCCTATTAGGGACTTCCTGGAGCATCTAATACCAAAGGAAAGATACAAAGTGGAACAGCAGTGGAGGATCTGTGAGTATGAAGGACTGTTATAGAGACAGGCATAATTTGTCTGCAATTACTATGCTCTAACCCAGATATCAGATTTGCCCTGCTTTTCTGGATGGTGTGTTCTTGAACAGAATGGATGGAGAATAGCACATTGACAATAAAATTTTTCAGTCTTATTTTCCGTGTAAGTGTAGGTAATTTTATAAGAAGTTAGTGTCAAAGACTGAGATTCAAAATTTGGATGATTTGAGTGCTGACTGTCCATTATTACATATACAAAATTGGTTTTACTTTCAGGGGCACCAAGTGCAGAGATAAATATTTTTATTTTCATAATTTGTAATGCATTATGGATTTTGAAACTCCAGCCAACATTCATCTCATTTTGCTGCAAGAACCATTTTCACGTTAAAATGGTACTCCAGTTCATGCTATTTTTCATTTTAAGCTCTTTGAATCCTAAGAGTTGCAGTGCAAAATAATTATAGTAATTTGAGGAGTCTTAGTATGTGAAACAATGGCCTTCTGAATTGCCTCATGGTGGCTGGGAAAATGAAATTAATAATGTATTTGCTTGAAAAACATTTTATAGAATATAGAGAAGGTAGAAAATAAGCCTCACTTCTCTTTAGACAATAATGTCTTTTTTTTTTCTCTTCAGTGAGAAATAATCAGTTTGTAGTCAGTTACTAGGTGGCAGATGTTGTACAAACATGGAACAAAGGCAGGATCCCTGTCCCAGAGACGTTATAATCTGTGTACAAACAGGCAGCAGGTGGGTGCAGCAGATGTGTAAAACCAGAACAATGAGAAGACACAGGGTCAGCACTGGCAGGATCAGAGCTGACTGGGTTGTTCAGATTTAGATGCCATCGTGGTTAATGGCTGTTTGGGAAGACTTGGAAGAGTATAAAGGGTTGTTCTGGAGAATCCTAATTTATGGTTACTTATAATGCAAAAACTTTGTTAGCAATTCAAAGCAGAATTCAAACACAGGTTTGACATTCTGTTTCCTCAGATCTCTTTGGTGGTTTGAGGTAGAGCTTTATGGAATGACATATAAGATTAACCATCAGTGTCTCCATGCTAGTAGTCATTTAGATAAGATTGCAATATGCTTCTAATAATGACATAATTTACAATTCTTACCTGCAGCTGTTTATCGTTTATCTTCCTGAAGTCTGTGATTGTATCTTATGTGTATGCAAAGTTTGTGTTTCTGAGTTAATATACAAATTTTGGTTAATACATAATGGGATTAAAGAATACCACATCATGTTTAGTTATTCTGTTGTTATGGCCAAAATATATGGTTAATTACTTATTGTTACATACAGTTTATGCTGAAATTCTTTGACTCATTTTCAGAAGTTTCATCTTCTTTTCTGTCTTGTCACACTTCCTCCTTTCTCTTACCATTAGCCCTCCCTTCCATCCGTTGCTGAAATGATCTGTTTCCCTGTAAACAATGGCCATACCTTATGTTTTTAGTCAGTTATTAGAGTATTCACAAAATTTATTTTCCCTTATAGCTAGAAAGTTGTTTATTCCATCTAGTCAGTATTCGTGACATACCTTTAATAGCACATAAGTATATGCTTTCTAAAACAGCTGCACAATTTGGTGATAATACCTTTCAGTACTAATGGGACCTTCTAGCTTTGGATTTTTCTACTAATGTATGAAAAATCTGTAAAAAGCAATCTGTAAGAGGCAAAAAAGGGGAAATATTCTTCTACTTCCTTGGAGTTAGCTTTGATGCCTTTTTAAAGCTGCAATGAGTTTACAGTCCTTTTCCTGTGTTGTATAATCAGTGTCACCACTCAACAGTTAAAGGTGGATTGTTGGAAGTTGAGGGAGATTATTCAGGGAAATACTCCATTCTAATGATTTTGCTGTTCTTGGCTACTGCTGTAGGGAGATAAGACCAAATAAACTTCTGTTCTGACCCACCAAAGTTGTTATGCTTGTTCAGTGTACACTGATGGGAGCAGAAGTATATTTTGAAGTTCTACAGGAACAGAGAGATGAAAACTTTCCTGTAATATTTTAATTTGACGGTATTAGGGTTACTCAGTCATTTCACTAAACAGTAACTTCTCTTGCCAAATCTAATTACTAATTAATATAGTTATTAAATGAGGGAAAACAGGAAATTAAAGATCTTTGAACCCAAGGGATCTGATGTTATGGGTGAGCTCTATGATATGTTTGGGGAGTCCTTATTATTCCAAGCCTCAGTTTCTTGTCTGTAAAATATACATCATCTTCCTCACTTCCTTTATTTATTGAGAACTCAGATACACAGCTAGTTTTATTAACCATGTCTTCAAGTGGAGCCTGGAAGCCCACATTTCATTAAAACTGCTTATATTAAAGCAAAGTACTTCACCTGTTATTTAGGGCACACAATGTAATCTATGTAAAGTTAAGGAGTCTGAGGGCATGTTTTAAGGTATTTTTACAAATATTGAACTATATGCTCTAAAACTAAGGTGGTGTTTGTTTGTTTGTGGGTTTGTTTTTTTTTTTTTTTCCTCTCCAGGAGAAAATCCATATATTCAGGTCAGCTCAATGGGAATTTTATCTGAGTAATGACTTCAGTACTAAGTCCAAGGGGATATTTTCCAAGAAATAGGTTGTTAGTGTAATCACAGGTTGCAGGATTAGGACCTTGAGGTAAAAGTAACTCTGTAGTTGAAATGGAACAATAGTTTTAATTCTGTATTTCTGCACTTTTACTACTGATTGTAAACTTTTGATTTCAACTTTTGGTGCAGTTTATTAAGCATATACTAACAGTCACTGCACAATCTATTCTGTTTGGCCAGATTCAAATGCTCACAGACACCAGGCAGTAAAGTGTGAGTGACTGCTTTTTTCGAGTCTAACAGCAAAAGGAAAGAAATAAAAAGCTGGTAAACCTCTTTAAGCACACATTTGCACACACTTTTAGCCCGTGTGGGAGAGGCTTTTGTATTCTCTCTTTGCTTGTTTGTGTACATTTTTATTGGCACTTAGAAAACTGAATTCCCACTCAACCTAGTGCCAGGGCTTTAAATGTATTTGCAGTTTTGCACACAATTGGATATATTGGTATCTGACATGACATTAAATTACATTTAGTGAGAGTAACAGCTGAAGCAGGTTGCTACCATGTTGAAATTACTGAGAAGTTTTTAGTTTTTATTTTATAATAGTCAAAACTTATGGAGCCAGGGTTGTACTAACCTCTTGTCCATTAAAATACAGAAATTATACTATTCCTTTAGGGATTTTTTCATGGGTTTCATTATGTATCCTTATCACCTTTATTCTGTGTGGGTGCATTTCATAATGCGTTTTCAGTGGTATATGATATTTGTATTCCAGTCAGTACCTACGCCACACTCAGCTGTTCTGTTGCAGCTGGGGATACTGCAGAGGAATTACCGGGGCACTGGGCTGTTGGAAAACCTGGCTGGAGACATAACAGGAGAGAAAGCTACCGTCAAGGGATTTTTGGTTCTGAGGTATTGTTGGAGAGAGCAGTGAACAGGGTCTTAGGAGAGCTGGGCTTCTGATGTGCAAAATAAATAAGGAAAGCAACTGGGAAAATGAAGAAGAGAATCTCAGCTGGGAGACATTTCTTATTTCAGTTTCCTCAGCTACCTCTCCCAGCAGCAGTGCTGCTTAAAGAAGTGGGATGTTGTTCCGAGGGTGGGAGGAGAAGAGTGTAATGTGAAGACAGAGGCAGCTTACTGATGTGGAAGAAGCTGTCAAGCTTCATAAATTTAAATACCTGCTCCTAGTTCTGGTTTCTACACATACATTGTATATGCAAACAGTGACTTTGGGAGTCTCATGTGCTGTTAATATATAAACATATCTTCTAGAAGAGTTCTTTTCTCACAGAAACTGTCACTCATTACCTCTTTATGCTTGATGTTATTCAAATTGAATGCAATGCTACAGTTTCTTTGGAAGTTCCTATTCAGAAGAAGAGAGCCTGGAAATGCTGGATTACATTCATGTGACCTGCAGACTGCCTGATTTGTATTCCAAAATGGAAGAAATTTTAAGCTGTACTTATTTGGAGGGGTCCCCCCATACTCCCAAATCCTCTTCTGAAAGTAGTGGTATTAATTGAAAAAGGGAACAAAAAATCAGCACCCAAAAACGTTTATTCAGCAAGAATTGATTTACCAAGTTTGCCTTCTCTAGTTTGAAATCCCACTAATGAAAGTTTTCTTGAGTATCTTTTTGTGTAGCCCATTGGTTTAATAGGGCACCAAGAATTTCTGCTTTCTTTGAAAGATTTTTAAGACGTCTCTACATTTTGGGAGGATGTTGCTAACCTTGGCATAGCATTTCAGTGGGAAGAGCTGTAGAGTGATGATAGGTGTTTATTCTGAATGCTTTCAAAAGGGAAGTGAGTTATTATGAGAACTGTACCCCTTGCCATTCTTAAGCTGCGAAGAATGAGCCTTTATTTTGCAATGCTGTCAGGTTTATCAACTACTGCATTATATGGGAGTTTTAGTTATGTTTTGTTTGGTCTTTTTAAAATAGATTTTGTTATTATTATTTTGAATTGAGATGTTTTTAAACTTATTTGAGTATTGGAACTTCTATAAGACTGGTTTATTGCAGTGACTCTTGACTCTTAAAATACCTTTTTAAAAACCATGATCCAGGTACTTTTATGTTTCTTTAAGTTTTTGAATTCCTTTACAAATAGGGTTTAAAATGCCTACTTAGCTCTGTTCCGCTCTCATATTGAAGTGCGGAAGCACAGGAAACTGCTGGAGAGTGTTCTCAGGGAGATTGTTGTGGCTGTCTCATCAGAGATGCCCTAGAGCCCTCTTAAAAGCTTACTGAAGTCGATGGAAAGAATCTCTTTAACCTTGTAAGCTTTCTATTTAGCCCATGAGCTTGTCAGGCCTGTAGCTGTCACTTTATTTTATATTTGTACAGTTTTGGGCACCACAAGACTATTCTTCATTGATCTCTGGGCACTGTTGCAGCAATATGCAGTTAACTTAAAATAGATATTAAGTTTTTCATTCATTGTTTATCATATCTTGTTTCAGTTGTGGTGCCCACTTTGTTATACTTGTGTGTTAACAATTCAGAGAAAAGCAGGCAGTGGAGAAGTTCAGCTTTCTGTTTCCACTCTGGTGACCTTTGGGTTCTAGAAAGCATTTTTTGGGGTCAAAAAGTTGCAGTTTTGCAAATCCATTAAACCAGAGTATCTCCCTTTACTATAGGCTGGAATAAAAGCAGAATGTGTCATGTCTCTTTGCAGTGGAATGGCCATTGGTTCGAAGAAAGGGGTGGATGTTTGTTGTGGGAATCTCCTGGAAGCAGACATGGATCAGGCTCCTGGCCTGTGCAGCAGTGTCTGGAGCAATGGGTGATTGGCCACAACTCCTGGACACTGCTGCAAGATGTGTACTGTGCTAGAGTGTGTCTGTGTTGGGAACAGCGTGCTGCAGTGGAAGTGATTGGGATTTAGGAAGCTGTTGTCATGCTGCTGCCCTGTAACGGAAGCAAAATGGTGGCTTCACCTTGGTTTTTCTAGGGACAAATGCTCCTTTCCTCACAGACAGCAGGAAGAGCAGGCTGTGAGTGATTCATGGAAACTCCTGAACTCCCTCGTGTTCTGGTCATTTCTCTCAATGGTCAGTGCCAGTCAGGGTGTTGAAGACGATATAAGAAACACTTGTGGGGGAAAGATAAGATTTTGCCCGTGCTGCTGTAAGTTTTTGCAGCTTGTACAGAAGATCAGTGTCTGTTATACTGTGCAGTAAGATGGGGAGAGAAGACTGAAAATCTAAGAAAAGGAAACATATAAGCAAGACCTCCAACAGTTTAATATGCATAAACTCACAGACTGCTCTGGAAGCAAGGGGCCAGACTCCAAATGCTTAGTGTGTTCTTGGACTATGTGCTAAAATAGCTGTGCAGCCAGCTGACCTGACATGCAAGACTGTGGCTGAGGCTTTGCTGTGCTGGCAGGCAGTAAAGGCCCTTTCACTGGCTCAGCTGCCTCCTGGCAGTGGGATCTGGCTGTGAAGTCAGTAAGGATGCATACATTCACAATCCAAGTCTCCCATAGATTCAGGACTGGGCTTTTCTCATAAGCAGGTAGGACTTTCTGTCTGAATGAATTTTTGGCTCTCGGATCTTGTACATGTCATTCAGGCCACTGTGAGCATCCACAACTTTAAACATCCGTGTACTGAACCACACATGTCTAAGCAGGTAGTGCAAGAGGTTTGTACTTCTGCAGCAACTTTGCAGTGCTCAGCATCTATTTGTAACTTGAGTCTGACGCAATCCCCTATTATGCATTATAAGGATGTTTCCATAATACCTTAAAATCATGCTCAAAGTGCTGGAAAAACCTTAACAAATACCTCCAAATAACGCTTTATTCAGCAAAAGAAAAGAGAAACTGAAACAGTTCCTCAATTCTCCCAAGAAAGCAGTAATACAGTTTTAAATATTTGGAATTTCATGACTCTTGGGGTCTGCTATCAATGTTTTCTGGATACTAGAGCTGGCCAGAGGGTTAAAAAACTTATAATCCGCACTTCTAACATGAGGTCTACTTTTTCTTGGTGTAATTTACTATCTTACTTGTGGGAAATACTTGTGTTGCGATGATACCAGGTAAGTAATATTTCATTTCATGTGCTGATCATTAAATTTTTGGATCTTTTCTCTCTGCAGTTTCTGCATTAATTAAACAGTTGACTTCTGAGCTTAGGCTCAGAGACTGAGCTTGTAACATACTGCTCTCTGTAAACTGGGCTTAAACAGGCACAACATTGAAGAGCAGCTATCCTTAGATGGACTAAATAGACAGCCGCATTAAAATAGTGTTAGATTTTTCTGCTTATCTCAGAAAATAGAACTCGTGTGTAATTACCTTTTAATATTTGCTTCTCCCTTTATGTTTATGAACACCTGGTCACAGCTATAGGATGGGTAGTGTTCCCATATTCTGTCTTCTATTAACCCAGCTTCTGCAGGGGCAAGAGAGTTCAAACCTTTTATGTAAAAGTGAATGGTAAAACATGCCTGAAAATAGCCTTACCTTTGAAACAGGATGCAATTTTGGTGGATCTGGTAAATAAAAGCATGCATAGAACACCACTGCTGTGCCCACAGTTTTTCTCCCATCTATAAAATTCCCTGCACTCCAGCAGGTGGCAGTGAGCAACAGTCTGAAATTTGAATGCTGCAAAAATGAAGAATAATTTCTACCACTGAAACTGAAATGATACTGGATTCATTTAGGAACTAAATGACACAGATGTGGTAGGTACCTGAAAACACCTAAACAAATGAAACACATTTTTCACAGGCTGGTAACTTCTAAGTCAGCCCTCAAAGGTGACATTTTCCTGCTCCCTACATTGCTTCTATTTTCTCCCTGGGTGGGTGCCACAGCTTTATGTGTGGTGCAGTGCTGTGCAGACAAGCATTGTTGGCTTTACTGCATAGAAAACAATTCACTCTGTTAGATTAATAGAAATGCAGAATGTGTTTTGAATAGCTCATTTTACATCTAGGCCTTTTCTCATGGAAGGCATAATGAATTGGATTGGGATATGCAATTTAATTTATTACAGCTGTCAGCCAGTAAGAACTGCTGCACTTGATTTGTTTCGGTGCCTCTTGCAGGTTGCTGCCGAGCTGGTTGTCATTACATTTAATTTTGTGAACTACTCAGGTGGGGAGAACATATAAAGGAAAAGGTTACTGGACAGAAGGGGAGCAGAGCTTCCTTTTCTGTAGATGTAAGGAAAGCACTAGGAGAAAAAAAAGTTATATTCTGGTTAAGCCCTTTTGTACTGAGGTATACATTGAGCCTTTGTTTAATTATATGACATTTGTGGTTAAATCAAGACCTAAATACATCTGTTGTTCCCTGGTATAGTTTACCTTGCTCTGTGGGGAGGAAATAAATACTTTCTGTAATAAGCAAAGCAGAACTGAAAGCCAGATTTAGTAACTGATTTTGTTATTCATTTGCTTAGTCTAAATATAAAAATCTAGGTCTTGGGTGCTACTGACAAATAATGACATCTCTGAGTGTGGAGGTTCATTTTCTGCTTCTGCTCTTCTCCAGCTAGGGCATCTGTTTGAGGTGTCCTGAAAGGTCACGAATTTTTAAGGATCCACACTTGAGTCCAACTTCCTTGAGTCTTACATTGCCAGAGACTGCAAGGTGAGACAAACTGCTTGTAGATGTAGTGAGCTGTGATGGTCTCTCTTGCCTTATTGCAGTTGAATTAACCTGTCCTTCAGAAAAAGGAAGTGGGATTTCTTTCCCTTCTGTTTGGACCCTTCCTGAAAGTCAGTGTATATGAGCTCATTAGCCCATGCCATAAAAGGAGCCTACATCTATTTTTGGCTAAAGTTCCAGTATGCTGGAGCCATTCTTATCCTGGAAAGAGCACAGCTTAGCTTCAGGGGATAAAGGTGAGGTCTAAAAGGTAAAGGAACATGCTTCCTTCTCTCCAGTGAAATTTAGGGGAGAAATGGTGAATAAGAGGTGCTTAGCTTCTGCTGTATGTCGTGGGGTGAAGGAAACACTGCTGCACAATGGTGCTGTTGGAAGTAAAGTGATGTCCAGGAAACCACATCAACAGAAGGTGGCAACCATGGCTGGAGCCCCTTTGGCAGGATGTTGAGGTGTGACTGATCTATATGAGCATAGTGTAAACCTCCCTTCAGTGAAGGGGGTAGAAATATTTTCTTTGGTTCTTAACTTATCTCTCTGGGGATTAGAAGGGATTTTTGTAGCTGCATGTGTAGTCCTTCACATAGAAAAGGAAGATTTTAGATGTGATTTGAGGTGATTTTTGTGCATTAAATAGAAGTAGAAAAAAATCCTGTGGCTGGAGAAAAGAGAGGACTTAAGGTAAGCCCTTTCACTTTGGCATGCACGTAGCATTTTCAATATTACAGTTTTACTAAATTTCTCATTTATACATGTAAAAATGACAAAAGATGCAAAGAGTAAATCACTCAAAATAAAGCGAAAACCTTTCAAGTCTTTCAGATTGAGCAAAAAGAAATGTAGAGAGGTTTTAGTTCAATTTAAGATAGTGTGCTTTGGTTCTTTTACTCTAGTTATTGTCATGGAAAGAAATAAATATAAAATAAAAGAAATACCTAATCAAAGAGCTTAGCTTACTAATTAGTAGTGCATTTGTTTTAATCAGGTTAGTTTGTTATTGTGAAAGGAATCACTCCTGTTTAGTGTGTCAGTATAGATAATGTATTTATTGGCATCCTAAGGAGCTGGTTATGAACGTCAGAGAAGGGCAACCCTACTGCTTCCAAATGCAAATCCAGCAGTTGGTCCTAAGTGTGTAACCAGAGTTGGACAGGTATTGGAGGATTTAATATACCAAAAGTCCTTATTTTAAGGACTAAGTTTTATTCCAGTAGTACCAGAAGTAGTACCAGAAGTTTTTAGTCTTTGTATAGGTATACACACTTTTCCTGCCATGACTGAGTGCCAGTGCCCTGGAGGAAAATAAAATCCTCCCTTTTCAACTCCTCTTAAAATTCTAGTTATACACTGGGAGCAGTGAGAACCCTTCCTTTCCCTGGAGTGAGCCATGAGAATCCCTGCATTTGAGATGAATTAAGTTTCATATCATGGTATGAGAAATAAAAGTGCCTGAGCTCTATAACTCCAGATGCTGCTCTTTCAGTTGCTGGAGAGGTGGCTGCCTCGGTGACCTCTCCTGCCATCACCAGTGCATCCTTCCTGAGTGATGGATTGAAAGGTGCACTTTGCAGCTTCATATGTCAAAACAAGTGAAGCAGTTTCAGTCTTTGAGTACAGCAGCAAGTCTGAATGTAAAGAGAAAAGTGAATTAAAAAGATGACTTCTGCCACTAAGGTCATCATGGTGAACAGTGCTGAATATTCTTTTCATCACCTGGAATACTGTAAGAAGGACAATGAAGAGCCCAGCTCCTGTGTTATACCTGTGTGATTCTGGCAGGGCACTGGTGAAAAGAATGTATCACTCTGGGTGTGCTCATTCAGCACTCAACAGAATCTGGACAGAGTTACACTGAGAGGAACTGATTTATGTGAGCTTCAAATGCACCTAGGTGATCTCTGCTTAAATTTTTTATTGGATTCAAGCTTTTGGCTGTTGTGGACACAGCAGGCTTTATCACCAAGTTGCTATGGATTAAAAACTCCCCTTGGAAACAAAACCCCCAACATTCTGTTAGATGTGTGCTCCCATGCATGTGTTCCCATTGCAGTAAGCTGGAATTTTTTCCATGAATTTACTGTCAGTTCCACACAACTCTGTCTTTTGGGAGCAGGTGGGATTATACAGGGTAGTATTTTGGACTTTTGAAAAAGTGGAAGAGAGCACTCTAACCTAGCTGATCAGTGAAGTGGCATGTGAGGAGACTGTGAGGTGATAAATCCTAAATACAGGGAAAATAATAGAGCTGGGTAGGAAATAGATATTATTTTTGACATGTTTTATACCGTAAAAGAAAACAACACATTTTAAAAATTTGTAATTAAAAAAGTTTTAAATGTCTTCCAGATGGATCCATAGCTTGCATTTTCAGAAAAAAATTAAAGGCAATTATTTCTTTGTCTTATTTTCTTTCTAAGCTTAAGGACGTGCTTTTTATATGGCAGGTTTTATACAAGCAGTTTCTAAGTGGTGCCTAACAATGTTGAAAAGGTCAATTTTAATTTTCTTCTAGAATTAAATTAAGAAAAATTTTGTGAAGAGGTACTTTGATTTATGACTAATTGTCTTGCTTCTGTCCCTCTTATTTCAGCTAAAAGTTTGACTCACAGTAGACAATAAATGGACATCTGACTATCATCTTTCTATAAGGCAGAGTCTCATAAAGCTGGATCCATTTTGTTCAGTCTCTGACTTGAAAGAAACTTATAATAACCTGTCTTAACTGCAGCTGTCTGTTGCAGTGAGTCACTTTTCTTTTGCATCTTACCAGCATGTTAGTTTTGCACTGAAAAAATCTGAAAACTTCTCATTTTATGCAAATCTCCCATGCTTTCTAATATTGTTCACTGTTATTGCAGGCTTTGTCTTAGGAAAAGTACTTCATTTTGGTGTGGATGGAGCAGGGTGCTATTAGTTTTCTTCTTTGGAGCTGTGTACTTGGGATATTTTTGTTTCTATCATTGTTTATCACTCCTGTTAAGCTTTTTGGTGATCCCTATTGTGTCTTTCTCTTAACTTTATGCATCTAGCAATATAAAACTGAGCGGGCAGAATCCTGCACAACATTAGCAGTGAATTCCAACAATACAGTTCAGTAAGCTCCTAGTCATCAAAAACCTATATTTTCAGCATATTATAAGTTTGCTTCTTTGAGTACAACAAATCCTACTTTAGCACTTTCTTGAATTAGTATTTGAAAAATAAAGGAGACAAATAATACTAAACAAAATATATTTTTGGCTCTGTTAAACTACAGAAACTACATGTTTTGGTTTATTTAATATTGAGACTGTGTGTAAGTGGAGATAAATTACTTGAGTAATTTTAGACACACTCAAGGAGGAAGCCAAGGACTGGTTGGAGATGCTGCAAGCCAGTCACTGCACTCCTGTGAGCAGCTGCTCTGTCTGGATGAGGAAGACACAAATGCTTTAATTCTTCAAATGTTTTAGACTCTATCCTTTGTAAGAGTGCTGAGCACCAGAATGGTTTTGGAGGTGCTTCTGCTTTTTCAAGTTTTTGAGAGAATGATGGGATAGGAATGACCCTGGAGCCCTTAGCGTGGGTTCTGATTAAAGAGATGTTTGGATTCTAGTCCAGAGAAAAATGACTTACGCATCTGGCAATTGTCAGAATTTGAGAGTATGGGCTCCCAACCCACATCACTGAAGAGTCTGAATTGCTCCCTGAGCAGCTTTGTACTCCTTGAGTTGTTTCTTTCTGTACAGCCCTTGGTACAGTAAAAAAAATTAAGAAGAGAGACACAAGGTTACAAATAACACAAACTAGTATTCAGAGAAGTAGCTGTGTGGTTTGCTTAATTTATTTTTTAAGATGGTGGGAATTAGTATAGAAGTACTGATGTGTTTCTGGAGCTAGTTGCAGTAGTGGAGTCTCCTTGTGGGCCTGCTGAACCTGCTGCTCAATCCTTAGAATTACAAATATTGTGAAATGAATGTCTAAGAGAGTTTGATTAAGTAATCTCATGTTCAACACTTTCTCAATGATCTGATAGGCTGGTTGGGTCAGGTTGTATGAAGGAACCTGTAGTACCTGGCAAAATCCACTGTGCTAGCACCTGGCTGAAGTGGTATTTTAGTGATGGGTTTAGATGATGAGCAGATAGGGGGAAGAACTGTTGAGTATCAAGAAAGAAGGTGAGGTGAATCCAATTAGATTTTATTTTCTGTTGTTCAGTTTTGGCCCATCTGCTGCTCTCATAAAAAGAATAGGTTGGCTGCAGATGCATGTCTTGCTGTAATTAACAGTGCAGTGTGATGTGAAGAATTCAGTCAAGTGCAGCAGGATGGGTGCCAGTCAGGCTTGGCTTTTTTTGGCTTGCTGACACCTTATTGTAAGTGACACTTTCATTAGCTCATTTATTGCACCACTACTTCTGTAAGTGATTGTCAACTAAGAGAACAGGCTGTTTACAGCAGCAAGGTGAGTCAGAGTATTTTTAGCCTTCTCCCTTTTTGTGAGGAAGGCTGACAATCAGTCCCAGCCAGTATCAGATAGATGGCTGCATTGAAACCATTTCCTGTCACTTTTTTTTGAACTGATGTAGCCTCTGGGTGGCTGGAGGATTGAGTGGGCACAGGAATTGATGGTACTAACTCTCTAGTGGGGTTTATTTCTGCATTTGCAGATAAGCTGCTGTTGACTAGTTTTAGGAGTAATTTTATATCTCCTTTTTGAATTACTCAGCTGCTTTTTGCCAGAGGCTTTTTTTCTGTAGTTAATTATAGGATTATAATTGCCAATTAAGTGATAAGCCACAAAAGAGCTTGTATTCCTGAACTGCTGGTGCATGCATTCAGAGTTTTGCGCAGCACAAGTAGCTTGGGAAGTGACATAGGATGCTTATGGCTGTTTTGTACAAGACCTATTTTTTCTATAATATATTGTGTGTTTTTAAAGAGACAAGATGTGGGAAGGAGGTAGGTTTTCTTTGTGGACAGTGCAATTACAAATGATAACAGAAACAGGAGGAGGAAAAGAATGATTTTTATTTTCTTCCCTCTCCCCCAATTCTCTTTCCCTCCTCTGCTCTGAGTCAGTCCTTCCTTGAGGTTTAATTTCAGTTTGGATCACCTGGGGTTCAGTTCTGTTCAAAATACTCTGTTAAAGTGGATATGCTATATCATTCTTAGGTTAAATTATAGTGGTAAGAAATGAAAGTAGTAGAGGCATTTTCTTTAAATCATTCTTTGTGTTCTTTAAAGATCTGTTGCAACAGCTCTGGCTGAGATGCTCCAGAACAAATCAAAGTTGACCATTGTCTAGCATCAAAAATAGTGTGATTTAGCTGAAATACTTATTCTGAATTTGTTTCTTCTCCAAGGCAGCAGAGCAATTTAACTGGAGTATTGCATTGGATGAATGTGGCATTTCTTGGTTTTTTTCATAACACAAGGTGGGTAAATAGCTTTCCTGTCCTCTAAACGTTTTAGACTTGAAAATGTGTTAATCTGCTGGCTGATCACAAAGAGATGCTTTATCTTGACAGAAAATGTTAAGGGAAAGCTGTTGTGAGAAACTTGATACAAATGAGTTGCATTTTGTGTTTGTGTACAATAATGAGGGGTGGAAATTCTCTGCAAAAAAAGCAAAATAAGCATACAAGTTTGACTGAGGTGGAATACTTCAGTTGTTTCACTTCATTGTGAGCAAAATCAATACTAACAAAGTTAAGTTGTAGTAGTGTGACAATAAAGTCACATCCTGATTTAACAGCCAGCCTTCGGAGGCAGGATACCAGGTTTAAATGCCCTCTGTGTGCAGAGTGAAAAAATGTACTTGAAGCACGAATTTATTCTCAAGTGTGATGCTAACCATCTGGTCAAAGGATTATTACTAGTCTGATCACAGTGCTAGCAATATCCAAATTAGCTTTTTATTACAGCTTACTTGTGATGATAATATAAATAAATATGTGCAAACTTTGTCATCTCCATTTTTGGCATTGCCCTTTATTCCCATACTACTTTAGCCCCTAGGCTGCATGAGTTAATTTTCCTTGAAGGAAGAGAAGGTAGTTTTACAATAAATTGTCAGCACGCTGAGCCCTTTGCTGAGGGAAATGCAATGATTGTTTCTTCACCCAAGATTTTGCACCTCCTCTGGTTTCTTTTTGTGTGATTGCTGAAGCAATCTGCTCACTTGCTTTCCTTCCAGTGAATGTAAGTGACATTGTAGTGAAGATTTGCGTTATGTTTTACACATGATGGCTGTTTGTTCTTTGGTACTCCAAAACGGGTTTTACCCAGCTCCTAAACGTGCATGCATATACCGATTGTAAATCAATCTTTTATGATTTGTTTTTGGAGTTCTGTGGTCTCCGTTGTTGTTCTGTGTTAGCTGTTTCAAAGCCTCTGTTGTAATTTTCTCCCTCTATTTTTGGGCTGGTACAACATCTGTTTTTTCTTAGATGTCACTCAGGCTGAGGTTAACTGATGTTCTGTGAGCACAAGCAAGTCTTGTGTTTCAGTTCTTGGGTCACTGAGAGTTCACTCTAAAAATAAGAGATCCACTAGAAGACACACATGAATAGAGACACAGAGCCATAATGCTGTGGTAGCTCCTTGCTACAAATAATCTAGTTATGCCAATATCATTGCTGCGTTACAGAAACTGCAGCAATGAATGATCGTATAATATTGTAGTGGCTAGGCAGTAAGAATTATTATTTGAATATATTAGTGTGATTGCATGCTTGGAAAGTAGGATATAAAAGATGAAAAGTCATGTCTGAGGACGTCCATCTGTGGGGTTTATTGAAGGGTGTGTGGATGATTTTGCTATGTCAGCTGTATTTATTATGCCTTATGAAAAGTAAGGTATAAGAAACAACTTGATTTTAGCAATAAATTTTTAACTGTCATTCTGGACTTCATTTCCAGAATTCTGTAATTTTTTTATTGTGACTGGTCAGAAACAAGCCTTGTAGAAGTAACTCTAATGTCATCACCGCTTTGGCATGAACTGAGAATTTAAGACAGTAAAATTTACGGTTTGACTCACAATAATAAGGTTTTTAACTCCTACAGTTCTTGGCAATTACAGAACACCTCTTGACAGGGAGAATGCTTTTATGTGGATTTTTCACAAACATTAATATAGTATTACCAAAAAAAAAAAAAAATCCTTTCCATTAGACAGCATTTTCGAGGCAAATGTTTTACTGTGAAATTCCTGATCTTGTTTAGGTTCTGTGCATTTTGTGCACTCAATTGAATTCCTGTTCAAGGGGATGCAAAGGTATCCAGGAGCTTCAGAGAACAATTGAGTAAGCATTTGAATAAATCAGGAAGGTGGATTTCAAAGGTCATAAACATGTACCTTTTGGAAGTGGTCACAAAGCTTTATAGGCTCTTGCGCCTCTGCTAAACAGCTCCATTTCACAGATAGGCAGATAAATGCTCTCTGCATTAGAACAGTTAAATCTGAGCATGGAAAGCTAAGCACAATTTCTGTTTCTAATTCCAATCAGATAAGAGTTCCTTATCACCAGGTTCTTAAGTCTGGATTTTAAATCAATATACTGCTGGATTAAAAATTTAGAGGAAATGTTTTTGGAAGACAATACTGATACCACAAAAAAAAGTTAAACACAATTCTACAAAGACAATAAAAGAGAAAGTTCTATGACATCTTAACCCAAACTCTGTCTACTTTTCTCTTGTTTCACAGATGTGGTTTTTCTTTTTTTGTCTTATCAATCATGCTTTCACTATTCATACAGATCACGTTTCCTGTGCAGGTGCTGTGCAGTTTGGCCCTAAGATTGTTTTCAGGCCAAGAGATTTAGGACTGGAATTTACCCCATGTGTTTGCATATTTCCACAACTCTCAGGTGAGTTTGAAAGAACTAAAAAACTTTTTCCATCACATCAGGGAGTTGTATTCATCCACCCACACAGCTGGACATTGCCACAAAAAGGGCATTTACTGGAGTACAACATCCATTTCTGGTAAGGTGTAATGTTGAAGCTGTAGTTCTGACTAATAAATGGAAGGTTAGAGCCACAATTGTTCCCATTATGAGATAATAGGTAAGTTACTAGAACTCAGAGCTTTCCAATGGGGAAATATAAAAAATATAAATGTTAGAGGCAACTGAAAGCTTATACATGCTCTTTTCTAATGATCACATGTTATTTCAGTCACTTTGCCTGGCACAACCCAAGTGCCCAAAGATGTATCTAGTATTGCAGTCAATGTAAACTTATCTCCTTTTGTTTGTGTTTTTGTCAGAACAGAACTTTAATTTTGCTATTGACTTTGGTTCACATGTATCTGCTCTGCTCATGAGTATCACTTTCGATGTCTAGGGTGACCCGAGCAAGAGCACTTGTAGAGTGTTGGTTGAGCTGTCACAGTATTATTTCAGTTCTGCAGAGCCATGATTCCAGCTGCAGATTTGGCACATACCATCAGGATAACAAGCAAATAAGGGCTTGTTGCTTTTGATTTCTTGCTGTAGGATACCACACCACTGTGGGAAAAATAGCTTAAAAAGCCAGCAGGAAACCCTATGACTGGCTATTCGATGCTGCATGGCAGGGACTCTGGTGTTTAAAAACTGATAAATCACATAATGAGAAAAAAATGCCCAAGGGCTGCCAAACTTGGGGCTTGTCTTGGTCACTTGATGCACTGGGTTGCTGGCAGTGCGTTCATGGCCCTTACTGAATTCCTTTTGCATTGTTCCTGATGTTTCGTTATTTCTTTATTGAGCCAATGGCTCTGTGCCATCTTCAGGTGAAGTATAATATTATTTTATATTTTTAGTATCTATGGAGATGAAATAAATAAACGCTTGCTTGGTTTGTCATTTTCAGCTCTCCTATTTCAAGTCTCATTTTGCCTCTAATTTGATTCTGGGCTTTTTTATTCTAGCAATAAACTAATGACATAAAAGCATAGTGAGTTGGCATCAGTTGTTGGAACTCACACAAATTGCTTTGGGAAAGGAAAAGGTTGGTGGCAAACAATGATTTTTTACAAAACTCAACCCTTTGGTGACTAGTGCCAGTATGGAATACTTAAAGGACGTTATGGGAAAAATACTTCTTCGAAGTTGTATCACACTCAACCCTCCCCCACCCCTGCCTTTCAAAACCAAACATTTAACCCTAGCAACCTCACCAAAGCCAGAAAAAACCTCCCATAAACTCCCACATGCTCGAAAGTTATGTTTTGTTAATATTTTATATTACCAGATAAAAAGAGTCCCTCATCAGATTTCATAGAGGAAATTGACTTACCAAATAAGCAGTCAGATGTTTACTGCAAACCAGCATAGCATCACTGATGCTAGAAGGGGATAGTTGCTTTACTCTCTCTTCATATGGTATGGCAGGTATTTGCCTTGACATAAACTGCAGAGAGAAAGATGTGTTTGTCTGGGATTCAGCTTATATATCAGTTTTGAGGAATTATTCACTGATGTTCTGTTTCTGGTGTGAACATCATACCAGTTACTCCAAAAACTTGCACAGAACTATGGTGGTAGTGGTGGGGATCTGTCATGGGCAGAGGATCCCATTTGAGTGGAGCTTGCTGTAACAGTTGGGCCTACACTTACCCTCAGTTCCATCTGTCTCAACAAGAATTTTGTCGCAGCCTTAAAATGAACCACGATCACGTCTTGGAATCAGGGATAAATGTGTTGATTAAAGGGAGCCACAGTTTGTAAATAGTGTTCAGTGTTGTCAAACAGGCAGCGTTTTTATTAGCCAGACATTTTCTTTCCTGAGCAAACTGGAGAGGAAATCTCATGTGTTGCCTAACGAGTGTGAGAGGGACTTGCTGCATCAGGGAAGCAGATGGCCAGAGCTGCGTGGGCTTGCGGTGCCGCGGAACGAGCGGAACGCCAGTGGGACGAACGGGAGAGAGCTGGGAGAGACAGTGAGCCTTGGCTGCCTTTGAATGACAAGCAATTGGAGCTGAGCATGTTTAGCTCCTGCATAAAACTGCTCATGTTTCCTGAGCAAAAATGGCTTTTGTAGGAAATTTATGCTCTAAAGCATAGAGCATAAATAAGAAGGGCTGCACCTTGAAGGGGATCAGACTTAAGAGTCAGTGGACAGTGCTTAACCTTTGAGAGATGGAGCAAAAGAGTGGGAGTCTTCATGTGCCAGAGAACAAAAATTTTCAATGAATTAACAATCAAGTCCAATATGAAAAATCTATTAAAGGAATTGAGGCATCCACAGCTCAAGTACTCTTTACTCAAAAGAGTAAAAAGGCATTATGTCTTTGGCATGAATTTGTGAGTAAATTTATTATGCATTCAAAGAATAGTGAGAATTCTTTAGCTGAAAAGATTTCATTACCTGAAAGGATATGGCACAAAAAGGTGCTATGTTAGTGAGAATAATTTTTTTCAGTAATTTAATCTATTTTTTAGTTCATTTTTCAAATAAAACATTTTTCTGTAACATAATTTAATATCATTTCTCCCTATTAATTAACAAGATTTTCAAGTTCAAACACATGCATCTCTTTCTTATTGAGATACAAAAATAACAATTTTTTTAATCTTCAAATGAGAATTTTTTTACATGTCAAATTCTTAGAAGATTGGGGAAATTTATTGTTCCTCATTCTTAATTACATCTGAAACCCAGAATAACGCAATTACTTGATAAATGTGTTAATTTAGCAATAAATATATGAAAAGTCATGACCTACCTTTGTTTTAAAAAAAATAACCTTGTGGCTGAATTACTCTAAAAATGCTTTAGTATTTAATTTGGAGATCAAGCATACTCTGAATATTAAGTTGAAGTGCTTTAAAACTGCAGTTGCTGATAGAGAAAGATTGCAGATGTCTGAAAATTCTGTACAGATCCTGAGAACAGACTTGATTGGTGCTTTTTTCATTTTTGGAAAATAGAAAAGTGTTTTATTGTAGATCTGAGTTAAATTGACAGCTAAATTGTGAGTTAAAAGGGGTGTCTCATGTTCAGTATAACAGCTAAGAGTTTCTCATCAGTTTGACCAGAGTTAAACGTTTTCTCATGGCTATTGTCATCAACTGGAGTGCTAAGAATGGCAGTGCTGTATTTTTATGACTTTTTGAGGCTCAAGATAAAGAGAAAAATGAGATGCTAGATATTATGAATGAGGCTTGGATTAGTTTCCTGCTAATATGTTTTATTCAAGTTGTTGTTATTAGTTCTGCTAAGGTTTGGAGTAATTTATTCTGAGTCACAGAATGTTGTGATTTATTTCCATTAATCAGTGTTACACCTATATGTACGTAGGGTCTGAGCAATATAAAGGTGTAATGAGGCATGATGTTTACTCTGCATTTTGCAGCAATACTAATCTCTGGAAGAAATGAACTGAAGCTTCTTTTGGGGGGTACTTATTAATGCATTTCACTGAATATGCTTTTTTGGTCTCACCTCCCATAGCAGAGAGCTTTTTTTTCCTTTGGTCAATTGAGTATGGCACAAGGGTAATAACAAGTCTAATGGATGCCGTAAACCACCTCTTTTTAATGCATAATGTAATTGAATCAGAATATAGTGTCTAGACTGATGGAGTCCCTGGTGCTTTAACAACTGAAATTATGATTAGTAAGATACAGATAATGCTGACTTCTTATGTATTAAGCCCCTATTATACAATTTCTTTTCTACAGCACATTCACTTTTACTTTTGAATTATGTAGTGCCATCTTTAACAGTCTAATACTATGCTGGAATACAATTCAGGGCTTCAAGAGAGCTTTATCATTTCTGTGGAAATACATACAGAATAAATTTGTAGTGGTGCTGTATGACTAATATTTCCTCCAAACAGTTCTCACATCAAATTCCACATTTAAAATTGTGTTCTTTGGCAGAAGGCTTATTGTAAAGCCAGTTCTCCTCTGTTGACCATTACTGAAGAATGAAGAGCAGAAAGTGCCTCTGCATTGTGTGCTGAGTGTGGGTGGTAGGGGTTTCTGCAGGCTCTGGGATAGCTGACCTCTTTTCCTTTTATCTAAAGGACAAAATCTGAAGACTTTTCTGAACAGAAGTAAACGGGAGATTGTGCTCTTAAGGCTCCACAGATCATCTAACCAATGAGCTGCACATGAAATACGTTGTGCTTTCACTTACAGAGAAAATTTCTATATTATTAGCTGACAAGATTCTTCATATAGATGGCAAAAATAAAAATTTCAAAATTTTTAGCTTTCCTTGAGGTGGTTGAAATAACTAATTTTCAAAATGGCTGTAGTATAAACAATTGTTTCTACTGTCAAAGAGGAATGATGTTCAGATGAAGTTGTTAATGGAGTTTTGGATAAATCCAAGGCCATGCAGTGGTGAAATTGCTAATGCTGAGTGGGAGCTGCCTACAGCTCCCGTTACTGCAGTTATCTGGCTGAGCTCCTCCTGCAGCCAAGGGCTCAGCCCAGCCCAAGTTGTACATGTGCCACAGCACAAGGTTAGCTGTGAGCTGAGCCTCAAACTCCTTGATGTAAAACAGGCTTTGGGTTAGGGGCACTGCAAGAGGACACATCTCGAAAGGCATTAGCTGGAATAGCACAAGCTGTGTGGATAAACTTTTCTCTTTTGTATGCTTGAAATAGGTGTATGCCAAAGGAGGGAGTATTATATCTTGGAAGTGCCTACTGAAAACTGGCTGACCATCAGCCCTCTCAGTTCTAAGGCTTCAAAGAGCAACTAGGTAATTGAACTCCTTTTTGTTCTCTTAGACTAGAAGATTTGCCTCCTCATTGTTCATGTAGTTGGTGAAGCTGTAGTGTGATGAAAATGAGTATTGTTCCATGCTCACTGCCTTTCAAATCAGCAAACTGACTTTTTGCTGTGGCTTGAAAGAGGTAAAAGTATTTGAATTTATGTGGTAAGAAGTGCTATACTTTGAAGGGGATCAGACTGCAGAGTCAGTGGCCAGTGCTTAACCTTTGAGAGGTGGAGAAAAACTGTGGGAGTCTTCATGTACCAGAGCACAAAAATTTACAGTGAATTGACAATGAAGTCCAGTATGAAAAATCTATTAGCCCTGAGAACATGGACTTGAACTAGTACCACTTGGTGTTATGTGTTCTTGGAGAGTTTGACATAATGGGCAGAAGCTGAAACTTGCTTTTTAAATCTTAAACCTATGGGATTTTAGTCTAGCATTTATTCAAGAAATTACTTTCATTGTCTCGGTGGATATAAGACCCAAGCTTCAGTGAATCAAGCATCTATATTCAAATGAAAGCCACCAAAAATTGCATGAACATTTGAGATGGCTGCAAGTATACAAGAAAGTTGTAATGGAAAATGCTATGAAGTACAGTTGATGGATTCATAGTTCATATCCTAGCATTATCACTTTCCTTCATATCTGAAGGATAAGTGTCTTCTGTTAATAAAATCTGTATTTGTACACTTAAGAATGCTTTCATTAGCACTGTGGACCAAGTAAGATTTTTCTGAAGATCCTAAAATTCCTAAGGAGCTCTGTACTGACAACAAAAGCAGAAAGTTTTGCTGAGTGAGGGTTTGATGCAAATTGAGGTTGACAGAAACTGTCCTTTATCTGACTGACTGACTTTATCTGAGAATGTGGAGGTCATACTTAATTTTCAGTCTCAGATTCAGAGACACTTCTTTTCTAACAGAATGATACAAAGAATCTGTGTATATGCATGTTCTGTTTCTATCATTAATGCTGTTGAGATTAGCAGCAGGCCTGTGAGCAGGCCACATCTTTCAGAATTGAATGTAAAGGATAAGTATCAGGTATTCTCTGGAAATATTTGTACTGCACCACTCTTCACAGACATCTAGAAGTTTGTAATCTAAGGCTCTAATTCCAATTATACTAGATGTCACAGAAATAACACGGAAATACAGTATGAAAAATAAAATAGAATGCTCCTTTGCTTCAATAGAGCAATGCTTTTTGAATGAGAGTTCATTTTAATTGATGGTCAATGACTCAGGCTGCAGCAGCCCCATGCCAAAAACAATCAGCCAAACAGCTTGGCAAGTGTTGTGATAAATTGCTTTTGCTGGCAGTAGCTTTGTAACTTCAAATGAGTATTAACCAAATGACAGTCTTAATTTTTCAAGTATTAGCTGGAAAAGGTTTTAAACTCTGTTGCATATTCAGTACACAAGACACTAGCACTTTAGTCTGATGTGTGTGTGTGTACACAAATAGATTCACAAAATCACCTCTTAGTACATTTGGGATTGTAAATCCCTCTCCATGGGCTCCAACACCAGCATCACATAGCACAGATGTTGCTGTCACTGTTTTCTTTTCTGCAGAATTGTTGTACATTATGGAATATCTTGGGAGTTTTTTTTTCTATTCACAATGTTTATCCCAAGTTGTTCCTGCTGTAAAATCTTGTTTGTTCTTGCTTCTCAGCAGCTTTTTTCCCCCCTTGTAGTAACAAAATTCCCTGAAGTCAGCTATCACAAGGGTAAGTTTTATCTACAAGGAAACACATATGCCCTTGGTGAGATTGTTTGTGGCTTTCTAGGCCTCTCAAGTCTTAAATTTTTAATTAAACACAGGTGGAAAAATGAGAAAAGTATTCCTTCACATTCATGACAAACGAACAACCTTATGCTTGTGTTGCAATCCCTACTGACCCAATTAGCACCCTCGAGTCCAGCAGCTTTGTTTTTCCCTAAAGGCTCCTACCTAAGGTGTGCTTTTGCAGTGGAACGTTAGGCTTTTCTGCAGGAGAGATTGAGTATTAATTTTGAGTGTCTGGCAAATTCCTATCCGAGATGATGTGTGGCAGAAGATGGGAAGCATCTCTGAAGCTCTACTGTTTCCCTCCTTTTTACTGGAAGAGAGGAGACTAGTTTGTGTAGAGCTAATCCACAACCTCTTTTCTGGTTCAGTGGGGCTGTTTTTTTCTCCTCCACACACATTCTAGTACAAATCCCCAAGTGTCTTTTCAGGTGTTAACCTATAGCATGGGTTATCTGTCTCATCCTGTGGGATGAGATGTATGAACTAGAATAGTTAAAAGAACAGAACTCTGTGTTTAAAATGCATGTGCTCATTTATATGACATCATTTGTTTGGAATGGCACCAGTGCATATGGTTATGCACATTACCTGTGTTGATTGAACTTTTAAAACATTTTCAGTAATATTTATCTTACAGGAAATGAGGGGAGTTCAACCAGGGTAGTTTATTAGATTCTGCAGTGTTTCCTGCTGTGTTGATTTTTCTGGTCCCCAAAGACTTCATAGCCATCCCTGACTTCATTCTTTGTACATTCTTCCCTGGCTGCAGTAATCCTGTGAAATTAGTATATATTCTCAATCATAAGGGGAAAAAAAGGAAGAAAAGAGTGAGGAGAAAACACAGTACCAGTATGCCCGATGCTCACTCTGTCTCTGAAAGTCGTGTGGACTTGTATAAATGCTGAGTTCATTTTGCTCTAAGACACAATGGGAACAAAGTTCCAGTCTGCAGCAAGCTGAGAAGCAAATTTCCTTAAGAGTTCTACTGAGCAACACTGGAGTTTTCTTAATGTTCACTGCGCTGCTCAGGCAGCAAACTTCTAAGTTAACAAAAAAAAAATACAGAAAAAATTGTCTTTTTGGCACTAATCTTAGAAGTTTAATGCTAATTCTTTTTAACATATCAGCTATGCTTAAAGTAGTACTAAGGAATATCTGTAATATTCCTATTAACAGTGCTGAGATTTCGACTCATTGCTGATGAGATGTCTGATGATAACATTGCTTAGACAATATAGTAAAAATAATAAAGAATAAAAGCTGAAGAGTGGAAAAATAACTGTCAATCATTTCAAACCATAAGCTGTCTCAGGAGATGGTATGTAAATAAGGTGGATTATAAATGCTGTGTACAATTAAATTAATTAGGTGGTCTCAAACAGTTGACCTATCTTCTTATGGTCTCTTAATTGTAGTATTAAAAAATGTTATAATATCATATTCTTCAAGACCTGCTTTGTATTAAGCCTAAAGAAGCACCTTTGAAGTTGACAGCCTTACTCCCATATGTGGTGTTATGCAACTGTTTAAATATTCTGATGCACTTTAGCTACAGATTTTAAACTCAAGATCTTGAAGTGATTCTTGTGCATGCAAAAATAATAAATTTCAGGTATCATTGTTTACATGGGTCTTTTCTCCCTTTCTTTTAATAGTGAAGTCTCTTCTAACTAATTGAGCTCTGTAACATATGATGCTGCTAGGGATGACTAATGACAGAAATTCGTTGTGTTTTGGAGTCTTTCCACAGAAAAACCTCTTTGGTTTTGTGTGTATGAATGTATATAAAAACAGCTCTGTGTGCATTTCTCAGCTGTGCATGTGAGTTACTTGGGGTTTAGAAGTGAGCAGGTATTTGCATTTGTGCAGAGCAGATGTAAATCCTTACATCTACAGTTCCGCTTCCAAAATAACATAACTCTGAGATCAGAAAGTTTTTTTTTTTCCATCTTGGGTTTCTCTTAACTTGTGTTAGTTACATAATGGCATGGTGTTAGTGATGGCCTAAATGATAGCTGTTAATGTGAGTGTGCAGGCCAGATTAATAAATTTAGCTTCTACATTAGGCAGCTCTCTCTGAAAATTTTGGAGTAAGGTTCTCAACTGTACTGGCCACCAGCCAGATTAACACTGATTCATCACATGCTCGGAGTTTGTCTCTGTTCTACCTGAGCTGCAGCCTGATTTTTTCACAAATGCGTCTTTTGCTTTGGCATTTATTTCATGAGAGACTGAGACCTGCATATTTTTGTTTAGTGTAATTTTAGGGTTGTGAAAATCAATCCCTACTTGCATGACAACTGGAAAAGAACTGCAATTTTCTATCAATAAAACAAAATTATTTGTTCGGATTGAGTTATTAATGTTCAATTGCATTTATTTTTGAAGCGAATATGTTCAGTTCTCTAGAATGTGGCACAAGGGCTTCTTTGTAATGTAAATTCCATTTGATTGAAGGTTCCGTAGAATCCAGATGTGTTTGGCAGTGATCTCAGGCATCTTGAAATGAAACCACAGAGATGACAAAAAGCAAACTGCTATGCTTGTTGGTGTACATTGTTTGGAAAAGACTTCCAAGGGTATTAAAACTGGATATACTTAGAACTAGAAGATTTTTAGGGTTCCTTCCAACCTAAACCTTTCTATGTTCTAGTTCTTTACTGTATTCATTCTCAAGTATTGAGAAGGATATCACATCCATCCTTTCTTCAACATTTTAATTAAGATTGGTTTTCTTTAAAAGTTCTATGTTGTCTGACTTCAGCAACTAGGTTTGTTTTCACATAAAACTATGCCAGTATTAAGTAGTGACTGAGATGGGAAAAAATTTAATATGACACCTTTCCCTTTTTCTTGTCTATGTTTGTCTTTTTTTAATAATTTACATGTTAAAGTATACTGTCTACCACAGAAACTGATTAAAGAGAGTTAAAAATTAGAAATAATAGAATAAGAATAAATTGTAAAGGGAATAGCTGATTTCATTCTTGGGCTCGGCTGTGTCACCAGCCTAAGCTAGAGCAGTCCTAGTGATGCTTGTGCTGATAATGTGTGATCGACACTTATTGCATCAGCAAGTGACTTTGAGGAGGGGAATGGTGTACCTGTAACAAATTACTTTTCTGCCCGAAAAATACCATTTGCAGTAGCAGTGGTGTTATTGGCAACCTGTTGAGGTTATACAAATGTTGTGCAGACCCATATTCAAACACTGGCAGTGTGGGAAACAAAAGAATGAAGTGCTTTACCACGTAATGCCATGATCTACTGGGGAAAACCAAATCATCCTTGGATGATTCTGCTACAGCTCAGCCATATTCTATCAGGGCAGGCAAATGCTGAGAAGTAATATCTCTGTATTTGGCAACTGGCTTTATCAAACTTTAAACTTCCCCCTAGGGAATAGCAGTTTCTCCTTCTCACAGCAGTAACAAATTTAAGAGTGTGGAGGAAAATGCTCTCATTATGTTCTGCAGATGGTTGAGACTAAAGTGTAGAAATGAGGAACTCTTAGTCTGACACTTAACTTAGCCAATGGTCCTGGAGTCCTAGGGGAGTTTTTATGAACAATTATCTGTCAGAGAACACGTAGTAATATCAGTCTCCATTTCTTTTTACTTTTACTATATCATCCAATCAGTTTACTAAGAAAGCAGATTTTCTTCTATTTCCTCCCAACAGGTGAAGCCTAAAGTAAGGGATGAATAAGTTATAATACAGACATTGCATTAATTGGTCACTAGAGGATTAGTTGTAAAAAATCAATTATGTTTAACATCTGAAAAGATGGAAAAAAAAAAAACCCCAAAACCCTCAAAAAACCTGACCCAGAATAGAATTATAAGAAACAGTCTGGAAAAGAAAGAGGCAGGCAGGCAAGACAAGCATCAAGGGGTTCTGAGGTGAAAGGCAAAATACTAAAACAGAAAAAAGGGAAGTTGCCATGTATGAATGCTTATTCTCAGGAAGGGACAAGATAATAGATTTTGTAGTCTGAGCATGAGGCATCCAGAGTCATTTGTAGACCAAATGACCAGATCCTGCACTGACTCTCTTCCCAGCTTTTCCCCTGTGACTTAGTGTGAGTTCTGGTTTGTTCCTTGCTCCCTTCCCCTTACCCGCTGGCTTTCCCTTAATAGCAAGTGACAGATTCTCCTTTTTGTTTGTTGTATTCCTAGAGTCATTCTTTTTTTTTCCCAGGCATAGCTCTTTTGATAAATTCTGCTTTGTAACAATGCCCAGATAAAGTTCCCAAGCATCATAATGTTTGCTTTTAGGAAGTGTGATTTGTGTGGAGTTTTTTTATACTTTTACTGCAGTAGGTACCTACAAATACAGTGGAAGAAAATGAGATGTCAGGTTTTTTGTAAAGCTATTTGTCAGGTAAAAGATTTATTTCTCAGAAGGATGGATAGCTGAATATACTTGTAAAAATAAAACTGAATTCTTTGGGGACACTAAAGGCTGTCTGTGGCTCTAAGAAAATGGAATCTGGGAATAAAGTTTTTTGAAGGCCTGCACTTGTATTTTGGCTTCTGCTGAAAACTATATCTGATTGTGACATATCTGTAAAAATACATTTTCATGAGACTGCTGAAGTGTGAGCAGTGTTTTTTTTTTTTTTTTTTTTTTTTTTTTTTTTTTAAGGGAATTGTGAAGAAAACAACATCTAGCTTTCAGTTGTATAATAGCAACACATTGTGGTGTTTGATCATGAGATGGCTGTGCTTGGTTTATCTCCCTTGGGATGGTGCAGAGGCAAACTGAGGTCCTCCTCTTCCCTTTTATGTGAGCATGAACAAACTACTAAAGATGAGGAAAGAAATAAGTCTCGTATTGAAGAGGAAAAGCAAGTGAAAATAGCTTCTCAAATGCCTTAAAAATTAGGGCAAGATAAGCAAGACAGCCTTTCCAACTACTTGTGTTAGATCCTGCAATGATGTAACTGTTGAGACTGCCATATCCTTTAGGCACCACACCCAGTCCTGCTCTGTCCTACTCAGCTGCCTGTGTAATGATTTTCAGTCTGTTCACCTGTGGTAGCAGAAGAGATGGGCTACCTGGAGCTGCTGCTTTATTTAAAGTGCACTATATTATATATGCACTTTATGGATGTTGCTAGTAAAGCATTCAAATAATTCATTGCACCTAAGGAAAAGGATTCTGAAACAAAGGTACATGAGAAAAAACCAAGACTTGAGAGCAGCAATATGAAAAGATATAAGTTAACTTACAGCAGAGTAGATGACTGTGAAGGGGACAGATCACTTTTTGCATTAGAACCAAACTGGGTGTAAGTTGGTATTACTGGTTTAATTATTTTTACCTAGGATTTGCATCTATGGTCGATTTGTATTCTTACTATTAGAAATAGTTGATCTGCTCAGAATAGTTATAATATGAATTCAGTTTAAATATTTTTTGTCTGGAAATGGCTATTTATTTCTAGGGATCTCTTTGTAATTTGGAGGAACTTGCCAGACAGCTCAGCCAATACATTTGCATGATTAGGTGGCTTGGGAGCTGCTAATTTTGAATTTTCATGGTGTGTGACTAGTAACTTAACTCATGCGTTATTGCTTCTGTTATGTTTTTGAGCAGCAAGGTTTTAAAAAGCAGGAGAATAAATGGCAGAAAGTTTATAACACATACACAGAACATGTTTTCATGTGAACTTTGGGTCTTCTTGGATGCCACCTTTGAAAAATTTTAGGCTCAATGTTTCTGTGAATTAACCCAGGCTCAAGAACAGCTAGCAGCAGAGCAAATGAATAAAGCTTCTTATATCTAAAAAAAACTTGGAAAAGTACCTGATGAATTGCTTTCCCCAGGTAATGTATGGTGAGATGGGGCATGTGAAATGCTTAATGTGTATGTTTGTATCATTTATGTGTTTCAAAATTTCCTATATACTTGTTTATAAAGATTGTGGAGCTGGTAATGACTGAAACTACTGGAGTGTGGACGAGTGAATGTTAGATTTTCCTTGTTTAATTCTCTCTAAAATTAAGGCACATTAAAATATTTTTCAGAGAAATACAATTAAATAGTCTCTAAAATTTCATGTTTACCTTCAAACATCTTCAGAGACTATTTAAAGGTTTTCTTTAAATAGCATTTGAAAAAGATGTGTTTATTTCCTTTTGTTTTTCAAGCCTGTTTTGTTATCTAAGGCAGGCCACACTGGCATCAAATTCTTATATCTCTGTGTAGTACTCTGAAGAAGAAATGTTAGACTGGAACAAAATTTTTCCAACAGGTTAATGAGTTACTTTAGAGTCATCCCTGTATTTGCTGGTGGATACTGGCAGAGTGAAGTTGCAGTAGGAGTGTTGTTTATGTGTTTGCTTGTTCTAACAATTAACAATTAAGTTAATTATATCTAAATTTATAAAAACTTATAATCTGTATTATTATATATATAAAATTGCATCTAAATTTAGAAAAATACAGTTTCTGTTTACTTTTAGCTGATATTTTTTAGTAATTCCCTAATGTTAATATAAATGATCAGTAATGGACTTTTGTATAGGCATTAATTGTTGCTAAGAGTTTTATTTCAGGTGATATTATGTTCATTGGTTTAAGCAACTGATGAAGTTTGTAAAGAAAAAGGCTTACCATTCAGTATTAATCTGGGATTCTGATGGGTAGCAAGGTTTAATGCCAGCTTTGCCCCATCTGCTTTGTGCTAGTGTTACTCCTGAGGTCAATGGATTTAAAAATAAAAATGTAGGAACTATGAACCATTCAGACTTTTGTCTCAATGGATTGCTTTTTGCAGATGTATGAGGCCATATTTATTCTTTAGTCATGTTTATGGAATTTACTGAATACCATGGGATAGTGCTGGAAATACTTCAAGTAAGAATTAAAACCATGTATTTTCATTGTCTAAAAAAGAAGACTCCCTTCCTTTCTCTAGTGTATTTTATAAAGAAAAATTAGACAAAGAAAATAATATCCTTGCTGTATAGGTCTGACTCTGCTCCCATTTGAGTCAATAGTAAATCTGTTACTGAATTTAATGAGGGTCACTTGGGACAAAACAATGCCTGAAAAAAATAATTATTTTAGGCAATTTAATAAGAAACTGTAATAACATGTTGAAACAAAGCAATTATTTTGGTGGCCACAAATGGAAGTTACTGCTTCTATGTGCAGGTTTTAGAATGGGTTTATTCCACTTGTGCAAAATTAGGCATCTAATCAAGGGTAGTCATCTGGACCTTCCTTCTGATGCATAATGAAGCTGAACAACCTCAGTAGGTCAAAGGTAATTCCTTCTTCATCCCAAGAGAATCCCCTTGCAAAAGTGTTGATGTTTTGTTTAGCTGAAATCCTAATTTGTAAGCATGAACAACTTATCTATAGTCAATGCAGTTGTGATCTTACAAAGGTCTGCGAGAATATTTAGACCACAAGTGATGTTTTAAAGCAATTACTACTGTAGAGTGAGGGCTAATGTTTTACAAAGAGTGTTAATATTAACTCTTTTCTTTTGTAAACCCATTAATTTCTTTACAATTAAATATTTCCATTATTCAGTGATTATTATTATTCAGTGATTAGCCTCTATAAATACTAGGTGTATCTGAGAGAGTAAGAAAATTAGGAGTAGAAGGCAGTGTTTGTCCTGACACTGTCCAGAGAGAGTTTGGACCAGTGTGATGAGCACAGTAGGTTATGCTGAAAGGGAAAAGGGTGATAATTTTACCCAAAGGTTAGAAATAAATACTGATATATACTGTGATTGGTTACACAATTGTAAGTTGCAGTAAGAACAGTAATTTGAGATACACATCTCAAATGATACATTAAGCCAGACACTGATGTGAAACAGAAGTAGGGGAGCATGATTTGCTTTTTCTGAAAAGTGGAGTCAATTGGCATCAAATGCCTTAAGCACTGGAGATGCAATCTGTCTGATATTAGCCTACAAGAAATAATTGTTAGATAAAAATGGCAGCACACAACTTTGAAAATATAAAATGATTATGTACAGTCAGACACAGGATGAAGTGGCTCTTAGGAGGCCATGGTGGTTAATATTTACAGTGGTTTTAGCTGTCCTTCCCGATGCTGCTTCTATCTCTGTGCATGTAAAAGTCCTTTTCTCTTTACTGCCATTTATTACAGGGCCCTACAAACAAGCAGAAAGTATAGTAAGGAAAAACCATTGTCTTGTTTTTAGTAATATCCTTATTCTTCTATTATCCAGTTTTCTATGACTTTTTTTTATTATTAGTTCTTTTTTTTCTCTAAATTTACAGGCTCCTGAAATAAATGTCTGAGATAAAAAATACAGGCACTGTTGAAAATTACACAATTTTTTTCCTTTAGAATCTCTTTTTCTCCTTGTTTGTAAGGAGATTGTGATTACACTCTGCTCAGGTAAACAACACAACACTGGACATAGCGTATAAGTTGTACTGTCAACTTGTATCCATCTGTACCTATCCATCTATCACTTGTACCACATGTGATTTGTGTTACTCTGGGAGCTGCAGGGGTGGTGTATTGTGAAGGGAAGGAAAAGCAGCCCCTTTTGTTTATAGAGAATACAACCTTCCAGAGCAATGAAATGGCATGTTCAGCCTGTTCTGGAAACAGAAGGAATGTCTTATTCATTGCAGTTTCTTGCACACCTATTTGAACATACACTGATTATTCCAGTTAGCACTCTCAGTACATGGTGGTGATCTTTCTGGTATAAAATTTGGTCTTTATTATGGTTTTTCATCACAATGAAGAGTTTTCTTTTTTTCTTCCCAGTGGCTGTTTTGAGGCTGGGTTATTCTCTACAGTCTGTACAATGTTCACATTTATTTCCTTCTGTATCCTTCTCTTAAGTTCTCCATATTCTTCATATTGCTCTCTTGTGTGACAGGTCTTTTAAATTCTGTTCTTTGACCCGTATGTTGACAGATTTTTTAATTATGCAAATATCTTACCTCAGCTTTGATTGATAATAGAAAGGTAGGATTTTTTTTTTTCTTCCTTGCTATTATATCCCACTGATATCTTTCCAAGCATGGTGGTTGTCTCATGTTGCCCCAGCAGATCCTTTTTGTTTTGAGCTCTATTACACAAGAATTCTTTTAGTAATCAGAAGTGCCCTCGTGCTGATGTCTTAATGGTTTCCAATAAGATATTTGTTCAAAATTGTTTGGATTATTCTCTGAATTTGTGACACTGATTTCATTTGGAAAGTCAGTGTCAGCAGAAGTTCTGCTAAACTGGAGCTACTGGTTGTCTCCAGGTGTTACTGAGATATTATGCCCCAATGTTAAACAAAACTAATTTGTATTAAAGTATGTGTTTTAAAAACTTAAATTCCAATTCTAATTCAAAGCAAAATGAAATTACAGCATGTAAGTGTTTCTGGAAAACGTAAATGGTTGTTTATGAGATTCATAATGGAATGTTACAGTACACGGCTAGAATTGTGTTTCTGGTCTAAGAATTTGTTCTACTGGTTTGACATTGTGCCTGGTTTTAGGGAGCTTGTGAATGAGGCTTTCAAATGGCTTTATATAACATTAGAGAGATGACCTATATTTAAGATGATGAAGCAAAATGTTGGTTCATAGGGAATTGCTGCTTTGCTGAACTTCAGAGAAATGTAACCATGTGTTCACAAGTTGCTATGAAGTCTTGGGCAAACTTGAAATGTTTGTCCTGGATTTTACTTTAATTTTGCATATATTCCTCATTTGGTAAAAATATCTATTAGCCCAGCTATCATGGAATTGGAAGAATAGTCACCATAAATGCTATTTCTATGTAGAATTAGTCTTACAGTTAAGAATACCTTAAAATACAAAGCAACATGTTCATCTTTTCTTTTTTTTTTTCTTTTATTGAAGTTGAGTTTAGCATTTTTTATCAGACAGATAAAAATAATTTTTGCCCATTGCAGTAATTGATTACTGTATATTCAAAAGTAGTAAGGCTCTTCCAGTTTATCCTTTCAAATTATTTTTAACATTTGATTTTAAAACAGCAGGAGAAGCATGCCATCTCTCTGACTCCCAGTCAAATCCTGGTCTGACTGAGGAGAATGAACTGAGGTGCTGCTGCTGCCCATAGTTTGGGCATGAAATTCTCCTTTTTCCAGCACTGTTTCAGTCTGTAGTGGATCAAGACCCTGTGTTTATCCTGTCTGTACATGTTAACAGTTCCAAATAAAGTCATTAAATATGAATAGTTAAGGCAATGAAGTGTACAACACACAAAAAGATCTTATGTTTTTATGCACCTTGTGACGTAAAAACCATCAAAATGGATTTTTCAACAATACCTTTAAACCAAGGAATTTATATGTATGCATAAATCCTTTCTTGACCTTGTTCTCATCTTTCAGTATGGAGGTACCTTGGAAAACACAGCTTCAAGACAATTAACAACTTGGAGAGAAAGTGGACAGACATAAAAATAGCAAACTACTCTCAAGTAAGGCAGTGATTAATCACATCAGTGTTCCACTCATATACCTCTGCCTTAAATATTTGCTTGATTTTTTTTGGTGCTTCATTATTTGCTATTCAGTGTTCATAGTTTGTTTTTCTCTTGTTTAAACCATTTTAGTTATTCAATAAGAGCACTAGAAACATTTTATTTAATTAAGTTGGCCAAACATTCCAGACATACAAAGAGTAGTATGGTACTGAGGCAAAGATTTTACAAGCATCCCAAGGACTCAAAATTGTTGACATAAAATATTCAGCAAATGCTTGCAGGTAATGAATGTTTGAATAAAATGATGGTCATTTACTAGGCAGTTTGTGATAAGAGAGGGGACTAAAGTCATAAGAATATGAGTCAAAATGAAAATTCAGTTGAAGCAGAACAAACATTTGAAAGTTTGGTTTCCTTCATGTTTCACAAATTCTACATCCTGTCATTTTTTACCAAGAGTTATTCTCTTCTAATTACTTTTCTAGAAATATGAAGTAATATCACAAACTTAAAAGAAGTTTACATGGTCCTTATTTTTCTTTGAGGTTGGTTCTGTGTTTTCATAAGTATGAAAACATAATTTAATTTGTCCTAATGTGGAGAAAAGCTATTTATACATCTGCAGAAGGAATTGCTGAATACTTTAAATAGTAAACTCTAGAAATTCTGGTACCTAGGTGTCTTACTAAGCTTGTTTTGTTGTCTTTTGATATTTTCTCTTTTGTTGAATAGGAATACTTTGTCTTAGCTTTTTTTTTTTTTTGCAGGAACAGGATGTTACACTTGGGTTGATGTTAAAATGATAAATTCCTTTTTATTTTTATTGCTGGTCATGAATTATTTGACAACAATTAGAGACACTTGTGTTTCATGGGGTACACAATGTGTTCTGTGTATTTGTCCTCTTTTAAGCTTATTACTTACCCATAAAGACGTTAATTCTTTTTTTTTTTAATTATTTTCAAAATAGTTCTTGATCTGCAGAGAAACAAGAATACAGTGTTCTTAGACTTTCTAAGAATATTTTTGATACCAGCAATATCTGTGGAATGGGAGTTTGCCTCATAAAAGGCAGGATTCTGGTGCAAATTCTTTCAGGGCATGTTCAAAATTAACTTTCAAAAATACGTTGCCATAGTTTATTTCTAATTCATTGTCAGTGTTGTTTCTACTCCTTTTCCAATTACTCACAGACAGAATATGGACGCAGCTGGTGAGAATTCCAGGCTGCCTGGGGGAAGTTTGATGTAAACTTCAAATCAGGCTGTTGGCCTCGGAATAGCTTTAGATTAAAAGATACGAGGTTTTTTAAAGTATGACACCATCTTGTCAGCAGAAAAAGATTGAACTTCTTTCTGTCAGAGATTTTAAACAAGATTATAATGATAAAATGGAGAGAACAATAAGATTATTGTATCAAGAAGCATATAAACTTGAGGCAGTTTAAAAAAAAATTGTTGCTGTAATGTTTAACCATAAATGTCATAAAGCCCTGTTGTGTGTGTGTCAGGAAGGTTTCTATTTGCTGCATAGATTTTGGATTAGGCATTTTGCATGCAGGCATTTTAATGGATTAATATTTTTTTTCCTGTCCCTTGTATGTGCCAGTGGGTAGGGGATAATTGAGCTGCACCACATATTTAGAAGTCATTGATACATGCCTGATAACACAAATTTTAATTTCACCAGCTACAGACCATGAAATCATTAAACCAATTCCATTTTACAAATCTTTGCTTTTGCAGACAATAGGGACTGCTGGGTATACCAGAATGGCTTGTGAATATTGAAGTAAAAACCTGTGATGTCTGTACTGCCTGAGGGCTTGGGAAAAAACAGAGAAGGAGATCTTGGACCAGCAAACTCAGATAGGGTGAAGTGAATTCCTTGATCCTCAAGGAAGATAATTACTCATTCTCTCTAATCCCCCAAAGGATGTGTCCTTATTAATGATGTTATATCATATACCAGTTTGTCCCTTATCTAATGTGACTGGCTGATTATTAAAATCCTCCATTTTTCTCCAGCTATTGTCTTCCTGAGTAAACAAATCACCAACTTCGATTGGCTTCCATTTGCACTTCATTGCCCCTTGACAGCAAAGAAGCTGTAAAAATGAGCTGCCTCAGGCTCTTTTTAATCTCCAAAGGAGGAAGAAACAAATGCATACATCACTTCTTTAATTGTTTTAATATGGTTTTCCATGGAACAGTATTTAATTTTGAATGCAAAACCGTTTTTTCAGCAAGCTGATGTCAAGGTTACAATAATACACTTTTTGTAGACAGGACGGCATAAAGAAATCCATCAGTGTTTCAAATCCTTTTCTCTTGCAGTCCAAATTGTCTTCCAAGAAGTGCAAGGTAATTAAAACATCAGAGCAAGTCTAAGAAGTATATGGCTTTACTTGCATGCAGTATTTAATTTAGAAATAACTCAAAGCAAGTTAAACAGTGAACAAGCTCTGCTGAAATGTATTTGTTTTCTTGCCTTCATTTTAGGGGGCACAAATACATCAAGATGTATCAATACTTTTCCAATAGGGAATTATATTGTGGGGTTTGTATATTTCTGCTACAATATATTAACTTCTTTAAATCTTTTCAGCTCATTTTCTTTATATATCAGGTCAGGGTAGATAATTACTAAGCAATGGGTGTTAAGGAACCAAAATTTTTGAGAAGGTCTTAGAATTTTGGCCAAGAAATAGCCACAAGCTGATAGTTTGCTAGAGCAGTTATTTTACCTGCTAAACAAAAACCACCCCAAATAGTTTCAAGATTCCTTAAAAAAAAGAAAAAAAGCTCCCCTCCATGAGCTTAATGTTTTGAGTTACTACATATTATTTCCTCTGTAATCTTTAATCTTTCAAGTCACTTTCCATTCAAGAGATTTTATGAAATAAAATGAAGATAACTTTAAGTAATGTTCTGGATTTTTTTTCTCTTTTTTTATGTAGTGCAGGCAACATGAGTTGCAATAGAGCAATTCAAGGTGCAGGGTATTTCATGCCTTTACTGGAGATAAAGAGGTCATCACATGATTTTTGAGTGTATAGTGCCTGTAGGATTGAGGGGGAGGATGGCAACTGGTCATCCTGCACTTTGGACGTACTAGCTCTTACCTGCAGGAAGATCAGGGCTGTGAAGCTGTTTTGCTTATTATGGTCTGCTAAGTACTTTAGCACAGAAATGTTGATGAAATAGAACATTTTCTTGTTTCAATGAAATATCTACAGTGGTAAGAATACCTCAAGATAATAATCGTGTTTAGTGAATTTTCTAAATTAGATAGTAATCAAAAACTCTAGAGAATTCTATTTTATCTCTGTTATTAAAAATGTGAACTAAAAGGTTTTTTACAAAATCTGTATTTCCTATTAATAACATTAATAATTTAAATTTAAATTAATATTTTAAAATTGTGATTGAAAGAAATATGAGATCTTACACTCATATAAAACTAATGCCAAAATTAGTACAACTCATTGCCGCCAGAGCTAGTACAAAGCAGATGTCAATTTTCAGAATCATAAGGTTCAGCCATACTGGCACTGGTTAGAAATCCATATGTGTGTTCTCTTTATTTATTCCCTGTCTGTACAGTGCCTTTATGCTTGATCTTTCAACCTCCCCCTTACTGACATGAGATCATATGCATATAGCAAAAATATATGGAAATAAATGTGCATATATGGTTCTTCCCTCACATGTGGGCATTACTTTTGCTGTTGATGACGTCTGGAGCTGAGGGTGGTGAATTTAATTTCTGGTAGTAGGTGTTGGTATCTGGTTTTCTGGTTTATGATAAGGATGGCATGGATGTGGCTATGGATGAATCATTTATTTGCCTCACTTTTTTTTTTTTTTTTTTTTTTTTTATGAAATCATATCTGGATTTTTTTTAAGGAAATTATTTAGTGTTCATGAAGATGTGCAAGAGCATAACGAAAAGCTCTATTGGTAAGAACTAGAGTACAAACTTCCAGCATCTTCAATACTAGAGTAATGTGAGTTGAGAGAGTAGGAAAATGTCTTTGAATGTAACTTTTTGAACCAAAAAAGATGAGAAAGCTGGTAATGTGCTGCAAGTACAACCCATGTCATTCAACAAGAAAGAGTGTCCTTTGCTGGGGAGGCAAACTGGCTGAAATAGTCTGTGAACATCTGTCAGTATTTGGCTCAGTGTGTTCTTGTGGGTCCTTCATCACACCAGACCCTTTTCTCAGGTTGTGGTGTGGTGTTTGTTTTTTTTTTTTTTTTTTCTGTAGAGCTATGGTCTGTTGACAGTCTATAAGATAAAAAAGGAAATAAGCAGAAAATGAGTAATATTACCAGTCTGATGTATTCTCTTTGAAGTGATCCCTTTTAGCACCTATCTGTACTTGTTTTTTGTGGTTTGATATTTGATCTCTATCTTTATATTAAGACTAAATTAACCAAAAAAACCCCAAACCCAATTATATAGTGTGATGTTTTAAACTCAGTGCCTTTGCAATGCTTAAAATATCTCTATTTGGAACTGGTTTGATTTATGCCTGAGCAAGCTGGAAGATTCATTAAGCAAAATATATTCAGATCCAACTATAGTCCTTGATTTTCTTTCTGAACATAGAAGAAACAATTGTGCCAAGGGCACAAAAGAGAGAGAAAAGGTTATCCCAAAATAAATGCTACATGAGGAGTAGGGACCTGCAAAGGGCCAGCCCTCTCTGTGAGCTGCCTGGATTCCTGGAGAGAAAGGACTTGTCCTCTGGCCCCTAAGGCAGGTATCCTGATGAGGGTGCAAGGGGCTTTCTGGCTCCCTATCCTTGAGACTAACTCTGCTCTTCTGACTAGGCACTCTGTCCAAAACCAAGGAAATCCTTGCTTTGATTTTTCTTATAAAAGACACAGAATGCTATTTTTTAACAAATTGCCAAATGGTGGAGAGGAATGCCTTATTGACCCAATTGGGTCAAATTTATGTGTCAACTCAGTTTTAAAAACACTATCAGTACAAAAATGTAGGAGGCAATTGTGAGTATTGATAGGCGAGAAATACTGTGCTTTTACCATTCTTGATTTCATTAAATCACAGAATGGTAGACAGGGGTTCTCTGGTTTAATTATGCAAGAGATAGAAAGGAAATTAAAAACGATCTCTTTGGGGCCTATTAAAGAGAGAGGGCAGGGAATACCAGAGGCTAATGCAATTGCTGTAGTGTTGGGAAAGGAGCAGAGGATAGCTCTGATAAGAACTGGCAATATGAGAGCAGAAACAGTTCTTGAATATTTCAAGTCTGCAGTATTCACTCTGGGGAAAATACTCAAGAAGCTAATGGAAACAAGAATTCATTAATATTTTATTTAAGATATTTATGCAAGTCATGTGTTTTCAAGTATTTTCAGGCTAGTTCTTTGAGATGGGAATATAAAGAGGTAGAAGAATTGAGGAGCAATAACATATCTGAAGCAAGTTTGCTAATTGAGTTTGATCCAGATTGGCCACTTCAAGCAGTATCAAGTGAATGGGTTCTTGCTGTAGGTTACTGCTTGTTGCAGCATGGGAAATCCCTGCAATTCATACCCAAATGATCCCACCTTTCAGAGAAGGGGAAGAGCTGGGAGATTCTTGTCACACAAGGTGCTTCTGTATTTTGACTGAAGTTAACAATTCAGGAGCCTTTGGAGAAGATTGTTCTTAATTGTCAGTAATAAAAAAGGACAAATCCAGCTAGAGCAAGCTGAGTTGCTGAAGTGCTTTGTGCTTTGCAGTTGCCTGCATGCAAGACCCCAGTAAGGTTAATATTAAGGAATGAATGAACAGGAGAGTGTGGTAGAAAGAGGAGCTGTGCACTTTCCCCCTGTTCTGCTTGTCTCTTCTGCTTTAGAGCAAACTGTCGTAATAATGGTATGGTACATGCACAGCCTTATGTTAACAACTTTCTGGAGATGATATTCTATTCCCTTTGGGCAGTCTGCATGCCAGCATTTGACATATGCTCAAAGAAAGGAGCTGAGAAAGGGAGAGTGGGTAATTCTGTGATCAGCAAGTAGCTGGGAAACTACAAGACAGCAGACTATTTCATACAGCTTACTGATAACTTGATTTTTTCCCCACTCTTTTCCTTGAAAAAAGGAAACTTAGACTATTAGACTTCAAATCCTTTAAAAAAAACCCCAATTAAATAAAAGGAACTGGCCAAAAAAACCCCACAAAACCCCAAAACCCTCCAAACACCAACCAACCAGCCAAAACCCCCCAAAAGCTCACCTCAAACCAAACCAATATCAACAACCAAAAAGCAAACCCCCAACCCCTCCCTTCCCTTTTCCCCTTGAAAAACTAAACCCATCTGAAATGGTATCCTACCTGCCATTTTTAGGGAGTGTTTGACCTCAGTGGAGGTTAGCTGAGGTTTGGAAAGGCCTCCTGCAGAGGTGTGATGGATACCCTGAGTGTTTGACCCCAATGGAGGTTAGCTGAGGTTTGGAAAGGCCTTCTGCAGAGGTGTGATGGATACCCTGAGTGTTTGACCCCAATGGAGGTTAGCTGAGGTTTGCAAAGGCCTTCTACAGAGGTGTGATGGATACCCTGAGGCTGTCCCAAGTGCCCAATGCAGAAGTGAGGCTCTCAGAACTGTTCCACAGGACACGTGAGGATAGTGCTGGCCACAGAGCAGTCTGCAGAACCTGAATTACCCAGAGCTCTGAACTGCCCTCCTGAGAGCTCTAACACCAGTGAGCTCATGTACACAGTACCCTACCAAGATAATTCAGTACAATTATTTTTTTATATAGCTATCAGATCTGAGGTGTATAGGTGAGCTCAAATTTAATTCAGAGTTTTAGTTTTTCTGTAAAGAACAATGATCACTGAACAAACTGATCTTTATACCATAGTCGTCATCACGCTATATGTGCTACTCTGGGTTCTGTGTTCCAGTGAGAATGGAAGTGCTGTGATTTTGCTGTTTCAGTCAGGATTTGTGCTAATATTTCTGACTTTCAAGATCAAATGTAACTCAGAATAGAGTACAAAAATAACTTTAAGAATTTGCAGTATAGTAGCACCTGTAGATTAGAGTTACAAAAAGAGCAGTGTCCTAGTAGAGTTTTGGACTGCCAGATTCTGCTCTGCTCTTCTTACAGCTTGTAAGAAAAGGCAATGATGCATAAGTGAAGCTCTGTAATTGCAGTTGCTATGGGAACAAGCCTTGGGTTTGAAAGTTCCCCGAGTTCAGTGGATTGAAATTTCTGTCTCAGCAGTGCATCAATATACTATTTTGAATAACATCTCTTTAAATTATCTCCCTGAAGATGTTAGATTTGTCATGGACATTATTCAACATAAAATAGCCTCTTCTGCTATAATTGTTATTAGCACACAGTAGTATGCATTGTCAGTTATCTACCTGGGAGCAAAAAATTCCACTGACACTTCTTTATGACTTTTTTGTTTGTTTAATTGTTTTAAGTTTCTTTATTTTTTTATAATTAATTTATTTTTATAAAGAGTGTTAAGTTCTAAGAATTGACTGAATGCTACTTCTTGCAGAGCAGCTTAAACTGTTTTTTTTTGAAGACTTCAGAGAAAATGGACCATTTTCTCCTTGTAAAGAAACGAAGGAATATGTTTTAAAAAAAATTCAGAGGAAATTTTTTCAAATGGTGGTTCCTGAAAATAAAATATATGTTTTTAATTTTTAATTTCTGAGCTTTTCATTAAGGATTGAAGGTCAGATTCTTAGAGTGGCACCTGTTTCCTAGATTCTGTTTACCCACAACTTTGGCCAAATTTTCCAGATTAAATCTGGATACTTCTTAATGGTAATCATATGAAAAATGAAATGCCATCACGTGGTAACTTCCTTCAGGTTTTTAAAGACCATTTTTAAAAAGAAACCTTTTAGAAGAGTCACTTGTGATTTTTGTTCTCTTTGCCGAATCTCTTCCTTTGAGGCTTGAGTGGGTCTGTGGTGAGGCATCAGTTGATGCTGTTGGCAGAAACACGTTGTGCATTGAAATATGACCACTTGCTGGGTGAGCCCTCCACCCTGGACCTGCAAATTTCATTAGCTGTGGTTCCACTCTGCATTAATATGAGGTAACAGCATGTCCTGTGTCCCTGCATTAACAATGTGACCTTCACAAAACCTTTCCTAATTTATTAGAGACTGAAATCATGTAAATATAATCCATTAGAAGTAATTATGTGTGTGCTTTCTCCGTTACTTTGCATCGGGGAAGCTATACATAACAGGAGGTAATAGCACAATGCAGGTAAAAATGAGGAAGTTATGGAGTGGTTGAGCATCTTGCTCTCTCTGATTGCCAGTCTGCATTGTCTTCCCCAGCACAACTGCATTATTTCTTCCTTGTTGTTGCAAAAGGAAGTGAGAAATACCAGGAGAAATAAAAGAAAGAGAGCACGTAGAAGATAATGTGATCCTGCACAGTGTGGGGAAGGAAGGATGTGATGGCAGCTCTTTTCCTAAATAACACAACAGATGACATTTCATGGTATGTACAGCAGGCAACTGAATTGAGAGCTCCAGCTGTTGTTCTGAAGGCAAAGACAGCCATGAGACTTTCCTTCTTCCCTCCTAGGGAAAACCTGTGCTGAAGGTGGACATTAGTCTGTTTTGCTGCTGAGTGTAGTTTGAAAATAAGCAGCAGGATAGTGTAGTTTGTTGTTAAGTTGCAGTGTAGTTTGAAATAAGCAATTTCTAGTGCTTAGAAATTCAGCAAACTGCCAAAACAATGGTAATAACTTTGATAACTTTGAAGGCTTTAACTTGCCAGAAGGAAATACATCTGGACAGTCATATCCAGTAGTAGCAGCTGCAGCACAGCCTTCTCTCTCAGCAGTTAGGCTTCTTGTCAAAGTATGATGTCAAAACACAACAATACAATAAATTGGAATTTTTAATGGCAAAAAAGCCTGGCCAAAAGTATTTTCATGATTTTCTAGCAGTAACATATGGCCCAGGTGAAGTAACAGGTACGTGGGGATATGAACTGTACAGATACTTCCATTTCAGTACAGTAATATGAGGAATAAGATACTGCTCAGCATGCATAAAATAATCAGAACCTGGTCCAGAATGAATATTCACAAGCCTCTAGCTTGCGTTTTCTGGTTGCTGGGGCAGACTAGTCTCGGGATTCAGCCTGCTGCTTTGTGCTTGGTATTTTTTATTTTCATTTAAATTAGACATCTGAGATGTGACAAGCAACAATTGGGCATATTTTACAGAACATGCTGTTTGGACACTTCAAAAATTCTGTTTTGAAAAGAAAAACAATTTTCTGTAGAAGTACTCAAGCTTGGCGTGTTTTTATTAACTTGAGCTTTTTCTCCATTGATCATGATTAGAAATGCTGTAATTCTTCGTAGGCATGGTGAATGGAACTGGACTGATTGTGAAAAGGAATATTTCCCACCTGAGCAAAGAAAGAACAATAGGTCTAATAGTGCTCACATTTCATCTCTTGGAGGCTTACCCCCATGATCTACCTTGAGGCTATACTGGGTCATATGAGAAAGATGAGGCTCCTAGATCCCTCTTCCTAACTTTGAAATCTAATCCCTGCAGTGGAAATTCAGCCCAGGCAAAGGCTGTGCTCTATTCATTACTCAGTCACCACTTTTATTGGCAGGGGTAACCTAGAAGCATAGGCTGCAGTCTTCATAAAATATTATCCAATCCTCTACAAAGGATTACCAAGAGAAATCCTAATTTCTGGAGTTGCTATAAAATGCTGTGGAAGTGGTCCAAACCTGTATAACCAAATGTTAATGGTAATCTCTGTGCACATGCATTTCCACCTGGGAATGTTTTTGAAATCTGTCTTCTGGCTTATTGCAGCATCTCTTCAAGTCAAGAATTGACCTGTGGGACATTGCACATAATCACAAATCCCAGCTGGGGTTTTCATAAAGAAATTGCTGCAGCTGAGTCTGGGGTGAAGTGATACCTTTTCAGTGTGATGTGGCATTTTTAAAGAACTCTGTTCTATAGATCAGTGTAAGAAAGCACTCACCATATAGCCCTTTATCATGCTGTTTTTCAAAACCAAATCTCCATGTCCAGGACTGCTAAATTATACACATTGATTGTGTTTAAAAATGACAGTCTAACAACTGGTTTAATTAGACAGCTAAGGTTGCCTATTGGTAAAATAAATCCCTATGCAGAAAAAAAGGTAGGTTAGCTGTCTGCACTGTTCTTCCTTCTCGGAGTAAACTGGATTGTAGCAGCCTTTGGCAGGCATAGTTTCCCTGGCTTTTGCAGAAAAAGTGGAATTTAGAATAGCTTTGAAACTATTCTAATTTACATCAGAGAATTAGTATGTTCAGTGTGTCTCTGCAAGGCTTTTTGTTAGGTCAAAAAAATCCCCTTTTTCCAACCTCTGGGCAAAACCTTTTCAAAAATACAACATTTTGAATCTTTTGGGCTTGATTGTAATGAATCGATTCCAGAAAATGTAAAATACCTTACAAAAATAAAATATGAAGTCACCCTCGAATGTTGTTCTTTTACTTCCTTTTTTCTGACCGAAGTACTTTCAAGGTCTCTGCATGAATGGAGTGTATTGGAGAGTTAGAAAATGGATCTATTACCGTGGTGACCCTTACTGTAAGGTACAGATGGGACAAGCCAGTTTCTGTGTTTGCAGTTCAGGTTCTGTGCTTGTACCCTCATACACATCAGAGAGGTGATGAAACTGACCTCCATTCTGCAGATGGTGTGCACTCTTGCAAGCATCACAGGGGATGGGATGGTCCCCAAAATTGTTTTCCTTTGCTGTGCAAATGGCAGTTCATTTTTGCTTTCTGATCTTGTCTATATCATCAAGGAAAGACTTTGGTTTTCAATACCCTGTGGGTTTTGGGAATGTCTTTGAATGAACTCAGCATATCATAATTTCTTTTACTTTGGATATCCAAATTGGAGTAGATGGGGTTGCTAAGGATTTTCTAACCTGTAAGACATCTTATACCTTAGATGTGTTTGTAGTAAAGTATGACTTCTGTTCTGCCCGTGACTTCAGCAGGTGAGATACTTGAATAAGATTTAGTAACAGAGGAGAGCTGGCTGAGTCATGGTTATAGCCCTATTAATTTTGGAGAGATTATGCCATACAGCACATGGATTGCTGGGTGATTTTGTGTTTCAGCAAAGAGAAGTAGTGAAAGGAGAAAAAGCCAATAGACAACATATCTGATCGTATCTGTCATCTCTATTTTAATCTGTTTTTAAAACAATGTAGCTGGAAACATCTACAGAATTTTCATGCCAAGTGGTTTCTCTTTTTGCCAGCATCATATATTTAAGCACATTTTAAAATTTTGTAATCTTTGTATCATTCTGAAGAGTGTCAGACACCGCATTAGAAACCCATTGTTTACATGTTCCTGCTGATGTTGTGTGAAAGTGTTTTTCAACTTCTTTAATTTGCTTGTAAACAGGTATTTTTATCAACATTAGGCTGCTGTTAGTCATGTCAAGTTGCCCCTGCTTTTCCATCCATTTCTGTGCCTGCAATATTCATGGAAAATTAACTATTGAACAAGCAATTAGTCTTGGGTGTCTTCATTCCCTACACTTGTGCAGGGCATCCAGAGAAAGAAAATGCTGCAGAGTTTGGAAAAACTTCTGTGTTGAAGAGATGAGAGATACTGTCATCTTCCTTTGTGTAGAATGAGGCATTGGTCTGACCAGTCTCTCTCAGGCAGCTTTTTGTACAGGTATAATGGAAACAATATTCACAGTATGTTATGCTGAAGAACTGAATCAAATTTTCTTTGACATATGCTATAGCAAAGTCTAATATACCATCTACTTTTATAATATTTTTACACTATTTAATAAGTAAACTCATTAACATTATTTGATTTTTATTTTACAAATACAAATTGTGTTATAAGGGAGCATAAATACTATACAAATTGTATTATAAGGGACCATAAATTAAGGTATCTAGGGGCATATTGTAGAGCATTTAAAATCATACTTTAGTGCCATTTTGCAGCATTTGATTGAGAAGTATTGTTAACAGCCAAATGTTGCTGAAGTTAAGGGCAGCTGCAGCAGTCAGGGTCTGGAGAACACACAGAACCTGACTCTTACACCTGCTCATATCTCTAGCTGCTATGCTGGCAGGAATCTAAAAGGCCAAAGAGTCTCTACCAATGTAGATTTGTAACTTCTTTTAGCAAATGTGTAGATATGGTGTTTTCCACTTAACTGAGTGCAGAATTAGGAGTTTCTCATCCTACTTCTTACTCTCAGTTTCTTGTCAGAGATCTGCCTTTGCAAAAATCCCATAGCAATCTGCTCCTTTCCTTTCCCCGCTTGCTCAGTAAGGGTGAACTGAAATATACTCTGTAGACTTCAGTGGAAGTTTTGTGTTTCCTTCATATTTTGCTCCTTTCAACTTGACCAAAATGAAAATAGAGAGGAGCCAGACAGTAGCATTGTGCCCTCCCACTAGTTATCTGCCAGTTTTCATCCTGCCTGCAAAGGAATATGTAAATGGGAGCCCAGATGATTCTAAGGCTTCCCGTCCTGGTCCAGCTGCTGCCAACCTCCTCCTCGCAGCTGGTGTGCACACAGGTCTGGTACAGCCTCCTGCTCTCCTGTCAGGCCACTTCATTGCAAAGGGAGGCATTGCTACTTTAGAAATAAAGTCTCTTTCTCTGTTATGGAGAACTCTTTGACATTGGAGATAAGTATGCAGAATATTGTGCCAGTATAGAACTAACTCAGAAAATATTTTCCTAAGACAACCAACACAGCTCTTGGAGTTTGTGTTGCTTCTGAAGTTCTTCCCGCATCTTCCAATTTTTGGACTCAAAATTGTTTGGGTGTGTAATACAACCTGGCTGGTACTCTAGTTTATTTGTGGTATAATTTAATTTATTATTTATCTAAATGGTATTTTAAAGTTCTAGGATTGGGATGTCTTTTCATGGTCTGAAGCAATTGCTTCCTAAACACTTCAGGAGCAAGAACAAGGATATTTTCTGGCTTGTTAATTTTGTGCTTGCATTATATTCGGTACTGCTTTCCATAGGTAAGATATCAAATATATTTTGATTAAACGCCTCATTAGAAATAGCATATGAATTGTGTACTTGGTACTAGAATTGACTCTTAGTCTGGATTCAGTTGAAAAATAAAGCTGTCAGATCATGTAGAGAGATATGCAAAAGCAATGAAAACAAATCCATTTGTGTCAAGTATATGTGTGTTGCTGTAACATCATTGCAGAACTAATTATTTCTAACGCACAGTAATAAAATTGCACCTCAGTAAGGAGATAGTTTACAGACTATATATAAAAAACTGGATAAATTATATATAACTATAGAAATTCAAATAACTTTGGATCAAAAGGATCTTAAGTTTAAATAAATTGAATAGATTGGCCCCATGTGTCCACAATTTATTGATTAAAGAAGCAGGCAATCTACACTGAAGACTTAATGAAATGCTTAGTATAGTAAACATTTTTTTTTATTGCCTGAATTCAAGGGAATGGTTAGACATATTTTAGCAAAATTCATTAAAATCTTTTTTTCAGAAGGATGTCTCTTCTAAGTGAAAAACTTTGGCGCTGTATTTGCCAGAATATATAAACAAGTGTAATCAGCGTACAGCAAAATTAATGAGAGGTGATGTTTCCTGAAGAAATGTTGAAGATAGTGTTTACGTTCTCAAAATCGAGAAGCCTGCCCAGTAAACTCAGATAATTTCAGACAGACAGAGTCTAAGCTTTACAGAAGTATGGAAGCAGCAATGATCATTGTCCTATGTTACAGGCAAAGAGTGGTGGCAGAGGGAACGAAATCTCCACAAGAATTTTAATATCTAACTTGCAATTAAAAACACTTGTTATCTGGGAGGCTTTGTTATATATAAGCAGACAGAAGCGTCTGTTAATCTGAAATTTGGTTAGGCCTAGTTCTCAGCTGTAATTATCAAGATATGCAGAAGATCTAGATGTGAACCTAAGAGGTGTTTTCCATGCTATTAGAACATCTGCAAGCAGCATTCTCCTGTGCATTTTTAGCACTCAAATGTTTTCTTTTTAATCCCCAAACATAACACAGAATCAGCACTTACTCACCAGTAGAACACCAGTACAGAGCAGCATAAACTGAAGGTGGTACAAGAACATCATAACTGGGGTGGAGGGGCAAGCTTAAAACTGCACCCCCAGTGTTGTAGAGCAGTGTTTGAGCTCTCAAATGTGCAGTTGCTCTGAAAGCACCCATGGGCACTCCATTCACCCCCCCTTCAGAACCAGCCTCTGCCTCAGCAGCTGCTACAGCACTTGGCCTTAGGAACTTTGAGGAGGAAAGGATGGGTCAGAATCCAATTTTGCCTTGATTTTACCAATCTGTCTGTGTTATGACTAGCAAGAGCGGATTAAATATAGAAATACAATCAGTTCAATCTATTTTAATTCAACCCAAATATAATAAAATAATAATAAATGGAAACCATTGCTTCACTTACCAAGTTGCATTACACAGTCACAATGTTTCAGCATATTGCTGATCTTTTTTGAGCGCTTGAACAAATGCTTAGCTGTGACACATTCTATAATAAATTCTTAATGTTCATATTTAGCATATTTGTTACTGCCTTTTTGAGAACCTCCCACCTTAGCATTAGTGAGTTTATTATCCAGAAATTCTTTGTACTTTTCAAATAAAATATATATCTATAAAAAAGGTACTCTTTCCAATGCACATCTAAATCTGCTCCCAAGATGGAGGAGTTTTTCTCCTGATAAATTCAGAAAGATACGTAATTGGAAACCTTTTGTAGCAAAAATCCCATCAGTTTTGAACTGATAGCCCAGGTACAAACCTTCAGCCTGACTTGATTTGAAACTGTCTGATAACAAATATACAAAATTGGGGCCAAAATTGTTAAAAGCTTACAGAGCATTGTTTGAGCTCTTGTCCAAGTAACGCTGAAAAATAAAGGTGTTATTTTCACCCTGTGTTTTTGCATTTATCTGTAAAATATTGCTTTTGGAGTAACTGCAAAGTGAAGACAATTATTCTGTAATGCCCTGTATTTTCTAGATGAGTGCAGGGCTAGGATTCGTGGCTGTTTCACTCAATTACTGCTTTCAGCAGTGTTCTTACCAGGATATTGCTTTTTGGGCACTTAAGAAAACTGAATAAAATTGGATTTTATGTAAGATGAACCATAAAGGGAAAAACCACTCCACCAGCACAGGGTTATCAGCCTTCAAAACCATAAATTGTCAGCTTAACACTTGCTGTCTCATGAAAGTTCTGCTATTTGAAATTTTCTTTTAGTATCAGGAAAAGGAAGTGTATGAAAAAGTAGCATAACCCACATGACACCTATTAAACAGTATAGTAATTGCCTTTTATGTTTTAAAACGTGTGGCTCTAATTTTAGAAAAAAATTAATATATTTGTTCCAGACATTACAGAATTGCTTTTGATGTATTATTGGCTAAGAAAAGAGTAAATATATACATATTCCGCAGCTACTGCCAGTAACGTTAATTTCTACTGTTGAGATTATGAATTTACTAAAATATTTTTTCTCTATCTCTTTTTACACATTATCAAATGGGAAACAGCTATATCAGCATTGAATCTTCTGAAGGGGAAAGATCCTAAAATTAGAAAAGTTGATGGATTTTTTTGCTGCTGTCTTTAGTGAACTATGTACCTTTTTCATGCCTAATAATTTTTTTAGTAAACTCATTCACTTCAAAATACATAAGAGCTGGCCACATATTTAATTTATTCAACTAACAGAAAGATAGGTGAGGGTTGGGAGTTGAAGCAGCTTGTCTATTTAGTGAGACTATTTTCCGTAGCGAATCTCCTTTTGCAGTTTAAGGTTATTGTCCTTCCCACAGTGAACGTGGAGCAGAGTTTACTTCTATCTTCTTCATTGCAGTCTCATAATCACCTATCACCATCTGACTTCTCAAGTTTTTATTTTTCCTACAGGAAAGAAACCAAAGTATTTCAAGAAGAGGCCAGACTTTCCAGATTTCAGATGAGGTGATGATCTGGACTTTGCCCTGTTAATTCTCATCTTCCTTGAAAGGGAGGCTGCAAATTAGATACAGCATTACAGCCCATGTAATGAATTCTCAGAGCTTGTAAGATTTGGTTCACATATTTGTCTAACACCTCTACTTCTGTGTGACTTGTATCAACATGCACTTTAGTACATTTGATTAATCTTTTTTTTTCACAGTAGAAGAGTTTTAATGTTTTTTTTCAGCTGTAGAATAACACTATAAACTTTCTTCTTTCAGAACTGCCATCGCTGTTCTGTATTTTCACAGTAGACTGAAAATACTACTCAATCCTCACATCTATTGCACTATATTGCTTCTATTTCATACTTTTTTTTCCCCCACCAAAGAATAGAAGAAGGATTTTATATTTCTTATTTACTTCATAAATAAGGTTAAAGCTGAGGTATCTAAATGGCCGTGTCTTCATTAGAGAGGTTTGTTCCTTGGGCAAAATAGGCATGGCTACTGCATGCCTAAAGTATTTCTGGACTTGGGTAAATGGAAAACAGTGTAAGACAATTTGATTGCTCTTAAGGACTAATAGTTCAGGCAAATTTTGAATTGTGCCAGTATGTTTATTTTCCTTTATTCTCTGATAATTGTATTCCTTTAATGAGTAGCAAAATATATAGTGTCCTGAGCTGAGTGTGAACAGCTCTTATTTTCACAGTTTCTTGGTGTTTTAAATTGTTCCACAATACCTTTCAAGGATAAAGCTTGACACTTTCACATACGTGTGTGCCCTGAACCTTGTGCTGGTGCAGATGGGGATCAGTTAAACTCAGCTATTCCTAGGCAGAGAACTGCAGTACCAAAGTTAAGATTAGAGCTCCCTGAAGTTGTTATCCTGAGGGATTAGACGAGTTTGTGTAGCTGCAGAGTTCAGGGTTGCCGCATCTCTAGGTTAATAATTTTGGTTAAGTACTTAAAGAGGTGGAATGGCTCAAGGCAGAATTGACTAAAATTGTCTTAGTTTAATGAAGTGCTATCCAGCTGCATTCAGATTTGGTGGTGTTGGACCTCTTTGAATTAACCTGCATGCATGGAGTCTAGGGCCAGGAGTACTTTTACGTTACTTGTTCTGCTTGTCCTAAAGGGACAAAGTCTGACAGAGGTGCCTTACATATGTACCAAGGTTTTCTAGCAATGGTGTTTGCTCTAAATGAGAAGTGCTATACCAAAGGCTGCTTTCAGCACAGTGCCTCCCAGCTGGTGCTAACAACATGTGCAATTCCCTTCAGACAGAGCTAAATTGTCTTGGTAATAAAGTTGGCTGCTATTACTAGTTTTAATTATTTAAAATTCGTCTGCAAGGAAACGTCAATGGAAACTGGCTTCAGTAGATATTTGAGAACACTGTTAAAAAATTTACTTTTAAATCATTCTCATTGACTCAAAGTCAGTAGTTGACAGATTTTGATTGTCACACATGATCACTATCATGAACATATCAAAATGTAGAGTTTTTACTTGCTCTAGACATATTTTTTTAATATATGTCACTAATCCAAGAAAAAAAAAAGTGCTGCAATGTGGATTATATCCCTGTCTTTGATTTGATCTTGGATATACTGTTTTAATTATTTTCTTACTCGTTGTCAGCCTGTGGTTTTACAGACTTGGAAAACTGAATGGAATATTAGAGAAGCACATCTGTGCTTCTCCTACACCCTGAGGGAGCCTATGCTCATATACCTGTGGTCTAATCAGTGGAAATGTCCTTACAAACTTAGAATCAGTTTGGTCTCTTAAAGCTCAGTACCTGTGTGATGAACAAAGGACAGGAACAATGAAATACAGGTGCCTGTGTATGTGGTAAATGAACAGATCTGAGAAAGCAGTAGTTTTCTGGCCAATACACTGGAGATGAGATATCTCTGAAATGCCTTGTTAAAGATTCTCCTTTACTTTGTACTTAAGGCAAGATTTTTGTCTGGAGGTTTGGAACAGTTCTTGTTACGCTTAGAACTAACATTTCATTCAACTATGCAAATGGAGAGGAAATGAATAAACATTGGTTAAGAATGAGAATGAGTATTTTATGTTATATTAGGCACACAGGAGACATTGTATGTTGCTGAAATAATTACTGTTGCCATATATGCATAGCTGAGGTACAAATGGGAAAAATTGAGAAAGCTCTAATTAGAGGTTTCAGCTGTTTGCTAACAGTGTGACTGCAGACATCTGTCACCCTTAAGTATTCTCTATATTCCTAATGCTAATACATTTTTTCCTATGGAAAAGCTAATGAACTATTTAAATTAATGAACTATTAGGCTGTTTTGTTTCTTCAAATAGCTATGTTAGTTTCATAAGACACTTTGGCACTCTCCTTGGACCTTTTTATTTACTCTGTTGAATTATTATTTGAGAGATATTCTTGAAGGATCATAAGCTTGTAAGCTACTTGTGAAAATGTTACTTCTTAGTGTTATTTATAAGTATTTATGTATGGTATTTTTTATCTGCAAAACTTCTTATGTCTACTGTAGGAATATTAATTATATTGCTTCACATGATTTTAGATTTGAAAAATGAGAAGAATAGTGTGAGTATCCACAGGTACATGTAGCAGCAGAGGGGCTTTTCCAGAGATACAAAAGGAGTGGTTCTTAATAGATTTGTTTTTCATGGATCTGATTTCTTTGCAGGGTGACCATCCTACCTTAGGGAGTCAGTTCTGTACCGTTTCTATACATATCTGAAAATTCTTTTATGAAGTCATAATTAACTGTGGCTTCTATTATACAGCATTTGATTTTCAGAAGTAAGATTTACCGACTGGAAAAAACCCTCTGATTCTTAAGTGAGGGATTTAAGAGATTTGACATGGAATACTTCTCTTCAGGCATCTCTGCTCTTCCAAGGGTGGGGCAGCTTTTGGCCAGTGGATCTGTTAGTGGTGCTTAAAAGACTGTAGCTTGAGCAGACAAAGCTGAGTATGGCTGAGTTCCTGGGACAGGAGAAGCGAGGAGGTGGTATCACTGGGAGGAGAGATGTTGTGGCACATGAATATGGTGTCTGGGTTTTATTCATTTAGCTGATCTGGTTTGCCTTTTGTACCCCTCAGCTTCTATGTATAAATGGGATCTGAAGGCAGCATTTATTTTCTCTGTTTTTATCCTCTTATCCCTCTTTACTCTGCAATGGCATGGAAATTCCAGGGTGCAGTGTTCACCACGCAAGTTCTCTACTGCTCAGTGTGTATAAGGAACCCTGTCCTGGAGAGGCTAACCACAGGTTTGGGAAAAACAACAGCACCTGGAGTAGCCTGGGGGTCTTGAGGGAAGGAAGGACAGAGGGTGACTTGCCCCCATGTCCTTTGCTGTATGAGGACATGATTGCAAAGCACTCCTTGTTCCACAGCTAAAGTAGGTACACATTTTTCTCTGATATTTTCCAGAAGTGAATTTTAAGCTGCCTGAGACTCTGTTGCCACTCTGTATCAAAACACAGAAATGCAGAAAAGACGCTATGCAGGTGCAAAAAGCCAAATTGGTTCTGGCAGTATAGAGTGCAGGAAAGTCTCATTAATTAGAAATGGATTTTGTTACATTGTTACATTTTGAAACATTGATTCTGGATTTATTCTATTGGTTTTTTTCACTTTTTTTTTGTTTGACATACAACACTAAGTACTGGATAAATAAAAAGGAATTAAAGTAAATGCTGCTAAATATTTCTCCTTGCAATTTGAACAATAGATGCTGTCTATTGCCAGATATTATGTAGCAAAATAACACTTATTTTTTGATCATATTTAGTATTTCTTGAAGGAAAAAAAAAATACGCTTTGTGTCTCTGTCTACTCATATGGATACTGTAAATTTCCCTTTTGTTTTTCCAAAGATGAAAAAAAAATTGTGATGTGTTGATTTTCAAAATATTTTCCATGTCATCTTTTAAAGAAAGACAGGTATTTAAAGTACTTTCAGCTACAGGCTCTTCTAGTTCAAAGGAGGGAAGAGAACAGATACAGTACTTGGCAGTTTTTCCTGACTACTCTTTAAACATTTTTTTTCTTCCTGCCGTGGCAGTTTAAATTTATGTATGGTTGTACTGTCAATGCAGTGTCTATCCATCACACATGCTGGGTAAAGGTCAGAATAGAAAAATGCCACAGCTTTAGGAGGGGAGGATGAAAAACATTTGTCTGAGCTCAAGCATTGGAAAATAAAATCTGGATTCAGCCAACTACAGTTTAACTATATAGTTCGATAAAGTTATTTCATATAATCAGACACCTTGTGGAGTAAATGAGCTCTATTAAAGTAATCATAACTGATGATTTTGGAATGCACTGAAGTGAATGAATGGACTTCAGTGTTAGTTAACCTTCACTGCACTTTTCATTTTGTGAATATAATTGACATTGGAGTGCACATTTAGTCTGTTTGTCTTATTTATCCTCAAGATCAGCCATGGCCAAGGTATGGAACTCTGAAATAGTCTGTAGACTACACAGTTTACTGTATCTTGTCACTCAATCATCCTGGTTTTTAGTGATATGAATTTGGAAACTGCTGAAGAACATGGCCTTAAATCCAGGTGCCTCTAGAACATTTTAAGACAAACACAAGATGATGAGGGCTGCTCTTGAACTCACACACACAGACACAACTCTTTCATTTCTCATTTAGTGTTTTAGAGCCAAAAGCCTCCCTTTCCTTCAGGGTTTTAGCTTCAATGGCACACATTGAATTGTTATCTGAGCTGAACAAAGAATATTGGCTTCAGTTCAGGTTTGATGCTTTTATGCTGCTTGAATGATCTAATTTTTTGTTTTACATGGTGTTCCTGTGTGGTATGATGTGCTCTCTTGTATTGTAATTTTCAGTCATGTGTCACATGAATTCCACAAAATCACAAAAATCCACCATTTCTGTCTTATCAATACAGGCATAAACCCACTAAAAATCCCTCAAACATTAATTGAAATACTTGTTGCTAGCCAGTGTGAAGAAACTGGGACAGTTTGTTTGAATTTAAGTATGGCCAGGCACAAAGAGCATTTGGAATTGCTATAGAATGAAGGAAAAGGCTGTTAAAATCAGCTATCAAAATGAAGCTCCAAAGGTACATAAAACTGTAAAATATGAAACTTATCATGGGAAAATCAGCATAGAAAATGCTATAAAGAAATTCCTCAGAAAGCTGAAGACTTACATTAGACTGGTTATATGTGCATCCACAGAGCTTTTCTTAACCTTTCTGGAAACAAGAAATACATTTGGCTCCGTGTGCTTGTCTTTACTCATGCAGCAAAGGTAGGCTGCTTGTGCAGCCACCTCCAGGGCATTATTCAAAGGGAAATGCTGTTTCAGTGTTGATACTGAATTGAACACTTTCTAAGGAAGTTGAAGTATCCTTAGAGAAAAGAAAGAATAGCACTAAACCCAGTATTTTCTTTCTAGAACATGTTATTGGAATATTTTACATCTTGCATCTTCTTTCTTCACCTGTCATAAGTGTTTCAGAAGAAATTTCTCTCCCTGTTGGATAAGTTAACACTGTATTAAACAAATATAAAAGCTTTTTTCATACATCATTCTATAAGTTTAATGACATCTTTAATTTTCAGTGTTCAGAGTATTTGGAGGGAAATCTGGTATAATCCCTTATTCTGTATGCATCCCATTATGCAAGCTACAGCAAGAAAAGTGCTCATCTCCAGGAGTTGTTCTCATGGTTTGATCTTTCTAAGGTTCTTAAAGGTACTTAAGTGATTTAAAATGGTATTATCACTAACTTCTTGATTTAGGGAAATTAAAACTATTTTTTTTTAGGAATCGTCATTATTTTGTTGCTAAGGAACAAGCCAAGAATGCTGGCTGATATTCTTTCAGGAACATAATCCCTTACAGCATTCTTTCTATGTATTTATGCACAGAGCTGCTGATGACTGAATGGAAATAGGATTTAGTGGGATTTAATAATATTCTCAGTAGAAAAGCTTAACTTAATATGCAAGTTCTAGTGGGAATTTTCTTTCCCAAAGATATTTTATAAGCATTTAGATACTTTAAAGTATACAAAATAGAGATCCAGCTCTCAAGCAGAAAAAGTAAGTTCCATCAAAGTATTATTGTATTTAAATGCAGATCTTTATAGAGGCTGCATACTTAACTCCCAGGCATAAAAGGTGGGATTATTTATTTTAGGGCTTTGAATTGCCTGTTCTCTTTCTTGTTATTGACTACATTTAATACAGTCTTTGAATTTATGCTTGGTATAGTCCTAAAAGAGTAAAAAGTAGAATAAAATTTTCTGCAGCTGGTCAATGATAAAGAGAGATGGAGTAACCAGCACCAGCTGGGCACTCCTCATACAGACTGAGCCCCCTCTGTAAGATGCGTAGTTGTTATCTGCAGTGATCCTGAGAATGTCTTCCACTCTACAGGAGTGACAGGTTGGACACAGCTGCTCCACCCTGGTGTGACACCACAGATAGAAATTTAGCTGGAAAACTGACTATCTGTACAAGTTTTTGCTTCCACAAGGTAGCCATGAAGCTGGTAAATGATTTTTCCCCCCAAAAGGCCTTGGCCTCAATGGTTGTGAACAACACGACTGATATGGGCTGGCAACTTCAGCTTCTGTAATGAATTATTAACGAAAGAAAAGCTATTTAGTACATCTGGAAATTGTACTTGAATGCTAGGATAGCATCTCAGTATTGTTGTAAGTGATACTGATGAATGGGCTCTGTAAAATTGAAATAATGGAAGAATCTTTAGAATATTAATGCAGTAAAAGCTGTCTGCCATGAGTCAGTGACACAGCAACAATTGGTCACTTAGTACAGGTTTGGAGATTCTTGAAGATGCTTTACTGAGCCAGAAAATTGTCTAATAAAGTGCCTTTTTCGTATAGATGTTTTGTATAAATTCATAGTTATCTGCTAAATTACAGTCCATGTAGTTTTGTAATATAGTGTGAAAGGTATTTATTTCAGCCTTTTCTGCTGAAATTAGATGGATGGGCTGCATGATTTATTCAAGAAAATACTTCCTGAAGAAGTGATAGCTATTTTAGAAAGAAGAGAACTCAGATACCACAGAAATAATCAGAAAGGCAAAACTGGTGTCTTCATATATTCTCTTAGAAATCTTTCTATCCATAGCATTTTAATGTAGTGACTTGGAAGCTGAGTAAACAAAGAAAATATTCTCATTGGACTATTACTGCATCCTCAAGGATGAAAACAAACAAAAAAATACAATTAAAACTCTTGGGTTTTTCTCTTTGACAATAAAATTAAATGGACATTTGGAGGTCTCTAACTCACTCCTGTGTATTTTTAAAATTAAAGGTGGTGGTTAGCACAGATGACTTATTTGCAAGCATCACCCAGGCACAAACCACAGTGATTAAGTAAGGGTCAGGATATCTGGTGTCTCATACCTGCCACAATTATTATCTGTGGTTATGGTTATTGTGGTTATTTCAGTCTGTTTGGGGTTTTGTAAACCGTGCTCGGACGGGGTGAGTCCCCTGCCTGAGATTTGCTTTTGCTGTTGGACAGACACCTAGGCAGAGCAGAGCCACTCAGGAGAATCACTGCTGTGGGGACTGGTGGAGTACAGACACTCCCTGTAACACTTCTCTCTCTCCTTACCCAAAGAGGTTTAGAGGTTTACTCAGCCTAATCCATCAGTAGCTCACCATCATCTATGATCTCCTCCTACACAGCTATTGTAACATCCTTTATTTATTTATTTATTTATTTATTTTTAAGGCAGTTTTCTTAAATTTCTCCCAAAAAAGAGAAAATCCATTTGTTGCGTGTCACTGTTGTGGTTCTTGCTTTAACATTTATATTCCATGTGCCATGTTAACTTTACTGTAATCAAGATTGAGGCCTGGAAGAGTCTATAATTCAAAATCTTTCTTTTCTGTTTAACTTAATTTATAAACCAAATCAATGAGTGCTACGTGTATACGACATGAGACACTCATGGCTGTTTTTGTGTCTGTGTGGCAATATCTGCCTAGTTGTCTATGTTCTGTATTCCTCCCCCCTTTTTTTCCTATTTAGATTATTCCATTTGTCAATTACACAGCACCCCACACAGTTGTATCAGCTCAAATAGGCTGTGAGTAGTAGCAGGGAGTTGGAAAAAGTCAAGAAGAGAAAAGTGGGAACCTCTTTAACTGGATTTATTACTACTGAAATGAAGTGTAGAACTATACTCTTTAAAAGTTTGTGATTAGTCTTGATTCCTGGCAAGACTGTAACAGTCATTGAAAAAACCAGAAATCATCCTACAACATTTACAAGTAAATCACATACCCAATATACTCCTAATCTGATTTTTATGTTAATGACAATTGTTAAAATTGATTAAATGCTGGTATCTCATGTATATTGCCAAAAGATAGTCCAAAGTAACCATTGTTTAGCATTATCTGACTTTTTGAAGCAAAAGCTCACAAAGGGTTACTCATAACAACTTTCATGTCACTTTCTAGATCAGTAATTTCCGTAAGTGCAGGAAAGTTCAAATCGATGGGACAATTTTTAAATGTTGACCTTTTTATGTTTCTTGAAGCATTGCTGTGTGTTTACTCAGTCTTTTTAAATCTGAATGGAAGAATGCACCCAAAAGTGCTGATAAATGCTTTAGATCTAAATCTGTCAGAGATTCATACAGTCAGAGTGTAAATCTATACTGAATAATGCATTACCTAATCTGACCTTTCCTATTTCACAGACCATTACACTTCTCCAAAATTGACTCCAGTATTGGTTCCTTGTTGAGTCTGATAGTTTGGGATTGACTGAGGCAAAACGGAGGTGAAACTTCCCGCTGTTCACACATTCTCAGCATCACTGGGGACACAAATAATTCAGTCAGTTCTTTTACAGCTCTTATTGGTATAAAAATATTTTCAGATATCGATTCTTAATACCCCTTTTAAAGTTAATAGACAGCATTGTCTATGTAGAAGGGAAACAGAAGAGTATTTGTTGAACAGATATCTGATTAATTACTTGAAATGCCAAAGGCCCTTTTCCATAACGTAGTGAAACACCTTGTGAAAGGGCTCTGAAACTTTACAGGACTGGGCCCAGTAGTGTCAGTGAAAGATAATTTAGCTGTTAATATTGATAGGTGGATTCACACAGTCAAGAAATCCAGGCATGACAATGGGGCCAATATCTATTTCAATATATGTAAGTGTATGCTGTTTTAAATGGGTTATTTGACAGGCCAGAGGAGTTCCTATTTAGTAGGAGATGGCTAAGGTATTCCAAAAGAATACAAGTTAGAAAAATAGTTGCAAAAAACCCAAATTAGTGATTCTAGACTTGCTATATCTGCTTATTTATCAGAATTCCTGTAATAAATCACCCCAGTCTTTCTCCTCTAATTCCTGGGTGGCCAGGTGGCAATCATGGACAAACTGTTCCTGAGTCTGTGCCACCAAGTGGACTAGCTAGACAGTGTCACAAAACTTTGACAAATGATTTAGGCAGAAGATTGTTTTCTTGCAAAGCCTGTCACACTCTACAGTTTGCTTGACTTACAAAGATTCCTTTGATTATTCAGGTGACCATTATGTGGAACAATAGGATTTCTCAGGACTATCTGCTGAGAGCTTCACGGCTTCCACAGGATGAATATATTGCTGTTTGCCTTGCATGGTGGCACTGCCTGGACACTGGGGGGGGGAGGTGCTGTGGCTGTCCCAATCTCTTTGGCTGGCTGCAGCCTCTGCTAGGCTGAATAATTTTGTTCCAGGTAGAAGAAATATCTCCATTTTGGGAAGTCTGGCTAACAGGGGAGTAGTTTTCTTATGTTGCATATTGGATTGTTTTCTGGCTGTTATTGTTTCAGTCAACGTGTAAACTCTTGCCCAGACATGCCCAGGCATGGCTGTAAATATCATGTACAACCCAGGTACAGTCATGTGTCTGTATTTACATCTGCATCTGTCTATTTTATTGGTAAAATTGGTTTTGTGCTTTTTCTAAGTGCAGTTTGGAAAGGAAAACACAAAACTGAAATTTGTGTAGCACTTCCATCCATATGTATTTGATGCACGATATACACTGATTTCAAATTTTTATCTTCAATAGAAATATCACCCTACACTGTGGCATAAAATATTTCTATTTAACTGTGTTTTCTTGTTCTGGTCTAATATGGCAAATAAGCAGTGTTCCATGCTCATAATTATAGAATTTTGATATTTTTTTGTGAGTCAGTTGAATGATATAAGTGTTAATTTTAGATGGTACATAAATATCCAGTTCCATAATTACCTAGTCATGTAATGCATATTATTATTCAGTAATACCAATAAAATCAACTGAGCTGGTATTTGGTATATTCTGTGAGTGTTATTAAGCTAGAATGTATATCAGGAAACACTTAATTGGGATAATTTTTTTAATATGTTATATTTTATGGTGTTATTGTCTTTCAGATTAGGAGCTCTGATGTGTGTCATTTTTCTGCTCTCTATCATGATATTGCACTGCTGTTGTAATAACAGCATTTTAGCATTTGCCATAAGAGTGCAGTTTAGTATTTCAGAGTGTAATTCATTCCTGGGCACAGGGCCAGGATGAGGACTGTGAATCTCCCAAGTCCTACCTCGGCTCCCAAATAAGTGTCAAAGCATATAAAAATTGTCATGTTTTCCTCCCTCATTTGGCCTGGTGAACAGAGCTGCTTTTGTAAATACTCTGATGAGATTTGTGCTGTGAAGAGAGCTAGTCCAGAGATGTAAGAGCTTAGAATGTGTTTAGGTAGGGACCTGCCGCTCCTCCTGAGCACGGCTATGGCTCATGGCAGAGCTCTGTGTCCAAGGTAATGCCCATCCCTGACAGTGCCCGGCTGTGGGAGCAGCCTTTGGATTCCTCCTCCATAAAGGGAACAAGCTAGCTCCATAGAGAGGACATTTTTTTCTCTCAGGAATTACTGGAGGGGGTCACCCATGACAGGCATAGCATGACTGTGAATTAACCAGCCACTTTACCAATGGACACAGGCCTCCTTAATAGGTCAAAAACAAATCAGGCAAAGCATCAAAAACCAGTGCAGGAGTGTGGGAACTGAACTTTGGGACACATATTTGTCTCAGCAGATGTGAGCTAATCAGTGATACACTGACTTGAGAACTGAAAATCTAACATCAACTGCTAGTGAGCAAAGAAGCTCTGCTGGGCTTAAGCTGAGCACTTCTGTGTCCAAGCCTCAACAATGAGATTTCTACAAACGTCCTTTCTTTCCTGACAGAGTGCAAAATGGTCTAAATTAGTGTCTGTAAGTTACCTTGCAGTCCTGAGGAGGTGGCTGCAGCAGGAATGGCAGGTGCTGTGTGCTCTCCCCCCAGGAATGAGCCTGTCAGAGCCGCAGTGATGAGAAACTGCAGTTCTTCTGTGCACTTCACCTCCAAAAGGCACCTGTCTCTCCCAGTGCTGCACTGACAGGGACAGTCCTGAGCCACCATCAATCTGGGATGTCCTTCAAGGTGACAGCAAGCCAAATTTACTGAGATGCAGGAAGCCTAAATAAATGGCCTGTTTGCACGGTGTGATACAGATTTGGAGCTTAACTCGAAAGGCGTAAGGACCTTTGACAATGTGCACACTCTATTACTGTGAGGACTGATTTCCTGGAGCTGGAAGTGCTGCTGACCATCTTGAGGCTGTCATCCAGAAAGAAGAAATGGATGTCTAAACCTGCTAGGGATAATGATGAATTTAATTTGAATTAATTTCTTACCATGACAGATATGAAACAAAATATTTCATTTAAAATAAATAAAAGGGAAGAAAGTTATCTTGAATCTTTTTAAAATTATTTCTGTAGAGCAATCTATGATATACAATAAGTATTGCTTGTAGGCAGTTTTATGGGCATGCTAGAGCTAAATTTTACATAACTGGAAAAATAAATTTACACCTTCTCCAGATGAAACTTGCTGTACTATAAATCCTCTGTGCAGTTTGAGTTCTATCTGAAGAGTCATTCATTAAACATACTGCAAGATGAGAGGGGTTGGGGCAGGTTTAAGTGAAGATCAAGACGATTAGAACCAATAAAAGAAGAGAAAATGCAAAGAAAAGTAAGCTGGTGGTTTGTGCATGTGGCTGATAGCGTGTGAGGGAAAAACAAATATTTCTGGCCCAGTGGGTTCTTCCTGTTCATGCTCACTATAAGAACTGTGTAAATAGGAATTCAAACTTCTGTACAAAAGGCACAGTAAAATAGATTATGTTTTGATATGTCAAATCTGACCTGTTAGCTGTAATTTTCATGTGTCCTCATATACTTTTCTGTGCTGCTATGGTGTATCAGTCACACAGTTTGTAGGGAAAATGGTACTTCTGTAAAGTGGATGCAGAGGTGGACCCAGAATTCAGCTGATCTAAATATTGTATTAATTTATAGGGAGCTGTGTTTAAAACTTTGCCATTTTTGACACAAAATCCTGAGGCACCTTTGGACAGCTGAAATGTTTCTGCAATGTAATGACTTTAAATGAATGTGTTAAACAGTAGATGCAGGAAAAATCCACAGCTCTTCTGCTGATGCTCAGCTGGCAAGAAGCATAGGGGTCAAGTAGAAATTTCTGAATTTTCTTCCACATCTGTATTTCAAAGACCGAGACAAACATCCTTGGTCTTTAAGAGGCCAGATACTTTTATGAAAGGCTGGTACAACTAATCAATAAAAATGATTTGTAGTTTAACAGTCAGGATTTCCTCCAGTGGTGCTGTTGGAAGAAACAGAGTTTTGATACCTGGGGTCAATCTCTATATTTATGAATAGTCCCTCCAGACTAATGAGAGCTGCAGAAAAGATGTATCCCTTGTGTTTGTCACCCTCATGACCTGACACAATGTGTGTTATGTGTGTGAGTGGCTTCTGAGCAAAAAGAGAGAGATGTAGGAATGTAGAAGTTATCTTGAATGCTTACTAAATACACTGATTGACCACAACTAGAAGTCTGCAGGAGTCTACAGATTGTAAGAATGGTAATTAATCATTATACCAGAATGTTCAGGAGGATGATGTGTTTGCAGTTTTGAGAAAACTCCTGCGCACCTCAGTTTAGTGAATCTGTGGTCACAGCTACTGCACCGATATAGAATCTGTTTTCTTAGGACCAGGAAAAACCCGTACTATACAAAACAAGTATTTTTATATAACTTCCACAACTTGGTGCTGTCTTTTCTCAGTTTCCCATTAAGTGAATATAGAAACCCTCATAAAAATGATCTTTGCATAATCTAAATGGTCTCTTCTGTAGGAAAAGTAACATTATTCTATAATTCTAGGATTATTTTATAGTTAATTTATTTGCTGGCATGTTGATGTCCATGTATATGATCATGTGTTTAGAGAATTACTGAGGAAAGTTCAGCTTAGAAAGCTAGGTTTGCTCTTTTTTCTGGCAAATAAGGTGGTCTCCATTCTTGGTGGGGAAGTGAGTTTCAGGATTTGACTTTATGATCTGTGGAAGGTAGTTTTCATGCTCGAGTCCTTTTGAGTGTGAGCTTCTGGTGGGTTGCAGTTGTGACACTGTCAGGGTGCAGGAGTTGCTCTCCTGGGAATTGGTGGTGTGGGGAGCTTGTCAGCACAGCAGGCTGTGATGCAGCTCTGCCCCAAAGATCTGCAGCTGCAGGCCTCAGTTGCCTTTTGCTGAAAATATGCCCAAATGCGTAGCATTGCCTTCTGCATGTCAAGGATATAATATTCACAGCAGGGAAGTCTCGGGTGATTTATAGAAAGAGGTGCTTATCCAAATGATTTCCAAAAAATATTTTCACTGGCGCAAACATCAGTATGTATCGAGACTGTTCCCTGGCAATTTTTGAACTGGAACAAGATACAATTTACTGGATGATTAATTTGCTGTGAATGGTTTGTTCATCGCTACTCTAGCATTTTCTAAGCAATTGATTATGACAAATTACCAGGTAACAGGTTTGTTCAGGCTGTGCTTTGAAACAAACAGCCTTTGCTGTGGATCCAGCCTGCTGGGCTGAGTGACAGCTAGTGCCCCTGAGCTCATCTGAAAAGGAGGATTCTTAGATATAAGCAATCTGGGATTGCTTATATCTAAGAATATTGTATTGTATCAATCTGTTTTACTCAGCTATGCTCTTTTAATTTTTCACATTGAATCCCATCTTTTGCTAGCAGTGATTACAGTGCTGGGGAGGCTCCACAGTCACCCTTCCAGTGGTCTGCTTGGCACAGTGTGACAGACAGGGCAGGCTGCACAGCCTTTGTATGTAACAATAGACTTGGGAGCTACTCCCTGGCACAAATTGCCAGAAGGAACTATAGAAGATTATTACTCTCCAGGAAGCTTTCTCTGGGAAGGTTTGATCTGCCCATTTTGTCCTGGGGTGTAGTCAGTCCATTCCAGGGAGAGTGCTGTGGGCTTTGTGGTGTGTATCATTCATGTTCCTTAGGCTTCCTCAGGACAGGATGCCTGGAGGATTGGCAGACTTGTGTTCCTGGATTTGGGGTTGTCTGCATCCCTCTCTGCCAGCACAGCTTGGTGAAATTTTGGTATCCTATTTTGAGTGGAGGAGTGATGTGGTCCTTCTACATGTTTATCCCTTGAAACAGGACGTCATTAAGATACTAATAAAGACTCTTCAAATAATTTCCCCATGTTTAGGGAGATGTTCTCCCCTCCCCCCACTATTGGTACCCCATTATCATAATAAGAAGCATATGCTTCACCTATAAAACTTGTAGGTTGCTTTTACATTATGAAGATTTTCTGCTTATGTTGCCCAGTTATGAATGCAAAGCTTGTAACAGAAATCTGCTTGTATTGAGGCATGGTGTTTTCAGCCTTATGGAAATATTATTCTGGAATTTCCCATTTTGAAGACAGGTGATCAAAACATTCACAGAAAAATGAGTGCTGCTTAGCAGAAAGTTGTGTTACTTGATAATGTCTCACCATGTTTTGTACTGATTGTATGGAAGCTGTTATTTCATGTTTAAATTGGAATTAAATTGGAATTAAATTGGAATTAAATTAATTTGGAATCCAACTCATTGTTACTACTTTAGAAGGGCAGGATATCTTGGTATGGCAAACCACCTTACAAAGGTGCTTTTCCTAGCCCTCTTTTCCATCCATTTCTAGCACCCTGTAGTAGTGTCTGTTTGTTTCTTTCCTTTGACTAAGAGGAGTGTGTTACCCTGTAATGGTATTGAAATCAGGTGAGAGTAATCTTACTGTAAGAACTGTTATCAACCTGTACTACTGTATGTGTGCTAATTGCAGAGTATGAAATTCTTATAAAGAAATATGGTAGTAATCATTGTTTTCAGATAAAGTGATCACAACTATTCTAGTTTATGATGATACAATAGAAAGAAATTTAATTTCTCAATTTAATGACTAATGTTTTTACAAATGCTGTATTGGTTGAAAAAACTTCTATTTCGTTGAAGTTACTCTGTACAGGGGAAAGGTTGAGGTTTGTTTTTATGGCTTTTGATAAAAATCTGAACATACTCCATTTTCATAAAACACCCCTGTATGACATAAAAGACCTTTTTAATGAGTAGTCATATACATTTTCACATGTCACAGAGGAGGTTTCCTTTTCAATACAGGAAAGTTGGTTACAGGAGGGAAGTGATTTGTCTATTTAGCTGAATTGAGTCTGTTGAAATTCTGTGGAATTGATGGTATGAGATAATAGCTACCATTTCATCTAGACAGGAGGGGAGATGGGAGCAAGAAAGTAACTTTTCTCTGGTCATGTTGCAATGTAATTTGTTGTTTGTCTTTTGGGGTTTTTTTTGCCTCCTTTATCAGTTCTAGAAACCTTATTAGCATTTTTTTGTTTTGCAGCTGGTATGAAAAATAAGGCAATTTGTTCAGCCTCACATGGCCTTGTATTATAAAGCATGTTTGTAAACATATATAGATACATACATTTATAATAATGAAAATATTAATGAGACTTTAGGTGGTCTCAGCTGGTACATTAGAAGAACCAGCAAATAAAATGTCTGGCTTTCCAATTTCAAAGGATATAAAAAAGAGAAGCTCAGATAGTGTGAGGAACACAGCATTCACAGAATTTTTCAGATACCTGTCTTTTTCCATATGTTAAGAGCACAGCTAATAAAAAAGTCTGATTACTAGTGCTTAATGTTACTTCCTTTCTATTTTTGCCAAAAGAGATATATTTTTTCTCAATTATGCACGTCTCCCTGCCCCCCAGTTTCCAATGAGATAGTACAGCAACCCACACAGCTTTCAGAAATATTTGTTTCTTGAAGGCATCAGTTGGGGTGTAGCAATTCTACTGCTAGCAAGCCCCAAACCTCTTTGCAAGAGCTTGGCCTTGATGTTTTTCCCTAACAAGGATACAGGGTGAATACAGGGGCCACACTGATCATCCTTTCACCTACCCTGGTGTATTTTCTGTGATTACTGTCATCCCAGAGAAGAGTTCTGTCAACAGATAAATGTTCTCCTATTATGAATAAGAAGACAGGAGGATGGAGGGAAGCTTGTTGCTCCTCTGTGCCCCAGAGCAGCACAAACACAGGATGCACTTCCACTCTCAGCTGGCAGGCACCAGTCCCTTCCAGCTTCTGGCTTGTAAAGGGATAAGCATGAACAAGGGCAGTCAAATGGTGGAAGAAAGCAGGAGAAAAAGATTGAGAGAGAGAAGCCAGCAGCAGGAGATAAAAACTGGGCAGAGCAAAGAATTCTAAAGCTGGAAATGGCATGAAGCTTCAAAGTTGCAAATGTGCCAGCTAGCACCGCTGGTGAAGAGGAGACCTAGGAAGCAAAGCTGAGAATAGAAATCATGCATCTGAGAAGCTACTGGTCTTTCTCAGAAATAACAACCTTTTATCAGTTTTTTACCACTCTCAATTGACTCATAGCCAGAACTGCAATTAAGCTTCAATATATTTTATAAAAAATAGTACTTAGTTTACTTTCACATAAGTGAAGAGATACAATTGCACAATGGTGGTTACAATGGTAGAAATACATACTGTTGATAAAATGTTTGCAAGAGATTTAAAAACATACTGTACAGCACCACATCTGAAATTGGATGATGGCAAAATGAATCATACTCCTTGTCTAAGTAAATTAAATTCCTAAATCTTTCTTCCAGAATAAATAAAAAAATACAATGTGCAATATGTGTCTGACACTACCGAAATGTTTCCTGAAGTTAAGCAATATATTAAAACAAAAAAATGAGGTAAAAAACCACATTCATGCATTTAAGCCACCATTAGTCTCTGACTCTAAAATAAGGCAGATCATAATCTTTTAAAAACTGTCTTTAGCCATTTAAATCCTCTTTAGTGCTTTTCAAGACAAGGTCTTGACAGACCTTGCAGAATGATGAGTTAAGATACTCTTTATTTCTGACAGGTCATTTTTGACAGGTTCAGCCATATTTGAAATGCATTACATAGTAGAAAATGTTGCTTTTGTTTAATGAAGAAAGAAATGTATATTAAAAGGAACTGAGAGAGATGGATGCTTTTAGAGTTAATCACAAATGAGACTGCTTTGAGGGAGGGAGGTAAGGGAAAGAAAATTATGTGTCATCCTCAGTTTTAATGATGTGGAAAAGGGTGACGTTAAACAGGACTTGGTGTCCATTATTCCAGGCATAGAGAGCTCTATCTCTTGCATTGTAGTCAAGCATGGATATATGGAAATACTGATTATGGAAAGGAATGTCTGTGTACTCATAGGTGGAGGTTTTTGTGGAGTAGGAATAGTAGACCTTGGCTCCTGTTAAGTGCGAGTTAGTGACATACAAGGTGCCACAGATCATGAAGGATTCTCCAGCACTTCTCTTTGGGTAGCCCGTGCTCCAGCTCTTCAGCACCTCTAGCGTATCCTGGTTCAGCTGGCTGATGACAATGTTGCCTGCATTCTGGTTGGTGGCATACACAGCCCACAGCCCGATTTCATCTGCCATCAGGTCGATATCAGAGAAGCCACCCCAGGTGTAAGGGTAGACATTGTGGAAGCCAGCGTACTCCAGGCTACGCTGGGCCAGCACCCGCCCCGTGTCAAAGCTGTACTTGATGATGATATTGCTCTGGTACTTGTTGAAATAGAGGGAGCCATTGTAGACAACGTGGTTGGTTCCTGCCCATTTGAATGGAAGGTTGTATGTCCTTGATTCGGCCCCACTGACGAAGTCTGCGATTGATTTGTATTCACGGACAATTTTATTGTTGGTGTAACTGTCCATGTACCAGACCTGGAAAGAAAAGAAGATCAGGAGTGAATGTCTCAAATGCAGTGTGTGGTATGTGATCATGGTATGGCATGATGGAGACATTGCAGAAACAGAAGGAAAACAAGTTTTAGATGTGCAACAGGCTATCAAAGTGCAATACTGCCCACATTCCTTCATGTTAAAAAAGCAGGAGGAACTCTTGACTTTCTGAATCAAACTTACCTGTACAGGTGAACTCTCAACACAACTAACTACAGTGTCTGCATTTTCAGAGATGTTTAATTCTGGATTATTCAGTGTTTGGGCCTCTGCTATATGGTGCTTGCCTAAAGATATTTCTAGAGACTAATAATCTAAGAGAGAGATGGGAAATGGCACGTGAGATAAACTTGAATTTATACTTAAGAATGAATGTGGTTAAATTTTTTTCAGCTGATTTTTTATTAAAAGAAAAATAGTCTTTTCTTAGTAAAGGAAACAAAAACAATGGCAATGAAACCAGTAAAGTCTCAAAGCCATTTTTTCCCATTAAAACAGAATTATTACTTCTTCTTAATGTTCTTTATGCAACTTCCATTCCCCCATTTTTCTCCTTCATGCAATTTGCTTTTTCTCCTTTTAGTTTCTCAGAGTTTGTTGAGAAGGTAGTTGAGATTTCTGAAGTAGCAAACCTGCATAGACACAGCAGGCAGGGGAGAGCTGCACACAAATCTTTATTTATTGTCATTTTTCTGTTGCCTTTTTTGTTGTCTTTGGTTTTTTGTTTATTTCCTGTATTCAAAAAATTAATGTTGTGGGTTTCATACAAATGAAACCTACTGTTTTGACTTCCAAAGCCCTTTGATGGAGAGAGTTTCCCAAAACTGCAGCCAATTTGAGATCCAAACAACAAAACAATAACATAACTTGGATGTGATGGAGCAAATGATCTGACTAGAGTCTACATGGAGCCTAATCCTGCCAATTTTAACTGTGCTGCGTTATGGGTCCTGCTCTTGCGTAAAAACGTTGATGTTTGTTTTAGATTACTCTGGTTCTTAAAAGACCTAAGCACAACTTAATATGTTAGGAAATAAAAAAAATTGGGTTGTCAGTTCTGATAGATGATTGTCAACACTGAAAAAAATTGAAGGAAGTGGCACAAAAGTGCTTAGATAACTTTTGTCTTTGGATATTTTTCCACAAATACTGTTGCTTTTTCTCTGGAGATGTTTGAGTGTGAAAATGACTGAAGTAGAAAAACAAGCTGGGGAACATAACTTCCTAGGGGAAAATATCTTCTAAAAGATTAAAATGAAGCAAGTAAGACTCCAGGACACAAAGACAGATTAACATACTCGGTTATTTTTCTCTGATGCCAATGGATCTGTCATCCAGGCTCCAAATCGGGTTCCAGAGATCTTCACTGTAATGGGGCCTGTAATTTTCATCAATTTGCCACATGCTGAAATCAAAAAAACAAATGCATTAATGCACAACTTTCCTTGACATCAATTAGAGCACAAGATCAAATGCTCCAAACTACATGGTGGCTCCAGGGGATTCAGGCTTATGTTGAAGACTGATTGTCACCTTCACTGGAGGAACATTTCCATATTGAACAGTAATATAAATATGCAAAACTGTACATATAAAATTTTATTGCTATATATTTTTGTATTTACATCTTTTGAAGCACAGTTACCATCTTTGGGATAAGCTAAAATACAACTGGTAAAATATCTTCTGAAGTGGAGCTGAAGTGAAAAAAGTTTAATAATAAATGAAATGAAGACATAATCCCACCCCACCCACCCCCTTTGGCCCTCAGAAAGTTCAGCACAAAGCTGGGATTGATGGATGTTTCAGTTTTCCATTGGCCAGGGTAACAAGGGGCTTAAAGGCAGAGACAAAAATGAGCTTGTACACACAACACTGTTGTACTCAAAGCTTGTGCCCAACTGCCCCCTGCTTACAGACATGCATGGCTCTTTCTGTACTGGAGGCTGCCTGAAGAAAGTGAATATGAGAATTATTTAGCAAGCTTGGCTGTATTGGTTGGCTTCTAATCCATTTGACTGTCTGGGAGGAAATAATGAAAGTCGATACCATCTCGGATGTTGACCTTCCTAACAACTCAAAAATCTATATTTTAGGGGACATTAATAAGATATCTATTAGTAACAAGCTCCCAGTAGAAATCATGTGTTTACCAAGATTTAATATCACACAGTGGTGTGCATGGAATTAGGTCAAATAGCATGTTTTAAAATAAAAGAATGTAAAAAGAAGTGAAACAATTTTTAAAATTTAAAAATAAGTGCTCATCTGCTACATGGCTGTGCTATACTGATAACTGTATCTATCTAGGAAATGTGGAAAACAAATGATATCCGGTGTTGAGAGTGAATTTATTCAGCTCAGAAGAGAGGGTCGCATCAAGCCTGAATTTTATACTCTAACTGGAAGGGAATGTATTATGCCAGCCTATTTTGGTCACTTAGAATGGGGTTAATGCTGTGGTGGAAACTCAGAGGCTGCTTGGGGTGGTTGTTGTTCACAGCCAGGGAGGTTGGACGTGTTGGAAATGAAGATAACTGAATGCATGCTGAGACCTCAATGAGCAGGGTAGGCTGTGTCTGTTTTCTGGGTCAATTAAGAGGCATTATTAAGAGACACATCTCAGTGTATGCATGTTGCAGTATTTTGAAGATATTTTTGGAATTTCCCATTTTAAAGAATCTTACAGGTTTTTACATACTTGGTTATGATAGGACATGATTTTTTATTCTGGATTTTTTTTGTAGGCTGCTAGCATTGTGTGCTGAGTCCTCTTTTTCTACAGCAGGAACTACTATTAGCTTGAAAGGGAGAGGACTATAACCTATCAAAGTGAAGGCTTTTATTTTCAGGTGATCTGTTAGTAAATAGTCCCAGAAATGGGCAAGAGATAACCCTTCTGAAGGTTTGAGTTTGAATTTGGAATACTTAAGTTGGAATGAGTTATCCAAAACCTAATAAGCAGAAAGAAATCAGAATAACAATTACTCCTGAACTTGTGGTTTCTAGGATAACTAAAACATAGTGAATGCATGAGTTATAAGGTATGCTAATACTAATTGGTGCCTTTACAAGACAGTAGTGCAATTAGTGGGAAAGCATAAAAAGAATTTGGAATCTGAAGCACTGTTTCTTCTATGAAAAGAAAGAAAGCCAAGAAGCCAAAAGTGGACTCATAATGAGTTGTGAAATTTTGCTTCTGAATGGGCAAAACCTATGGAAGAGCCCCTGGCAGAGACGTGAGGGCTCCCAGAGCCACCTTTTGTGTTGGGTGGGCCCAGGCAGGGCAGGTGTGTGAGCACTGCAGGTGGCTCAGCACTGCCAGGGCACGGTGGGAGCAGCGTGGGCACACAGCAGGCTCAAGGCCCTGGAGCTGCAGCAGGACAGGGTAAAAGCAGGCAGTGTTTGGAGTCCCTGTGGGGTGCTCTGGGGCTGTTTGGGTGTGGTTCTGTGTTCTCTGACCTTTTGAAGGTTAGAGAACAATTCAGAGATTTGTATGCTTAAGTGTCAGTACTGTGGCTCCTCTGTTGTATTGTATTTATCCTGAATATATAGCTCACTGATTAGTTACACATTGTTAATAGCTAAGGAACCTGTTCAGCTTTCATTTAGTTTAAACTGTATGAACTGAGCTGTGTACCCCTGTCACAGGAGTTAGATGCTTTTAGAGGATGATTTTTCAAAATGTACTGAGATGCTGTTCAATGTGCAAAGAGATGACATTGTACTTCAGCTGCTAAATGATCAGCAGTTTGAGTCAGGGTATATGTCCAATCAAATTTTTATTCCCAGACAGCATGCAGTGATCAAGAAAGGAGACTCTTAAGAGAGCTGCTGTATAGCTGAGGGGCAGCTGACTGAAGAAGTGACAAAGCTTCCCTTTTTGGCATAACAAAACAGAGCCCTTTGTAAGAAGCGTGAGGATTTTTTTTCCCTCCTGCCCTATAGTAGGTCCCATTTTTCTTTTCCTTCCTCATTAACCAGAAACCCACAGATCTACTTATTTTATGATGTAATTCGATGGAAATGATATTTAAAATGAAGGTTTAGCTATATACTCCATATATCATATGTACTACATATATACTACAATACATATATACTACAATACAATATATATACACCACAAAATACTACAAGTATTTTTTCCACATATAATAAGCCATTCCCATTGTAGTAATAATTCATATGCCATCAGCAAGCTTCTTCCTGTAGACTGTACCTGAGGTCTGCTGACCTACTTGCTGACAGCACGGACAGTAAAAAAGGAAGCAGCAGAGCTGTCAGAGCCTACCTCTGTCTTGTCATCCCAACCTCCTCAGAGCTGAGAGATGCTTATGACTGGGTTTCTATTTAATGAGCAAGTAAAAGAACTCAAACCAATCAGAAAGCACTCTTAGTTCAGAAAGTACTGCTTGAAAGGACAAGGACAAGGCCCCAAAGCAAGTCCTGGCTAAATGGTCAACTTGAATCAGCTGATGCTTTTAAACTGCTTAAGGCTGCACAAGTAACTTTTGCAGAAGTCATGTTTAACAGCTCACTGACACAAGATGAGTTTTCTCTTGTTTTAAGCACTTTCAACTTTGCTTTCAGTTCAAGAAATTTTCCTTATTCCTCCACCAAAGATGGTAACAGCTTCTTCTTGTCTCTTTAAGAGTAACTGATCTAATCCCTGTCTGTATTTGCAGCTGTAGAATGAACCTTTTAATTGTTTGGGTCGCTGTATTAAAGTTGATTTTGCATGCTTGAGAGTTTTTTTGCTAGGGAATGGTAATACTAACATATTGAAGGCAGGATCATTTACCTAAATTTTTTTCTGTCATGCAAAGTCTGGGATTTTGAAATTAATGAAAATTCCAATTAGCTTCCAGTTGAAGCATTTCTTTAGCTCATTTTATATGTAAAGAAATAGAACAGAGACAAATATAATGTGAAATGGAAATCACTTCTGGACTATGAATTTTCCATAGCAGTGGGAGGGCTGGCAGTTAAAACTGGCCTATGCAATTTTTTTTTTTAACACAGCCAAAACTTCCCTCCCTGCCCACATTTTTTTTTCTTCCCAATCATTTTTCTTTTCCCTGGCAGAAGGGAACATACAAAGTTTTGGTTTATAGCAATTTGATTCCCTGATAGAAGGACCAGATACTAGTAAAAAGTTAGGTCAAATATATCTCCCTACTAGCACATCTGAAGAAGTTCGGTACTCTAAGAAAAATGTGATACTTCTTGGCTTTTTTTTTTTTCCCCTTCTCTAAGAGGTTCAGATGGGGTTACACAGAAAAGCAACTCTATTGCCTAGTTTTATACTAAATGATATTTGTAAAGCTCTTCAAATCCCAAAGGGAAGGATGCTTTGGAAGTAGAAGTACCACTGCAGCCAATATCAATAGTCTCATGCCTGCACTAATAGCTCCTCTGCCACTGATGTAACAGAACTTTGGATACATAGTTTATTCTACTTTTGAATTTCTAATAAAAAACATTACTGCAAAATATTGTTCAGAGTCTATATTATAATTGGATGTAGCTTGACACGAATCCAATATATATCTACTAATTATATGTCAGAGTATTGGCTTCTATGAATGCTACCAATGTAGGTTTTATTCCAATTTCATAACCATGTCATGAGAATAGGAGGGTTCCAAGCATACTGTGCAACCTGCATTCTCTTATAAACACCCATGACTTACAGGACTATCAGCAAAGGACCCATACATGCATAATTATATGTGAATTTGGGGTGTGTGTAATCACATGCACTCTATTCCTACATGTTTAGCTGCATACACCCTTTAAAAGCTTTGTCAACTGATTTCCCAGCAGCTTCATCTTGAATTTTCCCTTATTCCAAAGAGAAGAAGCAAAATTCAGTCATAACAACTCTTGTGGTAATCATTAAACTTCAGTGAAAGTAAGATAACTGCATAGTGTACTGTAATGAGTGTTGAAAGTGTTGCCAGTGCAGATGGAAGAACCCTTTCAAGTGGCCAGGATAATATAAATAATGCATTATACTGCTGAAAAACACCTGCTAGGGAGAAGAATAGAGAATAGCTATTGCATACACTGATTAGAAAATTGTATTGTGAAATGCAACAAAATCTGTGAAGATTCAAGCCAGATCCTGTGGCACACTGGGGCCATTGGCTTCTGGCTATCAGGCTGGCATGTCCAGGCACAGCTGGGTCATCTCTAGCGTGGCCAATGTGGCCACAAAGCAGGTGTTGGCATGAGAGCTGCTTTCCCCTCATCCTCTTTGATCTGAGCACACAGCCCAGGCCCTCAGCAGTTACAGGAAGCTGAACTGAGGCTGTTTGTACTTCAAAAGGCACACAGGGATAGGCCAGAAAAACAACCAGTCTATTAGTAGGGGATCATAAAAGTCATTTAAGCTTTTAAGACCAGGGAATAATGCCAATAAGGATGAATGAATCTGTGTTACATCTTGAGAAGGTCCGCTCACTTTTGATAATGGATGTGCTTAAAAATTTATGTTATACAAAAATTTTACTCCATGCTAATAGATGTAATTGTAATTTTTTTTCATTAGGTACATCAAGAGCTTAGAGTGTGTTGCAGGAATTCAGGATAGATAGGATGTCAATACACCTAGTAATTCTGTTGTCCAAAATATATCTCACACTGTCATTGCTTCACTAACTGTTGTTACAAGATGCTGTAAGAGCAAAGAAAAACAAGATACTTGTTAAACTGATGATTTTTGGTATCTAATAACTTACTGGAACACTTACTATCAGAAAATACTGTTTATTCACAGGAATTTTCTTGTTTGCTGCAGTATTGCACCACAGCTGTTTTCTCCTGACTGCCTCCTGTCAGTGCAGTAATGTGTGTGTACTGAGGGAAAATAGGATCATAAGAAATTTCTGTTTGAAGAAATCTTTCATATATTTTAGCACATCATCACTGTGCTATTTCCAGAATAAAATAAAGAAATAAATTTTTTAAGAGGCTAACTTAACCTAGATTTTTCTCATTCAAGTGCGTCACAAAAATAAGGAGGCTCTTCTTATCCAGTTAAGAAGATATTTAATGTCCTGGGTAACATTTAAAAGTAAACATCCCACACTTGATAACTGAGAACTGAGGCCTAAATCTTGAAATTTCAAGTTTATTCATGTTCAGTGTTAAATTGCAAAGTGTTTATTTTTCATAAAGAGGCTGGAATGTTTGCTGTAGTTATCCAGGTTGCAGTAGTGATCCATTCAGGAATCTTCAAATGCATGGATAGGCTGGGAAGGGGGGAGACTGCATCGTGTTTGTAAAGAAAGTTACCTATCCCTAATGGAAGTTGAGGCTAATGCTTGATATTGATCCTTCAGGCCCTTAGTTTTAGTAGCTGATACTGAGCTAGTGCTGATTTTCAAAATGTTTGACTTCTAACTAAAGGCAGCATGGGAGCAGCCAAAGTGGAGGTGGCCTGAGGTAAACATGGTGCAGCAGTAGCAATGGATTGCTGCTGTGCATCCTGCAGAAATCATGCTTTGCTCCCTTTAAGTTAAATGTGGAGTTTGGTTAGATTGTAATGCAAATTGGAGAAGGGGAGATGTCCTTAGCCCTGGTATTACAGGCTAAAGGCATTACAGTCAGAGTGGCCTCTCAGGTGATACAGCAAGATGCTGGGATTATGATGTGGACATCTGAAAAGTGATTCCAATCTACTTGCCACTATTTTTTTTTTCACATTAACAGCCCAAAGATGTCTCTAGTAGCAATGTCTGAGCTTTTATGAAAGAGTACTTGTAACTGTCCAAGTGGTTTAAACCTCAGATTTTGAATTTGCTATCTGTTACAATTTTTCATTTAATTCCTTCTGTATACAGTAAGGCAGTACATTATGTCACGTACTTAGAATGATATAACTGACCTTAGGTTGAGTTACTCTTGTCTTTTATTAGGGTAGCACAGAACAAAATATAATGCAGTCTTTCATCAAAGAAACAAACAATTCCCCCCTCCCCCCAAATCTTAATCTTTCTAAAGAGAGACAACTAAAAATGCACAGCCAAGGGACCAGATTTGCCATAAGGCTGTTAACTTACTGAGCTTCTTCATGCAGTCACGAAGCCTGGTTTCTAAATTGACTACACGCTGGTGTAGTTCCTCATAGTCATAAGCACCAATTTCTTCCTGAATCCCAGTGAGCACAGTAGACAGATTCCTAATTTCCTCCTTGAACTGTGTGATCAACTTGGCATCAGTTTTGTATTGTTCCAGAACTGGAATCAGTGGCAGGAGCTCATCCATCTTTTCTTTCAACTCCTGTTAAAGGCAATCATATGTGCATTAGAGAAGTTTAAAGGAGTTCAGCAAATCATATAAAGTTGATTATGGTGTTTTCATGATTAAAAAAAAAAAAAAAAGTCTTCTGCTGACACTCTAGAGCTTCTTGCTACAATGGGTGGTACAAGAACTAATTTCTATTGCAACACAGATAGGTGGCAGATGTGTTCTGGCACTTTTTGGCAGTTGGTGTGAAGGGTTATGTTACATCCTGATAACATAACATGATTTCTTTGTCTCAGGAAAGATAAAGCACTGGAATTTTAGTAGATTAAATTTCAGAACAGCATATTGTATTATTTTGACCTTTTAAATTATTTTATAACTGGATTGACTCGAACTCTGTTTTATACTCCTGGCAAACTGTCTAACTGAAGGCAAATGACTGGCCAATAGAAATATTGAATATTTAAAAGGTTAGAGCACTGGAGTATTCTTCTACCTCTGACATTGTGTATCAGACATTCAAATTTTGATGTTCTGTTCCCAAGGAAAACTAAAATGAGGATATATAATGGAATTATGCAAATGTGTTGTTATTGTAGCAATAAGGGATAAAAGGGAAAAAAGGTGAAGATGTTTCTTATTAACCAAAAACCTGGGAGTATGTGCTCAAACAGCTCTAAACTAAGAACAATGACATAATTTATAAAGTTTAGTAGTCGGATCCGTAATGTACTTAATTCCTGATGTTATTAAGACTCATTCTATATTCAGTGGCTCTGAAAAAAAACCCCTAGACCTCTTGGCTATGTAATTATTTAGGTATCTAACTCTAGCACCAATTGGAAAATTAGGTTCATTTAATGTGGACTTTCAGAAACACTTCAAAAATATATATTTGCTTAACATAATGTAATGCTCAGAATGTATTTTTTAGAACCTATTTTGTGGTCTCACTGTCTTGAAAGATCAATTTATCAGACTTGATATTTAAAGAACTTAAATATGCTCTTGAAATATTTTTCTTCTGAAGAGTACTTCAGGTAGGTTTTTCAGAATACATAATGCTACTTGTAATATCTCCAATCCTTCTTCCTCACAAATGGATTGGCTTGTAGTTTTTGTTGTCATTAAAATTCAGTGGAAGTATTTTTTTAATCACACAAATGTGACTGGGAGTGATTGCCCTCCTCCCCATCCCAAATTCAAAACAGCAGACCTTCAGACATGGAATGAGATCTTAATTGTACTGGATAAAAATTACAATAAACTGATTTATTATACCCTTTCTTCCCTTCAACTGCAGTAAATGTCATGCAACACTATGAGCACAGAACTCTACTTATTTGCTATAAATTCCACTGCATCTCCCCCTTTAGCACTGGAGCTTGAAAGAATATAAATTTCTCAGTATGTCATGCACATTGATACAGAGAGAACAGGGATCTGTTTATAGTGACATTTCTCTAATGACTTAATAATTAATAGCTCCTCCCTATTACAATTAAATTGAACAGAACAAAAGAGTATCACCATAAAGGAAGATTTATTTTGCTTTTCTTTTAAATGGTGCCCTTGTAGGGGCATTTCAAGCTGAGACCTTAGCATTCCATGCATTGCTACTTAGTACATTGTTTCCAGCAGGTTTGTAAGTTGCTGTAAAATGGAACCTACTTGGAAGTGCTTTGTCATTAATGTCTTCCGATCATCTTCAATTTGCCGAAACTTGGCCTTCAGCCCTTTCATTTGCGTTTCCATTTTTAAAACATACTGGAAATCCCTCTGAGTCCGTAGATTCAAAACTTCAATAGATTGGGACATGTTCTGAACCTGTTAAAGAAGAACAATCTCTAAATGCACTTTCTGTTGCTTCGCCTTTTTTTTTCCTGGTTAAATGTCAGGCACTGAAATGCATTTCTGTCAATTAGCTGTGAGTCATTTCTGCCACAGTACAGTTCTACATTCCATAACTGCCTGACAGTACAAATACTGGGAACAGGGCAAGACCATCAAGCCATAAATTGTTTGGACTACTCAGAGGTGAAGGGAGAGAGATCCTTTAAGCATCATTTTCACTGGGCTCAGGCTGTCAGCCAATAGAGTCTACTTTGAGACCTGTAGTAGATATGACTGTGGTTCAGAAGGTGCTCAGATAGCATACATTTCCTTCCAGGCACTTTGGGAGGGACAGGACTGAGATCTGGAGATTTTGGTCAGTACGAGGAGCATGAATTTCAGTGTTAGTAGCCATTTATAGAACCATTCAATATAAGGCATTCGTAAGACTACCCAGAGATAAGCTGGGGTGTGTCAACCATTACAGATGTGTTTCCTCATAATTCTGTAAGTAAATGTAAAATTAGAAATTTTATCCAATTGCCTCAGTGATAGAAAACAGCAATTTTTTTTTTTTTTTTTTTACAGATGAAAAGTAGTGAATGTTTTGTAGAGCAAAATTGACTTTGTAGCTATAGTGAGGACTTTTACCACAGTGATGCAACAGTAACTGTCATCCAGAGTAAATTATACATACTTTTTAAAGTTTCTGTTATGAAAGCAATGCTTTTGCCAGCCATAAAAATGACACATTTTCCAAGTGCAGTTATTATATTTCAGTATGTTTTTTGTTTTCCTAAAACATGAGAAAACTAGACTGCTGTAAATGTATTAGGCACCTTATTGAAGTTTTGGCTCAAACAAAACATATTGTACCTTCCTAAGAAAAGACAAACCCAGCAGTACTCCTGTGGTTTGCAAGAATATGCAATATTTGAATGGATATTCACGTTTGGAGCTAACTCATTATGATCTACAGAATGTATGGATTTAGAAACTACTCTTAAAAATAGTATACATTAGTTATTTTACAGTTGCCATTAATAGTTCTGAGAAAGGATTTTTAATTAAAAAGCAGGGTTTTGTTTTTTTTTCCTTTGCTATCTAATTGTTGAAAGCAGGCAAATAAAGTCCTTTTGCTGGAGCAAAGACTGAAGTGTTCCTTTCTTAAGTAAACAGACAGCATGAGGGCTCCTTTTCTCTCTGCTGGTCCATCAATATCCTCTCCATGCATCTCCTGTTATGGGGCTCTGTCAACTTGAAACCTAGCCCCTTTTGAAGTTCATGGAAGCACAGGGAGCAAAAATCTATGGGGATCTGGCACTATATTAACACTGAAATGATTTTTCTATAGCTAGAAAAATACTAAGAATCGTGAGCTTAAAATGTATTTTAAAATCTATATTTTATGTTCATTTTTGCTGCTGTTCAAACACACTCTCAGGCCTTAGGTGCTGTACCACAGACTGTAATACAGTAACTATAACCTTGGTTACTTATACAGGGAATGCAGAATGTTTGTGTTTTCATAGTTGCAGCATTTTTTCTGTTGATGCAAAACAAGACTTCATTGGTTTCACCATATATGCAATAGTGGATAATACTGGAATTAAGAATTGGGCAGTTGGGGAAAATTTGCACCACCAGAAAATGAATAAATAAACTTGAGAAAATGAAAAAATTAGAAGTGTTTATGCTCTTCACAGTTTGCTTTCAAGATGCTGTGGTGTTTCTCTCATTATTTTTTGATAAGAGATGAGAAATGACCTTCAGCAGTCTCCTGATTGAAGCAGAAGCTGTAGTTTAAATCCCACAGCACCAAGCTAGTTTGGGGTGGGATTTGTAACTGGTTTTACACAGAAAAATCTGTCCTGTTGTACATAAGAAAGAATCTGGGAGGAGTGACTAAGAGAGAAAATGCAACTTGGGTTGGAAAGGTGTGATGTAAAAAACAGATAACAACCAGAGATGAGAACACAGGTAGGGGATATACCCTGGAGAACAGTTTTTATCAGGTAACTCTTCATTAGTTCATTATGTATTAACTGAGAGGGAAAGCAGTAGATTTCCATGAGAAGTTTAATGACCAAGAGGAGGAATTTTTTGGGAAGACTTACCTTCTCTAGTAGTTGTCTGAGTTGCCTGCTTTTGGCATCTCTCGAACACAGGTTTTGTTCAGGTGCAACAACAGTGCAAATGCAACGGCCATCAGGATCCTGGGCTGAACTATAAACTTGCCACCCTTCCTTGGGGCTAATCTGAGTCTGTAACAACAAAATAGTAACAATCAAAGGAACTGATTTTTTATTGTTTGGAAAGTATTTTTATTTTTGCAGTACATGTCTGCAGTGAGGTTCCTACTAGTCAACAATTATTACTCTTAACTAATTAGTTGGTAGTTTCCCAGTTTTGCCATATCTCACACCTTTGCAATAGTTCTCTAGAAGAGTTTAGCACACACAGTTTCCAGGGTGGATGAGAACAGTGTTCTGCTTGTGATTCAGCACAAACCTGGTGATTTAATTCTTTGCAAAGGGACCTTACAGTTTTTCATCAGCAGAGAACAAACAAGTCCTTTCAACCTGCATGACTTTTACTTTAGACTAATGGAAACAACAAAGACAGCAAAGAACAAATATGTGAGCCTGGGGAGAGCACAGTGTGTGACTCATGGGTGGGAATTGGCTCAGCAGCAGTTTGGATGTGGGGGACAGGTTTGCTCTTGAAGCTGCACCTCACAGGAATTATTCTCCATGGGCTTCCACTGCACGTAGCCAAGGGAACAGGGGTTTGCTCAGGGTGGGATGAAAAAAAAGTGTCTGGTTAGGCCAGGGGAATGGGGCTCATGGCAAGCAAGCCACAGGGTGACTAAGACATTGCATGTCCTTCACTGGACAGCAGAAAACTGGCAATTCCTAACCTGTTATTTTTTACAGCAACCATGACTGAGAAAGAAAGAAAAAAAAAAAAAGGAAGGAAAAAAATCACATTTGTTTGCAGAGCAGGGTAACACTGAACTGCATTTAATGTTTATGTGGGATTTGGTGTCTCTTTAATAGGATGTACAGAAATAGTGTAGGAATGACAGAAAACAACATAATGAGATAATTGAAAGTATTCAGGTGAAATGGAACTTAATACAAGATATAAGAACCAGTTTTTGAACTTTATTTTTAAACTGTAATTTAAAGTTAATATTGTGCTTTATTTTTTCCAAATATTATACTGGGTGATGAATTTCATAGTACAGATGCTAATGGATATCATTGAAGTAATTTTGGAATCAGTTGGAATCAGTTGCTATTTATATTATGAAATTGTACTGAGTGCCAACAGAGAAAGTGATTATTTAAACTGGGAAGCTTTGATATTGATGCTTTCCTGGCAGCTTAGTGCAGGAGTTGCAGAGTTCCTCATCTCTGAAAATGTGCCAGTATCTGTGTGGACTGAGGTAAGAAAAGAGCAGAGGCTTTTCACAACAGTGACTCCTCTGAAGAAGAATTGAAGATGGCAGTGAAATTCTACTGCAATTAATTGAAAAATCAAAATTGTGTTATTACCATGTTTGGCAAGGAAAAACAAAGTGCTATAATGTAGAAGACTTGAAGGGATGAGGGAGCTTGGCCTGTTGAGCTTTGAGAAGAGATGACTGAGAGGGGACCTCATCAATGTCTGTATCTGCAGGGAGGTGTCAGAGGAGGGACCAGGCTCTGCTCAGGGGCGCTGAGCAGCAGGACAAGAGGCAATGGGCAGGAACTGATACACAGGGAGTTCCACCTGAACATGAGGAAGAACTTCTTTACTGTGCACCTGACCATGCATGGAACAGATTGACCAGAGAGGGGGTGGAGTCTCCTATCTGGAGATGTTCCAGAATCATCTGACACAATCCTGTGCCATGTGCTCTAGGATCACTTTGAGCAGGGAGGCTGGACCAGACAACCCACCTTGCCCATTCTCTCTCTCCTTGTAAAAAGATGATTTTGCCTTAGGTTTTGCTAGAAAGGCACAACCAATGTTCACTACTAAGTTACAGTGCTTCTATGGCATTCTCTGCACTTTAATTTTTAGGACAAAGGGAATTTAGCTTAAGACATGGAGAGCAATAAAAACTAAATAAAATTACATCTGGAGAGACAATTTAATAGAGTGACTCCCTCTATTTGGAATTTTAGGCTTCATTATTTAGGATGGGTAATGTGAGTAATGGCAGAGAAAAACACGCATGTGTGTGAAAGGTGCACTCTGCTTTATTCTTCTCTTATAGTTTTGGTTTGACATTTAATTTCTACTTCAAGCAGAAACTGCTGTGCAGAAAAAGAGCTAGAAGTCAACAAAACCTTACAGAAGCTACTGCATCAGCTTTTCAAATGCAGGCTTACTGTCGACACACCTTAGTAAACAAGCAAGGAAAGAAATAATAAGTGGAAAACAACAATAATTTTTTCTATAACAGTAATAAATTATCTTGAAAGTCTGGAGTAAACAGAGAAGTCCCTATAAAACCCAATATTAACCACTGCCATGGCAGGCTGTGGTATTAAAGACTTGTTTCACTTCTGAAAGATTTATTTTCTCACTTGCACTTTTATATATTCTGATAAAACTGTTACAGGTACCTCTGTTGTTACTATAGTGACAGGTCAAATGGCAGTACCTTACTTAGGATGTTTGCTTAAACATAAACAGCATTTTCTGGTTTGTCTTGCAATTTCAACCCTGGTACTGAAACAGAGCTCAAAAGAGGAGGCCCTTTACCTGACCCCACATCCTTGTACAATTCTTCCAGCTGAAGGGAGGAAATTGAGAGGTTTTGTTCTTTTTTTACATTGTACAATATACACAATTTATGAGCTGTGTATGTGCTAGGGGAGAAACTCTGGAGAAGTGCTTGTGCTGCAGAGTTCACTGGAGAAGCTGTCAGTGGGGAACTCTGGATGGCAGCAAAAAATCAGTCAGTGATGACCCTGGTACTACTGAGCACTTGGGGCATAAATTCTTCCAGCCAACATCTAAAGTTTTAAGAAAGGTACCAGATTTGTGGTGCTTGGTTGTGCAAAAAGAACCCTACATGATTGAAATTCATGTTTTCTTTGTTTGGCAGATGTTGCCAAGCTCAGATAATTAAGCTTTTATGATCACTTTCCCAGCTCTACTGGCACTACTGCCACCCTTATCAAAACAAAAAGTATGCTTACAGCTCAACTCCATCAGTGAAAAGAGGATTCTTGAAATAATATTTAGAAGGCATTTCTAAGAGCAGTGCACTGTTGTAGCCAAAGGGAGCATGACAGTTTTGTACTACTTGGAATCTGAACATATCAGTATAAACACATATACTTATGTGAGCATAAATATAAATTTATATCTCAAAATAACTAGTGTGTATCTTGTAGTTACTCAGTTGCAACTTTAAACTTGGATGTAAATGTGATAGGGAACGTCTATTTATACAGCCACAGAACAGAACTAGCAATATATACTGTAACTCAGTGAGACAAAATTACATTTAAGGAAAATAAAATAGAGCATTTCTTTGTATTCTCATTTTGCTGCTCTAAAAGATAACTGAATTTTTCTTAAAACATAATTAATTTTGAAGTACTAATATTTATAGACTAAATACAGTGATTTTCTGCAGTAGTATTTTTCCTGCATGCATATATTCAATTATTACATGTTGGTTAGTAAATGCATAATTTTTAGTTACAAAATTCTGAGTTTTGAGAATTGTGAACTACTATACAAATAACTAAATATATATTTTACATAACCTACTATTATGTAAACATCTGATTGCAGTTACACAAAAAGATACATAGACAAGAGTGTTTCACTAAGCATTTAGGAAAATGATGTTCTAATCTAATATATGAATGCCAGCATAGTGTTCCCTCTCATACAATAAAAGTGTTACTTGACTTTTTTAGGCTTCTTATGAATTCACAGCTATTCACAGCTTTCCTGTAGGTTTTTATTAACTGAGGCTGCTGTATATGAGCATCAATGATACAAAATGATATTTCTGTCATTTGTATTATTCCCATTATCAGCCTTTAAAAAGTTCTGGTATCTAACCTCCTAGTACCAATTTTATTTTGTTTCTAACAGCTATTTGTTTAACTGTATTCCAATAAAGAAAAATAGGAAGGAATCAGACCCTTGGCATATTGTAGTGAATAGTTACCAGGTAACATTATCCAATTTTCAAAAAGAAAGCTACTGCCAGATATAATTTTTCTAAACAACACAATGCATTTTTCTGGAGCAGTAAAGGTAAGAACAGTCTAGACAAACAAAAAGACATTGCTGTATTCTTTTTAGCATTTCATGCTGAAGATTAAGGCATTCGTTCTTACATATTTAAGGATACTATTCTGAAACCTTCCCTTTCATAGTAAGACCACAACATGCTCACCAGTGTGCACTTTTATGATGCCCAAAAACAAGCATGCATTAAGACATGATAGGAAGATTAGTAGCTTTACAAAGAGGCAACAAACCAACACTTTTGCTGGCACTTAAATTCTAACTCAGCATTAAGATGGCTTACAACATATAACAGCTACTTACTAGAGTATCTGAAGTGGTTATTCTGGTGGTATTTAGTCCTACCAGTGAAGGGAGAGTTTGGGACATCCAGTTAGAGATCATTGCCATGGTACTAAGAACAGCACCAAGCTTCAGCAGTGGAGGACTCATTGCTGTGGAGCTAATGAGTTTTCATAGTGAGTGATTATCATCCCAGTGCAGGCTGGCAGTGAGAGGCGTGACTGCAGCACACAACATCCACAGCATGAGAGGAGATCAAGCTACCCAGATTTAATCATCCATTAAAATCATTCGTATCCTCATTTGCCCTCTTTCTGCTCTTACTGACAAATACTTATGACTATCTTATACTGACCACTAAATAAACAATCCTTTCTATGCTAACAGTCATTGCAGTTTCCAGTGGGAGATGGCGTGGGTGAATTATCTCTTCATAGGTGCTAGACAGTCAATTAGCCCTTAATTAGTTCAGTCCAGGCAGAGCAATGTGTTCCTGTCTGAAATGCACAAATAACCCTCCCATTTCTCACCAGTGCTTTGGCAGAAATATGCTGAAGTCTGTTTGCAAATATGGTTCTGTACTTGTCTATGAGGAAGGGGCAGGACTGTCAACCTGCTCATCAAAGCACCAGAAATCTTTCTGGACCTCCTGTGATTTGCTGATCTCTCATAAATTACAAACATCAGTGACTTCATTATCCACACAACTTGTTATTCACACAACTTGATCTTTATTGTTCGTAACAGAACACTGAGGCTGTGAAGAGTCACATTTCTCAGTGTTCTTGTTAGTTTACAAGTGTTTGTACCAAGAGTTATTGCATTACTTCCAGGGCAGGCAGACTCACTATGTCTTCATTGGTGCTTGGATGTGAACAGAAGATAAATTGGGGATTGCACATTTTGAGACTTCTTTTGGCTTTGCTGTTAAATCTGCTGCTCCCTAGTGCTGTAGAGTGAGCTGCAGGTTCTGCTCAATTTACCTTACTCATATATTGAGTGTAGGGGGGGAAAGAAAAGAGAAAAAACAGTCTAGAAATCATTGTGCCATAGGGGCAGTTTTACTTTGTAAGAATTATTTGTAAAAGAAGTGCTGAGTGAGGACTTCTAATGGCAGTTATTTAAGAGAAAACTTGCATAAAGTTTGCTGAGAGACAGGCTACTGCATTTTCCCCAGGGCAGTTATGGACTTACTTTCTGAATTTGCTTCAAAAAAGCAAATTACTTTTTCTTAAGGACTTTTGGCAGTTCTATGAAGGAAGCCTGCATGCACTGAAACTGAAGGGATGTGTATTTATGGGTGTGTGTCCTCATGGGTGTATTTATTAAAGCTACTGTAACCCTGCAAACAGCTTTTCAGATTCTCAGAGCTTGTACACCAATTCAGGCTAGACATTTCTCTTTCAACATCCATTCAGAATGATTTCTATAAATCTCTGCAGTTTAAGGAAGACACGTGTAAACTTATTTTTTTAAAAAAGAAACTGAAAAACCCATTGAGAACTATTACATAAACTTAGGAAGTTGCTCAGCAATAGAAAATAGAAAATCTGTGTATCCAGGTATTAAGTATCTTGTGGCTGTTACACGGAAAGTGAGCTGTGAAATGTTTCAAATACTCAAAAAAATTAATTCACTGAAGAAATATCTGAATACAGTGAAAGAATGAGTTTGCTTATGTAAAGCTTCTGCACAGGAAAATAAACTTTTTGCTAATTTCCCTCTATATATAAACATTGCACTAAAAGACCTAAATATGAAAATAATTAAATACTAAATATATTTTAGTTTTATTTACCTCTAGCATACTGACTGCACAGGCTGGTTTGCCTGCTTTTTGACTTATTTCACATTCTTTTTCTAAAAGTCCTGGAACAAACTAACACACAAGGGCTGTTTTCTGCAGAGAACTAGAATTGCTTTCAAACTATTAACTGATAGTTGCTGATGTCTGAACAAGAAAAACATGATTTTTTTTTACTGATTTACAAGACAAGCATCCCAGTGAAAAAAATCTGCACTGGCTCAGTCTCCCTGATCCATTTAGCTCCTTTGACTCTAATGGTTAGCTGTGGGTGCTTAAAAGAGGAGTGTAAGAACAGAACAGAGGGACAGTAATACATTCCTTGGGGTAACCTTCCAGCAGAGTGATACTTACTGGGCCAGACTCTGCAACTTTTAGTTCATGATACTTTCTTCTGAATTTATCAAGTAATTTTTAAAGTCATCTCTACTTTCAGGAGGCACAACATTCACCTGCATGGAGTTCCACAACTGAATGATGTCTTTTGTGAAAAACATTGCTAGAAGTTGTGCATAGATCACAAATTTGAGGAATCCTATGTGATCACAGCTGTTTTTACTCAGAGTATGTTCTGTATTTCAGGAGATGAAGTCCATATAAGCTTGGATTGCTTGATGGTGGTCATGATGTACATTTCTCTGTAGAGAGAGTCCCTGTGGAGAGGGGCTCAAAGCTGTCCCCTGAACAGATGTGCAAACTGAACTGTCCAGACTGACATCAAAAGTGAGGCTTTTTGCTGAATTGTCACATTTCACTGCAATTTGTCATTTTCCCAAGGACCTCCACTGATTACTTCCAATATGGATTAGGTAACATTTGGTAATGTTGGATAATTTTCCAGTTTTATTAGATTCTTCTCAAGTGTCTCAGCATCCTATCTAGACCTAATACGGAAAAATACTCTAATTCATCAGTTTTATCACCTTTTTTTTATTCCTGTCCTCTTTCAGAAGTCTAATAAATACATTAATTCACTCAGATCCAAGACATTTCCAGAATGTAATGATAGAATTTTGTTTTACCACACTGAATTGCAGCTTTTGACATTTTTGGTTTTCTTCTCTTCAACATATGCTGTTTCACAGAAGAATGTAATTGGTCTGCTACTGAATTTTAACATTGGACAAAATACATTGCCTATCAAAAGGCAATAGAAGACTTTTCTGATGCCTAGATTAGAAATTATTGCTGATTATCCTTCATCCAGGGTATTGTCAGCTCCTGGAAAGAACGCTGTTTGTTGAATTATTATGATTACTCCTAACAGATGACATTCTCCTTGGTTCTTGTGGCAGAATATTCAGTAATGCAGTTCAGCACTTTATTTTCTTCCAACTGGTTTAACTGTGGAAGAGAAAGCTTGCTGCCATGTGCTTCCCAGCATTGCTTCTGGATACATCTTCCCAGAACTCAGCAGGAGGTGATCCTCTAGTCCTCTTGCTGGTTATATAATTTCACACTCCCAGAGCCCTGGCACACCCTCGGTGCTGAAGTCAGATCTGCTGGAGCTGCACAGGGGCTCTAAAGCCCCCAGGGCTGCAGTGCAGGGATGAGGGCAGCTTGTCTGAGAGCCTGGGGCTGCATGAGGGAGCCTCACCCTGGGCAGCTGAAAACCCTTTCTCCTAGGGCTGCAAACACATGGCAGCTGCATCCTGGACTGCTGCAAATGTGATGCCAGCCTGGGTGTGCTTACACAGACAGGGACAGCACGTGCTTTGTGGAACTGTCAATATTCCGTGTGTCTGATATTTCCCATTTTGTGCACCCATTTGTCAAGTATTGCTTCAGAGCACTATTGCTAGAGAAGATGTGCATGGGAACACAGGCTTAAAAATGTTTCCTTGTGAACACTGGAAATACTCAATGGAACTATATTTTATTTATGATTTTACCAGAACTGTATCAGAGTTCAAACCCCATTTTTTGTTAAGGAAATAATATGTTTAAGTAATTTTAGCTGTATTTTACCATAAATAATTGGGTAAATTCAAAAATGGCTAGCAAACAGTAGAAAATTTTTCTACTACATCTGAGGTCACATATACAAAGATCATACCTTGAAGTCTGAAGAGTTATTCTCATATTGTTAGGAAGTACAAACAGAACTTTGTGATCTGTTTTATTTCAACTCTTTATTTCCTGTTTTGTTTTTTTTAAGCTGCAATTTCACATTTCTAGTTCATGATTAAGTGCTGTGAATTAATTTTCTGAACAAAAGCTAGAATGCAACAGCAATTCTAAAATCTGAACAATATTCTTACCCTAAGTTTCTGATGGTATAACTTCCTCTTTTAGTTAACTTCTTCTAAAGTCAGTAGAAGCTGAGCCATCTATACAGAATAACTGCAGATGCCATATTTTGATCTTTCATGTAAGTCTGTCAATCTGTAGCAATTTCAATGTTGTTAATGTTATTGTATGCTAGTTCTGTAATATTTCATTACTATATTACAAATTACTAGGGTTATTAAAGGTATTATTTAAGACCCTTATTTAATAAATAGTCTGAAGGCTTTTCTAGTCTCTGATATTTACTTTCACTTTAAGATCCTGTTACATTTTGATCCTGTTACATTAGACTAAATCCTACTGAAAATGAGAATACATCCCAATATTATCTTATTACAACTGAGGTAGTAGGATCTCTGTACTGTAAAAAGTAATTAACATCAGTATTGGGAATAGCAACAGAGCAAATGTCCTGAGTCAGCAACATGTGAAAATATACCCAGCCACCCACCCCAAAAACTAATTACCTCCTGGCCAGAGGAAAATATTGATTGTAAGAAAGAGGAAATGGTGAAGTTCAGCAGCAATCACTTAACCCTGATGTCAGTGTATTTAATATATGTAAAAAAACAATGCTACTTTAAAAATTTCTTACAATTCAAAATTGTCTTCATGGGTAACTGCTATCATGTAAACACCTGAAGACTTGCATTTTATGTAGAAGTGATTGCATACTCATGGCTCAGCTGGCTTAACTAGATTCCTTTGAAGTAGAGCAAAATCAGGAATCTTAAATCTCAGTAAGTTTATACTTTGACAGGTTAGGATTAGAAAGTAAGCTCAAGGAGAAAAGCCAAAACTTCCCTCATTGCACTGTTGTTCTACATTGTATTTAGTTCTTTATCTTCATGTGATATATTGTGCTCAGTAGTACATTGGTTTAAAAAATGACAGCACATTAGTCATGTTCCTGAGCATGATTATTTATTCACATTAGGTTAATGCATGCACAAAGCAAAGTCCTCAGAGCTGGAATGGCAATTAACATTCACAGAGCTGCAGATGGACTGAGAAAGCACAGACTTGGGCTATCAGTTCAACTGCAGTTCTCTGAATTTAAAAAACTGTGCCTTCTTGATCTAACTCTGTTTGTGTTTAACAAAACCCTGTGGCTTTGCAGTGCTACTTGTGAGTAGCAATATCCAGGGTTTTTAAGGGCAGTTTGAGAGGTATGTGCCCTTTCCCAAAAATCTCTTTTCACAGCTCATCAGTGCATAGACAGTGACATTCTGCAGTCAGGTGTCTCCACTTAGGGAACTGTTGAGCAAAAGATTTTTAGTCTGTTGTCCATTACATGCTTCTGTGCCAATGCTCTTGAAGTGACCTTTCTGAAGTGGTCTTAGCTATCTGCTTGTTCATTTTCCAGGCTTCAGGGAGCTTCTTTTGAATGAAGACATTAAAGAACATTTTCATGTTGTTTTTTTTTTTTTTTTTCACACCTATTCTCTTGTGTTCTGCTGTTAGCAAATCCCAAGTGTACAGAATAACAAAGTAGTGTCTCCACAGAAGAATTAGTTCATTATGAGAATTGACTGAAACAGGAAGCAGGATGGGCAGTCTGCTCTAGGAAAGTCTGCAGTTAATTGAAACAGCTGGGAGAAACAAATGGGTGGGGAATGACTAAGTGAAATGAAAAGAAAAGCTTCTTCTGTTGATTTCCTGCCATTTTAATTTTCAATAACATTTATATCAGCTACTCAATAAAATCTCACAAGCTTTTCCCTCAAATGTGTGATATGATGACGGATCTAATGGGAGAAAGAGCATATTTTCTAAAATATATGGAGACATCTATTTAGTAGACAATTACTAAAGATTGTGTAGACAGTCCTTTTTCCTTTAACAGGGGCTGGAAATCTGCATGTTTTTAGAGGATTCTAGGATCCTTTATCTTGCTCTGAGCATTCGGAGAGTGGCAGGGTGCAATGTTGGATGGTTCTGGGTCTGGAATTTGTTGCAGTTTTGCTTTCCTTTGAAAACTGTATGGATTGGATATGAGAATTTATACAGAATTCCTCCTGGATTAATTCTCATGCTTAACATATAATTTTGGTTTTCCATCCTCAAAATACATATTATTCTGTTGATGCTGGGTGAGGTAGGTGAACTGGTTTTCATTGAGAGTAAATTTTAAGAAATTAAAGGAGCTGAAACTGAAATTCCCCAAGAAGTTAGATCACATATAATCCTGGAGAGAGCTTGAGCCATGAAAAAAATCAGTAAATGCTGTAGTAATTTAATAAAATAAGTGGTTTCATCTGGCTCTGACTGCAACTAGATGTTTGAAAACAGAGACCTAAGCTACTTAGAGCCAAAATGCATTTATACTGTGAAAATGGGCAGTATAACTGGCCCTTCCCCTGCTTAATGTAAGCTTACAGCTTTGCAGTCAGCACTTACATACCCCTAAACTGCAGCTTGCCTGTGGACTGTCACATTTAATAAATACAGGTAAATTTGTTCAGTGCCTTTTAAAAATCTTCTTGAATCTTTGCAAGTGAGTAGAAGACAGAAATGAAGAAAGTGGAAAGGGTTTGCAAAATAAAATTCCCTATTGAAGGGGAATTTTATCTTTGGGAAGACTTAGTGGGGTATGGCTGAACTTACAGATACAACAGGGTTGGGGTATGGGGTTGAATGCTGGCCCACAGCAAACTGTAGTGTTTGTTGGTGCCACACACCCTAATTACCTTTTCCTTTTTTTATGCCTGGGTATGATTCAGTTAGATGGTTTGGACATGGATGCAGTATTTCAAGAGGGAAAGAGTTGTTTTGCTGTGTGGAAAGGAGCTGTCCTTCAGAGCCGAGAAATCAGCTCATCTCCTTTTTATTTAGCAGCATGGCTGTATTTGCATTTGGCCAAGTGCTGTCTTTGGACCTGAGAGCAAAGGAACCACCTACTGTTTGATTTCTGCTGCATTCTGACAAGCAAGTCTTTGTTCTTTGTAAATTTACAGCTTTGCATTACAGAAATACTTGGCTGTATTCTCCTATATTTTCCAATGCAGATAATTGTCAGGACTGACTAATAAAAAGTAAGGTGGGGAGGGTTATCCTGCTGACCTGCCCTTCATCCCACCATGTTTCCATGCATTCTTTTGGCAAGGCCCTTAAACTGTCACATCATGATGATACCCTTTCCTAACATATCCCTGTGATATTTTCTGTAGAGATGAAATAGGGAAAAATTCTTCAGAAGTTTAAAGTTCAGCTTACTCCCAGTGGTCTGGCTACAGTACTAACCAAGAGTCTACAGATTTAACCAGCATGGCACTGATAATGGCATTTAAAGGCTGTAGCATCTTTCTTTTTGGATTTTCTAACAATGGTGGCATTAACATTTCCTTCCTGAGATACAAAGATCTTTTTCTGTAGGCAGAAAGTCCGAGAAAGAAAATTACATTTCTGTTCAGAAAGCACCACAACGTTTCCTGCAACATCTTAAAATAACAAGATTTTGTGAATGTGTCTCATTGCAAGCAAATCCATTTTTAATGTGTACTGCTTCTTGGCACCATCCTGGAAGGCCTAGTTTACTTTTAAACAGGGATGAGAACTTACAAGTAGTGTGAGTGAATATTGAGAAAACTCCATGGGCAATCTTGCCTGCAAGACAGAGGTGTCAATCCAAATGCTATGGCCACATTCCAGTAATTAGCTATGTTCTGTCTAGCAAAATGCTTCTTGCAGTTTCAGTTGGATACTTAACCTGTTCTAAAAGCTGTGTAGTGCTTTGAATACAATGAACCAGGTGCTGTGTTTCAGCTCAGTAAAGCATGCTACATTTCAGTAGTGGGTAAAACAATGGATATGCCACAAAGCATGATCCCAGATGCTGTAAAACACTTTTATGTTTAAATAAGGGTATAAAAAGCAAACACTTGCTGTTTTCTAAGGCTGTAAAAAATCCTGGAAGTTTCTGAACTGAATAATGCTGAGAAGAACTGAAGGTGTTTGGGAAAGAATCAAAATTGTATTACTTGAAGAAAAATAATAGAGAATATCCATAAACCTTACTGAAGTTATGACACACTGTTTTTTCTTGCTGCCTTTTAAATTTCCTATTTATATTTTACAGGACAGAAATAAAAGTTTTAAATAATATTTCACTTTAAGGGATTCAATTGCTCATTTCTATTAATCTTCCCCTTTACCTGATTTTTCCCCTTTTTTTACTGAAATTGGTGTGTGACCCTGAGGTGTTGAGTTAAATCCATCCTTGTAAGGAATGGGTGCTGCCCTCCACAGGGCAGCTGAGGGCCAGAATACTATCAGCAATTGCAGCTTCTCATGGATGAGGAATTTGAGTGTCAAATTTGAAGGTCCAAAGTTCTGTTCCCAGCCCCCTGTGAGAAAAAGAAATTTATTAAATTGGTGCTGTTGTCTGAAGGTAGTACTGTGGGAAATGAACTTCTGTAATGCACAGCAGCAAACCGCCAAATACAAATATAAAAATCCCCCAAATGTGTTCCAGATCTTCTGAAGATCAGTGTTCTTATCTCTCAGGCAGTAACAGTGGCTTGTATGAATAAATAAAAACTAAATAATGTGTGGTTTAATCTTGGCTACCACTTCCCTGAAATGATAAAATGTCAATTTTCTAAGTTTTGATTAGGATGGTTGAGATTTCTGCATATGGATGAGAAGCAAGATTGTAAAAGCTACTCTGAACAGGAAAAGTTTCATCTTTGTGAAACTCTTAGGAGAAAAGAAAAAGATGCAAGAAGGAAGAGATGGGGAAAAAATGGCTCTGAAAAAACTGAGACATACTTAGTGGTGAGCTATTAGCGATTACTGCCTCTTTGCTCCTAGATTGTCACTTGAATATACCAAAAGAAAGATGCCTAAAAGACAATTCAAAGCACCTTTAAAAATAAATCTAGTATTTATGTATGGGCACAGTGGCAGTCATGGTTATGTGCCCATTCTAAGCCTGGTCATTCTATCAGGCACACTGCCTGCTGTGTGAAGGTTGAGATCCTTCCCTAAGACTTAACAAAATCCTGAACTGGTTAATATTCTTAGCTGCCTCTTTTTAGGGACAAACATGGCTACTGTTGTTCATATAGCTCACGATATTCCAGGATCCCAGCCTCAGAAAATGTGTTGGATAGCCAGAGATCTCTACATTGCTTTGAAAGAAGTTATTTGAATTGACTTCCCTTCCTCCATTTCTACCAGGGGTTTGACTCAGGTGTGATTGCCACACCACTCTGTAGACTTTTAGTGTCAGCACAATGCTCAGAAAAATCCATATGGGCAGCAGTTAGCAACTATCAGGAGAGGCCACATTCTTTTCATTACAAGAGAGTGATGCTCATTGAAAGTTCTTGTAAAACTAGCACAGAAAATTGGGAGCCAAAGTAAACAAACACTGACATAAATGTAGGTATTTTTCCAAACTTGTGGAAAATGAAAACTGGAGACATAATCTAAAAAACTGTGTTCACAATATAAGTAGGTATGGTGATACTTAAAGGTGAATAAATTCAACACTAGTGATTCTTCACCCTGTCATGTGTTATCCTTTACCCCCTCCTTGTGCCTCTAACAGAGGCATTGAATCCTGTTCTGAGTTAGGGAGTTGTGTCTTGGACTAACACTGGGTGTTTCTTCAGCTGCTACAGACCAGGAGTGCAGCAGTTGAGAAGCTGGTGGGAAATGGCAGGGCTTTGTGTTGCTCTGCAGTCCTACAGAGCAGTGTCCAATACTCCAGGCTGTGACAGTGGAAGAGAACAAAGCTGTTACAGCTCAGTAAGCACTTCTGACATCAAACCAATCAATGACTTCTGCCACGAAAAATTTCACTTTTCATCTTCCAAATGAAGATGAAAATGTATTCTAAAAAACCACAACAATGCACATCAAGTCACATTACAGTCATTCTTTTACAGTTGCAGTTTATGACCAAATGAAACAAGGTCATTCCCAATTTAGGACATGACTGGAATTTTGCAGATTTGTGGGATTTAGTGAGCTGACAACAGTGGAGTATAAATGATGACGACTCAGGCAATACCCCATCAGAAGCCTTCTGTTTACTGACACTCTCCATAAGTTATATTTTTTAAATGTCTCTTCAGCATTTTAAGGCTATTCTTTTATCATTTCCAGCACATCTCCCTGTGTGCAGTCATAATCCTCTGTTTACAATATCAAAATTAAACCACCACTATTATCTCACAGGAGAAAAATATGAAATATGTGAGGAGTGAGCATCAATGAACAGCTCAGAAGCAAAGATTTTATTTACAGAGAAAAAGGTTTCTGTCCACAAGAAGTTCAATGCAGGCCTTCTTTCTGGCTTTAATGAGGGGAAATTAAGAATCACCAATTAAGAATCACAAAGTCAGTGAGTCTTTAAAGGACTGCTTAGCAATGTGACTATGAGAATAAAATTCATGGGCAATGCTGGTGAAGTTTTACATAAGCTTTTAGATCTAATTAATAAGAAAGGGCCAAGATTTTGATTAATGAAGGCATTTACATAACCTTCAAAATTTGATATTAATTTTACAGGGAGATTTAACTAACTTATTAGCAAATGACAGAGAAATTTATTAAAATAGTTCTACTAAATCTTGTAATTAGTTTCTGCAGCTTGGCTAGCAGTGCTACAGAAAGTAGAGCTATTTGTACAGGGCAAAAAATAACTTTGGGCACACAACTTGTGCTGGAGCTCCTGAAAGTGTTTTCAATCCAAAAATACAATTTTAAAAACATGCACAAACTCATATCAAGGACCACAAAACAAGAAAAGGAAATTACAATCAAAGCCACTGTACAGTTCAGACTATAAAGTTCTTACCTGTATTTTACAGCCCTCTGTCCTGACCAAGCAAAAACTCTGTTTTGAGTTTTTTTGTCTTGCATTAGTGTATTCCTAGCCAAGATTCCCATCTCCTGCTTCTAAAAAAGCACCAAGACATTAAACAATAACAGTAAAAGCTACTAACATGAAACTGGAAAAAAAAAATTTAGCCAATTTGTCAAAGTGCTTGTGGTTTTAAGGCAATTAAATAGCAATAAAAAAAGCACTAAGGCCCATAATTGTTAGCTTTGAAAATCCATTCTAGATTTATAACTAGAATAAAATGATTTAAAATCTATATAAAAAGAGATGGTTTGACAGAAATAGGAAGATGCTGAAGATAATATAGTGGAACTCAAAAGTGGGAAACTGAAGAAACTGCATTTCACACACCTTTTTATTGACTTTTTGCTTTTGATGGACTAACAAACTATTGCTTGTTTTCTTATGAATACAACAGAGTCAATCTGTCACAAATAAGGAGAAAAGTGATTCCAGATGGAATCTACCTCAGCCAGTGCTTTGGGAAAATATTTGTCTTCTTTGGGACCAGATGGAATGCCATAGGGCTATTTGCAAGAATTAGGTGGGGTTTTTTTGTGTGGGTTTTTATTATTATTATTTTTTTAAAAAAATTATTTATTTTTTTATTTATGTAGCATATAATGAAGAAAAAGGAAGGCAAAAATACATCCTCTAGTAGGAAAATATGGCTGCTGCAGGGAAACACCTCCTGTCTGTGATCCTACTTCCTGTAAGCTCTCTTGTGGTCAAGGGGGAAGGCAGGCAGGCACAGTAATGCAGGATTTTAGCAGGGGACCATCAGGAATAACAGGAAAGCTTGCCTAATGAACAGGCAGTAACAGCCAATTTAAAAGACACTGGCTTTTGCAGTAGAAATAAACCCCAAGAAACCAAGCATTAGTTTGTTGCAGCTTCACATCCACTTTAGAATGTTTAGAAAACACGTTCTGACTTCTGCAGGTCTTATATCTGATGCAAGGGATGACAACTTCAGCCTGAAGACTGTTACTAATACTTTCCTAAATTGTCCCTCTTGGAAGATCTTTTTGTTTTACTACCACGCACGTTTTATAGATAATACAAGTCATTTCCTGAATGGCACTTCAACAAAACCCAACTTGAATTTATACCACATTTTCCTGGAAGGATTTAAGGGGAATTTTAAAATAAAGTGCTAAGTTTTAGCTTTGGAGTAACTTAATTACATGACAGTCACTCTGCAGACAGTTTTTGCTCATTATGGTAAAAATCAGTTTAAAGGCTGAGTGTGACTTGCATGATTTACACCAGAGCTTTATCACAATCCTCGTGATTTGGATAGATCACCTTTGCTCACATTGTTAAACTCTGCTCTGGACTGCGAGATTTTTGATACATTGTTCAGTGAACTCAGGACACAGAGAAGTTCATGAGTTAAAGGGAAACTCAGTAAAGTTTGTGACATATCCATTTTTCATCCATAGTATGAATTAAATGTAGATTTATAAATTAATTATATTATATATTATATATTATTTATATTATTAATTTCTGATGAATTTAAAGTATCAAATTTATCATTGGGGATTTTATTTATGATATAAAAAGAAATGTTTTGGAAAGCTTCCTTTTAATCAGTTATTAATAGGTGAAAGATAAGTCCTTAGGTTGTAAATGACTTTGATCCTCAGAAGCTTGTCAATCAAGTCATTTCACATAAATTCAATGGCTTATTAGTAAGAAGAATGGATATTTTTGGCTAAGAAACAAATTCTTTTTCAAAGTGTTTAGAATAAGTATCAGCTTAGATACTTTATTTCTTTTGAAAAATTTACAGATATCTGAAATACCTTTATTTTGTTTCTTGACAAGTTACTTATACCCACAGTCTATGGGAATGCTCCAGTGCCTGGAAAGCAGGCTACAAAAACACACCCAAATGGGGACATTCAAGCAATCTTGTCTTATCCTGAATTCTATCCTCAGGTTTTGCTGCTGGCTTTCACATTTGTTTATTGTTAAGTTACATGTCTGAGCTATACAGAAGCTGTTTGCAGCTCTTGTGTAATTTTGATTCTTCAGAACTCCTGGTTATGGTTTCTTAAGTCATATAAAATGCTGATTTTCTCCCTTAGCAAGCCATTTTCTCTATCTGTTGGTTCAGGAAATGATACAACTTCCTAAAAATATTACCTGGCTCATATTCATACCTGAACCTAGAACATACCCTTAATGTGTATTAGTTTTCTGTGCCACAGTTTGCTTTCTGGGATTAGAACAATTGAGTTCAGATGAGATTCACAGATATGGATCTCTTTGCAGAAGAACTCTGGCTCCAGATTTTCCATCCTCTCTTGCAGGGTCAAAGACTCTCCTAGGAACTGGAGCTTGAGGGTACCTGTATTAAGTAGCTGAGGTATCAGACTGTAGATTTAGCTTTGCTAAATCCTACTAGTACAATAAGCCTTCCTAGTCTGGACTTTCCTCCTTCTTCCTTGAGGGTGTAATGAATTACTTATAAATAAATTTTGGACTGTGCACTACATGTAGACCAGATAGGAAAACACAAATTAGTATCTCAATCAGTGTTCCTTGAAGATTTTCATTTCTGCTATGAATTCCTAGATGTACAGGAAGTGTCACAGCTATAAATCCCTTCAGCTGATCAGCAGTCTCAGAGACAGAATATATTGGATTTGGAAATATTTCTTTCAAAATGTAACAAGATCAAGTAACACACCAGAACAAGAAGGCAGAATGGAGGAGATAAAACCCCTGGTTTACAAGGCAGATGAGACTTCAGCTTTTACCTCAGTAGCACTGTGCTCTAGAGATAAAGTTGGAAAGCCAAGGTCGAATGTATAATACAAATGCTATCTAGATACAAATGTCATTTATTGTTCTCTTTGTACTTCGAGTCTTGGAGGAATTAGTGTTTAATTTGGAAGATATTGTTCCTGCATTGCTGCAAGTTTATGTTGTCCTGGACTTGGCACAGATATCAGAATCTAATTAAACCAGTACAGGAATGAAGGTTGGGAATCAGTAGGTGCAAGAGACTCACAGAAAAATAAAGATAAAATCTCTTGCTTTGACTCAAAAGTGAGGTATCAGAAGTCAGATACATTAAGCAAGGAGCAAATGAAGTCTCTAGTGCAGATTGCTTGGCAAAAAGAATGTTATTATAATAGCTTTTTAGTGGAGTGGACATATCCAATTTCCCCAAAGACCAATCTGGCTTAGCAGTGCAGACTTTCTAACTTCATATTCTAATACTTCACAAGATTCCTCATTTCTCCTTATGTAATGAATTGGAAACAACATTGTTTCACAGCACAAAGTGCAAGTTCTGCTCCATTAGATAAAAGAATTTTCAAGGAACTTCACAAATAATAAAACAGAGAAAACTGGCCCTACAGTCTGCATGTGAAAAATTTCAAATTTTAAATATTAGATGCCTCTGGAGATGATAATGAAATATTATTTATCTCTAAGACAATCTGAGGAAAATCGTGTGGCTGATATGACAATACAGATCCTTTAAAAATGCAAAAGAAACTGAAAGGGCTGACAGTTGGGAATATCAGTATCTTGGAAAAGAAGAGACCCCTAAAAAAGAACGTGCTTAATCAGATGTTGAAGGACTGATTATATTTCCAAATGACTTAACGCTGTTACTTATGCCAAAGGCGTAAGAACTGCAATGGAGCTGTAACACAGCACACTGTTTTATGCATTCTGAATGTAAGCATCAGGATAAAAGCCTTTCAGCATTCTATGCAGGCAGTTACATTGCTGCACAAAGTCAGTCTTCAGTAATTATGAAGAATCTAAGGCAACTGACAGTCTGTATTCATATTGTAATTTCAGCCTTCTGGGTTGGCAAACAGTTGTCTGCAATCTATTGTAAGAGGAAAAAAGAAAAAGAATACTTCACATGGTAATATAAGATTCAAGAAGAAAGCAGGGAGGAAGAATACAAATAAAAATAAGAGATTAAATGGAACAAGATAATATTCTTTATTCCTTATTCGACATAACCCTTTCTTGAGACCTTTCCTCGGTCTAGTATGATGCTCCTACTGGGTAATACACTTACAGTCTGCCAGAGAAAACTACTGCAGCTGAAAAGTGAGCTCTTTCACAGAGAGAGCAGGATGGGAGTGGAGGCTGACACAAATCAAGAAACAGGAGCTTTCTGATTTGTGTTGAGATGCTTTGGGACTCTCTAGCTGTCCTGCAGTGGCTGAGAAGGGATGTCTGAGCATGAAGAGCTCTCTGCATTACATCACTCTCTTGCTCACTGTCTTCTTGGACTTCTGAGGCATTTGTTGCCATCAGGCTGCACTCAGCTCTGGGTCATGCTGCAATAAGCAGGGACTCCTGGCAATGCCAAGGCTGCAGAGCAAGTGATTTATGACCATGTCAGTCTTTCTCTGGTGTTTTCACTGGATACATATCAGAGGGTTCTAAAAGGCAAACCTGTAATCTTTAGGAAAATACAGCAGGAGTGCCAGGCTCTGGTACTGAGATACAAATTTACAGGAAAAAGGATAGTGTGTTATCATCTCTCCTGAGTTCCTTATCAGCAGTAAAGGAGTGTGCACATATCACTAAAACTCTTGTGTACAGTGGTGCTTTTTGATGGTTTTTATTCCATCACCATACCCTGGACTGATTTAGTTTTACTGAAGCACAAAAGAGTGTAAATATGAATAAAATTTTTTATGGTTGAGTGAAACATCTGTTGTTCTAATCAACAACTGGAGATATTTTTTTTCTGTATGAATTGATTGCTTAATCCATGAAATTAGAAGAGAAAACCTTGTATTTCACCTTATGGAACCTTACTGATTGTTATTTCAGCACTTATTTTTGCCTACTTATAATACAGATTCATGGATATCCTGTAACTAAAGGAATATGTGTAAAACTCTGAACATGGGTTCTGCCTCTGCTCTTGAAGTAATATGTAAATTACTGGTTACTCTTTGAAAAGAACACATTTAGATTTGAGGAACCTATGCTGCAGCTTTTTAAAGAGTTTTATAGAATATGAATTTATAAAACTGTGTCATACTTTCCATCAGTTAATACATTGCTACTTGCAATGTCACATGACCAAGTATCACTGACTGCACAGGTCTCTGTGTTTTAGTGGGCTTCTGAAACAGGGGACTGAGGTAAACCTTTCCAGGCAAGTCCATCCTGTGCTGTACTAAAGAGAAGAGCACTTCCAGAGGACAGCAACACCCCCACTTCCTGAACCCAGACCTTGCACAGTGCTGAAGAAAGGGGCTCAGGTTGTTTAAATACAAGCAGCATCCTGTTGATTGAAATAGAAGGGCTCCAAGAAACTTTCCTCGGAAACCAGGGTAAGTTTCAAAGTTCTTTCTTTGCACCACCTCACAATGTAAGTTACCATCTTTTGTAACTGAGACAACACTAACAAAGGAATTAATGAACTGAAAGTGATATAAAGCCTAAAGGGCAACATAAGGAATGCCAGATATCTTTAGAATAACATTCTTGAACTACAGGCTGCATATAATTTGTGACATTTGATCAAAAACTAACTTGATCAATTGTTTTCCTTTCTTTTCCATAGCACAGTATTTAGATCTGCTCAATCACACCTGCACATTCCATCAGCCAGCTCCATGCATAGTTAAATTTAGGAAGAGTGAAAACTCTGTAATGCTCAGACGATTAATTCACTGATTTTGAAGACTTTAGAGCAAAAGGGAAGAGCTGCATGGCCTGAAGTCTTAGTTTGAGACAAATGTATTCATTTCACTTTTGAGAAAATGCTCTTCTAACATCAACTGTCAGCATAAAGTACTCATATTTTGGCTGTATTTCTAGGATGATGCATGGCTAAGAGTTTATGATGCAAGTATGTTAAATTTTTCTGTTTTGGAAGAATGGATTAAAGACATTTTGAAGGTTCTGTTTCTGTTTATCTTCAATGATATCTTCTATTTTATTCTATGATATCTTCTGTGAGTGTTCTGATGAAGGTAGGGAGCACAAGATATGTTTCTGGGTGGAGGGAATGAACTGGGAAGGAGAAAAATTTCTGAAGTACCTAAGAGACTTTTTTGCTTTTCATTTGAGATTAAAGTGGGGGGATAGGATCCCCTAAAATACCATTAAAATGAGCAGTGTTTTTAGAGGGCAGCAGAGTGACAGAAAATGAGCTCTTCTGAGCTGACAAGAAACCAAGGCTTATGTCAGAAAATATTGATTAGGCTCTGGTCCACTAAAAGCAAACAGAACAACGGCGGGATCTTAGCATAGGTAAGGTAGATGTGCCTCCTTAAATCAGTAGTTTAAGTTTGGACTGTTTTTAAAGACAACGTTTCGTTTAAATCTTTTCTTTGTATGTGAGCTCAGACTACGAAGTGAGGAGAAGGCATAATGAAGGTTAATGGAGCTCTCTGGGTTCATGCAACTCACATGAATTAGAAATAATTTACTAAGAGGAGGCTCACCAAAATCAAATCTAAAAATACTTCATGCAGAGTTCATAACAGACTAAATATCACTTCCAGACAGCTGCAATGTAATTTTGCCAAAATGAGATAAAATAAATGCCAAGTAAGTGTCAGGGTGAACAAAGAAAGGGTCCCTCCTGTGTCCTTTTACAAATACTTTTTCTTCCACATTATTCCTTTTATAAATGGGGAAGGAACAAGAATGGAAAGAACAAGAAACATTAAAAACCAAAATGAGTTCTGGACCAGTCTTTCCCTCCTCCCATTGGTACAGGAGTATATACTCCTGAAATCTCATAATCTGAAGTCAAACACAACAAACATAATTCTCTCTCTTATTTTGGTAAACACTTGGAAACATTATGAACTCAGCATCATATTGTGAGATCAGCTGTGTGACTGCTGAGGAAGAATGAGTCCTGTTCTTTTGTTCTTCCCACAGGGAGCTATAGAGAATTTCAGAATAGGGAGGAATACAAAACAATTCTCTTCCCAAGATAATATGCCATTGCAAATGAGGCCGTGTGACAAGAATAGTAAATACTTTCTTTTATTAATAGCAATAATTAACATTGGGATTAAAGGGGGAACAATGCTTTCTTTGTGCTGTTCGTATAATAGTAAACCAATCTAATGATCATTGAGAATTGTATCCCCAGGGCATAAATTGGAAGTAGATGACCTATATAGTTTCCAAAGGCTTTCTTTACAATTTTATAAAGAGAGAAAGAATGTCTCACTTCATCTGGAAATGAATTGTACTCTACATGCTAGAAAAGTTTGAAGGTTTTGGAACACAATTTTCATTAAGGACAAGGGATCAACTTGTGTCACTTGGCAAATAATTCTACTGCACTTTCATCTTTTCAGGCTCAGTCAGTAAAGAGCAGACTAATAGTACAGTGAGGGTTTCCTGATAGGCACCCTGTGGAAACTCTGTGGAGTGGGAAGCTGCCCCAGCAGTGCAGTTAATCAGCCACCTCCTAAGTGCCACAGGAGCTTCTCAGAGGGACTCCACAAAACTCCTTCATAAAGGTTAATCTGAGGTTATCCAAGCTTGGGTTCTTTGGTCAACCAAATTTGAACTCACAGAAAGTATTTAAGTCTGGAACAAGTCTGACTGAATTATTTTCCATTTTATTGTGTTTCAAAATTTTTCCTTAATTTCTCTTTGATAATAATAATACTGATCTTAATTTAGACAGAGAATTTAACCTAAGGATGTCATAATATTTTAATGTGTTCAGTCCAGCCTAGCAAAAAGGAGGAATTCTAAAATCTTGTTACTTTCCATGTGATATGAAGAATTCATGTTCTTGTCATGGATATGAACTTACAGTTAAATTGCTAAAACCCTGGAGTGACAGCAAGGGAGGCAGAACTGGAAGTGATCTCTATTGATTGTAACTGAATACACTGGTGGTGAAATCTAGCCCGTGAGGTGCACATTTAGTATAATTAAAATATAACTTGTGTACAAGGAGGTAGCACATTTATATGCTATTTCACAAGGTATGGAGAATACAAATGCATGCGTGAGACAACATCACATAAATGCACTTTGTTTCTAGATTGAGTTCAATAAATACTAAACACTAGGTAACAACATATTCTCTCACCATTACACAGGGTACAGGTAATAATATATTAATAATGTGAAGCAACTGTTCTGCAGTGCTAAATCCCTAAATTCTTACTCAGTTAGGATAAGGATTAAGAATTTTGTTCCATATTGCCTCTTTACTAAACTAATTACTTGGTTACAAGTGTACATGGTAAAAAGAAATCACTGTGCCCAGAAAGAATGGAACCATTCTCTTTTTCACACTCTGCTATTGCACTGTTTTCAAATTAGTCCCCGAAATTTGAGCTGAAAAAGCTTCCTAGAAGTGTGAATTCAAACTACCATATCTATGCCTTGTGGATATCCAGTCCTGGTGTTGGCAAAAAATGAAACAATGTCTGCATGATAACTAAAAGAAAATTGATGAGCAAAATCCTTACCAAATATAAATTATGTTTAATTCCATAAACATTTCTGTATATGTAATGTAACTCTGAGTGTACTTTAGGGTGGTTGCTAGTGATGACTCTAAGCATTACATGTTACTGTATTATGCAAGTGTTTCTGTCTTCTCAAAAATTATAGAAGCACATTGTGTCTTCTGACATCCAGGACTAACCCTGAAGTGACTGTCTTCAGTATGGTACCTAGTTTACACCACTAAGGATGTCACAATTTTGTTCTCTGGAAATTGCTTTTGCTCATTGGTTCACCAGAGAAATAGAATGAAGACACTCAGGATTATTTTCTTCTCTTTCCAAACATAAAAAACAACTATTGTTTAGGGTGGGAAAAAGTCTTTATATGTGCTCAATCAACTCAGAGTAATCTGTAATACAGGATGTGTTTGCTGGAGTATGTTGGTTTATTTGAATGTTAAAGTTTTATCAGAATGAAATATTCATGGAGTTTTATTTAGCTAAGGATGAGTAGGGAGTAAATAGCAGCATGACTTTCTTTATTAAAAAGGTTTCAAGGAGAGAAGAAAAGGCAATTAAGAATTCCACTACACAGAAAACAGACCACTTTTCAGCACTAGAATGGTTCCTCACTCAGCCGGACTTCTCTGAGAACCTCTGGTGACAGGAATGATACAAAAATGTCTTGTTACTTCAGCTTAAGATTCCTTCAGTGAGGAGGAGGGAAGGAAGGAAATGGGGGCAAGAATATTAAATTATGGTTGCCAGATCTCACTTTTTAGTGCTGTGCTGATGTCAGGCACAGGCACAGCCAGTAACTACTGGCTTGAGAATGGCAGGGATCACTCTAGACTCAGTAACACCACAAAATTACAACTAGGAATTTAACTATGGTCAGATCTTCAACTGGTATAACTTGTTTGACTTTTGACAGTGCTCAGGGGCTGCAGCATCTCTCAATTATAAACAGAGACCAGAGGTAAGGCCCTAAGTCAATCCTCAGCCTTTGCCACCATTCCCTGCTGCAATGCAGATAGTGTTTGCAACTACACTGCTCCTTGTGCAGAAACACTGGCCTAGGGGTCCTAATACATTTTAATTGTACCTCAGACTCCAACACATTCTCTTTCTAGCTGTAGAATAAGGAAATCTATTGTCTTGAGATTGTACTGTACAAATCCCTTGTGAATCCCATAAAAACAGTCATGTTGTTTGCCCTGCTTACTCTTCCTCATATAGAAGATCTCTTTTATTTCTTCTGCAGTAATGTTGATATCTTCAAAAGACAAAACTCTAGACAGAAACAGAACAGGATGGCTTAGCAGTTCTCAGAAATGCAATAAAAGATAGTCCAGTTCAAAGCAAATTCACACACTGAATCCATTGATAATTGCATATTCACAGCAGGCCTCCAGAACAGCAGCAGTGGTATGTGTTAGGCTCTATCTAACTCTTCTCAGAAGTGCTGAAAGCCCCACTGCCTAGTTAAAAATAGACTGCACTGTATTCTCAATAATAAGGCTAAGCAGAATATTTGATCTAAACAATTTAACAAAATTAGCCTTCTCTTTTACTAGAATCAGTCTACAAAGAGTGCTATTTTCAGCAATATCTCTATAAATAACTCCTAGTGCATAGTTATTTTATGAATAATTCACAAATCTGAATGCTAAAATTTGAGCAACTTTGGATTGATAAGCCACAAATATATTGGTATTTCTTAAGTGAGTACACAAAATTTGTTATCTTACACAAATGCAAGTACAAATTATAAATATGTATTCAAAATTACAGTATTCACCTAGCATTCTGCTTTGTCATTGATTTTGCTTGATAGGAAAGCAGTACAAACAATTTTCCCTACATTTGTTTAAAAATTGGAATAACTATTTGTGGAAGATTTTACTCCTGTTTTCTTTCCTATCTACTGAGGGCAGTGTGTTAGGAAATATAAATATTGAATAATTTGTTTTTTCATCCTCATTTTCTTCAGAGGCTCTTGCACTGACGTGCTTGTCCACAAAAATCTTCTGCCCAGTCTTTGGTGGGCACAGGCCTGCTGACCCAGCCAAAGGTATGGGAACATTCTAACTCACAGCTGATGGATGGGCAGAGGGAGGTACAGCCACAGGGCTTTCTTCAGGCATGCAGCAGTGTATGTTTTAATGAAATATATCCCAGTCCCAATCTACTTGGGTACAGTTAGGCTTATTTTTATTAATAGGTCAGTGCCTTTATGAAAGACAAAATAGTCTTCAGGTTTTAGCAAGTTTTTTTTCAGGTATTTCCATTTTCAGTGTTTCCAAGCTGTTCCCAGTAGAATTATTTATTTTAACCTCACATTGTATCATTTGGATTTCTTTTTATCTTCCCTTTCTAAGCCTATTCTTTCAATTTTCAGAGTACCTAGTACATTTATCACAATGTGTCCATTATTTAGTTTATTTCTTTCATCCTTCTTTTCATCACAAACTCTCAGTTTCACAGTCTGTTCATTTCAGATAGATTTTACATTTTATTCTGTAAGGCTCATATCTTGTGCATTTTTATAATGTATATAGTGTTCAAAATGACACAATTCAAACCAAACAATTTTGGTGCCATGTGACAACAGAAGTTGTTGTCTCAAGGGACACAGTGCAGGTGGTCTTGCATATAGCTCTGAGCTGATTTAGAGCTCACTGTTCAGAGTCAGCAGTGGCATAGCCTGCATCCACAGTCAGGCATTTAAGGGTTTGTTCTGAATTCCCCATCACCTCCAGGGTTATCTTTGGTCTTTCAGCCAGTTACTCTTCAAGGAAGTAGATCTCCAAGTAGAGTCTTGCAATGAACAGATACCATGGCACTCACTTACACTGTGGGATCAGCCTTGTCACTTTGTCAGGCAAGAATTCCCCCAGCATCAGTGTCTGTGGGTCTGAGCACACTGGTCCTAAGGAAAACAGAAGTGCCAAGCCCTACTGACTGGAAATGGGGACTACATGCTCTGTTTGGTGTGAAGATGTCTCTAACAGGATGTTGCCAATCTTAAAATGTTCTGAATTCAAAGCATTCAGTGGAAAATGCAGAGACTCTGAAGTAATATGACTGATCTCCAAACGTGATTTGTCTGACTGGATATTATTTTTTTTAAAAAAATTAAATAACCAAGTAGATTAGTAAAAATATTTCTTTACCTAATGTTTAAGTTAATGGTGGTAGGTGGGCTGATCATTAGTTCCTCATGTTACAATCAATACTTTGTTCAAACAGACTTGTGTTAGAAGAGGCCTTCCCAAACCAATAAATGTATAAAAATTGGCTCCTTTAGGCTGTGGTAGGGTGCACTGCCTCCACTTCCTGCTCTGCCCAATGCCTGACATGAAACATTGCAATGAAGCTGATACTAATTGGAGTAACTGATCCAGAATTTGGATATATGGCCTTGGAAGGATAGCTGAAAGCCTTTCCAGTCCAATAAAAAAGTACTAGATCTGTCTTTTACATACTTTTAAGTAAAATCAAACATGTATGAGGCATGAACCACAATCATGTGAATTGTTGGAAGTCTGGGATATTTTCCCTAGGTAAACAGTACATTTGGCTTGACATACTCTTATTTGTAGCTCAGAGGAATTAATTATTATTAAAGAAAATAGAAATAACAAAGTCCAGCATATGAAATAACATAGAAGGAATCTGTCAATACTTAGCAAAACTCTAAATCTCTCAAAGCCAAAAAGTATCAAAAAGATTCCTGGAAAAAGAAGCCATCCTCTAAAGAAAACTGAATGACAAACACAAATCCCTAGCTGTTAGGGGGATCTCTAAGGGACGTGTCTAGTCAGAAAGCATTCCAAGATTGCAAACAAGAAGTGTGTGGGTACAGAGTAACAATCAGCATTTTGCAGAGAGAAGAAAGGAGAAGCCTAAGGACCTTGGTATTAAATTAGCTAATGATAGCAGATTTTTTGCAGAGGAAGCAGAAATACTAGAAAAGAAAAATATCCCATTTATTAGTTTCATAAAATATGCCTCAGTTTGGGAAACTAATGGTGATATGATACAGTAAGTCATTAGAAATGTAAGAAATTTATGGCAAGGGATAAACAAAGAGTGATAATTCAACACAAAAATATTTGCCTAAAAGAATAGTTTCTGAAGGCAGGGGCCCAGAGGGACTAGAAAGTGAAAAGGTAACATTGGTCATTCTTAAGTATTAGAGGCTACTAAAACCAGAAAATCAAAAATACAAAATACAAATAGCATATATCCAAGAATGCTAATGAGAACGGGAATGTGAGTGTTGGATGATATCTAATTGTAGGTGGTTTGGGAAGATTCTGAAGGAAAACAGATGCAACCTTGTGTCTATTTAACAGAACTGGGTAGTTAGGGCTTATCAGGCATATTTTTCAGTAATTAGCATCATTCTTACCATCCATTTAGAAAGTGATTTGGGGAACCACATGAGAAAACCTGAACTGTTGTCAGGGTCTGAACAAGGGTCATTTCCTTCATGGACCCACTGGCCTAATCTGTCTTAAACTTATTTAATTTCTGTGCTATTTCTAAGTGGGATAGAACTATTAGCAACAGCAATTAGTTTTATTCCTGAAAACACTGGTGAATGTAATATGAATGCCAATAGCATCTGGGTAAATTTTTCTTCTGTTTAAACAACGGTGGCAACCTTAGCCATTAGTGTAGCTTGCACACTTGACAGATCTAGAACTGGGCAAATTTGAATACTTCAACTACTGCCAATATTGCAGTATCTGTGAAAACCCTTTTTCCTTCATTTTCTCAGAAAATTAAAATTTGAGGCTGTCCTAGGGTGACTTTATGGTGCCTGTATCCCCAGCTGTCTGTTCTGTTTGTGCTGGATATCAAGCTCTGCACCTGTAAGTCTGGTTCCCAGAGCTAAGGGGGCAGAGGAGCGCGCAGTTTGTTTGCAGAAACTGCTCTTGCTGCCCCCATTCCTTCTCACAGACTGTGCTGCTGCAGCACGGACAGCAGGGACAGCTCTCCTGTGCTTTTAGGTAGTTTTTAGCTGGCTGAGGCAGAGAAGGTCCCTGGGCTGTGGCTTTTCCTTGGGGCTGATGGGCCCTGCTCTGGACTGAAAACCCAGATAAACACCTGCAGCTCACGCCTGTGGCTCACTGGGGCCCGGGCTGTGGCATTTTCCAGCACAGGAGGGACTGATGAGAGACTGAGTGAGCTGAGCTGCACCCCTCAAAAAGGACTCTCTGAATTTGCCATCTCTTCAGAACAGCAAGAGGTTATATTGTTTAATATTATTAATCTTTAATGCTTGTGAACACTTTGCTTGTTAAGTTAACAGGTTTTTTTCCACTTTTCTCCAGGGAAATCTTTTCCTGAATCAGTTGGGTTGGGGCCGCTTGAATCTGCATTCTAGAGGGACCCCTTTGGAAGTTTCCTCCCAAATTTGCCCTAAACCAGGACAGAGGCTCTCTGTATTGCCTGGTGGCTTCTTGTAGAGTGGCCTTATCAGAGACATCAGGGAAGCCTGATGTCATTCTGTCTTCTTTTGGTTTTGAAATCTCCAAAGGAAGAATGTTTCTTCACTTCTCATTCAGGCTGGAAGAAACTTAAACTGAGCCAACACAGTTCTTCTCCTTGTGCATCATATCCACCAGGATAATTTCATTGTCTGGTCTGACAAGCAGAGGAACAGATGTACCTGTACATCCCTCCACACACAGATGATGCTGAAGGAGTTGGAAGAACAGATGAGTGGCATTTGTGGTCATCCTCATGTGCTAATCTCTGAAGCTCAGAGTGGGAGGAGGAAGAGGGGGAAAGCTAGCACTGAGTGAAATATAAATAAAGGTGTTTTTGGGGACAAGAAACTACTTCTCAGGCTGCTCTAAAATTACACAATCTCATCCCTGGTGGTGCTCACAAAATCAAATTATTGCTTGATGAAATACTTTAAATGATGACTCAGTGTTTTGGTCAATACAGTTTTTCTTCTGAGTGCTTGAGATGAGAAAGACCACCTTAGAGAGGGAGAAATTTGTTTCTAAAAAAAATAAACACCATGGTCTAAATAAATAGGGCATTCTGAGAGCACTCATTCAGTCAGTATTTCCATTCAAAATTTTCTTCAGATGCACGCTCTTTTTCACTGACAAATAAGAGGGGAACTATACATATATATGTGTGTGTAGGCTAGAGTAGTATTTTGCTGTTTTAAAGAAAGGACAGAATATTGCTGGTGTTGTGAGATCTCACAGAATGGTAACAGCAACATCCACTCTAGATGAGGGTAACAGCAAGCATTTAAAGCAGGGTACCATATGTAAATGCAAGTACCCAGAACTTTGGATACACTTATTTTCCTTTATCACCACAGTGAAGATATTCACATTGACCGACTTGAACTTGAGCAGCAGACGTATGTGGCTTTATGAGAAAGCAAGTCCAGAGGGCAAAGATCAGCAAAAAAACCCTACAGCACAGAAATCTGAGCTTCTTGAATTGTGCTGGACAGACTGCTGATCACAGCAAGACGTATGGAAAGGAAACAAGGTAGAAATATATATTTGTATCATCTGCTAATATGGAAGTATTTATTTTAGCAGTGTCTGCAGAACTAGTATAGCAGAAGGTCATTAAAAATTATTTTTATAAACATTCTCTTGAAAAGGATCAGAATGCAAATCAGCTATTTAACCTTGTATGAGCCATAGTTGACAATTTTTTTGATGTCACAAGTGAACCTGTTACAGCAAAGAATGTAGGATTATGTGGTGCATATGTAACTTCTGGGGTTTTAAATGAAAATTCAGTAGAAGGGTAAAGAAGGTTTACTATTCAGTAAAGGCTATGTCTTTACCCTTCTACTGAATTTACATGCCCATTTAATTCCTACTATTTACATGCCCTCCTACCTTAGAGGAACTTGTTTTATTCTTTGCATCTTTGCATATACTGGCTTCAGTGTATTTTTCAGGGCCAGGAGACTTCTGTAAGACTGAAAATTCTTAAGTTTTCTGTAACAGTACAGAATATAGCTTCCAGTTTACTCATTTGCTTTTCCAGCTACATTTTTGCACATATCTAGTTTAATTGCACATTACAGTATGTACATGCTGTTGAGCTTGTTGAGTAGTAAAGTCCTTATTATTTTAATATCAACACATTAATCACAAAGAAGAGTGTTTGCAAAAATTTTGTTGGAGACTGAGGAGGTATCTAGAAGTCAGTAAATTCCTGCCTGTTATGGCAGGCAGAGATGGCAGCAGGATTAGCCTCTAGCTTAAAGAGTCAGAAGTGAACTTGAAGCTTTAAAAAGTCAGAAATGCAGGAGACCATTTGTTTGTGGCTAAAGCTGATTCTCATGGGAGATTGTTAACATGTATGTTTTTAGTGTTTTGGTAATTGTGCATGTATTCAGAGACAGGACAGAAAACAGGACAGTGGCAATCTTTGTATTTAGGCTACTCTGCCTGACATTCAAGTCTATATTCTTTATGCAGGTGCCCAGAAACACCTGTGGTGACAGCAAATAATACTGATCTGAGATCTCATTATAAATGCAAACCTGTCACACACTTGGTTTCAGGACTGGATCTACATTTTTTTTGTACCATCATCTACTCTGTGTACTGTTGGTCGCTCTGTACAAGAGTTTGTTACAACTACACTGCCTTCTATGTATTTTCTTGGGAAAAACATCCCAACACCATATACTGAAAATGCACAGTCTTATTGTGAGAAGGTAGAATAGTTCAAATAATATGTAGGAGGTTATACAAAAAGAATACGAAAAAAATAATTGTAGTAGGGAGGCTGAGACTGAACAATCACAATTAATATGAGTAAGGAAGGGTGGGATAGGTTTGTGTTTATGAGATCTCAGATCAGTAATATTTGCTGTCATCACAAGTATCAATGTATTCTAAATGCAGTTCATATTTGTGGAAATCTGATTTTAAATCTGAGGTCCAAACTCAAATAGCATTTACAATTTCATACATGAAAAATCACTTATGTGCTTAGCTGTCTCCTTGAAAGGAACACACTGAAACCCATTTTGAAGTATAATCCTCTACCTGTGGTTCTAAGAAAGGAAATCCATGGAAATCTCTATAAACTATTGTTTAATAACGTGCCCCAATAATTTAAGAATAATATTCACCATGTTATGAATGGCAGTTAATAAGAGAGTTCACTCAGCTCTCACTCAGAATGGAGTTAGTTTTTTCCAATTGTTCTGGCTGCCCCCTTATGGGTTACTTTACAGCTTGAGGAGGGTGCAAACACTATTTCCCAAAACCATAGCAGTGAAGAGGGTTACTAGTTCTCAGAATTTGTTTAGACTGTTGCTATGCTGACTGATATGTGCTTTTCAGTGAAAGAAGTAAACAGAATCATTAAATCACAGTTACAAGGATTTGTTTAGGTTAGAAGGCAGTGCAGCAGACAGATGACAGTTCTTCAGGGGAATGCAGGATGAAAAACTTTGCATTTGTGTTATCTGGGGCTGCTTTAGGTTAGTTACTTAAGTGATTTAAAAGTCTGAAAAAGGCTCAGAAGAGGTCAGAATATTAAAGTTTCTTTAATTCCTCCTGAGGAAAAAAAGTGCTTTAAATAAAGAGGACTGCATATTTTATGAGTAATTACATAAAATGTTTTTCTTTCTTGTGAAAAGACATAACTGCAGAAGCAGCTGGGTAGGAATTTACAAAATGCCATATCCATAGGCATGGTATTCAATCTACTTTAGGCTATAACTCAAATTCCAATTTAAGGTTGTTTACTGACTTATGAAAAATATACCTGGTTGTTTCTTCAGCTTTTCTAATGTGCAGACCTCTGTCATGAAGCTGTAGACACCATAACATAGTATGAAAGGAAATTTCATAATTATGAAGTATGTTTATACTTACTTTGTATAATACTTATGTGTATCATAAGTATTCCACCACAAACCTTTCAGTATGCAAATTATTATGTACACTCCTATATCCATTGATACAGTTACTTCTCAATGTCAGCTGCTTGTATCACCAATATTTCATGCCCTGTTTCCTTCCCTAGGCAGGCAACGTTTTGTGGTGTATTCAGTTAATTGGTATGAATCACTCCTGTTGTCAGAGAAGCAGTTATTAGGAAACCATCTTTAGAAGCTGGCCAGTAAAGATGAAAACTAGAGATTGTCTAGTTTTACACAACACATGCCTAACTAGACAAATGGTACTAACATTTTCTGTCTGATACATCAGTTATTTCCCTATCTATTAAAAATCTTTTAGTCCTGTTCCAAACAGGATGGAATGGAGATAAAATAATGTATGCAGGGGGCCTTGTTATTTTGCATTTTGATGCCTCTTTAAGACAGAAATATAAATTCTTCAATTCCAAACAAAAACAAGTCTAGACTTTAAAGCCCCTTAATGTCAGGAATTAAAGACAATAAAAATAGTAATGTTCTTGAAATAGTTTCAAGTGTTCTAGTAAATAATGCTGCTGATAGAAGGTCAGTTTTCTTTGAGTCACTAAGGAAAAAATTGGAAGCTTGCAGTCTATGCTTAGAATGAAGAGTCACTGAATCTTGGAAGTAATGCTGTCACGTAAGTCATATCCCAGGTAAATTTCAGAGTACTTTTAAGAATAATATGTATTGCTACTGTATTTCTGGTACTGACTTAGAGCACTAAAAACTCTGCTGGCTAGGTTCTTAGGTGAAATGATTAATGTGGATAGAACCATGTGCTTGGGTCACATATCTTGGTTTAAAAACATGTGAATAATACATCTGGTCTGGAATTCTGGGTAAATCCCAAAAGTTCTGAAAGTCTGAAAGTAAGGTTACTTTTTCACTGTTTCTGAATTCTCACTCATGAAAAGAATTCTGTACTCAAACCCAGGCACACAAAGTCCTTGCTTTCTCTAGGTTTGGTCCTCAACAAGAAATTACTGCCTTGTGGAGTGAAGCAGTAGGATAGATTGCTGTTCTTGTGAAAGATGGTCCCTGTGAGGACTTGTCCCACACTCCCACTGCAAAGATTTACAGAACGCTTTTGAATTTTCCTTGGCCTTTAGTCAAGATTCACTAAGAATGCCAAAGTGATGCCCTGAACCATTTTTGTCATACTGCAGTTTTGAAAAATGGGATTTCAGTGCCCCAGATAGACTGGGCCCTCTCTGAAGACTCCCTGTTCATTTCTTGATAGGTTCCTTAGGAATTTCATGTATTTCAACTTGCAACTTTAACACAACTCTGTTGAATCTGCAGCCAACTAGAAACACCATTTTTAGAGCTGATGTTGTTTTAATAGCTTCAATACTGCATTTCTTGTTCCTGACAGTTGCCTTCTCTGCTTCAGCGTTTTCTTTGCAGACTTGGTAAATTGATTCTGTTTCACTGGCTCATGACTTGGCCAAACACAGAAGGAAGGTGGAAGCCTGGTTATCTGAAGGCAATATGCCTCTACTGGAAAAATAATTGTTTCCTGTCTGTCTGTGTATATGTATACATATACAACTATTCTTGACATTTTGTATAACATATATAATTGGTTTTGAGCGCATTCAAATGAGTAGAAGTCAAAATAGCCATGAGCAAGAGAGGAATCAGTTTTTAACCAGAGGGGAAAAAAAAACCCAAACCCACCTGTTCCCATAACATCAACAGTTTTAAAAAGCCCTTAAAAATCACTTGATATCTGATAGCAACAGGGGAGTTAGCACACATGCAGATGTCACTCATGTGTGTTTTTGCATATTCTCTTCCAATATCTTAATATCTGTTACTTAAAATGATGTAGTGAATACCTTTCTGTTTTTCTATATAATGTAATAGTGGATGTATGTCATTGAGTGTAGATAAAGCAGAAATACATGAAGCATGCTTTTTTCCCAGGGCTGAAAGGTTGATTACTGCGGGAAGAACAAGAAGTGTTAACTACAATCTTAGGTCTTAACATATTGACTGAAATTACTAGAGTGAGAGTAAAATATCTGGAATGACACCTGGGAGAGAGCCCAGGGCATATTGATAGTAAATGGATGTTCTTCAATGGCTATTGAGTCATGTTCCTCAGAAATGGGAGAGCAGACACCAAGTGAGACTTGACCAGCAATTAATGATTTAGAGCATTCTTAAACCTTGGAAGTTACATAATTATGAATGATTTTCATACTGACTAACTACTAACACTGTAAACACAGTAAATTAATTTCCAAGTAGGTAACAAGATTTAATTTAGCAGTTTATTGTACTCCCTTGAGTCATATTTCCAGTAAAATATTTTATTGTGGTAACCCTTTGCTGTACACAGTATTCTTATAAATTCTTGCAGTAGGGATAAATTAATTTGTATTGCTAATCAGCACTAAAGCAGTGCACTCTTCCTACTTGCAAGTTCTTGAACTCCGGGAAAAATAAAGATTTTAGTGGCTATTTGTATAGTGTGATTATGTGTGAAAATCATAGGTTTTTAAAATCTAGAAACACAGCCATTCCAAAGATGCAAAGTTTAAGCATTCAAAAACAGATGACTGATTTCAAACCAGCTTTTGATTCATAATGTTAATATTCCCAACCATCCTATTATCCCATGCAATGAATATAAATCACAGTTCCTTTCTGTAACTGTCCTTAATAATACCGTACTTAGTTTCTGTCTGGGATTGTACTTGGCAGTAATTTTCCGAAATATTTTTTTGCAAAATTCAAACAGTGCAAAATAAATAGATGTAGAATGTAGCTGTGGTTCGTGCCTTTTTTCTGTAAAGAAAGTTACATGTCTCAAGAGACATGCTTTTCTAACTGTAACTTTGTAACAAACGAAGTTTGTAACAGAAAAGTTTGTTTACAGAAAATTCCCTGGGAAAAGAATTTTAGAAAACCAAAACATCTCAGGCTCAAACCACAGTGGGATATAAAGCCATTATAAAATTTAAAAGCCTAAAGGTCATTTACTGCTCTGAAACATGAACATTTTTAGCAGATCTATTTAGATTTACAAAATTAAACTTACAAAATGCCATCTAGGCTTTGAAAAATGCTGAGCTTGATTTCCATGTGGAACAGCTTTATCACACTACAAAATGCTTACTGTGGTTATCAAATGATGGTCAGCAAAGCAACCCTTATGAAAGAAGTCCACTTTACATACTGTGAAGGGCATTACAGAAAACTCCAGGTGGAGAAAAGCAGCACAGAGATGCCATCTAGCAGTATCTCATAGAAATTTCCTAATACTGGATACTTCCTTCTTTCAAGATACTGCATTTATGAGTAGGAGAAAGGAAGGTTTTCTATCTAAACCCTTTCATTGTAGCTGGCTTCCTGCTGAATGTCTAGCCGCCCTGTTGGAAATTAATCTTTAATGAAATATATTATCATGGATATTGTTTTAAAATTTTTCCTATGTAAATGCAGAGAAAAAAATAGAATAAAGTCAACAAATACAACATTTCATAATTATCTTAAATTGAAATTCACTAATAAGCACTGTGTTAAAATTTATCATTAGTGAGCTGTCTTCCAGTTGTTACAGAAGAATTTCTACAGTTGATCAATATTTTATACCAAGTTTAAAAGAAAGAATTCAAGAGCATGGACAATAAATTACTATGGTTGAAATAAAATCCTAATGTTTCAGATATTGGGGAATAAACTATATATAAACTTTTGTTACATATTTTACCGTAAGATGGCGATACTTAAACACTTTACTATCAGTAAATAACTGAGTAAGTCGAGCACAACATCTCTGCCATAACAAGAGTGCCTGAAGGCAGCAGTCTTGACTCAGTGATAGCCTGGTACTAAATTAAAGACTTTTTTTACTCCCCAAGGCATTCTTTTAAAATAGTAGATCAATAAAATAAATTATTACCTGAAAATTATGCAGGACATGACTAGAAGTGTATTGTGCATACTGGAAATATTTGTTGTGATTCATCTCCATAAGCTAAATAGTTTGTGAGTGTCAAGGGCACGTAGAAAGTTGTCTTTCTAGGCATGAGCATACTGCACAATTCTTTCTGGAAAAGAAAGAATTTACCATCCCCTTGTTTCCTACAATTAAGTTCATATCACAGATTTTTTTCCCAACCTGCAGGGCAGAAAATTATTATTCTATTTCAATTTAGCAAGACTCGAGATATAAATAATTGAGCACTAGTTCCATTTCTGAAGTGTGCTCAGTCAGAACTTGTACTTTTTTTGCTAGAAAAATGTTGTTAAAATGTTTACATATATAATTTTCCACAGAAATATGAAATATATTTCTATATATGAAACAAAAGTCAACATAGTCAACAAAAAGTCTACATAGTCAACAAAATTAAATTACTGTTTGCCATGTGGCACCTTCTTATATTTAATGTGGTAGAGAATCCACCTGATTGCCCCTTTTTTAATTTATGAAAACCCAGTTAGCTCTGATAAAAAATAGATTTCTAGTTTTAATGTAATCTTAAGGACTTTTGAGCTTTTTTGTTTCTGACCCTTGACAAAGTCAAAAGAGCCTGGAAAAAACATCTGAATATCTCTGAAAATGTCACACAGAGTAAAGAATAAAAGGGCATTTTCATGCCCTCTGCAAAGCATGTCACAGCAAAAAGGGCTAGAAGCAAAGTTTCCAAAGTTCATTTGTGCCATTTCACTCCAGTGCCTCATCCTGTTTTTCAGTGCTGGATGGTGACAGAGACAGAAAATGGAACATTTTTTCCCAGTGTTATTTTGGGCTCTGAACTAAAAAGAACTATTCTGCCAGATCTCTTAGTTTCATTAGTAGTTTAACTAGTCTGTGGACAGAGAATGATATAAAATTGCTTTTCCCACTTTTATGAAGTCTCTTTAGTACATCTTGCTAAGTGTAATTGAAGACAGAAAAAAAAAGAAAATGAGTGTGTGGAAACCTGTAGTTATAATGAAACCATGTGCTGTTTTTCATACAAATGTGAAACTCCTGCGTGTGCATTCCCTGATGAGTCTCCTTACAGGCACAGCAATACCTGATACTTCCAAATAAATTCTTATTTAATAGAAATTATATAACTAATTTCTTAGGTAATGTTATTAATCCTCTATCACCTCCTGCTTTTTTAAGTTGTCACTGTATCTTACTGATTGAAAAGCAGTCAGAATACTGCAGCTGTAAATCAGATTTCCACTGAATTGCTTTTTAGGTTCCGTTTTTGTTTTTAAAGAGGAGCATCCCTTCCATACTGTTGGACATTCAGTACAAATATGTATATGTACAGATTAATATCTTTACTTTAAGTGAAAAACCTGCCAGAAGAGCTGAGCATTGCCTCACATGGTTGGCTGGTACCTAACTGGTATCATTAATATGACATTCACCACCATGCAATGTAAATTGTGGCAACACCATACCGAGTGCTGCTGGTAATGGACTGCAATAGTATAGCAATGTTCTCTCTTGTCACATTTTTATAATGCTCACAGTTACAAGACTGCGTGCCACAAAAAACCCCAAAAAAACAACAAAAAAAACCCGACAAGAGAGACAAGTCCTACATCTATAAAATACAGCTCTACAGACATCTGCAGACCTGGAGGCTTTCAGTCATTACTGCTTGTAAGTGGTAGAGTGCAATTCCGGTTTTCTAAATGACTTAATCTGAAATATCCTTCACCAGACAGGCTGCACGGCTAAAACCTATTGTTTACTTTTATCATTATTTCAGTTTCAGCTGCGATCTCTTGGTGACTTGAACACGTTTGTAAATAACAGAACCGCAGCAGCCCTGAGCGTGGCTATAGTACTAAATTCAGTGTCTTCACGTGACACCTCCAGTTTCACTCTAAACAAATTTATTTCCAGTCGGAGGCTGCCGATGCCTGCTTCCAGCGCCTCGCTGCTTCCCCAGAACTGGTGCAGTCACCCAGCGCTATAAATGCCTCCTTGCCTGGAGCGGGATGGATCGCCGCTGGTTTGCGCTGGACAGCGACCGGCCTTGGACAGCTACCGGGCACGGCAGCCCCGTCCCTCTGCGGACACAGCTCAGCTCCTGCCAGCCAGGGCTGCTGCCGGGGGCCCTGGGCAGCTGCGGGGTGCGGGGGTGCCCTGCCCTGCGCGCCCGGACCCAGGGCCCCACTGCGTGACATCATCTGCACCCCGCTGCACGGAATTTGCACCCCACGGCATGGCATCATCTGCACCCCGCTGCATGGCATCTGCACCCCAATGCATGGCATCATCTGCACCCCAATGCATGGCATCTGCACCCCGCTGCATGCCATCATCTGCACCCCGCTGACGGCGGGCACCGCGCCCCCCGCTCGGGCCGCCACGCCGGGAACCGGGGCCAGCCGCTCCCGACACGAGCTCTCCTCTCCCTCCTGGCCGCTCGGACAGCCAAGGACACGCACCCGCCTCTCCCCGGAGCCATCCGGCGCATCGCCCGCTACCGCATACGCCGTGTGCGGGCAGGCTCCGCTGCCGCGAACTTGTCGCCCGGCCGGTCCTACCTTGGAGGGATCGAGGCCGGCCAGCAAGGACAGCAGCAGGAGGTTGAGGATGCTGGCGGGCGCCCGCATCCTGATCCCGGGGCTGCCTCTCCGCGCCGCTCCTCTCGGTCATTCACTCCGCTCCCGCCGCAACGACCGCGCCGGCAGCCGCGCTCTCTGCCCGCCCGCCGGAGCCCGAGTGGAGGCGGCAGCGGCAGCCGCCCGGGGGACGCTCATTCCGCGGGCAGCCTCGGCGCGGAGAGGGCGGGCGAGGACGGCGCTGCCCGAGCTGGCGGAGCGGCTCCACGGCCCCGTCCCACCCCGCCCCTCCCCTCCCCCCGGCCAGCCCACCGCAAAAGTTTGGGCCCGGGAGACGGCGGAGCCAGCGCGGCTGGACGGGCGCGGAGCGGGCGGCGGATGTGACATCAGCGCCGGCGGGAGGGCGAGCGGGCGGGGGGCGCGGGGGCTCCGGGCAGCGGCCGCGGGCTGAGGGGAGGCGTGGCCGAGCCGCTGGGGGGCGCGGTGCCCCCTGTGAGGGGCGGCCCCACCGAGCCCCCACGGGGCTGCGGGTTATCGCCCGAACGCCACCGGGCTGCGGGTTATCGTCCGAGCCCGCACACGGCCGGGGGTCAGCGCCGGACCCCGCACCGGGCTGTGGGTTATCGCCCGAGCCCGCACACGGCCGGGGGTCAGCGCCTGATCACGCACCCGGCTGCGGGTTATCGCTCCCGGCAGTGGCCGGCGGAGGCCCGCTCCTCTGTGGAGCGCAGCTGTAGGCAGGGAGGAGCTGCTCTCCCGAAAGGAGCGCCTTGGCACCATGGCAAGGGTGGGTTGATGTGGGGAGCAGTGGGGAGAGGTTTTTCCTCAGGGGAATCCCTTTCGCATCTCCGTCTAGAAAGTTAAGTCGGGGCTTGACTGACCTCTGGTGAGGGTAAAGCCACCTATGCTCACCAGCTGGCCATGGCAGCAAGGGACCATCGTGTCTCCTTGGTTCGGTCTGTGAGCTGAGGTGGGAAAGCCTGTGCAGGTGCAGGCAGGTGGAAGTCACTTGCTGAGAGGAACCCTTGAACCTACATCAGCCAGCATCTTTGCAGTCAAGGCAGCGCTTGCTTTGCCAGCCAGGGCTCCGGCGTGGCTGCTGTCAGTTTCACAGCACAGGCGATGGGGTTTGGCTTCCTCAGAGATGTGCATTCAGCACAGCTGAGCATGGCCCAAGTGTAAAGGCAATTTTTTGGTTCCTTTTCTTTTTTAGGTGCAATATTATCGTAACTAAGGGAAAAGTGGGCTAAAATATCCTTAAAAAGGCGAAACTTAAGTGTTAAAATACCAAACTCCAGACGAAGCAAAACCTCAGGTTTGGGAGGGTGTTAGGTTAAGTGTGAACAGAACATGATTCTCTAACTGTCTCCAAGTCTACAAGATTGGTGTTTGCTTTCAGGAGCTAAGACCACTGCTGAAAGACAAATGGAGTTTTGTGCTTACAGGCTATCTGAAAAGATTGCACATCCTTGGCATAGTGTTCCCAGATCAAAAATGCTGACTTTTCCTGTGATTTCCAGTGTTTTATTACATTTTTGAATTGCTTCTAGGATTACAATAGCTAGATTTTGTTTTGTGAGTGAATTAAAATTTATGTTTTATGCTAAGATGTCTTAGGAACCCCCTGTTCATCAGCAGTATCTTTTACAGAGATACGGTCTTTCATTTCCTTGGAAGGTAGGGCTACAAATTATGTTTTCTTACTGCATGGAAAGGAAATAATGAATGAGCTTTCATTGGCATTCCAGGGTCAACAATGGAAGGAGACTCCCCTCTGATACAGCTGCTTTTGAATTACCTTCTACAAGGAAGGTATAAAAGATAGAGACAGGAGATTTTTATTTTTTTTTACCCTCATGTAGAAAGTATGTAAAAGCTCTATTTTCTATGAAATAGCACTAAAAAAATATAAAAGGGGACAGCTACATATATTCATACAAATTCAATATAAAATAATGGTACCAATGCACTGAAAAGCTCAGGTTGTCCAAAGTGAATGGTTCTTTCAGCAGAAACAATTTCATATGATAAAAGAACATAGATTCAAAGCCACAAAGGCAAGATTGAAGGTATTTAAATCTTTTCTAGAGCACCTCAGTGATTAGTTCTCTAATTTTCCCTAGCTTTACTTTCCCCATGCTTTTCTCCCCTTCTTTTTTTCTCAGCCTATCATAGATAAAGTTGGCAAAGCATATGAACTCTTAAATTAATCATAGAATGCAAACTTTTTAAGGAGCTTTGGTGATGGAATATGTTTTTCCACTTCCTGATGCTGCTCAGAATATCTGTCTTTGAAATTAGTAAAATGTTGAAGATTAAAGTTAAAAACTAAAACCAGTGTTTCCCCTAAAAACATAAGTTCAGAACTCCTGAACTTCTCAGACACTTTTATGTGTTAGAAACTAATAATTTGATATATGAGAAGGTACCAAAACGTGTTTCAAAAGGGTAGCACAAAATGACCCAATTATTTGCTGCTTGATTTTAATAATCCATTCGGAAGAAAATGAAAATATGTAATAGACTTATTTCTCCACCCTCTAGCAACCTGACAAGTAATACTTTTTTTGCCAGAAAAGACTGTCTGAAGACTGGTGAGAATCATTAACAATTAGTGCCTGAAATAATTCCGTTAAAGTTTATCTGAAAAATTAAACAAAATTCAAGTTCTCATGAGAAGTTTTAATTTCTGCCATATGCCTTGAAGCAGCAAGGGAATACCTGAATGTGAAGATCTCTGTCTAGGAAAGCTTTTAATCATCCTTAAAAACCTATGAAATTCTGTGTGAATGACATTTCTTCTTGAGGTCTTTGTGTGGAGACTGACTGCTGCAGTCAGTGTGAAATACACGATCGTGAGGGAGAAGAAAAGAGATTCCAAAAGCTTCCCTGCAGGCATCAAGGGACAGAGTATCAGCAGAATGGAGGCACACTGTGAATACAGCTTGTCTAGATGGGGAAGGATGTTCTCAATGTGTGCCTAAAGTTACAGCAACTTTTCTTCACACCATATTGCAAGATGTATTGCTGGCAGTTGGAGTGAGACAGAGACTTGTTCACTTGGGTGCACGGAAAGTGAGGTTGATAAATTGGCTGTAGGTGCCAAATTATACATAAATAAATAAGTTTGAAGCTCTGCAATCTGAGTTTGGCAGCTCAAAAGTGGTGATGGGAATTATGGAAAATGATACTGTACATGTGCATCTGTGGAAAGGCAATCTTTGTTTGTAGCAGGTAATGTCTGAAAACTTTTGAATTGCAGTGCTAACAAATATTTTTTCCAAACAGGAAAATTCTTCATTGAATTGGTCTTATACCTAATATTTCATGGGTGTTGAATTTTCGACTAAGTTAAGAAGGTGGTCTGGATTTTGAATTTTAGGCATTCTCCTGATTGTGAGAATTAAAAGTTTAGTGAATTGGAAAGAAGGTTTGAATACTGACCCTTGTTGACGTTAACTGTTCTGAAATGTCCTTGAAGAGGACAAATTTGTTCTTCAGTACATAAAAGATTTTGATGTCTCAAGGAAGCTAAAGAGAGAGAAAAAGGTACAAACAAAATTAAGCTATTAATGGTACAGAAGCTAAAATGTTGACACATTATATTTGTTTACATTTGTAAAGAACATGACAGAAACAGCACATCTGAAGTTCTTTAAAATCAGATGATTATAAAAATTAGTAAAAAATTAGTTTAATTCAGCCAGTGAAGAGTACATAGATGTTAAATGGGATATAAAAATATTACACATGTGGGATAAAATTCACAGTAGGACTATGATAAATTATTAAATTTGCTAATATTTGGATAGTTTTTACCATCAGACTGAAGTGCAGTTTATAATTATCAGTCATATTAGCAGAGTAATTTTTGGAATCTGTCAATACTTTGACCTTGCTTTCTAATCCAAGTCTATATTACTTGAAATATCAAAATGAGGCTTTAGAAGCATGTTTTGACAGTGTAAGTGTCCTAATGATGATTATTTTTCTAAACAGAGAATTTTTTTGAAGTCCTACTATTGCCTGAAAAATGTATTTTGATTTTTTTGTACGTTATCAGAATTAAAAGGTGACTAAATAATTATTGCAAATAAACGTATAAGTTGATGTTTTTCCTACTGCTTGCTTTCTAGAAGTGAATCTTTCAAAAGAATTTTTAGGGACTTTTCTGTGAACATTCCCTTTCTTTGCATATCTCTGTAAGAATGCACTGGAAGTAGTTAAAATCCAAGTTTCTGCAGAAGTGCCGTGCCGGTACTTCCCGGTGAGCTGGTGCCGATGCCAGTGTTAGGTGTACTGGGCTGTGAGGAGCTGTGAGTCAGCATCAGTGTTACTGCCTCCCTCAACAAACACCAAATACCTGACAGATGGACAGAAATATTTAGGTACTGGGTGATGTGGACAGGTTTAACAGAGAACCAGTAGGTCAGGCACCTCTTTAAACTCTTTGTTTAAAGCTAATCCATATCTAGGATTTACTTTTGTTGAAGTTTAAGTTTGACCTTAATTTTCATTGGAGAAGAAGTGGCCTTAGTAAAGTATTCCCATGTATTACAGTTCATATGAAATACAAGAAAGACTTAAATCTGTGGAAGTTTAAATTGTGTATAAAGCTAAGATCAATATTTTTAAACATTTCTGTGATTTGGCTTGCTTTGTTTTTCTTTCAGATACCATGCTTATTTATTTACTTTTTAATTCAGGACTTCATAAATACATCAAAACCAAATCTATAAAATAAATCCCCTTTCTGGCCTTTTAGGAGTTAACATAATCTTTAGAGTACAATATAGCTGTAGGATATTCAGATTTATAGTTCAGTTATATTTGATTCACTATGAATAGAAATGAGAAAATGTAATTAAATATTTCATCACTGTGACATGTAGGAAGGGCATTCTTTGTAAAAGTGACAGATCTATAAAGAATGTTTCTCTACCAAAAATGCTTTTCCTAGAAGATTATGGAACTCTGCTTGCAAGTGTTCTGGCATTTTCCCCTTCCAGTATGGACAAGTACTTTACAACAGATCCCATCAGAGTGGCCTTTAATTGTATTGTTGGTTATGTGTGACTTTTATAATTTTGTAAATATTTGTAATAATAATTTTGTAAATATTGTAAAATTTAAGAATAAAGATTCTCTTCTACAAGATCAAAAAAAATCATCCCATAGAATAAGTGAAACTTGGAGAATTAAGATTAAAATTCTTTTTATTTCAGAATAGAATACAGATAGAAAAAACTCTAGAAATAGTTTGATAGAATTTGGTTTGCCCAACTCAAAATGAGTAAGAATAATATGATTTTTAAATGCTAGAATACTCACTTGGCAGTATTTAAAATTGATTATTATCTGTAAAAATACATAATTTTTATCCTGTCAAGTCACAATTAAAGTTGGGCTAAGTAGATGATTAAGTCTCCCTCTCAGTCACAGGAAACTGTAGAATGTTTAATATTAAATAATCTTCTAATTTATGTATTTTTAATGTACTTTGCAAATACAACTGCAGCAGTAACAAAGAGCAGTATTCTGTATGATGACATATATATGAATTTATTTTGGTATATTCTCTAAATATTTATAAGCAGACAAAACTAGTTTGTGTCTCATAGCATTTATATGAATATTTATTGACCAAAGTGTCAAATTTGCTTGCAAAATTCTGGTGTAGCAACATGAAGTTTGTGGGAATTGAAAGGCCAGAGTATCCTCAACTATTGATCAGTGTAGAGTTCCTGGGACTCAGCATCTTGCAGGACTGGGTCTCAAAGTAATAAAATAAAATAATAAGGAATCACTGCTAAAAGTTCGGTTGCAATACCAGTCTTTGTCATAATCACTAAAGGTGCACTAAGTATTAAGGGAAAGATTAGATCATGATTACAAATGATGGTGCAAACATTCTGATGGACTTTGTGTTCTCTTTCATTTTAAGGTTCTGAATTAACCATCATACCTGATATTTCCCCCCAAATGAGGAATCAATGTATGTAGTATCTCTTTCTTGGGTGCAGAGATTTCTGCTGGAATGGAGAAAGAAAAGTTTGCATAAGAACTTGTCACAGCGCCAAATAGGCTTAAGAGGTGGGTGTTTTCTGTAATACAGTAGTTCATTGCTTTGATTTTTAATAAGCTTCAGTTTTTAGGAGAACCTACCAGTGTGGTGCTATTTGTGGTACTATTACAATATTCATGATTCTGTCCCATATAGCCAAGGGCTTGTTATAGCTGATGACATAAACTCAGGCACTGTTAAGGTACTTTTTGTAAGTTGACACATATTTGATATTTTAATTCGATTTTAATTAAGGTAGATGTTAGAATATAATTAATAGGGAAAAAAAAAGTAATTTTTCAAGATGATGCTTACTGAAGTCCCCCGGGTGCCTCTTTAGGATTAGAGTTTGAATAATGATGTGGGTGCAGTAGAAGGAGCCTGTCAGTGTGCTCTCTGAGATCAGTTTGAGTAGGTAGGCAGTTTTTAGGAGGTAAGTGTTAGGAAGAGAAATACTTTAGAAGGTGGCATCCAAGAAATACTTTAGAAAGGTGGTCTCAAAGCAGTGCAGTGAGATAATAAAGACTTGTGCTGGCTGGGCTGAACTGCTCAGCTACTTCTGCATTCCACAATGTTCAGTGTCATTTGTTTTTGATTTTCTCTTTACAGTGTCAGCTTCAGGAGTCTATAACTTGCATGTGGGACATGTTATCCCTTTTTTATCCTATTCCATTTGCCCAGTGTTACCTCAAATGCTTGAGAGCTGACTCATGTTGTTTTGATTTTCCTCCTGTCCTGTTGCACAGCAGCCACAGAGGGATAGGATGATTCCATTCATCCCAGTTCCACTCATAGCTCTGGCTATGATACTTGGTCAAAGTAAACATGGGGTCTCTTCTTTAGAGAAGAAAGTTTATAAATATTTTGTTCAATTTTCTGTAAGATATCAGCTCATTTGTAAATTATAGAGGGAACAATTGGATTAAATAAGCCATAAAAAAATAATTGTAATAAAGCTGTGCTTTGAAGCAAGATGTCATGTTTTTTCCCTCAAACTGTGGTTTCCATTCCAGTAATTTTGTTATCTTTTATAAAGCTATCCCTGATTTCTAACTACTGTGCTAAAAAGTAAATCATACCTACAAATGTTTTATATTCAGGGAGCATAAAAACTACAAATCTCTCATATTTTAAGACATAAGGAAACACTTTTTCTCTATTAAGCCAAGCAGTGGAAAAGGTTGCCCCGCAAGACTGTACCATCTGTGTCCTTGGAGGTTTCCTAGACCAGATTGAATAAAACCTTGAGTAACTTTGAAGTCTGACTTCACAGCTGACCCTGCTTTGAGCAGCAGTTTGAGCTGGGGACATCCTGAGGTGTCCTCCAGCCTGAATTATCCTGTAACAATGTGAATGGTGGTGATCTACACAACTGGCTTGTCTCTTCTGCTGTGAGCAGGACTTGGAGCCAACCACCTATCTTATTCCTCAGCATATCTGAGAAAGTATCAGTGCTGCATTTCCCACCAGTATGGATTTTTTCACCAATATGATGTATGTTATATAGTTTATATATATATATATATATATATATATATATATATATGTATTGCTGTGTAGACTAATTTAATATGGATTTTAATTACAGGAACAGTACTATACAAGTTGAAAATGTGTGTGTTTTTGGAAATGTTTTTTCAGAAGCTAGCTGTAGTCTTTGTACGAATGGTATCAAACTCTTTAATAATTAATTATTTTTAGAAGTTGCTTCTCTCTGCGGGCCCCTAACCATTGTTTTACAGGAACTTTAGCTTGCAGATTAATACCACTTTTTTTGTCCCAAGCCAGAGGAGAGCATTTTAAATCAGAGTAATAGTGAGGGTGGACAATGAGGTACATAAATTGTGAAATTCCTTTTCACATCTGCACTGCATGAGTGTTCATATAAATCTAATGATGATTTTGAATATAACCTAGCTTCAGCTGTTAAGCAGTGGACTAAACTCCAAAGTTTTAATGAATTTGCTGAGATAGTCTTTTTAGTTTTAAACCCATGGGTGAAAAAACCCACGAGACACTACCAATTCCTTTACAGAACATGAACGGTCTTTATTGGACTTGGGAATTAAGAGTTTGATAACGTATGTCTTGGGAAGCAGCATAGCTTTTCTTTCAGAGAGAGCAGTACAAATCCCTTGTTGTCATATTCAGCAGATGGCAGCATGCATGTTAACTGGCTGGGTATCTGCTCACATCTTTTAGCTGCCATGCCATACTGATGAGCAAAGTAATTAATTGCGAGTGTCTTTAAGGTCAATCACAATGGAAGCTTTCAGTGTGTTAATATAAAATATCATGTTTACCCTGAGGGTGCACTGTCACAGCAGGTAGAAATTAATTGTGGAATTAGATAATTTTCTTCCTAGAATAAAATCATGTTGAAAGAAAGAAAATGTATAAAACCAGTAGCGTACAATTCAGAAGCCCAGTGTTTCAAATGTTAAAACACAAATCTGACATTTCCACAAATGCATATCTGAGTGGCACCAGGATCAGGGCCTGGGATTAGGCCATGAAAGGTCATGCGAAAAGGAAGAAAACAAAAAGAAAAAGAAAGAAATAAAGAAAGAAAAGGCATGACCAAGCAAATGTTTGTCATTATTTAATGGCAATACTCACGTCACTTGAATTTGGCTAATTCTGTTTTATAACAGCAGATCAGGTGTGGAGTAAATGACATCTTATCAAACTCTGAATATAAATAATGAAGGCATATGAGAACTATATAAAACAAATTGCTCCATTAGGTAGAAAAAACCCCCTTGATTTTTCCAATCTACATGGTGTTTTTCATTGTAGTCTTCTTGTCAGACTACAGAAACAGGAATAATGGGATGTTTAAGACAAAAACCTAAAATGCTGTCTGAATTTTTCAGCTATGCTGAATTTTGTCCAGGGGCTCTTAAGGTGAACTCTTCTGTGTGAAGAATGCTATAGACTTTGCCTATTGCTGAATGTTGTAAATATTCCTTTTTAGCTGTTCGAGAAACATTTCTTCTATTTGTGTATTTGTAGAAACTGAATTTTAAGGCCTTCTGATGGTATTTGTGTAGATATGACGAGAAATTGGTGTCTCACTATCTCCCATTTATTTAAGAAAGTGAAATATTGGAATCATTTAACGTAAAGGGATCATTGTATTGTGACCCAAAAAAAATCAATCACACAGGCTACTACTATTGATTTATGAGTGTATATTGCTGGTTTGTACCAAGTCCTGTATACCTAACAAGAAATCTTACAACTAAAATTTGTTCAGAAAACGGTGAAAATTTCCCAATGAGTAGATATTTTTATCTAGTTACAGATAATTGGCAGTAAAGGAACATGTTATTTTTGCTCACTGATTTAATGAAAAAATTATTCATTACAATTTAAGTTCTCTCTGAAGCAGTGTAAGCTCCTGAAGAGATTTGTATGCATAGTTATAATCATAGATAAAGTTGGTAGGAACATCAGCCAGTGAAATTAATAAGAATTTTGCCTGTCTGTATTTGCATCACTATGAAGTAGTTGCATTTATTACAATTCAGATGAAATATGTTTGTAGATCTTTGTAAAAAGAGGATGTTAATTTGACTAGCTTTGTTGGGTTTTTTTTCTCCCCAACACTTAGAACTAAGTTCTGAACTAACCATTTTTCATTGCAGATTTTTGTGTTAATTATGGATGCAGAATTCTGAAGCTTTTTTGATGCCTTATTAAAATTTTTATATGGAGATATAGGGATATACATAACCTTCAGCTAGGTTTCCAGTAGAACTCAAAAGAAATCACATCATATTTCCATCCTGTGTTTCATATTATGGAGGCTCCCCTTCTACACTCATACTTGGAAAATTTAATTCCTATAATATGGGACATAATGGGTTTATTTCCCAACTAACTGATTTCTGCAGTTAATATGGAGTGTGAGTCAGGTGGATCTTCTGTAAAAGTCAAGAACAAATTATTATAACATATTTGACAGGATTTAGGGAATACAATGCATAAATCCGTGTTCCTGTCTTAGTTCAAGTGTATTAATTTCTCAACTGATTAAAGGGGGCTGGAGAGAAAGAAAAGCTTTATTCACATAATAACATCTATTTTTCTTTTGTTTGCATTTAAAGGCAAATATTTTCTTTCTCATGTTTGACCTTGTTACAAAATAAATACCCATATAAAACCACAGCTCAGAATATTAATGTAACATTGAAAGAATGAGATGAAGGAAGAAAAATAATCACCTTTAATCTAGGAAGTCTTTAAAGTTTTTTACAGACAGGCAATGACCATTAGTTTTGACTAATTCATTCAGCCAAGAAAACCAACAGTTTGGACCGCTGCAAGCTTTCAGTTTGATTCCTTTATAGCTGTCACTCTGCTGTGCTGAGATGCCTGCAATCAAATTAGAAGTTATTGGCACTGTCTAGGACACTACTGAATAGTTTACATATAAATTCATTGCAGTGGAAATTCTGTTTGCCTTGTCAAAATGGTCAAAACTGTTCAAATTATTGTAGTCAGTTTTTGTGTGTAGACTTTCATACTTTAATGAATACATGCAGTTAAGCATAGTATGAAAAAGAAGGAAAAATTCTGAGTGAGCAGAACTGCAAGGTGAACCAGGAAGAGAATGATAACAGCTTGTAAATTTTAATGACTTCTAAATTCTCTATGTGAATTAGTTATTTGGAAAGTTACTGAAGCCCTTACTGCCTTAATAAAATATTTTCTATGGGCATCTGTTGGTTTAATTTAATAACTGGATGCTAGAAATCACAAAGAAGGCACACAATGGCTCCAGAGAAACTTCTGACAGAGGCTGAGGCCTCATCATCAAACCCCTGAATCACTGAGTTGGGAAGATGCTGTTTCCTTCTGCCTAGGCGTAGGATTTCTTTGCTAAGGTATGAGGCTTAAATTCTAAAGAACATTAAATACTTGAAAATAATTGTCCAGAAGAGGAAAAATAACGTCATGCTTTTTGGAGGACTGTTTGAACAGTAACAGACTGGTGATGTTAGAAAGTGTTTGGGTTGACTAGCTCAGAGGTTTTTTTTGATGCTGTTTCCTACAGGAGAAAAAAGCAAACACTGTTTTTTCTGTCCGTCTTCCCCTTATATTTTTGAAATGAAATGTTGGCTAATTTAATCCAAATTTAAGAGAGGGATAGTTGGGATAGTTGTGTCAAGGAAATTATTTTAATATTAGAATTTGGGGGAAAAGTATTAGTGGTGGTACGGGGGAGAAACCTGTATGAGCACTGCTTGCAGAGAGTTCTTATGTTTTACTGTTCTGTTTGCTGGCAAGGTGATCAGCATATCTTTACTTCTGAACCAGTCGTGGGCCAAAGGGACCTCTTATGCATTTGATATTGAGAAGTCCTTGAACAAGGCAAGCACATTTTGAATGAGAAGTATTGCTAATCTTTTATTATGAATCTTCAGTTGGAGTCAATGACATTGGTTTGATAGTTTCTTGTTAGATAATCCAGTTTCTGTATACAAATGCTTAGAAAAAGAATATCTGGAATATGTCAGTTTTCAGAATGATCAATACCTGTCTGTCTGTATACTAGAATATATATATATAAATATATATTAGAATAGTACTAAATGGTGTTATCTTATACACCTATAACTACCACTCATATTCAAACATGTTTGAGTTATGTTCTAGATAGAGGAGTACAATTACACTTGAAAGAGCAGGCTCCCTGGGCTGGCATGAGGCCATTGCTACTGACATTTCCTTACTTGTTAGATTCTGTAGGAACATGGTTAGCTATGTTCTAAAATATAATTTCCCAATTAGTTGCCTTCACTTATTAAATTAAAGGCATTCTGAATATTTTGATTGTTCAAAAACACTGAACTAGAGGAAACTAGATTTTATTATTCATTTTAAATTGAGAAAATGTGTTGCCTAACTAGATTTAGCAAATTAATTCTATGAATTATATTGATCTAAGAATTAAAAACTACCATTTTCAATCAAAGCTCTATAGAAATCTTGCTAAAAGATTTTTAATGGTCTCCCTTTTTCCAAAGTATTAAATTATGGCTTTTAGAAACATGCTAAGGATTTTAATTCAGCTTGGGTCTCCCATTCTGTGAGACTGACTGAAACAAGATCAAAGCAAGATCAAAGGCATTCATAAAAATAAACCCAAATACAAACAGTAGGTCCTTTCTCAAGAAGCTTTGCATAACACAACAAAGATGTTGTTTGTAAAGATGTCACATCTCTCCAGGCTAGTAAAGGAAGATATTAGAAGTACTTAAATAAAATTCTGCTATTTGTATTTCAGAACTTCAGCTGTAGTCTTCAGATGGGTTGGTTGAAAAGTTGAATGGGAAACTGTTTAGGTTAACTTATTTTTATATGTACAGAACTAATGTACACAGAGGGTAGAGTAACTGAAATAGTATTCCTGGGTTTTGTAAACAGTTTTCATTATTTGTGATTAAAAATGGTGTTTTTTGGTGTCTAAGAGAACACAAAGTTGAAGAAAATCTTTTTGATTAGTCTTGGTATTTTCTGGCCTCATCAGTTACAGATTTTTTAAAAAAGCTTGGAGTCATATCTTAAACAATGTTTATGGAGTGCAGATATTTATTATACACATAGCAGTAGAAAGCAAATGAGGGTAACAGGAGGGGAAGGGCTGTGAACAGAGGTAAAAAAGAGGGAAATGGCTGAAACAAAAATATTGAGAGACAAGCAAAATAGAAACTGAAAAAAATCCAGAAAAATTATCTATTTTTTTCTTAATTTCTGATTGCCTACTTAGGCTAAAAAGCCCCAACCTTAAGCACATGCAAAAACATGTACTTTACTGAATTTGTATTGAGTTATGTTATAAAGTTTGAGTTTCAACTAACTAAAACTGAAAATGCAAAAAAATTCCCATGTAATTGCATTTGTAATGTTTCTAATCAACTCTTAATCAGCAAGGACTTTTGATACAACCCTGTGTCATAGACACACTTCTTTTTACAGATGCAGCATTCCATACTTACAGAGGGTGAGCTGACTTGAAATTGAGGAACCTTTTGAAATTTACTCATCATTAATTTGCAATATGCCATTCCCAACAGTCTTGGTTTGCTTGGATGCTGACATTTAAGTCACTGTCAGTCAGTGTAAATGACATATATGACATGCATACATGGCTAAGAAAGCTGTTTCTATTGTGTAACACAGAACCATAGAAATGTTTAATGTCATTTAACTTACACGCAGAAGAAAACAACCCCTTAGGATATGGTGGTTGTTTTTTCTTTTTTTTTTTTTTTTTGCTTGTGTGAGGTACAGTGATCTTAAAATGTAGTTCAATTGCTCAGAGGATGAAATATCCCTTATACTGGAAAATACTTGTGTTTATGTTTTTGTTGTCCTTTTTATATCTCAACATCTGAGTCATAGCCAGAATTGAAGGAAGACTCTGTTCTCAAAAGCTGTTTGAGAAGAGCTCTTGAAGAGTGCACACCTGCTGCCTTGCTTTCACAAAACAGCATCAGGAACATGTGTGAGCTAAATCTCAGGTGTAACAAAGAATGAGTACAGCTAGCTGGAATTTACCCATGTCTACGTGGACAATGCAAAGTTTACTCAGTTCTTACTTTTTACCTGTGGTGCCAAACTCAATGATTTTATCTCTCCATTTTTAATTGTGTTTTAAAAACTAGTGCAGTTTGGTCTTCTGGTTTCTCTACTAGGCTTGGACCAGGAACTATCAAGTAAATACTGGAAATATTGAGACTAAGTATAACTTTTATTGCCAGTTCAAAACAGTGGAGTGCACAGATCCTGGGTATCATTTTTGTTTCTTCTATAAATTTCAGAGGTGTAACTACTGGAAAAATGTTAATTTCCTATGAGCCCTGTGATAAGCTACCCACATTGTGCCCAGTCACAATTTATATGTGGGTGAGGTCAGGCACAATTTAGTTGATGTAGCAGGTGTGCTCTCTGGAGTATTATGCTGATTTTATACGTTGGTGTTGGTGTGGCACTCCATATTACAGTGGTCTAGATCATTGCAAATTAAATGAGAGATTAGATGAAAGCTCCTTGTTTGTATTTGCTCTACTCTCTAAGTGTGGCATATGGTCTTGTACAGACTAGGAGTTATTTCTGTGCCAGATTAAATACTCAAAATGTCAACAGCACATGAAAATTAAGCAAAAAGAAGCATCACAGGAAAAATGGAAAGCACAAAAGATATCCATAAGTGTAAGCATATAGCATTAGGGTCTTTGTGTTAACAAACATGTTAAAATCCATATAATTTTTCACTCTTGTAGAAATTTAATGGCCCCAGGGCATTAGCTCATTAATCACTTGCAGCTCTGAAGAAGTTCATATTTCTTACCTGTTCCAAATGCTTTGTGTATGAATCAATAAAAGAATGGGCTAGTATGGGATCTGCTAAGGCCTATGAATTCCTGTGGGGAAAAATGGGTCAGGAGAAGGGGTGAGAGAATTTCATGTCATTTGGTTGTACTAGACCCAAGTGTAGACCCTCTCTATCCTTGCCCTCTGTATTCTTGTTGGTGGAAGCCAGATGTCCTTTGGAAGATGTCTTCTCTTGCTTGGGATCCCTTCTGAGGGGCTCTCCCAGTTTCAGACATTTAGTATGTGCCTGTATGAAGAGTACTATAATTGACGTTGATGTAAGGAGGAGATAAGGAAGGTTTTCTCTGAGTGGACAGTATTTGGTAGTGTGAGGCATCTGAATAACACTGATGGTAAGTTCAGTAAGTTTCTGCACACAAGATGGACTATCTACAAATCCTGTGCACTCTCTGGCGTGAGCTCTGTCCCACACTAAGAGCACAGCTTCCACCCTTCCATGTGTCTGGGTTTTTTGTCAGCTTCAAGTGTGTTAGTCTCTCTGGGGAATGGGAAGCTTTTCCTCTCAGGTTAGTGCAGGTGGGAAGCTTCACACCAACCAAAGCACTTATCTATTGATAAGATAGTTCAGAATGGCACTTCATCAGGTAATGGATTGCTGGCACAGTTTGGTCAGAAGGGAACTGGAACCTTAATAAGCCAGTAGAGCACAATGACAATCAACAAGGTGCTGAGGAGGATTAAAACACTGAGGGAGGAATTGGGTAAAAAGCTTCAAGAAAAAGCTGTGCAGCCTCAACGGTGGTAGAGGAACTGATGACAATTCTCTCATCAAGAGAAACAATCAGGTAATATACTGTGATCTGTGGTGTTTGAGGCAGTGTTGAACTAATGTTTTTGCTTAGGTAAACCATCTCTTGCATGATGTCTTTCCTTCCTGATTTCTGTTTAACAACTCCAGCTACCTTTTCTATAAAACAGTGTTCATTGAAGACTAAAATAGTTCAGCTGTGAAAATAGTCATGGAATTCATTTTGATATTTGAAGTTTGGAGGAATAATTCTGAAGCTCCATCAAACATTTCAGACTCGGAAGTACCACAGCCAAGATATATACCAAGTTGTGGTAGAAACTGTGGCTTCATAATTTAACAACAGCAGTTTTATCTTTATTGTTCCTTATATGTAGATGTGAATATATATGAAAATGGGAGTTCAAACCTGGGAAGTTATTTCCCCTAAACCTCAAAATTGCAAGCAATTATTTAGGACTCCAAGTGGATGTGATAATGTGTAAGTTAATCCATAGACCTTCAGTTTGTGTCTTTTTCAGTGAAGACTTGTGCTGAAGACACGTGGTTCAGATCACCAGTAGAATGTAGTGGACAAACTACATACACATTCAGTCACTGAGCTGAGACATCCAGGATTTGGCATTATGTATGACAATATCTTATCAACCTTCTAATGCTCCACTATGCATATTAGTTTTTTAAGACTAGGCAAAAAAATCATCATTTACGTTGTAATTAGTCTTCCTGATGCCTAACGGATCAAACATTTCCATTTCTCCTAAGTATGTGCAGTACACTAAATCTCAGTCTTACAGCTAAGAAAAGTTGACAATTGTAATGAAAAAACTGAAAACATTGGCATATGTAAATCTAATGAGAAGTGTTTTATTACATTGAAAAAAATTCTAAAACCCAGTTAAAAATTAAAGCAGAAATACACTAAAATGGGATGCAAAAATATTTCCTGTCTGCATACAGCAAAGTGGCTGTCAACTGAAAAAAATATATATATTTACTCAATAATTTCATTATTGATTCTTTAATTTCATTTGTATGTGTAAAATTTCATTGAAAATTCTTACAAATCAACTCAGAATCAAGACTTCATTGTTTGGATGAACATAAAAATGCTTACCTAGTATTCTCATCAGTTTGATAGTAACTCTCCAGAGGTGCAAGCAGACTAAGAATCCTGGTCAATGCCTAATTACTGTACACTTGAAATGATTGTGAAGGCTTGGAGAGAGTGGGAAAGAAAACAATTCATTGTTGTGTGAAAGCAATAACCTGAAAATGAGATAGGCCCGGTTTTGTGTTTATTGATGGCTCATCTTAACAGCTCCATAACCACAAAGGAAATAGCCTTCTTTTAAGGCACTATAGAGAAAGTACTATCTGAAGAGGGCTTATTGCTTCCTATCCTTCATGAAAAGATGTGGCTTTTAATGAAATATGCATAAAAGTCATTTTAGATATGTGACCTACATAATCACACTCATCCTGAGAGGCCAGGGTAGAAAATTTTTCTATTCAGAATAATTAAACTCTCCCATTGTATTATTCCTCATTAATTCAATATTCTTCTAAAAAATAAAGCTCCCACAACAGTTTTAGTAATCAGCTTTTCAGATTTATGAGCTATTTTTATGCTAGTATTGTTCTGTGAGACAAGGCTGCTTGATCAATTGCCAGGTAACTGTTTCAGTCTTTTCCCAACACCCTGCTAATCTAGCACATTAAATTATTTTTAATTGAGTAACTTCATTATTCAAAAAATCCCCTTTGTCATGATTCTGTAAACATTAACAGTATCTTATACAAACAATTATCTAAATATATTCACATTGCTTCCTTCATCCCCATATCTCTCTTGTGCAGAAAAAAAAGTTCCCAAGCAAAGAAGGAACATACTGGTAAAATTAAAGAAGCTTATTATCATTGAAATTATTCCCCAAAGTACAAGACCAGTTTTAATCAGAGGTCCAAATGTAAGACAGCTCTAACAAAAATTTTTGAGGGGTGCTTTCGGTATAGTTTTATGTATAAAAAACCAGTTATTCTGTTTGTCTGCAGGGAAAGGTTCTATCTCAAGCCTTTGTGAGTACGCATACAATGAGAATATAAAAATTAAGGCTTAAGTGGAAGTGATTCTGGTAGTGTATTTTCAGGTTGAAATAAGGAAGTGTTTACAGGGACAGTTTGCTTTAAAGCAGGATGTTTTATGTTGCCCAAAATGATGGAATCATTGAAATTAATGTTCATGCATTCTTTGTTGCATAGTTACAAGGTACCAGCTCCCTCCTTTTCAGCTGAGGAGTGGCTTTTTGAGTTCAAGTGCTCTTCCTGAAACACTTTGTTATTCCAGCAACAGTCACAACAATGCCACTCGTAAAAAAACACCCAAAAGGAAATGAAAGTTGTGCCTGAAATGATCAAGAGGGACTGAGGGGGAAGATGGTGTAGCTGCCTTTTCTACAGCATCTTCTTCTTGTAATGACTCAGAAATGCTTGATGTTCATGACAGAAGAAGAAATCTTTGCTCTCTGTAGTGAAAACTTTATATTTTATGAGTTCTTGTAAGAATCCTTCATATAACAGTATTCTTATTTTTACCAAGGGTGAGAAAAATGTATTTACATCATTCGACATATATATTCAAAGTAGGTTCCCTTGATCAAAACTTAGGCCTCCAGTATCTTGCAGTAGATTAAACAATGTAGCTATAAAAGATATATGAGCTGCCATTATAGTTGATTTTTAGCTCTACGTGCTGCTGAGGGTCCATCATTATTCTGTTAATTTTTCACCTAACAGCAGCACACATAGTAGACCTCATAGCACTGCTTTCTGTTCATGACCAATGCTCAAGGCAATTAAGACAGAAGGAGTTCTACCCAGACTTCAAGCAGACCAGTTGTACAGTAGCTGATGGGTCAAATAAACCCCTCTCTTGACGGAAAGAGAAACCTGCACAGGACTTCAGTGGATGTGGTGTAACATCACTTTAAGGAATCCCAGACATCTGCATGGATGGTTTAGAGCCTCTGTAGTGAGTAATCAGAAGTTGACGTGTATTAAAGGCAAACTTGTGGAAATCAGCATAAAAAATAACAATCTGTGCTGATGTGATTGTTTTTGTATAGTCCTTTGTGGGAGTCTTTTTAGATTGGACAGAAATATACGTGAAATTTGGAGGCTGGACTGCTAAACCATGTACCTTAAATGTATAAAATCAGGCTGTGCAATTTTTCTCCCCTCCATTGACCAAATACACCACTACATGCTGAGATATCATATGAATTAATGTCTATTTCTGCTAGTAGTGTTAAGTACACTTTTACTTTTCGTTGATGAATTTTCATAAGAAAATGCATCCAGTTTACAATCCAAGTAATTCCTGATTAGAGGCTTGATCTCCGGTCAAATATTCAGTTGTTTTGAATTGATCTTGTAAAGGAAATTCAGTTAGCAGTAAATGGTTGCTAAGCTGAATGCAGTAAGGTTTTTATTAACAAAGTAAGATGTGTTGTTTTGTGTAGGTTTTTTACCATTTTCAGTTTTATGGTTTAAAACTTACTCATATATTCTATCTTTTAATGTTGAAGCTTTTATCCTGAAGAGCCATGCTGCATTGTCTCTAGCTAAGCTCTCTGCCTAATGTCTGCAAGTGCATATTAAGGTGTTGAAAGAGCTTTTTTTGTTTGTTGATTAGAATGACCAGGATTATACTTAAGAGGTCACCTGAAAGCTGCTGAGGAGCAAACAGCAGCCTGTACCTTGATTTAAGATATGAGCGAGTGCCACAACCCATGTACTCTGCAAGTATTATGTTGCAAAATCTGAGTGCTGTAGAGTTCTTTAGCTTGGTTGCCATGGGGTAATTCAAGTTACAACCCACCCATCATGACAACTGCTGATCTGACTGAGATTAATAGCTGTTAATCTGTGGTAGCTATTAATACTGTGGTACTGCTACTACTGCTGCTACTAATGCTACTATAAACTATCCTCCTGCTATTGACTACTGATCATGCAGTTGTTTCTAAAATTCTACCTGCTAACGGAACTTACCCTGCTTCCATTTACTTTTGTCATTGGTATTTGGCATTTCTGATGCAATGTGTGGTAGAGTCTTTAAGGCGTCTTTAATGGAAAAAGCGAATGCCTTATCAATAGATGTATGCTCAGCTTTTTTCCCTTCTCAATTCTGCCTTTGTGCAGACTTTTACCACTTTCTTCAAAAAATATGTTTGCATAGAGTTGCGTGTAGAGGTTGATGATGGTAGAAAATTTCTCAAATTGTTGAAATTGCCTTAATATCTTTATGTGATGAATGTGTGGTAAGTTGGTTTATTTTCAGTTTGTTTTGTTTAAAGTGACTTGTAGTATGAAATACATAGTCCTTTGCATATTTTTTTTCTACAGGCAGTTCATTGATGCAAAACAAGTTCTGTTTTTCTAACTGGATATCTAACCCCACTCGTTTATAACAGTTAAAGACATGAAAAACAGCAAGGGATTTGATTCATTCCCTCTTACGACCCATTCAGAAAAGTATAATGAATGAGATTTTTATTCCTACAGTTTAATAGATTAGAAAAAGAGTCTCAGTCCCGCCAAAAATATGGTGTCATGTATGGTAATGTGCCTGACTGTCTTTTCCAGGAAAGTTTGTGTTTCTTGTGATTCAGTAGTCTGAGTCATCGTTTCTGTTATCAGTCTATCCTTGAATGCAGGCTATTCCTATTTATACTGCAGTGTGTGAATCCTGTCAGTCATCCCTGCATTCTCAGTTCATGCCCCTGCTGTATCTCCCTGCCTTATGCTTTTTGTCCAGCTATTTCCCAGTTTCTCTCTCTGGCAGTTTCCAGTCACAGTGACTGACTGTGCTGTCCATGCTTCAGTGTCTTCCTTCTCATTTGGCCTCTGATATACCAGGCTTCTAGATGACAATACACAGTTGTCTCTGAACTGGAAAAATCATTGGATAAATACTAAGAAAATAACTAAAATTGTTCTTTTTTGTTAAATCCTTCCTGTTCCTGTGGGTTTTTTTTGTTTTGTTTTGTTTTGTTTTGTTTTAGTTCTATGTTTTTTATGATTTTGCTGTGCACTTAATTCTATGTTGGTAATCAGTTTTTTATTTGCAGCATCTATATTTACATTTACGTTATGCATATATATCTACATTATATCTTTGCATATACGTCTATAAATTAGATATCGACTACTGATCATCACAACTGGGATTTTCTTGGAAGAAAATAGTTTCAAATTCCTGCCTTTCTCCCATCATAATTTACAGTTACTAAAATCATTTTTGTATTTTGAAAGGAAGAAATCAAATTATTGGTGTAACATGAACAAAACAACAGAAGATGGATGGAATAAAATCATGCATGACTGTTTTTAGTGTATTCAGTCATTTCTTTGTACTTGAGAGGAAGCCAAAGCTAGAAGGTTTTTCAAAGGGAGTGTCAATTCCAGTGCTCACTGTTGTGTACGTAGGCACAGTCTGAGGACCGGTTTGGAAAACTCAAAGGATACCTAACACTGCAGTAGCTAAACTAGCTGCCTATCAGATCTCCAGTACTGTGGTAAGGATTAAATGTTGTAACTGTAGTGTGCCACATGAAGAAAATGTGGATACAAAATGAGCCTTGTACATATCTCAAAATTCAGTAAATTAATTAAAAAGCTGGGAGAGGTATTCATGCTTCATTGTGTATAGGATGATAAGGGGAAATTGCTGATCTGATATGGAGAGGAAACCCAAATACATTTGACTCTGAAGTTGGCCAATAGCATGCAAATGAAGGTCCTGAGGGATATTAATGAGAGCAGGAACAAGGGACCCTGGTTTTGCCTCCCTGGAGAGGTAGTGCCAATACTCTGTAGCTCCTTGTTGTAATTTTTACATTTTCTAGAAAATAGGAGTGTTGTGCTAACATTAATCCAAGCCTTTCAAATTTTATGCTTTACTGAAAGAGAGTTGGAATTCATAGAAAGTAGATATTGTGAAGAAGATGAAAGGGTAAGTATAGGTTTGACCTTGTATTTAAAAGTCCAGAATGATTGCTATTAGTTAGTTCTTAGGCTCTTGAATCTTTTTGCTTGATGAAGCAATTTTATTCCTTCCCTTGTGTGCCTTTTTGAAGAACATAGGGTAGGGTTTTATGTACATCAAGGCTATAGTTTGTTTTACAATATTGATTTATTGTTAATTGGAACCAACTCTGAATACAGATATTTCCATATACTCTGCTGTTACCATTATAAAATGATGAAAAACTAGATTATGGGGAAGCACACGGTTGGGCTGGCCTTTTCAGGGACCAGAAGCCATGGACTACATTCTCATATTCATGTTTTCACAGACACTTCACTTGGTGCACATAAATCTTCCTGCTCCTTGTAGTAGAGGAGCAAAACTTGCCTAGTCTTATGTGGTTTTGAAGGTACTGGAAACATTTTAGTCCATTTGGCACTGAGCATTATGTTTTATACAGCTGAATTTTATTATCCAGCTGAATTTTATTCTTTCTAAGGATTTTAAAGAAAGGTTTTCAAGTAATAGGTCTGGTTTTGCCTGTCTTTGAGCATTGTTTTTGATATCTCTTTCATCCTGGAAGTCTACCACACCATTTGGAAGCTGATCACAAGGCTCAAAGTGATATGTCTGCCTGTATTTAAATTCAACAGCTATCAGCTGAAATTATTGTGCTTAAAAGTTTATTTATTATAACATGAAGACATTCTTTTCCTTTTCTCTCCCTTGTCTCCTTGTCTCCTGCCTCCTTTCTGCTTTCATTAACAAAGATTGTAAGGCTTTGTTACTCAAAGGCAGATTTACATTTCTTCTTTTTCCAGTCTAAATACATTCCATTTGCTTATGAAGTTAATTTTAGCCAAGAATGTTCCCTTCCAATTATGTTTTTTATACATTTGTAGTAGTGTAATAGTGGTTTTCTTCAACCATCACAGAAGCTTTATGAAGCTTTAGTATTGTATTTATCCTCATGTATTTATGGATGAAATAACATGAATTTCAAGCTACCTCTTCCATTTGTAAAACATAATTTCTCACTGTAAGAGTTTGTTCCTTTTTCTCTGTGCACAGGCTTTAAAAAGCTTATGAAGTACAACTTATAGATAAAGTTCACTCTCTTGCATTGGAACTATGGATGTCCCCAATGCAGGTTAACTGTAGCAGGACAAAAGTAGTTTCAACACCAAAGGGGATAAAGCTACACTAAAAGATCAGTGAAGCTGGTAGTTGGCTGTTGAGGACAATTGTTGAGTGTTTGGGGGTTTTAGGTTAGGATTCTGTGTCTGCTTCCCCTAGACACTATTATTTAGTTTGTTTCTTGAGTTTTGTTTGATGAGTCTAGGACCATATGAGTGTTTGATGATAACATCAGTGAAGAAGGAGGAAAAGTCTCCAGACCACAGTTTTCTGGAGTGAAGGCTGAGGAAACCACTAGGCTCAGAGTATGACAATGGCCAGATTATGCCCTCTTAAATGTTTTTGTAATTCTGAAGACTTTGACTTCTGGCTTCCTGAAGTTCTTAACTTGCTTGACAATCTGGCAGTAATTCAATTGTCCTGCTAGGTATGAAGTAATTTAACATAAACCAGATGAAGATTATTAAGAATCTAAAACTTTATGCCTTAGAAGGTGGTAATTTACCTGTCTACTACCTGCATGTTCTAGCATTAGCTATAATGGAGTATTGAAGGTATACCTGGTAAGAATTTTAATTTAAAATGGCCATGTAACTTCACATTTTGGATAACAAAAGATTGCAGCAGCTGAGAACAGAAAACTGCTTTTTTAGATACATATGTCACAATGAATATTTAACATACCTCGTCAATCTAAATGTAAGTACATTTTGTTGTGTATTTCATTTCTTCTTCCTTTCTCTGATTTTCACCTAGATGTTTCTATTTCAAACAGGCACAACTAAGAAATTAGTAATGCCTGAATGTTATCTTGGCTCAGTCTAAAAACAGTGCCAAAAGGTAATCAAATCTTAATGTAGGTCAACATCATCCCATGAGTCAGCACTGACATAGAGCACTAGATACTTTTATGAGTTCAAGGTCAGTATCAATTTCTTCCTATTAATATTATTTTTAATATTCAGTGAGGCACAGGTTTTGCTCCTTGTATTTGAAGCAAGATTTGTCTTTTGATACTACATGCAGACAGAGAGCATTCTGAGCTAGAGTATTTTTTCAGTTATATATGTGTTTAACCATTTCAAAGCTGAATAAAATCACTTTATAGTATAGCTTAGATAGATATTTTTAAATAATCTTCATAATTGTTATTTTCTCAGAGAGAATTTGAGAAGTACAAAACAATAAAATGTCTCACAAAATAGCAAAGCAGTCCAGGAGTGCATGCATTTATTGGTGTGTTCCTTATAAATCTGTCACACTCTAAGTGATGATTCCCCATATTGAACTCACAAAACAATTTTAATGCATTACTGTATTAAGGAATTATCTAATTCTACATTTTAAAACACACCTTGAACAAATTTTAATTTATAATTAGTAAAACAAAAAAGCCAGCTCTCTTAAATGAATCAGAAGGCTTGCATTCTTAACTCTCAACTATTAAAACCCAAATACTGGAAACACCTGGAACATCAAACATAAAGGTTTGTGAGGAATTACTTTTTGAGTCAATTTCCTGTGATTTCTTTGTGTAGAAAAAAACACAGGCCATTTGGTATTTTTAGATTATTGTGGTTGAACATTCTGACTGAACATGAACATGCCATTAAATAGCAGATGTCAAAGTAAACAAATTCCAGAATGCTGAGAGAGATGTTTAAAAGTGGTTAAATTGTCATCATCCTTTTCTATTTCCTATCGAAATACAGAATGTGGAGCAGAGGCACATAAAACCACTTGAAAAGACAGCTTGTCATACTTCTGGATGTATTTGGGAAAATAACACATTTCACTGAAATGCCATGGAAGATTAACAAATTAATTATGTATAAGTTGACCTCTTATATCCTTGGGCTCTCACTGCTATCTCATTTTCTCTCAATGCCACTCTGATACAAATTTAATTGGAAACACAGTTCCTTATGCCAGTTTGACTTTGGATTTTGTTGTTTTATTGCTGATGCCTTACATGGGGAGGATCACCTCTAAAAGCAGGAAACATGCATTTTAAGAGGAAACTCTTTAATAGTGTTTCCTCTGCTTCAAATAAGAAACCTAATTCTAAGAAATATGGAATGCAGAAACTGCTGAACTCCATATTGGCATTAGGATTAAACAGAATTTCTTTGGAAATTCCTCAAAAATAAGGCAACAGCATTCTGTAAACAGCATTGATTAAGGACATTACATGCAAGAGACCTTTTAGACAAGAGCAGATTCAACAAATACACATAATCTGCTCAACTAGTCCACTACACACCTCCAGCTTTTATGCATGTTTTCCTCTAGTGTTTTAGGGACCATTTAAAAATGAATCAAGTGATGTAACAAGAGAAAAGCATCAGTAAGCAAAGCTCTCCATTTTCACCCCTGACATTCTCTCTTGCCTTAGCTTTTTATTAATTTATTTTATTCATTTATTCTCTCTGCTTCTAATGACTTGCTATTCATAACATTGTCATTAAAATATCATTTGCACAGAAGCATAAACAGTGTCAAGAACAGGCTGCACAAGAAACAGCATAAACAATAGCAGAAACTTTTTGAAACCATATGTCCTTGAACTCTTTACTGCTTATGTGTTCTTCCTTCATGCTACTGGAGGTGTCCCAAGGCCACATTTGTCAGAACAATGTGGGAAGCCACAAGCAGCTGCAGACAGGAGCACGAAGTGAGCCTGTTCCTTCTCTTTCCTAGCACTGTACCACTTTGAGTGAGTGCTGTAGGAAGGAACACGTCTGTTGTACAATGAAGGAATGTACCCATGAATTGGATAGAGGTGATTTGAGGTCATAGTGGGCATGGGCAATAATTGCTATTTTTTCCAGAGATTTGCAGCGTGTACTGGTGATGTACCACAGGCCAAGTCTGGGGTCTAACTTCATTCTCCAGGGAATCCCTTCTATGTTGTCAGTTGCACACACATTCTCCTTTTCCCTTGTGTTAAATTTTCTGTTGGCTTAGAAGTAAAGTTAGCTGGTGTAAGGCAGCAGATATCCTATATCCTGCAGGCTTAACCTGACCTTTAGGGATTAAATTAACATACTTTTATCAGTAATAGTATTTTATCTCTCTTTAAATTCCTTGTACCTGGTCCCACAATATTGATGCTTTTCTGAAACTATTCTGTAAACCATTATGTAACATCTCCACTTTATGGTAAGCCATTAGGCAATAGCTGTGGCGAAAAACAGCCCAGATGCTTGAATATTGTGAATCCAGTGCTTTAGACTCTGTTTTTTGGAGAGAGGTGTGAAGGGAGATAGAGGTGCCCTGGAGCATGCTAGAGAAATGCTGGAGGAGGGAGATAGAGCTGTTTGATGGGGAAGAGGGGTGCTGTACATCACAGCCCCTCTGGGAGTGAACTCTGGGGCTTGCGTGGTGGCTGCTGCTGTGGTGTGGAGGCCTAAAGCAGAAGAGACCCTGCTGCACTCTGTTATGGACTCAGTTGGTGATTATAGTGCCAGCAGAAGATCAGAACTCAGTGTAAACGTCTCTTTCTGACGGGTTGAGACTGCTGTAAAAAAAGTTAGCATTTTCCTTCTAAGTTCTAGAAATGCAGACTTGTAAACTTTGGTGAGATGAAAATTAGTTTCCAAACCTTCAGCTTCAGTATTTTCACAGTTTATTTTGCAGCAATGTTTTTCTTATCTGCTCAGCTGCAAGTGAATGTAAGTATGTGCAAGTTAAGGAATGAGAGATTGAAAGGTTTCAGCAATGAGAGTATTTAGAATCTGATAAATCAGGCCACTTTGGAACTTCAAAGAGAACTGTACTAGAGTGACATTTAGTAACAAGACATATTGCCAGTGCCTCATTTGTAAAATTTATTAATAACTGTCAGCACTTCAGAGCAGTCAAATCTTATTAACAAGCTTATCCTAAATTAATGGTGGTGCCACAGAGCTGTACAGTTAGTGCTGATGGATGTGGTTGTAGTCACTGAGACTGAGATATCAGGCTATAGAGCCCTTTGCTAAGAGATGGAAGCATAGTGGGTAAAGCCAACCTTCCCTATTTTTAACTACAACTGTAGGTGTTTCTACATTCCTTGCCCATTTTGTTGTTATGTCTTATCTTCATTACAAAATGGTTATGTGTGATGACAGTGTATGTTTGTGTTTAGAATAGCCTGTATTCAAGAGAAGCAAATATTAATTATAATCTACCCAATATATTTCTACTTTATGTGTTAAGCAGGCGTCTGCTCTTGCTACAGCAGTGTAGCATCTTTCTCTTCATTTATTTTCATAGCAAATCTTGTCTGTGATATTTTCCTGCAGTCTAAGCTTTTGTAATGTAAAATTTTTAAGTACTTGCTTTGAAAAAAATGGTACATACTGAGTTTATGTTAGTGTCTGGAAAGAGCAGAGATTGCCAAAGGATCCTCTCTAATACAGAGGGGAACATGTCATGGTCGGCCTGTGTGGATTTCTTGGGTTCAAGCAGAAAAAGAGCTTCACTCTTGAAGGAAAAATTATTCTAAATTCTAAAATAATAAAATAAATAATATAAAATAAAATAAAATAAAATAAAATAATTCTAAAAATTATTCCTTTCTAGCTTCAAGAAGAGGCTGTTCAGATGAGCTGACTGGGTGGGACAAAAGAGAAAACTCAGGCCTTGAGAATCAGTGGGTGCTGCTTTCTTCTCACTGTAGTTTGAATTCTGGACCTTCTTGTTCACTATGCCAAAAGAATGGAATGACCTTCTTGCCTTTCTCCCTATTTCTTAGCTTTCAAGATCTTGTTAAAGTGTGAAGTGTTTCATTTTTGCACTTTATGGGCTTGTACTACTTAGTGCCTTATACTGCTGAAGTTTTGGACTGTGAGGGCTCTAACTTGGTGATACGTGCCTTTCTAATCATCTAAGATGATTTCACCCATGAGCTGGTCACTTGGTGTCTGAATGCTAATGATTTACAGAGCAAAGAGCTTCATTGCACCTAGATGAATAATTAGAGATACTGCTGTAGTATGGCAAGCAAAAGCCCTGTTGGGATCAATACAAAAAGGGCCTCCCATGAAAAATTGTATGGATACTGAGATGTAAATTTTAGGACCAGGTGCTTATTTAATCTCTGTGTATTTGTAATACAGATGTCTCAAAAGATCACCTCTAACTGAGTAATTTAATACTCTGAAAAAATATTCTGTTGTTTCCTTTCTGCTTTTTTTCATTTTATCTTTCTTGCAGTGCTCTTATTTATTAAATAAAAAATTACTAGCCTTATGGTCATCATTTGTTTTTCTTGTATGTTGGCAAGACTGTAACTGTTGTGACTCTCCTTGGTTTTTTTCACATCTCCTTTTTCTCTTTCAACATCTCCATTTACAAACAAGTAAAAATATTTACATGGAAATATATGGTAAAGATGCTAAAAAGGAAACGAAGTAGGAATTTTTTATTTTAGCTTAGACTTTTTCAGTCTTCTTTAAAACATGGAGTGTCCTGAACTCTGTCACAATTTAAAATGAGATCATTTCATATTCCTTTGCTTGACAATTGCTAAATGAGATCTGGAGCAGGCACAGCTTTGATATCACCTTCAGACACAAATTTTGTGTTTAAGCACAGCAGATACATTTTTAGCTCTTCACCTCAGCACTTCCTATGACTAATCCCTGTAGCATTATCTTTTCTTCCCAGTTTGTAGTTTCCTTACCTGCCCCCATAATTATTGGCCATTTTTCTGTTTCTCAGCTGGACTATCTCATGTTGTTCTTTTTAACACTGTGCTTTGAATAGCAGCTTTCTCTAATGTTTTGGTACTTTTTCTAGTCATTGCGGTTTTGATTTTTAAAATTATGCTTATTTTAGCCAAAAAAACCCAAACCTGAAACCAACCAAAAGCTTAAAAAGACAAATCTAGACAAAATTACAAAGATGCAACAAATTCCCTATTGCTTTACCTAGATGACAAATTCTTCAGTACTACAAATACCATGAAATTACAAAGGAAAATTTGTAATTGTGCTTTCAGTTTCTCTTTCTAATGTCTAATCTAAAGCTGCTCCCCCTCAGTTTAAAGCCAATCCCCTTTGTCCTAGCACTGCATGTCCTTGTAGATGTTTAGAACTTTCTGCTCATCCAAGTAGCATGACCTCAGATAATCCTGCTGTGAGACAGTAAGGGAGCACATCCCTGTGAGCTCATTGCTCACCTGACAGTGAGCTTTATTGCAGGCAAATCTGGCTCAATAATACTGTTGCTTTCCCCAGGCTAATGTGTCAAGGTGTAGAACTGGCTCATTTGGTTGCAAACACAACAGGCATTGTCGTTGTGTTCTGATTGTGAATTTCTGTATTTTCATCTGATTGTATGTTTCTCCAAGTTTGTGCAGTCTTCAAGAGAAAGAGAATTTTAGCAAAAGGTGAAATATGTTAAAGCATGAATGATAAATATTTTTCTTACTCCTTAGGGTTCACTCCTCTTATGAGAGTGGTCTGCTCACTTAAGAACCTTCTAAGATCACAGCTTTGTGCCTTTTAGAGAAATGATAGTAAAGAAGATGAGTTCTTAAATGCCCTAAAACAGCAGGTAATTTAGGGTGATAACCAACACAGTTGCAAGGGCATGAGTTGGCTTATGCTACAGTATTTCTGACAAGTGCATTTCCCACTTGTGTTATATCTAACCATGTTTATAAATGGTTGTGTTGTTTTTTGTTTATTTTAGAGCAGCAGCACTGTCACTGGAATTGATATATTTTAAAATAATTTTTGTAAATGAGCTTCTGTAGTTGCAAATATTAAAATTATATAGAATTGAGGAGGCCAGTCATAGTAAACAGTGCTGCATTTAGTTGCTTTTTATGAAGAATCTTATTTAAGTGAAATACTTACTTAGACTTCTGGTTGGACTAAAGTTTGAATCTTAGAAAAGCAAAGCTGCTTTTGTTATTCTAACTAGATATTTGCCTAACAATTGGAAATCCTAGGCAATTGGTTCCTTTGGTAGAATTTCCTCACCCTGAAACAAGCAAGGTCAGGTCATCCTCTCACCCCTAAGAATTTTCCATGTAAGTCCAAATTGAGATGTGGTGGCAAGTAAAGAAAATCGTGTTCCTTTGTGGCAGAAAGTGAGTCTTGGAAGAAATTGGGAGAGGCAGATTAGAATTCTCTTGAACTTGGGAAGATTATAGAAAATCCTTTGGTGATCCCAGAGAAGAATATGCATAAATCTAAACTGATAGGAAAAGAGTGCTTGAGGTTAGAAGGAGCCTGTCAGGGAGAAGGTCTATAACAATGTGTATTGAACCAATGTAACTGAGCTGACACAGCACACTGCAGGTCAGATATTTTGGGGAGTACTATATTCTACCAAACTCTAGTTTAGCTCCAAATGTCTCCTTCTGTGCATTACAGATTGTTTAGATGACCTCAGATAATTTACAAGTGAATATAACCACTGTGTAATACTCTGCCTCATCTTTTTTCTGTACTGCTGTACTATCAATCCAGTTGTCCTTTCTAACCTGTCTTTATCAGGTTAGCAGATCTTGTCCTGCAGTGATTTCCTTTCCTTCATCTCTTAATTTGCTTAGAGAGTTGAGAGTTCCTTATAAGAGATCTTGTTAGAACCTTGAAATCCTTGTCTGTTCACAGTAAATGAAAAATTGTGTAATAATTGAAATTAAAAGTATGCATAATATATATGCACATATTGTGAACCTCTATTGTTCCCCCAGGAGGAGTACTCACAAGGAAGGTGAAAATAGAAGCATTTTAATAGCTTTTAGTTATGGCCATATGTTTCCAATAGATGTTAGGCTATTTCAAATTTAATGTTTTCAAAATTCAAAAGTCTATGGCACATGTTTACCATCAGGCAGTAGAAATAGATTGTTCCCCAGAGAACTGGCAGCGGCAACCTAAAAATCCTTTGTTCTTGTTCATAGGGTGTGTTATGAAGAAGGGATTGTGGGAGATGATATGAATCATAGTCCATCTCCTCACCATAAAAAAAAAAAATTGCAATTACACTGGGAAAATATTGAGTCAGCTGCATGTTGTGTGAGGTGCTCTGGTTTTGCACTCTGCAGCCAGAGCTATTGACTGCAGCAAATCACTGACCAGTTTAAAGACGTGCAAACCAATGTGAGAGCCTATAATTCATTGCAGTGTCCAAAAAGAGAGCTGACAATTTGGTCTGAAAGGAGTTTTCTCCTCCAAGGTGTTATGGGGGTAATACTAATGCAAGGAATTACTGGGTCAGACTGGCAGTCACACCTGCAAGAAACCCAGGTTTCTGATGGCTAAATGCCTTATTCATAAGAAAGTCTGAATCTTATTTTCATGCATTTAGAAAATGTAGGTCAAAAGCCTTATTCCTTGTACAACGCCATGGACTTCAGCTGGATTTATATTGAGAATGAGTTTGCATCCCACAAACTTTCTTGCTTTGTAACTATTTTAAGTATGAATGAATCATGCTTTATACATGTTTAATGATCATTGTAGAAGGGCATCAAAAGTGTGTTCCAACTTATTTATTAATTTTCAGAAAAATTGGCCAATATTTCATTTTCCTCAGAAGGCAATTTCATGTTTTCCCAAAATGCAATGCTAAACAAGAGGATGTTTCAACTGGCATGCTGCATTGAAAATGCTCCTAACACAAATGTGATGAATTTAAAAGAAAAGGATAGATTTATGGCAGCAAGTCTAACAATGCTGCTTTTGGCTCAAGTAGCTGCTATGATTTTAACAAAGGTATCATAAATAAGGAGCTTAAAGTGTAGAGTAAATGAGAGCTTGTCATATTATTCTGGGCTGTCATTTAGGTAAGTTTTAATGTTGCTAAATGATCTTTAGACATAAAAGATCAAAATTACTGTGTTTTTAAATAACTTTTCATTCTTTTCTGTTAAGGCGTCAGTTTATAAATAACATTGTGCTTAGTTTTTATACTTCACTTCTCATTAGTAGGTGAGAAAGAAGGTAAGTATTATAATTTTCTCACCTTCTTTGTTAGAAAAACTATGATTTTCTTTATATGACTCATCAGAAGAATGGAGACAAAACCAAAAATCTGTTAAGTTGCCTCTAGTACACAATCCAACAAACCACTTTTAAATTAAGTTCTTTGGGTTATTAACATGATTTAATTCAATTATGAAATTCTCTTTAATATTCAGGAAGAAACCTGCAGGCTATCCTTGAGAAGCACTTATGCAACAGCTGCTAGAACACATAAACACCTTTTATATTGCTTGATGTAAAGGCTCAGCACTCTTCATCATCTCCTCTCATATTCCATGCCATGGGAAATGAAGTCAGCTGCTTTGTGATTTTCAGATGATTCATTTAACTACTTCAACACTATTTTAAGTGTTTCTCTCTTGCTTCATAGAGTCTTTGGATAGGTGGCTATGGTATAAACTGCAGTGGGAAATCCAGGCATATGAATACAACCGTGTTCTGAGTGTAATTTGGTCTGCTTTAAACCAGGCAAAAATTAGACCAGAAAAACTATCTGTTCATAATTTTGATTAATTAACTTCTAGGTTAAATTCACTGGAGACAGTTTCTGATCTCAGTTGGGTTTATTTTAGGCTACTCTAGCCTTTACTATGTAGCTCACATTTCTCATCAATGTGAGGAAGGAAACTTGTTCATAGAATAGTGTGGTTTGTATTTATCTTCATACTTCATCACTTGCATTTCTTTCTTCAATGAATACAAAGTGTATTTTTCCATTTAATGTGTTTGAAGTCTGATTTTTGTAATAGTGTTTTTGGTTTGGAATTCAGCACTACTATTAACAACCAATGAACCAGAAAGCCTTCCTATAAGCTTAGGAAGCTAATAAATGAAGGTAAGTGTAAATCTCTTGTGATGTTCTTCAATGCCAGTGTATAAGGAAGTCAGTGACTGATTCTTTGCCATCTAATCAGTAAATCACATTTGCAGAAGTTATAGCAGTTTCAAAATAAATGTTTTCCTGACTTTTCTGAGTATTCAAATAAGGGATGGAAATAAAACTTACAGACCAGTGAGGTCACAATTCCTTTGTTGTACAGCAGAGGAAAACTGAACCTGGACTAATACCTTCTGTTTTGGGCAGCAGTGAAGCAGGAACATGAAGATTAATTGGAAATAATTCATGGGAAAGCAAAGATATTTAAAGTTGAACTATATATATACTTTAAAATTGTGTAAGAGCTATATATGTAGCTAAGATACTACTTGCTGAAAGATAATAAAGACATTCTAGCTAACATTTTAAGCGAGAAAATAATGTTGGGAACAGTCCAGGCAGCAGGAGGCATTTGCATAAGTCAGCAGCAGCCCTGATGTTACAAGAGGCAATGTAGATCCATTAGAGATGTGAAACTTTGGCATAAAGCACAGGGAGTTAACTGCAGGTTGCTGTGACTGCCTTCTGCTGCAGAAAGTGACTGTGCAATTCTGATTGACCCAAAATAGTTGTCAGGGGAGAATAGTGACCATTAGTGAATGATACCCAGACTCCTGAGTTTGACTGATGTTCTGAGGACAGAGAAGCTTCTTGGAGCTGAAAGTCTGGATTCTTCTGACAAGCCCTGCTGTGCCTGTGAAAGACGTTGTATCTATCATATAGCGGTGTTCTTCCTCAGGAAATCAAGCCAATTGACTTGGTCAGAACTGTCAAGGAATGAGAAAAAGAGCTGCCATAAGTTATGGGGAAAATATGAAATTCTCACAGATAACAGAGCATTTATCTGAGGGAAGGAGTTAAAGACATTGTAAGGCACTTGTGGTGCAGGAGAAGCTGCTTGCATAAATCAAGCTTCAAAAGAATTGAAGAGACATTCAGCTCTCTACTGTCTAGCTGGTCTCAATTCCAGGTGTATGGACAGTTTATTTGCTTGAGAGCATGACTACAAAGTTTTTGTTTATATGTCTTTGCCCAGCTGTGGGCTGTGACTTGTGCAATAGGGCTGTACATGAGAAAGGGATAAATAGTGTCCAAATTAAAAATAAGTCTATGCATCTTTACATTATTTACATACAGTCCAAACTGACACTGAAATCCAATATACTTGTTAAATTTCAAGACTCCCAAATTGACCAAAGCCACTGAGATTTCAAAATCAGTTGAAAAAAGATCAGACAGAATTGTGTGTAGTGTCATTGTTTTTCCTTTAAATGTGTGAGGGTAGACTGTTTTTCTCCTGGATTTAGGAATTATGTGCAGTGTGTTAGCAGATGTAACTGGACTTTACCTTGAGCAGTGGAGTCAATTGTGAATGGCTGCATTCCTTCCTTCCGTGTATCAGATCACAGTGCAGTGTGGTGAGAAGTGGAGTCAGGAGCTGTCAGTGACATTTTCCCTTGCTCAGTTTACTGCAGTGTGATGCTGAACTAGGAATAATATTTCCACTATTTATATACTCCTAAGGCTTCCACTTTCTTCAGTCATGGAGCAGTAGCCGTGACAGTCTGTGTATAAGGCAGAAGTTTTATGCAGAGAAATACAAAAATAAAAATTACTTTTTGGCCCTAGTACTAATGCTGAACAAACAGGACAATCTTTTGCGTGCTTAAGATTTTGTTCATGTCACTGGAAACGGGGAACTAGGTTGACTAGAAGTTAATATGCTACAGTTGAACGTGGAATAAAATAGTACTAAGTTCTATGAAAACATGTTTTTAGGTACCTTGCTCTTGAACTACTTTGATTAAGGGAGTCTCTTAGCCATTAGTACTAAATTATCTTTGATTTGAGGATCTAATGTGGTTAATGATTACATACAGAGGCCAACTAATTACTGTAGACCTTTCAGTTCTTTTTAGAAAGTAGACAGTTCTCCTTTTGCTCTCTGTTGTAGCATAGGTTGATTGCTCACAATGGTTCAGTCATCAGATGGAGTTTTAAAATGACTTTTTAGTTAATATCTGTATAGCAGGACAAGTGTTATGTCTGTGATCAGTGTTCTGTGAATAGCATCACATTATTGATACCTGTTTTTTTTAGCTGGGCCAGTCACTACAGCACATAGACAAAAATAGCCACTACGGTTGAATTATTCTGTTTGTTTTTCTCTAAGACAGCAGCTGTGGTGCATGTTTGAATTGTCGTACTTCATTCATGTAGCTATGGAATGTGATGGATAGGTGCACTGCAGTTATAAACAGAGGAAGGAAAGATTTTCCAGCTCTGGAGATTATCTATAAAATAATAGTGCCCCTGACAATAGTCATGGATGTTTACAAGGCTCTAAAGCAGCCACTGGCCAGTACTAGCTTCATACACAGGAATCTTTCTAGGGACTTGAAAGTGGCAGGCTTTCTGAATTAAGTTTAAAATAAGAATCTGAACTTTATTTTGTTTTCCATTAAACCCATGATTTGTTTCATATTTTATATTAAAGCATGTGCTTAGGTGCTTTTCTCTCTGGTGTGCATGAGAGCAGAATTCTAAATTTCAGGTATTACAAGAACCTTAGGCATCTCACTTCTTGAGTATGTCATAGAATTATGGGGTAGTTTGTGTTTAAAGGGATCTTAAAGTTCACCTAGTTCCAACCCCCTGCCATGGGTAGGGATGTGTCCCACTAGACCAGGTCGCTTAAATCCCATCCACCCTGGCCTTGAACACTGCCACAGATGGGGCATCCACAGTTTCTCTGGATAACTTAGTACAGTGCCTCACCACCCCTACAGCAAGGGATTTCATCCTAATATTTAAAGCAAATCTGCCTTCTTTCAGTTTGAAGCAATTCAAGGTCATGTGATCTGCTTTCTAAGCCATTTAATTTCTTAATCACTTGGCTGATTAGGATGACAGGGGTGTTGTCAAAGTAACCCTGGTTTTATCATCTCTGTTTCTTTGAAAAATAAAGAATTTTTAAAAATGGGAATTTCTAGATATTTGTCTTCCTCCTGGGCATATTCCTTATGGCTATAAAAGTATGCTTTTCTAGCTGACCAAACCATAACAATAATTTAAAAAACCTCTTACTGGAAGAAGAGCAGAGGTGCAAATGCAATATCCAAAATGGTGTACACTCAGGTTGATTGCTTGTAGAGACACTTGTCAAGATTTTATAGTTCAGTCTCAAAGTTTTATAAGGGATAAGCATAGCAAGTTAGTAGAAAAATACTTGATCCATAAATCATTTATATTGTTATTTTAGTAAATCCATCTGGGGCAAACAGATTCATGCTAATATATTTAGAAGGCAAGCTGGATAAAAAAATACAGAGTACAACTGAAAATACTGTGCTAAATACAGATAAATTTTCCAGAACAGAATGGTTGCATAAACAGTAAATTGTGGATTTATGTGGGTGAGATGTGTTAAACTCCCCACTTTTTTAAATAAAGTTTTACTCTTATGCCACCTTGCTTTTCCAGCAGCAGAGCTGAAGTCCAGTGTGGTGGCTCTGGTGATGTCAGGTTATGCCAGCAGAAGTTTTGCTTTGGCTGAAAGTTGAGCACTGTTCATATACTGAAGTTACTTTGAAAGGATTTACTGTGTGCCTATTAATGTGGTGATGAAAGCCAACATGCAAATGTTATTAATCTATGGGCAAGCATGATAAAGAAATAAAACCAGGAATAATTAGTGATTGCTTTTGTTGAAAGTTGTATTTTTCTAATTTATTTTTTTAATATAATACTTATAATCTCTGTTTAGGGGAGGTTATAAGTACACCATATGTGTGTTAGTTTTTCCAGATTGTTTTTTAAAAATAGATATGTAAAAATCACATCTTGAAGAAATATTTAGAATAGTAAATCCAAGCAGAGCATTTGATGCAGCAAATGCAAACATACATGGCTAAGAGGTGGAAGCAGAACTCTTGATCTAAAAAAAGGGTCCAAATTTGGACTCTAAAGACAGGAAAGGGCCATAAAGTTGTAGTGTAGGGGAGAAATTTTAATTTAAGAAAACATTTTTCAGGTAAATAAAAGCTACTGCAATTTGATATTTTTCTGTGTAAATAGTGACTTTAATACATGTATGCCGTTTGCATACATTTAATTAAATGCGCTTTTGAATAAAATTGTAGACACAGTTTATTAATAAAAATCATATTATGCTAATTTGTATCTGCTAGGTATTCACTATTTCCCATGCATATATTAAGTATTCATTTAGAACTTGAACAATACTGAATTTCAGTGTTTCAATGATGACAACCTATTATGGGAATTGAAGGGTACACCTAGCAATTTTAATCTTGTTCCGGCAAGACGTATGGAAGTATTTTATGGCAGTGGTATTGTATTGCTAATGATTTCCAGTGTTTCTTTATTCATCTCAACAATAAAGTATACGATGGGTAGTTTTGATGATGGGCTATGATTCATTGTAATTTAAGAAGCTACTGTTTTTGTGCTCTCTGAATTTCTTTGCTTTGTGAAACTTGTGTTGAGGGGGGCCTGCTTCTCAGCTGCTGTGGGATGTCTGTGTTATAACTTAAGGAAAGTTCTAGCACTTCCTCACACTTGGCTTCAACAACTCTGGTATGAAACATTTTCACTGCAGGGTTTCTCTGAATTATTATCAAAGTAGAAAAAGAGACACTGTATCAATAAGTTGAAAGTCTGAAAAATATTTGGTTCCTTAAGACTACCTGTTAAGAGCAGAATTTTTCGAGGCCTAGGTTTTTTGATTTTTTTTTTTTTTTTTTTGTTGTTTTTTTTTTCTGGTAGAAAACATGATAGTTTCTCTACATTGATCTAAAGCATCTGACGTTATCAGTGGATGAATAAGTGGTTTTGTGTCAGATTTTGACAAAAATGTGATGAACAGACATGCTCACACAAGAGCCTGAAGAGCCTGCTCTCTATGGTTCCAGATGAACATAGTCCATAACAGAAAAACCCCACAATTGCTTAGTAGAAATAGATCTGTATATTTCTGGAATTTGACACAAAACACCATCAGCTTAACTTCTCTTTTTAAATCCTTTCCAATAGAAATTTACAGTTTTTATTTAGAAGGAAATGGGCCATGGCTCTGTTTGTATCTGCAGTCTGCATTACTTTTGTTCCCTTATAAATGAATGCTGACAGAACTTAGCCAAAATGGTAAATGCTGGCCAATACTGTTTAGACTAACTGTATAAATTAGAGCTTGAGAGCTCTCAGCATCCAAAAGGCATATAATTAACCACTCAGCAGCCTCCTACCACCACTTACTCAGTTTTTACATACCACTGGTGACAGAATTAATTGCCATGGCTCTTATATTGGAACTTGTGCCCAGGAGCCCTTCCCAGTGTGGAGTTGTCCAGGGTGCTGCAGGTACTTTTACTGAGGTAGATGCTGGTAGCACCTGATGACCAACAGAGAGGAGGCACTGCCACACCACGGGGTGAGCAAACACAGACGTGCACAGGGTTTGTCTCAACTTTCAGCCCAAACTGCTGGGACAGACACAACGTGGGTGAGGCATTTTTCCAACAAGCAAAGTGACTGCTGGAAGGAAGGAAGTGCTTTGATGACAAAGTAAAAGGAGAATAGAATGAAGTGGTAGAGTGGCAGTGAATTGAATATACTGCAGAGAAAGAGAGAAAAGGATCTCAGAACAGCCACTTACAAAACATGGGGAGACAGAACCGAGACATAATCCTAGAGATCCTCAAAATGTCTGCTGCTGTTTCTGCACCCTCAGTGTTTCTGCACCTGTTATTTTCAAATTACCTTTACTTCCCCAATAGGAAGAGCTTCTAGTGTCCCTGAAGTAAGGGAAGGATTTTCTGTCCTCTTTTGGCTTTTTTGCTACTCAGAATTTTTCATACTAAAATTGAATTAATGATAAGTTACCAGATGAAATTTTACTCTGCATTTTACCAGTATCAATCAGATGTTACTGACTTCAACTTGTCTTCCTGGAGGTTGGTTGGTTGGTTTTTTCCTGTGTGAATGTACCCAGATCAAATTTTCTAAACAAAGTTTAGCCCAGTTGGTTCCTGAGAGTAGAGCTTTGAATTGCTTTCTGGGGATACAGTAAATTACTGTGTTCGTGCTACCAGTTACACCATGGATAAAATTATGGCAGATGGGCCTCCAAATGAGATGTCAAAAAGAGATGTGATGTGATTTTAATGATGGAGAATAGCAGAATGTGAAAAACAATGTACAATATTTAATCAATTTATCTCTTATTTAAACTGCCACAGTCTGGAATTCAATAAAACAACACCAAATAATTTCATGGGCATCAGACACAATGGTAATTTTATTTTTACTTTCTAAGATGTAGTGAACTTATTAAGTACATCACATAGCAATAGAAAATTTTGCAAAAGGACAATAATCATAATGCTCAGGTAACAATATATGCCATATTCTGAACTGTTCACATTTTATATGAATTCATGATGAACTTCAGAGAAAAAATAGCAGTTCACAAGAGGGAATTGTGAAATGGTTCATTAGAGAGATGGGGGAAAGTACACTGACCCCTCCCACTGTGAAAGCTCAGTAAAAGATGTGTATATAGTTCAACAGAAAAGGGGCAATACATGGACAAAACACTCTGAGCATTAGCCAGTGTAGTCTGGCACAAACACAGAACTGCTACTAGACAGGCACCAGACCAAACAAGGAGGACAGGCATTTATCATCTTTATGTCATTGTTTATCCACTTTCTTTCCTACTTCTGTAAGGTGGAGGAGTAACAAAGGAGATGATATACTGTCCTGTGGAGGAATTAGAGGTGGCATATGCACCATATTGTGAACCATTGTCCAGACTGGCTAGAAAGTCAAGGGAAGTAATTTCATTTTTGTCCTGCATAAATGCATTCTTTGCCTGTTTCACGTTTAGTCACTGGGTATTTCAAAAGGTAACAGGAATATCAGATGAGTTAACCTTCATTGCTCAGATGATGTACTGAGTTTCAGGAGCAAAGAATTGGCCTCTTTTCCGCTCCATTAGCTCCACTGGTATCACAAGGACAGTGTAATTATTTACTCAGCTCAGTGGGAAAGATAGCTGTACTCCATTTAGCACTTCCTCCACTTCATATCTGTAAACAACGGGAACCTATCGTTAGGAATACTTGAACATTTTAAATATACTAGACAGGCATGAGACTACCCAGAGACTAACAATGTAGTATCTTGTAATTTTCCTGGATTCAGTTTTTTTTTCCCCAGACTGAGACTGGCTCCTTGGTAAGGCCATACTATTGTATGTTGCAGAGCATTTCATTGCAGTGAAATGGTTTGTAAACATTTTCTTAATTCCTACTGTATTAATAAGTTAGTGCTATAATATGTAGAGCTTTAAGTACTAACTGTTGGATCTAATCTTTAAGTTTAATCATGAAAGGATAGTACAGCTTGTGTGCGACCTCCTTTTCACTCCTCAGTTATAGAGAACCCCCTGTCTAAATCATTAAAAAGATATTTGGGATCTTCATGGTAGTCTGCAGATGGTGGAATGGAAGATGCTGTAAAATATTTGTACTCATGCATGGAATAGGTATTTCATTCAATACATGAAAAACAGCCTGGTGTGAGAGAGGAAACAGTTGGGTTTTTTTTCCTTTTTCTTTTTTAAGAAGAAACCTTTAAAATCTTTTCTTGTTTCTGTTCCATGCCTTCAGCATTATAATGGAACTTTAGAGTATGAGCAGTCTTTTCTGTTAGGAGAATGCAAAATGGTACTCTGCTGTCACTGCCAGGTCATCCATGGTTCCATGCCCCTTTTTGCTGAGTGTGCAGTGCTTTCCTTGGTGAGATATAAGAGAAGCAGGTGGAATGTGGAATTCCACATTCCAAAATGTGGAATCCATTATGCTGATTTCACATGAACAAGCTTTTTTTGAAACTCTAAATCAATCTGCTTAAAAGACTTTGCAGTGAGCATCTTTGGAATGGCAGGTATTCCTGTAGAATTTTCAACTATTTCCTTCACTTCTCATGTTCCCACAGACTACACTCTTCTGAGGCTATTTACATCTCTATAATATTTTGAATATGCCCCTTTTGAATATTGTTTTCTCTAAAGCTGGAATGTGGTAGCACTCTAATTTTGCCTTTTGAATTTTGTACTAATGTTTCTTACTGTTTAGGTAATGAGAAGATATAGTTCATCCTTCTTAGCTCAATGGAATTTACATATTTTATAGAAAATGCATCCTCTGTGTAAGAAATCTTGCTTCAGTTACATAAAAAAATAACTGGGATATGATGTTTCTACTCCAAGAAAATGGAAATGGTATTGAGTGATACTGGGAAGAATAAAATGGAGGGATCATGGACTAAGATGTAAAAGGATACTGAAATAACTTAAAATTCTGGACCTGTACTTTACTTTGTAAGAAAAACCAAATCCTTATCATGAAAAGCTTGGTAGTAGGTCCCTAAATAGCATTATGGAGAGATGTTAACAGATGAACATGACAGAATTGTCTTCAAACCCCATCTCAGTTTCTTCTGTACTGTGTTTGAAAGGAGAACAAGCTCTGTTTGCTTTGAGAGAGAGAAGAGAGAAAGAGAGGGAGAAAGAAGGATGAGTCAGCCTTCTCATATTAAAGGAGGATGAGAATTTTGGCAGTGGGAAGGCAGTGTGTAACAGTAGAGCTAGGAGGAAAGTCAGGAACATGAGATGGCTTTAGATAATTGACAGCCCAGGATTGTATTTTCCAAGGAATGTCTGCATTTTAAAGTGCCTGAACGGTTAACTCTGAAAAATAATGACTTCAAGTCTAGCTACTTAGTATGCAAACCAGCTTCTTTTTACCTCTCATACATTTGGTACCATGCTAACTGTCCATCTGTTTCTTTCACATGGTTTTAAGCTTTAAGGTCCTGATAATTGTGCTTTTCTTGCTTTCCTTGGATGATGTTTTAAGGTTTGGGATTTCCTTCCACTACTATCAGCCAGAAAAGAATCAACTATCAAGAAGACTGGGTGAGGCCTGACCACTAGCTCTCACCTGCAAAACACCTCAAACCAATGTTATTTTTCACCACTTTGAAGCAGTGTGAATATCTTATTTCTTCCATTGTGCTCTTTTCTATTGATTTTCACTGTAGCAGCCTTGCTTGATTTAACTCCTGGCAGTCAGGTGAATTGATATCAAACTGATAACCTATGTAGCATATGCCATTTATAGAAGCAATGCATAACTGCTTAATTCTCCACAGAAGATGTCTGTGATACTCTTATATGAAAGAAATTTGAGAGATATGTAAACATGTTTTTTTATATGAATGGTGTTCAGTAATGTAAAACAGTCGTAATTTTGCACTGTACTGTTTTTGCATTAAATGAGTTTTATGAAATTCTGTTATTAAACTAAGCACATGCTTGACAGTATTTCAATACTGTAGCCTAGTTAATACTTGTAGAAGGTGCTTTTATATAGAAGAAGTATTTAAATGCAAATGCAGTTCTTCAGACAAATGTCCTTTCTTGTGTTTGGACAATGAAACAAAGCAGTGCTTGTTACTGATTCTCTGCAAGGCTGTCATTTTGCACAGTTCAGTCTGCATGACATAAATCTAAAGAACAAAAGCAAATAAGTAATTTCACCGTTATGGAATAGGCCAAGCTTAGCACTATAACCTGCAGTGTCTGTAATATATAATGGGGTATAGCTGTGTCACATGCAGTATTTAACTCAGTAGAAAACAAGCACTAAGATAAGCCGTGTGATATGAATACATTGACCTATTTTCACTCCTGTTGCTGTTCACTGCATATTGATTTTTGTTAACTGATCCTGTTTATATTACTGCATCTTAGAATATATTCATATATAGCCTTCATTGCTGGGATATGGGAGTGATTAAAACATAAATTCCTGTGTATTTCAGTAAACTGTAATGCAAATTTTGTGGATGTTATACAGTGCTCCTCCTCTGCTTTTAGAGAGTCATTCTAATAATTTAGGTTTCATGCTTAGCTCTCCATTAAATATAAACTGTTAATGAAACCTTTTAAGATTTATAAAATGTATCTGGACCTTATTCACGCATTCCTTTTTCAGGGTTGGAATTTGCTTGAGTGGATTTAGGGAAATCTTTTTCACCATGAGGACAGTTAAGCGATGAAGCCGTTTGCTCAGACAAGCTCTACAGTCTCTGTGCTTGGAGATTTTCAAGACCAGACAGGATAAAGCCCTGATTTTGTCTAATAACTGGTCATATGTGGTTTCTAGCATTAATCTGTGAAAATTAAAATTCCAAAGACCTTACTTACAAAAAGCCTGGTCTATTAAATATCTGGCTCTGCCGTATCAATATCCATTGACTATAATTTCTTGAGACTGGAAAAGCATTTTGAAGTGGTTGGATGGCCTATGATTACAAAATGACTTAAGCCATCTGGGTGCACAGAGATGAGCAGCAAGTGAGAAATCAACATGAAGCGATTCAAGATGCCATTGCTACTTTATCGTCTAATAGTTGTGTTCCCACAGCAAAGTAACTCATGCCCAATGATGGTAATTTAACCACAAACTATGATAATGATTCACATCTAGACAGGAAAGCCACTGTTCAGCTGAATTGCAAGCATATAAATGAAATGCATGGATATCTGTGAGGTATGATTATGGATAATTTGCTGGAGAAGCACAATGTATGGTTGTATCATGGTACTCATGATCAAGTGGTATAATTACTACATGCTCTATCTGGTGTCCCACAGCCAGTGGGCTTCATCTCTGCCAGTGTGTATTCCTGCTGCTGTGACATCCTTCAACCTAGATCTCTCTTCCATTTGCCGTAGGCCAGGAGGATCTTCCCCCTTGGCAATTTTTGTGTCTGTCAAGATATATCATTAGTTGCTATTCGAGAAGTAAAACCAGAAAAACAAGTGTAAGATGACTACAGCCTGCAATTTTAAAAAGAGCAGAGTGTGAAAGATTTATTCTCAAGTCCCCAGAATTTTTGTTTTGTCAGAAGCTGTGTCTCCAAAGTTGTATGAAATACAGGTAACAAAGATTAAAGACCGTGAGCCATTGTCATATCAGTACTTTTGACTTGGTTCTTTTTCTGTCCCAGGGCATTCATGTCAGACTGTGTTGAGAAGATAATTCTTTTTTTCAGGAAACCAATGCCCATTCTCCTGCCAAACACTGCATCTGATGAAAAACACTTTCTTTGTGCTTTCCCTTCTTCCAAGTAACAATGCTTTTCTCCCGACACAGGGTTTTAAAGCATGTTTTCTGTGCATGTAGGAATTCTTTTTTTTTTCCCTTGGTGTGTTTACCTGGACAGAAAACTTGTTCCTTCTGAGAATATCCTTAAGTCAAATTTAATCAGAATATTGTAACGTAAATTGTAATAATATATTTCTATTTCATTTATCAGTCTTAGCACTTACCAGTCTTATCAACTGGATTTCTACCCAATTAGGAAAGGAAACCTGTTGCTAAGGGATTCCATATGTTCTTTCTACCATTACCCGTCTTTTATGTTTCCAGCTTCCTGAGGAAGTGTAATATTACATTCTTACCATTCTGTGTTTGCTTTGTCCTTTGTTAATCATGTGCTCTTCAATTTCAATACACAAATGCACAAGTAGGGCCTGTAAAAGAGGTGAAAGCATCCAAATCTGAGTAAATGATGAAAAATATTAGGTCTGGACATGGTTTCAGTTTTGAAAATCTATTTCCCTATGGTCAGATTTCAGAAAATTCAATAGTTTATAGATACATAAACTAAAAATAAATAAAAACTGAATTCTGTTACTAAGTTACAGGCTATGTGGGACCATATGGCAATGCATTGACAGATCTATGAGAGATTAATGGTAATATAGTTTTCCAGGTCCAATTTGACCTATCTTCTGTATTAAGTCGCTCAAAATCTAAGTATTGTCCTGGTGTGGTAAGTAGGATGTGTTAGATTGCATTAACCTGACCAGTTGTGACAAGTCTTTTTTGTTTTCTCTTCCCCCACCCTCCTCCTCCTTGTCCCCCGTTTATTCTCGCTTTCTTCTAGAAGCATCAGTTTTAATTCTTCAGTAGAATCTTTTCACTAGCTAAACTGGATTGGAGGAAAAGATTGAAAGGGCCTCATGTTCTTTTTGTAATCTGTCATGAAATAGAGGCAAGATTTTATGCACACACACACATTTACCAAATTCAGTAAGCTGTAGCTGTTAAATATTGAGTTGATTTCAAAGCCTTGGAGTGACAAAATAGAAGGCTAATGCTTCCACTGAGTTTGCTTGATTCTTATCAGTGAACAGAGTGCAACTCCTTTTCAAAACAATTTCTAAAAAACTCTTTTATATTATTCTCAATTGTCAGAAGGAATAATACACATTCAGAAATCTGGAATGCCAAATTATACCTGCTTTGCATACATATAACCATGTTGTCCTTGTAAAACAGGTAAGTCATGTGAACCCATAGATGGATAAGCCCCTTAGGAAATATTTACAAATGTTAAAACCCGATCTGTGTCCATATGTGTTTACTTAATTTCCGATAAAAGGGAATCTTTAAAGTTTCATCAAATTTTGTTTAGCCTGGAGAAAAGGAGACTCAGAGGTGATCTTATTACTCTCTGCAACTTCCTGAGAGGTGACTGTAGTCAGGTGGGGTTGGTCTCTTTCTCCAGGCAGCAACTGACAGAACGAGAGGACACAATCTCAAGCTATGCCAAGGGAAATGTAGGTTGGATATTAGGAAAAAGTTTTTTACAGAAAGGGTGATAAAGTACTGGAATGGTCTGGCCAGGGTGGTGGTGGAGTCACCATCCCTGGATGTGTTTAAAAAAAGACTGGATGTGGCACTCAGTGCCATGGTTTAGTTGAGGTGTTAGGGCTGAATGGGACTCGATCTTGAAGATCTCTTCCAACCTAGTGGTTCTGTGAATTCTGTGAAGTGCTTGCCAGAGAACCAGAGTAATGAACAAATATTTCTTGTCTTGTAATTGACAGATAGATCCCTCTATCTGTAAGTCTGTCATTGCTAGTTTTCTATTCATGCACCTAAAGTCATATTCACTTTGTTCAGTTACTTATGTTTGAGAACAAAAATGTTGAAAGATTTCTTGAAATAGAAAATTTTTAGGAAAATTGGCAAAGTTGAAAAGCATTCCTAAGTTTGAGAGGAATGTCCATAGAATTTATTATTTGAGCTTACCTTCCAAGTAATTTTATTCAGTTCTGGTACTTGGTTTAAAAATGTTGTGAAAACCAGTGTTTGAGACTCTCAGGGGAGAGACAGGCTATTTATTTAATTTGTCAGGTCTGGCATAAATCATAACCCTGTTGCACTTGATGTTGTACAAACAGAGTTAATAAATGATCCTTGCCCCAGGTGCTTAGGAATTAAGTCTAAGACATAAGATGGTGTGTAGATATGACAAATAGAGGAGTAAAGAAACCCAATAAATAGTGCCAGTTTGGAAGACAGATTACTTCCTGGCATGTCAGCATCAAGGGTTCTCTAGGCTTCCCAGAAAGGCCAGGTTTTCACAAAGGATTTAAATGGGCAGGGGGAGGGGAGTATCTTCACAGTATTTATAGGGAAATCCTTGCAATCATGAGAGGGAATATGGAAGAAAAGTTGCAGCTGGCTTGTATGAAGATAAATAGACAAATAAGCTTGTTATACAATTTTAGGGTGTAACATTCCGTTTCTGATGAGGGTGAGATGCAGCTTTGTTAGCGTTTATTAATTATTTATTAGCGTTTTCCTCTAGATTTAGGACATAAGTAGGAAAAAAGTGAGTAGGTGGAGGTGTTAAGTTAGATACTCTGGAATTGCTAAGGGAGATTCCAAAGACTGTTACTTTTATTCCTTCCTTATTTGACTGACAACCCTGAAGGCTCAGTGTTAGAACACTCTGGATTTCATTTCAAATACTTCACTTTAAATTGCATGAGCAAGTAATGGTCTGTGGTGAGTTTCCTAGTTCTGATATCAAGATGAGTTTGGGTAATTACTTTAATGAGTAAACAGATATATGTATGTGTATATATATCTGTATCTTGAGAGGAACATACATAAAGAGAAGACGCTGAGTGTCCCATAACAATGTAATAAATAACTTCCTCATACCAATAATAAAAAGCAAACTGGCAGAGCATCTAAAAATGCAGAAGTAAAAATAGTTTTAGTTCTTCATTTAGAGGAAATTATCCATTGAGAAGTCTGGTAGACTGCCAGTGCCTCAGCCTTCATACCCAAATGCATGGGAAGAATGGAGAGGCAGCTAATAGAAAGATTTTTCTTTCATAAGATACAAAGTTTTTTTAATGGTTCTACAGCAACTGTAATTATTTAAGAACAGCACTTATTCCAAGCAGATACTTGAATGTATGGGTAGTTTGTGCAAACCCTCACATTTCCATCATGTTCATCCTACAATATATATGTGTGTATATATATGTGTGTGTATATATATATGTGTGTTTATATATATGTATGTATATATATACATAAATGTATCCTATGATATAGGGTTCATCCTATGGAAGAGGAAAATTTTCTTCTAATAGTTGAGTAGGGCTTCCTTGAAAGTCCAGTCTGGGTGGGCATTTTGTCTGTGTGCTAGTCTTTCTGATTTTGTTTCTTTGGTTTTCAGGTTTTTTAAATTTTTTTTTCTTTCTTTTGAAACAAACTGCACAACATACAGTAATTATTCTTTCAATACTATGGTTCTGTGATAAAACATACAGTGTAATAATCAGACCAATTTTTTTGTGTAATTGTAAGTGACAGACGTCTGAGGCTCACAGTCATTTTAGCCTGACATTTGCAATTATTGCAGCAGTATTGATGGAAGAGGATTAAGGAGCTCTCAGATGCCAAACCTCATTATTTCAACTTTATGTAGAGCTGTCAGGTCCTAATAATTCCACAGGGATTTAGCCTTTACAGTGTAAAAAGGCATGCAAAAGGTTTTCATAACAATCTTAAAACTATTATGGACCATCAAAATGTAAATGTCCATAGTTTAATGAATATCTAATGACTATATTTTTAAACTTTCACGTAGTAATTTTAAAATTATGCCCTATTTTCTAAGTGGCAGGATGGTCAACAGTAATATCCCTTAAATAAGTCTTAAAAATGTACTTTTCCTGGCATCTTAGAATTGTGATTCATGAGAGTGCATAGTCTAGTCCTACGAAAATATATCCAATGTGCAATAAAATTATTAGATAGTTTTTCTTTTCATCTGACATCTTCATGTCAACAATCTGCAGTCTGGTCTTTCAAGTCTTTTCAAAGGGCGATAATTCATAAAGAGCTTGTGTGCTTTATTTTTAAGACGCTTCCATGAAAAATGAGTCATACCCAGTACGTTGCTGAACTCTTTTGTAGTATTGTAGGATACTGTAAAATGAAATGATTCCATGGAGAATTGGTTTTAGTCTATATCTTTTTTTTTTGGAGATTCTGAATATCTACCTGTAAAATGCTATTTTTTGAATCTTAATGTGCTCAGGAAGCTAACTCAGGCTTAAAATCTCAGATGAAAGGAACATATTCTTTGTATTAGACCTAGCTATTTCTTTTTAATGACTTTTTTTTCCTGACACCCTCTGCAAAGGCGGATACTGGATTGTACCTTGAAGATGACCCTTCATATCTGCTGGCAGACCTCTTAACACAAAGACTTTTTCATAATAATGATTCTATTCCTTTAGTAGTTTAAAGTTTCACAAGAAGTCTACGTGAAACTTAGCAGTTTGACCAGCACAGTTATTTCATCTTTATGGATGAAAGAAGCTGATTTAGAGATAGAAGCTGTTTTAGAGATAATGAATGGGCACTGAAAATGTTTCCAGAGACAAAGTAGGCTCTTATGGAATACTGGTATGTTCCACTCAGCTATGTTTATTTGTTAAAACTTAGATTGACTGTATTCCATTTTTCTAATTGGATTCAGAGGTGTTGATTTAATTCCACATTTGTAAAAATGAATTATAGCATTCTAACAGAGAAGGTGAAAAATACGGCAGGTGCAGAGCAAGAGGCACAATATTTCTGTTTGACTGCAGTGGACCTAGATTTAACTTCTGTGGTAATGTGTTTGTTCAGGAATAGCAACAATCCGGTAGGATTTCCAGTCTGCTCTTCTGGAGAAAAAATGCCCATAAAATGTAAGCAGACTTTTGTTCACTTTCTCAAAGTTGTTTTTGGTTTTCAGCCACAAATGGTAACAATTTCATGCTGATGCTGAAATAAAGTTTGCATTTATCCATTAATTTGCTGAAACATATTCATACTCTTGACAGCCTCCCATGGTGTCTTTGGCTGTCTCAGGATGGAAGATGTTGCTTTTTCATGACCAGGCTCTGATTGCCCTTTCCTCGTTGCAATTAGGCCTGCACTTGAGACCACTTTAAGAGCCCTTTTGAACTCCATCTTTCTGCACTGACCTTTTTCAAGGATTATCCAAACCTTTCAAGGCAGGTGCTGGAATATATCCAGTGAGTTTTAGCACTAGTTTATTTTTGGATGAAACCATTGGTGTCAGGGAAAAAGTAGATGCCCACTTTGTGAGCAACAGACCTTCAAAGGAGACAATAAAGTTATGGAATATCTTGGAATTGGAAGAGATTCCTGAGGATCATTGAATCCATCTCCCTACTACCTGAAATGAGCCACATGGCTTAGAGTATCATTGAGATGCTCTTTGTTTTCTGACAGGCTTGGAGGTGTGTCCACTTCCTGAGGGAGCTTGTTCCATTTACTGATGACCCTCTTGGTGGTAATTTTTATTAGAATACATAAAAATTATGTTATTTAAGACAATGCTTGTTTTTTTTCAGTATAGCCAAAAGCCTGAGATTGGTAGATAATAACACTTCTACCTATCACTTTTGGATTTTGAGAAAAATGTAGAGACACAAATCCAACCCCATTCGCAACATAGGTCTGTTTCTTCTCCAGAATGCCACAGGATTGTGAGAGTAAAGCATTATATCAGTAATGAAAGAATCCTTTGTGAGATAAAAGACTCAAAAAGAGAAATAAGAATAGCAGAAACAAACAGAAATGGATTTATAAGTAAGGCAAAACTGAAAAAAACCTATAAAACCCTTTTCCCAAATCCTGGGCCCTGTTCATTTTCTTATTCTGATTTACATTACATTTACATTCTTATTCTGATTACATAGTGTAATTCCAGTGAAAATTGATCTACAACAAATAAAAGAACACAAGGTATATTGAGGTGCAGACAGCAAAAAGGTAAGAGGACAGATTTATGCAATTGAAAATGAAGAATAAATCTCTCTTTCTACCCAAGAGCAATAGCACTCTAGGAAATTATGCGGCTTTAAGGAAACTGTTCTTTGGCCAGAAGAGTTAGAACTCTGCTAAAGTCACAGAAGTGCAGCGGGCATGCTTGAGAGAGGGAAGTGCATGGCAGCACTGACATGGAAGTGCATATGAAGTTTTGACCTGGCAAAAGTGTTAAACAGACCCCGGACTGCAGTACTTGCTTATTGCATGGGGGTTTTTTTTGTCTAATTTTTAGTAACAAACAATTTTTTTTATCTGTTACTCATCAGGACATGGTAGCATTTGCTGCATTCCTCCTTGACAGCTCAAATATCATCAAGAATTTGGCTGTTGGTTTGGCTTTTGTGTTTGCTGTGAATGATTACTGTGTATCTTATGCTCACTCTTTTTTCCCACTTCAATTTATAGTTAGCTGGTTTGCCTGGAGCCCAGTAATTTGTTGCCATGACTGTTGGATGCTATCCCATGCTTATGTCTTTAATGAGCTCAATGGTTTGTTTTGAGCTTCTGCATCTGGTAAAGATAATAAGGATGACATCTCCGTTAGTCACAGCCCTGCCTGCAGTGAAGGGCACACTGAGTTTTGGGCTTAAAATAGATTTTTCTTCTATAGTCTGTGTGTTCAAGCCTACCATAATTACTGAACAAAATGTTCTTAGACATTTGCCTGAATAGCATCAATCAATGGTACTGTTTATGAAGGAGAAAGCTATTTTTTGAGACATAAAGAGGCTTTGCATATAAACTGGCATTTACTTTCCTGTAGTTCCAAAATCTCGATCTGACATTTTGTTTCCATTGTCATTTAATCAATAGCTGCGCTTTGATCAGACAGCTAAAAATCTGTGTGTGCTCCTTACCTACAAAACAACAAATTGGGAGGGCTACTCCCTTTTGTCCTGAAACAATAGAACATTAGCTCTTCATCACAGCAATAGCCATACTGGGATGGTGTTAAGGGAAACTCACAGCGTTCATCTGTGCAACAGGAGACTGACAGAAACTGGAATAAAACCCAGGGAGAATCTTAACATAGTGAGTGATGTGAAGAGGTGGGGTTTGTTTATCCAGAGAATAGGGATAGTCTTGGTTTATTAAAATGGGCTTTGTCTTTCTTCTGTAGAAATTCTCCAAGACTAATTTAGTGTCTTCTGTATGTTGTTCTCTCCAGTAATCCTCCTTGTAACAGACAGAGCCTTAAACCAGGTAGCTTTTATGTAGTTTCATGTCTGAGCCTCTTTGAAAGATGCACATTAAGAATATATCTTTTGGGGCCAGCTGTTGCAGCTGTTAGTAGTCACAGTGGGAATTGGCAGAATATTTCTTTGGAAATACTGTATATTGGTCTTAGGTGGTATAGAAGATGCAGTATCTGGTGTCTGGCAGTTCTCCATAGATTAGCAAGTAATAAAGTCCCATGGTCATGTGAACAGGGCAGATGAGTAATTAGAGCACAGTCACACAAATGTTGCTTTGGAGTGACAGGTTGGGGCTGGCTGCTGATGTGAAAGAACTGCCACGGGGCACAGTCTCAGTCAGCTGCAAATGCAATTAGCATGAGCTGAGTACTGTGACTTGTCCAGGCATGTAAGCCATTACTTAACAAAATATTGTTTCTGATATGCAAGTTATTAAAGAAAGACAAGAGAGTAGCTATATTTTAGCCATAGGGTACAATTAGCTTTTTGGGAAATGGCAGAGTTTGGAGGAAACAGCAGTGCTATCCCTGCAACACGTTATTCATTGTATTTGTTTCATAAGGAGTCCAATTCTCTGATAAAACACAATCAGGACAGCATAAAAAGTATTTATAAGTTGGGTAAGAATGTAAAAAGAAGAAACATAACATTTCCAGACCTTTCCTCCTCACATGGTGACCATTGAGGCCCATGTGGGTTTGAAGAAAGGAAGAGAGTCTCATGATGTCTTCTGTCAGGTGAAAGAAGTCACCAAAACCTCATGGCTGTGTTGAATAAATTACTGCCAGTGACTCACAAAGGCATCAAAGTTAGTAGATTGCCCTAGACCTTACACATTTGATTTTTTCTTTCCACTTAAAAATCAAAGCAGAAATGATCACATATAAAGATCAACAAGGGCGAGAATGTGCAATTAGTTTTCGAATCTGTAGAACCTTTACAGTTGATTTTCTTAAAAAAAACAAAACAAAACAAAAAAAAACCAGAAGGAGCAGTTGTCTTTTATAAACCAGCAATTTCGGAAGAATCTTGCACCACAGACATAAATTGTAGAAAATCATACAAATAAATATTTCAAGAAATCCAGTAATAACATTTAAAATAAAATATGTAGCTTTTAACTACTTAAAAGATGCTGATGTAATTTTGAAAATGTGTATTCATAGTTGTTTTGGTTTGCTGCTGCTGAGTTATTGTTATGGAAAGCCAAATCAAGTGTCCTATTGACAGTAATTGACAAGGAATAGTTTCTTTGCCTCAGTTTAAAAAAATACAATCTCGTCTAGTAACTTGAAAAGCCAATTATTTGAAAGTGAGTTTTTAATGTGGAAAATTACCTTCATCTTTCAGTATCTTTCTGAATTGGGGTCTAATGATGGAAAAATGAATTCTCAGCTCAAGGTGCAATTTCAGGTTCAGATACTGTTAACTTCTAAATGTAAAACTGCTTCTATGTGCCATTTTTGCTGACATTACTATTAACACACCTAAGATGTGCACAGGGTCTGGGCCATGCGTGTTCACTAGGCTTTTATATCTGGATCATATTCAGAGAGGGAGACAGACACGTTTGTGAATCTGGCCGTGTATTGCTGCTGAGTGCTTTGTGGAAATGTTGGCAGTATTAGAGTTCTGAGCTAGTGGAGAAGGCTATAAATGAAAACCATGGTATTTCATGGTGCAAAGATATGACACAAAGTGAGTAAGTTCAAGTTCATCCTTTCTAAAGTCAAACAGAATAAAACAAAATTCAAGGGAAATTGTGTGAGTTCTGTTATATTTTGGGTGCAAAATCTAAGCTGTTATGAGAAGCAAGAATAAAAAAGTAGCTTCTTGCTCCATAGTGCTATTTTTAATTACATTTGTATTGACTTAAAATGTGAAAATTATCAAAATAAGCCCCACTTCTCATTTGACATTTAGTTTAGAATCCTAAAATCTTATGAAAAGCCTTTAGGATCCAAACCCAGCTTTCACAAATTGGACTTTTTTAGTCCAAGTTGAGTGCATCCATCAAACAGGCAGCTTGAAACTGGCATGACTTTGAAGAAGTAGATCTTCTCAGGATGGAGCAGATTACTATGACAAACATTTGATTGTCAGGACATTTTTTCCCAAAGGGCTGCTTTACCTGCAAGTTTTTTTACCTACATGGAGCTCTGCAGGGTTACATTTCCTGTAACAGAAAGAGTTCACCATATAAAAATATGATAAAAGCCCATTTCTGAAGAACAGGGTTGTGGTAAGTAAAGCCCTCATGATATTTATTTACAATAATATAAAATTTAAAAAAAACTGTTGCTCTTAATATATGTGGTAAGTGCCTGTGTTCAGTTGCATCACTTTGATCAATCTCATCCCCTTTCCTGTGTTTGCATGTTGGCTGATTCTGTTCCCTTGGGAATTCTCAAGAAAGGAACCTTGACTCTAACACTGGAAATCAATAGTATGGGATCAGAAGATTAATACCATTAAATTGTTGCTACCCATATTAAAGCCACAGAGAAACAGTAAATACTCCAAGTCTTTCTTCTTGCTCCAAATATTAAATGTGAAGTTAAACAGGACATTTAGATTGTAGATTCTCCTTGGCCTGTTTCATAATTTCTACCTTTGCTACTTCAGGAGTTAAATTTGGAATATGCAGATCTGTGGGATTTAATCCCATCAATGCACCTTCAAATCCGGAGAGACAGATTTTTCATGCCATGCATTGTGCTGGGTGATGGGCTGCTGGATAAGATCCTGCTTTCCAAAAATTTTGAAGGTTTATGGGCAGTCTTCATGAATACTCTCCTTTCTCCATTGTTCTCTTAACTTCTGCACCAAAATTGATACATATAATTTCAATCTGTATATGTAATTAATACAATACTAGTTAGGGATGCATCTGAGCAGGAAAGCATCTGTACAGTTTTCAGATCTGAGCAAATTGTGCTTATTTCCCTTTCCTAACCCAAAATCTTGTCGTGCTTGAAGGGGAAATTGCTAAGTACTGAAGTAAATCTGCCATTGGAGGGAACCTGTTAAGTTTCTGCACAGACTGTATTAATTCAATTCTAAAGAAAGGTGACACCATAGAATGTTGAAATTTCTCAGTGTTTCCTTATATATTCGGGCAAGAAAACATAGGGAATATATAAGAAATATCTTTTTCTTATCCCATAAATTTTCCTTGGAGCAGTTTCAAGGATATTTCCCTTAAAAAGTAGAGGTAAACTCCACAAATACGAGTGCTCTGAAAGATACACCTTTACACATGAATACATTACATTAAACAATATAATTAACATGTCAATATATGGAAGTCTTACAATTCTCTGAAAATATTAATATTTCAAAGTGAAACTTGGCAGCTTCCCTAGTGTTCCCATAGAAACCAATAGGATGGCATAGGAAGAAACAATTGTAGTTTTGCATTGCTATGTATTTCCAAGCTATATATATATATATATATATATATATATATAATTTGTTTTTAATTTACAGCAGGTCTAAGGCCAACATGTCAGGATATCTGGAGAGACAGTGCATGGATTTAATATCGTTTGTCAGTGGAATTCCTGGGGCTCAAGGTAATAATGTCTTCTACATTAATGTTCAGTGAAGTGAGTGTAGCATTAATCTTCATAGAAAGTTCAATTCTCTTGAGAATGTGGAAGGATAATATAAACCATGGTAACAGGAGCTGGAGCCAAGTAACTGGGGTTACTTTTATGTAATTTCAATCTGATTAAAGAAAGTTAGAATTTTCTCTCTGCAATTTGTCAGAAGCATGGCAGGATGGCAGATATGAACTGTCTCAGCACTGTGAGTATGTATATATGACTCATATGTCCTACTTGAGTTTGAAATTTTAAGATCCAATTAATAGAATTATTTCTGAAGTTACTGTAGCATCATCATTTATGCTATTGTACCTCAGAATCTGGATGTTATAAATGCCCTGTTTTCCAGAAGCTGCATTTCTGCTATGAGAAATGGGCTTTAAGCTGAACTTTAATTCATGATTTACCAGCTGAGAATGAATTATTTTCTATGTTAGCAATACTTACTAATGTTGCCAGAGTTTGTCTGATTGTGTATGGGGAAAGGGATGGAAAGCTGAGTGATTTCAAATGGTAGTACAGAAGTGTACAAATGAATATGTACCACTGTGCTTTGTTTTTTCCTTTATATACGGAAAAATCTTTGTATTTGCTAAAGTAGTTATTTGTTTCTCCTTTAATGAAAAGAAATGTGACTTTGTAACTTTGTCCTTTTTTGCTATCGGTGTGATTATAATGTCATCAATTGATTTTAAGCATAACTTCAGGATCAGAGCAGCAGAACCCCTGAGAGTCGTTGAACTTGATGTTGTGGTGGAGGGGGTGTGTGGGAGAGAAAGTGCTGAAATACAAGAGGGGATTTGATTAAGAGGTCAGAGTGGGCAGGAAGCTAGCCTGGTGGTCTGCTAGGAGAGTTGTGCCCTGCATTTTTTATGAAATGTTGTGCAGGACCAGCACAACATTTCATAAAAAATAGGTTTTATTTTTCATAAAAAGCAATAGCTTTTTTCCAGATGTGTCAGAAAAGGATTTCTGTCCCCATGGCTAATCACGTGACAGCCTCAGCTCACACTTTCTGTTAAGGTCAGCTCCCCAAGTTCTTGGACAAAGCAATACTCCAGGGATGTAGGAGGAGTAAGATGACAGGGGGATGCTAAAGTTCACATGTATTCACTGAATTGTACCTAAACCAGCACGACCTCACCATGCCTTGTGTCTGCCCTGCAGCTCAGCAGCTGTCTCTGTGCACATCAGGCATTTCACTTTACTTGCTCTGTTGAATCCTAGGCACAATTTTCTACACCCACGTTTTCTTACATGTCCTTTGTCATTTTAGAAATAATTGCTGGATCAAATCCATTCATTTTTGTAGCTGAGGAGACAGGACTAGAGTTATGATTTTCTTTGTGCAGCAGAAATCTCAATGATATCAAGGGAACAGGCCTACACAATACCTCAGTTAACAAACGAGAAAACACTGAATTTCTGACACAATGTAATACTGAGGTTTCATTTATGAATGTTTATGCAACACTTTAAAATTTCTGGGCGTATGTATCACTCTGCAAGAAATACAGTGCAGCCTTCTTGATGGGATCTCTTACTGCACACAGGAGCAACCCAGACTCTTGCCAAAGGTCCTTGAAATCAGTAAAGCCAGTGAGCTGAATGCAGTTTTGGTGGGAGAGTGTTTTAATTATCCCAGATGACAATGAAGAATTACAAATTTTAGATAGGTAGAAGTTGTAATATGGTGTCTAGATAGAGACATATTTATTTTAGTATTACTAGGTTCCTTTAAGTGTTCACCTCTTGTTTTTTGCCCAGGCATGTAAGATTTTATGAGTAATTTCTTTTACTATCTGCCTGATCAGTAATATCTGCTCCAAAAGATTATTAGGCTTCCTTATTTTCCCAAGCATGGGACACAAATGGCTTTTATACATAATAAGATACATTGAATGGTGTGACAATTAAAGCCCTTGTACTACTTGAAGCTTGTATAAAGACACTCATAGATCAAGGAAACTTAAACTCAGTGTCATGGTGGAGCAAAATTACAACCAACTCTACAACCAATAGGTTGTAGGAACTTTTGTCTTCCAGATGCCTTCAGAAAGTAAAGGCTTTGTTTAGCATTACAGAGAGTTTTTTTCACATACACAGTTAATGGACATAAACATCAGAAATCTTAGGCTACTGCAATTTTCAAATTTCTGCACTGATGTGAAATGGTCAGCACAAATTCACTGAGCTCTCTACAGTGCCTGTGGCTCTTTCTGCCATCTGAACCTTAGCCAAATGGGACAGTATCCACTGCTGAGTTCCTCTCAGGGCTTTCCCTCTGTTCTGTGCTGATGTAGCAAGGGAGCAAGAGGGCAATTTTGATGTTCACATGAGAATGATGGTCAGGTTTCTCCTTTATGTGGGGATGCAGGTTCTATTATTCAAAGAGAGAACACCATCTTTAAAATGACTCAGGACAGAGTCAAGCAGGAATATTGTGGGTGCAGAGTTCCACTGGCAGTGCCAGCGATGGAAATCATATTCAGGGAAACCCGAGACAGAAACATCAGTCCCTGGGTCAGTTACCTACCTTTCAGAATATTTAGTCACCACCTCTTCCTAAAAAAAATAGTAGTATCTGAAGAAATGCAAGTCACCTGAATGAGCCCTTAAGAAAAAGAACCCCACCAACCATGCTGCTTTAGTGATATATATATTGTATTCCATATATGTGCACATGTGTATAAGCAGGTCTTAAGTAAGCATCACAGTAATTTCAGAAATATATTCAAAACTGAAATTATACCTCCTGTGCCTCTTCTCTGTTCTCTGGAAAATACTGTGCTACACAAAAGGACTGCAAGGATTGATTTTTAAGTACCTGGAGTGTAGACAGTGGAAATTTAATAATTACAGCTAATTAGTTTGCCAGATAACAAAGGGCCATGGTTCCTGCTGTGAGGATGGGGGCGTTTAAAGTGACAGGAAACAGGTAGACTGACCTGCAAATTATGAAATGAATTCCAGTAGAGCAGTATTTAGGACATCAGAATTATGTAAGGATGAGTTTTTCATTACAGTCTGAACCTTTTATAACTTCTGTCTTCAGTTTCCTAGAACCTAATTTTAATGTACAATATTAATTAATAAAAATTCCTTTTAAAGATATTATTTCAAAGAACTTCTCATTAAAATAAATTCTGACAGTACAAGTGTTCTACAAGAAGCCCATAGTAAATTCAAAAGGCCTTTTCCTGTGTTACGTATGATGGGCTTCTCATTGTTTATTTATTTATATCTGATACAGTAGTGATAAATTGACTTTAATCTTGAAGTGATCAATATGTGATAAGGTATAGAAACCAAGTTAATAGGAAAGGATAATGAAATATGAATTCTTCCTTTCTGAGATAACTTAAGTTAAGGATTCAGACCTGGATCTTCTCTTGGGCCAGGGCAGTAAATGATATCTTGTAGAGGAAGAGTGTTCTCTTACAGTGTGAGTGCTCTTTGTGGGTTTCTGTCTGCTCTACACAGCAGTGAGTTTGTAGAGTGCAGTTTGTAGAGTACAGTGTTGGGGTTTTTTTCACTGATACAATTTTTTCTTAATGATGAAGTGCTAAGCATCCCCCCTTTTTTGCTGCTTTTCTTCACAGTCACTTCTTTCTCTATTGCAACCTCTTATTTAATTTTTAGATTGATTTTCCCCCCAGTTTTTCTTGTTCATTACATCTTTTTTTATAGTACCAAAATTCAATCTTATATTAAATGAATCAAATAAAAATCATTGCTAGAAGCTAATGATCATACAGAGATATTAATTGTTTGAGCTAATAACATTTCACAAAGCCATGATTTAATGCTACAGTAACAGAAAAACCATTCCAAGCTCTTGAAAAACACTCAAGGAAATTTTATATGTCAACTTGAGAATACTCTTGCCTAGAGGTTGTAATGCACAGACATAAGAAATAGGGCTTGTGGGTTTTGTCCCTTTTTTATTTTTTAAAGGGTGTGAAAGAGGAACCATTATCTAACTAAGTGCAGGCTGGAGCTGGGAATTGTAGTTATGGGGAGAAAAAAAATCCTACATTAAAATGCAGATATAAAGGAAAGTAAGGAAATTGATGACAATTTAATTAAATATAAGCCATAGAATGTGCTGTTGATCTACTAAAAGGTAATGTACATATGAATAGAATTGAATTAATTTTTGTCCGGTTCTAAGGTTTCACTCAATTTTCTTCCAGAGCTCTGAGATATTTCCTGAAATAGGAAAACACTTTATGGAAACACCAATTAAGTATATTCAAATGCCTCTGGAAATTTAGAAAGCATTCAGTTTATGTGCTCATATAAGACAATAGCTACAGGAGAAAACAAAAATGTTTTATTATTTTATTGTTACTGAGCATGCAGTATTTTTGGCTGTCTTTGAAGCAGAATTTAGTACTGGGTATATGGTGAGCAAAAGCTTCAGTTATCATTCAGAATCCCTTTGATGTGTGGAGACTGAATAGGGAGAGCCTGAGAAGATGCTGAAGGAATAAGGAAGAACGTAAGGCTCAGTCATGCCTTCAGAAAGTTAATTGTAAGTAAAAGTGGTAAAATTCTGGTGTGAGTCACTCTGAAGTCAGAGTGATTGAGTATGGTATAAAGCGTTGATTGAAAAATGCATTTAACACATGCTTTAGTAGTTTGTGAAATTGTGGCCTAAGCGTGCAGCTTTACTGGGAAAACATAACTAGAGAAGATTAAAAGAGTTCTGGGAAAAGAACCCAGCACTAAAGTTTTCCAAAGTTTGAAAATAGGTTTCGTTGCTTTATCATGAATCATTAGTTTCCATCAAGTCAGAGTTGCATGCAAGGTAATAGAAAAGCTGAAAATCATTTTGGGATATGGAGAGATATTTTTTTTAAAATGTATTTCATAATTCTTCTTTTGTATTTCAACCTCTTGTCTTTCTGTAACTATAATTAAGGGAAATCCATGTCGCAGACTTGTGATTGTAACTGCTTTTTATCTTCTATTGAATTTTGTTTCAGGCACAACAAGGCTGCTGGATGAAAATGTCAGAGCCATAAAATAGAAGAGTGGGCTAGCAAATGGGGAGGTTGTTTTCCAAAAGAGAAGTAGAATTGGAGAGAAACTATGTTGGTTACTCTTATCCTTCCTTACAACTAGATCTTGCAGTACATTCATACTCTGTTTAATTAACATCATTCATACATTAGCAATTCCCTTTTTATTATTGGTTAGAAATTTTTTCTGCTTCACTGGGGGCATGTTAATACAAATAAAAGCGGTGCAGCATCTGTAGATGAAGATTCTTGCCTTTTTACTGTAAAAATAGGAAGAGTATATCATGTTAAATTTTTTTAAAGGCAATGTTAACTCCTTGTTTCAAAGTTTTGCAGAGTCTCCAAGAAAATCCATGTTCATGTAGAGGACCTCAGTGTTTCTATCTATAAGGGAGTTAGGCATTGCTTGTGCTAAAATATTTATTTAGAAAACTAGATTGATTTGCTATTTAAAAATAAATGATCTGGTTTTTATTTTAGTCTCACTTTGCAGCACATATGATATTATTCTGGAAAAAAAATTCTTTTGTTATCTGTGCAATGAAGGTGGCTCAATATTCCTATACAGCTCTCATGGGATGTAACATGGTTAAATTCAGGAGTGGGTTTATCAGTCAGGACAAGTCTGTGTGATGAGAAAGAGGCTGTGTGCCTGTGCAGCCCTGAAGCCAGATGACAGCTGGTTCCTCTTCTCAAGTACATGCTGGTTTCTTAACTACTTACATTTGCTTCAGTGAAATCTAGACCAGCTTGTGATTTATGGAGACATTCTGATCCATTTCTGATTGCATCACTGGGGTTGCCCATTGTGAGTTAAACTTTCAAAGCCTGTGTGCTGCTGAATCCTGATGAGATGAATCTTCACATTGTAGTTATTTCTTTGCCCCAATGTGTAACAATAACAAATCTTGATCTCTTTAATGGTAGAATTTTTTTGCTTGTGAAAAGTAATTTACTACTTATTGTTTTTATATTCAGTATAATTGACATGAAGGGCTTTGTCTATGTCATTAAATCCCCCTGAGATTATTCAGGCTAATGATTTAGAGGTAATTTAAGCATTAGATTTGTAGCTTAAACAAGATATGCATAGTGTAGCAGTTTTCAGGCAAATACAGTATTTCCAATTCTTAGCATGAATTATTTTGTTTTACATTTTCTTTTGTCACTTTAATGCCAATCCTATTATGGATGTTATTCTACAATAGATACTAGTGTACTTAAATATTTTATGGGTGCTATTATTATCATGCCATGAAATGATTAGTATTCTATATGTCTTTGAAAAAGAATTTTCTGCAGCATCTTCCAGTCTTTGGTGTTTCTTTGTATAAATTATAAATTAGAATATAGCTGTATGTTTATTGTTTATAAGACAATGCAGATTGTGATTGTACTTTGTTATTAGTTTATTTTTTTTCTTATGAATCATGCTGAGCTTAAATTTCCCTTTTATTGACCTAAGTAGGTGATATAAATAAGTGCACTCAAGAATTAGGTTATTCTTGAAATGCAATTGTACTATATAAAGTATATTAACTTCTGGCAGCTGTGCACGTCTCTGAGCTTCAGTCATTCCTCAGTAGTCAAAGCTAGTTACTCTTCAGTTGTCTGTTTTTGGACAATAGTTGTTTTCTGAGGTGAAATAGATTGTTTTTGGTATCACAAGTGTCATTTTATGTGTCTGTGATGTTGTCAAAAAGAATAATCTGTAATCTATGATGTTGACATGATAAAATTGCAATAAAGCCTGCTTGAATAGCAGAGTTACCTAACATTTGTTTAACAAGTGCAACAATGCACCATGACAGAGTCTGATTAAAGACATTGATCAATCCCATTTCTCACTTCCTGCTGTGGACAGTCATGGGAATTTACTGAAACACCTCACGTTTCTTATTTCTGATTTTTCTAGAGGGAAACTGTGCCATAAAAGAATTGGTCAGTGTAACCGTATTTACAAAAATTACTGTGAAATTTATTAGAATTGATGGATGAAGACAAAACAAAATCCTTTTGTATTTTTTTTTTGCTTTTCTTATATCACTTTTAATGCACAAGTGCTTAGAATTCAGGGCCATTTCTTTCTATATTAGGAAAAAGAACATACACATGAAAAAATTGCTTAAAATTTATTAAGATACTGTGTTTGTAACAGAAAAGTTCCTCTTTTTTATTGATTCCACTTCTTCCTTGTTCTGTCCACTTCCTGTTGCCTGGCAAATGGGATTAATTCTATTGCCTGTGTCTACACATAAATTAGACTGGGCTCTACTTTACTCTTGAGTCTATTGTGCAGAGTGATGTTTAGATAACTCTTAGTAATTACATGAAATATTTTAACAATACACATTGTAGTAATTAATTTTTACAAAGCAATGCATTAAATATTGTTGGATAGTTGCTGATGCTGCAATATTTTGAGAGAACATTGATTTGTTTATTGATGTCCCTTTCATCTGTACATTGCTCTTACTTTATATGCCTTCCTCCTTGCTGGAGTATGTGTAAACAGTCCCAGTTTAAACTGCTGCATTCCATCTGAGGCCAAAGAAGAAGCTTATGGAAATTCAGTGACAGGAGAGGGATAGAATTGAAAGCTTCTGAGCCCTATCCATGACCTATCATGCATTCTTTTTCATTTTCTAAAGTGTTTCAAATATGATAGGGAACCATATAATTTTATATGCTTGGATCTTACATACATTTAATATATTTTCTGTGATAGCTTTTTTTATTTTTTTTCTGAAGATTGCTCTCTGTATTTCTTTATCTCCCATCCCAGGAAAGGTGCACAGAGTGATTTTGCCTTGAGACAGAAGGTTGGCCACAAGTCTTTGTGCTCCCTGGATGTAAGGGGGCAAGAGACACTATGGCTTGGGGAACAAGCCTGATTTTATATGAGGAAAAAATGTAGTGCCAGTAGAGCTGTCTGGGAACACCGTATGGGCCCTGCAATGTGATGCAGTGACTCTGGTGTTGATCTCAGTGACTAAAGCAGCTCTGTTGCCCTGGATTTTAAGGGGGACTTCAGATATCCTGCCTCCTGTGTTATCTTTGTAGAGCAGTTTTTTGGTCTATGACACTAGTGTATTTCACCCTTAGATAGCTATTGAGATGCTTTCATGTACTCTGAGATTTAAACTGGTGTGGGGCATTGTAGCTTGAGAAATTATGCATTATTATTTCTATTAGGTTCAGCAAAATACTTGATAAGAGGTTTGCTCTAGAGAGTATCTTCATGGCTGCTGCTTCTTTCTTTTAAGCTGAAGAAACAATGCCACTGAGAAAAAAAGAACATTTTGTAAAAAGATAGAAAACCTGGTGATGTCTGTGTTACCAGCTGTGCTTGGTCAGGTTTAATATAATTATCAAGGAATTGGTTCTCCCTAAAGGCCAACGGACAAACAAGTGACTACCAGGTCCAAGGAGCGAAAGTGTGCTTATATGAATTGATTAAAAACAAAGACATTAACCTGTTTGTTACTCTTAGTCATTACTCTTACTATTACTCTGACCTCTAAAAACAATATTCCTGCAGATGAAAGCTAATTTTTTTTTGCTGTTCATATAGCAACAGCAGCATACCCACTTCCTGATTAAAGACCAGCTTTTTTCAGGCACAGTGATGACAAGAAAAAAATGCTTTTCTTGTTGTCTTTAGGAGGAATAGAAAAAACTATGCTACTATATGATCATCCAGCTGAAATACTGTCATCCAAGAACTCCGGAGTTTAGTCATATGTACTCCCCATATCCATTTGGTATTAGGTTTGTGAAGAAATACACCATTTTGCCCAAGTTCTTGCTTCCATGGAGCAGAATTTGACACCCAGGTTTAGAGATTGCACTGAGTGCAGCCAATTAAATTAATTTCTATTTATTGTCTAAGTGCCATTTCTGAAAATAAAAGCTGTATTGCAGGGCTGTTGAACAGTCACTTTCTCACCCAGTGTGTTGTTCTGCATTACACTTTCTACCTTATTCTGCCACCTTCCGGGGCAAACTTTACAGATGCTGCACTGTTGGTTGCTTCTTTTTGTTTGGAGGAATGCTGCTGAGGGCACTGTAAGATGTAGCAAGGGAGCTGTATGTCATGAATCATGTTACTACTAGGACTGGTAGCTTCTGAGCTGTTCTTTCCTCTGCTTTTCTCAGAGAGAAAAGTGAATTAACTTCCTAAAAGATGTGCTTAATTTCCTCCTGATATTTTCCATCAGGATTCTTAGCGCTCAAGCTTGTTTTGAAATTCCTTTTGGAATTCTGGTTGAGCATAGGGAAGCTCTTTGTAAAACTTGTGGTATCCTATGTCATCTTCCTTTTTAGTATTAATTTATTTAATCTTGTGATTTTTTTTTTTTTTGCTGCCTGAATGAGGTTTAAAAAGGAAAATCAGAAAATCAGCTGACAAACAAAAAGGACTTTCCACCCATATGAATATTAAAAGTGAAAGTCACCATTAAAAAAGATCCACGTTACTTCAAAAAGCTTTTTCTCTCTCGTGTTAAAATGGCCCTTATGAATAATAACACAAAAAATGGCTAGAAGATTAAAAAAATAACTCAGTCTGAAACAAAAGCAAGCATGGATGTGATCTGCAGAGCTTTTAGTACTGGAGGAGCCTTGTCTATGGACTGCATCTTTAAAAGGAAGGGTGTCTGTTCCCCTCATTGCTGAGGCAGCAAAGGGTTTATGTTTAGATTTGAGTAAGGGCCCACTATATTGTACAACAGAGATCTTACTTCTCTTGCACTTATTCCTACTGCTGCTTCTCCTGTGGTCCTCCAGCATCTCACTTTGCATTCATTCTGTGATTGAGCTGGGACATATAAGTGGTTTGGGTTTTGTGTTTTGTCTGTTTGTTTTTCCCCACATAGCTTTATTTTACTTTTTTTTTGCATTCGCATAGTTACCAGTGTTACAAGCAGGGTGAGGAAAGGAAAGCATGTTTCTGACAAGGCCATTGGCCTTGTTTTTATTTGATGGCACTCATAGCTAAAATCAGATCTGTCACTGATGTCAGCACTTCCCTTAAAGCTGCCTGGGTTTCTTCACCACTGTTTTCATCCTCAGAATTGTAAATCAATACCCTTTGATCTAAACATAAAAGCTTGGGAGGCTTATGTTGAGGATATCTTCCCTTGTGCCTCGCTTCATTCAGTTCAGCTGCTAAATCTGGTCTAAGGAAATCAAAAGCGATACTGAACTGACATTTAATAGCTCTCCTCAAGACTGCCAGAAAGTAATTTCTCAGAAAGTTTGAAATTTGAAACAAACTTTGCATTTTACTGGTCTATTATTAGCACTCCACTTAGCATATGCAAGTAGCTTTTTGAAAGCAGCACATAATATCTGAACTAGGAACTCTAAATGCTTATGCCTTAATGAAATTGAATTTTCTGAGGAATAATAAAAAATTATTCAAAGGAATATGGAAGGGGAAGAATTCCTGTTGAGGAATTCTGAGGAACAGATGTGTTTTGTAAACTGTACCAAAACTGTCCAGTTTTGACCATATGGAGTAAACTGCAACTAAACCAAAACACAGTTGCCTCCAATTTTTGCAAAAATCAGGTTTTTTAGCTCTTCGGTGTCTTGTTAGTTCACTTCTACAGACTAGTACTCAATGCTGTGTCTCTTCTGGTTGCTATTGCACAGTAAGAATTTGTGGTTTTTTCCAAGGTGCCAGGAATCCTAATGTCTATTAATCAGCTGTTACAAACCTGTGCTTTCTTTTAATTGATTCGGTAAGGCAGTAAATAGGTTTGTATTCAGAATTTTGCAACATACTGGAAAATTGAAATGTATGGGAAACATTAAATTGCTGTTTTGGTTGAGTATAAAGTAAATAGCACTGTTTCTGCCAGTTGGACTAAACTGAGGAGACTTCCTGAAAAAGCCAAGCTTTTTTCTCTGTGACTTCTGTTGTAATGTGGGGACTTAGTCATTAGCTAACTCATGTCTTCAGCATTTGAGCAGTAAGTGCTGTTATGTCTGGGAACTCAGCTCCTTGGACAGAAGGAAACTTTATTTCTCTTTGTTTGCCCTATAGGGGAAGTTTATCCATCACTAAATGTTTGTATGTGACACTTTCCCAATATTTTCAGCTGGGAAAGCTTTGATATGACCTGCAGTAGTAACATTTTATCCTGAAGAATGTGAGTATATGGGAAAAAATGTTACTCTCACAAAAAACATCATACAAAAAGAAACTTGGCATGACTAATGAAGCCTAGTGTTTTACTCAAGAATTATCACAGTATATCTGAAAGCTGATTTTGACCTACTATTTTATGCTTTTAGACTTTCATTTATTAAAAAACCCCACACTTCTTAGATGCGACATAGCCTTCTGTTTGCTAGTTCAGGTAGAATTTAAGTAAAACTAGAATTATCATTCATGGGCAAAACATTCTATGGAGAAAAGTCAATGAAATTATACTGGGAAAAACAAGATTGAAATTTAATGAACAACTGATACAAACATCTTTCTTATGCAGGTCCTACAGCCCTTAATATCTGATATCTGCTGCAAACCAGTAATTAATGAAGCTTGGTAGAAATGTGATTTTAAAGTAGTGAACTACCTGGGAGAAAAAAAGCTGTTTTGGTTAATTGCACTCTTGCAATTGAAATTTACTGAAAAAGCATGGCAATTTAACACGCATATAGAAATGGTTAGGTTTTCTGCTCTCAGCAATGGTGTAGAAGTGATTTTCCATTTAAACAAAAAATAGCCAAGTATTTCTGAGATAACCTAAATTTTGTAAACTCAATAGCAGCAGGAACTAAAAACACTCCAAATCAATTTTACTTTTTTTTTGTCAGTCCAGTTTTCAACTTTCATTCCAACTCAGAGCAACTAGAGTTCTCAAAGTTCCTAATAAAGATTTTCCTGGTTTTTATTTTATTGCCTTCTAAATCTATGTAAAATAAACAAAATTTGTATTTTAGATATTCTCTGTGTTTTATTTTGCAAACTGGTTATTTGTAACTAAAGCAACCGTACTGAGAAAATCTTGGCCTAAAACTCAACAGGTGTTCCTTGGCCTTCAAGGAAAGAAGGTGTGTTGTCCTGCCAAGAAATGTGTAATGAACCATCACCACTCTTTATTTTTTTGGTTTTTTAAAGATAATTGTTGTAGGAAAAATGCTTTGGGAAACAGAAGGAGAAAGAAAAAATGCAGAAATAAATACATTCTATTTCCCAATTGCATGTGTATTTCACGGGATTTTGTTACAATTAAAAAAAAAAAAAATCTACCTTGCTTCTTCCTGTTTCCAGGAAGGTCACCAAAGGAATGGTGACATTCTGTTTGATTTTAATCTTAGCAGTGATGTGAACACTGAGTGTTTCTGGCAGTTGAGTTCTCTCTGTGACAGGTCTGTGGATTAAAACAGCCAATAAAGCAGGGAGGTGGGTTAGTTGACTTTTCTTTGCATGAATGCAATTTAAAAATACAGTGGTTTTCAAAATGTCATTTCCTGATTAGTGCCCAGTTATATTAACATCACTGTGGTGTGGACTTGCTGTTTCTACTGAATACAAATATGTTTGGACTCGGAAAAATGGCAACTGTTTTATTGCAACTTAGTAAGTTTATGTATTGCAAAAAATGCAGTGTGTTGGATGACAGAGGTGAAAATGTAAATACAGATGATATAAATACAATAAGAATGATAACAGGAAGAATACCTGTATGTATGTAGTTCTTATCACAGAACTAAGATATAGAAGGTAAACACTGAAACCTGTGTTCAGCCTAGCAGATCAGTAGGAGGATCCTTAGCTGACACTTTCATGAAGCTCAGATGTCAGTGATTGTCACAGCTTTCATATGAACTTGAATAAATTACCATTAATTTTATATTTTATTTTTAAAATTGTTTATCATTGTTCATACCTCAATCAGCTGAAGCTACACTGGTAATTAAATTTCTGTATTTATATCAAAATGACTAAAAGGAATTTTAGTACTTTTTCATTGATCTCTAGTCTTCTGGAATCTAATAATGAAAATTAAAGTTTTGTCCTTCCTATTAAATAGATGAGGCATATATACAGGACAGGAGCTGCTATTTCTTTCAGATATTTTTTAAGTGGAGTTGTTGTAGCATTATTCTACTGGAGTTGTACAGAAGTCAGTATCTTCAGCCATTTTCAATGTCAGGCATGCAGAATTCTTTAAATTGGTGGCAGTGAACACCTACAAAAGCTGATTGCTGTTTGCTGTTGGATGAGGAGTCTGGAGAATATTTTGAACAGTTTTGATTTATAGTGAAATTTGTAATCTGTTTTCTGAATTGTCATCATTCCAGAGTAAAAGTGATATTTTGATGTCTCATGTTATTCAACATCACAGAGTGTGGGAAAACTAACTATATATACTGATACGAGAGAGATACATGGAGGAACCTGTACAGTGCTTAAATTCTCAAGTATTCGACGCTCAAATGTCTCATTGCTTCTCTGCTTAATAACAGTCACTTTTCCCCTTGCTGCTCCCTTCCCACGGGTTTCCTATGTCATTTCCATGACAGAAGAGAATATTATGGGACTGTGAGATAAAAGTACAAAAATTCTCAAATAGTTTTGTTCTCCTTTACCAGTCTGAAATAACAAGTGATACAAGAGGAGGGAGTTTAAAGGCTTTGTTGCCTCCTTTTAGTACCTTAACCCAGGACTTCACATTAGTTTAAAGTAAGCATTTATCACCTAGTTTACTCTTCCTACCAGCAGGGCATCTAGTCAGAACTAAGTGCTTCGGACAACCTCTGAGGTTTGAAGTTGCTCTAGGTGCTACTCCACCCCTCTGAGGTACCAGTCACAACCAGAATGTGTCACTGCCCACAGGGAGCTCTCACCACTGCTTGTGATGGGAACCTTCGGAGCTGCTTGATTGCTTGATGCCTGATGTTAGATGAGATTAAATGTACCTGAGGAGTTCAAGTGAAATCTTTAGTCAACCTGTTCTTTGTAAGTGCCCTTTATACCTGAAAATGGTTTTCAGGCATGAAATATACCTAAGTAGACACTGCAGAAGTGTGTCTGTCTGTCTGTCTGTCTATCCATCCATCCATCCATCCATTCATCTATCTATCTATCTATCCTTATTTTACTGGTGTATTTGGAAATTCCAGAAATTCCTCAAAGATTTGTTTGTTGGTACCAATTATATACCCTGACATGTTAATCAGTATTGCTGTTGTATTTGTAGGACCATGTTCTGAATATCAATGCCTAACTGTCCTTTCCCACCAAAATAATTTCATTATGTTGGAATTTTCCACTTTGCATAATGTAGTGGAGTTAGTAGAGTTTGTGAAGCCTTTTTGTGGCTATGGGGGTGTTCAAATAACAGGAAATGTTTATAAAGTTTATGATCCCAACTCTAAAGCCAGGCCTGTTTGTCAGTGGTAATAGGTAATAGAAGATTTCCGGCTTTCCTAAGGGAGGAATAGCTTTTCAAAAAATTGAAAAAGAAGATTTTATTGGGACTTTTTTTTGAGAGGTTAATAGTTAAATATGTTTGGATGCTTGAGAAATAGCCTTTATTCATCTTGGATACTGTGTTATGTGGAAGGTGGTACATTGTATGCTTTAGTAGGCAGAAGATTAATTTTAAACTCTTTTTAAATTAATTTGTCATTTTTCCTGTTTGAATTTTAAATGTTACTGAAAGCCAAGGAAAAAAATAAATTGCTACATACATTCTCCTGAAGAATTAAAAAGGTGTTTTTTTAACTTTTTAGCTCACCTAAAACTGCAGCAAATACACAGAAATGGATGGTTGCATAATAGCAAAAACAATTAGCATGAATTTTTCTGAAGAATATATTTTACATGGTAGCTTTTCAAGCTGCAAGATGAGATCTAATGTGTAATCTTTATGCATATCAACACACAAATGCATGATGCATGTGCTTGTATAAGCTCAGTTAAGAGACAGTAATTTTAAGCTGTACAGAAATACTTTAATAAGGCTGATTTTTTTCATGTTTTATATGAGTAAAGCCATACTGTCTGAAACAGCAAAATCTATAAGTCTCACAGAATTTTAGAGAGAACCCCTTTTCTCTTGCTTCCCCCATCACTTGCTTTCCTAGGAATGTACTGTAGTCTATCCATGACAAGGAGAAGCTCACTCTGTGTCTTCCCAGTAATGACAGCATCTCTGATGGCTTCTTACCTCAGAATCTGACACTTCTAAACACAATTGTGTCTTTTCCTGAGTGAAATTCCCAAATCTTTGTTCAGGCAGTCTTCCAACATCTGATGGCCTTTCCATTTTCCCATAAGTGAAGTGGAACTCTTAAGATGATTTTTCCTATTGTCAGAGATATTTCATTATTATTTGTAATATTTATGGTTTTTACTGGAACAGGCTTGGTTCTGTTTGAAGAAATTACTACATAAGTTCAAAAAGGAGCCATAGTCCTGCTTACAACACAGAAATTCATCACTACCAGTGATGCTCTGATAGTGGATACGAGAGTGGGAATTACTAGAGCTGAAATGTTTAGTGAAGTAAATAGAGCAATGCAAATCTCAAGGGCTTCTGAAATACAGAGTATGCAAGGATGATTTTGAGAATGTGTATTACGTTGCTGCTTCCTCTCACACCATCTACCAAACATCTTTTTCCTCTCTTCAGCTTCTAAAAATCAATTTGATGTGACTGCCTCCAGTTTGAAGTTAGCATGATTTAATCTGGTACAGGAAAAATCCCTCTCCATGGAAAAGGCCCAAATGGGAAATCTAATGATAGCATATTCCCCAAGGAAAGCTGCCACCTTAGACAGTGTCCCTGGAGGAGGGAAAGTGAACAGCTGCAATATTTTGCGTATAAAATGTGTGTGTGCATGTGTATGGTGACATGACACAATGCTTTGTGACAGCTCATTTTATTCTGGGTTCTTCACATGACAGATGAAATGATTTCTGTAATTATTCTTAGGTATAAGACCCAAAGTCAGTTCTGTTAATACTTGGACTGTTTGGCATAAAATACATTTAGGTATGTCATTTAAACATCCCTCTGGAAAAAAAGCTCTGGAAATCAGAAGTGATTGAGTGGATGAGCTGCTACTGTATTGCTTCTAGGCCCAGTAAAAAGGCAAGTCTAAGGGGCTGATTTTCATTTCAAGTGTTTCATTTGAGGTGAAGCTTCATCCCAAGGTTTACATAACTAGACTAGCTTTTCTCGTAGTTGAATTAGCTCTTGTTTTACTTCTAAGTTAAATTATGATCATTACAATTTTATGCTAAGGAGTAGGAAAAGCTTAAATATATCCTTGCTTTAAAAAATATTAAAAAAAAATATATTAACCATAACCAGTGATAAAATACTACTTGCCATTGCAAACCTTTATCATTACTTAGGATTAGAAATAGATCAATTATATAATTTGACATACTGCTAGGGGAACATGTATCTATGTATTGTACATGTATCTATGCCTTATTTTAAAATAATTGATAGATTTATAATTTAATGGTAATGTAGAATATTTAAAAAATAAATACTACAATTAGTAAACTAAGTAAAAAAAAAAAAAAAAAGTATGTCATCTCCTAAAGCTTGAAGAGGATTTGTTGCGTCTGCATTTGCTATGCAGCTATAATGCAATTCTTGTTATTCATTTAGAGAAAATACTGTTTAACTTTGGTGAAAATTCTTTTCTCTTTCTGAACATTCAGTGTGACTTTGTCATACATTTTTAGGTTTCCAGCTGGGCTGGTTTGCTTTCATTCAGGATTGAAGTCAGTTGCTGTGTTTCCAGGATTACTGAAAGGTTGAACCTACTTCAGTGATGTATAGGGTCCACAGAATAACAGCTTTGCAACTTATATGATTAAGAGAGAGGGAATATGTTCAGAAAAATTCACTTAAATCATCTATCAAAGGTGCCAGTGCAGCTAGTGGCTTTATTTCTCAGGAAAGCAGAAAGAGATGGAAGGGCATGAGGGGAACTTTTATTGATTGCTTTCTGGGAAAATTATTCTATGAGTTACTTTTGCAAAGAATGTAATTTGCCTGGGGTATAGCAGGACTAGTATGAAAAGCTCTGGGAGAAATAGTTCCCTGATTGGTTTTTTTCAATATGAAATGATGGTGTCCTCTCAGAACCAGAACTGCATCTGTTCCACAAATATCACTAGAGATGGGTATGACTTCATGTGCTTTGATAATGCTACAGGTAACTTTTGAAAGATCTACTGGAAGGAAAAAGTGGAAATTGGGAAGAAGAGAGATTTTTACTTCTCTTGTTCATGTAATAAGAAAGAAGGGAAATAATTAATTGTGGGATGTAACAGCCTGACTGACTTACAAGGCTACTTTCTTTCCCATTTGTGTGATCAAAGCCTTGAAAATATACTAGTGCAAGTTATGATACCTTGCACCTGTACTGTAATATTTACTGTTTTAAGATCTGAAGCCAAAAGCATTATCATCCTTAAAACTGAAACTGGGACTCGTACAACTCTATCAGTTTTTCCACTGTAGATACATAAAATTTTCAAATTCTATGTATATAACTGCCAATCTGTGATTCAGATATAGGCTCATCTCCCACAGGTGAAAGCAGATTAAAATTAAAAAAAATTTCTCAGTTTAGAAATTGTGTTGTTTTATGAATTTGTCTAATATTTACCATTTTGCAGTAGTACAGGAATCTGATAAGTGAATTGAAGTTGAAATTGAAATTTATATGAATGTGTGTGGAAAACTAGTCTTTTATAATTAGGGAAGAAAAACAATATTTAAGAAGATAAAACACAAAAAGAAAAAAGAACTCTGTGTCCCTGCATGTGACAGGTGGAAGGTCTAAAGACTGAGGAAATTGGATGTCACTCAGTTACTATCAATCCTCATTTCTCACTATCACTGCAGGAAAACAGTTAATTTTTTCTCAGTTGCAGAGTCTTACTGTACAGACACACTGACATCATTTCACACTGACATTAATGTACAATATTTGTAAAACAATCTTGTTGTTGGAAAACATTGCTTCAGTAGTCAAAGTGGTGGAGTCGTGTTCTGAATTTAATTTTGATACTGTATTGTTTCTTAGAGCAATTGCAGGCTGTATACATATTTTTGTGTTCAAAAACCAGGAATGTATTTACAAGAAGTGGATTGTTTTGTCTTCCTCCAGACTAAGGAGAGACTCATATAATTTGAAATTCACAAAGACAGTGATCAACAAACCAGCAGAATTATAGATGGAGAACTGTTCTTTGGTGACTAAACTGAAGCTTTCATACTTTGGGCTTCTTGAGTGAAGATTCTGTGGCACACACCTCAAATAAGTAGAAATGACAAAGTAGCAGTAATTGATTGAAACATCAAGGAATTGCTCTTACAAAAATAGTACTAAAAATGAAACATTTATTACTGTTTCACTACTTTAGCTCAAGTATTCTGTTCTACTTCAGACCTTTATTTTTCTTCTGGTTTGATCAATATTCTCACATTTTCCTGTCATTTTGACATCTAGTACTATATATTGTGGTTTCCTCCAACAATTTCTGTAGCTGATACCATGAAGCACTGTTGATTGCTAAAAAATCTCCTAATCCTTGGCAAGCTTGTTTCTGAACATCCCATTGGTGCTGTAGCTGCAGTTGAGTACTGTGGAGTGGCACTTTAGGCATCGACTTGCAGGGACCTCACTGTTTTCGTCTGTTCTGGTCACAGTCAGCAAGGAGATAAAGCCCATTTTTGCCAAATTGGATCAGTTCACGCTGGAGACTGTAATGTTGCTGGCATGAGGATGCTCCTTGGTGCAGCCCCTGGCCAAACAGCTGAGAGAGAATTGCAGCAGGCAGAACAGGATTCTTCCCACAGGGCTGAGCCCTTGGTGACAGCTGGTAATGCAAAGCACTTCCTGAGCTGAGTGCAGGGGTTCTAACACTGCTCCTTTGCTCTCATGATATGCAGTCACCACTTTTCTGGAAAGAAAAGCCCAAGTACCTATGAGTGATTGTGAAAATACTGAACTTTGCTCCTGTGAATTTTCTCTTTTTGGGGGGATGACTGTGCAGAGGAATAAATAAAAAGGAAACTAAAATTTAGGAACTTTTTTTTCAAAGTTGTCTCTTAGACTGTTTTACTGAGGTCTTGAGGGATGACACAGCTGAGTTTGTTTAGTAGAGAAAATAGAAATAATTTGAAAATTATTTGGCATGTAGATACCACATTTTACAGCTGAAAAATTATTTTAAGGATTACTTGATAACCGCAGCAAAGAAACCCCCACAAATTCTAGTGAGATTTCCATACTTAAATCCTTCTGAACCAATATACTGGTCAGTAGCAAGAAAATGATGGCTGGAAAAACTGTTGCCCAAGTGAAGACATTTTCCTAATTCTCCTTCAAAAGGAAGCAAGGTTGGAGCTTCAGTGGTTTTCTAGAACATACAGAACTTGTCTTAATGGATTAGCCACACTCTCTTGTGTGGCTTTTCTCCCTTCTAACGATGCAGGAAAATGTGTTTGGTATGCAGAAGCATTGAGTGACTACCTCCTCCCCCAGGGAAAAACAAAAAGACTTTGCAGCAAAGTAGATTTTGCTCCTTAGTAGTTGTAATGAACCACAGCGAGCTTGTCAGTAAAAATTATGTATGTATATATACACATACATATGTATATATAACATGCACATCTTTGGTGTTGTGTGTGTATAATATTTATATTTGTTATACATATGTATATGTTTAGTAAGTGCATGTGTATTTATAAGTATGTATAGCTATATATGCACATATGTGAAAGAGAAATCAGAAAGTGGTCTTTAAGCTCTGTGGAAGAAATAGAAGATAGTGCTATTGCCTCCAATATGTGTCTCATGGGAAGTATCACTTAGCATGATAGCTGTTGGCTGGTAATGACTCTTTTCAATGTTTGCTCACTTCAAGCTAAGGTAAGACTGCTGTTAGAGCTATTACATTCTTTAGATCTATTACTTTCTTTCCTCTGTTCTTTATTTTCTGGCCAAAGTTTGTTGCCCCATCCAAAAAGCCTTTAGCTGGTACTTTCTGAATGCATTTGCACTCAGTTCAAAGGGTTTTGTGTTTCTCTGGCAATGGTGCCTAAAATGAAGAGATCCAGCACACCTTGTGATTGAGCACTGTGCCAGCATAACAGATGGATGTGATTGCTGGCAGCCAAGAAGCCTTATGAAATATCAGTGTCAAATGGTTAGAGACAGCATTTTTAAATCAAAAATACATGTTAGATGCTCTGGGTTTATGCACATGGTGGAGCATAGTCTAAATGGGTTGACTGAGTTATTTTAAATTTATACTATAATTCTTCAGTGTACAGTTTGAGTGTTAGTTGCATAACTTTCAGCTGTTCTATTTCTGTGTCTTCAAGAGCTATATTTACTTTGCTCTAAAAAAATTGTGTTAGAAATAAGTTCAAAGGACTAATACCTGTGCTGGCGTCTTAGACCATGTTGAGTGTGATGTGATATGATATCAGTATCCTGGCATATATCCTGATCCCTTGCACACATCTAGATCATGTGGAATTCATTGCAGTCATTAATTCACTTTTCTCTTTTAATATCACATATTGCTGCATATGTATTCTTTTATTTTAGCCAATTTAATTATGCTGAGATAGAGTGACATTTTTGAGATATAACTGATTTACAACTCTTTTCCCTCCTTTTCTGTTCCACAAGGAGAGAAAATGTTTGCTGGTAGAAAACAGGGTTAGTTAGGTGTTTAGGAGGTCCCACTGGATGCTCGTCTGTATCCCTTAGTTCATAATTACCTTGGAAATGAACCAATTAAATAATGTTACACCATTAGTAATGTTACTGAGTTTTATTAGGGTTTTGTGACCCAAAACCACGTAAGTGCTTTAAGACATTTGCCCTAAATAATAAGAGTAGACTTCCTTTTTTGAAAATTATTTGGTTCTTTTGTTGAGTATGAAACGCATACTCAACAAGAGTACTCAGTCCTTGGGTTCTCTAGTTTGTTATGGTGCTCAGCATAATCCCATAAAACCAAGTTTCTGCCTTATTTTTTAACATGTATTTCTGTTAATTTAGTTGTAAGAGAGCTTTCTGTATCAGGTGAGGGGTGCGATGGTATGTGGAAACTTGTGCTGTGTGATTTACCATCACATTGTGTTCACATCCAGATAAATGAAAGAGGGAATATTTTCATGAAGAAATAGAAACAAGGTGTTCCAAAAAGAAGATTCACAGTTTATAAAGTCACTGTAATGTGATAAATTAGCACATTAAATCCAATCCCATAAATCAATTTTAAGCTAAACACAGATAGTTCTACTTCATATTTAAAATTAATGTCTGAGGATATCTTTTAAAAAATGAGATAGTTTCATTTCAGAAACTATCAGTATTATCCTCTGAAATCCAAAGCACTATTAAAGAGATAGGCAAGCCAGTAGATAGCAGGCTGAGGAGTCATTGAAAACAGGCAGTTCCATATCCTTATCATAAATGTGCTGAAATTACAATAGAGAATGTCTTGAGGAATTTAATGGAATTTTCTTCGTCTTAAGGTTAAGAAGGCTTCTGAGTTTGCATTTATTCTGGTTCTCAAGCACACTTAAGATGCCTGGAGATGAGAAATCACAAGTGCTTAAGACTACATGAATATCAAGTACAGAGATAGAATAATTTATAATGCAGCATTGATGTTTCTGGTTTAAAACACCATCATGCCAACCCCATCTTTTTCTCCAAAATATTAAAAAGAAAATACATGTATTACTCCACAAGAGAGTTTTACTTTAATTCAGGTTTCATATTATGCAGCTACCCAGCTATTTTCATGCTAGATATGATAATTAAATTGTATACTGGATGAAAGTGTATAGTCGGCATTTAAAAAAAAATAATAAATATTGTGGTCATCCCAAGTGGCAGGTTCTAAGATGACATAGTAGAAAAACTTCACCAATGTCCATGTGGTCATGTATATTTGTAAGATTCTTACCTATTCTGTAAAGCAAGTCCAAATCTAGGATGTTTTTATATTAGACTTGAACCATAAAACCCCCACATAATTTTTAGTCATAGTTATTAGAGGCTGAGCCTGTCCCTCTCCTTCAAATATATAGAGAGTTAGAGTTTGGTGTGGGAACAGGAGAAACCACCCTCAAACTGAGAAAGTGCTGACATTACATGTCAGTATACTCATCTATACCCTAAGGCTACTTGGGGAGGGCTGTTACTGGGAAGGAAATTCATGCTCTGAGTTTCCAGGGTGGACTCCCATTACTAAGCATAGGCATTTGCACTGAGAACTATGATAAGGTATTGAATAGTTTCAAAATCCAGGCCAGCCTGTGACTGCACACTCCAGGAGCAGTATGCCTGCTGATGCAATTGTAAGAATTTTCCAGGAAGTCAAGGAAAGGCTTTCAGACTTGTCCCTTGGCAAATGCCTTCAAAGGAGTTTTTGCAGTGAACACCTCTACTGCATTTCAGCTCTCTCTCTTTTCAGTGCTGGCCAATGTGCACACTATTTTCAGATGTACTGTCACAGCATATGCTCCCTCTCTGACTGAAATAATTTTATTTGATTTCTAGAAGAGCAGCAGAACAGAGCAGGTTGAAATGGTGTTCTTTTTCAAAGTGGCAGAGCAATATGTCAGTGTTCTGTAGGATGCTATCTCTCAAGTAAAAGTAAAAGAGAGTTTAATTTTTCCCATCTCCCATAATAAAACACAGTTTGCTCAAGTTAAAAAATAATTTAAATTAGTTTATGAATTTTCTACACTGCTTTTAGGGTGGGTAAAAACACTCTAATTCTAGTTGAAAGGTTGAAGATGCATCAGCAGACATTAAAATGCTGAGATGCGTCTTTTAATTCATGGTACTGACGAAGTGAAGTGAGGAAGTGCTGGTGTAAATTAGTGCAAGGCAGTGCATGGGCTGTGGATGTAATCCAGAGTGAGCCATAGATTCCAAAGGTGCTGCCAGGCTCAGCAAAGGACTGATGCTGACAGGTAGTCCCAGCACTTAGGTCAGTGACTTCCATGGCTGAGTGAGACACAGTAAAGGGAAGAAGAGATTCAAACTATTGCTGCAGTCCAAAAGTGCTGGTAAAGGCTAATTTTTATTACTGGAAAGAGTGTCTGGAGTAGATTTAATGTATAAACATTATATATATCTATATCTCATAACACATGAACTGCAAATACAAATGAGCTAGAACAGGGTGTGAATTCAGAAAGAGGCTATTAACACTAAACTAAGATCTGAAGCTGACATATGCCACCTGAAAACAGCCTTTTATGTTCAGGTGGGGAAGTATCACTAAACTATGGATAAGTGATTAGAGCTGGGTTTTTGTTAAGGTTCAGTTTTTAGGGTCATTGAGTTGGAGAAAAGTTTACCTAGAAATGGCTTGGTATTGATGGTGAGGGGTCAGTGGCTGGGACTGAGGTTTGTGCAGGGGAAGGATGACATGTCCAGCTTGCCCAGCTTGGTCACTGGTGATAGCACTGACTACAGACTGCTGATGAGGCAGGTAATGGGTGCTGGACACTGAGAGGCCACAAGGTACTTCACTTCCTTTGGCAGTCATTCATCAAGGTGATGAATAGCTGTCTTGCACAGGGTTGTGTATTCTTTGTTAAATGAAGATATGACTGCTCAGACATACACACCATGCATAGCAGCTGTTTTGGCAGTTACAGAAATTAAACACATTCAACTGTGATTCCCTACATGTAATATTAAGTTAGCCATTTTTTTAATTAGTAGGTTTGTAGAAAAAGAGAAAAAATAGAAAAAGAGGCAAAAGGCTGTAGAGCTGGGTGCTGCTACAAAAAGGAGATTGTGAAAGTAAATAAAATTTAAAGAAACCAGGGGAGATGGAAATCAGAGATGACTGGGTTTACTCCTTCCTATTTAAAACCATTTGCTTTTTAGGGCTCAAATTTTGTAAATCATGTTAGCTTCTGCTTAACCTTTATCACCTTAATAGTCCCTTTGATTTCAGTATATTTACATGGGTAAAGTTAGAGATGTGCAAGAATCTGCAAAAAGTAAAATAAAGGTATGCATGGTGGTAATATATTTATACTCTTTCACCCAGTTGTACTCTAATGCTGCGTGTCAAAATCCAAATGAAATAACACAGAGAACACCATGGTAGTGATAAGCATTCTAATTCTTAAGTTTCCCACTGGGATTTAAATTAGAATCTGATTTGCAGACATCAAGGCTACATTCTGAAGGCAAGTCAAGGCTTGCTGTAATTGCACTGGCTCTGATTTGTTTCCTAAACCACCTGTTTCTCTGGTTGTGCTTATTTTAGGAAATAAAGCTTATGTTGGATGGGAAGTGATCTGAAATCTTTCAAAATATCCTCTGTATCAGTAAACATTTAGAACAAAGACAAACTAACTGTTTTGAAAAAACATAAGTACAGCAGGAGTAGAAATGTAATGTATAGATTGGACAGGGCTTTTTCATTGGGAAATCTATCACATATTTAGATGAGTTTTCCTGTAACTTGCTAATTACTTTTCTACACCACTATTTCAATGAATACTACATGTTTTTGTTGAGCAAAGGCTATAGCTTCCCTTCTGGCCATTGTTGCACTTCCAGCTTCCATATGTGGAAGCTCTGCCCTGTGTTCCAAATCTACTCTGCTTTAGCATTTACCAAAAGCTTGGCAGTGGCAGTGGTTCAGCAGAGGAGATCACTGCTTGACTCTCTAATATAATCACGTCACTCTTGTGTCTTTCTATGGTCCCTTTCTCTCAGCCTTTCTCATTTACATTGAGATTTATTCCTAAAATAGACAGTCACTGGGATGTGGGATGTTGTAAAAATTCACTTTTAGATGCAGTGAGAGACACATCAGCTCCTTGAGCAGACAAAGGTGAGCTCATGCCTTGCAGGGAGGTACCAGATCACCAGCAGCCTTCTGTCTGAGAGCTGGTTGGAGACACTGCTCAGACTGGGAAACCTCACAGTGCTTCATGGCTTCTGAGGCTCTGCACTCTCTATGGCACTCCAAGAGCTAATGCAATCCAGAGCACTTGATCCCTACCTGTTCATGGTCTCCATCTCCCCCCTCTTAAACCTACATTCTAATTTCCAGAGAGAGTAAGTCTGTACATCAAGGTCAGAGTGAAGTCACGTCCTTCACACTGGGAGCAGCCCTCAATGTGCATCTGCAGATCACTTTCTAAATGTTCCTGTCTTTGTTGGTAGGGGTTAAATCTCACGTTTTACCCTCTTGGGATTGATAGACTTTGTCCTAAGGAAACCAAGTTTTCCTGTCTTGATGTGGTAACTATGATACTTTAGTCACTAACTGTGATATGAGAAATCCAGGTTAATTTTTCAGTTTCGGCCAAAGATGTTCATCTTCCTGGCATGTGGTTCTTGAGGATGCCTTAACCATAATGGTGGGATAGAGAAAAAGGAGCAAGGGAGAGGTTGAGGAATTGTTTAAATCTGTTAAAATTTTTCCCTAAATAGTGGTACATACCTCACAGTGGTACAGTGAAAAATTAGAGGAACCAAAGCCAGGAAATTAACATTTTAGAAATGTTTCTAAGCATGTCTAATCCTTTCAGATCCCTTGGAACAGCATTATGAAAATGAATTCAAACTAGGCACAGCTTATGAGAGTTAATTCAAGCTAGGCATATACGTGAAAAGCTGCTGAGCAATGCTAGTTAAACTGAGTTACGTTCAGGTATTCAAGTCTTTGGAGACCTGTACAGTGAGCAGCTGATGTTTCTTTCTGATTTGACTAACTTCAGCATTAAATTAAACTCCAATGGAGATTTCAGGGTAATTTGGGAACTGGGTTCTGAGTTTTCATGCAAATATTTCTGTGATTGCTTTTCTTGAACCTTGCCCCAGTTTTTTCATGTATCCTCTTCTAATGCAGTGTGTCCTGTGACTCAAATTTGGAAGATTAGTCCAAATAAAATCATAATTAAAAAAAATTAGTAATATCAATGCCAGTAAGGTCAGTGGGATCCACACTGTTCTGGATAGTATTTTAGAGTAATTTTCACTATAGTTATATTCATAATACTATGGAATCTATGAGAGTTCTGGTTTTAGCTTCATTTGGTGGTAGACCTTAGCCTATGACCCTCTACCTCAGCTATGGTAAAGATATCTAAATCCAAATAATTCCTGCAGTTGCAGTTATGAATTAAACATTTTTGTATTGTTACTTCTGAGTTACTGCAACTTTATTTGAAGGAGAAATAGAGAATTCTAAAATCATACTGTTAAGTTAATTAAAAATAATGCAAAGAGTTGTCCTATCACATTGATTTTGAACAAGAAAACAAAATATGCTGATTAGTACTGAATAACGGGTAAGAAAGAGTCAATAACACACACCTCCCCACTCATTTTTAATGCTTAAGACTAAGCCTTAAATTGTAGCTTTTCTCTTGAAGATCTCCTAAAGAATGTTTGCTGAGGAAATTAAATCCTTGTCTGCTCCTAAGGGCCTCTCTCTTTTATTAATATGGGGAAGAGTTTGAGGACTAACTTATGCCCATATCCTTCACTTGTGAAATATTATATCACAACTGGACTGGTCAGAACTGATGCCCAGGTTAAGTTAGACCAATTAAACAGCAAAACATGAATCTGTCAGATTATACTTTCCTTTAATTTGTGTCGTTTCATTGTGTGGGATTAACACTGATGATTCTCTTATATAGTGTTTCTGTATGGTAAAATGTGATCTCTCTAAGCACATCTAAAAGAAATGCCCATACATTCCAGTCTAATTAAAAACAGCAGTTCTCCTAAGTAGGAAATATTCCTATTAAAGACCAAACTATTTTACTACTTTTTAAGAGTGCTTCTCTGAAACATTGAGTTCAACAGGGTGTATGTACTTGAAACCTTCGAATTTTCAATGTGATTCATGATATATTGTATATGTCATAGGTTGGTAATATGAAAATATTTCGCAGACTGCTCTTTAGATGCTTCCATTGAGTGATGTGAATTGATGTCTAATTCCAACTCTTGATAACATTGTTCAGTCATTATTTAGTGCTGTGAGATGTGGAGAACAAGCTGATTTATGCGAAGGAGAGGCCTGTGGGATGATGTCTGTTTTAAGCATAGTTTAAGTCTTATGCTGGACTGCAGCATGTGAGAGGATGTCATATTGAATGAATGCAATCATTACAAAAAAAGGAACCTCTTTCATACTAGAAAGTCTTTAATCAAATCTCAATAACTTGGAATTTATGAGGACTCTGGAGGTTAGGGAACTTTTTCAGAAGACTAAGAGCTGATGAGCGGACAAATATTTTATAACATACCTATTGAAAAAACTCTTAGTTTGGAGAGCTGCAATGGCTATTTGGTTTTATGCAGTTCAGGAAAGTTTGGAATTGTGTTGGCATATACCAATTTCTTTGACAATTCCATCTGTAGTTTGTAAGTTTAATGCTATTATTGGAAAATAAATTCTATTATTCCTATTGGAAGTGTGGCACCATGTATGACACTTTAAAGTCAATTCATATCCATGTGATCGTGTGGGACAGAACAGGAGGGAATCAGAAAATGGCACCAGCTCTGAGAGAGGGAGAGGGAGTAGCAAGCTTTCTATGAGCCTGCTTGCAGCAGCCAGGTGAACAGAGCACAACTGCAATGTGCTACATGCATCACCTTCCTTCTTATCACTTCCTTTGGGCTTTCTTATCTTCTAGAGCACCTGTGCTTTAAACACAGGCTCCTGCCAGTCTTTTTGCCTCTTGTTGTACTGATTCAGGGCACCTCCCAGCAGTTGTTTGCTAGCCATTAGGATGAATCCCCATGGTATTAACTGGGAGCCAGATAAAGACTGGGAGCCTGGAAGGTGAAGCTGACATTCCATTTTTACATAGCAAACTACAGCAAATAAAGGAAGTCTTTAAAGCACTCCTACAGCCATCTTCATCTCTGTGACCATATGAGATGCACAGTATCTGTGCCCTGAGCACAGACAGAGCCACTGTCATGTGAAAACATGCAGCTTTCCCCAATAACCCAAGAATGCAAGGTACAGTTGGATTTCCAAAATATAGACACCTTTGTTACCATACAAACACTGTTCATTTATTTTCTTGTAGGCATCATACCACTAGTATGATACCACAAATAAATGAGAAAAAAGGATGAATTCTAGTTAGTACTGAGGCTGCTCTCTGTTCTTAAGTTTTTCTGCTGCTCCCTTCACCTCATTCCTCTTTCCAGGCATCAATTCTAGGCAGAAAACCATTATCTTACTTAGCTTATCTCCTCAGCTTCACCTTCTCTGACTAGCAGTGTCCCCTGGAAGCCCTGGAGCTCTTTCTCAAGCCCTGGAATTTTTCATAAACTGCTTCCTACAGGCAACAGAAGGGCCGAACTGACCCAAATGCTAGTTTTTGCCTATTTGCCAACCTGTATCACAACTTTAAGACTCCACACAGATTCAGTGATGAACATGAAGACACAGACTAAAGCACTTTTTAAAAATTACTATAATGAAAGTAATCTCAAGGAATGTTGAATTATTAATGTATGGCTAACCTTTTAGCTTTTCTTTTCAGTTTTCATTTTATCTAAGCATACTTCTTTCATTAAAGAACAACCAACCCATTTTAATTTGTCATCTTCATTTTTCAATTTCTTCACTGTGGTCTGAATAAACCTAAATCATCTCATCAGATGATGTAAGAGTTAGCACAATTTCCATAATATTCACTTGCTGTTTAAAATGCTTGAGATTATATAGGCACCAACTGTTCAGTTTTCCTTTCTGCTCTTTTCTTTCTGCTCCTGTCCTTTTCTATTTCTCCAAAACAGAGATCTTTCTTGTTTTAGCTGGAGTTGAAATTGGGGTGATTTTTTTCTGGCTCTGAAATCAAAAAGCCTCCATCTCACATAAAGCAATCTAACCCATCAAGGCCCTGCTGCACACAGCAGCTTCATCAACTGATGACAACAAAGTTCTCAGAACAATGTTCTTTAGCTGGCTATTGATGCCAAGCCAACCCAAACAGCATGAATGATTTTATTTATATCAGGCTGTACCTTTAATATTTGATGTACTGAATGAACAATGTATGCAATAAAGCTTGGTGGGAGCAGGGAAAATACAGGAGATACAGAGAAAATTAAAAGACTGGCAGACAAATCAGAAGGCTGTGATGAAGAGAACTTATTTTTTTTTTTTTTCATATTGCACACGTACAGGGCTAGGAATAGTCCAAGGCCTTAGACCAGACTTATCTGGAGTTAAGTAACCCTTTAGTCTCCATGCAGCTGCAGCCTCTGCTATCCCCACAGCATCTCCCTTGTTGGGCACTCCCTGTCAGACAGAGCGCATGGGAGGTAGAGCTCTCTTAACTGCTGTATCACAGTCATTGCCCACAAAAGCACCCGTTATTTTGCTGCCTTTGCTGCAAACTTTCACAAGTTGTACTCCCAAAGAAAATTGCAGGGTATTTCCCCAGTTACTTCAATGCCATCAATGTCCAGCAGCTTAGAAAGGCAGACCCTTGCATTACTGTCCCCTCATGTTTCTACTTTTAGCTGCCATTCCTCAAGACAGATAAATAACGACTAAACACTAGTGGTGAGGAATAAACTCTTCTCTCCTCTTGGAATACTCTTGGCCAGTTAAGAGTACAAACCTCCTCATATCCAAAACAACAGTCTGTACTCTTCCACAGTGTTCACCAAAGCATATGTATTTACACCGTTTTTCATGGTAGACATATTTTGTAAAAAGCACACTTATAGGGACTTATAGGGACTCATTTCTACAATTGATAGTAAAGACATCCAGATAAATCTCAGACAAAACCCTTGTTACTATTTCTATGTATCTATGAAAAAAATTGTTGGGGTTCTCTTCAGCATCTGTACCAGCCACAGAGACAGTCAGTTTGCTATTGTATTGATTTTTTGGCTTTGTCATTTCAGAGGGAGGTGAAGCACCAATCCTGATGTGTTCCTTTAAAGCACTGTCACACAGAATAGAAATACGCATGATATTGGGAATTGCGTGAGGAAATGTTTGTTACATATGAAGAACTCATAGTGCTGTTTTAAGTTAGAGTGAATTTCCCTAATAAATTAGAGTGCCTTTCAGTATTAAAATGACTATTAACGACTTACAAATATAGACGTATACTTATTTCCATTTTAGAAGAATAGCAGTTCTATAGCAATTTGTTCATTTGAGAGCTTAATAGAGATGAATATTAATTTTTCCTTTAACTCCACTTAAAAAAAAAAACATACCACTTGGACCTAGTGACTTTGCTTCACATAAATTACCTGCAGAGAACATTAAAATATTGATTTTTCTTGATTTCAATTTCAAAAAAACCCAAAAAAACTATTGTTAATTTTTCAGAAGACTTGCAAAACAGAGCCCTTTATTAACAGTGAGGATGAAGCTAACTATGCATCACAGGATTTGACATGAATAATTACTATTAGCATGATGAAAACTGCATCAGGAATCATCATACAGTTATAGTATTACTTCCATTTGTTTAATTTATTTTTTTAGTTGTGCTTGAGAATGAACATTAAAAAAGAAAAGCCAGGAAGAGAAGGAAATGAACCTAAGGTTAACAAGAGCAATTTATTTCAGGAATGGTGGTGATTGAAACAAAATAAGATATATTGCCTTACTTTATCTTGTTCCAGAAGATCAGTGCAAAGGAAGGAGATTTCTGAAGAGGGAACAACCTACATTGTCACAGCCTTCAGCTTAAACCAGGGCAATGGCTTAGGATTGCAATTGCAAACAAATTACAGTCATTAAGGTTCAGAATTTGAAAAGGAAGCAAGAAATGTTTATATGATGTCTTGCAAATACTCTGAACAAAAAAACCCAGCAATGTGCTGAGGTGAATACATAGAAAAGTAAAGGAGACGGATTTTGCACTCAAGTTGTTTAAAAGATTGTTCTTAAACTCTTCTAAAACATAGCAGTGGTGATATAGTAGCAAATTAAGAAAACCCTTTAAGTGCTGTGGCTTGCAGGAAAATTACTGAAGAAATGGAATCTTTTTCCCACTTGAACAGAAATTCCTGCAGCTCGGCAGCTCAGTTGGTGTTCTAATTACACTTTGGCACAGCCATTCACAGTCAGTGCCCAGTATATGCTCAGTTACAGAGGGCAGCATGATTAGCTCTTCTGAGTGTGAAAATTTGTAATGATGCCAGTATTTAGATGTTTTGATCAGAACCAAAATTTAAGTTAACACCACTACAAGATTTTCTGAATATCTCAATTTTTCTTGCAGTTATAGTAAGCCAGAAAAATACTATTTAACTACTCTCTAGTGACAGCCTGTTTCTCTACTCAAGAAAAGCAATACTGTAGCATCCACTGGTTTAATTTTCACTAGAAATAAAAAGAACATACTTATATTAAGAAACTCCACTGCTGTAAATGGATTGGGAAAATAACTTTTAAAAGTAAACTTTTTATTTTAGAGGACAAAGTATTCTGGTTCCAGATATGCTTAATGGCAACAATGAAGTATGGATCAATAAAATATAGTAACTGTCCATCAAAAATATGAAGATAAACCTAAGAGCTGTGCAGTGAAGCATGGAAAGACCTATCTTTTCTTCTTCAATGTCACAGAGAAAATAAGTACTTCAAAACAGTAGAACAAATGGTTGAGGTTATGTAAGAGACTAACAAAACCAAATTGAATTGTCTTGTTTTTATTAGTAGGAAGTATGAAGATACATTTAGAATTAGCTACATATTAGCATTTCACATACTAGGAGTTGGTGAATGTATAAAGATAAATACAGATAAGAAAAAATATAAGTAGGCTTCAAAACATGCCCACACTGATTTTTTCATAAAATACACAAACACTTCAAACAGTTCAATTTCAAACGGATCATGGGAAGACTTAGTTAGAAAAAGCTTGCCTTTGATCCTGTATGTTTCTGAAGAGTTGATTAAGGGAAAAAAACAACAAACACCAACACCCCACTGCACCCAGCCCCCCAAACCTTGTCCAGTAATCTGTTTATTACCAAGCAACCACTTATCACTTCTCTGCTGAGGTGTACTAGGGTAGAGATGAGCAGCATAAGCCACGGATTAACACCCTTTTTGCTCATAAAACAGAATAAAAGCATGGCTTATGTCCTCAAAGCCTACAAGTGGGAGGGAAGAGCTGGGTTTCCGCTAAACTGAGTTGTTCCTGAAATGCCCCACATTGCCAAAAGGTAAACAATAAATATAGAGTCCCTCAGCTTTCTAGTCCTGAACAAATTGAGCATGCAGCTAAGGCTATAACCATAACTTCAATTCCATTAATTTTCTCATTTTACCAGTAAGGGGAATTAAATTCTATAAAGAACAGTCAGCCTCAATTCTACAGAAGAGAGCTGATGGACCATCTCAGCTTTCCTGGTGTCTGCTGGCCAGCTGCAATCAAAATGGGGTCAATGCCATAGGAGAGCTGGGCCCTCCTCCTCTGAAATATCTGGAGTTCTTTTTCCTAATAGTTTTTTTTCCCTTGACTTTAATCCGTGATCATAAAAACACAACAGAGCTCTGCAGCATTAATTCCATTTCAGCACAGCTTTTAAACCCTTCAGAGACTGGTACATTTTCAGCTGTTGAGATAGCAGCCACAGTACCTGCTGAAACACTAATAGTAACTGCCATATTTTATCATGATTTTAGGCAGGCATAAAAGAACAGCAGGGGACTCAAAGAAGAGAATGAGAAAAAGCTCGAAAATATAACAAAATTGTTGCACTTTTTTGTAAATAATGTTGACCTAATAAGGACTCTTTTTCTTTTACTGAGTATTTAAACAAGGGCATTTGAAGAGCCAGTTGATGTGAGCCATGAATCGTGAACTGGGAAACAATTACCTCTGACCCATACATCTACTGTCTTGTGAGGGATTACAGAGCAAAAGAGAAATTCTACAGGAATTTATCCCTTGGGGGAATTCAAAGCTGGAAATGGAACCAGTTTAGAAAGATTCACCAGAAAAACAACATGCAATCTAATTCTTTAAATATGCAATACTTTTTTCTACACTGTCCTTTCTGGAAATACACATGGTGACATTCTTGTTCTGATATTTTTGTTACTCTTTATATGAAATCAAACAGATCAGTTAGATGGTAGCTTCTAAGAGAGAACCACCAAGAGAATTAAAAAAAAAAAAAAACAAAAGCAAATTAAAAACCCATACTCCACCTAAATGTCTTTACTTCACTGGGAATTGTTTCTAGTGGAGAAGTATTCTAAAAGTTCACTATACATAACCTTCAACTCTTCTCCCTCAGCTGCAAATGGTCTCCCAGCCAAATGCTTTACATCTCCAAAAAATCGTGCCTTTAGAAAACAATACTATTTTAACTGAAAAGGAAACAATGATAACTATTTTAAAAATACAGTAACAAAGTTTCCATGGTAGTTGTGTTGGCACACAACAGCACTGAAATTTCACTTGAGTGTTTGGAATTTTATATTAAGTTTGCCTCTTTTCTATGTTTACTTTCCATGAATAATCTTGCTCTTTTAGTGAATATTCATGAAGTGTGTGGGACTGCAGTTGTAATGTAGCCAACAGGCATTAGTCACTTACAGTTGGAAGGCAGTACCAGTGAAAACCACAGATGCATTCAGCCTGGAATTTTGTTTTTAACAATGGGCAAATGAGGAAGGAATGTATCCTTAGGTAAGGGTATAAGACAGAGGTGTACTGATGATTGAATTCTGCTTGCATGACCTTTATACATTTGGTAGCCATTCAGCCTGTGGACAGGAAGAGCAGTCCAATAAAGTTCAAATTAACATTAGAAAATATTTGTGTAAGATTTTTAAAATTACCTCAGGATTCCACTTCTTCCCCCTATGTGGTGGGTAAATGCAGTAGAAAACGTGTGTTTGCAATATTTTTGTGAGCATTCAAATTATAGATCTGGTGCTAGCAGTTTTGCATCCCCACAGAGAGACAAGCTACTTGAACAAACTAGACAATCAACTACGTGCAACTCCAACAAATTGCCCACAGGCAAGCAGGGAGACCTAGAGTAATATTTGCACATGTTGCAAACTTCCAAATAGCTGAGATGTCCTAATTTTCACAGCCTTATGTTTTTAATAGGCTAGTGGATGACTTCCTACACTACAGATAGCATTTTCAACTCTTAGGTTGCAGTGTTATGGTGGAATATGAAGTATTCAGGGGAATGCAAATAACTGTAATTATCCAGATATACTTTATTTCTTCTAATGTATATTTATTTTAATGTAAAATGGGGAGAAAGAGAGAAAAACCTAATTTAAGACCTTGTTTGGGTCTTATTTTATCCCATGCTTTGTAACTTAACCAAATTCCATCCTCTCATCACTTCTTTAAAACAAACAAACATAAAAAATAAAAAAGCTGTACATTTACTGTACTCGACATGCAGCTGTAGGAACAAGATATACATCAAGTGTATAGTCTAAATCGCTCATTTTACTCTGCCCTAAAAAAAAAAAAACAACTTTTGTAAGTTGATTTCTTTTCTTCTTAGTCCTGGTCAGGTTTAGGCTGTTTGATCACCATAATTTAGGAGAGACTTAAACTGACATCCTAATGAGGAATTCTGTAATTGCCGCTTGCCAAGAAATCAATCAAATGATCTCTTTCAAAGTCTATCACTAACCTCATTAAACTAGTGAGAATTGAAGCTGTGACTTCCTCAATTCATTCCCTCGAGGCCGCACTGAAGTCTCTCAGTGAAGAGCACTGAGTGCATCCCCAGATGTGCAGATGTGTGTTAAAATATATCCACAACAAAAAAGGTACTTTTTTCTCGCTATAATTAGTGGTTATTGGATATTAAGTGTTGATTGTTACTTTCACCAGTTTAGTACATAAACCAAAAATTTTCCCACATGCAGATGGCTTTCTGAATTCCACACTATTTGTTATCATTTACTGTTTCTGAATTGTCAACACATGAAGTGAGCACAAATTTTAGTTTGAAGTTGTTTGACCAACTGAAAAAGAATATACAGAAGAAATCTATGAAAATAATCAGAATATGTATCTGCATTTGCATGCCCACATGTCAATTTTGGTTCAATAAAGAGTTGTCCATACATTAGGCAGCTGGCCATAGCAGTCCCTGCATTTAAAAGATTTAGTGCATCAGTTTTCCCATCATTAAACTTACTGTGAACACCTAGACAAGACTGAAGTTGAGGGGGTGTGTGAATTTGTTGTTTTGATTTGGTTTGGTGTGTTTGTTGTTTTGGTTTTTTTTCCCAAGTTAGTAAGGGTTTTTCAATAGTTACATAGTAAATCACATGACCATTTCCAACTCTAAAATTGAAATGGGAATATCAGAGCCAGGCAGACAAGATTTACAAATATCTAGCCAGGGGAAAAACTTTCACATCCAGTTTTGGGAGAATTCAACACGAGTCTTTGATTTTTTACAAACACAGTTTTAATTTTGGCCAGGATGATTTGTGTGCTTGCATTTTTTTGTTCCAGTAAGAATGGCTTTCATCTGTTTAGGATGCTGATAAGTGTTTCCTTGGGGTTTGTTTGAATGATCATGTTTTAACATTTTTTTCTTTTTTAGGCAAGGTAATTAATTAGACCACTATGTTTTCAGCAGGTATGTTGTACTTCTCCAAGCACTGCACACATGGAAGTTTTCAGTCTTGGAAGTAAAAATTCTGAGAGAGAATAAAAATGCAGAAGTACTTAACCTTGAGGTATTATTAAGTGAGATGCCAGTCATATTTGTGAAGTGCTAGCAGAGAGATCTTGACAATGATTTATGAACTTTCACATAATTATCATTGCTGTGGATTCCTTTTTCCCCTCTATTCAATGCAGCTCTTTTATTTCTTTTTATCCCACCTAGGATTCCTCCTCTGAACATGGTTTGGTGAGTCACTGTATATTGTGTTTCAATAAGAAAAATGGCATGCTAAAGAAGAAAGAAAAATAATTCAAAGGAAGACACCCAAAGGATTTGAAAACCAAATTTTTTTAATCAAAATTGTTTCCACTTTTGCAATAAGAAGGAACAAGAGTAGCTTGGAAACAAATGCTCTGCTTATGTTTGTGTTTGAAGACCATAATAATAAATATTAATTTTGGACCATGTAGTTGATGATCAACAAGATAACTGACTTCTTAATAGTCTGGCTTTAGAATAAGATATCGCAGATCCCAAAGCTTGTATAAGTTGCTTTTCTCCCTTTTTACTAGGATAGGTATTTTTGTGCTGGTTTTATGTAGATATTTTGCTTTGAATTGTGAGATAATTTAATATTAAGAGTAGGTCAAAGAAACATCCATAAGCTACTTTATTTGCCAGTAGAAATAAAGTTTTCTCCTTATGTTTTCTCCTTATCTGGTGGCACAACACAAGGTCCCAATTGCTCTTCCTGGTTATTTAACATTCTTTTGTATCACTATCCCAGCCCTCCCAACAGGGATAACTTACATGGAACCACATAATTCTTTTCATCTTAGCAGTGTACAGCATTTCAGTGTGCAGACCCCTCCTTCAGCACCTCTGCATTTGAACATGCACTTCCTGCTGCTCCAGAGAGCTCCTGCTTTGCAGTGATCTGGGCAAGCATCCATGGCTCTGCCTCTCTGGTCACTGCTGTGACACAGAACTGACACGGGCAGGTTTTCTTAGTTCTCCCTCAGTTTTATGCTATGGTCAATTGCTAGTGGCTTTAAATCTTTTTCTTAGCTCCTGTAAATTTATTTTGTCCTAAATATACTAAAATAGGTAATAAATAATCTATTTGAGTCAGTGTATTGCATCTATAAACAACAGAGAATTGAGAAGATTTTTTTTTTAATGTATAATTTATCTTTCCATTTAATACCTAGCCCATTTCAGATAGTTAATATTTCCAGTTACTCTGTGTTTGAGAGCTCTAATGTGTATTTCTTTTTCAGCTTTGGCTGAAATTTTGCTGAAGGGTTGCAATCTTTTGGAGTTAATACTGTGCAGAGTCATTACAGAAAACTTTGAAAGTGCTTGAATATGCAACGTATATGAAATCCTGGTGGGATTTGTAAATTATTGCCATAGAACAACTGTGAGATGCAGGACAAGTGGTAGAAAAAGAAAGGCTAAGATCAGAATAATTGGAAGAAATGGGTACTGTGTATATCTCAATACTACTTTCTGCCACATCCTATGTAATTTTAAGTTCTCCAAATGCCTTGCAGATCCCATGAGGGAGTGTATGTGCAGTGTGTGTGCAAGTATCTACCTTGCCACTGCTGTCCATTACTGTTGGCATCCCTGTGAGGCAGATAAAATGTGTTTAATTAAGGTAGTGATCCTCAGCCATTGCAGCCCAGGTATGCCAGGTGGTATGTGCCAGATGGCATAGCCCTGATGAGGGTAGTCTTCCAAATACCCAGCTCTGAAAGACAGAGAAACATCAGTGACAGTGTTAGAATGATACAGTGCCCCTGGGCACATACTCCCAGTATTGTTTGTTTAAGTATGCCTCGGTTTAGATCTTATCAGAGAATTTGTAAAAGCCAATTTGTTTTCCTCATATTTCTTATAGAAGTGGAATCTCCTGTATGGTGTAAATAAGAGACCATACAGCTTCCGGCATAGAGCTAGCCTTAGTGCCTTCATAACATTAAAATTACACACAGGTTCAATTACCTCAATCATTTAGGACTTTTGATTACCTAACCACCAGTGAAATATTTCCAACACCTATGTAGCTTTGCTAGTCTATGTGGACTGTTAGCACAGATGAAGACAAGATAGCAAGGTTGACAAAAGAGGACTAATAGATCATTAGACTCTTTACAAAGCAATAATTGCTTTAAGTGGTAGGCCTAAAAGCTTAATTGTCCTTGGGCGTTCTGATCAATATTGCCAAAACCAACTGTTTCTTCAGGTTGATTAAGTATAATGCCACAGCTGAGGTTGTTACTGCAAAATTGTAACAAATATTATTCCACATAAAAGAAGAAAAAGATGGAAAAATAGAGAATTCCTGAAAATAATTTTTTTTCCTTAAGTGTAGCGAAAAATACAGTTAATTCTCATTGCAATCAAATTCTTCCCAGCTTTAAAAATTGGTAAGCAACAGTAAAGATGATAGACTGAGTGGAGAGATATTTAAAAAAAAAATAAAAATTGAAGGGAAGAGGGAAAGTGAATTGGTGTGGGTGTCTGTATCCAAACGAGCTTTACTACTGTGTCTCGGAGATTTGATTCCATGTCTTTTTATTTTATGTCATTGAGTAGCTTTGCTGCAGAAGTGAGCTCTTCAGCTCAGCAGTCTGTGTGGTACTTGCTGAGCTGTTGCTGAGCTTTCAATATCTGACATTCTTGCATGGAGCTCCTGGTAGAACAACACCATAGCTGTGTAAATTCCTCCAGTATTTGTTAGTGTAACCTGTTTATCCATAATTTTCTTTCTGCCATTTCATTTGGAGGTCACAGTGCCTTGTTTTTCTTAAGTTTCAATTTAATTATTTTATAATGTCAGCACTAAATGCATGCCCATTCAACCCTAAAAGCATAACATAATACTAACCATTAAAAATTAAACTGCTTTTCTGTTTTGGCTTCTCAAATTCCTGCAGACACTAGAAGTTTCAAACTACATTAATTATGCTTATGGTAATTGCAGCAGAGTTGCACATTTTTATGATGTTGCTTGAGGTCTCTCAATATTGAAGCTCCCTCACTTAAGCTTTCCCAGATAATTTAAATGATGTTGGATTAGAATATCAGTGTCTCTTCTGTTTTCTCCTTTCCTCTTTAGGATTGGCCAGAAATAATTTGGTTATGCTGGAGAGTGATTTTGGTCACTATTAATTGACCCCCAAAACATTTTCCCACAAAGAAATTGACAGTCTTTTTGCAGCTTGAATCAGTTGATGCTATCTTCATTAACTCACCTTTCATTTTTATTCTTGTGGAGTTCACTGTGCACCTTTAGAGACATCCCTAGTGCAATTGTTAGTATAGTGGACAAGACTGCAGTGAGAAGAGGTCAGTTCAACATCTGTCTTTCCTATTTTGCCTACCCAGTAACACACACCATTCTGCTACTTTAGAAATCTCTGGAGCGTAATATAAACTGAGAGTTAATGATATGGAACCTGCTGTTTCAACTGATACTGACAAGCCCCTAGCCTGCTGTAGCTTATGCAAGACTAGTTGCTTTTTATTTCAGACTGCAAAATATCACCAAAACATACTTAATCACAAACTTCAAGGTAAAAGTAGTGGATACAGCAATTTCTTGAATGAGAGACTCACCAGAGTTTAACCTATCCCACTAAAGTGTGCCTCAGTGTTTTATTAATTTCTGCTTTCACTTTCTCTTAGGCTTCACTAGTTTTCTGGGAGGCATATCTCTTCCTATGACACTTATCAATGCTTTATGATAACAAATGTGTGACATGCATCAGAAAAAGTGATTGATTTTTTTAACTGAAGTCATTAAGCATGTCTTACACTCTGACAAGTTACAAGGAGCAGGCAGTGAGAAGCTGCCATCAATGTCAGTACATCAGAATTGGGTCTTGGTTGCCTAAGTCTAATCACAGATATACCCATGTGAGCTTTAGGAAATTACTCTGCTTTTACAGGGATCTCAATGTTGTGGCTTTTACTCTCAGTGCAGGGTGTCCTTGAGTAAGCGTGTGCTTCTTTGTTGGTGCAGTTTAGCTAAATTCTGCAATAGCAGAGGGTAAACTACTTTTATTTAATGTGTTCTAAAAAATAAAATCAGTCTCACTTTTCAGTAAAAGCAAGGCATAGGCTATATGTGGAATTCTTAAACATTCTGAGTTTACTTTGTTCCATCCATTTTGGAACATATTTGTATCAGTGAAAAGTTCTGTTTAAAAAGATATTTCGCAGTCTTTGTAGTAGAGAAGATTCTGGGTTTGGGGCTTTTTGGAGTCATTTAAGGTTAAAGTAACAGGTAAAATGAATACATTAAATAAACATGGTTAAAGCATTGTGTCTGGCTTTATACATTCAATTAGTAGTGTGTCAATTAAAAATTGATGCAATAATTAGTGCATCATTTAAAAATTGATTGATTTATTTTTTTAATTGCAGGGCACTTAGCATATTTGTCTTTTCCTAGTAATTTACTAGTCTGGTACCTTCTCTTTGGATATTGTTTGTTCAATAAATTTCAATACAAGTGGGTTACTTTAGAAATACAAAGCCTTGTTCTCCCTCATAGAACTTTTCTGTGGAAACTAAATGTTGGCTTCTATTCTGGAAAGCCTGTGACTGCAAAAACCATTCATGGATTTGGATTTCTCAGCTGACCAAACTAAGACTGCCTGGAAAATGGGGCAGCATCTGTAGATGCCTTGCACAGCCTGTCTTTGGAAACTTGTGTTAAAATTAATCTCTCCATGCCTAATGTTCTAAAAGCAGGAGGCCAGGAATTACAAGCATATGAGTTATAGTATATTTTCTTTTTAAATTATAAAACTCAAGGCCAAATTAATTCTGCTCTCCTTGTCCTTGTGTGTTGAGGGAATTTTTTGGCCATTCATACTCTAACAGAGAAGACCAAGCATTAGGATTTGCAATAGTGTGGGTTGCAGTTCTATAATGAATGTAAAGAAGGTAAACCTGTTTTGTATGCTCAGGGATTATAAAATCAAAATATATATGGGATTATAATACAATCACTTATATTTGTGTGTCTGATCAAATCTTTCTTTTAATCTACTTCTTGAATCTGGTAAGAAGCTGATGTGAGATTCTTAATGTTATTTATTATAACAAATAGTTGAAAATTGAATTGAATTTGAATTTGTTGCCACTTGTAATCTGTTCTGAAACCTGTAACAAGAGTTTTAACACTTCCTGATGGCTCTGGTCTAGCTGAGTTCACACAGGATACTACTAATATTACAATGAATAATGACTGTAGCAGAAAATATATTACTCTTTAATTGTATTTTGAAACTTACTGCAAGTGTCCAAATATACAGTACCACAGTTTTGTTTCTTTCTTAAGCTTTATGAAAGATCCAGTAATATTAATAACATATAATTCAAATATTCTTGAAATCTTAGGAAAATGAATTGATTTTCCTTAAGTTCTGCAATGCTATGTTGAAAAGAACCCTCCAACTTTCAAGAACTTTTAAAGACTTGGGAAAAAAATACATTTCAATAAGAACTGATGTAACTTTTGCATTGATAGTATGAACAAGTGATGTCAGAAAAATAGCCCCCCATAAATCACTGTTAAATATACTGTGTAGATTTCGTTCTCTCCCTTAACCTGTAAGCTCAAGGTAAGTAGTATCTGTTTCAGTAAATATGTCCCTTTTATTATATTTTACATTCCAGATAGGTTTCAGCAAGGTTGATGTTGAGGAAATATTTCTACCAGGTAGTAAGGCAGATTAAGCCTTTTTTCTGTATTAAAAAAAAAAAAAAAAAAAAAAAAAAAAAAAAAAAAAAAGGAGATTTGGTTGCCATTCTGGTCAAACTAATCTTTAAATTACCCTAGATCGAGAGAATTTATTGATTTTTTTCATTATTCACACTTGAGAAGTTCAGCACTTATTGCAGTGAATTTTGAAATGCAATCCCAAGGGACTGAAAATTTGCAAGTTTTGCCTCTAATTTTGACTGTAACCATAAAAAATGAAAGACAGTGCAAAACCTAGCCACTGAAAAATCCTAAACAATTTCTGTTTCCTATGTACTAAGGCTGTAATTGTGTCCTGGCAGCTCTTGTATGACCTTTCCCAAGATGCCAGCCATTTTTGTTTTGGAACAAGTTCACAGCCGTGGTGAGTTTCCAGACACAGTGACTTTCCAGAACATCTGAACCCTTCTCTGCAAATACCTGTCACTGCTCCCAATGCAGGGTCTACAATACTGCACCACCTCCACCACCAAATCCTGTCCCAAGCCTTTCTGACCATACTCACATGCCGTGATTTGCACTCTCACTTTCTGGAGCTGTTCTCTCATAACCCAGCCTCCAAATAACCAGGTCTGTGGGAGACTTATTATTCCATTTTGCTCCTTCTAGTAATCCAAACAATAAAATCCAAACAAAATTACCTTCCAAATTGGACAGCTATAGAATCATCCTAGAAATCTCCTTGGGCTACATATTACCCCAAACATGCTGATGAATTTTAAAATGTGCTTTGGTGTTTTTCCAGGTTTTGGTTTTTAACTGACCTGGAAATTCTATGTGTATGTTCCTATTTCTTGTAGTTTTTCTTTGATGCAAAAACATTGACGTTTTCAGACTGTTTATCATGAAAACGCAGTATGAATATTGTCCTTGATGTCCTTTCTGGCTGATCCAAGCTTGTTTCTTCTGCAGATTATCTAATTTTCTTGCAGCTGTGAAACATACCCTAAACCTGCTCATTCAGTGAAAGAGCCAGAGAATTGCATTTCCTTGTCAGGTTGCATTGCTTCAATCTGTGCAGCACATATAAACCAATTTCCCTTCATTCCTTTAACCCTTGCTGAGTCAAGTTCATCATGATTTTTTTTGATGCGGCTCATCTTCAGAAATTAATTCACTTCCTTTTCTATTGACAAGGGAGAAAACTTATGCAAACCCCACTGAGTTTGTGGTCAGGTGATGGAGTTGAGTTTCTGCAGTGGCAGCAAATGTTTTCTTCAGTCTTTGTAGGTGATTGCAGAGTGGGTTTCTCTTTGCCATGCTGTCTTGGTTTGACAAGACAGGTGTCTGCCAGGGAAACTGGGGTTTCCCTTAGAATAGAGAATGCAAACCCCCCACCCCTGCCAAATTATAAATTTTCAATTAAGGGCTCTCAGGCAAAGATTTGGGAATAGGAATAACAGTTCTTTACTAGGAATATCAATAATACAAATGTGGTAGGAAACAAAACTACCCCACCAAACCAGCAAACAAACAACAACAATTTGGGAAAGCCCTGACAGAATCAGAGCTGCCACCTGGCACCCTGTTAGTCAGGGTGTTGGAAACAGTCCAGAAGTGAGTCCTGGGATGACAGACGTGGCTCTGTTGGAGCAGGGACGATCCTGTAGCCAAAAAGGGTCTAGGAGTGATGAGGAAGGGTCTAGGAGTGATGAGGAGGGGTCCAGGGGTGAGGTGATGGTGAGATGGGGTCCGGCGATGATGAGATGGGGTCTGGCGAAGATGAGATGGGGTGCCGTCTTCCTCCCAGGAATCGGGGTGAAGCAAGTGAAGTCTGTCCCCGGCCGGCTCAGTTTTCCCGGCAGCAATTGTAGACTCCCCCCACCGAGCGGGGCATCCCACAATAGGACCATGCATGCAAATGGGGCTCTGGGGGGAGCGGGTATAGTCCGGGGGTATAGTCTGTTGATGGCCCATTACCCAAAAGGCACCCGCCCCTCCCCCCCGTCCCCCTCCTTCCAAAGTTACAAGAAATAAAGAACAATTCCCCAACTGCTTTCAGCAGATGAAAATAGAATACACATTTTTGATTCCATAACCCAGGACACATGCCTTTATTAATTTCCATTCTATTACAGAAAACTCCCTCGTTTTCCTCACAGACAGTATGATGATGGTGTAGGATTGGGGAGCCTGGCATTTGAGGAAAGGTTTATCAAGAGGCAGGATTAGAGATTCTTGCACTTCACGACCTGAGTTACTTATGGATGGGCTGGAGTCACAGCATCACTTTTTATGGCTTTCGCAGGATCATAGAATCATTTAGTTTGGAAAGTCCCTGTATTCCAACCATTAACCTAATGCTACCAAGTCCACCAAGACTTTGCAACACTTCTGCAATATCTCTCCATTAGAAGTGTGATTTGATCTTTACAGATGGCTCAGAGTATCTGGCTTATGCACACCATGAATGTGGGAGACACTCTTGAATAGCTGAGTCCATATTAAGCAGAGGATGATTTTCATTGGTTTGAGACAAATATTTTAATTTTGTGTAGAAGCTACACTCTCTTGTGGAGACCTAAAATGTCAAATTTATGCCTCAGATGAATTATTAAATCTGTACTGCTAGCATCTGAAAAGTTGCAGTTTCAAGGGAAATAGAGAAAGTGTAAAGAAGCAAGCAAACAAAATGCTCAAAATACCTTTTTTAAAAAAAGAAATCACCCCAAATTGTTTTCCTTTCATTTTCCTACTCCCTACAGAGCTCTTCTGACTGCCACAAGACAAGTTACTTCTGTTTTCTCTATATGCTAAAAGAAAGAAAAGCTTTTGTTCTGCAAACAAGCCATATAACGAAGAATTACCTGTTTTACTTTTGTTTGCTTGCTTGCTTTTTTCACCCTCTAGTGCAAAAAGCCTGAGGTTTTGTTTGACTCAGCAAGTAGAGGGCTGAGTGTCTCAAAGACTCTAGGGTTTGCAAGTTTACAGGTGCATCTCTGCTAGAAATCCTTATGCATGCAGGGCTTTAACATGATATGCATAATCCTTATGCATACAGGTATTTAACATGATCCTGTCATTTAAATCAAGATTCCACAAAGAAATTCAGAGAATTATTTAAGCATCTGTTAAATTTTTTCTAAGTCCTTTGGTCTTTGTGGTATTTTATATTCTGATGTTCTGATAAATGTCAAATTAGGAAAACATTCACTCTACAAAGAAGAAGGAGATTCTCATGATTGAGCACATTAACAAAAATGTGATAACATTGTTGATATGTAGAGCAAACAAATTAATTATCAATTACTTTCTCTTCTTGAGGGACTAATTTTTATTAGCCATCATTTGCAACTACTGGGCCTCCACCATATTGGTTATTTTATTCCTGTTCCAAGAGTAACCAGGAGTGCTCAGAGTGGGACTGAAATTCCAGTTTGCTCTGCAAAAATAATAGAGCTGAGGATTGAAAATTACAAATGATTGGAAAATTTCAGGAGGATTAAAGAAAACATTTTAACTTAAGTAGGTATTATAAAAATATTCCTCGGATTATGGTCAGATTTAATTGCAGGATTATGTGTGTTGAAAATCCAGGGCCTGGAAACCATATAATTATTTGAAACACAACTCTCAGCCAAAATGATGTCATTTACTATACATTCTGGAATATTGAAATGAACACAGACAAAGGAACAGGGAACAGCAGCTCTATCGCCTTGTTATCTGAAATATACACATTACTGTGTAATTAAATTAATCATTATCAATGCTATAGGGTTTACTTACCATCAGCATTTTTAGTATCCCTCTCCTTTGTTACCCATTAAGTTTTTGGGGCTCTTTTGAGATGAAGTGGCTAATGGTGATTAATGACAATCACACTGCCAATTTTTAGATGCCTAGCTGAATCTGAAATGTTGGTTCCCCCGAAATCAGAGGGCAGTGCTGAATATGCAAAGCAACACTTCCAAGTTCAGTTGTCCATGTTGAGAGAGTAATGATTTCTTTAATGACATATAAATATATCCCCCTTACTATTCTTTACTCAATTCCTTTTCATTTTTGGGTTCCAGCCACAGATTTTCCAAGGGACTTTAGGCATCTGTGATGAAGCCCAGATAACTATCTGGAATGTCTTATAATGCTATAGGTTTTTGTCAGGAAGATAATAAAACCCTTTTTTTTTTAAACACATATCTGTTGCAAGCATTACTTAATCTTCTTTAAAAAGGTGATTTTCTTTTTGCTTATACATTCCTGGGCAAATTGTACTGGAGGCTGCTTTTACTCCATAGAGCATATTTACTAACATTCTGATTGAGGACATTTAAATTAAATGCTCTTTTCTTTATTACACTATTTTAACTGAATGTTATTACAATTTATACGAAGCCACATGTCTCTTTGAATCGTGGAATTCCCTTGATTTCACCTTCAAGGTGCGACATATTCTATTTTTGCCACTGTCATAATAAAAATATTCTGGAGGTTTTAATTTGCTCATTTAATATACATTAATCATCCCAGCTAACAAGCATCATTTCTTTCACACAAAAGATCCATTGAAACTTAAAAATTAATTACTCATGACCCGGAATGATACTGTGTCTTAGCTGGCATGATGAACACTATGGTTTTCAAACCACATTTTCTTTTTTTAACCCATGTAGCATCAACTGCTATTGATTAAAACAGGCTGGTGCTGCCAACTATCATATACTCAGTGCAACAGCAGAGGGTTATCAGGAAAATCATTAGGCCTCAGCAATCAGGCACACAAGTGTACAAATTTACACCACTATCTCTTAAAACACAGTTAATTTTGTTCATGCTTTTGGAGAGCAATTAACAGCAGGCAGGAGTTTTAATGAAATAAGCTGGTGTTTCCCACAGGGACTATTTATAATGAGCACTACTGAATAGCAACAGCTTCTAAGTGTTTACGTTCAGACATGATTAATAACAAAGCTGTTAAGCTACCTGTTAGGTAAAATGAAGGTCCAAATCAAGGGATATTTCTAATGAAGTAATAGGATCCATTTGTATATTCCCTGCCCAACTATATTTTTGCAGAGAAGAGAGGTGGAACTTACCTCTCTCAATCCTTTTTTGTGCAAAATCAACAGAATGCATGTCACTTCTTGCACAAGTGTAGTTTTCAACAGTAAAGTGGGATTGTATTGAAACATTTAGAAATTTTCATAAGTGTCTGTTTATGAGTTACTTGGAACTGTACAAATGAGCTGTTAGAGGAATTAATTAATTTTCTGTTAGGGTTAAACAGGACATTAAACATGCCAGTGGAAATCAATTTTGGGAGTTTAAAAACTGCCAGAAGTTTAATAACCGTATTCTTAATTTCTTCATGACTATCTAACCAAATATGCTTTTTTAAAGAAAGAAGAGCTCTTTAGGTGAAATAATTATCCAAAACATGAGAAATATTTTTGAGAAACTTCTGCTAGAAAATGAGATTTTTAGCAGAACCTAAGTGATTTAGAACCAAACCTACCACTCTGAAATCAAGGAGATTCATGCTTCTAAAGAATCTAAGTACTTACAGAAATCTATGGTATTTTTCAAAATGGATTTTTCAAAGTGTCATATCATTGTTCTACAGGACTCTTGGATTTTCTATGAATTGTAGTGTGATACCATTTCATACTTCTTGGGATCATTGAACTCAAGCTGGTATTTGACTCATCTTGCTTTAAAATACTGTCACAATTAAAAATCTCTGTTGTGTTTCAGTAACCTCAGTGAATGTCAGCTTTCTGACTGAGGGGCCTTGATGCTTTGGCACAGTTCTTGCCTTGCTGATCACAGCACGGGGCCTTTAATCTGATTCACTGTGGCAAGTTTGGAAATCAGAAGCAGTTGTGCTTATAGCTCCTGACTGAGTAAACTAAATCTGCTGTTTTGATTGCACTTGTCTTACTGCAGTCCTTGAAAAGTGGGACACATTAAGTAAAAAATGTACTGCCTTCGTTATGAACCCCCCTCCCAAATCAACATAATCAAAGAGTAATCAACATTTACATACGGTGTCTTTCCAAATCAGAATTAATTCTCTTATTTTGGATTCACAGTTTTTTCTTTATGGAGTGCTTAAGCATCACATTTATGTGAGAAAAATCAGTTTAATGTAATTTGGAGTTGTTCCTATTTAATTCATTAGCCATTCACTTGTGTTTAGGACAGGAGTTCTACCAGGGGCTGTTATCCATGAGGAGACCAAGAAAAGCAGTGCAAATGGGAAGTGCAAATGAAGGAGCACCTCTGCTCTGCACTGCGTTGCACACACCAGGGAAAGAATTTGGCCAGGATGCAGAACTACATTGTACTAATGTGGACAAGGTAGGGTGTGTGCTAATGCATGAACAGTCCAATGGACAAATTGCCACTGATTTCTGTCAAGATGAACTTAAAATCTACTACAGTGGTGCTTCTTTTTGTTGCTGAAGTTGCCAATTACTGTGTTTTCTATGCTACATCAGACAGTTAGGAAAAAGAAAAGCTAAATTTATAAAAAGTCATGAGATCATTTATATTTATAAAATATTATTGATTCTAATACTGGGCCTAAGATTTGGTGACCTGATCTTTTCATAGAAAAAAAAGAATATAATATTTGTGTTGATGGACAAGACCTTAATTTTAGGTTTTCTTGGGAGTAAGATGGATGGTTCCCTCTGCTAGGACAGGTTAGGTGAAGAAGGGGCCTGAAATCGTTAGAAGATTTAGTCTATTCATTAACCCTTCAGATTTAGAAAGGTTACAAATATCTATTGTAATGACTCATATGAAGCTCTGCTTCATTAAATATCCTGCACTTTCCTCTGATGATGATAATTACACAAAGTAGTCAAATCCCTTCTCAAGCCTTTGGTAAGATAAATATACCAATTTCTTTGTAAGGCACTTTAAAAACAATATCCTTATTGGGGCTGCCTTCCTCTTTCTAATCTTTTCTCTTTTCTAGCAATTGTTTTGCCAAAGCAATTCTAAGGGAGATTTTGCTCCTTCCAAATCCAGCAGAATAATTGCTGTTCTCTAGCCTTGAGTTAATCATTAATTACAAAGCTATTACAATGCTGCTATAAAAGCACCATTTCACATTTTTATCATACAAGCCAATTATTGATGTAAACATTTGTACCTACAGGATAAGATTATATACTGGGAAAATATAGAATAGAATGAAATATCCTAAATATGAAGGGAATCAGATTTTTTTTTTTTTTGATACAGTGAAGCCAAAAATGCATTCCATTTTGGTTTATGCCCTGGTGAATGTAGCACCAAAGAATTCACACTGCCTCTTTCTGGGTCTAGTCCATAGGTTATGTTTAAAAGGAGATAAGGAAAAATTGGTTTCCCATGCAAACAAGTACAGCAGTGACTTTAGTACAAGACTGAGTTGTGAGCTAAACACGTATCTGATGTGATGGACTCAAGGGCTTCTTGGCCCCAGAACTCCAATTAGTAATACAGGACTCCTTCTACATTCCCAAAGTGTTGGCATGCCACAGTCTGTAAAACTTTCCTTCCAGCATGGAAGGACAGCACCATGCCAGGGAGTTCAGAAAGCACAAATCTCTGTGAGCATAAGGACTGTTCCAGCTGCAGAAATGCAGTGGGTTTAGATATTTGCTATAAAATTAAAACTAACAAAAAATTCCACACTTCCATGAATTATGTTCTAGATTAGAAATAAAGGACAGTTCTGGAGAGCTTGGATTAAACTGTGGACATTAACATTTCTAAATCTAGTAAATCTTTTAAAACAGCCGTTATAATCAACCAATGCCAGTGTAATTAAGTATAAAGATTGCAAGTCATACATTAATTCTTCTTTTTAATTTTCGACATCACTTCATCAAAAAAAAAAATTACCTCTCAGCACATCTGTTGATATATTATAAATTTTCTAGTTGTAAAATTTTGGAAAAGTACTTGCCTCTGATTAACCCATTTTTATTATGTACATATTCAGATGTATAATTATAGCAATTCAAATGCGGTGTGTATAGTGCAGGGTTAAACACAAGACAGGTTTCAGTTAGAAATGAGGTTTCCATTTTTTTATTTCTATTGCCTATTTTTAGGTATTTATGCTTTATATTTAGGTATTTTTTTCTACATATCTTTTTACTGAATTGTCCCCCCCCCCAGTATTATTTTGCCCCATTTCTGTATATACACCAATCTCCTGTGTCTGACTAGAGGAAATCCATGTTTCCTACTGCCACCTTAAATTACCTTTTCCCTGTTGCTCTGTCTATTCATAAAGATTTATTTATCTTTTTTCCCCCTTTTTTTTTTTTTTTTTTTTTTTTTTTTTCTGAAACCATATAGTCTTCTGTAATATTATCTTAAGGAGCAATCTTTATTCTCTGTTCATTTTTGTTAAGGTAGCTTTGATTTAGGTATTGATATTGTGACCAGTAGTGTTCTGCAGTGTATTTGGCACAAATGAGCAAGCTTCTTCCTAATAGTTCACAAGTACATTATTCCTTAAATATCCCAGTGAATCGTCGTTAAATACACAGATTAAACCACAAAATATTTCAACAGTACATACTTGCATCCTGGTTAGTTTGGTTTGTTTTCATCCAGGTGGAAATGAAGAACTGCAGTTGTGCTGTGTACACTCAAAAATTATAGCAGAACAAAACTCTCCTAATGGAATATATCTGCTTTTGAAATGTGGAGTTCCAGCCTGCTTATTCCCTCAATAAACATCACGTGCAGAGAGCTTTTCCCGCTGAACTCGCGTGAGTTGACTCAAGCTTTGTTGCCAGTCTCTTTGCAGAGGACTGGCACTCCGGTTGCTGACAGAGGAACCCTGCAGATGGCTCGGGGGCATTTCTGCATCACTTCAGCTGCAGCTATGATCAGCTTTTTAAAGTTCTCCTTGAGGATGCACTGTAGCGGTTTGAAAAGCAAACAATTTTGGTAACAACACCCACCCCCCAAAACTCACAGCAGTGGGTGACTTGCTAGAAGACAGAACGGGAAGTATTACGGTCAAGTTCTAGGTGTACACTGAAATTACTTGTAGGTTAGTGAAAAATGCCATGAGTTTGTGTGTTGCTAATTGTGTGTCTCTTCAGGGATAGTCTTGCCACAGCAGAATGAAGAGCACAGCCTCAGCTATTCTTTCTGATGAGATAACAATACAGAAAAGTGATGGGATTTGGAAAAATATCTGTAAATATCTGTGGTCAGCACTATGGGCAAATGACAGGGCCTGAGTTGGTAAGTGGGACACCTTTGTGCACAAAAGGTAGTTCGCTGGTCATCTCTTAGGAAATTTGAAATTCTTTCGAAATGGCTGCTTAAAAGACCAATTTAGCTTTCTCCTTTTTTTTTTGTTTTTTTTTTTTCTAAAGTTTTACATTTTGTATAATCTGGTCAAAGCCATTTAAAATTCTCATTTTCTGATATTACCTCAATTTCATCAAAATATGTGTTAATGAATAACACAGTAATGTCCTGGTATGGATAATTTAAATTCTCTGACAGGCTTTATTGTATTATAACACCTCAGATTTTCCCTAGTCCCAGATTACCACAGTAGAGATGACTATACATGAGAAAAGTTATTGCTAGCTAAACAAATGAGCTTTATCTTAAAAATTGCTAGAGTACCCTTATGCATGACTAGCCCTGAGTTTTGATTACTAACTTCAGTGTTGGTTAGAATCATGTCAAACTGAAGTTAACCACAGTTGAAGTAGGAAATCCTTAAACCTAGGTCCAAGTGTAATATCAGTTTAGCTGCTGCTAATACAGTTGCATATCTGAGATAATGCAGTTTAATGGTTGCTCTTTCTTACGGTCAGCTCTACTGTAGGAAATCCATGTTGTGACCTGAAAACCAGATACAACTCCATGCATTCCTGCTCTTTTCAGGCCAGAATGATTCACAAATGTACACCTTACATGAAAAGGATTTTTTTTTTTCTCTTTGAAATCCATCTCCCTTACAATCTAGTTGAAAATCAGGACTTCCTTCTCTTACTGGGCTGTCTCCTGTGCAACCCACCCTAAGTGGGTCTATCATTGTTAGCTGCCTGCAGTTCTGATGACACAGAGGTGCTAGCTCTCTTCTGCCTTCCCTTGAGCCATGCGAAAGATTTTTCCTCACTGCCACAGAGAATTTGGATAGGGAAATTTGGAGGAAAGAGATTGGAGAGAAAATCCCAGGTGTAAGTAATAGGTGAGAAGGGGATTAATTGAGTGGGTAAGGAAGATTGAAACTGGTGGAAGCACAAAGTGCAGCAATAGAAAAGCAGTACTAAAAAACTGGTTTTTCATGGTGAAATAGAACTGGAGCTATGCCTACAATAGCAGTTCATTTTCCTGAAGCTAGAATAGAACTGAAGATTGTGAGATTTTTCCGTGTCTGTTGTTAGCAAATAGCTGGGAAGCCCAGCAACTGTCCTGTGGAACTCTGTTTTTTATCTATGTTATTGAAAGTATGAGGTATCTCCTGCAGAAAACTGCAGGAGAAACCCATTAGGGACTCAAACATTTCAGCACTACTTATAGTCTGGCTATATAGTGTTCTGTCATCCCAGGCGTTTTATAATCCTAGAAACACTTCAGTTCCCAAGAAAGTACCATTCTCCTTTAAAACAATGTGTCAGTTTCTCATAAAGTGCCTGAACTTGTTATTCTGTGTAGTATGTTTTTTGTCACAGTGTTACCAAGTTTCCCTTTTGAGAGGAGAAAAACAAAATAAAACTTATTCAGGGAGATGGGAGCCATCTGTGCCTGTTCCAAAGAACACCAATGGGATTTCACCACTTTTTAGTTTTTTAATCAATGACAGATTGTGCTAAGTCAGGCACCCAGTAATTTAAGAAATGCCAGTTTCTGATTCATAAAGCTTTCTGAAAATTGACTGAGTGAATATCTGGTGGCCCATATTATTTTTGAAAACGAGTTCAGTGTATCTTTCCAAAGCAAACCATATGGATGTTTTAGCTGATGAGATACAAATCAAAAATAAACATTTGAGCAGCACGTTTTAAAGACAGTATGCACTAATTAATATGGAAATAATTATTGCTAACTACTAGACCTGAACAGGAATGGATTTTTATTTTGGAAAAGAAAATATTGTTTTTTTGAAATGAAGCATTGCTGAAATTAACACACCCTGCCAAATGTTTTCTTTTTGTCAAAGTCCCACAAACCCCTGGAATCTGCTGATAAGTTTGACTTCTTTCATATGCACAAGAAGTTCAAAGTTTTAATAATGCAGATAAAATAGTCCAGTAAGTTTGCTTTGCTGTATGTTCTATCTGGTTGTAAAACAGGTTTTCTTTAAAGTACACAACAAAAATTTAGGAACACTTAACCCAGTTAATTTCAATTATTCCAGCTTTTAAATTTTTATTTTACTGAAGCAAATTAAAAATTGGCTTTGCTTCATCAGAGTACTTCAGGAATTTGAATCAAGATACATAATTTTCCAAGTGTTTTGTGTTATATATGTGTGCAAATTAATTATGAAAAGAAAGTTTTAAATTAAATTAATATTTTCAGAATATGAGGTCTGCTTTCAAGCAGCACAGTGATAACTAAAAATAAGAAGGACAAGCAAATGCGTGTGCAGAAAAGATTATATGTAAGAATAAAAAAGAATGGCAGACATTAATGAAGAATGGAGGTCTTAACCAACTGGCTCTTCGAAAGAATTATGTTACATACTAGAAAAACATTGTTTAGCAACACATGGAGGGCAGAGCTTCCCTTCTGGGTCATGGATACCATGGGAGCCTTTGAGTCATCACTTCAGTTTGCTCAAATAAAGGCATTACAAGTCTAGGTTTCTGTGTTAAAAGTGTTTAGTGCTGCTCATAGTCTTTACAGTGTCCTTCACTCTGTGGCACCTGGGCTGTTACACGTTTCTCCTCAGTCAAGGTGCATTTTCAGTATTTCAGAATGGGTTATTAAGCCATCACCTTCCCATATATAATGTTACTCATTAGTGTATTCTGACAGAAGGGCTAAGTCTGATTGGCTCCAAAGTACTATGAAAGATCCAAATACAAGAGAAAAGCTCCATGAACAAAAGCAGCAAAAATACTTTTAGGAAGTGCTTTTTATCTCTTGGGCCCACAGTTTATATCTAAATGTTTGCATCTCTGTCTTGTGGTTGGGTATTTTGGAGAATAAAAGGACAAAGCAATTGCTCAGCATCAAATAGCAAGCGCAGAGAAACCTCCTGATTTTGTGACTTAAAGCTGACATAAAGTATGCTGTTTTCTGTCTGATCAAACCCATCATAATTAGGTTCATAAAAGGAATGAATAGTGAATAAAGGGTCCAGCTGATGAAAGAGGAAGCCAAAATTTCCATATTTACCAAATATGATGCAAATTGTGATGCTTTCATACCGTTTTTTTCCCCCATCTGTTCTTTTTGCTTATATCTGTCCTTCCCATACGTGGGAAGAAATATGTGTAATAAGAAAAGGAATAACTTTGCCCCTCCTCTTAGAAGGATTATTGTTTCAGTAATATACATGAATGACTTGGTGTGAAAAGATGTACTGGAATTACCACAAAAAGGTATTTTCCTCCTTAAGTTTTTAGTTCTATATCATAGAGAGGTCAAGTCATTGCACATTTAAATTAGATGATTTTCTAATTAGTTAAAGCACCTTTCAGTTTTCCAGGTTAAATTTCTCCTAGGTAATAAACATTAGTTTTTATTGTCACATTTTTTAGACCTCTTAGCTGTCTTTCTTCTACATATTGAACCTTCCAGCAGAAACCCAGAGCTCCCTTGATCTTCCTTTGCTAGGCTCCCTTTGAGCAAGCTCTCTGTCCTCTCCACCTGAAATACACACATTCTTTCTGGTAATGCCAGCAGCCTTCCAACTCACTTGTTTCAGTCTGAGTTCAAATTGAACATAGATTACCATAATTGTGGTAGTACACTTAATCACGGCATTTATTCTAGATGCTGCAGCTGTGTTTGCTTTCCCTGAAGATTCCAATTGTTCTGTACAATTCCAGCAAAAAAACATCTTTTCAGACTCCACTAGTTTTAATAATAGTCAGGGAACTTCTTATGGGATTTTTTTTGTCTATAGAAGCATATAGTATTTGGAGTTTCTTATGGCTGCTTTGAGATTCTTGCTTACAGATATATTTGAAAACAATCGAAAGCCATGGCTGCATCTCAAACACGTGCAGGGTTTGGTTTCCAGGATTCAAGCTCATTTTTTCAGTAGAAGACTCCTAAAAATTCTACTACCAGGGTACAAATTAGAAAACAAACATTCATATTCTAAGTGAATATTCAGATGGAAGTGAAAGCCAAGTGAAATCCTCTCCTTTTCATGCATCATGACCTTTCACAAATATTCTGTAAGCTCAGACCCTAAGCTCCACCTGTAGAAATTAATTTTGCAGTGAGGTGGCATAACTATAATTAAGGACAGAAATGACTCTGCAATTTGTAATCCAATTCAGGTTCTCAGTGAGTATGAATTATCAGACATCATGAACTTCATTGGAGCTGTTCTTATTTATTCTTGGTACCTGACACACAGTTCATAAGCCTGCCAATACTTGTTGAGGGAAAAGAAAACTTGGCTCACTTTCTCCTTGGTTTTTAAGGCTAGTGCAATTTAAAAATGTATTGTTTTCTATTCAAGTAAAGAAATGAAACTAGGAATACAAAGCAGAGAGTGGAACAGCTGAGTTGGAAAGTGATATTTAAACAAGATAATTTGGTTTAGAGGTTTTGTATTTGTAAATTATCACGTATTATGAGCTAAAGTAGATGGCTAAAGTTCTGATTGTAGCGTAAATTCTGCACTGCTCTCATCACAGTGATTATCTGCCAACAAGATGCTGCAACATAGAATATCACCCACATTTACTGTCTGTAATAGCTGCCATTAGCATTCTTCCTTTTTTTTCTTTCTTTTTTTGTAATCACTGATTTCACTGTCTTTCAGTTGAATTTTTTTCATACTGTTTTAGCGCAGCTGCCTTTCACAAGGTGCAAGCAACCTCACACCTTAGTTATGCTATATATTTGAAAGACTATGTGCTGCAAAGAGATTATCCCATGAAAATAGATTAATGACTCTATAGAAAAAATTCAAAGATGACAGTTGTTGGATAATAGCAGTTTGTACAACCTGAGTTATAAAACCAGAGCCACTGTGGGATAATTTGATACCAGGTCATCCTTTCTTCCCTGTGAGCAGGTCTCACTCCTTAGGTTTCTCTTCAGTTGACATGGGGTCCTTAATGTACGTGCTACCTCCTTTCTCCAAAGTCCCTATGAGCCTGAATTCTTTGTTCTTGGATGGCAGCAGGAACCATCTGTATAAGCCAGAGTTTGGGGTGTTTTCTGTAGCCTGTGTTCCCTACACAGACACTCACAGTAGATGCCCTGCTTGCCCTGGCCTTTGCATGCTCCTTTGCAGAATCCTTTGCATAAGTTTATTGTGCTCAAAACATTAAGGGTGCATTATTTTTTCTGAGATTATAACAGCCCTTGCCAAACAATAAAAACAAAACCTAATGTCATTCTGATTTTTCTCTTAGGATACTTAGTAATATTATGAGTAAAAATATCTATTATGGAGAAATATTTCAGCAATCTGTGTGAAAGAGCTAAATCAGAGTGTGACCTTAAGTGCAATTGTAGCTAAAGAACAGGCTATAAAGGTAGAGCAAATCCATCTTGGAATGACTGCAGTCTCTGATACTTGATCGTGCAGGAAAGGATGATTGATCTTCTGCTGTTAAAAGAGAGAACACTGGGAAGGCCTGTATAAAAAGAGTCAATGACAGCAAAAAGCAGGGACATAAAGGAAGCTGGAATAGCTGCTCAATCCATAACAATGTCATGTATTTGATGTAACTGGCTGACTTGGAAGAGCAGGATTATAATGAAGAGGTTGTACATAAAAAAGGTAGATAATATTCCATTAGCTGTAAAAGAAAATTGAAAAATTAGATTGGAAGCAAAATTTCCAAATTATTACCTACATGTAGCAAGTCACAGACAAAAATGCTCATGCAAGTCCACCTCAACCCCTCAGCTGTAGAAGCTGTCCATACACATGCTCATAGCTCTTGGGAAACGGGGATGCAAACACACCTCTGCTTAAAGACATAATGAGGGAAATCAAAGGCAAGAGGAAGGTGTAAAATTATAAACTTACTTTAGGGGAATGATTAGCCACAAAGATATCTATGATAAAGGCAAATGTCATGCAAGAATGGATGAAGTTAGGCATTTCTAGGTGTGTGTGTGCTTTGTTATAAAGGCTAAACATTAAAAAAGAACAGCTTGAGAATAACATTGGCAAAAAAAATGGGCACTACCTGGTAACAATGTCAGCCTGCAGATGAAAAATCTAATGCGTGACAACTTATGGCAGAAGAAATCCTTGGACCTTGCTGGAAAAGTAATCAAAATATTGATGTTTCTGGGGATTTTGACTTCTATTCTTTCCATGCTGGATGTTAAACCTAGAGCTTACCTAGTACTAAGTACTTTCTTACGGAAACTATTTGCTGAAGGAACTCGTTTGTGTGGTTATCTTGGCTTTTGACAGATGTTGAATGAACTGAATGGGCAACACTGCTTTTCTCTAAGAATGTAACTCAGTCACACCATAATAAGGCAAAGTTTATGCTGACATCATACCAAAAAACCCTCCAAACCTATCTCTTTTTTTCAAAGTACCTGTGTGCCCTGGAATTGCCTCATGATCAGTGCCTCTCCTGAGCCTGAGTCAGAAAGTTGGAGCATTAACCCTCATGTCTCATACAAAGGCAAGTGCCAAGCTATGTATGGACTCAGTGCAAAGCCAGCTGGCACCAGACCCTTCTGACCTGCAGACCTGATCTGGGAACTACAGGAGCCAGTTCCAGAAAAAAAAAAAAAGTACTTGATTTTAAAGGAACTTTGTTGAAATGAATCACAAACCAGCTAGTGCACTATAAATATCTCATGAAAGATATACATAAGTAGTACATTTTTATGTTCCATTAGAAAACAAAATATACTTATTGCTGAAATCCTAATAAACCTTACAATGTGAAGAAATAGTAAAATGTGACACAGCCTTTTCAGGCTAAATTATCCCTGTGCTTTAGATGCTTACTTGGGAGGGAATGCAAGTCTTTGTGTGTCTTTTCTGAAAGTAGATCCTTTAGCAAAATATGACTATTCCTGTTTTTTATTTTGTAGTCATTATCAGAAGGCTGTCATTTTACAAATGTGTCAAGTAAATGCACTTAATTTACCATCCTCTTTCTAAGGAGAGGAATCTACTCTTTAACCTTGTTTATATTCTATGGTTACATAAAAGAGTCTGATCATGTCTTGTCATGGCTTCTAGCTTCATGTTTTCTTAAATATCTCCATTTTGCTTGATTCTTGCGTGCTTTACTTCCCTTTTTGACCTGATTAAAGCTGAAAACTTTAGCTTAAGAAGCATTCTGCAAAAAGATCCAATTCTCTCTTTCTGTTTCTACCAACTCTTTAAAATACGAGAAGTCACGGGTTCTCTTGCAGCATTTACATAACTGAGGTTGTGGAATCTCCTCTGGAGAAATTCAAACCCATCTGGACACAACGCAGAGTAATGTGCTCCAGGGGACCTTCCTGAGCAGGGAGGTGGGCCAGGCTCTAGTGGTGCCTTCCAACCCTCCCCACTGTGTGTGAGATTCTGGGATGGCACAGCTTCAGGCTGGGGCTCCTGGTGAAAGTCTGTACACTCATCCCTGTTCGTATCGGGTACCTCTGGCATCGTTTGGCCATATTTTTCTTTCTAGCAGATCAACCTACTTGTTTCTCATTAACAGTGATATCATAACAAAGTCACTGTGTCTTTTCTCTGAGCCTTTCTTTGTGGGAGAAAATAGAATGCTTGTGGAGAAAAAGAAACTTTGAAAGTTTTGGAATCGTACTGTTAGTCAGAAATATATTATTGGATGTATTTTATTGGCTAAGAAAGTGGAGATATTTTGAAAATATAAAAAACTTCCACTGGGGAAAGTTGGTATCAAGTGTTAAATATTTTATTGCAACAGTAAAATGCTTTGGCCTAGAAAAGAAGCTTTACTCAGTAGTAAAAGCCATATAATCCTTGTGGTTTTGGCTTGTTTTTTTTTTACAAAAGAATATTTTCAATGCAATATCAGAATACCAAAGTTAAAATACACTATTGGGTAGTTATATTAAATGACCAAGGCTTTCAAGGTAATAATCAACTAGTGTGAGATACATTTTCTCATAATTTTCATATTTAAGATAATAATTATAAAATATGTATAATTTATAATATAAAATTACAAAATTCACAAAAGTCAATTTCAGTCTTAACATACATGAATATCTGGGAGAGTTAAAATAAATCATATTAAATCTAATAATTTCCTTACTCAGGGAACTGTGAATTAAAGTGTTGAGGTGTATATCTATTTATGTATTAACAGATTAGTGCTGTGCATTCAAGATCCAGCAGCATCTCTTAGACCCCAGCTCCACAGGGTTATAAAAAGAACATTTTCAGGAAATGATCAACTTCTGCATTACAGAAACATTGTCCTTAGAGGTTTTCACAAAGTTTTATTTCAAGGGACTGAAGCCAGTATTAGAGAAAATGGGTTTCCACTGAGTCATGATGACACAATTATAACTTTGCTCCTGAAAAAGAGAGACCCAAATGATATCAGGAATTTGCACAAGGCCCATTTCTCTGCTCACCATAAAATAAGTAATTTGGCTTGGACATTTAGCAAAGACTGACGAAAGTTATAATTTGCTGGACATTTCTGTTTGCTGTATTACATTTCCATTTCTGATATTTTGTTTTAATAGAAGGGTTTCTGCAACACTGTATGTTTGTTTTGATATTTATTTGATTATATCAGATCAGGAGAAATTACTCATTACATTAGTAATACAATGCTTTCCAGAACTGTGTTTAAAGGGAAAGATACATTGAACTGAAATACAGTAAATATCAAATTTTAAAGAACCATTCTACATTTCAGGAAATAATGGGAGGGGTTTTTGAAGATTAATTACAACACTGGGGATTCGGTGTAAATAACTTCATGCAGAATGTAGATCTTTATGGATGTATTACTGTTGAGACAGAGAGGTGGACAAAATGGAGTTAAGAAAATATGGGGACTGTCTGCAACAGAAATACAGGCTCAATTTCTTTGCTAATAAAGTAAGAACATTGGTAAAGATTAGTAATTCTTTTCATTAAGTACAAAAGTGTCAAGGCTACTGGTCATTTGGTGACCATTCCCCATCTCCCTGTAAGGCTAAATTATTCTAACATGTTATATGTAGGTATGTTAGGAAGAGAAAGAGAAAAACACTAGTGACAGAGAAAATCTGTGATAAGGTAATTGAAAGGAGAACTCTTCAATTTATCTGTTGTTATCCCAGCCTTACTGTACCTTCCACTCTGCTCTCTGATGTGGCTCATCACCACATAGACCTTCCAGCTGGTAAGGGAAATGAAAAAGACTGTTCTATCTTCTCTGGTAAATAATTTTTAGGCAAGGTTTGTAAAGAGTCACAATGTCATTTCATAGGTGAAGCATGTGAAGGGTTTGTTTTGAATAACAAACCTTCAGCAGATGAGCATTCCTTCATGTCTTCCTGTGGCAGATCTGAAAACTCCTGTGACATTTCCAGCTAGGTGAGTCGCTACAGTCAAATGTTCCCCTCTCCCTGTAGGCTTTGGCTTTTATTTACCCTTAGGCCACTAAGGCTACAACAGCTCTGTAATAGGAATTTCAAGAGAAGCATATTATATAACCATACAACCATCTGATCAACCCCATGCTGAAGGAAAACTTTCAAAAACCTTTAAAATATTAATAATGCAAATAATTTTGATAAATTACAAGTTTCTTATTTGCATTAGGTTCAGATAGAAAAGGAAAACTGATAAAAGGTCAAAGACAAGTTTGTAAACAGATCATCAGAGGCTGAAATCAGGTAAATGTATTAATTCATATCCTATAACTTTGAACAGAAGTGATCCTAGGGACGGCAGTATGTTACAGCACTGCAGAAAGAAGCGGTGTGGATATGCATGTTTGTGTGTACTTAATGCCTATAGCTGTTCAGCCAGTTCTGCAAGTAATTCCAGTAGTGAAATACACATTCTGACACATAAACATGGCTTTAAACACTTGACTGGCTTTGCTGATGTTGCACATGAAATGTGTTTGCTGAATGCATGCCTGTCATCTGAGAACGTTATAGCATCTAGGCATGAGGATGTGTAGTTATTGATCGTGTTCTAGCTGCAGTAGTTTTGAAAAATAAAAAATGTTTTCTGATTATTTTGTCCTAACTGTCTTGAAGTGTTGGATAAGCTGCACAGTCATTCTAATTAATTCTTCAGTCACTGTTGTAGATTCATCCTTAAATGAAGCTCTTCTAGAATAGGCCAACAATAAATCTTGTAGCCTTGCTGATGTTGCAATTAACAGGTCAGCCATTGGCAAGGAAATGCATGTAGATTAGATCCCTGAAATAGTAAACGAGGATGGTGGATACTTCAAGTGACATATTAATGAATTACTTGCTTAACATGAATACAATAACCCACACATTTCTCAGTGTTGGAAAAATACATTATATTCAGCAATTAATCATTTTTCTTCAAAATCTAATGAGCCCTTAGGAAAAAGACACTGGAGTAAACATCATAAGCTGGCTAAAAATGCTTAGAGTGAATGTTCATTATTACCTTTTGAGCAAACGGAAATATAACCAGTCCTTAACATTTTTCTGCAATGGGAGAGAAATGAGCTTGCCTGTATGGAGAACTTACCATTGCAAAAAAAGGGAAATGAAATTAAGGAAAGGGAAGGGAAATTAAGGAAATATAAATGAATGTAGGGAGGAACTGGAATTTTGAAACCTGGTTCTGTACTCTGCATTCCAAGCCCACACTATTGTAGTTAAAAAGCAATGTATTTTCAGTGTAATCACAAGAACAATGAAAGCAAACATTTAAATATAGAGTTTTAAGTTCTCTCCATAACCCTGTCTGCAGGTGTACCTGGGAGCTCTGTTATTTCTGCTCAGAGTTAAGCAAAGCAGCTAAAAATATCCAAAGAGTAGTGATAAGCAGGAGACACTGGAAGAACGATTAAGAAAGGAAGTGACAACCCATATAACATAGAATAGAGGGTTGGTTATGTTGTTCTTATTAATGGATTGAACCATGTGAAGTGACAATGGGTAACTGATACATACACAAGTCATATGTGATTGTGTGTTTAGCTCATCTTACTGCCTTTGGAAACATATTAACAGATCTGCCTTAGTTGTTTTGTTTGAGTTTTTAAAAAATGTTTGTGAGAACTCTGACTCAATAGCAATGGAAGGAATACAGAATTTAATTTGATATCCCTGATTGTAAAGCAATGCATTTCTTTAAAATGGTTCAGCCTTGAAGATGCTCCTAGAGTTTCAGCCTGTTTGCTCCCTGAACTGCAATAATTTGATACCAAGCAAATGAAACGGGGCCGTTTTCTTGAGTTTCCTATGGTGGTAGAATTTTACAGTATCTGAATTCTACCCTCAGAGGAAAAAGCAGAGACAATTTGAGTGAAGTGTATTAAAATCCATGAGGATATTCCTGTATCTGCACTGTAATGTCAATTTCAGTGCCTTTATTTCATCTTTTACCCAGAACCCTAGTTTTGCCCTTAAGCCATTACAGACAGGGAATTGAGGAGTCAACTTTCATTATTTTTCTCCAGTGCTTCAAAACCACAGTGTTCGAAATATACAGAAATATTCGCCAATAATCATGATTCTTTTCTCTAAAATGTGAATGAGAAGGATGACCTAGTAGTGCTGAACATCTTTATCAGTTTCAACACTTGCTTTGGGAATCTTCCATATGGCTTTCCTCTTTTTTCCATGTCCCAGGAGAGATTACAATTCTTTTTTAATGTTGTGGTATAATTCGTGTGTGGTACCCCTTGCCCCCACATACTATTCCAGAAGTTTGATACAGAATTCTTAGATTAAAAAAAATAAAATTTACAATTTTTCAAATGCAACAGTAACCAGTTCTAAACTAATACCAGGCCACCCATTAAAATGACATAAAAATACAGTCAAGATACAAGTACAAGGTAATATTGCCTGAAGGAGCAGTAACATGATTGATTGTGCAGATGCAGAGTAGAACAGACAGAATAGAATAGACTATTTCAGTTGCAAGGGACATACAATGATCATCTACTCCAACTGCCTTAGATAATTTTGTTTTCCAAGTACTGCAATGACACTGGAAATAAGAGCAACTACTGTAAAGCAAAGACAAAAAATAAATCACAGAATGCTGTTCCTGGGCTTGCTCCTGAAGGTCAGAGAATTAAATGCCCTCTGTCAAAGCATAGAATGCACACTGTATTTTCCATATGAGCAGCCTGTTTTCAAGGGTGACCATGCTACTCCCTTTGGAATTAGAAGGCAATGTTATTTTCATGATTATTAAATTATTTGGCTTCTCCTTCTACCTGTTCCATAACATAATTGGGGCAGAAAGATGAGTATGCAAACCCTGTTGTGCCAGATATGCAGAATTGAGCACTGCATGGGAAGTGTAATTGCTGAGCCCCTTATAGAGCATTCATGGCTTGACTCCAAACTGGGAAGGGCTGCAAGCAAATAAGACAAGAGTAGAATTGAAAATAGTGTAGACAAGTAGGAAATATTAAAAAACCCACCCAAAACCTAAAAAATGGAAGGCAATTCTGTGAAGCCAAGTACAAAGTATTGTGCTTTTTACAATACTGGTAATCAACTGCAGAGTAGAAGGTGAGGTATGCCTGGCTTAGCAGCACTTTCATTGAATCTATCATTCTGCTGTTAAGAGGAGGAAAGAAAATATCAAGGTGTAAAGGGTATAGAATAATTTGTACTATTTTTAACATAAGCTGAACAGGAGTTTGAATATTATCTCCAGGTGTGTTTTTAAAAATGAGAAGTTTACTTTAGAGAAGGGAAATAGGAAGGAGTGGGTTACAAGACAAGATCTTTGAGAAACAGTTGCAAGCCTTAGGTTCCTTTGTTTGACAAACAAGCTAATATATAGCTGCTGTACTGAAACTATCAGAATTATTTCCTGTCAACTGACTCATGAAAGCCATGAGATAGCTTTTATCTTGCCCCTCTTGTAAGAGCCCTTGCTTTTAACTTCAACTGGTTTTATGTAGTCCCCTTCACAGCTGAGCCAGGAAAGAACATAGCAGAGCTATCCAAGGTGATTTGGCGGGTGGCATAAACACTTGACCTGAGATAAATTTAGTTTTGGGGTTTTTTTAATGGATCCTCACTGAGAACAGACATAACAGTCTTCAAATGTTAAAAATTACTGAAAAGAGGAAGAGACCACATTGATCTCCATATTCATTGTGTGTAAGAGAAAAGGATGACAACTACAGGATGAAAATTTTAGATACTACTAAGATTAGTTTCCCATCTATAAGGATTGTTAGCACTGCAGGGCATTTCCTAGGAAGGCTGTGTAGTCCCCATCAGTGGGGATGGGGAAGAATACACTAGGCAAGTATCTGTCAAGATCTGCTTAGGTGTAGTTGAGCTTGTCATGAGGACTTTTTCTCAAGTCTTCATTGAAAAGACAAATTTTTCTTTCTTGCCTGTTCTCAGACACGTAAAACCCACCCAAAGCAATAAAAACAACACCCTCTGCCCCCCAAAAAATCTCCCACACCTAAATCAGCTTAGTTCTAGTTGTTTTATATCAGTGAAAGTGAAAAGTTAAACAGTAAAATTTCTACAATAAAAATTAATATGTATGTCCCAAGCCAAAAAATGGCTATTGGCATATGATCACACATGGATTTTTTAAAATTAAATACTCTGACAATAAAGACAAGATGCATGCTATCCAAATAGCTGGCTTTATTGGAAGCTCCAAAGAATTTCTGAAGTAACAGTATTGCTCTGCTTTGCTTGTAAGAAGTCAGTTTAACTCTCTGACACATCAGAATAATATGAAAGGTTCTCCTGGAAAATTAGCTATATGTGACAATTTTTCTGTTGATTTTTTTGCAAAGAGATTTTGAAAAAAAAAATCATACTTAATTTCCTTCCTATTTATTTTACCAGAATAACTTAAAAAAAAAAAGGCGTTTAGTCAGTCAGTGGTGTATTCTGGCAAAAGACAGCTGGATAAAATTACAGCAGATAATAAGAAACTCACATTTATCATACTGACTGATTTTTCAAAACATTCAACTACATCAAAATGTAAATACCATCCATCTTTGCCTGGTATATAAATCTTCCTGAGAACACACCCTACCCAAGCAGTTTCAACTGGAATCTGCTAATTTCGCTTTCCTGCCACCTGAATGCTTCTATTGCCATGACAACTAACGAGTTCTAACTCTGCTCAAGGTTGAATGGGAAAAAACAATGTTTTGTAACCAGCTGATGTGCTTCAAAAAATATGCAAAGGGGAGCTTTTTCCAGCTTGTTAATGCTGCATAATCAGTACATAATTTTTAGCAATGCTACTAGTTAATGAAAGAAGGGATACCCACTGATTAAAGATGTGTCAGAATGAGTGATTATGTATGTCATTTTGTAGGTTTGTTATGAGACAGATTTACTTTACTTTGAAATAACCTGTATCTGGTTAGGAAGACCAAGGTGGAAAGAAATGGCTCCATCCTATTCAAGAGGACACATGCAGCTCAAAAAAGTGGGAACTTTGGACTGATTGGAAGTCAAGGTAGGCAGTAGGCAACTTAATTTAGTGTATCAAAACTTTTAGTCCCAGAACCATCAAGGCCTAGAACATACCGTTGTTCAAGTGCTTTGCATCCAGCAAAAATGGTGTTTTGGTGCAACTAGGTGGAATACCTACCACTTAACCTGTTTTTAAACCCAGGGTGTTTTGATTTCCTTTATAGGAAATGAAATTCCTACTGGCTAGGCTGAGGAGCCTGTTTTGAATTAAGTATCCTTATAATTGGACATGATGGCCCTGATGGTCATGCTGTTAATCTGTTGATCACACTTTGGTGGCATTCTTTTTTAAACTGCAGAGACCTGGATATAGGCACCTAGCTGTAAGCTATGGTTTTCCCTGTCCTTTCCCCAATATTTAATATGTAACTGCAAGTTAAGGTATGTTTCCAGTTTAGGAATACTGTTCCTTTCTCAGAAAAGAACCCTAAAAGCTTAGCACCTGTCTCATGTCTCAGTGTGGATTCCACTAGACAGCTGAATTTATAATGATTGTTGGGTGCTGGGCCTCAAACCTTGATCTTCTGCCATTGGCACCGATAGGAATTTAGTGGTTCCTCTCAAGTATGTGGAAAATGAAATCCTTTGTTTCTTCTGTATATCAAGTTGTGAAGAAGATTAGCAATTAAAACTGTAAGTGTAGAGTTGTTTTCCTTTGAGGACACAAAGATTCAGTGAAAAAAAAATAGATGCTTTGGAAATCTTGACCTTTTGAGAGGTGAGAGAGAAAATCCTGCCAAAATAGATGGAAAGGCTTACTGTTTCCTAAAAAAGCCTTGGTACATTCTCATATCTCACAAAACCCCTACTCTATGCCAAGCAGAATGCTTAGGAATAATTTTCATTCTTATTTGCTGTTGAGAAGCTAAAGGAGGATGGGATGGCAGATGAATTGTCTGTCTCATTAACAGAAATTCTTGGAGTTGGCAGAGCTTACAGGGTCCATAGGAGGAATGCAGTGAAACATAAATTGTAAAAAGCCTGAAATCTCATGTGAACTGCTATTGAACCAGAACGAGGGAGACTGCAGATGAGATGTATAGAATCTGAAATCTGCACCATCTGAATTTGTCACCCAAATTAACTGCCTGTGTGTCTTTGGACTCTCAGCAAGAAGAAATTATTACAGCTTTTAGATCTAAATCACAGCTGCTTAAAACACTATGACCTTGCAAGGGAAAGGAAGGTATTGCTTTTAACCAAAGCAATAGAAATGCAAGTTAGAAGTGACTTGTGCCTTGCAAAGGCACACAGAACTTTCCTGGAGGGAGCTTGTGTACATTGTGGTCTCCCTGACCAGTGCCAGGCACCTACTGAAATTCTCTGCCAATTCTCTCTACAGCTTAACCACAACCTCCCTTGAGGTGGGGAGAATGGATGAGAAATAGACCATGTCTAGGAATGGAATTCAAGACAAGGGAAGAAATAGAGGTAATCCACTGCGTTGGAAATATACCTTCTATAATTGCCTGGTTAAATCTCAGCAGATATAAGAAAAAAAAATAGACTGCTTCACCTTGGTCAGAAAAGGTGGCTGAACAACAGGCCAGTAGGTTCAAACCAATGAAACAACAACAGGATAGTTGCCAAATAAAGTGATTATATACAGAAGTATGACAAACTTCAAAATCAGTGACAAATGTCTTTGAAGTGTAAAAGAATAGACAATGCTTTCTAATGAGAAATGCAAATATTAATTTATGTCTAAACGAAATATTACAATCTAGCTATTTAGCAGGTTTCTAGTGATGGATGAAGAGTCCAGCTCACCTTGCCTGCTTTTCAGAGCCAAATAAGGTTTAGTTGGAGTCAATAAGGTTCACACAGCCACCCTATTCTAGAAACTGTGAAGCAGACTCTAACGTGAAAAGGAAGAAATCAAAATCATTAAGCTTAGCATGTAGTCTACAAATTAGTATTTGTCACAAAAATCTAAATCCAGAAGAAGGAAATTAGTCATTTTAACATGAATAAAAGGAAATCTTGTTCTGATGAAGCTGTGGGAGTTGAATACATGCTGTGGCAGGAGATGGATTGAGCAGAGCACCACTGCTCTGGAAGTGGCAGAATACAGTACTTGAAGCAAAGGAGCATTGTCTTGAAAAGAGATGCTGTGGGCTGACTCAGAAGCGTCTTTTTGCCGAGAAAGCCAATTTCCAGTCCTTTTGTGCGTTGAATACTGCCAACTCTATTATTGATTTGCAAGGAGGGGACACTGACTAACAAGTTGTGTCTGACAAAATTTCTTTGAGAAAGATTAAAGTATTAAAGTACACTCAGAGTGGTTATGCTCTAGTCCTATTTCAGATTCTAGTTGTTATATACAGACATTGGAGAAATGGGAGGAATAAAAGAGTCTTCCAGGAACATGTATGCTTCAATCTATTTTGCATACTGAACCGTATTTTTACTATTTTGAATTTATCAATTATGGGCTTTTGCAAGTATTAGTTGACTTTTAATTTCAATGAATTATAATTTTGGAGGGGAAACATCTTATTGTGTTGGTGAGAACCAGTCACAATAATCAAAACATAAACTTGGGGTAGGATGGGGTAGGAACATTTATCAGTCTATGGTCTTGATAGCAAAAATATAACAGCTAACAAAATTCCACAGAAGCCAGATAATATTACACCAAGACCACCAATTATTAGTTTTGTAAAAATTAGTGTATTAATCTCGTAGCTGATTCTTACAGTGAAGTAATTACAAGACTCCTATAAAAGGTAAAGCAGAAGAAATAATTTATAATAATAGCAGTATTTGCAAGTTGCCTATGTAAACCTAAATAAAGTCAATCCTGGTAGCTGAACATGTTATGAATTAGCTTTATATCAGTTTCCCAAACTGCAAAAGAAGAAAAGGAGAAAAAAGCTGATGTAATGCCTAGTGAAGTACCATGTGAAATGAAGCAAAAAGGTGAGATGATACTGAAAAATAGTGCATCTGGCTTGTAATACCACAAACTAAATATCCTGGAATATTAAGCACCTGGTGTTGTGTTTCAGGCTTTTCAATTTCTGTGGACAACATGGGAACTCAAAGTATGGCTTTGCTTTTTCAAAGCCCAGTGAAACTCGAAAAATTGGGAGAGGAAACAAATCTCTTTGAAACACAGTGCTGGATTTGAGACTTCTTCAGTTTGCTGGATGTGACTGATTGGCAATGGTGAAAGATGCAAAAGATCTTTCTTGTCTTTGCACAGCCCAAGGGTTTTTTGTTTGTTTGTTTGTTTGTTTGTTTGTTTGTTTTGTTTTGTTTTGTTTTTTCCTTTGTGGATTCACAGTTCTAAGTCTGTTTAAAACCAGGAATGTAAATGTGGGGTTTTTATTGCAGGATGTATGTAGGATTGTATAGTTGCAGGACTAAATTTTTTAGGGATTTGAAGTAAGCTACAGAATGTGAAAATTTCTGCGCTGTATTGGTGGTACCTGTGCAAAAACATTAATTTCCACACTTTTCCTGGAAGGCCTTTTGGGAGGTGATTTGGAATATGGTACTCAGTGCAGCTTGTCTTTCACTGACCCCCCTGCAGGATTAGCCAAGCTACAAAGTGCCTCTGAGCCTCTCATCATTCTCTTATGACTTCTCACTCTGCAGGCCAAGCTAGACAAGAATGCAGCTCCTTTGTTTTTCCATTGGGGAAATCTTGGTGCCAAGTCTGTATTTAGCAAGGGTCTATGCAACTGTGACTACTGTTGTCCAGAATGCCTTGCAGCATTTCTCTGACTGAAGATTTGTATCAAATTAGGACGTATTTTATCTTTAATGAAGGTTTATTGCTAGAAGAAATAATTGGTTCATTTTTTTAATGACTTGAAGGTCACCTGGAGAAATCTTTACACAGCTCTAATGTTATCTGAAGGGACATTTTGGATCGGAAGAAAACAGAGCTCTAATCTGATGATAACTTGTTTGTTCCTTGGGTTCATTATTTGTGTTTTCTACTATTAACTGTAACATGCTTTAGTAAGAGAAATCACCAGCCCTTATTCCAATGGCAATAGTTTGATGGAAAATGTGACTGCAATATCATTCTATGTGAAAGACAAACTCTGAGTGATCAGTGTACAAAGAAGAAGTAAAATAAATATGAGATAACAAGAAAAAAAAATTAGGAGCTAGAGTGAAAAGCTTACACATGCAGAAAGAAAGCTGGCATAATGTGCTAGGTGAAGATTTCTTCCTCATCATCTTTTTTCCTCCCTGCCGAGGCTTGTTGACCATCTAGTCCTGCATATTTGTATGCTGGAATTGAGTGTCAATTTTGCAAACTAAGTAATGAAACCATCAGTAATATTTTTCTTTACAATAGATAATTTACTGTGTGGTTGAAACATAAAAATACAAGAAAGTGAAGGAAAAAAGCATAGAAATCTGAATAAAAGCTTGATCTGAATTATATTAGATATACCTACCAAATTCGGAAAATTAGGGACTAGCCCCAGATGCTAACCTGAATAAGTTCTGATTTCACTGATTTGAACAACAGAGCTCTGATGGGAAAGAAGTGACTCTGTCAGTATGATATATATCAGGCTGCAGAGCCTATACATTGAGGTGAAATTCAATGTTGCTCTTCAAAGAGTTGCAGCTCATAACTCACACCCATGGAATGGCCCATGGCATAATTTTGAAAGCCCCAAGGAGCTGTCTAAATGAGAGCAATCTGTCTCTGCCTACAGGCCTGCAGCACTGCAAGTTCCTCTGCAGCTCTCCCTGCAATAGTCCTGCTTTTGAAAAACCTGCCCCATTTTCTGGCTTGTCTCAAACATGACTCTTTTTGGAGGGTTTGTGAGGCACTCTTTAGAGACTTTAGGCATAACCACTTAGCTGCCAGTGATGAACAAAAACCTTATTCCAGGAGAACTGTATTGATGGCTTTAGATACACAGCATAGAACTGTCTGTGTTATTGAATGATACAGATCTATTGCTACAGAGAAGAACTTCACAGAAGATAGAAATACTTAAAACTGTGAAGTGTGAAGATGCTGATAGCAGAATGGTTCCTCTTGCAAGACTAGAAACCATGACAGTTCTTGTTTAAGCTGTTGAAGAATCTGTAGGTGAAGGATCTGGTGAGATCATCCATATTAGTGCAAACTACAGCAGACTTAGCTCTCAGCTATCTGCAATAGAGTCAAGAAATATATAAATCAGAGTGGAACTTTGTGTGTAGATTCTAAAAGTCAGATGATATGTTTTGCACTTTTGAGTAATTTGGGATCCAATTTTGAAGAACTGTCATGAAATAAGAGCTCTTAGAATGGCTGGAAGCCATCCAATTCTGAGAGTCTGTATACATGGAAAATAATGGTTCAGAACAATACCAGGGCTGTAAAATTGTATTAAGAAGTCACTTGCATAATGAAAGGTTAGAACTCCAGCTTGTAGACTTGCAAAGTGTACTGGTTTTGGTGAAGCCACATCAATTTACACCCACCTGAAAAATTTGCTTTAAGAGTATTGAATAGAAGATAATCATAATCTATTTGAATAAGTGATTTCTTTTCTTTCTAAGATAAAATAATTAAAAATTGTTTTCCATGTTAGGTATTCCAAAACTTTTACTTCTGGATTATCTTCCACTATTTGCCTGAATTCTTGCAAATAAACACATTTCTGACTTCTGATTGGGAACTTCAGAACTATGATTTAAATAGCTTATTAGAAAAGTTGCACTAAAAATACAATTACAAAAGCAAAGCCTAAGGTATGGGTTAGAGCCAACTGACTTTATAGTTGTCATAATATTTCTGCAGAAAACAAAGATGTGTTTTATTTACAGTAGGTCAAATGTTAAGTCAAACAATGAAATATGTGTTATTTTTACCAGTTAAATATTTCAAAAGTTTTCTTAGAAGCTTCCTCTGTGAGCACTCCTGTATTAGTGCCATTCAAAACAATAGTGAAAATAAGACGAAACCTAAGGACTAGTGAAGCAGTGCACAGCTAGCTAAGGTTAGAGAGAGCTTGGCAAGGAAAGGAAGCCAAGCTTCCAAACTGCCAGGTTCAACCTCAGTTTGCCATAAAAACCTGCCTGTGCATCCTTTTAGCACCCAGTGGAACTGAACTGATTGGCACACAGTGTTTTCTGCATGGCTTTAGAGGAAGCAGTGCAGTCTCTTGAGACAGACGTTCCCTCCCCCATTGAAGATAAGCTCTTCTCTCTACTTTTTCTCAGAAGTTAAAGCAAAGTTTTATGCTTACTTGGCAATGTAAAAATAGCACTGCTGAATATGATTTTAACTCTTAAATCTCCTTCAAACTATTTTTTTTTTAAATTCATAGCTAGTCTGAAAATTCTGCAACTCTTAGAAGAGAAAGTGATCATCGTGAGAGACTTTGGTCCTAATGACCTGTGAGCTGTACAATCCAGCAGGGATCTGCTGAACATCTCCTTTCCCAGGTGGTCAAGATAGACAATAACTTCTGAAAAGAGGCTTTCTCTGGTGTGATATGGGCAGCATGGGCTTAGCAAATCAGGCTATAAACAACATGCTGGCTAAAATATCCATTCTTTTGAGAAATACTTACTGGAGGGAAAAATTAATGTAAAATTTTTGAAAAAATTCTTAATTCTAATTTTTTAAGAATTTTTTTTTTTTTTGGACAGCAGACAGGTTATTCTATCTTCGGAATGTTGGTTCTAAAATGTAATTTCTGGTAAGAGCTGTGAGGATCTAGGGGAGAATAATCAATATTTAAAATGAGATATGATTCAGGATTAAGCAAGATACATTCTTGTACGTATATTTTTTCCTACCCAACAAAAACTTGTTTTCACTGGTTTAAGAAGGTAGTTCTTCAACACATAGTACTTGAGTAGCCCTATGGACTGCAGGAGGTTGAGGAATGTATGGGAAAAGCAGCTTTTGCAGACTTCTTTTTGCTGCTCATACAATGAAATTGCTTTTCCTATGAGCAATTACTAAATATTGTGTGAGCATATCTTGAGGTAATGTAGTATTGTGTCCCCCCAGCGTTGGAAAAAAATACCCAGATGAAAGATTATCTCAAAGATTATCTCAGGTAGTTCTATGACATAAGCCCTAAGTATGGTAATTAAGAAGAAGTAGTGAACATCTGGTATCTTGTGATAATGGGTCATCAGAAATGAAAATTATGTGACAGTTTTATAGTGTACAGTTCCAAACCCGTAGAACTCTTAAAAGAAAACATTCATGGGAATAAGTAATGGGTTATTTTTACCCATCAAGAGATTGATTAGAACCACCTGCTGTTTACTGTGAGATGTTACAGGTGATTATGATATAAGGAAAAAACCAAAAACACTTATTTCAAGAAAATTAAGGGTAAAAATTACATCTGATGTCACTAGAAAGGAATAAAAATTAAAAATTTTAACATCAAGCATCTAAAAGCTGCAAAGCATTTAGTACATAGCAAGGGAGGGCTGAATATTAAATAACTGCAAATATGGAAAAATAAAATATGAGCAAACAGTACTACTCTTTTATCATCAGTAAGTAGCTTTAGGCATAAATAGTCCTCTTGAAATCATCTAGAATTTTTTTTCTGGGCAAAAGGAATAAAGTTTTTTAAATAAGAGGAAAACCCATTAAAATTTAACAAGCACTCTGTGAGAATTGTGGTAATTATTGAGGTCCTGCAAGTTCATTATTGATAATTGAAATCTGATCACTTTTAAAACCCAACATGCCCAAGCAACTGCAAAATGTTATATTAAGTACACTCTTTAAAACATTCCTTGAGGGAGCATGAAACAAAAAGAGGAATTCAGCAATTTTAAAGTAACAATATATTTTTTAAACTTGTTTAGTGGAGGTTTAATTGGAAGTCATAGATTTAAAAGAAATTATATGAGAAGGTGGAGAATTCTTTGGAGCTGAGCAATGGAGAAGAGATCTCAGGTTACATTTTCAAAGGTGTGTAAATGAGTTACAGACATGGGCACCACAACTTTCATCACAAGGAAACAGCCATAGAGAAAACATGAGGCAACAGTGTTGGCTCAGTCCCAGAAGCGATTTAAGCCTTTTGGACTGTACATTCAGAGGTATTTTCCCTAAAATAAATGTGGGAGTTTCTTGGAAGAGCCTGTTGACTTTCAGCAGAACTTAGACACTTGAATGCACACAAATAGAAATGGTAGTGGGAGGTGAAGGTGTTTAGCAGAAAAAAAATGGAAACAATTGTTTTGTAAATACAATATCTGCAAATGAGGAAAAAAGATAATCCAAAAGTGGAAGTGCTGGGCCCATTTTGTTAACTGGAAAAAAATTAATAACAGTACGATAAGCATAATATTAATGTGTGCAAACTGGGAAAAAGAACAAATAGACAAATCCAGTATTATCTTGAGTAATTTAATTTTTCTAGTTCCTTTATGCCAGTCAGTTACTCTGCTGTGTTCCCCAAGCATCAAGCGGAAGATTGGCAGGGTTTGAAAAATTGATTTCTCTTTCTCTAGTTGATTTCTCTTGATTTCTCTTGTACTTTATCAAGCTTTCAGATCTCTTTGATGACAGATTCTTAGATCAGTCCATCAGACTCCTGTGACTGTCTAAAATAAGATGGCAGCTGGATTATTTTCAGACATAACCAATGCTGCCAAATGTCTTTCAGTGACTCTGTCACTAGTTTGTCATACTTTTTATTTCTACTTAAAGAAATTCCACCTTATATACCACCTTAATTTGCTTTTCAGAGTGCTTGCATGTGTCCTATATACTTACAAGGTATTCAGCTGCTATGTGAAAATGTAGTACCTTCAGCAAAGTAAAAAATATCATTCATGAATGCTAAATTTCTTCCCTAAATCATGAGGTATCTGGAGTACACATGACTAAAGGTGTTTTTGTTTTTCAAGAATTAGGATGAAAAAGTCTCTGAGGATATTTAAAGGACAGTACTGTGTTACGGGTTTGGCTAAAAAAAAAAAGAAAAAAAAAGAAAAAACCCACAAAAAGCTTTTGAAAACTGCCTTAGTGAAGGCAATTCTTTATACATGTTAATACATCTCAAATAAAGATTGAATTAAAATCTAAAATGTCCTCTTTAGAACAGTGCTGATTTCAGAACAATTCTGATTAGAGAGGGAGAAAATAAAACCTCAGTGGGTAATTGTTGCCAAAGCCAGAGAAAATTCTTATTCAGAGAAGTGCTATTACCTGTACAGTCCCTGTGTGCTTTTAGACAGACTTGTACACTGTCCTGAGACACTGGCATCTGGGACTCTATTGCAATATTTATAACCCTTTTTTCATTCTGACTGCTTACAAGCGAGGGAAATGCTGTTTCACACCTGCATGCTGGTGGAGCTGACTCCACACAAGCAGCAAGGGAGGTCAGGCAGACCCATGGGCTAACAGATTTCAAGAGGAATGCCAGTCCAAACAGATCTTCAGGAATTAGAGGAGCTTTAAAGTGCTGCTGATGGTCTGCACTTTGTGCTCTTGACACTTGGCAGTCTCTGGCCTATTAAGTTCCTGGAGTCAGGCATTTCCAGCTTACTGCATGAACACTGGCAGCTCATAATGAGCACTTCCATCAGAATGGCAGCTGCTGCTCAGCACTCAGGGCTCCTCTATTGTCCAGCTGGGTATAGTACGACTTTTTTATGCTCCTCTGTGTAACTGTGTTTGCTCGAATGATTTCACCTTGCTGGATTTCCCTGACAGAACCCTTTGACATGACTAAGATTCTAGTCCCTGGCATTATGGTTTCTGAGAAAAGGTAAGTTTTAAAGCTAAATTTCAATATCTGATCATGGGAATAGAAGACTGATGATCCACATACTGAATAACGTTAGAAAGAAGGAATCAGTGGTGAAAATGAAGTTACTTCATTTCTGTATGATGTTATTTAGCTTTTAATAACCAACAACACAGTGAAAAGCATTGCAGTATCTTGCTGAGTGATAATGGCTATTCTAGATTTCTTAGCACTTTTGAAAAAAAGGAAATGTAATTCGCTTGCTACTAGTATGGGAAGTGTCTGAACGGCATCAACATCAGAGGGTGTTGTCTCTTTAGACATGTAAGATATGGCCCTAGCCCAAGAGAGGGGAAGAAAAGGAATCTCTTTCCCATTTCAAGAAATGTATAGCAAGACAAAGAAATAAACAAATTATTTTGGATACGATATCAGACAGTGTCTCCCTTTTTGGGTAGTGCTCCTTGTCAAGCTCAGAACTCTCCATTTTGTTGAGATAAATGTCAGTCCTCAAAGTCCTGCATGTACTCCCTCTAGGATCACACGTGGATAGAATATCTTCACTGATGGAAACCCTGCATTTGTGAATTGACTCATGTTTCTCCCTGAAGCCTATTTCCTGTCGTGCTGTTAAATAGAAATGCTGTTTGATGTGACAACTCTCAATCCTTGTTGTATGCAGTCATTAAAGATCCCATTATCTATTTACTGAAACCTAAGCCATATATTCTACGGTATGAAATCTTCAGTTGGATTCTCTTCTTTTATAATACATTTCCTATAGGTATAGTAGAGAACTGAAGTGAAAGGAAAAGAAAAAAAAGGTGATATTTGACCTGTCTTCTTCTAGTGAAAGACTGAAAGGTTATTCCCTAGGAAATGTTGAGGTAATTTGTTATCTTGTTTTATGAGTGTGCTGTTAAATAGCTGATATGTTTCCAATGAGAGGTGGCTGCAGTGGTGAAGTTAAATCAATTGCTTTGGTGAAATAATCCCCAGAGCTTGGTAATTGATTGCATTTTACTTTAGGTTTGCACAGTCTTTTGATGTTCTTCAGGACCAAAAGCAATATAGAGCTAGAAGGTTGCTTTTATTTATTAATGAGGATTTTTTAGCACTGAATCTACCTGTATGCAAAGAATTTGAGACTCAGAGAAATTCAGACAAATGAAGATTCCATGTCCTCTCTCTCTACCCCTCCCTTTCTTTTTCTCCTTTTCCTTTGGCAGTAACAGTTCATTTTCTTGGTTCAGGAAATTGCAAAAAATAAAGTGAGTGCAGGATGAAGTAATTAACTAGATAAAGACAAATCAAATCAATCATCTCTATTATCGCTTCCTTTTTAGGTGATATTTGGGTTAGCTATAGCCTGACCCCAAGGACATCACATGATGGAGAAAAAGGAATTAATATCAGCAGAGTAAAATCATAGGGGAGGATTTTAATCTCTAGATCTACCTCCAGACCTTGCCTCTGAGCCAGGATTAGTTTAAACATTGTATATTAGCACTTCTAGATAATCAAGGACAATATCAGATAGAATGACACAATATAGTAGTGGAGCCAGTTGTTTTCATTTATCTTTTCTCTTTACTGATTGTGTTTTCTGCAGAGGAGCTCAGATGAATTTCTGCATTTCTTATATAAACATGGTTTGACGTTCTTCAGAGTATCAGAACATGGCAAAGTGCATCTGTTGCTGATGCCTCCTTTATTTTGCTTACAAACATGAGACAGCAGTGTTAAAACTACTGTGTCTTTAATAATTGACTTGGGCTGCCAAACAGTAAATCTCTTCCAGATGATTGTTGCTAGTACTTTGTATTGTAGTATTTTAGAGCCTAGAAATTACTGGTAAGTTTACAAATTCATCCAAATTCTGCAGTCTACCCAAAGGGCAGCTGAGGTAAACATCAACATCAGACAAATAATGCACAGGGGCACACACAAGGCCCTTGCTTTAATTTGCTGCCCAGCATTTCAGCTTAATATATTCTAACACACAGTGTCAAATTTTCAAGGAAATAAAACTTGATTTTCTGTGTATATCCTGCCTGCTTGATATCCAATACATTTTTTTTTAATTCTAACTAAAACATTCATTTTTAGCATGTCTGTTAATTAGCGTTGCAACTGTATTCACCATAGCTTTATTCTTCTCCAGGGTTTGCTTAGCTTCAAGAGGCAATTGTTAAATAAAAAAATGCCAACAACGTATTATGACAAACCTATCTACAAGAATTCCTTTCCTGGTAGTATAAGAACAACTAGCAATTAGAAAAGCTCAGATGAACAGCTTTGCATTGTTTCTTGTCTGATGTTTCTGGCTTACAAGAAAGACTTTATACATTTATATGAAACCCAGAATTGGTATTGAACAGGTGTAATATAATCACTGGAGACTCAAACTTCAGCAATAAGACCCTCTAAGGTCAGAAACATCCTTACATTTTGTTTTTAAAAGGAGAATACTCATTAGGTGCACTTTTCTCACTGGACATCTAGGGAGCTGGTAGAGGTGACTCTAAAGACGGAATCTAGTACTCCAAATAAATTAAGAGTGGAAGAAATTAAGAGTAGAAATGAATTTTCCTTCTTCTTTTGGAGGGGGAAAATATAAATACTAAATAGTTTCTTAATCTCACAAATCCCTACTTTTCAATATAAAAGAAATTTCCAGATCCAATGGAAGCATCAAGGTTAGAATGGAATGATTAGAATGATAATACCAAACTTAGCATCAAGCTTTATTTTAACTTTTGAAATTATGACCCACTACAGAGTGAACAAATTTAAGATCAAGAGCTTTAAGTGGATCTGGCCACAGCTGCTTCTGAGCATATATTCTAAGGTGGTGACATTTTGTAAATGCCTTTAAGACATATAAATGGCTGTGCCAGCTACAAGATGGTTCATAAATGGTCCCAGATAGGAGGTCTGTAGCACCAGTGAGCAGATCTACCATATGTTGATGAGGTGAGCAGCCAAGTGGAAATTTGGAAGACATGAGTTAAAAATAGGTGGGTAGTGTTATATGAAGAGAAGGATTTAAAGCTAAAGCAGGGAGGGGGCGAGGGGGGAGAAATGGGGCAGCAGAGAGAAGATATTAATATTTCTTGTGGGCAAGTGGAGCAGATGGTCACTTGTTTCATGTAGGGAATTGATATAGGCACTGAATTCTGAGTCTGATTAGTGTAGTTCTCATTTTTTTTGGTTTCATAGTGAAATCACCATGATTCAAACATAATTCTCTCTGAGGTTTCAGTCCAAATATATGAGAAAATCTCTGTGCAAGAAAAATACTATTGCTCCAGATATGATGTCTTTGATATTGGTTGGCACACAAGATGAACCATAAGTCTCCAGATTTTAAAATTATGAGCAGTTGTAGCATGAGCTTCCCTGGCTAAAGCTGAGTCACTTGAATTTGCTGTATCTGAAACTGTAGTGGAATCATGATCTATTTATTCATTAAAGAAGTAGAAGAATCTTATTATGGTGGTCGGGCATGTACTTGTGAGGAAGGGAAGCTGAGCTTCATGCTGGGTTCTCTCTTTAGCTTGTCTACAATAAGATGTGCTCTCAGGATGATAGAATAAAGTATCAGTTTCTTGCCTGTTGTGAGTACATTGATCCAAGCATTAGAGAGGAATTTAATATATCTATTTATATTTATTATATATATATTTTTTACCTGCAGAACAGGCAGGCTATCCAACCAGTTACAAACCCTGCTAACATTAAACATTGAGTTGAATGCCTGAGTATAAACAGTGCTGAACAGGGAAAATAAATTTCTTGTTGCATTTTGAAGTCTTGAAGGTAAAATTTTGGGAAGGAAAATCTGATATGAAGAAAGGTATGTTCAAGTGATAGTACTTACCTTTAAAGGATTTCTGTTGTATAAAATTGCATGTTTATTCTTGAAATGCAGATGACAGATGATATGGGTAACTTTTAATAAATAGTTTATCTGTCCACAGACTCTTGGTGTGATAGAGTAAATGTATCTGATTCCTGTTAGGATGACTTGAAAGGAAAAAAGTTGTGGGTCCCTTCTTAGCTTCCATTTAGTATGTGCAACTCAGTGGAAAGCCCTAAATTACAGTGTGGCTTTGAGGAATGCATATGTTTCCTTATTGGAAGCTTTGCTCTTTTTGCATTAGAATTTCAATATTTGGCTTTATTTCTATATTTAGGGGGTTTACCATATTTAACATTTATGCTAGAATCCTATAATCTCTTTTCTTAGATGATTCTTGGGTATTTTCAGTAACTTTAGTAGGAGAACTTTTGCTTGGAAATGTCTGCTGGGAGTTACCAACTCCAGGCCCCCACTTGAGGTTACTGTTACTAGAGCTTGGTCCAGCCAGCCCTGGCCTTGTTTTGCTGAGACTCAAATACCTCTGAGGTGTTCTTACTGAACAACCTGTCCCTGAGCAGCATTACCTTCCTTGAGAAAAAGTTTTTTTCTGATGTCGTTGTGACTCCCCTTCAACTTGTTTTTTTGATTATCACTTTCATATTAATCTTGAGCTTTTGGAGCAAAAGAAAACCTTTTGCAACTTACATTTCTGTTCTGTTGTTCTATTTTGGAAAACTGACAAAATCCTTCCATGATATGTTGGGTTTTTTCATTGAATCTTGCAGTATCATCAGGGAAGAAAAAATGACTTACTTTTGAATTCTGTTCCTTTGTACAGACCACAAACTTTTTTTAAGGAGTACACAGGGGGAAAAAGAAAAATGAACAGATTTTCAGGCTCCTTAATAAATGAAAACAAACTTTTGTTTCCTTACACAAAAGGGACATTCCTAGAGAAAACTTATGTTTTGGGGTTTCAAATAATAAGTGCAATAACTGATTGCCAAAAATAACTTACAAATTTGTCCCAATATCTATTTATAATTTTATAAGAGTTGAAAACAGTAACGCAGAAATCCCAGTGTAGCAGATAATCTGGTACCAATGAGCTCTTTGAAATCCTTTAAAATCTTCAAAGTGCAGTACATTTCCTGATGCTAGCAGCACCTCGTGGCTACGGGATTCTTAGGGGAGCTAATTACTGCTGGCCTAAGGACACCTCCCCAGCATGTGCTCTTCCCAAGGCTTGCTTATGCACTTCAACAAAAACTGTACCTGCAATGAATGTAAGTCTGTTAGGGCCTAACAATGACTTCAGACACCCACTCCTGTCTTCACAGCAAGGGAATCTCAGTGACATTTAAGGCTTTTGAAGGTACCCTGGGTTAAAAATAATCTCATTTGTTAGAATACTGGGCATCTGAAGCTGTAATTTAAGATTATGGTGGGGTTTTTTTACAATTTCTCAATCATTCTATATCTAGAATTCTATATCTAGAGAAAAATTAGGAGAATCTTGCAGTAAAGACTTTTTTTTAACACATTATTAGAACTAAAATGGACTTCAAACAGTGGTGGCACACCACTTGTTTGTTTGTTTTGCAGTCAAGTTATAGAGTCTGTGTGCAGGAATTTCTGTCTGTGATTTACATTTTTGTTGAAACTGAGACCCCCTATGAAATGAGACCCATCAGGACCTGAGATCTCCTACGACCTTCCCACACAGAGAACAAAAAGCCATTAATCTTTAACTTATGCCACCTCTGTGTCCTCCAGGAAACATTGTAAGTAGTTGATCTCACTTCATTATGAATACTCCAGTCCAAGAGATGAGGATGCTATTCATGCAAGCAGCCTGGAAACTTGGGGTTCTTTAAAAAGCAAAGAGAATTTTGAGAACAGGTACACTGCAAGGTGGCTGCCTGTATCTTATTTTCTCTTGTTGTTGGAGACTTCCTATTTATAACAAACAAATTCTTTTTGACAGTTGAAACAGAATGAGAAATAGAGGTCTGGATAATACATCGATCTAGGCTGTCAAGCTGAGGGTTGATTTGAAGGTCAGTCATACATGTTCCTTTCCCACCAGTCCATGAAATGATGACTATAATGATATATGTGTAATATAATTTGGGAAGAATAAAAAAGGGTTTTCAGATTTTTGAGTATATTCTTGTATTAATATATGAAAGTAGACATTTCCTTTTAATTGATACAGTTTTATCAATCATTGTCCTTGTACTGTTAGTCATCACCGTCATGCCCTTTTTGCCTTAAGTGTAAACACTGACAGAATCAGAGCAAGCTGTCCTGCATGAACTTGTTCCTGATTTGGTGAGATTTCAAGGGGAGTGGGATGTCATGCTGATGCTTCTTCTCTCTCCTCAGAGCACAGAATAGGCCAAGATTCTTAGGAGGTGCAGCTGCAGTGGCAGTACTGGGGTTAGATATTGCTACCACACATTGGTCAGGGAATTTGACAAGGCAGGTACATATAAATATACACACTAAAAAACAAATTAGTTCAATGATTAGCAGTTTAGCAGATTAGATTTGATTTACATAGTCCTGGTGCGGGCTTAAAACAGCAAATATGAATACATGGGAATATATTTTTGGAGAAGTGGTATAGAGGGGCAGGCAGGGAAGAGAGCTGAGAAGCTCTTCAAAGAGAAAGCTGCTTCCAAAGCTAGTCTTATAAAGAAAGCATCAGAAATATAGATTATAAGAGCTTAGTTAACACACATGGAGGTAGATAATTTTCTGGACTGCTGCTTACTCACAAAATTACAGTTTGTGGTGGTTTGTGTCTGGGTCTGGTCTCCCTTGCTGGTGGGGTTGTGGTTTGACTGCTGATGGATCGAGGCATTCTGAATTTGGATAGCATCGCTCTTGTTCCTCTCAGCTCTGTATCCACATTCATGATGTGACTGCTATGCCAGTGAGAGATGAGTGATTTCTTCTGACCTATCTGCTGCTTCTGCATGTTCACTGAAACTCACTTTGAGCATCTTATTAACTCCCCTATGGCTAATGTGGAAGGAGATTAAGGTGTACACAAAGGAGCACATATAGGAACCCATCCTTAATGAAGATGTTTCTTATCCTGTTGACATTTTTAATTTCAGAGAAAATGAAAATTGCAAGTGCTTCTGAAACACATCTGCATCTGATGTGACCTCAGCAGGTCATATGCTGCTGCACAGTGACAAACCACTTTGCTTCTAAAAAGCACTAGGCTTAGCTGTGCACAGCCCCCATGAGTTCATTTCATACAAGAGCTGGGGAGCAAACTTGAGATGCTGATAAAAGTTGATTCTTTAGTGAAGTGAGGAGTACTCAGTTAAATTAACACATTCCCTTGAGTGTTCATTTTAAAACTTACTAAGATCAGTACTGTGAAAGGCAAAGCCATCCTCTCCCATCCATATACTTTGGCCTCAGGAGTTACATTTCTTTTTCTACCAAACGTTGGAGGTTAAGGACTCATAGTAAAAGACTGTTATGTCAAAAGTAGTGCTGGAAATATTGAGCATAATAAGTGTTAGAGACAAAAGTAACATAGGGACTTCGTACAGCTGTGTGGGATTAGTCTGGTCTGGGATCCTTAATCCTCCATGATCAGCACAAGCTGATTCAGAGGATAAAACCAGCAGCAGGTATTTATATGAGACAGCATCTTCAAGGAAAGTTTTACTTTTTAAGCACAATAGTTAGAGATTGTAGCTGTGTTTCACATGGTATTTAAAGAGTCTTGCATCTTTCTAGGACCTCAATATCTTGAGCATCTGCTAGATACTCAAAAGTGATTCAGATGAGGTCTCTAAGGAGGAAAAGTAGCAAGGGTTTGTAAATATTATCACATCCTACAATAATAATGGAACATCAGTGCCTGCACTAATGAGAAAAACAGAAGGTATTAAAATGAACTAGAAAGCTTTTAGGCCTATTAGTCTCTCTGCCAAATGAACTTTTGAGCTTTAATACACAAGCTTTTAGGATGCTCATGCAGTTAACACTCTATGTTTTATAATTCTTTTCTTGTCAGTAAAAGATTATAATTTCACTGAAATACAACAACTTTAATGAAAATATCTGCTATTTCCTGATTGCTTGACATTCTGATTTCCTCTGTTTTCTAATCCCATTGCAAGAATTACAAGTGAAGGAGGACTCCTATACAGCTGCTTCAGGAATTGTTTATCTGCAATGGCACATTTGTTTTCCATCTGAGTGTTTGCTAAATTGCATTTCATCCCTCATTTATATTTCTCATCTACATAGTAACGTTGTGCACGCTGGTGCAGTTTCACTTGCTATCATCCACATGACTCTTTGTGACTTCATTTGACACTGTATTAAGGTAAACCACAATCTTGTTAATGGCAATAAGCACCAAGGTGGCTGAGTGCTCCTTCGAATGAAGACAAATGAACGTAGGGAAATGTAATGACTATGCACACTGTGAAGTAAAAGAGCTGTCTTAATGGACTAAAATCAACTTATGTGGATAAAATGACTTCACTAACACAGTGTTGAGATTAACTGACTGATTCAGCCAGCAGCTTGCTTAAGGTATCTTATTATTGCCATATCACTAAGGTCTAAATCATAATGAGTTCCCTGAGTCTGATACCTCTGGTAGCACTCATGCCTGTATAACCTAAATTTTACTCCTGGGTAGGTACTTAATCTAATTTATTTCACTACCGAATGCTTATTGCAGAGAATATATTTGGACATAACATTTGTTCTCAAAGTTTTTGAAACAAAAACCCCCTCAGCTACCAGAATGTCCTATGAGAACAGACGGCACAAAGAGAGAGGCCAGTTCAGAGAATTTTCAATGAAACTGGCTCACACTAAGCTTTTCTCTGTTCTAATATTTATGGACTGCTTGAACTGTCAGCTGCTAGGTGGCACAATATATTTCCAGTTGCAATAGGCATTCATAGAAACACTACATTATACATGCAGAAAAAACACATGATAATGATTTTATTATAGTTAATGGATCTGTAGAACTCAACATGTCTGCAAAAAAGTTGGTTTTCCAGAATTTGCTAAGACAGTTAAATTGGTAGGAATACTGGTAGAAAATAAACTTTAGTATTCTTCTTTTTCTAATATACAAAAACATCACTGTCTTTCAGTTTTCAAAGGGGTCTTTTTTTTTTTTTTAATGATATCATTACTTTATTGTGTCTTGTAGCAAGTAACATCCCTGGCAATAGATCTATATGTGTATATGGACAAATTTTTCCAGTTTTTTACCTAAAAGTTTTGATAGGGTGGGTGTAAATGTAGCAAGGTACTCTATTCTGTATGGTAAGGACTTCCTATCTTAGGAAAAATGGAGCTCTCATTTGCCAAGAATTCTCTGGAGAGAGAGAACTTTGTCATGTCTTTTATTTTTGAGAGTGAATTGTGCAAATGGGTCAAGCATGGATTCAACCAAAAGCAGACTTTATGGAAACCCTGATGTCTTGGCAAACCATTTTGGTTGGCTGGCTAGTTTTGATTCAGTATCAGCATGCAGAAGAGAATGAGATGGGAAGAAGGCAATGCCCTAAGGCAAGTTGGGCTTTGGGTGACTTGTAGCCAGTCTCTTACTCCCGTGGTGCAGCTGACTGTGGAGAGTCAAAGCAATGCCTGCTACACCTGCTCCATGCTGAGCTTCTGATACTTTTGTCCTCCACGACCTGCTCATGTGCAAACCATGCAAACTTGAACTCCAGGCAGATGCCATGACATTACATTCAGAGTGTTAGTGATAAAGTAACTGTCACACTACTTCAAACTTTGCTCAATATTCCCCTGCTCCTGACTCCAAGCAAGCAGCTGCTTTACTCAGAGAATAAATATCAGAGGTGATAACTACGAATGCTGCTTTGTTGTTTAAACTTGGAGTGATTTTTTTCCCTACTAACACAGTCTTTGAAATTGTATTCTCCTTAGACTACTTTCAGATTCCTAAATAAAACAGGCAAAGGGAGGGGCTGCCAGCTGATTCTCCTGTGGCGCACAGTACACTTTGCTGTGCTGATCATGTCTGAAATGCTGACCTACTGTTTTGCAGCTTACTTTTTTTTTAGCAGACTTTCTTCTCCAAAATCTTATGTCAATAATAAGAGAGCAACACAGTAAATAAGTAGGTACTTGACTAGAAACTGCAGCTACTGACCTGCCTGCGAGGGGTGGTTTTACATTTCCCAGCATGCATCCATTTTGAAAGTTATTGAGGGGGATTTGGACTTCCAGGCCACTGCAGTATAATCACTGAACAGTTATTTGCTGGAGGCAATCACCATTACTATGGCCCTTACTCCACATCTTTTGAAGGCACTGAAGGATTGATATTGATTTTTGAGTAGCATTTATAAGGGCCTTTTGCACTTGAGAGTAACTGGACCATATCATTAGACTACCTAGGGGATTTTCCATCAACCATATTTCTAAGGTAGCACTAGTAGAAGAACTCTTAACCTCTGAATCAGAAGATGGATGTATAAGAGATATTAGTATTTTAAAGGAATGTTCAAGAAAACAGCTGCTAAAAGACTGTTTGAAGTTATGGATCACAAGCTAACTCTTGATTTATGAAGGCAGCATAGTAACAGTTTTCTAATTAATTGATCTAATTGTTCTTAAGAGTATGTAAGTAGTAATATTTAGGGAGGTCAGTGATTAGGAAAACCTATTTCTTGGCATCAAAACAAAGGGAACCCTGAGAAAAATAAAAGACTCTAACAGGTGCTTGGCCACACTCATTGCATCAGTGGCAGCTGACAATGTAGCGTGTGAGTCCTGGCCAATGGACTGACTCACCCATCCTTCTCCTGTGACATGGTCCCTCTCCTGCTCTATCAGTATTTTAGGTGTTCCCAGCTCTGCTCTGAAGCTCCCTGGCTCTGACAAGACTGGGCACTCAGGAGCAGTGGCTGCAGGTGCAATGTGACCCCAGCCCAAGAGCAAAGATGCAGCTGGGGCTGCCAGAGTGACCCAGTCCCCTGTGTGGTCTGAGATCCACTGGTTTGTGTTAGGCTTTAGATTCACACATCTGAATGAGTTGCAGAAATCCTAGAATTTTGTAACAAGATTTTAGAGTCAGGTCAGATTAAGATAACTGAGGTTTAGGTTAGATTACAGTAAATTTCACTTCTAGTTAGCTGAGCACAGATAGCACCTCATCTAGAGAGTCACTATTTTTTAAGAAAAAAACAGATTTCACATCCAAATTACAAATAAAAATTTAACAGCTTAACTTGGAAACAATATCTGCTGCACAATGACTAAAGTTTATTTACTGCAAGGAGCTAGATTTAAATAAAAAAATCAATTTGACTTTTTTTTTTCTAAATTTCTCTTTTAATTAGGCACACAACTTGTATTTTGCCTTTGATTAGTTTTAATCTCAGGTTCTCATGCAACCTAATTTACTGTTACCATAATTAGAATCCCAACAGCAAAGCTATTTTTAAAAAATAAAGTACATATTCCTGGGGTTTTACACTCAGAATCAAGCAGAAACATGAGGAAAGTAGTCTTCAGCTTTCAGATTTTTCTTACTACAGTCTAGTAGTTATCTTGGCCACCATCTTAGCTAGTAAATTTACCCACATATCACTCCTGCATTATTGTAATTGTTATTGACAAAATGGCCGTGAATAACTTGTCCAAATTTGTGAAATTTTTAAAGTGAGAAATACGAACTTGAGAAAGCCAACACATTTTTATGTTTATTAGACTGAATATGTCCTTTGAAAGGACACAGTTTTCCCAGAAGTTTGGCTTTAAGAAGTCAAAAGGCTTTTGCTTAAACCACAAAACTTTGCATGTGTTTCCCTTGTAAATAAAGGATAATGTAATGCAGAAGAATCTTATTTAAACTTTGCATACAAATATGCATGAATGCCAATTGGATTCAATTTTCCTGACTTAATTTGAATTAACTGATGGGTCTTTTGACACAAGCTGTACTAATTGTTGCTTATTTTGGTGTGCTATATCAGTGAGCATGGCAATCAAAAGCTCAGCCAGATGTTCATATTTTCTTTGATTGCCCACAGCCTTAGGTTTGAAGAAAAGTCAATCAGCAAAATTATTCTTCTTAGCATCTGTCAAGGTACTGATCACATTACCATAATGGCAGTCAGGAAAGCAGAATGTCTCTGATTCCCTTTCACTTAACCCGGTATCAGCCTTCACCTCTCTGCAGTCTTGGTTTGATACCATCACAAAGCATGGAAATTTTGTGAAATTAGACCAAGCGTATTTATAAGTGGTTGAGTTCACCACAGTGAAGAGTGAATGTATTTTTATCTTCATATAAACTTATATTTATGTGAGTAACTTCTATAAAAGTAGATTTTATATGTTTTATACTGGCATGTATTTAAAATGTCTTACTGACTGAAGGGATATTTTTTCCAAAAGTAATATAAAAGCTTTTAAGAAGTTGAAAACCTAAATATATTCCACTTTTGTACTGGAAATCTAAGCCCACTGAAACAGTAAGATGCATCATTTATATTTTGGACACCTGTAAGATACATAATTAATATTTACAGCTCAAGCAATTTTTTTTAATTCATTAGTATTTTCATGAAAGCATTTGAGAAAAATAATTTTTGTGGGTTTGGTTTTTTCCAAGTTCTAAAAACATCTGCCAGAGAAAGAATTTGCATTTATTTTCAGATGGGATACAGATCAAGACTGTCTTAACCTTTCTCTCCTTTCATTTCTAGGTGTTCAATATGTGTCTTTGCATTTTCTGCATAACTGGATCCTAGCTCATTAAGGGTAAGGCCTTTTTTTGCAATCCCCATAGGAGCAGTGCCTAGCAAGGGAAAATGCATGGTTTGCACCTTTGTTGAGAATTTACCATGGCCTGGAGTTCTACCCTGCTCAGGAGTGTTTTAACTTGCAATCCCCACCTGCCTGCCTGGCAGCTGAGTATTTTGAGTAACACTTATCATTCCATTTGTTTCTATAGGATACCTTCAGCCTAAGACAATTCACAGCTAAGGAGAAACAGGGCAAGAGAGTTCAGCCTAAGCCACAACTGTTAATTTGATGCTTGTCCATGTGTAAGACTGGTACAGGTGTCCCATTTTGTTGTACATGTTGCATAGAAACATCCAAAACCTGTGAATGTAGAAGAATCCTTGCCATGGTCCTTAAAGGTGATGGACTGTGCATGAGAGAATTCTTTATTTTCAACTGTTCATCTTTAAAATTCTTCTGAAATGTCCTTCATAGTTCACCAAGTGCAAAAGCAGACCTGTGGGCAGTAAAAACACTCTGTGCTGCTTCTCTTTTACAGCATTTATTGTGTGTCACATCAAAAAGATGAATTTAACCTGACAGAGGAAGATAAGAGGGGAAAGATTCTGAAAATATTATTACGGGTGGTGAGCTCCAGCAGCAATTAATTCAGGAAGGAGTTTACTGAAGGAAGCTCCCAGGCTCAACCACTAAACCCTTAATGTGGCTTAGTTCTCAATCAAAGCTTTCAGAGAAAGAGATTGCATGAAAGAGGAGCTACCGTATCTGCCACAAAGCTGCTTAATATGACTCATGTCTCAATGGAAGTGTTTTCAGCATAAAAACTCTTTAGATAGTGCTTCAAAACCAATGACACACATCCCTAGCTCATTTATAGAGTTGTTTAAATATTTGAATGCTCACAGCTACTCAGGTTTTGCACCCCATTCTACCACAAAAATACCTGGGTAAAGAAAACAAACGCTTTTTGTTCCTTCACTCTAAAAAGGTCTCTCACCTCAGGCTGCAGACATCAAGCTCTGGAGAGAATGATCCCCAGAGTGGTGCAAACTCATGGGAAGCATTTTGCATGGCATGACAGGGAGAAAGGTCAGAGTTCCATCCCCCTGCAAGCACCATGGGCAGAGAGTTGGAGTTTGGAGGAGGAGAGGGCAAGGTTTGTATTGGTGAGGTTTGAGATTTTGTTGGTGGATTTTTTTAAACTTAATTATTCCATTGAAGGGGTAACGACTAAATGAGAATCCACCTGTTTTACATGCATAAAACTCTGTGGATGATACATTTTTAATATGATGCTTTTAGGAGAAATGAGAATTGAGGGGAGGAAAATTCCCGACAAAAAGATCACGTTGGGTTTTGGCTAGGGATAAAGTGGAGGTCCATCTCATTTGACACACACATGGGCTCGAGGTCACCCTGTGGGCTTTGGAACCACCTGGTAGAGCACAGCCCCCCCAAGGCCAGGCCCACGGGCCCTGAGTGGTCACCCAGGGGCTGCTGCCGGGAGCGTCAAACCCAGGCCTCTGCTGGGAGTCTTGGTCACAACAAACATTTAAAAGCATCCTTAAAGCCCTCTTAAAGAAGGGCTTTTGAGTAGTTCCTGGAGTACTAAACTGTAAGTATTGAATGCATTTTTGGGTGCCACAATAGAAGAAAGATTTAAACCTATTGGAGAGCTACCAAGCCAGTGAAGGGGCCTTGAGGGGAAGCCAAATCAGGAGCAGCTGAGGTCACTTGGTTTGGTAAGTGTGGAGGAGACACAGGTGAGACCTCAGGGCAGTCCACAAGTTCCTCACAGGCAGAAACGCCTGCCAGTGGAGGGGCAGGCATTGATCTCTCTCTCTGGTGACCGGCAGTGGGACTCAGGTAGCTCATGTGAAACTGAGAAGAGGCTCAGGTTGGATATGAGGCAAAGGTTTTTCCCCTGGAGGGTGGCTGAGCACTGGAACAGGCTCCCCAAGGAAGTGGTCACAGCACCAAGCCTGGCAGAGTTCAAGAAGTGCTTGGACAATGCTCTCAGGCACGTGGTGTGACTCTTGGTGATGGACCTGTACAGGACCAGGAGCGGGACTTTGATGATCCTTGTGAGTCCTTCTGAACTCAGGATACTCTGTATGATCTCAGCTGTACTTGGTCATCTTCCTCTGTGACTCTCCCTTGTCACACGTACATTGTTTGCAGACCCTGGCTTCATCCTTTCCTGTTTTTTGCTGTGTTGTTACAGCCCTGACCTGTGTGTGTAGGAGTCACCCTGCATTTATTTACAGAGATCTGGAGGCACACATCAAGCTCTGTCTTCCTTCGCAGTGTTTAAACAGAAAAGGGCAGAATGCTATCTGGCTATCAAAAATATCCCAGTGTTGCAAGAGAGCCCTTAAGTACTTTGTGTTTTTTCTTCCTCTGAGTTATGGGTCTGATTAGAGTTAAATGTATCATTTCATACACCATCACAGCTGAGTTCTGCTTGGGTAACATACATCCAAATTTGCTGTATATCTATATGATGTATTTATTGTTCTGCATGTTAAGAGGGTATTAACTAACTGTACTTGCATATATTTCAGCCCTTAGTTAGCTTTCAAATTTGTGATTTTGCTTTCATCTTAGTTTTATAGTAGATAATTCTAACCTGCTCATTAAGTTTAATGAGTAATCACATTGGCTCACTGTTCTTTCTACATGGTACATTGTGCATACAGTCATCAGAAAGATTATGCAAAACATGAGAAATGAATGCACACATGCAAAACTGCATAATGCATTGAAATAGTCAAGAATCATTTAATCAGGAGCATTTTCAGGTATCCTCAGTTCATGTGGACTGTCCAGTTTAAATATTTTTATTTCTTTTTTCAGGAATATTTTCATGGAATGATGTGATGCTAGTTCAAATGTGGTTTCTCAAGATATTGTTGCTTTGGTTTGCGGTCAATGTGTTCAGAAAATGAAATAGGTCAATTTTAAAGTGCAGAGAGAGGTTTCAAAGGGTCAGCAGTGCGAGCTTATTTCTCCATTGTTTTTACCTGACTTTCCTTTCAGAGGCAGCCCTCAGTGCTGCCTGGTCTGTATGCTTCTCTGTGGTAGGAAAAGGACACAGAAATTTCCTGTTCCTAATTTGGATGGTCCAGACAGGCTTTATATTCTAGGAGTCTGGCAGCATGTTAGTGTGGGTGTTTATTGATTTCTGAGCCTGCTCACCCTCCCCCATCATCCATTATCTCTTCTTTAACCTTAAAAGTTAAGCATCTCTTCCCCCTTTTTAGATCTCCTGTGCTTTCCAGTGCCCCAGCAAAATGTGGCTGCTCCACAAGAACAGAGGTGCTGCAGAGGAGGCAGTGTCAGGAGTGTCTGAGAGAGGTGAATGTGGGAAGGGAGAGGAGGGAGAGTGAGGCACAGGGATGTGGCTGCATGCAGTGCTGGGATGTTTCCCACAGGGACCTGCAATCTTTACTGCTCTTCAGGTGTTTTTATAAACCAGATTTGCTGCTGCCTCCTAACTACAGGGCCAGCGCACCCTGCCTTTGCATTGACTGTGAGAAACAAACCTGAGCCCTGCAGTACCAGCAATCACATGGGATGCTCCCTGACTGCCCAGAAAGATTTCTCACCCTCCTACCCTATGTTGAGGGAAGCAGGTTCTCCTATCATTATTTTCCCCTCGTATTTTCTCACTGCTTTCTTATTTCCTCTTTTTCCCCCTACTACATTTTCCTCCTTTCTGTTATACATTGACAACTATTTTATTGTACCTTTCTTTTCTAGAGGTTCCTTCATTCAACTGTTAGTATTGTACTCAGCTCTTGTCTCCCAGCACATGGGAAAACAATCTTGGTGAGGGTACCAGTGGACTTCCTCCTATCAATCAAATGCTTTCAAAGAGTTTGGACAAACAAATCTCATTATTTCAAATGGAAACATCACAATTAACAAAGGGAGGGGGAGCGGGGGAAGTTGGAAGGTGAAATGTACTTTGCTCTTTTCAGAATCTGGAGTGCTGTGGAAAGTTTTCACAAATTAAACTTCCATTTTTGGCCCTTTCTGAAAGTAAACAGCTTTGATCTTAATAGCTGTGCACTGAACAACTCTGCAGGCTTAGAGCAAAGTGGATATTTCTAAAATCCTTCTGAGGAATGACAAAGGGATAAGCGATCCCTATACATCTAAGTCAGAAAGTTACTGAATAGAAACTGTTAGGAAGATTATCTATTTATGCATTCTCCAGAGCCTGAGCCCTGACATTGTGCTGTGTTATTTTGTGAGCTAATTTGGGGACCAGGACCTTAAAGCACAGCTATTTTCTCACCTGAGCTGCTACTGAGATGATATTGTGACCAAAAAAAAAAAAAAAAAAAAAAAAAAAAAAAAGGCAAAAAAAAAAGCACTGGCTCAAGAGACTGTAAGGATAGAATATAAAACCTTACTTTTTTTGTTTCATTAATATTTGACAGAACAGCTTTTATGTCAATAAATAAAAAACCAACTTCATTCTAAATCTTTCCACTGCTCATTCCACTTAATATACTTTCCTGCTGTAATGAGGAGGACCTGCTCTAGAAGTCATGCAGCTCTATGATATATCCTGGCTGACTTGTGTGGGCTTTCTGAGTAACATTCTGAGTAAACTAACAAATAAGAAATCAGTATTTCCATTTCAGAAACAGCAATCATAGTGTCATGTTTTTATTTTGTGTTGACTTTGTTAGTCACATCTCTTGGAAATTTAGTCTCCTGAGTCTCCTCATTTGGTTATCATTTTTAATTTAAAAACTCAGCTTTATGGCTCTGCTGTAGCTATGTTCACTTTTTACTCGTGCTGGGGAACTTCTGAGCTTGCACGCTGGGCCTCTGCAGGCCATGACTCACTGGCCTTGCACTGCTGCAGCCCATGGGGGCTAAGAACATATGCAACATCTCTGGCTGTGAAAAATTTCAGATGAGAGGGGAGTTAAGTGTGAGGTTCCTGTGTTCATTTCTGGTTATTAAGATGACCTTGCGGCTCTGGGCATCTTTGTCCCATTTCTGTGAACTCAGAAAGGTTCTTTTAATTAACCATTGAGAACACAACAGAAGATCCACTTTAGAGAACTTCTGGGGCTAGAAGAGAATTAATTTGGTTTCCACCCAGCACCTTATTGGATGGACTGAATTTTTAATTTTCATCCACATTTTAATCACAGTGCAAGCTGGAGTTCTTTCATGCTTTAGCAAGATTTAGCTACATTGCCTTTTTGATGTTAAAAAAATTAATTTCTTACATCATAATAGGGAGCAGAGGAGGCACTTAGATCCCAGTCCCACTGCTGAGTTTTTAACAACTCTTGTTCTGTCTTAGTGAAATTATGTGTGTTTTGATGGAGATCGTGTCTTCCACCCTTGAGATATTGGAAATAAAGCCAAGGTCTGCCAAAGCTCCCTGGACAACCTAGACAAAACATCTCCATTGTGGGCTGCATCCTCTCTCATTAGAACAGAGCCTTCATTCACACAGCTGAGAAAGAAACAAGGCAAATTTTGGCTAGACCAGAGTGTCTGAATATCTGTAAGCTTGCAGCCTTCCTCACTGTATTAATCTTCAATGTTCTTATTGAAAACAAAATGTATAAATAGCTTTAGAGCAATCTACTCCTTGGCAATAATCTTGGCATTGCTTTTCACTGAACTAACAATGAGCCTCTGATAATTTATGTGCTTTCAAAAGGAACACAAATAAGACACGTTTCCAGGTAAACAGACACGACATTTAATATCCTGTCTTTGTAATTTTCAATTTTTTTGGTGCATCTACAATAGAAGATGTTCTTTCACAGAAAAATGAGTGTGCTTGCAATAGAAAACCAGTGGCTATTAAGGCTTCTCCTTCCAGCAATTGGCATGTGAAGATTAATTTTAAAATTAACAAAGCTCTTCCAAAGGGGAAGAATCTTATGGAGCTGACTGTCCTTATTTTTTGAAGCTTTGTAGCTTTTTGTGGCACAAGGTGACTGTTGATGTTAGCCATAATGGTTCTCACTTGGACTGGAAAAAAATATCTTCATTGCATTTTGTGAAGTTTTGCAAGAGATGTGCCAGTCATGGTGAGTTGATACTGCCCTATCCTGGGTGAGTGAGAAAGAGAGAGACAAACAAACTCCAGTCATACACACAGTTCTTCCACTCTAGTCATAGCCTATCACTTAAATCTCTCTTGTATGTCCATGTAATTCTGGACAGAACATTGCTTCAGTCTCGAGTATTTTTGGGCTTGGTTTGCCATGTGCTGAGTTACTCCATTTCCATGCAACACAACCACAAGCTGTGTTTGCAGTGAACAAACCATCTTCAGGATAGCTTTCTGTTTAGAGAGGCTTGAAGCAAACTTTCAAAAAAAATTGCCCAGTCTGCTTTAGGTAGAGTAAACCCTCAAGATCTCAAGATCACAAAACATCCAAGTTCTGTTTCTAGAGGTAAAATCCAGATGTCATAAAACAATTTCAGTCTTTTTATGATTGCACAGGTCTTTTAGTATATGAAGACTCTTGATCATTGTTTTATTTTGAGCTTGGTTGAGTAAGGAATTTGACTTGCATAGTTTGGGTTTGATTTATTTCCATGTATTTTATAATACCGTATCATGAATCTGAGGTTTTATGTTTTTATGGCTATTAGGATTTGACTATAGATCTGAAGCTTTTTTCATAGGAAGACCAATACATGAGTTTTGATGTGAAATTTCTTTCTGTTCTGAAGTGCCCTTTTGGTTTGTTTGTTTGGGTTTTAAGCACTGCTAATAGAAGACTTCCTTCAAGGGAAAAACAAGAGCATAATTTTTGCTTGAAGGCAAGAATATATAATGGCATTTTCCCCTCCTTTAATCTGAAACTTGGAGAGAACAAGAACAGCAGACTGAAAAAGAGAATGGAGAAAGAGGAGTTAGATAACAAGCAATGGTGAGGTGCTTTCATGACAAGGATAAATAGTCAGGTAAGTGGTTAAGGCCTTAAGAAAGGTTAAAGAATAAACCAGATGGATCCTTGCTGAAAAGTGTAGAAGACGCAAGTTCATTTCCTCCTTTGTGATGTTGCCGACACAAACCTTGGCAAGATGCTTGGGCTAATTCTGGAAAAGATCTGGTTTCGTTGGCCTGCTTGAATACATCATTGCATTCTTAGAAACAACATTCTGCTGCAGACTAATCCTGATTCAGCCAAACCACAACCATCTTTATTTTTCACCCTAAAGCACTCAGCCGAGGAGGTTTTTTTAGATAGGCTTGAACAGGTCAGCTCCTAACTTAACCCAGCCCCCTTGAGCAGGAGAAAGTGGCTGCTCTTCTGCCAAACTTATTGCAGCTGCCCTCACATCTTATTTAGATATAGCCAGACCTAGGAAAGAACAGGTAGCAGATTAAAAAGAGAGAAGTTTTTTTGGAGAAGGGGGCATATGTCATGTCCTTGGACCCATCACTGGTTCTGGTTCCACAGTCTAAAACAAGGTGCTGGACATTTTGTGTTCCATTGCTTTCCAAGTCTTGATCTCATTCTTGTCTTCCATTTCCTATTAATAAATAGGGTCCTTTGCCTACCTGATGGAGTCCTACAAGGATAAGCACAAGATGGAGGCATGGACAGTCACTGTAGGTTGTGAGTGGCTGGGGAAGGAGTATCAGGCTCCTGTGTTGTCTTTGATGGTATTGTCTGGACTGCTGGAGCTATAAATCCATACCAACCAGGTGTGAACTTATCCCTGCTGCCTACTGCCAATGGCCAGATCAGCACCCTCTCTGTTAACACTTCTCTTCCCAGTGCTTTTGCCCAGTGCTTGCCAGGACATCTAGTAACATTCCTCTCTTTCGAGCCTGGATGGTCTGGAAGCAGAATGAAGTTATGGTAATGGCAGTGGGTGAGTTTTGGACATTGAAATAAGAGAATGACCAATCCAGATAAACAAGACTTGATTTTATTAATAAAATTTGTATTTCCCTCTTTGAGGTGACAGTTACAAACTTTGGTTCAAAAATAAAAGAAAATATGAACAGCAAGAAGTTGACTTTTGGAATCTCACTTTTACATGTATAAACGTGCATAAGAAAATACCAGTTGGAAACGAGCCAGCAGAAACTAGTACTATTTAATTTAACAATTTATAAGAAATAGAAACAAACATTTCTTTTCAAGTCTTACATATATTATGAAAAATAATTACAAAAGGATTTGTGTTGTAAAGCTAAAATGTAATTTCTACTTCCAACTACCTGAATAAAATGTTCAGAGGGAAGGCCAAACCAACATGTTTTTTTGGTGAGCTTTGAATAGTGAATTTTAAGGGTTTGGGTCAAAGACAGCTCTTTAGGAAGCAGTCCCTCGTATGTTGCTTAGCAACTGTGTAGAATCACATGACCTAGACATATTGCATCCCTGGCCTTCAGGTGGAGTAACAGGAAGAAAAATAATTCATATTAATGGGACGGGCCAATATTGTATAGACTATTCTGTGAAACCTTTAGGATCCAGTTCAGGAAGCAAACATCCATCATTGCTTACATAAACATCTAAGTAAACACTGCAAAAATCCATAAATAACTGTTTCAAATCCAGTTTTTATATTTATGTAGCCCAAATAGGCAAAATGGAAACAAATCCAGGTGAGATTAAAAAAAAAAAAAAGAAAAGGAAAGCTATATTACTAATTTATTTCACAGATTTTAAACAGTTCTCTTACACAGAAGTTTGGGTTTTTTCTTACATATTTTCCCCACCCAAAACCATAAAATTGTTTATTTTAGGTATATACAGTTATCTTATGAAATTATGGAATTAGAATAGAAAATAAAAAGTCTGAGGTATAGCACCATGGAACACAGCACCTTTGAAAGTGCTTTCATTTCATTATCGAAATTCACAGAGTGATATCAGCAGAAATGAGTTGTTTGAGTGTGCTGCTCAAGATCTTCCAGTTTTGCCACCTTAATTTTACTGGCAACTTCAAATAACAAAGCTCTTCAACAACAATATATACAAAGGGATTTTATTATTAATCAGAAATGGAATTGGCTTCACGGGCAATTACAGTTTTATTTTTTTCAGAATACATACACAGTATTGACAATGTCGTTTGTAGTTGTAAAATAAGAGCCAGATGCAATTCAGAGACACATGCAAGTTTTGGAAGTGGACAGAGAAATCACAGTATAGTACTGTACATAGAATAATTACAGTTTATATTAAACATTTTCTAAACACCTCTGTTGTAATGGAAGAAGCACCATTGTCGTTGGTTTTTTTTACAGCACCAAAGGAATCCAAAGGGGATGTTCCTGAAGTGAGGCCTATGTTGTCTGTCTGTGCCACAGCATCTTTGCAAAATAAGTTTAAGTCATGTGATTCTGGCCCTACAAGGGCAACGTTTACTTTCTAGATAAGACATACATACACAGCAAGACATGTTCTATGCCATCCTTATTCAAAACTTGCATGTGGCATGAAGTGGGTTGGTAGCACCAAAGTGCAACATTTGTGTTGATCTGGTTTTGTCTTAAGCTTAACCAAGGAAGCAGACAGGACCGACCTCAAATCCAAACTTCTGGTTCTGATCACCAAAGTCATTGATCATCACATCAACTATGGGCACTTGGTCTATTTTGGGAGTGTTGATTTCCAGCACCGTCTTTGCATAGCCCTTTCTTGACTGTTAAAAAAAGAAGAAAAAACCCCAAAATGTTATAAATCTGAGCATTTAACATGTGCTGTAGATCTTCATAGTTTATCTCTGAAGTATAGAATTTTTAAATTATTACCCTGTCATGCACCACATATTTTAAACCCTAAATCTTATGTTTTCTTCTGATTTAATTTTAAAAATGTGACATGGAATGTTTTTATTTTAGCTGGAGAATGGCCCATAGGTTTTTTACTTACTAAAGCAGGCCTACAAAAGAAAAATATTCTGATATTTCATGTTTCTTAGAGAATTCTCAGTTCATGTCTGTACTATTTAATACAAAATAATATTCTCACAGCAGTGCACATCTTCCCTGTGAAAAAAAATCACTAATTAGTTCTGAAAGAGAGAAGATCCACTTCTAAGAAGAAGTACTGTAACTGCCTGACAAAATATTAGAGCAGCTGTTTGGACAGGAAAGAAAGTAGTATTCTGACAGAAGTGCCAACTGCTGCACTTAGAAGCCAGCTTTGAAGGCACACCCTTGCTGCCTGAAGAAGGCTCTGTGTATCAAACAGCCCAGCCATCACATCACTTATCAGCACTGCACTTCCTTTAGGTGGTCTCTTATATCTGCTGAGACCCCTTTCAGCTATACCAGGGTCTTGGAGTTCAGATGAGCATCCAAGCTGACAGAGCTGAGTATTCTCAGCTTAGTGACAGTTACAACTGTCAGCTCTCTCTGGAGCTCCACATTTACCTTCTGTGGATAACAAAAGTGAAATGAAAATACAAGGCACATAGAAAGGCTGACATGGAGCACTGTCTCACTGCTAAGGGAAAGTGGTTTGCATCTCCTGAGCTGCATCTCTGCCTCAGAGCCAGGTGTATATCCTGGCACTTTCAGGTCTCTAATTCTGTATCTCTGACCTCTCAGAAACTGCCTTCAGAATGGTCCTATGTCAAACTTCAAAATAATTATTGAGGCTTCAGCTGTCACTTGTTCTGTTGACATCTTTGTTTCAAAGTGTTAAATAGAGACTGTTCTATTTCTGAGAAGTGATAACAGTTGCTATGGCCACAGAGACCCTGAAAGGGAAGTGCTCAGAGAGCTGATGCATGGTTGGACACCTCTGGGGATTTTTAGCTGAAGAAGGTTTTGAAAAGTAAAATCCACTAACTTCACCTGACTTTGAATACACAAAACAAGAAAAGGAAATGCAAAGTCACATATCAAACTATTAAATGAATTCACTACGTTTGGGTACATACATAGGGCTTATGTGATACATAATGTGATACATTTTGCTGTATTCAATAAATATTCTATTTGTGTATGCCCTGATTTTTAGTATAAATATATTCTGCTTATAGGCTGCCTCCTCTCATTATCTTTTTTTGCTTCTTTTGCTCTTCCCTTATACTATGCTCATACACAGTAGCAGATAGTCTGCTTTCAGCACAGTGGGGCTGACAGCCTGCATCCATTCCAAGTTTGTTCACTTTCTACTCCTTGGCTTGTGGTTCTTTTTTGGTACGTAGGTGAAAATTGAATATGGCACTAGTGTAACCACTAGTGTGGTTAAAAATCTACTAAAAATCAGTATATGACAAGTAAAGTGTTTACAAAGCTTTTCTCAGAAGAGAGCTGTGAAAAATAGATTTGTTTGATTTCTACTTTAAATGACAGCTTGGTTTTGTAAAGACTCTTTGAAGCTCTACTTACTGCACAGCCATCATGGAGAGCTTTGATGTAAGGATTGTTGTCATAAGACATTTCTTCATCATTGGATCCTAAGAACCTTAGTGCTTTGTCATAGCTGTCAGAGGGTGCGTCGTGCCAGGCTACAGACTGGTGACAATTGTAAGTGAAATTTTGTCTGGCAGAGGCACTCAGTAGTTTAAGGAATGTCATTTGGACCGTATTAATGGAATTGCCTTCAGCATCCAAATAGGAAAGCTGGAAAACATAAAAAGATAGATGAATATTTATCTGTTTTTCTTTGGTACAATGCAAACCAAAATTATTCTTGACAAAAGAGAACCATATAACTGCCATTAATAAAAATATCAACCAACACATAACATTTTATGAAGTTTTAAAGGTCAGTACAGCTATGACTCAGTACATAGATTTTCATGATGTAGCAGTATATTTAGGATAAAGAATTACATATTTCAGCCTCATTCTACTGGGAAAGACAGAGAATTATTCCTACCTTATAGTGTAAAGCAGCAGAATCTGTTTGGTAATCTGTTTTTAGTTAATCATAAAGTTATTCAGCCCGCAGCCTCACCTTTGCATACTCAGTATATTTCCAGTTACCTAGACTGGGGTGGGGGATCTGTACTCCAACTGCTTTCCTAAGGTTTGGCAGTGAGGTGCTTCTGCCAGAGGCCTGATCCTCACCACCAGCTGTGCAAGAGACCATTGGGATCACTGTGGGACAATACAGACCAGGCTTCTGATGTCCAGGGGCAAGAGGCCACATAGCTGCTGTAGTATTTAGGGCAAAAAGGCTGGGGGGGTCTTTTCATTATGTAAATATTTATAAAATTCCCCATGATCTGCTGATCACTGAAAACATGTACCTGATTTGTGAATACAGTTATATTGCAGTGACAACTTACAAGTTTGCCTCGCTTAAATTCACTAAACCAAGATCCTGGATTCTCTTTTGGCCACGAAGAAATTCTAACCTGTGTGGTCAAACAGCAGAGACAGAAGTATTTGAAACATATGTTGACAGACATGAAGGTTTTACATTACGTGGGACAAATATAACACCAGATAATAAAGCATGGTTCTTCCTGAAATCTCAGCTACCTTTTAAAGGTCTAAAATAGAATGTTTTTCTTGTAGAGAATGCCTTCAAATTAGTGACTTCAAATGGAGAGAGTTAGTTCCATTTGAGGGAGATGGTCGTAATCTGTTAAGAGTCAGGTAAACTGCTGGTATTAATTGTGGCTGTGGAGTATCTAAATGAGTTTTCACCAGTGTTGATGCTAACAGATCCCTGTAATTTAGGCAAGATTTCAGAAAGCTTTCCTTTACATTACATGCCCCAGCAGATGTAATCTATAACAGTAAGGACCCTGTTAATACAGGGAGGCTACCTAGGGAGGCTACCTGGAACAGAGGCTAGAGAGTGTTAAAGGAATAAAGTAGGTATGTATTAAAAAGGCCTTCAAAAGTTACACCTTGGGCAGTACAAGAGCACTGCCGTGGCTCTACCCAAGGTGGGCCCAAGCTGGATTCTGAATCACAAGCTTTCACACTTTTATAAGTTTGGGTCCATTTACATATTGGGGTTAATTGTCCCATTACAGCTTCAGGTTACCAAGTCCCACCCTCCCAGATTGCTCTCCTCAATTCACTGTTTATACTTTTTGGGCCTGAAGCTGCAACGGTGTCCTTGGTTCTCAGGCTGGAAAAGGATTGTTTTGTGTAACTAAGCTGTGAAGAGAACTTGCTATAACACTTTATATGAAGTTCAGAGTTACATACTAATGCAGTACAGAATCTGGAAAATATGAAAACTAAAACTTAAGACATCAATAGAGTCTTACATCTACTTTGCATAGGAATAAATGAGTAGATTTAAATGAGAAATAGATTTAAAAGAGAAATATGGGAAGGTTTAGCTTTTAGGTGACAAATAATAGATCATGTTCTGTAAGTGGCTGCTCAGCTGTGTTGCATTCTGAAATGTAGTGAAATGTTAGTAAGCAGATGCATAGATTCCCTATTTGAAGTTGAAAATGGTATTTGTTGACTCTATGTTCCATTTTACTGCTCCATTCAGATGTATGCAAATGTAAATGTAATTAGAAAGATACATGAAAATGTGGCAATGTAATTATCTTGTTTAGTTCAACATTGTAACAGCATAGTAGTAACTGTCAACAGCCAACTGAAAACACAGATTGGTACTTACTCCTTCAGATTTCTTATCTGGGTAGATGCAAGTTTCCCCACCTGCTGTGAAATTGCAGTATACTTTGAAGGAGTCTCCAGAGCAGCCCTGGTTAGGATCAATCCAATATTCCCCTAAGACAAATGAGAAAATATTTGCCTTATACAGTAGAAATGGTATTCAGAAGAACCAGGCTTTACTGCTACCTAATGGTCCTCCAAAGTGTGTAGGAAAGTTATTTTATCTGAATGGTTTAGGTCAGGGAGTAAAATCTGGTGCATCCATATCTGCATGCAAAGGTGCCTGCATGGGACTTGGTGGGGTTGTAGCTGGCACAAGCACCTGAAGCTCCCACTGAGAGGGATCCACCTCAAGCAAAGACCTTTTTACTCCTGGGTTATGAAGCTGCAATGAAGGCTGGGCATGAAAAGAGCTGCAGCCCATCCAAGGTCCATTCACACTCAGTGCTTTTTAAAATCTGCTATTCTAATTAGAATGATGATTTCTGTGATGAGGGTTCATGTTTCACAAACAGGGCAGCAAACGGCTTTCTGACAACTAGAGTTCTAATCCAAATTCAAAAAAACAGTGGAGGTTTCAAAGAGAAATGACAAATCTCTTCACCAGTTCTGTCTTCTGAATATAGGGCATAGAGAAAGTATTTATGGGGTTTAACAGTTCTGTTGATTTAGGCTGTACATTGAAAACAGTCTTTCCTTTCTGTAAGTCTTATCCCTGGAGAATTTTGAATTTTAATGAACACATTTGCTTTTATTTTAACCAAAATAAGATTACTTTTATATGAAGACACCCCTAAAGAAAAAGCAAATACTGGTAAATGAAGAAGGTGAATGTGTTCTGTAAAAACCATTCCTTATTATGGAGGGTACTGAATTGTAAAATATGTCCTTTTCTTATAGCACATACACTGCTTAACTACTCCTCAAGGCAACCATCTGTTCTTATCTATCTAGAGTGAAAGCAATAAAATATTATTAAACTGTCAAAATCTATTTTCCCTCCCATTTAAAAGCAGAAAAAAATATTGCTTTGAACTGGGAAAAATATGCATTGCAATTGAAAAAATTATGAAAGGATGAAAATTTAGTGAAGGCTGGCTTTCATTTAAACATTTTCAGAGGGGTAAAATTATTTAGAAGAAAACAAAGAAAACAACAAAGAATAATAAAATCAAGATAGTTCTTAGGAACACTGAGTCTCTTCATATTTGAGTTTTATTACACTACTACTTGGTAGCATTAAACAGTATCAAAGAAGCTTCCATGCATCTTTGCTAGCTGATCTATTAAAAACAGTGCTGATGCAGGAGAGAAAATTATTGCTTCTAGGACTAAAAGACTAGTAAAGTTTTTGAGAATCATTATTGAACATAAATCTCATATAATACCAATACTGTTTCATACTGTTATACTGAGCTCTTTCATCACATTCCTGTTTTGTTTGTCCTGGAAATGCAAGGCCCACCTTTCAAAACAACAACTGCTTTTTATTCATCACTTTAAAAGGTTTTAAATCTAAAAGCTTATATATTTAAAGAACTTTGTCTCCTACCAAGAGAACATGTCTTACATTTTTAAACTTTCATGCCTGTAAAAATGGGTTCAGTGAGACTGTATTTGTTGAGCAACTGTATGAGTGGCTCAACCCATTGACGATGAGTTGTTCACCCAGTGATGGATGAGCGCTGCCAAAGCGCCCTGGCCCAGCCCAGGCTCTGGGCTGTGCAGTGTGAACTCACCGTCTGGGAAGTCTGGGTGGCAGAGCTGCAGGTCCTTGCAGGTCCGGGCTGGGTTATTCTGAGTGCCCATTGGGAACTTCATGTGCTCAATGTCTTGCTTCAGTGAGTTCAGGGAGCCAAAGATCTCCTCCATGCCATCGGAGTAATCCAGAATATTATCACCAGCATCAGATAACATATAGTCAGGAGATCTTCTTGTCTTCTTGGGTGACTGAATTGGCAGTGGCTGGATTACCTCACCTGGAGGGCCCTACATGGAAAACAACATATCTAATTAGATCTTCTGTTTGTTTTTCAGCAGAGCAAGTACACAGAAAGTGGCTTGGAGATGATTTGAATAGGCTTTCTTCAAGGCATTTATTTCTTTATTTCATCTCTTTTCCTTTAGATTCATATCCATGTGCTTTGATTAACTTGAAAAAAATTATTGTAAAAGGACAAACCATTGCTGTGCTCTAAACCCTTCTCACTACATTGCTTTTTGGGGAAGAGTGTGTTGCCCTCACAAAAGTGACACGCAGAACTGACTCACAGTTGCCTCTGTATCTTTGCTAATTCCCTCAAGCACAGACATATTCTATGAAAATTGAAAACTCTGGATGTTTCCTATGAAAAAGTTGAAAATTTCACTTAGGGTCTAGGAAACAATATTTAATTTCAAGAAATTGAAACATTTCACTCATATTTGGACTCTTCATTTTAGTTTGTTATGATATAAAAAATAAATATGGAAACATAGGAGTATCATCAGGGGAAACCAGTAGAATTCTGTTTTCTGTGCTTCAATATAAGACTTTAAATTATTGCATGAGGGGCTTCTTTGTTTGGTGGGGGGTTTATGGGGTTTTTTTGGGGTGTTCTTTTTTAAATTTATTTATTTAAGTTTTTTCTGCCTTTTTCATTGCAGATATGTATTTCTGTGCCTGGTGGATCTGTGTTTCCCGAAAAATGAATTTTCAAACAATCATTGATATTTTAGTTCCCAAAAATTATTTTCTACTCTTGTCAAAACAGGTTCATCATGTCAGTGTAATGCAAGATGAGATTTCTTACTTACTGGAGGACCAGGTGGACCAGGTAAGCCACTGTCACCCTTCTGGCCAGCAGGACCCTACAGAGCAATGAAAGAAGTGCAGTGTTGACCATGCTACACCACTTTTAAAAATAACACACACAAAAGCTAAGGAAAAGAGCACAAAGTATAGAGGAGAGTTACTCACACTGGATCCTTTGGAACCTTTGGGACCCTGGGGACCCTATGGGCAAGAACATATAACTGGTTGGAGTCTGTTGCTCACAGCTTGGGGGTGGTTAGAACAGGAGGGCTGGATGAAATTACTTACAGGTAATCCAGGAGGACCAGGGGGTCCAAGAGGACCAGCAGGACCAGAAATGCCCTAGAAAGGAATAAGAGAATAAGTGCAGAACTAAAGTATTCTACGTACTGGACTGTGTTAAAAAACTGTCTGTATGTAAAAGGTAGTCCCATTAAGTGTCCACCTGTGGTGAGTTTTGAGTTAGGCCATGTTCTAGAGGCCAAAATAGTTGGCAAGTTTAAAATATTATCTGACAATCTGAGTTGCTTGTAGTTGTTCTTACACTGACTGCAGTGGATTGTCACAGCTGTGTTCCTCTTCAGATTGGCTTGGAAATCTCAAATTTTACATAGTGCCCTAAAAACATGGCTTAATAGCTAGAAGAGAGGGAGCTGCTTTGGGGAATGCAATTAGTAAACATGATGAGATTGCTGCTGCTACTTTTATCTTGTTGCTAACTTGTTCTGTGTGCATATTGGGGTGTATGTGTTTCCTTCATTTTCTCAAACACTCTATAATTTCATTTTAAGATGTTTAATTTTGCTGTGTTTGTACAATGCCTAAGAAAGTTTTAACCTCTTGCAGGAGACTCTGGGCGTTAAATGTTTATAACAACTTTCTGTCTTTCAAAAGGAAGCCTGGAATATATATTCCTTGCTTGCATGGAATTTGAATGGAAACACAAGTATGTTGTACTCACTGCATCACCCTTGGCTCCAGGAGATCCCTGTGGGCCAGGAAGACCCCTATCACCCTTTTCACCCTGTTCTCCTGGAGGTCCAATCAGGCCAATCAAACCAGGATGACCCTAAAAAAGATTTAAGAAAATATAGTTAACACACATAAAAGTAAATACATTTTCCAAATACATAAATTAGACCTTTCACATGTTACCACTGTTGCTTGTCAACAATCAACCCAAAAAATTCTAAAAGGAAGCATATTTATTGTTTTTAGATGGTCTTTCAAACTTTCAGATTATTGTCAAGTTGTGACTGCTTATTCAGTGAAAGATCTAAGTGCAATGTGGTCCTTACTGAAACTGGTACAGAAATCACATTATCCTGGGTACAAATTTCATAGCAGTTTTCACATATAGCTGCTATCAGCATCTCACAGAGTTCCACATGTGATATGGCTGCAGAAACAGCTGATCCAAGCAGATAAACAAAACCTGCAGTTCACAAGGCACAATCATATTCATGTCTCTTTACAGTTTTTCTCTGATACACAAGCAATCAATAAATTGTTGGGACTCCATAGGAAAATGCTATCCCATATGTCTCAATCCATTATTTCAAAAGAAAGTATTATAGCTTTTAAATATTTATATTTTGTTCTTTTAAAATAAAAATCACCATTACTCATTATTTCTACTTGCTTTGTTCTTGTAAACCTGACAGTTCTCTTTACATCAATATCTTTGGGATTTTCACTGCAAGGATCACATGGTCAATAGATCACCAGACAGGCAGTAATGTTTTTCTTCCTAGGTGTTTCCAGGATATTGGATATGGCTTAAATTCATGATGACTATTCAGGCTGTGGGAAGCTGTTTGACAGGCATGGTACTATGCCTTGCTGATACAAACCCTACTGCTTCTTTCTGCTAATTTTATACAGATTTAGACTGGGCTGAAGTTATAAAGGCACAACCAATTAGCAAAGCATACCTTCTCTCCTTTGGAACCTGGGTCTCCCTTCAGTCCAGGCAATCCAGGTGGGCCCTATAGAAATCAAGGGAAGTAATGTTAAAATAACTTTTAACATCCTGCTCAGATCATGTTTTCTTGAAATGTTCTTAAAGGCAGTTCAAATCCAAGTACACATTCAGTAGTTGATGGTTGTGATTGATGACGTGATTTAGAGCCCAAGACGAAATGTATGTTTAAAAAATCATCATGATGCTACAGTGGTTTTTAAATTACTTTATAATTAGAAATCTATAAAGGCTTGTATGAATACAAACTTATGAAGCAGTGGGTCAACTAAATTCTTGATTTGAGAAATCTTTAGATTTTATAAGAATGGCAGTGCTGGTTTTGTGTAATTTGTACAGAATGAGGTAAAAATTGCAGGCCATGCAGTGCCTGTGCAAAAGACATGAGGCTGTTAATCTCACACTGCACAGGTGTCCATGAGAAGAGCTGCTACACTAAGTCTGTGTCTCCTCACCACTGCTCTCCTGGTGGCACTGGACAACTTCTGCTATGGAGAGGAGTGATAAGAGACCTTTTCCACCTGGCACATTTTCGAAACTGCCATAACATTTCATGTACAAAATATTATTCAGTGCTTATGCTTTCCATCTCCAGTTCAGGATATCGCTAGATGCAAAAGCCTAGGCAAATACATAATTCATGAATGAAATGTGAAATTTTTAAGCTTTTGGAATGCAGAATCAGACTTTTCACCTGCAGTTTGTTGTGTGCAGTGTCTATTGCAAATCAGGCTTCACTCTCCTGATAGCAATCTCCTGTGGAGAATGGGAGGGGAAGGAGGGAAACCTAACCTCAGAAACTTTTGCATACCAACTTTACTTGCTTAAAATCCAAAATTAAGTTGGAGCAATGCATTGAAAAGTTCTTGTTGAGCTGACAGGAAATCTGTGCATTTGTAGGCATATAGTTCATTAATATTCTCAGCTCCAGATTTTAACAGAATATTTAAGCTCTCAAATGTTAGAAGAGAGATCTTTTGCTGATGTTCTTGGAGGCTTCTATGACTGACATGTGGGAGAAGGATGCTCACCAGAGGTCCAGGAGGGCCATCCTGACCTGGTGCTCCAGGCAGACCTTGTTCTCCCTAGAAAAAACAAGAAGCTGCCTTTACCAGAGAATCTACAGGAAATGCAACATTTAAAATACAATGTGCTCTGTCACTTACCACAGGGCCAGGAATGCCCCGGAGACCCTCTGGGCCAGGCTTTCCTGCAGGTCCCTGTGGACCAACTGGCCCTGTTTTTCCAGGAGCCCCTTCTGCACCAGGTTCACCCTGGAAAGAACAGACCAGAGAAGAACAGGTCAGAGAAGGGGGGCTGACTGAGTTTGGCACTGGAGGGATGTACAAGAGGCAAAGTGCTTTTTAAAAGCCACAGTTTCTGCACAGGATGATTTCCTGAGTGAAATGTCTCTGGCTTCATAGGGAGATGTGGGGCCAGCAGAGCAGGCTCCCCTTGCTTCTTACAGGTGAGCTGTGTTGGGCCTGCACTGCTGGGTCCACTCCATTACATATTGCTACTAATTCTGGGTCTGAATTTGGATTTTACAGGTTACCTATTATTACTTTGAAAAGTTCTACACTCAGTGCATCATAAGCAATTTACTTTTAATTTATAAATAGTTTATACTTCTATGTTTCAAAAGAAATTATCAGTGTATTACCTTTGCTCCTTTTTCACCTTGTCTGCCTTCAGCACCTGTTGCTCCAGGAGGTCCCTGTAAAATATGGACACTGAGCTCATAATCTCAGGTTTTTCAAATACAACCAGTGAAAAAAATTCTGTAAGTGCAATTTCCACCATATTAATAAGTAGCAAATGCTTACAAAATAACAAAATTTCTTTTTTTGACATTTCATTCACAGGATGAAAAATACCAAACAGCTCTTATTCCCTTAAAAATTTTTCAGGGTTTTTAGAATATCTAAAAGATGATGAGGTTCAAACCAAAGAATTAGCTTGGGAAAACAAAACAAAACAAACAAACGAGGATATAAAACAAAAAAAAAGCAATACTAATTTATATGTACAATAACAATTAATTTTAAACTTGCTTTGCATTGACTTCTACCTATTCACTGTGGTTTATCCACTGATTCCACAAAGGCCTCTCTTTCTACAGTGCACAGCGTGGCAAATACTTCTTTATTACTTCTTTATTCTCTAAGTCAGGGATGGGCTCAGTAAGGGACCTGATTACATTTGGACAGCCAAAAATTGACATATTATCCACTAAATATGAAAGTGAAAAATAAAAAGACATTTTTCTCCTCCAAAACATCAAGGGCTGATTTTTAGGTCAGGTAATTAATATTCATAGCTTCAGTTATGAACAGGAGCAGTGTCTAGAATTTAATGTACTCTTCTGAAAATGGTTCTCTTATAAGCTTAGTTTAGAAAAGATGCACTCAAGATAATGGACCAACTGTTCTCCTACAAGGTTAATTTTTAGCCTGGGAAATGTCTTTATTACAAGCATCTATTTCTTGCCAACCAATGAGCAGCTTAAAAGAAAATGAAAGAAAAGTGACCATGCTCAAATGCTGTCATTTTGTGAATCTATATAAAACTCATCTGTTCATTAATGCATCAAGCAGATTGTTATGTAGAAACTAAAGAAAAGTTCTGAAGACCAACAACAAGAAAAATCCATTCACTTCTATTTATTTACTGCTTTTACTTCTTAACAAAATATAGAAAAACAATTCAGGCTCTCTAAAGGTAAAGCACCAGAACACAATTTTAATATTACAGATAAGAACTGTACTTCCAGTCAAGCATCTGCCTGTTTGCTTTGTGAGCACAGGGCTTTAGATCAGTGTTTGACCTAGAGCCATTTTTTATACTAGAATGAATTTAGCCCAAACATTTTATAGCCTGATATATTTCACTCTCCACTGCTACTGGCACATACCTTGAGCAACTCCACTGGTTTTAATTCCTGGAAATTTATGTTCCTTTTATAGCTATTTACATAGGAGTATATTAAGATCATTCATTTGCTTCTGAAATTAAGCTTTCTCCAGGGTGACACTGAACATCTGCAGCACTGCATGAACCTTTTGGCCAACAGAGATAGCTCAGACTTAAGCTGAATTACCCACAGAGGACTTTGACCATGCGTTGTGGGTTTCAACAGCTTTTTTCTTTGGTATTTTTAAGAGCTGTAAGGAGTAAAGGACTTAGTTCTATTTCTTCAAAATACAGAGAAGCTTAAAAGCCCTGGGCCAAATGCTGACTCTTTAAACTGGAAGAATATTTTAAATCCCTGCTGTTCCAATAATAATTGATAATGTCTGATGCATGTACCCCTTTGTGTAGGTTGTAATTTGTTGGGTGGATCACAGTTTGCAGTGAGAACAAGAAAGATCAACAGGTACACATAAAAATTCAGAAACATTTTAGAAACATGACTTTTTATCTTACATGAATTAATTTACATGCCCATTGTCTTTACTGCTTGAAAATTCCTTGCCCTGAAGTTCCCATATGGATTATAATCCACCCTATCTAAGAAACTGGAAAGGGTTGAATGTGGCAGTTTGTACTTGAGAAATATAGTCTCTGCATAATCTAGAAATGCAGCTGCAGCATGAATTAATTAGTAGGGCTAAACCCACTGTGGTGGCTAAAATACAATTGGAATGACTGAGGAGTGCTGAGCAGGGGGTGCTCATGAGCAGGCAGTGCCAAGGCTGCCCCAGGCACGGAGCTGCTGCAGGAGCTGCTCCTTGGCTCAGGCTGTGGCTGCTGGCCTGGCACTGCTGGGGCTTCTGCAGAGACAAACTGCTCATTATTATTCATCTTACCTTCCTGCACTGCCCTTGGTGGAGCGGCTGGGAAATTTTAACTGACAGAAAGGATCTCAGGAACAGTATTTTACATTAATGCATGATTCTCCCCCTCATCACCCCAGCTACCATGCTGATTTTTATGAACATTGCATGGTAATTTTGGACATACTGCCTGATACATTTTATAAACCAAGAAGACAAAGAAATCATGCAGAAACAAGCTTGTTCTCAATTTTTGTTATGTGAACCTATTGAATATTTTTCTCTGTTCTTCCATATTTCATTAAAATAATTTAAATTGTTGTTTATAGCTGTCTGTCATCTGGCTTAAAATATGATTTCCAACACAGAAAACCATTACCACATTTCATCAGCCTGTTGAGATAGGAACCTGGCATATTAGTAGGTATTCTGTGCATTTGCAATCAACAAAGAAAATCAGCTTAATTTTTAAGTGGTGAGTACACCCTGCTGAGGCAGCATCATGCTGTAGCCAAACTGAAAAAAAATCTCCTTCATAGAAACACTTTATTTTTCCTAAGTTATTCAACATTGTATTTAAAGGCAACAAACCAAATAAACTTCTGCTTTGCAAAATTGCTGGCTTTGCTTCAGTATTGACATCTCTTCTTTTAATGGATGAAAATGGTGTGGCCTCCAGTTGAGAACATAAATATATCTTAGTCTTGAGCTTTAAATTTCTGATACTTTTTGCTTGGTATATGGAGGTTTATGTGTAGGTGATGTGGACATCTGCTTGTCACTCCTGGGGAAAGCAGCCCAGCAGCAGATCCCAGAGCTCAAGTGCCTGGCACACTGAAGGGCTGGGAGGAGCACAGGCACGGAGAGCTGTCCGTGCTGATCTGTATTGATTGCATATTGATCTGAAGGACAAATACTCTCTGATGGTCTTTCCCTCATGCTATTTTTACCATTTGTCAGATGGAAATCAATGAATTCAAACTAGGCATGTAACCCAGTACTGTATGGCAAACCAAAAGGAAGTCTCAAAAGTAAGAGCACGGGATAAAGTTTCAGAAAAGTAACAATAACAACATAACTATAGAGGGGTTCAGTCTGTATCTATTTCTAGATAAGCAGCTACAATTACTACATTACTTGCATCTAAATTACATTGATGTATAAAGCCTTCTGAGCATGCATTTTTCTGTTCTGGTGCATGTGCAGATCATTCAGAATATTTTAAATAATAATTACTATTTAATGAAAATTAAAAGAAACAAACACTTTAAAAGACTTTATCAATTACTATGTCACAAAAGTCACCCTTTGTAGATTATGGTTTTGGCTTATAAATTTCTTAGATACAATGGAAAAACGATTTATGTCCATGTCTTTCACTAGAACTTGCTTCCCAGGGAGAGCTGGGGAAACTTTGTAACTCTAACTAAACACAGATAGCTCAAAACTCTGACACTTGGTAATAAACATGACATCAGAACACCTCAGAACAACTGAGGTCAGGTCAGTTACAAAATAGAAAGGAAGAGGGGAATGAAAATGAATAACAAAATAAATAAGGGGCCTACTGTTGAGGATTTCAAGAGCCTTTAATTGAATGTATGAATTCTGAGCTCGTTATACCAGAGACACAAAACCAAAAAATGGGGTGGAATATTGCTTTCTAGTAGTATAGGCAGAGCTGCACCACACAGACAGCAATATCACTACTGAAACTGTGTCCTTCTCAAGCCAAATTAAAAGATCTTGTTGGGGCTTTTTCTTGAAATTGGTACTACCATACAAGTGGTGAAAACTAACGAAAAGCATTTTTTCCAGCTAAGTATGATCCTTTCAGTCTTTCACTCTTTTTTTCTAGTGTACCATCAACATAATACAGATTCCCTACAAGTTTGAAACATTCTGGTACTCAAGTAAAGTTGAATCTGATTCTACAAAATGTTTTTGTCAAAATTCAGAAAGGGACTACATTGCAATGTTTAGCCATGCATATTCCCTACATTGGAAATGTGTCAAACCACAGGGAATGTGGAATTTGTGCTTCAAAACTGGGGGGTTTTTGTCTAGGTACAATCAGAATAGAAAATAGCCCATCTGTGAGGAGTGAGGTATTGCCTTTCTGTTTAATAAAGCAGGGAATTTTAATTTGATGTCAAGCAAACATACTAATTGCTAATATTCAGTCAAGCCATATTTCAGTTCTAGTGATAAGGTTGCTAATGTTACCATAATCATTTAGAATATTATAAATATTTTGCATGTTGGTGGATCAAATAGATTACTGTGTAAAATAAATACAACTAATTAGGCATGTCAGTTCACTCAAGCCCATTAAATCAAGCAATTTAACATATTTTGTTAAATAACTCTCAGCTTACATTTAATAATGCCACTTCTGTTTTTTAAAGTGTAGAACCTGCATGTAATTGCTCTCTGAAGCAGACCTAAGGGTTGATACATCTACTACAGTTCTGGGACTGCAACATTATTTACTGGGTTTGATTATCTATATTTGTAAAGCCTGTGAACCTTCAAAGGCTTTAGAAATAATGGAGTAGCTTCATAAGTGACAGAAATTTTTCCTGTTAATTTTGTATGCAGAGGGGATGACACAGTTTTGCACAGTAGCTGCATTGAAATGATTTTATTTCTGAGACTAAAGACACCAAAACAGACACATTTTTCCTACTCCCTGAGAGCAGACATGTGCCTAAAGATGATGTCTGCTACTACTGTTGTACCAACTCACCCCTGTTTGCAGACTTATTCAGTAGGCACTGAATTCTTGAGTGAAAAGAAAAACCACCTTTATGGGTAAGCAATACATTATTCCCTATATATTTTTGTTATATTCCATGTTAGCCATGTTGAAGAGCTTTCTCTGCTGTTTCTATTTAGTCATTTTCTCATTACATTACTTTAAAGAAATGAAAAAAATCATATGAGTGTCCCAGCATGGAATAAGTAGCTGAAATTCTCTAGGACACTGTGTCTCAGAAAGAGAAGTGTACAAGAGAACATGAGATATTCCTTACTCTTTTACCAGGAGGACCAGGCGGGCCAGCTTCACCTGAAGGACCTGGTGGACCCTGCAACACAAAATTAAAAACTCAGCAGTAAGAAAGGGTGAAGTTCTCATCTTTATTAAACACCACACACATCTGCCATGTGTTAGCCCCTTTCAATGGATGAAACCTACAGAAATAGAACTTTCATGCTTAATATGGGTATTGCTCAGATACTGCTTAAGATCTTGGCTTAATTTCATTAGTTCAGCTAATGAAGATTATTTGGCTGCAGCATTTCTTTCTTATGCTCAAAGCTGCTCTATTTTTAGTGCTCCTCAGCAGCTCCAGCACAAATCCTTTAACACATCACTACTTCTAAAAGAAATTGAGCTCTCGCTTAATTGTATTACTGTAATATGGGCAGTTCTACCTCTGCAAGGACATAAATAGTTATTTTTCAGTATGATAGAAAAAGCATCCACTCTGAAAATATTTTTAAGAGTGTGACTGCATAGAAACCACTGATTTGGCAAAAGATAATTTCTTATCATCACCTGATCATGCAAGTGAAATAAAATGAGAGAAAAATCTTACAGGTTGACCAGGATCACCATCTTCACCCTTCTCTCCACCAACACCATCCTGACCCTATAGAATTCAAGGAAAATAAACAAAATTAAAAATTCAGCAAATTTAAGTCACTAACTAACTTTCATATATAAATATAAGAGCACTGTTTTTCTACATACCATTTTCCCAAGGACATTATTTTTCAAAACTTTTAAAGGCTTTCTAAACATTTTTAAGCCTTGAGAAATGTGTGAACAGAAAAGCAACAGATTTTACAGGCAAGAGCTCACCCCCAGACAAGAAAGAGACAGGGTCAACTAGAATTAAGTGTAAACTAAGACTAGGACCCAAAACTGCTTTTAAGGTATACTTACAGCTGGACCAGGTTCCCCAGGGGGACCAGGATCTCCAGGAAAACCAACTGGGCCCTAGATAGATCAGGACAAAAAGCAAGGAATGTGTCATTCATTGCCAAGCAAGTAGCACTCATCACAAATCTTTTATGAAGCATATAATGAACGTAGTGCAGTTGTAGGAAATGCTATGGTTCTGTATTCACACAACTTCAGCAATGCTTCACAGTGGTTTGGGTTAGAATTATGAAGCTCACTTACTGGGTTACCCTTAGGCCCATCATCACCTGGAGGTCCTTTAGCACCTGGTGGTCCGGCTGCTCCAGGTGGACCAGCTTCACCTTTTTCTCCCCTTTCACCTTTTGGACCCTGTGGGAAACACATGAACACAAAAATGCCATCTGGAAATGGAATGGCTAAAAAAAGGATCACAATGGCAAACTCATTTTTCAGACAAGGGCCATGTCACTCCTCAGTAAATGCTGTCATGTGAGTGGGAAATTAGGACCTCTCAGGTCAAGTGCCAAATTCTGTACCCAGTTTGCATCAGTGAACTGTTTCCAGAAAGAAAAACATGCAAGCCAAAGTTAATACTTATGGAAGGAAAAATAGATATTCTTTTGAGAAGTCCTCCACCAGATGTGGTACTAGATGTGGCTATGATTACATGGAAACAAATGTCATTTTAAAGGTATAAGTTCTTCACTGAAAATTCAAAGAGAACATACACAAGTGCACAAGTGATCTGAGGAAATGCTTACCACAGCAAGCACTGCCAGATACCTCAGTTCACCATAATAAATGTTAATGATAACACAACAACAACAAAATACTCACAGCTGTTCCAGATTCTCCAGGAGGTCCAGGGTTACCAGCTTCTCCAGGCTCACCCTATAGATGCATAAGAATAAATTCATGAGTCATTAGGGAGAATATTTCTATGAATTTACTTCTGTTATTACATATTCTTCCCATTATGTAAACAGCTTATAAGAACTGGTTTTTATTTGGTCTACCTAGAGGGGGTTGAGCTATGGATATGGTTTTGCAGAACTGGAGTCTGAAATTTGAGAGATAATACATCCAACTAATATTTTCTTGAGCCAGGGAGAATAAACTTCCCTTTGGGCTTTGGAAGATGTTCCCCTTTATTATCCCATATACTGCAAATTTCCTGTTTGTGATTATTGCTATAGCTACTGTCAGAAAAAGAAAAGAATATATAAAGAAAAACCTAAGGATGAAATAATAGCATCAGTTAGAAAAACTTTCTGCACAGGTTACAGAGGTGCGTTCTATGTATTTACCAGCGATGGAATTTATTTCATAAAGCAGATGGCTTTCAGGATGATACTGTATGAAGAGAAAATCTGTGCAAGTCAAAGACTGTGCACTATTAAGTGAATATGTAAGATAATTCAGTCTCCTTCTGAGCTAACATACTGTATTATCTCAAGGACTGTCTTTTCAATTCTTTGTTTTAAAGTTTAATTATGACCAATTATATTCTAGCTCAGTGGTCTCATGCATAAACTTTCATAGAAAACTCTTCTGTTAGTAGAATATTTAGTTATTAGCATCACAGAGACACAACACATGGAAGGATAACAGAATATGCTTTGTGATTGTTATGGAGTGCTTAGATAAGAAATACATACTCCTATCCCAAAGGATTTTTCAATCCAACTGCTAATGGGAGGAATTTTTTCCCCTCAGTATATTCTTTTTACAAATCAAATGAATGTTGCCAGTAATTACATCTATGAACAAGAGTAGTTCAGTGCTGAAAATGCATTTTACTCAATCATTTACTGAATTCACAGACTTGAAATAAATTTGTGTATCCTTCTTAACCTGTGTGACCTGCACACCTCTCTTCATTTTCTGACAATTCAGTTAATTCACACATGTTTGTCATTTTCATGTGGTCAGTATAAAACTATAAACCATAAAATACAAGTTTAAAACAAAACTTATGGTGTAGGTACTGAACTTTGTTTCAGAGAAGCTCATAGCAGCATGATAACCTCACTGGGACCAGAATTTGTCCCAGTGCAAATATTTCACTAGATTAAAGGAAAATATTTCAGTACCCCTCAACTGAATTCCAGACTAGGATAATTAACAGATAACCAACATTTTAGGAGCAATATTAAAATGCCCTTTAAAAAGGTCACTATGTGCCAAAAAGTTGAATATACCTTTAGAAACTCTGGTATGTTTTATTAGATATACTTAAATTTGTAGAAAACTCAAAAATTAATGATCCCTTTTAGTGTTTAATATTAATTCACTTCAGTGATGTAGCACTCATTTTAAAACAAAACAAAACCCATAGTGGATGCAGGTCAATAAGCATTAAGTATGTTTTCTAGGAAAATTCATAATCTTCATTTCCTTATTCTCTGCACAGCATTTACTGAGTCTGCAGCATCATTAGCATTGGGATTTTGTCCATGACTACTATCAATTAAATGAGATTTTTGTAGCAACAGAGAATGAAGTCTGGAATCAGCAAAAACATGTTATTCAAGTTAATAGCCATACTATATCCACAGAGTCCACCACAGAGAGCCTTTCCAAAGGTGAGCCCATGGCAGGAGAAAATAAAGCAGTGACATAAGAGCACTGATTGTGCCCAGTCTTTGCTGACAAGCACTTGTGCAGTGTAATCCCCTTGGCAGCTTCTCAGAGAGAGAGCTCTTTTTCTGCCTTTCTGCCTAATGATATTGTAATTTATGACAATCCATATTTGATTTATAACACAATTCTTACCCTTCCTGTTGACAAACAAATCTTCATTCTATCATGCAACACTGGGCTCCCTCTGAGCTACATTTGGGAGCACCAGGGGAGCACTGGGGTACCTGCTCCAGCACACATGGTGATGTTGGCTCTGTGCACAGCAGCTCCCCAGCAAGCAGCAGTGTGGAAAACTGAGAAATTGGAAGGGCTAGAAAATGTCAAGGTGTTCCCTTAAAGGGCGTTTGTGAAAGATGAGACCAGTTAAAAGTTTCATCTCACATTAATATTTCTATATCATTGTTCTACTAAAAAATGTGTCTCTTCCATGTATGCAGTCCTTGTTTTATCTGACAGTGATTTTTATATTCCAAGTATTACGTACTATGAAATGCTGTATTTGGTTTAGGTAACTGTTAAGGGAGTTAAACAGTGTTTAACTGTCACATTAACAGTGATGGAGAAGATTGTAGCTGATATATATTTACAGAATGCATATTTATAGCTACTAAAATCTGTGTAATCTATAGCTATTGTTGGCCTCATCTTTATTTTCATTTTTAGTAACAATGGCATTAATTCAGAATCTGATGCACCTTCTCTGTGGGAAATATTTCGTGTTCTGTTGAGAAACAGATTTTATGATCTAATAATAGATTTATTCCATCACTGGAGATTTTTCTGTCTTTTGTTAGCAGCTCAGATATTTTAAAAGTTATTGTGATCTTTCTTAGGCAAAGCCTTCCTCTGACAGAATTTTAAAAAGGATAGACATCCTAAACTACAAAGGGTCATGTCATTTTGTAGACATGCTCAATTCTGAAAACCTCCTTGGATTAAGCAAGCAGAATGTTTTCTACCAAGCTAGGCAAAATAGTTTAAAAGTTAAAATTTAAAAAAACATTATTAAAAAGTTTTAAGGTTTAAGAAGTGTTGTTTTCCCTATGATCAGTTCTAGAGAACTGTCCATACAAAGCACAGAGATAGTGGATGGAAGGCTGCCACCTTTTGGTTAAAGTCTGGGACATGGTGTTTCATTTTATAACAATGAGGGGCAACTTTGCAACTGACTGGGTTGTGAAAAGTTAGTTTTGCTCCTCTTTGCCATTCTCACCAAAGAAAAAAACAACAACCAAAAATAAAACCCCAAAAAAGAGAGAAATTTTAACTCTGGAAGAGAATCTTTTGCATAGGTCTGCATATGTGTTACATATTATGGCTATGTGGAGAACTAAATTTAATTGAGAGAAATTCTAAAGGCTATGTTTTCTGGGAGGGCTCTTGTTTACAAGCATGTTGGAGAGATGGAGAAGGATGAGAAAAAAATCAGTCAGTAGGTCATGTTAAGTTATTAAAAGTAATTTGTTAGGATGGATATTCAGGCAGCCTAAACTGTCACAGACCCACCTTGATTAGGTACCTTAGCAGTGCCTATACATAGATGTGTTTGAAAATGATATGCAGACATAAAATTGTCCGTGAACACTTATCAAACTTGTTTCTAAACTTAGAGCCAGGATACTCAATTGATTTTGTCCTCTCACTTCCATCTGCAGTGTCAATCAATGATTAAGCATGAGAACTATTGATCTCACTTGTTTACTGTGTTGGATTCCTTATTAGTGTACTACTTTGGAAAGCTTTCTAGAACAAGATAAAAGGAAGAAATTTAAACCCAGATGAGTATAGTGGTTTTCTAACACCAGACTTCTTCATGCAGTAAACCAGGTCTGGATTCTGAGAGGCTACAGAATGAATGCTTAGGTTCTGCAGATGCTGGGTTTGCATTGCTCTATAACTCTGATGGTTCCATGCTGTGGAGAAGGGGTAGAAGAACAGCACAGTGCTCACTGTAATTACGACAAATTAATCTAAATTACAAAGGCAAATTTATTTAATTAGGTTTTGGGGAAGTGTGGGGTTAACATTACTTGGTCTGTTTCTCTGTTGTAAATTCTTATGTACATTCTAAGGCACAGGTTAGAGAAGTCAAGAGCAACTTCCTGGCTATTTAGAAAATCTGCACGTTAGACCTTTGATATCAAATTAGAGATAAACATGTGTAGGTACATTTTGGTTTTCCATTTTTCTTAATTAAGAGCAGAAGAAAGGGACTGCTCTCGGTGTGGCAGCTGGATTTGAGAGGTTCTGCCGAGTGTAAGTGCCAGGCCCTCGGTGGAGGTTACAGCATTAATAATGCAGGGCTACAGGAATTTGCAGTGCTGATGCCTTTGAACATTCAGGCCCTTGTGTGCAGAGCAGGGGAAACAAGCAGCTGGTTAAAAATGCATGGCACTAAGTGTGACAAAAATTGTTTATCTCTGCCAGAAGATAAGGGGACTTTGAAACCCCTGTATTAATGTAAAAATATCTCCTGGTCAAACCTTTAAAATATGCAAGTGAGCAAACCTACGTCTCTCCTCAACAGTGACAGGGATGATGGCAAGATGTTTTTCCACATTCTACACTCACAGCATTGAGTTATCCGGAGTATGGTGTATCTTTCCTGAAAGGGGTGCAGGGCCAATGCATGCTGACATAATAAGAAAAACATTGGGGGAAAAATGTGTGGGAAGAAAAGGAAAAAAATGCATGTTTTGTTTAAAAGCATGACCTGTCCTCCCATTGCAGCAACTCCCCCTGGCAAAACAACTCTTGATGGTATCTCAGCTTGAAATCTCTTTAAATGGAACTGAAATTAAGAAGGAAGATATCTTAACAAGGAAAATACCCTGGCATATACTCAAACTTGAGGAGGAGGGAGGAAAGTAATTACAATTTATATAAACTTCCAAAATAATACACTTAGAAGGTTCTCTTTGTGAATGCAGAGACTATGGGATATTAAGCTAGAGGAAATAAAAAATGCCAACCAAATGATAAACAGTCTGAACTTCATGTTCTTGAATTAAATTTCATGGCCTAATCATCACAAACAGTGATTCTAAATCACACAGATGAGTTGCAGGGAGAAACAAAGGAGGAAGCAGTTCTAAACATTTTCTAAACACATATAAGGCAATGTGTTTAGAAAATGACTGGAATATAATTTGATCATGAAACACTGAAAATTAAAGAGGTGACTGAAACCAACGGCAAAATTCCTATCAAGTTCAATGGACCACAATATTATACAAGGTGAGTTTTTTTAAAGCACTGAATTGGGTGCTGCCCTGGATGTTGTTGTAATTAACACTTTTCTCAGTAGTGATCACAGGAAAATTTTTTCTTCCCACAATGCCCATTATTTTCTATAATCCATAGTTCTACATACAGACTCCCCTTTCCCAGTAACTTTTTATTTCTCTCAACTCTTAGAAATCTATGTCACATTTTTGGTTCTCTTCCCAGAGAGAAAAAACCAAATCCTGTGGCCCTTCATGAGGCCAAGATCTTTTTTAACTTGGGACATTAGAAGCACTATCCTTGTTAATAAGGCAGCCAAGAAGGAGGGCATCGTGTTTTGTGTGTATTGTGCAATTCTGGGGAAAAAAGATTGAAAATACCAGAATGCTGCTGCTCCCAAGAGGTGAGCTGATGCTCAGAGCCCCATCCTGAGAAAGAAGCACTGCAGTGAAGCACTGCCAGCTCCACACAATGACATCTGTTTGGGCTCAGTACCCTCTGATCTCAAAGGACAATAAGGGAGACAAAGTGGGATATTTCTCCATCAAAGCAAATACTATGTTATATTATTCTAGTATGCTCTTTGCAACATCCCAGAGCACTGGCAAGTGATTTAGTCAATGGGCATCTAGGAAAAAAACCCAAAACATGAAACACCTGAAGATTCTTTAAAAGACTATTTTAGTTAGAAAAAGGGAAATATGGAAAGCTTTCTGAAATACTACCAATACTGACATTCCTAGAGATGTCTTTTCTAGGATTCATTGACATTGGTGTTTCTTTGAATATATGTGATACACTGTGGCAAATTATTGAATACTCAAGAGCAATCTACATAGTTTCTCAATAAGCAATTTGTATAGTGGCCTGGAATATATTTCTATTCTGTTTCCTCCATCTTATACTCCACTCAGAATCTTCCTTCCCATTCCAAAGTTCAGGAAAAAAATAATGTTAAATCTGTAACATTACAGCAAAAGGCTTTTAGGCTTACATAGGTGATGTGGTCGAGGTCACGTAGCTTGATAAAATAAACATAAATAAGCATTTTAAGACTCTCTTTCAAACTTTTTGCTTGCACTATATAATAGTTTACTCTGTTGCTTCAAATAAATCACAGAAAAAAAGCCCTTATATCCCTGCATTCCTCATCTTTCCTTTAAGAACAAGGAAGATACAATCTGGCATGTTCCTTGGGTAAAATATGAAAATAACAAATCCCAAACAAACTCACTCCATATCCTGGCAGACAATTTTCTGAACAGAGAACTGAAAATAGCAATGGAAATAATCTTAATGAATGAATGTCATATAGCATTCCTATTCCAATGTTTTCTCTTTCTAGGGGATTTCTGTGCACACTCACCTTCTCACCAACACCTCCAACAGAGCCGATTGAGCCTGGGGGGCCTTGAGGACCCTGCAGTGATAAAAGACATTTGTTATCCCAAATATTGCTATCCAAAGTAGAGTGCTTGTTACTCAATTAGCAAGACAAAAAAATAAGTTGATTCTTACATCAGCTCCATTAGGACCCTGGGGACCTCTTGGACCTGGTGGGCCAGGTGGACCCTGTATCAAAGAGAAAATGTGATTTGACAGAATCATAGAACAGGTATAATACAGTTACAATCATGAAGAATTTCTGAATAATGAAAAATAATATACTCAGTCTGTAGAGGGCTTTTAGTTCTTCACCATGCAACAGGAACAGCAGGGCCAGATTGCTGCCTACTGGATGAGTTCACAAGGTGACAGGAGAGCCAGGCTGTGTTACACAGTACTTGAGCTGGACATGACCCAGTGCTTAGGACCCCCTGAGGATTGGTTCTTTCCCTACAGGTTCCCTGCATGCTCAGCCCACTGACAGAGACTCTGGACCAGCTCAAGTGTCTGTGACAGCCCTGGGGCAGAACTGCACCATGGTGCCTACAGATGGGCAGGAGTGAAGCATCCAGACTTGGCACTAGGTACTGGAGGCTCATGTAGAGAGTAGAGAGTAGAGAGCTTGCCTGGCAGTCAGACACAGCCCAGAAGGCATTCTGTCAGCAGGAGAAACAGCTGGAAATGCATCACCCAGAGAAAGTAAATAGAGCCAAACAGTGTTTACCATTGTCTGGCCTGCAAGTACCTGATGCTGTATGTTGGCAGCAATGGCCTAAACTTCAGAAAGGCAGCTCCAGACTCTCTGGTAGGGTGATATCTACTTTTCTTTCTTTCCTGAACCTGATTGTCACTGTTCTGTCTCAGGTACACAGAGCATCTCCTTTGCTATCTGTGTTTCAGTATTTTCTCATGTTACAGAAATCTCAATATTAATGATGAGGGGATAGATGTGGGAAAGCAAAGTAAATCCCAGAGAGAGTTTATGTTACACAAAATGTAACAGTCACCAAATTCAGGAGTATCTTATCAAATGGTGAGCTATAGAGAAAAGACAATAATATATGGAGAATATTTATGTCCTTCAGAGCAACAAGTGGGGAGTAAGTCTTACCATTGGGCCCACATCACCATTTTCACCTTTTTCACCTGGTGGACCAGGCAGACCCTAAAAACCAGAGAAGAGTACTATAAGTGGGGTCCTAGGAATGATTAGTTATAAATCAGTATGAAACAATGTAATCAGATCTACACATCAAACTTGTGAACTTGGGAGGGGGCAGGATGGTGGAACAAGCAGAAAAAGACCTATTTGCATTAAAACGGAAAGAAACAGAAGGGAGTTTTTATATTACAGTAAATGTGTAGGTAGTCCTAGGATGCCTAAACTAGGTGACAAAATAAATTTGGGGAAAACAAACAAACAAACAAAAAATGCACACATGTACACGGAAATGCTATACTGGGTGATTTTAAAATCACTGCCAGGATTATCCAGAGCTCAGGTGGGAGTCTGGATAATTTGTGCTCTGATATATACATGTAAGTCCTGCTGCATGAATCTGTTGTTTATGCATGAACCCCATCAGTATGGGATTTTTCAGTTCTAATTAAAAGATGCTATCATTTATTTAATAGAAGACAGTAGTCATTCAGTTTCTGACTCAGAAATCAATGCTCTTACAGATGTAAGGTAAAATAACAAAGGAATTTACCTGTAAGCCAATAGGGCCTGGGGGCCCGGGGAAGCCTCGAGGACCTTCATCACCTTTTTGCCCAAACATCCCTTGCTGACCTCTTGGGCCTGGCTCTCCATCACCTCCCTGTTTGGAAACAATGAAGAGCAAAACTAGAGCAGCTCTGATAACAACAACAGGAAAAGCTCCATGGAAATGACTGGAAAACAGCTACAAAAGGGCTCAGAATCACACCAAGTGTCTTTACAAATGCATGTTCACCATCTTGGCTGGACAAAATCTGTTACACAAACAGAATTAGTGCTGCATGTCTCACAAAAAATTTCTCTGAATTCCCCCTCTCTATCGCATCTACATAAACATTCTAGCTGTTGAATACCTATGTAAATATGAGTAGCAGAGAATTCCACCAATATTCAAGGTAAAAGGATTCAGAGCCTTCTAAAAAAAATAAGAATTAATTCACTTGGTATCAGGTGGATTTTAAAAAGAGACACTCTCTTTTAACTACATCTGTACTGAGCTGCCAAACACACCACCAAACAAGTTCATTGAAAGGATGGCCCCCATTTACTATTTACAGTATTTAATTTTTAATAATTTTGTCAAATTACTGCCCTGATGTAAATACAGTAACACCCATGCAGGCTTGTTTACAATAAAGAACTGCATGTGAGTGGGCAGGGACAGAACTGTTAGTGGTGTTTTGAAATATATTCCTGAGTAAGGAGCAAAAGTTCAAAGAAGTCAGTACCAGCTGAGCTGTGCAAGGTTGGGGCTGGCTCTGAATGAGCTACTTACAGCTATACCCGGGGCTCCAACAGGACCCTGCAGACCTGGGGGACCCGGAGGACCCTGCAACAAACACATCCAAAAGGACAGGTTAGTGACTGTGACATCTGCAGTGAGATTAAAGGCAAATACAGACATGAGAGAAAACCCAGCTTGCAAGATGACAATCTATTCCATGTTTCTCCATAGAGGATGTCCTTTCCATTCAGTACAACCTATTTATCTCTCAAAAACTCTGATTTTCACATCTATAATAGACAACGCTGACATTTGTTAGAAGCTAATTTTCAATGACTGGATAGAGTCATTTCAGAATAGATTTCTGTGCAAACATGAATCAAAATGAAATTTTTTCACAATCAAAAATATCAAAACTTTCAATGAGATTTATGCAAAATATCCCTCGACCTTTAAGCATCATCTAAAAATCTATCTTTAATTCAAATGCCTATTATTTGGAGTAGTTTTTATGAAACTCCTAATTATTTTTGCAATGGCACAAAGCTTATTTTGACCTCCAGGAGACATGAAAAAGTGCAAGTTCTTGCTGAGCACTGGGAATCACATTCTCTTTGATACTAAGTCTCTTTTCAACAGAATGGCAAAAAACCTCAGTCTCTGAGAGGAACATCTTTTTTTCTTTCTCCCTGCAGAATAATAACTAAGTTATACTTCACACACTTAGAAGTCAGTCATTCAGATGTGATATAACGAAGCTATCAGAGCACAGGAATGCAAGACACTACTCTATGACGAGGTTTAGATGATGTGGTAATTTGAATCTTGTTTTTGCAACACTAGAGGAAGTAGACTGATAAAGAGTGACACTAAAAAGGCACAAAACTTAACAACTGGCCATGGCTAATTCTAGTCTGTTTCAAATGCCAAATTGCCTGCAACTTCTAGGCTTCAAATTCTGGTTTAGAGCAGAATAATGCTGTGATTTATAGACATTACTAGGGCTAAAATTAGGTTATTGTGCCCTTTATAAGTGGAATTAAATAAAGGGACTTCTTAAGTCCTGTAGTCTAGTTCTTTCTCTGGATTTTATATATATTTTGGTGCATTTTATTTTCTAGAGAGTATGAAGCATCAAGCTCTGTATTTCTTCTCTTTTACAGTTTTATTTTTGTCCCATATCTGATGGCAATACATAAAGCGTTCTAGCCTCTATGGTGACATATCTAAATGAAAGGACTCCAAGGAATGCTACAGCTGACTGAGAAGTGTTACCATGGGAAAGGGATTTGGCATGCATGGATTTTTCTACACTCTTTGAGATGCTTCAATGTGCTCCTTCTTTTTATAGGCTCTGGAATGAGGCCTACACATTTTTAAACTCATTTAAAAACTCATTTTGATATAAAGCATTGTTGGAACATACACTGCAACTGATTAATGAGAAGTTATTTGGACACATGGCCAGATTCTTTTTTTCCATTGCTCTGGAGGGCAAATGAAGAAAGACTGATCAGAATCATGAGAGAATCTTCAGTTAATTAAGGCAGCTGTGATAACTGCAGAGGTTTCGAAGTTCAAGAGAGGACAGCACATCAACAACAAAATTGTGCTGTCTTAGCTAGAATACGCCAACGTAGTTAGGCACAGTATTTTCAAACCCAGAAAAATAAATCTTTGTTAGTTTCAATGGGGAATTGAAGATTTTTCCAGCTCTTCTTAAAACAGGAAGGATGAATCAGTTCTTTGATCAGGATCCTTGCTGTGATCAGGCTCTAAATGCCCACCAAGGCCTTTTGTCGGGGGTTTGAGATTGTAAATATCTGTTCTTTATGTCCTGTGATTTCAGAACTGGGTACTTCCTCTTCAGAACCTTTCTGAGGTGAGCAACAAGCCCTTTCTTCCTGCCCCAACAGGCATCTGTCCACATGTTGAAAGGAAAGCAGATTTAAAATAAACACATTCTGAAATTGTCAGGGTTGAATGACTGCAGTTGAGGACAAATAGATTCAAGACATGTGACTTCAACTGGAGTTACATTCACTTCAACACTGAATCCTGTATGTCAAGAAAAATGTGTAATATTCTCAAATGCATTAAACCTTGAGACTGGGAGTCCAGGATTCATTTTCAAATGATAATGCTGCAGACACCTCATTTGTAAAGCAGGCCTGCTGGAACAGGCCCAAATGCATCAGTACTCACTATGGGAACTGTGGTCACAGTCTAATGCTCAGCATAACTAGCTATGCTAAAATTATCTGAAACAGAAGAGTGCAGCTTGTGGTTTTTTCCCGAATTTCTCTGATGCAAAGCATCTCTAATGAAGAGGCATGGCAAAGGGGAAAACAGGATGTGCCTATGATCACATGCAAAGCTCGAAGTAGAACTGGATCAGAGGTTGGAACTGGCTGATCCTGAGGTTCATTCCCAGCCCAAGCCATTCTGTGATTCTGTAATTCTGTGACCAGTGATTTGCTTGAGTATGTACATATCCTTCCATAAGCATCATCTGATAATATGCAAGCCATAAATTTGGCGTAATTTTAAAAGTAATATACTGTTCTGTAACTTGCTAATGTCAAAAATCACACTGTTTTCAAGATAAATATACTTAGCCATGAATATCCCTGTGCTGATTTCAGAGCTTTGCTAACTGTGAATAGTGTTGAAATACAACAACAAAAGGGATCTTTCTGCCATTGCTTCTCAATTTTTTCTTAAGGGAAAGTATTCAAGTAAAGTACAAGCTTATCTTGAAATTGAACAGAAGTGAAAACGTACCATTTTGAATTTTTGGGAAAGAAGCCACTATCAAACAGAAATAAATAAATGCTACTTTTATTCTTTCTAGCTTCAAATTTCACAGTGAAAAATGCTTAATTTTATATGTGTGTCCTAAATAAAAAATGAAGTGCTTGAACTTTAGAATTAATTTTTGAAGACAGAAAAATGTCAAATCAAAACAGTAGAAACCTGATTAGGCCTAGGTTCACTTATAGGCCTAATGATAATATACGAAAACTTGTATAAGTCATTTCATCTGCCATCAGTTAATTGTGCTCCCCAAGAATTAGACACCCTTTAAAAATTTAAAACTACATTAGTAGATTCCTCTACTGAGTCTCCATAGTTTTTATCCTCATGGCTAAGGAGCCAAAGCTGAGTATGTTCACACAATGCTGTCAGTAAAGTTCAACACAGTAGGAGAACGTATGGGAGTTCTTGGTCAGTCCAGTTCAAATGCAGAATGGAGTAATTTCAATGATACAGGAAGGGTGCTTAAGAATGTAGTTTATATTTTGTAATGATTGTGTAAGCTCTAGGAATATCAGCAATACTAAAAACATGCCTGGATCTGTAAGTATAAACCTCTAGTGTTGTATTAAAATTATTTTGAAGGAACATTTTAGGAGTGTGTCTTTGTTTCTGCTCATTTGTGTAGCAAGGCTACCTGCATACTTCATGCATGAATACCTCTTATTTATAAAGAACAGATGCAATGCACAAAGGATTTTGCTACTCACGTTTTCTCCTTTGTCACCTTTACTTCCTTTCTGACCTGGTTCACCAATTTCACCCTGTAATTGAAAGTTAAAAGTTAGACTTGTTTAAAACAGTCTCCTTCACACTTAGCTGAAGCCAGTATCATGGTTCCTCTAAATGCTCCCTTTGATATGATTATTCTATGTTTTATGCTGCTGCTTCAAGTGTGGAAGCCTAAAGGGAGCAATTCTGCAGGGATCAATAATATGTCATATTAATCCAGATATTGATTGCTGAATTGAAAAGGGCAACAACACCTGGCTTTGAAGTATAATGCAACTGAGCTCTAAATAAAGGAAATTATGTTGCTCATGTCACTTTCAATATGAACTTATAATGAAAGTACCCTGATTTACTGACTCATGTAACTGTTTCTGACTGAACAACTGCTTCTCACTGGAGTGTACAGTATTTCAAAACTTCAAAATTATTCAAATCACCAAGAAACCACATTAGAAAAGAATGCTTTCATTAAACAATAATAAAAAACAATGAAATTAAATCACAGAAAGTACTGTCTGTGGGATAAATAACACTCATGCATCACAAAAATGAATGTTGAAATCTTCCTTTACCCTGTGCTAACTAACAGAGAAGTGCTGGGTCAAGCAACCACACCAGATGATCCTGAAAGGTGACGAATTCTAAATTCTGCCTGAGGTCAACGGAGTATCTTTGTTGTGAACATAATTATTTTGACACCCTCAGCCTATCAGCACAATCTCTGGTGGTTCTGAATCCCTGTATGTTACTGAAGACATTTCATCTTACTCATTCAGTAGACCAAGTTTCTAAAGTAGGCAAAAATCAATTTTTGCATCACTTGGCTTATTTTGCCACACTTTCATCCTTGTTTCTTTGCCAGGATAAATGTTATTCTACTAGTTCTTTAACGCAAATCCCAATGTCCCATGGCATCTGTCCCTCAGACATGTGATTATAGAAGAGGTTTTTAGGTATTTTTTGCAGTAGGCAGAGGGAATTTGGGGGAGGCAGGGATTTTTTGCTTCATCACCCTATTTATTGTGAGGAAAGCTAAAGAGAACTGTACTGACAGATCTTCTCCCAGATGCACTAATACCAATTATAATGATTTACCTTGTCACCATCTTCTCCAGGAGAACCACTAGGACCAGCAGGACCAGGAAGTCCTACAGGACCCTGTATTCCATCACGTCCAGCTGGACCCTGGGGACCTTTTTCACCCTGGTTTTGAAGAAAATTAAGCAATCCACATTATCACAGAAGAGTAATGAAAATTCCTTCAGTACAGGGAGTCTCAGTACCAATAGAAAATTAAAAATCCACCACCCCAAAAAAAAAAAAACAAAACAAAACAAAAAAAAAAAAAAAAAAAAAAAACAAACAAAAAAAAAAACCCACCCAAAAAAGCAGAAAACACCACAACAGAAAGAAAACTATCAAGGGAAGGAGAATATATAAGAGAATTATATGAAGTAATAATAGAAGCTGATGTCAAATACACTTGTACTCTAATGCAGAGTGGCTGGGTACAAAGTTTTAATGAAAGACTGATTTATATCCACCCCCTGCTGTGATATTAACAGGTTCAACCCTTCCTGATCTTAGAGAGCACAATAAGAAATGTTTTACCATGTACATATTTGTAACTCTAAAATGAGCATGTTGGGTATTCTGAGAATACATTTTGAGCAGGCAAAGAGCAGAGTGGGAGCAAGGAGCACTCTGGAGTGAGCAGCGTGTGCTGGGGCAGTTCTGTGGGGCTGTGGTTACTCACGGGAGCGCCCTTCTCTCCGGCAGGGCCTGGGGGCCCCTGAGGGCCAGGACGGCCTGGCAGGCCAATGGGGCCAGCAGTGCCCGCAGCTCCACGCTCCCCTGGTGAGCCCTGGGAAAGATACAGAGCACAAAGCAACTCAGAGAGAGCCCTGGGAATGCTGGTGGTTTGATGCAGTCAGCAGAGAAGCTGTTTATCAGTGTGAGTTCAGCCGGTCGAAGGTTGCGCATCCATCGTGTGCAAGTAAAGAAAAAAGGCTGAAAGGGCTGACTTGAAGTTTATACCCAACACAGTTCATACAACACTAACTTTATTTTTTGTAAATACCACTTCCAGTATTTGTTCATCATAATGAGTGTCCTGAAAACCAGCCTGTTTTCAAGAACTTATTTCCCTCTATGTTTTCAAAATATATTAACATACTATTTTGATGAAAGAATATTCACCATATCAAAATACAGAACTAAGCCACACCACAACCAAAATTTTTAGCAAAGTTTTGTGCCGTTCATTGCTGTGATCACATTTCTGCATTTCAATTCACCTCTGTAAAAATCTGTTCAAGTATAGTGACTAATTTAGCATGTTCTACAGAGGAGGGTTTTTTATGTATGGGCATGTTTTGATAAGCACATTTCTGTGATTCAAGTTAAAAATCTAATATTACAAATTAAAGGTGAAACAACAGGCACTATGTATTGAAAACCACTAAAGCTGCATCTTTGTTCTCTGTCTTTTAAATAATTTACAATTTTTGCATTAAGAAAGTACTATTAAATATTTGCTGTACAAAAAAATTTCCCCAATTTTTCAGCTTTCCACCTTCAAGATAGTTCGCAACACTTCCAAGTTGTGATTGGTAATTTCACCTCATTAACTGATATAATAGAAGCAGGATGATACATCACAGAATAGAAAAATAATAGGTGGTGTACCCTGAGACTCTAAATTGCCTTTTTTTCATGTTTAAGGAAGATCAAATTTGCTGTCTTTTAGATAATGGAATTTTAACATGCTTTCACCTATGAGGACCCTATTTTTTTTTTTTGCTTTTACTCATAACATACTTGTCCTGGACTGACCTCATTAGCATAACTGGTACTAATTTCATAATAAGGTGCTTTTCCCTCCACATAAATGCAACAGAAAAGAGTGCTGAATGATTTCTCAAAGCATTTTAGCAAGTTATTTCACTAAAGTCTAAATTTGAATGAGTGTTCAAACAAAGTATTTGTATGGAAATCATAAATGACTTTATCCTTCCAGGTGTTGGGGTCTTTTTTTGTGAGTCTGGGTGGCTGCCTAAGTTTCTGTCCTATTTCTGTTATTTTAGATCCTAAGGCTTCAGTGAATTCAACAAGAAAAAGTCATTACCCTACAGCCAAACTACCACGGTCTCTGATCTTGTCAGCTCTCATAAGCTAAACAATTTTAGGTTATCTCATCAGGAGGATGTAAGAATAGAGAGGAAAAGTCCCAAATAACTCATAGATCTCTCCTGTGTCAGACAGCAGACACTAACAGAGACCATAATTTCCAGTAGCTCTTTTTATTCAGCCAACTTTTTACATTTATCTTTGTATTTCACATGAGTTATGAAGAGGGACTACACCTTCTGTTTTCAAGGAACTGCTTCTTTCTCTGAGAGAATGGCCTCTGAGCACAGCAGAACATATTAAATTATAGTCCCAACTCAAAAAAGCATTTAAAGCAGCTTTTAAGTATGTTCTCTCTTTTCGTGTTTGTGTTGGTTTTTGGTTTTGGTTTTGTTTTTGTTTTTCCCTGGTCACTCTATCCCACTACGAAACAAGCTCCTTATGTTATGAAACCACATGTTAACCTTTGGTCTTGTGGTACTCACATCCTGGAATCTTTTTATTAATTTTTTTTAACTTTTCTACAGAATGGAAGTGTCATGTTTTGTCTTGTATTGCTGCTACACAGACTATAAACTCATTAGCAACCTTGGCTTTATTTCACTTCTTGTGAGGAGATATGTAATGACAGCTATTGTATACATTGCATAGTAGTAGCAATACTTTTTACTGATGGTTAGCAAAATGCTCAACAAGTGAAGGTCCCCATGACTGTAAAATGTTGTCAGATAGATGAAGATAGCTCTAGATAGTTCAGTACTGATAATTGGGTAGCCTACAGCTGGCTTATTCTGAGTCTAATTTGAGCATCCTATTCCTAAATGAGCAAATGAAAAATGACTGCTTGACATTCCAAAGAGCTTTCTCTCATCAGGATTCAGCATTCCAAACAGTAGTAGGAGAAGGGAAGAAAACAAACAGAAGCAACAAAGAGAGCAGATAAAAGAGAACTCTTTAAAAAACTCAACCCCCCCCCCCCCCCAGTAACAAAAAGACAATCACAGCCCAGCCCCCCTCCAGAAAGCCCCAAACCATGAAAATACACCCCCTGAATCCTGCAGAACCCCTTCTTGCTCTGACATGCATTCATGCATCTCTTTCTTTTGTCCAAATCCCTCTAAACAGAGTAATTGGCATGCACAGTATTTGGAGCAGTCATTTGTTTGATGTGCTTGCAGATGCACGCAGCAGCCAAATAAAGCATATAATTGACTATATATGCTAATTAGAAACAATTGGTATTGGCAGGGAATTGGAGGAAAGTCAGCCAGTGGCATGAATTCTCTTCCTATTATAAATGGCAAATGAAGACTCCACTACAATTACACTTCTGTGCATACCCACTGTTGGCTAAAAATAGATGGGAAAATATTTTCGGACTATTTGATGCTCATGGTCTGCTGTGAGCTTCTGTGAAAAAAGGCAAACGATTGTGGTTTAATTGTGGTGCTTGAAGGTGCACAGAAACCCAATGTTAAGGGCACCTACACACCTTTTTTTCACTCAATACTGTTTTGAGATAACAAGTTAGTAAAGATGAAACAGATTAAAATCCTACCGAGGACTCTTAGAATACTTTAAGGACAACTTGGTCCTGTTTGTACCTCAAGTGGCCTGCTTGCACTACAATGAGCTCAAAATATATTTTAAAAACTTAAAAATTTTGCCCGTCAAACTCTCTTTCAACTCCTGCTACCACTGGATCTATTTCTTAAAGACTAGAAAAATTATGCAAAAAATTCTCAGTCTCCTAAGGGTTTGTTTCTATGACTGTTTACCTTAGAAGGGACGGTGGCCTCAACAGGAACAGATTTATGAACTGAAGTCCTTGGTAGTGTGTTCCTGATCCCCATACTCTGTGTTTCTGGACTACAATCAATGATGATTTCAGTCTGGCATTGAACTCCCATTAGCTGGGGAGCATTAATAGTGTTCCTGGATTTTCTGTACCAATTTAGTTTCACATGAAAGGAATACTATTCATGAGCTCTGAGAGAGCTCTGATTTGAACCAAAGGATGGTAAATGGGGATAATTGAGACATCCTCCTCAAATAAGCTCTGATGTTTTCAACTAAAACACTAACTAATGCATACCCTATAAGAATTAGAAAAACATGGATCATCTGAATTTCAATTCAAACATATGTATTTCAGAGTACAGACAACTATCACTAAATAAGGTGTGTACTTTTGCCTCACACCTTGTCTGATGCGTCTTTCTGAGGGCCCATGACAGGAGTGGCACAGCTCCCGTGTGGACAGTGCTGGCTGGCAAAGGGGGCTGTGTCACACACACATGAGCTTTCCCTGTGCTGGCTGCTCTGTGCATGCTCAGAAGGGCTCTGGGTCACTGCACCTGAACCATCTGCTTGAGAGCTCAGTCCAACTTTAGGGGCTCCTTCAACAAAAAATCAAGATATGACCCTTAGATTGAAGAGACTATTCTGGTCTATGCTTTCTTGACTTTGATTCATCCTTTAAAATTTCAGGTTCTTCAGATGGGTAAGATGATATCCCTTTTTACTCTCCCTACTCCATTCCATTCCATTCCATTCCATTCCATTCCATTCCATTCCATTCCATTCCATTCCATTCTTTGTTTTGGTGCCTTTTGGGAATATATATATATACTGCACAGTGTTAAGAACTGTAAATTCAGGTTTTTGGCATTAAGAATTCAATAATTCATTTTAAGAATTCAAATACCATGTATTACTTGTACTGTACTATGTGTGGCTTTTTTATCCTTGTTTCTAATCTGAATATGAATTGCAAGGACATAAGAGAGCTTTGTTGAAGCACATAGACATTCAGCTCTTCCATTACTTTTTTTTCTAACATGAATAGCTGTGATGATTGATTCTTTTCTTTTTTAAACTCAGTTGCACTGAATGATAGAAATAAGTTGACAAGATGACTGTCAAAATCTAAACAATTCACATTTGGGAATAACTCTACCATGTTTTGAATGCCAGTGCATCCTTGTAGAACTTCTTTGCATAAAACATGACAACAGAGAATGGGTAACTTGAAGCATACTCTACTACTGAGCTTAAAATGCCAAGAAGGAAAATTTCTGCATGACAAGATTTTACATAGCTGTACAAAGGGAACACAGGAGTACTGGGTTTGCATGGCAAGGGTTTGGTAGCAGGGGGATACAGGGTTGACTTCTGGGAGAAGATGCCACTTTCCCCCATGTCCAGTGGAGCTCACAGCAGCCAGCTCCAAGATGGACCCATGGGCTGGCCATGGCTGAGCCCATAAGTGACAGGGGCAGAACCTCTTGGGTAATGTATTTAAGAAGTGGGGAAAAAATGCACAACAGAGTGGGAGCAGAGATCCACCCACAGCCCATGGAGGACCCCACACTGGAGCAGGTGGATGCCTGGGAGAGACTGAGGCCCGGTGGAGAGCCTGCACTGGCACAGGATCTGGGCAGGACCTGTGGCCCTGTGGAGAGAGGAGCCCACACTGGGGCAGCTTGGCTGGCAGGACGTGTGACCCCTTGAGGGACCCACACTGGAGCAGCCTGCTCCTGAAGGATGACACCCTGGGGGGGACCCAGGCTGGAGCAGCTCATGAAGAACTGCAGCCCATGGGAAGGACTCTTGTTGGACAAGTTCAGGGAGGACTGCCTCACAGCCAAGGGACCCCACACTGGAGAAGGGGAAGAGTGTCAGGAGTCCTCCTCATGAGGAGGAACGAGTGGCAATGTGTGATGAACTCAGGGCCATTCCCCATCCTCCTGCACTGCTTGGGGACAGGATAAAGCAAAAATCAGGAGTGAAGTTCAGCCTGGGAGGAAGGGAGGGTGGGGAGAAGGTGTTTTTAGGCTTTGTTTTGTCTCACCTTATCTATCCTAGCCTGATTTGATTGCAAATAAATTAAACTCATTTTCCCAGTCTGTTTTGCCTATGATGTAACTGGTGGCTGATCTCCCTGTCCTTTTGTTGATTCACAAGCCTTTCAGTGTATCCCGTCCAGCTGAGGAGAGCAGGGATAGAACAGTTTGGTAGGTACCTGGCATCCAGCCAAGGCAAGCCCACCACAACAGCATGAGTCCACCAGTCACTATCCATGGATTTTTCCTCCCTGGAAAACCTCTCATCTCAAAACCAATTTGTATTAGTGACAAGTATGGAGCAGCAAGTAAATGTCATAACTAAATCCAGTGACAGAAAACTTCAGATATTCTCCACCTTCATAATCCCCACATGTTTATTAGTATGGATACTTAGTAGAAGTCTGATCTATCTGCTGTTTTACAGACTGTGTTAATGAAAACACCACAGCATCTAAAGAAGAAAAAAAGGTTATTGGGTCATATTGTTTATATTTTCATAAAATTGCTATGTTTACTTACCATTGGGCCAGGTGGACCCTGTGGGCCTTCCCCTCCTTTCAGACCAGCTGGACCCTAAGAAATGGAAGAGAAAAAACAAGTTTGTCTACCAAACTGGAAAGTTCAAGAGTAATTTTGCAACACATATAATAGGAAACTTGTAAAGATACAAAGAAACAAACCTGAATAAATTCCTTTCTTCTTATCTAGAGAACTATATTTGACAATGTTGGATGCTTGATATCTGTTCTCTGATTGCATTTATTTTAAGCAAAGTAGAAGACTCCATGAAATAAAGGAGTTAATACATTGTTTCATTTATTTAGAAATACCATGGCAATTGCTCAAGTGGTTGTATCATACCTGAGCACCTGGAAGGCCTCTCTCTCCAGGGAAACCACGAAGACCTGCTGGTCCATCTTTCCCAGGAATGCCTTGAGGGCCTGGATCACCCTGGGAAACATGTTACATCTTGATTAAAAAAAATGTTTAAAAATTAGGTGTACAATGAGCAATGAAAACTAACTACCAGATCTTAGTTATAGTAATGAAAACAAAGATTGTGCCCTCAGCTACTCATCCACTAATTCTTTTATCAGTACAATAGTCTGTGGTTAAATTTATAATGAACTTTGACCAAATACAGTACCAGTTATGGAATACAAATAGTGAAAAACACAACAAGCCATTAAAATATGTTTAAAGATGCATTCAATGAAAAGTTTTGATACCCACTTATAATCAAAAATTGAATAGAATTACATAGTAACTAGATAAGTAATATTTTTCTTGTTCCCCAATGGCAGTGAAAAATTAAGCAAGGAGTTAAATTCATTCAGTGAAATTCTGTCTTTTATTCACTACTACACACCTGACTTTAAATGCCAATGTGCAATTTTCTACCTTGGTGTGAATATGCTATTACTAAGTATCTCCATATTGAATGATTGGTATATGCAAACGATTTTTTGGAAGTTTTTATTACAAAAATATTAATTTTAAGCTCAAGAGAATTCTCATTATTTCAGTGGAAGCAGACACAACTCTAAAATTGGAATCTTCCAGCCTTCCAAGTCCTTCTGGGTGCAACCTGCCAATCATAATTTTACACTGTATGTTCTGATTTTATTCTGCATGTCTACATGATGATTTGAAATGTCACACTGTCAGCAGTTTATCTGTCCCTTCCTGTTTGTCCCCCAAAGCCACCTCATACCTTAGCACCTTCTTTTCCTGCAGCACCTGGGAGGCCTTGTTCTCCTGGGGGACCAGGAGGACCTGGATGGCCTCTTTCACCAATTGGTCCAGTCTCACCAGTGGGACCCTAAGCACAAAAGTACAGCTTTAGTCACCTGAAGTTATTTAATGTCTTGCGGGGTGTGGGAGGAAGAGGAGAGGAGCAGATTCTCAGTATCCAGCTGTTTTGTTACCAAACAGTATTGCCATTGGTTAGTGTACACTCCTCACCTTCCCTCCAGGCAAGGCTGACTTACAAAATATCTTTGTCCTATAAAATAAATCTTGCATTGCATTTTGCCTGCAGACACGTCTGTGCAGCTTCCAAAGAGTGAAATCCTGACCTTGTTCCTTAAGCACTGAAGCTTTAAAACACAGCGTGTATGGGAGAAGGTTACAAAAAGGACACAGGAGAGAAATCCATGTACTATTCTTGTCTTGAAACACTTCTGTACTGTTGTTGTTCTGAATAATAGGAATTGTAAGGCAGAAGAGTTGAAAGATCTCTCTTCAGATTCCCTAGCAGAAAAGTTCCACTGAGGGAATTAGCTAAAAAAGCTCTAAATGCTTGATTAAGTTGTAAATTAATAAGGTTAAATCAAACGAAATTTTGGTAAGTTATCTCTCCACAATCTAAAAGTTACTGAAAATTTTTCTCTGGCAAGAAATTCACACGTTGCATTGTTCTTTCTAAAATGTTCAGTGGTAGAGAAATCTCTCTCCTTGACTTCTGTAAACCACCAATTTCATGATCACATAAAAAGCCCCTGAACCAACAACAAACCAACAAAAAAACCCCCACAAACCAAAGCATAAAACAAAGTGGAAAGGTAACCCAAATTTTTTTTTTTTTTTTTTTTTGTGAAATCAATGATGATTACTAAGTATAGCTTTTAATAGAGCAAAAGCAAGTGCCTTATCCATAGTATAACCATTAAACGTTGGTCTCATGAAGTCAACTATGGAATGAAATTATGTACCTGAGGGCCAACAACACCACCAGGACCAGGAGGACCAGTTTTTCCTTGAAAACCCTGTAAAATAATTATAGAATATTACATTACCCTTCACAACTTATTGAAGAGCAAAATTAATAACTGTGCTGAAGAGGTGAATGAGAAATTCCATGTCACACATTCCTTCTCTTCAGGAAATAAAAGAGAAATCTTTTTTGTCTGTGTATGCCTAGAAATGAAATGCTGATTAATCTCTCTTCCATCTCTCAGTTCCCATCTCTTTGAGGTGGTACAGCAGTAAAAATTGCCATCAGTTTTACAGATCTCTCTAGGAGAACTTGATTAGATGAGTTTGAATGCATAAATGATGCAGCTAAAAGACAGTTGAAAATACATTCTTACATATGTATATTATGAATCATAAAGCCCGACATAAAAATGCTTTTTAAAGAAAGACACAGATGGAGGATTAAGTTGGAAGGGCATTAAAGATAAAGTGGAGGTGAGACAAAAATAAAAAAAAAGATAAGAAATAAAGATCCAGGGAAGGTGAAGGTTGTATAGAAACGGTAGAAAAAGCAATGTGAGTGTCACAAAAAGAATGAAGCAAATGAGAAATTAATGTGATGTCAAAAAGAGAATACAAAGGAAATATTTTTGAGACAATTTTTTAGAATATGAGGAAATTTTACAGGATTTTCATTTTCTAATCAGCAGACCCAGATTTCAGGCCAAAATTAGTCAATAAACAGAATGAGAACATCCCTTTATAATTGCACTGTTTAATGCATCTTTGAATTATGCTATATTATTTCTTTCAGATACTGGAATACTGTGTTAGACAGACACATGGGTGGGTCACATTAGGGTCCTACACAGTATTGTCAGCCTAACAGCCTGTTTCTGCCTCCTGCTCTGCTCACCCCTGTAAAAGAAAAGGGCTCATCTGGCCCCATTTTTTTCAAATATTGGGCCCTACTCAGCTTTCCTCTGGGCACAGTCTGACTGATAGTTGCCTCTATTCCATCAGTTCCTGTTTGAGCTTTTCTGCCTCAATCTGATTCTGTTCTGGATGCCAGCCAGATGTTACCAGGGTTCAGTTTGGCCCATAACTCAGGTGCTCTCTCACACCTCTGAAATGATCTGGATTAAAAAAGAAAAAAGAAAAAAAAAAAACAAAAACGAAAGCACCCCTTTGCTCTACTGACAGAAAATCAGAACTGCTCCAGATGGAATCATTCCCATGTCCCTTCCTTTACACAATCAAAGCCTCTGCTGTAAGCCTTTTTTCAGGAAAGACAAAGAATGTTGAACATCACCCACTTACTGAAAGCACCTTGAGAAGACCCGCTAATCTCAATTTTGCAGAATGCATTGATACTTCGTTTCTTGATGCTAATGATGGGTTCACTACCCTGCTTTCCATCTTTTGTTACAAGTTTATCTATTCCTACAGACCCATATTTTTAAAAGATGTAAAAAGCAAGAGATTTCAGCAGCAACTACTCAAGAAGACCTGAGGCCTAAGTAGCCTCTATTTTTTTGTCGTTATTTTCTGTGAAAGACAATGTAATGAAATGATTTATAGTAGCAAGAAGGCCCTCAATTAATTCTAACAGATGACACAGGTAGTATGATTCTATTTTATCTTTTCACAAGCATAAAACACTAAATTCTTCCATAACAGGAGACAATCTAGAAATTTTCACTGTTGATGCCTCCTGCCAAACTGAGATTGACATAACTGAAATTTATAATCACTTCTAAGGACAAACTGGCATAATATTGGTTTTCAGTATAAAGCTTATTCCTGCACTTATATTCCAAATTATTAACCATGACATTACTGTTCCTATGTCCACAATTTCAACAAACAATGTCAGTTCTTCAAAGTGTATATGTCATACTGGAGGAAAAAGTTGCAATCTCTTCACCAATAGTTACCTTGGTTGCTATCAAAACATGCTTATTATTCCATAAACAAACTGCAGAGTGCAACTGTGAATCTGACTCTCTAATTTGTTAAGCTTGACTATGTCTCTTATCCCAATTCCCTAATTGCTGAAATGCCCATATGCACCAATGAACTTTATAATAAGATGTGTTTTAATAAGAAACAGAATTCTTAATACCCTTATCTACCAGTGAGTGCAATGAAAGTTTTCTATTTTTACATTTTTTAAAACTTGAACTGGATATGTTCATCAGGAAAAGCAACAAGCCTACTGACTGATTTAAAACCATCTGTTTTCTACAAAAACAGATTTATGAGAACCCATGGGGGAAAATATTTTAAATATAGTTTTGGCCCAAGTTTACAAACACAGGGCAGAAAACAATTCTAATGAAAAAAGCTGCATTTGCTCCCTAAGTTACTCAAGTTTTTTTATCGGTATAACCCTACTAAACCCAAAGTGACAGAAAATTAGAGAACCATAGCACTGAGTGAACCCTGAGGGACCTGGTTCAAACTTCACACAGTAGCAGAGTCCATAGTTTCATTGTATTTTGAATATTTTGTTACAAGTTGTATCACGTAATCAGAATGGCTGAGATTGGAAGAGACCTCTGTAGTCATATTGTCCAACTGCTCTGCTGAAGAAGGATGCTGAGCTGGTTGCTCAGTAATATGTCCACATGGCTTTTGAATACCTCAGATGGAGACTCTGCAGCCTCTCTGGGTACTGTGTGACAGTGTTGGGTCACCCTCACATGGAGAAAGCATTTCCTCACATTCAGACGGAACCTCCTGTGTTTCAGTTTATGCCCACTGCTTCTTGTCTTGTCTTGTCACTTAGCACCAGGGAAAGAGCCTGGCTCCATCTTCTTTACAGCTCCCTTCAGGTACTTCTGCACTTGGGTAAGACCTGACCCTTCTCTAGGCTGAGCAGCCCTGGCTCCATCAGTCTTTACTCACAGCAGAGATGCTCCAGCCCCTTAATCATCTTAGTGGCCCTTTCCTGGCCAGGAGCATTCTCTTGTCCTGAGGAGCCCAAAACTGGACACTGCTCCTGGCCTCAGCAGGGCTGGACAGAAGGAAAAGATCCCCCTGCTGCAGCACAGGATGCTCTCTTCTTTCTTTGCTGTACTGGCACATTACTGCCTCACATTCAAAGCAGTAAAACTAAAGAGAAAATTTTAACTTTTTAACAGCAAACTAAAGAACAAGTTTGAGCTTCCTGCATTGCAAACAATGATTACAATTGATCCTTATGGTACACAATACAATCTTTGCATCATTGCAAAGGAAAAGAACAAAGAAGGAGCCAATCATGTTTCACAAGCAAGTATCATTGCAAAGCATTACAATGTCAAAATGCTACAATACTAGTAGAACATAGAGATTTTCTATCTTCTTCTACTAGAGGGATGTGTTACTCCAAGCTCTGTGCTCCTCCTTCCAGCATTGGAAGTGGCTCAGCAGTCACTAAGAGATTTCCAGTGAAGATGGAGCCTAAAACACATTCTACATGCTGAGAAACTTTCTCAATAAATTCATTTATGGCTTTCTCTAGCTCTGAAACTTCCAAGTGGGAATTTTTATTTTATAATGGAATATGAGTAACATTCTGACAATACAGAAACAGTGTTTTTTTTAAAGATAATTCGATTTAAAGTATTACACAGTATTTTTTCATTTTGATGCCAGAATTTATTCATTGTGATTCCTAGACGAGTTACGTAGTTTCAAAATTTTATTTTATTTTAATAGGTTCAATCATTCCTGATCCTACTTTCCAAAGGTCTTGGCTTTTCAATTTTCTAGCCGTTTATCATTAATAAGACTTTTTTTATGTTACTATTTTTGGTACATGGCATTCAGTGAGAAAACTACTGTACAGTTATTGTCTGAAAAATCTTAATTTAAATTGACATCTGTGTATTAATCTCTTTTACTTCTATTGAATATTTAATCTCATTCTGATGTTACTAACAGGACATAGCAAAGAATAACCTCACACTTATATAATGGGAGCAAAACAAAGCATTCTCATGCCCCAGCTACAAGAAAAGTACAGTTATGTAACCTCTTGGTACCAGCCTCTTGCCCTTTTCCCCGTTGTCTCTATTTCTTTGGTTTTGATCACATCATCATGACCTTTAGGACAACACTAACACAGGAGAGTACATTTACTTACAGTCTCACCCCGCTGTCCTGGGTGCCCAGGCAAGCCATCTTTTCCAGGTGGACCCTGAAATTATAAAATACATAAATCAAGCAATTTCTTAGCCATCCTCAAAAGAAGTGTGCAATTAGCTGTCAGAATCTCTGCTCTGTTTATTTCTAGATTAGTCTTTGATAAATTTTAACTGCTCCTATATTAGCTAGCTATAATTTTATTAAAATATTTCCTTGTGTCCTTCCTATTGTGTCTTAAAAATTGCTTGGAGAATTACTGTTGTCAAATGCAAACATGTTCAAAATAGATTTCTGTATATTCAGAAATCATGGAAAGTCTCTATATTTCCACTTTTATTTGGTTAATGAATCAACACAAATCTAAGCATTACAGAATTACTTGATGAAATTTCAGGTTTTGGAATCGGAAATAAAAGTAACAAATGCATGGGAGAAAATAAAATCAGAGGTGGTTTGTTGCTTTTGTACTGCACATGAGCAGAGGCACACCAGAAGAGCACCTAAACTGGTTCTGGGGGCAGCTGAAGTGTGCTATTACCTCTCTACGTTTCTGCTGCTAATGAATGCCTCCTGCCTCTTCATTTTTCCTCAGTGAATCAATCATTCAAAGAAAATATACAGCAGCAAAGTAGCATTTTGCCTGAACTCAGTGTGTCACATGGTCACTGGCAGGACATTCCAGACTTGCAGTTTTACTCTCAATGTCTTAGGAGCTGCACCAATGACTGTGTTAAATATGAGTCCAAACCCTTAAGGCTCAACAAGAATATTTGTAATCTACACATAAACCATTCCTTACATAAATTTCCAACTGTTCACTTCAGAGGCACTCTACAAAAATTACCATTCCTGTTGTTGCACATACTTTAATAAAAGAGATACTTACTGGAGGTCCCTTGGGTCCGGGGAATCCAACAGGTCCCTGAGGCCCTTGCGGTCCCTGGATTAAAGGCAACCAAACAAGTGAAGTTTTTTTACTCAAGCTGGATTGAAAAGTTTGTTTCAATTATCAAATATAGGAACCCTGCAGGTAATGTCTGGATTTAAGCATAAAGCCTCAGCCACACTGTCATAAATATTGGTAGCAACAATTCACGTGCACAGACACTGGAGGGATTTCCTGAAAGCAATAGTGCTTGTGTAGGAATGCAGTAAAAAAGATGAGGAAAACTACTTACATCAACTATGTTTGCATCTTACCCCTGTGCATAATAAAGTAGGAACCAACTGTGAGTTAGAAGGACATGTTGCATAAACCAGGGGATTTAGTTAATAGTTTGGTCATCTTTTTAACTTCCAGTCAAACATTCATCTTTGGCAATTCCTAGACCCTGATAATATTTCAAACCAGTACAACAGTACAAAATTCCAAATAGAAAAAACTTTTCAGAGGTAGCTGGGATTAAATACAGCTTTTTTTTTTTTATTATGAAAAATAGTTTAAAAATCCCATGATATGTGAACATTTTATTTTTATAGTTTTGTGTATATACAGATGTATGGAGAGAGAAAATTTTCATGCAGCATGGTTTCACAAATTTAGCTAAAGATGATCAACTGAGTGCCTTTTGTGCACGTGTACATGCACGTATGTTCACATGTAAATATCTTACACATAGATATTTACACTAAGTACTAGCTTACATGACTCTTTCTGAAGTTACATCAAAAAAACCCCAGAGGCCAGCTTTTAAAATTTACTGTTGACATGCTAAAAGGTACTACGTCAACTTATGAAAATCCTTTTTGCTCTTTAGCTTTTTGTGTACTAAGTGAAATCTTAAGAGTCTTACTCATTTTACATGGTTCCACAGCTGAGTTATGTACCCATGTCATATGTACTAGACTATCCTATTCTATTTAGTGTATGATGTGTGGGTTTGCTATGGCATCAGCTGTCCAAGTATGTTAGAAATGCCGGTTTGGTGCAAAAGACTTAAAGCAGGAGGCCATATCTCCCAAATAATTCTACCCTTTTGCTCCTCGGAGTTCCATAAGCCTCATTCCAGGCTTGCAGAGCACAGCTGCCTCCTGTAGTGGGCAAGGCAGTGCACAAATGTAGCTGGGGAGAGGATCCCTTGTGCCCAGTCTGGGAGAATTTAATCTTATTCCAGGGCAGACTTCTATTATACTGAAATACTAAATCTGAATCAATTAAGAATTGCTAGGCAAAGAAAGAAATCTTTGTGATCTTACTGCCCTATCCATAATATATATATATATTTTACAAAAAGACATATAAGTTTGTTTCTGAAACCTTCATAACTGAGAAATATGCTCCATATGAGGGTTTGGGTCTTTTTTCAATATGCTATGTCTGTGAACAAATTAACTTTCCTCATTTGTTTCTGGGTATAACATAAGCTTAAAAAAAAAAAAAAGGTAGAGCTTTAGAGAGGAAAATTAATAAAATTGACTCAGCTACAAAATAGCTGAATTAAATAGGTCAGTCTCAGAAACTGGGTGATAGGAACACAACTCAAAGCTTTACATTAAAATGCACCTTCTTTCTCAATAATTTCCCCTGTTCTTATGCTTTGAGGCTTTCTGAAGAAAAAACATTTTTCTTTTCATCACAATATGGCTTGCAGATTTCAAGTCAGTGGACTGATGGATTATGTGAGAAAAAGCACTAGAATACTAACAGTGTGCTATCAAAATTACATTTTCATTTTTGTTATTAAATTTCATTTTAACAGTAGGTACACAGAATATGTTATTATTTTCATGTTTGGTAGCTGAAATAGTCCCAGAGGAACAGAGATGACAGTTTTATTTTTTGGCTGACACTCACCCCTCTTGGGAAGCAAATAGATGCCTCACACTTATATTACACAAGTGGTGAGAGACATGATGCTCTATGATTCTTCATCTCTTTGCTTTTATCAGTTTCTCTCCAGGGATGCCTTCATCTTGGATTGATCTGCTCATTGTTTTAGTACCCCCACAACTTCTCTTCCTTGCAAACTCTTGCAGCTGTCAGCAAACTCCTCTTCCACAAGGATCTGCTACTCTCCTTCTGGTAGGCTGCCTCTGATCCTCCTCAGTGTAAAGCAATCTACATTTCCTTTCTTGGTCTATGCCTCATTATCTCCATCCCACATCCTAGCTAATGCCAAAAAGGTGACATTATGGAGCTGGGGAAAATGCACAAGGAGCTCCCTCCCGAAGAATAACACTCCTACAGGACACTGGGACCTTGCCATGGATACAGGGAGAAGATCTTTAGGCTTCCTATATGAAAAAGGTTAGCAGTTTAATGAAATATGACTACAAAAGAAAAGTTTATGCTTTGCAAAAATACTTTGGCAGAAAGATCATCCACTTAAACTGACTGGGTTTTCAAGTGCTGCCATTGCAAATACGATTTATTAGCACACCTTTTTCTTTATATTGCTGTACAATGAGCTGCCTAGTGGATTTGTGTATCAATTGGTATGATAATAGCAAGCAGAAAATTTTGTTTTAGAGGGAACAATAGGATTTCTGAAGCATGCATAAAATAGGTTGAAGGGAATTCTTAGCTGATCCAAACAAAACAACTGAGCTGTTTCAAAAAAAGAATCTTCTGGATGTGGCTTGAATGTTTGTTAATCCAATTAACAGGCAGTAAGCTGCAGTCATTGAGGAATTCAGAAGAGCCTAAGCTGTGAGTACACCTGTAATTCACAGGGCTGTACACAAAGTGCATGGATGTAACACAAAGTGTGTATGTACTCTCTGGGTCCTATATGTACATAGCTGAGATACAGTTGGAAGCTTTGAGCAGACCACTCCATTCATAACTTCGTGAAAAGCATCATTGGAACTGATGTTTTGTTAGTTCTGGTTACCCTGGTCAAAGCACAGAGATGAGAGGGAGAACTGAGAAAAAAACAACCCTCCCACCCTCAAATCACACTCCTGTATAGTGGGAAGAAACATGTACAAAGATGACTTTCACAAACCCTTTCGCCTGGTGGGCCAGGAGGACCATCATTGCCTGAAGTGCCCTGGAAAGGAAAGACAGCATGTTCAAGGATTCACATTTCTTCAAAAGAAACAGCCTGCAGCCAGTCTATACAGTCTGCTGGACAATTACCTTTGGACCTGGTTTACCAGTGGGACCTCTGGGACCTCTTGAGCCTCTTGGACCCTGTCAATTTAACAGAGATAGACTTGATGATAAATACTGGATATTATAATCTAATAAAAGTAATTCTTCACAGTATCGTGGAGGCAATTTATACAGGGAAGATTCTAAATTGCAAATCAAAAGAACTTACTGTTGGTCCTCGCTGTCCTCTGGGGCCTGGTTTGCCATGCAATCCCTGGAAAGAAAAGTTCACAGAAATCTTAGCAGGCACTCTATTTGTGAGAAAAAGTTTTTTACTGGAGGCAGAGAGCAACTCCCTTAAGTTTAAATGTTATTTTACCTTTAAATATCTACTTTGCATTTCAATTTACAGAATCATGGTCCTTCATAAAATTGGTTATCTTTCTGAGTTCACTGGGGCTTATGGCTAAATGCACTAAATTTGCCTGAGAGTCATATTCTGTCAGAGGCATTAGAACATTTTAAATTACATTAAAACGGTATTGAAGATGGCACAAAACAAGCAGAGTACCTCTGCAGTAGTCTAAAGGACTTGGCATTGTTAACAGCCTTAAAAACAAAGTTCCCAGGTTCCCATGACAGCTCCACAAGTTAATAGAGAAAAGAAAGGGCAAGCCTCTCTTCATTTAAAACAGAAATGGGCACTGTAATACCTACCAAAATTATGCACACTTGACAGAGATACAGAACTTGCCAGAATACCAGTCCTTAATTTTTTGCTTTAATACATCTCCTAGTCATGCTCAACATGATTTTTTCTTTAGGCTCTGCACTGGAATTTCTGTGTTTTGCAATGTAAAGAATCTTAAAATTCAGGTAAGTATTCTTCAGGTAGAGAAAGGAGCCTGATGGTACTTTCTAATCTCTGAGGTAAACAAACCAGCAACCAAAAAATCATGAGAGATGTTTTAGCACAAAGCCTTCTTTTATTGGAAACCAATTAAATGCATTCACCTGTTTTCTTGACAGGTTTCTGCCCCTGCCTTTTTTTTTTTAACTGTTGGTTTTATTTCACTTATCAGAACAAAATTTATGTGTTGCTTTTGAAATGCTACTCATTCTTGTGATACTCGTAGCCTGTGATCTTCTCAAGGACAGAGACTGTCTTTCTTAGTATCTGTATGTGAGGTAGCATAAAACACCATGATAACCCTCTAGGCAAGATTAACAATAATATCTAATTCTCATTACAAAACCTGCAGTTATGGGCTCATTGATGATCAGCATAATATTTCAGTGTACCAGCAGTTTGATGGTATTAATTATGTGGTTAATACCTTAGCTGAACTTAAAGCTTTATGAAGACCTGAAAACAGATCAATATAGTAAGATTTTCACAATTGTAAGCATCCTCATCTTATCATTTTGGTTTTTTTTTCCAATCTGCTGCCTATATTAGCAGTTGCCTCATTTTTTCACAATACAGATGAGCTGAGCATTGCTTTGTTGCTTGTGCCTGTACATAACAATGCATCTTTATCTTAGCTAAAATAATACAAGAACAATTTAAACCATATGTAAGTGATGCAAATGCTATTTGATTTCATATATTTCAACTTAAAATAATGAATTTCTGCTTTAAGAATAATATTATGTATCACCTGATTGACTTGATGTTGCTATCAGCTATGAATTCTGACTCATGTCTTAATTTCACCAACTTTCTAACATACCCTGCTATATTCAATTGAGTTTTAGAGACAACAGTAAAGTGACCTTCTTTCTAATCTATTTTAATTGTTATAAATAGAAGAACATGCTTAACACATTTCCCCTCACCTGCTTCAAGCAAAAAAGCAGCAGAAGATGTAATTTTACATTTTTTTAATATATGTAATAGTACATGCTCTTCATCTTGCCTGGTATATTTTGCCTTTTTGAAGCTAAGCCTAAAAAAACCAAACCCTTGTGGCAAGTCAGAATATTAATGAAATACAAGTTGAATTTCCCTGAGGGTAAACTGCATGGTAGCAGGATAATTCATGGAAAACAGGAAAATAGTTCTTGCCAACTCACTCAGCTATACTGCCCAAAAAAATCCCCAAACCCTTCAGGAAAGGTGATTTTTATTCTCTTTTCTAAATTATATAATTATGGCAGTATGTGCAGCAAGAAAGTGTCCAAGTTCTTGTACATTTAGATTAATACCTTAAAGAATTGCAAATAGTGCCTCAGTATGTCCTGTTTTACATAAAGATAGAGGTCTGTCTTGAATGTGAAAAGCCTGTTTCTGTTGTTCTTTAGATAGTAACTTATATCCTTAGGTTTCAGTCTTTTCCCCCAGCACTGAATTTTAGAAGTTAATTAAGTGTTATGCAAGAATGAATTATCATACCCTTGCACCTTTCTCTCCATTGGCACCTGGAAATCCTGGGAAACCAGTTGAGCCCTATGCAAGAAATCAATGCAAATGTCAGAGGATATCAAGAGCAAAACAGTGGAGAGCTAACATTTAACAGACACATAAAGCACAACTCCAAAGTCATGTACGTTGTACATGTCAAACTTGCAACTGTGACAGCTGTAAATAAACTTACCATAATGCCTCAAGTCCAGAAAGCATTAAAAAAAACAAAAACTCAGTGTATAGAATGGACATTACTTGTCATCTTATTAGACAATAAAATATTCTTTAAATCTGCATCGTTTTTTAAAGCAGAAAAGTAATTATTAGTAACAGCCCACTAGAAATAACTGCATCATAATGAAAACAAATAAACAAAGCCATGTTATCTCACAGTAAAATAATTCTTTAAAAAAACAATTCCAAAAAAATTGTAAGGATTTGTCACATCCTCTATTCACTTTACTGAGCTGTAAATTAATTCTTCTTTATTCACTGTAAACCAACCAATGGACAGTTTCATTTAACTGATCCATTCAACTCACACACAAGCAGAATTTATGAGATTATCTGACTTGAAACTGCTCCCAGCTCTATTCCTCCTCCTTTCCTTCTACTAACTGTCCAGTCCAGTGGAAACAGTATTATTTTCTTCTTTGCTTCTGGCATAGAGGTTCAGTGGGAGAGCAGACTTGTTACCTGCCCAGGTGTTAATTTTTCATAAGGAATTTGGGATCAAAGAGGCAGTAATCATGATAAAATAAACTTTTAACTGACTGGCAATGAAAATGAAGAGAGTGGTTTGCTCGGCCACTAAAATTTACTAGCCAGAGTCCCTGCTGTCACAATGCATCTGTGTCTGTGCAGCTTGCTGTTAGCATTTTAGTGGCAAATAAAATGCATATAACAGAAACCTAAAATAGAATTTTTTGGTGCTCTTTGAAATGAATTTTTTTTTCTTGTTCTTACTCCTGTTTTTCCTCTAATGAATCTTGTTTTACATTATCATTCCAATTATCCATAAAAGACTTAGGGGCAGTACAACTTCACTAACATAGATTCTAATGAAACCCTTACTGATATTGACTGGTGGCAGAAAAGTAATATTTTTCTTCTTTCCCTTTCCTTTTATATTCCTTTTCCTTTAATTTCCTTTATTACTTCTTAATTCTTCACAAGTTATAACTTTATATAAGAATAAAACTAAAAATTCTAGTCTGTGAAGCACAAGCATGTTCTTTAAAATTAAAAGGCTGAAAAAAAGCAGACCAAATGATGGGGCACTAGTAGTCATGACTTGGTTATAAATATCTTACATGTACAGTAGTTTTTGCAGCTGTGCTAATCAAGAGGACTGGATTGGGGAAAAAAAAATATATAGAAAATGATCAGACAATGGCACTACTCTGAAAACAATTCTTAGAAAAAAACTTAATGAAACGCAAGTATCAACAAAAAGAATGATGTCAACTTTCTTGACAATACTAGGACAAGATTTCCTATTTGCTTTACACAGCTAATATATTTTTCTGCTGCTTTTTTCTCACTCCCTCATGTTAATTTGAACTGGCCTGTGACTCAGTTTCCAAAGAAGTCTCTAGTGAGTTTAAGCAACAAATTACATTTGTTGCAACATTTAAGCAACAAATTAGAAGAGAAACAGTGAACGCATCTTGAGAACTACTTTTAATTTTAACATGATAAAAATTTAATGCAAGGAAATTCTTGATCAAGTCTTTGTTGAAAAAACAATCAACTTTTATGTGAAATGTTACATCATTTTTGTTCTTAGAACTGAATAATGCAATACTTTAATCTTAGATTTTTCAAAAGACAATTCTACAGGAGAATGAGACTAAAGTCTCAGACATTTTGAGTTAAGAAAGTGAAGCCAAAACCCCTGTGTCTTTCAAGGTGAATAGTTTTCATGAGTACTTTTCATAGATAATTTTAATATTTTTCACTGATGCAGTGTTCAGTGAATAAGCATTCTTCATATTGTCCATTCACTTGACTAAAAGGGGTCAAAGTATAGGGCAGAGTCAGAAAAACACTTTGCCAGTCAGGAAGTTGTATTTCATCTAAAATCCTCCATAATTTCAAATTTGGAAATAAAAAGTAATCCAGAGTAGAGCAGAATTGAGGATTTTACTGCAGGTTGACTATTCAGATGTGTAGGAGTGGTAAGGGACTCTTTTTCTTGTGATGTTTACCTAGATAGGGCTTCTTTGAGAGGGGCTGGAGCTAAAATGTCTCCCTAAGGGTCTCTTTAACACTACACAGTGTCTGTAGAGCTTTGCTTTTATTCCATCTTTTTTCTTTCTAATCTCAGAAAAGAGATCCTGCAATTAATTTAACATGCCCATTCCCTAAAGATGTGTTAGGATGAACTTAATAGAAATTTGTTCCATCAGAATGTTTTAAACCAGAAGCCTCTGTGTGGTTTTTGATTGCAATCCAAATATGTAAAGTAGCTGAAGAATGGATATAGACACTTAAATTAACTAAGGATTGTGTTTTGTCATGTTTGTCTTAAAAGGAAAACATGAGGAAAATTTTAAATTATATATTTCAAAGAAATATGGTTTATTCCATGGAAGAAGCAGTAATGGCACAAATGGAATCCCTGTTCCACACTGAAAATTCCAGTCACTATCAGCATCCATTTAGTCAATATAGTGCCTACCCTCTTTCAAGAATGTCAGCAATTCCTTCCTTTTCCAGTTTAGTGCATGGCAGTCTGATGCTGGCACAATACAACTCAGCAGAAGATGCTAAAGGGTAGTACTGTAAGAAGAAGTGCTCCATAAAGAGCCTGACATATGGAATCCCACATTACTAAAGATTTTACTTCAGAATATGATTGTCAAGAAAGAAAACAAGAAAAATGGCCCTTTCTTCGATCTCCACACCCTGCTTCCCCAAACACAGAAATGAAATAACTGCCATTGTGACCAGCATCAAAACACTCAATGCACAGCTCATTTACAGCTCACCTTTGGACCTTGTCTTCCTGGATATCCTGGCAGTCCGGGTACACCAAGCTTACCCTGCAATGAGAAGGCACTGTTCAATTTTACTGTATCCTCCTTTGTGGTTCAGCAAGTTTCTATACAAAATAATTTTTCCACAACATAGAGTGATGATACTCCATGGAATATAATATTAAATTAAATCAATTTCTCATTTTTATAATTAATCACCAGTGGGCTTAGTGCCCCAAACTTAAACAAAAATCCCGTTCCAGTGAATGAATCCAGAGAAACCAATATCTCAAAGGTTTTTTTCTTCCATGAAGTGCTGTACAGTTTTATGTGGTTGAGATCATTAAACAATAATTATTCTCTAAAAAAACAGGGTGTTAATAGATTTAAGTGTGAAGAAATTATTTTTATTTTATACTGTGTGATGGCTGACTTCCTTGAATAGGCATTTGAAGAATCAATTCTTTTCCTGAATAGTTCTAAACCAAGACCATGATAAATTGTACCCCACTGATTATTTGCTGACAATGGATTTGTCAACAACCATTACCAACTTGCTATGTTCAGAAAAGATTGATCAGCACTGACATCAACCATTCCCAGAAAAGAAATGCAGTATCCTACTCCATCGAGTTGGTCTCTTTAGACCTCTAGAGGATGAGTGATGGTTTGCCACGTTCAAGGGCAAGGGAAAGCAGTTTCAGATTTTGAAAGATGGGAACTCTGGGGAAGAATTTCTCTGTGTTCTAGAATAATAAGTTCTGGAGAAGATCTCAATGGAAAAGATGACTGTAAAGTATCATGTGGTACTCTGCAGTAACCATAGATAACATAAAATAGGAAGGAGAGACTTGCACGGAGAAGGAAATTTTCCCAAAAATGTCTATTGGTAAAAAATACAGCACATACATAAACATGTTGAGTATTATCATATTCATGGAAGCACATGTGTCTGGTGAGACATTATTGAGAATGATTTTTACATTTAAGAAACTACTTATAATGCTGCCTGTTATTTGCCACCCTGAAACAAGCTGCATGCATCACAATGATTTAAATGTTTTGCAGCATGACAGCACATCAAATTTTTGCCAGATTCAGTGAAAGTTTTGCCCCTGATTTTTTGAGTCAGCAAGCCCAGTTGCCTAAGTTTGAGTGTGAATACAGATTATTTTTTTTATGAGCTCCTTTCTGATATGCTCCTAATTTTTTTGGCACCCTACTTGAGATTTCATTAACCAAGCAAATCCAGCTTTAGACCTACTTGGGAAATAGAGCTTTCTTATCATGGAATCAGATGAACACAGAGACTAAAAACTACTGCAGTAATTTCATTACTTTACTTACAAGAATAGTACATTGGCATTAAATACGTCATAAGAATGACAAGGGAACAAGACATTTATATCTGCTCTTACAGACTTTCCAGATATTGTGGGGAGATCTAAAAGTTGACAATTACTATTTCAGTTTTTGCACTAAACTAAATAGCACAGGACCAGCACCAAAGTATTCTTCTCTGACCCATTCCATTATGGTCAAGTATCCATAGAATACTCACAGAAGATGTGTATCTACCAGTGGGACAGAAAAGATCTAAATATTTGTAGAAAAGGGAAAACTGTGGGTCTAAAATTCCAAGGCCAACTAATAGTGTTATCAACACCAATATTTTTTTTTTCAAATATCTTCTGATATTTAGGGCTTCAGATTCTTGACTTGTATACTGGGAGACTCCCAAATATGTCACAGTGAAGAAGAAATGGTTGAAAGCCTATATTCATAGCAAGTAATTTGAATAAGAACTAAAATTAACTCAAATTTGAATTTAAAAACTATCAACTATTAAAAAAAAAGGTTTGGTTTGTTTTGATTTGTTTTATACACTCTCCCTCCTATTTTTTCAAGAGAGAACTAGAACTGAAGCTATAGTTCACCAAAAAATATTAAAGGGGAATATTTTCATCAGCATCTTCTCACTTAAGTGATGTGTATAGCATCACTTGTGATGTATATAGCATATATATTTTGAGCCACCATTTTAATATTATTTTATATTATCATATAGCTCCAGTTATTCATATTACCACTGCTGAAATCACCTTTCCATTCTGAAAGTACCCACACATGCATTTCTCAGCCTCCTTTCCATCCTTTATACCAAACTCAAATGTTTTTTGTTGAAGCCAGGACCCCACAGGGATTTGTACCTTGTGCTTGATCTCTCTTTTTTCACCATCCTTTTATCAGTCCTCCCTCTTGACAACCCCTTTTCCTTTTGCCAACCCTATTTTGGATTTTTATTCAGGAAATGTTTCCCATTTAAAACATTTTCCAAGTCACCATTTATTGTAATATGACTCAATATTAATTCACTCTTCAGCAGTATCTTTATCCTCCTTTGTGCCCAGATATTTTATTTGCATTGTTTTCCACAGCTGGCATGCACTGTATGTAATTTGGGATAAGAATGGAGTTGCCTTATGTACTGGTGGAGTACTACAATGCCTCTTTGTATACTTACAAGATAGGAATTCCCAATGCTTTATCAAATGGGAACTCTGGTGGTCTGCTGCAGTAATGTCACAAAAAAGATTTTGCAGATCTGAAGGCTTGTTTTTCAGTGATGGAGATCATGGTTCCATCTATGTTATGAGGCAATGGCATGTTTATTTGCTGATTTCTGGCTACTGACCTTTTCCCCAGCTGGACCAGCAGCACCTGGGTCCCCAGATGGACCTGCTCGACCTTTTGGACCTTCTGGGCCATCTTCTCCTCGTGGACCTGGCTGACCAATTTCTCCCTAAAATATAACAATGGCCTTCATGCATATATTGGAAAGATTACCTACAATTACTTGAAAATAAATTTTCAGTAAATCTAAACAGAGAATAGAATCATACAATAGTTTGGGTTGGAAGGAACCTTTAAAGGTCATCCAGGCTTCCTGCAGTGCACAGGGACATCTTCAAACAGATCAGGTTGCTGTAAGCCCTGCCCAGCTTCCTATTAGGAAAATATCACTACTTATGTTCATTATATAAATGCAAACATATAAAAATTAGACAGTGAATATCACTTTCAGAGTGTTAGAGCCTAGTGGTCTTGCTTGAAGACAGCTGCATTTGGAAACTGTATTCTTATTTTTCCTTTCCTAAATTTTTGAGAAGGCATCCTGGCAGTTCATAGAAAGAAAATTGTCTTCATCTATAAAGTACTTACGTGGCTACCATCTTCACAGTTATTTATGTATACAGATTACAGATACAGGCCTCTTATGAAAAGCTTTTTTACAACCTCCACAACACTTCCTGTGAAAGGAAGTAATTGCTCATTGGGCTACATAAACAGCATTTTGGCAGAGATGTTCAAAATGCTGGGCTGGAATGGAAATCCTAGACAGATTTATCCTAGATAGATAACTTTTCCTCAGGCAAATACTGGAGATTTTGGAATCTGGAAAAGGAGATTGCCTAGGAAGAAGCTGAGTGAAAAGGATATTCAAGACTGACATTCTCTTCCTCTTTATGATTGTTCCATTTTTGATTCACAAGAACCATATCTCTGGATTGGATTTGTGCATGTACAGGGAATAGAAATATATTAAAATACTGGCCTTTATTTTAATTTTTTCTTTAAGTACTTTTATTCACTTCAGTGACCCTTTCAAAACAATAACATTGAAACTTTTAAGACTATTTGGGCTATGAATAAATGCTTACCCGGTCACCTTTAAGACCCATGTCACCTTTAAATCCTGGAAAACCATCTTCACCCTAAAAAAGACAGAAATGCACATAAAGACTTAGTAACATAAAGGAATTTTTTTTCCTGCAAAAAAAGGTAAGAAAATAAATTTACAACAGATTAAAATAACCTGTGTAGATAAAGTGGGAACTTCAGACACCAGAAAATCTAATCTGCTTTATAGAAAGTACACCAGTGCACTACACAAAATTAATTTTTAGTTTGAAAATTCTCAATACCAGCTATTCAAAAATCTGTTTAAAGGTAGAAACAATGTCATCATTCTGTTTTAGTATGAATTGTCTTGCAAAGTCCTTTTTTAAGTCCTATTTTTGATTATCCTTATTTTTAACAGTCATCCATTCAATTAAATAAAAAATTGGTGACAAATACATCAGCATTATTCTTTTGATAGCAGAACTTCCCTCTTAAATGGTTTTTCTTTTAATCTAGTGCCTTAATAGAATCATGAAAGGAATCAAAAGTTAACTGCTTGTAATGTCTTAATAAATTGACACAAAACCCTAACATAATAACGCTTATAACTTAAAAGAAGTAGTGATCACTATACAGCAGTTTGATATCCAGCAATGCTCAGCCCTGCCTACTCTCATCAACTCAAGTAATTGAAAGAAAGTAGAAGCAAAATAAGCATTAAGACTGAATGCAAATAGAGTGGTAAAACAGGTGCACATTATTGCTGTTTCTAATAAAAATTATTCATTTACTGCCTAGCATGGGTTGGAATTGATGATCTTAAAGGTCTCTTCCAACCTTGTAATAATAATAAAATTCTGTGACTCTGTGATTCTGTGTGACTCATCAGAGAACTGCTGTTCCAAAATCTAGGCAACAAAGACTACATTTTCATCTAATGCTTAGTTGTAACATGGCAGCAAAGGCCTTTGTGATGAATAATAATGTAGTAAAATGTTCTACTATGATGCTATTAGCTTTTTATATGCTAAGGTAATACTTCTGACTTTGAATCTGAGTAATATTTGGACTGTCAAGAAAACCAGGAGAGAGTGACAATGTGTTCCACATTACTGATGAAAAAAACTAAAACAAAAAGAAGCAAGAAAGCTTTGTATTTAATCCTCATGTTCAAAAAGAAGTTTGCTTTTTGCATTCCTGGGCCCACAAGTTTTATCCTCTCCCTGATCATCACGTGAGATGGACTGCAGGGCTAAAGCCATTTTGAATTTGAAGTAGTCATAGAGTATGCAACAATAACCCTAGGAAGGGTGATAGAAATAGATCTGCTAGTGGTAGGCAAGGGGCAATCAATAGTAAACAAACAAACTAAAACAAAACAAAACAAAAAACCCCAAAACAAAAAAACCAATCCCAAGAAAACAACCAAACCCAAAAAACCTCAACCAACCAAAAAAAACCCAACCCAACCCAACCAAAAAACTCCAACCAAACAAAAAAAACCCAAACCTAAACAAAAAACCAAAAAAACCCCACCCCAAAACAAATCAAACAAGCAAATACAGCTTTTGAATAAAATTTGTTAATGTAAAAACAACCAAAAGAGGTGACACTATAATTCACTGAAAAAATATACTAAAAATCAGTCTAAAAGCAGTTTTCCCATGCATTCTACATGATGAAACAAAGTTTTATGTCATCATCTTATATTACATAAATTAAAATGTTAAGATGGCTTTTCTTAAAATTTAGAAAGAAATGAAAAAGACAGTGTGAAGAATACATAAAAAACCCCTTCAGTTTTAAAGGTTGCCCAGTTGTGGCCAGTAATATGGTCAGTAATAATTACATGAGAACCCTTAGCAAGGATTGACCATGTGCCAACTACTGACCAAATGGCTGCCAAATGAACTGAAACTCTTCAGCTTTGACAGTGAGGTTCCAGCTATTGAGATCTGCAAGAGGCTGATTCTATTATGTGTAGGAGGAGAGAGCTGAATGCTCTATTTCCTCCTCTGCTGGTTAACAAAAAATAAAATAGCTAAAGGTTCTAGTCACATTTACTGGCCAGTACAGAGATAGGCCGTCCTCTGGACCATTCCAGATCTATGGGGGCTTCCCTAAATGATAAGGTAATTTATTTTGTTCTCTTGCAGTGCTTTCCCCCATGTAATGGCAGCTGAATAATTTCAGTATAAAAAGGCCTGTGAACACACCCTTAAAGCACTAAGAGAACAAACTATGAAATATCTTTGTGTGACTTTGGGATGTATTCAGCAGAATTCACTCTCTTACTGCGAGATCAGTTTTAGGAACACAGAAGTATTGTAGACATTGTGCTAATCAGTACTCATTGATATACACAGATATATATATACACACTCATATATGAAATGTGTTTATATGCAAGTTCTGTATTTTATCCAAGCATGATATTAATCATCCAATCAGGCACAAGAAAAAGCTGGGGTTTTGAACAGTCCAGTCTCTATGGACGTTAAACACACTCCTTTTCATCTTAGATTTAATGAGCAACTCTAAAATGAGCATGCAGTCTAGACAAACTGTGGTTTAGGAAGGCTTGAAAATGTACAGCAGCTCTTGGCACCTGAGCCAAGTTCTGAATCAGGGCTTTTTGGCAAGACTGAGTCTTCTGCTTTAGAAATATCTATAAATATCTATATACCTATATATACATATATTAGCCAGCAGAGCCTCAAGAGTGGATTTGCCTGTGTGGTCAGGAGGTATGACTGATGGTGTCTGTTGTGTGCCTCTTATTTGGAGTGCTGAAGGAAGTGTGACTTTCAACCAACACTGGCTGCAGTTTCAGTCACCACAGACTATCAGGAGTCAGTCCAGATGCCAGTGGTTGGTGTTTGCTCTAGGAAGAGCTCTACACACAGAATTAATAGTATCAGGGGAAATAAGAGCTTTCTTCACATTCATATATATGGATCTGACTGGGGCTGTCCATCACTTCAGCAAAGCCAAAGATCTGGGACAAAATACCTTGAGCCTAGAAAGCCATTGCCCAATGTACATAAAAAAATACAGAGCTATCTAATGGCTCTATCAAAACAGATAAAAAAACAGTATTGTCACCACAAATTTCTCTGATGCACAAGTCTCTCCATGTCCACCACAGTATTTACTAATAAGGGAGGGGATGTCTAACTCCCTACTCAAGGCCACTTTAGAGGGAAGTTACCTAAACTGGTGCAAGGAGGATTGAGAACCATTCTAATAACTAGAGGTTTTATATTTACTTTGTACCAGTGTACACAGTGACTATAAATAACCATGAAGGTCACTGATTTAGGCACTGGGCTCGGTATGTCTTTAGGGAAAGGCAAAAATAAATTCACTGCTGTGAGATAAAGCACACTGCAGTGAAGGAGACAGAAGAGGCTGCAGTGTAAAAAGGGAAAAGAATTAACTGCAGTCAGATTTACCTTTTCACCTTTGGATCCCTTGAGTCCACGCACACCATCAGCACCCTAAAGGAAGAACATAAAGAATTACCCACAAGCATATACTCAAAAGGTGTGAGAGAAGGAATCCAATAACTAAATCTTACCTTTACACCACGAGGACCTGGATATCCAATTGGACCCTGAGGACCTGGAGGCCCCTAAAATATATTGAAGCAAAGAATCTTTGTTTGTACAGTTTTTGGTTAGCAAGCAGTTCTCTTCAGAATCTAATCCTTATTCTTTCACTATAATGTATGAGACAGCAAAATAACACGGGCTGCTTGCCACTAAGAAAAGTTAAGGTATTAAAAAAGCACCATCTCACTACAAATTGTTAATAGAATTGTGAACTTGGATTTAACTTGTATGTTTGGGAAGCATCTAGCCATAACGTAAATTATCTAAAACAATGGCAATTGTAAAAAGGAGCAAACAATCAGAAACAAAAAAAAATATGCCAGTTAGAAACCAGTGGTGTTTTATTGGAGAAAATTTACAGGGTAATTATGATGACACAAGTCAAAAATAGAGATCAAAATAATGGGAAAAATAAAAATCATGGTCTTAAAAAAAAAAAAAGAACACAAAAGACATCCCAAGCCTGGAAGCTAAAAGGCTCATGGTGCTATCAGTACTGACTGGTGCCTGGATTCTTTTAGTTACATTTTGCTGAGTATTTTAAAGATGCTCAACTTGGATCTATGCAATCTGATGGCAGGGCCTAAAGAAACTGAGTTCTGTGAAGGGTGGAAGCCAGGAAGCCTGGAAACATGATACCTCTGTCAGAGGCTGAGCTGCTCTGTTGATTCTCCCATGCCCGAGATGGACAGGTAACAAAATCTTTTACTAATGAGGACATTGATAGGGTCTCTTTCCTCTCTCCAATGTGTCTTTTCACAAAACCTTCAGACTGTTAACATCTCTGAACTTTCTATCAAATTTGGCTGAAATTGATCAGTAAATTCAAAAGACACAAGAACTGGCAGATGGCCACATGCCTGGACTTTCAAAACATAAATGCTGTGTGTAAGCATGAATGTGTCATGGGTTTTCTATTGTCTTCTTGAATAATTCTTGTAAGCAAGAAATGTGTTATAAAAATGAAAAACTACCAAAAGTTTTCTTGAAATCTATGTAAATAAATGGAAAAGTTTTAAAACTCACCAATGCACCTTTATCTCCAGACTGACCCTCTTTGCCAGGATGACCCTGTTTTAAGGGAAATGTATCTGATTTGAAAAGCAATAATTTTTAAGGAGTGACATTTTATTATAAAAACATAATTATTTAAACATTTGAATTTCAGATCATTAATCATATTTCTTCTGTATTAGGATAGACACACAAAAATTTGAGGAAAGGTTTTACTTTCGATACCAATTTAATTTACGTAACAAAGGAAAAATTAGATAATAGTTACATTCATGTCAATACTTTCAGGAATATGCTGACCAGTCCTGTTTAGTTAATGTTTCAGCAGTAAGAGGCTTTTAATGCAAGAGACTCTCACCTTTGATTTTGAAACAAGGGTGATTTATTTTGTAGCATGAAAACACTCCTAAAAATATTTTTAAAAGTACAGAATTTATCAAAAGATTCAATAGAAGACTGATTTAGTTTCAACACTCTATGCCTCTGTTCTGAACTGTGACTTGCTTTTTAAACAAAATTAATTTACATCTTAGACTTGGCTCTATATCACTGATGTTAATACTACAGCACCCCAAACATTAGCCAATCTACTGTTTTCCCTTACAAAATTTGCATTTAAATTGCAAAACTTAAAGGCAATTTAATGAAGGTAAAGACTAACAGATAATTGCGACTAGGCTGCAGGAGGGCACGGCGCTGTGAGGGGACACAGCTGGGAGACTGCTCCAAATTGACCAGGGGAATATTCCATACCATATGATGTCATACTCAGTAATAAAAGCTGAGGGAAAGGAGGAGGGAGGACATTCATAACCAACTTCCCAGCAAGTGGCTGGCCATCTGCCTGCAGATTGGCAGTAGTGAATGAATCCCTTATTTTACTTTGCTTGTGTGCACAGCTTTTTTCCACTTATTAAGCTGTTGTTACCTCAGCCCAGGAGTTTTCTTGCTTTTGCCCTTGTGATTCTGCCTCCTACCCTGCTGTGGGAGGAGTGAGCAGTGAGTAGGTGGGTGCTTGGCTGCTGACTGGGATCAACCCACCACGCAGGGGTGTGCATCAGGTACAGACCTGTGCTGACACCTGATTATTTACAGCATTTTCCCGTTGCTTTGAAGGTTTAACAAGATGCAGATGAAAAATAATGCCTGTGTTTGGAAATGAACATTGTTTCCAGTATACAGGAAAGGATAAAGGGAAACATTCAAATGTTTAGACAATGATTCAAGATACAGGCACTCAGCTGGACTATCATTGCACACTTAACATTCTCCATTAAATTGGTACTTTGGCAGGTAAAAGGCTAGATTGTGGGAGCCCTGGGAACAGTTCTGTATTTGCAATATATTTGCAGTGACCTTGTTAAACCTTGCTAAAAGTCAGGTTTAAGAAATGCAGATTTCACCTAAAAGAAAAACGTAAGGGGGAATTGCACAGGGAGTATAGACAAGGTTTCAGAAATAACATTGTCTAATGGCTCTTAGTGGTATAAAAAAATACCTGCTGCAAGAAAACAAGTGTATGGGCATGCCATTATGGCTAATGATTCCATTTAAGCTGAATGCCTAAGCCATGCTGCTCAAGTGGTTACACTCTCTCTTCACATGAGCAATTGCAGCTTCAGAGTGAAGCTGAATTCTTGGCAACAACAAAGTTTGGCTTAGGTGTGTCCCAGTCTAGACAATGCAAGAAGCACCTCAAACACATAATATGGACTTTAGGCCAGGAAGCTGAGAAAGACATAGTCTGTTCATGTTCCCTCAGAGAAAAGTGGTGAGCATTTTTACAGGTGATTTGCTCTGCCAGACTGACAAGGTAGGATACAGCGGAACAGCGTCTGGCCCTTTGTGTGTTAGTAGGTTATTTACGCATCCCTGAAGATGTTGCAGATGCATTTCATCATCTGGGACCACATTTTAAAAGCCCACAGATGTTTTTAGCAGCTGCTTCAAAAATGTAATTCTCTTAGTTTTAACAGCTCAAATGATATAGGGATTTTAGACAGATTTTATAATGCTGTTGCCAACTAGGACTACCATTGCTTTTCCCCTCATTTTTGTTTTGGTAACACAGGTATCCAGAAGTATTTATCCCCTAGTAAAAGTAGTTAAACAGTCAAAGGATTAAATATTTCTTTACTTACAGGAGGCCCATCAGAACCAGGAAGGCCAGGAAGCCCAGGCTTGCCTTGGGGTCCCTAAATGCAGTAACAGACACACATCTTAAAAACAATAGCAAACACATCCAACACATGTGACCCTAAGAGCTAAGGACATGAAATGCAGTCATACCTAAATCCCTTGATATGAATATCAGGGATATGGCAAAAATAAAACTAAAGCCAAAATGACACTTTCATACCACATATAAGTACAAGGCCAGTTCTTTCAATCTCTAGCCTACAAAAATGATCTATAATTTTTAATGAGATGTTCGCCTGAGAACAGCATCAGGACTTACCCTATGAAAATGCACACACTTAACACAAGGTGGGGAAGAGTTCTCCAGTGTACAAGATTAAGTACTATTTAGAATTTCAGGAATAAAAGGATTCCCCAATGAAAGTTATCAACAAGTTCAAGAGACGAAGAGTGCAGGGTAGAGAATCCCAGGGTTCATAGCTGAAAGGCCTGGCATGCCTTTGGGAAAGCCTAGGAAATGCTGATATCATGGAACTTTTTGCTAGAATAATACTTAAGCACACTGACAGTAAAAAGTATTAATTTCTCCAAAAGAATAGAGTAAATAGTGAAGAAAAAAATCAAAGAATGAATTGAGCAGGAATTCAGCAAAAATAAAATTAGTATAAAATTCAATAGTGACATTTTTTAAATGAATAGAAGACCAGTTTCAAGCCACAAGACAACATGCAAACAGATGAGGAAAAAGCCACCAAAGGGCACTACAGTGTGCCAATTACACCGCAGTGTTATGTCATAATATAATCTTTGAAAACAGAACAGAATCAACTTGAATAGGTTAAACTTTGTTATAAAAAAGATAAAGAAAAATAATTTTTGCAGCTTGCTGTGAAATCAAATAACATACAAGTACAAATTCTTTAATATTGTAGATGGGATTCTGAAGGTAATAACAGAAAATTAATCTAAAATAAAGGGAGGAAGTTATGCTTGTGAAAAAGTGTATATGAGAGGAAAGCTATTGGCTATTCATTGGTTATTCATTTACTTGATGATTTCAGGAAGATCTAATATTTAAATTTTGCTTACTATTCCATAAAAGATAGCAAAGCCCTCAAGCTCATAAACAAAGTGGCACAGAACTGACTGTGAAATAACAAAATAGTAACTGTACTAGTAACTGTAGTAGCTGTAACTTACTTTTTCACCAGGAGGCCCAATAGGACCTTGAGGACCAGGAAGCCCCTGTTAGAAAGAAACCAGTGTGAGAAACCAAGGAGAACAATGTACATACATTCACCCTACCAAAGGTCCCTCATTAATCTGTTTAAACACACGGGCAAATATAAGTGGCCTTTTTTTTTTTCACTTACAAGTTAGATCAGGAGTTTTGTGCGAGCCTTTTGCACAAGCCACTATTCTGGCAGTAGGTCTGTAACAAGATCCTATTCAGAACCCTCCTCCAGGTGTGGCCATTCCTGCTGCATTCCAGGAACACTGAATGAGTCATTTTTCTCCTGAATGAAAAATCCCTCTGAAAACTTACTTGAAAACTCTGCTCCCACTGCCCTCGGCACATTTGCAGCATTATTTATAAAATCCTTGAAGCTTTATCGGTTTTGCACATGAAAAGCTAACCTTTTAGTAATTTCCATCCATTAAATATTTGCTGCACATTACATCATATTTCTTGAGAGTTTTTTTTACACTTACTTGTGGGCCTGGAATTCCTTGCTGACCAGGAGGTCCTGGTTCCCCTTGAGGACCCTACCAGGCAAAAAAATAGTAGAGCATTAGGTTTGCATTTCTGCACTACAGATCTTCATTGTCAGGACTAAAAGGAGTACAAACTCATCTTTGTTCCTCCCTCTTTAAAGTCCACCAGCAACTTTCTCTCCAGAATGAATTTTTTTCATGCTAATGAATATCTTGACCTTTTCTTTAATAGAGAATAACAGCCCACACATAGGACCTAAGCACTGGAGTTCATGGTGCTAAAGGAGTCTGAGAGAAAGCATGGTCAGGCCTTTTGGCTGGAAACTAGGAACAGAAGCCTTGTGTTTTCCATATAAAATCATAATGAATCCAAATAGTTGACATAAAAGTTTAATTAAATGGAAGGGATGGCATAGTTGCAGGGATGAGAGAATGTGGAAAGCATTCTTAAGAATCTTTCTAATCCCCAGTTTACGTACTCACCATGTTTCCCTTTGGGCCTGAAGGTCCATCAATACCTGCAATGCCCTACAACAAACAACATAACAAGAGCAATTTTCAGTGGACTTCATTTTTTCCTTCTAGAAACTGCAAATGCTCGACAGCTCATACGTACAGGTTGTCCAGGGGGCCCAGGTGTTCCTCTGGGGCCCAGTAATCCCCGTGGACCCTGCAAGAGAAGAAACCTGGATTGACACCTGCACGATTTTTTCTGAATAGAGATGCCTGTGAGCAGGACTGGCTGAGGAACGGAATAAGGAGTAGGAAGGGTGAAGGGAAGGCAGCATGGTTGTTTAGGAAGGAAGAAAGAAAGGAAGAAATGGAAAAAAACACTGATAACAGATTTTCCTCAAGGGCACTGTATTTCTGAACAGGCTGTCAGTGGAAGGGCAAGCTTTGATTTAGCCTCTTTATGGTCACTTCAGGAAAGGTGGGAGATTGATATTTATATTTCCTGGTGCAGAACAGTGGCACAGCATCTTCCACTAAAATTTGAGCTGTGTCATGGCCTGAAGATCTGACCTGAAGAGTAACATATATATTTGTATTCCTTTCTTTTGAAAACCTGATCGTGTGTCATACTCTATGCTACTATTCTAATACAAAACAGTGTTTATACTTGTGGTAAGGATCCAATAAGTAATTAAAAGCTGCTAGGAATTTTATTACAATAAATACAAGACATTCTGGAAACAAAAATCAGATTTTTTGCTCTTATCCCTAAAACTTTTCACAAAAGACCAATGGCTATTCTCATAAATAAGGTGAACAAGATTTTGGTCTATAACATAATCTTTTGGTTCTATACTTATGTGAATGAGTACTAGTTTTCATTATTGTGTCATTGTTCATGCTCTGCTGCTAAAGTAGGCAGAACTGAGTCTCCAGTCTCCTCATGTATGATGCAGTCACAAATCACTGACGCTAACTGTAGCGATGTCTTTGTGCTTTGTGAGTAGGCAGTACCAGACCAGAAATTTAGGGTAAAACTCCCCTTTCTGAGGCTTGATTTCTTGCCTGCAATGCAGAACTCTGTTCTGCAGTGACAGCACCTGCAGAATTCCAACTGACAGGAGTGGAAATTCTGTACGTGAAACAAGTGTAAAATACACAATGAAGCACGGTAGTGTGAAAAAAGAGGAGAGCCCAGGTCTTACTCTCTCATAAGTAGATATTCAGGTAACACTTTAAAAGCAACAGGGGCTTGGCTGTATTCTGATGTATCAAGGATGGCAGTGACTGATTTTACACAATTGGGTGAGAAATAGCATTTGTGATTCTGGAAGTTGCATATGCTTAGCTGGATATATCCTTAATTCTAATCCTGTAAGTGGTGTTTGAACCCTAACAAAACAGTTCATTTGTTTGTTTTTCAGCCAGTATTCTCTATACACAAACACATGAAATAATTTTTATACCTGCAATTCAGAACAGTTCAATAGAACAGAAAAATGTCTGAATGTGACTTTTGTTTGTAACAGAAATAGAAGAATAAGAAAGAATTGCTTACAGCTTCACCTGGAAGACCTCTTGGTCCAACTTCCCCATCTTCTCCCTGTTTTTGTGCAAAAGGAAAACAAGTTTTAGAAAAAACCTAACATTTATCATGACCTTATTCCCATTTTATGAAGGTTCACTCTAGATTTTCCAGTGTGAACAGCAACTTACTCTTGATCCATCTTCACCAGGTAAGCCAGGGGGTCCCTGTGGGCCACGGTCTCCCTGAAGGATAAGGAAAGTCATTAAAATAACTGCTGGAAACTTTCTGCTGCTGGAAACAATAATGGATGGGAAGGGAATTGAAAACAAATATATTAGCTGAATGTGTCAAAACATGTCTTGACACAGTGATACAAATCTGTAAGTTATAGTATTCAGTAAAATCTTTCATTACCTTAGTATAAGAACAGATGAGCATTTTTGAAACAATAAATGTGTTTGTACTATTTCACTCTGTAACAAGAGTAGGACTTGGGGATGCTTGTGCGTCCCTTCTAATTCAGAATATGTGTGATTCTCTGATTCTGCGATTTTTGGCCCCAGAACATAAACAAGCTACATCTACAAAAGGTAGTGTTAGCCACATTTTCCTTTGTCTCATCAGCATCTTCCAATGTATTACTGCAGTAAAATAAGATGTGTACGTGGGGCAGAAGTTAAGAAACCAGTTGCAGGGCCCAGGAATATGCAGAGATTTACTAAGCACCTTTCAGAACCACGCACCCTGGCACCAGCTACTGAGAGCCTTGGGACTGGTTTGTCTGAGGCTTTGGAAGGCAGCCAGACTTCCACACTTCCCCTCAGAGGCTGGGGCTTTTCAAGTCTATATATGCAGAACCTCAGTAGATTCTGGACCATACTTTTAGGATTTATTTTTCTTTCCCAGCTCCTAAAGAGAACTAGTGTGCTACAGAGCTCAAACACCACTGACTGACCTCCTTCTGGGCAGCAGGCTTTGAGACTGTGACTTCCTTCTGGCATTGGACAACACCCAAGTATTCATGCTGTTTGCCTTAATTTTATCAGTGTCTCCAAGGAGCCTGACCACTGCTGGGGATTCTGGTGGAGTTATATGGAGTCACTGTTCAGTGGCTCTGTTCTTTACACTTCCAAGCTTTCCTAGGGAATTTTAGGTAACCTTCATATACCCAGAGCACATCCCCCAATACTAGCGATGTTAGGATGCCCTTCTGTCCTCCCCCAGCATGGAAGAAACTGACATTTTATGAACTGCTCTCTAATACCTTCAAGATGAATTCATACAGCAATTCATGTATTTTGCTAGGTTCTGCAACTACTCTACATTAACTGCAGGTAGAGAATATGTGTTTCTACATGTTAGACAACACTTCCGAAAGATGACATGAGAGGCATGGTCTTTCCTCTGGCTTCCAATTAATATCCAGGTGAAGACTGACTCAGGCTTTCAAATACTGAAGATGTTCACCCCTTTAAGGGCTACCTTTCTCTTCTTGCAGTCACATGGTACTTAGATACAGATCTGGAGTGTGCATTCAGTGTCCTGGTATTGTCATTCAGTAAGAACAAGACTTCCTATCATTATCAGAATTCTCAATTTTTCAGCTCTATTTCTTGCCTTCAAGCGTTCTCTTAAAGCCTTAATTTCTTTTTCCTTGGAACTATTTTAAAAGTACAAAGTGTCTTGCTTCTATACTGAAGAAGAGTTGTGCATTTAGTAAATCTAAATAAGAAAAGTTCAAAGTCACAGATAATGAGGTTAAAAGAAATATGACATCATATGATGTGATCTGCTCTACACTGGAAGTCCATGAATCTCATTCAGTAACTCCTGTCTGAAAACTTGTGTTTGACAGAGACATAACCTAAGAGAGACATTCATTTTGCAACTCGTATGTCCAAAATCAGGCCTGAAACTTCTGCTCTAAAGTTATGGGTTTTCAATGTTGATTCTTTTACAGCTGAAATATAACTTCAACAGAAGTATTTCACTTTTCTTGCTGTGTTTATTTTTGCAAGCCAGAGAGAACCGAACATTTGCATTATATGTTGTCACTGTCTAAGACTGCAAGAGCTGTAACCATCTTATCTGGCTTTGAACTGAGCTGCTTTCACAAAGACAATAGTGCATACTTTTACATAAGATTTCCATAGAAACACAAGAATCTAATGATTTTTAAACAGTAGGATGAAAGAATATGGAAATAACTCATCATTTTCATGACTATTTTAAAAATTTAACCCCAAACTTATTTTTCTATTTTTTGAGGTAGGGGGAGGAAGTGTGTGCCAAATTTTTAATTTTGGGATGGAAATATGGAAAAAATTGAATATTTGAAAAAAAATTCTTTATGACTTGGAAGGTAGCACAGACAATTCCAGGCTGGAAAGCAGACACACAGTGTCTGACTAAGGCCAAATTTCTGCTCAGCCCTCCGAGTGCAGGTGGCAAGTGCTTAATGCCGAGCCCCCTCTGCTGTTGGCCTGCTGAGCACGCTGGGCTTCCATTATGGGATGCACTGATTGCTTTACACTCTTTACCTAAACAGGGATGATGAAAGAGGAGTAAAAAAATTCTTGATGAGAGGAGAAGTTCTTTACCTATTGCAAACAGAACGCAAAGGAGTATCCTTAGATGCAATTAAAAAGAACTACATTAGGGTCTGGTAGCAAACACAGCCAAGCTTTTCTAGGAAGTACAACTGTGCTTACCTACTGAAGGGTGAGGGTTAGGTGATAATTCCTTGGTCACTGAGCTTTAGCACATTTGGAAATGGTTTTGCTGACATTCCCATTCACTGTTTCTTTCATGGTGCACTGCACTTACCAGGACAACAGTAAAGAGGGACACTCAGCTGGGTGCTAGCACCTACATTAGGGGTATAATCTGAAGCAGAAATCCCTGGCTGTGATTATTTCTGCACTTTGTAGGGAAAGATGAAGTCTCATTCCATAAATTTGTATGACAAAAGGAACAAGTGCTTTAGTTGTTTTAAATATAACGAAATTTTTCCTAATTTATCTGACTCGATTGTGGCCTTTCTTTAAGCTGCAGTTGTTGGAATAAGCCCCACTAAACAATTCAGTTTATAACTGAAATATTCATATCCATTTTTTGAGCAAGCTTCTAAGCAAGTGAAAATTTGGCATGCTCCTGATACAGAAACTTCACGCTAACTTCCTTTCCCTATTACTCTTTTCTTTAGAGCAATGACTTAAAGTCCAACAGGCAAATTCCTGAACTAAGAAAAATTAGAGCAAAACCTAGTTGAAGATGTGATCTAAATTCTGCAAATATATTTAAATTATAAATTTCTATATTTTTTGTCTATTGATTGATATTACTCAAAAGTTTCACAAGGAATACACTGCCTGATAGTAGAGCTACTATTTGTGGAGTGAAAAGCTGACATTCTGTTTTAACTTTCCCCTCAGTCCTTAGTGCTGTTCTTAATGAATAATGAATTATTTCTGGGACTCCATTAGTTTGGTGTTGTATAAATGCACATATTTTTCTTCTTACCCGGTTACCTTTGTCACCAGGGAGGCCAGGAAGACCATCAAATCCTCTGTCACCCTAGGAAAGAAATCACTTTAGTAAATGATGAATCAGCTTTAGTAAATGACTGTTAAATTGTCTGAATAAATAGTGCCTTCCCCCTTAAAGTTAATTTCTACCCTAGGGTTGTATGTACACTTTTGTTACTGAATGAAACACATGGGGCTGAGCATACGGATCAAATTCACAAAATTTGCTTCTACAAATTATAGCAATAGAAGATGCCACAGCTTTTCACTACGCTGTAGTTAATGCTATTTATAAAAAGAATTTTCACATTGAAATGAAAAGCTTGATTCTAGGTTCACTTTGCAGTTGCAAAACTGACTTTACTATTTCTGATACTCTGTAACTAGAAACTAACTGAGAGAGAGAGAACTCATGTCCCAAGAATCAAGTTTCTTCGAAGTCAGGCTACTAGGAATTACCATTAATTACCATATTTTAAATGGATGATTCATTCTCAGCTCTTGCATCTGACCCAGCTGTCTGAAACCTCAGTATTTTCACTTTTGAGAAGAATTCTGGGTTAGCCTGGATGAAACTGTGGTACCTACATAAAATCTCTCCAGCCAAATCCAAGACTGAACGCAAGCCTCAGGTCTCATTATTATTTACCTTTGCACCAGGTTCTCCTGGCATTCCTCTGGCACCATCAGCTCCAGGACGTCCCTGCAAAAACCCATTGAAAATGCAATGGAATCAATTAAAATTTAAATACATTTAAATAAAAACTCTTTACCCAGAGCAGAACTGATCTATATGCCACCTACCCTTTTGCCAGCTTTTCCACTTGGACCAGGGGCACCTTGGACACCACGAGGACCCTGAGTTTAAAGAGGGTAACACTTAGAATTCCATGAATGTCAGAAAAAAGCTAGTAAAAATCCTCACCTCAAGAACAAAGTAAGATTGTTTTGCTACGCAAAGCCGTGTGTTTTTCCCTAGGAGATGGATTCTGTTTTCCAGATTCCTAATAGTTTTAAAAGTACATGGGCATCCAAACTGGCCTTAGCACTACAAATTTTAATGCCAATTTTCATGAGATGGCACCATACATGCCATAAGTCAACCTTTTAACATGTAAGTTTCTCACATTCTTTTCATGGCTTTAAAGATCTCAGTCCTGTAGTTTGAAAAACCTTCTTCCTCTCACGCCAAAATTATTTTATTCCCATTATAATTATTTAGTGAAAACTAAAGAGTGCTTATTTCAGATATATACACAAACATGAGTTGTGCTAGTAAAGAGCTCATATGCTGTCTTAGCTTTACACAACATGGGTTTAACTAGAGAGAGACCAAATTACTCCAGATTGAAAAAACATTTCACTTTCCAAACACATGGAACTTTCACTGATGACTCTATGGGTGTAACTGTGGAAATTTTCTCACCTCCCACCCAAATGCATTTTCAGGTGAAAAAAAAGTAATGGTAAGGACAAGCCATCCAAACATATTGTGTAGGAAAAAAAAATAAAAAAGGAAGAAAGGAAAGTGAAAGACTGTACAACTGTTCAGAATGCTTTTTTCTTTTCTTTTTTTATTGTTTTATTTTTCTACTGCAAGTATCCATGTGCAGTTTTAAGATAGGCACTTAGCAATGTATCAAATCAATGATACTACCTGAGGTCTGGCAAAATCATTATTCTGGATACTTATTTCATGATTTCTTTCACAATCTCCTTATTGCTTTTGGGTTTAAACTGAAATATTTCCATGTGTTTCAGTACTCTTTGACATGACTGGGGAGAAGTTTATATAATAGTAGGCTGAGAAGCAAAACACACACTGATTCCTAAAAGATTTATTCCTGCTCTGTCACATCTTTCTTGAAAATAGCCTGTTTAATTACCAAGCAAACTCAACCTCCCTCACCTTATGAGATCTGATAAGTTCAGAGCCCAAGGTCATCCACTTGCAGACTAACATATCATTATTGAACAGAGAAAAGAGCCTGAAGTGACAATATTAAAACAGGTTTTCAACTGATGACACTCTACATGAGATAATGGTTTTTTGTTATACAAAGATTGTTACTTTCATATTTCAGAATGATTAATCAAGCTATTGATTTTAACTACCATTTTAATATTGATCAAAGTATTGAAATTGTAAGATAGTATAATAAAGGATATTTTTGTTCAATTGCATGCAGAAATCATATAATTGATTGATTTCTTCTAATTGATATGAATAAATTTTCTTAAAGATAAAACATGCTCAAACATAACAGGGAATATTAATGTACCTGGGGACCTGGTTCACCACTTTCACCTTTAGCACCTGCTGCTCCAGGTCCACCCTTGATGAAAAAAAGAACAACACATATTGTTTAAGTATACAAAAGCCTCTTTAAATTAGTAAGTTACTTTCTATTTCCATGCATGAATTAAAGGGAGAAATAACAAATAATCCTCTATTCATGAGGAGGTGTGAACTCACCATTCGTATCTACAGATTTATCTACCTTGATTTATCATTGTCTAAACACTGGACAGAAATACTTCTCCTACCAAAGAAAACTCCCATGGCTTTGAATGTAAAATGTAACTGTTTGTTCTGTATTAGCATTTGAGAGCTAAGTATGAGCACAGGAAGAACATAAGTAGTAAAACCAGAAGTGCATCCATTGTGGGGAATAAGAGCTGAAAGCCACCTCTTTTTACCTTTATTTCTGTACAGCACAGAAAATAACAGTCTCAGAGTTCAATCCAAAGATCACTGTAGTCAATGAAAAATACCCTGTCTGATCTTGTAATGTATTTCAGTGATGTTTTAATCAAGTCTTTTGTGCACTTGGCCCTGAAGAAGTGGAAAATCTATATAACTACATCTCTTTATTATTATGAGATTAAGATATAGATTTTAAGAGTAAATTTTAATCATACACCAGCCAAACCCAGATATTCATTCATACTGCACATGAAATCAGAGGCAGAAGTAGGGAAAGTAAATTAGAGGTCTCAGAAAAACAGACAAAATAAAACAAAAAAATCCTGGCATGCACACACAGAACACAGTCTCAGGGAAAGAAGATACAGGAGTTTGTTACTCTGTGTGAAAGAATATTTGCATTTTCGACCTTTGAAATGGGTTGTGATCCAAAGTATGTATTTATTATGAAATAAATGTTGCAGACCTTTGAAAACTAATCCTGCTACATTTACATTGAAAGGAATAAGTAATCTACTGGCTTGGCTTAGTGCTGCTGAGTCTCACATCCTGGAGTAGAAAGATGCCCTCTGACCTTGCAGGTATTAATTCAAGTCCTAAGCAAACTGAAAATCCGATCCCAAACTGGTACTGGCAGAGGAGAGAAGATTGGTTTTGGTAGGTGGTGACTCTCTCTTGGTAGATGGTGACTCTTTCATTTATTTTTTATGCTATGTTAACTAAGCATGTGAACACTAGATTCAGCTAATGCTAGACTGGGGGTTTGATGCTATTTTTAAGATTTTTAGTAACTAATACATTACTAATGTATCTTGGTGGCTACTAATTAATTTAACAAAGTAAAATTCACATAAAGAGTAAAAGCTCCAACTTTTTCATTCTTAAAAGAAGCTGGGTAGAAAAACAATTTACAGACCAAAAACCTGCTTTTGGAACTGTAGGCAAAAAGTGTTTCTAGATCAAAGAGTTGGATTTCTAGAGCCTCCTGGTGGTTTAGAAGAAAAACAACTTTTCATATTATTAATTTGTTGAACTTTGCATACAGGAATTCATGAAGGCTTTTAAAACACAAAAGGATGAGTATGAAGGCAGGTTCTACCTCTGCTAAAGGTATCCAACCTACTGTTGGTGTCATATCAGCCTTTGCAAAGTCCTCCTTGCTTACAGCAGTTCCAGAGTTTTGTCTGTACAGACTGAATGTTATCCTTCAGGTCTCCTGAATTAAATAAATTGCTGGAAATAGTGTATGAGTTTGTTATATAGACCAAATATATTTGGCTCTTTTTAAGTATTGCATACCTAATTGTGATGAATCAGGAGTCTGTGAGCCAGATTCTCTGCTTGGTAGCTACTATTTACTTTGGAAGAATTACTCCAGAAAAGCAAGATCTGCTCTTTTACAGATCTGCTTAAAAATACGAGTGCACACACTCCGTACAAACAGTCAGATATTTTAACATCCACAGGGCCATTTCCAGAACATTTGGTGTTAGCAGTTGAGTGAAATTCAGGACTGAAATAAAAGGTGTAATTCTTCTACAAATCTGTGGCTCTTAATTGTTTATAAGAATGCCTCTTACAAACTTTTCAGGTTTAGCTTAAATAATGAGCAAAGGTGATTCTGCAAACTCTTGTTTTAGTGTCTCTCTCTGTAGAGTTTCATATTTACTACAACAAATTGTATTAGTAGTATTACAGAGATGATTGACTGTAAAGGCATATTTATGTAAAACTATTCACTAGTTTCGTAAGTCCAGCAGTGTGTTCTGTCTGAACACCACAAAACCAACAATAAAAATTAATTTAATATTTAGGTTGCATTGCAGACCTCAAATAAGAGTACAAACTATAGCTTTAATTATATAATATTAATTTCAAATAAGTACAAAATAAGTACAAATACAGAGGGGTAGGCAGGGCCAGAACGAGATCCATGGGCTACACCACCATGTTCTTAAACCTGAGCCCCTGTGTCTACTTACCACAGGACCTGGTCTTCCCGTGAGTCCCATAGGACCAGGTGGACCTCTCATAGCAATCTGAGAAGATGAATAAACAGAACAGCAGGTGTCAAGAAAAAGCTGCCAGCCAGCATACGTATTCTATACTAACAGAGTTTTAGAATGCTTTAGCAAATACCCCCAGCTTTGACTTCACATCCTGCAGGACACAAAACAAATTAGGTTTTGTTGGCTCCTTGTGCTCACCCTAGCTTGCTGAAGAATAGCTTGTGCTTGAGCTTCCTGAGCTGAGATTGTTGGGCCCTTCTCACCATCCCCACCAAAGCGGAACTGCAAGTAACAAAACAAGAAAAGGATTTAGAATTCATCAAATCTAAATCATACTTCTTACTTGCTGCAACAGTGTAAACTGCTTCAAAGTCACAAGGGCACAGCCTTTAGTTCATTCTACTAACTTCAGAAGATGGCTGCATGGAGACCACTGCATCCAACGTGAGTATGAAGTCATTGGTGATTTTAACTGAAGTCTAAACTTAATCCCTTATGAACAAATATTTTCCTGGTTTTTTTTAGGATATTGGTTTCCATTTGTTTATTAGCTTGTTTACTTAAAAAGAGGCCAAAATAGACTTTACTTGCCTGCAAAACATCAATAAAAATATGTATCAAAATTAATTAATTCTCTGTACACTGGTAGCTACTCACATTAAAAAGTAATTAAATTTAAGGCAGACACAAATTTGAAAAATGTTTGGTATCTAAAATAAAACACTTTTGTGTAATTTCAAACCATTTCAAAATAAATTACAGAATGAAAATTTAAGTGCTCTTTCCTGTGCTCCTGCACTGCTATTGCTTGTCACCCTGTTTTCTGTTCTCCTAAAGTTTTTTTTTTCTAAAGTTGTTTTAGCCTTCTGTGTTTGCATTTTTGTAATGGAGTTTCTCATGCACTTTTCATGTAAATAATGATTGTTTTGCATTCCTTTCTGTAGGAGGAGAAAATTGATGGACTGTTAAGTTGACCAGCGTGGTTGGAGAGAACAATTTTTTCCTCCAATGTATGGTCACTGTTGGAATTCTATAAATGTTGAGATCTGTAAATAAGCTGCCCTTTTTTTGCCTCAGACATCTCAGTGTGTGAGTGTCGTTCTTTTCGTGTCATCAAAACAATTGCTAATGAAACTGCTGGCAGAAGCTTTGCAACGTTGCAGAAATGCTAGGCTGCAACAAGAAGCACAGCTTTCCAGAGGTATGGCATAGGCACGTTGGGTATCAGGGCCATGGATCTTGCACTGTCCACAACAGTTTGTCCAGTTTGCCTGTGCCCAGAGTGGACACAGATCTTTTTCGTCCATACACACACATAGGAATAATTAATTCCAAGCACACAGTGCTTTTCGTACCCCAGCACAAGATACTTCAACAGCTTTGGGCTTGTTCCTCCACCTGCTAAAACAGATGGTGTTTTGCTTTGACTCCAGTGGGAGCAGAGCTGGCTATGTGCATATATTTCTATTCAAAGGATGCACTGACTCTTCAAAGAGGACACTGAAGTCTGATTTGAAGCATGGAATACTTAAAAATCTCCATGTCAATGAGACTTGAAAGCACACACGCCTGTTGGGAGTACAGGCCCTCTGTAAAACAGCAAACTCCTTGTTTCGGAGATATAGTAGCAAAATATAGTTACTGTTAAAAATATAAGGTGGTTTTCACTCCTGTAGGTTCCAATCTGTCAGCCATGCAGGAGCTTAAACATATGTTTTTTTGAGGAAAAAAAAAGGCACCATATATATGAATTCCAAATGCTTACACCATAAAAGAAATTCTATATCATTCTCTCATTCCACAGACAAAATTAGATGGAAAAAGAAAATACCTATACATTTCTTCAAAGACACTTCCAGATTTTGTAAGGCTGCTTACCCTATAATCATAACTTACCGGCAACATTAACATGGTACCTGGGGGACCTGCTAAACCATCAGCACCAGGAAGACCAGGGCGACCAGGTGGACCCTAACAGAACAAAGACATGAGAGAAAAAATGTGAGAACAGAAAGATTATAATGTAAGAGAAACCTTTTGAGTCACATAAACTTACACTCATAGAATGGCTTCAAAAAGACCTTAAAGATCTAGTTTCAACCTCCGTGCCATAGGCAGGGACAGCTTTAACTAGACCAGGGAGCTCAAAGGCCCATCCAACCCTGCCTTGAACACTTCCAGGGATGGTGCAGGCATCTGGGCAACCTGTTACAGGGCCTCACCACTGTCAGCATAAGGGATTTCTTCCCAACAGCTAATCTAAACCTGCTCTCTTTTCCATTTAAAAACCTTCCCTTTTGTCCTATCACTTAGGCCCTTGCAAAAGGCCTCTCTCCACCTCTCTTGCAGCCTTCCCCCACAGCTCAGCCTGTCTTCATAGAAGAGGCACACAAGAGTGGCAGAGGGGCAGAACCACCCCACTTGACTTAACTGCTCACGCTTCTTTCATGCAGCCAGGATACGGTTGGCTGCAAGTGTATGTTACTGGGTCATGTCAAGCTTCTTGTCCACCAACACCCCCAAGTCCTTCTCTGCAGGGCTGCTCTCAATCCATTCTCCTCCCAGCCTAATTGCTTCAATTATATATTTGTGTCGTGTCTGGTCCATGACAGGCACATGACGTGCTTAGTCAAGAATTTCCTTATGATGAATTCAGTAAGCAGCCAGTTACAAAACTAAGTACTACCGGTAGTTCCATTACTAGGTGTTAAAATTACCATTTTGCAAGTTCATATTCTGGAATATTTAATTAATTTACAGGATAGAAATATGAAAGAAGTATGGATGCTGACTTACTAGCAAAGTAAGACATTGTTGGGATTTTAATTTTATCTCATTAAACAGTGATAGCATCTTCTCAACATCTTGTATATATAAATACAGTATGAACATGGTGAATTCACCAGTAAACTGTCACTCATAAAACACAGGAAAGTCTTTTAGTAGCTTATTTTCCGCAAATAAATATTTAGGCTGTTTTAAAATTGTTTTCATGGTGGCAGTAAGAAAAGGCTTACAAGAACATGAAAACTAAAATAATAGCTTAAATTTTAGCTAGTTTCGTGACTGGATAGGTTTCTCAAGCCATATATTATTTAATATGGCAAATAAATTCTTCCAAGATCATCTAAATATTATCCATCACTTTCAATATTCTCATGTGTTTTGATGCTGAAAGCTTTTTTTTCCTCTATATTTGCACATATTGTAGCTGAGGTCATAAGGATTTTTTTAGATTCATTCAAATCCATATGAAATGTTTGTATCTGTTACTTCAGTATATTTCAAAACACATCAAAACTGAAAAAGACAAACATATCAGAACTTAAAATTCTTCCTGTATTTAGAGCACATATTTCTACTAGTAAGAAAATGTTTGTCCAGATTCTCAGTTGATTTGTTTAGCTGAATGAATCAGCCTCAATTAAACTGAAGTTTCTAACCTCTGGATCTATTTTGGATCAGGATCTAACTCACCCTTGTAGCAATTAGTGCAAGATATCCCATGAATGCATGGGATAATCTGTTTATTGACTTACCCTTTCACCAGGGTCACCTGGAGGACCAACGGGACCTTGTAGACCTGGGGGACCTGTAAGACCCTAAAGAAAATGAATGACATAATTATGCTGAATGCTTGTAGAACTATTGAACTACTCTTTCTCTGAAAAAGAGAAAGAGATATATTTGAACAATTCTTTCTCTGGAAAGTTATGATGATCAGATATTTGGATAAAATAATTTATAAGACAGCATATTTCTTTTTCTTACAAAGATTTATAATCAACATTCAAAACTTAGATTTTCTTGTGCCCTCAGCTTGTAGCCTGCTGTCACTGCAAATGTGAGATGACCCTTTTCTATACCCTTCTAAAAGTGCTAAGTCTGAAATACATTTGGGAACTATAATAAGACCAATATTGTGTTAAGTTGTGAATAGAAAAGCACAGTGGATAAATCAAATGCAATAATGGAAATTGTGATTAATCTACTTACAGCAGGTCCTCTTGGTCCTGGTGGTCCTTCAATGAGCATGCCCTAGAGGTGGATGAAACACAACATTACATTTATTAGCTTGTAGAAAAACAAAAAAAATCTTTTCATCTGAACTACTAAAGTCCACATTTCTTAGCGTTTTGATAAACTTTTCCAGGAATCTTCTCTCTACAGTTACTAGAATGAGAATCTGTATCGTTGTGTGACATTAAAAGTGAGGAAGACTTCCTTGCCCTTGGTGAAACCTGTAGTGATGGTGTTAGCCGTGCCTAAGCTGAAAGTTATCTGGGTAGAGCTGTCTGAGGTGTAGTTACCAGACAGCCTGAAGATCAGATCAATGATCTATTCTCCTCTGCATAAAATTCTTTTATAAGGAACATGTATTTAGTCCTTCATGTAACTGAAGGAGTTCATGGAACAGGTCACTGTCGGTAATCACTTTATACCATCCACATTACAGGAACTGGTTCAGAGATCATGTGGATGCTGTCATCCTATCACGAACAACAAGGTTTGATAATGATGCATTAACAGTGAATATATGTCATACAGTGCTACTGAAAAACTCCCTGACGTCTGTACTTACAGGTTCAATCACGGCTGGTTCTCCCTTTTGGCCTTTTTCTCCATAAGCCCCATGTCCTGTCACCTGGCCAGTAAAAACAACCCCAAAAACGAAAATAAGTAGAAGGTCTAAGGACTTGGTACAATAAAGAATTGCAGAAAACTGTAATTTAAAGCTAAAGCTGGAATTGGTCTGTACTGTAAAAAATACATCACTGGTACAAACCATATAAATCAAAAATACTTAATGCATGAGAAATGGAAAATGCAAAAACTGTATGCATGCTTTCTCCATTACTAGATATTGTCAATTTTTACTTTTTCAATAAGATGTGCACCCCATGAGTGTTTATACCATGCTTTACATTAGAACTTTAAAATTAGAATCTAAAACTTCTATGTGCAAGTCACAACATTGTTTCTTTTCTTATTTGATTAGAAATATTCCTGGCAATTGACAATAATCCTTCATGGCTTTATGACTTAAGCAGCCTAAAATAAGATGAAAGAAAGATCCCTTGGTCCAAGATGGACAGTACCTTTCAAGCTCCTAATTGCATTCATTAGACATCCACAACATGTAAAGTAACCTGAGAAGAGTCTGTGATTCATGGCACAAATGAGAAAGGAGGTAAGTGGCACTGTGGACACTAAAGAATATTTCATGGATAACCGATGATGCCTCGTCACTATCTGAATTAGCATCAACTGCCAAATTCTTTGAGGACCAGCTCTGTGGGAAGTTTTGGGCTCAGGATTAAGGTAACAGAAGTACCTAAAACAATATGTCGATAACATACTAATGGAAAAAACAGATTCAAGTTTCGAACAAAAAAAGTACCTGAATTTTTTTTAAACCAAGTATTTTTTCTTCAGAAGTATCTCTCTTGATCGCTAACATATCCACTAGAAATTAAGTTCTGACCAGTTTAAAATTTAAAATGCTTTTATTTTTAAATTTCAGTAGAGTAATTCAACATTTACTCTAAAATTGCTGGGGATTAGTAAGAATAGTAAGGATAATGTTACAGTCTTTCTATATTAAATATTTTGGAATGGAAAACCAGATTTACAGACTGGACATTTTGCACTGATTTATAAAGGCACAGATCTCACTAGTAATGACGTTTATAAACCCATTGGTAGTTCATAAAAATCAAGTAGCAAGAGGTATAGACAATCATGTTTTATTAGATTAACATAAATTACTTGTAGAAAGATGACATCAGGGTCTCCATCTTTGGAAATATTTCCCCTTTTTGAAAGTTCCCAGATACTGAGTACTTTCCATCTTGCCTTTTTTATCATAGGTAGAACTTCAGTTATTCTAAGTACGTCCATATGTCAAAGGAAAATTACATATCTCTGGTTCAGCACATGAGAACTGAAATAAAGCTTGCACAGACCAGAGCCTGTGTTCTAATTCAAGATTCCTGACTCCTTCAGCTTTGTATCAAGGCATTTTAAGTTGAAATTTACACCAGGGGATAGAGTCTACACCGCCATTTGCTTAACGCAGGCACAAATGGTGCCTTATGGGCTCTTTGCTCCACAGATAATCTGACCTTTTCTGTGTCATTCTGCCACAGTGTCCCCATCTGGGCTAGAAGGAAAAGAGTACACTTGTATCACATTGCACAGATAAGGATCATTAAAAAATACAATGATCCCAACAGGGTTTAGAAAGGAGCGGTAAATGCAATACAGAAGGATGGGTTTCAAGGTTGGCAGAGAAAAGCATCCTCACAGCATTTGCTGTTATTTCTTGGATCCTTTGTAAACTGAAGTTTTGTCTTTGTGAGGAGAAAATAAAGATAAGACTGAGCAAACAGTGCAGAGAAAATTCTCCTTTTCTACTATATTGAGGGTCTTCCAAACTAAAACATCCAAATGGGATTTTTTTTCCTCCAGTCTTAGCCATTTTAGTTTTCTTTGCAGCTTCCACAGCTGGTAAACTGGTAAACAAGGACCTTGGCACATCTAAAGGAAAGTAAAAGCCTTGCTGCTTAGCCTATGATTAAGTCAGAGGGAAAGAGAGCTATAAAACTCAGAGTGAAGAGTATGATTCACAGGATCCACCATGTCATCCTATCTTTCTTTATATATACTGAGCTGTTAAATCACTTCTGCAGGACCATAAACCTGTCACCATTGACTAAGCTTATTTTCATGAAAGGGTTCAGGCCTTAACCTTCCCACTCACGAATTTTCATCTTGGAAAGCTGCAAAAGCCATAGGATTCTAGACACCTATATGCATTTTGATTTCTTAAGGTAATCATATTAAAATATTAATTACAACACCTGTATCTGCATTAGAACTTATGATTTTTTCCAGCTTTAGCTCTAGTTTAGAAAGATTTTTAAAACTTCATTTTATAATCTCTTATTTGAATTCCACCTCCTCTTTCCTTTCCCTCCCATCTTCCATCCTCCCTTACTCCCTTCAGCAAATGAGACAAAAACCTTACATGATAAAAAGTTCAAGATTACTAAAACAAGAGGATGGCCTTGACCCAAAGGCTATCAGAAATTAGAGTATATCTAATACATACAAGAAGCTCTGGATCAGGGCCCGTGCAGTTCTGAGACTGTGCAATTACAAAAGAATTGCTAAATTAGATTAATTTGCATTATGCCTCCAGTCAACTTACGCTTGTTTCTGTGATATCGGTCTCTGCAGGAACACCTGGACCAAACTCCTCATTAGTGGAATCAGTTGGTTTTTCTTCATATTCTTTATATTCATAAAAATCATATTCTCCTAAATCTCCATCTACCAGCAGATCAGATTCACTGAGGTCTACTCCTCTGCTTCCATATTCAGTTGCCTCAGTTTTTTTATCATAATCCTCTCCAGTTATGTATTCTTCAGCAAATACTTCTTCAACAGGATTTTGCTATTCATATCAGTAGCAAAGATTTGGGAATAGGAGGAATATGTGGGTTATTGTTAGTAAAGCAATGTAAGCATACGATCATCCACCATGATGACTTGTCAAAAGAAGAAAGAACAGTAGAACTACAGCATATTGTCTTTTAATTAGAGTCTGAAGGAATGGAAGCTCAGCCTTTCAGAGTAATTAAAAGATCTTTGTATAAGTAGTACAAAGAAGTAATGTTTTCATACGCTTTGGTTTTTATTTCCAAAACCACTGAATTCAATATATCCAGTATTATGTGTACTGCTCGCGTAATGTTACTTTAGTGCCAAATATAGCTGAATTCCGCTGCTTGGTTTCACTCTTACAAGTATTCATGAATGAACATATGCAATGAGCAGTGAATAAGTTCAGATCTTTTTACAATAGCAATGTGGAGGAGGTGCAAGCATCACTTTAGTTAAGCCCAGACTTTTTCACTATTTTCTGTCTATAAATACCAATGCTGAGCTAAACTTCTTTTCTCTTGTTAATGATTTTGAAGTTTATTTACCAGTCATGACTCGTCATGAGAGTCATGACATAAAAGTCATGACTCGTGTGTGTCATGGTAATTTACGTATTTTTTGTCTGAGTCAAAGTTCCACCAGTACAAATCAGATTAATTTTAAGATTTCTGAAATCTAAGCTTTCATCTTAAAGTATGTAAGCTGTCAAACCAAGCAAGCAACATAAAAGCACTAAAGCAGTTTAAAAGAATGTTATAGATGAGATGTACAAAACCAGTTGTGAAATAAAGGAGGATTACTTTATTTTATTCTATTATAGACATCTTTTGATAATTTTGCATACAGGATAATTTTGAAAGAAATTGAAGTTCAGAGATTGCCAATATAAAATGATCAGACAATATGAAGTAGTATGATCTTGAAAATATTCAGAAGCTAATCAACATCAGTGTAATTAAAAAATCTTGATCTAATAATGACATTGAAATACATTGCAATTAAAATAGAAGGCAAGATTCTGATTTAACGCTTGCCTAATTCCATTAGTTACAGGAGTATGACTTCTACCTTACAGCTGGAATAAACACAGAACAGAACCAATTCTAAGCCAGATTTTACCTTTATTAAGAAATGCTCTCACCAAGGAGAGCATTTAGCACTTTGAATCTACCTCATAGCTCTACTATTGTACAATCAGCTTATAATTGCCCAGGAAACAATGATTTAGGTACATCTGTTGATCAACTCGTGAGAAGCAAACACAAAAATGCTTTACAGCAAAATGAGTAAAACATACCTTAGTTCACCTTCACCTTACATGATACATAGGAGGAAAACCGTAGAAAAAATGGGAACTCTTTTTCTCTTTTCAAATATTCAGGGGAAAGGGAAGAAGGAAAGTTTTGTACATCTTTTAAGCAACAATCTTAATTTTGAAAGGAAAAGGTTAAGAAACAATGTTTCTTAAAATCCGCCATCATTTTTGTAACACTAGTGCTAATTAATATGCAAACATATTAATCAACACTGGCTTAGGTGCAGCAATTTTAACAAAATAATTATTAGACCTGTTATTACGGCTTTATAGAAATGTATTTTCCAACATAAGTCAAAATAATAATTTTATCTTTTTGACAGTTCAAATTATAATGTCTCTTTTGAATAGAACAAGCGAAAATCAAATAATTTGGTTTTGTTCGCTGAAGAACTATGAAAAGGAAACTATGGCTTCTGACTCAACTTCCATATGCTGCTATGCTTCTTTGTCTTGTGTTAGGCTTTTTCTATGCTGCAACTTAAAAATTACAGGAAAAATTAGAGACTCCTCTTCCTATTAGATCAGGAGGACTATGTCTAATATCTAACCTAGTTTATGCTGGCCATAGCTCCATTCACATCCACACTGAAAGCAGCATCACTACACTCCCACACAATATATCACTGAATTATTTCCAGAATCACGAACTCTGCAGGCTGAAGATTTGGCAGATCTCTACAGAATTAGTGGGAATTCTGCCCAAGAAAATAGTAGTTTCTGATATTGACTGAGAAAGCATAAAATCACAGTAAGTGCTGGTAGAGACTGTATCTTTTACATAGAAATCCATCCTTTTAAAATGCATTTGTACTTTTTTTAATGACTGACACCTGATGGGACAAGTATTTTCTCGAGAGTCTTTATTACCTCATTTGCTTCAGTAGCTCTGGAGGGAGCTTCTGTCTGGGGCCCATAGTCACTTTCAGCTATGCTATAATCTTGAAATCCATCAATAACGTTGGCCTAGTATGAAAAAAAAGAATACATTATTAAACCATGTATAAAAAATTCAAGAGGTATTGCTGTTATTCAGGTTATGGTATTAGCCAGATGTATTCATCTAGTGGGGTTAGGTAATTTTTTTTCTTATTATCAAAGATCTTCCAGTCTTGGTCTGGGAAAGATCTTGATTATTTCTTGGCTACCTTTACCCCTAGATTGTCTTTTGTTGCTGCTTGATAACTTTTCTTCTTCTTGAATGCATATTTTTCAGATTTTTTTGTTGTGGCCTTTTGAGGTTTGTCCTTTGAGCTAGCGGCCACTGTCCTCTTCTTCTTTTTGACCATGGCTTTCTTTTTCTGCAAACGTTATGAAAGATGGAATGGGAAAACATAAATAAAATGAAAAGAAAATTGAGAAAGGGTGAATGAAAGAAGAGTAACCAAATATGAGATGAATGCTGTCAGTCATGAGACCTTCCATCTCCAACTGAAAGCAAGGGTTACAGCTCCAAACAAAGAAATGAGTGAGAGGAATATACGAAGACACAAATTGACAAACCATGTGGCAGGGGACAGCTGGACACCACACAACAAACAGATCAGATTCTGTTACCTCTGTTTGTGCTACTGTCTCTTCGAACAGTGGGAGTCCCTCTGTTACAGAATCAGTTTCTTTATAATCTGCATCCCCATACTCATAGTCATATTCGATAAAATCTTCTGGTGTGTACTACATTGCAAATGGAAAAATATCAGGCATTCCCATGTTAGTGGTAGCAAACTAGATTAGCAATACTGGAAAGTATTTTCACCTTTACTTAGGAATAAAGTTTAACAAAATTAAGGCAGTACAAACAATTCAATGTAATTATTCATTTCGGGAAAAAACCTCACAGCTTCTTATTTCTTCCAAAGCACAGTACAAAAGTACTAAAAAAAGTAAGTAGTAATGCCAGGAAAAACCTCTCTTTTATTAGACTGCAAAGAAGAATCAAGTATGATTTTGACTACTGGGAGCATCAACAGATCTTTGTGAAATCATATATTTATTTAATCTTTAAATTTCAAATAATACCTCTTTTACCTGTATTTTTTTCAGGTGACCAGAAGAGCAGAGATGCCAATATCTGACACGAATAAATAATTTCAGATACAGGAAAGAGGCCACAGCTCACAAGTAAACATGCCCATCTTCCTCTTGTTTGATGTTGAATTTGAAAACCAGGGCAGCTCCATGTATAAATGTCCTGAGCAAATGTCTCATTGCTGTAATTTCATTTCAGATTCAGCTTCTGTAAATTGCTCCATAGCTCTGTTTCTATAATTTTTGTCAAATGAAGATTTGGCACACAAACTTTTACAAGAGAAAGTAGCTTTAGAATTGGCTTGTGTAGTGTTGTGAGCACAATCTAGGGAGCCAGGAACTCCTGAGCTGTACTCTCAGCTGTGCCAAGAAGATCCTAGTCTCCATATTATCTGCACCAAGTACAACTCATCAGAACTGAGAAGAAAGGACATCTTTAAACTGTCTTTCCACTCCTACCACGCTTGAAGCTACAAGAACTGGTTGGTCTGGTAAATTAAAGCAGACTCCTGGTTGCTACCAGTTCTCTTTATGTGCCCAGGGAGCCAAATGAAGACAGAATTGTGGCCAGAGTCTGGAAAAGTGTTTGCTTTCCCTTTAGGAAGAAATATTCAAATGTCTTATGTGAACTTGTCCCTTCTGAAATCTCTCTCCTGTTACAAGTCAGCATCATTGTCTGTAAAATGAAGACAATATCTGTTTGTTCCATTATATTGATGAGAGAATTGGTACATTACACTTCCAAATCAGTCTGAGGATTCACAGAAATTATCATTATCAGAAAGAGATGGACATGTTAGAAGAAATTACAAATTAAAATAGATCTCCATATTCCAAACTATATTCTACCAAAACACTGGTTTAACTGTTCTCTCTGGCAATGTTTTTTGATACTTTTTTTTACTTATTATTTTAATGCACAGAAGTTGATTTCCTCAGCAAGTATAAGACTAATGCTGAAAGGCCCTTAATCCCTTAAAAATCTTTTTACATAGGTTTCTATTACTCCACCCCTGTGACTACTCAGACTCTTACTATGATCAACAACTTTCAAAAGAAGACAGATATTTTTTCACAAGGCAGATACTTTTTGCTCAATTGTCCTTTGATTGTTTCTACCCTTGCACATAGAAACTGATTAGTCATGAGATTTGATAAACATTTAAAAAGGATGTAATACTTTTGGCACTCATACAATACTATATTGCACATTAATAAGAGCACTTCAAACTACATTGAAATAATGAAATACCATTTTATGTGGAGAATATCCTTTTTGTGAAGTATATGGGCACTTTATATCTGCCTCATATAATGTAAGCAATGCTTTCATTCCATCAGTGGTTTTCCATTACCAATAAAAGTTGACACTATTCATACTTTTCAAAACCAGCAGCATTTTAGACTTAACCATGGCAAGTAATATGTGATTATTCTCTCCCTGTTCAGCAAATTAAGATTCAGTCCTAACCCCAGTGAAGTCAATGAAACATGTTTGACCTATACCTGGTACTGTTGAAGGGCCTCATGTGCAGCAATTATACATTTACAGGTCTGTCAAAGTATAAAAGCACATTTTCTGGCTTGTGCAGTTCTGGAAATGCAACTCAAATCAGCTTGTCTCTAAATAAGTGTGCCACTGCCACTCAAAAAAGAAAATGCAATGACAACTTTCTAGGAGACCACAAGCAGCCACAAAATGGAAGTAAGGGAAGAATCACATAGATAAAACCAGAATTTTTGAAATAGTTACAGAATAGCATTGAAATTGCAGTATATATTTGGAAATTATCAAAATGTCTGCAAGTGATTTCCTTATCTTCTCTGAAGAAGTCCACACAAACTAGGTTTATCTACAAGGCAAAAAAAATGTATTCAGTGGAATATACCTCTCTAACAGTAGTAACCAATTCCATACTTTTAAATGCTTCCTCAGCCAAACAACATGAATCAAACACTCTGCTATGCAATTTTTACTGGAACCCAAGCAAAAGACAATATCTATGTTAAATAATATCCAATATCTTAAGAGGTAAGTGAAGCAACATTATTGAGAGAACTACCATTTCATTAGCCAGATTTAAGTTTAATATGCTGTTGGGAGCTTGTTTTAGTAGCTTATAGACACACAGATTCCTTTTTAGTAAGTATTGTAAACCTATTCTGAAACTGGAAACATTCATTCCAGCAGTCACTTTGACAACTGACAATTAAAATAAAACTGTGTTGCTCTGTATTATAACTGTTTTGCAAATCTCAGCTTTTCTCAAGGTAAGCTGAATGGCTGTGCTGAATTGTGCCAACCACTTGACTAATAAAATTGCAACAGAGGGTTACAAGTAGTTTTTCAGAGGCCATAAACTAAACAGAAATGTAGATCGGGGGAAAAAAAGAGGAAGGAAAAATATCTGTGCCAAGTATGCTAGTATTAAAAAGAAAGTAGTGAATAAGCTGATATTTATGCTAAGAGGCCTAATTCAAAAAGTCAGAAATTTATGAATGAGAACTAGAAAACATACAAAAAAGCACAAATATGCAGACAGATGTATTGCATCATGCATAATCACACCGAAAATACTTTGAGGTATTGTGTTCACACATTTCTGTTACAGAAAATGAAACTTTCCTTATACGCAAAATGAGATCCCAAGTACAAGAGTATATTTTGGTTGCACTGATAGGCAAGCACACAGAAAGAAATAATGAGAATTGGGGAATGACAGTTTCCATGCTGGAGTCAGATTACTGCCAAGCAGGTGAAGATTTTCCACTTTAAGAGCACAGTTTCAGAGGGGTATTACAAAAATTCTTGAACTTACAAGCTAGGACATGTGGCCACTATGCCAAAACCATATTCAAGTAGTTTTGAAATCGCAGTACTTTGTAGTCTCACTGATACACGGAGGACAAGTGAAAATATGCAGTAGCCTAAATGTTCAACAAGATAAACCTTATTCTTAGCAATCTTTCCTTTCCCAAGATTTTTTTCTGAAAGACCAGCAACACTCATCTTTTAAAACAGCCAATAAGCAGAAAATATGTTTTGTATTGAACTCCAGGCTTCCTGCTGCAAAGAGTTAAATATAAAAGCAAAATCTTCCAGGTGTATTTCCTGAGGCTCAGTCTGTCCAGATGGAGGAACACATCTCTACACCCCTAGCTGATGTAAAGATGCACTTTAGAAATATGATTTACTGACAGAATGGTTTTACCAACTCAACCTGGTGAAGGCTGTTCCCTGTTTTCAATAGGAGACAACAGGACTAGAGAAAGACTAGTCAGGTAAATGAAGATGAAATACACAAACACCAGGGACAGATTTAATGGCTTTAGTCACCTGCTGTGAAGCTGGCATCTCACAATTACCCTGCCATTAACAGTTAAGACTGGATATGTGGCAGATACCCCTTCCTTTTCTGGAGCTACACAACCAAAAGGTCACCTTTATCAGATGACCAGGAACAAGGGTATGATCCACTCAGTTTGACCTCAACAAACCTTAAAACCTTTTTGGATATGCAAAACCCAGGCCCTGCTGTTAGTTCACAGAAGTTGGTGAGTTCACAGAAATCTATCATAGTTGCACTACTAATCAAGGAAAGGTAATAAGTAGACTCTTGAATATATAGGAGAAAGGATGTAGAATTTCAAAATAAATATTAGATTAAACTCAGTGAGGAATTTCAGCTAAGAGTCATCAGGTAACACATACTTCAGATGTGATGCAATTTTCTTCCTTTTGCTTTGCTTTCTTTTCTAGCAGGACCACCAATAGTTACTAAATAGCCATTCCTATAATGAATATTGCATATGACTATCTTCTTACAAATGAAAGGAAGAATGAAACCTGCTGCTTTTTGATGGGACAAAATGTTTCCATTATGACTGCATACTTTCTTCACCAGAGCGATTATATTACACTACCAGATCATCATGCAATTCCAGTTTAAAGAGATGAACTGTTTTCTTCATCAGATGAATTTTAAAAGCAGAGGATCAGCAGTATGCAAGGCCTATTTGAACTGGGAAATAACTTAAATATTCTAAAGGAAACTGTACTTTGAAAACAGATTCTTCTGCTATCCACACTCTAAAAACCTAACTTCCCATTCCAAAATTTAGATTTTAGCAAATTTTGCTTTACATATCCAAGTTAAAATAATTAATAAACTACATCCTAAACCAGAGAACAGTCATGAACTTAATTTTCTCATTTCCTAAAGATTATGCTAAATCATGAGCAAGCTAAAGAGGCAAAGATGACTTTGAAATATTCTAGGCTCACTCACACTTCAGAAAATGCCATAAAATAAAGGATGCCAAGCAAAATGAGAGTTTTAAAAATCAGCTGCAGTAATATAAACAAATAATTGGTAGAAGATGTCAATCTTAGGGCTGAAGTAAAGTTAAAAGATTTAAAGGATGGCCTCTTCTACCACAGAGTCCTTATATTGTTCATAAAAGTGATACAAGCAAGGAGATAAAAGGAGATACCATTATCTTCAGTTTCCAAAGACATTCTACTTCAAAAGGATAATAAGACTCTTAAGGTTCTTTATTATGTTACTCCCTTATATAAAAAGTCTATGTATCTATGCAGAGAAAAAGAGAGCCAGGAAGATCACTATTTTTAATATCTGCTAAATTAGCTAACTGCAGTTCTAAAGATAAGAATAAACATAAAATTAAACATAAAAATAATCATCTTTCTGCATTTTTTCAGAAAACTAGTCTTTCTGATCGGTCAAACACACAAAAGACACTAAATTAACATGTTCTGAGAGGATGCTTGAAGACTCCAATTCAACATATTTGGGGGCCATTTGCATGTTCAATTTGCCAAATTCATTTCATTAAAGGAAAATATTTCATGTCTCCAAATAATCCATTAGTTTGGGATAGATCCAAAATAAATTAAGCCGAGTTCCTTTAGGGAGCCATTTCTTCAGCAGAAGTCAGACTGTGTGATTCACTGCGTTACAGAATAATCTTCCAAGAGAAGATTTGAAAGCCTGATAGCTTGTTCCTTTGAAAACCAGACCTGATGGTACTCCAGAAAATATACTGCCCAATATCAAGGATGATGAAGACTGGCTAGGTCTGTCACTGCTCTGATTTCTGTGAGCTGGCCAAGCATATGTGATTGAACTGGAAAGGAATTTAAAGCATTTCCATTTATAGTAAAAAGGGGTTTGAAAACAAGACAGAAGCCAGAATATTCACAAGGTATTTATAAGAAAAGCATAGGTGTGTATCTTTTATAAAAGCAATGTTGATAGTTTTAAAATATAATTTCAAACCTGTATGGGATCCTTAAAACCAAGTCATACATTCAATGTGAAAAAAACCCAGAGATTCCTAAAGTTCTAGGCAACACCTTTCTGTGTAGTGCCTACTGCTGAGGTCATCACTCTGACCTTGACAAGCCACAGAGATTCATACCTGGCTATTCATAAGCAAGAATAAGGAAGACCGAGGCACACTTCAATAAAAACATGACTTGAAGATGGAAATAAATTATTATAAATAGCAGAGCAAAGTGTGTGGATATTACTATTAATCTACTGCTCTCCTGTTTTCAGACTGAATGACACTTAGGTCTGATGAACAAATCCCAGGGGAATAGAAGCATTCTGTATAGGGAGGGTTCTGACATGCATCTATCCCAACAGTTCAGCCTGAACTGCTCACACAGAGCCCACAGTCCTGGCCAGCAGCCAAGGGCAACACATTCTGCAGAGCCTGAACACAAAAGGTAGTTAGAGGTTGCCCAGTTAAATAAATCTTGTTTAGGCATATAACACAGTCACTTGGGTCCAGAAAGCGACTGACTGAATTAAAATGGAAATAAAAAGACCCAGTCAGGTCCAAAGCTTATGTCTTGAAATCCTCAGGTACCCCTTGTAGGAAGGGAGAAGTGAGGGTGTGGGAGTTGACCTTGCTGAGGAAGAATGGCATGGGGGATCAGGACAGCACAGCTGGGTAAGCCTGCAGACAAGGATAGAATTTAAGAGAAGTCCTCTCTTTCTAGGCTGACTAGTTCTATGTCTTTATTCACAGCTTGCTATTTTGTGAATCCCACTGTGAGATGCTTGATTCTTCCTGAACTTTGTTTAGGGTAAGCTTGGCATTTGATTCAGGCTTGAAGAGATCCTGTAAGTAAAAAGTGGGCATTGAAACCCTCTCTGTTGGATCACCTAAACTGTAGTTTGAATGAGATGCAAAAGCAAAAGAAAATGCAACAAGAAAAAGGAAATCTCACTGCAGCACTTAAGGTATCATTAATAAAGACAATATGATTACAAATCAGTGTCCAGTAAATTTACATATGGGAGCACAGTAAACATCTTAAGGCCTTAAGAAAAACTTAAGTATTTTAAAAAGCAAATATTTCATTTCTTATCTTGGAGTGATGTGACATGAACTCTCAGGTTCATTTAATGGAAACTCACCATGATATATTCCATGGTTTTTTTTTTTTATTATTTTATGGTTGGTAATTATTTTTAGTCTAGATGAAGTCTTAGACCCTTCCCACAACAAACACATAGTCAAATCCACCAGCTGAACTCGAAAGAGGGCATAGGGTGGAAATAAATTCAGAAAATGACTCATTTAAATCAGCACTATTATTGAAAGAAATGCCCTCAATCCTAAAATGCTGGATATTTGCTTATTTGCTCCTTTGCAGAAAGAAGCACTGCCTAGAGCAATAAGGATTACATGCAGCTAAACAAAGTACTTATTCCCTTAAACCAATATCTTTTTACCTAAATCCTTTTCTCTTGATGCTTCTTTAGTGGTCTAAAAATACTTTTCAGACTGAAGGTCTTCCTAGGCTGTGAGCTTGCCAGGAGACTACAAAAGTGTGCAATTTCAAGAGAAATCCTATCCATCTTCCTAAATGCAACTTCTCAAATATAATTTTCTATTTTACTGATGAAATGTCAATCACTTCCTTTGGGTTTTGCAATCAATGTTGGAAACACACTTTAATAGGCTCTGAAACCACATAATTGATCTCTAAGCCAAGTATCAGTTTCTTATTCTGGACTGCAATAATTCAAAGGCTCAGAGACGTAAGGCCAAAAGGGACTATCAGACCACCTTGGCTAACTCTTGTGTACTTGCAGACTTCAAAACTTCCTACAGTCACTCTGTAACTGAGTAAACTAAAGTATGAATAACATTTCCCCAAACTTTCAGAAAGGTATCTACCCTTGTCTTGAAGACATCTAGAGATTCGCCATTTTGGTAATTTGTTCTTTCTCTCCTAAAAATTTTAGTAGATATTTTCTTAACTGAAATTATCTATCTTTCTTCTCCCCCAACCCCATTCGTCTGCAGCCAGTATTTTCTTTTTGTCCTGGATCTTTGCATATGGTGAGTCACATGTGTGATGATGCAGTCTATGTTTCAAGTGACAGCACGCAGAGGTAATATCGCATCTGAATTCTTACTTCGTTATTTACAAACCAAGATATGCACTGTATTATTTTGGGAAAAAAACTCTTTCCCTTCTTTAACAACCAGAATATTTTGAGGCCTGATGCCCAACAAATATTTTCAGCTTCCACTGGTTTAATCCAGACTCTTAAGACACAAGCCTGCCTAGCCTTTTGCCCAGTTTTCTCTCTTCCCTCCTCCTACCACAAGAGTTTGTGTGAAAACATTGAAGATTAAACCATGACCAATCAAGCTGAACAATAATCTTTCCATGTTGGCTTTCAGCATGATTAGTATCCCAGATGGGGACAATCTGCTACAGATGAAAGGTTCTTCTGTTACCACACGCACGCAGACTGTGATTGCACTGTACTTCTGAGTTCATCATGTTTGCACTGCAGTTATTTCTTTGGCTTGTATGTGTGTAACATTGCCTTTAGTTGTGTTACCATCACTGTTTACTGCTCTGCAGTATCATTACTCTAATAATTTTTAATGCCATCCATTTTACATACATTTTTATATTACTAAGAAACTCTACTAAAAATTTAATTCAGTGACAGCGAGTTGTTTATAGTAATTTCTGAAATAAGGCACCCAGATTTGAATCTCTTTGTCAGGTACTTTACCATACAATACCTTTTTCTAAAATTAAAATTTCATATGTTGACAATTCACAAGCTTTGCAAAGGTCTGAGTCTATAAATTCTACCAGATCAAACTAATCAAAGCTAAAACTAATCTACCACTAATCAAAGCTATAATTTGCTCAAAACATGTAATCAAGCATATTAAAACAATTCTTTTCCTTATAGACTAGCTGCAAATTTATTTTTATCTCTTAACATCCTATTTAGTTTTGCAATTACAGTTTACAAAAATCAGCACTGCTATCTTCTATAACTTCTTTCAGCACCTAAATAAAGCTTGTTTCATTTATTTCCCTAAAATAAATTATCTGAGTGATTTGACAGGCTGCTTCTCAAAAGATAACAAAGCAGCCTGCTTCAACAAGCTGGTTTTTTTACTATTTAGCAAACAGTTCTGTAATTCTATAAATTCAGTCAGTCATTTATTCTATTGCATATTTATCATATTGGTAACATTGCTGATGGGAATATTTTAGATCACTATTAGATGTTAAAGAGATCTATTGCCTTCACTGGAAATATTTATGCAGTGACACATAAACTCATGGACCACAACAAGGAAATTATGTCTTAGGTCAGAAAGCTAAGCAAAATAACCCAATCACCACTCTCAGCAAAAAAAAAATGAAATAAACAGGAACAGCAATTCTCCATTTTATTAATCATTACGTGCTTTTCAATTTGTTTTCAATTTAATTTTAAAATGTTAAACCACAAATTAAGATCTCTGATTTTACTTTTTTCTCTGTAGGTACTCCCACAAACTCTGTGTTACCAAGACGGAAAAATAGGCCTTCGAAAAACATATTAAAAACCACTAAACCCAAGAGCAACCACATAGCAGCAAAGCCCAGGAAAGTTCCCAAATTTTCTTTGAAACTTAATTATGGAAAAAAAAAATAGATCTTGCCATCTTTTTTGTCTTTGCATAAATTACCAGCAATATGCTTTCAATCTGTTCTGGTTTGGAATATGGAGATCCAGGTATGCAGGCACACAGACAGCAGGCTCTCTGGGATCCTCCTGAAAAGCCCAGACCCCACACACTGTAAGGTACTCTGAAGTCTTCTGCCTGTGTGTCTTGACACATCCTGAACTACACCTCAGATAAAATGGATGTGGGAGAGGGTCCCTCTGAAAGAAATTCTGCACCCTATGGGCCTTTGTCTGACATATTTGTCTGAAAATTATGCTGACTTAATTTTCAGTCAGAATAAATAGTAACAACAAATAAAATTACCACATGTTTAGGAAAAGTTCACTCCCAAACAGGCTCAAAGCAGACATCTAAGAACAATTCAGCAAGTTTTTAATGCTGATCTCTTGAGCAATCAGTAGTATTAACCAGTCACATCACACATGCTGTGCATACTAGCTGTCCAGAGCCTAGTTCAGTTATGACTTGTTACATTTTGGACAAGCTTTTCCCTTTACACTGTTCTATGCATGTACTTAGAATGTGTACAACAATACATAAAGTGCTGAGAGGTCTAATCTGAGGAACTCTCTTGACATGGGTGAATTACTCTGTTTGTGGCTGTGAGAACTGTCTACAGTGACTAATGGTTTCTCTAAATATCTTTCATGTTTCTGGGAAAAATTCCTACTCTGTTTTGTCCTTGTTGGTTTACCTCCTATGGGTGCAACTGGCTGAAATACTTTTGTGTGCACATGCATTTGTGCATGCAGATCATTAAAACACAGGGCACTTTTAACAGAAGTTTACAATTGTGGGATACTCAAAGCTCCCACATCTTTTAAATGTGGCATTTGTTGATAACCAGCATCAGTAAAATCATAAATCTACACAGGAAGAATAAAAATGCACGAGTAGACAAACTCATACTGCTCTAACCTTTTAAAAGAATTGCAGTATAACTTCATTGAGAATGCTGGTTGTTCAAATACCATTAGGGTGATAAGTTCTGTCAAATGCTTGACATAAATGAGTGGACAGCAAAAATGAATGCATTCCTGCAACCTGATTTCTTCACCTCTAGAACAATGCATGCCATTTAGCTGGAAGTGTTCCTTGGGTAACTTCTCTCCTGCACAACCACTAATGTGCAATAAATCCAGTAATACATGACTGATTACTCACCTCATCAACTCGAGGATCTTGAGCCTGAGCAGCATTGGGCACTGGGGAGTCACAGTCTGGGCTATAATGCTCACAATAGTCAAATGCAGCTCTGGGATCAGCTATAATCAACAGCTGCTGGATCTCACCCTGCAGAAAAGCATGCACAGATTAAATAACAAAACCAAAGGTAGCCTACAGTTCATCAGGAGTACGGAGTTCGCATTCAGAAACAAAACCAGGCATACAATACTTCCATCTGTGGTTATAAATAACATAACCACTTAATTTCAGCTGCTATTATGGAAAACAACTATTGTTCACACGGCAAAACAATACAAATTAATACCAAATGGAACTAGGTGCAAAATTCTGGCTTTAAAATCATGTCTGGTTTTGAAAGGAGAGAGCGGGAAGGTATAAGTTCTGATCTGTGATTTTCATGCTGTTTGTTTACTTTTTCACTGGGAATCAGTGTAAATTCCTTAGATTTAATTCAGAGCACTTCCTATTACCAGCATGCAGCTCAGCATGCAAGTGATCAACAGTATAATTCCGAGTTTGCAACACATTGTCTTCTCACAGAAGACAATGAAGTAAAATAAAATAAAATAAAATAAAATAAAATAAAATAAAATAAAATAAATAAAACAGTCTGTACCAGAAACAGTTTATTTAAATAAAATACAATTAAGTGAGCACTAATACACACTATAGAATGTGTTGGAAAAAAAGTAACTGCTAAAAAATGCTGGTTTTGCTTCTATTCCCATATATCATGCATAAAAACAACATCACAGAAAGAGACCCACTATTCTGGATAATAAAAATGGCTCTGCTGAGATCCCCTACAGAGACCTTGTATGTTTATCATTTTCCACAGAAAGCTGTCTGGTATCCAGTGTATTTCTTAACATAGTGGTACTATTTAAACAGCATTAGGTGAATTCCTGCCAATGTTTCCACTATAAATTTTCTCATCCAGGAGCTTCTTATGCTCACACAAAAATAAGTTTGTTGGAAATTGGCACACATTCTTGGTCAAAACTCATTAATTTCAATCTCTCACTATTTCCCCACAAGGGGGGGATTTTTTAAGATTTATACACATCTAACATGATTTTGTTTTGGTTTTCCCCAAAATATGCGCAAATCAATACCTTTGTTAGTATACCTGTGCCTGTTATGTCTTTAAAGACAAGATATCATAGCTGATGAAAATCTACAGGTGGGAAAATTCACAATTCTCTCAGTATTTCCAGAATCTCTTTACATCTATTGTAACAGTAACCTTTAACAAATTAAGAAAACTGGAGAATATTTTAAAATAGTAAATAATAATTGTAGCATTTCTTCCTTTCAAACTGAAAAAAAAACAGACATAAGCAAAATTTCCTCAAACTGAACAAAAAAATCAAACAATAATTTGCAATTTTACTAGTTCTACAACTTTTTTACTAATTTTTCAGTCATAAGGTAGGAAATAGTTTCATAGCACATAATGGCTATATGTTACAAGTCTGCTTTTTAGAGTACTCTAAGCCCACTTCACTTTTACAGACTCGTGTGTCTCAGGTTAATTTAGATTTAGAATATTTTTTCTAAGCCTCCATAAATACTACAAATGCAGCAGTTTATTTCTCTGTCAGCAGTTCTTGACTGTCTCCTTTATTTTTCTTAATTCACTAACGCTTCCTGATTTGGATATCTTACAAAACCTACTACGCATACAGAAAAATTCGCTCTTTGATTTCTTCCATGACTCCCTCAAGAGCTGGAGTACTTTGAGAGGTTTCGTACAGTCACTGTCAGTCTGGGCTACACATCCTCTATCTCCAGCAAAGTGTTTCCAAAGTGCTCTGCCCTTTCTCTTTCACCAACCACAATAAAACCAAGTGAGGCAGAGGAAAAAATGAGAGAGAATAAGCAACTGTAATACAAAAGAGGTGAGTGACCCTTTTGAGCAGCCTAGAGGTGGATGTGTAGAACCTGTGTCCTCACCGTGCCGAGCTCAAGTCATGGTCTTGCTCTTTGGCCCTGAGCATTCCTGGCTGTCTGAGGTGGCTGGACAGATCTCCGTGTCTGCAGAGTGCCAGCCAGCGGGAGCCGTGCCCAAACGGCTCCTGAAACTACTGTTTAGTCGGAGAGCCTACGAGAACACAGGCCCAGGAACACAGCCAGTACTCTGGAGCTTTGTGCTGCTCTTGAATGCCATGGAATTTTGGCACTGAGTTCTGTTGGATTATGTGTTTGCAAGAAGCACTCAGTATGCTGTTACCACTTGGCGTAAATGTTCCTAAATTGGTTAAAGCTGTTCCTGATCCATTGACTGTATTTCCCAGCCCCGCCTGTCTGCCTGTCATGGCTCCACATAGATGGAAGCCCTCAGAAATCCTTAATACTTAAATTTTTACAGAATACATAAATTGCTACTGACTATTCACGTGCAAGAAGTTTACTGAAGAACCAACAGATTTTACATTTGAAATCCCAAATGTTATTTTCCCTGTTTTTCCTTCAAGATTTGCTATAAAAATATTTCCATTAACTTATTCATTTTCCTTTTCTATTTTTTGTTTTCATTTTCTGTCTTTGCTAATTAAATTGTTTCTCTGAGTATTTTGTTCTGTGAAGTGTTGACTGTACTGTAAGAATAGTCCAGGAGCTTTCCTTTCAGATCAGGTCAATCATATCAGATCATGAAGTTCCACACACATTACTGCAGATTTCATTATTGTGATTTAGTTACCATTCTAAGGTATTTGTTGGAAAAATCTACACTCTTTCTCTTTGAAATTTTTTTCACAGAATTGCTTCAGTCCTTACAAACACATTCTTTGATTTTAACTGCTTGACTTTGTGAGACCAAAATAGAGTTTTATAAAGTTCCTTGCAAATAAACTACAAATAATCTGGTCATATTTTGTGACCTGGAGTCATAAATGAGGCATGTAAAGATCAACCTGCACAAGTTCTGAGAACTTTGAATTATGGGTTATTAAGAATTACAATAGCTGACCTGTGAAAAAATACTGAGGTATCTAAACATATATGTATATGTCATATAACTTTTCTTCTATGAAAATTTCAGGAAAAAAGTAGTCTCATGGGGTAGAGTGATGAAAGCAAGAGAGAGAGCAAAAATGGAGGAGAAGAAAGAAAAATAGATTAAAATGTACAAATAGACCTAAGCATCCTTAAAGTACTCTGAAAAGTGCATAGAGAAAAAAATGAAGTACAAAAGGCTACTGTCCATAGACTAGTTCTTCCTTATCTATGAAAATTTCATAAACACATCTGTTGGCAAAGACTGCTCAGGCAATTTCAAAGTTGGAAGTTGATATCTAGCATGTTACAGAAGTAAAGCCTTTAATGCCCCACTGAGCCAGTCATCCACCATGCTTTGGTGGCAGAGGTAAGGGGGACGACAGCAGAAGGCAGATGCAGAGACCGTGAGGTGAGCTATCAGGCAGACATACACAGCCACTTTTCCACATTAATCCTTGTTATAAAGTGCATGCTGAACCTGCCCCAAAAAGCTCCAAAAGCCTAATTTGCCTTTGAGAATCATAACATACTGCCTTGCAATAATTTCTTTTTATCCTGGATAACACTCAAATCAATGTATTTTAAACAGTGGTTTGTCAGATACTTAATATAACTTGCTAATTAGGGATAAGAAAGATGAGATACCTCAGTTGCCCAGAGGTAGGGGAGAACATCCAGCAAGGTATTCTATCTAACATTAACCATACAAGTACTTTGGAAGTAGAGTGGACCAATTTAAAATCTTAATATTTATTTGAAGCCTAAATTCTTTATAGAAAAATGCACTAAGTTGTTTTCAAAGCCAACGTGTAACTCACAAAGGCAATGCACAGTTCAATAATTCATTGCAATATGGAACAAAAATAGTTAAAGTTTATGAACATTTTCATTCCTCTCTGTTTCAGGGATATGTTCATAATTAAAATCAGAGACTTTTGAATCAGCCTGATGATTATACGATAAAAGCTTCCTGAGAATCATAAAATAGCTTGTCCACCAATTTTGCCTAGTGTAAAAACATGGTACAGAAGGATTCCTTCTAAGAGGTACTCCAGCAAATAAGCTATTCTTTGCAGAGTCCTCCAAGAGTACTGAAAGGAGTTGTTTTGATTGAGGACCTATTCACTTTGTTGCATGCCAAAGCAAATGTGGAGAGCTAGAAGGAGAATTCACACATTAACTCACATCAACTGTTCTACTACAAGGAGCAGCCCAGCTAAGAATGAGAATGTGTGCTGAATTCACCCACTGAAAATTCCTCTGTGAATCTCACAGACATTCCACAGTGACGTCCTGGAATAAGAAAATTTATGTGTATGTACACTTCCAGAATTTGCTGAAAAACTCAAAGCAGTAATGCACAAGGTGGGGTTTCTGCACTGGAAAAATACGAAGTTATATGAAATATCATGAATATGATATCAAAACAGTGCAACACTAGAAAAATGAGCATTGAATAACAAAGGAAATGGAGGCCAAATTTCCAGGAAAGCAGTAAACTAACAAGTTCTCTTTCCAATTTGGGCTACATCTTCATATGATTATTGCTTTAGTTAGCCTCACGGTAGTAATTGCTACATGTGATTACAAATTTTGGAGCAGAAATAGGAACAAAGAAAATTTCCAGTTAGATATGGTGTCAGATTTTCTCAATAATGTAAATCATCAAAGGCCTAACTAGAAATAAACTAATTATTTTATTGTTACATCAGTAAATGCTAATGGCTGCTTACTACCTTAATTGACTCCATGAAAAGTTTTAGATATTACCTGTGTTCTTGAAATATTCTCTTCTCCTTCTAACTGGGTAATCTTACTAATGATTTCTAAATACAGTGCATTAGAGAATTACAACCATAAAGTAGTCCATTTATAGTCTATTTATTATCTAAAAGTTCCTATCATTGAAAAAAGACATCTCTACTGTCAATGGCCACAGTGCTAAAAAGGCAGAGGTATGAATTCATAGAAGGCTTTAAGGACACTGTATGAAGAAATCAGTGCAGAAATTCATGTTCTCTTCCAGTGCGTAAAATTTTAATGATCTAGTTTTTCTCTAGTTCTACAAAAAATTCAAACAGTTTAGAGGCAGATTTTGGGATATCGCTTTTACAAGAATCTTAATAAAACAAAAACCCTGCCAGGTGCGAGTTATTCTGTCCAGGGAATAGCAGGTAACCATTACTTCAGAAGCTCTGCAGGGAAAAAAAAACCCAAAAAACCAACCAAACAAAACAAAAAACAAAACCAAAACAAAACCCCCAACCCCCCCTGCAATTATTTAAATGACTAATTCATATATTACAGTTTCAAAAATACATTCTACAACCAGAGTGTGAGGGTTAGAATTAGAAAAATACATCTTCCTGATTCACACTGGATAAAATTAGTACCTCTTATGTGCTTATAAGGATAATTAGATGTTAAAGATGTTTATATAAATGGTGACAAAGCAAAATAAAAGCAGTGCTAGGCACTAAAGCAACTCAGAAGAACAAAATCAATATCTTTCATTTTAATATTATGGCTAAAGCCTAAAAATTACAAAGTGAATTTTTCAGCAGATCAGCAGAAATCAGCACGAATACCCTAACCTGAGTATTTGTGCCAACTTTCTCTAATTAGTTATGTGACAGTACAGCTATAGACAAAAGAACAAAAGTCTAGACAGCATGGATATTATTACTATAGAATTTAGAAAAACCTGCTGCAGAATTCATTTAATCTTGCTGCAAAGATTTGAGGGATTGAGGAATTCCAGGAGCTTTTAATATAATATTCCATAACCCAAGCCCACTGCATAATATAGCTGCAGAAAGATATTTAGAGCCTGCCAGACTGAAGCACTGTAAAAGCAATAAATTGTGAAAGCAGAATACTGTACAGGTCAAAGTTTCCAGGGAAATCAATGTCTTCTTGATTCCTTGAACACCATGCTTATAGAAGGATAAATTCAGCTTGGTTAAGAAATAGGTTGATATGCCAATTATAACTTTTGACCTTCAAAACATAGCTGTTCACAAAGTCAACTGCAATTCTTGGCTGAGAGATTAGATTTTACTACAATGCCTGTGCAACAGCAAGTGTACATAGACACAGGCATGCACGTGTGCACAAGGACATCCTATTTTCTAGATAAAAGACCTACAAATCTCTTAAATTTTCATGTACCTTTGAAATCTTATTTACATCTGTTGTTTAAAACTGAAATTTATTAGACATAATAATAAATGAGGTGATAATAAGTCCTATCTGTTAAATCTTTTGAAGCTGATGCAGCATGAAGCATTCTTTGATCCTAGGTTGTTAATTTTAAATGTAATTACAAACATTTTATTTCAATGACCATTCCTTTGTTTCTTGAGAACATTCCTTGAAAGCAAAGTTGAATTCCAATGAATTACCAGAACTTTGCCTTCTTCTCTCCCCTTCCTGCTTCCAAATATAAGAAAGGGAAACTGGATTTACCTTGGTTCATTGAACATAAATTTGGAAATACTATAAAAAATAATAAACACCAGATCACCATTCTTTTAGATAAAAAAAGAATAAAATAAAAAAACAAACAAACAAAAAAAAACCCAAAAAACAAGCCAAATAGAAAGCTTTTGTAAAAAATCCAAGTTTTTTATTAGGTGCCTCGGAAAGGAAGAAAATGTCAGCTTTGCTATATTTTTTTTTGGTGCAGGTTTTCTTTTCACTTCTCAGTGCTCAAGTAGGCCACTTACTCTGGTGATGATATCTAAGAAGCTGATTCTAAATATTTTTTCCTGGAAAGTTAAATGTTTCTTTTTAGTCTGACAGATAGTTGGTGGGTCAGCAGCAATTACTACATTACTGTAGTGGGAATAATTTTGGCAGTGTCTCCATGAGCTGGTGGTGCAGCTCCGCAGGGCAGTGTGAAGCAGAGGACACTGAGGACACCTCCTTCACACTCCATGTTGGAGGGGCACTTCAGGCTGGCTGCTCTGTTCTACTTTAGCTGTACAGCAAATCTGAGCCGTCAGTGGAGTTCTACTCATTCTGCTCCAGTCTGCAGCTGCACTTGGGGCTTCCCACGCTCACAGGTATGTGAGGGACAGGTCCCCAGCTGCAGGCTAACCCACATTGCTGCAGGGCACTCAGACTATCTCCAGCTGCTCACTCAGCTATTCCTACTCCTTTAAATAGGAATCCCATGCTGTACACAAGCTGTTTATTGCTTTTTTAACGAGAACATATTAATTCCTAGTATCAAAATCTATACCCTTTGTTACCAAGTATTACTGCAAGGATTTAATCCATAAACTCTGTCCTGTTAATGCTTTCATTGGCTTTCAATGAGACTCATATACATCAGGTTTTGTCTTGTTATACTCATTTACAGCAAAGTGCCTAAAAAATTATGGTATTGGTCTGATGTGTGGAGTTTCGAAGGAAAAAAAGTGTCTATAGGGAAATGTCTGCATAAAGATTCTGTGAGGTATTAAGTTATTATAAAATGCTTATAAAAAACTTGTATTGTTCACAGCAACTCCTCCAAATGAGGAATGACAAATCCTTAAAGCTGGCAAAGAATAAAAAGATCCCTATTATTTATAAAACATTTAAGCTACAAACATATCTCAATGGATACAATTAAAAATTTCTTTACTAGGTGCCATGTACCAGCATCTCACTCATTTTTTTCCCTTTTTTTTTTTTTTTTGGTTTGCATTTTGGGAATTCTCTTCTTTGCAGCAAACACTTACAAACCAGCTGTTCTTGCAGTATGTATTTGAAAACACAGAAGATATTAATTTCAAAAGACACATAAAAAAGTTTGAGGAATGTTGTGACAGTCTTTCAAAAACAAGCATTTACAAATTAGTCCCACTGATATCAAAAGATTCACTTCAGTGAGCAAGGGCTTAGCAGTGTAAATGAAGGTCTCATAATTTGGCAGTTAATAATAATACAGTTTCTAGACAGCATAATTTTATTATTTTAAGATGCATTCATGGTTTATAATTTGCTTCTCATCATTTGTATGCACCCGATGCTTAGTGCTTGCTGAATTCACTATCTTGTTTTCATCATATTGATTTCCATATTAACAAAGAACAATGTTATAAAATCTCAGATTAGTACATACTCAGGAATGAGCAGCAGGCAACACCAAATTGGAATTTTCTCATATAAAACACATAACTGCCCACCAGATTTAGAAAACACTTTAGATATTTTTTTCTTGCTTTTACAGCTAAACCAGAATCTTTCTGACAGCACCACTAAAAACAATGCCTCTTAGCTTTAGCACCAGTAGGCAAATTTACCAAAGAGTATTTTGCGTTTTGGATATACAAACCCAGCAAATTTGGCAGTGATTTATCATGGTCTCAGGACACTAATCAGCCCTTTCCTTCTTTCAGTGACCTACCTGATCTCTGGACACCCAGTATGCTTACTTATTCAGAAATTAATGATCATCATAGGAAATTTATGTCATGAGGTCATGTCACACCCATTAAGATGTACGCACATAAAATTTGTCAGTGTGCTATAACATATTCTTGTGTTAGGAACAATCAGACTGCCAGAATCAGAACAAAGACAGGGCAACTGCCTAGAAAACAGAAGTTAATATTAAAAACAAAAATAAAAGGAAATGGTCAAGAATTTAATTTAGTTAAATCTTGTAGTTTAGTTAAATCAATTAGAAAAAAAAAAAGAATATTTGAGCCACTGGGATGTAACATTGTTTTAAAGTAAGTGTGAAACTCTCCTCACAGGAACAATATTCATTCTAAAGCTTCTAAATGAATGATCCATGCAAATACGTTAGAGCAATATGACTTTCAAAAGATACAATCAAGTTGTGAGGAGGTCAGAATAAAATAATGTAATAACACCTGTTTTGGACTCCTTTGTGTACACCTGCTTTCACTGGCAGTGAGTTACCTTAGAGATGCAATGGGGTTTGGTGCAGTTATGTTCTGCTGCACACACTGGCTCAAGACCAAAAAGAAACAGTATCATTATCAATTAGTAGGTCACTGAAGTCTAAGAGTTCGTTTTATGTATCTACAGGTTATTATTTTCACATTTTAAATTTCCATTCAATTTGAGGAGACTGAAGAGTGCTTCACTGCTCCTATGACCAAATCATTGGCTTATTATGAATAAAAATATCATTATTACCTAAGATAATGGGTAATAATGTGATGCATGGATACAATATTAATCCTTCTGACACTGAGCAAAAGGTAATTGTTTTTAGGGGCTTCCTACATTTAAGCTAACAAAGTCTGTAAGCGTCATATAAGAAGTCTGTAGTAAACAGTTTTAAGTCTTAAATAGTTAAATCTAATGTCATGATAGATAACTTCTGGAATTTCCTGCACACAGAATAAGACACATTGTGTTATGTGTATCTTCAGTGACTATTGTGGTCTCAAGACACAGCAAGGTTCATAACACAGAATACTAACAAGGAGACAGACCCATGAAATCACCAAATGTCACTCTGGGCGGCCATGAATGAGAAAAACAGAACATTTAATACACAATCATGACACTTTCAAGCAGGGATAGATTTCAGGAAACAGCACCAAACTTTGGAAATTGTAGCAGCAGTAACTAAGGGATGGATAAATTCTTGTTAACAAAACAAAAATAATGCCATTTAGAGAGTAGAAAAACAGTGGACAAACTCAAAATGAACTAGATTATTTTTTGTTTGGCCAGACTTAGGACAGAAGTCACTTGGCTTGTTCACCCTAGATAAGAGGAGACAGAGTGAGACCTCATTGCTGTCTGCAGTTTCCTTGTGAGGGGCAGACACCGATCTCTTCTCTGTGGTGACCGGTGACAGGACCCAAGGGAACAGCATGGAGCTGTGCCAGGGGAGCTTTAGGCTGGATATCAGAAAAGGTTCTTCACCCAGAGGGTGTTTGAGCACTGAAACAGGCTTCCCAGGGAAGTGGTCACAGCACCAAGCTGACAGAGTTGAAGAAGCATTTGATCAATGCCCTCAGGCACATGGTGTGACTGTTGGGGAGTTCTGTGCAGGGCCAGGAGCTGAACTTGAGTGGTCCTTGTGAGTGCCTTCCAGCTCAGGATATTGTATGATTCTATGATCCATTAAAAATGTATATGGCTCAGTATTTTGTTAAAACTTTGAGGTACATTCCAACTTCAGCATGCATGTTTTTACCTACAGATTCAGATAATCGAACATAGATATAAATTATTCCATGGTGGCTGTACAGTAACAAAGAAAGCAGAAACCTATCCCAAAAGCATTGTAATCTTCTAATTTAAGTAAGACTTGAGAATAAATCTAAACCCTCATCAATTTCAAGAATAGCCTTACAAGATGGTAACTGATTTCCCTGAATAAAAAAGAGAAGAGAGGTGTACTCAGTTGAGTAAGAAAACCTAATCACTGAAGAAATTCAGAAATGTAGTGAGGCTAAAAAAGGTAGAAGTGTTGCTGTTCTCAGTACTGAATCTTAAGATTCAGCCTCTAAACTGATCTTACAGGCAGCTGCACAATTTCTTTTGTGAGTCCAAAGCCTCCTTCTTAGTGGGTCTCAGCTGGAATTGAAGCACTGACTTGCCATGTCAGTGTACCAGATTTCAGAAAAAAAATCTGGCAGAGAACCAGCTACCACTACTTTCCTTTTCCCTCCTTCCAGAATTGATAACACCCTGAGGGAAAAGTAATTTTAACTCATTCTAGAAATTTCTGTAAAGTTATATCCTTGTGTCTGTTTTGACATCACACAAGTTTGACTTCAAGAAAAATGCAGGGTTATTTTTGAATTTCTTCAATTCATCTGGTAATTCTGATTTAAGTACTAATTTCAATTTGCTAAGTTATGTCTTCATCCAGCTTTACTGACTCTTTCAACAGTTGCTTACCAAAAAATAATTGCTTTCTATCGCATCCTTTTCCATCTTTTAAGGTAAGTCGTAAAATAAATATCGCCATTTATGCACATATCATAAAAAATTATTTACAAACAGGTATGTATGATAATTTCAGCACCTCTGAAACTTCAGAAAGATATTTTAATTTAGCGATTGCACTGAGTTAAACAAACCAAACATCAATGTTTAGCTATTGTGCATTTCCCTGAATGATAACTTTTAAAATGGCTACAAACTTTGCAAGAACAAGACAGACCCTGCTGCTTTAGCTTCTACTGTAATCTAAAATCACATGGAAAACACTAAAAAATAAACTAGTTTATCTAATTTTATTTTTTCTCTGAGTTTTCTTTTTATTTATGCATATTAACCTTGCACACATTTTTGAGTTTATTGTCAAGCCTGAATATTGGGGAAGCTGGTTTCTCACCTAAGAAAGAAATACAAATAAAACTTAAAGTAATTATCCCATGAGGAGACAAAAAAATCCTTGTCACATCCCAGACAGAGGCAACTGTGGAATTCATCTTCAAACAGAAAATAATGTTCCTCAGATGTGCAAACTGTATTGAGGACCACAGGTGAATTAGGCTGCAAATATTAAACATATCATATGGTTGATCCACTAAATCACCCCAGAAATTTCCATATTCAAAAGAATCACAATTCACCACGTCCACGGAAAAAAAAGATAATGTCACAATGTTAGACTCAAAATTCCTCTTGATACATATGCAGCTTATGTTCTACTTAAAGCTAGGACTAAAACTGTGGATATTTATACAGCACAGATGTTCTGTAGATGAAATAACTACCAATCTGTAATTTCTTATTTCTCGTTTTTCATTAAAATTTTTCAATTTTAACCATATATATATGTATATGTGTATGTATATGAATATGTATCTGTATAACAATGTTATAAAAGAAACTCAATAGTGTAGATCTAAGAAGCTTCATAATTAGTCTGTAAAAATAATTATAGACATAAGCATTCTACCCAGAAAGGCCTCATGATTGGCATTTACTTACTTCCTTAAAGGCATTTTACCCTTCCTATATGTACTTCTTGGCCAGTAAATGATGGAAACATATATGTCCTTATTGCCAAAGTATGTTCCATTTACTGGAAAGAGTAATAAGGGGGATAAACACTATAACAGATTCATATTACTCAGAAAACTTTCCAGGTCCTTCTCTCCTGCTGTCAAAATACTGTTACCACACAGATATATCTGCAAATATTTAAGAAAGACAGAAAGACAACGATTCAGTATCATACTACACACATTTTCGTGATTAATTCTCCCAAATATCTCAGGTATCTCAATATTAGGCAGAAAGACAAAAAAAGCAACTCCCTTCCAGATACAGCAGAAAGGACAGAAAAATGCACCAAATCTTCCAACAATACTCTTCCCCGTTTTACTTCTCTTTTATTTCAGCCTATCTTAACGGGTTCTATAAAAAACGTTTCTACACTATACTAGCATTTGACCTAAAAGATTATTCTGGTTTGCATTAAGCAACTCATTCAATACAAAATAACTCAATTCCATTTGCTCATTACTAATTTGTACCTCAAAAACTTCTTCATCCAGAATTCTGGTTCCAAAGACAGTGATGCCATTGGTGTCCACAACTGTTTTGTCACTTCTGTCAAGTGGTTTTGTAGTTTTTTTGTTACAGTCAACAATCATTGTAACACTCTTTTTCTCCACACTGATAGCTACTCGATGCCACCTATTAAAAAAAACCAAAATAATTTGACTGTAATTTATGTTTTTAAAACTAGGTCATTGTGTTCTTGCCAAATCAGTTTATAGGAGATGGTGCACCAATTAATTCACAGATAAAATTTAAAATCCATCCTTTTCTTTCTTTCTTTTATATATACACAAGTGTACAAAGTGTTTTGACTATTTGCTTTATACATGCTGTCCCTCAGCTCAGAGTCTGATCCATAGCTTGTTGTGAACACCCTCTGAAAGGTGAAGCTCAAGCTGACTTTCTCTGCAGCTTTAACCAGAGAACATTATCAAACTCAAATTAGAAGCCAGTGAATGGTCTACATTTTAATAGACTGAAAGATCTGACAGCAGATTCTTTTTTTACGAAGGTGTTTGATTTTCCAAACTACTTGTGCAAATATAATTAACCCAAAGGGTTATTATTTATTATTTACAATTTACTATTTTTACTGTGTGATCAACCACCAAAATTTTACCATGTTCTCCTGCATATTTGAAGGTATCCCATAGCTATAGATACTTTTCAAATATATATTACAGTTCCAACATAGATACTTTTTCAGATAAATATATATTTACAAATACTTGGCACTACTCCTGCAACAATAGCCTTGCCTACATAATATCCACCAAAAAAGTGAATGAAGTGATTCAGAGTACTGACAAGTGACTTTATTTTAGACTTCTGAGAAAAAAAGTTGTGTAAGTTTTGCCCAACTCTACTATGTTCTTTATGAATAATTATGACAGACCACATTAATTTTGTGAGCCTCTCTGCTCTGACAAATGTTTAAGAACAAAAGCAGACCGCTCTGTAATCCAGCATGGAACAAAAGGTTAAAGAATCTTTGATAGACCATGGCAAAAAATATCAACTATGTCATGCTAGTGACTGGTAAGAGGAAGGCTGGAATCAAATTATTTTAGTTGGCATTTGTGGCATTAGGGTTGCCTAAATCAGAGAGAAAGCTTAGATCATTGTTACAAAGAGTGTCTGTGTATCAAAAGGAACACCTTGAAGCTAATGGAATCTGACTGCTAAACAGTATCACTGAGCCAGAACTATAATTCCATGTTTTCTCTGGAATGCTGTTAAACACTATCATTATAAAAGCAAACTGGCCATGCATCCTCAGGCACATTACACTGTTCACACTTTTTAAATATATCTCAGTTTGAAATGAAGGTTGTTGTCCTAGATCCTCCATAAAATAGCCGAGTCAGAAGAAAATTGTTGGCTTATCTTTTGAAAGTGCGTGGAAGCTGAAAGCATGAAATCAGAGCCCACTGTGTCTAGTATTGACTCCAGTTGATTTAGAAGTTGCATAGCCTCACTGTAGGATATTGTACCAAACCAAGTTCATTTTTATTTCTTCATTTTTTGCAAGTTTATCAACATTTTGGATGAAATTCTATGTCAAAGCTTTGTTATTTAGCAAAAGTCCATTAAAAAAATCTGCTTTGTTTATTTTATCACTCCTTCTGCTAGGGAAATGAATCAAGTCTAGGTTTCATATAATTTCATTGTCTGGTAATACTAGGCCAAACAGCCAATTACTTTTTTCCTTTTTTTTCTTCTTTATTGCTTTATAAATATATTTCATTATAGTTCAATTTTTCCCCTTCCTTGCTGAGTTGTTTTCTTTTGCTTTAGTAAAATTTATTTTTGTGTATCTATGAAGACTGTGGCTGCTCCTCCTGGACTGCAGCACAGCAAATAAAAAGCCTTTGAAAGAATTAATGTCCTTTTACAAGCACTAGAATGACATTCACAGAGAATGATTGCTTGTCTACAAAGCTACAAAAGACTAACTGCGTTACTAATGCAATGGGTGATTGAGATTAATTCCTTTACTGGTGGTGCAGTATAAATCCTTGCAGCACTTGGGATTAATTGTCCAGCTATTCTTTCCTGATTTCCTTATACACAGGATTTCCTTATACATAGATATCACAAACTATTTTATTTATCTGCTGGTTTGGCTCAGGATAGAAGAAATATTACCCTGTCTTCTCCACTTGTCTTCACGCTGCCTACCACCTTCAGATGGACCAGACATTTCTTTTAGTGAGACTCTTCCTTGAGACTTTTTGAAGCTTCTTTGTATATTGCACAGGAAGACTCTTCATAGGTTTAGTTTGGGTCAGATTAACTTCTATGACTATTTCCTCATCTTTGATTTATAAAAATGGCAGATAAGAAAGGTGGTTTGTTTCACATATAGCTGTATGAACTGTCTGGCGCTGGAACTGTACTCCGCTGCAAAGCTTCTCTCATTTTGTACTACACCAGTCCAACTAGCTAGAAACTATGTTACTGACTTATTTAAATATTTAAGGAAACTGTTTGTAAATAGATAATCACACATACAGTGGTCTGCAATACACTTTCCATTTTAATATTTTACACTTACTTGCCATCAGCAATGTTGACTGTTCTGAAAAGAGGATAGTCTTCTGGGGCAGGTTTTCCATTTTGGTCTTCAAACAGGAAGACTGGGGATCTACCAACTTCAACACCTACTTGCTGAATTCCTTGTTCATTGTAGATAGACAAAAGGAAAGACTGAATACCCTTTTTAGGTTTTACTGTCATTAATATTGAAAAATCTTCTGGAAAACCTCCACCTGTAAACAAAGTGATATATGCAGCTATAAATTCAGAAAAATGAAAAAATTTTTACTTTTTTTTTTCTAAAAGCACATAAGATCCAGCATACAAACTGCAGGGTTTTCTAATTCTCAAAAATGAGTACATAAAAAACTATATTAGGAATACTTTCTATGTCTTTTTTATTTTCTTTCTGGTCTCGCTTTAATTTCTGAAAGTATACCTTAATGGTTCTTAAAAACATAACTTTTAAATCATACAAGGGACCTTAAAACTCATCTCGTGCCACCTCCTGCCATGGTGGGGATGCCACACTAGACCAGGTTGCTCAGGGCCCCATCCAAGCTGGCCTTGAACACTTTCAGGGTTAGGGCATCCACAGCTCTGTGGGCAACGTGTTCCAGTGCCTGACCACTCTCTGAGTAAAGAATTTCTTTGTAACATTGAATGCTACTCTCTCCTCTTATTCTTTAAAGCCATTCCCCTTTGTGCTATCACTACCTGCCCATGTAAGTAGTCCCTACCCCTGTTTTTTATAAGTCTCTTTAAGTACTGAAAGGCTTAAGAGTACTTAAATGTTACTGAAGGACCCCCCCCCCATAATGGGGTGTACTCAGTCTTCTCTCCTCCAAGCTGAACAAGCCCAGTTCTCTCAGCCTGTCTTTGTAGGAGAGGTGCTCTAAATCTATTGTGAATTCATGTAATAGCACAAAGTATGAAAGAACCAAGGTAGTTTCACATCCACTGCTTTTTGAATTAATCTTTTGTTTAGCAACCTTCTAACTTAGAAGTGTGCACTACAATTTCACTCAACATAACAAGCATCAGTACCATAACAAAGAAGACTCTTAGGTACTTCAGTAGCCCTTGGTAACAATTTATTTTAGTTTCTCTCTCACAATATATATTTGAGTCTTTCTGGAATTATACTGTGCATAACATTAAAAAAACACATATCTAGTTTTCTTTAAGGGGAGATTTAAGCAAAATCAAAGAATATTACTTTTCACTTATTTCCTGAGGCTTTCTTTTTGAAGCAAAGATGATATATCAAACACTATTTCCACCTTTACAACTAAGAATAAAGAAAATTAAAAGTAGATATAGTTTATAAAGGAAATACTGAAGTACCACTCCTGCTGAATCTTGTGGTAAATCTCCATTCCACTTGATGCGAAACTCTATTAGGCTTAATAACAAACAAAGCTTAAGACTGAGATTCTAAAATTCGGATTATGCTTTGGATCCATGTGGCTTCAGCTGTAATTTGACATACAAGAAATAGATGAGAATCTAATAATAACATTGGCAATGAATATAACTGCAGCTTTGTGTGCAGGAGAGTGGATAAAATGTTCTTAAACATTTTAATATAATAGTAGAACAAGCTTTAATAAAATAATATCTTGTGGTTTGGGAATGAATTAAAGCATGTAAGAATTCATCAAACTCTGATTTTGGAATTTCTTCTTCCAACGGAGAAAATACTGTTTCCAAGATTGTTTCCAAGACAGGTATTGTGGGAAAACTCCAAAGATTCTAGATTCTTCCTTGAAGACAAGCTTTTACTTCTTGAATTACAATGTGTAAACAAAATGTGTAGAAATTCCCTTGCTTTTTAAATGAAATACTACTCTTTTAAACCAGAACCCCCTGGTCTTACATTTTTATTTTATCTGCTTCAATGATACTCTATGTGCTTTCTACCCCTTTCTAGCTTTTTTATGGAAGTTTGTTGAAACACTGTAGTAACACAGACCATGTTTATACATCATTTTGACATCTTATTTTGAAGGGATCAAAGCCCAACAGGAAACATTTAATTTACTCTGCTGAGTCATTGGTAAAATTTTTTCATGACAGGGTAAAGCACATTAAATTAAACTGTGTGTTATACCTTCTAATGTCATGGCAAATAGATGACAAAAAAAATGGAAAAGAAGACAATGGTCAACACAGGCCAGAGAAACTATTAGAAATGCACTGAGTACCTGCCCTATCTGCACTGTTAACCTGAGATATGTTGAAAGTGCTTAAGGCAGGTAATAAAAATTCAGCTTGTCTGGGCATGGGTTCTTCAAACACATAACATCCTAGAGGAAAATGTGAGCTGTTTAAGAAAGGTGACTGAAAACAAGTGATGTGTCTCAGCTTCAGTGGTTTCTGTAATTGCTGCTATGACATAATATTCCCAAACATTTTATCTTGAATCTACTTTGGGTAATCAGAAGAAAATTTCCTCCAAACACAGCTTTAATTGAAAAAGTCAAAAAAACCCCCGACATTTTAACATGAACACTACATATATTGCATCTAACATATAAAACTATACCCATATATAGTTCTTGGACATATATCTGGAATAGTCTTCAAAGCCTTCTTAAATACTTTTAAATTTCTTCTTAATTGGAATGGTTCCGTTTGGACAATAACTATGGATACGAGTAAGAACTGGAGGGAAAATATCTAGAAAAATCTTTTTATATATCTAGGTTATCATTCCTTTATTCCTTTGTAAAAGATAACTAAGATCATGTATAACAACAGTACCACAAAAATCTAAGCAGTTTACATATGACAATCATATAATGCCTTCTAGTCAGTGAAATCAAGGTCCATTATATTCTGTGAAGTTATTAAATAAAATTAATTTTTTAGAAGATGGAAAAATTACTGGATGTAGTAGTTCCTGATGAGTTACAGGAGTTAGATGAAAGCAAGGATAGGACACATTAAAATGTGTATTGTTTAGATGAAATGATATCTCACAGCTTGATCTTATCTTGGATATCTTCTAGTCTTTCCACTGCTACAGAGCACTAAGAAAAAGGGACACAGTCACTCAAGTTCCTTTAAGAATAATCTGAAAAATGAGGATTTCTTGTGGTGAGGAGAGAGGATGCCTGTTCCACAAGATTGAAAAGGAAGTAATTACCATAACCACCTCCAAAAAATTGTTTTGATGGTTTTTTACTACTGTAAAGGATAGCAGGACATTTTCCATTTAACTTAGATGAGATGATATATTAAAACTCAATGAACTGTATTAAAAATAATAGAAATATTATATCTGCAGTGTATTTTGCTTTGATCTTCTTCCATCAATAATAAGTGATGGGTTAAGGGAACATATAAGTTACTCTTGAACTGTATAGCTGTTGGTCTGGGAACACATTATTACTACAAAATAAAGCATGCTTGACCCTTTTCTGGATCTGAGTGATATCCATAAAACTGCTACTCTGAAGGACAAAAAAAAGAAAGAATTTTTCATTGCCACTTCTAATCTGTATGTATTCTGTATGACTTGTTCTAACTCTACATGATGTGTCAAAACAAAAAATTTAAATCTTCAACGATTTGGGGTTTTAATATTCTTACTATTATTTTCCTCAACAGTTGGAGTCAAGTGACAAGTGATAGCGAAATAATGGAACAAAAGTCTCTCTGTAACACCCAAAGAATCTTTCCCAAAATTTGAGTATTTTATTTTAGAGAAATCTGAGAGAGGATGGAATCACAGCTATCCACAACTAGCCTTGTTTAGTCCCCCAAATACCCAGATACTCTGAGGTAATTCTTAACAGATGGTACTTCTGGGAATGATTTTGCAATGGCCAACCACAACTCATTTCTCGCACTGCAGCATTACTCCAGGAAGTACAACTGCTCTTAAATGCAGTACTGAAACAGGTGGAAACTTGCCAAAGCCACCAAATTAGGTTTCCGTCAGATAGCATCATGAAAGAACAGGTAATATGACTTACAAGTCAATTCCAGCAGTGACAGAATTTGATGAAGAGTTTTATAACTGAAGCCAGTAAAAACTGAATTATTTAGTGGATAGAGCCCATCCTGCCATTCATATGCAGGTCCAGATCTAGGGATAAGAGAATTGTTTTGTGCTACTGATGATGGACTACATGCTAGGCTTTAGGGAACATAAAAACATATGCAGCAAGGTATGTACAAAAGTAACAGCTTTCTGCCAACCTTACCTGGGTACAGCTGCTTTGTTGGGGCACTCAGCTGTGCAGTTTTTGTAACTCTGTAAGCAACATCCGATCCTTTTGAATTCCTTCTGTTTGTGCAAAATCCTGCTGTTCTTGTTACTCCTTCTGGAGAATTGTGAAATTCTAATGCTTTTAGCACATCAACGGGTTCAGCTGACAAAGTTAAAAAAAAAAGAAAACAAAAACAAAAAGCAAAAAGAATTATTTATCTTGCATGTCTATGGCATGCAGCCTCCAAAAAGGCTTTTAATTCCTTTGTAAAAGTATATGTCTAATCAGAGCAGTAGTTGCATCTTATTTTGACTTGTTGCACATTACTCCTATACTATAATATCACTTTAACAGGATTATTCATTTTTAAATATGTAAGAGTTCATCCCATCCAATGTGACTTTCAAACTACTTGCCTAAACACTGAAAATTGCCAATTGCAAATAATGAGGATCTTGCTGGTTGAAACTTTCAATACATAGTTTAAATGAGTGGCTTCTGAGAAGAGGAACTGATCTTCAAAGTTTGCACAGAACTTTCACAAGCATTCACCTAATAATCTGCTAGCACAAAATCATCTGTTGCTAACGTTAAAATATATTCTGATTACATATAACTGCTTTCTCAGACACAAAGGAATAAGGAAGCAGTTAAACTAATTTCACATCCAAGTTAGAGAAAGAAGTCCTGTGCCTGTAAGGACTGTGTCTGCAAGGACTAAATGGATAGAATTGCAGTCTTTCATTATTTCCAAGTTAAAATGCAGATTTATACTTTAGAGACCAAGTACAGTAAGATCGCATCTGTGCTCAGAGTCTAACAATCTAAAGTTGAAATCCAGAGATGTTATTGCACTGATATTGATGCAAATTAAAGCAAACAAAAAGCCTGTATATATATATATATAAAGCCTTAATTTTCCAAAGTTCTCCACGGCAAAAGTACTGAATGGACAAACACTTCAAGAGAGGCAATGAGAGAAAACATTTAGTGTACTGCATGTCTTTTCTCCTAGGAAAAATTAAGGTGCTCATTCTCATACTCCCTACAAATCATGGCTTTTTAAATGTATTTTTTGAGTAGAAACAGCATGTCAGTAGACCTTTTTTCACTTTCACCATTCCACAGTTTTTATGTTGGCAAACTCATAACCACTTTACTTGGGAAGACAAAGTTTTAAATCACTTTCAATGTTAAAGCAGAGAAATGAGCTTGGTAAATCTGACTTCACATCTTTGAACTACACTAGGCGTTAACTATAGCTGATTTACCGTCTGTTATCATTCATTTTGCGTGTCAACAAATATCAACTTAAGGTTCAAAATTCACTGCCTGTGAATATTCAACTACTTAAACAACTATTTGCACAGATGCGAACAAAGTTAAGTTTAACTAGCTCATCCTATTCATCTCCTGACACTGCCAAACATGAAAAACTCAACTTTGTGGTTAAACCAGTCTTTTCTCAGTCAGCCTAGAATGCACATAACTTCTTCTTTCTTAAAATACACTCACAGGAAAAATCTTGTGAACTTTTAAAATTTTTCTTCACATCTTGCAATTTTTCATTTCCTTTTCGCATCGGATCATCGTTGTGTTCTTAAACCAAATATTCAATGTTTATTGCAAGCTAACGCGCTGGAACTGAATGTTACTGTACACACCTGTATTTACCTAAAATCCACATATAAGGCAAATTCAATAAATTATGTTTAAACATTCTCAAAAGAAAAGCTTCAATAGTGTGAAAACACTGTGGTATTAGTCTAACTTATCTGTTGAGTACTGAAAAAACAATTTTAATGGATATAATGTATTTTCTACACGTGTTCCACACAGTCCTAAGGGAATTGCCACACATACTGAAGGAACATTCTGAAGGAACTGCCACATTATTTTCCAGTAACCAACAGCTATTTTTGATGTACCTATATTAATTTGAACCAGTAAAGTAATGTAGAACCAGTCACCAGAAATATTAGTAAAAATTTCAATTCACTGCGTAAGTCAACCACTGCTACATTCCTTTATCCTTCGCTCTTTTCTATAATTTGTACCAGATTCTTCATTATTTTTTAGAATAATGGTTTTTCTTTGCCTGGCTGACAGGGAGACTATTCACCCATAAACAAGATTATTCATTACTCCCATAGTTCTGCTGCTAAAAAACTTCCAGACAAGAAACAGAATAATAATAGGACAATCTTGAAAACAAAAATTCCGAATAATAAGAAGAAACATTCTGCTAATAGTCCACAGCTGACTATTTATTTCCACAAATGGTGATTCACAAAACTTAAATAGCAGGACTAGTCAGTTTAAAATAATTACTAGAAATGTAATTTTTCATAGAAGCAACAAGTTAGATGAAACAACAAGTTATACAGAAATGACAAGTTACATAGAAACGACAAGTTACATGAAGTAATTAACACAAAAATGGTAATTAGTCTATTCCCAAAGATAACATGGCTGACCTATTAAATTCATATAGATGACAAGTAACAGAAACTGCTTCCCTAATTTAATTAAAGAGTTCAGACAGCCATTTAGCCAACAAGTAAAAAGTAAAGAAGTTCTTTAGAAGTCTTAGATAACAGGAATGCCAGGCAGGAATGTATAACAAGCATGAATCCTGCTGTGTCATGGCTGGGGCTACCATATACAGAGGTATCTGCAGAAAATCCCTCTTTTTGCTTGCAGAGATTCTGTCTCAGGGAATTTCAGGATTTAGTTTTTTTTAAATTTATTGTAAGAAGCATTCAGTAGGCTTGACAATGCTGTTATTACCTTAGTCTTAAAATTCTTGATGAGCTCACTGGGCTTGCTCAGATAACATGCTCAGTGCCTCTCCAGAAAGCAGCAGATGCTGTTGCCACAGAACACACACATGTGGGAATACAGTCTAAAATAAGCAGCTCTTGAAAAAGTGCAGCTCAGGCCCAAATAACCGGTTACAGGTAACCTGCTCAAAGTGTAAAACACAATGAACAGACCTCACACAGCCAACACTGCCTGCTTAGAAGACCAGGGAGAGAGGTAGGAAGGTAACTCATAGGTAGGGAAGAGAAGAGTCTGTGGCTTCTCTCTGCAGTGTTCAGTGTCACTGAGCTTCTGTTTCTTCTGAAAACTGCCTCTTCTCTAGCATGTTGCTCCCACATGATTTCTGGGAGTGGTAAGCAATAACCAGAAGGAACACCAGGGCTAAGGGCATGCAGTTTGCCTGTTTGTGTGGTCCACAAACGAAGATCTCAGCTTGTATTTATATGGGGCAGCATTATATAACCCATATATTGACAGGTCAAGGGTCTTTCATGAGACCTTATGTGCACAAAATAGCTTGCCTAAATGATTTTACCTTTCCCCAACAGTTTTCTCAAAAAGTAAAGAAAAATGCAGATTACTGATATATAATGTAATGCTTTTGTATCCTTCCAATTTGGTGTCAAGATTTCAGATGGCAAGGAAATAACAAATAAGAATCATGCAAACAACTCTGTCTGTTCACAAGTTCTTGGGGTGGAGTTAATTCTCCTTACGAAACTTATGATGTCCTTACGACATCAGCTTTGAAAACTCAACTGTTTGCCAGGGCAAATTTGACAAAATACAAGATTCAAATTCAGAAAGCAGGTCATGTAGATGTTTATGGCCATGTTGCACAGCTGCTGGAAGGCCACCTCTCGCAGGCAAGCCAGATGATGCCACAAGACAACCCCGTGAAAAGAAGCCTGTGTTCATCAGGGCAAGCCTGCTGTCTGCAATCAAAATGCAAATTTCTACTATTTTCTGCTACTTTTGCAGAGGATTACTCTTCTTAGTAATGACTATAATGCAAAGTTCAATGGTGTTATGTCCTTGACTCAAGAGAGTTCAGAGAGATGTGCAGCTCTCACTGCCACTGAAAAGCTGTGCAGCAGTGGCCAAAGCAGAAATGTTTAAAAATACCAGGATTTCTGGAATGGCAAAGGTGAATTCTTCAAAAATCACTTTTTAAAAATCAGAATTGTGTGAGATGGGAACCTGAGCATTCCAGTATCTTTCAAGATACCAAACGATTAACTCCATCATAAGTTCCTGTATTTTCAAATATAAAGAAGGTAAAACACACAAAGAAAAATTAGTGGTGTCACATCTAAAGACCCAAAATTACTTGTAACTGCAATATTTAAAACTGTAGAGTCAAATTCTGCTCTTCATTACTGTGATACGACTGAAATAGATACATTCACTCAGCTAGTCTTCCATATTTAGAGTGGTATGGATCAGAATATCTGGTCCAGAACATTTTAACATTTCATATTAAATATCATTCCAAAGCCATATTTATTCTTCCTTTCCTTTCCTTTAGCTTTCTTCCATTAGGAAACTTAGGAGAAAAGAAATCAGAATATCTCTGCTGGAAATTAAAATTCACTGAAGCCAAGCACTTGTAAACTGGATGCTAGATCACACTTCATTGCAGGTCAGGAGAGAGTATCAAGCATCAAATACATGAGGGGAGCTTCATGAGTTTTCTGTTTACTTGGAGAGAAAGAAAATGTATGTAAAATTTTACTTCCAATTTTCAAGCATTTCCAAGCCTAGATTTCCTCTACAGACAATGATATATTTGATTTAAAGGCGATGACAATGCTTTCTATTCTATTAATTCATAACCCTATATTATAAAAATAGAATGCCATTAAAGATGTAAAAAGTGTAGAAATCTAGACTACATTATTATATAATCACAGTTTAAAAATATCATAGCTTTCATTCACTCTACAATATCTAAATTGAAACAGAATCTGTGATATAGCATTAATAACACTAGTACAACACATATGGATCAAATTCTGCTGTCTTTGTATTGCTGTGAAAACAGTAGATTAATTTCTGGCATGCCCTAATGTCACAAATATAAACAACATTCATTATTCAAGTTCAGAAGACTTGCTTCCTTTGCTTAGACTTCCTGACATTTGAGCTGGAATCTATTACACAACATGGTTCTGCCTTTCTCTTGGTGGAAACTGTCCATGGAGGAGGTTCCTGGGTATCATAAAAATACAAGTTGTGATAGCAGAGAAAGGAGGGGCTGAGAAACTGTAAAGGAGGGCAGAAACTGAAGTCCTTCAGACATACAACCTGTACTCATGACTTATTCAATGTGTGACATTACATCCTTCTCTTAAGGATGACCCCAGTCTTCAGTAAAAATGCTTAGCAATTCCCCATCTCCCTATGGGAACACTAGAAAAGACATTACAAGAAAGGGACAAGTTGTAACATATGCAAGAAAATTTGCATTGGAATAGCCATGTCTGGTTCATTACATTTGGATTTATTTAAATGTAGACAGTAATTAAATGAATGGTTCTTAATCATATCTTAGTTTATGAAATATGTATCCTGTCTGTAAGTGGGATCATGGTGAACTTAGCACCTCAGTAAAAGGCAATAAAATTCCTTGTTTCTGCTTCAGCAGCCACCATTAAATTTCTGCATTCTGACAAAGCCTATCTGACCCTGCAAAGGGAAACTGCACAAAACTCGAAATAGATGGATCAACAGTGCATCTAATGGCAGCAATATCTTCTTTGCAATTATTTTGAATAAAAGATTAAAATCTATACATATTATCTTTCTAGCTACAATAACTTTTAAAGGTTAATTATCTTTATTTTAGTGCCTTTGCAATATTGGAAATGTTATGATCTACAACATGCTTTTTACAAAGTTTTACTCAGATCAATTCAGTGAGTGGCATTACTGTCAGTGTGAGGCCAATGTTAGGCCATTAACACACACTGAAAATAGAGCTGTACTCTTTCACCTAAGTAGAATGTTCTGTCTTGTATCACCCTAAGTAGCTAATGTGTATGAGTCAACAAATTGACACTTAAATATATGAAAAATCTGATCTTCTGTTCTTTAGCATACATATCATCTTCCAATCAGAGTATTTTACCAGTAATTTAAGCCTGCTGTAGTCAAAAATAAATTGACAAATTCTGTATCATATTCTTTTCATTCAAATAAAATGACATCAACACTTTATTACTGGAAATTCTTTTTCTGGATAAAAAAATTACCACATACTTGTGCTTTTTCGGAAATTTTTTGGACCCACCTAGGCTAGCTGGCTATCAGCCAGGTTTCTAAACTGGGTACAACTGTTAAGAAGCAGTTTATGTGCCAATTCCATGAGTGGCTGCAATTCCACATTAGTGTGGATCTCACGTGGTATTTCATGTCTTACTCAGTTCTGAAGAGCTCAAACATTTAGAGTGATCCTATCCCAGATTTACACAGTGGACATCAGTAGACTTGGAATACATACAGATTGAAAATCTATTGCTCACTGAATAGAGAACTTTTGAGTGAGTTTGATTATTCTTTAAAAGATAACCATGGAAGTCAATATGGGACTATCTAAAAGGTCCGACATCTTAAGTTTTCTTCTATTTAACATGGAACATGCTGCAAACCACTTACAAGCTGCAGTGGGAATGGAGCCCTGAACTTTTGCAGATAGGGTGTACCAAGCTTGACATCTGTTCTCTTGCTATAAACTGTACAGCAAAGAACTTCTGAACTGCAGATGAAGGTGCTGATGCCTAAGGACCAGACAGTTCAAGACAGTTACTGAAGACAGGGTAAAATCATATTGAAGATAGGAAACCATTATGTGCATTTTCAGAGGGAAGGACTTCACCATCATGCCTCAAACTGGAACCCTCCAGGACTGGCAGGGAAGTGACTGCGGTGGCAATGTCTGGCTGCAAAACTCATTCCCATAAGAAATGGTCCAGGGGATGACTTATTTAGACAAAACTATGTTTATTCCTGTCCAATTACCTAATAAAGCAAAGAAGTTGAAATCCTATTATACTTAGATTTTGGTCTGTTAACTCCTGGATGTTAGTCTCAATTTTATGAGAGAGCACAGACACAATGATCCTTCCCTATTTAAAGCCTGTGTTTATCTACATAATTTAAAATATGCTTCCAGATTACCTGCTGGGGGACATACTTTGAATACAAACAATAACAAAACTCAAAGGGAAACAAAAAGGCAGTATTCTTTACTTTACAGATACACCTTAGCAAACCGAGGGTGCAACTCAATGTTCACTATGCTATTAATACCTATAGTAACTTTGCCCTTTCTTCTTTTTGATACAGTAAAGAGTACTTTTAAACAGTATTATATGTTTTTCTGATATAATAAACAGATAAACCCTTGAGCTGTCATAATTCTCCAGCAATGCACTTTTTTGATTGATGTGAAAATAAAAATTTATCAGTGATCATTCCACAAAGAGCCTTTAACAGTTACAATCAATAACTCCTAATTATGGAGATACAACCCTGGAGCAGAAAAGAGCCAAAAAAAATCTCCAGTACAAAGAATTATATGAGAAATTTAGGAAGACTAATGTTTCTAAGTTACTATTATTTTACTTCATATTTTTCCATGGAAATAGGCTTCATTCTGCCAGTAATCTGTTCCAATGGAACTGCAAAAACTAAAACTTAAAGAGCCTTGAAACATTAATCTTCAGTTCTAAATGGAGTGTTTTCTCAAAGTTTAGTCCAGTTTTATGTCACTGTAACAGATCATTTAAAACCTACAATCTGTGATAGTCTGGTAGACTAAAATGTGTGTATTTGGTGAGTACTAATGAAGGGACTCCTTATATTTGTGAAAAGATTTTGAAAAGAGGCTACCTCTAGTTGGATTTCTAGGTGTATATTTAAGGACCTAAGTAAAAGGTACTGACTGCACCACAGGTTTTTGAAACCATGCTACCTATTAAAGACATACTAACCTATTGTTGCTTAGTATATTCACTTTTCTTAAAACTTTGAATCTTTATAACTCTAAGAGCTCATTCTAAGGACATTCCATGTATTCTATAGGTGAATAAAGATAAACGCTACTATGATGAAAATTGCTAACTCACACATTAAATGGTCCAAAACCTAATGAATCCTAATGAATATAAAAGTCTTTACCTCTTTTTCACCAGCAGCATTAGAATCTGGATTGATAAACTGATAGTTTGTTGACTTTTAGGATACAAAACAAGACCCATGAATTACTAGAAATCTATGCTATTTCTAATGTGGTAAGAATATTTCTGTTCTTATTTTTACTCTTGGACACTTCTAGTTATAATGGGCAGTTATGCTGGATATTCTTTAAAAACAGAAATACATATTATGTTATTATCTACACTTATTATTTTACTGTGTTCCTCATATCTTAGGTATTAATACAGAACATCCAAAAGCAGAAATTGAAAAGCAAGTTATGCCCAACTGCTTCACTGAGCTTTGCAGTTCTTAAGAAGGACTCCACTGCCTTCCCACTGCAGGCTCTAGCTTCTGTATCCAAAGAAATGATTCCCTGCACTTCAGCCATAGGTGTCTAAGTGCCAGAAAAGGATCAGGCACTCTTCCGTCCTCACCATTTCCTACTGACCAGCTCTGGGCAGAACTGCCCTTCTCACAGGCTTTTGGGCTTGGCAGTCTGAGAACCGCCTGCCTCCCAACTCTGCTGAGAGCCCAGCCCCGTAACACAAGAACTGCTCTGGGAACCAGTATCAAAGCACTGGTTCTGCAGTGTCCTTTGGGAAGGCTCCAATACTTTTCATAGACGGACTTCATAGAGCTGGATAAAATGAACTCTCTGTTTTATGGGCTGCAAAAGTGATTTGCAGAGCATCTTCAAGGTACAAAAATGAAACCAATTGAGTTGCCTAATTACATAGAGCTCCTGAAAATTAGGCTTTTTTTTTTTTTTTTTCCCTAGGAATCTGAATATAAATCTATGAGATTAACTCAATATATTTTGAATATATATACTTCTAGGGACATTCTTCAAGGTTGTTTTACCTGTTAAGAATTTTCCTACACGAATTTCCTAGATGAATTATGTAATTGGAATCTTGACTGGTGACATTTTTAGAAATAGGTGTTATTGCAGTGCTTTCATATTTAATGCTTACAAGAATTAGAGATTATCCAGATGCATACAGGAATGCTTTAAATAGCCTAGGACTGACTATTTCACCAACAGAGGCTTCTGTGAAACTGCTCTAGAAACTGGCTACTTCTGTTTCCATACCATTATTTGGAATGTTTTCATTGACTTGCTGGGCTGCAGAATCTACTAAATACATTATAGTATTTCAAAGGCTATGCAGACAGTCTAGGCATGTACAGGAGCCAATTTTGATACTCACCAACTACTAACTGTATCTCACTTCAGAGACCAACCTCTAACACTCATACAGTACAAACCAAAACCCCAAAACCCACAATCGTCTCCCCGCACCACTCATATCCTATATTGAAACCAGTGGAAAACTTGTCTATATACAACTACACATTCAGATCTTTAGCAACATTAGCTTGTAGGCTGATTTATTTACTGGACATACTCAGAAAAAACCACTATTTTAAGTTTTCATTATATTGCATAATTCTGAAGTGTAACCTAGATTCTGAGGATTTTAATCATAAAGTATTTCACTACAAAATGCAACTTTCGTGTTATTCAGAACCCTCTTGAGACTAGATAGATGGTAGTTTTATCACTTGTTGAGCAGCACTGACTGCCATCAAGCACTACAGACCTGATGGTGATTCCATAAAAGGTTTTTTCACTTGCAGTCCCAAGACTGGGCTTGTTCACCATCTGTGCAGACCAGCATTGATCCATTATTTTACAATACTTTAAGATGTGTCTCCATATTTGTATGGACTTATTCTTAATTTTGTACCACAGCAAAATCTTTTAGGACTGCATTCCAAGTGTCCAACCATATTGAGGCCTCTGCTAAAGATTCAAAAAGCTCTTTTTGTACAGACTGCAGACACAGTAGTTTCAGCTGTGAAAATCAGCAAGTATTACATTCTTGAGTATCCTGTTTCTATTACCATATTAAAAAAGAGACACAGGCTAAAAATGGTCTGTGCTACAGGAAGAGACAAAGTGTTCCCTCAGCAATTAAATATGAAAGAAACTGAGTCCACTTAAAAGCTTTTTCATCAAGGTATTTATTGAGAAATAATTCAAATAAGAGTTTAAAAAATATCTTCCAGTAAATGGGAGTTTTCAAATATGGAATATTTACATTTTTCAGCTTTAAACATAGAATACAGCCAAGGACAAAATTTAGAAATTATGCCATTTAACATAACCCTATTTAATTTTACAGAAACAACTTGTACAACTAAAATCTTTTGCCATATTTCCCCCAATGTCAAAGGTATCATCCCTCTTGTGAGAGCAATGCAAGGAAATCAGATTCAATGCTGTATCCTACCAATACTAGCAGGAATTCTTCTTAAGCAGACACCAAGGCTGTAAAGTCTTGAACTCTCTATAAACTGTGAATGTTGATAATCTATCAGATTACTATGAAAACTGGAATAACGTCAGATAAACAGGTAAGGGACAGAGTTGGTAGCACTTAGTCTACTTTAAAAATGTGACCATAATTTGATTTACTACTAGGCTAATTTCTATCATAGACAAAGCTTAGCTGCCAGTGCTATTATTTATAGCAGGATCAGGATCTAAATTGTTTTTTTTATTCATCTTTTATAATACATCTTTCAATTTGGCTTGCAGAAAACACTCTGGTTCTATAATATGAGCTCTGCCAAATGCCTTCTATTTCGCACATTGTGTACATTAACACTTGGACTTGCAGTGAAGTCCCAGATCTGAAATTCAAAAAGGTTTTTACAGTCCCTTATGTGTGCTAATGTGCTAAAAAGAATTTAAGTTCTGCCAGATTCTACTACTATTGTAATAACCAAGTCAACAATTAATCCTTACATTTACAGTCTGTAAACTTGGTATTTAATACTGAGTAGAACAGTTATAAACCCTTGCAACAGGCATGTGTGTTAACCTAATTCCTTTTAAGCCAGTGTTCTCTATTGTGTCCATCCAGAGGGCAAATCTCTATCACTGCATGAGACTTCACATTCTTAGAACATAAGAGATTTCTCTTAAGTTCTGCTTAATTTATTTGCCCCTATTATCAACAAATACTCAGAACAATGATAAATTAACCAATGCTAGGAGGATTTCTTCTGAAAAGAGGCAGAACGCTCTACAGAGAAAAGAAAAGCAACTTCTTAATCTTGCTGGCAGATGGAAACCCTACTGTTCACCACTGTACAAAACAAATCCGGGAAAGACATAATTGCTCCAGTGTGTTTTAGGTATAACCTCAGCAGTAATGTCATGGCTCCTTTAGTATGCTGCAACTGTGTCAGAATTAAGGGTTCTCTTTGGGGGAGATTAAGTCAATTTGGCCATGACAGTTGTAAAAATCAGTAGGACAACTTTTTTCCTACATTTTATATCTGCTGCAGACACCAATTCTGGAAACAATTGGGATCTTTGGGGGTGGGGTTTTTTTCATGGGTTTTTCATAGTAATCAGAACAAAAGATTGCACCAGGAAAGTTTTTATATCAAAGATTTGTTTTCCTATTGTCATTTCAGTCATAGGTACTAAGGAAGAGATTATTTCAAGCCAAACCCACAGAGTATTTGTGCACCTATATACAGTTAAATTTGTTAAGATATACATAAAACTGAAATTGAAGTTCTTTTCTGAAGAGGTAGGAAAGAGACAGTTTCCTGCAGCCTGAATAGTCCTTTCTTGTATCCATGTGAGGTCTCCTAAATTCAGTGCAAGGATACACACTCTAGAGAATTAACAACACATACCAGTCATTTTTTCTGTGTCTGATGTCTGCTGCTTAAGTTGAAATAATTATTTTACCTTAGAAACAATTAAGAAATTGAAATTACATAGCAAAACAGATGTATCCATGTAGGTGTTTCTTGCAGTATTCTGGGAAGACTGAACCATTTCACCTGCTGATCCTTGGGACTCAGAAAAACTTCAGCTAGAACTACTAGCTGCATCTAGTGAAATCACCCTTTGATTTATTCATTTTTGTCAACTTTGGGAATAACAATCTGAGAAAGGCACACATATTATCACGCAAGAAAATTTCACTGAAAAATAAAGGAATGTTTATAATGTTATATTCTTTTTCAATCTTAAAACTTAATTGATCAGTTAAAATCAGAAGTGCTTTATATCACAAATAGTTCTGAGAAGAAATTTGTACTTCCTAGTTTAAAACAAATTTTCTACAGGTTTAGACTAGCTGGACACATTCAAGAGCTTTCATTCAACACACAGATCCATATCTTCCTTACTAAACAAATACGAATAAGTAGCAGTGTTAAATTTGCACCCACAAAGAAAACTCTCCTTTTGCCATCACTGACTGGCCCAGTTCTGCATTCCTTCTGCACCTAGAACTCCCACTACTTTCCAAGCCTGTGTGTGGGAAGCACAAGGAACCTTTATATTTCCTAAGATGACAGCAAGAAGTATCTATTTATTTTAGAAACAAATCTGCTCATTGCTTACACAGAAGATCCAAAGCTTTCCATATATAGGTTCATAGCCTCATTTTCAGTAAGGCTTCTTAAATCTGTTTTTCACTCAGATTAAGAGCTAGATTTCCATTTGCTTGAAAAAGCTTATAAATAATAAAAAGGCTGATTTTTCATTTCTTGCCCATGAAATTTAAATCAGCATCACAATAGTGCATTGATGTCAAGCCCTTACAAAAATTTATAGTGTTGAAGCCATGCCATTTTGACTAAATGAGTTTATTCATCCCAAACACATTACCAACAGCTTTAGTATTAAAGGTGAGGAAGGGGAAGGGAAATCAAAGGATGTCTTTAAAAATACTGCATTTTGTTTACTTTAGCCAAGTCATAAAGCAAAAACATTTTCTGAAAAGAGCTACTTAAGAGCTGGTGGGCACTGAGCTGACCAAGTATGAGTCACTGATTTTCCCATTCAGTTGATTCTCACTTCTGTAGCTTTTTCTGTCTAAAGAAGAAATAACTCAAGAGCCCAAACACTTCTTAGCACACCATTTCTTACAAGTATGAAAGACACCTCATACTTCTCTATGGTTTTTGTTATTGTTGTTGTTAAATAAAGAAACCTAAAAAAAAAAAGTCAAGAATTTTAGGAATCTTGAGGTTTTTCTACATGGAATGGTTTCTGTTGTCTTTAAAAAGTCACTGCTATATGATTAACACTTTATATGAATACACCATGTAATTTTCTTTTCATAGAGATAGTTCATGAAAAGAAAACTGAAGAACAGAAGATTTAAAAGAGTTTTACAAAAGAAGTCATATTTTGCCCAGTGTTCATATTTTATCCAGCATTTTCATTTAGTCATATTCTTTACCTGCCATCCATGCTATTTTATTTTATTCCTTGGTACTTTCCATCTCCAATTTTCAAATAGGAATCATTATGCCCCATGTTATTTTTTAACTACTTTAAATAAGATTAGAAAGCATAACAGACGATTCAGAAACAAGTCCCTTGTACTCTGTTGGAGAAATTAGGTCAAATTCTGGTCCCTCTGTAGTCAATGGAAAAACTCTTACTGACTTCAATAACAGATCAAGCCCTGAACACACAGCTCCCTGTAGCTCCTAAGCAAATAGCATACTGTATCTCAGAAAAGGTCAAGAACGAAGTTCTTTTCTGAATGCTTCTATAAAGAACAAGAAGCCTGTAGTTCTATATTTCTGAAATGTCCTTTATCCAGAAGACTAGAAGACTATCAATATAGGCTTTTAATTTTGAATAAAGTTACCACAACCAAATTTGTCTGCCTAATGTTGCTGAATACGGTCCAGTAAGTATCAGTTCTGTTGATTTCAGTGTGAGTTCTGTTGATTTTTCCTGTGCTGTTTGGGTTTGGATTTTCTTTTAACGTGTCATTTGCATCCAACTCATTACATAAACACAGTCTACATAAACCCTACTTAATTTAGTCCGTTCTGCTGTGAAAAGCGGTATAAGAAATCAATCATGCCTTGGAGTACGGTATTCTTCTTGAAGAAATTTAGTTTCCACATAGGAGCAGCCGAATCCTTGGAGCTCTGCGAGGTTAATTCACCCTGGTGTAACTCTAGCGAGTCAGTGGAATTGCAAGAGGGATGAAATCTGACCCCTCCAGTCCCTGTCAGAAAGGGGGCCAGCAGGGGGCAGGAGCCCTGATTGATCTGACACCGTCAAGGTTGTGCCCAGGTATAAAGGCTTGAATGGAAACTGGTCACCTTTCCCTGCTCCCTCTAGGGCGCCTGTTGATTCTGGATTCAGATCGAGAAATACCTCGTTAAAATAATAAATACATAAAAATTAAACCTTTCATTTCGGAGAGTTAAGCCCCTTCATTGATGTCAGACCCACAAAAAAACCCAAGAAAAACAAAACAAAACAAAAAACTCCCTCAGTCCCAGCCAGACTGGCCTCCAGATGCGCCTGCGAGCTCCGGTGGGAGGGGGAAGGAAGGGAGGAAGAGGCAGTGTTTTCACCCCCAGTAGGAGAGGAGAACTCTCCCACCGCCGGAGACTCCGCACTGCAGCTCGGCGAACTGCGAGCTCAGCCCAGAAAACCCATCCGGGCTGGCGGCGGTGCGGGGAGCCCAGGGAGAGCGGTGCGGACGGGAGAAGTGCGCAGAACGCGAGGGGCGGTGCGGGGGAGGGGGCGGCGATTCCTTTCTGCTGAGGCTGCTCCGTTGCTGCCTGGCTCTTGTTTCCCCTGCAAGTCCCCCGCGGGCCGCACCCTGCCCACCAGGTCCACGGACACCTAAGGGACCACTCGATTCCGCGGGGAGGCTGCAGAGTTGGGAGGAGGCTGGGGACGGCGCCCCGGCGCTGACACCGCCCGCGGGGAGCTCAGCAATCCTCGGGCTGAGCCCCCCGAGCCCCCCCGGGCATCTCCGGGCCCGGCACGGCTCGCACCACCTGCGGGGCGCTGCTGCCCCGGGAGCTGCCCTCCGCAACGGCTGGCAAAGGGCCCCTGCAAGTGTATTTTCTCCTCCGCTTGCACCCTGGAAAACTTTTTGACCACTAAAACCCGTTGAAAAAAAAAAAAAAAAAAAAAAAAAAGGAGAGAGGGAAACGGAGAAAATCAGAACAGGGAGCCTTCACCCCCAACTTTCCCTTTCCTTGCCCCTCCGAAGAGAGGGCAGATACTTGTCGGTCAATTTCAGTCACAACCTGGTGAACTTCAGCAGCTCAACAAAACAAAGTTGGACGCACACTCCACACAACAACAGTCCAGTGCTGGAAGAGGATAAGTCTCTCTGTTCAACAAGTATTTCTTTCATTTTCCCACCCCGCCAGTGCATCTCCTTTACCTCATTAAAAACACATCCAAAGTTTAAGGCTGACCGAGAGCCGTCCCTCCGCGGCACCTGGGAGGGACGTCGCAGCCCGCGCTCTCGCCTCCCCAGCACCGGGAGTCCTCCTGACAGGTTTCCTTCGAAACGCGGCCTCAGCCGTGCCCTGGGTCCTTTCCCGGAGGAGGGGAGAGAGGCGGCTGGACTCCCGGCTCCCCTTTGCTTTCTTACCTCCTCTGACCTCTGCAGCCCGGAGAAGGAAAGCGAAGGTGATGAGCACGGTTACAGCCGAGTCCCAGGGCCACCTTCTCGTTTTCCACCTTGTGGACCATCTCTGCATCTCCATGCTGGGCACCCACAAGTGTGAATTAAACACGGGCGCCTTCAGTTTATACCAGCTCCGTCCTTTCCACTATATTCCCAGAGATGACTTCTCCTATAGAGCCATACGTGATAAACCGAGAGAAGGTTTTCTCTCTCGCCCCGCTCCCGCTCTGCCCGGCCTTGCACAGGCCCCTCCGACCCGTCCTCCCCGGTGCCCTGCCTTCACACTGAGGGGAGATGAGGGGCTTTAATCAAAATGCAAAGAGCTCCGCATCCCCCTAAAGGCTTCATCCCGTCAGAGGGCTGGGCGAGCGGCTCCCAGGGCCACCCCTGGAGTCCGACTGACACGCCAGCCGCCGGGCGGAGGCCAATCGCGGGGCTCCCCCGGCCGCCCACAGCACCGCCCTCCGCCTCGGCGGCGGCACACCGGCCGCTCCGCGGGCACCGCCGGCCCCCGCGGCGGCGGAGAGCGGCCCTCCCGAAGGCGCGGCGGGAGCGAGCCGGGGACAGGGCTGGGGGTCCCGTCACCGGGTCACCGCCGCCCCCCGCCCGCTCCGCTCCGCGCGGGCCCCCTCGCCCCGAGCATGCGCAGAGGCGGCCGCGGCGCCCCGCGGAGCGAGGGCGGGGGCGCGGAGCGGGGACGCGTGGGGGCCGTGGGGGACGGGCAGGGGGGCGACACTGGGGACAAGCGGGGGAGGGGGCGCCGGCAGGGGAGGGAGCGAAGCAGGACAAGACTGAGGAGAGGAATGTGCGTGAGAGGAGCCGGGGCGGTGAGGCGAAGCGTCTGCGGGGTGGCCCTTCGGACGCCCCGAACGGCGCGCTGGCGCTGGTGCGGCGGCAGCTCCGGCCCCGGCGGCTCGTTCCCCCTCACACCCCTCCCAGGCGCAGCTTGTTCTCACACACCATTGGGGGGACCTCCGGGGGCTTCGCTCTAGGGCGGCTGTAAGAAGGAGGGAGCGGGGTGGTAAAGGAAAAGCCCGCCACCGAACACCATTGCCCGCCTCACCACATCCTGCAGCCCGGGGACCGGTGTCCGCTCCTCGCCGGGAAACCTCCCGCGCGCACTCCCGTCCTGTCCCACCTGTCCAGCAATCGGTAACGGGGACCGGCCCGAAGGCTGAAACCTCCGGCAGAGCTTACTTGTGCGGCAGGTCCAGCCGAAATCCTCGGTTGGGATCAGTTCTGCCCTGACTCCTCTAGAAAATGAGAAAACCATGGTCACATTTTGGTGGAAATGTATATAATTTTAATTTTTTTTAATCTCCCTTCGCTGAGATCTTTAATGCCTTACATCAATTAATAAATATATGGTTTATCAATCAAATACATGTTTCTTTTATGTGTCAGATTATACTTCAGAAATGTATTGTCCTTTCATAAAATATCTTACATTTTGCTGCGCTCCATCAATATACCTAGCTCTTTCTGTCTTTGGTTTCCTGAAACAGTTGGTATTGTCATTAGATTTGCAACTGAGAGGACTGAGGTGCACAGCACGGTTACATCTGAGCTCCCTTAAGTGCTGTGCATTGGGTGCCATTCAGTGAAGAGATACTCAAGGTTATTCTGGCACTCCAGGTGGTTACCCACAGTACAGCTGTGGAGCACCAAAATGCTGTATGTACCCAACCTTTCTGTACCACAACTTACACATAGAATCAGTGAAGTTGGAAAAGACCTCTAAGGTCATCAACCATTTAACCCAACAGCACCATGTGCACCACTGAACCATCTCCCCAGTGACTGTGAGACTACCCTGGCTTCTTATGGAATATTTCATCCTGTTTTACAATTGTCTGTCTTACACTCTTAACTGCATACAGGTCCCTTAAGTCTGTACTATTATTGTTGCTCTGCTGGTCTGTGTAGTTCTCAGTCACTAGATGCTCTGTAGAACAGACCAGATTAACTTGCTGCTTTAGCCTCCATCCTTACAATATCAGTAGGTAGTAACAATGGCAATTTATTATTTTTGCTCAATCCTTTGTTGTGGGAAAATCTCATATGCTATAAATGTTCAACTTTCCTCTTCATGCTTATAAATTATACATCTGTGTCACCAGCATTCTTGCTGCTTCCAGTCTCTGATCACACATTGCTTCTCTGACTTTGTTTTGAGCCTTTCTGTTTACCTGAATGAATACAGCTAAACCCTTCCCTAGTAAAAAGGAAAAAGTCTGTCTCTGCCCAGGAGAAGAAATGGAAGCATTTCAGATAGTAGTGAAAAAGAACAAATATTCTCACAGTGTAGAGAACAGTAATTTCACGCAGTGCCTTTATGGTTATTTAAGTTTAGGGGATGTGGTTCATCTCCCAAAGTGTCAGTGGAAAGACACCCACTGATTTTTGTGGTCCTACATCAATCCAAAGCAGAACAAAGAAGAAAAAATCCTAAGTATTAATTTGGGTGAGGTAGCATACTTAATTAATGTAAAAATCTGTGTAATTCTATATGAATTCTAGTACCAGGACTGGTTTAATTTAGAGCTAGCTCAGTTATTTTTGCTTGCCAGCATGTCAAGCCACATAGACATGTAATAAATTGTCATCAGATTCAGCAGTTACAAGAGAAAAGTTACATGTCATTTAGGTGAAGGTCCACATTTTGCCGCCCATCAAATTATTTATTTAGGGTTATTGATTTACATTTAATTGATTTACATTTAGCTTATTTTCCTAGTTATTGCTTATAATCTTCTAAATTGTAATGATGATGTTCTAGTGAAGTGCAGAGTAAAGTAATTGCAGCCATGAAAATACGTCAATAGATAATGATTCAGAGCATAGATAAGCTTTATGAATGCCATAAAATTAAAGATTTTGGTTAGAAATTTTCAGCTCTTAGATGTCATTTCAGGAGAAATATTTTCTTTCTTGAATCTGAAAGAGGGCTAAAATGTGAAAATGTTTTCAGAGAGAAACAGAAGAGACATGAATGATGTTATTTATTAAATCATCTGTGATCCACAGCGATTTGTTCTTTCTGTCGGCTTTTTTGTTCCTCATTACTCTTCAAGACAGTTTTAGTGAAAAGAAAGACTGAGCACTGTGACATTCATTATGTTCTGTCCCTGATACATCAACGTTGGCAGATTAATCCATGTTTAAATATTAGGAATCGCTCTCTTGTATGTGCACAGATGGGTCATTGTTGTATTTTGGGGCAGAGAGGGGGAGGGGTTAGGAACTATGGAGAAGAGAATATGTTTCCTTGGACCACTGTAGGTCACAAGAAATTCACAGCAGCAGCTCTTTCACATTCTTCAGGCTATAGGCACCATAATGAATTTTAACTGTAAATATGATATTCTTTGGCTCTCTTGCAGTCACACTGTGTTTTTCTAACATATTCCTTGACATCACCAAAAGTGATAGACTTCTCTCTCTATATAAAGAGGTTATTTCACTGGGAATAAACAATGCACTGTAAAGAAGAGTATGCTTTTTTTGTTGGTTTACCTGTGTCTCAGGGATATTGACTTGACTTCATTTTTTTTCTAATTTCATGCAGATGTTGATGCCCTCTCCAATTCTATTCACAGCACATAAGTGAATATTGCAAAATAAATGCCTACCTTAAAAGTCATCACCCAGTGCCTTCTCTGTTGCTTTAATTCGTTTGGGCAGGTGGGCATTTTATCATGGTCTCATTTCTGGTGCAAATCTATGTTTGCTGAGAGTTGTCTGTTATATGATTATTACTAGGAAGAAAAGTGAGTTACACTGCTTCAGAGAAGTGAACCCTTGTAAATAAAGTTGTATCACTGCTGGAGATCAGTGGAATGAAATACTAATCAGCTCCTTTTTGTGGTTTCAAAGGGAGAGAAATATATACACTCATGCATATATACAAAAATAATGGCAGTGTTACTAACCATTATTCTGTCTTCAAGAAGGGCAATATACCTTTTGCTAATATGAATAATAGCTTACAGCTTCACTGAACTCCCCCAGTACCATTATCTAAGGTTTTGAAAGATGAAACCAAGGCTTTCTCTGACCCTCAGCAAACACCTTTGGCCTAGGGAATGACTGTGCCCATTGATTTTTTTTCTTTCAGATTCCCAAGAATTAGGGAGGAAAAAGGATAGTAAAAGAAATTAAATACAAAACAGCATAGTTCAGTACTCATTAGCTCAGGTACCACAAGACTACGGAATTTTTAGCATTGCTGTTTCTGTCCTGTGGAGAATGTATTGAAAATGACATAAGCAAAACAGGAGTGGCAGCTGCACTCTGTAACCTATCCTATCTGTAACAGATCCAAAAGCAGGTCTGTGATGTGGCCAGAAATTGAATGCATATTTGTTGCTGTGTGTATATTGAAGGTTGAATTTGTACAGTGTCTGGTGAAAAAACCCTTACAGTTTTAAACTGAATGTGCACTAATGGGAGTTGCTAGCAGAAATACCAACATGAGAGGTTAAAACTACTGGGCCTGTGAAAGGAATGAAGTCAGTATTAAGGTTAGAGGTAGGGATTGAAGGGGTTAAATGACGTAACTGCTATTTGGAACAGTCTGCTGATTTGGAAGGGGGCTGTAGTTGGTAGGAACTTACACATCTCTTGCTGCAGGGGTTTATCTTTTTGTTTAATTATGTGGTTAAAACTGAGAGTTAAAAATGTCAACCATCAAACTTGCATCCTGTTCCTCAGCATCATGAAGATGAGGACAAATTTGGAGAATCTTATCTCCAATGTTCTTCAAAGATAAGATCAAACCAAGAAAATAACCTGTGCTTTTTCACTTCAGGGATGATACCTCAGAAATTAGTTAGTGGAATCCTTCTTCCAAAACTCAGTTGACAGAAAGTCATGGGATATTCTTAGCATTAAGAAAAGAGAAATTTGGTACAGGGATGTGGGGTTGAGGATTTTCCAGTCTTAAGGCAGAACGTTCCTGCTGACCCCTGGAAATAGTAATTGTTTTGATAGAAACCTGTGCCTTGAGCTGTATTAGTCCTATAGGAACCAGGAGACAACTGTTTAGGAATTAGGTATGACAATTAGGTTTAGACCAAAGGTTTTAGCTAAGAGCCATAATACCTTTCTACAGCTTCCCCCAAAGTGATAGAAATCATTGACTAATGCTGCCATTAACTATGGGGTTTGCTCCCTTACGTACTAGTTAGTATTCTAGTTGGGGTTTGAGAATTGTAGCTGTCATAAATGCTGAGTAATGCAACTGTGTAAGGCTACCAAAGATGAGTAGCAGGGAGGAATTAATAGACTCTGATGTATTATATTGTGATTTCCTGTAGAAACTGGTGCCCTTCCTAAACTACTGTTAGAAATTACTTTCATGCTGGTGTTTGCATTGTAAATTGTCACAATTTCCTCTTCCATTTTGAATCTGTGGGAAGCAATGAGATAGGAAGGAGGTAGGCACTAGTAGAAGCCAGTGCTTTATACCAACTGACAGAAACCAATGCCTTAGTCTCCTGTAGGCTGGGAAGAAGTCTAGTATAAAAGAGAGGGTTTAACTCTTAGAAAAATAAAGGATCAACAGGTAAATTCATTTCATTCAAATGCAAAATCTTGTCATCAATCTTTGTAGGAAGATTGAAGTAAACTTTTATGGTTTTCTTCCTCAAGAGAAATAGTATTTACATCAAGTGGAGAACTAAACTAAGAGTCTACATTTTGTTTTACAGTTTGAATTCATTCTCTAGATCTGAACAAGACTTCTGCAACATGAGAGGTTGCTATGATGCAGCTGCATCCCTGAGTAATACAGGGTCTCCTGCAGGGAAGCACAGAAACACTACCAATGGGAAGCAGAGACTGACACTGCCTTACATTATAACAGTAGGTTGCTATGTATAGATTACAAATTAGCACTGGACGCTACACACCTAAAGAGGTGAGAATTGGGCAGATACTCTTATGAGGCTTATGTTGTGTTTTCCTCTTTCAGTCTGTGTAGGAATACTTGCTCTGGGAGGATGTTGTTAAGATTTGAAACAGGTTAAGAGTAGGGCTTTGGAAGAGGATGACTAAGTGTAAAGAACATACTTTATGCAGCATCTACAGTGTTCCCAGAAATAAGAATTAATAAGACTCAGGTCACATGAGCGGAAGCCGTTGGCAGTAATTGATCTTGTAGTTATTAATAATGCAAGAACTATAATTGGAAGGATTAGGAATTTAGGATTAATATTTGAGAATTTTTAGATTGAATCTAGTAAATAAAATGGGCCAGGGAATGTTTTGTGGCCCTGAGGTGTCTGGTCTTCTGGATGGAGTTGACATAAGATTTCCTATCTAAAGTTCAATTTACTGTCTCTGAAGGTCTTTAGTGTCAGGACTCCAGTTTACAATCAATTTTTACAGATCTGAAGTGTTAGGAAGGCTGCTGTCAACAGTAGGAGAGGTTGAGGTGAGGACTGTAGTTCATAGACAACCTAGTTTATTGGATCTAGAGATACAAAATGGTCTGGTATCATCAAGGTCTAGCATTTTATTTTCAGTTTGTTGTCTTTCTGTCAGGTCTATATACAGTCTTCATTAAGGTTATACTATCAGAGATGATTTCAGGAGACTGAGTTATTGCTGGGGCTTACTGAAAGCAGCTTACTGCTATCAGTGGCAAATGCCTTATTTGCAGCAATGGGCATAGTGAAGGTTAAGGATAAGATTGGCTTAAGGGTTAGGATGGAAAAAGAATATTTTCAAGACCCATGTTTAAAGCAAGATTCTTCAAAGCTTGAAGGAATAGGATATTCCATGGAATTGTTATGAGTTTTAAATTCTTTTTGATACCCATGTGTATTCATATAAAATTAGGAGTTGGGGTGGAGTTAGGAAGTATAATTTGAAAAAGAAAACTTAAACATATGTTTAAGGGATAACTGTTGGAGATAATTGTTTGAGTCTGCACATCTCCCTCAATAGCTCTCATGTTTTCATGGGCTGTTCTCCTAGTGCAAGTATTGCTGAACAGGCTACACCTGAGGTTACAATTAACCAAAGTTTGTACTGATCCACCCCCTTGCTGCAATGAAAATAATGTTTAGGATTGGAATTATGTTCAGTGCTTCAGGCAATAAAATTGAAGAGTCTGGTTCTCCCAGACACTGCAGGGCTTGCCAGTATTATGGCAGTATCTTTTGTTATAAAAGTGATGGTTATGTAGGTAGGGCTTGAGAATTGGGCTTGAGAATTCTCTGGGAGAGCCTGAATTGTCAGTTGATTTTCTTGTTTGTTGTGATTATTGTTATGGTTGTGATTTAGGAAGAAATGGATGAAGAGCCCTCCACATGTGGATTCTCTGTGCACCAAAGGTGAGGAAAGAAACTGGTATTAATAGAACCTAATACGCTATTTTCAAGGTTTGGTTTTGTGGTTGTTGGCGGTGGTTTTGTTTACATAGCCATAATTGAGATGATTGGAAAAAAATAAGTTTATTGCTTGCTTCTGGCCTGTCTGTGAAGACGGGATGAGGGCATACGTTTTGAACTTGAGCCTCCTACCATACTTTGATGCACACCTCCATGTCACACAGTCACCTTCCTTCATGTGTTCTACTCCCTAACCCTCATTTTGATCAGTGTGCTTCTGTATTTTTATATGTCACGAAAAGTAACTGCATTTACATAAGATCTCGCCACAATTAAGAAGCACCATTTGTTAATTAAATTCGTTCTTTTCATTGATCAATGTAGTCTGACAAATTTGTAATTCTCTATGAAGATCCTCCTTTATTGCTTTATATATCCTTAATATCCAGAAAAGTAAGCAGAATTTTACTGCTGATGGAGGTGATCTCTTTGAGGAGCTACCACATATTCACATTTGTGAATGGAATATATTCTGACCAGAATTTTTCTGGGGATGTGCTATGTGGTTGTCCTCAGGTTAAAACAAAGTAAACAAAGTCTTCCTGTGAAGTTCATTGCAGAAAAGCAGCAATGACTGTGTTTCCTGGTGTCATTGACTCATCTGGATTTTAATCATGACTGTCTTGTAGAATAATCTGGTCGTCCTACACCTCCCTCCCCAGAATAATATTGCTGAAATAGTGTTTTACAGCGTATAAGCAGCACATCTCCATCCTGTTCAGCAAGCTGCAGGAAGTATCAAGTATCCTGCAGCATTACCAGCTCATCTTTGTCATTCAGTTCAAGCTTTTGGAGGCTTATTTCAGCCAAACTCCTCATGCTTTCAAGGCTCACCCACTGGTAATTTTTAGGACTGTGCTGTGTATCTGATACAGCAACCCATCATTCTTTTAATTTGTATGAATTTCTTTTTGAGATCATAGCCTGTTATAATCATAATTATACTTCATTCAAGAGAAAAAACCCAAAAAGAACAATTAGTGTAATGTGCATTACACCTTCTAAAATATAATGCAGAAGGGATACCAGTATTTTCCCCATTTAAGACAACGGAAAATGAGACACATATATTTGATGCCATTTTAGTTTTTATGTTTAGTTTTTACATATTGCTATTACACACCAGAACTGCCAGGAACCTGCATTTTGATTGCCATTTCTGAATTTTTCCAATGGCTGACTAAAACTCAAGTCTGTCACAGATTTGCAACACAGCACTTTCAAATACTTGTCTTCAATTGCTGGTATCTTTTTGGTTCCTAAGTTGGAGGTTTTTTGTGTTTTGTCTTGTTTTGTTTTGTTTTTCATTTTGGACCGTTTTTTTGGGTTTGGGGGGGTTTTTGTGTGTGGTGGTTTTTTTTGTTTGTTTGATTTTTTGTGTGTGGTTTTTGTTTTGTTTTTTTTGTTTTTTTTTTTTTTGGGTTTTGGTTTTGGGTTTTTTTTATTTTTATTTTTTTATTTTATCTGAAACTTCTTTTTGCAGGAGACCAATTAAAACAAATACCTGGGCTGGGAGAGCTAAAAGGGGACAGTGTAGGCAGGCTCAGTTACTCACATTGGCAACTGTTTATCGTATTATCAAAGAGAGTGTCCCTGTTTAGTTCTGCTTTAATCAGTGTTGTTCTTGAAGCAGTGGGCCAATATCTACGTACCACAGTCCGTTTTTAGTTACGACTTGTTACAAATTATGAACACAGATGTTTAAGTATAAAAGGCCTCTAAAGTCCCTCTTCTGCATTGTTTTGTGGCATTGGGGGAGCACTGGTGGCCAATCTCCATACACAAGGAGGCAGTGCAGGCACAGACTAATGGTCTGCATGTGTCACACACTTGTAACATGTTTATTAGTTTTTGGCAACATTAATGCTACCACCCTCACAGTTCCTTTAAAACAGAAGAAATTAAGACACAGAGAGAGTTAAGAAGGTGAATTTCTAACAGCAAATGAATTTATGTCCAGCCATGATAGTCCTCTACTTCCTCTTCCTATGCATAGAAACCTCACGACTGATCACTCATTAAAGCATTTTGAAGTAGAAAAAGGTTTATCCTGTTCTATAAGAAAGAACAGAGAGAGAGCAAAGGTAACATTTCAGGGAGGCCTTGTGCCTCAGGAAGCTCCATTTCATACCTGCCCAGTTTTGAGAAGACGAGGACCAAAACATTAAGTATATCTAACTAATAATAAAAGAAAAAATATATTAGTAGTTTATAATTTAATAAATATAAAAGTGCCATTTTATTTAACTCATTCCTCCAAAAGGACACATCCTCTCAAAGCAGTCACAGAGGTTGCCAGTTGATGACTGCTTTGGAGTATGAGTGCTCTCAGACTTCAAATATTTTTAATTATCCACCTCAATTCATAAAATAATGGTCATAAAAACTGAGTCACATGCATTAGCATGCCATGTAATATATCTTCTCTAGACCAAATTCCAGTTTTATCCCAGAAAATAAAGAAACCTCTTAGGAAAGTGGTTGAGTTACATGTAGCAGCTTTAAAATTTAGGCACAGGAAAGCTTTTAATTTGAGTTGGTGCCTTTTAATTGTCTTAAGATTTGAAAACCCTGTTTAGGGCTGACCATTCCCTTTTGAAATGTGAGGCCTTCAGTACACAGTCCCTACAAAGTCTTAGTGACCAGTCCCAGGAGCCCAGTGGGCTGGGTGTGTTAACAGCATCTCCCAGAAGGCATTGAGTAGTTCATGTTACAGGGGATAGTGAAACAAGGATTGCACTAAAACTCCCAAATTGCCTTAAGCTTCTTGCCCATGGGCATAGATTTCTGCAGAGCACAAAATTCCTCTCTCAGAGGTGGTGTGTTTACATGTTGTTTGGGAATTGGTATGAATTTGAAAAGGCAAGATCACTGTTTAATGTAAAAAATGTGAATATTTTCCTCTGATATTAGGACAAACAGAGGAGAATGTAGCAGCTCCTTGAGAATCACAAAAGAATCAGTAAATGCAGGATGAGCATAAATCTTTGCATACACATTTTCATATCTGATGTTATTTTGAAACTGTGATACACCTTTTTTTTCTCTCTAGTGCGTGTTAGACTAAATGATCAATATGTTGATTTCTATTTAATTCACTTTTAGTGGTGTTCATTTCCCCTAAAGACTTTGAAAACATGTTTAACATGTTTAACAATGCTTCAGTAATTCTGTTGCTGTCAGTAATAATATCAGCTGCCCATATTCTGATCTTTTTCCAGAAAGTGATTATTTTCTAGTCAATATCATGAAAATTAATAACTTTATCAGAAAAACATCAAGTTTTGCTTTCAACATGTATCTTCAAAGCAGCAGTGGGTGTCCAAACCCTGCTGTCTGCCAGGCACATTGCCCAAACTATAAAATAATTAGATTCATTTGTAGCCAGTCTGGATTGAAGCAAAAAGTAACAAAGTCTACTACTGTAGTGATGGTTGAGAAAGATGAAAAGGTACAAAATATAAAACTCTGGATTAAAATATATCTTGATTTACTTGTATCTTAATTAAATTCTATAAAATAGGCAGTAAAAAAGATAGGAATATGGAATTTCACATTTGGATTCTTAGTTAAAGTAATCCAAGGTCCATTACATTGCTTTTCCCACCACTCCATTATTTTAAGATTTGTGTGGTCGGACACTCAAGATTAAAGGGTATTGATTATCAAACTATCATGACAATAAGTAAAGGTTGTACTACATAACAATCTTCAGTGATGCTGATGAGTCCCAAATTCATATATTTCAGTATTAAATTAGTTCTGGTATTTTTTACATAAATTATGAGAATGTAAATATTTTGCTTATTTACGTAATTAAAGTTGTAGAGGTATAATGAAAAACATTTGATGAATTTGTACATAATGCCCTGAAATAAGATTGCTAAACCAAAACATCGTTCAGAAAAAAATCTGAACATTCCAGAAAGTATTACTCTGAAAAAACTATAAAATCAGTTGCAGAATTTCTGAAATACAGTAGACAAAATACTGAAGGTCGAAATAGGCTATTTGTTTGTAGCGCTGTGAGACATTAAAACCAGAGATCACCTTCTGTGACAGGTGCAGTGCTGCTGCAGATTCTCAGTGTTTGGCAAAGTAAGGCTTTGATATATTAATAGCCTCTACACTGTATATTTTCAGGTTGTAAACTACAGGAGGCAATGTTTATTTTATACTAAGGATTAACTTATTGTATCCAGTATGATTCCAGGTGATGACTGCAGTAATTTCCCAAAATTTATTATATACTTTAGTCTTCTAATTCTCTACCAAATTATAATCAGATATGAGAACAAGACAGAGAAATGGAGAGGAAAAAATTACTCCAAGTATTGGCTGTTGTATATATGATACCTGCTATCATCCCTAGATTGCTCAGAATCCCTTAGTCCTCCTAAAGATAGACCTTAAGGATCATCAGATTTGCAGACAATAGCCTTTTCAAAGCTGGGCTTTGTTATACCAATAGGATTTTATACATCTGTTTTTATTTTTAGGTATGGAAGAGGCTCAAAATTTATTCCAGATGAAATATAGCAATCTTGTCTTTAAGTTTCCCCTAGATAAAAAAAAAAATCCAACCTATCTTAACCATAAATATTCTTTCTGTTCTTTATTTATTCTCACATCTGCAAGCCAGCTATGATTATGATCCTTCTATTATTTTGGCAGGTGCCTAATTTTTAAGCATGTAAATATGTCTTTGTACCTCATTGGGGTTTATATTTATCTGTCTATTTTTCTTCCCAGGACTTTTTCCAACTACTACAAGGTAGCTAGACATTTCTAAAATAAGTGTATGTAACTGGGGGGTTTATATAGGAAAAGTAGAATCAATATATATTTCCTGGGCATTTGTATGGTGCTAAGACAAATATAAACCAGAATGATGTTACCATTGTATTGAGTTGGAGAAATGTTGGAGTGGGTGAAAAAATCAAAACGGATGATTATTTCTCTGTATATACTCTTTTGTTGGACCCAAGATGATTAGGGTACTGAAAATACCTGGAAAGACCCATAGGAAGCAGTGAATGAGAAAGGCTCATTTGCAGTGCGCTGCTCTTTGGGAAAGGAAAATGACTAAATGGAAATGGGCATTCAGTGATGCCTGTGCTGTGAACTGCAAGGGGAAGAGATCGATGAAGTGTTGATGCTAAAACTCAGAAGAACAATTCCAGATAGTATCTGAGATAAGCTACAATCTTGAAGTTGTTTGAAATAATCCCTTAAATTCCTACAAACCTGTGCTAAATTGCACCTAATTGAATAGGTCAGAATTTTCCACATTTTAAGACACTACAACAATATTCTTCACGAATGTATAAGCAAGCATAGCTCTTGACTTCAGTGGGCTCGTGGCAGATTGCTAGAGCTCTGAATTTGGCCTGTTTGCCTTTGGAGCCCAAAGTGAGTGCTTTGTGAATGACAGTGTAGCAAGAGAGATGCATTTTGACAGGAGTGAGAATAATGAACAGGCAGGTGAAAATACCTGGGCATGTTATGCTTTGTGGCAAGCTTCACAGGTAGGAGAACTACTGCCTTCAGAGTTGCCTGTGGGTCTGTGACTTTGTTGTTTCTGTCAGGGCTCATTTATCACAGCTGCTTTGTCTCCACGGTTTGTACCCCTGATGGCTTACCTTAGCCTGTAAGGAATTTACGTATTATCTGCTTTGAATATGTCTCAAATTCCCAAGAAAATTCTGGAGCTATTTCTTTATTATGAAAAAGGAATGGCAAAGAGATGGTAGCTTGTCGTTCTGTTTTTAGAAATGTAACTTGTGTTACTATAACTTTATGATATGTTTCTGAAACTCACTGGACTTCCTGTTTTTGAGAAATAATAATTTAAAAGTATCCATTAAATTATCCTACAAAATGAAGATGCTAATTTATTTCGTATTATTTACCCTTACACTGTTAGTCATATTGTGAAATTTGATCTCAAACTGCATTGAGAAAGAGGAACACAATGTTTTAAGAGTTGTGGTGGTGGAGAGAGCAGTAGCACACTGCCACAGTGGATATTCATAAAATTTAAAACACCTACATTGATCAAACAATAAAAAATGGAATGAAAGAATGCACAGTTTGATTTCAAACATGTCAAGCTGGTACAATCTACTAACTTTGAAACCTGACCACAAGTTTGCATTACCCAGTTTTTCTGTTTAATTTCCAGCTGTGGGAGCCACAGGAATGGGCTGCAGGCATGGGAATGTTGCTGCTGTCCCTTCAACAGGGAGTTTCCCTGTTCCTGACTTCCCCTCCCCAAAGGCAAAATGGTCTGGCTTGTAAAACAGTGGCTTCTTTCTACGAGGAAGACAGCAGCATGAAATGCAGGAATTATTTTGTTTTTGAAAAATTTCACGCAAAAAATAAATGTTCAGTGCTTTGCTTCCTCTCTTACTTTTTAGGTCTCTCACTTTAAAAAATGTGTTCATTTTTAAAAAAAATTGCTGATTTATTTAATCAAATTTAAATTGTGTATTCTGATGGTCATGATTTGGTAGATAACTCAGATCCAAGGTTTTTAATAATTTGTTTAAAGAAAAGTTATTAAATATCAAGAGATGCTAAAAATTGAAGCCCATGCCAGCCTTTCATAGGTCTATGTCAAGCCTATGTTTGGGGAGCTTACAAAAGCACCATAACAAAACAGCAAAGTCTAATACCAGTAAAGGCCACTTCATGGGAAAAGATGACCTGCCTCAGAAAACAAAGCCTCCCCTGCTGTTTCCTCACCAGTAAATTGGCCTGCAACAGAAATATGCTCCTTTATCCATCCAGCAAATATCTGAGCACGAAATTAAAAAGTTTCATTTTAAGTGAAAAGAGCAGAGATCAGTGAGCTATTGGTCAAGCACACATTAAATAAAACCCTTGTGGAGCTCCTTGTATAAAAGCTCCTAAGGATTCTCCACTGTTGTGGTACTGCCAGGAAGCACAACCAGGAGGGCTGGGTGGCACAGAACATGCTGCTGTACTGTGAGAGTAAGCAAGTTAAATTCAGCAATAAGATATTTTTAAAATTAACAATTGAGCTCTGTATTCCATCCGTGGTGTGATGGAAGGTGTATTGTGTCACTTGTTTGGTCACAGCTTATTGTGCACTACACTTTACAAAAAGATGAAATTAGGCCTGATGAGGGATTTCTTCAGTTTAGGTCAACTTTTTCAAAGGGAAGGGATGTTGGGGCTTCCCTGGAATTAGCTTCTGAGTGTTACTGGCCATGCTCACCTGGCAGAGCTTTCACAGCTCAGTATAAGCAGCTGGGGAGTTTGCAGAGGACCTGGGAAATGCTTATAGAGCAGGGAGCAGACATATAGCTACATATAAGGGGAGAAGAAAAGCCACCTTAGGCTTTAAAAGTGATTGCTAAACGTGTAGTAATCCAAGACTTGAAAACTGCTGGACCTGAGAGCAGGATTTGTATATACAGGCACCAAGGATGGGGAATAAATTGTTTATGAGGAGTTGTTGTCTAAACCTGCTTTTTTAACAGATCTGCATTATGTCTACTTGAAAAGCAACCTTGCTCCAGTTTGGGTTCTACTGAAACCTGGCTTAGGAATGGAAACCTTTTAACCCCTTTTGAACTGCTGATCCTAAGGAAGATGCAAATAATTCTGCCTTAAATTCCTGCCTTGCTCCCTGCCCTGTCACCCAGAGTTGTAGAAGTCTCCTCTAAAGCAGATATATTGATTCTTTTGAAGCTAAGGTGGGTCTATCTCCATGTCTGGATTTTAGCATATGGCTGTTGGTGTTCCTATGGTGCATCTGAGTTACAATAAACTCCAGTTATCACCCATCTTTCATGATTTCATTTGTATTTGATTTTTCAGCCGGCTTCTCACAACATGGCTGTAACATCTCTGAGACATGAGCAGTCTGAGACAGATGGTTTCTTTGAGTGAACTGCCATAAAAATGTGCCTTTATGTATTCTCTGTGCCACTTATGGAGCTTAATATCACAGTTACGGTAACCTGAAGACCAAAAGGACAAGTTTTTACCCATGTTGAGTTTGAGATAGTCTATTAGACCAAAAGAAACAAGGAGAGCTAGGACTAGAAGAATAATGTAATTGAAAAGGAGAAGTTCTCTGAGTTAGTAAGTTCTGAGATGCCAGAATTTAAAGCCCAACATTCCTATGTAAAATAAAACTGATCACGTTGATTTTAAAAACAACCAGTAAATAGTATTTCTTGATTATATTTTTTTTCTTCTTCCAAGTCTGTAAAATGAGACTCATCAGGCTAAGGCAGTCTATTTTGCAATCACAAGAATTTCAAAGTATAATTCAATTTAAGTGTGTTAAGTTTAGGAAAATGCCTAAAAATACTATATATTTGTCTTGTTTTAAAAGACAATCCAGCTGTATGGTTTATCGTGAAGTTTTCATCACTCCTTCTTATGCTGTAACTTGATGCTAATTTCTGCTGTGGTAAGTCCTGTAGACTTCCCTTCCACTCTGTATATTTCAATATCTACTGTGGAATAAGTATTCAGAAATCAGTAGCAAGGAAGGTGGCTAATGACAAGCTTGAATTCTCAAGCACAAATATCTCTGTAAGAGAACTTTAATTCAGGCCATGCACAGTATAATCTCATCCTGATGCTACTTTTATTTAATAGTTGTTTAAATAAACTTATGTCCATTTAAATCATCAATAAGTGATATCAGAAGCACATGATTTGGTCTTCATTAGCTGAGATTATGCTGTTCATTTTCTCACTATAAATCTAAGAAAATCAATGTATCAGAAACATAGAGGGTTTTTGCTTATATCCTTATCATGATGGATGACTAACTATAAGCATATAAGTGAAATTTTCTGTCCCTTGCTGATCAATATGTTGCTAGGAGTCCTTTGCCTATTGTTTTTTGACAGGTGCAAAAATGGATCCTTATTTACTATTTCATTATTGTGTTACTCAACAGCAGACTTAAGAGGTAAGTTAATTCTGCATGTTTATATTCCACATTTTCTGTTGTGTTTTCTGAAAATTTTCTGGACTTTTAATTCCTTTAGATCACTACTATTTTTCATTGGCTAGGGTAGTGGCAAAAGTTATGCAAACTCTTCATAAGAACCTTAAATCTATTTTTTCACAAGGAGAAAACAAAGCAAACATATCAATGCTATATTAAGGTTATCATAATTTTCCCCAAAATTATGAACAAAAAAAAGATTTGGTGAGGTAATGAAAGTTGTTCCTAGGGCCTTTTTGTTTATTTTTGGTTGTGTTGATTTTCCTGTTTTTCACTTGAAAAATAGTTTGTGACAAAGGAATGGAAAAGCAAAGAACATCTACCTAAGCAATTTTAGGTGAAGATGCTGTTTCCAATCCAGAGGGTTTTCCGTGTAGAGCATCATTTGGATTTCCCTTTTGTCTAGTGCTCTTCAGTTAGTGTCAATGAATGCACATGAAAATACACAAAACAACTCACTCAGAGTGCTTTCCCAGTATTTTGGAACTTTTACATTTTGCTGTCGTCTTTGTAGGAAGGGAAGAGGTGGGGAACACTAAGATTTGAAATATATGAAGAAACCATAGCAAACCATATAGCCACAGGCTGATAGGGTGGATATATGCTAAGCTGGAATAGTATGAGTTTATCCCTGTGGGTGTCTGCAATAATAGGATAAAAACTTAGTGGATTCTTGCCTTGTTCAGTAGTGGTGAAAGCAAATCAGACTGGGGAGCTGAGCTCACCAGGTTTTCATTCTAAGCATAGTGAGGGTTCTAAACTTGTATTTTAGTAAAATGCCAAATAATTTAGAAATTGATAAAATCAAGATTGTGGATTGTTGGAAAACCTCCCTAACAAAGTAGGCAAAATCCTTACTCCCTTTTCTAAATATTAACTGGATTTCTTTCTTGGGTCTGAAAAATATTTCAGCCACTTGTGCTGTATGTAAATTGAGTCAGTGTCTGCATTCCTTTAACTTCTTGCCTGCTCTTTCTATTCACCTGTGGAAGGTTTGAAGACTGACTCACAGAGTGATTCTCTAAATAGTGAAGCACAAATCTCCCTTGGGAGTGCAAAAAATGCAAGGCACAACAGTGCCTGTCAGTACAAGTAAAGTTTCTTTCTCTTGGTGCCAGGTAGGCATCCCTCTGACCCCAGTTAAGCTGTCAGTAACTCTAGGTAAAGCTTCCCAGCCCTTCCTGATGATGTCAAGTACATGAAGTCATGTACTGTAAAAGTATTTTGAATAAAACAGATACAACTTCTTGCTTTCCATTGTTTTTCTGTTCCTGAGTAATGTTCTTAAGTAATTATTATAAACCACAAATTTCAGGCTGTAAGATAGCATGTTTCAAGCACAATGCTATTTCATCTCCAAGGTAATGATTTCACAGAAGTTATTTTTGTGGAACACACTGGCTGAAATTTGAATGTACAAAAGACTTTGTATAAACTTTCCTCACGCTGACTTGTACTTCCACATTCAACTGGGATGGGTGTATATTTAAGTTGGAAATTACCTTAACATAATAGTAATGACCTGAAATGGGAAACTTGGATTGTATAATGTAGTTTAGTCCATGACAGAAGATTAAAATGGCAATAGGAGTAGGAAAATGTTGGTAACTGACAGAAGGAATTAGGAATGGGTCATAGAGTATGACCCATTTACCATCAAGAAAGAAGGAAAATGCATGATGAGTTGTTTTTGAATGGGGGAGACCAGCCATTTTGTGGGAGCTAGTGTGATAGTAGATGTGTCTTCTGGATGATTAGGAATGTATTTTTCTGGCACAATTGCCTTTAAAAAATATTCTAAGGGGAAGGCTTTCTCTTATTTTTAGTGTGGTTTTTTTTTTTTTTTTTTTTTTTTTTTTTTTTTTTTTTCTTTTTTTCTTTTTTTCTCTTTAGTGTAGGATAGTAGACAGGCAGCCACATCATACTAAGGTACAAGGGCAAAATAATACACACTTGGAAGCCTTGGTAAACACACAATCAAACCTACACATGGTTGATTCATTTCAGAATTTGTTGCTGGCCTAAACACAGGATCTCTAACTTCTGAAACAAAGCTCTGTTATGAAGCAAAAGAAACAGCTCCCTGAGCTCAAGCCGGCTGAGTTTGTTATATTCAGTCCAGAGTGCTTTACAACCAATAATTTTTCTAGTGTATGTACAGTACCCTTCTATTTCCAGAGGGATGGTTTTATTTGACGGCCCATTCACCTAGGATACAAGTTTAACTTAAACTTGATGGTGCCAAATATGGCAAGTTGATCTTATACCTCTTTGATATCCCATTTTGCAAAGCCAAAGCAAGCATTACCAAGCTCTTCAATTGTGGCTTACCACATTTACCATTAAATGCTGCATTTTAAAACTTACTGTGGCATATCAAAGCCATGTGATCATTGAGATGCACAAGACCAAAATTACAGTGACAGAATCATATCATTATATATGGTTTCCTGCATTTTTTTATGCTGTCATGGAACACAAAATGGATGCTAAAAGACATAGATCAAGCAAGAAAAACATTAAAGCATTAGGAAAGCATTCCTACACTTGAGAGATTAAGAAAACAGCAAGAAAATTAAGTCTATTGTAAATTTATCAGTCCTCACCTCAGATGGGTTCAGTTGTTTCTGTAACTGAAAGATTGTTCCAGAAGTCCATCCTTTAATATTAAAAAGAGCCTTGTAGTTTGCTGGCTACATCTAGCTATGGCTAGTTTATCATATATTTGCATAAAAAGTACTTGTTACTTTTCTTGGTATAGTGATGGTAAATTATCATATTCTCCATTAGAATTAGCTTTGGTAACTGAATCAGACAGTACTTGTAGTCATTTCTTGTAAAAAAAGTTCTTATTTTCTCTGATATTTTGCATCCACGTCATTTTGAATGCATCTTTTGAAAGAAATGCTTAGGGTCTTTGGGTAAAAGACTTTACATGAAATATTTCTGCCTTACTGTTTGATAATAAATTCTGTTTGGTTTTTTTTCTTCTATTTTTTTTGTCTTGATGCAAATTTCATGCTGTGATTCAAATCTTGGATACTTTTCTTGCCCTCAGCAGACATTTTTATTGATTGACAAAGTATACCAAAGCTTGCAGCTTGGGCCCACATTTTATTCTTCTGGACCTTTCAGGCGTGAAGAAAGCTATGCAACAAGTCTCAGAAAGATTCTGTATTTATTAAGATTTACTCTCAATTTGCACTATCCTTCACAAATATATGGATGATAAAACTCTAATGCCATTAGGCTTATATCCCAGCTTTATTAAAATGCAGAAGTTAATTAAAATGTGAAGAAAACCCCCCAATCTTCCAGAAGAGCCACATGTCTGGATGCAATAATGAACCAGAGCTAAAGACCTTGCTTTAGGCTTAAATTCCATTAATTACTTTCACTAGAAAGTACCTTTCAAAAAAAACTTCAGGATTTTTAGCAAATTTCTTGATATTATAAAGATGCTTGTTTTAAGAAAAAAATTGTTAAAGATCTGTTCTATTTGCAGTGATTATTTACAAGTGCAGTATGAAGACATTTATTAGATATATTTTAAGTCTGAATATGAGAACACTAAATGGTTGGTACTTTAGAGAAGGGAAACCCTTCCACCCATGTCATTCCCAAGCTACCCCAGCTGACAGTTGGAGATGGGAAAGAAACCTTGTACAAAGACAGTAAAAAAATGGCTGAGAGTAAAAATACTAAACGATTCCGTCACTCCTCTTGTATGCTGCCTACTTTTTTTTTTTTTTTTTTTTTTTTTTAATCATGGGCTGACTCTGTCAGGCTAAATTGGATAAATTTATTACTAAAAGATTTTCCAAACATAAATAATAAGACAGGATGAACTATAGAGTGAATGTGCCACAGTGATATTTGAAGATGAAATATTTTTAAATTAATAACAAAGTATGTATGTCTTAAGAATAGTTTTATGTTCCTCTTTTGCTATGTTGACTCATCTTAGTCATATACCAGAAGACAGGCTTTCTTTAAAGAGTCACATGAATTTCAAACACTGGCTCATGGATTTGAAGAATCTAAAAGAATAATTTCTATGAGAAGAATTGATTTTTAATATAGATTGCTTATTATATAAAGGAGAAGCAAATAGTATAGAAAAATAGAGGAGGGAAAACCTATGCAAGTAAAAGAAATTTCTAGAGATGAACATGGGAAAAAAGGAAAGATCTAGAGGATTGGTACAGAACAAGAAATGAAACATTTTTGACAATATTTTTTTTCCTTAGTAAGATACTATACTTTGCTTTAATGTCTTTTTTTGGTATCTATACTGATGCAAAATAAATATCCTGTGCACATTTCAATGAGTGAAAGAGATGCTTGATTTTGTAGCCAACCTTTTTGCATAGAAAAGATTCCAGTTTCTCAATTGTTTCTGGGCCAGCTGCTGATTGTACAATAGCAATTTGACAAAACTACTGTGTGATTCATAAATGTGAAGCATGCTTCATATGCTTCACTTATGCTTGATAATGTGCATGATTTTCTTGCTTCCTTCTTAAATGTAGAAGATTTCTGTGGGGTTTTAAATGTTGATTTAAAAGTGAAAGTACTATCTTTTCAATATTTCTTCAATTTGCCTTTTTTCTGTATATGTGAATAGCTAAAACTTTAGTGTTTGTGCCAGCTCTTCTTGAATTACTGAACTACCTTAATATAAATCAAGGCTTCATCACCTCAACAAGGCAATTTTTTCCTGGCCTTAAAAATCTGAAAACAGAGCAAAAGGTGTAGGTTCTACTGGCACTAACCTGCTATGAGTAACTTCCTTTGTCTTTGGACAAATGTACTATGGCTAGAACCATAGCTAGGAAGAACTGAGCCGGACGAGTGACAAGTCACTTCAAATACTCCCAGTATTAAAATAAATTAGTGATTTCATTTAATAATCAAATATTTTCATGCAATTTTCTATTAGAAAGTGACCTGAGTTATTTTAATCCACTGATTTACAGGTATGGGTTTAGTCTCACCATGCAAACTTTTTTTTTTTTTTAATCAAATCACATCATCAATCATGATCTTGAAAAATAGAACAATTCTATTTAAAAAAATTGTCAGCCATTTGTTTCTGTCTCCAAATTAAAGCTAGAACAATCTCAGGTAGTCTAAAAATGAGATTGATTCAGGCAGTCATCTTGCTCTCTTAAGGAGCTACAGTATAAAATGCAATATTGTCTAATATTTTTTTTCTTCTGCTTTTTTCTGGTAAATGATCATGGCTCTTGTGAGCCTAAATGTCTTCTTTGCAAGGCTTGCCTTCCTTGGTTCTTGCAGCTGTGCATTCAAAGGAAGAGAGCCCTTGCTGTAATGAAGAGTCTTCATTGAAGACACTGGGATTACCTGTTTCCCTTGCTTTCATATTTGGTAGAGCTTCACTAAAAGGGAAATGTAAAACACTATATTGCCTCTTTGTTCAGTAAATATATTGTTTTATTCATTGGTTGTGTTTGTTAAACCTGTGAATTTGGAAAGCATTTTAAGAGATACCTGCCTTTCCTACTTGGTTGCCTTGCCTGTACATATATGCTATACATATGGGCTCTCTCTGGGGTTTCTGTTACTACTGTATTTGCATCACCTAATTTAAAACAGACTTTCTGCTGTTTTCAACTGTAATGGGTTTGTGGCTTAGTATGTGAAATAGAATTGACTGCACAAAATGTGAAATTCTGATGCTAGACATTCCGGCTAGGTCTCTACAGACAGGAATGTGCATTTGTCTGGGCAAGCATTATAGTCCTAGGGGTGCTTAGCTATTTTGGTGACAGCCTGAATATGTTAAAGTTGTTTGATTTAAAAAAAAAAAAATAGTTTTAAGAAAAGAAGAGACTGCCTCAGCACAGCTTCAGCATTTTTGCAGCGTAAATCTCATGCAATACAACTCTGAAAAAATTAGCAAAAAAGACTGAAAGAAGAGTAAAATTTCTTATGCATATAAAGTGTGAATATTAAGTAAGCTGTGTAAAATAAGAGGAATGTTTACTAGCAGGGGTAAATCCTACTGAAAGAATCTGACGCATGGATTGCTCCTAATTATCATCTATTTATGGTACTGAACGGTATCTGCATAGGCATGCAAATGTGTTAAGTCCACAAATCCCCTAAAAGCCTTTATATTTTAAAGCATGAGGTGGCTTATCCCTTCTTCAGTCCTCTCTTTGTCTTTTGGAGAAAGCAGATACTTCACATTGCTCTGGTAGTGATGAGCACAAGTCACTGGTACAGCCACAAGTGTGTTGTAGTCAGAGAGCAAGTTGTTAAACTGAAATTGTCCCTGTGGGAAAGGGATAATCTCTCCAGCAAGGTTAGGAGAGAATGAAGAATGAGGGAGGAGAGACTCCTGCTCTTGCATAGGAGAGAGAGAAGGAGTTTGAACTGCTCTATGACAGAAACTTCTCAGGTTGGAGTGATGTGGCTACTGAAAGTTCAAGTACTTGAGGTGTTTTTTTTTATATTTCAGGATTTTATTTTCAAGTTTCAGAATATAGAAAATATATTCCCTTCAGCCAGCTGCTAAGCACCACCTGTTCCCTCTGCCTCAAGCAATTTCAGTCTGTCCTATTATGGCTTTGCATTCTGGAGCTGCCTATATAACCTTCAGTCATTGTTCCCAGGGACAGGACTGGAGCAATCGTGTCAACCCCTATGATGGACACACAGTCATGTAGCATGATCACATCATCCTGCAATAGCAAATCAGCTGAAAACACTTTGTTCCTCATTCCTGGCCCAGGCACTGCCAGGGATCTTCTATTGCCAATTCTTCTGCTTTTCTTCAGCAGCCTGGCTAGCTGAATTGGTAGAACTCCTCTTAGCAACTCCCAAGTCCCAGATCACCAGAAGGATTTTTTAAAGGTTCCCTGCAGCTCTTCTGATGGCTTCAATTAACTCCTGGAGCAGGGTGCACAGTGTGGGAGATAACAGGCCATAGACTGACACAGCAGAAATAACAAATTTCTGACAGTTTCTGTAATATTGGTTTTATATGTTGGGCTCTTGTATCATGAATGGCTTATCACTTGTTTCAACCAAGTTCTTACAAATACTGGAATGGAATGAAAATAGAATAGCACATGGTTTGGATCTGTTTTTATTATTGGCATAAAGCTAATTTCCAAAGTGATGTGCCAACTTCATTTTAATTTGGTTTCTTTTATATGAATAAGGAGATTTATTTTTTTATGAACTGAAATGAAAATGCTAAGAGAAAACAGAGCTCATGTTTATATTGTATTATACAGTAAGGCACGAGGCTCCTGAAAGACAGGAAACTGATTGTTTGATTTGGTAATTCTCATTTTTTTCCATTCTGAAACTCTATCTGCTCTGAGGACCTTTCTTGTGACTACTCAGGAACCAGAGTTGATTTCCTGTCTATTGAGGAAGTGTACAGTAGCTAGAGGCAGAACAACTTAAGCTAAAGACTTAAAATTTAAATCCTGTATGATCATTGGGGAAACTGTATCATTCAAATTCCTTTTCTAGTGTCTTTGGGAAGCAGTAGGATGCTTTTTTTGTGTTCATATGCCGTTGTATAAAATGGAAAGCACAGGTAAAGTGTCAGATCCACGATCATTCTAACCCTTTATTCTGTCCCAAAGGGTGACCAAGAGTGGAAGCTCACAGGTGTGTAAGAACATCTCTCAGTGCACTGTTGCAGTTTAAAGGAATTTGCTGTTGGAGATGTTTCCTCTTCAGAACATCTCTACTGTCATGTTCGAAAGCTGGTGACAAACCTGTTTTATACTAATTTGCTTAATTCTTTTATTCTGTATATTTGCATTCAAAATATTGAAATTATAGATTCTACCATTTCAAGATTCAATATGTGGAAAAACATTTCCTATTCTTAACTTTAAATCTAGTGAATGATTACTTCTTTGTGTGACTACCAGTTTTCTTGAATAATAAGAAACACTGAGAAATAATTTCTGATCATTTTCTCTATTATAATGTTTAATTTTTACATCTAGTGTAACTCATATCAAAGCTGAAGTTTCTTGATCTTTAAAGTTTATCCTTGTTCAGAAAACATTCATACTTCTGCTTGAGCTAGTTACACAGTGTGATACTGAACCATCCTTTTGTGAAAGGTAATCATTTGTAGCAGTTTTAATGTGCGTGCTAGAGTTCTAGTTGGTGTTAAATGATTATTTATCTCTTTTCTTTTAATTTTTGTCTTTTTGTCAGCATGAGTATTGAACTATAGTTTTCAGAAAACTATCCAGAGTAATTCTAAGATGTTACGTGCATATTTAAAGGAATTCACGCAGTCTGAGAAACACAGGTCTCTTTACCAAGGCCAAAGTGTTCTGCCACCTTCACCCAGTGAATCACACTGAAGCTCTGTGTGTAGCAGGGGAGGGTTGGTATTTAACACAGTGGAGCTCTGACAAGGCACAGTTCTTGTGAGCACTGCAGAATCTGGACTGCAAATAAAAGCTCTGTTTTTTTGGATGGACAGTTTGAAACACCTCATACTGACTGCAGATTTGCTGTGATTGCTTTCTAGTTCTGATTAGCCATAGAAAAGGTGTACTTGTGTAATATGCACTTGAGAAGTTTAATACTCCTTCCAGGTTATCTAACGTGTTTCAATATAAATAGCAGATTTTTTGTGTTCTCTGTATGATAGCAAGCTGTTGAGAAAGCAGTTTGGAAACTCTCTGTCAAAACATTTATCATGAAATGATACACATGTTAAAAGCATGTTTTCAAGAGCTTGTTAGGTGTTGCCATGTTAAAATATGATATTTCAGCTTTTTTTTAATTTATCATGCATTAATGTAAATGAATTTAAAACATTTTCAGAAAAAAATTACTAAATAAATGAATGTGTATGTGTTCATGAACACATACCTCAAAAACTGCATCCAAGTCTAATCATTTTATGCATGCATACTACAGCTAGTGAATTGCTGTCTTGGTGTCAGTAACAAAATATATGTATTATTCTAATTCTGAATACTTAGTGTATTGTTCTAGTCCTTAATACTTAGTGTTTACCAGCAGCCTATTTTATGATCTAACTGCTAATTCCTAAATTACAAACTCCAGAATAATTGTCCTCTTATTCAAGCCAAAGTTACTATACTTAACCAGTAAGTCTCTAACCACATTTTCCTGTGTTAGCTGCACGAAAATAAGGCTTTTTTGTAAGGCTACATATTTAGAGAAAATGCTACAAAATTGCCCCTGTATTAATAGAATCCAGAGCATTCCTTGGTGGTGGCTCAGCACATTACCATGTGAGTTGCCTGCCCTTGAAAAGGCATAATTTGATCTTAACAGTTTTCCTGAATTCTCTGGTAGTTACAGAGAACAAGTGACCACAGTTCAGCTCCTCAAGCTGAAAGCTGAGCTGAGAACCACAGTGATGCTGACTTATATATTTCTGAATTTCAACAAGAGAAGGAATTTTTTTTCTTGCAACTGAGTCTTTCTGATTCTAATGAAAAGCTGGAAAACTGAAAACAGCAAAGTGGTCCCAGATGGGTGGATATATATATATATATATATATATATATATAAATGAGAAGCTTCTTCAGTCTGTCAGCTTCTGTAGATATCTCTGTGTAAAGTAAAAGGCTGGGTCATGTGCTAGAGCCAGTAGGGATGTCTGGTGAACACTGGGAAGGGCAACATTAGTACTCTTGAGCCTATAAAAATTACACATTTAAAAAAATATCCCCAGTATTGTTCAGATTTGTTTTAGCACACTTTACTTCTGTTGTTAGAGATAAATCTTAAGTACCAAGGAAAGGAATGTTAGTAACTTAAGTGATATCCAATGAATGAATTTGCCCCAAATCCAAAAGATTTAATAGAAGGTTGGAAGACCTAAAATAAAATAAATAAATACTTCATATCAGCTGTTTTTAAGCGAGAGAATGAGGTTGAGAGGCTAGATGCTGATCTTGGCTCCAGTAGGGCAAATCCAGAATGGCTGTCTGGGAAAAGAGTAGAGTTGCTGAAGACTCACATCATCATGAATAAAATTAAAATTTGAGCATTAGAAACTTCATTAGGAGGGAGTGTATTTTATCCTGCAAAGTTTGTTTTGTCTTTCTTATAGCCCAACATTGGTAAATTCTGTTTGTAGTTATTGCTGCAGGTTTTTCCTTAGGTTGATTGTTTTTCCTTGACTTGGCTTTGACTTGTCCAGCAGCATAAGGGTGGCCTGCTATTAGGTCTTGATTGTGTTTTATTTAAGTAATGATGGCTTTTGGATTAGTGAGATGATGTGAAGTGGTATTATTAATGGACATTGACCAGTAACAAAACAGAGCTGCTTAGGCAGATCTCCAGTTGGCATAGTGAGGCATAAGTTGGAAGCCAGCCTGGAGCAGAGGAGGAGGGAGCCTCAGCAGGGCATAACACACAAGACGTCTCTGGAAAGCACATACAAGGAGCAGCTGAGGGGATTTGACAGATGAGCAGAGATGGCAAATAACTGGATCTCCCACAAGGATAAACAGAATGCCAAGCAGATAAACATGGTCTGTAGCTTACCTGTGGTATAGCTAAGAAATGTGCCATAATTTGGCTGGATAGTTGTTTACCTCCTAACTTTATATCACAGAACTTGCTTATCAAGATGATCTTAGCAATTTATCTCATAGTTAAAAGGAAAAAAATTGTTTATATGCATGGAGAAGTTTCATAGTATGCATAGTATAGGTTATGGAAATATCATTAGTTAATCTGCTGTTCAAAAATTATTTAAATTAGAGATTTATTTTTTTAACTCAGTAGCTGAATTCAACCTAATCTCTATCTTTGAGATAATAAAGGCTGCTGAGAAAGGAATGAATTTCTATGTGGTTTTATTGGGGGGTTTGTTTTGATTCATTTGTTTGTTTGGTAATTTGGTTGTGGGGGTTTTTTTTGGGGGGGAGGGGTTTGGTTGTTGGGTTTTTGGTTTTTTTTGAGAACTAACAGTTTATACTGAGAAAATGTTTGTATGATCCTTTTCTGGAAGTTTCCTCTGGGTTCCTTTTCTTGTGTTTCTGTGCTGAGTGGTCCATCACCCCCAACTCCAGGCCTTGCACTGGTGTGAGTGCACACACAGATGCACAAACGCAGCAAAATCTGCAAGGCGAGCAGCCTTTGAAATGGCAGAATTGAACTTGTAATTTATTTCTCCAGGCATCTCAAAATGCTGACACCACCACCCACAGAGGAGATGAGTAAGCATGGATGGTACATGAGAGAGAGACTGAGGCTCAGGTTATAAGAGGAATGTATAAGGGGACAGGGCCTGGTGTGCAGGAATTTTTTGTGCATGGAGAGAGGTGGAAGCAGAGCTCTAGAGCAGTCTGACAAAGGGCAGTGCCTTAGTAAGGTTTCTCTGGTATTGTCATGGTGGCATAGGTGGCCAAGACCCTCTTATGCAATGACCCTCTTATGATTTCTTCATAATATATTGGCAAAGTCATGGTAAAAGCAGTGCCGAGGATCAATATCCAGCCACAATGCTGAGTGTCTGGATTGCCTCCTCCTCCCCTCTTTCTCTGACCTCGGGGGTCACAGGGCTGTTTACCACACTTTTTTCCTCACTGCTCACCACCTTTGTGGCATTTTCCCCTTAAATACTCTTTCAGGGAGGCACCAGCATCTTCCCTGAGGGCTCAGCTTGCCTGGATGTGGTGTGGAGCTGGCCAGGCCTCTTCCCACGGCAGCCACCCCTCAGACACCCGGTACAAATGTGCTTTGCAACTTTCCTAGGCACATTTTTAACTCCCGCTCAGAAAAGCCTCCTGAGAGCTAAATAGCACTTGCAGGTATCAATGGTGAGGGGAATAGATGAGGTGGACTCATCTATTGTTTCTAACAATAGATGAAACTAACATTGTTTCTTTGTGGTGTGAGTTGGATGAACAGCACCAAGTCTGGGAGGACAACAGGTGTGAATAACCTTCAGCAAGATTCCTGCCCCTAATTGAATATAAACCAAAATCAGCAGCCTGGGACTTTTCCCTTCCTTTTACGTATTTATGATTTGGTTCATTAACAAAACTGGAGACCTACCTCAAGCTGTCTGGCAGACCCAGGAGGGTGCTGGGGAGGACAGAGGCTGGCAAGGTGGGCAGCAGTGGATCTGGGCAGAGGAATCCTCTGGGAGCTGGGACTGCCTGAGCCCCTCAGGGGCAGCTGTGCCAGCTTCCCACAGCCCTGCCGGGTGTGAGAGGGACAGTGGGACTGCCTGAGCCCCTCAGGGGCAGCAGAGCAGCTGTGCCAGCTTCCCACAGCCCTGCCGGGTGTGAGAGGGACAGTGGGACTGCCTGAGCCCCTCAGGGGCAGCTATGCCACCTTCCCACAGCCCTGCCAGGGGTGAGAGGGACAGTGGGACTGCCTGAGCCCCTCAGGAGCAGCTGTGCCACCTTCCCACAGCCCTGCCGGGTGTGAGAGGGACAGTGGGACTGCCTGAGCCCCTCAGGAGCAGCTGTGCCACCTTCCCACAGCCCTGCCGGGGGTGAGAGGGACAGTGGGACTGCCTGAGCCCCTCAGGGGCAGCTGTGCCAGCTTCCCACAGCCCTGCCGGGGGTGAGAGGGACAGCACCGTGCAGCCATATCTGTGGTTAGGCCTGGGCTCTGCACTCTGCACTAGTGTCACCTTCCCTCTTTGTATTTTTGGACAGTTGTCAATTGGAACTCATTAACTGATTGAAGAATTAACGGTGAATCAACTTCAGGTGTGCATGATAAGCTATGTAGTGGAGCAGTTTTCTTTGCCCTATACGCCACAGCAAAAGAGATGAAACTTAAAAATGTATCCCAAGTTTGTAAACACCCTCTTTCAGTGCCTACTAAAACTAAAATATTTGTGTCAGATGTGATGGGTGCTGGTTATATGCTTTTTCTTCTATTTCTTGTCATTGCTTGCATAAATTGACAGAAGTAAGAAGGGAGCCCAGGCAAAGGAATGTCACTAGCAGTCTGCTCTGTCATGAATTGGGATGTTTTCTGGACACTACAAAATATGAGGGAATTTGACTACTTACCCAAAGTGGTCTTACTTGAAGTATAAGATGTTAATGCAGTTATCAATGGGATGTACCTTAAATATAGAGGATAGAAAAAAAAAATTCAAAAGTATCCAGCTAACAAACTAATTTAAGTCACATTTTCAAACCTGGTTAAGGCACCTACATTCTTTAGGCCCTTTGAATATTTTGCCTCCAAGGCATTTTGAGAAATATTTGGTGGAGATCATGATGAATTCAGAATGCAAAAAAATATTGATCCATAAAATACCTATTTGAGAGTATTATTGTATATTTTTATTTGTTTGGTATTATTTGGTATATTGTATTTATTTTTATTATATTAAATCATATTGTATATTTTTCTTTGTTTGGTATTATTATTCTATTTGTTACAGTCAGCTGAAGGATTCTTTTTACTCTTACAGGCTCTGGCATACAGCAGATATTCAGCTAATTATTGGCATGTGTTCTTGAAATGGTTGCTCAGAAGATGGCCTGTAGACTAAACAAAATCTGTGGAATCTGTTGCACTACTTAAACAAACCAAACAACTGGTACTTAAAAAGGCAACAGGTAACACTATAGCAAGAAGTTATCTCAGCCTTATTTCTTACTTGTCTGACAGGAAAAATTGTTGAAGGTATTGTGTATGGGCCACATAATTCTTAATCCCTGATTTCAGAGGTAATCCAGAAGAAATCAGATCTATCAAAAATTAATTACTCCTGAGCTTCAAGACAGGTCCTAGAACTTGCTCTGAGAGAAGCTTTGTGTAATTTTAGTGAAAAACTATGCAGCCATGTATGATGGTATTCAGTTACCTTTTCTTGTGTGTCCAGTCCTACTGTTTCTTAAATTAGGAAATAAATTCTTACATTTTTTCTCCCTTCTTCATCTAGGGGATTTCTTTTCTTCTTTCACAGCTATCTATTTTTTTGTTCCCCCATTTATACTTGCAGCTTGCATTTGAAGGTCTGAAAAGTTTTGATCCAAGTCTGTATTTTGCCAAATTTTTGCCTTGTGATAATTTTGTAACTGCCTTGAAAATACTCTGAAAATACTATTTTTTGCTCCTTTTGTTTACCAATTTTTTGCCAGGTGATGGGAAATTGGCTGTTAACTCCCCTGGTAATGTCCAGCTAATTTAAGTGCCAGAGATAACACAGAGGTGAGGACTAACTTCAGGTGAGGTCTAAGTGGACCCCTCCCTCCAGGAAAACACCGGTGTCCAGTCCAGATTCCTGAAAAGCCATGCTCACTGCAGCTGCAGGTCAAGGATGTGAAGGTGTGTAATTCAGTAGCTGTTGCACTGAGGTTCTTACAGCTCACTCTACCTCACCTACTGGCAAGGTCATTTCTGTCTCTTTCACAAGGAAGTAAAATTTTATTTTAAAACTACATCTGTGAAATATATTTACTTAATTCTAACAAAGGAACGTTATGCCAGCTGTAGATTGGAGGTCTATGGGCAATGGGAAAATTTAAAAAGGCCGGGGAGGAAGTGGTGGCCCTTCTTCCTTCTGGGGTGTTTGGAGATCTCACAAAATAAGATGCCACTTTCTTAGTTCAGTTTTTAAATTAATGATCAAATATGAATTATATCGACTTTTATTATCTGTGCACTACTCTTGCAGTGGGGCTTTGCTATAGAAGAGTGAAGTTTGGGAACATATATGGAAAATCTCTAGGTTTGTGGGTTTGTTTTTTTTTACCTTTTAATACTGTTTTGAATGAAACATTGGGGTCCCATAAATATGTTAAAAGTTTACTTTTTTTCAGGGAACACCATGTCTGTTCAATGTCTTTTTCAGATGTGAGGAGGTATTGGAGTTGGAATAGGTTAAAAATAGTCTTTCCATTTTTGGGGAAAGGAGATCCAGGATTCTGGTCAGTTTAAAAAAAGAATCTTTCCAAACCTGATCAGAGTACTAATAGGCCTGCTAATACTTATTATGAAAAGCTCCATTTTCACTAATATCAGACCTTAGTTTCATACAAGAAACCTCAAGGTAGTCTGTGTTTATGGAAAATCCTTAAGTATTGCAAAAGTAAAGTGTGTGTGTGTGTGTGTGTGTGTGTGTGTGTGTGAAAAGTGATAGAAAAATGTCTTCCTTATTTATGTCAGTGTTGCCATGTACATACAGCTTTAGCTTGATCTCTTATTTAAATTGTAGGTGTCAGTATCCCACTTCAGGATGGGAGAGCTAGAAGCTGATTGTGGTGAGAATGGTGTCTGGAGACATAACTGAAAAAGTGGGTGACAGCTGCAAGACATAAGGAAGGAGTCTGATAAGGAAAAATTATTTCCTCCAGCATTTGTTTGAAAGATTTGATTTTAGAGCCTTAAAAAAACCCAAGCCAAACCAAAATAAACCCTCACCAACCAACACACTAGCAACCAACATTTCCAAAATGTAAACATTTCTTCTTCAATAAGATTCACCCTTTTGTGGAGTGGAAGTTTCCTGGGCAAAGCACAAGTCCTTTGGGTTATTAACTGTGATGCTGGAGCTGTGGCTCTGAGCACCTCTCTGAGCCTGGGCTGGCTACCCCGGGGCTGTGCCAGCTGTGGGACAGCTGCACCAGGGCCTGGGCTGCACTCAGGTTGTTCCTGGGCCCTCAATGTCCCCACAGCCTGGCTCTGCCTGGGGCTCTGCAAATGCTGCCTGTGGTGACAGTAACACCAAGGGTCTGGCTTAACACAGGGGAAAGACAAAGCACTAAAGAATTGTATCGTTTGTGTACAAAGTCACTTGAATTATATTTTTTTCCAGATTGACCCCTTTCATTTATGCCTTGCATTGCAATACTGGCATTTTATCTTCAGAAAAAATACTTAGCTAAAAAATCTCTCCTAAAACTGAGATATATTTATTACTTTAGGTGTTTCTACTGCATTTTTTTGCCTAGGATTTGTGTGTCTTTCCAAGTGATATTTTGACAAACTGGCTAGAGTTTCTTTACCAAATACAAATGAAGGGAGGGAGATTATTATCACTTGATAAAATACTTTAGTCAAAGAGATAGCAATTGGTCCAATCTCTCTATATTTAGAACAACTGGAGGTTTATACTACTCAAAAATATGTATGAATGCATGAATATGTATGAATATGTATGTATGTATGATCAATACATATTTGTCTTCTAAATTTTGAAAGTATATTTTAACTCAGCTGTTAGACAAGGCCTAAATAAAAATAGTCTGATTTATCTGTTTTTCCTGAGAAAAAAACGTAAGAGAGTGGACTGGATATAAGTTCTTTATTCACTTCGCAGCATTCCAGCATCTCGTTCCCTTAGTAAAGTGTAGGATGTGGTGCTAAGTTTGTATCTCACAGAGAAAGAATCTGATTACATAAGTTTATGATTTGATCTTCCTCTTAGTTTGGAAAATCTGTGATTCCACTAGATGATGTTCTATAGTGAATCTAGGCCACTATTATTTTACCTATATATTTCATACAGTTAGTTAGATTGACACATAATGGTTTCTATTGACCTTATTCTAATTTGTTCAAGCTTTTTCATGTTACATATTAGAATATCCACTGGGACATATTTTTTTAAGTAGTGTACTTTCTGGGATCAATGTAACTGGGTTTTTTTTTTTTTGAAAGCCTAATGGCTTTTTTCCTGTTAAATAAAATTGGGACTTCCTTCCACTTCCTCCCTTGAACTATAGATGCATTCCACATACAAAATTTGATTAAGTTAAACAAAGAACTAGTAGATTACTTGTTTATAATCTTGAATTTCACATGGACCCAGTATTTAAGTTTGAATTCTACACACCACTTTTCCTTAGAAATGGTAATTCTTCCTTGCTCCACCATCAAATATTAGATTAGTCTGGCAGATTGTTCTGCCGCTTCTGCTATTTCTGATGTATGCCTCCCTCAGAAACCACCTTTAAACCTCAAATTGTCAAATTTAGGAAAAAATGTGAAAAAATAAATTCTAACTGGAGTCTGAATTTACTCTCTCATTATGAAGTTGCACTTTGTCCCAGTAAAAGATGGAGAGATTTTGTGGAAAATAAAATGGAAGTATGCTATAGAGTCTTCTCTAAATATCTTTATGAGAACAAAAAAATAAATGTAATCCAGAAAGTATTTCTGTCAAGAACCAATAGCATATAATTAGCAGCCAATATGTAGAAGAGGTTTTCTCTGATATATATCTTGCAGCTAAGTACTGACTTCTGTCTGGAAATTCCATTTTATTATGTAATATATTTTGGAGCGAATGAGCAGCTATGGAGCCAAGACACAAGTGCTACAAGAAATGGAATTTTCATTACTGAAAAACCACTGCTGTATCTTTCAACTGCTTTAAATAAATCACTGAAAGAAAAATGTATGAACGAAAGCTGGTACTTAAAAACCAATTTCCACAACTTGCTGCATGACTGTATCAAATATTTCTAAGAAGTGTGGTGTACCTTGCTGCAACACTACACTAGAACTTTTAGAAAGACTAAGCATATGACCTAATTGTTCTTAATTTTCCTCTTTAGAACACGATTAGAGATTTAGGAATTTCAGGAAGGAATGAAGATTATTTAGTTCCTTCACATGTCCCCATGTCTTCATGATTCGTACCTGTGAGAACCCAGGAGAACCCCTATGTTCCCTTTTCAAATGGCTTTATAATGTGCTTGGTACCAAGTCAAGTCAGTGATAAAATCTTATCAGGGCTTAACTCTGAGTTTGGTGGGGGTTTTGCTTATTTTTCTTTTTTTTTTTCCCCTTTATTAATGAGTATAATTGTCTTTAAACTTGGCAGAAAATGAAGTTGTTTTATATTCTATGAAGTGCTTAATTTTACCTTTACAAGATTCTACTTTTTGAGATTGTGGAAAGAGGAGAATTCAGAGACAAAGCAGAAAATATCTCTATAGTCAGGAGCATAGGTTCATGCTGGTTATAGAATATTCAGGTTGTGCAGGTACATGGGCAGCAGTGTTGAAATATTTTAATCTGGCAAAGAAATTGGGTAAGTCAGCTAACTCAGCCCTGTAATGTCTGGTGATAAGTCACAAGGGCATGCACAGGAAACCTACCATCAGCATCTTCAACAATCAAGCAGAAGTTTCAGATGTGAGATTTGGAAACAAAGCTGGATTTTGTTTCACAAATTCTCTGGTTGTGCAGTATAAAAGCTTAGATTTAAAAATTCCTGGACTGCCAATTTCATGCCTGACAAGTTCGAGTGCATCTTCCCGATAATGTTTAAGGCTTCCATAATCCAGTTTGCAAGTAGTTGTATGATATAACAATCAGTACCCAAATAAGCTTGACAAATACTGAGAAAAAGAAATATATTTAATATGTGAGAGAACCTCATTGCTTCTGGATTGCTTTAGTAACAATGACTAATAAAAGCTTTTAAAGCAATTTTGGTTTTTTGAAAAATTAATCTAGCAAAACCCAGGAAAGCTTAACATCATTCTTATTGCAGAACAAACCTGGTCATACTTACCCACTGAATCACCTATTTATGAGTAATTCATCAAGCATTTGGAGGTTTTTTCTTTTGTGAGAATGTGGTGATGGGCCTGGTAAAACTACTTTATTAGCAGTGGTTTTGATACATCTCTTAACATTCAGTGTTAAGCCCCCTGAAGACAAGTTTAAGAATATAGACATACTGTTTTGTAAGATCTCTCAAAATAAGAAAAGCAAATGAAGTTCATAAAAAGCCCTAGAATAGTTAAGTACTGGAGTATTCTATCCAGAGTGGTGTTTGGATCTCTCTCTTGGGCTATAGTCCAGGAGAGAGTCCTGTCCGAGGCCTTGAGCAACCTGACCTAATTAGTCCTCTTTTGAGCAGAGGGTTTGACTAAATGGTCTCTGGAGGTCCTTTCCAAACTAAATTATGCTATTATCCTAGTCTTAAGGGAATACAGACTTAAAATTGGAGTAATTAACTCTTGTTGCTGAGTTATATTTCAAGCAGGGGGTAAATCAGCAATTACCACAACACCATTGTAGTGTGCTGAGGCCCTGTGAGTTCATTTGATTCTGTCTTCAGTTGATGAAACCCTACTTAGGTGTGAGTTGCAAGTTACATTTTCTGAAGAAGTAGCTTTGGTTGTTAATTCTTGTTTGGGAGAATACTTTTCATACCTACATATGTGTCTGTGTTTACATTATCTAGGGCTTGCACAGCATTGAGTACAATCTCATTTTATGAGGTTTGTCACAAATAAAGCTTGGGGAACCTAGAGCACTGAAGTTTGTCTCCGTCCCAAGGAAGGAAAACTGTGAGTTCTGAACATACATACCACACAATCTTTTTTGTCAATGTCATTGGCTGTACAGCTGGAAAGCTTCCCTGCTGCAGATTGAAAATGAGCTATGTGGTCTTATTTTTTATATGAAGAGCAACTTATTCCTTTGTTTGTTCTGCAGGTTTTAGAGTGCTTCACTGTACCTCTCCTTAGTCTGCTCTTTAGAAAATACATCCAGTTCTTTGAAATGTTCTGCACACACGAAAAGTTTGCACTTTTTCTCCATTCCTGATTCTCCCCATACATTTCACATGAAGTGGGATGCACAGAGTGTGATACAACCTCCTGGAGGAGTCTTTACCCGTGCTCTGTGGGATGGAAGGATTTAATTTTGTGTTGTGTCAGGCATCCCTCGCGGAACCCCAAACAGGATATGTTGCCTTCAAATAAAGCTTTCTAAAAGTAGTTTATGTTTAATACCTGATTTTTAATATAATTGCTCTTCTGAATGCCTCTCAGCTTAGTTAAGTTGCTGCTTATCTACATGTAGCACTTCACTCATTTATGTGTCAATACAGTTTGTAGCTGTTTTATAAGATTAGTCTCTGTTAATTTTCAAGGCATAGAAAACTGGTTTTTTCAGCTGTGCAAGATAAAAATGCATTGTATGTGCATTCAGAGCCACAACAATAATGTCAGCTCTAATTCCCAAGGCAGCTCGGGTATTAGAGCTGGTTTTGAATGCCACCAGTGAAGGACTTGCTCTCCTGGCAGCTGATTAAAATTTCAGTCAAATCAGAACAAATTATGTCTGCAACAGAGAATTGGCATAATGTAGTGATGTGTGTTACCTTAAAATACCTCTTGATGAGAAAGGATCTGTCTACAAATAGATGAAACAATTTCACTGGGTTTGTGTTAAAAATCATACCTTAGTTAAAAAAATGCAAATATGAACGAGTCAGCTCTATGATTTGGGTTTGACTGTTCTTGCTCAGAGGTAACCAGACTTTCATCTGCTAACTTGCACTCATTTAGAGCTGCATTCAGTATAGACTGAAACAAATGAAGTTTTTTTTCCCTTTTGCATTAGATGAGCTGAATGAAGTCATCAGAGAAACACTTCTTTTGGTATTCTAGCTGCTTTATCTGGTTTTGCCCACTAAAAACCTTGTCTGGTGGAAGGTGTCTCTACCCATGGCAGGGGGATTAGAACGAGAGGATCTTTAAAATTTCCTCCAATCCAAACTGTTTTATGATTCTATAAAATTACTAGGGAAGGTTTTTAGCAGTAAAACCCCACTTTAAAAGTGAGATTTACTTAGGCCGAAAGAAGCCCAGACATTCAAATAAAAGACTAAAATGCATACTTGAACCCTTGAGCATTTCTCTAAAGATTTTTAATCTGAAAGTTGTCACGTTTCTTCTGATTAGCTTTTGGGCAGAGGATCCAGAGTTTGTTTCTTTTAATGATGCAAGAGAAAAAGACTAAAATAGCTATGCTTGCAAAGACTTCACTTTGATGAAATGCCAAGAGTCATTGTAATTTATAGTTTGAATTAAAGATTACTGGTTTCCCAAAACAATGCACTGTGTCCCAGAAGGACATTATTATCAGGTCCTTGTTAGTAAAAGGCCTCACAGTATGTAAGTGCTCACATTCTCTTTTTAGGGCTGTTTGTAAGTAGTCTTACAATGCTGTGAAATAGCATTTCATAACAGTAACACAACAAAATTGTTGTCTTATTATGTATTATAGCAACCTTATGAGTTTAAAATAGAATTGTAGAAAAACAGTATATGTGGAATAATCAGAGAAATAATTTCCTTTCTGATAGTGACTAATGTCAATAGTTCTGTTTGTTTTCCTATTTATAGTACCAAGTTGAAAGGAAGTCTTTCAATCTACTGTGTAATTAGTACATATTTTCAACTTTTTTTCTCTGACCTGGTATCCAGTTCTTAGAGGGAGAAAGAAAATGAGTGGAAGACCTAAGAGTACAAAGTTCCAAATCTGTAACAGGAAAGTAAAATAAATTTGAAAAATTAATCCCTTTGGGCCCTGGAGTCCAATTTTCCAGACACAAGCTCCACTGGAATCCACTGTTACCACTGCCAAGGAGTTGAGTTCCTTTGATATATTTTGTTTACTTATCCAACTCACTTTGACTTTTTGGTCTAGTATGTTTGATTCCCCACCTACTGAAAATGTATCAGCCTATTTCATTTCTAAAGACAAACCAAAATAAGCACCCCAGCTGCATGGGCAGGAGACTATCAATTTAAAGCACTGGCCTCTGCTTCTCCTTTATGCTTTTATTTTAAGCAATAGTGGTTCAGACAGCCAGGTAAAATGGTGTGGTTCCTGGCTGGTGTGTGACCTCAGTTGTCACCAGTCTGTTTGGTCATAAGGGCAGTGCTGTGGCAAATCTTCTGACTCTGTCCAACATCTGCTCAACTTCTCTTGGGACAGGGAAGTGGTGGATATGAAAGGTTGTCTTAGAACATATCAAGAAAATGAGATAAATGTAGTTCCTAGTATGTACAATTCCATGTGGTGACACAACTGTTTGTTTGACTTTTGAAAATATTGTTACCCATCCCAATGAGAATTTCTACTCTCCCCCCACTGCTGCAAAGGCAAAACAACCAATAAGCCGAACAACAAACAAACAAAAAAGAATGGTTAAGGAGCATTTCTGAAAGAGCCAGTCTTGACTCCACAGCAGTAAACTGCTGACCTCTTGCTTGATGGGACAGAGATTCCCACTGGTGGGAGAACTCATGTTTTTTCAGCTTTACCTTCTCCAGAAGGAAAAAATAATTTTGGTGCAGAAATCAGATATTAAATGGAAAAGCTGTTCTCATATTCTACCTGAGCAATGCAACACTGCCTGTATTTGTAATAGAAAGTTGAATAATGATGCTCACTTTCAGCAGCTAAATTATCTAAACTGATTTTTTGTCAACTGCTTAGCAAAACAGTTTCTGTGCATTTTCTTAGTGAACTAAATAGTATTGCTGCTTGGAGACTAAATTTATGGTGTTCAAATGTTAATGTGTGCCCTTAGGTAAAAGAAAACATCAATTGTTAAAAGGAGACATGAAATATATTTGAACTCATAGTGGCCTTTCACTGGAAGGAACAATATTTTTGTTTGAATAAATGAAGGATATGTAGGATAATTGTTTTATTAAGCAAATTTTATCTATTTACAGTAAAAGAAATTGTTCCTTTTCAAGTTAAGTTTAAAAAAGCTAGTGTATTATGCCCTAACTTCAAATGTCTAGTGATTTTAATATCCCACTTGTGAATGATGAGGAGGGTTCATTTTAGATGTTTATGTAGCACTGAATTCATATTTAGTCATATGTGAGGGAAGCTGGAAATTGCAGAAAGTGATCTAAAGAGTTATGATTGTCTGTGAGCTCCACATGTATGGTTCTTCCATGAAGAACAGACTCACAGACTCCAGCATCGAAAGTAGGAAGTAATTTTGTCTTATAAAAATAATTCTTACAGAGAAGAGAGAAAAACTGCCTCTGAGCTTACTGCAGCATTGCTGGTTTCACTGCTAACAGGGACTGGTTTCTTCTCAGTGAGCACTCACTCTGAAAAACAGCCCAGTATCCACCAGCAAGGTGAAGCCTTTTCTCAACATTTTATTCCTCTAAAGAACCAAGTGTCTCAAATGAAATTCATCCATAAGTACTGTAGCTTGAGTGAGTTTCGTTTGGAATGCATTACCTAAATAATCAATACAGTAAAGGACATACAGGTAATTGTAAAATAGTAACTGAAATATGGATGGTAGAAATAAACTCAGTGATGAAAACACACTGAGGAAAGGCCTGGGTCACTGCTAACCGGAGTGGTGTTGTGTTGTCCAGATTTCTCTTCTCTGTTGGGCTGGGCTGACTGACACCAAACTGGTTACCAGTTACAATTGTGCCGTTTTCTTTATTGCCATGGCTTCTTCTATAGTGATGAAATGCACTTTTTATTAGATGGAAGATATGTTCCTGGTACGTGATGAGAGGTCCCCAGAGAGTTCCTCGTACAGCTGTACAGCTATGGCAGCTCATTTGTCCAATTGTCCATTTGCTCTAAAATGAAGTTCTCCCACCAAGCTAACAGTAGAATTCTCAGCTTAGTGGTTCACTGGGAGATGAAGTTCAGCTACTTGAAATTTGAGTAGTCAAAAGCAGAATTGCTTAAACTACAGCTTGTGGAGTCTTTGTGGATCAGTGGGATAATTCCTGGGATCTGTGATACACGAAGTGATGCTTATTCCCGGGAAGCCAGAAGTCCCCTCCAGTCAAGTACTGGCTTCAGGTCTGGATTTGAGGAAGCAGCAGGCTGGCCAGAAGGCATCCATGGGGCTCTGGGGATGACAGCTCTTGGGAACTGGCCATATTTACTTGTCTTGGATCTGGCAGTATGTTTCCAGCTTCTGTCACTGTTGTGCCAAAGAGTTTTCATTGTGGGCTGAAAGCAGACCCTGGGAAGATCTGTTCCATATTGATTCTACTACACAGAGCCCAGCAGTGTCACACACACCCAGCAGTGTCACATACACTGGCATCTTTCTAGGGTTACACTCCATATACTAATATTTGAGGATTTCCTGCCTGCCCTATCAAAAGGATTAGTCATCACTGCTGAAATGCAAATTCCGTAGCTTGACTTAATTATTTAGCTCAATTACAATTTTTGACTTAATTATTTATCTCAATTACATTTTTTCCAATTAGTCTATTTTTCTCAAAAAAAAAAAAAAAGTGTGAAAATAACACAGTTGCTATTCCATAATTTAATGGGCACTCAGTGCTGTAAGACTGAATCTGAAGCCATCTAATTAACTCCTTGATTATGTTGGAATGTGTTCATATACAGAAACTCTAAAATGGGTGGAGTAATCAAAACTTCCTTTGCCCTCTTTTCTGGGGTGAAGAGCAACTTAGATGTTATGTCACCACATATCTTTGCCTTGCAGCTTTTTGTTCTTTATTTGCAGAGAATAACATTTTTGTCCCGGAGTATAATCGCATTCCCAAGGTTCAGGTCATTCATATCAGTCCAAATAGAAGACGAAAGCTGGCCAAGAGTACATCTGGAAACAGTGTTAAATTTCAGCAGACAATTTCTGTATGCTGAGCTATTTGGAATATCTGAAAGATGAACAGAGAGGGCTCACATCTCTGATCTTCCAATATGGCAGGAAAATGTTTGAATTACTCTTGTAACAATACCTACCTCTTGGATGGCTCTCAACAGCTGATATTTATGGTTTTCAATTTTTTTTTTTGTTTTTATATCACAGTTTTAATCATAAGGTACCCTTCTAATCAGAGTAATCAGTTTCTTACACGTCTATGGCCCCACCCTGTTCATTTTGAGAAATGAATGCAGATGCCAACATACGAAAATAATGCCCACTAAAAAAGTGGTTTCTTGATATGCCTTTACAGCAGCCAATTGAACCAATTCCATCTTTAGCTTTAGTGTAACAAGAGAGTATTTTTCTAGCCCACTACTAGGCTCAAAAATCCAAAGTACTTTAGTTATATCTTTACAAGATCCTAGCTTTCAAATTATATTTGGCTTTGTTTTGTTGCCTTGTTTTCTTTTCCCCAGTTTTTCTAAAAGTTAATCTGGCAGGCTGCCCTCTTGTTACTTCTGCAGCAAAGGCTGGGTTTTTTCTCCTGGAATTCTCAGCAGAGGATGATGATCTAGGGTAGCTGAGCTGTGTAAAGCCCAAGCATTGAAATGTTATGACATGGTTAGCAAGTGCCACTCTGGCACCCTAAGCCTGACTTTAGTCTCTCACTTGGGTCATTACACTCACGAAATGAGGCAAGAGAATTTTGCAGTAGGACATTTGCTTTATTTTGCAGTCTTGCTCACTTTCATGTGCCATCTTCTCTATTCCTATACTTTTGTGTGATGTGTTTTAATGCTCTTACCAGCTGCCACTCTTAGGCAAAAGAAACTTTTAATGCTGAGTTTCAGTAACTTCAGATTCTTCAAATGGACCAAACTTTTCTGCGCTTATGAGGAACCCAGTTAAAATCTTTGGGCTGTGGGGAGGGTAATAGAAGTAGAAAAAAAGGCTGCCTTTCCTTTAGTTGACTGGAGAGTAATAGTGTAGATCCAAATCTTATCTTTTCCTTTCCATATAACACCCATGTACCTTTGGGATCGTACTTTTCTTCCTGCTTGCTTTGCTTTCAGGTCTTCATCAGAGCTTCATTCAGTTCAGTATTATATTTCTAACAGGAAGAAGGGAAATAATTCCACAGATTAAATGATCCAAAGAAAAATATTTTCATACCCCTTGTCTTGCTATCTTTAGAGATGTTATTGTAAACATTTTTTCATTCTTTTAACTATCTTATACTGGATCTGAATTATTATTATTATTATTTATCTTGAGAGGTGCTTGAGTAATTTTAGGTCATCACTTTTTTTAGGCTGTAATTCTTGCAGTTTTATACAACATACATTGATGCATTTTATTGTTGGTTGGGCTTTCTTATTTGTTTTTTTTTTTCTAATTATTATTTTACTGCCATCATTAAAAGTTTCCTGTGAAATATCCACAGCCCCACATTGTCCTTTTCTTTTCCAGATAACTTCAGTGTTTTTCTTATTCTCTGTTCAATCCAGTGAACAGAATTTGTTAGCTTGGCTTTTCTGAAGTTTAAACTGAAATCAAATTTCAAAACACTAAGAAATGACTGGCCACTGTCCTGACAGTAGGCCTGGGTAGCCTCTTCTGACATGATAGCTGCAGGTACCTTTCCCTCTTGCCTATTCCTTTTTCTGGCAGCTGGACTGCGCTGCATCAGCCCTTCACACTTTTTGCCTGTTTAAATCCTTAACCTACATTCCCTATTGGGCTGTAACACTTCATTATTTCTGCCTTGTCCCAGCACTCACACTTGGCAGCTGTGCTTTGTCCACATCAGACTGCAGAGAGACGTGCAAAAGTAACAGTTCAACAGTCTATACTGAAAATTACACACTTGGCCACTGTTCTTAGCCCTGCTGATTTTCAGCTCTTGTCTTCTGACATAGGGATGTGATAGAAGAGTTTTATAATTATTCTGCAGGAGAGGTTATCTGTTTTCATCTAATGCCTAACTTTGAGCTGGCGCTGTTTTTTTCTCATGAAAACTTACTCCAGGAAGTCAGATTCTCTCTTGGCAGAAAGCATCCAGTGCTAGTTCCTGGATTTCTCATTTAGAAAAATAATTAAATTAATCAACATGAAACATTTTATATATATTTTCACACATGTCAGGAATCACCACAACATTTGCTGGACTGCACTTTGGCACACTGCTTGAAGGGGTTTTGTAACAAAGAAACCAGTAAAAGTAGGTAAGAAGAGGTGAATTATGGGGTAAAAGCTCTGGAGGGATCATTCTGAAGAAAAGTGAATTGAATACATTGACTATTTGACTTTAAAAACTGACATGTTTAGAAGTAAAAAGCATTAGTACAGAGAGTGGACTGTGCTAGTGATCATATCCAAAAATTTACTCCACATGTTCATCACGGTCTCTGGCTTTCCTCTCTTGTCCATCACGATGGTTCATGAGACTGTTTTGCCTGTGTAATGTAAATATTAACATTGGTTGTACTGTCTTTTTGTTCCTGGAAGGAGGGAGAACTATCTGTCAGGTACAGACGTGTTAAAAGAGCCACTTGACAAGTGATGACAAGATGTTTGATTCCTTTTTAAGTATTTCTTGTGTTCTGAAATCCATCTCAGTTGAGATTTCCCCCTAAACGTCTGTGGTGCCTTTTAAGTGCCTTTGTTGTTACATTCTGAAGTTTGTTTTGGAGTTTTTTTTTGTAGCAAACTCTCTGCTTGGATATCCTAGCTTTTTTCATTCCAGCTACAGTGTAGACGAAGCTGTAGCAAGTTGAGTTTGGCAGATGACAAGTATTTGTTATAAAGTCAGGAGAGCGTGCATCCAAAGTCTGGACTAGTCATGCTGGAGACATCATCCAATCTATGAGAATAAAATGATTGTAGAGAATCCAAGAAACATTTTAGAATGAAACCAAATAACAGCACTGAACTTAGTTCCTTTTGTAATTAAGAAGGACTCTGGTAGAAGGAATCATTAAATGCTTTTTCAGTGTTTGATGTCTGCCAATAAATAGTGAAATATGTTGGATTTCAATTTGAGTAATCTAAAAAGTAAATGAGTAGAATGAGTATAAACAGTATTTTTTTTTCCTACTGAGAAAGGGAAAATCATGATAAGTTATTATACAGTTTGGTTAGCTAATGTGAACAGATAAGAGTGTAAAAGCCCATGAAAACTAAACAGTCCAGCATTAGAAAACTTTACCTTTTACCCATGCTACTTGAACTTCCTTCATGCTTGCAAATTCATTGTCATAATTAAATGTGCTTTTTTATGTGTCTGGTACAAAATGGTTTTCTGTGGTTAAGTGGCAAAATAGAGCTTTTAAATTTTTCTCTGCTTCTAATTGGACCCCCTGAGGTTTGCAAAACTAAGGACTGTGACTGAACAGACAGGGCTGAACTTCCTTTTTAAAAAGATATCAGCCAACAGGATACAAAATTAAAGGATCTCAATAAAGAAGTCTTCTTTTGTTTACAGATTGAATCCTCCCTACTAAATTCAAGAGTGAAACTCCCCTTGACTTCCAGAGGGGGCAGGATTTCATTTTAAAGAGATTAGGATGTAAAATTTAGATTTCACATTGGCTTTTGTCCAATCTGTGTCACTGGAAGCAGGTACCCTGCAGCTCCTTAGAACACTATGATATTGCCAGCCCATAATTATATAGTATCCAGGGTAAAATTAATTTAAATTATGCCAAAATTCTAACTATTTTGAGAAATATTTCTTAGCTCTCATTCTTTGATTTGTGTATAATCTGAGAGTTATATAAAGTAGCAAGGTGGTTCTCAGGTTCTATTGATGATCATTCTGCCTCTATAAAAAATACCAGTTTTGAAGTACCACAAAGTGTTTATCACTTCTTGATGAAACTGATAGGGTTAATTACAATTTTTCTTTTGTTAAGTTCACTTATACAAACCATGTAAATGAGCTCACAAAGATTCTAATTGTGTCCTTATGTGTTTTAGAGACTAATTTTAGTAAATTTGAGGGCTTTTTATAGGGCAACTGAAATAAACAGCAGTCAGCTATTTTGATAGTTAATGCACAGGGAGTCTCAGAGGTGGAACTCTTGGCATGAATTCTGTTATGTTATTGTGTCTTCACCAGTCTTACTATCTGACATTGCACGTTGATCCTGGGGGCCAATAAAATATATGTAGACATGTGGTGCACTGACAACTGTTTCCAATCAGTAAAAATAATTTTTAATTTACCTGCTTCGGGATGTTTCCCATGTCTGAAAGCAGTGGTTTACATGTCACAGTGATTGCTCTAGCAGAAACTGTGAATCCATAGGTTCAGTGCTGTGTTTATCTGGGAATATTTTTTCAGTTGCTAGAAGTGTCATGAGAGAGACACGGACACATTCATTTTGGGGTTGGACATAACAATTTACGAGTGTATTCACCTCCCTAAGCAAAGCTGTACTCATTGTACAAACTATTTAGCAATAAGAAAGTAATTTTCCCCTTACACTAGAACTTCAATTATCATAAATCCTTCAATAGTTCTTTTCTGTGAAATTTATGTGTATTTAATTAGAGCATGTGGCAATTAAGAAGTATGAAGAGATCATTGTGGTCAGGCAGCACCGATCCATCCACTTATCTACAGATTGGGGTCTTGCAAGGAGCTAAAGCAAGATAGGCTCCATCTAAGCCCCCTCCAAAGGCTAATATCTACCAGAAACTTTTAGGTTTGGAGTCAAAGGTGTAACAGGGATTAAAAAAAACCAAACCAGCCAAACAAAAAACCCCCACAAACAAACAAACAAACCTCCCAGAAAACAAACAAAAAACCCCCCAAACTTGATTTGCCTTTTCTAATTTTAGACCTCTCAAATTAGACTTCCCTGCACATGATCTGAATTTGTAAGTCCCTACATGAAACACACTTCTTACTTCCAAGTTCCCCCCAGTCCATCTTGAAGAGGAAATGTTGCCAATATAAAATGTGCATAAAAAGTAGAGCAAAACCAAATGATAAATGATGGGGGGTTTTGTGCTACCTGTGCCTGTGTGCTGTCCCTAACTGCAGATACATGGTGGCAGGATTTCTTACATTCCCATGAAACACTCAACTGCTTTAAATCCTCACACTGCTCCTGAAGGATATGACATGGGCATTACCATCAGAGAAAATTCTTGATAATAATCTTATATAGGGTGGGTGAACGAGAATTAGTTTTTTAAAGCAAAGAAAAAAGATTCCTAGGCAGAGAAATAGAGTCATTTTTCTCACTCTTTTTTTCTTAGAAAAGGACAGTGGGAGACCTAAGGGACAAAAACTCATAAATCAGTTTTGAGGACAAATACGTGGTGTTGATGGATGTGCTGAGTCTACTGAGTATATGCCAGCGCTAGTATTTCCTACAACTTTCAAGCTGAATTTACTTGTCACCTTAGACATTAAGGCAAAGATGTGTGAGCCAAAATCTGGAGAAATTTACTACTGGCAACATCCAGAAAGATTATTCAATCATTATTCACTTCTGTAGATGGAAACTGCTTGCTCCTTGACTTTTAAAATAATTCATTGTGGCAAGTTAGCTAAATCTAGCAAGTATGAATGTAAACATGTATCTGTAGTAATAAGAGGATACTATCAGTACACCCAGAACATCATCTCCAAATTGATTTTTTTTCTGAAACAATTTATTGCTATTAATAATAATTTTATTTTCTTGAATTTAAAGTAGGGGATTTTCAGATAGTGCAATTGATAGCTCTCAATGAATTTCTGATAATGAAGACATCATTTTATGCACCCAATAACCAGTTGAACAGCAGAGTAACAGACATTGAAGGCTTTTTTGATGGGTGGAAAAGGAAAACTGGAACTGACAATTAGACAGCATGAGACCACCTGGCCCAGAACACCAGTTACAACTAGAGCATTTTTCTATTTTTCCTCCCTCAAAGCTGTTTGATTGTATTAAAAGGACAATTGAAAGATAATAGCTCTTTTTTCCTGAAAGTAAATGTTATATTTTCATGTCTGAGAGTCTATTGATTTTGTTTATAGTGGCAACTGCCATGTCCAGTTTTTTTTATTTTTTACATCTTTTATTTATATATATATATAATGATTAGTGCATGAACTGAGTCCAATCCATTTCTAAAGTTAATTCTTTCTTCTCTTATGGGAAAATGAGTAAAGAAATGCAGACATGGGAAAAACTTGTGGTAATGCAATCCCTGTGAATACACATTGGCTTTAAAATAGTGACATGAAGCTATCCAGGCAAACAAGTAGAAAAGTACATAAATTTTTGTTCTTGTATTCCTATATAGACACAATTGTCTAAGAAGCTGAGGCCTTACCCAACATTCTTGGAAGCAGGAATGCAACAGCAGTAGCTGGAAGGTAGGAGGAGTGCTATCACCCTTTATTCTTAGTGCCCATAAATAAATAAATAATTTAAATATATTTGGGGTGGAATGTTGATTAAGTGATGGAGGTGGCTTTTTTGTCCTTTCTACAGCCAGTCTTTGGTATGAGCACATGAAACTTTGGCAGCAGAGTGACCTGCTCCAGCACACCTGAGCACTTGGGAAAGAGTGGCAAGGACAGGGAGGAATGGGCTTTCCCTCAGGTGCTGCATATTGCTTGCGTGCCATGGGAAATCCTTCTGTTGAGTTACTGACTCAGGACTAAGGAGTGAGGCCAGTGTGTGGATTAAAGTGTGCCTATGGAGAGAGCAAGCAAAAATTCTTCTAGTTTGCAGTCGTGCTAAAACCAGAATTGGTCCATTTCCTCCTCTGTGCTGGTGCAGTCCTTCCTCTACTTTTCCCTCTCCACATAGTTTACTGAATTTTAAACTACCCATTTAATGGAAATTGCACAACTGGTCATGGCAGTGGACTCCCACATCCACATCTCCCACTTGGCAATATATATTTGAGTCCTGTCAGGCTGAAGAGGAACCTGGTTGGAAATTCATGGACAAATAACCTAAGCATTAGGTGATAAAAAGGAGGAACAGCTTTGCTTCCTTTTTTTGCTTTGTGGGTGACATTTAAAAGGAATGTGGGTTGGGAACGGCTTTTATTTGCAGCTTGGCAGTTTTCAAAACACTCATAAAGCTTTAGTTGAAATAAGTTACAGAGCAGCTACCTGCATATTCTGAATAATTTTAGCTCTTTTAGGTCATCTTATAACCCAAAAGCCTCAAGCTGAGCAGCTAGGGAGCTGAGATCCATAAGATGTCATGTATGTGTTTTGATTTTGTTGTTTGGTTTTGTTTTGTTTGTTGATGTTTTCTCCCCTTAGGCAGTGCTTTATGGGATTGGGGAGAGCTTTTGGCCTTAACTTCAAGTAGGTGAACATCTGCTGTAACTCTCAAAATGAATGTATATATTTCTGTGGTTGGTTTTGTGCAGTAAATATATGATTATGTTGTATGTTGTATTGTAATCTTCTGTATCCCTCTCTACTTGCAAAAGAACGCCTTTCTCCCTTTTTTTAAACATTTGTTCTTTCATAAAGCCACAAATGACAACCTAAAGAATAACTAAATATTCACTCTACAAACCCGATGCTTTTTTCATGTGTCGTGCCTTTTGCATTAGAACATCACATGGTAAAATTGCTTTGTGCTGAGGGACTGATGCATGTCTAATTGGCAGAGGCAGAATTTTATACCACGTTTAAACTAGAGATGGTTGGAAATTTCATGTAACAACAATATATTCTCAATAGATAACGTCAATTTTACAAACAAAACTTTTAAATGGATGTTAAAAAATTTTGAGAGATGGTGAAATTCAAAATTAATTCAAGTCTTTAAAATAAGCTTTACCCAAATCTGAATTTATTATTTCTTATCTGAATTAAACTGTTATTTCAAAACATTCTAATAAACTACATAACTGTACTGCTCTCTAGGGACATAGCTTTGATCCTTTATCATCCTAAATAGGTCTCCCAGCTGGCTTATAATTCCCATAACTTATATAATATTTGTGAGATCTGGAACTACAATACTACTGCAGATGTAATGGTGCTGTATTAATTTATTAATTTAAAAATGGATTTAATAAAACTAAATTATTTCAGGTTGCTTTGCAAAGGAAAAGACCCTCATTCAGTTTTAAGAATATCACAAAAATAACACTGAAAAACCAAAGTATGAGGCACTCTGAGTGCAAACACTCTTTACTGTGTGTTTAATCACTTTGGGATTTATATTTGTTTTAAAAAATATGTTGGCCTACGGTCTTTCTAGCATTGTAACCAAACTCATACGTTACATAAAAAAGTCTGCAAAAAGGTGCTGAAACATTTTACTTTTGGGTAAAAATACTTTTGTGATAAAAAATATCCTTACAGAGAGAAAAGTGGCTCTTTCCCGTTTTCATACTGCAAGCTGACTGTACAGTAGATACAAGGAAAGCTTTTATGTAGGACCCAACAGAAAACAAACAACACCTGCATTTCAAGGGATGATGGGAGGTTTCACTGCCTCTTTGTGCCATGGGCAATGCTTACCCCGAGATGAGCTCAGCTGGTCCCTGGGGCACAGCACTGATAACGCCAAGGTGGTGGGTTTGGTCCCCACATGGGCCATTCACTTAAGGCTGGAGTTGCTGATCCTTGTGGGTCCCTTCCAAATCAGAGCATTCTGTGATTCCTCTGACTTGCTCAGTTTAGTGCTCAATGCTCTCTGACAGAACTGGTTTCTGTGCTGCTTTCCCTTTTCTGAACTTTTCAAGCTAAGAAAATAGCTGCTAACAGATGCCAGCACTTGGCCTAATTTTATGTGGTTGACATATGTTACTGATGAACCTGTTTGAACAGCTTTCCATAGACATTTAGTCAGATAAAGAAAAATGAACTGTTACAAACATATAAAAATTCAAAATCTGTGAAGAACTAAGGTTTTTTTTTTCCAAAGACCTGCTCCCAAACAAACAAAATAATGAAAATATTTCTTGTTGTTGTTATATGCTGAAGTTTTGACAGTAGGAACTCAAGTAGGAGCACATCAGGAATGCTTCTCAATTCCTCGTTATATCACCGAACAATATTTTAAACAATGTTAAACCCCAAGAATGCTGACCTACTTCCCAGATACACCTCCAGATACTTCCCAGATACTCCTCCAGCTCCTCCAACTCCAGCTGAAGATGGTGTGCAGATATGTGTAGCAGCAGATGGTGTGCAGTTCAAGTAATTGCAAGCTTCTATTTGATTTTCTAGAAGCAGGAGACTAAAAAAACCATTTCTTTGTGGTTTAGTGGATTCAATTTCAAATAAATATAGAACTACACCTTTCAACTGTACAATTTTCACCGACTAACCATAGCTAAATGTACAACAATGTACAACAAAGGACAACTTATTTTTTTCAAGTTTAATATTTAGCAACCAATAACTTAATGCCTACAATGTTCTACTAACTAGAAATAAAACTCTATGCTTGAAAACTTAAAACTCTAATCTAGAAGGACTTCAAGGTCCATTGGGGCTCTCAAATGAGCTTTCCAAATAACAAAAGTAGATTTGAAGATCTGTTGGGGGAAGCCTCCCCCCTCCCCCCCCCCCCCCCCCCCCCCCCAAATAAAACCATAAAACCCCCACAATTCTTCAAACAAAGAAATAAAACCTCACTTATAAAAGTGGAATTTGTCATAGTTATGACTAAACCTTGGTTGTAGTTGTCACTAAGATCAAGACATAAAGCCTTTATCTATGCTGGAATTATAACTTTGTATAGCATTGGCACATATTATGAAAATAAGTTAGCTGAAAATTTATGTCACAACAGTCTTCTACAAAGTCATACCTTTATTGTAATAATCTTTGGAAAATGAAAAATGTAGTGTTTGGAAAGAATGGAGTAATCAAAATATGCTAAAGAGAAACCTGGCCAAGAATGAAGATGGGTGGTTGATCTTCATCTATCACTTGGGAAGCCACACAAAATTATGATGTGAGAAAGTTACAACCATCTACTAAAAATGGTCCACAGAGGAAAGCATTAATCATGATGATATAGAATTGGAGGGCATAACAAATATTTGTATTCCAAGAGTTAGAGAATGGTCTAATAAAAGAATTGAAATGGAGTTTAATACAGACAGTCCTGACGTGTTTTCCTTTGTACTTGTCCTTCTGAAAGGGAATTCCAATTCCATTTTTGTTCTGCCATTGCTACTGCAACACAGGAAAGGGAATTTTAAATGATATCTTAAAATAGTGTTTTGCAATAGAAGACTTAAAAGAACATCAACTTCAGACATATGAACTTATCGTAAAGACAAGTGATAAATGCCCAGAAGAGAACAGATTTATTTGTAGTAAAACCAACCCATTAAAATAGTTGTGTGAAGCACAGCATGCATATGGCAAAGCAACCTTCTATAAAAATGTGTTGTAAGCATGTTGAACTGTGAAACAGAGCTACATTTAAAAACATACTAGGCAGCACTAATCAGTGTTGCTGCTAATAAAATGACACTGTTCTTCACTGGTTTCTACAAACTCAAATAATATTCAAGTAAGCAAGAATGAATGATAGAAAATGCTTTATATAGTCATATATAGTAGTTATATAGTTATATAGTGTGTTGCAATCATACTGTTTTAAGAATTAAAGAGCATAAAGAAATAGATTTGAACAGGATGGGTTCATTTTGCAGAGCAGGAGGTTGTGCATAGGCTGCAGTGTAACACGGAAATGGGTGTGATGACACAGGTGTGTAAGTGCAGGTTGTTAAACACTTTGCTAATTACTTTGTAGAAATATTGAAAAGGTGGGATAGCAAGGAGATGGTATATATCATCCTGTGGGGATACCAGTGCATCATGAATGTACATGCCAATATTAGCAATAATAAATTGCATTTATCTGTGCACAAAACCAATAGATAAGACTTTCCACAGGAGAACATTAGAAGCTGCTGAGGAAAAGCATGTTGTAGTTGGCAGAGTTGAAAATTTGATCATGTTTTGGCAAAGTCAAAATTAATAAAGGTCTGTGGGAAAGGTCATCAAATGTCATGTTACAGTGTGAGACCCTCCAATGTGCATAAGCTCGTTAGAGAGCTGATCCTGGGTCCTCTGACTATAAAATCATAAGAACACCACTCTTTAATTTACAACAGGAATATTTATCATAGGTGTCAGAAAAAAATGACTAGAAAACTCTATTAATAATACCTTAATGGGAAAAACTACATCAGGGAGCTTTTTATGGTTTTGCAATCCTTCACAATTGGAGATAAGATCAGACAAAACCTTGTTCTGTGTGTAGCTAACAATGCCTCGTTTCATGCACTAAGGGGTGAGCTCTGCAAGGAAGATCTCTTGCAGTTGTACATTTCTGTGACAGCAAAAGTGCTGAGCAGAGTATGTCCTGAATACTGCAAAGTTTCAACTTTGTGGTAGATTTATATTCCAGTGGTTTCTGTGCAATATTACTTCAGCAATCAAGACCTACTATTTTAGAGATGCTAGATGGGTTGGAAGTAGAATGGTTTCCAGCTTGCTGGAATTATCAGCAACAGAAAAACATTCTGCTATATGGCAATAAAAATAAACCAAAGGTACCCCATGTTTCACATTGTTATATTTTAAATGGTACCTGAGCAGTTTGATTATAAAATCAAGAGCAGAGAAGAGTATCAAATTCCTTATAGATTTCTGGATATGTCAGCTTTCTTCTGAGTTTAGGATATAAATTTTTTGCAGGGCTTTTGACTATTCCTAACCATATTGTGGCAAAATATTGGCTTTGTATAAAGTGTTCAGCCAGATCTAAACAGGATGAAAGTTTGGTATACAAATGAGTATCCTGGAGCATGGAGATCTTTCCAGCCTGTCAAGATCACTAAACAAACTTGTTCTCACTTTGTCTGAAATAAATTTCATTCAGTTTGTTCTTTGAACACAGCTCAGAGTGGCAATGGGATGACTGATGAGCTCTCAGGGGGCATCCACTGGTGAGTCTGGAGTACCAATGAGTGCAGAAAGATCACCTGAGATGCAAACTTACACACAGTTGAATCAAATGTAAGAGTAAGAATAACATTCAGAGTGTGGAGAACGTCATGGAAGTGTGATTGAGGGAGATGTCATGATGGAGAAAAGCCATATTTGTTTGTTTCACTTGTGTCTTTCAGATAATATTTTCAATGAAAAGCTGTGGTGGTAGAGTTGAACTCTGTGCCCTTCCTGTATTGAGGCTTGTTGGTTTTTTCTCAGCAATTGTATCACTGTCTCAAATCAGAGAGCATCCTGAAGAAAAAGATATGATAACATTTTCAATTCTATGTGCAAACCCATAGAACTGTGCAAGGTGGGATTACTTGAGAAGGAGGGAAAGAGTAAAGTTCACTGAGGAGCAGGACACAGGGAAAAATAACTCAGGAAATGCTTGATTAATCTCTCAACCCACATGCTGCTCTCTCTTGGGTCATGTTTCTCTTTTTTCTTTGTGTCTTCTTTATATGTAACTAATCTGCAGTCAGCTCCTCTGCTTGGACCATTTATCCTGGTCAGCAGCCAAAAGAGCTCCGAGCACCCGCTCTCTAATATCCCGAGTAATGTTTTCACAGTTGGATAAACTGTGCTGCATGAAAACCTTCCTCATACCTTTCACAAACACTTGCTATTTTATGCCTTGATCAGGTACTGCTTGTTCCTTCACTCTATCCTGGATGCCTGTGGCTTATAAGTTATGCAGACATTTACCAGCACATAGCAAAGAGCACTATTGATAAAACCTGTCTTAGAAAGTGAGGGAAATGTAGACCAAGTGTCAAAGGCTAAGAGAAATTTATCTAGAAGTTTCTATTCTGAAATTAGTTTAGATTAATTTTTTTAAGGTACAAATATAAGTCTCATTTTTTCCACAGGGAGGTAGTTCTACCTCCATAAAAACTGACAGTTTTCAGTTGAAAACAGAAAATCCCTACTGTTGTCAGTTTTGAGCAGAGTGAAAAAAATGAAATCCATATATCCTCATGACAGGAAACACAGAACAGCTACTATGTTGAGAAAGTATGTGTTAACCATGTTACCAGCTGAAATAGCTCCTCCTGGCCTTTAGTGAAGGAGATGGAAGCATTTCTTAAAAGGCAAAATGCATTTGAGGCTCTGTTGTGCTTTACTTTATCATACAGTAACCTCGCACCACTGCTGGCACACTGGCTGGGTCGCAGCTGTGCTGGACCATCACAGGACTGCCAATCCATTTATATCTGTGTCTCAAACGTGGCCAGCAACTCAGTGTTTGACCATTGCCATCAAATCTGGCATCCTTGCACTTTTCAAATGATTCTTAATGGGAAATTATTGCTTATAGGACAAGGCTAAGAAAAGCCTCAGCCCAAACCAGGTGTGTCAGAACCACCAAAATTTCTGAACAACCACCTCCTATTTGCATTTTATTTTCAGTTACCAGCACAGTTCTTACCATTTAAAAACATGATTGCCTAGATAAGTCATATATAATTAATCACAACTCAGAAACTTATGGAATGTGCTACCAAAATAATGGTAATTTAAAATGAAGATTTTTGCAAAAGATGTTACCACTAGAACATGGTATGGTGTTCATGTAAGCAGATGCACTAATAAATATCCCTCTGATGATCCAGACTGCAGCACGAATTCAGCATTTAAGGAATAATAAGTGACAGGGAGGTATAACATACACTGATAAAACAAGGTGTACTAGCAGAGGTCTCTAATCTCAGCTGGCACAAACATACAAACCCCAGTGCATCCAGGCTGAATCCAGAGGCAGTGGAGCTTGATACAGTTCATAGTACTGAGGAGTCACTTCTAGATCAGCTTAGAGAAAAATTGTCAATATGAGCAAGGACTTAAATGGCTTTGGCCAAAGTCTGGCCAGACCTGACTGAAAAACTTGCATTAATTTAAGACTGTTGCCTATCCAAACATTCTTCAAAACAAAGTTAATCAGGTACTATTAAGTTTTTTTAAACTACCTATTTTTTAACTCCCTCTGAAATACCAACCTGTTTATTTGAAATAATAGAATTCAGAGAAAATGATCTTAAAAGTTTTAATAACAACATAGGAATATGTTTTGTCCAAAATAACTGTTTGGAGACTTTACATGGTTAAGATTACAGAAACAAACTGTAATTGCTGAGATCCACATGGTAGCATAGGCATGTTTTTGTGGCTGGGACATAACTGCAGATTTCAATTTGAAAAAGCTATGCATGGTGTTTTGGGGTTTTAGAAAAGACAAATTACAAAACTGCAGGTATTATATTTCCATCCAAATCTTTTTATATATTGGTAAGCTCTTTCATTCAGGATTGGCAATACAATAACAAAAAGGAAAAAAATACAACAGAATTTGTACATGCTGCACAAAAGAGGGGAACAGAGCCAATGCTTTTGGTTGTTTCTATATATCTATGGATGAAATTCAATGACAGCTTCTGACTGCATTCATCACAGGATGAATGAGGTGTGATTCCTTCCAGGTTCATGGAAGAAGAATCCGTCTCTTCAAAAACTGGTTTATGTTAAAGTTTTTTTATTGCAGTTTGTGTTAATACTATATTATTTTTGTTCTGTTCTCTGAATCTTTTAGTTAGTTTTAGAGACTCAAAGAGGTTTTGAGACTCAGAGGCTGCGGCATCCTTTATAAATCTAGTCCTGAACTGAGGTCTGAAATCAGGTGTGTCAATGCAGAGAGGCACTGGGGATATTATATGTAGCTGCTGTAACCCCTGGGTCCCTTTCTGCTTCTCACCTTTGCCTGGAGAATCTATTCCAGCTGCAGATAAGGCCAAACACATGCTTCTGCACACTGCCCTTCCTCCTAGCACACAGGACAGAAAAAAGTAGCTACAGGATCCATATGAGAAAAATTTTCTCTGGTTTGAAACACTTCATCATGAGCAGGGAGGAGATGTTATTCAACTGACATGAGCTTGATACATAAGGGCCACTTAGAACAATTAGCACTAATGGAAGAAATGGCAATTAGGTCATGTTTAAAAGATAAATGCCAGTGTCTTGAGCTGCCTGTGCTGTCATAGTAGCATAGATATTGCCTCAGGCTGACATCCAATTACCTGACTTGTTTTTTAGGTAGGTTCTTGAGTTTTGCCATGGCTGCATAGCCAGCAATGCCCAGATCACTGTGGCTCTTCTTCTGCATACCTCTCTTCTGCTGTTCTTCTTAGATAAGTTCCAGTAATAGAAAAATGGTAGCATGGATATGAGTAGGCGCACACCACACTGAAAAGTTACATTTTGTATAAACAGCCCTGTACTCAGTAAAAGCTTCATTCTGACTCTGTTCTGCAGGCAATAGCTGGAATAAAAATACTAAGTTCTGCATAAGTGATGTTGATGCATAAAATTAGAGCATTCTGGAGAAAAGTGTGAGATTTTGGAAATGGCTCTGTCCTTCAAAATGACCTGGACAAGGAATGAAAGAAATATCCTGCACTGACAAATACTAGACTTAATGAATCTTTTCCTAGCTTCCTGGAGACTGCAGTTGGACAGAGGCTGATCTGGTTGCAGTGAGACAGGCCTGCAGGATAAACCTGCTGCAGTTCTTCTGCCCTATGTAGCAAATGTGCTACAAAATTGATATTGCTCAGACAATCAACCTGCCCAAGCAAACAAATGCCTGCCTGCTCTTGAAGTGCCTGGTTTTGTCTTTTTAATGGAACAGAAGTCAAGAAGTTACAGTTGGCATTCTCTAGAGTCTTTCTCTTGCTTGTCCACTAAACTGGGGGTTTGTTTTTTACTAAAGCTTCATGCCAAGTTAACATTTCTTTCAGCTTCGTGGCATTCTCATACCAGTAGCAGTAGAAGTATAAACAGGGTTCCTTTTAAATAATGTAGGATTAATGGCCAGCAGTCTCTCAGCCTGAAATACTTGTGTTGGTGGAACATCTATGCTGAGTACAATGTCTCTAACATGTACATTGCCACTGTGCAGTAGTACAGTGCGGCCTCATGGAGAACTATTTGGAAAGCTTGTTCACCAAATATATCACCCTGAGTGAGGTCCTTTGTTGAAAAATGCTTCCAGCTACCATAAGAGTACTCAAACAGCATAAAATTCTTTTATGTGTCAGGGACTTATCTGGAACATATCCATGAATGGCTGGAAACAGTGAACAGTCTATTACCAGTGTCAAATATCGAGGATCCAACTTCAAGTAAATGTTCTTTCTATATAGAGGAGAGTCCAAGTTTTATATTAGAGTTAAATATTAAAAAAGTTGATCCCAATACCTTTATTGGGGTGTTAAATATACTTGATAGCATCAGAAAAAATTGTGTATCACATACTGTGGAATACAGAGAAGAATGAGCTAGTATTTTTCTGACTCAAAATACGAAACCAGATTCCAGGGCAGATTACGACTTCTAAAAGGAGGTTCACTGTGAATGGAAGAAAAGGAACCATGCCAGAGCAGGGTTCCCAGGAGAACTGCAGTTGAGTCAAGTTTCTTTTTTCTGGAGACGGTAGAGTTAAGAGGGTGGACAGAGTAGCACAAGATCTGATCACCTTTCCACATTAACACATTGCACTATGCACGAATTTTCCTCTGACCCAGGGTTTAGTTTGAGCTAATTACCCAAATTATCCTTCCTGTATGCTCCACTTTAGTGTGGGACAGAAGGAATTTATAAATGCTAGATGTGATATTCATTGTTTTAATAAAAGTTTCAAGTAGAGATAAAAGTTCTGTTTGCTTTGGAAAGCAGCCATAGACAAAGTTTATTTGCTACTTCAGTGCCAAGTTGAACTGCAAATAAAGACAGCAATTCTCTTTACCCTGACCACAAAGCACATGAACCTTTAAGCCAGCTAAAGGAAGCCCCTGTTTGTGAAAATTAATGTGAACATTTCAATTTATGCAGTCTATGCACACTTTCTTGTGTTTAATATGGTTCTCCTCTAGGATTTTAGAAATACTTTAGTATCATGAAACTGCAGCTCTGACTATCTGTGTGTAAAGGCTGGAACGTGGCTAACAGCTGGTGACTAAGGTGTCACCAGCAGCTCTGCCATATGGTTCTTTACAGTCTAGACTACAACTGCCACTGCCAGCATTTCTATCCCCCTGAGGACTTACTGGCACAGGCCCACTGTGCTCCTGTACCTCAGGGAGTGCAGATTTGAGGAATGAGTAAGTCAGATGTAGGAAATGGGGGTGGTTTTTAGTGTGTCAGCTTATGAACATTCTTTCCCATCTCTGTGATGAAAAGGACAGTGACAGAGCCCGGCTTGTGTCCTCTCAGGCAGCTATATTCTATGCATGATTTAATGTTCTGTGAAAAATACTTGGTGCACCCTTTCTCTATTTAATTAGTTTGATCCTGAAAAATCTTTTATTTCCCTTAATGAATGCTTTAATGAATCTTTCTTCAGATTCATTCTCCAAGAAAGATTCTTATTCATATGCTTTGTGTTGATAACACCATGGTCTTTGTAAATGTAATATCTAGCCTTTGTCTTGCAAACAAATCTAGTTTTGTCAAAAATGTAAACCTACATACAAATACATCATTCACTGTGTTTAATAGCAATGATAAAGGTAGAAAATGTTTAACACAAACACATAGTGTTTGTCTTGTATAACATTTTGGTTAGGACTTTTCTTCTGATGATTGTCACTTCTATGTCACTTCCAGAAATAGCAATATCTTCCAGAATAATTTAGCTTTGGGGAAAAGTGATGTATTTTATTTATAAATAAATTCTGGTTTCATGTTCAAACTCTAAGTGAGAGTACAGATAAGCATAAGGAAAATGTTTATCTGCTTGTACACCTCTCCTTGTTTTCCATTACTGCTTTGCTAAAAAATTATGCAGAGATTGTAGATATTTTTCCAGTTTCTACCCAATTGTTGGAAACAAGATATTTTCTTGCTTAAGGGTCCCTAAAGCAAGGTAACAATAAAGGAAAACTGAAAGTGTAGTTTCCCAAGGCCTTTCACATGGCACAGGCCATGCTAGCTGTTAAGTGGGAATCGTCCTTCGGTAGAAGATTTTTCACGAGCAATGCTTCATTCTCCACTGCAGAGAAAGAGCTTTCACAGCATATTTCAGTGGTGTGACCTTCCTTTTCAAACTCCTTTCTTCTGTATGCAGAGCGTTGCCACACAATACCCGCCTGCAGAATCCTACAATACAGAAGTCAGTAATATATAGGACAAGAAGAATTTCATATTAATATTTGTCAAAATACGGTAACTATTATGCTGATATTGGGAAGTGTACTGAGGGATGGCACATGCTTGATAAGATAAATGCATCAATTTTCTTACATAATTCACAAATTGGCAAGTATGTAATCTAGACTTTTACCACCTAAAATCCACCTGAAATGTGCTTTGCTTTGTAGTATCTATTCTGTGGCTAGAACTTTTTACCTTATTTTGAGTCCCAGCCCTTCTCACACTGACTTCAGTGGTGCAGGCCATATCTCAATGTAAGCAGTCAGTTACTGATTGTGAAGCAGTTTATCTGGGTTATTGTGCCAGATTTTTGAAATTTCCTTTCCTAAATATTAAGACAAGCTTTAACTCTAGAAAGGATCAATAAACTAACAGAATAAGAGAGTTAACAGATGAATGACTGATTACTATTTCAACCTATTCTTTCCTTTGTCATCCCCCCCTACTCCCCAATAATGATTTGGTTTGTCAAGAGACGTGTTTGAAAAGGCATATTATTTTTGAATGACAGTGAACCCTTTAACAAAATTAAAACAGAAACATTCTTGGTCTCATGAGCACTTTCTCTTTCCACAAACTGGTGTTTTCCAGTAAAAAAAAATGTTTTTTGCAAAAGTTTCTGCATGCCCTCCAGGTGTGAAATGCAGCATCTTCTCCATTGGCTAAAAATGTTGATTCAACAAATTCAACTGTAGCCATAGCAAAAACTCTGTTAAAGACTAAAGTTGAAATTACTTGCACTTTATATTGCATTTTATGATTCACATTTTCAGTCTTTATCAGCTGTTAGATTTTTTTGGAGTATGCCAGCAGACTTTTATTTAATGTTTAAAAAAAATAGTATGGGCTTCTGCTTCTTCATATTAAATAGGAAATATTTTGATAGTCCTTCCTGTCTTGCTTGCTGAGTGTGAGGTTGTGCAGTTGTAAGAAAAGTCAGAAAAGGTTTAATTCATAACATTTGTGCATTTTTCTTCATAGAATTTTGCAGATGTTCCTTTTTGGTGTGGCTTTTTTATTTGGCTTTGCCTCTACTTTGTTCTCATGTTTCAAATTTCAGTATGAAGTAATAAATGACTGTGGTACACAGAGAATTTGCAGATGGATCATGATTTCCATACTGTTTTGGAAAAGTCATATTGCATTCAGCTTCTGACAAAATGCTTTAAAAATACAAAGATCATTAAGACTTTATTGGCACACGTTCCACAAAAGCTGAATTTAAAAAGATAAACTGCTGAAAACAGGACGAATTAGCATTTTCAGAGTTGGGAACACTGAAAACGGCTGGTGAATAACTAAAGTAAAAACTGTGATGGGCAGATTGCCTCAGAGAGCGATAGTATATTGAAACACTGAGTGACATCGTGCTTCTCTTTGTTCAAAGCGCTTCCCAGGCTGTCCAAAATGAGACATTCGGTGGCAGTCGGTAGCCAGGGGCTGCCGGATTCTCTGGCCCCCTCTGCAGGCCCGCAGAGCCCCGGGAGCAGTGCCAGCCTGGCGGGGACAGAGTGGGGGGAAGAGCCTCCCCAGGCGTGCAGACCCACCTACAGCCCGTGTCACAGAAGCCTGAAGCCTATGAGCTCCGGGCTGCTAGCTGGGAGGAGGGAATGGCCCTGCACAGCTCCTGCCAAGGGGCAGCGGCTGTGACAGCCCGTGATCCCTGCCCGTGCTGCAGCATCCTGCACGGCCAGCATAGTGCCCAGCGCCTGCAGCATCTCACCTGACCGCGGCTGAACCGAGACAAGGTGACTGGCATGGTGAGAGGATGGCGGCAAAATACTAAATACAGCAAGGTACCACCCACTCCTGGATTTATTTCAGACCTGCAGACACCTACAGATATAAGCTCCCTTCAATATTCGTTGAACAAATCTGACTTTCTCTCAAAGCCATACAAAAGATCTCATTATCTCTCCTCTTCACACGCACAAGCACACTACTTCTTTTTTCCTTCTCTTCCAGGAAACAATTTAAAACAATTTCTAGGTTTTGGAATGAACAGGACTCACACAGATAGGGAGGTAATACTAGCACGACATTAGATTTTTTAAAAAAGAAAAGCATTTTGACTGCATTTTGACTTCTAAAAAGTTTTTGTTGAAGATCAAAAATATGTTGAAAAGTTAAAAGCACTACATGATAGTGTCAGTTACTGAGCTGTTGACTTTTTCCTGCAGAAAGTCAATCCCATAGGAATGTGTCGTAGAATTGCAAAGATGTATAGAGTAGGTAGTGTTTTTGTGTTTTTTTAAATAATTCTCGTTTGCTTTTTTTTTCCTCTTGGAGAAATTTTGCCTTGCCACAGGTTCTTACCAAGATCCCTGCTCTTTTTCCAGAAAACAGACTGTGTTGACTAATATTAACAAGCACCCCTTTATACCTTTCCTTCAGAGAGCACAAGGATTCTTTTGAGCTCTGTAGTGAAGGTTTCTTCCTGAAATGTACACACTGAGTTGAGCTCTGCCCTGGCTTTGCAGCACTGCATTCCCATTGAGCGAGCTCGGAGGGGTTACATGGGGATAACTGAAGCTGACCTCCTGACTGCCATTATAATAAACAAAGAAGAAATTTTCTTGCTTCCTTTGTAAATGTCAATTTTTATCGAGTCTTTCTAAAAGTTGCACTTCGGGACCTCGATTCATATTCTGAGCATCCAGGCAGAGAATCCTAAAAGCAATTTGTTGATATAAAGCAATGATTTATCAGACATTCTGAAGAAACCCAGCAACAAATCACTTTTCCCTCAGTGATGTGGAAATGGGATTGCAACAGAGTCCAGGAAAGTTGATAGTACTCACACAACTTCATGTGTACCCTGTGAGCTGGCCCTGGGCTCTCACCAGGAACTATAGATATTTCCTGTTTGGTGAAATTTTCTTGAGCCAGCAAGTGAGTGAGGAAATTTGAAAGAAAGAACTTCAGGCAAAATACATCCCTAAAAGATATAAGTTTCTTTTTTCTTTTTTTTTTCCTTTTTTTCTTTTTTTTTTCCTTTTTTTCTTTTTTTTTTCAGAAAAAGACAGTTCTGACTGATATTTTACAGTAGATTTTCTGTAAATACCTATATCTTCTCCAGTACATACAGCTGTGTATGAAAGTGTACACACACCCACTCACTGGGAGACATGTCAGGTAAGATGTGACCTGCTCACCTGCACCAGGGATGGATATTTTGTCATTGGCTTTGTGCCCCAGAACAACTCCTGAAATAATTGTTGCCTTTCTGAGTCATCTTACACAACAGGAGGTGTTATATTTCAAAATGGTTTTTTTAACCCAAATCATGCTTGCTTCTCTCTCTCTTCCCCTCCTCCTTCAATCTTAAGCAACTGAATAGTTCCAGCTTTCAGTGGTTTCAGTTCATGATTTATTAGAGTTATTGCTATTTCCTGAATATCTCTAGATTCCTTTCAGTGGAAAATTCTGACAAGTCCTTCCAAAGACAGCTGGAAGCTACTTAAACCTGCTCCATTAAAATCCAGCTGCAAATAAAATGCATAATTTCTCACTGCAAACAGGTACCTTTCTCTGCTGGAAAGAGACTGTCACATACTGTAGTCATATAATCAAGCACTAGCAAGAAGACATATCTCTTAGTTATTTTTGGTTTTTCCATGCACATATAGAATTGTGTTATCTGTGGGTCTTAAATGCCCTCCTGGGAGGTCAAGCTACTATCGAGGCAACTATTCCTATGCAAAGGAATAACTCAAGAACTGTAGTAGCTCCAAAATGTGCAACACTTTGGTTGGGTCAGCAATGTACTAGGAACTACACAGGCAGAATGGAAACCTTGAGATAACAAAAAAAAAAAAAAAGTTAAAAATGTTAATTCAACATGTATTGATTTAGCAGGTATTGGCCCTGCTATGATGTTTTATGGAGTTTTTTTTTCAGTTTAAAAAAATATTTCTTAGTTGTCTCTCTACTTCACTATTTTTCAGCTTTGCAAAAGGGTGTGTAAGGGAGGAACTGTCTTCAGGTAATTCCTGAGAACTGAGAGCCTCAGAGAAAAGAAAAATAAAGCCCCCTATGACTAGCCTGTGTTCAAGTGGCAAACATTTTGTGTAGAAGCTGCCAAAAGAGATGGGACCAGAAAGGAACAACATGAATGGAGGCAATGATGGGTAACTGAGAGGGAAGTTTTCATGGCCCTAAAAGGATGATGAAATCTCAAGATAGGCAGAGCTTCTGAGGAAGAAGCCATAAGGGAAACAAACTTCACTTAGAGGTGTCCTGTGTTCCACTGCATGTGTTAGTGACTGTCTTAGACCTTGGCATGTCTTTTCAGATAGTAAAGAGGATTTCATCAAATCCTGCTTTTAACTGATACTCAGGATGTGAAAATAAAGTGCATACAGTGGCAAAAGAGTTAGGTCTTTCATTATGAGTGTGCATCTGAGAGCGTGTGAGACCTTGGTCTTCAGAGTTTCTTGTTTTAGTGAAGACCACTTTACCAAATTTTTAATGAGGAACTTCCTTAAGTTCATTTTCTTTTTTGACATGAACACTTAGAGCTCCCGTGCCTTTTTTTCCACCTCTCTCAATACTGCTGTAGATTAGCCTAGGCAAAGGAAGGTTAATTCTTTGATTCCTTTTGCTAATATTTAAAAGAATACAATGTTTTGGTATGGCTAAACATTTGGTTTGGTTTAGTCTTGGTAGTAGGTGATGTCTAGGGAGCCACTTTACTTTGCACTGAGGCCATCCAGATTAGTATTACAGACTGTCTAACATTTGGGATTCTACAAACATTTGCTACCTGGAGCTGTGCAAGTTCTCAGACAGCTTTCCAGACCCACACAGACAAAAGTTCCATTGAAATGAATGGCTCTATTCATTTGCAAAAAGGAGGGAAAGGAGCAAGCAAAATTTTAAAAGACTCTCAGTGCATTTATATAGCTCCTGCAGAAGTCACCAGCTTTAGTTCTAGAACAAGTCTTTCTATCCTCACTGTTACATTGCTTTGAGCATTTCTTAATTGCTGCTTTGGACTTCCTCATGCTCTTGTTTGAGATCTTTTTTAAGTGTCTCCCTTACTGAAACATGGTCAGCACATGGCAGAAACACTGAAGAACAGATCCAGGTTTCTAAACTCCTACATACATGAAGAATTTTAGTAATAGGAATAATTCCAGAGAAGTAAATGGGATTTACTTTGCAAGTAAAATTACCTACATGTATGTTTGTAGGATTGGACCCAAGACATTCATTATAAACCGTAAAGTTTTATATTTTTTTGCTTCTTGCAGGCTTTGAATGTTTATCCAGAAAGGCTGATTTGGCACCTCTGGAACCACAGCAACTAAAATAAGGAAGAAATATGGGCAACAGCCCTGTTGTTCTAACCTACTAATTTTGGGTGGTGGCAAAAAATTGTAGCATTGTTGCTAGCATTCCTCAATTTTAACCAAGTGAAACTTCACCATCTTTTTTGAAAACTGAGGTTTTGTTGTAAACATAGTGATATTTCATACCTTTGAATAAATAGGAATCCTACACATCCTACTGGAATGTTATCCACTAACCAAAAGAGTATACACTTTTCCAGTTCCTTGTTTCTATTTTCACTAAGTACTGAGGGATAAACAAAAGAGGATTTTTTTTCTTTTATAAAAGCATAAATCTGAGTCTAAGTAAAGAATGATGTGTTTTGCCTTGACATAGATCCACATTCATCACAGAGGCCAAAGGATACATCCCAGTTAAGTATATTCAAGGCTGGCTGGTGTGAAAGGTTCTGCAGACTTGTCTTATTGCTCTCTTTAGTTTCCTGTGCTGTTGCTTCACCCTCATCATCTCCTTGACAACTCTTGCCTTCCCCCGGCTGGACTTTTCCAGTCTAAGGTGTTGCTGCCAAAATCGTCACCCTAATCCATTCTAAATGCGTTTCCTTTCAGCATCTTGAGCCCATTTATTGACTTCTCACCTACTCAGCACATCATTCTCCTTGTTTTTACCTTAAAGATGCTGCACAAAATAGAAATTGCTTTGGCTTATACCCTCTTTTTCTTCCATTTGCTTTTCTGCTCCTTAATATCTCTCATTACATCTTTTGCCTGCCTATACCTATCTTAGCTTTTTTGCTTACCACCCATTTTTTCTTGGAAACAATGAAATTCAGATGGAAGAAAATATAATTTCTTTGCTGGCAGTTGCCTCTATTATGTATGGATTCAATTATTTTTTTACATCTTCTTAAGGAAAGCTAATGTTGTCACTCTTCACCCTCTAGCAATTGAACTTCCCATTTTTTGTCTGGCCAGCATGAAGTCAGTTGTAGGATATTTGGGACCTTTGCTTTAATGTTCTGAGTAGCTGTGTGTATTTATAATTCCACAGAGAGGTTGCAGAAGCTTGGGCAGTGAATTGTGAGCTGACAGATTAAAGAGAAACAGCAGAGTTGAAATGCAGCAGAGGTGATCATCTTGGTCTCATTTCCAAGAGCCTGGCCTGCCTTCCTCGCAAATCGACATGGATCAAGCAGATGTCCAGTCAGATGAGTACAGAGATGCTGGGGATGCTGGCTGGGGGAAAGATCTGGACTTGTACCCTTGGTTCCAGGCCCAAATGATCTTGGAGGCTCATTTGCACTCTGTCACTGCTCATTTCCCCTGCTCACTGAGTCCACCCTTCCAGCTGATCAGGGGCAAGTTGTGTTTAATCAGTTGGGTTTGGGTGGAGGGTGTAACCCCCTTCATGGTTTTCCTCATCAGCAGAATTGGATGTGACCACAAGATTGATACAATGCCTTGGAGATCTGTTGCTTCTGTCAGTATTTCACTGTTTAATCTTAGATTTCAAGGACAGGAGTTCATTCTTCGTGTACACTAATTACAGCAAACCAGTTTCATTTAGCTTGTTGAGCTAACTTGACAAGATAGAAAATACAAATTTTACAGCAAATTTTAGCCTCTATTTTTTCCTTGTTGGAACAACTTCAAGTTCCTTTATTTCTAAATAATAATTAGCAGCAGGGCCATAGCTTGTACTGAGACACAATTTCCAGACATAAAAAGTAGATAAATTCTGGGAAATTTGGACCTTGGGTAACACTGTCCTGCTGGCTAAAATCCTCTAGCAGAGGGTATCAGGCACTGACCTCTGAATATTGCTTTCTTCAGCCCAAAGAGCTCCCTACCACCACACTCACATAGGGAGCTCCTGTCTTGGAATGGTTTTGCAAGTGGAGAGAAGCCATGTGTGACTGTTCATCAGAGCACAAATATCTCAATTCAAAGAGACATTTGCTGATCTGTTTAAATAGGTCAGCAAATTACTTCCCTTTTAAAAAGCACATACCCTTCAGTGTAAAACCATATAAAGCACCCTAATTTTGTCAAGATGTCAATTTTCAGCAAACTTTATTCTATTATCAATGTTATCAATATCATCAGTTATTATTATTATTATCAATATAGCTAAAAGACAAATAACCAAATAATGGGATGTCACATACAGGCCATTGTTCTTTTTCTGATGAAGAGTTAAATGTTTCTAGACTCTATTTAGTATGGGATGTAAGGATTCCAGCTAACTTCTTCAGAACATACAGGATTAAATCCATGAATAATAGACACAGTTCCTTCAGTGAGGCCAAGGCTTTACCCTTATTTGGCAATGAAATTTAAATCACTGGCAGACTAAGTAAAATTTTCATTTTTTTCACAGGCTTTCTTTCATTTGTAGAATGAATACTTTCATTGCAGTTTAATTATTTCAGAGCAAGGGTGTTACACTTATGCTAGGTATTTTGAAGAAGAATATTTTAAATATGTTAATGGTTATTGATTTAAATGTCTCAGCGTGTGTGCAACATACTCTTCAATATTATAAAAAAAGTTTTTACAGGTTTTTTGGATCATATATTTTTCATATGTATTAACATGATTCCTTTAACGAGTTAATTAAGAAGCCTAGAGAAGGAACATAATCAAATCTTGCATACAAAGTATGAATTGCTTGACTTTGTGCTTCCTCTCTTGAAAACAGTTCTTTTCTAGTCTACATAACAGTTTTCTATGAAGAGACTTACCCTTTTTAAAAGTATTTTTCTCTTTCCTTTCTTTTACTTTCGTTCCATAAGTATCTTAAAAGCACAGCTACCAAATATGGCCACATTTGTAGAACGTATTTTATATTTGAGCAGATCATCTAAGCAGCAAAGAATGGGAGACTGCTTTGCAAAGTCTGTTTCCACTCAATGATTCCAGCTTCTAGTTCTACAAAGCCTTCTGGGAATACATTTTCCTGGTCTGCATTCCAGTAGCTTTTTATTTCCTGTAGCTGTGTCAAAAGCAGTAATAGTAAGTCTAAAGAATGGAACAGGTTACTTTATAATATATGTACCATATGGTTTTGCAGCCTTCTTTCTTCATTTGCTTGGAAATGATTGCAGAGGATAATAGTGACTCTGTTCACTAATTGCTGTCCCATGTGCCATATTCATATATTTGAACTGGGCTGTCAATGAAGAACTTATGTTTTCTTTTCATATTTTCTCTTAGATAGTATTATGGTCAGAGGAAGTTAATTGCCATTTTTTAAAGAAACAGCAATATCATCACAAACTTTTGGATCATCACAAACTCCATACACCATACATACACTCTACTTTACTGATTGTTTATATTCAAGTCTGCTTTTCTAGAAATGACACTTTTTTGCACTCACCTATTTCTTAGCATGGTGTGGTGCTTTGGCATCTCCAAATTGACAGTGAGAAAATGATATTTTACAGAAGCTTCAAATTATCTTAATCAAAACTGCAACACCAGAGCTGCAGACCATAGTGGGATAACATTCTTTATGATATATTTCCAACCACAATCTTCATGGGCTCAGATATAATTTATTAAAAGAACACCAATGTTAATCAAGGTGGTATTTCCCCAGTGTTGCTCACCTTTAATTTAAAAACTAAACCGATAAAATTTTGTTGCAAAGTAAATTATAATTTTTACTGTACACAGTTATAAAATCTTATTGTATCAAGTTTTTAAAAAAGCATTATTAGAAGAGAGTAATTTAAATCCTGATATGAGAGGCTCCCTTGATATTGAAGTACGGCTTACACTTGAGCTTTAATAAGTGTTTTATTTATTAATTCTTTTGGTTACAAGCTTACACATGAAAGCTTGTAATGTAATATTTACATGTAATAATTACAATGTAATAAATAGTTTTAATGTTACATATTGCATAAAAGTTCAGTGTTCTCTCTACATTCAGTGATTTTTATTTCTGGTTCCTTTTTCCTATCATTACACAAATTGCACTGAGGGATTAGTGCTGGCAGAAAGTTGTGTGCATTTCTGAGCTTTTTGGCTTCACCTGGCTAATTCATCTGAGCCACAGCTGGGACTGGGGGGAAATCAGTGGGAAAAGAAGGCTTTAGCTTTTTTCCAGTCTTGAATGGCAAGACAGTAGAAGGGACATCCACTCACAATTGTTAAAAACAGCAGAAAGGAGCAAGAACTGTAAAAGAGAAAACACTCAGAGGTTTTGTCCAGTGGAATATAAAACTGAACAATGAACAATGTGAAAGGGACAGGGTGAAGCAAAAGACACTGAACAGCTAAAGGAGTTGTCTAGAATAGTCTTGTACTTACTGATGTATTTATTTTATAAGTCAACAGTGCTGAAAGAAGAAATCAGGGATGTTGATGGAGAAGGGCAGAAAGGACAAAAGAATCCTGACCAAACAAGCTTAACTTCAATAGACATTCTGGATAATATAGCACCAGGATGGGCTCCTGAAACAAAATGAAATGGGGCTTTTATAACTTGCCTTTAATTCTGACACTTCTGAAAGGAACTCACAACTACTGAATTGTAACAACTCTGGAGAAGAACAAGGCTGCCTTGTGGGGCCAGCACACCATTAATCAGCCAGGGTGAGAAATGCAGGCGGTGGGTGACTGGTGGGATGAGGTGAAGGGATTCCTTGGCTGCACAGACTCCTGCCAGTGGTCTTACTTGCAGCCTAGGAGAGATTTCCTACATCTAACTGCAAAATGGTAAAGCAAATTTTCCACTTAAACTTTCGGAAGACCTTAATCTTGTAAACCAAATTAAAACCTTCTTATTCCAGCATAGGCCAGCCATGAGGCTGTGAGAGTCACAGAGCTGCTGGTTTGTCAGAGAGAACTCAAGGCTGTCTTATACTGTAACACCAATAACTCTGTTTATGTCTATAGTGTTGTTAAAATGTGTCAAGTGTAAAACCAAGTGTAAAACATCTTGAAGCACTCAAATTTGGATGAACAGCCAAGGCAGAAAAGGAATAGAAGGAAAAAAGACAGCTATTTAATTTTACACTGGGCTTTTTCACACTATCTAATTGCAGTTTGCAGTTTAAAAATTAGTGATTCTGAATGAAATACTTTAAGAAACTTTTAGATGGTCTCACTCATAATTTTTTTTTTTATTTTGATGTTTAGTTCTCATTTCTCTGAAATTCCATGTGCCTGAAGACTTGAAATTAGTATGTTCTTTTCCAGTTTCTTCTTCTACCACTGTACTTATTTCTCAAACTTCCTGGCCTTTCTTCCTTTCAAGAAGGACAAAAAGAAAAGAGAAATACTTCCTTGGCAGCTGAAGACTTGAAGAAGCAAATTACCCAAGTGATGGCAAAAATGAATCAAGTCATCAGATGAGAAGAACAAAAAACAGTAGCCAAAATAGAGAAGAGTGAGCTATAAAGTACTTTTAATCTGCAGCACTTTGGGGCACTGAATTTAACTAGTTAACTTTGTGATTCTGATTTGATCCTAAAACCTTGTTTTGATGCTTCTTTTTTCTTGTACTAGGAGAGACTAAGAATATAATTTTCTTACTCACCTTTTCCATGTAACTATGAATTTAATGAGTATTTAGCTTAATTGTATTACTTATTTTAATCCTTCCCATTTTCTTCTTTTCGAGGTCTAGTTCTAATTAATTTTGTGTACAGAGACAGTCCTGTGTCAGCATCCTTGCTGTCCTCTATAGCTCTGTCTGTGCCTGTTTATTCTGTGATGAGGAACTAGAACTCCATGCTAATCAATTCATGTGGACCTTCTTGATTAAATGTGTAGTTATAATGCTCCTGTTTCACTCTCCTGTCTTAATACCTAAGATTGTAATTTCTATTTCTGTATAGCACTAAGCACAGAACTGATTAGGAAAATAGGCACTGTCCTTTAGGCTATCCCTTCCATTGCTATAAACCACCAAAACAGGGAACTAGCATATTTCACATCCATATTTCTGCTCCTAATACTCAACCCATCTCTGCATGAGTTGTCATTAATCCATTTGATGCTTTGTAACCTCCACTTTGTAACCTCCAATAGCCATGATGGCCAAGTTGATGACTCTGCTACTTGTGAAGCTTGTCTCAACCCAATCCAGGAATTTGGTGTGAATCAGAAGTGCCTAAAGTTGATCCTCTGGGTCTAGGTTTATCCTTGAGACATGTTCTTAAGCATCATCTTCACACAGAATCCAGAAAGGCTGCAGAACATGTGGCCGGGATATTTGGCAGCACTTCTGTGAAGTAATCTGAGTCCAAAAGTGGGACTACAATTCAGTGGTGCTTGGTAGCTCTGCAAAAGGCATTTCTGGAGCATGTGGAATTGGAAGAAAAAGATAAAGTGAGTTCTGGGAGTGGCCAGACTCTTCTATTAGCTGCAGTCTACCCTTAACTAAGGAAAAGCCTCAAACTCCACTTGAATATAGAAACACTTGTTTCTAGACTCTCCTGCTCACCTCACTAAAAGCTTTGCTTTACCTTTGCCCTGAAGAGGAATGGATTTCAAAGGCTACATCGATTTCCTGAAATTTTGCTTTGTCCAGAAAAGGAGGCTTGTTTTGAGGATATATTTCTCTAAGGCTTTCTTTGTTGCTACAAAAAGAAATCTGTGTTTGTTCTGACTTCATCTGACAACTTTTTTTTCTTTTTTTCTTTTTCCCTTTTTTTTTTTTTATTAGTCCAAAGAAAAAAGAGAAAGAAGGATTTGTCACTATCTGGACAAGACAGCTTGAGGTATAAATCCAGATGTTGGCATAACTTGAGGGCCTAAGTAAGAATAGAGCATCACAATACAAAGTAAATAACAGTTTATCCTTCTGCTTGAGTAAGTGAAAAAAAAAATCTAGGCTCAGATAGTAATTTCCAACAGGTCTTCTAAAATCTCTGTTAAGAAAACTGAGAGGGTAACAGAAGGTAATGGAGAGGTATTGTTCCTCTCAATGTGTAACATTGTACTATTTTATAATGTTTGCACAAATAATTAATATTATCTCTTGATACTTGATGTAAAGAGATCCAGTGTCTACCACACTGCCCTGACAAATGTAATTCAGTGGTTGTACTAAAACAAGTCCCTGGCTTAAGGCAGGATCCTTTCCATTAATACCTTCAGCCTAACTACTTCCTAACAGGGAAATTGAGGATTCCCTGGGGTAAGCTGTAGACAGCCTGCTGTTACTTTATGCCAGCCATTATTCTCATAGCTTACTCTACCCACTGCAAAAGACATTTGGGAGCTTGGACTGAAGGGGAAAGAGAAGATTCAGGACAGAATATGTCTCTCATTACTGAAAGGGTTCAAGTTGATCCCGGGTACAGCAGCCCTGAACTGCTGCTGTCTGTGCTCCCACTTAGCTGTGCTGAGTAAGAGCTTGGCAGGGCTGAGTTTGAAGCCCAGCTTCTGGACAGTGAGCATAATTATCTCTGTTTGAAAAGTGTTTGCAAAAGGGAAGACCAGTGCTCAATAAGGACCTAGTCTGGCAATTACTTAGATATTCAACATATGGCATTTCTATTTTCGGTTGCCAGGGTATGTCTGAAATGTATTTTCTATGTCATTTTGTGGTAGGAAGGAGAGCATATTCATAGCCCAAGTATCCATGTCTACTTATCCACTCACATACAGAACCTCTGACTAAGATTTCATGTGTAAATTTGCAATTTCAATCAGGTCATTTCAGTTGAAGAACCCATGTCACTTGTGCATAGCTGTGCTAGACATATTTCAACAGACTGTTTCTTAAGCATCTCTAGTATGAATGCATTTTGCAGAGTCTGCAGTTGAGTAGATATCCTATGGGTTTTAAAATACTAATTCAACATGTTATTTTTTAATGCAGAATTTCACAGCTTTTTATTTTCATATGTTGCTCTTCCCCTTGTCTGATGCTTTGTCTTCCCCCAAAATCTCAGTTTTGTTTTGGTGTGGTTTGGGTTTTTTTTTTTTGTGGTTGACAAAGTATTTCGTCCTAAGGTTCAAGATAAAATGGAGACAATGTCTGTGGTTTGATAGGGTAGCTCACTGCAATTAATGTGGTTGAACACAGTGTTTCTGTTTGCAGCAAAAATGGTAAAGAACTACTTTGGGAAAAAAAAAAAAAAGCTTGTATTTAAACTTTTTTTTAAATTATTTTCTCCAGAAGGACAGACTGGATCTTGTCAGGTTTAACACCATTTGCAGTGGGGAGCAGAGGGATGGTGCAGGTCCCCTGTCCCCACTGTGAGGATTACCCCAGAGCTGGGAGCCTCCTGCACGGGGACAGATGTGCCTGCCCCAGCAGCCCTCCCAGCACGGGCACTGCAGCCAGATCACAGCAGAGGGGGAAGCGCAGCTCCCAGGCTCTTGCACAGCCACCCTCACTGGCAGACTGTCTTCTGGGGACTCCTGCCAGCTGGCAGAGGCTGGAGCTGCACACAGGTAGCACCAGTGTGTCCAAAACTGGGAAGAACAGAAAAGCAAGGAGGGCAGCCAGCTCCCTGATGGTCTCCTCTTTCTGCTTCAGTGAAGCAGATAATGTAACACTCAGTGCTTGTGTCAGACATCGTCTGAAAGGATGGCTCCTGGTGCTGCTGCTGTTTCATTCCTGTCCCTCTCAATAATAGCAGACAGAGACCACGATCCCAAGAGGGGCAGAGTGCCATGAAGTGCTGTGGAGGAGCTGATAAGCCCCATCTAAGTTTTCACATGAAGGTAAGAGTTAGCTGTTGGCTTCACAGGAAATAAAGTGCTGTTACTACATCACCGCCAGCTAAAGGTAACGTGCTGAAAACCTGTCAGAGCCATTGGTCAGATGTCAAATGCCAGAGCTCTTGTTTAAAACAGGAGTTCAAATGAATTCAGAGGGATTCTAACTGCTCTTCAACCAAAATTTAATAACTGAATACCAGACAGATAGCATATCATACTTCCTTATGGTTCAGAAGCAAAGGGAGTTCAGCCTAAAATTCATTTGCACACATCTGTAAAACACATTGCTGTGGAATGACAATAGAGGTGATCCACAACTTGAAGTGGGCACTTGTTCTTTATTATGAGATACAGATACAGTGACACAAGGCATTGCTTTTCAAGTAAAGTGTGCTCAGTAGAGTCTACAAACACAATATAACTTCATGCCAGACACTGGTTTTCTGTTGCTGATGAACATCTGTTTGATGCACACAGACATCTTGTAATTAGGCTCTGCTCGGTAGCTGGACCAGCAAATGACAGGGGTGGAGAGGGGGAGGATGAACAGGCTTTCTTTCTGCAAGCAATAAACAAACCATAAATGTGTTTATTTCCATAAAGAGTGGAAATAAAGATTCAGTGTTCAACAGGTATTTGCTTTCAGCACGCTTTTTCGTTGGAGCTGGCTTTACTTTTTATTGACAGTCATCTATAACCCAGTGTTTGTTCTGACAGAAAGAGAGTTTCATCTGCTGAATTTAAAGACTTAACAAATAAGGAAACAACATGTATATTAATTTATTTTATGCATGAATGACAAACAAACTGGCTTACTAATTAATTATCCGAAGCAGTACAGAATAAAAATGCTATAAGCTATTGTTCTGAAGAAATGTTGCATCTCACCAGGGTTTAAAATCCTCTAATTCTTGTGGGCTGTAATTTCCAGTTGCAGAAATTTCTCCATCAGCTCTGTACGTCATAGCAATAAAATCCAGCTGGGGCCAGATGTGACCATGATCCCAGTTTCTGTTCCTGAGTGACGAGTATCAGTGCTGCTGAACGAACCAGACACGGGCTCCATTCTCCACATCCAAAGTGTCTCAGTAACTACAATGGCCAAAAGAAGTGTCTGCTCTGGCCTGGTAGCCAATTCATACATCTCATATTTGCAAAGATATTTTAACTAGCTTATTTTCCCTTTGAGTTTGTTTACTATGTATTTTGGAGGGAGGACAGAAAATCTCCAGTTAAGGCGCTGGTTAGAGGATTCGGCAGTGGGGGTTCAGTTCAGAGATCTGTTAAAGATTCCTAACCACAGCTTGTGGGTTCATCACCCTTCTCAGTAATAGAACTGAAACACTCTTTTGCTAACCTCATTTCTGCCTGGGGCTTTTTTGCCACTTGAGAGGATGTCATATTCTCTAAAGCCACAAGGGAGCCTTTCCCTTACGTCTTGCAAGTCTATCTGTCTTGCCAGATAAAAAAAATAAAGGCTGAAAGAGCTCCCTAAATTAATTCCTATAAGAAAAAACCATTTTATTTTTAGAAGTTCTTTAAGCACCTACATGAAGAAGTAGGGAATATCATCCTGTACTAATGACTGGCCTTTCCATTATTCTCAGTATTTGCTGTCCCTCTACTCCCAGTGTGAAAGTTTACCATATGGTTGGAAGAATCCAAAAGAGAGTGAATATATGTTCATTTCATTGCTGAAGAATGCCTACCGAATGGATTCCTTGTGGTGGAATTCTGACATTTCTCCAAGTTATTATGATTTGAATGCTTTTCCCCAATATCTAACCAAAATCTTCCTTTCTGCACACTGAAACCCATTAGTTGCTATCTATACATTTGGCCATTTCCGGTAAAAGTGCTTAACACAACAATCAGGAACTGATATCTTAGCAAATAGCATTAATTTAGGAAGTACCTATTGTCTTCTTAAGTCAGTAAATTCTATTAATTATTACGGGGGGTTTTTGCATTTCTGGTAAACAGACAAATCTCTTTCAAAAGAGGTAATAAATATCCAGCCTAGGACAATATACTTTTGGCATTTTGATGTCACCTCTTGTACAATATGTGGTTAAACCCAGCACTCCAACATCATAGATTTTCTGCTTGTAGAAATCAAGGAAAATTTGTTCTATCCAATTGGCAATAAAATGATAAATAAAGTACTCTTTACTGTATATCAATTATATATCAATTAGTTGACTAGAAATGTATGGGTGACATTTTTTCTCCCTCTGGGGAAGATACTGAGTCTCCAAGAACATTCATTGTCCTGTAAAAAACAGAGCAGGTGCCTTTGGAATATATAGCCTTTCTGGTAGGTACTTGTGGAATGTCTTTGTATTATTCTATAGCTGAATGCCTGGAACATGACACAGAATGAAAAGTGTCAGAACTTTATACATAGTGCCAGAAAATAAACTTCAAACAACTTGTTAGAGCATACTGCTGTGTATTTTGAAGACTTATATTTAGTATTAAACATGCATAACCTTATGCAGTAGTAGTCTAACAAGATCCCATAAGAACATTCAGTGTATTTTAAACAGATTGTTCATACTTAGCAAAATTGCAAACCAACCAGTGAGCATATATGATGATTATAGCCAAGTATTTAGTCTTGATATTTTCAAACTTTGGGCTTTAACTGTTGCTGCACTTTTTCATGGAACTGAAAAAAATATGCACATCCAGTCAAACAAAAATTGCCTAGAAGATTATTTCTAACAGATTTCATACTTAGCAAAACAGCACCACTAAAGATTTACAGAACATTTCTTTTTGTTTTTAAAGGCCTAATCCAAAATCTATTTAAAGTTGATGCGAATGTTTTTATTGAATTCCATGTGCTCATAACTGTGTTGTAAGTGCAAAAGAATTGCTTTCAACTGGAAGGAGACTTATTAAATACACTTATATATTAACTTACATCTAGAAATATAGATCAGTATTTTTTTTTTCTAGGAAATGTAGATATATTTAGTAGACTATTTCATAGTCGCATTCTAACCAATTTCTCCTCACTAATGCTTAGTATTTGGGAACTGAAACTATCTTTTCCTCAGAAGAGCAAAATATTACGGATCCAATAGAGATGCTACTACTGTTAGAACATATAGATTCACCTCTCTGAAATTAGATTAATTGTCAGTTTGCTTGTAAGGAATACATCCAGTGGTATCAATATGTTATCCTTGAGAAATTCCTGCCCCTACTGCAGTAGTAAGTGTATATGAGCTTTGGGTGTGAGTGCATGAGTCAGTATCCTTATGAAAGGTGTTCACACTGCCTGTTAGACACCTGCTCAGATATTCTGAACACCCTTCTGATGGGTCAGTTTCCTCCCACTGACACAGGAAGTCAACATAACATGGATACCTGTGATACCTGTCTTTCATTCATGCCATGTAGGGGGAAAAACACAACCAAAACACAACACATTTAGAAACTACCCAGTAATCAAGAGTCATAGGAGTTATGGTAAGGCACATATTGTATTATGTTATATGACAAGATCAACCTCTGAATTTAGCAGTGCAAGACTTTACCTGGTTAACATAGGCATACAATTTTTATTATATCTATTTTTTGCATGACACTATAAAACATAAAAATGATGACCCACTGACTGATAAAATTAGCTAGCTCCAAATTTTAGACTAATTCAGAAAAATTAACTATCTGTGATAGATTAATAAACTGTACATCTGAACATCAAAGTGTCTCATGGCATAGGAATTTAGATACCACAAAATTGGAGGAACACAAGTGATATTCCACCTGGAATTCCTGTTTACAATCACTGTAAAGGGTGTTGTTTATTGTATGATTATTTGCATTATGAATACTTGGAGTGATATCTGCTTTTATCCGGGTTTAAATTAAATTGGATTCCATTTATAGAAAAGATTTACTTCGCTGTGTCCATAAAATTGTTTGTTCTTAAGTATGAAAATTATTGAGTGCTGGTATACACCACTACACCCTTCTTCAAATTGTGCTGAAATAAGTGGAAGAAGATACTATAGGAAAGCCAACACATTTGTAAATGCCAATGTGTATTCCATGTGGAAGTGTGCTGTTCCTGCCTTGCACAGTGAAATGAGGAACTGTGTAGCCTGTGGGGGATTTGCAGTGCACATGCTGACTCTCAGAGTCCTTAGGCAGTGTCATTCTCACAGGGCCAGGGCATATTCTGCATTTCTACATGCTGTACTGATAAGAAAACACCATAAGAGAAAATGTTATCTCATTTCAGGAACAAGGGAAAGAGTGTAGGTTTGACCTATCAAAAAGAAAAAAAAACAAAACAGGACTGAGACTGAACTTTTATACATTTGAATTAAACATTTACATAAGAAAATTTCATCACCCCTGTCTCACAGAATTCACAGAACACTGAACAACTGGAGCACAGGTAGACAAAAGGAATCAGAAATTCGTGGCTTGTACTCATGTGGCTGATGGGACTGAGAGTACAACCACTGGTGGGGCTGAGATTGGTTGCTGCAGTCAGAGGGAGTCAACTTTGGTGCTGCAGAGAGTTTTTACCTTCTTAGTGCCAACTCCAAGAAGCATGTGGCAGCAGCTCCTGGCAGGTATGTTGCTCTCTGCTAGGGCACAGGCAAGGCTGTCACTGTTAATTGTCCATTTTCATCCAAATGTGCTGCAGGCATTCAGCCTGGGTAAACATGATGAAAGTAATGCTGGGTTTGCACTTGAGGAAGGAAACAGTTCCCTACAAAGACTGCAAGGAGAAGGAAAGAGTGACTCCATGGGAACAGGGGTCATGCGACTTTGCTACTAAAAAGAAGATCTTCTCTTTCTTTGAACTAGTGTTCAAATATGCATTTTGCTTTTGATGATTCTACCCAGTCCCACAAAAACGCATGTGTAGCCTTCTCTGCTTCTCAAAATTACTTTGCATTATGGGTTGTTTCCTCACAGTGTAACTAGTCTGTAGAAAACACTTTCCACATTACAGGGAATGAGACCTACAATTCAATTTACACAGGGTTTTCCACTGTAATTGCCTATTACCAGTACAGATTTTAGTTTTACTATATTTCTGTGAACTGTATAGAGATTATTTATTCCGAGTATCAACAAAGCTCTGAGTGGTACAGTTTCTGGAAATGATATTGGATATTGAAGTGATGCTATTGGTGATTAAAATTCATCACTTTTCTTAGTTCCATTTCTCATTTGATATCTTCTGGCTACATCAAGGTAATTAGAATTTAATAAAAGTGCAATAGTTACCTATATATTAGTCCACTGGCAGGAACTGTGAGGTGCCTCACGGAAAAAATGTACTCATCAACTGTGGAAACTAAAGCTTCTTTTTTTTTGCTGATGGCTGCAAAACTGAATCAACTAATTGACTCATCTACATTTTTACAATTGGTTTCTAACAGATTCTGAAGTTGGTTTTGAATTTCTGTTTCAAGCATCAAGAACACGCTGCCCTTGAAAATGGTCTGATCACCATTATGCTATAAGTAATAATCAATTTATGGTAGGGTAGAAACACAAGCAGCATCCAAATACACTGTACAGAAATATGGGAGTCCTTTAACCTGAACAGTTTCTCTGCTTGGTACTGAGAAATAACACACAGAAAAGAAACTGCAAACAGATGGTATTTGTCATGCCTTTAAATATAAAGATGAAGTAAACAAAAATTATTCATCTGTAAAACCAGTGTGAAACTGGGAGATTTAACATTTACAAAGTACTATCTTTGAAATCAGGGTGGGTTTTTAAATTCTTTCATTTTAAGTATTTTTGGTTCAAAACAACGGAAAACAAATTTAACAGCATGCCAGGTTTTAATTTTTTTCGGAGCATTAAAATGACTCCTCAGAGATTCCAGGAAATTATTTATTCACAATAAATTAGAGCTGCTGAAACTGCCAGCCAGACTGTCTGCAGCAAAACGTACAAATGTTTTATTGTCTAGCATCATAGGAGTCTGCCAGTAAAATTGGGCTTCATTCTGCAGTCAGTGAAATATTGTAGTCCCTCTCTATAGGGTGGTTCATTCAGTATCCATTCACATGGTGTGTTTATGCATGTGTGTGCATGTGCACTGACAAATGTGTGTTCTAAAGAGGAAAATCAAAACAGACATAGCTGAAGACAGAGTACAAGTACCTTATATTAACTTATTTTCATTCTGAAACCTCTTCAGAGACCCAGTAGTATATTGTCCTCCAGCATTTATTATTTATAGTGGGCTAGTAAGCTGTAAAAATGAACTGTTGTTGAAGAACTTTTAGTGTCTTGTATTTTTGCCTCTTCATTCAAATAATGAAAAATTTATTTTTGAAATCTTGGAGAGGTCACAGATGAACCAAGAGTGACACCCACAGTATGGCCCCAAATATACCTTGAACAGGACAGGCCTTATCTATATGGTATTTGTTTCAATATTTATCTGGAAATATTATTAAAATTTGAGAGAAAAAACTGTGTTCAGTCTTTAAAATAATAAAAAAAACCCCATTGGCAAGGCGTGGAAATTATCAGAGGAGTAACTTACAGGGATGCAGATAAAGGTCCCTGCAATGTGCCTGGCAGTAGGTGAGGAAGCAGACTGAAAACATCTCACCAGGCATTAGAGATTTGTAAGAGTTATTGAGGCTCCTTCTAAAATGCCCCTGGTAATGAACTGAAATCTTTTGACTGGCTGCATCAAAGCAAGCTTTGGATCAGGCCCCCATGCCATTCCAGTGGGCCACACAGAACCTGAGCACAGAGGGAGAAGGTCCCGTGCAGTGGCTTCTACCACACCACTGCTTCTGAGGAGTGGCTTTCCCCTTGAACACTCGTTTTTACTGCAGTCTTCTCTGAACTCCTGGCAGCTTTTTATCTTAAAGGTTTAGTTAAAGCAGCGTACCAATTTCACTTCTTAATCCTAGCAGTAAAAGTAGGTGAATCTACAAGGCTGAGTTACAAATGTACCATCTCTGTTACAGAAGTTGTCTTTGCATCTCCCCAGTTTGTGCAGAGGCAAGTAAGTCATCAGCAATGAATTCACAGCATAGAAATGATAGCAACAGCCATGGGGCTTTTTGGTTCGTTTTCCTGTTGTTTTGGGGGTTCTTTTGTTTGTTTGTTTGATTTTTGTATTTTTTTTAATTTAAGCTTATGACTTTGATAAAATGGATTAAGTAGAGGAGCAAGGGGGGAAGGGAGCCCATGGAATTTTAAAATGCATTTTAAGGGAGTGTTCTGATCCTATTTCAGCACTCATTCAATCAACCCTCCTGTCTCCCACGTACCTGAAGCTGATGTTGCTTTGCAGCAGAGTTAACACAGAATCCTCTCAAGCCCAGCTGTGAACTTGATAAAGGAAAAGGAGACCAAATTGTTCTACAGCTTGGACTGCCCACAGTGTTCTTCTTGAAGGGAATGCCATAACAAACAGAATGCACCACAATGTAATACTTCCAGGGCATTTGCTGTATCTCCCCCTACAAGTTTGGAGAAGTTTGAATCTAGGGAAGCTTATTTAATTTCCCATATCAGTGGACCTTTGAGAAAGGTTCCCGAAGAGGCTTTGTGAAACCTGGGTAGGCTGAGGGAATCAATACCAGAAAAGTAGGTTTTAGCCTCCCCTCCTGCAATGGGAGGCTGCTATACAGCTAAGAAGCAGAGAAAGAAATTAATAACAGGCCACCCAAATTCCTGTAGTTCTCAATGAAAACCTACTTGCCTTAATTCTTTACAGTTCAGCTTTGAGGTACTTTAGCTTTAAGAAATAATATTTTTTGTTTTCCACAAACAAATTGATTGATGCTAGGTTTGTATTTAACAAACAGTATGATGGAAATTAGAGACCTCTCTAGGTCTGAGCTAGCCTGCTCATGATGGGAGATGCCATTAGCAATGTACAGTAATGTACTTTTGTCATTCTTTCAAATAAATACTATATGTTCTGTGAAGTAGCAAGAAATGTAGAATTTGATTGTCATTTGCTAGATGGATATTGTATTCCTGCTAAAAAATGACTGATGGTATAAAAAGAATTCTAGATTTGTTTTTGGACAGTAATGCAACTTTCTTTGTAGTTTCATTATAATTAAATTTTATACTAGCTATTTTGAAAAGAGAGTCTCCAATACTTAACTAATTGTGAGTCAATTTCTGCTGCTGTTGACAAAGAATGTTCAGTCAGAAGGTCCTTGGGCTTTTCTAATAAAGTGAGACTGTTCTACATCTTAAATTGATTCAGAGATTGTTTATGTATTTCATTCTTGCAAAGGGATAAGAGGATTTTAGTCTGATATTTTTGCTTGGAACTGATAAAAATTGCTCTGTGGATCAGCTGCATCCTGCTAGTTCTTTCTAGGCCTAAAATCTGTGTCAGGGTAAAACTCCAATGCACATCTTCTAACAGGTTTCTTTGGGTTACCAAGAACTCAGAATTAACAAATGCTTTTTTATACCCTTCCAATCTTTCTATATTTCCTTTATTTTTTTCTGAGAGGTTTGTCTTTTCAAGGCTTCCTATCTAATCCTGACCTATGGGATAGGAACCCCTTTGTTAGGTACCAGTGCAAATGTGAATGAGAACTAATAAAACCAGCAAAAATGCTCACTCTTGATGAAATACTGTCATTAAAAGCAAACCTACATTCCATAAAAACCTATGTACAGTAAAAAGGATGCCAGTTTGCACATGTAGGGTGCAGCTTTTTCATCATCAGTGCCGTGGTTAGCACTGTAGGAGGCATCTTTACATACAGGGAGTTTTTTATAACTTTCAGAATTCTTTCTCTGTCTCTATATGAATGGCCCTATTTACTCCTCCAGGAGTGGGGAGAGCAGGGTGTGAGGTGGGGAAGAGAGGGCATATTTCAAGTCTGAGCAGCAAACACTCAGCCCTGGCGTTCTGAGGTTCTCTCTGGGTCAGGTTTCATGTAGCTATTTTGGTTTGCTTTACAGGTAATGGGTGCTACAAATTTAGCCCATCTCCAGTGGCTGGCACTCAAAAGTGAGAATAGCTGCCTTTGGGTAACCCAGTGAAGGAAAATATAGGAAAATATCCATTTTTGTGCTAACAGACAGGCATTGTGTGTCTCACCAAGAACACCAACAGACAGCACATTCTGCCAAAGTCAGAACTGATAGCATTGATTATATTTGTCTTGTTCTTCCTAGTTGAAATTCCTATAAAATCTTGAACATAGCCTGTTTAAAACTCTTTTTCTTTTAAGGAAAAAAACCACCACCCAAACAAACCCACACACTCTTTTCTATTACTTTGTAGAAAGAAAAGGAAAGGGAAAAGGAAAGGGAAAAGGAAAAGGAAAAGGAAAAGGAAAAGGAAAAGGAAAAGGAAAAGGAAAAGGAAAAGGAAAAGGAAAAGGAAAAGGAAAAGGAAAAGGAAAAGGAAAAGGAAAAGGAAAAGGAAACCTGATTGCAGAAATTCTGAGGATTTAATTTTCTAATTGATGAAGCTCACATATAGCATTGTAGCCAGATATATAATCAATTTCACATGTCTGAAGTAGTGGAAGCTTGTGAAAATTATAAAAATAGAGAGATAAATAGGTTCCTTTAAGCAAAGACCAGCATAATCTTTCTGGTTAACTTTACCTCTAAGAATGTGCCATTTAGATTTTAGCTGCTAATCAGGAAGGTATATCACAGAATTATTTGGTTGGGTTTTTTTTGTTTTAAACACTCCCTGATGTTTATTTTCCCTGAAAAGAGTAGACTACAGTGAACCTTCTATTTATATTTCATCAGTTTCTGGACCTCTGTTTGTTCTAATAAAAAACATAGCACTGCCAACTCAAACAGCAATGTGGTGAAACAGAGTTCCAGCAAACAAGAAAAAACAACTTCCACACGTACAAATAAAGGGACTGAATGGGACTAATGATAACCCAAATCCCAGGGTGGTTCTCCTGCTTCTTTCAAAGTCACAAGCCATCAACAGTTCAAACTCTGCACTAAAAGGGAGACTTGCAGAAAAACTGAAATGGAACATCAAGGTGTGACAATGATGGAGAGTTCTTGAGGATTTCTTGTGGTAAAGCAAGACCAAGGTTGCCAAAAGAGCTATTCCAGTAATTCTAAAGTCCTTTGTGTCATCCAATACTGTAGTTATTAAATCAAATTCTAAAAAAAATGAAAAAAGTAATTTAAAAATAGTATTCCAGCAACATTCTTCGCCTCACATACCTTTGCAACTGTTTCCAGCCTTTTCAGTAAGACTTGCCCCAGGAGTGCTGCCCACCAACTTGTCCTTGCTCATGCCAATAAACCCTGTTTCTCTGCCATACGGGTGGAGTGTCTGTGGAAAACAACCTTCCCCCTTCAGGAAACTGCACCAGCCTTTGTGAGGGCAGCATGGCTGACCCACTTTCTTTGGAAAGCACCTCCAAGCACAGCACAAGTCCTGTGAGCACATTCCAGAGCCCCCTCGTTTTCTGTTCACCCCAGAAGCAATTCCTTGGCAGCCTCCCCTTGGTGCTTCACCCTGACTTGTCCCTGTCAGAGACACCTCTGAGGGTGCTGCTGCTAAGACTGATGATGTGGAGGCAGCTGCCAGGAAGGGGCCAAGAAACCTGGAGTGTGACTGTCAGCTTTTGGATGTCCAAGAAAATAGGCAGGGAGCTTGACAAATATTTTTTCAGTAATTCTAGAGTATGGTGGGAAGAGCTTGAGGAAAACAAGACCAAATATAATAATTGTACAGGCATTTAGGAATGGTAACATAAGCACCACCAATGGCATTGCTGGTGTCCTCACAACAGCACAACCAACTGTTGAGGGTTTCAGGGTAGGCCTGGCAACACTCTAACCTGAATTGTCAGGCCTGAGGCAGGGCAATATGTGCATTCCATGTTTGCTGACAAGTATAGAGAAGTGTATTCTTTGTGTAGCAATGAGCACCAAGGAACATCTCCGACCTAGTGGTTTTGCCTAAAAGGATTTAGAAAAAACATCTGCATGTATGCAGTGAGTGAAGAGGAAATGAAGGGTGGAAAGAGTAAGTTATGAAACTTTTGCTTTCCTTCAGAAAGCCCTCTCAAAGGTTACAGTCAACTTTAGCTTCAGCATTTCAGTGAAATGCATAGAAAGTTATGTTGTAGAACCAAGATGGACTTCAAGTCAAAAAATGTCCTCCACGTGTCACGTGTGAAATTAACCCCAATTCCTCTTGATTACACAAGGTAAAGGCTTTTCATTTTAGTCACATGAACCATTTCTCACTGTCTCTGTAAATATTTCTTGATCAACTTCTACACCAACTTCACTTTTTCATTAGGGAAGAAGGGAATTGTTGTCTTTATGACATTGACTGGAAAACCACAAAGGTAGACCTTCATTTTTCCAAGAGCAGAATTTAAATTCAAGATGGAAATGCAGGTTGACCTGCAAGAATCTGTTCCCTGACAGTAAGTTGGATTTTTTAATGGGAGAAAAGCAGGGGAACACTTCTTCATTATGGTACAAAGACAGGAAGGGAAGTAAGCACTGAAGCAATCTTCCCCTTGTAATACTAGGGAAGTGCTGTCTCAAAATCAACATTAAATAAAATCAAGGCAACTTTCCCCTGCCTGGATGAGTTAGGTCAGATGCCTAACTCATGTATGAAATATTAGTCTCCTATTAGTTATTATTATTTACATTATTTAGCTTGTCTCAAGCATGTATATTGCCCCCTTGCTAGTACTTTTCCATATGAAATGATCTGGTTAATTCCCTCAGATTTGCTCTCAGAAAGTAGTTCAGATTTGAACCCTTAAATGAGTTTCAGTTTTCATTTATCCTTCAAGTTCTCCTAAAGAAAGTTCAATATGCATAATATTCACTATAACATGCTGGAGGCAGAGAGTGCAAAAGTTCTCAGAATCTGAGAGGGAAAATACTTCTCAGTGTTACAACTGCCATATGAAAGTGAGTTGGGATTATTTGTTGTTGTTTTCTTTTTTTTTTTCAACTAAGTTAAGATAATAATCCCCTATAACATGAACTGATGACATATTCTAGCTTAGAATTCTGAATATTTACCAAATCATCTGGGAGGCTTCTGTAGTTGTCTTCACAGAACTGAGAGCCCTTGTCCCTTCAGAATATTGTATTCGGATGTTTGAAGTATGGGGGTCTGCAAATCCTTTTCATATTCTGAATTCACTGTGTCATCAGTGCACAGGCAGCACCCATAACATCTCATTCTGAATGTTTTCTAGTGCATTTGATCTTGTTGTTCTAACAAATCAACTGGAGTGACTGTGATATGCTTCCTGAAATGAGGACTAAAGGACATCTAAAAGGCCTGGATTCATGTATGCCTTTTGAGTGTTCTCCATACCCAATTCTACATCTCCACTATAGCTTCCTTTAACTTGTTCTTTCTCCAAGTGAAGTTCTGGCTTAAGAAGCACGAAAACCACTATTCCAAAGCACTGTGACACCACTTGGAGACATCTTTCCTGAGCTCTGTGGGCTGTGTAACCCATGCCTGAAAATAAGTTGTGACATGAGGTAAAAGACAAATTTACTGCTTCATGGGGGTCTCCTGAGCTGTGGGTCTAGGTTACCTTTTTCTGCCACTAACCAGTTTTACCAGTGCTTCCATGGTAGACTTTGTCTTCACTTTTTAAAATGCTCACAGGCTCCTTGTGGATGGGATCGAATGACTGCCCTGTTCCCTTCACCTGTGAAATTTCAGAGATGACTTGAAAAGGGCCATTGTTTCCCAGGAATGCCAGGCCTAGCCCAGGAAAGAAAGTCTTCATTTCTGCAGGAATTTGGAGTCTGCTTGAGAAGGCCTTGCAGTTAGTGGGTGAAAGCTACGGCACGTTCATTAAACCTCTGAACATTTATAGGGGCTGGGCCCTGCACTTTCTGGGTTCCTTTGCTTCCCCTACTGAGTGGGGGGGAAGGGGAAGGGGAAGGGGAAGGGGAAGGGGAAGGGGAAGGGGAAGGGGAAGGGGAAGGGGAAGGGGAAGGGGAAGGGGAAGGGGAAGGGGAAGGGGAAGGAAGGCTTCACCACTGCACCATTGGGTTTGAACTGTGATCAGCCTCCAACACAGGGTTCTCTGTTCTTGCCTCTGTCCTAAGCATTTAGAGCACTCGTGTGCTTTCATGTGAGTAAGGATGTATGTTTACTGAGCATTTTGAAAAACATTTCTAGTAGATTGTTCTTGTATTTGAGTACAAGGAACAAACCCAGTGAATGTGTTCAGGTTCAGAGAGATGATGCCAACTTTAACAAATTCAAAGTCACTTCCAGGGTGAAAACTGGGAATAGAAGTGAGAATACTCTGGTGTTTTTAAAACCATTTGAAACATGAACACCCAGGCAACAAAATATACTGGGACTAGCCCACAATTTTGCTATCTAAATTTAATATCTTGTAAAATTTCTGGGCTATTTTATGCAGAACAAGTCAAGAATGTCACCAGGATGATGCTAATAATCCTTCTTAGGAGTATTTGAGTTACTGTCATGAAATCTTTAATGCATTGCACAGTAGATGCAGAACACAAATGTGAAACACGAAGTGATAATGAATATTATTATTAAATTTGTAACCAAATGGGTAAGGAGAAGGTGGGAAAAGTCTTCAAAGGGTTTTTCAACCTGTTTTTCAAAGGAAGAATCTGACCTGCATATGAACTGATGATAATAAGTACTGTGCTTAGTGAGCTGAAGCACTGGAAAATTTATTTTTTGTACAAATATATTTTTTCTGTTTTGGTTTCAGACCTCATTTAATCTCCAAATGGTACCACTATTGACATTAAATACTCAGATTATAATAAACTGACTGTGACTGTTTTCTGAAAGTCTAGTTCAGAATGTAATAACAGAGCTAATAAATAATGTATCTTAGAAAGCGCACGAATATTATTTATGACAACTTGGATTTTATTTCTTTTCTTTGTCAAGAAGTTTCCTGTGATCTAACTAAAAAAAAAAGAAGTTGTAACACTACGTGTTCTTAGACCCTGGTATAGATGGCACACAAAAGGAAGCCTGTCCTTTTGGGACCTGGCTCTGAATCAATTACAGACGACAGAGAAATACTCTTTTGTGGCTGTTAAAGTTCAGGAATGAAATCTGGCAGGCTTAGCCAATTCCCTAACGCAGCATCCACATTACCAACATCAAATTGGCAGCTTTTGCCTGTCCCAATGGGGACAGGGTAATGAATAGATTTAGTTAAGGTGTCCTGACTCATCTACAAAGTGCCTGGTATGTGCACCAAGTCTCTCCTGTATAACTTCCAAAAAAGTGTCATTCAAAGAAAAATGAAGTTAAGAAGGTTTGCTGGCTAGTGCTGCTGTAGCACACGACTGAGCTGCAGTCTGCTCCCACTGCCCTAGAAAAAGCCACTGTTCTTTTTTCTTGTATCTGCTACATGCTTAGGCACTGTAAGGAAAGTACATTTCTCGTAATCTGTGATTTTTCACTACGTTGTCAAGGAAAGTAATTCCTTTATGATCTTCACACTTTCCTTTTTTTTTTTTTTTTCCCTGTCACTTCAAAATAACTTACACCATGTCAAAAGACTGCTTGGCCTGATGGCAATTTTAGGTGATCTTCCTTGGAATGAGGCACTGCCATTCTTAAATCCCCAGGCAGTGTGCTTATGAATTTCCAGAGTGTGATGCAAACATAATTCTCCTGTGAGGCTCTTCCCCCTGACTGTGCAGTGAAGATTGACAATGGATCCAAAAGTAACTACATCAGAAAGCTCAATGAAATCCAGCTTCTACAGGTGGGATTCTTTCCACAAGTGTTTCTAAATATCTACTCTTAATTTTTATGTTTTAATAGAGACCATTCTCAAAATTTCCTTACATTTATTTCTAATGCAAACACAAATAAACGGGAAGATTTTTAACTCCAATTGTATTTAATTTTTTTCTATTCTCACTCATGTCCCTAGAATCCATGCCAGTGCTCAGGGAAAAAAAAATCTAATAAAACACGGGTAAAAATTTTGTCTCCTTATACACACTCTTCTGTTTAGCCTTCCCTTTTCTTTCATTCAGAAAAATGAAAGAGAATAAAATAACCTAGGTTAAGTTCAAGTTTCCTTGTTTATTTTGATTGCTTCTGCAAAGATTAGTAACATTCACAGACTCATAAGGCATAGGTGATCCAGTGCAATAGAAAGATAATAATAATAATAAAAAAGTCATTTGAGTCATTGGAGTGATCTTTTGGACTGTTTCTTTCAATATGAAATGGAACTCTGAGCTTTTGAAGGGCTTATGTCAGTAATTCTCATCTTCAAACTACCGTAAACGAGTTTCTATTTCACTGGACAAAATTGTATTGGACTGGTGTAATTGGTCTAATGTGTTAGGAACTGAGCCCCATATAAATATGTGCATAATTATAAATATGTATATATGGATGTACAGTCTCCATAGGATTTGTTTGTTCTTTCAGTACTTTCAGATTAGTAATTGATTTGCTGCCATGCAGAAGTCCCCCAAGGAATTACATTAGAGAATCATTTTAAATATTTGCAGAACCTCCCAAGCAGAATACATCATAAATGTTGAACGCAGAGAGAGATATCATCCATTTTTCACCCTGGCTGTGATAAGCAATATGGAAAAAAAGACAGAGAAAAAAAGTCTCAATAACAAAATCCACATTGAAAAGTTAGGCACTTTGAACTTTCCCATCACCTTACCAGTGTTTCCCCACAGGCTGTCTAAAAGACAACTCAGCAATGTCTGAATGGGGCTGCACACAATGGCTCCTTCACAAGTAGGTCTTTAATTGATTACGGCTGTGTTTATAGAAGCAGAAGAGAATTTACTCAAAATGACAGATTGCCTTTAGTGTTAAAATAGTTTAGTAATGTTAATAGTAAAGGAGGTCCCCGCCACCTCCTCTCCAGCCGCATGAAGCCCTAAAGATGAGCTCTTTGTTACTGCAGCCCCCAATCGCTTTTGCTCTCCCCCCTCCCCTCCCCGCTCCCTTCGTGCTTCCAGAGCGGGATGCTCCTGGCTCCAGGGGCCGCACACCGGGCACATTCACACCCGGGGCAGCAGCTGGCCGGCCCCTGCCGAGGTAAGGTCCTGCAAAACTGCAGATTCCATCGCAAATATGATAAAGTAGAAGAACACACAGCACAAGCCTCCGGGAACGCGTCCCAGCACCCTGCCAGTGTCCGTGTGCTCGGACACCCCGGGCAGTGCCTGAGAGCACGGCCGAAGGGCCGGGCCAGCCCGGGCGCTGCAGTAAGCAGCTTTTCCCTATTTATGTTCCAACACCCGCAGTGACGCGGTCGCGGTGCGGCGGCTGGATGTGCTGGAAGTGCTGGGAGCGCTGGATGTGCCGGGAGCGCTGGAAGCGCTGGATGTGCCGGGAGCGCTGGATGTGCCCCGGGCCGCCGCCCCCTCCCGCGGGGCGCCCGGCGCGGGGGCGGCATCTGCCGGCCAACACTGACCCCTGGCGGCCAGCGCCGCAACAGCACGGCCGGTGCCCCCGGGAGTGCCGCGGGCCGAGCTCCCCCCGGGAATGCCGGCCCCCGAGCTCCCCCCGGGAATGCCGCGGGCCAAGCTCCCGCCGGGAATGCCGGCACCCGAGCTCCCGCCGGGAATGCCACGGGCCGAGCTCCCGCCGGGAATGCCGGCACCCGAGCTCCTGCAGGGAATGCCGGCACCCCGAGCTCCTGCAGGGAATGCCGGCTACCCGAGTTCCCGCAGGGAATGCCGGCACCCCGAGCTCCTGCAGGGAATGCCGACCCCCGAGCTCCCCCCGGGAATGCCGACACCCCGAGCTCCCCCCGGGAATGCCGGCACCCCGAGCTCCCGCCGGGAATGCCGCGGGCCGAGCTCCTGCAGGGAATGCCGACCGAGCCGTGGTGACGCGATGCTCAGCGTCACGGGGTGGCTTTCAGAACTACAAAGTACTTCACAGTCTCATCGCACCTGCCAAGCCCAGAGGCAAATGTCATTTTTGATGTTCTAACATTATTATTATATATATATATTTAATATCCCTCCCCCTCTTCCCCCCGCCCCGATATTTTAAAATCCCCATAAACAAGGAGTTAACTGCCGGAGTCTCAGAGTAATTTGGTTGACAGTGATGAGCTACGGAGTTCACACACCCGATTTCTTCTTTCTCCATAACGGGAAGATAATGATTTCGAAGTCTTCTCTTTTATGCAACCAATGCAGCTGAATTAGTTGAAGCTTGAAGTAAGCACAAGCAGAAATCCCGACCATTAGAGATGATGCTGTGTGGTTAATTCTGCATTTGGAAGGCAATGTTAATGTCATCAGACAGTGTATTTGATTTAATATCAAAGATATTTTAAATGGATTCTTTCTTTCACCTATATGACTTCTAGTATCAGGAGAGAGCTATCATAAGTAAATGATGGCATTCCAAACAGACATTAATCAATCAGGTGAGTATGATCAATAGCAAAATACTCTGAAGAAGACTCAGGGAATATAAATATCCCTGCCAAATACCTTCTAAGCTCTGATTGTGCTGAATGCCTCTTGATTGGAAAACATGTTGTTGTGATGCGTTTTAGTGAATTTTTCTTTCCCAGATTTGAGGCTTGACTTACCACTGAATGACTCATCATGCTGCCTACTTCTATCATTATGCTGAACTATGCTCCTAAAACAACAACCGTTTAGGGAAGAGTAATAACACCACTGTAAGAACAGGAAGGAAGAACCCATTCCCATGGGTAGTTTGGGCAGATATTAACAATGATTTTTGCTAGGACAACCTGCCCTAATGAGATCCAGCCTCCCATGACCTGCCAGCCTTGGTGCATGAGGACACAATTTAGAACGGTGAAGTAAATGCTGTTAGTGACATAATAAATAAATATTATTTATTTATCATTAATAAAATATTTATAATTATAAATAATTTATAAACAATACCCGTAGCTTTCATATCCTAGACTCCTTAAACTCCTTTTATATCCAGAGGAGAAGAAGGTCACCCGGAGAGGTCAAATGAGGAAGTATTGCTTACTCAGCTTACAGTAGGGCTGTAAAAGTGGCACATGAATATAGATTTCATTTCACTTCTCAGTGATACCATTATTGCACTGCAAGACCAACATGTGGCTGTAGCACCTTCCACCTCTGCAGTGTCCAGAAAGCCAAGAGGAACTGTCTTTGTACACCCCTGAACTCACATGACTCTTCCAAGTCTGCTCAAAAATGGAACCTTATTTTTGTCTTTCATCCTCCATTAGGACTGTCTTCGCATATTTTTTCTGAAGACTCAAAACAGAGTCTGCATTAAGCAGAATGCAACTGCTTAAATGGACCTGAAATACTGAAAATATGCCCTTAAAAAAAAAAAAAAAAAAAAAAAGAAACAAAACCAAATCAGAAACATTTCCAGTTTGCAGTTTTAGAAAATACAGGTCACCTGAGGCTGGTAAAAACACACACATATTCAATAGATATGGGAAGGCCAAAAGCAAACATTAACAACAGTCCTACTACAATCTCATACAGAGTACATATTTATGCAAGAAATTTGTGACAGGAACAATATATCTCGTGTGAACTCACAGAGCTATAAATACATTCTCCTTCTTTAAGCCACAGGAAATGTCAGAGTTGTCAGTTCCCAGTGCAAACACATTCAGAAATTCAAAAATAACTATATGTAATATTTGCTCTTGCAGTTGTACATCCCATTCAGGAGGCAACTCAAGAAAAGTGAGATTAACCTTCCAGTTGTCAATACAGTCCATCCTGGTAGACTGGAAAAATCAGTAAATGAAATCCCAAGGTGAGTTTATGAGTGTGATCCTGAGTGTATGAGTTACTGGGGCTCCCTTAACATCAGTTTGGCTAATGATGAATTACTCCAGCTGTTTCTGTTTCTGAAGAAATAAAGTTGCCTTTGCTATAGATCTGCTTACAATCCCTGTAGTTAACAGCTTAGACAGGGAATCTGGCCTTTGATTTTTAAATATTGGAAAGGCTATTAAATTCTTGTGCCTAACATATAATTAACCTCTGAGACTGCCTGGCACAGGCTACTATTCTGACAGATGCAAAAGCAGATTAAAAATCACACTCCACAGGAATAACACTTGCAGTAGCAGTACCTAGGACAAAACTTAATAATAAGATCTGTCAGTCCTGAGGCTTTGAGGAATATATTTCTTCCCTTGCACAGAGACAGGAGTGTTTATTATAGCATTATGTCCTCTGTTGCTTGCTACTTTTCCTTCAAAACCTGTCATTAGCAGGGTGCAAAGTGGTGAACAAGGTGGAGCAATTAGTCTCCTCTTTAGACATTTCTTGCACTCTTTGGCCATTGGAAAATTATGTACATGGAGTCAAGGAAGCATTGAGGAATTGCCTGAGGCCTGCTTTAAAATGAAACGGAACCCGTGAGTGCTTCAAATTATTACTTGTTTTTGATTATTAAATGTATCAGTGGAAATGAGGCGTAAATTGATCTTGGTAATCATGGAAAATACAATTTTATTAATCTGCTCCTCAAACAAGAGATAAAACTGTTCCTTTGATTTCAGGACATTATTGAAGCTGCAGTCCCAAAGGCAGAATGACATCCTGAGCACAGAGAAGGCTGTAGGTTTGCCCTTTGGACATGTGGAAGCACGAGGTGGCTGTGTTCCTCTTCAGCCACCCAAACACAAAAACCAGGCCTCTCCTCAGGTAGAGGAAATGCCCCAAAAATGGGGAGAAAACAAAGAGAAGTAGGTGTTTTTAAAAAGCTCAAAGATCATTCTGCAGTAAAAATACAGAGAATGTAATATAATGGTTGTATAGAGTAGACTATTAATGAAATCTTAGTAGAACTCATCTACTTCAAAATCACACATTTGCTTCTATGAATATGTCTTAGTTGTCTGATGAAGATGTCAACTCAGAGAATATCTAAAATAAAGAGGCTATATTGTATTTACATTTCCAAAGGGATGCATGTTGTGGAGTGTGAGCTTCCATAATAAATGGATAATTTTGTGAAGAGAACTTTAAAAAATGCCACTGTTTTAATGAGGTGTTGGTGTCCTCCCCGCCCAGATTAAATCCTGTCAGGAACGGAGCAGTGCTGTGGCCCTTGCTGTTGTTCAACCCAAATTGAGCATGAAGAGAACTACAGAAACAAGAATTTCCTTGCTCCCACTTCTGATCCAGGCAGTAACACGGGTATGCATTAAATGAGGATAATGTGTGGCAATCCTTTCGAGCTGCTGTACCCACACAGTGGCTGGAGCTCTGCCCATCACTGAAGTGTGGTGCCAGCTGGGCCAAGCAGGAAAGCTGGGGCATAGCTTTGCTCTGGCACTGCTGAAATTCCACACAAGTGATTTGGGGTCAGAAAATACGATTAAGTTAACAGCTACAAATATGATACAGGCTAAAGAATATCCCTTACTAATCTCTGCATCGAGTTCCTTAGCTGGGCACTGAGTCTGATCCAGCTCTTGGTGACAGCTGCAGGATTTTTTCAGCTGACATAAATGGATTATCTTTGATGGTGGGCACTTAGGAGAACGAGCAGGGTTTTTCACTGTGTTGTTGGGAGGGACATTTTCTCATGTGATGATTTGCACGGATTTTGGTGACTTTTGCAAGGTACCATCTGAGGGTGTTTCAGTGAATCAGCACTGCTTGCTGACAGCATCTGGACATCTCAGTGTCTCAGTCCTCATCTACTGTGCCTGGCCAGTGATCTAATATAATCACAGTCAAAAAACAATCAGAAAGAGGGCATGGTATGTGACAAATGTAATTAATGTCTTTCTCTACTGCAACAGTTTACAGTTAGGAACTGATACATCTCCTATTCTTTTCTTCTGCATCTTCTGTTACAACTTTCTATTGACTGAATGTTCATATTCAGTAAAATATTAACACATAGAGCTTATTTTCATTCTTTTTGTTACACAAACAACATAAAGATTATCCTGTGTCCAGGAGGCTCTAGTTGCCTGATCTTTATAACCTCAGCTCTGTCAGGAGACTCTTACTTCTCTATGGTACATGCTGGAATTGATAAATCAGGTTTTACTTTGAAAAAGTGGGGGAGCCTAACTCAAAGTATGTTATTGTACCTTGCTAAGCCTTTCTCTCAAGAGCTGCTTTTGTAATTGCATATTCCTTATACACACTCAACTAATGCACTTTGTGTGTTGCAGTATGTGTACACATCCCAAATGAATCTGTTCAGAAATTCTGGGGAAGCTCATTCCTCCCTGTGTTTATTTGTACCATATTTCTGTCTGTGGCCAACGTGCCCAACGTCAGTCATATTCACACCAACTTGTTTTAATCACCTTACTCAGATGTCAATCCAGGTGTTAGTTTCTCTATGAAATTACAGGCTGATCTGTCCTGTAAAAGTGACTTTTTTTGTTTCCTACCAAGAGTCTTCCACTCTCAGTGTAAGTACCTGAGATGGATGCCTAAGTGTAGGTGATAACAATCTGAAAGTCTTCCTCTAACAATGCCAGCTATTCCTCAGTGGGAATCTTTCTCTGATAATTCCCTGGTGTTTTCACAGTCTGAGACACTTATTTTAAACAGCAGAGCAGTCTAAATATATCAGTGGACACAGATGTTTTCCATTGTACACATCCTCTGCAGGCTTTATGAAATTGTCTGTAACTAACCAGTAGGAATGAGCCTCCTGGTCATGTCAGGCTTTCTGTTGGCTTGTTCTCCTGGGCAGCTCTTGGTGCTGCAGCCCAGTTAGACACACTGGGCAAACCCTGGCACACAGGGCATCCTGATGTGCTCCTCCACATTTCCTTTCCACTTGATATAAACCATGGAGGAAATTCCAGGGCTTAGAATTCAAATCCCAATATGCACAATGACTATTTTCCCCCCTATATAATAATTACGAAGCCTTTATGATCATCATAATTCTGTTTTGTACAGAGCCCTAATTAAAATAAAAGCTTGGTGTTGGCCCATAACTGGCTTGTGATCTCCTCACATACACATCAACTTACCTTCTGCATTTTGCTTTTATTTGCCCCTTCTTGCACGTTTTGCTTTGCCAATAGATGCCACAGTTAGCTTGCCAAATTGCTAGCTGGAAGTTGCATTTACAGTTTCCAAATTATATGTTAGGTTTTCATAATACCTTAAATAGACAAACGTGAAGAAAGTCTCAACAATACAGTCTTACATTTTCCTGCCTTCTGAGGTAATTTTGCCAAGTAAACTATGAAAAGACACGAGTTTGGGATGCAAATCAGGTCTTTGTTATTTACATAACTGAAGTCCTTTCTTCTCTTTTCCATGTAATCCTTGAAGTTGTGCAGACATAAAAAAAAATAAAGACAATGTATTTCAGTGGGAATATATCTAATCCTAAGCATATTTCCTTTGTGGAAGAAAGAAATAGATAATTTACCAGCAATAAGAATATTTTAGCAATGTAAATATATCTACACATTTAAATATCATCAGATATTCAAACCATGCCAACTATAGGAAAATTAAGACTGTAATAAATTTCCTAGAACATGTAAATTAGGACTGTAATAAATTTCTTAGAACATGTTAAAATGAAAAATAAAAAAAGTTTGGTTCATCATAATGAATGCAGTGATTTATGTCCTGATTTGAAATAACCAAAAATCACAGATAAGGTGATTCAAGATCAGAAAATGTAGACATTATTTTCTTATTCTGTGAACCAGAAAAACTAATTCTGACAGTTTGTCAGTCCAAATACTCTAGGTAAAGAAATGTAATTTCTCTTTTGTCATTTTGGCAGCAATATTTCTGTTGTTCAAAATTCTGTTGTTCAAAAATTCTGTTGTTCTCAAAGACCTACTCTGCTTGAGTTGAACATTATAAAATGTGAAGATTATTACACTTTTCCCTAACAGGACTGATTGTTCTCCAGCTGTCATACATATGTGATATGACCCTTAATATGAGGGAGTTGGAATATATAAATTACAGCATGCATGTCTGTATGCTTGTCTATAATGGAGTGAAAGACTTCCTGATGGGAAATAACAATGATTTCTTTGACAAAACAAAATGGACAGAGAGAAGCATTTTCATGTCACCCCCTCAGAAGATTGCAGAGAGGCTGATGTTTTACATGCATCATTATAATGTCAGATAGCTTTTCCCTCTCAAAACTTTATCATTTAGTTTTAACTGCAGAGCTTTGAGTTTTGTGAATCTGGATGAACATGAGTCATCTATGCATGGCTCATGTATATGTCCTTGGTAAAGATTATATCACAGATACTGATGCATAATAAACGTTAAGGAATAAATGAGGTCAAACAAATAATGCAGGATTCTACACTGAGTAGTAGCTAACCTGCTGTTAACTGAGAAAATGGCTGGGAAATCTCAGAACTGGACCACCCTGCTGTGGCATTCTCTTCCCACTTGCTGTGCATTCCTCCCTTTGGGCTTTTAACACTTTGTGCCATGTACCAGCAGTGTCAGCAACTGTGTAAGCAGGGTCTGAGACCCAAGTGGCACAAGAGGTCTTTTCAGGCTGGGACAAGCCAATGATGCTGTTATGGGATGTGGTCCTGCTTGCCTGTTTGGCACAGGCTGGGTGATGCTGGGAATGTCTTTAATCAGAAATGCTTTGATGTTCCATCAGTTACTCTTTGCCAGTTTCCCAATTGGAAAAAAAAAATTGCAATAGCACATAGCAAAATTAGAATATGTTCTGCTTCTTTTTATATAAATTCTTTAAAGCCATTTTCAGTGGTAGAATGGGTTTAAATAAAGGTCAATAAGATTCATTTGAACTATCAAAACTGCTAAATAGAGCAGGTTTCTTAGCAGTTAAATTAAGTTTCTAAGAAAAAAATTCACTTCGTTTACAATCAGCTCCTGGTTCAAAAGGTGTAAAGCCATCAGGATAAACATTAAAGCAGAAACTTTACCACTTTACAGATGAAACACTCAATTCTGAACAAAAGACAAGTTAATGCATGTATATACATTCCCACTGAGCTTACAATATTATCACATAACTAATTTTAAAGAGATAAGAAACCACACTGCACACTGGTAGACTTATTAAAGATAAGGTAAAATTTATTAGAAAAACAAATACAAAAAATGTTCATAATAAACTGTTTTTTGGTAGAACTTCCCCAAAGTTTTATTCAATGTATTCATACTATCTTGATCTGTGGATTACACTGGATATTCTAGTGAATATTCAATATTGGGAGCCTCGAGTTGAAGCTTCCTTTATGATACTGCTCACTTGTCTCAAAGCAATTTCCACAAACTTGAACTGTCTTTGACAGGTTCTATAAAAACAATGCAAAAGGAAGTATTGCTTCAGCATATTAAAATTACAGACACATTTTCAAACATTCACTAAAATTAATGGAAGGCACTTGTTATACTTCAATAGAGAGTGGATGAGGCTGAGCAGCTCCATTCTCCCAATCCATAAATGAGGCTCTGCCCCTGTGCTGTTCCAATGGTGGGACCAAGGCCTCCTTTCAGACCTGGTGTCACAACCTGGCAAGGTGAGCAAGCTGGAGAAGAGAAGGTCTGAAAAGGGAGTAAAGATGCAAGGACTAAGTATGAACAAACCTTACAGGTCAGAGGTACTTTCCTGTTCATATGTAAATAAGATAAACAGCGATAGCACCAGACTTTGCTGCCTGTCCGTGGCATTGGCTCACACTCAGTGTGCCTGTCACAAACTCACTGCTCCAAGTGTTGTCTTGCACCTCTAAGGCACTGATTTCCTGCTGTCTTGTACCTTGTGGAGATACTTGTCTCAGAGCCAACTGCCTTAAACTCTACTGGATTTGATGGATGAGCTTTATTTGCAGCAGCTCTTTCCAGATTGCTGAGACATCTTTGATCTTTGTTGCTACGTAACCTGGTCAGCAAAAGGGAATCAGCAGCAAGATACAACTTTCTTAGCACACTTTTTAGCTGATGCTACATTTTAGAAAATATCTTTTATGTATGGTTTCACTCAGATAACTGCTTCCTGATGCCTTCCTCGGTTCTTAGATGTGATGTTACTCTAGGCAAGCCCACAAACACAATATCCTGTCAATTCTGGATGCCTGCAGCACAAAGGAAGGGAAAACCAGCTTTTTTTTTCCTGCATGGACTTGAATATATTGTTTAACTGGATTTTTGATGCAAAAGCAGCGAAGTTCAGTGGCAATTCAATGCTATATTAAAGCAAGATGAAGACCTATTGCAAACTTCTGGTGACTTGTTAGCTGGAGCATGATTTTGCTGAATAGCAGGAGCAGAGGCTGTTTTCTGAGTGTTTTAAAAATAAATTATACAAGTACAGCCTGTACTAGACACTGCACAGAAGAGTGGCTTAGCACAATCTAATGATCATGGAAAGCACAGCTGTCCAAGATAATTAAGAAAATCCTGGGAGATCTGCAGCTTGGTCAGTCTAGTGAATGGCCAGGACATTGCAGTTCTGGGGCTGCAGGCTGATCACGTTCTCACTCTTGTACTCACACTTTCCAGCTAAATAGCAACCCAGAGGCAGAAGAGATTATCAGTAAGGTGAAAATCAAATACTGTCTGTTCCCCTGTTTTCTAGTAATGCAGCACCAACACAAGGTATACTCCTGCTTTACTCTGATTTACTGTAATACCAGCTGTAAAACAATATTACACCACTTTTACTTCCCTATTATTAGGCTTCTGTGAATTATTTTTATTTCCTTCATCACTGAATGAATTTGCAGTATGTACACTCTAAGTAATAAAAGAAGTACTTTTATATATCAAACTATTTGAAAGACCTTAATTTTAGATTTACTTTTATTTAATCAGACAGAAGTACAATTACTAAAAAATCCCTATGACTCATTTCCATACCTTGATAGCCAAGGAAATGTGTTATATTGTACTTACAAAAATATATGCATTTAATGGTAACATCCATAGCTGGCAAGACCATTCCTCATGTTCCTTAGAACCACAATGTTAAGTGCCCCTGACAGATTCATTTTGCAGTATATTTCACCAGAGAATTACTCTAGTTCAATTAAATTCACTGGGAATTTTTCTACTTCAATGGTGTGGGATTTAAATGCAGAAAAACTGTGTTACAGGCCATGTTCATAAGCAATATAAACAATATACTCAAGGAAAAAAGTACATTTTCTTAACTTGAAACCTTGAGTTGGGATTTGAAAGTTATAACTTACTCTGAGCTTTACACTGTCTGCAGTCTAGAGCACTTTTTTTGGTTTTCCAACTAGAGCACTTCTATAATGCTAGAATAATACAAGTCAAATAAATGGATTTAGAATGAAAAGGCATTAATTTTTCTACAGAGAGTTGTGGTATGAAGTAGAAATACAATTATCAGAGACTTTTTCCCCACTGGCTCCTTTTCTAAAACCCAGCATTTACGGAGACTGTTTTCACTGAGGGAGTTTTGGGGTTTTATTTTGCTTATATAGTGTATGCATTACTCTGAGATATATATACACACACATACATATATATACATATATATATAAACTAAGACTACTATAACTTCTAAAAATATAGCTGGAGAACCAGTAAACACATTAGAATAAATATGTTAAAATCTGTATGGTTGCCTTCTGAAATACTAATCTCTTGAAGCATGTTGGGATAGCTAAAAGCAGTGACTACAAAAGAAGTGATACAGATATGCAACAAAAATGTTGAGCTATTGTTTGTTGTATTCAAATACAAGGTCACCAAATCAATAAGTGGCTCTTATGCACTGTTATGGACAGAATCCAAGCAACTTGCTCAGTGTTTTATTATTTACTGCTTGCTATTTACTAGAACACTTGCATAGAAGTGGAAGGTTACCTCAGCTTTTTGCACTTGGACTGTGGGATATGTTCCCTATCTGGGAGATATTACAGCTTAACAGATGTCTCCCAGATGGTTCTCTGATCCAGTTGTACACAGAAGTCAGGTCAGCAGCTTCGGAAATAAAATTCAACTCACAGGAAATACTTATAGTTGATTCAGCGTGCAGCAATATGACCTTTATTAGTGTTGAAGGGAAAAGAAAAAGTTTATATACTTAGAATAGAAAGCTTTTGGTGAAAATTTTTAGTTTGGCATTCCTAGGGCTTACCCAAAGTTAAAAAAAAAAAAAGAAAGAAAAAAAAAAAAAAAAGGTTTAATAGAATAACAAACATTTTGGTAAAAATATTAATGAAACTTTTAGTTTGTGATTCCTGAGGCCTATTCAATGTAAAAGAAATTTGATAAGAAATACCTAATCTTTCACATACCCTAAGTGCCTTTTTAGCATGTAGACACCCAACTTAGGCACTCTGCAAACCCTGCATTCAAAATGACAATAAATATTAATGTTCACAGGTATCTATTTGAGGCAAAGACTAACTCCATGATCCCTAAATCCAATGCAGGAAGAAAAGCTGCTAAAAAGTTCTCTGTGTTATAAATCTCTTCTAGGGCAGGGAAGCAGCAGCAACAGCATCTCAGGCACATGTTAAAGAAAGGGAAACAATCCTGCTCTTGTGGGGTTAGCTCAGCCAGACCAGCAAGCAAAAACCCCATGTGGTGGGACAGTAGGAGCACTGGGCTGGCACGGGGAACACAGCAGAGCGTGTACGCTTGTAATGTTCACAAAGAGGCCACAAAAGAAAACAGATGACTAAAACTTGCATTTGTATGCGGTTTCGGTTACTAGCGTCTTCTTTATGGCAGTGTCATTTGATATGTGCTCCATTCCTTTAGCATGCTCTGAAGCATTCTTGCTGCACACCAAATTAATTTTAAATTGGCTGGTGTAGTACTTATTTGTGCCAAATGTAACAATTAGTTGTGAAGCGGGTTTTCATATCCTGAAGGTGGATGGTACATTTTAAAGGCCTTACAGAATGCCAAGGTCACTGTTCTCGTGTCCTCTTGGTGTCAGAGCCCTCAAGCACCAACAGGCTTTAAGGGCCCTGACCGGCCTCAGCTGGAGCTCCCACTCACACCTCTTGTCCATAGGCCCAGGGGCTGTTTTTAAGCTGAGCCTTTGGCTTTCAGTGGCATGGGCAGCACTGCTGCAGGAGTGCTGGTCTAGTTCAGTGCTGGTCATACCTGCACTTGGCTACTGAGCTCCTTGATTGGGGCCTCGACCTTCAGACTTCACCTTGGACTATTGCAGTGCTGTGGACCTGCCTGGCAACTCCTGGAACTGATCCTGGTGTGTGGGGGCTGACCCTGTCCCTCCATGTCAGAGCTGTATCGTGACAGTGACCTTGTACTGTGATGTGGACTCTTGGTTGGATGTGGTGGCTGTCTCTGGAGGTTTCCTGCTCACCTTGCTCACGTGCTGCAAGGCTGTGCTCTGCCTGCTCTGTTTTGCTCAGCTCCTACCTTGCTTTTCCTGACGGCCAGAGATGCTGCCCACTGTGGCTTACTCTTGTGCAGCTTGTCCTTAGTCTTCAGTGTGTCTTCTCATTATGCAGTAATTAATATTTATTAGATTTTACTTGTAGCTTTCCGTTCTAGATTTTCTATTTCTTTTTCTCTTCAGGTTTCCTGTTTATTTTGCCCTTCCTTTTGTACCCTTCTTCTCAGCTTCCCACTAGGCCTCCTAGCTTTGGGGCTCACTCCTTTCTCAAATTCCCATCTCCTTTCTCTAGGAAATCCCTGACAGTTGTCTTCAGTAGAGCTACTTCATGCCTATCCTTGATGAATGAAGATTTATGACTTGATCTGTCCCTAAATCAAGCACTTCTGCAGGCAGCTTCCTCACAAAATACATCAGAAGAATTTACTGAAAGGGAGAGAAAAATCCCAGGAGTTAGAAGTAATAATTTATTATATACTCTTTGTGAAATCCAAGAAAGGTCACTGCACTTAGAGGATTGAGAAGGAGTAGGGGGTTGGGTGTGGAATAAAATGCCAAGCTCTTCCTTAATTGAATCTTAGGTGTACAAATCCCAAGCTCTTCCTTTTTAAAATATTCATGTAAAGTTTGTCTTGCCAAAATCATTGCTGAATAAGCAGAAAGGAAAATGCCATAATGGTTTGGTTTGGTTAGTTCTGGGCTAAAGTTCTGCAATAAGAAGAATGTTCTGCAGTAAATGCAGCGTTTGATAGATGTGCTAATTTCAGAGCAGAGAAGACGTTTTCTCTGCTAACTAAAGCTTATGCAAAACGTAAATAAGGATCTGCTATTTGGTTCCTTCCATCAGGGGGTACAAACCAGAAAGGTTACTAGGAGATGTCATGAACCCCATGCCGGCTTTGTGGTGTATTTTCTACACTGATGAGCCAATTTACAAACAAAAGGGCTAGGTGTGGAAAAAAAGAATAATAAAACCTACAAAACCAAGCAAATGATAAAAATTAAAAGAAAAAACAAAAAACCCACCAAAAAATGAGGTAAAAGAAAAAAAAAATCACTGCAAACCAAAGCCCCCCAACAGCACCTGACGACGGCCACACAGGGACGGCCTCAGCACAGCTCTTGGAAGTAGTACCAAAGCAGATTCCTCTTATCCCTGTTGTTACAGTGGCTAGGGGCAGCTCTCCCATGAAGAAAATCATTCATTTCCCACTCCTCTAGCATTCATTTTTGCAGCTTTCTGGTCCAAGCGTTTCGCTGAACGTGAGATTGGGGTTTGTTTGGGTTTTTTTTCCCCACTATGTCAAGCAATTGAGAGTGTAAGGTATTGGTTCATTACAAATTCTTTTTCTATGACAGGAATGAAACCATAGCAGCCAAGGTTTCTACATTCCCAAACCTTTCGTTTGTCATTCTGATTGTCAAAAGCTTTTTATGGCCTCCTGACTACCACGTTCCCAAGGCTGTGTTCAACAGTGCCTTGTTTCCATTTGTTCCACCATTTCATTTCACTGCTACATCCCTATAGCAGATGCAAAGGCTACTGTAGTAACTAAAAAGGCAGCATTGCTTCCTCCTAAATTAAGGAACTAAGAGTAGGAAATTCCAGTGATCCCCTAGACAGAGTATGCCATCTGCGCATTCTGCTTTGATGAAGAGTAAATTTAAATTGCTGCTTTCCTGGTGGCTTTCTGATCTGAACTCCACTGAATGCTCAGCCTCCAATCCAGCCAATAATTAATGGGACTAATGTGCTTCCAGCTTGCTTCTGAAGAGCTCTGCTTGAGGCAGAGTGCTCAGCCCCAGGCCTGTGGAAGCTCTTGACAAAGGGAGCAGCCTGTGTGTAACACTGGGATACTGTGAAACTCCACGGAGTTGCCTTGCCTAAGGTAGCCTTGCCTAAGGTAGCCTGGCCTGACAAATGTTTATAGGGAAAAAGGATTACTAAGATGGTGATCTTTCACCCACAGCCCTCTTCCAGATAATTCTAGAAGCACACAGATAAAGGCAATGCCATGCTTCACTGCATAGATTTTATTAAAACTGCACTACAATGACTGTTCTAAGTGTATAAACAACTTGGTTAGCCCCAAAGGTTTTTTTATCTAGAAAAAGCATGTTTGTCTTGGGAGGATAATTAATACTTAAATATCATAATATAAACATGAAAATAATTTGTTTTATAAAAGCTAGGGGAAAAAAAGTGGACTTATGAGAGTGTGCACTTGAAAGCTTTTCAAAGCAGTCATGCTCGTATTCAGTAGAACCAGAATAATAACATGCTAGATAAAACCTCTAATTAGGGTACAACAAGCAGATCCTAGGGGGAAATAAAGCCATTTATAGTTGTATCTTAAATGAAGCAGAGCTGCAAAGTCAATTTTATAGACACTCTGCACTGGAAAGAATTTAGCCACTAGTAAATATCCCCATGTTTAGCTGTTTAGCTTAAAATAGTGTCCTCTCATTCTCTTATACTTCTCCTTTCAAATAAGACCCGATTCCAATCTCTGGTCTGACTTTGGCACAATATATAAAGTGTAGATGTACACATCAGATATTAATTAATGACTGTTTGAGCTCTTCTATTTAGCAGTAAAAGTGGGAAGTCCGCTTCATTCCCATATGAAATTCGCTATCCTTTTCCGTGATTTACACAAAGCCTTAGTGATAAGTGAGCTGCTGTAATACAAGTCAATAAATCTCCAGAAGTCTTTTAAGGTTATCAAAGAAAATTCTTTTTGCAGCAGAGAAACTTCTTCTGCAAGAAGAATGAAATTCTCACCAACGAAATTCTGCCAGAGGAGAAGTAGATATACTTCCTAGCATTAAAAAATAGACTTGAGACACAAAGAAGTTTAAAAAAAATCACTCAAACAGAATAGGAGTCTGTTACTACATAAGACCTCAGAGTTTGGGAAATATATAGATTTTAAAATGGAAATTATGGTGATGAAACCCATTGTATCAATTTTAGTCCTTACAGTTGTATATCAATAGTTTTAAGACCAGAGTAAGTCCAGGTAGATATTCTTACTGCTGATTTTACCAATACTGAAGAAATACTTCACGCAGCACCTGGATATCAGTGGGACTATTGGTGAAACAAGGGTCTAAAATGCCTGGTCATGGGGCAGAAGAACAAAAACAAGTGGCTTTTAACCATTGCTGTGAGTCTCTTGGAAGGCAGCGCTGGCCTCTGGTTAAGCCTGAAGAAAGCCAGAGGGTTTTGTGTCGTGCTGCCCCATTAGAATGTGTTACTGCAGGGACACTGCAGCTGTGTAAGCATGTGCTGGACACTTGGGCTCCCTCACACTGCCATCCCACTGGTACAGTATTTTCAGCAACTTTTCATGGCAAGTTCTTCTCTTAAGGAATTTTAAACTTTGGGTACTTGTTGCCTACATAAGTATATAATATCTTTTATTGGAAGTTTTTGAAGGTGACACTGAGCTTACACCTGAAAGTAAGATGAGTATTATCCCATGTATTCAGCAAAATTACTGCAACCTGGTGATTTCATACAAGCCTACCTCAAAGTAAATTAGTGAAAACATGTTCAAAATGAGAGTTAGCACAGTTATGTGACAGGAGCTCAGTTTCAGCATATTTGTTAATGGATTTGCAAAAATGAAGCTTACTTTTAAAACAAATGTGAATTATCCCTCACCTGGGAGCCTGCTGTGGATAGAGCAATGTCCCAGTGAAGCTGGAATTGGTGTCATGTGGGCATTTCCCAATCAGACCCCAGTGTGAGTGGCAGATGCCATTTCAGTGAGGGAAAAACAGGCTTTATGTACTCCTTACCTTTCAGAGAGTGTAATTTCCTTGCTTACATATTGAAAATAAGATCCAGATCTCTGACTGGCAGAAGTGTGCTACATGCATGTCTGAAAGTGGGAAAGGCTGACATTAAGCTGGTTCCAAAGCTCTTTTCTGCTGGAAATGTCAGGCACTGACCTAGCTTGCAAGCTGTTCTGAATTGTATAACCTGTTTTCATTCCTTCTCTGCTTTTGACATATGGGGATCACCTGAATGGAGCTGTGTCTTTAGCACTTCTGTACAGAAGGTAGCTGGTTGAGTATGTTTGCTTTGTCTGCTGCAATCAATTCAGCCTTATTGTATTAACATTTCTGATAAGAAAATGGAAGAACCGCTGCAAAAAATAAAAGGAGTTCATGGAAATGGCAAATGGTGAAAAACCATTAGTTCACATGAAAGAATGCTGTTCTCTTGAAATCACTCTGAGAAGATCATCAGTACAATGGTGTCATGTGTGAAAGTCCAATGGAGCTCTTGGCTAAAGACCCCCAACAGTGTGGATCAAAGCACTGCACTTCTAAAAATAAAAGTGGGAAATGACTTATGGAAACAGAAAACAGAAATAATGCCTAATCAAATAAATAAGATCACCTATTTTTTAGCAATAATTGTTAAACAGAAATGTCCTCCTTAATTCCAGATGCTCTTAACAGTACAGAAAAACAAATTCCAAAACTAAACCCATCATTCTGACCATGTAGCACAGATACACAGATAAACAGAAAGAAATATAAATATAAACCTGAATTAGATATCTCAAATCTCTTCTCAGTATACTTTTCCCTTTTTGAAAAAGTCTTTACTCAAAGCAGTCCACATCTGCATCTAGGGAGAACATAAGAAAAGCTTCAAAAATAATGTGAAATTCCCCTTATTGTCAGAAAGAGCTATTGCTAAGATGTCTGATCTATATGGATTTGTATAGAAACTAACCAGCCTGTATGTGCTTACAGCTACAATGCATGTAAGAAAAAGAAAACACCAACTTTTCATAGATAAAAATACTGCAGAGTTCTATAAAATAAACCAAAATGTTAACAGTACATTATCATTTGCAATTAAGAGTCACAGCATCATCTAGCGGTCAAATATGAAAAGGAGAATTCTTAGTGGATTATCAATTGTTTTTGTATTTTATTCAGACAGAAACATTAAAAGCATAAAGAAAATGGCTGCTTATGCTCAGGAAAGCAGTTACCTGACTTAAAGTCTTTTTTAAATATCAACTTTCTCTTTTCACAAAAAGTCATTTTTACAGCAATCATTTTGCAGTTTCTGAGGCTGTATGTGTGCCTGTGTAGCTGGGTCTGGATGCTCCTCTCTGCCTGCCCTCCTCAGCAGGACAGGGCACAGGAAATGTAACAAAAGGCTCAGGGGCCGAGACACCGATGGGAACGCCTGTCTTGGGCAAAACAGTGGCAGGTCCACCTTGGGGCCAGCTGGCACCAGCTCTTCTAGAAGGGGAAACTTCCAGCAGCTCCTCACAGAAGCCACCCCTGTAGCCCCCTTGCTACCAAAACCTTGCCACACAAACTCTGTGCAAGAGGACCTGAGAAAATACAGCTCAGCCACACCTGGAGCCTCTGTGCCACAGACACCATTCTAGCAGTAACAGCCGGGATCCTGCCAGCCTCACTGGGGTCCTTCTGCTGCCTCCTTTCTAAAGCTACTTTCTTAAACCACACCGTTGATATGAATATGAAGACAGTTACTAAACTGCCACCATGAAAATCAAATTTAACCCAACAGCGCTGTCATTTGTACCTCAAAGCTGCTCTGGTGGTTTTCTTTTTTACCTTAGTAACCAAAACATTTTGGCCTGAGGCCTCCAAAACTCTTAACAAAAAACCACCTAGCCAGGCTTGTGTAGCTCACAAGAAATTAGGCAGGAGAAATATCCTTTGGGATACTACATCTCATACTGCCTATAACTCCAATATTTTTGATCTGCAGAGTTGTTATTGCAGCAATGACCTCGTAATACAGGATGTTGGCCTGCAGGCCAGTAAATTCAGTATTGCTATTATTAATAAAGAGCCACAGGCTTTCAAAGCCTCAGGATGGAGGGATGTCAGATTTGTTTTGCTTGAACTCACATAGGCTTGTCTGGAGCTCTGTCTTAACTTGTTTAGATGTAGCATCATTTTTTCTTATGAGGTGGCTATGCCAAGTTTCATTTACTTTTACCTCTGCACTGAAAACCAGATTTGATCTAAGCTGTAGTAACAAGCAGTCATTCTGTGGAGAAGGAAATATTTATCACTAATGCAGAAACACAGGCCTAGCATGACAGCAGAGGCCCTGGAATCAATGATGTGTATGGAGACACACAAGCATGCAAACACACAAGAGCAGCTTAGAAGCTTTATAGAAACTAGAGTGCTACACAGCATTTGGAACCCACATTTTGATTCTGTTAAGGAAAAGTAAAAGCAGACTCCACTTGGAGAACCACTCAAACAGCCCTGGCTGCACAATCTACAGTTCTGCAAGTCACTGCTTGTATAGTTACAGATCAGACAATCATTCTTACCAACTCAATAAATTTCATCTGGAATTTGAATTTTTGTCTTCATGAAGTTACCACACATTTAAAAAAATATAGTTGAGTTCAAATGGATAAAAAAGGGAAAAGAAAAAATCACTAGGAGGTTAATTAAGATGTGGAAAAGCTTGTCTATGCAGGCTGTGGAATCTTTACCCTTAGGGCCTTTTGACATCAGGCTGGAGAAAGTCTTGAATTATGTGGTTGGATTTCAGTACTGACCCAGCTTTGAGCAGACTGGATTGGAGATTGCTGCAAAAGGATCTCCCTCCATTCCACCCGAATGAGTCTGTAGTTCTCACTCATATTGCATTCAATCATTGCTAAACCATTTGCATTCGATCTCTGTATAAGCAAAGAACTTCTAAGCCATGAATTTCCACACAAAAACATGATGCATTGGTGTTGAGGATCTCTATTATTCAAAAAAATCTACAAATTTAACATCTTGGAAAATAAAAAAGTAACATATTTTTCATATATTTTGACATAAATTAGACAGGATGGTGAGAGAAAGTGAATTTTATTATTTTTTACTTTCTTTGTCTTAGCAAAAAAAAATACACATTTTTTATCAGCTTGACTTCCATGTTGCAATGTTAAACCTCTGCTCTAGACGTGTTCAGCTTCAGCAGCCTGGTCTAACAGCGTAAAGAGACTTTTTTAAAAGAGTTTTCCTCTTTTTTTGAGGGGGATTTTGTGCTAGGAGGAACAGGTGGGCTGAAGAGACGTGAGATACTAGTTATTTCAAGTGAAACAGTTCTTGTCAATTCTTCAGTGTAACTAAAGAGTACATATTTTTCTCAGCCTTCTCTAAACAGGACCAGGAACAGTGTTCCTTAGTTCTGAGGAGAACACATATTTGAAGTTATATCATTGTTTCATCATCTGGTGAATGATGAGCAGATTAATAATTGGAATGTACTAGAGCACTGAAAGGGAAACAGGAAGGTCTGCTTTGCCTACAAGTTTCACAGATCTGCTGCATAAAAAGTTCTCTGAAGTCATTACCCAGGAGTGAACTACAAGTCAGGCCAATTTAAACAGGATGCAGCAGCACAGCCACCACAGGCTTGCTTTTGCAATTGCTATCTTCCCATCTGCTACAATTGCATGTTGACCAGCATATCCCAGAAATTCTTCTGGACTTTATGCAAACCACAAGCCACACACAGAACTGGCTAGGCTGGCCCGTCTTACTTTTAAAGTTTCAACAGCCTCAGAAAAACACAGTACTGCTGGTGTTACCAAGAAAGAAAATACACTGCTCTATTGTACACTGTATCAATTATTCTACCCGTTTCCCAGTTCATAGATTATACTTATGGCAGCAACAAAAAGCAGTAATAGATTCTGTAAGAAATTGCTCCTACATTTCTGCTTTTCTCATAGATCCCTTTAGAAGATCCTTTTGTACCCAACTCCTTCCCAAACTCGTTTGGACAAAATTGGATTGTCTTTTGATTGACCTAATGAGACCGCTGTGACCACCCACAATGGCCAAAGTGTCAGTGTTCAGTCACCAAACACGCACGGCCAAGACCCTTCAGGTGCACTGTGAACACAGCGCCAGGTCCATCCTGACCGCTCAGGAACACTGAAGGGGCCTTGAGCACTTTATGGACTGAAGGCTTTGCTTTTTGTATGGAGACCTGTAGGAAACACCCGTCCCTATTGAGCAGGTACCAAGCACGTGCCACCTGTGCCAGAGCCTGGTGTCCCTGTGTGCTCCAGCTGCTCAGAGCCACCAAGCCCTCCAGGCTCTGCACTGCAGCATTGGGCACTGTGCCTCTGTGGGACCCACAGCCAGTGGCAATAGTGACATGGGCAGGCAGGGCTTTTGCCAGGTAGCAAACAGCTAATTAAGTGCAGTAAGCCCTGAGATTTCATCAGTCAAGGTTGGGAATTTCACCCTCTTTTGAGATCAGTCCCTATCCTCCAAAACAAGGCAGGCTTTGGAGCCGCCTCTGTGGCTGCGGTGGTAGATGGCAGGAATCTGTCCATCCTCACAGCTCACACCGTCACAGGTGTAATTATGTATTACATCCCGTCACAGGTTGTAATTATGGCTGTGTTTCCCTTGGCCAGGCACAGCTGCTGCCCCGAGGCAGCAGGTTCATGCCCGTCCCAGCCATGCCTCAGCACCTCGCTGTTCAGATGCGAGAGGGAGGGAGGGACAAGTCTCTGCAACTAAAGGCTGAGAGGGCACTTTTGAGAGCAACACTTCCTATTGTTTGGTGTGAAGACAAGGTCCTAAGCATTAAAGGGTCAGAGCCCCCGTCTCCCCCGGGAGCAGTACCGCGGACTCGCCCAAGTGGGTCCTGTGGAGAGCCACCCCTCCCGCCTCAGCGCGCGCTTCCCACCAGCTCCGCCCGGGGCAACAGTCTCGCGAGATCTGAAGCAGCGGCCTGGCCCCGGCTCTCGCGCGATTTGCGCCGCTGGCTCCGGCGGCGCCGGCCCTGCGCGGCGATGGCGGCGCCGGGCGCGGAGGAGCTGCGGGCGGGCGGCCCGGGACCCGCGGGCGGCCCGGGGCTGGGCCCGGGCCCCGTCCCGCCGCACCCCGGTGTCTCGCGGCGACGCGGGCGCACGCTGCTGGTGCGGCACCTGCCCGCCGAGCTGACGGCGGCGGAGAAGGAGGATCTGCTGCAGCACTTCGGGGCCGTGTCTGTGCGCGTCCTGTCGGACCACGGGCGGCTGGTGAGGGCTGAGCCCGGGGCCGGGCAGGGCTGGGCCTGAAGCCAAGCAGGGCTGAGCCCGGGGCCGGGCAGGGCTGAGCCTGAAGCCAAGCAGGGCTGAGCCCGGGGCCGGGCAGGGCTGAGCCCGGGGCCAAGCAGGGCGCGAGGGTCCCGCTCCTGGGGAGCCCCGCGGGGCGGGCGGGACAGCGGCCGGCTCCGGGTTCCTGTACCCGCAGCTTTGGCCTCTTGCTGCTGCCACCGAGGCTGGGGTTAAGCGGTACAGAAGGACTTCTTGGCACGTATAGGGATGCAGTTTCACAGGTCTCTTGAAATCTCTGGTTTGCTTTCTTCTTCCTCCAGATTACGGAAACGTGGATGTATTTGTTCTGTGATAAATGCTCTTCATAAAAAGCCTTGTGTTTTGCAGAACTGCAGATAGATTATGTCTGCGTATTTTATCAGGGTCATGCCTTATAGGATATCAGATATACTGATTTTGTTGCAATGATTTTGGGTATGGAATCATGTAGTGGCAAGATGGAGTAATAAAGTTTGTTAAGACAAATTTAACTTTGAAAGGTGTATTCTGTGAGGATTTTATTTAATTTGGAAAATTAGGGGGAAATGTTAGCAACCATTCAAATGTTCAAAGAACAATACTTGCAACTTTCGTAGCAGGAAGAGTATTGCTTTTAGGAGTTACTTTGATGAAAATGTTTTGTGAGGTGCTCAAATAAATTTTTGGGTTTAGAAGGGGATTAGGTCTCTTCATCCATATGTATTTTCTTGAAGTTTAGAATGGGCTTTGCTTGCTAGAGAAAAAAAAAACCCAAAAAACAAAAAAAACCCCACTTGTTGGGTCTCAAACTCATATCTTGTCTTAATTTTGCTCATGTCTCAATTTTGATTTTAGGAGGTACTTTTCCTAAATTCATAAGAAAAATGTTTTCTAGTCCTTTATGTTTGCTGTGAATGGGAATTAGATGACTACCATCTGGAAGCTTTCAAATATGTAAACTGGAGCTAAGAAAATGCTTGTGGCTCAAATGTTTTATGTGCAATCTCCTACCTTTTTGATTCAAATACATTATAACTTTTTTTTGTTTGTTTTCTAGAAACATACTGCTTTTGCCACCTTTCCCAGTGAAAATGCAGCTGCAAAGGTTTGTATTGAGTTTGTTGTTGAATGTTTTAGCAAAGCACTGAATTGCTGGTGTTCTAACATGGTTTTCACATCATCTGGTACTTAGTGCTAGGAAAAAACAAAGCAGCACAACATAGTATTGGAATTCTGTTTCAGGGTTTGCTTGCAGGACTTGATGAAATTCTTGAACACTTCTATAGAGTCCTAAGAAAGGTGGATTGAAAGGGGTTTGTGGAAGTCATCTGATCCAGCTTGCCGCAGAGAGCCTGGCAAACTTACAGAAGCTGAGTGATCAGAGCCCTGTTTAGGATGTGTGAGCATTTATACACAAACTACAAACCAAACAGGCTTTCCTTGTCTCCTGCATAATTGTGAATTGGCCATAAAGGTCAGCCCTAGTGACACTCACAGTCCAAGTCTGCCCAGCTTTGGGCATATATTAATAGGGAATAGGGATGCCAAAAAAGGTAATACTAATAATGCTTTTTAAATAGTAGTCTGGTTAAAAAGCCTGTGTCAGAACTTCCCCCTTATACCTTGTTTTTTTTGGGGTTTGTTTTTTTGGTGGTGTTTTTTTTTTGTTTGTTTGTTTGTTTTTTGTTTGTTTGTTTTTGGTGTTTTTTTTGCATTGCTTCTGGTTTTTTTTTAGGTCACACTTTAAAGGACTAACACAGTTAAAGACTGTGTGAGGTGAACAGGGGTGAATTAGGTGCTTGTGCCAGTTGTTAGCAGCCTGTTGGGTTCTGGACTTGAAGAATGCTGGCTCTTCCTAGTGCCAGTTAAAATCTTGATTTTAAAATTCCAAGCTGTTACTGACAGAGTTTAGCATGTTTGTTCCTCATGAGCAAAAGGTTGGTTACCTGAAATTCCAGCAATTTAGTAGGCTGTGTGAAAAGTCTGGTTGTTAAGGCTGTTGCTGTGTTCAGGTGACCAGTCTCTGCAGTGGTTCTGGCCGTGCAGCCTGGTCCCTTTCCTTCCTGCCAGCAGGAAATGCTGCTAAAAGTGGGGCTGGGAAGGCACAAACAGTGCAGAACTCTGTGTCCACAGTAGCACAGACTTAGCTTAAAGCAGCTGGGACTGCATCCTGTGGCCAGTGTGCCACTCCAGTTATGCTTTAAAATCATTCTCATGTTTTTTCCTCTTCCCTTTCTTTCTTTTCTCCTCTGTAATTACTTGAAGGCTTTATCAAGACTGCATCAGCTGAAACTTTTAGGTCACACATTAGTTGTTGAATTTGCAAAGGAGCAAGAGAGCGCACAGGTACTTAGTCAGCCTTCTGTCTCAGACAAGCACAAAAGGTATGTGCAGAATAATTTCCTCCTTATGTTTGTGGTCAAGGAAAGGGGATTCCAGATTCATGATACTTTGGTAGTACTTTTAGCTCAAAGGATAAATTGTAACCACTTGAAAATCTCACACAGGTTCAGATCTATAGGAGAGTGACTGCATTTGTCCCAGCAGAACTGTATCATTACCTGTGGAATGTGCAAATAAGTGATAAAAGCTATGTGATAGTGCTTAATTAAAAATATTTTATTAAGAGTTTTCAAGTTATTTATTTCACTTTCTGAATATGAACAAATTGATAATTTAATACCCTTGAATTTATGGTCTCTGAACAGAGTGCATGATAAATAATTTCAGTTCTTTTCTGGTGAGTGGATTTAAGTCAAGAGTGTTTGAATATAGGGAAACTTACATAACTTACATAATCTACATAATAATCTGTCACTACTGTAATTATGCACATATATTAATTATGAAGAATTGATAACAGCTGTAGTAATGCAATTGGCAGAAGACGTTAGAATACCTGTGCTAACTTTTTTTATATTTATTAATACACGATGCATATTTTATATATTACATAAGGCATACTTAAATTTTGCCCTGTTTTAATTAAGACTAAATTAATTTTCAGTTTAGAAGAACCAGTGAAAGAAGAAGAGAAGATAGAGCCAAACTGTGTTAAAATAGAGACTGGAATTGCACCCAACCATGGGTGAGTGTTAGGTTATTTATCCTAATTATTTTATCCTGTTACAGATTATTTTGAAATGTGTTATGTACTGCTGAACAAGAGTTTTGTTTCCTCCTATGCTGCTGTTCCTCATGCACAGCTGTAGGAGTTGTCATAAAGATGAAGTCTGAGCTCCTCAAGCTTAGAATCCTCCCAGCTGGGTAGTGACTGGTGCTTTGAGCTGTGAAGCTGTGGATTGCAGGACAGCCTTCTAGCCTTCTATGCATTGCTTTCTTGGGGGGTTTCAGGGCTGAGGTTCTCCCAGTGTTAACACTAGCATACCACTGACTTGTTTTTCCTCATGTTTCTTCCTTTTTTTTTTACTCCCCATTTTCATTTTAGCATACAGGAAGTAGTAATTTTTTTGAAACTAATGCAGCCCTTTGAGCCTTGAGTTTATGACATTTGTACAGCCTGCTATGCTGTGCTTTTGGTTTTGGACATGCTGATTGTTTCTGTTTGCTTTAGGCTTCTGCATGGCTTGATACTTTCATTATGCCCAAGCCCAGTAAATCTGTCATGCAGTGGGGACTACTCCTTGATGTTAAAGGCATTGTAAGTGGCCCAAAACTGTTCTAGGGGAAGTAATAGTATTTCAGTGTTACTTCAGATGTAATCAATAGTTAAACCTCTAGTAATCATTAATTTTTACCAGTGATTCAATGGCAGCATTGTTAAGGTGTCTTGTTTTCAATCTTTTTTCCTCAGTCTCACCTTTCCCATCAATTCTTGCCTCAAGTATTTGTATCCACCACCTTCAAGTGCAATTCTAGCAAATATAGCAAATGCCTTGGCAAGCGTGCCCAAATTTTATGTTCAGGTAAGTAACAAACAGGAAAGAAAAGTATAAAATTAAAAACATTTAACTTTCCCTGTTCTGGTTATCCACAGAAGTAATTATTTTTGTCGTAGTAAATACTAACTTGGTTTTTCTGTGATAGTGTTAACCGGTTTTAATTTTTTACTATGCTGAGGTAATGAGATTTTATTAACCTGAGGTAAATTACTTAATTGACACTGAAGACTTAACTGGGTATGCTCTTCCTAATTAGATGTGACTTGAGTACCTGGAATTTCATTCTGAGAAGATGCTGTCCTTTTTTTATTAGCCTTGTTAGGGTGTTGCTTATGTTGACTGTTAGTGTTGGATCTCAAGTGCAGGTTTCCCATTGTTCATGAACATGAAAACCGTGCTGATTTACACCTGCCAGGGGAGATTGGCTGTTTTACCTAGCAAGGAACTGTTATTGCTTACTTACTCAAAGGAAACCTACTTATTTTGACTCATTTCAGGTACTTCATCTGATGAATAAAATGAATCTTCCTCCACCTTTTGGACCAATTACTGCTCGCCCTCCCATGGTAGCATTTTAAATATATGTTTTCAGTACTGTAGAATTGATTCACAATTGAAAATGTTAGCAGCATGGCAGGAGATCTGATTTAAGAGAATTGCAAATCCTGCTGCATTTCACTGGGTACTTGTTGGTCTTCTAAAGCAATTATTTCAACTGCACATAGAACAAGGAAGTACCCATCTATGGTAGCAGCACTGGGATGTTTCAAACTGTTGGTTCACTGTTGAGACTGAGATGGCTTTGGAGCCTAAGCCTCCACCCATATGCTTTGACTATATTCTTCTCAGGAAAATACTTGAAGCTGAGTGCAAAATCCAAGGCCGTGGTGACTGTATTTTTTTATCACCTCGACTTAAAAGAATTAAAATATTCATGTTATGCTTCAGAAAGCAGATTTTTTTTTTTGCTTGTGGAAAGTTTTTCATTAGTAATGTAGTGTACCAAAATGGTATATAGATCCCTATAAGTATGCTTTGAGAAAATAGTTGTTAAATTATCATTTATTGCTTTGACTGTTTTTATTAAGAAAATGAGATTCATTTTTCCTTTAAAAAGTTTAACCTTTTAAACTTCTCCCCTATAATTAGTATGAAGAGTATTTACCAGTGCCTGTGCCACCTCCTCCAATCCCACCTCTGCCTCCTGAAGAGCCTCCTCTGCCTGAAGAGGAAGAAGAACGACTGTCTAGTGGGGATGAATCAGAGTATGAAAGTGATGATGAGGAAAAGGAGAGGTATGCATTTTACAGTCATTTACAAGGTGTTGGGCTTGCTTAAAGTGGTGGCTTTACTTTTCTAGCTTCTAGTTCAACAGATGGTAGTTTGGCTGCTTCTTAAAACTAGGTAGTTTGCACTATATAGATGTAGCATCTAGTCAAGATTGTGTAGAAATCTTTCCAGGTGCTTAGAGAAACTCCAGAGTGCAGAAGGCCAGTGCAGATTGAAATGCAGTAAGAAAAGGAAAGTGGCCTATTGGTGTGCAAAGCTTCATTTGTTCCCATGTCCAAAAAAACCCAACTAAACAAAAACTCAGCTTGAAGAGTGCAGATGTTAGAAAGCAAAATTAGATTATTTTCTGAAGTCTTGCTTGTTCCACATCTTTCTAAATTGACTCCTCAGCCTGAATCATATGTGCACACCAACTTCCAGAATGTTCTTTGTACATCAGCGGGTATTGCTGAGGTGATATTTGTGCTGAGGATTCTCTTGCAGTTTTGGGACTGAATTACATCATAGCTGTATTTTTTTTTTTTTTATCTTTAAACTAACACTAAATTAAAAAGCAGCTTTTTTTTTCTTTGCTGTCTAAACTCAGAAGTAAATCAGAAAGTCCCTATGCTGTATTTGGAAAAACACATCATTTGGAAAAAGGTACCCTGTTGAGTGTTAAAAATTCGGGTTCAGCTTGGGGCACCACAGCTTCTCTCACAGCTTCAGTGTCTCAGCAAAGGAGCATGCTTGGGGAAGGAAGGGCATCACTGACATGTTAGGAGTTTGGTCAGTCCTTAAGCACTCTGTGAATATCGATTTGCTGTGTGTTACAGTTTCAAAGCAGTTAGTTTTACAATTACATTCTGAAAAGTTCTATGTCAAGGGCTTTAAGGAGAGGGAGAGGATTATAAAATGAGTACTTTGAAATAAACTGTAAACATCTTTGTTTTGTTTTTGTTTGGTTTTGTTTTTATTTTTGTTTAAAATAGAATGACCAAGTTGATGGAATTAGCAAACCTTCAGCCTAAAAGACCAATAAACACAAAGAAACGTGGTGTTAGAAAAAAGCAAAGAATTAAAGACATGTTGAATGTTCCTGTGTGTACTTCCCAAAGGTTTGTGGTTTTTCACTTATCCTATTGATTTTATTGCTCTAGAAATCGAAATTTTCCTCTAGTTTGAAATAAAGTCTGCTCAACAACCTTAAAATGTGCCTGATTCGTGCTCTGTTTATCTTCCTGTCAAACTAACAGAAATTCCTTTTCGTAAAAAGAAAACTAGTTTCACATCACAGCTGTGACAGAAGCAATTTGGGTTTATTGTTTGGCTGCTTCTTAAAACAAAAAATTAAAAGTATGACACTGGAAGGATAGAAACTGGCTTGCTTTAAAATAAGTTTGGGTCTTGGAGCTGCAGTCCTGTGCCACAGTAGACAGCAGTGCAGTATTTCTGTGTTGTGAAGAATGATTGTGAATGCATTTTTACTAATGGCTGTCTGCTTTCTCCAAGTGATTTGCTACATTTTTTAAAAATGAAGTATATTTTATACACTAGGTGAGAGCAGCGGCAAGGCCAGGTATTTTTCATGCTTAGGTTACTGATGAAGGTTTTAATAAAAGCCTGTGTGTATTGTACTGTGGTATATGATTGTTGGTTTTGCTCCCACTGCCAGACATACCTACTGTATCTGCAGTGCTGTAATCACCTGAAACTCTGTTGGGTGAAATGGAGAACGTGTGCTTGTGGTAAACAACAGCATAAAATCTCACTGGGAGAAATCTTGTATTTGACCATGCATTCATTCCTCAGTGTCTGGATCTTTAATTAATGTGTTGTTGTTTTGAACAGTAACTCGCACCCTACGCTGTCACCTTCAGATGTCTTTGAGCAGCCTCAGCATGTAGGTCATAAAAAAATAGAGTTTCATATTAGTACTGAGATCCCAGCTGTTCTTCAGATAAACTCAGAAAAAGAAGAAAAGAATGGTAAGAGAGTTTGTATTTCAAATGTATTTAATGTTAAGGTCACATGGCTTCAGTATGTAAAAGGGTGCTGAAATTTACACCAGGAAATTCTTTTCTTTTTCCTTATTGTATTGGAGCTTTCAACACCAAGTTGCATCATAGTTGTATTTTCTGTTTTTCCCATGTTACAAGCTTTGGAAAGGATCCAGAGGATTTTCAAGGTTTCTCTCCTATGTACCCTATAGGGTTTATGGTGAATTGCACTGTCTTTAAAATATTAGGATGCAAATGTTACAGATTTTCAGTATTTTATGGTGTAAATGAATATATCTGGCTAGTTTCAGATTTTTCCTTTTCCAACTCTTAGAGAGCAGCATCTTGAGTGATTGCCAGCCCCTTTTCTCTGGTGCACTGATTATCTGCCTTAAAAATCCTGGCAATGATAGCAAAGTGAGGTGTGATGGCTTTTTAGAGGGTTAAGTTCAGTCTCTGGTTCTTGGTACTTCACAGTAATATCCAGTTTCTTTAAGGGAAAATAGTGAAATGGATACAGGATTGAACAGCAAGGCAAGTTTTATGCTAATTAATGTGTGCCATGGCCTTTATTTGTACTACATGGGGTTTTATAGGACTGTGCAGAGCAGGTGCTTTTGTCAAACCAGGGATTAAGAGTCATTTTTAAGGATGTATTCAAATTGCCTTACAAAGTCTGCTCTTAATAATGTTGCTGGAAAGTATATAGTTTCCTTGCTGGCTCTTGATCTTGATGTGAATAAATGTACAAACCACTTACATAATTTGTTGAAATTTCAGACCTTTATGCAACCACAGAAGAAATCAATAATACAGGCTTTGGAAGGATTTTCCCAGCTCCTAGCTCAAATGATAAAATGGAAACTGAAGAGGAGGATGATGAAATACCATCAGAATTTATTTCTAGAAAGGATCTAGAAAAAAACAGACTTTCTAGAGAAGGTATGAGATTATCTAGTAATAGTTTTTTGATTTGTTGCAACAAATAGCTTAACTAAGTGTTTCTTTTCTTAATCGAGCATATAGTAAATTATTTTATATTAAGCAAATGTGCAAAGTAAATGAGCTAAAGCATGGTTTATTTTTTTTGTCTTCAAGAAATGGAAAAATATTCTGTTTTCAAAAACTATGAGCCAGGTGATCCAAATTGCAGGATATATGTGAAAAATTTAGCTAAACAAGTTCAAGAAAAGGTAGGTAAACATGCAAATTAAATATCTATCAAAAGGCTTTTTTCTTAGCATTTTTCTTACACCTACACTTTAATTTCAGGATCTTAAGTTCATTTTTGGAAGATATGTTGACTTCGAATCAGAGGTGGAACGCAATATGTGAGTTCATTTTGTGCTTGGTTAAAATTAAGCCTTTTATGTTAACTTCTATGACACTGCTGAAAACTGGATTTTAAAAATAGCCATATTTACATTTTCTTTGTTTCTGCATAGACAAAATATGTGTCACACCTAAAAATCTTCATTTATGAAGATTAAGAATTAGAATTATTTTATGGAAAGTGACTGAAGACCCTATTATTTTGCATTTATATTTTCATTCCCAGATTTGCCTTTCTTGGCTGTGTGACCCAGAATGAACCATGCGGGTGTTTGTTTGTATCTGATCATTTTGCATATGTCCTGTTCAGTAGTACTGCACATCAATTTGCCATCCTGAAGTTCAATACTACCTTTCAGTAAATGGTGTGCCCAAGCAAAATGGTCTCCAAGGACATCATGCCTCCTTGTAGGCTTTGCTTCTGTTTCTGCTGTTTCTCCCACCTGAAGCGTGAGAATGTAGTTTGAAATCTGCAAGGTTTGTGAAACAAACCGTGGCTAAAGTGTTCTATTAGGATCAAGTATTTATGAGAATATTTCAGTCTTGTTTCTCATTCTGTTCTTTAGAAAAAACCTTCTATTTGTATTATCTAGTGACTAATAAGAGTAATCCCTTCTCCACTGCACCCCTAGGTTTGACATCCGTTTGATGAAAGAAGGCCGTATGAAGGGACAGGCCTTCATTGGACTTCCCAATGAGAAAGCAGCTGCTAAAGCTCTAAAAGAAGCAAATGGTTATGTCTTATTTGAAAAACCCATGGTGGTTGTATCCTTTTCTTCAAGCATTTACGTTATGTTCTTTGTAACCTCTGCCAATCCCTAGTTTTGTTGTCATAGTGTTCTGCAAAATAGAAAATGCCAAAAGAAACCCAGTCAGCATAACATACTGCACTATTTATGGTAGCTGAAAAAAACACAGAAGCAGCTCTTCTGAAATAGGAAAGTAAAAGTGCTTTATTTAGGAACAAAATTCACTGATCTTGCAAAGGCAATACAAAAGATAATTTAGCTTGTATGACCACTGTAGTTAAATTAAATTACAAGGGTTTTGACTTGGTTAGGTCTGTGTTTACAGAATCAAGAACGTAAGAAACACACTGTTAGAGTAAGTGGTCTCTAGACTGGTTTTTCAGCTGGAACTGTCACTTTTTGATAGCACAGCACTGTTTTTTTGTGTGAAAGTCCTTTCTTATTTTTCACTTAATTTTTTCATAAGTTTTTTCACTTAAATATTTCAATTTCTTTATTTTTATATTTCTATATTTACATTAACCCTGGCACCTGCTGCTTTTACTGTTTTTTCCTCCCAAATACTGAGACATCAAAGTTAAGAATTAACATGCTGGGTTGGAAGTTTGTAAATACCAAGCATTTATCCTACTCTAGTTACCCTGTTTGCATCTAACCCATTCCCAGTTAGTTCCCCTTATAGGCTCTCTAATAACTTCTGTACTGTGTATCAGTGAGGTCCCAATCTTTGACTAATGTTGTTATAATACTTGATACTGTAGTGGAATTGATTCACAGATAAAGGTCACCTGCTAGACTAACTTCCAGAAGTAATCTTTTTTGTCTTTCTTAATTGACTTCTACTTATCAGACACTTCCAGTCCTTAACAGAATCTCAGCAATTTGCTCGTTCAGCTAGACCAAAACAGGATGCCAACGAAGGGAAAAGAAAAAAATAAAACACTGCTCAAGGTATAGACTCTGCCTGAAAGTAAAAATAAAGTATTGTGTTGGGGGGTTTTGTTAGTGTGTGGTTGGTTTTATTTACTCTCTCTTTAACAGCTTCTTTAGGAATACTAATGATGGAGAGGAAATTTGCCATACAAAATTCTTTTCTTAAATGTGTGCTTATATCAGAAAAACTGAGTGCAAGGTATATAGTTGGTGTAAGTTTAAAACTTTGCTTTTTTCTTTGTTAAAAAACTCAGAGACCGATATTTTCCTTATCCTGACATCGTAGGGCAATTGTCAGTTTCACTGATCTGTAATATGCAAAGACAAGGAGAATAATTTTGTGGGATTGGACTACTTACCTTTTAGTAATCTTCTAGGGTTTTGTATTGAAAAGTGTTGCCTCCTAACTCCTTCCTTTCCATCCCTACCATTGTAAAGTGATTCTAAAGAACTGGTTCCAGCAATAAACTGCTAGCTGGACAGGATCTTTGATATCTTTACAAAATGAGTTCTTAGTGCTGTTGCAGCATCCTTTAAACTTGTCTGAATTAGTGAAGGAAAGTGCTGCTTAACGTTACATTGATCAAGGCTTCCTTTGTTGTGGAACGTGTAGGTCCTGATTTTTGGCATTATTTAAACATGATGAGAAAGTAACTTCTAGCAGAAAGTTATCTAACTTTATTCCTTATCATGTAGCTTTACTTCACTGCTATCTACTCTGAGTGTTTCATTTATGTGAGAGTAAGTCAAGCAAAATCAGCTCTAATTCACCTGAGTGGTTTCATGGCCTGCAAGCATTTCCATAGTGAACTCCGTGTGAAGTAACTGGTGCAAGAATAAAAAGCATTTATTTCTCAATCTGCACCCTCTGATACATGAGCTAGCTCAAATTTAAAGGGCATTGACCCTAATTTCTGGTTACAGTTGAGATCACTCTGGTTATGCCTCTGCTTAAAACAAAATTAACTGAAATTTTAGCCTGAGTGCTTATGAAACATTACTTAACCCGTGGTTTGTTTTTAATCTAGAGCTTTTGATCCTTGTTACTCTGAAGAAAACCTGAATTTGAAATAAAGGATGTGAGCAGTTGTTGATTTTTATAAACTGGCTGTAAAGCCCAGTGTGGTTATTGTGATGATAGTATTTCTAACTGCTACTCTAATTTATGTTCTTCATTCTATCTATTGTCTAAGGATTTTTAAAATCAAGGGAAACAAACTTAAATCTGTAGCTGAGATGCTATTTGGTCTTACTTCCTATTTTGTGTTACTGTTTGTGGTTTGCAAAATCTGTGTTTTGTCAAAGATCACTTTTTTTATAGGCCTTCTGTAGTGGTCATTGAAAATAGAGAAAAGAGCCTTGGCTAAAGCATTCTATTAGGATCAAATATTTATGAGAATATTTCAGTCTTGTTTCTCATTCTGTTCTTGTTAGAAAAATCCTTCTATTTGTATTATCTAGTGTCCAATAAGATTACTAGGATTTCTTACATTAAAAAAATTGAAGCATTTTAGACATTGGCGAGCCTAATAGATGAAGTCTGAGCACTTTTATTCCTTTACAACTAATTCTGTACATTAATTCTGAATTCATTAAACATTCTAAATACTTGAATTGCATAAAGAAAATAACAAGATGCATATTTGTTATTATGTTGATGGTCAACTCAGAAGCTTTTTATTAAAGTGAGCAAAGCATACTTAGGCAAGACTTAATTGTCCTGAAAGTCTTCTATGAGTTACCATCTTAAAAGTGTCCCTGGTGTTCTTTCCATGGACAGAACTTCTCACTTACCTTGATAATGTTTGTATCATAACACTGTGCCATGGAGATACACAAGTTTCTAAGGATCCATGAGATTTAATTAAAATATTTGTTGCATTTCCCAAGTAATGGTTAAGCTGAACCCTATTTCTGCATGACTGTTTTTCTGTTCCTGCTGGAATATTCTAATGGATGCTGATTTATGATGCAAAATTTCATTATAAAAAACCTGAGTCTAGGGTTGTTGTGGGTTTTTGATGGTGGTTGGTTGGTTGGGGTTTTTTTGTGGGTTTTTGTTTTTATTTTATTTTTTTTTTCTACAAAGGCTTTATCCTTTTATTTTTTGACAAAACAATACATATGGTTTATAAAAATACTGCAGAACTCCTTGCTGGCTGAAATGTTGTTTTTTTGTTTTTCTTTTTTGCTGATGGGCTGGCAAAAAGTTCACAAAGTGACATTTTCCTGTAGCTAAACTACAACTTTTTGGGAGAAAAGTTATGTGGAAGAAACTGATGTTGAGGTCTCCAGCTTCTTCATAGGGAAGAAGTGGTTTGAAAGCTGGCATTAAAGGGAAGCATGATTGGGTTTTGGACCTGATGGAAGTAAAGCAAGTCTGTAAAATGGCAAAGACTTGAAGGAGATGGAAAAATCTGCTGGTGTCCTAATAGTTCAACTTATCAAAAATGTATTTACTTTTGAATATGAAGTTTAGTGTTGATGGACTCAACAGCTCTCATTAAATCTCATAAGGGGTTAGAACTGTTTTTTATCAAAGAGGCATAATTGCTTATTTTTGCTAGGTAACATAAAGTTGTGTGTGCAATACTGAGAATCAAGTAAAATTAAACCACATTCTGCTGTTCTTCTTTAGAAACATTCCTGCGTAAATACTGCAGTAATACTGTCATGCAGAGTGTATCCTTTCTTGTTGTATCCTTTTTGTGCAATGTTTCCTGTAGCACTCAACTGCATCTTAGGTTTTCATACAGAGTGTGGGGAGGAGTTAACGTGTTTTAAGCTTGAGCTTATCTAATAATTTTAAAAAGCAAAATTTTTCAGGGGGGAGAAAAGAAACCAATGAGTTGTGTGTTGTGTGAATAGACACAATGAAGGTTTTTAGTCTTAAAAGGTGGCCTTCTCCTTCTTCCTCAGACATCCTACTAATTTGTGGTCCTAATTCCTTAGTGGAATAGTTCTAGCTCATACCACCTGATATGTGTGAGGCTGTGCTGAGTTCACACTGACCAAGTTACCTTGTTTTTCTTTACATACATATTAATATAATAATGATATGTTGGCTAAAATACGTTGCAGAGCAGTCTTAATATTAAGGGGTTGACCAGTTCTAGATCATTTGACGATTACTGTTGTTCTGGTACATGAGAAACAATCTGGAGTTGATTTAGTTTATACATTCCTAACTTTGTCTTTTGAGTAAAGAAGAAAATTAACTATATCTTGCAATTAAATATTTGGAGCTGGACTAATAATCAACTATTAATCACTGCTACCTTTTTGTTTAATTGTTTGGGTTTTGTTAGATTGCTCTCTGCACTGAGGTAGTGTTGTTGCTAGTGACTTACATGTTTCCTGTGGGTTTCATACTACATTACTGTTTAACTTTCTATAATATAAAATTAATACAGCCTGCATTTATTAAGATGTATTTTTTACAGACATTAAGCACTTTTTAAAACACTAAGCATCTTTCAATTTAGTTGTCAAAAGCCAGTATAACGCTGCTGTTTTCTGGTAGTTCTTACTTTTAACATGCCTTTGTGATGTTCCAGGTCCCTTTTGTGTTCCATCTCTTTCAAGTATTATCAAGCTGGGGAAGAAGCAGTGTAATCATCAGGACTCTTGAACTGTGCGTAGTAGCGTTTCTAAAGTATTTAAGGCAGAGAATAAATTTTACCATCTTAAAGATTCCACAATATCTTTAAATATCACAAGAGTTACATAATAAATGTATGTTGCATTGCTTGTGAAATCTAATAAATTATTTCCCTTCTCTTCATTTTGCTGCCTTCTTTTCGTTTTTTGTTCTTGGGGTTTTGTGTGGGACAGATCTTGTCTTAGAGACCAAGCAGAAGGACTGGTGCATTGGCCTGAACTTGTAGTGTGAAGCTGGGCACTGTTCTTCCTCAGTAATTAACTTGCATTGTTCATCTGCAGCTTGAAAACTGTCACTGGTGAGACTGAAGTCATTAAAACTAGAGTAGCAGTTAAAACTGGTATAGATGTGCTCCTTGCCCTGTTGAGGGTGATAACAACAGTGGTCACATGTTAGGATTTGCTACGTATTGGTCTGGTTGGTGGTAGTGTCTAAAACTATGAGGGAAATATTGCAATGACATTTAATTGACAAGAGATCCTAGTTCAGTGGACTTAAAGAAAATGTTACTCCATAAATGACTGAATGATAGTTGATGATGTGGGAGCTGGCTGGTGTAGAAGATTTGTCATTATTCCAGCTGCAACCAGTCTAAATCACTAGTATTGGTGACCAAAGTAAGTCTATCTTTGTAATTTTTTTCCAATATGAACTGGCTTAGCAGATTGCTTTAAAATGCTTTTACTGGAATTATTCTTAGCTTATTTGCTACATTCCCGTCGGGACAATGTAATTGTTCGTTTAATCCTAGAGGGCTTTTTCAACTTAAATGCTTCCCTGGTTCTACAGCAGTATGTCCTAACACCCATGATGAGCTACACGTACAGAACCAAAGGCCCACAAGTGCATTTTCAACCCGCCGAAGTGGTGTAACAGCCAGGTGGTGCTGTGCTCAAGGACAAAAATACTTTACAAAAAACGTGCGGGCAGTGCCTGTTGAGAGAGCTGTGCCGTGTGCGCGCTGTCCCTGTGGCGGGTCGGGCCAGGCGGGCAGTGCCGCGGCGGAAGGGGCGGCCCCAGCACGTACGTACCGCGCTCCGCGGGGCCTGAGCCGCGCCGGGAGCGCTGCCGGGGGGCGGCCGGAGCCGGGGTGCTTCGCCTGCGCAAAACACGGGGCTGCTGGGGCGGGGGTCTCTGGGGAGCCACTAGAAGGGGCAGGGTTACGGTTGTGCCTCCCTGTGACGGCCTTTAGCAGCGGCAGCTTCAGCAGCTCAGTGTCGGACGTGCCGCAGATCTACAGACGGCTGCACGGTGTTGGGGATGGCGGCTGGGAGTCACAGCCCGGGCTGTACCCAGCAGAGGACAGGGTGACCCGGGTTCCTGTGTTGGCCCAGATAGCAGTGTAGGCCTGAACTCCGCTCCCAAGTTCTCTGCATTGCAGTCAATGTTGCTCTCTTCCACATGGCCTCTTACCATTTTTCCAAGTTTCAAAAACATTCTGAGGCTAGAGCCTTCAGAGTGCCGTGAGGATTTCACCATGCCCATTCTCCTGTTATTGCTTGTATTGAAGGCAGAGCAGCCATAAGCCTGTTTAAGAGAAATGAAAATTACATCGAGTTCAAGCACTAGGCTTTGGAGCTGGTTAGGTTAAGGTACATTATTCTTACTTCTTTGTGTAATTTGCTGCTTTGTGTGTTTACTGCTGTAAGTAAAACTTGCCAATCTGATAAAATGGCTTCCCTCATCAGAGAAGATCGAATTTTCTTAGCTTGTTTTCTCTTAATGTATGTTCCTATCAGGGCCAAAAAGCATTCCTTCATGAAAATGGAAGCATTCAGAACTACTGCTTGTGGCTGAAACTTAATCTGTATACTTTACTGAAGATCTACAATTAATAATTGTATTAAAGTTATTTTGTTTAAAATAACTTTAAAAAAAGTTATAAGTTAATAAGAAAAACAAGCTAAATATACCAAATGCTTTATTCTAAATAACTCTGCCTGCTTTTGAAGAACAGTGGCAGCTGATAGCAATAGGCTGTGGAAGGCAGGTTCTACACTTTTAAACTGGTATATTTTGTGCCTAAATTTGCTCCGAATAGTGCTCCACTACCTGAGAGATATGGATCATCCTTTCCTTGGAGCAGAAATGAGAACGGTTTTGTAGAAATCACATAAAATTTTATATAAACTTATATCTGGGTAACAGTACCACAGCAGATTGGAGTTTTCAGCAGTGCATTCCCAAGTGTGTATTAAATCAGGAAAAGCACTGGTTTCCTTCATTTAGCAAACCTGAGGGCCCTTGCGTTCATGTTTAAAGCTTCACTGAGGTGTTTGGTTTTCCCTGTGACAGGAATCCGAGAGATCTTCCAGGTTTTGGGCTGTTGTTTGAATGAGAGACGTCATGCATGTCATGAATGACAGGCTTGCATGTGTTAAACCTCCAAAATATCTGGGGTTTCATAACAAATCATGATAAGAAATATGCTGCCTCTGCAAGGCCTTGTCCAAATAAGTTCAAGTTGTAGCAACAGCATTTTGAAAAAAAAAAAAAAAAAAAAAGCCTCTCAAGGATAGATAGAAATGTAAGATAGTGTATATTAAATTGAGAAACAAAATGTCCATTTCAGTCTATGTAAGTATTTCTTTGCCCTTTGGGGTAGTTTTTGGCTTTATACTAATTACACGACTTTTGCATTCTGGAGGCAGCCTGCATTAGGCAACATCTGAATTTTAACTGCATGAAAACAATTCCCTTACTGTTGGTATGGGAATTTGATACAGTTTAGATAAAATCCAGTTCTCATACAAAATGACAAGTAAATAAATATGATGCCAGAGATGGGTGTTTACCTTTAAAGGTGTATTTTCTAATGTGTACTTTACCCTCTTGCAGGAACGTTGACAGTAAGAAGAGCACAGCTGATCACAGAGCACTGGATGGGGGTCTATTTTCTGCTGTTAATTGCAGGGCTTTGCTGGGGGCAGTACAACCCCAACACTCTGCCTAAGAGAACCTCTATTGTGCATCTCTTTGAATGGCGCTGGCAGGATATTGCTCTGGAGTGTGAACGCTACTTAGCTCCTAATGGATTTGGAGGAGTTCAGGTATGTCTGTTCCTATCAGGAAGTAGTAAAATTGCTACATAGATGATAATTTGTTTTTCACAGAAAATGTTTAAATCGTCGAAGGACAGGTACTGAACAAGAAAAATAGAAATTGGTAATGGAAGTAGTAAATGCTGACAAATATATTCTTCAGCTATCATCAAGTAAGCATGAATTTATTTCATTGCTCCAAAGTGCATATTTTGCAGTCTGTGCTATTACACTAAGATGAATTGGAATTGTACATCACTTGCTAAACCTTTTTTACTGCTGTGAAGAGTAACCTGTATTTATCTGCTTGATGTTGTTTAAATCAAGCGAAGCTCTTAAGAGCTAGATAAGTGTAAAGTGGAACTATGACTGAACAAAGGGCTTCCAAAGAGACCAAAAAAGTGCTGAAGGTTTTAAATAATTAAGTACAAAAGGCTGCTAGTTGTGTTCACCCAAATTGGCAAGTTTCTCTCTGTAAAGCACAGTGTCACAGTAAGCCACTAGGAGACTCTTCTTTCAGGAATCTGGTGCGAGCAGGCGGAAGTGAACTAAGCACAGGTTCTGATGGAGATGTCCCTGTGGGAATCAGTTCTGTCTGAACAACAGAGACCTGTTCCTGTGGAACCAGTACTGGCACTTGGGTGGGGTAGCATGGCAGGAGAACAGCCACTTATTAAAGTATTTCAGTCTGCCTGTCATATTGCTCAGGAAAAATGGGTGTGAAGTCTGCCTGTTTCTTGTAGCCCAAGATTGCAAGCTGGCCTGAGTGAGAACTTTCCCATAATTTTCAAATAATCATCTTTTCTTTGCAACCTTCTTTTCAGTCACACAGATCAGATGGATTTTAAACTGATTTATCAGACTGTGACCTGTGCTTCTGGCATTAGTCCATTAATCCATTAATGGACTGTCCATTAATGGACTAATCCAGTCCTTAATCCATTCTGTGGCAAGGTCTTAGGAAGTTTCTTTCAGATGACTTGCTGAGCAGGGCAGGAAGGTGTGGCAGCTAAGAGGCTGTAGGGATCTTTCTGAGAAATGGTTGGATCGGGTTCTTATGCCCAGAGGCTTGGAGGTAGCAGCAAAAGCTTGTTGCCCGAAATGTGTCCTGAAAAGTCTGTAAAAGGAAAAGGTATAACTCACCTGGAAACTTACAAGAATTAGGTCAAGAATGCATTCATCCAAAACATTACAAAAATGGGACGTTGGATCAATTTGAAGGGCAGGATGTTACATTCGTTGTTATGCAGTCACTTCCTTCCTCTGCTGACTTGTTCCTCAATTTCAGATGCTTGAAGCTTGCAGTCACAAAGATAATTAGGACACTCTGTTCATGGACCTAATTTTTATACTATGCTTCTACCTATTGAAGGCCAGGCCTAAGTCTTTTATTTCCAGCCTACTACAGTGTAAGCAGAGGACACTGAGGATCTAAATGGGTTATGTTCTTTCTCTAAAAATACTGGGCAAAAAAATTAACCGTTATCAGTATTAACAGTATCCTGTTACCAAGTGCCATTGTTTAATTCACAGATTTCACCTCCAAATGAAAATGTTATCATTACTGACCCCCAGCAACCATGGTGGGAAAGATACCAGCCTGTCAGCTACAAGCTGTGCACAAGATCTGGGAATGAAACTGAATTTAGAGACATGGTGACCAGGTGCAACAAAGTTGGAGTAAGTATTTTTAAAACCTTCTGGTCTTTGCAATGCAAGGATATAGCCAAGCAGTGATTCTACCGTTTTAAAAAATGGATGCAGTATTACCTGCCTGTCTGTTGAGCTGCATGTTTTATCACCCTTGCTGTATGCTAATAAAAAAACTGAAGAAAGTGTTGGGTGAAACAAGCAAGTAGAAATAGGGGATAGGGCAGGAGGTATGGGAGAAAGAACATTAATTAGTGGTGCTGTGGGAAGTAGCTTTTTCAAATTGTTATGTGGATACTGTTCTCTAGGTGCACATTTATGTGGATGCAGTAATCAACCATATGTGTGGAGCTAATGCTGGGGCTGGTGACCATGCTACTTGTGGAAGCTATTTCAATGCAAAGACTGAAGATTTCCCAGCTGTGCCCTATTCTGACTGGGACTTTAATGATCATAAATGTAAATCTAGAAGTGGAAACATTGAGAATTATCATGATGTATCTCAGGTAAACCTACAACTACAGTTTTCATGTACATCTGTTCCTGTGCTGTGATTTCTTTGCTCTCATTTACAGTGAGACATTTTTTTAAAGGAATAAGAAAAGCCTCATGAAAAGTCATCCAAATTAATAACAGAGGTTAGTGTTACTATCAGGAACACCACTTCTTAAAGGGATAGCTGTACTTGAGACAATGGCTCAATTTCAGATTCAGACAAATATGCTTAGGTAATTAATAAAGACAATTTAAAGCCCATAAAAGCTATTTATTATGTTAAAAAAGGTAGAAGTTATTATTTGCCTTTTATTGTAATTTGAACGTTTTCCTTTGTCTCAATTTCAGAAAAGAGGGGTAAATGCAATTTCTTATTGCAGCTTCTGTGTAGATGACTTTCCAAAGGAAAGATACGCGTGGCGAACAAAGGCTACTGAAGGTTTTGTTTGACATCATAATACAGGCGAAGAACATTGAAAACATGAAGTTTATTAGGTGAAACGTGTTTGATTTCAGAATTTCTGCCCAGGTCCGGGACTGCCGCCTGGTGAGCCTGCTGGACCTGGCCCTGGAGAAGGAGCACGTGCGCTCCAGGATTGCCGAGTACCTGAACCGTCTCATTGACATCGGCGTGGCAGGCTTCCGCATCGACGCCGCCAAGCACATGTGGCCTGCTGATGTCAAGGCGATTATAGACAAGCTGAAAGATCTAAATACTCAGTGGTTTCCTGCAGGAACTAAACCTTTCATTTACCAGGAGGTGATCTTTATTTTTTTTTTAATTTTACTTCACAAACGTATTCCTTGCAGGCCCAGTACAGACTCGGTCAGACATGGCAGTGCTTTGCATGGACTGAGCCCAAGCAGATCTACAGAAATCATCCTCAATACCATCCTCAACCATAATCTACAAATCTCTAATCTGCCCATAAATGGTAATTTATGTGCAAAATGCCCCACTTGTTTTGGGCCGTCTGGAATTAGGTAACCTGGAAATTTTATTGAGATGAAATTTACTGCATTGAAGTTAGTGTAAGAATTTTGTTGGTTTAAAAAAGAGATTACATTTCCTGAATTTTAAATTTCAGATAATAAATTGCAACAGAAGACATAAATGTTGATTATGTTCTGAAAATTTATTTTCCAATAGCATAACAACTATTACTTGACATTCCAAATTTGTGTTTTACGTTTGAGTAACAAATTGGAACAAGCAGGTGATTGTTGGTTTCACTCAGCAGAAGCTAAACTTGCTGCACACATTTTATTCAATTAGTATCTTGGCTGCAAAGTCTAGACAAATAAAAACATTCTTTAGTTCCCTAGTGAAAGGATGCAGCCCAACTGCTGGAAGCAGAGGCATTATATACATTAAGTACAGCCCAAGCCTTAATCATGAGTATGTGATCAGTTGGGGTAGGGAGATAGAGGATAGAGATGGAAAAGAAGTTTACATCTGGCTGAACTGAAAGTAGAAAGTAGCCTTACATACAATTTTGCAAGAAAGCCAGATGAAATAATTAGCTCAAGTAGTGTCTCCTTACTTGAAGCAATGTCTAAAGAAATGTCTTTTATTTATTAGGGTTTTGAGTGGAAAGAAATGCTCTTTCTTTCCTGTACCAGGTAATTGACTTGGGTGGAGAGCCCATCAAAGGCAGCGACTACTTTGGCAATGGCCGAGTGACAGAGTTCAAGTACAGTGCCAAACTGGGGACAGTGATCCGCAAGTGGGATGGAGAAAAGATGGCCTACCTAAAGTAAGGATGAAGGTGCTGCAACTTCTCCAGGATTCACTGGATAAACCACTTGACAGGGTGACTTCAAGCCTGTGTTTTTGTTTAGGAACTGGGGAGAAGGCTGGGGCTTTGTGCCTTCTGACAGAGCCCTGGTCTTTGTGGATAATCACGACAACCAGAGAGGACACGGGGCCGGTGGAGCTTCTGTTCTGACCTTCTGGGATTCCAGGTAAGGGGTTGCTCTCTTCTGGGCGATGCTTCTTGCTTTTGCTTGTTTGCCTGTGTGTTCTCTGGCAGGTTCATCCTTCCATGTCTCATTCCTTGTTTGTCCCACAGGCTCTATAAAATGGCGTCAGGTTTCATGCTTGCCCATCCGTATGGGTTCACACGTGTGATGTCAAGTTTTCGCTGGCCAAGATATTTTGAAAATGGAAAGGTGAGCTGTTAATGCTAAAGATCCATCCATGGGGATTATGGGTGAGAGCAGGGCCAGAGAAATAGTCCAGTGCATTTCAGTTTGTCGGGTGATTTCCCTGTCCCATGCTGGATGTAGCCGGTGAAACTTCGATGCTCCCTGCAGCTTTGCTCTCCAGAGGGGCTGTGTGCATTTTCAGTCAGAAGATACAAACCTGTCTTTTTCCACTGACAGGACATCAATGACTGGGTTGGACCCCCAAGTAATACAGATGGCTCCATAAAGCCTGTTACAATCAACGAGGACACGACCTGTGGCAACGACTGGGTTTGTGAACATCGCTGGCGTCAAATCAAGTAGGGCACTGGGGAGAAACAAGAAGCAAAAGCAGTTGCTTTTGCTTCCTGCTCCATGTGGCTTTAGAGCTGTTGCAGGTGCAGTGAGAGCCATTGCTTGTGTTTTCAGGAACATGGTTATCTTCCGTAATGTAGTGGATGGTGAGCCTTTCTCCAACTGGTGGGACAATGGCAGCAATCAGGTGGCTTTTGGTCGTGGTAATAAAGGCTTCATCATCTTCAATAATGATGATTGGTGAGTAAGAGGGAAATAAGTTTTAATTTATTATGTTTATAAATAAACTATTTTGTATTAAATATGTGTTTAAAAAATCTGGTTAGTGATGAAACCTTTTAAGGTGTTAACAGCTTGAATAGATCTTTCTAATGGATGCCTCAGTTGTTGTCAATTTAAACTTGGCATTTTCCACTCTACCATAGACACTTTTCACTCTTGGCAGTTTAGGCCTTGTACTGTGGTCTTTCTGTTTCCCATTTCTGAAGCTGGCTGTGTCACTGGCCTGGTCAGCCAGCAAAGTCTAAATTTATAGAAGTGAGGGAACTTGTGAACTTGGGAATATGTTCCAAATGTGACAGTTTTAAAAATTATACTGGAATCTTTTACGCAAGAATGAGATGATAAGAGAACGGGAGTATTTCAGGGCTGTAATAATTAGCTGTAGGTTGTGGTGGTAAGCAATTTGAAGTATGTAGTGATTAAATAGATTAGGCACTGTCCAGAGAAGTACTAAAGGATAACTCCAGAGTTACTTAACATCTGAGGTGTTCAGTATGATTTGAAGAGCATTTTAGAATGCTCATAATGCTTACTGCACTTCATTCTTTTCCAAAGGTCCTTGAATGTATCTCTGCAGACCGGGCTGCCTGCTGGGACTTACTGCGATGTCATTTCTGGGCAAAAGGAGGGTGACTCTTGTACAGCAGTTGAAGTTCATGTTGCTGCTGATGGCATGGCTAATTTCCTGATTGGGAATGAAGACAAAGACCCATTCATTGCCATTCATGTTGATGCTAAATTGTAACCAGATGTGTTGTGCATGTGCTTTTCCTTCTCCTCTGTATCTTTGTGAACAGCAAACAGATGTGCAGAATGTCCTGGCTCTCAGCACTGCATGAACTAAGACAGCCAAGTGTGTTAGCTGTAACACTAATAAAATAGTGAGCAGCTCCTGTACAGAGATGGGAACTGGTGGTGCCAGTGCAGCTCTGGGAGTGGTGTTCTACATCTCTGTGTGTTTATAAGTGCACTTTATTCAGTGAAGGTACTAATAAAAATAGAAGGAGAAGATTGACTTAAAATCATGCTGCTCTGTTTGCATAAGTGGAAATGTCGTTCTCTTTAGGGGCAAGCAGGATTGGGAATTGACAAGATATCCAAAAACCAAGAGAAGACCCCCATTGTGCTGAAAAATGGCACAATTCAAGCTGATATCAAACTATATTATATCAGTTGAAAATGTGTTTCTTCTGTTGGTCTGTACATTCTCTCTATCTGGTGAACGAAAAATGACATTCAGATCAAGTTTATCCCTTTTTGTGACTAACCAAATATAAGGCCAGAGTCAGAAGAAGCTGGTCCATGCCAGTCAGTTATTCCAGCCTGTGGCATCATTCAAGCCTCTGTGTTACCAAGTTCACAGTCACAATCAGCTTGCGCTTATACAAATCAAAACTATACATCTTCCATTGTTACCCCAACACTGGCTTGATCTCCACTGCTGCTGCCTATAATGCACTCACCATTAGGATGGTAGGCACTCCCAGTTATAGGAAAGCAGCTAAAGCCCATTGCTACCTTCAGAAAACTTTGGTTAGTTGTTAAATTTGTATAATCCTTCATACTACGCTGTGTGTACACTCGTCATCTTGCTGGTCTGGCTAAACCAAGGAGCCTTCACATCCTTTTAACTTAACACTCTCAACGGATGCACTCAAGTGTCACAGTTGTTTATCTGAAATAAAGGCCACCTATGCGCCCTTCGTGCTGACTTTTAAGTCAGCATTTTTTTTGCAACCTGCTTGAACAGTCACAGCCTGCAGAGCCTGTCCTGAGAGGGCTCCCAGTCCCTTTTGCCAGTGCCTTTGCCATCCATTGCATCAGGTTATTGAGGACGGGTCCATCCTGTTCTTGGCTGACAGCAGTGTATTTTTCACTGGAAAATACATGCCATTGGAAACTGAAAGTTATGCAGTGACATTCCATCACCTCAGTGGGACTCCACAGGGAATGGTGATATAAAAATTAACCTCAGGCACATTTGGTTGCTTTTAGTAATACTGAAGAATGAGGGAGTCTGTTTTCACTGAATTGGTAATCACAAGGTGCAATCACTTACTGGTTCCTTGCTGTTAGTAGCAAGGTCATTTGCAGTAACTTATTATTTCATTGCCGTAGTGGAAAAAGAGGCTTTTAATAAGGTCATGATATGAAAATGAACAGGTGGAAAGGTGAGACCTGCTGGTGTCTTTTGTCCTTGAAGACTAAGTCTGGGCAAGAGAAGAATGCATGTGACACACTGGCATGGCTAATTTCAGAAAGAGCACACCTGAGGCAGTTCAGGTAAGAAGTGCACTGATGTTTCTTTTCTCCTGGAGTAAGTGTGACATTTTTTGGAACTTATTTTCCTCACAGGTATTCATCAGATGCTAGTGATTTTCAAGTCTTTGTATTCTCTTGCAGTATTGTTTTATTGTTAGTATGACACAAGTTTATTCATGGAGGATTGTTACTGAGACATTGATTTGGACATCAGTTCCAAATGAAGACCTGAAATCCTTTCATGAAGAAAAGTCAAAAGGTCTTTTCTTTGAAGGAGGAAATTGTAGGAAATGGAAGAGAAGACTTGGCTCACAGCTCTAGCTTTCAAATTCAGCTATATGTCAAGCAGCTAAAACTCTTCTGCACTAGCATTTACATCTGATTTTAGGGTTTGTTCCTTGACTCAGATGAATCATTGATCGCTTAAAATGAAATGAAACTTATACAAAGTTGCTGCTGGTGAGGCAAATACAGCTGATCACTTTCCATCAGCTACTCTATATGAAGAAAAATGTGAAGAAAACTGCTAACATTTCTTAGCAGGGACTGGGCAGTGACACCAGAGAAATGTTAGGGATGAGAAAGTGTCAGTTCCTAGTGGGATTCACCTGATGAAGACCCACAACCTCTCGTGTGATAAATCTGTTACTGATCAAATATTGCTGTTGTATTGGTTTTGAACTGCCTGGTTTTTGGTAGCTGGGGCACCACAGAGGTGGCTTCTGTGGGAAGCTGCTGGAAGCTTCCACCATGTCCAGCAGAGCCAATGGCTGGTGGCTGTAAGGATGGACATGCTGCTGGCCAAAACTGGGACAGTTGGAGAGGTTAGTAATGCCTCTGTGCTGACATATTTAAGAAGAAAATCAAAGCCATATGTTTTTTCTTCTAGTCAGAGAAGAGGAGGAGGTGAGAATGTGAGGGAAACAACATGGAGACACCAAGGTCAGTGGAGAAGGAGGGCAGGAGGTGCTGCAGGCACGGGAGCCAACATTCCTCTGCAGGCAGTGGTGAAGCAGCTGTGCCCCTGCAGCTCCTGGGGATCCACAGGGAATGCAGAGATCCACACACAGCCTGTGGGGATCCACGGGGGATGCAGAAATCCACACACAGCCTGTGGGGATGCAGAAATCCACAAACAGCCTGTGGGGATCCACGGGGGATGAAGAAATCCACACACAGCCTGTGGGGATCCACGGGGGATGCAGAGATCCACACACAGCCTGTGGGGATCCACGGGGGATGCAGAAATCCACAAACAGCCTGTAGGGATCCACGGGGGATGCAGAGATCCACACACAGCCTGTGGGGATCCACGGGGGATGCAGAGATCCACACACAGCCTGTGAGGATCCACGGGGGATGCAGAGTTCCCCCTGCAGCCCGTGGGTGAGGTGCCCATGCTGGAGTGGGTGGATACCTGGAGGAGGCTGTGATCCTGTGGGAGACCTGCTGGAGGGAAGGGGCCCTGCTTCCAGGCTGGAGCAGCCTGTCCTTGGAGGACTGTGTGCCATGGAACGAGAGACCTGTGCCACAGCAGTTTTGGCAGTGCTGTGTGCCTGTGAGAGGGACTCACGCTGTGACAGGTGTAGTTTGGCTGCTGCTTGTGAGAGTGGACCCACACTGGAGAAGTTCATGGAGAGCTGTCTCCCGTGGGAGGGACCCCACGGCTTCACAGGGGAAGGACTCCTCTCCCTGGGCAGTGGAAGAAAATCTTGGTGATGAACTGACCCAAACCCCCATGCCTTGTCTCCCTGCACTGTCTGTGGGAAGGAGGGAGGGACTGGGGGGAAAAAGGTCTTTTAAGGGCTTATTTTACTTCTCATTATCCTCCTCTGATTCTGTTAGTAATAAACTCTCTTTGTAACCTTAAGTTGAACCCGTTTTGCCCTTAAAGTGTTTTCTGCCAGTCTTTATCTCACTCATGAGCCTTTTGTTATTTTTTTCCCCTCTCCACTGCCCAGCTGTAGCTGGGGAGGGTGAGGGAGCAGCTCTTCTGGGTGCCTGGCATTGGGCCAGTGTCAAACCACAGCAGTTGTTCATACCCTGATCTGAACTCAGTCTAATCCTGAGAACAAGACAGCTCTGAATGCTGGCAAACTCATTCATTCTCCTGGTGCTGTTAGATTTCCAGTCACTTTTCAATCACCTCCCACTCCTTTTACCTTCCAGAGATCCCTTTGAGGGTCTGTGTGTTACATTTTGGAATACTTTTGATGAAGTATCTTTGTTTGCGTGATTGGAAAGAGTGCAGTTCTGGATTTGGGTGCACTGTTCACGGACCACTTGGTTTATGATGGTGTGTAATCATTGTGAAAAGGTATTTTATCTTCAGGTGTTGGGTAATCCAAGAGAAAAAACAAACCAAAGGAGTGATATTGAGCTAGCTATCTAAATAATAACTGATAGCATTGATCCATGTGAATTTCGACACCTGCTGCAGGAACTTTGTCATCTTGCAGGCACATAAATAGTGCTAGTGAAGAGACCACAGCCTTACACTGAAGGCACCATGCAAGTCCTCCTCCTCCTCCTTGCAGCTGCAGGGCTTTGCTGGGGGCAGTACAACCCCAACACTCTGCCTAAGAGAACCTCTATTGTGCATCTCTTTGAATGGCGCTGGCAGGATATTGCTCTGGAGTGTGAACGCTACTTAGCTCCTAATGGATTTGGAGGAGTTCAGGTGAGTTGTTTCCTGTGAGTTTAGGAAGATGGCATTGTAATATTTTATTAATAAATCAAAATGCCTGAGTTGGACACAGTCATCTCCAAGTAACTTTGCTGCAGAGGAGGGAGGGTTGGAAATAGTAACTGCTTTTAGAAGCAACCCTAACCCTGAAGGACCAATGAATGATGGTGTATCTCTAACAGAATCATTACAAAGGGGCATGCTTTCCTCTGAAGGGCTTCTCCTGAGAGCTAAGTAGAAGGTAAAGCTCTTTACCTTGTTCTAAAGGAAGTATGAAAGCAATGAGGTTTGGCATACCTAAGGCTGTCACTATTACAAGTAAAAATAATTCCTGTGGCTTCAGCTTTTCCATGCACATGTCCTTGAGAGCAAGTCTATGCTGGACCTGGGCAACCCACAGGAACAAACCAAAATGTCTTTATTGCCAGTGCACAAGACAGACATCTCACAGACCTGAACTTCTGCTGTGGGAGAGAGACTGGGTTGCATACCAGCTTTCCTCTGAGGGCAGACATCCCGAGTGCAGATTTTGCCCTTAAAATGTTGAAATAAAACCATTTGATTTCTTATCAAAGTACATAATTTCATCTGCAGGTTTCACCTCCAAATGAAAACATTGTCATTACTAACCCGAACAGACCCTGGTGGGAAAGATACCAGCCCATTAGCTACAAGCTCTGCACTCGATCCGGAAATGAAGAGGAATTCAGAGACATGGTGACCAGATGCAACAATGTTGGAGTAAGTGCCTTGATAATCTGTGTCTGACACAGCAAGAAGTGCTGTATCAGCTGAGGGAAGGTGCTGCTGTCCTCAAAGGAGGTGTAAACTGACAAGAAAGGAATTTAATCAACTTAAAATCAACTGAATAGTGATGTCGTAAAGCCCCGACTGTGACTTCACTTTTGCTACAAAACATACTGAAATGCACATTTTGCTTTTCCAGGTTCGTATCTATGTGGATGCTGTTGTTAACCATATGTGTGGGGCTGCAGGTGGCTCAGGCACACATTCTACCTGTGGAAGCCATTTTAATGCCGGAAACAGAGATTTTCCAGCTGTACCGTACTCTGGCTGGGATTTCAATGATGGCAAATGTCACTCTGGAAGTGGAGAAATTGAAAATTATGGTGATATATATCAGGTAACTTCCCCTGGCAAAATTTTCAAATCTTTTTCTTTTCTAAAAATTTTTTGACAAGTTCTGTTAACTCTACAGTAAAATCAAATGGTGTAGTGCCTCACAAAACCTGTGCTTAGTCGCTTGACAAGTGAATGAAGTAGCGACCATAGGTATGTGTGGCACAAAATATTCTAAGTACTGAGGAATCAAGAACCTATGTGCAGAAGTTTGCTCCTGAACTGAGCCCAGTGTACTCAGCTCAGCCTGTGAGCTCATTTTTATAGCTTATAAACTCATCTGATCATGATAAGGAGCTCTCTTGTAAAACTGACAGCAGTGCAAGGTGGTGCCCTAGTTACACAATTTACTGGTTTTTATCCTTGAATATGTAGCAGTTCTTTCTTAAGCCCTCCCTTCAGCTGCTCTGCAACAGTACATCATAATGTTTCTGCACTTGCCCTGCTTCTTGTTAGGCTTGTCTTTCATTGTTTCAGGTGGCTCCCTGAGGTAATATAGGTAATATAGGTAATCCCTATAACACACATCTCAAATCCTGGATTACAACAAGTTAAAGCTATTTCCATTACAATGTCCACTCCCAGTGTTGCAATGAACTCCTCCCCTTACCCCTGCTCTGGATTTACCCAGAGACTGCAGTCCCTCAGGGTTGTGCCTGCCCCAAGTGCAGGCATTTCTGTGAGCCACAGGCTCTTCAGGGAGATGCCTGCTCCTGCATAGGTTTATCCACAGCCACAGTGGCTCTGAGGGGCAGCTGTTCCAGCACAGCCCTGTCCATGGGCCTCAGTGCCCTCAGAAACAGACCTGCTCCAGCACGGCCTCACCCACAGCCACTGTCCCCTCAGAAAGCCAACCTGCCCAACACGGCCCTGCCCCTGGCTGCAGCCCCTGCAGGCTGTTCCTGCTCTGCTCTGGGTTTATCCACAGCCACACGATTTCAGGTGCTCCAGCACGGCCTCATGAGCAGCCACTGGTGCTTCGAGGTGTCCCTGCTGCAGCACAGACCTGTCCTTGGGCCCGATGCCTTCAGGGGTGCCCCTGCTGTGGCACTGGCACAGCCATGGCCACAGGCACTGCCAGAGGTACCTGCTCTGGTGTGGATTTTCCATGGCCAGAAACACTTCCAGGTGTACCTGTTCCCCCGTGGAGTCCCCCACAGGTCACAGCCCCTGTCCAGCCCAGCAGCACAGGAGCAGCAGCGCTGCCCGGCCGGGTGCCAGCCCAGCCACCGCCAGTGCCGGGATCAGAACGTCCCAGAGCCAGGGGATCAGCAGCACCGGCTGCAGCTGCAGCCAAAGCACAGAGCAGACACTCTGAGCCCTGGATTCTAATGCACAGTGAGGCCAGAGAGCCCCATGGCAAGCAAGGAAGCCTGTCAATTATTAGCCAAACAGCAATAACAGCTATAAATTCCATCTAGCACGTTAATCATAGCCATTGTTAATATGAACCCTTCGAGTCCCATGTTGGGCGTCAAAGAGGACTTGTGATTTAACCCAGCCAGCAGCTAAATACCATTCAGTCTCCTGCTTTCAGTGGGATGGGGCAGAGAATTGGAAAACTGAGAAAACTCATGTATTGAAATAAAGACAGTTTAATAGGCAGAGAGAAAGCTGTGCACACAAGCAAAGTAAAACAAGAATTTATTCACCATTTCCCATTGGAAGGCAGGTGTTCAGCTATTTCCAGGACAGTAGGGGCTTTATAATATGCAACAGTGAGTTGCAAAGACAAAAGCCTTTACTCTGGATATCACTCCCTTCCTTCTTCCCAATCCAATATAACCTCATTAACCACCAACCCGCCTCCACTCCTCCTTTGATACACAGATAACTAATTTTTTGTTTTCTGTTGCCCAGGTCCGGGACTGCCGCTTGGTCAGCCTTCTGGATCTGGCCCTGGAGAAGGACTACGTGCGCTCAAAGATTGCAGAGTACTTGAACCATCTCATTGACATTGGTGTAGCAGGATTCCGACTTGATGCTGCCAAGCACATGTGGCCTGGGGACATAAGAGCATTTCTGGACAAGCTGAATGATCTGAATCCTCAGTGGTTTCCTGCAGGAACTAAACCTTTCATTTACCAGGAGGTAATCTCCGTGTTTTCTCCTTTGTGTTTGCCTTTGCCTTTTGTATCTCTTTTGCCTCCTCCTTCTAAGGAACAATACATCTTCATCCAATTTATCCTAGAAGGAGCTCACAATTTACTTAGAGCAACCTTGCAGACCTAGGTAGTTTTGATTTTTAAAAATGCCTCCACAACAGATCGTCAATCAACCTGTTGATTTTACCTTTCCTTTCCTTTCTTCAGTCGTGTATTTACATGTGTCCCTCATGTCTTATACTGACTTTGTATTGATCTACATAGCAAAAATACATACTTTCTTCTCAATGTAAAGCAAGAACTCATGTTGAGTTCTGTACATTACATTGTTGTTTTTTGTGAGACAAGAAGGGATGCAGTTTTTTTTTCCTGTACCAGGTAATTGACTTGGGTGGAGAGCCCATCAAAGGCAGCGACTACTTTGGCAATGGCCGAGTGACAGAGTTCAAGTACAGTGCCAAACTGGGGACAGTGATCCGCAAGTGGGGTGGAGAAAAGATGGCCTACCTAAAGTAAGGATGAAGGTGCTGCAACTTCTCCAGGATTCACTGGATACACCAGTTGACAGGGTGGCTTTAAGTCTGTGTTTTTGTTTAGGAGCTGGGGAGAAGGCTGGGGCTTTGTGCCTTCTGACAGAGCCCTGGTCTTTGTGGATAATCACGACAACCAGAGAGGACACGGGGCCGGTGGAGCTTCTGTTCTGACCTTCTGGGATTCCAGGTAAGGGGTTGCTCTCTTCTGGGTGATGCTTCTTGCTTTTGCTTGTTTGCCTGTGTGTTCTCTGGCAGGTTCATCCTTCCATGTCTCATTCCTTGTTTGTCCCACAGGCTCTATAAAATGGCGTCAGGTTTCATGCTTGCCCATCCGTATGGGTTCACACGTGTGATGTCAAGTTTTCGCTGGCCAAGATATTTTGAAAATGGAAAGGTGAGCTGTTAATGCTAAAGATCCATCCATGGGGATTATGGGTGAGAGCAGGGCCAGAGAAATAGTCCAGTGCATTTCAGTTTGTCGGGTGATTTCCCTGTCCCATGCTGGATGTAGCCGGTGAAACTTCGATGCTCCCTGCAGCTTTGCTCTCCAGAGGGGCTGTGTGCATTTTCAGTCAGAAGATACAAACCTGTCTTTTTCCACTGACAGGACATCAATGACTGGGTTGGACCCCCAAGTAATACAGATGGCTCCATAAAGCCTGTTACAATCAACGAGGACACGACCTGTGGCAACGACTGGGTTTGTGAACATCGCTGGCGTCAAATCAAGTAGGGCCCTGGGGAGAAACAAGAAGCAAAAGCAGTTGCTTTTGCTTCCTGCTCCATGTGGCTTTAGAGCTGTTGCAGGTGCAGTGAGAGCCATTGCTTGTGTTTTCAGGAACATGGTTATCTTCCGTAATGTAGTGGATGGTGAGCCTTTCTCCAACTGGTGGGACAATGGCAGCAATCAGGTGGCTTTTGGCCGTGGTAATAAAGGCTTCATCATCTTCAATAATGATGACTGGTAAGTCAGTGGCAGAAAGCATCCCTCATCAGCAATCCAACATGAGTTATTTGAGTGCATACTGGGTCTAGAGTGCTAAAATGAGAGTGTAGGAGGGGTAGGATCAGAAAGCTCATGCTTTACAATGCACTTCAAATAAGGGAGTAAGATCAGGTTCACAAATCTTACACAATTAGAAATACCTGTTTTAAAATTATTGTATAAATATTGTTTATTTTCTCGTAGGAATATGAATGTCTATGTGCAAACTGGACTGCCTGCTGGTACCTACTGTGATGTTATTTCTGGACAAAAAGAGGACAACAAATGTACTGGAAAGCAGGTGTTTGTTTCTGGTGATGGAATGGCTAATTTCCAGATTAATACTGATGCTGAAGATCCATTTATTGCAATTCATGTTGATGCCAAATTATAATTTGGGAGAAATGCCCTCCTCTGTTTGGTCTGTGTATTACTGTTTCCCCCATATATTTTTGAGCATGAGTGACTCTCTGTTGAATAATAAATGGCATTCAAATTGAAGAATAATGTTTTTCCCTTAATGAATTAGATGTAACTTTATCCCCTCATAACTAGTGGCAATGCACTAGTAAGTTTTAAGGCAATGCAGCACTCCAGTTCCCATGTAACAAAAATACTGGAGGAAAAAAAAAAAAGAATACAAGCCAGCACCTGGCTAAGCTAAAATGAAATATTTCTAGGGCTGATCCATACACAAACACTTGTATCCCAGAGCAGCCTCCTTGTGGGCTGTCAGTTATGAGCAGTGCCTGTAGAGAGAGTTTATCCCTTCCTTAGACAAACCGAGCCTGGGGTCTGGGTCACTGAAGGAGGCTGGGCTGTGTCAACCAGTTATTCCAGCCTGTGGCATCAGTGAAACCAGCAGTCACCTGATTCACAGTCAGCTTGTGCCTGGACAAAGCAAAACCTCAGCTCTTGCATTGTTTGCCCCGGTGGTTTGAGGCAAGCGAGCGCTCCCTGTGCGGGTGCCGAAGGCGCCTGAGAACACACCACGTATCCAAGCATTTGCTTCTACCTTGTGCCACTGGCTGAGGCACAGGAAATTCCTGCCTCTGGTGTGTTAGGCTCCCTTATTCTCTAGCATCTCCAAAAATTACGCAAACAGAGCACAGGTTTGGCAGCTTTCCCAAATCCCTTGTCAGCTGTGAGAAAATGCTGAGGTAAAAGCCAGTGTGCAGGCCTTGCTTTAACTCAAAATCTCTGCTAGGCCAAAACTGCTGACTGCATCCCATTCTGGAGGGAAAAAATGGAAGGAGGTTGCTCCAATTTGAGGTCAAATTGTACTTTTAGGGGCTGTTTCCTTTCTGTGGTATTGGGGGTGGATATTGGCTCTCAGTGTGCCCTAGGGCTCCAAGTGTCTCTCAGGGCAGTCATGGTGTGAGAAATGTCCTTGGCCCAGCACTGCACCTCCACCTGTCTCCCTCGCTGGCTGTGGCCAGCACCTCCTGGATCCAGCCACTCAGCCCCTGCATCCTCTGGAGAGGTGCCAAAGGTCTGGGGACTCGTGTGGCAGGGCATTCATAGCCTTTACAAACCTGTTATTTGTCCACAGGGGCAGGTCAGGGAGTCCTTGGGCCCCTCTGAAATTGATAGGATCTGTCTTAAGCCCTGCATTCAGCTGTACCCTCAGAAACTAGGATTCCCTACTCTATTATTCAGACATTGCCCATTCCCAAATGGAGTAATCAGTTCACACATCAAATTGCAAATCCACCCCCAAGCCTCACAGCTTTTGTGGCAAATGATTGAAATGACACACTGATCTGAAATGACACACACTGAGGTGTCCATAAAATCAACAGGCTGAATATGGAGAAGATTGTCTGTGCCTGTGAACATATGTGGATCCACTTTCCAAGGATTTTGGAGTGCAATGAATGTTTTGCTTAATGTAGGTTCATGTAGCTCTGCATTTCACAGTGGCATTAAATAGAACACGGAGAAAAAGAAATCATGAGACACTTTAGGTGTAAGTAAAACTTTGTGGGCCAAATGTTCACTGCTTTGAAAGGACCTAACTTGCATTCAGACTTTGGGGTTTTTTTCCTTTCATTTCAGGATTTTGGCACATTGCCTTATAGTTTGAGCACAAAGATGATGAAGAAAGCAAGAGTGGCATCCAGAGCAAGACCAGGTCCTTCAGATAACACACTAAACCCAGTTACAGTCAACATTACTGCTGATCTTTAAGTTTTAAAAAAATGTTAGTACTAGGAAAGGTTTATCTTTATTTTTATAATTTCTATTGCTACTCTTCTATGTGAAGTAATGACACTAAGGCCTTATTTTTTATACCAATAATCAATGAAAAATTGAAGTTATGTTATGAAATTTGTCAAATTTAAGGTAAGATATTTGCTGGGGCACAACAGGATGGCACAATAGATCTGCTGAATTTGTAAAATTTTAGAATTTTGTTGCACAATAGAATATTTCATTTTCTGTAAGAAATAATGCTAATTTTCATTGGCCAAACAGTGAATTTAGCTGTGTAATTAATCTCTGAATCTATAAATGCATTGGAAATTTACAGTTATGGGGTGGGGTTTTTTCCAATCTTTTCCTCTTTCTCTTTATCTACTTATTTTTCTTTTTTTTCTTTCCTTTTTTCTTTTTCATTTTTGGGATTTTTCCCACCATAGTTCTGTCTCCAAATGGGGCTTTCAGCATAACAGTGATCAGAATTAAATGGAAGTGATGCACAATAAAGCAAAGTGAATAGCTGTTTGTATGTACAACTGCTCACTGTTCATATTTAAATAAGATATATAAATATATATATAGAGAGAGAGAGAGAGGGAGAGAGAGATTCAGGCAGTAAATACTTTTGCATTCATCCAAGCAGAAAAAAGAAACTATGATTTGATAATTTATCCTTCTAGTGGGTTTAATCCACAGAGTTAATATTGTATATTTGTCAGATAAGGGGAAATAAACAGTGAGATTAAAAAAACCATGAACTCCTAGTGTACTGTCTGTGAGTGGACCAGAAAGTTCTTTACTGAATTATTCATGGCAATTTATTTTCTCAGCTAAGTGCAACAGCAATATGGAAACTTTTGTTCAGCTCTGCATGCCTTTGTGTCATCTTATTATCTCCCTGAATCACTGCTACTTTTCTAAAAGAAGAAGGAGTTCTGTAAAGGGAAACTAACAATCTATTGTCTCTTTATTGTCTCTTTTATGGAGACTGTAAAAATTTTATTCAAGTTATTTTCTTTTAAGGGGAAACAAATGAAAAACTCAGCACACAACACTAACTTATAAATTGCTGATCGTGTGTTTATCCGCAATCTGTGTTTTTAACAGTCTTAGTGTATTAGTATTATTGCACAATTCTGAACAGTGTACAGATATTTCCTTTGCAAGTGTTTAATGCTGTGGCAATTTTAATTTTGCCTTAATGTTAAATCAAAATGCTTGTAAGAATGAATGCTGGTGACACTGTTTGAGATGATAGCGGTGAATTATCTCCAGTCACTAGAGTCAAAGTGAGAGTGAGTGCTTGGATTTTCACCCAGTTGGCTCACTAAAGCACTTAGGGTGGGGATAAATAGCCAGAGCATTTAGTGTAGGATTAAGAAAGTGACTTACACCCTGTAGGAGAGCAGTAAAGTCTGAGTTGTGCTGTGGTGTTTCTGAGTTCAAAATGGAAATACCAAATGTTTGGCAGAGAATGACAAATGCTTGATATTTCTTGGTCCTGAAGTAACAATTAGATTGCATTATCCAGCCAACAAGACTGAGCAGTAGCCAGCTTAATTAACTTCATTATACTTTCCTATTATTCCAAAATTTATGTGACTGGGGTGGTTTTTGTTTGTTTGTTTGTTTGGGTTTTTTTTTGGTTTTTTTTTGTCTGTTGTTTTCTTGGGGCTCCCTTCCTCCCCATCCAAAAGAGAAAGTGTGATGTCATGGTAAATATTCCATCATATTTTATTTTTCATTTCATTTGGAAGGAAGGCTTTAGAAGCTTAGCACTTGTTGTGTATTTGTAGATGACAAATGATAATAATTGTGGATACTAATTTCTGCAATCTTCTGAATACTTTAGAGCATGGCGTCAATCAAAAGACCCTTGAAGAAAGGTAACCTTTAGGGTTTGGGCAAGGTGACTACATGGAACTCATTATGTTTATAATAATGAACATTCCAAATTTGGCCTAGTTTACACCTAATTGGTGTAAATTAATTAACACCTAATTGGTGTTATTCCTGAGCTGTTCCCTTACAGTGTGTGTGGAAGTGGTCCCTAAAGTGTTGATTCATTTTCATACAGGATCTCTGGTAGATTTCAAGTATTGGAATTGGTCTGTATTTAAAAATGTGCTATTTATTACACCATTATTGTCTAACCTCTTCTGTCTTTAAGGTTTGTTAAGGATATCTGTGCCTTGGAAATTGTCAAGACTAAGCTCAAATAATTCCTGCCTGATCTCACAGAATAAAAAAAATTCACATGCAGAATAGCTGCAGACTGAATTTTGGTCATTTAAAAACCAATCAAGTTGAACCTCACATGGTTGTAATGTTTAGCAACAGTAAAAAGAAGAGAAAAGATTGGACAGATTGACACCAGGGCAAAAAGGGTAATTATTTTTCCCCCAGGTGTTTTCTTCTTGTTTTCTCCCATGTTTTCTGGTACTAAAACTGAAGTGAATGGAAAAAGCCTATTCTATACCCCTAGTTAGCAAGAAAATTGAGGTTAACAAACATTTCTTAAGAAGTCACGGGGTCACATCCCACTGCTAAAAGCACCATAGATGCAGCAGCAGTCTTGGTCTGCAGACCTGCTAATGCTCCTCACAAAGCAATACAATTCCAAGAACGGCATTTCTTTAAATGGAAGTTTCTTGGGAATGAGGGTAGCTTCACAAACATATATCCATACCTCTACAGACATCTAAATCTCTCTTCACTTGTCATTTGCTCTCCTGCTCTTCAGGATTTTTAATCACCCTTTTGATTATATTTAAACACATGTAATTTGTGTGGTCTGGTAGAAAATGGCAGGACAATATTTTACTGTAAAGCTGCAGCAAGATGATGTTGGGATCAACAATTTATCAAAACCTACCTGCTGAGATCTACCCTGGGATGCCTGAACTGGCATGGAGTGAATGTGGATTTCCATGGACTGGTATCGTTGCATCTCAGAGAAGTTCCTCTGAACCTTGTTAAGTCAGATAATGGGGTAGAACAGTAAGTAAGGCCATAAAGGCTAATGACATGAGGTTTCTCAGTCTGGGTTCTGTGCACATTTCTGCCTTTGCCCAAATACTCCTTGAATTTACCTTTTTCTAGACAGTGCAGTTAGCAAAGGACAGCTGACATGTACAGTGGTGACAGGGACAGGACAGAGCAGTCAGAGCAGTGTTGGACACACAGCAGGGCAGAACAATTAGATAGGTGGCAAGCTAGAAGGAATACCAATATTGACAAAAATGATAGCTAGAACAAGACAGAACACAGAGAAGAGGCAAAGTCCTGGATGATTGGTCTGGAGTACCAAACTGTATTCATGGGTAAAAATTGCAGAGTGAAATGGCAAAAGCAGGACTAGAACTAGTAGTTCAACAAGCACCATAATTGTGTCTTGTAGATAGGACATGTATGCTTTAACTGGGAGAAGAAATGATATCTTAGAGAAGATGTGAAAGAACTTTATGGTGCTGTAACCTGGAGCAAACTGTCTATTTACTTTATGATAAAAGTAAAGACCTTGTGCTGACAAATAGATTGCCATATTTTAGTATCGGTCTTGTAAGCTATGTAAGAATAAGATGTTAAAATCTCTTGATAAGAGAGCTCAGATGATAAAAAGAGAGAAGGAAATGTGTCAGAAAAATATGAGCAATGGATTTGGATCTAGTTTTCTACTGTTCTTTGGAATCCATTTCAGTATCTCTCCTACAAATGTTTAAAGCTAGCCATCTTTTACATACAATAGCTACCACATTCATTGCCAGCCTTGATATCATAAATCAAGTTGTGGTCTCTACATAAATACCCCATTGCTTGCTGAGAGAAGCGAATGAGGCAGTTCTGCAAAAAAAGCCCCTACACATGCCAAAATAGAAACCAAAATAGCTGAAAAAAAATTACTGTTTTTTTTTTACATTGTGGAAAAATGTTTTCTACAACTCTTCAGGAGCAAAACCACGTGTTATCTCTGCTGATGTTCCTTGGCACTGTGTGGGTATCAAAACCTTATTGCACAACTAGCCAAGCAAATTTTCACCTCACTTGAGACTGGTCAAAGTTTGTCTTAACAAGTCTACAGCATATTGACAAAGCTGAGAAACTGGAGAAAAGATGTAACTTCACTGTGGAGGGCTGTGGGTTGTTTTTCTAAAAGAAGGAAACATCCCATAATTCAGTCATGGTTCACTATCTTCCTATTTGTTATAGATGAAATACAATTACCCTTTTACATGTCTGCTTACTTTGGAAAAACACTAATCTTCTAGAGACACAGGTGGCTTTCTGTTCATTTGATCTTCACACTCAAATGCAATGTTCTGTTTATCCCACACTTAGAGATCAGAAGGTTGGATAAGACCATTAGGGTCATTTCAGTTGCACTATAATTACAAGATGATCCTCTCAACACAACTCTTAAATGTTTTATCTGGTCTGCTTTGAACATGACTTTGTTGATCCATCCATGACTTCTTTTGAAGTGCTGCTCTACTGTCTAATGGACTTTATGGGCTGACTTCTTTTTATCTATAAGATAAAATTTACATTTTCATATTATAGGTCATTGCTCTTTAATCGCCTTAAAAACACCTTTTCTTTCCCCTGACAATATTTCCTATCAATAGCAAGAAACTAAGTGTATGCTGCATGTCAGTGTAGTGCTGATTAACAAGAATTAGAGCAACTGTCATAAAATGAAATGCTCTTTCATTTTTCCCTTCCTCTTTTTCATCTAGGTAGACACAAAAAACAAGTAACAAGATTTTTCTAGTGCTACACAATTCAGTAGAATTTTGGCCTCAAATGATCTGATACATATCAAATTTGTTAGTTAACCCATAATAATTGCAGGTGTAAATTACCTTGTTTCAATGTATGTCTACCCTGAAAACATTAAGAAACAAGTGGTCTGACTAGTGTAAAATCAAATACCATATAATTGTGTGTGTGTGTGTGTACAATGTGTGTATCCATACACACACATATGCACACATCTCACACATCTACATCTATGTGTTGGGGTTTCTTTCATTCCTTATGCTTCCAGGATATCCCTTAGGCCCTTAGCTGGAAATTAAATGAAATATTTATGGATCACTTTATGCTCAGTTTCTGCAAATAACTTCTTGGGAATCTGAACTAGAAAATAAGCTTTTATTCCTGGGAAAATTAATGGTGCAATCTCACATTTCTTGTGCATCCAGAATTTTCATTGAGATCAAATAGATATCACTATAGGGAAAAAAATTAGCACTGAGACTGACAAGATACAGTTACTTGTTTTGTTTATGCATATTACCCTTAAAGTATTTGAAATATTGAGTCTTATTTTTCATTGAGTTCTGAGATTAGAACGTCTTTAAAGATGCTTGTATGATTTTGCAGTGAGGTGGAATTTTAATTCACCGTTATCCTAACAAATGAGGGAATAGTGGAGAACTTTTTACTGAAGCCCAACACTCTTTACCCAGTAAAGCATCTTCAGCCTGAACTCTTCCTACCCCTTCTATTTCTCAGAAATGGCAGATCTTTTTCAAACTTGTCTTTATGGTGTTGGGTTTTTTTTGTTTGTTTGTTTGTTTGGTGTTTTTTTTTTTTTTTTTTTTTTTTTTTAAAGGGAAACCTGATGTCTGTCCTCCTTTCTTCACTATTTTGCAGGAATACATTCTGATTCTACATGGCCACTTGAAATATTTACTGTGGTGGGAAGTGACTTCAGATTTGGAAAAAGGACAAGAGAACAGATGATTTTCCCCTCTTTTCATGTGGATGAGTCTCATAAAGAAAGTAGAAGAATTGACAGGTCTGTTTGGTGTCTGATTTCAAGGCAGTCACATACAGAATGAAATAATTACTTGCTCAGCTGTTCAAAATACATTTATGCTGCTACTAATTAAAATTAATTTGGACTTTTAGGAATGTAGTGCGGTAGAGTACCTTGGCAACAACTCTTCAGGCCATGGCTCCATGCATTTTTCTACCATTCTTGAAAAAGAAAAGGCATTCTGCTCTCAAAAAACCATCAGGAAAACACAATTCCTTCTGTCATGTCATTAGAAAACTATTTTCTTCTCAGCTATGTAGTATTCTTTAAGATATTCTTTTACACTCTCTCTATCCTTTACCTTTTTTTAGCTTGGAGCCATACTACACAAATCCACACATTCTTGTATCAGCAAAATTGAGGGCTTTCCAAAGTGTTAATAAGTGTGAATGTACAAATTTTCTGAAACAGATATCGAAAGATTTTAGAGAAACTGTCCACACTGCCATTGACATCATGGGCACAATTTTGCTATTTTAAACTATGCTGCTGTTTACTTTAGAAACAATATGCACTAAGCCAGAGCTAAAGAGTGTATAAAACCAAAATTCTGTTGCTGTTTGATTTTGAAAGTATTTAAATGGTGCAAAGTAAATATATTCTTTCTCTAGGTACTGATGTGTTTATATTGCATATACACAGAGATATACAAAAAGGCAGTGTTGGATCTATATTATAATATAGATGACATCATCTGTGTGTTTATGGAATGTAGCAGAGTTGTAAGCTTTGCTGACTATCTCACTGAATTGAAATAAATGGCTTCGGCTCTTCAGATTCCATTTTTATGCTCAACAAACTGTCACTACGGAAGTAGCTTTGCAGTTTATGACATTTCCAAGAGATTTGCAGTTGTGCCCTGAATGCATCCAATTATACTTAGTATCAACATTTGGAATTACTTTTTACCATTATCTGGACAACTTTAGCACAGAGGAAAGTGCTTTGTTCAGAGACAGTATGCTGATATCACCTACTTGAACATCTGACATATTGAAACAGGCCACTCTCTATGGAGGAAAAAAATTGTCAGCTTTATATGAAACATCAGAGGCCCTTTTCCCCCAATTTGCCCAGTCCAGCATTTAAACTGCAGTGATAGGAGGCTGAGGGAGACAGGCTGAGCCTGGGAAATCCCAGCTGCTGTGAAGCTGTGTAGTGAAGAGAAGCATTGATTTTTCTTTTTAATTTCAAATCATCTTTTCTCCTTGAATGCCATCCTATGATTTTTCAATTAAAAAGTATTGCAAAAAGATCATGTGTAATTCAAAGATAAGGCCCAATTGCTACATGTTTCTGGGAACACAATGTGTCAGTAATGAGTCTCTAACAAAAAAATAGAATTAAAAAGACTGTCTACAGAAGTGCACTCTTACATAGACATACTGATGTGCCTAATTAAAGAAGCTGAATCATGATCATCAGGGTAATGTAAATACTAATAATGTTAATAGCTTAGCTTTGTCTAAATTGGACTGTTCTGGAAAATAGCCACTAATTGGTATTGATAGGAAATGATGAAGTAATGTAATTTTTGCTGACAGTACTATACCCAGCACACAGAAACAAGTTCGCTCCAACACTAGACAAAAGATTTCTGCTGAACTGCAAATAAGCACAAAGCATAAACGGTGCCTTTTGCTAAAGTGCTAAGCATCAACAATGCAGCCCCAATTAGAGAAAACTTCGAGTTTTGGCAACTGTAGCAAAACATTGTTAGTGTTGGCAGGGTTTGGAGGCCCAGGTCCGCTGGCTGGGGCTGCAGGAACAGTCAGCTGGTGGTTTCTCGCTGGAGCAGCTCTCAGGCAGCCTGAGCCAGGGGAGCCAGGCTCCCTGGTTCTGGGAGATTTCCCTCTTTGGGAAAGTTAACACTTGAAGTCTTTACACCCTGCAAAGCTCCCACATTGTTATTGTTAAAATTAAGACAATAAAGTTCTGCCAGGCCAGTGATGGCTGTGCAAGGAATACAGAAACCCATTAACTAAGTCAAATGATCTGATAATATCCTGCTCTCTAACACTTTTCTCTTATTGAGCACTGAAGAGTAAAGGTTCTAACATCTGCCTCTTACTTTCCCTCATAAAATGGAATGTTCTCTCCTGTTGTTTGAGAAATTATATTAAAAACAGAACACTAAAAACTCAGTTTCTCATATGAAAAACTATTTTTTCAATTTGTTGTATGATTGTATTACACTTTACATTTATGCAGTGATAGAACTTTTATGCATGATTGTGTACCCAGAAATATAAAGATAAAAGTTCAATGATTTCATTTCAGACTTTAGTATCATCTTAAGAAATGTGTATGTATTTTAATTTCTATGTCGTTGGCTTTTATAGGTGTCTGAAATTTCTGTATTAAAACTATACAGAATGACTCTTTGAAGCAGTACACCTAATTTGATGCCTTTTAGTCATTGATAGAGCCTAAACATTTAAACTGACATTCTGCTTTCTGCAGCTCCAGCTGCTAATTTTGACTGAATGAGTATGTACCTGCTGCAGGTCACCATCACTCCTACAGATGGATACCATTAAAATGTTGTTTCTGTTAAGTGAGAACAAGGTACACAAGACAGGTGATCTTTTGATTTAGCTCTCAGAACAAGATCTTTGCTGATGACAGAGCAGATGGTCAGCTTTGTTGAACAGGAGAATTAAAATAACTAGATATATTTTGGCAGATGTTCACTACATTCATGCATAGATAAATTTAATCCTCATCTTTTATCTCAGTCAGGTTCTAGGTGTAAAGGATGTGCAGTACATCATGTGTAGTGTGTTCTGAAACTTAAACCATCACAACACTACATTTTCTGGTGTCACTACAGTGAAAGAATGATTTATTTTGCTTTTATCCATCGGAAGACATAAAGATTGTTAAAATCTTAATTTATTTTCATATGTTTGCTTTCTGGTTTCTTACAGAGGGAAAGTTTCTTACCAAGCAGAATAGTGTTTTTGGCTATTCATTTTTGGAGTAAAAGCAGTAGCACAGCTCTTCCAGCAATGCTCACTGCTCAAGGAAAAAACTGGATGTCAATAAGTATTATAATTCAGTCCTGGAACTCATATGTAAATACAGATCTTGTTTTTTGTGTTTAGCATTTTTCCATTAGCAGGCTACTCACTTTAGGACTTTCCAGGCTAAGGATAGTACTTCCACAACCCATCTATTTTGATTAGGAGCCAGGAAAGTCAAAACAGAGTACTTCAACAGGTAGAGCTTTGATAAGCTTGAATATGGAGAGAGTTTGTCAGGAATGCTTGGTTTATCAAGAAAAGTTTTTTGCCAATAAAATTCCCTCCCTAAAAATGTGGTGTCCCTGGATTTTACCTCCAAACCAGAAAATTCTTCTTCATAAGCTCAGTATCCTGAAAGAAAAAGATGGAATTCATGAGTTAATGTACACTATACAGTGTTTCACGCTGGAGAGGTTTTCAAAGGTATCTGTTTAGTAATTAGCAGATTTCTACAGAACCTCAAATCCAGGATATTGAAAACTACTGATTTTACAGCAGGTAGAACAATTCCAAGATGAGCGTGAAAGAGCAAACACCCAGGGAAAACATTACTCACTCACAGGGCCTTGCTTCACATATGGAAAGCACCGGTTCTGGGTGTGTGTTGGGTAATACGCTCTTGGGATCACCAGAAGATTGATAAGAATATATCAGAGGTTCTAATATAAGGCTTGCTATTTGAACAGAAAATAAGTAGCTTGACATTTTTCTTAAGAGAGAAAGTAATGTCTTGCCTCTCTCTTAATCTGCAGCAGAAGCCAGAGCCTCTTTCTTTCTGTGGGAGCATGTAACACCAGATGTTACTCAGCACGAGAAGAGTCCAGACACTTGCTGAAGGATATGTATCTGGAACAGAATAATTTCAGAAGTGGGCAATAATTAGTAAGGCAGCCCTTACAAGCAGGTGTCTCACAATGACCCTACTCCCTTCCTTTTGGTGGAAGAAGATAAAATTATATTGTTAAAAGACTGATGAACATTCAGATATATTATGACATTCAGATATAGGCTTTTTTTCTTTCTGTGAATTTTTATAACTGGGGCAATGCTTATTCTGTTGCATGTGCTACAGCATTTCAGGAATTCTTGCCAAAAAATAAAGATCAAGAAGTTGCACAAAGAAGCAAAATTGTAAAAGTTGTAGTACCACAAGATGGCAGTACTGTTTAAAATATCAAGCTTACTCAACTGAAACAATAGTGTTACGAACATCCATAGCAGATAGTACACACACCACTTGTTTACAACTGCAGTGTAAGGTGGATATTTTTAAGGAAGATAATCACAAGTTAGTGATATCTGCAGGGTTTGTTTTCATTTTCTTTTAAGAAATACTGTAGAACAGGTTCTTGTTCCAAATTGTGGCTCAGACTCCAGTGGAACAATGTAACTGGATTTCAACAAAAAACGTGTAGAGATAAGAATGAACATATTGCAATCAATGAACATATTGCACACTCATTTTCTCTTTCATGTCTTCAGTTTATGAAGAAGAGAAATTTGAGACCATTAAATAGTGTCTGGCAGCTATTCTTGTTGATTAGCTATCACGTTAATAATTACAGCCACTTTCAGGCAGCAGAGAGAGCAGATGCAGGAAGCTGCCATGGCATGGCTTCATCAATATAAAATGTGCCTCATGCAAAAGGTGTCATTCAGAGCAAGCAGATAAAATGATACTGTATACTCAAGGGTAAACATCATATTCCCTTTTCTGAGGCACTGTCTGGTTACGTTATAAAATTGTTGTTGCTGTTGTCTCTTATAACAAAACAATCACAGCACGGTGTTTCTGCAGTAGAGCTCAAAGACAGGTGGGGAGCTCCCAACATGGGAGTGAGAACTGGGTGGTGTCACAGCCAGGCAAAGGGGGTCCTCAAAGGCAGAGGAACTCGTGGGCACAAACACACACATGCAAGCTTTCACAGTGCTGAAAGGAGTGGTGGAGAACTATAAAGAACTTCTATTCCAGGGAGACACATAATGGTATAAACCCAGAAAATCTAGTCTTGCCTCTCCACTAGTGACCAGAGGAGTCCTGGATGCCTGCATGCCTCCAGAATCATGAGGGAAATCACTCTCAGCAGGTCAGCCCTTGCTGCTTTAGTTCCTGTGTCAGGCAGCACTGCTGGGAGCTGGCAGCTGCAGCTGCAGAGCTACTGATTTGCCACACTAATGATTTGTCATGGTGTAGTAAGAACTTGTTAGTCTGCCCATTGCCATGACAAGCCAACATTTCTATTTCTGTTTGCAGTGGCAGATGCAAATAACTACATAAATCACTACTACAGAGCCTAATTCAAGGCATGTTTTTCAGCAATGTGATACACAGTGCCCAGTAGTGGTCTATGAAGAGGAATGTTATTATATTTAACTGCAGGGTGCATCTTTTTTCCTTGATGTATACTGTAGTATGTAACTCCCATTAACTTTAAAATGCTATAGACTCAAGGAACATCAAAGTAGAACATACCCTGAGAAAAAAAAGTCTGTCCTTGGATGCTTACACATAGCTGCTATTGACATTAATTTAAGAGTGCAGTTCTTAGCCCTAAGTATGCCCCTTTCTACTGGATATGAAACTGAGCTCAATTCGCATGGAAAAGTTTTACAGAATTTTCAGAAAATAACAACTCTTAAGAATATGTTTTAAACCAAACTATTTAGAACCAAAACTTTATTAGACAATGAGATACTTATTGCATTGCACAAAACTAATTTCAAAATAAGCAACAGCAAGTACCTCACTTTGCTTTATTTGTAGGTTTTACCTGTCTCATATGTTGAACTGCATAGTCTCACTCTTGCAGATTCTTTTCAAGGAGATGATATCAAGTGTCAGATGAACCCACCTTCTCCACCCATTGCTGGCCTGGACATCCAAGCATTGTGGACACACTGCTCAGGCATGATTTTTAACCTAGATTTTGCCGCATAATTATCATCAATAGCCATCAATATCTACTCTTTATGGAAGCAAAAACTTCACATTGATCTCAGTGTAACTTCTCTGTTGTAATTCAAGTTTTCCTGAGAAAAAGTAACAGTTTTCCACACAAATGTTAAAAATTGAATTTTCTCCTTTACCTCCAGTATTTAGATGTTTATACTTACTTACCTCTTTGAGGTAATGGGGGACACTGTGCATTCATAGCAGTATGAGACACACACACAATAATTGATATTGCTAATTATATTATTCACTCTGCACTGTGACATTACCTACCTCTCCTAAAACTCAGATCTCTTTGCTGTATTTTTTGTAGCATGACAGTGTGGAAGAAAGCATAAATAAGTAATAAAGTGACCTGTAGGCTAATACGCTCCCTAGTTCAGAAGTATTTTCAAGTATATATTTTAAGATGACATGCCATTAAAATAAAAAATTAATAAACAGAAGCAAAAAAAAAAAGCAACATATTTCATTTCACATTAAATGCATCTAGGTAACTTGTCACTTTGCCACACCTTCTCAGAGGATGACACGGAACAGGCTCCAGGACCAAAGGACAACAGCTGTGCCGTAAGTCACCTTGAATTTGAGCACTGGGTCTGCTGTGCCAGAGCACAAGCCCTACACATCCTGTCCAATATTCTGTCCTTGAAAATGACCAGCTTCTAGAGAAAGTGCAAGAAAAGGATGGAAGGGAATATTATGGGATAGCTTGTTTAGATGTGAGGAATTGCTCAGTTATATAAAATAAAGCACAAAGCACCAAGGTTTCTAGCTTTTGCACTTCTTTATTCTGTCTTAAATGTAACCAGATCATTTCTTCACAATGTTTTCACTACAACAGCAACAAATATTTTGCTAGCATTTTTATTTGCTCTTAAAGAGCAATAATACTGGCATAGAGGCAAGGAGCACAGGTTTTATTTTTTGTGTTTGAGGGGGGGCAGAAGGCATTTGAAAAGAGAAGACACTGGCAGAAAATTAGAATAATGCCATGGCCACAGGACAGATCTAGAATTACAGAAGGTGACACAGATTAGGGCGTGGAAGGAGGCATTTAGCAAGCCTGCTGCTAAAGCAGCTGCTCCTTGTGGGCTGGCACTGGAAGTGGAATTGGTTACCTTGTGTGTTTTGCCTGTGGGTGCTGTATGCAGGAAATTCATAGAGGAAAGCCTCCTGTGCTATCATATCTTTATGTTTGCTCTGCAGTGACTTTAAACCAGCTCTAACAGGTGAAAACCAATTTTGTTATGACACTGAAAGTTTGTGGAGACAACCATCAGCAAGAAGAACCTGAACTGCTCGCAGTGAGTGGGGTACAGCTGAAATACTGTCTGCTAAAAGATGCTTCTGGCCGTGTTTCTGTGGTTTTGTTTACCCCAGTCATTTTAGCAAAACCTGTCTGAATCTCATCTACATCTCTAGATCTCTTTGTACATGATTTCTACATCTTTTCTAAGAGACTGCAAAAGCTCTGCAAGGCTTTATGTTCTTTCCCCTGGTACTTGAATCCGTTTTTTTGCTTTTGAAAAGTGACTTTATTTTTGACAGTTTTCCTAGCAAAAGAAATACAACACTGTGTGCAAGTTAAATGTACTTTTCTGCCTACATTGAACATGAGCAGGGAGTCACCATTCTGCTCCAAATTCAGTATCTTCTTCCAATGTCCTGTTAAAATCACTCTTGGTTTAAATTTGTTGTCATTGAAATGTTTGGAATATCTTCCCAGCTTATCTCCTTCTACTCCAGAGTATTTAAAAAGTTGTAACTATAGTGTTTTCTCCCCACAGAATCAGACTAATATAGAACTGCTAGAAAGAAGAAGGGTAATTGATAACAAGCAGGAAGGCATGATAAATTTTGCAGCAATTTCTGGATAGCTCATAAAGCTAGGAAACTAACAGTAGGAGAGAGAAATTTTCAAACCCTAGAGGCTTAAAAGTAGTAAAACAGGTGTTCTGCTAAAACTTTAACATCAGCACACTTGATGATACCAGATATTGTTATATTTCCATCATATCTCTTAAAAAGCCAAAAGATAGTTATATGATAATTTCAATATTTTTGCAAGAAAAGTGATCCAGCAAGCTAATATTCTAACTTTAGAGAAGGAAATACTGCACTGTAGATTTAGCTTCTCAACATGTTACTGCAATATTGACCAAAAGGGTAAAACCCAAATGAGTGAGCAGATTTCCCAGCTCTTTGAACACCCAGTGCTTACACTGAACAGGCCTAAAAGATATGCCAACTTCAGAAATTTTATGCACATTTTCAAAATGCATAGTCCAGAGAACAATTCAGACAGAGCTCTCTGGGGGCTACTTTTGTGTTTGTAAGTATTCAGCTGAATTTCTAAATCAGAAGAACAGAAGCTTACATTCAGCAGAAAGGTTCTCAAGAGCATAGACACTTCTAAGCTCCATCTCAGTGATTTAGCTGGAAACTTTATGGAACTAGAGGAACCTGCTAGGATGGTTTCACTACCCAGTATAATAGAACCAAAATTCCTTCAGTTCATATTTACTCTAAGACTCTAAGCATTAAATATACTTAGCATGTTTAAAGCACCTAAGAGATTTAATATTAGAGTCCTCTAACTTTTCTTCCTTTAAAAGAAACACGTTCTATCCTTCCAGGAGAAAGTTTTAGTTCTAGAAATTCACATTAATCACAGTACTGATTTGCCCCTGTCCTGTGAGAGATGAGCTCTCTAAGTTTTTTTCCAGCTTTTGCTAGATGAAAATCAATCTTAGAAAATGTTAATTAATAATATTTAACAGAAAACACATGTGGAAAAGGGCAGTCTATAGGATTATAGAGAAGGTTATTTTATCTTTATTTTTTTCTCATAAGGCTTGGGCCTATTGGTTTATAGGTATTGGAGAGGATATGGAATGCCATTGTAGCACTCTTTCCTACAGAAAACTGGATACTGAGAATATTTCATTGATGCAATGGTAGTGCAACATCCCTGCATTTGTTTGTTTTCTCATGCATAGAAAGCATGAGAGAATGCTGCTTACATCATCAAAACAAACTCTCATAGAAATTTTATAAGCCAGCAAAGCACAGATGGTTGAAGGCATATGTTAGATCTCTATTATAGTTTATTTGCTTAGGAAGACTTTCTCTGCTCAGGTCCTCAAAACTTTCTGTGAGAACTCAGAATGAGCAGGCAAAGCAAATTATGTAGCATATCTGCATGAATGTCCTTTCATTCCCCTATAAGGCCTTTCCCAACAAAAATGCAATTGAAATGCTTTATAATAATGAAAGTATCCATTATTTATAACTGTTCCTTCTAGTTTTCTCTTTAGTATATTTTTATTTTAATAGGCAAGGACAAAGTGCAAATCACTAAAGTCAGTTCATGTTAAAACTCCCCATGTTAGATAAGGATGGAAGGGTCACTTGTTTTAAAGATTCTGCAGCTTTTCACATTAAAAAAAACAATCCGTGAATGAGTGTTTTACTCTATGTGCTTTTTCACAGGTTAAAGAGGCAATTTTCAAAAGAAAAATTTTTTTGCTTTCCCATTTAGAATTGTTGCATCTTAGTTCATATGGATTCAGGCAAACCTAGGATACCCAGTATCAGTTTGGGTGCCAAAAGTGATTCACCAAATCCATGTTTTCACATCTATTATATAGCAAGCTGCAAACCATTGCTAAAAGCTCATGGTGGCTGGAATTTAGGGACAATGATATTTTATTTTCAGCTGTGTAGGTCCTTAGGGCTCTGATGTCTGACTTACATTTTGACATATATTTTCATCATACCAGTAGTCCATGGAAAGTCTCTGAGTCACTTTTTCAGCCAGGGGTGTTCCTGGGACACAGCTGAAACACACTGCAATTCCTCATTGTTACTATGCAACTGCCAACAACAATAGACTTGGGATAAAATCTCATAAAGGATTTTTGTTCAGCCAACCTTTCAGAAACCTTAGAGCCTAGATTTTTAGCCTTTATAAAATTTAATCAAGCATTTTATTTCACAAGGTGCCATAAAAAGCAAAGCGGCGCAATAACATCGCCCAAGTGCATTACCACTTCCTCTCAGATTGACAGTGCATTAAAAAAAATTCCAATCAGTGACAGGGCTTCAAATATCTGAATAGAAACATCACTTGCACATAAAGATGGGAAAGCCCCAGCAGACCCTCTGTGCACACAGGCACACACACACTGCATGAAGCAAGAGGCTCTGGAAGACACCAACCCCAGTGAATAAGGATTGTCTTTCCTGCCTCTCACAGACATAGAACCCAGAATTTGTCTTTCCACCTAGCAAAGGCAGCTGTGCACACCCACAGCTACAACATGCAGGGTGGGGGAATGTTTCCTTTCACCAGAGCCTTAACAGGTCATATGAAAAGGTCTCGAGACACTGACTAAACCTGTGAATTGAATGTGAATTTAGCAAAGTTCAGTCTGGGCTCTAGGAAGCATTTCTTTCCTGAGAGGTTGGTCAGGAACTGGAGCAGGCTTCATTGCAGTTTTTTAGTTTTAGATAATTCCAGATGACAAAAATCTAAGGCACAAATTCTAATAAATTCTAATTGATAAAAGGCAAGATTTGTCTACTTAGCCATTGTCATTCAACACAGTCACAAACATATTCATCATATGTATCGTACTTATAAAAAATCATTCACATATTTTAGTCAATAATACCATGTAACAGAAATATATTTATTTCAGGTGATTTATCATCAAAAGAAGTTTGAATCTTATAACTACTGAGACTTGATTCTTGACTCTAAAGCAACACAAAAGCACGTGAATATTTGTCCAAAATTTTGATGGGCTAAAATATATCAGTGCTGTTAGAATTAAGTATCTTAAAATCAATTGTGGTTAGAATGACCATTCTAATCCATCTCTAATTTGCTTCTAATTATGTCTCATACATCTATCATCATTCAAGTTGCACTTTTAGGCTGTAGAAATATGGAATTCACATGTCCCTTCATATATTGCATATTTCTTCTAAATAGTGCATATTTCTTCTAAAAAGCTATACTAAATTCTGCTTGAAAATAGTTGTTGGTAAGAGTTGTACACCAAATCAATATAATAATTTCACAATGGCCACTCTGAGGTTATGTTCGAAAATGGGCCCCTCTGAGGTTATGTTCAAAAATGTTGTGTTTCTATATATTTGTGCAGAGAACACTTGCAGCAGGGAAATTGTGGAAGTACTGGTTCCTTTGGAGACAAGATAAAAATCAATACTTCATTAAGTGTTTGACTCTGCTTTATATATCTCTATCTACATTTTCATAGGAAAACAACCATCTTCAAACAAACAAAAAACAGCCATTGGAAGATCTTATTAAATTAAATAATCAACACTTAATCCAGTATTTCTATTTTTCCAGCTATGAAGCACTCTAAACTGAAAAACATGTAGTCTTCAAAAAGAAGGAAGGAAGGAAGGAAGGAAGGAAGGAAGGAAGGAAGGAAGGAAGGAAGGAAGGAAGGAAGGAAGGAAGGAAGGAAGGAAGGACCCAAATTAATAGATAAATACAGCTAAAAATTAATTTCCTATGTTAAGAATTTGAATGCTTTAAGTCAGCTTGAAAAGGCTGATCAAAAATATCTACAATGGAGAAATGCTTTCTCTTTAAATACAGCCCACTTGAAAGAGACAGTGAGGACTGAGACTAAGGGTAAGAAACTCCAGATTTATTTAATTTAATGTTTTGCTCCTGAATTTCTTGATTAGAAGCAAAAATGAAATGCATTATGGGATCATATTTCTTCATGGGATAAAGCTGAAATTTGGAAATGTTTCAGGTACAGGTACAGGTCTGTGAATTTTAGTTATAATAGGTAAGAAGAGACGAACAATGAATTTTGCCCTGCAGAATATTGAATTTACATGGACTTTATTTCAAAATATATGGTTAAAATTTTTCTTATGATGGTTAAAACTGTATTTAACTTGCTTTTCTCAATTCTTCATTCTGAAGGTCATTTACACTCTCACACATAAACATACATGCACATTTTGTTGCTTAAAGCTAATTTACTTTTGTTATTATTCAGCAGTGGAACTCATACACTTCTCCCAGTAGCATCATTAAAATGAATTAATAGCACTGCTTACTGTTATTTTTATTGGAAAAAATGACTTTCAACTATTATGTCTCAGCTGGAGCAATCATATGACATCTTAGGTTATCTTATTCATGCTACATCTTAAAAATAACTTGAGTGCCAACCTTAATTGGATGAATATTGTAGGAAATATTAAGAGAACATAATGAAACACTTCATTGTCTTTAGACATTTCCCAATATGGGTTTAATTAAACTCCCTTTTTCGTACTTGTTAATTCTGACCAAGTTTTATGAATCAATCTTAAAGAAAACTAAAGAGGAGACCTTTTGTGTCCTAGAGGCCCAATTCTGCATTTATTATTTGTGACACTTCTATGCTATTCTACCAGAAATTTTAGTGTGTAAGGACAGAGGAATTATACCTCAGCAAAGAAAAAAAAAGTTAAATCAATTTATCTCTCCTGGGGACCAAATAACAAAGATTGAGGATATATTGATTACTGGAGCAGAGAGTAAGGCTAAGCAGGGGAATGGGGAAGCCAGGCTTCCAGGGTGCAGGAGCTGCTCCCTGGCTGTGTCTCAACTGCAGGGCAGGGCAGAGAGCCCTGCACACCCCTGGGATGCAGGAGCTGCTCCCTGGCTGTGTCTCACCTGCAGGGCAGGGCAGAGAGCCCTGCACACCCCTGGGATGCAGGAGCTGCTCCCTGGCTGTGTCTCACCTGCAGGGCAGGGCAGAGAGCCCTGCACACCCCTGGGATGCAGGAGCTGCTCCCTGGCTGTGTCTCTCCTGCAGGGCAAGGCACAGAGCCAGCACATCCTTGGGATGCAGGAGCTGCTCCCTGGCTGTGTCTCTCTTGCAGGGCAGGGCACAGAGGCCAGCACACCCCTGGGATGCAGGAGCTGCTCCCTGGCTGTGTCTCTCCTGCAGGGCAAGGCACAGAGCCAGCACATCCTTGGGATGCAGGAGCTGCTCCCTGGCTGTGTCTCTCTTGCAGGGCAGGGCACAGAGGCCAGCACACCCCTGGGATGCAGGAGCTGCTCCCTGGCTGTGTCTCTCCTGCAGGGCAGGGCACAGAGCCCTGCACACCCCTGGGTCCCATGGCCTGCCCCCCGTGGGCTGTGTCAGCGGGCAGGGGCTGCCTGAATGCCCAGGACACTGCCCTCAGGGGTCAGGCTGGCTTATTCTTGGCTTCCATCAGTCCTAAAGGACTGAGGGAAATGATTAGGAGGAAAGTAGTGCTATAAAAGAAGTCACAACAGCCTGTACACTCGTGGCAGCTGAAGGGTATGTGGGTTTGATTTCTATCCTCTGCATGAAGCAAAATTTGCCCAGGTGACCCTTTGCCCATTAGAGGTAATGGCTCCTCTCTTTCAGGCTCCTGTAGCAATGTATTCAGTTCGTTGCTTGTCTCAAGAGAAACCATCACAAAAGCCAGACAAAGGCAATCAACAACCAGGAACAAAGTAAAACAAGACAGCTTTCCTTTTCAGCAAAATAAAAACACTGATTGTTTTTCAGCTTACTCTTGGGCTCTTCTTTTTTATAAAGTGATCATAAGTTTAAAGACGGAGGAAAATTGCCCACAAATCCAATAAAATTTAGAATACACAGCTACCAGCAATACCAGGGGATTTCCAACCAATATATTAGCCAACAAATCAATAACAAGAGTAAATCCTTCTGCATTGAGGGCAATCAAATGCTCACTAACAGGTACTATCACGTATATTAATATAATCCCCCAAGTGTCAAAGTTAATACCAAAGGAAGCTTATGCTTCACATGTGATAAGCTGAAGGATATTTCTTAATAATGGTTTAAATAAAAGGAAATTGCATGGAGATTTTGCATTAAATGGTCCTGAACTGAGTCGGCTCTGCTGAAATTTCTTCCTTCTGGATATGCCATGTTTGCTTATCCCAGAGAATGTCCTGGTCCATCAGGACTGTTATGCTAAACCTGAAATGAATTTACAACACTTTTAATCTAAAGGCTTTCTAAAAGTGGCTTTCTTTCAGTATCAGGAAGTTTGCAAACACATTCTTTTCCTTACCTGTGAAGGTCAGGAAACACACTGTAGTGTTTATTTCAAACTTACTACCTGTGTAACTTTCCAGCTGAGAGTTTAATATTGTTATATCAACCAAACGCTTATCGTTATCATTAATGGTATCTCATCTTGTCTGTGATTACATAAGTATATAGTAGGAATTTAAATCTTTTAATCTGAAAGGTCCTACTGGGGTTATTTTGTGGTTTTGTTTTAGGAAGAGGTATTTGTTGATTATTTACATAGTCCAACTCCAGAGTTTGGCCAATGTGTTTCTCCTGGTCAACTTATCTTCAGGATGTTCCTTTCTCCTAGGCTGTTCTTGTATGAAAGTGCACATAACAAATAAATGATATAAAAGGAGATAAAGTAACCCTGAATAATCTCTGCTGACTCAAATCAGTTGGAGGTAGGTAGGTGAATTTGCTTTTACCTTATCTAATTGATATTTTCTAGCAGTTAAGGACTGGCTTGGAGGCCTTACCTTTTCAGAAGGAGCAGTGTTGCAGTTAATACATTTACTGGCTTTCTGGAAATTCAGTTGCAGAGTTACTACAGGTCCTGGGAAAACATATTTGATTTCTCCTTGTTTTACTGATCCATACTCAAGAAGATAAAATACACAATCTCCTCTGTTGCTCAGCAAAATGCACAACAATTCGTTTTTGGGCTGGGGTAGGCTCTGTAAGTTAATGGTAACAAGTGACATCCATCCTTCATATTCCACATCACCCGGTCTGAATTCAGAAGCCTACAAAAGAACATTCAGTATTTTGCAGAGGCATGTGCAAAGCTGGCTATGTGCAAACTGATTTAATCAGCTAAGTGACAGAAAGCACTGAAACATGAGACGCTGCAGTTTGCCAGGAGAAGCAGCATTCTGTGCCTAACTAGGTGTTATTGTTATGGTGGTTATGAGCAAGATTAGTATTTTGTAATTAACAGAAGGGAATTTCAGATGCCAGACTGATGAATCAGAAGTTCAAAGAGTAGGTGTTTAAAGGATATTTATGATATAAAGCAGTAACAAGCTGCCTTTCACATATTGGTTCACACCTAAATAATGGCACTCTAAAAATTGGTTCAGGGCAGATGTTTTTTAACTAAGCAACACATTAACAAATGGAAAGGTGTTTCTCAGTTACAGTCAGAAAAAGGGGTATGAAAAAAGCTGCTCCTTTGCAGTAACACCTCTCTAGAAGGAAAGAAATGAATTCTCATTGCAGGATACAAAACAAATAAGGTAGGGTTTTACGTCTATGTTAGTGAGGATGAGTAGTTTAAGAGAGAAAATCTGCTATTTAAGGAAGAAGACCAAAAAAAGATCATGCTGATTCTAAACTGAGTGTACTCCTATGTGGATGTCTAGCACCAATGAGGAAGAGAGAAATCAAAATGGCTAATTAAGAAATGATGAATACTATGCATCTGATTCCAAATGTCCTGAAAGCATACATCCATCAACATGTTTCAGGTGAATACTCACACTGCTCTTCATATTGTCACAAGTCTGATACCAAGGTGATTGATAAAGAGCTAGTAAAGAAATGCATAGAAAACTTTAATACAGGCTTTTTAGCACTTCTGTGTGAAGTACATTGCAGTGTTCATGCTAATTACTTTATATGATTAACCACAGAAATATTTTGAGAGTGTTTTATAGCCTGGTTCTGCAAGAGTTATCTATATGCCTCTGTCAAAAATATGAGCAGTCTTCTTTGCATCATTAGGATTCATATACTTAAAATTAGCCATGTGAGTATTTTTTTTTCTTTGTAGGTTAGGGCTTTTGCAGAACTAATGAAACACCAGATGGCTGGATGGCACTGAACTTTAGAAGATGAATAAAGAGTAATCGTGGAAATGATCATCTGGTAAACCACATTAGATTCCCTAGGAAAATAACAGAAGTGAGGTTTTGGGGTTTTTTAAAGGAAAGTAAGCAGCTGACAGCAGAAATATGAGCAATAAACAGCAATGAGTGAAATTATGATCCCAGACATACGTGTTGGAGCACAGGCTGACTACAGTGAGGAGTCACAAATTTGTAACCCTGAGCAATTTTGGATCTTGTATCCAGTATCAGTAGACAGCAGATGCAATACCTCAGAAATTGTACTTGAAAAATTAAACTCATTTGGGTTAGATATGAGCACTGTCCATGGATTTTAAATTGGTTGACAAGCTATAAAGGAAGGGCAATGATAGATGGTGAGACATTGCGCTTAGGGGGAAAAAAAAAAACCAAAAAAACCCAAAAGCAATGCTAATGTTTAAGCACAGAACAATTTGACTGATGGGGGACATCTATGAGAGTCATGTACATTGACCAAGGGTGGCACGGTAACTATAACTGTGTTGGGAGAGGAACTTCAGAGAGTGGGCTGAGAGAATCATGCAATACAGAAATTGGAAATAATGAGACATTACAAAAGCAGGTGAGAATAAAGGAAAGTGTCCTGACTAGAAAACATTTTTAATTAAGAATAGTCTCCTGTAGGAAAAGTTGCCTGATCTATGTTTGGATGCCAAGATACTTTGTAGACCAGCTCCACTTATAGATGGGGAAGCTGAGGCAGAGAAGCCTCATTTCCTGCTATGATAGGGCAGCACATTTATATTTACTGGCTACTTTTTCTGTATATAGTATTAAATTTATCTCTATTCTAGAATTCGTATCCTTCATCTGTTTACTTCCATCATGTTATTGCCATGTGAGCAAGTGAAGAAATTTAGCTTTGTGCAGTCCATCACCCATGTACTATCCACTGTTTACACCCATGTGGCTATCCACTGTTTTCTGTCTTCATGTGGAGAAACCAAGGCTGGCTGCAGTGCAAAGGAGCCATCTGTATCCACAAAGAAGCAGGATTAAATTCCATAATGCAGATCAAACAGAGAATGAGTGTGCATTGATTAGTCATGTTCACATGCCCTCCACACCCTCCTATTTGTCATATTATTATGTTTTTGGCTGAAAAACATGAGTGCTCAAAGAGGAAGTTCTTGTTAAACCTTACATAAAACACCAATGTCCACTTTTGTGTTGAAAGAAGTACAGTAAGATAGCCTTGGTTTCTGATGTTCCCATTCAATCATCTGGCAGGGCCTTCATAAACTAAGGACTTCTCCAAACATGCAAGGTAGCTATGACTCAAGCCTACGAGTGCTGTCAAGGTGACAGGTGTCTGGTGAAACCAGGAGTCACAACAACTTTTACAATTTAAAAATCTGGGGTAAAAATAAATCAATAAACTGACTGAAGCTATTTCCAAGAAAGAAAAAAGAAAAGAAGTACATAGGTGAAGATTTCACACTGTAGGTTAGTAAAGACTACAAAGCAGACTCTAGCCATTTTCTATCCCCAACTGCACTTCCTCAATTCTGCTAGCTCATACTGAAACAGTATTTATTGATTCCCACATATTTCTGTTCCACTATAATAAGAAATGTTCATTCAGATTTAAAATAAGAACAACAAGGCCACACATTACACCTCCCACTCTAATGCTAAATAGATGTTTTCTCTTACTATATTTCAAAAAGTGATTTCAGTGTCCAAGTAATCAAAAAAGTTATAGGAAGAACACAGTGGTTGTGAAAAATTATTTTACCTGGCCAAAAGTCAAATTCTTTTAATCTAGCATAAAAATTGAATATTTAAGTGTTTTTCTCATTGCATGGCCATGCCCTGAGAGTGTATCTGTTATTATTACAAAGGGATATTTTAGTTTTAGGAGAGGAGTAATACTGCCAGGAAACTAATTTTTAAGGTTCTGAATCTAAATGCAAACAGACATAAGCAACCTGCATATCTAAAAACCCTAAAATTTTGCCTGCCTTCAGAAGGCTGAATATTTTGCTGGACAGAAATAACACTGTATTTCCCTTATTCCATGTATCCCTAAGACTTTCACAGCTGCACTGTTTATAAAGCAGAACATTTGGCTGATTTGCTCTCAAAATCATTATAAACATCAGCTACTACTCTATTCACCAACAGTTTGCAGAAGCAATGCAAATTCTGAAGGCCTAATTAGAAAAAGGTCTTGGATCACCCAACTCAGCCCAATCTATCTTCAAGCACTCGGGTTTTTTACTCTATTACTGCTTTGCTACTTGACTGGGCAGAATGTGGGCCAAGGTCAGGTGATAATTTCTTGCCAGAGGAAGGTTGCTTGGGAGGGGATGTCCTCCTTCTCCAGGGCCGTCAGTGCAGTGACACCTCCTGCAAATCCAGAGGAGCCAGCCTGGGTTTCCAAACAGCCACAAAAAACTCTTATACCAAGCTCAGATTTTCTCATCTGATATACACCATGCAACAGAAAGGCAGTTCTGCTGGCTGAGAGGTGTGCCTGCACTGCACCCACTAACAAAGTATCTTTTCCTTGCAGTTACACTCATTCTAATGGATCTGTAATGTGTATTTTTCATTCAGCCTTCCTGTACTTCTATCTTTCTTGTTGTACTCCTGCCTGCTTTTTAATGGGTTTATTTCAGTCACTCAAAGGCTGCTGCTGCACATGAAGGCAGAAAGGAGTTCCTCAAGAAGCCAACCCCACACAGCTGACTGTGTTTTGCACCTCAGTTTTTCAAACTGTCTATAAACCTTCTGAATTGTAGATAACTTTTCCCGACAGCTCTGTCCTCTAGTGGGAATCAATCACTCTTCTCGTGAGTCTGCTTGGACATCTGGGATACCAAAGACAGAGCTCCTGACCTATGTTTACAGGGACTACCCTGAGACCAAGGCAGGTACAGCAGCCACCAGCATTCTGGATCCCAGCATGATGTGCAGTAATGACCTGTCAGGGAAGCAGCCTGTGTACCACCACACTGTGAAATGTCCTGGGGGACTCTCTTGATGAATTCAGCATGCCCTCAGGCAAGAATGAAATCACACATCATTTAAATATTGTTCCATACTTTTCTTTTAGGGTGTCTCATGCCTTTCTTTGGTCTGTTCAAATATATATCTCTAAAATTTTTCAAAATAAAGAGAAAGCCCTGAAAAGACCATTCCAACCTACCCACAAAAGTGCTGTGTCTTGGAGGTTGCTGATTTTTTCACACACAAATCCCTTTTATCTCAACAGGGGTTTGAAAAGGCAGACAGAAAGATTTTTTTTTTTTTTTGCTATTATCTGATCATTTTAAACAGGAATTGATTGCTTTGTTTTATCATCTTCAAAATTTGCCAGCCATTTTGAAGGAGTACATGTTGATGGGGAAGCAACTTGCAAACAGTCTTGCAGAAGAAACTAAATTTAATTTCGTGCCCTCAGTGTAATAAGATGGTGCACAACACAAAAGCAGTGAAATCTTCACTGGAGGTAACAATAAACCCTGAGTCCTTTATTTGCCTTTGTCTCTTCTGGTTTTATTTTTTATTTCAGCAAAGACAGTAGCTCTGCCATTTTAGTGCTCTTGCACCTTTTTTTTTTTTTTTTTTTCCCCCTGCAGTACTGATGTTTGTTCCCAGGTACAGAGTAGATTGCCAAGGTTTTGTCTCCCAGGTGCTGATGACCTCTGTGGCTCTGCCCTTCTGCCAGCTCCTGCACCCAGTGTGGCACAGCCTGCAAAGGGCTGAGGGGTTTGCCCTCCCCCTGCTTCATCCTGGACTCTTGTCCAGCTCTGGGCCATAGGAATGCTGAGGGTTGCCAAGATTATGTCCGGGTCACACAATAAGGGGCAAACCAGATTTCCTTACTTAAGATGAAATGTAGTAAATAAGAGTCTGCTCTTGGAAATTGTTTGTGCTTGCAATAGGAAGGGATTTCCATTTTCTGATCATCATTGTAATTTCTGTAATTGTAAATTACTGTCCAGAAGAAACTTCTTTTCTTTGTGTGCTGAGCCCCTGTTAAAAAAGAGGGCTTAAATGTACTCAAAGCATTATAAATAGACTAAAAAACACCTCTGCATATGAAAGCCCCTTAAATGACTCACAGAGACATGAGTCAGATGGAAAAAAAATACATTCCAGGTATCTGTAAAGGCCTGCGTGCAGGGCCTAAAATGGTGTTAATTTCCATGGACTATGAAATAGAATTGTAGGCATGCACTTCATTTTCTCAGCAAGCTCTCACTGATAACAGCAATTCAGAAGCTTCATCTCTTGGAGCTATACATTGTTCCACTCACTCGAGAGCTAAAAACCAGCAGCACAGACAAGAGCTATGTCAACCAGAAAACTTGCACTCTTTTTTTCCCTTCATCATTAGAGAGAGTGCATCATTAAAAAGCAGAATTGCTGGTCCTTCCACTGAGAGCTGCAACAGAATGGTTACACAGGCAAACAATACTTAAGGGAAGAAAGTCAAACTACTTTGATCAAAAATCTTGTGCCTCTGTTTCTTGAAATGGGCTTATGGGTCAGGAATATATGGCTACTCAAAATCAGTATTTCTTTCTTTTTTTTTTTTTTTTTTTTTTTTTGAATAGCACAGCATAAGATCTACATATCTTGTTGAAATATTCAGCTAGTCACTCCTGCCCTACAAGTGCATTATTACATTGTCTCATGCTAAATACAAAGACAAACAGCTGCAGAGAGATTTTTGCCACACTTCACATACATCAAGCACAGCAGATGTAGCAGATTCCTTTTGGTAGCAGACATTCTTTCCTGTATCTGAATTGTCTCTGAGGTGTATAAATGAAGATGGGATTATGTCTTTGCTGGAGCAGCAGGTGAATGAATCACAGAAAAGCCTCAGTCAGTCTGTAGATGAAACATGACCATTTTCCAGGCTTTGTGTCTAAATAAAGAGCTGCAGAGAAATGGCCTGATTTTAGAAAGTGGTGGAGAGAAAGGAATGGTGGAGAAATGCTTATTAAAAAAAAATAGAGTCAATCTATTGATTGACTGCCTGAGTTAACTTTTGATAAGTGCTCATCACTGTTCTTGACTATTCACATAAGCAAGCAAAAGCGTGGTTGTGAAGGGGGTAAAGATGACAGTTCTGTTCCATAATGTATTCAGCCAAGGTGCCCTTGTTCATGTATTATACACATGGGCATTTTTAATATGCAGGTTGCAGCTATTTAAAACCTTGCTAATGCTTCATGGAAAAAACTGAATCAGTCTACTGAGGTTTCACCTACAGATCATGACTTTTTTCCCCCTTCACTCTTTCATAACCAGAAGCTTTTGCACTAATGCTGAATCTTTCTCACTAAAGAGTTTCTATGATTTTGTTCTGAGATGCTTGGCTGAAATTACAGCCCTCACTGATACCTCTTGCTGTCTGCTGTGATGACACTAACTGACTCCTCTTTCCAGAGAGAGCCTCTAGCCTTTCTGGAAGTGGCAATAAAATCCTGCTCTCTCTCAAGTTGAGCAGTGTAGTTGTTAACAACTGAGGGTTTGTCTCATCCCAAACAGGATTTAAATCCTTCAGATTTGTATTACTGTTCTGTTCACACAGAGTGTTTCTACAATGAACACTGAAATCAGAGGCTGACCTGCCCTGCACAGTATTCTTTAATCAGAAAGGAATTTTCTTTCTTGCTGTTTTAAGGCCCATTGCATTCAATTTCTGAAAACAAGAGTATTCTGATCTGAACTGTTTGATAAACATGTACGAACACTCTATTCAATTTATCTTAACCATTTTCAAGACCACATTTTCCTATTGATTCCATTTGGCAAGGTAATTAAAGCATGTTCATATCAAAAATTTCTCAACTCTTCAAGATTATGAATGTTCTATTCCTTTTCAGGGAACTACTCACATGGAGAAATAAAGACAATGGTTAATATTAAAGATATCACACAGCTGAAGAATAACAATCACATGTACTGCAATGGTTCTCATCCAGTTGCACAGACAAAATGTATCTCAGTTCTTAACTGAAACAGCTCTGGCTCATCATCATATGAATTGTGCTGATATCAGAATTCCTTTGCCTCTTTGACTACATGTAGGTACTGTAATACCCACAGGAAATAAGATACTATAAGCTATCTTCAATTGCAGGTCAAATAGTCACTGTTTGTTTGAAGAGTGGTGATCTTCTGTTATTCAAAGTCTTACTCATCTCTGCTTAGCCTCTGCTTGAGTATCCTAAAAATAAATGCATTCAAAGTTTTTCATGACCCTTGCCAGGCTTTTCCTTTTAGTAACTTGAATCCAGCACAGGTCAGCAGAAAGAAGCTGGAGTTATGCTCCTAAATAGACAGTTGTTTGTAGCAGCTGGAAAAAGGAGGTCACAGGGCTTGCTCTGCTTCCCAGGCTACTGCTGCTCTTGTCACAAGTGACCACTACCAATTAACAGACTATTGTCATTCCCCTACCATAAACAAAAGTTGTTTGTACTCCTGTTGTCAAGTAAAAATACAGTGAATGTAAATAGTTCTTAAAGAAACCTGCTGTTTACATGAAAGTTGTGAATAACTTTACCATCTTTACACACAGAAAGAATTATATGTGCCAGTATACCATTAGCATTGCTATTACTGAAATATTAAATCTATAAAAGCTGAGGCATTTCACTGGACTGCAAGACTTTTTGAAGTGCTACAATAAAATGCTTTTCATTAATATGTTCAGATGCATACATATCAAACCTCTGTGTAGTCCATCCTTATTGCAGTTGCACTGTTTCATTGCATTGGCTTGATTCTACATCAGTGAAGCCTATGATTTTTTTTCTCTCAGCAGCAGTTAGGAATCATCCTCAGATGACTTTTCCCTCCAGAATAATAAAATCTCAGCAGGTTTTTTGTTGGTGGTGGTTTTTTCTGTTTGTTTGTGGGGTTTTTTGTGTTTGTTTTTTTTTTTTTGTTGTTGTTGTTGCTGGTTTTTTTTTTGGGAGGGGGGGTTTGTTTGTTTTTTTTCATTATTTGAATCAACTATGGATAGAGCTCATATGCTGACACAGGTAATACCACACCATAACACACTTCAGCACCTCAACTCAGCCAGATGTCCTTGGGCCTAGAAAAACTTGTTAACAAAATGTTTAGATGTTTCTAATAATGCAATTGAACATAAAAACTTAATTCTATTTTTATTCAAGGTAAACATGGTGAGTAATGAGCTGTATTTTCAGTTCTAATGCTTCTCAATGCTGGTCGAAGTTCCATTTTTCTTCCAGAGAACTGGTATAGGACTATAAGCAGAGCATATGCTCAGCCTTTTTGTTTCTGTCACAAAAATTACTTTTATTAATTATCAGTTTTCCTGGCAGGCTCAGCAAAATGTCCAGGAAGATATTTTCAAGAGCCATCAGATTTTCACACTACATGCTTTTTAGATTATAAACAGCACACACAGCCTGCCCAAAAAATAGGCCTTCCCACCCCACTCCTGCAAATGCACATATTGGCATTGAATTAAATGGCAGGGAGTGCACCTGAATTAAATTGGCAATATCAGAAATGTACATGACATGGAGATATGTGATAGTTACAACATGGAACAGAAAGCCAAGATGGGGGATTCCATTCCTAATTTCATCACTTAACTCTCCCATGGATTTGAGGAAATAGCTGATCTGTATGTTATCTGAGTTCTACCAGCTATTATCTGGGGATAATAGTAACATTCACACAAAATACTTTGAAATCTCCCTGATAAAAATGCTAAGCAATGTAAATACCTTTAAAAACATTCTGATTTTTTCTTTTCATGTATTTCCTGGGGTTTGGTGCATTCCTAAAATAGCAGCAAGTCAGCAGATGTAGAACAGCTTTCCAGGACAAGGGACCTACACGTGCCGTACATTTCAGGCAACAGAATGAACACTGGTGGCTTTTTGGGGCAGAACTTGCTTTTAGGTCACTAAAATCAGGTACTGTCACAATTGGTGCCAGCTGAAGTTATGCCACATGCCTTGATGAACTGGGCTGAGGTTTGGCTTAAAAGGCACAAAATGGCCTGGTCCTGTCCAAAGTAGCAGGAAGCGTGGCCTCTTTCCTGAGAAATAAACTGGAGAGGAGCAGCCAAGGCACAGCTTGCTCTACAACCACTAATATCACTGTAGCTGTGCACAGAAGTATTAATTCGGGGCAGAAATAGTAGAGCCTGTCTTCTAAAATACAGATTGTCCTTGTCATGATTGCAGCAGTGAGCTGGTTATTAGCAGGCCATTACCACCCTGTTGGAAACAGATGTTCCAGGGCAACAAAATAACGTGCACTAAACCTTCTTACATCACAGAAGATTTTCTTGAATCTTCTGAGTTTGCTAAAAAATCAATTCCTATCACCCACTCATCTGACAAGCCAACGTCTTACACCAACCACAGGACTTTCAGAGAAGCAACTTCACACTCTTTGCTGTACTCCAGCCTATGAAAGAGCTTCTGAAGGAGCAGCTTCTGAAGGAGCAGCTGCTGGAGGTTCCTTTCCAATCTCTTTTATTATAAGGCACCAAAAGTAAGAGACACTATCACAGTGCTGCTGCTTAGAATCACACTGCTGCTTAGCATGCAGTGTCATGTAGTCTCGAAGCACTCTTCTTATCTGTCTTGATATACATGTGTTAGTTTTTGTCTCCTGCCCAGAATGTAAGTTTCCTGTGGAATTAACTAAATGGAAAAGTGAGACAATGCCCACATCTCTGGGGTGCTATCATGTTTGAATAATAATTATGCTAATAGTATCTTTCCAAGAAAAAAAACTGGGACTGGCAGGCAGAGACCACTGGAGTCAGAAGAACGAATATTGTAATGATACTTTAAAATGACACTGATGTTCTGCCAAGGCAATGTTAGCAAAATCACAGGGAAACTTAATGCTACTCTAGTGAGTAAGGCAGAAAGAAGGAAAGCAGAGGATATACTCTTCACCTGGAAATTGGGAAACATTTTCTCAGCTTTGCCATTACAAGCTGAGTATTGAAAAGTGAAGAAGGAAAGCACCATGGCTAATCCACAGGAGTTCATGTAGCACATCCCTATTTTACTTTGGTAGAATTGCAAAGAGGAATCCAAACACCAATGGGAAAAAATCCCATCATATTAAAAATGCCATGCATTTTAAAATTTCTTTTGTGACTTTTAGCTACTGGATATGAAGTTTTAAATACTTGTGATATTAGTGATAGTTCTGTGGCATGGGATGCATTATTCATTAGTGTATCCTGAAATTTCAGCTATTTCCACTGATGGTACTCCACAAGGAGAGAAGAGCTGATCTGCAATGTTCACTGAAGGACTGTAACTTAAGTCTGCATTTACCATCCTTTTCATCTGGATTTCTGAGGTGCTGCCACTGTGAAATTCAGATATAGATAACAGATTTATAATCCATTTTTGAAGGATGCAGGAAATATATATAAAATGAAAACTCTTCAGCCCAGTGAGTGATTTAATTTTTGAAATTTTTCTTCCTGGGAGAAATCTAAAAGGGAAAACTGGTATGGCAATAAACGCTGACACAAGGAAAGGTGAGACCCAGTTCACCAGCACAGCACCACAACACAAACTCAGCCTTTCAAATCCAGTAACTGGGGTAACTCTGGGCAGATTGCTGGGATATGTAATGGGTATTTATATCTATTGCAGCATATTTTGCCACTTTACCTCAACTTTGAAAGGAGAATTGATTTGGTCATTTGGTTAATCGAAATGCTTAAGCAAAAGATTCTGTTTGCACTGGAATCAAGTCTTTCATGAAAAGCTTTGTCCGTCTTAAAAGAGAGCTCACAAAGCAAGGGAGACGTGATGGTGGCCACTAGAGAGTGGGAAGATGAATGTAAAGTGAATTGCTGCCTGCGAAGTGCTGCTTTGCCTGTCTCAGGAGAGCAGCTGCCAAGCACACTCGAGGAGGAAATCTGAAATCAGACATCTGTATGTGCATTGCGTCCACCATGTTTGCTCTGAGGAGAGAGAACCATATGAAGCAAGACAGTAAAGGTGAAATCCAGCAAGACATCCTACTTTATTGCCATGGCAACCCCACCCTGATGAAAAGTAGAAAAACAATAAAACATCTTCAGGAAAAAAAAATCAGTGCTATCTACCAAGGGAATTGAGGAAGATGCACTTTAAGGAAGAGCTTGACATTTCCACCATTTGGTGACTCTTTGAAATAAAGGTATGGCTGCAGTTTTTGCAAGCTGCAGAGTTAGAACATATTGTACTTGATAAATTATTTAGTTTGTTTAGCAGCTAAAGTCTGAATTATAAGTGAAAGCTGTAGTTACAGATTAGAATCTTTAATGCTGCTGTAGCCAGACAGAATACTATTATTGTGATTTTCCTTGATGTCTTCTAACATCTGTCATCCTAGACTAGATTAACACTACAGTCACCTTTCCTGCATTATACTTTCCAGGATGGGTGTATATGAGTGTGGATAAGTGTGTCCACCTTATGTAAGCATATATATGAGTCTGAATGTCTGGGCTTGGAAATATTATGTGGGCTCTCTGAATAGGTTGTTGATTTTCAATGTGAATTGAAGTTGGTCACATATAGAGCCCATATAGGGGCTGTGGTCAAGGAGCCCAGCAATGAAACATCTGCTTGTAAAGAAAGCAACAACACCTCCTGCACCCCAGCTCAGAACCAATATGTGATAAGGGAGTGTGCAACACATCCTGCCAAGGGGCAGAGCTGGGGCAGGTGAAAGGATCACACCGGGCACTTTGTCTGCACAGCTCTTGTGAGAGCTGGAAACTGCTCTCACACTCCTGCTGCCTCTCTCCAGAAGGCTCCTGGAATGGCCAAACAGCTTCAGGGGTACAGACTGCCCTGCCCTGCACTGAGATATTCCCGTGCAGCATGGAAGATGTGATCTGTACTTCCCCCAGCCTGAGGGAATCTGATCTAGCAGTTGTGTTTGCCAAATATAATCCTTTCATTTTCATCTGCTGTTTGCAAATATTGTTTCTTGTAACTAATTTGCATGGGCAATGGTTATTCTAATTCTGCACAGTAATGAGAAAAGCAATAAAACTATCTTACCAAAGGGCACTTTTAAAACTAAATATATTACTCTCTGTTTTAAATAGCTTATATCTGATGGGATTGTTTTTGTTTGTATTAACTGTAGCTAAGCCCTGTTTTAGGTTATAATTCCTGTGTACAAGGTGGTAGGTATAGCAAAGCATAGAAAAAGTAGAAATCGTCCTAAAAATATGATAATTATAAGATATGAAGGTGAGAACTGATAGCAAATCACTTGATTCCCAGTTCAGGACTTGATGTGATCACCTTCCCCTATCTCCATATACATAATGGATAGGGATACATAATTCCTTAGCTCTGTCTGATCACCACAGCTCACACCACATGGACAGCCTTGCTTTTCAGCATCCACCCAAGCAGTGCTGGCCCTTGGAAGAGAGAGGGGGAAATCCTCCCCAGAAGCAAAGCCCTTGGCTGCCCCACCACGTGGATCCCTGAGCTCACACTGGCTGTAGCCAAGAGTCCTGGCACATGTTCTAAAGGGACTCAAACTGCAGTCCTACAGAAAGGCCAATGGAAACCACTTGGCAGGTGTGAGAACACATTTTTGAAAGGGTTACTGAAATTTAATGCCTTTGTAACTGGAGGGATAAAAAGCTCCATCTTGTAGTAAATTCATACCACTTTTTACTCTGAGGGGAGGCTGTGGCCTTTAGTCTCTACTACATTCATCAGGAACCATGTCAGAGTTTAACACAATACTGCATTAGTGCATGATGTAAAATAGAGTTATGATGACAAGAACTTATAGTAAATTTGGGGTGCTTATGGCAATAATTCAGCAGCTGGTGTGTGCCAGCCTATGCTGTGAAAAGCACATACAGACTTTCCTTTGAAATAGCAGCAATTCAGAAATACGTTTGTTTAAAAAGCCCACAGAGATGACATGCTGTCTGGTTCCAAAGGAAAGAATGTTTGGGCTTTTGCAGAACTACTTCATTCATGTGGGAACAAAATGTATGCCCAGTGGCCAAGGTCATGGAGACTTGGATCATTCACAGAAAGACAGCACAAGCTGAAGTGGTTTTGGAACAGAATTAACAACAGCTCAAACTTTCTCATTGAGGATGTGTCAGGAATAGCTTTTGCCTTACAGTGAGTGCAACTTTCCTCCTAATATTAATGGAAGATATGGCTTCCTGCATTTTCCATCAATATTAATGAGAGATGCACATGCCACTAATGCTAATGAGAAACACACGTGTGTGTAATTCCCATTAATGATCATTAGCTACCCACAGGAGAACCCTCATTAATGCTAATGAGCGTTGCACGTAGATGTAATTCCCCCCAGTATTAGCCTGAGATCTATGTGCATGTATTGCCCATTAGTGTTAATGAAAGATCCACATGCGTGTGGCTGAAACTGCCATCAGTGGTAATGGGATCTATGCAGGAACTGACAAAATAATATCCTTTACCTTGATGACAGGAACTTGCCCTTGGTGTTTGGGTTCTAGTTTATCTGCAGGAAATGCATTGCTTTCTGTTAATAGTCCAGTTTGTGTATTATGTATGCTATGTTCTAAGCACCGTGCTGAATTAAGGCAAAATGCAGATTCATTCTCCAGGTAATGTGAAGCCTCTGTGTCACAGATCAGAGAACAGCAATCTCAGTGTTTATGCTGGGGTCAGTATGTGGAGTCAGTAAATCCATGCCTTGATTCAATGGGGTTTGATCAAAATTGTCTTAATGAAAATAAATCTCACCCAAGGCTACACTCGGATCGGTACTCGTGCAGCTGTGATCTGCCTTGAACTTGGGTCCTGCCAGCTATGCTTTCATTGAACCTGTGAAGTTTGTGGCAAACTTTTTATTGTACAAATGTTCTTTTTTAGTTAGTTGCTTCTAATCAATTAGCGGCTATTATTCAATGTGTGTGGAGAGGGGGTCTGAATTGTACCCTTCAGTGAAAGGATTTAGTGGAATTTACAAATGAAAATGGGACAAATGGGCTGCAGCCTTTTGAATTTCTGGGGGATCATTTGTGCAGATACCAAAACTTGCTACATATCTTTCACATCAGCAAAATCCCATAGATAGACAGTGAGCAGAGAAGACCCGAAAGTATTAAAGATTACAGTCAAAATACAATTCCCTGTAATATTCTTTATTCAAGTGTTAACAGGGCACACCACACTGTAGCCTCAGAAAATCCCAGAGCTCCTTACCTAAACCAGGTCTTACTTTGTGCTGGTGAGCAGCACACAGAGCCACATCTACCTTGCAAAGCCCCTGTAGCAGCATAAAAGAGTAGAGAGTGTCACCCCTATGTGGCACCATACACAGGACTCTTCAAGGAAGCACCCAGAGACACATGGGTTTGTCAGAACTACCTCACTGTAAAATATCTTGTGTCCTTTTCATCCCCGTGTCTGTTTCAGAATTGGTCTTATTTGTTAAGACTGGGAGGTAAGTGACTGATCAAAAAGGGAACTTGTCAGCTCAGTAAGACTTACCCATGTAAGGAAAGGGAATCTCCTGCATTGCTACACTGTTCTATGCTTAGAAAATCTAAAATGTAACACTACTATCTTTGTCAGAGAGGGTTGGTCCACAAAACATGCTCATAGTATTGGCATAGCCAGTGTAAGAAATTCCTGCCCCCCCAGCACATCTCTCCCCAGCCCTTTCTTCCCCTGCTTCACCCCAGGGCTCTAAATCATGCCAGTGCTCGTTGTAGAACTGTGCAAAGAAATAGATAATTGAAATCAGCTGCTTCAGAGAAAGCACACAGTGCCGGGGTGCTCTGCTTGTCTTTTTGTTTTTCTTGTGGCCAGGTGATTTGTATGACCCGATTTACCAAGGACAGGCACATCAGGATAACTGAGGGGACTGAGGACCACGGTGCAAAGACAGGAAGAGGCAGTTTTGAGAAAGGTGGTTACCACAAGAGACAAAGTCTCACCAAATTATTCTAGGTGCAGAAATCAGTCTTCAAGTCAGTCCTCATGACTCCTGGAGTCAGCAGAGGCCCAGCATCCTCAGATTTTGAAGGACTAAGGCCACACCTGGATGACAATTAAGAAACAAATTAAAACCTGTGGCTTATTTTTCCTGTTAATCACTTTTTCTAGATGCTGCATTGCATTCTTCAAGCTACACCTGCTCTTAATTGCTTCATTGCTACCAGCCAGGAAACAAGGGCATTCCAAGTCAGAAGAGCAAATAGAAAATGAGAAGTAAACAATCCCAAACCCAAAGAAAATAACCACAAAGCATGCTTCTGGAAGAGCATGCACTTCAATCTAGGAATAAGGAATTAAATTTGGCAATGGGCTTCATGTTAACTAAAACTAACAGAAGTCTATCACAAAACTGAGACTTAGGGCTCAATTTTCCTTTCTGAGCATGTAACCTTTGTTTACATACTTGCAGCTCTGGGGCTCAGCACTGTAATCAAGTAATTAAAAGCTCCTGCTTTTAATTAAGGGAGTAAAATTTGCATATGCAAACTCCCCTCTTACTGGTGTTAATGCCTCAGCAATACCAGCAGCTTTGAAGGAACTAAAACAATAAAAGATAGAATTAAAAAAAAAAAATCCAGTAATTAATCAAATTTGTTTCACAAAAGTAAGGGGATACAGGGAAGATAATATTAAATATTTCCAGTCCTAAAACAAACAAGCAGTAGCTGAGATTCTGGACCATGTTTTAACTATGGAGGTGTTTTCATAGGTAATAGAGAGTCCTCGTCCTGTCAAGGGGCCTGAGGTAGATAACTCAGGGTGTTCATTTTGTGGGAAAGCCAGGCATAGGTGAAAACACTTGTATTCTTGAGAGACTGCTGTTTACAGAAGTGCTCCTCCCTCTTGCAGCCTGGAGAGACGCTTCTGCTTTGAGAAGTAAAGCCTTGCACTTCAGGCTTTCCCAGGACACTCCAGCATGGTGCTTCACCTTCCTTCTCCGATCACCACAAACATACAGATCTCCTCTGCAGGGAAACACTGACAAGAATCGATGCAAGACAAAGTGTGTGTTATTTAAAAACCACTAAATTTGTGGGCTTGAGAGAATGTCAAGGAGATATTCACAGATGCACCAGAAAAAATGAGATTTTTGAGCAAGCAGACAGGGTTTACCAGAGAACTGGAGGAAGTTTTGGTTTTTTCATATTAGTTTAACCATACAATCCTCCAATGAAATTTGGAGTGTACCATTAAATCCCACTGGCCTGCTGACCAGAGGGAAAGCAAGTCTCATTTTAAGGAGAGAGACAAAATCTTGGCATAACATAATGCTGCTTGGAACAATCTCTCTGTCCAGGCAGGTACCTGGTTAGAAAGGAATCAGTCCTTAGATCTTCCTGAAAGGGCACACCATGAGTATGCCTGCATTAATGTTGGAATTGCAACCTACTACAAAATGCTGTACAACAGAACAGGCTCCAGAGGAGTCACTACGGTACACTGAGTAAAATGTGCCCCCTTTTAATTGCCCAAATGCATTTTGACATGATAGACCAAAAATAGAGAGCTGGTCTATTGAATAAACACTGCAGTAAGTTTCAGAGATGTTACAGCTTATTCAGTAAATAATAAAAAGTTTTAAAATGGTCCAAGCATATATTTTCACAATATGACTGAATTGCTTCAGAGAAAACAATTGTGTTGATTCCCAGGCATGTCCACGAGTGATTTCCTTTCTTTTCCTTTTAGTTTCACCATTTAGCCTAACTAAATGCATGACACTTGCATAATGATGTCCCTGGGCACAAATTATAAGAAACCTGTTATAAATTCACCCCATGCTGAAGTGGTTTAGCTGCTGTGGGTTTAAAGACCAACCTCAGTAAATATTTTAGCATAATCTGGGAGTAGGGGGAATGAAAGGTGATGCTGAGAGATGGAAAGGTATTTTCTAGCAAACTGGGAAGAGATGAAGTGGTCTTTCTCTGTTTGCTGCTGAATTTACCTTCTCCTTCATTTTTTGTCCTCTTTTTTGACTTGATTCTTCTTTCCTAAACTAATAATGGAAGGAAACCTTTTCATAATATTCCATTTCATGACAGGGAGAAAAGGCATCTTGATACATGTCCACCATTATTCTTGGTCATAATTTCACTTAATCAGATGTCTTGAAAAGGCTTAGAGAGAACAAAACTAATTACAAGACTGATTCATCTTCCCTGTGAAATACAATAAATTAAGAACACATAAAGAATTAACTCCTACAACAGTTAAAAAAAAAAAAAAAAGTTTGTTGTCTAATTATCCAGGACCAAACTATCCATAACTGACATTCTCACAGTCTAGGAACAGCTAAGTTAATAAGGCTGCATTTTGGTGTTACACCTCTCAATCAGAAGGTACTCCTCTAGATTATACAGCTGTAACTGTAAGTAGAATATTTGAGTCTGGAATACATTATGAGCTGTCCTATGAGATTTTCTGAGCATTTCCTTGAGGAGATACCCCTGACTCTTCCTTGGTCCCACTGAGAGCCTCTGCACTGAAGGAACTGAATATCCCTGTTCACCCAGGAGGCAGACAAGAGTCCCAGTATCTGTGAGATGTACAGAGCACTGGAGACAGACTTTTCACAGCCTCTTTCACTTAAATGTGAAATACATGGAAAAATAAAAAAGACATTTTGATAGCGTGCTAATGCTAAAACAAACTGCAAAGACAAACAACAAGCAAGGTAATATTCTGTTTAAAGATCAAAAATAGAAAGTGTGCAAAGAGTTGCATAAGTTTTAGGATAAGAAATCCGGAGTTTCAGAAAAGGAAAAGATAATGCTCAGGCTAAGCCAGCCCTTTCTGTTAGTGAAACCGAGGGACAAGGTTCTGCAGAAAGAGACTCACACCTGCTCCTGGAACCCCACCAAACAGGCTGCTCACAGAGGAAGAGGAAACCAGTTTAATTCTCAGACAGTATAAGTTAGAAGTGACTAATTGTGGACACAGTTTCAGCAGCTGAGGTTTCAAGAAATATATCCAATATAGAATACAAGGCATTGCAGCTTATTGACAAATAACAGATTTCTAGTCCATGTTAGAAGTAAAGAATATAACATCATAGGCTTCTCAGTTTTTATTGTGTCTTTCAGGTAAGAATAAGAAGCAAATCCAAAGTTTTGCAGAGTCCAAAAATTGCTGACAGCATTAAAAGAGAACCATAGTAACACTGAATTTTTATGAAAGCTCTGAAGCAGAATGCACTTTGAATTATTTTAAGTTTACAAGGTATCTTTCAAGCAGCTATAATCAGACATGGCTTCCAGCAGTTAACAGATTCACTGCACAGAATATTCAAAAGTATTTTCAATATGGAAAACAACATTTCATGTATGAAATAATAATTTTTAAAAACAATGCTTAAATAATTACCAAGATTATCTACCAGTTTCATGGTGACTTTACTAATTTTTACTTGGAAAAGGTTTATCAGTATCTTCAGGGTTTTTCCATACAGGAGAAAAGGTTAATTCTCTTTGGTTCCATGGTAAAATAAAAGAGCCCAAGGTGTTTACCAGCAAGGCTGTAAATAATGACAGAGCATTTTTGGCCTTTTTATTTTAATGCCTCATTATGAAGACCATAATGATTTGCAGTGTTTACTAGCATGATTATCTTTCTAACACAGAAATCAAAGAATTTTTGTTTTGGGTATTTTTTGTACCTACAAGGAGGCTATATGATTTTTCAGGTAAGAGAATCAATATTCTTATGGAAAAAAATGTGGACTCGTATTTTGTTATGGTAGCGTTAAGTGAATGGTTTAAGGCTGAGAAAACAAAGCTGTGGCACTTCCACATATGCCAAATCCATCAAACCCAGTGCTTCTCAACACTAAAAACTGAATTAGTTCTTCCACAGACAGCTGTTTAATTTAGCAGAACTCCTGATTTGTATTTCACAGAGCCACAGTTCCGGGATTCTTTCCTAAATTCACATTAAAAGGTCCACTCTGGCCCAGGCACGCTTGAAGATGGCAAAGAAGAAGTTCAGTGCCAGACACCTTGTGGAGCAGGTCTCCTCATGCTAGCTTCCCCTGAGGAAAGCCGGGAGGAAGGTGCTGCACACACAGGGACTCCTTTGGGAGTGGCCAGGCCCTTGCTGGGCAGTGTGACAGGGTCTGGGCTGTGTCTGGTGATGGGGTGCATGGCACTCTCTTGTTTGTTATGAGCTACAGAAATGCCAGCTGAGAATTAATGCTGCCAGTGGTCTGTCAGTGCCTCCACCAGGGATTTGGTGAGGTGCTGGCAGGCTGCTCCTACCCCCAGCCAGCACCACTGCACTCCTGTCTGAGCTACCCAAGGGACTGGGGAAATGCCATACTTTATCTTGATTTGGCAACTCGTGCATTTCACAGCCAGTTCAGGATTTCACACCTATTTGTCACCTGACTAAAGAGCACTTTATTTTGCAGAGACTAAGTCAGACCTCTTAAGCAGAGCATATGCCAATACCATCTTGATTAACTAGCAGTCAATACTCCGGACTGTCACTAGTTTCCACGGAGATACACCCAATAAAGCAGCTAACCCTATTCAGTACAGCCCAGCTGAGTACATAGTAATAATATTCTACATTTATATAAGCCATTCATCCTCAAGCACTTCTGAGATTCTTGTGTTCTGATACCACTGTGATGACTGTGTCATAACTACTCCCATCCAGCCACACTGAACCACAGCAGTTTTTTCTACCATGGGTGCGGGAAGAATGTTGCAGTGTTCCTGAGATAAAAACCCATGACACTCTAAAAACAACAACAACAACAAAAAAAGAAAAAAAAGGTTTGTTGAGTTTCTGAATCTTCCTTTGGAAAAAAGACTTTTAGCTTTAGAACTAATCAGAACAAATCCATGTAATCAAATGCAAAGACCTTGATCAATTTAATTTGAGAAAACAGCCAACACATCTCTTCCTATACATAATTCCACGGATCCTGCAGATTAAATATTTCAAAATCTCTTATTTGGACTGCTAAACTCTCTTTGCCAGTGCCTGAATGCTGAATTACTGTTGGATGCATTTTCCTCCCTTTAGTACCTAATTTCAGTTTTATTTCCTCTTTCTACTGTAGAAAGCATTTCTGACTAACCATCCTCTTCTGCAGCCCTTCATTTTTTGTTATAATCCTCCATTTTATAAATGCAGAGAATATCTCATCTTCAGCCACATTTTCTAAACGACAGAGGGAATGAAAATGAGGTATTGAATGCTTAGCTATTACTTTCTCTGCAAGAGTTGTGCAGTACTTCATATACATGGCATATGCAGCATTTTGTTTAGTTGTTGTGGATGGAGTGATGCATTCACTCATAAGAGAAAGGCAACAATATATTTGATTGAGAAAAGACACTGGGTTAACAGCACTGATTTAACAAGATTTGATGGTGAGGTACCCAAGAATTACTGCATAAAGAACAGGATCAGACAAAACTTTCAGGAAGACCATGAGGTTCAGTAAGAACCCCCTTGCATTCTAAAGATCTCAGAGGAGAGTTCAGGCACAGCTGAATACAGATGTAGTCCCAGACTTGGTCAATGGTTTATGGCCAAAGGATTATATACTAATTATCCATCCTTTATGTCACTTAGCTAAGATTTCAGAATTTCAGTGTGTCTATTCCTAATTCATTTACCAAGTATCTGATATGATAAAGAATTTCTCAAACTTGAATAGTAGAAACCTTTAGAGGCAACCCTACCTCACGGGAGACCCTGGTGTGCAGCCCACTGCCAGGCAGGAGAGCTCAGCAGGCTCAGCAGGCTCAACAGGCTCAACAGGATGTCCACTGTTTATAGAGTAAAATCATAGAATGAGAATTCCAAGTACAGATGTTTATTTCTTCCAAATTTGGCTTGAATTGGACACTGGGCAGCTCTGAGGTTAGGTGGGTGTATTGCTCAAATTAGCCCTTGGCTATTGAGCTGTTTGCTGTGTCCCCTGGACCTACTTTGAGCTGGTTGCAGCCACCATGACCAGCACACAGTCTATGACTGCCACTGGTGGTTTCCACTGGAGCAAGGTTATGGAAATACAGCTCAGGCTGGGTGGGGGAGGCACACCATTCCACAGGTCAGCTGTACCACCCATGCATCCCTTTCCTTGATAAAGTGTCTCCCTCCAGGTTCACTGGGGACTGTACTGACACTGAAGCTGCTGCAGTGCCTGTGGTTAACCTTGCCCAGCTGCCTGTTGAGAACCACGCTTCCCATCTGCTCTGTTAAGCAAATATTACCTTCAGCAAACAGGGACTTAAACTACTTGTTTAGGAGGTTGTGTTTGTCTGCTGGATGTATTTCCCCAGAAGAAAGCTAAGGGCTTTTTATGCCAAGTCTTGCAGACCTACCATTTAGACACCTCCTTTAGAGGTGTCAGCTTTCAGTTCTTCAGACCTTCTGCTGCATTTTGTAAATGCTGTGAAAATATTATTTATAAAGTAAATATAAACTTTTATGAATAGAAATTCAGTAAGGTTATTTGTCTTATTGCCACTCTCTTGCTCAAAAATGGACAAAGAGGTTTTGCTCAAACTTGCCAAAATAAAAATGTTACTTTTGAGAAGGAATAAGTTCAGAAAGCTGTTTTAGCCTGTGTTTAGCTCTGGCACATGGTTACTGTTTGTTGCAAGGGGACCTAATTCATTCTCAATGCATTGTTTTTGAATAGAGAGGTTTGCTGGAATTGGAGCTGAAGTCCCAGAAAGTTTAGCATCAGAGATAAATGTTTTGGAAGGTTAATAGCCTGTGGAAATAGAGGAGCCCCACATTATGTTTAGTACTCAGTACAGTTGAAAGATGAAATAGAGACTCTCTTCACCCAGGCGCTGAAATGCAGCCACCTGTGGGGAGTAATGTGCCAGCTCTTTAGTGCGACAGTGCAAAACCATTTAAGTGGGAAGTGGAGCGTTATGCTCAGTCCAAAGGGAGTGTTTGCCATTGCTATTACTGAACAGCATGACATTTTTCTCTGGGTGGAAGGCACTGTTTGTGTAAAGCCATGTTCCAAAAGAATTTGACTTTAGATACACAGGAAATGGGATCCTGCCATCAGTTAATCGATAACTCACCGCCATGGACCAATCTCCCCACTTAGCACTGGAAGAAACCAGCAGAGGCAAGACCAGGAACAAAGTGAATGTTACTTAATGTGAGTGCCCTCTCCAGTAGGGGTACTTGTATTTATAAGTGTTTTTTTTCACTAAACTTAAAGAGAGATTGAAATGTTTGGTACAGGCAAAAAGCTTTGAGAATTTTGCTATAGATTAATATTGCTGTTTAATTAATCGCAAATTTCCTTTCTTTTCCAGCAGAATTAGTCTTCTCTCCTTAATTTAGGGAATTTCTCTTATAAATTTAAGCTTAACTTTGACCTGGATTTCAAACAAGCCAATTCTATTCACTTTAAAAATCATCTTTGTTCTTCCATATTTGAAAGGGATAACTTGGAAGAAGTTTTGCAAGAGGCAAAGCCACATAAAAGTAAACTGCAGGATTCTAGTTCTCTGAGATGATTTGTTCAAGGCAACCACACTCTGTTTGTGTTTAATGTATTAACTGTGGTGCTTTCTTTCACTCTGCTTTGTTTTCCTCAAACCCAAGGATTGAATTTTCCCAAGTTCGGCCCATCACCCTGTCTGCCCTTCTGTGCTCAGCTGTCAGAAGAAAAAGCATAAACATGGTTTAAAAATAGTTAAGATGAAAAAAAGAGTATGTGTGAAAAAAGTCTCCTTAAATGTTTAGATACACTTTCACCTGAAGGTGGCAATATTTAATAATGTTCTGAAGAAAGAAGCTTCCCATATAGATACCTTTAATTAAAGATTTTATGGTTTTAAGTGGATATCCTTCTCCCCCATTATTTTTTCACAATGTATTGAGAGAGAAGTATGATGAGGTATCATATACTTGTTTCAAACAATCTTGAACATACGTTATGCAGAATTATTTGCAATTAAAATTAAAGCTAACATATAAAATATAAGCCATATTTTAATAATAAAAAATATAAACCTTATATAATAAGCCAGCCCTTCCCTGCCCTCAATTTAAAAGCAATTTTAAAAGAGATAGGCTATATATTCCTTTTCACAGTATTACTACCAATATGCTCTTAACTCCAAACCCAAATGGGGGCTGATTCTTTCAAACCAGACCTTGTCTTTATGCTAAGTTATTTCACCTGCACTCAGTGCATGCTGTGATTTAGAATGTGATGCATGAGCCAGGCAAGAAGAGGCAGCATTCTGGGTATTGTGCTGTGTGATGACAGGACTGGGGTGCCCTGCAGACCAAAGCAAAGAGCTGTGTGCACTCAGCATGGGCTAATAATCAATAAAGAAGCTTGGCCCAAAGCATGTTCTGTAGAACAGAAGAAATAAGGATTTAAAATATAATTCCTTTTTTTAAAAAAGATTTTATAGAGTTTTTTTTTCTAAAAAATAAAATATAAATCTAGATATCTATTTTTGGATTATCAAGAAGATACAAATCTATAAATTTCTTAACCTTTCTGTCCTAATTCATCTTTCACTGCATTCCACAGGGCTCAGTGATTTTTCCTTTGATTTCTATAAAATTCAGTGTTTTCTGCCATCCCATTGATTACTGTCCTTCTGGCTACATGCAGTGAGATATTATACACAGAATTGAAATGTTTTACACAGTCCTGGCTGGTAAGGCTACATCTGCAATGCTCTGAGCATTCCCTACTAGGAAATCATGTTAGATTTAAAGAAAAAAGAACACTTAACTGGGACAGGCAGCAAACAACAAAAAAAAAATCCTCAAAGTTCAGAAGACAGCAGCTATTGTATTAAGAGTAGTTAGGCAAGAAAGCCACCTGTTGAATTTTCCCTGTCTAGAGAAAAGATGAAATGATAACAGGCTGTGAGTACTTAAGAAGAATTAATAACAAGAAGGTGGAGGGTGGTGTGGGAGGACGGTTGGCAGCATGGGGAAAGCAGGTAGAAGTATAGTAATAGCTCAGAATTACTGAAGGGGAAAATGTAGATTAAATAGGACCAAATGGGAGAGGAGGGAGGTAATCTGGCAGAGAGGGTCACTGATTTCAAGGCAAATGTTCATCCCTGAGGATCACGTCAAGCTACATTGTTTGCAGAGTCTGGAGCTGGTGACCCCAGAGGTCTTTTCAACTCCAATATTTATGGGTCAGATGACTCCTTACTTTGGCAATAACTGAAGGAGGAGTGTTTTGCATGGAGAGCCCTGCTTGCTGAGGGACTGCCCTGTGCAAAGGGAGCTGGGATCCTGGCTGTGCACACCCTGCCGCCTCCTACACCTCGGGAACAGCCCAGAGCTTCACCATGCTTTCCAGCTTGACAGAGGAAAAGAATCTCTCACTAACAATGGCTCCTGTTGGCTCTGGAGACAGGCTGATATAAATAAAGCACAAACAAGGACTGGAGAGCAGTTGGTTGGAGCACCGTTAGTTGGAGTACCATTATTCTGACTAGAAAAAGTGCCATGATGAATTGATGGCTGTAAAACCAGCTAGTTCACATAATTTCTGACAGAAGGTTGATTTTGCCTTCATATCCACCCCTGAGCAAAAGTGAACAGTAAATTATTATCCTTCCAAACCAGAAACAAAGGCCATTTAGGAGGGAAGGTGAAGAAAATAAGGCTGCAGTCATTTCCTGCCTGTTCTTCCTGCCCAGCCACTTTACTAGCAGGTGTAAACTGGCAAATTCCCTGATGCTGAGCCACCTCTGGGAAAGAGATACAAACCAGCTCCCTCAGGGTATGAAATGAGGGAGCCCTCTACTACATGAGAGCACAGTCTTGCTCTTAAAGATTAGCCATATTTCTTATTGGACTTCAAAAGTTTTTTGGGGAATGTCTCGAGTCCTTTTTTAATGCATCCACTCTGTGACATTCAATGCACTTAGTCATTAAAGCAGGCTCACTACCTTTGGCATTTCTATTAAAACTGCATGTTCAGGAAAGGAACAGTGTCTGAGTGAATCACTGACAAGAAAGCACAGGTATTGCAGAGGGGAAAAAGGGTGATTATCTCCAGGCATATTCTGCTGGAAATTGAATAGACTCAATGAAGAATTGAAAAAGTTGTAATAAGAACCACAAGGCAGGTAACAAGGCAGAAAAGCAAAATTAACAGTCCTAAGCCCATGCATTCAAACTTCATGGTCACCAAAAAAAAAAAAACCTCATAAAAAAATCATTTAAAAAATCATAAAAAAAATGACAGAAAGACTTCCTGTATACTCTGACACCAGATCATTCACTAAGCAAACATGACACAGTATGTTCCTGAGCAGCAATGTGTGCAGATTAGTCATTTGCCACAGCCATAGCTAAAAAGGATTTTCAGCCTGCAGCTGTAGGGACAAATTAAGTGCACTCAGGAACAGGATGGTCTCAGTATAAGAACCTCAGAGCAGCACAAGTGAAAATGAATTGAAATAAAAATAGAAGAGTGAAAATAACTTAGAATAGATAAAAAGAGATAAACCACTGTGCCATCCAGAAAGTTTTGCTACAAATAGAGAAGTTTTTATCAAAGTGTCCAAAGCAAATGCTTTTGGCCCTTCTTAGATCTGGTGGGATGTCAGCCTGCAGACCCAGATCTGCAGGACAAAGCAGCCACATCCAAGCCTCAGAGTCAGGGCACTCATGCTTGGCACAGGCAAGAGCAGAGGCAAAGGCAGTGCTGGGCTCCCTAACCCCAGAGCTGCACTTGAACAGATCAGCCCAGGCACAACCCTGTGCAGGCACAGGCTTTGTATCTCAGCACCAGTGCCCACCCTCAGGGAATCATTGAGCACTCTCTCCAGCACCTCTGCTCTCCAACAGGTCTGGCCTTTCCCTCAGGCTCCCAAGGAAAGCAGTCTCTGCTGCTCTGGGCTGGGATCTGCAGGGGGTGCAGAGTGGTGCAGGCTCCCCTGATCCATGGCCTGGGGCACTTTGCTCTTCAGATGATGGGAAATGCAGCACCAAGGGGCTTCACACTGCCACACAGCCCCTCCCAGCTACCAGGAGTGGCTTTGCAGGATTAAGGGATCCAAAACCCCGGGGCCTTGGCTAAAACACTTCCTTATGGCAAAGCACCACTAAAGCTATGACACATTTTGCAAAGAATAGCTTAATAATAAATTTTAATAGAGTCACATGCTCTACTTATTTGTGCTTTAATTATTATGCCTCTCCTCTCCTACTCTGCTGAGTTGTGCCTATTTTGTTTTCAATAAGGACGCTTGATGAAGATGAATTAAAACCTGTAATACCTAATTTAGCACAGAATAAAATATTTAGTGTGTTAGTTCATATTCTGATGTGCTAGGCAAAATTTTCTCACACTTAACAAAATTTAGGGTCGGTCAAACAGCAAGAATCTGTCAGGTCCAGCTCTGGCTATAATGATCTGTGGTTTTGCTGGATCTCCTTCACTAAGGAGAATCTCAGTAAATCTTTTCTCTTGGTGAAATCACATTGCAATGTACCTTTGGGACAGTAGATTCATCTACTTAATGAGACATATTTCCAATGCACATGTAGGATGGAGGTGGAAGGGTGCTGGGTTGTTGGTGGTGTTTTTTTTTTTAAAACTAAATTAAATTAATTAAATTTTGTTTATTTTATTTTATTTTATTTTATTTTATTTTATTTTATTTTATTTTATTTTATTTTATTTTATTATTTTATTTTATTTTATTTTATTTTATTTTATTTTATTTTATTTTTTTAAATTTCATTTTGCTTTTCTAAAAAGTCTACCCAGAAAAAGTTCTTTCCCTTTTGGGTTCTCTTGAAGTCAGTTCAGGGCCCTGGAAATAGTTTTATCTTTTATTAACCAGTGGGTCATCTCTATTATCTCAGATGGAACATACTGTCCTATTTACAGCACTGCCTCTGAATACATTTTCTGTGTTTCCATATTTTTCCTTTACTAAAAAAACTCAATGTATAAAAACAGAAAAAAAATCAGGTTGAAGAATTCTTTACTAAAAGGAAGAAGTACTACAGCAGAAGAAGCAGGTCATTCCATGAGATTCAGTTGCTAAATTTTAATGTATGCCTCAGCAGGGTGGCATGAGTCTAATTGGATTTGAAAATTGTGTAATAAAAGCCATATTTGCCAGGGCAGCTACAGGAAAACATTATTCCTATTGAGTCTTAGATTTAAGGGAGAGCAGAATGAAAGAATGAATAACAAGCATTCTACAAAATACCCTTCCACATGACTGTGGAATGCTGTGCAACTTCAAATCACAGTTCCAAAAAACAGGATTTATATTAGGTTTATGTTGTCTCCTACCAACAACCTCATATTGATAGAATACTCGGGGGGAAGCTTTAAGGAAGATTAGCAAAATAATCCTTTCATGCTGGGAGTTGCATTTCTTCAGTTAAATGGCCATTGGAGGCAATGAAAACGCAGGCAAAACTGCCAGTAAAAGAAGATATCCACAGAAGACTGAATCTGAGGGTTTTCTGGAGTCAGCTTAAATTACCTGTTAATGGACAGCTATCACACATGTCCCTCTTTCAGTGAAAATGTATGATCTATATTAAAGCAACACCTGTTAATGAGGTGTGACCAGCACAGAAAATATTGTATTGATGTAACCTGCTATTTAATTTCTTTTTTGGCTGGACAAGAATGAAAGGAAGCTTAACATTTAGAGTTTTCATTTATTTCCTGTTTAATACATTTAGAAGCATGCAAAGGAATTACACATGCACTATCTAAATCTTGTGAGGGACACAAAGTTTTTGTCACAGCACTTAATAAAGCTGAGCTTTTTCTTAACCCCACCTGCAATGACAGATCAAGGAGAATTTCGTTCTTAGAAAAGACTGCCTCCAGAAACATAGCTTTCTTTAAAGGACAATGGATGGATAAGAGTTGAGGAGTACCTCTTCAGTCAAATGTGAAAACAGCAGCATCTGACCTGGCAACAGTGTTGAATAGAAATACACTTTCTCTTTAAAAGATACCCTACACAAGTAGTTTTACATGAAAACCACTGGCCTGAGTTTGGAGTTTTTTTGGTCTTTATTTTTCCATATTCTTGACAGAATAAACCAAGGCTAACTCCATTTTTCTATCTGACAGTTAACTATTTTATACCCTCCTTTAGATACAAAGACTGATGAATAAAGTAGCTGATTTCTTTAGGAAGCCATAGGTGATATTGCTATTTCCCACTCATATTTTATAGCAGTCTTGCTATGAAATCAGCCACAGAGAAAAGGAGGCAGAACTCTGCCCTGCCTAGGATGTGACACAGCATCACTCAGGCTTGAGGTGATGCAAAGCAGTGGGGTTTCACCCAATGAAAATGAGGGAATAAATATTTGTTTAATTTGCTTTCTACTCAGGAGATTTTCAATCCTAGGCTGAAGGGCTGCACCACAGATTTCCACTGCAGGGGAGAGAGATTTTTTTCCCCAGTTAAACATGAATCTCAAGATCCTCACAATGAGACCTTTTCCAAGTAAAAAGTGATCATTCATGGGGAATTTGGGCATCACCTCAGCACAAGTCCATTTGACCATATAAAATGCATCAGTGGGAAGGCAGGCCATTTCCCTCTCTTTCTAAGCAACCAGAATAAAAAAGGAGGAAAAAAACCCAGCAGTTGCAGACCAGGGACATGACTATGATCTAATTCTACTCTCATCCTGAGGTAAGTTACTTGACAGCAGTGTACTTTCATGCCGGTCAATATTAAGATGGAATCAAGCCAAATGGATTTATATCAGTCCATGCTTCCACAGTTACTGTGAGAAACAGTCCCCAAATTCCAGAGCAGTTCAAGCTGTACTTTGTCACAGGCTGGAGAGGAGGCTGGTCCCATCTCCAGGTCCCTGTGTAACACAAGCCAGTGAATTTACAACCTTTTCTAGGGAGAGCTGTACTCATTGAGAAAAGACTCTGAGATTGATGGTTGCATCCATTGTGCTCCTCACCAAACACAATCTCCACCATTACCACAGCATTTGCCTTGAGTCTTTTCAGGCACTGTTGGTTTCTTCAGCCAATGCCAGAAACTAAGGCACTGGGCATTAGTGTATTTTGAACCAAATGCCCTCTCTGCCCCTCATGACATCCCCTCAGCCATCCCTGCAGATGTATCAGCTCGTGGTTAGTCCAGTGTCTCAAAGGCATTTATATCTGCTACTGAGAAAAATCTCTGCAAAGTTCTCTCATCCTCCAATACTCTGCACATCCTGGGGATGGGAAGTATCACCAGGATCTCAGAGCAGGCAGCACCAACATCCTGTGCTTCATTTTTGCTGCCCAGATCCCACCTTTTACTGTCAGTGAACTTTGAAACTGCCCCTCAGAAGATTAATTACTAACCAATATGACAGTTCTCACTCAGATGTGAGAAATAATGCCTTTTCAGTTAAATAAAAGCTATATTCCACAGAGATTTTTCAGATGCTGATACATTTAAATAGCAAAACAGTATAAGGCAAGAGAGCCAGTTTTTCAGCTGACTAACCTCAAGTAATAAAAAATCAAAATTGTATTAACTGTACTTAGCTTTCTTTTTTCATCACTTAAACTCTCTTAACAAATGCATATGTGAAAAGATGCCTCCTGTAGTAGCCACTCTAGGTGAGTGCATGGAAAGCATTAAAAAAAGCCCTCATGTACTGCTGGATATTGCTCTTAAGCTGCCTATACATTAAACTTCTAATAGAGACAGGGTGAAATGGATGTGAATGACAGAAAAAAATATTTTCTTGTAGACATTACTTCTGGTACAAAAAAGTGGTGGTATGTTTTTTTTTGTTTGGTTGGGGTTTTTTTTTGTTTTGTTTTGTTTTGTTTGTTTGTTTGTTTGTTTTTACTGTTTAGTAGGGGTCCTCAGTTCATATTCCCAAAAATAGCCAGTGTCACTCTAACTGGTAATTTGAGCTCGTCAAGAATTATACTAATTATCTCCAACCTGCAGTGAATTGAAAATTCTTAGTTTGATTTTTTTTTCCTTTAAAGCATGCATTGTTTATTTGTGTTGTGTCAACTTAGAAAATGGTTCAACTCCTTCTTGTCATAAGGGAGAAAGAAGGTATTTTTTGTTTTTTTATTTTATATGTGCTTAAAATAACTTTTCCCCCCATCTTTATGGTGATTTTTTTATAGTTCTGGGAAACAATATTTCACCTGTCCTGGAAAATCAACTGTATAATTAAAATACTGTTGCTCATGGAATTAAAGAAATAAGGAGATGCAAGATGAGCAACAGCACCAGTTGGCAGATAAGGGAAATGAGGAATGGTGGTTTTGAGACCCAGACTTCTTTGTGTTATTAATACATCTAATTCCCTAAATAAAAATCTAGGTCCAGGTTCAGGCTGACACAGGATCACTGGTGATGGCACCAGAAATTGCAGTCAAATCTAGAAAGCTCCATCCAATTAGCAGCTCACTGACAAGACATTCTTATACCTTACAGTTTCAATGCTGACAGAATTTTTATAGATAATTTTAATGAAGATGTAAACTAGCTTTTTAAAAATACACATACCTGAATAAAACTTACATATGCAAATTCTAAAATTTCAGAATAACTAATACAATAGAAAGCAGGAAAGGGTCAATAATTAATAGGAAAATATAAAAACAAGCAAGAAGCATGGGAATGTTATGCTGATCTTCCTCACAGGAGATGATGAGACAATATTTTGAACTTACATACCAAGTGTGATTTTTCAATTATCTGCAAATAAGAAGTTTTACGGGACTTTTTAGATAAAGTTATTTGGAGAAAAGTCAGATCTTAAATGCATTTTATTTCAATAATGCCCACTTGAAGTATTTTTACGACTTCTAATGGATGTATTCTGTAGCAAACCCTTTCTAGTTTTTGAAACTTTTTAAATTAAGCAAAGCATCCTAATTTACACAGCTCATACTTAGCTACATTACTTATTTCTACTATCTTTTTACATTAGATGATAACATGAGTTCTCATGTTGTTCTCCTCTTTAAGCTCTCTACTGATTTAGCACTTCTATGGCCCTTCAAACCAGAGATTTTGGAGTCAGTTTGAAGATAAGACAAGCCTCAGGCCAAGTTGAATTTGCCCAGCATTGCTTGTCCATTGCTTTCACCAGACATTTAATTAGCATTATAGAAAAAAAGAAAGAAAGAATACTATTTTAAGGATATCACAAGGATATTTCATGATTTATCTGACAAAATATGTTTCAAATTATGTTCAAAGGAAAAAGCAATGGAAAGACATTGTACAAATTGCCATTATTCTTCCTCTGTTGGACTCGGTACTGAAAAATTCTCAGAACTAGGTCTTGCATTAAAAATAAGGAAGGAGTGAATCACAAAAGCCAAATATATCTGAAGCACGTGATTAGAATTGGGAACTTTCTCAGTTTTGGCACCTGGGCATTTGGACACCATCACCCTGAACAGTCACAGCACCAGGCAAAGGAAAGGGGGTCCCATGGGTTTGGTGGGTCCATGATCAGGACTCAAGCACAGACACGGGCAGTGACTGAGCTGATGGTGTGAACAGAGTCCCTGGGCTGTCCTGAACATTTCTTGTCTGAGGTGCTGTGTCCACATGGAGCTTGGTAACATTTGTACACTTGCTCTGCACACATATAAGGAACTCAGGGGGCAGTGCAGAACTGACACAAATGCAGATTATGATGCAATTACTCATAGTTAAAGTGATATTCCAAAGCTGTGATTTTGCCAAGATGACACAACACCTCCTGTTATTGTTGCTTATATGTCATCATCACTGGGACTGTTTAGGGTGCTGCACCATCTCAATCTCACCAGCACTGGGCTAGAAATTGCACAACTTCCCAAACACAATGAAGGCTCATCAGCTGCTCCTTGGCCAACTGAGTGATGGGATGTGTTGTGGCGTGGTGTGTTCTTCACTAGCTGCCATTCTGTGGTGCAAGACAAGCAGTATTGTTAATGTGAAAGAGGCAGAATAAAATATACAAAACCTCCATAATTCACCAGAAGGTAATAAATAAACATCAGTGCATTTAATTAAATTATCTGAATGAGAAGTCAGCTCCTAGATAGAAAAGGCTTGCATTCAGCCAAAACGTATTCCCATTCTTCTATCCTGTCCCATTTTCTGTGACATCCTTATTTTTTCTTTCACTGATCTCTTCTGTCATTCGGCCAAGATCAGGTTCAAAATCTTTTCCTTGCCATTAGTGATGACCCTTTGCATACCTTGGGAAATACCTTTTTATATAAAAAATACTTCACCAGAGCCTTTGCTGTCAGTAAGGTTGAAGGGACATCTCTACCACGTAATAAACACAGAATGGATTTAGCACGGGGATTCAGAAAAAAAAAAAAAAAAAAAAGTAGATGAAAATTTAGTGCAGCATTAAAAAAGAGAGCCTTGAGACTCCTTCAGAATATTAAAGGATTACTTCTATCTTGGAAGCTTATGAGATGAAGGGTCCAGGTAACCCAGGCACCTATGTAACCGGGCATATTTAACTTTCCCGATACAAATTTATTTTTCTGGCATTTTTGCAAGATAGAGTAGTTAACTGAACCAGTCATGATGGCATTCAAATAATGAGCCCTCTACCAGTGAGGCTGTAATAAATTCCAAGATGAGAATAGTCCACTACAATTGAATGAAGTGTTATTTTACTGTAATCTGGTTCACACTTTTACAATTTATCTAGGAGTTCTAGCACTTATGAGTTTTCTTTTTTGCCTGCAAAATGTTACATAGAATATAACTATTCTCCCCTAGGAAACAAACTATAGTTTCCAACACTTTTGGGATCAGTTGTGATAGCCTATGATTTCCTTCTACACCAGATATTAGAATCAATGACACAATATAACATAATATAATTACTATAATATTATATGTTTGCTCAGGAGTGTTATTTTTCACTTGCCCAACTAAGTTTCTTTTGATACCCAGGACTCTTTTATATTTAAATAATTAAGGAAATCTGGTAAAACTCTTATTGTGCCACGGTATTATGTATTATGACATTTTCTTTTCATGCAGTGTTAATATAGCTCTTCATGCCATCCCGTTTTCTTATTCTTACTTTCAGTAACACAAAATATCTAGAATTTTATCTCAACACCTCATTGAACGAACTAATGAGTTAACGGGTCCAAATTTGTAGTGTCACAACCAGACAGAGGAGACCACTTCAGGAGGGCTTTGACAGGGAAGTATCCTGACAAAATAATGGGTTTTACCCATTTACTTCATGCCTTTCCATGAAACATTCTATCTGCACCTACAGAAAAGTGCTTTTATCAGCACATTTCACATCTGCTCTGCACGTTGGCAGCACAGCCCTATCAGTGTGAGCTCATAGCAGAGACAGCCTGTCCTCCCCAGCCATGGAGCTCTGCAGGGCCTGTGTTATCTGGCCCTTCCAGAGCACTGACTGAAGTTTCTCCAAAGTCAGGGACTACAGAAAGGTTAACAAGGAAACTTGGTGTGAAATAACCCACTTCAAAGTGAATTTTGCATTTTGAAGTTTTCAGAGGCTGTTAACCACCACTGAACGGGCCAAACCCGTGAAGGCACTGCCCACACCTGCAGCAAGTAGGGTCCAGGGATGCTGAGCACCTCCAGCTGCAGAAGGAAGGGAGATCCTGCAAGAATAAGCAAGGGACATTGCTAGACTTGGGCTTTAAAAACTGATTCCCAGCTTTGGCTTGTCAAAGTAGATGATCTTGTTGTTTTTATTTAGCAAGGAAGCAGTTGTACAGGAGGTTTGAGGGTCAGGGAGATAACTTGCTTCTGTAAATTATATAAGGGTGAGATGTGGCCCTGAGAGCATCTGTAATTCAATTTCCAAATAGTTTCACTAACAAGTATAGCAACATCTTCTCCACCTTACTGCTTTTCAAGGACTAGTAAAGCTTAAACATTTACTCTGAACTTCCAGGTCATGTAATTCAATTCTCATAAAGAAACATGCAGAGCACCTGGGTATCATAAAGGTGCCGATCACTAAAGCAGACTTGCATGTAAATGTTGTAAATGTTTCTGCTTGGGTTTTTTTTTCCCTATCAAGTTGTAATAGGATTCCATTATGATAATGAGACTTACAAGGAATTGTTCCCATCATAAATTTGGATAGAAAAGCTGAGAAGTCTACTGAACCCAAGTCACCATCATGCAAATCTACATAAAGCAATAGACAAAATTAATTTTCCTGTGAAATGAAAGAGGAGTAAGACTCATTTTACTTTGCTCTGTTTTACACATTAAGGTAGCAGGCATTTTAGAGAGAGCACATTACCTATTCTACATTATCATAAGAAATGAAAAAATTGAACACATGCAATTGGGTATGTGCGTGTGCATCTGTTTTCCAGCAGTTAGTGTTAAAAAGGCTAAGCTTCATAGTCAGAAATTATCCTTTTTTTTGCAGTTGTCAAGGTTCAATGAGTTCACTAAAGTTTCTTTCATCCATATCGTGCAAAAGAAGAATCAGATCAATCAAAAATTAAAATCCTATTAGTGGACTTGGACAAAACTGATCCTTATGCAAGCCAACTTTAATTGTGAAGTTTCCCCTGGTTTAAATTCCACTTAATTTGACTGAAGGCAAAATCATAATTCTGCCTTCGTACCTCACTATCTCCTCAAGTACACTGGGAAAGCAACTAAAAATGTATTTAACAGGCTGAACTATGTATTCTGCAGGTCAATAATCTTCAAGGATCAAAAGCAAAAGAAAATGCTGAATTATACCCTGCCAATGACACTGTCTTTCTTGCAACTGCCAAAATACCTGCAGAGGGTTATCTCAGCTCATCTCAGTTACAAGGGCAGAGCATGACAAGAGGAACAGATTTGAAAGATCCAAAGAAGAGACTGAAATCAAGAACCTGCACTGAATACAGAAACAGTACATAAAATCTAGCTAACACATGATAATATGCTCTGTGCCTACAATGCTGCTGAACTGAAAATGGAAAATAAACCTTACAAGATGCTCAGTGCAATTTAAGCTGGGAACAAAAAGCCGTGGATAACCATTCTGAGGGACCTGGACAGAAAAGGGCACAAACCTTTTGGCAGCTGCAGGTGGAAAAAGAGCTTTTGGTATCTTTATGACACCATCTAGAAGCAGGTGAATATCCAAAAAGACACTTTTGCTATGAGCTTTATTAAGAAAATGATATGCTATTTGTTCAGATAGTTCTTTTACTGAAAGGAATTATTCTTCTTTGCTACAGTTGTTTCACTTCCCAGTTAACACATCTGAGTTCTTACCAGCAATGGAAAGAAAAATCAGAATTTTAATGCCAGTGTTGCATGGGGTTTCACTAAGAATTTAAATAATGATAATCTTTAGCATCCTCAAAATATCATTTTTCATTAGTCTCAGGAAGTACTGGTACCAAAACACTGTCCCAGGGATTTTGAAACAACTAATGCAACTTTGCTTTGTAAATTCTTTCCAAGAAATTGCAGAAAATCAAGTAGTGTCAGGACTGTGGAGGACACCACAGTGCTCTGAAAGTCCCTCTGGAATAAAATGCTTTTCTTTCAATCTTTACAATAAAATGTAGGGATTTTGGATGTGAAAAGATGTATTTATTTTTGACATTTCCTTAAATCAGCTCCTCAGTCACTGTTGCCCTTTGTAGGGTTCAAAAGCCTTGACTATGTTTCTCCCAACAGCTGATTTCAGCTGATTGAATATCTTTCATTTTAATCAGAGGGACAGCTCATACATGTCTGTGAAAAAATAATGTGTTAAAATACAATATTTGTATAAAGTGGTCTAGAAACTAAAATCTGACTCTTTTTCTGAGTGGTGAGGGTATCCAATGTTTCCATTTATCTGATGGAAGGAAACTCCATCTGGTGCCTGAATCACACACTCACTGCAGTCCATGGAACCTTTGTTCAGGTACAGTTCTCCCACAAACATTGTTCTTGGGTTTGGGACTCTGGGGGTGCCCTCAAAGGGCTGCCTCTGTGCAACAAGAGGGTAATATGTTCATCTGGATTCTAGATTTCAGGATTTTTTTTTTTAATGAATATAAAAATTGAATTTTACCTACCAGGTTTATAGAAAATAAAAAATGTGTTTAAACTGAACAAGAAAGAAACTTGTACATTTTTTTTTTTTTTTTATGTTTGAGACTGAGGATTTTCAGACTAGGAACAGAAATCCTGCCAGGCAATGACACCCTGATCTAAAGCTGGGGTCTGTGACAATGCATGAGGCAAAGCACTGATAACCCTCTCTGGTAAACAGACATCTAACCTTGACCCAGTACCTTTATTAAGAAATTCGCCCACACACTGAGCAAGCCATTGCTTTCCAGAGCTTGGTTCACATCTATTTACTGTAATATTCTTCAACATAGAGTATAATACACCTAGAAAGCACTGAGATCTGGCCAGACAGCATTTAGTCTTTTACCAGGAGGAATAAAACATTCTATATTGAAGCAAGCATACAAGTTCCTTTGCATAAAGGTCTTTTGCCAAAATCTGTCATGGCAGTTATTAAAAAAATATTGATAAACATAGTTCAAATTGACTAAATACCCTCTGAAAGATGTAGGCAATTTAAATCATAATATTAGTGTGGAGAAATTTCCCTTAGGTGGGATAACCTGGTGGGTAAGATGGCTGTGCAGGACAGGGTTTTCAGGGTTCACAAAAACCTTCTTTTCCTCTTGTGTAAAAATCTTTAAAATCCATTAGATTTGAGTAAAAGAGAGAGGAAATTAGATGAATGAGCACATTAGCAAGAAAATCCTGAGTGGTACGAAACCTTAAAAGAAACCCCTGCAATTTTGTTAAGAAAATTCTATTTTTTGTTTCATACAAAGAGACAATCCCTTACTCCTTCCCTTACCCTTTCAAAGTGATCTTAGCTGTTACAACAACTCTAACGTTCTGCATCCACCACCAGCTATACTACAAAGTACTTAAAAAAAATGAAAAGAATTAAAAAAAATAGTCTTTGTGAACTTGGGCAGCTCAATTACGGTGTTACTTTGGTCAATCTTTCCAGCCACCTGATTTCTGAAGGCCATAAGTTACTCAAAGACATAAATCACCACCCCATTTCCTAATTCTGTTCTGCATGTTATCTCTCTGTTTTACACTAACACATAAATATCTCCATGTTCATAATTCATAGGGGTTACTGTTGCTATTTTCAGTGCCTATTTTCAAATGGGCATGAAGTATGCAACACAATGTCTTTTGTTTGCTGTGAGGATGATTGTATCTGCTGAAGTAAGGGATGACAATAGTGTTATAAATAGTATTAAAAAACTCTTTTGGGTGAGTTTTTAAAATTGGAAATTTAAAAAGTAGATGTCCCAGAATACAGAGTTTTGGTGCAGCAGGAGTTATTTCTCTCCAGATGGAGGGTACTTATGAACAAAAAGAGCTTTTCTTTATGAGACATTTGGTTTGTTTGTGAGGGCCATATTTGCTCTGTGATTGGTACATAATAACAGAGCAGGGAAAAGTGGAGAACAAACAGAAGTGGTCATGTTTTCAGAAGTCATGAAATGTTAATGAAAACATCCCAGGATGCCCATACACATCCTGGTCCTTCCCTAACAACGTGGGGAGCAAGAGGTCTGGAGTTTAATTTTCTTTTAGGGCAGCACAGTAATACACCTCCATTCATTCAGTACTGACTTGATCCTGGCTCACATATTCCTGTAAGGCCACAGGGGAAATGATGGGAGGCTGGAAGGGTTATTTCTCTCCTCCTCCTGCAAACAGCCAGTGGCAGAACTGTCTAAGGCAGCAGAAATGCCAGACAGTGAAATAATGCTGGAATGTTACACAAGCTAAGTGAAATGACAAAAGGCAAGGCACAACCCCCACATCCCCCCCAGCCCTCTCTGTTTTAGCCAGAGTCATCTCAAGGGCTTCATGTAACAAGAGAAGACACAACATTTTCAGATGGAAATGTGATTTTCAAGTTGACAGTACAGCTTTAATTAAATGGGAGTCCAAGGAAAGAACATAACACTGGGAAATAAATAGGCTATAAAAGAAGAAAACCACTAGTGTGGATAGCCAAGGAAATTAAGGGAGAGAACAGGAAAGAGCAAAGGCCATGTGAGACATCTATTACAAAACATCAAGGTTAATGCTACAAGTGGAGGCATAGACAGCCAAAGTGATAGAGATTACGGAAATGATCAAGGAAGCAAAGATCAAACACGAAAGGAAATTGGCAGATTCTTTCTTACTCAGTGCACTCTGTCTGCACCGACCTGAAAAAAGGAATTTTTGTGTTTTAAAGTGTTGTAGCTGAAAAAAATGGCACTGAAATATATTGTAGCTTTTTAGACAGTGAATTGACTTAAAATGCAAGTAGCTATAGAAAGCAATTATTTTAATATTCTACATAAAATTACAGACTCTCTGTCACTTCCTTAAAAACTCTGTCCTAGATTAATATGAAAGAAGGCACTTTGAAGTATCAAACAGGGAACTTATGATTCTCTAAGTGTAGCTCCATATCTGAACACTTCTGCCATTTTCTATTTTTCTCCAGAAATAATATTAATAAGAAAAAAAGAAAATTGCTGCCAAAAGTATTTTGGAATTAAGGAAAAACAGAGCCAGACACCATGGTGCAGCTAGAGCACGAGCTTCTGCACCTTCCAGTGGGAGCAAGGACACCCTATTTGAACAGGACACCTGGGCTCTGAGGCAAATCAAGTCAGTGTTTGCTCCCAGAGCTGCCTTGTGCTGGGAAGTTCTTCTGTCACCTTGAGGAGTGCAATTCTGCTATTATCTTTCCTAATGGTGGTGATCCTTTCACCCATCATGGTCACCACATTGCTCTTTCCTGCTTTTGTTTCATTCTACCTCAGCCAACGTTTTACTGCACCTTGTGTTCTGTTTGCTGTAGTTATTTACTTAATTCAGCTCAGCCCGAGCTGAGGAGTCACAGCCAGACCCTGAGCAGACAAGTAAAAAAGACATTTACTGTCTGGAAAGATTGTACTTCCTGTGTCAGGGAAGAAGATGTGTTCTACACCATATTCAATCTACCTGGCACTAATCCTCCACATCTTAATTCAGTCATTATGACATCTGTTTAGAAGACTATTATTCTTATTAGTGCAACAATAAAATAACACAGATACAGTCATGAACACTTGAATGAGGTTTGTTGGTGTTTTTTTCTTCTTTTCTCTTTTTCTTTTTTTATTAAACTGTCAATTTTAGGAATTATTTTCCTTCTGTCTCCAGTTTTAGTTGTAACTGTAGCTCACATATTGTAGCCACAGGTTTTCAGCTCTTGTATTGAACCTAGCATTTAACATGAATTTGCCTTTGAGATCAAAATGAAACACACTAAAACTGACAATTTCTGAGTCAGCCCAACTTTTTTCTCTATCCTAAGGGGAGAATTTCAAAGGAGCAGCCCTACCCCTGCTTCTACAATTCTAACAATCATTTTCTAAGGAGGATAACATTATCCTATCTGTGATTCACCATTTACAGCAAATCTAAAGTGAAGAAAGGCAAGCAAAAGTAATTAAAGAATGTCTATTTTTTCTTCCAGAGAATTAAAGCCTATTCTTACAAGATTTATATAATCATGCTCTACTTGCACTTGACTCCAAGTGTTCGATTCCCTAAGGATTTAGGAACAGTGCTACTGCCTATCCATTTTCTTCAGGGGACTATAATGGGAAATGTGAAATCCAGTCTGTTGGAGGAGGGCCTGCAGAATGCTCTCATTGCTGGGATTAAGGAGCAGAATTAAGGAAAGGAGCAGAATTATTGTCATTAGTCTCTTCTGAGCACATCACAGCCTAATTTACTGTCCAGCTCCAAAAAAGGGTCCATAATTATCTGTTCCAGGCTTGAAATACCAATTCTCTTTGGTGAGTGGAGACAAAATCACACCAGTCTTGCCAATCTTCTCTGTTTTCCTCTGTTGGCTTCTCCCTTCTCAAAGAGCTGGGGGGAGGCACTGCTCCTTTATCTCCTGTCTCTGTGCAGGGCGTGCCTCCCTCGGCCTCTGAGTGATGTCACAGAGAACATCACATTCACCACCAGGCACCAGAGAGCACTGCCAGGCTCAGCAGCAGAGGGAAACGGGGTAATTTGGCTTTTGAGGAGTGTTTAGAAGGGTGATATACACATACAGATCAGCTATGCAGAAACTCAGTGGGTACATGACAGCTGCCTACAAATACTTGAAGGAAATAAGCCCTGCTTTAGTGAAAGCATTATTCATCATAAGCATTGGGGAAGCAATGCAAACCCTGGATAAACACCTGGGGACTGAGCTCTTTTAACTTGTAGAGTCAGTTATCTATTGTTATATAGTTATAAACATTAAAACATTTGCAATAAAGGCATAATTTTAGGAAGGTAGTTTGAGAGCCTATTTGACTATAACAGAAAAACACTCAGAGACTGAATGGGTTTGGAACCAAGTGTATTTACAAGTTATTTTCCACCACTTACAATCTTTTTCTTTTTTTCTCTGTAAATGTAAAGAGACACATGGTCATTTTAAACCTGTGTTGGTCAAGGTTTTCTCAAGAAAAAAATTAATGCAAATAATACATGATTTTTAGCTCCCTTAAACTAGTTTCAGTTCACTGGGATGTGTTTAGACAATGAAAAAAAGGAGTGCAAATGCAGAGAGCTTTGAAAGGAAGGGTCAGTGAACAGTGATGACAGAACTAGCCTTCCAAATTTGTTTGGGAAAAAAATGTTTCATTTCTTTCTAGCCTATGAAGGAAAACAGTATCTGTTTTTTCACTGTAGCCTCAGATAGCCTATACCTGCTCCTCTGGGGTAGCCAGAAAACAGATGTGAATCAACACAACTCCTGGCTGATTTGGTTATGACCTCTCCAAGGCAGAGTGGTCTGCTGAATGACCTTTCCTGTAGCAAATCCTATGACTACTGGGAGAAGGAAAACCCTGAGATTATAAATATATTCCTAAGAAACCTTTCCATCTTGGTTTTACTGTTGGGTCAATATCCGTGATTAAAGTAACCTTTGGACAGGATCTCTATTATTTATTTTTATGACTTAGCCAGCTATTTCAGAATAGAAAAGACAGTCAGAGTTATGGATGATGTTGACAGAACAGCAAAACTTCAAAGATCAAAAGATGTTTCTACTTGGAACTTTCACAAGTCCTTTAAATCTGTGTTTCCCAGCTCAGTTTTCCATACACCAGCATCTATTTCTTCTGAATTGATAAAATTCTCATTTTGCAAACTGAAAATTGTCACAACACGACACAAACAAACGACACTCACACACTGAGATGTCCAAGGCAAAAAAGGGAAGGTTTATTTACAGACTTCAACATTTATAGAATTCCAACAGTGACCATGGGTTGGAGGAAGAGAATCTTCCCAACAGTCCATCAGCAGTCTCTTCTTTATGAGAAGAATGTAAACATGGGTAGATGGTTACAATAACAAGAAAGTTGTTTATGTAAAATGGTGAGAGACTCCATTGCAAAAGGTAAACACAGAAGGCTGAAATAGAACTTTAGAAAAACTTCTTAAAGAGACAGAGGAGAACAGCAAAAATCCAGACAACAGAAAATTTCAGGATTTTTTTTAATACAGACATAAAAATCAAGTTTACAGAACAATGAACTCAGTATAGAAATTATGAACATTCAGGATGTACTTATATCCTTAATGAGTAACAGTGATAATTTTTTTTTGTTTCATTTGGTTTAATATAATGGCACCTGCAGCTTGTTTTGTCTCTATAGAACCAAAAATATTCTCTGTTGCAAAGAGTTCTCCTTTTACTTTTGGGCATATTTGTACAAATACTGCTACTAAACATTTATTTTAAAATTTGCAATGTGCTTTTTTATTCTATACTTTAAAAAAATCTAGTCTCTGTCATCACTATCTCCCTCACCTTTTTGACCCCCCTTCTTCTATGGTTTCTGTCCACTACCCAGTCTTCTTTTTCATTTTTTCTTTCTCTTCCTTCTCTCAATATTGCCTTACCTCTTTATGGCACTGCTGGCCTCTTCTTTTTTTCCTTTCTGCCCATCTCTAGTCACTGCCAGTTTAAGAGGAGTTCTGTGTCCAGGGCCATCCCTTGGGCAGCCTCAGCTTTGTGATGGAACACAGACCTCAGGGGGCAGATGGAATGTGAATGCAAGCAATGAATGTTGTTTTTCTTCCCAAGCTACCATGGGGACGCTGTGAATTACTAGTTAGAGAGTGGTGGAGAAGGGGTTCAGGACAGCAGAGCAGTCAGAGCTGGAGAAATTAATTCTGGTCCAGAACGAGAAGAAATGGCGTTAGAAGGAAAGAAATGCTATGCCTTAATGGTTGTGGCCAACTATGAAAACCAGATATCAAAATGCTATCTGGGGTATTATCCTGGATGTGAGTCACTCCCTGGACAATGGCAGACATTCCCATTTTTCAGACATTTCATTGCTAAAATGTTTGTCGTTATTAGGCGACTGGGCAGCATCTACACTGAAACAAATAGCAAAGCCATTCTAATGATTTCAGGCTATTTAATACTCTCCACTCATTTCTTAAGTGCACATAAGGCCCATTAGGTCATGGGTCACACAGGGTAAACACTAACAGTAAATTTAAGCTTATAAAAAAAAATGACTCATCATGTAATTTTATGCACATGAAATAGAAGAAAATATTTCAACCATCATCTATCCCAGCAGGGAAAAATGTGGGAAAAGGTTTACTGAGAGAGAACAATCTATACAGAAACAAAGATAATGTGTTTGAGCACATTAGGACTCTCCATTATGCATTTCCTGTGATTTTAGCTTGTTCCTATAAGCAGTTACATGGTCAGATACAAAGTGTTCTTTCCAGCACTATCACAGAATGAGTTGTCTCATCTGCTTATGTTGTCTGTTTTTATTTTAAGCAAGTGTTCACGAAAGTAACTTGCATTAAATTACCCAGATGTAATGTTTTGCAAACAGCCAGTGAAAATTATGATGAGTGTTCCTAGTTAGCTGATCATCAAGCCATAGCAATTTTAGGATAAATTAAGCTATGGATATTATGGAAAAGTAAAGAAGTGTTAGTGCCAGGGATTTCCTGTTGACTTTTTTTTTCTTTTTTCTTTTTTCTTTTTTTTTTTTAATATGTTGCAGTCAGACAAGAAGGGCAGAAGAGGTTTGTTTTGCACTTAACCTCTGTTCACTTGTGCTAAGCAAACACAAGTTTCTTAGAGCTCAAAACAGAAATCCTGGTTTGAACTGAACTTTTCATTACCAAATGGGATTTTCAGTAGTGAAGAACAATTTGTTTTAGTCAGCTTTGACCCCACTTGTCTTCATCAGGTTACTTTTTTGAAAGAAGACTTCAATGATTACCTTAAAGAAAGAAATGATGTACTGATTTAAATGGCCCTGAGTGGTATTCTCAGAAGTCACACTGCTATCCTGAAAAAGGCTAATGAAGAAAGACCACCTCCCCTTCTATGACACTTCAGTGGCTGACAATACATTATTAAAAATCTTTTATATTCTATGATATAACTGAACAGAAAAAAAGGAGAGAGAGGCTCATAATAATCTATGTAATACTGCATGTTTGCAGACATAATTATGTTAAAAAAATAATTCTTCTGTGGCAATTGCTGGCCAATATAAAAGACATTAAAACTGCTTAATTTAAAGCATGGTAATCTTCACTTTGGAGGTCTTTCAATCCATTTTAAAAGGAGCAGTGTTTGAAACCATTATGAAATATGGACATTCCAATAACACTTCTGTTTTGATACCTGGGGCAATTTCAGAAGGTCTTGCTTTTACGGGTTCTAGGAGATTAAGTTCTCTGTTTATACATGAACCATGGCAGTTTCAATTTGTGTTTCACAGACACTGCCCTCAAAGCCTTCCTCAAGATTTTAGCACTGGAGTAATTATGCTTCATAATACATTTGGGCCCTCAAGTTGGAACGAGGTTGGCATGGCAGATTAGCACATACTGGATTAATTTCATGAATGCAATGAAATTTTTCCGCTCTGGTATAAAATGACGAAAATTTCCAGTGATGATGAATTTAGAATTTTAATAGACTGCAATTAATCTTCTGTACATTTCCCCCCCCTAAATCTAACATATCTACCTTCCATACTAATTACAAGAGTGGCTGTAACAGTGTAATTTGTCATGCAAAACAACTGCTTCTGGACCTCCTGTTACACAGAAGTGAAGGAATTGGGTTTGGGCTACGTTTGGAGCCAGGGAATGTTGACATATAATAAATGATAGCTAAGTTTTTTTCCTTTTTCTTTTAATATTGTCCCAAAAGAGATGAAGCTTAAGTAGGAGAGGCATTGTAAAAGTTCAGTCCTGCCCTTACTGCTTTGTCTCTCAAGCTTTTTGAATACTATTGCCTCCACAGAGCCACATTATAAGAAGTGTCATATATAAGACTCAGTCTGACACAGGTGTTTGTGTAGCTGCAGGCCCAAGTTTCTTTTGATCAACTTGAACAGGTAACCTTTTTGCAGTGCTACCTCTATATTTAAAAGATTTTTTTTGGTACAAAAAGTCATTCTAAAATAGAAACAAGGCACTGATCATTTTTTAAAAAAATATAATGTGCAGAATTATAACCACAACGAGAGATGTGTATCATGTATCAGAATTTCACTAGTTCAATCACTAACCTCATTAAAAGCCTCCATAAAAGGGAAGCATTGAATATTACTGCCATCTCTGGTAGTAGCCAATAATCACAGAATCCATTTAGGAATCCACCCAGAGTTTGCACAGAGGTGGGAAGAAGCAGCATGAGAAGAGATGGGTCAAAGGCTGGACAGAATTCCTGCCTGGGCTCTGCAGATGTCTGAGAGAAAACAAGAACTGTGGAAGCTCAGCACTCTTCCTTTGGGCTCTGACTGTCAGCCAGGGAGAGCACAACTATATCTGAATCTCACCCAAAGCAAACAAAGAAGCAAACAAATAAATAAAATGCGTTCCTGGAGGCCTGCTGTGGATGTCAGGGGAGAAACAAAGAGCCTCTGGATGCACAGAGCAAACTCTGTGCTCTACTCTAGCAAAACAAAGGGATCCAGAACTTAAGGACCATTTTTTCCTCAGGGACAAGTAACCCCAGATATGTATTTTGAGGTATCTCAGATACAATTTTGAGAGATTTGAGGCAGCTGAAGCCTCTTCTACTTTCAAATAAAACTGTGACACCCAAGGCTCTAAAAATTCAGCTCCTCAGTTTCGTGCAGGACAGTTCAAAAAGGAGATTCTGAGTTACAACTCTGTCATGTCAGGTTTTTCTTGGTTTATTTTCTTTTTCTTTTACAGGCAGTCTGTTTGAGATTTTTACCTTGGTATTATATTTTAATTAAAATGAAGTATTTAATGTGAAATTCAGTATTTTCTACCTACGTATAAGAATTTTAAATAAAGCATGAAGTTCTAAAATTAAGTGTAGACATGTGGACAGGCTTGTCCTTTTAAAATGTTTTATTTATTTCCCTATCAGTAGTCTGACTGAGCAGGAATCAACTTTTTCACCTGGTATTCCTTATCCGAATTGACTGAATGTGGAAGAATCCTGAACACAGAAACATTTTCTGAGGCATCACGCTGACTTTTTCTGACTCTCCTAATTTACTTCCAGCAAATGAGGGGAGTCAAATGATCATGCAGGCCCAGCCCTGGTTTAGTCATGTACAGATTGTGCAAAGTAGTTGAAAATTGCAACAAGGTCAGAACAAAAGGGTTTCCTGGGTGTTTATGCACATCTAATATCTATCTAGATGCAAGACAGAAATGAATCCTGAAGCCACATTTACCATATTACTGTCCATTATGGCAAGTGTTAATTGCCATGCTTAGTCTGAGCTGCTGTGCTGAAATGACACCCCAAGGTGGGTATATTGAAACTGCATATCTTGAAGAAACTTTGTGCACAATAGAAGCAACCTTAGCATTTAGTGAAGGTTCTGATGATTTATTTTTCTCACCAAATACTAATTAAACTACCTGTATTCATATTAAAGGACTTCCTTCTATTTTTTTTTTTTTTTTTTTTTCACCCATGCCACCCTAAATACCATATTGGACTGAACCTCAGCTTTGGGAAAAAAGGAGGGAATAGCTGAAAGGAAGGAGAGGAAAAAAAAAGGAGTATGCATAAAATTCCTTTTCATTAGAAGAGCTTCCATTCCTTCTAACATTGATAAGACAAAATTCTGAGTTGTGGTCATGGTCATAAACTAAATCACAAACACAAGAAGATTTCACCTCAACATGAGGACGAACTTCTTTCCTTTGAGGGTGGCAGAGCACAGGAACAGCTGCCCAGGGAGGTCATGGAGTCTCCCTCTCTGGAGACATTCCAATTCTACCTTGTTCCTTTGTCACCTGCTCCAGGTGACCTCACCTTGGCATGTGGTTGGACTGGATGATCTCCAGAGGTCCCTCCAACCCTAACAGTTCTGTGATTCTGTGAAAAGATGTTTGCAGTACTGCTCATGCCTGAAAGTTACAAAGCTTCCAATGGTTGATGAGGAACAGGAAAAACATCACAAATACACATCCATAAATAGTAACAAGTCTGACCAAGTCCTACAGTGATAGTGCTGAAGGATAAGGTTTGCCATCTTTGATGTAGCAGCCCAGCAAGTGGCAGTTTTCTGATAGCTTTTTAAAGCAGGATTCACAAACTTTCAAAAACTTCAAACCTGTCCACTTCTTTGCAGAAAATGTCATTTTTCAGTTGTTACCAGTGAACAAGTAGGCTCTGCAATGAAATAGCTCACAGACCTCTTCGTTTGCATAGTGAGGCATCCTTTGAAGATTCCTTTACTCTTTTTTCCCTTTGATTAAGGCCCAGATCTAACACTCAGTCTCCCAAGGTCTATTTGTGACAGCAACTGGCCTCTGTATCTTGAGAAAAACTTCAGAAGTGGCTTCTTGGAAAGTGCCCCAGCAAGTAAGTCATGACAAAAGACAGCTAAAAATATAGTGTTAGATTTTCTTAAATTTATCTTTGATCATCTCAGAAAAGACTGGGTGGAACATGGTTTATAGTGACAGCCTCTGAACACCTGTAATCTAATTTCTCATTTTTTTTCTGTTGTACTTCTATTTGTTTAGCTAGCTGTTGGGAAAAAATAGCCCTGTGTCTGTGATTTTGTCTCCTGTCTAACTGGTAAAATCCCAACCTGGTCTTGGCTGCAGCTGGTGCTGCCCTCACATCCCACTGCTCTTGTACACAACAGATCACACACAACCTTCACCACACCTCACATACCAAGAGAAACAAAGAGTTAGCAGCACCAATAGGACTGAATTAATCACTTGCACTGGGAAAAAAATCCATCTTTCCACATTCCTGGTTTTATTTTTTGGATATTTTTCTTGGCTGATATTTATATCTCCACAGCTGGCAGAGCTCAAACCTGCTGTAGTTCTAGCTAGGTCTCAGAGCTCTCTATGCAGGAAATCAATAAAACTGATTAATGAAAAGCATCATTCATCAAACCCAGCTCTTGGATACAGCACTGCAGTTGATAAAATAACTTAGTTGTCTTATCCTTTAGCTAACTGCCTCATGTGTGGCACAGGGCATTAATTGATTGCTTGCCAGTACTCACACTTTTCATATGTTTCAACTAGTAACAAGATATTCTGAAGAGATCCACTTGAATGTTTTAATTATAATAAAAACTTTATGCTGTAAAAATAAGAATCCATTCTGGCAAAGAGTAAATCTGTAAACAATATTCTCAGTTATTTTTGGTGAACAATACAACATTAAGTAAAACTTAAAATCTGGTGACAAGGAACAGTAATAATACACATGGACAAAGGTAATAAAAGCCTAAAATAATATCATGTTCAGTTAGTTATATTACTCTTTGACCATTAAAATGTTAACATGATGATAATCAATCTTAAATCAATTACCGTGTAATTGCTGAGTCAATAGAAGTGCAGTTAAATATTGATAAGTCTCTAAAAGCTCTATCAGGACATATTGACAACTGGAGAAATGAATGCAGGCCCGTGCAAAAGGAAAGCTTGACTTGCATTGCTTTGATGGAAAACAGCACAGGGCTGAGTTTACATTCTTATTACCAGTTAGACGTGGCAATCGATACGGGCTGCCTCTGCCCTGTCAGCATGGAGCACTGAAGTTGTGTCGGTGTTATTTCCACTCTTTTCATCTTTACAACAGTGTGGAGATGACCAGCTAACATCCTGGGGAGTAGAGGACAAAGGACTTAACAGTCCAAAGAAAAAAAATTATCAAGTGATATGCGAAAAAACCTATTTATGTCCAGAAGGGTCACTGCTGTTTCTGCTTAGCATTCTCTGATGGTTGCTAAGGTAGTCAGAGTAGCCTGCAGGAACACTCACTGGAGTGGCTGTGCTTATAAATTATGAATTAAGAGTCCTTTTATTTTGAAGGATATAAGCAAAATAGCTCCAAAGATTTACACCATCTTTTGCAAAATTACAGAGACAAGACACATTTTAATAAGACCCAGCTTTTTTTTTTTTTTATGGTGCTGTTTATCAAAGATATCACCAGTTTTGTTCCATGAAAGTGGAATAATCATCTCTATCCCCCTGTTCTTCAGTTTATGAAAACTCTCTTTGTTTCTACAATACTGAGCTACTTGTGTTCCATTTGTTTGATGAAGTCATTATGTTGAAGCAAATACCCTTTACGATTTCCTTTGTATCTATGAATGGATGAACAATCGGTATCTCGACACTAATATTCTTTGAATGAAACATGCTCAATTTTATCTGTAGCCAGCAGCAAAATATAAAGGAAGAGAGAACAAAACTATTTGGCTTAGGATTTGGGTCAGATAAGATACAGTATTATAGTAAGCTCCAGTAGCAGTAGCTGGTAAGGTTAAGTCAGGAGCGCCATTATAACTTTCTGTTTCTTTCATTCAGATAACTTTTTGAAATATTCTCCTTCTCTGGTGATATTTTCTTGCTTTGTGGCTGCCCAGGGGCAAATGGTTTTTAGCAGGTTTCAGCTAAAACTGTTTAGCCATTTCCCTTTACTGAAAGAATAATTTTCACTTCCCTCTTAACCCCTTAGTATATATCAAGGCAAAGATTTGTTCTTGAAGCAACAGCTGAGCGAACCTTTCAGGCCAGCCCTCATGGCTCATTTTCTACTTGCCCTTTCAGGCTGGCAGCCAGACACAAAAAAATGTATGAGGACCATCTTCCTCTGTCTGCTGGAGTCAGTAGCAGACATCACCTCCAAGGGCTAAGCCATGGGCACAGAACATGAGAAACTGGAAAGCAGGGAGTTCAATTCAGAAGTTTCTGACAAGAAAAATCTGTGTCATACATGTGACTTCCATGGCACAACTTTTAAACCCCGCTGCTGGAAAATTGCCCTAGAATTCCAACATGCCCTGTGTATTTTGGCAGCTGAGGAGCAGCCTTCTAAAAGCCCTGGCCCCACAGTACTTTCCAGGTCTTCACAACTCCTCAAGTCTAACCACATCATCAGGGCTCCAATTTTCCTTTTGTCTCAGGAACCTCAAACACTTACATTTGTCTCAGTAGCACAAAAGGACTTGTGGTTTTGCTTGGTTTTGTATTGTTCAGTAAATAAAGGATGAATGGTCCTCAATGACAGCAACCCTTTAGCTTCATGAGACTTAGATGACATTGGACAAGATGTGCAGCTTTGAACAGTCTGGTGCAGGTAACTAAATCAAAGCTTGTTGTTCACTGAATAACAAAATATGTTTTTATAGCCCATTTACATTACTGAATTTGCTCCTAATAGGGGAAAAAGGGAAGCACTTTCAAGTTCAGTTTTATTTCCGTCACTTATTGCTTCTGCAAGCTTCAAGAATGAGAAAGTCCATATTTGCCTGGATGGCTGGTGGTTCTGGGAGTGGAACAACTGATATCCTCAGCAGGAAAAAAAACCCTTACTGATGAACATTCTGAGGCCAAGATACAGCACACCCTTATAGAGATATGACAGAGGTTTTGGTTACTGTTAGATTGATATGATTACCCAGTTACAACACAATGTGCAGAGTGGCTGCCTAAAATTCAGGAGTGCAAACTGTGGACGCAGAAGTGAGCTACAGCTCAGACAGGCAGAGCAAGCAAACTTCCACAGCTGTGGATCAACACTTTTTACTTTTTGTGTTTTGTCTCTGCAGAGTGGGCAAAAACATACATCTGTACAACTAAGACTCCAGTGTCCTATTGAGATTCAGGACGTGAATGGGGTTATTTTCTAGCAGGAATAGACTCTCTCTATCAATCATTGCCATTGATGAAAAAGTCACTCTAATGGGGAAGAATGTTACTCTTTCTAACAGGCAGAAATTTTTTAAAATGTCAAAGACTTTTGATAAGTCTGTTAAAAAACTCAACTTGTGTCTGACTACAGACAGGTTTTATCAATTGTTTGGACATATTACATGATAAGTTATTATGCTTTAGGAATCATTTAGAAAAATGAAACAATAAATTATAGATTAATGTCTCTGCTAATGAGATCCCTATTTTAATTAAAGCTCTTTAGCAGATGAAACAGATAGGAGTTCAATAGTCTCCAATTATTCCACTTTTCCATCTACAACAAAGCATGCACTTCTTAAAAAATGAAATCTAAATGTGAGGTACTTATTCAGATAATGCAGTAAGTAGCAGTTAAGACAAACAGTATCTTTAAAATTGTGCTGAATTCAGCCTCCAAAAGAGATATAAATTATATTTACAGATTAAAAAGAAGGTTTAAGGCACTTAGTAAAGATGACAAGTCAGAGTCTTAGGGTGAGCTGTGGGGCAGGAGTGCCACAATCCCTGTGCCAATCCTTGTGGGCTCAGGGGAGGTCTCCAAAGGGCTGGGCCTGATGGCAGCACAGTGCATGCACAGGGACAAAATGTCTGTACTCAGTCAGATCTCTCCCATGTCTACACTTCCCCAGGTAAATTCCTTCAAATACAGCCAGAGCCAAAGCCCACACTAAGTCAGTATGAAGATTCAATTTGGTTTTTAAAATTGGGTGTCAAGGCTAACCCTCACCGTAGCGTGTTGTTTAAAGACCACATCAGGATCACAAAATGTTGTCTGATGCTCAGCTCCTCAAAATAGGTTGAACTGAAGTGCCCACTAATGCTGCTTTTGGTGTGAAGAGAGAGAAGTAAAGATACCTCACACATTTTAATAAGTCCAGATAACTGATAACAGCGAAGTACCCATGAAACAAATCAATTTGACATGGAATTTTTAGTGTTAGTCTCAAACAAAAAGTATGAATTATGCCTCAGCCTTTTCTATTTCCCAGTGGACACTTTGACAAGGAAGGATATGGAGCTGCTCATGCTCTCTAAATTCCCCATGTCTACCTGTTTTAAAAAAATTTGCAAACCCTATATATTTAACCTCATTTGGAAAAATAAAAAAACTCCTATAGTTCAGAGTTTGAGATTATTTAAACAGCAAGCTAATTACCTCTGAGGAGAGAACTGGTTATTATTTATACAACCACTGAAGAGATCACCTACCAATCTGCCTTTGTCACTCATTTCTCATTAACATAACCTTCACATATTGAAAAAGTGGATTTTAAAATGTAAGTTTTAATACATTCTTACTATTAAAATATGCCATATATAATTTGAAATATGCAGCTTAGCCACATTACAATTAGAATGGCCCAACCTTCTAAAATATTCTGCATGTCTGATATTACAGTGCTAGCACTGCATTAATGTACCATTTTGAAGCACAAACTGTTTGTATTTATTATTAAATTTATAGAAGTGGTTCTGTACTTCTGTAAAAGTGTGAAGAAGTATTCTATATATACCCCAGCACTCCTGCTAGGCCTTTGCTTTTCAAAGACAAACTGCAAAACCAAAAGAGGCGTGACACCCTTCTTTACAAGCATGACAGGGAACCTGTTCAATATTTATGACCTTCAGATGTAAAAATGCTCTTTATCAGCTCCTGTTTTGCATTCTATTCAGCTAAAGTCACACCACAGGTCAGCTAAAAAGACTATCACTAGTGCATGATAAATGAGCAGCTAACAGCATATGTGAAAGGCTGCAAGTATCATAGTAGTCTAAGTGGATAAAGTACAGGAATTGCTTTTACCGGAAAAGGCAAAGTCCTTTGAAAATTATTAACAAGGAGTGAATTAATTTCTGCTTTACACAAAACACCTACTTTAGTAGGAAACAGAGAGGATGAGCTTCAACTGGGTGATTTTTAAGGAAAATTACGTTCAAGGCTACATCTTGCAGCATTTGTCAATCATTAATGTCTTCTGCTGCTGTCCCTGCTGCTCTGGGCCTTGGCATGTGCACCTTCCAAATATGGCCTGTGTATATTATGGTTTTGACAAAAATAAAAGTGTGCTTTTGTCCCAGCTGCTCCACTGTAGGGAGGAAGCACCATGCAGTGGGGTCTGTGCTTCAAGGGCTGTGGTGAAAGCCTGTGGAAATACCCCATTTTTACTGACATACTGCTAAGCTCAAGGAGATTCACCCACCATGGGTGTCTTTAATGATCTGCACTGCTCTGAAACCCTGAAAGATAAATTCATAAGGCCCCCACACAGAGGGAACCAAGGTTTATAAAGGTGGCTGCTGGATATTTCCTTTAATAGGGTGTCAATTTTGCAGAAAGAGGTAAGAAGGGTTCTACTATTAATCAAATAACACTTTTTTTTTTTTTTTTTTTTTTTTTTTTTTTTTTTTTAAGAACTCATTCCAAAATGGTAGGTTTTGTTTATTTAATTTGTTTGAAATCGCCTTTTCCATCTATCTGGAAAGTAAAAATACACAAGCCTTGGAATCACTGGGCTAGCTTGTCAGGAGTAGGAAAGCTGTCTAATGCTATTCCAGCCTCACTGTAAGATGGTTGGACACTTTTATGTTCCCCTGCACAAGGATTGTAGAAGGCCTGTGCTTTTTCAGCAATAAACTTAATCACATGAATGTCCAGACAAATAAGGATTGTTACCAACAAAAGGCAGAAATACTTTCCGTTCCAAAGGAGGCACAAGATGCTGCTCTCCCCAGGTTCTGTTCAGCAAGTCTAAAACGTGATCTTCTTCCAGTTTTAGTTCTCACAGACTTAGGAGAGAAATTTTTGTATGTATTAATTATACAACACTGCTGAGGCCTCACAAGAAGTGCATGCTTAAAAGCAGTGCTGTGTTTGAGGGGATGCTATTATCTGTCCTGCCACATATACATTATCTAATAGCACTCCTAAGGATTTCACATCCATTCCTAGGGCGTCTTTTCAAATCACAGGTGAGTGGAATGATTTTATAGTGCAAGAGTTAGCCATGGATAAGTCAATGCAGTCCCTTTTCAACAGGGAATATTCATCATAAGTTTTTGTTAAAAGTGAGCAGCTCCAGTGTACATGTGCAACTTTTTACAGATAAAAGGAGGAGTGGACAGGAGGTACAAGATACACCACTATGCTAGCAAAGATTTTAAACATTCCAGGAAAACTGTCTTAGCAAATCTGTTAATTGAAAATGAAAATTCAGATTTTTACCTCATCGTCACTCTAGCAATTTTTTTTAACAAGATAAATCTGCTCCAGGTCTCTCTACAAAACAAAGCATTTATCATCTTTTTATGCACCACACATTTTCTCTCAAGGCATGTTCAATCATTTATTTCAGGCACTAATCATTTAAGGCTATAAAATTGATTCAAAATAGAAGTCAGTGTACAGGTATATACTGACTTCACCTATGGAATACTAATGCATCCAACTGCACAGAGTTTTTCATGGTAGATTTTGACTTGACTTTGAGGAAAGGCTAAACACAGCATTTCTGACTAAGTTAATGCTACACATCCACAGGTGTATCATGGGGAGAGTGTGTAGTTGAGGTTTAAGCTGAGAAGCTGAAAGAAAAATTCACTTCAGGAGGGTTTTTAGTACCAGTATAAATAGCAGTTGCTGTTTATAATCTGTCATGGTATTTCAGCTTTGTATACTGAAGAGCCCCGAGCAAAAAAGGTTTCTAAATGTGCCTTCTAGTTATTTTTTCTAATAGTGTGCTAATTATGCAGAAAGTATGCTGAAAATTGGTACACTGAATATCTTGGTGCACCCTATATTTTTCTCTCTGAAAAGCATTGTGTTTATTTTCACCAAGCTGTTTTCAGTATCAGTGGCAGAGAAATTTTCCAGTAATGATCCCAACAGGCCCTTCCCTAGGTACCCACTAGGGAGATCAGGCTTTTCACTGAGGCAGGCTTTGTTCCCACAGCCACAGGAGCCCTCAGACCCTGCCTGTGTCCTTGGGGATGTGGCACAGGCAGCGTGACACAATCCCAACTTTGGCTTTTTGTCGGCGATGTTGGGAGAGCTCCCTGCAGACCCTGCCCATGGCAAGGCTGACATGGCCCAGACCCCAAACCAGGGAGCTGGAGAGGAATCTGAGGGAGGGGATTATGTACCTGCAAACCCAGCCAAGAGGTCTGTGTTCTGGGAGTTGGTGGTGCACTGAATGCAGTGCTGTCACTCTGGCCAGCAGCAGCAAAGAAACCTTCTTAGTGTGCTGACCCCTCTATGACATCTGGGCTGCAGTACAACATTGACAAAGAAAGCAAGCATCTTTTTGAGCCATTTTTGGGGGCTGACAGCTGAACACATCTGATTTGTATTAGCTTTGCTAGCTTACTTTTCATGAGTTTGGGGCAGTATCAAGATATGTCTCATCTATGACTTCCCACCATTAAACCAGTTTGCTTGTAAATTAGACTGAGCTTACCCTATCTGGGATCACCCTTGGGTGTTCCCACAATGTTGTAAGGTAAGTCTCCTGATGGTTGCAATGCTGTTGTTTAATATTTTGATAACTTTTTAGATACCCAAGCCAGGTGTGAAAAGCTGCACAATACAAGAAAGTAGTCAATTCCTTTTAAATATAGATGCTGGATGTGCTTTTCTCTACTTCGTCTCTTTTGCCCCTCAAGACACCTCAGCTAGTTCCTTGAGGGCTCTGCTGCAAGTTTGTTTTTTGTTGTTGTTGACTTTTTTTTTGACCTCTGATTTCTCTAAAATAATCCTGCAGTCTATTTTCCCTAAACTTTGGAATATCCTCGTGACCCTTTTCTCTTAGTTTTAGTACTATCAAACATCTAGTAATATTAAAGCCATTCTGTAAGTCAGCAGCAAGAGAGCATTTAACGTTCAATATTTTCCACATCATCCATTATTTGTTGCCTCTTAAATAACAGACATCCACAAGCCTTTCCTCTGGTTGTAGTGAAATTATTCTCTTTGATTCATGGGCAGTATATTATAGCTAAGTACCTCGACTACTAAGAACACTTAGACAAAAGCTACCCGGGAAGAGCTCTACTTTCATCTTCGAAACTTTCCTTGATTTGCAAGCATTAGAGAGGATTACCTGACACATTTTTACATTAAGAGCAAAAATAAAGGGCACTGACTAAAAATGTGAAAGTCCAAATGCCTGCAAGTAAAACACCAGGACCATGGACCACTGTCAAATCCTTTGACTGAGTGGTCATTTCCATTAAGTTGTGTATTTCCCTTTAATTTACTCCATATTACTGTACTTTGTGGCTTTCCCCTGGGGATTTAATTTTGTTCTACCTCAGCCTAGTATAGTATAAAGCGTATTTTCAATACAATAATTAATTTTTCAGCTTTGTATTGCTTTTTTCATCTTCTTTTATCAATGACCCCCAGGCTGCTACACAGAGCAATTTTTGCATGTGACACCGACAGAACAGCTTTTCATCAGACCAGGCAACAGCAGCCAGAACAAGGAAATTTTACATTCATGATGAAGGTCCTGACAACAGCATTAGAGCCAAATTGTTTACATTTAATTTCACCCAGTTTTGATTCTGTTCTTCAGTGTGGTAATTAGGTACACATACACCAATGTACTGCCTTTGTAAAAGAACAGAGCCCAATGGGTTTTGGTAAGTTGCATGCTTGTTATTATTTTTCATCATGCACTCATTATGGTAACTACTACCTTTCCATAAAAAAAGACAATGAAATCACTAATTACTCCTGGTTTTCAACTGAGCTAGAAACCACATGCATAATTTCCAGAAGGTAGGAACAGGAGCTGAGAAAAGGGAGGTGCTTTTGAAGGATATGCTTACACCTGGGTTATGTGCTTCTGTGTGACAGTACTGGCCTGGAGAGGATACAGCACAGCTGTGTACCATATAGGTTCATCAGAGTTCTTCTTATAAAATGTACACACATGAAGAAAGCTATTTTGTGTCTGCAATTAGCTATCACTGCTTTCATGGCCAGTAGTACCCCTCCATTAGGGATTATCTTAGGATAAACGAAAAGAGAGTTTGGTTGCATATGACTAAGACGCACAGAATGAAAAAGGAATAATTCCCTGTACTAGTTACTGTTACTTTGAGCAGTAACTCAATAGGATAGAAAACAGAAGGAGCTGCAGTTTCCTTTTATGGGCAAATTGGTTTATGACCAATGTTTAGGTAAGATAGAAAATTCCCTTTGCTTTTCAGTTAATTTTGATCTCACTGGACTGCTTGTGCACCACCACCATGCTAATATGAAGAGAGACATCATCTGGTCCATGCAGGCAGAGTACACTTGTCAGTGTTTATGATTACAGAAGTCAAGCTGCTTTCAAGTCACATTCCGAAATGCTGAAAATGTGCCTCTTTTGATAGCCTGCCAGTAGTGTATAGATATATAACCAGTATGGTTACAGCACATCATAAAATTTTATTTCCTGCAGATTTGTCTGCCACAGAACATTTACTCGCTGTCAAAAAGGTAAAAAAAATATGCTAACAGCTCTGGGTTTCCTCTCCACACTGAAATTTCTGAAACCATCCCTGCAGCTACTGGTTTTTTCCTTCTTTCAGCATTTGATGTACTCTACTTTTGATGTATGAGGAGAATTTATCTTTAGAAATGGATTATTTTCATATTGGTATCTAGGGAACAGCAGCTTCTGGAGATATGATTTAATTTGGGTCTCCTCCACAAGGCTTAGGCACGAGCCTGCCGTACGGCACTTCACATCATCTCTTTCTGGAAAGAGCCTTCACAGAGACATTTACATGGTTTATTAGATCCAGGTAGTGCTGCACTCAAGCCTGTTTAAGCAGAGATGAATTCAGAGCAGACCCATTGCCAGCTCAGTTGTTTCGTGGTTGCCAATTACAGGGGCTAAGAAGTCTCTCCAGGGCTATCTACTGGAGGAAGAGTTTTTGTGCTCTCAGGACTTCTGGTACAGCATCAGAACTCAGCTGAAAGGGGCTGAGCAGTGGCTTCAGCTAGATAATTAGACACCAATCTGGAGCCACCCCAAACTCAGCACTCTTTGAATCCTGTGGGAGCTTTACTTAAGTCATCCTGTATCATCAAATCTTTATGAAGATCTTTATGCCAAATCTTTATGAAGATCTTTATGCCAAATCCTTCATACAGCTGGGCATTCCCTCCTGGTGTGACATAAAACAACCCAGGTGTGAGTGATCCCACTGCAGACCTTGGCAAGCCCGGGGTTTTACTGCTTTTACTCAGACCATCCCCCAGTGTACACAGATAAATCCCACAGCACTCATGCTGAAAAGTGCAGGGAGGGTGCATGGCTCTCATCCATCCAGCACCTGGCCCAGCTCTTCCCAGCAAGTGCTGAAGAGGAAATAACTCATATTTAATCCTCATGTTCAGGAAGCAAAATTCAGGTCCATAGCAGAGCACAACTCCTGTTACTGTTCATCCAGTCCTTTTCTGTTTGGGGTTTCCCCCAGCACTGATGGCAGCTCCCCAAGGAAGTTCCCCTTCCCCAAGCCAGCCTCAGCAGAGCCCTCCTGCCCCGACAGCCCCCCGCCCTGCACAGTCCCAGCTCAGCACTGCCCCTGCAGGGTCTCAAGCAGCCCAAGGTTAGCACTGGCCCCAGCACTCAGGTCTGCAGGCTCCACCTGTCTCCCCTGACTCCAGGAGCTCCCCTGCCTGCACCAGACAAACTTTTTCCAAGAAGTCCTCTAATGACACTGTGCATGTGAGAGAAGAAGCCAGAGTCACCAGCTGACTGAGCTCAGCCACTAATGGAGATGACACGACAGCTCTGATCTACCAGCAATAGCTGGGGATACTTTCTGACACCATTAGGGACTTCTTGAACAACTCTGGCCATGCTATAATCGTCTCCTTGCTAGGGTTTTAATGAAAACAGCTTGCTTTCATAGTATGCGTGGCATAGAACTTTTGGAGAAGGAGTATCTTACACAATTAGCTTCTAATTAAATTTTCTTTCTGTCCAAAAATATGCAGCAAATCAGGTCTGGCAGGTAAAGGTTTTCCAGTCTTAGATGTTTTTGTGTTGAAAGAGGAAATCCGCAATTCCTAAATGCCTGAACAGACAAAACCCACAAAATTACTTCCTAACAAAATGTTTAATTTTAATCTTAACTCTCGTAGTACATTCCATGCAGGAAACATCAGAATTATACATTTAAATGAAATAATTTATTACAATAAATTACCCAGAAAGCAGAGGACTGTTTTCTGAGGAAAAATTATTAGTTTTAGTGAACAAACAGCTTCTAGCATTTTTTTTCTGTAAAATTCCCAAGCACTTTTAATCAAATAGCAATAATACCACTTCTGAACTCCATTTGTGTGCCTATACTTTCTCCTAAGTAAATGTAATTCTCCCAAGATTATAGGGAGGAAAACCCCCCCAAAGTTTTAGCATTTGGAAAAGCAAGCATAATAAAAACCAATGCACTCCTGTGAGAGCACATGCAACCACCCCCCCACTGCATCTGGCCACACAGCAGTGCAGTGGGATATGAGCAACTGCATTGAAGTGAAGTCACAGACTCATTTAGATTGAAAAAAACCCCCACTTTAAAATCACCAAATCCAACCATTAACCCAGCCCTGTCAAGGGCACTGGGGAACCCTGTCACTATGTATCCCATCATTTGTGTGTCATTTAGATGCTGCCAGGGATGTTGATCTCACCACCTTCCCAGGCAGCCCATTCCACCCAGCTAATAATTTTACAGTTAAAAACGGAGAGTCTTTCAGTGACAGACAGCTGAAAAAGAAACCCATTGGAAGAGTTTTCACCAGCCTGGGTAAAAATATTTGTATCTCTGTCCTGCTAGTGCTGGGAAGGACTCTCCACTTCAAAGCCTGCTGTGCTTCCCCCAGGCACCTGAAAATACTGACTGATGAGCATGGCTGAGTGCTGGATTCAGGCTCACTTCAGCAAAAATGTGAAAATCAAATTATTCCAGATTTTACGCTAGAGCCACTGCCCCTTGGGCACATTTCCCTACAAAAGCTAGGGAGAACTTTCCAAGGACCACTCTCTAGGTGCAGGCTTTGAACTGGAGCAGAGCTTGGGCCATTGCAACTCTTTTTAGACTACATTTTGAGCAACAAAGCTAAGCTGTGCATTCAGAGTAATAATGGCCCCAACACAGCAGTGTTGTGAGCCTCACGTGCTGTTCACTGCATTATTTTATGTGCATCAGTCCTGAATGTCTTCTGTCAATACTGCACAATATTTTTGTTTGGCTCGGTGCTCTCCTCATTATGAAAGTACAATAGCATCTACCTAATCCCTGCTAGGAAGCCTGGTTTACACAGACCTCAGAAAGCTACATTTGAGTTGAAAACAATTTCTGTATCTGGGGGTTTACAGAGAGTCATAATATTTCTATTTTTATTGTCATTGTATCTTTTTTACAAATTCCTAAGCACATGCAGAATAAATACATCCAATTCCCTGTAGAGTTTTTCAGTACAATAGGCATTTATGACAAGTAAATTGCCAAGAAAACATTTGCAATGCATATAATTTTCATGTGAAATCAGACCTCTAAAATAGAAGTCATTTTTTTTAGAGTTCCACAGTTTTTACAGCAAAAGCTTGAGGAAAGAGTGTTTCTCTTCTGAGAAATAAAGCAATAAGATAATTGCAGAGCTGCTGTGAACCATTTGGCAAAAGCTGCTTGCCATATTTGAGATTATCCCTATGGTAGGTTTTACTTTTTCTCATAAACCTTAAAGCAGCTATTAGATGAATAGTAATGAATGAGCCTGGAGAAATACCCATATTTGGCCATGAAGCCAAAAGAATATTAGTATGTTACTGTTTTTCTCTAAGGATCTAATGGTAAGGCAGATTAAATGAAGGAAAAAAAAATGGTTGGATCCTGTTCTGTAAGAAAACAAGGTGAGTCTTAGCCTGGACATTAACTAAAAACGGAAGACTCTTGAAGGGAATCAACTTAATTCTCTTTTTATTTTATTAATGTGACAACCTCTTATGTTTCTAGCTAGCAAGTTATAAATCCAATGGAAGGAAAAAATCAGAAATGGAAATGGTAGCATTAAAATCAGTACTTCTGAAACATTTCCCCTTGAGTTTTCCCTCCATGTAAGAGAAGACAATTAGAAATCTGGACACCTGTAGGCCACAGCAAGCAGGCAGCAGTACAGTCTGAAGGGGAGTTGCACTTCATGAACCAGGAAATTAAAAATAAACAAATAACTATTAGCACTGGGAAGTGTGGATTTCACACTTTCCAACAGCATATAACATGTGTTGCTAGCTCCAGGAATTTGTGCAATTATGCTCTATGGTGCAACTGCTCTTTCCAGGCCAAAACAGGGCAGCAAAACCAATCAGGCAGAGAAGCCAGAAATGCCCTGAGCACCGAGACAGCTTTCAGCCAGTCTGCTGTAATATAGTCATCACTAATACTAAAATCTGTAACAAATAACACTGCAAGTATTTAAGATGCTTATTCTGCAGTGCTTTCACCTGAGGGCTGGTGGTAGATCTACAGCAACCAGGGGTATTTATGAAGAGCTGCTTTTCATTATGAGATGTAAATCTCAGAATGTCTTTAATTTCTACTGTCAAGCCCAGTCATATTTCTAAATATGCCACTGAACACACTTAGCTATGTAGACCTTTCATAAAATATTGAAATTTCTGAAATATGAATGAATATACTGTCACCCCAGTTAAGAAAAAAGGATAGGTCTATATTTATAATAAACTCATAACCGGATTTGGTTTTCTATCACAAATAGCCACTCATATTATGAGAACTGAATGTTGACTCTTATCTTTGGGGGCTACGTGGAAAAATGTGATGACTTTTCAAACCTACAAGGAACTGTTTGAAGAAAGAGTTACTATATTTGGTGTTGTGTCACTGAAGAGTCCCTATGACCACTGAAAAGATTTCTCTCTTTCTCTCTCCACACACAGCAGTCTGAATATTAATTTAAGAAAAACTACAATAAATCAAATTTCTGACGTGCCAATGCAAAGATTTTTGGTTTGGCTGTTTGTCCAGTGCTGTAGGAGTACTTGACTTATTTTGTGCAGGTTTGAACTGATATATTTTAATTTCAGGGTTTCACACAGCAGTTATGTAGGTTCTGTTGATGCTCTCACCTCTTTATCAATTTTATAAATCTAGTAAATTATTAATGAATTATTAGCCAGATTTTGGGCTCCAGTCTAAGCTTAAGACATATAACATGGAATCAGAGCATGTTGTAAAACTAGTAAACATGGGTTTACCAGTCCCAGATTCTGACAAACATGGGCTATTGCGAGCTACACTTCCTTTTCAGAGACCTCATGAAGGAAGCTCTTGTGAGGGAGTAAAAATTTGCATTATTCATTTTAAAATAATGTGTGCAAAGAACCAAGAGTAGGAAATAACGAGTGGGATTTCTAGAGAAATTGTAGAACACAAACCTTCTCTGTCACTGCATTCACAGCCCCACTAACCTTTTCTAGTGGTTGCACTGACAGGAAAATTATATGCTCTTGTTCTGGGTAGCTAATACTTGATACAAGTGAAGGTGTGCCTCTACACATCTCACGAGAAGAAGAAATTATGGTCAGCAGGTATTTAAAGTAAAAATGAAATCCTGCTGTGGAGGAGTCCCACAATGACCCCATTTGCACAGACAATGGCAGTGTTCCTACAGTGTGCTAACATGTGTGCCCTGCCCCCTGCCCCTCCGGACCAGCCTGGGACAACCACTCGCACAGACTCAGATGGGTGGGGATGTGAGACCTTTACAGAAACAAGCTGGATTATGCACCTCTTCAGGACACAGCGTTTCCTTGTGTGGTATTTTTCACCAAGCCACCAATCACATGTTGCCAGGTCAGCAACACACTTTGATCTCCTTATATGGGGGTGCCCATGTGCTGTTCATTGCTCTGGCAGCCTCCTCTCCCTAGGGCACCTGCCTTGCCCCCTTTCTGCCCCCAAAGGTCTGGTGGAGCCAAGCTTCTCTGTGCTGCCATGGAATTCTGCAGGCATGTCCCACGGCCTGCAGCCCAGTTCCATCTTATCTCCCTCTACACATTGTGGAAATGTGATATTACTCTTCCTGAAGACGCCAGAAAATAATGTTTTAAGTGAAATCAACACAGGAAACAGTGGCTATTGGTCTAATCCCAAATTAATCTGCCACAACTGTATATAATAATCAGAGGAAAGCTATTTCCTCTGGGAACTAAACTACCCCTTACATTCTCTACTCAGATTAGTAAGAAAGCATTGTGGCAGTGACAAAGGTGAAATGTCCACAGAGTGTGTTTTCAGACTTTTTGACAAAAATATTTAAAATTTTTCTACAAAAATTACTAACAACAAGCATAAAATGAATGCAAACTAACCTGTCATTTGTGTATCCTATGTGTCACCACACTTGATGTAGACACCAGAGTCATACTACTTGCATTTATTAGCTAAAAAATACCAAAGCAAACCCCAACCAGAAAAACAGAATCTGGTAGAATTTTGTCATCTTTAGACAGGAATTTTATCTAATGTATCTGGATAAGCCATGTGAGGGAAGGGAAAAAAACCCCTCATTTTCCAATTACTATTCTTCATTATGTGCCTGCAGAGGGCAAAGACCACTCTTTCCCATGGCTATTGAAAAACTCCTAATGTTCTGGAGATGTTAGAGCACATAAGAAAGAATTAAAACTCATCTTTTCTAAATGCAAATCATTCATTTCATTAACACTTTTTCCACATGGGCATGGCTTATTTTTTGTTTTGAAAGCTAGCTTGTTTAGTTACACACTACAAATCAATAATATATTAATAAATGAATTACTAATCTGCTTTGTTTAATGATACTATTCCACTTCCAAAATTAGGAAAGCCACTTTTTTCCATTCATATACAACTTGTTCTTTTAGATATCCCCTTTATTTTCCAATGCCTTCCATTTAATACAGATTTTAAGCCAGAAAAAGTTTAAGCAATTAAATCTTTGCAGAAGATGATAAAGTCTTCCAATTAAAAGTAAACTCATATTTTGACCTGTGTAGCCTTTTATAATGTACCTTCCTTTATTTATTCAGTGGAAAGCTGCTACAGGAGAATTTAAGGTGGTAGCTATCATAATTTTTTCTTTCTGAAACCTGAGTCTGTCTCTGGTTATTATGCTCTTCCTTGGTTTCCTGCTGCTTCCTAATCTTTCTGTCCCTGTGCTTGGACTCACAGATAATAATCCATTTTAATCAAAGCTCTCTACCTCAGTATTAGGTCAAAAAGGAAAATGTAAAAAGTGATGGTTAAAAACACACATTTCATTATATTACTGGAATAAACTAAAACCTCTTTTGCCCTGTGCTTAATTTCCTTTGCTGTAAAGAAAATCTTATTCTGGTGCTACTTGGTTTATTATTTTGTTCACTATTGTGCACTGAAGTACTGAAAAAATAAGTTTTTTTGAGAAAGTGGTTCTGAGAGTATTTGCCTTCTATTTGAAATGTGCAATATTATAACTGTACCTCCCAATTGGTATAACTGCACCTCCTGTTCAAATTCCCTTCATATCAGCTTCAGGCAATGGACTCATTTTACTTGCAGTCAGCAAAATTTTGAATTCTGTGTATCTGGCATGGCTCCAATACTTTTTAAATGGTCTGAGAATGAGATGCTTGGATACACAATAAATGGGAAGAGAAATATTTTTCTCATGTTCCACCACCATGATTAAAAGAAACCATTTTTTATATAAGAAAATATTTGTGACAATTCTTCATAAAGGTTTTCTTCTTCATATAATTAATTAATCTTTAAGTATCCAAGATATTCTATGATACCTCTGATGCCCATATAAGAATTAATACACTAATATACCAGCCATGGACAGGATGTAATTTCTGGTAGAAAATGCCTTTTTGATGTTCATGATGTAGCATTTATACACTGTTATCATTGTCACAGTGTGGTAAAAACCAAAAGAATAATAGACATGAATGATATAAAAAGAGTTAATGGCAAAGGTGGGGTAAAAGCCTTTTCTCAAGCTTGTTAGAATTTCCTTTTCACAGACTGCAGTCTCATTTGCTGATAATTGGATAGTGGCTAGAAATCGTTCCTATCTTTTCCCACCTGAGAGGACTGAACTTAAAAATTTATAGGAGGACTGAGTTGACTGTCTATCTTCCAGATAGCTCTGCACATGGAGTAGATGTTTCTGTTTCATTATTTTATTACATACAGCTAGGAAACCTTCCCACCACCCTCAGCTCCCTGGATGCTAAGGTGCACAGTAATAATTACCTGAGTTATCCATAGTGGGTCACAGGACAGACACAAACCAAACTGCATAAGCTACTGTGAAATAGCAAAAATCACTTTAGAATACATAAAAGGGAGCCTCATTCTAGAGTTTTCTTCAACTGATAGTTTTTTTATTACTGAGTGGTTTTCTAAGAAATCTCAGCCAGAGAAGCTCGTACTCTCAGGACAATACACTAGTTCATAAGTGACTTCACCTGTGTGCAAAGTGAAGGTTAGTTGGTGAGAGACAGATGGTTTGTAATGTTTCTCAGATATAGAAAGTACCTCTTAACCTGTGCAGGCAGAATAGTGACCATAATGTAGTTACACATAATTGAAGAAAAATTATTAGATTACAAAAAGTGTTATTGGCCAGGGGAGTAGCTGACATCAGCATACCCAGCTGTACTCTCTGCATGGAGATGGCATCCCTTTGCAGCCCAGTTGTCAGGGGCAGATGTTCTGCAAAGTACATTTCTATTAATCAATTCAATATTCCAATGAGACTAAGCAAGAAAGTTTTTCTGGCTTAATTTTTTGCAGGAAGAAGCACACTTCTGCTATCAGTGAATCAGTATGTGTCAATTTAGGAAAAGGATTCACTACTAATAATCTGTGGAGAATATTGGTAAGCATTGAAATAATGCAATTACATTCAAATAAATACCTGTCTCCAAAGAAAAGAACTACTGAAAGAAAAGATCTTGGATGGACATTTTTCCTTGACTGGGGAAAGATACAAATATTTTACTGAAGAAAAGTATTTAATGAAAAGCTCTGCAAGCCTGAGCATAAAGAACTCGAATAGTCTGCAAAGATTATTAAAGGGACCAGAAAAAGGCTTATTTCTGGATCTTCTCAAAGGGTCATGAAAATTTGGAACCAGGTTTTAAACCAGAAGAAAAGGTAGATGAATAAATTCAGGCAATATGAAGCATGATGGTACAGGGATAGAAAGCGTGTGCACCCCCATTCCTTTTTGCAGCTCTGGCTTGGTAGGAACTATACACCCTAGGAAGAACACTTTTCTTTGTAGAGAAAACTGATGAAATTTAGCTTTGCACAAAACTCTAAGTACTCCTGCAGAATTTCAGTGATGTATTTTGAAAGTAGTTTCGACAACCTAAATCTTGAGGGCTACAAAATAGAAAATTTACATTAAAAAAAGAAAAAAATCATACATTTTCCTGCCATCTCTCCCTGATGTAAAACCAGCCAACTAATTTGATTCCTTTTTCAGTTCAGCTAGCAAAATGAGAACAAACCCAGCGAGGAAGCAAACCAAGTAAAGTTAGTGCAAGTGCTCATCATAATTCTCCAATTTCAGCCACCTTGAATCTCAGGGATTGGCATTTCAATCATTGCACTTACAGAAGGAAACAGGTTTATGATCTGCACCATCCCTGCTGACTTCACTGTGGCATTAGGAATTTTTCCCTAGCGCATAGTTTTTTATCATATGCCTGGTCTCTAGCAGAGATCAGTATAGAGATGATTTAAAAGATTTAAGTAAGGCTCAAAGGCTTCTGAAATGGTAAGTTTCAAATGAATCTGAATGGGATGTGTTTAAAAGATGTTCACCTACACTAATCCTTTCATGGTGAAAGCTGGGAGCGAAGAGGAGATGATGAGAGAAAACAGAAAGAAGCAGATGTTGAAAAGATGAACACTCAACATTAAAGCAGGCGATGGATGCAGACTATAGCCATGCCAAGGATGGCTTGGCTCCCAGCACTGCACTGTGAGAAAACCAGTCGATATATATATACTTTTCTTTTCTTTTGTCCCATTATATAAGGCCCTTCTCTGACTTCTTATTTTGAAAGAATTTTTGATGAATCACAATCAAAAGCTTCAAGCTTCCATGGACGTTTGTGCCCAGGCATACTCAGAAGCTCCTGTGTCTATCCATCTGCATATTAGTTAGCAGAAACTTTTCAAAATCTGGCTTTGTGTTACCAGTTGTCAGTGCGGATTGAATTGCTGAACAAAAACTACTGGGAGAAAAATGTGAATGCAGACATTGAGAAACAGAGGTTTTTTTCATGATCTGGTTCCTTTACATCGCCTGATCGCCTGAACATTGCAAAGCAGACAGTCTGCTCACAACAGGCAAACAGAGGATTGTCCTAATGCATGAGAACGCTGCACTCCACAGAGCTCTCAGATCCATCTCCCAGATAAGCCATGCCACCACCTCATGCAGCAAAGGAAACTAGAAAGAAGCTTTTGAAACAAAGCAAAACAAAGCAAAGCAAAGCAACCTTTGGCATGTCAGCCAAATGTGAGCTCTGCTTTGATACTATGAAGTATATATTGTGGTGGCACCAATGTCAGCTTTGCAACTAAAACTTTGTAATCTCTACTTGTATATTCTGCCTGGAACAACAAAGCTTCTGTTCCTGCCTGAGTTGGTTTCAGCTGCATTCAATCTGTTTTCTCAACATTCATATGAATGATACCACTGCTTCAGGTTTTGCAGACATTCCTTTTAATCACGAGAACAAGGCCGACATGTAAACTGACATCTGCAATAGTGCACTGTAATTTCACCACATCTCCAAAAGATAAATTTGTGACTTATATTGTTATTACAGCTAAATCAGTGCAGTATTTCTCAACCTTCACCTGGTTTGCTCATATTTATTTTTTTAATGGTATTGCTCATTTTTATCATTCATTTAATAAGGTGAAGTCTGTTCCTTGGTGGGTCATTTGCCTCCTAATATATGTTGGTAGCACTGAGATTTCATGGCCAACCTAATGACAGAAAGAATATTATATTGTACCATTTCACAGTGTTATGGTCTAGTGAAACTCATTCTGATGCACAAGTGGTCAAGTGCTTACTTTAAAATGGACTGGAGATGGCCATCTGCAGTCACAGATATTTCCACGTGTTTAGGATATGCATGTTTCATGCATTGCAGAGTCTGGTGTCATTGTCCTTCTCCCACTTGGCATTAGGAAGATATTACGTTCCCATGAATGATGACTGACTACAACAGTTCTGGCACTGACAGAAAATGCTGCTATTGTAGGATATGCAAAATATGGCTTCCAGCAGAGACCATCACGGCATGGTTCTCAAAAGCCTGGCCAGAAATTCCAGTTATTCCACAGAGCCACTCTTTATTGAGCACTGTAGTTTGAGCACAACAAATGTACAAGCCCAGACTGTGATAAGTCACAAAGACAATAAATACTATTTTGAAGATACTTCAAGAGCTGTATTTTCCCTTCTGTGGTGTGGAGGTAAACCCAAGATTCTACTGGGAGCACACTGAATCTACATGTTCATGCACTGAGTTCTGCACAAACACCAGCTAAGGAGAAAACACAGTCTGTATCTTACAAATGGATTATAGCCACAAGAGATGCTGACAGTTGTATAAGTTTCCTCCAGTGTACAACTAGGGGCAATCCTACAGAAATAGCATCTTTCTGGTTTTCAGTGGTTTAAATTAATGGGAATAAATATGCACACTGCACAGGGAAATGGATCAGTGATGCAGTCTGGCTTTGCTTCACTGAATTTAATAAGTATCAATTTAAAAATTAATTCCTAAGGAAACTCTTCTTTGTGCTTTGTAACCTCAAGGTTCCTTAAATTAATCCCAGGTGATCATTGCCTTTCACCAGCAAACACCTCTGACCCTTTCATGTCATGAACTTGATGGTGTGTGGGAGACGCTTGACCTCAGCAATGAGGGCTATTTTAGATAGTGCTGTGTGTAGTTTATTGACTGAGAGAAGCAAAGGATAATCAATGATAAAAACATCTCTGATGGTCAATGAGGAGGAATCTGATCTGCTGGCCACTGAACTTAAAGTCCTTTTAATGATTTCAGAGGGACATTGGCTTACACACACAAAGCCCCTCACCTGCCAAGAGCAGAAGAGGCACCACATTCCCAATTCACCCATGGCATCCAGCAATGTTCTTCTCAAACAACCCATGTGATTAATACAACATACTGAGTGCAAAGATTACAATTTTCCTGGCCACCAACTGGCAGTGTTTAAAACAATAAATATTTAAAGCAGTGATGCTTTGTATCAAGCTCTACCAGCCCATCCCTGTTACACATCTTTTCATTGCTATTATTAATTTAAAGCTGCATTTTTGGCTCCAAGAAATCTATATATGTGCATGCTCAACATTATGCTGTCACCATTTTCCTTCAATTTTTTGCTGTGTACACCTGGAATGATATGGTTGACTATATGTAGTTCACATTTTTATCTCATGTGTATAAGTTCTTCATCTTTTTAAAAACAGGTTCTTTGTTACACTATATTAAAACAGGATAAAATTTTCTGATAAACCATTACCAGTTCCTGGCCATTCAACTGTATAGAAAGACTTTTGTAGTCTTTAATATCCTTGATGTTGAAATTCAGTTTCTCAGAAGCAAGAGGACATAAAACAATATCACCCTGCTGCAGCATAACATACAGGAAATGCTTCAACTAAGAAGTTGCACAAGTTACCTATAAAATTTTCCACGTATCCCGGAGAGACAAACCCCTTCCTATCAGGATACAACATACTAAGCCCTCAGATAAGACTGCTTTTTTAAAAAAAGCAGAAATGCCTCTTTTACATTTCACTTCTCTCTTTTTCAGGTTTACATGCCCCTTGGAGGCAAACTAGTAAATTACACAGGAAAATTTATGTGATAAGTCAGTCATTTCTTATGCAAATATTATGTTCTGCTTCAGGGTGTATTCCTAAGCTGCATCAGATATTTACCTCAGTTTTTGAAAGAATTTCTAGGGCTAGACCAAAATGCTGTCTTGTAGAAAGGAAATTATACTGAAGTTTGTGATAAAACAATCTGCAGGCATTTTAAAAGGCATTATCACTAGAATTGGTAAAGAATACGCAATGAGATTTTGTTGCCTAGCAATCTTCTATGTATTTACAATTCATATTGGGTCATTGAAAATCACAGAGATGAAAGAAACCAAAGAATTTTTCTTCTTAGAGCTGCTAGAATGTGCCCAGAGGACAATGGAACTGGGGAAGGGTCTGGAGAGTAAGTCGTATCAGGAGAGTCTGAGGGAGCTGGGGGTGTTTAGCCTGAGGAAAAGAAGACCCAAGGAAGACATTACTGCTCTCTAAAACTACCCAAAAAGAGGTTGTAGTCAGGTGGGGGTTGGCCTCTCTCCCAGGCAAACAGACAGGATAAGAGGGTGGGTTTCAAGCTGCACCAAGGAAGGTTCAGGTTGGACATCAGGAAGAATTTCTTCTCTGAAAGGGTGAAGGAAGGGGCTGCCCAGGGAGGTGGTAGAGTCATCATTCTTGGAGGTATTCAAGAAACAACTGGATGTGGCACTTAATGTTTTGATTTAGTTGACAAGGCTCAGTCAAATGTTGCACTTGATCTTGGAGGTCTTTTCCAACCTAAGTGATTCTGTGGTTCTGTTTAAGTCCTTCTGACACAATTCACATTTACTTTCCCACCTCTGATCTTAAAGCAGTATGAATAATTAATTCACTATTTCTTCTTATTTTGTACTCTAGCTTGTATATATTGGCCAATTAGCAATTGGCAGTTTTTCTTTACATCCTAGAATTTGAGATAAAATATTCAAAATTTCCTGTTTTTTTCTTTTTTTTCATTTCCTGACTAAATTCATAGTTAATGCTGAGATCTCAATGTTAGCTCTTCTGACATTACAATGACCTGATTTTGAGTTCCTAAAGTTAAACATTATGTGCCAATTTCAGATACAGAGCCTTACCATTCTGGCCCACATCAAAGCATTAGAAAGGTCTCAAGGACATCGTTCTGAAGGGTGTGAATGAAAGTCCCAACTATACAGGCTTCCTTCCTGGAAAAATAACACCTTTGAATTGGGTGGGGGATGTGCATGAAACTTCTTTAGATGTTGGAGCTTCATTATGCAACTGTTCAGATGTACCCATTACCATGACTGAAAATTCCAGCTGCTTTTTACTTCAAGGCAAAAATTCAAGGTTACTTTAACATAGCTTTCTCTGCATTTGATAATACCTCTTTTCTGCTAAGGAAAAATTAGTTTAGAACTTCCCCTGCCTCACACTGCAATTATTTTTTTCATCAGTTAGAGCAGCTGCCAATTTACTACACTTTGTGACCTGCATTAGGTTGGTTTAGAAGCCAATCTAACAGTAATAAGCCTTGCTGAGCAGGAAGAGCCTTCGTGTTCACTATTCAGGGGATGGAGAGAGATGATAGCATCAACAGTCCTTATCAGATAAAAATTGCAAACCCAGTTCTGACTCAGTCCTCTGAGAGCTATGAATTGATTGGTTTCCTCATAATATTTTAAGTCAAAAATCTGTAAAACAAATAATGCATCATGTTTGTGAAAAAAAAAATTGTTTCTAGAATTCATCAGTGTTCTTGTTTAGGCATTTCCCATTTAGAGTATGTCACATTTGATGATACCATTGCCCACAAATATTTGACAATATTGAAGCCAATACAGTACATATAAAGATAACTCAACAAATAAGCTGTAACTTGCATATATAATTGCATTTACAAAAGACAATCACTACTAAATTTATTAGAGAAGTCAAGAAAAATGTGTATTAAGAAACAAAACTCATCCCTTTTTCTGACCAATATTGTTGACTATATTATCTACAACAGAAATTAGACTTGACATCCAGGAAACATTTTTAGACACACTGCTACATGGCAAGTTAGTAGTTTGGTCTTTTTTATTTTTTTTTCCTTAAGGATCATCAGATCATTCTTGAATTTTATGATTAAAAGCACTCTCTGTGTAGCTAAGAGCTATTTTTATATTATTTCTATAATATTTCTCTTAGTATTTCTGTTAGTATTTCTATTAGTATTTCTATATCTGCATTAGTGGTAATTATTGCCCTTTTACTAAAAAAAGGTAATAAAATTAAAATTATTGCCCTTTTACTAAAAAAGTCACATCTCTGCTTTTGCAAAACCTGGGCAGAGACTCCTATTTATTTGGGAATTTACTTTGGGATGAAAATCCCTGGGATCCAAAAACTCAACACTTCTGCCCCAAGTACAAGAGACAATTATTTCATCTCTCTCTGCAGCACAAGTAAACATGCCTCATATTTCAAAAATAGCAACGGAAAACCATACCAAAGGAAAATATTTCCCTGCAAGTCTAAGGAGAGTATAAAGAAGCAAATATGCTGTGACAGATTTGGTTACTTAATGTACCACTGGGAGGTGCCCAGATCCTGAGGTAATAAACACATTACAAAAATTCATACAGAACAGAATAGTCTAATTCACATGCAAAGCACTGTGCCCAAAGCATCAGGTGTTCCCTAGAGGGATATAATACAGAGGTGATGAAAATAACGGAATAAAAGAAGAAAAAGTATTTAGAATAACAAATCAAATAAGTCAGAACAGTTGACACTTCACAAGGGAAGATATTAAAGACAAGGAGATAGAAAAGACACTGACTCTGGACATTTGAGATGACTAAAGTTTAGTCTGAACCACAATAACCCATGGGGGTCAAGGTGTGCCATAAGGTATAGTAAGATATATGTGAAGTATATCAAGGAATCCAGTAGTAAGGAAGAAATATCCTATATTTGTTATGAAAACAAACTTACAATTTTAGAGATTGTGAATATAATGGTTTTTTTATGATTTGAAATTTGATTTCAATTCTAGATCACTTCTATTTTTTACTGTCTATACAGATAGAGAAGAATCCACACATTAACAGAAAAAAAATAGTTATTATTCTTTACAAGATAGGTAATTTTTGATAGAAAAAGGCCCTGACAATGGCAGCTATGCTCAGACACAAAGGAGGGTCACCTCATTGATGAGTGTGTGTTACTCGCTCCTGCTAAATGTCTTCCATGGTTTTACCTTTAAACAGGTGTAAAAACATGAAAATATCTGCAGACAACCATATCCTTTCACCAGAATGTTAAAAAGCATTCATTATTCCAGTCAAGACGTGTTTCCCCTGAAAAAGTTACACTGTCCATACTTATCACATATGTATGGAATGCAAACAAAAGTAACATAGGTTACAATTATTTCAGCTCTTGTTATAAGACAATCCTATGAATTAAAACACATTTTGATTATTTTCTACTATGAAATATCTACTTACTTGTGCTTGCATTTTCAACTGTTCAAATATAGCTATTTAGTCATATCTCATAAAAAAGTGGGAAATACTGCATTTTAAGGGAATAGATCATGATACATATTCCCACATCAATCTTATTAACAGGAAATCACTCATGCAGAGTTATTGTAAAAGGGATCCTTACCATTTTGGTGAATGATTCAGATTTTTAATTAAAAGAACATTACAGAAATAAAAGATCACAAGTCATAAGTTCAAGGCACAGTAAAAATCTCTTCAATTTCAACTATCTCAAAACCATAATGAGCTGAGATCCAGGATTTTCAGTTAGTTCACTTTATAGCTAATCTGAAGACATTGACAAGATTGAGATTCTGACCATCACTGCAGGTCTGGTGTCCAGGTCAGTGTCCTACTTTAAGTCTATTGCAAATAAATAATTGGAGAGTGAAAACTTGTTGAAAATATCAGTCCCTGAAAAGGCAATTTTTTAATATACTAAACCCAGGAAATATATTAATAAAGATATAAAATGGCTCAGGCTGTTATTGACTCGTTACCTGCAGTAACCATTTTTACAGTGCATTTGTGTTGAGATTCAGACACCTTTACAACCAAACTATCTCTTTTTTATGTATGATACATGCTCAGAATAGAGGATTCTGAGGGTCAGAATAGAGGGTTCATCATGCTGAGAAATGGAATTATTTGCAGCAACCCTGAGTGTTGCAGGTATGCCAGCAGAGAGACTTACCCTGCATGATCATGTTTCAAGAGCACATATATGTCAAACTTCAGCTGTTCTGTCAAAAGGCATACTTGAGTACATAATAATACTTTTTTTTTACTGAAGAATCTCTTTATGCCATACAATTAAAGCAAAAATGCAGAAAAAAACTTTCCAGTCTTTCTGTCTAAAAAGAAAAATAGATACCACCTAATAATTTTATTTGCAGCTTTTCTCTATGATAATTTTTAATGGCCAAATACAATTTAATAGATGTGATACCTATTATAAATTATCTTTTTCCTTATTATTCCAGTTCACTCCTTAAGGCATTTCTAGGGTGTGCCAATCAGTATTCTCTGGAAGATTGTCTTACACAGCTAGTGCATAAATGCAGTGCATCTGGAATGACTCACATAAATTCAGAGAGGAAACTTAATGTGCATCTCATATGTTTTGGGAAATTGATCTGAACATTGGCTGCATCTTCCCTAAAAGTAAGATACAGATGCTACCAGATAAGAGCATGACGATTACAGAAGCTATTTTTATTTCAAGTAGATTTCATAAACATAAAATCTGAAAGTCTCAGTCTTCAGATTCCTATGGTTTCAAAAGCTCTGGGTTGATAGAAATTATTTTATGGAAAATATCACAGAGGTCCTGCTACAAAAGATGCCACAGATGAAGAAAATAGATGATACATGTTCCAGGAAAAGTCAGGGCCAGTCTGTGCCATAGAGTTACACCAAAGCAGCAAAGATCAACAATGAGAAGCAGTGATACAAGAAGCTAAACAAGACCCAGAAATCTCTTCTTGCAGCCCAGAAAGCCAACCATACCCTGGGCTGCAGCAAAAGAATTGGGGCCAGCAGCATGAGGGAGGTGATTCTGCCCTTCTTCTCAAGCAGCAAAAAAGTTGGGAGGAATACAATGAATAATTTCTAAAAATCCTTATGTAATTATACATCAATTCTCTTGCAAAAGGATTGCTAATTCATAAATCTAGCACAGTAAATTTTCTCTATCAGAAAGTCAATCACAAACATTTACTGATGTCAAAATGTTTATATTTTCTTTGATTTTAAGTAGACTATATATGCAATGAGAATTTTCTGATGAGCATAAATGTTTGTGAGTGTCAAGTAAAGACATTTCATTTGGGTACAGCATGGGTTGTTAACTCCTGGTACTTCCAAGAAGTAATACCTTCAGGTACATTTGGGTGGCTTTGCTTTATGAAAGTCACCCTTTAGCTGACATAAATTAAACTAATAGACAATATTAACTTTTACAGAATTGAGGATTAGAAAGAACTGAAACACTAGGGGGGAAAAAACATACAGAAGAAAGGTACTTAATGGCTTCTTCAGGGAAAGCCTATTATTTTTTGAACATTAAAATGTTCAGCTCTTTCAAGTCAGAGTTCCAAAGTGATACAAGCATTTCACACAGCTGGAATTTCAACATTAGACCATTAGAAGACCAGAAAATCTGAAGAGATATTTTAATTACTGGTGAGAGTACAATCCTTTTCTGGCTCACACATAAAATTTTTAATCTCAGGATTCTTCCTAAATATGATAGAAGGGTACTAATGAGAATCTCTTCTGTTGTCACATTGGCTGTTTTAGTCAGATAATTTAATGATGCCATATCATGCAGATAATGAGGTATCTGGGCAGACAGACACCCTTTACTATTTCTCTGTATATTTATAAGTAAAACAAAGCTTTTATTGGCAAATGTTTGTGTTTAATTTTCAGTTAGTAACTCTATACACATTTCAGGTTATTTACAAGTATTCTACAGCATAATTAAGCAATATTTAAAATTTATTTTATTATTCATAGAATCGTTTTTGTTTTCTCAATTGGAATTACAGACAGCTCTACAAGCTCCTAACAGTTTTGAAGCTACAACTATTTTTTTCTTAATATTGTAGCAGAGATGGATTTCAATTACACCTTATTATCCTCACTATTATTCTCTATTTACTATCAGCTATCTTTCCAATATATTTTGGTAACAAAGCATAAAATACTCCGTAATGGCAATGACATGAATGCCTGAAAGTGAGTAGTTAAGCTTCCCAGGCAAAAAGGAGAGTAATGGCCACTAAAATTTGGAAACAGGTAGGTACACAGATGAGGGGTATTTCTGTCCTTCATAAGAATCTATTTTGCATCAATATTGGTAGCAGTTCTCTCTATTTATTATAGATAGTATATTTCTACCAACTACCCCTCTCTGGTGCTTGATTTGGGCCTGATTGCCAGCACTCACAGCTGGACAAGCCACATCACTGGATGGCTCAGTCTTCCTGTCTCATTCCTGTTTAGTTTTTCTTCTAATGTCACCAAATAAAAAGTGGGAAGTGTGATGATTTCCCTTTTTGCAACGCAGAAGCGAGGCCAGCAGAAACTTGCTGGAGATTGACAATTAATTAATCTTAGGAAAGGCTATGCAATGCAATTATGTTGCCTTCCAGCCATGGCAGAACTAGCTAAGGCTCACACATATTCAACTGTCCTAGCCTAAAACCATAAAGCATTCACATGCTGTTAAAAGTATTTCTAGTTCTCTCTCTCTCTCTAGCTATCAAAAACTCAATATCACTGGGTGCCAATCGGTGCAGGGTTAGGATCACCATTTGCAAAGCTATTAGTGTTTGCTCTACTGCACCACCACCACATCTGAAATGATAATTTTAAAAAGTCAAACAAGAAAGAAAAAGCAGTTTCTTGCATAAAAAACATGGGTTATACAAAACTGGTTTCCTCAAGGAGAAAATGCAGCCTGAAGGTTACAGCTCTGACAGTTGTTTTCTACTGCCTCTGCTTTTCAAATGTGATAATGTCCTTTTATAAGCACCCCAGTAAGAATTTAAAACCTCCTCCCAGGGATTGTAAATCCACTGCTTTTCTCCTCTAAATTTTTAACAGATACTATTGTTTCCTTAAATTGCACACAAGGGGGTTGAAAGAATCGAGATTATCCTCAAGTACATTAAATTCAGTTTCAAGGCCCTTTATGACACACAAAACTGTATCAAGGGACAGTTAATAGGCATGACAGATTCAATCCTGGAAGGTGAAAGAGCACTGCACCAGCAGATAAGCAACGCTAACCAAAACTACAAAAAAAATCTTCAGAAACAAAGATGTGCTGCCCAAGGGGTCCCTGCTTATTGCAACACCAAGACATTAATTAATTTAAATGCAATATCAAATAGTTCTTTTTATTTAACCCTCTTTAGGTAAAACATTGAGCTGAGCTGAATATATTTCAGGCATAGCAGAGAGAGCACAGGACACTTTCACTTGCTGATCCCTCTGTACAGACACCAGAGTGGCAAAAACCATTTCATCCAGCACAAGGGAATGGGCTGGGTTTTGGAGAAATAGAGCCCCTTCTAGAGCAAATCAAAGAGTGGGAAAACCCTTGAGTCACCTCCACAGCAGAACACTAAACGTCAGTACAAGAATCTATCAGAAGTTAAGTTTTGATACAAACCCAGTTAGTTACCCTGCTAGTTAGCAACACCTTGGCTTTCCACTACTATTTAACGAGTGCATTAAAGCACTGCATGTGTGTGTGCAGCACTGCTGGGAGAGGGCACTGCAGCTGCCAGGACTGAGCTGGCAGGGCTGCACACTCAGCTCTGCTCTGCAGCCATCAGCTCCCTATGGAGCCCCAATCCCTGCCAGCCTTCCTGCAACCTCTGTTAGACACACAGCTCCTCCCCACTCACTCTGAACTCAGTGTTCAACAATAAATACAGGATTTCAGAACCTTGTGGTGCTTTGGACATGGATAATTTTAGTTCTGTACACACCTACTCACACCAGACTGTCAGACACACAACAAGGCCACAGTGTGCTCCTTCAAGCCCTTGGCACACTCATGATTCCAAATTATCTGTGATGCATAAATATTCATTCAGATAAACTACTCATCATCAAACCAGGAGAACCTCCAGGCTGTAGAACCATGCTTTGTTGCATGGTTGAAGAGCTTGTGATTAAACCTTGGATGTGCATTAATAACTAGTGTTATTTCATGTGTATTATTTTAATAAAGCCTTCCAGCTTGCTTTTTTTTTTTCCCCAGGCAGTTTTCTCACCATACTATTTTATTACTTCTTTGGACCACTCCTATACAGATCTTTAGGGAACTCATCCACTTTGGAAAGCACCCCTCTATGCATCTCATCATCTCCTCTCCAAGCAGCTCTTTGGTCACATTAGATTTTTCCTCCTGGTCCTCATTTTATTCCATGTGCATGATTTCCCAGGTGATAGCATATCAAAAGCCTTACTGAAGTCCAGAAGCATTTCTTTCAAGCTTTTTTTGCCATAGCACATTCCAAGCTGGTAAAAAACTTTGCTACAGAGATTGCTTCTTAAAGAGAAGACATTGAAGATGTGGTATAAAGCACATACATGCAACTTTGATTTTGCTTTAAATATAAAGATGTTTCCTACTTTAACAGACACATTGTTTCATATTCTTCCTTAATCACAATCAAAGATTAGACTGGGAGGAAACAAGCTCTGTTCTTTTGCACTAATTAACTGTTGCACATATATGTGTGCATGCAGTAACAATGAAGGATCAAGGGAAAAAAAGTGTTTTGTTTTGATTAAGGATCCTAGTGGAACAAAGCAAATAGTGCTATAATTAAAGCTGCTTAATCCTAATGCTTTTCTCAAATTTTTTGCAGCTTCATTCCTGTCTGGCTTTCTGCCACATCCGTCTTATATTTCTGCTTGCACATTTGTAAATATAGAAAATACATGCTGTAAACCTGAGCTCAATTTAGGGAAACCTCAATTAATGTTTTGTCTCATATTTATTGAAGAAATAAACAGATATTTCTTAAAACAATTCTGCCTTCCTCCTGCTGGAGTACTGGCACAGTGACTAAACATATTTCCCACCATGTTTTAATTCTCCTAGTAAGACTGACAATTTATACAATATGCATATGTGGAAACACTTCCTGTTGCTGTTCTGAAAGCAAGATTAGTGATCCTTATACTGATTACTTTTAGCTCTTTTAATTCAGTAGTGATGGATTTCAGAGGCATTTAATATGTCTAAAAATATCTGCTTTGTATTTACAGATATCATTTTATAAAAGCAGGTCTGACTAATTTTGCTTTTCAAAAGAGAGGATAAAACTTTTGGAAGTAAGAGGCCATTTAAAAAGCAGTCCTCATGTTCCTGTTCCAAAGAGTTAACTTTCATTTGAATGGGTAAATTGCTTTACATATTTTCATTTCCTTTCAAACATGCTGATGTATTTGTTTACCAAAATCACAGAATAATCAAGGTTGGAAAAGATCTCCCAGATCAGGTCCAACCTTTGAGAGAATGCCACCTTGTCAGCCAGCCCACACCACCGTGGCCCCGTCGTTTCTGCAGCGCTTCCAGGGGTGGTGCCTCCACCACCTCCCTGAGCAGCCCATTCCAGTGATGAACCAACTGGCAGTGAAGGAATTCTTCCTGATATCCAACCTGAGCCTCCCTTGGCACAACCTGAGGCCATGCCCTCTTGTCCTGTCGCCTCCTTCCTAGGAGAAGAGCCCAATCTCCACCTTGCTGCAATCTTCTTGCAGGTAGTAGCAAGCAGAAATAAAGTCCCCCCTGACCTCAGTGCTGTGTCAATTTACACCAGTGAGGCCTGTATTGCTTGTGAAATCAGACCACTAACTTTAGTGTTGACGTTTAGGTTCAGGTGTCAAATTCTGGGTACCTTGGTTTGAAATGATGGCTCTGATGGACTCTAATTCTGTGAGAAATCAGGTCTCACTCTTCTTTCTGCACTCTCTGGTTCACAAATGTATTTATTTTTGCTTGAGTTCACTTTTCTTTCCCTTTAGGTCTCTTCTCTTTCTCACTTATTGTTCAGTTGCTCATTTTCTTTCTTCCTCCCTTCTCCTTTGTCTCTTTGCTTCCTTAGCCATTTATTATTCAGTTGCTTATTTCAAAGCATTTTACAATGCATGCTAGTCTGCTCACATTTTCTCAGTGCTGAGTAGTCACATCAGGAAACCTTTTCTCCTTACAACTTAAATTTACCACAATACCTGTTTAGTTTTCAAGCACTCAGCCCAGCAGCTTTTGTAGCACCATTTATACAGTGAAAGAACTGAGATGTTGAAGCCAAGACTTCTGGCCCCTTTACAAGGACATTGCCTGTCATTCAAAGCAGCCATATAACACAGCTTATTCTGGTTGCAGAGTTGTAAATAATAATTTATTTTTCTCTCATCCCCTCCTGCTTTCTGGGGTTGAGACCTTGCTTAGGATCTGGTGAGAGGCTCATTTCTGACACATTACCCAATATCTCTGGCTTCAAATTGAGGCATCCTCTCCAGAAGACAGCCCAAAATACCTGTTAGAGAGGATATATCCAGTCCAAAAGAATACCTGCATAGCACTGGGGGGTCAGGAAGGAAAACCAAATCCTCAGCTTTCCAGATTAGCCTTCCCCAACCTGAAAAACACACCCCTTCAACGGAGTGACTGGCCAGGCTCTCACATGCATTTCAGCACAGAATGGGAGATTTTAGTGCAACCAGAAAAATAAAGTGACCCAATGCATTCATTGTAAAGATGCACAGCAAAGCCAGCTCCATTTGTATTGGTTACTCTGAGTTTTCCTTAGTATTTATCAGGTCACCACTGGGGCAAACTCACAAGCACAGATATTACAGGTGTACTGAGCTATGTGATACAGCTGAGCACTGTGCAAAGAAGACAAACCTGTTTTATAGTAAAAAGGACTAATTAAAAAGTGAAGCAGCTCCCTCTTTCTAGAATATTTATCAATATTCTATATTAGGTAGGTAAGACTAAACAATGTCTATACCATACAGCTTTCTGACCTAGTTCAAGCCAGATCTTTCTCCCCCCATAGTATAAATGTTACACAGTGCATACATAACCTAAGTCTCTCTGAGGCTGGAAGGGCCAGTCTGTGGAGCAACATTTAGCAGTAACCTATTTCACATGGGTAATGCAACAAATATTGAATTATTCAGCACTGATGTAACCTTTGAGGTCTTCAATGCCTCTTCCCATATGTGTGTGTCCTGTCTGAGCCCAAGTACCACTAGAGGAGACATTTAAATAAAGCGTACAATAAGCCTACTCAGTCAAAATGTCATTTTATAACTATATATCTTTCCATCTTTTAGAGAAAAGAGAGAAATGACTTTCTGTGTGTATGCATAGAGTTCTTTTTAAACAAGAATAACATAGTCTTATGTATTGTATGTCAAAAGCCATTGACCTAAGGGTGTGGTGGCTGGGGTTATTTAGTGTGAGGAACATGCTACGTGGTGAGTCTCTCTACCTCCCATTTTAGATGATTTGCACAGGTGGTCTCTGAGCTGAGATACTTGGATATCAGATGAAGGGGATGTACTCAGCCAGATATTCCGAAAGCATAAGCTCACTAGCCATTATTTCCAGGTTATTATTAGCTTTGCAGCACTTTCATGTAGTAGCAGCCTGCTGCTTCACAACCAGCTGGTTATCATTTTCAAAGGTCTTCCAAATTCTTTCTGGAGTTTCTTTGGACCTCCCTCCGGAAAGATTTCATTTTCTTTGGAGTTAAGGGACATCAAAAGATTAGATTGTGTCATACTTTTTAAGAGCTAGCTTTATTCATCTCAGAGTAAAAGAAGAATTATCAAGCTACATCTAACAATTCCAGCCTTCTGAAAAATCTTTTTGAAAATGTTAAAGACTAGCCAAGTCTGATCATGACCTTGTTCTATATTTAGTACTAAATGTATTCTGAAGGCATACAGAAATTTGGAGTTTGGATAAGAAGTACCCAAATGAGAGAGATCAAACTGAAAGGAATTTAATTGTGGGGTAGCTAGCGGTCCTGTATAGCGAGCTTTTAATTAAACCAGGAAGAAAAAATATATTCATTTTAGATGAATAGTAATTTCACTACAACCAAACTTCTAACAGATTAACTGTCCTAACACTTATAAAATAACATCATAATTTCCTTATGAACAGCTTTCTATGCAATAGGATGAAAAGACTGTAAAACTGAAATAGCTGGCAACCCTGAGGTAAAAATTCTTCTCAGGTCCCTCTGCTTGGGTCCTGTTCACCACCCAACCTGTGCCCAGACCTCCCCAAGACCACAGACCTTGAATTTAGTCCAAGCCTGCAGATTTACTGTTGCATAAATGATAGTTCTCTGTTTCTTACAGTCACCATGTACACCTGGGAGCAGGAGGCAGGAAGGAGCTCAGCACAGCAAAGATGAGACTTGAAGGCACCGTGCCCCAAAAGCCTGGCAGGGAAACAGTCAAGAGTTGGGTTTAGACAAGGCACTTGCCAGAATTACTCGTGCCATAATTGGTGCCTTTTTGCACAAGTGTTCAGTGGAACATTAAAAACTCCTGTCTCTTTAGCAAACCCATAGAAGGCCCAAGTAGCATTTTTGGCACTAACGCTTTCTTGTAATTTTTAGTTATTTTTCTCTGTTAGACTTAGCTGTTCTTTGACATCTTTATGTTCATTATCCTATCAAGCAATGCACTATGTTACTCATACATATTTAGGAGATGGTATTTTACACATTTATTTGCACAAAGCATGACCAAAGACAAGACTTCACTATTTCCAGTGACTCATATCAGCCTCAAGGAGACAATAAAATTGCCTTGCTTCATTTACTCAGAGAATTTATGTACTTGTCCTTAAAATGTAATAAGTACAAAACAAATTAATTTGTAACTAGATAATTTAATAAATGAATAGTGCTTATTTCTTGCATTTATAATAATATATTTACTTGCAATTGGAATAACAGAAAAAAGAATTGCCATATATCACCAGCTTTTCGGATCACAAGAAAACTGTACCTTAAATTGCATTATTGGCTATGCACCATAAACACCTAATGCAGCATTCTCACTTTAAATGTTCAGGTCTGTAAAAGGATATTTTTTGGATTTCCATTTGTATAAAAATGTCATTGGTGGTTTATACTCCATGAGATTCCCTCAATACAATTGGAGAATTATTTGGCTGTCCCTGATTAATGCTAACTGGCAGAATACACACAAATACCTTGCTGGTTAATGAAAAATTCCACAACCCCTTTCTATTTGAAAATCCTAAGCATACAGTGATTTCAAAATATGATTATGTGATCATTTTAAATAACCAGTATTCTACCTCGTCCAGGCTTCCCTGGTTTTAATCATAAAATATACTTTACATTTAAAACTACAGGTCCATCCTCTGTTATTCCAAATGTTCTGTTCGTGTTCTCAAGACAACTTTTATTAAGAGTCCTGATTATAAATATTTTTAACTTCATTTTACCAAAAAGAAAAAAAAAAGCTTTTAGCATAAGAAGTTTTTATTTAAGAAAAGTTTTGTTTGTTACATAAAGTGGGTTGACTTCTATATGGTTTATCTTATATAAATTCAAGTCTGGAAGCATAGAAATACAAAAGCATCCTGATTCCCCTGAATGTCATGAGTTCAGCAGGAGAATAAGGTGACAATCTGGCCTTCACACTTGTATTTCATTAGTAAGTCTTCAAATAAATGTTACACATTAGAAACTGAACTAATAGAAAATGCTAGTGAAGGGTGACATCCCTCAAATCTCTCTTCAGCACTGTGATTCTGACCAATATTGTCAATTAAAAACTCCACAGTTCCTGATGGTTGAACAGAGAAATACATCGTAACTCCTGAAGAGTTTAAAGTTTTATAATCTGCAATGATACTCAAACACAATCAAGGAAGACAAGTATTTCATCATTTATTTTCCCTAGCACTGATGACTGAACAAGGAAAAGCTGTGCTCCAATTAAGTGTATGAGAGCCTGGGATTATTAATAATGATACTTTCTTTTGGCTATGACACTAACTCCTTTTTTCAGCTGGTATAAGTCAACCTGATGTCACTGCCCATTTCTTGGAGAAAAAGAAGGAGTTAATGCCAATCTTGGATTGATGTCTTCTCAGAACCATCAAATACATTTGCAACTTCACTTAGTACTGAAATACACATTGCTTGAGGTTATCAAAATATAATCAGAACAATTCTCAAAATTATGTCCATGTTATTTCTCCTAATGTCTGGATCAAATACTGAATAAATCAAATCTGTGAAACCCTTCAGAGCACCAGTCAGTTTGGAGGTACTTCGGACAGACAGGAGATGGAGTAGCAGAATATGAGGGATGCACAGATGTTACTCCCTACTATGAAGTGAATGGCAAAAGATAACCTGCCTAGGTATAACAAATAAACTAAATAACCCCATCTCCTTCTGCCTCCCTGGGATCACAGCGCTGCAGCTGAAATGCAGAATTGCCACATGCAGGCAGACCTGGCTTGCTGCTTCCAGCAGCTGTGGGAGCAGGTTCCTACATAAGAACGAGAGGAAAATGAATCAGGATGTCCCTGAAGCACAGGAAGATGGTCGCTCTGTTTACCATGACCATCTTAATGTAAACTTGAGAGAGGTATGCCATCTTCTACTATAACAACACAGAATAATATCACTCTGTATGCTCTTATTCTACACGGACACACAGCCAGCAAAAATCATGCACAGGATTTTCTCTGGAAAAGCAACAGCAAGTATAACAGGGATTTCAGAGCCCATATCTGACCCAGCAGGGTATGTTAATCTAATCTAGCCATGCTCATAAGAATCTGATGCATATTCCAAAATACATTCAATGTTTTTCATGAACAAATTGAAAGCTGTATTTTAAATCTTTAAACCATTTAGTGCTTATCAAAACCACTTTCATAACAAAGTGATTTCAGCTGCATTCCATAATAACAAAGGAAAGAGAAACTTTAGCAGTCCTGAAACTCTAGGATTTGAAAAGCTGATGGCAGAGCAGTAAGCGATACAAGCAAAAATGCTCGAGAAACAGCTCACATCACCTGATTTAATTGGGCTGTAGAATTAAGTCGTGCCAGGAAAGGACTTCAAACTTTGCAGTCATTTTAACAGCCATGGATAGATAGTTTAAAGGCCATCAAAGTGGAAGCTCATGATAAAATGAGTCATAGAACTGAAGCTGCCAGAAAATGTGAAGGGCATACATAATAAGTACCTACTAGGGATGCTTGGCTATTTGGTATGTGCTGTACAATCGACTGTTGAATGCACCACTCTAAAAAGCCTTAGTGCAACAAATAAATAAAAAAGTATAATCCTTCAAAAGCTTTTGTCTGACTGAGTTACAAAATGGTTACAAAACTGTCTCACTGGTCAGCTTTGTTCTTTCCATTGTAATGGTGGGATTTTCTCAGGGTTCATCCTATCTATGAATAGGATTGACTTTTTTTTCTTATGTATCTTAGGATTATGTTTTAATTTGGTGAGTAGGAAAGGGGAAGTGTGGCTAATGGCCAACCAAAATGTAATTTAGACACTAATAAATATTTCAGATGGAGTTGGTTAAAAAACTAGTAACATAAAATATATGGCTTATTTTTGGCTCTGTATGATGAAAAAAACCAAGTAACTTCAAACCTTGCCTCACTGAGGGGAAATGGCATAAACTTGTTTCCCTGCTAGGAGATAACACAATTTAGTGATCATTATCTACTACCCCAAGATACCTCCTGGGAGCTAGGAACTGGCCTGAGCAAAGTATAAAGGTTGAAATTTCTTTGCTTCATATTTAGTCCATGCTCATCCTTTTTTATAAAAGACAAGCTGCGAGTGAGGGATATTTGGTACTGATCAAATGGGGGCTGCTGAACTCTGTGACATCCCCTCAGTGAGCCCATTCTCTGACTCAGCTCCCAGCAAGGAGGAGGCAGAGGCTGGACACCTTCAGCAGCTGGTGTGTTTTGCACATGAAGTGCACAAAAATGAGCAATACATAAATAAGAAATAATGGAAAGAATACATTTACATGCCATGAGAAATTTTAGCATACTCAAGTTATCTAACATTCTCTTCTTTTACAAAAAAATCCTGCGTGAGAAGACAACAGGGGACCTGCTTTAGAAGCAAATGTGTGCAAAGTGCCAGAACTTTTGACCCCCTGGCAGGGGGGAGTGCAGGAGTGCAGTTCTGCCCCTGTTCTACTGCCTTCTGGAGACAGTTCTGTCCAAAGACAAACTTCTTTTTCTTTGACCTAGTCATTTTCCTTAAATATACCAGAACTACATCTCACTCTCCCAAACAGAAAGAAATCTTGTCCTTAAACAGCATGTCTTTTTATGGTTTTGTGAGAGCAGACAGTTAGCTATTTTGAGGTTAAATCCATGCTGTTAGTAGTTATCTGCAGCACAATATCTATTCTGGGAATGCATTTAAGACTTGAGGATGAGCTAACCTCTCTACCAAAAAGGATGAAAAGAAAGGCAGTGTGACATGAAACCACCTGTAGCAAGGCTGTGCTCACATGAGGCAGACCCTGAGAAAACAGCTGTGTGCCTGTGGGAAGGCAGGGGAAGGGAAGGGGAAGAGCAGCAAGGGAGTCATACTCAGCTGTGGCATCATCCAGCTGCCAGGGCAGTACATCAGAGCACAGCCATCATCAGCTGGGAGATGCTGTGGGAATGGCATGGAGTGTCAGCACAGGGCCAGTGTTGAGGCTGCATTATTGACCATGGGGTGATGGATGCTGCAGCACATGTGGGATGAAGGCTGGGGCAAGCTGTGCCACCCAACATAACCATGCTCAGGCCTGGCTTGCAAAGCAGGTTAAGATCACCCTTGCCCTACCAGAGGCTCTGGAGATGCTGCTTGTGCAGGTCCTTGAGCTGGGAGCCCGTGCAGAGAGCACAACCCCAGGTCATTGCCACTGTTGGTTTGGGCAGCACCTTCTGCCAGGGCCAGCCTCACCCAAACAGGCACAGGGACAGGTGCTCCCCTCAGGGGTCACTTCTTCAGAGGGCACAGACACACTCCAACAATGTGCAGCCCCTGCTTCCTCTTCTCTCTGACAGAGACACCAGCCAGGCTTCCTTTTCTCTCTGACAGAGACACTTTGGCACCCACAGCACCTCAGTACTCAGCATTTACAGATGGTTTGCACAACAGAGAAATCACCCCTCTAACCACCATTTCTAGCTCCTGTGTAGGTAAGGTCCTCTGGGCATTTTTCCCATATTGCCCAAGCACACCTTCAGCTTGGGAATACCAACTCCAGCAAAGCTGAGCAGCAGATGCTTCAGCTGTGTGCTGGCTGTGCTGCTTCCAGCCTTCTGTGCAGGTGCACCCAAAAGCACATGCTCAGGGGATCTAAAAAAACACTGCACACAGAGCACTGTATGGCTCAGTCCCAGTACCCTAAGGTTTGGAGGTATCACGTTTGGATAATCAAGGAAATTCTCTCTATTATTCACAAACATCAAGGAACATCACCCTGTTCTGAAAAATGACTTTCCAAATCACTATGATTTATTTAGTTGAATTTGAACTGTTCATGTAAACAAAGAGGGGAGGAAGAAAGATATTTGAAGAAATCAAAGGAATGAATCAACCACAAGACCACAGAAACTGAGCATTTCCCTTGATGGTTGGGGAGTTCAATACAATTTGATTGTATTCAGTAAGTAAAATTCTGGCTTGTGATATTAATGGGCTCATAATAGCTTCCTTTGGGATATATATTACTTCCACTTCTGTTAAAACTTCCTTTGATAACTTATTCATCACTTTGCCTTTTAAGAGTTACAACGTGTTTCTTGATACATTTAGTATGCAAGTCCTCCTGGAAAAAGGTTTTTGACCTTAGGTAATTTGAACTCTCATGATTTATTGTGCCAAAATTAGAGAGGGTAATTTAAATTGTACTGTTCAAAAGGATCAAGGAAAAGACAAAAGAAGAAATAAAAAGTTATTGTTGACAGAGACTATAATCTCAGAATAATTTGGGCTTCATGAGAATATTCTAATTTAACTATAAATAGCATAAAAATAGAGAGTGTATATAAAGAATGCTAATAATGGAGAGATATTGTGGTGATAAAGAAAACTAGGCAAACAAGACAACATGGCAATACTCAGCATTACTGTGCACTTTACAATCAGTTATATAAATATTTCTTTTATAGCTAGTAATTCTGAGAGTAATTCACATAATATGATTTGAAAAATTGCTGTCCCTTCTTGACACATTACTGAGAGAAAATGAGGGTCGGTGGAGAAATCAAGACTGATTATGAAAATAAGCAGCAAGCTTAGATTTGCACACACTTACTGTGTTTTAATGTGTCTATGAAATGTTTATGATTTTATCTATGATATACTTCAAAAATGCTTCCAAGTGCATACAAATAAATAAAACAAAAGCTCTTTAAAAAACAGGACAGAGAATGAGAGACATCAAAACAACCTGAATCCCCAGAACACAGGAGTTTATAGATAAGTCACTGTTTTGCTGTACACAGAACAAAGAAATTGATAAAACCAGATACTTGATGGACAGGCAGGTAAAATTGATTGTAAAGGAAAACAAAGAACACCCATTTTAGGGTTTCCCCGTGGAAGAATGTATGTACAGAATGACTTGAAGTGACACAACAACTACCTAGGCGCAGCACCTTCCTTATGCAAGATGATCTGTACAGTAGGGAGACATGGGTTGTTCTCATAGGGCAGGAAATGTTTACTTAGAGAAGATTTTATAACAGAACCAGTGATTCATGACATAGGTTACCCAGTGGTAATTTTACTACACATTTCAAAAATAAACCAAAAAAGTTCAAAACCCTTGAACAAGTGAAACACACCCACACACCCACCCCCATCTCAAAATAAAGGATTAGGAAGCACCACTGTATTACCATCATATCCTTCTGCATGCCAATACTTTCAGGCCTTATTCAGCAGTTAGTCGTGGAGGGGACACCATATAAGTGTTTATTTAGGTTTGATGAAATAGCTGAGGGAAGCCTGTTGAAAGCATTTGCAACACCTCCATCCTTAGAATCTACTTTTCCCAATATTCTGTGTACACACTAAAATGGACCAACATCTTCCTAAAATAATGAAGCTTCTGGAGATACAAATACATAGAGCAAGTCTCTTAGGTATCCCAGAATGAAACAAAGCAGAAGTACTTATAATCAACATCAAACTCCTACTGCTATCAACAATCACTGTACAGATTTGGGGGGGACAGTGCTTGAATTGAAGCCCCCAGCTGACCTCACCCTTGAGGAGGAGGTGGGAGAAATACAACTTTCTGTCTCTAGTGTGGGGTGCCTCCACAACTGCATTAAAATAAGGCTTCCAAACTAATGAAAAACATTATTCTCCCCTGAAAATGGGAATGTGTAATTTGAATATTCCTAACTCTAACCTTCCTCTCCTGAAAAGGCCCAACAGTAGGTTAGCAACAAAGGCTAATGATACCTGCTTAGGGTTTTTCAGATGGAGATTTTACATCATTTGCTTCTATCACCATCTTCTCATGTGGATATACACTCTCCATCCAAAAAAACCCCAAACATTCTTGGTGATATCACTTTTTTTTCCATTATTAACTTGAGGGTTAAAGTGCAAGACACTTGAATGTTGCAAATATTGCTATAGGACTGTTGGGACTTCTGAATTCTGAAACCCTCATTGCGTCTGTCATCCAACATGAACATTTTCTACTTCTCACTCAAAGAGAAAATACAGTATCTGGCATAGGGCAATTTGGAATAGGATTGCAAAAGTTATCTGATTAAATGTCCTATACAGTTTGACATCTATAATAGATTTCCACTGATCTATAAATTAAATTTCAGAACTTGGTTGTTCAAAGAATGGATGGAAAGGATGGGGGAAAAAGGTCCCTGTCCCAAGTACTTTATAGAAATCTGTACTTTCAACACTGATATTCTTGGCTCCACTGAAGACTATTTGTACACATCATAGTCTGTATTTGATTCTGAAGGCAACAGATGCTTTTGTGATCTATACTTTGCAAATATTTATCCCTACTGCAGTGCATAATCCGTGCATTTTAATAGCTCAGCAAATCAATTATCTATTTTGCTCTACTGAAGCACTAACATCACCAGTTTAGATACCTTACTGAACAGAACCACAGAGCAGAACACTTCTAGATTTTGACTCATTCTGAAAAATATATCCAAAGATAGTCCAACAAAGATGGTAGTTAATTACCAGACATCACTTAATCTGGGACTTGGAGCTGCTTGAAATTACCACTTTCCATAAAGCTTACAGGAACATTGTTATAAAAGTGAAGTGTGCCTGTCACAGAGCATTTCATGTGCTGTTTATGGGAAAGATTAAGGGGTTTTTTATATTACATAAAAAATCAAATGTTGTTTGTATATGTGATAGAAACTTTTAAATTCCAGTACTTTGTGGCTACGTGACTCAAAAGACTTGAATACTGTTCAGTGCAAACTCCTACTACAGCCTATCATACCATCCCTCACTTGTGTATTAGATTAAAGGCTCAGGAAATTCAGATTTTCAGACAGCATTTAGCATGTGAGCATATACATAAGTTAAAATAGTTATATATGTGTAAATGTACACTGATCAGTGCACTAAAATTGCTTTGGGCTTTGGGCATTTTTGGTTGGGGTTTTTGATTTGTTTTCTGAATGTATTTCTTCTCTGCCTTTATATTCTGCTGATCTGACCATGGGACAATGGTTTATTCTTCTGGTCTTATCACTGATCTCAAGGGCTCAGCCCTTGTTTTGTTTAATATCCCCACAAGGATTTTAAATATCTATTGCAAGGCAGATATTGCACAGATATTAAGATGAAGGCAGAACTTTTCTCTCCTGGCTGATGGAATTCACGTGATGGGAAAAGATACAGTCCCTCAACCCTAGCTCAAGAAGCAAAAGAAGCTGGAAGCAATTTCCACACTATAATCCCAACAAAACTGTTCCTGTTGCTAAGGAAGACGTTAGGAAAAACTTCTTCACTGAAAGAGTGCTTGGGCAATGGAATCATCTGCCTGGAAGGTGGTAAAATCACCATCCCTGGGTGTGTTTAAAAAAAAGATTGGATGTGACACTCAGTGGCATGGTTTAGTTGATGAGGAAGTGTTAGGTCATAGGTTGGACTAGATGATCTCAAAAGGTCTTTATTAACCTAGCTCATTCTGTGATTCTGTGAAAGTACTGTGCTGTTGCTTGAGAAAATCCTCACAGGCAGATTCTTAATCCAAAATAGATTTTTTTTCCTCCTTTCCTATCTGCAGTCCAGCAGGGACTCTCCAGACTCTCATTTACATCAGTCTCAAAACGTTGTTGCACCTGCTCCATATCTTTCAAATATGCTTTACTATTTGAGTGTCTAGTATTCTAGAGAAGATTTGACTTTACCTCAGCTGAAAGAATTTCAGCTGATACATCTGTGTTTTTCACAGTTGCAACTTACAGCTGGCCCCTAGCCAATATCCAGTTAATTAATGCTCCAAGGGCCTTCTGGTGCTCTGGCCTTCTCAGCTGAAGAATTCCTGGCTTATTGCTGAAATTTTTGTTTTTACTTAAGTGCATAGGTTTGCACTTTGTGTATTATAGCTCATTTGTTGCTTTTCAAGCCTAACAAATCACGTTGTCAATAGATTTCGTTTGCACACAATTGTTTTCTTCCAAAAGCTGTGAAAAAAAGCCCTGAATGCTTATTTGGTTAGTTTGAGCTACACGTAATTGCAACACCCAGACCAACTCCTGTCACCTCCAGAATGTTTAAAATATCACACTCTACTCCCTAGGGAGAGGCTATCACCCCAATTCAACTGCTGGAGGCAAAGTCATGTCCAGTCCTCTGTGCCAGACATTCCCACACCCCAACAGCCTTCAGGACCACGTGGGAGGGAGGAAACAAACTACTGCTTGGAATAGTCAATGAATACTTCATCCAATAAGAAAATGAGTAATTTTTTTTCCCCACAGACCCAATCCAAACCATAATATAAAGGTTTGTGTTTATCCAAAGCACATCAGAACTTAAAAGTACCTATGAGAATAAAGAAATAGTTGTTTCCATGTAGGAATAGGCTTTCAGAGGTATTGGAAGCATTTTGCTTAGAACTGGATTGAGGCAGAACAGAAAGATACTGGCATTCTACAACACAGTATAAGGTTCTGTACCAAGCATTATTTGTCAGAACAATATTTGTGTAGCTTTTCCAACCAATGTTAGGATTCTGAAAAATTGCTCAAAGATATGAGACCAGTCTGGACCATGTGACCCAGCGTCTCATTTCTGTCCTCCTCCGTTCATCAGGTCTGAGGGAAACCTCAGTAACTCTGTAAATCAAGTCTATGCTTTATCTCTATTGTTTTATTTCATTACTCCAGTGCATCAGATATCAGCTGTAATGTTTAACTTGAAAGTGAGAAGTGAAAGCAAAAATAATCACTTGGAGAAAGACAAGCTCCACATCAGTGGCTCGGTGTTCAGGCAAAGTTTAATAGCCCTAAAAACATATGAATCCCCAAGTGCCCTGTGCTGCTGTTTCATGCAGCACACAGCAAGAGTGTCCTTTGCCTGTTCCTGATACAGCATGGAGGTAATGTCATCACCTAGGTGTGGCTTCAAAGAGTGTCAGTGGGATGACTTGGCCTTCCAGGTTTTAGTGCTTACATTCATCCTCTCCATGTGCTGCATTTTCCTGGAGTGCTTGTTAACAACATCTTTGGGAAATAGTTTTTATTTTGGATAATTTATTGTCTGAGGCTGAAGTAATTTTCTGCTGTGTTATGTTCACGATATAGTCAAAACCTACGACACCTGAAGGGTATCACTAAGTGATATGTTGCCACAGAAAAAAAGTCTTTTCCTGGTGACATCATGATGATTTGACATTTATGACTCTCTCTCTGCCTCCTCTTGTTTATTTTCTCTTATTTTCCAGTGACATCAACAATTTGCCTCTTGCCAAGCCTTTTTTCCTCTGCAGGTGCTACTTTTGCCTGTCTGCTTTTCTGTTCCTGTTGCCCATATTACTCCAGCCAACACTGTGGTAGCTGCTGCTCACTTGATTTTAAAATTCCTTCTAATACCTCTGTAACATTTTGTTCCTTAAAAAAAACAACCAAAGCACACAAATAAAAAACAAATCCCAACAAAAACAAACAAAACAAACAAACAAACCTGCAAAACCCCCCTAAAAACAGAAAAAAAAAAAGAAAGCAAGCTCATGACCCATGTTTAATCTCAATTAAGAATTTAATCAATATCTAGAAGGTTTCAAAATAATAGACTAATTAAATAATAAGGGAAGGCTGAAAAGTGTGGCTGATCTGATGCCCACTGAAGGCACAACAGGCACACTTGTTGTCCTCAGTAGACATCAGATCAAGTCTTACTTGAATGTCAAAGTTTCAGCAGCTCTGCAGCTTAAAATTTACTACCTTTCAAGCAAAGTCAGTGACTTCACTGTCGTTTGATGACATAAAACTTGAAATGTTGGCATTTCAAGGCTGGTCACAAAATCTTAAGGACTGAGAAACCAAACATATTTTCTGACAGCATTTCTGTGTTCTGCAGCCAACATGGAATGGTTTTTAGGACACTGAAGAACCTGGGTATTACTCATTACTGAATGCTACACTGAAGTCCTTCATTTCTCCTCCTGGAGTTACAGGCCCCCAGTTACAGGCTGGGGCTGGTGTGGCTGGACAGTGCCCAGGTGGAAAGGGACCTGGGGGTGCTGCTGACAGCAGCTGAGCATGAGCAGCAGTGGCCCTGGTGGCCAAGAAGGCCAATGCACCTGGCCTGGATCAGGAATGGTGTGGCCAGCAGGAGCAGGGAGGTCATTCTTCCCCTGTACTGGGCACTGGTGAGGCCACACCTGGAGTGCTGTGTCCAGCTCTGGCCCCTCAGCTCAGGAAGGACATTGAATGCTGTGTCCAGCTCTGGCCCCTCAGTTCAGGAAGGACATTGAGTGCTGTGTCCAGCTCTGGCCCCTCAGCTCAGGAAGGACATTGAGTGCTGTGTCCAGCTCTGGCCCCTCAGCTCAGGAAGGACATTGAGTGCTGTGTCCAGCTCTGGCCCCTCAGCTCAGGAAGGACAGTGAGACGCTTGAGCGCGTCCAGAGGAGGCAATGAGGCCGGTGGGGTGCTTTGGAACACAAACCCTGTGAGGAATGGCTGAGGGAGCTGGGGTTGTTTAACCTGGAGAAAAGGAGACTCAGAGGTGACCTTATCACTCTCTACAGCTTCCTGAGAGGTGGCTGCAGTCAGGTGGGGTTCGTCTCTTTCTCCAGGCAGCAACTGACAGAACGAGAGGACACAATCTCAAGCTGTGCCAAGGGAAATATGGGTTGGATATTAGGAGGAAGTTTTTCACAGAAAGAGTGATAAAGTACTGGAATGGTCTGGCCAGGGTGGTGGTGGAGTCACCATCCCTGGATGTATTTCAAAAAAGACTGGATGTGGCACTCAATGCCATGGTTTAGTTGAGGTTAGGGCTGGGTTGGACTTGATGATCTTGAAGGTCTCTTCTAACCTAGAAATTCTGTGATTCTGTGATTCTACTAAACCATATCACAGATAAGATGTCAGTTTACAGTTTCTGTTCATTGTCAGAATTACAGCTTTAAATTAAACAGAATACAAAACATAGTTGGATTTCTAGCTCAGTAATTCTAGCATTTATTTGAAATTTGAAAGGAAGCTGATGATTTATGCTTGCTGCACTTACTTGTACCTGTTTAGATATTCCATTTCTATTGTTGCTGTTGGCTTTTTGAAAATCCATTTTGTGACAGACAAATCTAAATGAGAAAAATGTACATTTTGTTCTGATGCTTTCTTTGATCCAAACACCTTTTAACCCTGGCCTTCCAATCAGAGCTCAAAATCTACCATCAATTAAATATCTACTGAGATTTTTTTCTTGGTTGACAAGAAAACCATCACCATTCTGAAGATTAGATTGAGCCAGTTTCTTCAGTAATAAGTTATAACTTAATGCCATCTGAACTCCAAAAGATTAATTCTTAATCAAAGTTTTCACACTTCCATGGTGCAATTGGTTTTACTAAAATCTACTACAAATAACATTCACAAAAAATCCTAGTAATTTGTCCTTAATATAAGGTTATAAAAGGCTCAGGTTTGCCTTATTTTCCTGCTAACCAGCCATTCCAAATTTATTCAGAAGAATATGCAATTCAGTCACATAAAGACAAAAGTCATCTGAGAAAAATGAAGATGAAAATTCAGGCTCAATGTTTTTTCCTGAATGGAATAAGCATTAAAGCCTAAAGAGTTTTATTGTATTATCATATGATACAAATTCCTTTCTTTTACTTTAATCCCTTGCTACACGGCTCTAAAAATGCTACTGAATCACAGATGCTTTAAGCAATGTTAATTTCAGTATGCTTATAATCATTTATCAAAGCAGAGCTTTATCCTCAGTACTGATCCAAAGGTCCTCCCCTTAACTGCCTAGTCTGTAACTCTTTAGGCATTAAGCACAGCCACAACACCTGCTTTTTTTTTTAATAATTAGTCTGTTCTTAATAAAAAACATTAATTACATTCATTTACAAGTGTAAAATACTGTATTGTATTTATATGAAATCTAATAGCTCAGGATCAGAACATTCACATTTTCATGGACTTCCCTACATGAAGAATCACCTACATTGGCTGAGATTTCTTTTTGGCCAAAACATAAATGTGAAATTGAGAGTTTCAAGGTTTCACTCTACTGATCAAATTGATTTTATTTTTATTTTACAAAACTGGTGTCAAATTCAATGTCAAATGTTGCTGCAAAGGTTAATTTACCACAACTAGTAAGGAACCAAAAGTGATCATAAGATCATTATTTCAAAATTATCTGCTAGATAACAATTTTTAAATAACTATCTTGTGACTACTGCAGGAAATGAGGTTGCAGGAAATTGTTATATGCAAAGATATTGAAGTATTTTCTGTGTAAGAGTTGTATTAATTATTGGTTTGTGAGTGCAAAGTAATTCATGTAGAATGTTCAATTTACCTGATAAATAATGTTCCTCTGAGAATGGCCTCATCCAAAGCAGCAGAACAGCACAAAGTCCAGCACCAATTTCACCTACAGGCAGGCCACTTCCCTAGGAAAGGGTAAATTTGTCAGGAATCATTTCAGAGACCCAGCTGGCCTGAACACAGTCCCTGAGAAAGGGGCCCAGAGGTGCCAGCTGTAGGCTGAGGTGATTATGGTAGGCTTAAGAAAAAGTCAAATGTTATGTTTTGCCTTTGCTGGGTTATAACATAGGGTCAGACATGTGGGAGGCACAGACCATTCTTGAAATTATGTGCTACATTAGAAAAGCTGACCAGTCAATATGTTAATCTTCACTAAATCCATTGATTTCAGAGAGCAGATTGATTGGTACTGGCAATTCTTAGCAATTAATCAGTGCTAGCACAATAAGGTGCTTGGTCTTGAAGCATAATTTGAATATTTTAATTACATGGATGAGCTTTAAGATGCTCAGAAGCACCTTGAAGGAGCAGCATAGCACAAACCATGCACACACCCAACAGCAAATCACACTTTCACAGGCAGAGACCACGGGGTGGGGGGAAAGGAGCAGCCAGCACACTCTTGTGAAGCCAGGGGTGGCACAGGGCAGAGTCCTGTAAAGTTCCCAGACCTCACTGGTGCACAAACAGATGGAAAAAAACTTTCCTCTCTCCACCATATGTGTTTTACCAAGAGGAATGGGGTTGGGAGCTACTCCTTCCCCTGTGACCCTTCCTTAGCAGGAGGGATGGGGACAGCTCCTTCTCTCCCACTCCATGTGCTCTCGGCCACCAGAGCGTTCAGCTTCCCACTCTCTTTCACTTTTGATATTAAAAGTAAATATTCTTTTTTTTTTTTTTCCCCAAAGTGTAATGACTAACATATGCAGTTCTCCCCAAATGAACTCCACCCCCACACCTCCATCCCCCTCCCTTTCCAGCATCTTGGCTTTATTCTATTTCCTTCTAATACTGCTTTCTTTGTTGTAGTAGCTTATGGCAATGGTAAAATAACACATTTGATTCTCATAATGTTCTAAATAAAAAATATTCAAATCATCTGGAAGCTCATGTGTTTTAAAAATAACTATTAATCAACTGAATCTCAATAAGATCAGATTTTGTAAGTCAGAAAACCTCTAAAACCAGTCCTTTTTTAGATTGTCTAGAGAACATAATGGATTGAAGAAAAGCTCTTTTGGGTTGTGCTGGATAAAGCTCACGCAGTTTCATGCTTTTGTTTGTCTTGCAAGTTGAGTTACTCGATACCCCAGATCTTTCCCCCAAACATTGCACATCCAAGGCTCCCCAAATTAACCCCAGGTATCTGTCAGTTGTCAAGAACACAATTACTGGCTTGAAGTGCAAGAGCCTTTCTCAGAGCTTGGATTTTCCATCACTCAACACAAGAAAGAGGCAGGCACATGCATATGACATTTTCAAAATGCATTCCCCTTGAGAACTTACTGTTCTTTCACATTTTAATTGCATTTTCAATGATCTAAATGATTTTGGTTCTTCTGTGTGCAGGCAGCTCTTTGAAATGCTTTTATGAATAGCAACATATAATTTCTTCACCATTTAATGTTGTGAGCTTTTTATTGGTAATAGATAATGGGGTCAAGTGAAACTTTCAAATTTCCATACCTCAAGATAAAAAAAAAAGAAATTCTCAACTCTTCCTCTAAAATTCCTAAATAATTTCACATATTGCTATTTTATATTTGGTTACCTGTAGATTCTTGTTGGTTCTGTCAGTGAGCAGCGCCTAAGAAAAATTACCATCTGAAAGTAACTGATTTTCTTTATAATTCTGAAAGACCATAAAATGAGTCAATAATGTGCAAGCAGTTTCTGTTCTCACACGTTAATGCCCAACTTTATGCTTCTTCATGAGAATATAAAACATACATTAAAGGCAGAAACAAAGTACCAGAGAATATAGTCGGGAATCTGTCAGCCATTCTGCAGTTTTCTATGAGCTGCTTCTTTCGGTTTGGTTCCTCTGAGTCTTTTTTTTTGTTTTCTCTAAAGGGTCTTTTTCATACAATTTTTTTGGCGAGTAGAATACGAAAAAGTCTTTATCTCCATATCACACCTATTTTAATCTCTTTGATGCACAGTAATCCAATATGCATGTAACCTGGGGCTGCTTTCAAAAAAGATCTGCAAATGATAAGAGCCATGTAATTCAGCATGACAGAATTTAAAAAAGGCATTTGCAAGGCTATTTACGAGAAGAGCAGGAGCTAACCTTTCATCTTGGTCTTGTTAGTATGGATCAAGATAGTTAGATATGGATTGAGTAATTCTATATTAGTCAATCAACAGCTTCACTGTAGCTGCTTTTAAATGTTCATAGTCTCGTTTGTGAGCACTTGAAAGGAAAACTGTAATAGCTCATGCCATAAATTCAGTAACTATTTCTATGCACAGGCATGTACATGTGTGCATAGTGTACAGCTACTAAAAGTTCCCTCAGAGCGTGACACATCAAGAAGTTTGTCAATGAAAACAACAGTGTTGCTTTTATAGAAGAGAAACTATTTCAGAGTATCCAGGGAATTAATGTCAACAAGAAATGCATCGAATCAGTATCACTCCCCAAATTCCTTCCTTCTTGGTTATGTGCAGACTGCTTTGTCACTGCATGAACAAGAGCTTCAGGGTTACCTCAGTGAAACAGCCAAACAGCTGCTGTTCAAGCACTTGGAGAAAAGAAGTTCTCTTGCAAAACAAGTGAGGAAACAATTAAGCAAAACCTACAAAGACTGAAATCTGTACAGAGAAGCAAACTGATGGGAACTGCAGGATTTTCCTAACCTGAGGAGAATCTTCAGGGGGTTTCAAAATCTGTAACTGATTTCTAAAAGATGGGTCATCCTGATAACACTTGGGATGTGATATCACAGAATCTGTAAGGTTGGAAAAGGCCTCTGAGATCATCAAGTACAAAGTTTGACCAGTCACCACCATGTCACCTAAACCATGGCACAAAGTCCAGTCTTTTCTTAAATACCTCCAGGGATGGTGAATCTTATTTCTAATAAGAAAAAGGATGAGGTTTCAAAATAGGATTTCTGACAAGATCAGGAAGCAATCTTTTCCTTCCTGCACTGGCAGCAGTGCAAAATCAGCTAGAGGGCTGTTTGGTTTTTCACACCAAGCACAAAGCATCCCTCACAAATATGAGTCAAGGCATTTTAAGCAATAAACAGAGTCGGCTAAAAGGTAGCTCTGAAATTTTGAAAAGAGGGTAATTCTGAAAGTGGTCTCTTAAGGTTACCTTGATGTTTTCACTGCTCCTACAGGAACACAAGCTTGCACTGCTCAGAACAGCCATAACTGGGGCACTGCCTGTTCATCACCTACAGTTCATACACTTCAGTAGCATATAACAAATAAGATCTGTTCTGCTGTTATAAAAACAATGAGTCTCAAGGTCATCTCCCACTGCAGACTTCCCCTTCAACACTTATGTTTCTTCCCTTGGCTGAGGAGGAGTATGAAGAAATGCAACACAGTATTTAATGTAATGATAGGGTATCTGGAGAAACTGAAGCATCAAACCAAGTCAGGAGCAGGAGACAAACTGGATTCAAAAGAAACTGTCAGGGACCTATGCCCAGCACAGGAGACTGGGTGCAACCAGGCAGGGTATGACTGTCAGGAGATGCAAACTGCATTTGTGTCTGTTCGTGCTTGCAATGCATCCTGTGCAGGCAAGGCAGGCTCCTTGGATACCCTGGCAGGGAGAATGGCCAGCCTTGCACTTCCTACTTGTTTCTCACCAAGACGACTCACTACTACATCCTTATATCTTGACACCCCTAATCCTCAACTGGCTGGCACTATTCAGGCAGGCTTAAACAAGAAAACTTATTTCTGGGCTGTAATTCTTTAAACTGTTATAGCTGGGGTAACACAAGCTTTTCTTTCTTGCCAGCACAGTAAAGAAACTCTTTATTTCACTTGGATCAGTGACTAAAAGATTAAGAGTAGCATTGCCAACAGTGACTGCCACTTGGGCATGGTGTACTGTAGGGTACTAAAACACAGGTCAGCAAAGTCCTATCCAAGTGTTCTGCCCTGTAGATGTATGCTTTGAATGGGAGACAAGACAAAGATCTGTGTTCAGACTGATTCTCAAGCAAAGAAATAAATTAAAGGAATTTGTGGAAGGCAGTGTTGTCTCAAGAACTCGAGGTGGGACATAACTCAGAAGAGTTTTAGAGTACCTGCTGGCAGAGCTGTTTTTTCTCCAGCTGGCTCTTCCTCCTCAGGAGCCTTCTTTTCCCACAGTTTTTTCTATCATGGGCATCCCTCCCTTAACTGTCCCCCATTCCTGGGCATTCCCATGTCTCTTCTGCTGGTCTAAGTCAATCTTTTTCTGTTCAAATATGACAATCTGATCTTCAGGCATAAGCTACAAATGACAACCTCTCTTTGCTCTCCTTGCAAAGGAGCCCACTGCCCTTTGTGGCAGTGCATTGCTAGACAGAAGAGAGAAGGAGAGGACCAAGAGCTGCACTCACCGACTGTTGCAGGTGGGAGCAGGGGATGGGCCAGGCTGGAGCTCCAGCTGAGGGAACAGCAGTGGCAGAGAACAACTTCTGAAAGTTTTTCCCCGATGCAGAACTTTGCTATTTCCATCTAAACTACATAATTGGTGCGTAGAACAAAATTACTTTCTGAATATTAATGATGTAGCAACAATCCAAGTGCTTTCTGATATTGTCCTACAACACAGCAATAGACAAGATTTTGTAATAGCTGTCCAATGTTTTCTTTCTTCTCTTCTATTAAGTGCACTTTCCCTACCAGAATAAAGAAAATGTGCTCAACATCTTTCTTGCACCAGCACTACTGTTGAGAAGACATGCCTATCTATTGCCTCATATGAGAGAACATGTCTTTGTGTAGGGGAGAAAACTTTTACCCTGATGACAGTTTATACATGTTTCAAATCAAGTGAAGTTCATTTCACAGAATGTTAAAGCCATCAGAAATTATGCATTTCTCTAAGTTTTGTAATCAGAAAAAAAATCAAACTTTTTTTCTTATCCATTTAGACATGCAAAGCAAAGACCTGGTCTTTGTTATACACTTAACTAAAATATTTAAACACTTAAGGGCTTGTTTAGCTGCAACCTGAAAAAGTGGCTTCAACTTCATGCTGATAAAAAGGTTTCCTTTATTGCACTGCACCCTCCTTGCTTTAAGGTTTTCCTGAGTGTTTGTACAAACTTTTATAATAGAAAGTGCTGGCAGAAATTAAAAAAAAAAGCAAAAATCCCAACACCAACAACCAAAAAAACCCCAAACCCATACCAGCAGATGTACAGAGTTTGATATTAACTGCAGTTTAGAGATTCACTTGGAGAGATAAATATGTGGCCTGAGCGGTCCTCGGCACACACTCTACCCTGTGCAATAAACAATAATGAGCCCTTCAGCTGTGCAGATCCCATTTCATTATTTCACTATTTTAATAATCAGGGACATTTGTGGAGAAAGTTGCAATAAAAACCAGGGAACATAAAAATTTTGGGATACCTTTAGGTTATGCCTAAATACATACAGGGAGATATACTAAAACTTTAATTAAAATAGTATTAATTACTAAAGGAATAGCTGAATTACTGAGGGATAATGAACATGAAGTAACTGTTTTCAGATGGTCTAACTGGGGCAAATTGCTCCCTAGAGAACTATACTGTAGTCACAAAATCAGAACATTATGGATGCTAACGTATGAAAAAAGACAAGTGAAGGTCTAGTTAACATTGTAGCAGCTCATTTTCAAAACAGCACAGAGCAGACATTTAGGCAAACCTCATTGCTTAGTACCTTTATGAAGGTTAAGTAAAAGAGGAAGCCAATCAAACCCATCTTCTTTATGTGTAACTTTAAGTGAAAGGATATTTTAAAAATGACCCAGTGATGTCAGAGGGAATGAACACCTGAGCAGCATCTCTGCTCCATCCTATCTTCTTGCCAGTGTATGCAGTTGTATCACTGCTGTTGATTATGGGAAGATTCTGATCTTTGTCCCATTGTATTATGAAAATCCATACTTGACAGGAAAAAGAAAAATTTCCTGTGACCAGAATGGATGTCTTAGGACTAGTGTAGCTCTATCAATGAAGTGCTGCCATAATATAAATAATCTTTTTTGTCCTGATTCCTAGAGCAATGAAACTTATGTGACTGCACTGCCTCTTTCACTGTTTTTAATTTAATAACTGAGAAATTCTGCTGTTTAATTTTATCCAATTGACACAGGGTAGGGGACAGAAAAATTCTCAGAGATAATTAAGTTCCTGAAAGTTTCAGGAAAAAAATTGTGCCTGAAAGAGAAAAAAACCCCTTTAATTAGTGTTCCCACAGATGGGAAAGCAGGTAGGCTCATCTCCGGCTTGCAGCCAGTGACTGACTAATCTACACTCTGGAAATGGCAAACCATCCAGGACACAGCTCCAGACAAGCACTGGAGAAAACAAGATCGTTCGCAGAAGCTGAAAGTAAAGGACAGACATGGGTAGGAAAATGGCTTAATTACTATGTATGAAAAACCTTGAGTTAAAGCCACACCCCTCATTAGTGACATTCTGTAGAATAAGTAATTAAGCATCCAGTTTCCATACTGTGAAACTCCCAAGATATCTACACTTTCATATGAAATGCATTAGAGACACACAGCAGCTGAGGTTCCCTTTGCAGTGATAAAGCCTCCATTTACACAGTTCTTCCAACACTACATCTACAGCTCATACAACTTCTTCAGGCCAAGACAACTTCTTCTAGCATTGCTGAAACACCTGTGCTGGTTCTGAATTAGCATTCTAAAAGCGAAATTGGACTTACTCCCCTCCATTTCCCCATCACATGCATCTTTTTTTCCTTCCATCTTAGCAGGTTTCTAGCTTCTCCCCACCTGAGTTTGATTCTTTTGATACCTTTCTGGACATCACACTTTTAACTTAGTAAACACTATCAGCCCCTGTGCAATTTCTGTACTCTCTCTACATTAAAATATGACAGGTACATCCTCCTTTTGACTTGCTATTTAGTGCTGACAACAGAACAGCAACAAAGCCTACTGCCCTCAAATCAGGCCCAGCATGACTGAAACCAGCTAAGCCTTGCAGTTATTCAGAAAGTCACATTCTGTCCTGAGCTTCTGCATATTAGCTACAAAGCTTGAGCAGAACCTGAATGGGCAGGGGTGATTTGCCAAGCTTATCTCAGAAAAAGATAGACCTTTTCTGAATAGAAAAATTTGCAGATGCATCCCTTACAAAAACTTGCTCCCTAATAATCCAGTATATTAAAAAAACAACCCCAAACCAACAAAAAAACCTCAAAACAAACAAACCCACAAAAAAACAAACCAAACAAACAAAAAACCCCAACAAAACAAAAGAAACAAACAAGCCAACCCCCAAAGCCAAGAGAAAACAAAAACCCTACAAACTTTCCTCATAACAATTCAGCTCAAATTATCCTGGACACACTCGCTGTGTATTGTTCTCCAAGTGTTAAAGCTTTCCCAAATAGGTACTCTCTGTACATGCCCTATGATACCCATCTTTTAAATTGGATTTGCAAGTTTTTAGCCATAAAAGTATGTTTTTTAAAGAAAAAATATAGCAGTGCTTAAATGACACATTTGCCAACACTTGCATGGTCTCTTGTAACTTCACGTCTATTGTGAATTGAAATTTTATGGATGATGGGAAACAGAGAAGCCAAATACTTAGTCTCTATTTTTCAAAGAAATCCCAACAGCAACAGAAAGCCAAGAAAGGATCATTCCTTCTTGTCCACAAAACTATGCTGAGCAGGTTTGAAGCTGAAAAAGACTCCTTGGCTCCTTTTAGTGGCTGTGCTGTTGGTAGAGACATGAGAAAGTCCAATGCAGTATCAGGTAATTCCACTGGTATGGTAGCACAGGAACAGCTTCCAAAATATTGCCACTGCCAATTGCAGAGGTAGCTCTGGGAACAAAATCCTTTGTGTTCTGCTGATCTCTTCCAAGTACAATGGAAAAAAAGGTGGGGTGTGTGTGTTCATGGGAATACATGACTCTACACTCAAACTTCACTGAATTTACTGTTGAAAAGTTTTGTAGGAAGACCGAAGTTTGGTTCTTGGCTGGTTTACAATTTGAGTGTATTTCTCTTAGAAGAATTTTTTCTTTTCTTTCCTCAGTCAGAGCATTCACAGCAGAAATGGACAGCACACTTCAGCCATTCATGCTTGTACAATTATTTCTACACTGTCAAAACAGAGGCAGCTAAATTGGGAATTTCAAGACATTGTGGTCTCATGATGCTTTCACAGTCATATTTCCTGTATCCTTGCCTGCCCTACATAGAGCAATAAAACCAGTAGCACTCACTGGGAAGTGCAGAACTCATTTTCCCAGTGCATCAGAAAAGAAATCTTGTTGGTACCTAAATACCAACTTTTTTGGCATCAAGTTTTGCAGCTGTATTTAGTTATCATGGCTTGGGTAGGACATACTATTGCTGAGGTGTGTATGAATTGAAGTGACATAAAATACAAGGCAAAGTATGTTACTTTGAGGAATATGCATTTTATAAGCTGCATTCTCTGATAACAAGTAGCTGTCAGATGCACTAAATGTATAATGTGTAGAAAAACATTTGTATAAACACAATTTATGGCCTATTATTTTACAGGCAAACTAGGGCTGCTCAGAGGGATACTACTTCCTAAAAAATAAAATGTTCATTTGAGGTTATGTGTGTGCAGTTATTTGTCTGTATACATACATAATGCGAACATGACTAGGGAGTGCATGTGAGAACTACGGAGGCATGAAGATAACTATGCCTTGAAGTTGTGCTTCTTTTAATATGAGACTAAAAATAAAAGTGAGGCCTAAGTAGGCTGATGACAAGAGCTTCTCAGACGACAGCACAATATTTCTTGTTCTCTCCACCAAACAAAGCCATGGAGCATATCAGCTGTTTTGGAGAAAACTGTTCACGTCAGGATACAGTGGGAATTTGGGAACAGTCTTTAACAAGCACTGTCTTGTCCTGTCATTTATGTATTTCTTCTACTCCAAGTGTAGGGCCATTTTGCACTGGAAACATATTAGCACATAACTAAGGTAGACTTGTAAAAGGAATGGTCTAACACTTCCTATTACAGAACTGCCAGAGACAAGTGGCAAAGTTTTAATTCAATACAAAGAGTAAATATTAAAGAGACAGAGAAAACAGCTTGAGGAATAGATTGGAGGGTACTTTGTAAAATGTGCTGTCAGAAGAGGTTGCAGAGAGTTTGTTTGAAGCTAATGCACTCAAGTTTCCTGAGGCTGATGCAGCCTAAGGCTGGAGCATCATGTGAACGAGACACATTTCTGTCTAATCCTGCTGAAGACAGATAAGTCTGGCAATTGAGACTGTGTGGGCCTGACAGCCAACGGCACCAGCTTTGTGATAGCACGAGATTGATGCTGAAATACCAGCAATGCAACACTTTCTGACAGCAAGAAACCAACACATTAGACAAGAAATTGGAGACAGGATATTTTCCATTCAAACAAGGTGTCTCTTCATGGAAAACATCAAATTTACCTTGCTAGCAAAGTTCAATATTCATTTGATTCATTGCTGATGTTTTATACTTCTTCCTTTCAGAAGTGCTGTAAAATTTAGAGAAACAAGAATGAGACTTCAGCGTTCCTCATGCTTCTCAACAAGACAGCATCCTCTGTCATTTCTCCCTCAACAGGGAACTTGAAATACAAATCTGAATAATGTTTGTCAAAGTTTTCTAGTATTCAGCATATTTAGTGTTCTCAGAGTTATCTTTCACTCTTGCTTTATTCATTGAGGCTCGGAATAGATTTAGATAGCTTTGTACAATCTTATCATAATCCTTTCCTTTTATCCTCATTTCCTGCACAGCTCTGTATCAATGACTGTGTTTGCCATTCTAGACTAGTTCAGAAAAAAACAAAGCTCACATCCACTCAGGATGATAATTCACCACAAACAAAAGAAAGGATTAGATCTGCTGATCAGATTTTTCTTGTTCTGGAAGCAGAGGAGGGGAAAAATGGAAGGGAGTGGAGGCCACTTTACAGGGTGAACAACTAATGATTGAAGTTCACCAAGGCTTGGTTCTAAAACAAAAGATTTCTACATAATCATTGGTTTATAAAATGAATAATAGGGCACAGTTTACTTACAACTGCAAAATTCAATCAAATAACCAGAAGATCCTGTTATACCAGGATTCTCAAAAATATCAAACTAACCCAGAAATCTAACAATTTTCAGAAATTTCCAATACTTCTGAAGAATAGCACAAATCATAAATTTGAAGAAAACCAACCCCAAACACTAAATCAATAGGAATTAAAAAATTAGCACTTGTGCATTCTGCTCGGCTACTTCCAATTTTCAGAACTTGAAAATGAGTTCTGCTTTTTGAGGATCATTTCACTCGGATCAGAAATTACTTTGTGCTAGAAATAACTTTACTTTTATTAATATGAGAATTTCACATGGACTTACATGCAAATCTGAATACACAGCATCTCCTCATGATTAAGAAGTAGGCAGGAGTCCTGTTCTATGAAAACAAAATTCCAAAAAACAGCAAGCCTTTCATTTTAATCTCTCTTAAAAAAAAAAAAGAAAAAAAAGGAAAACCAGCATGTAAAACAGGACTACACTTGAAATCATAATTATATTCCAGTGCTGTCTGACAGAAACAAATACGATTTTGAGCTAATATATTAAAAATGGGATGAGAGAAAGTCAGAAAATGGAATTGTGTTAATAAAAACAACTGCACCAAAAATAATTTGATATTATCTTATAACTTCATATTTTAAGACTCTTTTACAGAATACCTTGATAAATAAGCACTGGAAATTCAATTCTGAGCCAAATTGTACTGCTTGCCATTAGCACACTTTTGCAGGCAGGAAAACCCAATGGAGTGGGGTTTCCAGAATACATGAATTGTTTATCTTTTTAAGGAACAGAAAAAAAAAAAATGGAAACATGAAAACAGATTTTTTAACCAGCTGTTACAAAGAAAGAGAAATAGAACATTAATTGGCTCCCAAAGCATGTGAGGAGAAGAACCTTTGCCATGGCAGAGTTCGCAGTGCTTGGGACCAAACCATGTCACTGCTGTGGTTTTATTTATCTCCAGGTACAATTGCAAGCAGACACTGCCTGCACCTGCAAGTGTGGAGCAAGATATCAAAGTCTCTTTCTTGGGGTCTCGGGGTGGGAACCATCACATAAACTCGCATTACCTGTTCCAGTGATTTCCTGGTTTTGTTGAAATGTCAAGCTCTTGCAAAAAACTTACCTTCAAAAGTGCTTAGAAATGAACCTGGGCTTAAACATCCCATCTTTGGGAAGAAATACTGACTTATTTAAGTTACTGTCATAGCATATACATGCTATACACTTAAAGGCAGAAAGCTGCATTTCTAGCATCCTCAAGGACTAAGAGAATTCAAAAAAGAACTGCAAGTATCCAGGACAGTCTGCCTCTGGTCATGGCTGTGAGGGAAGTATATAAAAGGAAGCTTAAAGGAAAGTACTGTGCATATGCCAAATAACAAAAAAAATTAAATAAATAAGGCAGTAATTTGTTAGTAACTTCTAGAATTTCCTTTAATGAAGCAAATAATAACAGTTGATTATCACATTCACAACGTCTTTGGCTTCATAAAACCAAAATGAACAACAGAGATCAGAGATTTCTTTTCAGGGAATGTGCTTCTCCTTTCTTTAACTAAATCCCCAAATGTGTCCTTTTATCCTTAAGCCTTGCACATGCATTTGCAAACTGCATTCACTGGTCATGCACACAACAGCATACATGGTATTTTTCATTTTATTTTTAAGGCTTTCCCTTAAGCATTTAGATATTATCATGCCCATTGTTTAAGGTTTGCCACACATTAGCATATCAATGTTTCTGAAAACACACCATTACTGAAATAATCTCTAATCTATAATTTCTATACTGAAATCTTGATGATAAAATGTCTTCTTTTATCCAGATCTCAAACTGCAAAGCAAACACATGATGAACAGCTGCTACTACTTCATTGACAACTGCATGTGACCTCAAATGGTTTATGATAAGCTAAGAAATATTTTATTAATATATCCACATTACAAAAAAAACCAAACCAAACTGAGGCGCAAACAAAACCCTAAAACAAAATCAAAGAAGAGAACAAAAATAAAAAAAAAATCAAAAAAACAACAACAACCAAAAAAACCCAGAAAACCCTGAGGAAACAAAACATACTTGAAAAGAAAATTCTGAGAAGACCACAACTGAGGTATGCAGCAGGTAAGGGAGAGTAAAGTAGTTTTGAACCAAACATACTTTTTGATTATAACTTAGACAAGACATGAGGATGAAACAGGCATTAGGTACTGCAAATTTATGGTGACGAGGTCCCCAATATTAAATATGTTATCTTTGTATCACTCTAATTAGTTTTGAAAGCAAAGAGCTTGCAGTGGATGCAATAAATTGCAGTGCACAGACACTGGATTTTAATTAGAATTACCTTTTATAGGTCACAACTCTTTATTTAATGATTAAGTAGTTCAATTTGATATCATTGTGCTGTTTACCAACTCAAAATCACTGAAGTGTGCTCATGCAAAGCTGTGTGCAATGTTATTTACTTGTATTTTTTATTTCCTGCTTCTCCCTGTAACAAATTCTTAGCTTTTAGCTGGTTAGGGAGTATGAGTAGTCATTTGAACATGAGCCAGGGGGATTCAGGTCTCCATAGTCACTGAAGTGATCTTTTCTGAGCAACAATTTATATTTTGCTAAATAGTATTCTAGAAAAAAGACTTACCTAAATGACTGAACTGGTTTCCTACATTTTAAAAGTCTTTGTATAGTCAATAATGATTTTAGATACAGACAGTCTCTAAGATTTTCTTGCTGATCTCAAATAGTTGGGAGAAGTTTGCATGGATTATTATGAAAAATTCATAGCTGCAAATATCAGTGTCTCATAGTAATTTACAAAACAAAGAAAAACACATACTTAAAATTAAGTATATAAAGTCAAGCTCATTCACATCTTCATTCAAGAAAGGAATTGGGATGCATTCTATTTTTACACATACCCACATTTTTCTATTTTAGGTAGATTCTTGCTACAGCAGGCAGTTTTGCCTTGTTATCTATAACTTATTAACTTCTAAACCTTTTTTTTGGAAGAGAAGAATGGAATAATTTAATACTGCAAGTCGTGAGTAGAACAGTACCAGACTAGCAATTGAGCATGTGGCAGGAATTTGCCATACCCCAGGTTTCAGGTAACTCCCAGAGCTGTAGATAATAGCCTACATTAGATCTGTGTGGGCTATAGATACACAAAGCCAACTTTCATCCACTGAATGTGGCAGTTGATTTCACAATGTGTGTTCAAAACATGCACCCTTATTGAGGACACAATATGAACTGAGTTGTGACCTTGTAAGGACAGAGAATGTCATAACTTCAGTGAATCAAATGCCATAAAATATATTTGCAATACTAGTGGCCAGCCTTTAACTTCTGGTTATTTTCCTTAATAAAAGGAAATCAATTTGTAGCTATCCCAAATATTAAACACAAAGACAAGCCTGGAGTTGGATAATCACGTGCATTTTAATATTTTCTACATTTCATAAAATAGTTCTCCAAAAACCAAAGGCTGAGTATATAAGTTGGAAAAATAGTCAAAAAAATGAAATACAATTTGTAAAGAGAAACAGAATACCCAAAGCTTTCTTTATTGGCTTTTGCACATCATGTAAAATTGTATCCCTCGCACATCCTTTTTAAATTGAAAAAGGAAATATTGCCTATGGTCACCTGGTTTCACACTTTCTACATTATTATTTTATTATGCATTTAACATAAGATGTCTTTCGTTTCTTCTTGTCTATTCCCTTACATATTCTTTTGTTTAAATCCCTTTTCTGAAGGAAAAGTACAAGAACAAAAGGAATCTAATGCTATTTTTTCCATAAGTTTATAGGCTCTTTCTATTTTCACTATTTCTTTCATTATAAAACTATATTCCTAATTCTCTTCCAGTCTCTCATCTGTTCTTAAAGTGTATCCTTCTATACCTTCTTCTCCCTCCCTTACACCACCCATCAGTTCTTTGAGTTATTGTGTCTTACCCCCAGGGTTGCCTTAAATATGTAAACTTTCAGGTTTCCTCTCCCTGTGGCCCCAGGATGTGAACCAGAAGGCTCCCAGTGCCAGGGCTTCCCTCTCATTTCCAGAGCCACCAAAGGGGAGGGTGACAGCTGATGGGTCTAAAACCATGGGTCTTTTTACACTCCTGCACTAGAAAGCAACAGCAGCTGCTGCTTTTTTTTCTTTCCAGAGGTGGAAGTAACAAAAAAATACACAGCTATTCATCTGTCATAGGAAAACCACCTTATTATTTTCCTTAGCTGAGGGACAAAGTCCTCCTCCTTCTGAGCAGAACTCGTTATCAAGGGCAAGAAAACCAAAGCTGATGTTCCCTCCCTCCCTCCCAATCAGAAAGCAAAGCATCCATTAAGAGAACCACTGTAAGGTGTCAGCTTTTCACAGAACATTTGTGCCTGTGCCAGCTGGCTGGAGGAGGAGGCTGGTATCTCTAAAAATGAGATTGCTGTTATGACAGGGAAGGAAACAAGATCAGAATACACAATATTCCAAACATCCATCTTTCAAAAAGGCCTGATTTCCCAAGCTTAAGATAAATTAAGAATAAAATAAAAGAAAAAAAGAGCATTCTCTAAAAGCTACTTGCACATCAACACTCTTTACAAGAAAATTACTGCAATTTCAGAAATATCTCTGAAACAGTTCTCTTTAGCTTTGTTTGTTCAGAAAAAAATCCAGATTCTAGAGAGGTGAAAGCAAAGTTGGCCTTAAGTGATTTAAAAACCCCAAACTCCACATTATTTCTTTCATGATTGAAGTCAGAGTAGTGTTCTTTGTTTGTGTGGGGGATTTTTTTTAAAGTTATGAAACATCTACTTGTAGAAGTATATGTAACACCCCCAGGTACTCTCTTGTAGACCCAACACGTCCCTGAAGCAAGGGGCAATTCAGAACATGGGGTGCCAGCCTGCCAACCATGAGGGTCTAAAATATTTTTTAAGCATCTGTTTAAACTTCCTCAAATTTCCCTGGAAAATCCCAGTCTGAATGGTAATTTTAGTCACCTAATTAAACTATTAGCTAGGAAACATGTTATGGGAAGGATCAAATGATTCAATTCCATAATTCAAAAATATGGAAAAAACTTTTAGATTAAGCTGTTGAATCCTCCAAAAATATGGAATTTAGGCGCATTTTGTCAAAATTCTTCATATCCATTATGAGAAGAAATAATATTTAATATTTTTCAGAGAGGTCCCCTCATGACAATCTATGAATATATGTTCACTCAGGTTTAATGGTCACACTTTTGTTTGGTGAGTCCAGTCACATGAAACAAGGAAGGTGAAATACAATCTTTGTCTTCCCCACAGCCAGTGAAGGATGGCTGTTCAGCAAGTTCTGAACAAAACAGCAAGTGTCTAATGATTATAATAAAGAGAAATCTGGATGTGAAACTCTCCTCCAGTCTCACAAAGGCTCCTCATATATCACCAGGATGAACTCTGGACCACTTCAAGTAGAGCTAATGCATGAAAGAAGAAAAGACCCTGAAGCAGACTCCATGGGTGTGTGAGAGTGAGATGCAGGCTCATTTCTATCCATCAGATAATCTGTTGAGATTGAGGATTTAGAACTCTGTCCCTACCAAAACCAATATATAATTCCTGCAGCATAGACTTGACTTTAAGAAATCCGTATTTCTGGGAAAGAACAGTGGGAATTTTCAGAACTTGTGCAAGAGCTTTGTTAGTTCTGGTGATTGCTAAAGTCTTTTCCTTCCCAGCTGTAGTTACATGATCTTAGAAAATGCTGAATCATAGATCTTGAATCAAAATACTGATCAGAGATGCTCATGACAGTACAGCACCAGATGGTTGTATTTCAGAAGGGCTCTAGTCACATATACTAAGAGAATTCTTACAAGATATACAAGATAATTGTGGTCTAAAAAAACCTTTCTGACTTCCAGCAAGAAATTTAGGCACTGTTGAGTTAGACTACCCATTCCATCCCAATTTGTCAATTTTTTTAACCCATTTACACTTCTTTGTTTCACTGTGACACAGGACTGGGTGCACCACTGGAACATTGGCCTCGTAACACCATGCCTTAGGAAAAAGTTGGCCACAAAGTGTGGCCCAGTGACTGAATCACAAGACCTTAATATCAGAACATACCTTTCATCAGAAACAAGCAGCTCTTCCTGAGTTCCATGAAAGTATTAGAAAGAGAGAAGATCAGTGACTTTTGTCTTTAAGAAGAAATCAACCTATTAATGCCAAGAGAAGTGTGATTTGAAAAAACAGGAGGGTATTCCTCTCTCATAACTGTAATTTATTGGTGCTTCTTTAAAGTTGTTGTCTGTACTTTTATCCTCCAGATAAGAGGATGAATCATACAAAAACATTGCCTTTATACAAAATTTGCATAATTAAAAAATACAAAATCCTTCAGAAAGATACCTTCCACCTAAGCAAAGGTAGTTTCAAGAGGCAAGAAAAATATTTACAGACTAATTTTCTAGAGTTACACTCTTTAATTTATATGCAGTCTTTATAAGGAAAAATATATTGAACACAGCTTTTCTTTTTAGAGACATGATTTATTACCTCCTTTCTAATATGAACCTTGACTTTTAGGATCAACCTCTATTTACTATGTTCTTCAATGAACACAGGTTGCTAAATAACTTTAAAAGGAATCTGAAAATCAGCCTCACAATAACTAGTTGCTTTAATTCCATGTCTACAGAACTGTAAGACTATTTAAGACAGGAAGAGCTTGACCCAGCATTTCTTTTTAATCAGTCTGATAGGAGCTGTACGACCTATCCAGAAGGTCAACTACCTGAAGCTGTAAAATAGAATATTCAAAGTATCTCTCTAAAAATATTCAACAGGCCTTTGACAAAATTCTTTTAAGCTTGTCAAGAGCAGTTCTTGTAAGTACAATAATAACATAGGGAAAAAATTAACCAGACTTTAATATATCAAAATCATATGAAAACAACAAATGGTTCAAAACTATTGACCCCATCTCTTTTTTCTAAGGTGTGATTTATTCCTCTAGATTATAGTCAATGTTGGATCAATGCAGTTTTATCCCCTTGCTTACATCACCATTATAACTAAGTTTGTTTCAGTTTACATAAGTGTCCTCAAAAGATCAGGGGGGAAAAGTCCCTGTAATAAAAAGGAAACTGATACACTGCATCAGCAGCAAAACCAGAGAATACTGGGACAATCAATATGTTTATAGACAGATGGCAGAAAGGAAGGAAGGGAATAAAAATAACCACACCATGCAATCCAGAAAAGATTTAATGATTTGTTTTGAAAAAGATAAGCCATTTATATTACACTGGAAAAAAAGAACTTTTGTAGTATCATTCCTGATATCAGTGCTGGAATTTCCATCCCAGAGCTACATCCTTACACAGAGGTAAATACATATTCATACTGCACATCTATCTAGAAGAAAATGTGCTGGTGAATAAACTTTGTATATCCAAAATTTAGACTGGTTCCCTCCACATTTCCAAAAAGTATGTGCTATTGATAAGTCTGTAGGTTTCTATAGGAACATAAAAAAACACCTTTCCATGACAGGAAGGAGTCAGGTTCTCATTATCCACTTCTCCTTTATTGAAATCCCACTTTGAATATTTGCACTAACCTTCAACTGAAACATAAGACTGCACTTACAGTCCTCACACGACTGCAGGTTGCTCATTCTACAGTTCAAATGTGGCCGCATACATTTTTACTAGTACAAAAATAAGACATCCAGTCATAAAGAGGATCCTGCATTTCATTGGATGATTCTTCTGACACACAAATTGAGAAAACTAAGACAAAAATGTTTAGACTAACATGAATTTTCTTAAGTAACCCATTTCTCAGCTAAAATTCCAGATATTGTTTACTTCTGCCCAGATAATTAGGATATTACTGTGGTGTTTTATAATTTTGGTGATAATTTCCTATATATATATATATATTCTGCATTCTGTTCTGTTTAATTTCTTACAGATTCTATTTTTCCAACTTAAGGCCTTTTAATATATCCAGTTGAAAAAAAAAAGAAAAAAGGATTTGCCACATTAATGCTTCTCATTTACCTGGCAGGAAAATAAGTGAATGGGGCTTTTTGATACATTTAACTTATTTGAGCTATTTGCAATCTTTTTTCCCTTTATTCCTGGCATTATTATCCATTTTAAATCACTACCAAATAGAAACAGTTCTTGCCAGATTAAAAATCAATTTCTTTCTAGGAAAAAAATTTGCCAGTTTTCACAAACATCTTTACTGAAACCTCTAAACTGAGTTAGGAGTTTACAGGCTAAGATTATGCCTCACTGTTTTCAGCCTCTTCCCAACAATGCTGCTCAGAGTGCTTCCCAGGCAGGTTTGTTTGGTTTTCCACCCCCATGTTTGGTTGGGGTTTTTGTTTGTTGCTTGGTTAGGTTTTTTAAAACCCCAAACAATTTCTAGACAGCACCACTGAAGTTAGAGCTACACAGACATGTTTTAATTTTGGCAGAGCTCTCCAATTTGTTTTAGCCCTAAAAAAATTTGGTTTAGCCCAGAAAATCTTGACTAAAAAGGTGATACATTTTATTTTCTTTTCCTAGTAGGATATGCCTCTGCTGTTTTTGTCCAAATTATTAGTTACCTAGATCCATGTTCCTACAGCTAAAGTATCGTGGAAGAGATCATAGAAATCACATGCATAAAAAATACCTTATGGACAATACTCCTCAGAAAAAGCACTATAATTTATCTGTAATACAGTTTATTTCCAGTTATAACAAGTGCAGAAAGTTGTTTCTATTGTGATTTTGACAGGTTCTGTGATGGGATGCAACAGCCATCCCTGTTTACCTGTAAGAACAGCACAAAACACGAGCAACCCCAAGGCAGGGATTGTTCTGGGCTTTGCTACCCACTGGAAGCCAAGCTGGTTGATGCAGTGGAATCCCTCCCAAACTGTGCTTTGGGGGGCACAGGGGGGCTGCCAAGCCCCTCATTGTGCTGGTGTACTCCACATCTCCCTGCTAAGCAGCATCAGCCTGCAGCCATCTAAACAAGCTCTCCTGAAAAGTGTTGGTGGCATCCCGAGTGCCTTTGGCCTGTGGGCAATCACAGGCCTTGAGGCTGCAGTGTCCTTAGCATGCTCAGCAGCCAGGCTAAATTAAAAGCCTGAAACAAAACAATTAGGCTTCTTTATGAAGTGAGATAAAGAAAATAATAGATGCTTCCATTAAAGATGGAGCTACATGGCAATACCAGAGCAAGAGCTAACTGGGAGAGGCACAGCTTCCCAAGCAACTAACTCCACACACAGGGGTGGGCACATTGGTGTGGTTAAACTAAAAACATCAGGAAAAAAAGCAGGAATTCAAGGAGGAAGCTCCAACACATGAAAAGGCAGTAAAAAGCATGAACCATGGAAAAAAAATCTGGTAGTACCAGTTACTTTTGTTTGTTTGTTTTTTCCAAACAGAAAGCAGCAGAACCATGGTTAGATATTTATTATTTCAGGGATTCCCAAAGCTGCATTTCCCAAGTGCTGACAACAACCAGCCATAACTGATGCGATGGAAGGGGAAGGTGTTGCTCTGAATTCATTATATGTTATTTATGGCTGGCAGCAGCTGCAGATCCCAGCCCTGCACCCCATGACACACACAGAAATCAGGTGTTCTTATCCACCCTTTCCAGCTGTACTCATCAAGCAACTTCCTCCCCACCAGTGCAGCCTTACTCTGCAATACCTACTCAAGAATCACACATTCAAACACTCTTTTGCTTCCATTTCCTTAGATTATAATATATTTCCAGCTCTACAATCACTTCTAAACCAGATGTGCAGTGTCTTGGCTATAAAGTGCTGACCCTTCATCTGTGCACAGGTGCTTACAGAAATAAGAATCCAGCTGCTGACTGCCTGCAGAAGCCATGCCATCAGAAACTGAAAATACATTCCAATTGTCCCCTATCTGCTGTCTAAAAAGGTGTCGTATGTTAGCAGCATGAAAATTGCATCGAGTCTATTTCAAATTCCTTATATTTTTCAGCCAGCTGGGAGTAACAAAGCATGCATAGTTGCACATGAATCAGTCTAAGGTTCTTTTCCTCCTCTCATTCAGGCACAGTAGCACTTCTAACACCTCCTTTGCTTGTTTATTCTGCATTAGCCACAATCAGATAAACTGCTTAGGCTCCCCTTTAATAGGCCTCTCATACAAAACACTTCTTAAAAATCTTTTTCAGCCGTGGGCTGCTCAGATGCAATTACAGCTTAGCTCCTAAATTTACTTCTGTGAATTTAGTAAGGTCCCAGTTTTGAAAGGAATATTATTGAGGCGTTTGAAAGCTTGATGAATTTGATATTTAAAGCCAAATTACATACTGCTCAGAGATGCCTCTACTGAAGTTTTCTTGCAGCATTCTGTAGTAATTCAGTACTTCAACTGAACCAAAACACCTCCAGCAGGTCTTCCACTCTGGAATCTGTAGCTCCCCACCTGAAGTGCCAAGTGCCTTTCTGATACCTAAGAACACAGTACTTTAGTGAGTCCAGCTCGAATGAAACCAGTCAGATCATTCTACTTCAGCAAGGAAATGTATTGTGAAGCTGCAAGGTCACAGCTCAGGAGACCATATCACAGGATTGCAAGCAGACCTATTAACAGGAGCAATGTAAGTTCACTGTAATTTACTCCTAGACAAAACTGGTAACCTTAGTGGCAGAATCAGGAAATCCTCCATTACTGTTACTGTAATATTTACAAGGAATGTGTGTGTGTATATAAATATATATATAGAGGTGGTGAGTCAATCATATTTCCCTATTGTAAAGCACGACCTGAGAAATAAAATATTGCACTCTAAGCTGAAAGGAAAAGGAGAAGATGTTTAATTGCTTCCTCCTTTAACTTATCAGAACTCTTGCTGAAAATTATTTGGATATGTATAAAAAATTAAGGAAGGATTACAATAGGATTCTATCTGCCACAAGAGCTCTTCTCCCACTGGTAATAACATAATTATTATGTCTCTTGTAACGTTCTCTGTGAATGTGGCTGTGTGTCAGTGGGTCAAATAGGTTTCTGCCTTCCTTAATTTTGCTCCTCTCTGTGATGCTGCCATTCTAAGATAGTGCTTTGATACAAGAACTACGGATCTTTCTCTGAGGGCAGGAGTGGAATCTCAATGAACTACACCACACTTGTGTAAGCAGTCACAACTAAATTAGGAATAACGTTACACATCTCAGGGTTAGTGGAGACATATTTAAGAACACACACCTCAAACACTAAATTGTGTAGTAAACCATTTCTTACTGTTCCCAGAATGCAGTCAAGCTACCGACAATCTGCCCCCCTAGAATTATTGCTTTTCTATAAAATACACTATTTCACCCTCTGGCTTTTGGCAATACATTCAAGGGAAAGAGCATCTGGTTTTTTTGTATATATTATGACTACATGTCAGCAGGTTCAAAGAGCATAAAATATTGAAAATTTGTCATCTTCCAGATTAGTGAATTTGTACGTACTGGTGGCAAGGTAGGAAACAGACCTTTTGGGCAGCTGAAAGATTTCACGAGGCATGTTATGACCCAACCTGAAGACATCAACCCATAAACTGGGGGAAAAATATCCTAAACTTTGTGCCATCACTTACTGTGCTGGATGTGGATCTACTTCCTAGAGCAAAATTTCCTATTAGAATTTTAATTTTGTAGAAAGAAATTAAATACAATATTTAGAGATATGGAAAACCTCCATGCATCATCTCTTCATAGATATATATCAAACTGTTGACTAAATATTAAAAGTAACTCAGATGGGAACTGCATAATTGATTTCTTTTTTTCCTATGGGACAAAGAAGAGTTATAAAAATAATTGCTTTCAAATGGTTTGCTGAAATTATTCCTGTTGTAGCTACATTATGTCTAGTACAGAAAAAGCCTCTTGGGTTTAATCTAAGCCTCATTGAATGATATTAAATCATATCTGTACAATTAATGCTTCTTTTTGTACACACTATGTAGCCTGAATTCTGTCAACAGCCAAAGAAGTCATTCGGGCTCCATGTACAGCACAATTTGTGACACCCCATGGAATCTTTAAGGCAGAAAGAATTATACTTAAACTATGAGAATGAGGGCCCTGAGTTAATGAGCTAAGGAGACCAACCACATCATATCTCCAGGATTTCTGGTGTAGGCCACATTTTTCCATGGTTTCAGCAATCATCACTTGGCACAACCTGTACCTGGTCACTGTTTTGGCACATCTCCAGTGCAATGGAACTCGACACTGAGAGCAAGCTGGTAGTTAAACCCTCAGTTATGAGGCAGAATTCATTCTGAAGCTTGCAAATATTTGCTCTCAGCTACAGTGAGTGACATTAAAGTGTCCAATATACAAAGACTAAAGGAATATATGACTGAAGGGAACCTGTGGAATGAAGTCACCACAAAATATATTGTTTGATACTGCTGGAGACGAACATGCTGGTGCATGGGTTTAAGGTTTTTTCTGTTTCACAGATCTGTAGGAGAGACCGTGTGACTGTAAGAATGAATGTGTAATTAAATTTCCAGAATTCATCAGTTTCACTGGGCACAATACATATTTATTTTATGACATTTTGTCAGAATACTCCATAGTATATTTTTATTTTAATGGGTTACCTCTCATTTGATCCGCTTTTGCAAAAAAAACATCAATTCACTTATTTAACACATTTTACTTAACAGCTTCAGTTAAAAGATCTGCAACTGTAAATGCTCTCTGACACAGCTAAAGGTTGGTAATTATATCTTTAATGCTCAGTCATATATTTCATAAAGTGTAACCAGAAAAGGGCTAGCATAAATTGTGCCACCACCAAAGAGTGTGCTGGGACAGTGTTGTTCCTCCCACTCCCCTCTGAGTGCTCTGTTTTCTCATAGAAATTTTAAAATGTCTCTTTCTGTCCCCTGAGGCATCATTACAACAAGACATCTCTCATGTAGATGCATTTCCTGAAGGTTCCACAAGCCTGTTAGTTAACAAAATGCATAATTTACACTCGTATTTGATAATTCTGCTAAATTAAAAAATAAAAAAAACAAAAACAAACCAAACAAAATCAATTTCTTAGTTGGAATTTTACACTTCTAGCTGAGTATCAGAGAATACTGTAAGAGCTGTAGATGTCCTGAACAGTAACCATGTTCTTATTTACAATTGTCACATTTTCCCTAAGCAGATGCATTTCCTGTTGGATTTTATGCCAAAGAGAGAAATGGTGGAGAAAGTCCCAGGTAGACATGGGAGTGCAGCCAAAGCACCTCCAGAAATCAACAGGTATTTCTGCCATAGGGAAACTGTGATCAACAGGTATCTAATTTAATTGTGATTTAAATGGATTCTCTAGAAAGTGGTTTTCATTCCCATTTCAAAGATGCATATGGTCCAGTAAGTTTAATTTAAAATATATTTTGATAACTCCTTTCCCCAAAACAGAGATCTTGTGCAAATGCTTTTAAGTGCATGAAGAAAAATCAGTTTGCATTGCAAGTGGCTTTTAAATAATGAGTCTGTTCTGCTCCAATCCACTTTGCTACATCAAAATAAAAGAAAGTTGCTGAAATTAAGGATTTCATTTACAAACTTCGAGTTATCAAAGTCTTCCACTGATTTAATTTCTGTGTTTTCCTACAGCATCTCTTGCAATTGTTGCATCAATGGTACATGGGAGGGATAAGCTGCTCTGTTCTGCACTCCACAGCACACAGTGCAGATGGACCCACAGGTCCTGCACAGATAAAAGATAAAAAAACATCATGAACAGGAAGAATGAAAGCTGATATCGGCTCTCAAGATACTGCAGGAAGCACAACACACTTTTGGCCTATGAAAGAATAGCAGCTGCTGGTTGTGTAACAGCTTTTGGGAACACCCCAAGTATTTCACTGATTTCAGGCACGTGTCACTGGACTCATGAGATGACAGCAGCAGCTTTCGACACTGGTGCTCACTGGATGGTAACCAGAGAAGGTGAACATGTACTTGCCTTCATATTCTGCAACTCATCACACTTTATCATTCATTTTAGGGACTACTTAGGCAGTGTTCACATTTTATTTCGTTGCTGTCTTAGAAAGCGTTTTCCAACTATACTTAGAATAATAAGCAATACATTTCTTTAATAAAATCCAATTTCAAAGTTGTAACAAACAGTTTATAAATCATTCTTTTTCTTTGATCTGCAAGAACTTGCTTACTTCTTGCTTCATTGAAAAACTCATCTCTAACACCTACATAGTCTGCAAGTGAGTGCATTTGTTTAAATGCAGAATAGTGAAGAATGAGTAACAGCTTTGAAAGTTAAAGAGAGTAAAAATTAAATGTGCAGCAACAGACTCATTAAATTGCATACACCTAAAAAAAAGAATACTCTGTGTCAATGAATACATAACTGTGTGAGAGTTTTATTAGACCTTTTGAAGTGTCTTTTACTTTTTTCTTGGGCAAATTTAGTGTTCCACATGGTAGGAATTTCAACTAGATAATCAATAGGCTAATCTAAAATTTTGTACACATGGACTGAACATAGCAATCAGTCAGACAGCTGAAGTGCTACATTATCTTATCAGCTCATAGTTTCCTCCAATTAGGAATGTATGAACCTCATCACATTTCCATTAAACAATTAAGCCATAAGAATTGTAGCTATAGAAACACTGCCAATTTATTTCCTTCCTTATATCATGTTCTTGTCTTATTACTTAATCATCCTGGAAAATAATCCATGGGCCATGAATCACTTGGTTCAGTGAAATGATATATGAGCTGTAGGTGTTGCTGGACAAATATAATATCTGGCTCTGGTCAGAGATTGTTTTTCCACCTATGTGTGCTAGATGAAATAAAACTGTGAGCTTTTAACTGATACTTGCAAAGGAGACTTTTTTTTTAATCTATAATTCTCCAAATTTGTTTTCACATGGTCTCATTTTTCTTCACATGCTGCCACACACACAAAAGAATTTTCTGCAGCAGTGTGGGCTTTCCATGGAAACCACCCACTGAGCAAAAACAGTTCTGCAAAATCCACCCAGTTTAGTTTCTTCCAAATAACTTGATATGACACTAATTAGTCTGAGAGTCCAAAAAATAATTTAACTTGATTAAGAAGACTTGGTGTAACACCAAAAACCATTTGCTACAACTGTAACCATTTTTCTTGGCAATGTCTATTGTTACATAACTTATTTTGAGCAAACCAAGAGACAGTAATTTACATTTCCACAGAACACTTGAAAACTGACAAGAAAAAAGTCTAAAGTGTTCTAACATGTTAAACATCTCCAGTTTATCAGTTTTCTGTTCAATGAAGAGAGAGGTACAACAGATTGCTTATTTCAAAGAAGAATTTAGAGACTTACGATAGACATTTATTCTGTTTTAATTTTGATAATTCTAATCATGCTTAAAAAACAACCAATGAATCCTTTGCTTAAAGTAGTCTTTTTTTCACAATCATTTTTAAAAAGACTCTTTAATCACAGGAGGCCAATATCACTGTAAAAACACTGTCAGAGGGGCATGAGCCCTTTAAGTTTGAGATCTTTTCCACAGTGCCATGGCAAAACATACATCAAGAAAAACACAATTACAGAAAATGATGCTACATTTTTTGTACTATTAGACTGTAAATTCTGCTGAAAACCAGAACTCACAAGCAAGAAGTATTTGAAGAAAAGTGATATATTTAGAAAAGCAAAGGCACATTATAGCACTATGTAAGAGTGCCATACAATACACTGTAATCAAGTGGTACATTAAGGTTTTAGGGAACTTACTCTAAAAAATAAGGAGATTTTTGGAAACTCCTTGGATGCTATATACTTCAGAAGTCACAGCAGTACTTTAACACAGCTTTGGTGTGCAGTACACCACATTTCATTTCAAGCCACTCCACAGGGAGAACAGATGAAATATGAATTTGTTGCTAAAATGGTTCTTAAAGGTAACAATTCCCATGATAAATAAGTACTGTCAGACTGGAAGCTGAGATACTCCTACAAAACTCAGTGCTTTTGCCTCTCTCCAAGAGCACAGGGACCCAGCTCACCCAGAGGACTGGATACTACTGAGCTAAAGAGTTTATTGTTGCAGTAAGAAAGACACAGACTGATAAGCCTTTGCTATTTTCAAACCCTGTTTTTAGTCTTCATTCTACCTTTAGTGCATGTCTGGACATAAATAACCCAGATTCAGACTCAGACTTCCTGTGACCTTAATGTTGCAATGACTTGAAACAGATTAGGATCTGATCCAGAACTAGGCACTTGCAACCCATCTGCATTGCAAAACACAAGCTCAGCTGAGCCCATCTAAACAGTTCTTTGATTTACTTTCCTTGGTACATATCAACAAATGTTGAGATGCCATTAATACCAGCACATCCAGACACAATTCATTACAAAGTCCCATTTCCCAACTGGACAGTTCCACATATCCTGTGGTCACCTAATTAATGGATGCCTATCAGCCCCATCTGCAAATCTTACTGGGTAATACTTCCAGAAAACTAAATTGAGCTTGCCACAGCAGAAATGATGCAGTACCGTGGGGTACAATTAACTATACAGAGACATACTTTATCCTAAGCCTTAGGCACAATCAATAATGAGTTTCTTTTCTGAGATGTTATGGGGATGTTATAAGCACGAGATGATAGCCTTGAATTACTTAAGTTTTGGTGACCTTTTTCTACTTGGATCTTAACTCTCAGCAAATACGCAGCTAGACAAAGCTTTATAGCACAATAAAATTCCCTACCAAATCTAAAATTAAAAGGTTTAACTGCCTAAATATAAAGCAGTATCTTGTCAGTGAAAAATTTAAGAGTTATAATAGTAACGAAACAATGAGGACCAACTGACATCTTTTCTATGCTTTATTTTTCTGGACCTCAGCTACCTGTAGCTGCTTTAGCTTAAGCACACAGTACATGCACTTCCCCAAACAATAGGTAATCTCACTTAGCTGGTAATGTGTTGGATGTCAACTGCCCACACACAAATCTAGAAGGCTCTCAGATTAAGTGAGACTGATCATCTAAAAATCTACAGAAGATAAGAGAGAATAGATAGAGTGTCCAGGAATCACTCCCACCTCAATTTTCCCTCAACCCACGTGGTCTCCAAACACCTCTAACTTCCTGGAAAGTATGTATTCAAGTAGAACGTGGGGATTTTAAGTGGATAAGAAAATCACACTGTGCTGGTGGTTTGTCATGCCAGTCAAACTGGTTTTCATCCTTTTAACTTTAAACAGGTCATGAGAAAATTATTCATCTATTTACAAAGAATTTTGTGGCAGCCACGAAAAAATAACATTAGAATGTACAATTTATTACTTGGTACTTTAGAAGCCAAACTATTTCAGCAAAAAGCCTAAAGGTGATTCTCTCACAAGACTATAGCATGGGGGAGAAAAAGCCCACAAAGAAAGTTAATTTCAAATCTAATTTCAAAATTCACAATGTTTACGCCTTTCCAAGGACACACAGCAAGATATGTGAAATCAGGGAACACAGCCTGAAGCACAGGAAGAAAAATGACTGGTATAGGCAGTAAGTGAATAAGCTATAAAACCAATTAGCAAATGCTTGTTATGATGCATTAGGATTTGTGCTGTATAGGAGGGCAAGCAAAGCTGCCTAGACTTGGACTTGAGCTGCTGGATCCACCCAGCTTTGTCCAGCTGCAAACATCCAGCCAGTGCTACCCAGCTGGGGGCCTCCCATCTGCAGTGATTTGCTCACCCTGTTTCTGGGATAAAGGAAGCGCAATTAATGGGTCCAAAGACTATTTGGCTTAGTTAGGACCAATGTAGAAGTGGAAAAAAGAGTAAACAAACGTGTTTGAAGCTGGGAGATAACTCCAAAAAGACAGAGAAGCTTGATAGATAATGATATACAGAACTTGGGAAAGCTAATGCAGTTCTTTCAATACCTTATTAATAGCTACAGACAAAGAGATATTTCTTATTGAAAACCCCCTGCCTCACTCCCAAATGGGTCAATGTATATTGTTTGATTTTTACATCCTTGTTCAGGTACTAGAACAGTCTAAAATACCCTCCACAGTTACAAGTCATTCGAGTTTCTTAGCTTTCCTTGTTTTCTTATGTGGGGTTGTGAGGCTGGCTATTTTAACTCTCAAAGTTGATACAGAATGATGAATCTCATCCTTCAGTTCCACCAAATCTAGTAATCCCCCAAGAATGTCCCCAGGATGAGGCAGTCTCCAGGTAACATAATACTGCTGCATATGCCACTCCCATTTCCTTCACAGGTGCAAGGACTCTTTGCTGTGCCTTAGAAAACCTCAGTTTCCAAGTGGACTCTGGAGAACATTGGCAGCTGAACATAAAATGGAGCATCCTAGAGGCTACTCTAATTAGGAGGGGGGATCCACCTCGACCCCTGCTGTGCCCAGAATTACAGGGGTTTACTTCTGCTACCCACATATATTCAACTTTGCTTTGCCACTGTTAGACAGAAAATTGTCCAAGGTGGTTTTATAGAGCACTTTTATGTAGGCTTAGAACATTCAACAATATTTATTATCTGCTCTAACACACAAACTTTATGAAGCAAAGTTGATTCACTGGTGGTCATAATTCAGAATTTTCTTTATGCTCTGTTTTGGCAATGGTATTTCTGTTTACTTCAAATGTAGGGTAATTTCTCCAACTTTTCCCACTAACCACCATGGATAGTACAGAACTCTGTTCTCAAACTCTATGATATTTCCATTAAATATCACTCCAACTAAACTATAAACAGAATTATTTCACATAAATTTCAGGATTGACAAATTCCACAGTGAAGTTATTTTATTAGTGCATGCTTATTTCATTATGCAGTACTTGACTACTTAGTATCCCATTTCCATTGCAGATTTTAAAAAGACACCAACAATTCAGCATCTTAGAAAGAAAATTACAGGAGGTTTCAGTGTGTTTTCACATCCTGAGCTTTCCCATGAATATTTTCTGATAACAGATTATGGGTTGCATTAAACTTTCACAGTCCTGCAAAGACTAAAACTACTTCAAAGAGTGGTATATTCCCTTGGGTAATATCTATGTGGCAGATACTAACTTTACTTAGGACCTAGCCTTCAGGATTTATTCAGCAATCATAAAAGCTAGCTTGTCAGTGTTAATAGGGTTATACTACAAATACATAGTACTTGCAAGAAAATTGATACCATTCATTACGTACAACACTGTTTTCAAAGCTTGGCAGTCTGTACAGTGCAGCAAAAAACCCCACAAGCAGCATGGAAGCAAAAGAGATAAATGTGTGGGAGCAAAGGAGGACAAGATGTTTTGAGCCTGATGTATAGGAATGAGAGCCAGGACACCTGGGTTCTCTGCTCAGGATCCTTTTCTTGTGTGACCTTGGGAAAGCAAATGTAAACTCTCTAATTGTCAGAAGGCAAAAAACCACAAAGCCTAACTCCCATTAATGAAAGCACCTCTGAGCATCAGTCTGAACAAACTTAAAGTGTCAGCAAGGCGGCTCTATTACCTTGGTCCTGGTGCAACACAAAGCTGTTAGCAAGGAGCTGCAAGATCAGTCCTTGCCTGAGGGGAGCCAGCACCACTTCACATCCTCTTGCTGCAATAATGCTTCTCCTTCCTGCCCCTTTGCCAATGGGAAAAAAGAGGGAAAAAAGCTACGAGTCAGATGCACATCAGCATCCCTTCGCTGGCATTGTCTGCTGGGCAAGCTTGCACTTTTTATCACTGCAAGAGTGGTAGAGGGCATTTACCAGGTGAGCTGAATGTCAACCTCCACCCAATGCATTCTGAGTCACTTGATCAGTTCATGCAGTGACAGCCGTTAAAAAGCTGGAGCACCTTAGGTCTGTAGGAGAAATAAAACTTAAAGGAAGTGCTCTCTTGTGTATGATAAATGTTTAGAAAGCAGCGGGTCTGAACCCTTTTTTCCTGAAGTACTTTGATATTGTGGTTTGAATTATAGACTTTGTTGTGCTTATCATACTCCACAGCTATCCAGTGTTTGGCAGAACTGCTTTGTAACTCAGGGATCATTGGAAAAATCAATAGGTCCAAAAGCACACATAAATGAACAGATAGAGATATTCCTTCTGCTCATGCTAGGCAAAGAGATGTGGCTTCAAGTCCAAGCTCATCTGCACCCAGCCAGTTTTCTGCAGGCAGAGCCAGAGTATGACAGCGAGCTCAAACTATGTCCTTGCTCCAAACCTCATGTGGTGTTTATTGAGAGTAGTGGAGACCCACAGTGCAATGACTAATCCCTGTGAAAGCCTGAGCCTGGGGTGACTCATCCAACTTCAGAAATGAAGACATTTGTATTAATTTTTTATTTTTTTTTAAAAAAAGCTGAATTTAGCTTTCTATTTAGTGGGGGCAGTCGACTTTTGCTCACCTCAAGGAGAGCAAACACTTCTCTTTGATTTCAATCAGACAGTTCTGGAGCGTGGCAGTAGATCACATCTGTCAACATTTGAAAGCTACCATATGAGGAGAAAAATAGGGATAGACCTTTCACTGAAATACTCCATTGAACTCTATTGAAATGCATTAGTCTAAGAGATCTTTTGTTCCAGGGGAGCCTTCTAGGGCACAGAGCAGAAATGTGGCTGCCTTTTTTTTTTTTTTTTTCTCTCTCTCTCCTTTTTTAAGGAGATAGAAATAGAATAACTAATAGCAATAGAAAAATGCTTTTCAAAGAGGAGTTGACAAATACACGGTTAATATTTCTAATATACTTTGCTTTAACCAGGCTAGTGCTTGTGAATAATTTATTTACTCATCCTTATGACAAATTTGAAAGAAGCTTTGAGGAAATGCTTCATATACTAGACAGTTAGCTTTTAAGGTCAGAATTGAAGAGTGTAACCATGTAGTCTGATTACTTCTATTATTGTGGCTACAGATTTTCAGCCAGCATTTTTTCTTATATATAACGGAAATCTAATTAGCTTAATAACGTCATTAATTTCTTGTCTTGGTTTGGAAAGACAGGTATCTGCCAGGGAAAGCTGGAGTTTCCCTTAGAATAGAGAATGTAAACCCCTCACCCCCGCCAAATTATAATTTTGCAATTAAGGGCTTTCAGGCAAAGATTTGGGAATAGGAATAACAGTCCTTTACTAGGAATATTAACAATACGAATGTAGTAGAAAACAAAACCAACCAAGTAAGCAAGCAAACAAACAACAATCCTGGAAAACCTTGACAGAGTCAGAGCTACAACCTGACACCCTGTTGGTTGGGGTGTTGGAAGCAGTCCAAAAATGAGTCTTCCTGGAGTGGCAGATGTGGTTCTGTTGAAGTAGAGATGATCCTGAGAGAAAGGGGTCCAGTGATGGTGAGAAGGGGTCCAGTCTTCCTCCGGTAATCGGGTGAAGCCAGACACCTTCTGTTCCTGTGTCTCAAGTTTTGTCCAGGTAGGAATGGTTGGCTCCCCCCACTGGGTGGAGCATCTCACAATGGGAATGATAGAATATGTTGTGCCCTTAGTGAGCCTTAATGGCCCATCAGCAGAAAATATCCCCCTGGAGGGAGGATGGGTGGTAAAAGAGATAAGAAACACTGCCCCACCTGGTTTGAACAGTTGGCCCATTATCAAAAGGCACCCGCCCCCCCTCCCCCCAGAGTTACAAGAGATAAAGAACATCTCCCCAGCTGCTTTTAACAGATGAAATAGAATACACATTTTTGGCTCCATAACCCAAGACATTTCTCTAACTAGGAAAAAAATAGGAAGCAATAATAGTCTCCTATATTATTTCCAGCCAAACTTTTTATTTCAGTTTGCAACATTTCCTAAAGGCTTTGCAAACATTTGGGGGTTCAGCCATAACTGAGAGAGACATAGTCCAAAATGAAAGAAAAATTGTTTTGCAACATCCTTCATGCTTCCTCTCAGTACTCTGCCAGGCATCTCCACTCAGATGAGTGCATGATGACTTAACCTGAACATAGTTCTGCTAAACTAGAATACAACCTAAGGACTTGACCTCTATCTTGATGTGGTATTGATTACTACAGTAAAAACCTAACAAAGCCCCTCTCCACAGTCTCTGGTTCTGTCCACCAAGGACACCTGCACAGAAGCTTGTGGCTATTCCTCCTAATTTTCAGCATTGCCAGTTTACTCCACATGCCATTTCCAGCACTTCATTGCCTCCAGGGGTCTCTCTCATACCATAGAAGAAGAGATAATAAAGAGCAACCTGAGAGGAGCTGGGTGATGCTATTGCAGTTCAAGAACATCTAGGATTTCTAATGTTCCCAGCATGCTTGGGAAAAGCCTTTTTGGATGAAAGCATTCAATAAATAGTGACCTCAAAACTTGAAAACAGCATAAAAATGATCTAAATATTTGTAATTGTGTGTGTTAGCTAAGAGACCAATACACACAAACCACCACCAGTGTCTTCAGTTGCAAAGACTGGTGCAGCTTGTGAAGCAATCCAAATGATGCCTGGCTCTAAAGTGGGAAATATCTGACAAAAAGAAGCTACAGCTGTCTCTGTAGTGGACAAAAGCCAGTGGTGTTAAGCTATTATAATAGACACAATCCCTAAAGTAGGGCAATTTCAAAGGAAGATATAATTTAAAAATACTGCTGCGTTCTTCACTGTTAACCAAACACTGTTCCCACAAAAAAAAAAAATACAAAGAATATCCTCCAAAAATTGTAAAGGAACAACAGCTGCACTAATTCTATACACATGGTTTAAATTTAAAGGCTAAAGAAAAGGAAATGTGCACTTCCAATACAGTGAACACCACACTCAGGCTCACAGTTATTGTACCTTTTTTTGGTGGTGGGGAGGAGTAAAACAAAGGACTAAAACACACATGCTAGCTGCCTGAAATTATCAGTAGGTAAGATGGTGTGGTTACATTCTATAAGTGATTGCAAAATAGCTTTGAATAAATCTTCCAGGGGAGCAGTGGTTTTTATACCTCAGCTTCCACAGTGGTTGGTGTGATAGCTTACCTTTTACAGCATCGGGCCTGCTGTGGCTCAGCCTAAAACGTATTCAGGCTTATCTTTCCTCCAAGGGTGATTCTTACACCATGGCTTAGAATTTTAAATAAAATGCTTTATACAGTTGTGACTTTGCATGCAAGTACGTTTTCCGTGGAAGCTCTTACATGCCACAGCTGACATTGAAAGTTCTACATTTAGTCAGCGACCAGTAAAAACTTAATATATATCCACATCTGATAGTGATATAACAAGGTTCTGTGCTGATCATTGCCCAAAGGAAACATTTCTGGCATATAAACAAGCTGATAGTTACAGCTACTTCCAAACAATGCTAATGATACTTTATTGAAAAAGATCCCAAAATGCCATCGTCCTTCATGTGGTGTCCTTTCTGCAGTCCAGCAGCAAAACAACTGCCAGTTAAGCTTCTAACACCACATATGCTCAGCCCCTGCTACTTTCTGTTAGATTCGGCTATTGATGCAGCAGGTCACAATGCAATTTAGAAGCAATTAAAAGGTAATGAATGTGCTGAACTGAAACCACTGCCTGGGAGGCTTTTTCTGTGTACAAGGGAAAGAGATAGATTTGTGTCCTTCAGTGGTTTCTGTTAGTGAAATGGCAAAGAAAAATGCTTCTGAAATGGGCCTCAGATGTCTGAAGGACAGTCTGTTTTTGCAAATGTGAGTGCTGCTGAAGTGCTGTGATATACCGGCTTAAACTCCTACACACAAAATCAAAGAAACTTCTTAAACTGGCAACTATCCGAGAATTCTCCCTCCATAATAAGGCTTTGGGGAAAAAGAGAAAAAAAATAAAATAAAATCATACCACTCTTGGGATACCATGCTGTTTCCACATAGTGCTGCATAGCTGTGGAATTAATATCCTCTACAGTTAATGATGGTGTATGTCAAGCACTGATTAAAACAATTACATTCTATTAAGCCACATGTACCCAGAGTGGTTTATCCTCATTTGAAAGCTTTATTTGAAATCACATTTCATGGTTATCTTTTCTTTAAACTTAATGCACTCTGTATCTCCAATCACTTTGTTGATATTTCACAGTGGGTCAACCAGGTGCAAAAATAGTGTTCTTAGCTTTCTACACCTGTTAATTTATGTGTATACTTTTCTTGAATTTTTAACCCTTTGAACACTCTCACTGGAACTAATGGATTAACTGGCTTTAGACCTATTCCAGCCAAGAGACATTCAGGATGTCAATCTTCTTAGTACCCAAAGGAAGCAGCTACAAAAATATTGGAAAGAGATACACATATACACACCAGTGTGCACAGTTTTAAAACCACAGTGGCTGATATATTCTTTAAGATAGGCACATGCTGTGTACACACAGAAATAGGTTTGAAAATGGCCATCTAGAGAATACTGTGTCAAGACTATATCTGTCTAACAAAATATGCTTTTGCATACATTCTAACTTCCACGTAACAGAGTTAGCTGCCTCTTCTCATACTTAGCAGCATCTGAAGGAGCAGGAAATGTTTTACAGCACATCCAAGCAGTTTATGCTCAGATTACCCAGAGACTGTTTAATGATGTTTTGAACTGTTGACATTTCCAAGAACTGCACAGAACTAATCAGAACATTCATTGCATTATATTCTGTTTTATGATCTGTGAATTGCTCACAGGCCAATTAGATTTCTTGAAGCCAGCAGCACCAGGGACTGCCAAAAGCCTCTGGTGCCTCTCTGGCCTCCCGAGGGCTCCATGCAGGGAGAGGAAAGGGGACAGTAGTTCTGGCATAAGCAGACTCACTAGTGACAAACTCTTCTAGACCAATGTATTCAAAGATAATTTTCTCAAGGCGTTTCAAAAGTGACAATTCTGACCTAGACTTTTTCCAGAGATCAGTAACAAATAATATACAGTCATGCTGCATGTTGAACTGTGGCACAGGATTTTATTTATTTAAAAAAAAGAAAGCTCTTACATCAGCTATTTTTAAAAAAATAATTATCATCTTTAAAATATTGCAGGATGGCAGTCTTGAAAACTAGCAATGTCTTACTCTTTGGAACAGAAATTTAAACTTGACTGCTGTTCCTTCAAAAACAGATGTCAAGTCACTAGGACCAAAACTTGCTCTTTTGGAGATGACAGGAAAGTATACCCTTCATTCCAGAATTTTTTTCCTGAGTTCCACAGGTCAAGAACATTCAGTTATAGGCATTTTTTTTTTAACTTCAATTTTTCTAACACAAAAATAATCTCTATTTAATTTGCTGTTTAACACAGTATTGACAATTCAGTGAGACAGCTGTAAAATAATACATAACAGACCACAATAAATTGAGACTTAATATACTAATCTTATGTGCCCATAAAATACCCTTATCAATGACATTACTTCAACAGTTTACTCCTGATGTTCTCTAAAGGATTCTATCAAAGTTTCTCTGCCAAATATATTTTATATCACACACAGAGAATGTTTTATAAGCCACAAAACATTGAAGTATCCTCATGAAAACCAGCTTATAAAAAATGGTTAAACTTCTTCTTAGTTAGTATGCTTTTTCTGATATTAATAAAGACTGCAGAATCAGGCTTAAAGAAGGAAAGAATATGTATCAGACTACTCTTGTACATGGCTATGGATTCTGTTTAAATTACTATTTCCAAGGCGAGGAAGGAAAGAAAAAAAAAGTTCAAATGCCTGGGGGTGGCTTTCCAGCTTGCATTTTGTGAGAATGCGAATTATTTCACATGACAGAGGATAACTGCACATAACCCCATTTAATGGGGTATGGCCCTTTTTTTAAAGCAATTTATTTCAGCTGCTCATAAAACATGATGAAATCTTATTAGGGAAAGTCTATCAGGGCTGCCTGTTGTAGCTGGTTTACAAATATAGGTATTCTGACCCTACAACAAAGGTTACTTCTCTAACTGGGTAATACTGAACTGCACAGAGCAGCCACCAGCTCTCTAGGATGGAAATCTCTGTGAGAACACAGTCTGTGTCTCAAAGTAAATTGCTATTTTGACAGGAAATACTGAAATGTTTACAACAGAAGAGAAAAACAGAGAAACCAGGAATCAAAGAAAAAAATGACAGTAATAGACTTCAGAGAGGCATTTTCTGAATATAACAAAGAGAAACCTTCCCTCAAAGATGCCTGTAACAAAACCTGCACAGCCTGACTGGTGTCAAGGAACAAGCCTGAATCCAGCCCTTCCACTACAGCATTTGAGACACAAACTCCACACATTTGTCAGATATACTTAGAAAATTATTCTGCAATTACAGGAAATAAGCAAAGTAACTGGCTCAGAATGGCTGAAACACCCTCAAATTCCCACAGTAGCCACCTCCAGACCTTGGCCTGTAGAGGTAAAGTGAGACCTTTGGAATATAAACTGCAGCTCTGGAGCAGCTCCACAGGGTGAGGAGCAACAGAGTCACAGCTGATGCTTGAGCTGGGCAGGCACAGGGATGGAGATCCCACACCTGGAGCTCCTGCTGCTCTCTGCACCCCTCATCCCACCAAGGAGGGGTCCAGAGCACACAAGTCGTGCTCACTGTTAACAACTCCAGTACTTACCACTGGGAAAGAAAAATGAGTAATGCCAGGCTTTTGAAAAAGCTGCTTTACATGCGTTGAGGCTGTTATAAAAGAATGGGGTGAAGGGAAATAGACTTAGCTCCAATTTTCGAGGGCTATATACATGCAAATAAATGAAAGCTTATGTGGGGTCATAAAGAGAGTCAAAGGGTTTTTTTCCAAACAACCTTTAAATCACAAAAAGGTTGCTACTGACCTCAGATCACAAAACTCTGATAACCCACAGAAACTGACCTGAAAATTTTGTGCCCATACCAAAGGTCAGGTTTTTTTCTTTGCTAAATCATAGGGAAAAAAAAAATCAAGTAATCTGCTGGGTTTTTTAGCCTTTATATTAGGCATTGGATTGAGGGGTCCCAGGTAAAAAAAAAAAAAAAAAAAAAAAATTACAAAAGCTTGCCTTCACTGCTAAAAGCATGACACAATCTAGGTTTGGTGGCAAACTATGACAGAGCTACTCCTCACAGTGGCACTGGAAGGATCCTGTACAGCTCACAGTATCCTTCTCCTGCACCTTTAGTTTTACCTCTGCAGAGCACTGCTCCAAATCCTGAGTGGTTGTTTATTAAGATAGTTTTTCTTCCATGATGAAGATGGGAACTGTACCATGCTCAGCATCTCTGGAAATCAACCTACTGATTTCTGGAGCTCCTTACTCACATGGTAGTGCAGTTTTCAAGTCTCCCAGGTTGTCCATGTTGGGCTTCTTAAGTTTCTTGACAATTCTGACATACTGACAATTCTCAGTTCCCAGCTCTGTGTCCAGTGCTGCTACACCCACAACAAGGAGTAAAGTCATGCAATGAAGGATGTAAATTCTTGAAACTTCCTGGAACTGAGTATTTAGCCCCAATTTATCTTGGAAAATCTCCTTTCATTTTTGATAGTAATGATCTGAAAATGTCATTTAAGAGGCATAGTAATTTTGGAGAAGAAACTTAACTGGATCCAATTCTGCCCTTCTAGCATAACACATGGTCAGAAGAGGCCTGGTTCATATGTACATCAATAACACATCTGTAGACAGAATAAGTGAAAATGACCCTGGAGACAACAGCAGCAATGGAAATAAAATGGTGCAGATCTTTATACATGGAAATTAAAAAAAAGAAAAAAATAATAATTAGCAGAGTGATCTTAACCTCAGAAAGTCTTAGCCTCTCCCTTTAAGAGTGGACAGAACAATTCCATTTTTACAAACCTAGTTGCAACAAAAACAGCCCTGATTTGAAAAAAAAAAGGAAGGCAAAAAGCAGGTTCTTGGATTTTTATGACGCTCCAGTGCTAAAGCAGCATAATGTGCCTCTCTGGCTGAAGGTATTCAAAAGCTCTTGTTTATTGTTTGGGCCTCTGGGTACCTCAGAGGTCTGATTAAAAGCTGTGAAAGTAATGAGTCTTTCCTCCAGCTTCAGTAGGCTTTGGACCAGACCCTGCACCAGCACAAAGCAAAACAGAGCACGTATTCTGGAGAAAGCTTAATCACTTGATTGTTGTACTCTAAGTCAAATAACCTACAATAAATGCACAACTCTACAAACAAGCATGCCATAGGTTTGTGCTACCAGAGAAGTTACTCTGGATGAATTTTCTCTCATACAAAAACATGCATTTTCCTGCAAGCCTTTTAAAGGATAAAGCTCACAGAAATCTCACAGCAGATTTAAATGTATATAAAGGCTAAATTAAACCTGGAGTTGCACACCGCCTGATTCAATAAGATACTTAAAATGCACTTACTCTAAGTGCACTGACTTCATAGGTTTGAAGTTAAAGAGTGTGTGTAACATGCTAGATCAGCACTCAGGAATCCATTTTACTGAGATGTTTTCCCAGGAGACATCACCTACTCCCTCAGACATGTCTATCCCTCCTTGTACCCCTTCCTAAATCCTCATTTCTTCAGCTCCCTTGTCTGCCTTTCCAGAATCTCTCTCCCTTGTCTGTTCACCAACATGTCAGGTCACCTTTCTTCTCCTTCCGGCCTCTTCTACCACCAACAACAGCAGTTCCCCTCTTTCCTGTACCTCCATAGGACCCTTTCCTGTCCCCCCCTTGCCTTGGGGTGACTTTGGTGCCCCTTGTCAGCCACATTCCCCTTGCTGCTTGGGGACAAGAGTGCCTCAGCAGAGCTCATGGTGTCAGGACATGGCCACCTTCAAATTCTGATGACAAGCATTGAACTTGTCACAGCAATTCATTCTGATCATTTAATAAATCTGGAAAAGAATAAAAAAACTCCAGAAGGTGAGTTGCTGGTTAAATGTAAACCATAACTGGTTACATTATTCTATATTTCCACTGGACATGCAGTATGCTGAAATCACAGAGCTTCTTCCCACAGCCCTGTGTGCAGCAAGGTCCAAAATTCAACTAACTGAGGATGAAACAATAAAAATATCTAATGGGGCAGAACACAGCATTGTTTCTGGTCAAGGTGTCTGGTCAAGAAAACCCCTGCTAACTTTTTCAAGCACTCCTGAGCTATTCTGAATGAAAAGGTATGGAAAACCTGACCATTATAATGAAGAAATCCTCTCTTTCCCTGGTTAAAAGAGAGAGAAGGGATGGCTACATAGAGTGGAAAATGAAAATAAAGATGAGCATTTTTAAAGGGAAGAAAAGATGTCCTGAGCTACAAATGTAGTTAGGGGATGAAAGTGAGTGAGGAGCCATAGGGAAGACAGGAAAGATCAGCATACTAATTTTGCTGCTCCTTTCTCCAGCACACAGTCCCTGCTCAGCCCTCAAAGATATAACTAATCTGAAAACAACTGAAAAGTAAAACACTCCCTCTATCCTTCTCAACTGTGCAACTTCACAGCACTTATCAGGGTGGGAGGCCTCCTTTGAGAAGCAAGTGTTTAAAATTCCACATGAGCAGCTAAGGCTAGGAGCAGGTATTTGACACCCCTAAACCCAACCAATTTTTTTCAAGATAGATTACAAGGTAACAAAATTCTTGAAGTGTCCGACATCCAAATGGATTCTTTGAATCTTGAAATATTTTTCCTTGCAGATTTTAGCTATCTTCCCTTGAAACACTGTATTCCAAAGCACAAGGTTGGCATAGTGTTGAAGATAAAAGATATGTGAAAATCAGAGGTAAAAGCTGTTTAAGCTTTTTTTTAAATTATCTTTTATTGGTGACATTTCTATGACATACAGCATCGTGAAAGGCAAGATGATACAATTCAATAAGACATCCTTTGACATATGTTTACAATGATCTCCATACTGTTCCAGTAGCTTTACATATAAAATGAAAGGCATTTGCCATGTCTGCTGCAGTTCAGAAACTCATTTTGATAAAGTCAAGGACCTACTTGGTGGTAACAATTCAAAAGCCTTCTTGAACTGGGACACCCAGTCCCTCAAATATCTCACCCCTTTCACTACTCACATAGTTTACAGGCCTCCTCCTCTGATTAATGCAACACCACCACCACATCAAGTTGCTCCACACTTGAAATACAAGTCCACAAACAGTTGGTGCTGATACTTGACATCATTTCCAAAATTAAACTACACAAGTTAAACTTATTTTTCAGGCTTTTTATCTTTTTAATAAAAGGTCACAATTTCCTGCTTCAGTAGTATACATCAAACCATACAATTCTTCAGGGAGGATTATTTCTAGCACATTACTTCCTAGAGCATGACTATTCTGTAATATCCCTTAACAATCAATTAAGCCTGAAACAAAGTCTGATATCGAGTTAATGGCTTCAAATCTTTCCTCAAATCCTTTGAGCAAACCAGTACCTTAAAACTGACGACATTTGAAAAGCCATAGAAATGATAATGCTAAAACTATTTAAAAATCTTTAGGCTAATGCTACCTACAGCAGTACTGCTCTTCTAGCATCCTGATTTTTCACTCATCCAAGGAATTGATGAAAATTATGGAAGCACCACTATGATTGTTACTTTTAATCTATTATTAAAATTCGTTGGTCATATTCAAAGCTTATTAGTCAAATAACACATCATAACACTGCTTTTGTCATAAGAGCTTAACACAGAGAGGAGAGCAAGAGAAGAAAGTTATGATCAGAGAAATCTGTGCCAACCTCATCTCTCAGTGAACAGACACCAAACAGACAATTACCTTTTCTGCCTGTGACCAACCCTCAAGAATTCAGAGGGATTTTTTCAGAGCATAAAGATTTTCACATGCATAAATATTTCAGATATGAGCTTAAACTCTCAGAGCCTGCCAAAATACCTGTATTCAGACACCGTGAAAGCAGAACAGGAATTTTGCTACATATCCTGCAGCTACATGTGCTCCCCATGGACTCTCTTTAACAAGTATACTTCGAATTCAGAAGAGTCTGGAATATTGAGGTTATAATCAGCAGCAGTTCCAAAGACATTTTTGCAGATAGTACAAGTTCAAGAGGAGATGTGTCACCTGTAGATGGCAGTATCTTATCACATTGTCCCGACGGGAAAGTAATTCCCCAAGTTTTTGTTCTTGATGCTGAAGCAGGGGGAACGGCAGCTAAACAAGCAGACCCATTTATGACACTAGCGAGCTAAAACTTGGGATTTTTCATTATTAGTAGGATCTGCAGGGTTGGTTTGTTGTTAGTTTGGTTTTGGTTTATTTCCTAATACATTTCTTTCCCATTAGAAGGTTTATTGCATTTATTACCCACTTTTACAACAGGGGTACTGCACCTGGGCAAGCACTAAGTTTCATGGGCAAATCAATTTACCAGCACTATCAGCCTTGGTCTGCATTCAGTTTTCCTTGGCAAGTTCCCTGATATTTTGGGGCAATGGTTGAAATATTTCCTAGAAAGCAGAGATCCATGGCAGCACAAGCTGAGGGTATGCAGATTCTCTGTGCAGCTGGATAGAAGGATATGTGAACACAATCTCCTTTGTGAGTTTAAATTCACTGGTCCCCCCATGGCACAGCATAGAAAGGACATTTTTTTAATTGCAGCTGCTAAGACCAGAAATCCTAACTAAATATATAATTCCATCGTTTGCCATAATTAAACACATAAACAGCTTCACTTTGAAACACAATGAACTCTTTCAAACTCAGTCTACCACTGTCAATTTCATTCATAATGCCTTGTTCAGGTGCCACATTTCAAAGAAACTTTGTGGTTGCTTTACATAAACTGTTCCCTGCCTTTGAATTCACAATATGTTTTTGTATAAATTATAATAATTTTCAATGTACTATAGAAGAAGCCATATAAAGAGCCACTGCAAACAATAAAAAAGTAAACTGATTGAAACATAAGAAATACCTCTTCAAACAAAAGGTATTATCCCCTCAAGAGAGATGCACCTCCCTCAAATAAGTGGAGAATTATAGTTATACAAAACAGGGACATACAGAATTATTAAAGCAAATATGTCACAGTGTCAGAAACAAAACTGATGTGAGAAATAACTTCAGCAATGACAAAATCTTCAAATGGTGGGCAGAGAGAGGTGGGCAGGTGCACACAAAAGCTACTCATGGCCTTTCACCAGGAAGGCCTCCAGGTTGGAAACATTCACAAAAGGGGAATCACAGAAAAAGAAGTCTTATTCTTCCACGATAAAATTACAGAGTTCAGAGGGTGTGGGGGAAAGTATGGTTTCTCAGCCCTTTAAACCAGGTGACTCCATGACAAAATACACTAACTGGTAGGAGATAGACATACCTGCTATCAGAATTTGCAGCTTTTGTAATTCTATTTCCATTACTTTATTAAAATGAGACACCAAGTTAGATGTTAGATTCAGTAGCTCAATTTCAAATCTCAATTTTCATCTCAAAGCCTTCAATTAATCAGTGTTCTCTTTTCAAAGGTAACTCAGGATTTTTATTTCCCTCTTACCACTATACTTTCCAAGCTCTCTAATCAATATATTCAGAGAAATCACTCTTCCTTAGTAATCTCCATTTTGAAGGTAACCTTTATTGCTATTTATTTATTACAGGTGATGGATACATTTAAGAAATTTCTTTTGCTCTTTCCTAATTTCTCCTTTAGGGGAGGCAGCTGTATTTTCCCATTGCCCTCCTTGTGCAGCTGCCCATACTTACATCTTAGAAAGCAACATCAGACATTATAACCTTTCTCACTTGAAATAATATCCATTTTGGGATGTTTGAGGTAGTTGGCAAACCAATGTAACTCTGATTTCAATAGTGACTTATCTTCTAGGTAAAGAGGGCTGCTATGCTGAATTTAAAAACTCATTTGAAAGAGAAGATGACAGTTTTCACAAGACTAAGGCTGTCAAAGGCAAGGAGAAAAACAGGAAATTCCTCTGACCAGGAGACAGGATAAATCTGCATCACACAATGGAAGAATATGCATTTCACAGAACTTCCACCTCATCCAGTGTAGTGCTCAAAATACTTGGTGTGAAGGAGCTGGGGTATTGGAGGGAGGACTTCCATCTGGAGCATGTGAACGCAGTCATGGATAAAAATACCTCCATGAATTCTCTTGTGCTTTTCTTGCATGCAACACCTTTCCTTTACCCATTAAACCATCTTTATCTCAACCCAGGGTTCTTACTTTAACCCTTCAAATTCCTTCCCCTTCCTGATATGGGGGGAGAAGGAGCAGCTGTGTGGTGTTTAGCTGCCAGCTGTGGTTAAATTTCTGCTTTACACCCTGCTGTTAATTGGAGTGTAAATAAACCTGACCATGAAAAAACACACCCACCCCCAAAAGCCTCTGAAAAACACACCCACCCCCAGCACTTCCACTACTAAAAGGAAAATTTACCAAAACAACAATGCATTAGTTATCTGCCTTAGGTTTTTCCTTATATTTGACTTAATAAAAGCCCAATAAATTTGACAGTACTTATCACAGCACCAACTCCTGTACTGCACAATAAATATATCACTGTAATTTCCTGAACTTTATCATTCAGTAGAAAGAACAAGTGCATTTAGGCCCATAATTTTGTGGATTTTTGTTTGGCTCTGTGCTATGACCAGTAAAACATTATGTATGTCTTAGTGGAGAGGCTTGGAAGAATTGTACTCCAGCTGTATAGTCTCCATGTGCACGTCTTCATCAGTGCTTGATCCCAGTTCATAACTTGTGTCCTAAAGGGCTCAGTTTGAAGTGATTCAAAGGTGTACTTGGACACTGCAGACCTCTGTTTTTTAATTCCTGCTGAGCCACTGCTTTCCAGGGAAGAGAGGCGAGAGCCCAGGAAAGGGAGGCTCTTTGCCACAGCACTGCTTACAGCAGCCCCAGTCTCCTCGTCAAGGAAAAACCCTCTGCAGATCCACATCCATGCTTCTCAACACCTTCTATCACTCATGTTTCAGGTTTACAACAGGAGGTCTTGCTGGAATGCAGCTGAAAGCTGGGGAGAAAGCATCAGGACCCTGTGTTAGCCAGAGACACTTTCCCATGGATCCCACAGCAGGGGCAGTACGGAGGTTTGGTAAGAAAGCAGCACCTGAGTGCTACTGGAGCAAGGGCAGCCTGGGACAGGGAACAGCCTAAGGGAGATTTCTGCAGTGCCCTAGGTCTGAAGCAGACAGCAGCATGTACAACTATGCCTATAAGGATGCAGCTCTCTTGCTATTAAATAATTTATATGCATATGTTCTAGGTATAGTTTTATGCCATTATATAGACTGAATATACGTATTTATTATAGATCTAAACACACTTGGGATAAAAAGGACTTTCCAAGAGATAAGATTAAAAAGAAAAAATAGTATTTGAGGATAGTTTTTAAATTAAACCTAAATCATCATGTAACACTACCCTGGAGCCAAACTAATTTGAGCTTTTCCAAGCCCTTAATTTGTCACGCTCGTAGCTCAATAAATAGTTACTGGATTAGTTCCTTCCGTTTAGCCTGCTTCTTCATCTGTTTTCCCACTTTGCTCATTTCTAGAAATTATGAATAAACACCATTATCATTGACCACCAAATGATGTTTTTATTCCTCTCCCATAAGTTACCAATATTCTCCAGAGAATTGCTAAATTAGTGTCCCTTAGGAGGAATTCAGTGCCTTTTATGGTCAACTCCACAGCTTGCATTGATTCTAACTCTTGCTCAGAACCTGGCTCACATTTCCTAATATATGACAATGTTTTGAAAGATTTCCTTGTTGATGTTATTGCAAGTTACATTAGTGGCACTTCTGCTCAACCAGTAAATGCTGTGTTTCAGAATCCATAAAATCTAATCTAGTACCTCGCTTGGTGTGATCACAGTTGCAGATAAACAACCTAAATTTAATGTAATAGGTAAGATACCAAAAACATCACTCTACAATACTTAAAAATAATCAGAACTGGTTAAAAATTAACCTTTGCAAAGAAGGGTCCAGTCAGATTTACTGTGGCCACCTGCTGTGAGTGTCAGAGCCTCAAACACACACTAATGGCAGCAGCATGTGAAAAATCATGTCCCTCTCCTAAAGCCAGCATTAACAGCTTCGAGCTCAATCCTTTGAGCTTCAGTTATACTATTTGAAGAAAAATGTGTGAATGGGGAAAGTGGTGGGGGTTGAGAGCTGTGAGTGAAAATAGGTTGAGGTACTTCAGCTCACTATTTTCCTAACAACCTTGTACAATGCAATTAACAGCATCTTCTATGCTGAAAACACTGTTTTGGCCTAATGGCTTGGGTCTGTCTCTCTCTTCACTACATGCTGTAACAGCACCCTCTGCATCATCATCATCTCTCTCCCTTCTGAGAGGATGTGTGCATGTGAATCATCCATGCAGTGAATGTTTTACAGGATTACCTGTCTTCCACTTTAACACCTTAAATGGAGCTTATTGTGGGCCTGCACAAGCCTCTACAAAATCTCCAGTGGAGCAGCTGGAAAACAGGAGTGGGATTGCTTTTTTCAGGGACTGGTGGCTCTCAGGATGCCTCTGCTGTGCTGCCCAGCTGCAGGAGAACAAGCACGTGTGCAGACCCAGGTCCTTCTCCCATGGAGTTATCAGCCTTGAGGACACTGGGACTGATCAAACATCCATTCCATGAAGCACCCCATGGCTCTAGTAGCACCATGTCTTCATGACTGCAGCCATCTCACCTTATTACAGTCACACACTGATCCAGCAGTCCTTTCAACACCAATCACAGTCTAAACCTCACTGCAGTTACTGGAAGGCTGATGGAGAACCTCAGAAGTTACTTCTCAGCCAAACATTTATCCTTTACAGGAACACACATTTGTTCTGAATTTAAATAGCTTTTTCTCTTCCCATCACTGCAAAACCAAAGGTGAAAAAGGAAACACTTTCTACAAGTGCATCAGAGGTCTAACAGTTATGCCTTTTTCTTTTCCTTTTTCATGGCAAGTCAAGCATTCACATTACTAGACCTTTTCTTTATCTGTTCCCATTTGAACCCATCTTCTTAAACAAGTCTGGGTAACAAGGATTGCAGTTAGCTTTTTGAGGAGTGTCACTACATTACTTTGCTCAACAACATTAACATTTCCTTTTCTCCCTTGAGAAGAAAACCCACATATTTTAATGCATCCTGAAGGATCACATTTATCTTTCTTATGTCTCTGTCTCATTAGTGCCTGATTCTGTGAAAGAGTACACAAAGTCCTTTCCTCCCTCAGCTGTTTCCAGCTGATGAGCTTCACACTTGGTACAGAAATCCCTATTGATACTTCCAAAGGGCATGAATTTGCATTTTATATAACTGAATTACAATTTTATTGCCTTTATTACAGTTCTCAAGTTCATCTAGTTCTTCCTTTGTGGTATTGTCATCCACCCTTGTACTGGACACATCCACATAAGCAATACTCATCTCCCCTACTGCTCAGGGAAATGCCCTGAATAGCTAAATCTTTCAGCCTGATCAATCTTTGATTCATTTACAAAAAAAAAAAACCCGAAAGAATTGTAACGGTTAAGAGGCACAATAAAAGCCTTAGGAGTTTTATACCCATCCTTGTATGCAAGCACACACAACTCAAATACTAACATTATATACAAAAATCATAACATGCAAGTGATCTTGAAATTCGCTTTTGCATTCAAGCACTATCAAACCATTGCAGAAAGAGCTTTACATTTATATCCTCTTTAGTCAGATATAATCTTGTGTTATAACAAGTTATTTAGGAGTAGATACTCATCAATGTACACTCCTTGAGTATTACTTTATTCCAATGTTAATACCATTATTCCAGAAATGAAATAAAAAAGAAAAGAAAAAAAAAATCTTCATTAGAAAACAACTGTCCTGACCAAGCAACACCAATTTAGTCTCTCCATTAGAAAACAGTACAAATCAGAAAGCACTAAGCTCAACTCTGTATGAACTAAAACACCTTGTAGGAATTCTGTAATTAGTTTCTTTCTTGAATATCTGAAAAAAAGGGCTTCATCTGGCTTGTTGTCAGAACCAAGTGGTCAGCCGGTATGAAAGTTTACATATCTTTAGTTTTCATACTTTCTAGACATTGTAAGTTAGCTTTGTACAGGTGTTCTGCTTTGATGGATTTGTTTGTTTGTTTTATTTGTTTGTTTTTTAAGCAAACACCAGAAAAGACTTTTTGGCTTGAAACTTTGCTGGTTTGCTGTAAAAATTATATATATATAATAATTATGCTGTATCACCTTTTCACAGTTTCATTGGGAGATCTACCTCAAAAATAAATTTTACACCAAGAAATTTTTCTTGAACCACAGGATATTGGAACACCTTTCTCTGTTAACTATACCCTCCTACACATCCCTTAAATTGCATGCATTAAGTCAATTATAATAAACCTGTCTGCAAGATTCAGTTTTTGAAAGCATCAGAAATAACCTTCCCTAAGGGAACAGACTTGGGGTGTGCAAGTGGACAGCAAACTTATACCACAGTGACACAGCATTAGGAAAGGGTCTCTATATTACAGGCACCAGCAGAAGAGAAGGGAAGGAAGTAAATGCTCCACTAATTACACCATTTTCTTATTAAAAGTGCTTGATTTAATGGGGCAGAAATGTTACTATGATCCAATGTTAACGCTCAAATAAGAACTGCTTTTGAAACCAACTTTAAGAACTAATGACCTCAGGGCCTAAATATAAATGAAGCAAAAGGAATGTGATTTTATTGCTCCATTGTAGGGATAGCATAGGAATTCAAGTGGAAAAGGAAGTGAAAGGTGAGAATTGTGGTGTTAGAAAATTATGGTTGAAAATCAGGTAGAAAGAATGGTTAAGCTGACATTGATGGAGGTAGATGTCAAAGATCTTCAAGCACAGGCCGAAGTGGTCTATGTGATACAACCATTGGAGATAAGGCAAAAGACTTTCCTCTATTTTGCAGAATTAAACTAACATTTAACCAAAACCAGTACACTTCATTAATATCTTCTGAACTTATCATTAATAACTTCTAAATCCCAAACTAAACTGGCACCCTGTCTGAGAGCTGTGCCCTGGTTGTAACTTCCCAACACCTGTTTTGGTCAGTGCCACTACCTGAATCACTCAGTTGCAGTCTGCAACTCTCTTTTAATCCATGTGTCCCTCCTGCAAGTACAGAACCAGCCTGGGTCTTTATTCAGCCATGCTGGGACAAGGCTGCTTGCTACCAGTGCTCAGATGCATCTTCTCCATGTACAAATGTGCCAAAGTTTGTCCTCCCTACCATGAAGCCCAGAGCTACTGAGGGAGAGTTAAAAAGCACCAGTCACTCAAAGCTACTGCATGTCATTTTCAGGCTGCAGGTTCTCCTGTAGATATGCTCTTGGCCAACTTCAAATCTGTTTTTTAGAAAAGAACATGTGCATTGTGCAGTCCCACACTAACTGCATAACCAGTAGAACTAACATCACTTTGATCTTGCAATATATTAAATAAATCCAGCTACTTCCTCTTGAGAGAGGAGAGCTTAGACCTGTAGGTCTATTTAACACCTGGTTAACCACTACTTAACCTCACTGCACTAGCCAACTACTTTTCATAGAAGCTGAATTTTGGCTAATAATGTCCCAATTAAACAGCAGTCATTGTCATTCACTATCATTAGGCTAAATTGGTTTCCTGGGAAATGTCCCAATAAAACAGCCATCCTGGTTAAAAGCTTACCAGTTAAAGTAAGATGTGTGACACAGAAAAGGGTTTGTGAAAGAAGAAATTCAACCTCTTTTTACGTCGTTCTATGCAGATAATTTGCCAATAAATTTAAGATCACATGAGCTGAACCACAGAAACTTTGACTATTAGTTCTCAAATACAGGTGTATGTGAGTGATCTAGCAGGCAGCAAATAGCATGTGTAAATCCCATTTCCTTGCAGAGCCAGGACAATGTGTAACACAAGCTTACATAATATATGCCCTGTGAGAGGAGAAATAACAAAATGCTGTAGGAACAAAAAAGTAGAAGTAGCTCAGAAGTGCTCTGTGGGAGTGGGTTCAGAAGGTTAATTTAGAATGATCTGTGTTTAAGATTAACAACTGAGAAAAATGATTTCAAGATTACTTCACAGAAGCCTGGGTCTTCCTTTCCAAATCTGGCATTTGAAAGTGTCTACCCAGAGCTGCAATAAGTTGGGCAACCCAGGAAACACACAATTCATTTAAATTTAGCCGTTTAGAGCAAGACATCAGACCTAACCCCGTTGCTGAGAATTTGTCTGATGTCAAAGCAAGGCACCACTGGTTGCAAAATCATTATCTCTGATAGGAAGAATGAATAAATTTCTTCAGATACTGATTTATCTCTAATCCCCATAAGTGTGTGCTCATCCAAGTTAGGTAAGGCATTTTCTACTATTAAACTCCACAGAAGCTGCCCCAAAGGTCTGGCAGAACTGAGTATGTGCCTTTCACTGTGTAGTGTTTTTACAGGATAGAGAAGAAGCAAGCATCCCTGAGATTGGCAAATCCAATCATTCACCTGCACAGGGCATGCAGCAAGCAGCACAGGCTAAAAAGGATGAGCTGTATATCAATCTCACAGTGTCTTGGACAGAAGAACAGGCCTGAAAGGAAAGCAGCTTTTAGATGATCATGTCAAATAGATATAATCCTGTGGACACACTGTCATGAAAAGGTACTGAATCACAGCTTTAATGGCAGAAAAAAGAGACAACTGTGTTAGGATGCTGTCTCTCTAACCCCATTTCCAAGTTAACACACCCTGATTCTTGGAACACAACCCCTGCAGGCTCTGTAAGACAACAGGAGCACTGTGCTGTCTACTTTTCCCAGGGTGCAATTGTAGTCTGCACCACTGCACAGGCTTGCACTTCATGTAGGAAACAAGACCGAGCCAGGATTAAAGCAAAGTGAAGTAGTAAGTACATCAAATCACAGAATCACAGAATTTCTAGGTTGGAAGAGACCTTCAAGATTATCAAGTCCAACTCAGCTCTAATACCTCAACTAAACCATGGCATTGAGTGCCCCATCCAGTCTTTTTTTAAACACATCCAGGGATGGTGACTCCATCACCACCCTGGCCAGACCATTCCAGTACTTTATCACTTTTTCTGTGAAAAACTTTTTTTCCTAATATCCCACCTATACTTCCCTTGGTGCAGCTTGAGATTGTGTCCTCTCGTTCTGTCAGTTGCTGCCTGGAGAGAGACCAACCCCACCTGACTGCAGCCACCCTTCAGGAAGTTGTAGAGAGTGATAAGATCACCCCTAAGTGTCCTTTTCTCCAGGCTAAACAACCCCAGCTTGCACACAGTTCTTGAAGCAGACACTAACACACATCTATCTTCTCACTGCTACAAAAGTTCAGCTGAGCACAGGGCTCTGGCCTGCAGCCACAGCTGCACGAAGCAATTCAGACTTCCCAGCAGCTCCTTTACGGTTGTGTTGCCTTAAAAACCCCAAAGAGATTTCACCACTGCACAGTTAAGTGATATTTATAAAAGTTTCCTCAACAACCAGGAGTAAAGAGAAGGAATTTATATGTTTTAAAGGAAAGCTAAAATTTTAGTACTATTTAATGTTTTTAGAGTTTGTGGCCTGTATGGTCTAAGCATTGAACTGGCCTCAGAACAGCTTCTGTACTTAGGTCAGCAAAAGCCTGTTCTTCTAATGAATTCTCAAATCCTTTTCTTTTTTTCATGACAAGAGTCAACAATGAGTTGCACTATTTGCAAATGCTGACTTTATGGAAATTAAGAAACAAGCAAACATTTTTTTAAAAGCAATATTCTGAAAGGGAAAATTGAGTAAAGCTGTGAGCTTTGCTTGAAAACTTTTGCCAAAGAGGAAAAGAAAAAAAAAATAAAAGTTGTTGCTGAGGTTAAAGTATGGTTGGTTTTCCCTCAAGATAATGTAGTATCTGGGACAATAGGGATGCACCAGGGACACAAGAAGAGCTCAAGAAGCTGAATTCAAAAAGTCTGATGCTGGCATATTGTAGAAGTCTATATTGCTGCTTTATTCTATGTTTCTGCTTACAGACATTAAGACCAAAAAATGATGTGCTCAAGGAAATAGTCTCAGCTGAACATCTCCAAAACGAACGACCAGTTGAGACTTTAAATAAAAACAATTAACATCATCTTTTGTGCAAGAATGCAACCTCCAGCTGCAGGTATGTGAAACCCCTGAATCACCATCCATACTCCCTACAGTCTTGCAGGCAATTTAAATACCATGAAGATTTCTTTTTCTTGTTGCCTGTCCCTGCCCCAAGAGGAAGATCGCAGCACTTCCTGAGGTCTGCACTGCAGCCTCTCCCTTTGGCAGCTGTGGGGGCCTGATCAGCCCATACATCTTTTGAAGAGGTGCATTATTTACCCATCCTGTGGCTAATTAGCATGAATTGAAGTCCTGTCTTTCATCATTCTCACTCATCTGCCCCCCCAAGTACATTAGTACCCGTCCCCCTTGCTTTGTTTTCCCCTCCTTCAGCTCCTTGCACTTTGGTGTTACTGTCCTCACCTGCCTGAGTGCCTGCCTGGCTGCCTCTGGTCAATAAAATGTGTTATAGACCCTGTCCTCACTCTGCTCCACACCTGGACATGACCTTATCTAGTTCTGTGGCAGTGCAAGGAACATGCCAAATCCTGTCTGAGCTTTTACTAAGAATAACTAACGTGATAGCTACCCTGAGGTAAGAAACCCCACACCTTTCACAGCAGTGAACCTGTTGTGTAACCAAGATCTTATTGCTTGACATTGGGAGAATTTGTTCTAAATATTTTATCCAATGATATCAAGTAAAAAGTGAATGGCAGATCAAGCACCAGCACTGAAAATCAATCTGTGTGTCCAAGTGCATACAATAAAAGGTACTAAAGTCTTTGCACCTCTTAAGCACAGATAAAATAGAAAAGGTCCAAAACCCACTTAGAATTTAGCTATTTTTACCTGTGAGTTATTTTGAAGGAACCTAGCTCTCCAGTTATTAGATATTCCTGATTGCATCAAAGTTTTGATAGCAAGATTCCAATTATTCTGGAGACAACCACATTCAACATCTAATTAATATTTATACAAAAAACTCCAATTCTTGAAGCTTAACAATTCAAAATCCCAGGCAGTTTAGTTAATCATTTTTCTGAAACACACCTACAAGAGAGGAAGTCATAGGTCACATATTTATGAACATTTTGAAAAATTAAATACAGCCATTACCTGGAGAAAGTAATCCCTTTGATGAAATGCTGTACCAATCCAATCTTCAATTACTAACTACTCTTCCCTCAAAGGCTTGGAATACTAAATCCTGCTGCTCCTGGGATCGCTACTGGTAAACAATTACTTTTAAGCATGAGTGATAGAAGCTTATAGCATTTCTACGCCAAGTTTATGAGTCTGAGCACTGATGCTGCTTCCCTTATGCAGAGCAGTGAATGGATGGGCCTGGGAGCTGCACCTGCAATGCATAACTGAAATGGCACTGAGCACAGGTGCCACAGCAAACAAAGTGCAGCTCTGGCCCAGCTTTTTAATAGATGACTAAATCACAGTTTTAATTGGCTCTCTCCACCTTCCTGAAAACTTCTCTTGTATTTAGCTACAGCTGGAAAAAACATGTCATTTGTATTGCACGTTTAGGGAAAGGAGGCAAGCTAAAGAAAAAGAAAGGACAGATTTTACAGGCTGCTCTTTGCTTATATTCCTTGAGAGAAAACAGAATTTTCATGCTCCTGCAGCCCAGTAGCACTTGATAGCAACTTCCCTGTGTCTAATCATGCTATCTGGTCACATCATCTTTATTATTTATGCCAATGACACTGCATCACAAGGATGTCTCTACTGAGCAGTAATGGCATTGATCTGCAGAGGTTTATTCCAATAGTACCATACATTAGAGGTGTATTAATGAGAACTGCAATATCCCTATTTTTTACATTCTGTTGGTACTTGTCTAATAAATTCTGCATCCTGAACATCCTATCAATACCAGAAGAGCACTGCAAGCTGCTCATGCAAATTATTGTGTGAACTTCTGTCCTATTTCACCAGCAATAACTGCATAATAGATAAATGCCTAGATTTTTAGGCTCATTGGAATATTGTTAATGTGAATTGACCTTTGCAATCAATTGCAGCTCATTCTGGTGCTTGCTTTAAAAATAACTAAAAGGATTAATGAGTTTGTGTAGCTTTTATGACAACTTGGGTATTCCTGGTTGAATAGGTCTTCTTTTCATGCCAACAACACAATTACAACAAGTTATGGTAATACATAGAAAATAATCAAGGCCCCAAATTTGGAATTAATTTTTCTAAATGTGGACATGGATGAGTTTTATATGGATAATATATGATGAGATTATATGGAAAAGATAATATAGAAATTGGGGAGAAGAGTGTTGTAATTTAAGACAAATCAATTTGCAAGTGCCAAACTCCATATGTTCAGGACAATAGCAAGTGTCATATATAGAAGATAAATTCTACTTACTGTCAGGCTTAAGGGGTTGGATGTCCCACATCACTGGGGATGAACACTGGGTTTTATCAAGTCTGTCTGATGTCCAACACCCATTTTGCTTTCACTGCACTTTAATTATCAAATATTATGCTGGAACATGATAGAACTAAGCACTTTAAATCTGTTTGCTGCTTAGCATTTACACACATCTTTAGCAAAAAGAATAAGGGTCACATTTCCATTTAGCACTGATAAGCTCATTTCACTCTTTCAGCACCTTTTCCTTTCCTTCTCCTCAGAGAACAGAGTGAACAAATTCTGATTCTATATTCCATGTGGAGTTAATGTAGGCAGAATATGCGACACTTCTGTGACATTTTTCTACCTTTCTTCCTTAGGCAAAGTTCATCCCTGTGCAAAGGGTCAACATAAAGACTGTTCAGCTGCTGCTAATATGAAACTTCAGTGTTCAGGCTCTGCACAATGAGAATTTCAGCCAAAGTATATTACACAGATATAATTTAAATTATGCTGCCTCTAACAGGCTCAAATACACCATTACTTTACCTACAGCTTTATAAAAGGCAAAATGTGAGCACAAATATCAGTCCCAGAACTAATGCTACATGCCAGAGGACAATATTCATGTACTCTGTCCTAAATACTGCTCGTGCCAGTGAAGACAGAGCCTATGCTTGCAGCTGGTAAATGCAAGTAAAAATGCTATTAGAACAGTTCCCCATTCAGACAGGAAGTTTTGCCTCAAAATTTTAGAATCAGTTCCCAATCCCCTATGCTTTTCTGAAATTATCATATGCTACATATCACCTTCTCTCTGTCAGTTTAAACCTGTTTGAAAAGCATCAACTGGCCTAGCTCTGGCATCTTCAATAGAAGGATCATCTGCACATACCCACTGTGGGTTAAACCATTACCGGCAGGGAATCCCACATTAACATGGAATCCTAACCTGTCTTTCCACTGTTAACAATTTTAATGGTGTAGAGGATTTCAGCATGAAAACAGAGGAGTACTTTAATATCACAGTGGCTATTCAAAACTTTTCTGACCTTTCAAGGTGTATCAGTTTGATGACATGAGGCATATCTCATACAAGTTGTAGATCACAGATCAGTGCACTGAGGTTCTCTGTCCCCTTCCCTTTGCTGGTAAACAGAAGAATTTGTAAGATTTTAATTTGGGTACTCCAAATCTTCTTCCTTTGTCAGAAGTGACTTAAACTTCTAGAACCATGATTTAGATGCACTATACCTCCAGCTGACAACAAACCTGAGATTATTTCACTCACTACCACTTTGGAAAGTGATTCTACACTTTAATATCTCCTCTCTTGGCAAAATCAGAGAGAGAACTGGGGATAGAAGAATGTTGTCAATTAGGGGTGTAAATTCTTATAGAGAGGCTAAAATTGCTAGCAGGGATGCTTTTCTAACTGCACAGGTGCTAGACAGCTAAAAAGTCAATAGGGAGGATCAGGAATAAAGGATATGGCAGAAATCATACAGGTCTGTATGTGCCCCATAACACTTGACTGTAACTCCAGATATCTACAAAACTAAATGCACCTCTTGTGAACTGCATCATGTGGCTTCTCAAAATACAAGCAACAGAGAAACATGTTTTATTCATGTCTGATTTTCTTTGTTCACTCCAAATAAAACATGATGGTGAATTTGTCAGCTACATACAATTTTATCAAAACTGAGTGTTTCCTTATATGTATTTCTGACCTTTTAGTTTAGTAGAAGAGTAAAAACAATTTTAAGAAAAATAAAATGTTTCTAGCTTAATGAAAGTGCTTAACAGGTCCTTGACCAAAGAGAGGTATGGGGGGGAGCCAGACAGGGAAACTGTGCAAAATATTGTATATTTATATTCCAACTCCATCATATACAAAAGCAGCAGGTTCCCTGCTAGACATTGGGATGGGATGATAACCAAAATGGAAGCAGCATTGGAAGTACCATGTGAAGACTTATGTAACATCTAAACAGACTGCAAAGAACTGCTTTGTCTTTTTCACCTTTGCAACTCACAGATCCCTTTTCGATGAGAATGGATGGTAACAAATGGGTACCCTGCTTGTGTAGGGAGCCAGGCTTCAGCAGCAACCAAACTCCTCATCAATCCATTCATAGGCAGGAGTACCAACTTTTCCTATTTTGCAACTTAACTGCCAAAAAATCAGCTAATTCTGTAGTTTAATGTCTTCCAGAAACTGAAGTTCCTGCATAAAAATATTCAGTTGCACTAAATACAAGCAAATTTTACAATAGCTGGAAAAAAATACTGTAGACAGAGTTAAAAAAGTGGAATAAATTTACTCTTGAAGTTTTTATTGTATATCAACTTTATTTTCTTTCTTCCTATGGCACAGCTCTTCAAAATGAGAGAAATAAGATGATGCATCTGGGCAATAATTCAATAGTACAACGATGTTTATTACAGCTTCTATAAAAATCAAAGGACTTTGTTACCTTCCCAATAACATCAACAATTATGCTAACAGAATAACAGTAACTGTGGAGGTTAATTAGAAGCGTGCCTTCAAACACTGTACACACAATTTGCTTTCCTGTTGTGTTGTCTGTGCAGAACTTCCCTGAAATGTCTCCCTGAACAGAGAAAAAAAATCTGATTTGAAACAGATGTGCACATCCCCTGGACTCCACACACTTTTGCATCCTGGTAACTTTGTGGTAGCCCTGTTCTCAGAGATACTTATGGAAATTGGGTTTAGCCCTAGAATATTCTGAAAAAGCTGTGGACTTCAGAGAAGCCATTCTGTCCTACTGTTGAATGTGAACCAGTGAGGAGAGATGAAAAGGTAAACTGTCTACACCTTGTATCCCTTAACAGTTTTCAAGGCACCTGTGCACTAATTTAAACTGTGGAGTCAAGAGGAGGCAAGGAAGGCATTATGAAGGAAACAAAAGGACTCAGCTTTTTTTCCCCCCCATAATTTTACAGTTTTTTACTGTGAAAATGCTACTGGAAAGCTCTAAGTGGTAAACTCTCCACAGGCATTTCTATAAAACTGGCACATAACATTCTTATGGGCAGGCGTTGTTAGAATACAAGATCCAGTATAAAAACACTGCATGATACTTTCTGGTTTTTATTAGTCTTGTATCACCTATAAAGAATTTTATTTATTTTTTTTTTTTCAAGAAAGCAACATGACTAGTACTAGGTTTAATTTTCTGATGCAACAAAGTGAACTGCCTGAAGAACTGGTTGTATCTGAAGAGTTGAATCAAGATGAATTATACACTTAATATTTCTATATTTGAAGTATTAAATTGTTCAAGAAATTAATCACTGTCTGAACACTACCACGGTCCTCTTCACTGGCACAGCATTGTGCCTTACGTGTACAATAAGGCAAATGAGCTTAGCAGCCAGAAAATCAGTCTTGCATAGAATCTATAAACACTCAACTGCCAAACAGTGCAAAATAGGAGGGATAATCATTTCTCATAAGAGATCCTAAAATACAGAAAGGAACTGTAAGTTCAAGTGGATAGAATTCAACATAAGGATGCTGCTGCTTGTTCAGGGTGGGCCAAGTGTTATTTTCACGAGGGTTTTCTTGCTGGAAATCAGCAGGTGTCCTCAGCTGGCAGTGGGCAAAGGGAGGGCATCACAGAAGAGATCACATGGGGCCAAGACAAAAGCGCCATGGGACAGGCCAGGAGCAACCAGGATGTCCAGGGGAGTCAGGCTTGGGACAAGGAGAGTCTCTGTGTTGCTGCAGCTGCTGACCCACACACTCCTGGCCCTTTCCAGGGGCAGGCACCAGCCTGAGGCACCAGGGCTTTCACAGGGGCAGGAAAAGCAGAGCTACCCTTCTGCTGGACAGCAAATTCCCAATTTTAAATACAGATTATGTATTTTTAGAGTAGAGCTTTGAGCTGACACCCTAGTAACATTCTGGGCCTGCTGTTCAAAGTGGAAACCCCTCAGATCAAATGCATGTAAAACACAGTGATTAAAGTCTAGAGCTTAAATCACTTAAAACAGTTTACCTATAAAAGTAATCGATACCTTCTGTATTTTTATTCTGTTTGTCTTCACATCACTTGGGAAAAAAAAGGTAGTTTATATCTTATCTGAGCACCTTGGTGAATTTTACAATTTGGTGGATTTTTTTTAAATAGCACTTTTTATTACTGTCACAGGTCAAAAGGTAAAGCCTCCTTGCTGCAACTCATCCAATGAGATAAATTGGTACCTATGCTGATGTGAAAACAGGAAAATATGCTGCTAAAAGGGACTGGAGTGGCACACAGCTCTACCAGAATGTGGGAAAAAAAAATCTGACAGCTTCAGATTTCACACCAACCCATGTAAACCTACAAATTCTGTATGAGCATGCATATATATATATACACACATAAAATGTAAACAGGATTGCAAAACGGCAGATGTAGGGAAAGATGCAGAACTCAAAGATAAAACAACCATTATTTTGAGTTTCTAATCACAAAGTTGTAATTAGATCAAAATGCATATTAAGCACATGGATGGAGTTACCAACAGTCCCACTCAGTACCCCAAAGGTGTTCACTTGCCATGGGAACTTTGTATGGATGCACTGATAATTTTATGATCCATTTTGCTTCTCAGACAATGAAATGTTAGATTTCCATATGGAAATACCTCAAAATAACTCTAAATCTCTAAGACTCTGAAAGAGCCATATTACAAGTGTTAGAATAGTTTAGTATCCCCAGATGACAAGAATCAATTAATACATAAATAATGATCTAGTGCCTCTTGAGTGAAGTTTTTATAAATAAAAAAAAGTCACTCTTCCTTTCTGTGTAGTTTGATTAAAAAAGAAATTATTTTCTAATCAACTTTAACAACTGAGGCACAAATGTGCATAGATGAACCAGCTGCCTATTAAATAAATGTGCATCGTTAATCCAGAAAAAAAACTAGGTAATCCATCATAGCAGCAGGAAGAGAAGATATATTTCTTTTAGAGGAGGAAAGGAAGAGGTGCAAAATAATAAAAAACTTAGTTGTGTAAACATACAGAAACAAACCAAGAAGGTTTCTTTCCACACCAAACAAGAATATCTATAATCTCATTCTTGAACGTACTTCTATTATTAAATCAAGGAACAGAATTGCATAAGCTGAAGTATTGCCTAGAAAGGTTTGACATTAATCTATCCCTTTGGGAGTGCTCAAATAAGCTTGTTGAAGGTGTTTTTTTTTTTCTTTACCCAAAACTTTCATTTTTCTTTCCAGTAATGGGCACATTCAAGTATGTTAGGTATTGAGGTTTCAATAATCATGCTATCTTTTCCCAAAGTATATGATGGAACTTGCTGTCTGAAATTCAATTAATAAAACCTACCCTTTAATTAACCTATTAAGTTGTTAAATGCTTGAAGAATTGCTTTAGCACCTTATAAAAGCTACAGCTATGTAATAGATAATAAGTTCCATTGGCATGACATCATGATTAATTGAAGAAACAGTGGGAAAAATATCATCAATGCAATACTGACTCAAAGTCTGTCATGGAATAAGTACACGAACAAATGCAGCATTACAGGTAAGAATTTTTTCCCAAGTAAGTATCTATGTCTACAGAGGATCACAGCATGAACATTTGGCAATTATTTGCAAAAAAACCCACATCTATATCAAGTGAGATATAGGAACAGGAATTGATAGCTCCCAAGAAGAAAGCTGTGTATGACTATGGCTTCAGCTACTGCCCTGTGGAGCCAGATGCACCCACCCTACATCCATTCCTTTGGGCAGGTGCTGCCTTACACTCCCCTGGCTGGGAAAAAGGAGCACCTGTAAGGTTCATAATCAGAACCTGAGCATCAGTCTAATCACACCTGGCATGGGACTAAATGCCTAGAGGAAAAACAGGGAGCTCTTAAAATTTTGTGAGGTGCCAGAATCACAGGAGCAGCAGCACCTGCCATCATGCATGACTGAGGGAGCAGAGAAAGGTCATACACAAGTTCAGAGGGACTGTAACTTCTCTTCTGGAGAAATTCCACACTTCACACTTCTGAGTAATCCCAAATTACCTTAAATCTTGACAGCAGCTCTAAGCATTTTATTCCACAAATCAGAAATCCTACACACCATCTTCCAGAACACATGGGAGAAGTGGTTGATTTTCATAGCAGGTATCTACTGAGAAAGCCTCTCAGTGAAGTTATTCTCATCTGTCACAAAATTTTCTCTTAGCCCCTAAATTCCTTACCAAGAAGCCAGCAACTGACTTAGAAATCCATGCCTGGACAAAATTACAACAATCTGAGAGAAGTTCAATGACCTTCTGGAAAAAAATATCTTTTTTCCCTGACCCATTTAATGTCCCCACCATCTGAAATCACTTGCTGTTGTAGTAAGTCCTTTCTGCAAAATCTTCCTTGATTTTTATCTATCTACACCTGAGAAGATAAAATGCAGCTATAATAACAAAATTTTGCCTTTGCAAACAGTCTACAAAAGTTAAGAGATATTTTGCCAAGTCCCCAGTGGAATAAGAGATACTGCCAAAACATATTTTTCTTGGCAGTAGCTTGGGATATTTGTTTGTCTAGAAAATTGACAAGGTATGTAAGGATTTTTTTTAAACATGTCTGAAGCAGGTACACTGGAAAAGCTTCTAAATATGGATATACCCCAGTTGCAGCATCTAATTAAGAACACGAATAGCACAAAAATTATGGTAATTAGAAATTATATCATCATCTGTTTCAATACTGAAAATATTTACAAGCTACAGGATGCTGCTGCCTCAGAAATTAAACCTCAAGAGAAGTGTTTCAGTATCAGCTATACTCATCTTATGAGAAAATCTGAATGTCAGACATGTCTAAATTGAAAACCAGCAAAACTTCACCTTAAATTCCTTTCAGTCCATTCACAGGAAGGTGACAGATAAGAGCTTGGAATGAAGAGCCTATTCAGCCACGTAATATAAGTTGCATCTTGTCAACATGAAAAGCAAAAGACAAGTTATCTATGCTGCAATATCACTGTCATACACTTTTTTTTTTTTTTTTTTTGCAGTGCCAGAGATATTTTAAAAGAAGATTTGGCTTTTTGAACACCTTTAATAGGTTTCCTCAGAGTTTTAATTAGTAGGACATCCAAGCAGTAGCTGACAGCTGGCAGAATCTCCTGTCGTGAGTTAAAGTCAACCTAATTAAAATTCTGGAAGGAAAACTTATTCTTCCCAAACACCCTTAATCAGTCAGGCTTGGTTGAAAATGCAATGCAGAACCTTTTGCCTTGACAACAACATAACCTTCAAAATATGGCACTCCCAAACAACAATAATAGTGGAGTGATTTCTTCATATGGAAATTTAGTAGAACTCCTACTAAAGCTCTGAAATACATTCTCCACCTTCCCCTTAATAAATGTTAATACAATTTAGGATTATTTGTCATACTTAAGATTTGACATTTCATGACTGAGACATTTTGTGCTATCAGAACCACAGACAATGACATATAAGCTGCCCCTAAGAGATGAAGCAACTTTTTTTTTCCTCTGGCACTTGTAAAATTATCTAACTATTTACAGCTTGAGTGGAAATACAACTAGAACAGTCAGGCTGAACCTGATATACATGAGCAAAAGGAGATTTGTCTTGCTCATAAGCCAAGGGCTCTCTTCTCAGCTCAGGTTCAGGTGCCAGCCAGAACCTCCGGGTGTCTGTGCTCTTTGTGCTCTGCTCCATCTGCAGAGAGCTGGCTTTCAGGGCAAAGAAATCCTCCTGGCTGTCAAACTTCACCTCTGAAACACTACAGCCATTACTACCTCAAACTTTGGGGTTCTGTAAGCTTAATCCAAGCTTTAGTACAGCAAGCAGAAGTTTCTTTACTGTTTCCTTTTGTTTGGGCATTTTTAAGTGAACTGACAATGCCTTTTGGTGGCACATATCAGTACCAGATTTGCCTTTATGTTTACCTGAAGTCATTACTGCCTACAAGCAGTTCCAAACATGTGGCCCACTCCTGGCATGGCAGACTGCAGAGAGATGAAGAAGATCTGGAAAACAACCCAGCTAAAAATAAACACCCCAGCACAGAGAACTGTCTAGAATAAGGGCTGTCTTGAAGATCAATACAATTCCCAGCAAGTCCAAGCAATACAGCACACAAAGATAGATTTGAATAGAACCTCATTTAGAAATACAAGATAAAGTCTCCACTGTCTTCTTTTCTCTTTCTACATCCTTTCTCTACCATGCATTCACTTACACCTCAGACTGTGTACACTTACACAGACTTTCTACCCATTCTGCACATGCCCTGGCTCTTCATTGCTATATGCAATGTACAATCAAACTCTCTGCAAATGTAATAATATCACAGCCATACTAGTGTCATCACATATTGTAGTCCTTTTAGACAATTGGAAATGACTACAGAAGGTACAAGGCAGTCAGGAATCAGGCCTACAGTACTTAAGAGTGATTACAATGAATATGACAATAATCCCTCTCTTTGTAAAACAAAATCCCAGGAAATGTGTATACACGAAGGTTAAAGCCTCTTGGAGCAGCTGCTAAGATGCTGCTTAGACTATTCAATTATGCTATTAAACCAGCAGCAGCCACCCAGGTGATTTGATTCTCAGCACAGAAGCTGTGAAGTACAAAGCAGAAGATGCTGATTTTAATAGCAGATCTAAGGCAGTCCGGCCAGCACAAGGTGCAACCACCATGAAAGAAGCTGTGCCAGCAAACTCTTCTGTTTCCCTAGTCACACCTGAATAGTCTAAACAACAAACGTAATTGTGGCAGCTAACATCCCAGACCTATCAAGTGACTCATGAAAGGCACAGGGAGCTCTAACAAAAAGCACTGGAAGGAATCCTTCTGCATGCTGCCATTTTGTACTGTGATAATAAAATCAGTGACAAAGCTACCCCCGAAGTCCAAGACAGCATTATTAATATTAATACTTAAAATTGGTCCAGTCTTACTTATCTTTTGGAGAGTGCTTTCAGACCTGCAGGATATAGGTCTCCTAGCAAAGAACAGGGAAGAGTTGCCTTTTTTCTCCTGATGTACTGCTCTTTAGATATTCAGATGGGTAGCTACAGGGCCACAGCCAGGAAAGCTGCATTTCCATTACGTTACCGTATTCTATAGACAGGCAGTCTCCTTGTTTTTCACTTTCAGTACTCCACATTTCCTTTTTTAAGTCAGCTAATTTTACTTCTGCCTTTTTCACTTCAGCTCAACATCTAAGTTACAGTTCCAAGTCCAGTGCAGTTAACATCTTACTCTATGTCTTCTACCACTGTGCTTTCCTCTGCAAATCCACAGCACACAATTTATTTCCATTACCAAGACACCTTTCCAGACTGAAGCTGCTGTGACAGTCACACCAAGCACACAGTTCCAACACTTCCACTTCCATCCTCACTTCTGCCAACAGCCACCAGGCACCAATGACAGTCCTCTCAGCATCAGCCCTCTCCTCTCTCAGCTGCCCTGGTTTCCCTGAGCCCTGAATATTATCTTCCAGGCTGAGCTTTCCACCTACCCATCTTTCAAGGACTGTACCTGCACGTCTACAGATGTTCTTACTAGAACGTGCATCTTCTTTTAGAATTAACAAAGCAAAGACCAATATTTAAATGAAGTAAAAAACGCAACATACAGTTGTTGCACAAGACGTGATCAATAACTGCCTTTATGCTACAATATCGCTGACTTAATCGAGATATCCAGTAGCCCAAAAATCCCAGCTAACATTTCATCTCAGCTCTAGAGCACACCACCTAAACCCACATGCTTTTAGAGACAAATAAATGGAGCTAGGCTAGGATTTTTTTAGGAGAAAAAGCAAATTAGGAAGGAACTGCAAAGCCTTTCAGAAAATTTCATGCTTTGGGACATCAACTTAAAACAGACCAGCAAAGCCCCAAAACCCAATCAGGTGGATGCAGTCCTGAACCCCCACCCTGCCCTGGGGAAGTTACTGCCCCTCTCCATTTGCAGAGGCCCCAGGCCACACTTTGATGAGACAATGAAGGCAGAAACTAATACAGAAAAAAACAGGTTTCAAAAATAGGTAAAGAAAACAGGGAGATACCTGCTGGTTTGAGGGTTCTTCCCACTGCAGTTCACCACATCAGGGGTCCAGGAGCAGGGCTGCAGCCAGAGGTACTTGCATGAAGCTGGGGAAAAAGAACCCCACAGACCAGCAGGGGCACAGGCACCCTCCAAAGGCAGGAGTCACTGAGCCAGGAGATGTCTGAAGACAACTCAAAAATTCAGAAGAAAGTCCCAGAGTTTCAGAGAGAGGCTGGTAACCCTTAATTATAGACAGGTGGAGCCAATTATGGTCAGTAACAGCCCCTGCCCAGGTGAGGGCAGTCAGGGGCAGTAACACCTTCTGGGCCCTAGCACCACCACAAAATGCAGTTACTTCCCCAGATGGGCTTGCAGTTGTCACAAACAAGCAGGTTGACCTCAACAATATAATTTCAAAGCGTTACACTTCCCCTAGTTCTCTTTACCAAGGAGCTTGCTGTTAGCGTACAACTGTGTTCTTATTTATGGTTGAAAGAAATGTCAGAAGTTGGCTACACCTAAACCAAACCCTAATTTTCATCCCCAGTGTGTGCCAAAGACATCACTCACACACACTGCACCTTCTACACCTACACCAAGAGAGCTGGAACAGTCTCCATGGGGCAAGGTAAGCAGCATTCCTCACCACATTTACAGCTACAGAAAAATATGTAGGTGGCCTTACAAATATACATTTGTGGCTCAAAATTGACTCTACAGCCTCCTTCAAGCACCCACAGATTTCTTCTATCTCAGAAATTGAGAAACAAAGGAATTCAATAATTAAGGGGTAGATACTAAGCAGGTGTGAAGCACTGTAGCCCCCCCAATTTAGGTGGTGTGCTCAAGAGTTTGTGTGACCCAGGACTTGGCACAGAGAATATCTGATTGATGCCAACAACTTTACATACATATTTCCATGCAGAAATATTAACTAGGGGATTGGAATTGAAGTACTTTGGATTATGACATGATACAAATCAAAGACTAACTAGAATCTGAAGTAAACCATTTTCAAATTTAAACTGCTCCAGTGTGGAAAATCTCCTACCCTGAAAAGTCATTTTCTGAATAGTATCAAAGATTCTCTTCTGTAGGTTTTAGTTTGTTGAGCTACTGTTCTATACAATTTGGTACCCTGCCAGAAAAAGTGGACAATAACTGATGCCTTAGAGGACTTTCTGCCCTCTGACAGCTGCTCTGCTTGCATGAAGCAGCACAAAAGCTGAGGATATGGAGTTAAATTTTTCCTGATCCCTGAGGCAATCAGTGTATTCCTTGGAGTATGAAATTTGATTACACTTATTATCTTAGCTTGCATAACTCTGAGTGTCCTTACTGCATATAAAATACTTCAATCCTGTTAGAGAGCCTGTACAGCACTTAGCTTCCTCAGGCAGGAGTGCTACAGGTGGACTGTGCTATCTGAGAGTGCACTAACCCAAATGTCAAAATATTCGATTTTGTCTGTAAGTTTACACCACGGGCCAAGGTGGAAGCACGTGATAATGGGGCAGCCTGGGGAAACTTCAACAGTCATCATAATGCAGCACTTGTCCTAGAAGTGAAATATATTTATACTCCATCCCCAGTGGCTGTCAATGCAAGCCCTTTCAGGGACACTAATTTTAACCTCAAAATTTGACAAATTATTTTATACTTGGCAGAAAGAGAGAAAGAATCAATGGAACCTAACTGAATAAGAAATCACAAAATACCTGAAATGCAGAACATGTTTTTAATTGCTTACTTCACTCCCACCCTAACGTGTGTCTGTGATGGATGATGTGACAGAATAATCCTCACTAAATTCTAAGTAAATTAGAATTAGCAGAAGTGGCACTACATTTATCTTATTCAATAATGCTTCTTTGTTTCTTTTTGGTGTCATCTTTTGGTTGTCTAGTTGATGGCATTATTCAGTGCGAGGGATGAGATAAAAAGGCTAGAAGATTAATAGGGTAGAGGGAAGGGGTGAAGGCCAAGTGTTCTCATGACATGCAGATTAAGTGAGTTAAAGAAGCACATTATGATCAAAATATTTCTTTCTCAATGACAGCATTTGCTAAATTACCCACTGCAAGAAATTGTGCCTCTGAATGTAGCAGTTTGCTTTCATGTGGCTGACAAAGGCACATGCATTAAAAAGGGAAACTTGCTTTCGCTTTCTTTTCTTTGCACAAAGTGCAAAGTGTTACCCATTAAAGAGGTGAAGGATAACAGAGTAAACTATTAAAGCAGCAGTGCTTTTCAAGGTTCAGTGCAAAAGGAACCATGTCTGCTCAATTCTTGAAAAAAAAAAAAAAAGGAAAAAAAAAAAGATATATATGCTATTTGCATTTGCAAGGTTCCAGAAAAAAAGCTTGGTCTTTTGACAGTGGTTGCCCAACAATACACAGATGGTCTCTCCTATATACCAGAATTACCTAGCTAATTCTGATAAATACTGCCTGGGAGAAACCACAACATACTGAGCCACTGAACACTACAATGGCAGGAAGGTTCCATTATTCACTGTCCAGATGAGCCACATTCACCACATTTGAGAATACAGCATTGAGTCAAGTGGCATTGTAATTGTAAGCTCATTTATTCAGTAAATGCATGGAATGCTGTAACTTTCGTTTAGTAGTACTACAAGAATGCCTCAAATATAGGAATAATTATTTAACAACAACACGCTGCCAAGGTCGAGAGAAATTAATTTGGAAACAAGTGACATATTCATGAGTATGTTTCCTTTGCTATTTGTATGCCTCCAACATGATCCTAATAAGCATTTCTGCGGAGTAATTGACTTGGTCATTCAATCTGAACATGTATTTGAAGGTTATTAAACTCAGACACATGTCCACAGAATTAATACATTGAAAACTCAATTAAAATTGAAATATAAAATCAGTCATCTAATTCCTAATACAGTCATGCTGTCTCATGACAGTAAAACAGAACAGCTCTCACATCAGTTGCTGACACTGCATTCACCTCCTACTCAAACCTTGCTTTTTTTGCCTAATTCCCAATTCAGTTACCCATTTTTTGTTCCAACTCTGAACACCTGCTGTACTAACAATCTTACTTTTGTTAAAGCTGCAAACCTCTGTATGTATGTGTATGTGAGCATATAAAAAAAAAAAACAAGGAGCTGATTCAAAACATGCCATTAAGAGGCACAAATGCCAGTAGCTATAGGTAATTTTCTTAAAAGTTTTTCCCCGTTTTGTTTATTCCAATCTTTCCTGAAAACTTTGAGGACTCTGATCAAGTTTTCTTGGAAAAACTGTGCAGTTTTTTTACCTAAAAATGGATCTGATGGTACAAGAGCTGAAGATCTACCAAAAAAGCTCTGAGCACATCCATGCATGTCAATTTTAATATAAATAAGAGATATTAATGGTGCCAATTTGTTCGAAGCTTATTTATAGTCACATTTAGATGCTGACAATTTTCTGGTGTTAAGAATTTAATTCAAGGTTTAATTCAATCTTAAACCTTAAATTAGTAAGACATCCAGTTCAAACCCACTCCACATTAATAACAGCTGTACAGTCAAACTATCACAGGGGAACTGGCCTGTAGCATGAGCTGCCATTGTAACACTTAGCAGGATAAAAACCCCAATGAAAAACACTATTTTGTGGATCCAAAAGCTTTGTCAGATCATATAAAATATGAGTTTTGTGATTTTCTCTGAATATAAAAAATCCACAAAAATAAAATATTTTTTCAAGGTGACCAAGATCTACAGCTCAAGTTTATACTCTCTGAAAGATTTATGATCTAGTTAGATAGATGAAGATTCATGGCAGCAAATTTGATTTGTCATAGTTGAAAAAGTGATGGATTGTCAGAAATAATAAATACAGCAAAATACTTCAGGTTTTATTAATTCTGAGATTTCATCTTAAGCATCAATAATTTCCATGTCTAAAAGCATAAATGCAATTAATTAAATTGCAATTAAAGGATACTCTCTTTCATCACACCAGATTAATTTATCTCAGACAGATTGTGTTCATATTCTTAATCCTAAAATGTAAAGAAATTAATGGGAACTTTCAAGCTGGGTAGCTCTGGACCAGCAGGGCTACTTGAGCTACTGTCGTTTTAGGTGGGTCAAAAAGAATGAGTTAACAGTTTTGCCTGTGCTATTGTGGGTTTAAAAAATACTCAATTCCTTCTGCAAAACAAGGCTACAGTAACTAAATGTGTGTTCCATTTTATTTTGAAGCACTTGTTCTCTGTTCCTGCCAATGTAGAAATTCTAATAAAGGAATATATAAATCAGGTACAAATGTAAAATAACTATAAAATGAGCTAATTTATGCTAGTTTTAGGTTTTTGCTATGAGGGTGTATCAACAAATCTTTTAATAATATATATATGTAACTATTTGTGTATTAAGCATAGAATTTTCAGAAGTACCCAAGTGTTCTGGGAACAAATATTTCCTTGTCATTCACTGGATTAGTTATTCTGATAATGCCTTTGTATAGTGGCACACTTACACCTAGGGAGCCCCTGCACAGAGACCTCAACAAATTAGGGAGATGGACAACCACCAACTGTATGAAATTCAACAAGGGCAAGTGCCAGATTCTGCACCTGGAATGGGGCAACCCTGGATGTACAGACAGACTGGGGCACGAGAGGCTGGAGGGCAACACCACAGAAAGGGGCCTGGGGGTCCTGGTCCATGGCAAGTTGGACATGAGCCAGCAGTGCCCTGGCAGCCAGGAGGGACATCCCTGTCCTGGGGGCACCAGGCCCAGCATTGCCAGCTGGGAAGGGGAGGGGATTGTCCCCTCTGCTCTCCACTGGGGCGGCCTCACCTCGAGCACTGGGGCAGTTTTGGGCACCACCATATAAAACTGACATTGAGTTGTTAGAGAGCATCCAAAGGAGGCCACGAGGATGGTGAAGGGCCTTGAGGGGAAGCCATGGGGAGTGACTGAGGTCACTTGGTCTGTTCAGCCTGGAGGAGACTGAGGGGAGACCTCATTGCAGTGAGGTCACAACTGAGTTCACAACTTCATTGTTGGAACTGCAGTTCCCCCTGCTCTGTGAGGGGCAGGCACTGATCTTCCTGTCTGGGGTGACAGAGACAGAACATGAAGGAATGGCCTGAAGCTATTTCAGGGGAGGTTTAGCTTGGATATCAGGAACAGGTTCTTCACCCAGAGGGTGGTTGAGCACTGGAACAGGCTCCCCAGGGAAGTGGTCACAAGCACCAAGCCTGGCAGAGTTCGTGAAGCATTTGGACAACACTCTTAGGAAAATGGTGTTATTCTTGGGGATGGTCCTGTGCAGGGCCAGGAGCTGGTCTCGATGATTCTTGTGGGTTATTTCCAACTCAATGTGTTCTGTGATTCTGTGATAAAATCTGTCAGTAGAGACTCACTTTGGTTTGAGTGAGAATTTTTTTCTTACTTTCAACTGAAGTTGCAAGAGATTAACCTGAAAAGAAGTTGTCTGACAAAGCGTCACCTGGCCAGGGACACCACTGCTTCCCATTCCTGATAGAGCAGAAAGCAGCAGCTCAGTTTAGGAAGACAGAGAGGTCCTGGCTCTGAATTCAGGGGCTGTTGAAGGATTTTGGTGCCAATGTGAACATTCTGCAGGCTCACAGATGCAATCTCTTGGAACTGGCTTTTACAAATTAGTAGATTGTACATGCTTGTACATATTATTAAGTATTCTGGTTATTTTCAAATCCTTAGCTGCCGTTACAATGAACATTGGACACCATACAATAACATCAATGAGTTTATATAATGAAAAAAGTGGACATTCAGACATGTCTTTCCCAAGTACTTTTTGAATTGTGTTCATTGCAGAAATGTCCTGTGACAAGCGCTGAGAATGGCAATCCAGATAATACAATCTTTCTCTGACTTGTTGTAAGAACAGCATTACAAACTAATTTTTGTATCTGGCAGCAAATTGGATTTTGTTTGGAAAATTCAAGGCAATAATATTCACATTACACACATGTGCATATTTTTTCCCTGTATTTCATCTTTGTCAGAAAGATCTCATCTATTCAGGATAGAATTTCATTCCCATTTAATAAAAATGTAGTGATTCAAAGTTTACACTTGAAAAGTGTCAAAAATAGACACAAAAGTGGTCATTCAGTTGTGTAACTTTTAATCATGGAGCCAGTATCAGTTCAATACAGTCAAACCCAGTAAAATTGCTTTTCCTTCTATCAACTCTGAATTTGGATATTTGACTTCAAAAGGACTTTTATTAAAAGTTAAGGTACCACTGGTACACAAGACTGGAGATACAGATTAGAAATATTACTGGAGAGGAAAAACAGGCTGAAACAGTGGAGGCTTGGAGTGAGTGAGATCCAGGTTACATTCCTGTTGGGCATGTCACATTACTTTCAGGCACTGGACAAATCACTCAAGATTTCATGTTTTGGTCCTCAGGGGTGAAAACAAAGGAATCCTTTATTTCTATCCTTAATAGATGGTGTTTAGCTTTAAGGACAGTTCCTTACCTTATGAACATATGTGTGCATGTGTCCACATGCACCTGTACACATAATACATATTTAAATGATCATCTGCATACAGATATGCAATCTCCCCTTGAAAAGCAAACTCTGGTGTGGATTCCAAGCACTAATGTTATATAAATCAGAATTTAACTATCTCAGTGCAGAAGCAAAGGTGTATGGAAACAGAATTTCCCAGTGTTTCTGGGTGACTATTTTTGTCTGCGTATACAGTTGCCCTGTGATTAATCCAAATTACAGTGAAAAGGGAGGGAAACATAAAACCAGATAACACATGGATACCTTAACATTTCTGACTTTGAAAAGGGAATGTGAACAATCCTTTTTCACTGCTGGTATTCTAAAACGAAGACATACAACATATGAAGTGACATAATTTACTTTGACACACCATCATTATTTGTTATCATAAATTAATAAGCAGCACCTTTGGGTGCTGCCAATTCATTCAGTTCCTGTCACAGCTAATTAGAATTTCTGACTAAGATGTAATAAAATGGAAAGTGCATTAATATATGATAGTTTCCTTTGTTTACTTAATGCAGAACAATTACTGCTTTTTTTCCTTCCCCAATCACAATTTTCTCATAAACAGTGAACATTTCTACCTCTTGCTTACAGGGTTGATATGGAAAGACTCATTACTCACAGTTTATTATTGCCCAGAGCTCTTAGTTACTGTGAAATAAAGGAGTTGTGGTGATTTAAATATGTAACATATAGTCTAACTAATCACATTTGTTCAAAAGATCTATGATTAGCATTATTAAAACAAAATCATAATGTCTGAACATTCTATAAATTTAATCTTAGAATATTGTACCCTCATTAATGATATTCCAGTAGTGTGTACACTGTAGACAACTTCTCATCAGCTTGAATATTACGAATATGAGTGGCTTGAATTCTTGAATCATCTGTATTCCACTCCAACAGCAATGGCTTTTGCAAAATACGTTCAGGTCATCCTAAATTAATTTCTCACTCTTTACACACTGTAAAAATAAAAAATACTTCAACTTATTTTTTTTAAACTGTCTTTGATTACCATCATCCAATGTCTTTGATTACCATCTTTGATTACCAAATCTGCATGTTGCAGATTTCTTTTCCTGTTACTACTGTACATTATTGCTTATTATCCCTTATGTTTTAAGTTTACTGCTACTACATCTTTGTTTCTGGAAATTGCAGGAATATTCTCCTGTAGTAGGCATATGTTTCCATAGGGAACAGCACTATCTTTGCTTTACTCTCTCAACTCTTCATTAAAGGGCCTGATTCTATTCTAAGGTTATTCCATGTCATTCTAGCAATTTAGAGTATTTTCATACTCTGTACAGACTATTTGCTGCTAAGGGCAGGTAAATGCTTACTGCACATAGGAACCAATCCTAAAGGGTTAAATGAAGGCCTAGCTGAATTGTGATCAGTGTAGCTACTGATTTCAGTCAACCCAAAATCCCATTTTCTCTCCATTATTTATGCTGAAGATCTTCACTGTGTGTTGAACTTTTCCTGCTAACAGGCCTCTCTATAATAAAGTTGGACAGTGTGAATGCCATATAGGCTGGCAGGAATCCCCTAGTTCTACTGCTGGTGCTGATATTCCCATTGTGTCTTTTGATAAGTTAATGAAGTTTCATTTAGTAGGAGCCATGGGTGATAAACATACTGAAAATCCAACCTTTTTTGATGGGTTTAAATCACCTAATTTCAGGGAGCTAGGCCTCCTGCACCACTTAGAAATTTCAGTCAATAGGGTTGAAGTTACATTTTCAGGATTGATATGCTAATACAAGAAAATTTTCTAAGCATTACTATCCTATAGAACCACTTACACATAAACTTTAAGTCCGTTTTTCTGTGGAATATTTGAAACCACAAGAACAAGAAATTTGTGAACAGGCAAACATCTGCCTTCTCTACACTTTGGAGTCTGATTGTGGGTAAACCATAATAAAAACCTAAGGAAACCTTTTCCATTAATATTTATTCAAACCATATTTTCTAGCTAAACACTTTTGGGGATTTTATTTGCATAAGAATGTCTCATAGTCCTTAGCAGATTTCATCTGCAGATTACCTTTGGGACTTTCTATTCTTTTCTGAAACCAAAAAGGAAAGAAAATGGGTTTGGCCAAGGTCAGATTGAAATTTGGGCTGAACTGCAAACTGAAATCTTTAAATGACATGGCTTTTGCCTCCTACCAGTTTTTCTTCCACCATTCTGTGCTGTAAGACAGAATTTTTTTCTGAAGTTATTATTGCCTTGATTTCTTGTGTCACAGAAATATACTGGGCATGGGAAAACTCAGCAAAACATGCAGCACACGTGGGGAACAGCAGTTTTCAGAAGCTGTAATTCAAAGGCTGCTAGAGAGAGCCTGCTGCAGCTCCTCCCAGCACAGCTCTGTGCCAACTGCAGCCATGGAGGATGGCTGCATTCATTGCCCAAGCTGTTGTAGCCCGGAGGCAAAATCAAGGGAATTAAGCTTTTTAAGCTCCTCTTCCTTCTTGTAGCTGTTGCCCAGACAGTTTTCCACATATGATGAAGAGGTCGCCAGCGGCTCTCTTGGGAGAAGATCTCCTGAGTGTCACAAGCATAGGCCAGCCCCAGAGCCTCATGGTTGCCCTCTGTGAAAAAGGCAGAACACTTTTTGGTCTGCTACAAACACCAATGTTGGTGGCATTCACGTCAGAGGTGATGGAGAATTGAACAGATGTTCTTTTTATGTATCTTCGGGAAAAAGTCAGCATTTCATGGCACTGGTGCTTGGACCAGTTCTCTTTCATTTAACTAAGAAATGATGAAATGTGGGGAGTGATGGATGGAAAGGGCCCAGCCCCAAACACAACGAGCTCAAGGGAATGACTCCTTCAGATAAATGGACACTGCATTAGGGGTTAAGTGACAAATGGCTGTACAGACTGCTGACACATTCACTGTAATTTCACAAAATAGCTCGTTCTTAAGAGATACCCTGAAGTCTTCATGTGTTTAGAAAAAAGAGAAAGAAAGAAAGAAATTTTCCTCCTAAGTCTGTCTAATCTTCTTAACCGTATCAAAAGGCATGGGAAGATTTAGGAAAATGAAGCTCAGAGGAGAAGAAAGAGCCAGTCAAAGGATTTTTGAAAGGATTAAATATTAGTAGGGGATGATATGAAGGAATACAATAGAGCCACAAGGTTTGAAGATTTACCTGTTCTCTGCCATTAGGTGCAATGATTATTTCCTCATCTGCCATTGGGAAGAGATGCTTTGAGGGTAGAAAAGGCATTTTTGTAATCCTAACCATCACTCTCACTGTTATTATTAAACCCTTACATAAGGGAAATCCAAGAGGTTCTTTGAAAAGCAAAGACTATATTAAAGAGGAATTTCACTTGCAAATATACAGCCTGTAAATATGAGAGACAAAAGGTAATGCAAAAAATTACAAACCCAATACTGGAAAAACCTCATGCAGTTATTTTAATTATTGCTGTCCCCAATTTAAATTGCAATTAGCTTTTAGAGGTTTTGCACAAATGAGATGTACTTGGGGGTCTTCTGTTTTGGGGCTGCAAACTTAAAAGCATCTGTGCAGTGATTAAGCAAAGTATAGCAAAGCCTACTCTGATAAGACAATGTTGTCGAATATGAACAACAAATGATGGACAAAAGAAAATCCAAGCACCTGGATAAAACCCAGAAAAATCTAACTCTGCCATTTTGGATCTTTGAACATTTCCATTAGAGTTTAACACATATGTATTGCTTGTTCTTTTAAAGAATGCTTTCTGAGTAATAATGTAAAAGATAACTGCAGCTACATGCAGCTTGAAGAGAAATAAAGCAGGCTTATGCAGGTATCGATAATTCTACGCCAGGTTCTAACTTCAGTTTCTATGCATCGTGCCTTCTTCACACACAGCTCTGAATTTCATGGATTCTTGTTCCATATGGCATTATGGGCTAGACATTCAAGGTGCACTGGGTGAGGTTTGGCCTAAAGTACTACACACTGGAAAACTTGCTCCTACTATTCTGTCAGTACTCACAGTCCTTTCAGATAAACTGAGCTGGCTGTGAGAGACTGAAATGTTATGGATTGAAAACAAACAAAACAAAAATCTTCCCACTCTCCCATTCTTTTACTCATACCATCTTCCATCTCTTCCCACCCTTTAACACATTGTTGACAATACCTACAGACAGGAGATGGGTCACGTGTGTCAGGTCTATCAACCAATCGTTCAGGTAGTCCAACATTACCTGTGAGGAACTATAAGGGAAGAAATACAGGAAATATGTTCCCCCAAGTTTTTAGCACAAATAATAGAAAAACAAAGAGCTGAAAAACTTCTCACCAAATACATAAAATGCTGGTGTCGTGCTGAGGGAAGAGAAGGGGAACAAAGGCCAAGCAGATACTGATACTAATAGGTCAAGATTTGTCAAGTGTGAATGGTATTGGTATAACCAACCAAAGACAGATTCCACACCTAAATTTCATACCAAGAGGAGCTGGGTTTTCAATCTTTGCCTTGACAAAAGAAAATATTGGAACAAATATACTACACTAGATTTGCTACACTAAAAAAAATTAATTTATTATGAATCATTAACATTCAGCTACCATTCTCAGATATACAGGTAGCTTAAATATCATTGATATTTGAAATAGTTATACCAATGTTTGCACTACAAAGCGTGCATCCAAAAATAAACTGTAGGCAATAACTGCTAGTATTCAAAGGGTTTCAAAGGAAATCTCCACCTGGTTATAAGTAGTATTTTATTGGAGCAATTGCAAAGCCAGTAATTGTGCATATTTTGGATCAATCCTTGTTCTCCGCAGTAGTGCTGAGGAGCTGTCAGTCCCATTGCTGGAAATGATCCTTATAATGCAACCTCAATCAAAAGATATAATAATAACATTGATTTCAAATCCAGCTGTTAGTTTTCCAATAAACTCCAGACATAACAGCTGCTATTTTTTCTCCATGAATCATATTTTGACTGTGATCTTTTTGTGCGACTGCGTCCTAGAGGGTTATTAGTAAAAAGAACACAACTTACTGCTTTTCTCATGGTTTTCATCTAGTCAAATTACACATTATTTCCTTGACCTTAGTAACAGAATCTAACCTTTCATTTATTTAACCTTAGCCAGAGAGGAAAAAATGCTTTTACAGTCCAGACAAGAAATCTGAATAAATTGGTACAGTGAGTATAAAGTCCATTGGGTAATGTGAAAATGTAGATTCTGCTTTTCATTATAAAATACAGCCATGAAGTACTTATATGTAAAAGCTGCACTAAATTCTAACAATACACCACAGTTGTAAATCTATATTTTAAAGTGCTGGGATGCTTTCTGCTACCAAATAAATTCTTCCTTTTGAAATAGAAATATGGCCTCAGAAGCCTATAAATATGGGCTTTCCTCGCCTTGAAAGGGTGTGAGATTTATCTAAATATGAATTGCAGGTAACAGCAATGACACACTGTAACTTACCATGACTGGGTGAAGATAGAAACATCTAGAGTACTGTTTCCTTGTATTACAGGAGTCATCTTTGTGGGAGGATGAAAGAACAATGTCATGTGTAACACACCAGGAAAATAAAATAACAGTCCACTCTTTGTTTTTTCATCATGTCAAAGTAAATGAATCCCCATTCTGTATTTCAGGGTGATATATAGTAAACATTAGAGGAAAGGGGTATAGGTAGCAAATGTCATTTAAACTAAAAAATCATGCAAATCCTCAAGGACATAATTTTTTTTACTTATTTTACTCTTCTATCACTGTTAAAAAATGGTCTGTGTCTTCAATAGCATTTCTCATCTAGCAACCTCAATATGTATGTTGTAAAGATGAATGGATGAGGTGTTTAGAGTTAATGATCTGTATCATATTGCATCCATTTAGCTAAAGATATATAATCCCACACAGTTTGGTTTATATTGACTCTTATTCAAGAACTACATCTTTGAAAGGCCATCATGCTCTCCTGACAGGTTAGAAGATGAAAATAAATAAGACAATATACTCAGCTTTCTGTTTTATAGATAAAGTCTACAGGCTATTTGATAGTTTTACTTCTTATATTTTACAGTGATATTAGAGTTATTTATTACCAAATTACAGTCACATTGCATTTTATCACTTTAACTTTTTGTGCTTTGGAAACATTTGTAGTTCATTTTATTTCTGCTAGCATAAACATATTCTATATCTGAGTGTGCATGAGAATATACTCTGAATAAATACATCTGATTTCAATGATTTTTATGCATCCCTATCAACTGCATCCTTTTATGTCCACAGAATGAGATTCACCTCAAAGTAACAGTTACCACAAAAAAAAAAGAGACTGCAAAGAGACTTGAACAGTATTAGATGTAGTTTTTGGAAGAAGAATGATTTAGTATGTTCCTGAGCTCAGAGCTGTTCTGTTTTTCTTGGTCAATGCTGCCTTCTAGGATTATACTGTTGTGCTTTGTGATGGTTTAATCACGTTCTATATTTCATTTGACTGGAAGAATATAAAGCAAACCAGGCCCATCTTTAAATTACAAAGATAGTTTATTAATACACACAAAAACAACAAGGGAAAAAGACAACAACAACAACAAATGAAACTTCTAAAACATCTTTCTTTCTCTTTCTAAGTTTTTTACCTTTCTTCACTCAACATAAAAAGACATGACTTGCAACTTCAGCCAGTTTTACCATTTTAAAAATAACCTTTTATCAGTTCTTTTAGGAAAGGAGTCTCTCTGGGTTCTATATAGACATACCATGCTCTCAGTCTTTATAGTTTACCAGAAATGTCCAGCCAAAATTAGGCCACTCCTTGTCCTTTTGCCTTAAAGTCCTTTTCACTCTTCCCTTACTGACTGTAGCTTCATGCCGTGTCTTTCCATAGTTCATTCGCTATAACTGTTCTTCTTCCGGAGAAAGATGATGTTTAGGAAAATCCATCTGCTCACAACAAAAGGTTAAACTTTTCGGGCTGTCGGGCTGCCCACGTGGCTCTGCGGGCGGGAAACTGAGTCGTTTAGAAGCCGTGCGCTGGTTTCTTCGGCTTGAAAAGAAGAGCAAGGGCGAAGGGGCACTCCGTCCGATCTCTCTCTCTCTCCATGCTGTCCGCCTCTCCGCGAGACAGCGGCTCCTAAAGCTCCGACCCGGCCTGCCCCGGCTCCAGCAGCATTGGGGCCCGGCCCGGCCCGCCCGGCCCGCCGCAGCCGCCCCGGGGTGGGGAGGCACCGAGGCCAGCCGGCCCCGGCGGCCCCCTGTCTTTAGTCTGCCACCCTAAAGACAAAGAGGTCGCTCCTCCCCCCACCCAGCCTTTTTAAGCATTTTGCCAAAAGTCGCAGCTTGTCTTCTACTGGATAAATTGCTTGTCAATCAAAAAAACTGACCCCGATTGGAACAAAATCAGGCTTTTCCTAGCCTATGACATGCTTCAAGTCAGCTGAGGAAAAGCCATGGGTAGTTTGTGTTTGTTATTTCCTCAGCTGTGTTGGGTCAGCAGGGCTGGACTGGATATGCCACATTCAGAGAGGACGTTTTCACCAAGTGCTATTTATCTCTAAAATAATCTGTAACCTCCAGTATACTACTCTCAGTAAGGGCAGATAGACTTTCACAAAGTAACCATTGTATGGTTTCATCTCAAATATGTGCTGTCTCCATAGTCTACAGTCCAGTGTTGATATTTATCACATAATACGTTCCAGGTGCTGAACACATGACCATGAACGTGCATCTAGGCAGTGCAGAACAAACCACAGAGTCCTAAATATGCATTTATGGATCATCTGTGCTCTCAGCAGAACCAACACCACTGACACCTAGTCAGCAGAAATTTTAGTAATTTTTTGAGATAGACCAATACCTCAAAATATCCTTTTACCATAGGAGAACCATAAGTTCTCCTATAGTAAAAGGAAAAATCCTCAAATTAATATCTAACTGATAATGAAGATCACTTTTCACAGTGGTTGGAGGGGGTTAACTGTGGAGATCTACAAGTATCTGCAAGAGAACTGGTGTCCCTCAACATATTTATTAATGATCCAGAAGGAGTCTCTGCAGTGACAGGATGAAATTTGCTGATGTGATAAAATTATTCAAGGTACTAAAGACAATATCTGCAAAAGGCTCAGAAGGATCTTATGATACAGAGTGACTTAAAGATAAAAGCAGTGGATAAAATTCAGCATCAATAAATTCAAAGTAATGTATCTAGAAGAAAACCAATTTTAACTACATGGATACACTAATGGCATCTAAATTAGCCAGCACTCAGAAAAAAAATCTTAATGTTTTTGTGGGCAGACAATAAAAAGTTATCTTAAAAAAGGGATGATGATGAAGATGATTATGAATTGTTAAAACAGAATCAAAGAGCTAGTCAGAAATTACCATGGCTGTCACTGCATTGTCCCTTGGTTTACCTGTACCTTGAATAATGCATGCATACTTGTTTTCTTCAACTTAAAAAAGATACAGCAGAATTAAGAATACTTAATGGAGATTGACAATTATGATCAGATCTAACAGATCATCTTCTGTGAAGGGAGAGATTAAATACGATAGGATATTTTAATTTGGAAAAGATATGTCCCAAGTAAAACATGATAGAAAACTATGAAAAAAAAATATTGGAACAAAACAATGATAGATAAGTATTTTCTATTACTTTTACAACAAAATAATAGGGAACATAAAATGATATAGTTAAGAAACAAATATAAAACTACTCAAAGTACTTATCACACAGAATGCATAAATAAGTAGAGAAGTTCACTGCTGCACAACATTCTTGAGTAACAAAGCAGATATTTGTTTGGTTTGGTGGGGTTTTTTTAATAGCACTATTTGAAGAAAAAATCACCAAATGCTACTAAACACCAGACTCTATCTTAGCAACTCCATTAGCCAGAGATTGCTGGAGAAATAAACCTATCAGAGACAGTTTGACTGAACTCTTGATCTGTCCTTACAGTCATTATCTCAGCTTTTAATGAAGCAGGTTGCATGTTGTGCTCTGTCCATACACTGCCTTATTGACAAGTTCTCAGCAAGATAAACGTTTGCTTTCCAAAGTATGAGCATACCTCCCAGTCCATTAAGAGAAACTACTGTTTAATACCAGAGATTACATCAATTCTACAGATTTTCAAACGGTCTCAGCTGAAGAAGCCTAAGTCTGACAAGGCAATTGCTGTAGGTGTCACTATAAACAGTGTCAGTGCCTGACACCAGCCCAAAATAAATCACTGAAATTACTTCCATTCCTGTTCTTCAACAGGCTTATATCTTAATGCACTAGAACCAGCCATGCAGACCCTGATTCAAAAAACAGGGAGCATTTAAAGATGCATCTGTAGCCATGAGGTGCTAAATGACAGGGATGCATAGAGTTGTACTTCCAGGCCACTTTGTGAAACAGCAGTTTTGAAGAAGGAACTATGTGAACACATCTCTAATTTCCCTAGATTATGAGGCACAGACCATGTTAGTGTCCAGTATCTGACACACAGGGTCAAAGAACTGCAGCTTTTCAAGCTTTGATGAACCACATTTCCTGCTCCTGGAAGGCCTTGGCTCTGAGCCTTCATGCTGCTGATACAGAAACTACATGTGTGAGAGAGTGAGACAGGAGGCCTGAGTGTGTGAAAGGTGTGTTTCTATGTTTCACAGCTGCAGTGTGCACATGCACAGTAAGGCCATACCTGGAGAAGTCAGAAGACAGTGGAAAAGATATAGTCCTCATTTGCAAAGGTACAGAGTAACATGTAAAGTTAGGGGACAGTGCAACTCTTGGCCAGGTGACATTTTGGAGCACTGCTTTAGTCCAACCAGTCCAGTTTTCTCTAATCCTGAAAAACACAGGTGCCTAAAGAAGAAGAAAGAAGAAGAATGTTCATATCAAACAGCAGATTTCTGCATAAACTTTCTTAACACTTGTCCATGACTTCTTACTCTGTTAAAGATTGAAAATCTCTTCAGAAAACAATCATACACTTTCTCCTTCCTGCCCAGCAAAATCAAAACTCACTGAAATAACCCTAACACCACTGCAGATGACTTGACCTATTGGATTTTTACTCACTCATGAACTGCTGAGAACTCCTAAGGATCTGGAAACAATGATAAAGGGATCACAGAACATTTCCAATGTGTATTTTGACAGAAGACAACCTGAGCAGGATATATCAATTCATGAAAACAGTGGAAACCTTTCGACTGAAAGAAATTTGCTTTCCCAGGGAGTGGGTCCATTCTGCTGGCAATATGCCTGGAGTAGACTGCAGGAGTTAGCAGACTGTTGACAGTCAGTCTCATTGTGAGGCCTTGCTCCCAGATTGCTAATTAAAAGGATGTGCACTGCTTCCTTTAACCCCATACATAAATGGTGGAATAGAATCACAACAGGGGGCTGTGAGCCACGTTTGCCTCTATTTTCTTCTTCTGCTCAAGAAACAAGTGCAAGTTCTCACTAAATTAAGAAATGAGCCTTGATGAGGTAAAATATTATGCATTCTGCTATGCAACATCCCCACGGAAAACTCATTCTTGTGTCATTCTTGCTGCTTGGCAATATTTCTTTTTCTCTTTACATCTGCACAAGTGTGTGAAACTTCTGTTACTGCTCTCCCCCCGATTTTCCCTTTCCTTCTGTTTTGTCATCTTCCACTTCTTTCTTGACATATTGTCTCTCTCTCACTATATTAGGGACAGAAAATTGAAGCAAAATTGGGGAAGAACTTCTCTTATCAGAAATGTCATTGGCTACAGATGTTCAGTGCAAACCAGCACTATTTACTTTTCTGAGTATGATGAGATGCACACGTGGCAGTAAAGCTGAGCTATGTCAGGGAAGAAAACACCTGGGTCCATAAAAGTGATGGAAGGAGAAAGAGGAGGAACAGGAACATAAAGCAACAGTGAAAGAGTAAACTGCCAACAGTACTAATCTTTTCCTTGCTAAGTGACTGCTTACCCCCAAACACCAGGGACTTTTTCAAAGTGGTGATTTTGAGGAATTTATCTGAAAAACAGTAGCAAATTTCATGTGGGTAGGTTCCTCCTCATTCCCTTCTGCATTCATGTGGTAGACTTTCAGAAGGAATTATCCATTTAATTTCCCACTCATTCATGCCTCTGTCCAACAACTCATGCAAGTACTACGTACCTATACACAGTTTTACACAGCTGGCACGTCCTTTTTGCATTAACTTACAGATTTACAAATTTTACATGTACTCCTGGACAAAGTGACACTGAAGCAGAAATACTTCCATTTCTGCAAACACTCTCCAAAGAGGAGCAGGTACCTGACACCCAAACCAGCTACCCTGGGAAACACAGAAACCCCACTTGGATGGGGCAAGTGGAGAGAGGCTGGAGTCTCTTGGCTTTTATCAGCTCTTTGCATCCTTTTCTCCAATGACAGTCTGATCCCAGATCTCCCTGTGTTTAGTGATGAACTGCAGCATGTCAGACACCATGCTCTAGGCCTTCGTTGCACAAGAGTTGCTGCACCCAGGGAATACATCCCTGCTGTAATGTGGCACTGTGATGCCTCTTCAAGCAGAATAAATCGGTTTGGGTTTGTGATAAAAAATAATGTGCAGCATGCTCAACTATGCTCACACTATTTTTAAGTGCATTTCATAAAACTTTATGATTTGATACTTTCATGGTTAGACTGGAGGGTTTGATGAAAGGCCCTGTGAGTGACAGGAGGGCTGTGAAGATGAGCAAAGGTAGGAGATCCTGGGACTGGGACTGAGGTTTGTAGTAATTCCCCTGGAGCTGTGGTTTGATATTAGTTTAGAACTTCTATCTGTTCACATTTAAATTAACCTGAAAAAAGCTGACAAGCAGCAAAGAGAAAAAGAAGGCAAAAATGAGGAAAATCTGAGCTTATGCACTGAGAGCCATTAGCATTCCATACTGGAAACTTTATCATGCACAGATTCCTTAATATTACTTCCATATGTTACAGAAAATGGAGAAATGAAAGAAATTCAATTTGACCACAGCAGAAAGAGATTTTTAGAAGCATAAATATAAAATTGTACTTAAAATTTTGATATAAATGAAATATTTATATCAGTATATCTGCATTACCTCTATGTTTTCTGAATAAATATTATGGCAAGGAACATATCAACACTGCAAGTTCTAGTCTAGTCTATCACTACAACTGCTGGCTAATTTTATTTGAATGCTACTCTGTCATCAGACTATGGTTCAATTACAGTTATATACATAAACATAGCTGTTGCTTAGCATTTAGAATACTCTTGCCTTATGTTCACTGATTTTTTTTCTGTCAAATATTTCTCTACGTCCTTTCAACTCTCCTGGTGAATTATTATAGTCAACATCACCATCAGGTCTTTCTGCTGCTTTTAGTTCTAGTTGTATTTTCAACTCTAACCTTTTGTTGCTTTTTTGCTCATCTGCACAGACTGAAGAGAAGTCATGAGGCTGCTTCCTAAATCCCTCTGGAATTAACCTTTCTGCCCTCCCCAGACTATTAACAAATATATTCACCCTTTCTCCTCAAACTGGAATCATTACTAGCTCCTTGTCTGTGGTCATCACATCTGAAACCTCATCCTTAAAATCTGCTGCAGACACTAAAGATCACAATCTTCCTTGCTTCTTGGACCAGATGACACAGCTTACATACCCCCAAGCTTTGTTTTCTACCACATGAAAGAAAGGGTTTCTGGTCCCTGTCACAAGGCCTCTCAAGGCTGATCTTGCATTGATTCCAGAGCAACTCTCAATGCACTGATGCTAAACATGCATGATCTAGGATTTTCTACTGCTCTGAGGAATACCTTCAAAACCCTCTCCTACCTCATAATTTTAGATTTACAAAATCCACTTTATCCTCTCTCATGTTGTTCTCATCTCTTCCATATTGCAAACAGGAATCTAATTCACCAGGAAGGGAAGTGTGACTGGTGCTGCTCGATGGCCAAGGACTGAACACATTCCTTTTCCAACACTGATTTGTCTTTCTATTCCTGTCATCTGTCTCACTCCCTTTTAGCTTGCACTCCGTGCAGGGTCTATGATTTATAATACATTTATATATCTCATGGCACTGCCTGCATGTGCCATGTTTGACTTCCAGCAGCAATTTAAATTACCTGCATTTTTTTCAGAGTTTTGGTTTACTCTTCCATAGCCTAAGTAGATCAGAGCTTTGCATGTGAACAAGTATTTCTTTACATTTTCTCTCTTACTTAGTTAGCAATGACAATCAACATAAACAATCCCAGAAAACTTTATTTATTTTAGTTTCCCAGATTTTTTTTCCATCTAGAAAGATACAGATGACTAAGCCCATTTTAGGTGTGATGGTATAAAACTAGAATTGTTTTTTTATTTTCATTTTCCTACTCAGTGATGTATCAGCAACGTAAAGAGTGAAATTCCAGAGTCTGTTTCAATAAAGTGAAAAGAGGACGGGTAAAACAAAAGCAGGCAGAAGGGAATGAACAAATGCACACTGAAGATGGAAATAGAGGATAGAATTACCTTTTGATCTGCCTTTTTGAGAAGTCCCTGAGGTAGAGAGAATGATTTTCTTTCCATGGAATCCTACAGAAAAACAGGAGTTTGCCTACCTGTTAAATACAAAAGGTTAAGTAAAGTGTTAGGAAGCTAATTCAAAATTCAAGACTAATTTAGATTTCCTGAAATAATCATTATGACCACAGCACTAGCCTCTTCTTATATATTTGCCTAAATAATTGTTATAATAAAGTTAGCAATAATTTAAAAACCTTTCTTGTCAGGAGAGGATTTTATGCTCAATCCTGAAGAATGGCACTTGAATGCCTAAGTAAAGGGCACCCGACAAGGTACTAAATCGATGAATTGATACAGAAAAGCTGAATTAGGAATTTGAAAGTGTCTTGAAAGATTAAGACTGCTTTAGAGGGGAAAAATGGGAAACAAGTAAGGAAGATTTCAAACTACAGAAAGAAAAGTCTGAAAGAAAACACGCCTAGTATAAAATATTGATTAAAAGACACAAAAAAAAAAGGAAGAGAAAGGAAAGCAGATGAAAAGAAAAAACCCTTATAGACACAGTAAACCATTATAGCTCTTTTGTTTTATGGAGGGTTTGCTTTAGTCCAAATTTCGCCACCTCTCATTGCCATGGTGGATTTAGCCACTTTCAATAAAACATGAGCCTGTTGTGCAGATGCAGTTGTGGCACTGGTCCTTGAGCCCCTCAGAAGAGAAAGTGCTGATGCTGAGCTTTGTGAGCACAGCTCCTCTCGGGTACCAGCATCATCTGGGAGGCTTCATCCTGTCAGACCCTCAGCTCTCGGGCAGGATGCTGTCCCTGGGGACACTGCTCTACAGGCTTTGATTTCTGCAATTTTCTCAGTTCTTCTACCTTTTACCCTCCACTTAGAGTGTGAGTGAACAGGGGCTTCTGGTGATACCTCAGCAAAACAGGAGGGTGCAAATTCACTGATTCTTGATCATGATCAAGTCCTGCACACCCTCCCAGGACACAGGGCAGCTCCTGCCAGGGTAGTGTGAAGGGACTTTATATCTGCCAAAATTTTCCAAGGTCTTCTGTCAGTCAGCCTAGATATAACAGGCTTCTCCAGGAAGCAAAAGGCTTCTTATCCTCACTTAAAAAGTAGACAGTAATTTCAGAAATCTCTAAAACATATCCCAAATTTTTGTATTGACAGCTACATTGCTTTGGAGAAAATAACTTCTCTCAGAACCAAGTGGGTTTTAACTTTTGCCTATGACTTCATACCTGACTTCTGTATTTTTAAATGTATGTGCCTCTAAGGTAGAAGACGTAAAATCTAAAATAATTACTAAGCCTTGTAGCCAAAAGGGAAAAAAAAGTATTAGAATTGGACTTCTGTGCTGGAACTTTAACCTATCAGAATTACATCAGGCTCAGGTTTTCACACTGGCCAGGGACATGCTATAGCATGCTGAATAGGATTCTTTATCTAACAGTGACACCTGAGAGTGTTAAATTACAAAATAATTTTCAAGTCCAACTACTGGAAAAACTGCCTCCACTTGGGTTAGTCACAGTTCACAAGCAGGAGCAATTTTACCATTTTATACTTTCAGTGACATCTCCTTTTAATATTTTTTTAAGAAACCCTGTCTCCTAGAGTTTTTGTCCTATGCTGTTGCTAGAGGATTTAAACTTTAAATGTCAAAGTCTATCAGGAATGAAAATGTTCCTCTGGAAAGGTGAATCAACTCATGCATTAAGGAAAGCATGACATGAATAAAACCTTAATGTTCAGAAAAAAAAATAAAACTGGGTCTATTGATAAAATAAATGCTCAGTTCCAGTGTTTGGTTTTCAGCCATAATCAGTACAATGGGACTGATCATACAGGCAAAAACAAGAGCATGAATAAATGCTTCTGAGGGGAAATCAGAAGCAAGCAACATTTTTTCCTAAATAGACTGATGTTAATTAACAAATAATTAATAAACTGAGTAAATATCTTCATATGGGGTGAAATGAGGATTTATTTTAAATAAAGCATATTATTCTTATGATTCATACTGGGGGATTTAAAACAATTTAATATTTTAAAAGAGCCACTCAGAGCTTCTAAAGGACGTATGAACCTCTGAAGAGAGAATCTGACGGGAAATGATTTAAGCAGTACAATGTCACTGGAATGAACTTTTTTCCCCTCGAGTTGATGACAATTTTTTCACTTATTTTTATCCAAAAATCTACTGTTCTTCATTTCTGCCCAAACTGAATCAGAGCTGTAACTCTAATCACAGAATTAAGTGATTTTATATTTACAAGGGGTAGTTTCACTACAGAATCTGCAGTAAATTTTGGAATGTCAATTCTGCCTTCATTATTATATAAGTACATTCTAATAGTCTGGTTACAGTGTTTGATTGTACTGCTTACACTACATTTAATAAACATTATTGCATTTAAAAGATATTTCATATCTATTAAGAAATATTTCTTAATGGAAAATAATATCTCTAATACGTAGTGGAGCATCATGTTTCACATAGCAATGTAATACAGAGAAATATCTTAACCAATGTTACTAAATGAAAATTTGACCAAATGCTGACTACTATTATTAAATTCTAACTGGTGCTAGTTAGCAGGATGAATCTCAGAAAGTTCATGCCAGTTTGCTGTGGCTGTGCCAAGAGGCAATGTCAGTAAGGAAGAGTCACACGAGCTGCATTTGAGATGTGGATGGAAACTGAAAGTCAGCCAGCCTCTGGAGCTCCCCTGGATGTCTGCCTCCCTGCTGTGAGGGCCAAGGGAGCCTTGCTGCCTCTTGCCTCTGCTCAGTATCAGGCTGCTATCATCCCCAGCTTATAGATGATCAAATGAGCTGTATTCTGCTGCCTAGGATGTGCAGGGGGTTATATCTGTTTATATTTACTACATATACCCCTGAAGACTTGGGTCTAGAAGTACTGCAAGCATAATAAACATAAAAATAAACATAAATCTAAGATGTTACATAACCATAAAAATCTATGAGGCTGCTTACATCTCAGCAAGAACTCGGTGACCTAGTAAAAGTTATATCTGTGTCTGTGTTTGAACATTTCACTGAATTAAGATAGTTCTCCACGTCGTGACCTATAAAAAACCGATTCTGCATCCAGGCAATGGCTTCAGTCTGTTTTTCAGTTCTACCACTATATTTATGTATGTATAGGATGCAAGGTGGTAAAAAAATCTGGTAAGTGCTGTAACTTTATCAGCCCCAGCCAGATCTACCAGAGCTTGTTTGCTTAGAGCTTTTGGGCACCAGTGACATCCCTAAGTGTCATTCTGGAAATCTTGCCTTTCTGTCACATTCTTTTCATTTTACATCCTTTGTAAACTACTTTGGATCCTTTCTAATACACGAGTGCACCAGCTGCATGATGCACTTTAGCACAGAAAAAACCGTGGCCACTTCTTTGCCTGTTATTTCAGTTTGGTCTTGTTATTTTCTTTTAAAATAGAGAAGGGAAGAAAAATGCTATTTGGGGACCTGGAATATCCTCTAGGTCATGATTCTCAAACACAGTACTGCAGCTTTTGCAGTCAATCACAATTGCACATTGTAACAGAGAAAATGAAGGCAGAAATCTCTCTGCATCCTCCAATGCCCGGGCATCCCCTCTGTGGAAAACCAGCCATGATACACACTGACACACAGCAGCTTGGATAAATGCTCTTCTTTGTGATCACATGGACAACCACAAGGATTTCCAGCCAGCAGATGTGGGATGTAATAGTAACAGAGAAGTCATTTATGTATAAAATTTACAAGTGTGCTGTAGGCTATTCATCTCCCTGCTTGCCTCTCTAACCCTATGAGGTTTAAAAGGCTGATATACATTTTACATCCCTTCATCATGAATGTGGTAAGAGCACAGAAAACCTCACTGTTCTCAGGTCTAGGACTTGTAGACACTGCAGACCCCAGCACCATTCCCTGGGTTCACAACAAGTTCAAGTTTCCAACCTTTAAAGAGATTAAGCTCCCTGTATTGTAGAAGGCTGGTTAATTTGACATTTATGCTTGAGTAATAGAAACACACATTTAAGTGTTTGCTTTAAAACAAAAAGAAAAAAACCTAATTTTCTGATTGAATACAAAGTGTACCTGTGACCTTGACCTCAAAACCCCCTCCCCTTAAGATGATTAAAAACCCATTAATTCAGTGTTTTACAAAATATTTTACTTAGGGTAGGTGTAAAAGACCTAGTTTAGTCCCAACATTTATATATTAGATACACAACACACAACTATGATTATAAATCTCCTCTAGATGCAAGAGTTAAAGATCTTACTACCCTCTGTTATTTTGAGAAAAGAGGAGGAAGAAAGGAAATCTTAGAGAACTCACCTGCAGCCTGACAAGTTACCTCATCCATTGCCACTAATATGAGCTTACCAAGCTGAATTAATTTCTTTGCCACGCTGATCTTTTTTCTAGTCCAGAGATCAAGGTCATGTTACACCCACGGAACACCAACCAGATGTGTATTACTCTTCATGAGAAATCCTAATTCTTATTCTTGAGGCAGTAGCCACTAGTGGCCTATTAACTATTATATATTATAAAATCTTTCATATATTTCTGTCATTTACACCTCCTACAAACTGCCCTTGCACAATGTAGTAATACATAAGGCTTAGGAAACTGACCTCTAAAGAATATTAAATAGCTGTGTAGCAGCTAAAAAGCAATTATCTCTGTGACTATTTAGATATACCTAAGTAATTTTTAGCATTTATAGCGTTGGTAATGATCCCTCTTGGTGCTTTGATATCCCAAATCATGGCTAATCTATGCCCACTGCTTTGTGTTACAAATGCAAATGTGTTTGCAATGATATCAATACTAGACAAAATTAAATTAATGCCTTATTATTTTCAAGCTTATACATGGAAAGCTACTTGGAGCTGTCATTTTCTTTTCTATGATCTAATTACAAAGCCTAGAGGGATGCAGAGATGAAACCCAGTATTTGAGGAAATGGGATATACATGCTCCGGGGGTATCACAAGCTCAGCGGGCTGCAGGAGCAAAGCCCACCAAGCTTAGAACAGGTTAACAGTCAGCAGAATGTGTAGAAACGATAATAAATATCTAACTACAAATGAAAAAGAGCATCCCAGGAGAGCAGTGTAACTGCCATGTGACTGAACCTGTGTAGGAAACAGCTATTTTATGCGTGGCTAACAAAGTAAGAAAGCAAAGCTTGTGTGCCAACACTGTGCTCCCTTTGTTGTTCTAGGCCCAAAAAAACCTGACTTTGCTGCCACACTGACAGAACTGAGATGATGAGTCCTATTTCTAATAAAACCACCTGTCCTTAATGGTAACAGGCAATTTCTGAGATTTTTTTACTTCAAGTTAGTGATTCTCCTGTTCTGCACAGATTTTTAAGCATGCCTGGAGACAATTCCATTGGAGTAATAAAAATAATCAGGTGGTTTGAAGGAGATTGAGGAAAATAGGAATAATAACGTTTTATATGATCAGCTAGAGTAGCATTTTTAAAAAGTAGTATCGTGGAAAAGGAAATAGTTCACTTGTAAAATTTTACCTGGGGTAAAAATGATCCATCACGCAGTAGCCACGTAGCCTGATTCCCCCCAGCAAGGCCCAGATCAAGGCCCAAAACTTCCCTAAATTTAGATAAAAAGGGAATAAAATTATTCAGGGTTCTGCATTCCAGTACACGACAGAATCATTTTTACCAAAGTTGCCACACAAATATTTAAACTACCTGTACAATGTATAGAGCTATGCATGATTTAAATGTCTTCCCAATTTCAGAAATTAACATTGCAACTCTGCAGCTCCTAAGCAAGTTGCTTCTACAATAATAGAACTTTAAAACTCCATGGAAGGATATGTTAGAAATTGCCTGTTCAAAGAAATTTATGATTTTATTATAGCTGCATATTGACTATTCCTACAATAACCTGAAGGCAGAACCAAACAGTTTATTTATTCAAACTGCAAATGAAATCGGGCAAGAAAAGTAATTAGCAAGCAACAAAAAATAATGGAAAAGCACCATAAAAGCGGTTTTGAATTTATGTGGGTTGTCAGATAGTTAGAAAAATAACAGCTTAAATTTAAAAAGATCAACATTTTTATTTTTTTTTACTCACAGCACACAGTATATAAAGATTAACCATGAAGCTGGTCTTGAAAAAGCCCAGAAATCACAGTGTACCCTGAACATTGCCCAGCCACTGCTGCTTATGAGTGGAAGGAAATGTTAACTCAAGAATCCGAGGTGCAGAATCCTGCAGGCACCTGTGGAGGATAGATTGAAGCTATGTAAGCAATATAAACTAAAATAAACTAATTTTCCAAAATACAAATCTTGTGGAGGGTTCTTCCCTCCACAGTATTTAATTTTTATGCTAATAGGCTGCATTCCTTGTCTGTGAAAATGAAAACTACTTGGAACTAGGAAGTTTTCTGTAGGCCAGTGATGTGCTCCATTCCCCCCTTAGCTGTAGCCCTGCACAGCAAACTCGTAGCTACAGCTCAGGCATGGCCAGGGTCTGTAACCAGCAAATTCAGTCCCTCTGACTTTCTTCAGATTCTGCATTGCTACCTAACCTCCTCACTATCCCAGGAAGGACGTCCTCAAGAGACAATAGCTCCTCCAATTTCTAAACTGAGTTTAAGTCATGAGTTAGCTGTTTTGGGGAAAATCTGAGTGTCATTTCATGTAGTAATGTTGCTTGTACCCCATTTAATCCATTATCCTTTCTACTGTCAATCCTCTGCCTTAACTGCTCAATCCCTTTCATTCTAATTCTAAATCTGCCCGTTGCAGTCATGGTTTGATTCTCTCTCAGCTGGTTTCCATTCACATATCTGCAGGCTGTGATGCACTGACCCCTGGTGCTGCCAGTCCTTTCCCTAGGGAGAGCAGGGACATGAGGCTGCTGGACACAGGAAACAAGCCCCAGAAACTCAGGCCAACACACACCCAAACAGCCCAAGGGCCCCTGCCAGGGCTCTGCCAGGACAGGAAAATGCACCAGCAGTGGCAAAAAAGATCATGTTGTTTTTTTTTTGTTTGTTTGTTTTTGGGGTTTTTTTGGGTTTTTTTGGTTTTTTTTGGGTTGTTTGTTTGTTTGTTTGTTTGTTTTTTGTTTTGTTGTTTGTTTGTTTTTGTGGTTTTTTTTTTACTATGCTAAAACCTTCTCAAAAGACACTCTGCTTCAATAGGACTTTCTCATTCCCCTGCCCCTACAAAGTAATTCATACATGGTTTTACTCATACTTCCCTCCATTACTCAACTGCAATTCTATCTTTATAAATATTTTCCTACTGCTTAATGAAGCTATGAATTTCATAAATCTCAAGGTAAAAGCAGCAAGAAACAGCTGGATTATCACTTTGGCAGTTCTGTTTTTGCATGGTCACTTTGCTGCCAGCGTGTAAAGAGAGCAAATAATGGCTATTGCTATTTTGATGAATAAGCCCCCAGTAAGGGCATGATCACAATTTTAAAAATAAAAGGGTGTATTCTTATGCTAATTTTGAATATTTCTATTCCTTTTAACTGAATGGTCTCTTATACTATATTTTACCAGCAAGGCATATAATTTGGGGGCTTTTTTGTAATCTGGAGCAGAATGTTCCTGAATAACATAAAATCCAAACTACAACCCCCACCATGCAGCCATGGCTTATAAAGCCAGACTTTGCAACAGGATTTCCCTGAAAACCTTTGTAGGCTTTTGTCTTTGTTTTTTATGAAATAGACTCTAGCAATCAGATGTGAATCAATGTTCAAAGTCTTGAAAATCTTGGGAATTGTGGGAATTTGAAACAAGAGAGGGAGGGAGGGAGGGAGGGAGGGAGGGAGGGAGGGAGGGAGGGAGGGAGGGAGGGAGGGAGGGAGGAAGGAAGGAAGGAAGGAAGGAAGGAAGGAAGGAAGGAAGGAAGGAAGGAAGGAAGGAAGGAAGGAAGGAAGGAAGGAAGGAAGGAAGGAAGGAAGGAAGGAAGGAAGGAAGGAAGGAAGGAAGGAAGGAAGGAAGGAAGGAAGGAAGTTATTGCTTCTGATATTTTGTATTATATCAGTGGCTGCAGTTCAGTGACCAATCATCTGTCGCAGACAAATAAGACCTGTCTCCTAAAAAAAGAGGGGTGAGGAATCAAACTAAATATTTTTAAGACGCTTCTAAAACAATTTGAGGAATTAAAAGAAGCCAAGCGAACAACACATTAAAAACAAACAAAAAACCCCAAAAACAAACAAACAAACAAAAGACACCAACCCCCCAAAAGAAACACAATGTACAGAAAATAGCAATATTCTTTCTGAACAGAAAACTATCAGCTGCTCTTTTAATATTTTATAGTTTCACATTTCCTTCTCCTTTGAAAAATAAAGACAGAAAAAAGCACTCTAACTGGCAACAACAGTAAGGTGCATAATCCTTCCACAGACAGACTCTACTTAAAAGCAGAGAAGATTATAGAAGTATTTTAGTACAGAGCAAGTCTGCACTTTTGAAAAAGACTGCCTAGTTATCCTCACATCATTCACCTGCTTTTGCGTCACAGTGAGCTTAGAGGAAACAGAAATGAAATATTTTCTCTTTCCACTTGAAGCTTAGCCAGATGTGGTGCAGGGAACAATTCTCTCTGAATAGACAGCACTGGGTGGAGTCTGAAGTACCTCCCATGCAATTGGCACAGTGTGGCTTCACCACACAGGTACTGGTCCCAATTACTTCCACATGTAGATGAATTCAGCAAAATTTTTCCTTTCAACCTGCACGAATTTGGATTCCTTTCCCATGCTCTACTGAGATGGTGTCATAGATTTTGGACAGAATTATACAAAGTTTCAATCTGATATATTCTATTTCTTTTCAAATACTTCCATGGGGACTTTCTCAATCTGTGTCAACAGCAGAATAAAAATTATGTACATTGGGCACTCATGTCTACCAGGTTACTGGTTGTTTATTTGGGTATTTAATCCAAAATTATCTCACTTTAATTTTGCAATGTACACATTCTAAGGCAAAAGAAGTAGCAAAGGAATTTAAATTCTCCCTATATTTTTGGATGCATTAATGCAATTTAGTTGCATTTAAGTCCACAATTAAGCTCTTTACTAGAGAGGAGTCTGAAAATATGTCTTGTGTGTTATCTCATGGCTTCTTCCATGCACTGCACTTTATCTCAATTAGCTTAAGGCTATAACACCTCTGACAGATTACCATTATTTTACATCTGTTGTACAGAAATAAATCTGTAAATAAATCTGTAGCACAAATATTATCAAGTTTCAAATGGGAAGTTCTAGCAAAGGCAAGTTTATCATACAAGAATCCAGCTCCGAAATCTCTATACTCAAAGTGTTTCGTGGGATATTAAAATCCATGGATTCAAAATGTATTTCAAAACACAGCAGTGTGCAGGCTTATGGCAGATGGTAACAGATGACTGGGCTCAGCCTCTTTGTTTGTCTTTTTCCCAGCTCCTCTCAAAAGGCAAAACCCACTTGCTTATTTCTGTCCTCTGCAGACAGGTTCACAGGTCCTGGCCCTGTGAGTTTACCTACAAAGTTAAATCCAATTCCTGCTAAAATTCCTATTGACCCCAATAGAACCATGATTTCACCCAGTGACTTCACAACACTATCTCCACAAGCAAGCCTGGTAAATGACTTTACCCTGATACTGCAGCTCTTGGATGTCAGCAGTCAGAACTCTGCTGCTCTTCTCAGAAACACTCCCAAAAAGAAGGCACAATTAGGTGGTGTAAATTGAGACATATCTGGATTGCTCTGGATGCACCAGGTCTCAAAACACCCACAGCTCTAACATAACAACCATACACACAGGAATGACTTCTAAATGACAGACCTTAAGCAAGAATAATACTCAAGCTCAATCATGAATAGGAGACACGTACCAGGTTACTCTCTAATTAAATATGGAGTCAAATACTTAAAATTAATTAATATGTTAAACCCTTGGGGTTTATCTCCAGACAGAGATTCTATAAGAGAATCACTGGATACATAAATTATCTTTCAAGAGAACAACATTAGTGTTTACCAGTTCATTTGTTTTGCAATATTACTTCCAGAAATAAACTCCATATACATATTAGTCCACATTATATTGATCTGTAATTAAAAGATGATTATTAAGGTTACAGTGTTAAACTATCAGAAATTAGACATATGCAACCCCAGTTTCCACTTGAGTGCTGACCCCCCAATCTTCCTTTCTTCTCTCCTTCCCCTCCCCATTCCCAGTCCTGTTGTGTCTCTCCACCACCCTAATGCAATCAGCATTCTGGGCAGGTGTAATGCCAATCCCTCCCACAGCTCTCCTTCTCCTAGACATCATGCCCTGACTCCTCAGCAGTGCATAAGTACAACTTCTTCCTCTGATTTCTGCAAGCTGGAATCAACATCATGTGATACCAAGGAAATCAAATCCCTGTGTTCACACATTTGGAGCTCTGACCCTACACTGTCCCCAACAAGCAGGAGGTCTAATGGCAAGGACTGTCCTGCTCAGTGCTGGAACATGCCCAATGCAAACAATATTCATGGTACTCTGTTTTTAACTCTGAATATTCTTTCTGGTCTTGTAAATACTCAGACATTTAAAACTTGTCTAAGTTCAGATGCTCTTTACAGAAATGGTGAAAGGAATGTATCACTGGCACACAGGATGAACTTTAAGACTCCCTACACAAGGAATCTAGGACTCCTCAAGGAATATATTGTCAAAATACTTCAATATGTTAAATGCAACCAAGTTACCTAACAGGTTCCTTAGAAAAGAATATTGCTGTCTCACTTATGAATGTCAACACAAATAATAGCAGATTGGAGTACTGAAACATCTCAAATGATGTCTCCTGTTCTGACACTTTAAGGAGACACAAAACTTCCACCCTACATGGAGGGCACTTAGGGAGAGTTCTTAAATTGTATGATTTGTGATCTCTGTTTTCCATTTCCACAGATCCCCAGTGAAAATCTTGTCATTATGCAATATTACCAGCACAGAGTAGCAGAAAGTCACTGACAGCAGTCAGTAACAGAGAGTAATCTCTGCCACAGAGACACCCATGCAAACATGCAATGGGATGCAGCAAAAGCACCCTCTTCAAAATGTACACCACCTCTTCTGCTTAATTCTACCTCAGTTCAACAAATATACGCATCAGAATAAATTTAATCACTTCTAGATTTTTCTCTTATAAGCAGGGAATGAAATAGCAGAGGAATGAGATAATGCTGGGGATATCTTCTGGTTGAGAACTGAACCTTAAAGGTTCATACCTTGTATGTATTTTGATGTTGTTTAGCTATACTAGCAACTTATGTTCAGTAAGGAATAAAGGATTCCAATAACTTTCTGCTGTTTGGGTTCACCAAGATCAACTAATGGTTTATCTGAGATCAACCAGTAGGTTTTTTATGAGTGCATTATTGCTTTCCCCAAAACAATTCTGGAAGTTTCAAAACCTTAGCATGACCAGAGAGGAACTACACTATTTTATTCCTTTCCCAGTCAAAAGAAGCACAGCTAATCATCTATAACTGCTTGATAAATGTAATTCTGCAGAGTTATAAAGTAGCTGATGTTTGTCAAGGATGTCTCAAAGGGTAAAGGATTATTTATTTCAAAATTCAAAGGGTAAACAGAAATTCAGCTGGCATTGTGGCAGAGATGGTCTGGCTGAAGAACACCAGCCAATGTATTGGGCAGCTTTTCCCAGTCCATTGAAAAGGGTTAATTTTCACTGCCCTTTGCATGGCCACTGAGAGGTATTTACTGCCACTTTTCTGTTCCCTACTAGCCTTTAATTTACAATTCTTCCAGTAAGGTTGGCCTGAGAAGTCATTAGCCAATTCCTGAAATGCTAAATCCAGCGATAGGCACTATCCCAGGGCATGAACAGCAGTAAAGCAGTTCACAGTCAAACCAACATGAAGTGATTTGAGAATGACAGTTGATTTAATAATCTAGTTTCATATTGGTTTATTTTAATTCTCTAAATAAGCTTGTATAGTTTTGCTGACACACAGGTTTTCAAAACAAGTTTCAAGACAGAAATTAAGTTCAGACATGTTTAAAACACACAAAAAAAGCCCAAGAAAAAACAAAATCCTGCAGACTGTTAGGAGCAAATTCTGACATCTGTACTCCAATTTAGCATTTTGAATCAGGCTGATAAAAACATTAAGTCGTCTCTAACTGGTGATAATGAATGCAATCAAGCCATCTCAAGAGAATTATGTTTCTGAATAAATGCCAATTATATGATTAGAACTTACTTATCACTGTCATCACTTTATTCTGAGCAAAACTAAGTTTTCTTTTTTCTTTTTTGCAACTGATAGACATACTGTATATACAATATGCCATTAGGAAATTAAAAATCACACAATTGCCTCAGGATAAGATGCTTAAATTATAACTATTCATTTTGCTTCAAAAATCTCTCTCTATTTGAGCAGTATTTTAAACATATTTTAGTATGTGATCTCAGTAGACTATGGTGTGCAAATATAACATTGTATGTTTTGGTAGAAAACTAGAAAGCATTTCTAAAATGCTTCAGTTTCTTGTAACTGAGCTTGTGTAGTTTTGAGCTTGTGGTGTTGTCTCCAGTCTCTCAATGGATCCCAGGACAGAGGCTGAAGGGTTTCTTTTGTTTTGTTGGCAGAGACCACTGATACTCCCAACTACAGGAAGATACCACAGGTGTAACCCATAATGCTCCAGAAGGGGCAGGATTTGGGGGTTTTCCTACAGAAGTATTTTCCTCTTGCATAACCCCAAAATGCACTGCAAAAGAGACAACTCCCCTAGAAAACAAAATGGTGGGAGTCCTATTCACAATTTTTTTATTTCATTTTATTTTCATTAATGGAAAACACTTCTCAAGAAATCTGTCAAGATATTTTCCTAGAACCACATTTGAGTGAAGGATTCGGTCAAAAAGAAATGGAATGATTAAGTAGAAATAAATTGCCTTAAAGCAGAGGGGTAAACCTAACATTTCCATTTCCTACCAATGAAGAACAAAATTCCTTTATCAGTAAAAAAGAGAGAGGAAACTTTTAAAAATCTCTATAAATTAAATAGAAGCAGCAACCTGAAGCAGCTAGACCGTAATGACCCACAGGTCAACAAATGATAAGTATTTTAAGCAGAGGTGTTTGTTAAATTCAAAGCATTTGAATTTTAATTCACTTATAAATAAAATTGGTAATAGATACATATCCTTTCATGTCACATAAGTATAAAGATATCTTACTTTTATTCAAACAGGGGATCCATATGCTCAGGTCTCAGCCATCATCTGCCTGAAAAGGTCAGAAGCATTATATCAGGATCTAGAGAGTCAGAATTGAGGGAAAGTTTGGATTCAACACCAGAAACTTTGCATTATTTCATGTTTGAAAAGCTCCTGCAGCAAAACCTACCTGTGCCAAATTGAACAAAATAACCTTGGCGCTGCAGAGAGTCCTTACCTGTGGGAGTCATTGTAGGAAAACACAATTTCAAGTAATGTGATATTGCTCATGCAGTCTGAGACACAAATATCAAAACTGCTTCTCCAAATAACATTCAATGGGGACTTCAAGGTTTGTAGGCTTTTTGCTGAAATCTTGTGTTGTGATTATTATCACATCCAAGCTGGCAGACTAACAACAACAGAACACAAACAACAACATCATGCCATGTGAGCAGTGAGTGAATGACAGAATATTATAACATTTCCCCTTAAAATAGATCTCCATAGCCCATTCTCTGCTGCTATGAACTAAAGCAAGATGAAATTAGGCAAACAAGTAACTCTACCATTTGTCATGTGTGGCAGGAGTAAGGGTGTGTGTCAAATTTCAGGTGTCCTGGAGGATGCTTAAACAAACATGTTAAATGCCTGCTTATTATTAAAATACTTACCTAAAGTGATTCTAAGATTAAATCAACCTATCTAGAAAAATAAAATCTTAAGCATACACTTTTTGAAGTGAATTAAGAGTAACACATTTTGCTTGTTTCCTTAAACCTTTCAAAAATACCATCCTCACTGCTTTATATTTGCTGTAGCTCTTAGTGGACCAGCAGATGTTCAGTTCTTAGAACACACATCTATAAAAACACTCAAGATGTTTGTCTTTACTGAGGTTTTGTCTTGCCAGCTGCAAGGGTCCTCCACGTTCCTCTGACTACACTCAGTGGGACTAATTCCACATTGAACTGGAAGAAATGCAGATTCAACAGGAAGAAATGCACTCAAATATAGTGAGACATCCTGTTTCATACCACTGGAATAAAGAGAAATAATCAGCACAATCATTTCTTTTGGGACAAAGAATGCCTAACTCACTGTATTAGGATGAAATTCACACTTTCAAGGAGGTGACGTAGTATGAACATGTAAACAGGACAGAGGGAGCCAATTCATGTGCCTGGCAGTGAGAAGGAACTTGTCCTGGGAATTCCAGACACACAGTATGACATATGGACCCTTGTAGACTAAGAATGAGTTCTACTTCCATGATGATTTATTAAAACCCTCTGTCTTATTTCTTATGTAGTTTATTATAAGTTCTTAGTGGATATGATGTGTCAGAGAGCAGGAGATAATCAGGAAAAATAACTTCATTTTCAGATACTACAGGAGACATCCTAGGATTCACTGATAATAATTGTCTGACACACCAAAACATGAGGAAATAGATTGATTCTCCTGCTTGCCTCTGGCCATTTCACCTGGTCAGGATTATCATGTTTAACACCTTGTCACAGGACAGGGCTGGCACTCACTGGTTACTCAGTCACAACTAACCCCCCCATATACTTAGCAAAAACATGGAAGTGAAGAGTAAAACACAATTTTAATTATTAATGTTTAAATTCTTGAAGAGGTAAGTAAAAAGCCTTTTAACAAAACACGCTCATGGATGTTGAAGTGTTTATACAGCTGGGAGATTTTTTTTTTCTCAACAAACTGACCACACCTGTAATAAAAAGACTCACCTGGAAGCTACAAAAATAGTCAAGTTCCAAGGTATGAAAATAGTAACACATGAAGCAATGAGAAAGTCTCCAAAGTTGAATGAATTTTCAAAGAAAAGAAAAAGAAAAGTCATTAAGATAGAATTAAAATCAGTGGGAAAAGAATGGCTTGAATAAAACAGATTTAATCATAAGGTTGATTGAGATGTCTGTGAGAGTTGATAATGGTTAGCAATAAGATTTATAAGTAAATTAGGTATAATAAAAAGGTGTTAATTTTTAATGAGATGAGCTCTCATTAGAGACAAAAAAGAAATCTAGATTTTGAAAGTTTTACATTTCATTTATGATCGTATCAGAATTCGGTCTGAACCTGTGACACCTCTACAAGGCTTTCTTGTGATTTCAAGGAGGTTTGCTGGCTGTGTAAGTTATTAAAGCAGTCATTTCTTATTGGTTTCTGTTTATCACTGATGGCTTCATAAATACAATTTTATTTCCTAAAGACAATGTAGATATTTATTTCCATATTCTCGGACCATAAATCATTTCTCAGCTGTACAGCGCCGCTGTTCTGTTGCTGATCCAGAACCACAAAGGGAAGTTAGCATTTTTTAAAGAAAAGAGGGAGGAAAAAAGAAGCCAGTGCCCACAGCTCCATGCCTGAAAGACACTTATTTCAGGAGGGAATTCTTTGTTGGGAACTGCAAATGTCCACAGGCACCTTCCTTTTACCTTGTCAGTGCTCTGAGGTTGTGAGAGGACTGGAAATTAATGATAATCTTGATGGCACTGATTCTGTAGGACAGGAGAGCATCCCGTCACAGACACTGTTCAGTACACTGAAAAAGTGCTGCAGGATCCCTCACAGAGCTAGAAGCTGCAATATCAAATACTGAAACCTAGCAGCAGTGCCAGTGGCACAGCCAGTGCTCGGACCTGCCAGAAGAGTTTGTGAATCTCTGCTGTGAGTCCCACTCTGCTGCAGACATGAAGAAGTTGCTGCTGCTAAAGAAGTTAATATTGAGCTGAGCTCCAGTACTCAACACTAAGCTTGTCCTGTTCCCAACCTACATTTTTAAAATATCATATTTCAGTTCTTAATGTACACAGAAGCAGAAGTTATCAGACAGAGCAGCACTCAAAGCAGTGCTGAACATTTCATGCCTTTAGAATCCACTTGTTGTTCCTCTCCTCACTTGGGACAGAGAAGAGCTTGAAAGATCTTTCTTCCCATATTGCTGCAGCAAAGAGTACTGCAAGATGGGGGGAAAACCAGCAACCCAAGCCCATTACATTAACATTCTGAAGAGAGATGAGAATGGGATTTACAGTGTAAGCAACCAATGTACATATTAAATCTGATAGAATAATAAGACTTATTATTTGAGCCTACTCCTGCAGCATCTGTAGTAGTTATGGATATGGCTTTGAAGTCGTGGTGTACTAATGTGAGTATCAATAGATCTCAGCACCTGGCATCATAGTATGTATCCACCTTCTTCTGCCACAGGATAAAATATCTTGTCAGACAGCACCAAAACCCTGAGGAATTTTACAGATCCGTGTTGTGAAAACACTTGATTACTCTTGGTCAGAAATGATCTTCACCATTTAAGCCAGATTTAAACTCCAGCTTTGCTGATTCCCTTTTACTGTGTTCTACCCTTACCACGTGCTTCAGATATTTTCTCACATGACCATTCAATGCAGTTTCATCACCTGTGACAGCGCAAATATCAGTTTCTGTATTCTGGTGCCAAACCAAGGATTTCCTAAAAAAAAAATCATTATTAATAACACATTAGCCTAAAATGTTAGCACTATTGCTTTATATTTATTGTATATAAAACACAATTGTTTTATAGCCAGTGTTAGTATTAGGGATCTTACATCCAGGGCTACTAAAACAGTACAGATCAAACCCTGAGCAAATGTGTGTGCAGGCTGAAGATCCTGTGCAGATACCCACACAGGCATATTTCACATACAGCCTCTGGTGTTTCCCTGGGCATGAGGCCAGCTGGGTGCGATGGAAACACTGGTCACAAAACAGAAATACAGAGATATAAGTGGGTGCATTTGAACTCCTCACCTTTGCAATATGCCTGTTTTACTTAAGCACATCACTAACCACAGGTATAACACATTACCTGGTAGCCTGCCCTTTGGGGGTGAAATACAGAATTACAATCCTCCATAAACAGCACAGGATGAAGAGTTAACAGATTTTGAGTTATATTTTTTCATATTTATCAATAAGTCACACATCAACGCTGAACAGGAAAATGATACTCTCAAAATCATCCAAAATACAACACAGTTTGGAGATGCAGAAGCCAGGCTAAGAAAGAAGTCATGGGATAATTTCATTTTCTGAATACAATTTGAGAAAGTAAATTTGGGATTTTAGAACTAAGACATCTGACTGTCATTTTCCATGAAGTGCTATGAAGAGAACAAACACTGCACAGCAAAGGTGACCTTTGTTACAGCCCCTCAAACTTTCATCCCACAAGAGGACCTGATCACAGAGCAACATCTTAGTAATGCAAAGTATGGCTGCTCAATTTTCCCTTGTTCTTCTATAGTAAATACTATTGACTTCCATATATTCATCTTATTGATTTTTTAATGATATGCACAGAAAAAGTGATTCCCAAACGTTCACTCTGTCACTGTGACTAATCATTTTCTCTCTTCTCTAGATTTTACACTTGACTTGCATCAATGATATTTGCCATTAAAGTGTCCTGCAGATGTCAAGAGATAAGCATTAATGGCCAGATAAACCTTATAAAGAGCAGGATGCTGTTTAAATACTAAATAAAACCAATAACAAATAAAGAAACTAGAGGCAAAGTAGAAATTTGCCTATTTTAAATAATTCCCTTCAGACATATAAAATGCTGTGCTGACTTATTAGTTTCTTTCTCTCTTAAGTTCTTGAGTGAAAACCCTTTATGTCTTCCTTATTGCTTCCTGCTAATGGGTTGTTTTAATGTTCATAAAAATGTAGCTGTAACACTAAATTCACTAAGAAATACTGCAGACTTTTACAATATGAACAAGTGTGGCTTTTTGGACATTATTTACTAAAAAGTTACCTGAAATGAAATTTGAAGCACAGTACAGAAATCTGTCTAAAAGGCAGCTTGTTTCCAGGTTATTGGGATGTTCTCAGTTTTATCTAGGATACTTAAAGCAATGGCCAAAGTGATTTCAGAGTTCTTTATGGTTATCTCACAATGTTGTCAGAAGATGGGAGAACAAAGTATTTGGGGGAAAAAAAAAAAAAAAAAAAAAAAAAAAAAAAAAAAAAAAAAAAAAGCGAGCGAGAGAGAGAGAAAGTAAAAATTACAGGCCAGACAGTTACCTTCAGTTTCCCCAAATTTCTGCAATAACTTATTCAGTACAGGAAACACTGCAGACTGTATAAATACGTCAGCACCAAATTTTCCTTTCCAACAGGGTAGAGGATCTTCTCTGTCTGAGAGATGGGAAATAAACCTTCTTGCATCCTCATTTTAAGAAAACCAAGATATCATCTCACTTGACCATCATAGCATCAGCACTCGACAAGCACACTGGGCAAGTAAAAAGAAAAAAAAAAACAGGTGCAGGTGCAACACCTGGCTGAAAAACCATAGCCCAAACCTAGTTTTTTATTGTTTGTTACTGAAAGCAAAAGAGATTTCCTTGGCAGAAATTTTCCTGGGTTTGGATGCATCCAGAATTTTCATTAAGACTACTAATGACTTAGCTAATGGGTATGTCTTTAAAGAGATGAAAACGGTATGAGGTTGAGGACTGCAAGCATATGATAGAATTCCTAATTACATTTTCAAACTGAGGGTTTGAATAAATTGAAGTAAAAAATTAGGATAAGTAAAATCTTTTTCACAAGTAGGGACATCAAACAAACAAACAACCCTAACACTACATAAGAGTTCTTAAAGTGTCTGTAAGGGGAAATAATCTTTGGTAAAGATGAGCACTCACTTCCAGAATTTATCCTTCTTTCAAGACATGACAGCTAGACACATGCTGAAATCTAGTATATATGTAAGGAGTACCGCATGTAATAAGAAAATAGAGGAAGACGCCCTCTAGTATTTTCATAAGTCTTAATTTGATAACTTTCAGATTAAATTATTCACAACTCTCTCATAAAAAAAGAATAAAAATTAAACCATTCTTCTGTTCATTGTCAACAGTCTCTCACTGCCAAATTAAAAGCTTGTTCATATAGGAGTTTGATCTTCAGTGGCACCCAAACTGCAACGAGAAACATTAATCAGACTGCAAAGATAAAATTACAAATGTATATAAAACACATAAAAAGAGTATCTGAACACAGAGATGCATTACTTACCACACTTATTGAGGGAACATGTGTATATTCTCCAGCAGAATGCTGACAGCACTCAAAGAACAGCAATCATACTCATTCCAGGAATAACCTTCTTCTTTCTAAAGAAAAAAAGCAAAGAGAAAAGAGGCATTAAAAGAATCAGAATATTGTATTCACTGTGCAGAACCTTCATCAGCTGTGGCAAGGGTATTACCCCATGACCCTGCTGGGTAAATGGTATGTTATGCTTTGCATGCACCAATTATAAGAAACACCTTCATCAGAGATATTTAGAAACTAACTAATGCAAATATTCACAAGAAAGTAACCAACTTCATTCTCTAAAGTTTTTAAATTTTAGCTTTTTTGCAGAGCTGCTTAAAGTATAGCACATAACTGGACTGGCCCATGTGGAGTTCTTGAGAGTACTGTGACTTCAGTACTCCTATAGTTCTTATTTTTGCAGCCTCTGTCAATTTATCATTAATGAAGTATGGGCTCTGACCAAATTTAACTCCAGGACTAGAAGGGACTGAAACGTGGAGCCATGGAATTCAGTTCATGCCAGCATTGTCAACATGTCTTCTCCAGGACACAGAGAGGCAAATCTGCAGCAACACAGGAACTCCTTCCCACAACCACGTGTGGCCCATTCCACGAAGATTTCAGTCAGTGCAGTTTCATCATGACCACCACTTAGCAGGGTGAACAAGGGTACAAAAAGCAATTTGTGTCCCCTGTATGAAACAGTGTGTGAGAAAGAAGGGCTGCCAGAGAAAAATGTGTTGGAAGAAAAAAGTTATCTACTGTTTCTTCGAGTTATTGAGGTTTTGAAATATTTAATATTATTCACCTTATTTTAGGCAATACAACTGATCTGCAGTCAACAGGAGAGGCAAAGGTTTTCAGTAGAGTTCTGTCCTTAACTCTTCAAAACCTACTTTATTTCACTCTATGAGAAAGTGGTGAGTAGTCCATGAATTATGAATTATTCTGTGATATATATTATTTCATACTTTTCATTCCTACAGTTTTTAGTCTCTTATAATTGACCTAAGTGTCAACCCTACATATGGACCTTATGGGCTTATCTTGGAAGTCTAAAGAAATATTTTAAGAGCAGCTATTCTATATATGAGAAAAAAAAGATGAGAGTGAAAAAGCACATATGAGAAGGATAAAACACAAAATCAATGTATAGACTCAATTAATGCATGTGAGAAATCAAAACCAAACCTGGAAAAATGAAAAATAACTCAGGCAAGGGACACACAAGAGATTAAGAACAAAAAGTTAAATCTCAGCTTTACTGGAGTAATTTAGAGTTTTGTCATACACCTTATGGTTTCTAAGGTTATTTGAAAGCCCACTAAACACAAAAGCTCACTTTTGCTCCTCTCTCAATTGAAATCCTTTTCCTGGGGAGCTACTGGTTTCAAGGAACACCTGGTCCCTAACTGGGTTCTCACATGGAGATTTAGCTGCAGATCACTTCTTAATGTGGTTCCACTGCAAGTATAGCTACTTACTTTGAATATTCTGTCACACTTTAATGAGTCAAATGGGTCATGTATTTATGTTTGTGCTCTAAGATCTAATTGAATTTAATAACATAAGTAATATTAATAATTATAATTATAATTGTAATTATAATTATACAAATGCCATGATTGATATTTAAGGCTGGTATAATTGTTAATCATTTAATCCAGCTTTGCTGTGCACAGTCTCAGGAACACATTGAGTGTAGATGTCTAAACTAATGCATCTCTGGCTTCTTTCTAAAGACAGAAACCTAACAGGAATTGAAATCTCTCATGAAAGGTGTTTTGGTTCAGGAGAAACAGTCATACACTGGGAAAAAAATCCCACAGCTCTGATGGTAGGGGTGTCATATAAAGTGCCAACACCACTTTTGTTAATTGTCATGGGTTTTAGATTATCCACACTCCACAAATAATTAACATTTCTTCAAATTATTTTCCTGGGGTTATTACCTTAGGAACTACACCACAGTTAGGTTTATAAATGAGAATTTGCCACCAAAATTTGAGTAATTAAGGACAAAATGTAATCTATTCCTGAGCTATGTGGGACTGAGCAGGGACATTTTAACCCTGCTTAGAAAGCTTAAAGAAACCATTTTTACAGGTCCTGTAAGGTTTTGGGTTTTTTTTTTTCCATTAACTCAATGTAGATTTTCCTGTGATTTTAATTGGTTTGTTAACATGTGTTCACTCATTAACTGGTTCACTAAGGTTAACTAAAGACTAATGTCTTATTTAAAAATATTCTGTCATTACCCTGCACCCACACATTTCAGCTCAAGAGCAACAGAAGGTGTTTGGCTTCCTGCAGTGTTATTTAAAGACTTATAGAAAGAGACATAATTTTAACCTACGTCTTTATTCACTATTTTAATAGTGGGCCTACAGCCTTTTTTTAGAATGTATTGCAATTAAATAACTCATCCAAAGATTATTACCAGACTCATTTAGATGTAACAAATCTGAACTTTTCTTGTTTTATTTTGAAAATATGAAAAATGTTGGTCTTAGTTTAAAGAGGAAAATCAAGTTCACACATCTGTGTATCTAAAATCTCTATCTCACAAGAAAAATGTCAGTCAAAGAATCATAGGGAAATAGGGTCCCCCATTAAGCTTATTTTGTTAACTCACTTTTCCACTATTTTTGACTTTTTAATATTACTTTTTCCTTTCCTTTTTTTTTTTTTTTTGTTTTAATTTCGTAACGTTGAATTAGAATACCCAGTCTAATGCTGTACTTGTAACCATAGAAAAAAATACAAAATTTTCTAATGGTCTTTTCTTCTTTAATTACGACATAGATAATTACAGTTCTAGATTTAGATCTCCTCATGTAATAATTTTTCATTCCAGTCTCAATAACAACGAATAATAGAAATTCATAAGGATTAGAATATAGAGACTCTTACAGATAATGAATCCATTTCCAATTTATGATTTACTTTGACATAGGCAAACCAAAGGGCAAGAGATATTTACATGAAAACAATTAACAATGCTACATCAGTAAAAATTATTTTCTGTGTTATAAACAATCTGAATCAGGGAAAAATTACACCAATTTTTTTTGTAAGTATTCTGCTAAGGGAATTAAAAAAAGGTTGTGGAAGGCAGGACACTAAGTTTCATAGCTGCACAAAATATCCTCTGGTAGACACTACAAACAGCAAGTAAAACCACCTAAGAGCACAAGGGTGGGATATGCACTGAAAGTAGAGACATGAAAAAACAGTTCATTCATATCATTTAAGAACTGCTCTGTATTGACAGGGTTTTTAAAAAAAATGCCAAGAGCTCCACTTTCCTCACTCCTGCACGTGTTCCTGTATCAACAGCATCTGAGCTCCAAGGGTCAGAATGGGAACTGCCCAGCCTGTGGAGGGATGTGCAGGAGGTGCTCGGTTCATTACAGACCAGGCACAATTTCCCTTCCAAAGACACTCTAATCCCAGCACTGCTGCATAAATCCCTGTTGTAAACACCTGGATCTCTCATTCACAATCTCTTCTAATGTACAAAAAAATACAATTAGACATCTTTTGTGCTCTGGAACGATGTCACGCTGAAATACATTGACACACTCTCTCCTGGGGAGGGGAGCACAGGATTTTTATTCTGAAAAAAGATGGATATTCCTTTTTGCTCCACAATTCATATCTCCTTAGTAAACAGTTTGGAACACTGACTAGCTGAGCATAAAGGAAAGAGGTTTCATGTGTTTCTAAAGCCATAACTTAAACTGAAAAGAGCATTTTTCTAAATAAACAAAGGAAGCCATGTGAAAGTAAGACATGACTGGTTTATGCATCAAAATGAATGATAATGGTATCACTGTGCAACAGTTTGTCACTGTTTCAGATGCTGAATTTTCACTTCATTGCTCTGGCAGGCTCTTTTACCATGTGAGACAAAAGTAAGAATTGTTTCCCTGATGGTCAATACTGCACACAGGCTCCAAACAACTGCCACTGACATTTTATAACCACAGTGTGGAAAGATGTGATATTGACTCTATATGGAATGTGACTTTATGGGGAATCCTGACTATGTGGAAAATCCTTTACTAGCACTCTTGGCTGCAACTCATAGCTGAATAGTAACAATTTATGCCCCAATTTCATTTTTATAGAATAATCACATGTACTGCAGGACATCGGTCACTTGCAACTTATGAAATGATCAGGCTTATGAAATGATTGAAGAGAGGTAGTCAGTCACTGGTTTTGTTAAGTGAATAATATGTTCCAAAAGTTCAATAATTGCAGTAATTTTTTGTTGATGAGGTTTTAGTCAGTCAGTTGGTCAGGTTATTTTGGGGGGTTTATTGTGGTTTTGTTGGTTTTGGGGTTTTTTTTAGAATTTCCAGTGTCCTGATAAATCTTCAATCTGCTGAATAAAAGATAAACAAGTGAGACTCTGAAAGCAGGCTGTGTCTGCTGATTCACTAGGTTTAGAAATCACAGGAAATTGTGTTTATCTCTTACCTATAAGCCATTATTCCTGATGTCTAAACTATTTGCTGGGAGTACAAGACTAACACGTGTATCTGTCAACAAAATGGGTCACCTCTATACTCCTCTATATTTTCTTTAGTTGAAATCAATAAAGAAGAAATCAGAAGCATCAGACACTGGAGGGCAGGAATGACGAAGTGCTTAACATTTCTCCCTGATGTCTGTATCACAAGACACATGGCTGCTTCCCAACTATTTTATCAGTTGTCACATTTTACCTGTCTGTGCATCCTCTGGCCCTTCCAATTCTTTTGCATGCTAAGACTTTTTTGCCTTTGTCACAAGGTTATGAACAAAAATGCTGAAACATATTATTAATTTATTTTTTCATGCTTTGCATAAAATTAATAAGCAAAACACACAGCTACAGATTAGATCTCCCTCAGTGCCACACATACAGAAATCAAAGTGCAGGGAAAAAAAAAACATGTAAACAATGCAGTGTTATTCCTATTAAAACTAATGTGTATTGTTTTCATTGACACATAAATGAAGGATGGGTTATAATTACTTCGCTGTAAAATAATCATTATAAATAATTTATATTTTTCTAATAATTTAAAAGAGATTGCTTTATGACCTAGAATGAAAGCCAGCATCAGCATCATATCACATACAGAGTGAAATATAAATCAGTACTAATGCAAAGTAGACACAGCAGCACCAAATCACAAAACCAGTAAAGGAGATAAATTTTCACCCTTTCAGAATGCATCCTCTGAGTATGCTTTGGATGCAAGTTCATCAACTCCAGATATAAAACCTGAAAGTATTACTCATTGGCAGTGATGTCACTACAGATGATTAACCTGGTAACTGATTATGACACCTAGTAAGGCACAGGGGTAGGTTTCAAATTTACTAGGTGACTAAAATAGAATATTTATAGGAGCTCTTTAGAAATCCAGCAGAAAACTGCACATATTAAAATGCTTTATTGAAATGAGAACAATGGGATGTATAGAGATAGCATGTTCTGGCTTACTATCAATTTTGTCCTGGGTTTTTCCCATTAGAGAAAACCCACATGGAAGTAACAGGACAGCCCTGCCAGAGAGGCAAGTTCATATTATATCCAAATTCTATATATAAAGTAAATACCAAAATACATATTTAAAATTTATACATATTCTGGATCAAAATCTCGTAATTCCAAAATATGGACCCGGATTTAAAACTAGTTCAAATATCAGAGAGATTGAGATATCTTCATTTTGATTTAGAGTAATCAACGTTGCAAACACTCTTAGATGGCCTGGAGAGGCTGCGGATGTCCCATCCCTGGCAGTGTCCAAGGCCAGGTTGGATGAGGCCCTGATCAGCCTGACCTAGTGGAAGGTGTCCCTGTCCCTGGCACAGGGATTGCAACCAGACCATTTTAAGGCCCCAAACCATTCTATGATCCAATTACATGTACACACCTCATTTTTTCTCCAACTAATTACCACATGGACAGCATCCATCAGAACCACTCAAAAGTATTACTGCAATGTTTGTTCATTTGAGACAGAAGCAAAGAAGCATGGTGTAAGCTGGTTTCTTCAGTAATATCTGTGTCTACACAGCGCTTTGGGGAGCAGAAGAGCAGTGCTGAACTACCCTGAACTTCTAACAAAATATATGCAAACTCTGTCAAAATTTGTATTTTACTGTTTGAATCTCTCAATATCTGTCTGAATTGAAAATAACCATAACAGAACCTTTGTGTCTCTGAACCATCTCTCAATTTTGGTAGCAATTTTCATGTGTAAAGGGAATCAATTCCTTTAGCAGATCCATAGTGGTACTACTCATCACCAGTTACCAGGAGATCGAAGTAGAAAACACAGAGAGCACCAAGGGAGAGTATTTAATAGCTTAAAAAATTGTTTAGTCGAGTGGGATTTTTAGCACTGAAAAACAGAATTCCCAACTGCTCAGATTTATTGAAAATCCTTACAAGGGTTCATAACTAAGGACTTACATGACTTTAATAGCTCAGTTTAAGCCCTGGAAACCTCAGCACACTGAACCTTCCCCCCATGACTGGAAACGTATCGCAGCACGCTTTTCATCTGACAAGAAAAGTGGCTAAAATATCTCAAAAAGATGCAGATGTCAAACATTAATCATAACCAAGGCACACTGCTATGGCCCAGTAACTGTTGGTACTTAATTTCAACAAAATCACAATACTCTCTCAACCTTTTCTATGCGGCTGTGTAAACATGACAGCAACTTTAAATCTTGTTGACAGTGACTTCCCTACCTGTCAGCAGGCAGGCAGCTGCAGTTCAAACAGTGCTGCACACAAAAGCACTTCTGAATTCCCACCCTGAGCTCCAAGCTCAACAATCTACTTTGGGACATGGTTGAATGCTAAGTCAAAAGTGTCCCTGCTTTACAAGCAATTAAACAATTAAAAAGTATGGCTATGAAGCAGGGAGCAAAAGTTAATTGGAAAGGAAAATCAACCAGAATTTGAAACAGGAAAGAAATTTTTTTTCAGAGATAATGAAATCAAACTTGTAAAACCACAAACATAAGTAAATTATATCTTCAGCAGTATACCCAGATTATCATAATAATTAGGGCCATGATAGACAGGTAACTACTTTTATGTAGATTACACCTACCTGCCTACATACATAAAAGTTGCTATCTAAAACCCCCATTAGTAAGTGAACTGGGATTAAACCATGGTTTCCAGTGCCTTTACTAATAGATTAATTTGAGAAGTCCGAGTAGAGTCAAAGAGCAGAAATAAATTCATTAGCCATCCTACAAAATTCTGTTGCTTGATCATTTTCTTTAATAATCTTAGACTGTTTCTTTGAGTATGTGTATTTTTTATTTAGTAACATTCTGTTGGTTCAAGTAACTCCAAACAGCAACACATACACTAATGGGTTCAAATATAGAACGACTTGAAGGACTTCTGGGTTGTCTGTAGACAGAATATGTTTATCTGATAAAAGATTTTAGGAGAAATGTCAGATAAAGAGATCTAAACAACAAGTTGGTCTAAACAACATATTTAAGCCTACATTCTTTGTATATTTTTGTGCTTGGGTTTTTAATATCTATCCATGTGAATAGCATGAAAGATCAAAGTGAAGTTGTAGTAGGGCTGTTTGTCTTCAATATCTCAATTCTGCTGTATTTTAAGACATCTATCCCCAGAGCAATTTTAGTCACCAAAAGCATCAGTGCCTGCAGACTTCTGGTTTAGGGAATTTTTTTGAAAATAACTAGTATATTTCTAATTATTTTGCAATCCTCTGGAGAGAATCCTTAGATTGTAACTCCAGCCTGACATTACAGTGTGCAGTTTCCTGAACTAAATAAAGAAAACATTAGCAATTTGCTCAGTAGAACCTGATTACTTTCCCTTCCTCATTTACAGTTTGTTAAATGAGAAGCTGCATAAAACAAATAAATGAAGCAGGTGCATGTCAGGTTCTGGTTTGGAAGACTGCCAGCTGATCAACTCCACCAAGGTTTTATTATCTAACCGGAAACATTTTGGTGCTCAGATTTTTCCCTCAAGAATAACCTCTGCCAACTGGAAACAGCTCAATGAACAAAATGCTGTAACTATTGAAGATTCAGGTAAATGCTCTGTAGCAATCATTGTGCCCAACAGGCTCTTATCCCTTTGTATATGCACATAGACACACATATATGCAGGCTTGTCTGAAAATATATTCCAAATTTTATGTCAAAACCCCACAGAAATAACAGCAGGCCATCAAAAAGAGAGACCATGTTTTTCCACTGAGGTTGTGATAAACATTAAAACAATGATTGAACAGAAAATCTCATATCTGGTAATTTGGAGGGCATATTTTCCATCTGGAGAGCTTCCTTTGGACCCCAGTAAACAGCTGGAGGGGATGGATAGAATATTTGGTAATACTGTCCATTTGGCCTTTTTTCTGCTTTCATCAAACTTCTAAATGGTTTGCAGTGGAAAAGCAGGACTGTAGCATCTTGTATTGGTGCCCAGTGCATATAATTTGGAGGAATGTCAGACAAAGTGATCTGCCATGCCATGAATGTTAACAGCTGTAGCCAATGCTTTAATGCTGCCCCAAGTTCTTGTTAAGTACGTGTTGCAGAATTGTAAGTTGCACTTGCACTGAATTTCAGCCCCTGGGCACTGGTTTCAGCCCTCCTCCCAGCTTAGATAGGAAGATGTAAATCCTGCAGCTAACACAGATGCTCAAGAATTTGCTGTCCTAATAGGAGCTGCAGATTTATAGAGGAAAGCATTTTTAAAGCATCAGAATTGCTATTTCAGGAGTATTTAAATCAGTTCAGACTTTAAGATATTCTTCCACTCTGCATTATAAAACATTTTAACCTGTTTATTGCTCCTCTTCTCAGCTCAAGGGTAGTACTCATAGCATGAGAACAAGTAATAGTGTGCTTTCCCTTGGGAACATGTTCTATGAGTAATGTTTAAACTTATTTACTTTGCATGCTTTTTAATATATATATATCACTAAGGGAAAAATTTACAAAAGCATGTTTATGGTAGAAGTCTAAATTGAATTGTTCTTCAGCAAGGTATATGTACTTTTGCAAACTATATGTCAAATTTGATAGTAAAACCCACGTATTTTTATTATTGCAAGACAGTTTATAAAAAGGAAATCTATAACCTTTTGGAGAAAATAATGTTTAGTCCTGATTATTTTTTTTAATATATGGGTAATGTGTGTGGAAAATAATAGAAAAAAAAATAGTTGGAAGAGACTTCCAGCAGTCCTTTACTCTCAGACTCCTACCACAACAAAGGATTAAAAATATCTAACCTATATTTGGCAGATTGTTGTACGTCCTGTTCATAAAATCCCTTGGTGATGGAGATTTTATTGTATTCTATGAAACTTATGTGAGAGAATATCTCCCACTGTCCTTACTTTGGGAAGGTTTTATTATGGCTATATATAAATCTCACTTTCTGAAACAGAAGCTCAACTTCCTGGGAGGCTGGGGGAGCTTCTTGCCTTTTTTTCAGTTTTCTTTAAATAATTTGAAGACCTGCCATGCCTCAAGTCCTGTCTTCTCCATTCTTAATACCAACAATAACCTCTTTCTTTTTCAGAAGTTACATTTGCTACACTTTGGATTCTTCCTTCTCTGCGTCACTCAATCCTCCCCAATTTGTCCTTACATTTCTTGAAGTTTATGACAAAAAATAGCAAAAAGACTCCAACAGAGGCTTTATTCACACTGAGTGGAGCAGAATGATTATTTCCTATTTCTGAACACACTCACAATTTCACATCCCAGAATGAGGGCTGCCTGCCTGTTTCCACAATAAAAAATCAACACTGATTAATGTTCAGTTTATGATTTGCAAAGGGCCACTTGTAAAACACTAGGCTTGTGACCAAGATACTGCTATCTAATGGGCCAGTCTCTCACTTTTATACACAAATTTCTTCCTTAAGAGTAGTACTATGAACTCGCTTAATCAACTATAGCTTTTCACATTAGACCAATTTTCTCAATTCTTGAAAATGTTTTGAATTGTAATTCTGTCCTACAAAGTGCATGGATCCCCTCCCACCTTAGAACCTGGAAATTTATCAAATTTATCAAATGATCCCCTATGCCTTGAAAGCTCTCCATAAGAAGCACTTAGAATATCTGTGGGATAACAATCCCTTTTCTATCTATATCATCTATATCTATCTGATGACAGAACTGAAACGCCCACGGTGACAGAACAGTCCCTAATCTAACAGAACCAAGGTTTTGTTGTTTTGCAAAATTCCAGTTTCATGTTTCTGTACTGATGGCCCTCCCTGCCCACTATGCCACAGCTTCTACCCACAGTCTGCACAAAGACAAGAGTCACTGTCAGAAATGCCAGTGACTGTGTTGTACCCAAGACACCCCTCAGCTGGGAAGATTTGTTCATGACATCTACTGTGGGGTGGGGGAAGACACCCTATAATTTTCTCACTTTCTAAAGCACTACAGTAATAAGAAGAGAAATTGTTACAAAGACAATGTCCTGGGGTGTCCATCTGAAAATTGTCCTAGAAAATCAGTCCCAGTAGCCTGGACTGCTGAAACAGCATGAGGCCGTCAGCAGCTGCCCTTTCTCTGTCACATCATTTGCTGGCTGGCAGCCTTTTTTAAAAATGCAAGAAATGCAGTCAACACTCACTGCTAAAATTTTAAAGCTAATGCCTAAAATAATGCTCTCACAAAGAGACAGTGCTGTAACACCTCTTCATAAATGGTATCTGCCCCGCATCAGCTCACTGCTCTACACTGTTCGAAAGGAACCTGCTCACCTAACCTTTCTGCACTTGAAATCAAGCAAGGTGCTTTCACTTTAAACAGAAACCTAATTTTTAAAAAATGGCACAAATTGTACCTTCGGCTACAAGCTAGGGGTTGTAATGCATGGATGTAGCTTTGTTCCAAAGTCTTCTCAATTTCTCTTCAAAAAGAAAGTAGACACTCATGCAACAAGTATATGACTCAAAGTGAGCTACACCTGGTGCACACTTAGTACAAGAATGTGATGTACGAGCGAGCTCAAGAGGGAAATCAGGAAAGATCCATAACAAAGGATAACTTCATTGTGGGACTCAGATTTCCCTGACACAACCTGGGTATTCATTCAGGGCTGGAGCCACACTCCTTATTTCACTGCTCTAAGCAGAGGGAAAGAAAACATAGGGAAAGAAAATCTCTGCCTTAGATTTATTATGAAATTACTGAAAGACTTCACTTTCTAGATCAGGATAGATCATTTCTAAGAGACTTTCTGAAACTAAACTTTTCAAACTGTTGGAAACAGAAATCCTACTGAGAACTAATTTCCTTTGGCTTAATAGAAACAAATTCAGAGTTTTGGAACAGAAGAACGCTGTGAACCTGTGGTGTCGACTCAAATAGCAACTCACATGTTTCTGGTGTGACCCCTGACAAGCCAAGCTAAGCAAAAGGAATTTAGAATTCATGATTTGTCTAAAATCTACAAGATCAAGGATTCACCTCAAACAAAAGTCATTACAGTTTGGCTGAAGGGCACACAAACTTTTGCATGCACAAAAATTTAAAAGATCAAAGGAATGAGAGGCAAAAATTACTTTTTAAAAAAGTCACTATCTATTACAGTAATGATAAAAATGGCTTTTTCAAAGACATTTTCTTTCAGTATTCTGGCTAACAGTTTCCTCAACATGAATCTGATTCGGGACATATATATGTTGTTTGCAACCTTTGTACCAATCTACTGGCTGCTACCCTTTGTCTTTCAGAGGGACTCCAAGCTCAGCTTTTTATACAACTGCATCTTCCTCTACTCTGAGATAGAATTTACCAACTGGTAGACAACCAAAAAAAAAATGTATGCCCTTCTTCATCCTCCTCTTCTTCACAGACCACCACCAGGATTTAGGACACTGCCCAAGAGAAACTTTCTGTACAGCCTTGATGAGTAATGAAATCAAGCCGGTCATGATTCCCACAGTAAGTTACAGAGTATAAACAGGCTCCAGTCTGGAGAAATTTGCCTGGTTTTGAGATGCCAGATGGAATTTTGAACTGCCTCCTTCCATCCCTCCCATTCACCTTCCCTTCCACCCCAAGAAAACACAATTTACTGTGATCTGCAGTTGCTCCATGTGGTTCATGCCACAACGCCTTTGCCATTTTAAACACAAAATTCGGTAACGCCACAATTTGGGTAATTGGTTCTGTGCTGTCTCTGAAAGGAGGAATCTGTCTGCTGAATCAAACCCTCAGTTTTCTGTATGAAGAATAGCAAAAGTCACAGAGATTGCTGCTTCTCCTCTCTTCTATTTATGATACTGACAATATGACATTAGTTATTTTGCATAATATAACACTTTATGCTGGAGTGCCCCCATCATAAAAACAAAACTAACAAAAAAGGGATCCGGGCTTGTGAAGTTAGTGGTTTGCTAAGTAACCTGCTTAGCTGTGTAATTTTAAAACACATTAAAGCACCTAGAAAGGGTTGCTTTTCAAAATACAGCTTATTCTCAGAGTGCATTCATAATGACTGGTTTCATTTGGGATTTTATCCCCGGAGTGGGTTAAGCCAAGAAAGGTAGAGAGGCAAATCAGAGACATGAATTTATTAGGTGGCAAAAATTGCAGTGAAGGAAAACATCTTTATACAGATTATGAGCAAATCTATTGCTCAGGAAAGAAACAAATTTCTGAAGATAAGGATGACTATTATGATGCTAAGGGAGAAGAACTTGACAATAAATCTAACAGGCAACCAGGACAAACACAAATTCAGAAGAAAAGATGTTTTCTATGCTTTATAATCACAATGAAGCAGACCAGGACTGGGGTGATATTCTATAAAAAGGACTATCTACTCTTTCTGTTGCAAAGCACAATCATTAACCCACAAATCCACAGAGTGCAATACAAGACTGTTTCTGATGGTTTTGTGTTTACAGAGACACTTTTATCTATGAAGCATTTACACTTGAAAACTGTGAGCACCATAAATGTACAAACTTGGCCGACTTGCAGGACTGGTTTAATCCATGTGCAAAAAAATGGCAAAGCTTGCTACTCCTTCCAAGTAGGACCAAAAGCAAGACAAATTGAAAGAAACCAGGTGTCTGACTGAGAGCAAGGAAAGGAAATAATCTACTTTTCGTATTACAGGGACACATCCCTATCCTAAAAATGAAAATCTGATACACATTTGAACATCAAACTGAGATCTCCTGAGTCACTTCTGTCCCAGTTTCTTGCAGATAGTACATCACATAAGGCATTCTATAAACTTTTGCTAAAACTACATGTTTTGCAACATTTGTTTAGATAGTTAAGTTATAACTTCTAAGTTACATAACTCCTGCCTTGTGCAATCTTGGGAATGAGAGATGTTAATTGCACGGAAAGAAATGAGCAATGTAGCTATTTTTAAAATTACTGTCCAGAGGCTTGGCTGTGGCACTGAAAATTGCTTGTTGATAAAAGAACTGGGTAAATATATTTATAAACACATCATCATGATTCCTGCATGTATTGAAAAGCTGCCTTCTGAAGAAAAAAAAAAAAACCCTCTTAAATATTGAGACTTAAACAAACCAGACCCCTCCTCAAAAAACTTACAGTAAGAATGTCAAAAGCTAAGACAAACAAATTAGAAACTCATGATTAGCTACATATAAGAATGTGTAACCCTTAGCCTATTCAAGCAACACCATCTTCTAGTACAGAAATATTAGGCAAGAATCTCTGTTTTGCAAACATAAGCTGAGTCTTTCTAAAATGAACTTGCTACAAACAACATACACCGTAGAGTTAGAACAAACATAAGCACACTGTTTCTAAATTCCATGTAGCTCTCAAAAGGAGAAAATAATCTGTAAAGCGAGGAAGCATATTCCATCTATCCATACTGATTCTGCTTTTCTCTTGTGAAAACTCCACTGCACTTTATAAAGAGTCATAATACCTCTGGAGCTGTTCTACTTGTACCAGTTTTGTTAACAGGAGGCAGGACAGAAAAGTGGAAAGCAGGGACAGAGACCAAACTTGTTTCTCTACAAGAGCAGATCCTCTTTCCCTCTTCACCCTGGTCTTTTGGTCAGTACAGAAATGTTCAGCTGCTGCCACACCCCTGCACATATTGCAAGTACCTCTTTCTAGCCCTGGTGCAGCACAGTTCTGCCAACATGAAGCATGAATAAAAACAAAACAAAACCAACCAAACAAAAAAAACCAAAAAAACCCCAAACCAAACCAAACAAACAGGCTCCCTAAAACTGTAAGAATAATATAAATCAGTAACTTAAAACATGTTGGTAATGATGGTAAACACCACCATCTAGGCTTCTTTTTGATTCTAATCATGAAGAGAAACTTCTGATTTCTGAGTATATTGAGAATTCTTGGGTTTTCCTCGATAATGTTTTTATGTATAAATATTTTCACAAGGCACCAGAAACCTGATGGTTTTTTACAGTCGTGTCCTGTCATTCAAAACCACCTAAATTCCCCAATAGTGAGAACAGGAATTTTCAAACACTTTCAAGTTTGAAAGTTTTTATTAAAAACGCTGTTCCTCCTGAAGGTAAAGAAGGCTCAGTTGATTCAATTACTACTTAGCTTATACAAGGGGGAGGGAAGCAAATGAACAAAAAGCAACTTTATTTTCTCATTTCTAATAATACAATTTTAAAAGATATGTTCAGAGGATGGGATCTACCAGTTCTATAGCTCTGATCTGAGTAGTTCAACATTTAAACTCTGTTATAAAACTCCTGCAAAACAAATCAGTTTGGGCATAAATTTGTTAAATTTCATTAATCTTTACTCTAAATACACATGTAGACTTGTTTAACTAATAAAACAAAGCACAAAATAATTCTGTAATTCCATCCTAATTTCCACTCAAATACCAATAAAAGGGTAATTAAAGAAAACTTTCATGAACAGCAAACAGCTGGAAATTGAAACATACATAAGGGCAAAATTGCTTTAAGAATTAAAACCAAAGTATTGCAGCCTCCTGAGCAGGAAAAGAATTTCCATTTTCTGTAAACATCTACTGAAAATTTATATATTGCAAAGTTCTAACGAATGAGAGCTTAAAATTACTTCAGAGAAGGGAAAAATAAAGCAAGCTACCATCAAAGAAAAAGGTCAAGTGAATTATTAAAAATCAAATTCCACATCACTGCTGTAAAACATGACTAGATCTGATGATTTAAAATAATCCACAATATACTACATAAAACTGCTTTTAAGGGACAATTAGTAGACAACTGAGCTTTCAAAGGTTTCTAAATACTTCTGTATATGAGGAATACGTGAATGTTGTGACATAATATTTAACTTACAGTACCAAGGGCAAGGAAATGCCAACCTGAAGATTCAATGCATAATCTAGAAAGCAATTAAGGGAGTAATACAACAGAGATTTATAATCTGTTGTACAATTGAGCAACAGTCATTCTTTTCTTGAAACTCCAAGAAGTAAAAAGCACTGTATTAATTGTGTTTTATTAGACCAGGAAGCCTCAGAAGGTTGCAAGACTGGATGCATGGTGAATGAATGGATGCATGACTGGTGAATGTCTCCAGTAGAACTCAAGACATTTTTTATTACAATTCTACAAAAAAAACCCAAAAAAACCCAAACCAAAACAAAACAAAAACCAAAAAAAAAAAAACCCCAAACAAACAACCAAACAAAAAACCAAACAAAACCAAAACAAACAAAACAAACAACCCAAAAAACCCCAACCAAACCAAAACCAAGCCAAAATCCCAAACAACAACAAAAATTCTGCAAAGAAAAAACCAAAGCAAACATGCATAAAGGTTTCACAGACCAACAATGTGCTCCCCCTGAGCTTGCTAGCACCAAAGCACTGCAGTTCCAAATGGTGCAAAGCAGGGAACCAAGCTGGAAGAGCCTCTGCTGGCACCTGGGGCTGTGCTGCAGCAAACAGCTCCCAGACAGGGAGCAGAGGATGCACCAGCAGGCAAAAGAGAGCAAACTGCACTTCGAGGCTTTGCAGGGGGATCTGTGGAGCCAAGCTCCCCTTCATTCAGACACTGCCCAGCACCAGGCAGGAAGGCTTTGCTCTGCCCTTCTCCATTCCAGCACGGAATGGCCCAGTAAAGGCTTCTCTTCCTTACAGGATCTCAGACCTACTTCTGATCTGCCCCTGCAAAAGCCATGGAAGAAGATCAGGCTGCCCTATGATCTCCATGGCAATAACTACTCTTCATAAAAACGTTTACACACAATCAATATAAAGATGTGCAAATCCTTGCTGGAGTTTTTCATCAGCTATACCAGGTTTGAACTTTAAAAACATCAATTAAATCAGAAAAATGATAAAAGCTTCATACGACCTGCTTCTCTGCTGGCTTTAACTTTGAAAATAATTTATGTCTGCTCCAAATGGGTTCAGAATACTACCATCCTCATGGGGTAATGATTTATGAAGTGTTAGCACACAGGTGAATGTGTGTAGCGCAAGAACTTGCAGATTCAAACCCTTTGTTTCCCTTTGTTGCTATTTAATTATGAGTGAAGGGGAAGCAAAGAGTCTAAATAAACCCAGTCAAGTGTACATTGCCAAAGAAACACTAGGGGATTCAACAACTTAGTATAACTTTCCATGTATATAGACTTTATTGCTTTTTAAATTTGGTTACAGCCCAAATCATGCAACTTTCTCCACACTCATTTCACTTTGTTCTTTTCTGTCAGATTATTCTCTCTTTATTTTGCAATTCTACTTCCCCCCCTCCCCCCATCTTAAATTCATTAGTAAGAATGAATTTCTTACTAACACATTTCTGAAGATAGGCACAGAATTTAAGGGGTTTATTTTCCCTTAGCAAAAATGTTGCCCTTCCTTGGGCAATGGAAACCTCATCTCATCATGAGAAGAGCATTCACTAAGCAATCAAGAAGCCAAACAGTCTGAAGACAACTTTTGTCTTGTCTAGCTCCTAAATGGTCTCTAAATTAATAAAACTGCTTCCTTATCCTGTTGAAATAATGGGACATGCACCACTGCTCTACTAAGCTAATAGTCAAATTTTACAGATATTTGTCTTATAACTAAGACATACATAGATAGATAGATAATAGATATCTCAATAATAGATATCTCAAACTTTCAGTAAGATTTTCATATATACCAAAATATTCCATTGTGAAAGCCATAGAGAGAGAACAGATTTTAACTAAAAAAAATTGAACATGACAAACAACAATGGCAGTGTCATTTCAGGCAAGCTAAAGGGTTTGCATTTTAGATGATCTGTCTTTAAAATGTTAGAGTAAAAAAATAAACCTAAATCACATTTTCTTTAAAAAGAATAAATTAATTGTTACCATCAGTATAGAAAATCATATCAATGAATCAATCCAAATTCTCTATTCCATTGCATTATCTAGGATATAAAACTGTTTTCATGTCAGCCTATAATTTTATATTCCAACAAATGTTATTTGGGAACTAAGATTGAAAGATGAAGCATGGAAGAAAATGACATTTTGTGTACCATCTAATTACCAATTATCTGCCAGTGGAACTAATCAAATTGTATAAATTTAGACTGCAGATTCATCAACCAATTACCTTAGAGAACATGTTATACCCCTCATCAGTGATTCAACCAACAGTCCAAGTATCAAACAACTTACTATGGATATTATAGGAATCTATTTTATTCAGAGAAACACATCCCCAAGCAGAGTAATTAAAAGCTGCTGCAAGTTATAATATTGCTAAAATACTACCACTGATGTAAATGGATTTTAAAAGTGTCTAATAATAATTTAAGCTTGCAATTTAACTTGCAAAGAAAAGGAATGATTGACAATACTGGATAAAAGCAGATTGAATTTGATGTACTGAATTCTACAAAATCACACCTTTTATAACCTCTGCTTTTTACACAGTGAATAAAATGATGAAATACAGGTCTGGCTTCTAAATAACCATTCATGCATTAATTGAGGTGCTTCATGTAGGTTTAGAAGGAATTGTTCAGAAATACAGCATGCCACCTCTTATCTGTGAATTACTTGTCTTTACATATGTAATGATCAATTAAGTGAAATTATATTTTCGTACCCCCCCAAATTTTACTTGAATTATCTGCAGACATTAATTTGAAAACCCACCACCTGCTGGTGAATGTCTTTCAGGATATATTTCAAAAGAAGAAAGAGAGTAGGATGTTTTCTTTTTTTTTCATCAAAATTCAAGTACATAAATATAAATGTCCTAGTTAAAAGCACTAGGACACCTACTTATGCTAACACAATCTGGGCTTTCTATTATTTTGCCTGAGCATTCTTCTGGGATTAATTTCTAATTACATTTACAGCACTATCCCTAACTTTGCTAGGAATTATTATTTCAACACTAACAAAAATATGAATACACTCTTGAGACTCAAACAACTGGAAATTTGGCTGAAAAAATAAGCTTTTAACTCACACCTCTTTCTCTGCACAAGCAATATGTATAATTCAAAAAATTCTTATCTGATCATTTAATATGACACAAAGTATATTAAAAATATATTGGCTCACTTTCAACCTTTATTTGATTTGTATTTTAAAAACTCTAGGTGTTTTCCAGTTGCTGCCATGCAGCTCTGCAGACTGTTGTGTGCAGTGTGGGAGGAAAGAGAATCCCTGGTGTTCAGGGTGCAGATCACAGCTTTCCCAGGCAGGACCACTCCCTTGAATCTCATCTACAGGCCCAGAACTATCAACTAGATTATATATCTGTGTCTATATCTACATACATCTCATATCAGTATGGTGATAGATGAAAATTACTCAGAGCACTTGTAGGGGCAAGGGAAAGTACATGGAACAATGACTGAGCACACACACAAAATGTATCACAAAGCAGCTCAAAGGTGAAGCTGCAGCCCTATGAAGAGCAAGGTGTAGAAACCTTCACAAAACACAGAAATTATCAAACCTTTGGAGAGGAGCATAAACATCAGCATGATTGTTCCAGCAAAGGTGAGGAAGAAAGCCCCATCAGCAATATGTAATTCCTTGCAGGATCCCTGCAAGCTGCTTGCAATGCATTGCAATCCCAAGATGGCCTCTGCACCTGGAAGGGCAGCAGTAGGTTGAGCATAACACCAAAAAGCAGAAAGATTCAACATTCAAGAGTCCTTTCAAATTTTAAATGTAGATAAACAGTCTGAATAACACAATGCTGTGAATAGGAGTACCATTGTAACTGAACCAGTAATCACCACTGCATTTTTATCCTGTTCCTAATTAACAATATATTCTGGGCTTTGTATACCTGATGCACAAAACAAGACTTTGAGTATAGGAATATATAGATGTGGAAAGGATATTTGCCCTGTCCCATTTTCATGTACTAAATTTCAATATGCTGCATATAAATAAGTCCATATGTTCCCAGAATCCATTTGGAAATCACTGCTTCCTCAGAGTGCTCATTATACCCAGACAGACTGCTTCCTACAAGCATCCTAATCAGGCAGTGGTTATTCAGTTCCCTGATGCCTCCCAAAATACCACTCCTATTTCCAGGAGACAAGCTAAACTATGGCAAAGTCAGGTCTAATTTTCCTAAATCCAGGAATACAATCAAGGAATTAGATTTCTAAATATTTGTTTTGCTTTCAGTGGAAAAGCTCACTTCTTTAAATATAATTTTTTTCTCTCCTCCCTTTAGAAAAATGCAAGCTGTTTCTGGTAACAAGCAGTGGTAGGTGTACCTACTCAGCATATCATATTGGCCCCCATGGCCTCAGACTGAAGGTTGCACCTGTGTTTTCCACAGAGTTGATTTAGAGAGGGTTTGGTGCTGCTAAGAAAACAGATGAAATTAACTCCTACTGTCATTCTCTTTACCCAAAAGAAGAACTGAGCTCTGATTCCTGCTTTCTGAATGGGAATGGCATACACGTTAAAAGTCAGCTTTGGGAATTCCTTTTCTGTTATTACCATGAACATAATATCTCCACATCTCTCTTCAGACAATATTGTCAGTAATACTTTGTCTAGCTATAATTCTCCCTTTGGGAGGCAAGTACACTAAGACAACAGCTTTACAATTTAATTAAAGGCAACAATGGAAAAAATATAATAATAAAGTGAGCATAACATTTCATGAGAGTCAGATACAAAGGAAGAGAATGTTGAGTATCTCATTGATAAAGCCCTGAAACCATTTTACATTTTACAAATGAGAGTAGCAGTCACAGGAGTTCATGCTGAAATGCTGAAGCTTGTAGGGTGCCTTTACAGTCTCAAACTGTATTTAGAGAGAGAGGAACAGGAGGCAAACCCAATGTTTTTACAGCTAAAAAGAGCATGAGATGCATCCTATTTGTAGATAAGTATTAGAGATAAGACAGAGTCTATCTATATGAGAAATTTCTCAATAACATCTGTTTACCGACAGTTTCTGACTTTGCAATGCCAGCCACAAAACAAGATTTTAAGGAAAGGTGCTTGGTCTTTAATGTGTGTACTCTATCTTTACAGCTTTGTTGCAGATAAAGAAAGCATATTATATATAATAATATGTACATTCTTTGTTTAACTACTGCTGAGAGACATTGGGCTGTGTATACTGTTCCTTTAAAAATGACTCAGGAAGCCATTTCTCTGAGAGAGGTCTGGGTTTTGAGTTGGAGGCTTGGCAAAGCGGAAATCTTGGAAAAGTGAAATGCACAAAAAAGAGTAACAAGACAGGTTCAAAGGACAACAGACAACTTAGGCTAGGGCATTCTGCAGGCTGCATTCTGAGATGCAGCCACCAACAAGACAGTGATTTTAAACAGAACAAGCAAGGACAGGTTAGAGAAGGTGATTGTGCCATGGGCTTTCTCACAAGTAAGGAGGCAGTGCATTTACCTGCCATGCAGTTACCTTTCCTATCTCCCTCTCCATGTGGGCACTCCATGGAGAGCCTTCAGAGAGTTGGTTTCAATGTCTTGGGAACTCTATCACAACAGACTGGTTTATCTTTACTGGATTCTCTATTATTCCTCTCCTGATCACTTCTTTGCCCAAATCCTCCCCTCTATCTATTGGTCTTGGAGGCAGAAAGAGAACTCCCTACTTTTTTCTTTCATAGGGAAGAGGTAATTTAGTGTCTTCTTCCAAGATGGGTTATCTCACTAAATAGAGGTTTTTTAGCTCTTCCTTGTCAAGTGAGCAGGGACTCAGAGTGAGTGTCCAGCATCATCTGTGACCTTGTGTCAGCAGGACACAGGATTTCACAGTGCACTTTGGGTGGGGAGCATAAAGACTGGCATATGCAGGAGCAGCACAAACCCACACAGCCTGACTGTGGGCTTGGGAGACACTCAGAGTGGCAGAGCCAAGATTTAGAGAAAGGAGATCTCTTTCAAGAATTTCTACAAGAGTGAAATTTTACACTGTAAATAGTAAGAAGGTAAACAGTGTCCATAATTCCTTTTATAATGCATTATGATGCCTTTTATCTCTATATAGGCAGTTACACCTTCTGAGCATAAGACACACGACCACATCAAAAAGCTCATCTGACATTGCCTCCATCACTGCCACTATGATCATGGCAATAACAGCATCTGAGGAAAGCATCTCTGGGATATAAAGTGTCTTAATTTCTGTTTGTTTAGGGTTTTTTTTAATCTGTGGATAATGTCTGCCTGAGATCCCAGGAAATATGGTAATTAATTAAAAGTTATACAAATATGTGTGATTGAAATGAATATTTGCCAAATCCAGTATTTTCACACACCTGTTCTTTCCCAGATATGAGATGAAGCAGTTGGCAGCAAAAACAAGTAGAGAGAGGAAAAAAGTCCTCCTGTGTAATAGAAAGAATGTCCATTAGCTAAATATAAAAAACTCAAGATGACAAAGGGGAAATAACAGACTAGAAAGTTCAAGAATCCAAATTAGTGTTAACAGTTCAATTTATCTTGCATAATATTACAGTAATTGGATTGTGTCTATCATACTGCTGTTGTGACACACTTGGTTTGCTCTCTTTGTTCTGCCAGTTTCCCACAGAGACCTCTGTTAGATGGAGATCACTTTTGCAAACTCCAGCATCTCTATTCTCCCTGTTCCCAGTGCTGAAATGCACATGGCAGGCTGGGCTTCCAACACCCCAAAGTCCTGCAGACCCGTGTGACCTGGTCTGCTCCTCTTCAGCACAGCAACAAGACATACACAAGGTGAAAAAGTTCTCATATATGAATACTTTAAGACTAACTTAATGTGGCTATTAAGAATGTCAAAGCATATTTCTTGTCTTGGTGGTTTAGTCATCAGCAGTGAAAAGTAAAGGAGTAATTTTCATCAGCCACAGAAGACTGAATATAGGTCATGGTGAGTTCAAAGACAAATAATTTAAGAATCAAAGTCTCAGTGGAATGCATCAGAGGTAATGCCAAGTAAATCACTGTGTCAGTATGACTGATTAAATATTAGCAAAGAATGTGAATTGATCTTTAAAAAGAAGAAAAAAGAGCTTTGTATCTATTATGCTGTAAATATTTTTTTTCATGTTATCATTACATTCTCCATTTTATTGTATTGTCCTATGATAGAACTATAATGTTTGCCTCAATAAGGTTAAGCATTTTAATTTAAAATCCATAAAGGTGAATCTCAACTAGAAACAATACAAAGCTAGTCAACATTGTACAATATTTAGAAGACTCTAGTCTTTTAACATAACTCTAACAGAATAAATGCTGCAATTCATCTTAGAAATGAATCTCAAAAATAAGCACTGAATTTCATGGGACTAATGTTCAAGCAAATTGTCATATTTCATGTGTAACAACAAAATCTTTAATCTCAGTGCTCTAATACTACAGACCAGCTAAAAAAAAAAATAAATTAAGAATGTGTCCTGAAAAAGGTGAATAGAAACTGTTGCCATAGAAAAAAAATCCCAAATAAAATCATCCCTTAACACATAATGCACCTCTGGATTAATATATTTTTAAAAATTCTAAAATACTCCTTCTACTCATTAAAGCTCAGTAAGGAATGTCTTTGAAAGTTACCAATTTAAATTGTAAACATACTGGCTTTTATTAGAAATGCCATCTTGTGACAGGTTGATAAGAGAAAATAGTCCAAGTTGTAACTACGATAACAGCACTAGTCATCCCAGGAACTGGTTAAAGGGAAAAATTAAATGACAAACACTAAAATGCTTTTGGGATGCACTCTATTTGGATAATAAGATGTTTCTAAACATGTCATGCATATATAAGAGAATAAGAGGAGAAAAGCAGGGCAGCAGTGGACAGGCTCTGTTAGATTTGTTCAGTGGGCACTTCAGACTCTCCAGGAGGAGGACTGCTTCTCACCACATATGCACAGCAGCCCTGGATTTTTCTTGAAAGAGCAGACAGGCTGGGCATTTATAAGTTATGACCTGTCCACTGTAAAAAAAAAATTATTTTTTTACTTGCATCTTCATGGTTAAGCAAATAATTCAAAGGGGATATTACCAGAAGGCGTCCTTCTGTGAATTTCTATAGGTTACAAAATAAGATATTTAGACAGACTCCTCTTCTTACAAGAAGAAAACAAAAAGATATTTAGACATCCAGACATAGTAAACTCATCAGCTACAGAAAGGAGACATTTTACTGTTCAAGTAAATGTGGAGTCCTTTGTTCAGTGCTGGTAAAGGCATCAAAATTCCTCTCACTCTTTGGACATCTCAAGAGATTTCTCCAGCCTCAGGACTGCAGAAACTAACTTTGTGCTTGAAGGTGGAGGTGCACATTAAAAACATAAGTCGAACAATAAGAGACCTGGAAAGCTCACCTAAGCTGCTCTTAAAACTGCTCTGTAACTCCCACATCTCTATTCATGGTTTATTTATAGGGGCTGACCCGATCGGTTACAGCAAGTAAAGTGTCCTCTGGACATTCATCAATATACCCAAGCTGAACTATTAACCTGAGTTATCTTGACAAAGCAAACTTCTAAAGTCTAATTCAATATACAATGTTTTAGTAATAATAGTGTCACAAATTTCACTAAGACTTCATTCAGGATCAACCTATGTCATAGGTTATATAAATCATATACTATACCTTGCAATGATTTCACCTTCTAGAGTTATATTTTTGTCATTAAAATAAAAAAAAAATCATGTATAATATTTGTATTGCAATTATTTCATCTTAGATAACTGTCTTAAAATTCTGAGCTCTTAGTTTAATTGCAGATGTTAGTTCTCTAGATCTCATAAATAGTATGAAGACATCTTTTTTTTTAATATTCTATTTTTTCCCTGCACTACGTTTAATCTCTGTTTCCTGATTTTCTTCTAATTTCCCTTTAAAACACAGCAGCATTTGATAGATTTTTATCCTGGGGAAAGAAAAAAAAAGTGTATACAAAGGAATATTTTTATCTAACCATAAAATGATGCCAGAAACCCAACAGGGACCTAACACCATGTTGGAACAAAAATAGTCCAGAGATACACTTTCAAAGTTGAGCACCTGCTGTAAAATAACCATCTGTGTTTAACTGTAATTTAATTATAGGTTCATTCCTTTTGTGTACACTGGAAGGATCTCATAGGCCTTCCCTAGTTGGTCTGCAATCAACTTCTAGCATTTTGCAAAAGCAACAGACATGTTCTCTTAATAACACTTGCTAACTTTTTTCATCCTGTTTCAGCAAAAGTCTTCTGGGATTTTACAATGCTGTTGAGAAAAAAAAAAATACTAAATCTGAAATAAAAACCTTCATTAATTAATCACCTGCCCTAAAAAGCCAATATTATTGGCTATCAGATTACCATTTCCCTTTCCACAAAAGTAAATCAAGAATCACAGAGGTAGAAGATTTTTTATTATTTTTGAGGGGGAAAGAAAATCAGTATTCTCCAAAGATCTCCAAGCGACCATGGCAATCTATATTAATTGAAAACTGCAGTGTTCTGCACAATACCTCAAAGCAAAATAAAGTTCATAGATATTAATACTTGCTGAAACCAAGCCAGTCTATTTGAATTTATTGGAATTAGAACAAAAAAACAACACAGCAACTTCTCATGGGTAGAAGGATCCAGTCAGAGACCTCAAATTACGTCTTAATATGACCAAAACATTAGGCCAAATGATTCAAATATTAATGGCCAAAGTTAGCCATCTAATAAAAGCTTGATGTCAGGAGATTTTTTTCTAAGAGTATTTAATTGACTAGTTAATTAATTACAAGATAAAGGATTGAAGTGTATAACGTTTTCAGAGTACCTTTATATATTGTTTATATAAACACGAATAAATTGTTAGCTGCTGAATGCAATGGATGAAACTATGGATGAAACTGCAGAAAGCAGTGTTAAAGCCCTGAAGCCCATGGAGACTTGCAATAAAAATTCTAATAATGCAAACTAGCAACTTCAGAAAAAAAGTGGAATTAGTCCTGAATTCAGCACTGGCTAATAACAGATCAAATCTTGAAATATATATACAGCAACTAGCTTCCCTGAACGTTCAGCCACTAGCTGCTCCATTACCAAGCATTTATGTAGATAAGAATAATGGTAAGAGTTTTCTTGTAACAGTTGTAGCAATGGGGAACAAAGAGACACGGAACTCCTTACACATCTGAAAGAGATCACTTTACTGCAGAAGTTACCCCCCTTTTATACCTTTTGTCTCAACCAGACAAACCCAAAACTTAACCGAAGGGCATCCATTGGCTGCTCAGCTGCAGTGCTGCTGTCCTCACATCACACCCATCTCTCATCCCACAGCAGACTTCCAGCCATCCATCCTGCAGCTGTGCCTTACCAACAGGCCCTGCTGCTTAAGCCTTAACTTTAACAATTATAACCCCATATCCCACAAACAGTGGGTGACAAATACCAACATTAGCAGGATACAGAAACTTTCATATAATCTTAACTATTAAAAACTACAACAAAATCAGCAATGAAGATGTCTACTCAGATAAAGAAGTAGTCTCCCCAAAGCCCTAAATCATATCTTTCTTCTTCTCTGGCATTATTGCTGTTTTTTTATCTTTGCAAATCTCTAGGAACTTGAAGATCATACACCCATTAAGCAAACTCCTGCAAGGGACAACATACTTTTTTTAGGTAACCTAGAAGTGCCAATTGTCACTCAAAATCAGAACCACATTCTTTCCTGACAGCAAATCAATTCAATCTTCTAATCATGAAGTAGCTTTGAGGTAACGAAGAAGAGTGGCCAAATAAAAATTCATATGTAAACCTAGGTGTCATTGAAAAAATCCTGCATGCTGCTCCCTGAGTTGGAGCACAATTGTTGAATACTATTTGATTCTGTGTGTAGCAAAAACATTTCATCAAGTGGTATTCTCCCTTTTGGTGAAATGCCTTCAAAGAAAACTCTTATGGAAATAACACTGAAATTAAAGTATTCAACAAGTTCTGTCAAACTTTCTCAGTGCCACACTGATGTAAATCAAGTACAAAACACTTCTAATCTCAGATTTCTGTGTGTACTTGCACCCCACACAGATCCATAGCAATCTTTCAAACATCTATTAGAAAATGCCATTCCAGTAGCAACCACCTACAGGCAGAGGCTTCTCCTGCTTGAATTGGTAGCAACAGCAGAGGCCATTCCATGCAATGTAAGCACAGACAGGATGCACATGAAGGAAATGGGCACCTTGACTAAGACTCTGGCATGTGATGAACAAAGTGAGCAGGTGGATGCATCCTTGCAAATGGACAACCTTCCTTTTTCCTTTTCTTTCAACAGCTGTGAACAAACAGCTCCAGACTTGCTCAATAGTAATTCCCAACCCATAAGCAGCTGTATGCATGATTTAGTCCAGCTGCTAAACTAAATATAAAACAGGTGTTTTATTGCAAGTCTGACTGAACAATCAAGTAAAAAAAGTCTCTGGATAATCACCATTTCAAAAAAAAAAAAAAAAAAAAAAAAAAAAAGAAACACCTGGGAAAAACCCCCACCTCACAAGTTTATGAAAGATGGAACTTCAGTAATACCATCAGCAAACCAGGAAAAAACATGAACAATTCCAACGGTTTTACCACATCCTTTATACCAACCTTCTACTCGCAGCTGCACAACACAGCTCCCAGCTGTGGATCCTCAGGCCTGAGACCTGCAGCTGCTCCAAGGTGGCATTGGCTGATGGAGCCCTAAGCTGACAAAACTGGGCAAAGTCTCTTTGGGAAACATCACAGCAATGGCCATCCCTGCAGTCTTCCCTGCCTGTGATCACACAGGCTTTCCAAGCCAGTCTAAATTCCCCAATCCCATCCCCTCATTTCAGCACACAGGATGTGTATCACACTGACTTGGGTCATCTCTTACAGGAGGCTAACTTTGTATAGAAGATATTACAAGCCTCTCTCTATTACAGAATGTGGCGGCAGATGAGTTAAAGGTCTGCTACTACAGGTTTAAAGGGAGAAGCAGAGTCCAAATGACTGCAGAGAGACAACAGCACATATAGGGATGGGAGGAATGCCACAGGAGTAAAAATCCAGAACACATTCATTATAGGAGGACACAGGACAAAATCCACTGCTCTGCAGAGGTGTCTAAAAAGCTGGGTTTGACCCTCATCACTGGGTTCCTTCCCAAGGAGCCTTTTTTCTCTGTTGAGGTTTAATAATGCTGAATAGTGTAAAGAAAAGGTGCAGGAGGACATTCATTTACAACTTTACCAATTACATAGTAAATGAGAAACTGAAATTAGTCCTAGGCCTGCAGTACCCTAAATAGTACCCCCCAAAAAATACAGTTACAGAATTTTACAAAGCAGAGGTGACACCTAAACCATTTTTCCTCTCCTAATTATTACAGTCTCCTCATATTCTGGATGCCCAGCAAACACTGCCTGGGCTACATAGACAGTCATTCTAGATGGAGTGTTTAGCTTCATAATGCAATTTTCAATTTTTCTATTCAATTAAAGGGCTGGAGGTCTTTTTGTCTGTAAAAAAATACTGTCCATGAATCACTTCTTCCTGCTTTCCTCTCAACTCCAGAAAAAGAACTTTCTTCAAGCCTCCTAAAAGCTCAGCTATTTGTAAATCTCTCTTTTTGCCTTTAAGAAATAGCTGAATTTTCTTCTGTTTACACTACTCCCTTAATTTGCTTACAGCTAGGATTGATTAAACACATAATAATTAAACCTTCTCTTGAAAGGCAATTTGCAATGCCCATGCTGCCATGCATTTTAGATTATATTTTTAAAATAACTGTTTCCTCAAGGGTATTACCTAACCTCTAATACCACTAAACATTTAAAGGTTTGCATTTAAAAATCCAATTTTATATACAAAAATAACTCTGTTTACTACAAACCCAGTCTGCCCATTTCTTCCCAAACCTGCTCAAACTCTGCCTCTAGCATATATTCCTCACTCTCTGATCCTGAAGTTATTTTTTAACACTGGGGGCTTTGATGAAATATCAGATTGAGTAAGACCTCCCAAAGTCTTTTACGACCATTTCTAGACCTTTTATCAGAACATTTTAATGCTGTTCATTGACTACAGGTGAAATTTCTCATTACTGATAACTAATCACATTGCTTGCATAGATATAATCTGTCATTTACTGCACATGCTACTTTTGCTTCCAGCCTCAGCTAAATTAGTTTTATTTACATTTTACCTGAATGTTCAAATGCATAATTTCTTAATTAAAAAAAAAGGGTAAAAAGCTGATACAGTAGATGAAAATAAATAAATACAGTAACAACACAGATGACTAAGTGGCTGAACTCAAAATTTAAAAAATACATGTATTTTATTAAATGCAATACATGAATTAGGAATGTATTATTTAAGAGTTTGGCTTTTGCACACTTTCTGGTGAATATTAATTACTAGAGCAATTAACAACATAGAGAATACTTATAATGAGTTGAAGTCATATGCTTTACTGCCACCCTGGAGTTTCAAAGCACCTGCCATATGTTCTCCTAATAATTGCTACTTTTGCTTTCTGAATACAGTAAGGGACTTTATTAACTTGCAAAGCTTCTGAGATATATGAACTTGTGACAGGAAGTGGGGAAAGAATGCCAAAGTGTTAGTTCATTCTTATGCAGTCTGATTTAATATGAGGTTAGACCTAGGGACAAAGGCTAAATTGATATTTTTTCATGGAAAAGCAAACATCCAATGAAAAATTATCCTTTTGAAAGCATATGAAAAATTAGGGAAACTCTTCTGAGTTCAGCAGTCACAGGGATTTTCAGATCAAGTCTGTCTGATTGGGTTGCATTCCAGCTGTAATGCATTTCTCAGTTGTGTTTTGCTTATTACTATTTTATTTATATCCATTTTCATTATTAACATGCCGTGCATGAAGTCCCCCAGTATTCATTAAACAATAAAGTGTTAGCTATGCTTGACATTTGCTTGTTGCAACAAGCTGTACACAAATACATGGAATTTGATACTATTTGTGAGCAGAATTTCTATCAATTTTGTACCTGATGTTTAAAACATCTCAAACTCTAACCAGCAAACATAAAAATTAGTATAGCTTACCAAAACCCTTTGACAGATTTTTACAAAAAGATCCCTACATTTTATATACGTTAAAATTCTTCTGTTATAAAAAAAAGGAGGAGTCATATTGCAAATAAAGGAACTCTAGCACTCTTATGAAGGAAGAAGCTGATTATTTAAAACTATCCCATGCAACTCTCATTCACCACACGAAAGAGCTTTATTGTTTTGTATAATTAAAGATGTAATTTACTGCAAGTCCTGTCATCCAAATCTAAAACCTCAGAGAGACTGGTCCTAAATTAATTGCTAATATAGCAATTTCCTTTTACTTCATTGCCAATAGATGCAGCAAACAAAGTTTTAATTCATCATCTCTTGATATTTTGGAGTTGAAAATAGCATTAGCTCTTCATTTTAAAGCCATGATAATATATTTCAGCAAAACTACATGCCTTTTCTTGTGCTGAAATCTCAGTTGTATTGAAGCAAATGAAGGATTCACTTTTTACCTCAGTGGAGCTGAAATCTCATACTAACATTTAAAGAAAACAAACCATCAGTCATAAAAAAGACATATTAAAAAGGTAAGTCCAATTTATCAATATTTTTCTCATCAGAGGCTTCATATCAGAGTTGGTTGAGGAAATTGGCTTTAAATGGTTTTGAATCCTGCCCTTCTTCAGGAGCTACCCTGACTAAAAACATTCAGAATACCTCAGTAATACTGGAAAAACACCAGGCACAGTCACTCTTGTTAAATACAAAGCAGGGGTTAACAACAGATCACCCGTGGATCTATATCTCTAATCTGCATTTTTATGTATACCTATTTATCTTTGTGTCTCTTTATGCAGAAATATGTGAGGCCAACAACAGAAGAGTATTCCTTTGTAGAAAGTTGAAAGTTGTCTTTAGTGAAAATTGCTAGAGCCATTCCTTCTGAAAATACCTGAATATTAAACAGGACATTTCCTTCAGCAAAGCACAAGTGCCTCTATCCCACCCAAACCAAAACTTCACAGAAGCAGCATTTCTGGCATCTTCATATTGCTATGTGTTTAAAATATTCTTTTTGCTTGATGTTATAATAGACAGTCTAATTCCCAGGGCTTTGATACCTGCACTCTTAGCAAACCTTTGCCCAATGTTTTTATTAACTCGATTTAATGGAACCTTTTTTATGGTGACCTTAAGAATTTAATAACTCCACAATGCAAGGACAATACCACCTGCAGGCTCTTCTGGGATTAAACTGTGGTAGTTCAATATGTCTGCAGGAACACATAAAAGAAAAGCAGAAAAAAAAATGTCAGGAACTGCACAAATCAGTCACTCATTGCTGAAGTTGGGAATTATGCCTGGTTGTGGTGTCCTGCTCTGAGACATGTGAAATAAAACTCTGCATCTGATGCATACTGCAGCCTACTTAATGCTGCTTAATGGTATTAATCTGGCTTTGATCATATCAGATATGCTGGCAATTTTCAATTCCAGAGTGTCTTCCTTTCTGACAGGCACTCTGCATATCTTACAGATACAATCAATACATTATTAGTCAACAACCTGAGAAGAGACACATAAATTAATCCTTTTCTGTCAACCCAGCAGTTTGTACTTGAGTGAAACCTCACCCTTGCAGCACGTGTGAGACCGATCCTAATCCAATTAGGGTAAAATGAACTTTTTTTTTTCTATGGCACTCTCCATCTCTGTTAACTCAACCCCCTGAAGACAGCTGCTCTGAGGAAATAACTTCATGCTTGACCTTTTATGGGCAAGGTTAAAATCAGTAGAGATATATATATATGCAAGGAAAGTCAATAAGTTTGCTCTTTTTCAATTTCTCCTTTAACCTCCACTAGCACCTGTGAAATAATGCCAGGGAACGCAGCTGATTTCAAAGTGACAGGGATGTATTTATTTTACTTGCATAAAGGACTCTGTCACTTCAGCTTTACACTGAGAACAGCATGTACCTTTGTTTTGCTGAGGGGCAAATTAATATGGAGTGACAGCCCTGTCTGTACTATTGTAGGATTTGACAAGTAGAGGATGTTAACAGCCCACAATATGCAAAACAAATCATTTCTTCTCTTTGTGATAGTTATCAGATATAATGACAACAACCATTAAGGAAACAAGATTTGTTTGGTGGTATTATTCCTCCAGTAGGAAATATAGGAGAGAGGATAGAGCTAGAGTGCATTTGAACCTGTTTTGATGGGAGCAGAATAGGGTGCAGTTCTGTACTAACAATGCGCTGAATGCTGGATGGGGTCCTTAGTAAGGAATCAGTATTCAATTGATTCCTTTTCCTCAGTTTTTCTCACAACAGAATGGAATATCATGGCTATGGGCCATGATTACTCTTCTTTCACCTAAACATCCTCTAAGTATCTCCCTGGACCTTACCTAACTTCCCTGTGTTAAAATTAAATGACTAAACCCCACCCCATCCTGCTGACTAGGCAGGGTAAGGAGGGTACCTGGAAGCAGGTCGCAACAAGTGTTGCACCCCTGTGGCAGGACTCCTGTGCTGCTCCCTCAGCCTGAGCTCTTGATTGCAGCCAGGAACAGAAAACAACACAGAAAAAAAGGCTGCTGCAAATTGCAGGAACAGCCTTCTCCTGGGAATCCCTAGGTATGTCCCTTTCTCTCACTGTCCATGCACAGCTTGTGACAGGGAGCAGGTGTGTAACACACTGCCTCTGTTCCTTAGCCCTGCCTAGATCAGGTGAGGTATTCACAGGAAGTGTTAGCATGTCAAAAAATTACCTAACAGCTAAGGAAAGAAGAATCAAAATCTTTTCTTTGTGAAGTGCAATGGGCACCAGTCTCTTCGCCAGTCTGGATTCCTTACATATTATGCCACTAACAGACAAAAAAAAAAAAAACAAAAACAAACCCAAAACAACAAAACAAACAAACAAAAAACCCAAAAAACTTCTTCTCTGAAAACTTCCCAAGGCAAAGAAGATGAAGCAAAGACTGCTATTTCTCTATGTAGAAATATGTGATTTTTAATGTCATTTATGGGGCACTACAGTAGAGACTATAATCATCTTAAAATCAGCCCAACCTGTTTCTGAAGCACTCTGCTTTTAGCCTCTGCTTAGTCATAAGTAATTTTAACAATCATTTTCCCTTGTTTAAAACTTCAGCATTTTTATTTCAACTAAGACTTTAGTCCTGAGGTTTGTGCTACTTGATTTTTTTGCTGTTGCTATCTAAAACAGGTAGCTTCACTTAATCAGAAAAGCCTTATTTTCCAGCATACTTAAAAAGGATAAAATAATTTTATCAAACTCTCAAAAGTAAAAATAGCTTTGATTGAGACTTAGCAAAGAAATCTGTAGGTCTAAAGCCTTGAGGAGCTATGAATGAGTAACACATACATAAGAGTGTAAACTTACATCCCATCACAGCATCTTAGTAACCAATTCCAAACCTTCAAATCATCATAGCATGCCGGTGCTGTGACAGGATAAGAATGAGCATTCCAGGTTTGAGTATACTATTTGTCCAGCTAATAACTATTTTCATTTCTTCATTTACAGTATACCAACATGTATAACTGTCAAATGCTGTCTGCACAGCTTCTTCTCTAGACAAAACTGCTGTCAAATTCAGTTCTCAAAAATACCTACCTGAAAAAGACTCACATCCCCCTGGCACTAAGTGTCACACCATGAAGGACAGGAAAAACACAGAGATGAGATGAAAGGAAGTGCCTTTGAAGAAATATTTCCTAAAGGTAAAATTGCATTCCTCTATTTTTCCTGAACTTCCTAATCCCAACAAACTTCTTGGCAAGTTGCTCTGTGGATGTTCTCAGGCAAGAAGAAGCAAGTTCACCATCAAAGCAAAGTTCTACTTTTCCCCAATATCAAAAGGTTTTCCATACCCAAAAAACATAACTTATTATATTTTGAATTATTGTTTGGCAATGCTCTAGACAGCTTAAAAGGAGATAGGAGCTGCATAACTAAAAGCTTTGTATGACACAAACTGTCAGAAGTGCTGCTGAATATCTGGCTCTAATCAATGGTGGCAGTGATCCCTGTCTGACTTGACTCAGTAAATTTTTCAGCTCTCGACATATTCGATCACATTCACAAATATGTCCTGCAACCGTGGAACTAAACTAGAGTTTCCAAGAGAAACTAGAGGTTTCTTTCATGGGACAAAATACTACCTGCATATAGATCTTCACATACAAATTGATATTAATGTGACTAACATTTGATTTTACACATAAACACACCTACGTAACTTAATTTATCAGGCCACAGCTACCAAAGAGCAGCAGTCAGCAGTTCACAAGGAGATTGTAAATCAAATTAAGAATAGTTACAAGTACAGGAAGATTTTTCTTCAGAATATCTTTTTTTGCTAGTGGGATGCCAAAGAAATATATGATAAAAGCAGTGCTGATATTTCAAAAGAGCATACAAGAAAGCACAATAAAATTAAAAAATCAAAACAAACCTAATTGCAACGAGGCCAAATCAAACTATTAATTTTCTAACCTGGAACAAAGATCCTTTCAGTTAAGGATCATGCTGCAAGGTATAAAGTTTGGTTGCAAGTCCATATTTTTTTATTGCAATAGTTTCCTGCTTATTGTTTGAAGAAAGACTTTGATTTTAGTGTTTTGATACAACAGAGGTACTCAATCTCTCATCACAAAAATGCTGTGCTGCCTTTCATAGCAGGAAACTCACTGAAATATTTGTTCGGTATCAAAAAGCTGCTTGGGTTATTTTTTCTACAGATGATACTTTCCTCCTTTTATCTTTGAGTGCACCTCAGACTGGAACTGGGAATGTTTTGTAATTGGAATAAAGACTCTGAGACTTACTATCATGCACTAAAGAAAACCAAGAATCTGAAGTACTTTAAAGTCAAAAGCAAGTTTTAATAACATATAAATTAAAATACTCTACAAGCAATAACAGGGAATTAAAAGATGGGGGCAAAGAGTAGTCATGAAATGAAATTCAGATGCTGGCTGTTTCTTACCTAATAAATAGAATGACAAGTAATACAGTGTGAAATGTATCGTAACAAATAGTTTCATAGTTGTATTTTTTAAAAACACTATTCATAATGTCAGAATTGTTGCAATTCTTAAAAGATTTCAGCAATCCTGGCTTTCTCCCCAGATACTTTTTCTATCTTATAGCTGAAAAAGTTAAGTATTCCAAATCATAGAAAAGGCCATTTTTACCCATTTACACTTGAGAACTATTAAATACAACACTTTATAGAAGAAAAAGAGGACACACACAACCATGCCTACATCTCCTTGGAGATAGGCAAGGCACAATAGACCAGGTCTCAGAAAGGGCAACTATCACATTACTGCAAGCTTCAAAACTCAACAATGACTTTTCTATTAATAATTTCAAACCTTGTCTTAGGTTTTTCATCAAGAATGAAGAACAATTAAACTCTTATTATCTTTTCCCTAATGGCATTTGGAACTTTTACTGAACATTTCTGATTTTGCTGTGCACCCAGTAAAAGGAAAAATACAAAGAAATATGTTTAACCTTTTCTTTCATTTCAGTTCACAGCTTCTCTAACAAGGTTACTGGAAGCATTCTAATATCTGAGCCTATGCTTCTGACATGCAATAATGAAGTATTTTGTTTGTATGCTACTTGAACCCAAGCTGCCTAGAAGAAATCACAGTTCAGCCAGCTCATCTCTTTTCTTATTTTTAGTTTTGTTTGATTAAATGCTCATGAAACTTCTGACTCCTCCATGGGGCAGCATTGGGTAGATGTAATCTGAGGATCACCACGCTGATTTTTACAGAGACTGACAAAGGCAGTTGGGACAAATGACTCGGTCTTAGTCCTTAAGGTGTTTCCACTTCACTGCAAAGAAATACTATTTGGACTGTGGTTCTCTTTCCCATTTCCTCTTGTCTCTCTTTCATTTAAAAGAGACTGATAGAAAATATAAATAAATATTGACAAGAAAGTAAAACAAAAGTAGAAGGGGAGGAAGGAAAACACACAGGGCTCAAGCAAAGCAAATCATTTAACATGGGAAATCTTATATTTTTCTTTGCTTGTGTGCATGGCTTTTGCTTTCCCTATTAAACCAACTTTATTGCAACACATGGATTTTCTCACTTTTCCCCTTCTGAATGTCCTCCCCATCCCACTGGCAGGGGAGGAAGTGGGCAGCTCTGGGGTATTTAGCTGCCAGCTGGGCTAAACTGTGAGACCTACTCAGAGTCTAACCAAAACCACACTTGTTGCAGAGCCACTGCTCACACTGGAACAAAGCTGCCAACAAACAAAATGTGCAGCCTCACAATGCACAAAGAAAAACACCCCAAATCTGGGTACTGGTATGTGTCTCTCTCCCAGTCAGTCCTAATTAAATATAATCTTAATAAAGACAAACTTTTTGAATCACAGAATATAGCATTTCAAAAAACAATGCTATTGTTTCATATCAAATACAGTGACACTGCCTCAAGCAAAAGTAAAATCTATTTCCAATCTCAGGTTTAAAGGAAAAGATAATCACTCTATGTCAGCAACACTCAATTAATTTCTCCTCAGTACCAGCATTCCAAGAAGCTTAAGTAAACTATTTGCTAAAGAATAACAAACTGGTACATTGTATCTACCCTTCCTCATGAGTTTTGCTAACTGCAGTAAAAAGGAATAAATAAACCCTGGAAACCTTGAAGAATGAAACAGAACCATATCAAGTATTTGAATAACCAGTAATCAAACTAGCTTTCAATCTAGTCGAAAACCTTAATGTTTTTCCATAGTGTGTTCTGAAATGGTACTACCAACTCTTTTGTTTGTAATAAAAATTCTTTTAAAAACCCCACAGAATCAACAAATATGTCCCTCATCTGGGAGTTACAAGGGAGAGCATATTCTGTACACTTTAGAACTCATCTGCCAAGAGCTCTGGAAAGGTGCTGAGGTCTTGCCTTCCTCAGCATTCAAGTGTTTCTCTAACAAGTCTCAACAATGGCTCTGGATGAAGCCTTTCCACTGAGAGTTCTTTATCTTTCATTCTGCTTTCAGAAGTTATTTTCCCTTTATAAAGACAAGCTGAAATACCATCAGTACTTAAGAAATCTCTGGGATTAGTACTAGAACATTCTGTAATGAAAAACCAGTTTGCTGTCTGGGACACTGGGGCAGAGTTCGTATCACAGTACTGTTCAAATAAGACAGACAGAAACAACACCTACACAGGCTTAGGGCTCCCAAATGGAGTCTGAGCGTGTAAAACTATTTGTTGTGTCTTGGGATCATGTTTATACCCCATGTCAATATTTAAAAAACATTTTAGCTTAATTTTGAGTCAGGTTTTTGCTTATCCAGATGAGTTATTGTATAAGCATTCTCTAATTCCCTATCTCTAAAGGGCAGGAGAAGGATCTACCTCACCTGACTTCTGAGTCCTGCCACCCGTGCTGATCATTCCCTGGCAGCTCTTGTGGAGACTATGCAGCTGATCTCTGTCAGACTTTAACTTTGAATAAAATGGATAATCTGCATGGGAGACTAAAACCCAGACTTCTTGATGTACAGATACCTTTGCTTAGACTGATGGATCCTATCTTGCTCGCCCAAGTAAACCTGAGATTTTGGAAACACAGCACTAAGGTACAGAAGCTCACCTAAGATATGATTTGAATAAAGAAGTTTTGCTGTAACTCTGTAACTCTCATTATAATTATTTGGATTACTAAAATTGAAAATCAAGAGGCAAAGTAATGGCAAATATCTTAAGTTAAACCATAATAAAACATTTGCTAGAAACTGAAGTGCAAGAAGATTCAGACCAATCCAAAATGGATGACAGAAGGAAAGAAAGAAGGCTCACTGGTCTTCTCCATCTGTATTGACAGCAAAAGGTCAAGAAGGTCAGAAAACAGGCAAGAACAAACCATTTTTCTCTTTCTCTTCTACTCCTCTCTTTCCCCTCTACTACACAGGTTCATACTTCATCGTCTTCTGAGGCTAACAAAATTTCAATTTCTGTTTACTTCTAATGAATTTAACATGACATCATCACACCAGAACTCCAACATTTCTGCTGTAGTGTGCACTTTTCCCAGGAGTGAGTCTCAAGGATAGGTCAAACCCACAAGATTTCATCAAGTTCTCTCAGCAGAAATGTCAGCATATTATTACTGACCAGGAAAATTTATAGCAAAATAAATATCTCAAGGGTAATTTTTTGTTCAATTAAGCAAGAGAATACTATTTCCAACAAGAAGGCTGATGTGACAAAATACAGTTACAGAACTACAAAATGAATGATATGAAGTCTCCAGAAAGATGTTTAAAGAAGTGACCCAGCTATCAGTGCTCTTGTCATGCCAGAGAAAATTCCAGATATACCAACATGTTTAAAATGAATTTTTTGTATGGTTTAAGTTATTATTGACAATTTGAAGCCAATTAGCAATGAATAAATTGCAAAATAAAATACCATCTTCCTGGTAAAAGAAACTGATTACTTTTATACATTGCTTTCTAGGAAGGATAATGCTTTCTGAATTTAAAAGTGCAATTCAGAGCATTCTGCAACAAACTGTGGACTACAAGACGTCTTCTAAAAAAATACTTTATCATTCAAATAAGAGAAAAGTTAAAATTCTTTCCTTATAAACGTAAATTATGCTAATATATGCCTGGCAGGGAAAAAAATATATTATCTTACACGTAATACAGGCTTATCATAAAGATTTTCCACACTGTTTTCTAGATCCCTATCAATACACACAGAACCAAGCATCCCTTTGATCATGGTACTTGTCAGCCACCTGTTTAACTGACACCTGTGCAACAACAGCTTAAGAAGAACCCCATTTCTCAGATTCTGCTACAAAGACCCCAGCAAACAAGAAACTCAGAAAGGAAGCATTGCTCAATATATTGAAGCCAGATTTGATGTCTCAAGTGAATGGAAACGTTTGAGTTGGAAGTTATGTCTGAAGGCCTGCAAAGACCAGCTTCAAAGTGTGATCAGGTTACTCAAGGCCTTGCTCAGGCAAGATATTTAGAACTGCAGGGTTGGAGTTTCCATATTCTCTCTGGGCAACCTGTTCCAGAGCATGACCTAACTGGCATCTTACCTTAGAGTTTAAAAAATTCTATTTTCCAATTATTTTCCTTTATTTCTACCTACTTATTTTACAATTTTCTAGCACTACTGGAAAAGAAAATGAAAAAGCTGCTGATAAAGGCTATCACGACACCATAGATAATTCTGAAAAGCTTAAGTATAAAATACACATCAGAAAAGCCATGCTTATTAATTTCATTTCAACATGCTATTATATCAGTGGCCCACACTGATCTTTACCACACCTTTTACTTGTTTCAAATGTCAGATATTATACTGCAAGGAACTTGGTTTGAGACACTGGAAAAAGACTCAGCAAACAGACAGCTGACTAATTGCAAAAAGCCTCCCATTTTTATCTGATTCAAAGTTTCTCTGATAACTGAAGTTTAGGAGGGCAATGCAAACAATTTCTCTGACAGTGACCTGGTAACACATACAAGTCTGCTATGAGATATTGCTCCCAATAATGTGGTCAGCACACAACTTGGAATGTTCACTCACTAACCACATGCCCAGATGCCAAACCAGTTTTTATGCTATGGGTTCTCTTAGAACTCTCTCAGTGAATTATCCTGCTCAATTCCAGAAACATAAGGACACTAAAGAGGTGAGAAGATGTAAATCCCTAAAAATGGGCAGTGCAAAGAGCTGGAAGCTGACAATGACACTAACCAACTCGGGCAGAACAGTGGATGTCTCATCCCCTGCAAGGTAAAGCATCTTGAAGATGAAGCAGATGTACGTTTTTCCTGGTTGCTCAGAGAAGGGTAAGAAAATGGCCTCATCTCCTGCCCTTAGGAGACTCTGGCATAAAGAGATCAGTATCCCTTAAAATTAAAGGAAGGCATTTGATGTATTGTGGTTCATTTTCTGAAAGTGAGAATATATCTAAAACTCTTAGTTCTTTTGAATTGTCCAAAATTAATCGCTGCTTTCCAAATTTTGTTTAGAATTTGCTCCTTTTGCCTTCAGCTTAATTTTCTTTTTGAAATGGTGGGGTCTTTGGTGAACTACAATGTGTATAAGGTAAAGAAATTCCAATCTTGATCAGAATAGCAGAGCATCTACACTACCAGTTAGTCCCAAATACTTCCGAATGAGTCATAACAAATTTGGAATTTTCCCAGAGAGAGCATATACTCCTCTTTCCTGCTTCTTTTAGCAATTCCAGATGATAATTCTTGAAACCATCCAATGTTGATCTATATGATTTTTTAAGTGTCTTCCAACCCCCTCCAGTCCTAACCATCATACAATTCTATGAAATACTGCAAGGCAGCAGCCTCCCCAGACAAGAAATATCCTGTACAGTGGACATGTTTGTAGTATTAATCTGTTCCTTTTGTGGTTTTTTTTTATGTTTTCCAGCACCAACGCTTCCCTGTTCAGCAGTGCCAGCCGTGGCATCCCTGTACTCACAGAACTGTTTTGCTGTGGGGTCAGAATCCAGCAACATGACAGTTCAAACCTGAAGGGATGCTCAGGTCATGAGTCCTCAGGTCATGAGTCCTCAGGACCAATAAAACCTGGTGCCTGATTTAAACAAACCCCCAAACTGCAATGACTCTAGAAACCTGGTTCTGCTTTTTTATAGCTCCTATTCTCCTTATAATCTAAATTTAATTAGTGATTAATCTGTGACTCAGGAAATCCCCTTTGCTATTTTCAGAACCATCTCTCACACTTAGCCTTCTAGCTCTCTCACCTTCATGTCATACCATATGCTTCTTACAAGCTCACCTTCCTTTACTTATCTTCTAACTGCTTCTGTGCTATTCATAATGCAAATTGATTGCCAAAGCCCACATGGACATTCTCACTCTTGCCCCCTGTCTCTTCTTTAAGAGTTTAATATTCTTCTTACTTTATTATACACTGAGTTTTCAAGAACCTTTAGCTCAATCTTTTGGCAATAACACTCACATTTGGCCAACTGTCAAAATTGACACAGACCTGCTTTCAAACCAGAAAGAACTTACCAGGCTGAAGGAATAGCTTTGTGGTTGGATTTCCTGGTTTTCCAGCCCATTTCCATGATTACAGTATTGCAAACTGGTTGCTTTTCCTCCTGCTTACACTCCTCCATATCTGAGATAAAAGAAGAGCACACATCATTTTCTCCTGATTATAGCAGGACTGTTATTTCTCTGGGGGTTAAATACTTGGGTGCTTTAGATTTCTTTAGTCAGAAAATGAAAATTTCATTCCTTTAAAGCTCCTGGATATATAAGATTTTCTGACTATAAACCTGTCAGGTGCAGACTTATCCAGACAGGAGTGACTAAGAAGCTGTTCTTTATTCTCTTCTATCTGCTGTATTACTTAGCACAAATAAAAAGACAAGTGACCACACTGTAGGTCTGCAAGCTGAACTAATGTGCTTCACTGCCTCTAATCTCCCCAATTACTGCTGAATTTTCAGTCAAGAAGCATGACTGATTTTATAACTCAAATACCATTTTATTTTCTTTAGTTCTTATATAACTGTGGTTATTTATTCTTTGGTACTTGAGAGTCATTTTTCAGTAAAATCAAAAGAGCAAACTGAACATATTGCCAGTAATCCAGTGCAAAAAATCATAGTGTTAATTTAATGAGAGCTCTGCTATTCATTTGGCAAATGAGACAGTGGAGTGGCACTGACATATGTAGAGCAGGGACTAGTCTGAGATGAAGTGGCAAAGAGCAGCTTAATGTAACTCACTGATAAAACTGTCACTGATCTTGCTCTCTATCTGGGATTCCAAGAGAAAATGATGGGAAAGACATTCTGTGCTATTAATGATAACTGAGTAAAATGTGCCAATGAGAGATAATAATACACCTACATGACACAGACCATTAACCAGCCAGTTACAACTGTCTCAAATAACACAAACAAATGAAAATAACACTTATGGTCAAACCCTTGTCTTATTAAGCTGTTGAATGCTTTTCACAATAATTAATGTGACCTGGAACTTATAATTCAAAAATTTAAACTATTGCCCTGTCTGCTTTCCCCCAGTTCATAATTATTTAATCCAGCAATGTCAAGATGTGTAGCAGTAATAAACAGAACTGTGCTGAAGGAAAGACTTTTGGCTGCAATTTCATCTGCAGAAATAAACAGAAAGGACTTCTACCCCCATTAAAAGTCACTGCCAGTGTTCTCTCCCAGGTATGTAAATAAAATTTGCTTTGAGGTTAAAAACAAAGATGAATAAAATTGAAAAGCATATGAGAAATATCTATAGCATCCTATTTACCCTTTTCCCACTGCACTGGAGAGGTGTAGAAATATTTTTTGATGTATTTTTGATTTCTTCTCTAAATAACAAGTACACCACACTTGTCCTTTCTGCACACATGGGGCTGATGCAAATCTGGCTAAAAGAATTTAGAGATATCACTCCCATGGTCACCTTGCTTATGTCTTTATGGGAACCTCAGGTTCAATCAGGAAGGAAAAGACAAAGGGTTCTTGGAAATATCCTTGAAGGCACATGATGGCGACTTACATATACAAATCCAAATGAGAGCTCTGTGCACCCAAAGTATTGCATCCTCTCAGATGAGAGTGTTGACAGGACCAGAGAGACAGCAGCCCCCTGTGAGGACACAGTCCTCCTCTAGTTACCTCCCCTGCCTTGGCCCACGCAAAGGAGGACACTGCTTCTCCCTCACAAAGTGAAAGATGGTCAGCTCCTGCTGGTCTCATTCCAGGGCTGGGAACATCAGGGTCATTACCCTGGGTCAGTTTCAGCATCCAGAGAAATGAAGGCAATACACAGCTGGCACCACCAAAATTATATGGATGTAACAACTCTGGAATACTGGGGCCGGAGGGAAGCTGGGTCATAAATGTTTCTTTAGAAGACAGACATAAGCCAACACTGTTAAAAAACAAATTATTAATTTAATAATTAAAGGAAATTATGTTCTTTCAAGGATTTTAAGCATCACTTCTAATATGTTTAATCTTGCCCCCTAATATTTTTGTATTTCTTTTTGCATAACTCTGTTCATACTGATTAATATCCAAAATCTTGCAGCAGACACAATTTATAAACCAAAAGTATGGATAAGTAAATGCCCAATTTAAATATTTCCTGCACTGCAATTTAGTGCCACAGATTCCAAACACAGTTTAATTTCAACACTTCTTAGTATTTTTTGTTGTGAGTAATGATAAAATGTTTTTATTAGGAAAGCCTAGATCTTATTTCATGCAAAATCAGATCAGACACAGCAATGCAATGTTGTCTCTTTAAGTAAAATGAAAAATTTATAAGCCTTTAAAAAAGCACTTTACTGGTTACCTTTTAATTAGGAAAAAGAAGTTTGAATCAGGGCTATATAAACTTCTACATTAATTTCAAAAAAAGAAAAGTAGTTTTACTTTTTATTGAAGTAAGCTAGGTTGGTGAGTGTCTAGATTCTGAATAAAGCAACCAGAGAACAAATCTTGTGCACTTCCCTAAAACAAGGAGATAAAAGTCAGATATCTTTTACTGTGCAGATTCCCACAAAATGTAACCTGCTAGCTTTCTACTTTTCCCTTTTTCAAGATTATCAAAGTAATCTGTTAAGTGAGAGGAACTTTAAACAACTCTTTTCTTCCACTGTGATGTCATCTGCTTAACTTGGTTTAGTTCAAGTGCATCTTTATCTTTCTACTCAAATGTAGTTGCCTTGGTTTTTTTTTTTTTTTTTTTTGTTTTTTTTTTGTTTTGTTTTGTTTGGTTTTTTTCTTGACTTGCTGCTTTGTTCTGCTTTTGTCAGTCTGCTTGTAGATTCTCTTGGGAAAAGATCAGCTGTTAATATGCACAGCATCTCTCTCTGTAATCAGGACTTTTGAAAGGTTGTTACTAATGTTCTTGGAGAACTACCACAAATCACAAATAAACAGAAAGCTTATACCTTGGCTGTTAGATCACATCCTTTTATTTTCCTCTCTTTGCTCATCACTTCACACACCAGTGACAAAATAAACCTTGGGCATATATACCCCATTTAACCCAAAAATGATGTTGAACCATCTTGTCCTTTGATTCGGTTGGGTATTTTTTTCTTAATGTTGTGCTCAAATCACTGCATTCTGCAACAAAAAAAAGAATTCATCTTGCTCATCTACTTGTCCCCTTCAGGGACACATCTCATTAAAAGCCTTTTGGTGCAGTGTACCTTTTCACAATCCCTCCAAGGAAGTGTACAAATGATCTGACACTGTAGCTTTTGCACTGTCTCAAAAATCAGTACCAGGATTCCTGATATTATTTAAAACAATAGTACTTCCGGACACGGAAGTAAATCCTTTTATTGTGCCAAGTATTTGATGAATTATTAATTGGTCCATTAAACTTTTGCCTGCAATGGGAATAAATTTAAAAAAGGACAAAAGTGCTTGGAAGGGTGAAACTTCAAGTGGTCCTGCCTGATAAGCCAAATTCCTAGAGCTGCATTTGTGTTTACAATAAAGCCTCTCTGCTAGTTTTAGGTGTGAAAGTTTATGGTATCACCACAATGCATAGCTCAGTTAGGGGACTCAAACAGCAAGAGGAAGAAGATGGTATGCACATTTTGATGAAGCACAGCTGCAGTGTCTAAAGATATCTCTGCATAATGCTGTTAATGGCTTACTGAATTGATCTGTTCAATTTGTGCTATTTAATGAAGCAGAGCACCTGACACTTTATCATAAGCCTGTACTGGCTAAAAGTGTTTAGCTAAATGTCTGTATTACTAAATGGTATTTCCATGCCATATTTCACTTTGCAGATTTGCAAAAATAATAATGTGGATAAATTCTAGGTATTTCAGACTTTGGAAAGCACACTTTGGGAGGCAAAAGACAGACTAGCAAAGAAAAGGCCCAGCAGCTTTTTAATTCAACGAGTGTGAGTAGCAAATAATTGTGCCATAATTAAAGAAAATAAAACATGTCATCATACTTCTAGGTGGAAAAAGCTGGAAACCAATCACGTCTGGCTTTAATAGTTTGAGTGCTCTTGTGTAGTATAAATCTAGCAAAGTAGAAATAAAGGCTACATTTTCAGAAAGAATACATTCAGATGTTCACATTGAGACATTGCTTCATTCTACTCATCAGCTTCAAAAACTTAGATAGCCCTTTAACAGTCTTGTAAAAATGCATTTATAAGTTCAGTATTCATTAGATTGTATTTGTTTTTAATAAGATCCATACATTATGTTTATAACAAGAAAATTAACTTTTCCTGTTCTTGGTGGCAATGAACAACTGTAGGAACAGAACATATTTAGTACAATAAATAACCTGCAGTTGTCACTGGACAATTAGAAAGATCTCTTAAAAATTGTCAGAAACAACAAACTTGTTTGGCCAGTTGTGTTCTGGGTCCTCTGGAGTTCTAAACAGTTTCATTTGCAAATGAATCAAGGATGCCAAGGCCAAAATCACATTTCACTAAACATAACACATTGTGAAACATATGTTCATCATGTGGGCTGGTTCTTATCTCTTCTGTATAAAATATACCTTGAGACTTTCACTCTGGGAAAATTTGGACAAACCTTTAATCAGTATTAGCAAAGTAGACATGGTCAAAAAATTCAAGGGTATATGAACCCTCTCAGATTGTAAAGAACTAATTCAGGAAAAAAAAAAGAGTAAAGCATATCAATTAGCGATTAAGCCTTTCAAATAGCAGCAATGACTAAATGCTACAGAAATTCATGGTTTAAATTTTTTTTTTTCCACTAGTGTACTATACTGCCTTTCAAATACTTCTAAAAGTCTGGGAGTAGAGAAGTGCTTGACAGCAATGTGATCACAATAAGCTGTTCTGTGTATTTCTGAAACTGATTTACTGGTTCCATCAGAACTGACTCAATTTACGTTGAGGCTCAACAGCTCAAGAATGCTGCCTTAAGCCTTTAGCCTTCCATGAGCTTCATCATGGAAAAGCATATAATGAACATCAATAATCCATCCCTGTATCACATAGCTCAGTCCACATTATATGGGGACCAACTATCGCATCAAAAAGTTACATATTACATATATTGATGCAATATTTATATACCACCTTTATATACCACCTTACCCAGGGAGACATTCAATTTCAGCTTTTCCAGCTGCTCTCAGAAATGACTGAAGACAATACTTACTGAAGAAAGAAATCCACTCACTCATTAATTCTGTGGTCCCCCATTTCCAGACTTGCAGAACCACATGTTCACTGAGAGAAACATCCTAGGACACAAAGAGCTACTCTGACAGAGTAAGTTGGCACCTTATCACCTTCCAGAAAAAAGCAGCATCACAGACTCAAGTGCAAAGGAAAGAAACCTTGGAATTTGAATTTCTGACCAAAAATGGAGCCAGTTAGGATTCTGAGCTGAGCTTGTCCACAAACCTTCTGTCTCTGATTTAAATGGGGATAAAACCATTACCTAGTTTTATACCAGACTTGCCTATCTTGTCCATCCAGATAAGAGTAGGATAATCTATTACTGTATGAATGGGAGTTACTCAATACAATCAATAGGCATTCTATTTTTTGTTGAGAGCCTGCATTTATGCTTTTAATAGATAAAATATTAAAGGCTCCAGGGGAAAAAATGCTGAAGTACAGAAGGTACAAGACAAACATCTACACCAGCAATTTCTAACCACCCTGCATAAACAAAATACTACCTTTTCTAACAACTCCAGTTCCCAGCCCTAGTAGAGAATATGCAAGGTTAGGAACTAGCATATATTAATGATTGCATTATGTAGTTTGAACAAGAAATTGTATTTTAACAAAGACAGTAATATACCTTGTGAAATGTTAGGTCCAAATTAATTCTACCAAAGCCCTCACGATTATCCTTTCCTGGAATTTTTTTTTCTGCAGTAGGGAAAGGGAACTAAAAATCTTTGACATTCCACTGTAATAATTTTCAAATTACAAACAACAAAAAAAAGCCTCCTTACTAGAGAGGATAGTTATTCAATGGTGTTTACAAACATGTTTGGTGTTCTAAATAATCCCCAAACACAAAGTATTACTTCCCATTTACAAAATTGAAAGTCAGGTACAGGGCATTTTTTCCCAAACAGATGGTGCAGCACCTGGAGATTTAAATCCCACAAGGTGGTACCAAACACATGCAAGTCACAAGAGTCAATAAGTCTCAAAAAGTAAGGCAAGATGCTCCACTTTGTTCAGAAGCAAGTCAGCATGACACCATTAACTAAAAAATGTCCAATTGCCTTTAATTCAAAGGAATATTTTGTTACAAATCTCATCCTGGTTTATAATTGCCACCCTCATGGATTTAGAACTGGGCATGTGCCAATAGTGTGTGCTCTCAGCCCAGACTGCCAACAGCATCCTGGGCTGCATCCAAACAGGGGCAACCAGCAGCTCAAGGGCTGGGATTCTCCCCCTCTGCTCTTGTGAGAGCACACCTGGAGCCCTGTGTCCAGGTCTGCAGTCCCCAGCACAAGAAGGACCGGGAGCTGTTGGGGCGGGTCTAGAGGAGGCCACAAACACAATCCCAGGCTGAAGCACTGTCTCCTGAAAAGACAGGCTGAAAGAACTGGGGTTGTTCAGCCTGGGGAAGGGAAGGCTCTGGGGAGACCTCGTTGCAGTCTTCCAGTACTTAAAGGGGGCTAGAGCAGGTTTCCCAGAGCTGTAGATGCCCCACTCCCAGAAATGTTGAGGGCCAGGCTGGATGGTGCCCTGAGCATGCTGACCTAAGTGAGTGGCATGCCAGGGCCATGACAGGGGGCCTTAAGGTCCATTCCATCCCACACCATTCTATGATTTCCTACAAGCTCTCAACAAGATTATCACCTGCTCCCTCCGTGCCTTCCAGCACAACCCACTTTCTCATCTTTCCTGACTTTCTTAAGTGCCCTGAAGTTGTCCAATGGAATGCTCAGTTACATGGTATCCATTCCGTTTTTGTAATTCCAGTGATGCCATAGCCCTAACCACGCCTTGTGCCTGCTTTCCTTTTAAACCCCACCTCATCTGTGGGCTAGCTCTCCAGCCCCCTAATTTAAAGCTCTGAGTCCTCAATTTCTGTCTCTTGCTGCTGCTGGAAATTCACTGTAGATTCTTATCCCTTAGCATATGAAAGTGAAGTGTTCCTAAAGTAATAATCCTGTGTGTATACTGCTCAGAGCCAGTGAAGGAGGGCTTGCTGTTATCCAAAGCACAGCAACAAACTCATGCAGCCTGGCTCAGCATATTAGGTTATTTTCTGCACTTAGAATGTGCCCAGAAGTATTCTGGTTTTCCAAGTTCCTTGTCATCAGCTGTCTTTACAGAGCAAGCCTGACAATTCACTGTGTTCAAGGAATTTTACTTCAGGAAGTCTGCTATTCTTGGTGTCCACATAATTCACCCACAGATAAAATTCAGTATTAATATCTTCTTGTTAAAATAAGCTTTAGACATTGCAGCAATCCACATGTAACATGAAGTTATATTTTTCATGGTCAGTCAGGGTGATCATAGCCAGGCTGGAAAGATTTTCCATAGGAACATTCCCTCACCTCTCAAGTAGTTTTTTTGGGGTTTTTTTGGTTTGGTTTGTTTCTTGGGTTTTTTTTTGTTTGTTTGTTTTTGTTGTTGAGGAATTTTAAAATCTGCAGTCTGAAGTAAGAAAAGGACAGGAAAAAGTTAATTCCCTCAACTAGAGAGAGCATCATGCTTAAAGCACTAATTCCCGACATGTTCAGTTCCCAAGGTGCCCATCTTGAGGAACTGAAGCACTTGCACAGAATGATACACTGCAAGAGTGGCATTACTTAGCCCAAGTTAAACAGAGAAGTAACCCTATTTCTTCCCTTAAGTACCAAACAAGGGAAAACCACCACTTAATCTTTGGCATTTGCTATTTACCTTGTAAATCATGGCTCAGCAGGGACACTTGCTACTTCTCCCCTGTAAATATAACTTGGTTGGAACAGAATGGGCTCACAGTTATCTTCTCCCTATAAAACTGGAATAAAAGAACTAAAAAATTGAATTTTCTTATAAATAAATAAAGATCCTGAAGGACATTGACTAAATAAAATGCAATTTAAAAACACAGTAGTTGCAAGCATCCTCCCTTTGAAGTAATTGAAAAAGTTTTTGCCTTTGCATTTCTCATGGAGTAGATTTCAGAACTGAAACAAGCTTTTGCAAACTAATTCAACTGCTCTACCTCTTGTATGAAAGAAATATTTAGTACTCCTGCCCCTATCTAAGCACTGTGTAGCTATTTCTTAGCCTTTTTGTATGCACCTGTACTCATCAAACCAACATGTATCTTACACTTGACAGTTGCTGCCATTCTTAATCCATAATCCCGTGCTGTTGCCAAGGATGGGCAAAGGTCTGTTTTCTCCATGAGCAGCTTTTGCACATTTTTACAGGTTCCAGGACCCTTTTTCTCCCTCTAGGAATAACAAAAAAAAAGAAACATTCAACATGTGTTGGAAGAGAACTATGCAGGAAACAGCAGGCACAGTTACATTCATATACATTTTCAAATAGCTCGGATAAAATATATTAAATGGAGTTTAAAATATTCCTGGTTGTTTCTGTGAAGGTGTGACAACATTTGTTGTTTCAAATTCTGGGTTCAACTGTTTTCTGCTGTTGTTTTTTTAATCAGACAACGGATTTTCAACAGAAGTGTGTATGCCAAAACACTGCAGCCAAAACCCCAAAAGATACCAACTTAGAAACTCTGCCACAACACAGCAACATCATTTCACTGATCATTTTCATATTCTCCTAGTGGAAGAATCTAGTACTTGTTAAAAGATGCAGCTGGGGAGGCAACCTGACTCAGAGATGAAGCTACTGAGCTGCAGTGATTGAGAAATAAGAAAAAGAAAGCAAAATGTTGTCTTTTTCAGAAACATCTTTGAGCAATTCCTTTTTATATGGCAAACTATTCAAAATCAATCACAAAAAGCTTATCCTAGATCTATATTAAGACAAACATTTTTAGTTGTGTTCAGAGCATGTTTGTTATTATTCTTTAAAAAAATGCAGTTAGTGCTGAAGATAAATTATATCTTAACAATTACTAACATGTTGAATAAAAATGAGCCATAAATTAACCAGTTAAGCTTTCAGTCAGCTGCATTTCATGTAACTCTAAATAAATTTTTAGAGTAAACTGGAAATAATCTCATGAACGTGTTTCTTACCCATGCCATGCAGAGAGGTCTGGATTGGCAATGCTGGCAGATTTCAGTACAGAGACAGCACCAGTGACACTTTAGAATGAGCTCTCTGAGCTACACTCAGAGCCCAGCAAGGAGGATCAGTCAAGGCAGGTCTGGCAACCCAGCTATAAAAAGTGCTGCTTCTGGGACCAGACTATGCCTAAACTGCATTGGCAGTTTTATTACAACTAATAAAACTTTTATTAGCTTTATTTCCCATGATTTAAACCATTGGTCTGTGCTAGGACTCTGGAAGGGATCACTGCAGTTCATCTGGAGAAAGCCTTTCCACTTGCACTACCATGGCAGACCTCAAATACCCAAGACAGCATTCTAAAAACTCAGCACAAAGCACCTACATGTCTTTGAGTCTCTCTTTTAAAATTTAACATTAAAAAAATTTTTTTTGGAAAATTTTGACCTTTGAGGATAAAAAATTTAGGACAGTCTAGGTAAGCATTCTAGCAAATATTACAAAGCCAGCTTTTACAAAAAAATGATTGTCACTCTTTCTCCCTTTGGTACAGTTTGATGCCTCTCTTAATTCCTTGACATGTGGAGAAAGTGTAATTACTACCATGGATGAATCAGTTACATCAGAATATACAAAGATATTATTACAGCATTTAGCATGAACTCAGTTGTTAAGTAGTTGTTAGGGAGACAATGCCCTTAATGGAATTAGCTCATTTCCACAAACCCCAGCACATAAAGCAGATTGCAACTTTTCTTAAGCTCTGCAATAAAATAAGATGAATTCAGATACAGGATTATTTTCTTCTGGATCTGGCCATTAGTGGCTGTACCTATCATTTAGATGCTTGTTCTTATAAGAAATGCTTTAATATTCAGAGATATAAGGGACTTTAAAATTATTATTATCTTATTGATTTACTTTTGAAAATGTTTCAAAAATATTCACTAACTGCTTAAAGCAATAAATGATATCATTTTATTACCATCTCAAAGTTGTTTTGGTGGCTTTTTTATATCTTTCTTGAGATAGGACTTTATAAATCTTGAGGAGCAAGTAAGATTTGAGATTTCTCTAACTACCCTCTGAAGTATTTTAAGGGGTTTTTTTTTGCTCCCATTTAAATTTATACCCCCTTTCAATTTAAATTCTAAATACAAAATGGCTACAAAACCAGAAAAAAATTAATCAAAATTAATTAGTTGTCTTTGAAATTACTTGAGAACACCCCAAGTCAGAAAGTTACATTAAATACTGTAATGTAATCATTTTGCATGTAATTAAATGTAATTAATGTAATTAAAAATGTTAACACTTACGTAAAGAGTGACAAATCACAAATTTACTTATAAGTGCAATAATCACTCTCACTTACAAAACAAGTTGCAGTTCATTTGAGGGTGCCTGCAATTGTAAAGGCAAGACACTGAAAGCAGAAATTCAGCCTTGGATTCTCACTTCTTGCACAAGAGGATAACACTTGAGGACTCAATGTCCCTCAGCTCTCTGCTGTTTCCAAGCAGATTATCATTCAGCAAAAATGCTGAACTACTTCACAGTCACACATTTTACTGAGAGAAATCTCAGTAAAAGAGAGATTTTATAAAATACATTTTATTTGGAAAGGGTAAGAACCAAGGTCATCTTGATCACAGATGGCAGAAGTTAAAAACTGCAAGTTCTTGACTAGCACAGCAACTACCAATGTGCATCTTTTTAAAGTACAAGCAAACCACAAAGAGCCCATATAACTTTCAATCTGAGGAACCTTCATACCTTCAGTTAAAACCTCACTTGGAAATAATGGGAAAACAACCTCTTCTCATTCCTCCATCCTCTGCTACTGCAAAAGTACATTCATGGACTTAAATAAGCAACTGATTTTGCACCTGTGCTTGGTGTTTAACTGGGATAAATGAGAATTATTTTCCCACTGCACCAAGAGTTATGGAATTTTTAACTCCTTTTGTTATAGTTGCATAACTGGATGACAGAGAAGGGTCTGGGTGCCCACTCAGTTCCCAGGACAGTCCAAAACCTCCCCAATAGTCACCTACTCAGGTGGGAATAGACCAGCTGGAGACAAAAGTGAACTCCCAGCTGCCCCCCAGGCACAGTGTAAATAACTGCTGCAGGGGATTCTGCAGGAGGGACCTCTGAGATATACTGATTATGGTATCTTATGCAAAAAAAATCAACAAATTAGGGGTTTCTTTAAACAAACACTCTGTTTGGTGTGTCTAACATGATCCAGAAGGGCAAACTGAATAATTTCCATGTTTGTGTGTCTGCAGCACACTCTTTACTCTCTTTCAAAGGGAAAGAGAGTAAAACTTTCTCATTGAGGTGATGCTAAAAGCTTTCAGCGTCCTCCAAAATACCTTGCCACTTCCTTCAATACTGTTGTTTGCCAGGAAACACAATATGGCTCTGAACAAGGGCTATGAAGGCTTTGCATGTTAAAAAATATTTAGTTATTGACAACATGTTTCCTAAGGAACAATGGCCAAAAACGTACTTTGATTTGTTCTCCTCTTTATGTAAGGCTGGAACATACTAAATAAATATCTATCTGAGATGACACCATTTGATATAATAATGAACTACAAGGAAAAAAGGTATTTCTGGAACTTTACTTTTTTCTTTAAAAACCCAAAGTAAAACAAAACAAAAATACCCACCTTTTTCCCCTCTTCATTTTACAGGGAGATGCAAATACTGTTAACCTTCATCGAACTGCATCTAAAAAAGATTGAGTGTAAATAAAGGTTAACAAAAAAATCCACGCAAGCATTAGCACACTAGAAGTAACAACGAGAAGCAGGGACTGAATAAACTGAAAAATTTGTATCTTATTGAACTCTTTTTTATCTCTATTCTATTTCTATTCTATTTAAAAATAACACAAAGAAATTTTAATATAAAACTTCTAAAGCAAAATGACATATTTTAGGTTTCAGAGATATGACAACATTTTTAAAAATCCATCAATCTGCTAAAAATGAAAAATACCCTTAATTAGCACTTTAAAATCCTCTGTTTCTACAGATCCTTATAGTCCGTCATGAAGCAAAAATGTTATTTTTATATAATGGTAAGAGACCACATTCCTGGAAGTTAATTTTCAAAAGTTACAATAGGATACTACTATTAGAGTAATTTTACTGTGTTGAATACTTAGAGAGAAAAACAATACTTTGGTTTCAGATTTAGTGAGCCTCTTGCTCCAGTAGTTCTTATTTGCAATTCCCACATGAATCAAAACAATCATATTTCCAAAAGTCTAATTGGAATATGCATCCTGAAACTTGACTTATTGTCTGCATCTTCTACTCTTTTGATAGAACTCTGGAAAACACTTTTACAAATTGCTAATTTCTATTTAAAGCCACCTTAAGAACTGTCACACTGAATTTAAATTTTCTGGGCATGCTGCTGCAGCTGTAGCGTACCAAATGCCACTGCTACCAGCACTGCAGGATTAAGTCCCTTCAGGATTATTTCAGCCAGAAAACACCACGTATTTCTGTTTCCATCACATTTGCCAGAACAATTTTCTTATCATTCTCAGTCCAAACCGGACTTCTGAACACCAACATACCTTTTCAAAACCAATGTTAGTTCTACCTATTCCACAATATCAGGCTCAGATGACTATTTCTAAGAAACATTCATCTTCCCCCACAACTATATTTTTACCAAACCATTGGAATGCTTTACATCAGATGCATAAATCCTCTGCAGTACAAATGCACTGTCTTTTGTCCCCTGATTTCAGGAAGGGACAGAGAAGTTAAGCTTTAGGTGAAATAAAAAATGCCTATAAAACAAAGAATTAAGTAAAGATATGTAAACAAATTCAGGAGCATTGAATATGGTGCTGAGGTTCTCAGCAGAGAGCAATGTAAGAACATGGCAGAATTCACTTTTGATTGCCCTGCAAATGCTGAGCTGCCTAAAGACTATTTTCTTCAACAATCAGCAAATAAAGACAGAGTGATGCCAAGCGTCCTTCCGTGAAGAAGAAGTATCTCCTAGTTCTTCATGTCCACATTTCCTCTAACATAAGGTGCTACTCACTTCTATTCTTTTAAAAAACTGTAGGAAATTCAGTCTGCCTTTTGTTTGTCTCTTTACAGGTGACAGTACTAAATCTAATGGTTAGAACCCCATGCAGGAAATAGGAGCATGAAGACTCATTTCCTCTGTTTTTCTAAGAAAATACAGTAGTGAATATCTTCCTGTCATCTAGCATAGCTTGGGTGAGGGAGATTCCGTTTTTCTGCTGAACTGAAAAAGCTGATGACAAGTAAATATAAAATTGTTTTCATATCCTGAAATGCCTTCATTCTCATATGCAGGGTTGGTTTGTTCTTGTAGCTTCACCTGGGCGATTACAGAAAAGTAGTGGGAGGACAAAATACATTAATGCCTTTTACCAAAGAGCCTCTGCCACAGAAAGAATGAAAAAATACCTATTAAGAGTCTCCTACTTTAGCCAAAAAACATATTGAATCTTCTCAGAAGCTGAGTGGTCCTAAAGGAACACAGTCCAAGAGAGTATGTTATATTTAGTCCCTTAATACTGGATGAGTGGTTGAAAGAAGTTCCCAGGGTCTCACACTAAGGCTGCCAGACAGGGCAGTTTCTGTTTAATTTTCAATGTGTCCTTGCTGACGCCAATAGTGCTTTCACAGCCAGCATAAATATGACAGCATAAATATGTGGTCTTGCTCCCATGAATTCTGCCATCGCCAGCAGAAACTCATAGGTTTGCACTGTCCTGGAGAGCAGAGCCCCAGGAGCTCTCTGGGCTTGTTGTTGGGCAGAGCTGACCAGGACTTGCCCCATCTCTGGTGGCCCTGTGCCCATGGCCCCCCTGGCTGTAGCTTTGGCTGTGAGAGTGCCAGAGCTGGGAGGCAGCTGTGGGGTACTGAGTGACAATCCACAGCCCACTGTCAGCTCAGCCTGGCATCCAGTGGGAAAGCAGATAGGGAGAAAAATATAGAAAAACACATAGCCATGACTGAAGGAGATCTCCACCTTTCCCGAGGTACATTATGCATTTTTAAGAGAATAATCCTTTTGAAGATGTACATTTTTGTATTGGGAAACCAGTGAAAAGCGAGTTAAGAAATTTTTGTTTTGATTTTCCCATGTCTCCTGGGAACAGAAAGGAAGAAAAGAGGTGAGTTTCAGTTTAAATGTCAGACCTGTGCTCAGACTCTATTTTCTGTTCACGAACATGAATTGCAAGAAACGAGGGGAAGATCTACAAAGTGCCTTTGCACCGATTTGGTTTCCATTGAAAACTTACTGGAGAGGAAAACTTAAATCCCCCATTGCCCACGACATTATTGTTGAAATGGGCCATCCCTCTTCCTAACAACTAGAGCAACTTCAAACTTCTCACAGGTCTTTTTTAAAGTTTCTGTAATAAAACACTGTAGTGGCTTGAAAGAGACGCTGCTCAAATTGACAAAGACTGGTCAGAACTGGTGTCCTGGTGTTGCCTGGACTTCGGGGTCGGAGTTCACCCTTTCAACGCAAGGAGTGCCATGCAGACCTGCTGTCTTCTCATCACTGCATCAGGTGCTAAGGCATTTCTGAGACAGCAATTTCTGGGTCTCTAGAGGATTGTTAGGTTATCGTAATAAAAGTCAGAATTATGGTATGTCCTGTATCCTAATGATAGGTTAAAATCATGCAAAAGTCTTCTTTTTCATAAGATGTGACAATCATACTTATCACATACTCTGAATACAATAACATTTCTGTCATTTTGATAATGACTTATTACCACTGAGTGTTGAAAAACTCTGGTAACACTGTAGGAAAATTTTAAACAAGGAATTTTCATCCAAATAAAATCGTTATACTAAGCTTTTGAAAGCTGCAGTGTTATGACTGTGTAGAGACAGTTGATTGTGAGATGCTCTTAACCATAAAATATGCCAACTGGATTTTACAAAGGTGACATAATTATTCTGTATTCCTTCAGCTTCTTCTGACACTTTAATGATTGGTCAGATTTTAATCTGAGAGGACAAGTTACCTTTGGAGAGGTAGGACAGAGGAGATCAGTTTCTATATTTTAATCCAGAGTGGATTGGCTGGCAATGGCCCAGGCAGCCTCCAGACCCTTCCTGAAGGAGCTGCCCTTGCAGCCAGGGGGAAGAAGTGTTGTAGCTGTCTCTTCGTGCATGAGAGCTGCTTATGTAGTTGGCAACGATGAATTGTGCTGTTAAATCAAGTATTTAGGATATGGAATTGTCACTCTAATGACTTATTGTGTGATGTTATCTTTAATTTAATGCAGCTTAAATTCCTTGTGAACTTAAAATACAGTGTACTTCCAAATGACTCAAAAGCCTGTTCTGTTAATTAAGAGCTACAGACCAATGTAATGTGCTAACTTAGGGTTGGACAATTAGCTTTACATTATTATACAAATGGAGTTGTGTTAAATGAGCGAGAAGAGCACGGTATTTTGTGGTACATTGACACCCCAATCTATTTTCAGTGATCCTGCTGTAATGCTGCATTCAGTGAATTTACTGTAGATTTACATTGGTATTAATTAAGATCAGAATTTGGACTTTGAGTTTTAATCTACCTTAGTTTGTATGCATGTCTCATTATAACTGAGCATAAACTGTCACTAAATTATTTCTATTTTACAAGACTGGTTAAAATGCTTGGAGTTTAGATACAGATTTTTACTGTGCTGCATTCCTCTGAAAGTATTAAACGATGATTGAATATTCTCTTCTTGCTCACACTTGGAAAAAAACCTGTCCAAAAAAAGAGAAGGAACACTTAGAGAGGGGTAATTTCTCACTGTAAGGTACTTGGTTTCATTTCCTTGAGCTCAATCCTATCCCTACTAACACAAACCGAGCATCCTTGAAAGTAGAACTAATGGCATCTTTTCAATGTTTAAAAATGTTACAAAAATTTTCACTCTTTTTCCCTTTGAAAATAAAAATCAAATCGTGTCATGACTTTTAAGTGAATTGAAACTTAGAAAACAAAATAAGATTTACACTAATTTGGCATGCTAGTTGAACTTGTCAAATGCAAGATCAAGCTTTTAAAATTACATTTCATTAGTGCAATTACACTAATATAAGCTTTCAACTATCACTAAGAAAAAGATCTTTCTGCTACAGTATAAGTTTAAATAGTTTCCAGCCATGGGTTGGGATTTTTATGGAAGTAGCTCATCTTCTGAGGACGCAGAGGCAAGGCATATTTCATTTCACAACGTTTCAAGTCTCTGGCAAGTATTCCTCACCCAAAAGATGGTGGCTTAGATAAAAATAAAGGCAGTAAGCAACACTTCTATCCATTTGCAACCTTTAGGAAAGGAGTTGTCATGACTTCCTGGGTAGATTTTTAGTTGTTTCCATGTCTCAGAAATTAGGATGCTGGTCCTGCCCAAGTTTGGAAAGTGATGGCCTGGGAGGCTGGGCAGCAGAGCAGCTTGGTTTCCCAAGCAAGATCCCAGGTCTCACATTTTCACTTGGCCTCAAACTGTCCACAGCATAGGTTAAATTTCCTCACAAAAGAGAAAAAAGAAAGGAAGAACTAACACCTAAGGTTTAACTTCTCTGTCAGTACTGGCCACATACAGAAACTAGCAGGTGTTGAAAAACTGTGAGATGCAGCATCTTCAGGGTCTATCTTACCTTGATGTGCTGGCAGTTTCAATGGCCATGCTCTCCTGCCTCTTCCCACAACACTGCCAGCACAGAGCCCCTGGGCTGGGCCAGTCACCCTCGCTGGCAGGACCCTGCCACACACTGCCAAAGGCTGGAGCTCCTTTTTAGCAGGGGAGCTGGGGAGGGAATTGTTAGTGCTGAACAAAGGCTAAGACTGCAATCCCTGGGATATTTTTGGTCCCTACTATTGGTTCTCTTTAACCCTTTATCAAACTATTCAGTATCAGGAAACACTGAGCTACTTAAAAAACATTCCGAAGAGTACATGATCATCACCTGCAGTGCTGTACTGCCAAAGGGAGCAGAGTCCAATCTGTACCCCACACATTATTCAAACAATACTGCTGAAACTGGAAGAAAAGGATTTAATTTCTTTCCTTAGATAAAGGAAAGAGTGTTAATACACAACACAGATACAGTCAGAAACATCAACAAGAATACGTACTCACATTTCTCTTTAAGCCAAGTTTAGAAAAAAGGCTGAAGCAAAACCTGCTCAGTTAAAAACTTAGAAATTCTCTTTTCTGTCAGGATATCAGTAGAGATAAATATATATTATTTCAAAAAGCTTGAAGCTTTTCACAAAAGTGCCTTGATGACAATGATGACTTTCCCTGTGATGTGGAAGACAAAGGTCACACCTGCACAGGTACCACTGTGACTGCACATTACCCTGGCCACTGCACAGCACACACAGACTGGGGCTGATTCACAAAGGGCAATTTCTAGCAGTGCCTGTACTTTCCACACACTGCAAAGCAGAATTCAGTCTTGGCTTAGAAACTCCATGAAAAGTTTGTGCCATTGTGAGCTGCCATGTGGCCTTTAAACAACCTTACCATCTAAAAGCTTAGACATCCTCAGAGAGTGAGATGGATGCACATGCAGCAAATGCTTGCTCAGACAAGGAGATATTATTAAAGATGTCATATTAAGATGTTAATTATATACTATTAGATTCTATTGAGATAGTACTATACTCACTAATCATTCCCTCGAAACATATGGATATAAATGTGAAATAACATAACTTACTTTAGACCATATATTATGCTTTAGGATGCAGCTTCAAAGCCACAGATCAGTAATGTGAAAACCAACCAATCAACCAACTATAAAACAATACCACAGGAAAAATATGACTTCTAGAAAGCAGGGCTCAGTTGCCAGTTGCTCAGGTAATTAGGCCTGTCCTGAATGAGCTGAATCAGGTTTGCCCTGAAAAGATGAATTTTTGAAATACTGCTTCTAAAAAATAACATCCAGCTTTTGAAAACAGATGAAAAAACCAAAATCAAAATCCAAAACCAACTTTTATTTTTCACTTGACCAATCAAAGACCAATATCACAAATTTGATGCAGCTGTCTCTAACAATAAAGCATAGATGAGGCAATTTTCCTTAAACAAAGAATAACTCAAACCAGCAAGGTTTTTCCTAATACTGTGTCTCTTAGAGTTGGCAATGAGCCTCAAAACAGCCCCCTTCTTTTCCATCTTGCTTTGAAACATGGCACTGATGGTGTTAATTCCCCATTACTCTATCTGCTTCTCAGAACTCTCTGCTGTTTTCCTTCATAAACACATACATATTTAATCAGCACCTAAATCACATGTTTATTTTATCAGTCTCCAGACCATGCAGTTCAGCCCCAGTTCAACCCTCACACTTTGTGTTCTGGACAAGATTCATGAGAGTTTTCAACTCTTTTACAGAAGTGCACACATAGCACATGGCAGTGACCAACATATCCCCCTTCTCTGCTGCTGGTACTCATCATATTCCCACATCTTTCCAACCCACATTCCAAGTGCTGCTGAGGTTTCAGAAGCATGTAGTGATACAAGAAATTCAAGGAGTCACTGCTTCCATCTGCCATCCCTGCAAAAGGATGCTATTTCTTCATTCATGCCCTGCTCTCAGTATGACTCCACAGTTGATGGGATATCACAAAGACATGAGCCAGCAGTCAGAGATCAGGAAAGGGACAGAATGGAAAACCAGCAGTGGGAGATTCTCAGTTTGACACTGCTGCCAAAGGTTCCCAACTATAGCCTGGAGCATGAGCAGCATGCTGCATATCTTGACTAAAGGAAAAAGATATTGCACTTCCCACCACAGAGATACAAAAAAGCCACCTTAATAGCAGCTCATCCATGCAATTTTAGGTAATTTTGATACTTTAAACTGTACCAGGTAGCAAAAGGTGTGCTGAGGTCAAGCCCACAGAACAGCAGTTTCCTGCTTCATCCTGATACCCCCTCCTCACCAGCTGAGGACTCCCCACGCTAGGAAACTCTTAAAGCAATGAACCAGTTTGTTGTTGATCCTCATGAATCAGTAGAAAAGGGCACATAGCAGAATATGGATCTGTAAGTCCACATGCACACCTAGATCAAAGCCAAGAGGACAGTTATCTCACAAGTTTAATTTAATGTTTTAACTCTTAGGGGTGAAGCACTATCAAGATGATTTCAGCTAAACTACACAATACCTCTTCTTCTAAATCAAGGTTGTTTTTCATATTAACTGAAGTGATAAAAACCATAAAGAAAACCAAACTCTGTAACAAATTAGTAATGGACTTCAAGCTTACAAAGAGCTGAAAATAACTAGAGGTTGTTCTTCCTTCCTGCCCAATAGACTTCACTAGCAGGCAAAAAAGGAAAATTAAATCTATGCAAATGTGCCCAGCTTTCAAAAACAACAGCAAAAATATATTCTTCCCTCTTCTGTTTGTGTGTATGAGGGATATGTACTGACTTCATGGAATTACTCCAGCAAGCTGTGAATGATGATGCATGAAATGAAAAAATCTCAGTCCAGTGCACAGGAAGAATACAAAGAACAGCAGGCTGTCAACAATATACTTTTTAGAGGAGAATAGATATATACAACATCCTCCTTGGATGCAACTGCTGAATTCATTCAACTCATGGTATCACATGATGAGGGGGCACTTCCAAATTCCATTGGACACATTCCAGTCCTGCAAGACAGCACTGAATAATTAATTAAAAATTCTTTTTTTATCTAATTGAGCAATATTTTCTGTCTCAGTTGCAGGCAGCTGTAAACAGAGTCAGAGGAGACAAATGACACTCTGCCATTAGATTACTGGTCAGAACAAAATATCCATTCATAATCTATATTTTCCACATCTCTATTTTACTCATCTGTTTGATTGTATGAACAGGTAAATTCTGGATAACAGAGAGAAATTAATAAACCCTTTTTGCAAACCTCCAGCCACTGACTACAGTCTCAGTCAGGATACAAAGCCCCAATTCATCTAAAAAAATTAATTCATCGAGAAGATCAAACTTTTCATCACCCATACATCACACTGAAGCTACAGTGTATTCGCTCCTGCAAGTCCACTCTTCAAGAAGCAAGATTAATTATTACTAAAGTTCTACAAAACCCAAGGTAGGCTACCTTAAACGCACTGAATTTAAAAAATAAAAAAAAAATAATAAAAATAATAATAATAATAAAAAAAAAAAAAAAAAAAAAAAAAAGAAGAAGCAAAAAGCCAGCCATGCCTATGTGAGATGACAGATTCCAAAGCAATGACACTGAAAGAGGCACACTAGTGTTTTCATTCAGAAAGAGAAGAGCTGTCTCCCTTGGCCTTTTTTGGAGTGTAATGTTTTCTGGAGATGGAGCTGCCTCTGATACCAGAGGGCTTCAGCACAGCTGATCTTTGTGCAGGCCTAAAGGGGCAATTAAAGGTTCCTTTTATGTCCATGCTACTGGTGCACAGGGAGTGCTGAATCTGGAAATGGTGTGATTAGAGGCAGGTTTAGAGCAGCTGACAGCAGAGGTACCTTTCTCCTTTGGTTTGGAAGGCAATACACAGGAATGCTCACTGACTAAACATAAACATTTATTTTAGGAGAAAAATGATCTTCACTTACTTACTACTTGTGCATTCAGAAATTACACCACATTCCAGAAAAGATTCAACAATACATACCAAGTACAACCAGGGACACCACGATGGTACAGTGGACACATGTAACTGCAAATCCAACTGCCCTGTGTAAGAGGTACAGAGCTAACCAGCATTTCATCCTCTGCTGGGGATGTGCAACAAGACACAAATAAATAGCACTGCTTGAAAAGCCAAGCAGATGATTTCCACAAGAAAAGTATTTCCTATTATTTCCATGCAGTACATAAAAAACTAGCTGAAGTAATTTAAAAAGCAAAAGCAAAATATTTTTAACTTCCATAAAAGCAACACAGACAATAGCAACAAAAAGGGCTCTAATTTATAATTTTGTTTCATTTCTTTATCCTGTATAATAATCAGTTTCTGAAATTTTCACACTATTTTTGCCATGCTTGCAAGTCAGGTAATGTATCACCTCTCAGGATATTTGCTAATAAATTTCAAAGGCACAAAACTGTTTCTTTAGAATTAGTCCAGTGTAAACTTTGTGTGAGAAGAAAATTAGTTATTGGTTATGGGTCCTGTTTAAGACAAAACCTGGAGGATGAAAAGCTCAAAATAATTGAAAAAATGCACATCTAAACAAACAAGCTCTAGACTGGAGTCTTTAAAAATATTATTAAGGGAAATAGTTCCCCTGATACGTTTCAATATATTACCAGTAAATAAGATACGTGCAGAACCCCATTAAACACCCCATTAAAAAGGTTTCTACTGCATTAAAATAACAGTCTTTTCTGTCCTGGTTGAGATTGATGAGAAAGTATTCTGCCTGATGATCATGGTCATTACCGTGCAACTCCTTAAGGGCCCCTGTGACATCATCCATCAGTTTGTTTTTACAGACCTGTCGAAGATGCTGGAAGATGGCCTGAAGTTGGAATTTATCTGCTGCATTTTTTCCCCTTAAAACACTGTGACAGAGTATCTGTCAGAAGGCAGAATTTTCTAAAAAAATTGTATCAAATGAGATAAACAAATGTCACCCATGAGTTTCACAAATCAAGTGGGTATCAGATTACTATCAGATTACTAAGCACGTACAAGATAAGCAGTGGAGAGTCAACATCCACCTTAGTCAGACTAAAGAAACACTGAATGCCAAAGGAACAAGACCTGAAATATGGGCTTAGTTTCTTTGTACACTTAATAGAACAATTTTTATAAAAATATAGAAACACAAGCACTAGATGTGTCATTCTAATGCCAACTTTTTCATCAACCCCTCACACACCTTGAGAGAGGAAGGCAGTTGATTTCTACTTACCACTGAGAAAGTGAGAGGACAAATCCTGGATCTCTGTTTAGTACATAATCTGCTTCAGGAAAAAAAATGTAATTTAAGCAGGTTAACTGAAGGATTAAACACTTTTAGCAAAGACTCATTATCACTTCACCAAGATTAACTGTAATGCTAAGTCTAGGCCTTAGCTGATACCTGTTGCTGCATAAGGATGCAGATGTGTTCTCTGAAAACACACTCTCCCTGGAGAAGTTCTCCTTGCTTGATGGTCAGGAGATAGTAGCACCTCCTAAATTCAGTAACACCTCAGTAATGGGATTGGGACACCCTTCAGTCACATCTCAGTGAAGATATGCTTATTTAATGTTACAAAAGCATTAGAAATAGCAGATAACAGTTAATATAAAATTAACAAATTGAACAAAATAGAATATTCTTCTGTGTTTTCCTATTTGGGGATAGTTTGTGCTTGTCTTTTTTCTTTGGTTGACACTACTTAGGGCACAAGTTTGAGAAGTCCTGGGAAGCTGCCACTGATTTCCAGTAGGGACAGGATCTTCAAACATCTTTTGAAGCCAAAGCAGATGCAGTGCTCTAACAACATGGCCAAAGGGCCCTGCTCTCTCCCTCTTGGCCAGGCTGACCTAGTACTCCATTCCAAGCAGACAGGCTTCTGACAGCTTCCCTGGCTGTGCCACCAGAACTCACCTCAAGGGAAACCTTCTCATCACTGCCAGAGACTCTGGACGAGGTCCCAGTGCACTTCAAAAGCCTGACTGCTCAGCCTGTCAAGGAGGATTGGGGTCATGGCCAAAGACAAAAATCTAGGTTTGCAGAACTTTCCTGGCACAAATATGGCAACCTTCAAAGTCTGGAACATGGGGTTTTGGCTTTTTTTTTTTTTGGTTGGTTTTTGTTTTGGGGTTTCTTTGTCTGGTTTTTTTGGCTTTGAGGTTTTTGGAGGTTTTCTTGGTTTTTTTTTTGCATAAATTTGAACTACTTAAATGTTGTACTTCTTTTCTTGCATTGCTTTAGCCCAAGTTATTCTAGAGGAATGCTTTCTGCAAGTATTAATGGAATGAGCTGTTTTATTTCTTATTTTTTCTTCTTTTTTTTCTATAAAATAAGAGCAACACATTTAGCTAAAAAAGAAAAGTGGGTAAGTGAGAAGTAATAGAGGTTGTGAGGGTCAACCGAAAGATTGTTTTGCATCACCTTGTTTTAAAAAACTAACTTTTTTTGTACTACAAAGCAGGAAAAGTTTCAAATAAACTCCAGACAGCTTCATCTGTTATTTCTGCTGTTTCATCTTCACTGTATGCCTCACAACAGCTCTGACATGATCATTAGAGCTAGAGGTAGGCAGGTGAAGAGCAGAGTAGAAGTAGATGGGACAGCAGAAAGTGGCCCAGCTGTTGTGCTTTCCCAAAGTATCATCACCTGTTGCTGCAGGCACAGACTGGGTAAGACTGATAATTTATCTGACTCCTGTAACAGAGAAAGGAAATGAAACAAAACAAGCTGAATGGCCAATCCTTCCTCAAATGTTACTAAAACTTCACGAAGTTGCAGGAATTCCTTCCCTTCCATACTAACTGAGAAGTTCTAAGTTCAGCAAAGCCATGTAATTTCTACTGAGCAAAGTTTACGGCGAAAAAGCAAACTTGGTAAATGCAAGCTAGGATTTTCCTCAAGCATGCTGTAGCCCAGAAAAAATAAACCCAAACATTTCCACCACTGTGATCTTTTCCAGTTGAATCTTGTGACCTTCCACATGCAGCAAAAGAAAAAAATCGTGCTTTCAGGGTTGTTTGTTTTTATATTGTATTCACTACTGAGTTTTTAGAGAATTTCAGAGTACCTTAATTGCAATTTGTGAGCTGCAGTAAGTGCAATATTTGCAATAAGTTACTGACAGAAAGATTTTTGTTTCCTCTAACTGCATTCTCAGGATTTTGATTAATCAGTTATTGATCCATTTAGATTCCTTATTCAACATCTGAAATGGATGAAAAGCATACTGTTTCAACTGACTTGCATATGAAAATAATTCCAGAACACCTAAATTTTAAATAGAAAATTGCAAAATTGTACTGCCTCAAACAATTTCCATATTTATTGCTGGAGCAATAAAGAATTACTTGAACGTTTAGAAATACCAGATATGTTAAATTCTGAACCAGTGTTTTAGCTTAATATGGCATTGACACTGCAATACAGTAGTGCCACCAATTACTTTACTAAGCAATTAAATACATGTGAAATGTGTTTTCTAGAAATGAGAAATCGAGGCTATGTATGCTTTAATTCAACAAAAATCTTCCAGATCAAGATGTTAACCAAATATAAAGTAGAGCAGTGTATTTATTACCTTTCATAACATTTCTGCTCTCAGAACCTGGCATGTATAACAATCAGTCCTAAAGGTTTCTTGCTTTTTAAAAAGTACTGATTAGCTGGAATCTCAGGAATTTTTCATTAGAATATAGAATATTTTGGGTTGGAATGGACTTTTAAAGGTCATTAATCACACACACTCACCTCTGCAATGAGCCAAGACATCTTCAGCTAGACTGGGTCACTTAGATCCCTGTCCAAACTGGCCTTTGAATGTTTCCAGGGACTGGGCATCCACCATCTCCCTGGGCAACCTGTGCCAGTGTTTCATCACCCTCATCACAAAAAAAATTGTATTCTAGTCTAAATCTACCCTTTTTTAGTTTAAAAATATTACCCTTTGTCTATTTATAACAGGTCCTGCTACCTGTTTCCATCATTCCTGTAAGGCCCCATTAAGTATTGAAAGGCTGGGGTAAGGCTTCCCCAGAGCCTTTGCTTTTAATTCACTGTTATTACATAGGGAATCACTAGGATAAGATCCTAATGACAACAAAGAATTTAGAGCAGAATAACTTGAAAAGTTAACATAATTAAATTTCCAAAGATCAATCCTAGCTCTGGTCATGTCAGAATCAAAGCTATTACCATCAAATCTGAGTTTCATCCTTACTATTTGCCAACTCTGCAATATGGAATAAGAACACCCCAAAGCATGCTATTGTTTTGTAATGTCAAATCTACATCAGTCACTAAGATGAATTTGAGAAAAAGGAATAGTTTTGTTTTGAGATGTTTTACAAAAGGTTTATGCCTAGCAGTTTTTTCTAGATTACTTCAGAGTCAACAGTGTTTCCCTGACTTCTCAGCTTTGGATCAAGTATTTAGTGACCTACATCTCATCTAGTGCAACTAAAACACCAAACTCATGACTACTATTACATAATCAAAATAGGTAGAGATTGATTAGAATAACCCTCACACACACTGCAATCTCTGCAGCATCAACAGTGGTGCAAACCCTATGATACAAATCAAATTTTAACATAAAAATTCAGAATACTACTGCAGGCCCCAGATGTGAAAGATGTAAAAAAATGTAAACCAGGATTGGAGTGGGGTGCTGAAAATACTCAGCAAACACTCTCAGTATTTCCAAGGTAAAGCATGTAGGGAAGTTAAGTGAGAGAACAGGTCACATAGCACAAAGAGAGAGGAATTCTACAAGAAAGGGTCAAATGGAAAGATCAAGCTGTTGTTCAGTAAACACAGAATAATCAAAAGCAAACTATACTGAATGTGACATTTCACCAGTTCCAGTGTTTGAATCACATCCCCACCCTGCAATATGACCTCTTGAAAAAAATCTGAAGAAATCAGAAATCTGAAATAATAAAATCTTCTCAAGCATAACAATATATCAATTTCTTTATAAGGAACTGAATATTGTGAACCACACACTACAGATAAACTGGATTGTTTGTAATAGCAGAATGTTCAGATATGGCTATTCAAGTTCCTCCTCTAACTTTTAAATTAGATTTTACATAGATTTCTTACATTACAGCCAGGCTAAAAGCTGACCATCTTCTCAAACCTCTACAATTTCCTATTAAAGTTTGCTTGCCTGTTTAAACTATATAACTGCCTTGAAATGAAGGTTTATTTTTTTAATTCTCATCTAGAGGGCAAAATAAATGAGAAAATACAAACAATTTCCTTTTCAGATATTTATTCTTTCAGGTCTCAGCAAGTTGTACATCCACTATTGACTCTGTCATGGCAGCAGCTGGATTACACACTGCAGACTTACCATCCTCATCTATCAGGGAGCAGAAAACTCTGTTGTCATTCCAATAAAAGAAAGAATCACACCCCTCTGTGTCAGCTTCCAGCTCCTCTGACACTAACAAATCAGCTATACTTAGCATATGTACAATTGTAAGTAATGAAAGTATTAGAGAGCAATATACTTAAGACTGAAGGGGTTCTTTCATCTTTGACTTGCCACTCAGCAGGATAATAAGATTTGAAAATATCTCTGTTAAAATTATCTACAAAAACAGTTCCTAACTCTCTTCAGGAGTTATTTTGGCATCAGAGATAAATTATTGGAAAGAGGACAGTAGTCTGCTGCATCCTAAATCAACATGTGAGAACTACTGAGGTGTTACAGCTGCATACAGTACAAAATTTCAGTGTAAATTCCCTTTTACCCAATTTAACCCCCTTAAAACTAATTTAAATGACAATCTCTAAAAGGACTGAGCAAAATACAGATGGGAGCTGCTAATTTTGAAAATACAGCTTGAAAAATCTTGCACCAGATCTCAGTAGATGTTGAGGGGGCTGTCCTTTTTAGCTGGTTAATCCAATCCAAATGGCAAATGCTCATTGCAAGCCATAACAATTAGGTGGACACAGACAGGGAATGATGAGTAAACCCCATGTGAATCCCTACACTTTGCAACTTTAGACCCACTTTTCAGTAAGAGAAGACAGTGAGTACGATCTTCCCAAAGCCTGGGAGCAACAAAGGCAAAAGTTTGCCCAGGCACAAATGTTATCACCAAATTGCCAGCCTGGGGTTGGGTGTTCCCAGAGCCCCCTGAGGAGCTGCTTTGAGCTGCACACTGGAGCACAGGCCAGCTCAAAGCAGCACAGGCTGCACCTTGTGCTCAAGAAACACAGAAACATTTCATAACTGAAAGAAAAATAATGGTTTCATCATTCTGCAGTCTGAAGTCCTGGTTTGTGCTGTATTCATAAAAGGCCTGATGAGCCTTGGCTCAAGCTGAAGTTATGCAAATCCCTGGTGGCTGATCCACAGAGCTTTTGTGCAGGTTTCATTGCAACTCACTTTTGGGTAGTTGCAGTCTCTGCTCACTCAGTTCTGCTTTCTGCTCCTTGGATCTGGGTGAGTGGCTTATAGCCAAGAAATTCCTCACAGTTATGATTACTCAATTCCCTTGGCACTTGGAATGCACATGCAAAGTATGCGTGGATACATACATGTGCACTCATACCACAGGTGGGCACGTGCATATACTGCACATACACAGAGAAAGACAAGGCTCTGAACATCTGACAGAGACAAGGATTATAGGAACTCTGGCAATGCATAGGAAAAAATATTTCTTTTTCTGATGATAAAGTCACATGCCAAATTTTGTGTTCCTATCAGTCTTCTCAGAATTACTTCCACAAACACTCAGATATGAGAATTTAAAAAACTAGTAGCATCTCAACCACATGACTGAAAACCTTCAACATCTGGGCTTGATTTTTACAGTGGTTTCAACCAATATTGTCGTGATGCAATATTCATGCTGCTTTAGCCAGTACATCTGCCAGTGACAATGCGGTCAGTCTAACAAGACAGTCAATTAAAGAGCAACAGCTGTGATTAAGCTGTACCCACCTCTGAAAACTTCCTGACCCACTAGTGACAGGATAACTTGTAAATGTCCTTGCAACAGGTGGCACCATTCACTCTCCTGATACCCTGATGTGTTAATCCTGATTTCAGACAAGCGTGAGGAGAAAAATCAATAAGTAGCATTCATGCTCAAAGTATTGTCTCCAGCAATAAGTTTGCATAATTCTATCTGCAATGAAAATGTACAAGGGTGAATAACATTGAGAACAGAGAGGAGACAAGAAAACAGCTTTTTTCTTACTGGTTTTGCTTACTGTGTTTCAGCAAGACTACTAACTCTGGTGTGTCTTATCCTTAGATCTTCCCTTTCCTCTTTCCCAAAATAAAATAAAAATACATTTCCTTTAAAAAATTGTGCTTTTAGAGGACATTTGGTCCCTCTCGGCCCTCACCTGGGGAGCTAAAGTTAGTGAACTTAGTTATTATCTTAATACTGCCACTTCACACTAAGTAAACCACCTGTCAAAAAAAACCCTGAAAACTAATGCAGAAGGCATCCAAGAAACTTGGGAAATGCTGGAGGTTAAAAGTTCCAGTCACAGCTCCCTGGGAGCCACTGGGACAATGTTTGGGCCCTGCTGAATTCGGATCTCCACAGGAAACAGGGACCCATGTAACACAAGTGCAAAGTATTACCCAGACTATTAGAACAATAGTGGGGGTAAAGATCACGTCAACAAGCCACTCAAAATCTGGACCCAGGTTGCTCTGGCAAGTTGACTTCTCCATATGGTTGCCCTGAGCACTACCCTGCTCTGAGGAGCACTTCTCCAGGATAGACCTGCTCTGTAGTCACCTGGGCCCATTTCAGACATTGGCTGAAAACACAGAGATCCTTAGACCAGTATCATCCTTCCACTGTTTGGTTTTTGCCAAGCCCTTATAGACATGTTCCTGCAAAATTTTTGTACCTCAATAACTGGCAGAAAAAAAGACAATGTTTAACCTAGACACTAGTTCCATAACTGTAGCCATGTTTGAGCATAGTAACAGAAAAAAGAAATTAATATTATTCCAGTTATTCAGATATGAGCTAAAACTCGAATGTCAAATCATGTGACTTTGGGAAGGTATAGCTAAAAGAAGTGTAGGGAAAAAAACAGGGAGAATTTTTGTTCTTAAATTCCTAAACAAAAAGCTCAGGTCCAAGCTGCTTCCCTGCAGTCAGAGACTGTCCTCTCTAACTTCATGTAAGTCTAGATAGCACTTTTTTACTCATCACTACCTACCCTTGAGTCTTATATATACATATAAAATATATTTATATTTAAAAATAGATTTTCTACATCAGAAAATGAGACATCTTGCATGTAAAAGGCATATCAAGAAGTAATGACATTTTTCTGTAGGAGAGTCTTAACTGCTGGCTATTTCATTAGAACAGTCTCTTTGAAGTGAGGTCCAGAATGTGATTGCAGTACAGGATTTTATCTCTTCCCTTTTTCTCCTTATTTCTCCTGTAGGTGTAGTACCCACTGACTTTTAGGTAGAATCTGAACGCCCCAAGGGAGAGAGAGTTTTCTAACTTTCTATTTCAGGCACACTTTTAGCATTTCTCTAAAGACTATGTATCTGCAAATATCATATCCTTTCTATCACATACTGAACTACTGAAAAGAAAATTGTCAAAAAGAAAGATAATGTCACACAGATTCAGACTGAACAATGTATTTTAGGGCTTTTTTGTTTTATGTTTTGGTTTTTTTTAGGAATACTTGGCAGTTCTTTGAGAAGACAAAGCAAAGGGACATCCTGGCAAACATTTCAAAGCACAGTAAAGTCAGGGCAAGAATAGTTCTTCAAGAATCCAGGCAGGATTCTCATTATTCAGCAGAAAAAGAATGAATTAATATCAGGGAGGTAGAGAAATCTGAATTCAGCTCAGTTTACAGTGGCTTTTATAAGAAGAAAAACTAAGTTCCACCAGATAAAGGGTCTGAAATTTCAATGCAAGGTAAAAAGAATATGGCCTTACAACAAGATTGGCATCTAAACTCCATTCTTAGTTATATTTTTCCAGGTTTTTGCGTCGGCATTGCAAACACGATCTTTTAAAAATGATTTATTACAATCAAAGTAGCCAACATTTCTCATTTATAAAGATTGCAAGTTGTTCATTTTGTCCAGATTTATTTGTTTGGGTAGAAATAATACCTCAAACAATTTTAACAATTTTTTTGTTGAACTTTTTTAGAAAAACAAAACTCCAGAAAATTAGCCTAATTGCTTTTATAAAAGTTAATTACATTTTATTGTGTTTCCGAATCAGCATGAATGAAGGCCAGGTTATTTAGTAGAGAAATTCAACTTTATCATACAAACTTCAAGTTTATAGCTATTCTTTGTAGAGTCTGGTAGCTGTATGCTCTGAGTATTTTGTTTTCAGTGGGCTGGGATGTAGGTTTCAATGGCATAGCTTCAAAGGACTTTCCTTTATCTCCCCTCAAACTGTCACACTGATCCCTTCATGGGACCTGAAAGATTTCTACTTTTCCTCAACCAAGACACAGTGGGACTGACCACACTGAGAGGGAGGCAACAAGTTCTGAAAAGATTTTCCTCCAGTCCTACAGCAGACGTATACATAAAGAACATTTCACCAAATGACAATAAACATGAAGATTTCAACCAGCACCAACTTGTTTGAGCACATCACTAGAACGCAAGTCCCTGCAGCCCAGAAGAACTCATGATAAACATTTTCAGTTCCTGGATGTCACAGCCATTACAAAACTTAAGTCCTCCATTTTGGCTCACAAAGGAGGAGATAATGACTTTCTAAAATCAGCTTTCCTAAACCAAAAAGAATGGTGACCTAGCATTATTTAACCTTCATCATCGCTTACTGGATAACAATTAGTACTCCAGGATATCAGTCTCAAAAGCCAGCATTATGTCAGCAATTAAAAATAATAGTCAAACTACCTCTGAGCACAGAAGTACCAACCAACTCTAGTAACAGCTATTCTTATAACCACAGTTTTATCATTATGGACCATTTCATGTCATTTTCAGGAATAGCACCTACCAAAACAGGACCAAATTGACATAGATTAAAACAGAGATCAACAGGATTAAGACTGTAAATCATGCCAACTTTCCATTTATTGTAAAACCTCACATATATTTTTATGAATAGTTAAAGGAAGAAATATAGAAACTCAAAACAAGAGGCAGATTGAGGCAATTAAATTCCAAAGCAAAACCAATTGCCACACTTCTTTAAAAGAAGCAAGTATTTTTATATACTTTAGTAAACTATTTTAAAGTGCCTGAATTAAGTTTTTAGTTTAACTTAAAAAAAAAACAACAAAACACCAAATTCTAAACTTTCCATTTCAACAAATTTGAGGACTAGAGATTTAAAATTATTTTATATAAGCAGTGAATTGGAAACTTACTCCTTTTAACATTTACATAAAAATGTTGTGACTATTATTAATGTGACAAACACTGACATTCATTCATCATGCCAGAAATCCATGCCTTCAAATAAAAAACAGCCTATAACATCACATTGCACTGTTTGCTTTCTTTGGCTTGGTTTTGTTTGAATACTGTGCCTGTTTCTCTTCCAGAAAGTCCATTAAACTTTGATTAGGTTCAAGATAATAAGAAAAAACAGCAGATGCCACTGTTTTAATTAAACCTGAACACGTGTATTTAGGTCAGGAAATAACTGTTTCAGCTAACAGAATCTTAGAGTGATACCAATTAATTTTGCAGGTATCCCACCTTTTCAATGGGATCAGTTCACAGTATATCGGGTGGCAGAGCAAGATGCAATAAAAACAGGGACAGCATAACAAGTACATATTGAAATCCTATTTGCTAATCTACCTATTAGAACACCAAACCAAAAGCAAGTCACCTATATGGAAGCTGTAAAAAATGCTTATGCAACAATCACTACAACTGCAGTTTTTAAGATGTCACTTCTTCTAACTCAGGGAAAAAAGGACAAAATAATTTGTTTAAGTTCAAGCCTCTCTAAATGAATTAAAAATGTCAGAGCATTCAAAAGTCTGTAAAATTGTTCACAAGTCCATGAAAGGGATACTAAATAGAATACTAAGTAGAGTGGGCCATAATGAAGCTTGTTGGTTTTTTGACCTCTAGCAGATTTGCATTGGTCTTTCATTGTATGTGCACATTCCCTCTGGAAGTGAGGGTCTGGTCAATGACAATTATTTGTTCAAATACTGAGAGATACAAGTGAGGCGGTCACAGTTGTTTCCCCTCCTAAATTCCATCTCATAGATATATAATGTACAGTGTAATGGAGTACTCAGCGAACCTTTCATGAGCACCCCATGATCACAGGATTGACATTGGTTCATTGCACAAGAAGTAGTATTTTTCCAGAAAGTTAAAGATTATTAAAATGCATTTTCCATCAATTATTCTTACTCAGCATTTTACTTAATATCATACACAGCTGCCTTGAATTACTAAATTAATCTTTACATAGAATCAAAATCTTCTGCAATTAAATACCATCTTAAGGTAGAAATATTTGCATTGAGCAACAAATGCAATGGCACAGTGTGTAAAGAAAACTGGGAGGGGATGGGGACTGGCAAGGAAGAAGCAAACTTCCAGCAATGATTTGAACTATATTTTCAACTGCAAGGATTAAAAAAAAAAAAAGAGTGACTTCTAGGTTTTCTTAGTGTTACTATGACAACTTTCTCTTCGTCAAGTGGAAGTGTTCCAAGGATGCAAAAAAGCTCCTTGACCTTTGGTAAAATTTTAAATTCTCCAGAAGTGCTCTCCCTGTAGTATCCTAGGGCTCAGATGAAACTTAAACAGACAAAATTCTGCCTTTTCAGTTATACCTGTTGAATTTCATTTGAGTCACTAGTACTACACACAGGAAAAAGAAATCCTTGTCCAGTAGTATTTAATATGAGTAAATCTCGGGTTTATTTAGATATACTTAAGTGGCTTAGCATTGTTATTAGAAGTCTAAAATCTAATTTCCAACACAAATTAATTTTGACATGGAGGAGCCTTGCAGTTGGCAATACCTTTATCCTGGAAGTAATTTTCACTAATTCTACTGCCCCTTTGAAAGTACACACGCAAACAACCACCACTATCGTCCAAAAAAACCCCAAATAAACAACAAAACCCCAAAACATTCCCTGTGCAACAGATTGTCTTCAAGAGCATACAACACTAATTAAAGACTTAGATGAACCTGGAAAACAAGATGTGATAGCTCAATGTGATTTTGCCAGCTAGACTAACCTGACATCTTTTCCTCAATAGATTTTCAATACAACACAAGTGAGGTACAAAGAAAATCTTATCTAACAGGATTCCAGGAATGCATTACAGATGGTGTCACATTAGAGCTTGCATTAAAGTCAGAAAGCCAGGATTAGCAGCTGAATTTAAAACATACAAGGAATTAAAGAGTTGAAAGGAAGGAAAATGACAGCAGTGAAAGGGAACATATCTGGTCAGAAATAGGTTATTTCAATTTTCCCAAGAATTACTCTCATTAAGTATTTTATTTAGTACTCTTATCAATGACATGGACACAAATAGGAGTGAGAAAGTAACGTTATCTTTAATAAAGAGAAAGATGAAGTTATCAGAGAGATGGAAATCTTGAGGACTGCAGTAGAAGCATCAAAATTCAATTGCATAAAAAGAAAGTAATTTTCCTAGCTAACTTGGAATTCAGGCCCAGAAAGCACTTGAAGTAAGCACATGAAGGAAAGATGATCATAAAACTGTGATACAGACCCAAGAGATTATACTATGACCTTAGGACACACCAAGTAAGAAAAATAATAGAATTCTACAAGATATTCTCTGGATCTATGCATAATACATTCATCAACTGCCTTCCAGAAAGAGCTTTTTAAACTAGAATTGGTACAGAATGAGACCCTCTGATTGAACAGGAAAACGATCAGCTGAAAGTAAAGGAGGTTGGTTGGTTGGTTTTGGGGAGGGGGCGTTAAATCTAAACAAAAGAACTGCAACAAGTAGAGTCAAGGCTCTGAAGAACTACTTTGATGCTAAAGGATAAGGTTAACAAAACAAATCCAAACAAATAGGCAATTCCTTGCTGTGAGTAAATGTAGGCTAGAAATGAGAAAAATCCAGACCGTTAGATCAGTGGTGTCTTTCACAATTTTCCTGACTGCTGTAAACATGAAGCTCACTAAATTAATAAAAGGAGCAGTATTAAGGGACAAAAACTTGATGACATTAAAAGTTCTCTCTGGTTTGGAAGGAACCTTACCTCCATCACCTTACATCATTTTATGAGTAACCTCTTTTTACACCTAGAAATCAGAAAGCAGCAGATGTAGCTGATTTACATTTAAAACCTACCTTCTGCAGCAGAGGTCAATCTTTCTGTCCATAACAGTGACCTCAGGGAAAAAGCTTGCCATGACATATAAGGAAAACACATTGTTCAGACACAAACCTTTTGAATTGCCTGCATATTTTCAGCGTTATCAGTTCCTCATTATTTTGAGACTACTTGTAGACATCTTTTAGAATCTATCTATGGCAAGAAAAAGTAATGGGAAATACAAAATAAAACTCGTGATGAGAGTTGCTGACCTAAAATTTCCTAGTCTTTAGCATACTGAGCATTCCTTATTCACAATCCATTATCTATAGTATATTCCCGAGTGTCAAGTAAATACAGTAAAACAATGAATTACTGAATGAATTACAGCTCTTGTGCTAAAAAAAGGAAGATGTTGATGTTGAAGACAGATTAGCAACAACATGTGTAGATATTAGCACTCAGCAATAACCCCAGGATTAACTATACATATTAACTATCCCAGTACAACTGAATGTGTTTTTAATGGATACATCACCTGATTATTTCAGGGAAAAATAGATGCCCAAAAGAAATTTTCTGTTCTCCCATCTCTGTTTCCTGTCAATGTTTCTTTATTTAACTCTTAGTCTTCTCTTCGACTGCTATTTACGGTTCCTTTGCTCTCAGTGCTCATAGCTCTCCTTCTCCCAGCCCATTCCACTCTGCATTTATGCATGTACTATTAGACAATATTTTAAATACCACACACACACACACTGCACCCACCCACTCTGAAGCTCATCTCCCCTCAACAGGGTCCATATATATATATATATATATGTGCATATGTCACTGTTAAATTGCCCTCCCTTAATTCTATGACAAAATCAGACCTTGCAGCTTTCCACAATACAAAACTTTCCATCAGAATTTATAAAAACATTACAGGCAGTCCCACTTCTGTCAGTATCACCAAGCTCCAAGCCTCAGTGAAAGAGGGCAATCACAAAGGTTTCCAAGCCAAGGACCTTTCCCAGGAAGCCCGTGCAGGCAGGAACAACATGTGAAGCTGCCACCCCTGCCCCAAATGCAATATGAACACTTGGAGGAGGGCACTGCTGAAGAAAATGTTCCATGTGCACACCAGACCCCAAGTCCAGGAATGAGCCTGGCTCTCTGAGGGCTTGTTTTCGTACTAGCACTCCCCTTACTAAGGCTCAAGCTTTCACTGGGAACACTTGGTAAAGCAGTCATGCTCTCCATAGCACAGAAACAGGCAATTCACTGGTCTTCTGCAAAGTGAAAAACTCTGTTTCTGTGTCTCTATCAATAGCTTATGCAAGCAAACCTTGGGAACAGCATTGTTCTCCTTTTGAAAAAAAAAAAATACTGCCTCATTTGGAGCTTAGCTTTCAGCTGGAAAAAACATCCAACACGAGGTACAACCTAAGAAAACATTTATTAAGTGTACACCTTGCTCTGAAGTATGGAACTACTTTCTGGTACAGAAGCTCAGACCTCCTGTTTCAGAAGCAGCAGTCACACTGTAGGGCAGAATCAAGCAAAGCAAAACACCACTTGGGCAGCTTTGCACAGCATGTTTTCACATTCATGCTCTTATTCCAGACCCGCATCAAAATCCTAGCTGATTTTAAGCAGCATTTTACAACCAAGGTGAGCTAATAAACAAATAACTTAAAATCATTTACCAAGACCTAAATTGCTAAAACACATTCTATTGGCTTTCTGAGAACATTTGATGTAAAGGCTGCCTGAGAAATGAGAAGTGCTCAGCCTCTAATTTGGAAATTTTGTTTCTCTTGGGCTGATGCACTACCCTTAATTTCAACTGCTGGCAGTAAACAACTTCAGTGTGAGGGCTATTAAGAAATAATCATTCAGAGTAAGCCTCATGGGTGACAAAGCCTGTGTTTCCAGGATTCAGTTTAAAACTGAACAGACACAAATATGGAGAAAATGCAACTCAGTGGAATGGATGGATGAGCCAGAAATAAAATCTGGATAACAAAAGTTAATATTCTGATTTAAGAGTGTGTGTGATTTTAACAAGTATGTGTCATGAAATTTGTGAGTAACCTGTTGGAGACTCTTGTGACACATGGACACATTCCTGAACTTAAAAATCATTCCTAAACAGCTTTTAAGTCCTACTCTTAAAGTGTTCTAGTATGAAAATGGAAGTGTTCTTTTCACCCACCATCTCAGTCTCTATCTTTTCATCCCTATTTCTTTTATGAAAATCCAAAGAGATTTTGTAAAAGAAAAATGAAACCGGTTTAGATATGGTAATGATGGAATGCCTTTTATCCTATATGTATGCAGAAATACCAGAAGTCAAACACTTCTAAGCCTTCCCCCCTACTCCCCTGAATACTCCCATAACAATTCTTTAAAACTCTGCTGTGGATTTTGAGGCAGACTAATGCAGTGGCTGTTTCATGGCATAGCCTGAGGCTGCAAATGCTCCCAGCCCTCAAATGTTATCCTTCAAAGTTTTTAGAGGTTTCTCAATTCTTTGTTTAGCTGTCACATGGAGTCTCAAACACAAGTTTCACACAAGCTAACACTGAAAATAATTAAAAATCCCTCTGCCTTGATAAATAATTCAATACAGAAAATACAACCTATATCATATGCTGACTTCATTTCACTGTCAAATCAGAGGTGTGCATTTTGCTCATGGGCATCAAAGGCCAGTTTCACAAAGAGCACATAAACATAATTTCAAAAAAAAAAAAGATATTCAGCATTGATTTATCCCATGTTGGTTTATAATTGTGGACAAACCAATTAGTTCCACCTGATTATGTTTCTGCATTTTCCTTAAATGTTTAGAGAAAGGAAAATTGTGTTAAGGAAAATTAACACAAGTTTCATGAAAGTCAGGTAACAGATACTTTTGACATAACTACTTGGCATTAAGGGCAAAGCAGAGTCCATCAGAATTCTGGGAACAGTTATCTGCCTGTACAGACAAAATTTGTTTTGGATAGAGCAGTTACTTCCCTAAATTCACAGCAAAAATACAGCATGAGAGTTGCAAAAGGAATTAATTATAAGACAAATCAACCATTGATGAGAACAATACTTTTCAAAATAAATATATGATTTTCAAAGTTTTCACATTCTAAAAGCATAATTAGCTAACAGGCATTAAATACTTAGATTTAGAAAAATGCTTTGAAGCAAGCTTGGTTTGTAGCTGGACAACAAAACAAAAAGCTACTACAAACAACTAACCAAAGACCTTACATGCAAAATTAAGCAAGCAAACAAAAAAAACTTGCACATTTTCATTCTACTGCACACTCTTTTCCTGAGTTATGGGTTGTCATGACACAGGGTGGACTCATTCTGCTGACCTGCACCAACAGAAGCTTCTTCAACTTCAAGGATTTTAAACCCTCTATACTGTTCATGACATGGGTTTGGAGAAGGATCTCTAATCCTGCAGATTAATAACTAGTGCTTCTGATAGTGCTTCTACATTTCAACATAAGAGCAAAACGAATCTAGTAAGATGGATCTGTTTTACTATTGCCTTTCAGCTCTGAGAGCAGTAAAATCCTTAAGAATTATATCAGTTCCAGGCTGCTACTCTGAAAGGCTACCAACAACAAAGGATAACCGAGATATAGACGAAAAATATTATGTTTTCCCCTCACTTCAAGGCAATGAGGATAAAATGTTTTAAATAGGGTGCATCCCCTTCTCACAATAGTGAGAAGAAATACACAAAAGAAGGAAGAAAATATCTCAGTACAATTCCTCCCTCTAAGTCTGAATGCAGCCAGGCATGCAAGTGGCCAGAGACAGCAGTTAAAGGATGGGCCTGTGCAGAGCTGACACCATCCCCTCTCTGCCTGAGACACCCCATCCTGGCCTGGAGGAGAGCAACTGCACGGGCACAGCGCTCACCTAAGGGCAGGCTGTACACTGTTCTGGCTGTGAACTTGGCAATGGAACGAGAATTTCCTGTTGCCTCTTAACTCTAAAAAACTCACCATTTTGCACAAAGTAACCTTCACAACCAAAGTCCTACTAGCAAAATTAAAGACAAAATAAATGTGGCTCATTAGGGACATATTGCGCCAAGTGAAACAATAACTAGGGTAGATTTTTATCTCAGTTATTATGGAATGATTCAGCTCTAATTTCACTGTCTTCCATAGTCTTAGTATCATTCATTAGTTTCCTGTGGATGTATTCCAGCGTAACCAAGCTTAGAATCAGGGTCATCCAAACAGATTATAACGTGTCTTGCACAGGGCTATGGTAAGTAACCATGCTGATTCCCTCCAAGTTTCTTGAAACTCTACATTTTGACTTGGATATATGTACACCTAATACAGTATTGCTTGCATTTGTAGGATTGGGAAATTAAATTCTTTTTCAAAGACATTCCTTTTGAGCAGAAGTAATGTTTTAGCTTTCACTAATCTTAAGCTTTCAGTTGTGATTAAGGAGATCAGCATCAAAACCAAATGAAAAATTGAGCAATTTTACTTCCTTGAGTTTAATAACTTCTTAATTTAAAATAGGATATTTATTTTCACATAAAGTATTGGCAATTTTTTGGCTTTGAATACCTTCCCTTTTAAAAATGAGCGAAAAAGCACTCCACTTGTGATTGCTTTGACGTTATATTACCCCATCACATAGAATAATTCAAGCTCTCCAGACCCAAGTTGACATTTAGAAAGCCAAATGATCAAGCCATATCAGTAACTTAGCTCCGTTTCTAAATATTTGGGCACTTTGCTTTCTTCTGTGTTTTTAATTGGACACCAAGTCTGAAACCTGTCCTCATTCTTTTTCTGCTTTATCATTTCAAAGAGAATTTTTTCATATTTCTGATTGTCCAAAATGTTAAATGATGGAGTCCAGGATTTATAAAATAATCATAACACTGATTCAAGAAAAACCAGCAATGAGAGTAAGCAGTTCTAGTGTATGGTGATGCCTTAAGTAACAATCCTTTTCCAGCCTGAGAACCAAGGACACCGTTGCAGATACCTGTCAAAAAGGCCCAAAAATTATAAACAGTGAATTGAGGAGAGCAATCTGGGAGGGTGGGACTTCATAACCTGAAGCTGTAATGGGACAATTAACCCCAATATGTAAATGGACCCAAACTTATAAAAGTGTGAAAACTTGTGATTCAGAATCCAGCTTGGGCCCATCTTGGGTAGAGCCATGGCAATGCTCTTGTACTGCCCAAGGTGTCTTTTGAAGGCCTTTTTGATGAATGCCTCTTTTATTCCTTTACACAGAATGTGTAGGTTGGAAGAGACCTTCAAGATCATTGAGTCCCACCCAGCCCTAACACCTCAACTACACCATGGCACCGAGTGCCACATCCAGTCTTTTATTAAACACATCCAGGGATGGTGACTCCACCACCTCCCCAGGCAAGCCATTCCAGTACTTTATCACCCTTTCTGTAAAAAACTTTTTCCTAATAGCCAACCTACATTTACCTTGGCGCAGCTTGAGACTGTGTCCTCTCGTTCTGTCCATTGTTGCCTGGAGAAAGAGACCAAAAAAGACCCCAGACGACCACAACCACCCTTCAGGAAGTTGTAGAGACTTGTAGAGTTGTAGACTTTAACACTGTCTAGCCTCAGTTACAGATAGCCTCTTAAGGCATCAATGGGATGAAAGAAAAACTTGAAAATATGACCCTAAAGGATCATATTTCTTTTAACCAACCTCCCTGGCCCATTAGCACTGGTGAGGCTACAGCAACTCCTGTGTTCATTTCTGGGCTCCAGACATTGAGCTCTACACCAAAGACATTGAGGGGCTGGAGTTTGTCCAGAGAAGGGCAGTGAAGATGGGGAAGGGTCTGGAGCACAAGTCTGATGAGGAGCAGCTGAAGGAGCTGGGGGTGTTTAGCCTGGAGAAAGGAGGCTCAAGGTATACCTCATCACCGTCTACAATGACCTGGAAGGAGCTACTGTAGCCAGGTGGGTGTTGGTCTCTTTTAACTAACCAATATCAAAGCTGTACCTTGATTTGCTGCTGCAGATGCTTTATTTGAAGAAATTTCTTATAGTCTTATTACTGTGGCTAAGAAAATGAGAAGCAGTCCTTCTGAGAGCCTTTGTCAGGTTTCATGCTCATCACAAGCCAGCTGGTGCTTAAAATTAATTACAATTGGTTACCTTAGTAACACTAAATCATGCTTGAAAGTTTCAATATTGTTTATCCTTATAGGTTTCCACAGCAATTTCAGTTGCATTGGTAAAAGATTGAGGACCAAAGTTCAGCAGAAAAAGCAATCTAAACTGACCCCACCACTGAACCAGCACCCCTTTCTCTCTTCACCTTTCAAAAACACATTTATAGCTTGTTGCATTCTGGTTTAAAACATCTGATCTTTGACTATCTACCCTTAAAAGGCTGTTCATAAAATGCCTACTGTTCCCATCAGATACCTACTGCTCAAGCCATAGATTCTTAGATCTCAGCTAAATTGATATTGATTTGTGTTCAATTAAAAGCATAAGGTAACTGGGCTGAAAGCAGAGACTGAGAAGCTTGTTTTGTTCTTTTCAAAAAGAGAAGAATAAAGCTTCTTTTATATACATAAGGCCACTCTCAGCAGTCCAAATTCACCCTATACTTAGGATCAAGAAGTGTCAGAAAAACATTAAGTCTTACTCAGTTGCCTAGGCTTGAAAATGAAATTTCATTTTACTGGTAAGATGGGCTTTGCAATGTACGGATTTTGCTGCAGGGTGAGGGGTGGAAGGTTGTAAGCTACCTACCTAAACACTTGGGTATCTTTTGATAACCCTTTCTTTTCTACCTTAGGTTAAAAAGGTTTTAAAGGTAAAGATCTTACTTGCAATGCAATTGTCAGATTTGTAGCTTAGTTTTCTACTTGCTACAGAACTGGTTTGAGACTTTCTTCTTAAGTTCTGGATAGTATAAAACAGCTAAGAGTACTGAACAAAGCTTCTTCATATTACTGCAAAATGATGACTTTAGTCAATCAAGTATCTATCTCCCTGCAAAACATGATCTGATAGAGTCACACCCCTTACTGGAATTTCATACTCTCCATCATGACATTTGCCTCTTTCTCTGAAATACAAATAAAAAGTAATCTTTTTTGGGCAAAGAACTACTTTTTTTTCCTTCTACAGCCAAGGCAACCCTAACACCTGGACCCTGCAATTGGTTTTCCGCAGTTCCTTCCTGCTCTAGAGCTTTTGTCACAAGAGCTCAGGGGTGAGAAATTACACTAGATTAACATCTATCTCTCTTTACAGGTCTGCAGGACAAAACTGGGAAACAAAGCTCAGGGTTTGAACAAGTCATGAGTCTTGAGAGCTCAGCTATGTGGCAGGAGAGCACATAGCTAAGGCTTGAAGTAAAAAGAAAGTCAGTGGTTAACTTCTCAATAACCAACCTTTCAATTCTCACTTCTCTGTACCTTGTCAGTACCTCTTCCACACTGCTACCTGCTAAAACATTCATAATGAGATACCTACTGTCTTCTCCTGATCCATGTGCCAATCACCCATGCCAGACATTTGGAGTGGGAGCCACCACATTTGTGTGCTGGGGAGAGCACCTAGCAGAGCTCACATGCTCGGAACAGCAGAGCTTCTCATCCAGATCCTCTGGATGGCCTAACAGACTCACACACACCTCAGCATAAAGCAAATAGCCAAATCAGACATTCCCCTGCTGATGGGATCCAATACAGGCAGTGTGTGCATTACCCCTCCAGAACATTGTGAGAGAATTTCACTGAGTTCCCTTCTTCTTGTAGAGCCTGGAGTGAGGCTATAAAAAGTAAACTGACAACTGCTGAGCTGAAGAATACAATGACCTCCCATGGTAAAAATACCAGGATATCAATTGATGCAAAAATAATGTCAATTCAGAAGGTGAAGCATGCGGTGCAATTAACCTCACTTTACACTCGAGGCATGTGTACAGGCAGAGCTCTGGCACCCATGATCAAAGCAAGTCAAAGGCATTTCTTGGAAAGTGCTATTTAAAACATATCCCCTCTTTCACAGCAACAAATAAAAATGTGCTCTTTCCAGTTTTCCAGATGCACAGGGAATTAGCACCACAGAGACACAGGGGTCCTTATCGGTCTAGAGCGGCACATGAAGCACATTAAAATTCTTCTTTCTTTTCACACACTATATAGAAGATTTTTCTTTATAGAAAGTATTTCTTTTGCAACTAATATAACAGGTGAAACCAGAATGCTTGACTATGAGAAGCTGTGCATTGAAGTGAAAGTGTAGAGTAGCTGAGCACTGACCTCTCCCTGCTCCTAGTTCTGCTCTCGCTGGCACAGCCATAGAGAAAGAAGTAAGTAGGCTGATCAGCACAGGGCTGTAAGAACAAACCTGAGATGTACAGGGATAGAAAGCCCTCTATTGTCCAGCAGGAGGAGGAAGAGGGGAAGAAAAGCATGCAATTAAAATAATACATTCCTCCTGAACAGAGACAAAACCACGGGAGTACCCAGCGGGTGAATTTAGGTGCACCTTTTCCTGAAGTGATCTATTCATAGAGCAGCCTGCTACTGCCTCATTAACTCTGCAGATCTGGGGCTGAGATGTACAGCACTCCTTTGCCCCTTAGATGTTACTCCATTCCAGTGCAATCCCTTGTCACAATTAATATTAGTTAAGAACTAATCAACAAGAATAAAGACTGAAGAACTGAGTCAGTGGAATTCACGTATTATGATACTGCAGGTTTCAAAGACTGACAAAATCTGTCAGATCCTATGGAGTTTGTTAATTAAGTTCAAATCCAGGCCTTTACCTAAATATTTTCTGAAGCCTACCTTTACTCATCGATCTCATACTGTCCCCACACATCTCTTCTTGGCTAAGCACAGCTGCCAAGAGGAATGCATAGTTTTACCTGTGCCTGCAGTGCTTACAAATAAAAGTAAATAAACAATGTTTAAAAGCTGGTCCATTTTTCATATAGCTCTTATGCAATGATAGAATACATCAGCCACATTGCTATTTCAGCGAGAGACCACCTTATAGGAGAAACCACCAATCAAGCTGAGATTTCTACTAAGGGGGATGACATCTCAAAAAATTTGTCCCTGCTAATGAACTTCAAAAGTGCAGCTTGGGCTCAGATTTTCTGTGTGACAGGCTAATATAGCACCTCACTGGTCTGCCTGGCTCTTTTTTTTTTGTTCTTAATCTTATGCTGCATGTATGGGTATCTGCCCTCTGTGTGCACTGTTCATCAGATAACAGTAGGTTGCTATAGTGATTGCTTAAAAATGAGAAAAAAGTGAAAGCTGAATTGTGGAGAACCCTGAGGCTAAAAGATGGATAAATTACCAATCCTGAAAATGAAACTTAAGTATCATTTTTCCTGAATTCTGCCAGAACTGTTTGTAAGGGAATATATTCTCCTTTATGAAATAAAAGCATTTTTTTCTTATATTAAATCTTTCTGATTGGTTCCTGTGTTGAAGTGATATCACAAAAAAAGGGGTAAAGCAAACCAGTGAAAAAAATCTGTATATTAACTTAGTGCTTAACCAAGATTTTTGTTTCAGCATCAAATGAGGTTAAAATTATCTTTGTGTAACACAAAATTATATCAATCACAGGGAAGTTAAATAAGATGCCTAGGGCTAAAAAGGGTCATTACTTCCTGAAACCTGAACTCAATCATTCTACATTACTGTTTGAGGTCAAGATTTATATATTAAAGTCCTTAACAAAAATGTGGATGTACAAAGACTCATGCACTTCCTTAGATAATGAATGTTTATACACTCTTACAATCCTTTAGTTTAAAGCCTGAATCGTCACATTTTCCTTCAGTGAAGCTGAAGAGCCCAACCTGCACTGGGAGTCTGGGTGTATACACCACCTATACAGCACTCCTTCCACTGCCAAGCCCTTTGCCCCACCACAGCCCAGGACAAAGGCAAGACAGACCCTTAGGAAGAACTGAGAGTGCCACAGCATTCAAAACAATTCAGTGAAACCTCAGAACAGCAAGCCTCTACTCAACAAAAGAGGAGATAGAAACACAAGTTGGGACCCAAAGTCACTGACATAAAAGGCAGCATCAGCATCCCCTCAGGGAACCCTGTGGCTTTAAAATTTCCAAGAGTTAAAACAATCACTTGAAAGCTATGACTCAAACTAGCTGGCTTGCTGCAAGTGCAATAATTATGGTTCTAGTAAAATCAAGCACAGAGATAGATATCAGGAGTAATACCTGTTTATAATATCTTATTGTTTTAGTCAAACATTCACTACTGCTCTGAACTTTCAGAGACATATTTCTAGATCTCTGTGACATCAGGTTGGTGAATTATTTCAGTAATACAGGAATATCTGAAGATAGTTCCATGTACAAATATGGGAAACTAATGTCCAACTAAACCTTCATTCTTGACCCCATTTCTCTTCAGTTCCGTATACCAGAGGATTTAGCTGCATGTCACAAGCACCTTCCTCAGTGATGTTCATAGCTGTAATTTTTTTGGATGTAATCATCACAGTAAGATTCTTTTTGTTTTAGAATTTCATCCACTAGGATACATCAGATCTGGAACAAAGTGATAAACACTCCAGCATCTGAAATTTGTACCAAAAGACTTAAATTGTGTACTTGGAAACTGCTGGGATTTTTTGGTACTATTTTAGTCCTTATTGGCAAGAAACTTAGGGGAGAATTCCTGCTTTTTGGGACATGGGAAATTTGCAATAGCTTTCACTTCATCCTTCTGTTTTCTTAATTAATGGTGGGTACTCTGTTTCTCAAAACCCAGACCCTTTGTCCTGATCCTTGATTGAAAGAACCAGCTTTAAGATAATGCATAAATTACCTGATAAATAGCCATCACCTCCCTGTCTGTAAGGCTCAGCCAGCACTGATTTAACCAGGACATTTATACAAAATTGTGCTCTTAGGGGGAATATTCAAATACAAGCACTTCCTCGGTTACTGAGAAATGCCATTGAAATATCTCCTTTAGATCACACAGGAAGCCTGCCAGCCACTGGGAAGTAAAAATTTTAATGAAATGAAGGAAATGAATCTGAAAAATATTTAGGTAAAGTTTCTGGTAAAATGGCATAATTTATTGTCGTTATCTCATTAGCGCATTTCAAAGCTTTTTAAAAAAAAGGTGACCATGTAAGTTTATTACTTTATCTGAGTGGGAAAAAAAAAAAAAATCAGTGTCTTCATTCTGTGAAGGTTTGAAAAGTCAGAAACAGGGCAGGTGGGAAGGCAAAAGGAAGAAAAGAAACTGTTTGGTAACAAGGAGGAAACTGAAGTCTGTTACAATTCCAAGACAAAAACTGCTAGGATTTAAGTAGGTGCCTTAAGGTACCTTGTGTAATTTGTGGAGAGATACAAGTTTAGAAGCATGCATGACAGCCACAGAATTGGAACTAACTAAGGGTATTTAAAATGTAATATCTTAATCTAAAACTGAATAAAAGCCATAATTTCTCTTATGGGTATTTACACATTTGCGATAAAGTGATTACACAACGGAAATTATAGAAGTAATTACTTCTCATACATTTATATTCCAGCCCAGAGATTGAGTACCTGTTGGTCGCCTTTCCTACAGAGAATTACTTGAAAGTTTTTGCATTCTCTCCTAGGGCTGAAATACAATAGGAATCCACAGAGAACATCAATTTTCTTTGCTTTTCTAAGGTTTACGACTTCCCTGTAGTATTTATCAAGAAATATACAACTCCCCATAGTTAGAGCTGCGCAAGCTAACAGTAGGAATTCTTGGTGTTGATGGAGCTATTGATCATCCAAACATTAAAATTATGTCTCCTGTAGTAAACGCCAATAAAACAGAGGTACATTAATCAGGAAATCAATAGGCTTGTCAATAGAAGGGCTAACTTTGACAATGTAATGCAGCAGGCAGACTGACTGGATGGTGGACCAAAACACAAGTAACCCAGGCAGTGACCTTTTTGTTTGACTTCTGGCTGTGCCCAAGCACTGTAGGAGTAACTGGAATGCACAGAATGAAAGGAGAGAGGTAAGGAGTTAGCTGATTAAATTGTTCCATAGGAACAAAACTTATTGCTACAGTGACCTTTAGTTGTTCATTTGAAAAAAGAAAGAAAAAGGAAAATGAAAAAGGGAAAAGAGAAAGGGGGGGGCGGGGGGGTGGAAGGACAGGAAAGAAACTACAACACCACAAACTGGAGGAAAGTACCACCACCACCTAAAACCAAGAGCAAAACACAAACCCAACACCCAAACTCCAAACTTCTAGATCATGTTTTCAATTTCGCTATGTTAACACCTTCTTCATATGGGTTAACTGAAATTGCATATTCTAATCCTTGACTTTGGGAGATGGTACAACTCAACTGAGCCCTGCACTCTGAATAAACATTTCTAATGTTCTCTGCCTGAGCACTGCGCTGCAAGATACTTGGGAGAATTTAGCTTAGGTTTTTTTCCATTTGCTGAAGGACACAAATTTAGTGAACAAATACTTGAAAGTTTGTATGTGAAAACCAGAATTATATACAAGTTAATGGGGAAAGGTATTCGTCTGAGTTACACTTAAATATTTTACCAAGTATTTGATGGAAAAGCGTGCATTAGACAATAGAAAAGCAGGTAGCAAACAGCAGCTTATTACAGACAACTTAAAAAAACTTGGCAAAAACTTCTGTTATTTGAGCTATCTACATGCAAATGCAACTTGGTATAAAAAAAAAATAAATTGATTACACAAAGAGGTCAGTCATAGAAAGTTCCTGACATTCTGTAACTCTCTTCTAACTTGTATGTCTGGACCAATATACTGCAAAGCAATACACTTTTCAAACATGCACTACTACTCCTGAAGTCCAAAATTAATCATTGTTGGATCCAGGCAGGATATTTTCAGCCATATGAAACTGACTGCAAGAACAAAGATTACAAAAATAACCCTCCCCATCATAATCTTGAGTGCTCTCTAAGGTCAAAGTTGTCCTTGTTATGTTTTACTTTCCCAATACAATCTGGGTAGAAAACCTGGTCTGAATCCAGGTAAGAGCATCTAAATCAGAATTTTCCCCAATGCAGATCAAGCGTTTAATTAGTTTATTCTAAACATTCCACGGTGGGCCAAAATCAATTCGCAATTTTACAGATTCCATATACGGAATTGTTGTAGACTGGCCATTGCAGACCTGGCCACTTCATCTTGCATTACTGCTGAATATATTGATTAAACAAATACCAGAAGCTGACAGGAACTAAAGAGCCGGTGTTTGAGTATGGATGATTCTGTCCATCCAATTTCAGATCAATTACTAAGCTTCTGTCAGTGAAGTATTTGTTTTGAGGAGGAATAAAGAAAAAAAGAGATCTGCTCACTGACTTGCTAAATAGTATTGAATATATCAATCAGGCAAATTTATAAAACAGCAAATGAGCTCTATGTGCTACCTAGTGCATTAGGTGTATCTGAAAACAAAGAGAAAATAAATTTTGCAAAAAGATTTTTAGCTATCCAATACAAAAACTATCTACCAGAAAAGCAGCCCACATGTATATAACAGAGGTAATAAAGAGGCCAATGATGTGGTGTCCAATACAGTACAGCAGCATTCATAATAATATCAATATCATATGAGTCAGCCCCAAATTTCACCTCTCCCTTTAAGGGAAAAAAAATCCCAATTAAAGAAAAAACATCAACTCACATAAAGAGGAATGTTTCACCTTGAACCTATAAATTACTACTCACTACACTGAAAAAAATTAGCTAAAAAATAAAACACAGTGGATTCACTTAAAGATTCTTTCTGCATGCATGTTGAAATAAAACCTGATTTTGTGATACTATCCAAAGTACATAGCAATAGTGCAACATAAAGTTAATCATACATCTGGCTATTAAATTATATATGGTGGTAAAGTTTAGATTCTTAAAATGGTAATGCAACACATGCCCAAATTTTATTCCTAAATTAAATTCTGAAAGTGATTTTATTTTCTCTTCTTCTCAACTAAAAAAAAAAATCTTTTTGTCTCTCACAGCTCTCATTTGCTCTCTTTTCCTGTGTTCCTTTTCTCTATTTGTGCTAAACATTAACAAAGTCGTAACTGGTAAAAGCCCAGGCAACTACTTTTAAGGTCATTTTGTTTGATTGTTTATAAGCTCATAAAAACATCCTTTAGTGTCAGAAATCTATTGCTTGCATCTTATGTTGTTCCACATTCTTCTGAGGGAAATCTGGAGAGAATTCAGACAATCCCACTCAAATAATAACTCCAAAGTCAATGCTTGATTCAGCAGCAAAGTATGACTTTGTAAAAAAAAAAAAATAAAAATGTTTGGGACATTTGCTTCTTCAGGTGCAAACAGACAATCACAATGGAGATTGACACTGCAGCCTGATCTGATTTATCAAGAATGCTGATGATTGCCCAAGCGCTGCTGGAATACAAAACCATTCCATGCCACTGGAAATGGGTCTTTTAACAAAGATTAATGTTGACCATTGTGATAACTTCTCTCTAGTTTTATTTCTTTTTCTAATCGTGCTGGGATGTGGGACTGTGAAGCCATGCAGTCTTTTGTCTCTCCAGTATTTTCTTATTAGATATTTACTTATTAGACAAGCTCCTTCACTTTATTTTTGGTCACCTCCCTTCCTTTTTAGGTATATTTCCACTTACACCTGGAGTATGTTAATTTTGGTTGAAGATATTTATGGAGCAGCAGTCACTACACAATCTAGGTGCTATAAATTTATTTTTATTCTTACCACATTATTTCCTTCTCACATGCATGTATGACCCAGTTATAGTGCAGAATATGTATTTCATAGCTGAAAATAGCCCTGGTTTGGGAAGCCAAGTTAGACAGACTCACATTGGGAACACAGGTTATCAAGTTTTTTTCCCATAACAGGTAATTACAAGCATATTTATCACTCACATCTCATCACAAAATCATTCTAACAACACAATCTACTTCAGCAGCTCCACAATAGGAATAGAGCCAGTTGACCCCTCTGCTCAGCACTGGCCAGGCTTTATCTGTCTGGACTACTTCATCTTTTTCTTCTCCCTCCAATTAAAAAAGACTGGATAGAGGGTCCAAAGGAGGGTCACAAAGTTTCCCAAAGGGCTGAGAAACCTGCACTTTGAGGACTTAGATAATTTCATCCTGGAGAATAGAAGGCTTAAGTGGGAACAACATCACAGTTTTCCAGTGCTTAAAGGGCAGCTACAATATGAAAGGAAGGTCTCTCCTCAGAGGGAGCCACATGGAGAGAACAAGGGACAATCTGTACAAGCTGCACCATGAGACATTTCACGTAGATATAAGAAAGAATTGTTTTTACAGTGAGAGCAACCAGTGACTGGAACAATCTTCCCAGGTACATGGTAGAATCTCCATCACTGGAAGTTTTCAAGATAGAACTGGACTGACATTAGATAATGTCACCTAGGCTCCTTTTCCACAAAATGTTGCACCAGGTGATCTTTCAGGGTGTGTCCAAACCTGGGCTATTCTATGATTCTCTATTCAGAGCTTCAGCATGTCTAGGGTATGAGTTCAGGAGACTTTAAGACCTTTTGGCTCAAAAGAAAAGCTAAAATACAGCTTATCTTTTTCAGTGTCTGTCATAGTATCTCTACAGATCCCTACCTGCATTTTAAAGTCATCTTTACTGCTCCTTACAGGAGACACCATATGAGTGTCCACAGTACCCAGAATGAACAGGTTGAGCTTAACAAAACCTCACCTCCTCAACCTGACTGTCCAAGCTGCACCCCTCTGCACAGGAGCAGCATAGAACAGAATGGAACACTTCAAGTTGAACACCACAATGGTGTTTCACTCTTGAAAGAATCACCTCACTTAACTGAACAGTTACCACAGTTAATTGCCTATTAGGAACTACATATAAAACTGCAAGGTAATGTCTTGGTAAACAAAAACAATATATAATGACACATCATAACACCAGACTGTTCAGAATTCCAATAAATTTGAGGTTAAAGAATAAAAAAGCAACAATTACATGCTCCCAGTGTAATTGCAAGGTTAATGAAGTTTGCTAAGAATACTGATCAAACAGTAGGGAAACATTTGCACCAGACAGTAGAAAATGAATCTGAGAAAATGGATAAAGGAGCTAAGTTTTCTGAGTCCAAAAAATGAAAGTACTTTTGGAAATAAGGGGCAGAGACAACTGTCTTACAGGAAGGTGTCAAGATGACCTCCACTTTAGAAGATAGGTTCTGGAAAGAAAATCTAGCTAAGAAAGAAAGGTAAGTAGTTTGAAGTTCAATTTCATTCTGTGCTCACAGAGTAAGCAAGCAAGCTAAAGAGTAACAGGACATAAAGAATTTCATACCAGAGCAGGAAAATAAAAAATTCCTTCTTGTCCCAATTATTAAATTTCCTTCTTTCAGTCCATAGAATTCAACTAAAATTAAAAAAAAAAAATTAAAAAATCAACCTTTTGACCAATCAATCAAAAATTAAGGAAATTAATTTAATGATCATGTATATTAGTTGACACGTATTACTGAAATTGGATTGTGATTTACCTATAAAAATGTGTTTTCATATAAAATAATTTAATATAAAATATTTTACATCCTTTGGATGTTTTTATCATTTGAGCATATGCTCAGAATAGGAGACAATAAACATTGTTATTTATAGCTATGCTTCCTTCACAGGAATATCACATGTATTTGCTCAAAAATCAGAATCTTTAAAAATCAGAACTGCAAGTAAGATTTTTTCCACATTCAAATTTTAAGGTACCTGTAAATCTTATACAGGTGCTATTTTTGTTTGGGGTTTTTGGTTTTTTTTTTTCAGTTGGGAAAAATTAACTTCAACTTTCATTTTACACACATAAAAATGTAAAGAAAACATCAGGGGGCAGCAAAGGCCTCTAGGCAGGTAGAAAAGTAGAACTAGGCAGGGTATTTTCTCTACAGTAGGGTCTGAGAAATGAAGGGGGGAAAAAAGTTTTTATTTGTTTCTTCTGACTCCCCTGTAACCTCTACAGCTGCATCCACATACTAGATCCCTACTTGCTATGTAGCAGCTATAAGCCTGAAAAGAGGAATGATGCTATTTGGTCCAGTCCTAATGTATTTTTGTACCCTAAAGAATTTAATTCCCAGATTAGCACAGCTGAGTTCCTAACAAGTTACCTTATTGTAACATCAGTCAGGTCAGTATTGAGTCAGGCTGCATTTTCAAGTATTAGAATGCTCTAATCAAAAAGGAAGAGAATTCATTAACAGCAGGAAAATGAATGGTACCAATCCTGCACAGTCCGCAGCCAGAGCACATCTTGGGAACTGGGACAAAGCTTGTGGTTTCCAATTACAGTGTCCCAGGAGGAGTCATATTCCCTCTCAGCAGAAGTTATATTTCAGAAGCCTTTTTGTTTGTTATTATTTTTTTATCTGATTTGGGTTCTTAAGACCAAGAGGTTCATTGTATTTAAAAAATATAAACCTATCCACATTAGAAGCTCTAATGGTAAGTACAACATCCTCATCTGATCTGCTGTTTGTGTACAGCAAAGCCAACACATCACACAGCACATGCAAACAATGTGCACTCATATAACTTAAACTGACCCAGTCAGATGGGCTACATGAAGGCTAATAGTGGTAGAAGCTCATGATGACATTACAGATCATGAAATTCTTCATGACAGGCTGGTGAAAATAACTGGATGGGTTTTCTTGCTTATTTCAGCACACATGGCTGCTAATGGATTTTCAGTGCACTTCTGGTCAAATCCTGTTCAAGTGTGTACCAGGTATTCTCCATAAGGCTATCAAAAATAGTGTTAGAGAAGGAAAACTGATTTAAAGCTGAGGTGAAATTATTAATCCACTGTCATACAGGTTTGGAGGCTCTGCAGCACAGAAGTAAGACTTGTTTGAGAAAATAACTGGCATTTATAATTGATCTGACAAGATTACTTAGACAAAAAAAATATCACCAACCTCAAAAATGCCTTCTAGAGTTATCTTGATGCAAGCACTTTGGTGCTACACCCAACTTTACCAAACTGGCTTGTGGTACATAACAGATAAGAGCAGAGATCCCCATCTTAATACCTCTTCATAACCTGAACTATTTTATCTTCGTGAAATATTGGTTGAAAGCAAGTGCAAAGCACATGCATATTTGAGTTGTACCAGCTGCCCTGAATCCTTAAACTTTCATAAACTTAAATATCTTAAACAGAAAAGAGAGAAAACTAGTAACAGGACATGCTATACTCTCATGATGGAAGAGAACGTAACACCATATGAGCTCTCTCTCCTTTCTTTTCTGTGCTTTACCAAAAAAAAAAAAAAAAAAAAAAGATAGATATTGGCTCATATGGAAGCTGTGGAGGATGGAATAGAGTCAATTTCATCTCCTGAAAATAGGCACACTTTGGCTGATTAGGGACCAGAGCAGTTATCCGCAAATGACTCCCTGGATTTATGCTGAATGTTGCCTCATCACTATTCGGCACCATATCTGTAGCCTGAGAGGAAAACGAAAACAAAACTGGGGGATAGAAAATAAAAAGAGAACAGAAAGAAGAAAAAAGGTGCCACTTCTTTGCAACAGAGATATATTCCCACCAACCTTTTCTTCAAAACGATGGAGTTTATCTTGCAGGAGAATTAGCTGAAATAAAGCTGTTGAAAAATAAGTCTAAAGAAGGGTTATTTAGTTAAAAGTTTGAAAATAACCAATTGATTTTAGACCTTGTGTGTATCTTCATTCATGCAAAAAGAATCCTCCTTAGGCACATCTTAAGAATGATATAATCATCAAGTAAGCTTTTCTTTATAATAAATGTGATATGAAACACATTCCTCTTACAATGCCTATACTTAGTTCTGCAATGTTTGAACGTAAATATTTTCTTTTAAAAATAAATGGTTCAAGTACAAGATTTCCTCTCACATCCTTGTGCTGACAGTTGAGTACATTAAAAAGATAAGATTTTTTTTCTAAATTTAAGACTAAATCAATACATTTTACTACCTGATCATTTCGACAATTACTTGTTTGCAACAAAGCTCCCCACAAATCCAGTTATCAATGGAAAACCTAATCATCTGAGCATCTGATGTGATCCAAGTATCAAATTAGCAACATTGGCATAGATTTGGATTACTGTTATTGTTGCCAACAATTTCATAACTTCATTTTAAAGGGCAATTACTCCACAGCTGTTGATTGATACTAAACTAACATAATCTTTGTGTAGTTTAAATACTGTTGCACCTGTTTCCAACTGAATTATTAATGGCAATTGTCTATTGCAGTTATCTTTTCATTTGCTTTAGTACAACTGAAAAGACAACTGAATGCGTCTGTCTCTTTTTAACTTTTATGCCTCATCTTTTAAATTCTTCTAAATTGTGTTACTTTGGATATGGAGACTTCTGAGATTTAAAGAAAAATATCTTCTTGCTTGCATCTACTCCTTCCTATCCTTCTTTAGCAGGTATTTTCTCCATACCTGACAGGTTCTTCATGTTCAGAAACTGGTTATTATTAGCAGATGCCCCTGCAGTAAACAGATCCTATAAAGTCAAATTTCTGTGCAAACACACACCATTGAGCTACCCACCAGGACGGACTGGACAGAACATGTGGGTTTATTTAAACTACTAACACTGAATTCATGTTAGAGAAATAGTTCAGACTAGAATAGACTCAGAGAATAACAGGGAAGGAACCAAATGCTTCCTTTGTGCCTCTCCCAGTGTAGCACTTTTTGTATAATTATCCAGTAAAAGCTATTTTGCATTTCCCTTGCTCTGTATCTCCCACTGTCAGAAAAGGTGGGCAGGCAGTGATCAGAGCTGCAAGGACTGCTACTCTGGATTGCCACAACCATGGCTCCTCACTTGTTGGCTCGTTTTCAGATGCCAATAATCATTACCTTTAAGACCCAGAAAATATTGCATAAATGGTGACATTTTCATTAAGTTGCAATCAAATATCATATTGACCTTGGCAATATTTAAAAAACCCCAAACTTTAGTAGAAAAATGTTTTTAATGGATTGAGAGATTTTTGCCACAGAAAATGGAGTGCCTCAGTAACAGCAGACACTGAAGTAGAAACCCGTTAGCAGTTCCTTTTGGTTTAAAATTTACAGAAATATATTAAATAGCTATGACATTTGTGATACATTTCATTGAAATCACCACTTTGGTACAAAATTTATTTTGCTTGTGTTTTATAGTCTTAAATATTTTGGATGTTTCAATATTGTCAAGGCCATAATCTCTGTGCTTCTTATTAACTAAATGAATTTAATGAATTGAAGTTGCTCTGTAACGCTGAATAATGGTAGAACAAATAATTATATACATTTCAAGAGACTCAAATCATTACTTAAGTTCCAGGTAGCGTTCAAGCACGTTACCTCATCAAGCCTGTAGGCGCTACTAATTTTTTGAAACAAATACCATTGTAGCTACCCCTCCTCTAACTAAATAAGTTAATTAGGATGTTCTTGTTATCTTAATCTTCAGAAATGAAAATGGACTTGTCAATCTCTGTTAGTTGAGTAAAATCCCTGTAATCTTGTGACTTTGTCTCTTAATGGCTAGGTATATTTTAAACCTCCAGAGTAGCCAAGTTAATTCCTCTGTATAATAGTCACTGTTGTAAAATTTGACTTTTACGGCATTCCAATTCTCAGAACCAATTAGCACACTTTATTACCCCATTTGGAACAGTTCCAAGTTTACAACCATATCACTATACTTCATTATTACTTTATTTAAACAGTCTGACTTAGACCCTTGCTACTGTAAGGTGGTCTGCTATCAAATTCTGGAAGTATTGCATATATTAAACAGATGTCAACACTACAGACTTTTAATTAACTGCTCTTATTTTGTAACATTTACTTAGGCTCTTGAGTACTGGCACAATTTGATGCCAGACAGATATGACGTCCTTCAAATCGGACAAGAGGGGAAAAGAGGTCATGGGAATGAAAACAATAAAAGGTCAAAGTCAAGTTTAAATGTGGAATAGCTACAAGACACTTCAGGTAATAGCTTGACAGTGTAAATGTGGCACACAATAAAGAGGTTTGTAGTCTATGGAAATCATATCGGTTTGTCCTTGGCTTTCAAGCACACAGAAACACAGATTTTGATAAGTACCTTGATCTTGTAATTTGCAATCTGCTGCTATGGCAAAAACAAATAATTAATCAAATCCCTTTTTCAGCAAGGTTCAAGGAAGTAGAAGAGCAGATTAAACATGCAGAGGAGGAGTAGTGCATCTCACCTACCCTTTTCCTCAAACCAGCATGATTTCTGTATTGTTTACTCCTACAAAGGCTAAAGAAACGAGCAAACTTGGTCATTCAACAGCTCAGAATTTTTGCCACTTATTTAGAGGATAGTTCACCATTTGCAGCTGTGGTTTAGCTAAGAGTCAGCAGCCCAGTGTCATGGATATCCACCTCTGATAACCCTTTCTTAAAAAGTAAATCTTCATGCCACTGGAAAAACAACCTGGTCACTCAGCAAGACAGTTCTGACAAACTCACTACTGTACTTTCTATGTTTTGGCTTTGTCAGTCCAAAAGAACTCTTCCCTATAACTTTTGTTGCAACATTTCAGACCAGTTTACAATAATTTCTAGAAAATGCAGTCTTTAAGTTTGCTTGTTGGAAAAGAAACTCAATAAAGAATTTTGCTGAGCTAAGTCAACATGAAAAACATGAAATATTGCATCAACAAGTAGAAGTGAAACATTTCTATTTTCCTCATTTTTTTTTAAACAATTGTACTTCTGTTTGCATTTTGAGGGAAAACCATTCTGACACCCACAAAGGATCTGAAGATACAGCAATTGCACTTTCCTAACAGCAAAACTAAGAGGAGCCTAAGGGAAATTAAGCTAGTTATTATTGTGTATTATTGAAGAAAACATAAATAAAGTTACTATTTTAAAACAAGCAGCCCTTAAGAAATTAATGTATTATACTTCTAACCTAGTAACAAAACAAAACTTTCAATGAATGTAGGGTAAGCCTTGACATAGGAAATATTTCTGACAAATTTGATCACGTTTTGCTTTATTAAAAGATTAGTTGGTTTAGCAATAAAATCTGAGATGTATTTATTTAATTTTAAAGGTTTCTTCCTCCCCCATCCCCCACACTTTAGCTTTTTTGTTTAAAATGACATAAAAATTATTTTTATCCAACAAAGCTCTTTAAATTTAACACATCAGCAGTCCAATTTCATAAGTCTATATATATATTCATTTTTTTTTTCTTTATAATATATCACGTGCCCAACCTATCTATCTCAGTTCCTAGAAATACAATAACAGCACGCTGCACCTTTTCTGCCAGGAAAATTGGATAGCATAAGAAGGAAAAATTCAGGTCAACTTCAATTTTTTTGTTGAGAAATATGTAATGTGAAATTGGCAAGGCAGCAGTGAGGAAAACTATGGGGAGATTGAGGAAGTAGGCCAGCAAAGAAAAGTATGTGTACCTCCTATAGCTGGTAAAAGGGTCAGGTAGAATATAAAGTGGGCAGAAAAAGATCAAACGGTAAAAAGCAATTAACCCCTTGGCACTGGGAATTGGGATTTCCTGACACCAACTGCTAATACTGGCCTTAGGGGGTTATAGGATCAAATAATAAGCCAAGTCCTGAAATAAAAGCTATCATTTTAGACAGTAAGGGAAGGCATTTCAAGTACATTCTGGGCTGCCAGACTAGCATGGTACAAGGGGAAAGGCATAGAGGAAAAACACACTGAAAGATAAATGGTAAAAATAGTTTTCCAGATTTGGACTCAAACAGATTTCAACAAACCTTTTTTTTTTTCCTTTCTGAATTAAACACAGCTTTGTCCTATATATCTGTGATCTGTGACCTCACCCATCTCTTTCCTGATACACAGGGAGACTTAACCTCCATTTTTTGAGCAAGTTCCCTCTCATTTTGTGACTAACTTCTGAACATTGTCTATACTAGCTGTAGGTAGCTTACTTAATTGCCTCAAACATTATGGCTCTTTTATTTCCTCCTTCAAAGAGAAAAAAAAAACCCCAGAGGAAATAAAGAAGGAAAGTTACAACAGGGGAATTCCATAACAAAAATACCAACAATTGATAGTCAACCAATCTATGAGATCACACAGATCTAACAGCAATAAAATGATGGTAGTTATGGTAGAGGGGTTGCTTGGGGATTTTTTTCTGTTTTTATAAAAGCTATTTATTTCAGGATATCTCAGGAATTACATTTATTAACTGTTTCAAAAGTTACTAATTAACAACTTAAAATTACTCTTTTGTGTAAGAAATTACTAGATTTCTAAACCAGTTGATGATTTATAGTATTGAAACTTTTTGAACAGAGGATGAAGCTGATTGGTTTTTTTCTGTGCAAACCAAGCACTCAGAAGCTGTTATATAAACGCTGATCTTCTCATGACTCTTCAGTGGGTGAAAATATTTCAGCCTTAGTGAAATCAGTGAAACTTCATTAATTTCCACTAGCTACAAATCCAACATGGCTGCATTCTGAAATTTGCAACATTTTTCTATATCACTTAACCTCTTACCACTTAGAAATATTATAGGAAAAGAAAACTTGGACATCAGCTTCAGTTCATGTTTTCAGTGGTCCTGGTCCAGGCTCTGAGAGACAACTGGAAATAAGAACTTCTACAAGGATTAAGAGCAGTAAGAGAAAAAATGATAGAAAAGATACAGCAAGACAAAACGCAAAAGAGAAAGATAAATGAGTAAAAAAGACCAAGCTGTAGAGAATCCCACTGTGTTACAGTTCCATACAAAAGACAGTGCAAATGTACCTGTTACAAGCTCCTCTACCAAAAAAAAATCCGTTAAGCAGATAAATAAATTAAAAAGTGCTCCCAGTTGGCAAGACCAACACACCTTGCAGTTCAAAAATCAAGAGCAATAGATAACATGACACTTTGCTAGGTGGCCCAAAAATAAACAGAGAGTGGCACTTCATGCAAATTTATGACGTGATTCTCTAGAACACCAACCACAAAATGGATCCCTGAGGAAAAGTACTTGCCAAAGGGAGAACCCAGCCAGCATGTTACATTCCTTTGAAGTGCTCTACACAAACATTCAATGAAACATCATATTCAATTCTTTGCTTCCCCAAACTTCTCTAAAGAAGTCTATAATAAATTATTTCCTGCTAGGACAAAACAGAGATGAAAAGTATGAGTTGGATAAAATATTGAAGAATATGCAGATTATTACCAGGATCCTACCATTCTTCACAGTATTTGTTCTCCAAACCATATTTGAGAAGAAAGGAAATCCTGACCTCCTAGAGCCTGAGAACATAGTGTGACTCCTTTCAAGACCAAATAAAGTTATTAGAATATAAACTCTACCTTTGGGTTGCTACCAATTAACACTTTTGTTCTGAATGCAACAGCTTCCTAGAAAGCAGGGGAAGAAGATGACAAATGGAAAAGATCACAGAGTAAATGAACAAATAAAGTTTAAAATATATGAAACACAAATACGTTAAGCTTATTTTAAGTTCCCTCCAAATAACTCAGAGCCACACTATTGTATAAAAGTCTGCATGGAACAAAGACTTACTATTTTTTAAATTTGTATTATGCAAGCATATTGATATTCTGAGAATGCAAAACAGCTTTTCAGTGAATATTCTAGGCTCAGAATACTCTGCTGTAGGAAATTGCATCAACACCCTGGTACCATTATTTAAAGTCAGTTATCTGTTCTTCCCCTGCACCCTTAGGGAGAGACAGAAAACAGCATGATACAGAATTTAAATTCTGTGGACCAAATGAACATAGGTACAAACTGACCATAAAGCTGCATTCTCAAAGCATTGTCCTCTCTCGGTACATCATCTTTTCTCTTATCTGTTTATCCTAAGGAGATCAGTGATTGTAACAGCCCTGTATTCACAGTTCACCACTCCCTTCTCTTCTCTCAGAGATATTTCAAAAGGTATTGGGCTACTTCTGTTATACCAAGCAAAACAGGCTTGCTTCTCTCCTCAGAAGCTGCTGCTGTGAAGACAGAGCTGCCTGGCATCTGCAACAGACAGAGACATGATGAAACTCATCATGACTCAGTTAAAGGATAAAAAATTCCACCTGTGTGCTGGTGATTGCTTGAAAGGGATCACCCAAATTCCTGGGACAGCAGGAACATGCATTTGCAGAATAGAATTTAAAAACTTAAAGGGGAACTGACATGATTCTCTCTCCATACTTAGTCTTATACTGACTTTACTTTTTAAAATTTTTTATGGAAATCTGAGATGGTCCTGCTGAAATTGTCATTCTTATACCCACTACAGCCATGATCCCTCCCCATGATTTTCAGCTTCTCTCAATAACATCTCAAATTCATGCCCAATTATTCTCTTTGGAGACGATTCCATAGAACTTCATATATACACTGTATGCTGAAAACGGGTAAACTGGTGCTCATTGCATGTAATTAAGCATATATATCACTAGTGACAAGAAGATTAATTGAAAAAAAATCCAAATTCAATCACAGTTTTGGCACAAAGACTGATATGTTCCTGTCAAGTAATCTGCAAGCTTAACTTATGCCCAATAACTTCTCTTCCCCCTAAACTTCTGTTTTTGAAATAATTTCTGCAAGCTATCAGAGAGTTTTAATGCTGCTTGATCAGGAGTTTAGTAGCCCTAGTTAACTCTGCCAAAGATCTCTCCAAGGTATATTTCAAACAGAAATGTAAATGCTTTGAATCAACTTTTGAAGGAAGGCCTTCTTCCTTCCCACTCTCTATGATGATACATATTCTGACAGGTACTCTAACCAGATCAGAATGCCATTCACTGCTACTACTGAAAGTCATTTCCTACATAATTTTTTACAACTACAAGTAAGGGGGTAAGGCCTCACCACAAGATTAATAAACTGCAGTCCACGGATGGTTAAGAAATCTTAGCTGATCAGAAATACACTTTGAACTGATGATCATAGAAAAGTAATCCAAGCTAAAATCAAAGGTTGCTTTCTTATATCCTGGGGTGTAGGGTGGGGAAGATGGGAATTCCTTTTTGATGTCACAATCGCTAGTTAACAATGTGATTAATGACAGACAGAAAGCTCCCAGTTTAGACTTAAGTTACCACTGTCAACTGCTCTCAACTTCTAGATGCAGTCCACAAATTTTTTTTTTTATCCCTGATAAATCTTCTATTCAGAAAAATATCTCCTTCCCTGCCAGAAGCTCTTCATTCCATGGCTTTTAACAGTCTACCACTCCTTCATCTGTTCAGGGTTGTGAATAATTGGAAGTCATGCTGTACTTGCAAAATATTTGTCATACATAATCATAAAATAAACAAAATATATCACTAATTTCTAATCAAGACTGGTAGATTAGCAATTCCATAGTTTTATTCTTGAATGAATAAACCTGTAATTGCACAGTATAATTTGGCAGGGATCCCTTAGGAAACACTGTATGAATATACATCATATTATCTAATTTCACGTAATATTTTCCAAATTATATTGGTATTTATTCAGAAAGCCCGGAGAAAAAATAGCACCTACACATATCTGTTTCAATATACATTTCCTTTTATATGTATTCTGTAGAAAAGATTTCCTCCCCCCCATAGTTATCCTTGGATTGCTGCAAAATGACAGCTATAATTATACAGGAGAACCTTCTACCTTCCCTGAAGGGTAGAAATTACAGCAGGAAACAGCCAAATGCTTGTTTAAAGCTGCTTGAATGCTTTGCAAGTGAGGTATTTTTCAGCTGGGGCTCTTCTTTCAACCACACAGAACAATGGCTCATATAAATGCAAAACAGGTATGAGGAGCAGGCAGCATGGTTTCCCCAATCTGAGGCTATTAACCATCTGACCCAGCATTGGCAGGATGCATCTCAAGAACGTCACCACTCCCTCTGACACAGCCCAAGGACCAGGGAACATATTGTGAAAGATAAAGGGGCAAAACAAAAAGCATAAAATCCTCCATCCTCCTAGGCAAAGAAATACATTGCAGTGAAACTTTTAAAGTATTTTTCCCTGTTTTACACAGCCTGCTTTTTACATAAAGGAAAGAGGAGGACAAAGTCCTCTCTCACACACAAAACCTTTGAAAAGCTGTTTGAAAAGCTTTACAATTTCAACAGAGGCTTCCTGCGGCCCTTTGAGAAGGCAAACAGTGCTTTTAAGTGCGATATTCTTATTCTTTTCAACTTGTAGATAAAATCCAGGTCTGATGGAGAGCATCCCCCACATGCACTAGTTTTGCAAGGGAAGCCAAATTTATCTCACTGATAGCGTCATCAGCATGCAGTGGACAGGAAAACAGTTGTCAGAAAGTCACCACAGTAAAATGAATACCATCAAGTCTGCAGATGTGAGCAGAGCATCAGACAGACATTTTAGGCAAGGTTATTAACACAAACAAGTTCAGTAATAGAACAGTACAGTAATCATGCAAGCTCCTCACATGCGGATAAAGACAAGTAGATGATTATAAAGGTGGGATTAAACACCCAATTCCTATCCCAAATAAAGACAGTTTCCTCAGTGAGTACCTAAATTACCGGAGTTTAATCTCTAATCTCAAAAAAACCAAGAAGTTTCCTTGCAAGGATACAAGTTTTCCTTGTGACCTTAGTTTCCCTGAATAGTTTCCATTCTTGCAGTGGAAACCTGGATGTGAAGATACAGAAAGGGACACCTCACATCTAAATACGTGCAAGCATTTCAACAGTACTTGCAGTTAAGCATGTTCAACATTATGTTCCATGTGCCCGATTGCAAAATGCTGATTATGGGTTTTGACAATTACAAGAGGTACTGAAAACGTTTCCTCATTTTTCTTCCTTCTGGCCAGGCAGTGTGAGTCTTACAGGCTGAATGCAGGTGAACATCTAAGAAAAGCATGGGAGTACCACATCCTGTGCCAATAATCACGCAGAACACCTTTCAGTAGGAGTTTCTCTACTGCAGAGCCAAACTGGAACTAAGGCAAAGGTTCAACAAAATACATTGAATCCATGAGCCTTTACTGGTGTAAATTGAAACCATAAATTACCAGCTCATCATTTCAACTGGGAGTTAGGCTGTGCTTAAACTTTAGCTCACAGGGCAAGGATTATGGGTTTTAACCATAATTAATTAATAAAAGGATGAAATCAACCAACACCTCTGTCTTCTGTGTATTCATACCATGTATTTAATACAAGCTCCTGTTTTCAAGCCTGTTGATTTTGCTGAAATAACATACGTTTGATGTTCATAATTTTAACTTTGATTCAGTTCCATGTCTCCATTCTATAGTGTTTTTCACTGAAAAAAATAGGTATTTTCCTATACTGCTCCCCATAAGAACCATGAAATAGGCTGAGAGGGTACCATACACATATTTGTAACTAGAGAAAACTAAAAAAGCAAACAAACAAACAAACCCTATTAAAATATACTGTATAAAGTATTTAGAGAAAATCAGTCACCTGGTCTGTGCCACTGGCATTTATGTTATTTAACACAACCGCAGACCAAATCAGAAAATCATAAAAGGTGACAGATTAAGAGGTTTTTTTAATTTGGTTAAAATTCAATATTTTCTGAAGAAACCAAAACCAGACATCATGTGCTGGTTCCAGTGGCAATTGTCCAAATTAGAAATAAAAATAAAAAAATTATGAACATACATCATTAAAAGGGATAACTACGCTGTTTTAAACATGTTTCTCTCCAGCCCGTATTTCTACATTATGTAATGCAAGTTACCCGCTGATTAATCTTTAAGACCCAATTCCAGTTTTAGCTCTAAGGGAGACATCTCTGAAGACATTTTCTTAACTTATTAAGGTAAATATGATGTATGGCATTAATCAAACAAGACACGAAATTATTTTAGGCATGCAGGAAATGAAAGTCAATTTCCACATGTATCAAAAATGCATGCAGGTTAAAACTTGCACAAAACTCACCTTGGAGAAGGCTGAAAATGAGTTACTCAGCTGATTTGGGAATATGAAATTAGACTTCGGTGAAATATTAGAATCCTTGTTTTGAAAAACCTACCAATATAATCAAAGACAAAACATTATTAAAGCACAACTACCATCCTTATTGAAGGAATTCTTATGCAAGGAATTTATTTTGATCTGTAATAAACATGAATCAGATAGGTGTGAGATGGTGACAGGAATTATGCTGTATACATATACCAGATTTTTAATTCTTTTTACCTCTGAGATGATCTCTGTTGGAGTATGGTGCTGACAACACCAGGGTTTGATCCCTATATGGGTTGTTCACTTAAGAGTTTGACTTGGTGGTCCTTGTGAACCCCTTCCAACCCAGAATATTCTGTGATTTATTTTAATTTTTAATTTAAATGCTACCTGGACCACTTTTGAATATTTTAAAATCCAGAATATATCAATTTTACTTAACTTACCCATCTATTCTACGGTTGCACAATACTCAGATCAAGATAATATTTAAGTTTACTGACAAATGCAACAAAGTCTAGCAAAACATCTTCTAATATTTTGTGGCCAAATAAATGAAAATTTTTGTTTTCACTTGTTTTCAGACCAAGGATGAAAAATCTGCACCCATAAATATGATAAAAATCCAACAAAAAAGGAGATTAAGTACTGAAAAAATAAATCAGTACACTGAGTCAATGGAGGAAAAGAACAGTACAGACCTTTGACAAGAAATGGATATTAAGACCACTTTTTATTTATTACATGCATTTGCAATATGCATCTTGTTTTTATATTAACCAACACACTGTTTGCACACTGACTGGTTCCTACACTCTCCTATTCCTGGACCGGGAGAACAAATCTTTGCACTCTTACCCTTTGAAGCAGTACTCACATTTACAGGCAATCTAAAGCAGCTGCCTTCACTGAAACCACAACAAGCATTACAAATGGTACAGTGGGGCAGCACACCACTGCCTATTCCACAGTGCCTCTCTCACCACAAGAAATCCTTTATCCTCTGCTTCGCTAGGTATGAAAGGGTCATGACTTTCTGCCATGAATCTGTGCTCTTATTGAATTCCTACTCCCATTTCTGTACTGTGCCTGAATGACCTTTATATACAGGCAGTTCTTAAGCTCCATAATTATTTTTCTCACTCAAAATTCTTCCAGTTTTGGTTTGTCTCCAATGAAATACGTATCCACATTTTAGGAGTATATGAAATCATTAAAGATATGCTTAAAAATCTGGCACCTCCTTTCCTTTCTGTCCACCATAGCCTATGAGATTAATACATCTATACACCAAAACCCAGCCAGAACCAGCCAAATCCCTACTTTGGATCTCAATAGGGCACTTTTCGCATAAAAGTTAATGAAGCTATTAATTATGCTAATATTGCCATCAAAAAAGACAAGCATTTTTAGTGTAACCACTAACAAAATAAATGATCAAATACAGGAACATGGTGGTAGACTCCTGGTAAACCCAAAGACAGCTTCAAAGATAATCTTCAAAGCAAAACCTAACAAAATACCTGCACCAATACTGATTCAAAAAGTGAAGTAAGCTTATTTACATACTTCCTTATTGCAGCAGACCTCATGTTAGAGAGAGAAATGAGATGAGACACACTCTTGTTCAACAGCATGAAAAGGTCCTGGTTAACTCTTCCTCAAAGTTCGGCCAACAGAGTCCCACTCCGGCAGACTCCCACTCAGGCTTCCCCTGCAGACTCAGACTGACCTCACAGCAGCAATCCTCCCACCCCTTTGGTCAGACCTCCCCTGACCAGCTGACCCACTCTTTTATCACACTTCTCCTTATTGGATACAGCTATGACTTGTTAAGGCAAGGCTGTTTTTGTAATTAGCACAGCTGTGACTAATCAGGGGTGAGGTTGCCTGTAATCCATTCTCCTACACTTCCTCATGCATTTCCTGCTACAACTTATTTACACATGAAACTTCTTGTAGTCCAGAAAAGAGTGTCTTTTTACTGATTAAGATAATAAACTTTCAAAGTAACTTAAATTTAACATAATCTGATGACATGAATGTTAATAAAGAAGTAATACACTTTATATGCTTATCCTACCAAATTTCATGCCAGTTTTTACATTTAAACAAGCTCCTATACCACTCAAGCTCAATTCATCTCCAAGGAGGAGGCACCTAAAGGAAGAATCTGTATCTGGTATTTTGGCTTTGCAATGATACCACAGCTGGATGCCAAATGAACTCAAAACCATGAGCCAGGTGAGATAGGGCCCTGAGCAACCTGAACTAGCAGGTGGCATCCCTACCCATGGCAGGGGAGTTGGAGGCTTCCTGCCTGAAAATACAATATATTCGACACACGTTGGAAGGAAAGCAATGTCATAATGAATACTTTGTTTTATCTCTATTTATTATAAAGATTATTCAGCATATCTTTGTAAGCTAAAACTAAACTCTGCCTATCCAGATAAGTGGCATTCCCATTGTTTTCTCTCGGTATTTATGAAGGCGCATTTCCACACATACAGATCTCAAGGATGATCACGTAGTGAATTAAGAGTCGTAAATTCCCAATTTTGTGCTTAAATATATTGTTTTGTTTAATGGGAAGCCACTTTCTGAATTTAATATAGAATCTCTGCAAAGTGCTCATTTTTGTTCAGCTTTTCAAATCTTCTCTCTCTATAGCAAGTGAGTGACTCAGAAAGAATTTTCAGTAAGTGGTATCAAGTGGGCCCAAAATACCCATTGACCTTGAAAGCAGAAAATGGAAACAGTCACTTCAAACGATGTAATTTGTATTCTCCAGTAGTGTTAGAGTGAATACCATTCAGCTAATCTGTAGAACTCTCAAACCATTATAATTTACCCTATGAAACAGATCATTGTCAGAAGAACTGGCAATATTGAAGAAGTACTCTTTACTCAGCTTTTATACAACAGTCAAGAGATTTCTGATGTTCTCAGGGATGTAACCACCACAAATATTCTGGGGGTAAAGACACATCTTACACTGTTTCCACAGATCACAATAATACAAAAACAACTCCAGACATTGAGTGATAGCAATTTAAGAACACTGAGGGTTTTTAAAAAACATTTGGAATTTCAAAATATGAGGGCATTCAAGACTTAAGTAGGACAAAAAATCAGGGACAGGTCAGTAATTTATATTTTACATTACCAAAATGCAATAACAAATTTAATGGGTCAAAACAGCAAACTAAAAAATCTTCCTTAAGCACAGATCTGCAGCACTGGAAACCCAGTATACACAAATGAAGGAACCATCTTATTTCTTGAATAAAATAGTGGTAACGAAAAGAAATATCCACCACCATCACGACCCACCCCGCCCCGTAAATACAAAGTTTATATTTTATAATTCTGTGTTAGAGGCCATGAGCACCTACCACCAGTAACAGTCTTGCAATGTAATTCTTCCTCTACTTCTCAGAGGAGTATTGAACATATCCCTGTGTTAGCATGGTAACAACTATATGCTTCTTGTAGTTTCCAACCTAGATATGAATATTTTAAAATAAATTACTTCATCCTTATGATGCAAACTAGACTTTCACCTTTCACACAAAGCCCCCTTTTCTTCTCCCTCTCTCCTAATACAAATCTATTTCTAGAATGCAATCATATATAGCATTAGCACTTCTCCCAGTCTAAATAAGACAGGTTTTCATCTGCTCTCAGAGAATCAGCTCTCCCCTTCCTAGAAAGCACTGGCAGCACAACCATCCTCCTTTCCCAGTGGATATGGCTCTGCAGTGTTAATGTGGCATGGAAGGCAGCACACTCAGGGAATGGACAGGCTGTAATTCACAGATGGATATCTGGATCAAATGAAACAAGTATAATTGATTCTGTCAACTGCAAAGTACAAATGATAAGAATAATAGTGATGATAATAATTCCAGAATCTACCTGCAAATGTTGCTGTGAGTAGCAAAATCCAGATGCTATGAAGTCTGGGGCAGGCATTCAAAATATTTTAATATAAACTCCTAAACTTTTTTAATGAAAGTATCTTATCTGATCTCAGGTCAAATTCTTCAGACTTCTAGCCAACACTATTAATTTATGACCACAAACATCTCTTCATTTGAAAAAAGAATATACACAACTTCCTACTAGAACTGTATATAATAGTGTCAAAAATTTTAACGGAGCCAAGCTAATGATAGATCAGAGATTCAACTCAGTATAAAGAAATTCCTGTTGGTTACCTTCTGAGGTAACCATTGAAAAATTATGAAAATTTTCACATTGAAAATTCACATTTTCACATTGAAAAATTATGAAAATCATTCACATCTAAGTTATCTTGGTAATAAACCATGTAACATGCATCACCTGTGGCAAAAGAAACTTGGTATTACACAGAATTTATACTCTTGTTGACAGGGAAGAGAAATCATTCTCAGAAGAGGTAGAGGAAAACACAGTGTACACAGAGTTCTAATGAAATATATTGAAAATATATCTACAATAATTAAATTTGGCCTATGTACAACTTCTTGGTATGATCATTATGTCACGATTTATTCTATTACTTTTAGTTTTGCTGTGTTAGAGTTGTAAATTTGAAGCATTCTCTGCTCTTTAGACAGAGAAAAGACTATATTATTACTACTGAAGATTCTGGCTTAAAGGATGATTGTTACAAAGAATATTTGATCTGGGGGCATGTAAGGAAAGATGAATAATGCAAACACAGGGAATAAGAAATGCTCAGACAGAAGAAAGGCTTTGGGTTCTGCACACTAGTATGCAATACAAACTGGGAAATATGTAGGTAGTATCTGGCCCAGAGAGAGAGGGCTATACAGGCTCATAAAGTCCAGACTGTTCCCATCAAGCAGACATGACTATCTCACAAAATTTCAAAATCTACTTAAATTTTGGTGGCTCTTTTTTTCAATAGAGGGAGGGCACAAAGTTTGTGATGTAGTTAAAGGTGTTAAATTCTTCCCATCCTGCAAATACATTTTAAATATTTCCTTTTCTTGTTGTTAGCTCCTAAAACAGTGCTGCTCACAGACATCCTGCATTTTTTACAAAGCACTTTCTTTATGCCAGCATTTCTATTTTCTTTTCCAGTGTAGTGATGACCAGTACAATGGAGCAATATTTCATATATGAATGGAAACAAATATTTGTTTCTTCCCAGGTAGTATTGTACCTTTCTAAATACATCACATTCTTTAGCTGTCAAAATGACAGCAGCTGCAAATGTCCCTCAACTATATGCTGATATGTCTTGAATGTGAACAAAAACAACTAAAGTCCTACATTTTAACAGATGTAAACAAGGTAATGTACATGTCTGATGGCACACATTTGCAAAAACATTCAAATCATTTAGGCTCCCTACATAGAGGTCCAGAAAAGCCTTAGTCCAGCTGCCAAGTCTAATCCAAGATCTACTTTTTACAAACAACTCCTCCTCAGATATTGTCCATATTTGGGTCCAGGTTTTGCTGTTGGATTATTTAGAATCTAGATTGGTATTTGGATGTGGGGAAAATGCAGATATTTTATTGTTTTTTATAAGTGAGGTGCTATTGACCACAAACAGCCCAAGCATATGACTACAGGAATTTTCATCGCATATATTTTCTTCAGAGCAAAACAACCTTATAGCTATCCATTAAAAATTACTTAGGTTTACCACCTCTTTATATTCTGCCCACATCCCATCCTTCTTTGACTAAGGCAGATTTATGGAAGAGCATAAAAGCATGGGCTTGACTTTAAAAAATATATAAGCAATTGCTGGGAACAATATATATATATGTTTTGTGCTTCTTCACTGGTTTGGATTAAATCTGCTGCATTTTTAGAAGACTTTGAAAACAACTATCTGAGCACATCTCTTTGCATCCCAAATAATTTCTGTAGAACTCACGTCACATCAGAGGTGTGCCTCGGTGGACCCAATTCATCAACTACATTTTAAAATCCAACCAAATGAAACTAAGCAGCCTGGGTCCTTAGAGACATATGGCAGTAAATGAAATACTTAACAATGAATGAAAGAGATAATAGCCATCACAAGACTACATTATTCTTAGATACATATTTATATAACATACAGAAAAGGAAATGCCTTGTGCAGTATGAATAATAAATTACAACCTCAATAGATAAACTGATAAAACAATGCCAGCTGAAAGGTTTTCATTTCAGAAATGATAACAAAAAATCTTTTAATTGGGAAGAAAATGTGATTTTCAATATGTATTTCAACCATCAAAATATGTGATTTTGATGTAACAAAAAAAAAAAAAAATCTGTACAATAGAAAAAGAAGATGGGGTAAAAAATGATACCCCAAGTATTGTCTTAAAAAATATCCTTTGTTCTCCTCCATGGGTTAGAATAAACCTCACTGAGATCAATGGGAGTAGTACAGAAAGGCCCAAGCTGTTTACAGGTGATGACAATTTCAGGAGTTTGATATAAATAACAGCAGGAATCAGCACCTACAACCACTCAGTGGCAATTTGATATTATCTACAAAAGATGTGGCTTTAATACACAGTAATAGATTAATGTCACTATCTCACAGCATAGTGCAAGTGAAAATATTAATGCCAGGATAAATGCAGTTTCAGAAATTGCTGACATTTGAAAAAAAACTACTTGACACTTGAACTCCTGAGTTCGTTTTACAATTTATGTGAGGTGTCCAGAGCAGATGCACAGTTTATTAAAATGCATGTGCTATCACAAATCGAAGATTAAACTAATTCTGCAGATATCATTATTGAATTAAAACTCAAAATATTCTTCTGCTGCACAGTCTGAGTGGCTGTCATGTAAATTACCTGTTAAAATCAAGTAGTAACTATCTGCAATTTGCAAGGAGGGACATTATGATTAAGCGTCAGATATATTTTGCAAAAGAAGCCCCTTGACTTTTGAGCTTTTCTCAACCAGATGGGTTGGGATGTAACAGTGGTATGATGGCAAAGGAACTGGACCAATAAGGAATAAAAAAGTACAATGGTTATAGCAAGATACATGTATGACTGACCCAAATTCACAGAAAGCTCTCATGACTAACAGCATAACCATTTGCAGCATCCAGCAGGAGCACAAGCAGCCATATTTCAGTGGTTTTTTCAGTGGTTTCTCTTTTTATCCTTTTTCTCTAAAGACTACACAAAACAATTGGGTTTGAAATTAAATGACTGTTTTAATTACTTTTATTTTTTTTCCTGATACAGATATGCCCTCTCACTTGGCTTATATTTTAGAATTTTTCATTCATTATTTTATTACTATTGATCCCTTAAGATTGTCATATTGAGTTTTCCTAGTCTCTGAAGTAATGAATATTGTAATTAAATCTTGGTTAAAGGTAGTTCACAGCCAAATGGTGCTCATTTCTTCCAAGCATCTGGTTGCCAATTCAACTCTTAGTTTGCTGGCTTTGATAATTCTTTGACCCTGATCAAAGAACTTTTTAATAGAGCTCTTAGTGGCTATTTATATGAGAAGATAAGAAATGAAGAACAAAACTACAGAAAAAGCTTATTAGGGATTAAAATTATGATGGGTTTTACCCTGTCTTACTCTCCTCTCCTTCTGAGTAATCGCAAGGATACAGAAATGAAAACAGGTGGAGTTCACTAAAAAAGCCTGTTCATTGTCCCAAAGGGACTACAAATCACATTAACAGCTCAATCCTGTCCTCCTCAGTCCCATGGAACTCAGAGGTAGTTTCAAGTAAAGCAGAACTCAACCTACCTGGCAGATATATTAACAGAGCTAGAATGTGAATACCTAAATTTACTGAGAGCCTGCTGTGCAGAGGCTGAGGAGCAATTACCACATGAGAGATGAACTTTTGTTGTGATGTGCTTGTAACTCTCTCAAGTGCCATGGAATCTCAGTCCCATTACATCTCGGACAAAAATACAGCAGGACAGAAGAGTAAGGAATGAGAAGGGACAGAGATTGTTCATAACACGGAATCCAAGGAGGTCTGCTAAGAATGGCAATGGGGAAACCACTGATCAGTCAGCCTCACAGGCAGAAGTGGCCTGTGAAAGCAGAGCTCTTGCTGGAAGAACATGTTTCTCCAAAAATGACAACACACTCAACCATCACATTCTGTTTTCTTCCTAAAAGTACATCTATTTTTGTGATCATATAAACAGCAGTGTTACAGCAACCTAAAACAAACCTCAGTCAAGTTACAGAAAATAATCCATTCCATCCATGTGCTCCTCCTACCACTGACAGCACTCGCAGGAACTCTGCCCTAAACCAGCAGCAATATACCCATAATGGTAAAAATGGTAAATATGGTATCCTTGGACAATTAAAGTCTTATAATCTCCAGTATTACCGATGTTTGCAGCATTGTCAGAAAGTATCTGGTGAGGGTTTTGATTGCTTGAGGTTTTAAATCTTTATTTGAAAAAGCCTTTTGAGAACCACTTTTAAGGGATTACAGTTTGATAAATACTCCATCTGAATACCAGTTTCATGTATATACAAACAAAATGCTTGGACTTCACTCCTTTCTCAGCATGAGCTTTGTTATTCTTGTCTTTTTGATTCCTAAATTGTCTTAAACACAGTGATACCGAGAAATAGGAATTAAATAAATTATGTCCCCCCCCGCCAAAAAAAAAAGACCCAAAACCCAAGTAGCTTTTGGAGATAGATTTTTCAAGTAGGAGTTTTGTAGCTCTAGCTAATTAAGGTGCAGTAGTTGTGCTTTCCAACCTTGGAGGAGTTACAGCACTGTCAGTGGGATATTGCTGCAGGCCCACAAGTACCTATCTTCCAGGATTAGCTAAATAGCAAATCATGCTGTGTGCCTCTGGTATCTGGAACTGCCTTGCAATGGCACTGTACCAACACTTCTAATACATTTCATTACAGGCACAAAAAACTACACTATGTACATACATTATACTCTTCCAATATTCCCAAGATACTCTGTCCACTTCCAAGTCTGTTTGTCTTTTTAATAATTCCAGTATTTCAGTAAGGATTAAACAATCCTTAAATAGCAAAGACAGTAACAAACTAAAAACAGGGCTCTACTAATAAATAAACAGCCTACATTATCTGGAAAAAACCATAGCTAATTAAAGTATTGTAGAAAAGAGTCTATAACAGATGAAGGGTTGTAACAACTTTTGGCACAAATCAGAATCAACTACTGGCAATGAAACACCTGAAACCTCTTGAAGTGAGTTCTTACTGTACGGATAGAGTAAAAATAGCACTATGTAAGATCTTGCTCACCATTCACAACTAAGGCATGGAATAATTTCCTTTCTCCTTTTCCCCTATTTGTTTCCTTGAGATAATAAATTAAAATTCTTTTGTCTACAATGGCTGATCACTTCAGTTTTATGTATAATAATCACAATAAAATATTACCCATATAATCTTAAAGTATATCCATTTCCATACAACCAGATCAGCACGCCTTGGATTGCTGAGATTTACCTGATTTTGGTGGCTGACTAGGTATATCAACAGCTTCTAGGACATATGTCAAATAGTCATCGCCTCTTGAGAAAAAAAATTAATCCTCTACAGCAACAAAGGAATTTGAGCCTAAAATCTCTCCTTTTTTCAAACTCTGTAAGATATGAAAAGAGTCACCACTCCAGCTTTGCATCAGTGCAGTTACAACTTTAGGTTGAACAAGCTACTAAGAAATCAGAACAGGAAACTGAAGCTTAGAACTCCTTATTCCACCTGCACTTTTCCTTCTGAAAACTCTCGCCTAGAACCCAAATATCAGCTTTCTTGTCCTCTTGACAAGACTGCAGCTGCCTTATATGTCATGTATTAATTTCTGTTCCACAGGATAAAACAAAGCTTCCTTTTAATATAAGGGTGAATTGAAAATGGAACATGAAAACTTTGCAGAAATATGGAAGTCAGATTCACTGTTGACATTCGAATCAATGTCCCAAACCAAACCACCCAGCCTTAGCCTAATTCACAGTGATAAAATATTTATCATGCACACATGTGCTGTAATGACCCGAAGCAGTTATGTTTTCAAAGAACATTAAGGAGAATATGATCCCTTCTGGTGCAATTGTTGTCTCTCTCCTATTAAGACTAATGAGAACAAATTCTACCCAATCCTAGACCAAGTGGAAAATTCAGTTAACTTGACAACTGAATGACAATGATATAATTAGCAAACCATACAGCTTCCAAAAGCTCACAATCCCTTCCATGCAATAAATAAAGGAAATTATTTTTAGTTCTGTGCATAAGACATTCACAAATAGCATCATAGGAAAGTGACCTTATAAAACAAATAATAGTAAAAATGACCCTCAGGAAAAAAATCTCTCAGTATAACAGCATTTTTTCTAGCTTTCTTGCAATAGTTTATCTATAATTTATAGTCCATGCTTTTGGTTCTGTGTTTTTACCTCAGTAATCAGGGGCAGGGGGGAGAGGAGAGTGTCTTTTACCTTTTTCTCTAATACATACAATATGAAATGCTCAGGAATGCAGAGAATGATGTCCTAATGGGATATTTTTACATTCTCACACACTGTTTCTCATGAGACTAAACCCAAGATGATGGATGGTTCTTTGTCTACCTCATTAATAATTAGATTCCAACTATCTATTCTATTTGTTGCTCCCCTTTAATGGTTTTGAAGAGCAGATTTTTTGCCAAGACAAAGGCAAGAGTCTGAGCACATTTGATGGCTTCAAAGTCAAAATAACAGTAAAAACATAATTTGAAAAGAAGTTTATCTGAAAGGTCTAGCCCCTTGTGGATCAATTTTACCCCAAACATATACCCCAGGTTCCTTGACTACCTACGGAATATTTCCCAGGAGGTTACAAAAGCAGGAATTCCTCCATATTTTTTCAAGTTGCATTCAAATCTTAACATTTTCCCTAATAATACAGAATTCTATTATGTTCCCTTCCTGCTTTCACCAAGAGTAGGAAACAACACATAACTTGGGGAATTAGGTGCATCCATTAGATAGGTAATTAGACCAAAAAAAGAGAGGATTAAAAAAAGAAACTGAACATGAGGTTAGTTGAAGTGGTTTTGGTGCTGGGACAGACAAACTGCTGGCAGAAAATCACCCACAGAAATTTCTCTTAAACCAGAAAAATGCTGGATTAACTCATTCTATCAGAAAAAACACAACCCCCTCCACACAGCTGAAAAAAAAAACAAACAAGAAAGACCTGAAGTCTTATTATTTTCAGTTTCTAATTTGTCTCATACCTAAGGATTGCTTCACCAACACTTGTTATGCCTTTTTATTCCAAATCATCATGCTGATGAGTGTCCAAATTTATCTCCCTCAAGATTCCTGCAGAAGAAAGAAGTGCTAGAATAAAATTTTATTTCCTATCTTTCTTTCATTTAGCTTCACTACTTAGAAGCAAAATTTATTTTAAATTTTATACAGAAGTTATCAGATTTGGGGTAAGAAATGAAGATTTTTTTTAATGAAAGCATGTTTCTGAATATATATATAATCATATACTCCCACAGAGAAATGGTACATTCAAGAAAATGCAGAGCAGTTTATAAATTTTCAAGTAAAGAAGTGCAAAGAACAAGAAAAAATATATGATTTGTCAAACTGGAACTTGGCTGGTCAGTCGCAATCCTTCCCAAAAATATACACGTGATGGGAGGAGGAGGGCATACCGTATTCTTACATGTGGTCAATTTTAGCTTGGCACTTCAAATAATTAAATCATACTCCTTTTAAAATTGGTGCTCGAGACATCTATATTTTTTAAGATTTAAAAAATATATCTTCCATGAGAGATTACTTAGTTGTGTTTGAAAACCTGCATATATAAGTATGTAAAATTTTTTAGTTTGTTTTTCCATGGAAACTGTAAGGAAATGACACTGAGGAGCTCGACTTTTTATTTCCATTTGCTGCCAGCCTTTGAGAATGATACAATGCCTTATTCTGTGAACTCCATCCTCATTATAATGTCACACTTGGGAGTCAAATGTTTTAATCATTACAGAGGATGTAGCAATTCAAGTGGTCATAATGAGATTAATAAAGCAAGAAGGTCCTTCAGATAGAACCTTATGTCATGTTAGGCCTTATTAGAAGAAGAAAGTATCTTGCTGCTGTGCAGCATAATCTGAAGGGAATGTCAATAATTGACGCATGGTTGTTCATTAATTGTGATTCACTGCTTTGAGAAATTTATTTTATATCCAGGAAACCAGAACCCTGGAACTTACTTCATTTAGGATGCTGCAAATTCATACCATGCTACAGCAAATTTCAGGATGCTAAAAGTTTCTGGAAGGTTCCTCTAATTAAGGTGTTCAGTACTGGGTGGGAATACAACTGGCCACTCCTGACCTGCCAGCATAACACGCTTTGCTGATCTGCAAACAGATAATGTATTCCTCAGCTGGCTCCAGGTCCTGGAGCCATAAATCAGCTTTTCCTCTGCTGGGAAGAACACTATCCTCATGTTAATTAATCCCTTTAAAACACACTCCCAGCATGCCAGGGCCTTGGTTAGCATATTTGTTGAACGTTCACAAGCCCGTGAGTGAAAATACTTTTAAGCTTTACTAAATTTACAGCTAGCTGGTAACCCACGTGTTTGACTTTAACATAGCTGCTGATATTCAAACGGCAACTGACTGAATCTCATGGCAAAATGAACTCTCCCCCATATCCCCCATATTTTGTGTCCAAACAAACCCCAGTCTCAGCTGTGCTGGTCAGGGCTGGGCTGTGGGGCCTGGCGGCTGGGCAGGCCCATGGAGGCAGGGCCGGGGAGGAGAGGGAGCTCCCAAAAGGTTCCCTTTTGCACCCAGTGACCCTGGAGCTGAGATGCACCAACACCCCAGGGCTGCCAGCCCTTTCCCAGTTCACAGCTGCAGCTGGGGCGGCCACAGGCACAAGGCTGCTGGACACAGGAAAAGAAATCCCAAGCGGGGGCCAATACAAGCCCGGACAGCTCTCGGGGCCTGTCCTGCCCGGACGAGACAAGCGATGGCCGGCTACTGGAAACAGCAAAAGTGCTGGGCTTCAAATCCCCTCTGCTTAGTCATAGTGAGCCATAGGCTCACTCAGCAGCACAGCAAAGGCATCACAAACTCTACAGCCCCTCAGGATTCTGCACCAAAAATAAGAAAAATATCTTACCAATGTGCTTATTTTTTCCTGCCTAGTCTTGTCTCGTGACAACCTGAATAGTTTCAAGTGAGGCTCAGGCTCACATTTCCTTTTCATCATGCATGGCCATCACTTCACCTGGTAAGTGATTGATTTTTACAGCCAATGCAATTTTCACAATCAGCGACACTATGATTGTAAAACTTACAACTAAATGCTGTAAAGCTCAAAATTCTTGCAATTTTTCAGCCCACAGTATTGCATTTCACAGTGCAGTACAAAATCATACCTTTTAACACATAAGCATGCTATGGGGCAGGTCATAAGATTTTAACAATTTCTAAGCACTGAGTAAATATACAAATATAACTAGTCTCCACATAGATGATTATAGGTTGATTAAAAAATACCAATTCCATAACTGAAGTTTAAAAACCAATGCCTTCATATATATCACACATACATTAAGCTGCTGTTTGCTGGAAGATTATCTAGGGACAGTTTGGAAATTTCTTTTCGTGAGTAGCTCTTTCTCAATGAGAGACTCTCATTTTAGAGTTCCAAAATTATCAAATCAGACCCTTAGTAATCAAAAAGAACAGTTTGTATCATATTAAAAAATATTAAATATGATATGCATATGTAGGGGTTTGGTAATTCCATAAGTGAGATTTTTTTTAAAAAAATATCTTTTTTTAATTTTATCTACTTCATGTATATTTTAGTCATTAACTTCTGTTTTCTCCTGCCATACTTTACAACCTCACTATTTTCCAAGATTTTTCTGAAAAATATGATTCTCTGACATATTTTAGTAAAAATAAAGAAGACAGCCCATGGTGCTCTGAGTAAGACTACACAGTTCCTTTTCTATCCTCTATTTCATGATCCTACTCAAACCACTAAAATAAAATTTTGAAAAAGCATGATACACTTGTCTTGTATATATGTGATTCTTGAAAAATTAGCAAAATATCAAACTGTTCATACTATTATTGAGCAAAACTAGCTGAAAAACTGAAATAAACTTTTAAAAGACTGACAGTAAATATTATTCTGTAAGTACTGAAATTCTACCAGTGTACTAAGCATTTTGGCTTTCAAAACTACAGGTTCCTTTTTTTCCTCCAAACATTTCTTATCCTATTTCTTGTGATGAAATAACAATATTTTTAAGAAGTCTGCATCCAGTTTTAAATACAGAAAAGATCCATCAAATAAAATATGCTGAACAAATACATCTGGGGCAAGACCCTCTTGAATCACTGTAACCCCAGAAAACCCCAGAACTAGTAGGGAAAAACTGCTACTGGGATATACAGTTATTGCATCCCTACCATACTGTGTATACATTTATGTTTTATTAGCAAGGGTAAATGAGTATAATTTGATGTTTATACACCTTTGACTTCAGTAATATTAAGAGTAACAAAATTTTAAAAGGCTTTAAAAGATGCTAAATTTGGAGTTTGAGCACACAAGGAAAATTGAACACTTTAATTTAATTTATTCCACTTTACCAACAGAGTTTAATAGTTCTAATAATATTGTCAGTAATGCACATGCTTGTAATAACCAGAGCACTATCTTCTGCTTAATCATCAGTGTATGAATATTAACATTACAGAATACTACATTTAAATATTTCTAAGTATGGTTTTATTTTTCTAACCTTAATTGCACCCACAACCACACAAAACTCATCCTGCGATGGTAGTATACTGCAGATATCAGCACAGTAATAAAAACACAGTTTTGATAAATTTAAAACAGTAAGGCTGAAGGGTGAGGGAGGAATTAAAAAAAATAATCACACAACTTTCATTTACACATATCTTACCACCAGATTTCACAGGTACCAATGGATCCTACTATCCCAGGTATATAGTACATTGTCTTTATGCTTTATCTGTCTTTAACTACAGATGATTGATTGGCTATGTGGGCTTTGAAATATTTTCAGTCATAAACATGATTATTATTGTCTATTGTCAATAAATAATAACAAACAACCAATAATTTTGACTGAATAACTTTCAGGACAGTGGGGGTTTTTCCCTCAAATTCAAAACCTACTGAACTAGACTTCTCCTTTAGAGTCACCCAAGTGATCCAGATTCTCAGTTCAAGTGATGCAGAATTACTGAACACAAGAATTAAATAGCAAGTCTTTGAAAGCAATAAAAACAAATTTCTGTACTGGCAACAGCCAGTACAGGGTTCATGGTTCAGAGTGGAGATTGTTCTGAATATGTGGATATTCCTGTGATTCAAAGATGATGACAAGTCTAAATCATTACAAACTGAGCTATGACCAAAGACCTAACTCTGATGCATCTCTATATTACATGATGAAAATAAACAAAGGATTACCTGAGCAGCCACAAGTCAACCCAGCCACAGCAACCTGCCAAAATTGTCTGCTCAGACACAGCTTCCCTGCTCTTGGATCTGAGCTCCGGTGTCTGGATATGACATCTGTGCTGCCCCAGGCACTGCCCAGTGCTTGCCTGGTGTTTTGTACCTGTTTCCCTGCCACAGCAGAGCTTTCGTGCTTACCACAAGCAGATGAGACACAAAACAAAGGTCAAAGAGCTCTCTGCATATTTTCAGTTATGGAATGAAGGCAGTTACTAATTTACAGGCATTGCTGTACAAGGGCATTGATCTGAAATTGCAACCTAACTTTTTTTAACACTCAATTAAACTTCAGCCAGGTAACCCTGGTTCTGAGGAAATGCCTGTGCCAGAATACACTGCTATATAAAGACAGATACTAGACTCTCCTTTTTCCCTCTTTAATATTTCTTCTGTTCTTTGGAATTCATCTGGCAAAAAAATTACAATAAATTTCTTCAATAATTTGCACTTCCCACAAGCAGTTCAGACATTTTTGCTAGGCAACATCATACCTTAACACATAATTTTCACTAGAACATCATTCACATCAGTATAACAAAAAGAGATTGTTTTTAGAATCATTTTTCCCTGAATCATATGCTATAATCAGGGAAAGAGGAAAAAAAGTATTAGGAGGAGATTAAAAAAGACTCTCTTTTCTGTATCTACTCAAATATCAAAATTTTCAACATTTTCTACTATTAATTATATTATTTATTAATTGTTTTCTTAGCAGTATGGTTCCAGATTTAGACTTTGAGATGCTACAGAGAGGGCCAGTTCTCTGCATAATCTTTTTTTATCATTTTTGACCTTGTGAACCACTCTCCATCATGAACTAGTTTACCAAGATATAGCCCAGTGAAACAGTGAATCCAGTGGGTTCTGGATTCTATTCAGCTTTTTCTGCTAACTAACTCAAACTTTTGTTTGAGTCACATCTGCTTGTGATTTTGTTTCAATGAAAATTGAGCTCCTGGACTTGGACAGACAGCCATTTGGGCAGTAAGTTGTCAAATGACTCCTTCAATTAGAAGCTTCAATGGAAACTGGTATGGAGCTCTGCATTTGTTTCAGAGATAAGTCATTAAATGTTTGTGTCCATAGAAATGGCAATGAATATGCACAATGCAGAAATCATCTGCTGGAAGAGTCTTATGAAAGATTAAACACTGAGTATACTGGAAAAATCCTGTGAGAATATCATGCACAATTGCCAGTTAGCATTCTAGTGCCCACAGGAGAACGCAAAATGAAAAAAAAATCATGGCACAAGCTCTTTAATTACAAATCCTGTGAGTTTTCAATAGAAATCCTGCATATTGCCAATTTATACTGGTCTGTTTTGTAAACAGTCTGTGAAGCCAAGCAATGGCCAAGCATTTTACTTATCAGAAGGACCCATGGATTTCTTTTGTAATTAGAAACAAATCCAAAAGAAAAAGCTCAAAGTGCACCTCAGTAATTATCTAGGATTCCCCTTTATCAAGGTTATTTCAATCCATCCATTTTACTAGATAAACTAACTTCCAGTAGCATGATGCCTCAAACAGTATTTTTGGTAGCTCTTTGTTCTATTCAGCCTATACCCCAAATATTTCATTGGGACTGGAAAAATCTGAAATGTGTGTAACACCAAGAGTTAAGAAAACAACAAGTGATAAAGTAAACTGCATTTGCAAGGAAACGTTTTATGATTACTGATTTACAAAGTGAAGTTTTATATATACAAGATGCTCGAACTTCAGAAAATACAGGCACTCTTGTACAAACCAGATATTCCTAGCAATCTTTTATTCATTACACACAAAATTAATCTCATGAAACTTTCCATGCAATATTGCTTCTACTCCAGATGGCTACCATCTAATAACCATCTATTTGCATTAATTTGAAGAATTATACTCCTTACTGACACATACTTCCTACAAGACAGAAGATCGTCTTATTTTATCAAGTGTCCATCCATCATGAAATTCTGCCTTCTAAATTTTGTGTGCTCTGGGCTAGCTAAATAATGATAATTCTTTTTTTTTTTTCTGTTCCGGAAGAATAGCACCAGTTTTGATATATAGTGACATTAAATAATACTCTTCTGCTTCCCAAAAACCATCTTCATGAACTATGGAAATACAATTGATTCATATGAGAAATACAGCTTTTAAGTTAAGTATGACATTAAAGAGCTTTTCAAAACACTGGCCAAAGATGTCAATCTGTAGAACTAGAAAGAGAAAAAAGTTGTTTAACTTGTGTTTTGGCCAAACCATCAGGTAAGATTTCTCTCGTTAAGATGGGCTGTAGGCTGCCTTATAAGCAAGTGTGTTAAGAACCTGAGCTCTTAAATTTCCAAGGCTATACTTAAATTTCCAAGGCTATAGTTGTGATTCATTCAGATATGACAATGCAATTTTAACCAGCCAAACAAAAGGGACAAACAAAAAAGTCAACAAACCACCAAAACTTCTGAACTTTTTGACCTCTTCACCAAGGAAAATTCCTCAGAATTTCCAACCCTTTTTTTCTCTAAAAAATTACCCACGGTCAGTGGGTCTCAATGTACTAGACATCCAAGGTAATGAGCTAGATAGATACTTCTACTTACAGTTTAAATTATTAAGGTTCCCAAGTCTGTTGTTTGATCTCATTTCTACTCATTTCCAGTAGGAGTCTGTGCCTCATATAATCCAACTCTTATTAGAAAACTTTCCTAGGGTCACCCCTTTGCCAATTAAGCTATTTGGCATTGGAAGAACCTCCCAGTCAATCTCACGAACCACCACTTTCCATTGCCCTTCCAACCCTGTGTTGTTGTTTCTGCATCTTCTGTTTTTGAAACAGAAGGATTTTGCTCAAAGACACAAGAAAAACACTTTTCATATGGGCATTATTATTATTTATCAGTACAAAAGGATTTGCACCTATACTCTGTTGAAGCAATTCAGACATTCTGATTCCAAAACCCTTATTTAACTTCATTCTTGACTGTACTTTGAAACACAAAACAAGAGAGATTCACTGAAAACAAAAGCCAAATATAATGAACTCGGAGAAAAAAATATCAACCATATTAGAGCTCTGCAGTTTGGCATGACAGGTAAGTATTTCTTTTCTTCAAAGACCTCAGTAAATCAGAACAACGGTGCTGATGGCATGGGATAATTGTCTCTGATATGCTGCAGTGAGTGTTATTTATGGTTGTTTATAAAATATGCTGTCAGAATGGCAGGCTGCCTAGAACCTCAGCCTTATTTATGGATTCTCCTGTCTCCACATGCCCTTTTGTATGCCAAATTAAAAAATCCCAAAAGTTTTAACTCTATGCTCTTGGAACAAGAGCTCTTCCTTCAGAACACAAGATTTGTTATACCACAAATCTGTTATTCTTAAGTTATTCTGTGAATACATCTTGTGGAAAATATATGCAGCTCCAGCAAAGTACTTGCCACATTCCCTCTCATCAAAAGTCCAAATTCTGCGCTGAGTAATGACACAAGTAATGATACTGATGCCATCAGCATTATACTTGATATAATTCAAGAGTCTAGACTTTTGTTTGGGGTTTTCATAAATGTCAATGGAAATATATCGACCTGTTCCCCCAAAGTTTTAAAAATATTACTCTAAATACCCAGTATCTATAAGACATCTTTGAAAATTACATAAAATGTTTTGAACAATTTTGTAATTAAGTATAGCAAATATCTACTTTGGCAAGTATGCCATTAATCTAAATCAGGAAAAAAAGCCCCAAACCCACCAGACTTTCAGAGTGGCAAAAGATGCTCTCATTTTCTGCCAAAAAAAGTTTTAAACGAGTTTTCAAGTTCCTTAAACACCAAACACATCACAGTTTCTTTGGTAAACTATTGCTCTTCTTCAAAAATTACCTTTTAGCATCAGAGCACGGCTTGTAGAAAAGATGCAAGAGAGGTGGAGTTGGTTGTTTGAATTAGTAGAGCACAGGTATTCAGACAAGGTAGATCTGCAATCATCAGGGTAGACTTTTCTGACTGCTCCCTAAAAAACAGCAGTAATGGCAGACACTTAAATCAGAATCTAAGAGTGATAAAAATAAGCAGGCTGATATATTCATACATATTTTTATGTATTTTTGGCACATTGAAGACTGTCTAATAAGGTGTAATTGGTCAATTGCATAATAAGAATGAGACTAATTAATTACAAGAAAGTATTTCAATATGAATATTATAGAGGGATCTAAAATATATTTTAAAAAGTAAATATATATATTATTAAAGAATAAAATAAAAAACAAACAAAAATGTCCCAATGCTTTAATTTCAATCAGCAGCTTGGTATTTCTTAGCTTCATTAGGGAAGTGAGTTACATAGTTGCAGTGTGAAAACATGTTTAGCAGTTTACAAAGAGTATTTCCCAAAATATAATGAACTGAGCTCCTAATTTTAACTGTATTATTTCTGGCCGTGTTTTCAAAATACTACATGAAGAATACACATATATGCATTAATTGATTCCTAGCATAAAATAAATTGGTCCCAAAATTCTCAAGGAATTTGAATAACAGGACAGATGACATTCTTTCTTTCCCAAGTAACATCTACTTTCCCACAAAGTTTTGCTGTCTTTAGGATTACTTGTTTATATTGCAAAGAATTAAGTATTCCCTGGCTGTTGGACAGAAATACAAGGAGCAGATTTTGTTACAGAACATAACACCTGTAACTTCAATGAGTAAATTCAATTTGTAGTTGAAATTGGAAAGAACTCATCTCCTGAACTTTCAATCCTGTTGCTATAGAAGTAGCAGATATTTGGAGCAGACTGGTCTCTGCAAAGCAAGACATTTCCCTCATCATGGGAAATTAATTCATAGAAAAAGGGAATCTAGATTAAACAAGCCATCAGCTACATGCATTTGCTTAACTTTTAACAGAACACAGCACAGCCATGGCATACAATCAGTCAAATCTATCCCAGTTTTTTTGCCATTTTTTCTACCAGATGTTGTCCTACTTGCATCACTTTTGCTGATCACAACCACTATGTGGGGAGGATATTTCAAACCCTAACCATTTGGGAAAGGCAAACCTTGGGTTGTAACTATCACCGCTAGGAACAGTAAGAGGCTGTAAATTCTACTAACCCAACAGATCCCCTTTAAGAATCTTCCTTGTGAAATCCTACTGGGAGAAACTGATGTTGAAAATGATTCAATTGCATCAAAACAATCAAAGACTACACAAAACACATCATTTAACCTATGGAAATCAGGTGCTGGCACGGGCAATCACCCAAAAATTCAGGTCCAAAGTATGCCTGTCCACCCAAGCAGTGCCTGAAACAGGAGCTTTCTTGGCTGAGTGGTCCATTAGGGTACTGAACAATTCTTAAAGGCCTTACACTCATCCAGACATCGCTGAGGTACAAAGCTCTTGCAGCTTCCAATTCTCAAAAAAGGTAGCAAACTTTTCTGATTTCTTTCCGTAAATGTGGACATGGTCAATTTTTGCAGAGAAAAGGTGGAGAAATAACAGAAGACAACCAGAAGTAAAATGCTGCATGGCATTCACATAAAAGATACCAAGACCTTGAATTTAGGAGGGGAAAGGCATCCACAAGAGGAGAAAAAGGAAAAGAGTTGGAAAACAATTTGCTTTTGGGATGTTAAAATCAAATTCCTCAGTTCAGAAATCGAGTTCTTCATTCACTAAAGCAGTAGGAAGTAGAATAAAATAGGATTTAAAGGAAAAGTTGTACACACATATTCATCCCTCTTCACAGTGATTAGTGAAGGGATAGAGGTAACTATGGCAGTTTTAGCTCATGAGGAAAGCACACACATAACAATGGGAAAGAATTAAATTTTTTCTGCTCATTTGTGATATGATCAAGAACATGCAATACAACGTGATCAATCTGAACGTAAATGAATTGCAGAGTCTTCCTCAGAAGATAAAAGACTTTTTTTAATATAACAAGAGGATCAAGTAATTCTAGTTCATTGACTAAGATCCAGAAGTTACCAGAATCTTGCCCAAACTTCCCCTTATCCACTGATTGTACATCATCTAGTAATCATGTGTTTTTTGCTGCTGGCTAGCTTTCAGCACAAAGACAGATGCCATGAGCTTCCTATTAGCACGATGCAGACGGTAGCAGCACTTGTAAATCAACATGATGGATTGCTCCAGGAAACGAGATCCTTCTGATTGCAGCATTAGGCAATGCAGAAAGGGGAAGATTCTCCTTTGCTTATGGCAGCAGATGCTTTAAATCTTCCTAGAAGTATATATATATATAATATATATATATACACTTTTATATATATATATACACTTTTATATATATATAGATATATATAGATATACACTTATATATATATATTTGAGTATTATGTACTTGGAAAACATACTAATAAAACAGATAATTTCATTAAATAATAGAATGGTTTGGGTTCAAAGAAACCTTAAAGATCATCAAGTTCCAACCCCTTGCCATGGGCAGGGGCACCTTCCAGTTGACCAGGTTGCTCAAAGCCCCATCCAACCCTTCCTCAAACCCTTCCAGGAATGGGACATTCACCACTTCTCTGGACAACCCAGTCCAGGGCCTCACCATCCTCACAGTAAAGAATTTCTTCTTAATGTCTAATTTAAACCTACTCTATTTCAATTTGAAGCCATTCCCCCTTATCCTATTGCTACATTCCCTTGTAAAAAGTCTCTCTCTCCATCTTCCTTGTAGGCTCCCTTCAGATACTGGAAGCATGCCATAAGGTGACCCTAGGGCCATCTCTTCTCCAGACTGAACAAGCCCAGCTCTCTCAGCCTTTCCCCATGGGAGAAGTGCTCCAGCTAAGATAGTGTCCTCCTCTGGGCTTGCTCCAGTAGGTCAATGTCCTGTCTGAGCTGAGAACACCACTGAGGTCTCAGGAGAGTGGAGTAGAGGGGCAGAATCAGCTCCCTAATTTCTGCTGTTATCTTGTACAATTATTTCACACAGTGTTCTACCTACAGCAGATAACTGCTTTCACAGTAACTACTCTTTCTTTCTTTACAATGCTTGCAGAAAACATTTGTTTCTTGTTCTGCTCTTTTTGAGACTACGACATGGAAAGCTAAGACTTGTACTACCACCGTAGTCTGAAATCAAGGGCTATCCCAAATTCAGGATAAGACAGCATACCATAGATAAAAAGTAAATTCAATTTATTAGCCATATCTTCTTACAAGGACAAAAATACAGCATTCAGCTTAAAATATATCTCAAAATTAATTTGATAGGAATACCTATGAGATGCACAAGAAATTTATAGGGCTTTAAGAGTCAACAATATCTTTCATTAACAGTAAAAGGACCATACAAGTGTAACCTGTAAAATACCATTCTGGTTGTTCCTCCAATAGCATGCCAATATCCTAGCATCCCACAAGCTAGAAAACTGTAAGGATGAATTAACATCACACACAACAATATGTTACATACAACTCACAAAACGTTATGGAGGAATCAAACTACACAAAGTAGGTTCAAACTTCCTAATGCCTACAACTGCATTACCCTGCTACTTTTTCCTTTCATTTGTAACTGAAAGGGTGCAGAATGAAAAGAAAGGTGTAGGTGCCAATCTGTGCTGCCTTGTGCTGCATTACTCCTTATGCAGAGCGAACATACTGAGTTGCAAAACACATTCCTCTGTTTTGTCTAAGGTAGGGTTTTATTGTACTAAACTCCTGACCTATTTTGTGATTAATGGTCTAGTTTTAGCAGAAAAAAATGGTTCCAGTCACCTTTGCTGTATCTTTACACATTTTTATATTATTACCTGCATTGCAGCTTTCTGTAGGATCGAAACAAAATAAAGCATCATTTAAATCCAATCTATTTATATACAGATGGAGCATCACACTGAGCATGGCATGAATAGCTTCTAAACTATACAAGCTGACTGATTAAACCGTAAGTGAGCCACTTGATGAAGTGTAGCAACGTAAGGAATCCATCCTGCACTCTTCCTTCACTTCAGAAAGGTGTTTCACAGATGCCAGTTTAAAGGCCTTTTCTGAGCACTTTCAACTACTGTAAAACAAACCTAGTAAACAAACCTAGGAAGTGAGCAATGTGCTTCATTTTCTGCATCTATTTTCTCCACCTCTTCAGTGCCTCATGGGTTCCACCGTAGTTTACAGAAAAAGCAAGTGCACTGACAGCCCATTACTGACCCAAAGGGTTACACACAGCCCCAAACAAGCACCATCACAAAGTGCCACAGCACTGTGGGTCAAGCCCTGTGGCACAGCTGCTCTGCCTGTCAACTAAGTAGCAAGGAAAAACTTACAAGAAAACCCCATGTGGTTCCCAAAAATATCCCTGACAGTTCCCAGCCACATGAGAACTAATTCCAACAAGTGGGTCTGTATAGTTGGTTGATTGGTTGGGAGTTTTATCATCTATTAAAGATTTGCTGATTCACAGATTTAAAGGGATGAAAAGGAAAACCTTTTCACCTTTAGAGAGCATGAAACTTCCTGCCAGACTAAGAACGGGTACAGAAAATACATATTACTGAAAAAAGCCAATACTTTTCTTCATGAAACCACATTAAAGACTTCCATCAACAAAGGAATACTTGAGCTTTTGGCACCATGCATTACAAACACCTCTAGGTGATGGGAGTTTTATCTTCAGTTTGACCTGACATTTTTTTTCCCTTCTAACAGAAGCATTTCCTTAATAATAAACAATTAAAAATATTAGGTGGTTATGATTCAATCAAATTTATACACTGTGTCAATTTGTCATGTACCCCTTTAATTTCAAAAATCAGCAGTGACATCCCCTAACAACAGAAGCTGCAGTGTCCTCTGTTTTGGAGATATTTTCTTTGATTTACTCAATGTAAATAGCATTAACATACTATAAATGCCTGTCTCCTTGAAGGAAACCTTTATGAATGGTTTTGTAAATGCAATTTTTTCAAATGAAAACTTGAAGTTTGATTTTTAAGATATGCAAAATTTCTAATAGTTGATTGTTTCAGAAACATCACCATGAATCCTACAAACGTGACTCAGCAGTCCTGCATTTCATTATGTCCACCCAAGGCAGCTGGACCAAAATGAAAATATGCTGAAAAACTGCTGAAGATGGGTGCACATACACCTGTAAGTTTTCATCAGGTTTCTTGTCTATAAATACACATGGAACTTTATCAAGGGCTGAACACATGCAAGTTACCATAAACCCAGGTGAAATTGCTATTGGGAAAATCAAGATCTTTTCAACGTAGGACAGGTTTTACTGCTTTGTTGCCATATTCTCCCAAGAGCCCACATTAAAAATTAGCTTACAGCACAAAGAAAGGTTTGCTTGCTTCTCTTTTATGATTCCCAAGTGAGAAAGTTCACATGAGCTACCTGCCTAGAAGACTGCATATGTTATTATGGCAAATTTTAATACTCCAAGTACAAGTACAGGTTAGAAGGGAGAAAAAAACTGCTTTACCTATACTACAGGAAAACGTCTCCAATGACAAACTTAGGAGGTTTGATGTTGTACAAGGCACTTTTTAAACTGCCTCGGAGGCGAATTTCTGACAGCTTCCATCCCTACAGCCAGTGAGGACAGATGGTTTAAATCTGCATTATTTCACTAAGCTATTGAAAAAAATGTAAATTTATTCAAAGGATCCAGATTTGTGTCTTCCTTTTTCTGCAAAGCATAAGTAAAAGGGATTGAAATATACTTGATAAATCATTTGAGCAATATTTAATTGCAAACTAGAATGTTCCAGTAAGAAAACAGCATTGCAAATTCCTATAAGATCAGTATCTCATTTTACCATTCACAGGCTTCAGATAAGCTCCAGAAGGAAATCTGTCCCACAAGATATGGCCACACTTTTGCAGGCAAAGCATCAGCATATTTATAGAAAGGTTCCAGAAATTTCCTTTATCTTCACAAAGATGTGTGCTGCCAACAAACTTCAGAATCAGCTGAAGATTCATCTACACCAGAGCTGCCACCTCACTGAACCTGATCCAGCTACATCTGTGGTAACACCCATGGAAATCTTTGTTTTATTTCTGGAAGTGCACGTGTTGCTATGAAGGCTGAGTGCCACCGTACACATGGGGCTTCTTTATCTCAGAACAGCTTCAGTGGCTGCTTCTGGCTCCCCCCTGCCATGGTCTGTGTGGAGAAAGGCAGGATAATATCTTCACTAGTCACCCATCCTGGCCGGGCAGCTGACAGCTTGCGCAAACTAAAAGCCAGAAACACAAAGAACTATTTTCTAACAAAAGGAGCACAGGGTGGCAGAATCAGACCTCACATTTCTTCTTTGACAGGTACAGAGACACAGATAAAAGTTTATTGTACTTTATTAACTGAGCAGTGGAACAACATTACTGTATTTTTCCAGTTTCCTCAAGTATTATTAGTAGAATACTCTTGACAAGTTGTTTCAATACAGGACTTTAGAGGCACCATGGCTTGCTGACACTCAGCATGGAACATTTTATCTTTCACCAAGAAATATTGGCATGTTTTACATCACTGTCATGGCTTTATGAACCTGTCTCAATTTACTTGCATCTTTTTGAGCTGGTGACTCCAGAACTAAATTCCATTTTGATTATAAAGGTGACAGATGCAATGAAAATAATGTCTCTAATGTAGTTTGTAGGGTTTTTTTCAACACCAAAAAATATATTACCCTTCAACAAAACATCACCTTAATACATTCAACTGACTATGGATCAGTTATATCCATATATCAGTATAATTTTGTAATCATTATTCATCATTCTTCCAAATATCTCTTCACTTTTAATAATTTTATATTTTCTCCCTGGTCAATGAAAAATGTGGTCCAAATATTAGTCTGAAAAAACTATTAATACCTCAAATACTGCTAAAACTACTAATTTAGGAATTCCCTTTATTCAAGGTCCACCACTCAACTTAGCACCCTTACATTTTCTCACCTGTAATCTTAAACAAGTGCTTACAGGAATCATTCATATAAAACACCATTACCTGTATCACCCAATCTAAATCACATTAAAAATTATACCAAGCCAACTTGGTGAGATTTATCTTCCATCAAGCCTGTTCAGGAGTTGTTAATTATACTTCTCAATTGCAATTCTATTATTCAAGCCTTTTTTCAATCGCTCAATTATTTTGTATGGACTGAAGTAAAGATGAAGATCCTAAGGCAAAACAAATGGAACAAGTGTTAATTTTCTATTGACTTTTTGAAGGAAACCTTTTTCATTGTTCTGAAAAAGAAGCAAAAAAATGTTAATTTCCAAGTTCTTCTTAAAGCAATTTTTAGAAAGAAATCTTTGAAAATTAGGTGGGTTTTCTAAATGTTTTTCCAATTTTTGTAATATTTGTTGTGCTCATTCAGTTATTTACTATACAATGTTTTATGTACAATTTTCTTAGTGTATTTACATTCAATGTATTATTAACTACATCATCAATCACAAGTGTGATACAGATGTGTAATTCAATTCATCCCCACCTGGATCGTGGTAATTGTACACATCTATTCCACTTCTATTTAACAGATCATGTTATTTATTTCAAGTACATTAATTCAACTCAATACCATTATTAAACTATACCCATTTAACCAAAAGCCTTCAAGTCCTAGATATTTTTAATGTCTATTTGTTTTCCATCATCTTACTTTCTTTAATTTTTAACTCTTACTTTGTAATTTCTCTAGTTTTGTATTTTTCCTTTGGTTAAAACTTGTTTTATAACATTATAGAGTATCTAACTTCTCCCTGAAGTATAGCTGAGTTTATTTGTTGTCTTCAAAAGTAAAAATGGATCTTTACAATACATGGCATTAGGCTTTGAAATACAATTCACCAAATATTCTGTAAACCGCTAAATTTTTATTCTATTATCCTAATTTAATTTTGTCTTCTAATTCATTTAACCATATCTCTTTAAGTGAGCAGGGTAATTGCAAAGTATTTGCACTGAGCTGTGACAATCTTCATTTTCAGTCTGGATGAGGTATGAATTAATATTTTTTGATTAGTAGTATTCATGCTACAATTGGGTTGGGAATTGTCTTCTAGGATACTCAGACACGTTGAATTTACTTTCAATTTAGTTGAATGCAGAATTTAGCATGAAAACTTCATGTACAAATTTCCATAATCTCCACAATAAGGTATATTTTTTCGTGTTACATATGAATTAGCTCTCACAGAACAGTCATTCTGGACTTGAGTTACCATTTTGCACTTCAGTTCTTGCAACATTTATCCACTGTCACTGGAAGCTTCCCAAGCTATCTGGTAATTCAAGTGGCTAAAATTGTATTTGGTATGAAGTATTGTTTTCCTCCCCTTCTGCCACATAAGTCTTCCTCAATGTGCTATGAGTCACGAGAGTCATGACAATGGCTTCAGCGTTGCCCTCCTGGTATTTATTGTATTAGTTTTTTCTCCGTGGCTGCTGAGCAACTTTTAGAACACCCTCTAAATACAGTCTCCCATTGATAATGCCATAGAAGCTGTTAGTTCACATGAACCATGCTTGTTTCAGTCACTTTTTAACTTTACAGCCCCCCTCTAGTCTTGTTTACAAGATGAAATATGTCAGAATAATTGGGATGGGCTTGAAAATTGTTCCACTCTGTGGCCCTACTGCAGTATTCCTTCTATTTTGCTAAAAGTATGCTGCCTTCTCACTGAGGCTGAATTTACATCCTTTGTCCTTCTGCTCCTAAAAAGCATTTCCCTGACCACAAATAAAATCTCCTCTTCTGAACTGATTATGCTGGAGAGGAGCTAAACTATATTTGACAATTTTTTTTTTCTTAAGAAGCTTTGATTTTAAGCATTGGAATGTCTTTACTCTCGGGAATAATTTTTTTGTTAGACCTTTACACATATCTGTTTAAAGATTTGATTCAATCTTAGATGATTTCCTTCTTTGAACAATTTTGCATATTATATTTTAAGACTTTCTTGAGTCAATGAGCATACTTTGTTTGCACAGAATTTCATTAGGTATTAAAAAAAATAAAAAATAAAAATCAGAGCCTTTTCCCTCAATGCATTTGCAGTTTCCAACTTACATCTTCAAGCTATTCTCCAAATAGGATCCAGATGTCTCTGGATGTTAGTACATGTCAGCAACATGTAAATATCAAAAAAAGTCAAATCACTATTGATTTACAGCACAGATAATTAGGAATGAAAGTGTAGTAAAGCTTTTTAATAGAATCCTGTCAATCATTTCCAAGCACTACTTTCTCATTATGTATTTGCTGAAACCATATGATGGAATTCTGCCAGTGACATTTGAGTGATAGTGACTTTGATTTCAAAGGAAATGTTTCAGGTTCATTTCATTACCTTGGAAAAGTAAAAGCAAATTTGCCTTATAAAAAGCAATTACTTCTTAGCTGACCAGCGCACAATAGCAATATAAAAAAAGATTTCTCATTCCACTACTCAAATCCTAAACTAGCAAACTAGTGTTTGATTTTGCTTTAAACCAATTTTACCTTGTTTGAATTGCAAAACCATTTAATCTTCATAAAGTAGGTTATTATAATGGAGATCATATTTTATTGGTACAGTACACCAACCTGGGACAAACAACGGTTTCTTGTGGTTTGGGGTTTTTGGTGGTTTTGTCTGTTTGCTTGTTTTTATCTTTGAAAGGAATGCTTAAAACTGTAAAATCCACACCCTTGAGGTATGCAACATTTTGAAACTTTGTAAAAATACCTGCAATAAAAAGTATTCCAAAAATAACAAACAAATACAGATATTCACGTTGTATACGTCATATAGTCAACAACATCTCAGATGATATAAAAAATATAACATCTCTCTTCCCACAATTGCTGTATGTATGTCCCAGTATGTCCTATTTATTGTTGATCCACAGTAAATAGGAGTTGAATTCTTCATTTTCATGGTTTCTACAATGAATTGTCTAAACTGATCCTTTGTTCCCGGGCTTAATAACCATAATTTACAATTACTTACATGACAACAAAGATAAAACATTGGAAGAGGATTCAGCATATAGAATTATAACTGCAACCATTTCAGTTAATTCTAGTACCAAAAATTCTCTTATCTTCCACATTTAAACACAAAGTGAGAATATCGTATCTTACGTTACCTACTAGTTGTCTACCAATTTAATCACAATTTCCTTGGAGTTGTCAACATGAGGTTACTGAGCATCATCACAGTATTCCTCAGCATCTTCTATCATAAAGTCACACTGAAAAATAAATAGATCGATATGTAATTATAAACATCAGCAACAAGCATAGCATTCAGCAAGTCTACACAGTTCATTAGAAAAAATTGAAAGAAAATCACAAGTTGCCATATTTTCTGACCATATTTAAAAAGCAACTAAAATAAAATCCCTACTTATCTCTGTAATACAGCATGTCTAAATGTATAAATTATAGGTAAGAAGCACAATTCCAGGGCTTTTTAAATCTCTCCAGTTGAAACAATCTAAAATTAGGATGCATAAATTGGAAACAAAATTAAGCGGACAAACCATTAAATCAATAGTAATACAAACTAGAAATTCAAGAAAAAGCTTAAAAGAAGAAGCAACATTAAATACTTTGAGCTAAAAGCAGAGCACTTTGTCTCTGCATTTGAGTGCAAGATGTGAAGTGATATATGTTAGCAACTGGAAGATTTTAAGAGGTAGTCCCAACCTAATTTCTACCTTTCAAAGGTAACGAATCAATCTGCAGCTTTGACTTTAGGAATAAAGAGGCATTTAACACAAGCAGGCACTCCATTGTTAAGGACTATACAAAGTTGGAGATTAACACGTAATTGCTGCACTTGTGAAAAAGGTTAAGGAGAGACTGCACTTGAGCACAAACAATGGAAATATTTCAGGCAGTCCCAGGAACCCACTGAAGCCTCTGTTTTCTGCAAGCCTTTAGTGCATGATGCACACAGAGGGGCCACATTAGGATTGAGTTTATGATCTGATAACGGATAGAATTAAGAGTTATCTTGAACTTTAAGTGATGTAATTTGTCTTTGTTACCAAGCTGGAGTAATTTCCTGGCCACACAGCAACCTTCCTATTAAGAAAAGTTCAGATTACACTGTTACTTCGCACGTAACACAATTAATTTTTCCCTTTGCACACGTGTAAACCATGGGACCAACAGATATAACAAGGAACTGCAGAACAATGGAGAAAGAGCAAGCAAGTAGACTGTGCTAGTGATCACGGAAAACTAACTTCGATTGTGTACCTAAATTTGAAAGAGAAATCATTCCAGCAAAGGACTTGAAAGGTTTAAGAATCATCATAAGCATAGACAGAAATAAACATATAAAAATACCTTTACCTGACAAAAAGTATGTCCACAGTTCTACATACTAAAACCTAAACTTAGCTGAAATATAAAATTTGAATTTTAGATCATCAGAAAGTGAAAGGAGAAAACATTACCTCACAAATGTTTTGTAAACAAAGACAACATTTAAACTTGCCTGCTAATAAACCAGCAGTGCATAGTCCAGAATCTGAAGTAAAATCATCAACAACATAGTGTCATGCAAATGAAAATTGAAAATCCTTCCATTTAAAAGAGCATTATATTGCAAGTCAACAAGAGAATTTCGTACAGAGGTGCAGACAATCCACTGAATAACAGACGCTACAAGGCCAAGCAGAAATTAATTAACACTGTCCTTGAATCAAGATAAATGTCAAATGAAATTGTACATCATCTTCAGGAAAAGAAAAAACAAATTATAATTCTCAGATATAAATATTAAATGAGAGGAACCAGATATTTCTGAAAGAGTGCTGTCTTTAAATCACTGTACAAAACAAAATTAGTACTGTGAGATTCAAAGGGATTAAAACCACTTAGCTGCAAAAATATATCAAAGAAAGAGTTACCATAATATGCTGGCTAGATAGAAAGTGACAAAGATACTTCAAATAGAAAATTTCATTACTTCAGTGAAGGAATTAAATCTCCCCATAAAAATAATAAAATCAATTTCCACCATTCTTCATTCAATGGCATTTCTGTTTCAAATGGATGCCACTGCATTTTCCAGATTTTTTTTTGAGAAATTTACACATTTTTCATAATAATATTTTGATTTTGCAAAGTGTTATCCCCTCTTCTTAAGCAAAGTACCAAAGTTTTATTAGCACAAAAATAGAAATTTGAGGGTTTTTTCTATATTACGAGGTATTTTAATTTGTGGTACATAGCAGCTTCCTTCTATTATTTCCAAAGAACAACAGAAAATAATTTTAACTGGGCTATTAGAAAATTCCCTAATAGACTGCTACTTTATCTGTACTATGCCTATGACCACTTTTATCTCATAAATTATTTCTTTATAATGCAATCATTGATTTGATTTTAAGCCTTTAATAATTTCGTGGGGAAAAAAAACTCAACAAAACACACATCACAGAAAGGTAAAAGGAAATTAATATAAATGGAAATCAAAGTAAGACTTTATTGTAATAGAACAGCAAAAGTGATTTCAGGAGTAACCAGAACTCTTTCTCCACACAGCTAATATCAACTACTGAGATTTGTTTCAGAGAATTTTTATGATTTGTTTTTTGATTTCTTGTCCATAAAAGAGCCTTAAGAGCAATTCCTGTTTAGCAAAGATATGTGGTTTTCAGCTATGTAAATCATGGCACTTGCAAAAGTAAAAATGCTGCAATAATGTTGGTTGTCAAAAGAGATGATACCAGTTAAAATAAATCAAGGGAGAGAGGTTACAAGCACCTAATAAAATTCAACCTCAAAGATGCCAATGATGACAAATCCTTTGACGTGTTACCACGAGCAGGTCTCTGTAGTGCTGCAGCTGAAATTCTTACCACCAATGGATCAGAGAGGCCACAAATATTCACTGCCTCCCATGTTTCTTTTCCCTTCTATAATTTCAGCCTGAACTACAAAACATTTTCCTTACCTCTGAGGGAAAAATATAACTCACACAATTTTTAAACATACACTACATCAAAGTGGTTACAGAGATTCCAGGAATCTCAGCATAGTAACAGAGGCACACAATTAAATCCGTATCACAGCAGACATAATAACCTGCTGCCGCTTGAGTAGAATCGGATGGATGCTCATTAAAATCTAGAGCTGGAGTTAAAAGAAGAACTTAGAGAAGTCAAGCTGGCCTCAGGTCTGACACACTTTTTGATGTGACATAGAGGTGATCAAGTCAAATTCAATCAAAGGAAAAAATGAATAATCAAATTAAAAAAAAAAAAAAAAGACAAGGGGAAAAATATCACCACATCATAAAGGTAAAGATTAAGGTAAAGCATGCCATAAACTTTTCTTTTTTGATTGAATTTAGTGCTTCTGAAAAGGAGTCAGATTGACATCAGCAGAAACCAAATCCTTTTGTTCCCAGAACAAGCTCAGTACAATCAGCATTAGAAAGCACAAATTCCTGCCACTGACCACAGAGATAAACCCAGACCTGGCAGGGGCAACCCTTCTGCAGGGATAAAACAGAAATTCATTTTCTGTCTTCATCCTAGCCTTGTTCTCTCCTGCAAGACTGTCAGTTAGTGAAACAGCTAGTAGGGGTTGGTATGACCTAGTTTAGAGATATCCCTATCACAGAAGAAAAAGACCAGCAGCTGATTTACACAGGCTATTCAACGAGCATCAAACACATGTACAGCCAAAAGTATGATTTTTTGTTATATTAACAAACTTTGAGAGAAATGTGGATTCAGTCAGTGACCACTAAATCTCACACACACCTGCATTTTCTGATGAAGTATATGCTACCTGCCAATTTTGGCCTAGTTGTGGCCTGATACTTATAAAAATCCAAGTAACCCCATTGTTTGATGGCACAAAGGTACTCTCTCTTGTCTGCAATGTGGAAATATCTACCTCTAAATTACACCTGGCCTGAGCAGTGACTTTTCCACACTGCAGAGACCCCAGTTTTCTCAATCCTTCTGCAATTGCAGAGCTGTCCCCTTGCCTTGGCATGGGTCAGCCCAGCGCTGACACTGCTCTCCCTCCCCTCAGTCATACCAGTGAGATCCCACACACACATCCTCACACACCAGGACATGGCCTCAGAAAGCCAGCCTTTTGTCTGTGTCACCTCCCTTCACAAAGGGACAAAATTACAGAGTGCTATGTCCAAACCTGTGGCAGCAAGACTCAGAAACACAGGATTTCATCATTAGCTGATAAACAAAGCACAGGATCACCCAGACACAACCCATTTGGTTCCACAATGCCAGAAAATAACACCACTCGCTCCCATGCAACTCCCTCTCCCTCTCAGTGTGTTAACCACTGCTTGTGTTGAGTATTACACTGGAGCACCTGCTGTCAATGAAATAGTCTGCCCTGGCAATCATTTGGCAGCATTATGCTGCTTCAAATGGTCATCATCTCCAGTGACCTAGTGAGAAAATGAAATGCATTTTCTCCTCTGTCCTGGTTGTTCAGACAGAATATCAATGAAATTTGAAAAGAATTTATACATGCTTCAGGTCAATGAATCCACTTGCCTCCGAGCAGGCATTACAAGCACTGACAGAAGCAGGATCCAAGCAATTAGCAGTCTTGACAGAAAAGCCCTGATTGGGCTTTTTTAGCAATCTACTGCAGCTTACAAAAGCGTGAGAGCTGCCAAGACTGCGCCACATTCCCATTGATGGGAGCAGACTTTAAAAATTTACCAGTCAACATGTGGCCCTCCAACCTTCCAGTATAAACATTTCATTCGTAGTTTGCAGCTTTTACCGATTTTGCAAAGAGATCTTACAGAGGCTGCAATCAAAGCAGCACTTGTCAGGAAAACCTAAGTCATTAAGAAGTGTTATATAAACACACAGAGCCCGGCTCCAAATGTCAGAGATCAGTATTAGCCTCTTATGTAAGCTCTTGAATATTTTGCAACAAATGCACGATTACCAAACTATGGCAGATTACTGAGTCACAGATACATATCACACAGTTGTAAATTGTCTTACTCTCCAGACCAGATTATTTTGATTAACTTTTATTATTCCTCATCGATACACTATGGAAGAGTAAAATGGGACAAACAGGATTTCTTTTCATACTCAGCTCATTTTCACTTTAACAAATGTTTAAAACAATATCCACTTTCTGCAAACAAATCTTCCATTCTTGCTTTCTGCACTTATTTATTAACATTGAAAATAAATAGTGATATTAAAATGAAAGGTTTTAACTCTATAAATACACAGCTCCAAACATTAAACAGTGAAGCAGAAAAAAGGTCTTTTGTAATATACAAAGAAAGGGCTTTAATATCACTTTTTTCCTTCTTTTTTGCAAAGGAAATACAAAGTGAATCCACAGTATTCATGTTATTATTTGTAAAAGTATGCATCTGAACTTAGAACCTGAACATATTTAAATGCATTTACTCTTTGTTTTCTTTAATAGTGTACAGACTATTAGCTTCATTTCTCTTAAGTTTCTGCTAGATATCCATGCTCATTAAGGCTTTTGTATGTTACACTGTGTAACTAACTCCTGTGCATTTATCTAGCTCTAGTTCAGGACTCCAATGCCCCTCTACAGCTCCAGGTGCAGCTCTTCAGAGCAGCGTGCCACTGCCAAAGGGAAAAGCCCAGGGCCTGAGCTGTGTAATAAGGCCCAAAGAGACCCAGACAGCCAAGGCACACTCTCTTACCTTCAGGCTTCTTTGGGCACTACAAAGACTCCTTGCCACAGATCTCAGTGTAAAAATTCTGACTTCTTCCCTATCCTTCCACACTGATACATTTTCTCCCAGTAGCCCAGTGCAAGGCAGGAGGGAGTGCCTTCAATGGAGGATGTAGGGCTGGGCAGAACGGAAAAGCCTCAGACTAAACAACTTGTATGCAGGCTTAATGTTTATTATTTCCCCTTGTGTTGCTGTTAATGAAAAGCAAATATGCACCATCATCAACATTATGAGGCCTGGGAGACACCACAGCCTTAAGGTTACAAAGTGGACAAAATAGTTTTCAGGGTCTAGAAAAGAAACTGCAAAGTGCAGCTACAAATGGGGAGCTCATTAAAGTTAAGCCTGTTCAAGGTAGCAAGAATGTCCATGAAAGGAATACCTCTACAAATTATTTGCTGCATAAACATGTTATGCTGGGGCAAAACAACTCTCCTTGCTCTCCGCTGAGGAAGCACATGTCAAACTCTAGGCTGAGTGCTCTTCCAAACAGTTGACAGCATGAGCAACTCAGACTGTCAGCAGCAGTATATTTCATGTTACAGCATTTGCAAATATATAAATTAAATTCATTGAAATTTTTTTTAGTGAGCTGAAGGATTGTTTTGCCTGGTATTGACAGCTCTACCAAACTTCTCTTACTCCTGAGAGGACCAGAGCCCAGAGCACACAAGGCTGACAACACTGCTGTGTAGGGCACAGACAGACTTGTTTCTGCACCTGGGTCTGAGCTGTCTGAGGGGTTACACATCCCCTGAAACATGGAGACTGCTCACAAGAGGAAGACATCTTTAGGTTTAATTGTCACCAAAGGGATTATAAGCAACTTCATGGTCTGTCTTGGACTAGAAGCACTGCGAAGGATTATTGGGTTTCACTGAGCAGCAGAAATTCAGATAACTTTCTACTCAATTGCAAGAGCAGATTTCACAGCACTCCTGTGATTCATATATTAGGATTTCCCTTGGACCCCAGCCTGTTTGGTAAATAAGATGGATGAAGTTCAGTGAACAAAAGAGTATTTTATTTCATTCTGTCTCCATTATTCATTGTGATGCCTCAGGTCTTTAATGCCACCTCAAAAATCTGCCATTTTACCCCATTTTTAATTCTTCATAATTTTTTTTCTGTGAAGTTTTCTGCTGTACCATGTGAATGATCAACAGCCACCAATTAATTTACCATCAGGATATAAAGTTGCATTCCCTTATCTCTAGTGGAGAAAAAGGTACAGAGAATACCTGTACCCTGTTATCACAGGGTGACACCAATGTGTCATAGAGGCATTCACAGCATTTGAACAAGCCAGTAAGAGTTTGTCTGTGACACATGTGAATTCACTTTGGACTATTAATCCTGTTGCCCAAAGCTAGCTATGCTCCATTTGCTAGTGTTTTGGTTCCCCTCAGTGTGCCCACAAATGTAAAGGGTTTATACACACCTGAGGAATCTGCTTTAAAGTAGTTCCTCTCTTTCTGAGTATTTGGCATTCTATTGCACTTTGAAAGATGCAATTGGCACCATGTAACATACTATATGGCGGAGACATTTAAGGTCCAACCCCTCTCTTGAAGAAAATAGGGGCACAAAAATAAAAAAAGGTTACTGAGCGATGACGAGTCATCTAATTCACAGGAACTTGTTAATTACTTTAAGCAGATTTCCATTAGTAGGTTGAATTTATCACACGGCTTCAGGTGACAAAGCAGATGATTTCCAAGGTGACTTTTAACTGCAGGTATTTCTTTTTCACTATAAGACTCTCCAACAGATAGAGAAAACACCCTACATGCAATACACCCTGATATTTTCACCATATATCCTCATAATGAGTAAAGCAACATAGGATTGAGAGGTTGGAAATTATGTCACTCTCTTCATTTATGATCATACTATCATTTCAATGCACAAAGGATTTGCCAAACTTTTCATATTGATTTGACTGTGAGCTACCCAAGTCACAAGTCCGCATAGTTAAGATCTCTTTCCATAGGAAGCCATCATCAGCCTGCTACTAGAACTTCTATAAATCAGAAATACTATTTGTAGGTTTTAGCATCTGTCTAAAGCATATAGCAGCTATTTGAAGGCTGTTAGCACTGTGAGATACACAGTGTTGAAATAATGCAGGGCAGAACACAGAAGGGGTAAAAGACGTGCAAGTTCAATCTGTGTTTCTTTACACAAATCAGGAGCCCCTGAACGCCTTTTCGGACATGTGGCACCCAGGGTCACAATCATAATCCTAAGAGACAACCCATGGGAATTGCAATCCCAGCAAGCTCTGACAGAAAGGTGCTGTTTCAAATCATATAATATTTTTTAAAAACATATATTTTCCCTCTAATAATTATTATTTATGAACTAAATCTTAAACATGAAAACATAAATTCAGGTCACTCAGGATGATAAGGGAATGTTTCCTACAGTAGGATGAAACAAAGGTGATGACTCACTGTCAGCTTTTGTAAGTACTTTTTGAAAATGGTTCTACTGATTACAAGGAAAACAAATTTCCTTCAACCATCTGCTTTTCCTTCTATTGAATAAGATAAAACATTTGGCATATATTTGGGATGCATAACTGCATTTATTACAGTTTCATATTTTATTATGCAATTGATTTGTAAAAGTCTCAAAATTATGGAAAACGCTCTGATGTATTCTCCTGTTTTGAAAAGATACAGATTACATATATATGCAGACTACTGCTGCAATTGAATTTCTTTTCCTAATGACAATACAGTGATAAAGGTCAAATTAACTTCCATTCTTGTATGCTTTGTTATTTGTAAAATCATTTTCGTCCTAGGGTTTTCTGAATAATGGTTTAAAAACACTCTTTAAGTATTAAACATACCAAAATATCAATGGATTAAATGAGACCTAGTTTCATAATCATAATGCACAGTGTTTAGTGCACAATGTTTTCTTTGAGTGTGCTTAGTACTGGCTTTCAAGAGGATCTCTTGCATTTTAAAATAGACTCAGTTTCATTATCATAGATGTTTCCTCCTTCTGAAAACATTTAGTTATTCAGATATATTTTTTTTAATTTCCTGGATTCTAAACCCCTGGTGGGATAATCTCTTACCAATCCATATGGGGAAGGCAGTTTTGCAGATCAACAAATCCTACCATTATTTGATTTGATCTAAGAACAACTTAATTGAAACAACACAAAGTCATTAAGAAAGGTTCTTAGGCATATCCTAGTAATGTAAATGACAGACAGCTTAAAATAATGAAAATTTTGTTATGACCAGTAGGTGACCCCATTCTCATAATAAGGAAATCCAGGATTTTCTTACGTATACAGAACATTCTGGTTGGCCACAGATAATGGTTAGTTTTGTGCCAAAGAAATGGACTGGTTACAGAGCTACTGCATGAAATACAACACACATATATGGAGTATGAAAGAATGCTGCTGCAAAACAGGCACGTGCCATAAGCCAGGCAAAGGACTGAGGCAATGGAAATTCTCTTCTGAGATTTTATATTGAAGGAGGTTTTCATTTCAATATATGCATCAAAAATAATTATTTTTTGTTATAAAACTAAAAATAATGAAACTGTGGAGACTCATCTAGGAAAAAAAACCCTGTACAAACATGAAGCTTTTATTGCATTTGCACCTAAAGCAAGTATTTAGCATTCAGCCAGCAAAAGAGAGATTTATGACAGAGAAATTAATATGCTACTGAAATATACTCAGGACCACAAAAACGTCTGTCAGATTCAGAGACCTTCCTGTCTCCAAATGTGCAAATATCTTACTGAAGCTACCTCATGTTTTGATTCTTATGAACAAACTCTGAAAACATCATTTCCTACCTAGAAAAAAGAATAGATTTTAGTACTAGGCTTTCAGCAGTCAAGGCTCCTAAATTCTCATCATGGACTTGAGGATATTTCTTAGTGGAAGGAAAGGTTTTTGTGGTAGAGAGAGAAAAAAATTAAGAATTTCTAATGTGCTTTTACTTAAATCCTTCAAGGTAGAAGGAATTGCAGATTTTTTTAACTTTATTTGAGACAGAAGCGAAAACCTGTACTTTTAAAGTAGGGAAACCCTATGCCATGAAAAATCTGCCAGTCAAAAAATCTGCCAGTCAAAAAATCTGGTAGCTGTTCACTCCGAAATACAGTGAATCTTTTCACTCACGAAAGAGTGTCAATTCCCATTGCAATTCACTTGTTGTCTTTAAACAGCTTTGTTGATACTTTCTGACAACATTCATCTGACAATTAAGTTTTTCTTCAGGATAATATACACAAGGAGAATTTCAGTGTTCTATTTACAAAAGCTCGTGACCAAAAATACTTGCACAGCCTGTAGCATTTGCATACTCAAGGAGTAGAAATAGGATCCCACAGCGTATCCAAGCAACTGTACCTAACAGGATACGGACCACAACTACAAATTATCCCTGAATATCTAGAAATGAAATTCCAGAGTGAGAATTTCATATCTTTGAACTGACATATTCAACTCATAAAGCAAATAAAACCAAGGGCTGAAATAACCAACTTGTTTTCTGCAAATTATCCCCTTTGTCCAGGTATTTTTCTCATATCTGCAAATCCCACGGTAACACAGGTAAGGTGTTTTGTGAGTTAGAGAAATTGATTGCTGCTCTCAAATAGTGAGTTTTTCTTCTTGAGATAGCAGTTAAGTCTTTCTAATATGCCACAAGCTGGTGTGTTCCATGCATGAAAAGGAGGAATCCACCCCTCATATCTTCACTGGTGGATTTTCTATACAACAGGCATCTCTAGAATGTCTCCTTAAATAACAAAATCAGTTTCCCATTTTTCTAATTTATTTCCTGATCTCCTGGACCAAACAACATCCTTGATGCAGACAAAATAACCTGCATTCAGTGTCCAACACAAACTATCATGCTTTGTATGTGTTTCAAAAATATTGTTTATACTTCAAATTATTGAAATAGTATTATTGTGATTACCTGACCTAGTCCATAAATTTTTAATTGGCATATCATACATACTGTGTTTTAGTAGTGCTCCATGAAATCCAATAGTTACCCTAAAGTGAACCAAAAATTACCATAAAGAAAAACATAGCCAAATATGGCTTGACTGCTCATCAATTGAAGTAATTGTACTTATTCTAGAGAAACAGTATTTGGCACCAAATCTGCCAGGCCATCCCCATGGAGCATGACTCAGGAAGCAGATCTCTTTCTGGGCAGTAAATATGCAAGCTTAAGAAGGCTTCAGAAAAGTAAACACTACTATGGCCTAGTTTTTTACTCTTACTTACTCCCCAATTTTTACTGTTCAATGTTTTCCAGTTCACTCATTCAGAATGGGTTAATGTTTCAAATCACACTATAATCTTTGTGAAAAATATCAGAAAATAAGTTCTTAAACAGAACTGTGCTCCTAACTCTAGGGCATCAACTGCACATTGTGTTGACAAGACACTGGTGTTACTGAAAACAAACTACTGCAAAATTGGAATGGGTCACAATTAGTTTTTCCGTATTCTACATCATCTAGCAATACATTATTATTGCTTCTTTGAAGCAATACAGTGTCTTATTCTGCACCTTTGTTAGCCACCCTAACTATCTATTAAAATCAGAGCCTAATAGCAAAAGAATAGTTATTCCTCATAACAGTCTTGTCAACAATACACTGCTCACACAATGGGAAGAATTCTTTGTTCTATTTGTGTGCCATGACATTCAAAGCCACTGATTTTACTTTTGTTATCTAGATGAACAAAAAATTAGCTTCTCATTAAAACATAGATTGGGTCATGAAAATGTGCTGGGTTTAAAAGTTTATATATTCTTTAATAGAAATCATGATCCGCTGCTGCCTGTGAGATCACAGCTGGTTACTGTGAGGATGCTGACAGTGCTGCAAATAGAGGATTATTATTCTAGGTGAGGGGAAAAAACTGCAGGGATAGATAAGCTGTAATAAGGGGTAAAAATCCTGTTATTTGTGAAAAAGCTGTACAGGAAAAACAAACATGAAGAAAATAGGCTGCAGGTAATACATACAGACAGAAATGTTTAATCACACTGTTTTCTACAAGGCTCATGCAAACTAAAGAGTATCTGTGTTATGTTAAAACACCTGGGGGTTTAGAGTTAGTGACAAAGGGTCAAACTCTCACTGTCATGGAAAAAAACTCTTACATTTCAGTTCTTGAAGGGTCTCAAGACTTCATGGCCAGAAATCACTTCTCAAGTTCAAAGAAAAATTAATAAGATTTAAGGCCATGTTTAACACTGAAAACAAAATGTAACCATACCTATATTCAGACTAAAACAGGATTTATGCAAAAGATACACCTGGATAGATTTACCATTTAATTATCTTGTTTATTTCTCTATCTATATTCACCAGTTCATGTAAATGTATGTAATCATAAAGGAAATTTTAAAAGGACTAATTTCTATCTTGCTCTGTTACAGCCAATGCTTGGAAAAACTCAACAAAATTTTTCTTACTTTCTTTGAGCAGAACAGAGTTATAGATCACCTACACTGACTCCTGATTATATCATCCAATCTGATGATCCACCAATCTAGAGAGATTGTAAAGGTGGTATTTTAAATTCACTGTCACTTCTGAGCAGATGATTATCACATAGAAGAACCTAAACTTTCCCAAGGGCAATGCAACAGATCATCTGCATCCATGTAATGCATCATTTTCCCTAGGGACATAGTGTGATTGATCGATTGATTAACTGTAGCTATTAAACCAGAAATCCACCCTCTGCCTTGTCACATCTCATTTACAACCTGGTTGTTGTCATAGGCAAAGCCGTTTCATATAAATCTTTGTTTCAAACATGTATTTTTGTTGTGGATGGGAGAAAAAAAGCCAAAAGATAAATCACAGCAGCAGAATCCTAAGCTAAACAAATGGAAGGAATTTTAGATGTAATTAACCATGTTCACAGTATCAGTCACAAATTATGGGGATAATCATTGCTATTGAAATCAGTGACAGCAGAATGAAATCACCATTCTCTGGGAAAGTGATAACACAAAAGATCAAACTATACTTCCACAACACGTTGCAGTTGTGTCCTGCACGGCCACTCAAGAGATGTTATCTCCCCATCAGTGTGACCAGCTGAGGTCTTAATGCACCTCTTCCCTTTAATAAATGTTCTGAGGCTGAAAGGATCAGTACCAAAAACTATACTGAGAAGCAGCTAAAGAACAAACTTGTCTCTGCTCTTATTTCACTTCCCCTGTTCCCATTTTCTTCTTTCTCATTCGTTTCTTACATCCACCACAATTCACTGTCTCTTGTCCCACTTTTCATACAAATCCTTACTTAAAGATTGCCTCCATGAAGCTCAGAAACAGAAATCCTTTTCAGACTCATTGCTACCATCCATAAACAGCTATTTGTGATAATTTGTGATAATTAGATAAAGGTTTCCTTTATGTCTGTCATCATGTTGTATTTGTGTTCTTTTCTGTTCACACGTGATCTTGGCAGTCAAACTCACTTTTCATTCAATAAAACCAGTGAGAAATATTTCCTTGAACTTTAAAGATTGTTCAAGGTTTGATTGCTCTTGCTTGTGAGATTTCATGGAGATGACATTTTTTATGGTTATTGTTTACTTTGAAATTCCAATATCCCATCTAGATATTCCAACTATCCTAACAGACAAAAACAAACAAACAAATTTACACTGAATCCATAAATTGAAAGTCCTTCCCAATGATGAGAGGCTGAGTTTCTTTTTAGTGTCTATCAATTAAAATCACCCTTTTCACACAATTAGGCATGTAAGTGCCAGCAGCCTAAAAAGTCTCAATTAGAAAGACAGCCCTCTTCTGCTAGCCATTAGTGATGAGAGCATCATGGAAAAATGAAATTATCCCAAAGATTAGTAAGTATCAGACAGAGTCCAGATATTTTAACATTGTCAAAGCCCACATAAGTAAACCTAAAATCCAAATTCATCATTACTTTATGTTACATTTGCTGACATGGCAAAGTCCACTGTAACTGCTCCTCCTTTCATTCAGAAAAAGGCACCAAAATATTTAAGTCTTAAAAAACCAAACACTTCACCTTCTTTTCTGAGTCTTTATAACCAGACACACACACTACTGCAGCAGAGAACTCTAGTTTTACGTTCTCCCAGGATCATCAACCACTTAAAAACAAACTGACAGTTTCCTTTTCCGTCAGATAACAGGAAATAGTCCCACACAGGCCACATTACAATGTTCTCATCATACTGGGATTTTAAAAATCATTGCATACAACCACAACTACCCAAACTGCTTCATTGCTCCAGGACAGAACCAGTTTACCTCAGCTTCACCAGCAGAGTGTAGTAGCTTGCAAGAAGAAAGAAAACATTTTATCTTTGAAATTTCCTTTTCCATTCAGGCTCAGAAAAGAAAAACAAACAAAAACAAAAAAGATAAAATACTCCAGACTATTTTACACAAGCTCCAAGCAATACTATAAGCAAAGAGTCTCTAGAGAGATTAGGATGCTTATACTAATTGTATTTAACATTTTAACGTTTTATAAATAAGCCATGGGGCAACTGAATCATCTTGTGAAATTATGGTGCTTAGGATAAATTCCCAAAAGAATAAACATTTGAGTGTGGCAAGTTCTTTACTTGCATTGCCTGAGGCACCAATAGGTTTATCCTTCACATGGCTGGAGCTGGGATTTCTCAATAACCTGTAAAGCTCATGATGCCCTTCAAGAAACAAAAATCAACCTGCTCTTGCAAAGTAACTTGAAAGTCTAATCTAAAAAAAAAAATGAAATGAAAAAGATCTTCTTCTTTTGAAATTGTAGGGAGTAAAATTGGTGGTTCACACTGTTTAAATTGGGGTAAAAATCCAGGCTGTGAGGGAGGGAGTGGCTGAGTGAAAAATCTGTATTAACCTACAGACTTGATTCACCTTTGGGGATAGAAATCCTTTAGGTGATACAGAGATCTGTCAAGGAAGAGAATACTAACCAAGGGGAAAGATTAAAACAGAATAGTTTCCTTGGAACTAGAATAAAGAGGTCTCAGACACGGTAATAAGACAAAAAGAAGTAACAGCAACAAATAAGCATAAAGCTTATTATTATCCACAACTTACAGCCTGTAAGTATCATGGTGAGGAGAGAATGAGTTAAAGATATATGGTGGATGAAGGATTTGGGAGAGACCAAGCTATGTCTTCATCATCAGTGTGGGGACTTGTAATTAAGGTGATCTTTTCCCTGGAAAGATCAAATAAAGGTTTTATTTTTATCATATTCCATTTTGTGAGGGGAAAAAAGCAGTTAACAGTTGGGCAGAACAGTCACATAGCTTCTTCACTGACCAGATGAATACCCTGGAGCAAGTAATATCATCTGTGCACTTATCAATAAACAAAGTAGTTTATTGCAAGTCCCTTGAAGCAGAAGCTGTGCTGTGTGTGCCTGTACAGCTCCTTGGACAGCAGTCTCACACAGGCTTGGCAGACCACGCTGTAATGTGGCTCGTCAGTAGCAGTAAAGACAGAACATGTGGAAACTCTCTGTGAGCCAAAGGCTCTCAAATGACTCCAGCAGTGAGAGGTCACAATTTTGGCAGATTTTTTTTTTTTTTCTTTCCACATAACTAAAGCGGTTACAGTTCAAGAGATGCTAAAAGATCCTTTCAGACAGAGCAGTTTGGGAGATTTTGTTTGATTCCAAAATGTTCATAATACTACAGGCTGCTAAAAGAATATGGGGTGATTCATGTCAGCAGAAATATGTCCATCAGACATCTAAGTTCTGATTCTAGAGAGAATTTTAATTTTAATTTCTAAATTAAAAATTTCAAATTTCTAAATGCTAGAAAAAGAAAATCAAAAAGAAGTTCAGATGCCTATGAGTTGCCTTTCCTCAACATAACTCTTTTCATTCCCAGTATCAACAAATATCCCCAATATAAAGAATTTCTGATCCAGTGCCTGGTTATTTTCCCCATCTCCCCCTCATCCCTATTTCAGTAGGGTTGATTCTTTACTTCTCAAGCCAAACAAGGGATAGCGACAAGAAGATAAGAAACTTGAAATATGGAATGTCACTTACTTCTGAGAGTTGGCTATCAGTTCAATAGGGCAGAATGGTGAGAGCTGCTTTGAAGCAAACAGAGCTTTTTTTAACTCCAGTGGGCCAAGAATTCACTCACTGTTTGATGGTCCTTTCAAGAAAGTATCTTCTGAAGAGAAGGATCATATTAAAAAGAGTGGAAATTTAAAATAACTAAAAGCAAGAAGGCACCTCACTGTGTCCATGAACATGTTAAAGAGTCCTTGTGCAAAGTCCAATTGCTTGGTTTTAGAAACCAAAAGAAGAAATATAGAGTTTCCATGTTTATTTATCTTTTTTATGGCAATGGATTTGGTATTAAGTACCCAGCAGAGTAGACAATCTATAAGAGGTAATAGCTTCCCTACAATTCTTCTTTTGAGAATACATTTTAACTGGAACAAAAATAGAAGCAGAGTCACAGATGGGGGATTGTGTTTTTCAAAGTCGTTGGTCCAAACTGATTTGGAGTCAATTATTTTGTTATGTTGAGGTTCTGGACAGAATTCAGGTCTGAGCAAAACATGCCTATCCCACATCCCTTATCTTACTGATAGAGGAAAAAGATGCAGAGTAGAAATAATGTGACCTAATAAAATCCTGAATGGAATAAGGGAGAAGGACAATATCTACTAGAACCAAGAAAATCTATGAAAATTAAGGCAATGTCTGGTGAATGTTTAAACACTGTTTGGCCCTAACACAGATAAGTAACCTAGAAATAAACTAGAACTTTGTCACAAGTAATGGCAGAAATGTGTAACACTCAGTACAATCTTCTTCTGAGCTTCAGCCCCTGTTAACTGGTGAGGAAATTTGAGAAGTTGCCTTGACTAGGTTTTGGGGCTTTTTTTGCCACAGCAGGTACCTTCTCAGAAAAAAATGGCTTTTCCAAATACTGCTGGACAGGTATGCCAATGGTTCTCTGGGACTACAGAAACGGAACACCTAACCTGTCTGATTCCATTCGAATTTTGTACAAAAATTTCACATGCACTCATCTCTCTAAAACTCCCTTCAAACCATCACAGGTCCACATAGTGTGAAGCAGTTGCACTTCTCTAACATAAACTAACAATTACCTAAAAAAACATGAATAATGAGAAGAGAAACAGTATCCATATCATTCCCACTTGGATCATCAGGACTGTGTGCTCCTCAGTGTCTGACAGTTGTCTTCTTATGCTGTCAGATATTCAGGATACAATAACACTACCTGTAATAACAGAAGGTAATTCTGTTTGATGAGCTTCTTTCATACAAACAAAATTATTTGAATATCAAAGCTTACAATGGAATACTTTCCTTTTGGAAAGACTTCCTGCTCTTTTCTGGTTGTGTTTCCTATACACAGTTTGAAATAAGCTTTCTTGAACATCTCAGGTTTGTAGACAATTCTATAGGTGAAAAGAGTCACAGTAATTGCTTTATTATAGTTTTACTGTCTGTAACCAAAGAATTTTTGAAATTACATTTGTGAAATCTTAACTCTTTAAAGATGGAATGAGCACTATTACAAGTACTTAATTTGAATGAATGGCTGCAGAAGAACCCTGGGTTAGCAGAGAACAGTGCAAGTAAATAATGTTTCCACACCTGGCTCAAAGCCTTCCTCCCTACTTACCTTCTCACTACTGCTTGTCAAAGATAAAAACAACAGTAAATAACTCTCCAAAACTGGCTTCCCTGCTTGCCTGAATTGAAGAAAACATGCTGATCCTTACAAAACGCAATGCAACACACATCACTAACCCAAAGTTTCTGCAGAAGTTCAGGCAGAAGGGGAGAGGGTACCTGGGAAATGTTGGATGGGCCGATACCCTTATTTATGAGGGTGAGTCACAACTATGGAAAGCTCTATATACCCTCATCAAAATCATTCTCTTAAGAAGCACATACGAAATGGAGCCTCAGATTGCTTCCTCAGTGCCTTGAAAAGCACTTTCCCTACATTACTGTCCATTTAAGTGCATCCAGACACGCTGATAAGAAATTCATTGTGTACATGTTTCAAGTAAATGACACAGCCAGACCATACATAGCTTGACAATATATCTGTTTTAAGAAGCACTTGGTAAACTGCTGCTTTCCCAGAGCATTTGATTGTTATAGACATGCTCCCTGCTTTCTGAAATATTAATAAATGTCACAATTGATATTAAAATGGAACATTACTTGCTTTCTATAGCTGTCCCTGTCAACACTAGTGGTTTTTAACATTATAATAAAGCTCTTTCATCACTGAGGTAAATGCCTTTCTAATTACGTAGGCCAGGATTTTCCCCATTAAAATGCATAGATTAGGATGATTTCTGTTTGCAGGGATGCCTGAAAATAACCTCTCTATTTTTTTTTTTCCTTGGTGGAATGGGATGCTCTTTGCTAACAATTCGTGAGAGAGCAGCAATTACTACCTATAGGGCTTTTTGTTCTCCCAAACCCAAAATATCTCTCTTCTGATGCATCACAGATAAACTACTGCTGGGAATCTGTTTAAGTATGATTTAAAAAAGGAACTGGAAAAGGAAAAACTGGGTAAACATGGCAGATTGTGCATTTATGGCACTTATAAAATGATCTTATCCTCACTGCAATACAGCCATTACATGGATTATGCCTGAAGTGAGGCAACAAGGTCTGTTTCAGAACTGCATTATCTAAAGTACTATAAGGCATTTCCCTCCTTTTACAACTGGTGATGAAAATGGCTGAAATAATTTTTTCTCTGCATAAACACCCAGATAATGTGTCATTTATCTGCATGTACTTAATATTCCAAGAAGATGGTAACTGCAGTTTAATATATGATGATGCTTTAATCAACATTAAATATTTTAGTAAACCTACAGTCTTAAATAGATCTGTAAGACAGACAAGTCAGCATTTAATCACACAGTAACCCAATGAGGCATTCTGTCTTAAAACAGACAGAAAGAGGGGGCTAAGATTTAACCAAGTATGTGTTATATATTAAAAATATCACTAAAATACAAAGCCGGGCTACAATACAAAATCTCCAACTGCATCAGATACAGAAAAAAAGACTTAGCAAAAGACAAGCATGGAAATAAATGAAACAAATTATTCTACATATCTGGCATATTGACACCATTGTTTTTTTCATATGTTTCTATTTTTAAAACTTTAATAACAGTTAAGAGTATGGATATTTCTATCACTGAAATTAACTTTTTATGGCTGTATATTAAAAATGTGAGATCACATGTAAAACTCTTACGCATTACAGCACTTGGTGAACAATCAGGTTCATGATATGGCCCGCTGGTTCTGGGCATTTTAAGTTCTATAATGTTGAGACAAGTATAGGGTTGAGATATGGGAGTAAGCAATAGATAGTCACAGCACTTCAACCTAGTCTCCAAAACTGTAACAAAGCCATTTCAGCACACAGCACACCATGCTTTGACTTGTCTTAACTCCTCTGAAAATGCACAAGTCATGAAAACATTTTACAGTATGTCTTGGAGGAAGAGAGGGACAGGTGAACAATTAAGTGAAACTGCTCAGTACATGGAATGCATTCTGGGGCAGCAGCATTCTGACTTCTTCTGGAATTTACCTGTACAGCTCTCTCCTGGGTTACCTGAGCCACACAACTCAGCCATGATCATGTTTTAGAGACAGGAAAACAAACTGAATAGAGGTGCTGACTGAAGAAGCATAGCCAGAAAGAAATTTACACATTAAAAAAAAAAAAAAAATCCAATCAACCCACTAAAACAAACAAATAAACAACTCAAAAAAACCCCCAAAAACCCCAAAACACAAAACAAAACAAACAAACAAACAACAACAACAAAAAAAAACCACCACCCAAACAACTTTGGTCTCTCCTATTAAAAATACAGTCTAAAAAACTACTTTATTTTTCATGAGAAAAAATAAAAGAGTAACTATAAACAGATTTCCTCAACTTTGTGAGCTGTTTTGTTTTCTGGAATGTTTACTTGAAAGTGGATTTAAGTCAGCCCTCATTATCAGATGGCCTGTGAGTCACAATATGCAGCATACAGGGCAGCACAGCGATGGGTTCAAAAAACCCAACTCAAACCAAGCAAAAACACAACAATAATGGCAACAACAGAAAAAAACCAAACCCACCAGCATGACAACAACATGCCAGTATACAGCCTGAGGAGGAAAGCTAAAATTAAAATGGATTAAGAAACCAGTACTTTTCACTCATGGTTGCTAAACTTTCCATTATACTGCTTCTATAGATAAGATAACTTCCAGTATAGTCCAACTGATATACTGCAGAAAGACCAATATATTTGTAAATATTTGCTGAAATGGAAGAGTCATGTTGAGGTGAGGAAATAATAATAATTAAAACAGAGTCAGTTGGAGGTCAGGCAGAGGTAATCAAGCAGGAGAATGATGCTGCAGTCACCTTCTATTGCATGAAGTCCACACTGCTATAACACTTCCACCTGATGGACCAAGGCATTCTCTCACTCTAATAGATTACCTCTACTGTTTATTCTCTTCGTGGTTGAAAAAGAAAACCCCAACTTCTTCAAATTGTTTCAGGATCATTAAGACCCTGAAAACCAGAAACAAGACTAGAATGTGAATGCATTCACTAGAGATGAAATAAGTGTTGGCGTTACTGATGGTTGACACGGCTAAGCCTTCAGGAACTGGGGAACCCCAACTCATCTAAAAACCCCTCTTCTCACATAGGCTACAGCAAAATTATCAAAAGAAACTCACACACAATCAATGATGCTTTCCCTGCTGACAAAGTAGATGACAATTTATTTTGAAAGAGGGACAACTGTATTCATAGCTAAACCTTCTGTATGACAGAAAAGTATGGAGAGGGGGCAAGAGAGTCAAGGGAATCTGTTCTTTTCTGTTTGTACTCTAAACTAAGTTTTGTAGACTAAGAATAAACCAAGGAGAAAGGACAATAACTTGCCAATGAATGTACTGCTCATTAGTTGGAGTTTTTACAGATTCCTATATTTTATTCCCCAAAGAATACAGGCTTACATACACAGCCCAAAATATCTGCAGTTTCAGCCTCACAAAAGATGAAGAAGTCACCTAATCTTTTCTGCAAAGAACAAGTGTCCTTGACATATAATGCTATACTGAAAAAGAACAAAAAACCAGAAAAATAAATTCTGTGACTATTAACTGGTAAGTGCCATCTCCCATCATTAAATCCAAACCTAGCCTGTGACAATGGCCCACACCAAGCACAAAGGCACAGTGCAGCACAGTGAGCAGAGCTGCCTGCAGCAGACATGGAAAACTGGCAAAGGGAAAAGGCTGGAACCACGTGGCTGCTCAGCCACTCTTCACTGATGGATGAGGAGAGGCTTCATTTGCAGCACCCTGTCTGAAAACAGGCTGCTGCAAAAGCCTCTCTCCCCTAAAAAAACCAAAACTTACACTATTCTTTTAAAAACACAAACAACACCTCCCCCCCAAAAAAACCCAAAAAAAAACCCCAAAAAAACCAAAACAAAAACAAACAAACAACAAAATCAACAAACAAACAAAAAAAAAAAAAAAAAAAAAAAAAAAAAACCACACCCCCCCCCCAAAAAAAAACCAAAACCAAAAACAAACAAACCCAACCAAACAAAAAAACCCAGCCAGATGAGACAAAAGCTTATTGAGCATACTTCTGGTTGACACTTCTATAGAGAAAATGACCATGCAGATGAGCATTGAAAATTAAAATACACTTTCTCTGCTGAAGGAGGCTGTTACTGGTTGGAGACAATTGTACTGCCATCATCACACTGGCACAACAGAGAAATTTAAGACATTGACTTCAGGAAGGGAAAGTAGTCATGGATTTTATTGGCATGTTTGAGAACCTCTGCCTCTACTGTAAATTAATTTTCTTCAAACAGCCATTGGAAGCAGGATAGTTCCCCTGGCGCTTCTCTTTAGTTGGAGGAATAGGCACAACCCCTTTGCTTTGAGACTCTCACTCCTGGCTACTGTCACAACCCCTCCAAAGTGTGCTTAGCATGTAGGTTCCTACACACTTCAACCTTTCCTTCCAAGTGCTGTTGGAAGGAGTGTGGTTTGTAAACACAGAGCAGCTTTCACTTCAGCAATAGCAAGAGGTCAGTGGGGTGTTGGGGATCGACGAGACTCTCTCCACTTGCTTCATTTCACAGTTGAATTGAATTTTTTGGTTAATTACGGAATATTTGAAGGGAATAAAAAACAAAGAAATCCTGTCTCATGCTCATTTTTAGATAATAACATTACTTGACTCTAGCAATGCAACTCTGATTTCTTTCCATCTGCATTGTACGTGGCAACAGTGACCTACCAAAATTTAAAATAGTCAGATACTCTCATATCATTTTTCCAAAGATATTGAAAAGTGTTTTGCATAAATTTGAGCAATGTGGAGATAAACTGGTAATGCTTGAGTAATAATGCAGTATATTTATAGGCAGTTTTTGAACAATGAGATCCCAGATATGTTATTATCTTTACTTCCAATAATCTGACTCCATTATTCCTCTACTGCAAGTAGATCATTTTCATTAACTCATTTGCATCACAAATCTAAATCTTTTCTAGTTAAAGCTTTCATATCACTTTTGATTAATTCTAATATTTCCTAAGACAAAGCAAAACAATTTCGTCTAGTGTTCTGAATTACAAAAACATTACATTCAGCCTAAAAATCTCAAATGAAGGTACTTGTCAATGAACTGAGAGAGGCATTTTGAAAATCTCTTGAAAGATTTTCATGTCTAAAAGCACTTCACAGTCAAATCTAATGGCTCCTGTTCACCAAAGATAGCAGTGACACAATCCATGCTGTCTCTGCAAGTTCCTGAAGGCTGCTCCTTACACTGTCACTGCTACCCTTTTATAGGGCCTTCTCCAGCAGAGAAAGGTATTTGCTAAATCTACTGAAACCATTCTAGATGAGTGAGGACAATGCTTATATAGGAGTTAATTCCATAGTGTAAACACAGAGAAAACAGCATAATCAAGAATGATGTGTTTAGTATTTTACTAAGTATACAAGTTACTAAGCATTCAGCTGCTCCTCCCTGTATCTCGTGGCACGGACCTTGCATAACCCAGGAGATAACGACAAATGATGACTCACAGGGCACTGAAGATCTGAGCTGCAGGGTACTAAAGCAAGAGTAAACACAGACCTTCATTCTGCCACGTTCTCATGAAGGAGGGAAAAACGCATCAGTGTCCCAGTGTTCCCTGGAAGAGCAAACTCCTCCAAATGCTCACCTGTCCCACAAGAGAACTGCACTGACTGCCCTCTGAGCCCCCAGCTGCTTCTGATCCCCTGACTTGTCTATTGCTGAGTCCTGACTTCTTACAGTAGGTGCAAAAGAAAAAGCCTGGTATCCCTCCACACAATAACAAAAGCACTTTACAAACACCAAGCTTTAAAAGGAAAGCACCACCATTCCTTGGTAGCTCCCCTAGCAAAACCCATTAACATGAAACTCCCTCTGCCCAGGAGGTTATTTGTTACAGCGCTGAGACCACAGTGGCAAAATTTACTGACATTTCCACTACAACATATTTTTGCTAAACTACACGACAGCGAAGACACTGCTTAGAACACGAACCCAAAAGCCAGGAGAACTCAACAAACAAATCAGGTGCATTGTCACAAGTCAAGAAACAAGAGAGGGCAAAGCCTGCACCCTTGCAAGGATGCAAGACAAGGAGGGCAGGGAAGGGAGCTCAGCCCTCTGACTTCCTGGCTCATGCATCTTCCAGCTCCTGTTTGTGAAAAGGTGCCCTCGGAATCAGAGGAAATGAAGAGCTCCAGATAGCCAGGCTCTTTGCAGCCTGACTCACAGGCAAGAGGGCAGAAATCAGAGCTGAGCGGGTGAACGCTGCTGGGCTGTGACACGTAAATGCAACCAAAAATGGATGGATGTAACATTACAACTTTTCAGAAAATTCCAGTATATGTGGTTGTTTTCATCAAACCTACCTCGCAGCTATTGCATCTTAAATATTGTGGTACTAACGACCTGAGAGTGAGAATGATTACCAGCTCACTGAAACTAACTTCATCCATTTCCCTGTCTAAACAAACTGCAATGCAAAAGAGGTAATCAAACAAACAACCTTAACTGTGAAAACAAAATTGGATTTTTAAAATACTGTCATTTTTATTAATCTGAGGTGATATTACTGAGCTGAAGATTGCCCTTTCATTTACAACAAATGTGTTTTTTCAAGTTAACATTTGCTGTTTAACTGAACAAAGAATTATTAAAAAAAATCTGCTGTATTTCAGACAAAAGCTATTTTTTTACCATGAAGTCATAAAACCCCACGAAAGAAGTTTACAATGGGGGCATTGACATCCCCTTAACTGCAAGCAGCACCAGCTAAGGCAAATGTAATGGGGAAAAATCTCAAAGATAAGAATCAAAGCATTTTATCAAGGTTGTTCATCCTATTACAATCTCCACTCCTACAAACCTTTTAATGCAGAAAGTCACCTGCTGGACACAAAGCTGTTGGTATGAATCTGTATATAAAAGCATTTTTCAGTTACTATCTGTACCTGAAATGCCAATAGGATGTCTTCTGTGGAATTCCATTTTAATGAATTTTGGCTTAAATGATGGTTCTAAAGTAGGTTGAGCTTGTCAATTTTTCTCTGGGTTTTTGACATACAAAGCTGTGTTCTATGTAATAATTAAAGTCACATTCTGCTCTCAAAAATGCCATCAAAGTGAAACCACTGAAATGACATATCTTAGCATAGGTTTACACTGTTGAGGCCCAAATCAGAATCTGATTATTGAGCCCTTGAATGTTGCTGTTGGTCTGACCTTGGAAATACTGAGGATAAGTTAAACGCAGCCAAAAGTACTTTTATCTGAACAAACACACATTTTTAAATATTTTCAAGAAAAAGGAAAGCTATTTTAATGCACAGCTAAATTGAAAAAATAATTTTGAGAATTCAAAATTAACTGAATAAATTAAAAATTTGACTATTATCTCCTTTCAATTCTGTTGGAGTTTACTGATATGTAGCATAATCTCACAAGAGTTAATAGTGTCAGCAAGACCCCAGTAGATTTGTTTTTACGGAGATATAGACATATTAATTAAAAAACAGATTAAACCACTGCAGGTCTCATTTCACTGAGCTTCAGAACAGCTACTGAAATATTTCCGAGAATTACTGCATGTTTCTTATTTGTAAAATAGAAGTAAAGTATTCCAGCATTAATAAACACCACATAAAAGGCATCATTGGTTTATGTATTTGGCTATACTCGCTTGTTTCTCAGCATAGGGTAACAGTTTCTGGAAAAATATATGTACACAATGAAATTACCTCTTCACCTAGTTGTCCTTTAAATGAAACAACTGGACTTTCTGGGTTTGCTATGTATCCACTAAAAGAAATGGATGAGCCAAACATTTGTGCTCATACAAATCTTGTAAATGAAATCTGTTCAGGAGCGAATAATTTTTAAAGCTTCTCTAACAAAATGTGAAAGATTTTACTGAAAGCTCTTCACCTCCATAGTTTTGTTACGAAAAGGGTGTTCTCTTACTTTCATATCACTTGTGAATTCAGAAGCCTAAAACCACTGTTTCTTCATTTATGTCAACATATCTACGTCAATGTTTAAAGACTCAAAGATTTTTTACTTGGATAAAGGGACAATTTTAGACAAAGATATTAATTCCAAATTCCCAGATATTAAGCTGGGAATTTTTTTGTTAAACAAATTACTAAAAAAATGCAGTTTCAGGATTCTATGTGAGGGAATAAATACTTCAATCAATATTTTTTTCCCCATGGGAAAGTTAAAATTATGTATAAATTTCTAGCAGAATTAGCCCAGCTTGAAATTCTGCAATAACAATATTGCAAAACACTGGTTTTGAGTGAATGCAACATTTTGTTTAAGCTATCAGTAGAGCTGGAGTGTCCTCCAGAAGCTCTCAGGAGCACAGCTCACCATCCTGTTCTTGCTCTCTGTTGATATCCACTGGCACCTTGACCATTTGCATGGTGCCAAGGAGTGCTGACGCTTGTGAGAGGCCAGTGATGCTTCACAGATATTTAAGGGCTCTTTTTGTGCTCTGGTTCTCATGGATGCTTTTTAATCTGGTTTAAATCTTTGAGCACAGAGCAATGAGGAGTCCTGTGGGACTTGGCAAGAAGCATGTCTGGATGCTACTACACCAAGTGGCAGGTGACTGGCAGAAATTCCAGGGGGTGTGTGTGTACAGTTACAGGCAGAATGCCCAAAGTATTGCAAATCCAAAGCAAAGGCCAAATTTTCCAAACTTGAACTCTGCATATCATTATCTATTTTAAAAACACTTCATTCTCCAAAGAACTTGTATTCCCTTACCAGTGTTCTCTGAAGCTGTCCCTGACATGGAATACTCTCTGCAACATCACACCCCTTCCAAGGACATGGTAGCACATAATGAAGGAGGCTTTAATTAAGATTTCCCCTTAGCAAAAAACTAGCCAGGAACCAGCTGCACCATTCTGGCTTCGCATCCATGAACTTTGCTATAAGGAAGACATGCCAGCAATGTCAAATTTAGGCCAAAGTAGAAAGGAGAGGCTTAAGGGAATTAAGAGTGCATCCTGTATTTCAGAAATATATTTCTTGCTCATTCTGTACCCAAAAAGACTTTCTAGAATTTGCTGACAATACCTTTTCTCACATGGGCTATTTCAAAATCCCATTGATTTTTTCCCCCTTTCTGTCGTTTTGGTTTGGTGGGGGATTTTTTTGTTTTGGTTTGGTTTTGTTTTTGTTTGTTTGTTGGTTGTTTTTTTTTACCTTATTTCTTACTTAGCCTATTTTCTTCCATTCCCTGAGACACCTTTTGATACAAAAAGGAATCCTTCAAACAGAGAAATCTGACATGCATCCACAGACTTGTATCATTTACCATAAATAATTAGAACTTCTATTATGGCTCACAAAAGCAAAGAATGAAAAAATAGAAACCTTATAATAATTATTTGGTCCTAAAACTGATAAGCAAAATTATGAAATGGATTACACACCACACCAAAATGACTAGCAGCAAATGTATCATAAACTCATTTACATTGATTCTTCATAGGTAAGGAAAAAACATGTGTGAACATATCAGGGTCCATTTCATCACCTGTTTGAGGACTGATCTGCAACTTGGTAACAGAATGCAGAAAAGGGTACAAGACCCCAAGCAGGAAGAGAGAAGCCCCATGCCACTGGCTTTTTGGGTTTGATTCCCATACAGATAAAATTGTTTGCCCTAAGTTCAAGATACCAGCTGATGCAGCTCTATTATCAGAAAGAAACCCTCTGACCAAACCCACCAGCAACCACAGAGCAGAAAATCCACCTCACTAAATTTGCACCTGAACTTTTGTCCTTATCATCACCCATGACTTGCAGCAAAGCTCCTGTGCATGATCACCCTGGGCAAGTACAGGGACTGCTGGGGAGCTCTCTCCAAGCACAGCACATTGCAGCACGGATGTCTTGCAGGTGAGCTTCACAAGATTAAAGTGTAAACATAATGCAGGCATTTAATACCACCTCACAGAGAAAGTGTTAATACTGATAAAATTAATCTTGTTTTCAATTATCTGAAGATCATAAGAATGGCCATATTTTGTTTTGAAAAAGGTCCACAGTTGGAAAATCCTATAAGAAACCAGGAAAATACAGAATGGCACGTCCCTCCAGCAGGACATTTTGTCTAAAAGCAGAGATAAATTATATCTGAAGACTGTATTTTCTTTAAAATCCACAAAATAACACCTACTCATTACAGCACAAAGTAATTAAATCCTATTTGAGCCTATTCCCATTTCATCTCTCCACCATACCCTCTGACAGGGAATTCCTCAATTTAATTACCCATTTGTGAAGAAAATACTTCCATTTGTTGGTTTTAAACCTGTTGCATGATTATTTTATTCATTACACCGTCATCCTTACATTACCAGAAGAAATAAAAATGCTGCCTTTCCTACACTATTTGTCAGTTATTAGACCTTTACCACAATCCCAGTCTTCTCTTTTCCAAGGAGAAATTATAGAGCCCTTTAATCGGTCCTCAACAAGAAACCCTTCTCTGTTTACTATTGTTCTTTGTAGTCCTTCTAGTTCCTCTGGGAAATTTTATCACTCTTGTCTTAATATTCCAGATAACAATGCAACCTAGATTTCAAAAGGATTGCATTTATTATTTTATCTTATTTTTTTCCCAGGACGTTTTATAGAACTGTATTTTCCTCTTTAGCTGGTGCTGAGGTGACAGTTTTATTGAACTAATCACAATAATGCCAATATCTCCCTCCTGAATAGTAACTACTGAATCAAAATGCATATTTAAATACATTAGCTCCTTTCCATTTACCAAAATTGAATTTCATCTGCCATTCAGTTTCATAAAAAACATGTTTTACCTGTTTAGAATCAGCTTTGCTTTTGAGCATTCAAACAAATTTAATCAATCAACAGCCTGTATCTCATACCTAATCAGCTCTTTCCAAGGTTATTTACAAGCCTGCTGAATACAATCAGCATCTGAGAAGCCAGATTTAAAATCCCCCCTTCAAAATTCAGATTTCCAAATATCAGTAACACCCTTACATCAAAGGTGCAAATCTTGGTTTGGGGGGTCTTGACTAGGATTGCAAATCTTTCACACTTTCTAGAGATTTTATTCTGCATGGAATTTTAAATATGAGAGCTAGTGAAACATAGGAAATGTTTTCAGAACCACTCACTTCAGCTGAATCAAATTAGATTTGAAATCTTTATGATTTATTACTAATTTTATAAATTTTTAAACATATTTGTAAATACTGAATTTTTCTTGTTATTAGTATTTTTGCTTTGTTTTATCAAAGAAAAATGTATTTTATAAGAAATTAACCCATAAGTGAACATGTTTCCTAGAAAATATCACATAATTTAATTCTAGCAACCAAACCACTGACATACAAGAACAAGTCTATAGCTCAAATCACAGATTTTAATATCCAGACTCTCTGTCCCTATGTTTGCAAAGAGAGTTAAAGTTAAGTCTTTTTTCTTTTTAGTTCACCATAAAATAGTTAATATTTAATTTAATTATTCTTAAATAAAAAGTATGCATTGTTGAAAATATTATCTTAAACTAACCTGGCCAACTTCAACCACCACTCAGCTCTTTGGCTGTTTCAATGGCCTGTGTAACCCACTCAGTGGGAGACAATTTCTGCAAATTTCTGCAAAAATATCCATTATACTAGTTTGGGAGAGAATAATGGAAAAGAGACGTGGAAAAGAAGAGAGCTTAATTTCCAGACACAGTTTTCAAAGTGGAATCCTTCTGGTCAGTCTCTGTGCAGACTGCAATAACAAGCAGTCACCTCACAGAGATTAAGGCTGACATTAGATGTTCCTTCTCAGAAACAACTGGGAATAATCATATCTTGCTTCCAAAAAATGGGGAACTAGCTGATGATGCAGGTAACAATCAGAAGTGGCCATTTCTAACCCTGTGGCCACTTAGAAATAATCCTGTCTTGACAGCCAGCCCTACCCAGAATAAATGTATTTTATTATTAACAGTAATTAATTCTCACTTTACAGTCCTTATTTTAATATCTCTGCAGTAGTTACATTGGCTTGCTCAATGCCCTAATTTTTTCTCACTCATAGCCATTTAAAATAAGCTTTAAGAAACTTGTGAGCTTGCTGAGCTGAGGAGTTCTTTTTCTTTTGAACATGTATGCTTGTCTGGCATTTCTATCCAAGCTTCTACAGCTCTGCTTAAGAGTTAAAAACTGTAATAAAATTGAAATATGTTAATATAAAAATGAAGAATGAGATTTGTCTTACCATATTAAGAAGATTAAGCAATGGCTAGATAGTCCTGGACCATCTAGGGTTTAACTTCTGCTTGTCAAAGCTGCTTTCTCATCTCTATAAAGACACTGGATTATAGCCCTTTTCCAAGGTCAGACTACCCTGTCTCTGCAAGTAGAAAACATGAAAGAGATTTATTAGGCAGCAATATACATCTATGCATTTTATCTTTCTGCAGTCTAAACACCTAGGAGATGCTGGAGGCAGAGTTTAAGAGGAAATTAAATGAATTATAAATGATGATTAAATCCAAATTGATTCAAAACTGATGGGGTTGCATCATTTACATCACCAGTAATGTTGAGTGTCATATTTAAATGTTACCTCTTTGTCTCAACATGTGTCATACAACATCTTTTAGCAAGATCTCTGTATACATCAGACTAGCTTTCAGTTGGAAGATGATCAGAAGCAGGCCTGATATTACAATGAGCTTTTAAAATTGCAATCAGTTTATAGGAAGTAGCTGAAGTGGGAACAAGCATCTCCACAGCTCTCACGGCCACATAAATGCAGACACAGTATGCATTCCTGTATATATGTATACACATATAAATATCTCTCATAGATAAAACTGAACAAACAAACAAACAAAACAAAACAAAAAAAAGGTAAAAGTAAGCAATTTTTTTTCAGAGAGTACTTTGCAGGCAGATAATGGACAGCTATTAAAGAACATTTACACAGTTAAACAATGGTATATAGCCCTGCTAAACAAGGCACTGGCACAAAACTACATCAGAGAGGTCCCACAAGATAGGTCACTTCAGAGTACATCCACAGCCATTAAAATTGTCATGCATTGCCATGCAATTGCCAGTAAAATTGCCAAGAAAATTGCCAATATCGCCATGCACAGTATTCCTCCTATAGTATCCCAAAGGCAGGGTCACTGTTACAAGGTCCATCCTGCTTTGTGCCACACATCATCTTTAATATCACTGGAGCACTAAGTAAAGCAAAAATTGTATATCTTAAAGGTTAATAATGACCAATCCATTCTTGTCCATTTATTGAAAGAGAGCAAATATTTTTAAGCAAAAAATTTTAAAAATACTTTGCAGATAAAGAATACAGACTAAAAGATCTGTTCCTCATTCTTTGAAATCAATTTTGTAACAAAAATAAAATATTCAAAGCTTTAAGACAAATTTTGTAGGCACACTTCCCACAATGAACAATTTCAGTTAACTTGGTGTCTGTTTTCTTCGTTCCTTGCAAGCAGTCAGAGCTAGTTTTGGAAAAAAAGGGGGAAAAGCACCAAACCCACTCAGCAGATGACATAGAAACTGTCCTCATGAATAAAATGAACCAAACGTGTAAGATTGTTTTCAGATGAACCCAAGCAGCCTGTGTTTATTATGAAAGTGTCACACTTACACAATTGAGAGTTAAGCTATAATTTATCACACACTTGGTATTCTAAAAATCAACCTAGACAGCAGATTCTGATACCCAAAGTTGCATTTTCCCTCTTGACTCGCCCCTGCTTGGCTCTGTTGGGCTCCAGCACTCCTCCAGCCCTGTGCTTGCAGCTCTCTGCAGCCCAGCACTGCAGAAACAGCTTCCAAGCCTTCTTCATCCCTGCCTAACATCTGAAGAGCAAGATTATAACTCTCAGAGCCCCTGGATCTTATTTTTTTTTCAGACTTTTCTTTATTTATAACATGAATATTTCTGCAGATTCCCATAAAAAATCTACTGAGGATTTTTATGTAATAAAAGAAATAAAGCCAAACTCTACAATTTTCCCTAATCCTCAATCCTGAAAATTCTCCCTAAACACTATCCTTAATGAGTTATTTAGGTGTGTACCTGTAAATGAATTATGTTTACAGATCAAGGCACTTGGAAGTCAGGATTTTTAGAGATACTCTCCCAGCAGTACTGACATAGTATCCCAGTTTAGCTAGAATGAAAACCCTACCTGTCCCTTAAATTTGGTCTTAATAGAAGTGGACCTATTCAAATAGGCTGCAGGAAATTGGAAGCAGCTTGGGAAGATGAGATTCCTCTGATGAATGTCACAATACAGTCCTGTACATGGTGGAGGAAATTGTTTAAAGTGCTTTCCATCTATTTGTAATTTCTTGCTCCTTCCGTGCAGTTTGGGATGCAGTTTTGTCTATCATCCTTTGCTTGAGATCTGTGTTCACCCCAGTCCAGAATAACTCCATAATATGTCATTTTGGATCATGTACTTATCATACCATAAAGATCCTTGGAATCAAATTCCCACAAAAATGTCATCCAAACCCTTGTGTATTGTTTAGGTTGACACAGGCTATTTAAATGGTAATAGTTGCAAATGCTGGCATGTGGTATTTCTCCTGAATATGCTATCACTCCCTCTCTCTGAAACCACCACCACCAGTTATCTCAAGCTGAAGGTTAAACAAAAACTCTAAGCATCTTTAAATTGGATTATCCAATATGATCAAAGCTTGACGGTTTCATAAATGTCAGCATATCTGCAAAACAGGACTTGAAACCTCTAAATAAAGCCAGGTCCACACCTTTTTCTATTTAGGGATCTTAAATATTGCTTGACCTTCAGGTTTAGAGTGGTGAAAATTCATAAATTATTGATTAACCGGAAAAATACCAAGAAAAAGTTATGGGTTTAGGTAGACCTCAAAAAATATTGTTGAAATTATTTCCAACTACCTATTTAACCTAAAACATTTTATATAATTTAATTCTTAAAACCAGATTTTGGTGCAATACAATAACATTAAGAATAGACAAAATTGAAAGGTTTTCACTCTTCCTGTTGATACTGGATTTTTAAAAAAACCTCATTATTTCTCTCTATATACAAATTCATTTTCAATCAGCTGTAGCTCTTCATATATTCACTAAAAAAGATTGAGAGGAAATCTATGTAGTAAACCTTTCACTGAAGTGCCCTCATGTTTCTATCTCAATGGAATGAGAACACCTCTATAGACAGCAAAATCATTGACAGATTGTGACCCACCCCACTGGAAAATTGATTTACCAAAGTGACTCAAAGAAACCCTTCACCTGCTACCTGCAGCAGTTATATATTTCAGTGATTGCATCCCATACACACTGAAAGGCTGGCTGTATTTAGCTTTCAGATTCATATAACTGAAATGTATTTTTATAGGTCTCACATGCACAGACTCATTAAGAAAGAGACATGTACATAAACAGGAGTCTAAGGAACTTAGAGCCAAGAGGCAAAGGGATTACCAAAAGCAAAGAGCCAAGGGCCTTACTTGAATTCTGAAAACCATCAGCCTGTGGCCATGCCAACGCTGCCTTGCCAATGCTGAGTGCTCATCTCCTCGGGCATGGAGCGTGCACACCTCTTGCCTGGTTTGCAGTCAACACCTGGCTCTGCCTGGCAGCAATTTACTCACGGGTGTTGGTCAGGCTGCACACTGGGTCACAGAACTGGTCATGAAAGCAATTGCGAACTTTTAAGCACCACTGTGCATGTAACACCTGGAACCACCTCATTTATAAACACTTTTGGTGGTTGCTGTAATCTGTGGCACAGGGCAACTACCCCTCCATTAACATATTAAAGAAATTTGTATTTTTAATAGATTGACCAATAGGGTCAATCACATCAACTTTTACAGATTTCCTCTCAAATCCCTCTGGGTCAAGTCAGCATAACTCTACTGATTCAGATAAATACACTATTTTGTATCAGCTGAGAGACCAGTCATATCTGTTCACATTTTGCTTCATGGTCAGATATGATTAAAATGCTCATAACTATGGCATTCAATATTTCTATTCTATAGCTACTTTTTATAAAGCATACATGCCCCAGTATCATAGATATTAAATGGCATTTGTGTCATTTTTTCATCAGAGTTAGATTTATTTGAAGCAACCACCTGAGGAATTAAGATTTAGCACCTTGAATTGCCAGTAGCTAAAGCAAAGTGAAGCACATAACTAAAACATTACAAGAAAGTGTCAAACTATATTTCTGTTTATACTGAGGTTTGAACACTGGCTAATATACATACACACAGAAATACCTCCTTCCTGCTAAGAATGGCAGTAATTCCAAGATCCTCTCCAAATGATAAAAGAGATTCCTATATACTCAAAAACTTTTGTTTTCTTTCCAAGGAATCAGTTAGATTCCAGGTCATCAGATATGGCTAGCATGGTTCCCAAAACTTGCTGCTGGTACCTGTGTACAGCAAGGAGATAATCTCCCTTTATTAATAGTCTCTGATGATAAATATGAAACCATTGCAGCTCCAAATTTTTTATTTTCCATTTCCCCACTAATCAAAGGCCACATCAGCAGAGATCTGCTTTGCATGTAGCCTTGTAATACTCAATCAGACTCTCAAACACATACTGTAACACAGCTGTAGTTAAACAAAGATGCTAAGCCTCCAAGAGCATTGCTTTACATCTTAAAATTTGACAAACAGCATGCAGAATCTTAACCTGTATCCTACAGGATATAAAGATAACGCATACAGAGCCAGTCAAACATTTAACAAGACAAATGAGATCAAAACAGATTTTGCTGCTATGCTGCAAAATGAAAACACACGGCTATTCATCTTTGACTGCACGTCTCTTTCACCACAGGGTGTAACTTTAATTTCCCATAAAATGATTTGGCATTTACTTTTTTCCCTGACAATCAGTTCCATAAAGTTGCTCCACCTTTCTTGTTCACTAGATATTGTGTTTGTAACAAAGCTTTTTTTTTTCCTTGTGCTCCTTGTTTAAGTATGTAATAATCACCTTTCTTGCTGGTCAGTTTTCTCATGCCTTCTATTCAAGCTTTGCACACACCATGCCTACCAACTAATATGACCTGTGAATACTGTGGGGCTTGATCTTCCCCCCCCCCTTTTTTTTTTTTTCTTTTTTTTTCCCTGCATTTGACAAAGGTAAGGATGTCTGCACAGTACTACAGGCCACATACCTGACACGCCACTATTCTGATCCACCATCTTCCACACAAACCATAGAAGAATAAAGCCTGTGTCAGTCATTTAGAGTAATTCAGCTTTCCCTCTCTTAATGGTCCTCATCTTTTTCCTATGCTGTGAATCCTGGATGAACAGTTATATTGGGTCTGGCTGAGCTGGATGGAGTTTGTTTTCCCCAAGCAGCCAGTGCTGTGCTCTGCATCAGGAGCTGGAAAGGTGTTGATAACACCCCAGAGTTTTGGCTACTGCTGAGCAGGGCTGGAACAGCATCAGCACTGTGTCTCAACACTCCAGCCTGAGGCAGTAGGCTGGGAGTTGGCAAGATCATGGAAGAGGACGCTAATAGGACAGAGGACCACATTGACCAGTAGGATTTTACAGACCACATATCATCTGCTCAGACACAAAAGGTAAAAGGAGTTGGAAGTGGGGGCATTCTGTGTGTACAAAATTTCCCTTCTGGAGCCACCACTATGAGAGCTGGAGCCCTGCTTCCTGGGAACTGTCCAGACAGCACTAATGAGAAGCAGAAAATTAAATCTTTTGGGTTTTATTTTCCTTTGCTTGTGTGCACATAACCTTTTGCTTTAGTAACCTGCCTTATACCAACCTAAGAGTTATCTCCCATGTAATTTTCTCTCCTCTGTCCAGCTGAGAAGGAGGAATGATAGAACAGCTTGGTGAGAGCCTAGCATCCAGCCAAGGTCAGCAGCCAACCAGAGTCCATTTTGGTGTCCAGTGTGGGTGAGACCATGGTGGTTTCACATTGTCATGCTGTAGTTAGAGCAGTTATTGGGTAGCCAGTTCCTGTGCAGGACAGGGAGCTGGCAGCTGAGCTGCTTATCTCCTTATTTGCCAAGTTTGGGAACAGACTAACACAACCAGTGGCTCTGTGCTTTACCCTGGCAGTGATGGCCTTGCTGTGCTGGCAAGACATTCATTTAAGGAAGATCTTGTGAACTCCCCAGGAAAGCAGACCTGCAGATGAAGGTATCCAGTACCTGAGAGATTTAGCAGTGCTGGCTGTCATCTATAATGACATCTAAGAAAAAAAGTTAGTGTAGAAAACATAACAGTGTATTGGAGAAAAATGCTTCAACTCCCTGAGTTTGGATCACAGAGCCCTGTGGTCAGTGGTGGTGTAACAAACACCAGAGACCTCTTCCCAGCATTGTCACTGGATATGAATAAATGAAGGTATAAAATGCATGAAGGCACAAAAGGGTAATCCTTTTAGGCTTAAAAAGTTATTTCCTACAGGACTTGTACAGAGAAATTGATATATTAAGTTAACTCTTGAAATTAAAACACTGGAAGGAAAGTATACCATTCAAAGTTTAAGTAAAGGACTCAATATATGAATTAAAACATTTGTCTTGCCAAAAGAAATGTCAACAGATGGCCTTTCATTAAAAATAAAACCAAATAAATCGGAGATTAAAACATGCCTTTTGGTTTTTTTTGTAGTTTTATACTAACACCTCAATATTTCTGATCTCGATCGTGACATAGTAGAATATATGAATGTAACATGATAAGCTTTAAAACTGCTGACATAAAATTCAAAATCCATTTTACACTTTTGAACCAAATAACTTTGGAAGAGTGTGTTTGCTGGGTGAATTTCAATGACTTCTTCCAATTTTAATACAACTGCATTACAATTACCATATTTGCAAAACAAAGAGCACAAACCAGAAAAGCATAAAAAGAAATGGATGATGACATTTGCATTTGCAGAGTACATTCAATGTAAGTTTGATTTTTTTTCTACTCAGCATCACAAATGTGTTTTGAAACCTCAGTGTAGTAAGCATTATGTGTTCGTTGGAGGAGTTTCATTTGCATTTAATTTGCCTTCAATGGCTGGATAGGATATTAATTTTGAAAGCTTATAATAATTCCTTATAAAATAATACTATGATCTACACATGAAAAATCTACATATTTTTACATTTTTCACACAACATTGTCCTGCTTTTATTACATGTCTAAAAGTAGAAATTCTTAGGACAAAGTAATTTCAGTCTTTTTAAAAGCATGCTTTATTTTTCAGAATTTCCCTTGAAACCAATTTTAATGTAGAAGATCACAGAAAACTTTTCACTACTGTTTTTGCTATATATTACTAATATTTCATTCTAGATCTTCTTTGATGCTGGGAGTCTTCAAAGCTCTCCAGGTGTCAAAGGCTCATCAGGTACTGAGAAACCTTCACCTGAATCTTAGTGATTAGAAAAATAAACCTGAGAAACTTTATTATCCCATGGCAGCCTTTACTAGGGTTAGGAAATCAGGTTCTGGAGGGAAGAAAGAACAGTCACTAGTGGTATAACAGCACTGATTTGATGACTGACTCAACAAAGAGTCCTCAACCGCAAAACTTGTCCGTTCTAACAACCAAGAAAGATACAACAAAGGGTGATAATGGAAGAAATTAATTTTAATAGCCTTGAAGGTGGGAGAGAAATGGATACACTGAAATGGAAGTTTAGTCCAAGAATTTATGCAACTGTAAAGCTTGTGAGAAAAACTAGGACCTTATTCTACAGAGAAGAATTCAGCACAAACAGTGCTGTGTGAACAGAGCATCACCTCTGACACAAGCCTTACAAAAATAGCTCTACAGAAACTGACAGTAAGCACAGTGTTCCTAATTTTGTCACTAAATTTGATTTCCCTTTTTTTTTTTTTTTTTTAAACTTACCTTTCCCGCCGTAATGGAAATGGTACCAGACAGGAAAAAGGAGCAGTGGGGAGAAACCTAGGTTAGATGAAACATATTTTTATTGCAACCAAGCTGGAAAATTTTAAGTTGCCTAGCTATCACAGAGATGAATAACAGGAAAACAAAGAAGTAGTTAGTTATGTTAGGTTTAACAAAACTAGAAGTAAATTGGGGTTGCACAGGTCCAACAAGAGCAAATGAGGAAGGAAGACCACATAGCGTAGTACATGTAGTATATCAGGAGTTGACAGAGAAGCAGAGAAATATTTAGTCAAAACAGCAGTGAAAGCAATATTTTCCTACTATAGTCAGAGAAAAAAAAAAAAAAAGAGCACAAAGGCATGGTTGAAAAGCTCCTTGCTCATGAATGGTACCCCCCCCAAGAAGTGGAGAAATCCTCACATTCAAACTCCTATGAGCCTCTTATTCCAAACACAGTAGATGCTGTAAACAAACAACACATAAAATCCCAAGTCTTCCATCCAGTTTAAATGGGGGTCAAGCATTGCTTTTTATATCTGCAAGTCCTTTAAGAAGTTTTTAAAGCAAGTATTTAATGGACTACCGTGGGATGGAATTCTTGTAGAGACTGCATTGGGAGTCTCCCCAGATATATGGTAATTAATTAATTAGAGACTTTCTTTTGGGAGAAATTGAAAAATTTAATCATGTATGTAAAGCTGCAAGTGTTCCTGAAGAATCAACCCTCTTCCTGGATTCTCTGTCATCATGCCAACTGCACCAGTGCTAGTTCCTCATGACAGGAAAAGAAACAGAGCTGGTATTCATGCTGGTCACAATTTAAAATACTGGCCACTGGGAGTCATGTTCAGTTACGAGTTTTGTGGTCTCACAAATTTCTACAGTTAGGAGAGAAAAATTAGTTCATGTCATTAGGTATCAAAGGAGGCCGGCGAACAGCTGGCTGAATTCAACGGATAGTTCAATTCCATTTTTAGGGCCAAAAATACATAAAAGTTCAGTGTACTCAGAAAACATTCAGGCACAGTAGGTACTACTTTTGATAGCAAATTCATCAGTATGGAAGATCTGGCTATAGATTCATTAAAAGGAAATTCTAAATTTTTGGCCATCTGTTAGCAATGGGTAAGGAATATGTACAGAAGCCATTTCTGACAGGTTTACAATGCAATTTATAACCATACAGCATCATTTGATTTAAACCTTTCCACACAAAAATAATTGATTCCAACCATTTTTCTTCCTCTCCCTTTTTTTTTTCTTCTTTTAAAGAGAGAATTCATTACCTCTTAAACACCACTTAAAAGACGTGGGCAGGAAATCCTACATAATTTTAAGGGGCTGCCATTAGGAGTGGGAATGATTGCATTCATAAAGTTGTTCTGATCCTACACCTGACTCCAGTGACGCTCCTTTGTAAGTTCAGCGATCCACCCACGCTAACATACACCCACTGAGTTGTAAGACTGCTGGCTTATGTAACTTCCTAATTCAAGAACTAATGAATGTTGGCAGTTTTTATTCCCAAGTGCATTTTTACTTTCCTGATTAAAATTCAATTCCTATGAGAAATAGAACTGTATATTATCAGACTGTTCTAGACAGAATATGTAGCACCTTCACAGCTGAGTAGAATAACACATAAAACCAGGGAGAATCTTGAAAATCCATCTGCATCTCTCTTTTTGTATTCAACATTAAAATAAAATCATCCCCTCTCAACATTGCAGAAAGTTGGACTTAAACAAACTGTTTCAAAATCCAAAGTCAGGTCAGTCAGGTCTTAACAACAGTAAGACCATACAGTCATTGCTTTTTATAACAGTAGCATGGACACATATGATTACAAAAAGCCCATTCAATAGCTCACTGCAGAGACAGCTCCTGCACAAATTTCCAGGCACTTGGATTACTTGGTGGTAGATGCGCAGAGCCAACCACAGCCACCTACTCAGCCTCCCACCCATTCCGAGTGAATTCCTCATCCCAATGAATAAGTACAGCCTTGAACTGACTGGTTGTATCACCTGTGACAGAATGTGCAATGATAACAAAATTTACGTTAACATTCCAGCTTTCTTACTCTAACAACTTTATTTGAATAAAATACTTATGAACAACTAATAAGTAAAATTAACCAGACTAGAATAAATGGAATAATCACAAGATAAAAACCCAAGTATTATTGCTTACTGATCGAATGCTTTACTTTATCTAAAGCATTATTAAACACTCACTCTTACGATGTAGAGGATATACATTAACCCTTGTGTTTTGCTTGTGGACAAAGATACATAAGAACAAATGCTGACAAGACTGGCTGTTGAGATGACTGTGTTGAACAGGGTTAAGCCAGTGTTTTGTAAATTCATAACTGTCATCCCCTTTGCTACCTCTTCGGATTGGAGTTTTGCTTTCTTGTTTTAATGTGATTTTATTTTACTGTGAGATTTTGGCACAATTGGTAAAATCTGAAGCATGACTAAATTTGGGCACTAAAGAAAATCATCAAACTCGTGCATTGGTTGAAGACTTCAGTGCCTAAAAGTCCTATTTTATCATTAGAGCTGCTTTTCCAAATGCATCTGGAATTTTGAGCACTTGTCATAGTATATAGCACCTAATTTATCACCTGAATAGGCATCACTTTCCTATGCAGCTCATTCTGGGAAGCAACACAAATCTGTTTATTCCCTCTGAATGAAAACTACAGTATAGAAAGTCCTCTACAACTATGCTTGAAGTTTGCTTACAACAATGGTACAGTACATTGTTAAAAAATATAAATTAGTCCCTACAGATGTTTATGTTAAACTATTACTCATGTTAGTAAGTCAAATGTTCAAGGTTAAATATCATTGTAATAGTAAGTTACATTAATTGATCTGCAGCCAGGGATGCCCAGATGTCCTTTAGTCTGATAATCAGCACCAAAAGCATCACTACCCTGAAAAACAGGCCTATGATTCACTTGAGATAAATACAATACCACAGCCAATCACACTGCCTGAGCTGCTGCCATGTGAGTTGCACCAACAGTCCCTCTGTGAGCTGTCCACAGACAGCTGAAATCCCAGACGAGCCAGATGGGAACTCCTTGGGTCATGATAAAAACAGAAAACTTCCCAGGCAACAGCTTTTGCCCAAAAATATCCAGAAAGATTTTAAAAATCGTTAGACACAGAATAGAGGTGAACTTTCCATTATACTAAACTTTTGCTAAAATACGGCCGTTTCTTTGGATGCAAGATAGGGAGTCACTTTTGAAAAATCTGTCTTTGCTGGCAGGTGGGAATAAAGTTGAGTGGGAAGGCATGACTTTCAGAAGAAAAGAAATTCAGAAGCTTCCTATCTTTTTCACTGAAAAAGCCGTCAATACCCATTACCATCTGGCATGGCAGAAATTCAGGTTTCCTCAAACTGTGTTGTGATCATGTGAAGTAAATAATTTTGAAACCTGAGTGGTGTAAGACCATTCTGATAAGGAACATTTAAGGGATTTCAGAGGGAAAGAAATCATTGCCATGATATAATAAATGATGCAATTGCAATAAATTCCGTTTAACAACTGCAAAAGAATCCAACTCAGATCAAGGGTTAGACAGAAAACTATTTACATAAATTAAAAGTAACTGTATTCATGGATACAGCTAAAAATACTATTTACATGCAAACTGTTTGAATGCTGAAGCCTGTGTACAGCTGAAAACTGCCTGTCTTTTACATATTAAAAAAAATTAAATAACCCGTGCAAGGTAATAAAAAGCAAAATTAACAGATGCTACTGGCCTGTGTTTGGAATATTTGTTTAGCTTGATATAAATGAGGAGAAAATCTGGAATAGAACATTTAACACCAGGTTTTTCCTCCCCTGGCATTAATGTAGAAGAGGCAAAAATGGAAGAAAAAGTCTAGCTTCTAATTACTGAAAAGATTCTGGGAAAAGAATGGAAGATCTCATCCATTATTTCTGTTGTCTCCAGGAATGGGCACAGTCTTATAGCACAGAAACTGAGATTACTTGGAAGGAAACTCTTGCTTTTCAAAACTCATCTTTTTTGTTTGGTGATAGCAAACACTCAAGCAAGGATACAGAACACTACATTTTGCTTCTGAGAAATTTTGCAGCCATGAATTTAGACAATGTTTACTTTTACTATGCAAAACACACTGGTGCAACATTGGTAGAACCCAGCATATTTAAATCAGTTTGTGGAGTTGTTAGGACAGAACAGAAGTTTTGAAAATGTGAGTCAAATATTGATACAAACTGGTTTCCCAAGATTATGTTTTGGGAGGTAGCAGGGGTATAACGCTCCTGAAAATGAAATGGGCTATGACAGTTATGCTAAATTCTGCTTAGATAGAATTCAGTGGGAACTGGTCCTCCTTCATAATTTAAATTACCACTCTATCACATTTTAATGCAAGAAACAGGGCCTTCACTCACAGGATTTCCCCAGTTTTTAACCCCAGGGGACCAGCAGGTCCTAGTTTTTGGTTTTATGATTAAGATTTCCCTTAGCTTAAGAAAAAAAAATTAAACAGTAAAAGAAAAAAACCCGCAGAAGAAAATACATATACACTCCTGCTTTAAAAAAAAAATAGAAAAAAATAGCTTCTGCAACCTAGGTATTTTACTAGAGCATAACATAACTAACATTGAGGCCGACATCACACAGTTCAAGTGCTTCTGCCTTTTATGTGCATTTATTGTAACATGTATGTTTGAAATGCATTCTTTAGTCTTATTAGTGATTCTTTTTAAGTGATAAATACTATTTTATGCTATTGTAGGCTAATCTAAGTGGATTTTCTGTGGATTATTCCTAATTTTCTATGGACTGTCTCCAAGACCTAAGCAGAGCAACACCTTTCTCATCTAGGATCACAAGGCTGTCTACAGCTACTTTCTTGTGTATGCAAATGGAATTATCAAACCAAAGGGAGATTAGTGGATATCTCCAATATGTATTTTCTTTTAAAAATATCCTTCAAGTCATTCAGGTTTTGAGATTTTATAGCAATGTTTTACCTGAGAGTCCCTTTTAGGAAACACTAATAACCAAGATATTATTTTTTAAATAATGGGGGGAAAAGCTTGTTTTAAAAAAAGCATTGTCATTATTATTCTCTTAATAAAGAAACATTAAATCAATTTTCTGTCAGATATTTTTAATAAATAACTAATGGCAATGAAATATCTCCCTCAAATGAGTCAAGAAGCCTCTAGTATGCAAATAATCTTAGGAAGATGATACTAGTAGAGTTGATGAGATTAACTGCAGTACTTAAGTGGCTGTTTATTAGCTCGAAATTAATTAATGGGTTAAAATGTATAATTGCTCAAGCTATTTGTAATACTTGCTACAATTATTAGCTAAGCCACAGCACTTTCCAGCTTCACCATGAAAAATTATTGTTGCAGGATCTCCAAGACTCTAGTGTAAGCTTTTGTCTCTTGATTTCATTTTTCTTACCTCCTCTGCTCCAATAATTGCAAATTACGCTAAGAGATCATATTGTAGCTTTACTCAGCATAAAACACCACACATTTTTACAATAGCGAAAGAAGGACAGTTTGTACAACTAAAGGGATCTGGGTAGTCAGTCTTGAAATTATCTGATCAACTTCGTAAACTAAAATACTGAGGCCATTGAGCTCTATTTCTTTGAAAACTGTGGTCTTGAGGGAGCTATCCTTCCATGGTTTTGTTCAAAAATATAATCTCTGGTGAAATTAATTTAATGAGCACAGCAATGCGAGTCCTCTCAGTTTGGAAATACTTTGTGCCTATTACCAAAATACCTCATTTAATTACTGAGCAAATTACTTTACAATTATACAAACCACTGCAAAAAGATATTTAGACTTCTATGAATATATGCTTCCACTGTCTTTGTCCTTTCCTGTAGCTCTTAATATTTTTTCAGAGATATTTTAAGATTTTGACATGCACCATAATGGTTAAGCCATTGCAGTTTTGTCACAAGCAAAATTTTCCCTTCTGGTCCAAGTCTGAGCATTTCAGAGGCTCTGAACCTGATGTGATCAGCCAAGTGAAAAAGGGACATCTTAAGGGCACACAAAATTGACAGCTGCTTAGACACAATTAAATACCTATATCTTTTGGATGAATGGTCAGTCCAACCACTGTAAAATTTTCTAGATCCAACTCATAGGTATTAATAAAATATTATGAACGTTGCCTGGCACAATGTATTAAATTTACCAGAGCAGTTATTTTGGATATTTACCATGCATATTTGTGAGATATTTTATTGTCCCAAGTACAAGCATCCACCCAGAGTCCAACATTAATGGACTGGATACAAAACACCAAACCTTTAGCAGCAAATGATGACAGAGTTAAAAATATCCTTGAAGAACAAAAAACTTTGCTACCAGTTTGAAGACCAAAAGTCTTGAAGTACATGACCCAGATTCTTACAGCAACTGGTCATTTTTGAATCTTCAGTTGTCTCCATGCTTGACTCCAGGCAGCCTGATTTTCAGACACTACATTATGTTTCACTATTTGCAATGCAAACTCTTTTACCAGGTAGTAAATTCAGAATCCCAGAATGAAGGTGCTCAGTTCCAACAATCCCTTTCTAAGATCCTGGTTGGGTGGTGAACCCCAGATAAAATCAAATCTAATTAGAGATGTGATTTTTTTCTTTAAATTGACAATTTGCAGCCATGCAATGCAAAAGGAAAACAAACCCAGTAGCTCTCTAAGAATTGTTGAATTTCTTTGATCAGCCCACTTAGCACATATTAAAAAATAAAAATGTCATCACTTCAAACAGACAGAAACAGCTTGTCTTTTCTCTGGTAGTAATTATCAGGCTGGTCGATCTAATTCTGACATCAATTTCACAAGTGATCCTCTGCTCAGGGTTTACCAACAAAAATAAGTCAGAGATGAAAACTAAAGGCTGCTTTTCCCAGCCAATACTTTATTTCCTACTCCTACTTGATATATAAACTGTACTTGAAATTTCATCTTTAACAATGATCACTTAATTAAATAGCATACAGGTGTTTTAAGTTGTTCTGCTTTTCTGGAATTTGATGAAAAGGGGTGTAACAGTTGACAAGCACTTGAACTTAAAAGAGGACATATCTTTGATGTCAAGTGTGTCTAAAGGATTCTCAAGTAAGAGTAATATGAAAATGGGCTCACCACCACTCAATCTATTCCCAACAGTTACCTGCTGGTCTAAGTGCCCCTGCACCATTATAAAAACCTGTCAAGCATTCAAAATCAATTACACGCAGGATGTCAAATGCTGCCACGCCAGCTGTTCTTTCAGTGCCCGGCAGCTCTCACTGCCCATTTCCAGTTAAAAACACATCGAGCTATGCTGTTGTTTTTCTCAGCTGTGATTCACTGCAGTACAGAATCTGACCTCTACATACCTTAATACCTTCATACACAAAGATGAATATTTATACACAACAACTGTATTAATATTCGCATAATTACAGGTATAATGAAAAATTAAAGATATTTCAGGACATATTAACATCAAGCTACAATTTAAGGGGAAACCATTAAGTACTGAAGTTGTTCATGTGTGTTGCCTTTTTCAGTAATTGTGTATGACACTAAAATGGAAAGGCAAATTTCAAATATATCTCCTGCTGTCTCTTCTACACAGCACATGGACTTTAAAGTGTTTATTTACTATGACATGTAGTAGGAGTGAATAGTGCCATTATTGAAAGATGTGAGTCCAAAAGAATGGCTCCAAGCTCCACTTGGCTACAGAAGCAGCCCTCCCAGTCTTATGAGTCACATATTACTCCCAGTGCTAAAAACTGTTTCATATCCACAAACTTGGAGGAACAAGATGTTAGGTATTGATAACTATACTTGATGTGAGTAACACTGAACTATAAAATAAAACATCCCATCACTAAGCCCCATCTTCTCACTTTGTCATAAGTTATTTTCATTTTACTGTTTCTTGGTGAGATAGAGTTTTTTTTTCCCTTTCCATGTGAATTTTGACACTATCTTTAGTGGAGGAACTTCTATTTGTGCCATAAAGACTTAACTCTTTCTGATAAGTAAGCTCTTTTTCCAGGCAAAGCTTTTCAATGGTTTGCAGTTTTCATAGAAGACGGTTTTATGGCCTTTCATTGAAATCAAAACTATAACGGAAACATTTTGTTTCCCCACAATGTTTTTCAGTCCAAAAGTTTTAAAAATCTTTTGAAACTTTTTGAAGAAAAATCGAGGCTTCTGAATTGAGAGCATCTGTTCTGACACTATTCTATTGCAAGAAATATTCAAAATACTTTATTTTCAGTCCAGTGTGAAAAAAAGATCAAACCAAAGCTGTTGTGTGGAAGAACTGACATATCCCAAAAAAGCTGAAAAAAGTTTACTGATAGTGTCAGGGACACTTTGTAATAAAAGTGCCAGAGAAATTAAACATGAGCTATTTGTCAAAAGCATTTGTATACATACTCACTGTGCGACTCTTAGTTGGAGACAACACAAAATACCCCTTTTGAAACAGGATGCTGAGAGAGCCAACAGCAAAGCACACTGTGCCATTTCAAAGGTACATCTAGTGACAACTGCATTCTTCTAGCATTCATCAGATTCACACTTGCTTTGCAAAACCTCTATAAAATAACCCTTAGTATATTTTAAAAGACCCCAGCCTTCCCACATAGCTGTTTTTGCTGTTCCCTGCAGAGCTGGGTCCCTTGCCAGCAGCCATATGTAGCTGTGAAATGGAGGTTAAGTCATACAGCACAGTGAGGCCCCAGCGTTGGGATTTTAGGAGAGTGTGGCTCCACATGTGCTAATGAGCAGTGTGGTGACATTCTGTCTCTGACACACACGATGTATTACAGCTATGGAAAGCTCTAGACATATTTTACTCTTGTTTTAAATCAGAAGGAAAGACTGCCAAATGTTTGGGGGTTTTTATCATGGAATAATCATGTCTTGCTAAATATACATAACTACCAGTAACACTGAAAGATGAGGGCACTCCTCAAAAAGATCAGTGTTTTTTCACATCCATCCATTTTAAACAAATGCTAAACTTAATGTCCATGTTTAAAATTGAAAGCATGCTTTCTAGAATTGTGTACCCAATATCGTGCAATATTAATACTTGTATTTTGTGTGAGAAACAATGCTCACTTTTAAAAATTTCAAAGGTTTATTAAAAGCCTTAACAAAATACAATGAAGGACTGAATAAGGAAAAAGGACAGGATGCTGGGAGAAGGTGACCCAGCAGCCAGGAACTCGTCTACAAAATGGCTGCTCCACCTTTTCCACCCTGGTGTTGCATCAGGCAACCTTGGCCCCTCCCAAAGTCTGTCAATCAACTCTTCTTCCCCATCCATTGGTGGAGGCTACTTTCTTGCAACTTGATTGGATGTGAGGTATGGCCAGGCCACCCCCCCCAGGAACAAGCTTTCCCCATTCCCAGCTGCGCCATGCCAGGAGCACAGGCACAGCCCTCCCTCCGTATGTCCCGACTACCAAGGCTGTCCCTTGGCAACCATACGGGGGGGAAAGGGGACTGGGAGGAGAAGAGAGGATAGCCAAACAACAAATCACAGTAACATAACTGTACATCAATATTAATTGCAAGAGCCAATCATCTGATTACTCACCAATAACATTTTGAAACAAAAAGGAAAATAAACTCCCACTTTATCTTTACATCTAGTCACTTGTTAGAGCCTTCTCAAAACTGTTTTAATTGTCCCATGCGCTGACTATAAATAAAGCCCTCTTATAAAGCCCTCAGAAAAGTATCTATTTAGGAAGTAACAACTTTACCTGTCTCTGTTGGGCCTTTGAGCACAATCGCTCCCAAGACTAAATAGAATCCAAGACTTTGTGCTCCACTGTTCAATGAAGTTCTCCAGTGCTACAAAAAAAAGAAGTGTTCAGTAAATGTACTACTACTATTAATAATAGCTTGAGTGATAACAACAGCAGATGAGTCATACAAATACATTTTAACAAATGAAACAGGGCAATTCACTTTCTCTTCAAAACAATTTGACACTGCTGTAATAAATTGATTGTCTCTCAAATGAACATATGTAATTGTTTCCAAGGTTACAGAAGGCTGCAGTCCTGAATGGGTTTTGTGTTCATTTTAATGTACTGAAAACTTTGCACCCGTGGTTCAGAACAATGGTACTAACATGGTGATGGTCGATTGCATAGAGCTGTCCATGCTGTCAATATTGAATCGTTTGTGAAAGACAAAGAAGGATGATGTGATCTTGTTGGATGGCCTGAATAAATTACTGGATGCAGTACTGTTTACATGATCATCTTTAGAAACTTGTCATTGGAAAGCTGTGACATTAATTTCTTTGAAAGTAGAATGATTTTGATGGTTTTAAAATGTTTCTTCATGCTTGGAAGCAACTGCCTGTAATGCCCATCTGAAGAGTGTACTGTGGGACCAATAACAGAAAAAAAATTAATATTTGTTTCAAGAAAATGTCCCTTTAGTGACCCCACCAACTTAGAAAATGTCACCATCTATCAGAATCATAATCTCAACATAAACTAGCATCTCAGAAAAAGGTCAGAAATCAAAACGAAATGTAAAAAATCCTTACAAAGGAAAACAAATTGGTTCAAATACCAGTAGTGCTCTACAGCAAGGATGCTCTACATGCAGAAATGGTTGAAAAACAAGTTTAGGGAGTGCTTTCATGATGAAGATGGTATCAATGAGTTTTTGGTGAGGAATGACTCTTATTTAATAGCTGACAGGAAAAACGGTTAACTGCAACCTAAAGTCTTGCTTAAAGAGGGGACTACATTCAAGATGGTAAAGACATCAATTAAATAAAACCAGACAAAATGAGACCTTACTTCACATCACCTTTTATGCATACATTTTGTCAGCACATCTGTGCAGAGTGAGCTAAATCTACCTTAATCAAACTGAACAAAGGTGTTGTGACAGTAAAGAAATGCAGCTGGGGAAGACCAACAATACAGAAAGTGATTCTTTGCTCAGCTGACCTGTAAACATCTGTAAAGTCCTGTGAACTGCTGAGCCCAATGTTGCAGAATTCTTTGAAGACTTGGGAGCAGACTAATAATTCCCCACTTTGTTTGCTAAAGTAGTCTCACAAACCAGTTCTATTTGGAAAAGCTTCATATTAAAATTCTTTGAAACCAATGCTTTTGAGGCTGGTTCATTTAGACCGGGAGAATTTGTATCCACTCCTATGGGAGAATTAATACACTGATAGATTTGGCTGCATGATCAGAGGAGGTTTAAGTGCCATATGACCTGCTTCTAATGAATATTTTTCCTCCTCAGCTGCTCTTCAGCTAGTCAGAACACTTCAGAATTTGATTCACCAGAGGGCCGAGGGGGAGCCAGGAAACTCATTGCTGGGCATGCTGAGAGAAGCACATAAAGAACAATGTTAAGAGCAAGTGGTATTTTACGTCCTTTTTGTGCTGCTAGGCTGAAAAGTGGCAGCTACTGATAACCTGGTTGTGCATTTGAATGATGTGAGAAAGCCTTTTACTTTGGAATTGAGAGGAAAGTCACCAAGGCGTGTCAGATAAATTACAGCTTGGCTGCCACCACTGAGGCACAGACTGATGCCTCATGCTTCCAGGGCACCTTCTGCACAAAGCTCCATTTCAGCCTTATGAAAACGGTGAGGAATGTGTGAAAACACAACACACCTGGGTGAGCTACTCTGCTTCCCATCATTCATTTATGTGAAGAAGGTTACAATTTTCTGAATCCTTTATCAGATGGCATTGGAGGGCATTGTGGCCCTGGGCCCTGCAGGTTTGGGAAGCCCATTCCCACGTGCTGGCCATGGCAGCCAGATGTGAAGGGCTGCCCAAATGCAGGACATTTGGGCAACCCTTCACAAATGATGGACCTGCTGCCTCAACAGATCGTTCTACAACAGTGCAATGCCCTAAGTAGGAAGACATTAAGCTTATTTTTTCAGAAAAAGAGACTATATATTTTCATGTAGGTATAGAACTGGTTGTTTCTGTGTCTTACACAGCATGGCAGGAATGAGGTGTCCTACACTGAGCATTGACTATGCATGAAATGACATAGCAAAGTAAATATAAGTATCTATTAATTTATTTAATATTTAGCACAGTTGTTTGGTGATGCTCAATTCCACTTCAACTTTTTGTATCTTCCTTACATATCATGACTGGACCAACACATTAAACGGTTCTTCCAGGAGGCAATAAATAGCTGGTCCCTATGTCTTTGGTGAAAAGGCCAAAAAAGAGAGATTTAGACCACATCAAGACATTTAAGGGAAAAATTATGGTTACCATTTTGGGAGCATTATGGACAATTAACCCAGCACAACACACCAGGCTGCAGAAAGGCAAGGTGGAATCTCCATCATTTTAAAATGTTCCTGAAAGCATACAAGCACTCATGAAAGCAAAGACACAGATTTGAGGTTTATCCAGCCCAACATCAAAGCTAAAGAAATCTCCTATTTGAAGAGGAAAATGCATATGACGTGTTACAAAGTAGTATATATTGAAATACATAAAATGGGCTATTACCAGAATGAATCTCAGAAAAATACATTTTCAGGTTTCCTCTTTGGTGATATTCCATCTACTGCAGAATAATAACCTGCTATCCATAGCTGGATAATTTTATCATCGTAAATGGTCTTTACTTTTGACTTACACATTACTGGATACTAAACCAAAAAGACTTTAATTCAGCATTTAGGAAATTGCAACATTTACAAGTTTGGCTTCTCTAAAGAATTTTCCTAATGCTATAAAGACAAAACTAGATGTTCACAGCCTGATAGATTGTACCTGTGCTCCTCAAAATTGCTTATCTGTAGATTTCATAAGAGTTAATAGATTATAAGCAATGATGAGCCTGACTTCAATTGAAATGGATGTTTTAAAAAGACACAATCTGTAAGTTATTAAGCCAAAAAAGCTCTAGACTGCTAATCCCTGTTACCATCTGTATTTCCAGGTTTGTAACAGAACAGGGACTGATCTCCTTCCTCTGAGACCATTTGCCAATGCTGTCAGTATTCAGTGCAGTGTAATATTATTCTCCAGGTAATGCAGCTTTGTTGCTTAGCAGCAGATTCTGCTTGCGTACCTGACAGTTTTGGCTAATTTAGATAGAAGTTTAAAAAGTAAAAAAAAAAAAGGACCCAACTTCGATAAACCCCACTAATAAAAAGATTCTACTATTAGCATCACTGGATACTGAAACAAGCCTGGAAAGTGAAAAGAATACTTTCTGAGCTCTGACTTGTACTGAAAAAAATAATCTGACATTTTGAAAGTACATAAAACTTCTTTAGCAACACATTGATTCTCAGAGAGCAAGAAACAAATCTAGTGGTATTTTGGCACTCAGTGGGAGTGAGATACCAAGGCAAAGGTGAAAGAGTCAACATGCACTGGTTTTTTTAATCATCATCTGTAGAAAACAAAGTTCACATCCCGTTGCAGAATATTCTACTAGACTTGATATAGAGACAGAAAGTACAAAATTCAGATCTCCAGTTACATGTGTAGGCTTAGTGGTACAAGCAACAGACTGGCTTGTGCTATCAAGGTTGACTCGTAATTTTGCCCAAATTTTTCAACAGGACCCTGGCTGGTTTATTTTATCTCAATGAAATACAGTATTTAACAATTCATTATCCCCACCTTTTCTCTACATATGTGATAGCTACTTCTGCAGGGACTTTTTCTTACATCGTACCCTTTGTGATGCTGTGAAAAAGATGGTATCATAAATCTCACGCTGCTGTAAAACTTAGATTTAGGGTTCGCTTTAGATAAGATGTAGCAGAACATTTTGGGAAAAAAGTAGAGTGAAAAGAATATTAATGACACATAATGATCTGCTACCAAAATTTTCTGAAATTCACAAAATGTTGATACAAAAAGTGTAAACAAATTGAGAGTTACAGAGTGAGATACAGAGCGAGATACAGAGCCAAACAAGCTTCACTGAGTTGTTGGTATATGTATATTAGACACCCCTTCCCTTGAGACTTCCATGAATTGTTTTTTTAACTCGTGGTCTAGGATTTTACCTCCAAGTGCAGAAAAAAATGTAAATAATACAAGCTGAATCTACCAATTCAGATTCTCATGCTGCCTCACTTCTAGAGTAAAACATTTCTCAGTTTAGGAAACTCACTCTCGTGCTGTATATACAAAAGCAAATGGATTCTGAAATGGCAAGGAAAGAAGTGTCATTCTTCTTTCTTCATCTTTAAGCATTTTACAAAACCCTGGTTTTCACTATCAAAGCTACTTCCTGCCTTAACCACTGACTGAATGGATAGAAAAGTATACACATTATCCACTCTAGTTCTAAATGTACTGTCCCTAAGTATCTGGTGAATAGCACAGCATTTGAAAATCTTTTCTAGACACAATATAGGTATTTCTCTCTGCAAAACTAGACAAAGAAAAGAAGCTTACCGTGCGTATAAATAAAGCCACTTAGGTTCCTGACTTTTTAAAATATAATCATTCACTGCAGTTTGGATTGCTTAACCTATTATAATAATATGAAGCACAGGCAGAAGAAACGTACACTGATATGGGAGAAAACTTACACAAAAAACCCCAGAAACAGTCCAGACACAAACCTAGGTCTAGTTAAACTGAACCATCATATTTTGAAATTTGGCTCTTGAAACTGTAGAAACAAGCAGCAGGTAATGGAATGCATAACAGTATTTCTTTTCAGAGAGTAAAAAGATGAGACTGATTAATTAGCTATTCTCCAATTTATATGCATGATATAGCTGAGACTGATGTTTTGATGTTTAACAGAAGAAATAATTATTTCACATGCTTTTGTTTTGCCAACGGTACATAAAAAGCAGATCAAGAAATAGAAAGGACGATTTCTTTTGGAAGGGATGATTATATTTTCTTTCTGACCTAAAAGAATAAAACCAATTTTCTAATGAACAAATTTTAAATGAGATTTTTGCTTGCAAAAATGACCACTATAAATGGACAGCTGGTTGAAATAATAATAATAATAATTATTATTATTATTATTATTATTATTATTATTATGGAAATAGATGACAAAGGATGTATTTGGCATCCCTCATGTACAGTGGACAGTCAATCTCTATTTTCCAACATACTTTTCTTTCTGTCACAGCTCTAGGTCTAGCCACACAATAGGCACTCTCCAATTTGATGACAAAATTAAGTGGATTTTTTTAGAGGAAAATTCTGGAGAATTTGGTGTTTTGTGCTGGAATGAAGGTTACAGAATAATGGAATTTAAGTAGCAGGTGGGCTTTACTCTTGAATCATAGAATAAAGTCCTGATGGCTGATGGGAAACAGCACCTCACTACAGATTCACAATGAATTCTCAACAATTAAGTTCTATTTCTGCTGGTGTTGTTTGTCAGACTGCTATGGCACTTAAGAATTTCTTTGCAGTCCTAAAGGAGAGTAACAGTTCTCTTGCTTTTTTTACAAAAAGCTCCTTTCATTCATGAAGACAACAGTGTAGAAAAACATTTGAGAGGTGGCTGTCAGAATATTCAAGAAACAACTAACTTTGCTATTCCTTGGTGGAATAGCAAACAAAATCAAAGCCAACTTTTAGTTCTTCTAAACCCAAACCAGCTGTGTGTCCTGACACAGTCCCAAGTCCATCTCAGAGGGAGACCCAAATGAGCACAGAAAGAGGAGGCAGCTGCACTGACCAAGATGACCAACAGACCACGGCATGACACAATACCTACGAGTCCGTCTCTCAAGTCTTGCTGTCAGTTGTGCTTATATTCAAAGAAAACAAATCTTTGCTCATGTACAAAAAAGCCAGAAAATTAAAATCAAAAACCTGTGAATTCATCATATTCTTTTTTTCTAGGTTAACCATATCTATTTGAAGAGCTTTAGTATGCTCCCAGTAAATTAGCTGGTTGCTGAAAATCAATCTCATTTTCAGAACCTCAGAACAAAGCCTCTTGCCACACTTGCTCCCCAGTAACACAAAGATATTTTATAGCAAGAATAGCTGTATTACTTTCAGTAAAGAGACAAGGAAGAAAAGAAGCTTAGCATACCAACAGAAAAAATATACTTCAGTTTCCTCTTGTAAAACAGAAGCCAGAACATCTGGGTTTGCATAGTGCAAATTAATGAAGTGGTAGAAACTCTCCTCTAAAAAAATAAAATTAAATTTTCAGATTAAAGGATTTGCCATTGAATATTTTATAAAAATAAATCTGTGTAAAGCCTTTGGCATTATGAAGAAAACACCTGAGTCTGAGGCAATAGAAACAAAAATATTTCACTGATTAAAAGTTCTTGAATTAGTCTGTGATGCAGCTGTCATATTTTCATTTCCTGTCTAAAAGAGGATATAGTTACAATACATGCCTTTGTTCTGTCAATAGCAAGTCAAAAGCAGACATGAAACAAGGTAGAATTCTTTTTTCCCCTTTTTTATAACTTCACACCTGTTTATTCGTTACTCCTTGCAAACTGCTGAAGGCCTTAACCCATAACCCAGCTTAGCTCAAAATGGCAAGGTTTTTTCAAATATGTTCAAGCAGCTTTGCAAATGATAAAATCACTTTATCCCACATCTTCATACATGTTTAGGCTGATAATGACTTCAATGCCCCTTTAAGGAGGCAAGCCTTGATTAATAAAAATAATTGGATTTCAAGTAGGAGTTTTAAGAAGGGTTATGTTCCAGAAATAGTTTGCCATTTATGTGGCAATAAAAGGGTCAAGTTTCATTTTGTTACATGAGAAAACAATTAAAAGATGAACATTTTAAATAAATGGACTACGGACTTTGTAATTTTGTCACTTTTTAGCTAGGAGGCTATGAAGAAACACACAGTGTATTCTGTGGTGTATCCAAGGCAAAATTAGTTTGAAGATAGGAAGATACTACTTCAAGAGGAAGATAATCCCTGCAGGTTTTTATTTCTAGAGACTTGGCCTCAAACCCTGATGTTTCATCCCAGGCCAGTCTATGAACATGTCTCTGTTGCTGTTTGACAGGGCCAACAGACTCACATGGCCAATGGGTTTAGGAATGCCACACCTAAAAGAGGAGTTAAAAATATGAAACCACTGATGTTAGTGGAATAGCAGCCTGAAAGGAAATAAATACAATAAATAAAAATAAATTTATTTATGAGAAATCATCATACAAACCCCTGTGGAAAACAGTACGATGTCATGATTTGTCCAGTTATTAATCTTAGAAACATGTGAAGGACACTGTTTTCTGATATTTGAGTCTCTTTAAAAAGAGACAACTTGGATTATCCCAAAAGCACCTCCCTGACACCAGCAAAGATATCTTTTCTGAAAAGCACAGAAAGCTTGCATTATATAAATCCTTGAGAAGTGCTTAAGATAAAGTCTAGGGGCGCTATATAAGCCATATATCTGAGCCACATATTTCTAAAGGTTGGTAATCAATCTTTGCAAAGAAAGAAATCATGTAAATACTTTTTGAAAGAATGGTGCAATCACCAATTTACTGAGATGAGCCAAATTAGAAGACCTGGAACAGCACACAACTGCTTTGTTAATTTTCCATGTATTTTTCCAATTTTGTAACATAAAAAGGAAATTGTCTCAATCAGATCAGCCAACAGAATCTGTTTCTTCTCAAGTCTCATCACTGTCCTGATATCCAGAACTTTTTACCTGCTTTTGCTTTATCATTAATTCATATTCTCTTCACATATGGCTTCCAATAGCTGTAACAGGCAAATCATTTTAAAGAAATGAAATATAATCATTAACTACAGAAATATAAAGAAGTTTAATAATTTCAAAAAAATCTTTCATCTCGGCAGCCCTTGTCAAAGGCCCCTGGCTTGCAGCAAGACTTCAAAACTTACCATTTTACTGTTCAGACAACATTAAGCTATTATAGGAGCCACCCAGGAATAGGACAAAAAATAACTTATTTTATCTGACACTGATGGATTGGAATTAGAATATAAATGAATTAGGCACATTTAGATAATTTTCATAACTGCAGTTGCTAGATGTCAGGGTTTCAGTGCAAATCTCACATCGAATATTATTTTGTGGCTTCCCTAGACAAACAGATGGTCTCCTCCAACAAGAAAGCACACCAGAGAAAAGAATGAACCTGCATTAATTCTGACAGCATACTTTAAAGAGAAATTAATCTATTCCTCAGTCTAAATTTAAATAATCATTTAGGTCTCAAATCAGTAACAATGTTTGGCTCCCATTCTAGAATAGCCCACATAATGCCACAGAGGCCTTCAGAAGCCCAGCATGACCATCTGCAACGTAGGAGCTTGAACATATTTTTTTCTTTAAATTGAGTTATACCCTTTGGTGGTAGCTACCCGTGTCCTATAATTATCCAGGGGTGCAAATGGTAGCTTAGAAAAAGAAAACAAAAACAAAAAGTACAAACACACAAAAAGCCCAAAAACAAAACAAAACAAAACAAAACAAAACAAAACAAAACAAAAAAACAACAACACCAAACCAAAAAACAACCCAATCAGACCCAGCAAGACGTGTATGGGAGGTGAGGGGAGAGTTACATAATTGCTTGGTGGGGAGCAGCCTGCACACACAGCCAGTGGCCGGGGCAGGGCCTGGCACAGGGGACGAACACCCAGCCCCGCTGCCCCTCAGGCTCCCAGCTCACTTCCCACTGCCCTCTGTGGTCACAGTCCCCTGGACACAGTGACAGGGGATCCTGCCAGCCCTTGTGGCTGCAGCCCCCTCCAGGGATGGCACAAAACCAGCCATGGCTCCTCCAGCAGACTGCAGGAGACGGGCACCTACAGCACTGCCCAGGGCCTGGACCTGGGGCTGAGTGGGGGAGTGTGGACAGGGGACATGGGTGAGGTTGTTGGGAGACAAGCACATCCATGAGGCTCCTGTGGCACCTCAACTGCTCCTGTGGCACAGGCCAGCCTGCCCCTTGTGTCACGGCGGTCACACCTCTGCTGAGGGGACAAGGTGGTAGGAATCCATCCTGGCTCCTGCCAAATGATGGAGAGCTTCATCATGGACAGCCAGCCAAGAGAGCTTTCTTCAGACTGCAGGCAGCACAACAAAACATATGTGGGACAACCATATGGAGTTATCACACAGTGCTACACCTGCACTGCTGTTTCCTAGCTGGATTCCTTTGTAACTAAAGGCACATGATTCAAACGGCCCCATCTTTGACTAAATTAAAAGTTTTCTCTGGGCAGCAGCTCGGTCTCATGAAGCACTTACAGTTGTTTTTACGTGAAAAATTTTGAGATCCTTTTTTTGTCTGAATTCAAAACAAGGTTGAGAAATAATGACTGAACAGAAGGGAAACTCTGAAACAATTTGATATTGTCATTGTTCAGAAGTCAAATTATATTTATAATTGGCACTTCACTAGAACTCTGCAACTTTTTCCTGTCATCAACTCACCTAAGCAAAACTCCTGATATTCAAGTAGCTATTAATTAAAAAACTGTAAACCCAGCAATAACAACTTCCGTGAAGCTGATCTTTTAGCACTGACAGAAATTAATCCATCTTAATGTGATAGTAAGTATAATACCTCATTACCACAAGTAATTATAAGAAAAAACAAATAGGCCAGAAAAACCCAAGCTCTATTCTTAAAAGTAGATCTGTGGATTATGGATAGCTAGTTTCTTTTTTGAATACTGTTAAACATTTTCAAAGGAACACCGACATCAAACTCCAGAATTTCACATCAGGCTTGAGAAAGTTAACAGATTAGAGATGAGACATGACGAGCTACACTGGTACAAGTAAGGAACATTTTTTCTTCTGTCCACATCATTCAAAAGAAACAAATTACAAAGACCAACACTGAAGGTCCGTAATAAGTAAACTACAGTAAGTACAGCCAGATATATTTGGTTGCATTTGTACAAAACTCAAATGTCATTATTAAATGTTAATCTCAGACTCTTAAAAAAATAATTTAGCAAAAAAAAGTCAAAGTTTCTAAACCAAACAAATAGTACTTCCATCTTAAAAGTGAGAAACTATGTACAGTCCTGCATGAATACCACTGCATGAGTCGTATTCACTTACTGCATTTGCTGCACCACAATGATCACCTACGATGGCTCCATATCAGGAGGCTCTTTTTCTCTCAGTTAACACCCAGCTATATCTTTACCACATCAGCTTCTGCTTGCAGACCTATCTCCCTACTTGTGGCTAGCTTTGGAGCAAGCAGCACAGAATCAGCATGTGCAGGTCAGGCACAGTGTTGGTGTTGTTGTGTTGCAGTTATTTGTAGCAACAACAGTATTCAAGTATTATCAGTGCAATATGACCCTTACAAATGAACAACACAGACAGTGAATGAAGTGAAAATACAGACAGCTATACATTCCAGTTTTAAATAATTTTTTTCTTCTATCTCTAAATCCTATTTAAGTAGGGCTTTCTTTTTCTCCTGAAAAATACCATACATCACATACAATTTTAACATGTTTCTTCTACAGTCCCACTCTAACTTTCCTTCTGCTGGGCTTAAAGAATTTATTAGAAGTAAATCAGTTCTTATGTAGCATTTAGTTGGAATACATTCACAGAACTTTCACTCTTTGTTTTCAGTCTCCTGATGTTTTAAAATACAGCCTGCAACTACTATTTTTCTGTGGTACTCAATTCCAGTTCGAATGGAGCTTTTGCCCAAAGAACTAAAGTATAAGCCAGCATTTCTCATTTGTTTCTACTGAAACAAAATCTCAAAATTATGCAGGAAATTTTGTTCTAGAAGCAGTAGAACAACTAGCCAGAGAACAATCCAGAAAAGAAATGGCAAACCAATTTTTTTTTTTAATCAAAAATAGTAGCAGGGTCTAATATAAATACATAATAGATGACAGCACAAAGACCTTCACAAAGCTCAAATATTTAACTGGATTATGTGACAGCCACTACAAAGAGCAGAACTGCCTTAAAATGACATTTTTGCATCATGCACTTAAAGGCATAGAAAATGTCTTTCTTATAATGCAGCCAGAAGTAGTCAGCACTTTCACATCAAGTGATTTCTACTACCAGTATTATATTCATTTTTGCTACCACAATCCATTCTCTGATCAAGCTATCTATATCCATGCCCTCAGTGATTCTGGAGACAGAGCACATAGGACATGCCCACAGCACAGCAGCAGGATTTATCCAGAGTCATGCTCATTTGCACAGAAAACAATGATATTTTGGGATGCTGAATTTCTTAAGCAAATATTTTTAACTATTGTGCATTATATTTCTTGTTAATAACGTTCTCTTCTCTATTAATCTTGGACTAGAATCAAAGGAAAATGTGCTTAGCAATATCCCTTTCTTTGCAAATTGAGGTAATGTATATACTGAATATTTAATCGGCAAAAATAGAAAATGCAGATTTTTCCTCTATGCCTCTAGAGGAAATTAAAAATTTTTGCCAAATACTGGACTCAGAAATTGTTTTGTTTTGTTTTAGTTAAACCAGTTAAATAGGAACTTTAGAAATAAGGGCACTGAAAACCTCAGATCTTGAAATTAGGTAGAAAATAACAGTCTGCAAGTTAAGAATACTTTTATTCTGGAGAAGAAAAAGGAACTTTCACAGTGAAGCAAGTTAAATAGCATTCCAGAAAAAAAAATTAAACAAAACTGAACAAAAACATTCCAAAGAAACAAACTAACTAACTACAAAAACAAATTAAAAAAAAAAAAAAAAAAGGGCCCACACCAAAACAACACAACAATGCTTTGGTAATTTTACATAGAAATATTTTGTGTGCTTACTTCTGGAATCCAAATTTCTCTTTGGAAGTGCACCCCAGTGAGTCAGTACAGCTGAAAGGCAGCAGTAACCAGTGCAAAGTTTTATGTGCCTATTTATTCTGCTATTCTATAGAAATGCCTATTAGTTACTGCTATTTCCCATTTCATGTGCTGTGTGCATACCATTCATGAGGTGAAAGAGACTACAAATGAAGTCACACAGCTACATGGAGAAGGCATCATGTGATGCATATAAATATCCTTGCATGCATTTTCCAACAAAGAAAATACTTAACATAAATGAAAATATGAAGGTTCTGGCATAGTAACACTTAGGGCTTTTCTTTCCCCCAAGAAGCCTTTATTTCATAGCTATCTTCACTGACACGATAGCAGAATTGACTTACAGTCTATCTTCATTTGCACCTGACAACAGTTTAAAAAAAAAAAAAAATAGAACTTCATGGAGTCATGTCTGCATTGCCAAGCAGTGCTGTGTAGTGGGAGCTGACCTGAGATTGAGATTATTGCTGCTGAGTAACCAGAGCCCACACAGCAACACCTCGGACAGATCTGCTGCTGATAGGAGCTGCCACTGCTGGCACATCACTGCTCTCACCTGCTGGGCTAATGGCATTGGGAAAAAATCCATTTCAGAATGCCCCAGGGCTGCCCCACAACGGGAACCAAATGAAGGAAGAGGGGAACAGTCAAGAAATCCACTGCAGAGAGCAGTACTGGGTGTAAACTGAAATGGCAGCCCAGATCCACCCAGAAAACACAAACTTGGGGGTGATCTGGGGTGGTTAGAGAGTCAGTCAATGAGATTTTCTACAGTCTGAGCTCCTTCACATGTTGGCTGCAAGAAAACATAAGGAGCAGGTCCCAGTAGGGGAAATAGAGGTCAACAAATACCGAGTAAAATACTAGTACTTCTACTTTTACTGTCAACTATCACTGCAAATCTTCACCTTTTACAATGTGATCGTATCTTCGAGGTGTGACTGTTGATTAGCTGCTCTGTGATGGAAGATATTCTATTAACAAGGAAAGGAGATTTACTGGTCATTAAAATGGTTTCTCTTGATCACAACATAGATGTTAGAGAGATTTTAGTTTTAGCACTTGTAAAGATACTTCAGCAAAAAAAAAATCCCAATTTGTTTACAACTAAACCTGTGCTAATTACTGACCAGTGGCAATTAGAGCTGCTCATTTACCAACAGTGAGATAGTCATGAGAAACACAGTGGGGAGGAAACTATGGGAAAGAGCCTAAGAACTAAACTGAAAATAAGAATAAGGTAAGGAAATAAAATCTCTGGAGATCATTCCTACAGCCACCCATAGCATTTCAAATGCCCAGCAGCAGTATTATAAAGACAGTAACACTCAGAATGAAGCTTTAGCCATCCAGCTCTTAGAGCTGCTCAAAGTTGGTCATAGGAGTTACTATGAACAGAAGAGGTTTCTGATCATCGGTTTGATAGCAGAGCTGGAGGATGACATAAACATGGAAGCAGAGCTGCATTTTTGTGCCCATAAGCATGGATCCTCATGCCCAGTTCCTGGGTTCAGGGGCACTGTATCGTGCATTCCTGGGAAGGAGATACCAAAGTCTCTCATTCAAATTTACTGTTTTACAAACATGGAGCAGGCAATCAATCCACCTTTCCACCCTGGCTAACCACAGGATTTAGAACTGTAAAATTAGCCGAGGACCATAGTGAGAGTTCTTGAAGGATGCAAAGTATTTTCTCATTTTTCTCCTCCTCAGTAGCTGTAAAATATGCAGGACCTGACAATGTGTCAATCAAACTCACCCTGTAAAACCAGTTCTAAAAATAGTGAGAATCACAGTTATTCCTCAGGGAAGGGTCCAGAGCAACCTCTACCATATGTTTTTTCCCAAACCTAACTAAACTACCTATCTGAAAATTATTCACCTGCTAGTGTTCATACTTCATCAAAAGTGGATGCTGAAGCCCTACAGAAGCGACAGGTGGATAACTGCACCACAATCTTACTGCAAACAGAGTTTCCTGATCTCTGGCCTAGCTCAGACACATACACAATGGAGAAGAATGGATAATGCTTTTTTCTTTAAATACCAAGAAACCCCTCAAATATTTCCAGAATGTGTTATAAACTGAAGAGAGTTTTTCAGGGTTATGGGGATCTGAAGAGCTGTTCTAAGCGCTGGAAAAATGTTTTGTTTAGACCTGATAGGCTGAGGCAGCAAAATAAAAATTAACCTTGAAAGAACACATGCACGTGTGTAGACATGACTAAATAAAACTGCAGTTTGAAAAACAGAAAAAATAAATCCTGAGTATCAAGGTGACCTCTTAGGCTTTAGTTTGATAAGGAAATATAAATTCTTGCTTTAAGTCTGCTAGAATGCTCGAATTGTATTTTAATTGGCTTAAATTAATTTTATTTAAAAAAATATTTACCCACAGGGAAAAAATCTTCACAATAGTAAGAGAAAACAGATGGAATTTCCATGGCATTTTAAATACACATTTGCTTAATACTTTACTTGTTTAAGAGTTGACTCTCAGCTCTCTTGAAGTTCAGGTCACATTCCCACTTGACTTTTATGAAAACTGAACCAGCACTTCAAATATCAAAGGAAAAAAACCTAGAGATACAAACAGTGAATAAGGACAAAATCGGATTTATAAAGTTAATAAAGAAACCAGTTTCCTTGTACTCAAAAAAAAAAAAAAAAAAGAAAAGAAAAAAAGAAAAAAGAAAAGAAAAGAAAAGAGCTGCATTGCAAAATCTAAGGTAGAATGAAGTACCTCTTCCACTTTATGTTACAGAAACCAGACATTTAGGATACGGTTCCACATTAATTGGTTCAGATTTCATGATGCAAATGTTCAGCAAATGAGTTTTTTATAGTTAAAGGAGCCATTCTGTGCCCTTTCAGGGAGCAGAAGCAACTGTTTGAGAATAAATGTAACAGAGCGTCATGATCAACAAATATATTTTTGTTTAAAAAAAAAGAATACCAAAATCTTTATTCTCAGCTTCACAAAGTAATAAAGAAACTTTGTGAGCTTGCATACATAATTAAATTCCAGAACTATGCATATACATTTATAATATGCTAGAATGCTAACCTGAATATTAGAACTACTGCTGTCTATTTTAACCCTCCTTTTATTCAAAGGTGGTCTATTAATTCATCTCATTTTGCTGAAAGTGTTTGAGGAAGTAATTTCCCCTTCAGAGAGAAAAAACCAAAAAGGATATCTCTGCCTCTGACACATCCTGCATTTACAAACTTAAATCTTCAAAAGTTCCTACCAGTGTGGGTGGGGATCCTTTTAACCATGATTTAGGTTCACTCTAGCACTTGGTATATGCTAGGAAGATGCCACCGCCTTTTCAGTTGTATATTCCCACGATGAAACATGCACTTTGATCATACAAGAGCAATAGTTCCCGTATGGTTAACTTTTCTCTCTAGAATCAATTCATTTTATTGTCTGAATTTTGCTGGCTTATATCCTGTTGTATATATCAACATTTAAAATTAGAAGGAAGAAATTAATCTATTTACTTTTGTAATATGAAGAAGTGACTACTAGAAAGATTTTGAACAAATTTACAACTGGCCCAGTTTGTCAGTTTTCTGAAATTCCCATCACAACAATCTCCAGCTCCCTAACTGCAATATACTTGTGTGGTGTGTTTATTTTTAGATGTGCAAATATCTATTTGTTATCCCATATATTCAGTTGGAACAGCAGCTTGCTGCTCCTCAAAATCCTCAAGAGATGAAAATGGTGTTTGAGTGTGAAAAGCCCAGGAACCAGGGACACACCTCACAGCAGAGAAGTGACCAGTAAATGGGAATTGATGAAAAATACCCCATTTCACTGAGTTCAGTACACCTGTTTCCAAGTCTGAATTTTGCTGGACTCCTCTCTTCACAGCAAAACCCCTGATCTTTGATGGTCTTCTGATTACTTTCTTCAGCTCATCATCATAAAAAGCCTCAGCTGGAGAATAATCTCTCACCCTTCTCCCACGGGTGGGAAAGGTGTAAATTAAGCAGCTTTCGAGCTTTTGACAACAGGAACAGTGTCCTTTCCACAATAAAAGGAGATCATTTGCATTGGCATTCACATTTATGATCATTGTAGATGTTGAACAATAGTTATAATGAAGCTCACAAGACCAGAGCTATAGCCAAAGCCAAAGGCAAATTTTCCCTTATTCTCGGAGGTATTTCACAATTTAATATTGAAATTTTAAGAACATCCCAGAGTAATTAATTACTATTAGATATAATTTGTATGCATCATCGTATTTCCAGATCAAAAATAAAACCTAATTTGCTAAAGAAAGTTTTACATAGTGCATTCTGCAACATTACAGGCACTAGAATTAATTACATGGTGTTTAAAATCCTCAGAGTCTTTTCCTTCACACCTTACTGAAAAAAGTTCTGCTATTTTTTTTTTTTTGTTTTGTCTTCCACCAGGATAAGGAAAATATTTCAGCACTTTGCAATCATTTTGAAGAGAATAAACTAGTAATAGGTGTCAAATGATGATGTGAATATTTATGATGTGACACACAGAAAGCAATTTGGAACATTTACATTGCAAACATTCAAAAAGAGAAGTCAAAATAGAAATGATGCTATCTAATTAGACAGGTCTTAATAATTAATTCAAATTTTGCTTAGCAGTTTGGGAGTTCTCTTTCAGGGTACCTTGATCAGGTTAATAGGATCCTGAAGAACATAACAGAAACCCCTTGGCAAAACAAATGTTTGCAAGTTTAAAAGTTGAGACATTATGTATGAGACTGGTGAAAAAAAGAGCCATTAAAGTGTACTTTGCAGAGGTGCTGCAGTTCAAAATATTCTGCCTAAGCACAGTGTCTTGTTTGGCTTAATATTTGTATAGATTCAAATTTGTCTCTAACAATACACAACTATTTTGTGCTTTTAGCACAAGTTTTGAGACAACTGTTAAGACAACTGTTAAAAGCACCACTGAAACATTGCAGCCCAGTACTGCTGCAGCTTACCTAAGATATGTATGCAAAACTAGAAAATCTCAATTACTTGAGAAGTTGTGATCATTATAGTGGTTTTTTTTAAGGCACTGACAATTTTTAACATAAAACCCTTTAGATTTGTTGAAATTATTAAATCGGCTCTGTTTGCGCTTTAGCTATTGCAAGGAAGTCTCAATCATGCTAAATTCTACAGAAGGCTACAGCTTCTGCTTGGCACATTAATTCCTGTCCCTACCCGGACCCAGAGGATTTCTTCCATGTGTTTTAAGGCTAAGAAAAACAAAACCCTCCACGTCTTGCAAGGAGACAGGAAGAAGAGCCAAACCTGTATGATCCTGAAGGTCTTTCTAAATGTGCACCCCAGGCTTCCATGGGCCTTATCTCCCATTCCCAGGTGCTGCTGATGGCAGAGGACCACGTTCAGCCAGGCTGCAGTGGCACTGGCACAGTGCCCTGTGGCACCTGGGCACAGGACACTCTCCTGCCACCCCCCTGTCACAATTCACACAAGGGAGCAAACTGGGATCCTCGGCAACCCCTTTTGCACCATGATGTTGAAGAGGAAGCCAGGTGATGGGAAAATGCAGTTTGACAGTCCATCAATTTTTATTTTTTTTAAAGACCTTCTTTCCCTATACTTTCAAGTTTATTCTCACAAATTTGGATATTGGTCCACTTCTTTCTGAACATGAAACAGTGGATGCCAAATTGCAAAGACACCTTTGCAAATTTACTCGTCACAAAATTTTTTAAAGTTCCTACAATTAGAAGTGATTTGTTTTAATCTGCAAGAACTGATGCTCCCTCTAGCTCCTCACCTTGCTTTCTATCCAGAGCTGCACTCGACACAAAATTTATGGATTGTCTTCTTAGTTTCATTTTGATTTTTCTTTATAGAAATAATTAGCAGTAATTCACAGGGAAATATAAAGTGCAGAAAATAAAAACTGAGTATGAAAATCTGAAAAATATAAAATTCCATTACTTTTTTCCTTTTTTTAACAGAAAAAAAATAATCCACCATTTTTTTTTTACTCTCATGGCATGCTACCATTGGGATGATATAAAATAAATAGTAAGGATTTTATCAAGATGTAAACAGGGTTCCTAAAATCATCTCAACTTAATACAATTATAAAAAAATAAATCACAGACAAGTATTTATAAGCACTTTAAATCACTCAAAGTTAGAGTTAGTCACAGCTAAATAGTGCATTAAATAATTACATGGTTTGGGCAAAAAAGAATTTGACATAATCAACACTGCATACATTAATATTCTAATTTTACAGTTTTGTTTAGAGTATATGCAGTATTACAGTTATAAATTAATTATGCAATGGTTCATCCTTTGTGTGTTAACTACCTTCACAAGTAATCAGCCAAGAAAACAGGAAAAAACATTATCCGAAAAATTCATTTCACCATGCTATTCTTTGATCTCTTTAATATGTTGAACATTCATTAACTCTTGGTTATATTTTCATTATTATATTCTGTGTGTAGCTGAAAACAAATCCAGCTTCCTTCAGGCAAACATTTGCAATCTAAGAAAGTCAATTTCTATAAACAAAATCAATCTTAGGCATGAAATTTTAACACACACCGTCCCCTAAAAATATAAAAATCCACAAGCCAAACCCCATAAAGTAACATAAATTTCAGCCTATTTAATTGTTAATTGCTATTCTCTTATAATTATACATAAAATAATTAGGGATTTCCACTGGATAGAAGTGTATCCAAAATCCCCTTTCATGTCTTGGGCAGACTAGGTGAGCTTTTCAGAGAAGGCAGTACCGGGTGAACTTGCCTCTGCACCACTATGACCCTGCCTAAATTTAGTTTATATGTAATTATTTTATTATTATTTTAGAATATTCAAGCATCTTCCAGATGTAGAGCAAAGCATGCGGCTTTTTTCCTTTTTAAAAATTATTATAATTTAGGAAAGGTTTGCTTAGAAAAGGTTTGCTTAAACAATTATTCTCTTATACATTAGTTTTGCAACTGAAGAAAATACTCATTTATATTAGAATTCTCAAGATAGCAAGAGAAATACCATATCATAGTACTACCATCAGCATATATGCACATTCAATTAAGACTATCCTTAAGAGATATCTAAAAACATCTCAAGAGAGAATAAAAATTGGCAAATTATTCAACTCTGCAATAACTATCGGGAGGTGTGGAAAGAATGTTTTCCATGGTTCCAGTTACCTACATTTCTTCAGCTTCTTTGTAATCACTCCCTAATTTCAACCATGGCATTTTAGGAAATCATATACACAAAATTTCAGGGTTTTCAGATGAAGAAGAAAATGCATGTAGCTTCAACAACAGATTTTACCTTTGCAAAGTTTAGTTATTGCAGAAGTTTTCTCTTGCAGATAGATATATGTTACTATCCACAATAAAAATTAATGCTTTGAGAAGACTGAATTATTAAAAAAACAACATTGGACCTTGCAAGAATTTAACCCTTTAGAAAACAAACAAATTAACAAAAAAAAAAAAACCCCAACAACAGAAAAAGACCACCAACCAACCAACCAACCCCCAACATTATTTTGCATGGAGGATGAAGAAAGACAAGAGAATCAGCATCTCTAAGGAGTAACCTATCAAGGAGAAAAGAGTTTGTCACAAATAGATTTCTCGTATGGCTATTACTGTTAGACACAAATTAAGAGGTCAATCTTTTCATGCAGCAAATTAGTGTCCAACAAATAAAGGACCAAAGAAAAATTTCACTGTTTCTTGCATGCTTTGTACTGCCAGAGTTAAAAATGGCCAGTGTGGGATCTGGGCTGAGCTCTTGCAGAGATTTGTTTCCATTCTCATTGCGTGTAACGGAGCAGCAGCCACCTGTCCATGTGTCAGTGTAAGGGCTGCTCACAGGTCTAGGCTGCAGGACCAGCAGTCAACTCCTGATTTATCCAACAACTGGAATGAACATTCCACTGATGTATTCTATCAAAACAGTGTTTCACGTAAGATTGACTGTTATTAGTCATTATCTACCCTAAGCATTATTTTGTCTAAATACAAAGATTCTGAAGTTAATTGGACAAAATGTAGATCCTGTAATCCATACTATTCACCTCATTAGTGTTAAGCCTTTCCCCAATCCTCTGATTTAATTGCAAATATTTGGTTCACTGAAGCTAATATCCTTTTGTCATTGTTTTTCAGTTAAAATCAACAGAACTCTGCCAAAGATATAGATTACCAATAAAGGTTTATCCTTTTATAATTACTTCAATGCTCGTACCAGGCAAGCAAAAGTCATTATTATGCAGGCTAAAGAAAATGACAAAGGATTTTCTGATGCTGAATATTCAACAAATCAATGCAGGTAAGCTGTCTTCATAAACACACTACAAGACTTTATAAATTTAAGGCATTTTAGAGCAGCATTCAGATATTTTTGGTGTTCAGAATATTGTTCAAGAGCAAATATGAGCAGCTTCTGAAAACCTTGTGGCTCCAATGCATTGTTTCAAAATCCACTGTTTTCAAAGAGAATAAGCCAAATTTAAACTTTTTTCTTCTGAACCTATAACTTCTGTTGAATTTCTATTTATGATCTTAATAAAGCTTGCAATGGTTTTACAGATACAATATTTAATACTTTTGCTTCTTAATCTGATTTGTAATACTCTGAACATGTAAAGCCAAAGAATTAACTCAACTGGTCACCTAATCCATTATAAAAGCTGCTCCCATTAGGTGAACTCCAATGGGAACAAGAGATTGCTCTAGTAGCAAAATTAATCACCCGCAGATAATTTTCTTGAAAATGTTATATCTCTAATCATGTAGCTCTATTCTATTAAATGAAAACAAAACAAAAAGGGATTACATTTATATCCTTTATATATTATATAGCCTCATGTATTGCCAGCATGAAAATGTAAGGTGTATTAATATATATAATATAATGGAATTAGTAATTTCAAGCCCCTACTCAAGTACATTTACAATGAAAAGAAAACACTATGGATTCCAGTTTTATCTTAGGTTATTGATATTTTCTTGACAGTAGCTAATTTCTATGACAAGGTTTATTTTTCTTAAGTTTCCCGTGGATTCTGTGGATCAGCTACTGCACGAATTCCTCAGGACCTTATTTTTCATATGTGCAGATATTCTCATTGTACTCTCAGCAAGTAGCATGGCTTGTACTGAGATAGGAACATACTTGCTGGCTGAGAAGCTTGTTGCCTTACAAATGCTCTCAAGGAAACAGCAAGAAGTTAGCAACAATACTAAAGAGTAAGTGCTGGTCATGGTGATGTGTTTTGTTAGTCCCCCTTTATATCGTGCTGTAAAGCCTGCTTAGCCCAGTTAGACACATTTATGCTGCAAACCAGCCCATTCACCTGGCCTTTCCTCAAATGAAGGTGAAGGTGGCCACAAACATTTATTTTCAGGATCATATGTTACCCAAGTTCTCTGCTTGCTTTCCTTAAGATAAATACCAGCGCACAGCTGAAGATGTGAGAATTTACTCTCATACCTTGTGTGATAAAAAATGTGCTATTATGGAAGGGGAGAGAGAAATGAAATCAAAAGTGGTTTAGTGAAATAAATAAAAGAGAGAGGTGCCAGTGCTAAAAATATATACTGATGCAATCTTAGATATATGTTTAAAGAGCTTTAGACAAAAAAAAAAAAAAAAGAAAATTAACAAAGTACCCTATTCAGATGTGAAATAGACAACTGGAAGGAGCTTCAGCTTGAAGAAGTTCATACTTCCATAACCACCTGGTGCTGCAGTACTTCTTTGATCTCTTCAAAGCCATTGAAATTGCTTCTCATAGGTGCTGTGACTTGGGCAGGCACAAGCTCAGGAAAACAGATCATACTGCACCTTGCCATCAGGAAGCTACAGACACTTTACAGCCATGCTGGTATTTCAACTCCAGAGGAAAACCCTAGATGTGAAGTGTTGGTTTCAGAGAGATTTGCATCTATTTGGTTTAGAGTGCAACACAAATTATGAAATACTGAGTTTTTAGGCATCACTCTGACTTTCCTACTTATCAGTTTCAAGGGATTTAGTGCACTCCAGTGAAGGTCAAATTATCTGATACTCTGGAAATACAACAGAACCAGCTCTTTGGGTTCTATAAAGAAATATTTCATAACTATTTTCCTAAGCCAGTTAGAAAAAAAAAAAAAAACGTTTTTTCCTTCAGAGACAATCTAGTAGAAAAATCTCTCTTTGAAATACTTTGGCTGGTAATAAACTCTTCTGAGAGAAACAAAAATACTCTGTTTAAAAAACACTTCAGAGCAATTTTTTTCACTCTTCAAATTAAATCTCCCTCTTTTTTTCATTTAGCATTTGACTACAATGCATTACAGGACACCCTTTGGAAGCATATAGCATTTTGTGTGCTATGTGCAATTCTCTGCTCTCTAAGGAACAGCCAGACAAGCCTGACATCACTGGCTCAGAGGAAGTTATCCACCAACCTGAACAACTACAGGATTTCTCATCCTCCTATACAGATGGCATAGCCAATGGAAAATAAATTCTCTATGAGGAGTGGTCACGTGGGCGGGTGTGGGGGGACACTGGAATGGCACAGCAATACACAGTAAAACCCTCTGATGCAGGGTGAAATTTGTTACCTTCTAGGTGGTTTTCCCCCAGTTTGTTTTCACTAGTTAAGGTATTCATTTGACACTGAACCACCTGCTTCTCAGGGGTGCTATAGTTGCTCCTTGTTACTTTGTACGTTGAACCTGACATTTTGTTTTGCCTTACATCTCAATTTCATTGTCACTCAGACCTTTAGAAACTGTTGATGTAATACTGTAATCTATTCTCATAGTGATATTTAAATACTATGTGCTTTACTCAGAACACTGTGATAGATCCCTTGAAACTTCTTGTCAATATGAATTACCAGTCATATTTTGTTTCCTTTTAATCAGCTTCTATGCCTCAATATCATTCCATGATATAACTGATTTTTGCTCCTGCCTCACTGTAATGGGATATAATTTAAAAATATATCTAAAAAAATCAGTCTGCCTTTATTCTACAGATTTTCTTTTATCAAATCAGAACTGATGTTACAGCAGCTATTAGATTTATTTATACGTAACTATTTCAGTTTGGCTTACTTGTTTTTTTCAGTTACTTAAAGAGCTCAATAAGAAAAGAATTTCCTGGAGTTTTCTGTAGTAACAAAATCATCCCAAAATTTAATAGAACCACAGTGAATAATATAAGAAACAAGGAAAATTAATATATTAGCTTAAAGTTACAATTCAGGTTTCTATACAGGTTTTGCCTGAAAGCTGTGGACATTTTAATTCTCTGCAAGCTCAGGGACAGCCATAAAAATTGCCATTGAAGACTACAGCACAGACAGAGCACAGTTCTTCCAGAACATGGGCTGGCACCAGCACATGAATCACCCATGCTGGACCCAAAATGAAAATTACACTCAGAAAATTTTACAACAAATTCTAAAGTTATGAGTCCTTGTGAAGGACCCGTGAAGGATTTGTGACGGAAAAATAGCAGAAGCACCTTTATAAGCAGGGATTATAACAATGTAGGTAAGAAACTGCAACAAACATTTAGGAACATACTCTTTGTCAGCATTACTGTTATTTCCACTGAAGGTCTTAATCAAAATTCAGTACTGAAGGACAGAACAAAAGTATCGTGAGTGTGAAACTTTAGAAGCTGCAGACACACATGGTAACTGAGCTGTTTGCTTCCCTGCTTAACCTGATTTAGAACTTATGCCTATCCATCCTCGTGGTAAAGACAACACTGAATTAAAATCTCCTTCCCTGGTAAATACTTATTACATGTCATGTGTTTAAGGAAAATTAGAACAATATCTACAATGTATATTCAGCCCAGCCCTCAAACAAATCTTACATTGTGTGCCAACGCTAACTCCCACCTTCCCTAAAAATATGAACATGAGGGAAATATATATATATATATATATATATTGCAAAATGTCTTGGTGGGTTTTTTGTTTTCATCCCCATGAAGATTCTGTAGTCTCATGACTTGCCCCTCAATGATGTTATGTTCTGTTCAGAAACACAATACTTCAATACTTCTGCATTAGCACAGTGAGGCACTGCAGAGCAGTTACAAAAGCCTCCAATCAAAAGAAATTTGGTTTCTGGGTTTGGTTTGTTTGGGTTCTTTTGGGGTTTGTTTGTCTTTGCAAAGAGAACCACAGCATAGGCTTCTGGGATGCTTTAGACATTTGTCAGACAAGTCAGAGAACTTTCTTTCCTAAAAAGAAGTCGAATATTTAGATTAATTTCCTAATACAATGAGTATGATATAGCACACGGAACTCTAGTTCCCCAAACATTATTAATTCATTCCACAAACATATACTCAATTTTTAAATAGAAATAGACACTTTAAACATGATAAAATAGAAGAGTGAAAAAAAGCCCTGTCTGCCTGTCATTTACTGTTCACACTGAAGACTGCAAAACTGTTTCCTTATGATTCAAATTCTCCTGACAAATAACTGCACTGTCATTTCTAGTGCCACAGTACATAATACTGAACACATTGCAAAGCAGACAGTAGTTGATCACACACTCAAGCAAAAACACCTGACATGAAAACATAAGAGGCTACTGATTTTTTAAGTCACCAGTGTTTCTCAGTAAGGCTTCCTCTACGTACAACATTACCTTTCCAGAAACATGGTATAAACTAAAGGATTTTTCTCACACTCCTTGTGCTCTGGTGTCCCAAATCCAAGAGATTTTAAACAGTCTATTAAAGGCTTTTCAGATTATCTCAGTTGGTGAGAACGTGGTACTAATAATGCCAAGGTTGGATCCCTTTATGGGACATTTACTTCAGAGCTGGACTCAGTGATCCTTGAGGATTCCCTTCCAATCAGAATAATCTGTGCTAAATTAGAATTTTACACATAAATATATACGTATAAAATTCTGACATTTGGCGGTACTTTCTGTTCTTTGTCATGATGTCTGCTTATCACAATCACTCTTAGACACCTGAAGACCACGATGGACTGTGAGTAGCCCACCTCGAGGCCCATAAAAAGGAAGGAGAAACCTGGTGCAAAAACTGGAGGGGAAAGTGAGAGGCAGAATCCCTGACTTTCACCTTCCCTCCCCCACCACTGTCTCCTGCTGCAGAACACCCTGAGACCTCCTAGAGCAGGTGTGGTGATGAGCTATGCCATGATTTTTAAAGCAACTTCAGCGTTTAACTTTTCTATACTTTTCTCCTGCTTTCTTTTTGCCTCTCTTACTATTAAATAAAAATATATCCATTTTTTGGCATCAACATTTAATCTTGTTTGGGCTTTAGCTTGGTTTTTTGGGGAATATTTGGAATTTTCAAAGTTCTTTCCATTTTATTCACAGAGACTTAATTTCCTTTGCTCCTCTGTGTTTAAACCGGGCTTTAACAACTCCTAAAAAGATATGGTTGACAAGCTGAACAGGGAAGAAAAAAGGTGGCTGGGAAAAGAGCAGTTTTACAGGGTTATGCAGTGCTTCCTCTAATTTGTTACCAGATATTTTAGTCTATGTAACTGAGCCTTTAAATGCCATTCCTCAGTGTTTATAGGCCAGGTTGAAATGTTAAGGAGACTTGTCTGTCTGACCATGCAGCCCCCTGCAGCGACAGCTCTGGCTGGTGGGTGGGTCACCTCTGGACTCCCCACAGCCACACCAGGCTTCCTCACCGGCCCCAGCCTTCCATGGCAGAGTCCCAGACATCCAGATTGTCGGGAAGTTATACAAAATTGAAATTTTTTTGTAACTTTAGTCAGTCTAGTTCGCCTTTGCCAGGGGGGAAAGGAATTTCAAGTTTCTTTTCAAAGGGCTGTTTCATCACTCAAGGTGTCATGTGCTCAACATCTTAAGACTGGGAGAGGCACAGAGGACACACAAAAGATAACGACCATCAACTCCAAACATCACCTCTGGCATGGTCGGAGACACCTCCTCCAAAAAAGACTGATAAGAATGAGGACCTAATTAGCATGGGAGGCAAAGAAATCCATAACCAATAGGAAACAAAATATTAGAATTTTGTAACCTTGGACCAATGAACACTGAACCATGAATTGTTATAGGTTTTGACTCTATAAGCATCTGAAAAATCTAGTAAAATTCATGTATCATAGAATGGCTTTCTCTGCACACCTGGGCTATGTGTGAATGAAAATATTTCTGTTGTACATCCTGGCCAGAAGAACATCCTTGCCAGAATAAAGTAATGACTTGATTCTCTAACACTAAAAATGTTGTTGGAGTGTTTTTTATTTTTCCTGCAGTTTCAGTGACAGAAGGACATCACAATTTTGGTACTTGATCTAACATTGTCTCTTAATGAACCAAGGGGTTTTCTAGACTCTCCTGATGACTACAGAAGACTTTTTATAACCAAGTGCAGTGCTTTGTGTCTAGATAATATAATACAGATATAATTAAAAATTATAGCTAAGCATTCAATTCAGTCATTTCAACCTTTCCCACATATCAGACTCAATGTCAAAGGTATATCAGTACTTGCCAAATGAGCTTATGAAATACAGATACACTTTCTCAGGTTAAAAAAAAAAAAAAAATCCTAATCAATCCAAATTATTTAGAGCCAGATTGTTGCTAAGTTCATTCATATGGGTGATTCCTTCATTCACATGTACGCCCTTTATGTGTATGTTTTGAGACAATTTAATCAATCAGTCTACAGAAATTCTATTTTGCTACTATATTAGCATTGCTGATTATTAAGTAGCCATTAATGTCAGCCTCCTTCAGGGAGCTGACTGAAAACTTACAAAAACATTGGCAAAGCAACAGTTCCAAAGCCAACTGTTCCACAGAGTAACACTGAACAATCTGCATGGTTGGCCCAAAGCAGCTGCTTTCTACAAGGAGAGAAAATTCTCTCTTCCATATTGGATGAATTCTTGGCTTGTACAACATAAAGACTTACAGCATGAATGGCTCTCTAACTGTTGCTGAAATAATGCCAAAGCACTTTTCTTACCACGGAAAGCACCAGGACACCCAGTCTGAACGTTTACCAGCTTCATTCAGAGGAGCCAAGCAGTATATTTAGGATGGCTACAACGTACAAGATATGTTCAGCACCTGTAGCCATCTTTCTTGATTTTTGTCACAAGAACTGTGTGGTACTCAGCATTCAATTCAGATTCGTGGTCTCCAGAGGCATGTAATTACATCAGGTATCTTTCCAGAGTGGAAATACACTTTAAAATATGATCCAGTTTTCATACAGACTCTGAAACCAAAACAAAAATGGAAACTAAAACTGAAACTCTCAGAATAGGCAGCATTGATGTGTCTGTTTGTACAGGCACTAAATGTAAGTCTGGGAGAAGGGCCTTGCAGTTTTGAATGGCGCCTGTCTTAATAGCTGCCCTTTTGCGAAACTGTAATTTATTTTCAATTATTTCTGTGAATAAGCTTCCAAAAATATGTGTTGATACATTAGAATACTTAATTAACTAACAATAAGAGAAGTTACAAGCAATCAGATACATTTTTTCAACAATTTGTCACTTGAATTAATGCTCAGCTTCTTTGAAATATTTGCATGACTTTCCAAGTTTTTTACTCCAACGTGGCACCAAGCTGCATCTTTTCTTAAATCTGGTATTTTATCTTCAGCTTAGAATTTTCCATCTTTCCCAGAACAAACTGGCCAAGGGAGCAAACCAGTGAAGAGACCAGCAGTGAAACTGTGATTTTCAAATTGATTTGTAAACAGCCATAATGCAAAGCAGGCATTAATTTATTGGTGCTCTGTAAACCTGTGGGTAATTTATCAGCCTGGGCACTGTGTAGTGCAGAGAGCACTTGGAAGGAAAGAGTCAGAGAGAGGTCAGAGCCTGAGCTGCAGCTCATTTACACTGAGCCCGCACAGCCATTGGCCTGAGCAATGCCCATCACACACTCCAGAAGCATTCCCTGTGCCTGCCTTTCCAGACCAAATGTGGCAAACAACAGGCATTAATACAGGTTTGACAAGCCTCATACCCATTCTCTTAGTTCAACTAATCCACAGTAGTTGATTAGATTGCAAATAGGCTTCTGCTGCCCCTGCAGGCCTGAACCAGCACCGCCGCTGTCAGGCAGGGGAGAACCCACTCACCCCAACCTGTCACACCTTGGCTGGGAGCACTCACAGGCAGCTCAGGGCTTTGGGTCAGTTTTGCAGGCATGGTGCAAAAATCCCTGCTGCACCTCACCTGAGAGCCTGTAAGGCTTCAGTGCTCTTTGTTCAGAGTCCTTCAACTACAAAAATATGAGCAAGCCTCCCAACATAGCCGCTGCTGTAGGTGAGGGAGCCAGTTCCCTGTGCTCCTCAGCCCTGTGCATTCCACACCAAGGTGGGACCTGTTCTCTTAAATTAACATTTCACTTAAACAACAAAATTCTTAACAGGGTACTATTAATAAGGCCCAAAGACTACATACAACAGTCAGTCATCTCAAATTATTAAGTTTGTATGGGCATGGAAGGAAAAGGCAACAGAAAACAGACAAGCTTTAACTTCTGCTCTTCCTGTCTTTTTCTGCACTACTGCAATCAAAGGAATTGCTGTCTTCTCTCTTCCACAAACCTATTGTGAGAGGTACATCTGTGTGATTAGAAAAGCTGCAAACCCAGCATTCTCTTAACCCAGCTAGTCTGTTTCTCAGGACAAAGACAAGTGCCTGTTTCCCAGCTTTGAGACAAACTCTTTTGATGAAAAAAGGATTTTCCATGACCCACAGAGGTTGCATGTTAACAGAAGCTATTTCTGCTCAAAGTGGCACAACAGGACCCTGCTCTGGAGAAAAGAAAACTAGGGAAGTTCAAATGGCTCAAGCAGGCACGCCAAGGGGATCTGCAGGAACCTCCACGCTGGCTTTCTGCCTCCACTGCTCGGAGGTGAAGGGTGAAGTCAGGAAGGAGGCCGTACCAAGGGGTTGTGCAGAGCATCCTCACCACAATCGCAGCCCAATGGCAGCAAATAGAACTGCTCAAATATTAAAGCACAGAAATGTAGAAAAATTAGTAAAGTTTTTTCTTCAGATGATTAATGAAATTAAATTTCAGGTCCCTGACTTCTTAAAATAACACATTTTTTTCTAGCAATGTTGCTTTGGAGTCAACCTAGTAAGACACAATAAACACATCACCATTTAGGAACACAGACGAAAAAGTTTTGATACTCCAAAATCTGTTTCTACATCAGTGTCATGGATTAAAAAGAACGAAAATTATTCATATCTCTAAACATATTCAATTGCAGTTGATTGTTGTTTTAAAATAACAGCGTATCTTGTATAACTTCTGAGACGGCAAAAAAAGCAATGCATACATTTTTGATGTGGGATTTAATTTTATATATATTTAAACACAATTTGTTGGCTTACAGCACTATTTGGGTTAGAGCAAATATTGCATTTTAAAACTTTATGGAACTAATTTATAGTGTAGGGCAGGCACAGACTTGATCTCCTGGCAGCAAAATTTTATGTTTCCATTTCAGCAATACTGTCTAACACAATAATATCAGTCCAGCAAATCTTAAATATAAGTTAAGCTAACATGATCCATTGCCTTATAAAGCAAAAGTACCCTGTGGAGTCATGCTGAATATGCCAAGTGATTTTTCAAAATTTAATCATCCTAAATGTCAGATAAAGGTGCTTTTGCTGTCATTCTTTAAAACCAGGAAAGAAATCTGAGTGTGCCTTCAAGTTATACAGCAAACTGTTCGAAAATAGCTATGTTAAAATATTAATCTGCTGTTTGCTAAATGTAAGGAAAGAAATACTGACGTGTTTTATTGAAAAATAAAGAATAGTATATTCTTCCCAATAAAGATCACCAGTTTTTATATCAATATAGATATTACTGTTCCTTTCTAAGGTCAATTTATCTTTTGATGATGCTTCCATAGTAGATGTTGTACAATGACAGCAATGATATTTTGATAAAAAATTTCAGTATGCCTCTAATCAAACATGTGTTGACTTTAACTCTGCAGTTGGTCAAATAAACAAGTGGGAATGTTGCATAAACCATGTTCTTAACCAGCCCCATTCATGGAATGGGAGTGACATGAAGACTATTCACTAGAAGGCTGCACAAGGAAATGTGATATCACAGGCTCCATGTGGCTGAAAAGGAAGTAAGAGTTGAATTACACTGAGGAATTTGAATATTTGCAAAGTAAATTATGACTTATTCATAGTGCCTCCCCTAAGGCCACCTTATTGAGGTGAGGGAGAGAGGATACCCTGAATTATTTTTTTGGAATTTCACCTTTGGAAATGGTGAATCTCATTACATAAAATTAAATAAAATAAAGTAACCAACATATCATAACGGACACTAGAAAATCTCAACAAAAAAGAGAAATAAAGAAACACTGCGATTAGATAAATGATTAAGTTAATAACTATTGTAAACTACGAAGAACTGTGGATGGCATCAATGGATTTCATCCCACCCATTCTCTTTTCTCTACTATCATGTGTAAAATACTTCACATTTATAGTTTCTATGCCACCACATGGATCAAATCAGACTAAAATTCTCCATGTCCTGCAGCACATGGGATTGAATTTTAAGATGGTATCAGGCTTGGAATTAGCTTTGGTCTTTCAAAACCTGTAACCTTACTCGGCAATTCACACACACTATGAAATGTGCATAATGAGTCATGGTCAAATTCAGGTAACACTCCTATAAACAAAGCTGTGATGGAAAACCACAGCAGACATCAGGACTGCAGTATTCTGTTTAGCACACATGGTCTTGCATTCAAGCATGGTGGAATGTTCAAACAAACAAACAAGTTAGCCTCCCCCTCCCACCCACCGCTAAAAAAAGCCCAACACACAACCAAAGCAAAAACACAAACCAAACCAACAACAGAACACATAAATCCTCCACAAAAAAAATTAAATGAACCAAAATAACAAACAAAAACCACACAACCAAATCTATACAACAAAAAAACCACCACATGCATCAAAAAACAACCTTCCCAAAAATTAACATAGCTCCCAAGAACACCTTAAGACAGAAGCAATGCCTACATCTCGAAAGGTGCTCAGAGTACCTATGGCTCTGCATGCTGCAATGAAAGTTGAAGAGATGCCAAGCACCCTGCCAAAAGATATTCCTGAAAATTATCCTTATAAAACCCACTTTAAGGGAGAAATACCTTTTTGTACTGTGCATGCAATACAGACACACTTTTGAGAAATGAGCCTTATCATTTTTATAGCAGCTCACTGATTATATAAATCTTTATATATATATATTTCATTTCTTGCCCCAAGTGACATAAATTATGCTTATGTCAAGGCCTCAAGAAGGTTACTAAACATGAAGACTAACACTTCTTGTCAGTGAAACTCAAAACCACAAAACTAGAGGCCTCCAGTGAGCAACTAATGAAACCACTGCCATTGTTCACCATTTCTACATTCAATGGCTATGTACAAGACATAAAAGGCATCTGTACTTCTGTATATTAGTGAAATTTTGGGGCTTTTTAATTTCTTTATAAAAATATGTAAAGCAATACAATTACCATATTGTAAAAGTCACTGCCTTTTTGATAATTCACTGAGGGAATATCAAAGTCCAGAAGATGAAAAACACTGAGCAATAGACACTTAGAGGCTGTAATCATCAGAATAAGCATTTTACTCTGCAAAAGAAAGAAAAAAGTTTATGCTTGACTGCATTTTCTACTGAACCCACAAATTACTTGTCAGTTCATCTTGTTAAAAATTACAATATTTATTTACTTTATTGCAGCTACACTGCTTCTAATATGGTTTTATTTGTCCTAATAACTTGTGTCCATACCACTTGTCATCTTCATCAATGCTATTTTTATGTCATCGAAACTCCTCTCAAATTTTCTTGTTCAAAACAAGGGAAATCAGAAACATAAAATGAATTAAATACATATGTATTATATAAGCACATCTTAGTCATTTTTGCTTAACTTTTTTCCAATGTCATTATTCTATTATTTAACATACCCTTCTCATTTAGCCAGTCAGTCCACGCTACTCATTCAGTTTTGGTGACCACCCAACTCTGACCCAAAAGCTTCTCATTCTTTTCTGATTACTGCAAGACCATCTACATTCTCACAAGGTAGCTAGCCTATGCAATTACTATTTTTAAGGAAAATGTTCCTACTAGCCACAAACAAAATCAGTTCCCAGTTGTGCAGAAATGGCTTTAAAAGCATTAAAAACATAAGAATAGCTTTACTTTAGATACAAGTGATGGCACGAGAGAGCAAGATCAAATAACTTATCCAGTTAAATCATTTTTTAACAAAATATACTGGGGATGGAAAGACTAGGAAATATTTCTGAAGACATATTTATATAAATAACTTGTCCTACCAGACACTACCTGAGTTTTACCTGTCCTTTGCCTTAAGTTTTGCAGTTCAAGCCTGTGAGACAAGCAAGAAGACATTCAGTAAATAAAAGACTTGATAATTGTCACATATATTTGCTCTTTTAAGCATTGAAAACATATAAAATATGATTTCAGATTTTTTAATAAGTTAACAAATTAATTAACAAATAATACATAAATAAATTGACAGTGCTGCTGAACTCAAATTTTTACCAGAAATTTAAAACAAGGCAAAAAGTCTGGCAAGAACTTGCCTTGCACACAAAAAGACCCACATTAATTCATTTACCACAAAACATAAACTTTTGTTTTCAAAAGACTAGTGAGAGGGTCTTAAAAAAGACAAAACTGCATACATACACACAAAAATAAAAATTAAAAAAAAGGTGACATAGAGCAGAAAGAATAAGTTAGGCCTCAGACTTTGTTCATCTCCAAAGCAAGAAAGACATGGAACTAAGAAAAAGAAATAGAGAACTAAAGATTCATAAAAACAACTAAGATTTGAGATTTTGCTTATATTAGGAACATAGAGTTTTCTTAAAACAAACTTTAAAACAAAATAAAACTTAACTGCTAAAAGTTTCATTTTTCTTAGCTGAAAGGATCTATTCACATGACAGTCAATCAGATTCCAGACTGGGGCAACCAGGAGCTCAAAGAACCATTCCCTCTGGGCCAGGTGATCATATTCTCAACCATTTCATCAAGAACTTTCAAATACCCCAGGGCATTCCTGTTTACAAATCATTTAGAATTCTATATCAGCCAGGTAACCTTGCAGGATTCCTTACTTAGAGCCTAATCAGTGGAATGAGTGAGGTCTGTAATGCCAGGATGCAGCTTCACCCAGGACAGATGCCTACAAAATTGCAATAAGGGCTTTAGACGGTAATCTAACAAATAATAATCTAAAAAATATTTTTTAAAGTAAGTACTGCTGTTATTGCTACAAAACACAAAGTAAAAGTCTGCATTCTTTTTATTGGTTTTTGTGGTTTGGGGTTTTTGGGGGTGAGGTTGGGTTGGGGTTTTTTTGTTTGTTTTGTTGTGCTTTTTTTTTCCTTAAAGCAGTCAACAAGCCAAGTCAAACAAACTACAATACAAAATGTAGATGTTGTACTACAATATTCATTTCTGGTAATATATTTATTGTCACAGCCACTTGCTCCAAGGTTTAGCAAATAATCTGGATATGGTTTGCAGAATTATCATCCTGCTTATTAAGCAGATGTAATATTAAGCACTGCAGGAGACTGCCAAATTGGAATTCATTATGAGCAAATCTCATAACAAAAATTAATTCTTCAGAAGTCTATTAATTTGCATTAAATGCCAGTATGTATATATTACATCATACAACAAAAATGTGTAGTGATATATATATGTAACATAGAGCATACATATATAGCCACTTTTTTTGTCTCTCAAATCTTTCCTGGGTTGGGAAAAAAAGAGGAGAAAGCTGGAGTAGCCACTGAGGATGACACACTTTTTCTTTCAGCTTTGTGTCCTTTCTAGTTTTGCCATAGCATCTAAGCTAAATCTTCCTCTTTTGGCATCATTAGCTTGATGCTTTGGCTGTAGAGAAAAGAGATTGTGATTTGAGAGGGTTCTGAAGGCACGTGATGCCCCTTCAGACTGGAATCTGTCATGAAATCCCTAGCTTGGGTCAGTACCACCATCTCTGGCACACAGAGGGCTCTCTCCTTCGAGGCATTAACATGTGCTGGCCGACCCCCAGACTCAATTTCTGTGCTCTGCTGGGCTCTCTGCACCTCTGCAGTCTGCAGTGCACCTAGCCCTGAAATCCAGGGCTCAGCTTATCCCTGGTGCCCAGGGAACAGCCTTCCATGCTGGCCATGGGGACACTGCTGGAGCAGCAGCCCCAGCACAGGAGCAGGAGCTGGGTTCCCTGAGCCAGCACAGCTGGCACAGCACAGAGAGCAGCCCAAACCTAGGAACACCTCTAGTAACATGAACTGTCACCAGCCCAGGTTATTATCCTGCTGGGATTTTCTTTCCCCCTTCAGCACCAGATATATTCTGTCAGAGCAGCTGTACGGGCTGGACCAGGATCTCTCTTTTAGCCTTGGTAACTAAACTACATAAAGGCTTCTATCCAATTCCACTGATTTTCTGCCTTACAATGGAATTGAAAGTTAGGGCAGCTTGATCTTAACTTTTAGCTAAATTCCAATACTTCCAATAAATTCTGTTCATAAACAAATATTTTAAGCACAATATGCCAGACAACCTGGAGATCAAAACAATTTCCCCCAAGAACAGTTGTTCTTCATTCACCCAGAGAAAAAAAGAGCAAGATTATTTGTGAAAGGATGATTAAAACAGAACATCATATTCACTGAAATAAACACAAACTTCATATTTAACTCAAAATAGTTATGATTTGTGACAACATCAATAATACTAAGTGCAGCTTTAAACTATTCAATAAAAATTATTCTGGTTTAAGAGAAGAGTATTTAAGAGGAGAAAGCTATATACTAAACAATGAGATTACACCATTTACACAAATAAATTCTGGATTTCTCTCATCATAGAAATCATGTCATGCATCAATGTGCATAAACCATAAGAGCAGGATGATGAAGTAGTCCTAGTAACAGAGAAGAACACTGCTAGCCATTTGGCAATTCTATCTCAAATAGCCCATTTCCCATTCTGAATTCTGCCCTAGTTCCATTAGTGAATATCATATTCACTACAAGACAGAGCTGCAGCTTCTTGCAAGGGCAAGAACTCTCTATAAAAATGTCACTTGTTTATATGAAGCATATCATCCATTTTCAAATAAAAAATAGTGGAAATACCAGCAATTTTATATACTTCCAAGATAAAACTTCACAACTTTTCACTTTCAAATAGCATTATGTCAGATTTAATTTTATAAAAATTAAAGAGTTAAAAAGTGCTTCTCTGTCAAGTATTTATATTTTTCCCTCCAAGTGGTATTATTCGAAGTGCCTCTAAAAAAACCTGCAAACCTGTGTCAGATTGATTTATTTTTCTTAATTTCTTTTTACTTTCCTTTTGTTTCAGCAGTCAAGCAAAAAAATCCATTATTTGCCTAGTTCTGCTCTGCTATACTTAACGTTCTTATGGTGCTCTCAGAAGAGAACACAGGACAGCATACCAATCACTCTTGGCAACGCACTGGGTGGTTTGCATGTTTAAATCAGGGAAACCTCAGAGAGCTTTTGGCTTCATAGAAATCAGCCATGGCTGACCCACAGTTAAGACTGTTCTGTATGCTAAGCATTCATAGCAGCAGTCCTTCTCAAAGGGATAAACTGTCTCATTATGACTCTGGCTGTATTCAGACTGGAGACTAAAATACACCAGATCCTCAAGGATTTGCAATGAAAGCTGAAGGTGTTATTCTCAGTATTCAACCTCTTTGGCTCATTTTGCCTAATCTTGTCCATGAACTTTGAGGCTGCAGGTAGCAATGAAAACTTATGGCCTATATTCAAAATATTTTGATTTGATATTACTGATGGGCTCATGCTCACTGAGGCCAATAATATTGGTAAGCACTATTTCTCTGTTTTTATACTTGATTTTTTAGCTCATGTGTTGCACTGGGTCCTTGGTTTTGCAGCAACCTGGATTAAACTAAATTTAATCTTGCACATTTGCAACAGAAGATTTTCTCCTTGTCATTTTAGGGCAAGAGCAAGGGGACTTGTACCTCCTCTTGGGGAACTATAAGGATAAGAATTTATTATAACAGTGGGGAATATTTCCTCTATGCTTAGCATATACTGAGATTACTTCAGATTTGGACAATGATTCTTCATATTGTAGACTCCTGCTATCACTCTGAGCTCTCTGCATCCCAAATTCTATGAAAATATAACTGAATATTTTGCTAATTTATTTTTAATGTCGATAAAAAAGTCATTCTTTCAATTTGACCATTAATATTCAAGAAAGAGCAAAACAGCAAGAGGTAATTTAAATCAACAGCATTCCAAAGCAAAATATTTCAAAAAGTCAATCTCCATCATGGTGATACAGCACCATGAGTCCCATCAAAACCTTGAAAATATTTGCTCGTAGCAAGTATAATTTCACCCTTTTCTACCTTTTCTTCGTTGTTCTTATTTTTCATCTTTCACCTTACTCCTTAATCTGATTGAAAACAGGCAGTGTTTGCATCTTACATTTCATCTCATATAATGATGATTTACTTCAACTCTTCCTCAGGTAAAATTATTTATTACAGTTCAGATTCAATGTATTAAAAGTTTTAAGTATAAACCCCATAACTTTCTCAGACAAGAGCTCTAGTATCTAATTCAGCTTTTTCTCAGAAATATAGTAGCCATTAATCATCACACAAAGCTCATTTTTGCTCTCTCTGGGCAAAATGATTCTGTAGCACCACCTAGTGAGATGACATCACTGTCTGTGATGGAATTCTGAATTCTCAATCAATATTGATCTGCCATTTCCACTTTTGGAGAACGTAACTGGTTTCAAGATTGTAATTCAAATTCCAGCACATAGTTCATGGTAGGCAGTGATGCAAGGAGTCATAGACCACATCAAATGTGGTCTTTTTTCCACATTCAGAAAGGAACAAGTTCATTGCCTACTGCGGAGGTGGAAGAGTGCCTTGACCACCTCCTTCTCCTGTCCTTGAGATGTCTGCTTGGAAAACACAGTGGTATCTGCCAGGTCTTGAGTATTCCTTCCTATCTCTGTCTTACTGTACCATTGCTCATTCAAAGCATACTCTGAACTTCCTTCACTACCAAAGGCTGAAAAAGTGAACTCCATGAAGGCCTGAAAATTCCATCATATTACTGTGAACAGGCAGAGGATTTGAGGAAGGGTGTCCAGGATTCAGTAAGGAGATCCTTCAAATCCAGCAGTTTTCATCTATTGGCAACCTAACCTTTCTGTGAGGTCTACATGAAAACTGAAGAGCAGCAAGTTCTTTAGTGCCTAAATCCAAAGAAACCTTTCTACTGAACTCCTGTGAAATCAGCATATTAATATGAAGTATGAAATTTGATTATTTCTCTCTTAGCTTGCATAACTACAAAGTTTTATTAAAAGTCTGAAAATTCTATTTCACCAAAGGCTGGTTGTTCCCAACCCAACTAAACCAGTGAAACAAGAGTCAGGCATGAGCTGATTTTCAATTGCTTAAGACAGAGTAGGGATATACCAGTTTAGGGAAGACGTTTACTAAAATGGGTAAACAACATAAAAGACTCCAAACATTTAAATGATTCTTGTTACCCAGGAATTCTGTGAGAGATCCACAAAATGAAAACTACTGGAAAACACTGTGAGAACCTGTAATGACCTCCTTAGGCTGCTTAACAACCAAGAAACATCTTTCTGACAAACAGTGAAACAGGTGCCAAGGGAGTTGTGTTGGGCCACCTTGGACATTTTCATAGCTCGACTGTTCCTGACCAGCCTGACCTAACCTCAGATTTGGCCATGCTTCAAGATGAGGGCTGAGACCTGAAGAACTGTGGCCTCACAAAAATGGGTACACACTATTCAGTTTCCTGCTTCTCTTTGCCAAATCCCAAAACATCGAAACAGCAGTCCCTGCGAGAGGTAGAGGAACAGAAATTGATTGTTATGAATGTAGAAATCAAAATATTATTAAATCTATATCCATATTTTAACTTCTAAAAGCCAGCTATGACTTCAGACCAAAGCAGCATCATGCCTAAAGCAAATGTTAATTGTGGCAGAAAGAAGGCTGCTGTGTATGACTCTGGACAAGTCATTCAGTAGCTCTCAGGGGAAATTAACTATACAGTATAGAAATTTAAAGAACCCAGCCCACACCTCACCTTTATATAATGTAATCAATTCTTTAATCAAAAACTTTTGCATTAACCGAAACTTCTGCTGTACTTTCTGCAACTGAACTGAAACACATCTTTAAATTAGTTAATTTTGCCTGGAAGCAGAGCATGCAGGTGTACACCAGTCATTAAAAAGCACATTGTGATCAATTCATGCTTCTATTCATTCACGTTTGGATATTTTCTGCCCTGCTTCTCATTCGAGACCACACATGCCTAGTGCAAACCTTTGCTTTCTTTCTGATGAATTTCTGACATTCTGATCATGAGCCTATTATCAGGCTGCTTATCAGTCACTTCCTTGAGCCCCCTGAACTCCCACTTGACAGCTACAGAGAAAACACCAAGCTATTTCAGGCCTTGCTCCACACAAAGAGTTTGTCCTGCACAGCGCTCTCACCCCATCAGCACTGCATTGACTCCTTAAGGGCACCCAGTCCAGCACAAAATAGTACTTCCTAACTATATAGTCAAGCCTAAACATTACATATTTTTAGGAACCTTTCCTAGAAAAAAGTGAAAAAAATATTCCTTATTCATGACAGAAAGGAGGATGCGAGCTGATATTTTGGAGCCAGCTAAGTTGTCTTTCTCCAATTTTTCTCCCATCTGCTTAAGAACAGGCAGCTCTTAAAAAGGGATTTTCTCCGTGTTTAATTCTCATCTTTTAATTTTCAATATTTAATGTCACTCTCCTATTTCTGTCTCATTATATAGCATTCCTTTCTGTTACAGCTTTATCTGTATCTGTACCCATTCAAATATATTAAATGTTTCCAAAAGGAAGGACTTGGCTACACTTCAATACAATGACAGGTCAATGTTTTCATGTCTTTGGAGTACTGGTACATCCATTCACTTGAAATGTTGGAAAAGAATGAGATAGCATTTGCACTTCTTTGTCCCTGTCACTGTAGAGTTTCTAAGTAAAAGTGATGTCTAAATACTTTATGAGTGAAGCTAATTTCTATTAGCACTGTGATGTTGAGAGTGATCTGGACAAATAAACAAATTGAGAGTTGAAATGCACCAGGTAACTCTCAGCCAGTGTACACAGCCCCAGTGCTGTTGTCTTCTCCCTCCCTGAGAACAGGGAGCACCTGCACATGACAGCAAAGGACCATGAAACGTGACGACAAAAAAAAAAAAAAAAAAAAAAAAAAAAGCAGCGCGCAGAAAAGTATCCTGGGAGGTGATATTTGGTTTTCAAACATTAGAAAAGTTGTTCAGATTTTCAGTCTGTTAATGCTATTTACTGGATGCTGCAAGACTAAAAGGGTGCAGAAAGCATCCAGAACAAAGCACTGAATAGCACTTCCTGATGCTGCTTCTGGAGACAGCACACCAGGGCACAGGAGTCTGCTGCTATGACCCAGGAACATATTTCCTATGTTCTTAAAAATCTGTTATTTTGTCATGGTAATTATGTCCTGTGAAACAGATGAATGAAGTGACCAGTTTCATGGCATCCACCTTCTGTATTTTTCATTAAAGAAATGGAATCCATTCAGTTAAAATTTCAGCCATCACTGAAGCAAAGCACATCTTTTAGTTCTAGTATCCAGACTGCAGTTAAATTAAAAGGGTTAAAAAAAAAAAAAAAATTGTATGGACACAGCAAGTAAAAGATCAAAAGCATACAGATATGCCTATGCTAATGTTGAAAAGTTAATCCAATGTGAAAAGCAGAAATGCAATCCATTGGTCCACTCTAAATAGAGAGATGGCCAAATTTTAATGTATATTCCTGAAAATAGTAGCTAGAAATCTATAAAATGAGTAGATGTATACACTAAAAGTAGGTATTATGCATGGAACCCTGATACGAAACTACTGTGATATTTCCCCTGGAAAAATCCCCAAACTCTCTATGTAAACTCATTTTAGAGAGTGCATCTTCCTTAACTTTCTGAAAGAAATCTGAATTCATTAAAAAAAAAAAAAAAGAAGAAGAGAGAGAATTTCATGACTCACACAGTAAGTTGTTTGGGAAAAACCCTGGGTTGCAAGTGATTGTTATGAGCTCTGATTTATATCAACAACTAACATGAAATTTATGATTTTTCACATGGCTCATAATTTTTAAATGGAGAGAGCTGAAACTTTGAAAATAGGAGGCTGATAGCTGCTGTTGTTCTTGACTCATAAACAACAAAATATAATCTAATCAGGTCAAACTTTCTTTATCTATGCCACACATATTTTAGATGCTTGGTTTCCCAAGCATTGGTTTGGTTGGTTTCCCTTTTTTCATGAAAAGAAACACTATACCATTTTCAGATTTCAGCTAAATCTGGAGTCACTAGGCACAGAAAATTAATGTTTTTTCCATGCTGGGTCCTTAGTTTCAGATAGCCTAAATTTTACCAGGCTACACTTTAGATTATTCCTTTTTTTTTTTTTTTTCAGATACATTCTTCCATTTTTAAATGCAAGAAATATACAAAATAAAAACAAAGCTTTAAATCAACTTAATATGTCCAAAAAACTCAAATTCCATCTGTGCATAAATCTTCTGGCTGAAAATTAAATAATTACAATTTACAGTCATTTAATTAGGTTTATAAAGCAGTCTAAAAGAAAATAAACATCCCTCAACCACACAGTGAGCACTGCTTAGGCAAAGAATTGAGTAAGGGCATATCAGAGTCCCAAGTGCAGTCACTCAGAGACAAGCACAGGCCACCCAATTTATGGTTCCTCACATGAGTTTGGCACTACGTGGTTGCTGAAACACAGCACTGAAGGTAAGTCTGTAAGCATATCCATCCTAACTGTGGCAGATTAATTAAACCTGCTTTATTAATAAAACAAACAAACAAGTAGTTTTCTTTTAAGCCTGCACTTTGACTGTCCAGAGCAAATGACTCAAGCACAGTGGAGGAGGGAGAGGGTGAGAGAGCCATGCCTGCACCAGCCAGCCATCACTGCCAAATCAGCACTGTTGTTTGCCAGCTTGGACATGCTGGATCCTGTCACTCTGAGCAGGCACCAAATCAATGACACAGCTACCACAACCACAAATCGGCAATTTAACTGACTATGCAAAATCTAGTGTTACTTTGGGCACTGTCTTCCACTTCCTCTAGTGATCTTATCTGACACTAGTGTTTTGTGCTAGGGGAACAGGTTGGGTTTTTTAGTATTCTCTCAGTACTTAATTCGATTAAAAATTCATGCCTTAAGTTTCCTAATTTGCTTTAAAATTTTCACATATACTTTAAACAGTTTACTTTACATTGTTGCTCTATGAAGCACCACAGAAGAATATTTGTCTAGACAAGAGCATCCTCATTGTTACCCTACTACATGAAGTATTCACTTCAATAGCTTACAGCTGATCCTTCTTGCATACACATACAGATAGTTAGCAGAGTTAACAGGATTTTTTAGTGTTATTGCCATAACCCTAAAATTTGGCCTATAATTTTTGGCCAAAGGATGGAAGATTTCACTTTCATTAGCATGCTTGTTATTCTAACAGCCAAGGACTGATCTGAGACAAAAGTTTTGAGAGAAGCCCAAATGCCAGCTAGTGAGAACCATTTAAGAAAAGGGTCCTTGCATATTGCCCCTGCTGGAGCAAGCCTTTAGGAACAATTAAGGACTATCTCCTTTTCTTCTTGGAGGGCAGCTTTTTGGGACAACCTCCAGAACTCTCTGCAGTGCCAGCTGTGGACCATAGGGAAGTCATCCTCCTCCCCAGCAATTTTCCTACACATTTTCCCAAACCGTGACCTGGTTCACACTGGGAGCTGAGCTTAAAGCTCAGACACTCCTGAGCAAAGGAAGTTATTCATGGTTACACATCTCTTGCTAATAACTCACACACAATAACCAAAGCTGCCTGACAGTGTGATCAGATAATGTGCTCTGAAGGCATCTGAAATGCAATTGACTGTGTCTGGTATTGATAAAACAATTATCACCTTCCAGTAATAACTCATGAGAAAATTTTCTCATTTTTGTAACATCAGCATATTTTGCTCAAGGAAGTTAAAAACTAAAGGGATGGATTGACATAAAAAGGTATTCTGGTCAGATGCCTCACCAGCTGCCAGGGGAAAATTAACCTCAGGCATGATGCACAAACTGGGTGTTAAAATCCAGAGATAAGGTGTCCTTTCAGCACCACCCTCTTTCAGAGAGTTATGGTTATGTCATTAGTGCAAAGCCTAGGGATAAATAAACAAATACTGTGCCCAAGGATAGCTAACTCACAAACACACAAACCATTTGCATGTGACCACACAAGTTTGTCAAGGATAGCAAGATGCTATTTACCTGCTTCCCACCTCACCTGTGGAGTCATTTACAGCAACTCCACAACACTCCACTGCCTTCACTATTTTTGGGTTTTAGCTACCCAAACGCATCGCAGGGAGACACAGAACCTCCACCTTTTGTTCCTGAGAAGCATGATGATGCCATCATTAATTCAATCTCAAAAAGAAACAGAAGAGTAGCAACTATTCATTCACTATTCCTCAGCTGCTCTAACATTGCTGCTGGCATTTCTGTCTGCCGTTATGTTGCTGTTTTAAGTATTCTTGCAATCAGATCTGAACCTTACAACCAAGTTCTTGTCTTTTAACCAGTTTTCTTCTTCCCCCATAGAAAAGGAAACTGAAGATCTGCCCATAGAGAGAACAGAAAAGCACAGCCAATAACAGTGAGGCTTCCAATTCCTGATCACTGTCTACAGAGTAATTTTGCTTTACAAATTGGACTACATTTTTTTAAAAAAAATCTCATCTAGCTGATGATATATGGGGAATTTACCACCAGGCTCAAGGCAGTGCCTAGCAACAAAGTGCTCAGAGTACAATAATCACTAATAGTATTTTGTAACAATTTCAGGAGATAGAGCAAGAATCAAATGGATTTGATGCTTCAGTGTAGTGTCAAAACACTTTAGCACAGCAGTCAGGGACTGTGTTATGTTTAAGTCCCACATCATACATGATTTCCATATTAAGTCTCTAGTACAGATTATCCTAAGCATTTTAATAACATTACATTGACTTCACATGATTAGAAACACCCAAACCACCTCACGATCCATTTGGCAGTCCTGCTCTACCAAATTATTCTGCAAACATTCTTTCCCTGATCGGAATCATCTTCCTTTAAATGAACTCACTGTAATGTATCATGCCTATGTACTTGGTAACACATAGTATAGGGGAAAAAAAGGCTGTTTGAATGTCATTCAAGTCCTGTGATTAAAATAAATGACATGAATAAAAAATCAATTAGATGTTGATAATAAGAGACTTTATGCAATTTTCTTCCCAAAGGATCAGAAATCAACAGTCACAGTGGTAGTGCAAGGTACATTTGGAAAAGAGAACACTCATAAAAATATAAGTAATCTGAAACACTTCACATCGGAAACAAGCCAAGCTGTTTGAGCTGTTTCTCATCTACATGAAACAAGATTTTCTGTCTCATTGAAATCACTGTCACAGTGACTCCCAAAGGCTTCAACAACAAAACTTTACTTTCTGTATTTCAAAGCCGTTGTGCATTGGGCGCGTTTTGCAGTTGTTTCTTTTTGGTTCCCCACGCCTGCAGTTTCTACTGACTACTTTATATTATTTATGTTCAATCTGGTCAATTCTAGGCAGTTCCCGCTGCAGAGAAATCACTGGAACTGCCAGATTGTCCACCCAGGATGTGAATCAACACATTTAAACACAAATTTGTTCTTATAAATTGGGCGATGCACAGCAGGAGCTGACAGAGGGAGTCTCTGGGATAGTCCAATATCAAGACCTGCTAATTTTCCTTTTTCCACGAAGTAACTCTTTGCTGGAGCACAGGACAGACTTTTCAAGTTTTTAAAAGTGATGCTCAGGAAAGCTCTGACAGGGACAGGCTCTACTGAGACCAGCAAAACAAAACAAAACAAAACAAAACAAAAACAAAAAAAAAAAAAAAAAAAAAAAAAAAAAAAAAAAAAAAAAAAAACCTGCCCAGTCCACCTCCACCTCCTCAGGCATAAGTTTGACTGAAAGAGAGTGAAAATGTTCCATAGTGGACACTAGTGACAGTGAGAAAGACAAAGGCAGATAAAACAAAGTCCTACCCTCTCACGGTGAAGAAAGTGGAATTTTACAAAACAGACAAGTTACTTGGACAGAAGCTGTTCTTTACAGATTGCCTTACAAATTCCAAATGGCAACAGTAAATGAGCTCTCAGCTCCTGTGACACTGCTCAAGCTGAACCAAATGCCACTCCGTCAAACACTGTACGTGGTGCCTCTTACATTTTGCCCTTGCTCTTTAACTTAATGTTGCTGTCCTAGAGAAAAAATTGTTGACCACAAGCAAAACCAAAGTGAGAGGGCAAACCAGTAAGCTGTCAGTTAAATAAAGCCAAATGTTCTCACAGTCAGAGGCAATGTCCAGAAATCAGCTTCATTATTAATGTCTAACTTAAATATCATCTATTACTTTAGAGCTGGCTAAGTTTTCTGCATTAACTGGAAACAAATACACAGTGTGAAATGTCATTATTCACCTTTTATGCTCAATTTGCTTACAGTTTGCTAGAAGTATAATTTGTTCCTATTATAAACTTACATATTCCTTAAATCATTCCCCTGTGGAGTCTTGAAACTGAGATACTGATGGATTTGCATTGAATGCCTCCTCAAGCCTTCCAACCCTGTATTTATGCACTCTGGGTTTTTCCTCAACTTAGCTGCCTAAAGATTTTAGAATATGTATTAAAAGCTCCACAATAGTAACTTCTCCACATAAATATTTTGACTGCTATTTAAAAGAGGGAGGGATTTGTTTTTCTGTGTTCCTAATTACTGCATCACTTGACTTATCTTTCAAGCACCTACTTAACAAGGCCAGACTTAATTGAATTGCTCATTAGAAGACAGATGAACTGCGAAATACAAGCATTTTTATTCTTTCATATCATACTGTTCATTTTCACACCTCACATCTTGTGAACCATACCTGATTTTACAGGTTTTTATGCTACAACTGTACGAACACTGCAAATTGCTTGCTGTTCTAAATAAAGATTAAGACTTTTCAAGACTGTCTGATGGCAGTGCATGGAAATCCCATTTGTGCCAAAGGAAGGCCACTTGCCCTCTGAAAAATCAGACAGTTTCAAGACTTCCCTAGATTAACACTAAATTATATACTTTTACTGCAGGTGAGGTGGAAGGAGAGAAATAATAGTCCTTTGGAAGTACTTCTATAAATAGCTTGTATTTTAAAATCAGCAGAAAAAATTAAGTCTTCGTGGATTTTTCTCATTTCTATCAAATGTTGTATTGACAAAGTGTAAGATTAGAATAAGAATCCAATCTGAATATACAGTAACACTGATGGAAAATCAGCCAAAGCTGAGCTCAGATTCTGGTTCATATAAACCAGCTAGCCAGCATCCTTCACAATATTTCTGTCATATATAGCACTGATAGCATAGAGATTACATGATATTAAAAAGTAAATATTGAAATAAAGGGATCCAAATAATTCCTTCCCATGAACAATTTAAAGTTTGCTGGTATGATGTCATTATTTTTGTTTGAAACACCCTTCAAATTAATTCTTTCTGTTCAGCATCCCTCAACTAGGTAATACACACTCTCCCTCTGGTGTCTTTCTGTCAATTTAGTAAATTATGTGAGTGAAGAAGCATTTAATTTTTTGCCCAGAAAAATGAAGTCATCTGTTAAACTAAGACAGGTAGAAAGACTTGAAGTTTGACCAGCCAGATCCATCTAAAGATTTTTTTTTCCTTTCTGTAGTCTCTGATTAGCTTATAAAATTACACTTCTGACAGTTTACTGAATAACAAAAAGAATAACAAAGCTACAAAAGAGAATAGAAAGAACCCGAGTTTAAGGAGTAATAGCTGGGGGCAGAGACTAGACATGCATGTATGTGTGTGTCTATTCATGTGTATACACAGTCAAAGATACTCCTACAAGTCTCTCAGCCAAGAAACTGTAAACAGCACTACAAATTCTAGTTTTACACACACAACTGCTTCTTAACTATGTCCCTCTCACCTGGAATAGTTTTGAGGTAAACAGCTGGAAACCACTGCAGTAAATAGGCCTGGACGGAGCTAGGATCCCATTCAGAAAACTAGATTTACATCTTATGGCTGAGATGCTTTGAGCACCAAGTCTTTGCTTTCTTTCTGTGAAAAATAAAGGAAACCTTATGAAAGACATTGCTACAGGCAGCTATCAAGGGGAAAAAAAAAAATTTTACATTTATTCTTTTAAGGGAAATTAAAACGTACTACTTTCCAAAGTGGGTTTGGCCAGACAGCCTTCCTGGACATAAAAGACAACAAAGAGGATGGGAGTAAGAGAGTAAATCTCTAACTTCTGTTTAAAGCACCATGTGAACATGGTTTTTGCAGTAAACTTTATCAAGGCTCATCTAGAAACTTAAAGTCTCTCCCAGCCCTCAGCAGCTGACATTTTTACTCAAGTGTAGATCTAAAATTCAAATCTCAGCAGTTTTGTCTCACCCTTAAGAAGAAGAGATCGATTGTCGCCTGATGCAAGAGTACAGATCTTGTACAAACCAAGTGCTAAGCTAATGTTAAATGAGCCTGAAAAACCCAAAACATCCTTTTGTGACTAAGTGACGGAGGATGAAGTTGTTAGTGACAGGATGTTTAAAAATAAAAGAGAATTTCAAGAAGTCAAGTTCACACAACTGTAACAGTAACACATTGTGCTAAAAAGCACGCTGTGGTATTAAAAAAAAAGTAGTGTACAAACACGTTGTTTGGTTTCAGCAGACAGCAAGCCCTTAGAGACTGAAAAAAGCCCACTGGGCTTCATGGTATAAAGCCTGAATCAGAGACATCTCCATCAAGCTATGTACTGTAGAAAGACAATCAAAGTGTCCTTTCCAAGAGGATGGCAATTCTACTAGAGGAGGAGGGAAACAACTAGGTGGGGAGGGGAAGAAAAGAGAGAGAGGGAGTACAGGAGAATACAAGAGGAATAAAGGAATTAGAGTGATCTCTCGTGTCTATCTCATTCCAGACCAACTGCTTCTGAAATGAAGCCTAACATCTGCGACCCTGTTGCTAGGATCCGAAGCACCTCTTATAAGACAAGGAAATACTAAAAAAGAATAAAACTCAGAAGATATAAGAACTTACCATGAAGATTTGTTGTTACTTTGAAAAGGCCAACACCTTAAAGAACAAAATTTCCCACCATTTTCTAAGAAAATTGTCTTTTTCCTTTTTCCAATCTTAATACATACTGCTATTAAATGGACTAAATTTATGGTACAGATAAATATTAAATTTAGATTAAATTCTCAGTTGCCTTAAATTCAAACATCTAATATTTCTAACAAATTATTCATACATTCTCTTGGCAAGCCAACTTCATCTATATCAACAAGAAGAAGGTAAACATGCAGAGGATTCCCTACTTACAGTATTAGACTACAAGAACAACTCTCCTGAGCTGGAGAGTGATACATACAAGTGTAAAGAAAGACCTCAGTCATGCCTTTCATCTTGTAATGAGACAGTAGGACAGCGTTTTCACTCAGTGAAGTTACTCTGATTTACATAGCCAAGAATATAATCACATTTGTCTAGCCCTGATTCTCATACGTTCTATAAAAGGAAGACCAAGAGTCATGCTGAAAGAAACAGAAGTAGGCTCCACTTTAAGGGAAAAAAAAAAGTTTGCAAGAGCCCCACACAAATACCTATCCAGCTCAGTGCTGGCAGCACACTCAGAGAGAACTCATTTTTCAGGGCCACTCATATGGCCAGCTCAACTATAATGAATCTCTGAACTAAAACTCATTAAAGCAGCAGAGATCACAGTCTCTCCTACAAAGATTCTTCTTACAGATCTTGGTTCTGCAACCATTAATCAGGAACAATTCCCTTAAAGGTTTGCTTGAGTAATGATTCAGAGACAAAGACCAATTACAGTCCTCTTCCACTTGGATGCCAAAAGCATGTTATTTGGTTGTGTTAATACATGATTTTAGGGTAAAAGTCAACTCTGATTATTTTTCAACATGGAAACATGGGTGTTTAGCCTAGATATATAATCTATCTTCATAGTCAAGGAAGATGAGTACACTCCACTCCAGAAATGGTATTTTTGTAGGGGATGAACTGCCCTGTGGACCTGCTTCCCCTCTCCACTGACTAGAGGAAGAGTCTAGGGTAGTGGCTCAATTTTGCTGTGAATGAATTGATTGAGTTGCAAAGTCCCTTTTATCAGAGTGTTTGGTCTGTAAAAAAAATTGGCTTTACAGCTGGGCCTGACAAGGGTGACTACTATCTTCAGCTGTATTACAAAAGACAACATGACACAATTTCCATGTTTACATCATATTGAGAAAGTTAATTTAAAATATTCAAGCATGGTTACTTCTTGCAAAAAGTTCAAATAAATTTCAACAACCTCTAGCTATGTCAAGACTGAAAACTACTCTTAGGATAATTATTCATGGAGAGTTTGTGCTTTAGGAGAAGGAAAAGTGAATAGAATAGGAATGTCATCTTTGTAAAATCATTGTTTCTGGGTTTAGTTCTTAAATAAAAACTTCCACCTATCAAGGTCTCAGAAAGAAAGCTGTGAGAATTATTACAAAGAGACAAGTAACAGCTAAAAAGTGTGTGATGATAGAGACAGTAAAAATCTTCTGATCTCTGGTGACAGAAAAACATTTCTCTAAATTTTTGAATCAGTGAAATGCAGATGCACCAAGCAGTAGAAGATGCTACTGGTATGGTGCCTGAATATTAATAATAATTGTACCTGGCACTTCCATGGGCTTCCATGGACTTTTATCAGAGAATTGAAAAACACTTTGAGTACATTTGTCTTTCTGGAATGGTAGGATCTCTCATGGCATTGAGTACTTCAGGCTATAGAATTTGAGTGTGTACAGCACAACACTAGAAGTGCTTAACAGCCTGGAGAATTAAGTTTGGTCTTTGCAACCTTAAGAGCAAAACAACACAGTGATGTGAAGGGACTTTCCATGGCACAAACACAGTGTAAATGCAAAGACAGCCAGTGTGAGATTCCAGGGGATGTGTTGAAATGGCACAGACATGATACTGACTTACATGAGCTGATGTTTCTTTTATCACTGCTGTGATCATATCTAAATAAACTGCATTGTCCTTAACTCCTCATCACACGAGCTCAAACAATTGGCTATTTGGGATTCTCACACGAAGCTAACCTGAATCTAACACATAGAAATGTCTAAAGCCAGTAAAACATTGCCTTTTTGAAAACATGGTAACTTGGAGACTTGTTGGGCTGTAAATGAGAACATTTTGTCAGTGTGAAACAGCACCTCCACAGTTGGATTCTCCAGGTAACTGCAGAACTCTGAGTAATGTTCTTTTATTTATTTTTATTCAATTCTGAACTGTTAGTTCATATGACCTACTGATAGCTATTTGAACCTGTACATTTCCAGGACCAACAAAAATCCAAACAATTTTGTCTCTAATTGTCTAACATACCTAGTCTCATACTATTATCAGTGCCATAAACAGGACAAGTAACAGTTTACTGTTACTCATAAAAAACACAACCATCTCAGCCTATTTTACATTAACATCTAGATGACATTAAACCTAAAACAAAAATGAAAGCTATGTGGTAGCAAAAAGTAATAGAAAAGCCAATCCTTGGGAGAAAGAATTCACAAAAGCCCTTGTGTCACACAGGAAAATGAATTTGAAACAACATGGAGAGATACAGAGCAGGGGAAAGAAGATGTCATGAGGTGTGAACCCACTACCTGCTCTTACTATTGTCAAATTTGGATGAGCCCTGTACTCTTCCATTAATCTTATGAGGTCTGTGGCTGTATTCCTTCATATTCATCTCTACTAAGGACCACATGGTCCTGTTCTCCAGTGGCTGGTGTCCTCTCCTGCTCTTTGACTGCCACCTGCCTTCCTTTTCTGTATTTAAAGCATTACATAATAAAACCATATGATGAAGAGGAGTTAAATGCCTGTCTTTGCTCACCCTCATAGAAGTTATTTCTGTTATGGGGCTTTCTTCCTTTCCTTTCCTCATCTGGCAAATTCAAAATGACTTGACATTTTCCATTGTGATTCTGCGTGAGCAGACAGCAGTTTCTCAACAGGGAAGTAGCAAGGGGTGAAACAGGTTTCTAGATAAAGGCTACTAATTCTGATGTAGCACCTGTGACCAAACAGCAGCAAATGAGCTGTGATCAGCTGTGGTACAGCACCAGGCCTCAGGCCACTGCTCAGAGCCAGCCACTGCTGAAAAACAAGGAGTGGGGAGAATCAAAGCAGAATCAGGAATGGAGAATGCTGTGAAGACATAGAGTGCTGGGCAGGGCTTACTCCCTAAGCCTGGGGAACCTGTGGTGCTCCCTATGGGGTTTCACAGTTCAGGGACCCCCAGAGCAGCACAGTTAGAGGTTCAACACAAGGTAGGACCTAGCTCTTACCCCTTAGTCATTACTTACTCCTTCTTTAGTAATTTTACTCTTTTGAGAAATTTAGACAAGAGGCATTTTTTGTCTAAGCAGTGTAGCAGCACTGGCACCCACTGCATATTTGTGCGGACAGCAGCAGCACAAGTGTCTCTATTCTCCTGTGTCTGTGGCCTTCCTGCATGGAAAGGTGGCATCTGCTCCATTCACAAACATTAATATCTCTGCTCAAGAGCCACCAACATCTTTTGACACTTGTAACATGGAGAATTCTTCTCCATGAAGCAAACTGAAGCCACTAAGTCATTTGACACAGGCCAGTGAAGCCACCACATACAAATGACCCTTAATCTGGCAAACCGGGCCGCATGCAGTCGAATGACCTAAAAGGTTAAAGCCCCTGTCTGCTGCTATCTCTCCTGAAGTCAAAGCATCCCACTTGATAGGAGAGGAGTTGTACATAGATCTGCAGCACTGAATCATCTGTTCAACAGAAACAGTTCAACACTTCTGAAGTGGAATTTGCAAACATTTTTTACTGGTTTACCTATTTCTGAAAGTATGTATTTGGGGAACAAGGGAACCTTTTGAAAAAGGTTCAAAAATGTTACCCTGTGGCAAGGAAATAAACAAATTAGGCTTACTTTGGAAAAAAAAAAAAAGGAGTACCAGGGTATCCTTGACATGACCAAAGTGCTATGGATGTGTAATTCCCCCTACAGGGAAGTGTTTCAGTTCCTGAGATAAGAAAGAGCAGTTTTACTTCAGCACTCCTACAAACATCAAAGGTAACTTGGTTGAATTAAATAGCTTTGGCAGGATAAATTAGTATGCAAAATATACAGACTGAATCAACCAGGTATGTCTATGAATAATTTCACTTAGAATTCTCAAATATTAAAAAGACATCTCTAAAGAAGCCATCCTAAAAAAAGCTTTATAAAATCTGCTTGTGGTTTTACAGAGTATGAGAAAGTCAACTATTGATAAAAGGCTAGAAATACTTCACAGCTAGAATATGAGAAATATTCACATATTCACATGAAGCAGCAGAATCTTTTTTATTCTGTTCAAAGTACTGAAACATGCTTATCAGTGGAGAATCTGCAAAAAAGAAATTTCCTGCCTTTTCATTCCAGTGCAACCTTGCAACTCCTGATCCTTAGTAGATTGGCCAGAGTTTACAAAACTTTTGATGAGAATACACCACACCAGCGTATATTTGCCTGGATGAATCACAAGGTACTCAGTGCAACATGGGGCTTGACTGCAGACTCCTGAAATGTTACTCATCTTGAGTTCACACTTCCAGTTAAAATCTTGGACAGCTTCCTTTGATTATCTTTTGTTCAAATACCATAATCCAATGTGAAATTTAGCGAAACAACAAAACACTTGGGTCAGTTTTTCCAGTTCTTAGCTACAATCTGCATGAGCTCCTACTATGTGCTGTCTGTAACCTGACTGCATTTAAAGCAGTATTTGGGTCTAGCAAAGACAAAATGCTCTGTAAGTACAGGAGATCTCCCCTAGAAATGTAACAGCCTGGTTCACTCATACAAAGCAAAAATGAGTAGAGAAAAATTCATGGTATTTTTTCAACCATTTCCACTTCTGTGTAAGTATGAGAAAATAAATACATTGTAAATATAGTCATGCTCTAGCTCTCTGAGGAACAAAGTAATAAATAAAATTAGAAACCAAAACTGGAAAGGCCTGTTGCTGTCTGGCTTTTCAGAGAACATTAGTGTTAGCAGCCAGGACTTCCCAATCACATGATACCACAAAATGACAAACTTCAAGACTACAGAGAAGCCAAGTAGCCAAAGTTACTTTCATCTGTTATTTTCTTTAATGAATAACAGTATCAAAGCCAGAAAAATATGACAGCAGCTGACAGTGTGGGTGGTGATATAGAAAAATATGGAAAAAAGTATTCTAAGTATTTTTTTCCCTTAATATCCTATAAACCACATGCATATACCACATGTATTTAAAATGACCAAAATTAGTCAACATTGTAGCTCCCTACAACCTAAACAGGATATTTATAGACTGGATCCTTTAAGAGACCAAAACCCCTGTCCTTGACTCTGCTTTATTACTATGCCCAAAATTAAGATTTCTAACCCTGCCAATAACATATGGGGAGGTTCTGCTGCTCATAACCAAAGCGTTATTTTTTTTTCTCTAAAGGACATTTTTTTCTACATACAAGAGAACGAGGAAATGCCTGTGCAGCCTCATTTTTGGTTTCTCATGACCGTGTATTGTGACACATAGTTCAAACTTACTCATGGAATAATTACACTCTGTTGTGCCCTAGGTTTTCCCTGCCTCCCTCCTTGAGATACCAACAGCAAGGAATAATGAAGAACTAATGTTACATTGAGCAACTGGGGTATTCCCACAACCATTCAGGTGCATGTGTGTAAATGCAAAAACACACACACAACAGCAGTTCTGAACCACAGCCGTAAGAGTTGAGCCTCAGCAGGAATAATTTCATCTTTAAAGTCATGGATCCATCAATTTTTAGTAATTAATTATCAAAATTTGGTATGTACTTCATGAATCTCCAAATTAGATGCATTTTTATAATGGTAGGCAATAAATAGCAACTCTTTAAAATACTTCAGTGCTGTGTACACTGACTACAGGGCTCTTACAGCTGTTTCAGGGTTAAGATTGCAGGAGGCAGGAGCTAACATGCAGGCAGAGCAGGCATTCAAACTGGGAAAACTTTGTCCCAGAGCACTTTGCTACATGCAAGCAACAATCAGGTTCAGTTATTATCATCAGTGCTTACAGAGCAATTCCCCATTCAGAACACTTATCCCTCTATTCACCTCACAGCTACATCGTCGTCTACAATCCACCCACACCGTGTGCACCATCAGCAAATGGACAGCCAGGGGACACTATAAATATGAATAACTCTTTCAGAACACTTATTCAAAACCTATGAAATCACATGATTATAAACAACATCATATTCTATGCTAAAAATTGCTTTTTAAAAGTTGTAGTATCTTAAACACTCAAGGACAAAGCAAGAATCTGATAGAACTCCACAGCTGGATCTGATGTCTTGAACACTCCATTCTATTTTGAAATTTGCTTTTCTTCTTCAAATTAAGTTATCTGTTTATAAACGAGATCTAAACCCCTCCTGGGGTTAATCTAATAAGCACAAAATAAAAACTAAAAAGAGAAAAAGCACCTTCAAAGCTGATATTTGCTCAAAACCTGGAGCAGTTGCCATGGAAATCATATTCTTTTGATCCATAAATATCGTCAAAATAGCATGAGTATTTGAACCAGGTCCAGCTAGTTTGAAATAAGAAAATGAGAGGGAAATGAAAATGACAGAAGAAAAAAAAAGGAGATAAGAATCTCAAAAAATGTTACCTCCTCTTTTCAAGCTTTCTTCCTAAGTCTGTGTCTTCCAGATATTAATTTTAATTATTATTTAAAGATAATTTAAAGTGCTGAACAGGCAAAAGATTTAAACAAAGAGACCAAATAAAGGGCAAGATTGTTAAATATTGTTTAACATATCAGCAGTATGAATACTGTGTGTAGTTATTAGTTGTACACGGTCAAGGAAATATTATTGAACCCAAACACGTTTGCATTTAAACTTGTGAATACATAATTTAACTTGGAAGGGTTAGTCATCTTTTTAAGTACTCAAGAATCTTTGCCATAAAGGCTACATGGAACCGTCATAAACCCCTTAGAAATCTAGAGATGTTAGGATAGTCTTCTCCATACAACTCTGTCCATTACACTCAACGCCAGTAAGAGAGTTTGTCTTGCATGCACAGATTCTACCTCCAGCCTTGAAACACTTCCCCCTCAACTCTATTTTGCACTTTAACTGCCTTAATTATGACCAGGAACAAGCTTAGGAATTGGCTGCACTTTTTTTTGTAAATACAAACAAGATCATAATGGAGGAAAATCAGCTTAAGTTAATCAATTCTACATGTGGTGTCATCCTACACTTCCCACATGCGTGGGGCACTCCCCATAAGTGTGCCTCAAGGATCAGTCTTTGACAGATGTCTCTGTCCATGCCTAGGTGGTAGGGCAGAGTACCAGGCAAGAGGTACTACACTTGGAAACTGACAGAGATGACTGGAAATTTACCTCCATTCCAGGCTCAGTTTCTACAGCTTACCCAGGTAAATCAAGTTCAGGAGACCTGGACTGTCTGCAGGATAACTCATATTACTTCCTGTTTTCCTTCAGGAACTGAAACAGCTGAACTTAGATTTCTTATCTCTGGATAGTAGCTGGAGATGGGGATGGCTCAAAAAAGGTAAATTTATATGGCCCTGTGTTATTTGGAAAAATACAGATGTACACCTCATGCTCCTTGCACCACAGTTTCCTGCACAGGAAGAGCTTGAGGATAACTTCAGAGATTGCTGGATATGTTCTTGGAGAACACACTGCAGAACAGCTACAGCGACTCCTTTTCCAAGCAAAGTCTGAACACAGGAGGAGTTCTTTACTTTAAGATCATACTTAAAAAAATACTGTTCTGTGACCTGCTTCATCCTGCATTCTCACAAGTTTCCTCAGACACCTCTTGCAAAATAACTTTGGGAATGAAAGAGTCGTTTTTCATTTACTGAACTGGCAATAGTGTAAGAGATGTTTTTGGGTTTTTTTTTCAGAAGAAAATTGCTGCTTACCAGATCATATTTTAGCTTCAAAATGGTGTTCCACTGGGGTGAAATAAGATAAGTAATCGCTGCCTTACAGCACAACCTACTAGAGCAGGAAGGGGTTTGTGAAAAGCAAATACTTTTCTCAGTGTTGTACCAGAAGAGAGCTCTGAAAAGTCTTTACCTCCAGTTGTATAAATTCTTTCTTTAAAGATATTGCCTATAGAGCCAAAGGGCTGTGGTGATGAGTACAGTCAAAACAAAGAAAAAACATACATTCAAACTGCTAAACTGTCCAGGCTTAGGGGTAAAACAAGTAAAAAAACTGAAAACCCACACACTTTGCTCAACTACACAAAAAAAACAGATAAAACGGAAAATTATAAATAGCCACATGAAATAAAATGTAAAAAAAGGCCCTGAGAACTGAAATTAAATGTAATGTAGCTATTTTATTGATGATGTATCACAATGGTCAAGTTGCTTAACACCGTCTGGCCTTTGTAAAATGATTTAAATATTATTTTTCAAGAAAAAGAAAAAAAGTCAGTCTTGCAAAACAGATTTTTTAAGAAACCAATGTCTCACTTGTCATTGAAGAATTATTTTACAAAATAATTTCTTCTTTATCTTATCAATCTTATCAGATCAGTAGAATGAGAAAGCTGTTACTCCTCAAAAATGAGATATGTAGAAAAGAAAATCATAAACACCTACATTACAAAATATTTCAGATGTTCCAGTGGAGGCCCAAGTACGTTATATGCTATTTATGATGTATTCTTTTGCTGTAAGGAAGTCCTGGGTAAGACCTGAATACGAAAACTTCCATCATCTGTCCCCCTTGCTTTCCTTCCTGCACACCTTGGTAACATCCTTTCAGGCAGTCTCAAAGATTCAAAGGCACTTTCTGCTTCTTCAGTCATCAACAAGTCCCTGAAGGTGTTAGGAGGCAGCACAGACAGGCAGGGCTGGGCAGGATGAAGACAAGGACTGGCACTGAGCTGATGGCTCAGCTGGGAGCACCCAGCACAGACTGAGCTGCCACTGCCATAACTCAGAGCAAAGGACAAGGAGCCACCAGTGCCACCAGCAGAGCTAAGCAACAGCAAAGACCACCAGCCATCAGTGACTGCTTCTATATACATGCACTTCCTGCTTTACAAGGCAGCTGAGATATTCATGATAAAGGTGAGTGATTTGTAGTCACTGCTTTGGAACAAAGATATCCCAGAGGATTTCTCTGGAAACATGGCTGCATGCTTATACCAAATTTATGTTGGTGATCAGGGAAGAAAAAAAAGAAGCAAGAAAAGCCAGGATCCATATAAAATGTTATTTCAGGATTAGTCAAAGACACATTTGAATGCAAATTTAATGTCACCAAGGGCAGGAGTTATCGCAAACATCCACCAAAGGATGAGATTAAATAACTCCACAATAGCTAAATAATGAATAAAAATCTATTTCTTACAAGCAGATGTTTTCCCTATTACTTAAAAGCAAAAGATTTTTTCTAAAATTCTGAAGCAATTAGTCCCCAGCTCAATAAAGACAATGCATACTTGGGTCACAGTTCTGCAATCCAATATATAAGTAGCATATGTATGGAAACAGATTTTGTGTGCAAGTCTTTACACACCAGGATCCTTCTTTACAATTTTTATCCCTATCCTGTAATTTTTATTTTTTTTTTCCTTCAAAACCACTAAAAATTATATACCAGTGTTCCAGGAAACTAATTATGGCTTTCTTGACTGGAAGGTCCTATGTGCAAATATGTTACAAATAAAATCTGTTTGGTGCATTAGTGAGAGCTCCCTGTTGGCTTTCTGTATTTTGACACTTCTTTTCAAAAAGGAATACAGAAATAAAATATTTTCAAAAGTATGTGCCTTATAGAGTTCCTTGAGGCATGTGTTATCTCAGTGCTACGTATTCCTTGGCATATGCTTTTTTTAATAAGAAGTTCCTGAGCAAACACAGTATCTTTTGTTCAGCAAAAGAAAAACAAATTATTCCCATTCCGTTTACACTGCGTGAGTGTTACATATAAAATCAGACTACAGCTTGCTTTCTTTCTATGGAGAGGCAGGCCCAAAAAGCAGATCTTTAGGCAGGCTGATTTGTTGTGCTAAGGAACCCCATAGGTAGGTGTAAATTAGTCAGAAAATGGTCGCAGATGGTAAGGAACTGCAGCACACACGAGTTCATGTACTATAACCAAAAGTTATGTGTAAGGAAACATAGCTAAAGAATAGAAGTATAAATTAAATGTGATCTGCAAAAGATGTTTTCAGTTTTCTCTACAACTACAGCTTTCCCAGCACGCATAATGCACAGCTAGAAGAGGCTTGGAACAAGGCAACACCATTCAGCTGCTCCCCACAAACTCCCTCCTCCAAAACCCAGTAGTCCTGGTATGTCTTTGATCATTTTCTATCCAAAAATGTGCTAAGATCGTGCTTAGCACTCCCCATACAATAGACACCCAGCATCTTTACTTCCAAAAGGTATATGGAAGATATTTTATTTTTTAAAGAGATTCAGGTACACACACATGATCTAAGTTGCTCCTGAGATCTCTTATCACTAGTCCTGCTTTAGTCTCACTTCACTTTGCTCTTTCCCACTCAGTACTCTGTTTCAAGTCCTACCCAATAAACAGTCCAGGGAAAGCTGCTGTTTCCTTCTGCTTTGCAGCGTCAAGAATCCCTTCTCCTGGGATATACTCAAAAGGTGTGTGACAGTCCGATGGTCACCTTCATCTTTCACCACCTAAAGTTTGTTGCCACCGAGGCAGACAGTGTAGGAATTCACCCCCAAGGAGCAGCACCAGAGGCAACAGAGACAAAAGGCTCCCTGGCTTACTCCACAGGATCACAAGAGAACAACCAAGGCTGCAGAGACCCCAGGCCAGCCCCCTGCTCAAAGCATGGCACAGTTAATACACTCTTCCCAATGACTGAATTCTCTGCCTTGATAACTGGAAAACCCCAGCCATGCTGGCTCCTGCAGAAGCAGAAACATACAAACTTCTGCACAGTTCTGAGGTTTTCTTTTATTCATTTATTTATGAGGATGGGGAGAATTTGAAAGTATTCCAGATCAAATTTTACTTTAATTTTCATTCCCTGCAAGCCTAATGATTTCAGTGTGGAATTTCCTGCAACTGTAATGAAATTAATCCTTTCCTTTGAAAAAAAAAAAAAAAAAAAAAAAGAAAAAAAAGAAGATAAAATTTGAGAATTCAACTACGACTGTAAAAAGAAAAACTATAAAAAAGTTCAACACATCTCCAGCATAACAAAGCAATGAATGTATGCACCCTGTGAACTAACACTTCCCCTTTCTCCAAAATGATTTTCAGATTGTGGCCCTAGAAAAATATGGATTGTTTAAATAAAATTTGTCCTGAAAAATGACTTTAAATTATGAATGGTTACAACATCCTGAGATATTTTTTAAAAATCTGATAAAAGTTTTCAAAGAAGAAATCTTGCTCTGTCAAAGGTTACTTAAGATCAGTTTGAAACTTCATTTTGAAACAGATCTTTTAGTTCTATCATTGAAAATTCTCTGGAGTATTGCTTAATAATATGGAAAAAAGACAAATTCTAAGTAGAAACCATGGATTTAAAAACCAAAATAAGCTCTCACAGAATGAATGAATGATACCATCATAGAAATGCTTATTGGAAGGGACCCCACATGGTTATTTAGTCTAACCTCCAACTATGAACTAGAGCATAATCACCACTAAATCAGATCAGTGTCTTTGCAGTTTTCTTGAGAACCTCCAAGGACACAGTCTCCTGAATGTCTGGGTAATCCCTCCCTGGGCTCCACTACTCTTCTAGCAAGTTTTCTTTTAATCTCCCTGAAGTTCATCCTAAACCCCTCAAAACATGGTTGATGGCCATTATTCAACCCTGGTGAGACTGGATCTGTAGTTCAGGGCATAGTTGTGGGTGGCCTAATTCAAAAAGAATGCTCAGAAGGTTGGGAAGGTGCACTGAAGGACCCCCACTGGGGACAGGGACCTCCAGCACGTGATCTAACAGCAGAGGCTGAGGCATTTGAACTTACTTAGTCTGCCTGAGAAGAGGAGCAATGCAAAAGTGACTCCAAGCTTTGATGGTAGCATTAAGATGGAGCTCAGACTTCCAGAGTCAAGGCCCAGAGGTCTCTTGCAACCAATATTTCTTTGATGCTACAACTCCTAGGGAAAAATTGGCCCCTACATTAACTCCTGGCTGTCCACCAGCCCTTTCAGCCTGACAGGAGGGTCAGTTTTCAGCCCACCATTATCCAGTCCATGGTTCCCAAGTTTCTCACAGTCTGATCATTTTATTCTGAAGTTAGAAAATAATTCCAATTCCTTACAAGTCCCAGCAGATGAATTAGCACAATGCTCCTGCCATCCCAAAGGTGTCAATGCAATCACAAGAAACAATATAAACAGGCATGAATTAAAAGCTGTGAGCTTTCACAGACCACATTTAGAAAAAATTTCTTTGTGCATGATCAACCTTGCTTTATTAGGACTTTTAATGCAATAGTTACAACATCACTCTGTGTTATGCAAATACTAGGAAAAAAACTCTAGAAAATTTTAAAAATCGGTCACTTGCATGATTTCCAAGCTTTATCATGGAAAAATATAAAAATGTCAGTCACACTAAAGTGCTGTCTTTTTTTCTTTTTTCTTTTTTTTTTTTTTTTAATGTGTCTGTAACGGTTCTAAGGTCTGTTTGCTTCTTCTGAGAGTTCCAGGAGGGCTTTTGTAAAAATAAGAGATTTAAACTCGTTCAGTAAATCTGTTATGATTGTCTGAGCATTGTTAAACAATTCATCATATTGGCAATAAACATTTGCAGCACACACTAAAATGGTTCCAAGGGACTTTTTAATGGGATATGCTGAGAATACATATGAAGAATACCACCAAAAGAAATCCCATTAGCTTAACAAATTGCAAAACCAACTGCAATCACTTTTTTCTCTGTTGACATAATATTTTTTCCCTAAAAAACTAAGCAACTGCTTCACAAACATTTCCTTTAAAGAAACAAAAATATCTAACCGAGCAAGTTCAGATATTTGGATGCAGATCTCTGCACATCTCAGCTGTTACTCTTCAGTATGGATGCAGGCTTCAAATTTGGGATGATATTTTGTGCTTTACAAGGTGAAAAACAAGTGAGACACAGATGGAGCTTCCCTGCCTGAACTCTCTACTCCCCTTAGATTTCTGGTCAGCATTTTCAGCATAAAGGGGAATAGATGAACTTTGTGGGCTCTGAAGATCTGCAGACTGTGCACCTTTGCATGTGAGCGAGGGAGGCAGAGGGGAATAGGGGAGGAACTACAACAGCCCATAAAACTTACTTCATCATGTGAATTATTTTTCTCTGCCACTATATACTCACCTCATCTTTCACCTCAGCATTCTAAGGGCAACATGAAAGGGCTGCTCCTATACTCAATGTATCTTTCAAACTTAAAATTCTTTTTGCTAAATTTTGGGTATGGGGTTTTTTTATCACTGTTTATTGGCTGGGGTTTCTTGTTTTGTTTACACAGATGCAATCAATACACTCCTCATTTCCTTTCCCCACCCATTCCTGCCCTCCCCAAGGATTTTCCTGTGTCATGGATGCTTGATAACATTAGAACTGAATCAACTTTTGAATCCATGAAGGGCTTTAAGTTGAAGGATAAGAATTTTCTCCCTTATAGAAAAATTTATAGAGTGTTACCAAAAACAAAAGCAAATTCCCAGGAGTCCCTTGATATTATTTTCTAAACAGTAGATTTCTTGTTCTGTTTATTTTGTATCTCTCAGGTACCAGATTAATTCCTGGAACAAGCAATGTGGTTTTTTGTCAAAGGAAATCCCCAAAAATAGCAAGCCATGCAAAAGTGTGCAGTAATCTTTTGCTCCAGTAACCTAAACACTTATTTTAAGGGAAAAATTAGAAACAATTAACAACAAGTAGGTGAAGCAGAAAGATTCTGCATATTTAATGTTTCTGCTATGAATTACAGGGTTTCTAAATGTTTTATGCACATTTCTGCTTCTCCCACTCTGAAAACAAACCGCTAAAACTCATTTTATAAATCGCAGGGTCACACCAAAAATTAATTTCATCTCTACCTGGACATCAAAAAAAATTATTGTCCCATATAACAAAGTCAAAGTTCAATCCAGGTGCATCAATGCATTTCAAACACTACCAATCCGGAGCCACCATGGTTTGAAATTTACCACCAGAATGAATAAGATCAATTAAAAGAATAAGTACATCTCAGAAGATGCATTGTGCTTTCACAGAAGATTTTTTAAGAGGAAAAGAAGAAAAATTCATCATACAGATTATTCACTATAAAGTACTTGCTTAACTATTTAACTTTGCAGAAGCACAACAGCTTGGATTCAAATGTCAGCCAGTTGCAGTTTATTAATACATATGAACATATATTTATCTTGAATGTATCATCTTCTATTTCTTTCCTTAAGATACATGAGCCTGTGACCTTTCACACGTAGTATTCTGGGATAGCAGAAAGGTATAGAAGAGCTGTCATTCATACACAGCACATGAAATCCACACCATTTGTGTGAAGCCTCTTTGATATCCATACACAAGGCCACAGAGGGAGACTGGGGAGAAACAAAAACTAAATCCTTTGAATAGCTGTTCACAAACAGCTACAATTCCACAGAAATGTAAAACTGAGCAGAGAAACCAATTTTTCTTCTCTTCTAGAGCCTATGTTAGAGCTCATCAAACCAGGGGACCCCTAAATCACACTACATGGAGAGAAGTCCTATGACACGCTTTAACAAACCAAAGTCTATTACTCGAACATGCACTGCAAAAGCAGCCCTTGAACTAACAGACATGGGGTCTTGCTTCCAGCACTGGCACGCATCACAACCAGCATGCAAGCAGCTGAGAGTCCAGCAAAATATGCTCACAGCCAAAATCCATCTCTTCTGACTCAAAGAAATCTTAACCAAATGTACCAGTAAGCACAAGAGAAGCTGCGCAAGAGAAGCAGTATACTTTCATTGATTGCTAAGCCTTTGGGAAGGAGCATCCATCACAGAGTTGCTTTTTGAGTATTCTGTACTTACCTAGGAAAGGCTCTTTTGCTTAGTTTTGGGTGAAGGCTACCACTTGCCCTTCACCTAAAAGCTGTATTTTGAAGCACAGATCTCTAATGTAACAAGAAAAACTATTGCTTTCTAGAGTTGCTCAAATACAACCTGTGGGACAACTAACAAAAATGCTATTTATGGACATAAGCAAATTTACAAATGCTTCGTTTACACATTTGGGGATAACTGAATTTTGAACTTCTGGCCATTACTTCACTGCAATTCCTCTAGATGAAAAGCTTTTTCTGTCCTAAGGTATAGCAGAGATCAAATATTCATCCCAAGATGAATAATCTTCTAGTTAGCATATTTGCATTTTCTCATAAATAAAGCATGAATTATTATTCAACTGACAGGGGACTTAATCTCTCAGCTTTGCTTGAAATTACATGTTTTAGTGTCTGAAACAAAAAAAAAAGGCTCCTTCAAGACTTAATTTAGTGTAAAAATCTATTATCTTTCCCTTTCTTCCATATTTCTAAAGTGCAGAAGACAAACTTCTGAACATACTATGATTTTTTTCACAAAGTGGACAGAAAATTAACATAAACAACAAGAGTTTTGTTAAACCATTCTAGAAATCTGGTAGAGAAATAAGAGGAGGTTGCGCTATAGTTAATCCTGGGAAGGTTAAAGACAGAATTTTGTAGGTACATTTGTTAGCTTAGATTTATAACTGCAGTGCCCATACTGCTTTAAGCACCAAGTCTTCCAGCTTTTAAGTTTGGCAGTGGAGTTGTTTTGTGTAGCCTAGATATTAGAGTGCCAGAAAGGATGCTGAAATTGGTCCTTTAACAATACAGCCAATGGGTTTTCTGACTCAAGCCCAAACACAACTTTTCTGGTAACGTGGCATTAAAAGAAGCATTCACAGAAGCACAGGTTATTTCCAGAACAGCCAAATTCAACGTGAACAGCTATGAAGTCTGTATCTAAGAAGCAGTGAAAATGCAGTGCCCTGAGCATTTGTCCTCATTTTAAACATTTTGCACGTTTGCTTTAACTTCTTGTACAAATAATTTGCAGTTCTGACTCTCCAAAAGATCTTGCAGCTGATCTACATGAATTCAGGACATTGCCATTGTGTCTGCTCTTTAAAAAGTTCTAAGGACACTAAGACATCTTAAAGAAATCCAGAAAAAATAAAAGAAAAACAATTTGGGTGATGAGGTTTTTATTGGTGAATCTTTTACTGTCCCCGAACAGTTCCATTCCAGCAAAGACAATTCAGAGTTTTTACTATAAGTTTTTAAATGCTATAAATGCTCAAGTGGACTACTTTGATGCTTCTGAAGGCTTTCAAATGATCTTACTTTCCGAAATGTAAACTGATTCTTTGAAAACTGTTAGTGGTAAGGCACTTGAATTTTGACACAATCACAGTGCTTTTGAAACAACTACAACTTGATGCAAAGTAGTCAAATACATTCTGAAGTTTGGCTTGAAAAATAGTTATTTTCAATTTCTGTCAGTGAATTACAGAATAAACCAACAATCAATTAACACCAGAAAAAATAAATTATGAGGCAGTTAATATTCAATCAGAAGAATGCAATATCCTTTAGTTATTTTAGCTAGAAATGTAAGTAGCTGAATCAAAATAATCATGGCCATTCATGAAGCATAGATGGATATATTTAAGGCAATTTTTGCTTCAGATTTGGCATAAGGAAATTGGTTTGGCCCAAAAGACATAACAGTGTTTGTTTAATTTGTCTAAGCAGGGAGTTACCCCAGGCTGGAACAGCAAATAGAGAAAGCCAAGCAATCCCCAGAGGAAACCAAAACATGGATTGACTGTATCACTTCCCACAGCAGCTGCTGCTTCATTTACCATCATCTCGAGTTAAAGTTAGATACAGCTCCAAAAACCACACCCTAGATCATCACTGAAAATCAGGAGGGAATACCTAATTCATTGCACATACACATCTGCATGTGGATACTGAATATAGAATTATTCTAAGTATCACTCTTCCTAAAAATTACCTATATAATCTTGAAAAGGTCTTCCACTAACACATGGTCAGAGTCTAAACAGGGAGCCTGTAAGTGAAGTGACAGACTTGTGCAGGGGCACTGCAGCCCTAGCCTGGGAATTTAGAGTACCCTAGAAAGCAGACATCCTTTAGCAGCCACAAACCTGCTTCTCACCAGGAAAAGATTAATGGTGTACATGGAGAATGAAGGTGCTGCACCAGCTTGCAACAGAGAAAAGAGCACTCACAAGTGACAGAGCAGTAATTCCTTGTCATAGGCAAGAGATTCCTCCCAGCCTGGAAGGCTCCTGAAGGAGCAGCCACAGCTACAGTTATGAAAATGGGGAATGCTAGTAACACAAAACAAAGAGTGAAAGTGCAGCTAACAGCAGATGAAAGAAATTTTATACTGCTACCTAAAAGCAATATTTTCTCTTTCAAGGGCCAAATCAATCTAGTCTGTCTCAATCCACATGAAGTTACCCAACTCATCTTTGAAGCCTCCCAATGTTTTCAGTAATTATGCAATAAGAAAAAAAGCCACTTTTCCTTGCAAATATGCTTACAAAGGCATTCTACTGTTGTGTTTACTATGCAACCTCAAAAACAAATTATTACCAGTCTTGTATAACATCAAAAGTCACCTTTACTAAAGAATAGAGTCTAAAAGTATTGTGGAAATACGATTACAAAACTTAAATGTACACCTGTCAACAGCTACTATTTATATTTGCTATTGCCATCAACCCAAGCTCCCACAGAATAAAAAACACTATAAACATGATGAAGAATGTGACATTTCAAAGTAGCATATTTTGCTTTACTACGTTCCTTAAATATTCTATAAATAGCAAAAAAACTACTTAAGACACAGCCCAACGTTTAGGTGAGCTAAATATTAAGATACTGCTTCAGCTATTACATGATCATTATTACAAGTTTTTGATCCACTTCTTTGAAAGATTCTTATTTTACTATATAAGGCCATAATTTTTTTAATTTTAAAACCAGCAGAAAAGTCTATATGCAGAAATCCTAACTTATACTAAATGTGGATGTTTAATCAGTTGTTACAACTTAAAGTAATGTTTACACTTATTTACCTACCTCTCAGGCATTCTGCACTGGGGCCTTCATAGCAATTTCTCCACCTATTTAGAAGCTCTGAGATAGGCATGCAGAAACTCAGGCTGAGCATACAAAAGGGAAAAAGTTATAAATTCTTTTACATGGTAATGTTTATTTTTATTTTTCCAATGTGTTATAACAAAATATGTTCATTTTGATAGCATTACCTTTAAAAAAACCCCTCTTTTCTTTATGTTGCTGCTCTTCATGTAGCCTCCTTCATGCTATTTGTTCACACAGACATGACCATAGCTACAGCAAAGCTGGGATCCTAAAACAAAACATGCCACTGCCATCAGGCAACTAAGGTCCAAGCCCAGTGCCCCACCCAAAATCCCTGTTGGAGCCCCAGAGTGAGTAAAGAAGCACCCACTCCAGAGCTCTGCAGAAAAGCAGTGCTGTAGCACACACACAGCACCAGCACAGGCTCAGGCTCACCAACACCGACAGACCAGGCACAAGCTGTGAGCTGGCTGTCCCTGAGATATCCTGTGCTCACACAAGGGAGGCAGAGATGATCCAAGCCGCAGCTCCAGCTGGTAATGGGGGTGGGAAGATCATTAGCACTCCTAGATGGGTCCTGCACAAGAGACTTCAGAGAAAAACGTGCTACAGGTAGGAGCCTCTGAATACCTGTAACTGAAAGGATATTACTCTTCCTTGCCCTAATTGAAAGCTGGTTATTGCAATTTTAGATTTCTCACCAGGCAGCCTGCAGTAGGTGGTTCCTAGCTGGGCATTCTATTGATGATGGTGGCTGGAGTGGCAGCTTCACCACCAGATTTGCCTGGCAGCCTTTATGCGAGTGGTACTATTGGGGCACTCAGACAAACCCCCTGATGCCATGTTTTGTTTAGTCTGGCTGCACAGGAGCCTAGCAATCAATTATCAGAAAGTTATGTACCCTGCATGAATAGTATATTGGAGAACACAGTCAAGCAATTACTGAAAACTAGAGAAGCAATAGATGTTGTTAAGTTATTAAATTTGCAAGAGAATGTCTACGTATTTAATTAGAATCTGACAAAAGTGCTTATGCAGGGAAGTTACGGCTTTACAAAATATCAATTAGTATTTTAGCAATAAATTGTTATCTTATTATCTTGCTTCAGTAGTTTTGTTAAGTGCCATTTAAGAGACTACCATCTTTATACCCTGGATAACAGCGGCAGCTCTTTTGGAGAGAGAGCAGACTATTTCTACACCCACATTTAAGAACCAGTCTTATCTTTAATTGTAGCACACCTGTTGCTAGAACTGCAGCCACAACTTACCCTTTTTCAGACTGAATTCTTCAATTCATAAGCCTTTCCTCCACACAAACTAAAGCTGAAGACAGTACTTATACAAAATCAGCTGTCACGTTTGGATAGTTCTTGCTGCTGCTTTGCTTACCAGTGTTCCTTGAATTCTCAGGATGAATAAACGAGCAGGACAGGTGTGTCTGAGAGCTTGGATTATGCCCTATGCCTTGACTAGCATGTACAAACATGAGATGGAAAGGTGAGGATGAAAACTCAGAAGAAAAGCTCTAACCACTTTAGCCTAAACTCCTACCTCCTTAGCAATAATTTCCCTTCTAGACCTTCCAGTATTCACATTCACTTTTTCTTTGTGAATTTCTTCAATGATTTCTAGTTTCCCAAACAACCCAGTCACGCACATACAGTAATGTGAGCCTCTATCCAATTTGCACATATTGCAAGTGCAGTTCAATATTCAGCTATTTTTTTCAGCAAACAAATGAGAAGGAAATAAGAAAACACAAACATTTTTGGCATGAATGGTTAAAACTCTCCTCAGTGAACAGTAACCAACATGAATCTCATGATCTAATTCCTTTGTTCCCCAAAAATGTAGCAAAAGTAAAAGCATAGGGATGAAAACAGACAGTTTCAAACACATTTGAGGTCTTTACAATCATGGCCATTACTTCCAACGTCCTTGAAAAAGAAATATTCACTACACTAGTTAAGAATAACTAGTTAGATCTCAGGAGGTGATTTTTTTTAGCTACATCACTAATTCCAGCACAAAAAGGAAATAGACCTTAAAAATTAAGAGCAGCATAGAATAATTTAGCAGTACTTAAAGAGTGTTTGCTTTTTCTGTTATCAGCACTGTGTCTCTCTGCTATATCTTCATTTAACAACAGGATTGTGGAGGAGTAGGTTAGTTTTGCCTGAGGTGATGGGTGAGGAGGACTGAGAAAAGTATCAAGAACATCATTTCCTCACTAACAAAGTCACAAGTTCGATTCTCTGTCACTGCAGTTAGACATGCAGTCTTGCACGATGCGAGAGAGGAGGTGGTGTCATTTACACTTTTGCAGAATGTTGCCTTCAAAATGGAAGAAGCTGGCAATCCCTTGACTGAAAAACAGACCCAGACTTGAGCACAGAATACAGAATAACACCACTACACTGCCTCATTAGCTTCCAAAGAGCAGTTTAGACTGCAGACATGGTTAGCAGGCATGCTAATTACAAAGAGACAACACAATGAGTCTACCTCACTGAATATCCTGCACCAAGAGAAAAGTGCCTTAAGGATGGCAGTGAATTTCTTACAGGGCCCAGCAATCAAAGCAATAGACAAAACTAATGACTTGGTAAAGAAAATAAAAACAGGTAAAAGAGAACCATAAGGAGTGATTAAGATCCACCTGTTAATTACAGTGCTGAATTGATTTATCTGTTTTAAGTAGGTTGCCTATTAGTATCCCTATTTAATTTTTCTCACAGTATGAAAAAAAAGGAACAAGCTGGAAGAGTGCAAGTTATTGTTTACAAACCACTCCTTTGTTCCTGAGATAGAAACTATCCTTTTAAATTTTTTTTTGCCCATGCACCTTTCAACACACCACTCTGGTCTCTGAATCCTCTATCTCCATCTCTCTTACTCATCCTGTAAGGATCAAGAATTATTCAGTCTGACAGCTGTGTTTAGCAACTTCTCTACAGCCTTTTCACTTCTTTTCCTTAGAGCTCACCCAGCACACTGAGCACCAGAGCAACCTCAGGAGCTTTCAAGGTTTCCTCTGGCTTCCTAAGCTTCTGGATAAATTTGATAAATCGACTGAGCACACTCCTGGCCCATCACAAGCTCACTGTCAAATGCCGATGCTTCAACTCATCTTAAGGCTGCCAGACACAATCCTAAAGGACACCTGTCTAGCACCAACAGCCATGAACAGGAACCCACTGCCAGTTCAGCTGTCCTGCCTCCTGCACCTCCCTTGTCCACTCCTGAAGTCTCTGATCCTTCTCAGGGAGCATACAGTTCAGTGCTATGAGCAAATAGCCACCAATGAGCTTCAAAAATAGTCCTTCCCTCCCAAAAAAAAAAAAAAAAAAAAAAGTCTTTGATGATAATTTCTGGAGTGTAAAGCCCTCCATGCCCTTGACAATTTACACAGACCATTTGTATTCAGAAAGCCAGGTTTGTGAAACTCCTGGAGAAGCTCACCTTGCGCTGGGCGAAGTCAGTGAGAAGTGTGAGGGATTGACCTTCTGCTCTTTTCATCGTCTTTGAGGCTCTGCCATCACGTGCTGCCCCATCACTCTGCACCGAGGCCCTACCGGGTGACCCTGTTGCCAAGGTAACCTCTTCCCTGACAACACGGTTTTCCTGGTAGGAGCTGGGTTATTGTCTCAGATGTTTGTATTTAAATAGAAGATCATCTGCATTTAATGACCTTCTCTTATTAGGGCTTTGTTCTTGTTTCATCTCAACACAGAAGTGAGCAGACACTGAAGAAGGTAAAAGGTCACGCATCCAAAATAAAGTCAGCAGTTTAGCAGGGTTGGATACAGTTCATTGGGAAGAATGTATTAATTCTTTATGCATCAGAGACCTTCACATTGTCAGAGGACTGCTTTGCTAACTGTAAGGGAGCAATAAACTCTTTCCCACGATATGCTCTGCTGTAAACTGATGAAGTGACATGGAACTAATTATAGTATAAAATGTTTCCTGTTCTCTCAGAGATGGAACATCTAAAGGAGTAACAGTCACTAATTAACAATTGTTTCAGGCTACTAGGTTTAAAAGAATCTAGAGCAATAAAAATTAAGGGTCTACAAACATATTCTATGCCTATTAGCTTTAAGGTGTCCATGACACCATCTTCCTTTCTTTCCTACTCTGCCACCTTCATACTATGTTACAGAAACTACTCTCATACGATTATAACCATCCCAAAAGGTCCAGGAAGGGCATTGCTCCTTTAGTCCCAGCTCCATACCAGTGAAGGGAGACAGCAAACCCAGGGAAATGCAACAAACTGCCTCTTGACGATGTCTTTTTCCATCTGTTGAAATTACAAGGCTGGAAGACAAACTCTAACATTAGATTTCAAAGTTTCAAATGCTGAACTGTGGTAGGATCACACTTTAATCATTAGAAAATAAATGCATATAGTTCCAGGACAGTTTTCACCTGGAGGAAAGAGCACCATGTCTAAACAAAATGAAAGATAGCTGCCACAATGAAGGTAGTAAATTGTTTTCACAGACCACCATGCACAAAAAAGGAAATATTTCACTGTTGCAAGAGACTTAGCTTGGATAACAAGGCAAAAGCACATGATTTAATAAACAGGTCAGTACCCAGGCACATCATCTAGAGAGACTAAAGCCTCCACAGCCTGTGAGGCATTAGGTACCTAATAGCTACAACTGACACTTGCTGCAGAGGGATATCTTCAGAGCTGTTTCAGTGTCCATCAGTTTTATCACAATATGTTCTTGATTTTTTTTTTCCCCTCTAAAACATTTCTCATTTGAATGTGTACACTGAGTGCTTATTTCATATGGGTCAACCTGTCTAACTGAAGCCCAGTATTTGAATGGGCAAGCAGCCTACTGGTGATTTGCTGTTCTGAGAATCAATGCTTTGTAAAACAGAAGGTGTAAATCTATGCTGAATGAAACTCCATCCATACTCTTAAAAGCAATCCCCAAAAGTGTTTGCTACAACACCACATTTGCCAAATAAAACCATGCATGTGCAAAGAGAATGAAGTGGCAAGTAAACCCTACAGCAGTAAATAAATCAAAAAGACTATTAAATTTAATAACTCCTGGGTATCAACAACTGAAAATCTAACAAACAGTGCCTCTTAAACTGACTTTTTAGACACTTTGTATTGATATTTAAAAATGTGTATATATAGCTTATAGTTTATTGGTATTTGGTCAGTTGTTACCTGCTGAGAAGAAAGCGTACAGACAGTCCTAAACCATGCTGTACTGACCTTTTCAAAATTTTCAAATTCTAGTTGTTGGCCATTCCTTTTGTTTCCTCTGTCTGCAACCTTAATATTCTGTGAGCAACAGAGAAATGGAATGGTTGCCTCCTCCAAACAAACACACTGTTGTAAAGGTTAAAGTAGTTTAAGAGATTGCTGCTGCTGTTCTGCTGTCATTTACAAACTATACCAGAAGCCATGACTGGAAGGTGCTGCTCAGATGAGAACAGGGAGAGGAAATAAGGAGTGACAGAATTTCAAATCATTTGTGCAATAATGAGCTTTACAAACTTTTCAAGTCTCTCTCAGCAATCTATTAGTAGAAGAGGGAGCTTGCAAGTTGTCCAGCCGATGCTAATGCAGTACTTGACTGCTTAGTTTCCAAGTCTTGTTTAATAGTGCTATGTGTTTAGCTAAACACCAATTCATGAAAGTTTAATACATCACATTAGCATAACTTCACAAAGTGATTGTTGCTGTGCACTCCTACAGGCACATATTTTGATGTCATACTGCATCAGAACCTGATCTTCCTCACATTAGATTTCTCACACAGATGTTGGTAACATTTCTTTGGTCGCACTACTGGGAAAGGGGGGATTAGTTCCCACTGCAAGCTTGAAATTAAAAGTTGGCAACATGGCAAAGCAATGCATTTGTTACTTGGCAGTGTTACATATTCCTACTGAGTATGTTACCATTGTCAAGATAAACTAACCACTTCTAATAACATTAAAAGTACTCATTGACACAAAATGTGTCAACTGCTGTAAATTATTTTCCTTAGAAATTGCTCACAGTATTTTTTCCTTTTTACAATAATTAAAAACAAATGGCATAACAGCTTTTATTTTCCAATCTGAATAGAAAATAATGAATAAAAATTTAAAAATACATATGAAGGCAGGGAAGGGTGACCTTTCAAGTATGGACTAGCTATTTCACATACCTTTGGAAACGCTGCAAGAGTTAGTCATAACTACTAAGCTTCACTCAGTGCAGGTCAGGAATAACTTTCCTCAGTATGTTGTCACATGTCTTTTGCACTTCGTTACTCAGAACCTTGCAACAGAAAATGCATCCTTTAAATAGATCCAGGAACATGCTGGTACTTCAACAGTGTTTCTTCAGTCAAATAGTCCAAACTGCAGCCTCGTTACAGGACTTGAAGCAACCTCCTTGCCAATATGCATATTATAAAGTCTCATTGCTAATACGGATAAATTATTAAAAGAACTCCCTAGCATCAGCTAATCCTCTGATGCTATGCTCTCCGTTCCCATATCACCCAGGGTTAAAGGTTTGACAGTCTCAGCTGTCTGTAAGCAGAGCTCGGAAAACATCTCCCATGTGGAAACTACACATTTTCTTATTCCGCTCTGCTTGCTGGGACCCTGCTCAGGACAATACAAGCCTACACTAATTGCAAAAGTCCTGTTCTTTACCCCTTTTAGTCCCATCATCAAGTGATAAAAGAAAACATTCTATTTAGAGGATGAAACTGTAACTTCCCTTCTTCCCCACGGATGCTCCCTTGGTAGGCATTTACTGACTAAGCTGGAGAAAGACTGTTTTCAATTGTTACTTTTATAGAGTTACATAAACTCTAACTATAACATAAATATTTAATCAGGCAGAATGTGAAGCTCTAATAATGACTCTTTACCACCAAAATTTAAGTTAAAACTAGTGGAAACCCCTTTTTGAGAAAATAAATACCCAAGTGCTATAATTTTCCTCAGTGTTATAAATCTTGCCTTGATTGAATGCATCCTGAGGGTGAATACATTGAACCAAAAATAGCAACTAAAGGGGACTTTCAGGTTTGCTTTGTATTACTAAAACTGAAGACACTTGCAGCTAACTTGAAACCTACTACTCACTGTTCCAGATAGTTTTTGCTGTCTACTTCCATGACTCTTCAAAACAGCTGGAAAGATGATGAGCCTTGAAACTACTACCATATTTTCCCCTTTATATCTTTCTATCTAAGAAATATACATAAATTAAGAAAGACTCAGCTGCTCTTGACAAACAGAGGACAACTGGAACAGATAACAACATAGGGATTCCCGCATGCGTTCAAGCTTATTACAAAGTTTGGCTCCTAAAGGTCTTTCCTGCAGTTTGTTTACAAATTTTGTCTCTTGCAGTTTCTAAGCTCCACTAGACTAATTCTGAGTTGTTTCATGTTAAACTGTCAGGGAGCACATCCTGGAATTCAAGGTGACTGGAAACACAACATGCACAGTCTAGAGAAGAAGGTGCTGCTGCAGCAAATATCCTCTATTAGAGCTCATGTTAACTACTCCTGCCAGCTGCACTCCTGATAGCAGTGTAATCACAACAGCTTCCACCACAGAGTAAGAGCCCAAATATTTTTAAGGGTCCTTCATTCTGTGGAGAACTCCCTGTGCTGTGACTAACATATTATCAATTTATTTAAACCAAATCTGACACATACATAAAGGAATTGCAATCACTCTTATCAGCTTAAGGCAGGAATACCCTGAATGATTTTTTCAGGATTCCAGCTGGTTGCATGCATTAAGAGTATTTATTACTGCTCACGGCTAATAAGACTTGCATAACTGCCCCTGAGGGACCTGGAATCATTGCTATCATCTGGAGGCTCAGACACCATCAAACTCATCCAAGAAAGTCATGTTTTTGCAGCACATAGAGCATGTTTAAAAGAAAAAATATGTTATACAGCTGGAAGCATAATAGGATACACATGCTGAGCACTAATAATCCTTACAGAAATTTATCACCAACTTTTAATTTGAATGCCAAATAACATTTGATTAGAACATTTAGCAAAACTGTTACCTATTACCAGAAATTAAATAAGAGTAGAAAACCCTGCCTTACCATTTATTCTACAACAGTCTTGATATCAGATTCACATATCATAATCTCATGGTCCCATGAGGTTGGAAGGGACCCTCTGGAGGTCATCTGGTCCAATCACCCTGCCCAGAGTCACCTAGAGCAGGTTGTCCATAGCTCTGTTGGGCAGGCTTTGGAGTATCTGCATGGATGGAGACTGCACACTCTCTTGGGCAGCCTGCTCAAAGGTTTGGTCACCCTCACCAGTGAAAAAAAGTCTTTCAAATGTTCAGATGGAACTAGATATTTTATTTTGTGCCCATTTCCTCTAGTCCTGTTACCAGGCACCACTTTGCATTTGCACCCTCCTGTCAGGTACTCATATAGATTGATAAGATCCCCCTGACCCTTCTCTCCTTTAAGGTCTACTTTTATCACCTGATAAGGTGCCAGCCCTTATCAGCCCTCCTTACATGTGAGGTGCTCCACTCCCTCCATCACCATTCTGACCCTTCACTGGACTCGCCAGTATGTCCAGTAACTTTCTCTTGTCCCGAAAAGCCCAGAACGGGACACTGCTTCAGGTGTAGCCTCAGCAGTGCTGGATAGAGGAAAAGGATCTCCTCTCCTGGCCTGCTGGCAATGCTGTGCAGAGTGTAGCCCAGGACCCCACCCACCTTTGCAGCTAGGGCGTGCCACAGACTGACACTCAGCTTGATGCCTCTGGGGCTGCCAGGTCCTTGTGTGCTGAGCTGCTCTGCAGTGTCACAGCTCCCTGCACAGGGCATGGGATTGCTCCTTCCCAGCTGCAGCACTCTGCACTTCCTTTCAAACTCCACCAGGTTCCTGTCAGCCCATCTCCCCAGCCTCCATATGTACATACATGCAAGGTACTAAATCTTCTTGTGTTTCTTTGGATGCTGACTCTCATTCTTAGAGAAAGCTGTGGAATTACGAGTGAGGAAAGACTGACATGCACTGTCCAAACTAAAATAGAAAGAAAATATAAACAGTAACAAACACATAAACACCAGGAGGTCTGCCACTCAGTGGGGAGTAGGAACACAGTCACTGCAAAGCTTTTCAAATCAAAGGAATATGGAGCATATACTGAAGTGCAGACAGTTAATCAGAAAACACTTGTTTGTTTTCTGCTCATTTGTTTTCAGATGACAAGCCCAACATAGAAATCTTGTCTTCACAAAACTGGTTTGCATAATTTACTCATACACAAACTGAACAAGTTTCCCACTGCAGTAGCCCCATGTTGGGCCTCACTTTTCCACCAGAGCTCTAAGCCAAGCTGCATTTGTAAATAGATGTTGAACATCTCAGAAGGAATACACGAGCAGAGCTTTGAGTATTGTTTATTTTGTCATTTTCTAGCACAGCAGCTCACTTAAAATTCTTATGCCAACAGTTAAAAATGTGCACACCTTTAAATGTTTCAATAGATAAGAAAATAATAGCTTGAGTCTTTCTTTAAATATGCTTATTATTATACAATAAGTAGTATCTGTTTCACAGCACCATGTATAAAGTACCTAAAACCAGACATGAATTAAAAAGCTAAAATGGCACTTTTTTGTTATTATCCTTGGTATTTGTCACCCTGTCTTTCATCCTTTTGTATTCTGATAATCCAAATCTTTAAATCCTTCAAGAACTCATTTGGGGTTAAGAAAGATTTTGTTGAAAATGCTGAAATTCCTCCAACAAATCTATGACTTCATGATGGTACATAAAATTAAAAAAATATATATAAAAAACATGTATATAATTATAAAAAGTTTTAATGAATGATGAAGTATTCAGTACTGCACAAACATATTTCACAATAAAGCCTGAAAGGACAAGGTAGAATTGATAACGTCTAATAACTATTAGATTTCAATACAAGATATTTGAGAAAATTTAAACTACAGCAAGCTTATTTCACAAAAGAAAAGTGAAAAATAGTAACATGGAAGAAACATCTCTTTAAAAACTAGAAAATTATTAGTTCATTAATCAGAAGAAATAATGCAGTTAAACTACTGGTTGTTGTACCAGAAGACTAGATAAATGCAAAGAGTGAACACTGTGAGTAGTCTATTTCCTCAACATTCTTCAATAGAGAGGAGTTTCTAAAGTTAATCAAAAGCTTATTACGGGTAAAAGGGAACAACATTCAGATGGTGCTATACTCCATTCTGTTCAGTAAGACCTTACACAGGTATGGGTGTTACTCAAAGACAGCCTCCTACATCCCCCATCCCAGGCCATCCCAGCTGGCCATGTCCAATGGCGTAGGCAGGAACCAGTGGGGAAAAATTCTGCCTGCTCAGTCTCAAACACAGGAAGGTTGTTTTCACAAATCTTCTTATCATACCCTGCTTCCTTCCCACTGGGTCCCAGGCACAGCCAGGCAGGCACCCACTCCCCTGCTCCAGCCCCCAGGGCTGTGCCACAGCAACCCTAAAAGGCCACAGGCACACAGCCACCGGACACAGCAAACAGCCCCAGCCAACAAGCCCAGGGCAGCTCCACAGCACAACTGCTGTGTGCAGCCCTCTATGGTAAGTGGGAAAACTCAAAAACACCCAAGTGTTTCACAGCACACTGCCTGGCAACACATCTGCAGTCTCAGGTACTGTGCTAGCAAGTAGTTTCTCCAAACTTATTATTCTTGGCTGCTTCTTAGAGCTCATCAGCAGCAACACCAAGTGGCCTTCCATTGCAACGATGAAAAAAACCTCAAAAACTATTATCAAATTGCAGTGTCTATTGCATACAAAAAAAAGTTCTGTGGTATCAAAAGTCTAATTTATCAATGCTTTGAAATGAGAAATCCTAAAAATTATAAAGACCTGCAGGGCATCCAGGCCAGGAACTAGAGCTAATTTCAGCTCCTGAATGGACACTGCAGAGGCACAGGGAGTTCTAGGAAGGCTTATGGTTCAGTTACATTGGAATGAGTTTCCAAGACACCTGCCAACAACTCAACCAGCCTCATCAAAGGCATGTAGGGCACAGTCAGTTCACCAGTACTATCTGGGCACTTGCACTTCTTTTGCAAACCTGAAAAACTCTGCATAATACTGCAAACTATGACATCCTGGGCTCTGTGCCCCCAGAACAGCTTTAACAGGGCTGTGGGGAATTCCTGTGAACCCACTTCTGTTTCCATGCAGCAGCTTACCCCCACACCCAGCCCTGAGTTTTGGTTTTGTAAGCAGTCACTCTGCAAGATAAACATTTTACTAGTTATCTGCAAAGAACTGAGGGAATACTTTAAGGCTTTAAAATGAAAATTCGTAGAAAGGATTCAGTTTCATCTGTTTCAGTTTTTTAATAAAAATAATAAGTCGACGGCAAAATGACAACAGCATTATCAGCATGTAGAAATAATTCTGCTGCTGACTAAAATTCAAAGAGGTCAGGAAAGAATAGAGAATAAGGGCAATGAATAAACCTAATTCTTTTCTGGATAAAACAAAGTATTACTTAGCACAGCTGGAGGTAGACTTTGATATAAGATTACAAAAAGTACAATAAGATCTTGAAGCTTTCAAAGCTATTCTGTGGTTAATAGCAATGGAGGGTGAAATGAGAGCCATGTACATGGGTTTCTACTCCACTGCAGACCAGGCACTACCAACTCATTTTCTCCTCGAACCATCATACTTAACTAAACCAACACAAACTCATATTCTTAGTGACAAAGGAATCACAAACTTAAATTATTCACCTGACTGTTTTCCCCCCAACATATCATAAATCCATGCAACCCTTTGTGGCAAAACAAGGAAATCCAACATCTCCAGAAGAAAAACAAACAAAAGAAATATTATGCTACTGCATAGCAAAAGTCAAAGAGGGCACGATGATGCAAGATCACCCTGGAACAGATAGGACACCTCCACTCTATTAAACTCTTGTGCAAAGCAGCTGTATCAGCAGGGAAATGTCTCTGTTTCTTCTGACCACCCCCAGGCAGAGCACAACACAATTACCATTTCACTACAAGACACCTTCTGGCACTGCACTGGGGAAGCAAACACCTGCCTGTTGCACAAACCCTGATTGGGCTCTCCAGGTTTTCTGCAGGTAAGTAAGAGCTGTGCACCTCTTCACAATCCTGCTCTTTGTTTCTAGGGCTCAACAACTGGACCAAGTGAAACATGACTAAACGTACAGTCACATCCTCAAAGGAACTGTGGCCTGTAGCTAATGCACCAAACTCTTATTTGGAAATGAAATTGAGATAGAGCATTACTAACTGCTGAAACATCAAATTTGATCTCTGTGACATCTTCCAACACTCTTTTCTAAAGATTCACAATGTATCTTTAAATCCTGAAGATGGTAAATGACAAATCAATGAGGATGTGTCACAGAGAATACATCAGAAAATGGTAAAAAAAGAAAAATTAAAAATTGCATCTCACCAAGCACGGTGAATACATGAGCCCAGAGCCTTGATCCAGATTAACTTCATGTTTCACTTTGTGCATAATTTCTTTAACTAGTAGCTTTCCAGGAGTGAAGATATCTTCAGTTTGTACCACTGAGGAGAGTTCAAGGTATTCACGTGCTAAATACAAACTGTCTTCTGCAACATGAACTCTTATATTTTCATATCAACAGCAATACAAGTATGTTTGCATCAGTGGGAACTCTTAACATGTGAGTCAATGTTCACATGCACACCCAGCCAGCCTCAGCAGATGCCAGGTGACTTGTCCTGGCATTAGGTGTTTATTAGCTGTCACCTTGTCTGTCAGATTGTCAGAGGTATTTCATCCAAATTCCATGATACTGAAGCTCATAGCTCCTAATATGCTGATATTATTAGAATGTGGCTTGGAGCAGAGTGACACACAGCATCCTATAACATCTAATCAGCCATCCTGGACCTCTCCCTACAAGATGAATCTTTTTTCTTTAATACCAGCAGAGGAAAATATTCAAACTCCAAAGCATCACAGTGTCTGCAGATTAGATACAGATGATCATAGGCATAACTGTTGGCCTGATTTGCCCAAACTACCCAATTAGGCTCCCCCTGATCCTATAAATTAAAGTCACTTGCCCTATCAGCTTTATTTCCAGCAGGCTCTTTTATTAGTAATTATTTTAGGCCCTTTTTTTAATAACAGCTTGCAGCTGCTCACAATACTGTCTCCCAGAAAACCAAGTCCTGCTTCCTTTGTCAGTATGATTTAAGAAATTAAATTTCCAGGTCCTACAAATTCTGTTTCTGTTTCCAATTCTAAGTTCACAGCCCTGTCACAGTAAAGAAAAATTATATTCCAAAAGCACTAATAAGACATTTTCCCAAGGGATTGCCTATCAAATTTCAGTTTGCCAGAGACATTTATTCTCTTCTGCATTATTGCTGCTACAGAACAAGTCTCTCAGGAGGATTTAAATTCAAAGAGAGATTTCAATAAGCAAAGCACAACTCTAAAAAAACACTTACCGACATGCATTTAAAGGAAGAAATATGGGGGAGAACCCAGCTACAGAACCCACCTAAAGCCCTCTGAGGAGCTGAGACATAACCAACAAGCATTAGAAAAGAACAGGATTAGCAGAACTCCTGATTGAACTGAGCTGTGAAGAGGCCAGGTCACAGAACACTTGCTGGGACTGAAGGACTGAAAGGCACCAAGGAAGGAAAAGCACCACTTGTGATGGGAAACTAACAGAAGCTACAACAGGAAAGTTACAGAGAAGGCGTACGAGGCACTTGAGTGCAGCATCACAGCATACGATGTACACACAATGGATTCTGACTGCTTTTCCTCTCCCTGCTTACATCAGCTACAACATATGCCTGCCACTCTGTCAAGTGTCATGTGATGCCTTTTAACTCACACCCACCATCAGCTCTCCGTACTGCCATCTCCTTTCTGCCAGCACAGCAATATGGTTTGATCATTCTCCTGGAGCGCATTAATGCCACCTTCTCACTTCCCAGAGTACTTCTATGGGATCACAGCAAGGTGTTCCTTCCCTTCAATGCCTGTGTGCATTTGCTGTGGATTTCTCAAAGCCACTTCCTGCACTGCAAACCAGACTCCAAATTCAAGGAGTGCATGCCACATGAGAGCACAACAGAGCAGAGAAACAGTCAAGCCTAAGCATTAACTGTGTTCATTTGACTCAGACTGAACCTCGGCAGATTTTTCAGCCTAGATATAATTTTGATGAGAAAGACTGAAAATAGTTAAGCCAGTTTTCCAAAGTACACTTACACTGGACAGTTTGTAAGTGTAAAACCTCTCTGTGAATTTACGAGGTTAATAATATTCAGCTAATTAAGCAATCGGATTAGCTAAGAATGATGAGCTTTACAGCAACACTGAAGATCAAACTGTCAAAGCTGACAGTACCATGTTGCACCCAGACAGAGCAGGAAGTAAAATATAGTGAATTAAAATAGAAATGTGCATTATACAGAACTATTCTAGGACAGCAGGAAGATTGCAAACTAACTCAATACTTAGCAAGTACCAGAATTAGAGCTGCCTGTATATCTGGAGAACAAGGAAACATACTTGGAACAACTGAAAAAAGAAGCTGATCATAAACTGCAGGGCCAGTTTCCAGGGCAAAGATACAGTCACTAGAATCACAAATGTAGGCATAGGAGTCTGGTGATGCTCATATTCTACAGCTTTCACTGGCCAGCCTTTGGATCACTGGCCCCAAAGGTGACAATGTAAAGCTGTATTTCAGAAACCAGCCCACTCGCAAAGAGCTCAGTTCACAGAGTTGTATTCTCACTGGGGAAAAAGATTACATGGATTCCAGAAGCAATTACTAACGCTGACTAACATTTCCAAAGGGGAAAACCCAGCTGAAATACATCTGAACACAAAAAGACATTCTAATCAAGATGTCATCATGCAAACTTTTGCCATCTTTCCAAAACCAAGGAAAAAAGGAATCAACATATAAAAGGTCTCCATCAGCTGCCATTATGGGGTTATTGAAGCTTTTAAACATGATGTTGTAGGAAATGCATCATACATTTAGAAAGGCAGGAAAGAGGAAGCAGGTAGAGAAGGGCACTGATAACTAAACCAGCTATTAGCTGGATTATCTGACAGGTATTTGTTCTTACCCAGCTGGGTGTTATTTAGTCCTGACTCAGTGAGCCTGAAATGCTTTAGAGACACCTCAGGGAGTCAAGGTCCCTGCTGTTAAAATGACAGTGACTCAGTAAATGGGTTCCTTACGTACATGCCAGCATACTCTGCGTTTGCCTGCATGATTATGTTTTAACTCTTTCAATACAACCAAAAAAACCCCAAAACAGAACAGAAAAGAATCATCTACAATTCTTGAAAATATTACTTAAACCAGACCATTTTTTGTAGGAATGGTAGGTTTAAAAGCTTTTATGTTTACACCTGTACAGTAAGCAAAAGATCTGAATAATCCAAGTGACCGAAAGTACTCACTGATAGTTAAATTATCCAATTTCACTGGTGGCCTGAAGGTATGCTGCAATCCTTCACAGCACCAAAAAAAAAAAAAACCCATAACCCACCATAACCAACAAAAGGAAGAAAAATGGCTGAATACTGTAACAAGGAATAGAAGTCTGATCTACACTGAGATTTTTTGCAGGTTGATTCAGAGTCTTCACATGCTGAATTCACAGGAGGAAGTAGAGGAAATGATAGACAAAAATAATATCTGCTTATAATAGAATTGCAGTTACAAAAGAAAGTTACATTGTTTCAAGGAAACATGACACTACCTCCCCAAAAATAGATGGATTCACAATTATCACTTTACCTCCAGACCATTTCAAAGTAAACCCAAACCAAGAACACTAGGCTATACTGCAATGTGGTAGATTTAGGTTTAAGACTGTTGCTGATTCCACAAGTCATTATTCCCCTTTAATATATTTCTCATACAATTCAAGATTATATTTTAAGATACATGCCTACCATATGAAACTCATATCAGCAGACTTATCCATTGCTTGCACATGAAGTAGATGTTGGGGAGGGATTAAGAGACCTCTGGTTTTTCTGATGGATACTGAAACCCAGAGGCACAGCTGGCAGCAAAGGGCAGAGTAAATGACAGCTTGGCCACTTGGTTTGTTACCTCCCTTTGCACACTTCCAGCATCCCATGAAAAGCTAACCCATGAAAAGCCAAAGCTGGTATCACCCTTAATTTTCATAGGTGTCACCTTTCAGGGGAAGGAGGAGAATAAAATAAATATCTCAAGTATTGTCAGCAACGATACTACAGATATAAGATAGATGTTATAGGTTTGATTTAAAGTACACACTGGGAGAAAACAGCTGACAAAGCAACAGAATTAAGTGGATTGCTGGGTAACAGCAAACTGGGCAAGAGATCAGAGCCAGTACCTGTTTAAGATGGGAATAACAAGTATCTTAAGAAAAAAAATCATATTGTGGTTATAACTAATTAGATTTATTAAAATCTGCTCATTCAAAAGAGGCAACGTGTACCCAAATTGTTCTGTCTGCCTAAAGAATCTTCATGTGCATGGTGGTCTGTAAAGCCAAGGCAGACATTGGAGCTACTTCATTTCTAAACAGGGCATCTATTTTTAATTCTCTGCAAATTACTATCAAGCAGGATATCTAGGAAAGAATGTGGTTTTCATTTTGAAAGTGAGCCTCAGCAAACACATATGTAAAACTGACAGTTAGCTGATGACTTCCTTGACTCTGGTAATTACTAGATTTGAAACCAAGTCAGACTTTGCAGTGACATAAAAAGCTGTATGAAAATGCTAGAAGGGAAAAGATTAGATAACCTACACATGTCTGCAGCAAGCTATCTGTAAGAGTCAGCTGCAAGAGATAAACAGTGCTGCACGGATTGTATTAAAACAGTGAAACAAAGGATCTTGAAAAAACTGAATATTCTTAAAAATGAAACCCCTAATTTTTTATTCTTTAAAAGACTTTTATGCACAAAAGTCAAGTAACAAAGTTCTACAAAGCTTGTCTGTGTAAGGAGATGAGAAAATTTAGAGAGCTCTTTGAAACCTATAGAAACCTGGTTCTTAAAGATCAGAACAATGGAAACAATCAATATCCTTACAATATTTCAAGGAATAGTAGAACAAAATATAACAGTAGTTCTTATTGTTGTGCATCAGCATCAGAGTGGCTAAGTGCATTCAAGTAAGAGACTCCTTAAACAACCAAAGATACACAGGTCAAACTCCCCCTGATCTCTGCCAGTGCAGATTGGTCGGAGTTTCTGTGGTGACAAACTGATGTGTTGGCAGGACTATCAGTCTTTGGCCAATACCTTTGTGCAATTACAGTCCACAGTAGGGCACTCTGGCAGTCTACTTACACATTCCTGATACTCATAATTAAACACAGAGTAATCCATCCCAGTTATGTAGCTTAAATCCAAAATTCTACTTTCTTTACATCCTTAAGTATTATTACAACCTTGAATTGTCTAATGTAGTGCAATTGATTAGGACAGGGCAACGTGATCTATAATACTTCTGTACTCTTGACCTCTGGTGTGGGTAATCATTTTTTGCTCTAAAAAATTGACTGGCTAACCACTGACTGAGACAGAGTGACATGATCTTTGACCTAAAATAAAGAACCCTCAAAACTGAAAAAGTGCCAATAATACAGCATATAACTGCAGCAAAATATTACCAGATGATATAGAACTCTGTAACAGTGGTTTTTTTCATTATTACAATCTCAACTATTGTTACCCATTTATTTACACCATAAACTAAATCATTCTCTGTAAAACACTTCTAAAGGCTCAACCTGTCTCTCATAAGAGTCTACAAGGATTATATCTGTAGTGACATTGGGTTAGTGATGTTACCATGTTCACTGACTGCTGATTGTCACCTAACTATAAATGAGCCCAAATATCCCTCTTAACAGAAGAAAATTGTGATATAAAATGTCTTTGAAGACATACTGTAGAATTTCCAGCACAAAGAATAAGAAAACATGATAAAAGAAAATTCCAAGGACACTGAAAGATAACTTTGAAGTTACATTATACTTTTATAAACATGGTATGCTTTCCCAGTATACAATATGGTGTTTATTTTGTAACTGCACAACTGAAAAGCTACAGCAATTACTCAGTGAAAAAGAGAAATCCAGCCATTAGAATTATCCTGCAAGAGCCTCAGACAGACCCCTAAAGTGACACAGGTTTACTCTCTGCAGAAAAGACAAGAACAGTTAGCCTTGCAGAGCAGAAGGCTAAAGATTATAAATAGACACACACTTTTGGCTTGCTTCCACACAAACATTTTACTTTGTCTTACTTGCCACTTATTCTCACTTAATATCTACTGAGAGGAGAATAATTACCCCTAGTGCATTTAAAAACCAGTAAATACTGACAGTGAAAAACACTTCTTTCATTCCCAAGCTAGTCCTCAGCTTAAAAGGTAAATGAGTTTTGCCAATCATTTTTCCACATCATGTTGGAAGCACAGAACATTTTTTCAGGCAAGTGCTTTGTCCCTGTAAAATTCTAACACTTTGAGGGATAAAGAAAACTAAATAATATACGAGACCTTGAGTTTTTCAAGTATATTCACACTATCTTGGTGCCAATGACACTTCTAAATCGAAATGATGAGTAAGCAAGTTCTATTCATGAGCTGATCTAACTTTGTGTTATGGATAGGAATTTGAGTTGTTTGTCCACTGTAGCACAAATTATGAAAAGCTGATGAAAAAGCAGTAGTTATAATGATGTGTGAGGTATGGGGTGTGTGAAGCATTGATGAAGGAAGGTCATGAGGAAAGAGTATTATTGTTTCCAACACAAAGGTTTTCTTTGCTGTTAGTACCTTCACCTGATTCCAAAGACAAACAAAAAACCGTAATCTGCATACCCCCTGGTGCAGGATAATTGGTAATACTGCTTAGTCACCAAAGAGCAATTACTCAGGAAAACAGTAATGCTTAATCTGGCAAATTAGAATTTTTATATTCTTAAGTAAATCTGTCTGATCTTTCTGTCCCAGACCAGCTCTGTCACCTGTCCCTAATCAACCACTTTCTGCTCTATTTCCATCCCCAAAAGTGCCCTCAGGACTGTCCTAGGACGTGACTCCCTCCAAGTGCAGCTCTCAGCCCTGCTCTTGCCTTTTGGAAGTTCTTGATCTTAACTTCTTACTCAGTCTAATTCCTTGTAAATTTGGCACGCATAAGCACTGGAAACACTAAAATTACTGTATGAAGTAATTTTTAGAACTCAAAATTATTTTCAACCTTTACATCCTAATTCCAACAATAACCCTGTGACAAAATTACTTCATTCTGATGTTTCAAAAATGCCTACCAAACACAGAAGAGCTAAGACTCCTGGTTTCCAATAAATGCTTATTTGTATTCATTTAAAACACATCCTCCCTTTCCAGAGCCATTGTCTTCCCAGCAGTGATGTCTTTCTTCTTCCTCAGATTGAACAAGAGAACCACAGACACACAAAGGCTGGAGAAGACCTCTGAGGCCATCAGGAACCCCCACCTGGAGTGCTGTGTCCAGCTCTGGAGCCCTCAGCCCAAAGGCCAGAAGACACCATAGAGATACTCAGAGGGCTGAAGCACTTCTCCCAAGACAGGCTGAGAGAAATGGGGCTCTTTAGTCTGGAGTAAAAAAGGCCTCTCAAGGTCTCCTAGGAGAAGCTCAAAGCACCTTTCAGTAAGGGACGAGACCTGGAAAGAGCTTTTTACAAGGATATGCAGTGATAGGACAAGAGGAAATAAACTGAGAGGAGGTAGGTCTAGATGAGACATTAGGAAGAAATTCTTTACTGTGAGGGTGGTGAAGCCCTGGCACAGGTTGCCCAGAGAAGCCATGGTTGCCCCATCCCTGAAGTGTTCAAGGCCAGGCTGGATGGGACCCAGAGCAGCCTGATGCACTGGAAGGTGACCCTGCCCACCACAGGGCAGGTTGGAACTCGATGGCCTTAAGGTCCATTCCAACCCAAACCATTCTATGGTCCTATGGGTATGTATATGGGGGTATTTAGAGCAAAAGCATACAGTTCATAGGCCAGGAAAGCTGAAATTTTTTAAGCACTAGATGAATATTTTAAAGTACACCCTTCACAAAAAAGACATCAGCTCTCAAACTGAGATAACAGATTTTTGCTAAATTTCACACTAGCACTAAGGCTTTTCCTTCAAATATTAAGCAAATTATGATTGAATCATATTTTTATCACTTAAATAACAGACTTGCTTCTATGACATTCTTATCATTAAAAAAATCCTAGATGTGCCCCATTTCCACATTTTTAGCAGAACTTAAGCAGGCAGAGAAGAATTTAGGAAGAAGCAAAGCACAAGTGTAACTTTGCTTTTGCTTTATTTAAGTGCATAGGCAATACTTCTAATGCTGCATCACTCAGGTATAAAAAAAGCTCTCTCTAAAAAAAGTATTTATTTAATCTCAAGAGTTGTATTAAGAAAATAAAACCACCTCCAATGCCAAGCTAAAGGAACTTGAATGAGTAAACAATATTTTCTGAACACATCAAAAAGATTGTCTGAGGGAGAGTATTTCACCTCCAGGAATTCTAGTTTTGCTCTTCTATCCTTGAAGAAAGTTTATTCCTCAGCAGCTGCACATCTGCAGTTACCATCAGCTATCCTCAGGAAGAGCTTTCATTCTGCTAACACAGACACATAGAGTAGAGTCAAGTCAAATTACTCTGCTTGCTCTACACAAGAAATTACTATTCATCTTCTTGTTATTACTGGCACGGTTTAGTGGCACCTACTTACTAACAGTGCAATATCAACTGCTACATTTTGATGAGACAAGAACAGCTGACCTTTCTCTCCATGCATGAACATTCACAATTAGACACACAAGGCCATCCTGGATTGACTCTTTGTGCACAAGTGTAAATTGTTAGCACACTACAGCAACACTTATGTTCAGAAAAATGATCTTTTACAGACATCTAAAAACACTAAACCCAAAAAACTCACTTTACTGCACTGATTACAGGTTAGGCATATTAATTTTACAGCCTATCCTGTAAAAAGACACAAACTCCCCAAAACAGCCATTTCCTGAGCTCAAAGAAAAGAAGACAGATTTGAAACAGAGTTTGAAGCCTGAATAAAAGCTAACAATAGTAAATCAAGCAACATCATTACAAGGACAAAGTCATCAGCAGGAGGACAAAAAAATTCAGAGGTGCCAGTCCCAGTCTGAGGGATATTACAGATACAGTGCACATTGACAGGTGGAATAACTTCAGTAATCAGTGATGCTGGAATGAAGCATCAGCAGTGGGAAACAGCCACTTTCACCTGAGGAGTGGAAATTGGGAAGCAAGCAAACTCGATGAAACGCAAAAGATCACAACAAACAAGGGAGGGGCTGTATCTTGAAAAATCCAAAACTAAGTAGTTAAACACAAATTTCCACAAAAGTGCCAAACACCATCCTGTCAAAAAAAGCCCTAATTTCCAGAACAGAAGGCTTCAAGCCACCCAGTTCATTTGGGTTTGGAATTGAAAAGTTAAATTGGTAGTTTATAGCAGCAAGAAATAATGTTTATTTTTTAATTATTGACATAACAATCTTTCATGAAGCTAGTTTTGCATTCTCATGAAGGTGTTTTTTCCTAAGTATGGGGTGGGGTAAGAAAAATCTCATTTCACAGAAAAGTTAGAATAGTTTCACATAATAATAATTATCAAAGCAGAAAGGTAAATTCCAATATGCAAAGGACTCTCATATTGGCATGTTGATATGTAGGGTTACAGAAGTTAAGGCCAAAGGCAAGCATTTACAACATCAAATATCCTAAGTACAAAATACCAGTAAATCCTCATACTCGAGAGCCAGGATTAGCCCCTCACAAACAGGAATAAACATCAGAATACCTCATCATATACATCATATATCTCACACAACTCAGATCTGAAACATCACAACTGGTTCTAACTTTCAAAACCTCTAATGCCATTTTTTAACTGAATTTGTTTTAAAGAGTATAAAACTTCAACACTTTATTATTCATTGAAAAAAGAGCAGAACAAGCTGTTCTGCTGTCATCTGTTTTGTTGTGAGATGCCAAAAAAAAACTCTGCAAAACTTCTCCTTGCTAATACAGTAGTTATGCATACCCTGCTTCTGTATGGAAAGTCACACAGACTGCAGACAAGTCAGTTTGAATCAGGTTGTGCCATTAACCTATTGCTCCTCTCTCAGGGAGGAGTTTCATAAGCCTCATCAAGAAATCCACAGGTAACAGTGGAAAATCAAATGTATACCTGAAGGATTCCATAGGACCCTTAAAGTTGTCCCAGTATTTTCTAACTGCAAATAATTCCAAGAGAGAGCATGGCAGCTTTTCTTTGAACACACTCTAAAAATCACTGTAAAACAGCCAAAAGAAATCACTGGCCTGAGTCTGAATCAAACCATGCTCAACAATCATTATAAGGTTTGTTTTGCCCTTTTATTTGTTCAAGAACGAAGAACTAACTCCTACAAAGATGCTCAGTTTTGACATTTGTGAAGCTTCTATTTCAGTGTGTTAAAAGTTTAAATTCATAGAAAGGGGTAGAGTTTATTATTAAACACTTAAGGAGAAGCTCTAGCTACATGTAGTGAGGAGTCAGCTCCCATCCTACTCTTCCTCTTGACTGGTGATGTCCTTGGACTTTCAAGTTTCCCCTGGATATATTATGTCATTGATATTGACTGCATAAGTGGTTTAACTTTGTCCTCAATAGGATGACACATTGTTTTATGAACTCAACAAAAAAATCTGCAGAGGCCGATGGTTCATACCATCTAAAATCTAGGGAATTATTGCACAAAAATTTCTGAAAGAAGCAAACTTGATTTAGCAAAATTCAGATATGATCCTAGCAAATCTGAAAAGAAAAATAGTTCTGGTATTAACGGCCTTGGCAAAATGGACCTCAACAGAGAGAAAATTCTCATAATACATACAGGCCTTTATTATTTTTTAAATCTTTATCTAAAGGAGCCACTGATAGTTGCAGACCAGACCAGGTCATGTTTTGGTCATATAAATTTTAAAGTCATAAATGTCTTTTAAGGAAGGACAAAAAAGAAAAAGCGAAACAAAAACTAGAAGAAAACAAATCTTGTGAGGATGAAGATGAGTGGCAAGCAGATGAAGGGAAGTGGTATGAACACACAGATCACAGAATGGCCTGCTGCAAAGTGTGAAGCTTTCACCCCTTCTTTTCACACTAAGGTTTTCCTGAAAGTCTACATTTACTGTACATGTTGTGACTAGATTTAACCAAACACTGACTCATAAGTGTTTGCTATTTGCAAGGCTAAGCACAAGGGTTAGGTATGGACACCTTAAATTTTTTGTTTGGGTAACAGCCCACATAAAAACACATTAAAATTTGTTAGCAAGAGGAAGCTGAGTAGACAATCATACAGTCCCTGCACCAAATGTGAAATGCATGTTATACACATAAATTCTTCTAAATATGCTAGTCCTGTGTGGTTGGTAACAAAACAGAAAGGCTGTTAAAAAGCAAACTGACGTGTATCAATCTCTAGCACATCTCTGAGACCAGCTAACAAATGCAACAAAGCACTAAGCAAAAGGCCTGACTTCCCTCCCACATCCAAAACGTTCCTCCTTCTCCAGTGAAAAGTTCCACACTGATTTTTTAGCAGACACTAGCTAAGACCTTAATCCCATTATCTGTCCCTTTTTAGTAGTCTAAATTCAGTATCAAAGGAGTACTAGAAAGTTTGGAATATTAATGCAATTCTTGAAGGGGTAAAACAAGGGAGGGAAGGATATAAAGGTATTTTGAAGCTCACAGTTTACAGGCAGCCAGCTTTGTTCAAAGTCTTAAGGAATGGAAAAGCAAAAAAGGAACCTAAGGAATTGCAGTAAGAGATACTTATCTCAACACCTTGGGTAGGAAAACCAGATTCTAACAACCAGACACTGCTGTTGGAAAAGGAGAGCTGAACACAAAGTGTTCATCAAGAATTTGAAGTGCAGGTCAGATGCAGATTATGAAGAAAGCAATTAGAACAAAAAGCCTTCTAAACACAGCAGCAGAGGGCTGTAACAGTGAGAATTGAAACTCATTGGAAGAGGAAAAGACCAGCACCACACACTTCACAGTCACCCCAACACATGAGCTCCCGTAACTGCATTTTAGTAGTAGTCTTGTTTTCAGCTTTGCAGTAGCCTAACAATATGTTTTTCTATGACAAGTTTGTACTGGTTTTTTAATCCCAAGGATGGAAAACCTTAGCAAAGTTGGGATATGCAAATACTCGATCTTCAAGGAAAGCAACTAACCTGAGCAGTGCAGGCAGCAGCGCACCTGATACCCTTAAAAGCAGAGTATAAAGCAACATAGGAACTTCATCCGCAGCTTCAAAGCCATGATTTATACACACCACCAGTGAAATTAATCTGATATTATCTCCTGCTGGGCACTGGTATATTAAGCATTCAACAATAATATTTCATGACATGCAGCATACGTGACAAAGAGGCTGGAAGTACATTACACACATGGTTGTAGTGTGGTAAATCACTCCACTGGAGCACGGCTTCTGTCATTCCAGCTAGAAATGACCTGCACAACAGGACCACCCCTCCAGAGGAAAATAAATCAGAAACTATGAAAGTATTGCAGCACCCGACAATACCTCAGCTTACCAATCATCGTGTACTAATGGAAACCCGGCACACAGCTGAGTTAATTGCAAGAAAAGGATTCTCAAGTGTTCCGCTAACCTCCCGGGACTCGGCTCTCCCGAGCGGCTCCCAGTGACACATCAGCAGAGGAGGAGATCTGTCGGAAAAACCTGTTTAGGATAAAAAGCCCAGAAGAGAGGGGAATCGTAACGATCAGGGAGATAATGGTCAGGCACAACAGCCACTGTCGTGCCAGAATAAGGACAGGAAGAGCCATTAAGGCACGGCGAGGGCTCGGGGCGCTGCGGGAGCGGGCACAGCCCCATGGCCCGCACGGACCCCAGAGGGGCCGGGATCGCTGCCTTTCTGCGGGCCCCGAGCAGGAAAACTGTCTCTACCTCCATAAAACCCTGAGAACCTATGGTGCGTGGGTGTATATATACGTGTGTGTGGGAATATATATATATATATTCTCAATGTATTTATGCTTTTATACAGACATACATATATGTATAATATAAAGACCACCACAGTGAGAAAAGCCAAGAGCTGCAGAGAGGTGAGTGGCGGGCAGAGGTGGAGCCTGCGGAGCTCTGAGGGCATCCCCCGAAGTCGGAGCGGCCAAGCCGAGAGCTCGGGCGATGGGGCCCGGCAGCTATGGAGAATTTTTCTTCACTAGGGCTAAATCTGAGCACCTCCCCTATGGTCAACAAAAACAATTTACCTGAGTGCGTGAGGAACTGCAGGCCGGAGGAGCAGCCCCAGCCTGGGGGCACAGCAGCCCTGCTCCTCGCTCCCGGTTTTGAGGAAGGCTCGGGTTCCCCGCCCCCTCCCCAGCTGCAGGCAATTAACCAGGCATTAATTGCACCTGAGGCACGGGCTCGGAGCCGCCCCAGCTGGGCCCCTCAGCCAAGGCACAAAGCACACCTGCACCTGCACCTGCACCTGCACCTGCACCTGCACCTGCACCTGCACCTGCACCTGCACCTGCACCTGCACCTGCACCGGCCAGGCAGTCTCCTCGGAAAGCAAAGAAACACCCCGGAGCAACTACAAAGCACTCCAGAAAGACTCCATCTTCTAATACTTAGACGCAATACACAAAAGCAGACTTCCTAAACTATTTTGAGATATATGGCTTCATTGTTTTGTTATTGTCAGAACCGCGGAGTACATTTCTTCTGTAAATAGCTTCTGGGACCCCAGGCTGCCTTGTTTCCTCTAGCAGTACCTGAGAGATTTACAAGAGAAAGAAGACAATATTATAAGGCCTCATTCCAAATTTGTGAGGGTCTTGTAAATTTTCTGTCTCGTTTAGATCTTCCCTGGAAATGAACTTCAAAAACATTTTGTAACAGGATGCTCAGACTCATCCAGTGCATAAAAATATTTACTCCCATCCTAGTGTACGCATCGAGAATTGCCCAGTGCAGACAGACACAGTCACCAATGCATGAGAATCTCAAAGAACACGGGGGAAACTCACCTTCAAGAGTAAAATATTGGAATATTCTTCCAAATTCCCACCTTAAATTCTTCAAACCGAAACAAACCAGGTATTCTGACATTTGTAACCTCACTGGTACTTTGTCTTCCGTGTTGTCCCATAAAATTTCCCTGGAATAAGAAAGGGTAAGCTAAGTTTTATCAAGTTTTTAATACTGCACTGCTCTACACTCATACAGCACAACTGCTGGCCCAGTGAAAAAAGAATTGATTCAAAACCCAGCTGGAGAGGAGGCTGAAGTTTTAAAAGGCTTTTACTGCTTGATCCCTTGCTGCTACATCTGCTTCAAAGCATGAGAAAAACCTAGGCAGAATCTAATAAAACAGAATCAGGCCTCTTGAGATGAATGTCTTATGTTTTCTTTTGCCAATTGCCCTTTGAAATTCCTTGATGGATGTCATCAATCGCATAACAGATATGTGGAAGTGTGGAAGGCAAAAGACCCATTTTCTGTCCTATTCACATACCATATATGTGTAAATGTTATGAATGGAGGAGTGTTCCTGTAGGTTGGCAGGTACAGCCATTGACTGGAGCATTGTTAAACATCATTAAACATATTTCAGATTGACACTTACATAGATAGCTAAATGCTATCTTCATACATTTATAATACTGGTGCTAAATGTTTGCTTAATATGAAAGAAATAAATACAATGTAACTAGTGAAATATTTTCTTTCTCATTTCCTAGTCATTTCAAATTTTGGAATATTCATAACCAATAGACTTTCTCTATATAAATATGACAGCACCTTTAATAAAATACTTACTATAAAAATAATGGGATCTTTTAATAGGCAGGGTTTGAAGGATACAGTTCATGTTTAGTGTAGTAGACATAAATCATTAAGGTTTAAGGTTAAATCACAGCTATCAGGTAACAGGGATGACTTCACTGTAGAGCCTATTTGACTCACAACCCCACATCAAAGCCCCAGTGATTGTTTTGAGACCCTTTCCAAATCCCTTGAGTATTCCCTTCCTAAACAGGAGATAATTTCCTGAAAATTTCATGCAGTGTACATTTCCATTATAAGAAAACTTTTGCATCTAGTTAAATAAGCAAAGCAGAGGTGAATTTATTGACTGCATGTCAAAGATGTTTAAAAAATCCTTTTTGAATGTCAAATGGTCTTTCATTTCCCCACCTTGAGATTCCTGTCTCTATTCTTTCTCTATATTTCATGTCTACTTGTTCTTTCAACCTCCTTGGAGTGCAGCCAGGCTCTCAGCCTCCAGTATGAATATGCTGCTCTATTCCTGTTTGATCTTCCTCCCTTGATGTGTCAGTTTCTTTGTGGCCTGCCTACTTGTCAAACCATTTTCACCCTTCAAAACTTTTTATGAATTTTTAACAAGCAAAGCAGATCTCAATATATTTGATGAATTTTTCAAGAGCTAATCACACTCAAATATCACAAACATTGCTGTTCATGTGTTAATATACTAAGGACAAACATTTATTTACAAATTTCTTTGCCTAAACCAGTCAGATAGCAACAAAATACAACACAAACACACTGAGTGGTAGGTAAAAGAGGAGAATACACCTCTTCCAGCTGTAATGGAAGCAACTGTTCAAAATGTGAAAACCAGGGAGGACTATAATTAAAAGTGTCTATGTCTACAAGCAAAACACCCAACTATAAAATCTTAGGAAAACAAAAGACATGCAGAAGAAGAAATAACAGGCAATCTTCACTTATGTGATGGTTTAATCACGTTCTATATTTCATTTGACTGGAAGAATATAAAGCAAACCAGGCCCATCTTTAAATTACAAAGATAGTTTATTAATACACACAAAAACAACAAGAAAAGGGAAAAAAAACAACAACAACAACAAATGAAACTTCTAAAACATCTTTCTTTCTCTTTCTAAGTTTTTTACCTTTCTTCACTCAACATAAAAAAGACATGACTTGCAACTTCAGCCAGTTTTACCATTTTAAAAATAACCTTTTATCAGTTCTTTTAGGAAAGGAGTCTCTCTGGGTTCTATATAGACATCCCATGCTCTACATCTGCGAGGATTTTAAAGGAACTCCTGCAAACTGCGAAATCCTACCCATTAGCAGTTCTCTCAACACTGCACATAGGCCATATTTGCTTATTGGGGTACTGTTTAAGGATGCCTCCTCTAGTATGACACAAAGATTCTCTTCTTCTATTTCTAAAATCATCTCAAGACCCAAAAACAAATCTCCTCTTTCTTTAGGAGCAAAAAGCTTCATATCACCTTTAACTAGAACTTTACATCCCCCCAAAAGCATTTATATGTTACAGGAAAAAACTAGTTCAGTCTCTATAGTTTTACCAGAAATGTCCAGCCAAAATTAGGCCACTCCTTGTCCTTTTGCCTTAAAGTCCTTTTCACTCTTCCTTTACCGACTGTAGCTCCATGCTGTGTCTTTCTATTCGCTATATTTGTTCTTCTTCCGGAGAAAGATGATGTTTAGGAAAGTCCATCTGCTCACAACAAAAGGTTAAACTTTTCGGGCTGCCGGGCTGCCCACGTGGCTCTGCGGCGGGAAACTGAGTCGTTTAGAAGCCGTGCGCTGGTTTCTTCGGCTTGAAAAAGAAGAGCAAGGGCGAAGGGGCACTCCGTCCGAGCTCTCTCTCTCTCCATGCTGTCCGCCTCTCCGCGAGACAGCGGCTCCTAAAGCTCCGGCCCGGCCCGCCCCGGCTCCAGCAACATCGGGGCCCGGCCCGGCCCGGCCCGGCCCGCCGCAGCCGCCCCGGGGTGGGGGGGGGGCACCGAGGCCGGCCGGCCCGGCCGCTCCCTGTCCCCGGCCTGCCACACCGGGAGATAAAGAGCCCCCTCCTCCCCCCCACCCAGCCTTTTTAAGCATTTCGCCGAAAGTCGCAGCTTGTCTTTTACTGGATAAATTACTTGTCAATCACACAAACTGACCCCGATTGGAACAAAATCAGGCTTTTCCTAGCCTATGACAACTTAAAATACAGATTTTAGAAAAAAAACATAGAGTGACACAGCTCCTTGTTATGAGGTGGCTTCATCCTTCTATGATACAGGTCAAGGTTTCTTATCAGCTCTGGTATGTGATATCCTCCACACACTAGTCCATCCATATGCATCCATAATGCATAGGCCAATAGATTAATAAACTCTTTGCTAAAGGGCATAAGAGATTACTGACAACACATTTTTGGAGGTTAGTATGGTTTTCAGATGGTTAAAATTACTCTTGGTTTGAATTCCTCATGCAACAGAATCATACATCATATACATCAACATACAATGTTCCCTGCATCACGTGGGTAAATCAATCCTAGGATGCTACAATAAAGGATGTCTAATCTCTAGACAGGAAACAATTTAAAATATTGTATTAGTGAGGTTGTAAATAACGTTATTTTACTTTTAAAGTAGAGTCAGGAATACCATCAGACAAAAGCTATCAATTAATATAAAATAGTTTTCCTAGGGAAGGCCACAAAGAAAGCATATTTAACTGAAATGTGCAATATGAAAAAGTATTGCTAATGTGTCTTGGAGTCAATGATGTAGGATGAGACAGGATAAGTGAATATAAGAGAAAAGGTATATATAATAAGTTGTAATAAATCAGGTTTTAATATAGAGAATATTCCAGCCAGGAAACGTTCTGTCCTTCCAGGACATTGAGAAGGTTTGTTATAACCTGCTACATGCTAACCTGAGGATAACACTCATTCTCAGACCACATCTCAGGGTATGTTACCTCCTAGCTATAGCACGACATTTTCAAATTGTATACAGTCTATAAAACCAACATTGCATAAAGGAGCCCCCAATATATCAGTAGAGTTTACATGTAAAAGACATTCTTTTTTGGTAATCATATCTCACTGAGAATTCCTGTCCCAGTTGTAGAAGAAACAATGTGAATATTACACTTTTTTTCAAATAAGTTTACATTTCAATGAGACCTATGCAATATTGCTTACTTTATTGTACTCAATTTTTATTTTCTATTTTAAAGTGCAGATGCTGTCACATGAATGTGACATTTCTGTTCTCTCGTAAGGGAGCTAAAGTATAGTAACGTGAAAATAGATTCTAGTTTTGAAACAAGAATAATTCCTGGAAATGGATTAATAGAATGGTTGGGGTGGACATATGCCAAGAACAGAATGTTGGTACAAACTCAATATCTGTCAAGGTTGAAATGTATTAATTTGCCTGTTCCACTTTACAAATCACTCTGATATCCGCACCTTGAGGGATCAGGTTCTCCAAAGCATTAAAGTTACTAGTGCCCATGGAATAGATATGAAAAGAGGTGCAAGGAAATTTTTATAGCAAACTAGATTAATGAACACTGACTTTATTATCCCATCAGAAACAATGGCCTGAAACAATTCTTTCAGAGCAAAGAGTAGATTGATAAGGTTAAATAATTATTAGTTCAATTGTCACACACCACAACTTGAGCAGGCAGCCTCAGGGGTGTTATTCTTTCAAACTCAAAAATTTACCATAAGTAAACAAAGCTTATTTTTGAAATTATTATTACAATAATTATTTTTGGTTTACTAAACAAAAAAAAATTATCTGCACCATATTTGACACAGGTGAAATGTATGAGGACCCAGAGGGGATACATGGAAGAAGAACCTAAAAACCTGTGGTACATTCAGCATTACTGAATCATCCTTAATGACTCCAGAGATTTGACTTTCTTGCTTATGAGGTTAAAAATAGTTTTCTTTGACAGGATTTATGTGATCAACCTATAATAAATTACAAATTGTCCTGTTGAAAAATAGAATACAAAATATTTAGGAGGACAGAAGTGTAGATTTACATCTATTGTGACTTAGAGCACTCTCAGAAACAGCTGAAGGAGAAAAACAAAGCTTCTAAAAAAGGACAAAATCAAATAAGTACCATGTTGTGTTGGAAAAAGTTGACATCTGAGACAAAGATAATTACAAAATTTCTGCATCTCTTAGCTTAGATTTTATTAACTGAATTTTCGGTCTTATTAAAAAAAATAATGATGAAAATGAGTTCTGAGTGACCTTGAGAACAAAAAGTTTTTTAGCAAGTTATTGTCACTTAGAAGGTTATTAATAATCCAAGTCCTAGGAACTACCTGACATAATATTAATTTTAGCTATGTGGATTCTAGAACATTCATTAGCCTTCTTTATTGTCAAATAGTTTTACTGCAATTCCATAGTAGCAGTAGATTGTAGCATGGAAACCAAGAGAAAATCACTCCTCTCCCTCCCTGCTTCACCTGTCACCATAGATTTCACATGCCAGCTACATAATTAAACCTTACAGTATCATTAAAAAACTTAATATTTCCTTGCCATGGTGCTGGTGGCAGAGTCAACACACTGCAGTGGAGGGTTTGCTACCTTTAAAAAGTCTATGACAAGAAATCACAAATGTCAAATGCCTCGGGTGCATGGGATGTCTAAATAGGGACTTCACATATTCAAGCCATTTTTTCAAAGGGGATAATTTTTGTTGTCAGTCTTGGAAGAACAATGATGGCAGGTCATTATGGGATAAAAATGTGAGAGAATTGAATCCTGCTCTGACTGTCAGGAATGTCAAGACTGAATTTCATTCATTTTGGTAGTGGCTTTCCTTATACAGAAAGATGTTTCTCACTGTGCCTTTCGATGCGTAAACATTTGTGCACAAATACACACTTTCAGTCAACTTGCAAAACAAGTCATTCCTGCAGGTAAAAAAATTATAGTATTGGTTCCTCCTGATGGTACTATTTGCATGAATTATTTATTCCTGAGCACAATACTGAGTATTGAGCAAGCAGGATGTAATAAATTGATAGTCATCATAACTCTGCAAGTCATAATCTACAAAGAAGCTGTTTTCGAGCCGTGGATGTCAATGCAACCCAGCTCTGTAGTGTTCAGACTAGACTAGCAGCTAGACTAAAAAAAGCCTACAGATGGTAGGTTATGCCTTGGCATACTATATTTTTAGAATATTTAGGTTTATTTCATAAACCAATGGGTTTTGCTGTTACTGTCATTTTTTATATTACTATTATGCAAATACAAAAAGTACTATACAAACAGGAACTGTTCACCTTTCTGCTGCCTACACCCAGCCAGATACAAAACACAGAGATGTTATTTAATGCCTATGCTAATTCCCAAGTTTTTAGCTGAATAGGCATAAGAGCCTACACACTGTAGTAAATCAGGGCTGGTGTCTTCAAACAGAGCTGTGAAAAAATAGATGGGAATAAAACTTACATTTTGCCATTCTGCTTCTGAAGAGTAGGCAAGGTATGCACTAATTGCATGAAGAGGCAGTGAAAAAAAAAACCTAAAAGGCTGAAGTATGCAACTGAGGGGAAAATAAAGTGCAGCAAAAGATATTTAAATAAAAGAAATGGAGAAAAAGTAACCATTAAAAGAAGTGAGTAGTTCCCAGTGCTGTTAAAAGCTGAAAGTTTGGAAAATTTGTTCATGTTTTTCTGTGATTATATTATTTTTCATGTATACATATGAGCATACTTATAAACATGAAAGAGAGGAAAAGGACATTTCAATAGGCTTGTATAAAGAATTTGGGATTACTATATTACTAAATTTGGGGTGCAGGCATAGATAAGAATAAAAATCCAGCACACGTGAGTATTGCTTTTTTCCTACTTCCAACCATCTTTTTGTTATCTTTTTTTCCAGACACAAACTAAAGAAAGCAAGCCTATATACCTATACGTCCTTCCATAAATTAAATCTTATTGTGGCATATCAAAACAACCCACTGAAATAGCTGTAGAATAGAGTTTTAAATTATTACACTGTTATGCTGTCTGAGCTGAGTAGTGGACAACTTGCTAACAAAATAAAAGCCGTGTAGTTCATTGCAAGGAAAACTTTTTTACTTCGTTTTCACAGTGGTTTTATAATGGGAAGGGAAAGTAAAGGTTGCAATACCACAGAAAAATGGATCCACCCTCCATATCACAAAAAGCAGTGGATCTGTTCCTCCTCACCAGATGCCAGAAGCAGGAAAGCTCAGAGGAGGAGGGCAATCAAAAGGGATTTCTGTCTATACTGACTCATAAATATCAAATGCAATCTTTTTCTCAATTGCCAGAGTAGTGTCTTCAGACTACAATTTCTTACTTATTCTGAGCAGATTATTCAAAAGCTTTATATTCTACAGACATTCACCAAATATTTATATCAATATTGGAAGTTTGCTCTATTCTAACCACCAGCACAATTTCCTTTGCCTTCTTATTAGTTAGGATACTGCAAAATCTGGAGAACATCCTGTAAGAATTGGGGACTGCCAAACTATAGATGAAAGATTAATTGGATCATTCTTACCTGGAATACCTTCTCACAATAGAAGGTAATTCTTAGAGGCTAAGAGATCAGTTCTGGAACTGATCAGACAACTTAGAACATTGAAGTAGCTCATGTAGGAAATCAGGTAAAATAAAATTAAATCTCTATGGAATGAAAAGTCACAAAGAATCTATGTATTATAGCCCTGCTTCTTATCAGGGATCTAAGTATTTGTAGTAGTGGAGGGTCATCTGAGTCAACAAAATTGTTATGTTCTATAATAAGGTTATTCAAATCACAGACATTGATAGGAACTTTGAATAAATTTGGTCTGGACCTTCCCCACTCCTGTTCCTTGGCAGCACAAATCTCACCACTGAAAATACCATCTCTTAGAGATCTTAGGATCTTTTTGTCAAAATGCCCTCTCAGACAGCATGTCTTCTCAGAAAGAGAGCAGAGAGGCTATTTTAATTACCATGTGAATTGTAGTGGTTGATCAAATGAGTTATTCCACTGACTGATTCTGAGGAACAGGCTGAAGGTCAATCAATGGACAGTGACTTTCCACCTTTGCTTCACTCTCATCTTGGTATGGATTTTTGCTTTTGCAGTTGACCTTCCAGCTCTGGCTTCCTGCTCTACATATTCCAAGGTACTTCAATCTTTATAGTTCACCTGAACTGGCTCTTTTTCAGTAGTAAAGTTTGAAATCTTAATTTTATTAGTAGGCTAATTTTAAGTGCAATTTTAGAAGATTTTTCCAAGTTATTTTATCTTCCAAGTCTTCCAAGCAAACTAGAAAAGATGAAATGGTTTTATTCTGTATGATGCAACTGTGAGCATTCAATGAAATCTCTGTCACAAATTTATTATTACTCCTTTCTTCTCTCTTTGGTCTAAAAATTGCACACTGTTAAAGATTACTGTATATCAAAGTAATTTCATCATTAAAAGCCTCCTTGTAGCCTGTGAGACAATAACAGTCTAGAACTTGTATTTTGTTGAACCAGCTAAGAAGGATCTGCAGGATGGCGCTCTCTACAAACCATTCACATGTGCCTATTTCCCTCTGACATCAGAGGACTGGATTTCACACTCATGTGACTTTTCAAGTGGACCTTACAGGTAAAATCTCAGTTTAAAAACTTAGGCAGACAAGGGAAGGAAAAAAGAATTTTCTGTAGATTAAGGGTCGGATAATGCTCCAAGTTATCACGATAAAGTTTCAGAACTGATCTATTAGTTTCCAAGAATTACCTTCTATTGTAAGAAGGTGTTAAAAAAAAAGGATAAGTCCCAGTGAAATTTTCATCTGAAGTTTGGTAGAGTCCAATTTTCTCTCTTTGATAACTGTCCCAGAGAAAATGGATTAAAAAAACAAACTTAAATAAGATCAGAAATAGACTATCAATTCAAGTTATGAAACAATCAATCTTTCTTCTGCTTAACTATGCTACAAGGTAATTTCCATGGCAAAGCTGTTCCTGCCTTTAATTACCTCACAATCCTCTTTGGATGTTTTTGTGTTGATGCCATAAAACAGCCAATAAAAATTGCATAAACTGTTGTGGTTACTGGTTATGTGCACTGACCAACAAATAGACCTTCTATATCACACAGTCTTCTCAAATGAGTTTCTATATGATAACAAAGTCAGTAGCCTCAGTTGTATTGTGTGCTTTTTAATTAATATTATACTATGAAAATTAACATTTATTTAAGAGATCTCTTCCATAAACTATCAAAAAATCTTGGCAATGAGGAGTTCTTTGCCAATATGTGTTTAGAACAAAACACATCCCTGCTTTCAGCTAAATTCTAAGTCACAATAATGCCAAAACAAAGGAGTGATTTTTTTTTCAAGAAGACCATTTATAATTCTTTTAAATAACAAAATGGGGTTCCCTAAGAAAAGTGTCGAAAGTGATTCAAGTCACAGAAGTCAAAAGCTTGCTGTACTTGACTTATGATTCAACATTCATTTCCAAACAAAAAAAGTTGATTATTTAGAGGTCGTGTTAACTTGCAGTTCTAGTTCTAATCTGAGCTGGTTCAAAAAACAGTTCATAACAATATTTGAAAAACTGAAACATCATTCACACCCAAACAATCCCTTTTTAATGGACATTTTGTATCAAACTATTTCCATAGGAGAAAAATAATATTGAAGAAAATTAATTTGTTGTAAATACAGTTTCTTATTATTTTCCTTTAAATGAAAAGTATGCATTTGGGAATGGCAGCTGGGGTTTTGGGGGAGGTGATTTTATTTATCAACTTCAAGGACCAAAAACATCTGGGTTTTTTTTACCTTGGATGCTTCTCTCTGTCACTCAAATAAAGATATTAACATTGGCACAAGAATATATTATGACTATTTAAATACTAGAGCCACATATATAGTAAGATTAAATGGAAATATTGTAAAAAAATCCAGTCTATGAAATAAAATTCTGCAACATCAGATTGACAGTTCACAATATGTAAACTTTACCAAAAACAATCATATTTTTAACTTTGAAACACCTTTTGTATATGTACTTTTGAACAATAAGGCAGTTACTAATATAAAATATGCTTTCAGAATTAAGGTTTGGAGATTAAAAATTCCATCTTTTCAATTAAAATGAAAGCCTATGAGGATCTCTGAGGTCCTGGTATGACCTCAGATCTCTCATCTATCTTTATATCTTAGTCATAAAATAAAATACTGATCACATTAGGTGTCTTGTTTGGGGAAATTGTAAGTAGTCACACAAATAGGGATACCATTGCTATGTAGGCACACAAAACAAGCAGAAAAATAGGGGAATTTTAAGATTGCAGCTTTTGTTTCACCATTTCCAAGCTGTGAAGTGCTTGACTGCATGCTTCCAGTATCATTTATACTAACTACATCAATTAAAATGTTCTCATCCCTGGATCTCCATCTTGTATTACTTCTCTGTGCTGAATAGCACAGATGGTACCTGATGCCTCATCCTCAATGGGGTTTTTTGGGTTTTTTTTCTGGAAGTGTTTAATAAACCTAAAATTCCTGGCTTGTTCTAGTTTCCACCGAAGAAAATGGGAACACTCATTTCGGCTTAAGTGCTAGAAAAATCTGACCAAAAATTAGAAAGCACATTTGTATGTTTTCTGACATGTGATCCAGCAAATAATTACACTTTAATTTTTCTCTACTAAATTTTATTTATTTATTTTTCCTGTACTGTTAGAAGAAAGGGAAATAGAATCCATCATAGCAAATTTAGAGAACTCCTATCCTCAGCATATGGTAAAGTTACTTTTGCTTTCTTCTATTTATAAATGTATGTAATCCCCATACCAAATGTATGCTTCCAATTATTATAATAATGTAATTGTAATCCAAATGATACAGAACTCCTATAATCAACTATCCAAAGGCAAAAAAAAAAAAAACCCAAAAAAAAAAAAAACTGACCCAATCTAAATTAATAAAGAATAGTAAATAAAATAACAATTGGCCCAGTCTAAACAACAACAATTTTTTTTTTCTGAGGTTTTTTTTTCCTTAACCAATGTTTTGATATTCAAAATTTCCTTCATACTGTCATGGACTAAATCTGTATTAAAAAAAAAAAAGCAACAAAAATTGTATTAACATATGAATTACATGTACAATGAAATAGTACAATTATCTACATTCAAAAAAAGTCAAATATGATTCACTATCTACAAGACCTGAAAATAGATCAATATCTACCATGGTAATAATAATTATAATTTCTATTTCAATATGTAATGTTTTGTCCCTGTCAGACCCAGACCAAAGTCAATGCAAACCATTGCTGAATCACTGGATAATTAAATACAGTAAACATATTTCATCTGGTTTTATATCCTGGAATTTTATTCTACTGCCATATGGTTTTTGTTTTCTGCATAAATGATAGATGATAAAATGTGGACCAATCTTTATTTTATTGAAGAGAATTAGTTTGACAAACTCTTTATTACTAATTTTTAAGTACAGTTAACATGCAATTAGTGCAGATTTGAGGAAAGAGATCAGGTGTCTGGGTTATAAGAAAGAATAGCACCATGATTTTTGTTTAATGCACAACTTTAGAAATTAATTCCCTGTCCAAAGCCCAAAATTACTATTACATTAAAATCTTTAAATGTCTCAAAGAGAAAAGCAAAGTACAAGCATCCAGCTCACATTGGTGTCAAATGTGTAAATATTACGACAACAAGCATATAAAATTACCAATAACCCATAATTTAGCAACCATAGCTGATGAGGAGTTAAACAGATTGATTATCCCAGGCAAGATCCATATCTATTCTGCGAACACTGCAACAAAGCATGTGCATGTGTGAAACCGATACGGTGCAGCACTTGCCAAAAATAGCTCCCAGAACTCTGATTCTGTATTGAGGTTGCACGTCATACCTAAAATTAAAGTTCATTTTGCCCACTATAGGCTACGTGTGAAGGAAGTGTGAGAAATCAGCTGTGTAGTCCCTTCCGCTTGTTTTGGAGTAATTGTTCCTTTATAATGTGCTTCAAACCCCAGCACTGACATTTTCACCTTTGAACTGGCCAGAAACTGCACAGGCTGAGCCAGAATTTCTCCACTGTGTCCATTTGGGATCACTGGGAAGAAGCAGGATCTTCATCTTTCCCCAACAAGGCACCTTCACAGGAGCCCCAAGCAGGACAGGCGTGGGAGTGGGAACATCTGACCGTGGGCCTCTCCTCGCTTGCTGCAGAAGGATGGAAGGAGTGACTTGTGCCTCCCCAGAGGTACCTGACAGTGCTGCAAGGCTCTGCAAGGCATCGCTACAGACAAAGTGTTTCCAGAAACAGGCCAACCCCATTAAAGAACCCAGCTGGCTACACAGCCCTTTTTCTCTTCTCCCCTCTAGGCCAAACCCAGACCTTATTTATCATAGGTAACTGTTCCATCTGCAAAATGTGAGCTGGCTAAAAATGTGTTTAAATGCTCTCCTATTCCTGCAGGAAAGAGCTCTCTTAAGAATATTGCCAAGGAAACTGGAGCCATTTTCATGTAAAAGGCAGACTGCTTGGAAAGGCAGAAACCAGCACAACAAAAAAGCCCTTTTTGTTGTATTTCCCACTCCTGTGGTACCAACAGGCTAACTACTTACAACATCCTAGTGTAGGAGAACAAAACCTAAAATTGGTTCAATTTAAAATGAAGTGGAAAGTAATATTATTTTGATATATATATACATTGTTTTGTCTAGCAGAGGGATGCCACTCTTCAACTGTTTGAAATAAGGGAAGGCTGTCACTTTCAACTCTACCATTCAATATAAGGTTTAAAATTAGATCCTATTTAATATAACCAAGGAAGATGTTTCCAATGCAGCCTGCTATCAAAATTTGCCTGTCTGTAGCTCTTTGAGAGAGCAGATTGTGCATTAGCTTCTCAATATTAAAATGTGAGTGGACCAAAAGAGTGAGATGATCCTTGTGCCTTAACCCTGGGTTTGCAAAGGTTATAGACACGTTCACTGTAGGTATAACATATTTCCTTGCTCCTAACAAGAATTTCTGGGAGCAACACTTGAGGTTATCAGGCTATTTGCATTACTTATATGTTAGAAAAGTAATAGATTTCATATCTCTCTGTAACCCCACTGCTGGGGTTTTCTTTATCTGGTTCTGTTTGGTTGGCTGGTTGGGATTTTTTGGTTTTCAGGGTTGTTGTTTTTCTTTTTACCTTGTAAGCACTATTATTACATGCAAAAAATATTACTCTGAAACAGCAGTTTAATTGAATGACACTGAAAAACTGGCCACCATTACAGAATTTACTGAAGAAAAACACAGATTGCCTCTACTATGTCTTATTCAGTAACTAACACAGGCATTAATATAAAATAAAATGGAAAAAAGAGTGCAGCACAAAAAAAAAATTCTCCTGGTTTCCTACACTCATCTTTAATAGTGAAGAGACTGACCCGTAATAAAGGAACTCCAGAAACATTTCTGAGGCTCTTTAGGTATATATATGTTTCACTGTGTTTTGATAGATTCACAGATGGTCCCTGCTGAGCTGATGTAATGATTCCCACTGATGAGTCCTGATATCAGGCTTAATATCAGTAGAATGCATACAACATCACAGAGCAATAGTTTGTACTGGTTACAATTTCAAAAAATTGTAAAGAATCTCTGATACTCTGGTTTTACTGGCAAAAATACAAGAGTATTTTGCCTTGGAAAGAGAACAAAACCCAAGAATTTAATGTGGCTTCAGACTACGATAGGAGCTCTTGAGTTGCAATTTTTTTTTTTCATTATTGGACACTGAATGTACTTTCCAATTAATTTCCAAAGAACACATTTGAAACAGGAACAGACTGTAAGTCAGTGCTTTACTCTCTGCAAGCCTGGAACTCTAAGGTAGGCTGTTACTCTTTCCTGCTGAGCTGTTGTAGAAATATTTCCTTTAAATTCAAGCTCTGTGTTAATTTGCGATGGAAAATAACAGGATTATTAGGAGCTATTAACAAATTATTTTGACTTTTAACTAGGATAAATCTCATAAAGATGTGAAACAAAATCAACATTTCCCGAAATGCTGTCATTTACTCTAACAAGTCCAATCCTGCATTGGAACTAAGAAAGGAAATTTTTTATGTTTGTTTGGGGTTTTGCTTTTTTATTTTTACTTTTATTGAAATGAAGCAGTAGCTATCATATTAAAAAACCAAAATGTTAGCAAAATTCAGTGTCCTGTGTATTCTTTGGAAACAGAGGACCATGAGAGTGAAGTTTGTTGAGCTTGGTACTTCTCAGTAGCCATATTAGTCCTGTTTCCCTTGAGTTATTTTTATAATGGACTTCATATTGTCTGCAAATTCTTTATTTTCCCTTCTTATTGTAAAAATATCATTATTCATAGACATTCCTTCAGCTCCACTCAGGCAAATACATGACTCTCAATGTTCATGTGACCACTCCAGCCACAAGGAGGTCAGATGTCAATGCTAATACTTTGGGGCTTTTTAGGTGGTTCATTTTTTTCTTATTTTCACACTATGTCTTTGCAAAAAGTAAAGGATGGTACCTGAGAACTGGCATGCCTGTTCTGTGTGGGCACTACCAGGCATTCAGGAGTTTTTCCCGTTGATAACTGATTCTTGTTTGCGTTTTAAATCAAACATTGCAGACTACAAAGAAAAGACACTTTAAAGAAAAATTAAGACAGGACACATTATAAATTCTGTCCCCAGACTTGATTTGAATCAATGCTCTAACCTTTTTAATAACCTTCTAACTCGTCAATATTGCCCAATTGGGCAAATTCTTTTCTCATCTCTGACTTTCTGTGGAACATAAACACATATTTCAACTTATTTGAGGTTGTTACTTGCAAGTTACATATCACTATTCCACATGCAACACCTTTCTTCTGGAATCCTTTTGCTGGATTCTTCTTTAGTGTTCCTTTCATCAAAGTGCATGAACATTGATATTTCAGGTCAGACCAATACTGTGTTTCTGAGGTGATTTTTTTCCTTTTCTTTTCTTTGATTTTTATTGTTGTTTTTTAGGGGGTTGGGGTTTTTTTGTTTCCATATGTGAACATTGTTTAAGTCCTTGAGTTTAGCCTCACAGCTTTTCCCAGCTGGATTAAGGTTAGAATGGACTTCCTGGAGTTTTGGGTCTTACAAGGTATGGAAGTGAAGTTTTGGATAAGGTCCAATTATGCAAATCAAGGTAAATAATTCATCTAAGCAAATATCTCACTTCTAGAACACTTCCCTTGAAAAACTCTTTAACCTCAATCTACATTTTTACCTTGCTCCATTGGACAACTGTTCCAAAGACAGAGCCTTGTTTCAGCAGCCCCCAGCTGACAGATGGCAAATACCAATGCCTTTGAGACTGAGGCAGTAAAAGCTGTGAACTCTCCATCAGTGTGGAGCTTGTCTCCTGACTGGCTCTATGCACAGCATTCTCACAACTTGCACTGCTCCATGGCCAATCCAAGTGCAGAAGCCCTTGGCAGAGAAGAACAACCTTGCATTGTGCCCTCTCCAATGCCAGCCTGATTTTACATTCCAGCTGTAATTCGAGCTGACTCCTGCGTTGCTGGTGGCTTTTCCTGCATCCTAATCAGGTCAAACCCTTATCAAGCAAAATCTCCTGCATTTACACATGATAGAGCCATGCCCCTGCCCGTAATCAGCAAAGTGCATGTGCAGCTTCTCAATATAAATTCAAGCTTATGCCATCATTCCCTCAAGGTGAAAATTCTGCTTCTGATTCTGCTCCACATTCATTGCTCTTTAGGTCTCATTTTGATCAAGATCAAAATTTTAAGATCTTTTTGAGGCAGAGAGTTAAGATATTTACCAATTCATGATTATTAGAAGAGTGCATATGGAAATATGCTGACACATAAATGAGTTTCACCCTAAAAGTATTTTGGAAACTATATCCTCAGTTAAATGGTTCCTAATCATAAACTCCCTTTAAATTATACCTCTTTATACATCTACAGCTGGAGCTAGACCTGATACTAGTCCACACATATGCAATTATCAATGACAAGAGAAAAAACGCTCTAGATTACAGTTTAAAGCCTACTATTAATTCTTAGAAACATTTCCAGAAGCTTACATCAGAAAAAATTGTTAGTTGTATAGATTAATATTCCAGAAAAAAAAAAGAAGATAAATAATGTAGAATAATGGGGGCACTGCAGGAAGAGGTAGATTCTCATTACTTGTTGAGAATCTTTTACTTTTCAATCTCAACTTTGAAGATACTGACTTTCAGCAAAGGAACAGAAATTAGCATATGATCAGTGGGTTTCTGCCTAAGTCCACAATCCTTTAACCTGCTTAGTATTCTTGTCAAGGGAGAGTCACATTCAAAGTAAATGTAAGCAAATTACTCTTACTTGGGTAGTACTTGAAGACCCAGAGCCTTTGTCACACAACTCCATACAGATGTATGGATCTCATCACCTGAGCTCCAAGCAGAGCTCTGAGACAGGAAGCTGACAGAAAAGAGTTATGAAAACAGGAAGGAATATTTGGCACTCAGCTGTATTAAACCAAAGACTATGAAGCTAAAATAACTTTTGTCCCAGGGTACACTCGGAGGGTCTGGGACAGGCTTTGACAGCAGAAGATAAAATCCAGCAGTTTGCCATATAGGAATAATACACTGCCCTTTCTTCATTTTAAGGAAAGAAAAAAAAAAAAGCTAGATACCTTACTATAATGAGGGGACAGAGGTTCTGGTGAAATAGATCTTCATGGTGTGATTTTTAACTTCTGAGTCCAGCCAGGCTGGAATGTAGGGCAAGAAAGAATAATGTCCCAGGGTCTTAATGCAGGAAGTGAAGAGCAGAAATACTTGTGAGCACCTCCTCTTCAGAGCAACTGCTTTTTTTTTCAGACTTTTGGTCATAATAGCATAAAAATTTTGCTTTTGTTTTGGCTCCAAGAAAGTTTTTCACTTTCTATGTTAAAATGAGTATTTATCAAGTTAATGTCGTTACTTTCATGTATCTAAGAATAGCTGCAGGATCTACCTGCAATTTAGCATCTTTAAGAGTAGCTGGAAGAGTTTTTACTGCTGTCAAATCTCTGGTTGAGGCTGCAAGATTAGAAAATCCCATTTAAAAGATTTTTCACCCAAATGTATAGTATTTTTAGAGACATGGCCATTTTTAGAGATATACTCATTTCCAACACTGCAGTGTATTGAATTAGTTTGAGCTACAGTGGAAATAAAATATTCTCTGGTCAGATTGTGGGCTTAGTGAAAAGTGCTGAGTCTGCTTTCACCAAGAAATTCTATTCATAAATAACATTATTTTTCATAGATAACAGCAAACAGAATGTAGTGCCCATAGAGGAAACCTGAACCTGACTTACTGAAGCATTCAAGCAGTCTGAAGGAGTGTTATAATAATTTCAAAAAGCTTTCTGCTCTCTGGCTAAAATGTTCATAGTTTGAACAAAATAAGCATATCCTAAAACTGGATTGTGTAATAAGGCATTCTAGTAACAAAATAGAAGGATCTTCAGTTTAGCATTACCACTGTAGTTACAATGGCTAATGACCATGCAATCAGTGATAACCCACCACTACAAGCTATGAAGAATTATCAGTACAGTTTATCCATTTTGAATCCAAAGAAGAGAAGCCAAAGAAATCACATATTTTCTCTCTAATGGACACAAGGAGCCATGAAAAAGCAATTCAGTGCTAAATGTCTTAGTTAATCACTTATTATACGGTTCCTTTCACAGAAACACTGAAGTAAAACTAATTATAGTGAAATTTAAAGCATTAAATTTTGGTATTTTTCAAAGATTATTGAAACTATAATTATTTGTTGATATCAGAATAGCCTTCACAAACTCCCAAGTTCCATTAAACCAATCATATTCGTAGAGCATATTCCCTCTGCACAGAAACTTGTAACCTACAAAATGAAACAAAACAGAAGAGACAGAATAATTTTGGTTTGGTAACATGGAGATGGGAACAAAAAAAGGGAAATCTGGACATTGGAAATTGTCTGCTTATGGTTAGAGGAGGAGTCAATAGCAAATCCAGCAAATAAATCCAAGTTTTTAATTGCCATTACTGAGGACCTATCTGATCTGATATTCCAATGATAAAATCCAACAGATCAAAGGCAAGTTTTAAATATGACTGAGAAAACATCTCCCTTTTTATTGTCTACTCAATTATCTGTGAAATTGTCAACTGAATTATAGCATATTCTTTGACAAGTTTTGAGATTTACCTAAGTATATAAACACAACTAATTTTTACAACATAAATAAACCCAGGATGGGATTGCATTTCTGCACTTCCTTTTCAGTCAGTTATTCTGGTAGTACAAACTGACTTTTTTTTACAGCCTTAAAAAACGAATTAACAAAGAAAAATCAAACCTCTGCCCCTCCCCTGAACCTAGAGACATCTTCTCCCACCTTTAATACTCAGTTTGATTCTCACAGCATCTGAGAACAAGCTGCTGCCCCCAGCTCTTTCTCTTCTGGGACAAGAAAAGTGACTTGACTTGTGGAAAGAGTCAGTCATTTTTCTCTAAACACTACTCTAACCTGCTTTCATGGCTCTAAAGGGACTTGAGGAAATGACACCATAGTATCAAACATTCTGCACCACTGCCCTGTAATATTCAACTACAGGGACTCTAACCACCCACAAAAGTGTGTGTGACAGGTCTCTGAAAAACCTCCACTGATACTCAGGGTCCTTTATTTGTATAAAAACAGCCAACCCACCTTTAGCTGTTATTCAAAAATTAAGTACCTTCAATAATAAACCTTCAATTCTTTCTCTCAGAAGAATGGATAAAACTATAAAAGTGACTGTGATTTTTTTTGCTTTCTGGAATACAGGAATAAAAAGTAAAGATAGAAAGCAGATTAGATAGTGCTGCTAGAAAGAGGAGGGAAGCAACTCTATCTCATCAAAAGCACATCTTTACATGTCTAAAAATATGTAATAAAACAACCAAACCAATTCTAAACCACATGCCTTAATTCAGTCCACCCTGTTACATCCTGGCACAGAGACATCTGGCCGAGCTCGAATATAGGAAATAGTAAACTTTACAAATATAAAATCAACCTGTTTCATTTTTTTATTTCAACAAGGTGTTTTATTTCCACCTGTCAGTTTTGTGAGCTGTAAAGTGTAGGATGTGCAAGAGTACTCTGAATTACAGCACTGTAGGCCAGAGAGAGTAGGAGAAAGGACACGAGGAACACTTCCCAACTTATTCAGAAGAGAAGCCTGATGCCCAAATGCTTAAAGGCCACCATTAAGTTAAAGTTTTTGTTACGACAGATATCAAAATTCTCATGCAATCCCTGCTATACACAATGTCAAGACTTTTCACTCCTTGTAGTTACCAGGGAACATAGTGATGTCTCTAGAAAATTGTTCACTTATTCCAGAAACAAAACCTCAAAGAGCTGGAAAATATTGGGCTCAGTATGTAAAAAATACATTCAAAAATCTTCAGCAAACTGAGAGTAAAAAAAAAGAAAAAACCAAAACACCAATATAATTTTAGAGTACACTGACTCCAGCAAGTTAATCTGAATTCTATTGCATGTCCTTAGAATCAAGAAAGCAGAATTTTATCAGTCATGCTGCCATCAGATTAACTTGGCCAATGTTGCTGAATTTACAGGAATAGAAGAAAATTAGTAAGTTAGACATGGAGCATTCCTACCTTTACTATACTTAACAGGTAGTAAAGGGATGTCAATAACATCACAGGTGCAGAAAAATTAACATTTGAATATTAATGTAGCCTTGGCTGTGTGTTTTATAAAGAATTTAGCTCACTGTATGATGATTTACCACCATGAGATATTTCATATCTCAAACACAGAATGTATGGTTAGTGAACATATTTACCAATGAAAAATAATTTTACTACATGGTCAATAACATATTAGGCAATTAGGTAATGAAATAATTACAGTACACTTAAACACTATGCTGAAATATGCTTATGAAAGATTGCAGAAATTAATACTGAAATTTCCAACAGCACAGCACACATATACAGAATTCTGCACATTTAACTAGTATTCCCTTATTTCTGAAGTGCCAATAAATTAGAGGAAATTTTGTTTTACATTAATTTCTGTGATGAAGCAGTACATACAAAGCCCATCAATTTCAGCAAGAGAAGTAATTAGGCTTTCAGGTCCTATGAATTAACAGCATGTCATGTTCTCAGGGATAAGTGGCATGCGTGATTATCTCTGACTGTCTATCCACTTAATTTTTAATGAATGTCATAGGATGTATGCAGATTTTAATTGACAATAAAAACAGGTAGATTTATTAGTTGTTTTCAACTTTATTAGTTAAACTTGTGCTATGTTAATGATCCTTATGCTCAGTAATGGAGATTTCTCAGTGTATTATTGACTGCTCTCAGTGTTACATACTTGGACAGGGTGAGAGCTGTGGCAGTTAATAAACAGTTAAACTGCTAAAGATGGAACAGACCAGCTGCATTCTGACTCTGCATTCCAGCAAATGAGAACCTAGAATAAAGTCATAAACGTCCTGTTGTGGATCATGCAATTGCTAATAGACTCCCAGGAAAGTTGTTAGAGCTGCAATGAGTATTCACCAGTAATTCAAATGGCTCCTTCTCCTTTTTGGTTTTTTTCATATAATACAAATATATCATTTGTTATACTTCTGTACAAAAGTTTTTTGCCTTGAGTATTATGAAGCATCTGAGTATAAGAAATGGAGAGCTTATAAAATTTAGTATATGTTGTACCTCATATATTAAATATTACATGTAGCTAATAATTTATTCTTCTTTTTTTTTTCTTTTTTTTCGGAATTATGAGGCTGGGTGCAAAAAGATAAGATTGGGTCCATTTTATCCCAATGGGCAGACTACAGTATTTTTTTTTCTCAAAGCTAAACAATCTTATTTTATAGAATCATAAGCCAAGGAAGACAAATTTTAGCAGAGAGAGATGAAATAATTTAAAATATCAATATTAATGTTGACCTTGATATGCATGAAAACTCTGCTATTAATTTCATAATATATTTATTTATATTCATTTATATATTAGAAAAATGTCACACAAAGCATTACTTTCCAAAATACTTGTTTCCTTCTTTTTCTTTTTAACTAAACAAGAATTATTCACCCTCCACACAAGCACAGACACACACACTGTTATAACCCAGAAATTGCTGTAAAATCATTTAATCAATATCGTGGATCAGTACAGCCCCTTTTCACAAGAGCTGGTGAATGAGAACTGTGGTCTCATTGAAAATGTACCAATGACTCAGCTGTGATTGCCGTTGGAGAAATGCATTAGAGTAATATCATTAGTCATAACATATGCTTTGGGCTTTTTTATTTATTTAAACACATTTAATTAAAGGATATTAAAGAAAGGACAGATGAGTAAGGGTCTACTTCCAGGGAAAATAGTGAGGAAGGTATTAACATAATTTTGGTTTTATTTCTGTACTTGTATACATCAATTGACATTCCTTTAATAGTTTCATGTTCTCTTTCATGTTTGCTTTGCCATCTTTCATTTGCAAGCCTTTTGGCACCTAAAACACCCTGGGCAATAACCAACTTTCTAACATTTGTCATGGAAAAAAAACGTCTTGCATTCAAAGGCTGAAGGAGCAGAGGCCAGGAGCACATGAAAGTCACACTTCATTTAGCATCCATTACCCCAGCCTCACCCTCCCCTCCTCCCTGCCTCTGGTAGGAAAAGTCTCCACTGAGTGTTTATGCTCCCCTTCAGGGAAGAGCTCTTGGACTCTTTTGCTATGTCATTCTGCAAATTGATGTTTGAATCAACTCATTCTTTAAAAATTCATGAATTTAATTAATGTCACATCCTGTTGCCTGTTTCACTGGACTTGGAACATTCACTTAGCATTACTGGCCACAGCTTTTTCTCACTGAAAGCAGCAATCAAAAGCAAACTGTGGGGCTTTTTTGTTATTTTTTTCTCTTATTTCACATCAAATAAATAAGTGAAAAAAATCAAATTTAACATACCAACAGATGCATATTTTAGAATTATTTGTAACTAAATGTGATCTTTCAAGAGAGGTAGGTAATTGGTTGTCTTAAAGTATAATGCAGCTCTCATCATTAAGTATTTTCTACATAAATTTGATCAACTTCAAGAGCAATGGAAATTCACAAAATTTTCTTTTTTTCACTGATCACCCAAATATCTTTCTGAGACACAACTCATCAGGAAAAAAAAAAACATCTTCTTTTCTCCTCTTCTATTTGATTACCTGTTTTACTCATGCTATCCTCATGGGGTTTTTACCTTTATTTTAGAAGGTGTGGATGCTTACCAACCTCTGCAAGACAGCTGAGCAAGAAGCAAGATGTTATTGGGTGATCCATAAGTGGAGAGATTCCAGAGCAGTCTGGAAACGCTTCCACAGTCGCACACCCAAAGATTACGTGCAGCTCACAAGCTCAGCCACTCAGGGGCTGATGGGCACAGTGCTGCTGAGCTCCTGCTTTCAGCCTGCAGGGATACAGGAAGGTCATTGGCACTCAGTGCCACGGCATTCACAGTTTCTTCATAATAAAGTAAAACATTTCTAAACTCAAATTTTAAAGCGGTGTCTAAAGTAGCATCGTGTTATCAAAGTAAGTTTTCACTCCACAGTGACAACTCAACAGAAATATTCAGGTTAAAGAATAAATGGAAATGCAGTTCTTATATAAAACACATGTTATTTAAATAAACAGAAAATACAAGGTAGGAACCCAGTGGGAGATAGATTTGAATTTAATCACAGATTACAAAAACCTTTAGAATTTCCCAGAAAAGGTTTTAGAGAGAAGATATAAACAAACCTCATCAAATTAATCTCTTCATTGTTCCTAATCTCATGGGCTGTCATAAGATTACCAATGCTTGTTCTCATATCAGCTATTAAATTTCACCCCTACACAATGGCTTGTTGGAGAAAGGGGTGGTTTAGTGGAAGACTAAACTAAAATAGAATAATTGAAACGAAATTTTTTGGTACTCTCTAGTTGAGATTTTCTCTCCTAGCCCATTGTTATGTAGCCACAGGAGCATCTCTGAAGAAGGAATTGATGCAAAGAATATCACATCTGGAAGACATAGGTCACAGTAAATAATAATTTGTCTTAGGAACGTGAAAGGAAGTACTACATTTAATGTAGAACGTGTCCAGGAAACAGGAGATAGTTTCACATGTTTACTGTGAAGATTTTTGATTACAAACATGATAAAAGATAGGCAGCAGCAGCACCTGTATGATGTGTCTTGTTCGCTCTTCCATTTGCTTGAACAAATGGGGGTAGGGAAGACCACATCTGAAGTTCTGTGATGGCCTGGGAGATTGTATGAATAGCATAAAGTGATAAGAGATACACACTCGCATGCAAATCGATACTCATGCAGTCCCTGGAAAAGCCTGCTATAAACAAGGGCTTTAGTTCTCCATTTCTGGAAACTTTACAATTGTATCACTCTCTCCACTGTAACTGCTTCACATCTTCTTTTGTTTTAATTCTACCAATTTTTTTTATTTTGAAGGAGCAGAGTATTTCACTCTCCATTTTTGAGGAGCTGCAGAGTGTCTGTCTCTGTGCCTGCTGGTGCGGTGGGTTCCAGGAGAATGACTCCCCACTGCTCAGCAGCAGAGAAAGGTGCAGAGTGCAGAAGAATGATTGCCAGAAACCAAAGGAAAATGTAAAGAACAAAACCAGGCAAAGATAAGGACTGTAGAGTTATATTTTCTAAAATCCACTCAACCATTTGAGGTTTGGATTAAGCGTAAATCTCCAGCCTAATGGAATAGGCTGAAGGCAGCACATTAAATATCTCTGCCGTGTGACTCGGCTATTCAGCAGGTCAGAAGAGAAATTCAATGCAACTAAATAAGCAGGTTTTGGATGAAGTCTTGCTCTGTCAGCCAGGTGTCGACAACAGATACAACACTAACAGACAGGCAGGACTGTCTACAACAAAACCCAAGTCTAATTCATGCACATTTGTGTTTGCATTCTGTGCTTTGCAGCATTTGATTTATTGTAACAACTGTTTATAAATAATGTGAAATACCCCAATACGCTTCTACAAAAGTACTTTGTGGTTTTCAGAGTCACTTAAATACCTTAAATAGATACTTCCAGAAAGTCTCACTTTTCAAAGATTCCCAGATTAAGCATACAAAATTTCAGGTGGCAATACGAAAACAGAATCAGTCTGCTCACTTCAGCTTCTTGATTCTTAAATGAATTTCAGTTCAAGGATCCTTAATGTATTATTAAGTCAGACTCCTCCTTACCAACACATCATATTTTTTATGGATTCCAGGACACATTGGTGGTTCAATCACTATCTTTTTATTCTGCTAAATCTTGTTGAGTTCTACTTTACACTTTTGAAACACGAGCGTCTGGTTTGCAATTTGCAGAGCTTCAATTTCAAAGACTGTCAATTAACCACAAATCTTCAGAAAGTAAAGACTTGAGAAGTCTCCTAGCAGGACCAAAGAATCCTCAACTTTTTTCCAGTGTTATGTTCTGACATTTCCCAGAAACAGGAAGCAGAGTATGACTATACACAATAATGTCCAAAAATTAGAAGATGAAAGTGCATTCAACAATGAACTATTAAGATTGCCTGATAATAAACTGAACAGTGGGATATCAGCACTGTGATTTTTTTTTCCCCTAGTTATGGACACAAACAATCTGGCCCTATATGCAATATTTCCTTACACCATTTGACTGAAAATACATAACCAACAGAAAAAACTTCATAAAATAACCTTTTGAAGTATCACAGTATTTGATAAAGGAATTGCATCAGAAATAGAGGAAATTCAGAATTCTCATCAGAGGCAGCACTAAAGATTTGCTCTAATGAAATCCCTTAGATAAAATGAAAAGCGTTAACAACTGCAAAATACTGGGGTACAGACAAACTGAGAAGATAACAGGTGAGGCAGTTGGAAAATTTCCCTTCTGTCTGCCTGGCCTCAGGGCTATTGCAACCATATGGTTTTGGCCACCAACCCTGTGCTTCTGTTTCAAACCTGATCCTGAAAGTTCTGGGCAAAGAAAATACTCCTCTGGAGTAATAAATAGTACATTTATTGTTAGAGGAACTTCTAACTGTAAATGTGAAAATTATTTAGAGGTAGAGGAAATTAGGAATCATTAAGTTTAGGCATTGAATGGAAGTTTTTTTCTAGAAAAACTGCCTAAGCAGTGTGAAATACCCAGATACGTTTCAAGTATATCAAGTACAAGAAATATCTGAGAAGGAGGGAGAAGGAGGGAGGAAAGGATTCTTAAGAGTATTTTGGACTCTGAAATCAACCTGACTTTAGATCTGTGCCCAAAACCTATCAACCTAACAGCAAATAGCAATACAGCCAACTGGAGTGAAGGGATTTACTGATTGCACCTCTTCTGTGTGTTTGTTGCAGAAAACTGTGGGGTTTAATTGCAGGGGTACAATAGGCAACTAGGCTCAGGTAGATATCTGAGCTAAAAGTGATTAAATGCCTGCAGAAAAACAGAGAGAAGATTAGAGCACAGATTCTCCTCAGAGACATTTTCAGTCCACTGACCAGAACAGACATTCACAGACTCCATCACCTGCTCTGAAGGGATGGTTGACTGTTGTCATTGCTGCACTGCTTTTTCTGAGTGCAGGGTGTGGACTGGCACAGAGCACACTCAACAAAAGCAGCTGGACTTTTGCCCCGTGGTAGGGGATTCCTCTCCTCTTTATAACCAACACAGTGTGATGGCAGCCTTTCTTTAGGCATTACTTTGTTAAAGTTAATAGAGTGGGAAAGAGTCAGCATTTCAGAGAAATCAGAAACTGGATAATACAATGAGAAGGAAATAAGACAAAACAAAGACCTTTATGGTAAAATAGAGTAAGTCTGCTCAAAAGGAAGGAGCAACATCAGACAGTATTGGTTGAAGGTCTAGTTCTAATTGCAGGGTTGGGGTCTTTTTCCTTCTTTGTTGCAAGGAGCTATTAAGAAACAAAATTACTGACAATATTGTCCAAGGAAATATAGTGTAAGTGCTGTTTCCCTCTTCTCTCAAATCCACATTGTTATAGTTTCCAGAGCTGAAAGTGTACTAGCAGCAAATGATTCTTTTGTGATTCAGCTTCAGATAAAAGCTAATATTTTGTCTTAAACTAAATGCCAAAAAACTATAGAATTGTTCTGGTTGAAGTTTGCAGATGCCAGAAAAATCTATCTGCAAAGGAATAATTTCATCTGGGAAACAGTAATGTAATTTACTTTTACACCTTGCTATGTCCCAAACAAACTGTTTTGTAATGTCTTATGCAGGAAAGCTGAATGTTTTTATGGACAACTTATTGAAAAACTCTACTCAATGTGCAACCAAAATTCAAAAAGTAGGGTACCAGGCAAAAAATGAGCATATTTTTCTAGGTTGCACCTAGACACGTAAGAATAGTAAGAGCAAATGAAGTAGAAAGTGGAAACAAAGACATGGGATTCCTTCTAGCTGATGACATTTAGTCAATCAAATCTTCAAGGTTTCTTTAGAAGGGTAAGTGGTGTATACTTTCCCTTGCTCCCTCTCTCTTATTTATTTTTGTCAGTCATCAATATCTCAGGTAAGATTTTGATACATCATGAAGCACCACCAGTGAGTCAGTGGAGATTTCCTTACTGCAGTTTAGATGGCAGGCAAACAGGTAAGCAGGAATGATTTTATTTGGATTGTGCATCTCAAAGAAGAGACACAAACTGACCAATGATTTAAGGGTGAATTTACTGCATAAGTCACTTTCAAGCAACTCATCAAACATCAGTAAAATAGAATGAGCCTCCAAAAGTGAAACAAAGAAACGAAACCTCAAAGAACTTCTACAGCACTTGATTCTCTGTTGAGTAAATCTCTGCCTCAGCCATGCCAACAACCATTACAGTGTCCTGAAACAGTGCACTTCTGCTGTTTACTGCAAACCAAGATATCACTGACATGAATGGATAATGGAGACAAACTGTGCATCCTGGGAAGGCTTAAATTTTCCTCCACAGAGATATAATTTGAAAGAGATTTAATAGTGTTGTAGTTAGCTCTTGGTTACGTGTGGACTTTTTGTCTTCATCTACATCCCTTTTTCTCCCTTATTTTGTTACCTGGCTAGAGACCCAGACTTACTAATACAGATTCTTCAGCCTCATCATTTGCACTTCAGAATAATAAATAATGTAAACCCAATTATATTTTCTTTCATATTCAGGGTTATTTTAATTTTAGGTATATTTACCATACCTAAACATACATTTCAATAGTTAATACCTGATCCCTGTAATTCAGACCTCTGCATTAGACCAAATTTCGTCCTGCTAAAATCACCCACAAACATACCAGCTAAAAATGATAACAAAAGTAATTTTTTTTTTTTTAATTTCTAGGCTAAAATTCTAATTTTCCTACTTGGATTAGAATGGAATTCTTTGGTATGCTACAAGCATTCATCACTAGCAAGTTATCTGGGCAATGATCCCTGACATCGGAAAACCTTTCAAATGGGATTTTTCCTCTGAAATAATCCCTCCAAATACAAGGCACTGGAGCTATTGAAACATAACAACTATGCTCTACAGAGGTTTATATGTACTATGAGAAGACTAAAAACCCTTCTTTCTGTGACAGTTGTATGATCATTCATTTCACTTGCTTTTATGGAAAGTTTGTATGGGAATATCAAATTTGTTTACGCTTAAAGCAAAAATATTCTGGTGTTTCATTTTGTTCTGCTCAGTTGCATAAAAATTTACATACAGCAAACAATTCTTTAAAACAGCAAAGAAAACTTTTCTAGATAAAAATGTATTTTTTTATATATATTCTAGTAAAACATCCCTTTACAAATATATATTTTGGAATACTAATAAGTAAGAATGAATCTAGAGTAAGGTCTGTAGAACAGTGCTAGCCCTGGGCTCCTTTAAGCTGAAATTGTCCTTCAAACACAGTATTCGGTGACTAAAATTTCCTTTATATATGTGAAATATCATGAGGAGAGAGTTCCATGTCCCTCTTAAAATTGACTGAAAGAGCACATCATATCCTATAATCTCAGTTTTAGTCCAGGGATTCAAAATAATTCTTATACCCTATTTTTGAAGTCATAGCTATGATTTCACAGTATTTCTCAAGTGAAAAGCAACAACAATTAAGCAGCTTCTAAGTTATTTCTGACACTTAAAATCTAATGAAGATAATTGGTTTAAATTACAGAATTTATCAGAGGAATCAACACCAATTTAACAGCTGATGGACCAAGTTTATGATATGGGACTTTCCACTTAAGAAGTGGAAATTTTCAATTTAAAGAAAAGGGAGTTTAGAAAGTCACTTTAACATTAAGAAGGAACTTGGAGATTTTTGTAGGTAATTTCTGGGGTTCAGAGGTCTCTTAAAAAGTCAGAACTCTAAAACCCTTTACAAATAACATTATTTCAGAAGTCCACATACAGTGAACTGTCCAAAGTTCATGGCTTGTTTACAATTCCTCTACCTTGACTTAAGTATAGAAAGGGCAAAAATTAGATTCAAGTTTTTGCTTCTTACATCTATAACCTAGAAATGGGGGTGAGCTAACCTTTCCCTGCTTGTTTATGACTCTGTTAATTGAATTCACACACTAAATTCATACATTAAGTTAACAAAGCCATCTTGGTGTTTGTTTTCATGTCCAGATCAATACAGGGAAATTTATTTAACTATTACTGAAGTAGTATTCTGCAAAATAATAACATATTTTCCTCTTTCAATCCATCAGTCCTTGTGCTCTTCAAAGATAGACACTGGGGTGCTTAGAGGTCAGGATGTTATTATTTAGTTGTTAAGTAGATATTTTAGATTAGTTATAGAAAACATAGATGTTACTGGCTGGATGTCTGCAAGATATTAGTTTTGAAACAACATCCTCCCCCTACCCCTTAGAAATCCAAAATTCCTGGGTTTGACCTTTAAGAAAATGTAGATCATGGGTTAAAGCCTGAAAATGAAATCACAAGTCTCACACAATTCTGGTATCTGATTTTCAGTTTTTCAATTGTTCTTGAAGCTAAACAATTATGAGTTTTATATAGTTGCAATTGTTCAAATTAATTTTGCCTTGTTGTTGGTTTGAGGAAATGAAGGACAAAAGCACAGAGCTCCTGCAACTGAGACCAAAGAAAAAAAAAAATCCATTCTGACTCAGATCAAGCAAATCACCCTAGGTGAAAACAAATTATAACAAAGTTCAATTGTGGAACAAGAGGAGGGGTGGCAGCTCACCTATAATTATGAACATCCCTGAAGTAAACCAGAAATTGAGATGGCACTGCCATTATGTCAAGGAGGCAAAGAGCAGAGGAAAGACTCTTTGTTCACTTTGTTTTTCCTCTGCAGACCAGCTTGTCTCGTAAAATTTGTGAAGAAAAGCAGTCTAAATTTGAAAACATAGTCCTGAAAAACAAGGTTTCCCTTTTTTGGTGAAAAATTGGACAAAGACACCCCAAAAACCTACTACAACTAAGAAACCCAGGTCCCAGCAGCAAAAATAAGAGATGTTAAATTATAAAGCAAGAAGCAATGATGAGATCACCCACATATGGTATTAAATTTAGAATACCAGTGAGCCATCATGTAAGAATAGCTTTTGATAAATAATAACCCCTATGTGAAAGGCTCCTTATCCAATTTCAATCCTGTTTTGCCTTCTCTCCTTTCATACATCCTTTCCTAGTTTAGAAAGCAACTTTCATAGGCAACGAGAAATATTCCACTGAGTTTCATGTATCTAATGAATGCTGATAAGTTATTTTTCTGCCCTACTGGATACTGAAACTAAGCATCAATCTGAGAGCAAAATAACAGACAAAAGTTCATTATATTCAGAGATTAGCATCAAAATTCATGTCTGCAGTTACAGAGAATTGTGTTGTAATAGTTATTTAAAATTTATATTATATCTGCTGCAGATATAGACTTTTCCTTTGAGAATTTCTAAAAAGCCAGAAGAGGCAGAAAAAGTTTCCAAAGCCATAGGTCGATAAACCAAACTCTACTGAAGCTAATTCAAAAAATTTGCATTGTTTTACTTGAGCAAGGGAATTTTTTTTGAGCAATCAGCACAGTAATACCTTCAGTACTCATGGTGAGGAATAGATAGCCCTTAGCCTTCTGCTTTGCATTACCCTTGGCTAAAATCATTTATTTCTCCCTGCTAGCTGCAAACAGCTGTGGAAGTGAATCCTGCTGCCTCTAACTGAGCAGTCCCCTGCTCTGACAGCCGACCTCCTGCAGGCTGTTAGCATCACCAGAAGGGTAATCAAAACCCACCTGTTTTCTTAAACATAATTCACTCATCCTCACACACAAATTACGTCCTGTTCCATAATTTTTTTTCTGTTTGAAAAGTTATTAAAATGTTTTAAAATAAAAATTAGTTAACAATTGACATGGATGAAAGAGAGATATTCTGTTTGAAAAGCATTTTTTTCTGGTCCTCTCTGTGCTGTATTTTATTTCAACTGTGAATGGACTTTTCTGAAAATATTTTAATATTTTATTGAGAACAAGCATGTATAATTATTACTCAGACCATGCAATTATCCCACTAATGAGCAAAAAAAAGGAGATTTCCCCACAAAGATTTTTTCCCCAACATTTACATGGATTCTAGTACATCTTGTAAATAAATATTCTTGTAATTCCTTGTTTACATTGGAAAAGAAAGCAATAATCACTAGCAATAATCACTCTAGTTGTAAAGTGTCCAAATCTGGTGGTTGTGGTTGTACCACATCTGAGATTTTCCAGCTATGGGTTTTTTTTGTAGGAAGATACTAAGTTCACTCAGAAGTAGGGAGATATTTTTGCACATTCACTGTTTGATTATTGTTGCAGCTTCTCTGCTCCAAACACTGAAAAATGCTGAGTTGGGGGGGAAACTTCTCCATGTGTAATCCAGGATTCTTTTGTTAAATTGTCACTATGTAATAATTCAGTTGTAAACCATTTGTAAGTTGTAAGTACAGTCTCCTCACAATGGCAACATATATTTTTTTAATCAAAAATGCAGATGTTTAAATAAATCCAGTTTGGATGCTGTTTATACCATTGGAACTGTGATCTCATGAGAGCTCATGAACTTGCCACAGGCTTTTAAGTATTTTCAAGTATTTTGAAATACACTCAACTAGGATCCTTGAAGTGAAATTTTTGTATTGCCTCTCTGCTGTTTGTATCATTACTTTTTCTAATGCTTGCTCTTCCTCCTTCCACTCCAGTCTTTGAAGTACTGTGTCTCTGTAGCCAGCTGATAGGGTTCATAGTGATTTTGAGGTTGGGAGTATCTGCATTTATTTGGAATATGTAGCTGGCAATGAAGACTTAACAACCATTTTAGAGCTGTTGTTTGAGAGCTGGCTGTTACCAGCTGGTGTGGTTTTCTCACGTACTGATGGGTGCTACTTATTTTTAACACCACTATTTTCTAAATTATAAGAGCAAGAAGAAAGAACTGGTGAGGGTAAACATCACTGCCTTCTTTGAGATTTTGTATTAGTAGAATATTAAATGTTAAGGAAGGAAAGGCTAAGGGAAGGATTAAAAGGGGGAAAAAAAGGAACAAGTAAAATAATCGAGTTGGAAGGAAATTTAATCACTCACTGCCTTAAAGTATCAGTACTTCACATACTCCAAAAAGACAAAACAAAATTAAACACTGGGTTTATGGTTGCACAAATGGAAATAAAGGCCATAAAGAAATCAGAAATTAAAACAATATTGTGGCTGTACATTTTCTTTTCAGCTGACTTCTGATACCTGATGTTTGCCTGCACATTCCAAATAAGCCATCTGCCAAGACCTGTTTTTAAAGCCAGTTAACTTGTGTGGGACTTGTGTTTTTAAGCCTTTGGATAGGGACATGTTTTGAGAGGCAGGATGTGGTTGGGGTATTTTTGGTATAATAATTCTGCTTCTTGAAGTGACCAATGTTTCAGTCTGCATACAAAATTGCTGAGCTTCACTAACAGGAATGTTTTTCCTCCTCACCACAAGAGGAGTTCTAGCCCAATGTGAAATTGCAGAAGCCTTAGCAGAGTTTGTAGTGATCTTCCAGGTGACTCTTTGAAGCTGTCATTTTGTTGTGTTAAAAGAACTCTCAAAAAAAAAAATAGCTGCAGAAAATGTTTAAGAAAGCACATTAATTCTCAAATGAAACTTTGTAGAAATGCTTAGCAGCTGGTGTACAATCTGAAAAAGGTTCTTTCTTTTATTAGAAACACATAACGTTGGCATTCCCAGTACTGCCAGAAAAGGTTATGCCGATATGAAGCAAAGAGAAGGAAAGAAGATTAACAAGTTTCCCAGCTTTCTATTTCTATGTAGTAACGTGACTTGAAGAAAAACAAAACTAATATTCATTATATAAAGGGAAATATCTTTTGCATTTTGGTTTGTCTAGCTCCAAAACAGATTGGAAGATTTTTGCTTTTGTGAGGGAGTTTATTGTTGTATTTTGGAAAATTGATCTGTTCATTGAAGTCGAGTGGCTGAATGCTGGCCTTTTGTAGGTTTGGGAGAGCAGGACCAAACAAACAAACCAAAACCCCAGACCTTGAAGGTTCTAGGTTTAACTTCCATTTTAGTAATTTGTGTGGTTCTGCATTTGTGGTCATTCTGACCAATTTGGTTGCTAAACACCAGTAGAGCTCCACTGACCTCAACTTTGCCACCTATGAATCTGTTAAAAAGTCCAAAATTTGGAATTGCAGCAGGAAAGCATGCCATTAAAACCATGCGTTTTAAATTCTAAATATGCAGATATACACTGATTTTCAATTTCTAATTTCTGCTTTTCTTTCCATTTTTCTTTCCTTGTGCCACAACTGATGAAAGCCAAAGTGTAGGTTTTTACCTCAATTAAATCAATTCCCTGACCTTAACAGGTTATCTACACTAATCTGATTTTTGTGATATATGTCTAGTTATGCCATGATAAAAATCATGGAGAGCATTTCTATGGTGCTGCTTCCTATAATGTGGAAAACAGCTCCTTTTTATTATTAGTAACTAAATGACCAAAATGCAATATAGATAAAGGCTATCTTATATAGCCTCATTTTCATCTGGGTTAATCAATCTCATTAGCCTTGTCAGAGTTACTTATAACAGTTGATTACAAACCAGCACAAAAATAAAGATTGGAAACAGAACCACTCTTCTTGGGGCTAAATTATATTTACATAGAAAATGCCTTTGCTTTCCCTTTGTTTCCCCCCACACAAAGACATCCAGCCTTGCAGCCTGGTGACCCCAAATGAGGATGAGGAGGAGCTGTGAGCCTGACTGCCAGGGGGGCTGTGATGAGTAGTGGAGAGAAAGGAGGGGCATCCTTCTTTTAGGGTTGTCAGGCTCTTTCTGTGCTTCAGCTCAGGCAGGATTACTCACACCCCTGCCCAGTGTTATGTGGTCTAAAGACCCATAATTGAACCCTTAAGGTTCAATTTTACCTGCATGTATTGTGAAAACAACTTACTTGAATTGCTAGCACTATTTTAATTTTGCTGCAGACCAGTTTTTTAGTTGCAGCTACCTTCCACTCTGTTGTCAATTACTTTGTAGTTAGATTTGGGCCCAATCAGTTCAAATAGCAGTGCCTTCACTTAGTCACTTAGATCCAATTTATCTACCTAGAGAAGTGACTATTAACATCTATCACTTAACTAATCAGCACCCTTTCAGAATGGCTGAGTACAGATGGGAGATAGAATCTTCCTGAAGGCAGATGAGTTAGAATTTTTTGGCTAAGTAGATAAAATCCTAACGTTAGATTGTCTTCATTGGTTGCTATGTTAAGTGAGACGGGAGATGAAATTCTGTGACCTTTTAAAAACGGGCAATTACAGTTGCTGAGAAATTAGCATATATGAAATCTGTGTAGAATTGCATAACTGAAGTTGTATGAATGATTTAACATTGATAATACCATTGCCCTGCACATACATTTAGCACAGATTAAATTTACTGTAGATCTTTTGAAATGTTTTTACAAATCTGCATGTTAATCTTATTTTTTTTATATTATACATTTAATAGACAAAATGAAGTATTGGTTAAATAAAGCAATAAAATATTTATTCTGAGCTGTTGATGACAACATCAACAATGTATTAGGAGCTAACCCCAGTAAGCACTGACTTCTGTCTCATCTACTTTAATGTGAATATGAAATAAGCCATTTAAAGGTAAGGGATATGTTAATAGAGTTAAGCCGGTGTAAAATTGGCATGAAAAGAGGATGAAGATGTAATACTGAGTCATTGGTTCAGAATAAAATACAGACCCTGTAAATGTAAAAATTTTCATGACTGATGGATGGCATCTGCTTCCAGATGCAAGTGGTTCCTCTGTTTTTAAACCAACCATTGGGACATCCTTATATTTTGTGTATCTTGAATATCCATGTCAGGGAACTGAAAATACTTAGGTGCTAGAAATTCAAAAGAGCTGGTTCAGGGAATTTTCCCAAAAGCTCTGAAAAATTGTTTAAACTTATCATGGTGTTCCTAGTATGGATAAGGATATTTCCTTAGTCAACTATGCTTGGTAACATAATATCACTGCGCTGTATTGTCTTCTGCATGACATGGCATAGAAAAGTGTTAAATATTTCAGGTTGTGCTGGATGGATATGGAAAGTCACAAAATTGACAAATGCATCTCAATATAGTATGCCATGAATTATTTGAATTTTAATGCAAGAAAGCACAGACTCCTGCATATCCAGCTTCATCATCAGTGCTGTTTGATCCTGACTATCTCAAAATGACTATAGGTATATATCTGGTCAAGTCACAGAAGTAAAAACCCCATTGCAAGGCACTGCCTTCCTGCAGGCCCCTCCTGCTGCAGAGGAGTCCCATGTACCTCCTCTGCACATGTCCCTGGCCAGAGGTTGTCCTCACCTCTGGCTCCTGGCCTGAGGGCTGCGGGGAGGCAGTGGCTGTGTATGTGTCTCCTGCAGCCCTGCAGGAAGGCTACACATGGAATCCACTTTCTAGACTTCACCTTCAAATGGCTCTTGTACCTTCCCTGGAAGTGCAGCCCAAATTGAGATCTTAATATAGCACCTATGTGCCGTTGTTAGGAGGGGAGGGCTATATATCCAGGCTCCTGTTTGACATTTCTATAGCCTGATGCAAAATGTACTGGTTGCTGTAATTGGCTGATAAGTGGAGAAGATAGAAAGTGGTCTGGCTTGATGGCTACAAAACACTTCACGATTATGTTGCATAGCTCACCTCTTTGTTTCCTGTATCACTGCATCACGATTACGATTCTAATTAGTTTATTTTAATCGCGATCAATATGCCAAGGAGAAGCACCAGACAGCTAATATGATTTATTACATATTCCAAGAGCATTTGTCTCAGATTTGGCATTTCTGCTATCTGTCTCCAGAATGCCCCTGCCTGCTTGACAGCAGCCTGTCAGTGCTGCTATGATTGCTCTGTGCAGTGACTTTAACTGCCAGCTTTTCCTGCAGCCTTGGAGAGTGATCGATCAGCACCACAATCACAGCCACACAGAATATTTTAGCACTTGCCTATGGCCCTGTCAATTATGAAAAGATGGACTATCAATGCACGTTGCAATCTGGTGCTGTACCACTTAAGCATCAAACAGAAGACAAAAAAGTAAACACTGGTGACCGTCTTTATGAAAAATCTTTCTCTTTTGAAGCTTTTTTTCTTATAACTGATGTTTTACACATCGCTCTGGAGGAAGATCAAGAGCTGTCTTTGTAACATTAAGGATTCTTGAAGGTACTGTAAGTACTGAAGTAGTGGTAAAGAAATGCAGTAATGCTAAAGATTTTCATAAACTGTCTTTCAAACCTGGGAAGGCAAAGGTCAGGTGAGGTGGTGGTTTATTATTATTAATGAATATAGGAGCAAGGGGAGATATTAAGGTTTTCTTCAGAACATACAATATTTTACAGCTGAGTTTCAAGGCATCTTCTTTTCCTGAACCTCTAGTATGGGTGACTTGACCCTGGTTTTATTGATTAAACTTTTATTCTTCCCCAATGAATAATTTAAATTATGAGCTGTAGTCTGGCATGATTAGCAGGAGGGTAGGAGAGATTTTTAAAGTAATACACTGTATCACTGTATGGTCCTCCTACTGTCGCAGTCGCTGCTATGTGTGGCAGTCAACATTGACACTGCACTCGAGGTGCTTCCCCGAAATCATCAGAAGGCTTCACAAATGTATATCTTGTTATTCAGTCTCCCATATCTTTGTTCTGTAGCTTCTACAAGCAGCTCCACACAGCTCCAGCATTGTCTCTCTTCTTCTGTTCCGAGTCTGGCTCCATCCTGCCCCTAGCACGGCCACCTAACCCTGTCTATCCTATGTACAATATCTTACAGTATCTTACCTTCTCTGGCCCTTGCCACGACCTCCTGTCCCTGGGTCTTCACAGCACGGCAAGCAGCCGCCAATTGAACCCAACTCAGCTAACTCACTTTTTATCCTGCCCAAGGCTGTGAGGGCAAGGTGTTTCCACTCCAAGATAATTAACACAGCTGTAACCTATCATAGGGGAGACTGCCTTCTGCAGCATCTCTTTTTGTATCACCACATCCTACTGCATTGGATTCCTTCTGCATCATGGCACTCAGGGCTGAAAACTTTATATGCAACTTTGTAACTTGATTACCAATTAGTGAGATACCTAATAGATTTTTACTCTTCTCTGATGCAAGAGGAGGGTGGTTATGGAGCTTGTTTTGGTTCCCTGGTTCTCCAGTTAGTCTCCACCCTTGCTGGAATTTCTAATTTGCGCCCATAATTCAGCTGGAATGTGTGTCAGCTAACACAGAGGGGTTATCTGTGCTGCAGTAAAGCATCCCTGCCAGCTCTACAATTCCCTGAGTGCAGCATGTGTCACTCTTGTTGGATGGCAAGAAGGGCATGGCCCCCTCTTTGCCCCAAACACAATTGCAGCAAGCTGTGCTGTATCACAAGGAATTTTTATATAGGGCATTCAACAACATGTAAATCTATAACTTCATAAAACTATGCAGCACAAAAGGCCAAGATTTGGATTGTGAACAGTTATTTTAATGTTGCACATAATGGTCATTATACTCTCGCTATGGTTTTTTATCCTCAGGTGCTCTTGCAGGTCCCACTGATATACCCCAGCATGAGTTTGTGAGTCCTGAAAACAAATGTTGCTCAATGTAGTGACTGCATGACTATATTATATGTAAGAGACAGAAAGATATGTGCAGGTGGCACTGAAAAGCAACCTCAGATAGTAAATGGTATTCAGAGATATGGCTTTTAAAAGGTTAAAAAAAAAAATGACAACAGCAACAACAAAAGAAAAATCATAAAGATCTTCCCTTTTACTAAGCAATAAACTGCAGCAAAACTCGGGGAAATGGCCAAAAATAATTATATCAGTTCCCCAGAAAACAGGTATTTTTTAATTACAAAGCTGTATTAGCTGGCTAATAATCCCCAGGGTGAAGTTGTACACAGGAAATTGCCTGTTGCAGTAGCCAGACTGCTGCTGCTGCAGAGTCTGTTGTACCATTGCAGCAATGTGCCCAGAGCCTCAACCCAAATGCTGTTGTCAAAACACTCCTTGGAGTCCTGAAAGCAGCCAGGGCTGTGCTCACAGCCTCTTTCCATGCCCTCTTTTATAATGTGCCTTGATGTGGCAGGGATGATCCTCTTTGCTCTCCTCAGGACAGGGAGATCCCTACACAGTGCTCCCAGTCCCTGTGGTGATGTGGAGCAGAAGTGGTGCTGCCATGAGTTACATTGGAATGGAGCACATTTCTGGATGTGTGCACAGGCACTCAGGCCATGGAGCAAGGAAAGGAGAGAGCACAGCCTGCTGCCTCAGGCATGTTTGCTTTCCCAGTCACAAGCAGGAGAAATAATTTCTTGGGACCTAATGTGCTGTTAGTAGAGGGAGCACTGCCATATCTTTTTCCTTTTCTTTATTTCAAATGATGACTGCATTGGGGTGGGTTATTTATGTGTATATTACAGTCTCTGCCCCTATTACAGATTCTGTATTTCTTAAATAGTTTATAGAATACATCCTTTAGAAAAAAATTTGGATTTTTTTATTAGGCTGTTTTTCTAACAAAGCAGAAATATATATTTAATGAAAATATAGTACATTTTTCCTGCAAGCTGTTTAATGTACAGGCATATTTCAACCATTAGAACTTGGCAGTTTCCATATGGATTCAGTTTTAACTCAGCCTTAAACTGCATCTTGTTAAATATTTTTAGGCATTTTTAGAACTCGTTGTTTTGAAATAAAATCTGCCAGAGCAGTGAACCCATTTCAAAGGACAGATATGAGGGTAATCCAAATCTTAAAATTTTAGAACTGATCTGAAGATGGCATTAGACAATATGCTTCAAGGAAGTCTTTCCTGGGAAGATTAAAGGTTTTAAAGAGAAGTTGTACCATGCAAAAGCTAAGAGATGACAATTCTACCTCTGTACATCCAAAATTTTAAAGCCTAGAAAAACTAAAGGAATGGTTCATGTCTGCTCACCTTCATATCACCTAGAGTATCCCAGTATTCCATTTGCAGGGTTGTTACTTTAGAACAGATTTCAGAGAATGACATGCATCCATATTTTCATCAAATTTTTGGTCTAATATAAAATCAATTGTGATCTCAGGCTTTTCTTTTTTATTCATTGGAGGATTAGAAACCCTTGCCAGGTATTCTAGTGTGCGTATATGGGGAAGAGGATTATGCCTTAAGTGGGTCACAATCCCAGCTGATGCTGGGCATTAAAAGTGTAGCACTGAGGAGATCCAAGGTTGTGGTTTTCCAGAAGTGTTCTTGTGGCCACACTCTTGCTGCTGATCCTTCAAAGAATGTTTAACAGTGCCTGTCAGCTCAGTCTTTCTACAAGTTTCTGTTTGCAGTGCTAAGGTCTTATCTTAAATCTTTTCTGATGTCTCAGGTTTAGTGGTTTAAAATTTTCTGATAACATTATCCTTCAGTTATTTTCATAGAAGAAGAGTCTCCATCTTAAATTTCAGAGCAGGCCAATCCCACATCTCATTTGTACTGGATAAGTTTTACACAGCTATGAACTTAATACACATTTTAATGTATCTTCTACACCTTGGCAAACCTATAGGACCATTTATTAACCATCTAGGGAAATAGCAGGACACCTTTCATTTGGAGCCTGGAGGCTGTGAATTGATGTTCATTTTTTCCAATGATCTGCAGTCACCGAGAAAACACTTAAAGAATAGAAAATCAAATACCATGCAAAGATAAAAATGTGATTTATGGACTGAATTTGAACTTGTAATATTAGTTGTTATGTATATATAGATTTTTTTTTTAATCTTTTGTGCTGTAATGGGCTATAAGTGCATTTTTACTTTGAAGCTGTAAAAAACCAAATGGATCTCTTCTTAAAATGATTTGGTAGTATTTTAATATATCTATCAATACATCCATTGAGGCTATAGAAAAGACAAAGAAACAAATTCTGTGCTGCTCTTAATGTATTTTAGTATATGAAGCTGAAGAGCCAAATGCAGCTCTCAAATGCAAGATGTTGGAAGATTTTACAAGGAACATGGAATTGGACTTAAAATTATAACTTCATCTGTAATTAACTCTATTTTTTCAATATATTTGATAATTTGGATGCAAAGCAAAAATGGCTTGGATTATAGAAATGAAATTCAAATTAAGGCAGTTAAATTTAAAGGACAAGTGTTAGTAACTAAAATGTACCTATTTTTAAGGAGGAAAATGTTTCTGGTGCAATGCTTAGATATATTTATGGTAAAGACACCACTTTCTAATTAAAATGCTTGATGTTAAAAACTGAGCAATGCCTGTGGGTTCCCTGTTGTGCCTGGATGCTTGTGCCCCTTTTACTGAACATGTGAATTTCTTCTGGTGTCATCTGAGTTTAATAATCCTTCTGCACTTTAGACAGTGTTAATTGGCATTAATTTCTCTGCGTTGTTCCCTCATGTCACTTCCTGCAAGGAACAAGTGGTTTTCATGGATTTCAAAGTAGAAATGACAAGATTGCATTGTTCTGCATCTGAAGTGTAATGATGTATTGCTGTTACACATTTTATTGAGTCTCTTTTTTTTTTTTTTTTTTTTTTTTTTTTTTTTTTTTTTTTTTCTGGTATGAATTCCATTCAGGAAAGTTGTGGATCAAATGCAAGGTTAGTTTTTACCTGAAATCTATCACCTAAGACTTACTGCTTTCAGTCATCCTCAAGTAGTAGATTAAAGGTCTGGAATTAGCTTGGGTGTTCTTGCTGGTTTTGTTTCATGGAATACAAGCCTTTTGTCTTGCCATGGTTGGTTTTTGTTCTTTCTCCTGTAAAATACTAGGAAAGAATAACAATATTTTTATGTGAATAATTATTGTACTTAGATGGAAATGTTCTCTGACAGAAAGTTTTGTTTAGACAGAATCGAAATATTTCAAGGAAAATGAAAATTTTTTAAAGTGTGCTACAGACACTTAGACACAGGCACTGTGTCTAAGTGTGCTACAGACACCACAGACACAATTAGACAGAATTTCAGCTGTTTTAATTTAAAAGAAAAATAAAAAAAATCGGAGTATCAAATTAGTTTTGATCATTGCAGGTGATTATTAATACTAAAACTGTCTCATGGTAGCCCCAGACAAAGTTAAAGAAAGCTCACAACTTTTTTGGTAATTACAGACATCTTATAGATATAGAGCTGTGAGGCTCTTTAGTCCAAAAATTCTTTTTGCCCTTGAGTATCTTTGCTTTTATTGCTGGTGATTCTTTTCATATGGTGAATGGAGGGAAAAAAATCAAATCCAAGGAGTGGAGTTTTTTATTCCATTCATTAATGAATGAACTCTCTTGCCCAATTTAGGTGCTTTATATCCTTGAAAACCCTTGAGAATTAGCATACTATATTCCTTCTGCTCCTATCTCTGAACTTTTTATATTCATGTCTGACAGAGAGAATCCACATTGCCCAAACTCAGAACCAAAAGCAAAGTACTATGATGGAGTATTTCTCACACTTATGTCTACCTTTAGGAGCAAGGAACAATGAATTATATTATCTGTTGACTCTCAGAGAGAAGAAACAGGAATGCATCACCATTTGTAGTCTATAGATGCTACTGGTTGAAATGACAGTGGACTCCATGTAGCAATAAGTTATGAAGAACTAGAAATGATAAAGTTTTTAGCATCATGGGGGTTTAACATTTTTAAAAGTCTAGTTTTTAAATTAAAAAGTCATTATGTACTGTTTTAATAATCAAACCTTTTTTAATATAATAAGTAGGTATAAAAGATATCAATATTATGCCACTTTTGGGGGGCCTTATGTGTATGGAAAATGATTGTATCAGAAGGCAACCTGATTAAGTGATGCAATACCCATAAAAATAAAGAGGGGAAGGGATCTTGATTTATTGTTTCACTATAACAATTTAATTTCCCAAGCTTCTCAAAGGTGGTGGGGAGGGGGACTGGGTAAGTTTCTAACTTCTGTCTATGATAACCTTGCACTTCAGTCTGAAAAAGGGATACTTGCTAAGACATTGCTGGGGTGAGTTACTGAAACCCTTCTCCACATTCCCACCTGTGTGCCATGGCTCCTGCAGGCCTCCAGAAGACTGGCTCTACTTAGTCAGCCTCAGTGGAGTGCATAGGAAACTGTAGATTTTAACTTCCTTGTAGAGCATAATTCCTTTGGGAAAAGACTTAGGGAATATTCTTGTGGGAGTTTTCTGGCCAAATCATTTCAGCAGCTGCAGGCTTTTACAAAAGTGATGATGCCCTTTGGGAATGTAGTGTTCAGCAGTTTGTATCTTGCCTTGAGAAATAAAGAGGACAAGCATAAGGAGAGGCAGTGAGTTCAGAGTTTTCTTCTGTGACCATTAAACCTTCGTGAACATTTCAGGAATATTTGGACCCCAATCACAAAGTATCAGCTTCAAGGGCAATTGAGCAAATTTGCTTTATCATCTGAGAGATTAGTTGCTGGCTCTGGTTCCCATGAGCTGTGCAATCCTACTCCATGAGCCTCCTGTCTCTTCTTCTCTGCTTTACTTCCCTTCCTGTAAAATCCAAATAGGAACAGCTCATTGTTTCATACAAGATCAGTAAGGAAAGCTAACTCTCATTCCTTAATTTAAGATTTGTAGTGCTCTAATAAAGGACAAGCAGGGGTTATGTGCTGATATTTAAGTAAATGCAAAGAATATCATTAGAAGAAAGCAGTGAACATTGCATTGCAGAGTCACGAATCAGCATCATCAAAATAGGAAACTGTGATGGCATTTCAGATTAGTGAACTTGGAATTCATGATCAGTTTTTGTGATCCTCTCTATTGTTCTGCCTAAATATTTCTAAAGGGAAGGGATGATGAACTTCAGTATTTTTGAGTGTGTACCATAAAAAAATGAGGAGGCCGATGGCAGGGATTGTTTTCTTAGCCTATTATGTGAGAAAATATTCATAATGTGTTTAAGAAATCTCAGTAATATAATTCCTTGTTTTCTCTGTTGCTTAGATATTGGTGGAGCTTTCTAAATATTAGAATATTTCCTGACACACAGGGCTGACTATTGTCTTTGGGAGAAAGAAAGGCTCTTGTCTTTTCAATAGGATAAGCAGATTCACGTTTATCCAAATTCAGGATGTAAATGTTTTCTGCAATTAAATTTAAAGTGCTCTCTTACTGAATGATTATTTTTAGATACAAATGTCCACAGGGCATTGTGCCTGAGTGGTATCATCTCTCATATCACTTTTGTGGAGCAAGGAAGATAAACCCACAAACATCTCTGGAGCCAGCCATGACTGTGGCCCATGGTTTTTGAACCATCTTTAGCTGGTAGATAATTTTGATAGCTGCTGCTAATAATAACTTTGGTATGCTTGATAGTCCTAAAATCTAATCTGAACAGGATTTTACTTTCCACAGTTGCAAGTAAGAAAATGTTGAATGTGTTAGTAAATTCAAGTGTTTTATTACCTTAAATTGTACCCTCACAGTGGGGTAAATCAAATTTCACTACTATAAATGATGCCTAAAGTTTTAGAGTTCATGTTTTTCAGGTTCTGTTCTCTCTAGGTGTGTAGTTCTCAGCCTCATATTAAGTGTTAATAAGCTCTCTTCACAGAGTAGATAGACCAAAACTTATAAAAGTGTGAGACCTCATGACCAAGCATCCATTTTTGTAACCATTTTGGCTCCATCTTGGGTATAACCATGTCCAGGCTCTTATACTGCCCACAGTATATGCTTTAAAGCCTTTTAACAAATATCTACTTTATTCTCTTAGCTCTGTCTAGTCTCTGTTTCACGTCAGCCTTCCCAAGGCAACATTCAGAAATCTATGTGTAAGCTGCATGGTGGTATATGAACAAAGTGGTTAGCAATCATTCTTTTTATGGTAAGAGAGGGACACAGATAATTTGTATTCATGCTATCAGGATCATTTTCAGGGTTTTCCTCAAAGCAGTAGCAATGAGTGTGCCTGCTGCCTGTTGTGTAAAGCTCTAATATGCTTTCTTATGGTCACTTGTTTTGATTGAAGAGAAATTGCTAGAGCTGAGAGGACAAAATGAATGTTATTACAGGGAGGGTTATAAGCACAGAGAAAAGAACAAAACCTGGTGAGCCCTCAGTACGTGAGGGCTGCCTATTACCTCTGCACCAGTGCAGTGAGCAGCCATGAGAACAATTTATAAAGTGTGTGGCTGCGTGGCAGCTCTGATGGCACCCTCTGATGATGAGTTAATTGAACGGTGTCAGCAAGGGCAGTCCTGGCCCTGGAAAGAGACTGACACGATGATGGCAGCAGTCACTACTTCATTACTTAGAAACAAAATCAGAGATTCTTCATTTTAAAGGCAGGAGCTGCCAAGCAGGTCAAGAGCAAATGGTTTAATGTGTGGGGGTGGATGAGGTAAGGAGCTTTTATGTGTAAGGACCTTCACTTAACCCTGTGGCAGCATTCCTGATCTGTCTGTGGCATTAGAGAAGACAGGCCAGTCCTACTGTTTTAATTCTGTTCTTTGATTCTCACCAGCCAGATCTATCTTAATTGTTTAATTAAATTAATTTTCCTCAAGTAAGTCTGTTTTGCCCATGACAGTAATTAACAAGAGATCTCCCTGCCTTTATCTTGACCCACAAGATTTTTCATCTCATTTTTCCCCTGTGCTATTGAGAAGCAGTATTGATAGAGAGACTGGGTGGCCATGTGGCAGCTAGAGAAGGCCAACAGACCATCCTATACACTGTAGCTGCCTCAGTCTGCTATTCAATGTTCCATTTTCTCAAATCTTTACCAAGATCTGTGTGTAAGCATAAGGAGGTAACAAATAGAATGGGCAGCTGCTTTATTGCTTGAAAATTCTGCCTTCTTCAGTGGTCATCTTACAAGTGTGATTTATTTCCAGTGTTGGTTATGGAATTTTTTCCTACTCTTTGCCACCCTGTCCCCCACACTTTTTTCACTAGAAAAAAGAAAGAAAAAGTGTTGAGAAGTGTCACTGCTTTGTTCAATCAGACAATTTGGGATTTGTGTCTCTGTTTTCACTTGTAGATGGAGTATGCTAGCTGGGGAATGTTTTCCATGGCTCTTCTCAGAAGAGAATTGTTGTCTAGGAAAAGTAAGAATCACACATAACTACAAGGTTCAAAAGCAAATTCTGCCCTTTCACACACACCCCAAATTAGTGCATTTAGATATAACTTAATTATTAGATTGAGTTTCTTTAGATATAACTCAGTATTTCTCACTTTACAGGTATTTTGTCTCTTTGGTGAAAACAGTTGGTCATCAACAGGAAATTTCAGGGAGCTGTGCATGCTGGGAAGTGCCTGGTAAGGTGAAAAACATCCTGTCAGGTCTGGAATGGCTGCTGCCACACTTGATACTGGGTGCTCAGCCCCTCCATCTCAGATGTACCCATACCCACAGGGGAAAAAATCTCCCTGCCTGATCCTCTTTGTCACAGAAGCAGGTTTGGCTGGGATACAGGGAACAGGGCATGGGCAGTGGCCCGCAACCCCCCGTGAATGCCAGCCAGGTGCAGACTATCCCACCCAGCCTGCCAGGGGTCACAGTTCTGTCTCTGCACCCCTCTGAACTACTGTCAGCTTTTGTTGTGTGTAAGCACAATAGCAGGAAGAGAGGTTGTAGTACACTTTAACATTTTTAATGAAGGAGAACACTGGATGTACAGACAGCAGTCATGCTAGAAAGTTTGGCACTGATGTCAATGTAAGCAAAAAAACTGAGAAAGGACAAACTGTCTCAAATTCCAAGATTTAAATGTTCAACCAAGTAAACTGTAAAAAAATTTCAGAAGCAATGTCCCGCAATTCCAGTAAATAAATAGAAGGTCGGATTTTGAGACATTCCTCCTCCCCTGCAACAGAGATATTTTACATATTTTACTACTTATTTCACTGCTTTCGTAGGTGCTAAATTCTTCTGAAAACATGGTTTAAATGGTCTTTGGAGCATTCTCTATAATCTATAGATGGTGAAATGGAAAACTTCTAGACTGAAAGTTTGCTTTTACTGTCATTTTCAGCAGTAGTGACTGTCAGTATTCAATCTTGGCTTCCTCCAGCTGGCCAATAATAGTTTAGTTTCTTATCAGCTTTTCTATTTTTATAACTTATTGGATTTGGATGTATATCTAAGATTACATGTGAATTTTTCCATTTTACCTTGCATTCAGGAAGCCATGCAATTTTTGTTACTTGTCCAGTTTTTAGGAATTGTTCATTGAATTAGACCTTAGGAAATTACAGCTCATGTAATGACAAAAGGATGGCATAATTCAAATAAGTAGCAGCATGGGAGATTTTGAAAAACAGTTTTAACTCCCAAACCTGGTGGTTGTTGGTGGTGATTTTTGCTTGCTGGTTCATTTGTTAATTTAAGATTAGATTTAATTTTAGATTTGAGGCCCAGATCCAAATAATTCCTCCCATAGCAGTCCCAAAACATTCAGCCTAAAAAGGGTGAAGTATAATAAAAGCAAACTTCTAGTGGTATTTGCTTAGGCTGCTTTTCTGTCATCTGCCACTTACCAATTTTTACCAGAATTTACACTGTTTAATTTTATTTAATGAGTGATTTTGGTGAGTCCTGGAAGACAGAAGTTATCTAAGTTTCCTTAAGAAATCCGTGCACTATTGTTCACTCTGCTTCCTTTGCCTTTTATAGGAAATAATTTCAAATACTTAATGTCTTGCTATGTGAATGTCTTTTCAAACCTTTGATTATTTTTGGAGCTCCTTCAGTCTTTTGATAACCTTAGATAAAATGACTGGAATGGTGTTTGAAGAAATAAAATCAGTGATGTATGAAAAGATATTCATGTTCTCATATTACATTCTGTCCTACTCTTGGGACAACCTAGCATTTCTTCTATTATTTCTTTACCTGTTGAGAGAAACTTTCACTGAGCTGTCCAGTGACAGTTCCATCGCTTTCTTGCGGTGCTTTTGTGATAAGAGAATTCTAATTGTTGTAACACAGGTTTAAGTTTTTCTCCCCATCTGCATTTCTAGACTTGCAGCTTTCACTTCCATTTCCATTGTGTGGTCTTTTCCTGGAAAATGAAGGTTCTATGATATCAAAACATTTCTCAAGATTACAGAGATTACATTAAAACATTTTGTAGAAACCAGGTCTGGCAAGAGAGCTGGCCAGATTGCAGAGTTCCTAGCCAGCCTTTTCAGCAGCAGCACTGCCAGGCTAGTGAGCTGCCACACAGCTCTTCCCAGATTTTTCAGGTTGTTTTGATCCTGTGAACCTTTCCCTTGTGAGACTGGATGTTGCAAGTTCCACACCCCCAGGCTGCAGTTTGTCTGTCCCAGCTGCAGGCTGAGCTGACCCTCAGGGTCCCTTAGAGTCCCTTAGGGACCAGAACCTTATATTGCCCTTCAGGAGAGTGGCTGACACTGTGCCCACCGACACTTCACCTCACTGCTTGCTGGAATATTGTCCAGCAAGCAATATTCCAACACCAGGAACTCATTTGTCCTTTCTCAGCCATCTCCACAGTAAATTCCTCACATGTTTCTAAAAGATACTTCGAAGTAAAAGAAATCAGCCACCTCAAAGTGATTGTTCCTTTGAGAAAAGTAGGGCTTCAGCATCACTGCTGTACACATCTTCAGCTGGTGGGAGGATGTGCTAAATGGACGTGTTGTCATTGGCTGGTTTGGGTCTGAAGGCAAAAACTATTTTCAGAAAGTCTAAATCACTGCTTGTGATGCTCTTGGTAGTTTTGTAAGGGAATTTCTTTTTTCTTGGCTAATGAAAACTAGCTTTCTCATTAAACCAACCATCCTTTCGCAGGTCTCTTGGAAGCTTCAGTCTGGAAGATCACATGGTTCTGTTTCATGTTGTTTCATGCCCTGAGAAATATAAAGTTACAGAAACTATTTTACTAGTTGTACCTTACTTGATCGTGATATGCCAGATACTTTGTTTCTCCTAAACACTTTGTAAGTGTTCGCTAGGCTCACATGTAAAACTCCCTCTCATATGTCAATATTGACATGTGTTGTATGTCACAATTAATTCCATAATTCTATGGATTATTTGCACATTTTTTAAAAACGAGAACATGGTATTCATTGCTTCCCAGTCCTCTGAAACACTGGCAGCTCACAACAGGTGTTGATTGAATTCTGAAATTACTCTGCCTGTGTGAGGAGCTAATGAGGAAGCACCTTGCAGTCTTAAGAATGAAAAAGAGAATTGCACAAAAAATTTTGGAAGGCAAAGGACTGCTGAGACTCTTGAGGCATAATTCACAAGATAGGACTCTCAACGGAATGACAGTGAGGAAAAGGTTTGTATAGGGAGAATTCTATGAGTAATATTTGAGAGCCTCATGAGAATAAATGAAAAGAACCTTAAATACTTGTGAATAAATATTCTCAGGAGTTTCTTGCCTGTTGCAAAGGTATTTTATGTATTTTGTTGTGTAAAAGCCTATGATATTTCTGGAAAACAGCCACTGGGGGAGGGGAGGTCAGGGGAATCATCTACAAAAAAAAAAAAAAAAAAAAAGAGCAAATGGTTGTGTCTGATATCCCTCTTGCTAAGGCAGGAAGGTATCATAGAAATGCATCAGTCCCAGCAGACTAGTGAAAATACCTCCAAAATAGTCAAATATTCCTTAGAGTTATTTGATGTTTAGCTTACTTGAATCCTAGAACTGTAGACTCTCTGTAGAATTTGTAGTTTTCATATGACTGGGATAATATGGAAAGTTATGTACATTTTTGAGGAAAATGCTGGCATTCTTGGTGGCATTTTAATCCCAGGAATGGAACTATTTACTCAAGGGAATTATTTTTGACCTCCTTTCTCCCTGCTTTGACTTTACACTGTCAATTTACAAAATTCTGCATGGTACATCATGCTAGCAGCAATGGTTAATATAACAATGAGGAAACTTATTGACTATATATTTATATAAAATATATATTGAATATATTTTGGGGGCCACTTCAAGGAAACCAGAAAAAATTTCTGTACAACTAGTGTGTGAGTTGGCTGGTTCTAATCTAGCTTTAGGTGAATGTAATTAATATCACTGCCATATTTTTGTGATTGATTTTCTGAGGTTGTGAACTAAAAGAATAAAAATAAAAGACACATTCTACTACATTTTATGTTACCTTGAAAATCAAGTCCAACAGTTTGCAAGTCAAATAATTATAATTAATATTATTAATAACTAGGCCTTATTATCCTCCAAGCATCTCATACTTTAATTGATTTGACTTTTTGGAGATAAATGTCTTGTGTCACATATATAGCACAAAGCATAACACAATATAATGCAATTTCATCAAGGATCTTTTGTAATTGCTTATCACACATGGCTGTGCATGATAGATAGAAACAATAAAAAAATAAATGAAAAATATTCTAGCCAAACAAAGTTAGCTTCTGAAATGTTGATTTTTTTTTTCAGTATGTCCAGATCTGAACACTCAGAAAACATCAATCTCTTCAGGAATGCATTAGGAACTGTGGGATAGAATTGATAAAGAGCTTACTTTCCACAGATTTAAAATCAATAGTGGGGACTTTAAGGAAGACAACTGCTGGCTGCTGCATGGGGTGTAAGGTACACTTCTGAGTGCCTGGAGCAAGGTCATCATATTTATCAAGTCAATTCTTGCTTTTCATTCTGGTTGTTTTATTGAGACAGTGTTAGGAGAGCAGTTATGAAGTGTCTCTTTAAATTAGTGAAAATACATTATCTAAAAATCCTATAATTTAAGAATCAGTAGGTCATAAAAACTAATTTTAAAAAAAATCATCCACATATAAGAATTTAGGGGTTTAGATTCAGAACCAAACTCCAACTGTACTGCTGGAGAGCTGCCCAATATGTGCTTGGATGTGGTTGGACTGTAGTAAACCTTCATTCATTCACAAAAGAAAGTCATACAAATATAATTTAAAAATGTCCCTGTTATCCCTTTGTAACCTGGGCTTCCTGGTAGCAGTAGTTCACAAAATACTGTTGTGTACAGATGAACAACCAGTCCCTCACTTTCTGCAGTCTCTGGTAACAGAGACCCTCAAATAAACTGAATTGGTTTTGGTTACTATACTTTCATCTCATCTTGTCCCACTTATGGCTCAGGAACTCTTTCTTTTTCTTTAGACAAGACCAGGAAATACCTGGGAAAATCTTGAAATGAGGAAACAGATGCTGAAAACTGAAGTGACTTTTCACATTCCTGTAAAGCTCTGTCCTTTTTCACTGAACCATGCGGGCTGCAAAGCACCTTCAGACATCTCCAGTCCAACACCCTGCACAAAGCAGGTCCAAGCTTTGTCCAGCCAGGCTGGTACCTGCTGGATGGGAGCTGCACTGCCTAAGAGATGCAGAATGTGACCATCCTCCTTGTGAAAATGTTTTCTTATAAATCAAGATTTCCTGCGTTGTACCTGATGTCTGTTGTCATTCATCCTGGTGATGTGCACGTGTGTTCCTTCTGTGGCCCTTGACAGTATTGAGGCAATTAATTCTCTTACAATCTCCTCCTCTGCTGTCATTTAGCTCAGTTTTGGTTTTTTTCTAGTAGCAAGAAGAAAAATGTATTTTGTCTTTAAAATCTCCTACTCCCTCCAGTACTTGATATGCATTCTTTGCATTGACAGATATTTAATATCACAGGTCAAGATGGCACAGCAGTTGCCAATTCTGACTCCAAGGGGCAGGATAACTTTTAACAAATTTTCAGTGTAAGTGACAAACTCCAAACAATATTCTACTTGGCAGCCTAATATACACAGCCCTTGTGACTACTTGTAGCAGCACATTTTTTTTTATAGTTTTGTGGGATTTTTTAATTTGTTTTTCACTTTTTTTCTGGTGTTGTAAGATGTCTGGCTTACTATCACATTAAGGTTTACTTAATGTTGTCTATTCATGGGACATGTTAATTTCTAACTTGGTGATCTTCACTGTGGCTTCCAATTCCTGCAGACATTCTTAACATTAGTATGTGGTATTCCTAAATCAGTGACTAGAGGAAAACCATGCTTACCTGGCCCTGTTTCTTGTGCCTTATCTCCTGGGGCAGAAGAGCTCTGTGATATAATTTGACATCAGTTTCTGATTTTGGTTATAAATACAAGAGAACTTGTTATGTTCTCTCAGGCCTCCAAGTTTTCTGTAAGCAAAGTGATGGGTGCTCCACTAGGATTGCCAACTGCTAGATCCTATCTGAGAACCACAGCTAAGATCATAACTAATTCATATCAGCTACAGCTTAATTCACCAGAGGGGTTGTGCTCATAGACAATATTTTTAATTGGTTGCTAAATTACTTGTTTGCTGTGGGAAAGTCCCATTTTCTTCCATTTCTGGTGCAACGTAGTTATTCTATAACCAAAAAGCATTGGCTCTTCTTTATCCTTTTGGAGACTTTACTTTCTCAAGGCTAGTGACAGCTTTTCATCTTTGGGGTTTTGCAGTTTGGGTTTTTTTTAAATTGTTTGCTTGATTTTGGTTGCTTGTTTTGCTAATCATCTATTTAAAACATGGAATCATTTTGATTGTATGAAGTTAGAAAAAATTGACTGTTTAGACCTCTAGATCCTCCATTTGTTTTAGTTTGACTATTTGCATTCTATGAGCAGATCTGGTATTTTTTTCTGCTGTTTCCATTGCTCTTGTTAATTCTGCTGCTTTGGGCCATGTTAAATTCACTTTTGCCAGGAATCATCTTTGGAATCTCTCATTATTAACAGAGCATTCATTCTCTCAGTATGTCCTCTAGGACATTTCTAAATGGGCAATATTCTGTTAGTCTGTTAGGCTGCCACATACACAGTTATAGTATCATGCAACTGTAATGTCATATTGCCTTTTCCTATAATGAAATATTTTACAATGGTGTTGGGTTTGATGTGTTACTCTCTCACAATTATTTGTACAGCTTCTGAGGTTTTATCTCCTGGTTTCTGATACTGCTACAAGCTGCTTAAGACAGGGTAAGTTTAACCCTTTGTACATTTAGGAGAATTATGTGTTCTCTGTAATCTTATCTGTGAAAAAACATTGGCCCAGGGTTTCTATGTATTGCTGCCATTTTCTTCCTTGAAATGTTCATTTTTCCTACAAACAGATACTCTTATTTTTGTTTTGTTTTGTTTTGTTAACATTTATACTAAAGAAACCTTTAGTTGAAAAAAGCAAATTGTACTTGCATTTATGAAAAATACTCTTGCTCTATGTCAACAACATGAAAACACAATAGAAGAAAAGCTCTGTGTAATTAAACAGTAAACAGAGAGGAAAATGGAGAATTACTACATTATGTCTTTCAGTTAATTTCTTGAGACATTATCTGTTAACTCTCTGGAATAGTTTATTCTGGGTGCCCTAGGGCTGTTGTCCAGTGTGCCTTTGAGGGACGTATGCATAAAATAATTTTTTAAATTATCATTTTCCATCACTCATTGCAACTTGGAAGAGTAAACATATACCTGATTTGATTTTGAAATTATTGCTCTTGTAGATTATTTGATAGTTTATATGTATTTTGTATGTCTTTTTTCAGCATGAACCAGAAACTTGCCCTGTAGGAATTGTACGTATATTTTCTCTTCTAGATTTCAGCTTTTTTGAAGCAGTTGATATTTTCTTTCTACTCTGAGTACTACACATCACTTTGCTTGAAGCTGCAAATGTCCATAGTTTTATTTTATAGGGCAGTATCAGGCATGAGCTGTGGAATATGCTGCATTTAGGTCTGCCAACACATAGACACTGGAGCAAATTAACCATTAGCAAAGCCCCCAGCCTGGTGGCCAAATGCAGTCCCATGAGTGACAGCAGAGGAGATTCAAATACGACACGTACAACTTACAAATTCTTACAACTCTTATTCTAGACAGCAGCTAAAACCCAAGAGTCCCTAAAGGTACTTCATGCAGTAAGAACTTTTTTGCATGCAAAACTTAGTATATGGTTTCCTTGTTCATCCAAAATTAATGATAAAATATTCATTTGCTGTGAGGGTGTGACTCAGGAGTCTGTCCAGATGTCCTGGTTCTGGCCAGGAGAGGGTTAATTTTTTGCAGTAGCCAGGAGGGGGCACTGGCTGGGACACAGAAATTATTCTATACCAGCACATGGAATTGCTGGGGGTGGAGGGAAAGGGATTCACTTCCAGGGAAAAGCAGCTTGAGCCAGTCAAGAAAAGGTGGCAGCTCCAGCAGTCTGTTGTTTGTTTATTGTCAGGGCCTTTATGTGTACATTGTTTTCCTTTCTTATACCTTTTGTTATTAATATTGTGCTGTTGCTGTTCATTTTCTTATCCCATTGCTCTTTCCAGTAAATCATCCTTATCTCGACCTGTGATCTTTGCCTTTTGTGCCTCCATCTGGAGTGAGGTGGGAGGGGAAGCAGTTGCCTGGTTTTAGTGTGAGTACTAAATTGGAGAATACCATTCCTAAAGCATGATACTGGATTGAACTGTCTTCTCTGAATGTCAAAGGGGAGACTAAAATCCTGGCTTTGGACAGGCAAATTTCTGGTGTGCCACCTTTTCAACAAATCAAACCCTTTCACTATCAACATCTCTTCTGGCTCCCAGTCTCTCTTCTATCTTATTTCTCTCTCCACCTTACATTTTGATTTTTTAAAAATTATTCATAATTAATAACTAGGACATTTTAACTATTCCAAGTTTACCTTATTTTAATGGATTTTTTCTGAGTTTAGTCATGCTTTGTATCATCAACTTCCACACATGACCCTTCAAATGCCAGACAGGAAAAAAGGTCCTCAGACTTTATAAAATTATATGTCAGTACCCTAACAGTAGTTAACCTCCTTTTACACAAATTGCTTTTTATATTAATTTCCAGTATTTATAGACATCAATTCTTTTATTTCTATTAGGGTTAAGGAGAAAGAGATTCTGAAAATTATGGAAATTCAGGGATACTTCAGACCTGGCAAATACAGCCTGCTTGTGCTTCCAGAGAAGCACAACAGAGCCACTACATTTGGGTTCAGGTAAACACATACGTGAAGAGGAAAGTGATTTTGGTATTTGCCTGAGACTTTTTTTTTTAGAGCCTAATGCAGTCAGGCACCCAACTACTGTTGTATTTCCAAAAAAATCAACGTCCTATATCTATTCATCTTCTTGCATAATTCTAATCTATTTTTGGTGTATCTTTTACCTAGTCATAGGTAATATATACTGTCCAAATATGGGAAGAAATGCTCAATTCATTTATTATTTATTAGAAAGAGATATTTAACTATTTAAATGATAAAATTGAGGAAGATCCAATCTAAGCCAAAGCCAGCCTGTGGCTTAAATCGTTGTATAGGGAAAACCATTTCAAGTTATTTATATTTTATATTTCTCTACTCAGCAGGTTTTGAGGGCTAAATATTTTGGTGATTTACATGCAATAAAGCTGGGCTCTTTTCCAGGATCTCCCAAAGGCCATTTTAGTGACCTTCGGCAAGTTCATGGCAAATAAATAATGGGATTGAACCTAATTTCCTTTACAAAGGAAAGCAGTGTGGCTATAAGTATAAATGTTTATGTGCTCATCTGAGATACTGCAGTAAAAGAGTCCTGTCGACCACAAACCAGCATTATTTATTGGAGTGGCTAAGATTGAATGATGAAAATGCTAACACTGTCTACTCAATCTGCATACTTGTTAGTGTGTCATAAACACAACACTTCCCATCAAATGCATTCTTCCTGATATGAATCAAGTGTTTTTATTACAGTTTATCTCTGTTCATCAGTCTGGTTCCCTGGCCTTAACTGCCAAATACAAAATTCTTGCTGATTTTCAGGGATGTCACCACATAGACATGTGCTTTTGGTTAGAGTAATGGGCTATCAGCAAAACACATACAAAAAATAATTACAAATATTTAAAACTGAATTCTGGGTATTTGTACCAGCAATACAATTCAAGTAATCTGCTTCTGCAACCAGTGGGCATGCCCTAGTACTATACACAGGATTTGGACTTTAATTCATCATTAGAAATGAACCAAAATGTTCATGGAGAATCCCTATGTGACACTATTCGTTTCCCCATCAGACAGGGGATGGTCTGTTGCACTTGTAGATTTTATCCTTCCCTATACATTGCATGACACGTGTATTTTCTCTATTTCTCTGTTTCAAATGCTGAACATTTTGGGTAGGCAATCCATGCCAATACAGGGAGCTGTTACTGCTAACAGTGTATAAATGAACAAGAACTTGGATTCTAAATCTTGGATTCTTAGATTTTTGAAGACAATAATCAGTCCAGGTGGCAAATATTTTTGGTATTAAAGGTCAAGATAGGCAGTTTGCAAGTTTTAAAACAGAGACTAAGACTATTTAACAATCTGGAAAATAACCTCATTCTCTTGAAGAATTCTGTCAGAAAACAAAACTCCCATGTTTCATTGGCTTGGTTACTGTCATTTTTGGTTAATTAATCCCTGTGTCAGTCCCATGCTCTCTTAAGGGCTATGTCCAGTGCTCTACACCAAGTGTTGAACAATCAGTGATCTTCACCTTGTGAAAAATCTCAAAAAGTGTGTTATGCGTGGGAGGTGCAAAAAGTCAAGGTTTGAAATACATAAGCAGCTGTAAACATCACACTTTCCTAGGTGTTTTGTGATGATAGGAAACCTGATGTACTGTGAGATTGTTGTCTAGAAGGTTACAGTATCATGGAAGGTCTATTTATGTTTATTGCAGACACATTTAATTGAGTACACAGAAAAAATTGGAGATGTTGAACAAATGCGATAATTGATGTGCATTTTGTGCTCTAATTGAAGAAAAATGGTACCAATGAGATAATTGCATTATTTTTTAAGGAATTTCTCTTTTCTTGAATGAAATTATTCTTTTGAAGACAGAGACTAACCTTTATGTAAAATGAAGAGGGTAATCTTTTGCTCTTGGTAGAAAGGAAGACCTTGAAAAGACACAAGTAATTTTAGAATTTCCCAGTGACTGTGAGCAAATTACTGATGCTCCCTGAGGCTGTTTTACTTGACTTGTAGGAAAATACTAAATTTTCTACTGCTGCTATTGCGAATTTCATCTGTTGAAAAAGCTTTTTGTTGTTATTATTGCAGTAAAAAGGGATTGTTCCCTCTGTTGGAGGGTGTGCAGCAGGAAAGAGGGAAGTAAGCAACTTAATGTCCAGGAAAAAATGGTTAAGGTTTCATTTAGATGATTTAAGTCCCACGTTTTCACATTTCCTTATATTTCTTCCCCAAATTGAGCCCCGGGTATGTACAACAATTCCTTGGTGAAATATTTTATTTAATACTTCAGGGACCACAGAGAAGGGACATTGTACCCCACAAGCTATTTAGCTCCAAAGCTGACCACGCTGCTGGCACCAATACTGCTGCTACCAAAAAGAAATGCTAAAGAAACTCTGGGGCTTTTTTAAGAGCCAATTCTTCAGAAAAGACAAAACTATCTAAATATTTCAGTTAATCTTAATCATACATTATTTGTTCTGCTTAACAGCTCCACCTTGAGAATTTCACATTACTAATGGTCAGCTTTTAAAATTTTGGATATAACTGTTCTCTAACTCGTGTGCTGAAGTGTCCTTTATTTCCCACTGAGAAGTCTGGGTGATACTGGCAGAGAACCATAGATGAACACAACCAAAAATCTGTATTTATATTTTTATTCTGTTTCCTTTAGTAATTTTTAGGTGGTCTTTCTATGTATGGCTCTATGATTCATTCTTATTTGAAAAGCACCCAAAATTTCAAACTGGATTGAGCCTGGTCTGTCTCTCTGTTTTGTTGAGGAGGGGTGTGTTTGTTTGTTCGTTTGTTTGTTTGTTTTTTGACAATATAGTTTAAAGGAATGAGCCTGGAAATACTGACATAACTTTTGTTTGGGTTTGGTACTATGCAAGAAATAATTCTCTGTAAGAGGATTTCCAGTCTGTGAAATGGGCATTGTAACATCTGTCTTGTACAGCAGGCTATGTGGGTTAATTAATGAACTCTGAAAAAATTCTTACTGAGTTTTTGAATAAAAGTTCTATCTGTACAATAACTGCAGAAATGTTAGAATAACTGCAGTTTAAATTCCCAGACTGAGGATTGACAAAAAAACAAAAAAACAAAAAAAAAAAAAAAACCCAAAACCAAAAAGAAGACCAACTTAGCATTTCAAACATCCTCTGAAATGCGAGAGTACAGAATGACCTGGAGGATACCTGATTTTTAGAAGAAAACTGATGATAAATTTGTATGGCATCAAAGTTCCTGTTGGTAGGTATGAAAACAGATCTTCTCATATAAGTTTGTGAAAAAGTCACAATAATTCAGTTCCTATAAAGTGTACATTGGTGACAAAGGAATAAAATCAAGGACATCCATAGCAGTACTTCAGTTGTTTTTATTCTTACACTGGTGCAAACAGAAACTGTTAAACCATTTGCAGTCTGTGTTTGTGTGTGTCATTTCCCAAGAGAACAGACACCTGAAGGGTTTGATTTTGAAACACCATTTAGATGGGAATTATCTGTTGGTTTAAGGTTGTAGCTTCTGGTTTTAGTTTTCTCCTTAGGGGAAACAGAACCTAAGTGACCAATGAAAAAGCTCTGTTCTTCATTACAGAGAAGAGCTGCTCTGCCTATGCTGTGAGGTCCATAGCTTGACTGTATTTGTTTTATTATATATATTTTTATTTAATCACTGTGTTCATTTTTAATCTTTTATTGGTTCTTTTCCAGACAGTGCTTTGGAGCTGCTTATTAGCTTTATCCCTGTAATCCTAGATTTTTGCTGTTAAACTGTTAAAAGGAAATTTAGCTTTAAGACTTGTGGGAATGCATGTTGGCTACAAGTGTGTTAGCTGTACAGCTAGCTTTATAGGATCCTTTATCCTAGTGGAGAATTGAGAGTTGAGAAAGGTGGATTAGGAGAGCTGCTGGACAACAAGTGTTGTTCACAGCTTGCAAAGTGAGCATTTTATTTTAAATGCAGTTCTGATGGCAACTGGGTGTGTCTGATGTCAGGACAACACACAGGAAAGGCAGCAGACACTGGGTATCTGGAAGATGGGATGGAGTCATGTGCAGAATTTCTTAATTTACTGTTAATTTTTCTATCAACCATCTCTATGAATGGAGATTCTGCCATAAACATTCTTTATTCAGTTTGCATTTTAGTTCAGATTGCAAGGAACTAACTGTTAAAAATTATAGTGGCACTCTGAATAGATGAATACCACTGGGAAAAAGGAAAAAATATTCCCAGGGGCTTTGTCATGGGAAGCCTTTAAAAAGAAAATGTAACAACAAAGTAGATCAGAGTGACTTTGAAGATGGCTTTGCCAAGTGCTAATGGGAGACTATGGCAGGAACCTTTTCAAAGGATGTGGAGAAGCAAAATCGTGCTTCTTGTGGTGTTAGTCTTCATCCTGTGGTGCTGATGAACCAGGGTCACCTGAGCAGGAAAACCAGTAGCTCTCATCTCGGACACAGAGGGTCCGTCCTCACCAGGACTTTGTAACTCTGCATAAATTTGAGTCCTCTTTGGCTCAGTGCTAAATATGAATGTGCTGGCACCAAACCCAACACCACAGCTCAGTGGGGCAGGAAGTGTTGCTGCTGTTGAGAACTTTGAAGTGAACAAGTGAGGAGGAGCCAGAGCCAACACTCAACATGCAGAATTCAGATAGTGTTGTCACTGTTGATTGTGTTAAAGCATTGAGCTGATCTTTGATGTATTTGAGGTTTTTCAGCTTAAAGAGTTGGTTAAGTATGTTAGTTAAGCAATACATATTTTTTTTATTGATCCTTTGTCTCTCCCAATAAAAAGACAACTCTTGAAACTTAGACAGCTAGAATGGGCTAAGAAGGTCTTCTGCTAAGGAGGTTTAGGTTGTGCTGCTGTGCAGTAATGCTGTAGAATAGTGCTATAGTAATGATGTAAAAACTGCTAAGAAAGCTGGACACTACCAGTATGATATGGGCTGGTACAGGACAAATCTGTCTTCACTGAATTCTGCATCATCATGGGTACACCGCCATTGGACCTGACTTAGCTGCTTTAAAACTGACTCAGGTGGGTCAGTGGTATTGCAGTTTCTGCAAAGTTTTGGTCAAGCCTTGAAGGGAATAGAAAAGGGATCTTTATGGTACAGAAGTGCTGTTTCCAAAGCTGCAAGTGTTCTACTTTCCTCCTCGTGTTACCTCTGATATTACTGGTTTAATATGGAGAAAATCTTTTATTGTAAAGCACCCTAGGGCACTCTCAAGCTAAGGTCTTTCCTGTGGGATATTTATTTGCATTAGATATTGGAGAATATTCTTGATGGAAGAGTGCTTTTTTGATACTTTATTCCCCATGATTCTCTTATTGCACCAAATCTGAGCATAAACATTCTGGGAGAAATACACTGTAAATATTTGTATTTATTAATGCAAATCAAAAATCACACAGCTAAATCCCCATGTACTGGACTAAATATTTACCCTTCTGTGTAGATTTTAAGTGTATTCAAGGACAGAACAATCATTCTCCATGTTCATAAACAGTAAAAGATGCCATTGAAGAATTATGGATATTTTCTTATTATTGAGTGGGAGAGTTGGAAACTAATATAAAATATTAGAGTGAGTTCTAAAATATAAATGTTTTGTATCTTGAAATATTTTAGTGATCATGATTTAATACTGTTAATTGCTTGGCTATCAATTAGTTTAGCAAAGCTCTAGGAAGCCCCTTATACATAGTACCACACGTTAAAAACCGTTCAGCTTCCTGCAACAGCCCCTGCTTAAAGAGTTAACAGTCTAATGAGCCCAAATGGACAAAAATGTAGGATAGCAAATGGATTTAAATGAAATCAAGTTTCTGGCAAAGGTCATAGAGCTGCTTAGGTCAACTAGAAGTGTGCTTTTTCTTCCTTGGTCCCCATCCTAATACACAGCCCCAGACAGCCACACTTTGCCTGAGTGGCTGCTCAGCACTTTTAGTTTAGACCATGGGAAATCGGTTGGGAGAAGAATCACAATGACAGGGTTACATGGCTCCTAGATCTACTCTGATTCTAATTCTGGCTTCCAAAATGGCTTTCATCATGTCAGTGTGTGTGTCCTTTATAAAAAGGTGTGAGGAGAAGTCTCTGCACCAGCCCAGGGGCTGCAGCCTGAGCCGTGAGCACGTCAGCAGGGCCAGCTTAGACTCACTGTGCCCCACAGAGCAGAGAGGGACCTGATCATCTGCCAGGAGCTGGGGCACCAGCTACCCCAACCCAGCAGATCACCCCTGCACCCCAAAGGAGGGCTTCCAACACAGATACAGCCTCTACAGGATTTTCTTTCCCTTTAGTGCTGTTTTGAAGGTGACAGTGGGAAAAAACCTCATCAAACTTTCCCCAGAGTGAGACTTTAATTCCCTCTTAGTCTATCCTGCCTGCTCTTGACGGGCCAAATCAGTGCTATTGTGTTTAAAGATAAATGGCAGAGCTTTGCATACACCTGTGCTAGCAAATGTGTCTGCTGCAACTTCAGAAAAAGTGACAGAAGGACAAGTAATGACACGACTGGAGTAGATTAAATGTGGAATACCTTGCTGAGCTACAGCTCACTGAAACCAAAACCCTGTCTGTGATTTACTAAGCCAGGAAAATAACTTATAGTTTAGACTTGTTTTTCTCTTCTTTTTGAGACCCAGGAAGGCTAATACTTTTATAATAACTGTTTATAGAATGTCTGACTTCATGATCCTGACCTAAGCACTGAACAGGAGACCACTACAGGAAATTTATGCCTCAAACCAGCATAGTATCTCCAACTATTATTGAATTGTAGCAGTGCAATATAGCTCATAATAAAGCTTGTAACAGTGGTGAGTTCTTTGCAGCTCTTTCTCTTTAAAATCTCCTGATACACTTTTAAATCAATTTCTAACGGGGAAACATTTTTTTCCCAGGGCAGTAAATAAAACGTTAATGGAGAGAAGACTCTTCTCATGCCCCACTGTGCCTGAGCAATCCAAGAATTTCAATAGATCAGGACTCCCTCTCTTCCCCTTTGAGGGAAGGGATGACTGGGGATATACTTGGTGGTGGCCTTGTCTGCCACACAAATCCTTCTCTGGGCTAGATGACCCAGACTTAGAGACAAATATTTATAAGTCTCAGAAGTGCCCTCACAATCCATCCTGGCATGGATAGTAAAGCTCTATTTTGTGCCAGTGGAGAGAGTTTTTATCAGTTACAACATAAACAGGAAAGATTATATAATTAATAAATATTTAGTATTATGGTTATGGAGGGAATGTTTTCTTTTAATAGCAGGCTGGTAGCTGGCTTAAATCAAACCAGTAGTGAGAAAATCTGGGAATAGAAAAAAATTCATATTCATCTTCATTTTTTCTGTTTCGGTACTATCTTTTAAATAAGCAAAATATTCAAAAAACAAGCAATGGTTAATATCAGCTCTGTATCTGAAGCCACACATAAAAAGAAATAATAACAAAAATTTCATTTGGCACCTGTACATCTGCAGTAACATTGAGCTAGTTTTGTTAATAATGAAAGTAGCTTGGAGGGTTTGGAGAGGTAAATTGGATTGCTAGGTAAGTGAAACGTGATGGTTTCTATTTTTATGACCTGACTTGCTCTGAATCAGGGAAATCCTCTGCTATGTTTAACAAGATAGACTACAGATAAATCTAAATAAGCTACATTTCTTATTTTTATAAGGTTCTCTATAAGAAATTTAAAGGCCACATTTCTCCTGTATTATTATGTTGCTTACCAGAATTGTAATTTTTTTCTAACGGTGAAGAAAAAAAAGGGAAGAAATTAAAGTTAGGCATGTTTATTAAAGGGAAGAGGTTGCTCAGTGTAGATTAAATTTTTAGGGGATTTTGATATCGCCTTTTAAGAGCATGCACAGATAATAATTCTGAACCTTACAGTTCAGTTAGGACTGATTTGTAGAGAGCATATTCTACCTCCAATGCAGTATCCTAAAAATCAAGTTGCTGCCAAACTTCGCAAAATCCCATTGCAAATCATGAAGCTGTTAAGCTTTCTCATAACCAATTTATTTTTCAAGTTTGAAAAATGCCCCTGTCTCAAAAATGGATGAATTACTTTCCTAAAACTATTTTTTAAATGACATTCAGAGGGAGAATTTAATCTCAAATATTTAAAGTGCAGTGTAATGAGAGCAACTGCAAGGTAGTTACATTGAGAAGTGCTTTCTTATATTAAGTATGAGTATTTCTGTGGGCTCTATCTATATTAAAAATGACATAAATAAAAAAGTAAATGCCATTCTCTTTTTTCTTTTTTGTTACTTTTACAAAACTCCTTCAAATAGGATTAATTTAAGTTGTTTCTATAAGAAAACTGGGCTATCATACTGGTGATTTAATGGATAAATGTCTGTTTAAAAAGATTAATTTTATCCTGGGACTTCAGTGAAGACTCTGGCTCATTGTGCTCTGCAATAGTATAGTATATTTCACAGCTGTGGGCTTTGATGGAGAGCAGCCTGCCCTCTGCTCCAGAGAATGCCTCTCAGGGGAATGTTCCCCGTAGTACTTTAGATGATAACCACTTCCAGAAAGTGTAATGGATGACAAAAGAAACCATGAGATATTTTGACCCATGCCAGTTTGAAGGCTTTAAAATGACTGACCTTACTCTAAACTTACAGCTGATTTTTTATTTTTACTCGCCTGTGTGGAAAATGGAATACAGGTGTGCTGTGATCACTACCAGAAGGGCTTGCTGCAGGATGCCCTGCAGATTCTGTGTAGGCAGTTTCTTGTATAAAGTGTCTTGGTGAAGACAGAAATGTAGATCACTGTCATGGAGTTGTTGCCACGTGAGAGATCGTGTGGTGGAGAATTGGTTTTTGTTTGGGATGGTTATAACATTTCCCTGTTACCATCTGGACAACCAAGAGTGACAAGTGTGAAGTGATCCCCTGCACTTTTGTACGTGAAGCTGCCTTTAAGCTTGCTTATCTAGGCTAAGTTGTGCTGTCACGAGAACATCCAATGGAAGTCAGCCTCTGCTGAGCCCTCTCCTGTGCTGCCATGGCTGTGTTGCCAGTGCCACCCCAACGAGCAGCTCTGACAAATCTGCTGTGCTGAGTCTGTAGCAGGTTTCTGTGCTAAGCCACAGACATGACTGCAGTGCTCACGTCTCTCGGGTTTTCCTCAGTGCACAGCATACAGGCAGAGTTGTGTGAGATACATCTGCTTTGCAGCAGTCCTGAGAAACTTTGCTGACCAGGAGATAAAATATAATTACCTGGTTTTGTATGAAGATGCCATGGAAAACTAGCATGAAAAAATTGTTATTTAAAAAGTAGTGAAGCCAGACTTTGTGATGTAGACAGATATCTGCCCATCTCAACTGGATGTATGAAATTTATTATTTCCTGATTTTAAAGTGCCAACGTCAAGAGCAAAAGGCTATCAAGAAGATAATATTAATCAAGTTTAGCATTTCTGCTAAACTTTCCTGCAATACCCTCTATTGTATAGCTCTTCATAGTGTGACAGATGTAATTCATTTTGGGGCTTCACCACTCCAAATCAATGAGGTTATCCTAAATTTGTGTTGATCAAATCTTTATACCACCCCATGCTGTATAGTGTGCAGAGAGGTAAATGTATATACACTTATTCAGCTTATTTATTTATCTTTAAACTTACAGTGCATAAAGCTTAAGATCTAGTATTTTAATACTTCAGTAGTCCTAAAATGTCCATTACTATAAAGGTAAATGGCCTATGGAATGATATACTTAGCATCTGTAAAGGAATAATGTGTTTAGAGACCCAATGAAATAAATCTGTCAGCATAAGATTACTTTAGAGAATAGGATTTCCATGAAGTTATTTTTTTTCTACAGAATAGTAGGAAAGCTGATTCAGTTAGACAAAAAGAGATTAGAGAGACAAGGATGTGGGTATGGGGGGAAGGCAAATAAGCATTTCAATTACTTTAATTAAACAAAGGCAGTGAAAAAAATTCATTTGGCCAAGGCAGCCAATATTTGGTGTAATCAAAATTACCAACAAAATTCACAGAGCAATGAAAATAATTTGAGATTTCTGAGTGTCAAAATATGGAAGAAGTATAAATGTTTCTTTGAAAATGAAAAAAATTCTAAGTAAGTTTCCCCAATTAAGTTATTTCATTTTCTTTTGTGCTAGCTTTTATTGCTAAGCTCAAATTTGTTTCAAGGCATTTAAAAATGCAGGAATTGGAGGGGAAAGTGACATGTTTATACTTATGCCATCTGAGTATTTTGTTAGTAATTGCAAAAGTGGCAGTATCTGAAACATCAATACGAAAGAAAGCCTTTTGATAATTTGAATAGTAATGTAGTAAACAGCAGCAAGAGGAAAGTGCATATACAATAATATATACAGCAAGTCAGCTGGCTCTTAAATGTACAAACATCACTTCTGCCTGAACGAGTCTCTGAAAAGCAAAGTTTGAAACTGGGGAGACACTCTAGAAAGGTAACCTGTAGCTCTGCTCTGGTTTTAAAATTTTCCTCTGACAACATTAATTGAGCACCTTCCAAGACAGGGCAGACTATGCAGGCAACTGGCCTAATCCTGAGAGGTCACTCCTGTGCCAGTTTCTTGCATTTTTGGGAACACTAAGGTCTAGGTTTACAAGAGTTTCAGCAGAATAATTAAATACTAGGATATTCCATCACATTTAATATTATTCCTGTACATAATGCTTAATGTCTCTGAATAAAAACCAAGTAGATTAAGGATAGGGTTATGTTATTTGAGTTAGAGTAATTGATCTCCTGGCTGTGTGTTTATTTCGATATTTTCTATGTATAAGATACCTTAGTGACACATGTCATCCATTTTGGGCCAGTCAGTGCACATTCTCTTCTTTCAGGATTAATATTTCAGAGTTAAAAATCAGATCCAGTTCAATAGTATATTCAATTCCAAATCTGAACATACCCTCAGAGAGTGAGAATAGAGGGAAAGGTCAGATGATATCATCAGCTGCTAAGAACAGCTACAGGGTTTGAGAAGCAGGCTGAGGAGAAGGGAACGTTTCTTGGACAGGAGCCAGAAATCTGCACTGTGGTGAAAAATTTTCCAAGTTCTAAGTACGGTATTTCCATTTGGTAAGGATCTTTGAGGATTCCACTATCCAGTTTTTAGGGATTAAAAGCAACAGCAGCCTCAAAAATCTTCTTTGCCCACGTTTTAAATTGTTAGAAATTCTGGTTTTAGGCTTCAAAGCAATGAGACCTATAAAGACATGATCAAATGGTTAATTAAGATATATGTTTGCTCTCATCCTTCATTTAGAGAATGAAAACATTCTGATGGGATATATTCTTGAACAGTGTGGCTATAATTATGTTATATAATTATGTCATAAGGTTTGATATTTCAAATCTATTCAGATACCTTTCAGGGTTTTTCAATACAAAAGCAGTTTAGCCCTCAATGTATCTAATAAAGTGAATTCATTGAGATGATGTGTTGAAGATTAAAGAACTAAATCTTGCAATTATTGCAGTCATAAAACATGCTAGGTAATAAACTGAGAAACATTTTATAGAATGATTTAACACCTTTGGTAGTCAATGGGAAGAAACAAATGAGATTGGTCCTAATGAGTTTTCCTTGGAAATTGAGGAAGTCAGAATGAGTTAGGAAATCAGTGTGAACAAGGCACACAACACTTAAACCCCTCAGCATGTCTACAGTGCAATGCAGATGCTTTGCAAGCATTTCTGAGGTAGCATTGCAGAGTGTGGGCTGTGTGTGAGCAGAGCAGCCCACGGAGGGATGTGCTGCCAGATCCCGTGCCACGTTCTGCTAAGGAAGGCAGGGCAGGGCTCTGCACTTGAGCTCTGTGGGCAGAGCAGCTTGGACATCACCACACAGCTCTCCAGCATGCAGTGACAGGTATTCCCATGGTTTCCAAGCTTTATGCAAACTTCCAAAGAGTAAAAGATTCTATATATTCTCCACAGTGTTTATTCATTTCACATTTCAGTACTTTCACTGCCATTCCTATTGGCAGCTCTTTTTGAAATTGTAACCTACTCTATTGCCAACTTTCATTATAATCCCAAATTTATAAATAAAAGAAAATTACTCCTTAAAAAAATAATAGAAGAACTTGGCTGACTACAGAGATGTGTTATTACAGATCTCTTTGTTTGCTTTGAAAGTGCTTGTCTTTTCTTTCCAAATGCTAGTCTAATTTTCATAATAATGATTTTAGCCTTGCCTACCTTTTTAAAAGCAGCATTAAATTAAAAAATGAGTATGTTTCAGTGGTCAAATCTGTTGGTTGGTGGCAAAACATACTTAATTCTTAATGGGAGTATAACCTTGTTAAAGACTGAGTGAAAACTAAATAATGGCCTTACAAAGAGAAAAATAATGCAGCTTGTTCCAGGCACGAACAGGGAGAGGGTAAAGGGGAGAAGTGTCAGCTGTAAACAAATCTGTGCAATGGATGCAAGCTTGGTGTCCAGCTGGAAAATTGTCTTGTGCACAGAAAGGGCTGTGGGAATGGTGACTGATAGAAGTGAGTGGTTGGCACGAGAGAGGCTGCTGTGGTGACCCTTGAGAAAGCAGATTTTTTCTACAGAGTCTGTGCTCCTCTGTATCCTTGGCTGAAATAAATCAATGCACACTTCCTAAAGTGTATAACCATGGTTTTTCTAAATGGAAACACAGCCTGTGAATACCCCTATGCACAGGAGGGAGAAGCTTTCTCTTGCTAGTACATCACAAGCACCGAAAAGATTTGGAATTTGGTATGCAGAAACCTGATTCTCAGCTGCTGGAAGATGAACTTCCACTGCAACAATGTAGATTTACATAAGCTGGCAACCAGTACTTTAACTTCAGCAGCAACAAAAAACAGTAATTGATACTTTTTTAAAAAATACAATTATAAAGAATCATAGTAATTTTAGATCTCCTGTCTGAAGTTAATGCAAGTATATAAAATAGCAGTGAGCTAAAAATATTTATTTAGTAGACACTTCAAAATGAGCTTAGCTGTGATGAGATTGGTTAGTATTTTTTAATGGAAAAGAGAAATAATTAGGGGGAAATTTTAAATTAATATTTTTAATTAACATTCCTGTCTCCAGAAAAGAGGCAGGGTGTAAACAAGGGTAAAAATTAAGTGTTTGGACACTGAAACAAGCAGCCTTAACTTTTAAATATGAAATCAAAGTTGACTGATTTACAAATGAATTCTAGGTACGGATTTTCTTTTCAATGATTCATCTGCTATTTGGGGGTTTAGATGATGATTGGTAAAGTGGTAAAACTTGTTTTGCTTGTATGTATCTGTGCTTCTGGAGGATGGCAGGCAGCCAGTGTCCCTCCAGGGGCAGTAAATGGTTCCCAGACAGTCGCTCTGTGGCTGGGCAGAGGGATGGGAAGGGATGGGGAGGGATGGGAAGGGATGGGAAGGCTGCCGGGCCACCTGCAGTGCTGCTGTGGGTGTTCCTGCTTGAAGCTGGGCTCTGGAACCGCCCGTGGGCAGCACCTCACCCTGCTCCCAGGGGAGTGTTTGGTGGGGAGGATACAGGCTAATAACTGTAACACAGAACTAAGCTTCCAAAAGTAACCTTTGGGGTTTCTGTTTTTTTTTTTTTTGGCAGACTATCCGCAAAAATCCGGAACCTCGGTGTTTAAAGGGCAGTCCCGTATCTAAGGAAATAATCAGTGTAATCAGATGTAACCATTGCTATGGCACCAGTTTCTTCCAGATCAGTGGATAAAATGAGTGTTTCAAACTTGTGTCTGTAACTTGTAAGTAGACTTTATTTATTGTCTGTTTTGTTTCCTCCACAATATTCTCAATCACCACAATGAAGCTTCTAAAGAGCACTTGTGAAGAGCACAGTACAACAGCTGGTGAAGCAAGTGGGTTCAACAATCCATATATTGACACAATGAATTCAATAGAAAACTAATTAATAATAATAAAAATAATAATAAGATAGCGCTTTGCCCTCTCTGGCTTCTTTCATCAAAGAAGCTCAAAGAGCTTTGCAAATATTAATTAAGCCTCAGAACACCCTGATAAGCATCTCTCTCATTTTCTCCCTGTAACTAATATTAATTTCTGGATTACAATGGATCAGAACTACAAATCAAGAAGGACTGAAAGGTACAAACCCCCCCACCCCGGTACAGTTTTAAGGTTACCCACAGAATCAAATCTTGCATGGGTGAAACCAACTGCTGCATCTGATGCTCTGCAGAATAATCTGTGCACCTGCCCCTGCACTCTCATTTGTGTGAAGTGGTTTTTTGGTCCACAGTGTGTGCAGCCATCTAATCAGATTTTTTTTTATCAACATATAATCCTTTCCTAAGCAGTAAAATGTATTGGTTGTTCTTACTGCTACATTTACAGTCTAACACACAGATTTAGACAAAGTGATTTTTTTTTCTTATTTTAAGAAAGTATTCCTCAAAGCTTAATAAAGAGTTCATAAATTCTAGTGTGCAGAAGGCTGGTCTAGGATCTTGAGATCTAATCCTATTTGCAAATGGCTTGAATTGTAGCTTTGGAAAAATATTTTAATCTCATTACTTCAATTTCCTGCTTTGGAGAAAAGATAAATAGTATTTGTTTATATTCAGGGTTTCTAGAAGGATTATTTAAATGCTGTTTTAAAGACAATGTGGCTCAGTGCACTGTCTCAGAACAGGAACAAGGCAATTATCTGTTCATTGAAGCATTTATTAATTATTCCCTAATTTCATGAGCTTGGCCTGGCTGATCTGGGCCATTCTACAGAGGACAAGATTTTGGTGAGATTTTTTTTCTACAACCTTATCAGCAGCTTCCACTTCCTGGTCTCATTTTATTCACCTATAAGAATGCAATAATCTTAATTATTTTCCAGTGCAAAGTCAAATCTTGTCCAGCTTTTGGCAGGTACACAGTGCCATTCTCATCTGCTTTTTTCTTTGGTTCTTGGAATACCACTTCCTATTTCCTATTGCACCTCACAATCCCTTTGTATTTTTGGGCCCCACGCTGTTCTTCAGCTGAATTACTGCTGCACCTGATCACCCATACTGGCTTTTCACATGCAAGAGTGAGCTGGTATCATTTCTGAGTCTGCTCTGGTGAAAGGAAGGATGTCTAAATTCAAATTATTCACAGAAAACTGTTTCTTCTGGTTTGTGCTGTTATTTCAGCCAGCCAAATGATTTCTGCTCAAGTAAAGACAGCAGTGTGGTGCCACTGCAGAAGCTGTGTGTGCTTGCTCAGGGCTCTGTGAAAGTCACTGCCTGGCAAACGGGCTCCACAGCATCACTGACATTCCTCCTCATCTGCTGACTTTAACGCAGAATTTCATTTGCAAGCTGAACCTCAAGGTCTTAAGCTAAAGCTCTCTCAGACAGGGGTGCAAATGTGAGAGAGGTGAGGAGAGGTGAAGTGACCTTTAGGTAGCCTGCTTCTCTGACAAATGCTTCTCGCCCGTTGGAAAGCGGCGACGCAGGTTCTGACGCGGTTGTTTGCAGCAGCTCTTGTCCAGAAGTCAGGGTGTAAAGACATTTGTCCTAGTTGTGGACAATTTTAGACAAACATGGTATTGCTTAATTCTAATGAACTATATGCAAATATTTGGTTAGTCCCTGCAGAATAAAATTGTAGATGGTCTTTTTAAACTTGGGAAAACATTTGAAGTTTGTTCCTACCTGTTCACAAGCCCAGAAAGGAGGGGCTGTTCGGACGCCCTCCCAGTGCCTGAGTGTGTACTTCTAGCCCCCTAAAACTTCTCACTTCTAAGAGGAGTGAGGAGTCTGACTGTGAGAAATTCAGTTTAATAAGTCCTGTACTAGTGAATGACCAGTGTGCTTGAGCATTTACTAGCTGGGAGTAACTCTGTGTCTCACCCATGGCACTCTAAACTGTGTCCTGACAAAATCTCTCTTTCCAGTAATACTTTGAGACATTACGTTCCCTGACAGTGCTCTGAACTGTATAGAAACTGGTTGTTTAATGGACGTGGTCTAAATAGGACTTTTGGATCTAGTTCTCTGTATTATGCTAACAAGGTGCAGGGAAAACAATAACTGAAATCTATTCTAATTACTATCAAGGACAAAAAATGGCAAGTAAAAGCAATCGGAATTGATTTTTGAAGTATTAATATTATTAAGGTAATTTTTTTGTGTTTCATTAGTTCCACAAATTAAGAATAATTATCTTTTCAGGTGGAAATTTGTATTTTCTGAGATTACTCATTTGTACAAAATTATGATACCTTAGTAATTCTCTCCAAGTTTGTGGCCCACATGTGTGATACTAGGAGTTTAAGCATATGTGCATGTATTTTAAATTGTATTTCACAGAAAGTGTATAACATAGTTCCAACAATTATTCACTGCTGCCTGAGTTCAAAGAGCAAATTTACAATTGTGTTCATTCAGAACTTGTATATATCTTTGTAAAGTTTGAAATCAAAAATCTCTTACGAGGACTGCATTCTCTTGAAACAGCTCTTGAAATTCGGAATTGTTTTAAAGAATCTTTTTAATTCCAAGGATAAGATAAAGAAAAATTTCTTCATCAATTTATTTTACCATAAAAACTCCCTCGTTAGCTGTTGCAGACTGTTGCCTCTTACACAGAGGTCAGTGTTAGACCACAAACACCATGTCAGAAGTGGCATATTTAGTAGCCAATTATGAATATAATATCCAGCTAATGATTTAGTCATCTATTTCCCATAATTTTGTCGATCCTATAAGATAATACTTATTTATAGCATATATATAACATTTGCTGGTTTGACTGAAGCACCTTAGCAGAGCCATCTTTCAACAGTTTCTTCAGGTTTCAGGTTTCATCACTGTGCTATTACTGTGGATTAATTAGCCTTTCCCAACAGAATGGTGGTGTTAGAATATGAATGAAGTCCTGCAGCGATCCCTTTCAAGTGTGGGATCACTGGGTTAATCTCTACATGAAACAGTTTGCTTACTGAATGGAAGAGCTGCCATGTGGGCTAAAGCTGGCAAAGTCAATATATTTTAAGAGATTTAGTTAGACATACTCTTCAGAAGTAGCTTCACAAGAACTGTGTGGTCTGCAATAATTTAATAAATTGGAATTACTTTTATATTCAATTGGAGTGCAGCTTTAGTTTCCATCCTTTCCATTTGCTGTATAACAAAGACCTAAAGTAATTGACTGTAATCCTGGGCTGTCACCCTGGGCGGAGGCAGAGCAGGGAGGGTGCTGCTTCAAGTTGTCCTGACACATCCCAGCTACTACAGAAACATTAATGAACCTCAGGTTATTAGCCTGTGGTTTTCATTATCTTTTCTCTGGCAGAGAAGGACAACCTGGCACAGGGGCTATACACAGTGCCCACCCAGGGATCAGAATGTGGCATCAGTAGGGCCCAGTTAACTGGAGAAGCAGCCCCAAATCCCCTCCCTGCCACTGTTTGAGTTTTCAGTCAAGGCTGCACACTCGGCTTCCCCTGTCTTCTCACTGCCATGCTTGTCATGCTTGCTTACTGTTAATATTTTGAGCATCCTACAAAGTGTTAGTAACTGAATTCTTCCCACAAATGCCCTGTGCATTATCCTCTAACGCTAATATTCTCCCCTCAGTGATTTTACCCTGCTGACTGTCCCAGACTGGCAAAGGGGCTTGCACCTCTGTGCAGGGCACCTGAGAAGTGCCAACAAGGGGAAAAGCTCATCAATTGTATGTAAATTTTCCTCAGGGACAGCTAAACTGGAGCTGGATGTGTGACTTGTGGCTGGAATGAGAGCAAAAGGAATGTGATCCTTGCATCAGAAAGTACGTGAGCATTTCTTGGTGGACAAGTATTCTCAGTGGGAGCTTGCTAAATATTTCTTAGAATGGTCATTCTTGTGTTTATATTTTTGTTAAGTGGTCATTGTCCTACTCAGGTATACACCGTCCTTATTGCCAGAAGGACAAAGCTCTGTAGGGATTACTTCATTTTAAGTAAATATTCTTTGCTCTTATGCTTGTCCACTGTTAAATTATAGTTTAACAGCAGTGACTGGAGTGGGTCATAATTGCCTGATTTCCAAGTAAATTTAACAAAGTGGAGTCAAACATCTAACTCAAACATTACTTGGTTTACCTTCCACTTAGGGCTGTGAAAGAAACACGAGAGAGAAAAGTAGAAACCTGTGAGAAATATCAGAAAGTTAATAGGGTGAAGGAGGAGGAGGAGTTATTAGTACCTGTCTGCTGATCTTTCCATAGGTACACAGGCTGAGGGCACTCACTGGCTATCAGTTAAGTAGCCAAGTGAATAATTTGTAGAGGAAAGTGTATTTCAGCCCTATCAGTAGATGATATTTACTATTCAAGATATCAAAAGTGCCTTTTTTTTTTAAACCTCAATGCATACTAAAAAGAAACACTAGCTGGAAGAGAAAAGTTGCCAGTTAGTAATAAATCTTGCTGTGGTTCCAAGTACCAAATTTTCATCTGCCTGTGTCCTGCTTGCTGTCTCACATCTCCTTTCTAACTCTAACTGCACCCCCAAACTAGTGCAGTTTTGGGCTCTTCCATAACAACACCCACTTTCATTTGCAGGAGGGGAGGGATGAAGATTTCTAATGGTGAATCAGATATGTTCCCTCTCCTACAGTGGACAAAAGTGAGTAGAAATTCGAGCCTTCCATGCTGCAGCTGCAAGAGGGTAGGTAAGGGCACATCTTTGTGCTCAAAAACCCCAGGGAGTCTTTCAAATGAGGTCTCTGCCCCCTCCCTTCTGATAAAGCAGGGAAAAGCAAGAGGGCAGCCTGAGCTTTGGGAAGTGTGTCTGTGAGGATAGGGCTACGCTTGAAAGGCTGACAGGATGCATAACCAACATACACAAAGCAGTTTTCACAGCTGCAGGGTAGACAAAGACACCAAAAATATCCTGAGATTTTTTTTTCTGAGAATTGGCTCCTGTTAAAACTAATTTCAGTACACCTGAAACACTGCTATCTTTTTTTTGTATTTGTTTTTCTGTCACTGAATAATTTCAGTAGAACTGTCTGTTAAGCATTTATTTTCCTTTTATGTTTTTCTCTAGCACAGAATGAAAACTGTTTACAGGAAGAACTAGTCTCCCTACTTAGTATGCAACACAATTTAGTGCTTAGAGTACCTATTCTGTAATTGTGTGTGTGTATATACAGCTAAATATGTACTTCTCAACAGGGCTTAACCTTCTATGAACATATGCTGTAAATGTACAGTGTTTGCATAATGTTTATCCAACTTGGTAGAATTCTAAGGTTTAGTGATATAGAAAACTCAATGTGTTTTTTAAAGTGGTAGGTGTGGAGGGGTTTCTGAAATCAGCTGGAGAGTTCTTTGTCTTGGTTCCTGAGGATGCTTTGAAGTGCAGCTAAGCAGGGGTGGCAGTTCTGCTTTGTGGTGCTGCTGCCAGTTCTGCTGCTGTTCCTCCACCATCTCTAAACAATGTATTTTGAAAATTGACAGATCTCTTTTAAGTAGAATTTTAACCCTACTGGATATTGTGAAATAGTAGTGGCATGAGATGATGCTTTTTATGTTTTGTCTTCAGTTTCTAGATTATTGTACTGAAAGCAGTCTGCAGATTTTAAATTTGAACTGATGGATGAAACTGTACAGCTGAAGAGACACAGCACACGTGACAGGTTTGCAATAGGTTTGTTCATCTGCCTATGCTAAATGACTGAACATCAGCCAGTAGTGAAATGGCATTAAAGGTCTTGGTCTAGTGAGCTGGCAAAGAGATATTCCTTGAGATACTGAGATGGGAGGGGTTTGGTAGCAATTACTGTACTATTAAGCTGTGAATGTTATGGCAACAGGTCTAGTGTCTCTTCTTTGGGGACTTAAATAGAAGGATTTAATTGTTCTATTTTAATTCATTCCATGAATGAATTTGGAGAGAATAAGAATAGACAAATCAAGTTTTATTATCTTCTTCTACATCGGCAGGTGTCCTATAATGGAATTTTTTTTTCCAGTTGTCAGCAGCCTCAAATCTAAACTTGATGTTTAACATTTTCATTGGATGAAAATGCAGTTGACAGGGAGAAAATATTGTCTGAAGGAAAGTTAAAAATTACTTCTGGAAAAAATTAATTCTGTAAGCAGAAGGAAAAAGTAGCAAAACTCTAGTAGGACTACTTGTTAATGCTATCAGATTAAAAGGAAATTCTTAAAAAATTAATCTACAGACATGGAATTTCCATGTACTGACTTCACACAAGGAAAGAAGAAAAACTTTTGTAACTTTCACCTCCCTTGGTGACGCAACTTCATCATCTGCTGTCATTTTTGATCTTTAGAACTTTGTTTTTAATGTTTTGTCCTGAAGTGCCGTGAGGACCATAGAGTTGTCTTACCTATAATGTTTTGTGTGTTTTTTCCTACGAGTCACTGTCACCACGAGATTGGAAGAATAACATTGTCCACACACCATGCTGTATGCTGTTTGTGGCAAGTGATTTGGTGTAGTGTGGAAGGGAAATGAGGGAGTTCTCTAGCAGGTGTCTGCTGTTGTATACAGCAGGAGAGGCCTTCAGAATCTCTTATCTGAAGCTCTGGACTCCTGGCAAGCTGATGAGCTGGAGGAGAACAAAGCCACAGGCACAGCAGAGGCAATAATCTTGTGCTCAGTTCTGTGTGTGCTGAAGGAAGGTTGTGGCTAAATACTGGAAAGAGATCATGTGAGGAGTGAACTCTGTGGGCTTCCAGGGGCTCTGTGGGTCCCTACAAGCAGCACATCTGGTGGTAACCGGGCTCTGCAGGTTCTATAGGCGTGCATTCCACTTCATCCAGACTTGGAGTCTGTATTTAGAATCAGGTAAATTTCATGTACACAGAAAAATAAAAAGACCCTTCAATTATCTGCTTAAGGCCTTTACTTAGGTTTTATGCTTTGCATATTGCGTTTTCTCCAGAGAGTTGCAATTCATTAATTACATCAAGAGCATTGTTTCAAAATGAGTTATAAGATCCAGATGAGCAGTTGCACATTCAAAAACGTGTAATATGGAAAACAATGTTAACTCACAGTGTTTGATTAAAAATGTGTTGCTGATTTTTTTTAAGCCACTTTGAATAAATATTTAAAGACCTCTGTTAAAAACAAAATAACAGAGTAACTTCTCATCATGAGAAGGAGTCACTGTAGGCCTGTGTTACAGAAATAGTAGAAGTGAGAAAACTCGTGGGTTGAGATAAAGACAGTTTAACAGATAAAGCAAAACAAGGAATTAATTCCCTGTTTCCCCTGGGCAGGCAGGTGTTCAGCCACCCCCAGGAAAGCAGGGCTCCAGCACGTGTGATGGTTACTTGGGAAGGCAAAAGCCTTTCTGTGCTGAGCATGGCTCCACGGAGTCTGGGACATCCCTGGGGTCACTTGGGGCCAGCTGTCCTGGTTGTGTCCTCTCCCAGCTCCTTGCATTCATTTCCCCAGCCTCCTCACTGGTGGGCTGTTGCAAGAAGCCTTGGCTCCTCACAAGGTCTGCTCAGCAATAGCAAAACCATTTCTTATACCATCACCACTGTGTTCAGCACAAATCTAAAGTGGTCCCATACCCACTACTGTGAGGCAGACTGACTCTATTGCAGCCAAAACCAGCACACTCAAGGCTCCACTGAAAGAAGTATTATTGAAAAACGGAAGGAAGGAACTGCATGTATATGTATAATGCAAATAATTCCCTGATTCATGGAACAGAATAGTCTGGAAAAACACAACAGGAGAGAGGAGCTGATAAAGAAACAGGAAATTGATCATATTTACTACAATGTGGGCCATTTATAATTTAAGATAAATAGAACTTTATTTTTTTAAGAATGTCTAATATTGATGTGCTCTTTGGCTTTCTGTCTAAACAGGCAGCTTTCATCTGACTTTTGGTGCATTTCAGCGGATACCAGAACTTTCCAATTTGCATCAAGAAAAACTATAGCACTATGGCTTTATGGAGGCTGTAAAATATGTATTTTATTCTTTCTTTTGAAAGACTGCTCATCATTAAAGCTCTTCTTAGGGCTTTAAAGCAGATTGCTTGGGACATGAAACGTGAGGTTTTAAGATGACATTGCTGTGCTGTAGAAAGTCTTTATAAAAGTGCAGGTGTAAGAAGAATTTGATCTGTTATTACCCTAACAAGTCACATTTGTCTGCTAGCTTTAAAGCTTCTTTTAATCACAGGTCATAGTCTTTGATGTTCATGGTTACCTTTCATCCCTTTTCCAAAATTCTCTTCTCTGCCTTCCTTACATGTCCGAACCATAATTCTCAGTGCTGCTAAATCTATGTCAGACAATTTTTTATTTGTGTACTCAGAAGTAGTTTTACAATTTTAACTTCATTTCAATTCCACTTCTAGTTTAAGTGTGACTAAACTGTTGCTTTTAACCTTTGTCTTTAAATATTTCTCTCTATATACCTAAGGTTTGTTTTTATTGCTTATTGGGTAATTTTGTTTACACTCATTACACTTCTAAAAGAGCTAGCAAAGCCTTCTAATGACTTGTTAATTAAATACTAACTCCTCCAAAGCTTTATAAAGGACCTGTATGTGGATTAAATTCTGCCATTTGGTTTAGAGTGCTATAAACCTCCTCCATGGCAGTGGTGCTGATGCCTTTTCTTCTCCTTGTCAAGTGTCCATCCACCATACCTGGCATTCATAATCTCACATTTCTCCCATTTCACTGGGATTACTCCTACAGCAAAATGCAGCATAAGGTGCATCTCACTCCTCCCTCACTCTCTGTCTGAGGATACATCCAGGCAGCAAATGAAACACATTCACCATGAATCAGCATTAGGAGACTTGGATGATGTGCCACAAACCTGCTGGGGCTTGTGGTCAAAGCCTTGATTTGATTTGAAGTGTGTGGCACAAAGGCCAGCAGAGCAGATAACCAGTGTATATACAGAAAGTCACAATGTATGACTCTTACACCTAGTTTTGATCTGCATCTGTCCTTTATTGTAAGGTGTGGACTGGGTGAGGGATTATTAGAGCATTTTAAAATGTCATCTCTTTAATCCTTCTGTGGTAATCATCCCTAACAACAGGAGCCTTAGAAAGTAGCTGTGCATTAAGTGTTTATTGCAACAGAGCAGAAGTTATGCATTTCATTAAACTATTAAAACCAGGGCCTAAATTTGGAAAATGTACTGGCTCCATAGATCTCATTCAGTCAGAAGCATTTGGTACCAGGGATCAAATGATGAAAATTAGAGAAACAATAGATGATTCTGAGCTTTTTTGCTTCCTTTTTTTCCTATCCAGTTGACAGCAAAATCCTACAATAATAGAGTGAGCTACAATGGTATCTAATGATTTTCTGGGAAGCAGGGAGTACACTTCAGCAGGGAACCAGAAGCCATGTCATACTGATGCTTTGTGTGCTAAAGTTTAAAAGCCAAAACCTCAGCACTTGGTAACTGACACATGCTGAGGAAGGAAAAAGTAGCCCTGCATTTCACCACCAACTCATATTTTACTAAGATTTATAACATTCTAACTTCAAAACACCAAATAAACATAGGAAATGGGGAGACATTTAGGCTGATTTTAATCCAAATGAGGACTATAGACTGCAGAAAGTTACTTCTTGGACACTATGTCACACATCTTTGGTTATTTAATTGAAGCAAATTTCCTAGGCTTTTATTTCCAGTAATTTTATATTAAGAAGGCTTTGTCTTTTCTTTTAACACAAAAACATTAAACAAAGCCTGTATTACAAATGAATAATAATTAATTCTTAAAAAATTACAAAACAAGCTATGGAAAAACAGAGTGACAGAAATGTCAGCTTTTCCACTGAGTTTCACTTCCCAGGACACCTGGAGGTAGAGGTCAGGCTGCCCTGAGCTTGGCCAGCACCAGCTTCTCTTTTGGCAGCAACCTACAAGGAGTTGCTCCTGAAGGCAGGTTCTGGTTTCCACAAATCACCCACCCAGGATATGAGTCGCTTCCTTAAACCTCAAGGCAAGCACCTTGTTGGATGGCTTTGGCATCCAGGTGGCCTGCAGAGGGTGGCAAATACATCCCAGGACACAGATGATCCTCTACCCCTTGGGAAGGAGCGGGAGGCAGGACATCTAACCTTAGAGCATCCAAAATTATGCTGAATACTTGTGCTTTGGCAGCCAGGATCTGCATCAAGCTGTCAGAGACAACCAGCTAACACCATGAAAAAAACTGAAGAAGCTAAGTCTTGCTTGGACAGTACTGTTTAGTCACCTCTCATAAGTCTGGGTTTAATTATATTATTATCTTTTGCTAGAAAGAGGTCAGACCCAGAATATTTACCAATGATCTCATATAATTGTCTTCCTTACAGGGAAAAAAAAAAATCAGCTTTCCTATCTAGCAACTTATATGTGTTTAGAAAAATGTCACATTCCCCCAGTGCATTCCTCCATTAATTCACACTGAAGTTCTCCAGCTGTGTATCAAAACCATTATGAGAAGATTGCTCTGAGTAGAGCCAGACATGTCTGAATGCATGCTGTAAATGTGGAGTGGGGGGTTTTTGCCTTCCTTCTTCTCCCTTCTGGGCATAAGTAATGCACACAACTATCAAAAAATGTGGTCCCTATGTAGTATCTGTGATAAATGTTTGCTGTTTTATTAGAATGGAATGATACATTGAAATACTAAAATATATTTATGCATATTCTGATGCATATGGGTGTAAGAAACCTGAGAGTTCTTTTATGTGTAAAAGTTTAGGGTGTTTTTTACTTTGCTTTGGTGGTTGCCCAATACAAGTTTTAAGTGTTTTATGAGACCAGTCTACAGCCAGAACTTGTACTCTTAAGGCAGGTGGTTTTGTTCCAGCTACAACAAGCATTTTTACTCGTTATTAATTGCCTTTCATGGATGTAAACATGGCAGTTACAGTTATATTTTGAAAAAAAAGTAGTTTTTTTTATTTATTCATCTACTCTGAAATGTATCTTAGTTCCTATTTCTGAAGCTTTGAAGAAAAAAGTCTGCGGGGCCTGTGGAGCAAAAGGAGTACATAAGACTGCCATGTTGACAATAATTCTTAATATCTTAATATTCTTATGGGTATTGAATAATTTTGAATTGCAGGAATTTGTGTGGATAACTTCTTATACATTATATTGATAACATAACCCTAAATTTTAGTAACAGATGAATTGATGCAATTTGGATGATGATGTGCTAATCTGAAGAAAATGGCAGGTGTGCTTCATGCCCAATGCAGAGAGAGTATGTGATGTCTGCTGGTAGAAAGGAAATAGTCATGTGGAATCTCAAATACATTTCTTATACAAGAATATTCTTTGTGAGATGAAAATCTGTAGGATTGACCTGTATGTTGTGTTAATAACTCCTTTGCAGCTCTTGTTATCTAATTATGTGGTTAGACTTAATAACAGAGAGAAAATGCAACCCAAATTCAAATACCTTGGAATATAACTGGAGACAGTTTCTGGGTTTTGATAGCCATAAAAATAACAAAATCATGTCATCAAGAGTTTAGTACATTCCTAGCTGTAGCTATTTGATTTCTGGATAGATTCTTGAAGCTTTTTGCAATTAATGAAGTCCATCACTTGCACGAAGATTTGTTTCATTGTTCAACTCTTAAACATCCAGCAACATAATAAAACCTGCAGAGAGGAATGAAACATAGCCAGGCCTGAGAGAGTAGTTGAGGTACTTACCTTGCATGTGAGAGACCTGTGGTCTGTAACTTCTGTCCTCCCTTGAATTCCCAAAGAGTACCCTGCCCATCAGCCACAGGAGCTATTCAACTTCCCAGGTAACCTCAGGTGTCACACAGCTCTCTCAACCACTACCACATTTTATGTCATTCCAGCAAAATTCTCCCTTCCCTGAACAAATGGGGAAGATGCTGCAGACCTTAAAAAAAAAAAAAAAAAAAAAAAAAAAAAAAAAAGTTATAAAGCTCTAATTCCTTGGATAGGATTACAGCTAACTCCTTTTTTTCATGGCCAGTCTTGTGATCAGGGAACAAAAGCTTTGTTGTACCTCATCCATGTTAGATGTTTCTTGAGCCACAGTTGCAAGTGTGTAGGTCAGGGAATAAAGCCAACCATGCAAGATCTGTGCACACATCAGAGGGGCCCATTAACACCACCTGGAACATTAATGAAGTGTAAAATTGAAGATGTGAATGTTTGTAAACTGAGAGATCACTGAAGTTTTTATAGTGACAGTTTTTATTTTTCTGGTTTTCTTCCTTGTAGGTAGTGGGAGCAGGAAAATGCATTTCAGCACTACAAATGAAGATAAGTATACAGTAAATATGAAGTGGAAATAACTTTATAAAAATACTGAGATAGAAACACAATTAAAAGACATTGTCTACTTAGATCACTTATAAGTGGTGATTTAGAAGAAACAACTTTAAAATCTAAAGCATTACACAGGCTTAGGTTTATCCTTTTTAAATTTCTTTAAAAGTTCGTAGGGAGTTCTAAAGCTTCATCTCAGTTAATCTGAAAGATCTTACATGGTGCTTTAATGTTACATCACAGACATAGTAAAACTGTAAATTTAACTCATATGCCTTTTTGCATAGGAATCGGCTTTTGTCAGATGATATTTTCTGTCAAGAAGTAGTAGATTTCAACCAATGAATGAAATGTATTCAAATGTTCGCTTAAAAATATCCCAGCAGATGTAAATATATATATATATGTAAAAATTCCATTTCAAGAAATTCAGACAGTGAGGGGACAAAGACAGAAAAAAATGGGAAATCTACTTCTCACATATTCATGACCTCAGCTTCTAAAATGGTCAGTACATTGGTTTCCATTGCAAACATGGGAATTACAGTCCTGTTTCTCTTGACAAGGGCATTCTGTTGACATTATATGCTGATGTTATCACTCTTTCTTTTCTTTACTCATCTATGGAAATCAAATTTGCTGTACCTGCTGGCATGGGCAAGAGGTTACAACACAGGTGTATTTTCTGAGCCCTCTGGAGGATTGTACCTCTGCTTACAGCCTGGTGTCTGCTAACCTGGCTGATCACTGACTGATACGTTTCTTCAGGGGGGAAGAAAATGAAAAGCCAGATTTCTTCAACTGAATTGGAATAGTGAAGCTGGGTCTCCATTTTCCTTTCAGGAAATGGGGATGAGGGTGATGCTTTAGGCTGAACTGGAAAGAGGGAAGGTTAATGCTTGGAAACAAAAGGAAATGGAGCAGAAAATTTGGGTTGATCTTCATTTGTGTTACGTATTTGTTAGGTTTTCAGAAGTTGTTCTATTCAGATTGAATGATTTTTGTCCTGAAATGGAAAGGCTATTTCATACATGGACTTGAAGGGTCCAAAAGAGGGAGAAGAGAATCCTGTTTTTTAAAAGTGTGTTTCCCAATGGAAAAGTGCTTCTGATCTCACTTAAATGAATGTCACACCTGACTTGGGGTGGCAGAAGTCACGTTCCACAGTCATACTGGCTGTGCACCTACTCCACCTTTCACAAAGTTAGGGAGGAGGTACTCCTATGGCAATGGTAGGATTTTAATAAGTGATAACTTTGAGCATAAAGAACTGATTTCAAAATTAATTGGATCCTGTGATCATTCTTCCAACCTTTGAAAATTCTGGTACTAAATGAAAGACGTTCAACAACTTAACGTCTATTTTCTGGAAGCCAATTTTATCACTTAGCATATTGTTTTGGTCAGGATGTGTAATCTGTGTAAATAAAGGGAAATAAATATATTCAAAATGATGATAGTCTCAGCTTAAATAATTAGCATGTCAGTTTTTTGGGAACTGTAGTGGGAAGTGTCAGTAAAACTAAGCGCCTATATAGAAGTTAGCAGATGTTCATACCAACCCCACCATTTTTCTTGGATTTATTTTTATTTCCCTTTTGTTTAAGTATTAGACATATTGTGTTGTACAGTTAAGATAAAAAGAGCATTGCCTCCTATTATAGTGACAAGAGAAATAGTTAATTAATTTATTTTAATAATATGTGTCTTTCCACTATTAGGATTAGTTCTCTAAATAGTCTGATCTAAAACAAACAAAACAAGACTAGTATAATTCCTGGAGTAATTTCCCATTATTCTCAAATTATCCATAATCTTATACTCCTGACTTTATGACTACTGTGCACAATTACTGTTGTAACTGTGAAGATATTTTTTCATTTGAATTCTACAATAAAAAGATTAAAATTTTATGAATAATCAAGATACAAGCTTTAAAAGCATTCTAAGCATTTGATTAGGTTTTCCTATGAAAGCTGTGCTGCACTTGGGGTTTCAGCATCAGTGCTCTGTCAATACATGGTCGAGAATTAAGGCTTTCTTGCTTGAGCTAACAACAGAACTGCAACAGAAATTTATTCTCCTTTAATTGGTAAGGGCATAGAGAAGGACTGGCATTATTAACTAAACATCTTAAGTAGAAGTTAACTCATCTAGAGAATGACTTGGGTTTTTCTCAGATCTTTGGAACTTGAATAGAAAAGGATTTTCACATGGTCAGGATGCCTGAAGGAATGTTCATTATCCCTCCAGTATTGTACCGCACAGGATAGCAAGAGACAAAATCTGCTCATTATGTTTTCATCACTACAGTTTGAAAAGCATATCTCTCATGCTTCTCTGCATAAAGCCATCAAGTATTTTAAAATGTTAATAGATCTTAATGAGGATAATTTCATATAACCTTTTTGTGATTTCTTTGAAAATTAACTGTTGCTCTGTTCTTTAGGTGGCTTGGACTGTTCACTTTGGTGAGCAACTTGTAATGAGTAAACTACTACTAATACTCCTTTATTTCTTCATACTGTGATGAGCATGTTTTCAGATATTGACATAAATCTGCATCCTTGCCAGATGATGAAATTTACTTTCTGTTCCCTGTTTGCCTCCCTCACTAGAGATCTTAGAATTTGAATTTGGTAAATTTACACATTGCTCTTTTATTCCTTTGATATTTGAAGGCTTGATCACCTTTCAGATAGAGAAGGAATAGGCAATTTCTCAGAACGTATTTGCTATTCTACTAGATTAGGCCCTGTGAATATCTGATCTTCTATGCTTTCCCTCCTTGGGCATGATTCTAAACAAGCGCGTCAGATTCCCTGTCTGCTTGTTCGGTGCTGAGAGAGACTTGTGTTTTCTATCAAGTAAAATGCTATACATTGATGCTGTTGTGTATATGAATATCAAACTCTCATCACCTGTCTTTTTGCTTGCAAAAGGTTTTGCAAGGAAAAGAGAAAAACTGACACAAATCATGACGAAAAAGCTTTTGAATTTTTTTCTGCTATTTTATCTCTGGTAGTGTGTCTTTGCTGTCTACTTTGGATGCATGTTTTTGAGCACAAAATATCACATGAAGTGTTAACATTTGGTAGAATCTTGTAAATTTAATCTAGTTCTCATATGGGATGTGGAAATCAATAGAAAAATATATCTGTGTTTACCTAAAATGTTTTAACATCAAATAACAAAGGTCTATTGATATGGCAAATGCAGGACAAATTCAATAAGAAATACAAAAGGGTAGCATAGGGATTTGAAAACATTCTCGTGTTGCACAATGTCGTGTTAAATCATATTTCATAATGGGAGAATAATGCAATGGTAACTGCAGATGACGTCCCACAAGGTAGGTGATTTGGGAACAAGTCTTGGCAGCATTGTCTTGTCAATACTATTTTGTCTTACTGCCAGTTCTGAGAAGAAAATATAAGCCAGGTTTCAATGTATGCATGGTTGTTATTTGGTAAAAGGATCTTTTTCTGTATACAGAAAATGATAACTCTTGTTCCATGGTACCAACTTAGAGTTGTTTCATTTCTGGGTCTGATAGAATTGCTGTAGAAAATTACAGATTGGCTGTTGTTGTTATATTGCAACAGCTTAATTTTCTCTGTTGATGAGAATGACTGAAGTTGTTGGTTATACGTATCCTAAGGATTCATAGTTATGAAAGTTAAAGATAAGCAGTACAACACGGGCAAATGAGACCTTGAGTCTATTACATGCCTTTTTTTTTTTTTTCCTGATTTCGTAGTAGAAAAATACTAAAAAAAATGCCAGCAATATTTATTTGATTACTTCAACTGTTTTTTCTCTGAAAATTTTCTTTAACTCTTTCCTAGTCAGTGCCATTAATTCACTATCATATTTGAACTTTGCTAACACTAAATCTTCCTTCTTCAGTCTTTAGATGTTTTCTTGCAACTATGTCTGTTCAGATACACACTTGGGCAGAGAGGGTTATGAAATTGCTAAAATCGATAAAATTAATTTAAATTATTTTGTAAAAAAGCTTGGAATTAGCATGGTCCATTTGGATCCAAGCTTGGAACAAAACTATCCATCAATTGTGGCACTCTTTTCTCTTTTTACTTGCTTTGTTTGCTGTAGTCTTTTGTTTTGTTGTACTGAACTGTGCCACTCAGAGAGAAAATGTGCTTCAGTGTTGAGAAGCTTTGTTTCTAACATTCGGTGCAACAGGAACAATAATTAAAATGTCATATTATTTAGTACCAATAATTTAATGTGTTCCCAAAATGCTTTAGTATCTTTAGATTTGGATTAGTTCAGCTCTTCTTGGCTAAAACTCTCACAAAGATAAAATAGTCCTTACTTATTTAAGACAAAAAAAGTAAGCATACCTTATTCAGATGGGAACTTAGAGGGGAATTTACTTCCTCATTTAAAATTCAAGTATAATATTGTTTCTACTTACATACTTTAAAAATGCCATGGACAATTGTTAATGATCATGCAAGTGCACACTTTGACGTGATGCCTTTTCTAACAACAGAGCCTTGCTGCTACCCTGGCTGTCTGTCCTAACTATAGGGCACCTGTCTGCTTGGCTCCTGGGGGCAGAGGGCTGCAGAGATGGCTGAGATGCAATATCTCATGCTTCAGTCTTCTAAATGAGTGATATAAAATCTAGACAGAGGTTAAGCGTCAACTGTTAAATACAGATGGGCAATGGACTGGGCTGAGAAGTGTAATTGCAGCAAAAAGACAATATATAACACAAAGTGCTAAGTAGGAAGAGGAGATGCCAACCTAAAATTTGGCTGATTTAAAACACATATCAAGATTTTCTAAAACTTTAAATAGATTATTTCCCAACTCTTTCAGAAATGGAGACTGCACAACTGCCAGATCCACGGCTTGACCTGCTATTATTTCCTTAGGAGCCTTTTATTTGAACACAGCATCCTTCAACCATTCAAGAGAAGACCTTGAACTCTGCTTCTACTCATAGCAGAGGTTATGCTGAGAATACTTTTGATAACACTTCTTTTCTTCTTGGGATGCTTCTAGAATATATCTGCTACCTGTTTCCTTGGAGACTGACATGCAGTCAGCACAATGGCTCTATAGCACCTGTAAATCAAACTTCAAAAGGAGACACTGTCCTTGTTAGAGGAAATGGTATGCATGGTGGGGAAAGAGGAGAGTTTTGCTTTCCCCTTGCCTTCCAGAGGATAAAATGGCTGTAGTGCTATAGAGAGATTATGTCAGATGGTAAAGGCTGGGTAGGCTGTGTAGCAGCCTTCAGACTGACTGGGATTTTTATCAAAAAATAGCATTGCACTGCATTTAATCGGTAGAGAATAAGGCCTTATTTTGCAAATGGATTTGTGAATGCAGTAGTTACGGAGATAATTGTATATGTATCATTAAGAGTTTAGATGTGAAAAGATACATTAGTAATTCTGACCAGCTTGGGCATCTTTTTAGCAAATTCTTTTATCACAGATCCTGTAATCTTCATGTTTCCCTTTTATGTACCCTTCCTGCATGAAGAGATAGGGCCAGTACCCTGTGAGGATATGAGCTTGGACCTGCTTTCTCCAAATCAAACACTTTCTCTTTCTCCTCTGTCCTTTGCAGTGTGGTTAAGGGATATGTCCTAATGGTTTCCTATTCCTTTCCCTTATGTCAATGTTTTAAAATGTTATTAGTTTTGGCAGTTATAAATTTGGTCAACATTTAGCTTCCCAGCTCTCACACAGAAACAAAATTAAAGGACATATTTGCTTTTAGATTAGCTACCGATTCAAAAAGGGTTGAAAATAAATAATTGGAGTCTCAACTTAGGAACAGGTGGTGTATTACAAGGAGGGAAAGGTTTCCCATTGAAACAGACACATGGGAATTCAGGTGAACAACACTTGGTCAAATACTAACGATATATATAGTCCTCATTGTTCCCACTTTAAAATGAATACTGTTATTGCCAATGTCAACATCCAAATTTCCTGTGACTTCACTTTCAGTGTCAAGTTTCTAGAATAAATCCACAGCTAAAATTGCCAGCAGTAGATACAAACAATTTAACAAACATATCAAATGTCCTTCACAGTCTGATCAAATTTTAAGAGCATGATGCTCAAATATTTGATTAAATAGTGCTGTGGGATGTTCATGTGCTGAGCCTGCTGACTGAGATCCTTCTGACTGCTTACCCTTTGCTTTGTAAGGGAGGGGGACAGGGGAGCCCCCAAGGTGAGAGTAAATGGTTATTACAGCTTTTCATGGCATTTCCAAGTGAAAATAGAGTCAACTATTGTGTGATTTTATAATTCATAGCCTCAAAATCTGCTAATTAACACCTACAACAATGAGTAAAGCTACAGCTGAATGACATTTGATCAGATGTGGTGCACAGCCATAGGGCAGTCCTAATTGTTGTGCTGTTTCCTGCAGTCTCCCATTATTCTTCAATGATATCAGGACATGGCCCCCTTCTCTTCCCTTCTCTCAGGCCTCCATCAGCCACTCCCTAAGTCATCTAGGAGTTCTGCAGGATGAATCTGTTTCATCCCCTGAGATGTCTGCATATGATGTTGCATGTCTGCAGATTGAGTTAATCCTCACTTTGATTTTCCTCCCGCACCCTGCAGTTTTCAAAATGCCTCACTGGCACTGGGTGCAGGTATCAGATCTTTTGTTATCAGGTCAGCTTTGCCTCAATTCCTATGCTAGCAATGGTCTGGCTGGACAGTTTTGAACAGTAAATCTCACAATAGTCATGTTGCCTGTGAGTTATGTAGAATGTGTTGTAATTTTTAATGAACTGCTAAAAACCATCCAAGGCTCTCTTCTACAGAGAGGACTACACAGCCAGTCTACCCATACATACTCTGCATCTCCTCTGACTCACTTTGGGGACACCTGAGCAGAGATCTTATAGCACATGTATATCTGAGTGGATGCTAGGAAAGATCCTTTAATGTCCCTTGAATGACAGCAGCAAGGAAAAAGCTCAGAACTCCAGAAAACCTCAGACATCTCATAACCTTCTTGCAGCTCCATGATGAGGCAGTAGCAGAGGGTAGGATACAGCCAGATGAATGGTTTCTCAGCCTGATTTCAGAATGATTAATGGTAGCCGTTCTTGCCTCACAAGAACAACGTACAAAGCACAGCTCAGCCCCCAGTGAATCACCAAGCTGTCCCTTCTCAATTACTCTCTGGGTGTCAATCAGTCCTACATACTGATTTCCACTATAATTTTATTTCTTTGGTTACTACAACACTCGGTGTGCGTGCACACACTGTTGCTAAGAACTCTGCTACATGACGCTTGCCAGCATTCTACAAGGAAGAAATTAAGGTGTTCATCATAAAAAAGATATTTGGTAAGTCATTGACATAGGCTGAAAACACAAGGCCCAAATACAGCTTGCCCATTACAGTCAAATAAGGCATAACTGATGGTTTGGAGAACCTACTATAAGCAGTGCACTGATGAAATGTGAAAAGGTCTCAAGAAATTAATTATATCACTCTCTGCCCTGATTTTGTAGCTACATGAATCTGGACTATTTGTGAATTTGTATGCACACTCTTACTGGTCAGAATGAAAACTTCTATTATTTCCCTCCATGTTTTTATGTTGTTAGTTATGAAAATAATTTCCATATTATAACATACATGCAACTCTTTAAAGAACTTTAACTAAACATTCAACATAAAATGGTTTTGCCTTCCCTTCAAATACATGCTAAACTCTCATTAGAACTTATATGTGTTCCGTGAAGAGAAAATGGGACCACAAGTTTGTAGGGAAAAAACTTGAAAGAAAATAAGATTCATAATTATAAATAAGATTTATGTTAATAAATATTACAGATATGCCATGAAAAAAATCTGAAGGCAACAGTTTATACTAAGTGAACAAATTATTTCAAATTAAGTACTTAGATAGTAGTACTAGTAGCAAGTAGCAGCTTGTTTCTAATTTCTTGTTTTTCATATATTCATATATTTTGTAGTACCCACAGATCTTATCTAGATGGACTCTGTTCTATTTAGTGCTGTATAAATATGTAATGAAATTACTTACCCAAAGATATTGAAGTATTAATTTTATTTATAGCCCAAATCAACCCTATTGTCTACAACATTGAGTTTCTCCATAAGTATTTGCCATTGATTTCTTATAAGCTTCAGTGAAACAGTAAATAAACTAATTTTCCTTGGTGGGTCTGGTTATATGAGTTATCCACTAACATTTGTCCCTGTTTATTAATTACTGCCCTTGGATAATCATGTGTAGAAGAAACAGCATCTGTCACTTACCTCAAGTCAAAGTTGACAAAACAAATGTAGTTATTATAATTGTTAGGTAAATAGACACATTTATTCTTGTCCTGTCAGAAAATAGGCTTTTTTTTCCTCATCTAACTGAAAACTAGTTGAGCAGGACTAATTCACAATTGATTTCAAGAATAAAGAAAATTTATAGTATATTTTCCAGGATGTAAGAAAATAAAATTCTTGGCTGAATCAGGAATTTCTGTAATTTCAAAATATTCTTCCATGATTGAAATAAACATCTTGTAATGATGGAACATTTCTGAACAGTAAAAAATAATTTTCAATAGGTGATGAACAAAATGACAGTTTATTACTATAGTAATTTGCTTTTTAATACCTTAAGCAGCAGCAATTCTTTAATGTTTTAGGTGCAGTTTTATTGCTGCTATGGTTACTGTTGTCACTTGTCCATGCTGAGTTGTATAATCCATGAAAGGACAGTAAACCTGGACTCATAATCTGTATGAAATAAGGTATCAGTTAGTCACAAAACTTACCATAATGGAAATAAATATATTATTCCACTTTGACTTTTGTATTAAAAAATTGTAGCGTGGATTATTTCCTTTGGTGTGGCTTATTATTGATATCAAGTGTGTGGAATGGGAGTCAGAGTGGATTTCTGAGTAGGGAGCTTTGACTCTCTGGACACTCTGAGGGGGCACCAGGGTCCCTGGGGAGAACTTGCAGGGGTGGGACAGGGACAGCCTGTGCTCCCCAGCCAGGCCACATGTGACAGACCAAGGGCTGTGTGGCAGTGAGAGACTGGTAGCAGCAGCAGCAAAGGGGGAGCTTTAGCACTTTTTTTCTAGCAATTGCAAGGTTGAACTCATCTGCCTGACTGCTGGACTAGATCCAAAGGAAAAAGAAGCCTTCACAGGCCATATGTTCTGTTTTTAAAAAATACCAGGTCAACAATTGCTAAGTTATTCCTGTTTGTATCTCAGGGCCTTCTGGAGAGCTTGACATGTCTGGGTGACTCTTGCATGACTTCAGCTATCACATTTGATGAGCCAAGCAGAACCTCATCATTAAAATTTCCCTTCCTACACTGCAGCCATGTTGTGCTTTTTGTTGGAATCTCTTGGGACACTTTCTTTTAAGCTCTTTTTTATCTCCTATAACTGTCTGACAGGATGGTTGCACGAGGGTGGTGCTGGTGGCACATACCAGCTGTTGGACCCCTCCACTTGTCCTCTACATCCTTCCCTGTTTCCACTTGATCCTTACAGCAAGAGGTTGTAAAAGCAGCAACAGAGGGACATTTTAGCAATTCTGCTCTACCATGCAACTTTTACTAAACCAGCGATATGATACACTTTAAACTCTCTTGCTTCTTTATATATTATAGGGCTGGGACAGAACACCAGAACAATAAAAAGACTTCTTTACAGCCAGCCACCAGCTCAGCTGGTAGCAGAGATGTGTTTCACTTGATCATTGAAGCCAGCAGTGACTGGGGTCCATTTCTGAACAGCTCTGTCCTGCATAAAATCCATTTCTGTTTTTCAAAAGGTTTCAATATTAGACATGAAAAAAATGGTAAGACAGAAAAAGAAAAGAGCTCTCATTAAAAGTGTTCATAGAACTGAAGTTCTAAAGTATTTGTATTCGTGCCCTCCCTGCTGCTGGTTGTTCTGGAGAATCAGGACAAGCTAATTTGCTCACTGTTTGCTGGGGACAGAAAGTAGTATAGGTAAAGAAGTTCCAAAGCACATCACTTACTTACAACCAGTTCAGAGACTTTTTGCAAATTGTTTATGCTATTATTTCCAATGCCAATTAATTGAAATACATAATTCTTATTGATGCTGGTGTAACTAATGTTTTCCCCTCCAGGCATGTGTCTGTTGGTGTTGTGAGCTTTGGCCATTACTTTTTTCAGTCTTATTTTTTCAGATGAGTTACTTATTTATTTGACATCCTTTTGTAATCTTTTCTCAAACTGAGCAAGTTTGGTTTAAACAGATATGTAGATGGTGAAGTGCAAGTTAAAGTTAGAGTCACTGACCTTTATTTTAATAAATTTGTCCTAAATACTTGGGATTTAAAGAATTCCTTTCAGCACCATGTAGTTAATGAATCTATATAGCTGTCAGTTTTCAGTATAGCTATTGAAATCAAACTGACTTGTTTTTAAAAGAGAAAATTTTGAAAAATGAATCAGAGGATGAACAAATAAAAAGAATTTTGAAACATTTTCCTGGGAAATGGGTTCATGACCATAGAGAACCAGAACAGAGAGAACTTTTATCCTATTAAAAAAGCCAGTATTTAAATTATAATTATAATCAAAACAAGTTGAAATTAATGATAAAAATAAATAAAAAATCAAAGGAAAAGGAATGGGGGGATCAGTAAAGACAAAGTATTATTTAAGCCTCTTGATTTTCTAGGATAGCTGCTGGTACAGGCAAGTGTGATTTTTACCCTCTTTGGTAAGCAGCAATTGCAGAGTTAATTAGTCTCTAGTGTTAGCAAGTGGGTGGCATTTACTTTCATAATAATACGTCTGTCTCTGAAGTGGAGATAGCACAGGTCATGATTGTGTACCTTATCTTTTGAGGCAGGAACAGTAAAGACTCTGTAAATGGGTTTAAGCAGAAAGTTAACTAAAAGCATTTTGGTGTGTCCCAAGAATGTCGTTTGTTCTAATTATAGAATGGCAAATATCAAGTAGAAAGGATGCTGTGCTGGGGTGGTGTTGGTGACTCAGTGCTCACTATTCACTGCAGAGCAGGCTGTCAGAAAGTGCTACTTTTCTGACTCACTGCATCTTGTAAATGAAGAAAGAAACATGAGCTATATTCATATTATATTCATCATTGCCATGTTATTTAATTCTAACAATGTTTGGAGGATTTGCTCAGCTACTGAGCCCTTTGAAGTGTTAGGCCCTTGCTTAGTAGTAACAGTAGTAATGCCTAACAGTTATTGGCATTTTAGATATAACTGTGGGCTAAAGTGCCATGCTTAAGCAATAAGAACAATAATGGCAGAGGTAGTGTCTTATTGTAACAAAAATGAAATCTCATTTTTGGCTCTATTACATGAGTTCCAAACAAACAGAGATGCACATACACAAACACTAAAATGAGTTTAATAGAGGATTTGCCATAAAAATAATTCTAGTCTGATCCCCTTCTGAATGCTTGGCTAATTAAACAAAAAAGACCAAACTAGTCACCCAGTGAAAAAAAACATTAAACGTTATTCTTCCTGAGGAATATTTTTCCTAAAGAAACTTAGTTGTTATCTCATTTCCTTTTTGCATCAGAAAAAGACTTGTAATTCTGTAATAGTAATTTTTTTATGTAATGTAAGTTGTTAACATGTATTTTAGGCTTTATATACAAAAAAAAAAAAAAATTGTGACTATTATTTCAATGTTTGCTCCCATCTAGGGGATGTTGAGCAAGACAAGACTCATCACCTACATGAAGTAATGGATAATTCTGAATTTCTTCCAAGGGGGATCTGAGTCTTTTAAAATCAACTTCCAAACTGTTTTGCTGAGTCATACCTAGAGTAAAAGGGAACTTTTCCTTCTCATTTCAGAAACTATGGATAGTTACCATAAAATTATTATAGATAATGTGTGAATTCCATTTAACTCTGCTTTTGAAAATTAGATTTTTACATTGGGGTTTTAAACAAAGCAGCTTTTTTAACTAGTTGTTATGTTGAAGAAGCAGTCAATGGCTGAGTTGTTAGTGATATATATTCCTTTAAAATTTTCCCTTGAAAACCCTATCGGCTCTTCTTAATTTTTTTTTTTTTTTCCTATGCAATAGCGCTATTATTTTTGTATTGTCCACAATAGCAAATATGCTGGAAGACCTCTTTGGAAGAGGTCTTTGGAACAAATCTGTAAGCAGTTTATTTCATTTTGAAAATGGAATGTATGGAAGGAAACTGCAGAACAGATGGAAGAAATGCTATTACAGATTTGCAAACAGTGCAATCAAAGACATAGCTAGTTAGTGCCTGGCAAGATTTGGGCTGTGTTTTTTTGTCATTTGAGAGATCTCTTGCTAAGGATGGGTGAAATGCTTTTAAAAGTGACATTAACAGCAGCAGATATAATAATTTTTTTGTTTGGTTGTTTATTGTCCATTACATCCCATTGAAGTTGAGTGCATTGGTTTGGTAACAGCAACATATTTAAAATACAGACAACTCAGTGAATGGAGCCATTCAGCAGACTCTGTTTGCCACTACTGAGGATGGAGTTCTAAGGACCTTTGCTATGTTTTTTTCCTTGCTTTATTATTGCTCTGGTTGCAAACTGGGTTCAACACTTAACATTTCAGAGGTTGATCTTCAGAGCCTTCCTTTCTGAACTCTGGATGGTTGGATTTAAATGTGGGTAATGCAAAAGTGTGTGTATGCATATATCCATAGCTATTTATATTTACAAAAAAGGGGGGGAGCTGTATTTTAGGCTAAGACAAGACTAGCATGCTGAAAAGAACCTGAAGGATACCATAACTTCATCTTAAATTTGTTTTAATCTCATTAAGACTGAATGCACATTTTTAAAAGCACTGTTGAACTTTCAAAACTGACTCTGCTCAATTCCTAGTCAATAACTTTCGTATACATGACTTAGTCTACAACTGAGGCATATTTTTACTTTCTAGTTTCCAGGTTTTTTAGAGCCACCTTAGAACAATAAATTCAGTTACATTATTTTGTTTTTATTCATTATCTGTAATCATCATGTGCCTGTTTATCTGTGAAGCTACATTGTCTTACGGTCCCAGTCACCTTTTATCAGTCTGTTCTCTTTAATGAAGAAACACAGGTGTAATTAACAGTGACTTAGGAAGAATAATTATACAGATCACATATGCAGAGATACACACACGCACAGAAGCTAACTCCCAGCAACACTGGTTCTACAAACACAAAGGCAATAATGCAGAGCAACAATCAGCAATTTCAGGCTTACCAAGCAAATACGACAGATAAGTGGATCCCAATTTCTAACAAATCCAGGGAAAGGTTAACAAGTATTTTGATGGTGTTGGATCAAAGCAGAGAGAAAATTCTCAGTATGTGAGCAGTTAACTTCTCTGTGTTTTGATTGTCAGTGATTTGGTCATGAATCATGCAGTAATTTAATGTTTAGAAATAATGTACTGTGTGCTATCACCTTAACAAGCATAGCATTCCATGGTGCTGTGCAGTATTTTGTCTAAGATAAAGTTATGGTTTATTTGTTGGCTAATATTGATGTTGCGATGAAGTGTGGTTAACACTGAGGTTTGAGTGTATAATAGCATCAATAGGCTTTATTTTCCTTTTTAGCAGTAATTTCAGTTCCTTTTTCTCTGCTGTGCTTATGATTATTCTACTGAAAAGAATGACAAAATGATGGCATCCCAGTATGATGATAGACTCGAGGCTGCTAATATAAGGTGCCTGAAGAACTGCACTGAGTTGTGGTAGCCAAACAATTTAAGAAATACTCTGCTGGCCAAGGGCATTTGGATGTGGATATGGATGTGCAACCTGTGAGTCTTGAGTTTTTCAAAATGAGCTGTGACTATGGTGTAAATTAAGTTAATATGTACTTGTGGATGAAAACTCTTCCTACACAACTAGAAAAAAAAGCTGAAATTCAGTTCATAAAAGCTGATTTTTATGTATAGCTCCCAGACCTCAGAGCTGTGGAAATATTGCACCAATTGTTAAGTACACTTAAATATATATAAGATGTAGGGTGGTGTTATTCTTCTGACCTCTGCTCTGAACTCTTAACCATAGTCTGTAGGTTTACTGCGTAACTTGAAACCTTTTCCAATTTGGAATGGAGTTTCTTCATGTAGAAATGAAAAAGTTTTGGCACATTGAGAAGAAATTCACACCAGGAAAGGAGTTCTTTTCAGTTTGCATTTATGGGTTATTTTTACCGTGTTAATAACTATAAATTGAAAATGGGCTCAAAACTAGTTCTAGATCTGCTATTGACAAGTTTTTGTTTTGGCTGTGGCCCTGTTTGGGATGGAGACTGAAGTTGCATTGATGTGTTATTAGGTTTATTTTCTGAGGAAAGAATTTTCATGCTGAGCTTGGCATTCTCTGCAGTGGATAGAGAAGGCACTTAGAGCACCTGTGGTCAAGGAATTCAGACAGGATAATGTCTTCCTTTCACTTGGGGGTCTCCATGCAACTCTGCCTGCAGAGCTGTAACATGGGCACACCTCTGTCCTCCACCTTCAGTTTATCCTTCCACTGAAAAGCAAAACTGTTATTATTTTACTTGAGCAGGAAGTGGCACGGTGGACTTAAGGGTTTCTGCAGTGTTCACTCTCCTTGATCTCCAGTATATATCTGAGTTAGTTCTTCTTTCATGTCTAGTTTATGGAGAAGTAACTCTGTGTTTGTATGCTGTTCTAAAACCTCAGGAATGCAACATTTTCTGTTGTATGTAACATAAGCTATTCTTTTTAGAAATTGTAGTGCCTCCAGTGGTTTTTGTTATGGATACATTCTCTTCTCATCTTATGTCCAATCCCCTCATAATAAAAACACGCTAGCAAGAGCCTACCTCCTCAGAGAAGAGAAAATATCAGCCGCTCTTGTGAATTTTCCTGTAGTTCTGGGGTTTGGCTGTTCTTGTCAAGGTGTTAAATTATGGTGATAACAGGAAAAACTCCTAAGAGATGTTAAAATTATATCAAATTGATGTAAGAGTTCTGTACAACATGTATTTCTAATATGTCCTTCACATCAGCTTTTTTCCTTGTAGATAGATGGATTCCCTGTAGGTGAAACATGTTCCAAGCCCCAGATCTGGTGCTGACATGAGCTGTGTAGCCAGGAGCTGTGGCACTTACCCATGCCCACCCAGAGGCTGGCAGTGCTGGCAACACAGGGCAGAACACGTCAGTGTGCTCGTGGCTTCGGCCAAACCCCCCCAAGAAAAGGGAGATGGAGGGAAAGATAAGAAATCACAGAGAATCACAAAGAAATCACACCTTTACCAAGAGGTGTGCACTGAGATCCCTGTGTACAGCTGGCTCAGGGCAGAGGTGGCAGCACACAGCTGGGGAGGGCACTCTGAGCACCTTGACACTGGCAGTGCTGCAGGGTGTGTCTGTACCCTCCCTGCTACCTGGGCTTCACATCTGAGCACCTTCCTTGCCAGGGAGTGGGGGCCAGGGCCGTGGTTCATGTCAGCTCTCAGAACTTTATTGCACATAATGCCTTGGTTCCAATTCACACTTGGTAAACTCAGGCTAAAGCAGTGCCTCTACTGCCTAGGAAAACCTGCAAAACAGTTTACCCAAACAATGAGAGTTCTCCTCCTGCCTCCCCCTACCCACTACAGTTTTTAAATGGAAAAACAATTTAAATAATAAGTATGCTTTTTAAAAACATTATTAGTATAAATCACATGCATGTGCTGACTGATTCCATTACCTCATTTTCAATACAAACCTCTTAAACAGAATCCCAGAGGATGCATTTCTGCTTTAATCTCTCAGTAATCAAGCAAAAATATGTATTTTACAAGCTTTCCCAGACAAATGCTTAGATTGAACTGTAATTTCCATGCTAGTACCTGAATGTGTTGTTTCTGACTTTAATGACTTAGTTTTATATTATTATTCTAATTGTGTTTGGAGTACTTTATCAATAACTTTCCATCAATATTTTTATCAACATTATATTGAAATTGATGGGACCTTACTGATATCTAATACTTTGTCAATGGAGCCTTTCCACTTTATGGTAATAACCATTGACTGATAACTTCGTGAGAGTAAAAGAATACAGCCTTCATTAGACTTTTGTCAACAGTTCTTGTAAGGGTTTGGGGCTAGATCATCTTGTCTGACCATTAGAACTCCACTGACTTTCACTGTGCTGCTTTGACCTGCATGGTCTGGGAATTTCTGGTATATTTTAACTGAGTAAAAACATTGCAGTGATAATATTTTCAGCCAGTCTCCAACAAGGCCTCATAATGATGACAGTTTGCGAGTACAGATAATTACAGATGTAAATTTGTGCCAGCAATGATGCATATGCATGGTTTGTGGCATTTAGGTGTCACACACTTCATGTGTAAGTGACATAAATTGTGTTCAAAATAGTTACAGGTGCCAAATGATGAAAATGACAAGCAGAAAAGGGAATATCAACTGATAGCTAAGCTCCTGTCTGGGAAGGAGTGGCACTTGCTGGCAGGAACATCTCATTTGAAAAACTTCCTCTGTGTAACATGGAAATTAAATAGCACGTAAAAATATTTGGTGTTAAGTAAACTTAACCAACTCAAGTGTCTAAATATTTATATCCAAATATTCAATATGGACATATGAGATCAGCTTCAAAGACAAAGCATTTCAGAGTGACCTGGATGTGCAGATTTCCCCACTGTTCCCTTTGATTCAATGGTACTCTTTTGCAGACAGTCATTGCAACATCTAGCTTAATTTTTTTAAAACAGTATTTATATAAAAAGGAAGAGAGGAGAGAGAGACAGAGCACCTACTCTGGCCTCTGGCTGGGAATGGCAAAGCCAGATGACCAAGTTTCATTACTATTCCTTAGTAATAGAGTATCCAGTTGCTCTTTGTGCCTCAAAATGTAAGCAGAAGGAAAAAAAAGTTACTTTTACCAAGAGCATAGGTACTTATTTTAGCAAATACATGTCTAAAGATACTCCTTGAACAATAAAATTAGTTTGAAATTTCATCAACACGAGCTCAACAAATTAGTCTGCCTTTTACAGACTAATTTATGTGTTCACATCATAAGTAACACTACTAAAAAGCATTTATGAAAAACTACGGTAGAGCCAGTCTTGTGATACTTTTGTTTGCTTTCTCTTCAGCAGTTTTTAATGAAGTGTCACTCCCTTCCATCAGCAGATCAGGAATGTACTACCTGTTGTGGCTGCAGTGCTACCCCCTGCCCTTCAGCCCTTAAACACAGCAGTGATAAAAAACACAATTAGCAGCACTGCATCACTGTATTACACTGATTATCTAAATACAATTTAAAAAATCTATGATTCTTTTTTCCTAGTGGTCCCAAAAATACATCATTCTGCACTTTTTGATAGTATAAATGTTAGCTTGCTACAAGTGAAAAGATCTGGCATTTTCACTCAGTTGTGCAAATGTTACGTGAACAACCAGAAGCATAAGGTCTGAAAAAAGTAACACATTATGAATACTATGTTGCAATATGTCCATAAATAATATGCCATAACATGAGTTACTATGGTAACTATTTGGGTTTGAGATCATTGGGTTGGCTTTTTTTTCTACTACCTAAGAAAAAAATATTCACATATTCATGGCATTATCAGGTAGGTTTGATTCCAAGCAGCTTACTATTTTAGGTATTGTTCCCTTCTCACAAATGACTCGGGGAGAAAGCATTTTTGACTCAGCAAGCTTTTCTGAGGTCACTTACTCCACAGCGTTTACGCAAACAAGTAACATATAGGAAAAAAAAAATTAAAAATTTGCAGATCCTTTACCTGGAAAATGTTCAAATTGGGCAAGCTTTGTTGAATAAAACATTTCTTCAGGAATATATCTTGTTTCCATCCACGGTACATTCTTTCAAATTCTGTAAAAACATTACGTATGTGCAAGAATGAAATGCAAGGTGGTTCCTGATGTAGTGGTGGAAGAGGTGGTGCACGAGTGTTCAAACAGGAATCTGCAAGTGGGCAAAAAACAAACAACATCATGTCACCTATTGCTTTAGCTAAAGAAAAAAAGCAAAGAATTCGCTATTTTATTTTAGCTTAATAAAAGAAAAGGCAGCAGTAAATGTTAAAAAAATGGATAAGCTAAATTTTCTCATTATGTAATTATGGCTTTATAATGTTCCATATAATTGAAATTTATTTTTAAACATCAGACATAGGAAGGAAGAGAATCCACAACAAAGACTTTTAAGAATCATTGCTATTCAAAAATTGCATTTTCAAGGTAATATTCAACCATGTTTGAAAACCTCTCTTGGACAGAACAGTAATTCAGTGAGGTTTTAGCTACACAATGCCACAAAAACATTTCTAAAGCTACTTGCAGAGGGCAGAAATAACAGAATATTCTAAGGAAAGCAAAAAAGAAATTGGTCAAAGTTAACAAACAGAATCTGCTCTATACTTGAATGCATTTGCATATAGCAGGTACACACATATGTATGTATGCATGTACACATAAAATAAAAAGGGATTGAAGACAGACTCATATCACTCAGCAAATATTTTCTCATATTACTCTTAGGCCACTTTATAAAACTCACTGATTTCATACATAAACCCCCCTAACATGAAAATCTCTTGTGAATAGCTTTAGTTTCACCTGCATGCTTTTAAGCTGAGGAAAAAAAAAAAATTAAAGTAGTATGGTGGGTTTAGAGCACCTATGTGGATTCAGTCCTTGTGATTTACCTTTTTGTAAAATAAAGAAAATAGTTAAGCAGGGACTGGCTTCCTACAAAGCCTACTGCTGATTTTTGCAGGTGTATTTTTTGGAAGGGTTTCTTTGGTTGGCTGATTGGTTTTTTGGTAGTACATTTTTTTTACAGCTATGCTTCTCACTCTTCCCTAACAGCCCAGGAACACACAGGGCCAAGAGACACAATCATTTAGGGCATTACAGACATATTTTTCAAGTCAAAATTGACCAGGGCTCTTGTACATGAAAACAATAATTCACAACTCCACATTCTACAGCCTTGCTGGTTTAGGGCGTGAGTGGGGTGTCCAACCACCCCTGAGCACAAGGCAGAAATTTGTCCACACAAGACTTAATGTATTTCTGCACTGGATATTGATCAGTGAAACAGTCTGTATTCTGCCTTGTGCAGAATATACAACCCTTTTTTCACATTTTAATTGATCATTGATATGCACAATAGAAGGCACTTATCCCTAAGATTTTTTTAGGGGAATTATCAGAGAGTGTGATGCCTCATTTACTGGATAATAAATGTTCCATCGTGGTAATAACTGCAGGGAAGGGTATGTTTCTGAAACAGCTTTTCTAGCTGGAGAAATGGATTAGAGAGATTACCATTTCATCAATGTGGCAGAACAGTTGAGAGGAAATATGGAAGGAAATTTTTGTATAATTTCTGTAGAGTTGCTATTTGTCAAACCCCACTGGCATCAATCATGCTGTATCTTTTCTCCTGATGCAATCACGTCAAAAAAAGTTTCTCTTTAATACGCATGTGTTGGAGTAAAAGAAGAGACATATAATTCAAATTTCTTTTAATTGTACTATCATCTAGATAAGAAATATACAAATGATATTATAATTTTAATTTCAGTTTAAAAGTTTTTCCCAACATTAAAGAAATTTCTTTATCTTGATTGTATTTTGTATAGCAGATTTTTAAACTAACCACGTATAGCAGATTTTTAAATTGCACCATGATTTCCAGCAATGTACTGAGGCTTGTGTATAAATAAGGAACACATTGATTCTTAGACATGAAATTCACATATAGAAAACTTGAGAGGTCTGACATTCTTGAAGAATAATGGTGATTAACATGCCTGGACTGCATTCAGTCAAGAACCATGTTAATGGATTTTGGAGAAGGCATTCCTATCGACCCATGCAACCCTGTAGTGAAGTCATTAAAGAACAAGAAATAACCAATAAAAGGATTTGCTGCATGGAAAAAACATAGTTCCTGAATTAGAATAGGGAAGCTTAGAAGTCAGATCATATGTTTTTTTTCAGAAGTGACTTTTTTATTATATTCGGTTTTCCTTATCTCCCCTCACCCCAAGTTTCAATCAGAGCACATTTTCTTTACAAAATCATATCCAAAAAATATAACTAGTTAGAGTATGATTTCCATATGTTGTTCAAGTGAGATTTGAGAGGCATCCAGAAGCTTAAACTGGTGGAAATGCTGCCTAGTGCCAGAGGAGCTGTGTCTGCTAGAACACAAAATGTCTGTGGTTGGGATATAACATAAGTGTAGTGAAGAATTAGTATAGCAGAGGAGAATACTGAAAAGAAAAAGGAAAATACAGAAAAAATCAAATAGCTTATCACTCAAAGTTTTGAAAGGCAGCATATGTAACAGCTTATCTGAATAATCACAGTTCTCAAGCATTTTGGATCAGCTATGTGGAAAGCTATATGCTGGCTCCTGTAAAGTAGACATCAGAGAACAAAGACTGCAGTTCCTTTGAAATTTTCCTAACAATACAAAGGATCTTAAAAATTATAGCATCGAGGCATAATCGCTTTTAAATAGTGTTTGTAAGATTTTTTTATGAGGTGTCCTAGGCCTTTAGCTCCTTGTTAAAAGGCTACAGCATGTTTGTATTTTGTTTAGTTATTTGCATAATGTAAAAATATTACCTAGCAATTAATGTATGTAGATTATATTGCAGTGACACTTCCTCGCAGTGAATTCTGTGTTTCCCTGCAGATGTGTTTGTTTTTGTGTCCATAATTAAGCAGTTTTTCTTACACACACCCTGGTATCTAAGTGTCTCTGTAGACAGTGTTTAGATCTCTGCTTACACAGCATGCTCCATACTGTGCAGCTGTAGTTTTCCAATTATCTCCATGACTTGAAACACAAACCTGGAAGAATATAACCCAAAGTGACCAGGACAGTGTGTTATTCCTGGGTGACACTGTGGGGTACTCACTTTGCCACATCCTCAGCAGGATTCCAATGAAGGGCTCACATGCCATGCAATATTATCCTGCTGTACACATTTAAGGTTGAGGACAAAGCCTGATAGATGAACAGAATTCAATCCCATCCTCAATCCATGCATCACCTTCAATGGCAGACCTGCAGCAGGTATAAAACAGGGCTAGCCTGGAATGTGATCTGGTTTTGCCTGCTGATAAAGTCAATCTTATGCTTAATCTGGTTAAATTAATATTTATACAAGCTTAGAAGGTTAACAACAAAATTCATACCACTGTACCTGATCTCTCCTCAGCATTACCTGAGGATGACAGAGATCAAATCCCACAAACTTTCAGGTTTCTTTCATGTCATACGTACATGCCTTTCCACAAAGCACTCAGATTGAGTAAACCCAAAGGACATTAATTATTCCTTCCCCAAAAGTGGGAAATTTCATTGGGTGTATTTTTGGATAGTTTCACAATACAACAAATCAAAAAATGTGTACTGATATGCACTCAGTTGGTCCCTTTGATCTATGAGAAAGGAGTGGAAAAAAAGAAGCTTTTACTCATTTGTGAAAAATTCAGCCATAGTTCTTCTATCTGATAGTTTTTTTGATGCCCAGGGATCTCAATCTGGATAAGGCAATTGAAATAATTCCAGCTTTTGGATAGTCAGTGCAGATTTTGGTGTAAAATTATTTGTAATGTGTCAATGTTTTAGAGTCTATTCTCTGCCAGGAATAATGCACCTAGATGCTTCCAGATTTTTTTTTTTTTTTGGGGGAGGGGGGCTTTTTGGTCATTGCCATAAGTTTTTAAACTAAAAATCTCATTAAGCACTACATAAAATATTTTTTTTAAAATTATTAGGTGAACATAATGTACCATTTCAGATCTTCATGTGCTGAGGAGGAATATTTTTACATAGCTATGGCAACATTTACCAGCTTTTCTGTTCTTTATAAAAAGGAGACCACCCTAGAAAAATTGAGATATAGTAGAAAAAAGTAGGTTAAAAATCAAGCAATTTAGACAGCTTTGAAATTATAATCCTTCATAGCTTTTGAAAAGTATGTTTCATTATCTAATTTTCATTACTTGCCTGCTTTACACATTTACTCTTCTCTCCTCAATTCTTCTGATGCCATAGGCTGACAAAAATTATCTAGAAAAAGTAGCAGTTTTGTTCTTAATAATCAAGTGCTAGTTTCAATTGACAATAAAGTTCAGTTGGAAAAACACATGTCTCCATTAACCAGCTGTTCATTCTAGTAAGAGAAGTTTTACAGTCAGAAAATGCACTGTGCCAGACAGGTACAACATGTTTCTGCACGTGTATAGCTTTTGGCAAGACAGATTTTCCTGGCTTTTCTGGGGTTTCTCCTCCTATAGTGCTATCCAGAAAACTCAAACTGGTTGCAGGGTGTACACAGCTGAAGGACCTCAGGTTTCTGTGCTGACTGAGCACCTGCAGACCATTAGTAGCTCAAAAGTGTGCAAGGGGTGCAGCACTGTTGCTGCACCATTTCATCAGGTCATCTGAAGATGAGCTGTCCATAATTTGGGGCACACACAGGCACTCAAAGCCTATGCAATCCATAATCAGAGTTACAGCTCAAGATACTTCTCCAGGCAAAAGAAAAACTCCATTGGGAAAGTGGTGATGCTAAAGCTGCCAGGCTGTCCCTGGGCTCTCTCCACTGCACTCATGAGCTGCCTCCCTTGAGAGCAGGATTTCCACAACTGAACTACCAGAGTGGATTCAAACATTGATCCCACTTTCCAGCATGGCACCTATGAAACATGATTGCAGTGCAGAAAAAAAAAAAAACATTTACTGTTGCTACGTATCATTAGTCTATCACTGGTCCACTGAGGCATGCAAACACTTTTGAATTCTTTGCCAAGACAACAAAATTGCAATAAATATGACACTGCCAACTGCCTGCATGCTAGAAACAGGAAAAAGAGCAGAGCTTGAAATTCACAATGCATTCTCTGGAAAAGAAATACTGCATTTAGAGAGACCAACAGCCCATGTCCTGGTGGTCAGCAGCTCTCTGTCAAGAGAGCTCCTGTCACCTTCACTTCCTCTCCCTTGGCAGAAAATGACATTGCTCAGGGCCTCCTGCTTGTCTGGCAGGGAGGCAAAGCTTTTGATTCTTAACTCAGTCACTCTTAGAGAACATATCATATTTTCTAAGAAGCTGGGAACTTTCACTTAATTTGGATCTGCTGCCAGCAAAGTAGCAATGTGATATGTAAACATGGCCTCTTCTAAAATCCTCTAATATTTTCCCTTCTGCCTGCAAAGAGATTTTCAAGCCCTCATGAGAAGGTACATGGTACTCTCCTTTAACTGGAGATGTAAGCATGCAGTTATGGGACCAGGGACAACAAAGCCATGCAGCACAATTTCTTGAGCTCATATCTACTACTAGAAAAGTAAAATTCAAAGTCAAACGTTCTCCAATATTGTCTCTGTATTTAGCTTAAAAATTGCCATATATTTATGGCTAGTAACCACTCCTGAATGAACACCAGCCAAGACAATAAAAGCAAAACAACTTTGCCCAAAAGGATTATGAGAACCTCACCCTCTAACAGAAGCTATGAATAGGATTAAAGGATTAAGCAAACAAGCAGCAGCAGCAAAAATAGTTGAACCAGCTTTTAAATGGCACCACAAGAAAAGGTGAGATAAACTGGCCAGGAATATCACAGGTCTAAGCCAAGGGCCAAAACCCACACTGCTTCTGTTTACCGGAAGAAAGAGACCTGAAGAGGATGTCTAGGAAAGGATAACTACAAGTGTTCCAGTCTTACTTTTATGTGCAAATAAAAGGCTTGAACGATCAGCTGAGACTGCTTTAATAATGTGGTGACTGCTTGTAATCTCTTGCTGCATATATACAGAGAGCTAATAAATAGTTAAGCATCTCTTTCTTCTAGGGCATAGCAGGTCATGGGCATCACGCTACAAAAGCATTGTGAAGAACACTTTGACCTCATTACACAATCAAATGCATGGACTTTACAAAAGAAATCATAATGCATGCGTCTTTCCACAGTACAGCCAGGGAGCTACAGTGTTACTGTGGAACAGAGTATTCCCTAGAGCACCTATGGAATGGGGAAAATGCAAAGGAGCTTGGTATTAGGGCAGCTGTAAAAGACCACAAAAGAATGACAAGAATCTCTGAAATACCACCAAGAAATAAATCATATTCTTCACAAAAAAATGTAAAAGCACAAAGACTACAATAATTTTTAACATAAGAATTTCTTCTTCAATATTTAATTGTTGAGAAACTTCATAAAAATTCAGCAATTTTTCTGGTAGTCTTCTCTTTATGCATTAAAAGTCAAATACCACTGCCTGTAGTTCCACCCATCTGGATAGTTACTCAAAAGAGTTTAAAATACAGTAATAAAAAGAACAAACCAAATATACAAAGTTAAAACCAGCATTCTAGCAAAGCCAGACAAAAAATATCTTAAAATATCATAATTAATACCAATGTTAATTCTTCACAAATTAATGCAGCACACTAGTAGCATGGCTAGTTATCTAAGGTGCCCTTGTTGTGCCAGCTAACCATACTGTGACCACACTGCCCTTTGATCCTGTCACTGGTCACTCAAAGCCTGTCAGCATATTTTCTGTCGGCATCTAGCTGATGATGAAGGAATGAGATCATGCTCAACATGTTAAAACAGTCACTTGTTTGATTTCAGCTTCTGGCAGACCAAACAGCACCTTGCTCATCTTATCCAGGGAAACCTTTAAATTACAGTCACCCTTTAGGTTCCTTTCCCGTTCCTCTCTTTCTGCCCCAGTTTAAGGACAAGGATGTTTAAAGATCGAAATGTCGCAGGGCTTTTGCAGAAGTAAAATGTAGGCTCTTGAAAGTTAACAATGCATTCAGTCAGATTTCCTGACTTTCATTTCACAACAAAGTTGGACAGCCACAAATGTTATGGAAATATCATCAAACAATACAGCTACAAAGCTTCTGTTCAGTTTTGCAGTTACCAAAGCTGAGAAGATTTAAGAGATGAAACATCCTTTGTTCCCCCACATAGTATCCACATCTTGCATAGTATCTCTAGCTGTTAAAATAGTGATGAAAGACCCTTGAAGGAAGTAATCTTATTTTTTTTAAACAGATCTCATGCTGATTTAATTTTCATTTCCCCAAATATTAATAAAGGAGCTATTACAATGCAAATATATATAGTATATACAGAATATACCAGAGCAGGTCACTGCCAGAAGATTTGTACTACTGCCCATCTCTGTAATAACTTAAACCTTGCTGTCTAAACATGACAAGCATGTGAAATCTAAACTAGGCTGCATGAATGAGCTTCCTGCAACAAAAATCTATGAAAGCTAATTGCAAAACAAAGAATGTAATGGGAAGACTTTTTTCTGGGCTGTGGTATGGATTTTCCTTAGTCAGTTGAATATCTCGATAAGTCAAACAAAGCACACATAAAAAACATGGCTCCAAATCATACAGGCCAGCATGCAGCAAAAATGATGCATTCTTGTTTCATACTGATGACTGATGGTTCAATTTTCCTTCACAATTATTTAAAGTTTCTAATGCTGTCAAGGACACTTGACCGACTGAAGCCAAGTATGGGGAACTGCAACCAGATCCGACCTACATGATACTTACTGTCCTGATGTCTGCATACAAGCACTTTCTGAAAGGAAGAACAATAGGGACAAATGAACATTAGAAGAGTGAGTGGCTCTAATTCCATCTCTTTACACTGCCTACAAGATCCCTTATTCCTTGTGTTTATTAGTTCCTCCTTATTACTTCTGCTCCTAGAAGCAAAAGTAGAAGTCGAAAACTTCTAGAAAATCTAGAAGTAGTTATACTGTAGTTTCAACACATCAAATTGATAATCCAAAAGTTTTAAGAAATAAAACAAAATAAAAGTCTATTTAATATGTGTTCAACTCCAGAAACAAACTTAATTGTTCCCATTTTTCAATGGTCTTTTTCAGTCTCTCTCCCTGTAGATCCTCAAAGGATAATTAACACCCTTGCAGACATTTTCAGCTCTCCTTGTTCAACATTAGAGATGGGAGGAGTTTAGCTCTATCATCAGAATCAGAGACTACACTCTTCCAAGGAAATTTCCAGTTTTCAAGGTTTTTTCTAAGAGTCAAAATTTCATGTATGCAGAAAGCTGTCTATTGAACTTAGCAAGAAAAGGTTTAAAGGACAAGTTGGACAATGGATTCAGTTTGTTCTTTATCTACAGTGATGTAAATCTAGAAAAACCCCAAATTAAATTCTCAGGTTTCATTCATATATAACTAATAAGTGTTCAATCGGCAAAACTTCTAAAAAAATTCACCCATTGTCTGTCAATCAACTTGAAGAATCTTCTCTTCAGCCTGCACTATTCCAGAAGAAAGATCAGGGAAGCCTCTGTATCCATCAGTTTCCTATATATGTGCTTACAGTTAAAGACTAAAACTAGAGGAAAGTGCTTCAGCCACAGGCCACTGATGCTTTAAGGCTTTATTTTCCTCTTTGGGATTCAGGCTGCTGATAGTTACAGTGCATTTGACCTGAACCAACTTGCTCTAAAGCCCATTTAGCTGACACTGCAGTTCCTTTATCAGTGAAATCAAAACTTCTGCTACTGACATATAGCAAATATCACCTCAGCTCCATTTCTCCTCCACTAATATTTGATGCACAGCATAAAAGTCATATGCTTCCTAGTGAAAATACCATGAAAAGAAGTCATATTTTCTTTTTTCTGAAGGACCACATAAAGGAACAAGAATATATATTTTGTCTAGCTAAATGATTTCTAATGAGAATAACAGAGCATAGAAAATAATTGCTTCCTAGTGCAAACCAGGAATTAGTAGCCATCTCACAGATAAAGAAATCTCTAACCTGCATCTGTATGTGATAGCTCTGCTTCTCCAAGGCTGTGATATTAAGTTTATAATTTGACTATATTTCAATAGCCATTTGAGATGAAGTGAAATTTTGGAAGTTCTACTGCTAGCTGATTGTGGGACATGACAGTACCCCCATCACAACATGCCACGTAAAAACATTTCAAGAAATGGTGATTTGCCTTGCTCATGGTTTTGGATGACTCAGATTGGAAGACAACAAGAACATGAAGGGGGAGGGGAGAATATTCTCAATAATTTTTAAATTTTGTTGGCTTTGATAAGGCTATATTTTTACACTTTAAGGGAAAGATTCTTGAACATTTGGCACATAAAATCCTGGCCAGATTTTTCTTAGAGCTCAGTATTCAATTGTTCCTATTTACAGAACTTCCAAACACATTTTCAGGTTTTGAAATAGCTCACATATTTGTTCATCAGTGAAAGCTCTCCAAATTTCTGATCCTAAAAATTACTAAAATTCTGAATGAAAAATTTATTTGTGCTGTTTGAAAAACAATGGGGGAGGAAAGTTGCAAGCTAGACTCATTTTTGTTCCCTGGTTATTTACTGAAATTTAATTTTAGCCAGAAATTTCAAAGCGGATTTCATTATTTTTAGTGGGGAAAAATGTAACACTATTCTACTGAGTTTCAAATGTATTTGTTGGCAGTACATTCTAATAGGACGGCTGATTCTAAATTATCTTCCCATTTATTTTACTTTACACTGCAAGCACATCTAACCTCAAGAATGAAATACGTTGCCACAGTGCATTTGAATTTGTGGACATTTCGCATTTCTCCCTGGGCAGGACAACCTGGGGGTTGGGATCCTGAACACGAACCAGCAATGTGAGCTGGCAGCATGGAAAACCAACTGCACCCTGGGCTGCATCCAAAGCAGTGTGGGCAGCAGGGCAGGGAGGGGACTCTGCCGCCTCTGCCCTGGTGAGACCCAACCTGCAGTGCTGCCTCTAGCTCTGGGGTCTCCAGTGTAGAGAAGAACAGGGAGCTGTTAAAGCAAGTCCAGAGGAGGCCACAGAGGGCTGGAGCACCTCCTACAGAAACAGACTGAGAGAGCTGGGGCTGTTCTGTCTGGAGAAGAGAAAGCTCTGGAAAGAGCTTAGAGCACCTTCCAGTACCTGGAGGGTGCCAACAACAGGGACTTTTTACAAGGATGTGTATTAATAGAACCAGGGGGAATCTGAACGAGGACATATTTATAGCAGATACTAGGAATAAATTCTTTATTGTGAGGGTGCTGAGGCACTGGTACAGGTTGCCCAGAGAAGCTGTGGATTCCCCATCCCTGGCAGTGTTCAAGGCCAGGTTGGATGTAGGTCTGAACAACTTTGTTTAGTGGAAGGTGTCCCTGCCCATGGCAGAGGGACTGGAACCAGATGATCTTTATGGTCCATTCTAACCTAAAACATTTCATGAGATCATAAACATGTAATAAATGCATGGCATCATAGACTATAAAGTAATATTACAAGGTAGAGGAACACTCAATATATTCAATTTCTAAGAGCTTCATGAAAAAAACAAGTAACATTGGCTGGAATAATGAAGAGGTGAGAAAAAGAAACCTTTATGGTCAGTGGTATTTATAGGGAATGTTCTTAAATACACAGAATACAGTCCTAAATCAAAAATGTTAATTTCACTACATTACAGTATAAATGAACTTAACCTCTCTATTTTTTGATCAGTTTAATATAGGAGTCTCATCAGTCCAAAAAAAAAAAAACCCAGTTATCCATGGTTACTTTCTTAATAAAAAGGAAAATCATTCCCTGACATATGGTGGGATTTTATGGATTCCATTACCTGTAAAGCAAGGCTTTAGGCCCTAGAAATAGCTATATCAACTATTAAAAGTGTAAGTGTTCCAAGTGAAGTTGAAAAGGATTCATTCCTTCCTCTGCTAAAGCCAATGTCAGATTTTAAAGTATCCTGCAATGAAAGTAAGACCTGAATGTGAATAAGAAAAAGGCTTTTGTTTGTTTTCAAATCAAAGATAACAAACCTTTCTGTGTACCAAAAAAGTGAAGTGCTTCTGATAGAAAATTTTGAAGCAGTAGAGAAAAGTATTTTATCTGCCAAATGTGTTGGCTTGAAACATTATTGAAGTCTTTTACAGTGCATGCCTTTTTCAATGTCCATCTATGCCTACTAAACTTTAATTGTATGGTATTTTCCTCTGAAAAAATTAATCACTGAGGAATTGAAAAAGCATTTGTTAGAGAAGAGGAAAAAGTGCTACACATTTCATATTGTTTTGGTTTGTTCACTAACCGTTGAATTTGTTTCAATATTTTACCTCTACAGCACAATCTTTCAAGTGTGAAAAAATCTTATTTTAAGCCTGTCATTGGATCTAGATAATGTTGGCCTTATCTTCCTCTTCTCTTGGGTACCCTGCCATGACCTCTGACTCCACATAGTAAAGTTCATCTTTACTACAAATCGCCTTCCTGCATCTGGTGAGAGGTCTCAACAGAACCCCTACCCTAATAACCTTTCCTACGTTTCAGATGCTCACCAAACCCCCTCAGGTACTGTGCCTGTAAATGGATACCATAAAATATATCCTACCTGCCTGCCTGAGGGAAATTTCTGTTTGCCACCCAAACCCTTGGTATTCCAACAAAATTTACAAACCAGGATGCAGGTATGGGCAAAAGTCATGCGTGTTTCTGTAAGACTTTTTTGCACTCTGGTGGATTTCACCTGCCTTTCGTGGTTTTTTCTTGCCTCATCCTTGATCTTAGCTATAGCCTGTGTAGCCTACTTATATCTCAGCTTGTACCCAACCACCCTATTCAAAAGCTGCTGCTAAAATTATCCTTTTCATGCTGCTAAGACCCTGCCAGACATTCATATTCAAATCAAACCCTTCATCCTCTGCTTCAAGTTCACAGTTCTTTTAAATGCAGGGCCCAGAAAAACACAACACACACTTACAGCTTGGCTTTCAATTTGCTCTGATTGTTTTAAAACTTCCCTTCTCCCCATTGTGCTCTTCAGACTTTCATGTCTGTTTTATTTTCTGTACTGCCCCTAAGTTTAGTGGTCCATCTTGCTGACTGGATATAAACTCACAAGTTCACAAATTTGCATTCTTCCATAAAACACACGTGCTTAAAGTGGGGGAGGTTGTGTCAGGAGAAGGGAAGTTTAATCACCACCTCTGTGAGCCCACAACAAAATCTAGAAAATTAATCACAATTGTGTTGTCATAATTCATCACACTTCTGAACGTTTTAACTTGGAAAGAAAGACTTCTAACAGCCACTTAGACACTCAAATTTTAGGTCAATCTTACTTTAAAAATGAAGAAAATTCAAGCAACTTCAGTCTAAGATGGTGTCAAAGTAGAGTGTTGCTAAAACAATGCAAATCTTCTGCAAAACTCTTCTGTTGTAAGAACAAAACAGATAAATAGTTTGTTTTCTTTCAGAGTGTGTTCTTGTTTTGTTTTCATTTCTGACTCAAAAAGCTCCTGACTCTGGCAAGGCAAAAAGAGAGCTGACAAAAAGTAAAATAATAATGCCCATCTTAAGCCTAATTTTATACTCCTCTGATTTCTTCTCCTATATCACTGAATTCAAATGGCTTACATTTATTTTCATTTAATCTATTTAATCTCTCAGTACTCATCTGTGACTGACACAAGGCAGTGTTGATATTACCCTGCAACTGTCACCTGCTCACCCACACTTTTTATCACTGAGAGCTCATTCTTTCCATTTCCTACCCATCAACAGCCCAGATACCAAGGCAGAGATGGAAAAAAAAAAAAAAAAAAAAAAGAAGAAGAAGATCAATTAAAAAAATCAGTTTTATGAAACTCCCCACCTGGTAATGTGTGTTCTCAGTCTTGTGTGTCACTGAGGCTCTCCCTGCAGCAGCTTCCCAGGGTTATCAAAACAGTGCTGAGAGTCCAGAGATGTTGCCCATCATCATTTTCATGCTGAAAAGCTGGGAGGATGTATGTTCCTTGACTATGCTTCACTTTAATTATCAGGTTGCAATTAACACCCTGCCACTCTTTTCTGTTTGCTCTGCTTTGCTCCATTTCCTGCAAACTGATTAAAAAAAAAAAAAAAAAAAAAAAAAAGAGAGAGAGAATAAGGCTTCCAGAACCTTAGTTTATCTAATAACATGATTTTATATCTGAAAGAACATTTTTATCTTCTAATTCTTTTTCTAATTATTTTCTGTGCCCTGCTTTCAGCATTTCCCAAAATTTGCCTATCAATGACATAAAAAGATTATCTTTTTCAAGTTGCTAGCGGAGAGTCAGAGAGTTAAATCAATCTGAAATTATTCTAAACCTTCAGCTCGTTTATCCCAGCCTTATTTCATCCTCTTGCTTCCTGATTCAGGATTTCTGTGTTACACTGTTGTTATTGAATGCCTAGGGTGAATAGCTCCAGATACTGAAGGAAGTTTAACACTTAAGTAAAATTATGACGTATTATTAGGTTTTTACTATAGAAAAAGAGAAAATCTTTAAAGATGTTATGTTGAAATCTTGAAAGTATTAACAAATGTTTTATCTAAGGATCAAACACCTTTTGAAGAATGATACGTAAAGCACAGCAGCTCTGCTGGGTTCAGCTTGCACAATTTCTCCTTACTTAATGTCTTCTTTTTTTTCCCCGCTATGTGGAAGGCTTAAAAACTCTCAAAACCATGGGCATTGGGGCAATTTAATTTTCTAAGTTTCTACAGCAGGATTCGGTTTTCAGAAGTCTACAAATCCCTGGGAATTTTTCCATAATTCTTAGCTTTATAGATTGTAGGCAAGATGCAACAGAGTTGGAAGAAGGCTGTTACACAGCAAAAAAGGCCATATAAAAATCACAAAAGAAACTCAAAGATGTAACTCTGTGTGTGTGTACAGTGAATTAAATAAACAAACATTCTTTACATACAAAAAAAAAAAAGCTTATTTAATATTCTGCCTATATAGAAGAGCAGAGTAGATCTCATAAACCAGCACAATGTACCTGCTGACTCCCAGTATAGAAAGTCCAATTTTCCAGCAAGGAAATGTTTCAGTAGATGAAAAAGCCTGTCTGGTTCTGAACTCCCAGAGACTTGCTGCACGGGTGAGAGATGCTGCCAGGGCACCAGTGACAGGAACCAGGCTGCAGCAGTCATGCTGCAAACAAGTGCCTTTCCAACTTGAGCCCTGAAGCACTAAGAAGCAGGAGTGGCCCCAATCTCCACAAGCTGCTGTTCTGAAAATTGGGAAACACCTTCTTCACTTGACCACTGAACATCCCCTTCTTCAAAATAATCCTCTAAAGGAGATCATCTCTTACGCTGCAATACACTAGGTACATATATTGGTACATATTGTACATATTGGTACATATATTAGGTACATACAATAGGGTATATATTAAACAGGGAAAAAAGCGAGAGTCGTTGTGCAGTGGTTGATCTGCAGAGTCAATTCTCTCATGTTACATGAAATGTACTAATGTGTAATTTAATTTTTGTAGAAGCCCTTCTTCAGTAGTTTATGACCTTTCCACAGTGCACAGTTAAGGTAAAATTCAGTTACTATGGTTCATTATCAGTAAGGCTGAAGAACAAAACAGTTGTTTTGTTTATCCTCAGTTGAACTTTGAGTAGCACCAACTTCCTCCTTTTGGAATAGAAAATGTTACACCGGGTGGGGAGGTAACAGGCCCTCCCTTCTGCCTTGAATCCCCTCTTGCCATCTACATAAATGAATATCCAACTGCAGTCACACCACAAGCTTCCAAAAGCAATTCCATTTGCAGAGCATTCCAGCCAAAGCAAGGTTCCTCCTTATCCTTTCTCCTCTCCATGCAGGAATGGCCACCTGTGGCAGTATCCTGTGCTACTCCAGCCATGTTACCATTTCACAGCAAGCTAATAGGAGCAAGAGGAAGCTAACTGCCTGGAATAAGAGGATAAAGGTAATGGAGCAGAAACAGAATAGGAAATATGAGACATTTTAATGCTGTTGTAACTGCCTGCTTCTAGCAATTTTTGGCCCTGTGATTGTCTCATCTAAGATTCAGACTCTTCTAAGTTAACCGAGCTGCATAACCCTGCACAGGGTGTTCGTGTTCCCTTCCCTCTGGGGAGCACTGTTCTCTTTCTGAGAAAGACAAAGATAACCTTATGTCAGTGTGACAGAAACCTGGGGACTCAACTGCATTTTAGCCAAAACCCAGGTGAGATTAGGCTGAGTTTGAACATCAAAGCAAGGGTAAATCTGAATTTGTATCCTCAGCTTATGGTGAAGCTCAATGCAGGCATCCAAAAATCAATGCACTAAAGCTAAAAGCTTAGTATGGAGTCCCCCAACCTGCTTGCTCCTGATTTTTTTTTCATTTCTTTCTTTGACTCTGAGCAGTACTTTTCAATCAGTAACACACTGGTGTCACAGAAGGCTGTACATTCTCACAAGCAACCCTGAGGACACTCATTAACCTGAGGAATTCATTTTAGATCTTGTCCATTATGCAAATAAGAGGTAGAATTTGTTATCGTTTTCTGTGTAGCATTATTGATTTACGTAACTCCAGGTTAGTCTTGACAACATACTTTTTAATCAGGAAAAAAAAAAAGAAAATGAGGCTTCTGAGTTCAAATAAAAAGGAAAACTGAACCACAGTTTTTAATAAATTTAAAAAAGTAGGTGAAACTGCAGCTAAACTTGTAGTATGAAAATTAGATTGACCACACAATATCTATTTGATGCCAATCACTAAAGTAAATTGCCCAGAATGGATGACAAAGTATTTTTCATCCTAGGATTGATTACATAAGCAAAATATACTTATTTTGATATACCAAAAATGGATCGTTCCCTGGGGATTTGATTCAATGACAGACTTCTAAATACTTCAAACTCTATGCTTTCTAAAACGTGCAGCAACTGATCCTTCCCAACAAAGTCATTCTCAGCAGCCTGCTCACGGATCTCAGAGCCAGGTGTGGCTGCAGTGCTGCAGGGCAGGGGGAGTGAGGTCTCCAGCCACCCCCACCGTGCAATCCTAGGGGACAGCTCCAGGTCCTGCACACACCCTGGTACTCAACACGCTGCTTCTCGGTTCTTGTCCCATTTCCTTCAGACAACACCAGTAGCAAGCTGAGTAGCTTGCTAAAACCCACATATATAAAATCAGTTTTCCTTGCAGCTCGTGGAAAAGCTTGCAGCAAGCCAAGAGCAAAGATAAATCATTTAAATTGAGACACGGATCGATGCAGTGATCGTAAACCTGTGGCAAAAATGCCAGCATTTGAACATGGTGCTTCATCAGGGGCACACACACACAAGTTGGGACTTCTCCTTGCTGCTGCCCAGATAACGTAGCAGGGACAGGAGGCAGATCAGACAATATGGACAGGGGAAAAAGGAAGAACCCTTGAAAATAAAAGGGTTGGGGAGCAGCAGCAATGAGAGGACACGATTGAATACATGCAAAAAGCGAGTTTTTCCTCCTCTGAACACAAAAAAGCACATTCAAGCTCCTTGAATTTTGTGTCCTCACAGAAATGCAGTTCACAAAAGTGTCCTTTGTATGAGTGATTACACAGGTTTTACTCTACATTCTCATCAGGATTTTACACTAGCTATTAAGCACAGAATGTCCAGGATCACAGTTACTGTGAGCTTTCCTTAGGGACTAGATAGGAAAATATGAAAGCAAGTTAAGACCACCAGTCAAAACAGACAAAAGTCACCCACAAGCAAGAGCCTTGAAGGATTTTGTGTATTTTTTTTCTAAGGGGTATAACCCCCAAAAAATACCCTTTCATTTTTTGCCCTCCAATGAAGAATGAATTTTTATTTTTTCATGGAGTATTTAGGAATCTTGATGCAGCTATTAGAGATTCACTTTCAGAGGTTTAAACAGGAAAATTCAAAAGCCTATTGGGGAACTATATGTAATAAGAAATAATCTGAACTGATATAAGCTCTGATATCCTCCTGAGTCCAGGTTACAGTCACATTTCAAGGCTCCTTTACTCCCTATTAGCTTTCCTGCTTTGCCTGACAGAGAAGGGCACTAGAATGGATAAATATGGGAATGTTGCATTTTGCAGTTATGCAGCTGTGGTTTAAATAAAATTTTCACAATAAGGTAAGCAATGGAAAAGACCTGAGGCATTGTGAAATATCCATCTTTGGAGATATTTAAAATCTGACTGCAAAATGAATCAGGTGACCTCCAGAGACCCTTCCATCATAAATTATTCTGTGGTTCTATGAACTTTGGATTTTTGTAATCTAATAAAACAGTTGATTGAAGGGTTCGTATTTGACTGTAGCTTTGAACAATTGCACTTTAAACCAAGCAAACCTGACTGTGACCAACCACAGTGAACCAGGAGCACCTCTGGGACAGCTCAAGGCAGCAGCTCCTTCACCTGGCAGCAAAAGAGCTCCCACTACCCAGAGGAGCTCTGCCCAGGCAGCCAAAGCTGCCACCTGCTCTCCTCCTGCCTGTTTCAGGTTGAAACATCTCTTAAAGCATAAGTTATCACTGGAAGAATATAAAAATATTGTATTCCCCTTCAATGCAGTTTTCGAAATGCATAAATTGCTTTTTAACTCATTGGGGCTCTGAAATGTTTTTTAAGGCATTTTCTGTGTAATGTCAGTGGGAGTTCACTCAACCTATCAGTTTAACAGCTCCTTTTAGGAGGGTTCACATGTTAAGTGGTTGCTGGATTGGTTGGATAATGAGCATGGCAGCCCAGAAGGATGATGAGCAGAATGCTGCTAACACACCCATCTGCCCTCCATGTGTGCCTCCATGCAGGGCTGGCACAGCTCCGTGTGTATGGCTTGGGCTGATCTCCAGCAGCCATCCCAGAAAGCGCCATCCAGAGAGGAGGAGAAGGGCCAAGCGCACGGAGCCCTTCCCTTTGGCAGCATCCCCAGAAATGTTTCCCTGACGTTCCGTGTGCTAAGATGCTGGCAGGTTTGCAAGCGACAGATACTGAAGGACTCACCATTGTGACACAGCACGATAGCAAAAAGCTGGACTAATAGGCTCCTGGGTACCATCTGATTGCTTTGGCTACCAGAGTCAGCTGCACGGACCACGAGTTCTAAGAATGCGAATTTCAGCCTCTCAAAATGTGTGTGACAAACTACTTTAAATAAATTAAAAAACAAACACCCTAAACCCAAGCTTTTCCTAGAATGATGAAGAGATGAAGGTAGCCTTTGCTGAAGAAGACTGCCTAGCTCTTGAGCACTTTGGTTGTCAATGATGTCAGAAATATTGCTTACCTATGTTGAAGATACTCTGTTCTCTAACATGTAAATCTCCTATCACAAGATTCTTACTGGAGAAAGCTATTCAATCACAGCAACAATCTGCTCATGTTTAAAAAAGGGAGCTGAAAGTTCAAAAATAGTTATAAGGTACGTCAAACACAGCTGATGCATTAACCAGCCACTTGCCTTACTCTCCTGAGGGCTGTGAAATATTCAGTTTTACTGCAGGAAAAAAGGAGACTAGTGATACAATTTTTTCATCTCACTGTGCTTTCTGCCTGGGATTTAATCCTGCATATAGATACATAATATTATTCCCAACCAAGCTATCTGTTTTGCATCACAAAATGAACCATTCCCCATTTGAAGGGGCTGTCAGTTATCTGTGTTTTGTTAAGCATAAAGCAATACTTGCTATTCCAAATCCCACACTGCTGACAGTTACTTCTTAGGAATCTGAATAAAGTCACTTGAATTATTTAGAATAGTGAATAGAATGCATTATTCCATTGTTCCGTTTCTACAATTAAATCAAGATAACAAATGAGCTTTCAGTTAAGTATATGCCAATGTTTGACCCTGATTGAGAGTGAGGTAGATTCCACCCATGCTTCTTTCAGGAATAAATCATGATACTCCAAAAAAAGAGAGGTGAAAAACAGGGTATTCTGATAATCATTTTAGGAACAAGGGCCAAGACACTCCATGCAGATGGGACATGTATAAGCAAAATGAAAAACCTAGTTAAGGCAGAGTTTTATTAGTACAGACCTGCTGGAGGACACATCTCTTAGACAAAACTGACTATGAACACTAATAACTGCTGCTTACATAGCCTAGAATTAATGTGTTTCCAGAAAGCAATTCAGTTGGCTAATAGATATACTGGGGTTTTTAATAAGGGGTTTACCTTTTTTCATTCAGAATTTAGGAGGCACAAGATATTCCTGTATTCTTCTTCAGCATATTTTCTTGTTAAATTTTTTCATTTCCCCAAAAACATGGCCAACTCACAACATTATGGCTGCTCTACGTGTGCTCCTACTAATCATTTATGAGGTGGTTTTTTCCTCAGGCTTTTGAATCCTATTCTTTAGAAACACAGTATATTGCATTTTTTTCAGAGAAAAAAAAAATTCCTAGAGACATCTGCACCATCATAAACATTTGATAGAATTAGTAGTTCAGTATAAAGAGATTAAACAAGCTGGAATAATGTCTATTCCAGCCCAGAGATGACCAGTAACAAAGGCTTAAGAGAAAAGATCATGCTAGTAGAAAATGAAGTTTTAAAGCAGTTCTGAAATTCTCCATCATAAATTGAGATTATGTTTAAAAGTAATGATACTGTGAACAAGAAAGCTGCCTAAAACCTGTAGTTTATGAAACTGTCAATACTGGAGTCACATTTATCTCTAAAGCACCATTGTTTTAAAGAAGAAGAAGCAAGAAACAGTTTTGTTTTATGAGTTATCATCAAAGATGAGGAAAATTTGTAACATAACTGTCTCAAAAGTGAGAATACAGATTTCAAAATCAAACGTGGCACCTGAAGTCAAATTTGATATGGAACTTCTCACTAATGGTTTTGACATATTCAAAGGATTACACTGATCTATCTGGAGTTTGCTGAAGCCATTTCTATGAAGTAACTTAACTTAGTATTGTCCCCAAGCTACTGTGGATGGTGCTACAACAAAGATCTACAGAAACACCAAACTATCCAAACGTTGTCAGATTGTCAGATTTTACCTTAACAACACCCATTGGACCATCATCTTAAAACACATTTTGAAAGTACCTCTAAAAGAACAAACTGTATTCAGTCATGTCAGTAACTATGCTCAGTAACAAAGATTACTGGGGTAGAAACGAGGTTCCTCAGAGGATAATAGTCCTGGAATGAAATGAAATTCCAGAAAAACAGGAAGCAAGCAAGCTCTGTTCTCCAAGACACCTTTCCTAACACAGCCATAAATAACAAACCTTCACAAACATAAACAACATCTTGTCACAGAGAAGCACTGCAATGTTTTACAATTTTTCCACAGAGGAAACGTGACAGAACAAACTATATGTAACAGATTAGTCACATTAGTAAATGTTCTCAGGGAGAACACTCTAAGCCACTGGTAGAACTAGAAGGTTCCAGGTTCAACACTTATCTAACAAAATAGTCTTGTGATTTTTACAACATAATTTCCTTGAATGGAAAAAAAAATTGTTTTTACAAAAAAAAAAAACACAACAAAACTATAGAGAATGTAAGTAAATACAGCACAACGACAATCAAGAGAAGTAGATCTTAACCACCAGGGAGTTGAGGGGGAAGCTGAGCGGCAATGAATACCAAATTTCCCTAACTAACCTCAGTTACAGAGTTAAAAATAAACTCTGCCAGTCCAGAAGACTGCAGTGTGTCCTATGTTATTAGTTTTTGTACACAAGTGTGACAGTTTGGAGACTATGCCCATGTCAACTCCTCAAGTCCACAATTTCATTTGACTTGGAAAATAATCTTTGCTATGGACTGAAGCATTCATTCTCCAATTGTAGCTTGACACTTAGGGAGAGACCACATCTGGAAAACCCTGACAGAGAGATCAGTTTCCACAGTTACTGAATGGCTTCACCTCAGGAAAACAATGAATTTACTACCAGGAAAGCCATTAGTTTTTCAGTGAGTTTCTTCATAGAAACTTGTTGAAGTAAGAGTCTGGGACTCCTGCTGCATATGCAGTAATAAAAAATTGCAGGTTCTCTTCCTGCCATTCCAAACCAAATGTCAAGGCTCAGTTGTAAAGATAATTGCTTTTGAGCCAAAGAGTTCAGTTTGCCTCTAAAAGCAAAAGCCCAGACAGAAGAAATGTAGAGAGAAAAGACCTAAAAAAATAACTTTTGGGCAACCTGCATCTCTCTCGAGAGGGCAGAGAGAAAAGCCAGGGCCCAGCACGCGTCAGGACATCATAACCAAGCAGGCAGGTGTGGCCTCTAAGGGACCTATCCCTGCTGCAAGGAAACCCAGTGTGCCAGCAGCTACGTGCCAAAGCCAAGAAAGGGATAGCAGACACAGAAAGCTGGTCTGACCGTGCACAGCACTTTCCAGGCTGGAAATGGTGACTGGGAGTATGTGCTCCAGTTGTTTCCCAGACAGCAGCATGGCTGCTCTTGTAGAAGACATTCTTACAGTTATATTTTGGAAGAACTGCCTCATGAGGCACTTGCAGAAGGAAGAAGTTGTCTGAAACTCATTTTGACTTGAGCTTTCAACATCACTCTACGAGTATCTAGTTTCAAGCAAAATGAACGTTCCCCTTAATTTTCTCCATTCTCCTCAATGCAAATCGTGTCCCCTTCTTGGTGTCTCCCAAGGAGATGGGGGTTGCAAAAACAATTTGGTTTTGTTGAATTGTTTAGCCAAAACAGGAGGCACTGTTTAGAATTTTAGCATGATCTTGCTTTCTTCTTCTTTTCAGAGAAGGTTAAAAATGATGCGCTTACGCTCTTATGCTCTCGGTATATTTCAAACTCCCATTTGAAAAGATATGCAAATCAAGCTTCAGTGTCTGGAGTGGCCAGTCCAAGTGCTCTATTTTAGCACTTTCAAAAGTAGATGCTCTGTGCTTTACCGCATATTAAGAAAATCTTTCTATATATCCCTTATAAAAATTTAAGCTCACGCTCTTGAAAAGTACAAGTGCTAAGAAAAGAGGGGACACCTACAGGATAAGAAAATATTAGTGCTATAAGGGTTCAGGCAATCCTTATTCTCTCTTGGCTTTTTCAATTATGCCAGGTTTGGGAGGAAGGGAGTCCACCATTCCTCCAGCAGTCCATTCTGCATATAAGGCAGACAGAGCAAGTCATCAATAACAAGTGAAAGAGATTTTATATCTACAACACATATGCTAACAGACTTGGAAAAGAACTACTTTTCACTTAATATTTAACCTCCTATGCAACCATGTACTGCTTACAAAAAATGTCCCAACCTTATTATCAGTGCTGTACAAACGTGAAAAAGCTGATCAAGTCCATTGCATAGCCTGGGTTTGGATGTTTATTCTAAAAATTACAGCAATAATTATAAAAAATACATCTCTAATAACCATGTTTTCCCCTTACCCTAATTTATAAGTGCAGTTTCCCAGGCAACTGACTAGTCCAGGGAGTCTGTAGACCTCTGAAATTTTTTCATTCAAAATATGAACCATTGTTAACTGAATTTACGTCAGCTTACACAGGTTTGCTTTTCTTAGCCACCTGGTGTGCACTGCTCACAAGTAATCTCAATATGTGCTGCAATGGACACTTTATGTGATCAAACTCAGTAAAATAATTTGATTTTCCAAGGTAGTAGAAAACTTTTTCTGGTTAAAAAAGGTAAAAAATGGGTGCACACAGGTTTGTGATCCCCCCATCACTCCCTCTTTCCCCACTGCTTTCCTAAGCATACACAGAAAAGAAGAACTTTCACAAACCCCAGGTTTGACATCAGTTTTTTGACCAAATCGTGTAATATTTTCTGTCCCATAATGTCAAAACCAACCCATTACGCTAGTAAAAGAAAAAGAGTCAACAAAATGGGTATTTCTGCATTCAGAACCTCTGTAAGTCTTGCCTATCCCTAAACATCACAAATATGCTGAAGAAGCGATCTAGTTACTCTAGAAGTACCGCATTTAATTGATATGAAATGTCCAAAAGGAAAACATAACATTTCTGTTAATTGTGCCATCATTCCTGTAAAACATACCTGAGAAGAAAGCAGTCTGTGACCTGTAAACACAAGCACGAATGTGTCTCTACTTCCAAGCTGTCCTTTGTGGAGAGTCTGAGATGATAAACTAGGTCTACGGTGAGAAGTTTCACTGCTATATGCCTGTTCCTCAGCTGGGCTAAATGTGCATCATAAAATAAGAAGCTATGTAAGAGCCAGTTATGTCTTCCTATTTTGGTAATTTTTTTTTTTAACTAACTCAGAACTTATGCAAACTATGTCACTTAAAACCTAATGCATGTCATAATCTGTTTTTTCTTACATTGGTCATGTATCTTCTTCACAGTCTTGCCAACGAGGCAGTGCAAGAATCAGCATGTCAGGGGCTCCTCACAGCAGTGAAATTCCCATTTGGCTCCGTAGGCTGCTGTCTGTCTCCATGCACTACACAGATGGAAGATGAGTTCACAAATTGAAGACAACTTACTGAGATCTAAGAGTTCAACCAAACACTAAACATGGATTTCTCTTACAGATCACTCACACATGCAGCCACTGACATGTCTATGGAAAACTGTCAGATAGATTGCCTATTTAAAAACAGTCATTTACAAAAAAGCAGAAATCCAGGAAAAGACAATATGAAATAAGTGGGGTTTTTTCCTGATTTCTTCTGTTTGCTATCATAAAAATAAGGGGATTTATTTTTTTACTGTTACTTTTTTTTCCCCTCCAGATTATTATAAATATAGGATAAAGTCTGATATCTGGGTCAATATTTGCATTCACCATCACCATCCCAGTGTAAAACTTTTAAATCTAGCCTGAAAATATATTAAGATTCCTGGACCTAAAATAATCTGCAGAAAACCTTTGTGCACCTCAAGACAAGACTGTATGATTCCACTGGGTGTAAGTTAGAGAACTACTACTAATTTTTGCTTAACATCTCTGACCAACATCTAGCTCTTGTTCTGTTTTTGGGGGGTTGTTTTCTAGTTATACAAGAATAAGAGAATGAAAATTTTCCCATCTAACCAGCTTCTCCTCAAAGTCAATAACTTGATGTTTATACTGCAGGAGCCTTGTTTAGAAAGTAGGTATCATAGGGACATTGTCACTTTTTAGAAGTTGCTGTTCAACCCAACTGAAAAGTCCCTGTGAGAGAGGTTTTTAAGCAAGGTAACTTGTACAGCTTTTTATGTACAGAAAGAGACCACTAAAAAAAGGCAATAAAGTATTTCCCTCACTCCATTTATACTAAGCAATGGATTTTCCCCACTGAAATAGACACCTAAAAGCAATGGTTGCCAAAGAGTTAAAGGTATAAGAGCAATTAACTGTTAGAATCAGTGTCAGCACACCAAAATGGAAAGAATTCAAACTTCTGCTGTACATCCTTTGTTTCTACTGATATGGAGTTCCAGCTTTCCCACTTCCACTTTTTTCTCACTTTCAGATTTTCACTGCTAAGAATTATAGGAAGAGGAAATGTTTTCAAACAGCCATTTTAATTTTAGGAACACCTATTTGGTAACTGAATTTTAAACTAAAATTACGATATGAATTCAACTTTTTTGTCAAGAGGCATTAAAAAAAAAAAAAAGAAAACACAAAAGGATTTGTGGATGAGTTCTTAATTCTGATAATGACTTCTTTTGGATTGCCAGGTAGCCCAGAAATATAAAGCAATGTTGAAGTGAAAGGAGGGGGGTAATGCTACCTACAAGAGTGCAAATGCATATAACGTATAATAACTCTCTACGAAGGTAGGAACCGCTGACAAACACTAACCTTGGAGAAAATGGCAGAAAAGATGTGCAAAAGCAAGGCTTTTGGGAACTAATACAGAAATGGCAAGAGGCAATCTTGGAAGGCCACTGAGGTTAAAGAGCTAATTACAAAAAATTGTACATCAAAAAACAGTTTATGTAGTCAGAAGATCTCAGTAGACATAGTCTACTGATCTGAGAATTGGAGGAAATGAATCAATAGGAAACATGGAGCAAATCCATGATATGAGCTGATTAACTGCCAAGTATACAAAAGCTCTTAATAGCCTCAAAATTAGCAATTATTTCTCATTCCTTCCTACTAGCTGTGGTCATCTCATGAGAAGGAGTTTGTGGCCCTCAGCCATCCTCCAAGGAGGAGGTTAACAGCCTCATTAATTATGATGGGCACTCTTTTAAGTACTATTGAGATCAGTGTTACTTTCTGCAGGGTATGAGATCATGCTGACAGTGGCCACCTCGCTGTAACACTGAGCTCTTAATGCCCTACTCCTGTTTCAGCATGTTCACGTCCCATGAAAAAATGCCAACATAGCAAACACCACCATGATTGCTCAGCGCACTCAGAGCAACTTCACAGGCACCGTGTCCTGGGAATTTGGCAGGCTGGGAGGCAATCTGGTGTTTATACTACATGGCACATGTATGAAACACTTCTCCACTAGTGATGAAGCTAGCAAAGAAGGTCCCAGCTGTTAAGCAAACAAGTATCAGCTGTCATCTTCATCAACCCCCTGAAAGTGTCTGCACCTCCTTGGATGAGCGTCCTTGTGCACCTTCCCCAGGCACCCACAAACCCCAGCGGCCTTTCTGAGACATGATTTCATAAGTGCATGCTTTGTCCCCTTATTCTGTTAAGTTTCTGACCACTCTTCTTCAGGGAAGCAATGCTGATGGAACAAGGTAGAGGAACCAGAGGAAATAGTTTCATGATTTCAAGGTGTGTACAGATACGATAGCCAGTGCAGCAGGGATGATCCTGACCTCACCAGCTTGGCTCTGTGATCTGTCACCCCAAAACTGCTTCTGCTTTCCATCCACTCAGCACAGATCACGTGGTGTCTGCTCTCACGCACTACAGCAGTATAATGATGTAAATTGTAAGTCATCTGACTGTGAGAAATAAAGGTTCTATCCATAAATAATGAAGAATTTTTTCTTACTGGTTCATGTTTCTGTTTAATTCTTCTGACATAAGAAAGAAAACAAATGTTACAAATTCCTTCAAAAATTCTCTGAATTGTATGTGAGTAGTTGCAGTTTCCATTTAGAGTCCCAAGAAAATACAGATTGAGCTATTGGGTACCTAAATGCATCTCTGAAAACTGTCAAAAACGCAATATATATTGGGCAAGTATACAGATTTCTGATTAAAACCAGAATATTTCTCAGAACACTATGAATTACTTGCCATGTTGGTCAGCAGCTCTGGGGCCCTCTGCAGTTATACAAGACACGAACAATTTAGTTGCTGTCTCCAACTCTCAGTCAAATTTCTATTTTGTTGACCAACATTAAGCAAAAATATTTCAACAGGTTTACTGAGACAAAGCCCAGTGTATAAGGCCATAGGATAGACAAAAGAATAATAGAGCAGAGACCTGAACTTGGCTCTTCCATGTCCTAAGAACTAGACTCAGTCACCCAGCAGAGGTCTGTGAAGAAAGCACTGTAGCTCCAAGCCAGTAAATGAGACACCTCCACTATGGTAATGTGAGTCAAACTCCCACATCTTTCCAAATAAGTGCACTGCTGGGACGTAATCCAGGTTCATTTCCTCCATTTTTTAGTGAAGCAGATAAGAAAGGTTAAAATACAATTTCACAGCAAGGCAGAGAGAAAGGATTTTTTACCTTGAAAATTTTTAATAAGAAAACTGTTTCATCCATTTTCAATAATCAGTATTGCTCAAGCTAAGGATACAATAAGGAACTACAAGTTGCTAACTTTTCCAAGGCCACTTGACTTTCTTCACACACACGAATATCCTGAAATACAGGGTAATGTGAATTTTGCAGTTCACTTACTCTCCCTTGGTTATGCTGTTCATACAACTACTTTTCTACTTTTCACTGATGATGCATTGTGCTGCTTTAAGCTGGCATATTATCAGATCACTTGAAGGGTACCTTCACTCTTCTTCACAGACTCCTTTTGCCCCTCCAAACATTATCTCTGCTCCCCCGGCTCCCTAGTCTTTGCCTAACCCTTCCAAAATTTTTACTTTTTGGGGCATTTGCAAAGTAAAAATAACAAGCTACATCCTGCTAAGAATCTTAGTGTCCCAGCCCTGACAGCCGCTCCTGGCTCTGCTCACACCCGCTCTCCCTGCTGCTCCTGAGATCCAGTGAGTCATTGCTGGGAAACACAGCCTCTTCCTCTAACACCAGCTGCTCTCAAAATCAACAACAAAGTGGAAATCATATTATCTCTTTCATAGGCTAGAACAATATTTTCTGGCCAGCCTCACTGGTTTGTTGGGTTTTTGGGTTTTTTTTCCATCTCTCGTAAGGCTTCAACTGTGTCATTCCCTCTCCCTCACCCTTGAAAACTGAAAACACAATTAAACCTCATTATCAACTACCAGCAAGAAAAAGATCACTTTTTTAGTTTCAACATGGAAATTTTATAGTTGGGGAAAACTAAAACAAAGAATCCCAACAAACCTCATCAGTTTCTCCTAAATCCATATATTTTCACGGATTTCATATTTTCCACATACTTTAGAAACGTACATTATATTCTCCATGTTTTGGTAGAAATAATTGCCTCTCCACTGACAACTTGTCAGGTTTCAGGATGATGCAATATGAGAAGACAGAGATACAATCTTCCAGATTTATAGCAGAAATATTCCTCACAGACCCTTAACTAGTGCAGTGGTACCAAGTGCCACTGCAATATACAATCATAGTAAAAGTTATGTTATCTGAGGTAGAAGGCTCCCTGCACACACCTGAATACTCTCCTAATAACTTTTAAAGTTATCCATAGCATAAAAAAATTATTAAAAATAACTGCTTTTCACAGTGGTATTTCCTATTTTACAGATGAGTCTTCAGCTTCTCCGATCAGGTTTTTTTACTATTTTGGTTTGGGTTTTTTTCTTTTTTACCACTATCTCTCTCTACCCTTGGCCTTCATCAAGATTTCTCTATGAACCTTTCAGCACGGTGATATCAAGTACGTAAGTAGGCTGCTGAAAAGGGAAGGATTAAAATAACAAGTCCATGTGTGTATCTGTATGTACAGATGTACCTACCTACCTGATAGCTCCTAAGGTGTGCTTCTAACTGTATATGTCTAAGCAGAGTGTCCACCAAGTTCCCAGATGCCTTTTGTGAAGAACTGATTAAGTTCTGAATATTTAGAATTAGAACTAAAAATACACAACTGATGTTTTCCTGCATGAAATATTCTGTTCATCTCAGAGGGACCCAGTTTGTTTTCAAGGGATACGGAGCCAGTAAGAAAATGCACAGATAAAAGCAAATTAAAAGAAACCTTCAGATCATAATTAGAGGCATGATGTGCTCTTTTTAGATTTGATACACACAGAGAAACCCTTGAGATACTTTTCACATACAGCTGCATAAGTGGAATAGCCAGGGGTCTGAGCAGCCAGCAAGCACAGAAAAGCATAAGCAGGGCCCTCTCCCCCAGTGTCACAGTGCTGCTCCTGAGCAGGATGCTCCAGGAGGTGGCCGAGCAGCAGCTCCCATGTGAAATTGGTTGCTGGCAGAGCCCAGAGGCGGCTGCTGTGCCCTGCTCAGCCAAGCCCTCCAGCTCAGTGCTGAGGGGGGATGTGCAGCTGCCAAGGCACTGACTTGGCAAGGTGCAACCAGCCAAGTGCACCCAAGGGACTGCAGTGTCACAGAGCCTCTGCTGCTGCACGGGACACAGAAATCCCTGCTGGAGACAATGACATCAAGCTGGGCATGGCACAGACTGGGGTCTGCACAGGAAGGCAAACTTCACAAAATTCAAAGCCTGTTGCCAGCAGCAGAAATGATTCAGATTCCATGGCTAGCTAGATCAAAAATGCCACAGAAGGTTAATCCCTGTTTCCAGAAGGCCAAGGAATGAGTGCAAAGTGATTAGGCAATAACCACAGCAGATTTCTAAAATAATGTAATGAAACAGACTCAAATATTGAGACATGCTGGAGACCAACCTAGAACCAGTGCCCAGTTTAAAAAGCACACAGTACAGGACAGGAGACACAAATGACCCGGGGCTGGCAACAGTGCCCAGGGAACATGCTACAAACCTTAAAACCCCAGCTAAGGCTTAGAAGAGGCTGAATCAGAGCATTTTTAATGCTAGAAATTACATAACACCAACCTGGTTTTATTCCAGTTACTGAGGCACAGACTATGTAGCCGATCGAGAAAGTGAAGGTTGTTTTTCCTGAGCCAGACAATTTAAGGGATTGATAACACAGGTCCAAGAGACAGTGTGGAAGAATTCAAGTGACTGACTAACAAACAGGAATTTGAATATCTTTTCCTGTCTACCCACAAATTAGCTGTGTAACTAGCAAGGTGTCCTTGCACTAATCACCTCCCTAATCTTCTTCATGCTTAGCCCAAGCCAGGCTCCTGTTGCTGGATCAGCATAAGCATAAGAGTAGAGACCATATGCTGCCTGAATTAAAGGCACAGTACACTCATTGTCTGCAAACTCTCAGCCTGCAGGAAATCCACCACTTGGGTCTGGCAGGAGGCAGGTGCCTATAGAATCCTGCCCTTTGGCTTCTCTGTCAGGTGAGTCGACGTAGCCCAGACTGAGCTTTGGGGGCTGAGTGGTTACAGTTCTGAACTGCAGCCCAGCACACACACAGAACATGGTGATGACAAAGAGGGAAACACAGCCTTACCTTTCCAGTAAAGCTGCACCTGCTAAGGCTTATCCTCAACAGTAAAATGAATCTTCCATAACTCTATAGCTGTAGCAGGATGTAAAAACTGTTTCTGTCACATAACACACTTAGTGTTGGGTTTATGTGCACATAAGCCAAGAATGGGGTTACTCACAGGCTTAGAGTTGAACACTGTATGAATGTAAGCACTTGCTGGACCAGCTCCCAAGTGCCTCCTTCATTATCTCCATACCTCAAAATTGTGATTTTCAATTCAGACTGCTCAGTTTCTCCATGCTATTGTACTTCCTGCTCTGCCAAATAAAATGTTTTCATATTAATTTTAGCAGACGCTTTAATTTATCCTTTATATTATATTTTATTAATGCCTATTGCACTGGCATCTAGGCAGATGGCCAACTTCAAAACCAAAGTTTTATGGAGGAATTACAAGAATAGTCAGGCAAATGGGTTCTTCACAGCTGGGAAGCTGTTACGGTACAGTATATTTATAATATATAAAAGATACTTGTGAAGAGAACAGATGGTAGCTTAAGAAATTACCTGAATTTGGATTTTGGCCTGAATTTCTGTAGGTCCTTGTGAGTTTGACATTCAGCAGTTTTATTCTTTCAATCTCTTTACTTTCTCTTCTAACATCACACACCCAGGTTTTCTGGGAAAAGATACTTCCATAAACTTAAAAAAAAATCTTTCAGAAAGGTTAAGCAATAACTTGAAATTGTTAAGGTCAGCAGATTTCTTAGAGTCAAAGTTATGAACAGCTGCAGCGTCTCCCACAGATGTGACACAACACTTTATAAACACATGGCTACCTAAGTTTACAAGTGTGACAAACACATCAGCTCATCACCTACATGTTTGTTTCATAAGCTATTTGGAAGTAAACTCGTCATTTACAACCACTTAAGTTTTGAAGTTCAAGCCTAGCTGGGAAACTTTGGAAAATGAGAGAAGCTTTTAAAGCAGTTTCCTTGCCAACTGCACTTAAGGTACAGTTTACCCTTCCTTTCTGAGGTGATTAAGAGGTTTCGACAGGAACTGAAAGCCTTTTGGGATGTGCATCATGATTTTTAGACACATACAGTATTTACAAGTTCTTTACACCAAATTATGTATTTTATACTTGCAACATCTAAGTTTACCAGGTGAATTCAAAGGACAGATTTCCAATATCCAAATGGGCATAAGACTCTCACTTCTAGTTGATTTACAAGCAAAAGAATGTAGATATTTAAACCTGAAATTCTGCTTCACCACAATTAATCTATGGCCTGATGACCATTAACTGGAGTGCTCTGTGCTGCAAGGTCTCTTTTCTTGGCACAGCCTCCCTTGCAGATTGTTAGGTCACCTGTAGCAGGATTTTCTGTATTAGAGAACACAACATGTACAGTCCTAAGTTTAAAATTAACTTTAAACGAAGAAAGGTTAATGATTTAATAAAAATTATCTCGGTTACACAGAATATTTCTAGTCTATCATCTTTGGTCAATTCAGTAGTTAAACTCTACTGCTCAATATCCTAAGTGAGCCTTGGGCTTTTACACAAGCATAAATAGAGATCAGCGTATCAGATATTGCATAACATTTGTTTGTTCTGTTTTGTGTATAGTCACAAGCCTTTGTATTAATAAACTAAAATATTCATTATAAACTCTCTCCAGAGGGACCTGTGAGCCTTTTCTGTGGAGCCACAGAATCTGATTAAATGTAAAAAAATAGATTGTATTTTTGTCTTGATTCTCAGATGGCTACCAATCCAGCAGGCTTCCCTAACAGGACAGCTCTGAACTCCTCTAATTCAGCTCTTGCTTGTTTGGATCAACAACAGATATGTTCAGCTTGTTGCATACCTCAATTAACTAACCTGCACAAGGAAGCTGCCATACAGATAATTTATACAAAATTCACTTCCACTAGGCCTGTTTGGGTGGTTGCTTAGTCATAAAATCCAATCATGTATTAGGATTTAAGGAAAAAATTATTAGCTGTTTTGTCATATAATTACTTGAATGCACTTCTCCACAGTGACAAATCATGCTTTTCTTGTACTGGGGAGCTGGGTCTGGATTGTATGTCACAAGCAGCAAGTTCTCCTTGAGACATCTACCTCTTCCCAAAAACTTTACAAGGAGCCTATGGAGCTTTGTTTTCATAACCTCTCAAAGTAACACCCTTGCCTTCCAGTTAAATATGTACTCTACAAGGCTTGACTATCCTGCACTGAACTGAAATATGTATTAAAGCAGTTGCACACTTTTTAGTTCCTGGAAAGTTTTCTTGACATTTATATATATCAGACTTATGGATCATTCCAGAAACATCTTTTTTGCTGCTAAGGTAGCTAGTAAGTGTTAGCAGTCAAATTTGGTTTACATATACAGCAGTTGAAATACAGGGTTTTATTATGAAACATCTCCTATATGTGAGCATGAGCAAAAATGCAAAGCAAAGACATAATGTATGTTTAAGTTTAGCATTATTTAAACTCTAAAGTAATATCAGATTTTTCCTTTATCTCAAAGATTAGCCTTCTAAATCCTGATGTTTTTATAAATAACCTATTCTACTTTATAAAACAGGAAGGAAATTGCTATTGGGAAAAATTGTGAAACCATTTCAATCCTTCTGCTTCCCTGGCTCACTTATTGAGGCTGGCATTGGTTCTCTTTGGGGTTTTTTTAGCATCCATGAAAAACAAATTATACTTAGCACTAATGAAATTTTAAAAAAAGAAGAAAAAAATTCACCCAACAAAAAAATAAACCAGCCTGAGAGGGGGAAAAAAAAAGGCAATAGAAAAACAAGAACTCAAAACAAAAGAAACCAAGAACAAACTCTACATCTCTTATTTCCACTGAAATCACTTTGGGCCAAATTCAGCAAAGGACTGAAGGACATGAAAGGCAATTGCTTCAGGGCTTTCTTTTGAATTCCTGGAAATGATGTCAAGACAGCAGGTCCCAGGATGGGCTGTGCAGAGCAGGAGCAGAGCACGAGCAGAGCACGAGCAGAGCAGGTGTCTCACACAGGGTTTGCAGCAGCCAGGCTGTGGGTGGGAGCTGCCAGAAACCAACCACTCATTGCTGGGAAACAATAGGATGAGCTCTTTCAACCCTCCAGCTGATCTATCCAGACTTTGGAGCAGTGGAAGAGCTGGGATTTTGCCTCTGACAGCATCTCTGCCTGTGCTCCTCGCCTCAGCCATGTCACAGTGCAGACACAGCCTCATAGCATGTGTGGTTGTGTGAGCTTGACTGCTTTCCTGAATTTCCCCCAAGTGGCTTTTCCACTGGAGAGGCTCATTGGGATCTAGGCTTCAGCTCCACATCTAAGAGACACGCTGCTCCAGGGATGCAGAGGGGCTGAGGCACCAGCCTGGTGGGACTGTGGCTCAGCCACCACAGAGTGCAAAGCCTCCCCTGGCACTCCAGCCCTCTGGAGCTCAGCTGTAAGCTGCAGCTCAGGCTGCGGCCCCCGCCTGGCCAGGGCTGCTCTGGGTATGCACAGACACGATGGACATGCTAGGAGAGCTCAGGGAAGCACAAGGAATGCAGAACAGGGAGCAGCTAGGGCCTAAACTCAAAGTGAGAATCCTGAAAACCCCTCTGCAGCTACTTCCTTATCTCCAAATTCAGGCCAAAGATTGGTGGCTCAGTTCTTTGCTAACATGAGTCTGATTGAGTCCAGAGTCTGATTGCCTTTACTCACCTTGGCAATATTTTTTTACAAGGGGAGTTCACTAATATTTAGTCTCTCTGCAGTAGAACATATTGCTCAAAGTGAGCAATGGTGGCAGAACCTATTCCAGGGGAAGGAAAAGAAAAAAAAAAGAGCAATTGCAAACATTGTGGGAAACTTAACATGGACATTTTTTAGCATCAGAAAATTCTGGAGGCTTCCAAATAAACTCATAATTCAGAAGCATTTGAGAGACAGCAGTGCATCAATAATAGATTTTAGTAGGTTATATCCTTGAAAGAAGGTAGATGGTAGAGCAGACAAAATAAAGTTGTTGGTGGCCTAATACATTGCAGTGGTTTGTCACCTACAGGACTGCATTCTTTAAAGATATCTAACACACACATACAAAAAAAAAAAAATCTCAAGTGAATTTATTGACCAAAACCAGTTCCACAGAACCAATTAGTATCTTACACAGGCTGCCCTGCAAGGCTTATGAGGCCATCCATCACTTGTCCATTTAACTATTTAGCATTTGTTCCAGCAATTTGTCACACTGTCAGAATTGGTAGCATTTCAGAATAGGAGTTTTGGTTGAAAGAAATCTAACTCAGATAGTGCAGATATTTCTTTTCTAATAAGACTTACACAAGATTTATGTTTCTATTATTTTTAACCTTAAGCATCTTGTCTGGAAGGTGAGGTTAATTCTTTGCATTTCAAAGTTTCCACATTTAAATCAATTGTGTTCAATGAGAATTTAAAAATATTATGCAAAACAGAATTACTTCAAACTTCATCAATTCACAGTTCTTACATCAGGAGTGCATTATCTTACAGCTGCAGTGCTTACATTTTTATCACTTTTGCCATCTAGTCATTTGCTTTTATGTTTATTTTTGATCACTTTCTAAATTTCACCAAAAGAATTACAAAAAAGTTACCTTTCCATTGCATGAGATGCAAAGTTTCAATATAACATTAGCATGTCTACTCACAAAGTATTTTTTATTTTTCAAGCTCTATATATCTAAAGGAAAAGAAAAAAGGATTGCTGACGAGCTTCAATTACTCACCTCCAGATATTTATAAATATAAATTTAAATGAATGCATAAAAACTAAAATGCAAAAGAAATATTTCAAGCTCTGCTATCTCTGAAAGAATATTTGATGTCTATAAGGCAGGTACTGGGAACTGTTTCAAAAGACTGGCACTTGCTTTTAAACACATCCAGAACATTTTACCTGAACAACATGTAGGAATTAGACTAACACAATTCCCACACTAAATGAAAGCAGCTACAGTGAGTATGTCAGGCAACCTGTTAACATCTCGTTAGAGAACTCTTGTGGTTCTACCACGCATGGCCTGTGTCCACACACCTGCAATCCTGCCACTTCACAGGCTCCACCAAAACAGGAGCTATTCCAAAATAACCTTTAGATTTGTTTATTGTTTCAAAAGCAGGACACTGGTTTTTTAATGGTGCGAGTGCACAGATCAGATGTCTGCTTTCCTGATGCCCCATAGAGTTTCCTGATTTAGATTTCTTATAAAGAGGCTGCAGCAAAGAAACCTGGGAATCAAATGCCATCTCTGCATCTGAATGCTGTTAAGTAGCTCCCATGGCATTTCTCCCTGACTCTCAGTGTGTGTCTGTCACTAAGCTCACTCCCAGAGATAAAACAGCAAATGTGAACTCCTGCGGGAAAGCACGTCAAGTAAAAACCTTTCTTGAAGCCTTGAGAATGCTCCAGCTCAGTCAATCTTCAGGCCTTCAATCAGCACACCCATCTCACCTTGTATACAGAAGATTTTACAGTGTACCAGAGTTAGGTAGGGATAACCAAATGTTTAATAAATAAAGAGAAAAGTTAATATCTCTGTGTAAAAAGGCTTAGCAAATAGATAAAACATCACTAGACAATACAAATTAGCAGTGCTCAAACACCCCAAAACAACTGCCACTCTGCTTTGATGAGTAATCTTAGTGTTAAACATACTTGACAAATTTGAAGTATATATTTTATTTGTCTCTACCTATTTCTGTCTATAATTAATTGCATCAGTCAATTACCTTGATATCTGTTAAATATCCCTGCTGTATTAGTCCGCCTGTAGAGGACACATCTATGTACCCTAAATGTGGATTACTCTGCCCTCAAAATAAATAGTATTTCCAGTTACACTCAGAATGGCACAGCAATTCTTGCAGTACTGGAGAGGCAAAGTGGTAGAAGGAAAGAACCTGCAGGACAGACCATCAGTTCACAAGAGCCAAGGAGTTGGTTCCAGGCAGACAAAGCCAGAACACTCAGTTAGAGGAGAAGGTGCTCACACCCATAGGGGTGCTGAGCCCAGCAAGCAAGGTCCAGCTGCAGGTCTTGGGGCTGTGAAACATCTATTTACTTATCTTTGGCAGAGGGTTTGCTTTTTTGCTCTCTTAAATATATGTCCAACATTTATTTAAAAAACAAAATATACATGGAAAATTATGCCAGCTACAGAGAGTGACAAGGAAGAAAACCCCAACCAAACAAAAAACAACACCCTGAAAACAAAATTTTGCTGTATTGAACACAAGTCTGAGAGGAAGACTACCCACAACCAGCAAACTATCACTTCATCTAACCTGTATTTAGGGAGAACTTGAAAACCTAACAGTAATATCACTACCAGTAACAGGACAGACAAAGAAAGCCAGCAACAGATACCATGGACTGACTTTGACATAGAGACAGTAGTGAGTCCTTCTGCCAGAAAACTGAGGAAATGAATAAAAAAAATAAAAAATAAATAAATAAATTTTAAAAAACAACAACAAACACAGAAGAAAGGATATTCTGATTTTTACATACTGTACTGCACTCCCCTCTACTCATACACCTCCTGCAAAAAAAAAATTTAAAACTCAAAAAATTTCGCTGCAGCTTCTGATTTTCTTTTCATTCCTTTTTGTAAAGGAAGTTTCAGGTCAGCTCCCAGAAGCTACAGAAAAGCTTTTTGGGGTTTAATAAACCACAGTTAATAGCCATTCATTTGTCAGGTTTGGTACAGAAGGCGGGCCAGAATTAATTTCTTGCTTAACCAAGGCTGAAATTCACATTTAAAGTGTAAAAAGATATAGCTGTTACTGAAGTCTCATTCAGCAAGAGACATTCAGAGTGAGATGATCGCAGCAAGAACTTGTACTGAATATAAAAAGCATCTGGGAACAGGTAGAGTCTCAAACAAAAAGATGAAAGTTGAAAGAGAAAAATAAGAAATAACCCAAAGTCATCATGAAGGGCCACACCAGCCTCTACCTGCCTGCGTTTAGCTGCTGCCAATGACACGAGAATTGACCTCTAAACCACGGCTACTCCATCAGCTGGCACTTTGGGCAGTTCAGGGCAGAACTGATTGGAATCACATAATCAGTTCAAAAAGGTTTCACAATGGCCCTAAATGTGGTCACTATCAGAAAGGGGGCTCACAGGTATAAAGATCAATTACTATTTAAGTAACACTCTGTGAGATACATTTATACTTCCATCAAGATGGGAAGAGGGGAAAGTGGGTCTGAAGAAGCAGGATTTCAAAAGAAGTACAGCAGCACTTTCCATTATAAAACTTTCCAGAGAAAGAAAATGCGTGAAATGAAATAAAAGATCATCTGTAAATAATTACATTAAGCATTAAAATTTCCTGAAAACAGAATCTGGAACTAGAAAAGTTTATATAAACAAAGCAAAACAAAACTATTGGACACAATATGCCTTGTCCTAGGATGCCCTTCCACATTTTCTTCGTACTGTTCCATCTACCTCTTCCATCTGGTTTTCTTGTCCCACTGGTAAATTTTTAAGGCCTCTAGGAAGAAGAGGACAGTTTTTTCACTGTGTGTATCATGCCAAATAAAAAAAAAAAAAGATAAGTGTCCAAAGTAGGCATGTTGATTAGATACTTCCATTTAGAAAAAGCAATTTTAGAAAGCATCCGGTACATTATATAGACATGCTGCTTTGACTTTCAAATTCTCTAGGCATTTTCTTTATCTAATCCTTGATGAGATTAAATATTTTACCCCACTTAATATTCTTGGAGTGCACTTGCTACAAAGTTAGGCATGTATAAATAGCTCTTTTGTGGATTCAGGCAATGATTTGTACCTTAACCCCTTTCAGGTATGGAAAAGTGAGGAGAAAATCTGATTCTGACGACAACAGTGATGTATTTACATTCATCTTTCACATAAACAGGTCCACAAGCTTGGGTTCAGAGGAATGTCTAGAAAGGATCAAATGCAAGATCAATGCTCCTTGTTGCAAGCATCAAGAAGTTAAGAATGTTCTGCTACAGCATGGAGATGGGGAGAGAAGCTCTGATAAAGGAAACACCAGGGGCCATGTCAACAAACCTCTTTTCTTGCCCTGTTCTTCCTTGCACACTTGCTCTCTACTCCAAAAATACCTATAGGTGATTGACTTCTTGAGGTAAGATGGAAGGCAAAATGCTGGGTGCAACTCTAAAAGCCACAAAACTGAAGTTTGAAGTAGCAATAGAAGCTGATAACTGGAGTTCACACTGTTTCCAAGGCTTGCTAAAGAACTCTGCATAGTTTGAAGTAGATAGACTATATGATAATGTGGCTATAAATCATGTTCATTTGGAAAGCAAAACATACTTTAATAAAGGCATTCTTGGACTGGCTTAATTGCATCCCAACTCAGAACTGTACTGATTAAAAAAAACCAAAAACAAAAACAAAAAAAAACCACCACCGAAACAACAAAACAAAAACCCTGTGCTGGCATCACTTCAGAACAAATCCACCCTCTGTAAATGTATAGCCTATCTGGCAGCTCATTGATGGGAAAAGATTGTCCTATACTGAAAGATCACTGGGTGCCAGCAGAGACCTCCAAGCTGCCAACCGCTGTGTTACCATTTCTCTGCACACTGTTGCTCTCCTACTCTCAGGGCACCATGTGCACTGTTATTATCAGTTTGATCTTTCTGACTCCACCCAGTACTGAATATTCTGAACTTTAATGCTTGCCTTTACAACACAGGAGTGGACAGTTTGCAAAATAATGCTAGAATTCATAATATATTCTACCATTAATAAAAATGTCACACACACATATCCAGTAAACACAAAAAGAAACCATCAGATGAGTCCCTAACATACATACACAAAAATCAAGTGATATACATACTAAAATCAAGATTGCCTTATCATTTGAATTAAAATTCCAATGAAATAAGTGGCATTATTCCAAATTCATCATAGCTCATCAGAGAAGCAGATGGTTGCACAACACAACATGGAATGAGGAATTTACTGAAGATCTATATTGTTCTCAAAAAAACTTGAAGAAAGTAAAAATATTATAAACTGCTTTTTCTTTTAAAGTAGTTTTTGTTTTTACAGCTAATCTGGCAGACAAAAGTGGATGAAGCCATGTGATAGGGCAGTTATATCTTTTACCATATCAGAACCATTATTCTTGTCTCTTATGCACTTCCTAGAAAACTCAAGAGAGATAATCCAATTATAACTGCCAGCATAATGTTACATTATTTAAAATTTCAAAATAATGTTGAAATTTTTGAAAGTGTTCAGACTTTTATTCAACAGTTCTTTAACTGAAACTCAAATATGTTATTCAAAGAATGAGGCTATTTTTTTTTCTTTAAGAGATTAATCATCCTTGTTTCTCATTTAAAGTCTGGGGACATAGCCAATCTTTTCTCTGTGTTCTCAGAGGGAGATATTTCATTTTGAAAAGAAAAAACAAAATTGTTCTCATTTGCTTTATGCGTTGTCATGGTAGACAAGCCATCACAAAAAAAAATTCCTGTTTCACATTTCTTTGGGTCACTTTTCAGCAATAACACCAATGCTAAAATTTTTCTGGAGTTAATATACAATCTGATCTCTTGATGCTGTATCCATGGAAAATGTTACCTGAAAAAATGTTTTTCGTATGCTATTTGGGGAGGGAGTAGAAATGGAAAAGAAATTGTAATCAAAAGAAATTTTAATCAAATGAGAAAAAAATAAAACTATTTTATTATTCCTGCATTTTATGATTTCCCTTGCAATGTAACATCTCTATTTAAATTCACTGAAAGTTTGGAAGCCTAGTAAATCCAGGAACTTGGTAGTAAAGTGTCATACCAAAGTTCTAATATTTTGTGACTCCAAATTTAATAATTTCCTTTAATTGCCTATGTAGTTAGAAGTATTTTTGCCAATCTGACTGATGTAGTATTAGCCTGAGAACCTCCCTTCAGGCCTTGCTTAGAGCTCATGATTAGTTGATGCTGGTAGCAATAAATGTTCTCCATGGATTCTTGAAATAAAACATTTTACACATTTCAACTTTACATTTGATTGGTATTGTATCTTCTCTTACATAAGCCACTTGAATTTATAAGACTATTTTCCCAGTTAAGGGATTTGAAAAATTTCTCATTACATACAAAGAATTCCACAAACTGGGCATGAATTTACTGCTTATTACAAGGGCTGCCTGACACATTTCATTCATCTGTAGACACAACGTAGGAATTTAGGTTTAGAAAACAAATGTATTATATCTTATATGCATTATTGTTATGTATTTGTAAAAGCTGTGGAAAGATTACTCTTGCTGGACATTTGTATTGTGCCCCGTGCAAAGCAGTGCTGTTCAATGACCTGGAGGGCCCCAATTCACAGTTATTTGTACTGGTTCTGTTTCCTTTTCTGCAGAAGAGACTCTGTTCAAGAAGAAGGTAGGAGGATTTGCTTGGTAGCCCAGTTCTTTTTTCTAATGTTAAGAACAGTTAGATGGCTAGGATGTGGAGAAGTGGAAAAATTTTCCTCAGGAAACCTAACTAAATCAACTGTGGTCTACTCTAAGAGTATCTCAACCTAAGATACTCTTCTACCATGGCAAGAACTTCTGTCTTAAATGTAGTTTTCAACAACTGCATTCATGTGTACTGTGTACATATGCTGTAAAACGCACCACCAAAACATTTTCTTTAACAGCCTCTACACTCAGGCTCTAGGAAGAATTTTGTAGGCTCCTTGACAGGAAAGAGACAATAAACCAATAGCTCTTTGAATGATGTAACGAGGGATTTGGGGAAAGTCCTTACTAGAGCTGAAAAAAGACTAAGTCTGTAAGTTAAAATACACTTACTGACAGTACTTCTCTCCAGCTAATGTCTTTTCCCAAAATATTATAAATTAAGAGTACCTTTGTGCAAGTACTGCTTAGAAAAGATTGTCAAAAAAATGAGTCTTTGGTCTTATGTCACAAATCTGCTTTTTCTTTTCTTTTTTTTTTTTCTTGCAGCTGTGTCTTGAAACCAGAGCTTGCAATAAGGAACAGACAGATGTGAGGAGGGAGAGGAAACTAAGCTCCAGCCCCGTGTGCACTTACAGCTCATCACACAGAGGAGCAAAGACCTGGACAAAGCAGTTCCATTTTTTACCAGATTCTGCTGCTTGTGCCGGCTCCCCATGACTTGCCAGGCCACTTCCTCAGCCTGCTCTGCATACTGACACTGGTCACAGCTGTCTGTCACAGGACAGTTGCACCAGCCCTCCTATCGAATAACTCCTGTCACTTCATGAACTGAGCTGGGCTGTCTCTCCTTCTATCTCTGGCTTGGACAATCACTGAGCACTGGCACATCGTGGTGAGCACACTGGCCTCCTGAAATTCTGGCAGATGAGAGAGGAGCAGCAGAATGGGATTTCCTTTCAATCTATTCCTGTGGCATTTCCACTTTCGTAAAATAAAAGATTTCCATAGCCTGTCCACAATTTGATATAAGGCCCATAATAAAAAGACCCAGCAAAATTTTTTTCCTAGAATTTTAGTCCTTGTTTTAAAAAAAGTCATATGCATTAAACAAGCAACATAGCAAAAAACCAGGAAGCTATGTGTATACACAAGTACATTTTTCTAAAGTAGCACATGTATTCTGTGTGCACATGGCTTTAATAATTTTAGCAAGTATTCCATTATACTTTAACTAGCAATGCTGAAGCCCAGTAACAGTTATTGAATTGCCAGGTCACTTTGGCACCTAGGGGAATGGATAGGAAATTATTCAGGAACACAAGATCAACCTCAGCTGACCAAGATAGCCATAATATCTCTTACTCTCATAAACATACCTGGCTTTGCCAAGCTTGTCCTCTACCTATAAAACATCAGAGCAACCCCTAAAGAAAGGAGAGCTACCAACACCCTGTGAAGACTTGCAGTTAGTTTTCTCCCACTCCTGATAAGCACAAAACCAACTAATCAACTTTTGAGGTCTACTGCCATGAGTGCAGGAAGGTGCCATGCAAGTGAATCAGCAGCTATTTCATTTCTGCAGAAAATAGATGAAGTATCACATCAATATTATTTTCTTTCCAAATGTTTCTTCTTAAATGCTGAAATACCTTTCATCATGCAATATTTTAAACACAATCTAATCCCTATGAAATGCCACTAAGGCTCCTGGGAGACCTAAACTCTCTCCTCAGGTAGGCTTCTGTTTATCTGCTTCTCCTTCCTCTTCACTATTTTCTTTTATCTTCTTTTCTATTTCCCCCTCACATCATCCTTTGTTAAAATCTTTCCTTACCAAGCCCACAGATGAAACTCAAAGATAGTTTGTTGCAGTCCTTTCTATTAACAAGGTTTGACTATGAGTGCAAAACATTGTTTCTACAAATATTCGCTTTATGTGTGTATTTACATGAGCACATATAGACCACTCAAAAAATGCAGTTAGTAATTTGCCAAAATGTTTTTTGTCTTCTGCACTACTGTAGGTACATTTCCAAAAATAAAGGAAACCTGAGCAGAATTAATGGGATCATAAAATAGAAAAAAGCCGTCATAAACTTAGGCATCAATGTACAAAATATTCCCTTTAATAAGTACAAATATTAATGTTAATACTGCTAGCAGTAGTTCCTCTGAGGCAAAAAGAACTTCAATTTGACATTACTAAAATGGAGGTTTTTACATTGCACAGACCTCCGAAGTTGTTGTCTAATAGCAAATGCTAGACATTTTAATACTTTCAAGTTTTCTAGGTGTGGAACCAGCAATGACACTGTGTGTCTCAGTCTCATTCCTCTCCCCACATCTTGGCAGGCTCTAACATAATGTTTTTCCAAGAAGCCTATGTCAGCTATCATAGCTTCCTTCTCCTAAAAGCAATGTTCCAGTCAAAGACAGACAACCAAATAAATTGTCCCCTTAAACAGAATCTCTCTTCCCCCTTTGGCCATATAAAGGATGCAATCCATCTTTGTCTGCCAGAAAACTAAAAAGCAAATCTGCTTTCCTATGTAGACCTCAGAGTTTTGGCTGATAAAATGCACATGGTTCACTGCCAGCTTCTTTTTCAAGATCCCAAAAGTTTAAAAGTGCTTGACACTACTCTGTTTTCCAGGATTTGTTTAAGTACAGACAGGAAAAAAGTATTCCTTAAAAACAAACAAACAAAAAATACTAATGGCTTCCTATGCTGCCTAAAAAGGCTTTACCTAGTGCAATCTAATCCAAACTTCTTTGATGCACCTCCTCCTTGCCAGCATCCTTTTCTTTCCATTAATTTCCTCTGACTATGTTTGAGAATCTATGCCAAGCACACATACCAATTCATGCGTGAAAATTTTAAAACAGCTTTCCATTGATTTTTAGCCATTCCTCCTTATTACAGAAGTCATCACACACAGCCAGGAGTCAAAGAAATAGTAAATTCATATTGAGAACTACACAAGTAAGACATCAAGTTTTCTATTAAGCAGCGGTTTAGCATCTTGGAGCAAGCAGGTGTTCTGCACCATATAATTCTAACTTGTCCCTACCTAGACACTCAAAGGAAGGCTCACAGCCAGCAGGGAGATCCAGACACACGCACAGACAAAAAATTATTTTTTTGGCTGTGGGCAAAAAGAAATAGTTGCTATCCTGTCTTCATTGATAAGTTCTCCTAGAAAGAATGTCTCCAAAGAAAATTAAACCATGAAAATAAAAGCCTGATATTTTCCTAGCTGGCTGATTCCTGTGCTAAATTTATTTGCCTCTTATTTCTGACAGAATTCTACCTTAATTTTAAAAGTCAGTTCATTGAATAATTAGAATTATTTGCTCAGCACCATCCCATGAGACTTCATTTCCCTTTCACCACTACCCTTTCCATATTACTTCTCTAGACAGCCTTTTGCCAGTAACTCCAGGTTCAATGCTAAAATACCTGGAACACCTGAGCTTGCACCTCAGCTTGAGTGACATTGACTAACAAAATGCATGTTCAATCAGGAAACACTGATTCCTGAAATATATTTCTTTCAACAAACTTCTAACTCCTCATGGAAAATCTGCCTAGTTTTCCAGTGGATCATAGAGCAAAACCTGAATTTCTAGTCTTTCAGGGGCTACGACATGCTACTACCTTGCCAAGGGAATCAGCACTCACACCCCTCTTCTCCAGCTACCTCTGTCCTTGCTTTCTGTCCTTGCTTTCTGTCCTCACTGCTGAGCTCTCAAACGTCAGAGTCCAAAACTCAGCTAGTTTAAAATTTGCAAAGGAAAAATATAAATATTTTCAAAGGTAATAGTATGAGCTCTCCATATCAAAAATATCACTTTTCCCTCAACAGAACAGGTATTTTTTCATAGCCAAAATCTTCTACTTTTTAGCAGCTTTAGGCTCAGTTCAGCGGGACTGGTACCTCAGGGCAATGGTTTTCACAATGTAGTCCACCAAGCACTCAAGGTCTCGGGATATCTGTAAGGATAACTTGAAAAGAAAACATTAAAATTCAAGCTGATTGTCAGTGGGGCTTTAACTCACTATACAGAGATCTGTATCTTCAGTGGAAAAGGTTGAGAGGTTCACAGATCAAAAAAAGGTTGAAAATGACAAGCCTATAGAGTAAAATACAAGGAGGTTGAAGTGACTTGATAATTTTAGAGCAAGGTCTAAATATATCACTCTGCAAATGCAATGAACTTCTCTCTCCTTTTCCCTCAGCAAGCTACACAAACATCTGCCCTACAGCAAAGGGATGCAGTCCGTATTCTACTAACAGTGCCCATAAGGACTTGGGCTGGGGAGCAGTGCCATGGAAACACCTTGATCTGAGGGGGTTACTCCATCCCTCAGCATACCTTTGGTTTTGCACTCTCTTGCTGCTTTTGTCTAGAAAGAGAAATAACATGAGAAAAGATGAAATCACTGTTTTCTCTCTTTCAGGACTGTTGATGCCACCAGCAAGGTCTCTGCAGGCCATTCCCTCTAATTGTAATTGTTATGCTAATTAATGCATCAAGAGGGGAAGCTCACCCCACCATTTCATGCCCCTCAAGCCTCATACCCTTGACAAACCTCTGCCTCTGTCTGTTCCTGGAAACAAAGTACTTTTAGCCCAGGTGTGCACTACTTCTCTCCAGGTAACTTAATCCCAAGTGTGTATTTCCGTGTAACAAACTATACACAGAGGTAAAGGAAAAAAGTGAATTGGGGGGAAAATTCTATTGCACCATTAAAGTGAAAAATGCCTTCCTCTCATTACCAACTCTCATTAAGGCACCCTCTGCCCACTTCACTGCTGTGTTTATCTCCTTCCCCTGATGGCAGGAATGCTGAATCATGACAAGCCATGAGGGCTAAAGCCCAGTCCCAGGCTTCTGATAAATCAGCTCATCCTGATTTAAGTGTAAGGATTTGTCACACGAAAATGGCACTGACAGTCAAGCAGCATTTAGGGACCAGTGTATAGTTTATAGGGACAGCAGCATCAGGTATGGATTTTAATAAAACCAGTAGAGATGGGGAAAAATATTTTGCGTACAAATGAAAATGGAATATTTTGGAATAATTTAAAGGAAAAGCAAGAAGCCTACAAAGAAGCAGTATCTCACAAATTACATATATAGTTGAAATAAATATCATACAAGTTGATAGAATGCAATTCACAAGTATCCCCCTGATAACATTATTGTTCTCTATAATCCAAACAGGGCTCTTTTTTGATAGTGCAGGACTGGAGGCCCAGAGTCTGTGGAGCAAACATTCTGCTGGAATGTAGTTTTGCGTCACTATACTCAATAATAGAACCTTAAATTGCAATAAGTATTGAAGTGAATTTTGAGCATATAGGGAAGTCAGCCTGCAGCAAGAACTGTAAGGCACTTCTCTAACATGCAGATATAACTGAGATTTAAAAAATGTTTCCCTCTGCACACACTTACCTGGAAATAGTGAAGTATTTTGGGGTTTATGACTTTTTAAAGGTTGCTTTTTCTACTAATTTTATAAATATACGTATACATACACATATATATGTGTGTGTATACATGCATATATATATACACACATACATAGATATAAAAGTCTGAATTCTAAAGCAATTTACAACCACTCCCCCCCAAGTCTCCTTTTTAATCCACCAAGAGCACAGTAACAGCCGCCACTAGATAACTGTGCTATCTGTAGCTAAGCCACACAGTGACTTGGCACTGTCACCTCCCCGGGTCATCACCTTTCCTCTAGTGACTGGCATATGTGCTCCAACACAGCTCTGCTCATCTCCTTGATGGCCCCTTCCCTCACTCAGCCCTCCCAAAGGCAAAGCCCAGGACTCTGCGCTTTGTCCGACGTTCACGTTCCTCGGGAGCAGCAAAGCATTTTCATGAGGAGAGGACAAAGAGGTGAGAGAACACGTCAGTCATCACCAGAAATAATGCAGTCCCAGCTGCACTGGTGATGAAGGAAGAATATTATTTATGTGACTTCTGCATAAATACTTTCATTTTCAGCTTGGAATTTTGTGGGGGGAAATAAAAGAAATGCAGACAGTTTTAGACATCTCTGGCCATTATTTGCACAAAGTTTACTCACTGCTCCAGTGATCTGATTTTCCAGTACTTAACATATTGAAAAAACCCCAAACACAATTTCTCAAAAACAATACAGCACACAAAAACAAATATATGTAATGTATTATCAACTCAGAAATATACTTCTCACTCTTCATATTAGCATCTCATCTTTATATTTTTCAGAGTTCAAGAAAAACTGCAGGAAATTCTCTTGACATAAAAATCTTTTTTCTTCTGAACCCAAGGTATATATTATGCACTGTATCCCCTGCTAGTCAAATCAGACAAAGGAGCATTCCCAAGACCACAGGAAGCAACAGCAGAGCTTTTCTGAGGGGAATATTTCAGTCAAAACGAGAGAAAAGGAGAGATGTAGAGAAGAGATCCCTTCCCATATCCTTTACTTTTGCATACCAGTAGACACAAGAAACAAAAAATGCTCTGAGCAACTTGATGCTGCCAACAAAGTGACATGTACAAAATTTCTTTCCCTCTTCTTTGACTATGCAGTTGTTCTGCCAAAAGGACATTCTGTAATGGACAGGAAAGAGTTTTCCACTTAAAACCCCTGTTAGGCTTTTCAAATTTTAGTGTTATCAAAGAGAAATGACTGAAAACATCTCTCTGCATACATGAGAAGTTTTAATTCTTATGTGGCAGAACAATCAGCTCTATGAGCACCAACTTGCAGCGACAATTCCACTTGTTCTGCCTCACAATTGTATTCATTGCCTACTAGAAGCTTGCTGTGTTTTGTGAAATGGCTTCATCCCAGGCTAACTCAGTGTACTGTGAAGTACCTTCATTTTTTAATCAATGTTATCAAATTAGGAAGGAGCTCAGGGAAGAGGAGGTAACACATTGTTATATTTACTGCATGTTTCCCCGTGTTGTTGCTTGTCTATGTTATTTTCAGCCTTACCTATTTAAAGAAGTTATATATATATATAATACAGCAGGTAGAGTGATTGACTGAGAGTCAGATGTTAAATTGCCACAGAGCTGTGCAAAGGATAAAAATACTTCTCTACCTCAATTCATTCCATAGAAAAAGTCCTCTCAGATCTTGCATCCTTATCATTTTTACACTAAAAGGTTTCAAAGTGAGAAGGAGGAATAAAGGGCAGCGTTTAAAAATAAAAATACACATTTTCTCAGCTTCATTTTCTTCTTATTTTTCTAAAGAGTGTAATATTGAAGGAGAAAAAGCCTGCTTGCTCTCAGTTAGGTTTACTAAATCAGTCATGAAGGCAGCTGATCTAAAATGCATCAGCTGTCACCTGCTCAGTCTCAGTTTGACAGTTCAATACCTCCTCATCTTCAGAGAATGGCAGTGCTGAGACCTGAGTAAACCATGTCTGTATGCAAACTGTCACTGATTTTGTGGCATATCATCAGGCCTGATCTCCACGGCTGCAGAGACAACAGGGAACACTGCAGCCAATCATCATCAAAGTTAAAATTAATGTACGGGTCCCCACCTTCAGCAGTAAGCAAGGCAAGCCCCACGAGCAGTGGCCAGTTGATGAACTATGTAATTACTGAAAGATAATCTTATCCCTGCAGAGAATGTAAATGTCTATCATAAATTCAAGGTATATTTCTACACATCTATATTTTCCCCCTCAGCACTTCTTTGGACCAAATAAGATATATAAATGCCAGTATAGGCTAGTTAAATTCAGGTGGTAAAATAAAATATTATTCAGGGCCATGAAAGGACAATCTAAGGTACATTCTCAAGCACAGTCAGGGTCACACTCAGAGTGGTTAAAGAAGTTGCAGGTGATGATTGTTGCAGCCCAGGCATGGCCCAGCCCATGTCACTGTGGCATGCAGCTCTGTGCCCCCAGCCTGGCAGCAGGAGCCAGCCTGGCAGCAGGAGCCAGCCTGCCCACAGCACAGATCCCAGCTCCCCTCAGTGCAGGGCCCACACGGCCCAGGGCAGCCAGCAAACCCCCATGGCCCCCAGCCCTGGACTCTTATGCACCTTCACAGCTGTGTAATACCTAAAAAAAACCTCTAAATAAATATAAAAGGGGCTAAAACTGATTATTATTCAGACTCCTCATTTCACCATGATAAAGAGAACTGTAAAAAAGGTCAGACTTTATGAAATTACTTCTTTTACATAAGTTTCAAGGTACATGCATCTCAGTGTAAGAACCACGTTGCAGAGACCTGACAGAACAGTAAGAAGTGGTTTACTCTTCACAGAGCTCTCTGTAGAAGATAAAACATTGCAGATTATCTGAGAAAAGTTCTCACTAATATTTTTTTATATTTTATGTCCACTAGCCCTGTGACTTGTATATAAACAGCCCTTAAGGTCTCTTGCAGAAGCTAAGCAATCTTTTAGCTAAAAATCTTAGTCTTTTCTTGAAAATGATTTGTACATGACTCTTATTGGCTTAATCAGTCTATGAAAATGTAACTTTAAAAAAAATCATCAGGACTAAATATTAATGTATGTAAAACCCCAAGCCTTATCTGCAAGAAATGAATATATATTTTCGAGCCCTTTATGATCTAAAGTTACAGCAAGGACAGAATGTGCATGGTCTTGAACATTGCCTAAACATTTGAATGCCATGGTTGTATTCAACCCCATTTGCCAAACATTATTGTTACCCCATAGACAAATAAATTAAGCAGGATCTAGCTCCACAGCTTTCTCAATTTTGTCTTTCCATGGTGAATTGCGATAGGAAAGACATTTCTCTTAAGGTTAGAAATTCTGTAGTGGCTAGAACTTGATCCAAAACAACTCTTACTCATTAGGATGTCCCCACATAATTCATTTGGAGTACCACTTCATACCGCCATTTGGGAATTACGAGGTCACTCCTAACTGAAAAAATATTTCATCTAATGTCATCTCACTGCCATATTTCTCTACAGTAGCCTTCTCCACTGGCCAATCAATAATAAAAGCAGACACAGAGTCCAGCACTTGAGCAGATACCTGAGCTTTGCTAAATCTCCATTTTCCGTTGAACACAACACAAGGAACTGGAGCACACCAACTCCGTGCTCCCAGCACGGACCACCCCGAGCCCCACAGAGGGCTGCTCCAGTGGCTTCCCGACCCCTCCCACCCCCCACCCCATTCCACAGCTCTATTTTACTGGATTTCCAGCCAGTAAAAGTATCCAGACATGATACTTTCTTCACCACATAGGCTGTGCACCTTAGGCAGCAAACAAAGAAACAAACTCAAGGCAGCAGCAAATACTTCTGAAAGGAAAAGGAATATTGACATGCATGTCTCAAAAGAGTTGGGTTATGATAAAGCAGGTTAATCTTTTAACTTGAGTTTTATTTGCAATTAAGTAGGTTGGGAAAATACAAACTGGTTAGAAGCACATGTAGGTAAGTGTCTATATTTTGGAAGTGTTTTTATCCCATTCCTAGGGGAAATAACTGCCAAGGCAATTGCTCTCTGAGCACTACAATATCCATTTCTGGTTGAGTTACTGCCCTTTGGCTGTTAGCTGTTCTCAACTTACGTACTCATACACTGATACACCCTCTCTCTTTCCTTGTTTTTCTCCTCAAACAAGAAACATGATTTTTTTTCATAGTGTATTAAGACAACTGTTGGAGCCTAAAAAGTACTAAACCTACCAATAATAATGACTACAAAAAGAGCCAAATGTACAAGCTTAAAATCTCTTCCCTCTATTAGAGTATCCTTCCCAACATTTGGGAGTGGGAAAGAAGAAAATGTCTGACAAACTACAGTAAATCTTATTTTACATCAGCATGATGAGACTCAGATATGTTTTACATTAATTCCACATCAGTTATTAAATGATTAATGGTTTCTTAATAGCTGGCTTACTATAAAGCAAATCAGTGGTCTGTTTAACACACTGCTTACAGATTCAGTAGTCCTAAATTATTTTAACACTTTTTACTGGCCTTCATGAGCATTATTTACCACACAATATTTCTGTATAGTTGTAATGTATGTATAGTTGTTGATAATTTATAATTCTTTTATCAAACTGTATATTCAGTAATGCACCATTTTACAGATTTCAAACACCTCTCAGACACCACTAAAATTGTCTTTTCTCCACATTTTTTCTGCTCTTCTGGTTCCTTCTACTATGCTAGATCCCTTTTTGTTTATTCAGACCTCTGAACAAATGCTCTTCTGACACTAAAATGCTAGAGCTTCCCTATCTCCTTCTTAAAGATTATTGAAAACAACAGGCCTAGAACACAACTTTATCTTTTGCTTTCTATAACAGGTACAAGAATCATAAATGCAACCACTGTATAGAGAAAAGAGATACCATCACAATTAGAAAAAAAGAGAAAAAATTCACAGCCACTGACTTATCAGGCCTAAAGTACAGTGTCTCTTTGTCACAGCTGTTTTGGATAACTTGTGATGACTGGGCATTGCATAGGCAGCTTTTACTGTTATGAACATTTACCAGAGCTAAGTAGTTTAGGTCACTGAAGTAAGACTGTTCCAGGCATGTCACAACTTCACTTAATTTTCAGACACAAACAGCTTTGGAAATTATCACACCATCTATAGAATGAAAAGATAATCACATGGTAATGAAAAGAAGTTAAATGCAGTAGCTTAAAGTTATGTAATTTTTTTTTTTTCTTATGCCTCATCTGATTAGAAAAATACCACTTGCAGCAGCTGTACAATTGTGACAGATATCATCTCCGTGGTGTTCAGACACGGAGAAATCCAAAAAGTGTTCAGCTGAATTTCTGGCATATGACAGCTTCTACTGCAAAGCCTGTGCAATATTTTCAGAGCCACAAGATTCTTCAGTAGAAGGAATCCCATACTATAAAAAACAGGCGCACATTCAGAGTTATCAACACTTGGCATTCACAGTGCAATGGGGGGAGTGTTCTTTGCTATGAAAGGACATCATTTCCCCCACGTTTTCACACCAGTTCTTTCTGGAGGTTAGAAGGCAGACCTGCTATGGCAAAACTCATGTACCACCCCAGATCCACAGAGCCCAGCTACAGCTTTGCTTCTCAGGAGCAGGACCACTGTCTTCCCTTTTTTTTTTTTTTTTTTATAATTTCAAACCAGATTTATCAAACTACTGCATTGTACTGATGCTGCTTACACCTCTTTTTCACATCAATTTCATTTCTGTATGTTTCTCCTGGGATTTATTAGTAGCCAGCCACTTACTAAACACTTCTCATTTTGCAGATACTTTAGTGAATTTATTCTACTTCAGCTCAAAGAGCCTACTCAAAGTTTTAGGGATAACAAGTAAATAAATTGTAGCATGTGCATTTATGTACTTTAAAAGGCAGTTTAAAAATACAGATTAGAAAATATGTTTGGAAGATAGCTTTCAGTTCCGTGGGAGAATTTAATACTGGAAAATATTCTAGACAGGAATAGGCTTTAAGAAAAAAAAAAAATGGGGGAATGAAGTACACAACAGCAACATGACATTCTTCAAAAGCCTGATTGGTTTCATTCAAAGCAATGCTCCTCTCATTGAGAGCTCTACAGGGACATTTTTGACCGCAGTGTGAATATCACTGCAGGCTCTCAGCTGAATGCAAATGTTTATGTTGTTATTAGTGCCAATAACAAAATGTCACCACAGAACTGTTAACAAATGGATCTATTTCTTTATAATTATGTGATATCATTTTCTGTTTTGTCTTTAATTTTTCATAAGAGAAGCAGCAGAGAGTCTATCTGCAGTTTTTTCTCTACAGGTTTCTCAGTGGATCTAGATTTAAACCTTCACAAAATCGCTTGGAATACCAATTGCCTTGGTCTTCAAATAATTCTTGAACAATTGCAGGTGCTATTTACAGACATGTAGCCAATTGTAAAATTTAGATTTTAATCGGACTTTGAAACCAGCTTATTAAATAATTATAAATACTAACAAATCAAAAAATGCTTAAGACTTTGTGATGGAAAACATAACTGTGATTAGAAGTCCTTCTCAAGCAAGCACATGATAATTGGAGCCACAGCTCAGGTTACTGTGTGGGAGTGGACATGACTCCATATGAGAGAGACTCTGCCAGCAAGCAGTGAGGAGCAACAGCTTGCATGTTTCTCATCAGCTATCATTCTATTTACACAGAGCAGGAGGACACGGGTCTTTTGCAAAAAAAAAAGAAAAAAAAGGCAAAACAAAAAAAAAAAAAAAAAAAAAAAAAAAAGAAAAGAAACTACAAAAAAAACCACAAACAAACAAACCACCAGAGTCAGAGATCTACTGCCAATCTCTGTGCTCCCTGCCCATGAGGATCAGCACAGCACAACTTTGTTTTAACAACCTAACACAATGTTAGAAGTCTTTAAAGCTACAATTAATTGAAAGCAATTGCAACACTAAGATCAGTTGCATCTTTGTCCAGATCCATCTTCTCCTAAACTTCATGTAATAAATGAAGACTATGCCTCCAGTGTTTTTGTTCATCTATCACCATGTCAATGATTATTACAGTGTTACAAAACAAAACAGAAAAGCTTAATTTCAAGGAAAATTTATGGTGAGTGAAATACATTTAAACTTGACTGGATGAGAGTAACCAATAAATCTCACGTTTGCTCAAACACATTTTTTTTTGTAACAAAACAAAAATTTTTGTAAAAGTTTTGTAAAAAAAAACAGGTTTAAAATGCCTCTGCTGAAGTATTGATGTATAATTACCAGTGTAGGAAGGAATAAACACTGGTTAATAAGACCAGAATCAGATACATGAGCTAGATAAAAAGACTATCATGCAGACTACCCAGCTGTCATTATAATTTAGTTCTCTATAGTGTGACCTTCAATACTGTCCAAGCTAATTCTGTATGCCTAAAAAGTCTTAAATGCTCTGCAATTTAAAAGCAATAAGCTTAAAATAACCTGCAGTTTAAGAATAGTAGGCTGAGGGGGGAAAAGAAAAGCAGCACAAAACATCTGAAAGTTAATACTGAATCAAGCGGGGTCACTGTCCCTTAAAGACAGGAAAACTCTAACAATAAAAGTATATTTTCTTATTTTTAGCTGATGTTTCTGATTCATCTTTCCCTGCTTTAATACTAAACTAAAATGAACTATCAGCACGATGATGAACTGGTGCCAAATACAGAGAAGCACCTGTATAAAGGGGAATCTGTGCCCTCAGAGCACAGAGCATACCCACCCCACTGCCACAGTTCAGCATCTCCACATATTTAGCCCTCTCTCATGTGGAACTTGGTGATTCACACACCCTGCCTGCAGCCTCCCTTTGCTCCAGCAAGAACACGGGCAAAGCTGTGCGAGTGCTAATATTTTCTGTCATATTGTCTAAGAGAAATAGCCTCTTCCAAAAGCAAGTGGCATGACAGGATCAGGAAGGGGCCCCATCACAACCACAGCACCACAGACCTTTGCAATGGAGGATGAGCACCTGGCATGGACCATCTGTGCCAATAAACACACTTCTCAGTCATTGCATGAGCTGCCAAACAATTACATGACATTACAGCAGGTGGCAGTGACAATAAAGACCCATTTGTACCAGAATTAATTAATTAATACATGTTATTAGCTATTACCCTAATTGAGGGGCATTTATCCTTATTTAAAATACGACAAGTATACAATTCATAAGATGGACAAAGAAGGTTTAGGAAACAATGGGGGGAATAAAGAAAGAATGCAACAACTGCACAGGATGCCCAAGTGCAGCAACACATTCACTGCATATATTCATCTGTGTTAGATTTCACCTGCAGCCTCACTTTAAGTTTAATAATTTGTCAACTATGTGCCAGACTTTAACAATGTCTCAGTCAGGATCTTGACTCTCTACAGACTAAGCAACTACAAAAATATCTTTGTGCAAGCACCAAGCAAATATTGCATCATCTTTGAAATCAATGAATCTACATAGCTTTGTTTTAGAGGGCCTTAAATCTAACTGCAAATGCTGTTGAATAGGAAATCTCTGAGGGCTGAGGAACAAAGGACAAGACTTCAGCCCACCAGGGTTTTCTTTGTAAGCTCTCTATCCTGCACATTTTTAAGTGCTCTATAGCATAAAATGAAAGGCAGAAAAGTTGAGTGGCAGAAGTTTGTTAGAGAGCTCAAGATCTACATTATTTATTTTTCTTCTGTACTGTTCAGACACTGACCTGCTTCAGGCACACAGTGCAATGGGGAAACACAGAAAAGCTGTGGGTTGAAGAAGGTCCTGTGTGACTTCAGCAAGACCAATACTTACAGGGCTCTAAAAAGAACAGAGTCACTTTAGACATGTACAAACTGTAGAAAATGCTCTTCTCTATTGTCCTTCATTGTGTGGACATGAAAAAGTCAGCCTGAACCTTGCTCCATTTTGAAAATTCATTACCATTCTTGAGATCTTATAAGACTTGCTCTGATTGTACATAAGTCTTTGCTGAATGCAGTGAGGTAGAAGAGGCAGGTGTAAGGGATGTTCCATCTAGAACAATGTCATTTTGAAAAGAAAAATTAGTATTTTTCAGACTGAGTTATTTGCAATTACTTATTAGACTGTCAGTGAGCTTTGAAGGGTGATGATCCATATATTAAAACTTTAAGGTCTTAATATATTAAATGATAATGGATCCCAGGGTACAATAATGTACTATTGAACAGATAACTACACATTTATAATGGCCAGTAATGGGGATTATGGTCTATGATATGGACTATTAGGCCAATTCTGATATTTATAGAATAGGTTTTAACAAAGAACACAACGGGTTCATGCTACGTTCATCTTACAAGGGAGCAAGACAACACAGTGGACATAAGTGACACCATCATCACCCTCACAGCTGTCCTCCTTTTTCCAGGACCCACAAGAGCCCTATCTGAGCCTCTGATCTATCAGCAGATAAGAACAAAATGCAGCAGTGCCCAAGATCATTGCTCCCAAACCTTCCCATGAATTAAATGATGATGCATCATGGAACATGTTTCATTCAAACATAACCCCGCTTAGAGAAATATCCTCTGAATCACAACATTCACTATTTTCTACAAAAGACATATTCCTCAAAACTTCTGTACTTGGAAACACCATAGGTAAATTTGGCAAATCTCCATTTCAGGAGTTGACAACATTTAATAAAGCTTGCCTTACTTTTCCTTCCATAATGTAGTAATAAAGCAAAGGAATGTTTCAAACATATGAAATAATATTCAATCTTCATCGCAGAACTGACCTCAATGTGTAAAGATGCATTTAAGCCCCACTTTATTGCATCTCTAAAAGGAGAAAAACAGACAAATATAAGAAAACCTGGACATTTCATACTAATGTCATCTGTCATTCATAGAAATTGCCTTCCTATATTTATCTAGTTTGCTTTCTGTGAACTCAAGAAAATAGGAAATTCATAGAAAAGATCAAACATAGAGCAACACAGGCTTTTTTTTTTTTTTCAACTATAGAAAAAACAGCCACACAGTGAAGGACAAAAAAAAGCCATCTTATTTATGAAAAATGCCCATACTAAACAAGGTTAGCTGATAGGGCAAACTCAAACAAGTAAACGGTATGAGACAGTTGCTGCACGTGTTTCATGCACATAATATATTCATTAGTGAGAAGATAAAGACAGCCTGATTTTAAAACCTGAATTGTTTTTGCATCTCTGTTTGTAAAGAAAGGATCAACAGCAGTTTTCTACCATCTTAGAATTAATCACACTGCTATATAAATCCTCTATATTTTAAGAACACCAAAAGTGCCATTTCAGAAAAGCTAAATAATGTATAAAATTGAAAAATGTCATTCTTTTAATATCTCTCCTTGTGAAAAAAAATTGCAATTACAACTATGATAACTGATTGTAGCCTTCTTTTAAAGCATCACAGAAGTTGCCATTGTTTAGTTAAGCAATTCAGATTTAGAAAACATGACCTACCATAGCCTGAGGGAGAGACCTATCGTAGCAGTAAGCAATACATCTCTACACACTTGTAATTCAGAGGCACTGAGGCAAAAACTGTCAAAACATTACTAAAGTCGACAAGGATGTATGGTTCATTAGTCTAGGAACTGATGTGTTATGGACCTCTTTGTGATCAGCCTGATAATTTAAATCAAGTTACAAGTTTACGTAAACCTACTAGAACTCTATTATTAAATTTCAGATCATGTCTTCAACAAAGGCACTCATAATTGCAGAGATTTATCACAAGGCCATAACTAGTCCCCTATCATGCCAACTTAATCAATAATCAATTTATAAAATATCATTACTTTAACAGAAAATCTGTAGCTCTTTTTCTTGCATTGACTTTGAGGACCAAACTGCAGCATAACAACAGTAAGCCAGTCTTGTTCATTAACACAGAATTAGACTGCAAATACTTCAATATTTCCGAGCAGTTATATGGACAGAGCAGAGTGAGCTGCAGCAGCAGAGTTATCTGCCCCCTTCCCTGTGCTGCTCTAAGCCTGTCCAAGATGTCTGATGCTCATAGTAGTGTGCAGTACTGGAGCACACTACCTGAGCATGAAGCTTCTTCATTTCCCCCAGCTTTACATCCATGAGAATGACATTTCAAATATGCAGCCACTCCCACGTACTCCCAGTCAGTCTATAGCCCATCTCGTTGTTCAAACATGACAAAGACTGGTGCAATTAGAGTGAAAAGAAGAGATCACGAGTTGGACTTGCAATCAATGTCTCCATATTTCATTCACTGTAACAGGTCACTGCAAAATAGACCAAGTTCAACTGTAATGCCATTGTTTGCATATGGTGTGATTCTTGGGACTGTTCTGTGCAGGGCCAGTAGCTGGACTTTGATGATCCTTGTGGATTCCTTGCACCCAGGATATCCTACAATTCCAGGATTTCAAGTGTTAAGACTTTGCTTAAGATACAATCTTCTTTTTTCAATGATAATATGTGCTGATACCTGTTTTTGACAGTATGAGCTTTCTATCTGGAGAAAAGAAAAAAAATGTGAAGATGATAACAGTGCTCAAGGACTACAAATGATCAATGCTACCAAACAAACAGTTCATGTGACAACCTTGATCCCCACGGTAAAGCTGCAGTAGTACTATAGTTAACTGCTTGGTTATCATTTGGTAATTTTTTCTGATTATCAATAATTAGTCTAATAATATTGCATTCCATATTTTGGGCACAGAGAACCATAATTTAAAAGTTTGGTTTATGAAGTTTGGACACTCTATTGAAAGTAGTAATTCATTCTGTTCTTCAGTCCTGAGATATAAAAAGGAGGGAATAAGTATTGAACACGTAAAATTTGGCCTAATTCATGTCCTTCTCATGATACAACAGAGTCCACTTTATTAATCACGAGTTTCTGGTTTTATACAGGTTTTTATTCACTTGTGAAAATTACTGCATGAATGTGAAGATATGAAGAAATATTAACCCAAAAATATGTTTACCTTTCAAAGAATTTCTTTCCAAGCAATTAATACTGAAGTACTGCATAAAGCCACAATAAATTCAGTATTTTACATTTGTGTGGTTTCTCCAAGTCATCATTAATTTAAGCATTTATTTCCAAAAGTGCCAGAGCAAACATTTCAAAAGCGCTGCCATTCCGTATTACTCCATAACTTAATAGTCTTTATCATAAAACCAATTTCTGCAGATCAGAGTGTGCCTAATGAAAGCATCCATGGCAGGTATGTGCTACTTCTGCTGCAGTACTGCAGTTTCCCTCCCTTTCTTTCAATACACAGAGCTTCTGGAAGCCTTCTCACAACAATTTCAGAACCTGATAAACCAGACAAACGCACAAGTTTAAATACCTCAGCTAGATTTCACCACTGCTGAACTGCAGAGGGGAGGAACCTGAGCTCCCTTTGAGGGCTGTGTGGCAGCTGAGCTCTGTGGGTAGGGGGATGGGGACAGAGCAGGGACACCCTGCAGACAAGCAATTAAGGACCGGCAGCACATTCCAACCTTTCAGAACAAAAAACTTGCTTCAGGACATATACTTGTCAGACTACAACTCCAAAGGGCTATCAGTGCTTAAACACAACATGTCCCAAATTCCAAAAGGCTTTTTTCTATGCCATGTAATGTCAAAGTATCAATAAATAAATAAAACCAAAAAACTCCCATTACAAGACAAGAAAAGCAAAAATTATCTTTCTAGGCAATAAAAAAAAAATGTGCAATAAGAAAATACTGCACTTAGGACAGACATAATGTGAAAAGCTCAGGGGACAATGTTGCTTTTCCAGGTGCAAGGTCCATTAGCTGCAGCTCAGACACTGCTGATATCTGAGAGCTTGTCAGATTGTCCCAAAAATGCCCTGGGAACAAACTGGATATTGTCTGGAATGTCTCATTTTGCTGAGGGATGAAACTGTCTCCCTCTAACAGCACCACTTCACAGTATTCCTTCACAAAATGCAAAAAGGGTGTTTCCCTGCAGGCCACGATCAGAAATCACTGATGCAGAAGGACATCCATAAGTCTCTGGAGAAAGCAAGATTGTAAAACACCTGCTTTCTCTGAAGGGTTTCCCTCTATTAACACCACTCACATTTCTGTCCATTTCTAGCAAATTACTTACTATTCCTGATCAACATTAATGCCAGCACTTGTCTACTTCCAGAGATGCTATTTTGAATGTCAGTTACTGTGGAAAACAGAGACATGCACACACAGAACATGAGGCTACTCGGGATTTGTTTTGAGAGGTATCACCATTTCAGAAGTCAACCAAAAATAGCTTGACTTCTTTAAAGTTGTTTTTAAAGCCTGTGTACTCATATTGCTCTTTGATGTCAATCCCTAGAAGTAGTGCACGAGGAAATGCTAAGTACAGCAGTGAAAGAGCTCATGCCATGCCTAAACCTTTTCCATGACACAGTAACAGGGCTCCAATGATAGAGACTCAAGCAAAATGCACGCCTGCACTGAATCACAGCAGTACAAGGAAGGTATTATTTAATGACTCAGCTTGAAAAAACCCAAAATATATTTCTTTATGAGAATTTCCATTTCCTCCAAAGGATTAAAGTTTTTAACTTGGAAATTCTTGAGAAAATCTCTTGGAACATGCAGATACAAAGCTTTTATATCAGATTTCTTTTTGAGCTCAGGGTTAAAATTAAATAAACCTTCAAAGCAGAACAGCTTAAATTTCTTCTCTCTCAAAATCAGATGACACAATGAATGGTGAAAGAAATCTTTTCTTGGTTTCCCCAGATGATGTGAGATCTCTTGTATGAACTCCTGTTTTTCAGAAAGAGTCAAGATCATTGCAATGCCATGTACTTGCAGAATTTTAGTTGCTTACTGATTTTGAAGCAAAAAATTTATATGGAACAAACTTTAACTTTTCATATGAATACTTATAGATAAATACTAAAGGAGCCTATATTATATTATTAAACAGGTCACATTGCACGCTATCTTAATAATTAAACAACATCTCTTTCTTGATGGAGAGAATTCCTGGCTGAAATTTAAATGTAGGTACTCCAAATAGAAATATGCATGAGTAAACATTTCCTGTAATTAACTGAAGACCACAAAATCACCACTAAAGATTTTCTTTTAATATATTTTTTTTCTGCAGCTTAGATAAAATCCATAATTTTTTCTCATTGATCAAAGCAGAATACCTGAGAAATGAACTCTTAACAAGGAGCAATGTCTAATTTGGGGTTTAAACTATAGGTTTCCCCTTTTTTTACCCAGGTCTATTCTCCTCTTTCTGCCTTCCCCCTCACAGAACAATGCTTTTAAAAGAAGATAGAGATTATAGTTTTTACAAGGCTCCATTTGAAAGTAGTTGGGATTTTTAGCTCAAAATCCCTTTCAGAGCTCTTATGATTTCCTGCTAATTTCATTATTTGCATTATCTTTTATACAAACCTCAGTTTAGTGACTATATATACATCAATTAAAATTACCAATCAGTCTGCTGTATATAATCACAAAAAAGTTTACAGGAGTCTTATGTTTCTCACTAGCAAGCAGAGTCATGCTTGAAATGAATAACACATCCAAATTAGTATAATTTACTGTCTCTATGAAGTCATTATAATTTTCATTCAAAATGAAAGGGAAAAAAACCCTTAGTAATACCATGAAAACAAATAGATTTCCAATTCTGATCCTGTCTGGGACTTGGTCTTGGTGGTTTTGATTCCTAGAGATACCTCAAAGATTAAATAAATAGTTTGTGCCCTAATACACCAGTTGGAATACTAGCACTGAGAAAGACCTTACTTTTGCCTCTCCTATACCTGTCTCAGTTGGCACTTTCATTTCTAACCATCGTGCTGCCTTGTTTGTCTGATAGCTCAAATAATCACCAAGCAAAGGTGTTTGTGGGAAGCTGAGTGATGGTGTCTAAGCCACAGATGAATGCTGCCATCAGTCACCTATTTATAGGAAGGGGCCCTCGGACAAGCCTCACTTACTCTTTCCACCCTTCTGCAGGAACCAGTCCCGTGGCAAGCAGCAGGAGAAGGATCATTCTTAGTCACTCAGCTCTCCAATGCCCTGGTTTTGCCATCACACAAACCACTCAGAGCTTAGGAAGCAGAAACTCAAACTTCAAATGAACATTCATTTTGAAAACTGAGAAATATCCTAGTCTGGGTATAAGCCAAGCTGAGGCAAAAGGCTACTTAAAGTGCCTGACAGGTGCCTGAATCCTGTAAGAAATAAAGGTTTATGTCTCTGCTACAGGATTAATATAAGCTATTTGCACTTGATGGATACAGCTAAATACAGCATAGTTGCAATGATCATTCACACAGTGAAATAGAACATGAACTAGGCAAAAAGAGCTGTGAATGTTAAGTCTCTTTTCAAGAACGTATTTAGCATCAAGACATTTTTATTTGCAACAGTAGCACATACAACAGAGATGCTTTTTCCAGGCTGAACACCAACGTAACTGAGGCTCCCCAGAGCCCTGACATGGGGCCAGTCAGGGGGGAGACTGCATTACAAAAATGTGATGAAGAGTTGCAAGGGTTCGCACTATGTTGTCATGAGGTTTTAAACCAAACTTGTTTTGACGGGGAAAAGGTCAGGACACCACTTCTCACCTGCCTCTCACCAACACTCCCAATACCAACAGAGAACTAGTTCACAGTCCTGGAAACAATCACCAGGAGCACTTGTCCTGCTACCGAGCCACAGAGATAATGGCCTTTGCCCTGAATGCAGTAATGCCCACTGCCACATCAGGCCAGATGATGCCTGCAGACCCCAGCAGTTCTCCCTCCACATTAACCCAGCACAAAGAACACCTAAGTCTTGTTACACATAAGGAGGAAAGCACACACTGGATGTAAAGCCGAGAAACTTCGAAGACAGTAGTTGGGATCTTCAGGGCGTAGTCAAAGTGCTCAGTCCAGTTTAGCTGTTACAGAAAAGGAACATGCAATAATACAATAATCTGTCATTAAATGATACAGTGTATCACAGTCAAAGCTGAAATACATAGGTGCACTTCCTAGTGTCCATTCCTTTCTCTGACAGAAAGGAGTAGACTGCTGCTTGGGCTCCCAAGACCAACAGCTCCCACCCGGCAGGGGGAAATGAGTCAATGCCACCCACACCCCAATTCCTTCACTGCAAGCAGCATGATGTTGACAGTGATTTCTCCAGGATGTCTTTAAGGTCATTTTTATATGTCTCCTAATACTTTTTTAACTTTCCTCTTCCTTTAGTGATCCAGACTTACTGTATCTAGTAGATTTTGCATTCAAGCTACTTGTTCTTTACTCTCTTTCCTGTCCCAACACAATTTCTACCCAACTGCTAAGTCTGCATTTCTCTAACTGGCCACTGCTCAGTCATTTAAAACTGGGAGGTCTCTGGTGCTCACTTGTGTGCCACCTCCCATCATCTCATGCCTGTACTCCTCCATAGGGCATCCTGTGTCCTCACCTTCAAGGCCTGGCTGTTCCACCAGGTTGTCTCTCTACACTACACCCCTTTGTTAAAATTATTAATTCTTTGTTCTATACAAAATTACTATTTGTCACTGCTATCTTTCTGAAAACACTGTTGTCGTATGATATAGATATTACAAATATTTAGGCTACTAGTAGAGTTGCTCTTACAACTCAAAATCAAGGATAAAAAGGCTCGAGACTTTGTTACAACAAGATGATTCAAAACATTGTTCAAAGACAATAAGGTACTTTTACTGTCTCACTTCAGAGACAGTTTGCCATTTACAAAATTTAAAAAAAAAAAAAAAAGAAAACCACCATCCCAAATCATAGTGTGTAAGGGAAACACCTACACTGAAAACTATAACTTTTAATATTGTATTTTCCAGAAATGATTTTTTGAGATTTTGGAATTTTTGTCTTGATAACAGTATTTCTAAAAACCAACTACAGCTAACTATAGAGATTTATATAGTGCAGCTAGATACACTTCATCCAGGTTCAGATGCATTCATTCATTTAACCTGCTTCATCATGATAAAAGAACAGAGCAAAAATAAAGGAACATATCTGTAACTAACTTCTGAAGGCTTGAGGGCTGTAAGAGTTGCATGTGCAAATTTTAACCTGCTTGTTACTTTTTATTAACATGTGCTTACTAGTTAGGGCTGTAGTGCAGTATATGAAAGGGTAATGAGCTATTCAGTGTCTGTTTTGACTGAGCTATTTGTGTCTAGTTAATGCATTTCAAATGTAATTGACAAATTAATGTCTCCAACTTTTCCCATTAACAGCATTAAATAAGGAAATTGCTGTTCCAGAATTGTAACCTTATTATTTATTATACCAAACTCATCTTGTAACATATTAGTTGGTCTAAGTTTTCTTCCAATAAATCAAAGTGAAAGAAAACAAACTTCTTCCTTCTATTTATGATCTTCCATTTCTGCCTATTTCTTAAGAGAGAAAACAAAAATTAATAAAATTAATTCCACTGTTTATATTCAGGTTCTCAATATGCAGTGTTCAGTTTATAAATTGTAAAAGTCAAATATGAAGTTAAAAAGAGTCTGAAGCAAAAAAATAAAATGAAAATGTGGAACATTTGTGTTTGCCTTTTGATTTCAATAATGTCTTATGGTATTAAAGGACCATGTTTTAAATAATATTTTTTTAAACTACACCTTTTCCAGAAAACATGAAAAAAAAATAGCCTCTAGACTACTAAATATCACTATGTCACCCTGACTACCAAGGTGTTCCACATCATCACAGAGGTAACCAAGAATAGGTCAGGTTTTGCTCCATTTCTAATACTTGAGTTTCTCAAACAACAAGACAAGATCAGGTCCCTTCTCTCACTCAAATACCTGCTTCTACCAAGGATCACAGATTGGATGTTTTGGCTGTTTCTTTTGGACACACATTTGTACATGGTTGTTTCTGCTGGTCACCTGCTCAACTCAAAGGGTAGGGCAAAATGAGGGGTTTGACATTCCTTTGCATATTGGGTATTTCTAACTTCATATGATTCAAGGCTGCTCATTCTCAGGGCATAACAGAATTAGAAGACTGGCACCTTAGCAGTACACCACCAACAATCCTACTGGGTATTTGTGCACTGCAAAGCTTGGGTTTTTAGGGATACTTTTAAGACTCATTCATATTTTATTGCACTGATATGAAGCAAACCCCACCCCAGGCTTCTAGTGGAGAAATTACCTTTAGGTTTCTCCCAAGCTGACAACAAAGTCAACAAAGTACATCTCACAATGCTTATGGTCCTGACTACTACTTCAGAGCCATGAACACTTGAGGATACCATTTACACCTTTAGCTGTTTACTGGCAATAACTAATTAAAGAGTCTAGATAATCCACAGGTCAGTTGGATAACTAGTCCTCTGATAAACACAAGCATCTTACTATTTTGGAAACAACCATAATTAAATGAACCCAAACCAATTACTCTCATCACCTGCTGTCGAGATAATTTATACAAAGTATGTATAATGTGAGTAATTTCATAGAGAAGAAAAACTAACCTACAGCTCAAGGTACAACTATGAATTGATTTTAAATTAAAGATGTGAATTATACAGTATGCAGCTAAATTTAAAAGGCTGATTTCAGAGGAGTTGATATCCTCTATAGAAATATGTCACATATACAAAAACATTTGTTAGATGAAAGGTAAACAATGTTATGGGACATGCACTTTTACTCATATTCTTCAGGTAAAAGGAGAAGAGATTGGCATTTAAGAATCTAGGAGCATATTTCTTTTACCTACAATCAAAGGTATTCAAAGAAAGTCAAAAATACTACTTGCACTTAGGACTGTTGATAAAAAAGTTTTAGCTTGCCCTACGACAGTGCACAACAACTGGAAGAATCCTGTGCCTTTGATAAGTGAACCTTCTCATTAATAAAATATAATTCCTTAACCTGGAAATGCTTATCTTCCAATCCTACAGATCAGCAAATGCAATATGACGGAGCTACTGAAATACTTTCTACGAATTCCAAGTCAAGCATGTGGAGATAGGAATGCAAACACACCCTCAACTCAGTAGATAAAACACAGAAGACTTTGCCACAGTAATCCTTATAGTCTTTGTCCTAAGAAGGAGCTGTGTGCTCTGTTAGGTGTGTCAGCTCAAGAAACAAAACTGTTGTTTATACCTCATTTCCCAAAGTCACTGAAACATCTTTTTGTGGCACCAGGCAGACATTGCAATAGCAGACATGTGTTTAAGCAAATCCAATAAGCAGCATAATTTCAAACTTCCCCTGTGCCACAGATGTTGCTTTGTTAAGTGATAGTTGAGTATGTCTGCTTTAAAATGCTTGAACCAGCACAAGTGCCACTTCATTCCTATGTGATGTTTTCATTTGGCTGGACAGATGCTCTTGCAGCAGAATATCCAAAAAAAGAACATCTAAAATATGTATTGACCAACATCTGTCTTGCTTTGACTTAAAGAAGCTACTAAAGTATGCATTTAAGTCTGAGCAAAAAGTTTTCCATTCACTTTGACCTTCTAAAGAAGCTTCATGAGGCTCTATGCCAAACCCCACTTTTATACAAAAGTAACCTTGACTACCCACAATGTGGGCATTGGCACCTGAGTTGAGAGCAGAAGCACAGAAAAAAACCAAAATTCATATCAAAAAGAAACATCTCCAGCATCTCTAAAAATACAGAGCTTAAAGCAATATATTTTTCAACTGACACATTTTGCAAGATTTCTAAAAAGGAGGTATCACAAATATGTTGAATGTATAATTTTTCAATTGTAGATATATAGACGTAAAGATAGCATTTTATTTCTAGGGCATGTTAGAAATGCCAATTGTTTCATTGGAGAAAATTAATTTGAATTTGGATTATTATCTTGGTTTAGGGCAAATTTTGGGAGGAAACTTCCGGATGGGTTTTTTTTAGAAAAGCAAATTTAGATGGCCCTTTTTAAATTGGCTTGGGAGAAGATTTTTTTTTTTTTTGGAGAAAAGTGGAAAAAAACTTTATTTAACAAGTAAAGTATTCACAAGCACGAAAAATAAATAATATTAAACAATAAAACCTCTTGCTGTTCTGAAGAGATGGCAAATTCAGAACGTCCTTGTTGTGGGGTCTCTCATCAGTCCCTCCTGCACTGGAAAATGTCACATCCACAGGTGTGAGCTCCAGGTGTTTATCTGGGTTTTCAGTCCAGAGCAGGCTGATCAGCTCCAAGGAAAAGCCACAGCCCAGGGAACTTCTCTGCTTCAGCCAGCTAAAATCTACCTAAAAGCACAGGAGAGCTGTCCCTGCTGCAGCAGCACAGTCTGTGAGAAGGAATGGGGGCAGCAAGAGCAGTTTCTGCAAACAAACTGTGCACTCCTCTGCCCCCTTCACTCTGGGAACCAGACTGAAAGGTGCAGAGCTTGATATCCAGCACAAACAGAACAGACAGCTGGGGATACAAGCATTACCCTAAGACATTTTTGGACATTTTGTGTTTATTTTTCTTTCCCATCTATCTATCTACAGCTAAAGACTGTGTAGCAGTGTTTCACATTAGATGCAAAAGATATTATTTGTGTAGTAGTAGTAACTTCCTTACTTATCTGTCAAATTTTTGTGTCATGTGTAAAAATATCCAGCCCAAAATAGTTTACAAATAACAGACACAAATATTCCATCACCAGTAAAATGAAGAAAAAGAACTGCATGGGGAAACACAAAACTACACTCAAATAAACATGGAAGAAAAATGAGGAAAGGCTGCTTGAAACTGAAGAGGAAGTTATTACCAAAAATGTTTCTATACTAAAACTACACACTTTTTTTTGTAACTGGAAATTTGGGATAATAAAACTTGGGTTTGCTTTACACCTTAGAAAATATATTAGCATAGTAAGGAATCTTATGTACAGTGTGCATTTGTGCATTCTCCTGTGTATGTTCCCAGAAGACTTTACCTGTGTATCCATTAATGTGACAGACCCACAGACACACAGGCTTACAGAGAAAAGCACAGCCTAGCACTGTTTTGTTCTTCAGTCTGGCAGCAACAAAGAAGGTGATGATATTGTAACATTGTTACATGACTGGTAGTGCCAAATCAATTAATCAAAAATCTAGAGTCTCAACAAGTCACAAGTATTTTTTTTCTCCAGAGTAAATTTATCTCTCTATGCTAAGTGAAAATAAAGAGTATTTATCAAAATCCATGGTTTCTTCCGAGTTTTGTTCAGTTGTTTTATTAAGGCAAGCACAGGAAAATGGTACTGAAGAGCCATTATTTTCTAAAATAGGAGTTTTATATTGCCATGTATTCTTAAATCTAAATATTGACATGAGAGAGAGGTGTTGTATCTCAGAATCAGTGTGAAGCAACTCTTCAGTAAATTGTTAAAACAAAAAAGGGATTTTGCCATTAAATTCCCAGTGGAAATAAAATTAGCACCACAATTTACTTAAAGTTCTGCAAAAATACATCCCAGCACAAACACAATGGAAAGAGCATCATAAAGCAGAAAATAATTAAAGCCAGGCCTAATTGCTAATACTTAAGTGATTACAGAATGTTGCATCCCCCCCCACAGGGGGGATGGTCGCTCCCTCACAGACCCCTCCCTCAGAGACTGTAACCTGGTCTGCTCTTACCTGCCCTGACCTATGGCCTTCGGCCAGGTAATTTGACCCCGACCCCGAAAGAGATAAAAACCCCTGTTCTTCCCATTATCGCTCTCTTGGCCCTGGGATTCCCTTCAGAATAAAGCTTTGGATTGCATCCCTAGGTAAGAGCCTCTTTTGGACTTCCTTTCCTCTATCATGAAGATCTCCTTTCCCCAAAACTCCCCAAATCTCAGCTAGCTGCCTGTGGGGGGGTGGAGGGGAGGAGAAAACTTCAACAGAAATTGGGATGTGTAGTGATAACTGACTTCTGTCCATAATGACTGAAATAAGGAGTAAAGCACAAATTCAGAAAATTGAGATATGGATAGAACATTACAAGCAGTATTCAATGAGGAAAATCATGAGGTAGAACATCTAATGGAAAACCAGGCGTATTACATGAAAAAATATATAGGTGATTTTACTGGAAGAGGTTAAGAAGAAATAATGAATAGAAAACAGACATGTTCACAGTAAAATAGGACACTAACAAAGGACTACATAAAATTGTGTTTGTTTGTTTGTTTTAAATCACAGAGGTATGCATATCTGAAAATAGACTTAAAGTCTACATATCTGAAAATAAGTCCAAAAAGCCAGGAAATATTTATATTATTGCACTAGTAACTTTGATAAATTAAAATTAGTTTAGGCAGAGCACTAAAATCAGCACATTATTGTAAAACCCTATTTTGGAAGACGAATCAGAAAATCTAAGCTGTCTTTATCCCCCACTAAATTTTAAATAAATTATTCAAAACATACTATCAATGCTACAAGAAGAAAAAAATATCTACCTAAACAAGTACTTCCCTTCACATTGTCAGTTCTTTTAAGTTTACCCCCTACCAAAAAAAATTAGCAAGTATTCGTACATGGCATATAGATTAATTTTTAATAGTGTTGTAGATGTTTGAATATTTAAGGAGAACACTTTCATTAATGACTATAACAATGAAACAATTTCTTTCAGACCAATCCTTGAACATCTTATCCTGTTAATTGATCCCTCAATCTCCAATTTGAATAAAAATAGATATTACATTAAAATAAAACCTTTCTCATTAAAATGCTTTTCTGACATGCTCATATGCATTATCATCAATTCCCTGAGCCAGTGTGTTATCATGGGAAAGGAAGTCAATGGCTTTTGTAATCTAAACGAGGCAATATTAGTTGTTGGTTTCACTTCACTCATTTTTTGTCATCAGCATTGCTTTTGGGATCAGTGTGTTGTGGTGAGCCTTGTTCACATCCACAAATGAGGTTTGTTACAAGTAGGACAGGCGCTTCTTCAGGCTAGACTTTTTCATACCAGTCAGAAAATTCCCTCTGTGACTTATATACCCCAGGCTCTCAAAGGACATGGAATTGCAGGTATTTATGCAGATACACATCTTAATGTAAAATGTCCATAGGTGAATCACCACTTAGCATGGTGTTTTCCCCAAGACCTTAAAATTTCCAAAAGAACAGCCTCAGAACACTGCAAGTAATCCCATAAAATCATAGAATCCATCAGGTTCAAAAAGATCTCTTGAGATCAAGTCCAGCCATCAACCTAACACCACCAGGTCCACCACTAAACTATGTCCTTAAATGCAGATAACTTCACTTTTCTCACTGTTTTCCACAAAAGAGATTTTAAAACAAAATCTAATGAAAGCCACCCAGAGTCTTTCAGCAACTCCAATGCCCATGTGAGACACTTGATATTTTCACACACACTACACAATTCCTTTCTCTCTTCCTTTTGATAGCCATTTATGAGCAAAACCAAACAATTCCTATAGCAATCCTAACCAAGTAAGCATTTTAAATTGGAAAGTAATACTCTTAGGATTATAATGTGATAGGCCATTTATCTGAACAACAAATATAAATTCTCTCTGAAGCAAACCAGCCTTGCACTATAAACTTAAAGGCCTCATCCTAGATTTGTTATAAAGTCCTGATAGCTATGGGATGAGTGGATGCTATTAAAAATAGGAGCTCCTTTCCTGTGCTTTTTCCAGTCCAGGACAGATGCATTTTGGAAATGCTTGGATTGCAGAATTTGAATCCACTTATCCCTCTCCTGAAAGCTGTTGTGCAAGGCAGGGGCAAGTCTTCATATTGCTCAACTGACATTCCAACTCTCTAGAAGTCTTCTGACTACATAAATATTTCAATCAGCACCTGGGCACGAGCCATTTGATAATTTGGTGGTGAGCAGCTTCCCACCCCTTTGTTCTCCTAATGGCAATTGAGCTCATACTAGGAATGCATTTGCTACCAGGAAATGGAAAAGGTCCTGGGGAATATGGACTTTACAAGAGAAAGGACTTTTAAAGGTCTCATATTAAGGCATAATAAATGGGACCTGTTAGATATTATCTATAATGCACCACCATATATAGTGTGCCAATACCCTCTAGTGGATAGACTTGCCTGTGTTTATGTCACCTTTCTCTAGCTAGCATACCAAGTCCCAGGGAGTCCTATAAGCCTTCTTATAAAAGATTCTCCTGGCTCACGTGGGAAATTAGGGCACTTTTAGAGCAAGAGTCTCCTTAATTGGTGTTCTGCACTCTATTGAGCATGAAGGTTTAGTTAACATGGTCCCTACAACAGCTTCTCCCTCTCCCAAAAGACATAACTTGATTAAAATACTGGTGGAGTTTTATGAAGCACTGTGTGCATTCATGTGGGGTAATAAATAGATATAACTGAAGGCAGCTTGACAGTTGTGTATTTATTCCTCTCTGTTTACCAGCCTAACAATATCTTCTGTTACCATAAAATGATTTATACAACTTTGTCAAGCTCAGAACGTGTTGAAGAGGAGTTCGCGTGAGCCAGACAGGGGGTGAGACAGAAGCTTCCATTATCAGCAGAAAGGCAGAGTTAAAATTGATTGCCATACATAGAGAGCTTTCTGAATTGGTAATGTTTTTTTTCATCTGCAAGACAAAGTCCTTGTGAATAAATGGATATCCCTACAGCTTATCTGTAATCATTTGCTATCAAACAGCAGCAAGGAAAACAACCCCATCTTACTGGCTTGCAAGTAAGGTTCTGGTTCTTACTTGTCAGCTAATGATGTAAAGTAAAGATTCTACATAGCATTTCCTGGAACTGTTGTCTATATTTCTAAATTTAGCAAATGTTTCTGCATAAAGGCAAGAGTCTGTGCTCAGCTTAAGGAATTTATGGTTTTCAGACTGAAATTCAAGGTTTTAGAAGGGCAACTAGACTGCATGCATGTGTGTTGAGGACCAAAAGGAAAGATCTTTGGTGTGCAGAGCATTCCAGCAAACTTAAAAATTAATTCTACACGTAAGATAGTCACTTACAAGTTATTTATTTGTATGAAAACATTACTGGAATAAAGGGTGGTGCTGCACTTGAAAACGTTACTAGAATGAATGGTGCCGTTGTATTTAATGTTTTGCAAAAGCATGATTAAAAAAGCAGCCATGCTCACAAATAACACACATCCAAGTGACATCCAAATCCCCACTAGGATTTTCTAGCAAAATGCACAGATGAAAATGTTCCCTATTACACTAACAGGTCTTCATAAAACACCTCAGTTTCTTAAGGAAATAGGTCTTATGCTTAATTCCTATAAAATCATTCTTGCATACAGTGTTGCAAACTATTACTCATATTGCATCAGCTTTCCTGCAGCAACTAAAACCCAGAAGCCTTTTCCTGATTACTTTATAGTCTAACTGGGCTGAATTCAGATAAAGATTCAGTTAGCATAGTGTGAGGAGGGAATTCAAGCATTGAACAGTAAAATTAAATACAATACTGTATACTCTGGATCTTGACAGACATAATCGAATAAGCTGCAATTTGAAATTGTGCATGTTGCTCTTCTAAAAGGGCTAACACCCTCCACAAACAAACAGGTACAATTCTTCGTGTTTCAACCCAAAATCGGATAACTTTTCATCTCAGGGTTAAAGTCAAGCCAGAAACAATCTGAGTAGGTCCTGGGCCAAAGAAAAAAAATAAGCTAAAGACTTGACTTCTGCTGTGCTTCAGAACAAACAGGCTTTAGCACTTTTGACAGAATTTGTAAATAAATGGCTTTATTACTCTTTAATCACTAGCACACAGAAATAAATGGGGGGTCTGCAAAAAGTTCTAATTAATCACAATGAATAAGGTAAAATTAAAAATATTTAAAAGTTTAGAATTTACAGTATCCTGGATTTGGGGTTTGTTTTCTTGATTATAATTGTTTCCCAATCAAATATGTGGCCAGAACTGAAGTAGGAGAGAGAGTAAATAAAGCAGCAGCAAACAAATTTTCAGGATAAACAGCTGTCGGTTCCACAAGACAACACAAAAATTGAAGACCTAACAGAACTGACCTCAATCAATGCTAAGATTTAATCTGGTGTTTCAATGATCAAAACTAATTGGTTTAAAAATTACCCATAATTAAAGGGCCAAATTCCCAAAAGAATATTTTATTTTGTCTCCTTGGAAATAAGCAGTGTTCAGACCTACCCTCCACAGGAATAATCTGTCAAACACATAATAGAATGAATTTAAGTAGGCTTCACAACATGAGTAAAGACATAGATGAACAGGGATGAAATAGTATGGGAGATTTAATTCATCTATTACACTTGAACAGCACTGTTCTGTTTTAGTGCTTGTTTCTCTAACAATTCTGCAGCCTCAATTTTCAGAGTGCAGGTATATAAATTTTAAAGAAAAAGCTAAGTGTTTACCATACATGCAATAGAATGAAGAAAAACATATCTATGAAATTAATTTTCTCTCCTATGTATTAATAACAATATATTAGGATCTAATGTAAGTCATGAGGAAGGATCCTATGTGATTTAAACCAGGCCAGTCTCTGTCCATCTATTACAAGCAGAGCACAGCTCACTATTTTTCACACAAGTTCTTCTCTTACCAGAAATTTCTCTTTGCCAAGCTTTCTCTTAGGAAATAGGGAAACAAACTCATTGCACACATGTTTAATTGGATACTCATAAATACAGAAGAGAAACTGGCACCCCTCCATTGCAGGAGAAAAAAGAAGAGAAGCATCACTAAGTACTGAGCCTCATCCAGGTTGCCACTTCAAGTGAGACCCAAGAATAAGAGCTGTCACCAGAGAGCTGCTTCATGGCCCATCTTTAGCCCCCACCCTATTTTCACCAGAACTGATAACACAGAAACACTAATAACAGCTTTATTTGGCAGTATCTGGATCAGACTTGAGGCAGAAATTAAAGGTGGTTCAACTCCTTAGATTTTCTCCCTACACTGCTGTGATATTTGCCCCTGGCTTTTACCAGGAGTCCCACAGCACCCTGAGCAACCTCCAGGGGAGGGCTGAGCCCTCACAGCTCTGGCTGCTGCTGCCCAGGGAGCAGACACAGGGTTCTCCATTTGGGCAACCAGAAATACTAAAAACTCACTCAAAATTCCTTCAGAGATGACAAAAAAAGAAGTTGGCCACAACCATATGTTGGATTCTTAATTTTGCCTTTTAGCATGGCCTTACAAGGAGACATGAGAGGGAAAGATGAACAAAGGCAAGGCCAGAAGTCTGAAGGTCAATCCAAAAGATTTTTCCTCCAATAGTCAGTCACAACAGCACACAGACACTCTCAACCATACATCCCAGGTCCAGACTCACTGCTTTGCATCCATGAATATGGACACAGGAGAAAAAAAAAAAAAAAAGAAAAAAAATAAAGAAAAAAGGAAAAAAATCTTTTCCTTCCTACATCCTGGCGGCAGACCAAAAATCAATACCAGTTGCCTAAGTAAAATCTCACCCTGACAGGGCCTCCCTGCTGGCTACGCAGCAATACTAATGGTCTTGTAGTGGTCTTTAGACAACACAGGGATGTCAATATAATTTTGTTCCACTTTTCTTGCTTGCCATCTCCCATCTGCAACCAATTCATAACCTCAGTTACTCATACCTTTGCTCAAATGGACTGACTCTCCACCTACACATTTAGCTGTCCCTTTCCTCACTCCAGTGCCTCTCTGATCACCGTGACAGCCTTTGCAGTGTGTCCCTGCAAATCTGCTTTGCCTTTAATATTTCACTAAAATGCCAATGAAAGCTGCCTTCTCCTCCTGGGACCACAAAAATCTTCTTTTCTTCTTCAAGCGCAGTAGACAAAGCCTATTCCCATCAGCCTAAACAAATAAGCAACGGAATCAGAAAATCAGGGACATATATTGAAGACTTTTCAAATCTTAACCTTAGAAGGCTTCAGAGATATTAGTTAACTCCTTAGGGAAAATATTCCACTTCATAGAAAAATAAAAGTTATATACGCATTTAGCAAAAGCGTTGAAAACTTACAGTGTGTACCCTTTGGTGAGCAACAACATGAAAAGTTCTTATACCTAAAATATTTACATTTTCTAAACAGGCAACTGACTGTAGAGAGACACAAACACAGCCAGGTGTAAAACAGAGGATGTACAGCTGGATATTAAACACACCCGAAAGGAAGGATTGTAGCCATGGTTCATGCTGTGATGTTTGGGTTCTCTGAAACTTTTTCCCAGGCACTCTTCTGTCAACAAGAGACATGTTTTTCTAACTGTGACTACGTTTACATTCTTTTCCCTAGGAAGGACTTTTTCCTGATGTCCCTCTGACTTCATCAATGTAGTTGAAGAAGTTTGCCTTTCTCCCACCCCTTGGGTGGTTCTTTGTAAAATAGCATAAAGGGAAGAAATTCCCGGGGTAGTAAACAATTGGAGTAATTTCAGCCTTCTGAAGTCGGAGTCCGTGTTGTCGTAATCTTGAACAGCACCATGGGATGAGCACCTTTCCATCAGTGCAGCAGTCCCACCCTTCAGGAGCGCCGGGCTGTGGGAGCCATGGAGCCCAGGCCAGGGCCTGACCCCAGACCGGCCAGGGAGCCCCAGGCAGGGGGCTCAGGGAGCTCCCCGTGGGCACTGCCGCCACGCAGCCGCTGCCTTCCCCAAAACCACCTCAGCTAATGCAGATAAGCCTGACAGAGAAACCTGCAATACATAATTCATCGGCCTCACAAGGCCACTGTGAGACTTGAACAGAAGGGGAAAATAGAATAATTCTCAGTGGCCTCCGCTGGGTTTCACAGAATGCCCAAGGCCAGGGCAGTGCTGCAGCCAGGGCTCCCCTGCCTCAGGCCAGGCCCCACAGGCAGGTTCCCATGGCTGCCTCTTGTAGGCTGAGAAAAAGTGGCACCAAAACTTGCGGTAACACAAGTGTCACACTGTGATCTTGTATAAACTTGTCCTTAAACACAGAAGAGCCCTCACCTCAGAGCACAGCTCCAGCAGAACCCAGCAGGTCTGTTGCTAACTCCGGTGCTAAGACGTCCCAGGACTTGCTCTTCTCCTGGAGGGCGAAGGCAGACTGTGCCACAGAGCGTTTGGTACAGCACAAACCCACACCACAACACCACAGCCTCTGGTTCTTAAGAGCACAACACAGTATGCAAAACAAAGAACAGGCTAACAGATGAGAGTTAACGCTAAGAGCTGAGATTTGAAGGTACACAACCACAAGGATATGGGAGATCCACAGTGGTCCATGGCAAAGCAGTTTGGGAGCAGCCAACTCTAACGATTTAGAATAACAGGGTCAGTTCCTCATCCCCGCTCCTCAATCTTCTCTTCCCTCCCTACCTCTGTGCAGCCTCCTGATCTCCAGCTATTCCAGCTGCTCACAAGAACAGTGAACCAACACCTTGCATTCCAGAAATCACTCACAAGAACTGCATTGGATGGAAATCTGACATGGGTTGAAGCTGCACTCAACGGACCCAGTAGGGGTCCAACTCCTCCCTGGTAGGAGTTGTTTCCTGTAGTCTGCAACCATTGCTAACTATTGTTTGGGTCCAGATGAAGTACACCAGATTAAAAAACAAAACAACCAAATCTCCAGATTACAGGTATCGGTCTCAAAGACCCTGAATTCACAATGCAGTAAGAATCAGTCTAGTAGAAACCAAGTAGATTGATAAGGAAGCCTTGTCCCACACATACTCCCTACAAGTCTTTTTTTTTTTTTCTGTAGTACTTAAATTTGAATCAAATTGAATGTTTCTTATAAGAATTAATATATTGTTTGTTAAAGGGTGAGGATTTGGCCATTGTACCCAGAAATCTCCAGCAGTTGCTTGTACGTTCAGGCACAGTATAGAAGAGTGGTTCACATTATTTCCATAACCAAGGACACTTAAGGCGTTTTATTACTTTCTTTGCTTCCTACAAGGCATTTTACCAAAAAATGTATTGACAATTTCAGAATGCCATTGCTACATAAAGATATGGATTTTTTTAAAAAGCATTTTAAGAAATCAAGGAAAATGAAAATTAGCATGTAAATGCCTTATGTGAAATAGAAGCACGGGGAAAGATTAACACCTTGCAGGGAAGAAGTGGGAGGCAAATGCACTAGAAAAGATGAGAAAACTTTCAAGAAGATCACAAAAAGAGCTAGAAATACTGGGAATCATGTATTGGAGCAAAGGAAAAAAAATATGGAGTAGATGAGAGCCTTTGAGAATTCTTATTGCATGGATGGAAATGACAGATACACATCACTCACAAATGAAATTCATTATTAAATATATGTTTCTTTTGTCAGGATGTACCATCTTATTTTGCTACTTTATATTATTCATGGGGTATATTCAAATTCCCTGCTAATATATTATAAACATATGTGTTATAGGCCTCTTAGTAAAGCTGATGATAAAGACATCTGTATACAGTACTGTTTTTAGTATATCAGTGTAAAATTAAACAATTTTAAATTTCATTTTCAATACAAAGTTTATTTATCTTTAAATAAAATACTTCTGAGCAATTAGTAAACATTCCACTATATTACTGTAGGGTGATAGGATTAAAAGAAGTTTATTACTTTTAAGCTTGATATAAAATACAGTGAACTGTGAATTAACACAAATATAAATGCAAAATATCTCACATTTAGCTAATTAAGAACCAACATTAGTTTTCCTCATCATAGCCAAAATATTTGGGCCAAATCCCTGGCGAGTAAAAGTTAGTCAAGTCTATTTACTCCAGCCTCCAATTCTTGCAGCTCAGATCTTGGCTTATGCCCTGACTTGGGACTTGGGACTTGCACTAACAGTGAGCCCTATCAACAACTGATAGGATGAGCTTCCTACAAAAATCTCTTGTGTCAGCATTTAGGATTAACTTATTGACCAAAAAAAAAAAAAAAAAGAGAGAGAGAGAGGAAAAAGGCACAAGGAAGGCACTTTATTCATCAATAAAGCAGAGCTAAGAGGTAGAAAGAGAAAAAAAAAAGAGAAATCACACTGCTTCATAAAAATCAGAAACTCTAGCAGAAAACCAAAACTTTTTAAACTGAATTTTCACTAGTGTGGTTACAAATGTAAATTACTTGTGAAGTTTGAAAACTGTTATTTCACATGTTAAAAATCCAGGTATGATTCACACTGAAAATAGGAACATTTCTTTGTGGAAATAGTATTAAATTCTCACTGGGATAAATTTACTCAAAATTTGTTATTTTGCCTAGGGAATAGACATCACATTGAATTCACATGGTAAGTGTTAGAATTGCAACCTCTGTCAGATTTGGACAAACTCTCCTCAAAAATCCCTTTCGAAAAACATTTGGAAGCCATCTTTCACAGAACTAAGGATAAGTAAAACATACAATCTTCAAATATGTCATAATTAGTATGGCCAGCTTCATTACTGGAAAAGCCAACTTTTCCAAAATACTTATGACAGAAAGGGAAGGGCATTAGGAGCTCCTCCTTGTACTCAGCCTAAGACCAATCCATGAATCACATATTCTTCAGTTAAACCAGGGTGACATTTCTCTCTTTTCCCCTCCGCCACACACATAGATACAAAATCAGATAACTGGAAAAGAATTTATACTATTTGCACTAGAGGCAATTCTTCAGGAAAACACTGTGGTTGTTTAGTTCAGGTCCTGAATTTAAAAATAATCATGATGCTCAGGTAAAAGAAGTAATACATAGGACAGTGCTCAGCTCAAAACAACCCAAAATATGGGAGTGCCAGCACAAGAAAGATTTTCCTCATGAGACTAGAACACAGCAGCAGGTACAATGTCTAATTCACTGCATTAGCACCTGGCCTGTCTCAGAGGCAGCAAGGTACCACTTCCTCCCAAATCAAAGCCTAGAAACTTCCAGTAATAAGTAGATAAAGGAATCACACATGCAGCTACAAGCTATGAGTTCCTTAAGTGTGCTACTAAGGTGTCTCTGCTTCATGTCTCAACATGTGTTATATGGTTTTGAACAGCTGTTGGTAGGAACAGATGGAATTTCCCCATTCTAATGGGGAAATTTACTTATATTGCAACAGCTACATTGAACCAAGTGAGACTGGCAGGTGAAATGACACCCAATCCCACTACCTTTACAATAAAATTGGTAATCAAAACTTACTAGTCCTGGTGGAAAGCAGTAGTCATTAGTATTAGGATACTACTTCTTAGTGTACTGTATTCTTATATTGTTTTAATTTTAGGAAACAAAGTTTGAAAATTTCCCATTACTTCCACTATTTATATTATGCCCCTGTCATTCTTCCCCCAAAAAACCCCAAAAAACATTCAAAGAATAATCACAAATAGAAGGCTGGGGCTTATTGTCTAGTGTGTTAATTTAGATTTCAGTTAGTGCAGTCCCAGATTCAATGTCCTAGTGCATCCCAGCCTTCTCACTCAATAAGTCAGCAGCTCCAATTCAGTTATTTCAATCAAAACAAAAAGAAAGAACATGAAGTTTTTATTACAACTTGATCCCTGACACTTTTATTTCAAAATTATTTCATTGAAGGGACAGATTACTATGGGTTTTAAGTCTTAAATAAAACAGTCCAAAGTGAAAAGCAACTGTGGGAATTTCTCTTTGAGCTTTGCTCCATATGTAAACACACACAGATTTATACAATGAGGCAGGATAAGATGCACAGAAGAAGAAAGAAAAGCAGCAAACCAGCCAAAATTAAGCACAGTCTTAACTTCAAAAGCTTCAAAAAAAAAAGTTTTCTATTCAACTGAATTTTAATGGGGGGAGTGCAGGGGGCAATGTAGGTGTGCAGCAAAACATCAGCTATGTGGGCAACAACCAAGATGATGCTCTCAGCAGGGTGAGATGTTACATTTACCCCAGAAGCAGTTAGCATCTGGTGGGATTTGGGATCATACTTCAAGCTCACTCACAAGTCTTTCTCCACTAGAGGAGAAAAGCAGCCTGTATGCCTTGCATAAGGTCCCAGCACAGTTCTTGCCTCAGCAGCTGACAGAGCAGAGTGGTTGCATAAGTGTAAAAAAATGAGACATGAGAACATGGACTTGCCTACACAAACCAAACAGGATATCAAGTCACCATAACCCTGGGTGAGGGATCACAGAGGGATCACGAGCAGTACACTCATGCAAAACAGCTTTTTTCTGTCTCTGAAGGAAATTATCCAATACTCCTTATTTTAACATTGTAAGGAAGATTCACACATTCTATTAGAAAGCACTCTCTTGCTCTTTCCCTGGCCACCACTGAGACTCAAATCAGTTATGCCGAGGTACAAATAACATTTTGCAAAGAATCATTAGAGGCTACTTCCTCAGTTTTCCTTGTTGTCATGGGCTAATATAGTTTAGATTTTGTTAAGAAGAATGGTCCAATCAAAAATCATTTTTATTTAATTGGCAGATAGTTTGACCATTCAAAAGTAGGTTACGACTTTTGAGTAATACTCATATAAGCCGAGAGTGTGGGGAGGAGCTCTGTTCTTCTTCCTTCCGGCTGAATCACAGGTAACATCGGGCGGCACAGAGCCCAGCCGGGCTCGGCCCAGGCCCCTGCCCCTGGCCGGGCCCGGCCTGGCCCCCTGAGAGCGCAGCTTGGCTGTGTCTGAGCCTGGGAACAGCAGCAGCGGGGGAGGGGAAGAGAAGCCCCGGCGGCAGCCGTTCCTGTCACCGGCCGGGACCGAGGAGTGTTCCACCGTTGTTTCCCTCCCCCCTTCCCCAGGCATGGCTCACCGGGAACAGCAGCAGCAGCGGGGAAGGGGAAGAGAAGCCCTGGCAGCTGCAGAATGCTTCCCCCCGCCCCCCCCCCTTCAGGCCAAAAGGAACAGCGCGGCCTTCGGACTTTTTTAGTTCCCGCTGCAACAAGATCATGTGAGCAGCCGGACAAGCCTGACACGTTTAACTCTTTCTCTGCTAGCAAATGGATTTGTTCTGAGCACCGGCCTTTCCCTGAACGAAGGACAGATATAGTGATTAGACCATAAGGAGACACAGCATGGAGCTGAAGTCAGTGGAAAGAGAGTGAAAAAGACTTTAAGGTAGAGGAGGAGGAGTGGCTGAAAATTCTAGCTGGACTTCTCTGGAACATAGAGACTGAGCTGGGTTGTTCCTTTAAACCATGGAAAGATGTGCAATTCGGGGAGGTGATTGTTTTATGTGTAGATTTTTGAGCAAAGGTATTGTGTGATGGACTGAGTAAAATTGATTTAATGAAGAAAAACCCTTTGCCTTGGATGAGACACCTTTAAAAGGCGACACCCCAATGTTGCAGTGTATTTGAGTACAGGGCCCACGTGTTCAGTATTGAGAATACTGTAAGTGGGTAGGATTGAGTTCTTTGAAGTCCTTGTAGACAAAGTCTCTATTGAAACGGAGAGGCTCCTTTCCTGAAGAATTGATGAAAGATTATCTTAAAATGATAAACTGGCTAAGGTTGCAGGTTATGTCTTTTTGTGTTGAGTGTAGAAAAGTGGAAACTTGGAGAGGGAGGGAAAGATGTTTTGAAGGTTCCATTTGTTGTTCTTTTTTTTCCTTCCTATTTTCATCCTTTCAGTGTGTGTGAATAAACTATCTTTGTAATTTAAAGATGAGCCTGTTTTGCTTTTTTTTATATTCTCCCAGTCAAACGAAATATAGAATGTGATGAAAACATCACATTTAATTTGGTGCGTTGACCCGGGAAAAGTAAACTAAAACCTGTCACACTTGTAAAAGATACTTCACTGTATCAGGAGTGACTATGTGGTGCCTAACTATCAGAAAAGCATTACATATGACAGAGAATCTGGAGCTGAATGAAAAAAAATAAAAATAAGGTAGTTTTTCTACCTCCTTCTTACTCTGTTCCTAATCTTTAGCAATTTAAAGCTAAGAGAAAGAGATGGGTTAAAACTAAATGGAGCTGCTCCTTCAGAGGTCCAGGGCAATGAGGAGATTTGCAGTAACAGTGGAAATCACCAAGGCAAGACCAGCTGCCTCCCTGCAGGAGGACAGCTGATGTGCTGGGGCAGCTGTGACTACTAGGAAACACTGCACTGATTAACCTGTCTTGGAACAGTTAAGACAAAATTAAACAAATCAGCCACATTTGTTTTTCTAACTGTGGTACAGCAAGAGCAACCAAAGGTAATCTGCCAGGACCTGCCTGTCCTGGCTCCTTTTCTCCTAAGGTAAAAAGAACAAAGAGAATTAGGAATTAGCTCAAACCCTGTAATGCTTTGAACTGTCATGACTTGTGGTCCAGTCTTATTCTTTTTGCTCAGCAGTGGCTGTGCCCTACATCAGAGCAGAAGGCTCCATGCCTTGCTCCCAACACCACCGCCAGGCATTGTCCCACGGCTGGACGGTGGCAAAAATCTTTGATAGACAATGAATTTTCCTGGATTTGCCTCACAAACTGTTTCACATCAAAGAAACTGCTGCTGTGTGAATCTCTAAGGTTCAGAGTTTGCTCAATTTGGATGAGCCCTGAAGCATTCACAATTTTATTCAAGTCACCCTGCCCAGGATCTCACAGCAGGAACAGACCTCCTTAGGGAATTTCTGGCATTGCAACTTTCTGTTCTACACTGTTGGAATATGCTCCTATCCTTAAAACCAAAAACACTTCATTAAACATTTCAGGGTATTTAAAATAATACTAAAAACTCTGTGTGGTCAATTGTCAAAATTTGTGCTGGGTAAGGGGAGTCTTAGTTCCAGACTTCTCCAAACACTTTTAGTTATTGAAGTTTCAAGCATATATTTATTTCTGTACTTTGTTACAATCTGGTTTCCCAATTTCTGGCTAATATTCCAGAAATACAATTTCCTGAACTCATCTGATCCATCAGAGAGAAGGTTTAGAGATTTGGGTTTTTTCTAAAGTAACAAATATAAAAACAAAAAGCTCAGTGGCTCAAGAAAAGACTGATTAGTCTCCTAACTCTTAGGCGTTACTGTATATTCCACTGTGAGACGCCCCAAAACCAAAAGAGCTGCTTTAAGAATCTTGAGTCTCCCTCTCCCACTCTCTCTCCATCTTTATTCTTAAGGATGCCTTCTTCCTGTCCTTTAGAGGCCACAGTACTTTACTTCCCTAAGAGAACGACCCTTCATTAGACACAAATATACAACCACAAAGTTGTTTTGCACTTGAGCTCAGACAATACTGCAGAAACTACATTTTATTTTACTGGGTCCCCCAGATTGTTTGCAAGAAGTAAATTCAGGCTAATGTTAATTTTCACAACTGCATAATCACTTGCATGTCCTCAGGCACAGATTCTCTTTATCATATGTGTGTTAGTTTTGCAAGTGTGACCTGGAATAGCTGTGTTCTTACAACAGCACACTGTCTATGCTTACTGCACTAAACACACCAAACAGCACCTGCCAGAAAAACCTCCCAAACCAAAAACAAGATGAAAAATTCAGGACCTAAATCTGAACTTTTGTCCCCCTTGAAATCTCTCTATCACCCCTTGTTTAAATTCAACTTATCAATTCAATAATAATTTGTCTTTTTCACGGATCATAAAGTTCTGGTACATTTATAATAGACAAAACATATTAAAATGAAACACTTCAAGAAGCCAGAATTAGAAGCATTTAATCCCTGGTCAGAAAAACAATTGAGGTACAGTCACTAAAATTGTAGGTTTTACTCTTGATACCTTTATTCACAGAATCATAAAGTATGCTGACTTGGAAGGGACTCATCAGGATTGAGTCCAACCTCTGGCCCTGCACAGGACACCCTAACAAGCACGCCCTGTGCCCGAAAACATTGTCCATACACACTCCTTGAGCTCTGGCAGCCTTGGTGCTGTAACCATTTCCCTGGGGAGCCTGTTCCAGCTGTCCTCTGGGTGAAGAACATTTTCCCAATATCTGCCCTAAACCTCCTGCAGCTCAGCTCCACACCACTTCCTTAAGTCTTGTCACTGGTTACAAGAGTGACAAGATCAGCATTTGCCCCTCTGCTTCCCCTCATGAGAATGCTGAAGACCAGATCCTGTGGATTCCCAGTTTGTCTCACTGTCATGGTAGATCACAACTCTAAGATGTAGTACAGCGGTTTATGCAGAGAGGAAAACCACAGACTATTTCAGGAAATGCTGGCTGTGCTTTCTTTGTGGGCCACAAAAAAAAAAAAAAATACAAAACAAAACAAACACAAAAAAAAAAAAAAAAAAAAAACCCAAAAAAAAAACCCAACCAAAAAACCCCACTCCTAAACAGCAACAGAAGCATGGGAGCATTGTTTTCCTAAAAACATGGGGGTTTTTGTTGTTTTTTAAAATATTTTGACAGATGATTCTCAAAAATATTTATAGCACAGCTTGAAGGAAACAGTATAGATATCATCTCATTACACACAGACTGTAAAAAACAGTCTTTTACTAGTAAGAGTTCACAAACCAAAACAATGGCATGGATAAGAGGAGAGAAGAAGGGCTATTATCCCTACAGGTACAAGTAGTTACGAGCTCCCTACAGAGACACACAGAGACAAGGGACATGCTATAAGGCACGGAAAATGTGTGACAGAGATAAGAACCAAGCCTTTATTCCCCCCTCTGCTCTCCGCCGACAAGTCTTAGCCACAAGAACACCCATGTTTTCAAAAGGCTAGGCACTGCTTTATGGCTTCTCAATTACAGAAATGCACAGACAGATTTAGAGAACTTGAAAAATTAATTTTAATTGCCTTATTATACCAGCGAGTGATTGACAACCACAGCAAGGTCTGAAAACATTCAGGTGTTTGCAAGATTGAACCCACTCAGAATTCTCAGACAGATCCATAACATACCATCGTATTACCATGAGAAATCTTGTGATAATTTAGACAGGAAAAGGAGCCCGAAATCCACCAACAGGTAAGGAAGAGAAGAAACCATGTTTTATAGTCAGAACCTCCGAGGAAATAGATGGGAGAAATACACATCAGAGGTTTTGTTGTCATTTTGCTCATGAAAAACAAGGAAAGAAGGGGAGGTTATTTCCCCTTGTCCCAAATCAGCTGTGCAAGATCACTTACCCATAGATAACTTTAGCTAATTAAGAAATCTCAGATTGTTTGCCTGACATTCCCAGTATCTCTGCTGTTCACAGGTGCAGGTCTAACTCAAGCCAAAGCCAATTTCAAGTTTCTTTGTAGCTTAACTTTACCAAGCAGCACAGCTGTAGCAATGGCCTCATTATGTATATTACCTACTGATTTCACACTTGAATCCATTTTAAAGTCCTCCATGAGCCTCCCTATTAGCTTAATAATGAAAAGTGTATCAAAGAGTATGTTGCTAAGTTGAGTGAAAAATTCAAAGCGCTCCCAGTGAGACAGAGCTGCTGAAACCATGAAATAACAGTGGTCACTGAATTCTGCTCTCATTGTGATACTGCTAATTATTGTATTTGGGGTTAAAACCTGAACATCTGAGACAGGCAGAAGGGGACAAGTTTTTATGTCTTGACAGATTTGCCACTGAATGTAAGAATCAAAAAATTAATTTAGGCAATTAGATGGCTGAACATCATTTGTCTCAGCTGTCTTGTACTTCATCCTAAAATCTGATCAGGGCTTATTGTACATTAATTTAAACAACTCATCTATGAATAAGTGAGAGGAGTGTCTAGAGATTACAGCACATAACTGCTGCAGCTAGAAAGCAAAATTTCATTATAGCATTTTTTTCTTGACATACAAAAGAATCTCTATTTCATTATCACCTGTAACAATAGCTGTATTTCTTCTTTTTTAATTTTTATTTGATTTAATAAAAAAGCAGTAGTCCAAACTTCTGTCAAAATGAAAGAAAAAGAAATCAAGCCAATGTCTGGAGAAAAGTTAAAATTTCTATACCAAACTATAAAAATGGATGGATAGAGCAGTTTCTCACAGTGCTGGTGAGTAGAGTAGCTAATTTGAAAGAATATATATCATCAGTTAAGTAAGATTTTTTTTAAGCAGGAAAAGGAAATATTTAGTTGTCAGCAACCTAACAGTCCAAACTGAAGTGTAATTGATGGGGCCACCCATGTGTTACTTGTCATTAATAAATGACAATAAACAATAACAGATTATGACATCTACATAACCTGAACACTCCTTTACGATGTGCCAACACATAAAGTATTTTGGGTTAATCTCATTATTTGGATTTGTATTATTTAAATTAAAACAAACAAACAAAACACATCTGCAACAACTCACCAGAACCACTAAGCTGCATTCAGATTAAATTGTTCATGTAGCATATGGAGATGGCTGGCACCTGTTTGTGGTGAAACTCAGACTCCCCAATTTTAAGAGGAGAACAGAAAATTAGGAAGAAAAGAAAGTACATATATAGAGATAAGCAGGCAGGACATGGAACACTGAAGAAAGACACAACCTATTTTAATATAGTTTTAAGGAACACCTCCCTGGCTGAGGGAAATATCACATCTCACAATTTGCCACAGAATTCTCATCACTTACACAAATAGTCAAAGTTGGCAAGAGTAACAAAGCAAAAACACTGAGAACACAATCTCTTTATCATAACAAATGGGACACCTCCCAGCTGAAACAGTATCATTCCACTTTCCTTACCAAGGCAGATATGAGGCAGAAATGTCTGAGTTTCTTTTAGGAAAACATAAAATGGACTGAAACATTTCAATGCATAATGTACAGGAGCAGAAAAAAAAATGAGACCAAAACCTTACATTTTTGTTAAAACTGATGACATTTCCCCACTACTTGTTGCTTACAGAACTCTGTTATCACATCTCCCCACTTCCCAGGAACAGCGGGTTCAAGAAGGAACTGGAGAGATTACTGTGCAAACAATACGAAACTATTTCCAAGTAACAGCTCAGAGAGAAAGAGCTAGCCCTGTACTGCCAATAACAGTTTATTTTATTTCCTATTTTTAAGTACTTGAGAGTTTTTTGTGTATGGCTGTGAAGAGAAGCTTCACTTCAGTGCACTCCTAAGATCCAAAACCCAGATGACAGAATAATTTCAATTAAAAATATTTAAGGCCTCATTCCCTCCACCCTCTTCATTTGCATATTTTAGTTGCTGATGTTGCTGGTGCTACCCTAAAATACCTCTGGGATCCACACAGAACCCAAACCATCATAACAAGAAGAGATGACAGAGATGTCTCATATTTACCCAGGTAAAAAGCAAGGGGAAAATATTAATGTGGTATAAATATTGTGCCAAAAACTGAATTGAAGTCAAAATCAGTGTTTCCCAAGTGAAGACAATGGAACAGGAGAAAGCAATCTAGGTATAGTCTAGGTAGAAGAACATGAACTTTAGATCTGTTAAGAAAAGAAACATCCAATTTCTGCACTTAGTATTGGTTAGAAAAACAGAGATAAGAATGCTTCTGTGGATAAGATCAACATGCATAATTTCAGATTTTAAAGGATTTGAAAATAGTTTTAAATACATGTACACACATAAGACCCTGGTAACATTGTCCAATAAGTAGCCAATAGATTTGTACTTTTTTCTTGTATAGAAACAGGAAAAATATAAAATCACATCTTCTTAAGAAGAAAAACATTCAAGGCCCAATTCCCATAGTCATAAGGAGGCTTGTAAATATTTTTACATACTTTAATAGCATCCAATTATAATTTCGTGCTAATTGCTTTAATCAGCTCAACCTGAAGTGTTATAGTATTTTTCCATAATTAAGCAGTACCACATGACAAGCAGTGCTTTTCAGAGCCATTATAGTACTTTCTAATGCTATAATAAACAAAGATCATTCATCTTAATTATAACCAATAAAAATTCCATACACATTTAATTATATGCTACAGTGGAATTCCCATAACTTTAAAAAAATCTCTGCCATGATTATTAAGATGTTGCTAATATGAGCTCACGCTAATGGGCTGTGCCCACTATTAATGTCATTGCAAACAGTTTACATCAGGAATCTGTATCTCCAATTTAAATGTTAATGGACTGAGTCTTTTTCATTTATAGTGTAAGAAAAGGATAAAGCCGCTGAAGTCAATGAGATTATGTGAAACTGCTAACTAGCATATTACTGGCTCTATCTCCAAATGCACAGCACAGAATATAATCAATTCCCTCATACCTGTATCCTTATGTCCTGTCAAAACAAAGAAAAATATATCCCTATGTACTGCATTTGAATCAGAGCAAAATTATAGGTCTTTCATATGAGTGAGGTTAATAAAAGATCATAAATATCTTAACTTAATCCAAACCATGGATTACCTTTATGCCAAATCTTAACAAGGCATGTTCCAATTTAGCACATGAAACATGAGTGGAGCCTAAGGCAGCAGGGCCATGCTACTCATCCCTACTGCAGTTCCCAAAGCAGCACCTCCTTCTCCAAGGCCAGTGTGGAGGAACTGCAATGATCTACAAGCACAGAAGCATCAGAGTTTACTCTGGATACCTCCAGTTCACAGTGGATACCTCCCCCAGCACAAAACTGTAAGTTTGAACAGGAATCACTCACGATTTTAAAAGATGTGTCTAGATATTATTTCAAGAAAAAAGCCCATTTCTGAAATTTGCTCTCTGTGTGAATTTGACATGATGCTTACTAGATAAATGCCCTTGATGTACACAGTTTACACATCAACTCCATTTTTCAGACAGATCAGGCTATTCTCTCACACTTGATAATGTGCTACTAGATATTATCACAGCAATAATTCAGATGGCATATAAACAACTATGTAAAAATAAATCTGTCTATAAAACAATGCTTAGAAAAGGTATTTGTATTATTATGAACATTTCTAAGATGTGAATAATAATTTAGAACACATTTAGAAAAAAAATCCCCAAAAAATTGGATAGTTTTTCATTAAAACAATGCTTAGCTGAATAGCTGCTCTATTTCAGGTACTTTCTATTCTGAGTCTGTATTTTCACAAGCCAGAGAAACGAGGTTCTGCTCCATTTTCCTTCCTGGCCTCAGCAACACTCGGACATTGACATGTCCTCTTGAAGCCTATTACCAGCTCCCACAGCTTAAATCACCCTATTATAAACCCATGATAAGACTACTGTGGGACAAATCTCACAAGAAAAGGTAAAGATATTCTCCCCTTCCCCATCCCAACATTTACAGCCACTGTCATCATGCAGCTGTAGGAGTCTCTACTTCCAAGAAGTTCCTGTAGTCTAAACAGGAATCTCTAGGGAGGTATTTGTGCTCTGTTTTCTGCATTTCCCTTCCAGAATTTCTTTCTTCCTCTCATTTTCTCTTTGCTTCTTACCAGCAGTTTCAGAACAAGACTTAAGTGGCAAGTAACAGGCATTAATTAGGCCCACTGGTGTGCCGTTCTGCACAAGGAACCCTTCCTTGCCACAAAGAGCTTAGAGACCATTATCTCCTTTTTTTTTTATCCTCCATCGTGCTTTTTTTCTTACTGCCTCCTGCCTGCCTTTTTCTTTCCTGCTATTTAAATTTTAACATAGAGGTTTTGCAATACCCTCCTATTAGAACTGCAAAAGCTTAGGAAAAAATCTGTATGAAATGATTTTTTTTTTCATTTAAGACCTCTCAAGACCAAAGAAAGCATTATTAGAAGTCATGGGAGAAATATCTGAGTCCCAATCAGCAAAGTTAAGACCAAAGTTCTGGAACTGAATTTCAATGTTGAGTAAGGAGAATCAGGTTACATGCTTACACAACATAACTGGAAACTGTAATAACTTAGTGACTTCTTTGCTAGTCAGTGTTAATGCCCTGGGGAAATTACAGTATTTAAAAGAAGATCTTAGACTACTTCATATTCAGGCCACTTCTTAGAGCAGATCTCCTTTCCTGGCCAGCAGTGCTCTCAAACTCACCCACAAGCCAACGTGTTCCCTCGTGTGACCATCCTACTGCAGCATCAAAGTAGGACAGTTCTAAGGAGAAAAGATATAATGAATTCCACTGTGCTTAGTTATGTCTATGAAATTGTAATATTTACTTTTTCCTGACTGCTGAGGATTACAAGTCCCACATCTTCCTCTCTCTCAGAAGCAGCTTCAAACTTCCCTGGTCATTTTGAGATTTAAGGTTGGCCTTTGCAGCCCCACTTCCTTCTTTCCATTTCAGAAGAGTAAAATGTCAAATTTCCTGCAAAAATGTAGCAGAAGAGAAAGATATTGCAGCACAGGACAGGCAAGTGCTTGATATCTTTATTTCCATTGGCAAGAGGAAAAAGAATTATTTCTGAAGGTTCTGTAAGTCCTTAAAACAACTAGGAAAGCATAGTTGCCTGAAGATAAATGGATTCTTCCCTAATCCCTTTATAACACCATGGACTACTGCTGATCCACCAACCACAGCTGGCCAGTCTCATTTTAGATCCTCAGGGATTAAACCTATCAGATTGTCATCCTCCTGATAGACTGGGACTTGCTAAAAAGAATGAATTCTCCATGGCATTATTTATGTGCCACTAACCTCATCTAAGGTCTTCTGGAAAAAGAGCTTTTCCCACTTTACTACATCTGGTCATTGTTGTGTTACCAGTCAAACTGTGAATGCCAAACTTTGCCCCTAAAAACTTAGATGTGGTTTTGATTGCCTTCAAAGTGTGCATTTACTCCAAGTACACATGTACCAAAGTGGATGATAGTGTTACTACTCTGAGAAAAACAGATTAATAACAGGCACTGAATGCACTAATTGAGCACTGCACTGGTCCCAACACCAAGTGATTAAGAATCCAAGGCACCTTAAGAGAGAACAGAAAGTAGATAATTTTCTTCCTCAGAATCTAAATTGCAACTCATGTTTCTGCTCACACTGAAAAAGCTGAGTACATTACTCTTCTTTAAAGGATTTGAATTCAGATATCTTCTTAACTACGTGGAGATCACTTCAAACTCTTTTAGGCTGGTGTTTTGGTTTTAGAGGACATCACAAGCAGGTTGGCACTTTCTGTTCTCAGCCAGGAATTTTCCAGAGAGCAAAACACACCATTTTTTCACTGGTTCCTTAATACTGACATTGCCTGCAATGTGGGCCATCATCTTACTTGTTCTAAACTATTTTCTCTTCTATGGTCCCAATACCAGCCCCAGACATCCAAAATCTGCTCACAGTAAATTGAGATTCAAATAATCTGCAGGTGTTAAAAGTAGTTAAGGAAAAAACAAGAGTGTGTCATATAGTGGAATATATGCCATTCCTGGAATATAGTAAGGACGTAGGAACAGGTGAGAATTTTATGAGAGGCCAAGAAAGACATTGCTTTCCTTCCTTCCTCCCTTATTTTGATATCTTACTTTTAATTGCAATTGGACAACTTATTAATTAATTAAATTTATTAAAGTATCATCAGCATCAGTAAGGAAGCTTGATAGAATTTGTACCTGATCAATTTTGTACAATGAGAGCCATTATGAACATTCTATTGCTGGTCCCCAATACTCCTTATTTGAGTATCTGTCAGCAGACTTGTTATAAACTTTTTACAGAATTTGTAGCTGTCATTTCAATTGCTTTGGGATGAAATGTGACCTGTTTCCATCCGAGCGGAAGCCTTTCAGGCTGTCTGTGTGAAACAGACCAGAAATAGAAGTGTGTTCTTCATTGTAGATGCGGCTTCTCACACCAATCCCAATTTAAACCAGAAATATCACAAACAAATCTAAAAGGTGCAGACTTCAAATCAAGATTAGGAGTCTTACATTTGTCAATCAGCTGCTGAGCTAACGTTCTCTGGTACAGAAGAGAATGGGAACACATCAACCATTTTGGGAAACCATGTTCATGCACTCCAGAACAACAGTACAAGCCCTGGCTTTGGAAGCAAGCTCATTATGGCAGGGCTTGCCTGGCTTTCAACAGTACTATTTGACTCAAAAGGACCATCCCAATCACAAGTCCCTGGCAGGGCTTGTCCCAGTCCTACCTTGCAATCTCTTCGGCACAGCTTGCCCCAGCTACTTTTGTTTGCCCTTGAAGTGAGTTTTAAGAGAGCAGCTCCATTCTTGCATCCTTTCACACTGCCTAAACATTTGAAATAGGACCTTCTGACACAGGGAGTGGTTTTTTTCTATTGAAGCAAAAGAATACATAAACATTATTTTTAAAAACCTAGATTTTATTGTCCAGTTAGGCTAAGAATTACAGGTTTTCCTATACAACAATTAAAAATATTTTTAATTTTAATATGGTCTCCATAATTTGCCTCATTTTTGTATATATAGTATCATAAATTGCTTTTATAGTACCATAAGTATAGCAATAATCAAAAATTTGCAGCAATAAATAATTAATTTTATATTGGGATTTTTATTAGACTAGAAGATGGTCAAAGCTTCTGAGCTGCATATTCATAGGACTGTTACATGACACTTTTCTGGAAATTTTTGATTCTTGGTAAGCCTGCATGCAATGCTCAAATTCCAATGCTTTCTGAAAGCTCCAGTTTGGTTATAGGCATCTACGTAGGAAGTAACAAGAAATGTTGCACAAGAAGTAGAATTACGACTGCAATCTATTCAAATAACTTAATTCATTTCTATTTAGGCCAAGAGGATTCATCATGGCCTCTGCTGACACAAGGAACCCCAAAGTGTTAAAAACCACAATCTTCAATTTCAGCGAACAAAACATTTATGGATCATTAGACAGTCAACAAAGAAGATTTCTTTGCAACAATCTCCTTTTCATCCTCTCAACACTTCAGCCTTTGGTGAGAAACAGAGCATATTGGACCAACTTTACCCTATTCATCCCTTTTCATCATTCAGCAAATTATAGCTTACAGGCTTCTGCAAAGTCTGTTTGTGCCACTTACTCATACAAGCAGTAACACTTTTCAGTGTGAATGCTATGCCAGGAGCCCATGAAATGAGACATTTAAACAGGGAAAGATGAATAAAAGCTACTACCATAGTATTTTAATGTGACCTAGAAACTGGGAATTGAAACAGTGCTGTCAGTGGGAACTCAAGATTTTGCAATCAGAGGGTTTGTAATAGGCTCTTAACACCAGGGAAAGAGCAACTGGCTATTTTGTATGAGAGAAGTAGTTACAGAAAATTTTGCAGACAAAAAAAGTGGGAACCACAATGAAAGAACAGCTTTAGTAAGCTTCAGCCCAAACTTTTTTGGATGGATGTCATAATCAGAATAGGTTTCAACAAATCCATTAGGGTCTGGCAATGAGAGCTAATTCTATGCTGAGGAAGAAGTAGCATAGTTTATTTGAACATACTGGAACACCTCTAACACTGGTGTTACTTCATTATATATAAAATATAGCTGGACTTGATCATTTAATACTTTCATTTACTGATATGCAAATAGGTACTCCCCTACCTCTGATTTTGAAAAAGAGGCTAACCAGTCTCTCTCTCAGTCTCAGACATTGCCCCCCACTGTCTTGAACACACAATAATTTTAAAGTATTTTAGATACACACAAAAGTGTTTTAAAGATTGTGTATTTTTTTTTAATTGGCAGGACCAAGATTTCCTTTCCAGTAAGCAGAAAAAAAAATTACAAATACAGAATCTGAAATGCTCGAAGTTTGATAAATTTAATAATCACAGTGAAAAGGAAACTAATCCATTCCTTTGCCATGCCTGAAAACAGTGATATCCCAAATTCTGCCAGAGGAAAAATAAATGACCAAAGAACCACAACACTACTCTCTCATCAATTCACCTTAAACAGCTCCCCCAGCCCCACAGTGCAGTATAGCATGGATAATCCCCATCTTCCTGGCCCAACCAATATCAGCTAAAGGGAGTCCAGCAGCCAGGCCAGAAACACATCACAAGAAACAGTTTAAGGACCAAGCCACACAATGCTTTGGAAATGGTTTCCACACTCTGAGCTTAGTTTCAGTAGTCAGTAGACTACTAGCACTAGTCAGTGCTGCTTTACGATGGCTGGGGGAAACGTGTTTGAACATGTCACAGGTTAGGGAAATATCAGTACTTACCACTGACAGCTCAGACTGGTCTAGTTGGGTAGGCATAACATAAAAGTAGGTGCACAGGTTTAATAGAGCTTTATTCAGAAATATCTGCATTCTACCAAATGCAGTTTAGATCCTTCCCATGGAGAACAAATAAAAGCAATGTTTAGCTATCAGCACTAAATTCTTGATGAATCCATAGTGACAGAGTCTTTTAGGAAAACTGGACAATGAATACATTGATGAAGTTGAGATCAGCTCTTGGACAATGCAATAATTTGCAAAGAAGAATAAATTTTTGATCTGAAGAGTTCACTAAGTTACTTACCATTAATCAAGAACTACAGTCTTTTTTAACTGGCTCTAAAAAGTATTTCCCAATGGCAATGAAGAAATTTACAATCCATCTTTGATTTAGGCAGAAATTTCATTGCAACCATCTGAGACATCTGCCTCTTAAAACATATACTGGGCATTGCCCATCTAATAACTTCTATCAAGAGAATCTGCACAATTCTGGTGACAACTGAAAGGATTGCTTTTTTGGTCATTCTTATTGACATCTTATTCCAGAAACTCAAACTTTGGACATTTTCTGCATAAGTCATCTCTTCTGCTCAAGGGAGTATTTTCTTTTCAGTCCAATAGCATCCTGCACTGTAACAGTTGACCTTGGAAATATTAAGAAAAAAGAATCCAAACAAAATGAAAAAACAAAACCAAAAAATCCACACACATTAAAAAAAAAATAAACCAAAAAAACACAACCAGCAGCACAAGAAGGAGCACAAGAAACTTCTCAGTTAGTTTCATCTCCTACTCCATCATCAACAAGTTGAAGAACTAGGGTCAGTTGTTCTCTATCAACATGAAAGAGTTCAATTTCACAGTACTAAAATTCACCACTTCACCACAACAGTTTTGATGACACACCAGGGTAAAGCCTTTATAATATAAAGCATGGATACCAGGAATAAATACTCTTCTGAGGTCAAGGGAATTGGATTGCATAGAAAAAATAAGACCTCGAAAGCAGTATAATAGAGGTATTCAGGGTGATGGAAGTGCTCAATAAAATAGAGCTTTAGATATTTTTACACTGATGAAACAAAAAATTTAAAGGATCACTCACGACTTAAGAAAAGAGGAATAGTAAAACATAAGCAGATTACGCTAGGTAGTTAAAATATAATACAGCACTTGTTGTTTTTCACAAGAAATATAAGCTGATACAACTATGTAAAGAGAGAGAGTTCCTGAATGGCTCAGCTAGCCAGTATTACAGTTCCTCAAGGTAACATTTTATGTGTTTAAAGAAAAGATAGCAAAGCTGAAGTTACTGCAGTTAGAGATCCATCAGAGAGGATGTGACCCTCCTTTAAGAACAAAGTTATCACACCTCTATCAGGCAGCATTTTAAAGCATGATTTGGCATGCTTAAATCTATCATTATCTTTTCTGATTAATATCAAAATTGCTGCTTGCTGATCACTTAAGTAAAGGGGCTTTTGTGTGGCGGAAAGGGCTGACAAAGATCTGATGTTAAGGCAAAAAGAAATAAAGAGACAAACAGTTCCATTTTCAAGAGAATACTCTTTCAAGACATTATCCCCCAGGGCCACCGTAACAGAATGCTGTATTTAAATCAGCAGGTCATGCACTAGAAGATAGTTTAACTGCTAATTAACACTAGATGATATGCTGAAAATTACATGCTAATTAATTCTCTGTAGATCTAAGTGCCCTTCCTTCTATATCATTTTCAGTGAACATATTAACATGGGGAATAGAATTGCATTAATTACAGATTCACATGACAAACATGTGAAGCTATATTAAATAGTTGATGGAGGTTAACCAAAAGGAAAGATGTGGGTCAAAGTTGTAGACCACAGGCCACAGTATCATAAAGATACCCCACATTAAAAAGAAGAGGGCATATATTACCCATTCAATCTTCCTGTCAGTTTGATGTTGCTCTCTTGTATTAGATTTTCTTGCAGGAAGATCACTATTCTGAAAATAGGATTCATCTGTGCAGAATGCAGTCTCACAAAATGAAGGCAAGTAAATGGAAAGTAAATAATCTTGTTCTTTTAGAAAGTGACACTGATTACAGGTTTGGGGGGTTTTATAATTTAACCATTAACAATTGCCACATCAAAACAACTTGAAAATGGCAGAGAAATCAGGTGTGCAGGTTACAGAGGTAGCTAAATATCAGTATTCCAACTGGTTGTGCAATAGTCCCACTCTAGAATAAAAAGAAACCTTTTAAGTCAAATATGCATGACAAGCATATATCCAGAGCTACTGATTTAGTAGCTTTTAATTTAAGATCTGGAACTAACCCAAATAAAGTAAAATCCAGTCACTACAAACAAATCCAACAATCAAATGTAAGACATTGCCCATGCTTCAAGGGTCTCAAATTCCAAGTACTAACTATAGGCCAGCCCAATATAGAGGTTGAAAAAAGCAGTTATAATGCTAAAATAACACTTTCTGTTTGTCAGATAATGGTACACCTACATGCATGGCTATTTCTGTAGTTCAAAATCTTGAGATTTTCCCCTTCCAATACCTTGAACAAAATCACTGGTAAGTTGTCATTACAGAAACATTAGTTACCAAGGCCTTTCTATAAATTCTTTCCTTGACCCAGTACTGATAGCTATAGATAGATAGATATGAAGGGCGGTTTTTTTTTCCCACAAAAAGGCATCTCTTCAGTAAACATTATGTCTTTGAATTAAAAAATAAATAAACAAAAAAAATTGTGCAAATCTTCCTAAAAATTAAAATTCTACCTCCATAATGCACATTTGTCTACTGGAATTAAAAATTTCTGCTTTACTCATACACGTGAATAAAGTCATTTGGGGCATTAAAAGTAATGCTCAACTCTAGGTAAGTAATATGGAAAAGAAGAAATTTAAGGCTGTTTTGTTTTATTTAAATGCCACAATAGGTAACACCAAATTAGGAATCAGGGAATTTGGTGCAAGGACTCTAATGACTAAAACTTGTGCCCCAGAGAACTAAACTTTTATTTGTTCATGATCTCCAGGGAAAATAGCTGACATTTAGTCATCTTAGAGATTCCAGACTAAGGAACAGAATTTGCCCGTATGTGTAGGGAGTTCACTATCCAAAATTACGAGAATCATCTTCCATGAGAGATGCAGACACACAACTTCAAATACAGCTTTTCTACCTAGCACAGAGCAGTACCAAAACTTTACTGTATGTTTAAAATTTTCCTTGTTGTAGGATGTTGTTAGTAAGTATTTAACTGTGCTACATGACAGAAGATACATAATCCAGAAAAAGAATCCAGCCAGATTTTTTTTTACTTTTCTAGAGAGAGCCACAGAACACATGAAAGACAGTTCTAGGTGGAGCAACAGAAAGCAGAAATAAAGACTTACCTCAGAGCTTCTTGAAGATTTATAGTTCTCTGACCAAAGGAAACATCCAGTATTGAAAAGCTTTTTGCCTGCAAGAATTGGCTCTTAAAGGTGGCAAGAAAACACCAAACAGTTTAGCAAGATACTAAATGGATGGAGGATAAAAGAAAAAAATGGGTGGTGGGATGGGATATAAAGCAGATGAGAAATCAGAGTCAGGTGAATCCAGTTTAGGCTGACCATCAATCCCTAATTCAGCTCTAACCACTGCACCTCATCTCATTTGAGAAGTCCTTACTTTATTCATTTCATTTCACATTTTCCATCCAAGTTATTCAGAGCAAAAAGAAAAAATATATTGTAGGTAGTATCTAACTGTCCATAAGCCCCTTTGATCAGGACAGTCTTTTGTGGAGATTCCTTATCTTGGAAAGGTGATCCTCTAAACCACTGATTGACTTTGAATAGAGCTTGAAAGTTTGTAATGATAGCTCCTGCACAGCTGGGTGAGCTAACAGGCGTGTTGAGTGAGTTGAAAAGTTTTGTAAAGTAGTCAAGTAACTGTAGCCAGGTGGAATTTGTCATTAGCAGAGCAAAGTTACTGTACTGACAGCTACATGTCTCACCTGTTCATTCCAAACTGTGTGGCTTTTGCTGATGGATTACATTTACCAAAGACTTGAAATCATTCTTAGAATGGAAGAGTGAAAACAATTGTTCTCAGGTGCGTGTTTTATATGCCTCCCCATTTCCTTCACATCTCCTGCCTCAAGGGTCCTCATCCATTAGGCCCAAGCTCTATTCACAAAGACTTTCACAGCAGCTCTGTATTTATAGACACAAAAGGAATTTGAACTCTGTTTCCTTGCACACTGAAGCTTGCATCACATTTGCTGCTGTCAGACAGTCAGGTATTGTCTGTCCTGCAAGACAAGCAGAGAACACTTAGCAGAAACTGATGAGGTTCTCATTGACTCCCCACTAACCAGAGGGGTTTGAACACTGCAAAAGTTACCTTACAATGAGGAGAAAAGGCATCCTGTATTCCCTCCCCAGAGCTGCTAGGATGGAGTCACTCTTTTTACTCTTAGGCTTTCTAACAAACAGGATGTAATATTTTCCAAGCATGAGTAACTCAAGTAGTATCTATTATTTCTTGAACAGATTTTATTCTCTAAGAAGCACCTACTGAGATACTTAAGTGGGATTTCTATGGCTTTTTTGACAAGATTTAAGTTAGGAACCATTAACACAAACATAATACATCATAATTGATCACACAAGAGCCATCTGAGCCCTCTTGGCCCCAGTTTCTCTGAGAGAAGCCCTGCAGACCATCACATATGGTATTTCTTAAATAGATGGTATCTGAATTTAAAAATGCAAGACCTTTCAATATTTTTTACACTTTTTAAGCTTGAATTCCTCACAGGAAGAGAGATCACAAAAAAAAAAAAATCAACATCTATAACCATCTTCTGTGCCAGTTAAGGAGGGGTGGGTTAGCTGAAAAGCTAACATCATTCCAGTGGTGGGGGTATGCAGTTTCTTCTATGTGAAATATAATCTGAAATCTCTTCACTTTAACTTCTTCCTTCCTTCCTTCCTTCCTTGCAATCTGTGGGAATACATCTATATAAAATTAGTTCCAAAGATTGTTGTAACAAATACCTGCCAAGTACTTAGTAGTGGTGGAATTTACATTTCTTAAATATTTAGAAGAGGATTAAGTTATGGAAAACTAAAAACTACTCCACATTTTGCACTCATAAACTGCTAAGCAGAGGATCAGAATGTTTTCTTTATTTGGTGAAAATTATCTAAATATCAAATAAGCGGGATGGTTTAACCACAGCACACTGAGTGATTAACACATAAAATACCTTTTTAACTGTAAGTAATTACTGTTCACCACAAAGCAAGTACACCAGGATTCCATGAGATATTTACACATGTATTTTTATTTAAAGATGTGCCTTTACATTGATTGCCAAATACTTACTGTTATCTTCATCAATGAATTAGAGAAACATTTGAGTTTCTGTTAGTGCCTTAGCCCTTCACGGCTACAACAAGCTGTAGCAGTTGTTCAGATGAAATTTGCTCTAAAAGTTCTGTAAATAACATAATTAAACGAACGTGTTAGTTTCTTAACTTGACTAAAAATAAAAAGACTATATTTAGATACATATGAATGAGTATTGACTAAAGCATGCAAGTATATATTGACTACTGAGCTAAATACTAAAAATTCAAGTTGCTCAGTCTCCCTAAATAGTATAATGATGGCATATATAATGAAGTTGAGCATCACAGTTACAGTCATATCTAGTGGATGTATTTTGCCAAATTTAGAGTTAACATCTAGGAAATACAGCTTGTTCCAGTGAAGAAAAACAGATTAAGTTCACATTTCTCTCAGAAGTTTAAGATGTAGGAAAAACTCAGAAGCACTCACAGAATCAGCACTTGACACCCTTAGCTCTGGGGACAGGTAGAAGTTCTTCAGGTAGAACCTCTGTGGCCAGGGCTGCTGCATCCACCCTTCTACCACAGTCACTGTGCAGCACCTGCACTGGCTCTCCTTCCTATGAATTCAGGGATGCCCAAAGCTCTTTCCAGGCAATGCTTGTAGCCCTGCTGCTTCCCAGCCCAAACTGGGGTTGGGGAGGAACTAAACATTCTAATCTTCCCTTCTGGCAAGAAAAAGCTTTTACAAAACCCTCTGAATCACTCCTCTGAACTACATCCTGCAATTGTTGGTACCAACACAACATTTTTTTCTCTCCCATCACTTTCCTGCTCTCACTTCAGTCCCCACTGGGACTGGGATCTGCTACCAGCTGACCCCAATCCATATGTGTGCCCCTTGCAGGCCCTCCTGTGGGGCAGGCTTCACTCTGCTGCCTTTACAGAGCCGTGCCAGGAGCTGGGTGGCACAGACAGGGGTTTGTGACTCCTCAGCTCACAAAAAACAATCTGAAAACTTGCAGAAATATCAAAGCTATCAGTGAAACACAGGATGAAGCTTTTGTGCTCTTTAACTGAGCAGACCACTCAGCATGAACAGCAGGAGTTCCGCTCACCTAAGGGCTAAAGAATTTGGCTTGGAATATGTAAAATTTAAAGTGCTTTTTTTAAAAAAGACACCCCAAGAATTTATGCTGTAGTGTTGAATTAGACACTACTTATATACCAGCAAATATTTCAGGGTCTTTTTCTGCCTCTCCTTCCATTTTTGTCCTGGAGCATGGAGACATATTTTCCAGTGCAGGATAACACAGAAATAAGTACCATAATCTGAGTGGTGTCTATTCTTTGCATGAAAAGCAGGAGCATGGCTGTCACTAAGCTGTTTATTCAGGCCAAGTGCCCAGGGCCCTGCAGCAGCTCCCAGGGGCTTTCTCTGGGCACTGCACCCCAGCACAGCCTGGCTGCCCTGGGCAGCATTTGATCTCCACTGCTGAGTTTCTCTCCATCTCTACTACAACTTCTAAAACTCTGATTCCTGCAGGAATCAAATTTAATCTGTTTCAGTATATTTTATGCTCCTCTGATTTATTCAAAGCTGAATAAAAGCATTGCAGTACTTAGGTTTCCTATTTTACTTTGGGAACTATATTATTAGTAGCCCCATTCAGGAACTAGATTAACTTGAGTCAAGCAGATTAAAAACTCAAGCTACACCTGTGGTATTCAGCTTGCTCTTTAATCTTATCCACTAAATTAAAAAAGCTCTGGATAAAAATGAGACAGGTTAACCTATCACTTGTCTCATAGAAGGGTCTTTAGGGTAAAAAAGACTCAGTTCTCCTGCAAGCCTGGTAAATTTTCCCCTTCTTTGCTGAAAAATACTAGCTCCGTACCAAACTCTTCTATTTCATTGAAGAAAACAAAGCATCCCTTTGGGCTGTACATGTGCTTTGGGTTTTACTGTATTGCCAAAGACAAAGAAAAACTCTGTATTTCTTACAATTGATTGCTACTACATGAAAAATTAAAGTGATTTCTTTTTTAAAATTTTGATTCAATAACCAATAGATTTATTATTTGATACTCTTTCATTTAAGTTTACTCTTTTTTTTTTATAATAGTCTAGTCACATTCTGGTGTTATATGAGTGAGATTTCTGGGTTTTATATAAAATAAAATTGAGTAATGGATGAAAATAATAATTGTAAGGAGAGATATAGATCAATTATATATTGAGAGATATAGATACAGATATATGAGACTGATAGATGTAGATATTGATGAATGGTTTTAATATAACATGCATATCGTATATAAACATATATGAGATGACCAGCAAGTAAATATTTCATTTTACTCTATATAGGGAAGAATCTACCTAGATGAGCCCAGACAGATTGAACAATAAAATGAACATGACAAAATGGTTTTAAGTCAGGAAACAGAACAGTAAAACAATTTCCTGAGTTATTTAAATGCTTTCATTTAAGAAATGTCATTACATACTTGAATTACACTGGAATATAATTATATAAACACCACAAATAACAATGTTTTACCTAGAAAAACAGAAGTTAAGGGAGGAAAACTATTTCCTGAAATATTTCTTCATTTTAAGATGGGGTTCTGGTTGTTATAAGAAATAAATCAAAAGAAGTGTTCTAAATTTATTTTGGGAGTCTTTGTCCTTTACATTTATACACATAGTGATCTTAAAATATCTGATAGGTGAATAGCTCCCCATATTTAGTTCCCTGAAGGTTTAAGATGGAGCCATTACACAAAAGCCCTCCCTCTGAATTATTTTAGTAACCTTAATCAGAATTTTAGCTTCACAATTTCACATCACCAAGGATGCTTATGAAAACACTGCTTGTGAGCAACTAATTTAATATTTTCATAGGTTAAGTCAGAGGAGTATATTTTGCTGCTTCTATGTTCTTGATTCTGGTATTATATGTGCTACAAAATCATCACAAAGATCCGCCTGGTGTGTCTAGCTGAAAAGAAAGATCACAGAACAGTATTATCAAAAAATATAGACTATATGAACAATCTGAAAATTTGTGTTTACTCAAGAATTTCAAGTTTTAATAGCCTGAGAGTGGCCAGATGAAAAAATAATTATAAAACATGCATTGTAGAATTCTTGTTATCTTTTAGAAATTTTAATATTGAAGTATTTGTAACTGAGCACAAGCTTACTGGGTTATTATCAATCTAATTTCAGGGATTACTGTAAAAATAGCTATGAATACAATCTGAGCCTTATGCAGCTCCAAAATCTGAAAGAAAACTGTGGCTCTTCTTTCTTCCTTGCTCATCAACCCAATCAACCCCAATTCAAACCAGGTGTACATATTATGAGTAAAGGTCACTGTCCTGCCCATGGTGACAGTATATTGCTAGAAGGATTTTAAGCTGTATTCTGTCACATTGTGAGATAGAAATTACTTGTCTCATACACGTATTTCTTCATCAATTATTCCACAAAACTGCAGGTTATTATCAAGCAGCTCTCCTTTTCAAAATAAATTTTTGTCTTCAACTTAGCATTTGATAAAAATGCTTGCAAGTAACCTCTCCCCAAATGAACAGGGCACATGGAGACACATCCACCCCTCCCCTCATAGTCCTTGCTGATAACACTTGGGTTTGAAATACTATTGAGTATTTTAAATGCTGTTAATCTAGCAAAAGTTTTTGAGAGCTTTATTCCTCCTTGTGCAGACATGAAATAGAGACATTAAAAGAAATGAAAAGAAAGGCAAGTTAGGCTACTCAAATCCCTCAGGATAGGGAGAACTGCGCTAAAGATAAATAAACCAAGTACAAGGGGAAGTGAGGTGAAGTGTAATACCATTTGGGGAAAAAAAATTAGGCAATAATATTCTTTCCCAAGCAATAGCATACAGTCTTAGCCATCAATAGGAAGTGCTTTTCTTTCAGAGTACATGTATTTATATCCCAGAATGAGAGTGATACATGCACAGAGGGATCAGACAATTCTGACATGGCTGTTATGAACAGAACTGTTATGTAGTATTGTTTCAGATTAAGATTGTGCTTGTTTTAAAATACAGCCAGTACTTCAAAAAGATAGTCCACGTGGTCAATAAATGTTCAATCAGCTAAATATGTAAATTTTGGAAACTCAAGATGTGGATTTTTAAGATAATTTGTTTATCCCCAACAACATACTTGTTGCTGTAGCACGTTCCAGCTGCAATCTCCCTTTTAGGGGGTGATGTGCTCACACAGGGTCCCTGCTGCACACACACTGAGAAAACTGCTCACTTTAACCAGTAAGAGAAGGAGAACCTAAATCATACAGAAAGACTTCGAATAAAAACACATAATGCACTTTTTACCCCAAAAGTGTCAAAAGTGTCCTGTCAGAAGAAGTGAGGACCCAGCCTAAAAAACAGAATATTCCAGGCACTGAAGAGGAAATCTAAAGTCATAGGAGTAAAAAGAAACTAAAGTAAATTTTTGTGTTTGAGGTTACTGCAAAATGGAAATGTGAATTCCAAAGAAAAATATTTCTTCTCCCTGAATGGTCTGTTAAAGTAATGTGATATTTCTTTCATAATAGGATTAGAAGGTATAAAATTCTTTATGGCTGGAGACTGTGTTCAGTAAATGGCCATGGAACACCACATGATTTTTATTATTTAAAGTGGTTAACAACAGTAGGTTTTGTTATTAAGTCTTACATGGCCTTGATTTAGCACAGACTGAGACTAAGTTCAAAGAGGTTTGTACATCAGCCAAATTGAGGCAACCACACATGGAACCATGGAACAGTGGGCTGGGAAGACACATAAAAAGGGGATAAAGATGGTGAAAATCTCAGGAGGTTAAAGACAAGTCTCCTCAGGAAACTTGTTCGACTTGCAAGGGCCATGAGGACTCATGTCACTGAGCACTGCAGAGTGGATTATAGTAGAGTGTATTGATAATTCCAGCTTTTGGTCAAATGGCTGCAAGCATCCAGCCTTGCTGAGGATTTTCTTCATGAGGAAAGGAGAAGACAGCTAAACTGACACCAGCAGCGTGTGGCTCCACAAGTAAATCTCAGCCACTCATAGAAAAGTCTCCCTTATCTGCTATTGTTATATATTTGTCCCTACCTACCTTCAAGGAGTGAGCCAGGTTTATTTATTTGTCCAGACTAACACCATTTAGTACTGTTACATAATCTCTCTTCTCTAGAGGAGACAAGCTCAAGGCTAACACTGCCTTGTAGTTCAGACAAAACAAATGACCCCATATTTGACTTCTCATCAAAATGAGAGGGATTAAAAAAAAAAAAAAGCATCCAACTTTTTTTTTTCTTCCTATTTTCTTTAGTTCACAGAATGGTATATGAGAATCCAATTAAATTAGACAAAAATGCAGAGAAAAGAATGAAAAGATTTTTTTAAAAATACTTTCGTGCATATTTTGATTTTTGTTTTACCAGACTGAGGACCAGAGGTATAACCAGATTATCTAAAAATGGCAGACACCTCATATAGTGAATTAATGTGCTGGCAAGTTTATAGACCTTCCACTTCAGGCAGAGAACCTAAGAAAAATATTTTTGCAGGTGCTTAAATTACATCTTCTTTGTAAACATCCTCTTTCAGCTACGTTCAGGAATTGCAAAAATACAGTATGCCATGTCATGCAAAAAATGCCTGTGCACTTCATAGATACGGCGTGTAATGCGTGCACAAAAAAAGGGTCACCCTGAGCTGGCAGTACACAGTGTTCATGCTGGTAGTAGAAAATAAGGCATTCTCACAAAGCCAACAACAGAAGAATATGCCCACTTCTATTTCAACCATGGTAATAGCATTAATATTATTCATGCCTTTTACAAAAGCTCTTGGCTTCGAGGCTTGTCCCTCTCTAGTAGTGGATACCCAGGTAAAAAGGTTGCAGTTTTGTACTGCTTTTAACATGAAGCTTATGGAAGACAGTAAAATAACTGTTTCTCTAAGTCCCTTTCAACCACTCCTCACCCTAAATAAAAAGTAGATTTTCAGTCAACAGGAACAGCTCACCCTGCCATGAGGCACTGCAATTTGCAGTATGTGCAAAGCTCAGGATTGCAGGGTTGTTGATGACTGTGGATGTAATCTGCCTAAGGTTCTTCAGATGACACAATTTTTTTGAGATGACATCTTGTACAGATTCACTGTTAGGAGGCAGGTTACATCCACATTATTACTGTGGAAACAATGGTGAGGGACCAAACAAGTTCCCATGGTCATAAACAAATAATGGAATGGATAAAAAAGCACCTAAGAGGAGCAGGACCAATTCAGTATGCTCTTTAGGCTGTTCCAGAATAGCACTTACTTTTCATTATGACATTCTCAGACTAGCATAAATATCAGTAAAAGTGTAACTATGATATCATCAACTGGCCTGAGACCATGCCCTTTTTTTTGTACAATGACCCCCTGTTAGCTTCGTTTTACCTTTACCTCACATCTGCTTCCTTCACAAAATTCTGTCGTGAGCTGGCTGGGCTAGTGTAGGGCATTGATGGAATCTCACCCACTAATAATTATGCAACAGTTTTAATTCCTTCCCAATGTTAAAATGAAATTAATTTTTTTTTATGAGTAAAGTTCATCACATTAGTAAACTTGAACAGAGTAACTCAATGTACTAATCTCAAATACCTGCCCTTCTAAAGATGGTCTGATACAGATGGCTGCCTTTTGCTCTTCTAGCTGCAAAGTTCCTTCTGACCTTCTCTATCCCTGCTTGTCTCTGTCTCCAGAACAGCTCCTTTACTATTCAACTGCCTGTAGTGTTTATCCTTCCCTGAGGAAAGAGTTAAAGAGGAAAGGAGGAAAACATCTACAATTAAATTGCTCTTAAGTTGTTCCTGCCTCTTGGCAACTGCAGGTTGTAATTCAGCAGTTTACAACTCTCCCTTCTCACTTTAGAAAGAATGAATAATGTAGAGACTTACATTCATATTTGCAGTAGAAAGGGAATGCTGGGAGTTACAAATTGCTGCTGAAGACAATAACATTCAAAGAGACAAAGGCTTCAAAGTTAAATCTCTTAAAGAGGTCTCTAAGAGAAGAAATGCCAAAAAAAAAAAAAATCAAGTAATGTAATGGCTTGAAGAAACTATTAATTCTAGTATGGTTGGTTTCAAAGCAGTTTGTACATCTATCTAAAGGCATAACAAGAAAGGAAACTTACCTCATAGAATTCCAAGAAAACGGTCAAGAAATACCTATAAAGAATTTCTTTCCAGGAGACACCTTTTAAAATTGCCAGCTCGTGATTTGCACCATTGTCTACTTTTGTTACCCTTATTACCTGAGGTTGTACAACTCGTTCACAAACACTTGCCCAGTAGTGCATTTCGTACATAGTATTCTCTTGACAATCAAATAAAAGTAAAGCAACTCAGCAAGCAAATTTTAAAGCACAACTGTCTTCAGGTCTAGAGACTGGGGAGTCTGATGTGTGAGCTTTAGAATCGCAGACTGTCAGACTGGCTGCACCTGGCACCTCTGGAGGAGATTGTCTAGTCCAACCCTTTGGTCAGAGCAGGGCTAGCCACAGCAATATCCATCTCTAAGGAAAGAGACTTCACAAGCTCTGTTGAAAATGCCTTCCCGTTTCATCATTTCTGCTGTCAATGTTTTTCCCCACATTTAACTGGAATGTCCCATATTTCAGTTGTGCCCGTTTGCTCTTGTCATATCTCTTGTCCTGTGGAGCCCAGAATTGGACACACAACCAGATGTGTTTCACCACTGCTGATTTGAGGGGAAAGTTCAGGTCCCTGGATCTGGTGACAATGTTCTCATCCACCAGGACACCAAGGTGTTCCACTGCAGAGCTTTTCAGCTGGCTGCCCCCCAGCAGCTACTGCCACACAGGATTACTGCTACCCAAGTGCAGCATTTTGCTCTGCTTTGCTGAACTTGAGGAGACTTCTGTGAGCTCCTCTCCAGGTCCCTCTGAATGATAGTACATGGTGCATCCAAGACTCTTCCCAGTCTTGTATCAACTGCAAAGCTCCACAGGGTGCACTCTTACCCCCTGGCCACTTCAGTAAAGGATTAAGCAGCATCTGACTCAATATTCCTGAAGACCAGCCTTATAAGGAAAGACTGGGGCCAAAAGGTGCTGAGCATCTCGGCCTTTCCCACATCCTCCATCAGATTCCCTGGCCCATTCAGCAGAAGAGCTCCCTCAGGTTCCCTCATGTCACCTCTTGTAATTTGCTGTGTTCCCTCCACCCATCTCCACCCCAGTACTACAAAATGGGATGCCTGCTCCTGGTTTGAGAGTACTACCTTCATGAGCAGTTTCAGCTGGACTGCCCCTGGCCTATGAGTTACAGCACACATCCATTCTGGTGCCTTTGCTCTTCAGGTGGTTACTTCCAGCTGTGAAGCAAGGTGTAAAGTGTGAGCATTCTATCACTGCATCTAAATCTGTCAGAGCTAATTCATCAGAACCCTGACTTACATTTATAAAATGCCCAGCTCCTGAGTGCCTCCAATACAGGCAGCTTCTTTCCAAAGGACAATGGGTGGAATGTTGTACCAAACAGGCGCAAAATGTGTGCTTACTGGACTAGAATTAACTGGTAACAGAAAGCAACCATTAAGTGGGAGTCTATTCCCATTTTTCTGTTAATCAGTTTTCTTCCTATTCTTTCACCACTCCCTGTGCAAGCATGGAGCAAATTTCAAATTTTTATCCATTTCCTAAGGTTTCAGTACTATAAGACTGTGCATGACAGTGAGGTGAGTGACATGCTGTCACTCAGCACAGTGCTTAGGATGTGGCATGTTATAGAAAGGCAGTGACATATCACAAAGCAGATGTGTGACATGGCAGTCACTTAGATGACAGGCATGCAAGCTACCCCAAGACTCTGAAGTATTTGCTTGTTTGCTCTCAGTTCCTACTCTGAACAAATGCTTGTTCCAAGTGAAAAATGTTTTTTAAAAAACTGCTTATAATATATAGCTACACAATAAACTTTCAGGATAATTTATCTAGTTTAATTTTTAGCACAATTATAAGCACTGTTCAGAGAGCACAACCTCCACCTACAATGATACTGTCAGTATGCACACTACTGACAGAATGCTCCCTTTTGCACAGCTCATCCTGCCAGAATAAATACAGGAGAAACCAGGAATTCACAGTCCCCCTTACCTCCTCACCAGGATCTAACATGTGGAGGAAATTTTAGGAAAAAAAAAATAGACTGGTAATTTTTCACCAAAGTGAGCAGTCATGGAAAATGCACATTACCACAGGTTCCCATGTCTTCTCTCCAGGGTCCTTCCTTAGCATAGAAAAGGTGTTGCAGGGAAGTGGACATGAAAGTAGCCTTTGGTTGGGGAAGACTAGAAAAGGTGAAGGATTTGTTTGGCATGTTCAAATACCTGCTCAAATCTGGGAGTTTAATCACAACACCAGCAGGGAGAAACACCACTGATGTCAAATCTCATCGCATGTTTAGGGGAAGCAAGATGCCTGTAGCAAACAAACAACAGCTCAGAATTATTTCTCCAGGTGTAAGTCAAAGACCCAGAGGCAACAAAGGTCTCACAGCTCACTGGTTGCAGATTTTTCAAATCAATTTTCAAAGGAAGATTATGATATAGTTGTTGTATTAAAAAGAATAAAACACGGCATAATGTTGTTAAAGCACAGAACAGATAGAAATTAGTAATTAAAAAGCAAACACAACTATTTGCACCTCCCACAAATTGATGCTTCATTTTATGTTGACAAAATGGAAAAAGAGAAAAAATAATCTCTCTTCAATAAGTTTGGACAGTGAAAACTAAATAAACAGTGCAAATAATGACAAATACAAAAGATTAAATTTTTTTTGATCTCTAAATCCCATAAGATGCTATTAGAAATAAAAGTGAAACAATGAAGCCTGAAATAAATGCAGGTTGGTTTTCTGTGGATTTGTATCTCATGATTTATGCTCTAATTTGGGCTTTTCTTCTGGTATAGGATTTTATAAAATCTCAGAAAACATGAGCTTTCACTGCTGTCTTTCCTACAGTCAAAATGCTTATGGGGTCTATTTTTCCAAAGCTCCTGGGAACTCTATTATCCTTGAGACTACTTCCCTTCTGTCAAACTTGGTTGACATTGGTCAGTGGGTTTGAAAGTTATTAGATAAGACATTTAGACAGTCATACACAAACAAATGCAAAAATATTATTGCTATGAAAAACAGGCTAAAAGTATTTGCAAAAAAACTATTTTATCTTTTTATGTTGAGTTTCATGCACAGGGAAATATATGACAGCTGGATCCTTATAATAAGGAAATCCTAAGAAACAAGTTGGATTGCTGTTTAAGACTCGAGAGTCTCAGAGGAGAGAACAACAACACACGATTTCCTAATAGCTGAAAGTGTTCTGGCAAACAATGACCCTTGCAAATGTTTGCAAAATAACACCAAAAGGTACTCATGCTAACGAAAATCAACATCTCACTAAAATGAATGGAAAGTGAAGGTAGCAGGAGGAGCTCACAAGATCAGGTAAGGACTACAGGGCTCAGCCCAGCAGTATCTAAACTGATCTCCACTTTCAAGACACTGGTAATCTGTTCAACTCACTAACTTACTGTTTCCACCTATTTGGGTCAGATAAAATAACATGCAATTTTGGATTAAATGTAAAAGTGCAGATAAGCTGCCCTATTTTTATTTATCCCTTTATTTTTACATCTATACAACCCTGCAGTACCCAGAATTTGCAATTTCCTAAATAAAGTGCTTGAAGTTAGGGGATTGTTAACAAATGTCACAGTTTTTAATCCATAAATTAACCTCTTATTTGAAAAATAGACCACCATAATATTTAAAGACATAAAAATTACTTTTGTGGCACAGGTAATGTCTTTCCATGTATCCATTTATGGGAAGAAAATCACAAATGAAAAGATTAACCTGAAGACTGAGGACACATTTAACATAAGCCTTCCCCAGGCTCATCATTACCTGTATGGCTCTGCTGACCTTGAAAAGCTTTCATGTTAACCAAAAAAGGATGTAGAGACCTAGGACACAGAACTCAAAAAATATGCATTGCCATGCAGACTGTGCTCATCACTTTGGGATTATCACATATTCACTTTGTGATTTATCTCATATTTCTACCTTAAAATGACATTTTTAATTTTTCTCTCAATAATTAATTTATTCAGTAGCCTTAATCAGGACAAATAAACAGGGCACTTATATGAATTCAAGGAGTATTTCTATGACAAGAGCAGCTGGGATAAAAATATTCTGTACTTGACCTCTTATGACAGAGAAAGTCACAGACCAAAAGGCATGTTCCATCCCCCCTTTCTGAAGAGAAGTTGCTCCAGCAGAAGCAGAAAGCCAAAAGAGGTCCAGTGGAAGGTCAGGAAGGGACAGGTTAGGGCTCCCATGGGGAGCAGGGAGGAGCCTCATTCAACACAGGGGGCCTGAGATGCCATGGTGCCACCTCTGCAGGGGAACAGGTTGGTCATTGGACAAATCTGTCCTGTCAGGGGGAGGCAGACTTTCCATGCTCTGAACACTCTCACAAAATTCTGCCTACAGGTTGAGGACTTACTTTTCATTAAGATGCATAAGTAAGCACTAAGAGCATCTTTAGCAGCAGAACAAACATGTTTCGTGAGACTCAATCTAATATCACAGAGGCAGAAACTCGATGGCTTTGATTATTTGCAGGTTAACAGTGGTTTCAGAAATGTGGATAACATTAAAATCAATCAAAAAATTCTCACCACAACATCTGGAAAACTTTGTGTACTTAACTCAGGATTAGGCTTCACTTGTACCAAATTAGGAGTGTACCAGCTCTCTGTGGCTTGCACCTCTGGAAACCTACCTTTTAGAGAACAAAACCATTTGTTTTTTGCAAGACAAATAGGAAGCGCAAAATAAAATAAACATAGATTACATGGAATGACATCATTTTAATCAGATGAATAAGCACACTCAGCAAACCCAGACATAACTTATCAGTAGCTAACATTTCTCTTTGATCTTCATGGTTAATCTTCTTGTACAACAACAATCATAAGACATCTCATTTTTTATTTAAAGGTCATTTTTCCTGTGCCTTCTTCTATAATATGTTACTTTAATTTCATTCACTCTGGTTAAAATGGAAGGGTATGCTTTCAAAACCCAGCCAGATTTGCATTGTCTTCTAAAACTATTTAGCTGTATCAAACAGTTTGGGCTGGCTGAGATCAGGAGGTGCAGTTAATTCTACAGTTCAAATACTCAAAAGCAGAAATATTTGATAATTTTATCTCCAGCCTCACTGTGACAAGACAACCAAACCATATTCTCCCTGGATGTGGGGGAAGGAAAAATGATCACATTAGAGATTTTTTTCTATTAGTCTTTAAGCAGTGAAATGCACAACAAAAAAGAGCACTAAATGACAGAAAAGGCAAAAATGGCAGCGCATGTAGTGCTCTCCCAGGAGCTGCCTGTGCCAGGCTCTCCTCAGCAGCCTGCAGTTACCCTCAGCTCATGCTGGTCAGGTCTTCTACTGAAAGAGTGTTTTTCTTTCAGTATTTATGTAGTGCAGCAGGCAACTGTTTACCTCAGAGGCATAAAAGTAAATCCGGATGTGTTTGATCCATAGTGCCACAGCAGCTCTGTTGCCTATGGAAACAAAGGCTGCTTTCAGGGACTTCACACAACAGGCCCTGCCACGCAAGGGACCCATCAGTTTCAGCCACTGGATTATTTGTAGGTATTTTGCTAAGATACATATATAGATAGATATAGATCTAGTATATATAGTACAAAATATTATCTCTGTAATAGTCCAATATGATCAAATGGGACAGTTCCTGAGTCTCATATTAATTATATGTTATTTTATTTAAACAACATAATCCCCTTTTAAACAAACTGATAGTTGAAATGTACTAAGTGTTCAAGTTATAAGCATCTGGGTTTTTCCTCCACCTTTCACCATGCAGGTTGTTGAGTACCTTGTGGACAGCAGCTTGACAAATCTGTTTCATGCTTACTCACAAATTCAGCTTTTGAAGATGACCCTGAGCATGGAGTTTAAGGATACTGCAGAGAACGGATAACACTCCAGAAGCACCTTGTTAAAGGTTTCCCTTGAAAAAAAAACACTTACTTGCGAATATATTATAACTTCCTAAGTGCCATTCCTGTGCAGAAACCTCTGCATATTTTACAGAAAACTGATCAAGTATGACACATTTCAACAGATCGCAGTGCAATGTTTGTTACAGTTCTTTCCCAATGAGAACCTTGAGGTGATAAAAAGGAAGATGGTCAGACCCAGGACCTGAATGCAAAGTCCATGCTATTTTTCTCCACATGTAATGCAATAATTGGGTGGATCTTCAGCTGTAGACATCGGCAGCATCAGCGTTAAGAATATAGCTCAATGCCTCCTTCCTCCTTGACTGACATCATTAAAGAATATATTCACAAAATTCATACCTAACACGACTTTCCTTAAAGACATCCTGTATGAATCTTGAGATTTCAATGCAAGAAGGCAATTAGCAGCTAAGAGCACCTTATTAAATCTACTTTTAATTATAATTCACCAATGTTTATAGCTCGCTTATAATTTTTGCATATGATTACATTATTAGGAATCAAAACGAGTGAACAAAGCATTAGTTTATGTGCAGTGATAATGTTTCATAGAAAATTAAAATAAAACAATTTAAACTCATTTAAAGAGGAGTATTATCCTCCATTAGGAATCTAGGGCCAAAAATGCCTTGAAAATGTCATCTTTATAAATATTCATGTACCTGTGAACAGATAACTTCAGAAGCAGATTTGACAGAAACAAAGAACAGCTTCTTCACGTTGCAGTAGATGACTAAGATCATTTGAATGATTTATTGATAAGCCAATGTACAAAATAAATACAAAGAGAACGGGCTGGACTTGTTGTTACAAAAAAAAATCATTACAACGCTGCCTAGCATGTGAATTCATAAATATAAGAGTAGTGTGGGTAGGCTTGCATTACGAAAAAGTCAAACATAATAAGAGAAAGACATCAATAATCCTCAATTCTCATTACTTTTCTACTTTTTTGAGGGCTGGGATTTTTGTTTGCTTGGCGTTTGCTTGGTTTAGGTTTTTTTAATAACTGGAAGTTGTGGGTATATCCAAGCCAATAAGCATTAATGTCTTAACAACCACGTGGTGGACAATTTAGATGTTGATCCCATCGCTCCTCCTGTGTGCAGTGGTACTCACATGAGGAAGCCCACTGAAAACAGAAGGATGACTTGTGCACTAAGTGCTATTTAATGCAAGGGTTTCAGGCTGGAAGCAGATGAAGCAAAACTTATTAGTGGATAAACTCATTGCTTCCTGGGGGAGAGCAAGGGATCCTGGGGGAACTTTGGGATAGCATCTAACCTCAATTCCCAGAGGTACCGATGCTCACCTACCAGCAAAGTCTGGATCCTCCAGAAGTTATTCAGTCAAAAGCCTCACAGGATCATCAGCAGCTTCTCAAGTAGTCATAGGATCACCTTTAAGAAACAGATGCCAAATCTTATTCTGCAGATCTTCAAGCTAAGGCATTTTGAGGCCTTTTCCTTTCAGGGCCATGCCTGTAGCTGTGCCAGCCTGGGACTGCCCTGGAGCTGGGCTGCTGGTCAGTGCGCAACCCACAGACACACTGCACTGCAGAGCAGAAACACAGAGGGGTGCATCCAGCAGAGATACATTTCTCCTCAAATCCTGAGCACAAGGCTATGACAATTACTTTTCCTAGCTTAGTGTCATTTGGAATGTCCTTTCTGCTCTATGACCCAGCAAGACTGGGTTCAGCACTAAAATCTTGCTATCTAAAAACTCAGATGCATGTGACAAAAACGTTTCTTAAATCCTTTTCCATTCTGAACAGACAATAAATCAAAACACAATGTGACCACCAATAAAGTATCCACAACGATTAACAGCTGGCAATTTTGGGGCTTCTAGAAGTTATACTTAGCAAAGCAAGGAAACATTCTGGAATAAACTCTGGCCTAGTTTTCTCTTAAAATATTGTTCCTAGATTGTTAGCCTACTTAAACTCTTGAGATTTTTCTTACTAAGTAGACAACCGAGAAGACAAAAGGTTGCTTTCTAAACCATGCAAACTATGCCCTATAATTTATTGCAACAGCCAAGACCATCCTTAATGTTATCATTCAAATTATGTTCAGAATAGCTGACATGGCAATAATCATGTAATAAATGCATCATTCTATCAACCTAAAATACAGGAGACAGAAGCCCTAAATAAAGGATGAACATCAGGTAAACATTTTCAAATATATGGGAGCACTGAACTTCAGGACAGTAAACTTAAAAGAGTTAGAATAGGGGAAGAATTTTAAAAGAAAGTCCAGCATTAACTTCAAAGCTCAATATTATTCTATGTTGTGTGATTTTTTTTTAACTTCAGCCTTTGATAAGAGGGGGTTGAACAAGAGCAAAAATTTAGCTGCAAAAGCAGGCACATTTGACAAGTTTGGCAGCACATGAATAGAACTCAGAGTATTATATGCAGCTTAAAAGACAAAAAAAATAACAGCCTTCCTCTTAATTAGAGAAGCCATATGCTCTATGAAATAAATCATGGTAGCTTGTAATTACAACCTTATTTTTAAACAGAACCTTTTAATTCTATTACATTCTGTATTTCTGGTTTATTTACTAAAATATTCAGATCACAGAGTTGTTATGCAAAAGTTCACAGTTGAAAGAATAGCATGGCAATAATATTGCTACATCTCTTCCTACAAACAGGAAACAATAAACAGGGGTCTACATGTTAAAGATTCTTTTCTTCTCTACAGGAAAAGGAAGAAAATAAATAAAGAAAAAATATCTGCCATAGTGAGCTTGTCTTAGTATTCTGCCTGTATGGATATGATATTTAATAGTGTTCAAATTAAAATAGGGCTGCAGTACTGCCTACACAATTTAAAACCAGTGGGTCACATGGGGCATCTAATCCAAGCACCTATCACACCTTCATTTTAGGACTACTCTTAATTTTTCTTTTGAAGTGGGAATAGACATTACTTTTTTGGTAACTGTGTTTCCCTGAACAGTATAAAGTTTTGACTCATGCTTTTTAGAATGAATTTCACACAGAAAAAAATAACTGTACTTCTCCCTGTTAAATGAAAATATCTTTTAAACAACATTCATCCAGAGACTCTACAAAAGATCACTGCCATCCTCAGCACTTCTAGTCACTCATAATAAGATGGTTTCATATAAGGACATATCAATCAGTTTTACAGATGCAGGTATGTTTCTATAACTATATAATAGGTATCATTCACAAGCATAAATCACAGGTTTTCTAGGTGCCAGGCTTCCAGCACAAAGAAGATCAGCCTATAAAGACATGAATCAGCCTATACAAGTCAGAAATGCAATTCCCTTGAGAACAAAGCCTCTTGCTAAGAAATTTAAGGTAAAATAGTTAAATTCAAGATAGCAATTTGACTGTAGTTTTAGTGGTATGAGGCCCAGGTCTGGTTCCTTACTCACCTCTCAGGCTGGATTTTAAATTTGCATTGCTCATTGGTGCTGACCCTCACCTGTAGCCACTGTCCATCCTTCAGGCAGGCATTCAGTGCAGCTTGCTTCCCTTCAAGCATTAACAGCAAGCAGTTGAAACAGGCTGATGCCAGTTCTGCTGTTTCAATTGCTGAGCAAAAAGGACAGGAAATCATTATAGTCAAAACATTTCTAACAAAGGTCACTTTAATATGAAATTACATCAATCACCTTGAAAATAAAAGTACATTTCAACTGATGTCATTTGTTCATGGGGGTAATATCAGCTTTAGTTTTAAAAACTTGGCTGGGTCTGGAGAAAAATCATTAAAAATTAAGTATGTCTTTCAAGAGAGATTAAAGTCTTGTGTGAGAAGATAAAATTGCATGAGTTGTTTCACATGATAATCTGAATGGCTGTTTCAAAACTTTTTTCTGAAGACATCACTGTGAAAGTAGCTTTAATGCAAAAGAATTATCTAGAGAAGAAGACTCCAGATAAAGCATTTGTCAGGATTTACCCTGGTCTGGTTACATGCACCACAGAATCCAGGTCTTCAGCTCACAAACGTAGCATTATCTAAGTGAAATAAGCCAGAATTATTATACCTATAACTCATAACACATGCACACAATTCAGAACTATTAGACACACTAGATGAGGTACCTGACTTTGTATAAAACTTTGGCAGTTGATTTTGTCATGGGCACATTGTAAGAATACCTTTTAGCATTGCAGATGAAGCTTTATACGCCTAAAACTTTTTATTAGGGAGTGCTAAATGAACTTGCAGGTGTAAATGAGGTCCAGGCTTTCAGACATTAACACTCACATGATGCTAAATTCAACAATTAAATTTTCAGTGGTAAGGGATTATGCCCATACATCTTAATTCAGACCATAAACTCCTTTTATCTTTATCAGAGTACAAAAGCCTGTGCTTAGAAGTCTGCTTTTCAAAGGAACCGAAGGACTCAACCACATGTCAATTTGTTTGCTGCAGAAGGATGTGTGGATAGTTTGGAGACAGTGATTTGTCTATGGTGGTATTGTGGAATTGAATTCTACATGCACACAAATTCCTATCCAATGTTATACTTTTAATCTTCACATTTATATATAATTAAGAGACATACAAAAACATGGACAAACAATATAATTATACATAATATTGCAAAACACATTAAACATGCAATCTCTGCAGTTCTATCCTACATTAAAAATTATCTAGTATCTGCAGCATGTCTTCTAGTGGGATTCTAGTCCCCTACCCAATTTTAATTTCAGCAAAGGTTTTTTCAAGGCTAAGGACTATCCTTGTAAATTCATATGTAAACTGCAATTTTCAAAACAATTCCCCAAATATTTTAATTTTGATTTATCCACAACACATCTGTGTACAGATTTGTAGACAGTATATTCAAGCTCTTTAATTTCAAATCACACTGTTTTGAAAAGGCTGGTACAAAATTGAAATGTTACTTGATTGTTATTCTGCTTAGGAGAGACTACAAATGAAGGATCAGTGAGGGAGCAGAGAAAAACTCCAGAGAGAAATAGGATGAAAACAAAGTTGAGAATGTGAAGAATGAACAACTGAGTGTGAAAAAGAGAAGCACAGAGGGAGAATATAAAATTCTCATGCACTGGCATTTAAGGGACAGGAAGCTTACACGGGCCACTGAGCTGTGCCATCCTCACTTTTCGAGGGTTAGTAAACTCGCTCAGTGGTAACCTGGCACAGAGCTTGCCTCAGCAGGAGGTTCACTGGAGAAAAGTTTCCTACATCAAAATAATGCCTCCCAAACTGTAACTAATATCTAAAATACAATTCTGCAGGCCCTGCAAACCCCCCACCCCCATCCTTGTGTACCCTCCTGTCAAAACCCCAAAATTTCAGTGCCCAAAACCCCCAGAAACTTCAGTCCCTTTTCAAAGCAACGAATGCTTTCTAGGCTGCACCCCTCCCCAGAAGAGGCACCTGAAATTCTGAGCTTACTGCTGGAGAGACCATGAACTCCCAGGGAGGTTTCTGCCCTGCTGTGCTAGAGCCATTCTCCTGGCAGACATGGAGCCACCCCAAAGAGACACAGACTCTGCTGCTCCCTGGCCCTGGAGAGGTCATGGTCACAGAGCTGCAATGGTGGGGGCTGAATTTTTCTCTTTCCAGTTTTTCAATCATTGTTTCTAAAGGTGACAATAGTAATTAGTCCTAAATGCTTTATGTTCCATAGAGAAATGTAGGAGAACATGTCCAGCAGGCAACATTTTTTTTTTAAATCTCTGCCAACACTTTGATCACAGAATGAATTGTCTGGAATACTGTGAACTCTTTACTTATTAAAATGAAACTGGGGTGCTGTATCAATGAAAGATATTTTATTGTGTTCTGTCAATGAGACATATGCTATTATATTATCAAGGTACCAATTCAGACTATAAAATCAGCTTTCCATTTCTCTTAATGAGAGACTGTACCAAAAGTAAATTACATGAGTTTTCATTACTGTACTCTTAATAAAAATAGGACATTTTGGCTCTTTTTGTTAAAGAGAAAGCTAATATAGTATTTATGAAGTCTGTGCAGTGAGCGGTTAAGGACTAATACTGAATATCCAAAATGCTGGAGGATCTTTAGTCAAAAGGGGGGATGACAATTGAAACACAAAGCATTTTGTCAAGAAAAAGGAAAAAAAAGTAATGGGAAAAAGAGGAGTGGTTATTATAGGAAGAATTAAAGGGTATAAATGGTGAAAGAGAACTAGCATTTCCACAAATGAAAATGGGATGCATTTTTTAAAAGAGAATATGCCTTCTAGACTTTAGTTGTGTTTTCAGGAGATGAAAGAAACAAACTTGTAAGCCTCCAAAGAGACAGTAAATGTAGACACTGAAAAATCACCACAGCATTTGAAAAAAAATGGGATCTTATTTTATAACCATAAAACTATGAACTGCCTCTTTTATTATTTAAGGGGTCTTGCTTTTCTGTTCTATCGAGAAGACTTCAAGGTCAAAATGTCTGTATACTTAATGCCACTTTAGATGCCAATGAAAGGAGATTACAAGAAAAATGAGAACCCTGGGGCTTGCCAGGCCTTTCTGGGATAAATGCACCTGGTAAAGTCAAGGTTATATAAATGAAGAGAATCCATCATCTGATGTTGTTGTTGGGGGTTATTTACATTAAAAAAAAAAAAAGGAAGTAAATTAATAATATAAAATAGTGAAATTTTCAAAGATTGCATGAAAAAGACAAATTTACATTGTAATATGTGCAATAGTAAGTCACAAATTCTTCTTTCAAGTGAGAGCTGAAGCAATTGTTAGGGGAACAGAGACAGCCATAGTTTAGTAGACAACTCCAAATGAGGCTAAACCCTTTTTAAATTGTCATAGTCTGTTCCCTGGAAACTTAAAGACCTGCTGAAGGTAAACCAAAATTGCAAGGAACTTGGTTGGAATCCAAGAATGTAGGAGAAACTTGCCCACATCTGTAAAACAGAAATTTTAACTCTAGTAAAGTCAGAAAAATGTGCTAAAGTTTACAACCCAAGAAAGCGTTTTAAGGGCAACATTTCAAATGTTTACCATCAAGAGAGAAATAGACATGGAGAGAAGTTTCCATGCCATGGAGTTTCAGCATTCTGTAATAGTTGGGATCAGAAATCTTGCCCAGAAATAGTCAGTAAGGGTTGTTCTCTTGCTTTACTACAGAATAGCCACATAGATTTCCAAGGTCTCCACAAGGTCCATTTCCCTCAAGGACAGAAGGATTAATTTATTTTTTTTTTTTTCTTTTTCTCTGTCTCAGTCTTATCACATTGTTGGAGATGTGGCTTCATGTCTTACAGGCAGGGTATTGTCCTATCTTATTATAATCAGAAGCTCAACCTGCTGCACAGCTCATTTACTCTGCTAGGTGCAAATGCTGCATTAAACTCAGCAACCGCAGCTCAGTAGATAGTGCAGGCATTTAATTGCTCTTTCTCTATTCCTTGAAGGAAGCAAATGAAGGTTTCCTGGGAAGTTCAAGGTCTTGAGGACATTTTTTCCATGCATTAGTGTTCAGATTTGGAGCAACATCCCTCTTTGGTACAGAGATCTAAATGATGCAGACAACAAGTACATCAAAGAGGGAATTACTGCTCTAGAATTTACACCAAATTTCACTCCTAATTGAAAAAATCATGGCTTTGCTTAGAGATATATACTGCTTTAATGGAGGCTGTACATTTAGCAAGGCAAAGAAGGGACTAAAGCGAGTGTCAGGGAACAATTTGTACACAGATTCCAGGAGTAAAAGCCATCAGGAATGGTAGAAAAGCAAGGAAGAGCTTTCTCTCCATTTTCAAGGGAACTTAAGTGAGAAAAGACTCTGAGACCAGTCAGAAAGTGTGGAGAGAGAGAAGCTGGGAAGGAGGTTAAGTGAGCAGAGTTTGGTCTAGATGGACAAATGGCTTTAGAGTTAAAAAAATTTGTCTGTCAGGAGAGAGCTCCACACACTAGTGGAAGTCAAGGGCTTTGCAAGAACATCCACAAAAAAATGTTACAATGCCAATTTCTTATGCTGCTGTGGCATCTGCCTTCCACTACAGAACATGCAGCTCTTGTCCACAAAACCTCCCTTGAAATCTTTTGACCTTCGTGCATCTTCCATGGAAGAAAAAGTGCAGACAGAGTAGTTCCTGCCAAAATATTATCCTCTGGTGTTTGCTGTCTTACCCATACAGCATCAGAAAAGCAAAATCAGCAGCTGCAGGTGTTAAAAGACATATTTTAGGAACAGAATTCTACATTCAGGAGAGGTAACGCCCTTCACTTCCAAAAGGCACCTCATTATTAGGCAGGGACTCTAACACAATGCTGCAAACACTTAACCTGGCTCCATTCTCATTCCTCTCCTGTGTACTTTGTAGACTGCCCTGTTCTTTACTAATCTCAGACTGAGCACTTCACCACCATCCAAAGCCAGAGAGGGGCTCTGCAGCACCAAGAGGAACTAATATTTGTCCTTACTTCCAGAAGCTGTATAAGGCCTATAAACAACATATTTTGCACATAAACTCTGCAAGATTGCCAGCTACATTCTTATTTCTGTAATTTTAGGATGTGCCTTCTTGCATAAGGACTGGAGGATCAAGCTGGTATTTGGATACCAAAGTGTTCCAGAAATGTGGACCTCCGAAGGCACAGCAGTAGCCAGAGAACTAGATTTCAGGGACATGCTGAAATTAAGCCCACCAAAGTCCATGAAAATACTTTATTTTTTTTAAACACTGTATTTTGGATCAAGTTTGCTGATTTGGCCCTGGGGATGCCTGCTGTGATTCATATATACAGGCAGATGTAGAACCTATGTTGTTGTAGAGGTTTCTGGGATAAGGAGGAAGGTATTCACAGCTGAAATTTTCAGTCATACTATCAGCTCTGGGGATGCTAAAACTGCAGAGCCAAGGCTCCCCATCCTGCCTATGGTTTGTTTCTGGCTTTATCTTGATTTATATCAACATTTGTGAAGCATTATTAATGTCACAAGAGGCAGACCTGTCAACTAGAATAATACTCTTGGAAAATTTTCTCCCACCTACTTTGCCTTTCAGGTTCATCAGATCTGACATTTGTGTCTGGAGTTACCCAACCATAGATAAGAAACATGAGAAAAACACATTGTCATTAATTACAGAGGCAAACAAGAACAGCTAAGCACAAGGAGGTTGGGTAAAACCAACAATCCTTTACAGAAGCCCACTCTATTCATCTGCTAACTCCAATCACAGCTGAAAGCAGATTGCAGGGCTTTTGTATTACATTAGAAAGGCAAGATAAGTACAGAAGATGGTTTGTATCCTAACATTATTCCCCTGCAAAATCAATACTCCCATATATGGTTTCAGGCATTTTCCAGGGGAGATGCAGGGAGTCCCGCAGGGGAGGCTTGGCACACGCGGTAACGTTTGCAAGGTCAAGACCCTGTTCTTTTAACATATTCCACCAAGGTTAATGTGCTATTGTACAAGAGCCAGGACAAGGCCTATGAATCACTGGAATCCTTCTCAAACCCCAGCTGCACAGAAAAGCACATTTAAGGCACAAACCAGTTATAGTGATATATATCTTCTAGAATAAAAAATATAAATATTCTTTTTTTTTTGTGAGGAGGTATTGTGAAAGGCTGAAACCCACACACATACCTCCATGTAAGTCATAAGTACTACATTTGTAAAAAAAATTTTGCAAAAAAATTTACATTAATAATTAGTGATAAAATATCTGGGATATTTTTAGAGACAAAGCCACTTGCTAGAATGTTGATTTCACGGCCACTTTGAGGTGGGATAAGCCTGTTTTCTTGGGGGTGATTTATCATGGAAAAAATGGTACTTTCTATTCTTAGTAGTTGCCTCCCTATAAGAACCATTAAAAGAAATTTATCAATTGATTTTAACTGCACTGCAATTAGGTATTGATTTATTGGCACTCAGGGATAGTTATAAACCTGATACTAAGAAAATGTCCTTCCATGCAACTAAATTGGAGCAGGAAGACTGTGATCTAGAAGTAATCCAGATTCCACAATGTCAAAACCTATGCTCTACCTCTTCATGTTTATATCTATAGCAACAAGATGCAGGTTCTAGATTATTTTTTTAATTATTTTGACAGGAGCCTCAAAGAGGAAAAGAAAATTAGACAGGGAAAGCAAATGAGTCATAAGGCCATGATTTCATTTGGAACAGGTCATGCAAGATTAGTACCCTGGGCTGCCCAAAGCTAAAATTTAACTATCATAACTGTGAGCATCAGGTTTGAAAAGGATGAATGTGTGAGAAAGCGCAGGAGGGGGTTTCTTTCATTTTCTCTGCTTTTGGGAAGAGGGATGTGTGAGGAGAATACAAATCCACTGATTCATACCTATCTATTAGTCATACCTCTGTTGTGCTGGTTGCTTATTCTGTAGACATTCTCTGTTGTATAAATAAGGTGCACTGCCGCAGGGCTTAATATAGTATGTCTTTATACCTTTGTTTTTCTAGTTTTGTTTCTAACCCCTGATCATTATGCACTTTCTTTCACATACTTTGTAATTCAGCTGAAGAATTTTGTAACACAAAAACTTTGTACCATTTACTAGTACTTTCCAACTAAGAATTGCTGGATTTTTAACCACTGTATGGCCATCCATTAGCTAAAGAAAAAGATCTGTTTCTTTATCATGTTTTACAGCAGAAATGTTTTCACTGAATGCAACGTTTGAAGAAATACAGAGATATCTTTTTAAAAGAGGAAGGGAAGGGAAGGGAAGGGAAGGGAAGGGAAGGGAAGGGAAGGGAAGGGAAGGGAAGGGAAGGGAAGGGAAGGGAAGGGAAGGGAAGGGAAGGGAAGGGAAGGGAAGGGAAGGGAAGGGAAGGGAGGGAAGGGAAGGGAAGGAGGGAGGGAGGGAAGGGAGGGAGGGAGGGAAGGGAAGGAGGGAGGGAGGGAAGGGAGGGAAGGGAGGGAGGGAGGGAGGGAGGGAGGGAGGGAGGGAGGGAGGGAGGGAGGGAGGAAGGAAGGAAGGAAGGAAGGAAGGAAGGAAGGAAGGAAGGAAGGAAGGAAGGAAGGAAGGAAGGAAGGAAGGAAGGAAGGAAGGAAGGAAGGAAGGAAGGAAGGAAGGAAGGAAGGAAGGAAGGAAGGAAGGAAGGAAGGAAGGAAGGAAGGAAGGAAGGAAGGAAGGAAGGAAGGAAGGAAGGAAGGAAGGAAGGAAGGAAGGAAGGAAGGAAGGAAGGAAGGAAGGAAGGAAGGAAGGAAGGAAGGAAGGAAGGAAGGAAGGAAGGAAGGAAGGAAGGAAGGAAGGAAGGAAGGAAGGAAGGAAGGAAGGAAGGAAGGAAGGAAGGAAGGAAGGAAGGAAGGAAGGAAGGAAGGAAGGAAGGAAGGAAGGAAGGAAGGAAGGAAGGAAGGAAGGAAGGAAGGAAGGAAGGAAGGAAGGAAGGAAGGAAGGAAGGAAGGAAGGAAGGAAGGAAGGAAGGAAGGAAGGAAGGAAGGAAGGAAGGAAGGAAGGAAGGAAGGAAGGAAGGAAGGAAGGAAGGGATTTCTCATTGACTAACGTGAAGCAGAATGTTTTTAAATAACGAACTTTAACATTTTTTTCCCTTTGAACACCAGTTTAAGGAAAAGTATTGGCTTGGCTGCAGTTTTTGATGTAAAAACACCATTTTGAATTAGGCTAAAAGATATGCCATGCAAGCTTCAAAGAAAATATTGGAGACAAGCATACAGGAAAAAATTAAAAACTTCCTTGCAGGGATTTCTAATCTCTGTACATATATTATTTAAAGCTTTGCAAAAGACTAGTCTGCAGTGCTGAATAATTATTTTGCATGTACTAGTTCAAATATTCCCTCCTCTGTTTGCTTGTGTTTTCTATTTTGATTTGCTAGCAATTCTTTTTTAGTAAAAAGGAAAATTATACGCACTTTTTTAACCTAAAATGCAGAAGTTACTACAACATTGGTATTTTTACCTTTCTGTTCATACCATATAAACGCAGAAGAAATCTGACAATTTACATAGCCAAACTCACAGTTAAAAACTCATTAATGATATGTGATTTGACAAGGAAGAGGTTTAACAGTGATATGTAATTGCACATGCACTGACTTTCACATTTCAAGTCAAGGGTACAATAATCTCACCTGATGTGGTTTTGAACTTATCAGTTGTGACTGGTGCAGAAATGCAATGCTGGTGACTTCACCTCCAACCGACACTGAGCTTTCCCCACTCCAGTACACTCCATTCTCTTAACCTTGACAAGAAAATAGGGAAACAAGAGAGTTAAAATGATCATTTTTTTCGGGAAATTATAGATCTTTTTTTCCTAGTGAAAACATGGGGGACAGGCACTACTTTTTTTTTTTTTTTTTTTAATTCTAACGAAACCTCAAAATAGCTCTTGCATAAATACTGTCAACCAATATTTCGCTAACGCAAAACACGCAAAATTCAGAAGCTGTTATTCAAGGGAAATTTGCCCTAGCTTCACTTGGGTATTTGTCTCAATACAAATCAACAGTCATTTTTTAGGATTTAGCTCAGTAAACTTCACCTGATGACTAGGCAGGCCAGTCTCCTATGTCAGGTTTATGGAGCACAACAATAACTTGTTGATAAATAAATAGTATGATCATGTTCTTGTTTCTTGTTTAACAGGAAAAAAAAATATGGTACTAATCTGAAAGTGAGTTCCCTGGCTGGCGGACACACGTAAATCCTCCTTTCTCACATGAATATGTCCCAGTTACAGCCTGCTGGATGTGGGAGCAAGAGTAACCATCTAAACATCTGAGGTACCAACACAGACCCTCTCAGTTACTAATATGAAGTAAATTTGAAACCTACAAGGCTTCCAACATCATCCCTTAGAGAGGGAGGTGTCACAAATTTGGCCACCAGCATGTGACTCATTGGGTGCTTTTGCAGAATGGAAGCCAAAATCTTGGATTTAAAGAAAGCATCCTCCCTCTTCATCAGGTCACTTTTTCATTTGACCCTTCGTCAGGCACCAAGCTTCTCTTTATGAAACAAAAGACACATCTCTGTTGTGTTTGTCTGGCTTCTTTGGTGTGTTTAGTGATTGCTACAGAAATTGCCTATGCAGTAATTCATCATGCCTGAGTCTGGTTATGTCCATTGCATGCAAACCTAATCATCTTTCACTGCAGTTCCCATTCTAGAGGGAGGAGAGTAAATGGCATTTCTTTTTTAGTTTTTCTAGATTTATTTATATTTTTTTTCCAAACAAATTCCTCTCCCTCATGGCAAGAGCACCTGATGTTTGGGTCTATCTCACAGAACATTCTTTGATATATTGTCTTGGCTAGAGGCATTCAACTCTCTGCCTGTTTTGCATCCCTATTTTAAAAATAAAAGGTTTTCTTATTCTTTTAATTCTCTCAACATTAATTCAAGTCTGTGTCAAACATGAATCATTGACAGATTAAAGTAAATGTGTCACAGCGAGATTACCGTGAGCATAAAACGGTGCTCAGCATGTGCTGCTTCCCTTTGCTGTGGGCTCAGATGAAACTACAGGATTACAGAGATGGGCCCAGCTTGATAAAAGATACACAACACCTTTTAGTTATGCAACACAAACTAATGGGGGAAAATATGAAGTCATATTTAATGTTTTCTGTGATTCATTTAAATTCTATGCCTTTACTGGAGCTGGAGAAGCTCCACTTAAGATTGGAGGGTACAGGGTAGAATGGCCCAAGGAAGGTTCCTGTAATATTATATTGGAATGGAACTGAAATGCACAAACCATTGTGGCCTGCAGTATCATCCAGGAATTATTTTAGCCTAATGAAAGCAAGTAGTGATATCTGAAATACACCTGAGAGAATATAAGAATAAAATTTCAATGAAATAAAATTACGAGTAGTGTTAATTAATATTTGACCAGTCATTAAATAAAGAAACTTTATGTCTGAGTCCTTCAGCAGAAAAGTTATGAAAAAAATTTTGAACCCCCAAAAGGGAACAATGATGAAATACCCTACCATAATTTTTGTTCAGTAAATACCAAAGCTTTGAATTTAATCTTTTCAAAAATTATGCATTCTTGCTTATGCAGGTTTTGATTGGGGTGTTTTGTTTTGTTTTGTTTTGTTTTGTTACAGAGAGGGTTTTTTATTACTTCTAGGCAAGATTATTGAAATCAGCAGAAAGAAACCCAATAATAACGAGTTCAGAATTAATTCAATCTGCTGGCATTTCAAAGTAATCAAACTAACCAAAGCTCTGAAACTGGTACTCTAACACATCAGAACAGCCTCATCTCCTTCTATGTCCCTTTAAACTCCTATAATCAGACTGTTTCCTTCTGACAAAATCGCCTGCATTCAAAGGAATTATTAATATAGCTAGATTAAGAAACTTCGTAGACCAGCAGTAATCTTCATTATTAGTTGATCTATTTCATGCTTCCAGCAACATGTCAGGTGCTTTTGACACTAAATGTAAACTACTAGTCTAGGGATAATAGCTATTGACACTGAAGCTGTGAGTCAGGATGAAAGGGCTTTTGGTGTCACACATTTGCAGCTGCAATTCACTCTGGGGTAGCTTCTTTCCAGAGAAAATATTATTGAATACATTTAACCTTCTCCTGTTCCTAATGCAAAGGAAAGAAATCAGAGAGATATCATAATTCAATTTGGTTTTAATCCACGTACAATGAGGAGAAAAAATCCATTATAATTACAAGCTATACAAGTTAGTTTTCTTTGTGCTCAATTTTCAGGGTATAAAACAATAAAAAACAATTCCTATCACCATCAAACCACAGAGTGATAAGAAATGTATCACTAGACAAAGACATTAGACCTGTGACTCTGCACTCTGTCATTTATATGATTAAAATTCCTTGCAGTTTCATATGTTAGCAAAATACCTCTGTTTGAAAGCAAGCCTAGCAGAACACAAAAGTACACTGAGACAGAAGAAGAAAGTTTGCATGTGGCGAAACATTCAATGGAAAGGAGACACAGAGCAACTCCATCCTGTGATTTGGCAGGATAGTGGGAGGATTTAAAAATATCCTCAGCCTATCCACAGAAAACAAGAGAAAAGTATGATTTTAAGAATTCATGCAATACCTTCCCATTTTGGATCAAATTCTCCCTCAGTATACTAACTCCTTGGATTCTGTACCACCTACATTGCCCACAAGACAGGCTTTAGGCAGTTTTTGATTATGTGATGCTGCTCCATACTGCAGAGAAGTAGCTAATGAAAAATGACCAGTAAATTTCCAGTCCTTGTGCTTCACTTCTGTACATCAAAGGTTTTCTTAACTGACTCCAGTACAGAACAAGAAGGAAAGGCACAAGAAACTGTGACTGCTCATGGTCATTATGGAGGATTCCCTATGCTGCTGAAAGAGAAACCCACAAAGACTGATCTGACTTTATCAGCTGACTGTAGGAAAGAGGAAATTCAATTCAACAACTAATTCTGAAAAATCACTTTATTTTGAAAATGTATCTTTCACTGTTTTATTTGTACTAAGGAATCTAAAATTAAGTTTATTAGAAAATGTATGAAGAAGGCGGTTAGTTTTTTACAGCTTCCTAATGTATATTGGATGATTGTATACTGTAGTACTGATATCATTTAAGACCACGGGGATTGAAAGATCTGCTAAGAACATCATAAGATAAAACATAATCCTTGGCTAGCAATAAAGACCTTTTCCCTCATACCCTTAGAGGCTATTTTGATTTTGTGGGGGCTTTTCTTTCCATTTCCTCACATGTTTATAATTTCTTACTTCTCTAAATACATATACATTTTCAAAGATGTTAAGTCTCAGTATGAGACTTTTCAAAACACAAAGGTTTTGTAGAAAGTACCTGGCAGGGAGCAAAGGTCCTATATTTTCTGATCAAACTCAGTGGCAGACCTTTCACTAATTTCACAAATGATCGAGTTCCATTTTCTTACTTGTTTGTCATCTGAGTGGTAGACTGATCCAAGCAGCAAAGTTGTTAGCACCATATGGTTCCCTGGATAATACAGCACATTCACTTTAAAGTTTGTTATATTCAGCAACAGGTTTAGACCCAAATTCTTAAACAAATACGCACAAGCTGTGCTCATCCTACTATTGTGTCCATTTTTTAATTTATTATTCCACTAGGTTCCTGTAAAACCACTTTTTGCAAGACTTATTTCTCTAAACCAAAAATCTGAACCCATTAAATCAAAGTCTTTAGGACTTGGGATTCAGAATTTGTGAGAAGGAGTTCTGTGGAAAAAAGAATGTGGTGAGTTACACTTACAGAACTGGGAAACAAATACAAAAACAAATGCCAAATGCTGATAGTATTCACTACTGTACTTTATCACCCATTGCAGTCCATATGAAAACAGAATTCAGTACTCCAAGTCACATAAAATGCAAACAAAGGACGTGTAAAGGAAATTGACAACATTACCATATTCAGTAGTGTTTCTTCCACAAAGTTTGATTAAATAAAATTTTCCTTGATAATTTTTATTTTTTTATTTACACAATATACTCTGAACTACTCCCTTGTTCCAACACTGATATATCTAGAAACTTTTAGGGAGTGAAACCAACATACTACATAAATCAGAGATATTTACTAACTTGATTTGCCTTAGAGCATTTCTCTTCCCTAACTTTGGGAAAACGCTGGACCCTCATGAGGCAATTACCCTGAGAGAGAATATGCTTCCGTAAGGCAGCAAAGCAAGGAAAGATATTCTTTGGATATCATTAATTGATAGAATCAGTAATGTGGTGACCCCAGTCGGGCTCTATATAAACATGTCACCTATATTAAGTCTGTCACCTAGTTGGATCAAGGCTGTATTGCCCATACTGAATACTGTCAGCCAAAGAAACTAAAAAAACCCCACGAAATTCCATATTAATCTGGTCTTATTTTTGACTACTCTGGGAAAAGCAATTCACACACAGGTATATTTTTCTAGCCAAATCACTGCTGCTTGAAAACGTGGAAGACAAAGAAGGTCAAAGAAGAGTGAAAAAAATGTGCTTATTGCACAATTCCCTTCTTGCTTAGTCTTAGATAAGATCAAATATTGAATACTACCTTTAAATAGACACGAAATATTGCAGGCAACAACAAATACAGAAGGATTACCAGATGCTCCAATAATATTTATCATGATTTTTACTATTCAAGTAGATTATTTAAAGTTTGAATGCACCCAAACACAGCCTTCACCTGAGGTGCACAGAGGAGCCCTGGCTCTGTGCTAACTCATAAGCACAAGGCCTTATTCCTGGATGATTCCTTCATCTACCACAAGGAACTACAGCTGACCTGGCATTCACTGGGGTTGTGTGGCATAAGTAGGGGACTGGTTAGCAAAGGGTAACCAGATCCCCTCTGAGGAAGAGCACTGCAAGCCACACTGGCAGAAACCCTACACCAACAAGGATAATTTCTTTAGCAGTAAAAAGTTTTGAAGGAAAGTAGAGGATAACAAATTCACAGGAATTAATAATTTAAAACCTAGGATGCTGTGAATTCTCTTCTTCAGCTGCTGAGCATTATAGTTTTCTGTATACTCAGAGTAATTCTTTTTAAATTCAGATTACATATTTCCACTAGGGTCCAGATTCTGAAGTGCTTATTCAGAAATTGGTTTAGGTAAAAGTCCTACTGAAGCTGCTGGGGATTTGATTTCAATTGAAACTGCATAAATACTGAGTGCAGACTTCTGGATTTCACCCTCTAGAGTAATAGACTGTGTAAACTAGAAAGAATGATTGGAAGGTCTAGTAAGGAACCAGCAGGCTCTTCTAAGTAACTAATATCTTTCTTATGAAAACACTAATCATTGTGATGCCTGTGACAATTATTTTTCGGGAAAAATAAAAGATAATACCTATTTAATTTCTAAATACTTTGAAATTGAAATCTTAACTCATAAGACTGTCTTGCTGTTGTATCAATGAGTGCCCATTATACAGTCTCATCCTTTTACATTTGTGGATAAGCCAATTTAGTATTCCCACATCTCTGTAATTAACATATAAGCACTGATTGACTATATTGCTAAAACTTTCAGTTTCAGATAAATATGCAAACAACTTCACTAATGATGAAACCATGCACAAACCCCATTTTGTTTCCCTGAAAATAATCTCAAAAAATAACCTGTGGCTGAGACAGGTTCTGCACCCAAAAATCACTGATCCCCACATCAACACATAGATATCTAAACCAAAATGCCTTAGGTAGCTTACAGATTGACTTATAGTACCAGTAGTTATAAATAGATGGTGATCTGTTAGGTATTAGCTCAGCAGAAAAAAATCTACAAGTTTTGACCCTTGAATCCTATTTTTCCCTTTGTGGTAAAGCAGAGGAAATCAAAATGCCCTGAACTTCCCCTCACAGTGTGCACTCAGCAAGAGAAGAACCTTCACACATCCACAAACAGCTGTGGACTGGGACATGTTGCCTCAGTCATCCTCTCCCCTGGTCACTGGAAGAGATTTAGTTTCTCTTCACAGCTCTGACAGAGATTCCTGTGACTCTCTGGGCAAATCACACTCCTGCCTGCTGGCAGGTCTCAATCCTGCCTGCTGGCAGAACAGAATTTGTCCATGTTTCTCCAGATGTTTCCTTATCCATAAAGCACAATAATACTAGGTACAACAGACCAGGGTCTTGAGGCTTCACCTACTTGATCTTTGTAAAATCTCTTCAAGTTTTCATTTATCCCTTCAAGGGGCATTACAGAAATACATATTACGGAACCACAGGTTAGCATGAATTAATATTCCTAATAAGGTCTTTCAAAAAATACTAATATGAGCTCTTGATACTCTGACATGTTCCATGCAACTGTACAAGTGTTAGAAAAATGGCCAAGCTGAACAGAAGTTACTCACATGGATAGCAGATGCTGTCTTTCATAGGGCTATTAGTATGAGCTATTTATCCAGGCTATAAAATGTCAATCTGACTCTCTCTGTGTATTAGTACACAGTAAGCTACATTATTTACATTAAAAGTAGAGTATAATACAAAGTATTATATTTACATAACGCAAAGCATCTCTGGCAAACTGTTAGGCAGTAGGTGGGAGGATGATTATTCTAGATATATAAAGGGTATGAAACTCAGGGACATATGGTAGTTGCCCCATGATTCAATAAAACACAGCAAAGCCAACGCTTTATAGAAGACTTTGACTATGAAAAGTTCTCCTTATTGATCAAAATTCTTATCCATAAGGTTTTCTCCATTCAGTTTTTTATAAATTATCATGTTTCTCTTCCTAGAAATTTTTAAATGTCTCTGCAGACAGAGAACACTGAAGTTAAAAGAGAAGCTTGATTCCATTGATTTCCACAAAAGAATGCTCACATTCTTTCCAAATTAACTTGAATTTAGTATTTGTTGATCAACTATAGAAATATTGTTGAAATTTATAAATCTATTTAATCATCTATCTCTAAATTTAATCACACTTTATCTCTATACTATCTACAGAAAAAAATTAGAAAAATTCAGATGCTCCTCTGATTATAGCTTTAAGATGCCTAAAACTAGGTCTTTCCAACAAGTAGCTGCAACTTTAAGTGAAATGATTTTATGGGAGCTGTGTCGTATCAAAGATAATTCCTTTCCTTTGCTTTCCTTTGATCCTCTTAAATTCCTTCTACAGAAAACTTTGTCCCCAGAGCAGGAGAGGGGAACAGCATGACTGAAAAAGCTCAGTAGTTTTGCCTGGAACTTCAGTTCACCCATGGTCCATCTCCCCATACACTCTATGGATTATATGCAATCTATACACTCTCCATTCTGCTCTGTGTCTACCCAACCCACAGCAGAGCAGCAGCATTCACAGTGCATTTTTCCATTTCAGAGTGGATTTTTACCCTCACAGAAGTCTGGTGCTGCTCCTTGCCTAGACATTTCTAATGGAAGTTGTGTGTGAATTAAACAATCTTGAAATTATCAAAACATAAATAAGTATCAGCCAAGGCCAGGGATGGAAATGGTCATGGGGCAGCAGTCCCAGTGCCCTCCCTCAGCAGTGGCTCCACTTCTGCAGTCACTGATGCCTGAGTGCAGCGTGGGGGCCTAAGGAGCTTGGAGTGATTGTTCAAAGAGTTTGAAATTTGAGTGAAATTTGTCAAATAGCATTACATCCTCAGAAAAAGAAATAACTGAGGAGTCAGTGTGATCTTACATGGCAAAACCCACAACTCCCAGATCTCAGACGTAAGAGTCTGCCTCTTCTATCCCCAAGATCTGGGAATACAGACAAGCACAGATTTTGAATGGTATCCCACGATACAGTTAAATCTGGGATCAGACATCAACAAGAGGATTGTTTTATGTAAATCTCTGAATTAGTCTTTTTTCCTCATACCCAAATATTAAAAAAATTTCGAAGTTTTTTTATTAATATATAGCATGACTTGCTAACGTGCTACCACATATCATATTTTAAAGATTTTGTTACAGGTATAAAAAATGTAAAAAAAAAATGTTGCTTGCTTGCTTTGTGGAAAGGATGAGCTTGAAGGAACCTCCCTGCTGTAAGTACAATAGCTTTTATCCTTTTCTGTATCTTCCATTGATCTGTGGATATGAGTCAAAGAAAGCTATTTTAAAAGACAATGTGACCAAATATATGTTTGCTTTTCTTATTTTTTCAATACCTCAGAAATGTAATTTCCATAATTTCCATTAACAAGAAATGCCTACTTTCCAGCAGGAACATGGTTTTACAGTTTAGATTGCTCAGCTCTGATATCTCCATCCTTCTCAGACCTGTATATTCATTGACAGATATGCTTACCAAAACAATATTGAGCTTACCTGTGTGTGGATATTTAAGACCAAAACTACTATAATTAGCTTTTATTTAAGAATACTTTGTTGGGGAACAGAACTAAGAACAATTTTACTCAGGTCTTCACAAATGATTTATGTGGTAAAACAATAATCAAAATCCTTTCCATCCAACATGACACTTCAAAACTTACCGAAAAATATTATATGCAAGTAACTGCTTAGTAAAAAATTCTCCCCAATGTTAAGATCACCTCAGCATAGAGAGCAGAGAACCAACACAAACATTCTCACAATTGCATCAGCTGTGACCTCATACTTGTGGCCTATGAGGAGCTGGGTGTAGGCTGGAGAGGAACATTTCCTGTCCAATCATGCCTTCTCTGCTCCTCCCCAGCTCACTGTGCTCAAGGCTACCACAGAAGTTGGTATTGCTTTTGTGACAGAAGAGAAAAAAACTATATTGCTATCAAAATCAATAAATGAAGGTGTATTACCAGATTTGATTATTGAGCTAAGTATTTTGATGTATTATTATTTTACAATATGTCAAAATATTGCTCATATAATGTGGAACAAAGGCAGCAATCAACCACAACAAGCACTTGTTTGGATGTCCTTGTTTAGTTTTCAACACTACTCCAGCTCACCTGAAACATCTGAAACAATTGAAAACTCTGAAACAATTGAAAGCATTGTAAATATTTGAAGGAAAGTTGGCATGCAAAAATATAGCACAAAGATTTCTGATTCTAAAGATAATTCCCTAAAATCATAAACTGTTGAAGAATTTCAACTACAACTCTCCTTGAATCAATTAAAGTATTTTAATTTAGTTTTATAATAACCCTATGAGGCCTTTCTCTTTCCATTAAATAGCAAGACTGACAACAGGTTGTCTAGATTTGAGCTAAAGCTTCCCAAAATATGGAGCCTGTCTCAAAACCAGAATAGGAATCCATTTAATAAGAGATGTCTTTCAGGTTACTCAGCACTAGCCTTTCTCTACACATCATTCAATTATTCACATCAGCATCTTTACTCATTTTAACTGCAGGAAAACATAAGAACCTGACAGTTTGTGACAGGACTCCAGCTTGGCCTGGTCAATTAGACCTGCCTGGACTTTCTAACTTTACAGCAGATGATGAAAAATTTCTAAACTCAGCATAGCAAGATGTTTTTAAAATATATCTCCAAATGGAGAAAAGCCACAGTGGCTGTACTGGACTGAAGAGTGAAAGGCAAAGTCATCCAGGGCCCAGCAGCACAGAAGAAGAAAGGGTTTGTCTGCTAGAGTTTCATATCTCTGGGCTGGTCTCAGGGCCTCCCCCTCACTCCAGCAGACTGCCTAGACCCTCATGCACACTCTGAGAAGCTGTAATTCCCAATTCCTTGCTGACCTCTCCCTGTGGGTAGCTGTGGGCAATGCCACCCCTCAGCCACCCATGTTTTCTGAAATTAAGGCAACAGCTAGGAGGAAAAATAACCTGATGATGTTCACTTGCATGTTTTGGCATCCAGAAGGGTAGCAGGAGGTGCAAAGACTGCTCAGCTCCCCTTCCAGGTCATGCCCAGGCTTTCACATTTCTGGCTGCTGGATCTGGCAGTGCTGCAGGCTCAGCCTCAGGTGCCCACCCCAGCTTGGACAGGAAGGTGGCAGACACCTCAGTGCCACCTTTCCCTAACGTCACACACGGGGTTTGTGTACCCAGGGCTGCAGGATGGGTGGGGAGCATGAGCCAGGCTGTGGCTCATGTGCTGCTGTGGCAGCACCCAGGCTGTGGCTGCTCAGGAGAGCTGCAGCATCAGCAGAGCTGCAACATCAGCAGAGCTGCAACATCAGCAGAGCTGTGCACAGACCTCAGCTCCCCCAGCATGGGGCACCTCAAGAACATGCAGTCACAGAGAGTTTACAAAAACCAGTTTAACTCATGGGCACCAGGAACTTTCATGGGGAACCTACAAGTCCCTCTCACCAAGCAGCTGCTACTGGAAACCCGAGGAAGTGCAGAAGGTGAACCAGGGCACTTGAGCTGGAGCCAGGGTGATCCCCAGGCTTCCCCTGGCACCAAGCTCTCTAAGTGAGAGAAGCACTCAGCAGCCCTGTTCTAAAGCTGACCCTCCCAAATGGTGTTAAAAGAGGCAATCCCAAAACTTACTGCAGAATCAAAGTGATAGTAAAATCCTTCATAGCAATATACCTTTTCCTCTTACATAATTCATTTTACACTGTCCACATATGCTCTTCAGCAGCATAAAGCAGATAAAAGACTAATCTTTTAATCCTTCAAATAAAGCTAGTTGTTGCCATCTAATTGCAATAATTAATTTAAAATTATGTTTTATATCATGTCTAGTTTAACAATGCTGAAGATTTCAGACCAGACCAAAATAGACAGGTGGATGAGGGGTTTTTTGCACTGTATATTTTCAAGCATTAATAGTATCATTTGCATGCGAAAGAAATGAAATTTTGATTTTGAAGAGGCCACTAAGGATTAATTTAATGATTTGGACAGAGTTTAGGCTGCTTTGCAGTGGGAGTGAAGGTTAAAAGGTACATCTTGATAAATATTTAAGATCTTCAAACTTTTTGGTGTAGAGCCAACTGATTTGAAGTCCACTGCTCTGTTACCTATATAGAAAAATTTTAACTTGCTTGAAATTTATATTTCTGATCTATAAATCCTGAGGTGTTGTACATGACTGACTTTTTAGGTAGTGATTTATAACCACATCTTAAACCTTCGCTTGGTGCTTTTTCAGCACCCTTATCTAATTCCCCAAGACTTCATGTTTCCATGGAGAAGAGACACAAGACTTCTCTTTCCAGTAGGGTCTCCTCCCTTTCAGTTCAGGATACAGCCCCAGCAATAACTAAATGGAGCTGTTGAACAGCTCATTTGAGCAGCTCACAGAAAAAAAAAATTATTGGTAAATAAACATTTTTGGAGTGCTGTATACATTGATTAGTTGACATCTGGTATTCCCCTCACACACTGTCAAAACACAGAGCCAGTCCATATGCATGAAGGGTTTGGCAGCAAAGAACATTTTGTAGAGCATCAGCTTTCTTTTTCTATCAGATGAATTCTCCTTTCACTATAAATGATACATTACAAGAAATCTGTTCAAAATACAACTAAACTGAGTCATCTTTGTAAATATCTCTGTAGGACATCATTAGTTTATAAGGAGTGTAAAAGTTATACACACAAGCGATAAGTACAACCAAAAAGATGAAATGATCTCATAAAAGGAATAGCAAGAATATCTGGTCTTTCAGGAAAAACACTGGAAAGACAACAGCCTCACACCCCCCCCCCCCAAAAAAAAAAAAAAGGCTGCCCCTCCTACAGCTGATTTGAACCACAGACAGACATTACCTGGTAATGCCTGGTACTGATGCTCATGTACTCCTGGTGCATAGATCACTGTCTGCTCAATAATTCTTAGCTGGTTTCAGGTGGTACCTTTCTTGACCCTTAACATCTCATACACAGTTTTTCAGATTTTGAGACTTTTGTGACGTTTTATTTAGAGGGTAGATTTTTTTCCTAAGCTAAGAATTCTACAGTTTAGTCTTCTGGTTTTTAATCTATGTGCAGAAGCTCAAGGTAATTCTCCTTGACAATGTATAGCTCTGCACTGGGGAGTTTCAGTGGGTTCAGTTCAATGGGTGAACACTGCAGGGCACCCTGCTGAGCAGGGTACATATGAGCTATTTGTAGGGGAAAGTGCCTCTTCCAGCAATAACATCAGAAACACAAAAACAGAGTCTGTCCCTTAGAAAATACTACCCTATATGATTTAGAACTTGTGAAGATAGCCCCAATAAGAGTTTCATATCTAGAAAATTTTTCACAGTTCAAAGGTAAGACTCTGCTGTTTTTCAGATGCTTTAGAAAATCCATCTGGGTGCATACCTACCTCTTCTAAAAGTAGTTCTCTGGTCTTTCCACCCCCAAAGTAGCATAAAAATATACTGTCATATGAAACCAAAGCATGAGTATATGAGATTGTATATATTATGCTGATGAATATTCTATATTAAGTATTAAAAGCTTAATACATAATAGTAACAACTTCATTGTAGGGTGATCTTAAACATTAATCAATATAAACCGAGCATCTGAAATTTGCTATTGAATTCTAGGGCACAGTGAGTCCATGTAAACTCCCAAATGCTGATTTTCATAAATTTCTGCTCTCAGTAGCAAAGACAAAGGTGATGGATCACCCCTGTATGGCTGGAACACACTGGGAGCCATGTCTTTGGCACAGGCTTAACTGGAACAATCGTGATGCTTTTGAATCATGTTCAAAATCTGTCAGAAATTAAGATCATTGAACTTCAATATTTTTATTCTTACTATAACTTCAGTTTTACTTCTGGTAATATATGCTGAGAGGACTTTTACAAAGAACAAAGTTTTGATTTTAGAGTTTATCATATCAAGGAAATTCAGGACATAACTGCAGTCATTAATTACCAGCAATTAATTTTAAACAGTTTCCTGTTCTTTATTAAAGAGGTACTGTTGTTATACTATATGTTTCCTTCTTTTAATGCAATTAATTTTGATTCTGTCTTGTCATTAAAATGCATATTTGTAGAATTATTACCCAAAACGGAAAACTCTTTCATTAAAAAGAAAAATGCAACTAACCATTTTCTGATTGCCAGATTTTGAATCAGCTACAATATGCTGTATGTTATAACTTGATGAAGTCCATGAGCCAGGAACTGCAACAAATAGAAACACAAGCTGAGTCATGAGAGAGGGCTGAAGTAAGTGGTTTAAGAATCCTTTAGTTTCAAAAAAAATTAAGCCTATTTCTAATTTCCTGACTAAAGCCATTATGATTTGTAGATGGATGGCAGAGCTGGCTTGTAAAGCCAGGGTGATTTGTAGATAGATGGCAGATCTGGCTTGATATTAAATACATCAGGGAGGAAATTAGGTTGGAAAAATCAATGGCTGGTTATGAATACTAAAATCAAAATACAACTTTTGGGGAATAGAGACAGGAGGCAAGCTTCCAAAACTGCCCTATTAAGAACTTCTGGACCTAGACTTGTCTATATTTAAACAGCCAGAGAAATATGCCTGCTCCTGTCTTTGGCAGAGCCAGCAGCAATGTCCACTGTTTATTTAAATTAATTCCAAATGTGCAATTCCTTTAAAATATAAATTCACTTTAAAGAATAAACAGATATACACTAGATCTGACTGTCTTTGTACTTATAAGAATGGAAAGTAGGAATAGTTTTGTTAATCCCAGGTATTATTTAGCAGATAAAGTAAATCTTACTATCTGATCAGTAACATCAGAAAAAAAAAAATGGAAAAATGGGACACCAAAAGACCCATCAAACTACCTCACGTGTACAAAAGCAAAGCATTACTGCATTGTGTTGAGACTGCCAGAAACATGCTGGCTCTGCTACAAATGTTGTGTAAATGTGTGTTACTGTAATCTAAGTTTCGTTATCAAGTACCGAGATTTGTAAACTGTGGTTTGTGCTCAGCAGCTGGTAGAGATGCACTCACCTGACCCCATAGAGTAAAAAATAGTATGAGCTAAGCCATTCCATGAGGTAAAACTGTGACCAGCTCCAGGAGGGTAAGCCTTATTCCAAACTGTCCTTGCCTGCTTTAGAAAATGAAGTAAAACCACCCTAACTGCTGGTAACGATTACCTGAGACACAAGCATATGATTAAGCCTCCAGCAGCAAATTAGATTCTGGATTAGTGGGGGAAAACCCTCCCCTTTCTCCCTCATTTCCAAGTGTTTCTCACAGAAAGTGAAGCCTCTTTGTCTTATTCACTCACTCTCTCTGAACATGCATTCCCCTCCTCCAGATTTTAAAACCCACCCTGCTCCACATCTACTGAGAGACCCCCAAGTTTAATGAACTCCTGCTCCCTTCCAGTATTTAAAGAACATAAAAGGAATCAAGAAACCAGCACTCAGCTCTGTGTAACTCAACTTCTCTAAGTGCAAAGCTCATTGCAGTAATGGAATGCACCATCACAAGGATTCAGAGTCACCAAGCACTCAGCTACACGTGACAACTTGTAACAATAACATGAGAAACTGAGAAGAAAAAGTGGAATCTGTCATATCTGAAATATTGTGGCTATATTCAGCATTAACATTTCATTTTGGTTGCAAAACAGTATTTTGCAAATGTGTTTTTAAATGACTGTACACTGTGGTTATTTCTGTTAAAATATGCTCAAAACTCTGTATCATTTATGATGAATGCATTACTGCCTCCATGAGAACACAGATCCATGTATGTTGTGAATGACTAAAAACAATAATATTTATCAAGTCCAACTAAATATTGATTTGAAAAGCATGGGGTAATAAAATGTCACAAAGACCAAGACCTGCTGCTTTTATGAAATAATCCTTCCATCCACTCTTCCATAAAGAGTGGATTTACTCTTCTGCAAGATATAGATCCATACCTCTATGCCAGATAATAGCTGCCTATTTAATATCACGTGTTTGTACAAAAGTATTTTGCCAAGCTTTTGAATTAGAGACTTATTGTTCAATGATATATTCTTCAACTGAAACTGATTAGCAAATCTATTACATCCATACAATCATTTAATCAGCTCAAAGGATGTGTTTCCCTTGTCTTTCATCATAATATTCAACCAAAAAAATCCCAAAAGAGTTGCTAAGCCAAAATTAGACCAGACATGTTAAAAGATAAGTAACTTCTAGAAACTCCAAAACTTAAAAAAACCCAAATAGATATATAGATAATTTGTGGATAATTAAGATGCACAATGGTTAATAATTCAAATTGAATGTGGCAAATGTTGCCTATCCTACTCTTGAATTTATGTATGAAAGGAAGTATTCACTGCAAAGTAAATTCAAAGTTTCTGATTCTAATACTCCTTGTGTAAATTAAAGTAGTCATTATATGGAGATTGACTCAGGTTAAATGTAAATGGAAAAAACCCTCTGAGATTCAATTTCCATCACTAAAAGCTCCAGCAGCAACTCAGTAAAATCGGTCTACAAGGTAACATAGCACCTAGTACACTGGAGCAGTAAGAAGCAATGAAACAGGATAGCTTGGGCCTTGCAAAACCTCTTCATTTTCACTTTTTGTGCTTTCTTTAGAGAATCATAAAAATGGTAAAGGAATGTTTTAAACACACACCTGCAAGATATTTCAAGAAGTCATCTACTGCACTGCTGGGTCCCACCATCAGTCCTGACAGGTTCTGTAAGTCCTCATCGCTGCCATTCCACAACTTAGAAAGGCAATCATTTCCCACATCAAGACTCTTTTGTTTTTGCCCTAACAGGATTTATCCCCATTCTCAACATTAGTTTTTCTCGTAGAAATCTATAGATATTTCCTGACCTGTTCATTGTGGAGATGGAGAATGGATCATTCCCTTCTGGTTTGCAGCAGCATTTTATACCCTTCAAGAGATGTCCTTCTTCAGTCTCACCCAATTCTTTCCATTTTTCTTTGTAAAGCTTCTGTTTCCATACCAAATAGTTCTCTTTCTTCTTCTGCAAAATCTCCCATTTTGTCTGTATCAGTCTTGAATTGCAGTGTGCAAACAACCACACTGCAGCTGAGGCTTGCTCAGGAACTCAAAGTTACTCCATGCATCTGGCAGGATGCACTGCTGCTCGTATCAGTCTCACAGCCTTATCAGGATCACATTTCCCTAGAGTGCTTACAACGAGTCCTTCTAGCCATGGCAAAACTATCAAATTTGCCACTTTAGACAAACTAAAGCCACGTTCGAGTCATGATCCACTAGAATCCCACTGCTGCTCCCTGCAGAACTTGGTAGCCAGCTGTTCTTGCTTTCCCTCCCACAGAGCATAACCATCACACTTCATCCATCATCTTCACAGTATTTCTCCAATTTTGTAATGTAATTTTTTGGATTTCATTTCCATCCTCCAACACATCCAAATTTTCTCCCAGATGTAGTCCAGATTCAAAAAGCTATGACACTGTTCAATCCTCTAGCTCATTCATTAAAAAAATGAATAAATGCACACAGAAAATGACCAGACCCAAGACAAGTAACTGAATAGCACTGTTCAACATTGCCATCCATTTTGAATCTGGACCACCAAGCAGCTCTCTGGGTATGGATTTCCAAGTAACTTCAACTACATTTTGCTTCCCCAAAGTATACTAAAATTATTTTCCTTACAAGATCTGCTAAATCACTGTAACTGTTTGTTTGTTTTGTTTCAATTGGACCAGCCTTTCAGAAAAAGCGCTTCAGGAGTTTCCTGTGACAGTTGAAAACTGTCTTTGTGAAATACCTTGGTTACTTTACTGCACATTTTGCAGTTTTTTTGCTTGCCTGGGAGGATAAGGTTGTTTCTGCTCTGGAAGGTAAGAACCTTTCTAGAAATCACAGGTGCTTTAATGTTTTGGCTGTCCTCATTCAAACTACCCCTGACTTTAATACTAATCAGCCAGAACTTACTAGCAGGTACAATCAAGTCTAAAAAAGTATCTGTCCCCAAAATCTTCACTAGTATTAAGTAAAAAGGAGACAGAACTTGATTTAAAGAATCTGACTGATTTGTTCCCTACTGTACTGTATGTTCACAGTGAACATCCCACCAATAGTGCTCATCATGGCTCTCCTTTCTAGCTGTCTCCCAAGGATCAGAGGTTTACTGTCCTCCTTGATCTCTGCCTCGGAAGGAGCATAGGCAGATTTCATGCACTTTTTCAAGCCATGCCTTTTTCCTTGAAGGACTCTTTTTTCCTTTTTTTCAAGATTTTGTCTTTGTTGAATAAGTTCTTCAAGTATTAGTATAGCTAGCACATAAATTACTTCACAAAACCAAAAATTCTCTACTTTGTATAGGCCTAACAAAGACATCAAAAGTGATCTAAAAACTTACCTGCTATCATTCTCTGTCTCTTTGAACTTGTCATATAAAAATATATATAAAAATTCTGATTTTTGACTCTGACCAAGAAGTACCACTTACTTGCAGATTCTTATCATCCTTTCCTAGATCTTAATTTAAAACCTTGCACTGGTGTGAGGAAGCTCATGAATGTTGGTGTAACTTCCAAACTGAACCAAGGGATGGTGCTCCAGAAGAACAGCAAGTAAAAATAAGGATTTGAGATGAAGCATTATCACTTTACCTGGTTACTTGTTATTTGTTACTTCTTTCTGCTTTATCAAACCTGACAGATGCATGAAAGAAAAGTGTTATAACCCACAGAAATGAGACAAAGTTACAAGGAACTCAGTGGTCAGAATCCCCAAGCATCACATGCATTATAGGATTCTGTTAGAAGTTACACCAGCATGATGTTATTTACATCATTTCTGCATTTAGTTAATCACTGCAGGAATTCATTAAATCCCTTTCCTGTTAAAAGGAGAGGAAGAATAAGAAATTTTATGTTCAGGAAAAAAACTGCAAAGTGTGTGCATAGATATTTGCTTATTGACTGAAAAAATGAGGTTTTCATATATAAGGCATCTGAAAAGATTTATTGACACTAAGTAGTTAGGACAAAAATATTGATTCAGTGCACCACAAATAAGTTTAACCTCCTACTACATTACACTTCCACAATGCCTGTGAAGACATGTGATAAGCTCTGTGCACAAATTATTTTCCAATTATTTTATCAAGTTTTTTTAAGAAAAGATCATAATGGAATAATTATGTTATTGGTTGAAACAACATTTTCACCTAGTTCAGAGACTCCACAGATGGAGCCAAGGTGGATGTCAGACTTTTAATAGAAACTCATGGACAGAAAACCCCATCTTAAAAGGTTGCAAGCAGAAAGTTGTCTTCTTTTCAGAAATTTTTAAGTTCAAGACAGGAGTACCACCCCCACACATATTTCCAGTTCTCAAAAGCCTCAAATAAACCTGCCTCAGCCTTCAAATCTTGCAACAGAAAGACTTTAAAGTAAAATTCTTGTCTTTCATTGACCTGAATCAAACAAAATTTAGAAGAGTAACAGCTTAATTAAATTAAGCTTCTACAACACAAAATTGTCTATTATATTTCCAAGTCCATTAATGCTCTAGGAGAAAATCCACAGTATATGCAAAAAATATAGCAAAACCAACAGCATTTTAAAATTAAGTGAGAATGAAATAAAGCCCAATAATTTTGTAGTAAAGTAACCCTGAAAGTCTGCATGCAGGCAAGGCAGATGGAAAAGCAGAACTTTCTCCATATTCCTATTTCCATTCAAGTCAGAGTTTGGGTTTTCTTAATAGGAGCATCATTACTTTATTTATTGCCTTTTCCTCACATAAGAAACTGGCAATGGGCTGCTGGAGGCAATATTCATGCCTGAGACCTGGACAGGCCCCCTGCACCCCGACTGGCAAAAACACTTCCTGGGACCCCAAAATCCCAGCCACAGCAGAGCCCCCATCCTCATATCAGAGTCTCTTCACTGTCCAAAATAAACCTGAGAAGTTTTTTAATTCTGTTTCTTATTGAATTGCACTTGTTTGTCAAGCAGGAGAGAAGATAACCATCATCCTTTTCATGTTGCATTCTTTGGGTTTGTTTTGGTTGGGGGATTTTTAGGTAATGGGTTATTTAACAAAACAAATAACCCCATTATAGCAACTGCTCCACAGCTAAAGAGCAATGAGTTCACATTAGTTTTCTTCTTGTCCTGTTTTAATTAAAAGCTACAATGACTAAATCTGATGGTGAAAATCTGCATAAACCAAGAAACACAACTTAAGCCAATTACGCCAACCTAATTTTCACCAGCTGAGGCTATAGCATCAGTAACTTCTACTGCTTTAAATAATCAGAGAAGTAACTTATTTATATACACATATTTATCACCCACTTTGTCTGTACTTCATGACCTCAAGCTGTTTTATGGAATCCATTTTTTTAGATTATTCTGGTACCATCATTAAAGATGAAAAGTATGACCGCTATCTCCCTGTCTCTTAAAAGCCTATTTTAACAGGTAGAATTCCTGATCAGAAAGAGAATTTATCTGGTAAAACGATTAATTTTTTTCATCTTGCTCCAACCCATGAAAGACAACATGTGACTTGTATGTACAAACAATGGTATTTTTTTGGCACCATAACAGCAGGCCTTGAGCTATTTTAACCACACCCCTCATGGGGTAGAGTTGCTTCCCAGCAGGTCATTATAAAACAAAACAAGATTATGTTACTGAAATCAACTTCTGTAAAACAGAAAACATTTCGTGCCTCAGTAATCCAAAGAACATGGCAGTTTCTGAACGCTGCAGCCTGCTGTGGCTTGCTCTATCCCCACTTCAAAATCACAATTACTGCCCATCAAAACAGCAATCTGCAGGAGCCTAGAATCTCTGCAATGTTTCGTGTCAAGTACTTTATGCAGCACTTCACTGCACTTTGGGTTTGATACTTTCCAAGGTAGGTGTTTGTGTCAGTAGTGTTACCTCTCGGTTACTCATTAATTCCCTTCTCTGGGTAGACCACAGGGGCTAGCGGCTTTACCCAACCCCGTCACAGGGTCAGAGGAAGTTTCTGCAACTGAGTCAGGATGCTCTTTACAGGAAACCTTGCAATAAAAAGTAGATTTCTCCAGTTTAGAGGCACACAGTAGCATCTAGAATAGAAGAAAACTGGGCTGTCACTCTTTTGAAGTTTCACAGAAAACCTATTTCCTTGATTTCCTGCTACAACAATGCAGCAGGGCGACTTGTCTTGCTGTCACCAGCCTGCTGCACTATTTCACCTCTTCTATCCTACAAGCACAACGTGTCCTCAATGCTTCCAACAGCAGTGCCCGTGTCCCCAACACAGTCACTCCTCATTTGGTAGGTGATGCACTCTGGCACAAGCCCCAAGACTCACAGGAAAAGGACGCGGCAAAGGGAGGAGGTGAGAGCTCTGCTCAGAGACAAGGAGAACTGAAGAGGCCACATGTAGAGTGTCACACTGCGGCCCAGAAAAGAAACACCTGAAAGCTTTGCACACCTCTAAATGGAGGAACCAGGGACAATAAGTTGAAGCAGTGCTTAAACAAAAGGTTTAAGAAGAGCTTTGTGCTGGTTTTTAGGTGTGAGGTATCTGTTCCTTGTGGCCACGAATGGCCATAGATGGGGCAAATTACACCTTTTATCTCTGAATTTGTTACTTTCTTTTTCCCTTACTTCAGTTCCCTCCTGCTTTGGCATATTTGCCTTTAAATCCTTTAGATTTCAAGCTAATATTGCCCACTTTCTCAGTTTTGCAACGTTCAGTATTTCATAACTCTCAGCAAACTTTTATATGCTAGAATCTGGTGATTTTGTGAGTAGGTCAACTTTTGATTTGCAGGTAATAGGAAAAAACCTCATAAGTACAGAGAAGAGCTGAAAATACATGCCCCAAAAAGCTCAAAAACTCCATTAGAAAGAACAGGAAGCTTCTTAAAGGTCCTGCAAGTTACAGGCTCGATTTTGATGTATTTATTAGTTTTTTAATGTATTTATTAGTTTTTTAATGTTTTTCAGCGGCAGTATTTTCCCTGCATAGTCTTCTACCTCATTTCTGATCCACCCAGCCTCATTTGAAAAAAGCAGATTAAAAGTAGGAAAAACACAAATTGAAGTTTCTTTCCTGTCCTACCCTCTTTTTTATTTTTCAGTTTTGATTGCTTCAAATGCAAGTTCATGTGATACTTTTACACATCCTTCCCAGTGCTATGACAATAGCACATTGTAATGTAAATCACAAATAATTGGCATTTTAATCAGAAACAAACAAGGAAGTCAAACTCCAATTTTTTTCCAGAATGAGAAAATTAAAAAAAAAAAATAAAAAGGGGGGGGGGGGGGGGGTGGTGGGGGTAGGACCTTGCAATAATAATAAACATTTTGCTGTTTCTGCAGTGAGAGCAAATACTTGTTTTATTTTCACTGGAGAGTAGAGGGTATGTCCTGCCTCAGACTGAAGGACCTACTGGACTGACCCTGCCAGCTTTCATTTTATGACCTTTACAGAACAGAGGCTCATGAGTGTTGCAGTAACTAAGTTTCATCTACTAAAACTATGGAACTTTTTTTTTCACATTCCCCTAGATACAAGGATGAACCAATGATATTGCTTGTTAAAGCCACTGGAATCCTCTTTTTATATGAGAAATGCTAATTCGTCTTAAAATTATGCTTTACATGCAGATGAGTTTTCACAGCAGAGTTCATTAATGAGGATGCTTTTTTTCTTTTAAAGCAGTTACTGTCAATTGCAAAGTTTCTGAAATTACAGTTGACAACAATTTTGCATTTTTATTCCTGAGATTTTATATAACATATGCCTGAATGCTGTTTTGGCAGTCATAAAGCACGGGTTCAGGTTTCATAATCTCTTTGTAATCACTGAGTATTAAAGTCATGATTGTTGTACTCAAAAGAAGTCTATTCACACATACACTGTGTGCATGATTCTGCAAATTCTCTCCTTTGGTATATTTTGGTCCTCCTTCAGGGGGAATAACTACTACTTTCAGAGGAGACACGCTCAGCTTTGCAGAAATGTCATCACCTCCATAATGATCCCGAGGATCAGCCCTGGAATGGCCATCCTGCACCCTGGTACATCACAGCATTAATGGGTTCCACACAATAATTGCTGAGTCTTCAGGCTAAAAGCTACTTATTGCTTTTCTTTCAGCTCATTCCTTTCTTATGCCTGGATCCACGTTTGTGCAGAACAGCACCATTTATGTCTGGAGCTCATTCCCCTTTGTTTTATTGCCTGCCTCGATTGCACCTGGGTCATTCTTGGTGCCATGCAAACAAGAGATAATAATGCATCACATTCATTTGCTTTGGTAAAACACATGATCCATTCTCCTCATCACAGATGCAATGATGTGTCCCTGAACAGTTGAAATCATGCGGTTTTGGTTAGACAAACTCTATCAAAGACAGCCAATTACTTCAAGATCTATTTGTGGGAAGAATGCTTTTAATCACAGCTTTTAGAAGCCTAAATGATGGTGTTAAATAATAGACAGAGACAAAGCAATATTGATTGCCCAGGCTGATGTAAAACAACATTAATCCATTTGAGAATATGAAGGTCATTTTATATTGTTATATATTACACTATGTCACTTTAGTTTTTCAAAATATTTAAATGTGACCACTGATATTTATTACAAAAATAATAAAAGACCTGAAAGAACCTTAAGAAGTCATCCTATTTATGCCCCAGAACTTGATACAAAGTCAAGTATAACTATGCTGTCCATGCAAGATCTATAATTAAAATTCTGCTGTTAAGGGCATTTCACAGCCTCCACAGGTAGCCTTTTCTGGTTCTTAAATATCCATATAATTAATATTTACTTGATCTAAATCAGCTTTTATTAAAATGAGGTAATTACTGCCTTTTTTGTAGCCTTTTGATTCTTAGAAAGTACAAAAACTTCCTCCAATCTCTCTTTTCTGTGCTAAACAAAGATAATAACTTTTTCTTTTCAAGCATTTTATAATTCTTGCTTGTCCTGTGTGATGCATTTTACATAAATGTATACTATACTTAGGATCAACTCTGAAATTATAAAAGGGAATAGTGTGTTTTATACTTGCTGAAACAAAAGATTTTTTTTAATATTCTAATTTTTATCACCTAGGTATGTTGTTGCAAAATTCTGCAAATAGTTGGCATTTCTGAGTCAGTACTTTCCTATGAAAAAGCACCAGAAGAAAATAAATAGCACAGGACCTTTTCTCTATTGGCAACATTTTAAAGGCCCAAGCATATCCTCAGATATAGATTATTTACTAAAATTAGGTATTATTTTTTGCAAACATTAAAAGTTTGACCTTGCATCAGGCAATAATTGATTCACTCATATGCTGCCAAAATTGTTTGTTATAGCAGTCCTAGATCTTGGTTTCACTAGTGCTAAATCACATAGCTCTTTCTAAAGGAAATTACTTTTTCTTCCTAATCAGCCTCTTATCAAAGGCACTACTGCTTACAAAAGGTTTATAGGATTTCCCTCAGATTCAAATTTAGTCAGTTCTTTCACCAAAACAAAAGGTTGCCTCTGAGCAGCTTTCTTTCACAAATCTGAATTCACACTAATAGAATTCCACCAAGAAAAAAGCCATCACTACAAACTTCTGGTCTACTACACCATAAACCAGACTTTTATATGACCCTCTTTCTTTGTGGAGCCAAAGAGGAAAAGAGAAGAACTGGGTAATTTTATGTGGATTGGCTCAATGGACAAAACGTCTGGAACACTTATTAAAAATTGTTTGTGAGTGCTGGGACAGCAGCAGGGAGGTTAACAGCAGCCACCGTGTTAAGTCAAGAGCAAACATCAAATCTGTCCAGCTTCCTTTCAAGACAGACTGTGTGAACAGAAAAGAAGGAATAAGTGTCATGTTCTTTGGTTTTAGTAAAGCTTTTGACAGTTTTGCATGACATTCTCATAGGGAAGCTTCAGAAATATGATGCAAGTGAAATTACTGTGAGACAGATGTAAAATTAAGTATGTAAGTGACACAGAACCAAGAGGGACTGCAGGTTACATTGACAAGCAGGATTAGAGTTTGAAATAATCTTGACAGAAGAAAAAAGACGACAGAATTCCAAAGCGAGAAGTCCAAGTTGCTGTGTGTGGGCAGGGGAGCTGATCTGTGAGAATCCAAGTGCCTGCCCAGGCACCTGCACTGCAGGGCAGAGGCTGGGAGCTGCTGCGAGCTCCCAAACCCAAGGGGAGCCACAAGCAGCACAAATGCTCTTTGGGAGGCACCACAATAAACAAACCGTTCGAAACACAGCCTGGGATTCCTCCCACCTAACCTGACATGATTAATAGTTGGCTGTCTACACTATTCACACAAGTTCTCATCATTTTAAAGACTCTACAGAGATCTTATGAAAAAAACCAATGAGCCCTTTTTTACCTGCAGCAGGAGTTCCAGTGGGACAATCCTCTGTTTCTCTTCCCTAACTCTTAAGAGTCCTTCAGTCACTTGGAAATGTATTGCTTGTATGAGTGACAGAAACCCTTTCAATAGTTATTCATGCAGGCTCGTTTTTACGATCATTATCGAGTCCAGAGGAATTAAAAATTTATCACAAAGCTAAGAAATTACTATATGTTGTTTGTCTAAGTTGGTCATAAAATCTGACCAAGTGAATTAGACCCCAGATATGAAGTAATTAGGAAAAAAAAGGACGTCCTGCTTGTCATTAGAAGAGAGCAAGATATAAAGGAAAGCTTATGTCTCCTGCCAGGTTAAGAGACAAAAGCTAAAATTCAAGCTTTCCTTGCAAAGTTTATGTAGCTCCTTTGACCTATTATGTAAAGTGAACCAATTTAAGTGCAAAAGCACTGAAAAATTCAGTATGGGTCAGACTTTCATATCTTTTTTTGTTCCTCTTGTTTGCTATATTTCTGTCATCTCCCTTTTAAATCTGATCTTCTCAAGTGGGTCAGATAAAGTATATATGTTGCACTTGAGCTCCTGTGGGCTGATTCAATGTGACTCTAAATCAACAAGTCTGAGTCACTGCCTATGCAATCCTTTTCCAAATCCCTTTACAGGGCCAGGAAAAAGGTACAGAAAGCTAGAAGCTGGATCACTAAACTCTGCAGGTAGTGTTTCTATCCTCACCTTCTTCTGGGGCAGAAAGGGGCATCCCTTTGTCAGTGTGCTCAGGAAGGAATGCATGTGGGTCTGATGATGTTTACCTGAAGCACAAAAACCTGATGGGCTATGCAAGAGAAGGGCTCTGACTCAGCTTTCCTGTTCGCTCTTTTCTAGGTACTTGATTTATTATAGCATGACTTGAACTTGGCTGTCCACTAAGGCAGAGAGCAGCATCAGCTTTAGAGCTGGGACTCAAATACATGTGATCCCTAAAGAAAAAAGTTAAAATGACATCTGAAGAGTGAGGTTCAGCAGGACAATCTCTCATTTCATACCCACTGAGCAGGACTGGCCATAATATCCCTAATTGCCAACAAACACTCAAAAGCCTTTGCAGCAGGCACTGTGGGCTGTTGGAGTTAGACATCTGAACTCTGTGAGATTCAGTCCTAACACACTTTTACTTGAGTTTTTGAATAGATTTCCAAGGATCATTTGGCTCCTCGCTGAATATTCCCAAGAAACAAAAAATAAATAAATAAATATCCTTTTTTTTTTCTTTTTAATGATATCCAGATTTTCCCTGCTATAGGAATGAATGGTTACCCTCTTTCTTCATGCTAAGCAATGTCTTTTTCCTTTAATAATGTTGAACACACAGTATCAGTACTCATTAATGTTGGTAAGGCAGCAGGATTTAGCTCTTGGTCAAGATACTTTCAAAAAACACCAGATCAAAAATCAGTCCTAACACAGACTGTGGTTTAGTAGTATCCAGTTCACAGATGCTCTGATCCCTGGAAGTCACAGAAATTGTCAGGTCATGTAGTTTGGCTAAATAATTACTGAAGAGTGACTTTGTCTAGCACACAAATGATGCTCAGCAGTTCTGCAGTCATTTTCAGCTGCTGAAAAGGCTGCCTGTTAATGACAGTTGTCTTACTCAACTGCATTTGAATGAAGACCTCAGACAGTAAAAGAAAATAAATTTTGAAAACTATACTGCATTACTTCCTTCAGAAAACTCTGGAGTTTTAATGTTTGCTGATGGTATACATTTAATTGAATAGAATTTGGTCACAGAAAAGATGAAAAATTTTGTAAGCTGTGTTGACATTTTGCAGTTGGTGGGAAGGATACTTCAATAAAATCGGATTCGAGCACTGGAAATCAATAAAGAATGTGAGCAGAATGAGAATTTTACATTGCAGAGAAGTACCTCTGATTTCTATTGAAAGTGGAAGAGGGATCATTATTCTGAGCATGATACTGTTAATACTGCAACTTCATCCACCATGGGCTCCTCAAGGTGGCCTCTGACTTGCTTTGAATTTGTGCAGGTAAAAGATTTCCCTGCAAGGACCAAATGAATGTCACAGAAGACCTCACAAGTACAGAGTGGAAACATTTTGTAGGTAAGAACGAAATAGTGAGAAGAAGTAGAAGTAGCTTAAAAAAAACCCTTCCAGTACTTAATACAAAACCACAGAATACATTTCTCAAAGCAAGAAAAGGTTTTTATGCTGTGACAGTCTTGCTGTCTCAGCAGGGCAGCTGGGCATAGTCACAATACCCAGGCAAAAGTACCTCCTCAAGCCTTCTGTACTCTAATAAAGTTTTGTGATATCTCTGGATATCACAGAGGAAGTGTGACAATTTCACAGCTCCTAAAAATTCCTACTGACAAACCTGCATGCAGCATCCTGAGCAAAAACTTCTGCTCTCCTTGCTGGACCAGGGCAGGGTACAGAGAGGGCAATAGTTGTTACTACTGGAATAAAATTAAAAGCGTAAAAAATGAAATGTATGTTTTAGAAAAACAATAATTGAAGTAGGAATAATGGAAATATCTCTCCTAATGGATTATGCAAGAAGGAATAATTTTCCTTGGTACTCTATGTTTCTGATATGATATATGTGATTTCCAAAAGAATCTTCATCTTTTTGCACTTCTTTCAAAGGTGGACTATATTTGAGTTGTCACAGTTTGTTTCCATGGGCATTAAAATTCCAATAACAGAAAAAAGTTCGTCTGTTTGGAATAAGTAAATAAAATTCTCAACCATACATTAAATATTCAGTTTGGAAGTATGGATAAACTAAAATATGGTCCCAAGGACTGGCAAGATCTTCCTTTATTTCAACCATGCAAGAGCTTGCATGTGAACCGTGACATTTCACTCTCTTACCCAAACAAAAGGCTTCCCAGTGATATTCAATTGCCATTTAATGCACTGAATGACCAAAGACCAAAAAGTGCTATCATGCTGAAAGTATGAAAAAGTCAGAATTCATCCAATAAAACAGCAAAAAAGATGTGCTGCAAACAATTGTTTTTTCCATTAAGCTTTTGAAGAGTCTTTTCACTTTTAAATGGCTTCCATCAGTGAAATGCAACCTTTGACCTTTATGTATTAGCTACCAATGTTTCAAGGCACAAAGTATCATTAAAAACATCAACACTAAGCTCATTTTCAGCAAACCATGCATCTGTTTCTGTGAGCAAGCTTAAGCCACCAACACTCTGGGCTTCTCCAAAACTGTCTCACCTTCTAAGCAGACCACTAATGATTATTCTCTAATTCCACTAAACCCTTAGGAGTTTATTAACTCACTGGCAGGTTGATGGCCTCTTTTTACAAAGGAAGCCCCCCAAACTGCCTGTTTTATGATATTTTGATATTTTTCCTGTGAAGTTTAAAGTGTCAGTCATACTCAGTCAGCTGTAGAACACCTGCACATGTGATCAGTTCAGAAAGAGTCATGCCAGTGACTTTATGGTGATAATGGTCCCAAGCACATGAGCTTCTCAATCCCAGGATCACACACCAAACAGCAGTTAAATGGTGTTTGTTGTAAATATAGTAGTACATTATATTCTTCCTATGACTAACAAGGGGTTCAAAATGTAAGAAGGGGTTATTCAGCTCTCATTGCAGTGGAATCCAGCCAGTACCAAAATAACTGTATTAAACTTTCCTTGCTGAAACTTCACTCTCTTTAAAACAGCCTGACATAAGCTGTGAAAACAATCCATTGAAGCATGAGCCATGACCCAGCACCACGCACTCTCCTCCACTTCCACTATATTTCCAGCTTACATCAGTGAGAAGACTGTAAGTTTGATACCAGTCATTTATAAAATACACACCACTTGGTAATACTTGACTGAGTCAGGTTCTTCTGACAGTAATTTTTGTACAAGTTCACACAGACCTTACTAACTAAAGCAGTTCTGGATTTCTAGAGGTTCAGCTGAGAGCTAAATTTGACCAAAGCCTCAGTAGGACTCTTAGCAGAATTGCACTCTTTTTGCTAGATATAGGATCAAGAACAAATGTGTTAGAACATAATCCTGTAGATGGAAAAAATTCCCTTCAAAATTAAGCAAATATTATAGTATTTGCCCTATACCCACTATAAATCACAGATACTTCAGATCTCTTAAAAATATTGGATAGATTCAAATCTGCTAACAGTTCATCAGATACCATTCTTACCATATTGTTGTTCTCAAAGGACCTGTCAAATGATTCTTAGAGAATATTTTCTGAAGCCAAATTTACCTCAGGGATTATAGTTTTCTGTCAACACATTATATAATTTGTTTTCAGAACTGTTCTATTCAAGGGCAGAACCAGAGCATATGCTGTAGCATACCTCCCCCATGTACTGCTCTACTGCTCCTTCCAGTTAGTGGCTTTCACAGAAATTAATTTAGCAAGTATATAGTAAAAATCTGGACAAAATAAGATTTTACTGGATTATGGCCAAATATCTAGATATAGCACTGCTTTATCCTTATTCAGTAACTAACACATACTTGACAATCAATCTGATACCTTCGCCTGTCTAGAATTTATGAAGGCCAAACCTTTAAAAGTTTTTGGATGTGAAATATCTGACATCAGCCTGATTCTTGCCCCAAAAATATTTCTTAGTATTAAAGTTACTACAATCCATCTGGTAGTTAATCTAAAAAGAAGAAAAAAGCATTTATAATGGCAATGGTTTTTCCTTACATTCTAGCAAACTTCTATGCAAATATTACACTGAAAATGGACACACCTTGCAATTCAGATACCTACACCTGAAAATACAGCTTTTTTAGTTTGTTTATTTTTCTTTAAACCCTGTATTTACAATGCAAATATCTCTAAAAATCAGGCCCATCTCAAATTCTCATTTAGTTACATTTTATTTAATAGGTCAGCTAGTCATCTGATAGCTCCAACCCAAGAAATTAAAACCTGAAATGCCATCATATTGTGGTTTCCCCTTACTATTGCCTCTCTGGATTCTTCCCTTTCTCCATTTACTCCTTCACAATGTCAATTCTATTTGTCTCCAAATGTCTGTGGTGGTTCCACAAGGGTCTTTTTGTCTTCAGCCCTTACTCCTGCTGGTTTGATCACAAGTGCTAATTTAATTATTCTCTTGATACTAATAGTCCAAAGCCAGGGATATAGGGGGTCAGAACAAAATACAACCTCAAAATCTTAATCACTAAAGTCTCCACCAAGTTCTAGCTGACAGATGAAGCTCCCATGGGAAATTCAAACTGAGAAGGTACAACAAGAACAATAAACAATGCTGACTTGCATAAGAACTGGAAAAACAACAACAAAATCTATGAAAAGTAAGTTCCCATATTGTAACAAGTTATGACATAGTGCAACTTAACACATGACAGATTTCTATTCTTGTTAATATCTCTTTTGATATGTCATCACTGCATATCCCTATAAAGTCAAAATATAGAAAATTATTTCAGCAAATATAATAGGGTTCTGGTGGGACTCACTGTCCTTTAGCAAAAAGCCACCCCCTTTCTAGACTCACTGCATTCTCCATGCAGCTTTGGACAGAGTTTGGTCCTCTCAGCTTCTGGTTACTCTGACACCCTTTTCTTCAGGCTTGCATCTAGCCCACACAGCTAGAAATCTCCTGTGAAAATAATTCCATGTCTGACACTGTACCCATTGCTCTTTGCACAGTAACATCTCTCTATTCAGACATGTATTTGAAAATAACATATCTGCAAGGCTATATAATTAATTTAGTGCTTGAACTCTATTAAGCACTGCATGTGATATCATTATATAATGCATATAACACAGCAAGTTCTAACTTCCAGTCCTGGGCACATCTCTTAGGTCAACAGAAACCTTGGTGTATGTCATGGTCTGTCCTGATTAACTTATTCTCAGTTACCTGCTTCCATTCCTCCCTCACAGTTTCCATGAGAAACATACAGATAAAATATAAAGATACAACCCTCTAATCCTTGTACCTCAGTCCTATCACAGTACAACTTTTTCTTCCTAAACAGTTACCAGTTTGCAATGGCTATGTATCACTTGAAAAGCATGCCAAAACTTTCAGACTACATTTGCTGTCACATCATTTCTTTAGTCTAAACTTTATTTCTTTTCTTTGAGAAGATTCTTTCATATCAAGCATCCCACTAGGTGTCCCAGGTCATCAGGGACCAGCCCTGGGTCCCTTCACATGGGAACAGATGGACAAGGGCCCCTGCTGCACACAGGGAGCCAGGGCCCCTCAGTAATCTCAAAAACCTTGCCCAATGCACTCCATCACTCTTATGCACTTCTTTCCATGTCATACCTTTGTGCAAAATTAAAGTCAGGTGCCTTGCATAGTTAAGCTATGAACCATAGAATTCACTTATAGCATTTCCTGTAATAATTTGGGTCTCAAAAACTATCATCATTGAAGTTGTTACCTGCCTATGGCACTCCTTAGAATCTGCTTCTTTTACAAACTTATTATTAAAATGGTATCACCAGTTTCTTACCCTAGCCTATGCAACAAGTATATTATCTCATTATAACTTTCTACAGCTGGCTTCAGAGACAGTGTTTCTGTCAGAAAAGGCACTGTCAGAAACCGTGTCTTGGTTAGGAAAAAAATTAAATTTTTTGTTTAGTGTTTTTTCACAAATGAGATCACTTTTATAGCTTATTCATTCTGGCTCCTCACTGAGGAAGCCTTGAGAAAGTAATTGTAAACATTACTCCCATAAAGTAACTTGGGTATCTATTTCAGGGATTCTTTTGGTTTGGAGAAGGAGGGGCAGGGGTTAAGGGTTATTTTGTTTTGCAGAAGTTTGTGTTTGGTTTTTACCTTTAGGCTAATACTCTTCGACAGCACATTTCATACTTAAACACTTCATTTGATAACAGTAATAGGAAAACATGACCAGTCACAACTGAGTGACTGCACCTTGAGCCACCTTTTTATAGTTTGAGCCTGTCACAAATGCTGGTTTCTAACATGGCAGTGAGCATGAAGACTGCTCTCCATTTTAACCTGAAGTTTGTTTTGTGCATGCCTTAGTCCCGTTATAACAACTTGTTTATAAACCACTGAGCATTTGTTATTACTGGGATTTCATTTGAGTTTTTCTGTGAAGCAGTCCTTCCTTTGAGATTACAGGATGCTCAAAAAGAAGTTAATTCTCTGCAGCTCAATAGGTGCAGCAGAGAGAGCTCTTCTCTCTCTGTTCTGCTTTACCTTTGCATTTTGAACCACACAGTGTGAAGCAGATTTAATTACCAGCTTACATGTCGTCTTCTTGGATTTCTTTTACAGAAGGAGAAAGGTTGGAGGACAGCTGCCCTTGCAAATCCACAAGGGAAAAGAAAGGCAATCTTTTGGTTCATTTTTTGGAAGTTAAAGTGTAGTTACTCTTAACATTTTTATTTTGTTTTTTCCCCTTATAAACATATGAAATTTATTTGCCATAATATGAAAAAACAACCTTCAATCATGTCATACGTGTCATGTACTTCATTTATTTAGTTAGTTACAACATAAATAAATTAGTCATGCCTTAAATTTTCAGAAGGAAAACCAGAAAGAAGTCTTGGAGAAATTTGAAAATACTAAGTTATGTTCACAGAGATCATCACCACACTCTCCTTCAGATCCTTAACCTACTAAAGGTTCCATTGATTTAGTACACACATAGCTTGATTCCATCATTTATGCACCCTCATTACCATTTCTTATTAAGTCTTTACTCCACAATTTCGTGTGTCTGCCATGGTTAGATCTGCTAATGACACCCAAACCTGACCATGCATAAGGCACCATTCCTGGCTCTTACATCCCCTTAGGGGTAATTCTGATCAGAGTGAATTAAAGAATAATAATTTCCCCTATTACAACATTTTTGCATGAAAAGTGAAAAGCAGACCACAACAAAACATGTCAATTCTTTAATGCCAAATTCTAACATGAAAACATTTTGCACTGATCTGTTGTTCACTAATACTGGTTAGAGATCCAGTCATACTGCCAAGTTTCCCTCAGTAACATATTTTTATTATCCTTTTCTTTCTAGGATAATTTTTACTGCTTGATGTGGGGGTTTTCTTCATTCTTTCTTCTCTCTCTGTACAACAGCAAAATCCTTTACAGACCCATCTTTTAAGTTTTTTCCTATTCTGACTTAGAGAGACTGTACCTCAGTCTTATTTTGTAGTTTGAGGTGAAAGGAAGTTAATTCATTTCTTGGTATTTAAATTTAATCATTAAATCCATTTACATTACAAGTGTTCCATTATCTAAGACTTTTTTAAAAAATAGCTCTTTATTTTTTGCCAAGTTTCTCACATCTTACTCTGCTTATTTTTGCATATTCAAATCTGCAGAGTCATGTATTGGTTATTGTCATACCCATCAATCTTAGAATTCACAGGACCCCTGGAAGTGTTACTTATTTATTCCACACAAATTTGTTTTCAGGTCATACTGAGAATTCTTATCAATAGTGCTAGGAGATTCAAGGCAATTCCATGGAAGTGGCATAAACATGATATGCCAAAAATGGGGTTGGCTTTATAAACATTCTGAGGCTGACTTATACACATTTCACAGTTTGAAGAATTTATAATTTTCAATTTTCTTCTGCCAACATGAATTTTCAATGGTGGGGTTATGCCTTTGAACCAGAAAAAGCAGTGGACTGTTTACTCTCAGAAGAATACAAAACATCCAGAAAAGTCAGTGTGAAAGAGGTGTGAGGGAGGCTGGGCACTGGAACAAGTCCCTCGGGGAAGTGGCCAGGTTGCCAAGCCTTTTGGTGCCCAGCAAGCTTTCAGACAATGCTCTCAGATGTTTAACACATTGCCCCTGTGTGGACTCCGTGAGCCTCATGGGTCCCTTACAACTGAGGACATTCTTTGCTTCTGTGAACAGACCACTGCTGCTTTGGGCTTCATATGCAAATAAAGTCACATAAGCAGAGTCCAAATCTTGATGACTCATCAGATTACACAAACCAGACAAGGTCAGAACGCAAAAAAAAAAAAAAAAAAAAAAACCCACACCTACTGAGAGAAAAAGTGTTCAAAAAACACCCCAAACAAATCATGAAACCACACCAAAGTGGAAATTACCAGTTGGGAGATTTTCATAAATTATTAAATAGCAAACCTCCAAATAGCCTAGTTAAGCACTGTTCCTGGCAGAAGTACCTCAGCGTGTTCAAAAGATGTAATCCTAAGTGGCTACCAACATATGGTGATGTTTTTGTTGGGTTGTTTGGTTTGGGGTTTTTTTTAATCCTTTCTTAAGGGTTTTGTTTCCTGTTTCCAACTCAGCTCACTATTTGAAATTCAGTTTATTATTTTGGGATAGGAGCCCAATGACTAGGCTCAGCTAGGAAGTTTTTTGTCATGTATAAACAGCAAAACTTGACAAAAAATAGCAATGACATAAATGTGACATATGACACAAGTTGGATCAAATTAAGAATATGATAAAAATAGCTGTATAACTGACAAAATTCCCTGAGATAGAGGGGAAATAGGTCATCTAGAACCCTGTTTAAAACAAGGTAAATCCAAGAGCAGCCTAGGGATAAGCAGGAAAGGAAACTAAATGATTTCTTAGACCCTCTCTTTTCATGTACAGTATTTTTAATTCAGAATTTTCCAAATAAATTCTGAAAATGGGTCTCCTGTTGCCAGTCATTTACAGTTATACTATATTTATATTTAAATAAACTATGTGAAGTGAAGCCAGTCAGAATAGGATGGGACTCCTAAAAGTTGCAAACTCGCAATGCTGGATTTCTCCAATGCCAAATTTGGAAATTGATGGCTTGAGGCGGGGGGTAGGGGTGGGGAGAACAAAAAACAACACCCTCAGAATTAATATTTTGAAGGCAAATGAAACATTATTAAATGTAAAAGGGTTAGTTTTAACAAATTTCTAAAGCTTCTTGAAATTTCTTTTATGAAATTCTCTTCAGAGTTACAGACAGAAGCCAAAAAATGCCCTATAGAATTAAAGAAAAGGATTAGTTAGGAATGACTCAAAACAGTTCAAATTCAATTCTAGACCCAGGGAAGGAATTTGTGAATGTATATGCATATGGTCGAGAGTTATTTAATAGGGGTACTTATTTAAACATGTATACAGATGAAGAAGCCTGAAAAAGTTCCTGAAAAATCTTTGCCATGTTTGAGAAAAAAAAAAAAAAAATCTGCATTTGGCATACCTCAAAGTCTTTTTGAATGCAATTGCTCATCATCCTTCTAAGGCATGGTTTTCAGTAAAGGAAAAGCAATCCTTCATAGTTACTACTTGCAACTTTCTGGAAGCCCAAACTTAGAGATTCTCTGGGAGCTATGCGACACTGCCAGAAATTCTAACAGTCTGGCAAGCAAACCTAATTAGAGCAGTATTGCAGTAGATCATAGTGCTATAGTTTGATTTGGCCAACAACATAGTTTATGAAGGAAAGAATTCTAAATGGCTATGGAGAGAACTAAGCAACAACTTTTTGTTTAGATTTCAAAAGGATAGGTGCAAAAATATAAAGTACTCTTGAATAGCAACAACCTATAGCAAAAGCTTAGAATATCCATAGAATTTTACTTTGAAAAAATAATTCTCATTATTAATAGCATGATCTATATCTAATGTTCTTTAGAGAGAATTTTAAAAACAGATTATGTGGTCTCTGCCTTGCAACAGTTTCTGCATAATGTCCTTGTTCTGCAGGGAATTTCATTAGCCTGTGCCCTGATCTTGTCCTCCAAATCCTCATTGCTTTAGACAAGCATGGATTTAATTGAGAGAAAACCAAGCTGTGACTGTGGCTCAGGTGTGAAGGCTGTTTCCCTCAGCAAATTAAATCCAATGTAATGACCGAGCTTTCTTTTCCTCACTGTACGTTTATGAGAGATTTAATACTGCATATTAATTATTTTGTTGGGCTATCTTACTATGATATTGTTTTTCCCATCACTTTGTGGGAGATTGATGCTCAGATCAAATTGACTGTTTAATGTACTGTGAGGATGATTAACACCTTGAGGACGGATCACAAGGTTATTACGAGTCACCAATTTTCATGTGACTTCTACTTTAAACCATGGCAAAAAATGGTAGTCCCTGCTGACAGCATGCTGTGTTTGGCTGAGCCCCACAGGCCTTGCACCAAAGGGTTCTGCAGAAAGGCCTGACAACCTCCCCCACGCCAGTGGGGAGCTCTCAAAGTGACATCGACTCCTACACTGACATCTAACAACTCATCCCTATTTGTCAGCAGTACAGAAACAAACCTTCAGGGAATATTCAATTCCTGGTACCCAACCCCAGCATAAACTAAACAGGGTACAAATCACTTGTGCCCTCTGAAAAACTGAGAAAGGATGCAGCCCCCTTGGAGATATTCCCCCAGCAGAAATAATGTGAAAAGCCTGAAAAACAGGTGAATACTTCCTGTATGGAAAGTGTGTCAGTAAAACAGAATCTGAGCTGGGCCTAATCTACCCAAGATGTGCTTCACAGTCACTAAATGTGAATGAAAGAGTTAAGTATCTCTAATTTACCATATGATGAGCATATTCCATACTTGCACACATGCACAGACACACACACACCAAATTCATGAATCTAAAAGGTAGAGCACTGTTTCTCACTTCCAGTCACAGGGAGGGAAGCAATATAAACCTCTCTGTTGGGAATGCAAGCAGTAGCTATGCCTGCATGCAAATCCTGTTTATCACTATTGCCATCAAGTTTATGGGCACATAAATTTCCTTTCATAATACTTTTTCATCAAAGATCAATAAGCAGCCAGTAGCAAATCACCTAAAAAGAATGAATTTATATAATTGACTTGCTGTATTACATCCAGAAAGTCATTCTAAAGTTTCCTACACAGCATGCAAAGTCTCAGTTCTAAGGAATTTAGTAGATGACAGGAATTTAAGGAAGATCAGCTGTAGTAAATCTACTGAACCTTTTATCCTGAGGATTGAACTCAACATATTACTCGTATTTTAAGATCTTCAGTCCATGGATCATATTGTTAAGCATGATAAAGAAAAGCAGGTAGAACGAGCTATTGATAATTATAGATTAAATGGATTTATAGTGCCAAAAAGTTATACCCCAGTACATAGATTTGCACTAAAATGGTAAGAAAAATGGAAATTCATTAACTAGTCTATTGTCTATCCCCATGGAGTCACAGCATCCAGAAAATTTTGCCACCCACTGGATCATAAACTCACAGTCCAAAGGACATAGTGTTAGCTAGTAGCTGGAGAAAGCAGCTCCTATTCTGCCCTGTGTGCCCACTTAGCATCAACCAGTAATAAACAGCCAAAAGTGTCAGAAATACTGCTACATGTTTCATGGCCTTTGTGAAGAAATACAGTCCTATAAAAAGAGGTGGGACTAAAAACCACTAAGATCTAGAGAGAATGGGACTGGCAGCTTGGAAAAGCCCCAGGCTGAGTTGCTTCAAGCCAGGCCCTCATAAAACCGCTCTGATCTGAGCTGCTCAGGGAATAAACTGCACTGGGCACAGATGTGCTGTTAAAGATGGAGGCTCAGATGTACCCAGCCAGTTGTAGTGCAAGCCTTCAAGTTCTTTCTTTTGTATGGTCAATTTAAACTGAAATTTAAAAGTTTACTTCTACTACAGAAACTTGTAGTAAAATAGAAGTCTTCCTATGGAAACAGAATCAAAATAAAGAAGTTAATGTATCCAGAATATCAATAAAAAAAATAATGTATCTTCTCTTCCAAGTCAACACTAAGAAATAAATAAAAATTCTATCGTCTTAAGTGCCTACAATGGTAATCAAAAAGATTGTTAAACTCAACTGTGTTTCTTCCCCACCCCCTCTTGCAAATATCTCTACTACTGTCTCCATTTCCCATTTTCTAAACGCATTCTGTATTTGACATTTTGTAATTCAGTCTTTCAGAAACAGGGGGAAAAAAGACGTTTTTTCCCCCCTAAGAAGAAAAAAAAAATAGAAGTCTTTTGGCACTTGATTTGCCCCATTTTCTTCAATTCCAAAAGAGGTGTTTGTACCCATCAAATGACACATTCTTAAGAAGCTTAGCAAGAGCTACAGGCCTGACTGACCTCAGTGAATGAAATCCTCAATGAACAGAACTGTTCTGAAAAAAAATTAAAACCAACTAAAGCACAAAAAATCTCAACACCCCCACAAAACAATAAAAAACCCTACATGCTAACAAACAAAACACCCACAGCAACTTAGACTCCACTGGCTGGGGGGTAGCAGCAGCCATGTTAATCTGGCATTCCTTCATAAAATCTGACTTTCATTTCTCTGCTAATAGAAGTGTCTCACCACATGGCTTTCTAAAGGAAAGACCAATGTGTTTTAGCTAAAAATATACTGTTATGCTTCTGGCAAACTTGCAATGAGCTCCTTCTAAGACCACAGTATTCTTGCACATTACAGAAAAGGGCTCCTCCTCTCAGGTTAATCCCCTAAACTATGCAAAAGGCTCTTCATAGTCCTACTAACAAGAACAGTACAGAAGCTGGCCAGAGCAACCTTAACCCTGCACCTCCATTATTCAGAATTCTCTAGTTTCATTGACATTCAGCCTTGATAGTGCATTGGACTGCATTTTAAATTTTCTGAGAATAATGTAGGGCTTTATAAATCTATTTTTATATATAAAAATACACAAAAACTACACACTGTATCTACAAAATTGTATATTCTTTTAAATTACTACATCTTTAAATTACTAGTGTGTTCTCAAACTTCTTAGCACTTTAACAAGGTATTCTGGATGGGAATAATAAAAATTGAAAAAAACAAGAGATCAGATACTTCTTCTTTGAGATTTCCTGAAAAGCCCCAAATGACTGAAATGAAGGACAGCAGAAGAAACTAAAGACAAGGAAAGCAAGAAAGTCTGTTGAATCAATAATAGACTGTTTCACTCAGAAGTACTCTGAAGAGACTGCTCTTGGGTCATGAGCCTGGGCAGGTTTTTGAACACCCTACTCTTCAGAGAATTTAGCCTTTTGGCTTTTCCTGTTCTGTGTAAAAGTTATCTTGCTGCCAAGACTGTAAGATGGTATCTCAATCAATATCTGCTTTAAATATTTCTGGCAGGCACTCCGCTCTGGTTGACAACAATCCAATTTTTTTTGTGCTAATTTTTGCCATAATTTTTTTGCTATTGAATGTTTCATAGGCAAAAAATATTTATGGAAGGTTAGTATTCTGGTATGAGGCTCTTCTTAAAAAAAAAATTCCAAAACATTTTCATAGCATCTAGACATAACTTAGAAAAAACTTACTTTTCTTATCAGTAAGAGCTACCTTTTCAAATTCAACTTTTATTTATGTATAAAATGTAATAAACTGTTTTACCATAAGTATAAATATAATCCTTTTGAGAAATAAAATATATTTATCACTAACAGCCCAGACAGATATCCATCCTTGCTCAGACTGGGAAAATGTAAAATTTAGTCTGCTCTTAAATAGTTAAAGATTTAATTTCTTTTTTTCAGAGCGGAAAAACAGCTCTGTACTTATAAAAGGCAAAGGGAGTTATTTAACAAGTCCACGTTCCACCAAGAAGCACAGGTTTACTCTTCATCTGGAAGAAGTGGATGACAACAAAATTTTGTGTAATTCCTCCGGGATTAATTAATGCATGAGGAAGGCCAATGGTCTTTTGCTAATCCCAGGAACATAGCCAACATCAAAATTTTTTGTTGTTGTTTTTATTATTTTAAAATATGTTTTTTATTAAAACCACTTATTTTTACTGGTATCTTCAGATAGCTGGAAAGGTTTAGGTCATGATTTAGTAATGCATTTAAATGGGTGAGTCCTAAGATATTCAGCATGACTGTTTAAACGTCCTTAAAATAAAACATATACTTTCCTATGCCAGAAGGCTTTCCAGCGTTTGTTCCTTGGTGCTCTTTATGGATCAAGGTCCTTTTTTGCAATATTTTCAAGTAATTGTAAAGCAGTTATCAATGGAGACTCATTTACATTGGTGCATTCTATACTAATAGCTAATCTGGGATGCATAAATACTTACATCTTCATATATATTCTCAAACTATGCTCCCCTTTTTTTGTCAATATTGTTTTTGTGTGCCATTTTCATGGCAGAGAACTGCTGATCTACAAGAAAATGAAGGGAACAAATAATGACTGCAGGAAAAATGAGGGTAAGTGGTTAAAATAGGGCCACTATGAGCATTTGCAGGTTTAATATAGCTAGTAGCACTTCAAAAAACATTTGTCAGTATTTGAAGCTTAGCGTGCTGCCCGTCCTGTGCTGTCCAAGGAAAGCAAGCTGCTCCAGGGACTCTGGGACCAACCATTTATTTTAGGCCACAGTCAACCACTTCCTCCAAAAACACCCTTTCTGAAGAGTTATAGTCTTGGCTTAAAACTTAAGTCACAAAAGCATCTGACTACAAGTCACATTTACATCTTTAGGAAGGGACAAAAGCAGGATGGTTTCAAACAAGGCTACTAAACCTGATGCTATACAGGACTTCGATTTTGCTGGTTTACTGCATGTTATTACCATGGAAAATTTAGCTTCTTCATCCTGTTTTGGGACCTGTAGAAACAACCCAGTTGCACAGGCAGGTGGGATTTCTCCTCCTGTATTATAAGCTTGACTTGATAATCCTGTTTAACTGGTGCTCTCAAATAGTGCTTATTGTTCAAATTCGTAAGTTTATGCAACCTCAGGGGCACTGGTTAAAAGTGTCTCTAGCAAAGGTTTTGTTAGATAGATATTGTGCAAGTGGCTCCAGAATCATCCTCTCATTTCAGCTGGTTAGGGAAGTGAGTGACTACTTCACCATATTGACAAAAAAAAATAAAAAAGTTCCTTAGAACACAGGATTAGACTCACTGCTCAGTCACTGATCCCTCTTCTTAGGTTCAGAATCACAATTACCCTGCAGGCTCTCCACCACAGAGGAGAAGCCAACATCTCCACCAGGAAAGGACAGTGCTGGTACAGAAGCAGATGGCTCCTGTTTGACCAAGAGAGACGTGATTCAGCACCTGTCCCTGGGCAGAAGAAACTCATTTGGCAGAGGGCTGCAGCAGAGCCTTGAACAGGCTTGTAAAGGCACCCTCCCGTCAGAGAGCAGCTCCTCTGCAATGCAGCTGATCTCCAAGGGTGCAAACTGGTGCCAAATTGCCTAAGGCCAGATTCATAGCTAAGATTCAGTGTGCATTTGCTTGATTTATTTTGTTTTCCATTACATTCTTGCTGCTCTTTTTTTTTCCAGACAGCAGCCTATGATTTTAATGGGATATGCCTTGTTAAATGCTGTTTAACACTCTGAATGCACCCATAGGATCTATTTTGCCTATTTTGAAGTGATGTTATAAAGCTTCTAAATCCATAACTTGATTATTAAAAGAAATTAAAAAATGCTTTCTTTTTTTAATGGATTACAGGGTAAGTAGGTGGTCCAGGTTAATAGTGAATATGCATTTATAAACATTTTCTGTAAGTGAGCTGTTATATCCATTCAGTCATGTCTCCAACCTGAAAGTGCTCTAAAGAAAAAGAAGTACAGAAGTCCTCATGCTGCTGGAATACTTGAGAAATGCAGGGTTGGAATTAGATGATCTTTAAGGTCCCTTTAAGGGGCAGTTTGAGGCAGACCATTTCACAGGCTGCTGGGAACCCATTAGGATGCTGTACAGAATTGCTCATATAGGTGTGACAAGGATTCATATCTATAAACAAGGTTGTTGCACATTAAATCACTGTGGAGGCACAGCCTATCTATCATTATTGGAGGACATCTATAGTTCTTGCCTAGCTCACTGGAGGATGTGTCTCCTATGCAAAAGCCCTTTGTGTGGCTGTTAATTTTGAGTATATGAGAAATACTGAGTCCTGCTACAGGTGTTCACAGAACTCATTCCTCAAATCTGCTCCCCAGGAAAGGAATAACTGCAGATATAACTTCCCCCCCCACCCGCCCCTCATTTCTTGCCAGCATCAGGGCACACTTGTCCCAAGCATTTGTCAGTGTTATCTGAAGTTCTTAAGTTGAAACTTAAATTGTTTTAAGATTTTTATGTAGTAGCAAAATGGTCATTTTATTGTTAATCACCTAAAATAATAAAGGCTATAAGTCAAACAAAACACAGTTATCACAGATGTTTTCCCAAAATAATTAAATGGGAAAAAGAAAAATGAAATTTCCATGATGGTGTCATTTGAAAAGATACCTGGAATTACTCTACAAAGAATGATAAAGTATATTAGTAATATTTTTACATCAGATGTTAAAATCACATGTGAAAACAGTGGCAGGGAAAACTTAGATGGTACATTTGAAATCAAACACTGCAACAAGCATGGAAGGCCTTGGAATTAGATCCTCTCATTTTAAGGCTGACTGTGAATCATTGTTTTGTTTCTTGCCTGTCAGACACTTTTTTTTTTTCTGTTTTAGAATGTATTTTGGTTTCCTTCACTTCTTGTTTTCTCTGTCCACAATGTCCAGATGGACTTATTACCCACTCTGTGCTAGGTCAGTAAAAGCCTGAATCCACACTGTACTCCGGGAGTTTCACTGCCTTCTGCAAATGCCTCGGTGTCATATCAACATTAAAACCACCACAGGATGCAAAACTCTTATCTATGTGAAACAACAAATCCAAACTTTTATTTTTACTTCTTATTTTGCTGCCTGAAAACTAAGATAAAGTCTCTCCCTATGCTTCTACTAAAACTTATGACTTTTGAAAATACTATTAATAATAGCCTATTTAAAAAAAAAAAGTCTTTCAAAAAAAGATCTGATTAGAAAGATTATTTCAAGTCATAAAAAAGTAGAAGATGCAAGCAAGAGCATAAGAAGGATTTCCTGGCAGAGATCATTTTTCAATCACTTACAACAAACTGAGGCATCCAAACATCAAAAGTTACTTTTTTAAATGTAAGGGTCATAACTAACATCTGTCTCTTATATTCTCATGTATAAAATAGAGTTAATGGCACTATTTAGGGTTTGCAAAGGGTCTAAGATTCTGAGAGAAAAAGCTCTTTTTTGGTGCCAGTCAGGCCCTGGTGTGCTGCTAAGGAACCAAAGCACCCACCATTTACTGCATATTCTTGTTCAAAGACAGAGGTGGAACCATAACTTCATTCCTATCAGTCAACTTCAACTATCAGTCTTCCCTCTTCAACAAGGAACTGCAGACATGGGGAGCAACGTGATTTCTACTCTCAACAACAAAAACCATCCATGAAACAGACAGGACTGTATGTAACTTTTGTGCAACACAAGCTCTCCATAGGATGTACAGAAGTTAAGAGATGAGTGTTATACAGGGATACAAGTTATGAGTGAAAGGGATCTTTGCCTTTCATGGATGGTAGGTTATCACTGGTTAAGCTGTGTGGCCTAATCTTTGAACCCTGGGCACCAAGAGAAATGAATTATTATTTTTCAGACTGAAGTTGTTCTCTCAATACTCCCCCTCTGTTTGTCCAGCTATTAAAAGGTTCACCATAGGACAAGCTTAGGATATTCTTTAGGTTAATGAATATTCACAGATTTTAAAAAAAGGATCCTTTTAATGTAGGTCTCTGTAGCAAGGATGATACTCTCAATTAGGATGAATCCAGTGAGATTAAAGCTCTGCCATAGGGGAATGTGACTCCCAGTGTTTCTCTTACTGCAAATCAGGGACAGTGTAACACAAGTTCTGCTGGATTACTGTACTGGCTGTGTTCTGGCAAATTATTCAACCATGCAAGGGAAATTGAGAAGTAATGCAGACCACATAATGTGTATGTGACAGTGCATACTCAAACTGTTTGTCAACAATCATAAAAATCTACAGAACAAAACGAGAAGTTTTTCAAGATTATAGTTTGAAAGAATATACTGAAAATGTGTTATGGTTTGCAATGGGTCAAAGCACTATTTTAGCAAAACCACAAATTATTTATAAAAATGGGTAATGTGAATCGTTAGTAATAACCACAATTCCGCATATTGATTGAACTCTTTCAGCCAGAGGATCAGAGTGTTTCACTGTCTGCATTCACAGCACAAACCCACTGTCTGAATAAGTGGGCTTCCATTCTGGAAAACACTGAAAAAATAATTGGTTGCAAGGCTCGCATTTGTTCTCAATTGTACCGATTGCTTTTGTGCATGACATCAGCTAAGCTGTTAGTTTCTCTGCATTTTCCTGAGCTCAGGCTTCTGCTTTTAAGAAATCCTTACAACATCCCAGAATTTCTCAGTTGTTGCAAAGCAAGTAACAAAGTTAAAAATAATATAACAGGTAAAGGCAGACCACAGCCCTGTGATGACCTCCTGACTTGTTGAGACCAAAAGCGAGTGGCTAACAGACCTCTTTTATGAACATCACCAGGAAGTAAAGCAAAAAAATGGGGAAAAGGGGAAAAAATACTTAAAAATTCTCTCAGATGTAATCTACTCTTAGTTATTTCTTAAATTTACTTCTCTGAGGTTAGTCAAAGTGAAAAGCATGGAACAACCACTGCCTTAGTAAAGGCTGTTCCACTGACAGGGAACAAAGTTTCTCCCTTCCATTTAATCAAGTGAAGTGTAATTTGCTGTGAAAAAGATACATGCTTCTAACAAAACAGAGAATAATGAAAACTATGCCAAAAAGATTTGTAATAGTACATTAACAAATTAATAATAATTTTTACTCCCCCAAATATATTTATGCTTATGACAGAGTAATTACAAAATATGATAACCAGTTCTAAATGAATTCAACAAGGAATGTGAATCTGCATAGCAAGAGCTCCCTCCCAGCACTTCCAGATAAAACAGACGCAGAGCCAGACTTCCATAAGAGCCCAGGGGGTAAATCTTCAAGGGTTCAGGACCCTCACTTGTGGATGGACAGATTTTTCAATATGCCAAGGTCATATTTAGACACTTTCATGATTTCGAGAAGCAGCTGCCCCCCATTGCCCTGGCAGTGCCACAGAGATCAGGACTCTGCACACACACGCACAACACTGAGCTCTTGGGTTGAATATGATCACTTTGTTTTGGTGCCTAAACTGGGGATAAGCTTTTGAAGGAAGTCTGGCTCGCATTGTGGATAATGACATTTATTTTAGAAATCTGCTCCATAGAGCATTCTTTGGATTTCTGACAAGAACCTCCTTTCTCATCTAAATCCAGACAGACCACGTGGGTGACCTGCTGTGCATAGTTACATGAAAGCTGAAAGCTTATTGCTCCATCTGAACTGTGTACTGGACAAGAATCCTAAGTGAATACAAGCTGTAGTTTTTCCTCTTCATTTACTGTAAAATTGTCAGGTCTCCCTGTCCTTCTAGAAGGGATTATGTAGCACCACAGCAACACTTGACAGCCTATGCAAATGAGCTTTGTGATACTGTATTGTTGCATTACTACCACCACCAAAGACTCCAATGGATATGAGGCTCTAACACTTTAATTGTAACACAAAGTACCTTGAGACAGGCTCACGTGCACAAAGTCTTATTAGTAGGGTCCACAGCTAATGGCATACGCTAATAATGCAAGTTATTTTGGTGATAAAAGTACAAGGACAGGACAAAGAGAAAAGACAAACTGGATCTCTGTCCAGTAACCAGCTGGGGGAAGATGAGCACCCCACCCTGGGCATCCCCACCAGTGCAGCAGGTTGTCTACCAACACATCTCCCACAGCAACTATCTTGATTTCATCAGGGCCTGATCAAACCCCAGCAGGTTGCTCCTGTTTATGACTCTGCTTGCAGTGACAGGAGCAGGCATTAACTGGGGCAGGTGCTGCACAGCAGCTGGTTTGTCACCTTTACACATGTGTGCCGTTGGGTCACCTGCTGGAAACCAAGAGCTATCACCAAATGACCAAAAAAAGAGGTGGGCAGTGAGAGACAAGTCTCTCATTGCTAGTGATCACTTCCCATGAGAATTGTACACTGCGTTATTCTGTATTTTGTAGACACACCTGAAGTACCATTCTGAACAAAGATTCAGTGAGAAGAACTCTTTGCTCATTTCTTCCATTGACCAGACACTATGAAAAAGGCAACATTGAATTGCTATCACTGTATTATGAGAATAGTGTATACTAATGTTTACTACACCAAGAAATCCACCCTTTTTTAATGACTGTGTATAAATTCAGGGATCTGTAACAAATAATAAAAATTGCTGATTCTCAAAGAATGTTTTACTCAGTTATTTGCTGTGAAACCACAGGAAGCTCAGGTAAGTCCAATGGGTAATTTACTGGGGAAAAGAGATGCTGAGCCCCTTGGGCACACACAGTGCACATGTTTAGAGAGGGCAGTGAAAACCAGGTACCACTTGAAAACATGTGAAACAGGCACCTATTTCTGATTTTTGTGGAAATACTGCTTGACTTGCAGGAAAGTCAGCTTGTCAGAGCATAAAACAAGTGGTCTGTATTCCATGGCTTAGAAAGGAAAACTCCTATCCAAGGAGTTTACAGGGTTTTGCTGTGTTTGTACAGTACCTGGCTACAACAGAGTGCAAGTCAATAGCTTGCACTCCTCAGCAATGTTGGAAAAAAGAGTACATTTCTCTGCCATGTCACAGAGTATGTCATGATGTACTTTCCTCACTCCTCCACTCTTATCTCCTGAGAGTGGTAAAACTCAGAGATTAAACAGCATTCTCTCCCACTCTCCTGTTAAGGATGCTTTAAGCTTTAACTTCGCAACAGACTGGCCCTGTTTCTCCTTGTTGCTCCCGGTGTAGGTGAGAAAAAGCTTTTGCAGACATGCACTCCCCAGGTTATGCATCCTTTCCCTTACAGAGGAACAAGGCGCCAGCTTCCTTCAAGGGCTTCTGCTGCATTTGTCCTGCTAAACAGAACAGGCAAAACCAACCCCCTTGTGCTCCAAGACAGCCACAGGACGAGTGCTTCAGCCCACTGAACAGGTTAAATCCAACAGGCATAAAGATGCTGGCATTAAGCCAAAGGCAGGAATTCATGAGGAAGGAGTAGTTAGTCCTCACCTCGGTAAGGAAGCAGTGGTTCAGGAAGAGCTCACCTCTGAAGACATCCCCTGCAATCGCCAAAGCCCTTACCTCAATCTCTTGGCCCTTTCTACTCTCCCTTCCACATGGCCACTTCCAGCACACTCTCCTGGAAAACAGGGTCAAGGCAGAGATGGCTCCACAAACCACCCTGGTCTGAAATCACCTCTGAACTGATCAGCCTTTGTGGTTCAGCAATTTGCACGGCAATGAGTTCTGTCTCCTCAGGGAGGGGGAGCCTCTCTCGTCCTCAGCAAAGCTCCTGGCGAGAATGAGGGTACAGCCCCACGTTCACTTCAACATCCCAGGGCAACCCCGTGGCAACCTCTACCCCTCAGCCAGCTCCAGCCTCCCTCCCATATCAGCAATGCCCATTAAAATCACTAAAAACTGAAGGTGGAAAAGTAATTCATCTTCTTTTCAGTTCAACAGAACCTCATCTTCTTGCCCTCAATGAGATGGAAGGAAAAGGAAAGGAGAGCCAGCCCCCAGGAAAGTGAGGGCAGTAAGGCACAAAACACGGGATACACTGTGTCACCCAGGGTGCACACCAGAAGCCTGCATTGGCAGCCTCAACAGACACCAGGCTTTCTGGCACAGACTCGTGCATGATTTGGGGAAAGACACCCTTCACCTCTGTACCTTCAGTCCTCTTCATTAAAACAACATAGCATATTACTGTGCAGCTCCAGACAGGTTGGACTCTCAGCAGTGGGGACTCTCAGTCTGGAATGTCTGAAAATGAGGGGTTATACTGCGCTATGTTCCTCATCTTAAGTTTCTCAATCTTCTTCCTAAAAGTCCATCATATTTTATTTGGGAAGTAGCGAGGCAGGTGTAACAGCAGGCCTGCTATATGAACAGTGATGAAAACCCAGGCTTCCGCTGCAAGTAAATCAGACATCATCAGCATATTTTTTTTTTCCCCATCTTGTTGTAATGTCTTCAAATTACCTTAACACACCAACTGGCATGACAATGTTCTAAAATTACCATAACTGTTACTATAAAAATGTTAGAAGATATTACTCCTCTCTCTTATTTTTTTTTTTCTAGACCAAATAAAATGGAAAGCTGCAAACAATGTTAGAGAAAAAGGGCAAACAAACAACTGGAGATTGACAAAAAATGTTAATATCTTAAAATACTAAATCCTATTTTCATTTGTCTAAGGTTGTTAAACACATATTTCGTCTATTTGGTGGTAAGTGTTTAGGAAATATAATGTATGTATTTGGCCTGGGAAAGCCTTACTTGTGATACAGAGAAAAACATTTCAATCTCTGCTCCAGCCATACAGAGCCATAAAGACAACTGATTTCTGTGGTGCTCCACTACATTTATCCCAGCACAAGTGAGTCTAGACCCTGACCCTTGAACTGTTCACAGAGAATCAAATGCAGCCCTTATTACTCTTGAGAGTAGACACATGTTAGTAAAGTGGGTACTTGGAATAATGCAAAGTGCCTCTTCAATAATGCTGTTTGTAAAGCTGCATTGCATTTCGTTCATAGTGGTCAGCTTCAACCCTGGTTCGGCACTGGGCAAGAGTTCTTAGAGAATGTAGCAAAGACCCATAGAGTAGCTATGTTACTGCAACAATTAACGTCACTTTGAAGAAGAGAAAATGTCCAGATGGAAAAGATGAGACAGCAACAACTACACAGTGACAGTGGTTTGTGAAAGATACCTGAAACAGAAGGAGACCTCTACAGAACAAAAGGAATTTTTGTTGACAATGCTTTTAAGAAAACCTATCAGAAATAACCATTTGTCCTAGGGCCAACATGTTTTCCAGGACCATTACCTCTTCCAGGCTCCTCATCCCTTTCATTTTGAGTTAGCTTTTTCCTAGCTGTGCTTGGTTTCATTCCACTATAATAGCTGTTTTTACTGCTGTCCTCATACTAGAAACGTTAGCAGGTAATCACTGCTCTTGGGACAGGGACTTGGATCACAAAGACACGAAGAAGCAGATTTACAGGCCAGGCATCTCCTGCCTTTGGGCAGTAAGCTGGTCTGAGTACTGGGGTCTAGTCTAAATGGACACATCTAGTCTAAGTAGACACATCTGCCCACTCCTAGATATCTGCCTAAAGGCAAAAGCAGAATCAGCTGAGAGTAGTAAAGAGGCAAATGCTTGAACACATTGTTTTAAAAGCAAACATAACTCCACAAGCAAACCCAAGTCATCAGAGCCACAAGATCAGATTTTGATATACTTCTGTAGCACCTTTCAATTTTATAAATTCCTGGCTTCTACCACTGCATCTTAGATTAGAACCTAAGTTCTTGTTTTCTCCAATAAGAATAAATAAACCTGTACTATCTCCTTTCCATTATGCTCCAAAATTGTTATACTTCTCAAAGGGTTGATCCTGAAAGGGATTTTGGTTCCATTTCTTCAAATTTCCTGAAATATTCCATAATGCTGTTGCTTTATTTCCCCAGTTACAATTGTCTGCTCTCTCCCAAATGGAGTTTTAGAATTCTTTAGCAAGAACTCTGTAGCAGCTAAGACTATTCCAGTATGGTAGAAACAGACTAATTAACATCCAACAGCCATTTTTGCTGTTCTCATTGCACTTGAGCAGAAACTTGATACAAGTCACACATTTTGTGCTCTTCTTCACAGATCACTCAGATCCGCTGTCACTTCTCATAAGGAGTGAAGCAGAGGGAGCTAAGAACCACCACCTTCTTTTTACCACTGACAAAGGGCATTACAAAGCTCATCATTCCCAAATACAGTCAGGTTCACAAGCAACTGCAGGCATTTCTAGCCAAGCTGATGTTGCATTCATGTGCTGTTCTTCCATATGGTTTCCTACTAGAGTTATTTGTAAACATGCTAATAGACATGATCATGACAAAAGCACATGGAAACTCCCAAATATTTAAATTTAGATCACTAAACCACTTCCCTCTCCAGAATTACTTTTTTATTACATATTTTCTTGCTTTCCTTAGCCCCTGCTAATGAGATGGGTTTCTGAGATATTCAAAAATGATTATCAGTTTCTCAAGGATTCAGTATATTTGAATATTAACTATAGGTTCAGTTTAATTCTATTTTTATCTGAACTAATCTGCCCATTTCTAATGGCTTGGTTATATTAAAAAAAAAAAATCTTTCTTATTTTAGCATAGAGATTGCAGCACATTCTCCTCCTCACTTATAAATGTTTTAAGGTCTCAACACTACAGGTTTTTTTCCTATTTTCCATGTTAGTAAGGAAAGGTGCATTTCATTTTAAACTGCTTAATTAATACACATTTTGTAAAATATTTGGCAGCAGTAACTTCCCCAAAATGATGATCTTGCAATTATACATCTTAAGTTGTAATGACAGAAGACCAATTCAGTTGCTGCAAAATTAACATCAGCATCAAACGGCTGTCTCCCTGAGCTTGTTTACTCTTATCTACTGATCTAGAATTCTTATCAAGAGCATGATAAATTATTAAGATGTATGACAACAAAGACTCCTTCTTGAGTGATACTACAAAGGCATTCTTCTAATGCTAAAATTCTTATAATTATCAAAGCAATTGAAAGAGGCAGGAAGATGAAGTAGGGTCCTGTATAAGATTCATTTCAGGAAGGTGTGTACTTAAGTTCCCACAAGCAAAGAGGAGAGTCAGTCAAGGGAGAATGCTGAATCTATGGCATTTCACCCCAACACTCTTGCCATTTTCCATTCAGATAGTGACTGTGGAAAATGCTGAAGAAAAAAGTTATGGTCCAATATTCCGTTGGCAAAGTACAGTCACTGGCATTTATTTTGTCATCATAATAGCCCTTGGCAGTCTATCCTTCCCAGTAATACAACAAACATTTTAAATGCTTTTTCAGCTAGGCAGCTTGGAGAGCTGTGCAAAAATAAACCACAAGTAAGCAGTTTCAAACTAAGAGTTAAAGCAACAGTAACCGCTACTTAATTCCTACTCATCTGCAGTTCCCATTGTGAGAGCACAAAGAAAGTAGCAAGTCAGGATTCATTGCTTAGGCAGAGTGAACAAAACTTATTACCTGTATAGCTGTCAACTAAGATTATAGAAGAGTTTGGGTTGGGAGGGACCTTAAAAATCATCTGGTTCCAATACCCCTGCCATGGGCAGGAACACCTCTCCCACTAGATCAGGATGCTTAAAGCCCCATCCACTGCAGCCTTGAACACTTCCACAGATACAGAGTGGAGTGTTCCAGTGCCTCACCACCCTCAAAGCAAAGAATTTCTTCCTAGAGTCTAACATAAACCTCCTTTCTTTCAGTTTAAAGCCATTTCCCCTTCTCCTAGCACCGCACACCCCTGTAAAATGTCCCTCTTACAGGCTCTCCTTTAGGTACTCAAAGGGTCTCTAAGCTTTCTCTTCTCCAGACTGAACAGCCCCAGCTCTGAGCATGTGTTCATAGGAAAGGTGCTCCAGCCCTCTGGGTACCTTCATGGTCTCCCCTCTGATGTCACTTCAACAGATCCATGTCCTTCCTGTGTTTCCAGCCCCAGACACGGCACTGCAGGTGGGGTATCACCAGAGCAGAGGGGTCTTTGGATGCAGCCCAGGTGCAGTTGGCTTTCTGAACTGTAAATTTCACTGAAGAGATACATTTGCTTAGTGAAATAGAGTTGATAAGCCTTTGGGATGAGAAAACAGTGATTGAACACAAACAGTAATTTGCTAATGAAAAGGCCTACAGATTGCTGGCAAACAAAAATTTCTGAGCACTAAACTAGTGTGTACTGAACATGTATCAACAGTAAGTTTTCAGCTGACAGGGTTTTCTTAACTTTACTTTTGTACTTCAATCTTCCCCTAGGATACTGTCCATATATGATCATTTTTATACAGGTTCAAATCCTACCTTTTTCAACAACATTCTCGGATTGCTTTATATTGCTGTGGACTGTAGGAAAAGTGTTCTCATGGAAAGAAATCAAGGAGAGAGGAGACACTGAAGTGCTCTTTTAAAAGAACTAGTAGCTTGGAATGAAAGATTTTTTTTTCCCCCTAGCACTACACTTGGATCAGTCACAGCCTCAGTCTCTCTTCTTCTGAGTCTCAGACTCCTAACATTCGATAAGCCTTCAAGACCCTGACAAAGAATATTTCCTCCAAATCAAGAGAATCTCATCTGTCGTCTTCCTACTACTTTACTGGGGCTAGGACTCAGCTATAAATGCATGTGACCCCCAGAAGGAGCAAAGGAATTTAAATTTAGAGAGAGTTCACCTCATAGGTACTTAATCAAAGTACAAGTCTAGGCCCAATTGCTCCCCAGTACACATTCTCAAATGACACACTCTAAAGCAGCAGACATACTGATCATAGAAACACAGACTTTGCCCTTCAACCTGTGAATTAATGCCCCTACCAGACATAGTTCTGAGAAATAATGTGTTCTTTAGTATAAAATATGCAAGACTAGAAAATTAGAGCTGAGTCATTGGACACCTTGTCTAGTCCCAACTCTACATTACATGATTGTCTCACTAGCTGACTAATTTCCAGTTTAAAGTTAAATTTACCTTATTGTTTAGTATTAAGGTGACAGTCCACCTGCAACACCCATTAACAGAAAAGCAGAGACACAGCCAACTCTGGCTGCTTTGCCCTCTCTAGTGCAAGTCAGAGGAAATTGAGTCATATGGCTGCAGGTGAATGCACATTTCCCACTTACAAGTCTTGCTGGAAGGCTGCTTCCTTTAGCGCAGGAAGATTAGAAATCTATTTCTAAATCAGTCTAAACATTCACAATTTATCTTTTTTTTTTCTTTTCTTATCTGTAAATTAATACACATAATGCTTCCAGTCCTCATGTATTTGTCATTCTCCATTATATTTCCCTCCATACACCTTTAAACAATACCCTCGGCAAATATTTTCTCGCCAACCAAAATGATAAAATTCTGTGCACTCCCTTCACCAGTCACCCCTCTCTATGTACAATGCTGGTTTAATCTACCATTGGCAACCTAATTCTGATTGTCTACTATATTTTCCTTCTCCCATCATGTATTACTGTTTGCTTCCTTTTGAATTTTGTTGGAGAATTACAAGTCATTTCATGGTCAGACAAAGGTTGTACCAGCTGACTGGCTAAATACTGTACTTTTCTAAAATGGCTAATTTATTTAACTGATATTAAATACATGTTCTCTGCTAAACCTGTTCTCTACCAGTTAAATAACCACCCTGAAGAGCAACCTGGTTACCAGAGTTAAAAAATTTTAAATTCCAGTCCTGCAAATATGTTTTCTTTCTCTACAAGAGAAGAAGCTACAGGAATGATTGGGCTATTTGAGAACATGTCCCACAAGCCTTGATCTTGCAAGGTGATGAGACGTTAATTCTGACTTAATTTAATGAGTTGAAGTTCTCAGCACAATTTGGGTTTGAGTCCCAAGCTCAGCACCAAACACTGGAAAGCAGTTTTCAGTGAACATAGAGCAGCTATAGAGAACAGGATGATTGAAGATTTTACAGAAGAATAGGTAAAAGGACAGGAAAACTGGAAAAAATAATTTGAACATAAATCTTTAAACATCTGAAATCCCAGATCAGCAGCTAATGCATATGTTGAATAAATGAGCCATTTTTCTTACTCAAATAATCACAGCAGCATACATTTTGATGCCAGTTTGAAGAGATTAGAGCAGCGATAATAATATTAGATTCAGTAAACAACTACTGAATGTATATTAGTATTCTGCATCTTTTATTACTTAACCCTTTGGAATAGCAATTAGTTTTCAGTTTAATTGACCAAATAAAGTTGGTAGAATGACAAAACTGAAGCATTTTATTGATCATAGTTTTTAATGCAAACTGAGGAGTGCTGAGGTAGCAGAACTGTCCACAATAGGTCACAGCATACAGCGATAAACTTCCCATCTCCTATCAAGCCTTCAGCGTGCTGTTCACTACACAGTCTTTATCTTCACATGCTGACACATGTAATCTAACATTCTCACTTTGCCACAGTAGAAGCAATTGCTTGACAATTTGATTATGGTTTCCTGTCAGCTCATACACAGAATATTCTTGGAGCTTTCAAGATCTGCAAAATATTTTGATTTTACAATGATAATAATCTTGCAGGGAAAACATCATTTAAAATATTGATTTCTGATAGGCAACCTGCTCCAGATCTGCATGCAGAAACTGCTGAGAACATCTAGAAGCAGATATGCCACACATGAGAAGAGAGGCAGAAATGACAGTAATGTGCAAATAACAGAGGGAGAGGGTCAGTGGATGAAAGCAGTTACTGTCTGACAGCTGCTCTCCCCGCTGTGTGAAATGAGTGGATGGTCCCAGTCTGGTCTGTGGGAGACAGCCATCCTCCCCACAAAATTCCAGACAGTCTGAGCATAGAGGCCAAATCCTGAAAGGACACAAGGGATACCTTTAGGTCTAAAAATGGTTTTGGCAAATCCTGGATGAGGTTCATGGAAATGTGGAATGGCAGAAGACATGCCTGATTGCTGCCTCTTTAATTGCATCACTGAGACAATTGAGCATAGCACAGCAATTTCTGTCAGTCTAGTGCCTTGTGTTTGTTTTCCAGAACAATACATTTGTGAGCTGCAGCCAAAGAGCTATTGTCCAGGTCAGAGGTTGGGGCCAAAACTGATGCATTCCCTCTGCCCTGTGGTGCCTTGGTATAAAATTGACCCCCATCATAGGTTGTTCCATTTCAGATTACATATCAAAACCCCCACTGGCTCAAGGTGATGTCTAACACCCCACAGCAAGGTCTCAGTCAAACTCTTGGGCTCTGGCCGTATCCTAGAAGCCTAGCACTTGCACAGATCTCTTGGTATCGCCAGGGATGTCGAGTGGGCTCTCTGCTAACAAAACCACCAGAGCAGCTGCAACATGCTTGGTAAGCTGAGCCCACGCAGTTCAGTTTGTTGTCTTCAAATGAAATTTCAAGAAATGTTTTTGTTACAACTTGCTTCCTTGAATGTCAAGTGATATAAAGGTCTACATCCCGAGGAATAATTTGTGCAAACATTTTAGAGACCAGTTTCTTTCACCATATAGTCTGGATTTCTACCTCAAACTGAAGCAAATGGAAGACAGACATCCAAAGAGTTTTACTGAGGTGACTGTTGAACATATGTGGAAACATTATACTAAAAGCCAAATTGTCTTGGCACCAGAAATCCAAAGCAGACCTTTTATTTGCTTAAAATATAAAGTATTAGGGGTTTGTTTTTTTGGTTTGGGGTTTTTTCTTGTCTATGTTGCTGTTTTCAAGACATCAAAATACATTTTCTTTTCATTTTTCTTGTTGCCATTGTCTCCAAGCACATGTTACATGAAAGAACAAGAGAATAACTACAGTGATGCAAGACAGAGCAGTCTTGGATATCTAGAATTAGACTGAAAAGCAAGCACATTAAAATGGCAGAGATATCACTGAAAATAATCCCATTAGTGAAACTGCATGACTAACAATAATTTATATGCACCCAGAACATATGTGCACCCCCAGAACACAATCAATCACTTCACCTGGAATACAGCCACTCAGCACTATAATATTCATACATACAAGCTGTTAGCTATCATTAATCAAAAAGCTTTTAACTAATCACTTTAACTTTTAAACAACAAATTTATGAATTTACACTAAATTACTAAATTGCCATCATATTTTTTTTAACAAAGGTATCCAGCTAATAATTTACACTTTGACAAATGCTAGACAATCTTGATGTGTCACAAGAAGCAAACATGTCACATTAGACACCTTGTGCTGTGAAAACCTTCACAAGTGTGAAGAGCTGTGACATGTTGTGAGACGGGGAAGCCTCAGAGAGCCACATGGACCTCAGCAGACAGTGTGTGGCCCCCTTACATCTAATGGGATCACAGGAAACCTCCAGACTGAAAATATCCAAATTTAAGACATCTTCTTACATTTCTGCACGGGATACCACAACTCACTGAAGTCAGTTAACTGTTGAACAGGAAGAGCAGCTTAGGAAATAGAAATTATCTAGCATAACGTAAAAGTGGCTTTCTTCCACCACGCAGAAAAGTACCGAAAGCTTCTCTCAGCCTTGTTAGATGAGATTGTTTAACCTCAGGCACTACAGTTTGAAGAGGAATTACGTAGTTGTAACCAGTTGATTCCACTGCTGTGCTGTAGCCAAACTTACCAAAAGGGTTAAAATACCATCCCTGTTTCATGACAGACTTTTCATTAAAAAAAAATAAATATGACAGCCTGTATGAGAAGGGAGTATGAACTACTAAAGCAGAGTACTTTAACAAATGGAGTCTCAGATGAGATTAATTGAAAGTGTTGTATTCTCTAAAATGTAACTATATATACATTTTATAACTAATGTTGACTTACACATACAAATGGAACAGAAAATAGCAATGCTGAGCAAAATACAGGTGAGCTTTTTCAATTCATATCAAACTTTTCATCTTTAAAGTGACCAAAATTTAAACTGAAGTGCTTTTTAGATGGTATCTAAAAGCTGAAAGGGCCTCTTTTCTGTTCTAGCTTAAATTTCTGGTGACAAATACAGCATTTCTCACCAAACTGCTCTTTTCAGAAATACAATATCTAAGGCTGCAAAGCTCAGCATGTAGATATGAGGCTGTGATAAAACACTTCTGGAGTATTTTTCTTCCACAATTCCATTTTCATTACTATGTAGATACCTTTCCCAGGAACTGCATGGAAATTATGATTTGCGTGGCATCAAAACCACATTGTTGGTCCTTTGCAGTCAGATCTAATAAACATTGACAATATAGAGAGATTACCAAAAAGAACAGCCTCTCTTCTCTCTGGTTGACTCCCTGAAGGACTTAATTTGTTTTATAAATGAAGAAAATATATTTTTATAATGGCAGTAGGTGTGGAATATAGATGGCTCTTTATTTATGCTAATAATTAAAAATAAATGTCAGGCCTACCACATCCTTGATCATTTAAGTCACTTTAATGATACATGAAACATAAAATAGGTCTTCACTAAAGGTCTCTAAAGAGAAAAGGCCAACAATCAGTAAATAAAGAAGGATTATCATGGTGGGGCAAACTTGAAAGGAGACGGTATTCATCCAAAATGCAATTTACTTTGACAGTAGTTTTCTGTATTTTCTGCTATTATTGAAGATATGTTTTTGGCTAAGAACCTTTTTTCTTTGAGAACCCATTCTCTTCAGTCAAAAGCCATATAGTCCCGTTAAGTCATGTGGTAATGGCTTCACCATTCACCACATGAGAAAAATTATCATGATGTCATCAACTTGTCTTTTAGAGACCTAATACAGGGTTAGGAAACTGAAGAAAGTGTCTTGGAACATGAATTTAAAACCAGTGAGTTCAGCCTCATAGAGCTGAAATGTGAACAATGAATGCACAATCATTTAAGAATTCTTATGTTACGCCAACAGCTAATATGGTGAAGGCATTTCCAGAGATTGCTTCCAAATTGTTATAGGTGATTATTAGTTTTAGTTCCTGTACTTTGACCTTCAGAGACCTCAAATCACTTCAAAAAAAGGATAACTCTAAGAACAGGCATGAATGGCATCAGATACCACCGTGACCCCTTCCCATCAAGCACAGACAGTGCTTGGCATTGTAGGAAGACCTGGTTGATAGCACTGTAGGAAGACTGCCTCAGTGTCACTCAGGCTCTAATCTGAACCCTTTTGATATATTCAATGGAAGTCAATATACCCTAAAACAAACTAATCATCATATTTTCATCTCCAACTTACATAAAGGTCTGATGCACCAGTTAGAGGAGAGGACACTGTGAATCAGTTTGCTCCTCCTTTATACCTCAGAGGAAAGGCAGACATGCCCCCTTTCCCCCGGTCTGCACAAACCAAGATGTGTCAGACATGTCACCACCTCCTTGGTCCCTCTCACTCCCTGGAAGACTAGTGCACTCCTACATCTCCCAGCTCCATTAGCAGCATTCCTTGGCCTTGAGCAACACCAGTGCTCTACATTCATTTGCATGCACCCTGTTTCAGACTTTAAACCCTGTTAGTGCAGTCTTCTGGAATAAGTGTGTCTTTATTATTTTTCCCCTAACTGTCATCATTTACAAACCATGTAGCTGTAGAACAGCCCTTTTGGGGAGCATTCTTTTAGCAATTGCATTGGCTCATGATGCAGATATGTAAAAATTAAGAAAACCAGGAACACATCTATATTTTAATGCTATTGTTCTCTGCACAGTTCAACAAATCACTTCTCTCTATTGGCGACCATTTATGCCACACACACACACAAAAAAGCATCTCTCAAATCATAGCAACGCTGACTTTTTGTGCTTTACCACTGTGCTCTCATATTCTTACAAGGTAAAATTAGTTTAAGTGGCAGCATGTTTCCACAAGGCACAGCAATGAAGCTGTCATATCAGAAAAGCTGGTTCGTCTCACTAAAAAAAGTTACAGAGAACACAAGCCACAGAAGGCTTTTGCTGAGAAACCATCTGCTTTAACTATCAGACCACTTCCTGCTCACTATCCTATGTTACTGCAGGGGAAAGACTAGGAAGGATTTCTCCTTCTGTCAAGCAATATCCTTGCACAAGAGCCTGAACTCTAGACAGCTTAGATATATGTGCTTCCAACATCCATGGTTAATAAAACAATTTTAAAGAATGAAAAGTGTCAGAAGTGATGAGGAGAAATCCCCCTCTTGGCAACAAGAGCAGGAGTGACAAGCAACAAGGGGCAGGGACCAAGCTTCAGCACCTGAGGTCAGAGCCACCTCTGCTTCAGGAGTCCTGAATTTCCCAAAGCTTATCCAGCCTGATAGAACTCCTGTCAGGGGACTACCAAAACAAAAGTAGAAAAGCTACTATTCAAGCTGAGTCAAAGTGAAAAAACAAGGTAGACAAGCAAGCAATAGCAGAAATTGCTATTTAATAGTCATGTCCTTGTCCTATCAAGGACAGGTCATCTATTCTTTCCACTCTCTCCTTGCTGCTGAGTGTCTCCCTACCACTTCTAAACTCTGCTGCAGTAACTGTTCTCTTATAAAGAATTTGCTTGAGGCCTCACAATGTCCTCAACTAGCCTTCTTCAGAAGCCTTCAGAACATTTCATTTATGCTTTATTTCTTAATGATTAATATATGGCTTGGCTTTCTTTCTTAAATCCCGTACCAAGTTTATACCTTTCTATTCAGCTCATATCTCTCCAGTAGCTGGTGTGAAATGAGTTGGTGACCACTTTCCAGTTTTGTAGCAACACATACTTGATCCATGCATCCATGCTTGTCACACCAGTATGAGCATTTCAGCCAAAGTCCAGTAAGCACCAGATATCTCTGCAATGCTATTGTGGCAATGAGGAAGAATCAACAGAATAAGGCTTGTTTTCTGAATGCAGCATCTTCCTTTACCACACAGGCTTCAGCTTGCCTGGAGATATCAAGAGATGGTTGGAGAAGGGACATGTGATCATCAACTGACTACCTCTGGTCTGCAGAAGCCCCTGGTGTAAAGGCAGCAATACCAGCAATCTTGCACACTTGTCATAACTCATGCTGCCTGCTGGAGCTACTCTTGGTTATCTGCACTTAAGTACCATCATGCTGGGGCTTCCCTGCTGGGGAAGGGTCCTGAAGCAAAATGACTGCACAACATGCCTGTCCCACCCTGCCATGCAGTCACTTTTATTAGTGGTGATATCTGCTCTCCTACTGTCAAATCCCCCCTTCCCACACAGGGAGCACAGAAAGGGATTTCATACTGTGTTTCCATTAAATACAAAAGCTCAGAAGTAACTCAAACTGTCAGGATTTATTCTGAATCAATTTTTCCCATAATAAATAGAAGTTCAGTTTTCTTGTGGTTAAACAAAATGAAATGCACACAGTGAAAAAAATTAAAGCTGTCAAGTCATTAGATGTTTCACATTAATGTGCATAAATGTTCAGAATTTAATGGAGAAAGGTGTGAGCTTTAGTAATTAATATTAGATGTTGCCAGTAAAAATTAGACTTGGCTTCAGAAAACTGGTTGACCTCTTGATCCTCCAGATCATTGCATATGAGATCCTTTTTTCATTACACAGTAAAGTGTTCACATACAACATCCTATTTCTGATTAATATAGCAGGCAGAAGGGGTATTTCTTGCAGTGATTTCCCTACAGGTTTGATAAGTGTGGAGTGGGGAAGAAGGAATTTAAGCAACTGGCTGCTGAAAAGTTGGTTTATACCATAATTACTGTCATAAATTATTTTTACCTGAATATTCTGCTCTATATTCCAGTTGTGAAAGGACAAGAGTTTTTATTTTTTAGACTAAGCATTTGAACTATTTAACATAAAATTTTCATGCCAGGCAGTGCAATTCCTGGTCCAGTTTCCAAAAGGACTTCTGGAAAATTAGGCAAAAATACTTAATATATGTTCCCCAAGTACCAATTTTTGGCTGCTGAGCATGTAGCCCACAGCAGCAGATGATGTGCTGGACAGCCTCCAGGGAACAAAAGGCATTATCCTCCACTACAAACCTTTGCTAATGCTGAAACCAGAGCTCATGTTACTCTCTTACTTACTGCTTTCAGCAGAAAGCAGCAGACCTGTTTAATACAATGTTTGATTCAGCCCAGCTGCTGGTAGGTGGATGGCCATATCCTTCCTTCCTTATCTTTTCCACGACATGATGTGCTCTGGAGCCCATGAGTCATGTGAGGGAGGGGCACCTGCTGGCAGCCACAACCCTGCACATTGACCTTGGGAGCCTCTGGGGCAGTGACTGGAGCAAGCAGGAACTTCTCTTTTATGTAGCTCACAAGTGAAGCACACAGTGAAGGAGCAGCATTTGGAAGAGGGAAAGGGCAGCAGGCCAGGAGACCTCACTAAGAGCCACAGATGTGTCGAGCTGTCAGTGCACCAGGACCTGGAATCGCCCTGACCCAACGCTGTGCACAGAGAGCAGAGGAGCAGATCCCAGCCCATCAACACTGCAGCTCTGCTGTGTCCATGTGGGGTAGGCAAAGCAAGAGCAGACTCTGCTTCTCCAGCTGTTCTCACGCCTCACCTGTACTTCCAGAGCTCTCTACTGCCTTCTTTGCCAGAGCACAGTCACCAAGCTTACTTCAGTTAAAGCTATGGTGATATGCAAAGTGCTTACAAAGATGGAAACTATGAAAAGCAATTAATTTGCACTGGCCATTCAAACTTGACAGTAATGCTTGAACAACCTGGCTGCTCAACCCTTCCCCTCCACTCCCCACCCTCTACTTGCTGCAGCTTTAGATCATCCTGAAGGGAGGGAAAATGGGATTCTTTCCATGAAAGCACAAATAAAAGTGATTTTTCTTTTACCTACAAGAACATTTTAAAGAGGAGAAAATTGCATTAAACACACTCAACAATATTTACTAAATTATTAATCTAACAAAAGCCAAGCAAAAATCATACATTCAGGAAACACTGCATTTTTTATTAATTGGCTGAAAAGTCCCCTGGTAGCTTCCTGTAAGATTGACTATTTCTTAGGAATGAAGAACTCTTAAAAAAATAAAAATAAAAATACATTATTTTATAATTAGAATATTTTTTAATTCACCAGGTATGTGAACTAACAGGTATATTACTATCACTGTTTCTACTAATATGCATGCAAAAGCCCACCTATGCTATATTATACAAAGGACTCACTCTAGGCTTTATACCACACAAAACAGCCCTTGTGCCTGAGCTTTTGGTTCCTAAGGTACCAAAAATTTAGAGGTTGTACTTGGGAATGCAATAGTTCCTCCTCATGCAGTAGGTTTGATAGGCTATTTCTGACCATCCTTCATAACTACTTACCTCAGAAATACAGTGCTAAAATAATCCTATGGTTTTGCATCTGAACAAGGCAGTGGTTTTACTTGCAGTCATCCAGCATGCACACCACACAGTACTGGCCTCCAGCCTGGCTCAGGTTCCTGGGCTGGGCAAAAGACTTGCCTGTTTCACTCCTCAGTTATGATAGTCACAGAAAAATTACCTGGGGTAGCAGACAAGGTCTTTCCCAGGTGCTGCAGCAACACTCATCAGGATATGTAACTGGGCCCCTGTACAGTTTCTAGTGAAAGGAAGCATTGACCCCAAACGAAGGCCATCCACCCTACAGGATCTCCAACGATTCCATAGGTAGGAGTGACATTTATAAACCTGTCCTATTCCTGGTTTACAAAGGCATCATTACAGTTTCTTACATGGCTTCCTCAATCTTGCTGCTGAAAGCAACTAACAAAGAAAACAAACGCTCCCATTTCTTCACAAAATCCATGTTTGAGAGTCCACTAGTCCTTGAAGAAGTTCATTTTTTGTTTGTTTTATTTTGGATTTTGGAGAGGTTTTAGAATTTTTAAAAAAGTATAGTAAAAGTTTGTTTATTTTCTGTAATTCATAGATGTTTACTTACCATCATTCAAGTCCCTCTTGGATAGGGACCCCAAGTTGGCCCTGCTCTGAGCTATTGGTTGGAACAGCACTGTAATGTTTGAATTACCTATGGAAGTTGTATGAAATGCAGAGACTGCCCTGCAATAGCCTTAAGAACGGTTCTCTGGTAGTACTAAGCCACTTACTAGATGTCAGTCAGAAAAAACCCAAACATACTTAGCATTACATGCCTTGGAAAACTAAGATTCAAGAACTGGGAATCTATTTGTACATCAAGGCACCTAGACAACAGATCACTTGACTCTCCAGTAAGGTTCTGTTTGCTGATTAAGTTATCTACTAGAAATGTTATTTATAATGTTTTGCTTCTTCCCTTCACTCTTGTCATTAGCAAAACCTTTTTCAACTCAAAAGCACAAGCAGGACTTTTTGACAGAGACACAACTGCTAATTGCTGCAAAGACATTTGGTATGGTTCAAACCCAGCTCACTGCAGAAGGTCCTCATAACTTGGGACAAGTAGGCAGCAGCATTCCCTCCACAGCTGTTTGTGTGCAGAGCTGTGTTCCAGGTTGCTGGTGTGTTTCCACCTTACTGCACAGCAATTCCAGCCAACTACTAAACAGGAGCAAGAGCTGGTGATGGGCTCTGTCGCCTGGCAGCAGATGGGACTCAGCCCTGAGCTTCTAATGTCAGCACTGCTGACTTGTGCCAGCCAGAGCTGGGCACTGCCTTCACTACCACAAAAAGTCTTTAGATAAATAATGTATTAAAAATGTTTTGCCTGTATCATATTGAATAACGCAGGCTTCACTCCAACCTGTGCCTCTACAGTGTATGCAAGTGGTATTTATTCATCTATAATACAAAAACCCAACACCAGCTAAACCCCAAACTCCTCATTGCATAAGGAAGGGAGGCAAAAGGCAAGTTTGACTTCAGCTTTTAGAATTAATACAAGTTTTGAAGTGCCACTTAGCAAGATATAGCTGTCCTCCAGATTTATTGTCAGCTCTTTCCTACTATAGTTTTTATATGCATAAGGGTATAAAGCTTGGACACTTTTACATTTAAGCCTAGAAACTATCTGTTCAGTATTTTTAAAAATTTTATGGCTATAGCTACGTAAATTATATAATACAAGTCTTTATTTTAAAAGCTTTTTCTCATTAGTGTCTGCTCTCAGCTCTATAAATCACTGTGCTATACAGTGATTGTGTCCTGCCATACAGCTCCAAGTACGGAATGGACAAATGAAACTGTTATAAACACATACTAAGTGACATTTTTAACCCATACATTCTGAAAGCTTTTTAATTACATATTTTCTATGATTTCTGATTAAACCAAAATTGCTTTCAATGACACATAATAAATCACACCACAGAACTATCCACATTCTTCCCAAATGTAGTCAAATGATTTGTTTGCCACTCTTGGGACTGAAGTCCATCTTCCATTAGGAAAATAGTAGATTAAAAGAAAGCACTTCTAGATACCCAGATAACTCCAGATCTTTCCTATGAATTATTCTTCTCTATCTCACTTCAGCTCCAAGGAGGTTTACTACACTTCCTTTAGATAAAGGAAAACTTAACAGCAGGTCTATGGGTAGCACTTCCTGCCAGTGACAGCGCTCTGTCTGCTGCCTTCTATCAGAGTCCCTGCACAATCAGAAGGATTGCAGTTTGTGGTCAACTTGCATCCTCAGGAAAGTATTACAACAAAATAATCAGAAATGGTGCCATTAAGGAATACAGATTCTCCACAGCCAAAAACTTTAATAAGAAATAAAGTATCCAGCAATTTATTTTCCTTATCTGTCCAGGCCTTGTTTCTCTAAGAGGTGAGTTTTTGACTTTTCTCATTGTCTCAAGCCATACAACTCTTATTTCCCCTATTTCAAGCACTTCAGTGACACTGCAGTCAGCTTCTAGAAATACCTAGGCATGAAGAAAAATTGCTTAATTTACAAGCATTTTATGTAAAACCCAGAATTAACAACTACAATATTGAAAGAGCCTTTTATACTGATCTAAAAGAAGTCTCATTTAATCCCTTTGTCATCATGGAATATGAAAATATCTGCATTAAATGTAGTTACAATCAATTTTTTACTCATGGGTCTTTATCCTTATATTTCATTGCAATAAAAAGTATGGCTATTACCAACTGTGTGTACATATAATATATATACACACACATACATACTCCCGCCCCGCCCCAGCTCTGTCTCCTCTGAGGGTTTTGTAGCTGTATCTCAGTATTTTGGAATGTAATGCCACTCAGTGTTCTCCAATTCTGCAAGATATAATTTCGAGTTCTCTACTAGGAAAAAGGGCTTTTTACTGTCTTACAGATTACAAGATAGCAATAGAAATTTATAAAAGTTAAAAAGTTGTGCTTGCTCAGCATTAATTTGCCTTTTAGCAGCACATTTCACGCAAAACATTTGAGATTTTACAATCCCTGTGACAGCCTAGTTTGTCTAACACTTCCTTTGGGAGATAGGAAGGCTGAGAAACAGTGTAATTCCTTGAGTAAACAGGAGGAGATATTTGCAATATAGAGAATATTTGCCTTATAGAATCTATTGGACAGAAAACGACTATCAGTACAATGGGAGCAACCACGAGGCTGAGCTATAGCATGCTGACTTCCTGGAGTGGGAGAATTTTCAATGTTTAAATTCTGCTGTTCATGTAATTGCTACAATCAAAAAAGCTGGTTTTCCTCTGTCGTATTCCCTACCCTTCAGAGAGCTAAAACAGATAAGCTCCTAAGTTCACGCATCAATTTCTGAGGAAGAAAAGAAGCCATCAACAACTCAAATTCACCTCCTCAACCAAAAGTAGACTAAATTCCCTGGTTTGTTTACTCTTTGTCTTGAGAGAAGCTCCAGTTTATCACAACTCTCCCCTGGTAAGCTGTCATGACCAAATACAAAGCCATTAGCCAAAAGCAAAAAGAAAGCAGAGGCATGTGCCTGCCTTGAAACTTCACAGGGCAGCTACATCGAAGGACAAACCTCCAGAAGCAGGTTTCTAAACTGATCATGCAAAACAAGTACTTTGAAACACTAGAAAATGGTGTTTTAAAATTCTTCTGCTGTCTCAACTGTTGGTTTCGAGTGTTTCTAAGGGAATGGCACTACAAAAGAATTTTAATTAGACACTTTTTTACTCAACAACCTGTCTATAAGCGGAATGGCAGGAAACAATCAATGCCTTGATGAATAAATTGTCAATCAAGCCATATCCCTACATTTGGTTACCTTGAGCTTCCTCAGCCAGAAGAGCACAGTAAAAGAATACTCCTGTTATTAACCCTCTCTGCCCTGAACTGTCAGGAATAGGATGATGAATCCATTTTCCATTTACCCTTAGCCCCAGTGAGAAAATTGATCCTCACTACAGTAATCTTTTTTTCGTGTCTAACTCTGCCACTTAAGACACCCTGTCAAAAAAATTTTTCAGATAATTCTTTTTCTACTGAGCCATTCTAAGCATGAAAAGTGCTAACCATACAGATCCATTTTGCAATACAAAACATTCAATTAAGCTGCACCAACATTAATGGTGATTACTAGAGATCAAATTGAAGGGCAACAAGAAGTGACTTATCTATGCTTGAGTCTGGTGATCCCTTCGTTCTTTGCCAGGGAATGTGAAGAAACAGATTCATCAAACACAATAGCCATATGTTTGCTTTGTTTTTAAAATCATATTTCCACAGTCAGAAAAGCACTGATGAGTTGTTACATGATTTTCTCAGCACCCATGGCTCACAAAATCTTGTGTTTGCAATCTAACTGCAGCAAACAGCTGTAGCTTTTCTTGTCACCATGGCCTTAATAGGGGGAGGACACGAGCAGTGTGCAACTCTTATTCCCAGGATGTGTTCTCCAGATGCTGAAAAAACCTTTGACCAAAACATACTGTTTTAGGGTAAGAAAGACAGATGTGTAAGCAGGACATGAGAGAAGTATTTTAATGTCTGTCTATATTTTCATAGAAAAAGGCACAAAATGTAAGACATTCTTAAGACCTTTGTCTGAAATCCCTCTATCATTTATAATAAGATTTATAACTTGAAAATTATTTTTCCTCCCCTCACAGGCTTCATTGGGGGGATGGAAAAGAATAAACATACTGATGAGAATAATCGTATTTTAATGGATTGACAAAGACAATTTTGTGGCTGATGATATGACTCCACTTATTCATTTTTAATCACAATGTATTAACCTGCAGTGGAGAAGGACAAAATCAGCAATGCATTTAAGGAAGTCTTTAAATCAAAGCAGACAAACAGCCACACTACTGCCTACTACCATTAGATCATTAAGATGCTTAGAATTAAGCACCAGCTTAACATATTGTTAGACTGTGTTCTTAACATGGACAGAGCAGAAAAACAGGAAACCCAGAGTATTTAACTCATATCTTACAAATAAATACATTCTATCATCACAGGTTTCAGAACTCTTCTGAGGAGGGAAAAAAAAAATGGTCCTACATTCCTCTGGAGTTAGGGTTGTGGGTTTAAATTTAGGAATTTCACTTGTAGTGAGTGACATTTTCAGTAGGATGGTCAGACAGTGCAGTTTACAGGAAAACATCCCAGCCTGAACAGTTACCATTGTGTCCCAGCAGATTATGTAGAACAAGGATTTTGACCCAGTTTTGGCATGACTGTTGTTTACAACTCAACCTGCAACTGACTGGCTTTCCTGGATTTACTCTCTCCAATGCATTTATCTGCTTTTAGGTTATTTTTTGTTTCCTTTAATAATTCTGTTCTAGACACACTGCAAGGCACCCTTCCTGATGAAGTGGATGAATTTACCAACACCTGGTGCATTTGAAACCCTAGAACAGCCAGATGGTAAAGACACAGACTCTGCAAATGTCATTAGAGCAATGAAGGCAGTGCTGCTGCAGACAGAAACGCTCCCTCGGGAAGGGAAAGTGGCAGAGAGGGGAGGTTGATCTGGTCCAGTTTTCCTAAAGGCCAGCTACTTCTGCTGCTGGAAACACAGCCCAGAGTGCCATGCAGCACACACAGGCTGCAGGTACACAAATAACCCAGCCTACTCACAATCCTGCTTCTGAACTGTCAAAGGATTGCCTCAAAAGCCGTATTATACAGCAGCCCAAACAACAGGTGGTTTTGTGGAGCTTCAGGATTACCCACCTAATCTTCTTAAGGAATGAAATAGAACAGCCATAGAGGGCTCTACACAGGAAGATCACAAAGTTCATCAGCTGAGATGTGATTATACGAGAGCTAATCAGTTTAGCCACAAAGTAGATCATACTATTTGTTCTTTGGAAAGCTCCTCAGCTTCTTCAGAGATTTTTCTTTTCTCCCCTTTCCCTGTCCTTGCCCCTATTCTGTTTACTCCCTTTTGTCCAGATACACAGAAAACATGCTATGTTAAACACTTCATTTTAACCAAGGAAAAATAAGTATATATTAAAACATTTCCTACATGCCAGTGTAGTACAGCAAGACCCTTAAAAATCTAGGAAAGGATCACTCCAAACTTATCACTTCCATTTGTACTTCTCACTCCTATGTGCATTTATGCTCCCTATGGTGCTGTACTTAATTTCCAGTAGAAACCAGCTCCAGGGTTTGTACAGCAGGTAGCATCATGAAATCACTGAGATGCCATAAATCTGCATGGCTAGTCCAGCCAGAACCCAGTTTGCAGAAAACAGCCAGAGTATTTATACTGTTAACAGGCAAAGCACTGCTATCACCTTCTCTTCTAGTCCAGGGTTCTCCAGAAGCTCATCTCTCCTGTCAGGGAATAACTCTCCATGTTGCCATAAGCTCATTTCAGACCTTTCAGACCATGAAGTAGCATCCTCCCCCATGAGCATCATTTTAATATGAGCAATCTCCAGCTGTAATCAGAAGCAGATCTAGTGGACAAATGAAAGTGGAAACCTTCTTGACAGTGTGATTCCTGACCCTTATTTTTTGCCTTTAAGCCTCAGCCCCAAATGACAGTTCCAGAGAACTTTCTCTTAAGATTACCAAAACAGAAGTAGCAATAGCTACAGGATTTATTATCTGAACATCCACTTGTGAGGCTTGGATTAAAACCACAAGTTTATTTCACTTACCAGTCAATAAACAATCAGCTTTCTGTAATTCCTCCAGCTCTTCAGGCTTCACAGCACCACACAGCAGCTAAAACACTTTATACTCCAAAGAAGTACATAACCCCTTTTTTGGTTGGTGGGGTTTGGAGTTTTTTGGAGGGGAGAAGGAAGAGAGAGTAAACTCTTTACTTTATAAGGCCTAATCTTAAAATCTCTGACTCAGAAACAGCTGCCTTGAGAGTTCCCTGATATTACTTGGGGAATGGGCTGATTGGTCACAGAACAATCACTCCCATCTGCACGCTGAGTCACACAGGTGCCAGACTTTGGGTCTCATCATCTCCTGAGCTAAAAGCTTTTAACACCTGGGGTTGTTTCCATGTAGATTACTTACACAGATTAAGCCCCCAGTTTGGGAGAAATCCTAATAATTCATTTTTTGTCACATGCTTATTTTCTGTTCTTTTCACACTTGCTCTCAATGAATCAATATAATGAAGATCTGTAAGAGAACTGTAAAACTCATGGGATATATTGATAAGTCTGTATAAATCCAAATAAGAAAATATTACAGAAACTAATACAAAACCTAAATTGTTTTAACTTGCATAATAAAAATTTAACTAATTTTTATTTGATTTTGAGCCATCTCTAAGATTGGTTTAAGTTGAAAGTTGCAGAAGGCTTCTCCGTTTGCAACTTTAAATAAGTTATTTCATAATAACTCTAAAATAGTTGATAATTTTTAACCATTGGGACCAATTTAAGGTTATCTACAAAACTTTCAGCTGCTTTCTCAAGAGCTACATCTTTCCCAGCAGCCAGTCCAGTGGTTCTAGGATCATGAAGGAGCATCACAATGACAGTAGTGTGCCCTGTGTGCAATCAGAAATTGCTTGTGAAGGTTAGGAAATCACGTGACAGAGTTCTTCAGTAACACTTCTACACACAAGGGAAGGCTTGTGTGGGAAGCCCCTCTTCAACAAATGAAAGAAAATTACTAAAGTGCAACATTTAAAGTACAGCCTGGTAGTGTCCATTACACAGATCTAGCAACACCTGGACTCTGGACCAATACACCTCAACAATTATGTCTGGCAGGTTTTTTGAGGTTTCCTAATTTTTCCCATTCTGAAAGATTTACAACAGCACTACATACATTTTCTTCTATCATAGTTGAAGAAAGAACTTGCACACATTCTGCAGCCCAACCCCCTCAGAAAAGCATGTAAACAAAGGCATTGTGTTTAAATGCTCTCCCAAAGACGTTTTCTTGAGTCAGGACTTGAACTGAGGTCAATAGCAATGGATGAGCAACCATATATTTCTTATACATATATTTATTTTTGAATGAGATGATATAACTCAACATTAGATTCCATGAACAGACCATTTTCTTTGTTATCTCAGAGGAGAAGCATTAGCCTGACAAAACCTGCAGTATCAACTCAACCTCCAAGGGTGACTGAGAAATTCAAAGGAATTCTGGTTATGTTGATATTGCTTACGTGGTTATGTAGAGTATTCTACTTGCTGGACATTATTTCTGAGATTAAATTAAAACCATAAAAAACTTTGTCATGCATTCCTATACTCTCTTCAGGCAGGCTTTTATGATCAACTCTGATGTTATTATATTTGCATTAAAAAAAATGCAAGTAAACTTGCCCAACTAGGAAGCCAGACTTATGCTACTGCACATTTTTTTTCAGTGAGCTGTTAAAAAAAAAAAAAAAAGCCATGTAGTCTTTACTGAAAAACAAACCAGTACTTGTCTAAAAATGCTCAGTGTTACAGGAATTGTATGAAGGGAACCAAAATCTGAGTTCAAAACTACTTCTCTTTAATATACACCATACTCTAGATTGCCTGTCAAGTTGGGGAACACTGCAGATATGAATGCAGCCAGTGCATATGCCAGCTTTCTAAATAAAACCTGTCAACTTCATATTCAAGGGTCTGTTTTCTATGTCTGTCTTCTCAGGCTAACCTCCCTCAGCACTCTACTGTAAATTCAAAAAACAAACTTCCCAGGAGTGCTGCTGTTGATAAAGAGTGGAGAAAATGCTACAGATTTTTGATGACTTCTGCTGCCTCAGGCATGGACGTAGGAAGAGCTGTGGGCATGTGTCACTGTCCCCCACTCCCAGGGCTAGGTGGTGGTGTGCTTTGCACCATTCTGCACAAACCACATAGTCACATCAGAGCTACTTCAGCCTTTTCACCTGAGTTATTGCAGCCCCCATTTCTGGGCCCATGTTTCTGGGATGTCTTCAACTATAAATTATTGATTATGGCTGAAAGTATGAGCTCTTTGAAAACAACGATAAAAATCTCAATGGATATTGAGGATTTTGCCACTTAGCTACAAGGGGTCATTTTGCATTTGTGAGTCATATTTTTTATCAATTAATTGAAACATCTCTTTTCTCCCTCTTAGAGAGTTGCCAAAGAAGTTCTTGAATAGGTAGTTAGCTAATACTAAAGTAGTTGGTTCACTTACTTCAAAGCCCATTTGAGTTTCCACTGCTCTCACACTGATGTCCACATAAATTAATACAGACTCACTATTTCTCTGAGTTCCTTCACTTATCACCATTGCCTCCTGTCTGATTTAGTTTCAGAAATTGCTTATCATAAGCTTTGCTTTTCTGACTGGTGGGTACCTAATACATGGGGTCCCCCCTGTGCCTGGAACATCAGGTTCAGCAAGCATTCTGCTTGGAACTGGAAGCTCTGAGTCTAAATGTGAACAGGTGCATGGGCCATTTCCAGCTCATGTGTGTGAGATCCACGAACTCAGTGGCAAGAAAGGACCATAGAAATCATTCTCTGTCAGTTCATGCAGTTTTGGTTTAGTACAGTAGAGTGCCAATCTCACAGGTAACTGCAGGGTCGATGCAGAGGGCTACAGATCTGAGAGAGAAATCCTGAACTGGACTGTATTCAACGGGAACCCAGCAGAGAGCGTAGTGCAGGGCGACATGCTGATGGTAATCTGCATTACTAAGCCAGTAAGTGGCTTGCAGCAGTTAGAGGGTTTTCACAGTATTTATCTTAAGACCTTGATGTAATGAATTGCAATACTGGAAGTTAATAAGCTTATGTACTTGGATCATGATTTCTAGACCTTTCTAAGAAAAGGAGGCTCAATCTTCAATCTGATCAGTGGCAAATAGAAAGAAGTGTGCTTTAGATGTAAGAATACAACATCAAGATAAGACTGCTGGATCATTCCTTTGACAGAGACACTGTGGAAATAAGGCCTAAATTCATACCTCAAGAAGCTAAACAGTTAAATTACAGTATTAGCTTTTTAAACTGAATACTTTGTAAAAGGAATAAAACAGGATAGAATCAATTTTTATTGCTCTATCATGCCTCTAAACCGATTGCAGCTGTAATAAAATTAGGGATCCCATTTCATTTAAAGCAAGGAAAGTAATTTTATTTACTTTTTTCACTCACGCCCCCACACAAGTGCATTCACAGAGCAATCAGCCGCTGCACTTGTTAGCTTGCTGATTAAATACTTTGTCACTTAATGCTGCACTAATTAAAGAGAATTGAAGCTGCCTGTGCGTCAGCTAACACGGCATTAACTTAAACTGAAATCCCTGCGCTTCATTCATTCCTTCTGTGCAGAGCCGGGAGAAGGAAGACCCGTTCTGCTTTTTTTCAGCATGTAATTCCAATATATCCATCCCCAGCTGCTGAGATTTCTTTGGCCAAAAATATCTGATGGCTGTACTAAGCCAATAAAATTTTCTTGTACCTGCAATGTTGCTGGCTTTGTGACCCCCACAACAAGTGCTGAATGTGAAAGTGCAGCAGTGAAAAGCCAGAGATCTGCCCAGCCCTGTGGCTCCAGCCTGATACACGGCACAGGGTCAGAGGGCAAACCCTGTTAACTACCTGCTGAAGGTGTTTGCTTGGCCAAATAATTGCTAATGGTTAGAACTTGTTCAAAGTCCCATCCCTGGACGCCTGCTCATTTGTGAAAATCATGCCTATGTTTTTAAGGGGCCTAGAGACTAATTAATAAGATTCACAAGTCTTTACATCTCAAGTGTCATGATTTCTAAGCCAACATCAGCATTCCTGAGAGTGTAACTCCCCAGTTTCAAATTTTGTTACCAGAACAGAATTATGGACGAGGGAAAACATATAGATCAGGAAAAGCCTCCTTACTGCAAAGTTAACCACATTAAACATATGAGTTTGTTCTCTCCTCCGCAAATGATATGCACTGAACTGACAAATGAAGTCTAGATTGATTAGCTGCGTAGGTGTGTGTCTGTGTTTGTAGTTCATGGAGCTGATCACTTAATCTAAACTGACACTTAGACTATACATGTTTCACCATCACGTTTTTTTGGAATATAACCAAACAGATGGTGCATGAACATCACAATATAGTCACAAGTTCCCAGAAGGAGTTAACAATTTTTTTTTTTAGAATGGCAGCTCATTATATATCATAACTAAGGTTGTATCACCCATTTCCCTATAAACTGTGATTCTCAAGGGTTTACGATGTAATCATGAAAATTCATTCAGGCTAGAAAAATAGCCTGAAACCAAGAGCTCTGTTTTTGTTGAGAAATGTCAAGCAAGCTATCCCACCATCACACAGTCTTCACTTTTCAAAATTTTCTCCATGCATTTTTACAAACTGGGAGAGGAGGGAAGGGAGAGCGCTAAATTAAGTTCTTTAAAGAAGGTAAATAGTTCGTATTTTTATGCAAAATTTTAAAGTATAACAGTTTTTTATTATATTTCTGCAAGTTATAAGCCAACAAAAGCTAGGAAGCTCAAAATAAAGAAAAATGCTATTTCCTGATCAGAGCACTTTTTTTAATGTCTAAGTTGGAGGGACGTTAGACTCCAGAAATCAGTCTTTTAAAATATCCATGTCCATCTCTGTGGTTTACACTGCTATCCTTAGAACTTTTGGTCCTATATAAAGTGGGTCAAATCCAACTCCAGATTTGACCTCCTCACTTCCACAAACTAAGCTGTATTTTATTTCTTTCTTGGAAGAGCTACAGGTTAGACAGCAGATGAGATGACAGAGAAAACAAAATCATGCAGCATTTTGGAGCTGCCTCCCTATCATTGCATTCTCTGTCTCTCCAGTTTTTATCTCCTTCATGTTCCTTGTCATTTCACTTATGGCTGGGTGTGTTTTTTCTCTCCGAGTCTGTAAAATGGGGCTTCTCTGTTAAACTCCTCAGACACCCATGTAAGTAATTCCCCGTGCACACTGCATTCCTGTGCTTTGGAAGAAAGGCCCACGATGGCATGGCTGTGCCAGCACTGTGCCAGTCCCTGGCATGCCCAGCCCAAACAGACCCCTGACCTGCTCCTGAGCAGCGCTGCCAGTGCCAGCCTCAGACTGCCCACGGCAGCTGGGCACAGGGACCTGGGGCAGCCAGGGAAATCACTGGGGGCAGGCCAATTGTAGCAAATTCTTCTGACTACAGAACAGAATTATCTGCAGTGGGAGGCCTGGGACACGTCACTAGCTCTGCCGGGACACAGCTCAGTGCTGCCATGCAGGCTGCAGCTGACTCACTTTGCTGTGCCTGGCTACAGCATGTGCTTCCAGACACCTCTGCAGGCACCAATCAGGAACACGAGTGGGATAAAAGCCATAGAAGTGTACAGGCAGAACTAACTGGCCCAGAAATGGACAAAACTAAGGAAAAAAACCATCACCACAGTCTTGTGCCCTTGGCCTCCTGCTGCCCTATGACCCAGGGAGGCCACAGAGCCAAATGAGTGAGCAGAGGCAAGTGACCAGTGGTGACCCCGGTGGTGTATTACACATCCCACAGCAGCCCCGGGGCACAGCTCTGGTCCCCAGAGCTGCTGCCTGCACTGACTTTTGCACATCTGAACACCAGGGTGTTTCACAGCTGTTCCTTTAGGGCAAGTTCTGTTTTGGCTGTACTAAAACAGAGGTCAAAAATGGGATTCTGAGGACACAGTTAATGCACAAAAGTATAGGAAGTCAGGTCTAGAAAAAAAGAGTTTGATATCTGTTGCAGAAAAATATTAATTAGGTATTACTTTTTAGGTGATGAATTCTGGCCCATTCCCATCTGAACAGCTGGCAAACATCCTGTTACAATCAGGTTGGATTTAGAGGGTTAGGAGTGTTGGGGTTTCTTGATCAAGATACTTTGTTATAATTATAGTCTATTAAGACTTTTTATTAGCTTATTAAGGCTTTTGCTTGTTGTCTGCATGAACTGTATTAAACAGTACTTAATTGAATATGAAACAATGGCACTAGAGGCAAAAAAATCATCAAATACATTAATAAAGCCTTTTGAAAATGCAGGTGATCATTTAAGTGATGAACGACATTTGTGCACAGCATCCTTGCTTATTCAGATGGATGATTGCTACATGATCACGATTTCTTTTGTTTTGCTCACTCAACATATGTTCCCTGCCTTGTAAACTGCATACCTGTAAGTAGCATCCCATATTGTTTAGATTAGTGAGATTCGTACATCCTGTGCTCTTTTTCTGAACAGATTTGCCTGGAATGTTTTCAGGCTGACATTAACAAGATACAGCAACATGCAATAGAGATGTCCTATACTGCTTAGAATCATCTGAGAGCTTAAATGTGTGCACGTCTGGATTGGGTTTTTTCATTTAATATTGGCCCACCCACATCTATGATGTTCATGATTTCTTACTAAAAATTTTTTGAACAACATTTTCTCTTGATTTTTCCTGTAACAAAGAAATTAAAATCTGTTGCCTTGGCATACAGAGGGAAAAACTTGATTCAACAGTTCCTAAATTATAATGTTGCAAGTATACTGCAGTCCTTGGTGGTTCCTCGCATGCATAGCTGCAGGACAGAATGAGATGATTTAGGGTTAAATATTTCCTAAACCTGATAAAAAATAGTTCACTTTATATACTCAATAAAATCAAGAGAAATCATTTGCACCACTGGAAGTAGAATTTATTCTTATCTATAACAATCTGGGAAAAAAATGAAATTAAAAACCACAGTAAGATTGGCTTTAATCACAAACCCTTTGGGGCAAAGACTGCCTTTTCTCACAGTACCCAAGAACACATTGAACCCAAGTCATGGCTCCAGGTTTAGGAACTGGCACAGAGAGTAATGGGACAGCAATGTCTGTTACATGATGTCCTGTGGTGTCTTTGCTGACATCTTGAATATGGACTGCTTACTGCTTGAACCCCCTTGAAGAGGTGAAACACCAAGATTTCTGTTTTCACTGGCCTATCATGCATGTCATTTAATATTTTTAAGACTCTTACTTTGCAATTTGTCACCACATAAAATACAGGAACTGTCACTTATTTCAAAAGGCTATATTTAACACACAGAGAAACTGCATTCAAATGCAAGTAAGATTGTGACAAGCCATGAAATGTGTAAAATTACAAATAATGCAAAATTAGTTTCTTAGAGAAATTAAAGGTTTCAAAGTGCATGAAACCTTTGCCTCCTTCCCATGTAACACAGCAGTACAGAGCTGGTAGCAGGCTGAACAACTGGTGGTTTGCTATGCCATCAGTAAAGACAGAAAGGTTTCCTTTTACTCTCTCTTTCTATGGAAATATATCTTCAATTTTTATTATAATACAGTGCAAGCATCAAGTTTAGTCTTAGCAGCATGTCTCCACTCATGTTGTGAACACAATTGTAACAAAGGGAATCTGAAAAGTCTTACTAGTAAGAATGTATCTCACTTTTACACATATCATTTTGGCCAGAGGGGTTCTGGTCACAATTCTTGCAAACCATTGCCAGGATCTTGTTTTCAGACCCTCAAGGCATTGCTCAGCCCTGGTGCCTGACTGTCCCTATCTGTCCAGAGCCCAGACAGAAGCATGCTGGCAGCTCAGCATAAATGAAGAAATGATGTTGAAAGTCACATCCTGTCCACGAATCTGAGACCTGAAATTGCTTTTACCTCTGAAAAATCCTCACTTCTCATTGTACCCATCTCCCAATGGCTTCTGAAAAAATATTTCAACTCCTTGGAATTCCTGCAGAAATCTTTGATCTTCTTGTGGAACTTGGGTCAAGATAGATGCAGCTTTTGCAAGCTTCTTGTATGTGTGTATAACACAGGTTGTTAAACCTGTGAAAGGACACTGAGGAAGACAGAAAGATACACCACTGGCTCAGAGAAGGCAAGCTTTCTGAGGACAGTTTGTACTCAAAGGTCAGGGATCCTTTTCCTGACTCAAGAGTGAAATACATCTGGATCAGTTGTTTCTTCAAGAGCAGAGGGAAATTTGGGCACACTGGTGTGAAAATAGAACTCCCTCAGAAACACTCCTTTGAACTTTTTCTCTTTTGTTTTGTACAACTATTGTCCACTAAAAGCAAATGCTTCTCCCTGTGTCTGGCTGCAATAACTCTAAATCCCGATAAAATGCTTTATGTGACAATTTTGCTTATTTTCATAAAGTATTCTACCACGTTAAAATTCTTGCTGCTGTCACAAATAAAGCAGTGTAATGATCTGCTTTGTGTCTCTGAGAGGGAAAAATATAAATTAGTAAATCATTATATAATTATCATTTTCTGGATCTTCCACACAATGGTACCTTTGGCAGGCTGCAACTCTGATTTAGTACCAAGTGATTATTAAAGTTATTTTGATATTGAGTGGAAGTGCTTCATATCTTCTGAAAGTAGGAAAAGAACAGTGCCCTGTAAAGCAAGATGCACCCTTCAGTCTAGGAAAGGGGTTTGAACAACATATAGAAGGGCCAAGAACAGAGACGTGAAGTTGCATGATGCAAACTTGTATGATGTAAAGATGCAAGAGGACAGAATGGACCATTAGACCAAACACTGACAAAATGTTCCACACTAGCCTGGAGCAGAAGAGAGTTGAGAGAAAACAGACTTTTAAGGAAACAAACAAAAGCAGTTATAAGAGCAAAAATATAAACAAACAAGTCCTAAGCTAATGAACACCCATGAAGAAAAAGGTAAATGACTGTGTGTGTGTGTGTGTGTGCACATGCACTTGGGTAGGCACCCAACCTCCTGTGCAACCAGCATCTTCTTGGGGGAAAGGAAAGCCTTTCCACTGACAGGAACATATCTCTTCCTCCAGTGTGGCTTTTGTCATTTATTCAGTTTTTTGGCTAGAAAGAAATGGTTTGGCCTCAATAAACTGTCAAGAGAAGTAGCATCTGTTATGGAAGGCAAATTGGCGTGAACTACATTGAAGTGGGATTTAAATAATGTTTGTTTTCCTCAAAATTTAGACTATTTCCAATTTTTTTATAGCTACAGATGTAATTAAATAATTCATATAAATTCAGGGCACACACGGGTTTTACTACTGGGTTTGGACTTCAGTTATATCTGAACGTACATTTTGATGAGAATTAGGCCTAAACAGCAGTCTCCAAAATTCTCCTCCAAACTGGTAAGGACTCAAAGTTAGGGCTTTATTTGCTTCAATTTTCTATTTGTTTTTCACCATAATAAATTCTGTGGAATTGCTTCAGATTTATCCTTGTATCCTTGTATCCTTATCCAAGAAAACCCTTGTACAAAGTTTAGTACCAGATAGCAGCTTACTCTCTTGTTTTAAATTTACTTGTCACATTGCCCAAGTATTCATAGTCCTATTTCTATTCTTAATTTTCACCAGAAGAGTATCAGCCAAAAATGTGATAAATACACATGCATATACTGTATTTCTCTTGATTGTGCTGTAGAAAAGTGCTTTGTGCTGTAATATAAACAAGTATATATATATATAGTAGGAAGCATTAAAATATAGGATCAGTCACTATATTTTGAAGAAACACTTTCCATTCCATCCTGTGTAGGCCTATACCTCTTCTAATAATAACTAACTCACCAGGAAAAAGGTTCTTTATATTCCTGATATTAACACCTTTACCAGAACAGCGTAGTGCAAACACCACAGGCACCAACATACATTATCTTCGTTATATGCATTCTTATTAATAGAAGAAAATGCTAAGCATATGTTTAATCCAAAATTCTCTAAAATAGTTGAGAGGACACTAGGAGGAATATGTGCTCATCCCTGCACAAGTTTTGAATTCCTACTTGGAATTCTGCCTGCAAGAAAGGTTGGAGCTGGGTGGCTGCCTCAGTTCCAGGGGAACTCCAGGATGGGTGCCACCAGCAGAAACATGGGAGCCACTCACTGCCTGAAACCAAGACCATGTGGATGAACAGTGCTGAGGTTTGATTTTAACATGTGAAATTGCCTCTGACTGATGGGACAGTAAGAACATCCTGCTTTGGCATTTCTCATCTAAAACTTTTTGAAGGTTGTTTGTCTTGTGGAATTGTTGACAACATAAAGTTTTGTTCTAATTTGAACCAGAGGTACTACCAAATTTTAACTATTTTCCCATGATGGATGTTTCAGTTTCAGACACAGGGGTAAGAACAGGGAGGGAATAGTAAGTTGCTGCCATGAATAAGCACATGAACTACCTGTGCTTTTCCAATTTTTTGCCTCTTACTGCATATATACTCATCTTCATGTTTTACCTGAGCAGACTCCCTTTTCTAATGAGAATTATGTCCACAGTTTATTCCAGTACCAAACTAATGCAGATTTTACAGTCAGTGTTGAAAGGCACAAATTTCCATTTTGCTTCTAATTAATTTAGGGAAATAAAGCAGAAGACTCAACAATACACTACAATGCCTGTGAGGGGACACTTGCCCAGCCTGGCTACAAACCCTGTCATATTCACAGCATATCCAACCAAAAGTGTTGCAAGCATTGCCAGCAACACAAGAGCTGGCAAACCACACTGGAACCTCTCTGCAGTTCATTGATTCCTAAGGCAGAGAGGAGACCGTATAGACAGCTCCTGAAAACTATGCCACTGAGCCACCAGGAAAGGCAGCTTCTTCCAAGAACAGGATCTGCCACAGCAGTGCTGTTTCATCACGAACGTGTCTAGAGCCCAAGGAAGAGAGAAGGGGTGGGCAGCTGGCACACTGCATCTCCCCAGCTTCCTCGTTGGGCTTCAGAAAGGCGCGGGAAGGAGGAAGGTGGTACACAGGGCCCTCCAAGGGCCGATTTGTAAGAGCAGCACAGCACTGATAACAGCAAAGCTGCCAACAGGGTAGGCCATGTGCAAGAGCCTCGGTGGGCACCAGGTCCTGGGGGGTCGTTGCCCTGCCCTGCCCCCCCAGGTCCACCCTGCTCCCAGGCAGGGACCTTGTCTGGTGAGTCTGAGAATGGTGACACCATGAACAGAAACCACGCCAAGATATTTCAGCTTTGGCAGGGACAGGCCTGCCACTCTTCCCCAGTAAAGAAGTTTGTGAGAGGAAGCCTCAGAGATCCAACACAATCTTTCAGGAACAATCCCAGTGCCCGTGTGGGGAGGCAGCCCAGTTTCTGTGGGAAACACAATGCCAAGGTTCTGGGGACGGTGACTGCTGAAGAGCATGCAGCATTGCCTGTAAGCGTGGGAGTGTTAAATATAACAGTATCCTGGAGAAACCGCAATTTGGATAAACTAAATTATTCCTGGATTTACAGTCAAATGCAGAATTATCTTTTCTTTCTCTCCCACATTGTTCTGTGATACTTCTGAACTACTGTGGCCCAGACCAGAAAGAGGTGAAGGTATCTGTGCCTTGGAAAGACAGGTGTTTTTTCATTTTCCCTGTCTTGTCTATTTTTTTTTTAACTTACAGAGCAGCTAAAATTGAAATCTAGAAGTAGTGATATGATACCTATTAACTCTATTTCTATACTATTAAAGCAAATGTGTAAGACTGAAGTGCTTTTATGGTATCCTTGATTATTTCTAACAGTACTTGGTGGGGGGTGACCATCAGCTCAGCTCTGGGATGAGTAAATCTATTATAAATCTGTTATATTTCAAAAGGAATAGCAGAGGTGTTATTTTCCAGCTGGAAACTTGTATTTCTCTTGTTCAAGGATTTTTGTCTTCGTTATTGTTTCCCCTCTTGTATATTTGCCACTATAACACTTGGCATTCAATAGATCACATCAAGCAGGTAACTGAAAGGGTATGCCTCTATCTATTTTTAAAGACAGTAAGCTACTTCTTTACTATCTACATGAAATTGCTAGGTATTATATTATTAAATACATTTTTAAAGAGTGTGCGTAATTTCTTCATAGAAAAGCGAATCAGGTAAAAACATTGGAACTGGAAAACACTTTGCACCAAGCTTCTTTGCAGGTTTGTGACCTGCAAAATGCAGTTGGCTCGTTTAAGTTGTGATTTTCTTTTATGATATGTGGGCAGCTATTAAATTGAAAAGAGCCTCTTCAAATACAGTTTACACATTGAACCAAAGTCTAAAAAAAGGAAGAGCATTTTGCTAGATATGCCTATATAAATGGAATAATAACAAATAATAATAATAATAATAATAATAATAATAATAATAATAATGGAACATCAAACTATTACGCATTTGTAAAGGTTTCTGAATTTCTTCTACAAACACCTCTGTGGAAGAAAAAGGTAAATAAATATTTGATGCAGGAATACTAAATTAAAAATCACCCTATTCTCTGATGGAAAGCAAGAGAGGGTGACTACCCAAGTTTGTTTCTTACTGGCTCCTATATCATTGATTCTTTTTGGCACTTTCTATCTAGAACACAATTAAGTTCTTCAATCTTCATCATCATGCTACCTGCCGAGCTTTGTACTGCCTGAATTGTGCTCCTTTATTTGGAAAGAATTAAAATTATCTGCTAGAAAGGCTGAAAATGTTTGATGCTTGGGTTTTGGTGTAAGTGGCTGGTTTTGGTCATCTGTCAAGAGTATAAAGAACATGTTGTTGCATGTGCTGTGTACAACTCATGAAAACTAAGTGTGAGGCAAAACAAGTTGTATAGTTCATGATTTTTGCTTTTAAAATCTGCACTCATGGTTATACAAGTTTATCATTATCGTGACATCCCATCTGATTCTTCTCTTAGTCCTCAGATAGTTAAGACAGAAATTAGCATATGGGAGGTGAAAGTCTTAGCTCCTCTACTTCATGAAATCTTGCAGATATCAAGGCCAGCAGGAGATTTTAGCCATGTCTGTTCTAAAAATTACTCAAAATGAGGTTACTTTCACTCCCAGCAGATGAAGTTACTACTGCACAGCAGTGGAGGTACACGGACAGAAACAGAGGCAGTCCTCTAACAAAGAGCAGGTGATATAAAGCACTGGCCAGCAGTTACAGCATTTGCTGCTGTCCTGATCCTACTGCATGAGTTGTGAGATGAGGAGCACTCTGCAATTCAATTTTAAGAAAAGAGCACTATGCCTGAAAAATAACTGAGAATTGTGGACAGCCATGACTAGGAAATTTCTAACATATACTGTGAGGATGTCCCTGGCTAGGGGGGCCATTGGCAGGACTTTTTTTTCCACCGATACTTACAGGAGGTGCGACGTAAAGCAACCAAAATGTGCTTTTAAATGATCATGATTAGGTGAGGAACACAAGCCTCAGCATCAGTAATAACAGACAACCACATGAGCATTGCACTAATAGCCACTACTGCTGCAAGCAGTAAGAGCAGACACCAGCACTTATCAGCATTCCCCAACTAAAACTGCTGATCCAATGAAAGACATTATCCTTCTAAAAACCCTACCCATTTAAATCCTAGAATATCAGCACTATGAAAACAGTACTATTAGCCTTTTGCCTATGCAAATATGAATGTACACATATCTGCGATATAAAGGCTTGTATTAATAAGCAAATTGTTTAGGATATTTCTTAAGGTTGTTAGCACAGTAATGCTTATCATGTTATTGAGGAGGGGTATGACAGAAAGGAGAATTTTTCTAGCTCATTTACCATGAATAATGGTCAATCCTTATGAATTCTTATGATCTTTATGACCCTGATATGAGCCCAGTGGGTTAGAGCATGGTGCTAATAACACCAACCTTGTGGGCTCAGCCCCCGTATGGGCCATTCACTTAAGAGTTGGGCTTGATGATCCTCATGGGTCCCTTTCAACTCAGAATAGTCTGAGATCTCTGATTATGATTTATGATCAGTCAAAAAAACATGTATAAGTTAGAGCTACCTCTCCTCCAAGACAGATATGACGATCCAATTCCTCCATTTACTCACAATTAAAACTACACACAGTACCTAAAAGGCAGGTACTTGGTGTTCTAAACCAATGCAAGGAACAAAGGCTGCTTAAGAAGTCCTCTGTAGCCTGCATTTGGACCATGCTTCTCAATTTCAGAATATCTCCATAACCCCAAGAGCCAGACAAAATCCAGAATACCCCATTTGAAAGACCACCTTTTACATTCCCCAAAACACAGATTGCAAAATTGAATGTGAGGACAGAGGTGTGCTTGTACAGCAATGAGAAAGCGTACTGTCTCCCAAGGAGCTGGCTTTCACAAGGCAAAACCACCTCTTCTTCTTTCCTTTTCCCTCTACCCCATCCCTTTCTTTTCATAGTGAGAGAACTGAAATTGCTTGCACTCTGCACAAGTTCAGCCGGCACTAAATCCCAACATTAGTGCTTGGCAAGACCTGCCCGCACTGAGACCAGGGACCTAAATGGCAGCAAACAACTTCCCAAAGATGTCCCCACTCCCCACTCCATGCCAGATCCCCCTTGCCCACCCAACAGGGCCCACGACTTTTGGAAGGACAAAGAAACGCTCACCCTGCAGCAATAGGGTGCTCCTGCCAGCCAGCGTGTAGGAACAGGGCTGGCAAGGGAGACAGTGATGCTGCTGACTCAGCGGTCTCCAGGCCAGAGGTCACTCCAGCGCAGAAGCCAGCAGCGACCATGGGCAGCAGGATTAGGATCAGGCAGAGGAAGAATGAGGGTCATTAAATGCTTGCAGGGGAAAAAAAAAATAAAAAGAAAAAGCAAACAAAAAACAAACAGCCTGCAAGTTTGGAAACCACTGTAGTAAGTAGAAATTCATAAAATAAATCTTCCTGCAAAATATATTTTTCTGAGGTTTTCTTTTTATAGCAAGCTTTATTTTTCGAAAATTGATATTCAGTTTTACGAGATATTTACAGCTCTTACGAGCACAGTGATTCCTGCTTTCCTTACTGTTTTGATGTTAGAACTTGATGAACACCTTCGGATGTGCTGATCTTTATTATCAGCTGCAGCTACACTAAACAACTTAAAGGAAAAGGATGTTGGCTCACCTGTTTGTAAGAGCCATCCATTACAATATGCAGAGAATCAGGCTGCACACAAACTCTAATCACAATAAGTAGGAGGCTGAAAATATTTGCCACTGCCAAAACAAAAAGAAAAAAACAAAAATCACCTAATCAAGGACTCTCATTTTTATTATTTTTGGTTGTAAAACAGCTGAGGTGATTCTGTTCTGAAGACACTGAACTCCATGTCCATGAAGCCAATTAGCATAGTCACTGTTTGTTCATTACTCAAACCTATGTCCTCCAATTTACACTACCCATATGCTGGGCTAATTTGGTATGGCATAAGATGCCAGAGAAAGGTGCCAGATCCCTAATACATAAAAATTACAGATACTGCAGTGGCTCAGCTGACAGGCAGGACTGCTTCCAGAATGGAGTTCTGGACCAGTCTGTCACAAAATTCACCCTACCCATACGAATCCTTTAAATCTTTTTTTCCCAGGCTAAAATTAGATTTTAGCAATGCGAGGGGGCAGAAGGGGAAGGATTTTCTGTGATAACTGATTTTGGTGGTGACTGTGCAGAATTGTATGGGAGGTACAGAAAAAAATTTAAAAGATCACTCTAACAGTCTGATGGGGGGAAGGGGGTATAAACACAGAAATAACTCTTGTAAGACATAATTTTCCACACCAATCCTCTACTCTGTGCCACAAACAAACAGTATGTAACACAAGAGAGACATGATTGCATCTATACAACAAGGCAGTGCAGACATGCTGCTGAGGTACAATCTGACAAGACCATGTTTCCCAGACAGCTGAGAGGGGAAAGCATCTCCCTGTTTTAAGACCCTTAGAACTGATGTATGGGGAACATTACCAGCATCAATAAGAACATGGATAATTTCATGGCTGATACAGAAGGCAGCAGTGAGACTTTCTGGTGTCTGGAGGAAGGAACGGGTCTTCCCTGTTTAATCTCCAGGTGGCTTACAGGCACTCTCTCCATGAGAAGAGGAAGTAGGCAAGAACATGCCAGCCACTCACAGAGTGGCCTGGTCTGGATGATTGCCCAGGCTCAACCCCACCAGGACACAGCCTGCTGCAAAGCAAAGCAGGGCTTTACGAGACTCTACTCTTGCCCACCCTGGGCAGATTTGAGGCTCTAGCTGCTCTCTGCCTTTCCCGATGAGCTCCCATCCTCTCTTCTCTCACAACACTGGGAGCTTTCTGCACACCCTTGTATACAGACATGCCAGTACAGCCTACGGAAAAAGCCACTTCTCTCTATGACAGCAGAGAAATTCAGCAAACATTTAAACTTTTAAACTAAGTGGAATATTGAGAGAAACTTCTGAAAACAAAAGCAACAGTGGTTGTGGAGTTTCCCCCCCGCTACTACTACTAAGGAAGACAAAGTAATGGTGTAGAGGCCATGTGAGCTGCTCACCATGCACTAGCAGTTCATTACAGAGCTCATCCAGCAGGAAACACCAATTGAACAGGCCATGGAAAAGCCAGAAACATGATTAGGACCCAAATAGCAACAAGGGTGAGGGTCCTCTGTAAGGGCAGGAATTCAGATGTGCAGCCTCCTTCATCTTCATTATCCCGTAACACAAGCACATAGAGCTGTAAAGGGATGATCCTCCTGCCGAGACCTACTGCAGACGCAAACATAACTGTCTCCAGAAATTAGCAAGGCAAATAGATCTGCAGAGTCCTATTGAGGCTTGTGGCCGCTATTATATTTGGCTGCCACAGCTTTCCTGGTGGAAATCAAACACTAAGTGAAAGAGAAGAAAAAACCTTTTGCACCTTGCCTGTCAGTGAGCCATGTGCAATCCAGCCTGTAAATAGCTGAGCTAATTCACAGCTGTCATATTTTTAAATGCCATCGAAGTGCCAAAGGGAATGCAGAAATCCAGAGCCATGCATCGTCCCTGATCAGCAAGAGCAACACTACCCACCCCTGCTCCTCTTCTGCCAAAGGCCGCTGGGCTAATACAGCTGATAAGTGTAATTCAGAAGGCCAACTGTCAAAGCAGATGAAGTGCATGTTTTCTTCCCAGCCTTGTAATGCAAATCAGTACATCCTGTCAAAAAATGACAATTTCAGGTTTCCTTCTTGTACCTGAATGAAAAAGGCACCGGTTCTCAAGACTCACAAAGTCATATCCTCTTTATGCACAGGCCAGTGAGGGCAGCCAGCTACACTCCAAGCCTTGCCAATGTGCTCCATGGCAGACCTAGAGCACATGGGCAGAGGCTGGATCAGACACAGTTTTGATGTACAGTCATGTCCGATAGCAGAAGTTTCTTTTGTGTACAGTGCTTAACTCCAGAGAAAACTGGAAACTCCCTGTTTGTTATTAATTGGGAAAGCAATAAGACTGTATCTAGAAGTACTTTTGCATCTTGTGACCTTGTCAAAAAGCCGATGTCATCTACGTTAGTGCACACACAAAAGCATTCCTTGTGTCTTGCCCCTGGCATGAGAATCTCAGTGCTTCAGAAAATATATTTAACATTATAGGAGTTTAAGCCTCTGCTGAAACCTTTTAAAAATGTCACACACAGATCTCTCCAAACCTCCAATCCCAGAGCCTTCCTGAGAATAATGGAGAAGTTAAATCAACTTTACTCTGGGATTACCTTGCCCCTCCAAGTCTTTCCTTGGTCAGAAGTAATTTATTGGAAGATTACCACCACTAAAAACAATTCTCCATCCTCCTTGGAGGTATTTCCTTCCAAAGACTAAAGAGCTTATGCTAGCTAGACTTGGAAAAGCTGGCTAATCAGAAGGACATCTCTGTTAATTTCTCTAATGTTCTTTTCAAAGTACTGGCATTGCAGACAGGCTGCTCAGGTGTATGGCCAAACATCCTGTCCATTTTTCCTGCATTTATTAGAGACACGATTTCAGCCTCCACCAAAACTGTGCACATCATCCTGCTTTTACTAACATCTCTGACATGCGAGTGGTAGGTGAGTTATCTCATTAACAGCAACTGCTTTCAGTCTGGGTATTAGTGATTTACTGTACAATGGCTGGAGCTCTCTCTGCATAGCTGTATAGCACAGTAAAAAATACAACATAGAAAAGTGTTAATGAATTTGTAAAGTATGGGAGCAGACAGGGTCAATGACATTTATTATCTTAAAAAGATAGATTATTCAGGCCTTGCTAGAACAGGACAAAAGGTGGTTCTGCCAGTAGATACATGTGTAATGTATCTACTTCTGTTAGTCTATGACACAGCATAAACAAAAAGAGCTTAAATACCACATTTTCTGTTCCAAGGAAACTGTTTCAGAGAATGCATATTTCAGTCCTTTGAAAGGGTGGAGATACCTTTCAATCTGTTTAAATTATCCCTGATTCTTGCTCAATAGCAATAAAATGTGAAAACAGCATTGGCCTTAGCTCAAGCTTAGTTATTATTAGGATCCAGCAGGAACAGGATCAGGCTCCGTGCCGAAACCCCAGAGCTCTCCACGAACCTTTATTCCACCAAGAACCCTTAGACAGTGGAAATAGGCTGAGAATGTAAAATGTTAATTCAAATACTTTGATGGTAAGCAGACTGGATTTTAGCTGCATTGCTTAAAAAAATGAACAAATATAAAGCGATCATAAAAGTGTAACTTCAGATTTCAGAGAGAAGTAGAGCTAGGTTTCATCAATGATGCCCTGACATAAGCAGCATTAGAACAGAGGTCTTCCTCTTTTCTGACATCCCATCTCCTATTTGGTGGTATGAGCTATATCAGTACAAAATCTCTCTGGCATTTCAGATGCATGTTCTACCTGCCCTCCTCTCTCCCCACCCTCTCAATACTCTCTCATCTACAAAAGGAAGGATTTTGATTAATGAGTTCTTCCTGCCAAAAAGATAGCCTCATAAGCTGCAGAACAAAACTAAGTTAGATCCTATGGAGTCCATAAATCCAATATTTCTGCACAAAAATCTCCAATTAGTTGCCAGGCACACTTGCTTATGAGTCATTAATGAATACTTCTATATGCTGAACATTCATATCTTTCTGTTTGTGACACCGCCTCCAAGCCTGACCCCCTGTCATCACATCAAAAGGATCAAGATTTTAAATGAGGTATTAGCAAATTCTTAAATAGCTTTTTTAACAGCAGGGGAAAACTATTGAACCATGACTGTTCAGTCATAGGCAACTGTTGAAATCCCAACACCTCATCTCCTCCATCCTTCAGCAGCTGAAGGCAGGAATACCACGTTTCACCATATTCCTCTGTAACAGTGATGGGATTTTTGGTTATTTAGAACCCAGCCATGCAGTGAAGTCTCTGTGGGCAGTTTCCTGCACTCACATGGAGGTGTACAGGTATAAACAGCAGAAAAGATAAGTTCTGTAATACAGCATCAGGAGGAACACACCTGTAATTCACTTTGCTTTCTAAAATGCAATCTGATTCCACCAGGTATACAGAGTAGAGAGAAACTTATTTAGTATGTCTTTTATTCTGCTATTCTTTCTACTAACCCTAAAACTGCCTTTTTAATTATCTACAACTTATTCTGTGTTTTCAAGTGGGGTAATTACCAAATTTGGGCAAATCACTATTTTTTCAGCCTACCACAGCTGATACCATTTGGTTCTTGGACCACATCACTGCCAGCCATACCAGTGAGTATCACAAGAGTGGTAAACAGGACACTCTCAGCCATCCCCTGCACAGCCAGGATAAACCTTCCCTTTCACCCAAAAAAGTACCAGCACTACTCATCTGATTTATCTTCCTCCCCAGAGCCCTCTGCACCTACAATATATTTGTTCCTGCTTGGTATGGGATTTGTTTAAAATCCCCAAATCTCTATGGTACAAAGATGCTCCCAGGTTTGGCGTAGCAGGGCTGGCCATGGCATGATCCCTAGCTTTGTGCCAGTGCTGGACACAATTCCTACCCCTTCCACAAAGCTTTCACATTTAAGTCCAGTACATCAGCAGCTGTGAGGCAAGGTGGCCTCTCCTGGGGACACGTGCCATTGTTCACCTTCCCCTCTGATGAATCAGAGGATTTTACTGCAACCTGGTTCACCCAAAAATGAAGCAGTAAGATTCAGATACATTCAGCTGCCCTTGCTGCCTAATAAATGAGTGCTGTCAAAAGAAATCCAGTTCTTGTTATTTTGAGGCTTGCATAGGGTCATTGTACGATGATTGTTCCTTGGGGGGGAAAAAAGGCAATTTTTGTGCTAGATTGCTCCTTTTAGATATAAAAAGGCAGAGGATGTTAAAAAAAAATTGAAGTATGTGCAGAAGAGGCTCACATACACTATTTTAGGCTGGAGGAAATACCTTACAGTAAGAAAGCTGAACAGCTCAATCTGTTTATCTTATCAAGAAGAAGATTGAGTGGTGAGTTGATTACAACAGATAAGCACCTCGTAGGGAGAAAATACCAGGCACTAAAAGGATCTTTAATCTAGCTAAAAAAAAAGTGTAACAAGAAGCAATGGCTGAAAGCAGATTAATTCAAACTAAAAATTAGGAATCTATTTCTTGATAATTAATTCAGCAACCTATTGAGCTTGATAGGAAACAGGGAGAAACTGAGTAGTGTAACAGAAAGAGATGGTTTGACTGGACAACCTTCCGGCCCTGCACTCTGAATTTCAGAAGGGGAGCTGGGGGGAGAACTGGGAAATATTCTGGTGTAAGAAAGTGCAATTCATATTTCTTCTCAAAATCAGACAACATCATTTGCCCATGCTTGATTCCTTTCTTCCCCTGGTCAGTGAAAGGAATATTATAATTTCATTAATTCAGAACATTTCAACAGCATTCATTTATTTCAATGCATGTTTATATTATAATGTGCATCCAGACATCACATCCAGATAACATTTTAATGAATATCAGGAAGTAAAATTCTCTTAGTATACTTTGTTAGGGAATGTTTTATTTGTGTGTATATCTGTAAGTATTTCGCAGTAACCAAATAATAAAGCTGGAGAACTAGAACTGGAACCAAACAAAAGCAGCTTCTAAAGAGTCATTAGACATGACAGCTCAAAGGGGCAAGCTGAAAGGCAGTGTTCACATCTGAAACCTTGACCCCTGCACATTCCATCCCAGGGAGGGCACAACACCTTCGCTGGGATGGGCAGAGTCTCACACTGTGTCACTCAAGGGAGCCTCATCTCAGACAGATCCACAGAGCTGAAGCTTGGGGATCTCTTACATGTCTCACTGGCCATTTCTTCATCAGGCCATTGGGCAAGAGTGCTGGAGAAAATATTTTGCTTATGTGAAAGCAATATTTTTCTGCATTTTCAGTTTCAAATTGCTGGAAAACCAGCACTGAAAAATAAAGCTTGTATAGAAATTAACTGCTTTCCTGTAGCAGTCCCTGCTGTGCTATGGGGAGCTACAAAGCTATTGATATTTATCTTGGGGTTTATTCTTCTTTTTACTGTGGATTTCAGTTAAAGCTATTGCTCTGGTAGCTCTCATACCAATTAGTATGATTTCAATATATACTGAACGTTTCTTTAAAATGCACATGCTACAAAGAATGCAAATAACATCATAGGAACTCCTACTTCTTAATTAGAAATTGCATTTAATTAAATAAAATTCAATAAATCAAATTCTGGTCAGTTTTAACAACATAATCCAATGCACATTAATACTATTACATTAATGTAAATTATGTATGTAATTATGATTATAGGATTTCACCCAGTAAAGCATGAAAAAGTCTGACTATTTACTAAAGAAATGAGGTAAGGAGCCACACTGTGATCATTCATCACTTCACCATCACTAAAACAGCTCATGTAGATACTAGCTGCAACTTTGCCCAGTTGCACAACCTGCTGGGTAAAGAGATCTGGCTCTTGGGAACAAAGTACAGCAATCTCCCAACTCAGTATTAAGATTTCTGATCATTCTCAAGAAGTTGCATACTGTACACCAAAAATACAAATTGGGTCACTACTCCAGGTGACAGCCAGAAAGCTTCAGGAATTACCTTAAGATATTTGACCAACACTGAAAATTGCTCATGTTGAGCACCCAATTATAAGACATACTGATGATTTTAGAAAAATAAAAACCACCACAGTAAAGATATGGCATAAGAGTTTATGCAGTGTGAAGATCTCTTAAGCATTTGGGCTTTCAGTATCTATAGTAAATGTTCCTTACTAATCAGCTTAAACAATGATTTAGAATTTCTATGGACAGCAAGCCTTCGAGGTCACACAGCGAGCCTGCACTGATGAGCTACCTCAACTGAAAGACACTCACAGGAAAGAAGAAAAACCTTCTATACCCAAACAACACATCAAAAAAAATCCACCTGCCAAACAAGATTTAAAGCAAACAGAAAATCAGATATTTAGGCAATTAAGCAGGGATGGGATGAACATGGAGTAGGCTAAAGTAGAGCAACCCATTCCCATGGTCACTGTGTTATGGGAACAAAAAGCATAAGCTGAAGACAGCTCAACTTGTCTGTGATACCATCTCACATATTTCATACACAAAGGATGAGATTGCTGAGGCAAGTCCAGTGATGCAGCAGGTATGGGATCACAGGCAGAGAAACCAGGTCTCCATAGAGTTTGGCAGAGAAGCTAAGGATACTGTATTCTACAGGCTTGGTCTCAGTTAATAAGCAAAAAAAGTTAAGACAAGAAAAGGTTCTATCAACAAGAAATTATCCACAGAAAAATTATTACAAGATTTCAGATATGGAAAAACATAGGTAGAAGTCTGGCATCACGAATTTGAGTATTAGTCAGTTCAATTCCATTTGTAGTTCTGACTGTCATCTGATTTCCATGGAATAGAAAATATCAGAGAAAAGAGCTAAAAAAAAAAAAAAAAAAAAAAAAAAAAAAAAAAAAAAGGCAGAATTAACAGCCTTGCTGATGAAGAGAAACTGCAGGAAGCAAAAGGCAATAGCCTGAGAGGAGGAAGATCCCGGGGGCCTGAGCACCATTCAGAAATGCTTTCCAGGGCAACAGATGACATGAGAGGCGGGGATTAATCATGGGCTCAGAAAGTAGCATGACAAAAGATGGAGAAGCTGCGGAAGGAGGAGTTTAGGGCGGGAGGTTTTTGCCAGTGAAAGCAGTCGTGCAGCACCGGCAGCCTGGAAGTCGGGCAGGCGGGATGCAGTGGGGTACCCAGGGATCTTGCAGGACGGAGGGCACAGGATGGGGACCAGGAGAGCTTCTTGCAGCCCTGCCTGCTGTGATTTATCACTTCTACTGGGGTACAGAGGCTCCCAGGCTGTGGAGCTATGCACAGGCAGACTAGTGCTCAAGTATGGGGAATCATTCTCTTAACCATCACTTAGATGACTCCCTAATCACTGCGTTAGCAGCTATTTCTTATCAGAACACTATTCTGAAAGGGGTTTTCTCTCTTTCCTCTCAATTTCAATTTAATCTGGCAAAAAATAAACGCTATGCTGTAGGCTTGATAGTGCAACAACAGTTGTTCTTTGCCTATCTATACTTTTAATACATTACTGACGAGTAAGGTTGAATCAGATTTACAATTAAGACATTTGGTCATGCAATTAATGATGAAGATATCTGACACGCGTCAGTAGAGCAGCAAGGTTCCTGCGAAGGCTGACAGGGCTTCTACTTTTTACTTCAGTGGCAGCAGAGCCACCCTAATGGTGAGCAATTCAGAACTTTCTGCCTTAGAGCTTTTTTAATGCCATGAATAGCATGGTGTATCCTTGGTAGCATATCTTTGAGGCTATCTGTTGGCATGGCTTAATTATCCAGTATCAGCTTTCAGTGATGAGCATATGAATTCTGACACAGCTGTTGTAAATCTAACAGCTCTTTGCCCAAAATGTACATGCATTTTCTGGAGTCCTTAGGCACAATTTTTCTTTTCCATCACAGCAAAATGTGACCTCTTTACTGGCATTAGCAGTGATATTGTAATTCATAAACCATCCTTAATTGGGGCTAAAAAGCATTGTAATGAGAAATACTTCCCTGAAAAAATAGATTCTGCTTGCTGAGGTACTGCCTGACAGCTTCAACACTCAAGAATCAGAATGCTAAAGATATTCTGACTCAAAGAAAGCTTATGGTAATAAAGTATAGCCTGGTATATAGAGGGAGAAGTCATTGTCTTAAGAGTGAAAGTAGAAGATTGACTACATTTTCTTTTAGTCTTTTCATGCACCTTATTACATGTCTCCTGCAACTGTGACAGAAGAACTGCTTTAGAGCAAGCCTTCTCCCTGGCTGCAGTCCTGGACCTCACAGGAAATCCCAGTATTCCCAAAGACAGCCCTCTCCACTGCTTACAATGAGAACAGGTAGGACCAGGCTATGGTGAAACTGCTCGTCTAGAGAAAAGCTTCCCTAATTCCATTACGATTTTCATTATGTTTCCGTTTTAAAATGCCCAAACAAAAAACTCATAAAAATACATAATGAAAATAGTCAGACCATTAACTAAAGTCAAATGCAATGCCACTATAATAAAACTCACAGGTGCTCCTGTAATCGGCAAAGAAATGTGATTCTGATTAAACAAGGAAGAAGGGATTCTTTGAAAACTTTTACTTCTGCTTCCAAATATGTAGAAAATGTGGGTTTAATGTAGCGAATTGTGTTTCTTTATGTCATTATTTTCCTGAACTGGATGCTGTGGCAGCAGTCTGCATTTCATAAGGCATGGCTTCCAACTAGCAAAATCTATTCTCAACAGGAAATATGCTCCACTTAGTCCAAATGTTCTGAGGACATCAAACATATTTGTATAAACATGCTGTATCATAATTGAGAGGGTTGCTAGTACTTGGGATTTAGACAGCACTTTATAGCTTCAAGGTGCTGTACAAACATTTAACTTATTTATTAATTTTCTAACTAGGGACATAACCTAGATTTAGTTAGAAGAAAGCTGTGGATGAGAGGAGGTTGGGTAAACAGATTTATCATATTTATGTAAAAGACCATACAGAGTCCTCTTAGAGGTGCTTCCTCACCAAAACAAAAAGGTAAACCATCTCAAAAGTTTCTAATCCCTGACGGGGAAACTAATGGGCAGCTGTGTGAAGGCCAGCTCAGTCCACCAGGCTGAGGGTTTCAGAGGTATTTTTCACTGGTCTCCCCATGTTGTCCCAGAGAAGAAAAGATGATTTCCAACTGGATTCAGTGGGATATCTATGAATATTTTCAAAACCTTCTTCCTGTCACTCAGCCATGTCCTTCCCTAGTCCTTAAACTAGAGCACTGCAAACCACCAAGCTCAGTACTCCTGCTTCTGAGGTTTATTACTAGGCTCAGGTATATTTTCAAAGGCTCAGGAGTTATGACCTAGATTTACAAAAATATGTAGATTTGTAATTCCTATAGTTGCTTAACATTAAGTGACATCAATAGCCTCAGTGTCCATGTCCAGAAGGGTTTTTGGTAAGAACCATTTACTTCACAGCTGATTTTTGCCCAAATTACAAAACTGCTCTGAGTCAAACCACGGTACAGCTAAAATCATCTGACCTCTATGGGTTTATGTTCTGACAACAGAGGAGAGTGAAACTCTCTCATCTGATATAGGAGTGTCTCTGCAACTTATTACTCTTTCATTGGCACATAGTAAATTGAGCTCTGGCAATAGCAATGCTACTGGGAAATAAAGATAATTAAGAAACATAAAGCATGCCACTCTTCTTGAGCCCGGTTGGAATCTTGGTTTTCTGTGTCTCATTGTAGGATTATGAGCCTGGTTTTAAGTTTGTATTCTCATAATTTTACATAATTGACCATTTGCAATCTTTTATAATCTAAAATGTCTAATAACTATGCACAGAAAGTGAACCCTTTCCATAGTATTTATAAATATTTCATATGAACTGGAGTTAATACAATTTATTTATAATGCATGGGAGTCTGCAGTGGGTTTATAAAAATAATGTGTGTTAACATGCAGTCATGATTTAATAATCAGAGATTAATTTCTAAAATACACACAGAGAGCGGCTGGTTCCAGTAATTGGCAATGGGATCGAGAGGTGCAGATATTGACAGATGACTGAGCTGTGGTTAACATACCATACAGGGGAGAGCAAAGATGACATTAACACAAACTTCATCCTATTCTTTCCTTAATAATTTCACTATCCACCAGGATAAAACTAGAATAGCTTCTCCAGAAATCCCCAGGATTAATTCCATACTCCAGCTAACAACCATTGTGGTAGAGGATGACATCACATATATTATGTAACCACAGTGCAATAAGACCATCCACAGATTCCCACCTGCTCAGGAAGCTGCCAAGAAGCCATAAAGCTACATGAGCCACTAACCATCTATTAACTAAATGATTCAAAACTGTTAAAAGGGAAGGAAAGTTCTCTATCTGTTCCACAGTGAATGCATCTCTCATCTGATAGACTGAGGCTGCTGAAGCAATTTCCACACCACTTTGGAGATCTACACAGCAGATGGGAGTGAAGAAGCCTATCTGCAGGAGAAAATAGATGAAGTTATTGGATGACTGGAGAACATGCACAGAGCTAAAAGGGACCTTCTCATTTTGATCTGTGGTGAATAAAAGAATGCAGAAATAAGCAAGCAGATGCAATTGATGGTGATGACAAGACCACAGCTGCAATGAGACATCCACACACAAGTTATCATAGAGAGCCCCAAGGCAAGAAAATAGACTTTTCATGCTAATGTCATTTTTGACACACAACTCAATTCGTTTCCCATACTCTTTTAGCAGCCTGTATATGAAAGACAACAGAAAAACAATTGTTTGTGCTGCTAGATGTTTGTTTCTTCATTTGAGGGAGGGGAGAGGACCTTAAGAAACAATTAACCCATGAGATTTGTATGAGAGACCTCTACTGCAGTCATGCACAAGCTTCCTGCCTGCAGTTGCAGCTGCATATTGTTTACCATTCATTTTGAAAGTAAGCACACTTTCTATAATGGTCCAGTGACAAAATTACTCCGGATATATTTCTTCACTTTTTTTTTTCACTACTCAGCATCAATAAAGTGTGAAATGTGTTAGAAAACAGTATTTCTAATGGCTTTCTTTTAAAATATATTTCAGGTTGTTTGTGTCACAAAATGCTTATCTTTTGGATTCTCAGACTGTTAGGCTGAGCAAAATAGGGCCTTAAAACAAAATTAAAAACCAACCAAACAAAAAACCCAACGAAAACACTAGTTCAGATCCCTATTTTAAATACGATTTTTAAACAAGAATCTGAATGGAGTAAGCAGGTCTTTTAGGGCAGTTGGGCCAAGTTTCTCAGAAGTAAATGAGTGTTCAGGCAACAACTTATTATATGACATGACTTCAAATATTTCAATTTCCTATTGTAAAAGACTTCGTGTTATGTTTGGTAAGATAGCCTACATATTAATTTACAAAGGAATGCAATTACAAAGACAAAAGGACCCTTAAGAACTAATATGATATTATTCCCCTAAGTAAAGTTACTTACAAGCTTTAGCACCTGCAGTTACAAGCTGTATTGCCTCAGCTCTCCTTGGAGTATTTATTTAGCACACCCTTCCTGCTGATTCCCTGCCCCATTTTGCCTGCTGGGGATGCCCATTATGGAAAGTTTCAGCAGGGCCACTGCAGACTCCAATCAGAGCAGCACATTTATATTTCCCATAAAAATATTGCTTAGCTCCATGCCACTGAATATATACAAATATAATATATTATGACACTCTATAAAAAATACATTTTTTAAAAGTTGCAATATATATTAGTCGAGCACACAGTGTTTCTCATTTTGGATATAATTTGTGGTTTCACACATCAGGTGACGCATATGAAAAATGAGAACACGTATTTTAGTTTATGTTTTTGCATAAGTCAGAAGGATATACGTGGCCAATACTTAAAGTGACAGCTGTAGCTGATATTGATTCTGATCTGTGTGAAATGCTGGGCAGGACTGCAAGCTGGTGGCAGATTCCCCAGTGGGACAGATGTTAATGTCAAAACATGCTCTCCCAGCTCTCAGTCCCTGAGAACCCAGCCCCAGATCTGCAAACAAAGTTGCTGAAATCGAAGAGCTGGAGAGGGTAGATGGTACAAAGGACACCTGGCAGGCAACTTTGAAAGAGCCAAATCTGAACCCTGAACTTGCTGAAAGCAGTTGTAGTTTTACCATCAACTAATATATGGATGCTAGATGCATCCCCTTGGCATTTAACTTCTGATTTTGGAAACTTTTCTTTCTTTCAATCCTTTTTATGAGTTTGTGAATATTCTGAAAAATATTAGTTCTGTTAAAATATTTGCTTTCAGAGATCCTTTGTACTTTCTTTTTTATCAGCAGATCACATCCATTGCCCAGCTATCCTCTCTTAAAAAAACCCCAGGTTCTGCTTAATCCAGTTTTGCTTTTCTGAAATTACTTGTCTGTTGTTCACAGTTCTTTTTAAGCTCTATTTTAAAAGTGAAACCTCCAGGTTCGCATCTTTTTCTCTCTGTACATGCCTTTTTTGAGCATAATACAGTGAGTTCCCATCCTCTCAGGTCTTGAAATCAGTCCTTGGATCCCTCAAAATGCCCAAACTCAGTGGAGGGGAGGGCATGTGTGATGTTTAATACAATGTCTTTTCAGAGCATCAAGGAAATGAGGAAAAGACTAGAAAAAGGAAAGCTTACCCTCAGTAACTGTACTTTTAAAAGCCCTGGAGAAACAGACCTCTGAGAACAAACACAAGAAGCCTACAGAGACGCACTGTGCTGTGGCCTGAGCTCACAAGCCTGACACGGGTCTGGTCTCCTCCTGCCCTTACTCATACCAATGGCCACACTCCTGCAGTCATTGCTCTACAGCCTTCTCCGCTCCACTGCTCCTGCAAGGAATGACATCCCTGTCCTGAGGGGGGAGGCAGGGCTGACAGCCCCAGACTGCACTCCCTCCCTCTGCAGCCACGGATGCTTGGGGCCCAGGACAGCCCCAGCAGCTGTCAGCCTGGTGTCACACAGGGCACACACTGCCCTGGAGAACCGATGCATCACTACAGGATCATTTCACCTGCGACAAACACTGCCCTCCTGCTCATTTTTCCTCCCACCTCAGGTGGAAGCCCTACCAATGCATGGGAAGCAGACCTTCCCAAGATGTCTGAGCATCTGCAGCAGCCTGGGTAATCGGTATCCCCTACTCAGGTAAACTAATAAACTTCCAGCACAAGAGAATACAATAATAATGATGTATATGAGAACAAATTTGTAAATATTACTGATCGAACTTACTGATCAATAGATGTTTTACATACCAGAGTAAACATATAAACTTCACTGCCAACTTAAGCTTTTAATCATTTTATTCATTTATGGATTCATTCATCTTTCTATAATCTGATGTATTGGTTTGGTTCTCCAACATAAAAACCATTATTGCAGCAAATGTCGCCATTTTAATTTGTAACCAGTGTCCCAGAATTTTTCATGAATTAATTGGACAGTCTTGCACATTAAATATAGTAATAAATGTCTTGCAATGCAGGTGAAATTTAAATTTAAAATATAAATGAATGGTGTTGGCTATAGGAATGTGAATATCCTGATATTTATGTTTAGTAAGTACACAAGTCTGCTAGAGAAAGAAAGTAACTAACATCATCTTGGCCCTGACACCCTCCCTGCAGTACTGAAAGGCTGAAGGAACTCTACATCTGTGTGAAAAAGAAGACAAGGAAATAGAGCCAGGACTTCTATCAAATGCAGTTTGGAAGAACCATCCTGGGGCTGGAGAGGCAGCACCCAGGGGCTCTCTCCCCTGGAGCCCATCCCTAAGCCATAAGGCTCCCCGTCAGGTTCTCATTACCTCAGATCTTACAGGGGTGATAAATCCTTGCCTATCTAATCCCCTGGCCTAGGGAGCCAAGGGTAACTTCCTCAGCCAGCACCTACTTTTCTGTGGCTGAAGCACCACAGGTGAAATTCTAACTCTGGTACACACCAGTTAGACTCTTTTTTTGGCAGAAGAGCCAGCTGTATGCTAGAAAGACTTAGACATCTTTTTAAAAAAACTAAAGCATTCACATCATGCAAAACATTGCAAGGACACAGTGTCACCATCTGAATTCACATGACAAATACTTCAAATCCAGAACAATGTATAGCTTTGCTTTTAAAAGTAAGTAGATTAACTACTGTTAGCATGGACTTGTAGCATAATATCTTGACCCTCCATAGCTTCTTCTGGAAAGTCAAGATATTATTTTTGGAGTAAAAACCAAAATGCTATTTTTTAGATGTGCACACGGGCATAGGACCTTTAAAAAGAGACTAAATAGTAGAACACCTTTTAATTTTATTCCCTCCCAAACACAAGGGGTTTTTGTAAGTTACACAGCTAAATTTTCACACACAAAGAAAAAAATAAAACTGTTAATGAAAGTTCTTTCCAATATCCTGTTATATTGAGCATAAATATGATTATCAGGCACATAGATTCCTATGTGTCTGATAATAGATTCCCATTAATTCCTATTGAAAAATACTGAAGGAAACTTCAGAAATAAAAGTACTAATCTCACCTACCAATTTGTGTAGAAAACCATACCTCCAGTGTTTTGAACTACAAAAATACCTGTATTATTGTTTACATAGTTCTGATACTAATCATATTTCAATTCCCTAAAATCTGGTCTGATGTGTAGACCCCATGCTGCAACCTAATAAAGCAATTGAACTTACCAGACTCCTAGCAAGAGATTCAGCCTTTCAGTAAATGAAATGCCCTTCCCTAAAATCCATTACAAGTAGGCTGTTAATTTGTAACTGCAGAAATCTGGTGACGATTACAAAAGCCTGTTGAAGTTACTGTTTTGCAGTAACACAGCAACACAACCATTTTCATAGCAAATTCAGTCAAACTCTTAATGTTTACACCATTGTAAACTTGAAAACATGATTAGTGATCTATCTAGTTACCTATAACAGTTGGATAGTGCTGCCCTTCTCTGGCTCATAATGGTATACCACAAATCAAAACTAATGGCTACCTAACAAATCTCTGGCTTAGCCACATGAAAACTGAGTTTTCCCTACTCCTCCCCCCAGGACTTCCACATTCCTATCAAATGAACACCAAAAACTGCCTCTTCACAATCCAAGTTTTCAAGTAAGAAATGCTTTTGAATACTTATTTATGCCTTTCATTGGGAGGGATAAAGTAGTTGCCTATACTGTCCCTGCCCACTGTTCTTGTGTTTCATCCCATGTCAGAGGGCTACTGTAATCCCCTGCTCAGTGTTAGATTATGCTTTTTCTCCATGAAAGAAATCCCTCAATAATAGAACAAAGAAAAAAATTTTGCTGGAATATTTCTATTCAATATTAAAATATTGCACAGGTTAAAAGTGCTACTAAATAATGTCTGTATTTGTGTAGGAGGGAGCAGGTGGGATCAGGGAAATAACCAGTAGTTCTCAACATGTGCATTTTGCCCTGCTGAGGGAACAGAATATAGCTGGTTCTGCAAATGTAATAGTCACTGTGTCCAGACATTAAGTTTCATCTGGGAACTGAGTTTAGATTAAGTTGGTTGTTTCAGCTAGTTGTCATATACCTACTGAGATCTATGTGTCTTTTAAAAAGCGATTTTCCCAAAGGGAATACATTTAGGATAGTATTAAGAGCTAGAAGGTATCTGATGACAGATGATGAATGACTGCTAATTACTGTATGTATTATATGCAAGTCCAACTTTAGATGCATAACCGAGATGAGAGCAGTGTTCAGTTCTGTAGGCAAACAAAAGCAGTAGCCCCTGACTCCAAGTCCTGACAAGTCTGTCTGCTAAAAAAAGTCCAAGTAAAAGAAACATTGTCAAAATATAGAATCAAAAGACAGAACTTCCATTTCAAAAACAGGCTCAATATTTTTTGACAAATAATCTATTCCTATTTATAATATATTGTGTTTACTATTATGTTTGAAAAATGGCTGAAGCTTGCACTGGTGCTGGCCATTTCTAGAGAACATTTAATTTTTAAAAGCCTTTTTGGAAGTGCAAAAAACCCTTGCTCTGCACATTTTGGATCAATTGTATTGACAGCTGTACCCTATGATCACCCCTGCGGGTAAGTAGGCTCCCCCAGAATTCGGTTCGGTTCCAGCAACGTGAGCCTCTGTGAAGCTCTGCGTGCCTGTGTGTTTCCAAAAGAGTGCCCAGAGTTTCTGGAAAAAGTGCCCAAACAGAAGGTGAACTGAACAGAGAGAAATTCAGAAAACAGGGAATTTTGAAAACTTTCCTCCAAAGCACCTTGGGCAATACCATTTAGTGAGTTTGTCGCTGTAAAGATGGCTGAGTCATCCCATCCCAGTTACTCTACACTCATCCTTCCTAAGGCACCTTATTTTCATTTGATTAATAAGTATTGGCTCATTAATAGCAACTGGATTTTTATGATCTTTGTCTTCTACAGAATGCATAATGATGGCATGAAAATGCTTCAGATAAACCTCTTTCTTCTCCTATTTCATGGTGGAATATTAAGGTCTACTTTTTCTAGAACGTTTGACAAATTTCTGAGGACCCTTATGTCATCCCCACTACTAACCACAGCCAGTGAACTGTCAACAAAGATAAGAGTTAAAGGCTGAAATAGTATAAATAAAGCAAAACAAATATATAAAGTCTTTATAAAACAGCCTAATAGAACATCTCATGTTTTGTTAAGCCTTTGGTGTTAGTGCATCACTACCTTTCCCAAAAAGTCAGCTCAGCCTACTCTGGAAAGATGGTTATTTCCTCTGCAGTTTAGCAAACCACAGTTCCACGTGGCTTCCCTGACAACGAGACAAACTACATTGCACGTCGTAGCAGAAATCAGTGCTAAAATACCATCTAATTTGTTAGTCAGGGTTCCTGAGCACAGCCACAGCTTGCAGCCAGCAGCTGCTGCCGGCTGTGCTCACACCGTGAGGAAGAGCGGCCACACTGTGAGGAAGAGCAGCCACAGCGGAACCGGGAGCAGCCGCCCCCCCGGCTGCCAGGTGGGACAGCCATTAGCGGCAATACAACCCCAAGGCTTTGTCAGGAGGTTTCTCAGCTGCTGCTGGTTTCTAGGAAGTGATGAAACCTAAAAATACTGGACTCTAGAGAGAGGAATCAATAAGTGAGAGAAGGGTGTACCTCCATCTGCTACCCTGCACCACTCCAGTATCTCGTTCTGCACAGCATCGAGCATTCCCTGTCCAACTGCAGGAGTGACTTTGACCCCAAGTAGGTCATTTCCTTCTTTTCACTGCAGAAAAGGACTGATACTCTCATATCTGATCTTCCTCCATTGACAGGATTTTTCTACGCTTCTGCCTGTGTTTTGCTTAGGATACAGCTGCAAAGACTTTTCTATTAGCCAAGTCCCTTTAAAAATAATTATGTACTATTTTTCTTTTTTTTTTTTTAAGGGTGAAGTATTTGTTAATTGCAAATGAAAACATTTAATTTGGTCACATATCTGTTCACAAAACAAAAAAACAGTGATTGAAAATAGAATGTATGCTGCCACTTTGTGAGAGTCATTTACAGCACAGAAAGACCACTTTGGCAGATACATTTATGCCTATACAAGATTAGATTTCACATTTATTATGTGCATGTGGCATATTATTAATTATTAACACCAAAAATAAATGTTTATGTTTGCAGAAAAACAAGCTGCTAAATTCTGAAAAAATATTGTTGACGATTTACACATTGTGTCATGTATGTTATGTAAATGGGAACAGCAGAGATTCAGTATTTATTATTAGAACAAAACATTTTTCATTCTGCAAGTGGAAATCCAGGCTGTAATTTACATCCATCTCTGAATCAACAAGTACAATACCTAAGAACAACACTTCGTATAAAAAATAACTTACTTTGCCCTTCCATGGAGGGCACATCTCATGGAAATTCTTTGCCTGCATTTCCTGGGGAACTGCATGGGAATTACAAACACACTACTCCCAGGAGACCTGAAATGGTCCATTTTCTACCCTAGACCTGAGGAAAGAGTAATAGGGTCCCACAGCCTGCTAGCAGGAAGCAGTGCCAGCCAAATGAAAAACACTGCTGATGAGGTAGTCTTTCTCCCAGATTTCATACCTACCCTATTTCAAGATTTCAGACCCCAATGTTTTGTTCAGAGAAGCTCTCAGCCCTGAAACGTCATTGGGAAAGATCTCCTTACCCTCTAAGGAGAAAAAGTCATTATCAAGCTGTATGGCAATGCAGACAGGAGTAGGATGACTCGCATATCTCTTGATGTAGTGTTCATCAGTGTAACATCATACTCCCAGCTGGCTGCCCAGATTACCTTACTCTGGGGCGTGCCTCCACAGGCCTTTCCCATTGGGATTTCCCAGGCCTGCTAAGCTGGGTCTGCTGGTGCAGAGTGCTGTGATGGAAGCTGTGGTCTAGACAAGGCACCTGTAGCTGCCAGCATTTTTTGTTCTGTCACCCAGCCTGCTCAGAGAAAACCTCTCATAAACTGTACTGTGACGGAGGCTTCAGAGCAAGGGGCAACATTTTTTTCAGTAGCCTCCCTGTCCCCTACCCTTGAGTTACATTGAAGCTCAAGCAGTGTCAAAACACTACATAGGGATGCCTGTGTATTCACTGCTTCACTGAACAGAGGTCAGGATTTGTCCCCTGCCTGTACAAATCATAGAATCATTTGATGTCCTGAGTTGATTTCTCCTTCTGACATGGGCAGGAACACACCTTCCCCTAAAACAGGTTGTTCAAAGCCCCATCCAATTCCTCCTTGAACACTTCCAGGAAGGGGGCATCTTCCACTTCTTTGGGCCACCTGTGCCTCACCACCCTCAGAGTAAAAGATTTATTCCTGACACCCAATTTAAATCTATCTCCTTTCAGTTTAAAGCCATTTCCCCTTTTCATATGACTATATACCCTTGCAAAAAATCTCTCTTCGGCTCTCTTTCTGTTGGTCTCCTGGAAGGTGCTACATGGTCTCTCCAGAGCATTCTCTTCTCCAGGTTGAACAACTAATGCAGAAACCTTTTGATTTTGTCATTTATCTAAATACAATTTTCTAATCATTCTGCTGTAAGCACTGGAGGCACTAAAGATGGAAGCCCAGAATGACACTCAAATTCTAGACAGCCAATTGATTTTACAGAAGGTTAAACTACTGTGGGCAAAGTAGCAATAAAGGGGACAGACGGGCTCTGCCTCTGGGAGAATTTGCTGTTTCTTGCCATTTCTACCCCATCTTAGCTCAGCAGTGGGAGGCAGGGGCAAATTAGCACTACTCCTACTGTTATCTCCCACACCTTTTGCCTGCTGCTCCGCAAAAACTCCTTAACTGGTGACAAAAGAGGTCAGAGATATGTATGCAGTGTGATGGAGGAGCAGGTAGCAGCTCCGCAGAGCAGAGATGCGCAGCAGCACCAAGGAGCTCTTGGCACAGCAGGACCCTCCTGCCACCACTCAGCCCCAGCAGCTGCACCCACTGCCTCCTCCTCTCTGTCCTGCCAGGGCACTGGCCCCACCGTCAGACTCTCTGTTTTGAGGTCAGGCCCCAGCCACTGCACCACATCACGCCTGCATTTCTCACCGTGGCCCTCAGCCACCACCATGCTGAAACACTGAGTTTCAGGCAAGGAAGCTCCCCGTGTCTCTGGATACATTTCCAGGAACAGCTGCTACTTCAGGCAAAGCCAGGTACTCTGCTACTGCCCATTGCAGCAGTACTCTGCTGTGGGGAAAGGCACTAAGAAAATAATTCTGCTGTATCATTAGAGGTCAACTTGGACTACACAAAGTAATAAAAGATTCATAATGGCACATGAGGGGATGCACTAAATAGCCAAACCACAGCTTGAAAACATGCAAAGCTTGTTTAGATTTAGGACTTGCTTAAAAACTTGCAGTTCAGCTGGTGTTTCACAGAAAAGTTTGCAATCAGCGATATCCCTTCTGTACCAGCAATTTATGCTGCTTCTAGTATAAATTATGCCTTGTAGCAAGGAGTGTCCTAACAGGCATAGGTGCTCCCATGTTCAGGCCAGTAATCAAAAATTAATCCCCTTCCCTGATTCTGTTAGGGGTCAATGCCAGTTATTACTGAGAAGACATAAGAAATACTGCTGGAAGCACTTTCAAGATAACACCTTCCCAGTGTTGTGACTTTCCATCCTTTGGTATTTAACAACTGGCTAAATCTTCATTTTAGTCAATTTCCAATCCTGCAAGGCAGGCAGTGAGACCTGCGATGTTTTTAAATATTCCTTTGAAATTTTGGTTAATCTTATCTTCTGTCTACATATCAAATCTGCTTGAGGAATCCTGCTCAAGTCCAGTCTCAAGGTGCTGTGACAGCGAGTTACCCAGTCCATTTACATGTGAACAATCATTACTCACTACTAAAAGAGCTGTCAGAAATTTAATACAGGTATTGGCACAGTATTTTCAGTTTGGTTATAAAAGCATTGTCCCTTCTCCCTTTAACTCCACCTTATGACTCTAAAAAGCACAAAAACACAGATAAATCTCTAGCTGCTGAATTCCATCTGCTTTTCTATCCTTTCAACAGTCTTTGACAAAGGATTTAAATCAGATCCCTTTTTTCTCGTAAGCTTAAAATTTGGCTGTAAAGTTTGGCCACATCCTCAGATTAGACTTGATTTTTGGCCATCATTTTTACCAATAAGGCACATCTAATCTCATACTTGGTGACACTGCACTCAAACCAGCTGCTCTAGCTTTGATGCAGAGGCCAATACCATTAGCATGAAGAAGTTAACCATGTTTGACGTATCAGATTACTCAGTCCTGCCTTTAATCTTTGTGGCCAGCCAGTCCCACCAGGCAAATAATGGTCTCAGGAGAGAGGCCAAAGACTCTGCACAGAGGAGAGAAAACTTCCAGCGCATCCCTGGAGGTGAGGTTTAGGGCATGTGGCCGGAGCAGCACAAGGTGCAGAGTGGGTATGTATGGCATGCCCGGCTCTCCAAGTACACCACTGCCAGTGGCATTGCTGTGACATGAAAAACTACACTCTCTGCACGTGGAAAGATGCAACTGCTCCCAGTTCAAGTCTAAAGCAAGACAACACTCTTCTAGCACTCCCAAACCATTCCTCTCGCAGCACCTGCAAACAGCCGATCCATTCTGGCCCAGAGACAGACAAAGCCACCACACTTGGAGCACCACGAGGCAGAGGAACCCCACAGCTGTCACAGGCAGCAGGGCTGCTACACCCGCATGTGCCACTGCAGGGACTTGGCTCAGTGTGTACACTCTTGCACTTTGCTGTACAGCCCACCATCTGTCTAGTAATTAGGAAAACAACCCTTTTCTTCCAACTGCAGTGAAACTCTGCCCCTCTTCCTTACAAAAGGCCCTATGGAGCCTCGATGCCTGACATGCTTCCAGTTCAAGTAGGAAAAAAAAAAATTACTGATTTCCACCTCCTATCCTTTTGTACCACCTCAGGGACCAGAAGGCTGCAAACAAAGCAAGAACAGCTTTTGGGGATTGAAAACCCCTGAAGCTGGTTTTTCCCACCCCTTTGATCATTCCTGGCTTTCCCACACAAAGAACTTTTCCATGCATGTGGCACCTGCACTAACACGGCCACAGAGATTCCAGAGAAAGAATGGAAAGGCCAAAGCAACACCACGGCCCACACGGGGAAACAAAAGCCGGGAGGAACTAGGAGGCATCTTTTTCACTTTGCTGGGTTACCTGGCTTAGGGGAAAGAAGAAAACTGTCCTTCCTAATGGCTCCTGCCAGTTATTTCCACAACCTACCAAATTCCATGGCTCAAATAGAGAACAAATTTCTTACTCTTCCAGAAATCCTCTGCCTCATTTCATCTGGTTACCTACTGGCATTGCAAAGCGACAAATTTTGTCGACAAAATACAACGGCACTGTTGCCTACGTAAATACATTTAACACCTCTTAACATGCAAAACACGCAAACAAACGATAAACGCAGCTTCTGAGCGTTCACAATGCAGCCAGTGTCCCACTGCCCAGCGCTGGCAGCTGCAGTCGGTCAAATTCAGTAACCAGGTAGTTGCCAGCAGTAAGCACAATTCCTGCACGGGACTTGCTAGTCATTAGTTTTAGACACTGTTTTGTAGCTTGGAGAAATCTAAAAGGGAGAAGTGCGTGCGCCTCTCGTTTAAGCGACTGAAGTAGAGGGCGTGCAGGAGGGAACGAGAAAGCACAGCAGAACGAGGAGACGGGGTTTTCGCGTCTTTCAGGAGCCCCGAAGGGCTGGTACGGGGCGGGCGGTCACAGCAGCACAACAGGACAAGTCGCGCTCCCTCTCTGTGTCGGTGGCACTTCGGTGATGTAGGCAGAGGACGTAGCGTTGCTTCCCCGGCGTGCCCAGCATTGCGGAGGGACCCTCCGGCGAGCCGGGCGGGACGCTGACCTGTTCCTGCAGCCAAGCGCGGCTGCGGCGGGGCGCTGGGGTCAGCCCGCCGGGCTCGGGGCTCGGACGGCAGCAGCACGGACAGCACCTCCGCCTGCGCGTTACCAGGCTGAAGCCGAAATAACACGGGAAAATTAAGGCTACTCCAGCGGGCAGGGAGCAGCCACAGCCCCGCCGCCAGCTGGGCGGCTCCCGCTCGGTGCGGGGCGGCGGGTCCTGGCCCGCTGCCCCCCCGCGGGGCAGGCGGCGCCGGCGGTGCGCCCGCGGGGCGGCGGGGCGGGGAGCGCGGCGGCGGGGGGGCGGGCGCGGCGGCGGCGCTAGGGCCGCGCGTTGCGCGGGCCCGGAGGTGGGGTAGCTGCCGCCGCCCCTCTCGCCGGCAGTCGCGGCGAGGTCGGTCCGAAGTGAGGAGGCGCTGCCGCCGCCGCCCCCCGAAGTTTGGCCGCGCCGCCGGCGCCCTCCGCGCCGCAGCCCCGGCCAGGGACGCGCTCCGCTCGCCCCGCGCCCCATGCCGCGGACGCCGCCGCCCCGCGCGGGGCCGCCCCCGCCCTGAGCGGCGGTGGCGGGCGGGGAGCCCCGGCGGGCAGGACCCGCCCGCCGCCCCGCCGAGCGCCGGAGGAGTGCGGCCGCCCGCCCGCGCGCCGCCCGCGCCCCGCCAAACTTCGACGCCGACAAGTGCCTGGGGTCAGCCGCGGCCCCGCCGAGCCCCCCCGCGACCCGCCGGAAACTTTCTCGGGGAAGAGCATCCCCCCCTCGTCACGCCCTCCCCGCGGCCCTTCATGCCACCGCCGAGGGAGCCCCAGCGCGTCCCAGCGCCGCGGCGGCTCCGCGCCGCCCCGCGGTGAGGCTCGGGCGGCCCGAGCCCGCAGGGTGAGTACAGCCCGCCCGCCGCTCCGGGGCAGGATGGGGCTCGGGGGCTGCGCGGCGTGGAGGGGCCGGTGCGGGTGCCGGGGGCTGCGTGCGGGGCTCGCCCCGCCGGGCTCGGGCCACCGACCGCGGGCGGATCGGCGCGAGCCGCGCGCCCCCTGCCGCCCGCGCGGAGCGGAGCGCGGCGGGGCCGGGCTGGGGCGGTACCTGCGCGGTGCCTCCTCCGCCGGAGCTCGGAACCGGGAGCCGGAGCTTGGGCCGGGCCGGGCTGCGCCACGCCGAGCTTTGAAGGGGCGCGGGCGGCGGCGGCGGAGCCCTGAGGGAGCGCGAGCCCTGAGGGAGGGGCGCGTCCCTGGCGCCCGCCCCGCGGCGCGGACTCGCCCGCGGGCGCCGGGGAGAGCGGCGGTCCCGTTGGGCAGAGGCGGGGGCGGCGGCGCGGGGCATCGCCCCGCCGGCGAGGAGCAGCGGGCAGGTCACTGGTACCCAGCCTGGAAACAGTTCCTCCCTTGCGTCGGAAATTGCAGGCGGCTTTTCTAAACATTCACACGCACACAGAACCCCCAAAGAAAACCCCTCATGGCGGTGAGCAGCGCAGATCAGCTAAACGCGATAAAACAGATGCTCTTCTGCTCTCAAAGTTAGTGCATGTGCGGTTTTGGTCTCGGATTGATATACTTTTATTGTTCTGCAATCAACTTTTCAATATTCCGGATCTGATGTGGTAGGAGCCAGCATTACTTCTGCAGAAACGTTAGCGGAGACAGTGAGTGGAACAAGCGGTGGAGATGCTTTTAAAGAGGGAATAAGTCACTGTCTTGCCTAAGGACACTGCGGTTGAGGATGAGAAGCTGTGGCCTGGGGAGCCCGTCAAAGGGAAGAAAACCACAGCAGAACTTCCCCTGGCTTGTTTTTTTGTTGTTGTGGTGGTGGTAGTTTGTTTGGGGGTTTTTTTGTTCTGTTTTGTTTTGTGGTTTTCATGTGGAAAAAATAAAGGTTGATTTTTGGTATATTTCTGGACCCTAAAAGGATGATTATCAGAGAGTTCTGAGCAGTTAGTGGCGATACTCTCATGGAGTTATGAACTTTGTGTCAACCCTCAACCCTCTGACACTGATAAGCAGCACCAACTTTCTAGCTATTTGTGTAAAATACAGTAATAGCACAGAACAAACTCAGCAACTGGTAGGCATTTATTTTTGAGGCTAAGTACTTTCACTTAGAAAGTCATCAGCTCACACCATAACTTGAAAGCTTTGTAGCCCTATACCCTGGATACAGTGTGATGAGCATGCATCACCTTATTGAGCGTGAAGAATCATTGAAAAAGAAACCAAAAACAAAGCCTGTAACTGGCCCAAATGATAACTTAAATTCCCAGAGGAAAAACTTGCAGAACAGATTGATGCTAGGTTCAGAGATATTTAAGGCAATAAGCTACAATTATAAAGATGCGAGAGGAAAAAAAAGCAGCTATGTACTAAGGCTCTAAAATTTAAATAGCTGAAATGCTTTTTACTCCATATTCTGACAGCTGATGGTACCTGGCAAGTAATGGCAGTGGTAGTATGATGTGTCAGTCAGCAAAGAATAATGTGTGAAAACCAAAAGTATTTCAACTATAGTGCCAAATCACAGTTTTTGGTAGCTGTATTTTATTTTCTTTAGCCAATAGGTATTGACATTTTAAATTTCTCCTGAGGCAAAGAAATCTTTTTCTGCTAAATAGTTAAATAAGCTGGATAAGAATAGAACCTGAACTTTGATTGGGACAGCATTTCAGGCCAAAGACACCAAAGCAGTTGCTTGAGTATACTGCATTTCATACAAGTATTGACAGAAATAATGTGTATTAAATCGTTAAATACAGGTTCCCTTCTTCTTTGAATATATAAATAATTTTGCCTTTGTAAAAGGGGTTGATTTGTATTTGTACAAGGTTCTCAAGTTGCCTAGGTGTAGCAAGGTATAAAACACGAGGTTAGTAAATGTAAGTTGCGAGAGGGTTAGTTCTGTTTTCTAATATGCATTATTTCCTATGTTCTAAACTGGCTTTAAATAATTAACAACTGGAGCGGATGCAAAGCAGCTTTTTACTTGGGCTTGATTGAATACATTCATCTGCTTAAGCTGTTCGGGATACAAACTTGAAACATGTTTCCTTTGGAAAAATCTGTTCTGCAGCTGCTGCTATTGGGAGGTGACAGCCGGCACTCCTTGGTTGTTTCAGCCAGTTCTCCTCAGGCAATGTAGTATCTGGTGTTGGCTCTCCTTCCTGCCCGTGTGTGGTGGCGGGGTGCACTCGGATGCATGGTCAGTGTGGGATGTGGTCACTCTTTATTTTATTACCTCCTTCATGTTCCTGTGGTTTGCCCCAGAGAGAGGCCCAAGAGCCCACCCCTGTGGCTCTCACAGATTTCCCAGCAGGGAGCTCATGCCAGACATCCAGCCGCTGTGGTTTGTGAGGGGGGAGTTATTTGGGGAAGGGGGTGGATTTTCGCAGCGACGGAGGCAGGCAAAGGAGGAGTGTTTGCTGACAAGCCCTAATGAGACCTGAAGTTCTTCGCTGGCACTGATTCTGCCAAGATGCATTTTGTCTATTCTGTGAAGGGGGCGTCTCCTCCATCTGCAGAGTTAACACGCTGCGTGAGGTGTGACTTCCCCACCTGGAAAGGGATGCATGTGCTCAGAGCCTCCTCACAGCTGATTTCAGTCTGGGGGTCAGCTGCATGCCGTTCTTCTCACATAGCTGTGTCATACCGGTGGCCAGAACGACCGGCATGTCACAGACGGAGCAGCGCTCCGAGGGGAAGGCAGAGAGCAGATGTGGCCTTTGCACCGGTGCCTCCCAGGTGCCTCCTAGTGTTTTCCATAGTGCAGAGGCTGTGGCAGGTGGGAACGTTCAAGGCCCCAGCGCTGTTGCCCCCCGCAGAAGACGCCGGCAGCGGTGTGCTCTGGAGGCTTTGCCTACATTTGCTGAAGTCCTCCCGGCAGTTTGCCGTTCCCTCGTCCTCAGCCAGCAGGGACACTGATCCCTCTTTGCCACCTCCATGGCCCCCAGAACCCAGGGTGTGCGACGGGCAGGGCAGGGCAGGGCGGAGGGAATCAAGGCATCAGATAGTTATTCCTGGTTTGTTTGATTACCTTTTTCTAAGGTCAAATGCTCAGGCGTTACTGGGGAAAAAAACCCCATTCCATTGTTGTGTGTTGCCCACAGCTAGAGGCCTATCGCTGCTCATCTGGTACAGCTGTAAACTTCAGAAATGTTACTCTAAACATTTTGGGGTTTTTTTTTTACAAAATAATTCAAATAGATATGTCCTTAGCAATAGGGCACTGAAATGTAAAATGCATATCGTGAGTGACTCTGCAGGAACAAACATAAGCAAGACAAATAATATAGCTCCATCAGAAAAAAACCTGGCAGCGCTCAGCACATGATCCTTAATGTGCTTTGGTCAATATCTTTCTCTATATCAATGGAAGCTCATTAAAAGAAGATATTGCAGACTAACTGAGCCATGCCATACTAGTTCTTGCCAAAGCTTGACATTTTTAATACATTAATAATATGTCTGTAATGTAATGGAAAACTATTAATCAGAACTGGTTATATGCCAGAAATTTAAGCCATAATTGGTTGCATCTTGTCAGGAGTGTCTGTTGTACCTGGCTGCAGCTGCCTAATGCTCAGATGTGTTGCACTCCTCTGCACTTTTTTCTTGTCAGTGCACTAAATTCAATCAATGTTATAGTCTATAATTCTGTGTAACGACCATCATTATGACTGGCTTACTTTAATGAGAATTCGTTATTTGGGAAGTATTTTAGCACAGTGTGTTAAGGTAGTGGCTTGCTTCACATTATTTAGTCCTACCCAGTTAGTTCTGTTTATTAGTGGATCTGAGTCTCAGCAGTTATAAAAGGTTACGGGTAACTGAAGAGCTAGAAACGAAGATATTAAAGCAAACAAACTTTTTTTTTTTTTTTTTGCCTGAATATAAAAGCTTGCAGTCTAAAGATAATTAAACTCAGTAACTTCTTATTTCTACACAGAAAAATTATATTTATTTACTTACTGTTTATTACAGCTACAACCAAGCCATCTCCAGTAAAGAGTATTTGGTTTGCCATAAATTTAAAATAATTTGGGGCCTTTTCTAACAAGGAGTTGTTTCACATTTTCCTAGTTGTTCTAAGCTACAGGGTCTTGTGGATGCATTTTTTTCCCCCTTAAAATCCTAAATACATTGGAAAGGAAACAGAGGGAAGAAGTGTCTTTAGAATGACAGGGAAAGTGTTCTCTTACTTACCAAATTCCAAAATAATATGCAAACGCTCCCACTGAAAACAAAAAAGAAGAATGTAAGGTTGCTACAAACCCAACAGTACTACCCAGCATGCTTCTTAAAGAGATTTAAATTTAATTTGGTCTTAGATATTTCTGCTTTTGTGTCATATTTAGATTTGAAGCTTAAATATGTTTGACCGAATTGAGAATTGTTACTGCAGGAAAATTCAGATATTCTCTGCGTATTCTGATAAAATACATGAGAGTTGTATGGTAACACTTGATAAAATGAATATAACGGAAAATTGCATTTACGTCCATACAGCAATTATTGTAAATTACTTTGCTATGGAAACACAATTCAACCATCTGTTGGCATTTCATGGTGTCTGTAGTTTAGCTCAGTTTAAGATGAAGCATTATTTAAATATAGGAAGGCTGTTTGCAAATAGCTTTGAAGATAAGTTTTGAAAATGCGTGTTCCCAATGTGACACATTAAGGAGCTTACCGGGTCACACACCTCTTCCCGTGGCTGGGGGGTGTAGGAGGGTTCACGACACTGGCAGAATTTAAAGCTGGGCAGCAAAGCAGGCTGCAGAAGGTGGCGACTTACGGGTGTTTCTCAACATCTGTCCGGCGGGTCTGCCTAGATTTTAGCATCCAGACAAAGGAAGTGTGGAAGTGCTGCAGCAGCTGGCTGAAATCTCCTGCTGCCGACAGCCCAGCACCCTGGCTCCCCAACCTCGGGTGGCACAGGCTGACACAAGTGCGCTGGAATTCCTAGCCCTGCTTTTCCTTGTCCTCCTTTAGGATACTTACTCTGTCTTTGCAGTTTTCCTCATAGACAATTTGCGTTTTTACCAGATTTGGAGTTGCTGTGATAGCATTCTAGCATTTTATACCTGTTATTGTATGATTCAGGTGCACGAAGCAAGGGAATTTCTAGTTGCTTTCTGAAGAGGGGAAAGGGCATATATCTGCTGTGAAATAAATGCTGAGTACTCAGGTACAGCCACCCTCAAACCTAAGAAAATAAAAGGGGAAAAACAGCCTTACAGTAAGCTACTGAATAAGCCATTGTCTTTATCAGTAGTTTGTCATCAATGTGGTCACTAAATCACAGTTCAAAGGAAAATAAAAGGGACTAAATCTCTTGCAAATGCTAATGAGAAACGTCAAGGAAATTGAATTGTACTTGCCGTATCTTTTTTATTCTTAAAATAATAATAGTATTAAAGAAATATGTAAGGCTTTTGGAGCTCCATGAGGTCCTTTTGCCAAGAAACTACCAGCACCTGCTAGCCCTGATGCCCATCTCTGTGTCACTTTAATAGAAGAACCTTCCTGCTGCTGCCCTGCAGTGCTGGGCTGCCTGCTCCCCCGCCTGCCTGCACCATCTGGGCCATGGCTGAGTTCAGTAGTTTGCTCTCCAGTTTTGCTAGGGTGAAAATACAGTTCTGGAAGCAGGAAACTCTAACTCACCCAGAACATTATAAATCTGTCTTTGTTAGAGTACAGTTAAATCCTTCATGTCAAAATACTTTTCACTGTGAATGATTTTGGTAGTTTCTTCATTCTGGCACAGAACCCACAGTAAAGGTTATACATATTGTACCAATTTGCTTTATATTGCATCAAAACCTCCAAAATGTCAACATACCGTATATTTTGTAATGCATTGATTCTTGGACAATAACTCTAATTTTTATTGTTTCTAAAAGGGTGCTGGTGCCAGAAGAAAAGGATGATTGATGGGAAACAGACACCAGCGTATAGACACTCACCCTCTTCCTTCGGATACTGATTTATCAGTGTGTCCAGGCATCCCCTGCGAGCCCTGAACACGGAGGATCACTCAGGGTTATCGACAGTGTAGCTGAAGACCTGCAACTTCACAAATTATTATCTGCTGTTGGACATCTTTTACAAGAAGCCCTGACACATACGTTATAAGATGAAGGACAAGCGCTGCATGGCTGTGAAAGGCTGTCATCAGGGCCTGGGTGGCTTCTACCAAAGTCTTTAACATAGCGAAACAAATATCCTGTCCTGATGCTTCACCTTTGAGTTGGAACCTATTTTATAAATATATACATGTATATGTACATATAATCTCTAGACTGCACATACGCCAGCACTGAGCATCCTTACGAAGCTGACATAAAAGGATTTAGAAATGTATTTGTCAAGATTCCTGTCACTTCACGCCCTCTGGGTTACTGTATCCTCCGTGATGCAGCACTACCCTTCTGTGTGGGGACACTATGACGTGTGTAAGACTCAGATTTACACAGAAGAAGGAAAGGTATGGGATTACATGGCCTGCCAGCCAGAAGCCAGAGACATGATCAAATATGTAAAAGTGACTCTGGATCCCCCAGACATAACATGTGGAGATCCTCCTGAGACTTTCTGTGCAATGGTAAGGCAAGCTTTTCATTTTGCATAATTAGTGGGGATATATTTGTGATAGATGGCTTCAAAATAGAAGCTCTAGAGTGCACACGAAACTATCCAATAAAACCTGCATCATATTCCAAATGTGAAAGGTTCTGCTGTACTAAACTCTAAGCAGTACATTAAGCTGAGCAATGAGGTGTTCTGCTTATGAGGACCTAACTTGACTTTATCTGAATTCACTGTCTCTCTAGCAACTTTTAATGTATCAAAAGAAACCAGCATGAAGCTCCTATTGCGCTAATCCATAGCTGGGGTGGCCTTTGCCTGATAAAGAAAGACTTGAATGAACTGATTCCACTAAAAACAGTTTAAAGCATCACACATGGCATAATTAAGCATAACTTCCAAACAGTGAGACCAATTGAACTCAAATTGCTAAAGCTTAAAACATGGTGGTGGGAATTGGGCTGTTGAGGTTTTCCTAGCCACCCAAGAAGCTGCAGTGGGTGTGTATGGACAGTGTAGCTAAAAACACCTCCAAACTCTAGCAACTACTCACAGCTTTCTTCCTAGCTGAAACTATAGCCATTCAAGCAAACTAAGAGACACCAAAGCTCCTAAAATAGACTGGGTTGGGAAATGTTTGGCTTGGTAAGTAAATGCACAGGTATAAGAAACCAGGCAGACACTATTTATTTATATGCATACATATATATATATATATATATATATATATGTATATTAGTCTTTAACAGCTGTGCTGCTCCCAAGTATTTGATAGATCATACTGTGAGAAATTGTTTCAGTTAAAGGAGATCTTTAACTTGTAGATAACTTCTCTGTCCTCACACCCACAGAGGATTTCTTTTCTTTGTCATTGAATATTTCTGTTAAAGAGTGAGTGGAAGATACCAAGTTCCTTGACTAGAAAATACGAGTTTGGGGTACAAAACATGCACACTTACATCTGTTAATACAGCACTGGAAACATGCACTGCCTTACCTACATTATTGAGGTTTGAAAAACCAGTGAGTTCTGGTGAGTGAGGTTATCACAACTGAGAAAAGTCTACAAGATACTTATTTGCCTGTGTACAAATCATCATTGCTGGGTGACAGCATCCCCGCAGGAAGGAAATTTGCTTTTAAATGCCTTGTGGCATCATTTTCCACCACTGCTGTTCTGTAAGGAGTTCAGATCCAACCACACATACATTTAAGGCATTATTTGCACACATACAGCTGCTTCCCACATACATTATGGTAATAACCACGTGATAAATTGCGGAGCTGCATGAATAAATTACATTCCCTATGAACCTTTGACTGCACCACTTGCTCTCTGCCCACTAATCCATCACTGCTGACATGTCTTTGACACTCTAAACCTCCAAAGCAGCTTCAAACAGCCACTGTTTAAAAACAAGTGAAAGTCATGTGCCCCACATAATATTGTCTTACTGGGTTTTTTCCCTTAATCTTGAAATACATGATGTCTCTCTGAATAGTAATAGCTGTGATTTAGCACTCAATAATATTTAGTAACTCATCATGTAATGCAAGAAGTTGTCCTCTTAATGAAAAAAAAAAACCAAAACAAACAAACCTGCCCAGTAAAACTTGTTCCTTCCTTTTAGTGCAGATAAACATTGCAGCAGTTTCTATCTTAGGTAATTCTGTAAGTTTCTGAAGGCCTTTATTATCCATATGCACTCTAGTTAGAACAACAATTTAAAACAAAACACAGCCAGGCAAAAAAACCCCATTTTGATTAAATCTAAGTGTTAAAAATGGTGCCAGAACTCCCCTTGGAAACCTTTGACCACACCAGGTCATCAGTGCTATGATGTGGGATGAAAGTTTGCTTGGGAGTGACCTGAGATTACAGCTGTAGCTCACTTGCAGCTTAAGCCTGTGAGATGCAGAAGGCCACCAGAATCCTCACATGAGAAGCAGAGAAAGGAGAGTAAGTGGGGAAGATGGAGAGAGAGAGCGCACAGAATGAGAGTGTGTATTTAGCTACACAAGTGTAGAGTGACCGACTCTTACATGATAAAATGTGGGGTTTGTTTCCAGGATAGATGTAGATTGTACGTATACACTATATTTAGATATGCATTGGTAATGGCTTGGCTTGCTTGGAACATAAGGAAAATGACAAATATTTAATGTTCCTAACATACTGCCCGTCACTCACAGCAGAGCATTCTCGTCCCTAAAAATGCTTCATGTCTATCTGTACTATAGCTACCTGTAAGAATTAGATATTTCCTTCAAAATGTGGTTTTATATATTTTGTAAGGCTGAGCCTTTGGCATTTTTGAGATCTTTTATTTCTGTGTTCACTTTTAGTTTTAGAAAACAAGTTAAGAAGATAGCACTGACATACTTGGAGAAAGTGGGCAGTGGAAAAAAGAGTTCTTTCGTGTTAGGCATGTTCTTGTGCTAAAAAATCCCAAATTTGAAGTGACAAAGATGCAAAGGTTTCTTTTCAGCATGGTGAAGTGTCAAACTGGCTTATAAAAATGCTTGGTTTTCTTGTTGTTAGTACTGGCTCTGTGCCTGCTAAACCTGTACCACTGTTTTGTTATTGAAATCAGGTTAACACTGACTTGGAAAAGAACAGGGTCTTTTCAGCTATTCTAATAATAAGCAAGGGTACCAAGCAGCCAAGTCTGCTTCTGCAGGATGACAAGGAGGTTGAAGCAGCCCCCTGTTTTATTTGCATGTCGGTGCCTCGATCAGGCTTACGAATTGTCTGTTCACCAAATCAACTAAAGTACTAGTTGTTGAGTCTCTGTCAGCCCTAGGTGTGATATAGATTAGATCCTTGAAACAAACCAAACTGAGAATTTCATTCAAATCCTGCTGGGAGATTATGGTAGAATCTAAGGCAGTCTGTGCGAGTAGCTGATAATAATCTGCAATAACACACAACGCAGTCGTGCATTGCAATGTGTGCAAGCATACAATACAGAGGAGATGGGTGGTTAAATTGGCCCCCTACTTATTTCTGCATATTCCCCATGGTATTAAATGTTCTTATGAGTCCGTGATGAATTTGTACTTTGAGAGCTTGTTTAATTGACAGACTGAATAACAGGGCTTTGCATATGTAAATTTGTTGCAAAATATAACAGCCCTAGTTGGCAGCTAAAGCCAGCATTTGGCAGCTCACTACTTGCAGGTACTTTTGTGGTGTCCCCCCCAGAACAGCATTTATAGGTATTATGGGGAGCATGCAACAGAAAAACTATCCCACAATTGCTTTTAGGCATCTATTCTGAGAATAACATTATAGTTTCTGGTGACATTCAATATTGACATCTCATGAGATTATTCTGAAACCTCAAACCCCTGGAGTCCTACCATTATGATTATGTGAGATTCTCAGCTTTCATTTAAAACATCAGCTTTATTTCCTTAGTCTTTCTGGTTGCAGGGAAGGGTTTGAAAATGCAACCACGGAGCTCAAAAAGCAGAAGCCAAATAAATAGCTTTCCAAATTACTATTTGTTTAAAATCTCATCAGATTTAAAGTCATTCAGGATTTCTACAGCTTGGAAAGGATTTTAGCTCAAGAGGAGAGATGCATAAAAGAAACTTATAAACAAATAAGTGGCTAAGAGCAGTGAACACTTACAATTTCTAGTTGTGGAGTTGCATGTATCTGTAAGGAGAATGTGACAGCATCCTTCCAGGATAAACAGCACTCCTCTTGTCTACGGGATAACCAGCACTGTGGGGAAGGGTTCACTGGTCACCTCTGGCTTCCCTGTCCATTTTAAAGCAATCTCTAGTGTCTCAGAGTGAGGTATATATGCTGGCAGAAAGTGCATGACTGCTTTCTGTGGTATTCCTTCGAGGAAATTTGGACATCTTTTATCAGTCACAGACTTGGACTGAACAGCCGCAGTGTTTGAGCCAGCGTGACCCCTTCCTGCAGGTCTGTAATTTATGAACTTTGAGCATTTGGCATTGCTAAAAGTGTGTCTGGCACCATATGCTTGTGTGCAGTTAGCCTGGGAGGAGAGAGAAGAGAGGAGAGGAGAAAGGAAAAGAGAAAGAAGCTATTCACATTTTCAGGTTTGAACTTCAGGTTTCACTGTGTGGAGACACTAAGCAAGTTTTGAAGGACCTGGTGGTGCTACTTCTTGTGGCCTGCAGCATTTCAGTGTGAATCAAATCTGCTTGAAATCCCTGGGAGTAACTATCAGTCAGTGAAATCTACTTCCCTCTTTGTAAAAACAATTCCACAATACTCTCTCTAGTCATAAAGAGAAGCAAATCTGACTTCCCATGACCGTCACCATCTTTTGCTCTGCCAGAACAGTGTGTAGGTGGCTTCTGGCTTTCCTTCTGAAACATGTGCCAGCTATGTACAAGCGTCAGGAACCTGATGCTGCTGCTCACAGCTCAGGGACCCTGTCGCCCAGTCCCACCTGCCCTGCACAGGGACTGGCTCCTCTGCTGAAATCCAGCCTTTAGCATGGGCTTTGCATTCAAACCTGAGCCAGGATTACTAAGCAAATTCATCGTGAGTTTGACCAGGAGACTCCTAGTGGTTATGGCTGTAATTTGCAAACTGGAGACGGATTTGTGTTACCGACCTGTGTTTGCAGCTCAAATGGCAAGATGAAAATATAATTTGCTGTTTGTGTTTAGACCTAGATATCATAATACCATCCCAATGGCTAAAAAATGATGAAATTATCATCAGTTATGGTTGCCTGTAGCTACTTTCCTTCGTAGGTTAAATAGAAGCTTGAAAAGGAGCCTGCAGATGGGAGTTCTGTGCATTTGTACAATTTATATAGCAGAAATGCTGATGACAGTAGAAATTCGAGCCCTTGAGTGCTACTCCGTATTTCATAGCCAATCAAAACTAAATTAAGAAACAAAGATTATTAAAAAGTATTCTGCACATGTAATTCTGGCATAATATTATGAGGTGGACATTAAATTTTTCCCTTTGAGACTTTCAGCATCATTAATATAGCATTCCTTTAATTACAAGTAGGCTCATATTCCTTAAAAAGGGGGAAATACTGTGTAGCATAGATAGTGATACCAGTATTATGTTTACTGAAATAATTAAATGAACAGATACTTTTCTGAGTAATGGATAAATCACAATGTGAAACAAAAATTATTTTTGAAAGCATTTTGGCATTCATACATACTTTCTCAAGTCAGATGTTTTAAAACAGTGTTGTGCAATATCATTAGAAGATGCTGTTAAGAAAAATTTTTCCTTTATGGGCTAAAAATGAAGGATTCTAAATTCTGTCTATAGAGTCTCACTAGATACCACGGGGTAGAATGGGAACAGGAAGTTGAGGATGAAGCTATTGATACTGTCTTGTTTAAAGTGGATTTTCATAGTTGTATATTTTGAAAGTATGTACAGCTCAAAGTTACTGCAGATTTTATTTACAACATCTGCATTCATCTGATTTGAACTCTTTGGGCACGTATAAATATTACAGCTGTCGCGTTTTCATTGTAGGAGAGCACCTTGGCCCTCAGGGAGTGGGATTTTTATTTTGGTGCCTCCTCTTAAGTTATTAAATATTTCATTTTGTTTCTAATACTCCGAGACCTCTGAGCTTCAGCCCCTGCCCATTGTCCTGTCCCCAACAGGGCAGGACAGCTCAGCCCCCACTGCTGAGGCTGTTCCCATCCCAGCCCCACTGAGCCCCTCAGCAGCCAGCGGGGCAGGAGGGACACGAGGGGCACTGACTGTCCCTGTGTGTGCCCCGGGGACACCAGGGGCACTGACTGTCCCTGTGTGTGCCCCGGGGACACCAGGGGCACTGACTGTCCCTGTGTGTGCCCCGGGGACACCAGGGGCACTGACTGTCCCTGTCTGTGCCCCGGGGACACCAGGGGCACTGACTGTCCCTGTCTGTGCCCCGGGGACACCAGGGGCACTGACTGTCCCTGTCTGTGCCCCGGGGACACCAGGGGCACTGACTGTCCCTGTCTGTGCCCCGGGGACACCAGGGGCACTGACTGTCCCTGTGTGTGCCCCAGGGACACCAGGGGCACTGACTGTCCCTGTCTGTCCCCCAGCTCCCTCCTGCAGGGCAGTGCCACAAGCCAGCCTACCTGTGCCTCTGGCAGCACCTGTTGTACACTCTGCAAAGGCTCCTTGGTCCTCGTGGGAAAGGATTCCTTGGTTTCCTGTAAGATTTTAAAACATTTAAAAAGATTTTAATGTCAGCGGGAATAAAAAAAATAGTTTGGTAAAATCTCTGTTTTCTTCCAACTAGAAGCAATCTAAAAATTAATAATTGCTCATAAATCAAAACTGAGGATTGGCTGTAAAACAGATTTGCATTTTATTCATTATCACACATCAAGATTCTCCAGTAAATCATTAACAACACTCTGTCCAGTTGCCTTTTTTTTTCCTCCTCAGTTACACTTCGGGTACTGGAATATTTTCAAGCCTGAAACAAAACAAAAGCACGCCCACAAAGTATTTCAGTTGTTAAAAATATTTGAGGGTAAAACAGAGTTCCTAAACAAAATGAACATTTTCTACGTATTTTCAGTTGCAGTTCTAAAGCACATGTCACTAGTATGTGTAGAATAGCATCCTTTTAAGGAGATTTGTATTTTATAAATATACTTTTTAAAAGCAGCTGTTAAGCATTTTCTAGCATTGCCTTTATTCCATTTGCTACTTGCTCTTCTAGTTTGGTTTGTTTTCCCCCTGAAGTTAGCTGGGAACAGTAGACATTTTTAGATAATTATTTTAATAACAATTTATCTTAAAAAGCAAGGAACTGTGCTGGTGGAGGTTGTGGCTCTCTGGATGAGGTTCTTAAAAACACCTGAGCTGGTGCCTCCTCCCACTGCTCCCTCCTCCCTGGCCCCCCAAAGCACTGAAGTGGGTACATGGGGGGAGATACCCAACTACTCTGTGAGAGCTTGGAGTTTTGGCCTTGTTTGGGTATGGACCCAGCAACACCAATTTTACAAAGAAATAAATATCTTCTGCTGTAAAATAAATACCCAGACATCCACAATGAATGTGAATGGCTTGCTGTCAATGCAGTTGGACCAGAAACATCCCCCCAGCAGCACCTTAATGAAGTAAAATAATACTGCTTTATAAATAAAATATTTACTGGACCTATCGTAATTTCAGCCGCTGCTGGTGAGGCAGAGGTGATCTCAGGCCCGTGGCTCACTGCAGGGAGACTCCTGACAAGATTTGCTGGGGTGCAGGGAGGCAGGGCAGTGCAGCAGCACGTCCCAGCTGGTGCTCCTCGCCTGGGCCGGGGCAGCACAGTCCTCCTGGGCTGACAGGAGGCAGAGCTGGGTGACCCCATTTCTCCTCTGCTAGAAAGCCTGAACTGAGAATTTTTGCAGGATGGCAAATCCTCCTCTCAGCAGAGTGACCTTCGCTTCCCAACCTGCTGGTGTCGGCAGGCAGCCTGGAGGAGCAGAGCTGCAGCATCTCCCCCTCAGTTTGCTTTCGCACATTTTGGGCAGAGGCACGATGCCCTGCGCTCCCAAGGGAGCTGTGCAGTGTCAGGCTTTCCAGGCTGGGGACACTGTACAAGGAACATGATATTATATTTCTTCCCACTGGGAATTTTAGATTCACTTGGCAGAACTGAGCAGAGATAATTTTATGCTGTTCAGGTTTGTCCAAATTATCTGGATAAACAGATTTTTCCATCTTCATTTAGTACCTGTTTGTCTCTGAACCCCAGAGTTGCATGTCTCTTTCTTGCAGAGCTTGTACTTTGTAAAAGCTAAGAATCACTGCAAACCAAATGCAAGTTCCTGAGGCACTTCCATATATTAAAATTTCCATTTGTAAGCATCTTGTGGAAATAAAGCCAAGTGAACTCAGCTGAGAGTTCTACAAGCCTAGTATACATCAGGACACCATTCTGGTTAGTGGGCTCCCCAGAGTCCTTTGAGAAGGCAGAAATCAGTAAGTTGACTCTCAAGTAATGATTTTAACATTTAGACATTTATGTTACTTATAAAGCATCCAGTCCTAATACAACCCAAATCACCTTCATTCAAAAAAAAAAAAAAAGTACAAACTGAGACAATCTGCACTTCCATCTCTTCTGCTCTATGCTGAGAAGCAGAGAGGGGAAAAATACAGATAGGCATTAGCAATCCCTCTTGACAAAGTATGGAAATTACCCATCTCATTATGTGAGGATGAAAACCTGTCATTTACTTTTAAAGAGTTTAGAAAGGGCTGAATCTGTGGGAGCTGGTCAATTTTAGTGTGAGTACCACTGCCAGTTTTGTTTTGTTGTTTTTTTTTTTTTTTTAATACTGATACTGTTTTGCCAAAACTGCCATTTCCAATACATAAAATAACATACCTACTTAAGAGTAGCTAAAACCAGGTGAGAGATCTGTTAATCCAAATACTTCTTGACTTGTTTCAAGGCCTCTAAGTACTGTCTGAATATGAAAATAAAAAATAATCCCAGATACTATGAGATGCAGATCCCTGTGTACAATGGAATACTAATCTCCCCAGCTAAAAAATAGGGATAGCTCTGTAGCCATCTTACTTGTAGAAGCAATGACTGTTGTACACATTTCAGGTATGGAAATTTGTGTTTTCACAGGTCACTTGTGGTTACATCATCTTGATCTACAAGTACAAATATAGCTAAGGACACAAAAATTCTTGGCATTGAGCTGACTTGGCAACGTGCATAAGTGATTTCATGTAACTTTGATGTTTGCTGTGTTGTATTTTCTGGAAAATGGTTTTACTTCTTATCTTCTAGTTCTTTAGGCAGATTGTTTATATGGAATTCAGGAGTAAAAAAAACAGGGAGGAAAGAAAAGGGTGCAAATGAATTTTAATTATATTTACTACCAGCAGGAAATTGTACTATATCAGGAACATTTTATGTCAGGCTTCAGCCCAGAGAGAATTTTTATAGCTAAGTAGTTGTAAAACCTCTAAAAAAGACACCATTATGATGAAAGGAGCATTTCCTTACATGTACGTGCCATATCTTTCCAACATCTTGGTGCATTTTAGATTTTTATCTGTAAAACTGTCATGAGCCACATTTTAACTCATCAATTTGATTTTTATCAGCTACACCTGCTCATAAGCCACTTTCCTCCAGTGAAAACTAGAAACAGAGCTACTTGTGGGTGACATTTACAAGTGACTAGGGGTAGGGGGATGGTAAAAAATAAATAAAAAGGAATAGCAAACAACTAAACAAAAACCCTCATCCTCTAAAATCTGCAATGTGCATAGCTCTAGGAAAAAAACTACAGAGTGCAATTTTCTAACTGCTAAAACAACTTTTTCTACACGTGCTATTTTCCTCATCTATTTTTATCACAGGCTTCCAGACTGACATGCCTCTTGGCTTCCTTGACCATATGGATCTGCCAAGTGGTATGAATACTGTAGGGATAGCCTGCAGAAATATCCTAGCAAGGTGTCTCACTTCCAAGGGGTGGTTCAGACTTCCAAACACGTTGAGTAACGGCTTTAAGGGGGTTCAAGCATTCTAGCTTTCCTCACTAAAATTGTGGGGTAAATTTTTGTAATCGTTTGCAGCTGAAAACTCTGTTTCCCTGAAAAAGAAATGGGATAAGCCCTTGAAAATAAGCTGTTAAGAACATAGAAGCTTTTTGTTATCTGAAGCAGTGGCTTTGATTTTTTAAAAAAGATACGCTTCAATAACTAAAAGAAAATTAGAAGTGACTCATCATGTATATTTCATGCCTAAGAGCTAGTGTTTGACTTTACATAAACAGGACTTAAAATATGATCTTCCATTGAAATTAATGTGCCCTGTGTTAGGCAACAGAAGGACTCCTACTGACAGCAATGGATGGCGACAAAATACAGCTTCCTTAGTAGTGAGCATTATCCTCTGCACTGTACCGGTTGGAAACTCTCAACTGGAAAGCATAAAAACATCTTAAGTAAAGGTAAAGTTAACTGTATGCCGTTATACTCTAACATTTTTCTTGTCAGAAGCAATTTCACTGGAGTTCACTTATTTCCAGCATTTTCAGTTTTAAAATCTTCTTTACTCATTTTACTGGTGCTGGGTTTTGGATTAATTCAGCTGTTGTGAGCTTCAGTGCAAGGCTCTTTGTCCCTAGTGACAAAGCAGGTTTTGGATAATGGGACATTATCCATCTTTTCTTGGGTACAGTTTTGGGGCACACAAGATACATTGAAAGCATCTAGCTGGAAAGTGCCAGCTAGGATACATAAATAGAATACTTAACAGGGTTTGCATATTAAAATATACAATTTTAGCTTTATGCATCTCATAGATTATTTGTAAATAATTGAAAAGGACAGAAGACTGTTATTGATTAATCTTTCCACAGTTCTCCGTAACTGCACCATCATTGCTTGTAGCACTCAAACATTAGCCAGGCATTATCAATCATGAACTTCAGGTTTTACAAGTTTAAAAACAGGACTCAGAAAACACTACAACAGTTGTCCTTCCTTTGTTAATCAGAAAAGGTGGGGTTTTCAGCAGAACTTTTTGTCACATTTTATGCCTTGACAGAAAGTATGCGTTTTTTCAGTGTTAAACAGTGGACTGCTGTCTAAGATGCCACATGGGGTTTGTTTGAGTTTTTTGAAGCCATACAGACAATTGTTTCCCATCTTCTACAATCTACAAGTCCTCAGCTGGTGTGGAGTGTATGTACATTTAATGGGATGGTGCAGCAGGCAGCTCTCCCATCTGCCACTTGTGCAGTCCATGCAGCCCTACAGGGTGCCAGCCTCTCTCTCCCTGTCTTGAAAATGGTGGAAAACACAAAGACTGAGAGACATGGGGAGTTGCTCCAAAGGACAGGAGAGCCTGCCTACCTGCCTCCCTTCTGGCTGCATCCCTGTCTAGTCACACCTTTAATGCTCTGCACCTTGAGAAGCCACCAGCGCTGATGGGTTTGTTCTTACATAGACTTCTGATACCCCATGTGGATATATTGAATATTTGAATAATATTCTTTTTGGAAATGGTACAGACCACACAGACCTCATCTGTGGACTTCAGATGGGTACAGGTGAAGTGTTTTCTAAATGTTTTCTAAGTTTAAAGAGTTCAGCAGTAGGATAGGAGAAGGTTGTGCAGGAATGCCAAGTGGTTGATGAGGGCCTGCTCACCATGCTGCTTTTCCCAGGTGCTTGCTCTCTAGGACAGTAAATGCATTGCAGGAGCTCAGAAAAGCAGGTACATCCCTTTTACAAGGCAGTGTTTGGCTCTCTCAATCAATAACAATCTAACTAAGAATTTGAAAAAAATCTTGTTCTGGTGATTGTATCTTGTCAAGGGTCTCATACTACTAAGTGATGGGTTTGGAATAATAAAATTGTTAGATCGGAATAGATCACAAGATCACAAACAAAAATCAGAAAGCAGCAGGGTACCACTGAATTTCACCTTAGTATCAGGGGCTTTTTTCAGTTCCCATCCTCAAGGTCATTACACCTCTGCTAATGCAACCATCAACATCCTCCTCCTGTCAGGCCAGTTCTCATAACTTCAAAAGAAGATTTACAGGAACTGACCAAGAAAAAATAATGTTCTTCACAAATTATTACAGAGATGAATGGCACCTGTGCCTGTGATGATCTGTTTTAGCACTTTCTTGATGACACCACCTTACATGAGCTTCTCTCAACTCCTGTCATGTAAGCCACAGTTGGTTCTTTTGTCTTTCAGCCTAGCCAGCCACCAAGGCCGCAGAAAGCAGATGGAAGGGCAATGCTGATTAAACCTTTCCTGTCACTGCCTTTGCTCTGAGTCAGTAATTTTGTTGATTTTGAGCTGTATGAAGTGTCACAGAAAAAACCAGAAAAAGTTTGCTTTTACAGTGATGAAATAAATCGCAAATTGGAAACACTTTGTAATTCAAAATTACCCCTCCTAACCAAGGATCAGGTGCACAGCATTTTCCTGAAACAGGCATGAACATTGGCAGTGCAGCTCTAGGAAAGTGCAGCTGCTGAAGAAGAGGGCAGTAAACCTCATCTGAGCTAGAAGGGAGCCTAGAGGGGAATGCTGCTCTTGGTGGCACACCCTGCCCTGCATCCAACACGCTGAGTGTTCCAGGATGCTGCAGCCCCTCTAAGCAAGCCATGCACACGCAGAGAAGCATACAGCAATGTTGCCTATCAGAGGATGGTAACAGAGATCCCTCCTATTTCTGTGTGGAACTTGAGGGATTCTTGGATAGTTTGTTTCCAGAAGAAATCAGCTTTCTGCCACACAAGAAATGCATGTGAGATTCTAACAGTATTGTCACTGAGACTTTGTTAGCAGACATTATCTGGCCCATACACACCTGAGACAGAGGAACTCGTAATTGAACCTGCAATACCACTGTACCTGACAACACAGAAACTTATTTCAAGCCTGCACATTGGAGATCTTCACATGTCAGGTGATTGGGTTCAGTTATTATTGGCTTTAATTACTTTCAGTGTTCTAACCTAGGTTTCTTAATGCTTTCTACAGAAAAGCAGTACAGATAGTGAGCACAACAAAATACAGGCACACTTTACAGGTAATTTACAGAACTTTAAGCTAATGAGAAATGAGAGTCAGTTCCTAGAATATCTTTGTCTCTGTCTTATTCTGCAATCAGTGAAACTCACAGGCTTTGAGAAGCCACAGAAAAGTGCTGTTTTCTGATTTGGCTTGGGGTTTTGGTGGAATGTATTTAGCTTTTCCAAGTTTGATGAGTCAGGTTTCAGCTATTTTTTTATATAATTTTCTTTGCTAATTGTATATGCAAGGGTCACAGGACTACAGAAAAAAAATCTAATTTTAACCTGCAGCTGATTTATGAAATGATACTGAGTTCCTTGAGTTTGGGAAAATAACATATACCACTAATAATCTCTGGGAACTGATTTAACACCCTATTCTATCGCAGTGCTAGGAAGAAGCCAAGGACTTGTAACAATCTGTCATTTGCAGTGACATTTTTATTACTCTTTCAGAAAGGCTGTGCTTTAATTGTCTCCTTGCTTCAAATCAACTGCTTAGTTTGCTTTAACAGTATTTTTTTTTTGCTATAGTTACCATTGCCCTTGCTATAAGAAACCTAAACTCTCTGTATATTTCTGGCATGGTAACTGCCAACAGGAACAGGAGCAGAGAACCTACCCGTGTCCTTCTAATTTAAGAGAGTGAAAATGCTACTGATTGCAAGACATATTTCCACGGAATTCACACCAAATTCCTTGTAGACCTGCATCCCAGGAAATTCCCCTTTGATTCGCTAGGATTGACCTGAGAGAAAATCCATCAAAATAATACACCCTTTTTTTCCAGTATTGTGGATTTTGCAACAAGCTGCCCAAAGGAGAAAAAGCTTTGCTTTCAACTATTATAAAGAAACTGCAAGCTCTTAATTTAGTAGCAATGTCGCTAGTGCTTTAGCATCTTCTGCAGTGTGCCTCCAACTGATGAACTGAAGCACAACTATAAATAACGATGATGTCTTTGTCAGCTTGTGAGAAAAAAGGGTTGGATCTTGGTTTTGTTTTTTGGTTGTTGGTCTGGGGTTTTTTTCCACATTTCCTGGAAGCACATGTAGTAAGATATCCCTAATCTCTTCTTTTGCTTAATACATAGATTTATCTCTTTGATGGGTTACTGAATCAAACCACCAATTTGTTGCCTGCTGGTTCACGACAAAGCTCAGTGACCCATGGGAACATGGCCCTAACATTGTACTGTACACAATGGGCACCCCAGAGTTTAGACATTGTGTTAAATTCTCAGCTTTACAGTTGAGGACTTTGAGGTGCACTTCCCTTTCCAAGTGAGAGGCAATTTTCCTCGACCCCAAACTGGACTTGACTGAACCTGGCCAAACTGCATTCTCAGACCTCTGGTTTCTGTGCATTCTCTGTGTATCTGAATGGTGGGAGATCCTCTCCCAGCATCCAAAATCCATGAGATCCCAAATCCTCTCATGGTTGGGCAGCAATGGCTTTGTTCATTTGGATGTACCAGCTCTGTATTTTAAGAGAGTACCAGTCAGAAAAGCATAAAGTTTCACAAATCCCCAGACTGGGAACTCAGTGCAATGATGAAGAGGAGGGACTTGATGCCGGTTGTGACAGCACAGCTGGTCTGCATGCTAAGAGGTTTTAATGGAGCAGATGAAATCCATCCTGGATCTGAATCACGTATGCATTCAGGCAAAATATGATCGAGGGGGGGAAAAAAGAGTTAATTTTCAGGGCTTGCATGCCTTCAGATTTGTTTGCTTGAGTGTATTTTTGGAGGGTAATGTTAGATGCTAAGGCAAAGTTACAGCAAGGCTTGTGACTAATGGATAAGATGCAGTATGCTCTGTGATGCTATGAGAAAAATGCTGATGCAGTTAACTGATATCAGAGAGATAAAATAGCACCGGCATTAAAAAAAAAAAAAAAGCCAAACTGAAAGATTTTGTCAAGTTTTTGAGATCCCACCTTGCTATCATTTTAGAGGATGTTTCTAATTAGCAGCCACATAAATACTTGCTGATTAAATTGTCGTACAATTCGATTAATGAGGTGAAGGAAAAATAGCAACATTTTCATTTTAATGAGATGTCTACTCTCTCCTCCTCTCTACTATGCATCTTAATGTACCTTGCTGTCTGCACTGACTTGGGGCTCCAAGGCTTTATCATTTCTTGGCAATTCTGTTCTCTAATTTCTTCTGACACATGGTGCTTAAATCCACACGAAATGTGAGGTGAGGCAGAGAGGATTCCTGCAGACTGCCATGCCATAAGAGGAGCACTCATTTGCATTATTCATTAGATAAACGCACTGATTTGCATCTCATTCTGGTCTCCTCCATTTCCAGGCAGGGGATGGAGACAATTCACAGAATTGCTGAATTTTTGAATGATATTAATAGTGTTCATTTGGGATTAAGTCTCCATTGTCTGCTGCCCTGTATTTTGTCCCACACTTACCTTAAATACCTACAGAAACTATATCCTTTTGTCCTTTTAATAGTGAACTGTGCCTATTTACTGCATAGTAAAAAGGTGCTAATTTGTTTATCATTGCAATTTTGAAAGTATTTAGCAAAGCCATAATTCAATGCTTGATCATTATTTGTGATTATTACAATCTTTTTCCCTATTGTTCTGAGGTTATGGTTCAAAAGTGAAAGCTTGTAAATCAACTGCAGTGATCTGACAGCATCTATAATTTTTTTGCCATTCAGTATTCTTGAGCAGTAAGCTTTTAAGAACTACATGCCCTCTGTTAACTAGCATGTTAATGCAGTAACACTGAGAAGTAGTATAGCCCTAGACAACCATCAACATTGTCTCTCTTCCTTCTAAGCTTTATGAACCATTTACATTACACTTAGCATTAATATTTGATTCAGAAATCTGTACTGTAAAAGGAGGGGATATCACTGTTCTGTCCTCAGGGTATTGGGGGAGGAAGGTTAATTTTGCAGGATGGGAGTTAGTACTATTGAGCTCTTTCATCCTGGTATTAAACACAGGATACTGCCTGGGGAAATTGGGAATTTTAAAGGACTTAAACCAGTATCATTATTACATCAACACTTTTTGAGAAAACCTACATGATAAACACTTCAAGTGCTGCTGCAACCCAGAGCCGTTCCCTGAACCATCATTTACGTCCAAGGACAGTAAAATGCAAAACCAAATAATGGTTTATTAGCTCAGCGAGTTAGAGCATGGTGCAGACAGCACTGAGGTTGTGAGTTCAATCCCTGTATTGGCCATTCACCTAAGAGCTGGACTCAATGATCCCAGTGGGTCCCCTCCAACTCAGAATATTCTGTGATTCTGTGACTTTCAAAGCCCTTCTTTACACCTGGTGTCTCACTGGGCTGCTTATTGCCCACAGCTAAGGAAAAATATTGCCACCATTTTAAATAGCTTAGAGCATAATTGAAACACAGATGTCAAAAGAAAAAAAAAAAGTTAAAAAGTGGGGTTTCTGAAGGCTGTCTTAGGCATGTGTTAAGGCTAATGATTGTGCATTATTTTTGTTAAAATTGTGGCATGGCTTTCTGGCTGATGCTGTAGCTCTCTGGTTTGCATGCTAGACAAATTTACTTCTTGAATTAGCAGGTGGGAAAGGTAGTGGCCCTGAGGAACAGTTAGTCAGGACACTTCATCTGTAAGCAGGGTTATGGCAGAAAATAAAATTGAAATGGCATATGAAAATGAAACCAGTTTATATTAGGACTCTGCCTAATACACAACTTAATTATAATTGAGTTTGCCACAAGTTAGTGACAGCTGAATCTAAAATCACCTAGGTAATGTGCTGATTGCACTAACAGCAGTTGTTGTCAGGGCTGGAAGATGCCATATGGCTCCTCTTCTCTACCCAGGTCAAAATATCATTAGGAAGAAGCTTAACTACATAGACACAAATGAGGAATTAGCCAGTCTGGCTTTCCTCCAGCCTGCAGGGTGTGTGCACGTCCCAGGGTCTGGCCATTCCCAGGCACAGTGAGGGGCTACCCAGATTTTTCCAGAATGTACTGGGTGGAGGAATATCATGGTACCTGAGGACAAACAAAGGCAGCTGGTGCTCAGTTGCATTGCTCAGGCACAGCTCACTCTCCAAGACATGCCCAGATTACGTCTGGACACTTGGTGAAAGGAAAATGAAATGTAAGTGACACGGAATGCAAAGCGGGGCAGGGGAATGAAAGGGCTGAATGATGCACGAGCCAGTCCTGCACCAGGCAAGGTCTGGGGGAGCCTTCTGTGCAAATGAGGACACAACACAGAATCCTAGGCAGTGGATTTGTACAGCCTTTTGATTTTGTGAACAGACAAAACTCTAGTATAAATCTTGCAGTGCCACAATCAAGGTGTTACCCCTCAGATTCCCTTTTGATTTCAGAATCTTGTCCATTTACAAGTATCAAATGCTAAAACCAGTCACTAATAATAATGTAGAAGCTACTGCTCCTGCAAGAGCCACAGAGCCTGCTGGCACCACCACTTTGAAACTAACTTTTAGCATTTCTGTTCTAAACTGTGTGATGCTTTTCTAGGTTGCACCAGAAGTACAGTTTATGCTATATTAGATTGTTATTAACTACAAAATGTCATCCAAAGTATAACGATGTACCAGTTTGAATTATATATTTTTGTTACGCTTCTTGCGTTGAAAAATACACATTTGAAATTTTTAAGTGTGCCAAGTAGGGCAGATGCTGCCCTTCAGAAATAAAAATTATCTTAGCTGATTCTATGACTATTTGGGTTGTACAAGAGCCATAAAACTTCTGGCAGACTTAAAATATCTTTCCTTGAACACTGGTCCCACTGTGCTGATCTTGCTCTCAGCAAGGGTTTGCAGATCCTCAGTTATGAAACACCTTGTCACCACTCACCCAGCAGCCTGCTCCTGCTTTGCTGTGAAGTTTGTTAAAGCACTTTGTCCAGATTTTTAACTATAGAGTGTATTTTCTAATGATTTTTTAGTTAAACTGTTGTGGACAGTCCTATGATAAAACTCAAGGTAGCTGTTCTGAAGGGTGTTGCAGAAAAGGTGGATAATTCATTATGCAGAAGCTTTTAGATTATTCTAAACAATATCTACCCTTAAAAATGTCCTTGTCTAGTGCAAAGTGAGGACAGCAGCTGTTCAAAATTTATTTTTATCATCACTCCTCAATGGATATTAGACCTCTTTCTCTTTCGGGGCTTGCTACAGTGTCCCTGATGAATTTACTGCACAGCTCTGCCTCATTCATTAGAAACCACCTATTTTATCTGCCATGGACTGCTCTGCACTGCCAGCAGCACCTCTTGAGTCTGGAGCAAGCCTACTGAAGTCACTGTGGAAGCACCTAGACCTTGGTTTAGTTTCTCCATACTGCCTTCACCATGTTGAGTACACCAAAAAAAAGCCAACCAGGCTTTAGGATGGAGCAGAGGACTTTTACTGGCACAGGAAAAATTCTTCCAGTGGCGGAGGATTGGCAAAATCAACTCAATGCCATCTGCTCTTTGATCCTCCCCCTATTTCAGAAGCTTATGCAGGAGATGGACCATGCCAGCAGCTGGAGGACATGGAGCAGACCTGAGAAAAGCCCTTCCAGACAGTCAGAATGCTGGGACTTGTGTAACCAACACAAGCTAGAGTAGCCTACAGGATGCTCTAAATTATGCCTGAAGTTCTTCCAAGTCTTAATCAGGATGAAATGCTCTTTAGGACTACTTTTCTCCCTCTTCATTTGTGATAAGCATAAACTGGAAACCAAAATACACGAATTTGCTCCACACTGTAGGTGACAAATTCTACAGTATGTTCATAAATTTAAAAAGTGAAGCCATTTCAAATAAGCTTCAAGAATGACAACTGAAATAAAAATTTCAAAACCTTTGAGATCGAATACAGTCATAGAATCACTAAGTTTGGAAAAGACCTCCAAGATAGTCGAGGCCAACCTGTTACCGAACACCACCTTGTCAACTAAACCATGCCCCTAGGTGCCACATCCAGTTGCTTCTTGAATGCCTCCAGGAATGGTAACTCCATCACCTCCTTGGGTAGCTCCTTCCATTGCGTAACTACCCTTTCAGAGGATAAGTTCTTCCTGATGTCCAACCTGAACCTCCCCTGGCACAGCTTGAAGCCGTTTTCTGTTCTCCTATTGCTGATTGCCTGGGAGAGATGCCAACCCCCACCTGGCTACAGCCTCCTTTCAGGTCATCTTAGAGAGCTAAATGTCTTCCCTGAGCCTCATTACTTAGTCTCTAGACCTTTCACTAACTTTGTTGCCTTTCTCTGGACATTTTCCATCTCCTCAAAGTCTTTCCTGAAGTGAGGGCCCAGAATTGGACACAGATCTTAAGTGCTTCTTGGTACTACAAGAACAAGTCACTTGCAGCACAGAAAACTTTACTGAATGCAGCCCTTCTAATATGCCTCACTAATTACAGAAAGCTGATCCTCATTTGTTCATCCCTCATGTGTGAAATACTGAGAGCTGCATCAAATTAAGTTCCAAGTATATTTTCAGTTTATGTTGAGAGATGCCACTATTTCAGCAAAAAGAGAAAAGGAATATTGCTTTCCTTCAAGCAGTTCCAGCAACAGTACAAGGATCTTACATCTGTTACAAGAGGAAAACGCTATCTTTATGCATTTTTGTAAAGCAGCCAGTGGCTAATGGACAGGAAGTCTCTCCGAAAGTTTTGCAAATCTACATAATGTTCCTGAGGACTGGAGCACGCATTCAAATCACAGATTTAACAGAGAGAAGAAAAGCGGGGGTATTTGTGCAGCCAGATAGCTCACTGTTGGCTGTGTATCTGAGAAGGGTCAAAATCACAAGTCTTGCCAGCTAAGAATAGCATTATTTTAAGTTTAAAGTACTCCCTTTATGATGTTTCCTTTCAGTTCATAGCACATAAATCAGTGCTGCTTCCTGCTTTTCGCAGGAGACCTAAGCATTTGTAGGTGTTGTGCTGTGATAAATGTGGATATCTGTGAGTGCATGGAGTTGGTCCCTTCTCCAGAGCAATGACTCACTTGTAACCAGGGTGCCTGACAGAAATCCTATAGAGGCATGAACTAATCTAAATTGCAATGACCAGAAATAAACATGTACAGTGGTAGCTGATTACACTACAGTTTCTTACCATGAGCTGAAGCACAGTTGTAAGACTGCTCCTGAGAAATGCAGTCTCTGACGGACTTTGATTGCACTTAAGATTTGTGTTGTGGAGCAAATGCTTCATGAGGCACTCTCTAAAACCTGAAGACCTCTGACTCAAGTAACATGACTTATACCACGATCTTCCTGTTCATCTGCAGTGCCTGTGGCAATCCATGTACTTGCAGTGATGTGCTGTGAACAGGAGCCAGCACCTGCACTGCACCTCACGTCAGTTCCGTGGATGAGTAGTCAACTTCCCACCAGTGTATTAGTTCTAAATGCTTTTGTGTGCAAGCTCCTATTGAATACTGTGATTAAGAATCCTCCCAGAGGAAAGTTAATATTAAAAAATTATAGAAAACCATACTTCATACTTCCTTGTCTGTCTCACTGTTCACTCCAGGTACCTTCAAAAGAATTAAGTATATTTTTTTAGTGCTTTAGAGGCTATACAGGAGATCACAGAGCATTAAAATTCCTGCTTTCATATACAATTCTTAAAAGTCAGTCACAGTGGTAGCTTTCAAGGAATAGCACTTATTTGCCATGCCAGCTAAATTTAGGAGATTACTGCTATAACTCAGGCATTCCAGTTAGCTGTTTTTCTTTTTTTTTTTTTTTAAGTTGATGGTGCTATTGCAGCAACTTAATCTATTTGCATCTATCATTTCTCAATACATCTTCAGCCAAGCAGTCCAGATTTTCTGTCTAAATACCTTTCCATGCTTCTCATCCTTTCTTTGTCACAAGGCAATCAGAGTTTTCTGAACATCAAATAGCATAAGAACAACAGCAGTAACAATGTCTAAAAAGTTGTGGGAGTCTGCAGGGGAAGTCAGGCAGAGAGTAATATCACACTCTGCGTCGGCACTTAATGATGCATCCTTTCCATAAACTTAGGGAAGATGGGGGTTTAACTGGTTGATTCCCAAGTGAGCATTTTCCATGCTGTTACTGTATTATTTAGGGTAACATGTACTTATGAGCCCTTCTTCTGGGTGATTCCCTACCCCAAATGCAAGCTTTCATCTCACGGGCAAGTTGTCAAGTACAGGAAAGTAAGGTATCAACACTAGCCAGCATGAAAGATACTAGTTGTAACAGAGCACACAATTAATATTTAATACCATATTTCCACTTGCTGAAAAAGAGGGGCCCCTTTAAGGAGATTCATGATCTCATTTCACTGATTTTTATGGAGGAAAAAGTGTGAAAAATAGCGCAGAAGAAAGTACAAGGGTTCCTGTGTAATAAAAAAGTGTAAGTAAGTAAAAAACAAACAGGTAAAGAATAAAGGCTCTTATCACCAAGCAGTGATACGAGGGCAGCACTGACTGACTGATATCAAACTGGAGATGATGAGTGTGGCAGGAACAGGCAGTGAAGGGTTTCGAAAGTGAGGGCAAACAGCTGATGGCTGATGAGATGGAGGAGTAGCTGGTGCTGGACTGCAACAAGAGCATGCAGTGAGCTAGGAAAATGATCTCTACCAGAAGCATTCTGGATTTCTGGATGGTTATCAACAGGCCTAGATTGCATTTGTCAAGGCCAGAAAAAAGGTTGTTGCTGTAATCAAAACACGGTATGGGAAAAGCCTCAATGAGAGTTTAACTAGGAAGATGGATAGGAAAGACTGTATAATAGTGATATGATAGTGATGTAGCATGGAAGCCATAAATAATCTGGCAGAGCCAGTCCACTGTCAGCAAGGCCAATTAGCCCATGATGAGCACTGTTGCTGCCAAAGCGAGGCGTCTGCTACCCAAGCTATCAGGTTTTTAGCTATCACAAGAACATCTAAACAACAGATTTATAGCTAGCTCAGTTCTCTGCTCTGTGCAGCTAAATACAGTGGAAACATATTTAGCCTAAGTGTGACTTTCCAAATTAATCCACCTGACAGGCGGGAGGTACAGCAGATCCTGCTCGCTTTAAGTCATTCTTTGCAGAATGCTTCCTGCAATCACAGTTTCCCTTCTCTGCAGTCCTGCTTTTGACTCACAGTTCTCAATTTCAGTCACTTACAGCCTCTCCTCTTGCTGATCAATTTCCCTGCAGCAACCCCTTTTCCTCCCCCAGCACCTCGAATTTAAAACTGAGGGTCCAGTTCTGCTTTGTCTTCCAAGGCATTGCAAACAGTGTGTGTCGAGACAGACACTCAGCAGTGATGTGCACTGGCAGGAGTGACATACTCAAAGGAATAGACATTTTCTGGAGCTGTCTTCTTGCTGTATTCCTCCTAAGCAGCATATTGTCATTTCCCTTGCCTCAGCATGTCAGGTTTGCCGTGGCTTTATTCAGGGCAGTTAAGCATATGGAGATTTCAGATGCCTGCTTCCCAAAGGATATACTGGTCATCCTGAGACACGCCCATCTCAGTCATTGGGCAGTTCCAGGCTGCACACATCCCATCATAGGCCCAAACCATTCAATGCATTTACAGTAAAGCATTTTGGATACCTAATAATATTTGAGACTTTTCTAATGATGCTAAATGATAAACACACATTCTGGATAGGGGAAGATGTGGAATCCAAAATGCTGCTAAAAATGGTGTCAAAAAAACCTCAAAAATTCATGCTGTTTTACTTTTAATCTGATTACCATCAGTATACTGGGGTTTTTTTCTAAATGACCAAGATACAAAATTATTTTTAAAAGTATTTCATGTACTTGGAATGACATTTTCATAGGTATAATTTGGTACCTTCCAGATTTTAAGCCTTGGAAGCAAAAATTTAAAACAAGTGTAATGTGCTTGATTGCATAAAATAAGACCTGTATGAGCATGCTAAAACAGTACCAGTCAATGAATTTTTGATAAACTAGAGCTACATTTACTATGAAGTACCTGTCCATGGAATGAGAAATTTAATGACTGAGACGGAAAAAAAATTGAGAGGCTAGCTTCAAGCCATTTCTCAGCAGCTCAGAAGGTTTGTGTTTTTGTGGCTGGGGCCCATGGAAAATGTTCTGGTCAGCATTAGCCAAGCCAGAGGCCATCATTGTATTCATCAGCAGTGCTATGGAACACTGCAAATCCTGGCTGCTGCCCAAGCACTGGTCCTACACCAACCCAAACTCCCAGGCTATGAAGCTTGAGGTTTGATAGAAGTGTCAGTACTACATTGCTGTGACTGCACTATTCCTCCACATTTTGGATTCTGTTTCCCCCAGTATTTACCCTGCACCCTTAATTTGTCCTGATTTCATCCACTAAAGCCATTTCAACCTCTAAAGCACTTGCTTTCCTTACAAATTCACAGACTAATATAGGAAAGGAGTGAAAGATTTCAGCTGTAGAAGGGTCACCTGTTGTGGCTGAGTGAGTATTAGAGAACATTCGATTTCTATCTAGAATTTGTATTTAGGGTTTTATCTCAGTTTTATCTGCTTTAGACCAGCATAAGCATGACTTCCCTAGAGTGATATGAAAGAAGGAACATGCAAAACATCTTCTCTTAAGCCTTGGCACAAACTCAGGCTGTGCTTAACAAGTCAGTGGCTCCTACCTCACACCCCCAAAAAAAGGAAGCAAACCTGTTCCTGCCAGAAAAAAAAAAAAAAAGGGGGGGGGGGGGGATGGCAAGAACAACCTCTGCTCCTTTCATTTTTCTGCAGAGCTGGCACTTCAGGATGCTGAACAATTAGTGGTATGTTTATAAAAGTCATTATAAAAAGTGTTGTTTTCAGCAGAATAAATTCAAGGGTCTCACTCATCAATTTTAAATGAGAGTAGCAGGACTGCAAGGTCAAAAGTATGAGCTTATGCTGTTGCTGCTTTGAAAATGCCAAGAGGGATTTTCACCATAACTCTGCTTCACTCCAGAGAAAAGCTTCCTCCATTATCTTTTTTAATTAAAATGGGCACCAAAAAGCTAAGTTATATGAATTAAGAGAAGGGACTTTGCACTGTGGCTTGATTTGGAATAATTATAATTGTTGGGAAGTATTTTTCCAAGTACGCTTTCTGTCTCTAATTAAATCCATGGAAATGCCTCATTTTTTGGTTATTGCCAAAGTGCATTTCAAACTCACATAGAAATGCACAATTGTAATTTCATTAGAATTCCATTTCTCCAGGCTATACAGGTGCAATGAAGGAAGAGGTAAAATTAATTAAAATTGTGGACATGTTTATACCCGCCAGGTGTCATAAAAGGTAGTAGCTCAAGACATTTTTCAAGTAATTAAGCAGACAGTTCTGCGTTTTCTGGTGAGTTATTGCCCTTCCCTCTTTAATCTGTGTAAGAGATTTCATCACAGAGCTATTGTCAGGTGATGGGATTGCTCTTTCCAGTCAGCATCCCCCTGGCGCTGCCTGTCGTTAATGGCAATCACATCATCGCTGCAGAGCTGCGGTGACACGCCATCGGCACCTTTCCAAAGGCAAGCTGCCCGTGCCAAGCTCTGCCCACAACTTAGGCTAAAAAGGGGATAACACAGTTTTCAGTTTAACCATATTTGGATTAAATAGCTTAAGTGTTCATTCAGGGCATAGCACATCCTCTGAGCATAAAGCACCGTTCTCCTCAGTGAGGGCAGCATTTAATCAGATTCATGTGTGTTGGTGGTGTTTGTGTTATCGAGTTTGTTCATTCCATTTCTGTTTTGTCAGAAGTTTTTCTTCTGGCCACGTTGAGATAATCACTAGTTTTCCTGAGGATGTGCAAATTGCCATGGTCACATCCTCAGGCAATATTGTACATAAGACTGTAATGATGGCATTTTTTAAAGTTTTTGGTGTAAGTTAGGACCAGAATTTTGTACATTTTCTTTCTCTACTTTAGCAGCGGATATAAATACGCCTCTTGGCTTCTCTCTTTGGGCTTCCAGTACATAAACACAGCCTCCACATCCTGCTGTGTGTCCTGTACACAGCTCTGCCTCGGGGAGGAGCAGGTGCTCACAGCACCCGTGGTGCTCTCTGGGCACAGACACAACCCCACATCTCCGGTACCCAGAGTGGGGCCAGCCTGGTTCAGTCAGCCCAGACAGAGAAGGTGACTCCTGAGACCTCCTGCAGGGTGTGTGCAACAGCCCTGCTCACCCTGTGCTCCCCATGACTCTGCTCAGCATTATTAACAACCACAGCTGCTCTGCACCTCCAGTACCATCCCCAGCACGTGAAAGCTGTTTTCCATCTCACAGCCAAGGGAACAGGCTAGAGCCTACATTCCATAGCAAGCTGTGTGTTTTCCCTCCCAGTCCTGCAGCACTGATGCAGATAACCAAGTCCACCATGCTTTCTCAGGAAAAGTGGTCATTTCTTATTTTTATTTCCTTTTTCAGTTGGTTTGTATTCTGCAATTGATATTAAGTATTTTCTCATGGGCAATTTTTTATTTTTTAATATTGCAAGAAAAAGAGTCACTGTAAAATAGATTGCCCTGTATTTGACAAAGTGGAACATGCTAATTACATTCAGTTGCAAATATCCATAACAATGGACATACTTAGAGCAAAAATAATTTTGGATGACAATACTCACTGCCTGCTTCCATTTAGAGTTGGTGCCTTCCCTGAGCTTGTTTTTTTATTTAATGCTCTGTCTTTATTAACTTTTATAATTTTAATTAAATTACCTTTCATAATATTGTAATATTCTCCTGCTTTCAATGTTATCCTTTAGAAGGTCATCTCTGGTACATGACTAATGCATTTGACTAAAATGCACAAATAAAATATGATAGTCACATTAAAGCCTATGGGACTGTGCTGAGAATAACAACTCAGTCCAGGCTTTTAACAAAAATTAAAAAAAAAATACAGTAAAACCTTGGAGATGAAGGATAAAGTCATACACTTCTATCACCAAATTTAGCTTGTATATACTTTGTACCTGGTGTTCTGGGGCTGAATTTGACCTTTTGAGGGTTGAAGATGGGGGTTTGAAACAGTTGTTGGGTTTTTTTTCTTTTCAAGTTTTAAATAGCCATTTTATTCTATTTCAGTACTGCTATGGTACTGCTTCTGCTGCACCCAGCACAAGTCCAGAATCTGCCTTGACCTAAATGGTGCTTTGTTGCATTTCTGCTTCACCCTTGTTGCCTTTTATGCAATGCCCAGGCATTCAGTTAAACATCATAGGATTAAGCTCCATCAGTAATTAATTTAAAATATATTGCCTGTTCCACTGATTTACCTCATTTCATTAGGTAAAATAACAAATAGAGCCCTTCATTTGCTACTTTTGTCTAAGTCACACTATTCTCCCTGAACATGCTCTCATTTTTCCTCCTGTAGCAGTCAGTCCAGACATCCAATCATTTCTATCACACGATCTTTAGTCTTTTCTATTTCTGCAATGTCCTATGTCAGGTGAGGAAAGCAAAGATATATTTTAAGAGAGGGTACAACAATGATTTATGGAGTGACATCTTGGTATTTCCAAATTTTTATCCTATTCTTTTTGCATCTTAATGTTACAACTTTTTTTTTTTTTTCCCCATGGAAGTTTCTGCTTCATACACATTGTGCTGTCTTGGGTTCTTTTATAGACTTGAGAGAATTTCAGTTTACCACAGAAAATACTTTAAAAAACCTTCAGTAGGCACCACTCTCCTCAAAGCTTAAGCTAAGATACTTTGAAATCAGCTTTAAGCAAAATACAATATGGAGATTCTTAAATTTATCAAGGAAGAAGCTTTTCTAAGAAAGTTATGGCAACTGATATTTTCCATCACTTACTGGAGGAGTCATATGCTTTTAATGCCTTGGAAAACAGTTTGTATGGCAGCCAGGTGCTTTCAGAGCATCTGACACCACGTGCAGTCTCTTATGTTCTTTTGTGAAGTAGGGTAACCTTGGATTGATAGAGAGTCCTTTATTACTTAACCTTACTTAAAGTGCCTCACTAGGAAGGTATTAAACATGTATTGTTTGAAGGATTTTTTCTTTCACAGTACATCTCAAATCTTAAATTAGAAAAAAAGAGCTGTTCTGATGGTGGATGCTCCAGCACCCTGGACACACCACTGCAGCTGCTCCAGGCTTGACTTTGGTTGGATTCAGTGTCTCCTGACATGCCTGCAGCCTTCCTGGGTGAGCCAAGGGGGCCCTGCACACAACCTCACAAGCCTTTATCTTTGAGAGCCAACATTACTGCAGAGCTGAGACACAGCACTGCCACTGAGGAGATCCAGAACACCTCCATGGCCATAGCACCAGCTCCAGCAGTGACTCAACATCAAACAATCAATTTCTTTCCTGCCAGCATTGTCCTCTGACCATCACCACTTGCTGAGAGCCCTTCCAGCAGGAGCAGACACAGTAACACACAGCAGAGGTTAGCACACAACACTTCCAGCAGGTAACCACAGCATGAAAAGTAATTGTACTGGCTTCCCATAAAACACTATCCATTAAAAAAAAAAAAAGTTGCAGAATTCTAGGAGAATAAAACCCATGAGCCCTATCCATTCAAGTATTTTGAAACTCACCTTGCTTAGGACTGACTAGAAGCCATCACAGCCTTCCAAACCCTTTGTAGCATCTACAGACTACCCTTTACAAGCTTGCTTAAGCTCTTATTTAACAACCACCTTTTACCCTTAATTGGGTAAATGTGTGGAAGTTTTCAAACAGAAGAATCATCTATGTCTAATTATCACCTCGTCTCTGAAAGCTGGGTCCATGGTGAGGCAAAGTTTTCAGCATGGCTCTCAAAAGAAGTCAACCTAAAAAATGAAAAAAAGAAATTGAAAAAAATAAAGGCATGTTACAATACTCACACTTTAATTAATTGGGAATGGAGCAGTCCATCAGTACTGTGTTTTTATATGATGATAACATATTCATGCACTGCATTTTTAGACGTATATTTTAGAGAACAGTCTAGTGTGGAGATTACATAGGATTTGAAGAATGCCTCTTTTTAATACTCCTTTTAAAATGTGAAACTGGAAGCAGAATGGTAGCACCTGAGAAAGATGTAGGTGGATAAAACTTCAGTAAATAAATCAAGCAGAGCAAATCCATTGTCATCCTTGGGTATCTGGAGTGTGTTCTGATGCTTTCTCAGTAGAGGATACTTTGATTTTATAAAAAAGTATTAATTTTATTAAAAAGTTGTATGATCAAAAATCCAAACCTATAAATAAATAGGTATCTTGGAGTTATACACTGAAGCTTAACATTCAGCTAAATCATACTGTTTGTACCTGTCCTCATCTCACTCTTTCCCTAGCCCACATACATGTGTTTTTCTAGGTATGGGATCAGGATCACTGAATTTTTATGTAGCATGTAGGCAGTTATGAATGTCATTACCAGTGTGGCAGAAATGAGTTAGTTCTGATAACTAAACTTTCCCAGTGCAATTTGCTAAGTGAGAAAAAAAGAAAACAGAAAATAATTGTAACCTGTCTGTGGGTAAATGTGACAAAGCTGAGCTGTGCCAGCAGGGTATGTATCTCTGTATCTCTATACTCGTCCTGACTCCTCTTGTCTTGGGACCACAGTCCACTTTGGTTGCTGATAAAAGTAAGACTGACTCCATCACTTCCAGGAATAGAGGCTGAAGCAAGACACACGTTTAAATAAAGCAGATGCTAATCTAGTGAAGCATCTGGAAGAGAGGTGGTAATCTTACTTGTCACTATTGTCCTCTCTACAGGCAACCACCTCTGGAGATTTTCTGTTTTCACAGAATCTGATGTTTCAAGTGTCTTTTAGTCCTCATTCAGCAAGTGCACCACATGGCTGAAGGTAGATTGTCCTTTGCTGCAGTGTCCTCCTTTGCTTGCTGGGGTTATTGCCCATTTCCCCTCATCAGAGGCCACAGAGGGCTCCCCCTCTGCTTCAGCCCTGAGGTCTCCTGGTTTAGCTCTGAACCACGGCCAGCAGGGCAGTCAGCAGAGCTGATGAATTCTGCACTGACGTGAGCAGCCAGTCTCATCTGCCAACTGCTCTGGGTCTGTGACCTCTAGGGAAGGGGCCATGAATTCATCCCTCCAGCCAGAGTCACTGGGGAGCAGATGTCAAAGCCCTTCATGAGCTGGAAGTGTCATCGTGTCTGAGCCCAGCAGCACTTCATGTCTCTTGGTTTTGGATGGTTGCATTTATCTAAATAAAGCTCCTTCTCTGTTTTTTTTTTTCTTTGGGATTTTTTTGTTTGCTTTTTGGTTTGGCATTTACAGAGAGAGGGATCAAATTCCTTTAGTACCAGTTCTCCTCTGTATCCAATACTAGTTACAAGCAGAGTAACCAAGGAATAGTAAATTTGTGCTTTCTCATACCAAGTTCTCACCCTCACTTGTTTTATTTTGGCCCTGTGGGAAATCAGCTAGTCCTTTCAGATATGGCCACATGGAGTCATAAGGTCTTTTTGTTTCCTTTTCCTGATTCCTTCAGCAGCTGTGTTGATTTAAATCCATACACAGCCTTAAATTGCTGCGAGCCGTAGTCCTGCCTGTTCCACCTGTGGCAGAATGTAGTGTCTCACTAGCTGCAGGAACAACTCCCCATCTTTCTTCTGGACATCTTGCAAGCCACTGTCAAAATTGTTTTGTGTCCCAATCTCCTGCCAAATCTCTTTCACATTCAGGTGATGACTTAATGTTTATTCTTCAAAAGGACCAAAGGCTATCCATGAGTCCTTGCTTTCTGAAGCACTGTAAGCTTCCTAATGCAGCTTGGGAAGTTGTTGGAGATGCCTTGGCCATATACCATAGGCACCCTTCATCACAGGTCCTGTCAGGTGGGGTCTGACACATGATGTCTGTCAGAAGCATTCAAAGGAACACCTTTCTTATGACCCAGGAGTCCCAACATGTGCATAATTTCCCATTGTATAGCCAGCACTGCAGCCAGATAGTTTTGTGCCTTAAATAAATCATAAAGTTTCTCTTTCAAGGGATACTTAAAGAGAAAATTACCACATTTCTTCTCTGTCAGTGTGGTCTTTTCCCATTTTTCTTCTAAAATGGGCGTTTCTAAGGGAGGTGGTAGAGCCTTATACTCACAGGGAGGCCCGGGCTCGGTCCCTTGGGAAGGCTGAGCTGTGATTACACATGACCTCACTGTGCTGACACCACTGTGCCATTATTTACTTGAGACAGCCAACACAAGGAAATGTTTCCTTCTTCATTTTCTATTCACTTTCTCACTACTTCTACCTAAACCAGATTTTTGCACTAAAGGCTTTGTGCTTGGCTTTGTGGGTATACAGTATACTTCTACAGCTATTTTAGGGTTGTGTTCTTTGATATTTCAGAAATTGTGGTTTAGTCTGGCAGCTTCCATTGAACTTCATCAAGTTCATCACTTCATCAGTGAGCAGGCTAGAAGTCTGACCTAAGGGGTTTGTGTATTCATTTGTATTAAAGCCATCAGTATTTGGGCAACTCAGGATGACTGTGATTGGAAGAATACAATGATCTTTTGTGTCTAGTGCATGTTATGCAGGAGAATATTTAAATCAATAATAATGCTATCAGAGCTGGAAATCAAATGCAAAATAATTCCCTGGGCTTGCCATGTATAATGACATTTGCTCTTTTGATGAATTGCTAATGTATTCTTGGACAGAAGAGCTGGCAGCCCAGCCAGCTTCACTATATAAATGGCAGGATGGAGAGAGTGGAATTGTATTTACTACTGTTTACTGCTAACAAACGACACACCTTTCAGCATGTCTCTCTGCTATGAATTATTCCTGTATTGAAAAGGGAACATCTAAACAAACTTTACGATTAGTCTTTTAAGAAATTACTGTTTTCTTCAAGGAAGTGTTAGTTCGCTTTGTTTGTTTTGAAGTGACAGTACCAAACTGAAGCATTATCTTTTTAAACAGGCAGAAATTATTTCAGCTGTGATGCATGCCTAACGCTCCCAGCAATTTCCAGGACTCTTACTGTAGAGCATTTTTTTCCTCTGTGTTCATTTCTCTTGTGTTTGTTTCTGACACCCTACACAAGAGAAGCAGCCTGACCTAACCTGTGGCAAACCAGCACTGGCCACAGTGAAATGAACTAAATCCACAGTGCTGTCCAATGGAGAGCTGATAAAGGGATGAGAAAGCAGAGGAAAAAATCCTCTATTATTTTCATTTTACACTGGTAGGAATTTGGGGGTTTCATCTTTCACATTAATCAGCTAAAACTCACTCAGATAATCAAGCAAAGATAAATCTGAGAGTTGTTTTTCTTCTTTGTTTAATAATGTCACTGTAAGGTTAAAAAGGCAATGATTTTGAGTTTTATTACCCTGAATTATTAATTTTGTGAGCATTTAAAAAGAATAGTAGTTCAGAGATTTTTTATACACATACTGCTGTCCATGATTCCTTTTCATAGTGTATTCATAAAGGTTTTCAAAGCATGAAGTATTTCTGATTCCCAAAGGACTCTGGCTGGAAGATGACAGCTATAACACTGTACAGAAAATTCTATATTGGTATGGGCTCTAGCAGTTTTTAGCAGATGCATCTTTTTATCTTGTGATTGGTTGATGCTTTGTACCTGTAATATTTAGGTATTTTATATGCTCAACTCTTAATGTGTCTGTGCAGTTGTATGATTCGTATCTGCAGTCCAAGACAATCTGCATTAATGCTGCCCTGGTTACCTTTGCTCTTTCTGCTGACTGCCACTGAATTCCACAGGCCATGCTTAAAAATCCTCAACCCTGATATACAGCTCCCAAAACATCTCACAAAAGGTGTGACACTGTCAGAGAAGAAAAGTGAAAGTTTTTGTCTTCACAACCATCAGAGTCTTTTACTTGGCCAGCAAGCAGAAAAGCTGAGTGCAGTGCCCTGGCCAGCCCCCCATGCCAGCCATGGCACAGCCAGGTTGCTGTGAATTCCATCCATTTCTTTTGGATTCCATAGTCATGGGAATGCATGGAAGTTAGGTGATTCCTTCTTTTGCTTCCCTGCTTTCTCCATTGCTCCAGAGTCCTGCAGGCACAGGATCAGGCTCTTTGCTTATGTAAATCACTCAGCTCAAAATATCCCCAGTTGTGTGTCCTGGTTACAGACTGCAGCACGCACCACGCCGCTCTCCCGGCACAGAACAGTTTATAGCCAGTTTATTCCCTAGCAGAGCAAGTGCAAATTTTATCAGGGTGATGGATTATGTAAGAAAGTACATTTCCCCCATTGGTTCATTGTTTCAAAGGACCTATTATCTCTCCCATTTTCTGTAGCATTGCCCTAAAGGTCATAAGGTCATATCACTGTTTCTGGAACTTTTTGAGGAAAAAATAAAACTCTGATATATATATATATATATTTTTTTTTTTTTTTATTTTTTTTTTCAGATCTGAAAAAATAATAATTTCACAGCTGTTGGCAAGAGGTTAAGAGTGTGCCAACAACTCCAATGATTAGCACAGGCTGCCTCTGTAGCCTTGTTTGCTCATACTGTCCTGCATGTTTCTCCAGTTCTCATTGCAGGGCCTGGAGAATCCAGGAAAACTCTCTGTGAGAAAAGCAGCTTGATGTTAAAGCAGTTTTGCTGATAAGATTCAGTCTGGCTCACTGCTGGTACTGAGAAAGCTTTAGGTGGATAGTAAATAATAGATCTATTTGTAGCTGCTGGTACCCTTATAAGGAACACAATCTTGCTGGCTTTTGGCTTTTTGTAATGAAGTGTGTCTTGAAAACATCTTCTTTTGTAGAAAAACTTCACTGGTCTCCATTTGAAATGTTTAAATATTATGTGGGCTATTCATTTAAAAGGATATCTAAATACCTAAGGGTTTAGATTATCAACAGGTCTGTGATACACACAGGCATTCACACATTCAGAGCATTAATCCCCCTTGGATATAACTTTGTGTCTGAACAGAGGAGCTTAAAGAAGTGGGGATGGAGAGCAGCCCTGCTCACTGTGCTCCTGTGCTGGGGCTGGGGGCAGGTTGTGGGGACAGGCTGCTGCATGTGCAAGTGAGCACACAGCCCCCCAGGCCCCCTGGAATCCACGGTGACCGTGCCACAGGAGGTTTAACCTATTTCTGAGCAGCCACTTGAACTGCACAGACAACATTTCTCTCTCGCTGTGCCTGACATGGGTGCCTTTGCTGACTGTCTCTTCGCCGATCATCAGTGTCATTCTCCATGGCAGGTTTAAACATGAAACCAAACCCTGGTGTAAAGCAGGCACTCTCCTGAGAGGCAGATGAAGAAGCTGCCAACTGTTTGGTGCCAACTGCTGTGGGCATCAAGCCGCTCACTGTATCTTCCCCATAAATGCAGGCATGCATTTAAAATACCCAGCCACTCTCACTGGAGACTGGATCAGTCAAACATTAGATATTCATCTTTCATTCCTGCCTATTACTAATTGATAGCCAAGGTCTTTAGCATGCATCATATCTTGTTGCACATCATAGCTGTAACTAAGACAAAAATATAGAGACCCCTTAGAACGAAGAGATTTTATAGATCTTAGGTTTATGCGATATTGCCTTTTGTACAGTAATTCCTATTCTTCAGCTGGTTTAGGTCCATGCTGTGCTCTGATTTGCTCACATGTTAAAAAACACTCACAAGTTAAAATTAGACTAACATCAGTAGCTTTAGCAAAACTAGTACAAGTTTGCTCTCATTTTCTCTATCAACATTAGTATTTTTCAAGGCCCACCATAGCAAGGGTTATCAAAGCATTTAGACAAAATCTGAACCTCAGGAAAGATGAAGAGATGTGAGAGCAGGGGATGAGATGGGGTGAGCATTGTGCTTCCTCACCTTCCACCTGCACCTTGCCCCTAGCCCAGGATTGGTACTGAAGCTCTCCCTTGATGTCATGTCTAGGAAAAGCAAACCTTTCTTCAGAGCTGGAGATTACTAGTTAGTGGGGATTCTTATTAATTTCCATTAATTAATAAACCATTTCTAATTAAGAAATTTGCAGAAAGAAAAAAAAATCTAGACTATTTTAATGTCTTTTCCATTAAGTAGAACTGCAGAGAGGACTGTATGGCCAAAGTAAGCTTGAAAGATTACTTCCAGTTTTATCATCTTCTTTGTTAGCTTTCTCTCTAAAAACTCTGCAGAAAATTTGCTTGAAATGCTGATCCAGCTGAACTTCAGGTTGACATTTGCGTGAACTTGTTACCTGTGGTTTTGGGTCAGCTTGTTGGCTGCTGAATATACTTTAACATTTTTAATCTTTTATTTTTCTAGCTTTTTTGCACTTGATAGATTTCAACATTTTTGCAATAGCGTATAGAGGCACCATTTTTTTTTCTGTTATCAATTGAGGGAAAGCAGAGAAGAAAAGGAAATGGGAAGAAAAGAAAAAAAAAGAAAAAGAAACTTGAGCAAAGGAACAAGCACCATTATTTTTTGAACAGGCAGCTGCTTCTGACAATTCACCTAAGGTAGTTTTCTTTTTCTCTGTAGGACTTGAATGCATTCCTCTCAAGACTTTGGTATTGATCCTCTTTCTTTTCAGAGTTCCTGACCTTCCTCCTTTGCTGTCCCAGCCCAGCTGGTACGCTTTCATACAGCTTGGCTAGCTCCTCGGCAGTTGGATTTTACATTTCAGCAGGGATACCCTTAATACATTTCATCTACTCATGTATACCAGAGCAACTGAACTGGTGAGAGATAGTCTGTAGATCTGGCTTGGTTTACTGGGTTTTTAATAGATGAGGTTATCTGTTGAAATAAAGAGTCAGGTTGATTTTGTCACAACTATGAAAATCTCACAAATAAAAGTCATGGTCTGTGTAGACTTGCTGTTTCTTGCTTCTCTGTACACCACTTTTTTCTTTTTTCTTTCCTCCTCCAAAAACCTGAAACAGTTCAAAGCATTTTGTGTCAACATTTTTAAAAAGTTGTATTTGCTGGACACAGAAATCGGTAGAAATTTTCTTCCAAGTGAAATTTTCAAAATTTTCAAATTTTCAGTTTGATGTTCAGCTCAGAGCCCAGACTCTGAAATCTCAAACTCTTTCACGAGCCACGCGTTCTGCCCTCGTCAAAGCACAACTGGGAACTGCCTGACCCCCCTTTCACAGCGTGTTCCCGCTCACTCTGTGGCAGGAGGGATGCTGCTGCACACCCTGTGCCTGGCTGTCCCTGTCACCATCTGAGAGCCCATCTGGCTGCCGGATGCCGCCGAGCAGTCCCAGGGGCCGTGTGGGGACAGCGCGGCTGCCGCGCTCCGGGGCATGGCCCGGGCTGTGAACCGTGCCCGCGGCAGGCAGGAGAGCCTTGCTGGTGCTCACTGGTAAAAGTGGCCACAGAGAAAGCCAGAGGAAACGGCCAAGCGTGAGACAGGGAGGACAAAGGGAAGGAGGAGGCTTTCTTTCTACAGTTCATGTCTTTTGTGGAATGGAAGGCAAAAAAAATGACTTTGGAGTTCTGATCGCTTCTGTGGTGAAGGAAAAGAAAGTGTAGGGCGTGGTGGAAATGGCAACAGGCACTCTTCCAATGGCTGAGAAATTGAGAAATAATTCTTTTACTTTCACACTATATGGAGAAGGAAAACATAGATGTATGTTTAACCATGACAGAGGAAGTGAAAACAAGAGCTGTCTGTGGTGACACCACAGAGAAGATGTGGTTCAATATTCAAATAATTATTGAAGAGAAAAAAATCTTCAATAAAATATATTTTACATTTTATTAGTTGTGCTGGGATATGTCTTGAACAATCATTAGTATGTTCTTGTTCTTGTATTCCACACTTCTCTGATTTTTTTCCTTCTTTTCCATTGCTCCTCCTGCTCTTTCTTTGCGAGTAAGCAAGGTTATTATTAACAACTAATTTTCTTCTTGGCATGTAACTACTCAACAGTTACCTGTCAGACTTTGCCATCCTTTGGCCAGCCCTACCTTTTCATGGACCTGGTATGCTTAATATGCTTAATGCATAATTAAATTTAGGTGATGGATCTAATGACTCACAAGACAATTTCAGTGTCATTTGAGAAAAATGCCATGATGAGCATTTCTCACCAGTCTCTAGGGAGCATCCACCCAGTCTCAACTAGTGTGAGCTACCACCAGAAAAAGTACAAGGAGTTCTTTTTTTTCCCCCCATCATTTTGAAATGACAGCCAAACTAAATAAATAAACAGTAGATAAATAAACTAATAAATCCCATCTTTGCATGTCTGATAGTGAAAGTCAGTAAGGATTACCTGTATTTGTCCAAGGAGAAGTTTATTTTTGGTGGCATCTCTTTAGGCATTTCCTAGGTTAACTTTGGTAGACAGATTTAAAAAAAGAAAAACTGTGTAAAAAAGAAAAGATTGTCAGAGGTGTATCTGTTAGAAGATGCATTATTTTAATCCTCAGGGAAATGCTTTTGCTCTTATTAAAACACTTCTGCAGTGCTGCCCTGGAAACATTACTGTGCACAGCAGCCTCCAGCCTGCTCGCTGGGGACTGAAACCTGCCCACCTGCTTCTAATGCCCAACGCTGATGCCAAGTGAAGAAAAAACACGTTCATTTTGTAAAATCTTGCAGTGTTACTTACTAATTCAGATTTAAAAAATGTATTGTCTCAAAAAATGGCTTTACTGTCTTCAGCTGGACTGAGTAAGATGGCACTAGGCCAACTTACACTGGCTGAAGATGAGCCTGCAGTTTTCAAATGACATGTCCTCCTAATTAAAGGAGAGCTTACACTGCCTAATTTGAACCTGTGCCAAACACATCTCTTTCTCCATCTCTTACTGCTCACAGCCCTTGATCTCTTGTCTGAGGCTTTGTGGTTAAAGGACTGGGTTTGCTGTGTGGTTTGTGCTAGGTTTGATGGCTTGGGGTTTTTTGGTTTCTGAGTGTATTATATCCTTCCTGTTCTGCTTTGACACTGACATTGTGTTTTGCCTTAATCTGAACATTTAAGAGCAGACAACCTGATCTGCATGCACCACTCATGTCACATTTCCCTCCTGAAATTAGTATTCTTCAAAACAGCCCAATATGTTTGTATTGCTTATAACAGACTATCTGTGACAGCCCAAAAATGAGTACAGTATGCACACCATTTCAATCTGACATTCATTGCCATTCAGGTCATAGCTTAGATTAATTATTGCATTTGTGTAGGATGTGTGTTAGGAGATTTCCTGATTGTTGTTCCGAAGATTGATTACTTGTTGCATTTACCTTGTGGTTTCTGTGGGGAAAACATCTTTAAGGCTTCAACATTTGCAGACATACTGAGGCCAGGCAGGGCCCCTGAGAAGTGAGGACACCTACACCTGCCACATCAAGAAGCTGTGACATACATCTGCATTAATGCCAGGTTAGAAAGCAGAAGATGTATAAAACAAGCATTTACTTTAAAGTGCCTCAGTCTAGAGATAGTAACATAGCCCTAGCTACTGATGTACCTCTCATAATTAAAATAAGAGAAAAGAAACATAAAACTTACAGAAAAATGCTAATTGGCAGATTTGTATAGATGAGACAAATGGTTAACAAAAGAGCCCACCTGAATCCTGGCTGTAGCTGGCACGCAGTTTGGAAATATCCAAGTTTCTAGGCCTTTAATCTCATCATTTGACAACAGAGTGACCCAGACTTTGCAGGCAAATGCAATGAATTGCTTGATGTTTCTCCTAGAAATTGGCTGGTTTGAGGCAGAAGTAGGAATATGAAGCTTCCTGTGGAAAAAACACAATGTTCCAATTAGTATCTAAATGTTTTTACAGGTATTTTTAGGAACACCAGCTTTAATGGAATTCAAAAATATGTTCAAGTCAAATTAGGAGACATCCTTGAGCCTGGCAAAGGATAAAGGCAGGAACCATTCAGTTTTCATTTATTTCCTGTACCTCCCCTGAAATATGTTTATTAACCAGATAGGCTCATAGGTCGTATTTCCTACTGTTCATCTTTTTTGTCCAAACACACGATCATATACAGCTGTTGGCAACAATAAAAAACAATAAAACTTTTCAGTATGAGGTACTGAAAAGAAGATGAAAAGTAAAACAGTTCAGCAATCATACATGCCCTAAATAGGTTTTTAAAATTGCCTTGCAATGCAGTGCTTAAAAAAAAGGAATAAGCTATAAAGCTATCTATAACTTTGCAGCAGACGTGAAGTTTGTCTTTGTTCATTCATATCGCTCATCTTAATTACAGGCTAATAAAGCAGAAAAAAATAAATATTCCTTTAAACTTAAAAATAATCACTAGAGCCTGATAAAATATCTTAGCAAGCATTTAAGATGGTAGTATTTCCAACAGCAGCTTTGTTTCCTAATTGTTTTCCCGGTGAAGCCAGCAGCAGCCCCAGTCAGAAAGGGTTCAGGATCCTTTTCCTTTTGGTTGCTCTAATGAGATAAACTGTCAAGTAGAGGGTACTAGATGTGGTGATGATGGATGTGACACAGTAACACCAAACAGATCGTTAGCAAGTTTTTGACTTGCTGCTAAATCTCTGCATCCAGCAAACAAAATGCTGTGCTGCAATACCTCTCAATGCAATGGTCAGTGTGAGCTCTCACACTGGTCCATGCAGTAAGTCAATTAATGTTTAACTGTGACATCTTTCCCTTATGTGAAAAAGAAAATATTTTAGAAGCACCGTAAGAAGTAGACTTACTTGTCAAACACAGTAGGAGACTTACCTGCAAGAGGTGCCTAATGCTGCAGGAATGTGGTGTCAGAGAACCAGACCAGCAGTTTATTTTTCAGTGGAAATGTATAAATCTTCCTTCATGCATTTGCTGTGTCTTATGCTTTTCCTTCTGTCATGCATTTAGTTTCAAAAATGGCATGTTAAGTAAAATTACTTAACATTGCAAGCCATAAAAATAAATTATGGTTCAGTTCCATTAGAAGCCCATTTCTGTTCACAAGCGTAGACTCTTTATAAGAGCATCTTTAGACTATTGGAGGAAAAGGGAGAAAAAAACTACTTAAAAAGTTGCACTTCTGGCTGTTCTACATGAGAAGTTCTTGTCCTTACCATTTGTTTTGTCATTTAGCATAATGTCTACTAAGCTAGAGGAGTGAAAGGAAATCAGGCAGTAGGGAAAATTACTTAATGGTAACTCACTTTTTTGTAATCTAGCCTTTTTACATCCCATTTTCTTTACCCATCTTAAGACAGCGACCTTTTATTTCCTTTTGCTTTTCTTCTTGTGTGCAAAATTCCTCCACTGCCTTCAGACTGGACACTCAATTCTTTGCCTCATACCCAGCAAAATGAAAGTGTGATTTTTATATGCGTCAGTGTAATTCAGCAATTTGGACTGTGTTAGCACAGATTAAAAAAAAAAAAAAAAAGGGTAGGAATGCCTGCCCACGGGAAGTAGTGAATTAATTCCTTGTTTTGCTTTGCTTGCGTGCATGGCTTTTGTTTTCCCTATAAACTTTTATCTCATCCCACAAATTTTCTGGCTTTTACCCTTCCAGTTCTCCCCCCAGTCTTCTGCAGGGGGAGTGAGTGAGCAGCTCCATGGGGCTTGGTGGCCAGCTGCCTTAAACCATGACACATATTCAAGGGAGTGACCTGAAATAAGTGAGGACTAAAGAGGAAGAGAACAGTAACAAGAAGTTGTCTTTTTAAACTTCAATTAGTTTTTGCATTTTTTTCCTGTTGACCTCAGTGCTTCACACCCCTCCTTTCCTGTTTCACACCACTGCCACCTCTGTTTCGGTTTTGTCTGGTGCTGCCAACAGTTGTCACTAACTTGTTTCAAAATTTAGTTGTACTCTTTCCTCCCCTTCTGCTCCCCTCTCCCCACTTTCTTTCCAAACTTCCTTCCTGACCAAGGGCACACCCCAAAGCCTACCTGTAGAAATGCAGGAGGAAGGGCTGCAGTGCCCTAGAATGAATCCCTGCAGTCACTGATCCCATCTATGCAGCAGCACACACAGCTCACACAATCAGCTCTCAGATACAGCTGCAGTAACTTCACAGCAGCTGCTTTGAGGGGTGAAGGCTCTGAGCTGTGAGTAAAGAATTTACATTTAATTCTCTGGCCACAAGGTTATCAACAGCATGTGTCAGTAAATGCTGCCTGTGGAAAGCACAGCCTGACTCCTCTGTCCCTGAAACTTCCCACTTCCACAGCAGTTACCCATCCTGGGGCACTCTGAAAAGTGAAAACCCCAATAATGATGCCAGCATCAACTGCAGTTGGTCAAGCATTCAAAATATTATTTAGTTCACATACTCAAATATCAAAATATTCAGCTTCTGTAGTCTTAATGTATTTTTTAGAGAAATTTGAATTTGATTAAAGGTACTGCAGAGAACCTAATGCATGTCTAAAGATTTAATTTCCTATTTTTTTTTTGTTGTCTGTTGCAGCTTTTACGAAGTCAGAAGAGGTATTCCCATTTTATCCTGATTTACACAGATTTCCCAGAGCATTTCATTAAAGATAAGAATATAAGCACTGTAGTCCAGATTATCTATATTTTCACAGCACTAAAGAATAAATGTATATTTTTCCAGAGATTTTATTCAGTCACCCTTGATATCATCCAGAAAGCTAATCTCCCCTCAAATTCTGGAGCAGTTTAGGAATGCAACACAGAATCTCCTTTGTAAGTAACTTTTTCTGTATTATGTCATGGAGGAGTGTTAAAAAACAAAAGTTTCTTCTAAAACTGAAAAAGCAAATATACTGCAAGAAGGGAAGTGTATTGCTCTTACAAGTGCTTGCTTGTGTTGAATCATTGCAAAAATTCATAAGCCTTCCCCAACCCTTCTTACTCATCTACTCTACTACAGATTCAAAACTCAAATAAATCCTTCCTGCAGCCTTCTGACCATTAAGTTGGCTTATACTGCAATGGCCCTTCAAAGAATTATTCTAAAAAATACAAAGTATGAAATCAATTAGGACACTGCAGTCTGGGGTATTGCATTTATAGATGAATGATATGTGTTCTTACAAGATCACTCTCACAAGTAATTATTAATCCTGGTATTTCACCAGTTCAGAAAAGTTTTGGTTCCAAAGTCTAGGGCACACATGCATCATGTGTGCCTGTTTGGCTAATGCCATGCTGCAGCCTGCCCTCAGAACAGCAGTTCTATTTGGAGAAGTCTATTTGTAACTTAATTAAACTCACTTGGTGAATTATTTTAAATGTCATCATTCATAATTGGTGTTTGGCACTTTTTTAATGCAGATATATTAAGGAATAATTAATTTTACATCATGTTAAGTCCAGCAACAAAATAATGCCAAACAATGAAACACAGTGAATCAGTCCGCATCTGAGGTGACTAGAAGGGCACATTGTCTGTTGCAATGTCATTTTTTTAACCTTTACAACTATTCATCATTAAGAGACTGATTTTATTCGGTGTCCCACATCGAATACAGTGTGCTCCTTCATTATTTTTTCCCCCATTGCGAGAAAATTTTGTCTCGTAAGCTCTTGCTGCTGTTTCCATAATTGGAGCATCTAGGAGCAAGTCTGCTTCAATTTAAATCAGTGCAAAGATTCCCACAGTCTTCAGTGGGAGTTAAGAGTGACACATGAAGGACTTGTCCATCACAAATGCCAGAGCACCAAATACATATATGTATATATGTATATATTTTCTTCCTATATTCTGCTGCTTCCTGAAGTTTTGCTACTTGGATTGACTCAGGAGTAGATGGATGGGATGGGACTGTTTTGCATCCCCTTCTCCAAGGCACAGCAACAAGCAAACACCTGAGCTTTGCTAAGACCAGCACACGCTTGACAGCTTGTCACTGTAATAGTGACAAAAGAGCAGCTGGCCATCAACAAAATAATAAAACTGCCAATGAGAGATACTAAAATGCTGTCAGGACGGGCAGTGCCTCCAGGCAGAGGTTGTCTTCACCCGTGTTTGGACAATGGCCCTCAGCAAGCTGTGGGCTTGCACCACTCCATGACATGCCACTGCAATATCAACATGTAAACAAATAGTAATAATTAAGACATTCAACAGAATGACAGCCAGCAGAAAGCTTTTTTCTCTGCTTAGCTTCAACTATTGTATAAATCTTGTTCATGTATCTGAACTATTTACATTTTACACAGACCTATGGTATGCAACACAGTTATGCCCCTTGGACCACTGCCTAAGCTGAAATCTGGCTCCTCTGCAGCAAATAAGAAGCAGGATGACAAACATTGAGTTCAGACTCTTTGAGATCTATTATTTTTAATGGAAAATGTATATTATACACTACATAATCCACATTTTAACACCATTGCTATATAACTTATGTTAAACTCTCCTGCAGGGGGATAAGATTCATTATTGTATAAAAGTTAGTCAGAACCTCAACAAATCTGCCTTTTCAGTCTAATCTCTTGTAGTTACGTCATCCCATGCCAACCTTCACTCTGCTAGGCTAGACTCAACTAATAAAGCCAGGCATTTGTAGGTGTAGGTATTTAAAAAAACCAAAACAAAATCCCATTTGTGACAGTGACTGACAAACACAGAGCATCCTAAATGAAGGTGTCCTGAAGGACTTAGAGCCTGCAGTGTAATTTAATTAAGATATCAAAGTGATGGCATTATATCATCTATGACAGCTATTCTATTATAAAGCATTTCTTTAATTAACAAAGGCAGCACCTGAGAAAGCAAGCACTGGTATGAAACACACTTGCCTTACATTCAGAGACACAATTACTCTTCAGACTTACTCGAGTCACACTTGTTTTACTGCCTTTTTTGCCTTCATGTGGGGCTGTGGCCCCCCATTCCCTGTTTTCATGGACTCCCCACAGCCCCAGGATGCCACAGGGAGCTTGTCCTAAGCTTTGCCACACCTACAAACTCCAGGAGCAGAGCAGTGACTTTTAGTTTTTCCTCAATCAAAAACTGCCTCCTCATTTTCCTCCTCTGCCACTGGGGAGAGCAGCTGATGGCAGAGCAGCTTTGGAGAAGCTCAATGTATGCGGAGTTAAAAGCTGCTGGGAAGTGACAGGATGATCTGGGACTTCATAAGCACTGGGATACCTCCTGGAGCTTTTATTCAATTGCTATTCAGGTTTTATTCAGTAAGAACATCTGTTGGTTTCAGCAAATTCCCGTCTAGGAATTAAATTAATTGAATCTCAGGATAGGATTTGCCTCATTGAAAGGAACTTCAGAGAATTTAAATAAACTATAAAGTCCTAATAAAATATTTTCTATGGCATAGGGTTGTTTTATAACTACTTAAATATCCCTTCATATATTCAACTCAGTTTTAAATGGTTTTCTTATGTGATTGCAGATCTAAAAAAAAAGTCAGAAGTTTCTATTTTTGAGCATCATATCCAAACTTTTGGCATCAGCCAAGTTCAGATGCCTGCAAGTATGCAAGCAGTTTGTCCAGGTTTGGGGGATTACAGGACCCAACAAGAAAATGTTACATAAAAATATATATATAGTTGTGGTTCTAAGTTTCTCTTATATCTGCAAAATAATGATTACAAAATGAAGTCTAGAAAAGCAGTCTAAGAAATATGAAGGAACTTGGAAAGGAACTTGAGTAGGCATAATATCAGATGGAGGAATTGATTTTATGATTAAAAGCTAGTCAGTACTGTGTTGCAGAATATATACAGATAAGTAGAGAGATACAGAGTCACAGATGTTTGCAAGGAGATGAGAGGTAAACAGCAGATTTTTTTTCTTTAATAGCTTCTATGACAAAGGCAAGCATCTCTCCAGCTTCTTGAATAAATTACATTAATACATAATTTCCATAACCTTACTATGTCACTATGAATTATTGAAATCAAAGATACCTTAAGAGGCTTGCATTTTTCTTATATGTATTTTAATTATTGACCAGCTTTTTGAATTTGCATGTGCCCACAATTAGCTGATGCATTCAAGTGCTATATAACAGAATTCACAAAAATAATCTCAAATGCATTTAAAGTTATTTACAGCCTTATGTTTGCTTCCATTATAAGCTAAAACTTGGAGTTATTTTCCATTGATCTCACTGCCGCACTTTCAGTAAATGCCCAGTGAAAAATTAGGAGAAATGAAAATTAAAAAATCGAAGGGCACATCTTTTGAAGTTGCTTTTTTCTTTTTTACTTTTGCATTAACATATCACAGATGGCCATGTGGAACAGGGCGATTTTGTATGCTGTCTAAAGACATTGTTATAAGCAGAGCTATGCCACTTCTTATCCATAAAACACTTTACTGAGGCCCGAAAATACTTGAATGCTATATGCAGAGGGTTTTTTATATGAAAAAATGTAAGTGTTGCATACCTTTAAAGAAAGGGGCATATGACTCTGGTTTGTAGCATAGTACAGCCTTAAATTCTGTCTCATCTGAGAAAATACCTCCCCTTCTCTGAGGCCTTTTATTTTTGCACCCTTACAAGAACTGACTTATTTTATAAACAGATACTTCTCATTCTAGTAAGTGCACTTCATACAGCTCCTTTCATACTAACTGGAACCTAAAACTCCATTTAAAGATAAATGCTGAGCAACACTAGCTTGTTTAAATTTCAGAGTCCATGTAGGAACACATGGAGGCAATCTCTCTCATATTCATCCCTTTCTGGCTTCAGAGGCTGTCTTGCTCAGCTGCCACCTGACATCAGAATCACATCCCAGTGTTGGGCAGGGGCTGTCCCTGTTGTGCCCCTCACAGAGGCAGCTAAGGTGGAGCTGGGCTGTCCCAGAACTCTCCTGTGCCTTGGCACCCCTGACCTCTGGGATGCACAGCCAGGACACTGCAGGCTGGTGCAAGGTTTTGACCTTTCTTACACCTACTGCAAGAAACAAGAGTCTGTTGGAAACTGTTGGAAAGTAGGCATACCGTCAACCATCAAGTCATTAAACAGCATTTTTGCTCAAAATTAGTTGAGCAACTAGACAGGCTAGGATAAGAGATTGTAATTTTTCACATTTCAAATGGCAGCAGTTAATTGCATTACTCTATAGAAGGTGTTTATCACATCTTCTGTAAGACGTGTGATGGGTAGAACTGATAGGGAACATAATATGCTGTAATTTATTACTTCCCAGGGTGGTACAGTGGAAAGAAGCATACTTAGAGCTTCTCTTATCAACTTCCTCTGTAATAGATTGAAATGTATTAGGATAAAAGGAAACCCTGTCCTTAAACTTTACCTTCAGGCATCCCAGCAGGCAATTGTAGAAAGTCTATTTTTACCACAATAGAAAAATTACATTCAGTCTCTTGTGAGAAACTTCTCCACCTAATGCTTACCAAAGTCAAATACTTTTTAGGTTGTATTCATTCAGCAATGTTGGTGAGTTACAGTTGTCTTGTCCTAGCATACACATGCAGATTTAATCTCTGTAGGGGGTTAATAGCACAGGAAAAAATTGGCAGCACAACATCCCCATAGGCAAGCAGCATTGAAATGCCCAGCACCACCACACAGCCCAGGCTGCCCTGGTGTTACCGAGTTACCTGAGTTAGCCCAGTTCATGTGCCATGAATTCATGACTCTTCTGGTTACACTGGAGGCATGCAAATGTTCACAAGGAAACCCCAGCTTGCAGAAGTCTTGCCACAGCTCTGTAGGGAAAGAAGCCTCTTCCGATTTGAATTACTTTATATTCAACCCAGGAAGCAAGTTCGCCTCAGTTCAAGGGAATTGCTTGCTTGCTACACATCTGATGAGTTAATTGAAAGTATTGCATACCTTATCATAAGCCTTTCTTGCACTTGGAGATGCTCTTGCTTTACTTTGGGCAGAATATTCACATTCAGACTTGGGAGGTACTCTGTGTCATTTGGGGCAGTAGCTGAGGCTATGAAGTCTTGTTGGGGACTGGTTTAATCCCCATTGCTCTGAGGTGCCCACCTGAGGCAGCAGCAGGGATCATGCAGACATTACACCCCTGCCCTCTGCATGGGACAGGAGCAGCTGCTTTCCTTCCCCTTTTAGCAGCACTGCCACACAACCAATTGGGCTTCTCTATATTCTGTGATATGATGAAATAAGTTTTATAAATGACAGGTTGTCAGGAGGCAGTGCAAGCACATACTATATCTGAAGTATAAATTTAGACAACAATATTGATGATTTTAGGAAGTCGCATTTTTTCAGGGCTGTGTGGTTATTTTTTATTATGGACATATGTAATAAAGGAAATTACATGACATTCTCCAGCACAGAACTGAACAAATTACCAGTTTATCACAAAGTTTGCAACCCTTCCTCAAAAGATAATACGTGGGGATTTTTTTGATTGAATTACTATATTGGTGCAATATCCTAATGTGGATTTGATGAGTGACTTTATTCTTTTTCAAAGCACTATGTGCTCTAATTTGAATGTGGAGAGACATCACACAATTCATTGTGAATACTAATAAGACATCCCTTCACTGTATAATGAAATTCAACATTCAAATTCGTTTTTGTAACAATTCCACATTATGTAGGTATACACTGTGACTCATTAAAAATATTTATTTTATCGTCCTGACAAACACAAATGAAGGGGAAACAATGTGTCTCACCTTTTAAGAGAAATGAGGTGAAATTGGATTTCACTTACAATTGTCATTATTGTTTATATTCTTTTTTATTCTTCCTTTAAGTGGTTCACATACATGCAAAGGTCCTCTGAGCCTGGGAATCCTGTAACAAAAAACTTACCACATTCAACAGAAATGAGTGCAGATTCTGTAGCAATAATAAGGGGGGGGTTATATATATTAAGAACGGTGTTTCTGCATAACATCAGCAATTCTAATTGTGGTGTTTGACATTCAGTGTTAATCCATCAGCTCTAAAACTTATTAAAAATGGCGTTGACATATTTGTAGGTCCAAAATTGTCAAAAATAATACTGACATTAAGAATCAGAAATAAAATTACAGTTATTGGAGAAATACAATTTTGCATGAGATCCATGAGCACAGAATCAATAACACTCTGGAGTAGGATGAACAGTGCCTACAGATGCAGACAGTCCCAAAAGCACAGCTGAGATATCCCTAACAAGAAAAGAATTTCTTCTGTCTCTTTAGTCCTTTTTGTTTGTTGTCTGGCTTTACACTTTCTTTTCTTTGTGGCATTAGCCATAGAATTAATAAAAAGATTTCTCTTTGAAAAAATAATTAATTTTTTTTTCTTTGAAAGAAAGGCCTGTGAGGCAAAGGAAAAGGGTCTGGCTTAGTCACCACTTGTCTGAGCACTAATTACTTCACCTCTTTGTCTTATCTCCCCCACCTGTAACTTTGTGGGCAGCTGAACATGATTGTAAGTTATTTGGAGATTTAGAGCTAAAAAGTAGCATGCAAAACATTACATAAACATGCAATATTACGTAAATGATTGCAAGGTTTTTTTACAGCTTTAAGTGACCTGGTTTTGCTATCCTTATTCATAGCTGCTACACTACGTCCTATTCAAACTGGTGTGATAGCATGCAAAATAAAGGACTGTCAGAGCTGGGGAAGACAGTCTCTCTTGGCTTGGAAAAGCTGTCTAATTTCAATGATAACAAAGTAAAAGTCCAGCTTTGGGAAATTAACTGTTTATTGAATGGCACTCAGCATTTCTCTCAGTGGGGTGATTAGTAAAACATCAGCTCACTGTTTAGGCAATGCTCTGGTGAATATACACATTGCTTCGTGTAGGCTGTGCAGGTATTTGATTAGACCATCTGTTCTAAGAAGATTACTTCTTTACGAAGAAATAAAATGAAATTGAAGATAACTTTTTTCTAACTATGTTTTGCATTACATTTGATGAAAGTTATTTAACTATTGCTACTACTTAGGAATCCTCTTTAGCAATCTCAAAAGTCTCCCACAGAGGAAGCAGGAATCGCCCCAGGAAAACTATTAAAGCTGACAGTGGTTTGTCACAGGCAACCTTTAATGAATACCATGGAGGATTTGGTTTTCTTCTGCTCATTGTCTTGCCATAATTCATAGTCAATATCCCACAGATTTTGCAGAATGACTGTGTAGCTGCACATCTAGGCAAGCAAATAGCATCTTTTAAGTTGGTGAAAATTACAAGTGAGAAATAAATTGTAAGATCTTGTTTCTGAGGACTCTGTCTTCACAAAGCTAGGTAAGGTTTGGGATTTGGTTTTGTCAGTTTCCCTTTTAACTAGTTCCTAGTACCAGAGTTGTGCATTTCTGTTCACTAAAGTAGTTTTGTATAAACTTCTTGTCAATGGGAATAGCTTGGTACAGTGCCTTGGGCTGTCTCCAGTAACACAGTCACAGTATTCAGAGTAAAACATAGAACCTACAATCACAATGACATAACATGATACACCTTCCATCACACTGCTGTACTTCCCAGGTGTAGCATATTCTACAGTTCCACTTTCAGGAAAGAATAAAATTATCAGGTGAAGCAAATTAAAAATGCTCATGCTCACACAGATGTGTAAATACAGAGGAAATAAATATTGCCAGTAGAAAAAAAACCAGAATTCTTTATACCTGAATTTAGATTGTTGGAATTGCAACAGCAATACCTGCAGTGCAGACCAGGGTAAGCATTTGCAGGTGCTATGTCTACATCTGTCAAAATGGAAATAATCTGAATTTCTTGTCCTAAATCCTGCTGCTCTTTGTAAGAATAAAGTTGTAATGATGCCTTGGGGGAACATATGTAGTGAAATTCATTTTGTTGGGACAGAGATGGTTGTGTCTACATCCAACAGCCATGTACACCCCCTGAGTAGTCTTCTACAACATAAATAACACTTGCACATGCAAGTAGCTGTTTTTGTATGTAAATTACCTTTTAACAGATAAGCAAGAGTACCAGAGCATGTATGTAAGCAAGAGTACCAGAGCATAGGCATAATTTAGCTCTTTGTTCACTATTTAGGGTGCATTTTTATGTTGCCTTTAAGCCAGTCAATCTATCTGCACTGCTTCACTTCATTCCCAGCTGTTGCATCCCTTCTGGTAGTGCCAGCGCTGATCTGGCCAAGCAGTGCATCAGAGCAGAGACCTGACTAGGCAAAAAACTTGAGACTAGGGAAGAAAGTACTTAGTTTTCAGACACGTCCAACTCGCCAGTACAGCAGCAAAATTTCTAGGCACAAATGTGGGATCTCCCAAATTTGTAGGAAATTTGTGCTTAGAGAGAAGCAGCCAGCTCAGAGACCATCAGCTGCCCAGCAGAATTGCAGGGGCAGGCGAACAGGGAGAGGGCTGAGCAAGCAGCACATTGCTAATTGTGAGGCTCATGGTCACTTGAGGCAGGACTGAGACCATGGCAAAGGTGCAATCCTGAAAGGAAAGAAATCCACTGGAAGCTGCTGGACCAGAAAAGCAGCACAACAGCACTTCTTAAGTAGTTTTCCAATTTTTTCAAGGCTCCCTCCTTCAAACCCAGAAGAATGATGTCTGTGCTACTTTAAAGAGTAGCTTTATTTTAATTTAGTGCAAAATTACTTGTAGTGACTGGAAGGCCTTGGTCTGTTTTGCTGTGCTGAGGGAGAGAGCAGCAGGTGAATGGCTGGGAACCCATGGGGTCTGTCTGCATATACATGCACCCACCCTTAGCACTGTGGCCTCAAAACCACCCCTTTGAAACTATTGCTTTGTAACCATAATTTGAGCTTCACTGACTCTGAAAATTCCCAATTTATTAAAAACTAATTATAAAGCATATTACTTACCATGTTGATCAGTCAGCCAAGCCTAACATGTAAATTGAGCTGTTGTATGAACTACACATAGAAGTGCTGAAGTTGTTTTTACATATTCCTAGAGGGACATTACCATTTCTACTTTTACTACCTAGTTTGAACTTGCACAGAAGCCAGTAGTAGAGGGGTTAAGTGGATGTTATTTTAAAAATAATTTCTTCCTATTATTCGCTTCACAGTAACTGTCTGTAATAATGCAGACTTTCTGTATTACTCTGTACTTAAATACAGTAGAAATAGACAAAAAAGCTTTGCTTGTTTAGAATAGTTTGTTGTTTTGCACTTTACATTTTTGTATGTGCTTATCTAAACCACTTTTCAAGTTTAAATCAAATTCAGCAGTTCTTCCCTAACTATTTGGACACTAGAATAGCTGTGTGCTGTAAAAAAGCTATGACAGTCTGCTTTGATGGACAGTCAGATAGTTAATAAAGTGATGTTAATGATCTACGTAGCATTTTAGAAAGCTTCTGGATTGAAAAATATCACAGCCAAGAGAAAAAAGAATAAGGAGCTTTGTGCATCTTTCACAATAAGTAAATAATGCATTCAGCATTATCATTAAGCTACTTAAGTGGAAATTCAACAATGGAGAGTTTTAGTCCACATCTGTTATGGACAGAAGAATTTTAAACTGTGGTATAAATCCATCCTGTTACATCCAACATCTTACCATAATAAGATATAATTAACCAGTAACAGCTTGATGAAGATTTACCATGGTAATTCCTTTTAAACTGTATCACAAAAGTCATGGTTCTTTCACTTAATGGAGAGATCCTGAGCCATGTCGTTTTCATTCAAGTCATTACAACACTGAACATTTATTTTCCATTAACTTCAGGATTTTTGTGTTTCTATACTGATCACTTTTAACCTGAGATGGCATTTCGTACATACATGACTTTTTCAGGGCTGTGATGAATGCTCTACATAAAGAGCTGTCCAAGTAAGATGCATTTGCTGAAATTAGCACAGGCTAGGATTGTACTGAACACTGTTGCATCTCCTCAGTTAAACACCACATCAGTGCTCTATTCTGCTCACTTCATTTGATTTACAATCAAGTAGAAATTTGCATCCTGGCCGCTTGTGGCATCAATACTTTGCACAAGCCTCCACAGTTATTACTCCAGAGCTGTCCACCAGGAGGACAAGGAAACCCTTACCACAGGAGTGGGTGCCAGAGGGGCAGGAGAGGGAGCTTTGTTGGGAAGCAGTCTGAAACCTAGGAACAACCCTTTGCAGAAGCAAAAGCCATTTACAACCCACCTGCCTCCAGCATTATTACAAGGCACATTTCTTTACTTTGCCTGTAGGCAATGAAAACACAGAACTAGTTACATTTACATACTCACTTGTTTTATGTAGCAGAAAAGACCCTCCTGACACTCTCACACAGCTCAGGCACTGAGAGGAGCACACAGCTCACAGCAGCCACTGTGCCCTGCATGGCAGGGTTGGGAGCCCACCCAGACTGCAGAAAGCTGTTCTATTTTCCTCACACCAGGAGTCTTCCAGAAATTTTTGCTAGCACAGAATTCCCATGCTCCCATGATTTGGTATCTCATGATCTGATTTCATACTCAGCTAGTATAAAGGGCTCCACTCTACAGCCCACCCTAGGGCAAGCTGATGAGGAGCTTTGTATTTCTGCAGGGGAAGATGTGCCATCAGAGAACCACCTCAGCACTACCACACACAGCCAGAGCACAGCTGGGGGACACTGACATCCCATAAGACAGCCCAGGTACAACCAGTGGGCAGAGCAGGGTCATCAAGGGAGCCCCCTCAGGAGGAGAAAAGGACCTAGGACTATAACAAGCCTAAGGTGAAGAAAGGACCAGGTAGAGAGTTCAGCCTGAGCTTAAATAGGGTCTGGCCTGGGGTCCAGGTGGGGCTGGTCAGGGACATCAACCACTGCTCCCAGACAGGGCTGGCCAGAGACATGAAGACCTACAAGGGTCTTCCATGCTATCAAAACCTGTTTCTCAGACTTTTTGGTATGCAGTTTTCTTTTTTGGACCAAAACTCTGAACACAATCATTTATAACTACAAAGGAACAAAAAAAAAAAAAAAAAACCACCACAACTTTTTTTCTTTTTTTTTTTTTTTTAATGTTTCCAACACACTGATTTCTCCTGTCCCCACAAGGACGATTTAATTTCTCAGATTTTGATGCTCACATTCCCTCCATGATCATTGTGACCAGTGGTAACATCTGTTCATGATAATGGACCAACTTCCCTCTGCACTGGCTTTTCCTTGCTCAGAAATGGTACCTTTCAGCTGCAGTGTTTTAGACTTCTTCTTTCTACCTTCTCAATGGCTCCCATTCTAATCCATGGATGGTCCAAAATAATGAGAAAGTGAGCAAGACGAGAGCTGTGTCAGAGCACAAAACCTAAGGCAGAGACATCCCAAGCTGTTGTTACTGGCAGTATAAGCTATTCCCAGTTGAGGACACCCCCTGTATCTCCTGCACAACTTCCTTGCCAGAGCTCCTGCAGGGCAGCAGGATGGCTGGAAAACTGGCTCAGACAAAAATGCACTGATGTGAGCTGAGCAGGAGGCTGGAGATGGATATGGTCTGCTGCCTTGTCCAAGGAGTGCTCTCATGGATGGGCTGCTTTACCCAGTAAGTGCCACTGTTCTGAGAGAAGGGGATATTACACCCCCTGGGATTCCAGTTTCTTAAATCCAGGTATGCATATGGTATAAAAGAAACTCAGTTTTTCTTGGAACATTTGCAGTATTGTTCAGCCAGAGCTCAGCACAGTGGGGTCCCAGCATCAGGTGTGTCATGACACTGCAAAAGCTATAAATATGAAAGTGATTATGTTGCCAGATACCTGCTGATGCAAGAGGAAAACACCAATATTGAGCTTCTGAAATAACAAAACCACACTGGGGTCGCTGCCAGTAAAATCTGCCATAAGGTTATGCCAGAATGATCAAGTGGCCAAAGTTACATCAGCAGGGTTGCCAAGTCAAAGAGTTTCAGCAGCAGAAAGCTACCAGTGAGGAAAAGAAGGATTTTCACTCCCCATAAGTGGGTAGAAATATTTCAGAGGAAACAAAACTCCATTTGCTTCATAGAGGAAATTGAAAATCATTTTCAAAAAGTAACTAAAGTTACTAAAAATAGAGAATGTTCTGCTAGGAAGTAAATGCCTTTGGCAAATGCACCAATGCATTTGGTGCTGCAAATATTAAAATGTTTTTCTATGCAACATTTTCAATCAATAGTATTGAAAAGAGGCAGTAATCTGAGAATTACTCTGTATGCCAGGAATACCTTCACATGATCTACCAAAAGGCTTTGCAAGAAACAGTACAGTATAATCAGGGATTACAGAGTTCATCATGCAAAAGCATTTCTTTCTAATTCTGCATCTATATGTAAATTTGGTATAGGACTCCATACTTCTTGGAGGTGTTGTCATGAAGAATAATTAGCTAGGTTTGTGTGCCACATGACAAAGTGCCAGATTTTTAGAGGCTTAAATATCTTTTTAAAATCTGAATTACAGGGGCCTTCTTACGCCAAGTTTGTTGCAGGATCAGAACCATAATCTTCAATGTACTTTCAACTTTACAAGTGCATGAAGCTGTTAAGCATTATTGTCTATTTTTGGCCAGTCACATCCTCCCTGGTTTAATCTTTTTAAGTCTCCCCAGAAGGTATTGATTTAAACATGCTTTTATTTTCTTCTTTTGCTCATTTTGAAGAATGTACATTGTTCAGCCTGCAGCTCAGAGTTCAAAGTGCTAGTCTGGGCATCCAGATGCCCTCGCTTGGGAGCTCTTGAGAGAGCATCAAATCTTCCACTCAGATTTTGGCACTTTTTCTTTCTTAACTTAAATCACTTTAACTTAAAATGCTGTCACTGCAGTGATGAAAGGCTGGTGATGGTAAAATGTTCTTGTCTACAGCCATTCCTGTCATCATCACAGCAATAATTCTGCAGACATTGACCGAGACGCTCTCAAACCAGCTAATGGATGTAGTGGCTTTGATAACATCAATTATCATGCACCAGATCCTGGGCTTTGCCAATCCTCCACCTCACTGACTGTTTGCCTTTAGCAGAACAACACCTAATAAGTAGTATCTCACAAATAATGGTTTCATAATCTGGCTCTGTCATGGTAAACAAGTTAGAAACCACATGCAAAACATAAGCATTAGGGCAATTGCTGCTGTTAGCTATTACAGTCTAATTAATCACCTACAATGTACAGCAGGCATCAAGTGAATTAATTGTAATGATCTTTTGAAAAGGAAAACAGGAATACTCTATTATTTCCAAAAGTGTGACTTGAATGTAGTAATTTACCACACAGCCACACTCCAGACATAAGTGAGGCTGAATTTATTTCTTGTCTTGTGCATCTGATCTAATTACCTTGTGGCAGTAGTATAAAATCAGTTGCAGTGACTCACTTCTTGAAAATTTATTTTGGTTCTTCTTAAAATCTTGGCCAGCTTGACCTCAGCAGCCTTCACCAGTTTGAAAATGCAAGTTATAATCCTCTGTAAAGATTTAGCCAGGTGTCCATTACAGCATGTAATCTGTGATACAGCTTCCAGTATTCACACTACAGAAGAGTTAAGCCCCTCTGTCTTTGTTCCTGAGTGAGAAAGTCCAGGAGGTCTTAATGTGGACAGGGAACACATTGAAAGAAGCAATATCTTCAATCAAACCCTGAGCCTGCGTGGGTGCCAGTGAGGAGCTATACAGGTGAGAGAGCAGAGGCTTCACCTGACACAGCAGCACTCCAACCCTTGAACAGCAGCTGCAGCCCTGCTGCTGCCCCTCTGCTGGCATTCAGAGCTCACACTACTGATGCACCTCTGGTTTTGACCTAAATCCTCACCCTAGGGTCACTGTGCTGTTCCTGGAGAGGCTTTTGATGGGACACATTGCTGCCCCAGGGCGAGCGAGGCCAGCCCTGGCACCCCATCCCAGCCAGGCAGAACACCTCCAACACCACTATAAAAGATCAAGCTGGCTGGCACAGAGACACTGCTGTGTGGTAAAACAAACTAAATCCAGCTAGTTGAGGGGAAACCTACTGGGATCAGTCAGCCCTACTCAGGAGCTTCTCAAGGTAACTCTGCTTTTTCCAGCCAGGGCTGAATGTGATCAAGTCATGTGATATGGCCACCTGTCCTCACTGTGCCTGCAAATCAGGTACATCCTCCTAAAGCCAACACTTAGACTGTCAGAAGTTTCAGTAATATTTTCAATTCCATGAGCAGCCAAAACCAAAATCAATAGCAGCTTAATTTGCCTGCCTGCAAGGAGCTATCTAATATAATCACCCATTACAGTACAGGAAAATAGCAGGTTTCTTTTAGGTGATCATGGTTGTGGTGTTGGGAAAGACTCAGCTACCTTTTATGCTAATTGGCAATAAAGTGTTTAGAAGTATTTATCAGTATTTAATTATTTAGAACTCTCCTAATGGCTTAAATATAATTTTGAAAAGTTATAAATATTTTCTACCTTGTCCTACTGAAGAGCTGCTTCTTGGGAGGCATCAATGAAGATCTATTTACAGCTGCTGCCTGCTAGGCACAAAATTACTTAGAGATGCTAAAGCTCTGGTCCTTCAGGTGGCCCCAACACAGACTGAGCTTAGTTTTCACAAATTAGGCAAAGTTTGTCTTTGCTGTATTCATTTTACTGAGACAAAAGTCTTAAAGAGGATTATCGTAGAGATCAAGGTATTAAAATATGTAACTAATCCCAGTTAAATTAATTGTTTTCATAACATGTACTACGTAGTAGTACATGTACTGAGGGACATTGGTGTAGAGTAAGACCCTTTTAGACTGTTTTGGTAATGTAAGTATGACTTACCATGCAAATTACATTTATGATTAATTAGAAGCAGTTGAAAGCCAAGTTGCTAATAGAGAAAAAAGGAACCTGATTCCAAGCCTCTGAAGCAATAATTATGTTAAATTTCAAAATTACATCAGCAATTGCCATGTCAGTAGACAGAGGGGAATTTATATAAACTCATAATTTCTCTCCTCCTGTTAGCATTCAGAACATTTATTTTGGCTTATGATCAGCTTAGATTTTTTTTTTCTCCTAATTTTATTTTTCAAGGTCTTGAACTCCACACAGGTTATTTTGTTGCCATCAAATCATTCACCCCTTAAAAGAGAATTCTGTGCCATAAAATTAAAAGAATAATTCAGTTTATTGGTGAGGATATGCCTGAAGATTTTATTAGGATTCTCATTTGCAGTGATGTCCTTAACCCAGTGTTTCAGCAGCAGGTTGTGGCACCACTGTTACCACTGCTAAGAGTTTCAGGTGCAGGACAGAACAGCACTGTGATTCTGACCTATTTCTCACAATACTCTGCCATTAATTGGAATAGTCTCATCTTTCCCTAAAAAGCTCTGTGCACAGGGTTGTAGACTGCATTTCAGTTGCAAGCTAGGGCTGCCAGCTCTGAATGTCATACTGTATTCACATTAGCTTGTGGGGTGTTTTCAGAGCCCCTCTCCCCGTTTTCCCCTGCTTCTGTTGGCACCTCAGCTTTTCCTAAAAAGGAAAAGATAAAAGGCAAAGGCAGTAAAATAAATCAGCTAATATAGAGAAAGAAACACTACATCCCATACAGCCTGGGTTAGCTGCTGGAAGTCATAAAACGTGATTCCTCCAGCATGCAGGGACTAAGGGATTGGAAGGGCTTTAGTTTTTAGCACAGAGAATCACAACAGATTCAGCGGTTGCTTATGGAGCAGGAACTAAAGCCATCCCTCAGCAGTGCTTAATGCACCTGCCTGCCTACACAGGAGCATTCATTTGTTGGGTTTTGATAACTGTGGCTGCCCAGGGTAGTTGCTTTTGCCAAAGCAAAAGCAGAAACATAAAGCATATAGGTTAGAGGTACACAGATATATGTGACCATATTTTTCTGGGCAACCTCAGGTATGATTTATGCAATCTGAGCAGCTTCTGATAAACTGATACTTACATGTAGCCAAAGGGTCTGGAACCTTACAGATTTCACAAAATGTATGTTTCCCTTGAGGAAAATAGGCCTGTTTAAGTTAACAAATTCTGGCATGTGTATCTGATATACTAACTGGAGCTTAAATATTAAAAAAAATCTGTGTTTTCTCTCTTCTGCTTGAAACTTACTTTTAATTTTCACTGTTTTATTCAAAAGGAAGGCATAGAAATAGCAACCATGAGCTTGAAATCAGAGCTATAACAGATTATAGACAATATTTTGCAGAGTATTTCCAGTTACAGCTGCGTGCTTTGAAGCTGCCAGTGTAACAAGCAGCATGCTGGTTTTCAAATAACCCTTTTTGTTGTCTTGTCGTTTCTTTTCCTAACTTCTAGTCCCAGTGAATCATTTTCATTTTAACATTCAGCTGTATTAACAAGAAAGAGAAGGAAAATAGTATTTTCCAGCCCAGGTAAGAGGAAGTTGCCCGTGGGGAGGTCAGAGTGAGTGCAGAAGTTCTTTTGCTTGTGTTTTGTGGAGTATATCAAGGAGCAGAGCAGTGGCCAAGGTGGAAACTCATGTTTGAAACCTGTTTTCCACACTGGATAGTATTGAGTCACTTCATTGCCCTCAGGCTTTGAGATGGAGAGAAGTATAACTGCAATTATAAGAAAGGAAAAGGTTGATCATCATGCCAGGGCTTGTTCTCTTTTCAGGGCAGGTGCAGGGAACTCCGATTAATGACAATAACAGCTCCATTAATGACCTCATCGAGCTCTGCTAGGTATAGGCATGTGCATATTTTTCCCCAGCAGTGCTGACTATCAGTGAATAGAGGCTTTTTCCACAATCTGAGTGTCAGGCAGAGGGAAGGATACAGAGCAGCAGTTGCTCTCTGGAACAAACACAGAATGAACAAGTAGCAAAATACTAATGTACTGTTGAAAGCTGAAATTAGATATACGTGATTCAGTGCAGCCTACAGGGTCTGATATCTTGGCAACTGCTGCAAGATATCCCCAATCTGCAGACAAAATAGCCTTTGTGAAGAAGCAGAAGATTGTAGTGTGAAAGTTAATGCATCAAAAGGCCAGAAAGAAAATAATTCACTTTCACCTTGCTTCAGAGGACAAGCAGCAGTAAAAGCTGTGCACTATTGGCAAGCTTTTTTTGTTGCTGTTTTTAACTCAACCCTCGGTTCAGAGCTCCAGCCACCTCGGCAGTGTTCCAGCTGGAGCCACTGACATCTCCCACCTAATCAAGTGCTGGATTATCTTGTCCTGATAAATTGAACCTGGTGCCTCATGAAAAGTCTTTTCTGAAGTACTTTGGTACCCTGTAATAAGATGGCAGATACCTGAATCAAGCCCCAGAGCTGACAGAGCACTGTTTTTTCTAATGGTTTTTGGTTGCAAGTGTAAATGTTTTAAGGCAAGGCAGTGTTGAGCTGGGAGCACAAGTTAAGCATGATAAATTTCCCACCTGGGTGAAAGGAAACTTGAAAGTGTACTGAATACTGGCTCATACTGAGTACACACAGGCTGCGCTGCTAACAAAATACACTTGACCTAAAAATTAGTTCTTTTTTAGGCAGAGCTCTGAGGTACATGCTTGTTTCAAAAAGATATTCTCTTTGGCTGCTGCATCTTTCCAAGGAGAGTTGGAGTTATTGAGCTATTAGACTTACATACTGTGGCTTCTGTGACTCAGTCCCTGGTCCAAGTTGTTTAGGGGTAAATAAGTTTTTTTCTTTCTTTAACATATACTAGGAAAGTGGTTTATATTACAGAGGCAAGGGTGCTCTCCATGTTGTGTTTGCACATTTACTTTAACAGGTAAAACATCCAGGATGAATCTCATTAAGATAAAGTTATTACTTGCAGGCATTTGTTTTTTCTTTCTTGGCTTCCCTCCTGGAGAAAAGCAGTCCTCAGTCAAAAAACATCTTCTGTGTCACACTCGGCTCTGTGGTGCCCCTTGTAACACTGCTTTGCTCTTTTCCAGGGGAATCCCTACATGTGCAATAATGAATGTGATGCGAGTACCCAAGAGCTGGCTCACCCTCCAGAACTGATGTTCGATCTGGAAGGAAGACATCCCTCCACGTTTTGGCAGTCCACAACCTGGAAGGACTATCCGAAGCCTCTTCATGTTAATATCACACTCTCCTGGAACAAAACCATTGAGCTTACAGATAACATAGTTATCACCTTTGAATCTGGCCGTCCAGACCAAATGATCCTGGAGAAATCACTCGACTATGGACGAACGTGGCAGCCCTACCAATACTATGCCACGGACTGCTTAGATGCTTTTCACATGGATCCAAAATCAGTGAGGGATTTATCACAGCACACAGTCCTAGAAATCATTTGCACAGAGGAATACTCTACTGGGTACATGACAAACAGTAAAATAATCCACTTCGAAATCAAAGATAGATTTGCTTTTTTTGCTGGACCTCGGCTTCATAACATGGCTTCTCTTTATGGCCAGCTTGACACCACCAAGAAGTTAAGAGATTTCTTTACCATCACAGATCTGAGGATAAGACTGCTTAGGCCAGCAACTGGTGAAATATATGTAGATGAGCAACACCTGGCACGCTACTTTTATGCAATTTCAGACATAAGGGTATATGGAAGGTAAGAGAATACATAACTTTAGAAACAGGCATATGTGTTTGATTTGAGAAGGTATTCAACACGGTTTATTTCCCTAAAAGAGATGATATTTTCTGCCAATGTTCACTGGAGATCTGACTCAGCTGAAGGCCATTGCTGTCATACCAGAAGTTTCTGACTCAGTGGCACAAGGTCTCGGTGTTCACTGGCAGTCGCCTTGGATCTTGAGCCCTGGGTCTCACAGGCAGGATGGCACTGGCTCATGCCTTGGCTCAGGAATTCACCCTAGCAGTGGGACACTTTCTTCTCCTATGTAGCTGGAGCCTGATCCAGTGGCAGTTAACTAAAAACAGAGGTTCTGTTTTATCATGTGACCTTTCCAGGCCTCTGATGTGAGCTGTGATTGATACAGCAGCCCTTGCACAAAGCCTTCCCACTAGGCCTGGCTGTGAACAAGGAAAGCAGCAGAGACTAGAGTCCATTCCTTGTTCTTAAATTTGCTCTGAAATGCAGAGAAGCTGAGTTAAAATGGAAGAAAACCAACAGTGTTTTAGATAGACTGATTTGAATATAACAAAGATGATTATTCAGCTGGGTTCAAGACAAATGGTTCCCTCTAGGGGAAGTGGTGGCTGGTATGAAGTGCTATAGTCCCAAAAATAATAACTGCAGTGACATTCCTATCAGGAAATTTTCTTCCTAACTCAAACTAGCAATAGACTGATGCCCTCAAGCAGGGGGGTGATCCCTTTCTATGGGTCTTGGATGCCAAGTTGTTTAGAAGAAATAAGTGGGATCACCTCTATTAGCAATTCACTCCCCAGTCTAATATACCTTTTCTTCCTCCTCTATTTCTCCTATACAGGGTTTAAGACCTTCTTTTTCAAAAAACTTTTTTCTTTTAAGAGAATCTAAGTATCAAAACAAACAGAAAAGCTAATCTCTCTTGGAAGGCCAGGGACCTTCTTTGCAGACCCAGAACTGAGTGAAAAAAAATAAGACTGATTATATAAAATAGTGCTGGCTATATTTTTATTATTCCTGTAGTGAAAATCAAAATCATCAAAATACATTTCTTAGGACCAGAGATTTAACATGCAGTTACAATCATTTGTGTCCACACCAACTATATATCCATACATACAGATTTACTAGTCTAGCATTTGAAAATCTAAAATAAATGTTGCTGATTTAAGAATTCTCTTTGCAATGCTCATTAGTTACATTGTAAATTATTTTTCAGAAGTCTCTTGGGAGGGCTAAGGGGATCATGAACAGCTTAAGATACTGTTTGAAATAGTTTGGTAAAATTAGCTTCAATATAAAAAAACCCCGCCTATTTAATGTGTATATTTTCTCCACTGGGCTCCACATAGGTTGGCTCTACTGAAGCATCATATCAAAGCTCAGGATTTGTAGGTCCTTAGGCTTTAAGGAAAGCCTGTTCCCCATCTGAAAACCCATTTGGAGCTTAGTCTGACTTCAATTAGATCATCATTACTTTATCAAAGAAAGCATCTGAAGGATTAAAAAAGAGTGCATTGCATGCAAATTAGAAACAGAAACCTTCTGAGAACATCTGGGACTCACCAATCTTGTGAAAAATTAGCTATAGAAATGAAGCGTGACTGTACAGAGAACTTATCTGATGCTGATGCTTGTTGTCTAAATGCTGCAGTAATTGGACATGTGCTTTAAAAGAGATATCTGATGTCTAATAGTACCTCACTAGATTAGATTCATGTGAATTCTTATCACTTTTCTGCTAATGAGAAGAACGGCTCTTTTGGGATTTGGTGCCATTTCCTTCAATATCTAGTGAACCTTCCTTATTGAAGTCTTCAGGGCTTGCTAGCTGCTGAGTAGCTGTGGGGCTGCAATACACAGCCCCTGGTTGTTTAGTTGCACCAGCTGTAACTTGCAATGAGCCCACTGTTACTTAGTTTTAGGTATTTTTTTTCTCTTCCAGAAACTTTATGGCCTTTCCCCACCAGAGTCTCCCAATCCACATTCCCAGCAGTGCCCTGGCATGCCCTGAGCATGGGAACCAGGGGAGGGAAGCAAGGGTTACCAGGGTATTTGTGCCACTGTTTCCAGTTCAGCTGAGCTATCTAGCTCTTGCTCCTTAATTTAGAATGTTAACTAGAAATTGTTACAAATTGATTGTGTTTTGCCAAGATTCATATTCTGGGCTTTGAGACCCAGCTACTTATATATATTTGGTAAAACTAAACTAGATTATTCCAGTAAGACAAGATACAAAGGGAGGTTACCAAGGAGCTTGACACACAGTGGGTGAGGGATGCTAGCAGACACACTTTAGAGCTAGTCCTTTTTCTGAAAAACATAACCTGTAGGTCAAGTATAGATAAAATCACCAAAGCTCATAATAGCATATTTCTAAAGGCAACATAAAATGTAATTTGTTTCACACTCTGTTTTAAACATCAATGGCAGTGAAAAGCATCTATCTTAAAGCCACTATGTTAAATACACAGGATACTGTGGTGGTTAATGCTTCACAATGAATTATAGGTAGGAGATTTGCCCACTTAATAATATAGGTTTGTTTTGTCATTGCTTTGCATTTTGGTGTGAAATAAGCCTGATGGATGTTGCATTAGAGATGAAAACCTGTGTACTCTCAATGAATGCCTTTCCTCCTCTATTACACCTGTTTATTCTTCTTCAATTTACCACTTCCATTGTGTATTTATTAAGGTGATGAAAAAAAGGAAATGTGGCTGTTAGCAATTTCAGCAACCCCATTGTGCTCACATTATTCAAGAAACCTAATAATCCACATGGACTAATTCTGACTTACTGATGGTCTGCTTCACTAAATCAGGGTGATTTTTTCTAGTGAATAATGGACGATGCAGTGTGCCAGTACCTTAATTAAAGAGAGCCTCTCTTATTCTTGATCTTATTTTAATTTAGAGGGTAATACTACAATAATACCACTAATGGAAGGTACATTAAAGGGCATAAAGTAGCATTAACTGTATTAAATTATGGCACTTGTGTTAATTAACTGCTGAAGCAAGATGGTCCTAACAGCTAGAAAGGTCAACTAATGCATAAATAAAGTCTTCTGGGATGGGAAGCTAAGAAAGAGAAGACATTTTCCCCTCCTCTGGCCTTGCTGCAGAGGATCAGAGGGTGTCTTGTGCCACAGCCTCAGGAAGGTTTCTTTCACTGTGCTGCCTGCAGAGGTGGCCTGACCTGTCTGCAGGCTCTGCCTGTCTTCAATTCCACATGAAGGACAGTCCTGGCAGTAAGCAGTCCTAAATTTATTTTTGTAGGAGAAGTTCACTAAAATGCTGATAATAATTCCTTTGAAGTCAGGCTAAAGGTTCCTAGCAGATTTTGGATCAGACTGCTGAAGGTTTAACCATGTTAATTTTAAAGTATTTTTGCTCTAACTGTTCTATTGTCAGTGACATGTACATTTATACACAGTAAATTAACCGTAATTCGGGATGCTTGTAAAAACCATGGTCCCAGTGGGTAGCAGAATGACTAGCTGGGTAAAACAAAGGCTCTTATTGCTTTTGAATGATTAGGTTTTGATCTAAGAGCCACCAGTTTCTTTCTGACACTAGAATATCCAGTCTCTGCACAATGTTATTAAGCCCTTTGGAATTTATTTTTATACTCTGCTCGCCTTGAAGCTTCTGTATTTAAGCCCCAGGGTTTTCTGACGGCGCCTCAGCTGCGGTTGCAGTTCCAGCTGCAATAGAAACCTCTAACTCACAGTACGCAAATGAAAAGGAACCTCAGTTTTAACAGTTCCTTGCTCTCACATTATCTATTCTAAATTTAAATCCATCTCAGAATCTGAATAAATTAATCTGAAGGAAAATATATTTGCTACTTAGAGGGTTGGGGCTTTTTTGTCTTCTTGGCCAGCCCACCCCTCCTGCCAGCTGTGCGCCTGAACTGCTCCTGGGGCTGTGGTGGATGTGGGGTGGGTGAGAGCCCTTGCCCCGAGTTGGGGCTCGCCCTGCAGCTTTGGGCAGGCGGTCCCACCCGCCAGGCTGGGCTGTACTGGGTCCCATCCTCGGGCTTCTTCTGCAGATGCAGTCTGTGGATAGATTAATTGGAGTAAATCGCTGTGTTTCTCTGTCATACACTTGCCAACACTGTATGATAATGTTCATCTAATTTACCCAGAAGCCCTAGGGGAGTGGTAATATATAGAAATGCTGTAGTTTTATTTATAATAGAAAATGTTTTCATTGATGTTCAGCTCAGAACCAGACCATCAATATTAAGATATGTAGGCTTCAAGCTATTAAGGAGACAACTGAATACCGTTCTTGACTCTGGTATTTATTTACCATATTTGAATACTCTTTGTTTTACAGGAGCACTTGCATAAGCAGCTTTTCTCCTTTGAGATTTGCACTAGTATTTGGAGGGAATCTAGCAGTTTCTCTGATTAAATTATAAACTCATTAGAGAACAGGAAAGAAAAAGAAACATATGTATTTAAGAGGACGTCAATTGATCTGTAAGTCCCAAGTGCAATTTTTACTTTTTTTAATATATCTACTGTACTATGTCACTAAGGAAAATGGTCCTTCATTTTCTGTAAGCAAATCTAGGATCATTAGGACCTGAAATAAATAAATGGTCATGGTGTTTATTCACACATGAGCAGTCTCCAGGGGTTTACTCAGTGGAGGTGTCCTGGATGGGTTTTACTCCTGCCTGTGTTTGGATAATACTGATTTCCACCCTCCATCCTGGTGGCACAAGTGCTGTCCATCAGCTCAGTGTGGCCTCAATCACAGTGGCTGGAAGGGGAGCAGGGCAGTGGAGTCTGAATGCTGTCTAGGACTCTCATTCTGCTATATGCTTTTGAAATCAATGGGTTTAAATCACAAGGTTTCACTCACCACCTTTGCTCATCAACATTTGGTCATCTTTTCTTTTTTGCAAGACATCAAGTATTTCCATACTGATCTCCCACAGCTGTCTTTCAAGGAAGCTCAGTATCGTGCAGGATCAGGGTTTTTGAGGAGAGGCACCAAGCCTTTTTGTAGTATAATTAATTTTGCCATTGAATATTAAAGGAATAGAGATAAAAATCCTGATGAAAGAAATTAGTATTTTTCTTTCTGTATTGCTTTGTATGCTGAAAAGCAATCCAAAGAGCCTTTCTGAATAAATTCAGTGACTCCAATAGCTTGCAGAAACTTTCCTTTAAGCTTTTCAATTGAAAAGAGTGCAATTTAACGCAAACACTGAAATAAGCTTAAGGATCTCCTGTATCACATATACAAATGGTTCCTGGCATAGGGATGTCCTGGTTGATGTTAAAGCTGGAGTGGTACAGCATCTTCTCACATTAAAAGTTTAAAAATTTTCAGTTATTTCACAAGTAATAGGAGCTACCATTTTTTAGGTGTAGGTTTGTTTGGGGTTTTTTTAAGTTTACATTCTGATCCTTTCCATGGGTACCCATGTGGTGGTATTGCCTGCCATTAGTTTTGTTCATGTCAGTACCTGATTGCCTCTGCTTAGGAGTTGATTTTTCCTGAACACTTCTCAGTGTGTGAAGTGCTCAGAACATAGTAGCTGAACCCAAAATATCCAGGTACTTTCTCTTGACATAGGTGATGTTTCTTCCTCTCTCTAATAATTTTTTTTTTTGTAGCTGTAATAAATGACCCATCATTCAGCTGTAATCTAGGGAAATATCTGAAACTAAGAGAGTTAACTCCACTGCCTTTCCTTTCATTTCGCTTTAGAATGATGCCATAGTATGCTCTGTATCACTCCCTATATGTTACAAGTATTGAAACAAGAGACCAATCCTGATACTAGTTTCAGATTCCATCCTGAACCCATTGAGTTTCAAATGCAAGAGGAATGAGGGAAAACAAGTGATGAAAAGGAAGGGAGGACAGGAGGAACAAAAGGGAAAAAAAGGAGGGAGGGAGGACAAAAGGTTATCCCCGCTTCTGTTTAAAAAAATGAGAAAAACCCCACATCTCTCAGTCTGTTCATCCTGTCTCATGTCTGTATGATAGAGCTGATGTAAAGCAGCCAATTCTGTTAAGTCCAGTGATACAGTCACACCTATTCAGAAACTAGAAATTAAATTAAGAAAGGTCAAGGTCTAATAGTATCATTATGTGGGGGCTGTGAGACCCTTCCTACCATACCCTCTGGAGTCCACCTCTGGGATTTTTGTGCTCAGCAGTACTGGTGACCCATGCACAAAGGAAACCATCACAGTCCCTATTTGATCACAGCAGGCCGTAGTGAAAAATCCTCAGTAAAACACAGGTGAAGTGTATTGTTAACTGGGCTGAACTGCAGGGTATGTTTTCAGCACTGCTGTAATTCTGTTCCCATAGATGATCATCTTGTTCATGGAAAAGTAAGAAACAAACGCCAATGCTGCAATTTTAGCAGGCAGCAATACAGTCATGGAAAAGGAGCTGAGGAGTTGCACTGCAGGTCATATTCTCAAGAGAAAGTCTGCCTGCTGATGTATTCAGGAGAGCACAATGCTGGCTGCAGCCCTTTGCAGGAGAACGGGCTGTGTCCCGGGAGATTTGCGGGTTTTGGTAGAAATGAAAGGATGCTGAGTAGTGAGAGGTGTTCTAATGACATTAGGAGAGAGCAGGAGCTGCTGAACTTCTTGACATATTACCACTCCTGAATGAGGCCACCTGCAATTTTTGCAGCATACTGAGTTCTTGGAGCCTTAGAGTCGACTGTCAACAGCACCTTGTTGCTCACACAACAGTTCATCCAGACTTCTGTGCTGGAAATGCTGCTATGCTCTGGAGCAACCCAGCTGTACTTCAATAACAATTATTTTGACATACCTGGGGTGATGGCCACCATTTTGAAATAAGCTAAAAAGTGAACAAAAACCATTTCAGGATAAGGATAAGACAGATAATCCATAGCTTCATACCGCAGGTTATGTCTGATCAGGCCATGGGACGCACCATGGATAGTGTGATACATGGTTCATGCATCTGCCTATATTGTAGTTGTGCAGGGCAGGTTTCTAAAGTTATGCTCTTCCTCTGAACCCTTGAGTCTATCTTCTGACTTTGATATTCGTGTAAATGTCAATAGTTGTCTGCTTCTTCCATGCAAACTCCCCTGAAGACCTTGTGATTCTTTTCATGTTCTCCCTTAAATCCACTTCTGTCTGTATGGTAGCTCTGAGTGCCTTTCCTCTCTGCCAAGCAGCATTCCCACTTCTACTCTCTCCAGATGTGTGTTGTCCTGTAATAGGAGCCAATATGTGATATATTAAGATTTATAAAGTACTTTAAAATACAGTTAAGGACTGGTAGAGAAGCACAATGGATTGTTATAATTTGCCCTCTGTGCACCATCATTCATAAAATAGGCATGTAAGGGAGTGCTGGTGGAAATGTTAATGATTCCAGTACTGTCTCAATGGTAAAGTGATGGTTCACATTTAACTGCCACCAGTATTTCTGTTACACCACACATTAAACCTATTAACAACCAAGAAGATGAAATTTTATTACAATAAGGATATATACACTGAGATATGCATCTTCACACTCAACTAATTAGTTACCATCTACTGTTTTTACTTTGCTCAGTGACATGTGGTATATAAATCATTACAATATGTTAAATGAAAATGGTTGGTAATAGGGTAACCATCTGCTCACTGTTGGAAAGTTAGCAGAGGAATATAGTAAGCTGTACTTCTAGTAACGATGCTAAACTCACATCCCTGAAATACCAAATATCTAAAAACAGCTGCCTCCACTAATGCCAGCGTTGCTAATACGTCTCTTACCCTTTTCATTTTCAGAAGTAAACTACATATTGTGAGAGGTAATTTTGTTCTTCAGCTTGAACTTGATTTCAAGGCTAGAGTCTGTAACAACAATGTGAACCACCATATTAGAGAGCCTGATGTTTTCCTTATATTGTGTTGAGTGCTTCTGAACAGCCAATAAATAATCAGGCTGCACACTTTTCTCAGGACATCTTTTCATCCACAAATATAATTAAACCCCCTTTCTCCCCTAACCCTGACTGCCAGGCCCTTTTTCAGGGATGACATTATTTTGTAAGTGATAGATAGGTGGCACATTGCTGTCTGGTAACATATTACGCTGGAGACCATCAAAGGGTGCCTGCCATCTAATAACCTCCCATGCCCTATGAGCATTAAAGATCACCACTGCAAAGAGGGATCAATTATTTTGCCACAGACATGTATTCTCAGGGGCTGTCACATACCTTCGTAATGAGGTTTCCTGGATACCCAAGCGACAAAGCAACGCGTTGGAAAATTAGCAGTGGGACAAGAGTGAAGGACTGCCTGCCAAAGTTGAGGCTGTGCCTTCAAGCCAGAGCAGCTCCTTCACTCCTTACCCATTCAGTCATCTGCTGGTCAGGGTCACTGTCACAGTGCTGACGTGCTGGCTCCCCCATCAGTAATATATTGCACTATCACCTATCAGAGAGATTAATATGTTCCTGTATTGAATTCCCAAGATGTGGCTCTCGGCGTTAAAGAAGCTGAGGAATTAATTTGGCTTCCACTGTCTGAATGGAAAAGAAGTTTGTGATTTCATCAAAGTCAGACCCTAGTGCTGCCACGGGTTGCTCAGACCACTTTGGGAGCGAGGCCTGGTGTTTGTTCAGGAGGTTACATCTGGCATGGCAGTGGCTGATTTAAGATTGTGCTTCCAGTGAAGCACCTGCAGGGGAAGAGGCTGCAGGAGAGCTCATTAGCCTGGCAGTTTCTCAGTCCCAGAATGAATTACAGAATAAGATGTGTGGTCTACAGGGTCTCAAAAAGCTGTGGCATTGTGTAGGTGTGCTGTCCCGCAAAGCTTTCCAAGTTTAAAATGTTACAAGGAGACTTTTTGTGCTAACACATTTTCCTTTGTTACCTTGAAGAGAAGCACCGGCTGAAGGCTGCACATGTTTGGTGACTCCATTTTGATGCACAGTGAACACTTGCCTGTTTCAAAATGGGGTGTCTGCACTTTAAAGTTATTGGGAGCATTTATAGACAGGGATGTTGTGATGAGCAGCACTTCATAATACCTCAAAGGCATGGTGCCAGAGCTGGGAATTTAATAAGCTGAGGTCCTGAATTGGATTCCAGCAATGGTCACAAATTTTAGGAAGCTCTCATTTGAAATTGCAAGCAGAGGAAAAACAGGATTCCTTCTCTTTAATTATATTAGTTTTATTGAACTGAAGCATTGCTTCAGTTCCCAGAACACTTTATATATATTTTAATGCAAGTTACCAGATACGGAATGGTTGCAGGACTGTTTATTGTTTCTGACTTTTATATGTGGTAAAACAGATTTTACTTATTTTCCCCTTCAATTCTATTGTGCATTAAGGATCTTTAGATGCTGGGATGGTGTTTACTGAAATTGTCATAACCATAGTAATTTAACTTCATTGATTTGGTAATAGTTCTATAGTGCTTTGGTTTAGGCCTGTTCAGAAAAGCCAGTCCAAGCACATGAACATGCACTGGAGTCCAGGAAACTGTGGCAGCTGTTCGTGCAGGAGAGGAAACATGAAATTAATTTCCTCAGTAGTTGATCTTTTTCATTGGCCTTAGATTTTTCTCGTATTTATTGAACTGTGGCTGTTTCTTCCCTTAGATAGAACTAGAGCTGTTGACTTTGCCACATAAGCCCAACCAGGAATTGACCTGGAAGAGTTTGGGGTTTTTTTTCGAATAGTTACCATTTCTGCCCTGTGGTTAGAGCACAGCAGGTCCCACAACCTTCTGCTCCCTTGGGGGAGTGGAAACAGCAGGAACAGGGAGCAGCAATGGCAGTTGGACCAGGGGACAGAGCTGCAGCATGACAAGGCATCTGTTTTGTCAGTGACCCACTTTGGGAAATCCTCCTTCCCTCGTCCCACACCCTGTGTACCTCCAGCTACTCGTTTCTCACTGTCTTTGATTCTCTGTTCCATGATGTGATCATCACTCCTTCAGTTGAAGCGCACGGGGAGTCGATGTCCGTGTGGCTTAAAGAAGGAATGGAAACCTTCAGGAGGAACATCTCCCTTTACAAAAAAAAAAAAGTAAAGCTATTATACTTTGTCAATGCAGAAAATTGCTTATCATTTAACAAGCTTCATTAAAGATGCTGCATTTATGGAACCATGTCTTCCTTCCTTTGAATGCCCCTGAAATAATTCTTCCAGCAGGACAGCAAAACAGCAAGGAGCCAGTTACATTTTTAATCACTTGTGTCCCATAGGAATTGCAGTCTGCCAGCAAGGGCAGCTCCTTCCCCTCTGCAGCACAGGAGAAGAATTAAAAGATGGGAAGCTGTGGTTTGAGAATGGTGGGTTACAATTAGTAATGAGCTAAAGATCAAACAATCTGAGTGTCATTAACTGCTAATATTCTGCTACTGAAAGTGTTTAACCTAATCCAGAACATAGATGGGAGGGTGGTTGGGGCAGGGGTAAATAAAGGGCTTCATCCTCCTTTTCCATTTGTTTTATTCCTGAGTGGTGAAGGGGAAGTGGAGAAAGAGTTGGATGAAATTAAAAGTAAAATGAAAAATAATATTTCATTTCCCCTCTAGTGTACATGTCTTGAAAGAAAGTTTCAACAATGTAAAACCTTTACACACCCAAAGCAGTTTGCATCGTCGTACTTTCTGATCAGGCAGGTGAGTTAGACACTGCAGGAGTAACCCTCAGTGTGGTGATTCTTTCCAACTGTAATCCTGCCAGATGGATGCAGCAACGGCCTCCATTCTGACACGTACAAATATCATGCTTTGGACTTGATACCTTAAAATACATATCCAAACTTTTTGTTTTTAAACAAAAATGAATCACTACATTGAGAGAGCAGATCCTGAAATATCTCATCTTTCCAGTGGCTACTTTTGGAGACTAATGCTGACTTTGTGGTCTGTATGTTGGTTGGTTTGTTTGTCTGTTAGTGCTTCATAAAATATAGATGCTTTAAATAGGAGAGATGCGAGACAGCGATACCACGGGAATGACAAAGGGTGATGTGTTTTGATTCCAGAGGAAATACTTTTAGTGTTCCCTGGTTTCCTCACTGTATGTATAGTCATACCCGTGGTTTGACTAACAAATGCACAAGAAGTGTGTGGCTGACATTCAGCCTGCTCGTGAATTGTGGAGAGGAGATACATATGCTCTAAAGGCTTCATCCAAAGAGCATCACTTGATGCATCACTCACAGATTTTTAGAGACATTTGGCATTTAAAATTAAATTATGTAACAGTGGTTGAGTGCTGACTCTTGGAAAAAAATTGGAGATTTTGGAAATATTGACCGTGTTTTATTATACCAGGGCTTTTGGAAAATCTCTTGTGCATTTTAGGACTACAAAAAAAAGAGCTTACTGCCACTGAAAAAGATTCAGCAATTTAAAATGGGCCGAGTGTACGTTGTAACAGGAGAGGGACCTTCTGGACAGTTTTGCCAATATTGCTACAATGCAAACACAGTTAATACAACATAAAGTCCAGTCTCAGTGTCCTGTATGCAGGAGCTTCCCCCTAATTCCTAACACATAAAAATGTGTACTTTTTTATATCATCATAAACCTGGCATATTTAAAAAAAAAAAAAAAGGTTTAAAATTTCAGCTGCTATAACTACCTTAGTCAAGCAAGAAAAGAGAAAGAGTAGCCCTGAGGTGTAGGGGAGAGCAGGGCACTTGTCCTGCCTCACAACCACAGGAGCAGGGGCTGGTTAAGACTGAAAGGGGGCAGCTGTTTTGTCAGGGGTGTTCTCACAGTTCCCATTCTGCAGTGTTACAGACTGAGACTTTTTTCCTTATTTTATAGAGTTCTGTACCTTCACAGGTAAGTCAGCATCTGAAAACCCAGAGTATATTATGAAGGTGTGAAACTGAGACAAAATACAGGAGTGATTTGCATAGGGGAAAAAAAAGAAGAGTAATAAAAATACTGCATTCTCAAAAAAACCCAACCAAGCTACATTCAACTTCTGTTTAGAAGAACAGATGCCAGAAGCTTGCCCCCTTTGTGATATGATTATACGGCCACTAAGTCATTTGGCTCAGTCAATCTGCTATATATCATGACAAATTTGTGTATACCAGAAAATCTACAAGTGCTGCGCTTTTTCCTCATGATGTTTTTTGCCCAGTTTGCAAGCAGAGAACTGCTTTAACAAGACTTGGGGACACTTCTATGTCCTGTGTGATGCTCCCCCCTCCTGGCTTGTGTAGGTCAACAGGAAGAAATGCTGAGCAGGCATGAGAATAGATGAGGAATGACAACGAACAGCAGTGGTGGGAAAGGAGGTCATGACTGCTGTGGGCACCATCCTAAATCCCAGTGAGCTGTCTCCCTCCTTCTCCTCTGCAGCCCTCATTGTCTGAGAGAGAGAACACAGCTATAAACACAACAGACAAAAGCAATAACTCCTTCATCCCCAGAAGAATTACTTACAAAAATATTTTCTAATGAAGTGCCCGTTATATTTTCCTTCTTGATTTTTTATTTGCATAATTCAGGGAGATTCTGGTAATTATACCCAAATTCATTAAAGATAAAGCTCTGTGTCATGCAAGCATTTTTATAATGATTCTCTCAGGGCATCATGTCTCTTCCTACTCATCAGGTCTACAGGACAAATACCTCTTATTTTCAGTGGATAGCAACTCTCTGTCAGTGTGCAAACAAACCTCAATTCATTTTGAACAGCACACTTATGCCCTGAAGAATGCTTTAGTGCAAGGAAGCTCTCATTCACTATCTGACTGTCTGTACCCCAAAATGGATCCTGTCCTATCCTACTAGATCTATTCCTGGTAATAACCTGCTGCTTGAGAAACAGATAGTGCTAGACCTCCCTGTATTCAGGATTTTTGGGGTATTTTTCAAATCTAAGCTCTTTCTTTACCTGCATCTATTCGTTCTCTATTATTTTTCATAGAGCTATTTATTTAATATATGTATATTAATACATTTTACTTCCAGATTAGCTCAGTCTTTGAGAAACAGAAACAGAAACAGCTTGTATATTTTCCAGTGGAGTTACAGGCTGAGGAAGACTGCTTGATGTTTCAGAGAAAGCTGAAAAGTTTGTATAGGATTTTAAAAGCTATGTTTTGCAAGATGGAATTGCTAAGGTTTGTTCTTCAGTATAAACATGTACTGATTGTTTCTGTCAGCAGTATTTCACTGTTGCTTTCCCCTATGACAGCCTTACATTATTCATAACTTAAAATCTATTCTTTAAATTTTCAGTTGTAAGAGTTTCCTGGCGAGGGTCGCAGAATATGAAGGGAAGTATTGATTTGAAACATTTAAAATATAAATGAAGTTGTTTAGTTCTTCTGGTACATGGAATATTATAGCCACTGGATCAAATTCGACCCCCCAGCATGTCTGTTTTCATAGACAACAAAAACACGTTCCCAACCTCTCAGTGGACGCTGCAGCTTCTGTGTGAACATTCTTTGATTTACCCAGTATTTGTTAAAAACAAACATGAATAATAAATGTTCCAGAGCACTTGAAGGCCAAAAGCGATCACTATTTTATTCTCATCTGACATTAGGTCAGAGTTTTAAGACTTTAAAATACAAGGCTTTAAAACTACCAGTCCTTTGTCACTTAAACTTCCCAAAGCAGCATCAGCGACCCCATTTCACAATGACATACACAAAGTCTCTTGTCCCATGTCACATAAGTTTGTGGCTAGGACAAGTACTAAACCCAATGGCAGAGCTATTTTGGCACTGGGGGAAAACCAGCATTGGTGGTACCACGATGGGCAGGCCTGTGTGCATGTCCATGTGTGCCACCTGCTGTGTCCACACGTGTCACCTGCTCACATCCACACATGTCACCTGCTCACATCCACATGTGTCACCTGCTTGTGTCCACACGTGTCACCTGCTCGTGTCCACACGTCACCTGCTCATGTCCACACATGTCACCTGCTCACATCCACACGTGTCACCTGCTCGTGTCCAAATGTCACCCACTCGCTGCTCCAAGGCCAGTGCCAGAAGCCTGCTCCCCTCTGCCTTTCACCATCTGAGGTCCAAGAGCTCCTTCCCAGCTGCCTCTGCTCAGGACTGCCCAGCTCTGGCCACCCAGCTCTGAGAAGACCACGTCAGCCATCAGGAGTCACACCCACAGACCATCTAGGGACCACCTCGTGGGTCCCTTCCAACTCAGAATGTTCTGTGATTCTGCACTTAAATTATTCCCTTTAGATTTTTCTTTGGTAAAAAGCAAGTCAAATTGGGACCATTTATCATCTACCTCAAGCATACTAATACTAAAAAGTATTTTCAGTTTTCCCATCTTTGTATAATTCCACTGACATTAATACAACATAATAAAACATTTGCAGATTCTAGCCAGTTTATTGGCTTCAAGATAACAATAAGTAGTGTCTGTAATTAAAAAGTACTGTCATATGGTATTTTTGAAAAAGAAAATAGGCTTTCTCCACACAAAATCAGTAATTGAAATACATGAGATGAAAGAAGAATTGTTTTCCCAAATTAAAAAGAAAAGATACAGTTAGAACTTTATTTCCTAAACTGTTTAAAATTACTCCCAACATACAGCATTGTGTTTGTGGTGTTATACCAACAGGGCTAAAGAGAGGGTGACCCAGTAACTCTTTTTCAGTACCTTAGGTTAGCTATAGGATGATAAGTTGCTTTTGGCATATTTCAGTAGCTTGCTCTTCATCAAGTTTTCTTCAGCAGGAGAAAGGATTAGTATTTTTGAAGTATAAATTACTCACTGAAGAAATTTCTGTCCAGGATAGCTGAAAGTGTCTTCAGAATTTAACCCACATTAGTAAATACTTTTGACTAATTTTTCTGAGAACTCAAAAGAGGTACAATTTTTCCTTTGGAAGTATTTTTAATTAAAAAATTTGCCAAAAAAATTCTAAAGTGGAATTTAAAATCTGAAAACAAAACTTTTTTTCCCCCCAGTTTTTTTTTATTTCAGTTCAGTCAGTGAACTGAAAAAATCAATTACGTGCAATGGCAGTACTGGCAAATAATTCTTATCATAATCATTCCAGAGGGAATTATTCTGTGACAAGGAGCTTATATTGTATGGAATTTAGAAGTTAAAAAAAATGAGGCTGGCATGATAAACGCTGAGAAATGTTGTTTTGTTTTTATACTTTTCTCTTTCAAGTTATGACTCCAGTCGAGATGAAAAACCAAAAGAAAAAAAAAAAGGCAAAAAGAGGACCTGTAAAAGCTCTATGTATTTTAAAGTGGATTGAGAGTGTCTGCTTTGATTATAAGCAATCAATCCCAATTATTTTAGATGGAGCTGTGAGGCCTAAGCATTTTAAAAGTCAACCCTAATGATACACAAGGAAACACCAAGACAAAACTAGTTTTGAAATCTTTACTCAGCTTCATTTGCTCTGAACAGGTCGTTAAGCACTCTTAAACCACTCTTAAGGTGGTTTAATCATGAATACTCTGGAATACAGTCCAGAAGAGAACTGGTAATTATCCTTGATGTTCAGCAATGTGGTTTATCAAAAAGAGATCAGTTAACCTGTCCTCATAGCAGCACCTTGTTCTCCTTCCCCTGACGGGAGGCAGAGGCGGCAGCAGGAGCGGTGGCCGCGAGCTCCTCACCCCAGAACCACGGTGGTGCTGCAGAGGGACTGAGGGCATCCCAGGGCCTGAGATTCAGTGGCACACACAGGCAGTAGCAGCAACAACGAGCACAACAGCAAAGCACAGGAACAGCAGGACACAGTTTACCTGGGGGAAAGGGGCCTTTCAAAGTGGTTGCAGCCCTGAACCTTGGGCAGTGGCTTCTGTGCAGGGGAGGTGAAGGTGTGAGCCTGAAAAGAGAAATGTTAAGCTGGTTTCCAGAATCAAGCACTAGTCTGCACAATTCAAAAATATTTTAGATATTTATCAGTTTAAAATATCCACCTAGAGGACAGGCCACTAAATCATATGCCAAAAGTTTTCATGTCTGGATTCTCAGAAGTCTGAAAAGACAACCACCTGAATTACGTTTCTATTTATGCCCTCACACTAGCAGTTTTTGTAAATGTCCAAACAGTGTCCAGACATCTCATGGTGATATTGAAAATAAAAGAGTGCTTTTATCAATAAATATTTTTTTTAACCTTTTCCCAACACATCTCCTATAAAACCAGAGAGATAAAAGAGGAAAACTGATTTTTTCTGTTTAAAGCACTTGCAGCCTGGGCTTTTCAGGGACTGTTAGGTCATATGTAACCATTAACAGAACATAACTGGAAAGAGAACTTAGCCTTTGTTTTTTGGTATGCTTCATTGCTGGTTGTGTGTATTGGTGGTCCACCTAAAGCAAAAGGTGGCCAACATATGTAGCAAAAAACCAAGGATAGACCTTTTATCTTTGAGAAAAGTCTGACTTCTTTCTGGCTATTTTCAAAGAGAAGTGGGTCTCCTGATGAACTGCCTGAAGCTTTTTCTGCTGGCTCCTTTTCCTTGCTCCATATCCTTACACATCCTGCATGGCTCCTGTCATTGGAGACATCCATAGCAGCTGCCATGAGCTGGGTTGAACCAGCACCTCTGGCAAGGTTAGACAGCCTCCATAAATTATTCTACTTTATGTTTGCTTTGTTCTCAATATAACTCATCTTCTTCTTGGAAACAAATTTTTCCCTGGTCTTTTGCACTTATTTGGAAAGGAGATGAAAATCTCAGGACTTTCTGATTTGTAAAATCCCCTCACCTACAGGCATAAAAATAACGAGAGGGCTTTAAAGCAGAGCTGGTCACAAGAGATGCCTATCAGAGAAAAAGCAGGGGACAAGGTTCCTCACTGAATCCTGATAGCAGCACCCACAGGAAAACCTTTCCTGTTACTGACTGCAGTAGGAGCAGGACCTGGCTATTCATTGCATTTAAGCTATCAGAGGTCTCACTGATACCTGGTGTCCAAAAGGCAATGTGTGTGGAGTGGGCTGTTCTGCACCCCTTCTGTGCCTACATGCAGGGATCCTGCCCTCCCAGCTCTACAGCTGCTGGGGGTGCAGAGGTTCCACAAGCAAGGACAGCAGTGAGCCCTGGACATCCCCTGCTCCTCCAGGAGCACTGCTCAGAGCAGCACAAGGTGTATTTTCTCTCCCTTGGAGGCATACTCCACTCTTCCATGTATGGCATCCACAGCAGCAACTACTGGGGACACATTTGAGCTTTTAAATGAGTCTTTGGGAGGTCTCTTAAACAGAAATGCTTTAAAACCTTTTAAGAAGAGCAGCAGATGTATGGCTCACAGAGCTAGCTTCCCTGGTGTTGAATCTGTGTGCACCATGGATATCTTTATGCTGCTTTTCTCAATTATAGTCCCCCAAAGGTTACCAAAATCAGTATGAAATTAACCTTGCTTGTTTCTTATGTAGCAGAAACACTGCTTTTTTGACAATAAATACTTTATTCCCTACTGTAACAAAATAGGTGCTGTGCCCTGAGTCTTTTTCTAAGCTAGAAAAGATATTTCTTCTTCACCCAAGTCTGTCCTGCATCAGTCATGGACACAAATTCCTAACAGCTCACTTGGGATATTGCTGCATGTGAGAATAAAATTTCTCCCATTGCAGATAGCTAAATTACATTTTTCAATGGGATTTGTAAACCATGTCCACTTGGATGGTAATTTAATGGCCACAGTTTTAGACCTCCCACACAACAAATTGTTCCTTTTCAGTGTTCTGCTGGGAAAAAGAATTCAGCACCAGCTGGCAGCTGATGCTGTGAAATACTACTTAAAAATAAAGACAGGAAGCTTGGTGTAATCACTAGCATCTTAGAGCAGCTTTCTTGGAAGTGGTGCTAAGCAGATGTAAGACTGGTACTTATTAATTAAATTAAACCCAGAAAAATTGATTTCTCAATAAACTTAAAAGTAGTTGTGGTACACATTAGCAGAATGCCGGGAGTTTCAAATCTAGTGTTCAGGTTTGTATCAGGAGAAAAGAGCAGCAAAAGTGACTCCTAATAGTTTCTTCTCTTCTTAAATTTGTAAGCTATAAAACTTTGCAGTGATATATTGCTGCACCTTTCATGCAAGGTTTATGTACCACGTTCTCAAATCTAGCAGGTTGTGATAGAGACTTTTACAATTTCTGCAGTACAGTAGTTAAATTCTGCCTGGCGGTGTTATCATGATTAAAATAGAAGTTGGTTTTCAGGTATCTTTTCATGTCTATTGACTTGTTGATAATGACTAACTGCCCAATGATGGCTGGCAAACTAAGACTGGCTAAAAAGGACATTGGACAGCACCAAAAAATTAAAATACCAAAAGCTTTTCTTTCTTAATATCCTGATGGCAGTGAGCAGTTGTCAAGTCTGAGATCACATGCTCCCTAACTTCTTTGCACTATCAGACAGATAATGGCAGGGTACTGCCAAGCAGGCTGTTATTCCAGCTGGTGGAGAGAGATGTATTCTTGTCCCAGTACTCCTTGCCACTCTGATATGTAACACTATGGGGAGCTGAGGATATTCAGGTTTTTTGCATCTCCTAGTTTTTCTTGATATTTAGAGCAAGGAGACACATCATGACAACTCAGAACACCTGAACTCTGTAGTACCTCTGCAACACCTGCTTCCCCTCTGCTGTCTCATCCCATCCCAATGTTAAGACACTGATTGCTGTGTGAAGTACAGCAACTTAGTAGGTCAGACCAAAGGGGTTCCAGTGAGAAATAAAGAAATTTTCAAGTGAGAGAGAAAGAAAAAGCAAAGCTACTTGTAACACTGATGTACTTAGAGTTTACATCAGCTGCTTCTTCTCAGTTCTTCATTAGTAGTCTGGGAACCTACCAAAACAATCACTAGTGTTAAATGACCAGTTGGTTACACTGGAAGAAACTCTCATTGTTCATCTTCACCAGAGGTTTTGCTTACTCTCTGGGAGAGACATTTATCCCCATTTAGCATCCTTCATGTAGGTAAGAAAAGCTCCCTATTTCTGAGGTTAAAGATTAGAGCAAAACAGATGCATGGAAACAATGTGGAATACTGGCACCCTGCCCTGTCAGCAGTCCTGTCCCTAAACATGTCACAACTGGGCTCCTTATCCTCCACTGGTTCCCAGTTTCCATCCCATGATTATTCAAGGCCTTGGACCTGCCACTGAAAATTTTAAAAATATTATCTGTCATTACCTAAAAATACAGCCACCAAGCTTAGGATAATATGAATGAAAGCTGGAAACAAATTAGGCTTCATTTCAGGCAGTGTGAACTAACATAAATTCATTGAATTTACAGGAGCCAGATGGATTTACATCGGCTAAGAATCTGACAAAGTGTGTTCACGAGTGAAAGTATTTGCAGAACACGCTGCTGGCAAACTCTAGCAGATTTTATAATCACTTTCTTTATTGACACATTTCCATAAAAACTAATACCTCTGAAGAAAAAAGCAAAAATGAATGTTTAGGAAGGGAATGGAAGTTGGTTCTCTACAGCAGCTAACAGCAGCTATATATTCAGACATTCATTTCTGCTTTAACACTTAGAGAATATGGAATCAAAGTTAGAAAAAGCATGTGTCCACTCCACTTGACTAAGTTTATAAAAGTATTTAATATGAAGGATAGGTATTTTTTTATGTGGCAAACTGAAATAGTTTGGACTCGGAATTGACTGTTCTGTTCTACTAGACATAAGCATCAGTGGATTACTTTTAGACTTTGTATCTAAGAAACTGAAGAAAGTCTGAATATTTTCTGAAGTCAGAATATCTGTTGGTCTGTGACATTATTTACCCAGTCACAAAATCAGAACAGTTATAAATCCTTAACTACTGAGGCGTTTGCTCAGGTTACTGTCTCCTCCTTTCTGTATTTATGATGAGTGCTGTTGATCTAGGCTGTAACATTTTCAGTTGCCTCTGTCTGGAAGGCTGTCACCTGGTAAACTACTGCATTTCAGAAACATTTACAGTTTATTTGGCAAGGTATGGTAGCTCGTGGCCCACTGTCTGAAGGGGGCAGGGGAAAAGGAGAAGCAAAGCCAGAAGGACCTGCCTCAAAGATACTTTGCTTCAAAAGGAAGACAGCATGCATCTATCAGACAATAATCAATGTTAATCAAATACAGGTTGAGATAAATTGATCAGTAGTGATGCTGTAGTTGTTTGTATGGCCAGCATTTACTTGTCAGTATATAGGAATGTATACTAGTGTATGAATACAATAAATCTTATAAACACATTAATATTTAAATTTAGCACTTGTGTACTCTTATTGTTGGGTTAGCTTAGTGCAAACAGTGGCCAATTCCATGCCCTGCAAGCTTTCTGTGAGCCTTGGGACTGTGGGAAAGGGAATTATGCTGCCCCTTTGGACTTTGTTTTCTTTTTTAATTTCAAGCTCTCCGAACTGCTTGGAAGTAGGCCACTGAGAAAGCAAAGCAAACATGCTTTCTGTGCCTTGGCTTGGCTGTTCCCCACTAGATACATTATGTTCAGCTGAGGGAGAATAAGAAGCTATTTTCCCCAATTTTCCATACTGCCTGTGGGAATCTAATTCAATTTCCTCCTGAATTTAGCAGTGAAAACGAAACAGTAAAGAATAAAGTTGAAGAGGCTTCTGTAAATCTCTGGATTCTAAGGTACTAAGGTGCAGCAGGATTACTGAGCACAGGTTAAACTTCTTTTCTAACCACAAAGCTACTTACAGATTTAAGAAGCTTAAAAACCTGATCCAACATTAGTCCTTGCTTTGCAAATGAAAGAATAATGTATCTACCTATACAAAGTTATATTTGTTATTACTGAATTTGTTTATCCCTTATTATTGATGTAGCCCTATTCCACAAAGGAACTTTTTTTTCAGTGAGAGATTATGATGTATTAGATAAATTCAGGGAAAAGGACAGGGGAAAAAAACCGGTGACCAAATGCATTTCCAGAAATAAACAAGTGAAAAAAAGGACTCACATGTCATTACTCTCGCTACAGTGGCTACATTTAACCACCAGACCACAAGGGTCTTATTCCTAATGTCCCAGAAAAAGATGCCATGCCCTCTTTGCATTTAGATTCCATATAGCTATGTGGACCTGAGATATTCATATGACTCAAAACAAATATGAATAGAAAACAGAAGTTACTTTTTTGCTTTATGTGAGCCAGAACATTTGTTCAGCAGACCTACCTGCAGCTAGAATCCATGCCATTTTCTGATTGTCAACTGTCCTTGGGTGTTTTTGACCCCTTTAGGTCAGAACTTCACATGGGTACTCCTTACAGTGAGCACTGGTAGCCAAGATTGCAGTAATTATCTTGTTACCTCTTTGATGAAAGTGTCTGCTGCAGCCCTCTGGAAATAAATTGGCCAGAAGTCATTTTATTTCCTCACAACAGTATCCTTTATACTTGTTTTCATCCCCACAAAATCTATTAAGCTTAGAAAACTAGGATAAGGATCAGCACACTTTGGGATTTTGACATGACATGGAAAAATCTTACAATATAATGAATAATAATATTCAGCAGACATGATGTTTCTGAGACTGTGAGCCTCAATGAAAACAAGTTCACTTGTCAGAGAAAATTAAAGGATAACTAGACTTACCAAAGTAATGATGTCTACCTTGTATACTCAACAGTGCAAGAGTTTTGTACATATAGTTTCTCAAGTTATGATGAATTTGTCTCATAAAGAGAAAAAAAAATTAAACTTGAAAAATTATGATTCAGTTGCAAAGATTTCATGGTATATTTTAAAGGTGCTTATATTTTGACTTTTGCTTTCTCAACTTATATCTCATCCTCCTTCCTGGCTGAGGTATCATTTCAAATGTATTTGTAATGTGGAATTTTCCTCTCTGTCTACATTACATTAGAAAACTAAATCTCACTGGGGAAGCTGCCTCAAGGTCATTAGTAAGCTTGAGAGGCATAATGTAGATGACAGCCTTAACACGTTTGATGTCATGATAAACACGGCCAAGTCCTTTAGGACAACTGTAACAAGGTGCTGGAAGTAGTTGCTAGCACTGGGGAGCTGACTAAGGCTGCTAACATTGCCAAGAGTGTTTTAAAATGCCTAATTAGAACTGTGTGGGGATGGTATTTTACGTTGTGTGGGCAGTAATGTGAAGAGCAAACACGCCAAATCCTCTGCAAGTTCAGGCTTTGCTTACCTGGGAGCAGGGAGCTGACTCGTGGCGTGCAAAAGCGAAGAGTCTGTGCAGAAGGCTTCCAAGTTGGTTTCAAGTTAATTCTCTAAACTTTGGCGATGACCTGGAATGATTCAAAGATGTAGCTAAGTGAGGAACATATGGCTAGTCGTTAAAAATGTATCAAAGAGCTCCTCTTGTCTTTCTTTCTCATGAACGATCTCTAGAACATCAAGGATCCCCTCACGTGCCCCCAGTCTGTTGGCTGGCACTCCCCTGCCAGAGCGTCAGCACGCTATTAGCAATTACCTTGGTGATATTTACAGCACTTTAATGTCACTTGCCTGTATGTAAATAGAGTCTGTGAGGAGCACGGCACACCCAGGGCTCCCATCACAACAGCCCTGCTCCGTCAGCGCACCAGAGCGCTCCTGCGCCTTATGTAACTGCCAAAAATATCATTTCAATTGCTTTATGACAAAATAATGAGTCTGTCAGAGATGAGTGGTCAGAAAAACAAATTTGTTCTCCCACACAATTAGGGTTTATAGCATTGGACAGCAATATCAATCTCCAGTGATTCAAAATTGAATTTGCACGTTGAGGGAAATGTGTTCTTGCGTGTGCTATAACCAGGCTGCTTAGCAGGGGGAGTCTGCGCAGGCTGAGCTGGGAAGATGGATATCCACTGTGCTGTAGAAACATCAGAGTGGAAGTTTCCAAACACAGACAAGTACTGTGAGGCCATGGCATTCACTTCCACAAGCTCAGCACTGACAGAGCTGCCCCAGCAGGAGCAATAATAAAAAAGTCTGCAAAAACTGTCACCAGATGTAAATGGCAGACAGCTTTTCCCTTCAGGTAGAAAGCCATTTCAAGGCCTACATCTCTCCATACGTGACCCAATTGTCCATGGAGTTGTTGATATTTATAATCATGGACTTCAGTCATTCTCTGTAAAGTCATACAAGCATTAGACCTCAGCAGTGCCATTTACAGTGAGCATGTACTGTATCTCAGAACTGCACTTTGCCCTTAACATTTGCTGTGTCCTTACATGAGATTTTGCCCTTAGCTGTTTGCCAGTGCAGTGCAGAGGCTGCAGCACAGATCCTCCTCTGTTCGCCAGACCTTAACCCGTGCTCTCAAACCTGCTGTGCTGATTACAGCTCCCTCTGTCAGCCCTTCTCTGCACCGGCAAGCCCACTTGGTGTGCCAGCAGCTGCTCACACCCACTGCTACCCAGTAATTGCCTTCCTGGGTGTGTGTACATCATCCCAGTACAGGACTTGGACTTTCTTCTTTGGATTTCAAGAAACTAGATAGGCATAGAATACTGTCATATGGAGCTGAAATCAGTTGTATAGGTTTTCAGACCTTCTTCATTCTTACACAAGCAGCCAAAGCAACCACATTCTGCCAATGGAAGCATCAACACAGGCTATGGGATTGTTGTGTTGAATGTGCTTTGTATGTAGTCAGACCTTTTGTTAGTATTTCAGATTGACAGCAGTAACAGCTAGGAACAGCCTTCAAAGCAAGTATTTAATGAAATTACAAATGGTGTCTAGGATTTTCAGTAATAATTTATCACCATGAATATTCATATAAGATAACAAAATATTTCCTTACCTCTGGAGTAGAAAAGAAAGGTAGTATTCCATAAGAAAGAGATGGATTGGGTGTCCTCCACAGGAAGCTGATTGCACGTCTTGAGTGATCTGCTGGGAGCCCAAGTCAGCTCCCAAATCAGTGGTGCTCAGCTGATTGACAGCGGAAATTCCTAAGGTCCAAACTGTGCTGCTTTGTTTTCACAGCACTGACAGTCCAGTGTGTCTCACCAAAAGAGTGGTTCTCTCATGGTCTGTCTGGGTGCTACTTTTATTGAAATAGCCTTCTTTCTGTGGCCCTAAATATTTCTGTTTTCCTTACTGCCTATCCTGTAAACAGAAGCAGCTTTTTATTGTACTCTAGTCATCTCTCAGCCCTGCTATGCTCATTTACCTCTTTCAGTCATCCAGAGAAGGATGTCCCTCAAGCACAACATGCATTTCTCTTTGCAGAAGTCTCTGAGCCTGTGCATATGGACACTCTGATGAGGTCCCTGGGACAGATTGCCCAATTCCTAGTGCAGACTTTGTAAAAAACCAAAAGTGTATGAAATATTATTTCCCTGCTTCTCTCTTCACATGCACCACAGATTTTGATACTGGCTTGGTTTTCCCCAGACACGGAACCCTCCAGTTTGCTTTCTACAGATGCTTTTTGTTCTCTTTCAGTTTTAGCACTTGCCTGCATTTTACACATATTCACTATTCAGCTTGATTTGCACTGGAAATCATGATCTTTTCAAGATCTGTCAAGTGGCTTCAACAAAAAATGGTGCCAGGGGAGAATCAGAGCCTCTGTTTCAGTCTTCCAAATGTCTTATTTTACTTCTGCTTCCACTCTTTTACTCCTTATATATAGTTGCTGACACTAACAAGACTCTCAGTTCAATCACTTCAGATTTTATTAATCTACAGATTTTATTAATCTACAGATTTTTTCATAGTTGTATAATACTAATAATCATGAGTCAAACCCAACTTTTCTGTTGCCTATACACTAAGAAGGCAAAGTTTTTACCACATATGGTCTGATCTTTTGTGGTTTGGGTTGGAGGGGCAGTTAAACAATTCTTTTTGTGCCTAGTATAAGTAATTCTAATTAAGTCAAATTTGACATTTGTAATATAAATGTATTTTTAACCTTAATTTTAGCTAGTCTTGTAGTAAAACATAGTGACCACATTTGTTCCTTACTTTCTTCTCCTTAGAAAGTGTACACAGCTAAGTTTGAAGTATTCTGAGGATTCTTTAGAAATTCACCGTTGGCTCTTTCTTTGCTCAGTTATTAACATTAGATTTGGACTGTCCTCTGCCTACAAAAGTTTTAGAAAAGTCCTTTATTCTTTTCCAGTGATCAAATTTATTGTTTCTCTTATTCTCCTTAAGTCATACTACTAGAAAGCTATGCTATTCTCTCCTCTCTCCACATTGCCTTTTTCTTTTCATTTTTTTTCTTTTTTTTTAAGACAGGATGCAGCATTCTGGGTAATTCTGCTGGGAAAGTTTTCAAAAATGCATAAAAAGCATTTAAATAAGTTGATTTGCAAAAAGACATTGATTGAATTAATCTTTGATTATTTTGCTGGTTTAGGACAAGAAAAGCCATTTAACAATTCTTCCATTTAGGAAGCTAAGTGGCTAAACTGTCCCTACTTTGTCTATTTTGTGTGTGTTTAGTCTGAATGCCCATATGGGGGGTGTTGGTTTTAAATCTCAGTTAATAGGGTTTTAAAATTTGACAGGAGGGTGCCAGCTACTTCTAGAAGAAAATGTGTTTTGCTGGTTTTGTACCTGTATCTGGTACAAACACAGCCCTCCAGGATGTCTCATTTTGTCTGTCTGGTGGGGCTTGGTGGCTGCAGTCACACGAGATGCCTTGTGCAGGACCCTGAAGCACTCCTTCTGCAGCAATCTTGCCCAAAAAGTTAAAAAACTGGGCAGCAGAGTGGGCAGCAGAGCTGTGCTGCCCATGCTCTCTTGCCTGGGAAATCAGGAGAAGGAGGAGGCAGCCTGTAGAGATGGGGCACAGAGGGGTCGGGGAAGGTGGGCAGTAAAAGGAAATTGTGAGGCTGTATGGCAGTTATTTGTGTGTGGATGTGTATATACATACAGATAAGTACGTGCATATATATGATACATACGTGCAGATATATATGCTTTGCATATGTATCTGAAGAGGCATGGCACAGGACTGGATAGAAGCAGAGGAGGATGGAGAAGGCCAGAGTCCATCCAAGACTTTTACCCATGCAAGCAAAACTAAGGAAGGCTCAGTCTTTCTTCAGGAACATATGACACGAACAGCACCTAAGAAGTGCAAACAGATTTTGCACAAGGTTTTGTGACACAACTATTCTTTATTTTCATGTGCTTGTTAGAAGAGCTGTGCATGTTTACTCCATTAGCATATGGACATACCTTTATCTGCCCCCACCTCAGTTCCTGTACAAGTCTGCAGCACGCTTTCAGAGCACTAGGTACTACAGCTTTTCCTCAGCATCAACCACTTTTTTCCTCTTGCTTAGATCAGTTTGCTGCCTCTGACACTGATGAGTCCCTAAAATAAAAAAGAAATCTCCTCCTGAAAGAAATCCAGTCCCTTCCTCTCTCTAATTTGTTCTAGTTACTCGACAGCCTCTCCTACTTTTCTCCTCTATTTTTTGGTCTCATTCTTACCATATATCTCTCCTGTTTGATGTCTTCCATTTTCATATTCCTGTGGACAGTAAAACAACTCATGGCTTTTCCTAATAGCAGTACCCTTTACCAAAATGTTCAGTGTCTAGTGAACAGATAGTTGTCATCCACTTATGCCCAGACAGGCATCATTCATTCTGCTATGGCTACTCACTGAAAATTCACAATTGATTTAGCCTTCAAGCAGACATATTTTGTAAATTGTGTAAAAATTACTCTCTTTCTCTTGTCCAACATATTGAATACATTTGGGTAATTTCAATTTTAAAGGTGTTGAACCTCTTTCTCTTTAGAATGAGCATTGCACAAATAACAGCAGTTTCATCTGCCTCATTTATATCACTGAGGAGAATGCTCCACCATCTACTGTATTACATATTTTCTCTAGCAGCTAGTTATGACAACTGCAAGCTTGTTTTACCCTGGGGATATATATGTATGTGGCCAATTGCTTCAGGTCATATTCCTTCCAAATGGAAGTCAGCTTGACAGCTGTTAATTTGCACTTGGCCATTGCACGTGTTGTTTTGCTCTAATTATTGGTCACTGTATGGAACAGGTGACAAATGCCCACATGAGAACTCTGTAAACTATTAGATGTATGGTCATTAGGAAAACAAACAGGAAAGGTCATTAAGTACTGGTTTTCTCTCCAGCCCTAAACAGAACCAGATTTTAGCTGGTTTTGACATCTGTTGGAAAGGAATGGGGAGAGGTGAAAATACCTTACTGTTTAAAAAGAGGTTAAAATACCTTACAAACTACCCATTCTGTAAGTGTCCTAGTTTCAGGAAAAGAGGGAAATTTAAGGAAAATACAATTGTTTTAAGACCAGATGCAGAATCTTACTGGTTTATCTAATGATTTTGTCACAAGGCTTGATTAGGGTTTTTTCCCAAGTAGAACTAAATGTGCCTACCAAAATACTTTGTCTGACTTTCAGCTATGTTGAATTAAAGCAGGAAAGGAAATTTCCTTTCTGAACAAGACAGTACTTGCTGGACAAGAATGGCAAGACACCATTACAGTGAGCTTTCCTTCTACTGAAGTGTGACATTGCAGAGGATGTTTAAATGAAGTTTGTTTTCTCAGGCTACCAGGGCCTAATTTGAACCTTAATTTGGGTCAGATGCTGGACATGAGCAGAGGACTTGTTTTGTTCCTGGAAACAGTGACTCTTGAATTTTTGCAAGATTGTAGACCTGTCTGTAGCAAAAATTGTGAATCATTTAGTTGCTATCACTGGAGCTGCATTAGTGAAAACAAGAAAAGATTCAGCAGCTTGGAGTCTTGGTGACATTTGTGCTTTTAGACCTGTGTGAGCTGAAGATCCTGCTACTTGCTCTTTGCAGTGATGTCTGGTGATGTCATGCTTTCATGGTAGAACAATACTAACAGGCAAAACAGAATTCAAGCCATTGCCATAGGACATGCTTTTTTAAAACTTGAGCTTAAACTCACCTCACCTCTAAATAATATCCCACTTTTTTATTTTTGCCTTTTAAAATTAGGTGTAAGTGCAACCTTCATGCTACTGGCTGTAAAGAAGAAAACAAAAGACTACTTTGTGAATGTGAGCATAACACAACAGGCCCAGACTGTGGAAAATGCAAGAAGAATTATCAGGGCCGACCATGGAGCCCTGGTTCTTATCTGCCTATACCTAAGGGCACTGCTAATATCTGTAAGTAGTTTTGTATAATAAGGATATTTCATTATTACAGTTCTGCCCCATGTCATGACTCTGAAGGAGTATTAATGTTTGCAAAGGCTTATCGTTTCTTTCTGCCTCAGCGTGTACAATTGGACAAGGTGTCAGTTTGTAAGTGCTAATTGTAAGTGTACATCACCTGTGCTCTCACATGGTTGTAAATAACTTCCAGGAGAACTACATGTTTATATCCATAGACACATCCCTGGACATTGCATAGAAAGGGCTAAGGAATGAAAAAATTAGGACTCTTCACATAAAAAACACATAGAGATGAGTGAAAAGTGTGAACAGCTGCAGTACTGCTCCAGCCACAGTGCCCTCAGCTCTCCATTCATACATCCTGATTGTCTTGAGACTGGCGACACTCTCAGCTCAGCCTGTGAGATCCTTGCTCATTTTCTGTCCATTTAAAAGAAGAGGTGAAAAAAAAACCTCCTCAGGCCAAATTTTTCATGTTACTAGCTAAAGATCTAAATGCTGGGAAACATTTCCCTGATGTTGACCAGCAGTCCAGATTCAGATGCACTCTTGTAGATCAAGTGTTGAAGAGAGAAAGCGAGGGCAAAACCTGAGGTTTTACATTTGCCTGTTTCCAGCTAACAGCCACTCCACAACATGTGTACTGTTCCAGCACACTTCCATATTATCCAAAGGAAGAAGTTACTGACACCTCTACTTCCTGGGCCTGGGCAGCATTGGGCCAAAATAAAACATGATGGTGAAAGAGAGGGCACAAAGACAAGTCTGCCCATCAGTTCTCCCTTTCGTGTGTATATGAAATATGCAGTGATTCAGAATCCCCCTGAACTGACTAACAGACTTAAATTCCTTTGAAGAAAGGACTGAAAATGAGGATAAACCTTGTGACAGAAGTTACTAGCTTCTTTTAAGAAAAGAGTCCACAGTTTTGCCCTGATTAAAAGCAAAACATTCATTTTAAAATATTAGATATAACAATTTATTGAAAAAGTTATTTGAGAGAAACAGAGCTATGTATGCAGCTGAATGAAAAGTTTAAAACCAGGAGCAGTGTGCAATGCTCAGAATGTTATCTAAGACTTCAAAGCAGCAGCTGTGAAGAATCAAAACTCAGAAATGAAGATCATAGGAAGCAGGACCTTATCAAGTAAAATGTGAGAGTAATAGACCAAGTAAAAAACCATGAAGTGTGGGGGCATGAAATTATGATAAAATTCTTACTGAGCAGAAAAAAATGAACTTCCAAAAAGCAGGGAAAAACATTTTGTAAGAGTATTCACTTTTCTCGCTGTTATAAAAAGTGAGTGTGGCTCACAGAATTAATACTTTAAAGCTATGTTTGGGAAATATGGTGAGATTTACCAGGTTGATTTTAGCTAAATTCAGCTTGCTGTGTCATTTACCTCATTCGCAGTCAGCTGAGCACACACCAGACGGAACAGTGGAATTAGCACCTACTGAAAGAGTGTCTGAAGCTTGTTAAATCAACTTCATGTTAAAACAACATCAGTGAATTTCAGCAAATGCACAGTTTCATCAAAAACCAAAACGTTTTGTAAATAATAGGCAGTCATTTCTGGGGCTGATGATGATGATGATGATGGTGATAGCATCATGAAAACATAACCTTGTTTGAGCTGACGAATACTCTGCTTACCCTCGAATCCTGACTTCAGCCACGATCAGCAGCAGGAATTTATGGCAAACAGGAAGAAGCATGAAGGATTTCTTCTTCACCTTCTCAGTTACCATGAAATAAACTGGCTTTCTGAGCTGGACTGCAGGGGCTGCTTCCTGCTGAACAGAGAGGGACACCCAGCAGACATAAACTTGACCTCAGTGATACCTTGTGGCAATGCATTTCAAATTTTAGTGAGACAATGAGTGAAGGTATTTTATTTTGCTTGCCTTAAATGTTCTTCTATGGTTAAGCCAGTACCTCCTTAGATAAAGAAGGAACAAAGAATAAGGCACCTCTGTTTACATTTGTTACTCCATTTGTTATTACACATGCTTGACCTTAACCACTCCTTCACTGTTTTTTTCAATGACAAATCCTGATCTCTTTCATCTTATCCTAAAACCATGTCATGTCTCTGGTCATCTGTGCTTTCTTGCTCTCTTCTGGTCCTATGATATAATTTTTTTATTTGGTGAGGCTAAAACTACGCATGATATTCTAGACATGACAACAACATGGTTCTTTTACAATAACATAAAAATCTGCCTCTTTTATATTTTATTACTCTCTGGATCAGTCCTTGAGTCCTTTTTTAAGACTGTACCACAGTTAAAACATTTCTTCTGGCCTCAAGGCTGACTTAAATGACAGGTTATATGCTACAATAGTTAGTTCAGAAACATCATATTTGAGTTCCTTTAAAATACTTCTTGGGGCAACATTTCCTCATGGCAATTCTTGTTCAATACCATTTACTTCAGATGCTAACAGACTTCAAGAAAATTCCTCAGCATGTGAGAACCTTTCTTTGTTGTGAACACCAGTGAAAACAATTAATTTAGTATTCAATGTTAAATTAATTATTAATTAGGCATAGTGTTAATAATACTTCAATTCCCTATCTTCCCAGTTATCTCTCTGGGCCTCCTGCTTCTGGTATGATTGTTTTAACAAAAAAGAATTACTAACTTTTGCATCCATAGGAAGTTGATTCTTGTGGTTTATATTTAAATTGGCAGATTTTTTTTGCTTTTTTTTCCCCATCTCTTTCTCCATTGAGAAGACTTACACTTTTGAAGGGTATCTTTCCAAATTCATGTACATTCTGTTGTTTTCAATTTAGCATTGGGGTTTGGAATTTTTTTTTTTCTTATAAGAGAGTTAATTTCTCTAAGTTAAAAAAAGAGATGAGTTATATATGATTATTCTGGGTCTCTCATACACTTGTCTCCAGCCGCTTCCATGCTGTTTGCATGCATATCTTTTTAGATGTTCTTTTCACTTTTCTTTTATCTATCTTCCTCGTTTTCATTTCCTCACTCTCTCAAAGTTAAATATTACTGCAGTGGTTTGTTTTTTTTTTATCCTTTTCCTTCTCAACAAGCATGTTGAGTTTCAGTCCAGAAGTGGTTCTCTGATAACTACTTCTTGAATTGTGTCCTATGCACTGCTTCAGAACTAATCAGCTTCTCTTCTTGTGGGTTGTCTGCTTCCTTGCTACAAGCAGCAATTATTTATGGTATGTAAATCTTCATTTCTTTTGTCACTTCCTGATTTAGGCTGCATGTGTTGGAGCAGTGTAATTTCACTTACCTTGTTGCCTTTATGTCACTATCTCCATCGTGTGGTCAGCAGTGCAGCCCTGGTGTTACAGTCTCCCTAGTCAGGTGTGGATTCTGAAATCGTTCCTGGAACATGTTGATAGAAATAATTTCCCTTCATATATTACTTCAGTTCTCTGAGGGCACTTTGTATAATCCAGTAATACAGTGTCCCTTTGATACTTCTCCTTCCTCCAATTTTCAAAGACCATCTCTTTCATCTAAGACCAAATTATTTTAAAATTTAAATATATTTGAAGTTTACATGAATATGCTTAAATAAGATACAGTTAAAAATAGTTGTATAAATTAAACACTCTGAATTTTTTTTTTCTTTTCACAAAATAAAAAGATAGTCTTTCTTGAGAGTCGTTGAATTTGTGACATTTGTTCAGATTCAATAAGAAGCCTAATGTCTATTTCCAAATATTTCCCAGCTGGAACTTCTGTTATTTCCATTGCTCTGTTTCTGCCATTTTTTGTAGCCAATAAGACTTCATCATACCTTTTCAAGCTACAGCTTGTGAAACAGAAGACCATTCCAGATTATTCTGTAGTCATAGTAGAAACCTTGATATAAAGCTGTTTTCTTTATCCATTTATTTCTTTATCATTTTAAGTCATCCTGAGTTTTTCAGGAGAATGCAAAACATTTTTCCACACTTTACCTGCAAAACACAGCAAGTACTCTGTTGTTTACTGGCACTAACAATATTTCTCCATTTGTCTCCACACAGCATTTATTTTATATTTCCACTCTATCTTATTGACTATTTTGTGATTACATTCATTCCCTTGTGCTGCCACATTCTGTAGATAGTTTTTTCTGCAATATGTTTTGACACACAAAGTGAACTTATTGAATTTCTCTCTACTTGGTATTACAGGATAGCTTTTCTCCTCAGCAGCTGTGTGTGTCTGACAGCACCAGCCCTTTTCTTCCTCCCATTGTTTCGATCATTTTTGGCACTTATGTTCTTTGCTCCATCAGACAGAGCTGTCTCTGACTGCACTGAGCTGCCATGGATCAAAGTCTGCTCACTTTGTGTCAGTCCCTTCACCACCAATAATCTGTATCAAAAGTGCCCAACACTCAGCAAAACTCCCTCCCAGCTATTACATGACTTTCCTAATTCCTAGTTCAACATGAAACAAAGGACTGACCAGGGCATGGGAAACACTGGTGGTTCTTTTCAGTCAAGAGTCAGGCAGACACTCTCAGTTTACTGAATTTCTCCTGCAGTGGATCCCCTGCCATGGTACAGCCTCTGTCTCAGCAGCACAGCCTTAAACCTCCCTGAAAGGGAAAAGACTTTCAAGGCATCTCTGCAGCAGAGCTGCCACAGGAACAGTTTCTGGCAAAACTTACGGCACCTGCAGAAGTGCACTGGTATCAGCCTCACTGATGTTCAGTTTTCCCCACAAATATTTGCTGACACAAAGCCATCTCCAAGTACCAGCATAAAAGAAGTTGTCCAAGAAGTTGTGCTTTCTAGTCAGGAATCCAATAACAAGGACCCCTCTGACTGAAAGGATCACACATCCTGCTTTCCAGTCAAAGCAGATTCATAAACTAGACAGTGTCCCATTTTCTAAGGGCCCATTCTCCCAAGTAACTGGAAGTTTTCCAGTGCCTTCTTCATGACTCAGTTTGAAGGAATGGGACACTTAGGTTGAAGTTCTCCTTGTTGCTCCTTGATGCTTTTGACTGTGTGTTTCACAGAGAAAAAGGAAGGTACCAATCAATAAGTTACAAAACAGCAAAGCTTCATATTGCTTCTATTTTATATTACATATTCTTCTTAGCCCAAGAAGCTTACAGAAGGTGTAAAGCCACAGGAACATGTCACACAAAAGGCTGGGAAAATTAGTGGGAGGGCAAAACTGCAGTATATCAAGAGCATTCAGGTAAACAGGAATGTCAGGGAAAAGCTGCAAAAATCTGTGAGTGATAAACTCGTTTTCCTTCATCTGGGTATCCAGTGCAATAGCCAGCAAAACATTGCAGGTACATACCTAAAAACAATGCACTATAAATAATATGCTGTATGTTTTTTAAAATAGGGCTTAAAAAATTATCCTTCAGCACTCTGTCCTCTTGCATGACCCTGCTGAGCTGGTTGTTTGTGCTGGCTGTGGTGGCATCTGTTGCTGGGAAATGAATTATTTCCATATGTCACTGGTTTCAAACAACTCTGTTTTTGCCATATACAGTGAAGAGGTGAAATGAAAAAGACTTCTGGTCCTTAAGCAGAAGCAGCATGGGAAGGCCAAGTGTCTGTTTTAAGATATTCAAAGTGCCAAAAATGGTCTGAGTTTCAGGCTTTTCAAAGTTTCTAATATTCTATCAATAAGTTACAATTACTTGAAAAAAACATCCTTTTATCTTGCTGGGTGTTTCCTAGATAGAGTTTTCAATAGTGGTTTGGACTCACTAAAACATAACACGAAAAAGTCCAAATTTTAGAAGATGTTACCCAATAAAATAAAAACTATTTCCTCTGTCCCATTTATTTCTGGTGATACCGCTCGGGAAAGCAGAGGTGAGGGATAACAAACTTCATCAAAGCTGTTCCTTTTCTAAGAATGAAACCATTACAGAGAAACAGCTGCAAAATTAACAGTAGCAGGAGTTCTGGGGCTCTTGCAATGAAACAGATGAAATTTCCAAAGAATTTTCTTTCACTGTGTGTAATCCTTTGTCAGAATACAGGTTTAACAATACATGAAACATTCACTCCGATGATCATAATGATCATTCCCTGTGAGGGATTACAAGACACCAGTATCATTGAGCTTCTTGGGGCTTTAAATTGCTAGAGAATTCAGAAGTTCTGAAATTGATGCTGAGCATCTGATATTGCAATCATGCCTCAATGGAAGAGCTGCAAAGGGAAGAAAGACTCACTGCAGGGAGTGCTGTCATGCTGCAGGGCAGATATTCTAGCAAAAGATCAGATGAGGCATTAACATCCTGCTCTGAATCTGCTATGAAAAGCTCTGTATTTTGTTCCTGTTTAAGAGCCCTGCCAGAAGCACATGCAGGCATTGACAGTGGAGGTGCTGAGAGGGTCTGCAGGGTATGACCTGCCCTGAGACTGGAAGCAGCAGTGTGGTCTGTCTCAGCAAAAGCTTGATCCATTTCCTTTGTGTTAAGGATTTCACACTGACACAAACTAGAGACAAAATCAAAAACTTGCTTTCTTCGCTAGCATCTGATTTACTTTTTTCTTCATCTCAGTAGCCAGCTCCATGGTAGCTAAGAGCTAAAACAACCCATTTCTGGAAGCAGGGGAAATGAGAAAATTACAGGGCAGATGCAGAAGATTGTATGAAAGGAAAACACCAGATTTTTTCCTCTCAAGTAATGCATATATATTTAGATGCACTTACAGTGAACATGTAATATACCAAACCACCGCCCTCAAGTCAAGTCAAAAATAATAAATAGTATTAGTGACTCTCTCTGCCATTTCAAGGGCAGTACCAACCTCTGAACTTTTTTGCATGCTTTCACTTGATGTCCCCTCACTATAAATCTATTACCATTAATAACCATCCCAGTGATTTCAACTGGAAGATAAATTTAGGCTGAACGTTGCTTTGGTTTAACAACTAAATAGATGTAAATTCATCCCTTTTTGATCAATAGAATTGTCCATCAAAGGAGGTAATGGGCCTGATCCTTCATCTCTCTAACCTGTCCCCATCACTTCACTGCTGCAAATACTTACATGTTTCAGTGCAAGGCTGACTGGAAATGATCCATGCCATGTAACAGACCAGGTTCAACCCAAGGGCCAGCAGTGGTGGGATGACCCCTCAGCCTGTTGTTGTCCCCAGCAGTGTTGGGATGACCCCTCAGCCTGTTGTTGACCCCAGCAGTGGTGGGATGACCCCTCAGCCTGTTGTTGTCCCCAGCAGTGGTGGCACAGGTGCACCCAGGCCCTCGCCTGTCTCCACACTGACAGAGAGGGAGAGCATAATCACACCTCCTGTGCCTCGTTACCTAAGGACTTGCACCAAATACAGCTCAGCTGAATTCAAGAGCTAGCCTCAATATGTAACTGCAGATCTCACACAAACACTCCTTCTAAGAATAATTTCCCCATCATATGTGCAGTTTTCAGGGAGTGTTAATAGATCCTGCTTCATGGCCCTACATAACCAGCTCATTTCCAGACAAACTCAGAAGTGTCATTCTCACTCTCTTTAGTAAGAGGGGCATAAAGTAGTGCACTATCAAGGCCAGTCACCTCACACAGGGATACCTAGTAGTACAAAAACCAGTCTGGTTATAGAAAACCACACCAACTAAGAAACTCTGTACAGAAATAGCAAAACAGCTTTTGAAACAGAACCTGAAGATATTTTTGCAAGGTTAATACAGAGCCCCCAGGCTAGCAGGCATCTTGTGTTCATTAGTCTCTGCCCAGGAAGCATTTATCACTGTGAATTCATTGAAAATTTTGAAGCACGATAATATGAGGTGAGCAGACTTGCAGGAAAACCTCTTCCTTTGCTACAATCTGTTTAGGAGAGAAAGGAAAGGATATTTGTGTGTGTGTGTGTAGGAGACAGAGAGGTTTGAGGCGGGGGAGTATACCCAGAGGAAATACAAATACCATTTCACAGTGCAAGTGTGAGTGTGAGAACACAGTTTTTGTCTTTTATCTAATATTTGTGTAGGTTCCATGAGTGCATAAAGGAAAACTAATCCTGCTAATTTAAACCAGCTACAATGACTTGCAAAAATTTAAACAGGCTGCTATTGAAACTTCAGGGAAAAATATTTGAAAATTGATTGTGTTTTTGACATTTAAAATAAGGGGATAAACGTTCTCTTTAATTATCCTAACGAAAAAAAGCACTTTTTGTTACTGTTAGAACTATGACCATATCATTGTTCTATTATGATGATATTTGCATTTAGCTTTTGATACCTCACGGTGCTAAAATTTTGGAAAATACCCATTAATCTCAGCAGAAGTAGAAATAATTAAGTTTGCAAACGCACCTGAGTGTGGGGCTGTGTGAGCAGCATGTGCTGTCCATGGTGCTCTGCCAGGCCACAGCTGCCGTAGGATGTGAAGAGCTGCAATTCAGACATGTGCCCCAGGACTGATGTGGTGAAACATGAAAAAGCTGGGTTTAGTCCCCATTCTGCAAATTCAGTTACTTCAGCATTGTCTTAGCCATGCCACAAGTTTGGATTGTTCCAGCTTGACTCTGCAACCTTGTTTACATTGAATGTCATTTATTCTCAAGACATTCCTTCACTTGTCTGCAGAGTGAAGTCCATGCCATCTCTGAGTAAGGGAGAACTTCAAGATAGATGTTGAAAGAAGTGTAGCAGATGTTTAATGGAGAAACAGAGAGATCTCTGCAACAAAATGCATGCCACAAAAGTCAATAAAACTTTAAAAAGGAAATCTGTATTTAAGGAAGAGGATGCAAATATCCAGGATTTCAATACTGATCTGCAGTTTCTGACTAACCCAAGTGATGAGGCACAGTGCCATTAACAATGGCATTTAATCTTAAGAAAGTGGCATTTCAGAAAGATTTCATATCCATGGTTTTGTGCTACACACAAAGCCTAGGTTTCAGGGCAGACCTGACAAGAAGCTAGTTTGTGGGATTGCATTACACAACATGACATTCCACGTTGCTTATCCAGTAAAGGAGTTCAACTCCTTAACAGCCCCACCTCTTATGGTAAATCTCACCTGCCTCTGGAATGGTTTCCTTGCATTAACTCGGTTTAGGAATTTAAATGAACACAGGAAAAAAAAAATAAATGAGATGCTTAATCAGTATGGCCAACCTACTGCATTAGATTGTTTCACTCAATTACATTTCTTTTACATTGCTTAATTTAGATAACTGTCAGGTAAAAGAGGGAAAAATAGCTATATACAATTAATGCAACAGAAGGTACCAACTGATTTAAGCAGCTGGCCAAAGCAGTTAGCAATGCATCTATCCCTTGGTTAAATTACTATCCTAGATCTGCATAATACGTGCATGACTGATATTTTTATCTAGAGCATTAAACATAATGGCTGGTTAGTTGAAATACAAAACTGTTCTGAACAAATTCATGAAGTTCAGAGAGCTGGTATATATCCCATCTGTCAATGCATTTTAGTGGTCCCTGCAGCCCTATACTGAAAAATCTAAAAGGCTCTGCATTTATAAAGGACTGGGCATGTAATGGCAGATACTTGAGTTTAACTATGTATTGATAAAGTATTCTGAAAATGTTTTCAGAGTCTTAGCTGTAATAGTTCAGCCAACTACAGCAAACAGCTAACTACACTTCTTTGTGTTTTCTTTCTCTGCAGGTATACCCAGTATTTCCAGTATTGGTAGTAAGTAATAAAACCAGTATTGTTTTGCATTGTCATTCAGCTTCATGGATCTGATTTCCCAACATCCCTTTCTGGTGTAGATAATGTTTCTCTGACATGCCCTGTGGTGCAGGGGCTGTGTATTTGCCATGTAACATGTAACTGATTACGAGGTCAGAGACAATGTCACATCTGCATTCAGCCCCGGATTTTCTGATCGATTCTTATCAGCAGATGAGCACTGAGTCCTGTAAAACTGAGTGTGACACAAAGAATTAAGAGACTGTTGCAGAGAAAATATTTGTTGAGCATTTTGAAGAAAAATGTTTGCTAATAACAGAAGCATAGGACCAATAATTTTCATGTATGTATATGTGTGAGTAAATTCAAAGAGCAAATGGAAAAGTTTATAAATGGAATAGCTTTCATTTCTATGAAGTAGATTAGCAAATGCAGCGTATCTGCTGGAATCTGCATTAACTCTAGCAGGCTTTGAACTCGGCTTCACTGCACAAAATAAATAGAATTGTGTTCCTTCACAGAAAAACGCTTTCCTGTATGCAATTAAAGGACCAAAATACTACTCTTAAACTATAACAAAACCATACCACCATTATGTAAAGAGCTGCTGTATCAGTGAAATAGGTGATTACTTAAACAAAACACGCAAAGAGACCAAGCACACAGCAGCTGAGCTCTGAGCCTCGGCTGAGTTCCGCAGCTGTGAGGAGTGCACACAGTCAGGGCACCTTAGTTAATTGCCAGTAAAGCAGGGGGGAGAAATGGGATCCTGCTGTGGCTCAAGGAAAGAATATTCCCCACAGATACTTGCAGATACTTTGGTCAGAACTTGCATAATACAGGACAATCGGTTATAAAATACCACAGTTGTTAAATGCCATTTGCCATACCCGATATCCAAGTGAAAAGTTTTTAATAATTTGGGTAAAACTGTCTCATGTCTTATGATGCAGGGTCAAGACTATCAATTTATAATCAACTCAGTTTACTTAAGCTCATGAATAGCACTGATTTGTTAAGCTCCAGACAGCCAAGTTAAATGCCATCAAAACGATCTCCCTTGCAAGTGTGAGCAGTGTTAGCAGCTGAATGCCACAGCATCTGTTTTCTGCTTTAAATAGCAAACCAGCATCAATGACAATAATGTGCAAATGAAAGCCTTCAATCTTAATAATGTCATTTGCCTGCTCTAGTGTCTCCTCTGGTATTTGTACGTCTGCAGATTCATAGTGATGTGCTATTTTCAAAACTTTGTGTTAGAAGTTTTCCATATGTTTCATTACAAAAAAATTTCAGCTAAATGAAAGAGAATAAGTTTATACCACCATTCTCAGAAATATTCCTGCAATTAATAACAGAAATGGGATGAATGGGAAATAGCTCTTTGGAGTTTGATTGTGCTGTAGTTCCTTAGTATTGTGTTGCATGGTCTATATGGTTGTGTTTCCACTTCACACTCCATACAGCCTTCGTCACCCATCTACCATTTCTGAGCATCAGCAGATGTTGGCCTTTGAAAACTTAATAGGGAAACTCAAATACCTTTTGAACAATGGTGAGCTGAAAGGATGCATTGTTGACCTCTTTGTATTGTACACTGGGGTGATTAGTAAAGTTTATTTATTACAAATGGAGAAAATTCTGTTTAACGTTCTATAGGAAACACAAGAGTTTCTGCAGATCTATGTTTTATCTTAATTCTGCTGTAAATGTCTTGGGATAATATGTGGTAGAATTCAACGTATTTCTGTGCCTACCTGGAAAGGGTGAAGTGTGAGCATCTCTTCATGAGCACAAGTAAATACTGATACTCTGCTTGTTTTTTTCCATGTGTTTTTTCTTAAATAGCTCAGGGGGAAAACAACTCTACCTGCTTAATGTTCTGAACACCTTTCCTATAACACAGGAATAGCAGAATTTTTGTTAAACAAGGATAGAATCCATAAATTTATCCTGTTCTCAAAGAGAAATTAGCAAAAGTCAAATTAACACACAAAACCAAACAAGATTAATTAGTTGTGGCTGCTTTAATGGATTCTGCATGATTTTTGTTTTGTCTATGCTATCACAGTATTTGTTTTCATATCAGCAGAGTTTTTTCCCATCTGGGGACAGGAAGTTACTCTCAAGAGATACAGTTTGGGTTTCATTTTGCCTGGCAGCAAACACCTACAGGGGGGTATTGGCTTTTGTGTGCTCCCAGCTCTTTCTAGTTTATAAGGAGGATGGGGTTGGGGCAGGGGGATCATCAGAAACACTAAACTTCCAGCATGCAAAGAAGATGCCACCTCAAGCAATGTTTCTTTAACACTTTTTTAAGAATGCAATGAAAGCCAGCAAAGAAAAATAAAATGTATTTACCTGCGTGCACATATATGTATTATTCTCTATTTTCCTTTTTTACCTCAAAGGATTTTGTATTAAAGCAGCTTATCACTAAAATTTGAACAACAAGAAAGAGTGGTCATTCGTAAACATCCTTTCTGATCATCTAGAAGGAAACAAAATGTAACAAAAATAAAAAATCCCAGAGCTTTCCCATTAAGGTCATTTGTACCTGCTGTTGTCTGTCAGTTGAATAATAGGTTCCCTGATAATTTCCAGCATTCTTGATTACAATGCTGGCCCTTTCAGCATTTTTCAGCCATGTCTGAAAAAATACTGGTGAAAGTGTTAGCAATTAATGAGTCCCAAAACCATTTCATAATTTTAAGCAATGTGTACATACAGTATGTAAATATTCTGAAAAATACATTATTTTACTTGCTAAAATAATGATCCTACAAGACAATTTACATAGACCAGTGCATCAAAATGTTCATTACTGTGACCACATACCAACATTACTAATCTGTACATGTACGCCTTCAAAAAGTTGAGTCTTCTAAACTATTGCTTCTATCTTTTTTCCTGTAAAGCATAACTCCACTAATTATGCTAAACAGTTTGTTATAAAGGGTATAATTAGATAGAGGAAAGGATAGACATGATGTGCAAATAGCTCTGTGTGGGTGATTATCACCTTAAAGCCTGCTGTTGGCAGATGAGTCAGAGTTTAGAGACAGACCATGCACCCAAGTGCAAGATGCAATCACAATAATCAAACGGTATTTTCGGCTTTGTTCTCTATGTTTTTGTTCTTCCTTATAGCCAATTTTAAATTAAGAGAACTTTTTTTATGATAATGAATGCAAGACGCAGAAGTAAAAAAAAAAAAAAATTAAAAAAAAAAAAAAAAAAAAAAAAAAAAAAAAAACCACAAAAAATCCTGAATGGGCACTTTCTTATTTTATTGCTTTCTTAACCTTGAAAAATCTCATAGGTATTTTCCTGGAGCTAAAATAGTGTCTGGATGAGTGTAGCTTTATTTGTTTTTCACATTTGTCATGAAATGTTAATGTGGCAAACATATATATCTTAAAAGGTGGTGAGAGCAAATACTAGTGGATTTTCCTTTTGTTTTTTTTAATAACAGCACAAAGTATTTTGGACCTGATTTTGCCCTCTTGCAGTAACCAAGAAGTTCCCTCATTAAATCTTCAGTCGTGTGATCAAAGCCATTACCATGCCGAGCTCTGGACTAGAGTCTGTACCCAACACGTCAGCAGGGCATAAACATGCATAACTAGGTTGTACATTGCTTCTCTATTATTATTTGAGGTCAAGTTTTACAGAAAGCTGTGCTGTTGAGAGACCATTAAGATATTTATCTTCTTAAAACATTCCAATATTGTCTTCAGACTGTATCTATTATTTTAGACATATAAACAAAATGTCCTCATTTCAATTTAATTTTATCCAAATCTGACCTTCTAATAAATAATGGCTTCCAGGCTAAGGCAATCACCTTATCTAGATAACTGATTATAATATCAAGCCAGTATTTGTTTTCCCTCCTTGAATGCTTTGAAGCTCTTTTGCTTCAAATCTCTTGCTTTAAAAATTAGAGTTTCCACTATATTAAAACATTACTGAGCTGAAAGAAAATACAAACAGCCTTTGTGGTGTGATGTGTTCATTTGAATACTGGATCTGAGAGGAATTTACATTCCAAATAATTCCATTAAGGGTAGTTTCACCTGGTAGGAGTCACAACAAAGCCAGTTTCCTGCTGCAACTAGGGCGTGACCCCTGAAGGTGAGGAAGCAGAACTGAGCCCAGCACAGAGTAGAAACCACCTCTTTGCAGTGATTTCAAGGGCAGGATCAGAAACCACCAATGCAGCCCCAGGGAGCACTGAGAGGTCTTTGGGATGGGATTTGGGGGAGCCTTCGTTTCAGTTTTGGTTTTGCCAGATCCACCAGTTTTAACAGATAAGAAGAGCTGTGCTCAGCAGTCTCACAGACACACTGACAGTTTAGAGATTCCTCTTTCCAGTTTTCCATAATCGTCTTGAGTTTAAATCAGTCTGTCAATCAAGCAGTGTTTTCAATGCTTTTTGATTTGCTGTAATATACAGAAAACTACTCAGTTCATAGTTATCTTTCTTTTAACCATTAATAATCAAGTGATACTCTAGAAAATAAGATATCAACATTCCAATAGGTACCATGGCACCCATGCAAAACACACGGCACTTGAAATATGCAAGTTGAGCTCAGTTATTCAAGGAAGTTTATAGCGAGTAGACATGATCCAAAAAGATATTTTAAAATCTAATTATCTATAAAGCTTGGGGAGAAATTGCCAGGAAAATATTTTTATGTTCCCCTCTCATCTTTTTCATTCTGTTCCTTAAGACATGTAATCAGTTTATTTCACAGACTAAAGCAAAGAATGAGGTTTCCAAATCAGCATAGTGATGTTTAAAATAAAGTCTTGATTTACTGTTCATCAGTTGTGAATTACTGTACAGTAATTCCAGACGATCAGCCAATTTTAGCATTTTTAGAGGAAAAAGCAGAACCAGTCCACATAAAAAATAACAACACAATCCCTGCAAACTATCAACAAAGTAAAGTAATTCTGTTTTTCATGAGAAGGTACCTAAATGTTTCATTCCAAAAATACTTGAATTGGCTGTGCACTTCTACAAACATTTTAGTGGAAATAGTTAAAATTGAAGAATTCCCTCAGCCCTCACTATTTTGAGAATCAGCCAACAATTTGTTCAAGTCAGTGCTATTTTTTTTTTTTCTGATATCTGAAGGTTTCCAGAGATGGATCCTTGGATTATTTTTTAAGCCTCTAAAAAGTTCGCTTTCTTTTTTACTCTACAAGTGAACACATAAAGGACTAATTACATTTAAATTCTTCCAACAGTTATAAAAGCTGTTATGGCTGAGGAGCTACCATAAAACAACCACATCTTCCCATTTATGCAGAATTCTCCTTTTCTTCAAAGGAACAGGTATGAAACTTCCTACATTGCTCCAAGAAAGATTGCCTAATATCAGCCAAGTATTTTTTTTAACTTCATGAAATAAAGGGTCGGTAAAAAAAAAAACAACATTTCTCTCTTTCAGTGATTTAGATTTTGCAGTTTAATGAAAGTGCTAAAAGGCAAATTTTATGAGATTATCATAACTTCAAAAAGACCAAAGGAGATAGAAATGCTGTAACAATGACATGATGATTGCAAGAAGTGGTGGAATACAATCTGATATAAACACACTCGATTACTCCAGCAGCTACTAAAAAGCTGCCAGTGATTTCAGTGAGCATTATTTCTTAAAAATCCTAATTTTTTTGTTCAATATTAGCACCTAAAACTGTCATAAGTCCACTGTCCTCAGCAAACATCTCTAATTTTGAACCGATATTTACTGCTGCCTACTCATGGTTTGAAATAGGCAGTGGCAAGGCCAGCTTTCTCTGGCTAGAGACATGAAGTTCTACTGAATCATTAAGTTCTACTGATACATTTTTAATTTTTTGTTTTGTTTTGTTTTAAATGGAAAGAAAGTTAGAAAACATCTTAATCAGCATAGCTCACTAGGGTTCCTTACTGTTATTAAAAATTAAATTAATAATGATAATTGCCAACACAAGTGCTCCCTGTCTGCCACTAGTGAGCATTATTTAAGACTTACAGATTTATGAGTAGTGATTTCCAGCAGTGATTTGCATTGTCTGTGGGCTGGGCCAGCAGAATCACTTGGGGAGGTGATCAGGAACTGTCTGTTGGCTGCAGAGCACCGGTGCCCAGCAGCAGAGAATTCCTGCGCTCCATCACCTCCGCTCTCATCCCTGAGCAGGGACAGCCCCTCCCACTGGGAGCACATTTTCATTTTACTGCCAGCTCAGTACTTGGTTGGAGTGAGAAACCAACAAAATGCTGATTAATTTCTGCCAAGATCGTGACAGGTTTTTTTCATGTGCAGCTGTCTGGCTGGAATTAGGTTGAAACTACCCATTCATCTCCTTTATTTCCCCAATTTGAAACCATGATGTAGCCCATGGTGCAGACTGCACTTCCAGTGAATATTTGAGACAGATTTTCTTCATTTCTTCATTTTTTACTTTCATATCGAAAGTAATTCTGATACTGTATATTAGGGAGGAAATAAAAAAAAATGGAAGGAGAAAAAAGATATTATCATACATTTAATAAATATAATGCAGTAAGTTTTTCCTTACTTCATGAAAGTAATTTTTTTCCAATAGTTACTTTCTACATATAATTGGCTTTGGAACAATAGTAACTAAAAAAGAAAAAATATCCAATGCAAATTTAAAATGTCATATCTGATTTTCTGCTCAGTCACACAGCTTGCATACCTCCACTCATAGATGCCTACAGTAGCTTCACTTTTAAATAATAACACTCAAACATACATTTAGAAACTCTCACATTTCTTAGCCTTGTTTGCCCAGAATAACTGTCATGGAATATTTTACAGTAGATTGAAATAGCGCTTCTTATAGAATACCTACACCAAGACTCATTTGTTATTCTGGTAAATAATGACTCTAATTACAAACTGCAGTCTCCAGACATGGAACTGTTCTGGAAAAGATTGGTTTATCTAGTCAACTTCTCTATAAATAAAGCCCTTAGTGGTAATCACCAAGGACTAGAAATATTTTCACAGGTTGCTGTGAAAGAATAACTAGCTGCTAAATGAATCTTCCCAGTGTCTGTTCAAGGGATGACTCATCTGCTCCAATGTACATGTGGGAATGACAGCCAGCATTCTTGGACTTGGACATCTCACCTACCTTTTAAGATAAAGCATTTAAAGTCATCACCATTAAAAAAAAAAAATCAAAGTTATGAAGAAAGACCTTTCTCAAGAAACCTCTAATCTTGCTGGAAATATAGGCCATGAATAAAGGGTATGAGAAAAAGATACCCTCTTTACCAAAGATTGAGAAAAGCACATAACAGAAGCATTAAGTCTCAGGAGCATTAACCACATTACCAAGAAGCAGCTGGTCTCAGCTGGATATGACCCTCAACAACCTCATCTAACTTTAAAGCTGACCCTGCCATGAGCAAACTGTGGAAATAAATGACCTCCAGAAGTCCCTTCTAATATAGTTATAATTATCAGTAATAACCAGTAATAATTACTAGTAATAATACTTAAATGGTAATTGCCAGGCACTGTAAATATACTCTTTATTGTTTTGGGTGCCCATTAAGAAACTCAGTTCAGTGTTATCTAATTTAAAGGGTCAGGGAATTTTTAATTATTTTGCAGTAAGTCACAACCTCCATTTTAAGTAAGTTTGCTAAAACAAGCACAGATCTATAGCATTTATAGAATTTCTAAGAAATATGTAAATACGATTTTTTTCTTCTGCCTTACAAGGAATGATTTTACTTGGAGATGATATTACTTGGAGAAATCATAATCAGGATAAATTATATATTAAATATTACTGATTATATCAGTTCAATTATGTAAAGTATCTGATTTACTATATAGGACCTACAGTTTATGAAATGAAAAATTCCAGAGGGTTAGTCCCAAAAGTTGTTTGCAAAGCTGTTTGACACTATTAATTTTACCTCCAGTAATACCTAGGCCTTTTCAGTTGAAGACCACTATACATGTGAATTTTTAGAGCAGGTGTGCCACACAGTACTCAACAATACAAGTAAGATATTGGAAGCTCCAGTCTGAAATGCAACCAGTTTTCTGCAACAACTCTGATGCTGCACAAGGGCTAAAAGAAAAAAAGGCTCAGGGGACAGCAGGACAACATAGCCCATAATGATGGCTTTTCCTTTTTTAACTCCTGATTTTTATGTTATGCCTGATGTCCAGTCACTTTAAAACACTTAGGTCAAGTCTAAGTGTTCCTAAATCTGCCAAAATTTTAACAGGGAATTAACTGTGCAAGTAATTTGTCAGTGAGTGTCTGAGGAGGAGGAAGCTGGTCTCTCAGGTGCATGGTAGCAGTCTGTCAGTGGAGGGGGCAAGGGTTACCACAGCACCTCACTGAGTAGAGCTTGGAGATACTTTTTTGTCATCCACTCTGACTGGGGCATTTGCACATCCTATGTGTGGGAATTGGTGGATCTGACCTGTAGAGGCAGGTTAATGTTAGTCTATATATAGACTGTTAGAGAATTTTCTAAACTGACTCAGTTTTTCTTTCTTCTGTTTTCTTGACTGATAAGGATTTATTATCCTGCACAAAAATGCAGGAATCTGATGTAATTATGTGATTAAATTACAACTTGACCCCTTCAGTTGCAGAAGACTGGCCAACAGCAAATGGCACAGTGCAGGTTCCCATCCTTTCCTTTAATTGTTCTCTGTGTGGGAGGACTTTAGTGACAGACAGCCCTAGCCAGCCAATTTCTTTTCACCCTTGACAAATGGGTCAGAAGATACTTTAGGATGTCCTTCTTCCATATCAGATGTTTGAAGCCCCAGTCCTTTTGTCATAGCTTCCCTACAGCTTTTCCACTAAGATGGATGTAACAGTGAAACTCACCATCTAGATAAAAATATACAGGTTATGACAACTGCAGTCTACTCACTACCCAGCTGAATTCCTCATACAGAGAAGAGAAGGAATAGCTCTCTCCCCACTAATATCACCACAGTGAAGGCTGATGTGACCCTTAAGAAGAATTCTGTTTGGTTCAGACAAGACACAACCACTGCAGTACTCAGAGATGATAAAAACATGGTCCAAATATAATGTTCAAAGCTAGGCAGATGGAAATGGAGAAACAAGTTTTCTTTCCTTCCCCACAACCCCATCCCCTTCACTTTCAGTTCCAAGACCCAGCACCATTCTTCTAAGAGTTGTCACTCCTCACTTCCCCAGCCCTATAACACATCAATCAAAGGAGATGAAGCTCTAAAGAGACACAGCTAATTCTATTGCTCACACAAAATGCTTCATGCAAGTAACACAATTTGTAGAACTTACAAGAAATTTAGATATTTAACGTTATGACAAAAAAAAAAAAGAAGCTGTAAAATATATCAGCAGAGGTGACAGGAAACAGATGAAACACACAAAGAGTGAGAGCCAAAGAAAAGGCCCACTCTCCTGGTAAATATATTTCTTCTGATAACAGATATGTAATTCACTCAAAAGGCCCTGAAACAGGATGTTACAGTAAGATGTGTCTTTGGTAAGAAATCCATATTTGTCTGATACTGTCGTTTTATCTCTGCAGAGCAGATTTAACACAATATGTTCCTGTTTTGTTCCTGGTGTTAGAATCATATATATTGGCCTAGGATATCTTCTCATCATGAAAAATTATATTTTAAGCCATAGAAGAGAAATTGTTATGCACAGTATTTTATGTCCATTTGGTGTTTTGGGAATCATCAATTGCTTGTTTTCTTGTTCACTGTGGAGTCATGTTCTGTTCTAGTGCAACTTAGACTAGTCCAGTAATAGCTGTGTGTAATCTCTGTCTTTGTCCATATGCTTGCCTGTTTAGAACAATATCACAGATGTAAATAACAAAACCTGATTTTTCCTGATGCATGCAGATCCTCCAAAGTTTGATAGGATATGGCCGAATATTTCTTCCCTTGAGGTTTCTAAACCAAACCAAGGTAGGATGCTGTAAAATTCCTAGTGGTCTAAAGGTACTGAAATTGCTCTCAACGAGTCCCACATGGTGGCAAAAGTAGTAATGATGATAATCCAACTCATTTTGCTCTGGTGCTAAGTAATGCTATCCTGTGAGAAAATAACTATAAAACAAACCTCACCTGAAAAGGGAGTCTTCCAACACTCAAACTGTGCACATTACTGCAAATATGGGAATAGTAGACATACAGACTAAAATTTGTGATACACAAGAAAGCCCAAGACAATTTTGTACTTGTTTACATAGCACAATCTATATTTTGAGTAATTTTTGAGATTTTTTAAGTGAACAAAGGTTGTCATTGTCTACATCAAATGCATTTTTAACGTCTTGTTTCCACTTTGTTTTCCCAAGTGAGCTGAGAAGCAATCTCAGCTTTCATGCCATTCACAATACAAGCAAGTTCTCTGCAGGAAAGACACCTGGTTTTCTACAATTTGAGTGCTACACAAAAAATTGCTCACATACTGTGGCATGATGATTAGCACTGAAAGAAACAAACTTGCTTTTAAGATGACCAATAAAACTATGATTCTGTTAGTTAAGAAGTATTCAGCTATACTTCACATTTCAAAGTGATTGCTGCTTATAAAAATAATGTCCTTCTGTTCTTCTTATTTACCGCCCTTTCCTCCCCCAAAAGTCCCTGCAGAAATCTGGCCTGTGGCTTGCTTTCATGTTCAAAGGGTGTCCTTTCTGTGCTATAACACACAGAGGTGAAGAAGAAAATTAATGAGAAGGTAATCTAGAAAATGGCCACCAAACCAAACAAGATGTATCAGGAATCCGTTGGGAACTACACTGGAAGGGCTGTAATTAAATCTATGGATCACAATCACCAAATCAAACATGTGCATGTGCATGTGCAAGCTACCATGTTATATGTGCAAGTTTCTATGTGCCCAGCAAAACAGAAAATACTAATTGATCTGTGCTCTCTGTAAGAATTAGAAATGGACTTTAATTTGGATTATTCACATATATTTAAAACTAACTAGCCCTGATAAAGTAATATCTAGTATTCTAATTTCATTTAGCTCCCATCGTATTTTCCGAATTTTTGCATGTCTTTTTTAAACAAACAAACCCACCCAGATTGATCTGTTTTCCTCTGCTCTCTGTAAGGATTAGCCTGCATTATTCAGAAGAATTTTAAATCAAAACATTCCCAATTAAATTATCCTTAGCATTTCTAATGGATTTCATTGCTAATTATACTGTGTGTGATCTAAGACCTAACTTCATTGCAAAATACGTCTTGAACAGCACAGAATTATTCAGTGTTTCTTCCCCAAAAATAAGAATTTAAGTAAATTCAGTTTTGATGTTTTGGTAGGGAGCACAAAACACAAAAACTTCAAAGCATTTCTATTCAGCTTTTGTGTGTTTGCAGCATATTGTTACAGTGTATAACATTCTGTAGATTAAATATTTCACTTAAGGATAGTGTATGAAAAGAATGATTACAGAAATCTGAGTATCTAATTATTTTATTGTGGGGTTTAGTTTTATACTATTTGGCCAGAATAAATATGCATTCAAATTCAGTAAAACCCTTTTCAGACCACTCTGGTTACCATATAGTCATTTGTCATGGATTGGGAGAAACCACCAAATAACCTCTAACACAAAACTGCCAAAGTGTATAGATGTGAATTACATTCCCTGTCTTGATCTTGGATGCTACAGCTCAAATGATTCAATAATTGATAGTGTATAACTCATTTTCTGTAACTTTACCCTTCCCTTACAAAAAATAACCATTGTTAAACTTAAAAGTTAGAGAATAAAGATGTTTATTTTAATATTTTGATTTGTTCCTATATGATACTTTTTCTAATTTGCTGTTCATTTTATTACCTATCCAGTTGCTCCCAAATTAGCTATGTCAACTGTTTCTTCTGTTCAAGTTGCAAACCACAAGAGAGGTAGGAATTCTAGGATTCATACAGTGATCCCATAGTGCTCTGTGTTGTGAAAACATTGCACTGTATGAATCTGGAATATCTGTGCAGTGTACCCATTAGTTTACTGGTGAGGCATCTTCATTGACTACAAAGAAGCATTAAATCGCATAAACATAAGCCATACAAAGAAAAATAAATATGCTTCTTAGACAGTTGTTGGTGGCAAATAAAGTGACATGGCATTTCTTTTTAAAGGAGTTAAATGTATGAATATGACTATTCAGATCCTTGCCTAGAAAGCAGATGTTTACAAGAGTCTTGTTTTCCTCAGTGATATGCAAAACTCAGTGATATGTAAAAGAGGAAACATAAGCAGATTAGTTGAGGGCAAACAATTCATAAAACATTAATTGTCCATGTCCTCAAGAAGTATCTGTAAATGCCATGGAATGTAATGCATTGTTGTGTCTTTTAAAGCATTGTAAGTGTGCCTTATGTCTTCATTTTATTGTAAGTGTGCAAATTCAGAGTGTAGGCATTACATTTTGAACTGATGTTCCAGTGTTCTATCAAAATAATGAAATTATGTAGACACAATAAAGGATGCCAATATTCTTTCTGACTTACGGGCAACCTGTTTCATTTGCATATCTGTCATTCACAGTCTGAACCTTGAGATCTTTTCATTGTTTCTCCTCATCAGTTTATCTGTAAAGAGTATGTATGAAAATGTTTTGTCATTCTGCAGCTATTGTGAATACCTCATTATTCATGAAATACATATTAACAAGGAAAAGGGTTATTAAGAAATGTTTGAACTTAGTTTGACCCATTTGATGAGATCATGGTAATGAGCCATACTGTTTGTTATGAAACAGGTAATTTCTAAGGTTACAATGAAATCTCCTTTGTTTGCCTTAGTGTATGGAGGAGGAACACGGAGTGACTGGAAAATGAAAAAGAAAAAATAATTTCATGATTTGTGAATGCACTTTTCTTGAAATATGCTTTGTGCTTTTAATTAAAAAATGACACTGATAGCTATTTCATGTAACCTGTCTCAGTTTAGAAATGATGCTACCCTTCCATGTGTGTTTATCATTGTTTCACGTGATGACATTCCATGTTTTAATGGTCCTAGCTGAAGCTTCAGCTGAACCTTGTCCCCACAGTAATAGTATGTCTCAAAGATGAAAGTGCACAGCATTAGAATGGGAGGAAATCATTCAATTTATAGAAACAAAACAATTAGATTATCAAGATCATGAGCCTGCTTCAGTGGGTGACTTTATCGTGCTTTCTGCAACAGAATCAAGATGGTTTCAATAAAATCATTGCATTGGAAAATAGTCAGGGAGGCTCAAAGAGTCGGTGCTTCTGTGAGTTTGCAAGGGATTTGACAGTTCCTGGATCAGCCAAAAACAATGATCGCATCTAACATGACAATCCCTTTTTCCTTGACGTCAATTTTATCTAGCTGTCATTACCTCTTCTCTGAGATTCTAGTTTCTGAACCATTCACCCCTTATCGTTACTCAACTTCTCTGTGTCTGTTCTGACATGTGGTACTCCGAACTGAAAGCAGCATTTTCTAACACTGTAAGAAGCTGATGTCATTTCACAATGGTTGGTAAACCATGTGCAGCCTGATTTTGGTACTTTCCCCCCTGATTTTGGTCCTTCAGTGTTTGCATGACTTTGCCAGTGCGTGACAGTGCTTTAGGCTGCTAGCCAGAGCTGTGTGCCTAAAGACCCTAAGCTGTGCTTTGACAGGTTAACAAGCAGAATACTTTCTGGTTAAGGTGAACCATGATAGGCTGGAAGGGCCATAGAGCACTGACAGCTTCCCAGCTGGCTTGGTGCTGAATGCAATTCTGTGTGCTATGTTTGGTTTAGGGTAGCACCTCATGTAGCCAGGAGAGAAAGTAATTCCATTTCAGTCATAGGAGGACTTTTTACATAGCTTATTTTTGTAAGCACAGAAGGATGTGAAAATGATTCACTGACCAGGCCAACAGCAAAAATTTTTGCCCTAACAACATGGTGGGGAGGCAGGAGGGAAGCAAACGTTATCACAAAATTGATTTAATTGTTATTTGCCATGTCTTTTTCTTTTTCCTTTTGCCATTGCTAATGTTTGATCTGATGTTGGACTGTTTTTGAGTTAACTGTAGTTTTTTCTACACCATATAGCATTTCCTAGTCTGATGAAGACTCCTAGAGCATTCCTGTACCTTAGCATTAGTTAACTTTGAGACAAAGACTTTGTTTCACACAGCACAGTTGTTACAAAAAAAGCAATACCCATAGAAATTCAACCAGGTTTAAGAACTAATCTCATAGTTTACCTTTTGTATTGATGACCCATGCCTGAACTTGAGCAGTCCCTCTGCATACATATCGGTGTGTGTGCATACATCCAAGTGTTTCATAATTATTAGATTTTTCTTCACTCGAAATCATAACTTGGAGCAGGCCTTGTGTTACAGAGTGAATTGCTTAATGTGCAGCTTCGTTTCTTGTGCTGTTGTTATGGCTAATTATGTGTAGTAGTAATATTATTGAAGGTCGTATTGCAGTTTCAAAGTGGAAGTAGTGCAGTCATTCATTCATGAACTATTCTCAATTTCTGCTGCCTTAAATACAAAAGATAAGGTAGCATAGTCAGCTTTTCTTTATAGTATATAGGCAAATTATTTCCTCTACATTCACTTGGAGTATGAAAATGTTTAGCAACAAGTCTGACCAACATACCTATACAGTATTATCTCACCAAAACAAATTCTCTGTTGCTAGCATTAGACAGGTCCTTTGTTAGACAGAAAGACTGACAGCCTTGCTTCTGAAACCAAGACTTAGAAAGATCAGATTGCTTATCACTAGTCAGTCTTCCTTACTTCAAAAATCAAACACATAAACATAATCACACCAATTTTCATGACTCCTGTTTGCTAGTGCTAGTTTCCACTTTTAGATCTTGTCTGTTCCACACAGGCAGTTTTCACTTGAGCAAGATGGATATACTTGGGGAGAAATGCTGCAGGGTGGCTGGCTGAGATAGTCTGCTGAATCAGACTGACCAGCTGCAAAAGACAACATTAACATTTTTTTCCTCCCTACTCAATTGTGTCAAGTGGTAACATACTGAGACTGATACACCAAATGCTTTCCTGTACTCCAGCAGTTACTGGCATCAAAATTATCAGAGTAGCACAAACCACAAAACACTGGCTTAGGAGAATAACATTGAAGAGAACAAGAAATATATGTTAATTAAATGCATATATGTAAAATGGATTAATGTTTTCTGGCAGCAGAAAGGCAGCTCTCAAGATTGAAACATATGTTGTGCTAAGTGTCTAAGAAAAATTTAATCTGTTTACGGTGCAATCTATTTATGGTCCAGTACATCAGACAAAAGCCAAAGAAATATCCGTGTGTTAGGAGTGCAGAGCATACTCAGAAACATGTACTGGGACTGTTGTTTCTTTACAAAAATACAGACAGGCTCAAATACTGTCTGTGATGCCTTGCTCCACCAGCCAGGGGGATGATCAGGTGCCCCAGCATAATCAGGAGCATACCAGAGGAAAGGCAGCACAGGGGACTTGGCCTATGTCATATATGGAGACATTTTACACCCTCTGCTACAGCTCTATCTAATTACAAGATAACTTCAAGACCTCAAAGCCCTTTCAAGTTACTTCATCTAGTGCTCCATTATTGCAGGAAACACTGTAATTTATTCTAACAGTTAATAAACTGTAATAAACTGTATGCATCTGTAAAGCATAAGTGTGTTTTGCCATAAATGGAAAGTGTTCAAGAACCTCACTGCCCTAATGCCTAGACACCATTTTCTAATTTCCAGCTGAAATTTCACAGTAGCTGGTTAACACTCATTTGTTCTTGTGCCAGTATTGTCCATTAGGATGGCAGGAGGCTTAGCTCCTTGATGCATTTATAGCCCAGTGATACCTTCCATCATCAGTTTCCTAGACTAAACAAGCCAAAATTTCCTCCTCTTCACTTTTTAAACAGACTCCACTACTCTGATCATCCTAGTAACCTTTCCTGCATTCATTCTGGGCTCATAATCCCAAGAGTTGAGTGATCAGGCTTACCCAAGTGTTTTATACAAAGCAGAGCTGTGTCTTCTATAATGCTGTTGATACATTTCTGATATCTTTGTTCTGCATAAAGCCAAGCATTGCTTGTGGTTAAAGACCAAAAGGCACTAGCATTCTGTATTTAATGAAGGGGTTTTTTAAAGTGGCTGTCATGCCAGCTTCATTTCAGATGGCTGCAGTAAGCATGCTTTCTAGTCAGTACCCATTTCAGAATTTTCATAATCTTTTCTGGCCCAACTGTTTTTCATCTCAGAATACAAAACCAGTTAATGCTTACCTCAAAAGTACAGTGGCTGTAGTTCTCCAATAACTGTCTTCCTTTCTTTCCTTTTCTTCACTGTTAATCGTTTCAGGAGGTGTAGCCAAAATTGTCAAACTAGAGATTTGTTTGGCCATGAAGTAAAATACTCTGGTTCTCAAGGTGCCTATCAGTTATAGCACCCCAAGCTCAAAAGCATTTTTGAATACTCGCCATTTCTGTCAGAAAAATAAAAGCTTTTATTTTACTTACAGTTGTGGATTTAATCATAATTAAGTTTGACAATTTTGTCCACTGAATTTAACACTGCTAATATGAGGAGATTTTTCCCGGGTCTTAATTTATACTCATCTCAAATGTTAAAAAAATATGTGCATTTCTCTCAGCGGAAACTGAGCCTCCAGTAACCCTGAAAGGTTTACAACTGCAAATGCTTCAGTTCCATCAGGTCTGCCAACAACAGCTAACCTCCGACGTCATGCCATGGGTGTCGGGTCACGCTAACCTGCCTGAAACCAGCTCCACTTCCATTGCAGATAAACATCTGCTGCTGTCCATGTTACATTGATTAACATGTATGTGCCATTCATTCATACTTCTGCTCATGGTTCATTTTTACTAAGCATGTAATGTGCTATTACTCTGCTGCTGTATACACTCTGTATACATTTCTGTTCTTCCTTGAAAGACTGTGAATGCTTCGGGCACTCCAACCGGTGCAGTTACATCGAGCTGCTCAATACGGTCATTTGCGTGAGCTGTAAGCACAACACTAGAGGTCAGCACTGCGAGTTATGCAGGCTGGGCTACTTCAGAAATGCTTCTGCAGAGCTGGACGATGAAAATGTGTGCATAGGTCAGTCCCGGGATAACTGCGCCTTTTCTTCTGTGCCTTTTCAGCTCCTGGCAGCTGCTAGGGACCACTGCTGCTTACCTGCCACTTAAGCCAGAATGAGCTTTTTCAATGGATCAGAACATCTGTGTAGACTTCTCACCTCCTTTCTATTGCCCTGGTAGCCCCAAGGAGGCATTTTGAATCCATAAATGATGACAAACCCCTCTGGCTTGGTAGTCTTGGGTAGACTTTCCCCAGAAGTCCCTGAGAAACTGGATGTGCTGTCCTTACACAGGAGGGAGCCACAGTGGGGTCGCATGTGAAAATTAAGGGGTTGAGTCTTAAATACCTGTTCTCAAGCTGACTTTCGCAATCACTATACAGACTCTTGAATACTTGCCTGGAGACCTACAAAAGTTGCCAGCTGCATCAAGAGGACAATGGGGCGGGATCTCTATCAACCCCTTTTATTCACTAAATTTCACAAAAACACGTTGCAGCTAATTCTACTCCCAAACACAGGGTTGTAAATGCAGTGTTACCTCCCCTCTCCTTAGAGGAGGAATTGAAATGATGCCCTGAGGTTAGAAACAGAATTTGTCAAACAGAATTTGTGACATGATGTCAGTTTAGAAAAGGGATTCCTAGGTGTAAACTGTGCTTCAGAACAAGCATCTGCTATAAATATTCAAACTGCAGAATTAGAGAAAATGTCAGAATATAATCAGAAAAGCATATTAGGAAAAAATTTAAGATCTTTATCACTCTAAAATATGCATTGTTCTCATATCACCACAGACAGTATACAGCGAAGTTAGGACACTTTAGGTGAAGTCTGAACATAATGAATAAAGGAAGCCTTGTACAATTATGGCCAGTGATTAATAGATAGCTACTAAAGACACTGCTCTTTCTAATAACAGAGATGGAGAATTAATTTATATAATGTTTCTTATTGACATAAGTATCAGTATGACCTGTTCTGGATTCTCATTGTGATTTTTTTTTCTTTCAATCTTCCAGGAAGCAAAGAGTAGTTAGCAGACACCGTAAAACCAAAATAGACTAAGGGTGAATAATTATATTTTAATACATTTATAATCCCTTGCTGAGATTCAAGCCAGAAACTATTTATGTTGCTATTATTTGTTTGAGTTTGTAACTTTGACAGATTTATATTTTTATCTTGTGATAAACACACAGATCCATCCATGCACTGCATTTCATGTCCTTCTTTTAACTTTACTTGGCAATGCATTCAGGAAATGCATGATCTCCTTTGCCAGTAATTAGTCAGAGCTAATAAGAACTTTAGTAGGCAAGTCATGATTTTGTATGGCTGTGCTGAGGAGATTAACACAATCAAATGTTCTTGGAAAAAAACTACTGTCCCACATATTTGTTTGATGTAGATGACAGACATCATTGGTATGACATCAGGGCTGTATAATTTCAGCTGCCTAAATAGGCCTAATGAATACAACTCTAAATTGCTCCGTTTGGAATTTTTCATCAGCTCATTCAGTATGTTGTTTTCCCATATACACTGAAATGCTAAGGCAGCAGCTGCACCTACATAAGACAAGGAAATTAGTAAACAAAAATCCAAAAATAAGTAATTTTAAAATTAATTTATGAGTGATATATTTAAAATGTAAGACAACTGTGCACTTTGAAATTGCCAAGACACCGAGGAAATAAAATTTTAAATCTTTTATTTAGCAAGAGTCTGGGAAAAAAAAAAACAGGCAGTGTGAAACATTTGCTGACTTTCCACCTTAATGCAAGCAGAATTCTCTTGGGCTCCCATGAGAATTGCACCATGTGAAATAACTATAGGATCAAACCTTGGTTTGCTACATTTTAGGTAATTAATTTTAAATCTTTGCTGGACTAAGACAGTTTTCAGGATCACCATTAACATACAAAATGCATGTTTCCCAGTGTATGTGTCCTTGCTGATTTGCCTACTAAAGAGGTCTTTCTTACTTCTTATGTAAAGTCAGTAAAATGAAGACACCTGAGCACTTTTCAGAAAAGAGAGAAGTTTGTTCTTAAAGTGCTGTCTTGATCTGGGGCTCCTAAGATTTAATTGGGCAAAACGTGGAGTATTTTCACCTGTGAGAGAGTTGATGGATTCACCACCCTTCTAGGTCAAGCACAGTCTTGCTCTATTGGAAACGCTCATTTCTCTTTTCTCCGAGTTTAAAAGCAGTGTTCTGTGTTCTAGTTCACAGTTAACTACAAGTGAAATGTTGGCATGAACATTTTAATAAGCAGATTTCCAGTGATATGTGCAAGTCTTATTCCAATATGAAAGTCATTTTTTCAGGCTAATTCTTTCCTCTCCAGCCATATATGTAGAATGTTTGGATAAGCTAGTTTAATGGCAGCTAATAGGGCTTTGGCTCTGATTTATCAAAACTGCTTCACAGTTTTCAGAAATACATATGGTAAGTACATGGATAACAAATCTGTGAATCTGTGAATTTGATGCTAAATCAATGGAGAAAATGTAAAATGTTTCATTTTTAAGACTAAAGAATTCAAATACTGAGAATGTTTTTACCAGTGAGCCAAATGCAATATATTATACAGTGGGCTTAAATCTAAATTCATGATGCCCTTAATTTCTTTAGAAGCAAAATAGATTTTATTTCCTAAAATGAAATATCAAAAATTTGTGGATTTGTATGTTAACTGCAAAATTACCTCCTATGGGCAACTGCAGTTTCAGAGTAAATCAAGGTATTCTGAAGTTAAAAATTATTGATTCAATGTGAAAAAGAATTGAACATCTCAAAGAGGTGGGGTTTTTTTATTTTTTGATAAAGCCCTAGTAACTTTCAGTGAATACACAGACAAGAAAGGTTAGCATGGAAACCACCAAGTAGACCCAGAGTAATAAAACATGGCCTTTGCCTCACAGCATAAATACTGAACTGGTGATTGCTGTCACACTTTTAACAAAGCCACCCTTGCAATCAGTTTGGCTTAAGCTTCAGTTAACACCAGAAGCCCTAATGGCACGTGGTTAAGTGAACCCTGGGGGTTGTCCTGTAGCCACCATCAGCCCAGACTGATAAGCAGCAAGCATCAGCCCATTTCCCCACCTCCTTTTTTGTTTACTTTCATTGTGTTTTGTTTGAAGCATCACATTGACAGAGTGAACCCCAGTGAGCAGATTACAATTTCTGTTATCATCCTGTCCTTACAAATAGTTACCAGATGAAGGTTAGGACAAGAATTCTTTCTCGGTTCAGATCTGCAGGGGCTTTTTCCCCCACCCTGGAACCTGTGTGTGGTTTTCTTATTCAGATGACCTGGGAATGTTAGTTTAGTGCTATTTAGTGCCTTGTTGTTGTAAGGGCATTGGAGATACTCACTGTCTCCCTGTGGCACACTGAAATTGTGACCTTTGAGATTTTTAGTGTCTTAAGTATTTGGTAGGCCTTGGGAAGTGTTCCACTGCCTGTGATATTGTGTGGGGCAGTGACCCTGAATGTTCTGTGGGCCTCTGTAGGTTATATTACTGGGGTATCAATTGGGAAAGATGGAAGCTAGAATCTGTCTGTTGAGTGTTCTGATTTGATCTACTAATTTTGCAAAAGAGCCTGGCTTAAAGCTTTGTTTCTACTATTTACTTTCGCTTAAATAGCAAGATACGGGCCTGGAACTTCCTACATGCCTATGTGATAGAGTTCAGTAGGAAAGGTTTCAGTAGTTCAGGGTCTTGTTCTCTGGAAAATATAACATCCAGGCAATGCATTTCTTTCACAAATACTTGTTTAAATCACTATAACTTCATTATGTCTAACAAAGCTATTTTTAACAAGAATTAGGCCCTGTTGTTAATGTAGTTCCAAGCTTTTGTCATCCAAGGTTTTATATAAACACTCTTCAAGCAAATTTTACTTCCTGCATTCAGAATGTCTCTCAAGTCTATGCCTGTTTACATAAACATTTGATACATCTGATTAACATTAGAATTCCCTGCTTTTCAAATGGCACTCACTTTGCTATAATACTCTGCCTTGCACAGTATTTTTGGCATGTCAGTTTTCCACTTCATTAATGAATGTTGCCAGCTAATTGACTCTATTATTACTGTGGAACCCTTTTGCCAAAGGTAACTATTCTTCTTTGGCATCCCAAATGTTCCAAGTGCCATCTGTAATTTATAGTTAATAGTGAGGCAACAGATGACAAATGTCTTTCTGGTAATTTTTTTCCTGTTAGTGTTTTCAATGGAAATATATACATATGTAACTTCCCAGTTCAACTCCATTTTTTTCATTTATGGTACCACTGAAGTTTAACCTAATGCTAGGGAACAATTGCCAAATGTAGTCATCAAAGTAGTACTGATTCACAGACGTAAATCCAGACTCCCAGCAGGTTGCTCCAAATCAGGAAGCAGCAGAGATCAGATGCTTCCAAAAGGTGTCTTTGGTCTCAGTTAACAGTGAAGTTACTCTGGGTCTACATGGGTCTACATACAAATAAGATAATCCTTCATTTCAAAACAAAACAAAAAAACTAAATAACCAAGGTGAAGAACAGGAGTGCCAAAAATGAGCTCTGCGAGCTCCTTGCCTTTGTTCAGCTGGCTGAAAGCTGAACACAGATACTGTAATCACATTAAAGAAAAGGGCTGTGAATGAACAACACAGTAAGTGTTGTGGGAGGAAATGTGTTACCCTACTTATTCTTTAATTAGCTGAACACATGTGAAAAATATACAGCGGGGAATGAGCTTCACTGCATTTTCCATCTGCACGCTGGGAGGTGAGAGAAATTAAAATGGCTGCGTAAAGCCCGTTCTTAAAGGTTTTGCATTACATTAGTGCTCACCTCGAGCTTTTCATTGCAGAGTATGGAAAAGGTTTATTAATGTCACTGATAAATATAATCTCATCAATTCAATACAGATATTCACGTAAATTATTATACTGCTCAAACCTATAAAGGAAGACTATCTTGGAAATAACTAAAGTGCATTTATATAGCCCTGTAAAGACATCCAGCACTTCTGAAAATATTGAGTAATACAGATAAGCCTATTTTAATAAAGCAAAACATTTCACCCTGATGGCACATGGATATATCCATACTATACAAAGCTTTTCTAATGTTCATTGAATTGTCAAAAATATTCTTGCCAAAGAGAATCTGTTACAACCACTTACCCTCAAAGACTGTGGTATCTTCTGCCTTTATATCTTTTCAGTTTACTTTTTCTCTTTGCATCATAAAACGTCTCTTCCTGAAATGACACCTGTAAACAAATAAATGGACATGCAGTAATTATATTCACTACTCTAGATATCCGTAATAGACAGTCTTCCTTTACCTTTAGCACTGGAAATGCAGCCTTTATTGGTATTGAATGAATTATCTCCACATGTAGACCTGAATCCAGTGTGTATGTGTTGTCTTGTTTCTGCAGACTGTTATTGTAACCCTTTTGGTTCAGTCCATGATCGCTGTAATGACAGAGGATTTTGTGAGTGTAAGGAGGGAACATCAGGGCCTAAATGTGATAAATGTCTGCCGGGATATATCTGGCACAGCTTGGGCTGTCAACGTAAGTAACTCTGAGAGTCGCCCCTCTCCTGCAGCTCCGCTGCTTCTCGTCCGTGTGCTGTCATGTGCCAGTTCTTGGGAGCAGAGAACCAGCAAAAGCTCTGGGCTGTACCAGTGCCATAGTGCCTGGACCTTGGGAGGCTCCCAGCTGAGGGCACTGACTGTGCCATGCAGTTAACTCAGTACACCTTCAGTGTCCTCTCTCTCCCACTAACACCCAGAGGAGCTCCCACTGGCATAGGTAAATACACCTGTCTTGGCAACTGTGAAGTTTTGTATGCTAAAACATCAGCATATTACTTCCAAGTTCAGAATTCCTATTAAAAGAAAGAAGGTGATTTCTCTGCATGTTCACTTTTTTTCTGTCCTAAACTTCAGCCTCGTGACTAAGTTAATTATGCTTTCATACCTTTAAACTATCCCTGGACAATAACTGCAAAACACTGGCTTGATACCTATAATAACAAGCGACAACTAGATGAAAGCTAATGGTTGGGAAAAAATGGAAGTATACTTAACATCCTTGAAAATAAGAGCTGAAATTTTCCTTAAATGGTGCTAGAACACATGTTGTTTCAATGCTTAATTATATATTTTGCTTCTCTTCTGGTTAACGGGTCTTGTAAACAAGTGAGAAAAAATACCACTTCTCTATATACAGGATTAGACTTTTACTGCAAATTTTGTTTGTAGTAAATTCTTAAGATTTATTTTTATAACAGTTTTGATCATCTACTTTCAGAAACTCTGGAGAGTCCTCACATTTTTCTTTCACCTTCTCTCACTGCCTCTCTGCATTCTTAAACACACACACATTAAAGACAAATTTCTACAAGAAAATTTTGATTCTTAAGACTGAGAAACACAAGAAAATGTAATTACTGACACCAATTAGGCAAATATTATAGAATTGGTTAATAGCCATACAAATGCTCTAAATACTTAAAACCAAATGCAAATCTTATATAATAATTTTTTAAAAATTAAAAAAAAAGAGAAAGGCAATAATACTAGAGATTACCAGTGCCTCTCCAAGTAATGAGTACCTCTGAATCAGAAAAGCTGGACTTGTGACATCTCAACAAATTATATCTGGAAAGAACGCCAATAAATAATTTCAGGAAATATTGTGATAATTAACCAATTCATGTTAAAGATAGTATATGAAGAGAAAAGAAGCTTGCCTGGGCGACACTGTTCAGTGCAGCCTGAGAAAACTGGATTTCCTCAGCCTCCACCAGCAAGCTCCTGTTTGTATTTGGCAGGACATTTAAACCATACTTTCCACACGTGGTTGTTGACAGTGTTCTCATTTTCCAGCTACTTCTACTTGAGTTATGATTCACAAAACTACTGGGCAGTTAGAGTTGCAGCAGAAAGCAGGCAAAGTAATGTTTCAAGTTTCAAAGTTCTCTATTACTAATTCTTCACCAAATCAGATTCTAGTTACCTCCCAAAACAACACACTCAGAAATAAGAGGTCTCCCTCTGCCTTGCACCCCATATGCAGAAGAAGGTTGTCACCACCCTGTGACCACCACTATCCTAGATAGTGGCAAAATAACCACTGGAATTTGTGAAACTTTGGAAATATTGCAGTGACCCAAAATACAAGGGAAAAAAACCCCAAACCAGAAATCGGTATGGTTCTCTGCATAGAATTTGAATAAAGAAAACTTAATACTGTGTCCATACAGTGGGTTTAAAAAGAAGATATTAAGTAGCTGAGATACTGAACAAGTCTGGAGGACTGTTGAGCAAATTTTACAGTAATAGATATACACCAGTTTGTCAAAGCAATTACTTATTAATTTCAGTATTTCCTGTCTTTTCATGTTTGGACAGTATAAGACAAATAATGTTCTTTTAATGAGGACTTTTTTGAGCCCAGCATATAATTAGCTTGATTTTAGCTGAATCGAGAGTATTTGTAAAAGCTTTGGACAGTTTCTGGAAATGCAAGCTAGTGCCTTTATATTTGCTGACAAAACTAATTGAGTTTCCCTCACTATGTTGTAATTTTCTGAACAAATCTCAGTCTGATTGTATAACTGTCAGATATTCTCCAAGTTTGAACAAATTATCTGATCAATTTCAGAAGAAAAACAACTGGATGCAGTTGTCAGTTTTACGGAGCAGGCATCAAATTGTCATGTTTTGCCAACCACACACTGATTTAAATCTCATTTCAAGTCTTATCATGGAGGAACAGAATTCCAATTAATTTAATTTCGTACTGTGTCAGTTTTAGCTTTGTTGTTTTCCCATTGAATTCTAAACAAATGACTGGGCAAGCAAGCAGACCCCAATATACAAGAGAAATAAGAACTCATTCTGTTGCCTTGGCAAAGCTCAAAAAGATTATTTGTCTGGACACGTAGCATGTGGCTTTGATCTGCTTTTCCCGAAGCCTATGCTGTACAGGAACATAGATATGCAAAGATGGATACACACACTCACTCAACAGACCGATATGTGCTTATTTACTTTTTGTTATACATAGGCTATTGGCATTATTAAGAAATTCTGTTCTTATGGAGCTTTGTTGCTAAAAGCCATTGACCTAGGGCAAACAGAAGCTTGACCTATAAATGAACAATTTAAATCTATACCATAGCTAGTTTAATTACATGTATGATTCTATAAGTAAATGGATTGACATAATTTTATATATTAGTAAACCTATTAGGGAAAAAACAACACGAAAGCCGAGTTGTGTTTTTCTAAGGCCCGCAATATATCATTTGATAAATTACAGTTTGGAGTCTACTTTGTACCACACAAAGTAGAAGTCACAGAAGCTATTATCCTCAGAACTATTTATTTAGGTACCTCACCCTTGGTGATTTAATCTAAACTCTCTGAGGATCCAGGCAGAGCGCTCCTCGCTTGGCGTCTCTGCGCACGCCGAGGTCAGATGCAATTTTAGACTTTGCCTCCCAGATAAAAAGCACTGTGATAGCAGCTGTTATCTTCTTGCATTCAGGGTCTGTGCTGCAGACGTAGCGGTCAGCGGGGTCTGGCTGGTACAGGAAGGTTTGCTGCCCTCAGAAGAAGAGGCACAATAGATGTGGCTGTGCCTGGCGCGGCTTCTGAGCCCTCCCCAGAACCCCTGCGGCCACCGGCGCTGGGCGTGCAGGGAGCGTGCTGGGCTCAGCAGGGCCTCCCTGCCTTGTACCCACAATGGATTTCTCACCAGCAAGATCAAAGCACAGGGAATGAATTCAGAACAGAACAGTTTGGTCCTGAAACCCTTTCAGAACTCCTGGAACATGAGAAATTACACAGCATAGCATATATTTGATTTTTCTGTTTCATAGAAGCTGAATGATTTCCTTTAAAAATGAACATTAAAACAGAACTAAAAGCTCCAAGCCTGGCAAGAAATTTAACCTGCAACTACAGTTGATTTGGGCCAGTTTTAAACTGAACATAGTGTTTTTTGATAAAAGGAACCTGTATCAAAAGGCCAAAAAACACAGCCAAAATATTAAGTAGGAGCATTCACTTGATTTTCTACATGTACTGCTCACCGTCTTGCATCTTCTGTATTTCTTGGCCATGACATTTCAGGTGACTAAAATCCATTGCATACACACAGCAGCATTTTAAAATTACATCCTTTAATTTCACTCACAGAAGCGTTGGTTCCAAAACCAGCTGCATATTTATCCAATCAGGCAAAGAAAAAGTGACTCTTTTGCCAATATCAGTTTGGCAGCACAGCTCGAATTTTCATTAAGCATGTTCCTCACGGGGGAAAAGGTGAGGGGAGGTTCAATGACTGATATTATTCTCTATCTCCCTTCATGCAAAGACCAGGTAAACACTTTGAACCCACAGAACCAAAAAGGCCTAGAGTGAGTGAGAGTTACCAATGGCTGGCACCCCATAGCAAATCAGTGGTTTAAATCATCTTGGTTCAATGGTGCTAATCCTGAACAATTAGCAAATGAGTTTTCAGCCAGGTGTCTTATATCAAGGTCTGAACAATCTATCTCACTTTACCCTTTTTTGGTCATTTAAATAGAAGTAGGCAAAGGATTGCACTCTTGTCTTCAGTGCTCTAATTGGACTCAGTGCTTGTATCAGTCTTCCAGACTAACCTTGTATTACTCTGCAGCCTGTCAGATAATTCATGTTCTGTCACAGCGTGCATTTAACAACTTATATGATTATTTAAATGCGAGCTTTTTTGGGGTGGATTTTATCGTGTGTTACAAATGTTAGAAGCTGGGGCATTTGATCAAAATTATCATGCAGATTGAGCTGCCAAAGAAAATTAAACTTGAAATTGTAAACTTGGAACTTATATTAACATTTGCTTTTGGAAGATTTGGTTTACCGTTCAGCAAGAAAAGAGGAAAAGACATATACCATCTAATTCTTTAAAATCTTTTTTCAAATAAATACACCCTGCACTTCTTTCTAGACAGATTAAATACATATAAATGCAGTTGTCTGCCCAGTGATCTTTTACACGTTTGTACACAGATGTATTCATACATACACATTGAATTTGTGCCTAGGGGAGAAGACCAAAAAAAAAAAAAAAATGCAGAATCAAGTTACCCTGCTTTCCAGTTCACCGTTGCAACTGCCTGTGTGGGGAGCCATAGGAGATGCACCTATCTATTTTTATATCTTTTTACCAATAGGAGTTTTAATGCTGTTAGCTGGTCAGGATACAGTGGGACTCCCCTCTGCAGAGATGCTGTATATACTTCCAGTTCTAGTGTGGTTTGGTGCCAATGCTGGTACTAGTAAGCCCCCTGCCACACTTGGAGCTGAAGGGAAGTAAAATATAAAAATAATTTATTGAAAAAGATAAAGTACAGCTGGGGCTGAGCACTGTGGTCCTCAGGGAATAGTCATCTGCCCCTGGTCTTTATACACAAAATACTGCTTTCAAATACCTATTTTACATGATTGTAACACAGACTAAAGAAATTGTGTGTGTGTACAGGGGTTTGGATGCAAGAGGAACAGACTCTCCTTCAAATGGCTCCAAATTTAAATCCAGAATAATTCTCTTCACAATAATCCAGAATCCAACTGCTGCAACTCACAGCAAAGCATGGTTAATAGATGTAAGACAAGGAAGGCAAGAATACAAGCAAAATTACAGCATTATCAGACCTGATCCTCAGATGATGTAAAGCACTGGTTCTGCTTGCCTCTGGGGAAGCATGCTGGTGACTTGCAGGTGTAATGCCATCCTGATATCCTTTTAAAACCAGGGGCTTTTAAACCTGAGAAACAACAATGCAAATGTGCTTATTAATGCATTCCTTCCAAAATACACAACCCACAGAATAATCATACAGATACTGGGATACATAGAAAGTTGTTCACCAAAGTATGAATATCATGGATTGTTATTATTTTTTAATGAGATGCTAGGTTTGAAGGAGAAAAGGAAGGTTGATCTCTCTCTGGGGAGAAGATATTTTAGTCAGAGTAAACATGTCAGAACACAAACACTGTATATTAACAGAAATTATTAAGTGAGGCACCTCTCCTCTATGAAGAGCACAGAGGAGATGAAAATGTAAGATGCTCTCTCACAGTTATACAGATCTGCATAATTCCTGTAGCATCTCTAGGTTGGAGACCATGCCCTAATCTTTCTTTAGCACTGCTGCCTACTAAGTGTGTGGGATATTGTGGAAATGGAAGAACCTGCAGAAGCAATAGACTAAAGGGGTACTGGGGAGAGCTGAAGGAGGTTACCCCGGTGTGTCTCTGTGCTGGAAGGCCTCTGTGAATTAGGTAATATCTGTGTGGGGAGAAGCCAAAGAAAGTAACAGGTAAATAAAATCAAGCAGAGAGTGAGGCTCAAAAGAGGGAACTAGTTAGTATAGTTACCATGTTATTGAGAGGCACCAGGCTCCTGACAGACTGCAGCTGTTCAGGAGATTTACTCTGATAACCTGGTGATCAGGAATTGCTTTCTCCAAAGCAAAAAAGAAATGGTTCAGTAGCAACATTTATACACCTGACCTTTAACAGAACAATTTTTCCCCAGCAAGGTGAGGAATTGGACTGGAGCAAAGAGGTTGTTCTCCTCTTGATCTTGCCCAAGTGTCAGCTTCAAAGCTGCTATTTCATGGCTGTCCAAACTGCTCTAATTGCAAGTGCTGCCATCCTTCTTCTCCCAGTTCCCCACTATTTAGTCCCACACCCCTAGCAATCTCTCAGGCACTTGTTTGACCTTTCACTGAATGATTTCAGATCTAACTCAGCAGGACACTAACCAAAAAAGAATAGTTTTCTGCTATGTTAGTTCTGTGATATGAATCATCCACTGGTTGAACAAGCAGGAGCACCCTGGGAGAGCATAACCCGCTCAGCTGGGGAGGGCTGGGAGCCTGGCAGCCAGTCCGGCTGGGCTGGGCGGCCGCGCAACCCTGGCGCGTCTGGGGGAGAAGTGTTCTCCTCTCCCCATCATTAGATCATTCTGTGCTCTAGGAGCTTGCCACCTGACAAAGCCACATAATTTCAGATGGGGGAGCAGGTGGATAATGAGGGAAGCATCTTTAAAATGTTACCCTTAAAAAAAAAAAAAAAAAAAAAAAAAAAACAACAAAAAAACCAAAACAAAAAAAAACCCAAAGAGCATTCTGTACTCTCCTAAAATACTTTTAAAAATCCACTAACCTATAGAAAAACCAACAACTCTCTAATACTCTCTTGTATTAAAGCAGAATCGTAACTTTTCAGACAACAAAACTAGGATTCTGCATGCAGAGCCAAATTGGACAGTGGTGATGGATGTGAGCAGAGTGCATTTCCAAAACAGCCCAAAAAGAGTGAATACAATTTGTAGCATCCTGTGTATTTTCAGTGCAATATCAAGGGGAGTTCTGAACAAATATCAGGAAATTCATGAAAACTTAAGCAAGTAACATTATTTGTTTTCTTCAGTCAGATGATTTTAAAATGGTTAATATTTGATAGCACAATGATAAATATTTTAATAGAGTATATTGCAGTCAGTTAGGAATAGATCAAAAAGATACAAAGTAAGCTCCACTAGATAAACTTTTATTAGGTACATGAAATAGAACATAAAGCTTGATAGCAATTACTATTTAATCTATTCACATTTGGAAACGTATTGAAGGGGAAACTTATAACTCAGTTGTTATGAATTATTAAATGTTCATTTGAACAGTGATGAGCAGGACTTCTTTTCCTCTGAAAAATCTGTCACGCTTTCCTTTTAAGCCTGCTCAGTGACCATAACTTCTGTGTAATTTGCCTGCTCGCTGCCTTTTTATGAGGACAGAATAAAGAGATCAATAGCAGCACAGACACACCCAGATGGGACATTTTTATGAAGGGGCCTTAAAAGGACCATTTAGGAGTAAGTAAAGTAATCTCCATCCTACTTAACTGCAGATAAAAATTACTGACCTGAGGCAAATAAAGATAGCCAAGGTTTCCTGTCTTGGCACTTTTGCAACTGATGGCATTGCTGACAGCAGCATGTGCTGATTATCAAGGTTTCAGTACTTGCTGCTTTAACTTCCTTTACATATGTGCAAACACAAGAGTATGAAAACCAAAGTTTCTTTTAGAAAGAGCTGATGGGTTATATTATAACTTGCAAAGTGCTGACAGCCTCCACTAACAGAAGTTAAGCTCCCCCAGTGGTATTAAAAGTAAAAAAAAAAAAAGCCTTTTAATTACACATAAATTTAATTTAATTACACATGAATAAATGGATGCCATGGAAGTAGGTATACTATCATTTTGTCCACCTGTAAATTTAAATTAGCTTGCAGTTTTGATGGATTTCAGAGTTACTTTAGGTACAGGGGCTCACTTGATTTTAAGTTGTGTTTCTGCTCTGAATTTAAACGTGCTGAATGGATGTAATTCTAAAATAATCAGCTTTTCTAATGTCAGATTGGACTTCTACAGAGCTGAGTATTGTAGGATCTAACAGCTAAGGAATTCAAGACCTTCCTTACATACTACTACTATTTGGCATACTTGTTCAAAATATTTTGGCTGTCTTGATCAACTGACAATGTTTGTTATGAGTAATCTGTAGAGGTGGGGTTAAAAAAATTCAGACCGAGGGTTTTAAGGAAATTTAGTCAAACTAAGGGAGTTACTATTTAGTATCAATAAATTGAGTACTTCAGCAAAGAATTTCTGAATTTAATCAAGGCCTTTCAAGATCTGAGCTCTTATCTAAAACACTTAACAGAAGTGCCATTTTACATTTCCCAGTTCCCATTCACCCTATTTTCTGACCATTTTACCTGGCTCATTTTAGACCTGGTCATCAAAAGCTTTCACTCCTGTCAGTCATGTGTTTATCTTCATGCTTGCATGCTTGTAGACAATGGAACACCTCACAGTAGAAACTAAAGCAGTTCTGAGTTGGACCAGTGCCCTCTATGTGACAGTTGCAGGCTGTATGAGCTTTGGACAGCAGAGGCATCCAACTGCTGCAAGATGCAGCTTACAGATTTTCTCAGCCAAAGAACTCATCAGTATCTTCATATTTAATTGGTCAGTGAGTCTTTCATCCACTAATTTACCTAATAACTTCTTGAAACATTCATACTTCTGTTATCCAAATGTTCTGGGCACAAGGTCACAGCAACAACAACAACAATAATGATGATGGTAATAATAATAATAATAATAATAATAATATCATCATGTCTTTGTTTAACTGGTTGGTTGGTCTTTCCTGGTTCTTGAGAAGAAGACTGGCTGAATAAGCATTTCCAATTCACATTTTTCATAACATCTGTGATTTTACAGAAGTATATTTTATTTTCCTTCAATCTGTCTTCCGTTCCTTACACTGAAGAAACATAATCTCTTTAATATCTTTCATATGGCCTGCTTATAGCTGTGACAACTTTTCATTCTACCTTTTATGGTAGTACTACATATATATATCTTTTCCATATCAGGACTTCATGCAGTGTGCAAGAGATGGGCACATCCTGAAGCTATATAGTGACATTGTGGTGTTTCCACTTCACTTTTTTTCCTGTCTTGCAAAATTCAATCATCTATTTGCCTTTCTGACTGATAAAGAGCATTAAGTCAACATTTTCAATAGAATACCCTGAACTACTCTTAAGATGCCTTTTCGAAATGGTAAAGCCAAGTATCTGTAGGAATACATTACTCTTGAATACTTAATTTGTCACCCACACCTTAGAAATTCTTCTGAAGGTCTTTATAGCCATAATACCTTTGTAGTCTAAGGAAATTTATTACACCATGCTCCATTCACTTTTCTAGCAGAATTCTATATGTGTAAGTCCTCATAAGACTGATTAGTAGTTCCTGACATCTATTCTTAGCCTGTTTCTTATTATTCAAGCTATGATTATTCCATTAAAAAAAAAAAGAAAAAAGAAAAAAAAAGATCCTTGCTGAGGGATCTAGGAAAATACTTTTTTAGAGTAAGATAACATTGTCAACCTGATCTTTTGCATCCATATGCTTACTTTTAAAAATCTTTTATTAGGATTGTACATTATTATTTCTCTCTTTTTCATCATGTTCACTCATCTAACTGCTAATTCTGTTCTTCATCACAATTTCAATTAACTTGCCTGCTGCAGTTCTACTTGCCAGTCTCTAATTCCTCTCAATCTCTTTGGAAATCTTTAGAAAAGTCACACCTGCCACAGGTCCTCTTTTGTAGTTAATCAAGCCCATCCTGACAATTAGAAAAATTAAACTAGAAAAATCACAAGTAGAGGTGAAAACATTGGTTCTGCATTTTTTAAAAAATTCTTCGACCAAAAATATTTGCTTCTGGTGATCTGATGCAACAGACTACTTCCATTTTTAAATAATGATTTGTATAAACTTTCAGACATACCTCCAGAACATGCCCCCATCACCATAGGCAGGAGTCTGTTAAATAGTTCTCTTTTTTTTTGTTTGTTTTTGTTTTGATACTCACTTTACTCTGCATCTCAAATACAACCAGCTCACCAAACCACCTGCAAATACTCTGCCCCTGTCGCTTTTTCTTGCATTTCTCTCTAATAAGTATCTGCATGATCATCTTCTCCCAGATCCATACATCTGAGACATGGACCAGCCTTTCCAGCTATTTCAAATTCCTCTTCAGGTTAGCATGCAAGGAAATATTTTGACAAGGAACATGGGTATGATAAAATCAGGAACAAAAGCTTGATCTCATAAATGTCAGTCCAGCTTTTGTCAGATCTTTGACTACTACCTTTTATAGCACAAATTCACTGTGAAAGTGAACAGAGCTTTACAGGATTCCGTCAGTATAAATTTAGAGGGGACTCAGAGCCCATATAAAAGTACCATGATGCTCAGTAAAATATTAATAGCATTGCTCTTTTGATTTCTCCCAACTCTGCACAGTTTTGAGATATGGTTTTGTTGATTATGGTCTGTTCTTCTCTCACGTTGGGCTACAGTCAATGGTAAAATTGGTAAAAAATACTTCTGGTAGAAGCCAAGCTCCTTATAATTACCTTGGCTTCTAAAGAGAATAATTAAATTGTTAATAAAATTGTTGCCTGTAATCATCAGGTGAGAAATGACAGTACTGGAAGTATAAAGATATTTCAGAGAAGGAGGAAGAGTTTGATCGTAATTCAATTGTTGGTAATTAATTTCTATAGAAGAATTCTTGTACCTGAAATCAACTTGAAATGTTAAAGGGACTTTATTCATTAACATCACTGATGACACTAGGCAACTGAGGTTCAGGATGATTAAAGTCTTCTACCCAAAACTATGTTGTATTTTTATAACTACATCATGGACAGGTACTTCTTTAAATGCTTTTTTTTCTTGCCAATGACTTGTCTGTCTTTTTATTCAGATGGACATGGAAAGCCATGTAGCAACAACTGCACTGGTGCCACTGGCTGAATCTGGAGCCAATATTTTGATTTGCACTTGTCTGCAGATCAATTTACCCACTTTATTCCCTTTCTAGAGACTGAGTGGAATAATTTTCCAAATGCTTCACATTTTTTAGACATTTATAAGTATCTTCCAGATTTACAAATCTCTCCATGGATAACCCAAAACATTGCTCCAACTTATGGAGCTAGCCCCTGTTCTTACTCTATTTCCTGCTTAAATTTGAAACCTTATCCAAGAGACCCAAGGATCTATTCTTGCCCTTCAAAGCTTCTAGGTTATAAGGAGTTCAGCCATAAGCTCTTTGGAAGAGGAATTCTCCCTTTAATAGATGTTTAGGTGAGCCTTATGAAACAGTGCCAAGCAGCTACAGGTCAGGGGCACACAGGGACACACATAACAGGTCTGTTGCCCCCATGCACTACCCAGTCCCCAAATACACTGACAAGTGCAGGAAGAACAAACTCCAGTGTCCTCAATACAGAAATAGCAGTCCATGGGAGACAGAGTTCAGCAGGGTGTTCTGTTAATGAGATGCTGCACCACTGAGCTATGGATGGTACACATACTTTAAATGGGAATTCAACTTCCTTTGTAAGCCAAAGGATCCTTGAAATAGGACTCTTGCTTTGAAGAATTTAGAATTTCATTTCCAAGGAGTGTAAAGAGAGTTTCATCACATGTAGCTGTTCCTTTAAAGAGCTGAAGCTGCATTTTGATCATGAGGCAATAAGCAGTGACTAGCATCCAAGGAGGACAAGTTACTCTCACAAAATTCAAAAACCTGACTTACTTCCTACTGATTTTCAGGAACAGGAGAATCCCACAATGAGATTTAAACTGGGGCTGTTACTGCAAGGGAATTCATATTGAGGGCAAGCATAGCATCCTTAAATCAGCTCCATTATGTTGACATTATGCAGCAGAGCACAGCTCTCTGCAAGGAGGCTTCTGCTCTCAGAAAGAGCATCCTATTCCACATATCTTAGAGACAGATTACAACAGCTTACCGCAACATAAACATCTCAAAAATTGAGCTGGATGCTTTGAAATGCTTCCAATTACGTTCACACACGTGTCCTTTGGTACACAACTGGGGAGAAATATGAAAGGTGGCATCTACACTGCCTAACTTCTGCAAAGGTATGGAAATTTGGGTCGAGATTTACACCACCTGTCAAAATAAAGCCATATACTGCAATAATTTTTTTCTGCAATGACCTGAGAGCTTTGTTAGTTCATGCTAAACCATTACTGATTTAAAACAAAGTGCAATGATGCTTGGAGAGGTGTACTCCAGTTATATCTTTTATTCAGTGGGAACATGACAACTTAGTGATGATGCTGCAGCCCACGCTGCACTGCACCATTAGAAGGACCCTGAGTGTTTTGCAAATACAAAACCTTGAGCCAGCTAAGATGTGTTGAGCACCTCCCTCACCTACTCCCACCCGCCCTGGCTTTAGCCCAAACCCCTCTGTTCCAGTTCCAACTACTTCCCTTTAGCACTCCTCCTGCTGTTTTAGCTAAACAGCTACTCATTCTGTAGCTTGCTGGCAGTCTTCAGAAAGCCAGCATCCCACTCAGATCTGCCATGTTACCACTTCAGAAATGCTGTCTCACAGCAGAAAATCTTTGCCTTTCACACTCCTGTCATGCCCTCACTTCACTCTGGGGCCCTGCTTGAAACCTGAGCAGGCACTGTGCTGGCTGGCCACGTGTCATGGGTTAACACAGTTTGGATTGCCACCCCTGCTTGCCTTGGGGCTCCATGAAACAGGGGGAGGCTCCATTACCCCCAGTGTTTGTCCCTCACAAGGCTCCAGGCCTGCAAATATCCATCCTACCTGGAATGACAGCCTTTCCTTGCCCTCCGCTAGCAGGTGCAGCCAGCAGCACAGGTGTGTTGCAAATACCCTCCTGCCACAGGAGTCGATGCCAAGGAACACAGAGTTCTCAAAAAGATGGGATCTGATCAGTCAGATCTCCATTGCCATCACTGCCAAGGCTGCTGGAAGAGAAGGACAAACGTGTGATAGGAGTTGTGGGAGTTCATATTACGTAATGGAGAGGGCTCCCTGGGGCAGATGACAGGACTGGACCCAATGAGACAAACCTGGCAGGAAATACAGATTAATCACCATCCCAGTTCTGTTGTGCGGAAATTTGTCTCCTTTTTCACTGAGAGCTCTAAAATAAATATAGTCAGACATTATGTTTTAAAAGTACATTCTAAAAGTACATTTTCATAAAAATTGAGCATTTCTTGTGTGACCTTTCCTTTTCCAAAGCAGAGGTTTGTGACATTGCTGTACACACAGCCTCTCAGGAGCAGGAGAAAATTATCAAGGTCTTGGTTTCTCAGTCTTAAGTGCAGATGGAAGACGTTTTAAGTAACACAGCTACTTCTCTCCATCATTAAATTAAAGCTATTGATACAATATATCTTTAGAAATATCTAACATACTAGAATTTATTTTTAATTTATTTGGCCACAATTAGTGGAGACATCCTTGGTATTCTTCAACTCTGGCATGACTTGACAAACTAAAAATTGGAGAAAATAATTTTAAAGAAAATACGGAAAGTACTTTGAAGTGAAATTGCATCTGGCAGTTATCTCTTCCTGAAGGATCCCAGGTTATTTCTGTCTTTTTTAATAATTAAATTTTAACAAATTTGTGCATCACAATTGATAAATAGAAATACAAGTACAATAATCATCATATCAAAAGTAATGCTAGAACCATATAAAGCTCACAGGGAAACAGCTCTTACTCATGAGAATATTTTAACTCTGGTCTTTTTAATATCCTGAATTATCTTAACACTTCGTCACAGTAAGCAATATCAACATCCATGGTTAGAGACGTTATCTTCAGTTATACTGATAGAAAGAACTTCTCAGACATCACCCTGAACAAACCACGCTATGTACTCTCTAAGACAGGTCTATGTTTATTCAGATCTTTTTCTACATTGTAGCAAAATTTTAAAGTTGACTAAACAAGATTAATATAATTCTGTTACTATTGCAACAACTTATTAGTGGTAGCCTACATATCAATATTGTGGGAAATCTGTAGGCTGCCTGTGTGCCTGCTTCAGCTCTGTTGCTTGGTGTGTAATAACGAACATCTCTCAGACATTTTTGTTGAATTGTGTGATAAGTCAGTTTTTCAAATGTTTTCAGGTAAAAAAGCACTGGCTAAGACTATGACATTGGTTACACCTGGGTAAAACACTGCAGTAAAACTGGTGAGCCTGAAGAAGATTGTGCTGGAAAGAGAGCATCTGTTATCTGGGGTTTCCCATCTAATGGTTGTTCTGTCATGAAGATAAATGCACCATGATAACCCGAAGCAAGTCTGTGTGTAGCAATAAATATTGTTGATGAAAACTAGCATGAAGCAACTAATAGCTTTAATTATTTGATACATTAATTTATTAGTTCTTATTTTTGCAGAGTGCTACATGCCAGCTGTTTGAATCAACTTATTGGCATTCTGATGAAGAGTGGAAAAGCAAAGCATTGCACCAATTAAAATCCCTCTCACAAGAGAGCATGTTATCATTGGGTAGATCTCAGACAGGAGTTAGGATATAAGAATCTGCCTATTTAATTACTTTTTTTAATTTTACTGAAATATGAAAGTAGACAATAACAGGTAATATTTTTATAGGTCAGATGAAGCAGGGTGGATTAAAAAATTTGCAAATCTTTACTGTATTCCTTATGTGTGAATATGAAGCAGCTGCAGTTCTGTTAGGTGAGATTAGGAGATACAATACACGACATTGGTATTTGAGATTGTCAGAGTATTTAATCATCCTATGCAATCACATATGGCAATTGGACAAGATTGCATAGTCCTTTTTTACACTTCATAGTTTAGAAACCTTTTTAAAGCTGACTGTCAGCAAACTCCCCTGGAAACAATAATCAACTCTGCTATTGCATTTATCTAATCAGCAGTGCAATGTGGTAAATAGAGCAGGAATTCACAGGACCTGCATCATTCCTTCCTTTTGTTTGCATGGGCAACTCATTGGACTTTCCTTGGCATCAACTTCCCCATTGTTCACTAGCAATGAGAAGTTTTACTCTGAATAGCTTTGACACCTATAGGGAAGTGTTTTTATCCCCATTCTAAAGCTGGCTCAGCAAAAGCACTCTGCAGCATTTCATCCACACTCAAAACAATAAATCAGTGTAGATTCAGAAAGATCTCCTGATTGCCAGCATTGTTACTTGAACAAAAAACCCCATCCCTCACTTCATACATGTTGTAGGAATTATGCAAATGTTTTACCTTTGCATTGTAACTAATGTTCACATAAATTCTGAATGTTCATCTCCTGAGAGATTCTACACCATTAACTTAGCACACTGGTGTTTTGGTCTCTTGTAGGAGAACATTGCCTTGATATCTTAAACCTTTCTTTTGAGAAATGCACACAGAAGGAATACATCATGACCTGTAAATACAAACTTGGCTTTACCTTTCCTTGTGGTCACTGTAAAAGAGCTGATAAGTCACACTTCTATTTAGTTACATAACTGTCCCACTTTAATACCTTTGATATTTACTACAGTGCAGTTAAAGATTGTTGGTGTTTCCATTACAAGTGCTGGTTTATGTAGTTTAGAAGTTGATCATAACATATATTTTCGGTAGGTTTTTTACCAGTGCAATTAGCTTTCAGCTGAAGTAGTGAGAAGAAACTTTGCAACTTTCAAATTATTTAAGATCACAAATAACTCTAAAAGAGCAGTGGTTATTAATAGAAGCCATCAAAAAGACATTCTGTCACTTTTTTTCACCCCTTCCCTAAAAAAAAGTTTAGGAAAATACTTATTAGAATAATTCTAATCCCCAAATCACTAGGAAGTGTTTTCAGTTGTGATTATCTTGTCTGGTTTTGCTGCCAAATAAAGTAACAAGTGTTCGGGACCATTTCCTGGATTTTGAAAGTCTACAGTGTAATGTGCACTGGGAAGAATAACCAAAAGAGAAACTCTTTTCTCTGTAAACAAAGACAAATTCTTTGCATTTTTTTGTGTCCATAATATTATCCCAAATCAAACACCTTAGCAACCAAGGATACAGGAACATTCAACCTTTTATATAATTCATAATCATATATTTGAATTGCTGACCTTTGCATGATCCTGCTTTGGTTTGCTTTCCAGACTTTCTCCTGTGGTTTTGTGCTCTATAAAAGCAATACTTGTTGCAAGTCTGTTTCACAGTTCTTGGGAAATTCCAAGAAAATCCTGTTGTTGCACATGAAGCAGAAAATGCTGCTGTGCAGGCAAGGTCACCCTGCCAGCCCTTTGGCTAGGACTGAACTGGCCATAGAGTCTCAGGAGCAGTGGCAGCTGGGTGTTCCCCAGAGTGCCATTGAGCCAGGAGCAGACAGGAGAGGTGAGGGACAGCAGGACAGAGTTTCCCAGCAGAGAGTCCCCCAGGCCAGGGGAGCAGAGCAGCTCCAGTGGCAGCCATGGGGTCAGGCACAGGCTGCAGAGCTCAGCCGTGCCTCAGATGGGGAAGCTGCTGCACCAGGCAGAGCCTGCCAGCACAGCAGGGCCCAGGAGCCCCTGCCAGGCTCCCAGCAGTGCTCCCCAGTTCAACCTCCCAGAGCTCCTGCACACACCTGTCAGCTCCATGTACGTCTGAAATGCCTCCTGGCACGGCTAATGGCAGTAGCTGCTCATAGTTAGGGAACCAGATCCCATCCTCCAATCATTCATAGGGCCTTTTGATTGCTTCATCTCTTGCATCTGAGCACTTTTTGTGCTTGACCAGTTTTTATTGATAGTGGTTACATCTAAATCCTGACCTTGCTGTTGGCAATAGAAAAAAACCCAACAACTCTGTAGTAACTGCTTCTTTTCCTAGTTAAGGAAAGAGAAGACAGATCATGTAAGAATGTTCATTTTTCTCCAGGCAGAGAGAAATAATGGCACTGCAGCTTACAGCTTTGTAAGTGGAATATGAATGATAGGGGCATGTAGTCCCTTTTGAGCAACTAAAGCTGATATGTAGTTTATTGCTCTCCTGAGATTACCCTAAAGTATGATCAGGGTCATACCGATTCAGTGGTGCTCCTTCATAAGCAAAGCAATAAAAAGAATAGGGAAATATTTCTTCCCCCCCCACTCTGGGAATCACCCTCTTTTATAGAAGTATAAAACTGGAACCACCAAAATCGGAAAACTGAAAGGTTAAATTATTCATTTCCTGAAACCAAGGAAGACTGAAAGGTATTAGTTCAACTATAATTCCTAGATAACTAAATCTGGATTTGTTTTCATCCGTTTTAATACACAATCACGTGTAGTTTCTACCAAAGCTACTCTAGCTATCATGTAAGAGTATTGCTTCTAAAATTCAGTTCCTGTGTCCTTTTGACAGGTTAGATATATTTCTTCTCATTATTTTTTATTAATTAAATCCAAATATTTCAGATTAAGAACAGAGATAAAAATGAGAAAGCACAGACACAACCTGTGAAAAACAGTACCCTTCCACCTCTGCTATCCTCATGCCATGGTTAAAAACCCCCACATACTCTGTACAGGATTTTGTACTTTCAGTGGTGAGACATAATCAACTAAGCTTACCCATGTGGATGCTAAGATAAATGGCTGCCTATATGCAGGTGAGAGGAATCACCATCCATTCTCTGGCTGTGTGCTGGGCAGAACTCTGAGTGATAGCTACATCATCTTGTAGAAACTCTGAAGACTTTGCCTGCAATTTGATTAGAACTGGTTTGGCTTTGAACTGCAGGTTGTGCAGAGAGAACAGAAATTACATGTAGGCAAACAATCTAAAAATTCTACTGGAAATTTTCAGTGAACGCAGCATCTCCATTACTCCCCTATTCATTTAGTCTCTGATAACTTAATAAAACTGCTTTGATAAAAAAGCAAGTGTCATTTCAACTGTGCTTCTAACCGGCATTTCTAAGACAAGTCAAGATGGAGATGTCTGCCTTTAGAAACTACTCTCACTTGGTCAATGTTTATTTCCTTGTATTGCTGGCAATATAATTAATCACAACATTGTTTCAACTTTGCACCAGAGATCTTAGTATTAATGTTTGTCATTTTGTGACCATAATTTTGACACAGCAGGATATGCTTTAGGCTTGTACTTGTCTGCAGTGATTTATTTTGTCTTAACTTAAGAATGTGCTTTGGTAGATAAGTGCAAACCAGTTTTATTTTCATGCTATCAAAGCACCTGCCTTGTCTTGATTTGACAGTATGCTAAGATAGTTTTATTACTACAGCAAATGTTGAATTAGTGTCACTTCCAAACAAAGAAATTATTATGAATATCTCATTTATAAGAGCAGTAGCTGTTTTTCATATCAGGTATGTTTGTGGATTCAAAGCACTGAAGTCGTCTGATCAACACTGACAAATGTTTATGGTAGCAAAATGTTTTAAAGCCATTTGACAGTAATGTAAATGGTAACAATAAATTAAATTCTAAAAATTACAATAAAATAAGTAAAATAAGTACTTCTAATTGGAAGACAGGCAGGGGAAGAAATCTCAGTTACAAAGCCTTCAACTCAGTTATTATTCACTGGTTATTCAAATGAGTAAGATACTTAAGCTATAAAAACCTGAAGTTTTGTCACGTGCTGTGCAACACGAACTGTAACAGCAGTAGCTGTAACCTTTCAGGAGAAGCCTGACTACTTCTGTTTTCCCCATGCCCTTATATCCTCTTACCTGACATCCATGCTATATGGGTGACATCTCATGAGTCAGGGGAGTTCCACACACAGCAAATATGTATTGTATTTTTAGGAATTTATTTCCAAATAATGAAGATACTCATTGCTGACTCTGGCAATTTGAAATATTTTGATTGCAGTCACTTACGCTCAACTGGAATATTCAACTGGATAAAACTGGAAAGAATTTCACACCTTTGCATTTGAATGAGACCAAGTCTTTTGCATTCCCCAATTCCATTTCTGCCTGTTTGACAAATTGTGGGGAAAATACTGCTCATACTGTCACAACTGCAGAGGTTTTCTTGCATATATATGCATGTAGATGCCCACATTCTTATTAGGCATACACACAAGCTTCATTCAGTGCAATTTCTTTTATATTCTGAGATTGTTTTTACCATTTATTGATTAAATGATCACAGTTTTTAGAGAAACTAAAAACATGTCAAATGCATGTTAGTTATAGGCTCCTCATAGTTTTCATGAGAACTAATTCTGCATTTGACAAGAAATCGTTTGTGCTTGGACTGGATTTACTGAACTTATTTATGCAGCAAGACAAAACTTCCCAATTTTTTAATGGCCTTTCAATGTGCTGTTCAGTGTCTACATGTAGACAGCCACTGCATATGTTGGTGCTACCTATAAACTGAAAATCTGAAAACATGTGTTTCACTATGCTGGGTTTTTACTCACTTATGCACAGACAGAATATTCTGTTAGCAGGTGTGCTGAAATCTTCCTCATTCATGAGTTCAAGTAATATTCTTTACTAAATAAGAAGTACCAATGAAACAAACGCATTAGAGAAAAAAACAGCCAAGAATAATTTCTTCAGCCATGAGACTTGCATGCTCTCAAAATTATGAACAATGGATGTAATCCAAGGTCAAAAATTCAGTGGTGCCAGTCACAAAAATCACTGACAAACAGTATGGAAAATTCACTGCAGCAGAAGTCGAGGCAAAGTTTGCATCAGTGCTTTAGAAAAGACAAATATGTTGTGTAATATATTCAGAGCTGTCAACCCACCAACCTATCCAGGGACTGTGATACTCATGATCTGGGAGACCAAAAGGAGGAAAGTGAAGGGATGGTTTTAAAAAGAGAGGAAGAGAGAAGGCTGTAACAAATGATGCCACAAAAGGTGCACACTGAAGAAAAATAGTGATATGAAGCGAACGCAGGAAACATTGTTTGAAAATTAAGCCTTCAGAATTCAGGAAAGGAAGCAAGGACCTCTAATACATTTTTTCTTTCTGTGACTTTATCAGTAGTGATCTTTATGTTGTTCAAACATAGAAGAAAATTTCTATTCACAAAGAAAATTTCATCATAAATCCAGATTTTGATGCAGAAAGAGAAAACCATCTATCCCAGCTCAAAAGCTGTGTCAATAGCCTGTCCCACCTGAGTAAGATGCTACTGTAGGCAAGCTGTACAAAAATTAAGGTAGCACAAAGAAAGGTACAAATTTTTTTTTCTCTCCTTTTGAATAGCCTTTGGGAAAGACAGGAGTATAGAAGAAACTGGATTTAAGTTCAGTAGCATCTTGTTTTTCTGTCTGGGCAGCAGGCAGACCTAAAGCCCTGGGCATGTGCTGTGCAGCTGCCCAGACTCAGTAACCAGGAGGTCCTTAAGCCCAGATCACAAGGCTGTGCCTGAGGTGCCCCTCCAGACTGAAGAGAGCAATGCTTGCATTTCTGCTTCTCTGTCTCTGTTGCTGCTTCAGAAGTAAAATCAGCCAGAGCTGTCTAACTCTTCTTTCAAGAAGCTGCAAAGATACTGAGTTTTGGAGAGACTCAGGAATTTTCATGTATTATTCAGATTTGAACATTTAAGAGGAAAGTAGTAATTTGTCAAACAGCTGTGTTACTCACAATTCTCCATTTAATACCCAATATGAATTCTGTGAAACACTAGCACATCTGTGACAGGCTAAGACTACCCCTTGAGCCAGCTCAAAGATGGATATTTTTCCCTTGTTTTTCCTTTTTTATTCTGTTCCCAAATTTATTAACATTGCAATTAAAGATCAAGAATATTTTGTGACATATGGCAAGGCATGTTGTGCCTTCTTTTCTGTCTCCTTTGTGAAGTGTTTTAAGGATCCTATAATTGGACCACAGTTGGATTGTAAATTGATGAATTATGAGAATAACTTTAAAACAATTTCCTTTAGTTTAGTTTAAATATTTCACTTCATGCGGTAGCACAGATCTGGACTGTGCTCATAAATATCCCTCAAAAAGGCCTGAAAAGCTCTCCAAAACAAATGAGATACCTGTTTTGGTTTTTAAGTGACCACTTTGATGTCCTGGCTTCTAATTAAGGAAGATCTGCTGGCAAACCCACAGCTAGTTCTGCCACACAGGTCTTAACAGTCTTCAATTTAATTACTTCAGAATTTGGTGTTTTATTTGTGTCACTTCTCCATGTTTCACTCTTTGGTCAGAACCTGGTATCTGATGCCATTCAGATAATTAATAGTCAATATTAAAGTTTTGAAAGTAATCCTGACCATAGTTTCAGAAAGGTGAAAATTGTATTAGAATTGGTCAGAATAAAATTAAAACAAAATTGGCAAAAAATAATGGGATTTCATAACATTTCCAGGGTTTTTTTTTTCATTTAACTTCCTTAAATTCCTAACACAATTGCTATCTACACAATACATATATGTGCATACATGTCTGTGTGCAAGAGAAAGAGATACAAGCACAAAATTAGGAAAGCTGTGGCAATACAAGATCAACAATTCCAGAATTTTCAGCTATGCAGTACTTTGCTAAGAACAATAAAATCTACCTGCATTCCTGTGGGCAAACATATAAAAGCATTATAAGAATAATGATGAGGCTTTTGATCCATCCCTTCTTTAAGCACGTTTCAAAAACTCTAAGCACATTTCAAAAATTTAGAAATCAACATCTATAACATTGTATCCAGAATTTTGTAGATGGCAGTGTTTAGAGGCATTTGGTAGCAGTCTGCTTGAGTGTGTCAGGCAGAACAGCCAGCAGGGAGCAAAACACCTCTTCAGCCCCCCATCTCCATCCACCTGTAACTACAGACCAGATCTGGGCTAAGGGCCTCTTCAAATAACAGGCTACACTCTGCAAAATAAATTTTAAAATAGGAAAGGCATTTGTTTTATAATACATTTTTTTAAAATATGGTTTACTTAATACTTGAGAAAATTTGGATTAATTATTCCAGGCAAAATGTGAAGTGAAACATCTCCTCTGCCATTTAAGAAGTGATATTTAATGAACTATTGACTCCAACTGAGTTTGTCCAGGCAAACAAGGGTTTGTTTGTATTGATGGGGCAGATATTTCGCAATCTGCACTGCCTGAACTGTAGGAAGCATCCCAGCAATGAGTAGTCTAGAACATGCGGATCCAGTGGCTGTACCATCAGATAAAGTACCTTGATTTTGCATATTGAGATGACTAAATATATGCAATCTGAATAATAAAATCAACTTCAAAGATACATAGCCTCAGTTATAAGACATGTAATGCAAATATTGACTTTTAAAATGCTGATAATTTTTTCTGCTTGCTACCATGGTATTTTCTGGGTTGCTAATCTCATCACATTTATTTGGTGGTGACTTACTGTTTCTTACACATTTTCTCTAATGTATGTGCAGAAAATTAAAATTCAGACGTAGAAATATCAGCAAAAAGTGTTCTTGTACCTTACTATTAGATTTTTTTCCATTGCAATTCAGAAACTGGACAACAATAATAAACCCATAGCTCTTAGTGAAAGCCCTTGATTACTAAAGGAATCACTAAAAAATAATGATTTACTGGTCCCTCTTAATTGCATCTACAAGTTTCCAACATATTGCATTATTTGGCCCACTTGGATGCAGAACATCAGAAAGCAGTTGTTGGAGAGACCTTCTAGGGTGAGAAAATAGTTTTTCTGAAAGCAAGCTGGGACAGATGAGATTACCAGTGAGGTTAGTGGCGCACAAAATTGTACAGATTTATGTAGAACTACACCACTTAAGAACCTGGACTATTTCACTTGTAGTTCTCTTGATATTTGGACTGCTTTTAAAAATAAGTAAATTAACATTTATAAAACTGTACTTCTTTATAGCAATAAACAATAATGTTTAAAATAAAAATAACAATACTTTCTCTATTCTGAATTATTTAGGGTATTTTCAGGCTAAGGTGTACATAAACATCATATGATGTTAAGTCTGCTTCTTAACCAAATAATCTTTTCCCTAATTCTCTAAGTAAATTTTTTACTGTTACCTTCTACCTAGACCTTAGGTGCAAGTCCTTTACTGAAATTGCTTCTCTATGGAAGGCAGAGCTGTAATCCAACACATATCATACTAGTGATATTATCTGAAATAAAACACAGATTGATACATGTAATTAGTACATTGCTCATACCTCTGCATTTTCACCCATGAAATATTTGAATTGATATTAAGCAATACAAAGTAAAGCTGTCAGCTCTTCTAATACTATAATATTATGCAGGTCTAAAAGTTTTGCCTGTATTATTTTCTCTTAACTCCCTTGTCAAATCTGATTCCTGAAGTTACTATCAGGCTACAATGTCTAAGATAGCTTTAAGATGCCATGTAACAGAGTGGCAAATCTAATTAGGATGAAATCCTTGATCTATAACGGAAATAACATTATCTTTTATTTCCAGATGTCTGTACCATATAATCCCCATCCAACAGCATGCTGAATTTCCTGCCTGTGCTTGCCTTTTTTGCGTAATTTTTTTCAGATCATTAATACATGTAGTTCTTGATTATAAAACCTTGCCCTCTCATGCAGATCTTTTTTACTTCAGCAAAGCCATATTGCATTTTTAACCACTGTTCATGCTTTCCAAAAGCTCTAGATACATTGCCCCTTTCAAATAACACACACCACCTACAGTTCCAGTTCAGTAAAAACTATAAAGATGCAGGCATTAGCACAAGGCATGTATTAATATTCTCATTATTTCATTATTAAATAGTTCTTCATATAAAATTAATCAATACCATAGTCGGTGGTGTTAAGTGAATTAGATGGTTTTCCAAGATTACAGCCTTAAGAAGAAAAAAAAAAAAAAAAAAATAAATCCGAGTATTTGAAAAAGCACAGCCCCTTTTCATATGTCTCAGGAAGAGGAGGGAGGTGGAGCTTCAGTTCTGATTGTAGTGTATTTCTGCTGGGGATGAACTTTACATTTATTCTCTGTTCTCTCCCTCCTTCCCCTGCTGTCTTGCAGCCAATGTGTGCGACAACGAACTCCTGCACTGCCAGAACGGGGGAACCTGCATCAACAACGTGCGGTGCCAGTGCCCGCCGGCCTACACGGGCATCCTGTGCGAGAAGCTCAAGTGCGAGCGGGACCCGGGGGGCTGCAGCCAGAGCTCGGGCCGGGGCCCGCTGGCGCCGGGGCTGCCGCTGCTGCTGCTGCTGCTGCTGCCCGCGCTGCTGGCGGCCTGCGGACTCTGCGGCTGCTGAGGGCCCGCCGGGGCTGCCGCTGCTGCTGCTGCCCAGGGCCCGGGGACTCTGCGGCTGCTGAGGGCCCGCCGGGGCTGCTGCTGCTGCTGCCCAGGGCCCGGGGACTCTGCGGCTGCTGAGGGCCCGCCGGGGCTGCTGCTACTGCCCGCGGCCCGGGGACTCTGCGGCTGCTGAGGGCCCGCCGGGCCCGCCTCAGCTCGGACTGTGCACGGCAGCCAGCCGCATGGAAACGGGACACGGCCCAGGCGTGCGCCGCCGGCATCCCGAAAGGGAAAACCAGTAAAAATCACCGCATACAAACTAGGAAGGCCGAACTGAACTAAGCCATATCGCTCAGTCACGGACAGGGCTGCGAGTCGAGACTGTTCACCTCTGACTCGAGACGCGCTGGCACTGCCTGTTCTGTCAAATCTATCGGCGCTGGCTGCAGGACTGACATGGCTTCGACAGCCCCCGAATGGGAAGGGAATCCCAACAACATTCGCTACTCCTCTCTGGTGCGCTATGTACCTCCGCCCGGTGTGTGGACTGACCAAACCAAGGCATTCTTTGCTGTCAGTGCATTGTGGGTATAAGGAAATCTGTAAAAGCTGCCATATTGGCCTGCTTCGGTCCCCAAATCCTCTCCAACCTGTGCTTTAGTGAACGTTGCTCTGTAACCCTTGTTGGTTGAAAGATTTCTTTGTCTGATGTTAGTGATGCACATGTGTAACAGCCCCCTCGATAAAACTCAAGCCAGTCATATCCTTGTATACCTTAGCAGCACTGCATCAGTAAGATGCTGTGTTCACCTACTGTACAAGAGTGGCTATAGGACAAAAAGTGTATTTATCCTTTTGTATTCAAATGAAGTTATTTTTCTTGAAATAATGTACAATGTAGATTTTTTGTATTATTGCCTATTTGTGTTACCAGACAATTTATTAATGTATTTAATTCTAATCAGGTAAGAGAAAACTATTACTTTTGATTTAGTCCTTTTCTTTTTCCTTTCATTTAATTGTGCAGAGATTTCTCTGTATGGGCAACGTGCTGGCATCAAAGAATATCAGTTTACATATATAACAAGTGTAATAAGATTCCACCAAAGGACATTATAAATGTTTTCTTGTTGCTTTAACACTGGAAGATTTCAAAGAATAAAAATTCCTGCATAAACAGTTCCAGGATGACGTATTGCTATTTCTTAAGGCCTTTTTAGAAAACAAACAAACAAAGTTTCAGTATCTGGAAGAAACCCAGATTCAAAAGTGGAAATTACATCATAACAATCTAACCTGGCTTTAATTTTACTGCTCTCTCTCCTTGCAAACTTCAAATGTTATAAGGGCATCATTTTGCTTGAGGAAGCTCAAATCACAGCCTTGAAAAAGGTATGAAAAGTTTTCATCTTTGTTCTCTCAATTTAATCACATGGATTATTCCAAAACTAAATTACAAGGTATCATAGGAGCTGGTCTTTAATTCATACCTTTTTTGTGGATTCTGGCAATAAGCAGATAGAGCTACAGCTTACATTATTTCTCCAAAAGCTTCATTAAAAAGATATGTTTATATATGTACCAGTCTGCTTAAGAAATTGCAAAAACAGCAGCAATCACAAAAAAAAGCACCAAGATTTAACTTTTAATAAAGTCAGATTTAATATTTAGAAGGACTGTCAAAATATACAGCAGCGAGTAGATAAAAAGTGCTGCTCCAGCAAATAAAGTTTGTTTCAAGTATCGCCCAAGGTGTAATAAATTCTTGTTACTGCCTTTTATTAGGCCAATTACTGAGTGTGACAGAAAAGAATAGCAAGGCTAGAGAGGCAAGCCAAAACCACAGCAGTGTTTCAAAGTCCTGGGAAAAAAAATAAAAATTCTAAAGGTAGCAGGACCGTGTGAATTCATTTCCTGGCAATTTTCATCATAATGGTTATAAATATTTTACTAACATAATAGCCTAGTGTGGAAAACAATTAATCAGCAAAAGAAAAATTCCTGAGAGAAATAAATTCTACCTGGCTGCCTCTTTCAAATGGTGAACAGCAGAATTTAGGGCACTGCTTTCTTGGAGAACCTCTTTTCGCTGAGGAAGCAGGTTTTGCAGGACAGTACCCAGGCTCCAGGAGTGGGCAGGGAAACCAGGTCTTCATTTCTAAAAAGAAATAGGATTCTAAAAGAATACTATGAAGATGCTGATGACATCAAGCTGCTGCCTCTTCAGGCTGTCGCCCTGACCCTCCATCATGTAGAAAGTTTGCTATTCACACTTACACTCGTTTGTGGGCTAAATAAGATAAGGCAGAGAGAAATGAAGTGCTTTGCTGGTTGCCAGCCATGGCCTACATGAGGTTGCAGGTATATTTTAGAAGTATGGTCATTCATGTACAGAGGAGTACACTGAGCAGACTCAGTGAGGAATATAAATGCTAATACAGGTGACATACAGAGCTGGATGCTACCTATAACTAAGTGGATTTCTGATATTAAAATGCGGAATTAAAATTTTCTTATATTACCACAGACTGATTCAGATTGTGTAATTATTGCAAAAGAAGTGCTTTAATTGTGATTATAAACTCAAGGCTTTGTGGAAGTGCTAAGTAAGCATGTTATGCTCATTTGCTTAGAAGGGATTCTGCCAGCAGTGATGAAGTATAATGAATATAGGATCACAATCAACTCAGCTGCATTTCAATTTCATATTCTTGGGGTCTTCTAAACCAGGGCAGAGTATATGGCTTTCCACATATTTAGCTAACATTTTGTGCATTTTATCCTCCCTCACCCGTTAATAAAATTACGATTTTATACAGAAATACATTCAGTGGAAAGTCTTCTTATCAATCATGCTTTTCTTCAGCTTCATTATTTTTTTCCTCTAAACTCCACAGGACTTTACTAAATGAAAATTTGAGTGTCTGCTACTATATTCCAAGCATATTTCTAAAATAATGTGTGCATTTTTGAGAGAGATTTACAGCACTCAGCATTACTTTACCTGCAATTTTTTACTTAACTCAGTGTAAAATGAAGGCAGAACTTGTTCCCTATTTCAGAAGCTGTGAAGAACAACAGATTCCTTTTCCTGAGCATGCGGAAGGATCTCTCCATGATAACATGCAGTCACAGTGTCTGCTTTATTTTTCAGCAGAAAATATAGATCCCTTCCAACATATTGAGGCTTCTTGGAATGGATGAAGTCTCCCTGTGAATGCCTGTAAAATAACAACACATTCATGATACTGAAAAAGGCCAACCCAATCCCTACCCTAGGATTTTGCTTCTGTATCAAAACACAGCAGAAGAAACCTACTATGGAATTATCATTTTCTGTCTGATACTTCTTTCCTGGAAGGTTTCTCATCCAAGAACTGACTAGGCTTTAGATTGCATACTTTCCAGATTATAGTTCAGAGTACAGTGACCCTAAAACTAGCATTCATCATAATTTAGTCAGTTACATTAGTTCCAGCTGCTTTGCTAAATCACTGAGTCCTAGTCAACTTGCTATTCCTGTGTTTGTACCTAGGGAATTGGTTCTGATCCAGGACCCAGATGTGTTTAACATCTGAAAATGGGATAGCTTATGACGAGGTGCTGCTCCCTGACAAGAGAACTGCAGAAATTTCCACTCCATGCCAGCCATCTTTCTCACAGGGAAATTAAGAGAGAGGCATCTGTCTTCGTGCTACCTAATTGTTTCATAAACAAACTATCCAAATGGAAAAAAAATTTAGTCAGATGCAAATTGACCCCAGATATTGCCTTCAAAAAATAATTGATCTAATACTTTATCATGACAGAGCCACAGGTGAGAAGTTATTTCATGTAGTGAACAGAACAAAAAAATAATATGCAAAAGACTGCTCAAATTTAGAAAGAGCTCTTCTGCTTGCATATAATTTTATACATCTTTCTCATAACTCCAAGACTCCAGGGGGATTTGTTATAACCTCATTGGGATTCTAGGTTTATTAAACCATTGAATTAACTAGATTCATCCAGGCGTGCAGTTTATTCACCTGTGAGAAATGTGAGTAATATTTTTCATAGAATATGCAAGACCAGATTTTCAGGCAACCTTCAGCCTAGCATTCATGTTTGTCCTTGCAAATGCAAAGTTACAGATGTAAATATTAAGACATAATTCACTCCCAAGAAAAACTGTAAGTTTAATTATTTATGGATGTAAACATTTATCCACTACAATGCAGATCTAGTATTATAAATTAGAAATTTTATATTAACCAACAATACCTTTCCCACCCTCACACAGTATCAAAAAGAAAAGGATATAAGTACATGCAAAACAAACAAGTAGAGCAGCAGCATTTTGCACCATATGGTGCATTTCATTTAATGAAATTAAAGTTCATCACCAGAGCAGTATGTACACCAAGACACCATTTTGCCATTATATGCAACAGATAAAATTCCAGTACAAAGCATATGTTTCCCTTTATTGTTTTTCTGGCCATCATTATCTATACAGACACAAACACACAGACAATGAAATACTGCCTGAGACTTTTTACAGCCTGAAATAGTATAGGGAAGACTAATTTATGCAATCAAGATCTAAACAGATTGTAAAGGCCTTAGGCTTGGATTTCTGCATACATTGCTATCCAGTGCTCATCTCTGAGGAGGACTGGGATAAAGATCACACCATGGAATGCAGTGAGTGGGAGTCCCACAGCAGGCAGAGAACCAAAGTGCCAGCCCAGTTAGAGGAAGCACCGCAGCAGGGTGTGGGCAGCAGGGGCACGTCTCACACGGGGACATGCCAGGCATCACTCCCCCATCAAAGCCTTGGCATCTGTGTTTGCAGATGTGCTTGTTCCACTTCCAAGACACCTTCTGAGTACACAGTTGCTGCCCAGTGGAGCTGCTGGACACATGTTCAAGTCTACTGTTGTCACTGGAAATACTTCTTGTCCTAGAAGCAAACTGTTATTGAGAAACTGAAGTAATAGCAGTGTTTTCTGGGAAAAGAGGGTCAGAGGTGGGTTCTGGGGCTATGCTTGTCTGTTAAGAGAAAATGGGGCTGGTTTGGGATGAGTATTTTCCATTTCTCGTGTAGTGTAATTTTCACCCAAGTACTCTGTGCAAGTATTTGTGACATCAAAGAATAAATAATTCTAATATATATATATATATATATATGAAGATGACTTCTCATGAATGAACAAAAAAGAAAAAAGCTCTCTGATTTGTGATTCAGCTCCATTGAATGAACAGATTTTTTAAAATAATTTTTTCTGGTTAGGACATTGATTGTTTTGAGATTAACACATTCTCTGCATACAGAAGTGCAACACCATTCCACCATGAAATTACCAAAAGCACATGAGATGTAGATCATTCAGGCCCTACTCTGACAGTTTGTGCAAGGCATATTCTTAGTTCCCTGGTTTTAAGAAGCCTTGATCTAGCTGATGCTTTCACATCTCTCAGTGGCTGCATTCAGTGTTACCTGAACAGATAAATGAAAACATTTCAAGCCTTGTTCATCTACTGGGAACATGGTCCACTTGGTACCTGCAAATAATTGTAGATGCAAAATTAGTGGCTGCTGCCTATATTAGTTGTTTGCAATTGACAGTACCAAGAAATCTCCTTCAAAGGCTTGGGTCCTTTTGACTGGATTCTGCAAACACATTGAATGAAAAAGTGTATTTGTTTGCTATAACTACATAAATACAAGGCTAAGTCATTCTTACAAGATTTTAATGACACTCAAAGTCAAAGCACTTCCATTTATCACAAGTGATACTTCAAAAACCCTCAAAGATACAATAGGGCTAGACTCTCATTCTCTACAGTCTATAAATGTTCAGATACTTCAGGTATCTTTTAACAGAGATGAAGAAACTGATTCAGAGAGGTAAATGAAGTTGCCTGAAACAACCCAAGAAGCAGCTGGCAAAGTCAAGGAACAAATTCACCACGCTCAAGCTTCACAGCACATTGAATATGTATAGTGTTACACTACAAGAGTATTGAAGACTTCTTGGTAGCTTTGGTTACAACTACCACTATGTAGAGCATTAGTATATAGATAGTATTTTTATGCATAACCTATGTTACTAATTAGAGAATACAACTTCACACCTCCTCATTTTATAATGAGGATCAAGCCAAATTTGTTCTCACAAGTAACAAGCAAGACAAAGAGATGTATTCCAAATGGTGTGAAATTATTCCTTGCCTATGTCCACTTTTATCAAGACTTACAATATTGATAAAAGACTTTAAATGAGGAAAGCCCAACAGCAGGAGAAGAGAAAGAAAGAGAACAAAAGTCATGTCCAGACTAAAAATATGCCAATCTAGGTACTACATACATTCTCACAAATCGGTGGGCACAGATTTTAGCATTGTAATGTCCAATTTGGAAATTGCAGCACTTGAGCCTCGCACAGCCAGGACAGTCTTCACTTGAGGATTTCAGCTTCTGTCCAGGTGATACACTGCTCACTTACCTGCTGGAAGAGCCCAGGCCCATCAGCACCACTTCTGCTTTGTCTTTGCTCCAGCTGTGCACTTTGCAGGAGTCTGGCCATCTGATCCAGATGTAGATGAAACAAATGCTTTTCCACCATCACAGGCCTGGCTCAGGCCACAGCACAGTAAGCACAGTGCAGGAAGAGTCCCCTTGCCGGGATCTGTGCAATGCCAGCAGTTACATTTGCTCTTTGCCACACACCTCTGTAATCTCTAAAAGTAATTCTTATGAGCACATAGAAAATTAAATGTGTTCAGAAGAGAATATTTTCTCTTCTATTGGCATCTGCAGTCACCACGTACAACAAGGCCCTGGAAGCACTGACTCATTTGATGCATGTCTCGTTAACAGCTCTTACCTCTAATTACTGTTGCTTGGAAGGATGGGAGAACTGGCATGTCAAACACCCTGGTAGTTACATTTATTATACTGCTTTCTTTTGCCATACTCCAGCTTGCTTTCTTCCCTCATGTCAGAGTTTTTTCTATGCCCTCATAAATTATTGTTCTTACTTATCTCTGCAGATCTCCCACAGGCACTAAGTAGGTGGATTGGTACCTATGAATTAGTCTTGGCAGTGCTCTTTTGCCTTCCCAGATCTGGTAGAGGCACAACGACTTTTACAATTTGCTCATTGAGTAGGATGTAAGGAACGATGACTAACCTATGTAGATGGAGTGCTGAACAATTTTTTGACAGTTTTCTCATTTACTGACAATATCTAACATCAGAATATCTCCCAGACTGCACTGAGGTTAGCCTCATGACACTACTGCAAAGCAGGGAAGCATGTTATTTCCATTTTATTCGTAAGGACTGAATCTTGAAGATGCTGAGAGACTTACAAACTCAATTACATAAAAAGAGATTAATTCTGACACCTCATCCACCGCAATAAGTACTGAGACCTACAGTTCCCTACTCCATCCAAATTACACAAATCTGAAGTTAAATAGTCTCCCATCTGCATGTCTTTGCCACCCACTTACTTCAGATTATCCCATCAAAGTCTATTTTACATTACACCTCCCAAAACATTGGAGTTTCAATGTTGTGATATTTAACTCAGACATGTGATTCTGCTGGTTTGGTTTTTTCTCTTTGACACTTCAGTTCAAGGCTAGAAGGAAACCACGACTACTGTTTTGTGAAGGGATGTTATATGTGAGTCAAAGTAATTGGAAGCATTTTAATAGTCTGATAAACTAAAAGACATGGATACAGAAAAACAGCAGAGCTCTACAACTCTCTTCCAAAATAAAGAGATTATTATGGAGTTTCTTTTCCCTCTCCTTGTCTGATTTTTATTTAACTGGGTATATTAGAGCTCACATAATAATAATAATATGACTTGATAAATACATATAATATCTTTTATGGCTTGAAATACCTATAGCTTAGGCATTTAATTTCTTCTAAAATGTCTAGATACTGACCCAATTAGATTTTGATACATAGATATTTCTTGCTTACTGGAAATCTGGTAGCAAAAAGACACTACATTTTGAATAGGCTCATAAATATATATTGAGTTTAATTTTTTAATACACAAAATCCATTTTCCTATTGTTTAGTTGGTTTGCTGACTGCTTGAGAGAAATATTTTCTCTAAATATTTTTGTTTTGTACAACTAATTAGTCCATAAATCAGTACGTTATAGTAAGGCAGAGATTACCCTCAAGCCAACAGAGAACAACTGATTGAATGTACTTACTTTCTTCGTATTTCAGCTATCTCCTGCTGTATTTTCTTCTGCTGCTTTTTTATTCTGCTGCTTTCAGACATTGTCTTGCCATTCTTTTCTCTCTTCCTATTCTTCAAATGTACACTATTTAGCCAATAAGCAATATTTGTATTAAACACCAGATTTTTCCTGTGTTTTGAACCAAGCACAGTGGGCTGATAAAGTACATCAATAAATAACTAGATAATCACAGGGTAATCAGTTTGATTCTGTAGTAGGAATTTTAACATGCTTTCCATTTTCAAATTACTAGGGCCATTTATTGATAATAAAATTGTGCCAACTCTTAAGCCAAAAAACATCTCTAAAAGAGGGGAGATGAAAACTTCAAATGAAAATTTCCCATAACAAAGACTAAATTGGAAATCAGTTCAGAATGGTAACCACATTTAAAAAATGAAGTGTAAGCACATGCTGAACTTGGAGCATGTACTTTAATAACACCAAAGTCCTCTTCAGTGTATTTTTTTCTACCTAGTCTATAATGCCAATTTCATTTTCCTCAAATGTCTTACAACGGCTAAGAAGAGCTAAGGATCACTCGGAGGCAGTATCACTTGTGAGCTGCATGCTCTTCGTCATCCAGCCTGCTCCAGCTTTAAAAATCAAAACACAAAAACCAGAGAGGCAGACAAACAGAGACGGGCATGGCTTTGTCATTGCTTCTGGAGACTTCAGTTCTGAGTGATAATTCTTGTGTGGCAATTAGTCAGCAGCCTCGGTACAGCTGCTAATGGAGATGTGCACGCTGATAGAAAAATCTATCCGTGGATTTTTCCTCAGCTGTCAATCTTAGCAAAGGAAGACAAGGGGAAGTAAAATGAAGATGAGCTAACCCTGCATATCTCAAAACCAGGCCTCAGAGAAGGAGGAAATACACTTGCAAAACACTGAAAAACCACAGAAATTCAGTGTAAATGGTGCATCTATTCTGTGAACAATTAGGTTTTATTCTCCAAGGAGAGACCAGTTTGCATTTGTTAACAACCTGTTCCACAATCCATTAAATGCAAAGGAAAGCCTCACCTTGATTTCAACAAAACAGGCTTTAAATTAGATTGAAAAATAATTTCAGGAAAAGAAAAAGTAATCCCTTAGGCATTATCTCTCTGATCCTACTATAATCTGCAGCATTTGTACAGTTCCATGTACTATTTATTGTGCATTATTCTATTGCAGCACTTAAATTATTCTCATTTGAATGTTTCCACAGACCCAGCGGTTCTGGTGACAAATGTCTTAATTTAAGATGCTGGTCTGTATGGCAGGCACCATTTCTATCCAACAGAGAAAGGAACTCCCTAGTTGAAGCTGTTTTCACCAACAATTTGTTTGCCAGCAGCATGTTTTCCTGTTTAATCCATGTTAACACTGTTCAGAGTTATCCTAGTTGGCATGTATTCTATCTGATAAACATCTCCTCTTCTCCCTCACAGAAACATTATTTATTTATGACATTATTGTTACAGACAACTAAACAGCCAAGGGGGAAACACATTTGCTTTTCTACAAATACCTGCACATGCTGTTAAAACTGCATCATTTTTCTTACAGAAACATTTAAAATTTGGTAAAAGGCTTCCTGGGATGTCTTTGGTATCCACTGAGAACAAGGAACAGAGACAGACACATGCAGCACTACAAAATCAGCAAGGGTTCAGGAGAACACGAGGAAAATAATGACATTTCAGGTTGTTAGGCTGATATATGAAACCTTCTCCTTTCCAGCCCAATTTGTCATGGCTCCACGACTAAGTGAACTAAACGGACTTGAGAGCAAATTATTCAAATCAAGAGTCTCAAATTCATTCATGTTCTCTGTATCTTTGCCAGCATAGGAGCTGGCTGCTGTATTATTAAGAACCCAGTACCCAGACACATACAGGGTGAGCCAGCACCAAGTGATCTCTGTCAGAGGTCACAGTCTCTTCCCAGGCTCCTTCATGACTGACACTCAATTAAGAAGGAGTAGTATAAATCAAAATTATCAAGTGCCTGGGAGGCAAATAGCCTCAAATTCCCTATCACTTCACCAGTTAGTACCACATGTAAGTCCTCAGCGACAAATACACGTATTCATTTACAAAAGGACTCAAAAGCCTACATCTATTTCATAAATTACACCACAAGTTGTAATGAGTCATCACTTTGAGTTTGCACTACATGGGACTGACCATTTTCCATATCTCTGAAGTTCCTATTCCATCCAGGGTGTGTACTTTTACCAACATAGGAAGTTTCTAGTGTGTCTACCTGTAGTTTCCCCACCTTCTTTCTGTGTTACCTGTGTCTAAAAGTGCAAGCTTCTTTACCACATAGATGTCTTCCACCTCTGTGACACAGTTCAAGACATAACACCTATCCTCAATTACTTTTAACTGACATGTCCTTGGATCCTGTCACACTGGGCTAAGAATTTTTCACAGAAAAGCTACTCTCTGTGGAGGCTCAGGTCAAAGGAGCAAAGCAACAAAACCTGGGAAAAATGCAATGCATAGATTTTAGACAAGCAGAACAAAGGCAGTTTTTAAAGATGGACTCAACTGTAGGTGTATTATTTAAGTAATTCATCAAAGTATAAAATCTCTAGTTTAGCCCCTAGGATTTTTTGCTGCATGCCACTGCACCTCATAGCAGGTCAGGTTCTGGTTAGTGAGTCTTGCCTGCTTAATGTCTGGCAAAAGAGCAGGTCTTCCAAAACTCAGAAGAACTCACCCAGAAAAAAAACAGTAACTTGTCCTCCTCCCCTGCACAATTTAGAAAAACCTCTTGTTTCTAACACTCCTTAGAACTTTATAAACTTCTTTCAACAGTGCTGAGCAAATGGAGATAGTACTTGTAAAGCCTTCTTAGCACCATGTGTTGGTTGCATTTTCAGACTTATTATTCACGTAGCTCCACTCCCAGCTGAAGACAGTGAGACCATTGACCCAAAGGACAAGAGGCCAAACTCCAAATCCTGCACCCAGTGAGAGAACTGTGCACTTTATTCCTAATTGTGTCTTTGCACAAAACAGGAAGGGATGAGAGTTTTAAATAATTCTAAGCAAAGTCTTTGGGCTTTAGAAAGAACTGACCATCTGGCTTCTTTAGCAGCCTTTAAAAATCCATGATTTCATTGTTACTCTCATCATCATTTTCACTTGCACACACACAGATAGACAAGGCAGAGCAGTGTAAGCCCAGCACTGCTCCTCAGCCTGACATCTCGTGGCTGTGATGGACATAACACTGCTGAACCAAACACCCAGATACCATCCCCACACACAGGAGCAGAATAATGCCTGGATCATTTAAGCAAATACAGAATAGCTCTTGAACAATGCAAGATGATTATTTCATTGACTTAGATGTGGTGTCATCATCATGTCCTGGTAAGACAAACTGGCACAGATGGTAAACCACAGTTACAAGTAATGCAGAGCTTTGGTTAACTGGACTATAGCAGATGATACTTGGCTCAAAACTGTAAACCTATCTAATCTGAAATAAGAATTTCTGTAATATCTGCAGTTACTCTTTTGATACTACTAAGTATTAGTTCAATTTTTGCCACAGGAATGAAACCACTCCTGCTGCAAGAGCAGAACTTGAGTGCAGTAGGCTGCACAAGGAAAATTAATGTCTTCTCAAACATTAATGTCAGGAAAAAAATGAGGAAAACAAAGACTGGGCTTGCCTATATACAGAGGCATAGCATGGATACCTGCCTAGCAGGGCAGAGAGGGGAAATGCACATGCTATGAAGAGTAACTGCTTTTTCTTTTCCTAAAAAAGTTTTGCTTTTGATTCATTTTCAAGCAAAACAACTCCAAACTCAGGGGAAGAAAAAGATTCTTCCTTTTAGCAGGATTTGCTCCACTGTCTGAAGAGGTTTGACACTCACCTCCTGTTCTCCTTTTCTGGCATAGAGAACAACAATCAAGCAATAACACAGAGAAAATAATTTCTGCAGTTTGATTAGTTTCCACACCAGATGTTCCCACATATATTCACATCTCCCCAGCTCTCCTTCTCCAGCCAAGAGTATGTGCAGCTGCTACTTCTGTAGTCAACACCAAAGCTATTTAACAGAGTTATTAGCAGATCCCTCCACTATTCTCTAGGGGTCTGCTTCTGTTCCCATTGAAGTTAAGGCATCATTGCACTCATTATCTCCAGAGAGCCAGAAAACATTGCTGGAATTTTTTTTTTTCTACTCTGTTACAAACCTGCACTTTCACCTCTTCCAGTGTATGATTTTCATTTCATTTTCTTGCTGGTACTGTAAGGCTATGCAGCTGTTCACTGGCCAGCTCTGGGTTTTCATTCTTTGTGAAACAGATTCCAGTGGCAAACAATTTTAAGAAGCACCACAACAGGTAAGAGCTGTTGCTTGTTTGTTAATTAAGTTTTAATGACCACAGATTTCAAGAAATGGGAAGTACAAAGTTGCATCTCATTAATGTACCATTGACTGAATAAATCTCAAAGGTGGACATGAGCCTTCCCAGATGATAACATTCATGGGCTCAGGAAAATTCCCCCAGGGCAAAGAGTGGCTGGAAAGCCAGCCCCTCAGCTCTCAAATGGGCATATTACAATAAATTACAGCTTCTGTTCATCTGGGGGAAAAAAGTGTTCTTAATACTGACAAGAAAACTGCTACAGCCTTAGAGCTCTGGGATTTGTTCTAATTGCTCTGGTTGTGAATGAGAGGCTTCCTGTAACACGTAAAAAAATAAAAATAAAAAATAAAACAAACAAACAAACAAACACATTTACTACTCCTTCATATCTTATTAAGAAGGCAAATATACATGTTTTCATTTCTAGGAACTCAGGATCTGTGTAAATTCTGCAGCCAGTTTATCTTCACAACTTCTGTGTCTTGTTGCAGAAGACACACGTGGGAAATTTTTCATTACAGATTTATGCTTTTTTGATGCAAATTAAAGGTGATCTGAGGTGGAAATAGACTGGTGGAAGCATTGCAGTAACAGCTGGGAAGAAATCATCCTGTATACCCACAGTACTGTCCATGGGGATTTTTTGCCACAGTGTTCTCAGAGTATGCATCAGAGGACCAATATTTCCATGGGAATGATCAGCTTTGAAGATGAACAAAGGGCACTGGCTACCAGCTGAAAGCTGCCACTCTCCAGAAGGGATGTTCTAAATATGGAAATGCTGGGTTGGCTAGATTACCTTAGATAACTAAAAGCATAAATAAGGAGCACTGCTTTTGGAGGGCAAGTGTTTGCAGGAACTGGTCAGTAACCACGAGATTTGAGGAGGAGCAGGAATGTCTGTTCCCACCCCTGAACTCCCTGTAAAGAGACAAGATATGGTGCTGCCCTAGACCCACACAGTGAGGCTGGGTGAGTGCTGACAACAGACTGGGCAAGTACTACCAGCAAGTAGGAAGGTACATAAAAATAAGACACACTGATAAAGTAGTCAGAGAGGCCTGGGACACACACAGGGATATGCACAAAAGATTAGCAAACCCAGTCCTCCCACTCAGAAAGGCACAAGCTGATAATTGAGGATCTCTTCAGAACAAGGGCAGTGGGTATCATGAGCCTCCTGAAGCCTTGCAGAGAAGTTATGGGTACAACGAGCTCAGGTAATTAGATGTAAATTATGATATTGTTCATTGGACTTGAAATGTCACAATGTTTATCATTCTCCTGTGGTGAGTGGTGTTCCAATAGAAAATCTTGTATAAGACCATGCAGAAAATAAAAAGGACCCACAAAGTAACATCATCCATTATTTGCCTTCTCCAGGCTAAATGAGGCAAAGAAGGGTAAAACAGCACAGAATGAGAGAAAATTTACATGGCAAACAATTTCTGTATACTAATCACTGAGAGAATTAACAAACACAGGCATCCAGATTTAGTGTGTGAAATCTTGTTTTCCTGAGCTTTCATGGATTCTACCACTAACTTCAATGTAGCCACAATTTTATGCAGAAAAAATGTATCAGGTAAAAAAAAAAAAAAACTGTGTAAGAAAATGGACAGTTAAGATGTGAGGAATACTGCATACTTCAATATTAAATAAAAAATAACTTAGTGGTGAGAGATTTTTTCATCTTTGGAAAATAAAAAACTCTCTGCATCATACCATCCCAGTAGCTTCTTCCATTTCCTCATGCACAGCTGACTGTAACTCCCACTCTTCTTATTAAAAGAGAAAACACGAGGGCCTCTTTCAGCTGCATTAGCAGAACTGGATTTTTAAAGCTCCAAAGATACAGAAATTACTGTGGAATTCCTGAATGCATCTAAAATCTGCCCCACAAGTCCAGTGGCAATGAAATAAAACAAAGGATGTTTCAGCATGTTCCAAATCTCTCTTGAGAGATAACAAGTGAAAGCAAGCATAACCTGAGTAGAAGGGGTAGAAGGATCTAGGAAAGCAAAGGATATCTTGCACAAACTGAAATGGTGCAAGAAAATATCATTTGGTCCCTGCCTCCCAGTAATCAGAAAGCTTTGTCATCACAAATGCTTGGGGAGACTGCACAGCAACAAAGTGCTTCCCCTTCCACCCCCTTCAGCAAGCTCTTTTCAGTGAGTTATAAAACACAAACACATAAAGAGACTCCATTGAAACTAGGAGAGAGCAGATGTTAATGACAGGAAAATGGTCTCAAAGCCAAACTGAAATTTGGTTTGGTTTTGCACAATTAGTTGGGCAGCAGTCCTAAACAGTGCCAACTGCAGGGCACGCAAACCCTGACCACTTGAGGAAGATATATGTAGAACCTGCCCATCCTGTGTAACTGAATGTCACCTCTGGAGTTATTGCCAATTGCCCTTAAGCTAATGCATCATATGTCTTTCTGCCAAGAGTAATGGCTGGGTTCTGACAACGAGTAATTGCCATTTCAATTGAAAATGTTAAAATATAACTGAAATCAAACATGAAACTATTAGTGAAAAATGTAGGAGAGATGATGGAAGTGTATAACTTCACTGGAATTATCAGCAGCTTGACTGGCATTGCCTTAGTTCTAATAAGGATTCAGTGCAGTACAAGCCACAAAAGCAAATGGAAATGGTAGTTACAGCACTCTGAGACTCAGTGACTAAGAGTGTCACTGCTAACCAGAGAACAGCTGAGCTCCTAGATTGTTTCCATTCTCACCAAATCAAGTGCTTAATGCCCTAATTCCTCAGTTTTAAACTGTCAAACTATTGAAAAGGCTGAAGCCATACACACTGTTCCAAAATGAGCAGTAAGGCTATGTCCCTGCTGGGCTCCCCCAGCACACTGTTTTTGGGAAGTAGAGGAGAGGGCTGAACAGTAAGTGCTGCAAGTCTCTCCCCTTAAACCTCAGACTTTTGCAGTATTCCAAAGTCTCACTTCCAGTAATTGAAATTAAGGCTCTCTAAATATTCCAATCAGTTACATTTTGATTTACTGCCTTCCATGGCATTTTCCTCTTCCATTTATTGGTGCACTTGACTTGTATTTCCTACAGGGACATTGTGTGATAGAATTATATGTCATTCTTTTAAAATGTCTCTTTCCTTCTAGTACAAGTTTTAGGCTGTACCCTGCAGAGTGCCCCTGAACTGATCTATCCTCTCCCCAGTCCTAGCAGCAATCTCCAGGAAGCATTTTTTTTCACCCCAGCTATGATTAGAATACTGATCAAAAGCCTCCCCTGAATCCTCTCTATAGGACTGCACTAAGCATAACAAAATAACAGAATTAAACATCTTCCAGCACGCACTTGTAAGAGAGTAGTGTCTGATTTCTTACATTCAAATGCACCAGTTGTAGTCCTTGTCTCCCCTTGAGGAAAAATGGATCCAAATCATGACTGGACTTTCCCCACCTGTCTGCAGTACAGGGTTATCCAGACTTTGGGATTGTTCTTCCTACACCAGCCACTAATCATTGCCAAACAAATGAGAAGAGCCTTGTGCCAGCTGTGGGGCAAAGGGATGATGGAAGTATTATCAGAGTGGCTCTTCAAACCCCACTGACTTCAGCATCACCTTACTGATCAACTGTTACCTGTTCTGCAATGGTTGGAAACTTAGGAGTTTTCTAAAAATGAATTTAAAATATCCCTTTGTATTTTACTCAGCATTCAAAATACTCCAGCATTCACACCCAGTGCTTCATCACTCCTACTCACAGAAATCATTTTTCTTGCAAGCACACAGCCCTTACCCACCCCTCACAAATACAATGCTTTTCTTCAGCAACAGAAATCTCAAAATCTCTGTATTAATCTATTTCCAACACTGTCATGCAGACTGAGACTTCAAAAGAGAAAAAGCTTTTGGGATAGTAACCTCTTCACTACAAGTATCTATTCTTCCCATGTATAAACACTGCAGAATATATCCTTTAGTCTGATGTTATTTGTCCTTAAAGTACCAGAAATTAATTAGAAAACTGTGCCTATACTGTACCAACAATTCATAAGGCCAAAGAAAGTGATGGGGTGGAAATGTTTTGAAAATTTAATTAAACTTAGGAGAATCAATAAAACCATTTGTTTTGTTCTAGCTCCTGTTTTTAGGCAATAATATCTTCATGCTGCTGCCTGTTTGGTTATATTAAAAATTACATGATCTGCTCAGCTGCAAAAAGATTATTGATCTGTGTGTAATAGCAGGGAGAAGTACTGCCTGTTTACAAGGGGTTCCTAGTTACTGTGAACACTGTCTGTAAACAGGCAGGGACTCCAGTGTAACACCACCAGCCTCAGAGGAAGCAAGCTAAACACAGCACAGCTCACCCAGCAAGCACTGAGCCACCTTCTTTGTCAGGTAAGAAACTTTACAAGTCTGACAATATAAATAACACAAAAGATGTCAAGCTTTTCAACAGCTCCTAAGAGGATGATGAGGGAAAAGGAAATAAGAGGAAAATAGAAGGAATTTGATAAACATGATCACTTACCATTCTGGCAACTCTTTTTATGTCATCCTTTCTGTATACCTACTAGAAATTCTCTAGGTACATGAAGAGAAACTTCAAACTAAAAAACAGGGAAACACTTATCTAACTACTACCCAGTGAGCACTCACTTATCCAAGGCACTCCAGGGAGAAGCACTCACTGGTAAAAAGTTTTCTCCACTGAATGAGTAAGAGTCTGTCCATTTCTGACCATATGAGAGAAACAGTCAGTGAAAGTGGAATCTTTGTCACAACCAGTATTCTGGAGAGTTTACAACTTCTTCTCTGTGGGATTTAAACAGAACATCTCAGAATCCTTGTTGAGCATGTCTGCAATACCCATCAATTCCAACTTCCCAGCAATATTTAGAGTGTCTTTAAAGCAGATACAGCCTTGTTTGACACTCCTCTTACAGCAGTATCGGGTCTCCCTGGCTCTCTTCCAGTCAACAAATTGCCTGGGCATTATAGATTGCAATAGTCCAATTTCTACCTTCTGTTCACCTATTAGTGCATTACATCTCTACAAACAGGCCTAACAACTCTTTAGGACTCATAACTGCAGGTTGATCATTTTAGTATGTTTAGACTGAGGTGCAAGCTTAATTGAAACCTTCTGGCTTTGTTACACATAGAACAGTTGTTGATCATCATCTGTATTAAAAACAGTGTAGATGGAGTTGTTTTTTTTTTAATTAGTAATACTAATGTGCTTAATAAGAATGTTGTTAATTTCTCAGTCTTAATAATTCAAGAACAGAGAAACAAAGTAGCATCTTTTACTAACAGGTCTCTCTTACCCTTTGGGTAAATTGTAACTGAATCCAACAAATGTGAAAATACTTGGATTTCTTCTGCATTTACTGTTGGAATCAGAAACCCAAAACAAATAATAACAAACAGGGAGGAAGCAATCCCCATTAATGCATCTCAAACTTTTTTTCAGCAGATGCTTCATCCTAGAGGGTTTTGTAAAAAAGCATCAGGTTTCCAGCATACAAAATGATGTTCTCAGAGCATTTCCTTTGATAGACAACTAGAACCGGGTAAAAGCAACAGATCTTGAATTTAGGCTGCTTTACTTCTGACACTGTAGGATTACTGTAGGTTTTAGGCTCAGAGTTAGGAATGCTTACCTCCCACTGCAGTACATGAAGTTGCAGTCTGTGCAACTCTGGGGTTTGTGTCTTTAACCTCAGATTCATGCATGTGATACAGGGATGCTGACGTTCCTCTCTGTGAACTGGAGATCAGTTTGCTTGAGATGCAGCTGGAATATAATTTTCTGGACAGTTATTTTATGTGATTGCCAGAGAACTATGACTTTAAGATATGGCCTCAGGCACCATCACTGGTAAAACCCATGCAGCTGAATAATTCTCAAGAGCAAATACCCTAACTGAATCATATGGCTTCTGTTTGCATCAGTCTATGTCTTCTTGAGAATGAAAAATCCACAGTTTACAACAGAACTTATCAGTTCCAGTCAAGCCTGAGCTTTTTCTGAGGTTGTTGACTATAGTCTATATCCTCCATGGTCTCTGCTTCACACATTTTTTTCATTTAAAATGCTTAAAAGGAAATATAACATGACTCCAACTACACTCCAGGAAGTGTAATAGTGAATTCTGATCTTGGAAATAACCACATAAATGTAAAGGGTATTTGAGTTTACAATCTTCCCCCTCTTATAACAACCTATTTTTTGCATAATCACAATGGATCATTTAAGTAGAAGAACTATACAAAATATTCCAAAATAATATAAAAACCCTGTGAAGTTCCATTATTCAACAGAATGTTGTTAAAAAGTTCTTACAACAAATTTCCTCCCTGCCTCATGAGAAGTCATACTCAGAGTATCCTGTAAGAATATCCATAAGAAAAAGCCACCAATGAGTAAGTGACATGGTGATTCTATTTGAGGTTCTATTCTCATCAAAGCCTGATGGTATTTTTGAAAAGAATACGAAAACATTGGTATTTCTGACAAGAAGTGGAAAGTACAATATATACTAGAAATGCTCACTTTCAAAAACCCGGAGCAAATGCTGATTATACTTTAAGTGTGTGTTTTCCTATTGAATTTCCTACTACTGTAGGGTTTCTTTTATTTATATATACACCTCATGCTTGTTACTGTGCTGGGAAGTGTTCTGAAAGCTGCTCTATTACATATACTCCAACAAGTTGAAGTTAATTCTCTACTAAGCATTTTTCACACTGACTGTGTGGGGAAATCAAAGTTACATGTTTCTTGCACTGGTAAGTATAATAAGAAACCACTGCCCAAGGCAAGGTACTCTTTGTGAAAACTTAACACATGCTGGAAAAAGGCCTTTTGGTACTGCTTCCTAAAACAGGGATGAGGAATTGATTGAAGTGTTCTTTGGTTGATGTCATTAGACAAGAGAGGGAGGAACAAAAGGTACAAAAGAGCATAAGGAACCACAGAAACACTACACAGGCAGAGAAGAAAGACACAAATGAGAGTAAAAGACAAAGGATTTGCCAGAAACAGCAATCTTTGGAAAGAAAACTGACTGTTCATCTGGAAAATGGAAAAATCTGCATGTTCTTTGTAAGTATACTGGCTGTACCAATGAAATACTTGATTTTTCCCACCAATTCCTTCTCTTAGAAGCAGCAAGATTCTCAACACTGGCTAAAGAACATTCTGTGTGCACAGTTGAATGCATTATGTCACATCCTCATATCACACAGATAGAGCTGCAACTTATGGGTCTAGATAACACAGGTTTTACAATTTATTAAAAAATTAATATACAGTAGAGTAAATCCTGATATTTTGCCAGCTCTTTGAGGTGGAGCTACACAAGGACCCATTAATATCAGCTCCAAAACAAGCAGCCATGTCACACCCAGGCTGAAGTGTAGTGAAACATGTACAAGCTCCAAATGTCAGCCACATCAATAGCTTCTTGATTTTGAATCCAGCTTCATTTTGTGAGTGGGGACAGGCCAAACTCCAATGACACAGGGAAGAACAAAGTGTCATCTCATATGCCACTTGTTTTCCAAGCACATCCTGTTAGGCCACAGGTTAATCATTGTCACTTCATGCACCCACGTATCACACGGTTCATTAATTATTACTTAATGTCACTACACTACTAGATTGTTTGATGAATTCTATTAGTAATTAGAACTGCTCATGCAGTGAAATTCAAATAAAACTTCTCTTCACAGTGCATTCATTATGAAGAGCCAGAAAGGGAAAATAGCTAGGTTTTATTAGATGCATTTCATTTAGACTACAGCTTGTTGATTTATTTTACTGTTAACTACAAAATACTCATGACAATCTGAAAACTGAGACTAAATTCAGCTGCATGTAAGATAAGTCACTGCATCTCCTTATACATATTTAGAAGAGAGAAAAAGGATGCCACACCAAGAGCTAACACTCAAAGGTCAAACAAGAAAAGGATGCTTTCAGACACCAAGTAAAATTAATCTTAGCACTGGTATTCAACCATTTGACTTCAAAAAGAGTACAGTCAAGCTGATGGCTTGTTTCACACTCTGTTATATGGACAAATTTTAATATTACAGTACTTCTGCAAATTCTGCCTGAGAACTAAACAAACTGGGATTGTTTTGTAAAAATGTAGTCTCTGATGATTTGAGGGAAGAATGCTTGAAGCAAAGTCATTTCTTTCTCACATCTGCCATTTTCTTTAAGTTCAGAACCAAGTAGAAAGACATGGTACCTGAGCTGCCTTTCTTGTTAACTTTCCCTAAAATCAATACATATTTAAGAAAAGGTTTGATTTTGACAAACCTACATATTGCAGCAACAGTATGTTCTCTCCAAAATAAACTTGTGAACTGCCATAATGCTTTTCAGCTCATGCCTCCCACTGTGAAGCAAGCCTTAAAGACTGTGGTTTTACAACATTTTTACACTATGAGCTAAATATGAGCCAATTGCATCTCCTGAAGAAACTGTTTTAATTCATAAACATTCAAACTCTGCACGTTTAGCAACCTGCTAGCTATGGATGTTCACCTTATTACCTTTCATTTACCTTTTCCTCTACACATTGGTATAACATTCTGTGAGATTTTGGTGAACACCAGCAGCTGACTGAAGCCGTGCACAGCTGAAAGGCAGTTCCAGGAAGGCAGTACAGTAGGAGCTCCAAAGAACATGTGATGTGTATCTTGGGCATCTCTAACTCCACATAAACTATCCCTGACTGGCATTCAGCTAACCACATCTGAAACACCTCCAGGGCTGGAGATAGCACAACTTGCCCAGATCATTTTGTGTCTATGTAGCTTGTTATTCAGAAAACTTCCCTAAAAACTGAATCCCCTGTTTTCAGTTCAAGGTTGTTTTTTCTGTTACTATTTACACTGACTAGGAGCTGAACTAATTAACTGAACTGACTAGGACTGAACTAGGAGTTCAGTCTCTTAAAAGAGTTATGTAAAACCTTCTAGTTATTCAGATGCTATTGCCACACCCTCCCTTAACCTGTTCTATACTTCCATTCAGACAATTCCAGTTTCTTCACATTTGTTAAGTCCCTTCAGGAGTATTTTCAATGAGACTGTGTCCTATACAGGGCTTAGTGGCCAAAGCTGGACAAAGCACTTAAGCTGGAGCCTTACCAGAAATTAACTGAATGATGACCTTCCATTTTATAGATGATGTTTCCATTACTAGGCATCAAGACACTATTTACCTTCTTCACAGTAAAACACTGTCAACTTCTGTTCTGTCCATGGTTCACTTTTACTCTTTTCAGCAGTACTGCTGTTTAGCCACAAGTTGCCCAGTCTTAAATGGTACATACAGTTCTTCCCACCTGTAAATAAAACTTCATGGATATTTAATTGCATAATCTTTCCTAAACTACCAGTTTTTCAGTATCTGGGTGATCCAACCTTCCAGCCCACTCACAGCCCATTTTTGCATGGTATCACCTCGAAGTATTTTAAATATATTCTAGACACAGCCAAGTAGTAGTATTTGTCAAGAATTTTTTGGGGGGAAGGGTACATTTGAAAAGGACATCCCTGAGCATGATATCTTAACTCCCCTAGAGACCACACTGAGACTTGAAAGAGGAAAATGTGCAGGCTGGGAACCACTGCTTTTGGCAACTTGCTTATCTAAAGCCATGTGATTCTTCAGTGTAGAACATAAAAGAAAAAAATGTGATCAAATATTTTCTGTAGCAATCTTTTGTACACCTGTAGATATATATGTAAAAGAAAATGTTTACTAGCATGTCCCAGAAGATATAAAAAGGGTTTTGTGCATCTGGTCTTATTGTATAAATGTGAGGAGTTGTAATCAAGTTCTGGTAACAGGAAAACTAAACCTGCATTCCCATATTCAGGAGAATTTACAAAAAAAAGGTACATTCCCCTAAAGTATGAATCAAAATTGCAAAGACTGAAAAGCTGAATCTAGACTTTGTTTAGATTTCTACAGTTTGATTTTACATATCCTACCATACTGATTTGGAGATCATTGGCCTCTTAATCATCTAATTCCATCTTTACCCAATCCAATGCACACGCTTACATTAAAACACAACAGCAAAAACCATAAATGTCTACTCTTTTCAAAATCAAATATCAAACTGCTATTGCATCCTCTACTTGGAATTGTTCTTGGGAATAGAACAGTTGATACAGAAGCTAACAAAAGTCCCATTCCCAAACAATAAAAATTAATGCTACAAAACCAAAACCCAGGCATGACTGCTTTTATCATCTGCCTGTATTTTTCTTCTCCCCACACGAGTGGTGTAAATACCTGTGGGACTTGTACCACACCTCAGCTGAACTTTGTAACAGGGAAAGGAGAAGAGGTAGAAAAGATCTTTGTACATACCCAGGTAACTGAGTAGGGTGGGGGTCTCCTGGCACATTCCATATTATTAATAGCTACAGGCCATAAGGACATTAATTGTAAAACTACCAGAGAAAGGGTTTCTTCAATTATACTTATTTCCATTAGCCTTATGCACAAGTAAGAATTATAATCCTAGAAAAAATACTGTATCTCCTTGAGGAGGCCTTTCAATTGCTTTGGGAAAAAAGACAACTAATTGAAAACAGATTTAGAGAGTTATCTGGTATGACTGGGACCAAGTGCAAGAGTCCTTGATTAGGACCACATTAACAAATGTTTTAACACAGTGACATAAGAGAATTTCTGTTTCCAATCCAATGCTATCAAGAGATATATAATATTTTGGGCAATCATTGAGAAAAGTTACCACATACCAGGTTGTTTCCAACACATACGGTGTGTTATCAACTTTTTACTTCTTGTTTTCTGGTCTTCTCTATTTCTGTTCTTCCCAAAGCCACATATTACACTATCAATATAAAAAAACCCACCAGTTCTGAAAGAAGCAAACCAGCCTGACGCCCCTTGGTAAACAGCCACCTCTGAACCTGCCACTTTTTGTACCTCTAAGTTTACTTAAGGGCAGATTGCAACATTTTATAACGAATTCACATATTTTCCAAAAAGCAGATTTATCAGGTAGAAAATTGGAACCCAGAAAAAAATCACCAATAACTTAAATATTCCAGGAGGATTATCAAATAAAATCTGACTTCGCAGTCATGTAAGCGGCAGAGATCCTCATAATGAATGGGCAGAATACACTACAGCAGATCAGGAATTATAAAACTAAATTAGAGACCCAAATTTCATTTGCTATAAAAACAAACGGCTCTTTGTTCTTCAAAAAGAAGTTGCTAAGATAATGCAATGAATCACCCTTCCACAGTCAATTTCTGAAGCTTAATCCTTTCTATATTTCTTTTTGCTAATTATATATGCATCATGCATTTCAGCATTTTTGAGAAAGTGGATATGATTAACATCTCATCTCACAGCTTTAGGAAGCTCAATTACTCCAAACTACCCCTCCTCCACAGAGTGGACATGCAGGAAAGAGCTAAAATTCCACAGCATGGTTTCACAGCTTGGCTCCTGCTTCTTGTAGCAGCTTGGGACAGGACTGAGCATTGCACACACACAGAGCATCCCTGCCTGGCAGTTCCTTTCATGCCTGCACTGGGTGTGCCCCAGAAGGTGCTGACTGCCATCACCCCAGCTCTTCCAGCCTCGTGTGTTACATCTGCAGCAAAAACACTGCTGACAGCACACTGAGGGTTTAGCTCTTGGTGGACAGCATGGCACTGCATCAAGGCTTTCTCTAACTCTGTACCATGGCCCCCAGTGAACAGAAGTTTGGAGGACACAAAGAAGAAGATGACCCAAAGTAACCACATAAATACTCTGTCCTATAACACCATGCTTGGCAATAAGATGGAGAGGAGGAAGTGCTTCCTCTGTCACTCAAATGAAATAAGCAATGCTCTGAAGCAAACAACTTGACAAAATAGTAATGTAAGGCTATCAGCAGCCCAGTTCCCAGCAAGAAGACAAGAATTAATGGAAACAAATATTTTTGAACTGAACATAAAAGTCAACAGAACGAAATCTGGGTCTGAGGCTGGGTATTCTGTATAAACAGGCACCACCTCTTTCTAGATGTACCTGTGTCTCACCTTTTATAAATGGCTAAAACCTTGAGAATTGTCCTTTTCTTCTTATTCACAGAGCATCTCTTTTGCCTCCTCTGTGAGGCAAAAGGGGAAGGAATCCTGGTTGGCACAGTTTTCATTGTTAAGATAGGTTTTTTTCAAGCTGAGATTTTCAAGCTTCCAAGCCTTACAATGGAAAAAAACTGTTGAGAACACAGCCACAAGTGGTTCTTATGCCCTAATTACAGTGCTTTCTCAATTTCTCACCCATCAGAGGACACATCTCTTCTCACATACAAGGGGAAGGAGAATGTCTGTGACCGAGTGTGATACTGTTAACAAGAGCATTTAATTGGGACACATTTTTGCATCCCACATTAGGTGTGACTCTTCTTTATGTGATATGTTCACGGGTGACAGGAAAATTATGCCTTACATCTGCAGAGATGTGTAAATGCCTCATTAGGTTTAATAATTATCTGTTAGAAGGGCAGTTCCACAAGAAAATCTCTGTTACTGAAAAATGAAAGGGACACAAAAAAAATCAACACTACAACTGAGCCACCCCTGTCCTTGCTGAATTAATTCACCTGTCCAGCAATATTTTTATAAACACATTAATAATGAATGTTACATTGTAAAAAATGCATGAATGGGCTACATCACAAAAAGGTTATCAAGCAGCCCATGAAATCAGAGACAGACTGTATTTTCAGACTTGAGCTCAATTCAGCCTGAATTTATATGTTAATTCACATACGAGAGAGGAAGAAAAAAGAAGGTGGAAGAGAAAAGACGTTGCTGTGAAAAGTTACACATTAAACTTTCTAGGCACAACTTCTTTTCAAACAAAAAAAAAAAAAACAACCAAGTATCATCTTTGACAGACAAAAATCAATAGTACATGGCTGATTCTTATAGCTAAAAATATTATAATGAATTTTAAAAGCCTCAGCACCTTCCTGGATATGGCACAAGGCATATTATCCTGACAATAAAAGTTCTCAAGGAAAGCTATACTATCCCACTTACATTGACAGCCCAGTTTTACAGCTAAATAAGGATTATTTAAATCTTGGAGACCAAAACAAACCATTATCAACTTCTCACAATGAGAAGGTGGTGAGACAAATGAAGCACAACCTTCACAGTAGCAAACTACACATTTTGGCACGTCATTAAACAAAAAAATTAACCAGTTTATTATATTTAACATATTTACAAAATAGTACAAATTAAAGTATTGTAACTCCATTATTGCATGACAAAAAACAACTCCATACAGGCAAAAGCAGCACATGAAAGAGATGCTCCAGAATATTTAGGAAGTCTTTGGTACTCAAAATATAGTTTAAGATGCAGCATTAACTCAATCAATACAGGGCATTAAACACAGACAATGATATGTAGATTTATGCCACAAAAGTAAAATTTACCTGTGGCTCTCATTCTTCTCAAAGGATGACTACTAGACTCAGGAATTGCTTAAAAGCTTTACAACATTTTTAGGACTGAGAGAATACTCAAAATGATTCTAAACCCAAGCTGTTGAAAATGACTGATATATTTTTCAACTCATACTGAATTTAACTGCCTCTTCTCAGAACTATATGACAGTAAAACACTAACCACTTCACAGACCTAGAGCCTATTCCTCTACCCCTTAAGCAGGCAAAACTGGGAAAGAATCATCTTTGTCTACTTAAGGAATATAGGATTAAGCTCACAACAGACAATCAAACTGCATGGCAAAACATGATCAAAGACTGCATACTCTAGCCTACACTGCTGTACACATCATTTACAAAGTCTTTATGCATCATGTACATATTTACAAATGCTCTCAATTATTCCATCAAGTAATGTACTCAACACAATCACAGTTTACATAATTTTGAGGTAAATCCTTGAAAAGTTAGAGCATTGGCAGAATTTCATCTACAAGGCTGAATGTCTCAAGTTTCTAACAAGATGCTCCTCTCTTTCCCCTGGTCACACAGCACTGCCTGCCAGGTGTAGCAGATGGGTAAGACAGTTGCAGAGATGAAGGGGATTTTGTGAATTCTCTGTGTTGTGCTTGATTCTTCTCGATGGCCAGGAAAGGCCAGAAAAAAGCAAAGAATCCTGGGGGCAGTAAAAAAGAAACCCAAATATGTACTAGCTGATTCTGCTCTGTGGACAAATAGTGGAGATTATGTTGCTTGTAGACTGGGAAAACACTGCAGTGTTAAATCATGCAGTATCACTGCATACTCATTGTAAAATGCAAACAGAAAAAGAGGACAGGCAAATACATAGGAGAGGATGTGGAACAGGATGAATTAACTCCATTTAGGAGCTTGATTTTCTTTCAAGCCAGGTGTGACATTACTTAAATATTTAAATCTGCACATCTGAAGACATCACCCACATTTCTTTTAGCTTATAACTACATTTCTGCCTCTTCATAATTACATTAAACACTGCCTCACCAAGCAGTGGACACGACTTTACAAGGCCTGATCTTTCATGCTGGCTAACCTAGACACATTTGGGGATGTTGAGAACACTGCAACAAGACAACTCCCTCATTGAACTGCCATTAACATCTCAGGCAACAAGAAAAGAAAGGTCAGAAAGAAATTTGCAAGCTCCATTTGCATTCACAAAAGGTGATAGAAACTACTGTCTAACTAGGAAAAGACAGTACTGACTTGAAATCGAAGTTCATCCAAATCAATCAAGAGGTTAAGATAAACTCTTTTGTTCTTGAGAAATGACATCACCTTGCATTAATATTTTCTCCTTCAGAATAGGTCTGCAGTATTTATTTAATGTTATTGCCAAAAACTTTCAACTCATATTGTCATGACTATCCCCCAGTTGCACTTTTATTGTCAGATGCTTAAACGAAAAAACCTCACATAAAAAGGCTTGAGGTGACAATAAAAGGATCACACAATTCCACTTTGTGAAGGTTTTTAAAGCAATACCACATCACTACACCCTTTTAGAATGTCTTTAAACAGATTGTTAGAAGATTTAGGCAGGACCTCAAAGTAGCCAGTTAAGTAATCACATATGCATGAATGCTATTCATATTTACTACATATTTCCTTCAGAATGTTTTTGTGAGTGTAAAATGGTTTTTAAGTTGATAAGTAAAGCAGTTTGATGTCTCAAGACAAGTCTACTGACTATACTTTATGCCCACTGGAATGATTGAAATCTGTTTTCTGCATGCAGTGATAAGGAATAATAAGCCTTCATCTCCTTGTACCATCACAGATGTTAGCTGGAAGAGAAACGTTAAATATTCAGCCATCGCTAGTACTACTGGTGCAGTACAGGGTGAAATGAAAAGGAACAAAGAATTCTGTTTTCCAGAGAACTTCTGGGAAGGTGAGGGTTGGACTTTGTACTGGTCCCCAGTGTCAGCAGACTGGCAGCTTGTTTCTTGCACAGCTCTGGGTAAGGTAATAAGCCCGTCAGCCCAAACTTCTGTATAAATCCCAACATTAAGACTGGAAGATTCAGACAGGCAAAAATGTTGCTGTTTAAATGCTTAACAAGACCAATAACACATTGAAGATATAAATTTTTACAATCCCTGAAACTGCTGGTCAGCAGAGGATAGTTTTTAATTCATTCGTCCTCTTCAACATAGGTTGATGGAAACCAGCCCACCTAAACAGGGGAAAAGCAGAACAAAATAATACATGAGATGCACAGGTTGTTGTTTGGTTTTTGATGGCTGAGCTAGGCACAAGAAAGATGGGTCTGTTCAGAAAATATATGAATAAGATTACAAAGGTAAACGCAGCTGACCTGACACAGCCAGGGTAAGTACCCTTAAGAACTTGCAGATATGACAATTTGGAGACCTACACCCTCTATGTCACTTCCTCCCCCAAAAAATCTAAAACACATTTGTGCAGATTGGAAGTCTAAAAGTTCAGAAAAATGCCAAGAGTAGAAGTAGTTTTACTACAGGCAGGATGCTACTAATTTTGGAATGAGGAGTTAAACTTTTACAGGCTCCGGTCAGGTCCAGGGAATCCTCTTATAAAGGAAACATTGACTGATTTGATTGCTTTACATGGAGTTGAATTCCACTGCCACCAAAACAGGTGTTACACATGACTCACTTAGACAGCAGAGTCTAGTATCCTACACTTCAGAAGTTATAAAGTTATCCACGTTCTGAAATTAATGATGTGCCAAATAAGGTTTATGTAAGACATACAGTGATGCAATGTCATATATTTCTTATTTTATGTATTTGCTTTAGGTTTCTTCATACTTCTTTATACCTAAAGTCAATTTAATGTTCATGAAAGAACTCAAAACCAAACCTAGAGCATGACTAGAAGAGGTGGCTGCAGAAATTTTTAGACTATCTTGCTGCCAAAATACGTCCAGAGTTGAGTTTATAATGTCAAGTGCAGACTATGAAAGCCACCAAGGAATGCTAGCACATAACAAGGCATCCTTTAGAATGTGGGCAGCTGCACTGCAATGAGATGCTCAGCTTTCTTCACGTGTAAAATGTATTTAGCATGATAGGTATTTCTTCTGCTTCCCTATTCCTTCTTGTCTAATTGACTATTTAATAAGCTTTAACCATTTAACTTTAACATACCCAAGCTCATGTACACAGTAAAAGAGGTTCTCCAAATTGCATAAAGCAGGCTAGACATTCATTTCAACTGCCCTTGCAACTATCATTTCCAGCTTCCATACAATTTACATTCTTCCACCTCACATTCCTTGACCCTGCATCTCAGCACTTTAGACATGGAAAAAGCAGTCTCAAATGCTTCTGACTAATCTGCATTATAAGGCAGTAAACTACGACTGAAACAGTAAACCCTTTATAGGTCAAAACTGAAACTTCACTTCCAAGTCTCAGAGCAGGGTGTAAAGTGAGTTCATAAAAATCCCTGCTAAATATGTCACTTCATCTGGGCCACATTCATAGAGATCAAAGAAGCAGCCTTCTATAAAAAGGTGGCTGATTCCATTGCATTGTAGTCTGGCAGAAAGATGTGGGAAATCATTCTGTGGTAAAGTGCTAAAGAGAGTTCCACAGCACCAGGAACCTGACCCCAAATATCTGTGTGCAAAACAGTTCAAGAAAGGTCAACTGTAGCAGTGCTATTAATCCTGGTTATTTTCCAACCACATAACCTTGCCCAAATATTCAGCCTGGTAGGTCACATTAAATAACCAATAATTTAAATGCTGGGAAAGCTACCTGGCAAGAGTTCTGCCTCACTCCTATGAAACAAAGATGAGAACATGTTCCATCTTGTGAATTTAAATACACAATGTAGGAACACACTTAAAAAAAAAAACAAAAACAAAACCAAAAAAAACACAACAGAATCACTGTCAGTGAAGGCAGAAAGAAACACACAGGAAAAGAAAAAAAGTCTTACCCTTCCATTTACTTCACCTCTCCACCAGCCATTGGCACTCATCTTGGTGAAAATTTTGACAACATCCCCTTTCAGTAAGGACAGTTCTCGCATGTCTCGTGCACAGAAGTCGTACCTGGCTATGGCAATGCCTATCACCTTTGGGCTCAGCACTGAAAGGAAGCAGATGGTGATATTATTAGGCTTGGTTAAATGAAGGCTACCAAACTACTGTAAATAGAAATACTGTAAAATATAAAACAAGGATTCCACAGCAACACACACTTGCATTTTATGCAAAATACCTGCACTACAAACATTAAGACATTTAAATATAGGTGAATGGTGTAAAAAGTTGAAGGGATTTTTTGAACAGTCCTCTTTATTTTTAGAAGAAAAATCAAACTGGATTAGCCACAAATAAAATATTCCCCGCCCTGAGATTGCTAAATACATTTGCAATTGTTTTATTCTTGTGCTTCATAATAAAACTTGCTGCCAGTTATATGCATCAACATATTTTACAGGTCACTAGTTTCTTTCCAAAAGAATTATTAGCATTTACAGCTGATTTAACTTTAGACCTCTAATGAAGCAAAAGAACCAGAATAAGGTGCTGTTCTTTCAAAAACAAATTCCAAGTTAAATATTAATGCACTTAAAACTGGAAGCTAACATCAGCACGAGCAAAAAGGTACAGACTTTCTACAGGAAATTTCCATGGATCATTTGTCACAATCTGCATTAATATTGACTGGTGTAAATCTATTCTTTTCAGGAGTTTATTCTGTAAATCACCAATGATTTTTTCTATAAAATTAAGGTTCAGTGAAATTAACATTTTAAAGTTTTAAGGTACATCAATATAGAAGAATTTTGCCCATGTAAAGCCCAGACATTTTAAGCAATAAAAAGCAGTTAAGAATTTTTAAAAAGCAAAGGTCAAAAAAACCTCACTTCAAAAACCAACTCCTTTTTTCCAAATAGTTTTATTGGAAATTATTTTTCCAATGCTGAAGTAGAATGTCCAAACTTGCAAAATAAATCCTCAATGACTCCAGTGTAAGCACAATGAGAGGAGGGTGGGCATGGCCTAACAGAGAAAAGACCCCTGACTTGAGCATTTTGGAAAGAACACCTACTACTCCACGGCATTTTGTAGTTGGATTATTTGGCCAAGGCACTTTTCAGCTTTTTTTTCCCCATTAATGCCACTGTTTCCCTATGTAAATCACTGTAAGAGGAGTTCAGGAGCACAGGCAAGCTTCCTTTGAAAAGATTTCAGAATTCATATGATCACGATGGATGACTTGATATAATGTACATAGAATCATCTCTGTCCTCAGAACCCTTTCACATTTCTTAGAAATGCCCAATCTTCATTAGGAATTACCTTTAAGGTTCTAGTTTAGCAATGCCCTCAACAATGTAATACTAAGAATTCTTATCTAGTTGCCTTTAATTTAAATCAGGAACCCAAAACACAGCAAATGAGCTGAGAAATCTTAACAGTTTCAGTTCTGCTTGTGTTTAAGTTTTCTTCTGACTCCACTGGATCATAGATACATAACAATAATCAATATCTGAAAATCATTATATGTTCACACATTTTCAGTTTAAAGAGAAAATACAAACAGTTTATTTTAAACTAACAAGGAATACTACATTTAAAATATTAGATATATCACAGAAACAGAATGCCTAAAAACCAGTTTTGACAACAGATAATGCCCTAGTTTATATCACGTCACTGAAGTTTAGTCCAACACTCCTGACTGCTTATGCAGAGTATGCTTATCAGACACTTGATAAATTAGGTAAAAGACACCATAGAAGAGAGAATCAGCCTCTCAATTTATTGCTTATATTGATGTTGCAAAAATCTAGGTGATATATTAAGCACATCAAAGCTCAAACATGCTCTTTTTCCCCTCTGAGCCAGTCAGATGTAGATGCTGCTTGTTTAAATCCTGACATGAATGTAATGTCCTATACCTTATCAGCATTGCAGTAATCAATTTTACAGGGAAAGAGCACATCATGGGCAGTAATTGTTTTGGAGAAAGAAAACAAAAGGGCAGTTATTGATTGGAGAGTCAGTAACCATTCACAGGTGTGCAGCAATATCACTGGCAGATTTGGAGAAGCATTGCAGGATGCAAGGAGGCATTCTGGGGAGCAGGGTATAATTTCAGATTCTAGAAAGAAGATAAAGGGGCAAGGAAAAATTACAGGAAGCAAAGATTAACAAACTTCAGAAAATGGGGAAGAAAATAACTAAGAAGGGAAGAAATGCATAGAAGAATAATAAAGATGGAAAATAGCAAGGAAAATTAGGATAGAGAAGAAAGAGGAGCACATCTGGGGGAAAGGAGGACTTTTAACTCTTTTTCAAGTCACAAAAAGAAAGGAAAAGGAGAAAGAAGCAAGAGAAATCAAAACCATATATCTTCAAAAGTCTTGAGGCAGAAAGTAGCAAAATTTAGATTAATTTAGAATCCAAGATCCATATTTTCAAATAAAAGTGAAGCTCATGATAGGAAATATATAAAAGGAAGCCAGATGAGTGATGGAATACAGGAAAATGACAGTGCTAATTTTGGAAAAAAATATTAACCATATCTCTCTGCTGACACAGTCACAAAAACAACTTGAGTAGAGACTATCAGCCCTGAATTCCCAATTAGAGTTGTCCCAGGATAAATAAAACTTGAGGGAAGACAACACATGGAAAGGACACCTGTACAGATGAGCGAGAGAAAGAATACTGAGTGAAAAAGGAAGAATGCAGATTCTACAGGAATTTTACAGGAAGAATGCAGAGAGAGAATGGGATTAACAGCAGAGATTGATGGAAAGAAAGAGCCCAAAAGGTGGATGAATATGAATGAGAAATTAAAGAGAGGGTGGGGGAGGAGAAATGTTAAAAAAGAAAATAAGCTGTTGAGAAAGTAGTAATAAATAAACCTTGTGTAATAGGAGGGGGACACTCAGAGAACTAACTGGAAAGAGAGCGAGAAATCCAAAGGAGGTGAACAAAAAGCACATGTGAATGAGAAAAATCTGCTTTTACTTAATCCAGCCTTTCCTTCTGCAAACAGAAGATGATGACTACAGGAACTATAATCAGCTTTGATTTACACTGGAGTATGTTGGACATTAACAGTGAAATAGATGTGCTGCAAATGAATTTTAATTCTAGTTTGAGCCACTGATGAGGCATCTGGGGTGCAAACAACAGAGGCTCCCTGTGATCACAGCAGGCCGCTCTACCTCACATGCTTGAATTCCATGAAGGTCAATGGAGTATTATTAAACCTGGGAGTAGTTGTTTCTCTCTCCTTGTGCTCTGGCCTCCTCATAAATCTGCAGCCATTGCCCTGAGGGTTGCTCCTGTGTATGAGTTTCCATGCTCCTTGAAGCCATGTACATTTACTTGTACATCTGCAGTTTCACCAAAGCTCAGTGCTGCTATCCAGGCACAGGCAGCACCTTCAGTTGTGCTCAGCAGTCAGCTTAACCTTCTCCTGTGTCACCAGCTTCCATATCAGCAGAACTAAGCCAGCTCTGAAGATGTTTTGGAAAAAATACTTGTAATATCATGAAATAAGTGTTTGGTCTTTTAATATATGCAAATTATTGGACTATTTTCTAAAAGGTTTACTACAAACATATGAAGCAATGCACTCAGAATACAAGGAGCAGATAAGCTTAATTAAGCACTGCAGATCAACATTTTCCTTTAATATTTTGTACTTGTGAAACAAAACACTTAAACTGGCATATTGTGATATGCCAGACATTGAGTTGACACCTATTGTTATAGTTATTAATGAATTTTCTCATACAGCAGTTTTTCATATAAAAAAAGGAATGTCATTATAATTTGTTTAAACCACATATGGGAATATAAGGGGAAGTGTGAGAGTGTTAAAGTAACTTAGTTTTGATTGCTGTTCTATCACCATAGGCCACTTCACAATTTTGTTCTCAGGGAAGAGATGCCACTTACAGTAAGAATGGAATTTACAGTCAAGTACTGGGCAGTTGAATGCAAGATGTCCTTTCCTATCCCTGCCCAAAAGAGCAAAAGCCCACAGTATTCACACCTTGAGCAAAGAACTAAGACTGAACTCCTTCATGTTGTTTCAAATCAGGTGAGTGCTTTGGGGAGCCCAGCTGAGCATTGTGACCACAGGCAAAATCCAAAATGGATTTCTACTCATCTTTTCTACAGATGAGTCCCTTTACAAAAGCATGTGCCAACTGGAAGGGCACCTTCTAGCTTGGATTCTCAGTCATTAATACTGAAAGGAAGTATCTGCCCCAAAAATATCAATATGTAAGGGCACAGAAATGGAAGAAACAACTGAGAGGTAAAACATCCAAGTGCAGTCTAAGACATGGAGATGGAAATCTCTCCATCACCATGGGGGGGAGTCAAGAGAGGGGTCATCAGAGATGCTGTCAGCACAAGTACAGCAACCATTCTACTACTGAGCTGCCACCTACGTCCTTTTCTCCTCAGGAAACTATAGAAAGCCCCAAGAATCCTTTTCAGAGCACTAAATAATTTGGACAACTTCTGTGGGGCAAGTGTATGATTTACACCCACTGAGATCTTGATGACTCCATCTGCTTTTGTGCATGCTGGACACCCTTCCCTAGTGCAAAAGCCAGCCCCAGTCCTGCTCTGCACAACCCAGGCAGTGTCCTCCATCCCTGTGCACAAAGGCAGGCCCATGTAATGTGAGCAAATGCTGCATTCTCCACATCAGCAGCTGCTTCCATGTGCTCCTCAAAGGCATTCACCTTTCTACTGGCAAAATTCTTCTTAAATTGTCCACTGATGCAGTTCACCTCTCTGCAGACCAGATCTTAGAGACCAGAGCAAGTCATACCCATACTTATGACTGAGGCTACCAGTGGTACTACCTTTAGCATTTTATGCAGCCTCTTCGTTTGAAATGATTGCATCTATTAAAGTCAGAGATGGTTAAATGGAAATAAAGAAAACAATATTTAGAAAACAGATGGGCAAAATTAATTAACAATGTCAATGCAGAATCTAAAGAAAGCATTCTCTACAAAAAAACCCTACTATATTCTGAGATGCTACTGCAGTACGGTTTGCTGCAGGGATGGGACGAATATATTATTTACCAACAAGCAGTGAGATTTCCATGTTCTTGCATTTGAACAAATACATTAAAAATATGCAGCTCATAGATGTCAACTGCATAGCAAATTAACACTCAATGGTCACTGATGGAGTCTGCTGCAACTATTGAGCTTTGCAACACCTATTCAAGCTGCTTATGGCAATAAGCAGTCATAATTCAAAAGTTTCAGAGTTTGATTTTTGTTACACTCCAAGAATAACAAGTAGTAACTCAGTTTTTGGAATCAGAGAAGAGCTGAAGTATTAGATTCGTCCCTTCCCTCACTTGCTGCACACAGAAACAACAGAAGCAAATTTAGAAGAAATATAAAAGCAGTAAAGCAGTACCTGACCAGAAAGGAGTGGAGGAAGGGGGAACAAAGCTGTAGTCTGGAGGAGTTACAAAAGAAAACCCACAGAACAAAGAAGGGGCTTAGAGGGAAAAAAAGAGAAAAAGAGAAAAGCAAAAGAACATTGAAATATTGGCATAAGATTTAAATAATAGTTTTTTAACTATATAATTCATTGATAATAAGGAAACTAAGGTTCCCTACTAAGGATGTCTGCAAGGAAATTGACTGTAATAACTAGAAAATTTGGATCTATGATTTAATTTTTAACAATTGCATTTTTCAAAGAGTAAAGTAGGAAAAAGTCACCCATTTAGGGTTTCAGAGAAGTAAATTGTAACTGCAGCCTCCTTGCAAATATTTTCAGATTTAACAAAAGGTTTTTTAATTCTTTGTGTGCCCCACTTCTTACCATTCCAAAAGCAAAAACTCATGCATACATAAATCCTCTTGACCCCAGCAACACTAGTCACACGCCCTTGGTTAGTATATAGTCTAAGTTGACCTGGAGTCAACTCCATATTATGGCATGGAAAAAAAAGTATGTATTCTGCCCTGTTAATCTTTAACATCATAGGAATTCCACAGCTAAACTACATCCTCTAAGGCCAAACAGCCCTGCTCATATTTGCAGTTTCCCCAACTTCCAAAATACCCCTTGAGCAAGCAAAGAAAGCCTAAGCCTTACCTAGGCAGAACCAGCACATCATCCTAAGCCCCTATAGCAGCTTCCCTTTGTCAAAGCCATGGGTGCTCTTACTCTGTTGTCAACAAAAGTAGGGGCAATTTTAAATTAGGGGTACTTTTAGTAGGGGTACTTTTAAATGTAAAAATTAGATGAAATTAACTAGAATTGCTTCAAGTGAAACTACAGTTTATTGCCCTGTTCTCACATTTTGTCCCTCTTTTGAAGAGGCAATAAAGATGCGTGCATGTCTAATAAGTTTGGATCTTTGCTCCCAGCTGTGATTTGGAAAGGTACATCCATCTCAACTGGATAAATGATAATGTAACCTCTAAATTATAGCTAATAATATCTGTAATTACTGAACAAGAATTTTCCTCCAAAAAGTAGCAGGGCTATATTTATCACTTACAGCTACTTCTCTGAATTTATTCTTTTGACTACACATGAAACACAAAAATTTGGCTTCCAAATGATGACTAGAATGATTTTATGCAAGAATCCATGGTGGAGGTAATGGTACAGTTCTGTGCATCTTACCTGGATGACAATAAATACATTTGTGACAAGGAAACTACAAGCATAAATAAAATAAACAGGACTGATACTGTATTTTAACATTTATAAAGCTTGGGTTTAGAAATCAAAAAAAAAAAAAAAAAATCCCACAACACAAACAGCATTTTAGGTTCATGTGTCACAGGACAAGAAAACCATGCTCCAGGGCCTCCTATACCCTAAAAACTCCCTTCTGATCCTTCACAATGATGATGCTTTCTCCACTTCTAACACTGAGTGGACTATCTGGGATGCATGAGGGGCTCCTTTATACTGGAGACAGTAACCCCAAGTGACAGCTGTGTGGGGACTTGTGCTACACAAAACAAAAGGGCCACTTGACTCAAAAGCAGTGCCCATTCTTAGAGAAAAATACCTGCCTTTATTTCTCCAGGAACACCATGGCAGAGTGGAACAGCAGCCCACAGGAACACACCCAGGTTAGGTGACTGATCCTAAACTGATGGGGGGTGACTGATCCTAAACTGAGCAGACTTCATCCTGGTTTTTCTCTCTGATATAGCTGGACGTTTGGTTTTATGTGTCAAATTCTGGACAAGTAAATCTATGTGGGCAAGGAACTCCTACTAGATTTCTACAGATAATTGATCTGTTTTGATGATAGGGTGTTTGTAGCCCTGGTTTGTGCCTGTGCTGTTTGGGTTTCTCTGAAACTCTTTCCCAGACACTGTTCTGTCAACAAGAGACAGAGACTGTTCTGTCAACAAGAGACATGTTTTCCTAACTGTAACCTATGTTTACATTCCTTTCCCTAGCAGGGACTTCTTCTTGATGTCCCTCTAACTTGACCAATGTAACTGAAGAAGTTTGTCTTTTTTCCACCCCTTGGGTGGTTCTTTGTAAAATAGTATAAAGAAGAAATGCCCAGGTAATAAATTGGAGTCATTGTCAGCCTTCTGACCTCGGAGTCCGTGTCGTTGTAATCTTGAATAGCGTCACGTGTTGGTGTTGGCATTTAAGCAGAAAGACTGAATTCTTTTGATTCCCTAAGGGTTGGGGTGATACTTGTTTTGTTTTACTTTACTAGCAGATTAATGCATTTACACAGTTAATAGCTTAATAGCATTAGTAGGCAGTTAATGCATTAAGCATAAGTAGGATGTCATAACTAGTAAATATACCTACTCCTAGTTAACTGACAAAGAAAAATATCACTCAAGTAGGACTTGGCCTCATGATTTAGGTTACTTTAAAATCTAAATTTCATAAATTCAGATTTCTCAATATGATTGTGCTCCACATCAGCAAATCAGAATAAAGTGCCATTATTCTACTCCACAGAGTAATCTCCACTTTTCTTCCCTTTTTGCCTTTATTTCATTAACTGGTTGATCATTCCTGTAATCTAATGTAAGAATTAGTATTTTTCTGTGTAGCAAAACAGAACTTGATCATACTGTGTGTGTCTAGAAAAGACTAACTGAAAATTAAGAAGAAATAATATACCACTTCCCAAAAAATCTTCCCAATTAACTGGATTTTCTATATTGACAGAAGTAAAAAATGAGCGTACTTCTTTCTTGCTCTTTTCTGGGAAGTCAAGTCAATTCAGTATTGTCATTCGATTTCACAGCAGCTCAAAGACCTTGGTAGCAGAAAATTATAAAACTGTCAAAGTCTGCAGTGGTTCAACTAACGTTTTTTAGAAATACTTTTCCCATTTATTTGTTATATATCCTAAAGATCAGCTGTTTTGAAAAAAAGGCTGATGTCTTTTCAAAAGATGGCTTCATTAAAAAATCCAGATATGTGAATACTGTGTTAAACCCAAATCCTTCTTTAAATCAGTTTAAACCCCACTGTATTCACTAGGTTCAGCCCAGAGCTGAGCAGTTACAAAATTGAAAATCTAAGGGGAAGTGCCCCTCTCTCTCTTCAGCTCCTCTGCCTGGCTTCCTTCCAACAACTGTTTTCCTTGCACTTAGATTATGTGGGAAGAGATCAAAAAAAAAACCACCAAAAAAAACAGCAGTGTGGTGGGTCCTCACTGAGGGCTGTGACTAAACTCCACGTCCAACTGCTGCCCCACATGACTTACTTGCTTCCTCTACTAAACCAAACCACAGCCTAAAGTTTCCCAAATTCTTCCTAAATTCAGCCCAGCAGGGTTCACACAGCCCAGATGTAAGGCTTTTCTTACATCAGTGCAGTAAAATGAACAAGACAGCTTAAAAACCAAGCAGAGTGACCCACAGATGGACTGGTAACCATGGACATTTTGGTTAAACAAACAAAACAAACATGAAAAAACCAACAAATAAATCACCACGCTCATGGGGACACACTTTACTGTCCAATCCATTAAAGGAAGTGTCATTCTGAGTCAATCTAGATAAGGCAGCAGAATTATGGAAATCCATTAGATTTTACATAAGGAGTTTGGGAATTGAAAGGTTTTTCAGGTCAGTTTGGTCTAAAACAAAACCTGCAGTTTCCACCAGCAGAGTTTGTAGCATCAAAGGGCTGATGGTTACTGTAGCAGAGATGCTCTTCCTCACCCCCTTGACTAAAAGGAGAGCATCCCTCAGTCATTTCTCTTGCTCTCGCACACACTGCCTAAAAGATCTTGTAAAAAGAAGATATTTTCTTTTGTATGATGGCTGAAGTTATAGAGGATGTACCATAAATCTTGTATCCTGTAAAGCAGAAAATTATTGCACTCTTGCAGAGTGAGAAGTCTGTGGACAGTATAGATACATTCTAACTGGCCTAAGGAAAAAAAGAAAAAAAAAAAAAAAAAAAAAGAAAACGATCTGGTTCTGCTCACAGTCAATAATAACTCAAACAAATGCAAAGTAAATCAAGCAGGACATGTCCTCTCAACAATTAAAGCCTCAGGACTGTGCAGAGGCAAGGGATGAGGGAAGCACAAGAGATGGCAAGAGGAAGAGAGAAGCACAGGGAGACCACGAGCTAAAGGGAGAGGAGAGGACAGGGCAGAGCAAATCACCAGGAATGGACACGAACAGCACAGAGAGGAGACAACTGACAGAAGTCCTGGAAAGCAGTGAAGGAGAACAAAAATGGAAAGAAGAGGAACTGGGAGGTAGAGACAGTAAATCAAGTAAATGCCCAGAGACACTCTGGTTTCTTACAATCATTTGTCCTAAATTATCTTCACTTTAATTAGGAGAGGAAGAAAGCCTCCAAAGTTACAGAAATTTTACAGAACAGAGGCAAGCAAGTAAATAAAAGCTCACAAACACAGCAAATGAAAGTAACAAAGCCACCATCGTCATCACAAAGACTGGACTGGACTTTTTGGGCTTCTACAGTAGTCTTCATATTGTTAAAACTCCCATTAATTTTTCTTTTTCTCTTATTATCTGTTACAGTACAAAGATGCAGCCAATGACTGCAGAACAGTAAATCTAATATTTGCTCTTTGACAGAAACATTATGTATTATCCAGAGGCCAGCCATGTAATAGGTTTTATCATTAACATTGAACCTGTCCATGTCCTAAAAATCATGCTAACTTCCACTTAAATTGTAACAGCTTAAATAAAGGACAGCATATGCATTGCAAGCCTTGTCAGTTCATTTCTAAACTTCACAACTTTTTAACTGCTCTTTACATTGCACAGTAGTTCATTAACTTTCAGAAGCTTAGTAAGGGAACTCTAATAAACATTCAATGTTAAAAAACATGCACAAAAATAATTATGATATAGTAAATCTAATTTTTTTTTGACACAATTATTTGGTATTACTGAGATGCTACTTCACAGGGCTATGCTACAAGACTGATTTATTTAAATCCCCTTTTAAGGATTAGAAATTGTCACAGATATTAACACTTGTAGCTGCACGTATGCAAATTTCCTAAGAAACCAGGCAAGATGCAGTTTAATCTCTCACCAGCATGTCTAATAGACTTTTTGAATATCGGGGAGATTTTAAGTTTGGCAGCAAGACAAGCTTGCCAGACATGTTAATAAATCTCCTGGCAGATCTGAATCTGCTTAGCTTGAAAAAATCCTAGCTAAAAGCATTGCCATAGTAATTTGTTATATGTCAGAAATGGAAGATGAAGAAGCTCCAAGTACCTTGTCCTTTATATATATAAATACATATATCAGAAATTAATATCCAAAAATTTATAATCCTCACCATTGCCACCTGTTCTGTTACTCCTCTGTCCCACTGAGTTTTCAGACTCTTTGTATGGAAATTGAAGAGTAGTATCCAAACTTCGAAAACCTTCCTTGAGTGAGTGGTGCTTGTAGTACTCTACAAGTTCCTTTCAGAAAGGAAAAACACTTTTATTGGAAATTGAAATCACATCCTGTTCAGCATTCTGGTGTACAGCCAATGACAGTTTCATTATGCAAGTAACCTTATTTTATAATACATCCCACGGAACATGCTTACTTTTTAAAATATAAAGTACCCTAAAAAATGACAGCTATCATACTGCCACTTTAAAAAATTAAACAAAACAAAAAAACAAACACACCCCGAAAATCAGTAAAGTAAAATCTTTTTGTCAGAGTCAGCATTTGCTGCTCCTTTAAGTCAGGCTGAGGATGCCTTTGCTTTTCTGGAGTCAGGCAGAAGGCAAGGTCAGCTGCTTGCTAAGGAAGGAGCAGTAAATGCCTCTGCTTCCTCAGATCTCTTTGGCAATGATAAATGATGTTTATCTACAGATGTATTTGTAAGTATACAAATTTCACAGATCTGAAATAAAGCACATGACTTGTAAGTTAACAGCAACTTAATGTGCAGCTACACAGACAATGTAAAACTTCCAAGGCAGGGCAGGCTTGGGGGCTGTCAGTGCACACGGACTGAAAAATCCAGCATTTCATATTCTCCTTGTACCCAATCCAAAAATTTCATCATCTCTGTGTGTCTGCATCTATACAAGCATTCATGCTACACACAGGAGTATTTTACATATATATATGCAAAAATTCATATATGTAAATATGAAAGAATAGCTGAAATAGTTTATGTAACTAAGACGAGTTACTCAAATTCCTGCTCTAAAGAAGGCAACACCCATCAAAATTCTGACAGCTCATGCTATTCCTCTGCAATCTTCAACCCCTGCCATTGTCTGTTGTATTTGAATTAGCCCTACAAATGTCAATATCACATAGTTTGTACACGGAGCTAGAATAAGATTAAAAGTGACCGGACAATTCAAAGCAAATGTATTCAATTGATCCATTCAAATGTGGGATTTCACTCTTCAGAAATGCAAGCACAAAGCAATGTATTTACTGTAAACCCTTCACTCCATTCCACTTAGTTATATTTAGATTTCCAAAATCAGAGTTGACCAAGCCAAGCTTAGGCCAAAATTAGGAGATCATACCGTGTTTAATAATTTCCTTCTAGGGGAAAAAAAAAAAAAGAAAGAAAGAAAGAAAGAAAGAAAAAAAAAAGGAAAAAACACCAACAAACAAACAAAAAAGAGCAAGAAACCTAAAACAAACAAACAAACCAGCACCACAAAAAGCTACCCAAATGTTTAGCCTATAATAGCCTACATCATAATAGCCTCTGGGCTTTGCTGTTTGATATCAGCACATCATACAAACTAGAATGTCAGCAATGAAATTTACTCTCATATCACCACTGAATATCCAGACATTCAAATTACCAAGGCAATACTGTGTGTGATTTGTAAGTAAGTAGCATTCAAAGTAGGATAAATGGAAAATAATTAGTATGAAACTTTTGTTATCTTTTTGCACAGTGTAAGTCTGTAAGAATTGTGTTGTCTGGTAAAAGTAATTAGAATTCCAAATGGAGAGATGTTGCTTGTTGGCAAAATAAGTAAAATGGTTTTAAATTGAGGAAAAAGAAAAAAAAATCACTTCATGTCACAGATTCAGTTACTTTCAAAGCTTAGGTTTTAATTCCATTCTTCCATGAACACAGTTGACTGACAACTGGCCTCTAAAACACGGATTGCACAAATCACAGTAGCAAGCTTACAAACAGATGAGTAAGGTAAGCAGTCTGTGCCAGCAGGGATGGGGCTCCCCAGGAGCCTGGCACGTTACCCTGATTCACAGCAGCAGCCAAACTGACCTTTCACTGCACCCTGCTTTACACACTCAGCACATTTTTATCACTCTGATGAAAGTTTTTCAAATGTACCATGAAAAGTAGACACAAGAGCTCTTCTACTTTTTTTCCCTCCAAAGCAGTGCAAAATGCTGTGTCACTGCAGATCACTACTTCACGTTTCCATGGATGCTGCCTTTGTCCCTCTTCTCCTCCAACTTCTACTCAGACTACTTTTGTTCCTCTTTTCTTTCAGACATTGTTACTTTTTCTCTTGCACCTACCCAGAACAAAGCAGTTGTTCCACAGCACATGAAACACCACAATACCACTTGTGTATTTAACTCTGAAGGGCAGAATACCCTGAGTTATAAAATAATTCTTTCCTACTTGAATGTTAGCAAAGCTAAGCTGGTAGCAGTGAGGAGCTTACACTAGAAATTTCTTCTGTCCTCTCAATTCTGTGATGCAATGCATATTCTTTTTGCTCATTTTTCATCCAACTTTGTCCTTTATTTACATTTCTGCTTTACTTTGGAACCTGCACCAGTGCATTAAGCTGCATCACTGCTATAAGAAGACACGTGGCAGCATGGGGCTCCAGCTGCTGTGTTTTGCCAAGATCAGTTTCCAACACATCATTTGTGGTGTTCACAGACTAAGCAAACACCTCCATGTGTGAGCAACACCATGATTTCTGCTGCTAAACAATTAAAAGATCTCAGGGTCCCCAGCCCTAAAACTAAACAATTCACTGGCTTATAAGTGTGAAATGATACGACTGCAAAAACAGCTTGGTGCATTCTTCATCAAGAGATTGATGCTCTTCCTGTTCTAATGAGCACTTACAGATGAGCATTTAATCTCTCCCCATCTTCTAGGATGTTCCAGTTCTACAGAGTATCAGTGGTTAAACTAAAATAATTTCTAAGGCTTCCTTAAAGCTTCTCCCTGCTCTTTTGTATTATTGTTTTGTATTATCCTCCATTTTTATTTAGCATTTTCACGTACTTGAGTATGCATGCAGGAAGGCTGCTGCATAAATTTTAATCCAATTGATTCCTAAAAACCAAGATTCTCCTTTCCAGATTCAATCTAACTCCACAGTGGGCTGATACATGGGATTCAAATCTCCTATCTTCCACTTCACTACAAGGGACACAATCCAGTCCTAACAATAAATATGTGGTTTTGAGCACATAAACTTATCACTTAGAGCTAAAACCATAAATATAAAAAATTATCCTATTAGTGGGAGTGGACACAACTCAAATCTTTCATTCTCATAGCTCTCTGGAATTTCACAAACCAGAGTAGCTCTCTCTAACAGAAACAGCTACAAAGAAAATCTCACACTGTTAAAAAGATAATCAATGCTTACCATTAAATTTTTAAATTTTCTATTTTCTGCAATGTGGAAAAAGCCATCTCTTGTTAAAATCTTGATGTGCTTCACTTCGTTATTGTACCTGTGGGCAATGAATAACTTATGAATATAAATGTGTTTTTAATCAGACACAATCAATAATTACCTGAGGGCATGCCCCTAGAACACCACACACATAAATTCTTAAGACAAAATGTATATCTGTGCCAAAACAAAGTTGACATCTAATCAACCAAACATATTTATTAAAGTACAGCTAAAGAAGTAATCTCTAATCAGAAAAAAGTCACAGCTAACTACTTATCCTAATTGGGAATTCCCATGTACATCCTGCTTTTATATTCATATTGATAAACAACATAAAAGCAAACAATAATTTGCACCCACAAAATGTATAAACACACATTTGACTGAATAGGCTGAGATGCAAAGAAACGGCTTTGAGGTCTCACCAAAGCCAATGAAACAGATCACACTGTACTGCAAACAGTGCTTACTCTTCTCCAACATACTCCACCATTATTTTTGTAGCCCGATTTTGCTACATCAGCATTTTAAAACCATTGCTTCTTTCCTTCTATAAATCCTGGGTACTTTTTGATTGTAACTTCAGTTTTCCTATATTGATTCTCTTAAAGGCTGCATATAATTATATAATGAAAATAGTGGTTTATTTTCTGTATTTATTTCAAATACTATCTAGACAAAAATGACAACAGGAAAACTTTCTTGAGGAGCTCTTATTCCACTTCCACTTACTTAATACTAATGGCATATTCTCCTGATTCTTTGGTCCTGTGCCGCACCAGGTACGTGCTATTTACTCTGTTAATTAGTTCACTTTCTGCTTGCAATCGTTCCATCGCTCCTGCAAACCTGAAACAAGCAAAGTAAAAATTGCCTATGATTTTTTTCAAAGCTCCAAAGTTCTATTAAATATGCAATAGAGAGTGAAAATATTCTACGTATCATATCATAAAAAATACATCCATTGCAACTGAATACCACTTCCAGATTTCTGAATGAAGAATAAAATATGAAAAAATTCCATGGCTGGGGGTTGTGGAATTCTTGATAAGAAAAGTACTTGTATGCATGTTGAATTCTGTATCTGCTAAGGAAAGTGCTCGAGCTCAAGCATTAACTGAATGACTACTAGCTTGAAAAGTTCATAAAACCAACTGGTTTATCTGAATCATTTGCTGCAAGTGAAACAATACAACAGTGGTCCAGAACCTTTGAACCTCCCTGGGTTCTCTCTCTTGGGAGATTTTTCACAACAGAATGGAGAATCAGCCACCAGAGGTAGATCAGGTCAACAAAAGACCTATATGAAAATTTGGTACTTACACAAGACAATATTTTACTTGGCTTCATAATTATGTATAACCTCTAAAGGGTAAAGTGCAAAGGGTATACCCAACATCCAGAGGAAAAAAAAATAAATCAGCCAAAACCACACAAATTTGAAAAAGCTGAAGCTAAGTGTTGAAAGCTAAGACAAATAAATCACTGATTCTGCAGCCTGGCTGTATAAGAGGATTTGTGCCCTTGCTCTGCCTTGTGGTTTCCATAGGGCATCACAGGAGGCTGTCAGCAGACACTCATTTGCAAAAACAGAGGTTAAACTGTTAATTGGGGAAAGTGACCTAACTTCCAGGAAAATTATGCTTATCTTAGCATTTTACAAAGGCTGTCACCACCACAGACCACCACTATGTAAAATTTCACACCAATACATCATGACCAATTAGAAAGGAGTTTTAAGTAAAACAAAATAGTTCTTTATTAAAAATCCATAGAAGATAAAGACTAATGCCAGTAATATACTTTCTTCTAACAAAATTATAAATAGACCAAATGTTAGAAATTAATTCAAAAGGCCAATTTTAAATAATAAACTTTTTACTTGACTTGTTATGAAAAAATAGTATTTGTTCAGATGTGCTCCTAATTTCACTTTTGGCAAGTTAAGAGGTAGTCAGAACTAATGTCTAAATGACAAAGCATAAAACCAGTGAAAGAACACAAGTGATGCTTACTCTGCTCTCTCAGAATCACCATGTCCTTTCTGAGTTGTGGGAAAGAGTTCACACACTTCATAAACCCCGGAGCAGCAGTGGTTGCAGTTTTGATACAACATCTTTTTCAGAGTCATCAAGGTTGGAAGAGACCTTCAAGATTCATCTAGTCCAACCATCAACCCTGCACCATCATAGACACCCCTAAACCACATCCCCAGGTGCCACTCTACAGCTTCAATGTTGGTGGGGGTTTTTAATGAAATGCAGAATTATTCATGATACAAGATGTATTTAACACTATTCCTTTCTTTATTCACTCAACATGTAAAATATACATCCATGCTTCATATTATAATCATCTCTTATTGTTCTATTCCAGACCTCTGTACAGCCACAGACTTGTAAACAAAACACTAAAATCATTAAGCACTTCATTATATCAGAAATGCTTTTAGGCAACACATGGTATTGCTTTCCCAAACCATAACACAATGTCTTCTTCTGAAACCTAGAAAGGTTCTACCAATTTAATTTAAATTGTAGTAAACACAGTGGCTTTCTATGACTGCTTCTTTCAGAGATTCTTGTAAGACAAGACAGAGACTTACCACAGTTGTGAAGAGTAGTCTACTGGCTTAGGAACCTGAGAAATCAAAGGAGACAGAGAATGAGGATCAAGATTTTTTCCTAAAAACCAGAAATTAGATTGATTTAACCATCAATATCCAAGTGATCTAATTTGTCTACAAGTATATTTTGTTTAAAGGAAATTGTAATAAAGGACAAATATTCCATACCATTCTGAAAGTAGTACAGAATATTTCAAGCTCTTTTCTTCTGTCACAGTTTGTTTGGGGTATTTTTACTTCACAGAACTGTTCAAAGCTTTTCTGACAGTGCCTATATTCAAATTTCATACACAAAATAGCTCAAAGCTCTGTATTGTAGAAAAGGATCACTAAAATATGCAACCAATTTACAGCAATGCATAAAATTCAATTTATGTATTCAGGACTGTGTGCCCTTTGTCTACTGGGAAATAGGGTAGGTAATCCTCAGAGAGACCTGGGGATATTCCACAACTTACATTGTATGACATCACTCATTCCTTTGTATTTGACTTGGGTATCTGTTGCACTGTATCTTGCTAAGCATGTCATTTGATTAAGAAATTAAATTTAAAAATAAAGCAAATGGCAATCAGCTTGCAAAATGGATGTTACATGTACACAAACTTATGCATAGGTAATGTTTATTCATGCACAAGATGCACAGTATAGCAATTCCTATGAAAATGAGCATTTCATCTTGATCGTCTCCCATTAGTGTGTGATAACTCAGTATTACTCTACTCTTTTAAAGGAGTGAAATGCACAGTGCTGAAAAACAGATTTCAGTGAAAGGTTAATGAACAGCACCAGAGGTTAACATAAATCTCACACACTTATAACTTAAGGTCACATATTCTTAGGTAAGCAAACATGTTTTGTTTTTCTTTCCTCCAAGTAAAACCAACGAGTGTTTTATTTTCTGGACTCTAATAGGGAAGAAATTACAGTAACCTTCTTCTCATAATTTCTTATTCATGATATATGGAATGTCACCAAAAGAGACTTCCAAAAACAAATCAAGTCAGGAAAATATTATTATAAAGGCCTATAAACTTAAATTGATTGAAATTGCAATCAATTACAACTCCCACTATCTTGACCTCAGGTATCAACCAGGATCTCTATCAAGTCTCTAGACTTGACCTTGAAATAAACTTCAGTGTGGAACACATAAAAGTTCTCTGTGATAAAACCAAGCTCATGTGTTTGGCTTGTGTAGCAGTAAATCTAAAGAGGCATTACACAGTCATTTAGTCTAGTTCTTGAGAGAGAATAAGGAAACATGCATTATTCCCAAACAGTGTAGACAAAGGGCTCTTTCCACAGCAGCACCTGCAGTGGTGGCAGCACGTGGACCCCTCAGGAGTGCAGGGCACCTAAGGGAGCCAGGTGTCACCCTGCAGCAGCACTGGCCTTTCACATCCCTGCAGATACTGATGGTGCTGCTCAGGCAGCTCTGCTTCTAATGAGGAGACTTGGCAAGAAGTGAACAGATTATGAATATGCTGACAAACAATTCCTAAGAGAAATGTTTTAGTGGATCAACCAAATGACACATTTCAAGGCCACAATTTCAAAAATTACAAAGTTTTTACATGGTGCAAGATATTCTTAAAGATTTCAGGGGTTTTGAGTAGGGCTAATAAACTGGAAAAGATATAAAAATTCAAAGATGGTTTAAGTCCATCCTCCAGAGCAGTTAAATGATAGATGAGTAGTTGCTTCTGTAAATTTTGAATGGACAAATATATTCATATAACAAGTGTTTTTCATTGGCATAAAGAAGGATAAAATCAAATGTTATTCCAGAAGCTCTTGGCTGACACTGTGCTATGTATCCAATGCCTGTACAGAAATTAGAAAAATGGAGGAAAGCTGGGTAGAAACAGATATTACTCACATAGTGCATAAAATGTTTGCTGACATATACCACTTATTTTAAAGGGAAAAAATTGTTTATAGGTACATCTGTGAAAAGTCTGGAATATAGATATTCTGGAGCTCAGCAGTTTTTCATTCAATATTCATTCCTAAAGTCTTCTGATATATAGATTTTATGCTGTTTCTTGGCATTTTTATATCATATGGTTGTAAAGACTGTTAGACTTAATAATAACAGTAAAAGTTATAGCATGTTTAAAACCCAATTGATGTTTCAGTATCTTTAACTGCATCATTTATCATAATAAGATGTTTATATTTCATCCTTCCAAGTTAACAGTGGTGAAGCATCAATTTATCTTTTTGTTCTGATCATGACACCAGTTGGTAACATTTCATGAATAGCATTTATTAATTCTGCAAAACTGTGTTATTTTCAATACTCCTATAAATAGTATATTTTAAATTAGCAGAAAGCTTTACCATTAGAAAGAGATCTCCACAATACCCCAGCAGCATTTTTCCTAACTTCAGATATTTCACTTCCAGTGCTTTTAAAGTATATTGGTGATCTGTAAAAATGCTGCTACAGTTACAGGCAATGACACAACACAGTGACTGATGGGGTCACTGACAGTGACAGCATGGAATGGGAAATCCTCCCTTGAACAATAAGCAAGGGGTGGGAAACTCACAAATTTAACAATAAGCAAAGGGTGGAGGGATAAAAGCTAAATTCACACAACAATTTCAACTTTATTTCAGATTTGTTCTCTCACCCAATCTAAGACAAATTGTACCTACAAATTCTAAGGCAACTTGTACCTACAAATAGTATGTGTGTTCTTCAAACAAAATCCTGAAAATACGAGGTATTAAAGATGTCTTATGGTATTTTAACATACTTACACTCTTTAGGATCTCATGTATACTTGTTCTGGAAACTAAGGCACAATAACCCCCAAAGATATATCAAAATGCAGCTACTAAGAGCTGATTCCACCTACTTATAAAAGCCATTGAAGGCATATCTTGATTGCTGTAACAAAAGCAATTCTACTAATAAATCAAACTGTTGAGAATCAGGTTAAAGTAAGTGAAAACTGCCTTAAAGCAAAGAAAGGAATAGGATTCATTACTGGGTTTATGGGTTTTTATCAATTAGCCTGAACAAAGGAAGCCAGTAATCTGATGCACAGAGGGCAGAGGAGGAACAAGTGTATAGTATACTAATGAATCATCACATTTGTACATAAAACTCTTGAGTATATATTATAAAATTGTTTTTCTTATTACTTTCACAAACTTTTCTAGATTGAGAAGATTCTTAAGTGAAATAAAGACAGGTAAGAACCTAAAGAAGAAAAGAAAATTTATCAAGCAGTCAGAATTCAAAGTTTTATATTAGTTTTACAATTTTTAAACTTACTACATAGGCTGTAATCCCTCTTTCTAACCCAAAGTGACTGAGGAATAGATTAGAGCCACAGGACTCTCACCTTCCTGCTGGGGAAGGAAGAAAGTGCACTTTCACATAAAATGTATTTGATCTACACTCTGGAAACTCTTCAGACAGTTCAATTTATTAATATTCCCAAAAGTTAAACCTGCTTATCAAACTTGTTTTCTTGACATGTCCTACTTACATCCAATAACCGAAAGTATTAGAACACTCTACTTTAAGCAATACTGAACCCACCATGAAAGCACCAAGGAACTAGAAACAATATTATTTTTGTAAGGTAATCTTGATGAACTCATGAACAGGCGGTTTTCCTGTAAGGTGGCAAACGGGACTAAGTAATTGTACTTACACATGGGCTAGGTTTTACTGCATCACTTGGGAAGAATCCAAGCTCTCCTGTTGTTAGATTTCTTCCCTAAAACAAAAAAAAAAATCCATTTTTGAGACATAATCAGGACTAACAGTAAATAATAATACACACCCGGGGATTTAGGACAATAAATATCTTTAAAATAAAATGCTGATCTAATAATGTGTTGCTCAGTATTTCTGTGGGTTTTGTTGTTGTTTTGTTGGGGTTTTAATATAATTAAGTAATAATTATAACTGATAGATCTGAAAGCTCTGAGAGATAAGAGGCAAGAAGGGAGCTCAGAGACTGGGCTGTGATTCCCAGTTCTGTCAATGTCTGCCAGTGTCTGGTATCTTCATTAATGTTAATTATCTCCTTTCATGTACTTCCTCCTCAGCTGGCATTCCACAGAAAGCTGCCACCCTGCAACCTTGCAGATCCCCAAAATGACTCCACCACCATGCATTGGTGGTTGCAGCACCTGAGAGACCAAACTCCAGTGGGAATTCAGAGCCAGTGGTCCAACAGCCAATTCAGACACCAGGTTAAGCATTTCCATGAGTGATGCACATCAATGGGAATTGACTGGGCAGGGGAATACTAACAGAATTCAAGAATTCTCTGACTATGATATACTGACATGCTGTAGATGTATGCACTCAACTGTGAGACCAGAGGCAGGAATCCATCAAGCACAGCCTAAACTGAGTCTTGTCTGCAACACAACTGCTGCCCTCCCAAACTGGCAGGACCACCAATCTGCTCTGGCTTCTAAGCACCAAAAGTGACCTGACCATCCCAAATCCATGCATCAGCAGTTCACACACAGTTCAACACCAACCAAGCTCTCTTGAAGAAAACCTTAAAAACATCTTTTTATACCTAGTAATATTTGGCAATGAACACACACTTCAGAGTAGAACAGAGCACATACCTAAATTCATGAACATAGATTCATAAAATGAGGCATCAAAATATGTATTTAGGCAAACATATGTTTTAATTCAGTTGATTTTTTTAAAAGCACATAAATACTTAACCTCTACTAAATGTAATATACTGACTACAGATATAATATATGCTCAGCATTTGGCAATGAGATTAAGCATGAGTACTTTACAACCATTAAAATCTTGCAAATTACATTTCTTTTTTATTTTTAACGGCATACTTGCAATATAAAAAATTTAAAAGGGAAAAACACTCATAAACACGCACAAAATTTCTTCAGGATTTCAGTTCATTTTGTTTCTGTAATACTAAATGTGTAATTCTACCATAATACCACCACAGAAAAGAGAACTCAGAAAATTCAGTAGAGTAGAGCTGAATGTAAAAGATAACAAGGGTTTATGAAAAAAAAAAACATTCTTTGACTGGTGCCATCCTAAGCACAATAAGTGAGTGCATCATTCTCCACAGGAGATCACTATGCAATTTCTCACACACAGCAGCTACCACCTTTACCAAAAACACAGGGAAGTGCAGAGGCAGCAGAGGAGAGGGAAAAGCACATAGGTGGTATTTAAGTTAAAAGTGCTTTATACCAGTGATATTTTAAAAAATAATTATGTGCAAACAAGTGACAATCTTACAGATTTGAACCTGTGTTCAGCAAGGCTTCCTTACCCCCCTTCACACTGCTTGAATACAGGTTACCCTTTGCATCCATATATTCTATTTACTCCAGAAACACAAATCCCTCTCAAGTGTAGACCTAATTTTAAGCAGAGCTCTGAAACAGTCTGCCATGCAAGTGATACTTATTTTCAATACTAATCATACCTGAATAGCAAGTGGTACCACACTCAATAAGGCCAACCACTGAACAAAACATATTAATGTCTATCAATACATGTTTGACCACTCTCCAGCTACAGCTCAAGCACTGCTTAGTAATGCTACTATTTGTTTGATGTGCTGTAAAGAATGAAAACATTTTACCTAAAGCACACATACAATACTTCTCTACTACAATCACTTGAATTTCTAAACGGCCAACTTAGAAAACCATTGTAATATTAGTCTGATGGGTCAGCTGTAAATTACCCTAAAAGGCCTCTTGAATAACTAAAGATTTTAATATAAATTGCATTTTGCAGGCTCTTTCTTAATATGCATTTTAAAATGCAGATGTCCTTAAAAGGTTCAGAAAAATCTGTATTAATCAGTCTGTGAAAAGAGGAAAAAAAATTCCTGAATGATGCTAATGGAAATGACTATTTCCATTAGGATTCAAATCTATTACTAAGGCTTCTAGGGAAAAGCCTCACACACTTTCTGGTTTCTGCTAGCTAAACACAATGAGATTCTAGCTAAATTCTTTAGCATGATAATCACAAACAACCTCTAAGACAATTTCCAGTAAATCGAGTTGACAGATGTGTATGAACATGGCAATAGAATCAGTCCCACACGGTAGCAGTAATTTTGGCTTGTACTAATTGTATTAGTCAGATGATTGCCTTCTAGCCAGTCCTAAGTCAAGAGCAGGTTTAAATGCTCCTCCAGATCAGAACTCTAGACCTTGCAGAACCAAGTCCTACATACAAAACTACACAGGCCAAACTGTCATTTGGAAAGATTTACCTGTAGAGATGTGAAATATCCATGGTCTGCCAAGTAACAGGATGGGAGGTTTTGGAGGGGAGTCAGTTTGCTTTTTGGGTTTGGAGGGCTTTTTGGGAGGGGGTAAGGTGGTTTGGTTACACCTATTTATGTATTTTTTCAATAGGTAAAGTAATTCTGTTGTTTATTACTGCTCCCCATTAAATGGTGAGGATGATGCAGTGACATAGGAAGAGTTCACTGATCCAGTCCTGAAGAGTTTGGAGAAGACTCCACCCTAAGTGTAGCCAGAAAAACAAAAGCCAAAACAAACCAGAAAAAGTATGACCTAAGTAATGAAATAGACCAGGCAGTTTTTAGATCATATTCATTATCTTATTATAGCTTAAAAAAAAAAAAAAAAAAAAGATCAACACAGGAACAATTCAAGAAGATAAACATTTTCTACTTGTTGTTCTATTAGTTCTTCTATTTAGCTCTATTTCCATTTATCCAATAATACAAACAATTAAGCAAGCAATCAAGAAAAATTAGATACATTTTAATGCATTTACTGTTAAAGTGAAGGCAAGTCAGCACTTTAAATGTTTATAGTTCTCATTTAAGAAGAAATTTTAGTAACAAAAATAGTGATGTGAATCATGTGACAGCAAATTTTGCCATCAATAGAATATACTTTTCCCATGTAGATAAAAAAATCCATATCCTTAACTGACTTGAGCCAGCATCAAGTAGTTTAGGTGTAGTTCTGTTTTGCAGAGTAATTTCTCTCCCCTGTAAATCTAATATTCACTAACTGGGTTTTGTCAACATAGCTTTTACTTATGTTGTGTTAGAGAACCAGACACTGAAAATTCAAAAACCTTGCTTTTTGTGCCAAACACTCTCTTTAACTCTTATAATTTCACTAGGATTGCCACCAGTTTCATGTTCTTGCAGATTTATTCACTGGGACTTTTACTTTAAGGTTGCAAGAATGATGATTTACACCATATAGGAACTACTGGCAATTTAAAAGCAAAATTACTTGTCTTAGACATTTATTTGGATAAAGCACAAAGAATTTTGTTGTTGTTCAAAAAGAAAAAAAGTTAGGAGAGCAATATATCAGTAAGAAATTGATATCTGGACAAAAAGAATATAGCTATATGTTAATTGATACAGTACCTGCCAAAATAAGCTGTGTGCATCTCCTCTAATGAGTTCAATAGTGTCCCCAACCTGGATATGCAGTGGTGGCCCATCCTGTGCTGCTGGCTGTGGGATTCCATTGTAGTTCCGAATGACTTGCATTTTTGGTAAACCTGGGAAAAAAAATTAAAAAAATGAATAACACAAACAAACAGAAAAAATCCCAAAAGCCAGAATCAATTTTTATTTAACGACAGTGTAAAGAATCTGAAAACCACGAGAGCAATCAAAGAAAGAAATGCTGTGTCTTTAGCAGTACACGACTAAGGCACTAGTACTTAGTACTATACCAGGCACAACCAAATCAAAAATACTTTGGAAAAACATCTTTATCCCCCTTCCTTCTTGAGGTAAAGTTGATTTCATGCCTATGGAGACTCTTCCCTGTACATGTGCACCCCTGACTCTGCATAGGAATCAAATATCAATGTTATCTTTATAGTTCAAGGCAAAGATTGCAATGAATTAGTATTAAAGGCACCAGTATGGATAATCTCATCTGCTTTAGAACAGTATGACCAAAAACCTACAGCCAATGTGAACATGGCCAGAGGAGTCAGGATCACAATTCTTTTAGGTTTCTTACACCTTTTTTCTCTCTCTCTCTCTCTCTCTCTTTTTTTTTTCTTTTTTTTTTTTTTTTTTTCCTTCTTATTACAGTATTTCTGAGCGCTTGTAGCAAAGCCTGGAACAACTGAAGGTTTCATTTTCAAGACAAGAACCCTAGATACACACTAGTCCTTCCACATCAATACTGACTGCATCTAGACAACTAAGCTGTGTTGGGGATATTATATATATTTTTTTTTTTTTATTTTTTTTTTTAAAGGGAGCAACCCACTTCTGTCTGCTTGTACAAAGAATAAAGCACTCTTTATAACTACAGTTCAAGAATCCTCCACAGGCATTACCAAATGGGGTGGCAGTCCCTGTCTCTTCAGTCAGAAGATAAAACTGTGGATACTGTGACATCATGTTCTTAGAATTTTAATGGCTTTTAAAAAAATACATTTTAAGCATTATGGACAGCTAGAGTATTGCACCCAAAGAGCGTGCTCAGATACTACAATACCTGAAATGAGGTGAAGCACCACCCTCTCCATAACAAATATATTAAAGATTTAGAGGCTTTTAGAAAAGCATTTTTGCACTCTATTTACTGCCAAGGAAAGCATTTTATCACAACAGAGCTGGTTTTAATTACTCACCCTCTATCTTTAAAAAAAACCCATAGAACGATTTTCCTGGTTTTAACTAAACATGGAATTTTCAAAATCATTAAGTGGGTATATCAATTTCAAATCTCCACCAGACAGCTTGTGGTTAAGAAAGAGTTTGGTAAGAATGTATATTAATAAATACAGGTAAGAGTGACAGGCTGCAAATTCAAGGTTGCTGGGCTGCCATATTTAACATGTTTCTTGCTGGAAGGTCATCATTAACTTCATTCTAACAACAAAGGATCAGCAGACCCACAGAAGACTTATTTCTGTTTGCAAGGTCACTACTGTAATTTAGGTGGCAACAAACAGAAATACCCATGATCTCCTCTAAATTGTACAAAACATGAAAGAGATCACCTTCAGTAATTACTACTCTCTGTGTTAATGAATAAATACTAACCCTAAATGCTGATGAAACATTAAGCAAAGTAATACAGCTCTCACGTTACTCAACCCAAATGACACCTTAACTTTTACTGTTTCTGCAAGTTATCTGGCATGCTTAAAATGAGCACCTAATTATTAGTAAGCCATTATTCCACTTAAGCAAATCCTAGACATTACTTTGTTTCTCAACTGAAGGCTTTAATGATTTCATGTACTGATTCAACATCAACAAATGCTCCATGCACTGCATGGCAAACAGAAGTGATGCTGCATACAAGTGTCTACTGAAAGCTGACAACCTTTTCCTCATGCAAGGAAACCCCCCATCAGAATATGAATGATAGCTCTGCATGTGTGATGAGCAAACTGCAACCAGGTACTCATCCTAGAGACATACATGTAAGTCAACACAAATGTACAAAAACCTATTCACGTTATAAAACCATGTACTTGGTGATTTAGTTTATCACATTTTTAGTGTGCAGATATAATATACTTGAAACCCCACCCTTGGATTGAGCTCATCAAAATATGCTGAGGAAATAGTCATGTACTTTTCAATGAAAATCCTGGTGTTTTTTTAAGATACTATAGTGCTTAAGTTATTCATCATAAACATGAATAAAAGTACTTTTTATTTCTACTCCACTGGTAATTATGATTATTGGCATCTCTGAAAACCAGGGCAAGATAACTATGGAAAAAAGGAGAAATTGTGCTGTCAACTAGCATAATTATTCAAAAGGTAACACAGATTTAATCCTGTTAAAATGTACCATGCCTAGAATACTTGTGTATAATTCAGTATGCTTGATTCTGTAAAATCCTATGGCAATTTTGATTATAAAGTTATCTTGGCAGATACAATATTGGAAGATTTGATCTAACACCTCTTGACATCACTAGAAATAATCCTGTCATTTAAATAGGCTTTGGGGTTACAGCCTTAATGGGGTTTATTATCTTGCTTCAGAGCCCTCCCTAAAACTTGTTTGTCGTAGTGCCTACAGAAACTGTGATAACTACAGTGCTCATTTGCTTGCTATAAATGGTCTCTACTATGGTGACACACAAATCTTATTTTTCAACTGTAATTTTACCACCTATTTTATCCAATTGCTGTCTTTGGCCTACTTAGGACTGCTTTGTGCTCAGCACTGTCCTTGCTATGAATACTCACTGCCTAGCACAATGATTGTGCACTACCACCACACTCACACAGACCAGCACCTGGGGTAACAGGGATACAGGATTCCAGTGCACTGCAACAATACACAGTCATCAGTGATACTGCAATGTGGTTCCTTCATTCTGACATTTCCCTAATGATACTGGGTGCTGGCTGCAAGGCCATGGATAAAAAATGCATGGATAAACAGGGGAAATTATATTTTGGTGCTAATTATTTTAGCACATGTTAGATTTGACTCAGATTCTGAAATGCACTTTATAGCTCAAAGTAAAACAACTGAAGGTAAACTCACTGTCCAACAGCAGGAGTGTCTGACTCACTAAGGGCCATGTTCACTTCAGTATCAATAACAACACACATGCACACACAGCCTGTATCAATCAGATATAAAAGCAGTGAGTGCACAACTAATATGTTTTGCTAGTTATATAAAAATATCAAAAGGACCTATCCCTATCATATGATTTTCAACTTTTTTTTTTTCATCAGTTTTTCCAGGAACAAAAGACTAAATGAAATCTTTAAACCATCAATCAAAAACCAGTACACAATATTCTGGAATAGCTACATTTTCATGGGTAAGTGTTCTTCTCATAGAACTTCTCTTAGATCACCATTAAGCATAAAAAACATAAATGGGGTACAGAAAAATAATAAATTGAGGGAAAGAGTCAAAAAGCTCCAAATAGAATGCTTAACTTGCTTTTCAGCATGCAATTACAGATTTGATTATAGTAGCTCATAAAGAGTTTAACAGGTTAACATTGAGCTGGTGGACATTTCATTGGGCAGAAACTGGTCAGCCCTCACCTTCTAACATATACAATGGACAAACATTGGGGTGTGATGTATCCAGACCTATCCATCATTCACGCACCAACCATCTCAAACAATCTGTGAGTTTAACAAGCTTACCCTAAAACAAATCTGTTGGCTCCTATTGTTCAATCTAGAATTCTATTCTCGGTGCATTTACAATTGTGCTGGCTTTGGCTAGGGTAGTTCTCTTCAGAAAAGGCAGTATGAGGCTAGCTGGTTTGAATTTGTGCTGAAAACAGGGTTTGTTTGCACTATGTCAAGGCCTTTCCTGCCTCTTGTACCACCCTGCCAGTAGGCTGGTAGACAGGAAGCTGAGAGGGGACACAGCTGGGACAGCTGGCCCCAAATGACAAAGGGATAAGCCATTCCATGTGGCATCATGCTCAGGATATAAAGTGGGGTGAAGGACAAAGAAGCAATATTTGGAGTGATGGCATTTGTCTCCCCAAGTCACCATTACAAACGATGGAGTCCTGCTTTCCGTGGGATGGCGGCACACCAGAGTGGCCAAGGAACATGGTGAATGAATTCTCTCTTTTGCTCTAACTGCGTGTGTGCAGCTTTTGTTTTAGCTGCTAAACTGTCTTTATCTCAACCCATGAGTTCTCTCACCTTGGCGTTTTGGTTGGGGTCAAACCACAACAAGAACCTTCTACTTTTCACTGTAAATTAGTTCATGGCCAACTTACATCTGTTTAGAAACAGGAGCCTGCAAAGGTCTCTTCCTTGCCTGCATTTATTTTCATACTACAGTTAAAGAGAGCAATCACACCCCTATTAACCTTCATTTTGCTAGGCTAAACGAGCCAAGTTCTTTTAGCTTCCTCTCATAAGAGACCAATTCCTCTGGAGCAGTACACCAGCCGCTTTACAGAAGTTCAGACAGGCAACACCTAGGATATTTTCCTTGTCTATCTTGACATTTCATTTTTAATTGGCACATGGATTCATAACAAATATACTCATTAAGAATCCTGAGGACTTGCTGTAATTCAATAATGCAGACAAGAAAAAGTGGTATTCTACAGAAACCTGAAATGCTTTAGAGTATAATTATGGATTATTTGTGACAGAAACAGTATAGAACCTCTATGAATTAATGACTAAAATGTGAAATATGTTAAGCATTTAGAGACATTGCCACTGCAATGTACATAGCTGCAGTACTGACATTATCTGGCAATTCAGAAAACTTGTGGAAATATATTTGGCACAAGAATGCTATTCATTAACATGTTAAAATAGGGTAAAATTCCAACACAAATCAGGATTTCATCCATGTATTATCATTAATCTTAAAAATCCCATTGGCTTCCATTAAGTCAGATTTGCACATGACAAAGTTTTTATAAGGAAACTTTCTAATTTAAAAATACAAAAGATCCTGGTAGTTTGAAATCAAAACCAAATTTATCCAGTTATGACACCAATAACTAAAATTTTCTTCACCTGAAAACCAGGAAAAAACCAAAGATTCCCAGAAAAGTCTTCACAGCCAACTCTGGATCACAGAACTAACATAAATTGATGATCTAAATTGTAGCTCATGAGAAGAACAGAAAGCATGTTAGAGTCAAGATTTATAAAGTACCAATAAGGTTACATTAGAGAAAAAATAAAACCTTTCATAAAACATACCATTCATTTGAGTATTTCATCTGATAATTATGAGTCAAGGAAGGAGGCTACAATTTAGAATTAACATAGTACATAAAAAATTAGAATATCCATTAGAATACGAAACAAAAAAAGGTAAACTATTGTATTCCTTACAGCACCTCTGCATTTCTAAACAACACTGAATGATGCTCAGAGTTTCATGCATAGATTCAAAAATGTTATTTTTTTGCTAACAACATGCAAAATGCATGCCCCATTACGACCTCTATCTGTCAAAATTGATTCCAGCATCTGTTATTTCCAAGCAATGCAAAATGTGGTTTGATCCTCTTTGGGCAGGGATCATTCTAACACACAAAATAATGACACAGCATAGAGGAGAGCAGGGTTCAAAGGTGAATCTGTGGATAAACTTTATACTATTAGCAGAAAGACATGAAACAACGTTGTCTTCATTAAACATCCCTTCCTAGTTAATATGAAGACTTTCTCTATGAATACTATAGTTACCAAATATTTATAACCTGATTGAAAAAAAAAAAAAATCCACTACGCAATGGAGTAAAGACTCCTGACCTTATGAGGCTCTGAATCTGAAACAGAATTTTAGACCTTCTGACAAGGTCACATCCTGATGTTTCCAGAATCTCAAGAAAATAACATTGCCTTTTGTACAGGAAATGGCAAAGGCTCACTAATTCTGTCCTTTCTTTCACCACAACAGCATTTTGGGTGTCTGTTTGGAACCTCTGAACTTGCTTTGACCATTTTTGGTTTACACCTTTGCAGCTACAAACATAGAGAATGCAGTTCTCCTCAGAACCAAGCTGACATTTAGGGATTGATAAGCCTTCCATAGTAAAGACCAGGAGGAATATTCCACCTGAAATTTCTGATCAGGTTCATCTCCACACTCCAGCCAGGAAGTGAGGGCTCAAAAACTCACGGCAGTGTCTCATGGGATTAAATGTCTGAACAGTGCCCACAGTGTCATGGATAATTTTAACAGCAGAAACTAAAGAGACACAGGCAAAGGGGAACTCACATTGAAAGAAAAAAATAGTATTTACAGCATGGTAAGTAAAATTACACTCTGAAGGTTTACCTTCTGATCAAGAAGCATAACTGTAAATAATAAGTAACAAAGAGTTATAACAGAAAAACAGATGGGTTGATAGGGACAGCAGTGTGAAGAACAGGTGGAACTGTTATACCTCCAATCTGAGCATCCATGACACAAAATCACCAGCTTTGACACGTTTTTTGGCAACATCATCTAGGCCCAACACCAATATTAAAAGTTAGTTAAAGGAAAGCTTTGAGCATGGGCTATATGAAAACAAAGTCCTTTGGCATTCTCTGTATGTTCTTCCAATCAGCTCTGCTAGCTTCATTGCTTAAAATTCCTGTTCATAACCATTTTATTGCAGAATAAACTGTAAACCTGGTTCTTCTCTCTTGCATTTATCAGAACAGCTTCCAAGCTCCTCATCAGTGTCATCTATCTCCACAACCAGTGGAAGTCAATGGCTTTGTCAAAGTCAAATAATTTTCACTATCTCAAAATTCAGTTGACACATCTGTAATGCACTCCAAACCACATCTGATAAACATTCACTTTTCCATCAAAATGGAAGATTTAAAGACTGTAATCCTCAAGAACACACATAACTACTGGAAAAAAAAAAATTCCACAGTCCTAGCCATGCTTTCTGTCACTGTCCTCCCTCTCTTCCAACAACTGTTTCCTTCCTTAAAAACCTTCCTGAAACAGGATTTGCGGTTCCCTCAGTCCTTTACTATCTAATCTACATCTTCAAATCTACAGTTTTTCAAAGATTCAATTTTTCCACCATTTCTCCTGGATATAGAAACTATTCTTGGCAGAGACCTCTGCAAAAATGGTCAACCATCAACCAAAATGAAGATGTGTGGGAGGAAAAAATCTGTCTGCTAGCAGTCTGATCAACAACTTGTTATAAGAAACAGAAAAACACCACAACTCAGGAAGTCCTGGTGCTTCCGCAGGTTTTGTAGATCTGATCGTTAGCTAAAAGCCCCCTGATAAGTGGCTATATCTCCATTTTCTAGTTAAGATCCACACAAAACTTGGAACTACATTGCAGATCATAGCAGGAGTTCATTGCAGGGAAAATAAACAAGACTAGGAATGTTATTCAATTTACAAGGCTGCATTTTTGAAACTGTATGAGTTCTGTTATATTTCTACACATTTATTTGTTTTTATATTACAGTAGTTTTGCTGCTTAAAGACTGATGCATAGACAAATGGGCATCTTCCCCTGCTCTGAACATCAGTACGTGGCTTCACCCAAATGCTTTTGTCAGCAAAGAATTTTTGAGGATAACTGTGCTTAGTGACACTATGAGCAGCATTAATAAAATCATCAGCATGGGAATATGGACATTCACTGAGGTGAACAGTCCCCTCTCAGCTGGAGCTTTAAGTTTCCAGGTTTTCCAAGACAAGGTCAGTTTAGTGCTCCTATAAACAGAGCATTTATTTTGATCAAAATTAAGAATTTAGCCAAGAAAATCTAAAATCCAAGCTAAGTTTCAAAATTTGGTTTGGTTTTGGGTTTTTTTTTAATTTAGAAAAATAACTCCAACAGAAAGCATTTTCTTACTTCACTCTTAAGCAGGGACATTTGGCACATTGTGACATTCATTTTAAGGAATGTGGAAGCTCACCTCTGTGCAAGAAAAAAAAAACCTGCCACTACAAAACTGCTTCTGAGGAGCCGTGTTTTCAAACTTCAGAAGGGAAAGTGACAAGGGTTGCCTTTTGGGAAATGAAGGACCCTATTCTTATTTAGATGGCCAATGATTATTTATTTGTCTCTCACACTCTTAAGGGTGGTTCTGCTCATAAGTCTCGCAGATTCACTCCTGAGGTTTAATTTACTTTTGTGTCTCAAAACAGAAGGAAAAGAAACTGTAAAGATTTTGGGAAGTCAGGTGACAAAATGTTACAACAATAAAGAAATACAAAAATTACACTGCTGAAAGAATCTACAAATGCCAACCCAACACCACTTGCACAGCAAGCATTTTCATAAGCTGTATTTGCATCTTTCAAACACTCAGTCTTCCCCCATAATACATACATTTGTCTTTGTAGATCCATATTAATTCAGAAAACCTGAACAGGCCCTAGATTGAGAACTTCAGATTACAAATGCAAGAAAATATGTTTAAAATAGCAGAAATTTCTTGTGCAATTCCAAAATTATGTCTTAGTTTTTATACTCAAACCCAGGGAATTTCTCAAAAGAGAAGGAGGTCTCTCTCCATGACTGCACCTAAAGAAAGCAGAGAGCTAAGAAAGTCACTGACTTCAAAATGGTCATTGCCACATACTTTTTGTGATTCAATAAGAGTGAAAACTATTTTTCCTTTACTGACAAGACCTTGGTTTCCTCTTCACAGCAGGTTTTCCTCCAAACAAGTGTTAAGGACAAGCTCTTGTTGTTTTGCACAATTCTAACTTCAAATGTTTATTCAGGCAACTATTCCTTACTTGGAGTGACATAGGGAGCTATCCTTGTTGGAGTAAGGGATTTTGGAATTGCTTGGATTGAAAAGAGTCTCAGCACTTCGAACAAGTGTCAGAAACAGCTGAGCACTAAATGTTTCATGGGAAGAAACAACAAAGAATAATCAGGTTCAAAAACACAGTTTTCATTTGTTTTGACAAAGTAATGAAATCTCATCCTTTTAATGTAGTCTAGGAGGTAAATTAGGGATACAAACTTTAAAAAATCATGTTGCCTCAAAAGTAAGAAGCTTCATTTTTTTTTTCTCCTTTTAATTAAGCAAAATGGAGTTTTGGCTATGAATTAAAAAGTGTGGTACATGTGGTGCTGCTTTTTATAAAAGCACATGGTATGAAGATTAACCAGTGTTAATTATCACATCTTTTAATGTGATGCCATAGACAGGCATGGCATTCTAATTAGTGTATCTGTTCAAACATGCACCTGCCCTGAGGGGCCAACAACTTGCGTTGGGCAGATACTGCAGATGAACTATGAAGGTGTGTCCAGACAGGAGATTACATGCAGCAAAAGGCTCTGAAAAACAGGGACAAATCTTGGAATATAGAAGTCCATTATTCCACAGAAGTAATTATTTGGAGCTGTACTTTACATACTAACTTCGCTGTGCCCAGGGATAATTCTGCAGCAAGCAGTAAGAGGAAAAAGGCTTGAAAACAGGACCCTCACTTTGGAAATGGAATTTAATACTGCAAAATGTCATTAATCTTGTACAGAATCTAGGCATTTTTTCCTAGTGCTGAGAATTCACAGACTGAATAATTTTAAACCAACATATAATCCATGAAAATACATATCTATGCCACCTAGAACCTTTCACAGGTATATTTAAAAACACACATTGCTGAAAATGTGCTGACATTTTATTCATCAAGAATTGCAAAAATAAGAACTCAATTCTCTTTCATGCAATTTCTTTTGTGTTCAGCATTGACTAATAGCATCTGCCTCTAAGATGAAAAAGGCCTTAGTCTCCCATTTCTGTTACTTACAAGAATTAAATTCTCTGGCAAGAGAAGCATTTTTAATTATTACATAACGTGAAAGGGAAGTGGCTTGATGCCTGGCAAAGCAGGCAGGTCCCAGCACATGACAAACAATTTTGCCTGCACGCACCCTCTTCATAATGCTGTATAATCCTTCAGCTTTTCAAGTTAAACACTCTCATGATCTTACTCTTCAAGCAATTTTTCTTCTCTGTGGCCTCTACCCTGCTTACAGCAGATACCTCTTCTACTTCTTAACAGATTACTCTTAGCACACATGCAAAAAAATTTCAGGCCTTGTACACCTTCTTTGCTTGCAAGCATCAGTAGGCAAATGTTGTCAAGAATTATGGAATTACATTAAAGCAACAAAAAGACATGTTGTTTTGGCTAAAACAAACCCACTCTTAAAAAATATGCCTACTTATTTCTGGTCTATACAGGCTAGAGCAAATGAATTATGTTCTTTGAGAAAAGAGAACTTGTTTTCATTACAGAGCATTTGTGCTATAAAAGTAAAAAAGGATTAATGTGTATTTCACTGTTAACACCACAACGCAGTCAAAATTGTTTATCCCTAAATAGTATATACTTGGGGTTTTATTTTTCTGCTGCACACTTTGCATATTTGAAGTACTGGCCATCTATGAAAACAAATTATAGAAAATCCAAAATGCATTGCATTTTGTGATGCTTCCAGCTTTCCCTTGAATTTGTAGTATCCCTAGCCTCAATCAGCAGATACATCTAGACAAAGGCATTCAGACTACAATGAAAATATCCACTGAGTATAAAAATATGTATCTTACGTGTAAGTTTTTACTGTCTTCATTTATGTCAGCCTTTCTTTTCTAGCACAACCAGCATATGAAAAGTTTTATGCTATTCTGATATACTGTTTCTCCACATCCCCTTTTATCAAAGAAAAATATTTTCAAATTTTAGTAAAAAATTTCAAAATCATTTACAAATTTAAGTAGATTAATTTTCCATGTCTACATATAAATAAGTTCTTAAATTGAAGATTGCTTACATGATGAATAAATAATAAGCTGTAAAAGGATCTTCTTTTAAATGCAAAAATGACAACATACAATAAAATAATCCATCACTTGATCTTTGTTGCAAAATCAAGACATTATTGGTAAATTATCATAGGCAATATAGATGGGTATCATGTCCCTGTCAAGACATCAATGCTGCCATAGTAATCATGCTGCATCTTACATATTTTTGCTTCTTTCCTTTCCTCTCAAGGAAACCCTCATATATTTGTCTGCACAATAGTGAAAGTTCTCCTTCCACTTTCTGTTTCCAGTCTGAATGTGAATTATACACTTCAGCAAAGCATGAGAGTTGTTAAGACAAGAAACCATACCCAAAAACAAGTGAAGTATGTGGACTGATATCCCACATGTGTCAGGATGACTTGTCTCAACTTATCTCCTCACTGTGGCTGCCACTGCTGCCTCCTGTGCCCAGTTTGCCATTGAAGTTATTGAGCCTGTGACTGGGTGATCCAGAGATTCAAAAGAAAGGCAGTAAGGGAAAAAACACCACACCTTGTGGCAACAGCCTGTAGTTCCATCAGAGAATCACCAGAGATCAAACTGACACCAGCAGAACACCCAGACTTGGTTCTTTCTCCCAAAATACTGCCCTGACAAAGAATACACCTTAGCCACTAAATCCCAGCATTAGCTCTTTGAGCTCAGTTGATCATCCGGTGTTTCTCAGGTGCCTGAGCCTTGTACAGAGCAACACACAATTACAGGGTTTAAATCAATACCACCAGAAATGGACAAATAACAGAACTGGCACACAATGCACAGGAGCACTTGCAGCTTTAAGTCCCTATCATTAAACCTCATACTTTTTCCTTTCCAGCCTTTCTTGTCCCCATGATAAAGCAAGAAAAGGAGGGTGAAAATTACAGGGCAACTGTGGGGTCTTCTGTACAGAAGAAATAAAGAAAAATTGTAGAAGATGTACTAGCATTAAGTGAATTCCAGTGTACTAAAATGATCCCTGCCAGTCACAAGAAGACTGCTACTGCCAGGAGTGTAATGTTGTTCTGGAAGGAAAGCTGTGATCCATACATGCAGCTTTTGTTATACCGTATTTCGTGCTATTTGTTGCTGTCAAACCCAATTAAGGAAAAATTCCAAGAAGAGTAAACATCACACTTTATTGTCTGAACTAAAAGACAGTGCCTCCTGCTCTCCCCTCTCCCACATGCCCTATTTCCAAACAGGCTGGTTAAAGAATAACCTTTAAGGTTAAGGGACTGAGGCAGGTTTTCAAGGTATCAGATAATGAAGTTACTTTTTAATTCCCTGTTGCACACTGAAGCTTAAGAAACACAAGTTATAAGAAAAGCAAGACTGAACATGTCTTCTATTTATTTGCAGGTCAGCAAGAGCAGCAATGAGGGCTGAACTCCAAGTTCTTTCACTTAATGCCTCAGAAAAGTACTTTACCTTTTTTCCTGCATAAACCACATCTAAGGGTTAAAACTGAATAAATTGATTCTACTGAAAAATCCATCAGATCAGGTTTTATAATGCCACTACTTGAAAATGCTAAGGACCAAATAAATTCAAACCTTACATCGCTGAGCTGTTAATTATGATCTGCAAGCTATTTTTAAAACAACTCAGTACCATCAAAATAGGCAGTTATACGAGAAGACAATGTTTTAAAGAAGCTAAGTTGTAATCAGTAGATGTCTCAACGCAAATATCTGACAGTTGTACAAGGCAGACTGGTAAAGCCTACTATAGAAACAGAATTTAGAAGTATACGGAACATAAAGACGACAAACACTTTTTAAGAGCAAGTCAGGGACATTGTTTAGAGTTCTTTAAAGCCAACAATGAAGAAGCAGGATTATATATTAATGTGGATTAGCAAAATAATTTTAACAAGACTGACAATGAGGCTCTCTTCCAGCTTACATGATATAAGAGGAAAATTTTCCTCCCTTGCCTGTGATAAATAAACAACAAAACGACAGGACATAAAAGGTTAGAACAACCGTGGTTTTTTTCAAATAGAAGGCAGTGTCCAGAAGAGTCACCTAAAGAAATCCATGCTTGGCCCTTCCCTGTTCAAAAAATTAATAAGCATTATTAAAATGGGAGCAAGAGTGGATTAAATGTTGGAGAAGGTGCAAAAGCATTTCTTTAAAAAGAACACTACTTGCAAAGGACAGAAGGAAGATTTCATGAACAAGAGGATTCAATATTGAGAATAACTCTGGCTGGAAGGATCTTTGGAGGTGATTTGGTCACACCCTCAAGAAAGGCTGAAAGTAAGACATGGATTGAGTACTCACACACAGTGATGGAGTGTCAAACAGGTATCATCAGAGAGACAACACATCTCAGAGTAATTGCTGAGTATTTTTTGCAATCTCTTCTTCAATATCATAATCTAATTCTATTCTGTACCAACACTAAGAAATTACTTGTGGCAAACACAGAACTAGAAAAACTGACTACTTTTGGACCTAGAAGCATGCAAACAAGCCAACAGGATGGTGAGACACAGAGAAGAGCTTCTGTATCAGAAGAATTAAGAAGATAGCAGCTCTCCAGGCTAGAGGGCACATGACTGGAGGGGATATGACAGACAACTCCTGAGTGGCATAACAGTGAACTGGAGAAAAAGTACTCATTATTTCCTTATTTATTATTCATTTTCCTGATCCAAAAACATACAGGCATCAAAGTAATAGGTAGCAGGTTAAAAGCAAACAACAAGATGTGCTTTATTCACACAGCTAATTACGTGAGTGACAGTTAAAGGGTGTCATGAAAATTTTAGACTGGTTTAAAAAGTGGTAATGAAAACACATGGAAGCAAAATTAAGAGCTAAGAAACGAATACAGGAGGGAAGTACCACAGCACCTTACCCCAAATTCTATCCTTCACCATCCATTTAATTGGCTACTGTTGAAGGGATCCAGAGCTAGCTTGGCCTGCAGCCTAACTCAGCCTCATTGTTCCCTTCTCTGGGAATCTCAAAGTGGTGAGCAGATTAAAAACTCTCCTGAAGAGAGCATCAGTTTCTCAGGCTCTTGCCTCTGGCCTCTTCTACCAAGCTTTAAAACCTTCCTCAGGCAAAAGGCAGAGGCAGTTTTGGGAGCTTCTCTTGTGTGAATTTTCAGCAGTCTTTTTTCTCCCATGGGATGCCTGCTTTCAATTTTACAATGTTTCCCAAATTCTTTGTGTGGGAATTACTTTGAAGTAGTGATCAAATACTGATTTAGTTAAATGAGTGAGCCACAAAAAAAGAAACCATATGCTTTAGAGTACTGTTAAAATTCAGTTACTTTTGACTATTTTTAATCATTCATTGCCTTATTATCTTTGTTTTGCCTTCTGAGAATTACAGCACCCTGAAGATTAAAATCAGATATGAAAATAGATGGGTAAATGCAATATTCCTCTTGAAGATGAATAAGAGATTTGTAAGTCCCAATAAACTTCACCAAATACCAAGCAATTCCCTTCCACTTGCCAAGGTAAGTAAAGGCAAATTTGGGCCATAGAGCTGCTGGCAGATGTCTCTTCCTTTTTTTTTAAATAGTGCTGCACTATTTTTGTGTGTGTTTAAAACACAAAACAGTGTATTTTTGTTTTATTGCTCATACATGTATGCTCATTTTGTCCACCTCTACTTGACCTTTTCCTTTTTTCTTCCTGACAACTTCCTTGCAGTTATCTCTAAACACTGACGTTTTGCTTAGATAGTTGATGCTGAGTGGTTTTATGCAGAAAAAAAAAGAAAGATACTGAAGGATTTTTAATCCACCTCAGTTTAAAAAATATGTTAGTATATGGATAAGCATGTATTGAACACCATTATTTCTCTAAGAGAAAAATAAAATGTTAATTGCTTAAGATATAGAGAGAGTCCCCAAAACACATCCAATAAGACAAAAGAGTTTAAATCATTCAACTACAAACTAATCTTGCAATCCAACCAGACAAGGATGAAAGAGTTTGACAAAATAAATACATTTCACCCTTTGGCATCTGGGTCTTCTGATGTTTAATTAAAAGAAAAGGCTAAAGGCTATGTTCTTCTCTGAATGTTAGCTCACATGCTGAGATGCCAAGGGGACAGGCACCTTTCAAACACCTCTCCCCAACAGGAATGTAAAAATAATTTTAATTTAAAATAAAACAGCTCAAATAAAAATCATTAAACTGCATTAGAAATGCTTCGTTGGAAGGCAAAACTCTGCTTCACCTTCCAGAAACGCAATAGTGGAAAATTTCTTGGTGCAAAACATCAGACATGTCTTTTCTTGCAATACAACAAAGATGAATTTATTATTTTGTGAAGCACTGTAGAGGAATGGAGGGGAAAAAAGGGCAAAGATCTTGAATGCAATACGTATTTTTAATAAATATGTGAGATAAATTAATTTGATCTCACAAATTAGGCCACACAATTCAGTGTATCTCTGCTGTTGAGGCTCAGCTGAGAGCAGCTGTCCCATGACACAAAGAAATTCACTGACTGGTCTCAAATACCAACCCCACCTCAGCCACTTGATGCAAAACATGTTCCAACTTGTCTATCAATACCAAAAGATGGTCAGGTTAGAGCTGCAAAGTCCCTCAAAGAACTCCAAGATTCCACAGCGTGTCAGTAAGCAGCACCACATCTCTCCTGCCAAGGAGTGTTTTTGCAGCAAGTGTGCTCCCAGCTGCCCCATTAAACCCGTCCTGATCTGCAATTCCTCTGCTCCACAAGGATTCCTAGAGATGTGTACTGGGTACGTTACAGGTACCTTGAACCAAGTGCTTAGATGCTGTGCAGAAAAGGAAGAAGTATCCACAGCTGAATAAAACCCAGCCAAAAGTTAAACGTGGGTCATGTATATGTAAAATCAAACCTCATTTTTGGTTCTGTAGCTTGCTTAAAACATTACCACGCAGAGAAGTCTTAAGTTACTCAGTAAATCTAATGCTCCCCAAACACTTTCAAAGACCTCAAACTTTGTCAAACAACTAGTTCTGCACTAGAGGAACTTTCATGAAACATTTCTCTTTGCTCCAGTATTCCTTCTGGCTTTCCTCAATTTAAGTTACAGTCACACTCATTTTGTCCAGCCATTAAAACACATCATTATGTTTCATGCTAACAGTATCTAAAGCTGGAAAGAATGCCATATGTATATTCTAGTACTTGAGGGATTGCTATTCACTCCTACATTTTATGTACAGGAAATATAATTAAATAACAGTATTAAATGTATATGAAAAACACCTATCAGTGTATTTCTTGATTCTACACACAGGAATTGTTTCACCAAAGCCAAAAGATGCTACTTGATCTAGTTTGTCCTGATGAAGACAATCCTAATAAGGAGACACTATCAATGACGTCAATCAACTCCTCATGAAAAACTGGGGGCTTGTTTAATGCCTTTTTTTTGGTAGATCTTTTTCTGTGGGTCAAAACCAAGATAAATTCTCGTTCTCAATACTGATACTGACAACCAGTTAGTTAGTACTGGGCCACCAACACCACAGCCAGAATCCCAGGTAGGTGCTGCCACTGTTGAAGTGGAGAAATAAATTCCTGAATGCCTGTTTTCAGCACTGGGCTTCACGATGCAGAAGGTTCCCCTTTCTCATCCATGGAATAGAGCATTCTCTATACTGGGCTGAATGAGAAAGACAACAGTCAATCAGGACTACTAAGGACGTGCCTGCATAGCTCAATAAAACCAGAAAATGAGCAACATGCTTCAAATTCTTCGTTAAAGAGTAGTTTTATCTGTAACAACTGCATGCTTGGCAAAGAATTATCTGCTAGTTGGGATATCCCAGCATTTGAGTTTGAGTCAGATTTTACTTTTGGCTGGGCATACGCTTGGAGTGGCACTGAAATGGAAATCTGAGTTAGACTTGCATATCATAGAGCACACTGAAATATCTCACAGTCTAGCATGCTTCATTCTTAACTGAAAATTTAAATTGCCAATATGACACTATCCCCTAATTTCTACTCCAAAGACAAGATGCAAACACTACCACACTACACAAACACCTGAATATTGTTTCACTGCTTATTAATCACAAACATATAACAATGACACAACCTAGTTAAAAGATTCCAAAATCCAATTTCAACAAAATATGAAGCACAAAGTAGCTTATTTCCCACTATAGCTAATGAAATAAACATAACTCCAGAAGTATTGTACTTCTCCCTACACAGATTGTTGGTGTTTGTTTAATGCATATACCTCAGGCCATAAACCCAGTTACTTTCTTCAGATCCTGAGGGGGTTTTTATAATCTGTGTAAAACCAATATCAGAGGATTCACAAAGCAAGTATGGACCAGACACCAACCAGAAATACAAATACCTCTTTTTAAAATTATTATTCGAACTTTGAATTCCTGGGCTGAAAAATACATTTGTCCAAGCTATTGCCCTGTATACATGACTTGCTAGTATTGCGTCCCTCCAACCCAAAAAAGTCAGACAATATTTTACTTTCTGTGAAGGGAAATATATTGGTTCTGGCCCTCAGTTCAGAACTGAGGTTTTCTAATCTTTAATCCTTGCCTATAAAGAAATCAGCTGTTTAAGAAGTCAGAGCATGCTCAGCAGTGATCTTTCACAGATCAGATTTTGAGTTTAACCTACAATGAATCTTGAATACAAGGCTTCTAGTGTTCTATTTTTACCAAGTTTATCCTTCTGATATGAGATATACTTTCACACTTCTAGAGATTAAAATCCAATGTTTATATTAGCAGAAGTGTTTAGGGTAAAACCAGTTTCAAAAACACTAAGCTGCGAATCTATCACATTTAGACTCTTTATACCGTAAAAAAAACCAAAGCAAACATACACTGTACTATTTCAATAGCTGAAAAATACAGTGATTTTTACTCATATTAAAATAAATACAAAATTATTTCCATTAAAAACATTGGTCAGACTGCATCACCCTTCTCAAGAATTCACACAATAAGAGTTTGTGCTTATGAATATACATACGAATGCTTCATGTGTCATTGAAGCCAATAGTGCAAATCCCATCCATGCTTAAACACAGCCCCTATTTGAGAATAAAATGTCATGTCATTATCATTTCACATGCCTATTCTATGCAAAAACTGACACCAGTCTGATCACTTCTCAAATGCATTTAAGCAGAATCATGTTGTTCTACAGTCACATGCAAGCTGTAGGCCAAATTTTCCCTGGTTTTATAGATGCAGGTGTATTCACCAGTTCATTTCATCAGTGGCTTTTATTATCTCCTGTTTAATCCAAAGAGAGGTTCTTTAAAACCTGTCCCACTAAAACTTAGTAGATGAAGTAATTCAGGAGGCTCTCTGCAAAGGGATTGCAGGCTGAAGGCCCAGTGCACAAGCGTAAAGACAAAGCCATATTTTGTAGGATTTCCAGTCTTTTCTGCACCCGTACAGTTTCGGCACACTTTCCTTTTTGTACACGTTTTTCATGACTGCATTCATTTCATGGGAATTTCTTTGCCTCATCATCCATTAATCATTTTTACTTCTAGTTTTCTTTCTTATTCAGCACAAAGCAAATCTCAAGGAGGAAATTGTCACTGTCAAAATTTTTATCCCAACTTCAATGAAAAACAAATAAAAAATAACTTAAACTAACTTATTATTGCCTTTAGGGTACTTCAGCTAGATGGTTCCTTCATCAATGAGCTTCACCAGCAAGGAAACAAGATATTTTAATCCAGTATCCTCCCATTGTTCTGTTTAGAACATCCTTCAACTTGTACTACTCCTCATCAAATTCAAATGATTTTTCATTCTGGCCTAAGCTGTGTCAGCAAAAGTTGAATTTGACTCCAAGCATAAAAAGAGAAGCACCAATGCATTAACTTGACCATGCTATTCATTATTCTTTACTAAAATGGGCAAGACAGACATAACAGAACAATTCTGACAAGCTGCAATCCAAACTATTTGTATTTACTAGTGATATCAAACTCCATCAATATTTAGTCACTGCAGGTGCTGGTTATTGATTCACAGCAAGTGTCTGCTCCCAATCTTAGCACCCATGCTTCAGCACCATCACATCACTGGCAGCAGCACTGGCTGCAGCAGCAGCAGCCCAAACCTTCTAAGGACAAAGCAGTCTGGGCAGTCAACCTTTTGACCATCTCTCTCAGCACAAAGAGCATCTTGGTGCTCAGACCCTTCAGAGCTTTATGTGGCAGTGCTCTTGGAAAGCTCTCAGGCTCCATGCAGTAATGTATGCCTGATATGACTGATCTCTTCCAAGTGCTGCCCTCTGGGTAGCATCTGCCTCTCAAGGCAACGTGCAATCTGATGAACAGTAGCACTTAGATTATGCAAAATAGATGCAGGGGTTTACCAAAGACTTTAAAAGTCATACCAACCAAGTTACAGGAGGACACAGAATGCCTATCCTGACAAAAGGCAAAACAAAAAGCTCATTTCATTTGAAAACTGACAGTGTATGTACAGAGCACATTAGTATGTAATATATTTCTCATTATTTAAAACTTTCAAAATGTCAGAAGTAATTCTGTAAGAAGCCTTCTGGAGCCATGTCTCTAATAAAGGGACTTAAATTTCATACAAATGTTCTGCATTTCTTTTGGCTTCCAAAAACATTATGAGGACCAAGAACTTCACTCCATAACAAGATTATCCCAGCAATTCAAAGAACTGTTCTATGTCAGTAAATGGACAAGGCAGGGGGTGAGCAGAACTGTATTTTAGGCATTGGCTATATTCTGGCTTTTAAACACCTACTTAATTCAACGACTTTGGGTGATTTCAATGGTACCCAATCTTCAATAAAAACTACTTTTAAAGTATCCTTGTATATAAAGATCCTGCAAATACTTCTATCAGACTTCAACAGCAAGTAAAATCACCAGTATACTCAAAATGTTCTCAAAGCTAAATTACTTGACCTTCTATGACTCTGTATGAGACAGCTGTGTTTAAAGGTGCTGAACCTATAAGGACACAATCACACTTCACTGCAACATGCACCAATGAACGGGAAGAACTCAGTCTTGTTAGCAAACACTTGGAAGAAATCACCCCCCTCTGCATTATTTAATTCCTACCCTTGATGTTTTCCCCTCTGACTGCATTAATTTTCAGAGTTCCAGGGTGCTCATTTTTTCTTTTATGACTGCAGCCGTCACGACACACAGAGCAATTTCTAGAATCACGAAGCAGGTTTATTCTGCTAGAGGGAACAAAGCCACGATACGTGTTCCAAAACATGTCAAAGGTACGTGAGTAAGAAAGGTGTGGTCTGCTTCAGCTAGTTACAACATTTAGACTTTCCAAGCCAAGGCAGCTGCAATGCTAGTGGCACAACCAGCATTCCTACTTTTTGAAAAGTGCTTAGCTCTGCCAGGCTGTAATGTGGTGTACAGAATTGCCATCCTGCTTAATGTTTAACTCCAACTATTCTCAGATGTCCACATCTAGAAATATTTAATAATCCACAGCTTACTTGTATTCCAAGTAATATCTGCATAACAAATCTCCAATAATTAAACTATACAAGAAATATAAAGGACAGAAATGTAATTACTGTAAAAAATGACACTAAAAATATCACACAGTTACACTGAAAAACATTGAATATTTTATACAGACACATGAGTTTCCAGAGGATATGTTCACCCGCTTGAGTACACAACCTATAACCAAGCATTTCATTTTCTTAAGGGCTGCTGCTGCCATGATTCCACAGAAGTATCTACTATAAACTAACAGGAAAAATAAAACCACTTTGAAATTCAATATAAAACTGCAATTGGTTTATGTCTTTCAGAAAAGCAACTCATACAATTAAGCACTGAATACCACTACACTTAAAAGCTGAGAATACTCACAACTTGAAGACTTAGAACCTGAGCTTTATAAGCAGCTGTCTGCTATTCATCCCTTAGTTATTTCTTTTAAAACTACAGAGTACAGTAGGGTGGGTCATATCAACTGAAAGCCCAGAGGCATTTTGTTGTTCAAACAGAACCAGAGCTCTACTTAAAGAAAAACAAAAAGGAGAAAAAAATTGGGAGTTCAACCAGCTGACCTTACCTTTGAAATCACAAACAGAGCAATTGCTTTAGACCTTCATGACTTCAGCAGTCAAGTTCTCAGCATTGTGTGCATGGCAATAGCATTCACAATGCAACTTAACAAAGCAAGTTACAGCTTTCTTTCTGTCACTCCTTTTATTTAATGTTTAAGTATTAAAAATCATGACACAAACCTGGATCCACATGTCTAGAGCTTCTTCTAATTCCATTTGTTCGTTTCTGCAGAGCAAAAATAAGAATCAAGGATGTGAATAAACATGTTTTCGTGGAGGCTCATTGCAGTCCTTTCATTCCCACAATCTACTAGGCAAAGCTGGTTTTCTTCAGTTATTTTCCCCAACCACCAACACAATTATCTTTATCTTGTAGAAAGATCACACTTTGAAAAATATTCTTAGTAATGTTGAAGGCTTTTTCATATATCCCATTTTTTCTGACACTAGGCTGAAAGAGTCTCAGTTCATAGAAGGCTTGTTCATACATCAATATTTTTGATACTAAGAACGAATGTATTTTGTAATCATTTATGAATAGGATAGAGGAAAAACATGCAGTCTGGCATTATCTGCCCCAGATAACATCCACCAACACAAAAGTCAAAGCCACTTGCATTGTTTTAATAAATTAGAAACTTTCACTATTTCTACTTTAAACTGAAGATAACTACAATTCCCAATGAAATGCCTAATCTTCTTATTTTCTGGGCAAGTATTTAAATACACTTAGTAACTCGTCTGTCTCTTTAAAATTGGAGGAACCAGAGTTGTGTAAAATCAGAAACTCTCTGACAAGACTCAGATTATTTCAATTTCTTTTCTATATTTTATACACTAAGACACTTACTATGGATCCCTGGAAATTTCCATGTGAAATAATGCATATCTGCAAACTACTCATCTGCTTTTGCAAGCTTGTTTTATCTGGTAACTTGCATGATGGTTCATGCATTTATTTATTTTTTAATCAAACCAAGCAGAGAAAGGCATGTTGCATAACAAAGGGAACAATTAGGTTGCTCTGATTTCCTTGCCGTTGATATAAGCTGATGCAGGACACACACCAAGGCAAGCCAGAAAGCAGTAACCTGAGGCATAACCAAATTACCAAGCCCTGTAACAGGCAAGCAAAATCAAAAGCCTGGTTTGAAAACAGCTTTCAAACTCTAGAGTCCTTGGACATATTCTCTCTGTACCCCACAAGTTTAGTTAAAGAAAGGACACAAGTTTTGCTTTGTCTGTAGAGGATAGAATAAAAATTTAAAGCTGCTGCCACAATGAAGGAAATAAATGAAGATAAAAGCAAAATGCTCAACTATATCCTGAATTGTTTTTTATAGATGGAAGCCAGGTTACTGATAGGATTGATACAGATTGGTGAGCAACCACAGATTTGCACAAGAAAGGGAAAGGGGCAGGACTCAGAAAAGTACAAAGGGAGACAGAGAAACGCTTAACTGAAATAAAAAATACAGAGAGACTGTGACAAGTCACATACAACAAAGGACTGGCTGGAAAACAGTTCTAAGGAAATAGTTCTTGAGCTGTATGAAAATGTGCTCAATACCCTTAAACATACTGAGCTACCAGTAGATTCTTTACTTTACTGGTATGAAACCTAAATCCATGTTTTCCAAAATGACAGTTCCTCATCCATGCTTAAGTTTTCTTCAGCAGAGAGAGAGTTAAAGCAGGCACTTAAATAGGAGTCTTGGAAAAAGTTAATGTAATCCTGATGTTTTGGATCAGCTTAACAGGCAATAGCAAATCAACAGCTCCAAAAAGGAGGCCTTTGTTTTCCTAACAAGAAAAAACAGTACACCTGTTTTTTCATCCAGACACAGCATGGTCACCACAGTCAGCATTAGGAAGTCTGGCAGCCTTGTCCACTAAGCCCAGCAGATGATCTGCTCACAGCTCTCCAGCCATGCCTGCCAGCTGCAGGACTGGAAAGGCATCAGGCAAATAGACCACACTGTGATTCCCATAGAGTGCCCTTCCTCAGTACATCTGTCAAGGCAGAGACACAAAAGGCTGGGCAGCACCTGGCCAGAGGCACAGCTGAGGATGCAGTGAGGAGAGCAGGCAGGGGCTGGGCAGGGGCAGGAGCTGGGCACAGGCAGAGGCAGGAGCTGGGCACAGGCAGGGTCTGGGCACAGGCAGCATACCCCTCTCCTCTGCCAGAGCTCCCCATCACAACAGGATTCCCCTGCAGGATCCCAGGAGCAGGAGCCCACCTGGGGCCCACATCCCAGGAGCTCACCAGAGGGTGCAGAGCTGCCCTCACCCAGCCCCACTGCTGTCTGGGGTTAGAGGGACACCCAAACATCAGAGAGCACAGACGTGGTCAGCCCTGCACACAGCTACCCCTGCACCAGCTATGTCATCAATAACATCCTCCCATTACCCCTATCAGCAACAGCATCAAACACAGCCATGCTTACAGAGAGCAGCAACATTTATACTCACATGCTGTTCATAACTGGCATGTCATTTAAGCAATTACTATAAACTTCTCATCTAAAATAGATGCTAGCAACTATGATGCTCTAGGTCTGATGTGCTGCCTCTCTCTTTTGTCAGATGGGACAGACAAAACCCAGCTGCTGTGCCCTCCTGTACAGCAGTGAAGAGGCCCCAGGAGCTGGCCAAAAAATAACCCAGCTTGCAGCCTTCCTAGGCTGACAGCAAGCTACACCATGTGCATCACAGCAACTCCTCTGTTCAGGTCCCATTCTAACATTCTCTCCAGATTACAAAAACTCCATACCACAGGATACTTCTGCAAGCATAGTCTTTTCACATGAAGAGGCAAACACTGCCCTGCCAGTCCTTCATCACCCCACAGTTCTCTGGCATGGCAGAGGAAAAGAAAACAATACTTTTAACTCTACAGCCAGATTTTGTCTAGGAACAGTAAGGATCTAACCACCAGTTGTGAAGCAATGCATGTTTTCTTACCTGTAGCTTAAAAAGAGCATCTCCACCCCTTCCAGTGCTCTCAGCACTGTCTTTTTGCTGCAAGTTTAATTCCCATTTTGAGCAGAAGACATTCATATTTAATCATGAATACCTTGTTGCTTAGACAACTTCTACAGCACTCTAAATAAATCTGTTTGCGAACCCAGAAGAAAAACATACCTTCTCCATCAGCACGTACACAGAGTAATAACGAGCTCTTATGTCACCGACAAAACAAACATCACATGCAAAAGAAAAAGAACTCTTACCTCATGTTTCACGCTTCCATGTTCTGAAACATAAGTAAAAATTGGCATTATTGTTGATTGCAAATCGTGCACCTTTTTATAGAGCAATCTCAGCCCGTGCTGCGTGTTGTTACAGCAAACCCTGCCGCCTCCTTTTGCCAGGGGCCGGGTGCAGCCGTCCCAGCGCCCGGTGCTGTTGTGCAAACCCCGGCGCTCATTGGCCCCGCCGGGCTGCGCCCATGGCCGGGCCGGCCGCGGGGCACTGCGGCTCGGAGCGGCACGGCAGGCCGGGACAGCGCACCGACAAACCCCGAGAGCACTGCAAAAATGCCTCGTAAACACTGCCTCGTTGCGAACTCTGAGCTATCTACCGTTTTCATTGCAAGCCGAGTTCACACCTTTTTTTTTCCTCTCTGTTTTTTCACAGTGTGACAAGGTGTATCAACGTTAATGTATACCTTGAGCTTCAAAGTGTTCTATGTTTCGTGTTCAGTTCAGCATTGCATTGGTATACTACGGACTGATGCCACTGCTGCTTTATTTACTTTTACTACAAATTTTATGGTACTACTTAAAAATTAGGGGGGAAATCCTGTGGGGCATCAGACTGCATAAAGCCAGTAGCACTCCGGCACACGACCACACATCACAAAAGGCACAAAGGAAAACATCTTTTTTGACATGTCGTTTGAATGTCTAATCTGATAGCAGGTATTTGGGTGCACTCTAGATTTTGGGTCGGTGCCTTACCAAAGCACACACAGCTGTGTTTGCCTGTGTGTGCCTCTCGCACTACACAAGCTGCCCGTGCCTGGTCTCTGTGTGCTTCGGGACACCGGGAAACTTTCACTGCAGTAACTTCAGAGCAGGAAGGCACATCCACAGCACAGCAATCAACAAACCTTAACTGCAAAGTTCCCTGTAGTTGCACAAAGGTCCCAGTAAGCAGCGGAGCGTGGGAGCACAAAAGCCGCGCCGTGCCGAGGCCGAGCCCGCTGCTGCGCGCTGGGCCGGGCGGGCACGGCCCCCGAGCGCGGGCACGGCCCCCGAGCGCGGGCACGGCCCCCGAGCGCGGGCACGGCCCCCGAGCGCGGGCACGGCCCCCGAGCGCGGGCACGGCCCCCGAGCGCGGGCACGGCCCCCGAGCGCGGGCACGGCCCCCGAGCGCGGGCACGGCCCCCGAGCGCGGGCACGGCCCCCGAGCGCGGGCACGGCCCCCGAGCGCGGGCACGGCCCCGCTCCCGCCCGCAGCTCCGCCAGCGCCGGGCACAAACAGCACAGAGAGCACAGGGGGCACACAGAGCACTGCCGCGATCCGAACCTGCCCACCAGCATCACTCCGCACTTCTGCACTGGGCAAGGAGAGGAAAAATAAGCCCGCCCAAAGGAGGAGATGCAGCTAGTCCGCTGAGGTTTTTCTAAGCAGCCTGAGGGAATTAGCTGCCCAAACGCTGCTGAAATTCAATATCATTTTGGTACTTCACAATCTGATATGCCTTTCAGAATTTTTGCCAAAATCTGAATAAAATCTCCTCTTCTGAATGTTTGATCTCAGTGTTATGAATTACTTCAAATGAAGGGAAGTCATATAGGTAAGCAGTTGTGTAAGGGAGGCCAAAACTTCAAACCCAGACCTAGGGGTATTCTTTCTTTTCTGTATTCTAAAAACTTACATTTATTTCAGCAGATCATTTATCAAAAAGGTGAAATGGAAATGTTGTTCTATCCTCTAATGGGAATGGATAAATCTGATTTTTAAATGTTGCTGTTGAATCTTATTTCTACCTCTAGAAAATATCCCAAATCCAACTAGTTGGATGAACTCCATCTGGTGATCAGAGCATCCCAAAGGTTTTAATAATAAATAATTAGGAAATTCAGTGATTAACTTTCAATAACTGAATAACTGGGTTCAAGAAATCACTACATAAGATGATAAAATACTCCCGATCATTCATGTAAAATAAATTTCATTAAAAGGGAAGTGAGGGATTTGGATTAAAAGGAAAACCAACACTGATGGACCAAAATGCTATTTTCGGCTTCACTGTTAACACTTCAGGAATAGAAAAAAAATATCCAGTGCGTAATAAATTATCCATCTAAAAGCCTATGCAAAAAATTAAGACTTGTTATTTCATTACAGTTTAAACATGCCTGTATTTCAGAATGTTCTGTATTGAAGTATTTGTATCATGTCCTCATGAAAGTCCTGTTTTTCTAACATTACACGAGTACAAGACCAAGAGAACCTCCATTTCTATATTGGGGTGGGAGGGGGGAAGTAATGTCTGAGGATATCTAGCAGCAGATATTTTACACATAACAACTTGAATTCAAGTTCCTGCTCACCAGCAGTGTGCCAATGAAATCATCAAGTGAGTCCTCAGTTCTGACAGCCACTTAATTAATGGCATAGTTCAGCACAGTTTTGGGGGTTTTCTTGTTTATTCACTGAGGCCATATTACTATTGGGTCACATTTTGATAATTATATTTTACTACAGAAGCAAGAGGAGCAGCAGCTGGCCTCAGCAAGTGAAGGAACACAGCTCAGAAAATGGGAATAAGCTGCTCTTCAGGGATGCAACAGAGCAGCTGGATTTACATGCTAACTAAACAGAGTGTAAATAAAAAGTATATGTAATAAGCTACTCACCTTTCTATTTTAAAACAAAACTCAAAATATTTAAAACGCAGGAACTATAAACTAAGTCCCTTGGAAGGAGCTGTGGGACTATGGGTTCCTTTGCAGTCATTTAGCCAGTCATTACTCAATCAGAACAAAATTAGAAATGTGACCCAGATGTACCACACTGTAGAATCTGTAAAAATACCAAGCGCCCTAACTAGCTTTTGTTCAGGTTGAGCAAGGATCATTAGTTAAGCAACACAGCTCAACCTCTGCTGCAGTTTTTAAAAAAGTGGTGTAACTCCAATGAACTTTGTGAGATTTGAGCATTTACTTGTCAATTCAGTTGACAGAGAGGTTTGGAGGAGAGCCAGCAGTTTTGCAACTATTGATTAAGTCAGCAAAAACGTAAATAGTGAAAGCTGCTGGTTTCTTTTGAGATGTCAAGACCACAGGCTTTTCATGCATAATCTCTAATGTGCTGTAGCAAGCAATTAGGACATGAACAGCATGGACTGTATCATTGGGCATGCACGTTCCTGTATGAAAGCAACTCTAAACTTAACCCATTCGTATGCCAACATTGTCTTTTAAGTTTATCTCACAGCTGAAGAAACTTCCATCTAAAGAAATACAGCACCTTTTCAAGTGAAATTATCTGAATGAGAAAGAAATCAGGCATAAATTAAGTAAGATTTGCTATAAAAATGACCAGCTGATGTTTTTCTCATCTATTTATGACCTGATGAGACATGCCTTTAACATTCCCTGGGAAAAGCAATATAAAGAAGAAAATTCTGTGGGTTTGGCACTATATTTAAAATATTCAAAACACTTTCAGATTCTAGAATCATTGGAGGTTTCTCTAATTGAAATATTCAATAGTCAGTAGCATTTGCATGAGAATACTTAATTCAACATAATTTGATGGACTTGGAAAAATTCCAGTCTAGAAATAAAAATGAATTCATTCTGCTGGTTTAGACTAGGAAACAGACTGGAGTTCTTCAGTATGTTCTGGGCAGAGTGATACAGTTTTATCAATCCTGTGAGGCCTCTGAAGAAATTGCAAGGGACACAGAACAGTCTGTACAATAACAGTGGGAACAACAAGGGATACAGCTTCTCCCTTTGGCTACTCAAGGTGTGTCTTACTCATGCTTGCTTACCCAAGGCCCCGATCTTAAGCATTCTCAGACACAAACCCTTCCAGCCAGAGGGAGAGCATCACCAGGTGAGTGAAATTGCTCTGTGCCATGAAATAAGACATAGGAATGCAGCTGAGAAGCCAGAAGATGGAACAAGGGAGAGGAGATGCCCTCATAGCCAGCAGAGAAAACACTACATATGTCTTTATAAATGGCCTGTCACAGAAATATATGCATCCATTTTCTAATCCTTGTGTTTAAGGATTTCATTTGTGCAATCAGACTCAAAGGAGTTCATCAGAACGTTAGCAAGGATTGCAAATCACAGAGAGATTAAGTGATAGAGCAGAAAAGTAAAATATATGAAAATGTAGAGGACTATTTGAGGATGTACAGGACAGCATTTTAGGGGGGAAAAAACTGTTAAATCAATAATGACAGAAATAAGCACAGAAGACTTCAACCAGCACTGCTGATTTACAGCAGCGAGGGCAGGAACAGCAACCAAGAAAACCCAAGGGCTAAATGCAAACATTTTGTTCTGTTTATTAATTCAACTGATTAATTCTGCATCTTTTATCACTAAAATTTCTACAATCTGCTGAACTGGCCTTCTTTGAAGCAAAACATCTGAAGAACTGGCATATGTTTGTGTATAAGGCATAGCATGAGAACACAGCAATTTATCTTCAGATTTCGTCAATGTTTCTCTCATAAGTGTATCATCTAAATCTGACACTTAATAATTTTGTCATTCAAAAGGTTTCATCTATCTTCGGATGTCTGTCTTTTGAATTTTCACAAAATACAACTTGGAATGAAATTTAAAAAGATTTAATCCACTCAGGAAAGTTCTAAGCATCATTTCAAACAAGCTGGCAAAAATATCTGCTCATGCTCTATAAAGAAAACAGAATCTTAAACTTGACAAAACCAGAAAATACTGAGGAAAATTCAAATGTATTTGAGAAACCTAATAGCATATTCCCAACTGCAGTGCTTTGAACTCTGATCACCTTTTTTCAAATAAGCCTCTAGAATTACAAGAGGTCTACAGAATAGAAAACAAAAATTATTTGAAACAGAAAAAATTACACTTATAAAAAGATAATTAAAAAATTGAAACTTCTCTATTTAGAGAATATACTATTAAGCATAGAGAAGCAGTCAGTCAAGACTTCTCACAAAAGCCCAAAGTCACATATTCACAGAGAACTCACTGTTCTGACACTCTGAAATGCAGTGAGACATTTCCAAATAGGGAAGCCATGCAAAAGCAGTAACAAGATGTAGAAACTCTTCAAACACCAAAAAAGAAAGGAAGAATATTTAACAGGATCAAGCAAGGAGCATCATTCCTGGACACTGTCTACCACACAGAGGATTTGCACTTTGTTGTGAAGCATCTGGAATGGCACTGGCAGAATGACAGAGCAGCAGATTAAACAGAAAATACATATATCTACCCATATATAGATGTATATTCCATGTCTATGGCCATAACTAATACCACAGGACTGAGGAATAATAATGCCCAGTTCCCCAAAAGGGTGATTCCATTTCATGTACATTATACCCTGTGAAAAAGGCTGTAACAGTTCCCTAGAAAAAAATGTGGGGAGAAAAAAAACCAAAACAACCCACCAAACATAGCAATACAATAAGTGTTCCAGGCATTTTGCTGCTGTACAAGCCTTTGCTCATTTCCCACAGGAGCAGCAAATGACACTGCTAAAAAAATACTATATCATAAATTAATTTCTCTAAATATTTCAAAAGAAAAGTATTCAAAATTAAAACCCTGTTAGAATTTTGTGCCTATGGAGCATACTTCTTCCACAAAGTGCTGTGAAAATGCTGAATTTTACATTATATCTTTATGTCTGCATGCCTTTAATAACATTTCATAGCTTAGAAGGCATGGAAGATAACTTATGGGAGACCTCATTTCTCAGCATAGTTCTGGAATAGTTAAAGGACAGCTCCAAAAAATAATTCAAGTTGCACTAACCAGTATTTCAGAGAGTCTGAATTGTCTCATCCCTTTCTGGCCCACACAGGGAAGAAGGTACTGGTAAAACTCCTCCTTAAACCTTTCCTTGGTGTGTGCACATTATGAATGGCCAGCACTGCTCAATCAACACTTCTTTCTTTAAAAAGGCAAATAAAGAGTAAAAGTGGAAAACAGCAGATAAAAACCTGAGTATTTCCTTTCCTAGTCATTGGCTGAAGTCCCTTTATCAGGTGGAGGGATGACACATTTTCAGCTAAGTAAGCAAAACCCCCTTATCTTTTCCATGCTCATTGTTTGATAAAGCAAGAGGAGCTATGGCAAGAGCTGCAGTTTAGAGTTGGTTTTTGCAGCTATGATCACAGAGCAGACTATAAGGAAAGACACAGCTCAGCACCTGCTGTCCTTCTGCTTCAAGAGCAGGTAGGAGATAAATAACTCTCCTGTCAGGTATGGGAGCTACAGCAATCCAGGAGTCTTTGCATAGAAGAAAAAACACACTGAGACGACAAAGTAAAGTTTGAAAAGAGGACAGAGGGCTGAATACCTGGATGTAACCAAAACACATAACAAAAATGGATCTTAGCAATCCAGTTGCTTGCAATTTCACTATGGTATAATGCCACAAATATCAGGAAGATGATTTAAAGTAAAATCCAAAATATCATTCTGCTTCTTTGAATTTTTAAAATCATAATATATTCCACTTACAAAGAAGGAGGAATGTGATTTGTTGTTACTGTTACTTTGTTCTCTCTAGCAAGTCTACAGCATTGCCTGAGTATGCAGGAAAATTAAAAGAAATCAGACCTTTTGTTATCTAGGCATTTATGGTCATTCTTACTGATGCATGTTGCACCATATGTGTCCACAGATATTTACAGAGGAACAGAAAGACAAGCTCCTGCCTCCTGGGGTGCCAGCCATCCAATTAAAATATAAACTATGGTAGTGATTAAAAGAAAAGGAGCAAGACAAAGAAAAAAAAAATAGAAGTAGGGGTGGTTTATACCACAGAAGACAGTTCTTTAGTAAAGAACAATATGTGTTTGTTTTTCCACTCTATTAATTTCAAGTAATTGCTTTAAAACATTCCATTTTAAGATAATTTTAAATCTTTATTTTCCTTAGAATATCTGCAGGAGGTTCTGTGAAAAGCCTGTGTTCCAAAAAGGGTTTCAGTCACAAATACTGTGATTGCTTGTATGGTTTTCAGATTAACAAAAGATTATTTGTAAAGAGTTCAGACTTGGAGGATAGGATGGAAGATCTCCAATACAGAAAAGCAGCTGAGAAAAAAAAAAAAGTTTACTGACTACAGCAAAAGTCAGTGCCTCCCATCCTGTTGATTTCTTGGAAGATTGGGACAGGTAATCAGCACAGAGAGACAAAAGCCAAGAAGAAATCAGAAGTAATGCACACAAGGACAAAGACAGAAACAAGCTTATACAATGTTGAAAGGAAGAACAAGCTAGAGTCAAAATCTAGAAACAGCAGCTTAGTAAAAAGCAGTGGATGAAGTGATCGTGTAATTCAGAAGTGGGAGAGAAAGTAAATCTGCAAGAGCACGTTACAAAGATTGTAGAGACTAATGTCAAAAAGAAAATAACCCAAGGGAAGAGGTTGCAGTAGCTTATGTGAGACATGAGAAACTTCACAAATTAATATGAAATAGTTCTGAAAAGGAATGCAAAGATTTTAGAGAATTGAGAATGATATATAGCTAGAAACTTCCCCAACATATAAAATTCCACTTTCTAGAAATCATCATGTGCTCCCAATGGCTTTTCTTTTTTTAAGCACAACAGCAATTCAAAATAATCTCTGGAAAAAACATTTTAGAGGCTGGACAGAGGGAAGAGTCAGAAATGGCACTGGGATTATATGACTGTGGCAATAGTGTATGAACTCACTGCCACCAACAGAGCAGGTTCAGGGAAGGGAAGGGTGGCCAGTGATGGGGCTAACACTGAGCATTAGCAGTGGGAGATCCAGAAGATGTCAGAAAGACATTTACAGGTATAATACTGAGCAGAACGGAAAGATGTCAGTTTTTTGGAGTTATTTGTGGGAGGCCAAATTGTAGTTGAAATCAAAAGATTCCTTAAGGTCCCAAAGAGTAGAACAACAGGGGAACTGCAAAGTGACAATGACCAGGGAAGAAATTCACAGAGCAATTGATTAAAAGAAGAAAAAAATAGTTCTTAGGAGTGGGAAGTAGAGAGCCATCAATCACCTTTTTGTGAATATTGTGAGTGGACAGAAACCATGGAAACCAAAGAGATGAAAGAGGAAGCTGAGGCAACACAAACAGCTTCAGGAACTGAGAGGAAAATATGAAAATTGACATAGACATAAAGGGAGAAGCACAAGGATGATAGATGATGTGCTATACTGCAGGTGTTACATATGAGCACTCCACAACTGAAATGAGAGCAATTCCTTGTTGTAAATGACATTGACAAAGAAATTTGGTTTAACCTGTAACAGTTCTCTCCTGCTTTGGAACATTTCAATTTAGTAGCAATAAAAATCCCTATGAATCCTAAATGTAATTCTAATTGTGCTTATAAATGGTAGTTTCACAAGTATGCATGTTACAATAAACACAAATTAGAGGTAAATTAAACCTTAATTATATCTAGCAAGTTTTATGTCCTAATTAAAAATGGTATTCTTACAATAAAAATGACTTACCACCTAAATTAGCCCTTCCACAATTGTCTAGTCTTCCTAAACATTCTTTGTGTGCTCCAGCTCCACACTTAGAACATAAATAGCCTTGATAAAATGTTCCCCTGTAAAGTAAAATTAGGTAGTGATACATTAGAGGTGACAAATTCCACACATAAAGGACATAAGAGACATGGCAGAAGGTATTAGAAGTCATTTGCTGTTCTGCATAATGATAGTCCTTAAAGGCTTGAGAAAAAGTGACAACTGACAAACAAGCAGCTCATCTGCTTTCTGTCATTACTAGCCATTTAAAAATCACAACCAGACTGTTCTTTCAGACTCCTAGTAGAAAAAAAATCCTCCATTTCAATGTAATCCAAAGCTACTCTGGAACAGTACACTTGAAATTGTACCATTATGCATTTCTCCTACTACAGCTCTACACTTCATCTCTGTGGGAATTTGCCTAGGCACAATGAAGAACAGGATCCAGTTCAAGAGAGTTGTAAGATTGAATGTATATTTAAGCACTGAGTAGTTTTTAGGCTATATAGCAAATATTCTTGACTTTAAATTTGTTCATTTTTTAAAAAACATGTATCATGGACATTTCAGGTAATATTCAGAGCTGCTAATTCCTCCAAATATCTCTGTTCCACAAGGTGGCACTTGGGAACACCCAGCTGCTGGCCCAGGCAGCATCCTGGGGGCTGTGTCCTGAAAGCAGGACAGCTTCTCCTCAGCAACAGCACTTGCTGCAGACCCAGTAACTCAACGCCACTGCTCCAAAGTCAGGAATTAGCCCTCCTGACTTTTAAGTTTAGAAGGTCTGCACCATTGCTCATAGTTACTTATTGAATTAATGGGAAAAAGAAAAAAAAAAAACCTGGAAAAAAAAAGTCCCTGAAAATCCAGGTCAGCCTCACTAGTCAGGAAAAGCACTGTTAAGGGAAGAAAAAATGTATGACAAGGAGGAACATACCTGAAAGTTCATTTATTCCATGCCTGTGCTTAACAAAGGCATTACCGACACTCAAATGCCCTTGCTAAAATGCTGTGGCTTTATTTTTCAGAATATAAGCAATATGCAACACACAGTCATAGAAGGGTTTGGGTTGGATGGGACCTTAAAGATTATCAAAACTCTCTGCCATGGACAGGGACACCTTTCACTAGACCAGGATGCTCAAAGCCCCATCCAGCCTGACGTTGCAGGGGCAGGAGGGGAGAGACCACCACCCAAAAACCCCTTTACAATACCTCAGAAGCATCTGACAGACTTTGCAAGATGTCACCCTACTGAAGGTGTGCATTTTGAACTCATGAAAGCTCGTATCTGCATAGTCTGGCCGGATGTTTGACCTGAAAACAAAATTTGAAAATAGGCATTAAATGAAATCTAGAAGATGAGGCAACATTCACAGCAGGAAATCTTAATCCATAAACAACTAGTTTTATTTAGAGTTTCATGTTTTTCACTGACAAGAACCAGAAGTACAGACTTTACCAAACACCTTGAAATGAAATCTGAAGTATGTTATTATGCAGATTTCTTAAATATACCCTATAACTACCTTAGCTGTCACAATAAATAGAAAACAAAACATCTGATTTTTATTCTTGTTTAACTGGGATCATTCTCAACAATATTTTATTATGTGAGTGCACAAGGAAAAGCAGCTCACAGCCTGAGAAACACCATATTTGAAAACATTAGCAGCAGGTTTAGGACAATATTCACCAGGTTTGATTAGCCTTGTTTAAATGTGTTGCACAGTGCCCACAGCACACAGTAAATTTAACAAAATAAAAGATCACTATTCACACTACCAAGATACCAACGCACTACTAGCAGCCTTATTTCCAAAGATCAGATTTACACACAAAGCACTGTTCCATCACTATACTGTGTTCTGTTTACCTTCCCTACTGATCCCTTTTAAAAGCAGGAATATAATTTAAATGGGACCCACTCATCATTTGTTGTACCAGTGACTGTTTTCAGATTTAAATTTTATTAAGTAATCTATTCATTTTTTTCTGTCATCTTTCCCATTTCCAAGACTGAATGGGAGAACAGGCATTTTCAATAATTTTTTCATTTTTTTAAATTTAATAAGATCCCCAAACTAGCTTAACACTGTCAAAATCAGTAATGCTGAAATGCTGGGTACATAACTTAATATTAATCTAGACTGTATCAGACAAGGAAATATATATATATATATATATATATATATATAGTAAGGGTTAATGAATTTTTTACTATTATTTATATTAGAATGTAGGACTCGAGAAATTTCTGGTATTTTTCTATTAAAAACATAGCAAGGCATGATGCATAGGAATTAAAATAAGAAAAAAAAATTGAGGGCAGGAATGCAAGAATCTACAGTACCCAAAGGAAAAACCAGAAGCTTTTTCCAACATAGAAAATTACATATTCTTCCATTAAACATGGAGATACTTACAAGTTTCATTCTTATGTATTATAAATAACTTCCAGACTAAAACACAGACCAGCCACAAACTACAAAGAAACATAGATAACCATGCAAGCATCACTCTCTCTTGGATGGAATTAAAAGGCTTACAAAAAATCATTCAAAGAATCTGTTTAAGTACCCAGTGTCAGAAAGGTCAATCTTCAAATCCACCTGCTGAAAATGAACATGCTGAAAATGAAATTGTACTCAAAAGCAAAAGAAATTTTGCTTTTATGCCTGAGAATAACCTTACAATCAGTACTGTTTTAACTACCTCACTTGTGTCTCTCTCTCTGTTCTAACATGCAAGATGCCAATTCCACAACTCCTGCTAACTGAAACAGGTGTGCATACTACCCATCCACAACAGGAAGGTACAGCAGCAGGATAAAATTAATCTCATAAAGAACTATATAAACCAGGAGAAAAAGAATTAGTATTTTTTGTATCTTAACTAGATACAGCCTGTATTTCGTAATGTGTCTGCCAGGGGGCTGCCAAAATTTCTCAGGCTACACTCCAAGCAATCCAGAAAAATCCCTAGAACAAGTTGCAGTACTTCACTCCCAACAAAAGCTCATTTTTATTGACCTATTGGTTCAGACCAGGACATCCTGCAGAACTATGTTCAAAGTATAAGCCTAAAGTGCAAGACTCGTGAGATTGAAAGCATATCAAATTAAACCTAACAACCTGACCATTTTTCAAGAGCAAACCAAAGAAAAAATTCCATTCATTTAATTAGAACAGAATCAATCTTCAAAAATAATAAGTGGATCAAAAGAAAAAAAATTACAACCTCATACAGACAGCAGTTTAACATATGGATGTGACTGCAAAACTTTCTTCCACATGTAAAAATTCTCTTTCATTCTTCTCTCAGGCTATCTTCCACAAAAATTGAAGTGCATGAACTACTCAAAATATACCTCCTATTAACAGAACAAAGATGATACACTGTATTCATTCTTCTTTATATTAAAACCAATATTTGAAAAGAACAGTGCAAAGTAAGTAAAGTAAAATTGTGTGCTTACTCTGGAGACAGAGTGCTGTAAAGTGAAGCACAATATGGAAGGTAATTAGCGATACAACAAAACTCAGAAAAATAAAATCAATGTGTGCTGTTTACTGCAAATGGAGAGGTGGAATAAGCTTTGTAGAAGAACATTTAGTGCAGTGCTACTGTGGGCAGAAAAGCTCTTGCACATTCTGCTACCAGATAAGTAATGCTGCATTATGGCAAATCCAGTTCTGTAGTCCTATCACACATCACATCAGACAAGCTTGAGATGATGCACTATAGCAGCATGTATGGAGCAGCAAGCCTCTAAATGTAAAGTCAGAAACTTAATGACTCTAGGGGTTTGATATTTTGGTTTTCAATATATTTCTTTTCCCAAATCAAATACAACATAAAAATAACCCAAATTGATTAATATGTGGAAGTTTCCAACTAGAGATTAAGCACAACTCATCTGTGACTAAGTCCAAATTCCACAAGGACCATGGGAATTTTTTTTCCACAGACACTTTCAAACTGAGTATCACATACTATGTTTTGAGTTTTCACATATAGCAAATAAAGCTGATAAAGTGAAATAGTCATGGCATAGCATACAACTTTTCATAGCCATGTCCCACCATAAGGCAGCTCTTTTGATGACAGCAAGGAAGCCTTACACTGATACCCTCAGAAGAGAGAGCAGAGCTCTCACAACACAGTAAAGAGAACATTTCATCCTTCTCAAATCTTATTTTCTCTCCTACTTCCCAACCTGTAGGCATACTGCAAGACAGAAAAAGCCCCAAATATTTACATCAGTATTAATTTTGATTAGAAGAAGGATTTCTTGTTGGAGACAAAAAAAAAAAAAAAAAAAAAAAAAAAACACCACCACCAACCAGACACAATTGTTAGCAAAATTCACATGTATTGAAGCAATTAACAAAATTTATTTTGGGTCTTACACTGGGTTCCTTCACCATCACAGTGGGACAGCCAAGCCCTCCTGCAGACTCCTCAGTCTCTCCTACCACAACCACTGCTATAATGGGGTGCCCCAGGCAGCAAAAGAAATGTATTTTCTATTTCTGCTGTCAGACAAGCTTGATGAGTGGCCAGAGCAGGAAGTCACTCATACACCAGAAATACTTAATCTGAAGAAAATAGTGACACAGCTCACGTTCCTGATTTTATTGTAAAACTCTCTTATTTTTACGAACAGCAATGTGGGGAGCGAAAAGTCGTTTCCCTTTGTCTCTTCTACTTTTTCCCCAGGCAGTTTTAACTTCCCCACTCTAGCAGAGACAAAATGTCAACGTGAATCTGTTATTAGGACAATTTTTCCAATTCTCTCCTCAATTCAGCACTAGAGGTTTTATAAGGGACAACCGCAAGTGTCCCCTCCTGCATAGTGCTGCAACCCCATAACCAGATTTACTCCAGTCACTACTGCAATGTCCTTGGGCTGCCCCTGAGCCTTCTGAGCAAAGCTTTCTCTTTCCAATTTACTTGGAGAATATTAGTCCCACTGGGACCAATTCACTGCTACACCACCAACCCAGAGACCTGCAGGTGCATATCTCATGAGTCTCTGTCACTTGGACTCACAATTCTTGTCTCTGCACGAGCCATGGGAGCCACTGTTCCAGGGGCAGAATGACCATCTCCTTCAGTCAATCCTCCATCTCTGAGCAGTCCCTTTGTCTTTAAAGTTTTTAAAGTTCAGTGGAGAAAAGAGTTACCCAGGTATCTCATTCAATTGGCCTTCATATCATCAGCCTTTGGAGCACTCCTCGTGCATATGAAATATTCCCCTTCTAAAAATATTCTCTCCACATTTGCAGTGCCACTTCTTTCTACTGACTTGTTCTTTTCAGAAGAGTAAATTGATCATAGGCCAATCACATCCCACCCACACAATGCAACACCTTTATAAATGGTGTCAGGAAGTGTCATGTTATCAACCGTCCCCCACAAGCTTCTGCAGACAAAATCCATTCCAGCAATCATCTTTGTTTAGATTACTGGCACAGCAGACCACAGAGTAATGATATAGATAGCCCAACATTTTCTTGTCAGACAAGATGTCTAGTTGCTTATTCCTACGCCTATAGAATGAGGAATAAATTCTCTTGACTATCCTACCTCAAAATACCAAAAATAATTGTTAATTAAAAAAAAAGTTTAAACTACAATTTTCTCACACTAGGGGCTGGGATAACACATCAAAGACTTAAAAGTCATGCTTAACCCTCAAAACACAAGCATGTTACAATCAAAAGCCTAACACTTAAGTAAAAAAAAATAAAAAAATAAAAACCACAATGAACCTTGGCAATCTTGACAATCCAACTGTGTAAGTTCTATGCCCCATTTTACAAATCTGAACCTTGATTATCTTTGATCTAAAGTGTTGCCCAGGAGTATATGCAATGAAGTGTATATACCTTATTAGTATCAAGCAACTTAGATAATAAGATTTGTTACTGTATTTTCCTTACTTAATCACAACCATATTCTGATAAGATGATGTTTAAATCAGAATGTGTCTGAAGAGCAGTGGAATACCACAGGCATTTGGCTGCCTTATAGCAACAATTTAGGCTTTTATCAGCATTCTTACCTTCATGTTTGTTTCCTACAAGAAAAACGATACAGAGTACCTTCCACAACAGGTCTGAATAAACAAATAAATTACATCATCTTTGAGGGGGTAGGCACAAGTGTACTTTCTTTTACTGTCAAGTTTAACTTCGTCTGCACAGTAGGGCTTACAAAATAAAACGCACCAGAAAAACTACTGAACATCCAGCCACAAAACTCAATATATAATTACTACAAATGTATCCCAAGAGAATAAATAAAAGGCTGAGACATAGCTTACTATATAGTCCCTTCCTCCTATTTTCCCAGGTGGAAAATAAATATATTAAAATCCCATTAATCCCATTAAGTCTTCATTTCCAGAAAGGACATATTTCCATATTTATAATAAATGAAAGAAGTCTCGTAGTCTTGTTTCATAAATTTCTCTATATTGAGTATATCTTTCCTTGAATGTTTAGTACTTCAGATAATTCAGTATTAGCCTTGGAGACCAAGAACTATTGTCTTAAGTTTGTTTTGCATGAACATGCTACTGAAAGCTTACTGGCTGCCAAATCTAACAGAAATATAATCAAGGGATAAAATGAAGCATTATGTTTCTTATATTAATTAAATCCTTACAGCAAGTTTAAATATTAAATAGGAAATTAATAAAATGCAAACTACATGGCCTTTACTGAAAAAGAGTGCACAAAAGCAAAAAAGTGGTATTATGAAAATGCAAAGAATAGAAGCAAATAGAACGTGGAGTCTTTGGCTCCTGGTTAAGAATGCCAATCTCAGCACAAAACAAGCAACAAGAAGCTATTCAGCAGCAGAGAGCACTGCAAATCTACCATCTTATGGCTTCATCTCCAGCAAGGAGTTAAAGGAAGGAGACTTCAGAACACAGCACAAGGCAAAGTTCTCCTTTCTTTAATTACAAATCTATTAACCATTACATTTAATGCTACCAATTAGAAACTGTATTTTAAACAACCTGCAAGGTCCAGGGCTGTCCTCCATTAGTGACCAGTTCTCTCTTTCTCATTGTATTTTGAGGGCCATTTCTTTTAATTGCTTCCCTGGCAGCTTTTCAATACCAGCTTGACTTTGGCAATTAAGACCTTTACAGATTTCCCCCATCTCTGGATCTAGGCCACTGAAAAGGTGTTGCTTAAACCCACTACAAACAATTCAATTAATGTTGAAAAATTGCTGTTCTGGAGTACCTAATTAAAAACTCAACTCCTCTTTCCCAAACTTTAAGTGTTTTTAATTTTTGGTTTTTTTAAAACTGGAAGGAAAAATGTATTACAGAGGGAAAAAAACCCTCTGAAAAGGTTTGATATTCCTCAGATATATACAAACGAGAAGCACATCCATGCTTCATCACAGCATGTCTAGGAAAAGAAAGAAGATTTCACACAAAGAGAAATGGAAAAGTAACCCTTTGCAAACGAATCAGGGAAGTTCTTTTCAAAAGTGAATTGGCAGCAAAACAAGATGGTATCAGCAAGAGCAGGTGCTGAGCCAGACACCCTTGGGTAGATCACTGCTGTTAAATACAGAGCAAGCAAAGGCCTTACCAACACTGACTACATCAAGTCATTCTCGAAGGAGTGATGATAAACCTCTCAGGTAGCATTCGGGCCCAGAGATGTTCCTCCAGTCTCCCATAGTTCAGTGGCACTAGCATCTTGGAGAGAGGAGGAACCTGCTCCTCCCCTAACAGCAATCCCACAATAGTTTTCTGAGTAACATGAAACAGCAGCACTTTCTTGGGTTGGGGACAGGCTGTTGAGCAGTCATGGGCTCTGCATAACAGTACAGTGAGACAGCTGCCCACCCTTTGGGGTTGACAGTTCTCCCCCAAAGGGAAAAAACATGCTAGGAAGTTCTAATGATATTTCTCATTTTTGGGTTTGACTTCTTTTCACAGAAATGCCAGTTAGGTCAGGTCTCAAAGATCATTTTCCCACCTCAACCTCTTCAAGAAATGCAAACGTGTCACAAGAAATTATGCAGAGTCCAGTTGTGTGTATGTGCTTGAAAAATGTCCATAGTTTTCGAAGTGCATTATATTTGAAACTGAATAGCCATTTCACTTGATTAAAACTTGGCTTTAGAGAACAGCTAATGCATGTATACCCACTTGAGAGCCCAGAGGCATAACAAATAAGGAGATGTATGAAGTATCAGATAAAGAGTCTGCAATGAATTGCAATTGTTTTAAGTATTAAAAGAAGAAATACTACAGGGAGCTCAGATAAAACTCTATACCTTGAACTCTCATGAACTCTCAACCTCAAGTTAGACCTTTGCATTTCAGAGCTGATGTTGTTCTGCACTCCATGTTATGCTTATAATAATTTAAAATGCTCCATACAGAACTGCTCAGAACTATGGACACCCTGAGCATGAACTACTAAAGATCATTTTCAAGTGTATGTGACGTGAAATCTGATGTGGCACTCATGCAGTGTAGCTTGTAAAGAAAATGGCACAGGTTAATGCCTCTGGATACTGAAAATTTTTATTCCAGGTTTACTTCTTGTACAAATAATTGGCATCACTGCAGAAAATGCATCAGTAAACCCAGATCTAATGTATTTCTGAGAAATTTTTTATTAAGATACTCAAAGTTAAAATTCCTAGTTTGTGCCAAAGTGACATCCTTTCAAAAATTTAAGCACCTTAAAACTTAGCCATGACAATTGGTACTAAGCATCTCAGATAATTTTGGAAAATTTTATTAGCACTAAAATACAGCTATTGCCACATGTTCAAATGCTACCTAGACAGTAAAAAAAATAATAAAAAAACCCCACAACAGTATGTTACTAAAAGCTCTCAGCCAATCCTCCTGTGAAGAATTTTGTGCAAAGTTGGTCCCAAGACATGTTTGCCTTCATTCCCTGCAGCACCCTTAGGATCTCAGTCCCTACAAACAGACCCAGCCTTACATTTGTACCATGCTTACTTTACACTCCAAGCATTTCAGCTCAATGCAACTATCACCATTTCAACTGCTGCCACCTAATAGAACGGCATTTGTGCAATAACAAAGTAAGAGGGCAGAGAGAAAACCACAAATGAGTAATTTACAAATAAGTAAAATACAAATAAGTTTTCCTTTTTGAATCTTTACAAGGATTTTGTTATTAAAAAAAAAAAAAAAAGGCAGCATTCCTAAGGGATACTCTCACTACTAGAGGTGAGCAATGCCATTTCACAAAGGATGAATTGCAGCTTCTTTTTTACCTTCTCTTCTCAGAAGCAATGCTGATTGCTTACAGCTAGCTCATTTTCTTTGTTTCAGCTTGGCTTTTATTTCAGAATCATCTTTCAAAATGCTATTTATTGAAGTAATCAATCAATCAATTCTCCATATGCTAATACTCAAACATTCTGGTTTGTCACATCAAAGAGTCTTCATCAAGAAGACATGTTATAAAATTAAATTAACCATATCACAAGTAAATTGTGCTTTTGATCAAGAACACGCAACTTCTAAGAATTTGCTAGGAAATTTGCTTATTTGATCATATGATGAGTGGCTTTTTTGAGATCAAGGAAATTATCTTGTTAACTTTTTTTGAAACATACTGCATTGTTTCAAACAAGATAATGACTTTCCTTCTTCTTTATCAGTCTACTTCCCCAAAAAACATGTGAGGTGAACTGCTTTGAGCTAATCTATTCCTGTATAACATTTTTGAACATCACCTGATAGGAACAAAGCTCTGTCACACATCAGAATTTGCAAATCATAAGCATCTATATTTGATATACTTTTATATTCACTGGCTGAGTCTTATTTTTGAAAGTTCTAAGTCTTAAAAATACAAATTTACTAAGTCGCTTGTATTGATAAGCTTTAAATACTTTATCATATTTATACTTAACTGAAGACAAGTCTGTGTTTTGGAGTCAAAAACTCCAAAAATACAGGATTTATGCAGCCATTAACTTATAAATTATTGGAGTAATACCTATGTGTACTAAGAAAAAAGATAGCTTTGGTTTGCAGGGAGAAGCTACAACATCTGTTCATATAATCAGAGTATCAAGACAAACATGTAATACAGCATTCCATGTTTTAAAACTGAAAAAACTCCTTGCACAAAAAAAGCCAATATTAAGATGGTGGTACTTTATTTTTATGATGTTGTGTCACTATGAATTTATTTTACTGAATTTTAAGAAGCACTAATTTTCATAGTAATATTCCTCAGATATTGTAAGGTAAGTTGTAAAAACTTATGGACTGGGATATTTTTGGGTTTTGTGAACTGGAAGACATAATACCAAAGTCTATTTATCATCTTCAGGTGTTTACCCACTGTTTTCATAAATTCTGGTTTGCTTTCACATTTTACACTGTCCTTACACTGTGCTCTTAATCATATCTAGCATCTCCACACAGTTCTTTCTGTGTCTGGAATAATCTAAAGAAATTTTATAACTATAAATATGTTGTGAATGATTGCTTATAACCCTGAAAAACATTTGATCAAAACCAACTGGAGTCACAGCAAGGAACAGGCAAGCATTCTTCTTTAACAGGCATGAACTTGGCATTCATTTTTGCAGTACTGCAATACTTATACTTACAAAAAAACCCAGGCAGACGTGCTTGTTTATTGCTTTGGTAACCTGTGTGAGATGGGTACAAGTGAAACACCTCTGCAGGTTATTTGAAAAATGCAGCAGACATCTTAAGGCTTTTAAGGTGCTCTGATAAGAAACCTTTAATTTAATATGTCAGTGTTCAATATGTCAGAGCTCAAATATTCTCTCAGAAGAAAGCTTAATGCACATGCATTATTAATGCACTATCTGAGGGAACAGATCTATTTGAGTGGAATCTGACCAATGTCATTAGTCAGAGAGTGCAAAGCCAATCTGGAAATACAAATGAGAATAGGAAAGAGGACACTTTTCACCTACCTTGTGTCTTGTACTAGTTTTCTTTAAATGCAGAAATTGCAATTTATGTCGTTTTCCTAACATAAATTGTTGTGCACACACCTACCAGGTTTGATAATCAGTGAATGTCAGGATTATTTCCTCACTATCAGATGTTATGTTCTGTGTCCCTTGAGCTGCAAGGTGTGAATTTATGTCAAACTGAAGCGGCAGTTTTTCAAAAACATGTTAGACTCTATCTGGGCTGCTGCACAAACTCTCTAGTGACCCAAAACAAAGTACAGTGTAATTAAAACTAAAACCACTATTTTTTGAGGGGTGTATAACTTTCATGTCTGAAATCTTTTATTTAGGTATTTAAAAGAAAAATCAGATTCATTAACTCCATACAATTAACGCATACCCTAATCACACTAATGAACCTGTTTCCCACTGATTCTTCAGGCATTACTAATTAGACATGACATTAATATTGCTATTTCAGCTACGTCAAAGGAGAAACTACAATCATAGTACTTCAGATGGTGAAATTTTAACTGTTCCTCTGCCTGCAAGATGTTTTCATAAATTTCTCAGTTTGTGAAAGGCAATAGTTAAGTAAAGCCTAATTAAAAGGTGTGTTACAACACTGTTGCAAGAGACTTTACAATATTGGTTCTATGTGTCTTGAAATCCAGCAGGACTAAAGCTGACACAGCCCTGAGCAACCTAAGCCTTGGAGAAGACTGAAGCCAAAAATCTCCACACACCTCTTCCAACCTAAATTCTTCTTTAAATTGCATTTATGTGTAAGATGTTTCTATACTCAAGTCAAGTTTGCTTACGGTCGTTTTCACCGTGGGTTACAAAACCCAGTTGAGAAAGGCTTAATTAAATTAGGAAACTGGACAACATAATGACAAAATAAATTCAGCACAAACCAGCGTAAGATATCACATGTCATATTACACTAAAGGAGTCAAATATTGTCAGTGGGAAAATATCATCTGCAGCCTTTCATGGCAAAGATCTCTGCTGTTGTGGTGATGAGAACACACACCTGGCTTCACGCTCTACTGTGATCAGGAAACAAACTACACACAAAGTATTTAGTGGATGGGAGGGAGTGTTTAGTGTCAGCATGAGACAGATGTAGCAACAATCAACAGATTTTCTTTCACTATTCCATCAATCTCATGAGAAAATAGAAGAATTAAATTCTTCCCAACAATGATGAGAAAAGCAGTTCCTCTATAATAAGAAATTCAGCCTGGTAATTAGTCAGCTAAGTAGTAATATAACTGAGGTACCTACATAGAATATGTGCATATGCATACAATAGAGGAGGCACACTTGAACTTCCAAAGAGGTTTGTTTTTTTTAATAAAGAATGGTTAGCATAAATTCATTGACATAAATATTAGACAGCTATTTTTAAAACCTAGCATTTTTAAAACCAAAAAGCATGTGTAAAAGAGCGTTCTAGGGAAAAAAATCACTCCCACCTTTTAGCATAAGCTGAATAACATGAAAGTATTACATATTTGTTCTGATTCTCTGATTCTGTTTTCAGTAGGGGAGGAAAGAAATTAGACAAGATGTGCTACTAGAAAATATAAGATTTGTGTCTCACACAATCAGTTTTTGAGGTTCTAAATGGCCTAGTTATGGCAAATAAACCATGCACTTTATCACATTGCTGACAAACTTTCATTTAATACATGATGTCTCTAATTTGGCTGAATGGGAACAGTAATTTGGCTGTACACTTCTATCAATATTATCCTGGATATGGAATGACTTTGCATTTAAACCAATGCTGTTTGACACGCGAGACCAAATCTAAACATTCCATGTCTGGTAAAGTCTTTGCAGCACTATCTTTGAAAAGATGCTTATTTACCCTTGCAGCTAAAGGTTCATCTGCTGCTAGGAAGAGAGCTCCAAGAAAAAAAACAGCAACTGCTCAAATTGGCCACTACCACAGTTCAGCACCACATCTCTCCCAAGGCAACAAGCAGGGTACACTCCCCCGTGCATGCAGAATGTCCATTCACACGAGCAAGAGAAGAGGCACATCAAAGCAGAACTCAGGCACCTGCAACAATGGCTCCTCTTAAAATATTCCTTAGTGGTTTCTATCAGACAGCTTTACAAAAACTTCTCAGATCCACAAACCAAAATTTCAAGTTTAAGAGCTTGACTGCAATGTTAACTATGCTGCCCCAGTGTCCTGATTAATTTTATTGTGATCTAGAAAATCCAGTACTCCCAAAGAAGCAGCAATTTTGGGTTGTACACAGAAAACTTTTTTGGGGGGAGGTTTGGTTAAAGGAGCAGGTTCAGCTGTGGCTATTACTGTGTCTAGGTCAACAGTATCAAACTCAGTGCAGTTAGACCACAGTATCATTGTTGGATGAGGATGTGCTGTATGAAGAGACTTCAAGAACACCCATTAAATTCTTAGGAGAAAAAGAAATTTTGGTGTTTGGTATTACGTATTTTCTAAATAAATCAATAGTCTCAGGAAAACAGCAAATACATACTGTAGGAACAGAGGTGCCATAAATAAAAATAAAAATAACAAACCCCCAAAAAAACAATTTACTCAGTTTCCTATGACCAGTAACCCAGCATTTCCAACCTCCCTCAAAACAAAACTCACCACACAGTAGAGTCACAGAGCAGGCTAGGAGGTAGAATATTTTCACAGGTTTGTGAAATTAGCTTTCCAAGAGAAATTTACTAGTCTGAAAAGTAACACTCTAGAAATAGCACTGGGGTTTCATCTAGCCTTCCTTTAGGGATTTTCCATACCAACTATGCCTAATGTATTCTTGCCCTCTGCGCCTAAATCAAGTCCAGCCAGAAAAGCAGTGTTCTCCTCTATTTCATACTTCATCGATAACATCAGCTTCCCATATCTGGAGACAAATTCTCATCTCAACAACACCAGCATCTCAACAATAGGTGCTTTTCACCAAATAAACTATCGTCACTGTTTCATACACCAGTATAAACATCTAAGTTCCCCCCGCCTTAAAAAAAAAAGAGAAATTACAACCTAGCTGAAATAATGATGCCTCTTAAGACTGTTCTAGTAGTAACAAGGTTAATTCTTACCTTAAAAATAATAAGAGAGATCCTAGTTTGTTCTCTTATTGTGTTCTTAGATTAACATTTGCATAAACCTGACTTAAACACACTGCTATCCCAAAGGCATTGAAATTTCTTTCTGGAACTCAGTAAACAACATCATTTCTGATAATCAAAACCCAAAGTTATTCACCCCTTCAACTGTGCTGGGTTTGCACTCTTATAAAATTTTTAAGCAATGAGAAGTATTTTACCCATGGAAGCAGCAATTGTAATTGAACGTGATGAATAAGTGCATAATTTCAATCACAGCTACTTTTCAGAGCAAATAAATTAATCTACACAGAAGACAATGAGGACCATGAAAACAACAAATCAAACCAGCCAAGCAACCATTCAACACACTTGGCTTAGTTTATTCCCAAATACTCTTGTATTTGTAATATTCCTGTGTCTCAACATGCATTAGAATATCATTATTGCTATATGCAACAAGGTATGTTTGGGGAGAGATGCTGAGGGAAACACACAGTGAAGTCAAACCCACGTAACAGAGTTGGGGATAAGCAAAGAGAACTTCAGAAAGGATAAAGCAATAATGCTGCATCATGCTGCACCTCAGCCCTGCTCCTGCTGCTCAAGGATCCTGCTGCTCCAGCCCTGGTGCCTTAACCACACAGAAGGAGGTTAAACCAGAGATATGGCTTTACAGGAAGGACAAACATCCATGCAAGGCACCACCACCCATTTTCAAAGACCAAGTCCATCTGCCAGAGAGGAAAGAATGGCACATGGACTTGTCAACCACTGAGGTGCTGCCTGCTCTGCTCACACAGGCAAGCAGCAGCAGTAACCCCTGTGACAGAGGCACACTCCCAACAGCTGAGCAGTGCTGCCTGCTGCCCAGCACTGTGTGAGGGCAGAGCTGCACTCATGCACCAACACGAGGAGGGGCAGGGGAGAATGGTCCTGCAAACAACCACAGAAATGGCTGGGAAGAATTGGGGGGGGGGGGCGGGGGGGGGGGGGGGGGGGCGTGTGGTGGAAATCATAGTGCTCTCCTCCCCACTCTTCTTAGCTCCTTGCCTGATTTCTGGTTTGTTTGGTGTTTTGGGGCACTGGGCCAGGATGCCTGAAGAGTGATGAAGAGTCACAATGCTGAAGTTGATAAGTCTGAGTTACTTGTTTCTCACACATGTGTTAAGTAAATAGAATTATGATATTACACAAAGCACACAGCAAGGAGAGCAGAGGGACAGAAAGAGGCACAAATGCAAATAATCTCCATCCACAATTATGCCACCCAACAATTTTTGCCAAAACACATGCCATTTTTGCCTTCAATAAAAATCAGCAAGATGGGAAGCCTTAGTAAACAGGCTTTATTATATCTCCCCAGCTCAGGTTCCCCTTCCTTATGTTTCCATTATATCATTAACCCTCACCATCCTGAGGTTTTTAAAAATCATGTATAGTTTATGAGGTAGTTTCACTCAAATCAGCTCACAATAGCCTTTTCCTGAATCCACACCCCTTTACAACCACATCCAAACCCACCATTGCTAATGCTGTCTTCTCTGTGTTCACTGGGAGTCTCTCACTCCCCCTCACACTTTTTCTTTCCCTAAAGCAACCTGTCATCCAATTCCCTTGTGCATGCTTTATTTAATCACAATACCCAAGGTGTCAATAATCATGTTTGTCTTTCTGACCAGAATCAGAAATGGAAATAAAGTTCATGCTGCACAATAATAATGTAATCTGCAGTGCTGCAACTGAACAACTTATTTTTCCAGAAGTCTAAAGCAACCTCCTCACACTTTAAAACATACAAGGGAAATCAGCCTTTTAAAAATAAATGTAATATGCCAAGCAACTTGATTCAGCTACTAACTAATAAATTAGATAAAAGCCACTAGGAAAGATGCCAGGATCCCTTCCCAAACCACCAGCATCACCTTTCAGAAACATACTTCAATTAGTCCAAATTAAAATGGGACAGGAAAACTTTCAGTATTCTGATAGATATTTATTGTTAATATAATTAGTATTTCCCCATGGTTGCTTAAGACAGCATTAATAAAACAGTTTCAGCAGCAAGGTAGGAAAATAATACATAGCCTAGAGTGCCCTCTTCCCTTTCCAAGAAGAATTTCAGGGAAATACTGTTGATGAAGATGTCAGTTATTTCTTGGAATATCAAATAAAACAGATAACTAGACAGTATTAAAACATTTAGAAAGTTCAGTATAATTTAAGCAAAATACTTATGTAAGTGATGAATGTGATTCAACCTTAATAAATATATACTTACAGAGCCATCTGAAATTGTTCAAGCCATTTTTTCTTTAAGTCTTTAGTTTTGCAATAAACTTCTAAACCATTTTCACCTTGGATATGAATGAGGTAGAAGCCATAAGACCACTGCATAAGAAGATTTGTAATACAGAAGTCATCAGTTATGAAGAAAGGAAAGGGGGAAAAACCTTAAAAAATAAGAAAGCATTTGTATATTCTTTAATTCATTAATTTTGAGAACAGTAAGACCACTTTATTGTGTTCCCTTAGAATGACTAACTGAAACATTTTAATTACCTCAAAATAAACAAAGTTGAAATTTCTAAATATTCACTCCAGCTTATATTTAAAATGAAAAACATCTTAAAGAAATTGTATTTACATTTTAAACTCCTGCAAAATGCTTCAAATTCTTTCTAAAAATAAACATTTTATGTGAATTAGTGACAAATATTTACCTTCTTATTTTCTTTATCAGTAGTGGGGTTATTTGTAATTTTGTATTTCTGAAGATCTATTATTTCCTTCATTTCATAGTTATCCCCTCTCCGTTTGCAAACAATGACAGCTAGATCAAACAAGAAGATATGCCTATGAAAATACAATACAGAGATGGTTAAAAACACTCCAGAAAGCTAACACCAAAAAGTCTTATTTTACACGCTTTTGCCAGTAGCACTTAAAATTTTGAAGGTGAAGAACTTTATTAGCCAGAAACTACTGGCTAATAAAACAACCAACACTGAAAGTACTTTTGTTTAAGACAGACTCCTTGTAAGGGACGTAGTGAGCTTAGATAATAAAGTAATAACTCATTTTCCATTCATCACTTGGCACATTCACTTGGTCAATGGCGGACAGGCTCTGTGAATGCCCAGCGGAATGGAAAGCCCCGAAGAATCAGTGAGCTGACCTCAAACCTACAGAGAGTTACTTCACATGCTTTCAGTAGCAAACACCACAAGTTATGCCATCACCTGTCTTGCCTGGCACGCTTGTCTAATGTCGTTATCCTGATTTCCCCATCACCTTGAGGTCTCCCATACTGTAAGAGGGAATGGTTCTGAAAAAGAAGTAAAATGTATGATTCCATACAGCAACAGTGTGAAGATTCATATTCAAATGTTAGACCACTCACTCCTTTTACCCCAAAAAAGGTAGACAAGGAAACAACATCTTTTCCTCACTACCATCTAAACTAAATACTATAAAGAATCAGCCCATTCTATTTTTGTCTTCAAACAGAGAAGGTTTTCCCATTACAAAAACATCTGAGAGTCACTGTACACATACAAACCTTTAACTATGCAAATATATTTAACCACAACAACCAGAATAGCAAGATTTATATACTTTAATATGTACATCATTCTAAATCAAGCAAAACATACTTATACTAGTATTAGAAATATTATAAACTCCTATGAAATGAGGGAAAAATACACCTATCAATATTTTTGATCAAAAGTGACTTAAAAATTGTATGTAAATTAAAAAAATCACGTACCAAATTCTCTATTGATAGTTGAAACTGTCTAATTTCCCGAAGTGTTTCGTTATCTCTCTTTACTTCATTTACATACTGAGCCAAGTCCTAGAGTATCAACAGCAAAAGGGAGGAAAAAGAATAACTTTTCTATAATAGACTGCTTTAACACATTATTTTAACAAGTTTATTTCTAATTTTATCTTTGTCTTATCTACATTTTTAGAAATTTCTTTTGAAATTCTCTTTAACGTTCAAGAATTACCAATATGTATACCTAAATAAAGAAAGAAAAATGTGCCTGCATGTCTTCAATAATATTTACTACTTTCTTCATGATATCTATGAATTTAGTATCAAGAAAGAGGGAAACAAGTAATAAATTTTCAAAAGAGCTGATTTTTTTCTGAATTTCCTTAGTGTTTTATTCTTAAGATTAAAGATGGAAATGAATTTATGCAGCTCACTACTGAAAAAGCAGTCAACATCCAACATCTGAAGTAAATAGAGAATACAGCAGAAAACATATATAAGGCAGCTCAAGAGCAGAATGCAAGGTGTAAACGAATCATAAACCTGGGTGCTTATTAGAAGAGAAAAAGCTACGGCCCCAGTAGTGGGATCTTGCTCTTACTGTTGCACAGCAGAGAGAAGCCATTACACAGCAGATTTTAAAAGGGCTTTTGAAGGGATATACTACCTGAAGTCACCCGGTGAGATCATTACTGTGCCCTTTACCAGAACATGTACTGTACACCTTTCACTAAAGCCTTTAAAATGCTCTGAAGATGCCTGAGTAGTAGTGACAATTTGCTGGGGCTTCTCTGTTTATGGCTAGAGATGAGGAGCGAGCAGAAGAGGTAATTGGTAGGGTCAGGGATGCTGAGAGCAGCAGCTAGAAAAGGCATTCTGATCTTCCTAACTTGCTTTTACAGTATCCCTTCAATATGGTCACAAATTTGGAGGGTGGGAGGAAAATACATCTTCTCCCTAAGATGTTTTTAATCAGCCTCTGTGAATAGCTACAGTCATTATGCTATCTTCCCAAATGGATCTATGCAGGATACATTCATGTCAGTCTTAAAAGACTTTGCTTAGAAATTAAATAACCTCCTTTCTTGCTGCCAAAAGAAATCCAGCAGCACAATCCTTCCAAGAATTTTTTTTCCTGGGGGGCAGTACCACTTTGCTAGCAGTTTTTCCAAAGACGTTTTCTTTTTGTCTTTTTTGAGTTTTTAGAAGCAAAATACCAGTGCTACACTGGTACTTCTACTACAATGGCAGGGACTATAGTAAATCAGAATGGGAACAATGCTGCAGCCTTAAGGAGAGATGCTCATACCTCAGGGGTTTGTGGGTTTGGAGGGGGTGGGGGTGGGGTTTTGTGGTATTTTGTTTGGTTACATCCTGCCAGCCAGCACATATCTGCCACAGCCACTCTAGCAAGAGATTTCTTTGATTTTTACATCCAACAGACACCAACAATGAAGAAAACCAGCAAAGTGGAATCAAAAAGCAGGGATAAATATAAAACAGAGTTATTTTCTGAGCCAATTAGCAGCAACCAGGATGCATGGCCTGCCATTAGCTGAATGAACACTGTGCCATCTCTTTTCAGGCACCTGTCCGAGCAAAATTATCATGGTGTCCATCCCTCTATGTTCACTGCACAAAAATGGATAACAAAAAAGGGAAAAAAAAATCCCATTTGTGAGCTGGTTTGTATTCCAGGCATTCAAGGCAGTCACAAAATATGAGACAGCTGTGTGACCCAAAACTAACTTAGTCTGACTTCAGCATCTACTGTGGACCATACAGATTACAACAAGAGATATAATTTATGTCACGTTGGCTCCTTTCCCCACAAAGAGTAGAAAAATCTTCCCAATTCCAGCACATGAATGTCACCATTCACACCATGAAGGCAACTGAAGCAGACCCGTGCTTTGTTTCTAAAACTGTGCAGAGTATATATATATATAAAATAATATATTACCTTGTGCACAAGGCAGCACAGTTATTCCATAAAGCATTTGTTTGTACCAACTGCAGGTGAATGTATAGTGACAGGTACCCCACCCTCCAGAAGGATGCTACTGCTTTCAAAGGGAACACCACAGATACCATATTAAGATGACAGAAAAAGGTCTTGTAAAGAAAGACAGCTGTCCCTCTCACTGGGAAATTATTGATCTTGATTCAAATTGACTTACAGTAGTAGAAATACTCCTAAATTTCAGAAGTAAGACTAACATGATTGAAACACCTGTTTTTCAGCAAATGCAAATGTAGCCCAAAATGGCAAAGTTCCATTTCACAAACCCTCTACTTCAGAAAAGTACTGAACTTGTTTCCCAGACTTGAGTAAAACCCTCAACTTTATACTTGCCATGACACACAAAGCTCACAGGAACCTGTGAAAACATGTTTGAAATGTTGTGAAGAACATGACCTCCTCCAGGGAACAGAATTCTGAGCTACCATTCTAACCACCAACAGACATAAATATTTCACTGCCATAAATACTCACCTTCATTGCATCAAGTGCCAGTTTTAGATTTGCCTTCTCCATGGGGTCAGTAGTGTGCTTTACCAGCTCCTGTGGACAGAGCAGTTAAAACTTTTCACCCACTGTTCATCATTTTTATAAGTTAAAATCATCATTGGTCATCCCCACCCCCAAAAAATAAAGAAGCCAAAATCAGAAAACACAGCCCAAGAACAGGCATTTTCATCCCCAGAGTGAGCAGCCTATCAGTGACTGGGGACCATTGCAAACAGTTAATTGGCAAGTGTTTAGGAATGATTGCTGCACAGCCTGCACTGACTTTAGCTGCTAATGAACCATCACAAGAAGTGAATTTGGTCTGTCTAGCACTTAAAACTTGCCAAATCAGATCATTACTGTATGTGCATGCTGGAAGCCCAGGTAAACAACACTCAGGTTCATTTACACGTTGCTATATGGTATTTCATCCTGTTCCAAAGCATGCACTTGTTCACAGACAGGGATCCATGCTGGCAGTAAAACCTCAGCTGAAGTGTGCACAGCTTAAAAGTCACTGTCTCATTATACAAAGGAGGAAGCTGACTCAGAAAACATACTGAAATCAAATTTACATGTTCAAAGAATTCTTTTAGCCACTTCCCATATGGAAAATACAGGGTCTTTTTTGGCTTTTATGAAAAAGAAGTGTAACTTCTTGGGGAAACAGGTCATTTCTTCTTTATAATTTGAGGCAATAATTAAACATTTCAGCACACACAATTAGTAAAATCATAAGAAATTAAATAGTACTTTTATACTCATATTACAATTAAGAATAAATAAGTAATTACTACTTATACTTGCATTACAATTCTAATAATTTACTAATTTTCTTTCCAAGTCTGTAAAATATTTTTCTTGTACAACATACAGATATTGTTACACAGAGCACAGTGACATTGTATTACATCTTTCTCCAATATACAGGTTGATTATAAAATCATGAGTCAGATCTCATAAGTTTTTTTTAAAAAGTTGTGCCACTCATTTTGCTTTTTTCCAATTTTGAATTGATCAAAATATTGATGACTCATATACAGAAATATTTCAAAAAATTAATATTACAAAATGTATGTTGTTCTGCAAAGTAAAAATTATGCTCCATATATAAGTAGTAGATCTTTTTAAAATGACATTTTACAAGCATCAGCAGGGTTGACAGTCTAATATAGTAATACATTTCTTTGCAGCTGAACTAATGAGTCTCCTGGCACAGCTATCAAATTAAATTTATAAGACTCTCCACCCTTATTACAGGACTAACTGCAAAAGCTAATGCTTTGTGGGTTATAACAAGAAGCATTTCAATATAAATATGGCTTAATTGCAATTTATGACAGTGAAGAAGTATCTTAAAAGTATGCTGTATGTATGGCCCAGCTTCCTCTTTCAGGTGGTAATGGTTTACATTTCCAAGTACCATGATTATGGTTTGTTACTACTAACCATTTTAAACACATCAACAATAAAAGGTCCAGAGACTGAGGAAACAATCGTGTTTTATTTGATTTTCCCCAGATATGCTTCAGCTCTAAGAAATGATCTCTGGGAGAAACCCTGCACTTGACTGAATTTTATTTCATAACATATCTAGGGAAGCGTCAATCACCTGCCTTTGATAAAGACATTTGGCTTTCATTTTTACAACCCACTGATGATAAACAATCACAGTTTTGCTCTCAGCCCCCTTAAATTTCAAAAATAAAATACCTGGAGCAGTAGGTGATACTTTAGTACTCTTTGCATTGGAACAACTAAGAGATCCCGCAATGTAAATTTCCCATTATTGGCCCTCTTGGAACATTCCTAGTTCAAAGCAGAAGAAAGAATAAGACAACAGAGCTAGAAAACAAACCTATTCAAGTGATATATATGAAAATTCAGTGACATATAAGCAACTATATTAAGCTTGTGATAAATAGTATCAACAAAATTAAGAAAAACAGTTGATATGGCAATATCAAAGAAAAAAAAGCCTGCATTTAGTCACTTGTTCATAGATGTTTCAACATGCATGAGAAAGTAGAACAAGGGCAACAGAAATTAGGAATTCCATACAGCTAAAAAAAATTTATATATTCCTATGGGGAAAAAAAAGGCAAAAGGTAATCATGGAAACTACAGACCAGTCAGTCTCACTTCAGCACTTCACTGCAAAAGTTGTGGAGTGAGTCCTCTTGGCAGCAATATCTGGCACGCAAAGAAGGTATATGGGAATATCCAGCATGGATTTACCACAGGTAAATCAATGTCTGCCCTACTTGACTGCTTTCCACGATGAAATAGCTAGATCTGTGAATGGGTGGGGACAGTCTGCCTTGACTTTTCCAAGGCTTCATCTCTCACAGTAGAGCAGTATCCAGGTTGGGATGTTATGCTCCAGGTCTATGAAAAGTGACTGAATTATGAGGCTCAAAAAGTGCCATGACTGATGTTTCCTGCACCACCTGAGGGACAGCTGCAAACAGAGCTCTTCAGGGCTCTGTCCAAGGCCCCCTCCCTTTTAGTGCCATTGGCAATGATCTGCAGCAAAAGACACAGACCACCCAGAGCAGGTCTGCAGGCAGCACAGCTCGGAGTGCTGCTGACACCCTCCATGGCAGGGCCAGCACAAACCTCTCATAAATGCAACAGGGCAAGGGCCCTCACCTGGTAGGCAAGCACTATACAGGGACATGCTGACCCCTGAGCAGGTGGGCAGAAGCTCTGCAGAAAGGACCCAGGGATCATGGCAGACAACCCTGAGGCTGTGGGACAAAGGTTTGTTCAGCCTACAGGTCCCTCCCAGCCTGTGTGATCCTGCAACTCCATGTTCCAGCTGAGGTATGCTGATAAATGGAAGGGTACCACTGATGGTCACTTCCTGAAAGAAAGCCTTAACTCTACTAATGTCAGTGGCAAAACCCCCTTCACTTTAGGACCAGGATGTGCACTTCAGTACATGCAGCACATTTTCATTTGATCAAAGGCTCCAAAAGAATGAAGGGAAACACATTCACTCATCAGTCCAGCTAGTTTTGTCATCATAAAGGTTTTGACTTCAATGAAAGAAGGACATAGTCACAGAAACACGTTATATATATACATATATATAAAAATGTGTGTGTGTATATATATGTTAAAAATATATTGATACCTCTAACTTCAATTTAACATCTTCTTTTGTCTTAGAGATATTGTCTAAGCACGATATCGCTATCTCCACTTGACTGCAGTACTGTCCATAAATAACCAACCTAAACCAAAGCAAGAGAAAGAATGAAAAGAACATTGGTTTATTTTAGAACAACCCTTGAGCATTTTTTCACAATCCTTGCTTCAAAAGGAGCAGTGCAAAGATAGAATTCAGCCATGTGTTCAATGGGCAGCATCAATGAATGAAGACTATTCAGAAGAACAGTTTTGCTCTACTTTCAAAATGGTCTAAAAATCATTGTATTTTCCTTTAATAGTTACATATATATAAATATGTTCTGAAAACATAGGATTTATTAAAAAGCAGCAATGCTTCTGCTGAACAGAACAGTCTGTAGGGTTTACAGAAATGTAGACTTCCAAGGCTGTAACGAATAAATTCTGGAGCACAGACTTAACAGGATTAATTGCAGCCATCATTTAAAGAACTTGTAGGTTATGCAAACTGATCTGTCTCCAACAGTTTCTATCAGGTCTGAGCTCTCAGATCAAAATAATAATGTATGAAATCTCAAGAAATTTTCAATAGATGTCAAGTGAAGCAATGCTTCCTGAAGGAGCCTGGTTTCATGACAGGAGTTCCTTGCCTCTCTGCTTCTTTCAGCTAGTCCCAGTGCCAAGAGTGCTTTCTTCTTTCACATTTTCATTTATTTCTTGAGGTGATTTCTTCTCTATGCTTCAAACCTTTCTGGTGGGTTCCCATGAGCCTTCCACTGAAGTCTCCTAAATTTCTTTTTCTCCCACCTAACCTTTAACCTTTTATTTAACTCGTTTTTTCACAATAAGGTGATGATGCTGATTCAAGACTTACTATTTATGATTACTTTTAATCACTGTATGGTTCAGACACAGACACTCTGTGCTCTTTCTTTATAGTATAAACTTGGTATTTCTTCTCGGTGTCCTTTGTTCCTCTTTTAGCATACATTTCAGAACAACTTTAGAAAGACAAGCATTTTCCAGAACAACTCCTTGTCCCCCGATTCCCTCCTACAGCAGCAGCAAGTGTAACAGCCTGGGAAATAACTGTGTCCTGCTCCAAACTAGAAGCTGAGACAGAGGGTCTCTGAAGGCAGGACTGTTTATGGGCAGTCTGGGACACCCTCCTCCCTTGGAAAACTGTCCCATTTAACATTCTTTGGATGCTGCTGTCCAATTTCTCACACACCAATTATTACTGCAATAATCTTCCTTCACCCATCACCCTGAAGCAAACCTAGTTAGCTCCCTCAAGTCTTTCTGACTCTGCTCCCAGAAGGACCTAATTTTTAACCGGAACCCAAAGGTTACTTTAAGAGAGGTCAGCAACATAGCCAACAGAACAAGTGTTTTTCAGCCAAGTACCACAGGCATTTAAATTCATCTGTATAGTCCAACAGCTGTTCTGTGCTGGCAGAAGGAACAATATGAAAAGGTGGGTAAAAAATTGGCAATTAGCCCACAGGGTATGGCACGTTGCCACAGCTATCCTGTTACCAGCTTGGCTGCTTTTCAAAGTTTGAAGGCAAAGGTTGTTTGTTTTACTGTCACACCTCTGACTCAGGGTAAAGCAAGCCCATAGTCTCCTCTCTTTTACATCTGCTGTCTCTTCTTTCCAGTTATGACCTCTTCTGTTTTCTTTAATCTGAAACATCCCTAGTAAGTATCCTTGTTTTTAGCCTCTTGCACAATACCATACATGCCATAAAATATCTGGGATTATGTGCATGAAAAAAAGAAATGCTGTGCAAAATAATATATTTAAGTTTCCTTAAAAATATATTTGTCACCTGTCTAAGTAAAAATATTGCCAAAGCTGGGCTAACAAGGGGGAAGGTTCATAAAACAACAGGTTACATTTTGACTTCCAGGCTCAGAACACCAAAACCAGCTTGATAAGAATAGTTACTTTGAATTTAATCCTATTTCAGAGATATTCATCAAACAAAAATGCAGTAAAATACCAAACTGAGCACATATTAGCACAATTAGTAAGAGTGCTTAAATCTTACCTTTCCTTGTAGTTAATAAAAATTTGATATAGGTTCTGATCATTTTTGTTAACAATGGAATCATTGATGTCCTGTGTAAGATTCCTGTGAATTTTCACCAAATCCTTAAAAACAGTAATGGGGAGGGGAAAAGCTTTGTAAAAACAGAATGGCTTAAAGCTTTGAATATAAAAATTAATTATTTTATGTTAGACCCATTAATTTCAATAAATTGGAAAACAGATCATTTGAGAATAGAATCTAATTTCAAGGTTTGGCACATCTTCTGTACAGCGCAACAAGAAAAACTAAACTCCAAGAACTACCTATTAGAGACTAATTTATTCTATCTTGGAATGTGCACTGTTAATTCACCTTTATTTTATAATGATAATTTTAAAATTAAGCAAGTCAAATAAATGCATTAGTGAAAAGTTGAAGTAATGATTCATGTCCCTGAGCTGTGAAAAATTAGTTCTGTATATTACATTGGTCAATTAGTGATGTCCTAATGCTAAATTAACTGCCATCATAATGAGTTTTCCAATACAGCACACAACTAATGTCTGAGAGAAAGAAAAGAATATTGCAGAAAGATTTGCTCTTTGATTATTGTTGCAACTCTCCTTGCTTATACACTGTCATACATAAACTATAGGAGATTGTATCAGCCTTAACACTGTATGGAGAATTCACAAGAAATTAAGTCAAAACAGATTAAGAAGTTTTGAAATCTGGGTAACTGTAAGTAGTATACAGATCACTGGAATGAAAAAGAGAGGACTGTTGAAAAGAGCAAGCCATTGAAGATGATTTAATGCAAGCAATAATAGACTACAAAAATAATATTCAATATTGAGTCATGAACTAAGTTGAAACATTTCACTTCAAACTGATGAAAACTAACAGTACATACAAGGTCAACCTGATGAGGTTGCAGAACCTTGAAACAGATCAAATTTAGTTGCTAGCGACTGTATGGCCTCATCCTCAGAATCTTAAGCTGCAGTACACAGACATTATTACAGAAATGCTTCCCAATTAATGTACATGGAACAGGAGCACTTTTTCTAAGGAGCACACAGGGACTCAGCTAAGCAATACCCCTGAAAAACACATAATGCTAAGGGGACAAGGGGTCTTTTTGGGTTTCTATCTCTAATTCAAATCAAGTTTTAAACTAAAGTGATGTGAACATCATTTGAAGTTAATGACTGTTGCAACACTTCAGTATCTGTTACATGTACTTTCATCTCTCTTTCTCTCTGTATGTCCATATATATAATTCACAGGCGTGCATAGGTGCAGATGTAAGTGCATTCATGTATGGGTGCACACATAGATGTACATGCAAATGCATATATACATAATATAGACAGATATATACAGACACAAATGTAGAGCCATACATTCACTTTAAAGAACAGAACTGAAAAATATGAGGGCCAAGGAAAGGCACACTCTTTAGACTGGTAATTTGGTGTAATTGGTTTGGAGGGTTTTTTCTTTAAAATCAGGTATTTTAATATGAGCAGTTGATCTAGCAAGCATCTTTTAGAGTCTATTTAAGGAATATAACATCACTCTAAGGAAACAATCCTTCACCACAACCCCTTAACAGAAGAAAATCCATTCTGTTCTGAGAACACAGCACTTGCTCTTCACATCTCACTTTGCTGCAGAGCTCTGTGTAACAGCTATTTTTAGTTTAAAACAAGCTTCCACTGCCCTCCAGCCTTCCTGCTGAGGAACTGCCACACAGACACGGTCTGAGCAGACAAAGCATTTGCAAATATTTTTGGCTTAGGCAAGTCCTGTATTTCTTTTAAGGTTATTGGATGCCTATGAAGCACTCCTGGAGTTGGAAATAAACAGCACGTTCTAACAGCAGAATACTGAATGCTAACAACAAAAAGCAAAATAAAACAACCCAAACATAAGCTTACTATGTGTCTCCTACTCTAAAATAAACAGCTTTTGTTCTTTCTGAACTTAGGTGCAATGCACATGTCCCATGCAATCCTTTAACTAGTAGTGAGTGGGCTGACCTCCCTGTTTGTGCTCACAGCATTCAAGCTCTTTCTGTACCCTTTTGCAGTTGCTTCCATTGACTGGAATCAGGTCTTTCAATAAAAATAAGTCAATATGCCTGGGCACACAGAGCCTTAGGAAAGAGGTTTACAGTAACTTAGGCAGGGCACATCATGGCTTTATCTGCAATGAGTAAGAAATACTAATGCAGGACAGAATATAAATTCATTTTCAAAAGCAAAGGGATCTCTGTGGGGAGATGATGTAATTCAAGAAGACAAGTTAGTTACTGATATCTGTGACAGTGTTTTGGACTAATATTCAAAGTGGAGGATGTGACAGCAATTAAGAGGCAGAGTGAAAACTTCATTGAGGGAAAAATATGGCAAAGGATAAGGTATCATCCTCATGTATAAGTGTCATCACTTAGCTTCTATCAGGATGATGCAGGAACAGCAACCAAAGTGTTTTGATAGACAGGTTCTCACAGAATAAAATAAAATCCCCAACACATCCTCCTACAACCTGAGAGCCTGTTGGACATGCCACAGATGGCCAAACCAGAGGTGATATTTTACAAGCAATAATAGCTTGATGTGGCCCATGGGCCACACCCTGCGGACCCTTTCTTTACAAAGGCCTCATAAAAGAAGATTGCTTTCATTTGTCTGTGTTGAGAGAGGCTTCAGACCATTCCTGATGTCTTCCTTTGAAGTCAGACATGCTGAACACTTATCAACTAAAAATATATGTAAATTGCCATACTGTTTTGATTAAGCCAAAAATAAATGACACAGAGTAGCAATCACAGGAACCATTACTGTTTCAGTCAAACAGGTTTCCTAGACAGATCACAGAGGATTTCCTTGTCCTTTCCAGCACCAGATTCTGAATCCAAAACTGTGAGTTATATTAACTTTCAAGTGTGTTCAACGATGTAACAACCAGGCCAGCTACAAGGATTTGCAGAGCAGCCACAGATAGTCAGTATACAGTGATAGGTAACTTAGCAGTCACAACTTTGTACCATCATTAAAATATCAGAATTTATGAGAAGATAATCCATTTCTAGAAATTATTAGCTTTTAAGGATCAAAGATACTCCAGTTTATAACAATTCACTATCTCACATAATAATATTATTTATCTTACCTTATTCCCTCAAGCAGAAAAAGAAAAATTGGTAGGGCACATCTTTTTTAATCAACTAATACCCACATAAACACACCATGCATTGTATTTCAAATAATCATTTTGTGCAGTAACACGTAACACAAATGTATCACAATCAGCTATGAACCTCACATCTGTTCATTAAATATGCAATTACTCACAGGAATGTTGATGAAAACAGTATCAAACTCTGATGCTGACAGAAACCTTTTCAATGGCACCATAAAAAACTGAAAGAAAAAAAAAATTATATATACATTGGCTATTGTAATTCTATCTTCCAGACTGCTATAAAAATGCATGCTACAAGTCTGTAAGCAGCGTCTTACTTTCTCAATCGATTCCAGAGTTTCAGTGTACTTCTCTTCAGTTTGCTTTATTTCAGCAAGACAACAGCTTCTTATGTCATTTTCAGGACATTTCTGCAATTACAATGGAGTCAAGTTTAAGTCATTAACAGGCACCTAATGGATAACAAATGGGTTTATTTGTTTAGAATTACACAATTAGGATAACTGCTTCCTGAAATTCTCTGAGTACTGCAGCCTCCAAAGATGACAGCAATAACCAAGAATATTTTAATGTTCAATTAGCTGATGACTTTAGTAAAATCAAAATCAAAGTAATATTATGAAAAGTTAATGTTTAGACATAAAACACTGAAGTATCAGCATGTACTTTGGAAGCTGAAATACAAGGTCACATTTAATTTACATCCAGACTGAGCAATCTTATTTAAAATACTCAGCAGTTAATAATTCCATTAAACTTAATGGGGTAAATCATGTAAGCAACTTTGCATTGCCATAAATATTAGATTCAGTCTAATCCAGTCTAATATACAGTTTTTCCCTTTTTATTTCTCAAGGGGAGCTTTCTCTTCAGACACAACAGGAGTATGTCCCCAGATCAGGAAGTGCAGTGACCTCAACTCTTGCATATGTATATCTCCAACATGATACTGGGATTTTTCCATGTAAACCACCAGACTCATAGGATATGGAAGTAATTATCAGTAATTACAGGACTCTATAACAGTTTACAAGCACTCTTACCCAAGACAGGATTTACAGCATTACAGCATCAATGAAATCCCATTTCAAATAAAAGAGTAAATAACCAGAAGATTATATGGAACCTTTCATGTCAAGCAAGGCACAGAAGATCTGGAGGTATTAGAGGTCAGCATGGAGGTTTGACACAGTAATTGGATAGGCTCTTGCAGTTAGAAGCAGTAACTAATCCAAAATGTTTTCTCCCACAACAGTAAGCAGTATCTTAATAAGCAACAGAACTACAACATCCTTTCCGAAGCCTATTTATCAATTTGCAACATCCTTCAGCATATCCCTGCTTTTATCTTACTCATTTTCATCCAGTGTAGAGAATTCCTATGCTGCACATAGACCAGATGACTAGATGTTGTTCAAATCTGAAGAGAGTCAGGAGTTTATTTCTTTCCATTCAGAAAAACACACTTTTAGCTTTTGAACAAAAGACTTTTGTATTCTATGAATAGAAGACAAAATAATTTCTAGACTAAAACTTTAACATTTAGCTCCTGGTATGTTCAAGACCTTCCACTCCTTCTCTGCTGCCAGTCTTACACACCTGCTAAGCACAGCAGAGAGTAAGCCACACTTACACTGTCTTGAGCCACACACAGCTCCTGTACAGCTTGGCCACCTTAGAGTGGGAAATGTATTCCTACCACCTCAACTACACACCAAGCTGCAAATCACACAGGTGCATAAAGCTTGGTCACTGCTTTGGCTGATCTCCTTTTGCCCTTCTCTCTTTGTCTCTATGTGACTCTACAACCAGCTCCTACAAGTGGAACACAGCTTCTCACCCTCATTTACCAGGTGCTGCAATTGCAGAAATTACTCTTGAAAACCCAATTTGTGGAGTTCTTCATTTGCCCACAATGAGCATTAAGGTTCCATCTATACCAGATGCAGACACAAGCAACCATTTTGCAAAAATAGAGTCTTTTCAGAAGAATTGTGCTTTGTGAGCATCATCATGGTCACCCTCATCTCAAACCTATCATTTATTCCCAAATTCTCTTGTACAGGGAAGGAGACACTGTCACAGTTAACTGTGGTTAATCTCTATAAAGAATTAGAATTTGACATTATTTAGACTTTCAGCTATTTTTTTACCTTTAGTTCAATCCTGCCCAAAATGCCAAAATGTTTGTAGTATTTTCCCAATTACAGAAGTTGCTGTGCTCGGTAGTTTATATCCATTTGCAATATTTGAGTGTTTGTTGTTCATCAATACTCATATGAGCAATGAAAACAAATCCTGGCATTCCAGTTAGGACCATTCACTTCAGTTTTGTGCTCACCTAACCCAAAGAGATCACTAACACAGACACTTCCAGCAGAAACTGACATACCAAATTTTCTATCCACACCAAAAACATCTAGAATTTGAGTGCAATAAACAAAAGCAAGGAGGGAAAAAAAAAACTTGTGATACCAGTACAGGTAAGAAAAGCTGCCTCTGAAGTTCAGCTGCTCCTAGAGAAAACTTAGTGGAAACCTAGTGGAACAGTGTATTTTGCAACATACTGACAACCTAATGAACAACAAAACATGGTTGAATAACAAAACATGGTTGAAAAAAAAAATGGTTGAATAAGCAGGAAATTCATTAGTTTGAAACAATTCTCTGTTGACCTTGTTAGGCTAGTTGTCCAAACTATGGCTGAAATAATATTATACTCAATAATTGCACAAAATCATAACAATTTTGGAGGTAGGACACTTTCAAGTAAGCAATTCAATTAACTGCTCTTAAATTAGCTGGTAAATTTTACTATTTCAAACTATCAAAGTTTTGATAGTTTTACTATCTGTAATATCTGTATTACATTTTAAAATCACTTTTTTTTTAAAAGCTTGCCATAGTTAATGTTTTCCCCTTTACCCAAACAGCCTGCAAAGTCTCACACAGGAGATGATAAAGCTCTGCACATGACAACTCTGGATGCAGCTGAGCAGGAGTGTCACTGAAACTATCTCTAAAACATCATTTCAGCTTTCAAAAAGTTAACTGCTATTGTTCCAAAGCATCTAGGAACAGGAAAACATACAGGTTGCTGCGCTGCTTCATCTTTCATTAGGTCTTCATAAACTTCCCCACCTTCATCTTCTCCATAGACACAATCATACAAGTCCTCATCTTCCTCAACACCAGTTTCACTGAAAAGACAAGACAAACAAACTGTGCAGCACAGACAAAGTAGCGCCAGCCCTACTCATTGGAGAAGTTTCTACAGTAAAAACAGATATTAATTAATAGAATATCTAATGAAAATAACTCACTAAGGGAAATTAAGTCCATTCATTTTCTTTTCTCAATTCATTTAAAATACATTTTATAAAATCAACACAATACTGAAGACTACTGAATTTAGAACCACGTGGGAACTAAACCAGACAGCAAAAGCAACACCTCAGGACAGTTTTGTCATAAGCTACAATCCAACTGCCCTCTTCTCCTTAACCCTTTTCCCACCACATGCAGTGAAGAGCAGCTGCCTCTCCTTACTGCCTGGCATCCCACTACACAGGGATGTGGGACTGTTACAGGTCTTCCTCCTGCCTGAAAAAAGGAGTGTCCAGGGTGAAAAACACCAAAGACTGCAGAGCCAGCACTCAGGCACTGTACCTCCACATCATAAACCAGAATCTGGATCATCTCATGCAACCTTCAGCTACACAAAAATGAAAAAAAGGAACCAATCAAACTGAAAATCAGACAGTTCAACAAAACCAAGTACGCACAAGTGATGCCCTCCAATTACCCAGGCTGCAGAAATAAAGCACAAAGTCAATGCTCAGCTCTACCCTCAGCTAATTCACCTTCATTACAGTCAGCCCTGCTAAAGTGTTACCTACTTTGTGCTAGGACTGTATCAAGCCCATAATATCTTTCATTCCTATTTCTTAGGGTATGTCTACAAGAGAACTCTAAAAGATACTGAAAGCAGTTGAGTCACAATCACAGTATAGAAACTGGATCAGATATGCTGACAATTTTGAGGTTTTTCCTGTTGAAAGACAACACTGAAATCTTTCAGAGTAAAAACCAACAAGTTAGTCCAGCATTTCACTTCCCACCAGCAGGGATGGTGTGCTAGCACTTCACATTAAACACTGGCAGCTGTCAGATGCAGCAGGCACACTCATTCTACCACCTCTGCTCCAGGGAAAAAAGCTGGCAAAAAGGCAGAGTAAGGATATAAACATTTAAGTACTACAGCTCTTTCTGACAAAACTACTTAAATTAATTTTAAATTCTTCAGACACCATTTAAACTCGAGGACAATTAAATTAATTTCAAATAAACTTACTAATAATTGAGGGAAACTAAAAAATGTGAGCCATTTGCATAATTCACTGGCACATTTGTTTCTTATTCTTGAATTGCTTCCTCCACAATTGAGACACCATGCAACTATTAAATTTCTATTAATAATATTCATAATTTGTTGCACAAGAAGAGTTACGAATCAATTTCTTTGGTATGACTTGTTACCTATTTTTTTAATGAAAGACTGTCTCACAATGCTGAATTTATATACCCATTTAAGAACTGGTAGAAATATTATTTTCAAGCAGTTATAATGCCACCACATCTAAGAGATAAGGACATCACTTCTTGCCCACTTGGGTCTCAAAGGAGACTGCAACTCCTGCCTTCTGCACGCTCTGCTACACAGAATGAAAAGCAATTATCTATGAGACAGTTGGTCGGCTGCAGAGATGAGGACAAGCTTTGCAGGGAAAGTGGTAAATTGAGCAATGCCAATCATGGTGAGGTTTCCCTTCTTTATAGGCACGGAAGAAACAAATCCCTGGTGTGAACAGCAGCTCCTTTCCCACACTGCAGCAAGCAACATGCAATGGGTGCTGGTGAACTTTGGACCTTGGAACAGTGAGCTCTGACCTAGCTCTTGCCCAACATGATTCCTCATGGATCTTCAGAGATCCCAGCCATAGGGCACAAGAGTATCCTGACAATCCTGCAAACACTTACCCAGAACAGGTAAATGCACTCACATTAAGAATTTCACTGACTTTAGGGAAAAGATACACTTGAATTATGATCCAAACACGCATTTTCTTTGCAGGTTCAAGACAATTTCCTTGAGTCCCTTACAAGTGATATTACAATCTTCTGAAAGCATTCTTCATGAAAGCATAAGTTACTGACAGGTAACTTAAAAATGCATTCTTTATTTACTTTGCTACCAGCACCCTCTATGAAACATGCTGCTTTATAAGACAAATGTATCATAACAATTCAAAAAAGTTATCATAATTAATTGTTCCTGGTCACATTAAATAAATATCCCCTTCTCATTAAAACTATATGTTCTACAATACAATACAAACAACAGCATGCAACTGAAAGACAAAATCTGTAACGAATATATTTACAACATACTCTATTAAATCAGGAAGACCTTTGTAGATATCTTCATCATCAACACTTTCTTCTGTAGGAAAGGGCCTATAGAAAGAAAAGGAGCATTAATTACAGACACCACTAGCCAATCATATAGTGTATTTCTGTTTGGTTTCCAGAATTTTCACACAGATTATTGTATGCTAATGTGCTTATATGTTCCCCCCCTTTTCTATGATGAGCAGTACCTATGCATTTATACTTTGTTATGTGGATTGACAATATAATAAAAACCCTACTGGACACAATTGTTATAAATCACCACTAATAGACATCATTGACATTTTTCAACTGGAAAAAATCATCAAAACTTTCAGGTTTGGTCTGGTTGGGGGGTTTTGGTTTCTTTTTGAAAACAAGAACCTCACAAACTTGGCCAATTTTTCTGATTTTTTAGAAGCAAGAAAGAAAGAAAAGAAATCCCATTTTGTCTTTACATAAATCAGCACTGCATCAGTTTGACTTCTGATCCCTGTGTCACTTTTATTACACAAGTTCTGCAAGAGCAGCTTCCCTCCATTCACCTCCTGTTTCAGCATGAGCAGTACACAAAGCTCAGGCCCTTCAGCAAGTATCCCAGAGGTAGCAGATACCTTTCATAACTCCTCACAGGTCCAGAGCCTTGCTTAGCTGTCCACTTGGAATTCTGGCTTACAGCTAGAAAAGTTCTTAGTGGGGGACACAGCCCATACTGCCTCTAACAACTTCTCCAAAGAGCATCACACCAAGAGACATTCCTGCCACCATTCCCTATGGCAATAACATACCTTATTCCTGTGCCTAGTGCAATAGGAGTGCGGGAGAGCTTAGAAAGTGTTTCTATCACCTGCAGAGGAGGGAAACAGAAACTGTGATCAGTTGTAGAACAGAAGCAATAAAGCCTTTTGTTCTCTATTGTTTCATTATCAGCAGCACTACTTCAAATCAAATTATATAAGCAGAGACAAAAACTGTCTGTCCCAAACATTATTTTGTAATTTCCTGCAGCCATACTCTTCAGTTAATCACATCAGATATGTCTGTCCCAAACAGCCAATAGGACCTGGATGCACCTGTAATTAAACCCTTGATTTATTAAAAATATGAATATCGACCTAATACCGATATCCAACTGAGACGGACAAAAACTCTCTAACAGTTTAGAGTTAGAAAGTGTATGTTTATTACAGCGCCGGGCAGCACGAGGGGTAGTCCCCAAAAGCGTACCCCACCTTACAGTAGATCACAAAGTCATTTTATTTACAAAACTGTTGAATATCCAAAATACAAATGCATATTCATAACCCTGGTACATCCCATTCCCCGCTTCGTATGGTAATTACCAAAAAAGCAATTAAGCATGCGTAGTTTGTCATTTGAAATGCCTCGGTGGTCCCATTCAAGAGGAGTGGGTTTCAAATGAGGAAGTAAAATGACTCTTCATCACTCTGAACTTTCTACCTTTTCAATGCAAATGTGACAAATGAGTGTTGGTAGAACTCCCATTTCCTTAGGTACGTGACTTTTAATAAGTTTCAGCATTTGGGAGTCTCTGTAATGGTCCTGTATCCCTAAACCTATTTATCAGGTTTCCTATTTATTGTTGCAAGCACAGCTAAGCAAACATAAAGTTGACAAGCAATCAGTTATTTGGAAAAAGTTAACTCAAGCCTAACCACAAAGCTTTTTAATTAACTCCAACAAGAACAAGGCCTACTTCTAACTAAAATCTTAATTTTCTTAAAATCCTATATTCTTTAGAGTCCGTGTCTGACCCTGCCCTGCAGACCGCTCCCGCAGCAGCCGAGTTCCCCCGGTACCCGCGCAGGGGCTGCGCTGTGCGCACGGCGGGCAGCAGATGGCGCCAGAGGCCGCGGAGCGGGGCCGGCGGGGCTGAGCCCGCGGCCATCGCCCCGAAAACCGCAGGGAGCAGCCTCGAACCCTTCCTCGTGTTTGGGTACGGCAGCAGCCCCGAAAACCGCAGGGAGCAGCCCCGAACCCTCCCTCGTGTTTGGGTACGGCAGCAGCCTGCAGGGCCTCACCCTAAGGGAACACCTCCTGTGCCCGCCGAGGTCCCGCACAGAGCGAGGGGCAGCATTCGGACGGGCAGAACACACACGCACCGGCACATACATGGAGTTGTTTTGCTGGCCACTGCACCACTGTGCCTCTGCCTCGCAACTCCTCTCGGTCCCAACTATTTACTTAAACTCAGATATGCAAGTTTTATTTGCTAGAGAGAGAAAATGACCCAAAGAGACACCCTGCCTGAATTTCCATACTTCCAATGCCAAGGTTTCCCCCTGAACTCCTCAGAGGTTTCAGCCTCTATATTTTCAAATCAAAATCCATATTAAGCTGAAAAGAAATCTCCAAAGAAGGTTTTTATCAGCAGTATCAAAATTCAGTACAGCAATTCTACATTTCACATGCATTTGGGAATAATCTCTACAATTTCAGTTGTTTATTTTTGAAGTTCTAATTACAAGACTACCATGACCATAAAAGAGAGTTAAAAGTGCATCTCTCAAAGGAAGGAAAATTACACGTTTACACAGGAGAATGACAAAGTAAAAACTACAGAGAAATATCACAAACTACAGCTTAAACTGAAGTTACAAAGCTTCCATAGTGAATCATATTTCATAGGCAGATGAGCAAAATTAAGAACTAATGTTAGATTAATCCTGTGAAAGCAATATTTTGGAGTTCATTTAAGGTGCTATGAAAATTAATGCCACAAAAAAAAATATATCTCATTTTGCCTTACAGCAAAGAATAATAATAACAAATAAATGTGCCATTGACATAATCAAAGATGGGGGCACATATTTTCCCTCTGAATAAAAGAAATGCAACATGGTCTAGAATAAGCTTTAGAAATTGTGAATAAAAGTTGATTGAATAAATGACAAAATTAATTAAAAACTATTTCACAGTAATCAAAGGGTCAAAAGGGCAAAATGACTCCTTTAACAAGTCTTACTGTTGCAGGCAGTTCTGGTTTCCATAGCAGACCAGAACCGGCCCCTGCACACCTGCAAGAATCCCAGCACAGGGCTGCAAGGAGCACTGAGCCACACAAGACAAGATGCTGTGGGATTCAGTGGCAAAATGATCTGTCCTGACACGTGGGTGGGCATTGATTGGCAAAATCACACGAGGTTTAGTGGTTCTCAAAACAAAGAGGAGCAAGTCTGGTGAACTGAATATCCCTTACTTGTTTCAACATGATATTTCCCAGCATACAAAAAATCTTTTGCAAACTATTCCACCCACGCAGACCCTTTTCCTTAGAGGAATTCTCACTTATCTAGCATAATCAAACCCAGCAGACATATGGCTTACTCTTCACAGCTAATTACAGTTGCTTCAAGATAACATGGAAAAAAAAAAAGCTACAGAAATAAAATTATGAATTTTAGGTAGGTAACTAGCAAACGTTATTCCCCAAGTGTACTGCCAAGTTACATTTTAGAGCTATCAATACGAACACAAACAAAAGCAAGATTTATAAATAAGAGGAATAAAAAAACTTTTTCAGGAACAGATGTGAGAACTTGGAGGGGGTGGGCACAGAGGCCCACAGTGACACCTACACACACTGGGGAAGCCAGAGAAACATTTACCAGAAAATGCACACAGAAAAGGACAGAGAAAGGAACTCTGTGACTAGAGACAACTGAAGACTACAAGAATCTTCCCTGCTCTTAGAACAGAAACCATTAAGCATTCCAGTCTCTGCTAACAATTCGAACACAAATTCAACTTGCACAGAATAGAAGATAATGCTTACCCATTGAACCACTCCTATTAAACCACAGCTTAAAACAGCACTGTCAAGAAACAGAACCATGTCTACCAAGCAGCATTTTTCTTACAGTTGTGGTTTCCCTAAAGAATTCTAAGAAAATGTCAAGAATACTTACACCAGTAATCACATGTGGAATTACCACTTCTGGTCCATACACTATACCAATATCATATACGTGTAAATGTATTTGCTCCAACAGAAAGTGGGGCAAAGCAAGATTCTCCTTCCATTTGAAATTTCAGTTCTTTGGTTCTGAGCTACTGCAGAAACAACTAAGAGTTGCCAAATTGCAAGGTCCATAGGGATGACTGCAGTTATGTATGGGCTGAGTTGTCTGATAAAACAGAACTTCCATAGTCACTCAGCAAAACAAACTTAAATGCAGCAAAATGTCTGATTTTCAATAACTGACAAAAGAAAGAGTCAGGCCATTTTCAGAACAGTGCTAGTTTGAAGCCCTATACACTTGATATGAGGGAACCTGTAATATTGTGCATTTCAGAACTCCAAAATTACAATGTACTGTAGGCAGTAAAGTCCCTAACATTCAATTGAGCACTTTGCATGTGCTTTTTTTGCTTTGCTCTCTTCCTTTCAGGAGAGCTTTAATCCCTTTTATGCATTTAACCCTAAATGATCACCCAGCTCTCTTCCAAAGCAAGGACTTTGACAGATGCTCCTGTGCTTTGAATGGGGCTTAACTGGATCTTAGTTTAAGTGCAAAAGCAGCACTCCTTGTTTGTACAAAGTCCAGAACAACAGGGATTCCATGCCTGGTGCTGCTCTGCAACAAACACATGTACAAAGGGCTTTGCACACACATACTACCACCAGGCACAGTCAGCAAAAAATAGGTACTGAGTAAAGATTCCTGACTGATATTCTGGCCAGCTACAACACACAAAAAAAGAAACATTTATACTCCAAAACATCCCACAGTGACTACATTCTTTCACACTGAAAAGTTCAGTAAGTCTATGATTTGCTGCAGGCAACCTGACACCGGGAGATATTAGCAAGAGACTTCCAGGCATAAAAGGAACCTCACTGCACCCACCCCACTACAGCTCCTTTGCACTGCCTAACACGAGACAGAGGTTAAGCAGGTCTTCAGAAGTCACATCAAAGTCACACTCACTTGAGGAAGATGTGAACATCCAAGTTTGTTTTTCAGTACATAGCCAGTTTATGCAAAATACAGCACGAAATTCAAATCTACAGTGCTGGAAGAGGAAGCACAGCTCAGCCCACACCCCATGAGTGGCTCTGCTCCTCATTCACATTTCAGGCACTGCTGGCAAGAGCAATGGTCTCACACTGTACATTAACTCTTTACTTCATTAGGAACCCTAACAGCTTTTTTAGTTTTGGGCCTTGACTTGCCTTACAGTTGTAGGTCAGACTCTCCAGTTTATGTAAGAACGTTCACATGCCTTGCCAAAACATTATTTTGTAATTTCCTGCAGCCATACTCTTCAGTTAATCACATCAGATATTCCTGTGCCTGCTTACAGCTGCAATACACTAGAGGGACTATTTTACTATTTTCCATAGCAGTAGTGTGCCTGAGTTTAAAAAGTCCCTTTTTAAAGTATTTTAGTGGTGTCTCTTTTTAATCTTGTTTCTTTAAAAAGAACTTGCAAATCATGTAGTTAAAGAACAGATGAATAAGTACATTTCAAAAGTACTTTTCCACTTTCAGAAGAAACAAAAGTAAATAAATTTGCAACTCACTGTCTCCCCAAACAAGCAATAATTCCGTGATACTGACAGCTACTGTAAGGACTATGCCCATATTTATATTTCTGCTATTTACCTAAACTGAAAATTTTAAGTGATCAACAAATGTTGATGGCAACACTTTCATATCTTATGCCAATAAAACCTAGAAAGACTCACTTGTTAAACCATCAAAGCAGTTACTTCCATGCAAGCACTTAATTCAGGATATGTTTTCCTAAAACATGGTAGAAGTCAGAGCTCTGGGCAGATCATGAAAAATAAAAAGCCAATGCATATAGAAATCCAGTGTTTCTGGAGAACACACCATACATGGGGTGAGGCTCTTATGAGGCCAGTTTTAAGTGCCACGTATCCAGGACACTTTAAAGCCAGAACTGCCAGTCATGCCCACATGCTGAGTGAGTTCTCATGAAGCTGTTTTCACTCATTCACCAGACTGGTGAGGAGGAGGGGAAAGAGGAAGATCATTTTGTGTCTCTGTCACTCAGAGATAAGATGAAAATGCTATATATAAATATATTCTCAAATTACTTATATTAAGAAAGGTTTATCTTTTGCTAGTGTAGAATTTACCAGGCTCTGGACAATCCTAGATCAATACTTCATTTGGCATGGAGGGGTGGCAGTTGAAATATATATATTGATTAATATGTATTAATATTGTACACTAATCCATCATTAACTTTTGAACCACAAGACCTCTAGGAACCACTACATTTCCATTTTACTTGGTTAACAAATGAAAAAAAAAAAAAATACATGAAGCCACAGAACTCCAGGGTGATTACACAGCTGCTGACCTAATGAGCATATTATTCCAAGTAAAGCGTGTTCATAAGTTAAATTGAACATTTTCTCTCCATCTGCCTTGTTCGGGTACCGTGTTAGTAGTCCATGTTGGTTTAGGCTAGTTTTAATCAAACCACAAGCCTCTAGGGAAGGAGAAAGGATGAGGGCTTTTCAAAAAGGCAAAATGAATGAAAACACCTTAAAATAAAAGGAAAAAAGGGAGGAAAAAAAAAAAAAAAAAAAACACACAACACAACCCCACCACAGAGAGAGAGAAGGAAAAAACTGACCTAAAAGCAAACCTTTGTTTCACGTACTGGCACCTCTAACAGGCTCTTGCAAACAAAAACCAGATTTCAAATGCCAGCTGTGCAAATATGCCTCTACTGAATACTGTTGTGGCATGCACTGAAGTGTCAAAACCATACAGACACAAAGATGTGAAAGACAATTTACAGCCTTGGCACCTGCATCAACACCTCCTTAGGAACAGGACAGACTACAGACCTCCAGCAGGCAGAAATATCATCATCTGTGTTTCATTACACACAGATTCACGTATAGCTATATCCTGATTTTCACCTCCTTCAGATAATGAAATCCAGGCTTTAGGTGTGGAGCACTGATAGGTGCAATCCAAAGGAAAGGCACAAATTTACTTTCCACTGGAGTAATCACCAGCTGTGGGATGCTGCCTGTTTTCTCATTGACACCACCTTCAGCCATCTGGATTCTGGCTCTCTCATTGTCCCTGTCCATTCTTCCATTTCCACTGAACTACACCCTAAGGAAACACATCTGAGGACTGCTTCATCCCCCTTTCCCATCAAGGCTTAGCGCTGGCATAGGAGCAGTAAGGAAAATAGACCCACTGTCCCAGGGAAGCATGGCAGAGAAATTCACTACCCCGAGCCAAGTCTTTGTGACTGACAGGAGCCTGCCAGCAACTGCGGAAAAAAAGGTTTGAAACCAGGTGCCAAATGCTTTCATGCAGAGGCAGCAAGGGTACAACTGCTGTAAAAGCTGGTTTTGGCAGTCATGCACGTTTCCTCTGAGCACTGAGCCCCAGCTCCAGCTGTGAGGGGAGAGCTCAGAGGTGCTGTTGTGCTGCAGGGGGAAGCCTGGCTGGCTCTGGGCATGCAGACCTTCATACCCTACACGTATTGCCCTAGGCAAGTCTCATCTCGGATGCATTCTCCCTAGTGTTAGTGTCTCCACAATGAAATGACAGGAAAGATTCTCCAGAATGTTAAAGAAAAAAAAAAAAAAACAACACCACCAGAAACAACCAAAAACAAAAACCACCACACAAACACACCAAACAACCTCCTGGGTGTTGCCGATCTGTTAGTAGATAAGCTAAATATCAAAATGCAAACCTCTGGGACGCCAAAAGCCCCAGGGAATCAACAGCTACAGAAGATGCAGCTTTTTCTCCAAAGTCTTCTATGAAGAGGTGAGACAGGCAGTTTGGAACCAGGAAGGCAGTCAAAGCTTGTAAAACGTAATTTTTACAAACCACTCAAAGATACGAGGACAGGTCCAAAAGGACAGGTTGATGCCAAGAATATTTACTCCCTTTTGCACACTGAACATTTTACTCCTTTTAGCAGAAGTGACAACTCTGATCATACAAACTCTGGAACTAGAACAGTGGGACTGGCTGACAGACCTGCACACATGAACCCTAATCATTAAAGGAGGAAAACCAAAACCCAATGCTCTCTGGGAACCTGTAAAACTCAACAGCATGTTATTAGAACTATAATGAGCAAGTCTTGACTAATCAATATCCAACAATGGACACAAATGTACATATTTTTTTACAAAATTGTGCTTAGAACCCCATTTTTCAAATTTTAGCCTCTCTGACAAAGCTACAGTCACTAGTCCAAAAGCAAGAAAGGTTCCCTAGATATCTCTGTTCTTATAGGGAAATGAAAAAGTTTAAATTGCACAAGCAGCAGAGTCATGCTCATCCCTTGGTTCATTTTGCCCACAAAGCCGAGAGACTCCCTAACGCAAGCATGGAGGGAAGGAGTTTGAGCAGCTGCTTCCTGTCTGCAACTCGTGGTTTTGATTCTTTGAATACCTCCCAGCCCTCACCATGCCTCCTGGGGTGTTAAGTTTGGTGCTGGTATTTTGGTGGGGTTTTTTTCTTTGCTTTTTAAGATCTTGCTTAAAGAACAACCACCTTACTTTAAGCATTGCTGTGTTATAAACACTGCAACTAATAGCACAAGTGCAGACTGCCTCAGAGCATGCTGTTCTTCTAAACATGGAGTTGGAGTTTGTCCTTTCTGGTGCATTTCATACAAAAGGATATTCCTAGGCCAGTACTGCAAAACCTATCTGCTGTTAAGTCATTCCAGTTCCCTTCAGAAAAAACACTACAAGGATAACCTATACTTAGAAACAGCATCTTCGAGCTGTATTCAGCTTTGATCAAGTGCTTGTTTTCAGTGCTTTTTGAACACTCTTACTGATGAAACCATCATTTTTTACCGTATTTTATATGGGTCATAACAGTAATCAATCATGAAAGAAATGCATTTTTCCTGCATTTTAAATAGGATTTTTTTTTTAAACCTAAATGTAAGCATTCCTTTTAAAATCCCTAATGACTGAACAGGGAGATTATGAAAGGTGTTCAAACTTCGGATATGTGGGGTTTTTTTTAAATAGGAAAGGACATAAATCAGTGCTGTGTGTTGTCCAAAGTTACATTTCTTTTGTCCCTGCCCTTTAACAGCCTTCAGAAGACTATTTTTGCATGTTTTGAAAAGATCAAGCAAATTCTCTAAACTGCAACCACCAGTTTGTACATTTTATATATACATTTTGGGTGTTTGTGACCTTGGATGTTTAAAAATGGCATACAGATATTTTAGAAGGAAATTAGTGCCTACATATTGATTACTGATTGCACCTCCAATACTGTTTTAGGTATGCATCCTGCAGTTTAAGTGACATGTGGTTTCCTCACTTCCACGTGTTATTTCCCTTTAATATTTAAACAGATTCTTTGTCAATTTTGATCCTTGCAAGAACTATAGTCAGAGGAGGCTGTGTGTGCAATGGAGTTCTTCCCCTCTGCTGCTAAAAGCAGAGGAAGAGTTTTTCTTTCTGTCTTGGGTAAACAAGCCACTTCCACACTTCTCCCTTTTCTGAGTTTACTTTAACCATTGACTACACAAATTTAATTAGCGTATGGCTTTGCTTAGCAGCACCAAGTCACACCGGAACCATGAACTGAATGCACTCCATGATGAAGATAGGAATATTTATTTGGCATAAATGCACACTGCATATCTGCAAGAAGAAAGAAATTCCCTTCTACAGTGCAAAAGGAAGTTGTTCTCTTTGCTGCAGTTACCCTCCAACTGGCTCACAGTTGCTCACAAAAGCCCACAGCAATTTTTCAGGCCTCACACTCTTAGGAGAAGAGACAAGGGATTAGATCAGTCCAACAGAAAAGCACTTGCCTCCAACACTACAAAAAGAAGACACACAGTAAGTAGGATGGCATAACTCAGACATTTCACTGTCTTCCACTCATTTTAAAAATCATCAGCTTTGATACGGGATTAGAAAAAATTAAACTTGAGAAGACATTCTGCAACAAAAGTGGCATTGTCAGCTTCTATTGAAACTTAGTAAGAGCAGTGGTTTGGTTTTCTCCCTAACCATCTGTTCATTTAGATTAAAAAAAAAATCTAAAGTACACTTGTAGTAGTAGAATATGCAGAAAACCACATTCCCATCATGTTTGTACCCACTTCTCTTTGAACTGGATCCTTATACTGAAAATTACAAAATGAAGGAAAGAAACTAACTTGCTGTTTTTATTTTTTACTGTTTAATTATTGTCTTATTACCTTGAATATGCAGCAGCTTGCTGATTGTAGATTGTATTATCAACATGCTACACCTGCAAAATGTCAGTGCAGAACTAAAGACAAAGTGAGATTGATACCTCTCTTTTTCAATATTTTTTTTAAAATGTTGTTCTTTAGCTTTCACTTGTCTGGAGGTTGAAAAGAACATTTTGAGTTCCTGAAGTCTGTGATGGGGATCTTGGTATGTATTTTAGGTTTAGATACCGTGATAAATAAGAGCAAACCAGAGATACCTATCATTAACCATACAGTTTTATTTACAACTAAGATGTCTCCTGGAATTTCACCAGCTCTGCTGAATACAGAAACTTTTGTCCTCTACTTTGTGCTCTCCCCCACTGTTCTAACCCAACTCTATGGTCATGTCATAAACTACATTTGAGAGCTGATAAGCAGAGACAGAGGGAGGGATAGATCTCTTAGCATGTTATTCTGAAGGGCAAGTAAGGTCCACTGCTTATTTCCCAGCTCTGCCATGGTAGAGGAAGCAATCACTGACATTAATATTGCCTCTTAGAGCACACAGGACTGTACCTCACTTCTACTCTATAGGGTTTATAGGCATTTCCAAATATTTGCTGTGGAATTGTGCTTAAAAACATTTGTGAAAGGGCACGGGACTGAACACATCCCAGATGGGTAACAAGTCATAAAGCTTTATCTAAGGCCAACTTCAGTCCTCACTATTTATGATAAAAACACCAGTAGCACATATGAGTTCAATGAAACTCTTGGCATGAATTTAGTTGGGTATTTCAGTCCAATACAATGAGTCCAAACCAAACCCATTATCCCAAGCATTATTAGTCCTGCTCCAGTCAATCTCAGCAGCAGCCTACAATGAGCAAATCCAAGAGCCAACTGCAGGCAAGCAGATGCACCTAAAAAACACACCAGAAAAGGTCATGCTTTGTGAAAAATAGGCTCCCAGATCATTTGTAGTCAATGCAGAAAGGGATTTTGGGGAGATAAAATTCAGAAAAAATATATTGCAATTAACCAATGTTGCATAAATGGTTTTATCAAACACACAACAAGAAAGATAAACCCTATCTGATACCAACATTCTCTTAGCATTTTGTCATAGATGTTATGGTCTCAATGAAAGGCACTATTTCTGCTAGAGTGTTATATTTTTATGGATCAAATGTTGCAGGGGGGATTTCAAATTGAAAGTTGAAGTTCATATCCAGCAGCAATGTGAATTATGCCTCTCTACCTTCTCCACTGTTTTTTACATCAAACTTCAAATCTAAAACCAAGATCAAAATGTATACAAGCTGATGAGCATTAAATTGGGTGGAACAGCCTCAATGCTGAATTTTTTTAAAAGCTATTCAGCATCACAGCTTGTAATTTTATCCCACACTACCTATAATGTTTCTTAAAATTGTGTTTCCCAACATACCTTCCTTTTTTACTTGGCAGGCACTAATTTTACTGCTCACAGCTATTTCCAACAGCACAAAAATTCCCTTAGTGCACTCATACCAAAAATAGTAGCAATGAAACAGCATCAAAACCAGCTTAACTGAGGCAGATGCATGAAATATCATCTTCAGACAACAGCAAAGTCAGAAGATTTGGAGAGAGAGAAGTTTCAGGAAATAAGGGAGATGTCAACAGGAGAAAGATGTGAGAAAGGCAAAGGAAGGAGAACGAGGGACTAAAGGATGAGGAAAAATATCATTCAAAAGACTTACGGTAGTCAGCTTCTAAAAGGGTTTGAAATTAAAAAAACATCATCTCAAAAAGTAGAAAACAAGGTAAGGAAACTGAAACCAAACCTGTAAAGCAAATGAAACATAAAATGAGAACAAAGAAGATAAGAGGCCCCTCCATGGTAATTTGTTTAAAAAAAAAAATCCATGTTTTCCACCAAAAGGAACAAAAATATCAAAGTAGGAACTTTATGAGCTGCATTAACACTGTTAGCTTGTTGCTGTAGCTGAGGTACCTACAGCCTGCAGAGCACACACAAGGGAGATTTTATCAGGTGTCTAGATAAGATGAGGACAAGACACAGCCTAGATTTAGATTCAGCTTTTGGAAATTTTAAATTACTGCTGTTCAAGGATAATACAGCCATTAAAACCACTCTTATCCAATACTTTTACACTGTAGCCTATGGAGAAATGACCTTTAGACCTGCCTACAACAAATGGTAATTCTTGATTTTATTTTAAGATGAAGGTTTAGTTGCTGATCAAAATGAAGTGTTATAACAAACAGGCCAGGCTACTGCTGGACAAGTTTAAGTTTTCAGTGGATTTTTGATTACTGATGTACTTTGGTTACCCACTGTTTGTGACACCCTGCACTACGTGGTTTCCACCTTCAGAACAACTCCTACTAGAACTCATTAAGATCCAGCAGAGGAGGCAAGGAAAATGCCTGCTGATAGGAGTTCTCTGCCTTGCTAATTCAGGGCTGCTCTGTGTATGAGAAACTGCACAGAAAGGGCACTTTTCTTTTAAGATTTCAGTCTGCCATGTGAACTAAGATGGATCAGTTAAAAGCAATCATAAGCTCTGAGGCACCTTATCAGATGCATTCTTTCCTTCCAGCCAAAGAGCTTTGAAACCAAGGTAGAGAGTCACAACATTTGCTTGAGAACGCTAACTTTGCTTTTAACATTTTACCTTACACTATCAAACAACTTTTTAACTGAATTCCCATTCATAGCCTGAGTTCTACACTTGCAAACCAGCAAAGAAGCAGTCATAACTCTGGTACCACACCTACCAAAGCAACCAATTTCACTGCCTGAGCAAACTGTTTTCAACATGCACACAAAGAGCAAAACAAGAGTTAATGTCAGTAAATTTAGATTACAAGCTTCATATTTTTCACTGTATTAGAGGACTGATTTTTTTTTTCCCCAAATAATCCCATGAATTAGCATAGAAAGCAGCTCAATTTCTCCATGAGCCTACATTATTTTTACTCGGCAAAAAAGTTCTCAAATGCTTCTGAACACAACTGCCTCTAAAGCAGCACCTGTAGTCACCTTCATTTTCCATTTCTGGACAAGCACTTGGAAAATAACTCAGCTTTCTGGGTTTTCATTCTCAATAGAGTAATGCAATAAAGCATCTTTCATGACTCACAGAAAAATATATGTAAGGAGAAAAAAGTCTGTGCTCACTTTCCTAAAGGAGACACATCTTTTCATTTAATCATAGCCAGAAACATCCTGACAACATTCCCTGTTGGTTTATTTGCACATACTCCATCTACATCAACAGTAGGAGATGAAGACCTGTGTTTCAGACCTTTCTATGCCTCAGACAGCTCAGACTGCCAGCACTACCCCAAGTCTCTGCTTCCGCAAACACACACAGGCAGAAATAAAAAAATACTGAAGCACAAACACATGACAGAGCACGCTGCACTTCCCTGCCTTGCGTGGCATTTTTCGGGTGGGCCCAGAGCTGTGCACTGACACAGGACTCTGGCTGTTTTCTATGTAGCATTTACTTTGCCAAGATCTTTATCAGCTTCTGGAGCTCATAATCCAGACTTCTAAAAAGTGCTTTACTCAAATGTTTTTTACTGCCTTGTTTTTTCTATGACATAAGCCTTGTTTTCTGGATTCAAACACCCCAAGTAGTTCTTTAGTCACATTTGTGAGTACTGATTTGGTAAGAAATAGAAAGCTAAACCCTTCTCTCAATATCTTTAGTTCAGTTTTAAATGAGGAATCAGCTAACTTCATCTTGGAATTTGATAAATGAAATCTGAGACATTCAGGAAAAGTAAATATGGTACTGGTCCACATTTTTGATTTCTTGAGCATGAGTTCATATATGCATATATTGATCAATATACATTACAAAACAACATAGAAAGCACAGACGGTTGCATGAATTATCTTGCCTAAACACTTGACTATTATATTGCAAACTGTCTACTGCCTAATGTCAACTTACTTCAAGAAAATGTGGCTCTAAATAAAATACACAGCTTAGTTAAAACCTTGTTTTGACAGTTACCAAACAAATGACAGTATCTTATAGCTTGTAAATCCTAAAATAATTTTATTGAATAACTTGCGTCAAAATTCTAAGTTCCTCCTCACAACTTCATCTTGGGGGGGGGGAGGGTTCCACTTAGACAAAGGAAATTAAATGGTACAGTGAGAACATACAAAATATGCTCTAATAAGATGCAAGAGGAAGCCAATGAAACCAAATTGAATATCTCTTCTTTAGAGGAGAAAAATTAAGGAAGAGACTCTCATATTCAGGTTCTAGAGAATTGCAGGAATTTCCATAGAGCCATAGTTCTCCTCTGAAGAGCAGGGGGTATTTATGTGCTACACAGAAACATCTGAAGATTCATTTCAATAAGCACAGGAATAATAGGACCAGTCTTCTAGCAAAATCAAGAGACAAAATAAAACTCCAGAAACCTGAAATGCATAAATGGAAAAGGCCCAAGAAGCGCTGTGGGGATGGGGACCTACACCAGACTGCAGGGCAGAGTGGTGAGAAAGGCAAAGAATGCAGACAGCAAAGGAGACAAGGCAGTGATGAAGAGTAAATAGCAACTAACCACAGAAAATCAGTTTAAGTGATGAAAGCCTAAGCAGTAATGATCAGACAGATTGTACTCTTTGGGTGTCAGGCAAGGGTGGGCACAGGGCAGCACACCAAGAAGCAAGCATGGAAGAAGGAAACCAGCAGCTCTGCTGCCCAGTGCCTGTGGTCAGAGCACCCTGCTACTTGCTATAGCTATGGCTTTATTAACCTGAAGTCTGAAAGTGGCACCTTTTTCTAGTATTTAGCAGACTGTTCAAGACAGAGGTGGATTAGTCACTTCCACAGGAGAAGCAGATGTAAGGAATTACTTAAAAGCCCCACAATTTGAATAGAAATATTCTCATGCACTCCCATTTAACTCTGTATCCAGCATCAGCATGGTTAATCTAATTAATAATACACACAAAGGCAAGATTTAAAATCAGTTTGGTTGTGACTCCTACAAATTCCAAATTCATGCCACCCAGTTGTGGGTGGCAAATCTTCATCAAAAAAACCCCAAAATGTAAATCTAAATTACTTTGTAAAAGTTCAAAAATCAAAGTACATGTCATGCTCAAGTTCCTAGTGTTCAAGTTCTTTCACTAAGTTTTGGCTAGATGCTTGCTAGATAGAGGAAAATTACTCTCTTTCCTATGGTCTGAAAAAGAGATGAACTCATAATCCAATTTTTTTAATTTTAGAAGGAAATGTCCATAGAAAGAGAGACAGTATTGAGAATTTTATATCAGATATCTGGTCTAGAATCCACCTTTTCCATGACAAAACAACATGATAAATTGTGTTAGAAATATTAATATAAATTAAAAGATTTATTCTAATTTAAAGCAAATTTGTACTAATTTGGCCAGGAAAAACCTGTTTGTTTTCTAATATGGTGTCATCATGCTTTTAACAGACACTTTTTTTGCCACAAAAAATGCAACTGAGAAAAACCATCTTATATCCAGCCTCCAAGTTAGCATATACAAAAATGTGGACCTCACCATTTTAAAAACACTATGATGACGTTTTTAATCAGGTGGTTTAAGAACTTTCATTAACTTCACTGAGTTAATTGAACTTCAAGATTCCTAATGAAGCTTGTTTACCAACACCCAGGTTGTTTCTCACAGATCACAGACTCTGTCCAACCACTACTTAAGGCACTCAGTTGGTCTCAACTTTGCTTTTAGTTAGCTGAAAAACTCAAAGGGAGGTCCTCTCCAAATCAAAACACTAGAACTCAGAATAAGCCCAGAACTACATCACTCAACAATATTTAGTAGAGCAAATAAGTTCTTGGAGAGGCTGCCATATACACAAGTGCTTAAATCTCAACAAATGTTTATATGTATGTGTATATACATAGTGTACTTCTCAACAAGCTGGTGGTGACCAAAAATATGATAAAATCATAAGAAACTGCAACAGCCAAGTAAATAATCTTTAAAATGTGCACAGCTATTCTTGGCTAGCCACTGTCTCAAACAGCTATTAATTTATTATTTATAATCTAAGTGAGGAAAGCATTTGAAAGAAAACTTGAAGATAAAATAGATATTAAGAAATTAGGTCTTACTCCTTGACTGCTTTTGAGGGCATGAATACATAGCATGGGATAATCATTCCACTGCATGGCAACTACAACCTTTTATCAGGACTTTGCTAGTGATAATATTTAGACAAGTCAACTGTTTGAACAGGGCTGCCACAAGCTTAGCACTGTGTCCCTTCCTCATGCCATGTTTTATTCTCCAAGGCTTCTGTCACCTCCTGGTTATCTCCCCAAGCCCAGACACAACTCCCAAGGTATATTCAGGTACAGCAGTCAGAGGGCACAGAGCTGGGGCTATCTCTCATACCACTCAGGAAGATCATTCTATTTTTGTCTAGCACTGGGGGAGGAAAAACCCACATTATGCCCTACTGAGTCACTATGCAATCAACAGCAACTCTTTAAACTGAGCTGTGAGTTTTGGACAACAGTGAAGGCTGAATGGGAATTAGCGTAACACTCCCCAACCCACCAGTGACCTACATTCAAGTTTTTGCTCTACTCTCTTTCAAGGGCACAGGGAGTAAACCCTCCCTGAAGTAATCTACATATTTTGGTGGAAAAATGGATTACATAGTACACTGAATTACACAGCTTGTAGCCATCAGCCACTGCAAGAAACACACATCATGTGCTTCCACAATGTCACTGATGGAGTTTTGCTCAAATTAGTTCTACTTTAGAAACACTTTTAACCTTTCAGCAACTTAAAGTTGACTTGGGGAATACCTTTTACTTATATGAACTAGCTCTCAGCTGGCTTTTTCAAAGTAATTCTCTGAAGTGTTCCTTACATGTTCCCAGAAGAAAATGGGATCCAGTTGAAGACCTAAATGCAACTTACTCTAACTTACATACAACTCTAACCTGGCAATTTCATCATATTAAGGTTAAAATTTGTGTATGAAAATATGCTCAGAATAGTACATTCCAAAAACTCAAACAATATTCTTTTGTCAGCCCTTTCAGCATCATGCTGCATTACACGGTATAACTATTACCTAAGGCTCTTCACAGCCTGGTCTAGACCCATGCTGGCATATCACAGCCATTTAATTTCACTTTTGCTAATATTTTGCAAATATTTTATTTGCCAGTACTTCTATCTCTTCTGTAATATTACTTTCTACTTAGCAACTGTCATTATTTACAACTGTTTCTAAACACACTGCCAAGTTTATCAGCTAACAGATTCATCATAAAATTTTACACTAAATGTTTTAATTGTTGAATGGTTGGTTTGGAAATTAAATCCTCAGTGTTCAACTACCATTGTTTCACCTTCAAAATCTCATGAAGAAAGCCATGAAAATGCAAACAGCCTGTTTAATAGAACTTTCCCAAATGAATCTCATTTCATGCATCAAAGTTTCATCAATGACATTTAAGACCCAAAAGCTACAATCCCACATTTCAGCTATAACATGTTTTGACAAGAAAAAGCCACATCCCCAAATGTTTCAGTGTTTATACAAAAAGATGCATTAATTTTCCTAGCAAGATAGTATTTGTGATCTAATCAAATACAATGTAAGCTTTTCAGATTTATAGATAAATACATTGCAATACATATTCTGACATATTTTTCCATTACCCATCCATTTGAGTATCCATGCTTTTCAAAGGCATGTGGAGCTGACGTTTATTTGTAACACAATTATTGTGTCAGAATTAAGAACCAGAGAACACAATTCTTGATCAGCAAACACTTCTCTAGCCTTGTCACCACCTCTAACACAGTTTGCCAATATTTCTCATTAATTCATACCTATTTCCTTTTTATGAAATACTCAAACGGTGTTTCCTGCTGCAAACAATTCACTGCAGCTTCCACTTTATACTGAAGTTGGACAGAAAAAGCAGTGAATGAATTTACAAACAATCTAACCACCAAAGCATGCTTCAGGTTAAACAAACCTTGAGCTTTTGATACTTACAAAGAAACAAGCAGCAACTACTGGACTTTTCACTTGAGTACACTCCTGCTTTCCATAAAGCTCCCATACAGAGCAGAAGGCAGTCACCCCCCTTGCCTGAGGGGGATCTCTGCAGACTGAGAAGAGAAATCATGGCCTGCCTGGCTTTCCCCCAGCATAGGAATACCTCCCAGGTGTGGCCCAGGATGTCAGCAGCAGCTCCTCTCGGAGAGTGTTCCACAAGCCTAACTCCTCAGAGGAAATCCCAACACTACCCAGGTGATGGTTTAAACCACATTGCCCTCGCTGCCAGTTTGCGCCTCTAGGGTAGAGTTCAAGAGCAGCCCAATCACTCTGATGGAGGTTTGGCACAGACATCCTTCAATCACATTTTAAACTCATGATATGAAAGAGATGGGGGGAGGAAAGGCTGAGGGGAGGGTTAGGAGGCATCTTTCAGTACTTCAGATCATTCCAAAAAAAAAAAAAAAAAAAAAAAAAAAAGGAGGCAAACCCCAAACTTAGCAATAATATTTAGTATTTCTCTAAGCTTTTCCTAGTAGAATGGAGCAATGAAATAAAATTTATTCTTTTATAACTGTGCAGGATAATATATCAAGCCAATTGAATGCCTGTTGTCGACATTAACACATACAACAAAACACATTTGCCAAGCAATATGGGGACTGAGAAATACTTCAAGTTGTTTGATTCTCAACACCATTTTCACTTGTTTGTGCTTCTTTGCCTCCTTATCTTTCATTTTTATCAAGATACAGTCAGCTAAGATTCAAAGTGAACTGCAGGAAACAAGAAAAAAAGCAGGTAAGAATGCAAATCTGTATTCTAGGTAATTCATAGTGCTGCTTGGGTCAGCCTCCTGCTCAGACAGAAGGCCAGGCAGAGAGGAGCCACACTGAATATTAGGAAAGAACAGTTTACCAGTGCCAGTAATTAAGCTAAGCTTGATGTAATCAGAGCCCTTCAAGAATAAACCAATAAGAAACTGAATACCTTTTATTTAGGTCCTGCACAAAATCATTTCCCATTTAAAATAGGTGCCCACTTTACTACTACTTTTGAATAAGCATCCTACTCTATCTTGAACATGACTTCCTTATTTCAAGACAGAAAAAAACATTTTCTACCCTTCTTTGGCAGTGAACAATTTCACTGTCACAGAAAAAAAAAAAAAACACACACAAACCTCTTCAAAGTTGAGATGAACTTCATCTGCAAATCACTCATTTATTACCTACTGGTTTCATCTGTAGTTTATACTATTGTTATTTAGACCAGTATTTGTAAATTCACGAAGTCTGGGTTTAAATGTCAGTTTCACCATCACCTTCTGGTTGCTGAAATGTTTGTATTATAACCACTGCAGGGAATTAATCAGGTTTAAAAACATTTGTACAAACAAATGTGTGAGAAGATATAAGTCTTAGAACCTGTTAAAGCTACTTATTCCTCAACTCTCCTCTTCCTCCAAAACCTCTTTCACCGCAAAAGGAAATGTACACTACAAGAATTCAGTGTTATGAGTTCAGTGTCCCCAGGATAGGTCAGTCAGACACGGGTAACATTCAGACAAGATCTTAAGAACAAAAAAACGAGCACAGAAACTCTGCTTCATTTTCTCATATTAACAGTTTCTCGTTAACCCTGGCTTTCTAACTGATAACATTTGCTGAAAAACTGAACAGAACTACATTATAGGAGAATAGAAATATGCCAAGCACTACATTGGATGAGAATATTCCATTAATGATCAGGTATTTGTGGTGCATTCAACACTTTGTTATGTGGTCAAACCTGAACATTATTGTTACCCTTTTCATTAGTTGTAAGCAAATTCCACAACTTGAAAAGTTATGACAGACATGAAAGAAATTAATAAAAATCCATTTTGAAAGACCAATGAGGTGATAGTCCACTAGTATTCTAGAATAGAAATATGCTAGACCATAATCCTGAAATATTTGGGCCTAAATACATATGCTCATGCAGAAGCTATAGCTCTTGCTATAAGATCTTGGGTTTATTGAAGTCAGGTGGCTGGAAATTTGTAGCCTACTTGGTAATGAGCACTGCAACAAAGTGTTACAGTTAAGGATGCTAAACTTATCTAGCATTGGTAATGCTGATCACACCCTGATCACACCATGGCAAAGCATTTCTTCAAGTTTGCACCAATGTTTCAAAAAGGTGATTCATGAGCTATACCATTACTCACCCCACTTCTTCACCCACCTCAACACTTCACCCAAACTGTGATTTATGTTCTTTGGGGTTGGAAGTGATTTTTTGCAGTTTTGTAACAGGCTAGTATTTTCTTGCTCATCTTGTCCAAAGCATCGCCATGGAGGAGAAAGCTGAAATCTGTAATTTCTTCTGTTTCCTCATTCCTCTACATGCAGAGGTACATCTTGGAGAAGTTCAAGCATCATCCATCCAAACCAGTCCATCTCACTGAAATGCTACTTCTGAAAGCAATTTTATAGCTAGTTTCTTGAGCAAACCATTAAGCTTCTTTATATTTATTTTTTTAGGGTTTTTTTTTTTTTTAGTTTTATTTTACAACTAAAAGAGCTCAGAAAATGAAGATACAGAACTCTGCTTTTAATGACAGGTTTGTTTTTATCACTTCAACTTCTTGCTTCATTATAACATCCTTACAGAAATAGAGTATAATGTTTTGGCATGTTCCCCCATGTTCTGCACTTTTAATATAATTTTATGAGTGAAAAGTGATCATAATTTGCTCTATTACCACACTGATTAAATTCAGCAAACAAAATATGAAACAACTGCAGATAATCTCAACTCTTTCAGTTTTATTGAAGATTTTTTAGATACTTTTCCTCCCCTCTTTTCCTGGAAGGGTATATAATTTTTTCTAATAACAGTTGCTTTTCATTGTGTTGATTTTGGTGTGTGTATCTCATGCACATCTGTCCAATCTTCCTGGAATCCATTAAACCTGAGGGAATACTAACACACCAGGATTCTCAACTTCAGCATGACTTCCTCCTGCATCATTGCCCAGATTTCCTTTGCAGTAAGGGAGCGACTAAAAAGATCAACTACGTGACTTGAGTGCAACTCAATATTTTCACAGCAGTTGCTTGCTTTTACATGAACCAGCCTTTTAAGTGTCACCAGAGTGAGCTACACTAGACATTGTTATATGCTTTCAAGCAATCAGGTACTTATTTCATTGGTGGCACTTGATATTTGATCTCTGTGTTTGTCTTTTCAAAATCACAATTGAATATTGTACATTATTTCTAGACATCTAATGCAGGATCCCTACAAGGGGGATTGCTATGTTCATATATTAGATAAGTTATATCATAAAAACACTCCATACTCAGCTACACGTTCTTTAGGAAATTTAAAAGCAGAGCACACAAAAGGTGTTTTTCTGACACTTTCTGGACACCACTCCCCCCCAACATGAGCCCAAACACAGCTCTCTGAGGCCAGGGAGCATCTGTTGACATCAACAGACACCAAAACTAATCCTCATATTCCCATTTCTGCAATCCATCAGTTACAAAGGTCCTTCAGAGAATAGGCATAGCAACAATTTGTTGTGGTGCACCAAGCAACAAAGGCTGCTGTTGGAGGAGTGTGCAGGGCTCCAAGCTGACAGAATAAGTACCAACAGCATTTGCTTATTCTGGCACACAGGTAGAAAGGAAGAATCTGACAACCCTGCGGAAGTGAAAAATGACTCTCCAGCATGGAATTCATAATGAAAACACTGTCTGGCACCTCCAGTGTGTGGGAGAGCACTTCATGCTCTGTCACGAACTTAATGCAGCAACAATGAAATTTACTGATAGAAAGGTGAATGACTGGGAATGGGTAAATACTATAAGAACTCCAAGAAAATCAAGTTATATTTAGCTTTTGAAGGCAGGATTTAAAGAACCTCCCTATTCCTGTGTAATGTAGGCCCTCTTTTTTCAAGCACAGTCAGTCTAAACACAAAAAACTGTGCTGTTATATTTAAAACAGAAGAAAACTCTTATGTTGTAACAGCTAGTATCAATATTCATACAGAATGTATACATTAAACACACATGAGGTCACCTGTTTCCATTTCTTAGCCTATTCTTTAGCTATTTACATGTTGCTGCTTCAGCTTCACCTCTTATTCCCATCCACTCCACATACACCCATCTTTTTCTCTAATCTCTGAGAGATCAAAGTCTCTGCGAAGTGGAGCACAAAGTTCAAGTCCAATTTTCATACGTTATGTCAAATCATCTGGAAACAGCTCGTTTACCTCTAACTACGAAGTGCAAGTTTCACCATTACAACGAACATTTTGTAACCAGTATCTCACAAGGCTGTTAAGAGTCTTATGACTACAGTGGCAGGATACAGCTGCTACTTCTACAATGCTCCAGGTTTGTCTGCCATTTTCTTTAAAGGGTTGAAAAATATCAGAATATTTCAAAAAATACATTTGCCCTCACCAGGTTTCTCACCGTATTTCCCCCCTTCAGCCTTACTTCCTTGGAGGTGTACTGTTCACTTACAGCTGACACATTTCTCTTGTTCCCTGCACTAGCATGTTTAAATAGCCACTGAAGTCTGTCATACTAAACAAAACATCCCATCTTAAGATGACAAATTGAATAGTAATTTCTTTATAAATTAAACTGAAAGAGTTGAAACTAACAGATAAGGTTTACAGAGCCACCTCAGCAACAGTTTATTTATATGTAACCACTAACTAGTATATGCCAGCTTCTGACATCTGAAGACAGCTTCCAGTACATTCAAATGTATAAAAGGCTGTAGGTAATGCACATGCTCATCACATCACCTATTTGAGCAAGAGTTTGGAAAACCGTTTTTAAATCATATTCCCCTTTTTGTTTGCACGTGTAATCATTTTAAGATAATTCATATTTTGTACACACTAAGAGGGAACAGTTCAAAGAATTCTTTTCGAAATGGCAGGATGATTTGTTTGCAGCAGCAGGAAAAATCTGCAACACTATTTTTTTGGCCTTTTGCATACATAGAACTTCTGTTCAAGCAAGCTGGAGATACATAGCTGTGTTGCAGTTGTTATTCACAGGAAAATATAAGGAAGGGGAAAGTTGAAAAGCGAAGAACAACTTGAAAAAGAGACACTTTCCTATTCTCACCACTGTTACTAACACTCAGAATTTCCAAAGTAGTAAGTGCATTATCAGATATGCAATTGAAATCTCACGCCACTTCGAGGTATTTTCTGCTAACTGTACAAACAAGACACTTAGAGGCACACAAAATAGCTTAGTAAAATTGCAAGTAAAGGTATGCTGATTTGAATACAGTTGCCATTTTTCTTCCCTTTCCATAGATGACCTGAAGTTCACTGCCCCTTTCAGAAGCTCACAACGTGCTCCTTTACCCAGGCTATAAAACATAGAGCTCAGCCCTTCTGAACACTGCTTATGCCAAGCTCCACTTGTGCATGGCAAGTTTCCACACAAGCACCCAATGGGAACAGCTGAGCAGCAGAGTCATCAGGCACCTAAAAGCTGCCCAACTCAACCATTGCAAGGGCTGCACAGCCTTGATCAACCCAGCAGAGCCATCAGGCACCTAAAAGCTGCCCAACTCAACCATTGCAAGGGCTGCACAGCCTTGATCAACTCAGCAGAGCCATCAGGCACCTAAAAGCTGCCCAACTCAACCACTGCAAGGGCTGCACAGCCTTAATCAACCCAGCAGAGTCATCAGGCACCTAAAAGCTGCCCAACTCAACCATTGCAAGGGCTGCACAGCCTTGATCAACCCAGCAGAGCCATCAGGCACCTAAAAGCTGCCCAACTCAACCATTGCAAGGGCTGCACAGCCTTGATCAACTCAGCAGAGCCATCAGGCACCTAAAAGCTGCCCAACTCAACCACTGCAAGGGCTGCACAGCCTTAATCAACCCAGCAGAGCCATCAGGCACCTAAAAGCTGCCCAACTCAACCACTGCAAGGGCTGCACAGCCTCGATCAACTCAGCATCTCCACCTCTGCATGAGCAGCTGCTCTCATGCACAGAGCTCATCTCATGAGAGAATCCTACACTGCAGCACTCTCAAATTTGTCACTGCATTCTGACCTCATAGCTTTCCAAGAAAGGTGACCCAGACAAGAGAAGTCATTGCTTGGATGCACTAAAATTGGAAAACCAGTGCCAGAGATAATTAGTCTACTTGTGCTATATGGCAGCCACAAACAGAAAAAAAAATCCATGTCTCTACATTCAAATTGACTTTTGGAAGAGAAATTAAATACCAAGTATCATGGATGGAATATAGGGTGGTTTCTTAAGCCAGTTATTCTACTTACAAAAAATCATATTCCAAAATAAATTGTGTTAAAATTACATATCAAGGGTACCAGAAATATTTTTGGGTTAAATTCACCATTAATTCAGAAACTGTTTTTGCTGGGTATTCAGTGATGCAGCAAGAATAATTTGCCCTGTAAAATATTTCTTTAAAACCAGACTGCATTAAAAACAGGATACCTTTACATGGCAGAAAATGAGAAACTTTCAGCAAGTAATTACAACACACAATATGAAAAAAACCAAAGATTTGAATCAAGTATTGAAATATCTGACTTAAATATCTTAAATAGGACATTGCTAGTGTACACAAAAAAATAAGACCCAACAATTTTAAATCCCTCCACTACTTGCAGAATCAAAACAAAAACAAATCTCATTTTTAATGAGCCGAATTTGTACAAAAGGACCATATTTCAACAAAAAGATTGTCTTAAATATGATTTATGAGGATAAGATGCTCAGCAAAACTGAATAACAGGTGGAATTACGAGGTTATCTAATTTAATGCTCGAAGGACTTAAAACCAGACAAAAGATTGAGAAATACAATTAGATATTTTGGTTAATGAAAACCACTGAGCCATTTCAAACAATCATATTGCAGCCCTGATTCATTCTTGCACTCTTACATCATCTTTACCTCTATGTCTACTTATAAAAAGAACAGTACATAAAAAAATCAGACAGTAAAATTATGATCTCTTAAAAAACCAATAATGCTTAAGATACCCTAAATTTGAATAAATAGCTATTTTTAGTGCTACCTCAGGTAATTTTTAGACATTTTCCTGTGAAATTAGGGTAATGATACTATGACTCAAAAGCAGAAACTGAACTAAACACATGCTGGCAGTGACAGATCAAACAGGTATGTAGGAGGCTGAACAACAGACTGGAAAAAGCTTTACATGCAGAATAAGTAGTCAGACTTACAGAATATACTATAAATGTACTGTGTACATTAGAATAGTCACATTAACCTATCATAGCTGTGTCTGAGCTTCACAGCAGGTTAGGAAAAAAAAAAAAAACAACTGTCAAAAATAATTTTACAAGGGCAAATTACCTGTGTGAATTTCAAGCACCTGAGAGTAAAGGAACATGTTCTGTGCCACATGGGCTCACAATGGCCAGGCCTGGGGTTTCTGAATCCACACGACTTACGCCAAAGTGATTTCACCAGACAGCACTCACCCACAGTTTATCTCCTTCCATTTCATTTCCCTTTACCTCAGCATCTTTCAAACCATTTATCTTGGCTTTTCACACACTCAGAACTTTCCTGCCAAGTATTTTACCTGCCCGTTATTAACCCCGCCAATACAAACCAACTTTTTCAACTTTTTCTGCTTTCTTAATTCTTCCCCACTATGTTTTTCATAATGAATGCTCATCCATTAGTCATGACTTCTATATCACAGCTACCAGAAAAGTCTTCTATGCACAAGCAGCAGAACACAAGTGTTATTTGGGATACAATCAAGAGCATCCTTACCTTTCCAAAATCTCTCACGTCAAACAAATCAAATGCTTCAAAAAGTTCACTCTTCTTCATTCCAAATATTTCACAACATGCCGAAAGAAAAGTCCTTATATTCTTCAAGCAGAGAAACTAGGGGAAAGGAAACAGACATGCTAAGTGTCAAATGTGTAAATTAGCAATATATGTGCTCAGTTTGATCACAAGCATACCATATAATTCACCAATACAATTATTTGTAAGTCAGCACTTCCATTATGCTCTGACCCTCCACTGGTCCTAATTCAGCCATAAACGTTCTCTCCAGACTCAAAAGCGTTAACCAGATTTTGAGTAGACGCTTTGTGAACAGGAACTCCTTTCCCTCTTTTTACATTTAAAAAATGTGGCAATACACTACTAGATGCATAATGGTCTAAAGACAGACTTACTTTTCAACTCCCTACAGACAGCACAGAACAAAACAATTAAGTTACCTTAAAAATTATATTAATATGTGAAAGTTATTATTCATGTATAAATCAAGCATTTCATCTGTTAAATTCTAGTTTGCATGTTTAATGAATGCATGTGCACTGTTTTCACACACTAAAGACTTCATGAATACATATTCTCCATCTGGTGCACAGGAGCAGATGAAGCTTGGGGTGAAGTCACTTAAATTTACCTAGCAGAGATTTAAGATCCTCAGACCACCTTGATTTCTGTACTGAATCAAAGGCTATTTCCCTTTAAGTTATCCACATGCACCAATGATCATCTGAGTTTAAAAAGAAAAAAGCCTCTGCCACAACAATCCCCTTAAAAGGCTTTTAACGCATTTTCCTGTGGATTGTTTTGTTTGCCAGACCTTACCAGGCCAAAAGGCAGTAAATGTCAAGAGCATTGGTAAATTCAGAGAGATAGCTAAAAAGGGCAAGATGCACTCCTGATAACAATTAGCTCCATGAGGTACCAGCACCTTCTGAGGACATCAGCTTCATAAAGATGCTGTTGTAGTCTTATGAGCCACAGTTGAAAAGCAAATACAATATTTATAAGCAGCAGCATTTCAAAGGACCCCGCATCATGCTTTGAATATGCATTTTAAAAGTACTGACACAGCAACTCAATATTACAACAGAATTCTGCATGTTTTAGTGGATTCATGAGGATCACTCATATTAGGATGGATTATGGAATTGCTATATGTTACAACTTCCTGTTTTGATCAAAGCAGTATTTTTGATACTGAGTGTCACAGCCATACCAATTCAACAGGCAGCCCTACTTCACATCTTACAGAAGTACCCAGAGAGACACAGGAAAAGCAGAGCACCTGACAGACCAGAATTACAGCAAGGGCACACATACGAAAGCACTGATTCAACGAGGGGTGCTATAAGAGCCGACAGCTCCAGCAGATAGTTGTGGACATCAGGGCAGCCAACAAGCTCATCACAAAGCATCACCAAAACCATCCTTGTGCAACCCAAAGCTCCCAGGAAAGCACCTGTGACTGACCAGGGCCTCATCAATAGTAAGGATTCCCAGCTGTACTGGCTGGACCTGCAGCCTCCACCATTTCCCCCCTTTCCAAAGAGCCTCTTCAGCATGTGCCTCCCAGCTCACACGGGGCAGTCATCACTGGGCTACGCACTGAGCTGCTCAAGGAGAATGCAGCATTAGTGCCAGCCTGCTTTTATGCCAAGAGGAATTTTAAGAATTAGTCTAGCTTGCTTAGTCAATGTGGTAAGCTTATCTGGTTTTGCAAAGATTATAATTTTGAAGTCAAAACTGCAGGGTTAGAAGGCCAACAGATGTTCAACATATGCTTCTTCCTCCATCACGTTGGCAGGAAGAATCAGAAAATGAGCTGGTCTTTAAAATAAACTTTAGAAGCAAGTTGGCACATACAAAGTTATGATTTTTCTGCTGTATTTTTCCCCAGATTTTTTATTATTTTTCTTAAAAGCTATCAATGGCCACTAGGTTTGTCCAACGCACAATGCTGATTCTACTTAAATACCCACCTATTTTCTTATGTTGAAGTTCTCAAAAACACTGACAGATATGATTCTCACTGGAAAATTCAGCTGCCTTTTTGAAACCTAAGTTTTGAGCTTACATTCATTAGTGCTGAAGTCTCCCAGTTCAAAGAAAGCTTACAGCTGCATTAAATTGTTTACCTCTAAAGGGAGCAAGAAGTTAAGAGAGAGACAGGAGCTGTCAGGGGCTTAAAATCCGACCTAGATTTGCTAAAGAGCATTTTATTGAGTTGCATTTAGCTTCTTAATATAGCTAAAAGAACCATTTAATGGATCAGCAGTTTTTCACAAACAAGATGTCCTCTACCTTCTGCAAAATCCCTCCAACTATTCTTAGCAGACATTCCCTACAATAAAAGATAAAGATGGCAGCATTTTCCGAACAAGATTTATTATTTACTTCAAATTTCTTTAAATTTGGAAGCAATTTTCTGACATCAACCTTTTGTTTACATTACTGTTATTATGAGTTATATCTGAGCAGATTAGAAAGCATATTACAAGAAATTACAAGCCCACATGTTTTTAAGAAAATGTTAAAGCACCTGCACTCTAAGTGGTAAATTAAATTCTTTGGAATATTTTAACAGTAAGACCAAAGAAGAATCTAATCTCCCTGTCTTCCTCTGCCCCTCTTTTTCTGTTTTTTAAAATAGTATTCATTAACATGTATCGTTATGTTAAACAGGTTTGACCTAATTATGATTTAATATTCAATAACCATATAATAAGTAATATGTCTTGTAGGCTCTAGAAACCACATGGTAAGCATCTGTCAAATCTGCCTGTGCTTGAGATGGGAGCACATCATCATTGAGTGTGTGCCAGGCAGTGCCTTCAGCAGAATAGGTATCCTGACATTACAGCCTAACCCCCTGCAAGTTCAAAGACTGCTTAGTGAGTTTGAGTTGGCCCTATAATGATTCAGTATCCATCAGTTTTCTCATGCCAAATGAAAATGAAATTCTTATTACTAACTATTAAGCTAACCACAGCAGCTACAAGGATAAAGCTGTGAAACTGCTAAAACCAAAAGCATGTTCATATTTAAATGAATTAATTTTGAAGTACAATATATGAGAAAAAAGTCTTAAAAATCTTTGTTATAGGCTACTAATATTTCAGAAAAGTTATTTGGTTATATTACCCAGAAAACTTTCAAAATTATCTCCAAAACTCTACTGCAATCTTCCAAAGAAACAGTTTCCCTCATTGAAAACAGACTTTTATCGCTGTGGTTACTGTATGAAGATGTACAAATTAGTAAGAGAAGCCTCCAAATTAAAAAAGAGCATACTGCTAAAATCTAGCAAGTTCTATAAAAGACAACCCTCCTTGCTGGCAGTACGAAAAAGATCAGTCTGCAGCCTCTCATTAGTAAGTACAGTCCTCAGGATATTTGGAAACCTACTGCATTATTGTGTTTCTTTTTCAAAAGAAAACATTACAGTTCGGCACACCGCAAGGGAGATCATTAGAGCAGTGGGGTACCAGTTTTCAGAGATGCAAGGAGAGCTAAACCTCACTCAAAGTCTCCTCCACAGGAAACACTCTCTTTCAGTACAAGAACTGCTTTCTCTTCATTAAAAAAAAAAAAAAACACAACATAAAAACATTCCCTTAGAATAGTTAATGATGCATTTTTTCACCCCTTTTTAAACTCCATGGCTATATTAGGAGACAGCAGTCCAGAACTCTCAGTACACAGATCAGTAAAATATTGCAGTAGGGTAGTATAAGTCACCAGTACAAAAAACTTAACACTAGTGAGAAATACAACTTCTCTCTTGTTGATCCACAGATATGCCATGAGAGGAGACTATATCCAGCACCAGAGACAGATGGACAGAAATCACAACCCATCCCCATTCTGTGATTCTGTGACTGGGCTCAGGAGCCTGAAAACACTTTCCAATATTAACAGCTATAGATTATGAAGACATTCCCAAAGCATCCTAATGTTTCACTACTACAAACCCAAAACGTAGCCATTGTCAGGGCTGCTGAAATGGTGTAACTCCTGTGATAAACAACTGTGGCTTTATGGAATAGATTCTAGTGGCCTCTGGTCCACTCTGCACTGCACTTAATTTTGCAAGAGGCACTAACAGAACATTTATTAAAATGACAAGTAAGTTTGAAAAAAAAGTACGTTTACCACCTTAAAAAAGCAAGTATGGTTTATGTAATTGGGATTGTATTTGTCTGAACATTAAACACTAGACAGTGGGCAAATCAAATTCTACCAGGTTCCACAGAAATAGCATGCTGTTTTCTCCCACAATATTTGCCATTTCACAGAAAAACATTTATTTGAGGCTTTTTCCACACAGAACACAGTTATGTGTGCTGACAGAAATGCATAGAAATATTTTACAAAGGGTTCTGAATAGAAATGACTAATTAGATACTAAAAGCACAGGCAGGGCTGAAGCTGCCCACAGGGAAGAAGGATTTCTCTAACCAGACCTTTAATGAAGTAAAAGATGAAATGCAAAAGAAAAAAGGGAGGGGAAAATCATATAACCTCTATTCCCATAATCTAAGAAGTATTTCTCAAAAAATATATTTTGGCACTGAAGTACTTCAATGGAATAAAGGTCTGTTTGATACAGACCATAATATTCCGTATCTAGATGTATCCTTTGTACCAAAAGCACTTCTACAGGCGTTCAGAAACCAACACAAAGAGCTCTGAAGATCAGATTGTGCCACGAGACATTTAATGAAATTCCAACACAGCAACACCAGTCAGGCGAGTGAAAACTGAAAGGCCAAGAAATGACAAGTATTCAGGAAAGACAGAGTTCTAATTCACTTTTTTTTATTACTTTAATTACCGATAGTGGGAAGGGTGAAAAAAGCTATTTGTATTTGTTTCAACTTCCACCTCCTTTGTATTATGATGATTGAGTCACAAGCACAGATATTTAGTCACAAGACTGGGAAGCTGGCAGTTCCTTCATGTCTGGATCAGACATCCACACTGCATTAATACAAACTAGGAACATACTGAGGCCTGAGTTATCTAAGGCAGTCTAAACAGATGCTAGGCTATAAGGGCTATTAAAACCAGACTGGATCACTGTCATTCAGTGTCAGGGAAGGTGTTTTTTCCCCCACTGTGATTCACTTGTGCTGACAGGGAATACTCATCCCTTCCTTCATCACTGCACTTCACTGCCTTTTCTGCATGTTGTGTTCCCAGCCCCACACAGACTTCAGGAGGCTCCCAATAACTGCATAAGCACTGAGGCCAGTTGCTCCTAGCCACCATCATGTAGAGGGTATGATAAAAGATTAAAAACAAAGAAAAGGGACTCTACTTAGGCCATTGCCCACTAAATCCACTTGATCTCCTGTGGGAGAAACAAGGCACATCAATCATGGAAAGTCCTGAAATCTTCCCCTCCTATTCCTCCTCTAAATGGCAGCACTTTATAAACTACACAGCTGCAGCTATTTGCCTTTGCCTTGTCTTTAAAGAGCCTTATATGCAAAGCCAAAAAGTAATCGCATTTTACATTACAGCAAGCATATTATAGCAAAAATAGCTGAGGAAAGGCCAGACTTTCAAGTATATAAAAGAAGCAACAACAGGAGCAAATGTGGCTTCAATTCACACATCTCAGAAGGTACCATTGCTTTGGTTTTTTGTTTTTTGGGTTTTTTTTAATTTGTGAAATACTGACGTTACATGCAAGGAAGCATATTCAGGTTTGTGAATATGTGAGATTTTTCTATTGATTATTTGTGTTAGAAAAGCAGAATTATACAAAAAGCCAGAAGAACAGAAGAGCAGGCCATTGCCATAACACTTAAACGCTCTTTCCACACCCTCAGTGCTTACTACAAAAGATGAGCTCCTGACCTTTCCTATCTGTTCCTGGAATGATGATGAGAACAGATTAGCTGGGAATCCCCCATTTTTATTTCCACTCTCTGTTCCTGAGAATATATGCAAAAAGGAAAATGCTGCACTTATACCTGTTAAGCAAGAGGAGAAATGTGAAAATTTCCATAATGGATTTAACTGGAAGAATTGCTTTTGTATATTCTGTCACCAAGATGGATAAGTGCAAGTTGTTTCAATGAAACAAAGCACTGAAACAGAACTTGTCTCCTCAAAATTTCCTTGAAGAAGTTGATTCATGCCCTGAGGGTTGCAGATTCTTGTCTTCTCATTTGTTTCAGTATTGGTTGCAACAACTATGCTGATAGGAACAGCATAAACTTCATAAAAATGCTGTTCAAATCCTGTTGAGTCCAAATTTGAGAGAGATCCCAGAACTGACTACTGTCAGCAAACAGTACCATCACCTCTAGTAACCAAGTCAAGATCCTGTGACCATAGCAAAGGTACACAGCAACAAGACCAAAATTGTACCTTGAACCTACACACATAAAAGAGCAACAGAGATAAAGATCCAAGGGTTTCATCAGCTCCTGCACAGTGTGTGTGTGTGCACAGGAAACTTCCGTCTTCCTTACAAGTCTTTCAGCCAAATCCAATAAAGGGAGAAAATTGATACTTGGAGGCACAGCTGCTCATGTATCAAGAGCTCCTTTCCATAAGCCAGGCTGGACAGTTCCCCAGCACATGCCATCTTTGACAGAACAATCCCAAAAGGAGGGCTACCAAAATAGGAGCACATTATACTTCTACTAGATGTCACAATTATTTTCTTTACTCTCTGTATGTTAATTAATACCAGATTATTAGATAATCAGACAAAGCGCCACTGTGGTACTAACAGAATTGCACAGTCAGGGTTAACAATTCAACACAGAAATCATCCCTGGCTCTTCACAGATTTCAGCAGCCAAAGTACATTAGATTAGTTCTGCTCTGCCAAAAGGAGTAATTATCACTTTGTGGAGCAAAAATAGCTGTAAGGATTTGTAAGTGAATGAAGTATGGACCCACTGATGAAGTCTTAATTCAACATCTATTAATGTCTTTTCATAAGCCAGCAAGAGAGAAAAGAGCAGTATCATACTCAGGAATGGCATCTGTAACATTTTTCTTGTTCACATGTGTGCAGCTTTTCTTGGAAAAGTCTTTAAAGCCAGAGTCTTACTAAATGAAGGCAAAAGGGCCATAAGGAATTTAAAACCAATGCAACACGAAAGGATGAGTGCTCCTATTTTCAATAAGCAAATGGAAGCTTCCAGGCAAGTAAGCATTATCCTTTTTCTTACTCTTAGATAAAATCTATTAACTTGCAAATTACATTTAAAAAAGAAACTAACACACACAGGAAGAACACGTCACTCACATCAAAGGAATTCAGTTTTACATTCTGCATTTGACCTCCTGTTCTGCAAAGCACCTCAATCATTCAGAGGATCAATATTTCTAAAGGTCTAAGCAGAAGAAAACCAGGCAAATGTTAAATACCTCCCAAACTTTGCTCTCAAAAAACCATAAAGCAGGTACACTAATAAATATGGAGGAGACACTACAGTGAGCTCTTTGTCGAGTTGCTTAAAGTTCTGATACCATTACATAACTGAAGAATTTTTCCTAGGAAATGTGCTATACAAAGAACAGACACTCCTTAATTCATAGGATTAAAGAGCAGCTAGGGAGACCGGTAATGTTATTACATTTCCAGATATGGGCATTCTTTGAAGGCCTGCATGACACAAGATGCTATATGAACTATAAAACATATTAAATTCCTCTGAACCACTGCTAACACTGTATGAATATTAATAGCATGTTCTTTATTTGCTCAGTTAATGTAGTAATTAAATATTCATAGGAAAGCTCTTCAAATTCCTAACTGACTACTATTCAATTGTGTCTATTGCACTTTGGCTTGAGTATGAAGTTTTGTTTATGTACGTTTGCCTCTCTGTGCTTCAAAGAAAGAAAATGGAAATTGAAACTTGAAAAAAAGCTGAGGAAGCACAAAGGATGCTCCACTTCTATTAATACTGATATGGAGTGAATAGAGGGCAGGGAAAGGAGTCCAGGATTTGTTATGCATTACTGATTATCTCCTTGGCATTACAGCATTGGTTGAGCAAGTGAGGGCAAAGAAACATTGAAATTCTCTGTGTCTCTGAAGTCAAGTGCTCCCACAAGCCATGGGAATATTTAGACCAATAAGCACTGACTACAGGAATTCCATAAGTGTAATTGGCAAGAGACAGGGGTGGGAGAAATCAGGACAGCACCCTGTTGCAAAGGGCAATTTTTAGAGTAGCCCTTTGTTCCCCACTAGCAAGACTTAACTAAATCTATTTGGCACTATCTTGTCAAAAAATCCCAGCAACTGGAACACAGCATTAAGTGTGTAAAGCACAAAGAGATTAGCTAGGAAGTTCCTGTGCTTAGTCACCTTTTCAAATAAATAGCCCCATCTGTCTTGTATTCCAAAGCTGCACCTCTAAAATGTCTTTTGGGAAGGATCTGAGTGTTTTGTAAGCAAATGCAAAAAAAAAGGAAGGCAAAGGGAACATGGAAAATAGTCCTAAGGAGAACATGAATAGGAGGAAGACAGCAAGAAGGAAATGAAAAGTGGACCCCAGGAAAAGGAACAGGAAAGGGACGGGACAGACACACACTAAAACAAAAGTTTAAAAAAGAAAATCTAAATAGACTAAAAGAGAGATCCAGGAGCAAAGAGCATTGAAATAATAAAATACTTGACTCGTTAGTGATTACATTGTGTGAGACATGGAATAAAAGCCACACACAAGAAAAAAATGTGTTAAAATTTTGGTGTTAAAATGCTCCAGGCAAAATTGCTTATGAAACTGCCATTTAAAGTAAGACAGTAGTCACTGTGCCATAAGGTGTATTTACAATGGAAAACTGCTTCTGTAAATGGCAAAACTGTTAAGGACAGTGATTTCCTACTTGGATGTATTGTTCTCAGTCCAAACACAGGCTTTCTAATCACTCACATTTCAACTTAGTTGATAAAGTATTAGCAGTTGTCAGAAACATCAAAACCTATATCTACCTAAAGGATTTAAACTTATTGTAGGGCAGGGGGGAACCCTAAAGCCTCCAGCTTAACTGATACATTTAAACAGCAAAAGGAGTGAATTGAAACCCTCAAACTAATTATCTCTCAACACTTGTACAGTCAGAGAAAACAAAAATTAAATTCACACTGAAACCATGAAAAACCTTACAGCAACAGTACTGTTCCATACTGTTAGTTTGGCACACTAAAAAACTGTTTCCATTGTATATTTGTATCTTTTGTTCATGACTGTGCTTGGTTTTTACCAAGTCTCTAATGTTAGTGCAATAACATGAGAAGACCTCTTACTTTCCCTATACCTGTGCAAGAGAAATTTATTTTGGGGTGAGCCTTAAAAGGAGCCCTATGAGGGTGTGACAACAAGCTGCCACATGGGCTAAAGGCAGAGAATTCACTGGGGGATCCACACCTGACTTCAGGTCCACTACAGAAACACAACCCTTTCACTTATTGCTACCTCACAGCTAAGAGCAAGCACCACTGAATTCACCATCTGAACTGGATCTCCTTTGTGGCTGTAGTGCCCTGAACACAGGCCCTGCAAGCCAGACCTAGACTTCAACTATGCAATCCCTTTACAAACACCTACAGTGTGGGTTCAAGAGCATTTTTAAGTTAGCATGTACTAACTTGTTCTTTTGTAAGCACATAAAAAATTCTCAAAAGTTGTCAGCACTGAATCCTGCATGGAAATTCAACATAACTAGGGAGGGGAGGGGGGTGCTGATGACCTACACAGGGCTGTCAGTTCCTATTAAAGGTGAACCTAGCCCAAATAACTCCTATGTTTTTCCATTTCTTACCAGCAGATACAGATCATGTACCTGATCTTTGATTTTAATGAGGAAGGAACAGTATTCTCATTAACAGTGTTCACATGCATGATTCATTAAATATTTTAAATGTTTTCTTGAATTGCATACGTGTATTCTTTTCCAAACTCTTAAGGTCATGGAATAAATTCCTAGCAAGACCTTAAGGATGCAAGTACAGCTCTCTACAAATTGCCCACTATGAATCTGACTGTCCTCTAGTTACCTATTTTAAAAATCCACTGTTCTATTTTTGCTGGTGTGTCACTTCAGGTTTGCAGTTTATTAGACCATGCTCTCTGTGGCAAGGACAGGGGTTTCCAATATATTCAGAGAATACTTCTCAAGGACTGCAAGTCAAGTAAGTAGAACAGTTAAGTCCAGAAGTCCAAACTACAAACCAGTGGGAATAGCCATGAATGGAAAACAAACTCCAAAAGTAAATTTTCAGGACTGGAGGAAAAACCTCAGTGGTTATATAGTGTACTGACTACATTTTTACACCTTGTGATGTTCTCTGGAGCTTCAACATATTGACCTGCCACTAAATGCCATCCTTCCTACACTGAGTGCCATACAACTGGCATCTCAAAAGTGCTACCTAGCACTTCCATTAGACACATCCTCTGTGTCCCTCTAGTCCCCCCCATGTTGCCTCTTGCCAAAAGCTGACAAATTCTTCATTTTCTATTGCTTGTTTACTAAAATCAAAAATCTCTACCACCTTTGTCTGAACTTCTTATTTTATTACATCCTCTCTAAAACAGAAGATCACAACTACAGATTGCTGGAGTACTGTGGCTTATGCAGCAGACTGCAACGGTGTAATGAGCCATAATGCATAACAGCATAATGAATGTTTGGGGCACAAAACAAGCTTCAGCACACGCATTTTGCAAAACTCCCTGGGTACTACATCCTCCACTGCTACCTATGGGAACACACTACTGTTCTGAAGGATCTGGTCCCGATGTCAATGATGAGATACTGAAGTAGATGAAACTGATTTGATCCACAGCTGCAATTCCTGTGATAAATGGGACACAAAAACATTAAGAGTTCCAAAAATTCTGAAAAAAAAAGGCATTTAAAATACAAATCTAAAAATGTAGAAATTAACATCTTTTTACCCACAACTGTTTTCCACCACGTTGCTCTGAAATCTGGCCAGTGTTAGGCAAACTGCACTTCATTTTCTCAGTGACATGTATAACCTTCCTAATAAAGGGATTCAAGTGAGGTATTTTTATAATGCAAGAATTGGTAAGTTTTATAACTTTAATTTACACCACCAACCTAAAATCAGATGAATCTTTGTGAAGCTGCAGTAGGCTTCTTTCCTTAAGAAGGCTGACAAACAGGGAAAGAAAGGTTAAGCTGACATAAAGCATTCCAGTTGTACACCATCATAGGCACTTGCTGTCTAAAAGGCTGCATTCACTCACTCCAAGCTGTCTGCCAAAATGAAACACACCACTGAAAGCAACCCAAATTTGTGTGGGAGAGGTGTCAAAATTGCATAAATACCTACTTCCACTAGTATGAATTAACAGCTGTGATCCTCTCAACAGAAGCAAGTAAGTGGATGCTCACAGAAATTCATTGCCACCTCTATACGTGTCCCATTTCATATGACAGCTAAATCATACTGATACCTTATGTATCACAACACATAATAATATTATGTACAATAACAACTGAGGTTGTACAATAACAGTTGAGGTACACCAAGAAATGGTCCTAAGCTTCATTTCAAAGGATGTCAATTTGGCATGTCACAGAGCAAAAAAATCATGAGCATGGTCTCATGAGAATGAAGATTTATGAAAATAGGAAAAGAAGAAAAAAAATTAAAATCCTAGAGCACAAGTGAGTATTTGTTAAATAGCCTAAAATAATCAAATTGTGAATAAGGCAAATACTTTGAAACCTGAGCAGCACTGTATAATTTAGCATCATCTGGACTCTTAGTCTGCTGAGCAATTTGATGCAGTACAATTGGGGCTTTAAATGGAGTATGTGAGCACCAGTGAGAAGTCTGCATTACTGAACTATGTGCTGAGTATTAAGATACTAATATCATATTTTTCTACAACCCAATTAAGAAAACTGTTCTTAAATAACCATAAAACAGATAGTTGTTTCAAACAGCTCATTACAAACAACATGAAGGCAGGTTCAGCAAAGAACCCAACATAATTGCAAAAAGATCTGTTGCAGCTGTCAGCAGGTAAAGTCCATGAAAGACAACACAGCAAAGCTGCCTTTTCAACAAGAGTGCAGCATGAAGCCCGAGATGCAGAGCAAGCTTAGTGTCTCCACTGAGCCCCAAGCCTCAGATCCCACAATGACTAAACCCTTCAGCAGTGCAAAAGGCCCCCAGCCACACCAGCAGAAGCTTTACTGTTGCTGTATCTTGGCAGTTCTTGTAATACAGACAGTAAAAACTCTTGGGGTGCTGATGGAGCCCAGGAGTAGCTGTTCAGAGCACGGGGCAGAAGATGTCACACACATGAAAGTCCCACTTCACTAAGCACTCAGGGCACTCTGCCACCAATACCTTGTCAAGTACAAGTATCTTGCCATCAGATGTTTCTACTCTTTCTATGCAATCGCCTTGGGAAGAGAACTACAGAACATTGCACGAAAATCTTTTTAATTATTAAAGTACAACGTGCTTTTGAGTTTTGGCACATTATTCCAAGTGTCCGTAGATGAACTGTGTTAAGGATCCTCTTAAAGTGAAGAACTCCTCCCAGACTTTATGCTACTGACTCACAGCTGAATGACTTCAGAACAACACTGCACACATATCAGCGACCTCATGAAAACCAAATCTCCTGAAGCATTTTAAAAGCACCTGTAAAAGCTATTCCTCATTCCTGATTTCGAAGGGCTGTGTAAATGATTACTGTTAGTTTCATGCTTGTATTTTCATATCTCTTAAATTTACAAGACACATACACAACAGTGCCAGAAAAACCAACCTACCAAGGCAACCTGAGAACCACTAACTCAGGAAGTCCTCATTCAGTGCTCTGCTGGTCTTCTGAACTTAGTGAAGAGAGCTGGATCTTGTTTTCTTCATAAAATTAATCCCATTAAAATCTAAGGTGGTCATGCATGTAGAACAAATTAATTAAATATTTAGTAATTTAGCAGCAGTATTTGAACACAGTTTAAGTTGGTTTTATAAATACGTCCTTGTCATCTTAAATGTAGTATCACCAACAACATTAGGTTTAAAAAGGCATGCTAAAATCACAGCAAGATACTGGCTATTTACACAAATCTACATAAAAATCAACAGTCACTCTTGTCATGGCTAAAAATTTCTGCATGAACAGTAACTCATAACTGGTTTTGGCACTAATGCATGCATAAAGAGAAACATACAACCTAACATAGGGACAGTGAAAGCATCTGCCTGTGAGCTGTAGGCAGATTTTTTTTTAAGCCTATTATACAAAAGAACACATACAGAAGCAGTACAAGCAGCTGCTGTAACATACTTCCAGGCCTCTGAACAAGCATCAGCTTACTAATTGCCTAACAGAACATCACTTCAACACAAATGGTTCCTTAGATGGTTTTTTTAAATAACATATTGAATGCAAACATTGGAGCTAAGCTGTAAGAACCTCTAAGAAGCCTAAATTTTGTCTAGAAAACCTAGTTTTACATCTGGTTTTGTTTAGTATTGTTTTATTCTCCAGACTAATCAGCTAAATAAAATGAAATCTAAATAAAACACAGTATGATCCTGGATTAGTGACTACCTCCTAAAAGGCATAATAGCTTATTGAGACAAGATTAGGAAGAATAACAAAATCAATACATATGCAATTTGTAACTAGGAATTTATAACAATGACAGATCTTCCTCTGTCTCTCTGTGGAGATGGTTCTCAGCACTGGAGAAGCAACAACAGTGATTTTCAGAAAAATGGACATGACAATACTACGAGGCTGATTTTTGCCTTTAAGTCAAATAAACAGAATAGCAGCATGGAGTCCACGTAACAGAAGACAAACTTGTTTGATTTCTTGTGAGATGATAATTTAGTGTGAACAACTAGACAAAAAATTTTTCAGCAACAGCCTTTTAATAGATCAGACTAAGTGAGGTTATGTGAAACAAGGGCAGGAGAGTAATTAGACAAAACCATTAGAATAGACCCTTGCAACTTATTTTCTGGCTATATGATTCAGGAAGTATTTGTATTCAGATCCTGTTCATTTTTTTAAAAAACAAGCGTTTTTCCATTTGTGACAATAATGTGTTCTTAAAAAAAAAAAGGCAGAAATCAACATACAGTAAGTACTTGACCTAGTCAGTCTAATTATTTCATTCTTGCACTGCTCACTTATTTCTAAATGAAACCACAAGAGCAGCTATGTGGGTATTTTCTTTAGCAAGGACTGGAAACTCACAAGTTTATGACTCATTGTTCCGCAGCTGAAAACAGCTGTGCCACACACAACTGATCGAACTGATCCTCTGAATGTGACTCACAGCTCGACCAAAACCTGTCCAGATCTGCTACCACCACGAGGCCACCCCATCAGGACACCAACACCTCCACACCAATTCTTGATAAACTCTCCCACGGCCTCTCTGCTCGAGTCTTCCCACCTGCTTCAGGAGTCTCCCCAGCACAGAAAGGAGCTCTCCCTCTCTCTCTGGAGGAGACACAAGGTACTCACATATCTGCTAAAGCCTGTCAGGTGTACGCCCTGCCGTCAACAAACACAACCTGAAATTTGTACAACTCTGCTCTCTGTAACTCACAGGGAAAATGGCTCTAAGGATGGCAAGGGGATCAATAAACTGGTTCAAATGACATTGCCTTTTCAATACCACTATGCCTTGCCACTCAAGAGTATTTCTGATTAATTTGACAGCTGCAGAGAACTAGCAAAAAGTAAATTGTCCCATTTCCTTATCTGTCAAAATGAGTCAAGTTACTGTCTGCTAAATGTGGTAATTTTTTGTGCGCAATACAGGACACTGAAGAACATGCATGGGAAATCCAAAGACCTGCTAACACAACAATATGGAAATCACTTCTTTTTGTCAGTGACTACTGTTACGAAAACTTTAAAGTTTTTATTTAAAAAAAAAATCTCAAGACCCCTAGTTTATTTTCCACTCGGGACACTAATAATTGGTAAGAAAATACAGAGAAATGATAATGGTTGGAAAAGAATATAACTAAATTAGAGTAGAACAAATTTTAAAAGGAATTTCCCTAGCTAGTCATTCTCACAATTATATACAGTAAAGAAAGTTAAAGGAAGCATAAAAGAGCAGGCTAGACTTTACAATGAGAACTTTGATGAGGAAACCATGATTGAAAACTAAGCAAAAGCCACTTCCTCACAGCAGCATATTTCAGTTCTGAAGGGGTATCTGAGGCAAACTATTCACAAGTTATGAAAGATCCAATATCAAAGTAAAAAAATCACTGACCTGGATTAAGATCCAATACTAAAGTACAAAAATCATTGACCTGGATTAAGTTCTCATCAGTATCTCATCGTGAAACAGTTTAAAGCTGCTCCAGTACTTCAAATTATATGAAACCATAACAGCAGCCAGCATAAATGGATGAGTATGACAATAATTACTCTTCAAATGTATGTTCTCCATTAAACCAAGAAACTGCCTGAAAAAAATTCCATTTAATCCCATGAGAACCTTAAAAAAAAAATAACTCACAAATGGTAACACTGAACTGCTTCAGTTTCAAGCAGAGAAGTAACATGAACTAACCAAGACAAAATGTGAACATTTACAGAACAGTTACTGGTCACTGATGCCTTGACCTTCCTGAGCTTTCATTGACAGCACATCCACTTCCATGGAATAACTAGTTGGGCATCACTTACTTCTCTGCTTGCAATTTCCTTGAGTTATACCAGGCCTATGAAGACTGTGTCCATCCACAGAGAGCAAACAAGCAAAACTGCAGAAACCAGAAGAAACAAACTATTTGCTATCAAGGTAACAGGGACAATGATGTCGCTCAGGGACATCACTGTGTAGCAACTTGTATCTCACAATACACTCAGTGTAGTGGTTGTTTCACTACACTATTTCTGAGTGTAAATAGTGAGTCTGGGAAGCAGAAATACTATGATCATGTCTATCAGCCTCTGAAGAGTGAGTGGAACTCGCTGGAAAGACACAGAAACCACTGAGACTGATGGCCAACATAACAGAGATGCAGGATGAATGTGCTGGCTAGCAGGACTGGCAATTTCTGCCTTGCAAGCAACACTGAAAATCAATCTGAGAAGTGTTTAAAAATAACCACCATTCCCATCCTCACCTGCTCCCTCAGGACACAACCACAGAATAATATTGCTTAAGCACTGGAATGGTGGCACCAACCTCCAGAGGCTAGTGGCAAGGGCAGGAAACGAGTGCTGCTGCCTTTGAAAAGTTTTCAGTCTGATTCACCCTGCAGGCTGCCAGCACTAGCTTTTATCCACAGCACTCCACCAGAGCGATCTGCCCAGTCACCTAGAGCAAAGCAGCAAAAAAATTTTGGGGACACCCTCACACACGTTGCAAAGCTCTGACTGCAGCAGGGAGGCAGCAGAAATTTTTAAAGCAACAGGTAAAAAGCAAAGCAATCACCATTTACCAAAAGTAGTCACTGAAAAGCAGTTTAAAACAGCCCAGTGTGAGATAGCTGGTCAAGCACTGTCTGGTCCCTTGAATCCCATTTTCACTGGTCCTAAAAGTGTAACTTCCACCAGAGCCTTCATGCCCAACACACTCATCCATGCAGCTTCCAGAGGAGATGTGCCCTTATCCATGGAGGAAACAGATTTCAGACAACCTGCAGAGGGATGCAGCCAACAGGAACAGTGAAGACAACAGGACAGGGGAAACAGTTGAACGGAAGAAAGCACATCAGGAAAGAAGTGAAAGAGGAAACAGATGCACTGACAGGAAAAGAAAACACAAGCGGGAGGGGAAGGCAAATGTAGAAGGTGAAAGTAATACAGACCAGTTTGAGAGCAAAGAGCACAAGCACAAACAAGTGGCAGAACAGATGAGTCAAAACAAATGAGAATTATAGATAAGAAGGAAAGGTGGGAAAAATAATAATAAATTTTAAAAAACCCAGACTCATCAAAGCAGTACTTCTTATTAAACACAGAGCAGTCTGGGTTTCTGATAGGTGAGAACAAGTCACCTGAGTCAAAGTAGAAAAATATGAGAAACAGGGAAGATTGGAAAAAGCTTGTCACTAGCAGACCTGTCAGGAAAATGAAATATTCTACAGAAACCCTAACATTTCAAATTCTGCTGTTCTTTCAAATCAAGATGAAAGTTTAAATTCATTAAACTTTAACATGACTTTATTGAAACACTGGATTTTGAGGTCAAACTCTAATACTCTTCATCACAAAACAGGAAAAGCTGAATACTACCACATTTCTTTCCCAAAGAGTTTTAAGAACATCTCCCAAGAATGGCATTTTCAGGGCTAATTTTCCTGCAGAACTGCTTCACTGCAAATTTTAGATTAGACACAACATTAGATGAAATCACTTGTTCCTCACTAGAACTAAAAGATACATCACTTAGGAGTTATTTCCAAACCTAAACATTTAGCAAAACATATTTGTGGTCCTTCATTTGGGGCCACAAATCTGGATGTTTTTAAAAAGCCATTCCATTGCATGGAATGTTCTGCATGAGAAAGAACAAGTCCTTAATTAATATAACAACTACCTTTAGAAGACCTATATAGACAAACCCCACCAAGATAGCAATTTTGCCCCAAAAAAAGAACATCTAAGCCTTTCTTTGCTGCTAAGTAGAGGTTACATGCACTCACAATTACTTTAATATTACTGATGGAAGGGTCCACTCCTCAGGCCTATTTCTAGTGAGGTGTGCTAAGAGACAGTGTCACATAATACATTCCCCCTCTTGCTTCAGGACTTTTTAATTAGTTGCTGTTTTCCTGTTTCTCCCATTGGTCATGGCAAATAACTCATAATTTATTTTTTAAAAATCAGGTTTTTTTTTTTTACTTCATAGCAGGTATTTTTAACACTAGAGAATAATTCACATTACATTAATATTGCTAGAGCTCATGCTCTTGAAATAACATGATGCGCTATGGGGCTTCCAAGCTACACAAAACCTACATTCTCAGAAAAGAGAAAGCAGATAGTTTAAATTAAGCAGATTCCCCAGGGGTCTATGAATCTGAGCAATTATATCTGGGAAGACACACAAATTTGAAATATGTTCCAGTGTGCTCCTCAGGAGCATCTCCTGAAGAGCAGCCCACCCTGTACCAGCACGGCCCAGCTATCCCTACATCCACTCTCCCATCACCCTCTGCATTAACAGATCAATGTTCCAGGCAGCAAAGCCTTTCATCTCAGCTAATCATTTTACCAGGGTCTTCAGCAGAAATGGAAACTACAGGGCTATGATACAACTGTAGAGGCGTTCCTATAGGATTACAGGAGTCACTTCCATAGAGCTTCATAAAACCTGCACCAGCACAGTACCAGTAGGTACCAGCACCTTCTGAGGCACAGTCCTTCTAACCAACAATATTGCTTGAAGGCATCACTGAGAACAATTGGGGAGTTAAACCTCAGCTTTACAAAAGTGCCATCTGTTCAGCATACTTGCAGTGAAACCAGTGGCCTCAGCACAATCCACAGAGAAGATGCATCACCATATTCAGTGCTGCCAACCACAAATGCAAACTGAATGAACGCAGACCCTGAATAACTTTCTCATGACTACTTGTAGTGATTAACATCAAGGCATAGTGATGGGTAAATGTGCACTGCCCTCTTTGTGAGGGAGAAAAAGAAGATCAGGACAGGCAGAACTCAAAACAAAATAGATAACTCAAGGTAACTCTACTTAGGACTCCCATAAAACCTCAAGATGTTACACACCAGTTAAAGACTACTTATGATTTTAACGTGTTCTGGACCTTTAAAAATCCTCTAAGAACTCAGTCAAACCAAACACGGCTAAGAGGACACACACATCCCAAACAAGCCCTCTGGGCTATAGACCAAAAATTGTTGCCTCACAAAGCATCCAAAAAGTTAAGCAAGATCCATACACAGAACAAAAAAAAAGGAGAGAAAAGGAAAGAGGGAAATCAAAGCTCAGCAGGAATTTTCAACAATGTTTAAAAATAAGAACTTCCCAGTTCAGAAGAGAATGTGATCCAACCTGACACCTGCATCGCTTTCTGCGTGTATGTGGAGGGTAAACCATTAAGACAAAATGAAACCCAAATATTTCCACACACAACTTGACAGAATTCAGCAAAACTGGTACTACTGTGAAATGAAAAACTTGAACCACAAAGTAGCATGAAAAGGTTTTCAAAATAGCTGCCTCAATATAAGTTAGGTTTTAAAAGCTTGGCAGAAATCCCTTTTCAACTGACCATAAGCCCAAAGGCAGCAGCCGGCAAGGGCACTTCAGGGAGTCTCACTCTTTCTATTTTGAGAGTGAAAGATGCTGCAGGCAATAGCAATAGTTTGAACATTCTCTCTGCTGTTTCCTAGTCTACTTTCTTCCAGGAAAAAGAAGTTCAAATCTTGATCTAAATCCTACGATAAGTGGGATTAAGTGGGATTACTGAGTGTTCACTTCAAGTTACAATTCACATGGTAGCACTATGTCATCACCATACCATCGTCAAGAGACACCTAAAATCTGAGGGGACATGAGTGCAGAGAAGTGCACACTCCATCTGCCTTTAACCTTCTTTGTGCTGGAATCAGACATCCTTACCCCATAGATTCTGAGTAATTCAGAGGGAAAAATACCCTGGCCCTCATGGCCTTTTATCAGCTGATATAAGGTATCACTGCTACATGAGGCAGTAGCTGATGGGAAGTTGAAGTCAGTCACTGGAACACATAAGCACAATTTAAATCTTGGCTGCTAACAGGCAAGCAGAGCACAAGGAATTATACAAGCTATGATGATGCTGTAATTATTACAGTATCTTAGTTTTGAGTGTGTGCAAGCAAAATAACATGTTTATTTCTTAATGCATCAGATTTCCTTCACAATGGTGAACTCAGACTGCTTTGACAATTAACATTTTTAAGGGCCAAGTTCCAATCATTCTATTTTTGTTGACTCTCAGGCTTCTTTCCATGTAGAAACAGTGTGAATGAAGGAACAAGCAACGGTACAAAATACCCTAGGTAGAGATCATATAGTACATACAATTATACAGCTCAGAAACTAACAGGTAAATTTGATGGTACCAAGGATTAAAGAGCACAGCTAAGGATTTTGGAAATACAAATCACCTTGTTCTGCTAAGCTTTACCAGTTAAAAATATGCTTTTAAAATGCCTTGCTTTGTTGGGTGGTTTTGGTTTGGGTTGGTTGGAGTTTTTTCAGAAAATATTTGATTATAGCAATGTATTTTGTTTGTTTGTTTGTTCCTGCAAGGCTATACTATAATCTCTATATGATTTAAAATAAGTTTCAGGGATAGCATGAGCAAAAAAATAGGTACTGACAGATTAACTGAATACCTGTTAACAAACTATAAAGTAAAATTCTGAATGAAAGCATAGGCCGAAAATATTTTGGATTGTAATATAAGACAGCTGAAACATATCTGTAGGTCTGCAAGAGCATTTTAAGCAGTAGGTGACTGGCTTTTATACAAATTGCTACAATACCTCTATAGTATGCAATTTGTGTCTAATGTTTCATGTTATGAATATACAAAGAAACAAATACCCTACTAATAGTCCTTCAGTGTTTCATATTACTGAGACATTCACTAAAAACATTTAGTATAGGATGACAGGGTTATTGACCAATATTTTCCCAGAAGATATATTCTCACTTGACAATGTGGTGAACTGAAGCCAAAAGCATTCACTGAGCTTTGAGAGAATATCTTTCTCTTAAATATAAAAATTCAAAGCCTCACTATACAGATGTCAGTTCAGATTGCATTTTACACATCATAAGTCTTAGCAAACAGCTGGTATTTCACAATGCCTCAAGTCTTAAACATGACTTATCAAAGCAAAATAAGAGGAAAGAAAAGGTAGCTCCAGAGGATGCCAAGTACAGCAAAAAATGCAGGGGAAGAAATGAATAGCCATTTGATAAACTGCACATCAATTCATTCTTCTCTGTGAAAATGAAATTTTGAAATACTGAAATAATACAATGTAAGGTAGCACTAAACATTGCTATGAAGTATTATGGAATGAGATGAAGGACTGCAATGTTGTTTCACAGCAACAGAAAGAAGAAAAACATCAAAGGTTTTTGATGGGGGACTTTTTCAGTTTGGTCTTTAAAGAACTAGAGGTACAGTTTTAATACTGGAGAAACAAGTTCAAAAACTGACACCTCTACATAAAGCAAAACTTAAAGAAGATAAAACTGTCACTGATCTAATGAAATACACATTCCTCTGTACTCAGATGGCCACACAATCAGGGCATGAGGCAGGACTTCCCCGCCTGCTCCAGGCAGTGACACACTGGGGTCTGGAGAGTTGCCCCCCTCTCCCCCAGCATGTGGCAGCACACAGAGGGGAGCACACGCAGCAGCTTTCCTTTGCAGCCACATGCACTTGTCCTATTGCCCTCTGGATCAGCTGTTGGTCAGGGAGCCAACACTACCTCAGCAGAAGGGTCTCCTGTATTTCACCAATACCAAACTGTGCTCTGGAAGCCCTCTGTGCCCGTGCCTCTCACCAGCCTGCCAGCTGCTGCTCCCCAACACCCACACCAGTGCAAGCCAGGCTCAGCTATGCCAGGTCCCTGCTGGCATGGCCACGATGGATGCACCACCACACCCCTGCAGGGTCTGCCCCTGACCCCTGGCAGCTGCCCTGCCTCTCTCTCAGCCCTTTCTCTCCTTACCCTCTGCATTTCCTTCTTTACAACCATGACTTCATCAGCTCTTTTGACCTTCAAAGGAGAGCGGAAAGAGACGCATGTGAGAAACCCAAGACCCTCTGTGTCCCCAGTGCACAAACTGTACTGCTGTTTTTTGCTAACCCAGCCTGATGTGCTGTGCTGCAGCCTGGCAAATAACCTCCTGGACCTCACATGCCTAAGGCAGCACGTTACAACAGCAATGATAAAGCCACTATCCGTTATCATTAAATAATAACACGGAATATCTAAGATTGATTTTCTGTACTTATCTTGCAATAACTATCAAAATTCTTAAGTGTCTTGCTTGCTGATACCCTTTTCAAACTAGCTTCCTAACTTCTTATGACCATTTTCTCTAGTCAGTATCGTTTCCCTTGATTATATCCTCCTGCTTTTTATATACATATCTCTCCTCTTTAACTCTTTGATTTGTTTCTTTTCATAAGCAGTCCTTCAGCTTGCCACTTTCACAGGTCTCCCTTTGTCAGACAAAGCTCAGAAAAAACCATGCTTTCCCCACAACAGTGTGCCATACACAGACATTAATTCATATCTTCCACTGCTGGCGGACACTACAACCTCTGTGAGAAACCAGCACGAATATTTTTTCTATTTATGCATTACATAGCTGCCAGCACACCAAAATTTTGTGCAGAAGGGAACATTTGAGACACCTCTTGGCAAGATGTATATGCTGCATTTAATAAATCTCTGATAAATATAACATGTAAAATAAGCTGTACCATAGAATACAGATACAGTTTTCCCTTCCCCCTGACAAAAAAGAATCAATTAAAATTGTTACATCAGCTTTCAAGAGCTATTTTCTTCACCTTCTTAAGGTAGGAAGAATTACCTAGAAAAACCAGGTCACTACTTTTTCATCGGTCTTTTCTTAGAACAAAACAGAAGTCATATTAAGGTTTTGCTTTGAACAAATATTTGTTCAAAATATTTTATCAAGTCCAACACATAAAAGATATGCATATGTACACACAGCACTCACATGGATAAATATATCTTTTCTGGATAACATATCTTACAGCCAATATAGTTTACACTCAAATGAATCACGGAAATAAAGTTAAATGTGGTGAAGATGTTAAGTGGACCAAAGTACCAGCAAGTAAGCAAAGAGATTGAAAACACTGGAAAACTTAAAAGAATATTTTTAAAATAACTGAATTGTTTCAAATGTATGTGAATATACAATAAGATTCAAAGAATTCAAGAATAGGGGACGGTTGTATACATCTCTTGTATACAACTGACAAAAACTGAACCAGCTTCTAAATTCTTGTTCAAGCCCAGGAAGTTCTACAGTTTCAGAGAAACTGTATTAATCTAAATGTATCTTTGTGGTACTTCCTAGCAGCTAACATAACAAGAAAACACAGCATAGCCACCTGTGGGGAGCTTACAGAGGGCTTGCACACTCGGGGCAGATCAGGGTTGTCAGCTGGGGGAATGGGGAAGCTCCAAGCCAAAGGCAGGATCAGAGGAAACAGTGAGGTTTGTCTCACTCAGCACACCCACATCCTGACACTACCTGATACCACTGGAACCAAGAAAAATAAACTCCTGCACAAAAGCTCTGTCACCACACAAAAATACGACATGGATGACAGAGATAAGCAACTTCCTTTGGACAATATGGTCACACCAAAAAAAGTAACTCCCTAAAATTAGTATTTGAACTTCTAACACTACATGAGTGATATTTTGTTTATTTTTATCAGAATAATAGGAAATAGTTATTTTTAATATTTAATCTATGTCAACATCCCCTTTAAGTAAACTCCCATGCCAGTATTGCGTGAAGTGCTGTTTTCCTGTTTAGCAATCTCTCACAAGTTAACTAAATGCTTTGCAAAAACCATTTCAAAACTAGCTTGCAAAGTATTAAAGATAAAAGATAAGCATTAAACAGATGACATCTTCTGCAAATCCATCATAATCCATTGGTTTAGGTTTTACATTTCTGGTGATAAATTACTTAAGTTCTTGTCTGATGATGATTAAACATTAGGATTAGTACTTTCTGTTATGGATGACTTCTATTTTTATGACTTTCACCAGCCAACATTAGCCAAGAGGCAGCATCTGGGGCACATGAATGACTACAGCAAACAGCTCTGAAGACACAGACACTGAGCCTCAGTGCTCCATCCTCTGCCTCACTGTCACCAGGGACTAATGCTCCACTTCAGGGGAACCCTGCAACACACCAGTCACACCTCCCTTATTCATTTAGCACAGTCCCTCTTCTAGCTCCATTCCCAGCAGCTACAGTGTTTAAGTGTCTGGTGCCTGCAATAAGACCACTTTCACAACACTAACTGGATCAGGCAGGCTTCGCTACAGTAAAAGGCCAAAAGGTATTACTTGATCCATCTCTTACATTTCCTTTTCTAATGGCACACATACAGGTTGAAGTAAATCAAGTGGTTAGCTCGTGGGAGTTCAAACAGCAAAGTGAGTTTGAGCCTTGACACAAGAGCTCTTAATAGAACCAACATCTTCCTGTTCTGTTCAAAGTGAAAAAAAAAACCCTGGACATCCATGTCCCTGAACCTGAATTTCCAACCTCATACAAAGCCATGTGTGATTTTTCACAGGGGACCTCACACCAAGACACACCAGCTTCTCAGACAGGAGCCTGGCAGCACTGAGCTGGCAATTCAGAAGAGAAAAGGCTCGATGCTGCTTAGCTTTTATATATGCAAGGTTTATACTTTTAACTTCTGAGGCTTACTTTCTGGAAAGTGTAACTGACTGAATCAGCTTCTGTTCTTCAAAGGACAACTTCCAGTAACCAAATATACATATTTTCATAAGCATAAAGTAATGCAGATGAAAACAGCCAGCATTCAAAAGGTTCAAACCCCAATGTTTTACAGCCTAAAGACACTGAGATATTTCTCTTGCACAGGCATTATCTCCAAAAAGGTGAAAGGGCAGAACCCACAGTTCTCAAACACATAAAACAGCCCACCCACAAGAACAGCTGTGACAGAAGGTGCATGGCTGGTGATGGGACAAAGGCACGTGGTCCCCATGCTAGCCAGCCCATAAAACACACCCCATGCCATTTGGTCAAGCACCTTTGTGTTGCAATGCTGAGCATCATCAATGTCAGTTTCTACTCCTGCCCCTGCAAAGCAACAGTGCTCCTGTTTGAATCAGGCTCCACCAAAAAACAGCATCTGGCATCAAAGCATCAGTCACAATCCCTCTGCATTCTTGATGTGGCTTATTACATTTATGATGTGCCCAAGGACTACCAGGCAAAGCTGATGAGCATCACTGATGTGTGACCTGCTGCGTTTTTTCTGAAAAAAATAAATATGTAACAAAATGGAAAAGACTTGATACTTACATCAGACAACTGACACCTAGTCCCAGGTCTGCCTGAGGCACCACCTCTCACCTTCCTGCTCTTTGGAGCTGTTGCATTTGTAAGTAGCCCCCAAGACATGAAAACTTGGTTCATACAGAAGGGCCTGACAACCATCAACTGCAGTAAGAGACAAGGCCAAAATCAAACAGTCTGCCCTCAATGAGGCCCATGCATGAAGCCTTCATCCACCCTTCTCAGTTTCTGTATTGATTAAAAACTGTGCAGTAAGGCTCCCCTGGCCCATGCTAAGACTTAGTGGAAGAAAACAACATCAGATCAGGGAGCATACAGGAGCTGCAGCTCACTTCTACAAGATGAGGGATAAGGGCCATATGAAGTTCAAACAGCTAAGCAGCACAAGCACAGCAGCAGTTTCAGACAGACTGCATTCAGTGGCCAAGACAATTTCCATCCTAGTGCCAACCCTGCTCTGCCTCCTCTGCTTATAACTCATTACCCCACAAGGAAAGGTGAGCTAGCTAATGTTTCTACAAGACCTCAAGACCCTATGAGACAGCAACTTTATGATGCAAATCTGCTATGATGCAGTATTAGTTTACTGACAAGTACTATCCTAACAAAACTCACAGTTTAGGGCACCACTCCAAGCAGATCTCACCAACTAAATAATCTTCAAGCCATTGAGACTTCTCCAGAGGTTATTACTACAAGCTCTTTACAGTCTCAGCCACAAATTACAAGCAACTGGCAGAATTTCAACAATTTTTTGAAATTTACACTTGAGTGGTCATTTCCAGCAGAAAGGGTGTCTGCTTTTCAAAAACCCCACAGAACCTCACTAAGATGACTGAATCCTGAGCTCACAGAACACAAAGGTACCGTTCCCAGTAAATTCAACACTATGGAGAGTTAGCCATTACAGATTTTGATCCACCAACAGCTCTCTTTGTTTAAAGGGTAAAATTGGTGTAGGGCAGAGAAATGCGACGCTGGAGAAAGCAGTCTGCAGCACCGTGGAGTGCAGGTACCTCAGGCATACAGCAGACAAAGAGACAACTGTTGTAAATAATCTAAGATCTACAATTATAATCCATAGTTCAAACATACTTAGAGAAATAAATATTAATCTTGATTCCCAAAACTGCTGTAACAAAGAGGACAACAGAAAATTTTGATGCTTAGATTTAGTAGACAGAAGGAAACCACCATGGTTTCAATTCATCAAAAATAAAATTAAGTAATAATGGTCCAGATAATCAGCATTAATCTAGAATTCAAGTCGATGCAATGAGTTAGCCATCTCAAAAATACTGTGTAATATCATGACAACACATTTCTAGTTCATTAAAAAAACCACAAATATAAACCAAAGCTCTGGTTTAGCAAGTGCTGAAAGTCACAGCTGTAATGGTGCAGAGAAAAAACTGAACTGGATTTCTACCACTCAGAGAAGCCCACCCTTTGTGCTCCATCACTCAGATGAAGTATTGCCCCTGCATATGCCATTCAAGCAGGCACTTGAGCTCTCAAGTACACGGAGATAGCCTTTGTGCCATTCACATCTAGTGCAAGAGTCTCAGAGCTTTGACTCTGACTAGCTGCACTACGTTTTTCCTTTTTGCACTCTGAGCTTCCAGAAAACACCACCTTGGTAGTAAGACACAGATGCTAAAACAAACAATAAACAAGAAATAAAATAACTGTTTGTAAGCAAACATCGACAGAGACATGGACAAAGTAGTATAATTCACTCTACTGCTTTTTGCCAGCATCCTAAACGTGAATGGCAATTTGTATTACTATAAATCAAAAAGATAACCACAACACTGCAATGTTACAGTGTATCTGTTTCTCAATGTTTTAGAACACATGACAGGCTCAGAAGTTAGTTTCCTTCCAAACATCTGCTTGGCTGCCACCATCTCTGCGGAGGCATAGGTGTGCATGAAGCAGTGACAGGAAGTCAAGTATATATAGCCTGTTCTTGAATTATTAATATAATCTTATCTCGATATCTGAAACCAACTTTATGAGTCACAGTAACAAAACATCAGTCCAAATTAAAAGCCGCATTTAAAATAGGGCTGAATTAGGAATTACACTTAGGCATTAAATAATGATTCCAAATATCAGCTTTAAAAGCCAAAAATAAAAGGGCCTAAATACAAAACCAAAAAATAGTACACAGGCAACCAGCTATCAAGATCATGACTTCTCATTACTAATCAGTCTTCTCCATTCAACTCCGTAAGTTACAAAAAGCAGGGAAGAGCAGCTGAGTGGCGCTACCAGGGCTCCTTCAACCGCCGCATCCCACAGCCCCTGCCCTTCCTTCGCCGCTCCGGGCAGGCTCAGCTCCGCGGCCACGTCGGCCCGGGCCCGCGTCCTCCGCCGCCCTCCCTCCCCAGCCTACGGCCAGAAAAACTAGAAAGCGAGAGGTCGTTTGATTTGTAACCGGCTCCCATTAAACAGTAACGCACATAGATGTGACATCGCTGACCCTGGGACTACTGCGGGAACTTCTCCTTGGCACGGCCACCCCATGACGGCCCCGGGGCACTCCCGCCCGAGCCGCCTCCCTTTGGGGGCGATGAGCCCTCACCGAGGTTTCGAGAGCACCCGGGACGGGACGCGCCGAGCCCGGGCTGGACGGCCGCACGGCGCAGGGAAGGTGCCCGGCTCGGACCGCCCCGGGTTGCACTCACGCTCCCGCCCGGCAGGCGCGGAGGCTCCGGGCTGCAGACGGATGGCTCGGGGCGCATCCCGCTCCCGCAGCCCGCGGGTCCCGCTCCGCGCCGCCGCCAGCGGAGAGGCAAAGCACGCGGGGGAAGGTCGCGGACAGGGGCCAGGGGCAGCGGCCTCACCTGGGACATCTGAGGACGCAGGTTGATCTCCTTGAGGTTGATGGAGTGGCTGCGGAGGTTGTTGAGCAGCTGGCAGAGCAGGACGCCGTCGCGCAGCGTCTGCGCCAGGTCGAAGACCTGGGCCGTGTCCCAGGTCACCCGGTGGTTGGGCGGCAGCACCTTGCAGCTGATCAGCCACTGCCCGCACTGCTTCCAGGGCTCCATCCCCGCCACCGCGCCGCGATGCTGCGGCCGCGGCGGCCCCTGCTGCGCCCTCCCGCCGCTGCCGCCGCCGGCCCGTCCCGCCCCGCGTCCGCTCCCGCCCCGGGAGGCGGCTCCGACCGCCCCTGGCCGCGCCCCGCGCCCGCCCAGCCCGGCCCGCCCGCACCTGCCCATCTGCGGCGGCCGCGCTGGAGCGGGGAGCCAGGGGCGCTGGCAGCTCCTAAGGCCGGTCCGTGAAGGTGCTCGCCTCGTCTGCTCGCCCGGTGATGGCGTAAACACAGCACCTGCGACGCACAAGGCGCAGCTCTGACAGGCAGGTGTAGCTGGCAGCGCGGTGGCGTGTTCTGATTGTCAGTCCTTTGTCCTTTCGCTAAGCAAATAGCAGAGCGCTCAGATGCCGTTCAAGCAGAATACCCTCAGCGTATCTAGAAACGATAGAGAACACATCATGGCATAGCATTGTTTTCCCATCTGTTCTCCCCTAAAGTACTTTGCAACGGCTTCAAATTTATTTACACTTTAATAATGGTTAACAATATGTAATAACTTCCAAAAAACATTCAGACAACTTAAAAATTCAAAAAATACAAGTGATTTTAAGTTCCCAAGTATGATAAACTCCAAAACCAGACAACACAAACACCACAGTTCACAATATCCTCTAAAACTCAAAAGCTATTATTTCTTTTTTTATTGTTGTTTTGAAGCAGTGCTGGAAACCTGACTTCTCCAAAAAATCACTTAAAAGGATACAAGAACATTTTTTCTCTATTAAAACATATTAAAACATGCTTTTTCTCTCTCTTTTAGTTTTTTTTAAACAGATAATCCTTTAAAAGTACTATTAACATTTATGTGAGGGGGGAAAAAAAAAGACACAACACACAGTCCAGGATGAGAAAGCCTTCCAGGAGCAAAACACTGACATGGTTATTCAAGATAGTCCACAACTATTGCTGTTTTCCACACCTCCTCAGTTAAAACCCTGACACTGCTGTCAGAGCTCAGAATAATCCCACAAATCCTTTTAATAATTTCTGAAAGAATTAATCCAGACATTATGGGAGTTCATTTCAGAAATTGTGGCCAAGCAAGTGATTTGCATGTTTCAGTAAAGCCAACATGCTAATTCATTTTTTTCCCTTTCTTTAAACAGGCAGACATGCCTGCTATTCCAAGCATTTTCCTGAGCAGCCACTGGTTGCAGAACATGCCACAGGACAGCTCACCATTTTGCATTGCATGCACCCAGAAAGACAGAGAATGGCCCAAAATGCAGGATCCAGCTCCATAATCTGTAACACCTGTGCCACTGCCCAGCAGGCCAGGGGATCAGACAGGTGCCACTTGTTACCTCGTTAGAAGGCACAAGTGCTGCTCAAGGTCATCTGGGAAGGGCACCTGTTTCCACTCAAAGATGTACAAACACCTGGCTTAGTTTTCAGCCCTCTGCATGCCTTATCTGGGCTGGCAAACCAAAGAGGCTCCCGGGTCTGACCAGTGCAGAAGTGTCGCAGTTGCTGATATGTGGCAGTCGACATGGACACTGCACTTGAGGTGCTTCATTAGAATCATCAGAAGGCTTTAAGTATCTTCATCTTGTTATTCAAAAAGTTTCCCATATCTTTCTTCTGTAGCTTCTAAGAGCAGCTCCACATAGCCCTGGGTCTTCCTCTCTTCTTCAGTTCTGGGTCCAGCTCTGTCCTGTCCCTAGCACGGCCGCCTAGCCCTGTCTATCCTAGGTACAATATCTTACAATATCTTACAATATCTTACCTTCTCTGGCCCTTGCACGACCTCCTGGCCCTAGGTCTTCACAACACGGCCAGCAGACTCCAACTGACTCTTCCCAGTTAACTCTCTTTTTATCATGCACAAGGCTGTGAGGGCAAGGCTGTTTCTACTCTAAGATAATTAACACAGGTGTAGCATATCAGAGGGGAGACTGCCTTCAGCAGCATCTCTTCTTGTATCACCACACAGAAGGATCTCACAAAGCCTCCCTGATGTGTCAAAGACATTCTAACAGAACGCAAAGTCCAGTAAGCAGCAAGCAGTTTTGCATGAATCAAAAGAGAGATCCTCATTCCAAAGGACTGGTGACAGTGCAACTGAGTTTTAAATCTTTAAAACAATCTTACATGGGAGAGCGTGACATTAGGTTGAGTTGCCTCAGTAGTGCCTCCCTTCCCAGCAGGTCCCTCCTGCTCCATGGCCACCTGAGTAATCACAGTCATGCAGCTCCCATTTCTCAGGAAATATGAATTTGATGTTTAACAACCTCAGCCCAAACACTGGATCACCAGTAACAGGTACCTCTGCCTCCTCAGACCAACATTTGGTTGTTTTATGCCTGAGCAGCTGGAGGAGAGGGCAGATTGCAACACAAACATGTAAAAAAAGTATCAGACTGCTTGCAACCAGGCAGAATTAGAGAGAATCTCATTCCTAATTTAAATCAAAAAGGACTGAAATTAACAGTTTGTACTGTGATCATTTGGCTATCATCATCCATCAAAATAAACATAACACAGTTTCATCAAAATTACAATAAACACTTTCTCATAGAAATATATTTTCATCTGTGACATGTAGGAATTGATAAGTGAGTAAGAATTCAGTTGTGCCCACAAGCTATCCACTCTCAGGCTGACAACAAGCATAACACTGAAGCAAATGCAGAAAGCAGAAAATCAAAATAGATAAAAGAAACAGAAAACCATCTTCACTACAATATCCACATCCCCACTCCAGCTGCCTCCAGCCAGGATTGGCGATACAGCATCCTGAAAGCAACAGAAACAGCTGGGATGCCTTTGCAGAGATACAGAAAAGTGAGTGTTGTTCTGATCTGTAAATAGCAAGAAAAACGCTTCAGGCGGGTTGGTCAAATCAATCTAATCTTTTTACATGGTTATTAGGAGCAGTCCAACACTCCTTAATCCAAAATTTACATCCAAGCAATACATATGCTTTAAAGGTGATGGTTGAAGTTCTAAATATCTGAAAAACACAGACTGCAGTTTTAAATTGTTTCTAAGTCATAGGATGTTGTAGTCCAATATTAGAACCAAATTTCATTGCAAACACACTGGTTTCTCCACTGTATCTTATGTACTTGACTGAGTGACATTCTTCCAAATGGAGAAGAATCTATACAACCATACAAATTCCAGAAAAAATAGTTCTCTAAAGGAGTTACATGCTTGAGAAGGGGCAAATGGATTCAAAGCCAAAATTCATGGCCAGCACAGTCTTGCTACAGCAGAAGGCAGAACTATTGCACATTCACTTTCCTCCTCTTAACAACCTTCTTCAGCCTCCTGCATTGTCCTCAGTCATTTATTGGAAGGGGTTCAACCTCTTTTTCAATCCTAAAATTCATTTCTCTTCAAAAGCTACTTTTACATGGGCGCTTTTTTTTGTGCTATTGATAGATTTTTTAAAAAGAGAGAAAAAAGAAAAATCTATACCTCAAATATGAAGTCCTTTAAATTAACCAGTTGCTGAAGAGATACTGGAAGTTTGTCCAATTTCCATCCTGTTCTTCTCCCCATATTCCATAGCTGTGTCTGGATTGAAAGAGGGGCTGATTTACAGTTACCTCAGTCCATCTTCTGCAGTTTCACCAGGACCAATCAGGCAGATAGATCTCAGCTTAGATTTTCACGACGTTCAATGTTCATCATACTTTTTTAACACATCAATAAGCCGTTTGCTGACGCAGTTTTTTCTTTAGATTTTCTACAAAAGAAATATATCATAAAAGAACAGCAAGTCTGATGGAGAATTGTTCCCCAAAAGGCCCACAAAACCCCCAAGTTTTGCACAGTTTTTCTCTCCTTCCAGGAAACAACTGTCTCCTTACTGGGGACATAATCATATTTTTTTTTTCTTTACTTTTATCCTGTACTGCATCCTATGAAGGCAGCACCTTTCCAACTCTTTTCTTGTTGCTTTACTTAAAACAAACAAACCAACCAACCCAACCTACCTCAATTTGTTTAATAAGGGGCACATTTGCAAGCTTCCTGAAATAATTACTTCCTGGTGTCACCACAGTTGCTGCATTTAAAGTACTTGTGTTTCTCAGCTTGGGGAAACATAATAAATTAAATGCAAAAAATAACAAATCAATACATGTACACACATTCCCTCTCCTTCAGTCACTCTTGCAGACAAAATAGTGGTCATGAGCCCCAGGCAGAAACCCACTTCATGCAAGGCACCAAACAAAGATAACAAAATGGTTGATCTCTTCCCAAAGAGAAGCTCTTCACTTCCTTTTCCTTCTTACTCACTTTATCAATGGATTCATCAGTTCTGGTGCTTTAAGTTTTCCTGCCTTTTGACGATTGCTCTTGAGGGCATTTTTAAATGCTGCAGGCTGAAAGAGGTGCAAGCACAAGCAAAGAACTGCCCTCATTCGTGGGTACCAAAGGCCCACTACAGCCTCAGCTGAGCCAGCCATGCTCCCATGCTCACATCCCAGTTAGACCCACTCAGTTATACCAGTAAAAGAACTGAGTTTCACATCATCTGCAAGTGAAAACATGGAGTCTTGTGTCTTGGCCATTTGTATCTTTCTCACATTTGGATACACGTTGAGCTACCACTGCTCCTGGCCAGAAGCCTCCCTTGAGCCTCTTTCCTTTTGGCTGGATGGGAATAACAGGCAGGTGGCTGTAGTCCAGGATTTCATAAGGAGCCTGCTTATCTTGCAGCACAAGTAAATGAGGATAAGATGGCTGACCAGAATTCTTCAGTAATTTCTGGCTGCTGCACATGAGTATCAGCACAGATCAAGATTTTCCAGATGCATCTGGCTGCATCCTATAGCTACAGGCTCCAGTTTCAGAATTATTCCAGGAACTTTGCAGCAAAAAGTGAAAAAGCAGCTACTTGATTCTTATTAATCATTTGTTTGTGTTATTATCTTATAGTACAATACAACCTGATTTTCAGCAAACAATAAATACTGTCTATTATTAACAGAAATAACTGTTTCAAGTAAGCATTGAAGAAGTTACAAACAATTAACCTGAAGTCTAAATGAAGCATTGAAAACAAAAGAAAAATTATACAAAGGAAATAATAAAGTAGGGGGATGTATGGAGCTCAGTATTGAATTTTGTTTTTGTTAAAAACCTGGAAGATGCAGAGAAATAATTTGATCTATTGATATATAGGTATTTATAAACTGAATTACTCAAGACAGAAGGAAAAGAGATGCTGACAAAAATAATTTTGTGGTCTCAGCTGACAATTGGTATTTTTATCAGAAGTCAAGGTGTTCAAGTGCATATAACCAAGGTATGAAAAGCTAGAAACTGGCACAAGTAAGCCCTAAAGCAAGGAAAAGATGGGGGGCTTTTATGTTTTTTCATAGTCTATTCAGTACCCAAAAGCAAGAATCCAGAAAGGTTTTCCTGCATGAAAAAAGAGATCAATTGGTGAAAGTGTGACACAGGAAATGCTGTGCACTGGATGAGGTCTGAATATATAGAAAGGCCAGAAAAAACTTCATATTAAATAAAAAGTCTCTATCTACCTAAAGTTTGGAAAAACTGAAAAGTCTCATTCATGAAATACCTACTCAAACAATGAAAGAATATCTGGAGTAATGTTTCTAACTCTATTACTAATAGAATATTTATTTTAAAATTACTGCTATTAGGCAGTTGAATTTTTCATATCCTAAAGGCACAATTTACTAGCAGCCTCTAGTCTCATGCTGTGTTAACTGCTAGAATAAATAGGGCAGTCACACAGAATCTGAGACACTTCCAGTTTTCCATTTACAATGTTAAATCTGTATTTACATACTAATCTAAGTTCAGCAAATAAAAGTTTCCTTTTATGCTTAGAGTCAAAAATATTAATAATTTTTAACAACAGAACATTCAAATTTATTTTTGGAGAACTCAGCAGGCAAAATATTTCTAAACCCTCAGTAGGCAGTGAAGCTTCATCTCTAAAGTTACCCATACTTGTCTCCCCTCAAGAATAGAAAACAAATATTTCAGAACATTCTGCTACCTACTTTCTTTTAGCCTTTTATAAGTGAGTTTACCTGGTTATTGTTTGTCTAATGAGGCTGGGCCAACAGTAGACTGTAAATCAGCAGAGATTTAAGAGATAAGGGGCTCTTTATTCAGGCCATTGGGATTGAATTTGCAGCAACATGGAAAACCATGCTAAACGAAAGTAATAGAGGCCATGGAACCTTCACCTTCATTTAAAAAAAAAGTCACAAGCTTGGGATAAGAATTCTCAGGTGTCCTCTGAATGTTGTATACGTCCATTTCTGCAGGCTCAGTTTTAGACATGGTGTGAGACCCCGCTCCCCCACGTGCCAAGAACATTTATTCTGGGGAAAAAAAAAAAAAAAAAAAAAAAAAAAAAAAAAAAAAACAACAAACACCTCTCATTCTAAGTCTTGAATTTTACTGTCTAGAACCCCCAACTTCAGCTGAAGTCAGTGGTATCTATAGCTGCCAGTAACCTGGGTTATAAATCTGTGTACCCAAATTAGAGACCTTGGTAATATAAAGTAGTGTCCTAAATCAACCACAAAGAAGACAGACAAGCAAAAATTATCCTCTGTCTTAAGACACCATCTCCCATTCACTATGTTGATACAAGAACTTCCCCAGTCCTGGCTGAGAAATACTGTTCTTGAGATAAAACTACAGGAGTAAAATAATGATTTAGAAACAAAAATATTGAAACTCAGATCTACTATATAGATTAATGTCAGAAATTAATTACCCTGCTCTTGCTATATTAGAAATCGTGGTAGATGTGCCAATTTAAGGCACTTCAGACTTACCCACAGGGACACACAGACAAATATATCCCTCATTAACTGCCTCTCCTGGTGCTGCAGTGGAAAGTGGACTCCATAATATCTGAATAAAGACAAAGAGCCACACTGAGAAGTTTCTTAGGGGTTCATTTTCAGGTATCTTGTAACTTAAAAGATCATAAAACTGATGTAGAAAAGACAGAAACTGCTCTGGTAGCAAGGTGCATTTATAGCTTAGGTTTATATGAGGTCAGTGGTACATGTGGGAAACCCAAACTGTAAAATTATTTCACCCTCTCTCCATTTTTCTTAAAAAGCCATACTAAAAAGTGGACTAAAATTTAGTGCACTAAAAGTGGACAAAAATAGGAGTGCAGGCCCATAACTGCCTGCAAGAAGTCATACAGTTAACTCTGGCCTATCTATAAACTTGTTTTGTGTTCTGTGAGCCATCATCTCATCCTCAAGAAAGAGAGGGATTGCCAGAAAACACCTCACTGAAGAAATAAAAATGTACCTCTGGAACGCAACAGTAAAGAAGCAATACTCTCTGCCTCTGTTAGGATGCAGGTTGTACTAAAGGCACAGTGAACACAAACACAACTTGCCTTAAAGAGCTCGTGAAGGTAATATAGATTTCAGTCTACTAAGACAAAGGTCTAACCACCCCCAGGCGTAGCAGAGGTGTCTGCTAAAGGAGCGATCTAATAGGAAAAACTGAGAGAAAATTCAGTGTCCAAACATCACTTAACTTGCCTCCCATTTTTATTTTTCCACGTTTCCTGCAGCCAGACCTTCTTAAATCACTGCAACTTGCACACAAGGCTGAACCAAAGAAAACAAAGCTGAAATTAAACTACCTATATACCACACTGCAGCACTTCCCCCACCCTGTGCAAAAAGCCACTTTACAAAACAGCCTGGAAATGTCACTACCCCAGGCACAATTTTAATGGCAATAAACGCTTATATGACATCAAAAGGCTTCAGATTCAAATTAGATAAACTGATGCAAAGTATGTTTTTTAAAGGAATAAGAGCACGCCAGTAATAGACAGACACAAGTATGACCAGCACAAATTCAACCCTAGCAAATCCTCTCAAGCATAAACTGCAGCAGAATCTGATGCTGCAATCACAAAAAAAGGTACTTTCCCTTGCTGCAATGGAGAGCTGTTCCTGCCAATTCAGTTCCCAAATTGCTGGTTTATGTTGTCTCCTTCGCTGGGTTTACAAATAGGATGCACGAATGAATGCAGGTGGAATTACAGAGTTTGATTTGTCATTTCTTGCTTCTCTTCTTCCCAAGGAGGTACCAAAGGGCAGATGAAGCACGAGCAAGGACCAGGCAAAGGTCTGGCAGCAGAGAAGCTATCCTGGCATGCAGTCCCTGGAGTAGGAACAAAGCTGGCCACTAAGAAGCCCCGGAGGTATGCGGAACACCTGAGGACTGATGCAAGGCAATTCATCAGCCATTCCTAAAAGCCAATCTTTAGTCTCCGGGGAAACTAATGGCTCTCAGGTGTCTCTTAACTGCTCTGGCACTCAGCTATGCTAAACCAAACCTCCTCGAACAGAATTCACGTGGGTTTACAGAGGTCCCTGTTGGGTGTCTAAGTGAATACAAGATAGGTTAAACTTGTCTGAAAGCTGTTCTTGGAATGTTTTGTGATTGGCAGGTTTTCTACAAATTTATCTGCCCTGCTAGTTTGTCAGCATCATCCTCATATGGAAATAAAAGGGGTTGGTTTTTTTCCTCAAACACTTTATGTGTTATAAATGCAATAATACAAGGGTTTGTTGTGATCCAGAATAATGGAGGATGATTGGTACTCCACTGATAATCGATGCCTTTAACTCCACCAGCTCTGACATTCATTCCCTGCCGCTGGAGACACCAGAACTATGGACAGCAGTCACTCGGGAGCTCTTGTTTGCAGGTGGTGCATATGCAAAGGGTCTGCCATGAATCTGAAAAGGCAGCTGAAAAGAAGCACGTTTCAGCCACCCGGGTGGTGAAATGTGCTGTGTTTGAGCACAGCTGATAAGGTGCAATTCAGCTGCCGTTCGGCTGGCTAAGCAAGCACTGCCTTGCATGACAATGTCTGATAATAAGGTCCCAACCCATAGCTCAGAATTCCAGCCCAGTCTGCAACGATGAGAGAGAACTTACAAATCCACCACCGAAACAAGAAAGAATGCAAAATGGATTTTTAAAGGATACAAAATTGATACAAAGGTATATGCACAATGCTATGTTTACAGTGTCCTTTTGCCCTACAATTAAAAATTAAATGAATATTTCCAATAGTGTGACCCATCTACCACCATTTTCTCCAAAACAAGAGTGTGGCAAACATCGAGTTGTATAGATCTAAGCAAGTTCCCCTTCTAGATAAGAACAACGCTGGAAATGCTGGCATGGCCTTTCGTTCCTTCTTGAGAAGGTGTCCTGTGGCACTCTGGGGTGGGAGCTGTGCAGCACAGCCCGCAGCCACCTGCCCATGTGCCCTGGCAGGAGCACAGCTCCTCACCGCCTGCTCCGTCAGCTCCAGGTCCCCAGCCAGCCAGCACAGCTTCTAGGGACAGAGTGCAGCACAAGTCAGCCTCCAGCTGTGCAGGACTATATTCTGAAGGCAGCCTCAGCTTTGTCTTGGCTTCCCACTGTGGGATGGCATTCACAGTGATGAAGGATTAGCCAATTACAGGATGTCACATTTCTCAACAGCACTCTAAAATGCAGGACTGAAGAAGATGACAGTCCTCTGCAGCAACATTCATCATATAAGAGCCACAAATTTCTGTTGAATTTACCATTAACTTTTTAAGTATTTCTTGGCATATAAGAGGTGTTTATTTAAATTTGTTTGGAATTCAGGTACCCATGAAAGCAAACGTCTGAATTTCCTTTCCATTTTCAGGATGCTTTGCTCATGCAGTTTAGCATAAATCTCAGTTTCCCTTCAAAGACTCCAGGCAGCACATGTAGTTTTTTGGAGGGATTTGGTTTGGGTTTTTTCCCTAGGAGTGAGGGTGGGACACCTGGGGGGAACACACAGAAGATCTCGTGTAAGTGAGACCTTCAAAGCAAGCAGGGTCTGGTTGCTCATCTCATGTTCAGGGCCCACTGCTAACAACCCTCTGCATGTGTCCAGGGCACTTGTAGATACTGAGATAAATTTATCCCTAGTGAAAAATGCTAATTTCAATAGTTATATTAGGCGTGAGTTTGAGTCACTATGTCCTTTCAAAATGAGCCTGTTGGGATTACAGGACTGCAGTTAAGCTCAGATATAAGAGTTAGCAAGATCAAGGTCACTGCTGGATCACAATTACAACTGAGAAAAACAAATGTACTAATGAGCTGCCAGCCAAACATGAAAATGAATAGCAATTTTAAGTATCAGCTATTTGTAACAGCATGCTCATACTTGGACCTCAGATACCTTAAACAATCTGGAAGTTCAGCATAATGATTACTCTAAAAAAGGAGAAAAAGCCCATGTGGATAATAGTTGTTAGGAGACATTTATGTTTTAAGCAGATGGTAAAAAGTGTCAGTTTGAGGCAAATATAGATCTCCCTTCTGTTGAATAATTAATGAAAAGCTCATTCCCTGCAGTAGCCACTGTAACTTGTGCCTGAATGGTCTCCATTTAATAAGGCCTCATGTGGATGAACTCAGGTTACCTCTTACAATCTGATTTTTTTCCAGGGCTGGTATCTGTTTTGCCTCTCCCTCTCTTAAACCTCTTCCACAGGACAAATTCTGTTGTGTCTAATCAAGCAGAGCTTCCAGTGACAGTAATCAAGGCAGTTTGATTTAGCAGCACAGCTTTCTTTTATTAGAGAAATCCTGACTCCACTGAAGGCAGCTGAAGCCTCGACATTGACTTGAGCCATGCAGACATGCCATGTGCTGAGTTCTCCCTCTTTAATGAATTGTATCCTTCTGCTGCCTTACACCAGGACAAAGGGTAATTATCTCAGAAAGAATCCTATTTTCAAGTATTTGAATACATTCACTGCAAATGTTCAAATACACCTGAACTAAAAAATTAGATAATGCGACCAGCTCTAATTTCAGGAATAGTATCCTAATATTTAGAGTTTCTAATGATACCAACCATGAGCTATTGCCATTATGTTCTTGCATATGTTTCATAACAGAAGGAGGATCTGGGAGCCTAAGAAGACAGGAAAAAAAAAAAAAAAAAAAGAGGAAGTGAGATAAAAAAGGGATAAAAATGATAAGAAAAAGACGTGGTCAGAGAAAGGCACAAGAGATTATGCCCTAGTTTACCACAAGCTGAAAGACTCTGACGTGGACAAAGTGGTGGGGCAGGTCATGAAAGGACATTTGGAGCCAGCAGGTCAATGCCTAACTCTAGTGCCAGCCCAAGCAGAGCATGAGCAGAGGGCAAAGCAGCCACTTCATACTTTCTCTTAATGCATTTAGCTGCAGTATTTGTCACAAAGTACTGGGTTTGTGCAAGCCCAGCACTAGCAGGAACCCAAAGCAGTTGTCAAATTCTGTGTGTACTTGGAGATTTATGACCCAAAAGTTACCTCTGTCTCCACAGGCAGGGAAGGCAAACCCTTAGAACCACACGATGCAGACAGCAGGGAGCTGCCAGCTCAGCAGAGCCTCTGTAATACTTTGAATCTCAACCTCTGGCTTTCCCACACTGCCAGGACTTGCATCCCTGTCAGCTACAGCCCCCAGGATCTCAGGGAATCTAGTTGTTTTCTGGGAAAAGATGAAATTGCTGTTGGGTGAGGATGGAGTGGTGTGGACTGCTTGCATTTTCTTACCACACCAAGATCACAACTAAGGGATGTTTCAGTGCAAAGTTACCATTTTTTAAAAACAGAGCGTTACTGCTTTTCCTCACCAGTAAGGGATGGCTGTGGCAGTTGCAGGGAAGGCACCATTTACAGTGCAAAAACAGAAAAGAAGGCAAGAGCCACAACTGTTCACTTCTGGCTGGACTACCTGAACTCAGAGGTGTAGCCCAGGATACTGCACTGAGCTCATGCTCTTGCTACATTAAAGGTTTATAACTAGAGAAAGAGAAGTTAATTCATTCATGTTCATGCAGGGCAGGCAGATGGAAACCAGACCTTTTCTCCCCTCTCTGCTGCCTCTCAGCTCTGGGGCAAGACTCCAGAGTCCTGAGGCATTGCTGCCACAGGAGAACGGCCAGAGCTCACAAGCAGAACACCCATCACTGGTTTATGGCAATAAACACTGGTGGGTGAGACGAAGCTTCCATGTTCCCTCATATATTCACTTAGCTTCTGCAATTAATGACAAAACATGATTCCACATCAGAGGGCATTTCATTCAGTCAGTCCATGCATGCAAATGCCCTTCACCACAGCAGAAATGGAATACAGAAATACAAGCTTTAAACACGCTAAATTTTTAGTATGGCTGTCAGAGCAGTGTAAACAGCTCTTCCTATTAGTTCCTGTGATCCAGATCCTGCCTGAAATTAAATCTTAAATCTCCTCTTGGAGATTGCATGCTAGCAGATTTCTTTGTATAATACTCACAGCTTGCCTTCAAACGTGTGCTGCATAAATAGCTCAGGGAAAGGAAACAAACTCAAAGTCATGCTTGTAAATTATTTGATCACGCTATTCAGTATTTGCCAAATCCCCTCATCTTTCTACAGAAAAAGAGAGTTTTCCTGATGCCCTACGATCACAGCAAATTCTTTCAAGAGAAATCCCAAAGCTGACGATCTGTAGCCCCTTGTAAGACACAGCAGGCAAACAAAAGACATCTGATACAGAGGACTCTGAAGAATGCTGCTGTAAATCAGCTGTATCACTACTGCAGAAACCCTGAGCTATTTCCCATAGGTTGTTTGCCTTCAACTTTCCAGCAAGGACTAGCAGCTAATGTAATGCTGCTGCAAGTTTACAGAAGACTCTCTTTTTAAAGACAACACTTTGCGTCAAGACTCTTGCACCATTCCTGGAATGGGCATGGCCAGCCAGGTCCTACATCCCAGGAGGAAACAAACTTGCTGGATACAAGGTCAAGCCAAGTTTTGCCCCAGACCAAGCTGCAGAGGCTGGAGTTACACTGGGAGCTAACCTGCTCCCTCTGCACTGCACTTTGTGTGTGACTCTGCAATAATCCTGGCTTTTATCACACAAGCTCATTGCAAGGCTTCTTTGGCTTTATAGGGTTGTCACAGGAAAGAGCTTTGCTTATGAAACAAAATTCTTGTTGAAAGTAAAGATTATTTGAATCCTTGCAGTGAACACAGTTCATGTCTGGGAACACTATTAGCATGAGATCCCCAGCAACGTGAGCACTGTCTTGAAGGCAATCAGCGTTCACTGATCAGAGAGCTCGCTTTAGCAGCACTGACCTTGAGTTCTAAACACAATGGATGACAACAACCAGGTACTTACTAAAAATGAAAGAGTCAAGACCAGCCCAGGACTTCTCAAAAATCAAAGGCACAGAAACTTCTGAAAATGTTTCTGGTAACGGTAATGGAGGAAGAAACCTTTGAACTGTCACACAAGTATATACAATTCAAGTAAAATGCCATTCTGACAGTCAAAAACTAAAACAGCTATTCTAACAAAAAAGAAATAAATGAAAATTGAAAATATTTAAATGCAAGGCCAGGCAATGAGCTCGGAGATAAGGATTTGTCCATCATCTGTGGGGGCACAGACAGCTTTTACTGGTGTGTTACAGCACCTTTCCTCAGCTGAATTTACAGGGGAGCCAGGGATGCTTTTGTCCTTTTGCATTCCACCCAACTGCACCTTTGACACATGATCTGCCTGAAGAGTTAGTGCCGACCTAATTCCAGCCTTTGCTCATCGTTTTCATTTGGTACATTTCTGACTTTTTTCGTCCCTGGCAAGTATAATGCTGGGTGTGAAATGAAATGGGAATCATTTCCCTTTTCTTGGTGCTGTCTTCGGTTCTAAGGGCCCATTAATTCAGTAGGAACAACAGTAACAAACCCAAGTAATAATTTCCAACCAAATGTTGCAGAAAGCTACAACAAGCTTCACATGAAACTTCCAGCTAAAGTGCTAGGGATTGCTGAATGAGACTACAGCTAAAAGCTGTTCTTTCTCCATGTTGAATGCATGTAGTTTTAGAGAACTGTTTGAAAAGACAAGTGGGGTCTTTTTGTCCACTCTAACTTGCCAAATTTCATTAATATTCCAAAGCAAGAGCTACAAATTCTCAGGATATTTGATTCCTGCCCTTTCTGACCCTAAAAGTGCATCCCTCTGCTACTGCTGGGCACCTGACAGGCTGCTGAGGCAGAACAGGTGTATGCAGCCTCTGCACAAGCACAGACAGCTACACAAAATGCACATCAGCTGCTTGGATAAAGGAGTGCTTCAAATAATAGGAATTTAGGGAGATAATTGCTTTTACTGTCATTGTGAGCATTTCTGGATATTTAAATTAAGCTACTGATGATTCCTGGAAGATACCAGCTCTTACTTTATGTAAGTTATCATCAGAAACTGTATGAACATAAGGCTGCAGGTGTGACTATAAAGGAAATGAGTGTAACATTTGTATATTTTCCACAGAGAATAACCTAGGAGCCTGCAGTAAATACAGGGGGCATGATGATCCTTTTTAAGATACTGTGATTAATTTTTTAGCTACAATTCTTCCCAGGCCCAACTCTGTGGAAGTGGATGAGCCTGCCAGGCCCTTGCCCTGGAGGGATGTCCCTTGACTGGAATGTGATAAGCTCATCCCAACCCCTCCCCGGGAGAGAGGACCTACATGAGGCAGCTCTCTCCCAGGTCAGAACAAGGCACCCATCATGCTTTGTATACCTTTCCAACCCATTGGTTCTTCCCTTCGGTACTACCCCTGCTTTCCCCCATAAATACCCCAGAGTTAACCCTGCTGGAGGGGAGCTGCTGTCCGTGGCCACCCTTTGCAGGGTAATAAAGCTGCCCTGTGGAACTGCTACATGGCATTTCTGTCTCTGTCCCTGAGTTGGCCTGGGAGAACCTTGCAAGGCAGAGCTGAAACCACTGCTGAGAGCTGAAATCACTGCTGAGAGCTGAAATCACTGCTGAGAGCTGAATCACTGGCAGCCACTGGCTGTGCCTTGCTGGGGCTGCCCGGTGGCCAGAGACTGCCTGAGACCCCCGGCAGGCTGTCTCCTGCGAGACCTCTCTCTCTGGGAAGATTGCAGCTGTCAGGATCAGACCACAGTCTCCACGGTTGTCCATACAACTCTATTATGATAGATGAGCATATAAATATGCAATTTATCATTTCACACTGCACTTCTTTTACTGACTCACACCTGATCATGTTTACAAGCAGATGTTATACTTTGATTCTCTTAATGGTCCATGTAAAGGATGAAGTAGTGACAGCTTGGGAATGTGTTTATTAAGAAATGTGAAGCATCTGCTTCTGTCTTTCAACACACATTAACTACACACTTTACCTATTCACAGGACACACAAGTTTATATACAATTCACAATTACACCTGCCAAACTACTACAGCTATTAATGCAATTATGATATAAACCTTAGTGCAGGAAGGAGCAGTTTCTTTAACCACCAAGGTATTGGGGGTCTGAAATACCTGATGTGTTTAATGTCTCCAGAGCGTGTTTGTATGTCCCACCATCACAGCCAGCAGATCCCTGCATAGCAGGGACTGTAACAGAAAAGTCCACCCTAGAAATGCCACTCACCCATTTTTCCCTCCCAGAAGAAGCCTTGTGCCTGGACATATGGCTGGGGCAGCTCCTGTCCTCACCCAGGGTGTGAGGCTGGCACGCAGCAGGGGCCCATGCAGCACACAGTAGAAGGTGACAACACAGCTCTGCTGCTGAGCAGGTTTGCATGGCTACACTGCTTCCCACACATCTCCTGGCAGGGTTCAGGGCCAGCCAGGGCAGCCCTGCACCTGGGCATAAGCTCCTGTTACTTTACAGGCATTCAAATTGCTGTCCTGCTCCTGGTGCCATTCTAAGGAGTGCTTGCACAACAATACCTGCCTGTGGTCTGGCTGTGCTCTTTAGAAAACAAAGAGACCCACACAAACCCCCCACATTTTTTCTTGCACTAAGTCTTACAAATAGAAATGTAGGGTTAATGAGTGTCTAGAGTTTTAGAGTAGATAAACAAAAGCAACCAAGCAAGAAGTAGGATGGTACAGCTAATAGAAAGGACAAGCTAAAAGCACATATACTAATGATTTCTGACAGTAGAGAAACCCTTTCTTTTCATTCATGAAATAACCTGCATTTAAACTATTTGGGGAAGCGACCATCTTCTAATAGATTGAATATTTAGGACTTAAAACAGATTGAAAGCGAAAATTTTCCAAAAATCATTGGGGAATTTAAATCCTTGTTTAATTGGTGCTGCATGAGCTGCCAGGAATAATTACTAAGGCTAAATTTAACTGCTCTGGCAGTATTTCCCTTTCAGACACAGATCGTTTTGGCCAAAGCCCAGGAGATCTAAAGCAGGTCCATCTTTCCAGTGGTGCCAGGGAAGACCAGAGCTGGAGGAGATGTGATTCTGAAGACCTGCAACCATTTTGTGTTCAGTGGCACTGAAAAGCAACTCCTCTGCTATAAGGTGCTGTTTCAGGCTGAAAACTTTTCAGTGTGGCTGCAAACCGGTGAAACCAGATGCAACCAAGCAGGGGTTTCCCGTTCTCCTCTGTGCATTGGTGTGCAAGCTCTCGTTGAACTCACGTGTTCAGTCAGGAAGGAGAGCAAACCTCGACACAGCACAAGTGAGCAATGGAGGGTAAGAGTTGCTTGGGGTGTGGGGAACTGGGTTTTGTGAGATGTAAAAGGGTGACTGACATTTACAGCCCAGCCTGAAGGTCGGTCTCCCTCAATTTCCTGCCTCTTACATCCATGCAGGGGAAAAAGCAGAAGAAACAAGTATAAACTTGTTATCCCCCTAATTTAATTCTAGCATCCTCCTCCCACTGTTTTTCCTGTGAGAAGTTCTGGCATCTGGAATAATACTGTTGCATTAAGAAATGAGAAACAAATTGCTGAAGGGCGCTGGGATTCAGGCAGTCTACCCCAGTGCCTTCTGCTGGCAAAAACAGCTGTCCCTAAGAAAACCCGCCCAAGATGCTGCCTCCAGTTCTCGAGGTGCAAGGTCTAAATCTGAAAGCAAATCAGGCTCCCAACAGAACATGATCACAGCAATCCAAATGGCTCAGCAGCAGCTTCAGCACAGCAGTAACTCAGAAAAAACTCACCTCCAGCAGCAACGTGGAAGTGAAAACCAACCTGCCAGTCATGGCAGCAGGACCTAACCTGGGTGTTGGCTCACTGGCTCTTTTTGTGTTCTACAGCAGGAAAAGATGAGTCCAAAGCTCATCCCTACTGGATGGCAACAACCAGCCCTGTCCCATGCACAACCTCAGCTTCTTCTTTCTCTACCATGTAATTAAAGAGAAATAAAAGAATGACCCATAAAAGCCAACTGAGTGGCAGTTTATGAATAACTGTATTCTTATTAATTACCACACTGTTTAACTGTGGGAAAGAGCACCAGGAGGTTTTATTGTTGTTGTTTTAACACCAGAAATACTGCAAAGCTTATATTGGATGATGCACACAACTGTTCTTCAAGGTACAGTGAAGAAAATAAGTACTCGTAGCAAAGAATGTCTTGCGCAAGCTAAGGAGATTTTTATTTTGATCCACAGCAGGAGAAAAAAATGCTGCAGACATAAAAGTAGTTGTCCAAGCATCAAGGGAGCAACCATAGCACAGCAAGAACTTTAAAGTATTTTAGCACTCCAGATAAGAAATATTTTAAAATCCAGAACATACTATCCCTACTCAAAGAGAAAAAATTTGCTTTTGTGGTTAAGATGAAACTGGAAATTCAAAACACATGTTAATTCCTAGTCTGCATGACATGGGAGTAATTTGATTCTCTGTGTCCCAGTTCCTCACCTATAGCTAAAAATATTACCTTTTCTTTTTAAAGGCCCTGCCTTTTTGATTATCAGCTCACAGAGCAGTTATTACATCTTATTTTGTGTTAGGTACAGCATTAAAAATAAAGCTGGTATAATCTCAGATTGGAAATCCTATACTAAAAACTTAAATTTATATGGTAAGATTTTAATTTTAACCTAATTCCATGTCTTGTCAAGTCTTACTTGGGATGAACTTAAAGGAAAGTCAATAATAGCATCACATCTATGTTTTATGCACTGAAATAACCCTCGGAAGAAAAACATACCACAGAAAGTGAAAAAGAGATGAAATATGACTGTAAACCTTGCACTAACACAGCAATGGCTTCAGCTCACCTGTATATGCTGTGAACGTGGAGCTGAGCCTTTTACTTTCAGTTGCTCCATCAGTGGCTGCCACTGTCACTGTGTCTTCTCACTCAGCACCCTGCTGCCATCTCCTCTCCTGCTTCTCACCCCTCACACCTACACCACCATTCAAACCCAACCTGAGGGAGCTGGTGGGCGGGGTAGGGGCCCTAAAGCAGTGGCTGGGCAGAACAGGGAAGGAGAGCAGCCCTGCACATCCCCCAGCAGAAGCATTGCTTCCTGCCTGCCTCCCCTCAGGAGCACGGGCTCTCCTGGAGGTTTACTCTGCTCCACTCCGTGCATCACAGTGCAGACACACCTCCTGAGTAGAGGATGTCTGACCCCTTTGAGCTGCTGCTCTAAACCCTGTAGCTTATAAACATGCAGTCCTCCTCCACACCTGGGAATCAGAGCTCAGCCTGTAAACCTGGGGGTTCCACGTGTTGCACATTACTTTGCCTGCTTCCAGCCAAAGTCCTGCCAAACCAGCATGATCTCTCCAAGCAGTACTGCCTGGCCTAAAGCAGCTGCTCTCAGCTCCATGGGCAGCTCCCTGCACTTCCCTGAGCCCCAAGTGTCCTCTTGCCCCACAACAGCACCCATCTCTCACCACTGAGCCAGCACCACTGCCTGCAGACTGCTCCTGCCCTGCACAAACCAGCTGGCCCAGTTGCCTGTGGGCATGGTTCCCTCCCAGTCCATTTCCCCTCATCCATGCTCAGCCACGCCCCATGCCCTCATCAGACATGCTTTTATTCTTCAGGCAAATGTAGGCAAAACATCTGCCTGCCACAGCCTCTTCCCATCTCTCCATGCAGGCTCTCAGTTGCTCTCTCTTTGGAGGAACACCTGGCTCCACTCCAGTGGGTGTTGCTGGCTAAGCTTGCTTTTACTGGGGTTGCCTATGGCAGCCCATGCCATTTGCCAGGGTCTTTGCTTCCCTACAACTCACTCACTCCTCATGGGCAGAGTCTGGGCAGGCTGCTTGGAGCACATGTGGTGGTTCCCATTGCCACACAGGTTAATAGACTGCTGGTGTTTCAACATCACCTGCAATAGCTGTCTCCCAAACTAGCCTGGCATCTTGAGCTGTTAAATTCCCCATCAGTGACTTCTAGGGACAGTCCTCCAAATGATTTGTCTGTTCAGAGCCCCAAGCTGGATCTCAAACCCATATTTCATATTCAAAATAGGCTAATCAGTGAATTTATAAAAAAACCTGTGGAGGCCTAGATGGCTGGCAGTACACACCAAATAATAATTTGAACAAACAGTGCCTGCCTGTGATGATAAAGGACAATTGCACAGCACGGGCAAACACATCCCAAATAGACTGCAGTGCAATCTGTCTCCATATAGCCCCATGAGTCATGCTGGGTTGGAAAATACTTTATAAATGCTAGTACTGGCAGGCAATAATTTTAATTAGATACGGCCTAATTAAAAAAGAATAGAGGCTTTTATAGTTCATGCTTCCCCAGTGTGTACTAGGGATCTCCACTGGTTGGCAAACAGGAAAAATGTTTGTATTATTTAATAAGCACAATGTTATCAGCAGAGCTTTAATGTGGGATTTAATGCATTTGCTCTGGCTCACTAGAGTGAATGCTGACTGGCCAGGGTGCAGCCTGGATGAAGGAACGTCACAGGTGTTTCACATCTCCAAACGAGATCTCAAAATGTGTTAAAACGATGAAGCACCCAAAAGGAACTGGCTCAACCTCCTGGGTGGTTATTAAGCTGTATATGAGTGTTAGGCAGATCCACTGAGAATAAAAATTGGCCTAAGGCTGGAAAGAAGCACCTCAGGTTGATCAGCCTCTCTGCAAGCATAGAGTAATGAGGAGAGAGAAGTGATCCCAGTGCCCTCACAGCCCATCCTCCCCAGAGAGGACCGTGCATTCCTGGGTGCTCAGAGCTGGTGAGCACTGCCATACTGGCCCTCAGGCCTCCACTGCAGAGATGAGACTAGCCACAGAAAGTAGAAATTCAGTGCTCCCATGACCCAGCCTACTGGCAGCATGGATTCCTCTCTCATTTTTGCATGTTGTTGTGTAATGCTTCCACTCGTCTGGCAGAGGAAGCAAAAATACCACAAGAAAAAGCACTTCCTGCGGTATTTCTGAGCTAGTCAAATCCAGGAAATAATGGAAACTACAGTGATGCACAGGCTATTTGGGTTTCTGGTTGGTTTTTTGCATTTCTGTTATTTCCTGTGTTTTTCACAGGAATATCTGAAGCCATAAGGAAGATAAGCCTGCATATACATACATGATTAGAGTGTATGTAGCATTAGAGTAGTGACTTCTCCCAGTACATCTTTAAAATAACAGAAACCTTTAGTGAGTGATGACTGCGTGTCATGGTCACTGCATTGCCACAGCCAGGCTGCTCAGCCTGCAAGTACCTTGGATCTCAGGGATGCTGTAGACAAATTGAAGATCATTATTCCTCCTCAGAGGATCCCAGTGAGCCCATCTTAACCAGAGCAGCCCAACAAGCTGAAGATCTGCAGTGTCTCCCTGAGAGCCTGCTGCTTTGCTGCAATCCAAGGACCTCCATGAGTTCAAGCCACCCCTCCTCCACATTACCTGCTCTTGCATGTGAGGGTGCTGGGGGCTCCCCAGGGCTAGGACAAGAGGCTGGGGTCAGGTGTGGGAGGGCTGCCATGGGGCAGGGGTTGGCTGGGGCTGCCCGACTGGCGTCGGTAATTTTGCTGAGAGCAAGTGCAGCTTTCAGCAATCCTGTATTGATTTACCTCACCCAAGGTCACCCTAGAAGATGATTTATATTAAGAAAATCAATTTTTTAAAAAGTCACTGCTGAAAGCAATGCTTGATTTCTAAATTCAGAGCACAACTGAGCATGTGTCTGAATTTCCCAATTCTTACTAAAGGCAGAAGGAAACCTGCCCACAACCATAGCTTTACACTGGAAACATATACAATGAAATTTCTATCACTCACTATCGTAACTCAAGAAGACTTAAAAGCAAAAGACTACTTCCTTATAATTTGGGCTTTTCCCAACCCCACCTGAAGTTGCTAGCAGCATCTGCTTGTCCTGGGAAGGCAAAAGGGGTTTTGAAATGTAGTCCTTTCCAAGTATTTTGCCCCAGTTTCATCATTTCCTTCCTCAGTGAAACGTGCATATTCACCTCCTTTTTATTAACAGAGAATCAGATGATACTTAGTCATCCATTACTCAAGGCTCTGCACAGATGCCATGCAATGTGCACAGTAACTCAGTAGTGTAATGTCAGGAATATTTCCCTGCTTCCAAGTTCATTCATGTTTTTCTCCTAATGGATAGCTGTATGCTGTGCACACATTTATATACCTCTGTATGGAGGTCTCATGGAGGTCTTATGGAGGTCTCAAAAACCTTCTAGCAAGCTCTTTTTGGCTCTGAGGGTCATTCTTTGTGATCTTGAGTGCCAGAGTCCCTGAGGTGAATCCTCACATCATCCAGGGCAGTGAACTGGCTGCTGCCCTGGCTCGCTCCTGCCTGCAGGCAGGGTGCAACAGAACCAAAACACAAATGTCACAGGAAGAGGTGAAACTGGAAGAGAGCGTAGTGGGACAGAGGCCCTGGCTTGCTGTGGCCTGCCTGCAGCTGCATCAGGGCAAGTTTCCAAGGAGGGTGTAAATAGTGGGATGATGGTTAAGGCATCTTGACATGCCATTTTCTTCTACTCATACCCAGGACCTGGGTAGAAGTCTGAGAATTGGGCTATGAGCAGAAGAGCAAAGGCAGGAGCTGATGTCCCTGTAAATCCCATGTTCGGCATTCTCCTAAAGGTCCTGAAGGAATTGATTTATACACAGAGATTTTTCTCAAACTCTGTTTTGGAAATCTGTCCTCTCAGACAGAGCCTACCAGCCAGAGCCATAGTTATACCAGCTTGCTGCATGTTCACCTTCCTTCAGACTGAGACCAGTGCTTTGCCAGCACAGGGGTCACCAGCTGGTCAGGCTGCTCTGCCTCATGGGTGGCTACAGGACATTGTGCTGGAGATTTACAGCCTTTTCCTATATTTTCACTACAGGAGAACCTGAGCAGCACAGCATTTGTGCAAATGCAGCCTGGTCCTGACAGCCGAGGGTCTGTGCAGACTGTCTGTGCATTCCACACTTGAGCTGGATAAGGCTAAGCTTGCAATGTTATGTGACTATTCCAAGCATTTCCCTCCAAGACTTGGTCTGCCATCAGTATGTCTCCTTAGAGGGCTGTGAACTCCCAGCCTCTTACCTCCTTTACTTTCTCACCTTACCCCACTTCTCCAGGCAATCACGTAAGTCCTCGCTCTTGCTGCTCCAGTTTGCCAAACCACCCCTCTGCAGGCAGGAGACACCATGGTCATCTCCTGTTACAAAAGGAATAGCAGTTGCAAGAACAATAACTTGCCAGTCAACCTCCTCTGACCTACCACAGGTACCTTCAAAGTCTGAACTATCATCGTCAAAAAATACTGCACTCTTAAAATAGTTTAAAATATATTTACACCTCAAAAAGTGGCTTAAATAATGCATTAGTCTGTGATAGCTGCTAATTTTTTGAAGTCTTCACTAATATACATATTTATGCCCATAAAAATGTAATTATATGCTTTATATAGTAATTTATCCTCTTTTCAGTCCAGCATGACGAGCTGCCAGGGTGCTGTCAGCACTGCGAAGCGCTGACGGCACGAGATGCCTGCTAGCTGCATCCAAGCACTTACAGAATGCACGTGTCAAGTGCTGCACATTTCCTGGTGTCAGCACCATTTGCTCAACACATGACAAACAAAAGGATGAGTTTAGGCTTTCCTGCTTTTTTTTCCAGAGAATAGAGGTGTCTGTCCCTGAATCTATTAAGTGAAATACAGGTGAAGTGTTAAGATTACCAATACAAACTGAAGTTGTTACTGCAAACCTATAACAACAAAACCTTCATAATTGCATAAGTACAATAAATGGTTCTCTGAGTCATCTGTAATTGGGAAGCATCACTGAGATGCTTCTACCAACACAGCTGGGCCTGGAGCAAGCATTTATTAAAGCTCCTTAATCTGGGCTACTTAGCCATCCTTACTGAGGCTGAGTGTTCCTGAACTTTGTGTTAAAGCCAGCAAAACGAACTATATACACACACCAGCTGAAGGAGAGAGGGAAGATTATGAATGCCCACCCTTGCAAGAATAATTAGACAAATATATCCCCACTCTCATTTGGCATTACAGTAAGATTGGCAACTATTTGCCTAGGTTATTCAGTGTATTAGGAGCTTCCTCATCACAAAAGCCTCCTTTGGCCTTCAGCTTTGAATTTTGTATTAACCAGTCCTGACTGGTCCAAGATATGTTATAGGAGTTTTCTGGAGCCATTAGCATCTAAATATTTTCACAATATACTTTCAGCCATCTGTGAGCAGACTAATACAGCAGTACCGACAGGTTCTTCTGTCTCCATGACTGGATTACATAAATTCAATTACACGGTCCAGACAATTTTTTCTGAAGCAGTTGTTTTACATCCCCATTCTGTGCATTTTATGTCCTTATCTGTAGGACAATGCTCTGTACTAACTTTGTGGTCTGCTTTTTCCTTCACACATTTAAATAATTAATTTTAAAAATGTATGGAGACATCAAGACCAATCTGCCTCAAATTGAAAATGGAAATATTGAAGCTCACAAATTATGTCATTTTAAAATTATGTAATTACTTTATGGGTGGTGGGGAGAAATAAGATACATCCATGTATTAAAATAAAAATGCAGGGTAGCATTTCCTACCCTGTTTTACATTTGATTAAGTTAACCTTTTTCTGTCCAACATCAATATTCTATCTAAGTCTACCGTATTTTAGCTCCAACTGGATGTTTTTATTCACCCTGCCATTAAGAGAAGTGGATCCTGATACCAAATTCGAAATTGAATTTATGAGTGCTGCCACTCAAAAGCAAGGACCAAGCAGGGGTGGAAGAATATAAGACTACTGAAGCATCAAAACAACTCAGATAAAACTGTGCAACTGTAGGAAAGCAAAACAGCAGCTTTATACAAACACTGAAATAAGGCCCTCATCCTATTCTGTCTCTTGCAATAGTGGTATATATCCTTTCCATCAGGAGGATTTTCACCTTTCATGATTTGAAATGCTGGAGATGTGTGACACCACAAGAAGGAAGGCATTTAACCAAGGTTTAGCACAATCATGAGGGACAAACGATAGGACTAGTTTTCCCAGTCCTATAGGTTTCACAGAAATATCAATGTTGCTAAGCATTTTGCTTTGGGAATAATCCAAACCCAAAATTCTGCCAGGAAGTGTGTACTACCACTAAGAAAACACATCACTGTGCAGCAGGGATACAGGCTTGCCAAATCCTCCCCAAAAAGCCAGCTCCTACTTGTGGATGCTGAACCACCTGTGTGTGCATTGTGGTGTGTGGCTGCCAGATGTGGCCCAATAACCCAGCAGGTACAGTTATGTCAAAATTATCATAATTCTACTAAACATTAGGGGGCAAAAGAAAGCAATGAAGTTGATAAATATTTAAGGTGCTCAGAAGACACACTACTGAAACAGGTCCGTGGCTTTCATAGCAGGGCCTGAGAATAGCCCTAAGAAGGAAATCAGTCAGTTCCTCCAATCTGCTTGCCTGAAGTAAACGGACAAGGAATGATACTGATATAGAGGAAAAATAGGTCAGTTTTATCTCAGCTATTTTATGCAGCTACTTTCTATAATAAATAAAGATTTCTAGTGAGGCAATCTCAATTTCTGTATGGTACATTATATATTCCACTCATTCATCTACTTTCTAAGATGAAAGACCTGAGTGACTGCACTGGGTTTGATAGAATATTAATTAATGCATAACACCCCAGTGTTTAATTTAGCAATGGTCTAACCACATGATAGTCATAAATGCTAAATGATTATTCCTAAGCATACAAGTTCTTCCTAGAGAAAGCCCAAGAAAGCATGTCATCGAAGATTTAAATGTATGAATCCACAGAACAAATTAAGAGAGAAAAGAATTCAAAATACATTTTTTTAAAAAACTGAGAAACCTCAAAACTGTATTGCTGTCTACCAGTTAGTCCATAAGGCTGGGAGAGCTGTGGACAGCAAATGCTTTATCCACAGCAAACACAGTTTCCCTTCCTTCTTAGCAGCTGGCTGAGAGGAACTAAACTTAGCAGGCCTGAGGTATAGGAAACCAGATAGCACAGTGTATGGCTGGATAGGAAATACAGGGCTCAATGTGTTTGAGGTTAAGATTAAGCCCTGACTTCCTCTGGGTCTATTTTAAATGGTGGCAAATGATGGCATGCTTTCTTACAATAAAATGACAGATGATCAAAGGTCGAATATGATCTGTATGTCAAGCATTTGTAGAAGGACCTTTCTTTGGGGGACTGTGCAGGAAGCATTTTAACATGGTGTCTCATACTTCCCCTCATCTGTGTTTGTTCAAAACATACCAGTAACTGGGGAAAGCTGGGTGAATGGCTGCAGAGAACTGGCCAAGCTGCGTGTGCCTGCTCAAGGAAAACAGTTGGGTTTGGACAGAGGGAAGGAAAGACCACCACAGTCCCAGCCACCACCTGTGTGAGGAAAACAGTAAGGCAGCTTTAGCTGTGCTCACATTTTCAGGTGCAACACCTGCGAAACAAAGACATAACGTGTTGAGGCCATCTTCCCAGCTCCCCTTCTGGAGGCAGCCAGAGATCAAAGCAGAAAAAGTGTAATAAACAATTTGGAAACCTCGCTTTTTCCAGCTGCCATTTTAAATATTGTTTTGCAATGCCTGTAACAAACAGGATGCACGATTCAGTGCGTCATGCCAAATACAAATGGCACACTTGCTAAATTTACTAGCATTATATATTACCCATGGCTGGTGCTGAGGCAGCCAAAGGAGGACTTCACCTCTATGGGAAATTTAAAAACAAGAACACACAATTCTTCATCCCAGAAAGGGAGGGGGTACCTGAACACCAGAGCCATCGATCGTCTCTGTCACAAGGCTCACGTCCTTCCCACCCTCTTCCTCATACCTAGAAATCTGCAGAACGAAAGGCTGTGTTTGAAAATTCCTTTTAATCAAATTTTTCAGCTTGCCTCAGGCAGTGCTGCAACAGTCCACAGCTCTAGCTCTGACCTGGAGCCTGCTGGCAGCTCTGTAGCTGCCCCTGCCAAATACTTGTCCTACTTCACTAAGGCAAAGGAAGATGTTGTGGCTTATTTTTCGCAAAGAAAGATAACTTGGGATCACTTTGCTTCTCTGAAAATCCACAAACCCCAATTTATTAGTCGCAGTAAGAGTTGAAAATAAAACTATTCAGCCCACAGTTTCTGAGGATTCTGCTGGCAGCACCTACTCTCATGAAAAATTGGTCATTTTTAAGTGCAGCTGTGTGGATTCTTAAAAAGCAGCACAAAGCTGCTTCCACTGAGATTTGACACTGGCTTAAGAGAGCAGGGAGAATTTTTAAGTATAGAATATTAAATATGTATTTGAAACAGAAAAGCCTTTTCTGATGTTCAGTGGGTGGGAAATCAGGAGAACATTTTATAAAAAGCCGTTGTGTTTTCTCTACACCCTGTCCTTCTGCCTCTGGCAGCACAGCCCATTTAACTGGATAACAGGATGCCAGCATGAGCCCTGGGAACTGAAGGGCAGTTTTAGAATGCACACTGTGGTCTAAACAGTGAGAGGTGAATATCCTCTGCAATGCCTCTGTGTTGTACAGAGGAACACAGGTACCATTTCCCCGTGACCTTTCTAGGATTTGTTAGCTTCCCAAGTGGTTCTGTGAGCAATATCAGACTAGAGCCAGCTCTGGGTGTGAGTGAAACCCCCTGGAGAAGATGGTGGGTCCAGCCTGTTACAGGCATGCTTCATGTCCCAGTCCTTCCATGACCAGCAGGAGAGGACCACATACTTCTGCTCAGCAGCTCTTGACAGGGATCTCTAAGCTCCTACAAAAAAGCAGGGCAAGGAGATGTCAGCCACCATATAGAAGCAAACTGGCACAGGCAGGGGGTATTTTACTGCCCTGAATAAAAGAAACCCATCAGCAATGCAGCCATTAGGAGAAAAAAATAAGAATAATCCCACCTAGATGCACATGACAATAAACCTAGCTTCTGACTCACACTAAGATGTACAATTCATAGTTTTTGGACTAGTGACTGACCTACCAAAAAAACTGGGATCAAAAAAAAGATCCAAAACATTCTCATGCAGTGTGAAGTATTCTTACTATCAGAACAATAGGAAAAAATAGCCAAGCTGCCATTTTGTGTTAAAGCAACTATGCTGTTCCATAAGTTTTAAGTTTGGGATTTCATAAATCCCAGTTTTTCTGTTGTTTTTTTATAATAAAATAATCAGGGCCCAGAACTGAACACAAGATTCAAGGTGCAACCTCACCAGTGCCATCTACAAGGGGAAAAGCATTTAGAAAATACTAAACCATTTTCCAAGGATCCTAATTCCACCTTGTGCCTCTGTCTGAAAGCTTTTACTAAATTCAAGTTAAAATTACTTACACTGCCAGTTTCTGTAACCTATTCTCTGGCAGATCACCCAGCTGTAATGGGCAATTAACAAACATGAAACAGGGATAACTCAGCAACCCCCCTGAAACAGGGGATAGCTCAATAAAATATTGAGCTCAGTTCTGGCCCATTCTTCTCAGTTCTGGCCCATTTTGACATGTCAAAATGACAAGCAGGAGCAATTTGGATAAAGACAGGCTGTGGTGATCAGCAGAAGCTGACACAGAAGGACACAAGAATCTGCTCCCTGGCACATTCCTGTCCCACAGCTCGCTATCTTCCTACATCATGGCAACTGTTAACATTTCAGCATGCACACTGCAGACCAGCACCAACAGTGAGGCTGCAGGGAAGAGAGGACACAAATATCTCAGCCTTCAGGTTTAGAAGATCAGCGGCATTAAGGCATTCATTCTCTCAGCTGTAAAAGAACCCCCAAGATATGTCTAAGAGGAGACAGAAAAGCTCAAATGCTGTCACAGTGAAAGGTCTGGAGGTTGGCAGGAGACATTTCCTCGTTGGCTGTACCCATGTTAGCTGACTGCCAGCAAAGGGCACCCACCCCCAGCCTTGCCCCTGCGTGCCTGGGAGCTGCCAGTGCTGAGCTTTCCCCACCTCCAAGCTGCAGTGTAGGAAATGCAAAGGAGAATCTGCAGGGTAGGAAGGGCCACGACTGAGCCATGTGAGGCCACTGCAGCTGCTGGAGTGGATCCCAGGGCACAAACTCATGTTCCACCTTGTGTGCCAAAGCTATTGCCAAGGCATTTCCCCTTACTGTGACCCCCTTCTGGTAGAAGAATGGAAATGGTTTTTCCCCCAGGGGAGGCTGACAAGGTGGAAGCTGAGCTTTGACCCACATATCTATTAAAAATTACATTCTCTGTGTTCACCTACATGAACATTTTTCTAGTACTTAGACCACATTTTTGTTTATAGGCTTTCTCAATGCAAAAACTTACCCAGAGCCTTCTGGAGTCACTTTGGATATGATCTCCTCACAGAACACAGAAGGTTTGAGGAAAGCATGAGGCCTTGGTTAAAAATATTTTATGCTGTTTAAAATAATTTACATAATTTAAAAATATTCACTATATTTAAGCATATCAGACAGAATTCCAATAGTTTCACAAATGCTTCTTGAAGACTGTGACTGACAACATGGTCTCCACAGAAAGCCTTACCATTTTCAGGTGCTCCAGCTTTGATTCAGCACTGAGTGAAACAGCAGCATAAATAATTAATATTGTCCTGTAAAAGCAATGGCCAGATATTACATATATTTTAATTAGGCCTGATGAGAAGGCTCAGTATTTTTCTTCTGAACATTCTAAAGACAGGCCTGGCATGGATTTTCTGGGGGAAGCACAAGGGAGTTGTAGCCTCCCTTCTAATACTGCCCACACTTTGTGTCTGCACCCTAGGGCAGCAGCCATCCTTCAGTATGATAGGCTGTGACCAAAGACATAAACTTTAGATCTGAAAAAGTACTGAAGTATTCTGAAAGGCTACACAGGATAATGGTGAAGGGTTTAATTCACACTGAGCCAGTGTGGCTGGAAGGATAAGCACAAGCATTAAAGCACAGTTCTTTTGCCAGCTCTGCCACTAAGTCCATGCAAATCACTTAATCTTCCTATTTGGTTACCCCTTTGCTAAAAGGGGAATGTTAATATTTATTTACCTTCCAACTCACAGGCATGCTGTGAGGATTAATTAGTTAATAACTGTTAAGTACTTTGAAGATACAAGTGACTCTGCAAAATACCAAGTATTATTAACTAACATTAGGCTAATGATGCAGATAGGAGTGGCAATTTTTTCATTAGCTGTATCAAAGCAGAGACAAGGATTGAGCACTAAGATGCATGCTAGCTAGTGAAAAATTAACAAGGTTATGAGAAATATTAAAAAATAGAGTGAATTTATTTCCACTGGTCCAGCGGAACAAAAAAAGACACAAAAAACCCAAACCCAAAAAAGCCCCTCAACCAAACAGCTGTGCAATTCTTGACCTAGCAAAACCCTGCCTCTATGAACAATTCAAGACCACATTCTGAAAGGTGTTGCTTTGCACCTTGATTAGTCATTTCCAATATGCAAAGTGTTACGGTTTTGAGTTGGTGGCAATTTCCACTCCTACATCTTACTCTGCACCTGTGAAAATAGTGGCATACAGCTTAAAGCAGGCAAGAATCAAGTGCAACATGCAGGCCTTAGATACTAAAATTTCAAAATAAATTTTCTTGGCATTAATTTCTATCAAACTTCAGTGAGAAATCCAGACAGTTCTGGTACAGCTGAGTGAAAAGGCTGGTTTTGCATTCAGACAGATCTCCTGATCCAAAGGAAGGGACAGCCTGGGGTTTGTGAGGGCTGGCTGCTCAGGAAAAGTGTGCACCTCTGCCTTTTGCTACTGTTATAATTCTAGCAAAGAAAGGTGATAAAGACACAGCCTGGAAAGTTGAGACAGCAACTAAAATAACTTCGGAAGATGCTTCCTCAGAGCAGCTGTCCACATAGCTCCACTGAGGAAGCCAGGTGCAGCTCCTAAGAGCAGCAGTAGCTTCCACCTGTGGACCTAAATCACTTGCTGCTTATACAGAAAGACCAGGAATTCCTCAATTTCAATTACAATCAAGCATTTGGTTGATATTTGCAAACAATTTACAATTCAAGTCTATAATATTATTTATTTTAATCTTATTATCTTGTATGATTCTCAGTACTGTAGTTCCAGGTCCACAAGGCAGCATTTTCTCAACTCTCCTTTTTCACTTCTCTTCCTGAGCCAGCAAACTTAGTTTTGCTTCTTTATTTTTTTTAATTACTTCAATGGTAGCAGAGGTGGGTAAACACACAATGATTTTAGGAGGGAAAAAAGATAACACTCCATAGACCTCTTTTTTAGTAAGTCTTCATACAACTGTTCTCATCATGGACAAAATTTTTAACTTCTATTATCTCACAACATTGCTGTACAAAAGAAAGATTACGAGACAGAGCAACGCAGAAGTTGAAAAAGCTGAGAAGAGAGAAGGATTCCATTTATCTCCAAAAATCTGCAAAACTTTTTTAGAGTGTTACAGAAACACCTTAAGCTCTGGTGCTGTGAACGTCTTTTGGCAGACACAAGATTCTTTGTGAGACAAAGATGACCTAACACACCCACAGACTCCTTTAGACTGAAGACAGCAGCTCTCAGGCAGATGCATGATTGAGGAAACAACACAGCCAGGCTCTGCTGCACCTGTTTGACCCAGCTGAGAGGAAGGAGGCAATTCCTCTACTCTCACTTCCAGATTACAAAGCTCAGAGGCACAATGTGATTCTCAGAGGTACAGGTTTGACACCAGCTTGAGAAGTCTCATTTCTTTCTGCATTACAATGTGCTAAGTCCTTTGGGGATCCCTACCTTGTGCTCAGTTTCCCAGGTACTCTCCTCCTGGGAAGGGTGGGAGAAATGCCTTTGTGAAGCCATCCCCTCGACAACACTTTTGTCAGAAGAGAAGCAGCTGCTGCAACAAAAACAGGTTGGGAGAAGAGTTTCTGCAGAGCCAAGTGAAAGTTCCTGAAGCCTGCCATTCAATTACAACGCCTTGGACAGTGGGGTGACAAAATGTAATTAACCATTAGGTACATTAAGTTATTGTAAAACTTAAATGCAGCAAGTATCTTCAACAACTGCATCTCAACACAGGAAATAGAGAGGTTGAATTTCACATTTCAGTGTAAGGCTCAAAGTAGTGGTGACTGTCAAGGATGCTTGGCATTTTAAGTAGTCTTCTGATGATCAAGCTCTGCTTCCAGCTATTTACAGCATGACTAAAGGGTATTGATTTGAAGTTAAGTTTTATGTAAATCAACCCTGAATTTGATCTATTTATCTTAGCAATATGTGGGGATTTCCCCCTTCTAAAATACAGTGAACAAAGACTATTTTGCATGTTAAAAATGCATCCATTGTAGCATACCTCTTCCTGCATCTTATTTACTAAGCTCTAACATTTGCTCAAGATTTCTGTTTGACTGCAAACACCAATGCACATTATGAATATACCTATAATCCACTTATAACACTGGAAAGGTTAAAAGCATTTAAGCAAGAACAAAAGCCAAATATCCACTCTAAATATCTTGCCCTCTGGACACATTGTTGCCTAATCAATTTCCACATGGGTTTTACTTTTGCTGCTAAAATTTCTGGCTATTGTTTGACACATGGTGTTGGACTCAAAATACTATAAATCTGAAATGCTAATGTGTTTTCCACTGTGTGTGATTCCTACCAATCAAATATATCATCCACAGTTACTTTTATCTCAAGCCAAGACTAGCAGGGGCAAAACAGAATCTTTTATTGGCTTCAGAGCTTCTTCCATTAAATTCCCTGCTTTTTCAACCTCCAAAGCAATCACAGGCTGACAGCACCATCCTGGATTTTATTTTGCAGTGTTATGAGCCCCTCTTCCTTACACATGGAGAATCAGAGGGGCTGGGATCCTTCTTGAGGCAAGGAAGCACATTACTCGCAGGCCGCCTGACAACAGGGGAAATTGCTTTTCCTTTTTGAAACACACAGTGAAGGGGCAGGCTCAGCCAGTGCAGAAGCTCCTGCAGAGCCTCCGGGAAGAGGAGGAAAAACACTTCATGCTCCTTGCCAAGATGTTTTAGATGCTAAGTGGAGCAGCAGCAAACCTGAACCAAGTGACTAAAGCCCTCACAAGCCAGCCATGCAAACAAGGAAAACAACCCTTCAGGAACAGATTTTTTCAAACAATCCATAGCAAAACAAGCAAATGCACATGGTTACAAATAGCATTGCCTCTTATCATATATGAACCAGAGATGCTGCTGTTTAAAAGATGAAAAAATTGGGTCTTGTGAGCACAACATACAGTGCTTCAAAACGTGCTAAATTACCAACACATCTTCTACATTTTGGAACAAAGGCACAAACTCAGCTTCATCACACACAGCTCAAGTGAGCAGATCCAGCACGCTTTAAATTGTGTTGAGCAGATCTGGCACAACTTTTTAGCAGTTCAAAAGAACCTGCCACAACATCCATAGAAGATCTGCAATCACTCACCCCAGTGTCCTGGGCACAGAGATGCTGTGAACACAGTACAAAGTCAGCACAAGCATCTCATAACTCTTGTTGACATTATGACAGCTCCCAAGGCCAAGAGCCAAACACTGTAATTCCTACTTGTGTTGCTCACAGGCTAAAGAAACACAGTGTCACTCTGAGGGCAAATGCATTTTTCTATTTTCTTGCATAGCTGATTTTACATATAAAAGTTAACATTAAACATCTGACTAAAACTGGCCAGAGAACACCATTTTTTCTCTGGAGAAAAAGAGAGTTATAGCATCTACCATGGCTAAAATCCAAAGTAACATCAAAGTGCTCTTGTATCCAGGGCAGTGGAAAAAGATCCATCAGCATTCAAGACACCAGCCTTCCAAAGCTCCTGCCTACCAATTCCCATACAGAAATTTTGTTGTAAGACCCACAAAAGTCCCCATATCTAACTGTGAAGAATTAAGAGGGCAGCAAGGAATGAGAGTGCTGCTACACCTCTAAATGCTAATGATTTTAATATTGTTTCATGATGTAGCAGCTATGCACTTTGGAAAATGAGATATAAATGGATATGTAATGCTACAGTGATAGCTGCTTACAGCAGGGTCATGAGATATATACAAACACTGTTACAACAGATGTATTAAATTTTGTATGTACAGAGGTCATTAGTGAGTTAGATTCAACAATGATAATAAACCTTGGAAAGAAATTAACTGGGTGATTTTCTTCATACTAAATCCACATATTTCTCATTTGTTCTGGCTGGCAGCATAGCAACCTGTTAGTTAAGAGAGGCTTGTTTGCTTTGTCAGAGCTGTTGTCCAGATGTCTAAATACATATATCATCACATAAATTACAAGTTTAAAATCAAAGTGATTTTTAACATCAGAGTGTAAATTCATAGAATATAGGGGGGTTGAGGTGGTGGTGTTGATTTTTTGGGAGTTTTGTTTGGCAGGTCGTTTTTTTGGGGTTGGGGGTTTTTTTGCTAGACTTGAAATAAAATGTTACATAAAGGAGACAGACATTCAAACACTGAAAATCCACATCAACATGCTGAGTTTATTACAGAACAGCTCGCTGGAAATTATTGGGTACTAATCTTTTAATACTGCAGCTGATCCTTGGTCAACCTGCTACAAGAGCAAATTGCCATTCCCAGCTGTGCCATACTATAAGAGGATAAACATCAGAGTGGCCCTTAGGAACAACCTATTTCAAGAATATCTCCTCAGTCTTTTACAGCTAATCAGAGCCACATTAACAGAAGGAAAGCTGTCAGAAGGGAGCATATGTAAATATCAATCCAATTGGATGCAGCAAAGCACTGACTACTTTTCTTTCTTTAAATGTAGTAAGATATTGAAAACTCACTATTAAAAGACTGCAGAATTAAGACTTAGGGATCTAACACACAAAAAATCTGGACCTAAGTGCTTTGGAGAGTCTCTTCTCTCTGATTGCAATAAAGCCACAGTGGAGCTCAGGGGGAGGAGTTTTGTACCTTAGTGCTCAGCCGATTTCAAGGAGAACGTGGTGGGCTCCCACATCTGAAGTCGCAGTGCCAACCAGAGCATGACATACATTTTGGGAATCCAAATGTCTCTGGATCTTACCAGCTGCTACATAAGATAAATTTCCACTAAACAAGTGCTGTTGTGATCAGCAATTTTTCACTCCACAAAAGCATTTTCTCTTTCAGTTTTTACAACTTTCATTTTCATTTGCGCTTACTCTACTTGTGCTTCCTTCACAATTTCAAGATGACTGCTCTAAGTCACAACTGAACAAAAACCCCCCTCTGCACTCACAGCAAGTCTTGTCTAAAAAAAGGCTGTCAGCATTTGTAAGCTTTTTAAGGCAGAAATATTTACTTATTGTTTGCGTGACACCTAAGGTATGAGACTGCCAATCTATCCAAGGTCTTTGGCCACTACTGCAACATTAACATTACATAACTACTTTAAATTTATAATCCTTTTGCTTTCTATTGCATATGGAAAAATGTATTCATATTAATTGTCAGATGACTAAACACCACTTCTTTTTATTTTATCCCCACCCCATTCCAAGATGACAGTACAGAGTAGGTGCAGAATCACACTGTTTATTTAACGTACTACAAGATGGCGAATAACCTCCTTCATTTCCCAAAACATTTATGAGGATAAACAAAGGCTTCTGGAGAAAACTATTTTACTGTTGTCTTTCCAGTAATTACAGAAACATGGACTAGACAACTTTTAATATTGATAAAACCTAGCATATGGGCTGGGCCAAGCTCTGTGAAAGCCATCCTGATGCTTCTACACTCTAACCCACTCTTCTGGGTCAAAATATCAGAGGAAGAAAAAGATATTTCTCCACAAATAACCACCCCCCAAGGCAGCACCCATCTCATGGTGTGAGCAGGAAGGGCAGTGTCCCCTGCCTGCTCCCTCCCCATCACAACCAGTTCAGCTGTATCTGTGACCCAGGCCAGTGAACAGCTGACTCTAACTACTGCTCTTGAGTGTTTATTGCTACCTCTCTGCTCTTGCTTTACATAGTGTTAGTACTCACACTGTCGGTTCCTGCTGGAATTACAGCCTGAAAAGAGACTGGAGAAACACAAAATGTCTTGACATTCGGCTACTGAAAACTAGTGTTAATCACTGAAAATACGAGAGTATATGAGAACTGCTAATAAAACAGGTAGCTGAATATAATTTATACATATTTTCCATTACTTATGCCAGAGCTAGATCTAAAAGCTGGCACTAAAGAACAACTCTTCTTACCAGTTTTACAAGCTCTTCCTTGGCAAGTGTGCCTGCTACAGCACAGACCAAAGGGCTTCACAGGATGGACAGGCATTAAATGCTTTTTTTCATCCCCCACTCACTAATGTCTTCAACAAAAATGGTAGATTCATCATTGGCCTTCTACCTGCATGGGGAATATTTGGCCCACCCTCATAAAATGAGCCCAGTTTGAGAGCAGCCAACATTACAAAATAATTTGAGCCAGCAGACAGTCCTTCCCATCAAAACCGTGTGTCCTTCTGCTGATGCTGCCAGAATCACTGGAAAGGCCTCTCCAGACCCACAGAAATTACTTCCCCTTTGTGCCAGTGCTTCCCTGTCTGCAGGAGGAAGGACAGGCTTGTGGCTCACAGAGACTTGGCTGTCAGCATGTGTGCCTGCTATTCCTGGTGGTCACCAACTTCTCTTGTGACTTTGGGAGAGTTGTCAAACTTCTCCACCCATCAAAAGGGCTGTCTGCTATGCAACAGAACAATTCAATTTTGCCCTTTAATGGAAATACTTTTGGAAAATTGAATAGCTTGGCATAGATTGGAAGCACTGTAAGAGTTAAAAATGTTGCTGTTACTTAGTGGCATTTCAGTTCTCTTTGAGTAAAAATTTCATCAGATATATAGTGTCTTTATACGAATGTTGTCTACAGTGTCAAGGCACAGAGAGGTAACTATTTAAATATACCTACTTTTCCACAAATACAAGTACAACCAAAGCAAGCATGTTTTGAACTCCACCTTCATAGTTACAGTAATTTTCAAAAATAAAGACAGCAATACTGTTTATATGTATTTCTTGTAAATCCCTCCCCAGGCAACTGCTAGCAAATCAATATTCCACATCAAACAATTACTGAAAATTTTCAATGTCTGCCTCATTTAATTGTAATTTGATGTATTTCCAGACCCCACCAGCACAACATAGTGTAACAGGTGTCCACCTGAGTGACACAATTCACATGGCACAAAGGAAGGAGCAGCCTTATTGGTACACATCCTTTTACTCCTAATTCCCAGTGCTAACATGGATTTTACAAAAATCAAACGATGTACAGGACCCTTGTGATGCTGCTCTCCAGCAAAGCTGGCTGGAAAGATGACACACAAGGAGGTGGCACACTGGCCACATTCTAAAATATTTTCTGCAGGTTAGAAACAATTGTTTTAAAAACTTTTGAATTCCACAAATAGACAAAGGCATCAGGGAGGCTTCTACTGACAGACTTCAAACACTATATATTTGATGTAAAGCTGAAGGCAGCTTCTTTGTGAACCCAGAGTAAATAAATTTCTTCAATCTTGACATTAAAGGAAAAAAAATTACCTTATGTAAATAACCAGGCAACCTTGAACTGGAACTTGCAATTAATTTCAGAGCTCATGTTCTCAGCCTACCCCAAGAGAACAAATTTCAGGTGGCTCATCTGAACACAGAAACTGAAATAAACTCAGTCTGAAACAGAGGTTAAAAAAAAAGTTTGAGATATAATTTCTTTTCCTTACATCACACATTTTTCTCTTCAGCTCTAGGGCTGCCTACCTTAAGGGCTGCTATAACAATGCAAGAAGTGATGTCATCCCAGGGAATTTTTTTCAGCAAAAGTACTGTATCGATCACCATTATCTATGACTTGCCACTCAGTTTTAAAAATAGCTCATTTTAAATTAAGCTATTAAGCACGGGATTACAGGTGTCTTTCACATTTTAATTTCTCAGATAGAAGCAAAGTGAAATTGCCATCTAAAACGTTCTGCTGCCTTGTATTATTCACAACTTTCTGCTGAAATTATTCCAGATTATTGCAGAAATACTAATTCTTGTTTTGTTCATGGGGCTCCTGTGCTGATGCTTTACTCCTGCAAGGCCACTGTGCACAGAATTATCTGGAAATGCCACGTGCACTGTGAGTATGCTGGGTGTGCAGGAGGAGGTCAATAGGTTTTGTGCTCCACATTACCATCACTAAATATTGATGCAATTGGGGTACATCCCCAAGTATGAATAAGCTACTCAGGTCTGCTTCTCTGCAACTGTAGTACAGTTACAGCATTGTTGTGTTTGCTGGTATTTCCTAAGCAATAGTCAAGTGTGCACACAATTTTGTGTTCTCCTTTCATACTATGATAGGAACAGCAAGTTAAACTGTCCTGTTGTTTTTCTGAAAATATGGGTTATGTAAAAATGAAGTTCTTTCTCACCTAAACTGGTACTAACAGCACTGCTTTCAAGCTAGTCACCCCCCTCCAGTGAAAACTGGTTTGTTCAGAGCCCATTTGATAATTTTCCTGTAGCATCTATGTCTAAAGGGAGAGCTTTGTGCAGAACAAAAACTATGGAAGCTGTTAATGGGATCAAGTTGTTAATTTTCATTGTCTTAGCTCCCAGAAGTTCCAAGAGCCAACATGGAGACTACAAGAGAAACTTTGCTTTCTGAGTTGATTTCAATGCAGTAGTATGAGCTACCATCACTAATGAAGGAGTAGAGTTGTTTTCATGACACAATTTGAGATGTTACAGGGACCTTCCTTTTGTGGAGGTCAAGTTGAAAATCAGAACAAGTAGCAATTAATCCTTTTCCTCCACATATATTAAATTCCTTGTCAATGACAAGGAATCCTCGTTCTAGAGGGTCACATATACTACACAGAGCATGAACATACAAAGCTGCTGCATGTGTCTTTATCCCATCCAAACTGTAAGCTCATTAGTACTATCCTGAGGGAAACAGTTCCATTTTTATCATTTGTCCAGCTATTTTTACCATCTGAAAAACTTCCCAAGAAATGTCATAATCTCCTGCTGTTTACTGATTAAATTAGCTATCAAATACAGTATTTAAAGTCTGATTAAAGGAGGTTGTTCAAGCTCCTCCTCTTTACCTCCCCACTACAGCTAATAAAACCCAACAAATTAAAACACACAAACTCAATTATTGTGAACAGAAATGGACAATAAATTCTCCTACTTTAGAACCAGCTAAGGAAAACTGAAAACAAAACGTTCTCCCTCTTACAAAGATACAGTGCAGTCACAGGAAGGAGAAGTTTGTCTGCCAGACATTCCTAAGGAGTGTGCCCGAATAATTAGGTGTAGGGAGCACATTTGAATACAGTCTGAGAAAACTCTGATTATTTTCTTGATGTTCTCAATAACTAAAAAATTGCATTAATTAACACCTGAGGGAATATTCATGCATTTTTCATACACGAAAACAATCTGCATGCAAATGCCATCCAGACTCTCCCCAAGTGACTCAATCTGACTAGAGCCAGTCAGTAAAGAAAGGACTTAGCCCTTGGACTCGCCCTCAGAGAGAGCACACTGCAGGCACCAGGGAGAAGGAGTTTTAGTTGGCTTAGGTTACATTTTGATTCATGAGGCAGTGCCTACTGAAGGACAAACCAGCTACTGAACACATTTTGCTTTAGTGTAACATCTTTTCCCAAGGTCCCTAGTAAGCTGAAAAAAAAAGGTGAATAAAAATTGCCTGTTTCACTAGAAAGGGAAAACATCTGACATGTTCTTAGGAAATAAACTGTGAGGAATTATCAGGAGCTAAACAGTTTAAATGAAGACATTGAAATATCTGTATGTACACAGATAGAAGAGGAAGGCTGCTTTATTCCCTCAGCTTTCATATCAGCTGGCAGATGTTAATTTTCTGTCTCTTAAAATGAGCACTCCTGAAAGGAGATTGCCTATAGAACCAAACAGAAATTAAGCATAAGATGTTAGTCAAAATGCCCCCAATTTTTACATCTCTTCTTCGTGTCTCCATTGCATGCTTCTCATTTTTCTAATAGGACTTTAAGATCTTACACTTTATATTTAGCTACTGACATACAACTGCAAACTGAGGCTCAACAACATGATCCAGGAGTTTAATCGTGAACACTGTGTATTTCCTCACCTTGACAGTTTTAGACAACTTAATGAAATATTTATTACTGATTTCAGCTCTTAAAGCTGAACCACATTTGTGTCTTAATTCTGTAATCATCTGGTGACGCATCAAAATACGCAATCCCTAAAAATGGAAAAAACCTCCAAAACACTCTCGGGCAGATCAACAGCTTTAAAGGTATAACTGACAAAAAGTTAAATTCCCTTACAAACTGCTTTTTTTTTCTTTTTTGTACTGAATCGATCACTGCCTATGCACATTAAACACTGATCCCTTCTGATAAGATCCCAGATACACGCAGGACACTTGAATCCCATATATGCCACTTCACAAATGCTTCAAAAAATGGGAGAGTGGGTAGTTGCCTAATGTAGCAGCCTGCAATGGGGGACAAAGTGCTTCAAGAATACAAGTTATTTGTATTCTTAATTCCCACGCTGGCTACTGAAGCCTCTAAGAATGTCCTTGAACTTCAACCTCTGGAAAATAATGTTAGCTGTGAGGACACAGCTCATGCTCTAGACCTATTGCAACCCTGATGCCCTGCTGAGGCTCTGGACAGTGCTCCTGAGGAGAGCCCAGTGCACAGAGGAATGCTCTTTCCATGACATCCTCTCCCTAAGGAGGCACTTGAATGATTTTCATACAAGCAGTTGAAAGCCATCAAGTCACTAAGAACTTCAAAATTGAAGCTTACTTAGGGAGGACATGAGAGATAGCTTCCCCCTTCTGCAAAGCACCTCACAGAGAGAACCACAGAAAGGCTTTTGTTGAATTTGGGTCATTTTTGAAGTAAGGCCCATTCTCAACACATGCATTCCTGCATTTTTATTTCAACTATGAATAAGGTATACTGCAAAGTTAAATAGAGAGCATGTAATTACAAGTTTCAAGTAGTTCCACTGAATAATGACTTCTGGGGACATAGATAGATGCTTTGAGCGTTGTCTACTTACCAACCAGCTTTCATGGTGAATGCCAGCCTTTGTACCTGCACATGGAATAAATCACCTAAAAGTTGACTTCTGGCATCTGGGAAACTTTCAGAACTTTGGGATCTTAGATGTTATTTGACTTGTTTCTTATAGCACAATGGGAAATTAAAGGATATGAACATACAGAATGACTAAAGAGAATTAATGCAACTAGCAAGAATGAAAGATCCAATTATTTGTTTAAACTTTCTCATGAGAAATTAATATGGTTAGGCAGAGTATCAGATGTCAGCCCAAAATGCTTATTTAAGCCTTTGCATTTGCCTACATACTTCATTTAGGCTCAAGACTGTTTAGCTGAGGCATCCCAGGTCCTCAAACTCCAGCAGAAAATGTTAATAGAATCGAGATTCTGGGGATGAAATAGGCTGTCCTGCTGACTGCTAAAAGGCGACCAAAAACCTTTTGTCTTTGTGCGTATTGCAGCCCTAAATGACCTACAGCAGTAAAGGACTGTCTGTGATACACGTTACCATAGATTTGAATTATTCTATTTTTAATCAGTGTCTCAAGCAATAGGAATCCCTTGGGGAGATTTCTGCCTTGTCAGGAAAAATAATGTTGACCTTCAGCCTGGGGTTTCATTGCTCACTTCGATCCCACCTCTCATTACCCTCCCCTCTTGCCCACTTCCCAGCCTTGCGGTGGGAAGCGCTCCGCACGCCCAGAACCTGACGGTGGCAGAGAGCCGCAGAGCCGGACCTGTCGCGACTCGGATCCTTCCCGCGGATCCCTCCCAATCCCTTCCCATCCGTGTCCTCCCCCAGCTCCTTCCACCTGCGGATCCCTGCCGATCCCTCCCCGGCTCCCTCCATCTGCGGATCCCTGCCGATCCCTCCCCATCTCCTTCCACCTGCGGATCCCTCCCAGTCCCTGCCCAGCTCCCTCCATCTGCGGATCCCTGCCGATCCCGCCCCGGCTCCCTCCACCTGCGGATCCTTGCCGATCCCTCCCCGGCTCCCTCCACCTGCCGATCCCTGCCGATCCCTGCCCAGCTCCCTCCACCTGCGGATCCCTGCCGATCCCTCCCCGGCTCCCTCCACCTGCCGATCCCTGCCGATCCCTGCCGATCCCTCCCCAGCTCCTTCCCTGAGGGCGCTGAGGCGGGTGCGCCCCCTGCCGGGCGGCGCGGGATCTCCAGCCGGCGCCGGGCAGGGAAAAACCCGAGCGGAAAAAAAAGAAAAAAAAAAACAAGGAAAAGGAGCCGAGAAGTGGCTGCTGCCGGCACTGCCCTCCCCGCCCCAGCTCTGACTGCCTCCTGCATGGAAAGCCCTGCGCAAAACCCGAATATTATTATTTGCAATTCAGAGAGCACAAGACCCCCCTCACTCCACGTGTATTCTCCAAGGGCCGAGAGTGTTTCCAGCGAGAGAAGGCAGTTAAAACACCGGGCCTTGTAGTTTGGCATTTTTCTTCTTCTTTAAAACCAGAATTTACCACTGCAGCTCAGTAGGCTCTCAGTATTTTCCGAAAGAGAGAGATACTCTTTACTGCCAGTGTTAGAGATTGCTGTATTAGGGTACGAGACACTACTGCCAATTAAACATAAACTAGGAGAAAAGGATAAAAACAATAATCAAGAAGGAAGCCAAATTCCTTTTTAGGATTGAGAGACTATCTTTAAGATTATATTAATAATATTAATATTAATTTATCCCAGCAGGCAGCTTTGGCAATCAACTTTTTTTAGAATATGATTGATTTCCTGCTTCCATTAGGTTTCCTCTCACACTGTGGTATTATCTTAATCATCAAACCAAGAGAAAAAACTCTGCCAATAAAGTGTATGATACTTTAACAAGCACTGCTGTATGCCAAGGGCTTAATTTTTAATCAGAATATTTTTTGTATCATAGCACAACCTGAGGCTACACACTGAACCATCACAGTATGATTGTAGTCCCAGGGATCTTAACATTTACAAGACAAGAAAATATGAGGACCAGAGATGCTGGGGAAGGACGTATATAAGATCAGTAGCAGAACTGAGATGAAAATCTCCACCTGCAAGACACTCTAATCTACAGGATCACACCGTGTCCCATCAAATGCCATACTGTGGAAATGAGTGCCATTAGATTATGGCCCAGCAAATGCCTCACAGCAAGATATGGACATTGACTACAAGTCTGTAGGGAACAAGAGAGAATACTGAATAAAACTCCTTTTTTTTCTTTTTTTTTTTTTTTTTTTTCTAGGATAGAGAAAGCAACTGGAGAAGCAAACTAAAATCAGAATCCTTAATGGACCAGCAAGCAATATTTGACATCTAAGCCAAATTAACTTCAAGAGGAGGGCAGTGCCGTGGCTGATTCAGAAGTGCTCCTACTCCAGCACCAATTCCCTGTGGAGAAATCCAACACCATACTTGCATCTTTTTTCTCTGCTGCACAGCATCTGCCAAACTCTGGCTGAGTGGCAAAAGAAAAATTAAACTTTTATGTGGCAGATGGGTCAGATGCGTGCACTGTCTGTCATTCACCAGTACACCTAACAAGGACAGGTTACATATTGCAGCCACACCAGAGGCTTTGTAGGAGCAAATCATGGAGTTTTGAGGAGTCCAGGAGTTTTCCACCCACACAGTGCAACCTTTTCCTAAGCCATAAAGAGTAATTTCAGAACTACTGTTATGAACAAGATCACTGTGGTGATACATGAGTCAGAATTTTATATTCTTCCTCATCCCCACCAAGATTTACAATTACATCTCAATCCTGCTTACCTACTGAAACCTTTGCAAAATCTTTCAATTTAGTCAGAAATAAGAAGCAACAAACTTGGGAAAGGAATTCTAAATTTCCTTTCCTAGCTCTTTCCTGTATACTGCAAGCAATCTTTGAGCTGGCAGTAAAAACCTTTACATTTGAGATACATACAGGATTCTGAATTGCTAGCTTTAGAATTTATTATGCAAAAGTGATTTTTTTAATATTCATCTATTTTCAGAAGGATGGCTTCAGAGCTACTGCCAGGATTGAGACAGTAATCTGTACCACCAAGATTACTCAGAAATCCTATTTGTAAACCAAGTCCTATTAAAACACCCCAGCCTCTGAACTTCTCCTTTGGTCAGTTATTGTCCAGCCCCAACTATTTGAAAGGCTGGCTTGGGTTTTTTTAACACTGGAAGGAATGAGTGTGACAGATACAGACACACACTGAAGCAATTCAATGCAGCTAATTGGCCTGCAGTTATCAGAGGAGGCCATAAAAGGAGCTAAGAGTGTGGACTTAAAAATCCATGAAGTCATGCTACATTAACCTAGTAGGGTTAGTTAGAGCAAACATACACAAATCCTCTCTTAAAGTGCTATCAATGCAATGAATGGAGCTGCTGGAAGAGGCAGAGGCTGTTGCATCTACACAGCAAACCAATTAACATTAACGATTTGTTCAATTAGGGAAAGCCAAATGGCTCCATTACCAAACTGCAACACACATAGTATGGAAGCATGGGGAAGGCTGCAGGGACGTGCCATCACAGAGACCCATTGCTAGAGCCCATAGCAATCCAACAGTTCCCTCCCAAGCCAACAGATTCCATGGTTCTGTGATAAAAACATGGCTTAGCCGGGCTGATCCTGCACTGTTATAAACTGCTTTTCCTTTACTGTGAAGTTAACTGCAGGGAATGAACTCAAGCGTTGAGGCTGCCAGCCATGCCCCTCACAAATGGTGTTACAAGAGGACAGCAGATGGCACTGCTGGAATGCAGTCCGAGCCTGCACAGTGCCTGCAAGCACAGCCCCGAGGAGAGGGGCTGGTAAGGCTGGATGGAAAGAGGGGTTCACACGCAAGTTTGTAACACTTAAAACCTATGGCATTTGCATTAGGGAGAACGCGAGTGCCTCCGTATCAGAGCCTCAGCAAGAGCTAAACTACAGGTCAAGTATGTTAACAAAAGGCTTAGTTTAAAATGGCAGGAGAAGCCATCCAAAAGGTCAGCCACTGCACCCCCGCCTTAGAAGCCAATGGCTTTTGCCAACACCTGCTTCAAGGGGATGAGCACTAGATATTCCAGTTCACATGAGCCATGGGGGGACGAACCATTCTGGATTTTAGCGTGAGTACTACTGACACATTATTTGTGAGTTCACTTCTCAATCTCCTACTTTGAGCTTGCAGGGGAAAGCTCTGCAGCGACAGCAGTTTCAGGGCTCCAAAAGTCTTCAAACAAAAGGCCATTCTGGAAGCTGTTCCAGCTGCTGCACAAAGGAGATGCACAAACTTGGTGCAAAGAAGAAAAGGTTTCATACATGTACATATATAAAGAGATGTCAATGTGTACACGCATACTATGGGTGTTTTCTAAAACTTAAACCGTACATAAAAGATTTCTTTGTCAGCCCCCTTAGCAAAACAGATGCACTGTCTAAGAGTTCAGGTGCACAATACTCAAGCATTTATTTAGTTGCCAAAACACAGACAATTTTTACCCTGAATATTGATAAAAAAGTAATACTTCTACACATTTTCAGACACCAAGAGGGCTTAGAAACTAGACCTAAGTTATACACCAAGACTGTCAATATTCTGAAATCACTGTGTTAAATATCCAGTTCTCATCTATTATATTCTCCACAACATACAGCTTAGGATCAGTATCTTGTTTTAATTCAAGTCCTAAAAGCTGTTCCCAAGACAACTCTGACATCAGAAGGGGATGCATTTAAAAACCACACTTCCTTGCTCAGCAAACAGCCTGCAGGTTGAGACATCCTTGATAGTTTAGTAATTTATACATGGCAATATCACTTACTGCAACACACTTCTTGTTGTACCTTATCCAACCATTAAATATCAGAAAGGGAAAGAGAAGGGAAAGAGAAGGGAAAGCTGCCAATACATCCTGCCCATTGTACCAGCAAGTGCAGCCAGCTCAGAGGTGTGCAGCAAAGCAATAAAGGACAGAAGTCACCTCAGCCTGGGCCTCTGAAGGCTAATTTGGGCACCAGGCAGGCCCACAGCCAGTCTCACCTGGGAGTGCTGGGCACCAGGCATTCTTTAGCAGAAGGGAAAGCCACCAAGGGGCTTTCAGCACACCGAGTTCACCTTTCCACAAGCAGGTGTGCCAGGCAGCTTGGGCCTGGGCTGGTGCCATTGTAAGGAATGCCCCTGCAGCAGCAGGTATATCCTGCCAGGAAGCCCACCACAGCCAAAAGGGAAAGACACACACACTGGCAGCACTATTTCAGATTTCATGCCATTTCTGCAGTGTTTTCTAGTGTTAATGATACTGAATATCTCTCACACCCCAGATACATTTTGAAGGAAAAACAAATCTTTCCCTTTCCATTCTGGGCTCTTCTTGCAGAGCATTTGCAGTTAGAAGCATTCTTGCCTCAAGTCAAATTGAATGTCAAATTGTTCACTTAGTCAGGAATCATACACTGTGCATCTACCTCTTCCATTACTTAAAAGAAAACTTTTAAATCTTATTAAATCAAATAGAAGAACTGTATTTGCAGCAATCAGAGACAAGAAAAGCTTCCCCTAATTTGTTTACAATTATCTTTAATATTTGAAGGATTGGTGTGAAAAACTCAAAAGGAGTTGTCAAAGCTGGCTGCTAACAAGCTTTTAGTAGCATAGCCTTGCTGCACATGCAGAGTAAATTAAGTCAATTACCTTGAAAAGATTTTATATTGATCCTTTGGCTAACAAGTAAGATTAACAACAAAGCAAGATCAGCAATAATACAAGCCACTATGTTTGTCCCTGATTATTACGAGTTCTGTCACGCAATATACACAGATGCAAATTATTGGCTAATACTGTTCAATGAACAAGCAAAAATATTAAACATGTGGTCTTCCATTAAGCAATGAGACAGTTTTAAACAGGGTGACAATTGACTTATCTCAAACTGTTTTCAAGTATCAGTGTAATAGCAAAGCATATTACAAAGTCTAGTCTGAAACCTATTTTTAGATCAATTGTCTTCATTTCTTACATTGAGTATTATGCAGATAATGCAATAAAGAAGTGTAATCTATCAGACCATTAAAAAAACCACATCAGCACACTCCAGCCAGATAAGGAAACAAAGATTTATTCAAAACTGGTAGTTTTATAGAGCTAGAAAGGTAAACATACATTTAAGAGACAAAGAATACACAATTGAATACAGTCATCATCAAGGCACATAATGAAAAATCAAATCTGAAACAGCTCATCTTTTCAACATTTGAAAAGGTCACCATAATTTCAATACTCATAATGGCACTTGCACACTATAAACAAAATGGAAAAGTCTGGAGGATAGAAATGCTAAAGTCATCTTTACATCAAACACACAATACGTTTGCTCATTGGTCACAGTCAAACAAAATTACCAGCAACTGATCTCACAAATCCCACAAAGGTAAAAAGATATTGGCAAAACCAAGAAAAATTCAGATCAGAAAGGCATTATACACATAAATGATTTGAATAGAATGACTTTTTTTTTTAAAGTGCAAAGCCCAATGTTTCCCTAAAAGGGAAGGTGAAAATACAGCTAGAGCTGCCAGTTTCTGAAATGTGATAAAAAAATTTATAAAACAGATTTTATGGAATTGCTTTGTATCAGTTTATGGAGAATAAACACCAGCCATGAACTGAACACAGATTTACATATGATTACTGTTTGAACAATATGGCCCAAAACATATGTAGAACAAGGGAGATTCAGGCAGTTATTTTTGATTGCTTGCATATTTGTCTGCTTAAAAAAACCCCAAAACACCCCAAAAAACCCACGCACCCCACATGCCCACCCAAAACCAGAAAGAATTAAAAAGAAGACCCTTAATGACCTTAACAGAATAAAGTTCTTCCTTCAGTAATCCAATTTCAGAAAGTGGTCTAAGAGCAGTTGCTTTTACAAGGTCAAGGTAAGTATAATCTCGAATGTACCAAGATTAAGACACTACACATTACAGAAAGCAGAAAAAGCCTAACAAATGAGTCTGGTAATAATTGTTAATCTATTTCAGTGTTCAGGCCTGAAAACAACTGTGTGCTCCTCCACACAGTCCAAAAAAAAAAAAAAAAAAAGGAAGTCACTTTGGAGGGACTTGTACACGGGAATACCTAACTTTCTGCATCGAGGAAGGAACGCCTTGTTTTTTGAGGAGGAGCTGTTTCTCAAGCATGCTTTGCATGCCACATTAACATCAATGTGATGGGCACCTGAGGTCAGCACTGCCACTTGGTCACATGGACAAAACACTGCAGTTTTTTATTATCCCAATTTCACACCCACAGCTAATGTGCACAGAAGACTGATCTCACATGACAAAAGTGCAAAAAACCCTTTACATAATAATGCAATCCTCTACTGGCTAAAAGCACACAGTGGATGCAGCCCTCTGAATAAGGGAAAGAATGGAGAGGACAAAATGAGAAGCATTCCTGTTTCCAAGGCAGCTATGAACATCTCTGTCATTGGTTGTAATACAATTCCTACCAGCTTCATATTGGATCCTCCATCCTGTTTTTAAATAACAACTTCCACTTTTATGGAATGGATCTAATCTCCAAGCTTTTTCTGTTCCTTTGTACTATGACCCTACAAAACATGCAGCCGTTACCCAGATTTTGCCATGGTTAATGGTGCTGACATTTACAAGGGCAATGAAAAGCAGGTCCAGTGAAGCAAGCTACCAAAATTGCTGATTGTATTACAAAAATACCGTGTGAATCCATTTGAGGTATTCCGATACTGCAGAACAGCAGCTTCTCAGGCTCTTCCAATAATGAAAAATTAAAAAGAAGACAAAGGTGGTGGGCTACATTTTAATGTGTTACTCCATCATTGTGTGTATCCAAGATCCCATTTCTTACGAACTTAACATTCAGTCTTCAAAAATAATAAAAGTGCTCACTCTTCTAGGCATGCAAAATGTCTCCTGTGAATTGCTTGAGTATAGGCAGCGTGACAAAACAAAAAGTCACTTTCATATATTCAGTATCAAGGCAGTATAAACTTCTCCTACCTTTGGTTTGATCCAAGACAAATACACATTTAGAAAGGACAATTTTTTTAAAAAAACCCCAATGAGTAAAATATGCATGATTTCCTAAAAATAAAAACATACTGCTGACTTAAAGACAGTTTTTTGATTTTTTTTTTCAACTCAGTAGCATTTTAAAGTGCAATATAGGTATCTGTTTAGAAATGGTGAACTAAAATTTAAGAAGGTTTCTTCCCACTTAAGGGCAAATGTGGAAGTTGCAGCATCTCTCTATAAAGATCTGTCTCTAATTGTGAGAGCAGATTACTTGAGAAAACATTCTTGTTCTGGTGTTTCCAACAGTATTAGAAGTATCTCACCTTTATCCTTCATTTCATGCTATTCCCAAATTCTGTTTCATTTTTTCATATACAACATAGCTGATGCTGACAGCTGGAAGCACTTTCATAAAATTAGGGGCTATGCCCCTATAAAGTCCTCGGAGTCCCTCTGTAGCAACAATTCTTTGAAAGAGACCAACCATGTTTAGCTGTGGAGCTCCTTCCACTGAGGCTAGAACAAGAAGATAATGTGTTATAAAACAGTTCTAGTAATATTAAAAGTCTTGATCAAGTTTCAAACACCTGGATCATCAGCCTACTATCATATGGCCATTGAAAAGGATCTTTTAATCCCAGACATCTGGGAGGTATCCATGTGTCTAAATCCCACTGGAATTATCCACCTATGTTCCTTTGGAAATCTAGGCTCCCATCCTTAAGTCTGTGCAGAAACCCACCAAACAAAAATCTCAACTATGAAACTATCCTTATGAAATGTCCTACCTAGCAAACATTGCTGTCTACCCTCACAGGACAATTCAAGCCCTATCATTTCATCTCTAAAATTTAGAAAACACTGTAAAGTTTAGAAGAGTGCTTCCAGACTATGACAGGGGCTGTGTCTGGTAGTCTTGTATGGAATGTGGCTCTCAAAATATACAGAGCACCAGTGCTTGAAATGTTACTTTTTAAATTGAGTATGAAGAACAACAGTACTGCGGGTTAGAGGGGGAAGGGACCAACATTAAGAAGAATTTTCCAGATATGTCCTTGGAAATCCAGTTTTATTTTTATTCCTGTATCTCTGCTATAGCTATCCTACATGGTAGAGTTTCCATGTGACCAGACAGAAGCACTTTCAGTAGAAGAGAACTCACCTTGAGCCTGCATGCGTGTTCTGATCAGGGCGAGAGGGTAACTGGCCAACTGCCCGCAGGTGCTGGAAACGGTGCCACACCCCAGGAGCACAAAAACACCTGGGTTTGCAGAGCTTGATGCATAGTGTTCTAGCCACGTACTCTTCAAGAGCTGCCAAGGTATTAATTCAAACAGTAAGACAAGACATCTGCATTTAAAAATGTAAACAAACACTTCTTTATTCATAACAAATCCCCTAAGGGCTCAATCCTGAAAAGCACCACTTTCACTGGGCCAGTTCTACATGCTCGAAGTGCACAGGTAACACCTTAGCACACAGGGAAGGACTTAACCAGACTACAGTAATCAGTACCTAGAAGAGAAATCCTTAAAAGGTCCAGCAGCAGGAAAGTGCCCATGCACCTGTCATACTTTGGGGAGAGGAGGAGGGAAACAACTCAGCACCCCACAGGGTGCAACGAAAGCTCACACAGCTGAGCACATCATCCCATGCAGAAATAAGGATGCAAACTGTAGAAAACAAATTCCACACAGCTTTGAAAATGTTTGTTCAAGCAGTTCTGGTGATTACTAATGCAGTGTCAAAAAAAGATTTGTCTAGACTAGAAAAAAAATTAGTCTGTGCATCTGAGTTATTTAACACACTTTGGAGCAACACATATTCTATAAGGTAGATAAAAGACTTTCATCATTGGTGATGGGTGAAATGGGTGCCAGTTTCCCTGGAAGGGAAAGACAGCAATGTTTCAAGTTCCTCAGAAAAGCTGTGTCAGCCAGAAAGAATTGTGGTGACATGCACAGACATACAAGGAATTCAGGTTAATATAATCCACTCATAAACCTAACAAACTGGCAAAAATCTGTATAAACTATCATAATATAAATATCCTTTTAAAGGCACATATTTCCTATAAAATGGGTATGTTCCAGTCTAATAAGTAAGTATGAAAGCTTGTGGTACTGCTGAGGTCTGTATAATCCTCCCATAGCACAGTTCCTGCTTGGTACTCTTGCATGGAAGGGCCCATCAGCCTAGGCACTCCTCAAGAGGGGCAAACAGAATCACTGAGGACTAGTAACATCAGTGGAAAGTCTCATTTGTCTTTTTAAAATTGAACCAGCTGTAATAGTACAATAATACAAACATTCTAAAAAATATTTATGCTTTTTGTAAATTAATTAATGACTGCTACATGCATTCAGTGATCTAAACTCACCTCATAAACAGCAAGGTCAATGCCAGCATAAGGAATTATACCCAGAATATTAGGAATATAGCCTTTGTAGAAGGCCTTTGGACCTTCTCTTTTTAAAATCTTCTTAGCACAGTCAAACATCCCAGAATATTGCCCTGTTTTACCCACAGCCAATCTGGTCTTTAAAACCTAGAAGGAAAAAAAACAGCAGTTGTAATTACATACCTATTTATTAATCTATTTTATATACATGGTAGATTTCTGCTTATTCAATTCTCTAGAACTGCTTTGCACTTGAGTGCTGCAAATCTCCTTTGATTACCAGTAAGGCATTTTTAGCAGCAGGCTTCTTCAGGTTCTGTCCTCAGTGCAGAGCACCACATATTACTATATACTAGCTTACAAATTCTTAGCCTTTTAAATTTGCATTTTAGCTTTATTTTCTTGATTAAAACAGGCAGTTATTCGATCAACTTGAAGGCAACAGTGTAGGCAACATTCAACAGAAGTATTAGCTAAGGTGCAAGTAAGAGTACTAACATGCTAGCAGATGGATACTTCTGGTCTGGGAACACTAAAGCATATTAAGAAAATATTTCAAAAAGCATGACACTTAGAGAGGTAGTTGAGGAATATAAGGATTGTATCTCACTACTGAAACCCAGCACCTGATGAATAATGCAAGTGAGTCTGTACTGCATCTTAGGACAAGGAAATTAATAACAGCATCCAAAAGAAACCATAGAGGAAGTTTCCTGAGCAACAATTTGGTCTACTTTAAAGCCTCATAAGACTGCATCTTCCTCAGGAATTTCCTGACATTTGGCTTTTCTCTCTTAGAAATATTCTAAAAACACTTCTAGGACAGTACCATATCTGTCCTAGAAGATATTGTAGAACAATTCCCTTGTCTCCACTGATCAGTGTAATCCAGACAATCTACATCATGTTTCAGTTCTTCCCTACCTTAACCTATCTCTGTACTCAGGTCAGCTGGGATTCACCCTCTGGAATAGCAAGGATGCTCTTTAAGGAGATCACTATCACTTCAGCAGTGAAAACAGTTCCATTCCTACTGAAATCCCCACCCATGAAAAAGCTCTTTAGGTTACATTTGCCATTACCACTAAACTTGATATTGGTATAGGTTTAGTTCCAGCCCCAACACCTATTCCAACAAGGATCTGCACAAGTGATAAACCTTCTGGGGAACCAGCAGTAAGGAAAATACATCCTGTTTCTGTGAAATGGTGTGTAACAGTTACACTGGAGCAGTTAAGATAATAGCACTAGTTAAATTGCAATGTGTAGTACCACCTCCAGGTATGTCCTACAGGGGGAAGAGCAGCCAGTCCACCCAGCCTGAGCTGTAGCTGTTACATCCTTCCCCCACACTGTTCTCCTTATCAGACACAGCTTCCCATCATAACACAGCAGAACTTCAGCTCTGTCCAGGCAAGACCATTCCTTGCTTACATATAGCAGGAAATGGGTTTATGCCCAATTTATAAAATAGTTGAATACATACTGAATTTTAGATGTTCTTGGGTGATCTTTTTTCCTGCACTAGGTTTTATTTAAATATTGTTTAAAAAATATTATACAGCAAAATATATGGGAAAACTACAAGAATCAGTTAGAACATAGTATATTCTAAAATGCCTAGCACTGGAAGTCTGAAAGGAAGTCCAGAGTAAAAATAAATTAGGATATCAGACTAGAGAAGAATTTTCACAGTATTTTCAAGAGCAAAATGGGGTTTACCTAGGAAACAAACCTAACATTTTGCAGGCTCCAGTGGAAGCAGATTCTCTTACCTCCATGGGATAAATAGAGGTTTGTGCTGTTGCTCCAGCCAAAGAACCAGATACAAATCTTTCAACAGTGCCTAACTTTCCATCATCCCTAGTGAGTATCTTCTTATACTGTATAGTTAAAACACAAATAAACACACACTTTTTAGGAGTGGCAAGAGTTATTATAAAAGGCAAGAGTATAGTACAAAATGTCTTTTCAAGCTGCTCTTAGTTTTTCATGCATTTACAATTGCATTTGCTAACCCAAAAAGATTCTCCAGAACAAAAGAAACATTCCAGCCTGCAAGAACTCTTTAGATTAAATACCTCAGTCACCCACAGTACCATCAGGTGTTCTGCAAACAGCCAACTCAAGGGCACCTACACTAAAAACTCCAGAAAACAAAGAGGAACCAAATTCCCTTGCAGATCCAGTTGTCCAATCGAAGAATGAAATACCAACTCTCAATTTCACGGAAGCACTTGGAGCACTGTACATACTGTGTCATTCCACCAGTAAAGGATAATGTGCCCAAGGTTACTCTGTGGCACCAAAACCTGCTGTTCAGTCTTGCAACATCCCCGAGTTTATTTGTTATTTTGTTGCTTTTATCTCCTCCTTGTACAGAGATATGCGATGTGCTCATTTGGTCTTACCCAGGCACTAGCAAGCCCCACGGAGCAAAAATAAAGCTCATTTAAATATACCAGAATGGGAGTTCATTTCCCAAAGGAGGATTAGGCCTTAACATGATGCTTAAAGCTGATTCAGAGGTAAATATAACTCTGAAATCCAGGATGAGGGCATCATACATAGCACTGTGATACTTGACTTCAAATGAATCCCCTGTAAGTTCAGCTAGCATAATGTGCAAAGTTTTTTTTCCTGCTGTCACTTTGAGGCAACAACCTAGATATTAATGCAGAACTCCACACAAAGCCATGCAGAATCAGGGACAGTTTAAAACATGTAAAAGATATAATTTATTTGCACTGCTTATCATACAACAGTAAAATCTGCCCAATAGTAATTAGTCTATAGGCTATTTTAAATCCGAAAGTCACTCAAATTATGACAAAAGCCCCAAGCACAACAAGTCCTATATAATACAATAGTGCCAATAATGAACTTTATTTCATGTTATTTTCATTCTCAATTTATCATCCTACCTGTTCATAAGCCCAGAACTTAATAGCTGTTTCAGGAGCTATTTTCACAACATTTACACCATTCCCCCGCCAAAGGGATAGGACACCACCTTCTTTCAACATTTGCTTAAAACCGCTGGCTATATTCATTTTGTTTGACTTTGAACCATGAACCTAAAAAAAAAAAACAAAACCAAAGTCACAGTAGAGAACACTGCCCTGATTAGATTATAAGACTCATCAGTATTAAATTGATTAAATATATCAACTAGCGAAACTATATGCACTAGTGAAAAAACCTAATTTTAGTAGCACAAATACTGTAACATTATGCTTACATTTTTTCTCACACGTCTATAAAATACCATTTTTACAAACACAAAAACTGGCAATTGTCAAAACATAGCCAGACTCCTGCAATTTAAACACTGACCTTGGCCCTGAATTTTTTCCCAACAGAATCTCTAAAAACTGAAGTGATACACTGGAAACCAAGGAATTGTTGAATATTTTACCTTACCTGCATCATGACTTTTAGGCGATCTAAGGGTGCTGTACCTGTTCGAGAGACAGCACCAGCCACTCCTCCTGCCAGCAGCTGCTTCCACCACTGCCCAGACTTTTTCTCTTCCTCCGTGAACTCATCTGGAACAGTCAAACTATCTCCTATATCCAACACCTTTATGAATCCAAAGCAAAGATGTGCAAGTAATTATCTCATTCAATCACAACAGTTTTATCCACAGTTCTAATTCCAAATTAATATACTACCTAAGAAGGCGCAAATAAAGAGCTAGTTACAAATAAAAAAATCTCTAATTTATATCTATAATTAACTTGCTATGCATTCCTACTCAATGAAAAGCAACTTTAAGTGACTTCTACATAGGTATTAAGCAATAAGACCACAGACCCACCATTTCAAAGACTGCACCATCATCATTAAAGATTATGACAAATTTCCTCCTTGCGTATGGCCCCAGCAAAGACATCCTGTCATGATCAGCAGCCCTTTAAAGTCAGCACTAAAGCTCAAATGCTTATATGTTGCAGCTAACCTTTCACCAGACAGTCTTGTGGGATTAGTTTGGTAATCTCCTAAGGTTGCTAACAAGAGATTTCTCTCACGGTAATTTATTCACACATGTGGGATGTCTCCTTCCCCCACACTCCCCAACATTTTAAAGCAGGGTTTTAAGAGGTGATCTGTCAGAATATTCTATTTCTGATAACTGCTGTGTATTATCCTACAAAATGACAAGTTAAAAATGCCTGATAGATTTTCTTATCATCAGTTATACTCAAAGACACATTTAATTACTTTTTTCAACTATAAAAGTTTGAAATGTCACTAAGGGGGGCATGTTCGTATTGCCACTGGATTTGATCAAAGAACATTAATGTAGGTTTTAATGATAAAACTAAGACATAACACTAGGAAATCTCACATGTCACTTTTGCTCTTAAGTGTAACCTATAATCATGATACATGAGAAAAAAATACACTGTAGATAATGCAAATCTGCTATTACACATATATTAAATGTATAAAAAGAACAAAAATGTATTTATAACTGGTAAGTACTGACCAGAAAGCATGTTCATGCTTTGAACTATCATTGATTTTCATTGTAGACATTATATCCCTAATTTATGCTGCATTCTCTCTCTCTTAGTAGATAGAATACTGTCCTGGTCATTTGGGACAAAAATTGCAGAATGCAGAGTGTAAATATAGCCACTGGACAAAAGGGATAAGCACCAACTATTCTGGATATTTGAATAGATTAATTGGAAAATCCTTTCATCTTTCTCGCATTTGAGCTTTCAAAGTAAGGTCTCATCAGTTGCTCAACTACTACAAACATCAAAAGATCAATCAAAACTCCCAAAACATAAATTCAGTGTTCTAAGAGATATTATGTATATCTACCAGGGTTTAAACCTTGTGTGTACTGAGACCTAAACACAACTAAGGAAAAACAAATAAAGTTGAGGGTGTTTATAACAGAAAGGCCACAGTTACCACAATAATTCTATGCCAATGTAGCTATCTGTTTGGAAAAGTCTGATAGCAATTATATAATAAAAACAGAATTGTAAGAGCTGTCTGTCAATGCCAGCCAGGCTGGGAGGTCTCACATCTGCTCTTATCTCAAAGACCAGCTGTGTTGCTGTGGAGCTGGATTTTGCCTGCTGTGATAACTGGGTCATCAGCTGACTGCAACATGAAGATCACAGGAGACTCCCTCAGTTGCTTCTTGGGGCAAATAATGACATTCCATAATAAAAAAAAGAAAAATACAGATCTTATGTTTAATAATAGTAAGGAGCATTTATTAAGGCAAAGGTTTTTTCTACCAAGTAAGTTGGGACCAGGACTACTTGATCTCACAGCAGTGTTTCAAGTGCTTTCTTCAGCAAACAGGGAGCTAACTCCCTTTCAGCAAGTATTCCTGAACTGAGGTTGTACAGTGTCAAACACTCAAAGCTCTCAGATCTCATAAACTGTTTTTTATTATGGAAATGGTGACTAATCCCCAGAGATATAAATGGTCTCACTATATTCAAAGGCATCTAACCTTATTTTATTTCCTCCAATAATCTACAGGAAGGATACTTAGCAAATAGGATTACTGTTGGTTTACTTTATTACTGTTCTTAAAAATCAGTCACTGAGGTGTCAACAGCTCCATTCAATAAAAACTTTAAAAAATTCTCTGCACAGTGGATAACCTATTGCTGTATATTCTGTATGCTTAAATTAAATTCTATGGCACAATATGCACAGAAAATCACCAGTAAAGACAGCAGTGATTTTATGATAATTATGATACTGTATAACTGCAAATACTAATTTCAACATAAGAAACAGTAAAAATGTCTATATAAATGGTTTCAACAAATCAAATGTGCAAAGAAAAATATTTAATATTGTGGTTATTACTTTTCTGTGAAATATCTCCAAAAGAGGAAAAAGATTCTGTCCTAAGAATTACTGATAATGGTTTGCAAAGTTCAGATGAAGTTGTCCGTTCAGACAGAACTCATCTGACACAAACCTGCTTGTTAATGGGAGGGCATGAAGAGAAAAGGAAAACCAAACAAAACAGATATGCTTGAAATATAACAAGTGTGAAGGTGTTATACTCATAAATTATCACAAATTAACATAGCAGAGATGAACTGAAGAGCTGCACTAGGTTAAAAGAGAAGTTGAACTTACAGTGGAATGTTTCCAATACCGAATTATTTCTTCAATGTCTGTAGCTGGATTAAACATAAAATGATCTCTCCACTCATTCCAGTCTACTGTCATTGTCCCATCAGCATCAATACTGAAAAGAAATTGAACAAAACTATATAAGGAAATAGTAATGGTGGGGTTTTGTTCTGGTTTTTTGCTTTTTCTTCTCCTTCCCCCTTCCTTTTTTTTTTAACTTGGGTTATCACATCAATAACAACTGACTGTAAATTCCATATAGTGACTTCAAGGCTGAATCTGCCACAGCCTTTCAGTACTATGCTTCTCTTATCCAAGTGCATCTGTCCTATTCCATTAGAAACATAATACAGTGCTTCTTTCTATCAACAACATTTAAGAGAAATGAAGTAACATTCTCCTCCCAGAACCTGATGCTCCAATAGTAACTACCAACACTTTTCAAAGTCATAATCCCATTTATCCCCTCTCTGAAACAGAAAATATAAAAATTAACAATACAAGGAAGATTAAGGTGCCTCAAAAAATAATAATTCCTGACCTTTGCAGGATCTTTTCTGCCTGTTTTTCTGAAATGTTTATACCCAATATCTTGAGGGACTGGACAACTTCTGAGGCTTCAATTTTTCCTTGAAACATTAAAATAAAGATGATACATATTGAAAATGTGGATCTTAATAAACTTAGCATCTTGGAACTCATTGTAACAGCTGAATAACTGCAAAGATGATTTAAAAATCAACACAGATGATGTGTTTTGATTGCCTATTACAAGGACGAAGCAAATGGGATGCAACTATACAGTTAGATAAAAACTGGTTTATCTTTAACAGATAGAAATAATCAGAAACTTCCTCACAGTTTCTCCATCTGGGGAACAAGGAGCCCCAGTTCAGTGTACTTGGAGAAAGCAGAATAAAGACTATTTTTTTTTTTTCGATCTATAGCAAACTTTAATTATGATCATATTAAGGAAAAGAGGTAAGGATTCCATATTCACAACTTTTTGTTCCAGTTCAGACAAATATAAGTTAAATTACTTTCAATGCAGATTCTTCAAACAATGTTTGAACAAATAAAATAGATCATGGTATACCATCATTGTTTTTGTCCAGGCTCTTAAATGCCAGTTTCATCTTCTTCTCATGTTCTTTAAGATACTGCATAAATTCTTCAAAATCCAGCTGTCCATCCTGGTTAGTATCCCCAGCTTTGAAAATTTTCTATTGAGAGAAAAATGAATATTTTATTTGTCCAAATTACAGCAGGTCACAAAGCATCATTTTGTTTTCAGCATTTAACACATTCAATATTTGCACAGAGAGAGAAAAAACACTTGGCAGCAAACATATATTTAAGAAAGCATTATTTATTATTTACACCACATAACTTTTCTGTGCAGAAATTTTAAGGTTTCTTACCAGCACTGGCAAGTTATACCTACAGGTATAAAATAATTTGTGGAGGAAGAGAAGGGGGATAGGAGAAGAACCTAAGAGAAAACAAGTTTAAGCCTGTGAGTTTCCTGTACCTGAAATCTGTCAGTAAAATAAGCAGAACCTTGATTATCATCTTAATCAAGTGGTCTGTTAACTATGAATTATAAAGATTAAAAATACAAACAGCAATTAACTCTTTAAATGCTGACCAAAAAAATTACAAAGATCTTGCCCCCCTGGCACTTCCAGCCCCCAGTGTTTGAGAGAACACGGCTTTCTGCTTCAAACTGAAGCCCCGACTACAATTTTAAATGAGCTTGTAACAAATACAAACACACTTATCTTCCTTTCTTGCATGTGCTTCCTAGGAATTGTCCTGCGGATAGAAGAACTTCATGTAAAATTAAGTATGCATTGAATGCATGGTATGCAATTGCCAGGACTGCAGGAAACAAGGCTCAAGTGGGCTGCCAGCTTTTCCAGGAGTGTGCTGTGGGAGACACTGTCAAAGGCCTTGCTGAAGTCCAGACAGCATCCACAGCCTTTCCTGCATCCACCAGGCAGGTCACTTGGTCGTAAGAGGAGACCAGGTTGGTCAAACACGACCTACCCCTCCTAAACCCATGCTGGTTGGTCTGATACCCTGGCCATCCTGGAAGTGGTGCATGATGACACTCAGTAGAAACTGTTCCATTACTTTACCAGGTACTGAGGTCAGGCTAACTGGCCTATAATTACCAGGATCCTCCTTCCCACTCTTTTTATGAATGGGTGTCACATGGGCCAGCTTCCAGTCACCTGGAACCTGACCAGTGAGCCAGGACTGTTGGTAAATGATGGAGAGCGGCTTTGCAATCTCATCTGCCAGCTCCCTCATCACCCTGGGATGGATCCCATCTGGGCCCAGAGATTTATGAACATCCAAGCAGCTCTGCAGTTCTCTGACTGCCTCCTCCTGGATAACAGGGTGACCATTCTGCTCCCTGACACCATCTACCAGTCCAAGGAGGACAGCTGTCCTGAGGCAAAGCCATCTTCCCACTAAAGACTGAGGCAAAGAAGGCGTTAAGCACTTTCACCCTATCCTCATCTGCAGTTATTAAATTCCCTCCCCCACAGCACTCCAGGTTACGTGTAAAGCATATGCCAAAAATTTGTCCAAGTATCTTCTGTTTAGCAGACTGCCTTGCACAACTGTGGTTCTTGAATAAAGTCACCCCAGGGCATTAACCCTCAACAAGATTTGAATGGCTGTTCTAATCTGCAAAATCTGGTTTTAATTTTGTTTACTCCTCTTTAATTAGTCGAGGTCCTCAGAAGACCAAAGTCCAACAAATTCTAGGCTACAGAAACTAACACAACAGAAGCAGAAAACTGGTGTATTTGTTGCAGGCTTCTGAAAAAGACTGAAGACATCTAAATACATTTATGTTGCCTCCCTTATCTTCCCTATCCCTCTACAAAAAGTAATGTACCTTAAAATTTCCTGTCAAAAAACTAAAACATAAGATTATCAAGGATTTCTCAATGAAATGGAGTAAAATGATGTTGTACGCCACAGTGAAATAAGCAAATTATTTACCTCCCATAATACAGCGAGTTGTGCACAGATAGATATGCTCTGCGCCTCTGTCAACATGGTTAGAGGTGTTCAGAGTTCCCCATTACAAAAAAAAAGTTCGTTTACATTTATAGATATTTATGGATACAGTCCTGACCACAACTTTCTAACAAGAAATTAAGAAAGGCTAGTAGATTAAACATTAAAAAAAACAAAACAACCAAATAAAAAAGCAACCAAACTCCACCACTAAAAATTATTCTAGTCTGAAGAGTCCCCTCTCAAAGCACTGCAATCTCAAGCCATCTTCTACTCCACACACGGCACCTCCTGCTGCAGGGTCCCAGTGTCCTGCTGGCACTTGTAATCACTTTGTGTGAGTTCTGCTCCACACAAATTGTTACTGTTCCCCATTGCCACCTGAACTACACAAACCAAAATGCAGAACAAGGAAAGTGGTTTTCTGTCTCACAGATAGGACAGAACTTGAATTAAATTACAATTGCAAAACCTCCACTACTGAGGATGATGTGAGCCAAAGAAAACAGGAACTCCTAGGAAGTTTAGAGAGCTGGTAACTTCTGTGTGTGAAGGGGGGCACCTTTCAGTTCATCTGCCAAAGGAGGGGATTCCATATTGCAACAATGAGAAAATGGTAAGCACAAACATATGCTCCATTTCCTACTTTTGACAGTCATTTGCCAGACTTCAAGCCGGTCTCAGCCACTCTCAGTGAACAGAAATGACAGGCAACAAAAACGTATGGCACATGTGATTTTCTCTCAGTACAAATCTAAAAGCTCATGCAAACAAAAGCCTCTTGCTGTCTATGAAATGAACTAATTATGTGGGTGTTAAAGTCTCAGATTAAAATCAGTAATTTGCAAGTTTGTGGAACTAACAGGAACAAGGAAAGAAACTTGTCCTCTACTTGGTGGGCAGAAACTTCCTCCTGGGGGGTTCCATGGGCACAGCCAGCAGGAAGACACCTCCTGGATTCTGTGGGGAGCCTGGCACACTAAGTCCTAGGTACAGACTGCCCCTTCACAGCATCAAATAGTAATTCAAGTTGGAAAGAACCTCTGGAGTCCATTGAACTCAACCCCAGCTCAAAGCATGTCTAATTAGATCTAATTAGATCAGGTTGTGCGGGACCACATCCAACTGAGTCTTGGATACCTTGAAGGAAGCAGATTCCACAGCCTTCTCAAGCAAACCACTCCATCAGTCAATCACTCCCCACTTCAGTTCAATGCTGAATCCAATTCTGCTGTTCTACATTTAGTATACTACCAGATTTTGTACAATTACAACCACTTGTCACTCTGCCAGTGCCTGGGTCACCAACTTTTCAGATGGAGAAGAACTGGATGCATTTTAAAATAGACATACTAACAATAGAGCAGGAACCAACCAAGGTGCCAACACACCCTTACAAATCCTGGGAAACAAAATCTGGCACACCTGCCACATAAAACCTGCTATTTCTTGTTACAGCTTTACTGTGGGATCACCTCACCTTTACAAAGGCCCAGACCCAAATGTTTGTTTTTCAAGGCACACCATTTCTTTTCTCATTGTCTAAAAACTGTAACCCCAAGCAATAAGGATAATTCACTGGATAAAAGGGAATGGTGACCACATAAAGAATTGTTAATTACTGACAGATATAGGGGGACATGATGATGACATGAGCTAGCAATGTGTGTGCTTGCAGCCCAGAAAGCCAATCATATCCTGGGCTGCAGAAAAAGAAGCGTGACCAGCAGACCAAGGCAGCTTCCATCTCTCTCCTCTGCCCTTATGAGGGCCCACCTGGAGTACTGGATCCAGCTCTGGGGTCCTCAGCACAGGAAAGACACAGACCTGGTGCAGAGGGGCCTGAGGAGGCCACAAAGATGATCAGAGAGCACAGGCACCTCTCCTGTGAGGTGCTGATGAAGAAAGGCTGGAGTTTTTCAGGCTGAGGAAGAGAAGGCTCCAGGGAGACCTTATTGCAGCTGCTAGTACTTAAAGGGGCTTATAAAAGAGGTGGAGACCTTTTTAGCAGGGTCTGTAGCAATAGGACAGGCAGTAATGGTTTTAAATGTAATGAGTGTCAATTTAGATTACATATAAGGAAGAAGTATTTTGCTATGAGGATGGTAAAACACTGGCACAGGTTGCCCAGAGCCTGGCAGATGCTCCACCCCAGAAATATTTGATATGAGACTGGGTGGGGTTCTGAGCAATCTGATGCAGTTGAAGATGTCCCTGCTTATTGCAGGGGAATGGGACTACAAGACCTTTTAAAAGTCACTACCAATCCAAACAATGCTATGATTCTGTGATCTCTCTTTTTAATGCCTTCACACAAACAGACTAAAATGCTCCTGTGCTGACCTATTTGGTCAGGACACTGTCACCTTTGTCTTTTCTCCCCTTTTTTTGTTTTCTTCATAATTCTACTGTTTTTGCTCCTTTTCTGTTGCATATTTTTTTAATGGAGCTCCTTTCAAAGTCCTGCACAACCAGGCAACACCAAGGCAAGAGGCCACAAGCAGACCAAAACACTGAAGGTATTTTTTTTAAAATTCCCCATTATATAAATCATGTTGCAGTGTTGAATTCCTGCTCCGTCAGAAGACCTCTGTATTTGGTGTGGAAATGTAAGTCAGCAGGTCTGTTGAAAAAAAAAAGAATTACAGACAGGCTTTATATACACATCAAAAACTCCCTACCCTTCTCTGTAAATGTCCTGATGAATTACTAGTTTGCTCTATGCCAAAGTTATGAACTTTAACACATCCATGCCTACAATGTAAAGACAAAGAATGCAATGCACTGGAAATTTTGATGGTTTTATGTAGACTTTTCTTTTAAGTTCACAGTCTAATTTTTACATTATTTATTACCATTATTTGTGTATTGTGCATGAGCCTTCACATTCTGTTTACAAAACTGAACTGTGCATGAAAGGTGGGGCTGCTGAGTACAAAGGATTACCAATCTATTCATTAGCTTGTTATTTCAGCTAATTAATATAATGTAAAGAATATTTTAAAGGAAGTGATTCATCACTGGCTTCCTATCATGCTATCTAGAAGACACAAGCACAAAACAGCACTTCAAGATACATCACTGGTGCACGCAGCAATTGTGTGTTCTGCAATCTGCAACCAGAGTTCCAAAGGGCACAGATACAAATGCTGTATATAAAGAACTCCAGCACCACAGTAAGAACATCATCATGTCTTCAAACATTCACACATTTCACATCTGCTTTTAAAATCAGAAGTACTGTATATAAAACTAATCACAATTTTTTCCCTTTTCCAATTCTTTCCCTCTAAAGTATTTTTGGCCATTCACAGAGCTCTGCAGTCTACAGCTTTAAGTTATTGAACTGTAATATTATTGGATGCCAAATTCAGTCACAGCTGAAGTATACGCAACACTTCTCCCTTTACTGGACACATAGCAGACAACAGTCTTTTCCTATTTATATCTGCTAAGGCTACACAAATTTATGCAGACTATAACCCAAAAAAGACTAGGAAAGATTATTAAAGTCAGCCTGGTCAAACTACATCAGTTGGGAGATAAATCCAGCATAAAGGGAAAGGGCCTGAGGATGTGTTCACACAGCATTATAGCCCAGTGAGTCCACATAACACATGAACTAGACTGACACTTCACCTCCAGAAATACAACACAACACCAAGTAAAACAGCAATCTGCACTACCCCTAAAGAGCTCCCAACTTGTCCACATTCAGCATTCATATTTACTCTCTTGCCTCCCAAAGACTACTACCAACATGCAAATAGTATCCAACCAGGCCCTTTAAACCTGCTACAGACAGACATTAGGAGCCCCCCACCCCAGTACAGCAGACTTGCACCCTTGACAGCAGCAGATGTTGCTATCAGCTGCAGAGCTTCCCTTTCCTGTTCCCTGCCCTAAGCACTGCTCTTCCCTGCACCAGGACAGCCCTAGCAGAGATCCTCTCCCTGGTCCATTTCAGCTAACAGAATCTCCAGACAACGAGACAAAAAAGGACAAGATGCAAGTATCTGTATGCTCTCCCAAAATGCCTCGCAGAGGCTGCTCTTCCAGGACCTGGATAAACTCTCTCAACTCAGAGCTATGAATTAAATTTCAAGAATCTGAAACAGCATACATGGAAGATGCAAACTATCCCTTGAACTTTCATTCAGCATTCTTTGCAAGTTACACTGGTATTTTTGACTTTGAGCATACTTGGTAGACTGAGTTTTCCCATTAAACAGGATCACTCTGCTACAGAGGCATCCTGGCCATAGTCACCTCAGAATATTCAACAGTTCCCCTTGTTTGTTCACCTGGGACACACCGCTGTCTCAAGACAGGGATTTAGCAAAGCATTTCAGTGCAGTGGTTAAGAGATGTCTCAGAGGTGAGGCTTCCCATATTTGGGAATTCTTGACAGTCTTGCACTTTGCAGCAAAAGGGGGAAGAATTCATCATTCAATGTACCTTGTCACTGTTCAGGAAAAAAACCTATCAAGTTAGTATTAAAAAATAATTCATTTTATCTCCTTGGATGTTTAAAGTGTTCTTCAGATTCATCTTGTTCTTTCATATGGAGACTTGGAGACTACAGCACATATGGATTAAAAACTTCTGAAGCTGTACACACAGAAATGAAATAATGATTTATGTGTTTGCTTACAACGAAAGCAAAGTAAATTGAACACATTCAATTTCAAAGTTACAAATTCAATACATTACTGAAGACATTTGGGGTATTTCACAATTAAGTCCCCATAACCAGTCATAATTATCACATCTATTTATGACCTGAAAAGGGAAGTTTAAAGGAACTAAATGGTTCCAGTTTTCTACAGCCACATGACATGACATCTGTTTTGATAAAAAGTTGAAGATGCCAGACTACTTTAAGTAATACCAGGTTTTGGGCAAACTCTTAAGGTGAGAGAAAGCTTCAATGCATATAAAGAATGACACAGAGACAGGGAAGTACTGAAGCTTTTAAGACTGTAAATCTGAATATCAGGTATGATAAATTCTAAGAGTAGATACAGTGTGATATAAGATGCCCATGTAACTTCCTCAAAGTTGCCAAAGTAATCACTGTTTCCTTTGTTTCTAGCCAAACTGCAACATGACAAAGGAGGCTTCAGTTACCTTGGTCTACTACCATTCTAATTTTGCCACATAGGGGAAGTTACCAAAATTAAAGTAAGTACAAAAATCTTAATAAAGCAGTGGAGAAATATTTAAGGACGTATTTAGCTCAGCCACTAAACAAGTGTGTGCTTTCTGGACTAAGAGCTGCTATGGAAAGTCCAAGCTCTGAAGCATTATCTAGCTGCAGTTTTTAGAGGCCCGAGAAAAGCACAGAAGGAAACGAAACACACCTGGGCCCTTCTCACCCACCCTCATGCTGAGACACAGCAGTGGGACACAGCACAGGGGCCTGCCCCACTTGCCAGAATTCTGAATTTCCTGTAGTTACATGCAGAAACACACTTCAAGTGTTCCGAGTATTTTTAGACTTGATTGGACTCAAATTTTCAGAAACAATTACTCTAAACAGACAAGGGTCTGATTGTTGTGAATTCAGCCTCATCAGGCCCTGTCTCCACCACCGAGTTGTCTCTTCACACTGTTTCTTGATCAAAAAGAGCTTTAATGTAGCCAAAGACTTACATCAAAATGTTACAGAGAGTTAGTCCAAATAAGATGATTAGACTGGTTCCAGAACGTAGTTACTCATTTCAGTAACATCTTCCCACTCCTAACTCCAGAACTCAATGTATAAATAGTACCTGGATTTGAATACTTGGCTGTTTCTATCCCAAACTGAAGCTTGAAATATGGGGTTCGCCTCCTACAGATTTACTGTAAGGACTGATTGCAGCAGAAGGATGAACAAAAATAGTATTTCACCCAACCACTCACACCATTTATGGTGCTCCCGCCTACAAGACTCACGGCATTCTGAAGACACAGCATGAGATCATTTGTGATGTGATCCCAGCATCTCTTTTGTGTCTCTGCTTATCAAAGTCACCCTACAATAGCTGCTAATATTGCTTGTAGAGCAACATTTGATAGTTACCACCCTGAACCTTCATAGATAATGACACATTGTGTCGGGAATCTTCTGCAAAGCTTTGCAAAGTAACCCATTCCTGGCAGGTAATACACTACAATACCAAACAGCAGTCACCCTGGCAGCCTCCAAGCAGTGCACATTCCAGATTTTCCAGTCATTTACTTCTGTCTGTCAGATACTGCCACCAGGCAGATCAAGTACAACACAGTCAGGAGGTTCTGTCAGCTTGAGCTACGATGTCTTGCTATGGGGGAAAACGATTCTTCCTTAGAGGGAGATGCAAGCCACCTCCAAAGCATACCACACGAGTTCACAGCTGATGGAAGGTGCATACCTGTAGTCTATTACTCAAATGGATAGTAGCTTGGTTTCTTTTAAAAACATGCATATTCCTTCTAGAGAGGAACTGCACTTAAAGACCAAAGAGCAAAGCAGTACTAGTAGCACCAACACTAATTTATACTGTGAAGGTAGTACGGCTTTGGATGAACCCACTGACTTTGCAGTGAAACCCAGGAACACTCAAAGAGCCCCTTTTCCACAGGTTAGCCAGAAAGCAGCTGTGCAGCTCCAAAGAACAACAGCCAACACCCCCAGATATATGGATTTCATACTGTGTGTTGGAAGCCAGTCTTGCAAGAGATTTTTGGAAACCTAACGCAGACCAGCATCAACGTGAGACTTGAGTCTCTGACACACCCATGAGGCACCAAAGCTGACTCTGCTCTAGGATGTCCCAAGCTCTGCCCGTGCCATGGTGCCACTGTGCTGGCAGGGCTGAGCAGTTCAGCAGATAACACTTTGCCCCATCATATAATATTGTCAGGTCTCAGTTCTTTACTCATTGGTTATTAGTAATTATAAGACTACTCCTGCCTCTCCAAATATGATGATTCAATATCTGGCTTCATTAATAAAATACCTTTTTACCAAGCAGTAAGAAAAATGAATTCAACATCACTTTACAGCTTGAAGTAGGAGAAGGTAGCTTTGAGCTGCAAGGAAGTACAGGAAGCAGATTAGACACATAAAGGCAGGAAAGGAGCAGAAGATAAGACTTACTGAGGCTCTTGTATTACAAAAAGTCTAGTTATTAACAGGTACACAGCACTACTCTAGTTCCTGGTTCCAACTGTGCCCACCATAGCTTAAAACAGTGAGCACACAGAAGTTTCTCTGCACTCCAACAATTCTTCCACCCCTCCCAATCGAGAAGATGACTCATGGTTTACATTATTTACTCTGTGTGCCTTTAACAACTAAGGCAGCAGTTCCTGCTCTCTGTTACATCCAGGCATGTCCAGCTTATGTCTATCTATTTCCTGGGGTTCCCATTGAGTTTATCCTGAAGCAACTGAGAATAATCTGACACCTACTCAGATGTGCACTATTAATGAAGATCACTGATTTTGAGAAAGAACTTGGAACTTCAATTCTAAGTTGCTCAGATCTTCAGCAGCACACCAGGGCTTTCAGTGAATTATGTGGGAAGACCACCATTGTTAAACACCAGAAAACTAGCTGGTCACCTGTTTCCCTGTTGTTCAATATAAGTAAAACCCCTAAATTGTTACAGTCAAACTGGTACAACAGGTTTACAACAATGTGTGTATAATGTGTGACTGAAGTTCATAGCTAGCATGCTCTGAACACTGACAACTCACATGGATACCCAAAAAGGCCAACCTGTCCCTCCTTTAATTACAAAAACCTAACAACACAAAATGTGCCTATTATAAAGATGATTTTGACCAGCAGCAATACTGAAGTGAAAGTGTGCTTTCATTTATACTCTTGCATAAACACCATTCAACTCAAGAGGCCTGTTGGATACTTTTCTCTTAAGTATAGGAGACAGAGAATTAAATATAACAGAAGGAGGCAAAACAGAGACCAAATAATGAGACCACAGGGAAAAACTGTCACACAATCAGCATAAGGTCACTGAATTATGGACCCAACACATCTTTGAACAATGGAGTTGAAATTCAAGTTCCTTTTCCTGCACCTCTTTCAGAACGTATGCAACCAACAGCTAGTACAGGCACGGCATGGGATGCCATTTAAACTGAAACAAGGAGAACTGTTACAATAGTAGCTCCCCACACACATCTCACCTGTACCTGCTCAGCCTAAATGAACCTATGTGTGTCTTGTCAGCTCAGACTTGCCTTACCACACGAACACTTGTGCCTACAGAATTGTGCATTAAACGATTTTATATGATGATCCCTGGGGATTACTGAAAATAATTAGGAAAGAGAAGTTTCTCTTCCAGGTAACAGGTCAGACCTGCTAGAATAAGTCAGCATCACACTGGAATGCTTGATTACTTAAGTTTTACTGACTTCTGAGGTCACAACATTGATACAAGGGACAAAGGGATGTAATAGCCCAGGTGATCACTACAGAAGCCACAGCACAAAGAGTTTCGGCACTGTCGGTTTCGTGGTTTGATGGCCACTGTTACAAGTGTGCGTTTTCTAGTAAAGGGCCTCGGTATCTGACCACAGTCCATGCCAAGAAGAATAACTTCCATGTCTATGTGTTCAGCTTAAATAAATAAATTGCAACCTATGGCTATGCAGGTTTACACTGCACTACCTGCTGCCCAAAGCAAACCCTAATTTACTCTGACCTAGATTATGCACGGGTAGAGCGGCGGACAAAGGCTGTAAATTACCAACCTTTATCATGCCGGAAGAAGAAAGTGCTATCGAGTATCACTCAACAACGAGTCAAAGGATGTCAAAAGTCCACACATGAGTAAACCTACTTGGCAGAGGCACTGCCGACAGCCGTTGGCGCTCGGGACCCTTCGCCTACAACCCGGGGCGTGCCTGTACAACACGGCCCCTGGCGCTGGAACAGCAGCGGCCCGGGGAAGGAAAACGCCAGGCCCGAGGCCGCCTCCCTCAAGCAGCGGCCCCAAGCCCCGGACGCGGCTCCCGGCCGAGCCGTGCCCGTCCCTGGGGCTGAGCGCGGCCGCGCCCGCCTCGCCCTCCCTTCCCCGGGGCCGCGGGGCGCCGGCACAGCCCGCTCGGCAGCGGCTGCGGGCCCGCGCTTACCTCCTCCGCCTCCTTCCCCAGAGGGATGCCCATGGCCCGGAGGCCCGTCTGGAGCTCGGCAATGTCCACCTTCCCGTCTTCGTTGAGGTCCAGTTTTCGGAAGAGGCTGGCGTAGCGGGAGTCGCCATCCCTGTTCCCGTCGCAGGCGGCCGCCGGCAGAAGGAAGCCTCGCAGGAGCTGGAACATGTCGGGGCCGTGCAGCGCGTACACACACAGCGTCCCGCGGCTCCTGCCAGCTGGGCGCGGACGAGACACCGCCCGCGATGCTGCCAGCGCCCGCAGCTGCCAGGGGAGGGGACAGGAGAGGAGGGGAGGGCGCGGAGGGAGGGCGGGGAGCAGCGGGGCTCGCTCCTCCCGTGCCTCCCTCCGGCCCCGCCGCTGGGCGGGAAATTGCGCTGAGGGAGGAGAGCGGCTGGCAGCCCCTCGGGCTCGTCACAGCGCTCCCTCTCGCACTGACACGCTTGTAGCAGCTCAGCGTTTCCAGAACAAGCAGAGAAATACCACAAACGGTGCAAAAGACCTAGTTTGGATACTGGGGCTCATTCTTGTCCCTCCCACTCTAGTCTAGCGGTGAAGGGCTCAGTTGAAGGTGTATGAAGAGCACCTCAACCTAAGGGCAGTCTGAAAGAGCTTGGCTACTTGGCCTAACAGAATAAACATTAGAAGAGGAAACATCTAGGTGTTGCTTGTTTGTTTTTGGTTTGTTTTTTTTTTTCTTCATAATGGCTTCATAAATAAAGCAGTGGAGTTAATGGAAAAATACACAGCTGGTCTAAGAGTAAATGGATAGAAAACGTCACTGAACAGTCTCTCCCTCCACAAGAGAGTTGCAGTGAAAAGCAATTTCAGCTGCCACTGAACTGAGTCTTGCTTTCCTGTTGCATATTCAGCCAACACACAGCCATGGAAAATGCGTTTGAACCTTACAGCAGAAACCTTGTAACCTTGCTCACAGAGTAATTAATAAAGCTATTGTGCCGCAGTGTCTGACCATGGACAAGCGTTTGAAAAAGGGCTACCTGCTACTAGGACTTGCATATATAACAACTGCTGGGTTGTGTTATAGGTTCATTGCCTCACAGAGTAAGTGATGTGGGAAGGGACCTGCTGCTCAAAGTGGGCTCATCCATGGACTCTGACCAGGTTACTCAGGTCTTTATTTCAGCCTTGAAGACCTCCAAGGATAGAAACTAGACAATCTTTCCAGGCAGCCTGGCCTAGAGCCTGACTGTCCTCACAGGGAGGAAGATCTTCCCTTCTAAACACTAAGCTGTTCTCATTTCACTTTGTGTCTTCTTTCTTTTATCATCCCACCATACCCCACTACAAGAAGCCTGATCCTATTTTCTTTGTAAACTCTCTGCTGGCACCCACCTCTCTGTAGGTACCAGCAAGGTGGAGACCTCCTTTAAGTCACCCCAAAGCCTTATTTTCTCCTGCTTGGCAAGTTCAGTTTCCTCAGCCCCCAGTGCTCCAGCCCTCAGACATCACGGTGGCCATCTGCTGAACTCTCCAGCTTATCCATGATCTTCAGGTATTGGGAAGCCCAGAACCAGACTAGTGTATGACTACAGTCTAGCTTGTGCAGAGTAGAAGGGGATAATCTCCATCTCCTGGCCATGCTCCTGCTAATACAGCCCAGCATGCTGCTGGCCCATGCTCAGATTGCTCTCTGCCAAGACCCCTCATGTCCTCCCTGGGGTTGTAAGGGACTATTCCTTCCTATGTGCAATACTTCATGTTTGTTCATGAACTTCATAAAGTCCCTGTCACTTCATTCCTCCAGCTTCTCTGAATGGCAAGCACACCAGGGGGTCCTCTGGAGTTTGTGGGAAATACTGGAAAACACTGGAATAGGCAGAGCCTGAACATAGTTTATCCCTATCTGGAATAGGAAAGTGAATACTGCTGAAGGTCACTGCATCCCAGCAATGTAATGATACTGCTAGGTAGTACAGCCTTGGATTCCATTTATCTCCTCATACAATCATCCTCACATCTTTATCTAATGAAGTAACATCCTCTTTTATCCCTAAGCAGAATATGCAAGTAGTATCTGTACTCATTACTGAATACAATACCTAGATAGACACACTGGAATGAAAAACAGTGCTACCCTAAGCTCTCACTGCCTACCAATAGTTTCTAATAATATCCAGCATTGTTGCTGTGTGGGGTCTCAATGTTACACTTACTTTCTCATGTATCATACAAAGTGCTGTATGTGTATATTAAGACCATACATGAATTAGAACCACTCAACAAGTAACACCAACACTCTGTCCTTAAAACATGTGAAAAGTTAGTGCCAATAGTCCAAAATTCAAGGTAATCAAGGAAGAGATGCATTTGTTCTTTCTGAACAAGAATAAAAAGCTATTTGTGACAGACTTGGCTTTCACAAATGCATCCTGCATAGGTATAATTTATATGGTGTGCCATACTGTTCAGAGTTGTGCAGGAATAAAGAGGAGGCCACAGAGAAAAAGCAGATAATAGCTTGCTAGTTTGACAATGAACTCGTGCAAATAGATTCTGCTTTGACCTGCATGCACAGCACAAGTTGGAAGTAACAGCTGTGTATCATTGATGCAACTGTTTATCCACGATGAGATGAGACAGTGAAATTCATTCTTCAGGTTTGCACCAGTCTCCCTGAAAATGGAGCAAGTAGCATAGAGCTGTGCAAGAAGGCTGAAATGCTTTGACTTTAGTATGTCTGGCTGATAATAATGAGAAGTTAAGAGCCTCAGGTATTTCACACATTGATAGATAAACCATTAGGCACACATCTGAGAAAGCCATTGCTCTTTGGAAGATACAGACACTCCTTAGATCTAGTTAACCTCCTACAGAGGCATCTGAGACAGTGACCACAAACACAAATCCAGAGATCTGCCTCATCTACATCAACAAGAAAATGAGTCTCACCTATTATTTGGAAGCTAGCTCTACCACAACTATAATTTCTTCTACAAATGACTTTGTTTGGCAGGTTTTGGAGCTGTATCATTTACAAAGTCCCTGTTTGTTAAAAAGGAGTCTTGAATAGTCCATGACTTTGCACATTGATTTTTACCTTGCTTGAAGGAACTGCAAAGGACCTGCAAAGGACATCTGAGTCAAGAAATACTTTTGCCCAAGACATCTTATTTTAAATGTTTGGGTGAGGGTTATGTTTTTGTTTGTTTGTTTTTTCATTCCATTATATTTGTATTGATTTTAGTATTATATGGCTTTTTGATATTAACACTGATTAGCATCAGAAGAGCAAAAATATAGCAAAAAAAAAAGCATTTAACTCACTAGAAAAACTTTTAATTAGTGTTATATCAATACCTATACAATAAATATTTAAATTACATCAATACAATCCACTTAGACGCAGTGCTATAAATATCACAAAACCTCAGAGACTGGAAGCAGACTTGATATATATTATTAATAGACTAAAAGATAACTGAGCTGAATTGCATTATTAGGTGTCTGCTCTAGATACTGTAGCTCTTTTTCCATGAGTAAGGAAGCTCTTCATCATAATCCTAAGATTTTGAAAATCATCTACTGCATGAGCCAGAAATAATTTCTGGCGTAACTCCAAGAACTGCAGGGAAGATGAGTAATATTTAAATTATCCAGAGATCAAATCCAGTTCTGATACATTTAAAATGGTCTGTTAAGTACATCCAGAAGTTTTATGTCATCTGATGGAAGAGTCTTCAGTTCTCACATGGGAGGATATAATTAAAGAACACAAAGACAATAATTATTTAAGAGGCAACAGACAAAGTTCAGTGTTTTTAATCTATTAAGGTAAAATGAATACTCGCTTCATTATACAGATATAATTAGCTCAGTTTTAAACAAACATTATAAAATAATTCTTTTAAAAAAAGCATATGGAATCTCATAATGACATAATAAACCATAGCAAATTTAGATTACTTATTTATTTTCAAGTATTTTTCTTTACCACTTCTTGTCTAGCACACAACATTGGACTGGCTTAGCATGAAAAAGGTACTGTCTTAGTTCAGACAGACTGCTGCTGTAATTCAGGTAAATATCATCTACAAGCTAAGAAATCATGATTTAAAATCATCAGTGGAGGTTCAGCTGGATTCTGACTTCTCCTGTGACACATCCTATTTTGGAGGGCACAGAACACCCCAGGACAGGGGCTGTTATCTGAGCTTTGTTTACAGCACAGCTTTAAACAGCCAAGCCACACCAAGGCAGGGATCCCTCAGAGGGTAATCCAAGGGACAGCCCTGTGGGTCTGTACTAGACAGGCACAAACACATTTGGACAGTTGAGACTTCAGCAGCGTGAGAAATGTCATTATTATAGAGTACACACATTGCATTTAGCTCCCACCAATCTCATTTTTTGATTTAATTTCATTTCAGGCATCCAAATTAATCTCTTCCATGACCAAGGCAAAGTGCTTACAAGGTGCTGCTGCTGGAAGCGCTGATCTGGGTACAGCTTGGAGCCCAGACCTTACATCAGAGTCAGAGCAGTGATCCATCTAGAGCCAAACCTAGAAGCATTTCAATGCTTTTCTGATGCTACTATTCTCAGGAAAAAGCTACAGGTCAGAAATCAAGTGCCCAGCAGGCAAACAGTGCCACACAAAACATACAGGCCAAGTGGATGAATACAGACCACATTAGCACAACCTCTAACAATGATGATGCTCTGCAGGATTTAAAAACCCCAGAGACCTGAGCTTCAGCTGTCCACTGAATCACCTGTCCATAAAGAATGTTGCCTATTAACTCCTGCAATTTTGTAACTGAAATCTTTCATTCTTCAGGAGAGCAAACAGCTCTTGAATTATTTGTTTTATTCTACCATAACTGGGGCACTTTGTAAAACACGTTTTTCTTGAATACTTGAGGTTTTGTAAGTGTAACATCCAACTTCTTTAAAGATTTAGGAATTTCTACCTCCAGTGCTTTAATCTTACAAAAGATTTTTATCAGTGACAACACAGGATTGTTACATTACCTACAGTGTTCATCTGTTTTTAAAAAACTCTTCTGCTATTCTGAGAATCTTTTGATTAAAGATTCTAAATATATTTTAAAATCTATACTTCTGACACTTTTGACTTTGACTCTTTTGGTCAAGAAGGTTATACTGAATATAGACAGGCTTCTCTAGTCACCTGTTCAGAATATAAATATAGCCCTAGAATAGCTTGGGCTTTTTCAGATAAGGGTTGCCTTTGACTCAAACCCCCTAAAATCATTTAGCACCCCCCAAATTACTTGTGTTTTTTTCAGCAGTCAGCCCCGTAGCATGGCAGGGCACAGCAAGGGGCAGCTCTCTCCCTAGCAGCAGCAGGATGAGTGCAAGAGCCCAGAGAGCAGGGCAGGGCCGCCAGGCAGGGCCCACCCAGCTGGACCTGAGCGGGGAGAGGAGGCAGCAGGGCAGAGAGGCAGCCCGGAGGCTGTGCTGGGAACACCGCAGGCTCCAGCAGCAGCAACCACAGCCAGGCACACCTACAACAGAAAGAAAGCTCTGAAATCAAGCTAAGAAATCAGCCTGCGGGTCAGGGCCCTCAACAAGGCACAGACAACGCAACAAAGACACAGCAGACAAAGAGAGCTAAAACAAGGTTCAAATAAGGGCTGCTGGCTCATGGCTGAGCTTAAACGGGTCCCTGAGCAGGGGGCAGGTGAGGGCCCAGGTGAGGCTGTTCAGGGCTCTTGTTGGGTGAACTCTTAGAACTGCCTAAGGAGCTTGGTTATACAGGGAAGCTGCTTGCATGGGCTAATACTCAAAGTACACATAGGCTTTTATAATTTATGAGGGTTTTATGATCTACTTCTATGTAGATCTACTTCTACTTCTATGATTGAGTGAAGTAATCCAGTTTTTCTTTAAAATATTGATTAATAACTGGATCAATTGTATCTATTGAACTTTAACAGACAATTTATCTGGCCTGTAACCCTATTTTTCTTTCTACATCTTAATGCAATGGATCTTCCAGTGAAATAGGGTAATGTCCTTTATCAACCACTTTTTAAAAAAACTCTAGAGCTGAGTCTTTTACTTGAAAAGAAAGGAGGTTGTTGGTATAGCTTGATACCAACTAAGTACTAATTTAGTCCCTTTAGGTGCTGAAAGCTTTTCACCTTCCATTTCTTTGAACAGATAGCTGATGAATGCAGTACCCAGAGAATTGCTTTGTATGATGTATTGTAGGCACTTGTGGTCTGTTAAACAGAAAAGACTTTCAGGATTACTTTAGGGCATACCAAAGAAATGTTCTTAAAGGGAAGCCATAGGTCAAGGCCAAATGCCTAGATCTCCTCTCTAAGATATCTTTTTAATAATTTTACTCCAGTAAAAAGACCTTTTTCACATCCAGTTATTTCTTGACATTTAGGAGTTTTGTAGGGAATTCTTTGTTATGAATGCAAAACTGACAATGGCGTCAGAACTACCCTTGTAGTTTATTTTTTTATTAGAAAACTGTATATAAATTATTTTTATGTATGTTTTAGGAGAGGAAAAAAGAACATTTCTTTTCCAAACACTCCATTTTTATGTTTGTTTGTGGGTTTCATTTTTACTCTTTACTACTACCATTTATTTTTTTTTCTTAGGATTATGCTACAGGACGGTTGGGGACATTCTGATATACTTAGCTGCATATTATTTGTGCTACCTGTATTCATCAGGTATGTATTCTATGAAAAATATATTTGTATGTATTTATGCTGAATGAAGGGCAGCACTACTTCCACAATCTGCAAGAAGATTAGGGGGCAGATCACACTGCATACGTAGTCTTACAAGTTCTTTTTCTTAGCATGTGATTAAGTGCTTGGTTGTGGGAAGACATGCTGTGTGTTTCTTACGCAACGCTGTGAAGAGGAAACTGATCTGCTGATGGAGGCTGCTCGGAGCTTTCTTTATGTTTAAATCTCCTGGAATGGGTTTCTAAGACAAAGCTGTTCCGTAGAGAGCACGTGCTGGTGTTGAACTGTACATTAAACAAGAGCGTGGCGTATGTGTTGCCGTAATCATCTACACCACAGGACTGTTCTTAAATGTAAACACAGATATGTACACCCTCCTTCTCTGCAAGACCGTGAGCATCTGTTGCTTGTAGCAGAAGCGGCGCTGGTTGTAAATTACAGGTCGAACGGCTGTACACGACCCCTAGAGGGTTTAAATTACAGTAGAAGGAACCTAAATTCGGAGTTGAAATGTCGACGCCTAAACGACGTTCTGTTACGTTACTGTTCTCTAAACGACGAGCCGTGAGCAGCACAGGAGGTTTCCGCTCCAGCGGGGTCCCTGGGAGGCGGGGGAGCTGCCGGGCCGGGCTGCACAAGCCCCGCCGGGCCGGGGCCGCGGCCACGTCACTGCTCCGGACCCCGTGCGGGGCGTGGGGAGCGGCACGCCGGGCTCCCGCTATCCAACAGCTTTGCCCCGGCCCGGGCCAACTTCTCGAGGAAACCGCACGCCGGCGTTGGAGGCTTTGGCGGCAGCGCGGGCTGCCGGCAGCGGGCGGAGCGGAGGCGGGCGGGTTTGAAAGGGAGGCGCCGGCTGCCATGTAAGCGCTGGCCGGGAGCGCTGCGGCCGGCAGGGGCTGAGCTGGGAGCGGCCGCAGCTCCGGCCCGTCCCGCGGTGCCGCCCTCGCCCCGGGCATGGGAGCGGAGCGGAGCTGGGTGGCCGGAGCGGAGCGGAGCTGCCGTGGGGGCGGCCCCCGGGAGGTCCGTGGCCCATGGCCTTCATCATGATGAAGAAGAAGAAGTTCAAGTTCCGCGTGGAGCTGGAACTGGACGAGCTTTCCTCCGTGCCCTTCGTCAACGGCATCCTCTTCTGCAAGGTGCGGCTGCTGGACGGCGGCAGCTTCAGCGGGGAGTCCTCCCGGTAGGTGCCTCCGGGACTCGCAAGCCGGGGTCTGCCGGGCTGCCCGCCCCGCGCAGGCAGCCCCGGGCGGGCCGCGGCCGCCCCCGTCCGACGGGCTCCGCTCGAGTCCGCGTCCCTTCGAGGGCAGGGGAAGCACGGCCGCCTCCGCAGCCCCTCCGCCCGCTCCTCGGCTCCCTCGGCGATCCCGGGGCTCAGCCGGTTGGCGCTGGCGGGCAGGCGGGCGGGGGCCCGGGGAAAGGAGGGGTGGCTGTCCCGGGGTTCCTGGAGGCTGTGGCCATGCTGATCGCCGTTCCCCTCGCCGAAGGGGAAGCTCCTGTGGCACGGCGTGGCACCGGGCAGGCTGGCCGCCTTCTCGTCCCGCCTGCTTTGCCAGCACCAACGGCGGGAGAACACATGTGGGAGCACTCGGAACTCCTCGTCTGCGTGGCTGCTTGCTGCCTGGAGTAACGTGGTAAAATAAATACTGAGGCTCCTAAACACCGAGTTACAGAGGAAAGGAATCCCTGAGTGATGAGGGTTGTCCCAGAGAAACGGCTCTCTTGTGCCATAATGCTGGAGCTGCTGAGCGTATGGGTGACAAGAGGGGAGAGAATTTCTTGTCCCCAAGCCTGTAGTCTGAGCCCCCTGCGAGTTGTACGACTTTATTGTTGAATTATTGAATACTGGCTTGCTGTGTTTCGTTCTGTAGATATTTACATGGAGAGCTAAGTTCCATGGAAAAGTCCTCAATTTTTCCTCTAAGTGCTCAGGTCATGTGTTACTGACTTTGTTCACGCTCAGTACGAGTGCAGCAAGGCAGATGTCTTTTTTTCCTTTATTTTCCTTCAGCTGTGCCTCAGCAGTGGAGCAGTCATCTGTCGTGACAGTAGCTTCTCAATCCACAGGTAGTGATGGGTAAATAGAGTGCTAGTGTATTAATTTTTTCCAAGTACCTGGCAGAGGCAGAACCTTGTCAATAGGAAGGATGTGTGCTGTGGCTTCAGGCTTGAGGAGGAGGAGACTCCCCTCCCATTACACTTGCTCTTGTTGTATGAGTTATTATTTTACTTTAATATTATTACAAAAAGGATTTACTGGAAAATGTCTCATAGAATTCTGGGAGAAGACAGTAACAAATCCATGAATATTCAGTTATTTTCTTATTAAAATACTGTTGTTACAGAGCTTTCTAAATTATCTGCTTTTGATTCTGTAAATTAAATTAATCAAGGAGAAGGAATAAAAATGGAACTTTGGACTAGAACTTCATTTAACCATTCCATTATACTAGCATATATAATTGAAGATAAATTTTTCTTCTATATGGTTGGAAGTTGTTCAACTTGTCAGTGCTCTGTTCTCATTTCGTGTCTTTCCTCAACGTTTTTCTTGTGAGCGACTTCATAAGTAATAGATGATGATGATGATGACAATCATGATTCAGGCACTAATGTGCCATTACTGTCCTACTCCAGCCCTTATTGCCTTGAAATCATTTCCACAGGCTGACATACATCTTCTGGACAGGATGTCTATTTTCAATGACTTGCTTTCAGCTGAGCAGATGGCTTTGACACATTATGGTGATCTTAGTCTTTTTTGCCTTGCCTATTTATGATGCTAAAATTAAACTCTTGAAAGCCTTCATTCATATCTTTATGAATGGTTTATTAGAGTAAAATGTGTGTAGTAGGATGCAGTGTGTGTAGGGAAACTAATGTAAAAATTGTGTTGGAACTGAAGCTTAGAAATTATTCCATTTTCTTTTTCTGGGGCTATGGCTTAAAAACTAACAGTGGAACATACGCTGGTATGTCAAGGTCCCTGTGAGTGTAACTCATCCCTGCTGGACTGAGAAGTGTTTGGGTATGCTGGTAGGGAGGTAAAGAATTCTTCTGCAGTGATCCTTCAGTGGCAGTTTAGGGAGTGCCTTTGCTCTTGGTTTAAGAATTAACAGATGAATTTTCAGAGTGGTGATTCAGCAAAGGGCTGAATAAATAAGGAAGAAATTAAGTTTACATCAGAGTGGTAGTATTTCAAAACTTGTCAGTTGCAAACTTTCTGATGGCCATAATCTTCTAGTTGCATGCATTTGTTAGTTTCACTGTGAGTTGGCAGTTATACCCCTAAAGTATAAAGTTATACCCCTAAATATTTTTAGCTTTATAAAAGATATTTAAAGGATTCTGTTGTTTCAGAAAGTGATAGACAAACTCATTCCAAAAATTTTATAATACAGGGGGAAAGTGACTCTGTTTTTTTAATAGCTTTATTTTTGTTATTCACTGAGGTCTAGTAAACTAATTATTTTAGGAGAAGTTATGAAGTTTTCAAGTTGGTAGCCATACAGTACCCTGCTGTCTCTTGCCTTAGAAAGTTAAAAAAAAAAAAAAAAAGTCCAATCAATAGGCTATTAACCACCCTAACGTTTTTAGCATTTTATTTCCAAAGCTTGCTCAGAGAGAAGAATGTCATAAAAACCCAGGGCACCAGTTGCCTTGGAACAGGGGCCCATATGTATGTAGCAAGTTGTCATGAAAACAGTTTCAAGTGATTGTCTTGTCAGCCCTCTCTGGATCACGCTATATGAATTGTTCATGCCCTGATCCTGCAAGCAATGTGGTACCTTCATCATCCCTCTGATCACTGAAGTGAGGTGAAAAGAGGACTGATGAAAATTCAAGCTACTGAAAAAAGGGTTTTTTTCACTGCTCAGATCTTTGCTGAGAAAGAGCTATGTAAGGAATACATTATGAAGACATGGGCCATGTTATTGTAGACTTGTCACAGTCCAGTTACTTCTCTGGCTCGCACAGATGTGTGCCTGAAGTGTACAGAAGTTCTGTGACCAGGTGAAATCAGTGTGTATAGTGCAGTACACAGTGATCTGGCTGGTGTGTAAATAGCAACCACATTGCTTTGCAGGTTTTGTGTTTGCGTGTAGTTTTTTAGAACTCCTATTAGAAAACTTCTATTTGAAACATCCCTATGCACATCTGTGAATCCTTACTGTAGGAAAAGAAAATTCTGGATTATAACACTAAATATTTATTACCTGACAAGAATATTCAACTTTTAAAGTAATCTGGTAATGCCAAATAAAATTTTTATCCAAGGACATTGACCAGTCAAGTGGCAGCAGTGTTTAAACTGGGAAAAATGTTTGAGAGCTTCTGCAAGAGCAGGACCCTGGAATTCTGGCAGGAATGAATGTTTTATAAGCTTTGACTCTAAACCAGGAAAACCTTGAAGGGTCTTGTGGAAGGGGGAGGTTCAGTTTGGTTGTTTCAGCAAACTGACAATCAGCCATACAGTGTAATTCCTGCCCTCTCCTTTTTGAAATTGCTTTCTAGCATGACTTCTGGACATTTACCATTGTGTTTTAGATGTTAGAATAAAGGCCGGATTTTCAGCCAATAGACTGTGGATATGTGCAAAGTTATGCTAACAAACCTCATTTTCATTTAGGAAACTTTCCTAGCTTAAGCCTGGTTTCCTGTGTGGCAAGGCATCTTTCAACCTTTCCCCAGGCCAATGACATTAGATCTCTCTCTTTGAAATTGGATACATTAATATGGGACACTGGTGCAGATTCCGGGATACTGTGTGTCTATGTACTGCCTGGTCATAAAATAGTGTGCACATAATGGCTAATGCACCATGAAAAGACACAAGATTATTTCAGGGCAGAAATTACACCTATGAATCTTTTGAACAGAAAAAAAAACTATTTTAAGGTACAGGCTTGACTAAATTCTAAGCATATTTATTTGTGGCCATTCTAATGTAGATAATATATATAGATAATATGTAGAATATATATGTAGATAATATAATGTAGATAAATATATAGCAAGTATAGGCTTTCTGCAACTGTCCTAATTTTAACAGGCTGAATCAAAAATTAATATGTCCCTAGAGCAGATAACTGAGGCTCATAGGCTGAGCTGTTGCTCAATCAGCAGTAAATGAACAGATGGAACATGAGGAAATGCAAGAAATTTTGGGAATAAGGATCTGATTTCTTAAGGGTGTACTTTCAATGCTCTACTCTATCAACTGAGGCTGCAGTAGCTGTAAGCCTGCTAGTTCCATTTTTAGCTTGGTTTCCAGCTGCACCCCACTCAAGAAAAGGACTTGGTTGGTGTGTTCTTCTGACTGCAGCCTTCAGCTTGGTCATATTCCCTGTCCTTTCAGAGCTGATTTCTGACAATTTAGAGTGCTGATGTTTCTGTCATCTTTCTTTCACACAACAACATTCTAAACTAAGAAGCTGATTATGAGTGCTGTACGTGACAGACACATTCAAGGTGGCCAAGAGCTGTAAGTTTTTCATAATGTCATTTTATTTTCCAACAGATTTCAGCAATGTAGAGTTTTTTTATGAACCCTCTTGAGTTCTGAGGGGAAGTCTTGGGAGATCATGCATGAATATATTCTTATTCCTAATAGGTACAGGCTAGAACATGTAATTGTTTTCTGTAGAATTTGACTTCTTATCTGCCAGATAAGTACTTCTTAATTCTAGTGATGCATGGCCACCTCCTTCTCAACTGTCTAAAACTACATCTGTTTTTTGTGGCACCAGCAAGTAGGTTTTCTGCCTCACAAGTTGTCCTTTTACAATTCCTTTCCTGATTGCTGCTATTGCATTTGAAAGAGAAAAACCTCTCCTGATAGTAATACAGCTTAACTAACTCTCTGTTTCTAAATAACAGTATTTGTTAGAAAAACATACCTGTCACATGGTGTCATGTCCCTATCACTCTAATCTTCCTGCATGATGTATGAATCCTGCTGACAGTCTTCAGAGCTGGATAATGCTACTTCTAACAGCTTTTTCAGCTGTAACTGGATTTGCAGTTGGGGAACTCGAAACAAAATATATTTTTAAGAACTGTGAGGAATATTGATAGTGGGGTAAAAATCCTACCTTGCCTTTTTAGCTGCTTTTTTCAGATTCTGGAATGCCTGCTTAATGTCTCCTCAGTTGTGAAGAGATACTTGGTTAAGCAGCTTTCAGGCCCTGTCTTCTGTAGGGAGGAAAAGGTAAGAAGAAGTTCTCTCTACAAAGTACAACTTTTTCAACATGTAGTTTGTACTTCTCCTTTCATTAGTAGTTAGAGTAAAATGTGTTAAGTCAACTGATTTAAAGAATATGGTTGAGAAAAAACAATCAGAGTAGTAAAGAATATTAGTTTTGAAGGGGTTAATCTTTGGGATACAGTAGAGGAAAATAAAATGTTTGTACAGTCTGCTCTTTGCATGGGGTGTAACTGGTTGTTGCAGATATAAAAAAGGCTCAATCTTGGGAGATTTCTGTTACTGTAATTGTAAGAACAGGTAAGAAAAGTTTGAGAAGAGATACATGACAGACATTTGTTAGAGGGAGAGGCAGTGGGGAAAGCTTTCATGCTTAAGGTGCCTGGCTTGTGCAGAACTGGCACTTGGTTTAAAAGAACTGGTGTTGGTTTGTTGGTTTGTTTTTTTCCCCTGACCTCAGCACAGTACATGGAGTACAGTATTCTTCTGCCACAAACTTGCCATTTGCAAGTACCATAGCACCTGGTTGCCTTCATATTTTAAGGACTATTTCTGTTCATGGAATAATTTAGGGTGAAGGAGAATGCTGGAGATCACAGAGTCCAGCTTCCTGCTGAAAGAAAGACTAATTTCAGTTGGATCAGGAAGCTCAGAGCTTTGTTCTCTCAGCTTTAGAAAATCTGCCATAATGGAGATGCCAGTTCTTGTAGACAACCTGCCCTCTTGTTCACCACTTTTATTGTGAATATCTTTTCCCTTATTTTACTGGAATTTACCTTGGTTTTGCCTCTTTTCCTTTCTCTGTTCCCCACTAAGAAATGTCTGGCTCCATCTTCTAACAGAATAGAATAGCAATTAGATATTCTTCACCTCATCATCAGATTGTAAAAGTCCCATGTTTCTGAATTCTCTTACATCAGAGAAGAATTCATCCTTAACTCTAGACCCTCATCTCACACCCCCTGGACTAGCTTCAGTTCATCAGTCTTCTGCCAAGAAGGCTCCAAAACCAAGCAGACTGCTGCAGATACAGTCTCAAATGTTCAATTTCCTCTGACTTGCTGACTACAGTCTTCTAATGCAGTTTGCCCTTCACAGTGCTAATTCCCTTCTAGGTCTCTGCATTTGCCTGTAATCAGCAGTTTTTCATCCATGATCAATTTATATATCTTTTATAAAAAGTTGTTGACATGAAATGCTGCTAGTTAAAAATGTAACCTGTTTTATTATGAGTAAAAACATGTGGAATAGAAAATGATTACTCTGTTCAAATTTTGCACGTACTAACAGCAAATTAACTGGAGAGCTGTGCACTGTAAACAAGTGGAGCTCTTCCTGCAGAGCCAGCTGTTTGCTTAGTCCTGAAATTTGTGAACCATTGAAGCTCTGTTTGTGACTTGTTTTGTTCGGTTTTTTAGCAATGCTTAGGAAAAAATGTTTTTGTTGGAGAAAATGCATCCTCTTATATGCCTCAGGCATGGGAGAAACAGAATATTAAAGGAAAAGTAAACTGAATTTGTTCCTGAATGGAGAAATACATTAAAGCTTTGCATAAGCTTATTGCAACAGCGTATATTTTGGAGCTCATGCTCTGAGCACTTCAAGTGATGCACTTTTCTATATGAAGCCTAAATTTAGCATTTTGGTTATTGGATAACCATTTAAAGTGTAGCTTAGTACTGCTTCAGGACCCTGTTGCATAGATACCTGTATGTTTCCCTCAAGTATGACACTGCATGAATTTTACACAGAAGTAGATTTTGGGTAGGAGGGGTGCAAGAAGGTATTTGTCTCTTGCATGCCAAACTCTTCTGTGTTAATGTATAGTATATATGAGAACTCTGTATCCAACAATACCTTCTTAATAATAAAGATAGCCTAGGAAATGTTGAATCTTAAAGTACCTGAACCTGAAGCCACTGATAGTGGGGCTACACTGTTAGATTGTAGGTTAATGCCTTAATTCCTGTAAGGTAGGATCATGACACTGGCCTTTGTTAGGTGTTCCAGCTTTCTGCAGAAGAAAGATGTTAGATATATAAAAAAGTGTATCTATAAAATACCTATATGAATGGAAGAAGTCTATTTTAGAAGACTATTTACTACACTAAAAGAAACCCCAGTCTACTAAATACTTTTATCAGAAGGACAGAGCTACTGTATTAACTTATTCAGAGAGGGGTGGATCAAAGGACACTCTAGGTGATAGAAGTCCATTTACACACCCACAAATGAGTGCAGTCAGCAAAGGCAGGGGAGGGTGGAGGGCCTAAAATAATAAATAATACCCAGCTCCAGCTATTCCCAGTCCTGCCACAGGAACCATCAGCCCATCAAAGCCCTCTACACAAGGCCAGGGACACACAGGCAGGTGGGGAACTGAAATGAAGGGGACACCCTCTCTGGGCCCCTCCCAGGGCTGTCCCAGGAGACCCTTAGCTGCATTGTCCAGGCAGGAAACCCATCATGTTGAAATAAAACTAAAGCATGTTTTGGACTGAGGGGGGTTGCTGCCTATGAGACACATCATGGAATACAAGGGAAGAGGCTTATCATGGGACAATTTGGGGAGGAACTAAAGGTGGAGGAAGGGATGAGTTTGAGGAGAAACAAGTGTAGGGAAAATGATGGAGTTAAGGGGATAAAGAGCCAGCTGGATGTAAATAGTTTGCTGGTTGGTACATTTGTCTGTTTCTAATTAGTAATGTCTGCAGTATCTTCCTATTGAAGTACATTGTGACCCCTGGGGAAGGGCTCTCTGATCAGTGTGCTTGTGGGGCGGGGGATGCCCAAGTGCCAGCAACTGGGGTCAAGAGTGTCACAGGGCTGCCAGCAGCAGGAGAGGCCAGAGTGAGCACACTTAAGCCATGGGAGTGGGACTGTGGGTCACAGGGCCCTCTGTGTCCACTGTGCCAGCCAGCAGCTGCCCTGCCATTGTGGGCCAGAGCACGTGGGTGCCAGCACTTGGAGAGTCCAGATGGGTTAGGGCAAATGCCAACCACTGGGCCACGACTAGCAGTCGGACATCCCTGTGCCTGTGGTGCCAGCACCTGCAGCAGATGCAGTGGGGGATGGAGCTGGGCTGTGGAGCAGGTGGGACAGCCTGGGAGCCATACACAGGTCTCTGTGTGTGTGTCTAGCACAGCTCTGTGCTGCTCAGCCCCGGGGGAGGGCTGAGGCTGCCGGTGCCCTGTGTCTGTGTTCCCGGGAACACCTCGTCAGCCTCGCTGCTGCTCGCTCTGAGGAGTGGAGCTGCTGCAGCCACACTTCTCTCAGGCTTTCTTGGCAACATGAGACATCTTATAAAATAAACAAAACTTAGGTGACTCTCATCAAATTACCAGCTTTAACAGATAATAATAATTTTTTTTCACTCATGTAGTGAAAAACCTATTTTTTTCATAGTATTTCTAGCGAGTAGATAACTCCTGTTCACACAGAATGCTGTAAGATGCATTAGCAAACACCACTTTCTTTGACATTAAGAAGTGTACTGACCCAGTTGAATTCAAAAGTAGTTCTGGAAGTATTTTCATGTGAACATAGTTTGATATAAAGACTGAATGGCATCTTGAAATAAATGATCCCAATTTATTGTTTCTTTGGTGACCAATAAATCTAAAATAATTGTTCTACAAACACAAGCAGTTTAACATAATCATCCCCATATGGCTAAAAAACCTAATAGGCTGTTTAGAATAACTCAGATATAAACTTGAGTAAATTTTCTGATTAATGGAACACAGTCTTTTGGTAAATGTCCACAAGGACTTTTGGCTCCTTTATTTCAGAGCCTCTCATGATAAAGTTTTTCCATTTAGCAAGAAGGGATTTTCCCCTTGACACTGAAGGTCCTTAAATGTGATTTATTTTGGCGTTTGTAGCCATTTGCTGGAACAAGTCATTATTAATGGATTTTATCCATGTGGAAATGAACAATCAATCTGATCAACATAAACACCTTAAAAAAAAGTCCATCACTTGTTAACAATTTAGGACAAGAAGGTGACCGGATTAGGATTTATTATCTATTATTTGAGTTTACTTTTTTCTTCTGTTGTATGTCAGAAGAAAAATCCAATACTTTTATTCAGCATTTTAAGTGGCAATTGTGTACAGTACACAAAGCATCTACAAATAAGGACAGGACCTGCTTACAGCTTAAATTTTGCATTTCAAATGGAGTCAATGTGAAATTGTCCCTCTAAAGAAAACACAGTGATAGTAACACACTATAGTTTGGAGTAATTTTATCCTACAGTATGTTTGTTAAATTTATTCTTGGTTACATACTACTGACAGCATTTATTTAATTACACCAAAGCACCACAGCCTACTACGTATTCCAGTGCATCTTGGTAACTAAGATACATTTTGATTAAGAAAACAACTGGTTTTGCTTTGCATGTGGTAAAGTGACTGGGAGGCTCATAGGAAACTGACTCAGAACGGAAAGCTCTCCCCAGCGTGCCTGCATCACCGGCACAGCTGCCAGGAGTTATCTGGGTTCATTTCCATAGCAGCCAATCAATACAGCTGTTTATTTTCTAAAGGCCTTGCACTTAACTAAGAATCTTATAAACTCAGATGTTACTGTTGAAGTTAAATGTTCTCAGTATTTGACCTTTTTTCAGCAGGATGGGAATAGCTAGATGGTATTCCTCTTTACTAAAAAATTGCCCGAATTAAAAAAACATAATTTTTTTCTTTTATATAGTGGAATTAGAAGAACTGTTTAGTGGGAATAGTTAGTTAGTTGGGTTGTGGGTTGTTGGGATTTTTTTGTTTGTTTTTTTAAATGTGTACAAATTTTTCAATTATCTTGTGATTTATATGCCACAGAAAGAAACTAATGATACTTTTTTTCCAACATCCTTATGAGAAGGAAGCAGAATTCCTGGTTTTATTTGATTTATAGAAAAATTAGACAATCAGTATCCACAACTGAAGCCTTTTTACTGCCACTTCTACTTCTTGTTTGCAAGTCCTGGCCTGGGATATGAGTGAATCTATCGAAAGCAGAGTGGTTTCGTGCTATCTTCCTTACTTGAACCATTGTACCCACACCGTAGTATTGGTATGTTGAAATAAATTCAAACTCCTTGAAGGTTTTAAGGATACTTACATTTCTCAAGCAGATGTTACTTACATTTATCTTGTATTTACAAGCAAAAATGCGTTTAATGTTTGCTGCATTATCATTTGCTCCAATGTGAGTGATGTCTGGAACATTGTAACTGTAGAATGTGCAGCTGCTTTGACTTTGCTGTAGAGGCAGGGGGCTGTTCTGAGAAGCAGAAACAACTTGAACCATTATACTGAGTGGTACAAAGATTTTGGCACATTGCTTTGACTGTCAGTTTACAAAAACACTTTTTCAGTGGAAAAAACTATCATTATTACTAACTGGAAACGTTACAGAAGCAAAACCACTACAAGAACTAGCAAAATGATGAATAGCAGCAGAAGTGATGCTGTTATTGGTAGAGCCAGTGGTGTCCTGGGTGACAAGGAAAGGCTGGGAAGGACGATGATGACTGCTGTCCTACTTCCATAACAAACAGATGCAGTGAGAAAGGATTTTCTGACGTTTATGGATGACAAGTGAACTCTCAGTTTAGTGGCACTGTTTTATATGTGTCACAAATGTTAGCAGTTATCAATTACCCCTTTTAAGGGTGTATCTTACGTGATGTCTTGTCTGAGCCGGCTTCAATAGAGATGTAACTATTTCTAATTTGCCTTTTTTGAATTCTAGTACTTTTGTGTATTTAAAGAACTCACATGAGAGCAGTACATGTGAGTACATTTTTTCCCACAGTACAGGAAAGTTTCCAATGTAAAACATCCCAGATAAGGAGTAGATCATGGTGTTTACAGAGCATGTTCCTTTCAGGTCACATGCTTGAATGTGACTCAGTGTTGTATCATCAGAATTCCTTAGTCTGTTGTGGTCATTCCACTGACTCACTTTAGGCTGGCTGATTTATTCTCACCTTAGGAAGTCACAGTGCCAGTGAGCCCCGGAGCTGGCTGTCTCACCAGCACAGCAAAGGGAGCTTTTGTGAGCGCCCTGCAATTCTTCTTTTTTCTATCCACGTGACAAACTCTGCCTCCAGCTTCTGCAGAACCATAGGATTCTACCTGCTAAAGACCTCAAACCTTCTTCAATAATCAGCTGCTCTCAGAAGTTAGTATAAAACATAGGAATCTATGTATTAGGAAAATGGAAGAGGAAAAAGGAGAAATAATTTTATATGTGAAGATGGTACTTCAGTGGTTAGACTGATAGACTGACAGTTCCAAGTTGTGAATTTAGAAACATGGGGCTAGAAAAGAACTTTTGATTATTGAGGCAAGTACTCAGAATCACAGTCCTTATGCCCCCTGCTAGTGACAAACTGGCCAACCTTGTCATAAAACACAGTAAAGACTTTTTATGCATCTACTTCTCTTATTTGAAAGTTGTCCCAGAAACTTGCTCTGTAGTTTGAGGCCTTCTATCTTTCAGTTTTAAATGGATGTTTGATCATGCTTTATTTTGGTATTAACTGCTTCTCATCTGACTTAAAAGTTGTTTGTTCTCTCAAGTATTTGAATCACCAGTGTATGTTTTTTTCTTTTAAGACACAGGGGTTTTCTAGTTGTCCTCCCTGTGCCTGTTCATTTTGGAGTCTGTTCTTGGTCAGAATTACCCAAACAGAATGTGTTCTGTCTGAGCCTTACAAAATGACATTTATAACTGAAAGCATCCTGCATCTTGCCTTTTTCTCACTGCATCATACTGTCAGATTGTTATCCTCCTGTGAGAAACAGATCCCTTCAGATGTGTCAGATTATTTTGCTCTCAAATGGCAAATTCACAGTATGTAGCTGCAATTCTCATTCGCCCCAAGTGCATTACTTCGTGTCTGGTTATTGCACATCATCTCCTTTCTACTTTTCCAGGCCTCAAATTTATGTTGCTTTGCTTATATGATGCTCCTTTCCTCTGAACTGAAAAACAACTTGTCAAAGATGCTATCTTGAGCACATTGCAAAGCTCAGCAGCTTGGGAGACAGTGCCTGGGAGCTGATGTTCAGGAAGACTTCACTCTCCTGAGGCAAACTGCAGAAATTACACTCTCATTCATTTGCAGAAACACATGACTGTTGAACTCTTCTGGAGGTCTAATACTGTGTTCAAGGTTTGAAACGGTTATTAGTCGTGCTACACTGTTAAGAGCAGAATGGGGGATTATTATTATTATTATTATTATTATTCAGGCCTTGGACCGGAGTTTGCATGAAGTGGCCACTCTACAAAGAGTGGAACCAGTGTTTGTTCTTGAGCTGTCTTATTGCAGAGTATGGTTCTGAATGTGTGTGCAACTAACACTGAGCATATGCTCTCTACTTGCAGGGAAGTAGTACAGGCAAATTGTGTCCGCTGGAAGAAGAAGTTCTTCTTTATGTGTAAGATCAGTGCCAGTGCCACAACAGGGATTCTGGATACTTGCACTTGCAGGGTGTCTGTACGGAAGGTAAGAAGTTTTTTTCCCCCTCCTCTTCTTTTTTCTTACTCCTTCTTCCTTTGTTTTGTTTTTTGAATGTCTGATAAACTTCATAAAGCAAATTTTAGCTGCAATCACATCAGGTATTCCTTTAGTCAAAATTTTGTAGTAATCTTATTACTTACTTTACTTTGACTAATCTATGGAGGGTTTATGTTTTCATTGAAGAAAACCCATTTTCCAGCAGGACAGCAAAAGAATTTCTCTTCAGTGTTTATAAAGTTAGCTCTTGATTGACACTTCTAGCAAGCAGCAGTATGCTTGGAAGCCTGAACTGTGCTAAGTACCAGAATTTTGCATGCAGCACGTCCTACCTTTGGGGCCAGACCTTGTAAGAGCCAAATGCCAGCTGGCATCGGGCACTTGCCGTTCCTCTCTCCAAGACAACAGTGTCTTGCTGGCCTGCTCCAAAGGCATTATGAATATTAAGGTCTAAATGACAACAGCATAGTCTAGCAAATCTGTGGGGAGGTATTTTAAAATAAAGATTGCCTGCTTTTCTAAGAAAAACCAAAACAAACCCCCTCCAAAAACCCACAAATAAAAATCCTGAGTCAGTATATTTAATGGCTTAATGGTGTGTCTTTTTTCTTTTTTCCTTTATTTTTCTAGGAATTAAAAGGAGGAAAGGCATATGCAAAGGTAAATTGAGATGTAGCTAATTTTGCCTATAGAAAAGCTTTTCTTTCCTGCCATTTTATGCTCTTTTAAAGTAATTCCAGAATAGTACTTAATACCCACGACTTCATAATGTGCATTATAGTGACACAGTGCTGTTGGAACTTTCAGTCAGTGTGTTTAATAAGTATATAACAATGTTATACCACCAGAACTTTTTTTCTTTCAGGCTGGTATGCCAAAAAGTTTAGTAAAAGTAAACATTTACATTAAAAAATAAAGAAAACTCTCTTCATTCTTTTTCTCTCTTGGCACTTTCAATTTTAACTGAAAATAGCATTATGCTGAATTTTACATTCTCGGTTTGTTTTCTGCTTTTTGCCTTGGTCGATTCCCTTTAACGGGCATCCTCGTACACATATTTGAACAAAACTGCTATTGAGTGGTACTCAATGTGTAATTAGCAAGTACCTTCATTTAGCCAAATGCTTACTGCTAATTGTAATTTTCTCTTAACAGCTGGGATTTGCAGATCTAAATCTAGCAGAGTTTGCTGGATCGGGAAATACCACTCGTCGCTGTTTACTGGAAGGTTATGATACCAAAAATACAAGACAAGACAACTCCATTCTCAAAGTAATTTCTTGCCTTTATCATACTTAAAGCAATAAAGCAGAGAACAAGTGCTATTTTTAAGCACCTAATGAAATTTAAAACCTATTTGCTGAACCTCTTTCTGGAAAGAAAGCTATTTGAAGTAAAACCAAAAGTGTTGTTTAGAGACAATCATTAAAATCCATGAAGTAAAAAAGTAGAATTTGTCCTATCTCGGAAATGGAGCTGGATAGCTGTAAAAGAAAAGCTTTTAAAAGGTGTTCCTAGTCTAAGGGGAGCTGAAAAATGAACAAGTTAATATATGGTATCTTCAAGACTGGGCAATTTTCTGTGCATTTTTCTGAGAGTGAATCTATTAATTGGCTTATCTATGTACAAGCCAACCTCAATATCTGCATGACTCCTGGGATTTTCTTGTTTTCTGTTTGATAGTAATCACCGTAACAGTTGGGAAGAATTCTTGTAAGACGCCCACTCTGACATTCTCTTCCCTTAGTCCAGGGAGTTAAAAAACTGAATAAGCTCCATAAACTTGAAAATAATTGTTGAGATGTTTTGGGTAATTATAAAAAAACATCTTTTCCTACTGAGACACTGGGATTAATTTTCCACATTATTCAGTATACAGCCTGTGCATGTACTTTCTGATCTGACAGTCACAGACTGTCCAGAATACTTGTAGTTGATGGCTTTGACTTGCCCAACAAGCCTTCAATGCACTGTGTCCTATGGTTTATTTACCCTGTGTGCTTTTGCTGTCTCTGATGTTAGCACAACCTGTCCTGAGAGCCAGCAGTTTGCTGAACACCCTCAGCAAAGAACATACTTCAGCACCCACTTGTCTAAACAGTGTTCTGTTCGCTCATTTAGGTTTTAGGTTTCTTGGCTCTGTTTTTCCCTTGAAGCCATCTTAATTGTTAATAATTCTAAGATTCTCCTTGATATATGTGTCTTTTTCAGAATCTTGTATGTGTAGCTATGTTACTTTAAATGGTATTTTGTGTTGTTTGTATACCTAAGTGTGTTTATTTACATCTGTGATGATGGCATTTTATTTTCCTTAAATATAACATTTGTGGCAAATAGAACTTACTTACATGACCACGTATGTGTCACAGACAATTTTTATTTATTATGGTGGATTTTGTTTTCTTCATGTGTAGGTTTTGATCAACATGCAGCTGATGTCTGGAGACCCGTGCTTTAAAACGTAAGTTTGTAAAAAAATCTCTGTGGGGTGGTGTCTTGATCGTACATTCCATGTTGAGAACTACACTTCTAATTTGTGTTTTTACATCTCTCCAATCTGGCAACAGTATTAAAAAAAAAAAAAAAAAAAAAGCCACAAAAAATGGAATGCTGGCTGAATAATGACTAACATGGTAAAAGTGCCAGTAGAAGTGTCATAGTTCTTGCTGTTAGGTACTTAGTATCAAGCACAGAATACTCACCTGTACATCTGTAATGTAAAAAAACACACTTCAGGGAAATTGTTCCTGCAGCAACCTTATATAAATATACTTGTTAGGGAGTGATCTGACTAGATCTTAAGTCTGGAAAATGTGCTGCTATACCTTTTTTTCACAAGTCTCAGATGATTCTGAAATATTCATTTGCAAAAAACCCCCAACAAACAACAGAAGTGTGATATGACTTAGTACAAGAGAAAGCACTTACAGATATTTAGTTAGCAAAGACATTATGCAGCTTACTAAAAGATGCAAGAGGTAACATCTGAGGGGCAGGTCGCTAGGAAAATTCACTGCTATACATTGAGGATCCTTTGGCCTCGTCTTTAACCTGTAGTTAAGGAAGTGTAATCGTTGTGCTGTGGTTTTGTAACACTGAACACTGTAGAATCTCATCTTGTGGTTACTGAATAAATAGCAAGAGGGTACTATCTGAATTTGTCTGATTGGGGGAAACTTTTCTGTATCCTAGTTACTTAGCACCTCTCTTACTGCAGAACAACTTTAGTAGATTTAGACTCAGACCTACTAACAACTACATCACTGGAACTGATAAACAATTCTCCAAAGGTAACTAATCATTACTAACAAAGCATTGTATTTGTTTTTTTACTGCCTAGTACTGAAGGAGTTGAAATTAATACCTAAGTAGCTTTTTGGATCCCTAGGAAAAAAATCTCTTATTCAAATTATTCAGACTTGGCATTTTCTTCCAAACTGGTGATATAACCATTTCCTGGAACATAAACTTTCAACACAAACAGAACAAAAAATTTATCTATTCCAGATGTCCTTTGTAGAAGGAAAAATAAACCTTAAAACAGTTTCACAATCTGGAATCAACTACATATTTTATGAAGAAGCCTAGAAGGCTTGGTGTTTGATCTGGGATGACATCCCTGAAACCATTCAGTTCTTGCTTTCAAAAGTGTGTTATGCAGTTAAGTCACACAGGCACTGTATTTCTGGAAATGCTTTTTTCTTTCTCTCTTTACGTTCAAACATAAGCTAAGAGGAGCTTTGTTACTCTACTTGAAGACAGTGACTAATTTATTGACTATGTCAAATCTAAAAATGTCAACAAATACCCATTTGTATGCAGACCAACCGTCTGTTCCCAAAGTAGAAAATAACAAAGCATTAAAAAAACCCTGTAGGTAACATCTTGAAATGTATTTTGGTTGTATTTGCTTGCAAGAGATTCCTTGCACTTTGTCATTTTCTAATTAGTTTCGTTTGCACTAGCAAAACACAAACTAAGAGATTTATTAATTTAATAAATTAAATCTTTTGGGGTCTTGGTGTTAACTCAAACAAGTACTTCTTCAGCTTTATTAAAAGCCTTTTGATATTGAACTAAAATTTAAATTATGTCATACATGATTTTTTTTTGGATTTTGTAAGAGCTAAAGTTTAGAGGGCAAAAGAGATGGTGCCATAGGCCCCTTTATTAGGAGCTGGGAGGGTTATCAGCCCAGAATCATTTCCTGCCCTGTGACAGGAATGAAGCAAAGCCAGGAGTATATCACAGCACAGAAGCCAACTTGGCCAACTGTTGTGCATGTTGGGATTTTTTTAACTCACCACCTTTTCATGTATTCCATCAGGTACTGAATTACATATATTCTTAGCATGCAAGCTGTCCTGTGATTCATACACTTAAAAAAAAAAAAAAAAGGAAACAACTTCAAATTAAAGATATATCACTCCACCAATCACCAGAAAAGGAAAGGCCTTTCCCAGGAACCCCAGAAGCCTGAGGGCTGAGCAGATTGATTCTGTAAAATGTCCTTAAGGTCAACAGCAAAAGCTTATTTTTCTTCATTTCCTTCAACAGTGGACTAGGCAGCATGTTTTCAGAAAAGCATTGTAGGTCTGTTAACTTGATGCACAGTATGAATTATGTGAACATATATGAAAGGAAAACTATGTGCTGATCATTTTGGAGGGATTACAACAGAAGTACAGCAAATCTTAACCACCTTTTTCTTACAGGCCTCCTTCCACAGCAACATCTATAGCAATTGCTGGAGAATCAGAGTCTTTGCATGAAGACAGGAAAGGTGGAGAAAACTTAAAAGTAGCACATCTGGGTGTAGCAGGTATAGAATAATGCTCTTGATTTTTCAATGCTTTGATAACTGGCCTCACAGTTTCAAGATGTTCAAAATACTTCAAATCTGAAAGGGATGCTAACAGTTGGCCTGCAAAGGAACCTTCTTACATGGCTTGTGAGTTTCTGCTTCAAACACAGCTGAAGTTTTTAAGCAGGTTAGCTTTTCAGACAGAAAATGTCTGCCACAATGTTATACTATGATATTGGAAAAAGAATGGTCATCTCTTTAATATTGACATGAGACAAATCTACAGCTACATTTCATACAAATCTGCCTAACCCAATGGTACTCCCTGTTTTGCTCAGATATATGATTTTTATTTTTAAAAGAATGTATATTCATAAACATACATGGTATTTTTGCAGCTCTTGAATCTCCAAAAGGTTTGTAGAAAATCAGTGTCAAGTCTCTAATCCCTCTGGGAAATGTGACTTTTGAGTCTAATCAAGATTACAGGCAAAGTAGCAATAAAGCTGGCTTTAGGAAAACTGTCTGACGTGCACATGTTGCAGATGTCTCATCGAAGAGTGCCTCAGTCCCAGATGAACTCGGTGCATGTGGACATTCCAGAACATCAAGCTATGCAAGTCAGCAATCAAAACTGTCAGGTAGCTGTTCACAATTTTGTTACGAGTTGTTGGGGATTATTTTTCTTTTACAGGCTTAGACAGCAGAAGATAAGTTTACTTTATGTTTTAAAAAGTGTTTGGGTTGAACACTTTTTCCTGGGAGCTTCAAGTGGGGTAAGGATAAACATTTTTTCCCCTCTTAAAATTTACTGGATTCACTGGATTATCTCTTCAGATGCAAGACAGCTTTTTGCCTTTATTCCCTCCAGTTAACATATCTGAAAAACCTCTTCTGTGAGTAAAAAAAAAATGGAGACTTATCTCTAAAAGCTGAAGGGGATTTATCATTCTAATTGTTCTGATATAAACAGGGGCTACTTAGAATAAAAAGAAAATGGCAGGTGCTAGAATACAAAACCTGAAGTCAGTTGTCTAGTTGATGTATTCACATACATTCATGGGGCTTTTGAAAGTCCCTTTATAAGAAGACAAAATTCTGCTTCCAGAATGGACCTGGCCTAACCCATCTCTCCTGCATTTTCCCAACAGGATATAGCACATGTCACTCTAGATCATCCAGTCTGTCTGAACTCTGCCACAGGAGAAACACCTCAGTGGGGAGTACCTCAGTGGGAAGTACCTCAACAGGAACTGGCAGTATTCTAGAGCCATGTGAAGAGACTGAGCAGAAAGTAACTGAAGCTGATACTGATACATCTACTGAAGATGCACCACCAGAAAAACAATGCAGGTACACTTAATCTGAAAGCCTCATCTAGCACAAGTAGATTACTTCATCATGTCTAAGAGCTCTACATACATTTATTTTTGCAGACCACCTGTAAAGCAAGACTCTGTGGAGTCACAGCTGAAGAGGGTTGATGCTACCAGAGTTGATGCTGATGATATAGTTGAAAAAATACTCCAGAGTCAAGACTTCAGTTTAGACTCAAGTGCAGAAGGTATGGAGATAAATAAGGAAGCTTAGGGAAAAATGGTGTACATTAGAGGTCTTAGGAAAACTCACTCTCTTCACAGTCCCTGTTGTTTGTATTCATAAGGACCGTGCTACATTTTCTACTTCATCTTATCTACCAGAAATTGAAAATACACCTACATGATTCAGGGAGCTTTCCCAGAGAATTACTTTAAGCCTAAAAGAGCAGGTGCAAATCTATGACAAAGGTACTTCCTCCAACCTACACCATGTTGGTTCTTCATTACCTAAAGTATTTGCATCTGAAAGTATCAGCTACAAAATTGGTAGATTTAAAATTACTTAGATTTAGCTAGGGAAACATTAAAGAAGGCTAACATATTTTTATTCATTTGCCTTTTAGAAGAAGGTTTAAGATTATTTGTGGGTCCTGGTGGAAGCACTTCTTTTGGAAGCCACCATCTACCTAACAGGTATGTAAGCCTGACCAACTAATCCATAGGCAATACTAAATAAAAATCCATCTCATACAGCAGTTACTTTGTATCTACACTCTTGACCTTTGTATCTTTCTATTCTGTATCATTTAAAAGCACCAAAAGAGCTAAACTGTCAGTTTTTAAAATAGGACATATAGATTAGTTCCAAAACAGAACTGATGTGTCAGCCGAAAGAATTGTAACTTGTAATTGACCTGTCTAGGATCACATGGATGTGCACAGAACACACTCCTGTAGCACACAGAGATCTGTCCTAATGCAGCTGCCAGAACAGTCCAGGCACAATACTGTACTGAGGCAGAGCTTGCCCAATTAATTTTTTACATAATACTGCAAAATTTGCTGTGGAAAACCACCCACTATGGGCTGTCATGTGGGAGGTGAGACAGTTTTGTTTACAATTCAGAGCAAACAAAAGACTGAAGATATTTTTCTTGTATCTTAATGTAAGATGACAATCAGTTTCTGGGTTTTTAGACACATTGTTCTGTTTACATATAAATGTATATAAAGAGTATTAGCTGCATACGGTATAGCTGTACCCTAAACATGATGTTTAAGAAATTCTAGCAAAGTCCAACAGTAACTTTTTGTTCAGTAACATTACTTTTTGTTCATTTTGACTGTAGTACAACAAAATCTCTTCAGTGGTTCCATGGCATGGTAATAATGACAAATGTTTTCTGCCTTTCACATTTAGCTGGTTTGGTATTTGCTGTTTGGTTGGAGAGGTTTTGTTAGGGTTTTTTTGGGAGGGCTGTTGGTTGGGTTGTTTAAACAATACACTTGCTGATATGTGATACTTGCTATTTAGCTTCCATTTAAATTGACATTGAACTACCTTTTTTCAAACTTTCAGAGTAGGATCTGGAGCATATGAGCAGGTGGTGATAAAACGCTAAACTGGAATGTCAAATGAGGAAAACTTGGAGCCCTGGTGTTGATACTTCTGGCATTGTTTGCTCTGTTGCAAGAGCTGAGAAAGACAAAATGAACTCAATGTAATCTTCTTCTGAAAAGCAGTGGAATGCCTCTTGCTCATAGAGCATCATCTTCTGTGGTATGAAGGCCATGTTTAGCTATGTGTACCTTGTGAGAGCACTTGGACTGTTTTTGTGAGCTCTGTCTGATGTTAGTGGAATTACTTAATTTCTGTGAAACATCTGTGGAAGCATGTCCCAGTTCAATATTTTATATATAAGAGATTACTTGAAGTGATGGACTTTGTTTGTAATGTTGTTCCTAAAGAAGCTTCTGAAAGTTAGTCTTAAAAGAACCTGAAAAAAGTAATTACTGAATTTGATCCTATATGCCATTTTAGTTTTACAGAAGCTAATTATTCCTGTCAAGTCAGTTTTTATCAGGTCAAAGTTACAGCCTCCAAAAAACAGGCCAGCTATGTTTTAACATAACCAAAACCTTCTCTTAAGAGTAATGAGCACAACTTCATTTTAAGGTTCAACAGAAGAGTTGAACATCATGTACATTTAAAACAAACCCCCAAAACTAAATAGATCTAAACCAGCCACTAATCAGTTGTGTTAACTGTAAATTAAGGCTACACATTTAAATGCATGAAATGTGACCTTTTTTTGTTCAAGTGATGAAAGAAGTGGGATTCCACACCAAAACACTAAGGCACAGCAGCGTTTTATCAAGAAAGTTGCCTTGATTGTTAAATCTGGAGTTCAGCAGCTGCTCCCACAGAAACTCACTTGGATAATGCATGAACATTGAGATTCAATGGGATGGTACTGTTTACAAACCTAGTCAGTAGTTTACTACCACTTATTTTTTTTAATTGTAGTTTAATCCTTCACAGTCAGTGCTTTGCATATGTTTTGAACGTGCCTTGCGGGATTGGGGGTGTACAGGGAGATTAAACCATTTACTAAGGAATTTAAGCTTTAAAACTAGGTAAACATCTATACTATTATTAATATAACTTGGTAAGAGAAGCACTTTATTTGTAGACATACTCTGCATACTGAAAAAGTCGTGGTGTGCAACAGCAAACCTATTTTTTTGTTATCTGTCCACTGTTACATTAGGTCAATGTACTGTATTTAAATTTGCACAAGTAGCGATTTGCCTGACAGGCAAGAAAGAGCTCTTTAAATTTTCATTGAGAATATGAAAGAATCCATTTTTAAAGGGATATGTTGGGTAACAAATAGGTGTAATTAATTGTAAACTGCAACTTACTTAAATTTTTTTTACATTTAGTGGTACTGTTTATCAGTCAAGGCCTGGAATAAGTAAAAACAGTGTGGCCACTTTTCAAAGCTCAGAATGCTTCAAATTTTGCTCAGAGTGATGTTTGACACCTTTTTATTGATGTAAAAGTAGGCCATATTTAATAGGTTAAGTTAGGAAAAGCAGACTTTGTTTTCCAGAAATCCATAGTAGAATTATTAAATTTTTATTTGTATTTTTAAGGGACTTTCAGCCTTCAAAGCTAGAATGCTGTTATCGAATATGATGAGTATGAGCTATTTCTCAGTTTTGGTACTTGCAGACTTTTATTTCTACTGTTAATTATAATCTCTTTAGAGTGTCTAATTAAGTAAAAGAATTAATACAAAGATTCTATTTTAGCTGCTCTTAATAGAAGTGTGATATTATCAGTTTCTGTTTTCCACAGAAATTTTAAACAGAAACTACCCAACTGCTGGTATATAACTCTCTCTCAGAACATTAGTCTCCTTTCCTGTTATATAATTAATTCACACCAAAAAAACCCATTGTAAGCAAAAAGATGCCAGAAATTTGAATCCATTCTTTGCTTTCAGTACTCTGACACTGCTATACTTGTTGACAAATTTATTAAAACTAGTAGTAGTAGTTAAATGGTAGTTTACTTACACTTACTAGGAAAACTACATGTAGTTTGGGGAAAACAGACTTTTAAAAAACACTGTACAGCTACTTAGGTAATTCTCAAGGGAATTTCCATAGCCCATTGCATTTTATGTTAAACAACCCAGCTAATGGTCATAGATGAGATAACTTGTTTACTGGAAACAGTATTTTCTTGCCTAAGCAGATCTTTTAAATAATAGGGAAGCTGACATAGAAATCCAGCTTTTCGTAAAACTGTATCTTAGTAATTTATTCTTCTGACTTGACTTACAACTCTTCATGAAGTGATAATCTAATTGTGCTTCATGTAAGTGGAACATCACATTTAGGTGCTGTATTTTCGGTTTTTTAAACCATGTTATATGAATACTGGAGACTTCCATGTTGTAAACTGTTTGGGATGTACTGGTGGATTATGTGGTTTTTAAACTGTATTTAAATACAAATCTCTCAGACATTCAATAAACTTGTGTCTTCAGCTTGGAATCTGTTCCTAAACAATTGTCTCTTCTTTTTAATGCAAAAATTTGCAAACTTAACGGGAAGTTTGAGTCTATTTCAGTTTCTCTTCCAGTTAAGGACTTCTTTTTTAAATGTTTTGCTTTTTTGTGCTTCTGTGTTATCACAAAGTGACATCTATATTATCAGGGAAATGTGTCAAGTTAGATCTCATTCTTTTTCTAATCTAGAAGGAAAATTTTTAATCCAGAACACTTATCAGAAGTCTTCTGTTCAACTATTTTGGACCATAACCAAACAATAGATATCCACATTATTTCCCTTATATTCAGGATACTGCACTCCTTTCTTGATGTCGGTGTTGGAGGGGGTTTTTTGACTGTGTTGTGGGGTTTTGTTCTTGTTACATTTTTTTCCATCTATTCTATTTGGATTTTACAGTTTTGAACAGCTGCACATGAAAACACAGAAAATTTTTCAGGTAAACCAGAGCCAGGTTAGCATTCACAATTACTGCAGTTCTTCAAATTTTTTAATTTTTTTTCAAAAACAGAACAAAGATGCAAGTTTCATATTTAAATTCAGCTGGAACAACATTTGGTTTTCATCAAGGCTGAGTATGTATTCATCTTGAAAAAGGCATCTATAAATGTTATAGAAACTAAGAAAAAACTTGCACTAAACTTATGTCTGACTCACATTATTTAGCACAACACAGTAGATGGTAAAACAAACTATCCTTGAAGCTAACAAGAGACTACCAGAAAAAATCTAGTAATGATAGCTACAATAAAGCAATAGAAAGCAAACAGAAATGCTTAATTTTCTTCTTGGGAACTACTTATTTCCTTTTAGCCCCTGATACTGTACTTGAAACCCCTATGAGTTACTGTTACCTTTATCAGAAGCACTCTCACCTTCACTCAATGAGAGGTGCAAACAGATAAATACCACTGATGGAAGGTTAGAAAAGATTTTGTGGTCTAGTTAGCATACCAAACATACCATTTGACAGCTTCTAAAAAAACCACTTCGATTACTTTAACTGAACTTGGTGTGAGAAATCTGTGATCTAATTCTCTTCATTTTCATGTTCAATATTGAACATCACAGCAGAACCATCACTGCTCAGTGTGAACTTGCCAGCAGTAAGTTTGCATAACTTCTCAAAGGTACCGCAAAGTCGATTCACTTTGGGAAAAGAAAAGATTGTTGCGAGAGGTATGTAAACCTCATTTCCAGTGATAAATGGTTCCATGTGTTTTTCAACAACCACTTTTCCAAGATAATCTGAAAAACAGTCCATTGAAAGTTGGAATTTGGATTTTCTCTCAGGATCATCACCATACTCCTTACGTTTTGACATTAAACGGTGCTTAATGATTTGGGCTGTGAAAATAACTTCATTGATCACTGCATTCTGCAAGTACTTCTCATCTTTAAGACTTGGGTACACTGCTTTGAAGACCTTAACAATGTACAAGAATACATAAAATGTTTATCACTATCACACACTCAGATTTTAACATTTGCTGTCCAAAAAAGCTTCTAAAATGTGAATATCAGTTTTTATTCAATCCTGTTTTGCTTATTAAACAGTTTCAGGTAACAAAAACTAGGCAATATGAGCTGGTTTTCTGTATTACAACTACACTGGCAGTTAACTGAACTTAAACAAACGCCCCAAAACCCAACAGGCTATACCTGCAAGCTACACTTGTAGGTCAGGCACGATAAAGCCCTGCAATTCTTTACCTCTTTTCAATAATTCTCTTACTTCTCACATTATGGGGTTCTGGGAAATTCTGTAGTGATGGAGATTCTACTACTTCCAAAACTGTCATCTAGAAACCAAGACTACAGCATGTCATTTATTGTTTTCAGAGAAAACATTAAATATGCTCTCACAGCTGTAGGGAATGCTAAAAATAAATTGTGACATCAAAATCTGTGAACCTGTAGTGTGTTCTACACTGAGCTATACTCCAAGGCAATTAAGGAAACTAAGTAGGCAATCTCATTGCCACCAGGTTACTAGCAAGTGCTTTATACCAACACACTACCAATAAAGTTCCACTGTCTATAATTATTTCTTACTTTCCAATTACATCTTGAAATCTTGAATTATTCCTGTAAGTTAGTCACCTAATAAAAATTAATTTGATAAGAAACACACAACATTAACACTCCTGTTTAATCTCAAAGGATACCCATGCCAAAACTCTCTCCAAAATGACCCTGTAACTGGAGCTAATGAAAGCAATTTCTAGTACATGTCCATCACCTAGATATATTTCCAAGTTTGGTGAGCATGAAAGAGCACTTCATGATTCTATTAATGGCAATAGATGACAGGTGCCATTTCACATGCATAGAATTTTCAAATACAGCAATTACAAATGTTTTTATAGCTTGGAAACCATAAAAGATAAAGCCGTAACACTACTTTATGTTTCAGTTCAGTATTTGAAGATACTTAGATATTTTTACATGAAGAACTGAAATATTAGAGTATGTTCACTGAAACAAATAATTTACAACCTTATAAAATTGAATAAAACCCCAACAGTGCATTTATTTTTACATTGTTACTTCATATCAGCTCTTAAAAGAAGAAGTTTGATTTATACCACATGGCATTTAGGAAGACATACTTCTTTAAAATTTTTTATGTATCTGAAAAATCTGTGTCATTGCTAACAGCCACATAATAAATAAAATTAATGACTAGAGGAAAAATAGCTGGCAGAAAGGAAAAATTTCATTCCAAGGATAGGAGTGCCCTAAGATAAGAATGATTATTCATATTGTTATTTGGAAAATACCCTAAAAGTTTAAGGCCTTTGTACAATTGGGAACACAAAGAATGAGACTATCTTGTTCTGATGACAATCAGAGCTAAGGCAGGACAGTAGCAGTATTTAATGGTAACAACCTCAGAGGCAACCTTACTCTTTATTCACACCTCTAAAGGAAGAAAATAATACTTACTGTTTTATAAACTGCTTCAGTGGGTTTCTCAGACTGAACAGATTCCCCAGTTCGAGGATATTTTCTCACAAACACACCTATTTGGGTACAAAACCCAACCTTCTCCATTCCTGTTGGTGGGTGCCCGACTCCAGTAAATTCCACTGAGTAATTATAGCTTCTAGCAGTCTCTAGAGCCCTAAGAAAGACAAATTCTTCCAATTATATGTAATATTCATCTTTCCATGTGATAAAGGTCCATTCTTAAGGATGAGCAAGACTTTAAGGCTGCAAAGAGTTGAACATAATTTCTCTAACAATACTGCCATGCCTGAAGATAAGCACTGTCACATCTTGTTGTACCAGAGCTGTAGGATGCCTACCAGAGTCTGAATCATTTAGTATCAGTAATTTAGCCATCCAAACATTACTGTTTCTTTTAAAATATGTGCACAGAATGTTAATGCTCACAGTTGCTTAGTCACCAACCTGGAAGTCAGCTAAAGATCGATTTTCAAGAAATTTCAGAACCCATAAAAAACATACACACCTCTAAACACAAGAGACCAGTTAACAGAGAAAGAGTGGTTTGCTGTAAATATAGAAAGACTAAAATCTACCTAATCAAGGTTACAACAGTGTACATAACATCTAAATGAAAAGTATCTTGCAATACATCAGCCAGTGTGAACAAGGGGATGGGGCAGGGAACCAAAACTGTGCTACCTACCTGAATCATTCTCCATGAAAAAGAAGAAAACGAAATTAACATCTCGTGTGTTTTACAGAATAATGTAATATTTCTATTTCACAACACAAAGGCGTTCTCATGTTTACAGCTCAAAACACCCCCACATTTCTTCAGTGATACCAATATTTCATATTCACGTCTATCTAAAAGCAAAAATCTAAATCTACTTGAAGTAACAGAAATTGTCTATAAGGTATTCTAAGGTAGCTAATTACAGGCAGGTTTTAGTATCATTATGTAGGGGAAAATATGTGCTTCCAGCTTTGCAAATCTATTCACTCAAAAATCACTGGATACTTTAAAGTGTATGGCAGAAACAACATAGTTTAAAGGGCAAAATTTCCAGGATAGATACACCAAGAGTTGTAGAGAGGTATGGCATTCTTTACTATACCATGTATTTTCTTCCACAACTGCTTGACAGTCGAATATTATCACAGCATCCCACCTTGTTTTATTTTTATTAAATTCCTTATATTAACAGTAAGATAGATCTCATGTAACCCTCTGTCATGTGCATATGATTTGCTTTAAATCCTTCACTGTGCCATGATCCATTAAACTATCCTGTGTTCAACATGCCCCACTGCTGTGGTTATCTGATAAATCTGCCTGCATTGTCTTACTGAGTGCTTTGATTACACCATATATAGCAAGCCCATTTCTTGGATTTTATGAAGAATTTCTATAGCAGGGTATTATGCAAAAAGATTAATTGGTATCTTACATTTTGACTGTGTTAATTGTAATAAAGATATATAGAAAGTAAGCAAAAGTTTTAAATCTTTTTTTGCAGAGCAGTTACAGTAAAAGCCAATTTAACCACCATCATAAATACAAAACCCACACAATATGCTTAACTGCTCTCAACAGCAAAGAAACCACCAAATCAGGAGGTGACACTTCACTGACAGCAAACCACATAAGTGAACCATTCTGAAAATGCACAGTCACTCATTTCTCACACTACTGGGCACTCAGAGCTGCATCATATGCACCCAGCATATGAAGTTTAGTACCTTACCAGCTTTGAAACTCTGCTTGGCTCCACTCGAATTTGTGGTCTGGATGCCTGTATAACATCACTCTTGGAAGCAAAGGGTTAAATTCAGAATTTGGAGTGCTGATCACAACTATGCTTGGAGCCATGAAACCAAACACCACTTCAGGAAACTTCTTCAGCTCTGATTCTTCCAGGTGTTCTATTCTGAAAAGAATAAGATGTCTGTGTTTAAAAACACACTACAATAATATTAACAACCAGTCAAAATAACTCCTAACCCGTATCTGTAACTTGTAATTTTACACCTACACCTGCAATATGAGCACTGGCACTGTGGCCAAGGGGCAGCACAGGGTTTTTGTCAAAGCAAATCTCCTCTTGCATTTTGTAGTTTTTCATCAGTATCCTCTTCCCACCACAAGCACTACTTGAATTACTTAGTATGGTTAATTTAAACACAAGTTAGATGTTGCCACTTTTCTATTTTTCTAATTCTACTCTTCTGCTTGAAAGGTTTGATCAGGCCTGTTTGGAGCATGTACAAAATTCCAAACTGAACTCTAACAGACTTAAAAAAACGTTTTGTATTGTCCTAATACTCACAGTTCAATACATGTCACCAAGTCAAAACCAAGCATGCAAGGATCTTTATGGGCAACTGAACCATGATGCAAGGTAACAGTCAGGGATCGTTCAGATGGTTGCAAATAATCAACAGGAAGAGGAGACAATGTGTGCCTACAAAGGTATTAAAAACATGGTATTACAGGAAGAACCTTAAGACAAGATAAATAGTGCATGTAAATGAACTAGCTAACACCCTGCATAGATACCTCATAAATCTCAGAAAGGTTAACTGCTTTATATGGATATAAAAAAGAATGTGCAACACAAACACTTTTTGTAACTACCTACTTTCTGTAACTACCTACAGTAGGACAGAAAGAGCAGAGGTTAATCCAGAAACAAAATCCTTTGCATTTACAATAATTTCCATTATACTCTCAAGTCACTTGGAGAGCCACTTGTAAATTCTGGTGACAGTTCAATTCCAGACACATAATAAGTCTGTTTTGGACAAGCTTTGCAGGATTTCGGGGCGGGACGGGGCGGGGGGGGTGGGTTAGGCAAGCATACTACCTACTTTTTCCAAGTAAAATACACAGAGAAACCAAAGTACATGTGCAAATTTCATTCTGAAATACAGCACTAGACAAAACACACAATAAATATTAAATATAAAAGGTTACTTCTCTTCATTCTTGAGAAAGAGCAAGAGATCCTACATATTCACTGAAATGGTATTCATCTGCTTTCAAGAAACCTACATTCATCCATTGGACCAACGCTTCAAAGATCACAAGAACCTCTCATTTTAGAGAAGTTCTAAACCAGACACCACACACTGAGCTAACCTTCCTATTTCAAATGGATAAACAAGAACAAGTCCCCACCACGGTGACTAATAGTTCCATGTACATTTCAAAAAGATCAAAACTCATCTTTCTGAAGACATTAATGTCACATATAAGCATACAAAGATATTCCTAACACCATGCATTAGTGCTTTTACAAACAGTGCATTTTTCACATGTGCACATCCTGAGGGCCTCTGCATGACTCAGACATTTGGCTACATTAGGTGATGTTATGGGCACCTACACCAGGAGTTCCCAGGCACAGATCCAATGTAACTAACAATTACAGAGATCTCTTCATTTGCCAAACTGCTATTTCTGCAGTCACCCTAATTTTGAAAGCCTCTACAAGAAGTGCTGCACCATGCCACCTGTATTTGGTTTGCATGGCAAGGCGGCCAGGGGGCTACAGGAGAGGCTTCTCTGAGGGGCAGCCCATGCTGGAGCAGGCTCCTGGCAGGAACCTCTGCAGACAGGAGCCCACTGGACTGGAGCAGCTTGGCTGGCAGGACTCGTGACCCAGTGGGGCACCCAAGCTGGAGCAGTCTGTTCCTGAAGGACTGCACCCTGTGGAAAGGGACCCAGGCTGGAGCAGCTCATGAAGAACTGCAGCCCATGGGAAGGACTCATGCTGGAGAAGTTCACGGAAGTCTGTCTCCCTCGTGGGACAGATGACATGCTAGAGCAGAGGAAGCACTTCTCTCCCTGAGGAGGAAGCAGCAGCAGAAATGACATGTAGTGAACTGACTGTAACCACCCTTCCTCATCTCTCTGCAACACTGCAGGAGAGGAGGTAGAGAATAGTGAAGCATGAAGCAGTGAGGGGTGTTTTAAAAATTTGCTTTACTTCTTATTATCCTACTCTGATTTTGATAATAAATTCAACTGATTTCCCCAAGTCAAGCCTGGTTTGCCCATGATGGTAACTGATGAGTGAGATCTCCCTGCCCTTTAACTCATTAACATTTTGTTGTATTTTCTCTCTCTGTCCAGCCAAGGAAGGGGAGTGACAGAGCAGCTTTTGGTGAGCTCCTGGCCTCCAGCCTGCGTCAACCAACCCACCACACCACTAGGTCAAGACAAACACAAACTTCAAAACAATCAAAGAGCTTACATTTTCTCTTTCATTACATTTGCACAGATATCTAGCCCAGCTAACACTTCAATGCAACTGCAGAATTTCAGCATCCAGAGAAGGCTGCAATCAGCACATCCTAAATCTGCCACCTGTAAATTAGATATTAAAAAAATGTATAAATGCTATATATTTCTAAGCAATTTCAGAGACTTGCATAAAATTAAAATTCCATACTTATCAAAATAACTTCTCCGTGATAAAGCATTTCAGAATCATAACTAACATTTATAGCTGCAAGCAAGCAGGATAGATGCAGATTTGAAAATTATTTTTAAAAAAATGTATATGAAGATCCTGCAAGATTTAAAATAAATAATTAACCTTTTGTTACTACAGCTATAAACAAATACATGTAGTACATCCCACTGACTCTGGAGAATACCTTCCCCATGAGTAACAGTAAGGTATGATTTTAAGTATAAAAGCTGCAGCAATTTTCCCATTCACCACTGCTTTTCACTGGGCTGTTCTCCCTCCAAAACATTGAGAACAGGCTCACCAGCAGCCAAGTTAACAGCAAAGAATCTGCATAAAACAAGTTTACAGGCTCAGTCTAATGTTTAAGTGGGGAACTCTGGGGATACTCAGACCATGAAGTCAAATAGTAGATATTCTTTCCTGTAAGCTAAAGAGATAGTTGAGTATGTAAACCAACCCCCACTGTTCTTTCTCAGGCTCAGTCAAGGCTGAAGCACGCTGCTGTTCTCCATGTGAAAATCCTGAGTTGTTTCCATCCAGTTCATCTACCATCTCAGCAAGTTCACCCTCCCACCCCTTCCACATCCTAAATCAGAAAATTCAAACCTTTAAAGACAGATGTAACACTGGTGAATATGTTCTATTTGAAAGCAGATTATAGTGCCACTGCATCATAGACTGGATTGGATTTTTATTAGCTACTAGAAGTATGATTACATAAGTAATGCAAGTGCATCAGTTCCTTGCATGCCCCCTAAGATATAAACATCAGTTTATATCTCTCTTTTGGAGAAGGAAGTGGGGAGGAGACACTAAATGAGAGCAAACACGACAGAACACAAATTATTTAACTTTTCAGTGAGTAGTTAAACAAAAGTTCTGGTATATTGTGGGAACATAGGTGACAACACAGGTGGAAGGCCACAAGACCTTAAGAAAGTGGAGATGAGTTAGCCTCACATAATCCCACACTCTGTCATTTCTCATCTGACTCTATCCATGCAAATGGTGAGGTAAACCTGACACGCTACACGGAATTAACAGCTCTGGAAAGAAAAACCCAACTATGAGGAAAGCAGCTTGAACCAAATTCTGCAGCATTAAATTAAAAACAGAATGCCCACTACTCTCAAAAACAGTCTAAGGCATTTATCTTGTTTAAATATTCTCCTCTTCCCATCGAGTAACATTAATTTTGTGTATCCCTAAAAAACAGCGTATCACGCGGTATCTGCTAAGGCCATTCAGTTTTAACACTTCCTCCACTACTGTTGTTTGGTAATTAGGTCAACAGGTTATTTATGCATTTTGTCCTCCTGGGATACCAAGTGTCAACTTACTTTCAAGTTTATAACCTAAAGAGACAAAACATACCAACCTTCTTAGGTTTATATTTCTCCACTAAATCTTTAACAAACTGGTAGCGTTGTTTGTATAAAGGAGGTTGAAATTTAATAACTTGCGTCAACTCTTCTTGAAAGTTCTTATCCATAGTATTCTGGCAATGTTAAAATAAAAAGTTAACTCTTATTTTCTGAAGCACTTCATAACTTATCCAATTACAAAGTTGGAACACACAGTGAAAACACACTGTTTTCAGTGGTGTTTGAGCCCCAATTAAGCAGGGGTAGACCTGATCTGAGTTCTATTCAATGAATGACAAAAATATTTGGATTAGCACGATTAGGCTGTTCTCTCCACATGTAATCATGTAAATTTATGTAAACAACTACAAATCATATACAAATCTTAAAAGGCAAATTTCATAATCTGTCACCCTGCATCCAGCACACCTGGAGAGAGACTACAACCAAACACTACAACCAAAGGCATCTGGGCCAAGCCTGCACACAACTTCACTGCTCTACGAGGTCTTTTACACACAAATAGAAATACGTATTTGTGTACATACAGGCACAAAAGCCGGCTCGGTGTTCAGGCCAGTCCCCCGCCACCTCGGGAGCTCAGCGGGCCTGCTGGGCTCCCCTCAGCAGCGCCCGCGTGAGGGGCCACCCGCGGCACCCGCCGGCTCCCCAGCCCCGCCGGCCCCCGAGCCCCGCCGGCCCCCGAGCCCCGCCGGCCCCCGAGCCCCGCCGGCCGCTGCCTCCCGGCCCGGCCACCCCCTGCCCCTTGCGGGGGCTCCCCGGCGCTCCCCGCTCCACCTTGTCTCCCACGGCGACCTCCCGCCTGGCACAAGCGGCCGCCCCCACGGGGTGCGGCCCCTCCGGGGAGCGCCGGGAGGTCCAGGGGACAGCCCTCGGTGCGCGGGTTGTTCCTTGAGGCACCTCCGTCCGGGGCATTAACCGAGGGTCGTCCGAGGGCCCACCTCTTGTACTGACCCGTGCCAACCTCCCTCAGTACAACTAAAAGGTGATTAGCGGCGGCGAGCGGGGTGCCTGCTTTTTTACACTAAACCCGAAAAATCTCGGCCCTCCTCATGCAAGTCCCTTTGCGGTGCTGCTGTGTCTAAAGCCGTGTTTGCTCTGCCGCAGAGGGGAAACGCGCTATTGTGCTGGTTGCCGTATGCAGTGAACTAGCCCTGTCTTGGTGAGTGAGGTAGAGAGCACAAACATCCAAAATTGATGTATTTGTCAGGGTTTCATTAGGTCTTTTCCACACTGGAGCAAATTTGTCTATCAGTGAGCAGGTAGCTGAGTAGCTGCACGGTGAAAGTAGAAAAGAAAGCGTGGCTCTAAATGTCTCTAAATTTCTAAATGTCTAAATTTCTTCTGTTAACAGCATGTAAAGCATTTGCTAATCATAGGGCAGGGCTGTTAGTGTATAGTGTAGGCCTGGGATCTAGAAGGAGGCAGGACTCTGATGGTAGTGAAGATAAAGATTTGTTAGATAAGTTAGATCATAATTCAATGACCTTTAAGATTTCAGAATATACTAGAAATGCGTATGCCAACTCTTGGCTAACATTTTAAGTTTCGTGGCCTAGACAGAGCACACACTTTTTTTGGCTTTTGAGTAACTGTTTAACCCTGAACTATCACTTAGTACCTATGTCTCAACTAGATAATTCTATAAACTCTGCACAGCGTTTTTTTTACCTCAGAGAGAAAGTTTATTAATAGAAGTCTTTCACTTACCAGCTCACAATGCTATGGATTCTGGTATCCTGTGAAATTCTACTTACAAGTCAGTATAATGGATTCTTTAGAACAAAAAAAGTACAGAGAAGAATAATAGTAAAGTTTACAGTAAAATTCAATTCATAACACATTGTAAATTCACACACTGCCCTCCTAATAGTTCATAAGAATTCACCCCAAAATGTACCACTGTAAGTGAAACCTTCAGAATTATCAGCTGTTCTAAGTCTCTCTCCACTATGAACAATATAATCACAGAGATATCCTTTTTTGATTGTTCCATATTAGGTGACAATATTGGATTGGAGATCCAATCTTTGGAAGACTGGCAACATGAAAGAGAGGGTGAACACTATTTGCAGTTTTGAACTGGAAAATCTGCTCTGACTCCAGAGTGTCTGATCTACTTGCTGAAAAAAGTATTGAAAAATTCTTCTGATTTTTCTCCATTAAATAAAATAAAGGGGTTTTTTTTACTATTTTCTCATTGAAAAAAATCTTTGATTTAGTCTAGTTGTGGTTAAAAGTTTTGTTTTGTTTTGTTTATCCCTTACGCAGTGGTACATCTACTAAACAGTCTCAAGGCATCATAGAATAATTTATGTTGGAAGGGACCTTTAGAGGTTACCTAGTGCACCCCCTACTTAAAGGAGGTCCAAGTCTATGATGCTACTTGGAAACTTCAGTTCCAAGGTAATTTTCAGATTACAGTCTATAATTTCAAACTGAATACTCAAATTGTCTTAGTTCAATATGTCACAAATCAAGCAGGTTTTTTTGAGAAGCCTGTTACTTTTGCACTCTACCCAGAGCAACAAATGATATGACTACACTGGAATAAAAGCATCTCACAATATAAAGTCATGAATCAAGAAATCCTAAACTGCTGACATTTATTTCCTTCAGTAACTGGAATGAGAAAGACAACTGTATGCAATTCCAGTACTTTCTCCATAAAGTTGCAGTGCATATAATTAAATCTGATAGCAAAGGAAACTTAATGCAGCACTGCTGCCAGGAGACACTAGTCCATATTGATATTTGACAGGAATATACACACAGCAATACTGCTTAATCTGTAATTTAAGAGCTAACAACCCCTCCTCTCAGCCTAAATTCAGAGGATGTTTAGTGACTGGAGTATTAGTCTTTTCCTCCTCAGCTTCAATTAACACATTTGGCCCATTTTTAAAAAAATGAAGAATTCATCTGTGTGAATGAGAAGTGAAGCTACTGTTACAAAAATCACTTCTTCTTACTCTTTTATAATTATATATAGTTTCTTGCTGTTTGCAAGTGAAAATTGCCTTGTTTTGGGGTTCTTTGGTTTTTGGTTTGGTTTTTCTTTTTGGCTGTACTCTATAAAAACCAACTGGAGGGAAGAAAATCTAATTTGGAGCAAATGGATTTATAGGTTGTAACTATATGTGAAGTTTCAGCATCACCACCAAAGATTGAAAGAAGTATAAAAACAGGATCTTATAGAGAGTAAAAAGTATTGAGGTTTGGAACGTATTTGGCTAAATATTCCAACAGGAGAAGGTAAATGCATGGAAACACAATTAGGGCAATATGAACTGTAGCAGAAGTATGGGCTGTCTTGAAGTGGTTACACAATAAAAATAAAGGAAGTGCTCCAAACAACAATAACAAAACCACTCATGTTCAAAGAAAAGTTACTACTATAGCTGTGTCCAGAACAAGATCACTGTTATAAAGACGCTTTCTTGGAATTAGTTTTTGTGATTAGTTCTCTGATCTGATATGAAATTATTAAATGGCTATTTACTGCGTCAATATGATAGAGCCATGCAAGTTATGAAGGTTTTGTGAACCTCTTTGGAAATCAGCCAAGATGGGAAGAGGAGGCCAAAAGGAGTCTGGTGGTTATTTCTAGAAAAGAGGAGTGAAAAGCCTCGATAGCAGAACAGGCAGCTTAGAGAAACTGTTAGCTGCCAGGCCCCTGATAACATTTCTCTGCTAGAGTACAAGCTCTAAGGTACTTGAAAGGCCAGTGTAATGAAGATAAACTCTTTCTCAATGTTTAATGTGTAATGAAGAGTGAAGGTATTTTAATGTTACTTCCAACAGTATTTATCTCCTCTAAATTAAAAATCTGGGTTAGCTTTAGCATGTACACATACTATTCCCATGGAAATCATCCATACCAACCTCTCCCTGTACCTGTTTCCTGATGGACTGGGCAATGGGGGAGCCCTTTTGTGTACAACTGGACATACTTTGGCACATTATGCCCAGCTTGCAGTCATTTCACTGAACCACCAGTTTATTTTTTGCACAGTCATTTGATGTTTAGAATATTTTGGCAATTCTTCTAAATCACGCTTTCAGTCTCCCTTTTGCACTTAACGTTTAAAGACTGACACAAAAGTATGTTACTAGTCATATTGGGGTTGTTTTTGTTGTCGTTGTTTTTGCAGGCAAAACCAGAGAATTTTCTCTTTTCTGTTAGTTATTATGTGTAGACAGTGATTCGCTCTTAGCTGTTTAATTCTGCTCATTCCAAGTCTGTATGTAGGACTACAAGTTTCAGAAAGAGCTGTTGAGCTGGAATTGAGCAGCAGGGAAGAGTTACTGTTTTCTGGGTGTCTGACAGGTTTCTCAGAAGCTGCTCAGAAGCCAGGTCCTGGCCAGAGCAGTGGGTCTCGTACCCAGCATTGGCATGCACTGAACAGGCCGGGCCGTGCCCTGGCCGTCATTGCCCTCCGGGGCTCCGGCACACTGAACATGCCCAACATTTCTTCCTCCCCCAGTAGGGAAGCTGTGGATGCCCCATCCCTTCAAGTCCAGGTTGGATGGGGCTTGCAGCAGCCTGGTCTAATGGAAGGCGTCCCTTGCCCATGGCAAGTAGATGGTCTTCAAGGTCTCTTTCCAACCGAAGTCATTCTATGACTTCTTTGCTTCTCCACTGCTGTGGAAGCAGAACCGGCCAGAGCCAGCTGTTACGGAAGACAAGGCACCGAGGGGACCAGTTTTCAACTTTGTTAAATCGGTAGCTTAATCTACTGAGCTCCGTGTGACGCTGTCAGCAGCTGTCCCCCTTCGGGCCACAGAGTCCCTCCCTCTCCCTGGCGGTGATGTCCCGCCCGCTGGGCCTCCGGGCTGCCGCGAGGCGAGACGAGGGCGGGAAGAGGCGCGGGCAACGGCCGGGCTGCCAACGGGAGGGGCCGCGGGGAGAGGCCGCGCCACGGCTGCGGAGCTCCCCCACCCTTTCCCCGCCGCTCCCCGCGGGTCGGTGACGCGGCCCCGGAAGGCGCCGCCGTCACTTCCCCGGCCGCCATCTTGTCGGGGCTGAGGCAGCGCCCGCCGGCCCCGCTCCGTGTGCGCGGCCCGCCTGCCCCGAGCGCCGACCAGCCATGGCCAACAACAGCCCCGCGGTGGCGAACTGCCAGGGGCAGCAGGCGGCCCAGCACCCGCCCGGCGCTGTCCCGCCCGTGCAGCAGCCGCTGCAGAGCGGGGGCCCCAAGCCGGCGGCCTCGGGCAAGCAGGGCAACGTGCTGCCGCTGTGGGGCAACGAAAAGACCATGAACCTGAACCCCATGATCCTCACCAACATCCTCTCGTCGCCCTACTTCAAGGTGCAGCTCTACGAGCTCAAGACCTACCACGAAGTGGTGGACGAGATCTATTTCAAGGTGAGCCCGCGGGCCGCGCTGGCGCCGGGCCCGGTTTGGTTGCGGCCCGCGCCTTTTCGCCCCTTATCTTGCGGTGAGGGATGGGAGTAAGTGTCGGTTGCGTTGCTGAGCTGGGGGAATCCAAGGCCCTGCCTTCTCTGCCTCACCAAAGAGGCGTGTTCCGCGTCGGACTTGGAATTGCGGAGCTTCAAATTGGGTTTGAAGAGGGCAGCGTGAGCCAGGGCGGTGGGGGCGAAATGGCCGTCTGAGGGCTGCGCCTTCAGCCGGAGAGAGCGAGGAGGGCGCAGATCTGCTGCCGCTGCCAGAGGCCGGCCCTCCCGCAGCGCGGAGCCGCCGGCACGCCGTGTCACCACACAGAAGGGATGGTGGTGACCGTAGGTGTCTGCGTGTGGCTTTCATTCTCAGTTCCAGGTTAGGATTCCCTCCTCCATAACTCAGCTTACAACGTAAAGAGTTCGTTTTAGTGCGTCTCTTAGCGTTAGGTAGGATGTGCTGGGGAGACGAATGATCTGTATCAGGGCACCTATGTCTCGGTTCTTGTTTTGTTAGCAGGATTGAATCAGTTTTGCACCGAGGCTTCCATCAAGCCACTCTCCCAGGTAGAGGTATGCATAATTAATGCTAATCAACGCAGCCACTTTCTTTGTTCTGATAACGAGACCAAAATTTAGATAGTTCAAGCTTAGATAATTCATTTAGTCACCTGTGTTTTGGTCGTTATTGGCATATTTTTTCAGGTGAATTAATTTTGCTTGATAATGTTATTGTGTCAGCTGGTAGGTTTCAGCATATTTGAAATAAAATAAAAAGCAAAGGTAACCTTTTTGTTTCATTTATCAAAACCATATCAAGTTACTTAAGGCACTAAAACTGTGAAAAATAACCCCACCACAGTATTTTGAGATTTTTGGCAGTTTGCACTTACTTATGCTACTGTTTTTTCATGTAAAGATAGCATTTCTCTGCCTGTCCTCTGTCATTTGGAGCTGATTACTTATTTCTCCAAATGCTTAGTGTAACATTTATTGTCGGCAGCATCTCTCCATCAAGTTTACTACATGCTGCATGTGTGAGAGACTCACGACTATTCGAATAGAAAGTAGCAGAGTGTACTTATGCAATTGATTTTTAGAGCTGAAAAAATGATGAAAGAACCATATGCAGAAAATTTGAGAGCTTACTCTATTTTTAAAGTGAACCTCTTCAGATGCACTAAAAAGTATTTGGTGCGATTTGTCATCTTTGTACTGATAGAGCTCAGCAGCAGTGAGTCAAATAGTTAATTTGCTTGACCTGCTGTTTGATTCCAAAAGGGGTTTTATCTTAAATTTGGGAAGAATTTTGACATGCCATTAAAAATCTGCATATTGATCTGATTTGTTTACTGAACTTGACAGTTAGTGACTCAAAACGGCATGCTAAATAAAGAGAAGACTCGGCCCCTTACTCACTCATGAGTAATGCCTGTGAGGGAGAAGATAACCTGATGGTTAAGCTGCTTCAGTGGTATTACGAAGATTTGAGTTTCCTTCATGTTTTAAGATTCCTGAATAATTTCTGTGGGACTTTTTGTTAGTTATTGTTGTTTGGTTTTTTTTTATGAGCGTGATACTTGTCATAGCAGCTGTATTTTAAGTGTATTTGTCTGTCTAAGAAACAAGTGGCTCTTCTAGAAAATTTCAGAGTGCTGGGTGCTGGATTATTGGGAAAGGTGATTGTAAGTCACACAGGCAGCTAGTGATGAGGACCATCCTTGAAGATATAGATTGTGTCCAGATATTTGAATTAATTCATTTGTAATTCTGGGCTTCTGTTTCAGTTCTCTATCTGCGAAGTGCAGGACTTCCTCTTTCTTTATCCCTGACCTTAACACCCTGTGCATGTCCTCAGTTTCATTTCATCTGTGTATTTCCAACGGGTTAAGCATACAAAGCAGTCTTTGTGGGATCAGAATTTAAATACTCCTTTTTGAAATGAATATGATTTTCAGGGTTTTGTTGTTTGTTTTAATTGATACTTGTCAAAACCAGCATGTTTACATTGACTGTAATTAAAAAAGTTGAAGACTAGCATTTGTCATAGTGTTATACTAAATCCTTTGACTAAAAAATACTTTTCATTTCCTGTGAGAAGCAATACTATGTAGCCAGGATATGCAATATTATTTATGTAGTATTTGTGAACTTCTCATGCTAACAGTACAGGAAGTCATAGTGGATTTTGAATTCTACAGTATTGGCATCTCTCGTATTTCCTGTTTGGCAAAGGCAGCAACTGTAAAAAACCCAAACAGTTCAGCAACTTCTGCTGTTAATGTATCTCTGATTTCATGTGATTGTGTACATAATTGGTTTTATTTCATGTATCGTTAAGGAATATTAATTTGTGAAATACTGTACAGCATGAACTCTTCTTCCCAATCCAGTGTAACACCATTGTATCCTTTTTTGTCTTTTACATATATTTTAAGTTGATGTGTTTAGGAAATACACTTGTTTATTGAGCCAGATACTGCTTCTCTGAATTTCAGAATTTCAAGTGTAGCATAGGCAGTTAGGTTCTGAGCTTGTTTATGACTCTTATTGTCAAGTTTTAGGAATGGTGTTGATTAACTGTGTTTGTGCACTCATCCCTAAACGTATCTCACAAGGTTTGTCTTGGGCAAATTTTACTTGTTGGTACATAGGAATCTTTTAATCTAAGAACATCACTGCAGTCTAAGAGAAAAAACATTGACTTCATGTTAAAATACTACTTTTGATAAATGTATTTCTTTTGTCCTAATAGTAAGTGATAAAGAAAAGAAATCTCTAGTTAAGTTCACTTCAGAAATGAGATTTAGGAATAGGAAGCTGTATATTTTGATTTTTGTAGTGTTATGAACAGTTATCACTAAACTTGTAAGGAGATGGTTTAAATAAAGGCAGTTGTTTAATCACCCAGGGAAATAGTAATGATGGGGTTTAGTCATAAAGTGTTTGAAAGTACGTGGAGTATAGAATAAGCATGAATATTTCCTTTGGGGTTATGGGATTTGTTTGTTTCAAATTTCACTCAAGATTTTGGCTGTAATTTCTTAATGTGATAATTAAAAAAGCCAAGTGCTTTGCTGTAATGACAAAGCAGACTTGATCTTGCATTTGCTAGAAGACAGTTTTTTAAGATTGGTTTAGGATATCCATTGTTAAATCGGGCTTGTGTAGTCAATGGAGGTTGTAATGGTAATTTTCTTTCTTTCCTCCTGTCCCCCACCTCACTCTTTCAGGTTACACATGTTGAACCATGGGAAAAAGGCAGCAGAAAAACAGCAGGCCAGACAGGGATGTGTGGAGGGGTAAGTAGAAGTACGTGCCTTCTTAAATTTTTCTGTCTGGTAAATAACTTTCCGAAGCATAGATAAAATGTCCTTGTATGTTGGCTCAGTCTCTAGATATAAAATATTTATTACAAAGAGTAGATACGTTCTTCTCATTTACAAAGCTGTGCATGTAAATAGTGTTACTTTTTCCACATAGCTTTGTTTGTAGATTTAGATTTTATCCTGTGTTAGTTCTCATATTCTTTTGTAGGTTTGGGATAATGTCTTTGTGACTTCCTGCATCCTCACCTAACTTTGTGCTTTTGAAAGGTGCGTGGTGTTGGAACTGGAGGAATTGTGTCTACTGCTTTTTGTCTGCTCTACAAATTATTTACACTGAAGCTCACTCGTAAGCAAGTGATGGGCCTTATCACTCATACAGACTCCCCATATATTAGGGCTCTTGGATTTATGTATATTAGGTAAGTATCCATATCATCAACTAATGACTGATTTAATATGCAGAAAGCTGTATTAAAATTTTACATTGTTTTTGTGCTTAAAGGTACACACAGCCACCTACAGATCTATGGGACTGGTTTGAATCCTTTCTTGATGATGAAGAGGTATGTCGGCGAGGGTAATAATTTGTTTTCTTTTGTTTCTTTTCATATTACTGCTTTAAACTTAAGCATTGATTGATAGGATTTTCTGTAGTTTGGATGTTACAATGTTATGTTCTTGTTTACATTATGTATGTTAATTAGTGCAGGAAACAGATTTGAGCTGGGACCTGGGTGATTTCTCTTAGATTTTGACAATCTAACAAATTTTTTCATTGGTTGAGATGTTACTGTGTCAGATTTACAAAGCCATGTGGAACAGGTGTACTGAATCAGAATGCAGACAGCAGGCTCTGTGAATGTATGTTTTCTGTGTGATTTTTAAAATCATAGTTACTTTTAGGTAAGGTGTAGGAAGTCAAGTGATAAATTTGTATTATCTGTTTATTACTGGGATAGAGGAATTGATGCTTACATAAGAGTGGGAACTATATAGATATAGAAACCAGCATTCACCTTGGAAAATACTGCCAAAAATCTTTGTGGTTATTATTAATGTCCTGGAACAGCTAAACCCAGGATTTCTTCAGAGGAGAAGCAAAAAGCCTGATTACTGCATAAGGTGACATTATTTCTGAAACCTTAATGTCTTTGTTAATGGGGCAGATAAAGAGATGAGTTGCTGAAGAAATTCAGTAAAGAGGTTGCATTATTATGCAGTCAGATAGGAGAAGACCTTTAGTATCCTAGTCCTCATTTACTGCTTGAGGAAACAGTAGGGAGCTGGTGGGTGGGGTTTCTTGGGCTGTGAAGTTGAATACACAGTCTGCTACATACTGCTGCAATTAGTATTTATTGAGCAGGTTTTAAATTGCATCCTAAATTTAAGACTAGAACAGGAGGGATCACTTGCCATCTTCAGTGTGACTGTAGGCATCTACCTGAAGAAATTTCAAATATTGTAGTTGCAAATGATGTCCAAGTACTGGTATTAAATATAGGGTTAATTATACCTGTGTCTAACTGCAATGTAGTGTATTTATTTTAAATGGCTTCTTTGAAGCTAAGTATCAAAAACACTGAGCAAAGGAAACAGCTGGTAATTTCAGGTGAACTCATGCTATAGTAGACTTTTAACAAAAATGAAACCAAATTGGACTCTTGTTTGAATCAGTGTAATGTCCTTCTCCCCCAGGTGGGGCTAGCTAATATGAATTCTCCTCCACAAGGTTGGACTGTAATTTATGAGAAGGATTGGGGTGGCTTCATTCTCAGGGTCCCACAAAGTCAATTCCAAGGGCAGTAAAGCAGTCACAAGTACAATGCATTGTGCAGGTCTTAACTGGTTCATTATTCAAAGCACTTTTTTTAGTTTATACATTTCAGTTCTTGCTGATACTGGGTATCAAGATGTGTTTATTTCTTGTTGTTTAAAATCTCCCACTGTATTTTTGGAATTACTGTTTCTTTCCCAGCTGCTATCAGTAGCTCTGTGTTACGTAGAAGAACTGCTTGGGGCTGCTTAAGTTTCTTGCCAGTCCTGGTCAAGCTCAATAGGATGAAGCAAATTTTTATATATGGAATTATTTAAACCTACAGGATTTTTTTTTCCCTCCAGTTCATAAATATGTGGAAGCAGTTCATCTTTTGTCATGCTGCTGTGAAAACCTTCCCAGGACACAGAGTTACTTTTCAAAATGCTTCTTATGTTTATTTTGTTTAACTGTACGTACTCTCCAGGTGCTACGTTTAACTCCTCTTTTTCTTCTTTAGATCTCTGCAGCGATTATATTTGGAAAAACTGTATATCTGAACACTTAAATGTGTGTGAGTGCAAGCAGTTTTACGTTCAGATTTTCTCTTCCTGTTTAGATAACAAATCTCACTTTCCTTGTGTGCTTGCACTATAGGTTTGGGACTGACAATAGCTGACTAACATGTCCTGAGCTGTGAGAGGGCATAGCAAGAAGGCCTTCATGCGGTAATGACCCTTTTCAGAGACAATGGTCATCATGGATTATGCGTTTCCAATTATTTGTTCATTTATTTATTTTTTTACATATTTCTAAATTAGAAACCTCACTGCTTCATGGCAGTTGGTTTGCTATTGCTTCCAATTCTGTTAGGATGCCATTTTGTACTAGAGGTTTTTCTATGATCATTTTTAGATAGGCAATGATGTAGTTCATAAATGATTTAGGCCACAGGGTTGGGTATGATGGTACACAGTTGAACACCCACAAAATGGAGTATTAAATGTAGTTTCCGAGGACTTCTCAACTTTGTGGCATTTAAATACAATTCAAGATCATACCATATAACCAGACTGTGTAAGGGGATTTTGCATTAATCTCTTCTTCGACAGTCCCTTACCATCCAGATGGCTGCAGGATTAGTATGTGCCTGCATGCATTTATATTAAGTCCCATTCCCTATCTATAACATTCTGCCAAATCCAAAGAGTGCAGAGTTTGAATTTCTCTAAGGAAATGTATTAGAATATGAGACAAGTAAACTTTCATAATCATGAGACTTCAATAGGACAGTAATGTAGCAGCATTTTTTTTTAATCAGTAAAGAGTATTTTTGACCATCAGGATATTTTTTGCTTGTATTTTACAGGACCTGGATGTGAAGGCAGGTGGGGGCTGCGTTATGACCATAGGGGAGATGCTTCGTTCCTTCCTCACTAAGCTTGAATGGTTTTCCACGTTGTTTCCAAGAATTCCTGTGCCAGTCCAGAAAGCCATTGACCAGCAAATTAAAAGCAGACCTAGAAAAATCAAGAAAGATGGCAAGGAGGGGATGGAAGAAATAGACCGGCATGCAGAACGTAGACGTTCAAGGTCCCATAAACATTATTTTAAAAATTAATGTTGAAAGTTGAATATTGAACTACTTATTACCAGCAACATGTTGTCTTTTCACTGAGATAGGTTTTAACGGAAGAGTTTATGGATGCTAGTGGGTTAAAATAATCAGATATTTGGTATTTTAGATTAAATACAGGCTCTGTATGTAAAGTATATATTGGAAAGAGATCTCTTAACTATTGAAGGAGGTGTTTCATAAAGAATATCTTCTGTTTTAAAAGGTCTCCAAGACCAAGATCCATCAGTCCCAGGAGGTCTCCCAGAAGATCCAGAAGCAGAAGTCACCATCGGGAAGGCCATGGATCGTCCAGTTTTGATAGAGAGCTAGAAAGAGAACGAGAACGGCAGAGATTAGAACGCGAAGCGAAGGAGAGAGAGAAAGAAAGACGGAGATCTCGAAGTACCGATCGCTCACTAGAACGGAGGCGAAGCAGAAGCAGGGACAGATACAGAAGCCGGAGTCGAAGTCGTGACAGGAAAGGAGATAGAAGAGACAGAGAGAGGGAGAGAGAGAAAGAAAATGAGCGGAGTCGGAAAAAAGAGAGAGATTATGATAAGGAAAGAGGTAGTGAGAGGGAAAAGGATCGATCTAGAGAAAGGTCAAAAGAAAGGAAGAGTAAGGGTGACACAGAGGAGAGAAGACACAAGGATGACAAAGATGAGAAGAAACACCGCGATGACAAGAGGGATTCCAAAAAAGAGAGAAAGCATAGTAGAAGTCGAAGCCGGGAAAGAAAGCATAGGAGTAGGAGCCGAAGCAGGAACACAGGTAAGCGCAGCAGAAGCAGGAGCAAAGAAAAATCAAGTAAACATAAAAATGAAAATAAAGAGAAGTCAAATAAACGAAGTAGAAGCAGAAGCAGAGGAAGAACAGATAGTGTTGAGAAGTCCAGAAAACGAGATCAGAGTCCCAGCAAAGAAAAATCTAGGAAGCGTAGCAGAAGCAAAGAACGTTCCCACAAACATGATCACAGTGATAGCAAGGACCATTCTGACAAACATGATCGTCGAAGGAGCCAAAGTACAGAACGAGAGAGCCAAGAAAAGCAACAGAAAAACAAAGATGAGACTGTGTGAATTCTTTCAGAAGTGGATCACATTGAATCCTATAAATGTTTGATTAAATCCTGCTTATTTTTTCTTAAAGTTGAGATTGTGCAGTAGTTGATGAGCACTCTTCTCCAACCTCCCTCTAAGCTGCAGATTGTCATTTCCTATTTTGGGTAGGGAAGTGCCTTTGTAAACCCATTCAATGCATTGACGGTTTCAAACCATTTGTTTAGTTTAATTTGTAATGCGGAGATTGTTCTTGCATTTTTATTGTTCAGATGTTTCTGAAATGTACAGTCTGTACATATGTCCTGAAAATGTTTTAATTCCTTTGGCATGGTTGCCATGTTGGTTAAATTTGTATGAGGCAATAAACTGCCACTAATTATACTTTCCTTTTGTAGACGTGGAATTATGGTTTGTATCCTGAAGTTAGCATGGCTGTGCTTTCCATACTAGTATGGCTTTTAGGGATGGATCTGGAATGTGTATTATAGCTGAGATATTTATGTGCGTACAATGTACATTGAGGGCTGCAGATTTAGAACTAACATTTATGTCCACTGTACCTGCTGTTTTGTCCAAAGCTTTTAAAATGTATTATGTTGATCACCAGTGGTGTAAAATTGAGTGGACTTTCAGAGATAGTGGGTTTGATGCAAGGATTTAGATTATGTTGGGGCTTGTTTAGTAATTCTGTAGAAAGGCTACCTCAAGCGGACACTGTAAAGGTTGACGGATGAGTACCGTAGCCATCTATGCATTTTATTTGTTTGAAGAAAATCCATGTAAGCTTCCATTTTTTTTCTTTTTAGAAAACACAGTTTATCCATTTGTGGTCCTTTCATGTTTTTAAGCAGCTGCACTCTGTCATTGATGATAATCCTGGGCTAATAAAGGCATTTAAGATGGGAAGAGGGAGGTAGGAAGAAGAAAAACATTACAAAGGATTTCAGTTTCAAGCTTCCAAAGCATTTTTATAAGTGTAAACATTTAAAATAAGAATTAACTGATAGCGTCCTTTTTTAATTCATATTTTCTACAAATAGTAAAGATCACAGTTTGTGCTGAACATTTCATCTGGCAGATTTTTTTTTTAAACAGGTTCTTAGAAGCAAAAACCAAAATGCATTATAGAAAAAGATATCATTAAAGTCCAAGTCTATTTCATAGATTATTCTGATGACTTGTATACTAAGTGAGGAGAACCATCTGGAATAAACTCTCAATTAATTCCTTTGTATTGAGTGTCAGCTTTTCCCTGCACGTTCATTGCCAGTTAAAGAGTGCTTCAGTTCCTCCACATTTTATTTTCAGATCAAGTGACACTTCGTGTGAATAAGGGATTTTATGTAATAAGTAACACACAGCGAAGGTGTAGCAAACAAATGTGGCAGCCCCGAGATAAGAAGAATATGAAGTGGGACTCAATCATTAAATAACCTGAGGGTAAAAGTAAAATATTTACCTTTTTTTGCTTATGTGTGATGCAGGTCATCTAGGCATATTGTTTTAAACATCCAGGGAAAACAGTGTTTTGACTTCCAACAGTACACTTAATTCCATAGTATTCCAAGAGGCAAACTTTCTTCTTCCCTGCTCTTCCTGTTTTCTTTCCTTTATCACCATCATCCTTAGTAAGTAATCAACATTTTTTAGTACTGATGTTAAGGTTGTCTGCTTATATTTTTGTTACCTGATTTTAAATCTGAGCTTGAAACAAAACTTAAGCTTCAACAAATCCATTCCCTTGCAGCGTAAAACTAAAATACTGATCTTTCATTTAAGATTGGAGAAGAAAAGTCTAGTAGATTATTAGAACTGTCTCTGCAGTCTGGCAAGGGATTGCATGGATTCTGTCCAAACAGTGAGAACAACTTTAATTTATCTTGTTTGTGTCTAGAGGGCTTCTTTTGGCCTTGTTTTTAACCTTCAGTTTCTGAAACAAATATATTCTTGGCCAGAGAAGCTGTAGAACCAGTGTTTTTTCAGGGAAAATGGGTTACTGATTTCCAGGTTCCTTAAGGGCTCTTCCTCCTCTTTTGAGACTGTTGGGCAATACAGTGAAAGAATGGTTTATTTGCAGGAAAAAATGCAGGTATTTGAGAGACAGTCTTTGACCTGAATAGACAAGCACTGTCTCACTACAACAAAGATGGTGAACATTTTGATGCAGCTTGTGCAAAGACTGGCCCATCCCAGTATCTCTTTATAAGTGCAGTAATTTCAGGACTGTTTTATTTTCCTATTTTATAAGTAGTCCTTTTTGACCTCTGAATTTAGTATGATCGGTATTATGTGCTTGAGTTAGCAGTGTAATGGACAGCACAATATTCACTGCCAACCAAGACCTGTGAAAATTACTTGAACCGAGACACCTGTCTGTAATTATCCTTGGGATTTGCTGTCATACAGCTCTGCAGTTTGTATCCAGGGTCTCTTAATTCCTTTTTGTCTTTCTGTATCCATTTTATTTCATGTGTGCCCTTCCTTAAAAAGCAGAAGGAACTGTAGGGCTGTGTGAGCAGCTCTCATGAGCTGGGTGAGCTAATGGAGGTGCCAGTGCTGCCCACTCAGGTGCAGTTGTTGCAGTGCAGTAGAGCTGCACTGGACATTCATCTCGGGGGTATTAGAAGAAAATTTCTGCCAGTTTTAGCTGGAGGAGCTGTGGTTGCAAAGCTGTTGTTTCTCACATTCTATGCACTCACTCTTCAGTTCTCAGGGTAAATGACCATGACTGAAGCACTATAAACCCAAAGTTTCCATAGTATGCCACGTGTCCATAATAGCCTAGCTGGGATACCTATCCTTGTGAAGCCTCATCTGTCTTGGAAATTTCCTGTGGCTCCAATGCTAAGTACTGGAATAGTAATATTAATAGCCTCCTACAGCATACAAGTTCTCCTCTTTAGGGGAGAATGAAGGAATTTGATGAATTCTGCTGGCTTTAGATGTCTGAGCCCTTTGCCCCACTGTGAAGCGCATGTAGCTTTAGGTATGGATGACCACCAGCTATTAAGCAAGGTAAAACAGCATTTAAGTGCCACTCTTGGTGTTTTGTAATGAGGTTGTCATTATATCTTTTTTACTCTTCACCAGCAATAGTTAGATGTGGTAGAACACGAAATCTCAGTAAATTTGGGTCACGTCTGAAATCAGCTGAAGGGTAGATTTTTTCCAGTTCCTTCAGTGGATTGAAAACCTATCTAAGTTTTGAGCTATTATTGCTGTGCCCGATGCAATTAAAAGCAATGTGTATTTTAAATATTTAAAAATTTTTGCAAGTGTTCATGTTTGTGTAATTCCAATACATTTTTGCTATTATGTATTGAATTTAAATATTCTATTAAGCATTAATGAAGTCATCTGCTGTGAAATAACCTAGGTGGTTTTAATCACCTAATTTGTTAGTCCACATGATTTAACAGATACTGCTCTGAAGGCATCCATTTTAACATATCCATGTGCTGCCTACCTCCAAGCCTTCAACGGGAATTTTCTTGGTTCTCAAGTCTTCTTTCAAGAGGGTTGGGGTTTTTTGGTAGGATTTTGGTTGGTTGGTTGAGAATTTTATTTCTTGGGGTTTTTTCCTTCATGAAGCAGAGCTTCATACAAGTAAATACTACAGAAACAGCATCTGTAAGAACATGATATCTGATTGTCCTTTCCTGTGATCTGAAGTCAGCATGAACTGTAAAACTGTGTTTACCTCAGTCTGGAGAGAACCTGCAACCAATCCTGACCAAATTTTTTAATCAGCTCAGTGAACGCTAGTGCCATTTCACAGAGCAGCAGTGTTAACTGTTAGACAGTTGTTATTAGACAATGTCTAATGCCTCAATAACAACATCTTGAGGTTACACACTGCCATAGTAGGAGGTATCTGGCTCAGTTTCATTGTGTTGCTTTTCCTCCCTGTTTTGCTAATTGTACACATCTGCTACCCACTTTTTTAGAGCTGAATCAATGTGGTTTTTTTCTTGAAATCATGACTCTTCACCTTTTTTTTCCCCTAACAGGCATACAAATAATACATTCTGATACAATTACACTCCTTTTCAGTGACAAAAGGGAGAGGAGCTGATGAAAATACTACTACAACGTTGTTGTTTCTAGTGTGTAATTGAGGTGTTAAGGTCTTGTATGCCAGGGAGAATTAGGAAAATGTACACCAACTGTTTGAATGGCTTCAAGTACATCAGAGTTACTATCAGAGCTTGGAATTACCAGAATTGCTTTGGTGAAAAGTAGTTTGGGGCTTGAATTTGGTTCCAAACGAAACCAATTGCTTTAGATCTCTTAAATCCCAGTTAAACACTTCTGCTGTGGTGACAGTGTTTGGCAGTGATGTCTGCAGAGAAGAAATATTGAAATAGAACCCTCATGGAACAAGGCTGTTTAATTTTTTATTATTAAGTGATAAATAAAACCAACTTTCTATTAACTAATGCAGAGCAGTTCTAAATAATGTTTCCTAAAGAAAGACGGGTTTGATTGCGACTAAATGCAGATCATGTTTTAAGAAGCAGCATATAATTCTTGGGCCATCTACAAGCAACTTACTGAAGCATGAGATTTCCATGAGATTTTGCACAAGTGATCAGAAGCACTGGCTGAGATACCTAAGACCTAATGTGTTCTCTGAAGAAAGGCAGTTTCCACAATGGATAGTGTCTCTTTTTATAAGCTGGAAATAGTGCTAAAAACCCTGTTGTCTTTCGATACCTTTGTACACATGAGCTTCTGAAGACTGTGTTAGATTACACACGTTTGTAGAACCATTGACTTTAAACTTTGCTTTCAAAGTCGGCTGAAAAAGTAACCACTGTGGAGTATGGGAGAAGGTCCTGCCTGAATTAGGTCTAGATACAGTTAGGTGTTCAGCTTTCCTGCTCCCAATCCTCAAGCAGCTGTGAATGTTGCAGTTAAACACAGATGTGTCTTTCCAGCTTCGGGGGAAAAAAGACTGAAAATAACATTTAAGGAGAATGGTGTTATGAACAATCTTAACATCCAGGATAGCAGTGGGTGAACAGCAGCAAAAAGGAGATCGGCCTTAGGGGGAAAATGTCAGCAGTGATTTCTTGCCATCCCTCTGAGACAGGAGCAGAAAATAGTTCAGAACACCAGGAGAAAGTAAATGAGTGCTGAAGAATATTTTTATCTGTTTGGATTTTAAGGGTTTTTCTGGGGAACGAACTATAGCATAGTGAAGTGAAGGCTTAATGAAGTGAAAGAATGTTGTTATAAATGGAGGAGAAGACAAGTCAGTAGTGCTAGTAGAAATAAGTGAGATTTCAGAGGTAAATATGATGGATTTTACGAAACCACTTAGGCTGATGATAGACAGGACTATGAAGCATTTCCCTCCAATCTCAAAGATTTAATCAGCAGGAAAAGTTAGATTCATACATTCTAATATGAATTGTGATTCTTACAACTTACCTCTTTATCTGAACCAGAATTTCATCTAGATGTGTTTTGTGCTGCTCTTTCCTCTATAAATAACTAGAAAAGAATTTGGAAATTAAGACAATTCCAGTTATGGAAAAGCAACTGTCTTGAGAAATTTTTGTTTCAGTGGCTGCTTTTGACATTGTTTCTAGCAGTTTACATAGGCAAATAAAGCACTATCCTGCTGAAACCCAGAAGAAAAGGTAGAATAGATTGAAGTAAGCCACACTTTTTTATCTTTTTGAAAACAGAAAGCAGAAGTGCCACCTAGCTTCATTTGTAGTGGGATGTGGGAAGGCTATAAAAGATAAACCTGCCTTTTATTATGTGCTATCAAATGAGTAGAAAGCATTGTGACCATGCTCAATAGAATGCAGGCCACAATATAGGTAAGGGTTTTTTTGGCTTTTTTTGGTTTTTTTATTTTAATAATACATTATAAGAGGGGGGAGGGAATGAGATAAACCTGCATACTACCAGAAGCCTTGAGTATCAAATCTATATGCTATATGCATATTATTTGAAGATGATGCAAAAATATTCTATAAACTTCATGAATTTTTAATGAATGTACTGCTCTTACCCATTCCAACAGAGCTTCCAGAACAGGTGACTGAAATGACATGAAACAGTGGTACAAATGTTAGGTGTCAGGTTGTAAGCTGGAAAATATTATTAGTCTGCAGTATGTAGTCCATCTATACTACTCTGCAATCCCATCAGATAGCAGTAGTTTTATAATGGATTAAACCCATGCCTTGAGAAAGGCAAAGTAATTTCTTCCCTTGAAACAATTTTTACTTAAAAAATGTGTTTAGGAGTGATTCATTGCAGTTATTGATTTGATTATTTAAAAAATACATTAAAAATGCTCATTTATTTCTTCTATATTCTAACCATTCCTAACCTCCCAACTGAACACTAACTCTTCTGTATTCACCAGGGTAATCCCGTTAAGAGGCACCTGGGTAGATAAGTGTGCCCTCACCCAAAATGCTGCTGTGAAGTTCCTACCACAGATATTGCAAGACTGCACTCAAAGTTTACTCTGCAGTCAACACTAGAGCAGAAAAATTCTATTCCATGCCACCTTTACCTGCATAAGTTTGGATTACGTTTTAGCCATCTAGTATGCATGGACAAAAAAAAATTATTCAAAGAAACTTAAATACTACCTGAATATATTTTCTTAGGACAAAATGAAGAAAATAAAGTGAGCTTTGGTCCCTTGTCAGTCACTGGAGCGACCACCACAGTGTAGACATCCCCACAAGGTATCCTGGTGATATCACAGTGACTCAGACCTGAGCTGGGGATACAGCTGAAATTGCCCTTTGAGCCATGTAAATCAGCTTTGTAGTTTATTGTTTCATCAGAAGCTCGCCAGAACACCCTGATGCCATTGTTGCTGAGTCTATAGAGCTTCACCCCAGAAGGGCAGCAAGCGCCTAGGAAAGTAAGAAACATTAATGAGCAAACTCACAGTGTATTATAAATTTCTAGAGTGCAGTTTAAACCAGACTATTATTCCAATTCAAAGAGAAAATTATTATTTCACAAAGGTAAAATAATTCTTGAACTGAACTAGGAGAGAAAAGTTTTATTAGAGTTATTTTATGGAGCTGGAATTCAGTCATTGTTTTACATGTTGGAATATTGTTGCTCTCACCTGGCATAAGACCTACCTTAGAATGCCCGGAATCCTTTTGAGGTCTCTAAAATTTAATTATGCCATGGCATAATTTAAATTAAAAAAACTGTTTCTGGAGCAATATAACTAGAACTTTATATGGCCAACTGATGGCTGTCATAAGAACAGGTCTTGATTATATGAAAATAATCCGAAGTGCATTTATTTAAAGAGGGAACTGCAGGTGTATTAGCTGTATGTTGAATTTCAGCTGTGCTATTTTTATGAGAGGAACACCACACAAAGTACATTGTATATTGAGTCTCTTTCTTCCCAGTTGCATTTACACTTTACGTACTGGAAGAATATCCCTGATAGGTGCAGCTGGATGTCAAACCCGTCTCACTAATGGCTCTCAGAGACACTGTATAGTTGGTGCCACATGTGATACATCCCAGGAGGCAGTAGGTCTGAAGTGTGTGACACTTTGCCTGTCCTTTTGGAGACTCCAGTGTTGTTACATATGTCTGTGCACCCCTCCCAACAGACCAGCTGATATTGGTTACCGACTGTGTCACTTGAGTTAGTATCAGGTCATTAGGGCAACAAGGAGCTGAAAGAGAACAAAAAACAGAGAAGTGAATTCTGTTTTGAACCTGGAAAATGGAAGCTATTTGGAGAGTTGCAGGTAGAATAGTACATGATCAAGAATAAAGGAATAAAGAAGTGCATATTTTTCAGGCGTGCTGAAAAACAGTTGACTCTGCTAAACAGAATGTCAGTATAAGATCCGTTTGTCTCCGAAGTGTGGGTTAGAACTGGAATTATTATAAAATGCATGTTCACCAAGATTCTAAAAATTACAAAGATTTTTCATCAGAGTATCACAGTACATCTGTAGTTCAATTAAGCAGGGTTTGTCTCTACCCCTCAAGTCATGTATCTCAGTCCAGCTCTGTCTCTGTTTAAAGTCTCTTCCTCTACAATGTAAAATTGCTGCAGCCAAACTGCCTGTTAAAAATAGATCCTGGTGTGTATTAATCTCTGTACTGGGCCCGGGGATTGTCTGGAGAGGTGGTAGAGGATAAAACCTGTTAGCAAATTAATAGCAGGAATAGTGGGTAGGATGTGCTTTAATCTGTTCTTTACACTGCTTATTTGTTGACATGGACATTACCTCATTGCCTCTCCTGGTAATACTAAATATCAAAATGCTGACAAGGAAGTTATGCATTACATTAGTGGCTTATGTTATTACATTTTGGTTAGCTGTGCCAGAAGATAATTGGTTGCATTAAGGCCTCAGTCTGAGGCAACTGCCAAATGACCCTTCCTTGTCACACACACACACAGGTTTACAGAAAAGGACATCCAGCAATACATAGTACAGTGTGTACATATTGTAAATAAAAAAAATAGCCAAAACCATAGAGTCATAGAACTATTTTAATATTATTCTGCTAAGTATGTTGTATATAGTATGTACAATTCCCCATACCTGTCTCTAAAGGAATACTGTAGCTTGGGAAGCTCTGTCCTGCTGGTGATCTTGCTATAGCACTTACAGAGAAAGCAGATCCACAGGGAAGATCCATTAAGGTACAGGAATTCCTGGTGCTTGTGCAATGCCAAAGCCCAGCCTCTCCTCTGGCAGTGACAACATATGTAGCTTCTTCATTGTTGGGTTGCCACTGCACACTTATTTCAGATAGACCCTCCTTTGAGATATTTTTAATTTCAGGACTGCAGGGAGCTGAAATATTTCATATTAATAGTATTTAAACAGATTGTTTATGCATACTGTGTAAGTTACATGTGAATATTAAATTCCAGTTAGAACTGACAAATTACTTTGGAAAAGTATATGATCTTTATACGCTCTACTCCTGGTGAGAATTTAGAAATTGTGACAGAACAGACAATGTAAGGATTTTGTGTATAAATTGTAACTCTGATTTTCAAAATATTGGAGCTATCATAAGCTTTCAATACAAATTTGATATAAGTTCCCTTCTTATAGTGTATTCTTAAGGACTTTCAGTTTTGGAGTTGCCGGTTTTTTGGGTTTTCAAAAGAATTTTATCAGTAAACTTCGTAAAACAGTTGAACAGTAACTTAGCACTCCCGTAATGCTTTTCATCCACGAATCACTGTGGTGTATAATAATGATTTCTTCAGCTAAAGGAAAATGAGTGATTACACTACCTGTTGCCACGTAGTGAGGCGCACACGAGGTGTTGCTGCCCCGCGCCTCGCTGAAGGAGTACACGGTGATGTTGTACGGGGTGCTGCACTGCAGAGCCGACAGGGTGCAGGCCGTGGCCGTGTCCCTGCAGAGCACCACAGCGCTGCCGCCCGCTGCTCGGGTCTCGTACAGGTCAGCGCCTCGCACAGGAGCCCAGGTGACCCGCACCGTGTCGCTTGACATGAACACGGCCCTAAAGTCACTGGGGCAACAAGGAGCTGCGAACAGAAAAGGCAGTCAGGGAAACCCGAATGAGAGTGGAAAACTGGTGCAAATAAGAGCCTCGTTTCATTTATCTATGTGCTTCATGTCTTCTCCAAAGGTGACCAATACTGTGCAAACAGTCTAATGAATGACAGATTTACTTCTTAAATTAATTCAGTACCACTCCTTCCAAATTGATAGTGTTTAGGTCAGACACAGAAATTATGTATATCCTTGGTTTAAAATTTTAAAAGTCTAGAGGTCAAATAACAATATTCTTCTCAATTTCCCATTGAACTTACTACTTTTTTCATTTTCCAAGTACAAAAACTCCCTATGAGGAAGTTGAAGATTTTGGTACACTCTTCCTGAGGTAAAGGTTAAAAAAAAAAACCCAGACAGGACTAGAGTTCAAATGTTATGCCAGGTCTGTGTGTTATTCATATGTCCTTGCCTGATGATTGTGAATTGTTAAACTGCTTTCAAGTTTGTATGCATGTCATTGCACTTGACTACGCAAATTAAGTTTAATTGCAATGTGAACTGTTTCTTTTTCTCTGCCAACCTTTGTGTGTTATACCCAAAACCTGAATAAAAATAGAAGTTTAAGTCATTATCTTCCCATAAAAATGTCCAAATATCTCTACCATAAATACAGCTAAAAGATCCAAATGAATTTGCAGAATGTATGGCTACTTACCAGTAGTATAATTGAATACATCACCTAAAGGACTCTGCCCTGCCTTGTTATATGCAAAGACACTAATGAAATAAGTGAAACCACAGTCCGACTGGAAATGGCATTGAGTATATGATGTGTTGCAGTGCACTTCCAAGCCATCATCACTCTTCACAAAAACCACGTAATAATGACCCAAACTGACGCTAGACCATGATACCAGCAAGTGACCAGGCTCATCCTCCTCAATTGATATGTTTACTGGTGCACAAGGAACTGGAAAAAACATTTTAAAAAATTCTCAATACCATTATTTTTTCTTTCTTGAAGTTATACTCTTGGGGAATAAAGGAAAATCAGGGATATATAGAATTACTCTACTCAGCTTGAACAGTTGCTCTGTCTTGATCAAGAGAACAGCAACATAGCTGCCTTTACAGAGGTTGCTGCTTATATTTAGATGACAAGTGGGTATGATTTTTACAGAACAAAATAGATGCTACCATCATGTTTTACAGAAACATCTGCTTAAGGAGCCCTCTGAACAAAAACAGTGACACCAGGAAATATTTCAAAAGGAACTGGCACAGTGTGTGCTCACAAATAGTAGGTTTGGATGATAATTGGAATACTAGCATGAATAGCATTTGGCTTCCAAAAGCCTCTATATGGGAAAACCTTTATATTTTTGTATAAAATTTACTGGTTGTGTCTGAGTAGAACTATCCTTTGTTTAGGTTTCCTTTCTGTTGGCATTCCAAAATGCCACATTAAACTGCAAACTCCATGGCTTTTGTTTAAATAACATTTACTTTCTTTCTAGTTCAGTAAAGTGCAGCTTGCTGCTGTTTGAATATACATGATCTAGCTGAAGCAGTATTGGCTGAGATTATAGCCCACAGCTTCATAGGTGTCTCTTGCATAAGGCTCTCTCATCCTGTTAGATCCACCACAGAGCTGCTCACATGATTGATCTTCCAACTCCTATCCAAAGTCAAAATGAGGCAGGTTACATCAAATAACTAAGTAAATAATGTTATGTATTCCAAGTAGCATATAATAAAAAGAAATTGCTTAGATTTTGATTACATGGGCAGTTCATCTAACAGGCCAGGAAACAACAATCTCTGACATGGCAGTGGTGCTGTAGCTGAACTGAGCAAGCTCTTGCCCTGAATATGGTTGATGGTTTCTTAATTTAGTCTAGTGGTGTTACTTTGGCTGAATGTGCTTTCATTGACCCCCTTTCTAACTAGCAACTTGATGTGGCCCAGAACAGTTCTATGCTCAAAGGCAGTCCTTAATGCCATTTCCTCACAAATTTGTTGCACCACTGCAAGTTTTTGTCACAGAAATATGAAGAATGTTTAGGCTCTCACCCCTGCAATAGAAAAGTATATAGCACAATTCATGAACAATGGTCAAAAGCAGAACTATTTTGGAATCACCTGTGAATTGCAATGGACTCATTTACATTTGAAATTCAAGAAGTAGATGTTAAAATGCCATTAGCTATATAAGAATCAGTGACACATACTAGTTTTTAAGCTTACTGCATCAGTAGGTTCACTGGATCCAGCTTCGTTGTGTGCTGTGACAGACACATGATACTCAGAGCCACACTGGAGGGATGGCACCATGCAGGAGGCAGAAGATGTGTTACACCTCAGTTTCAGGAGTCCACTGGAGACTGTGACACTGTAAGCTAGAGCTCCTTCTGTTGGCATCCAAGAGACAACAGCTCTTAAAGCAGCACTATTGAGAGCTACTTTAACATCCACTGGTGCATTAGGACCTATGGTATAGCAATTTGGAACACATAAATATAACTTGGATTATGGCCTACAGACATGATCTCTTTCACAACTTGCAAACTAAATGCTTTTTTTTTGTGTGCAAACCTTACCCTCATTCATGTTAAAATGACATTTTAAAAAAGAAATAGTTCTAGTTGACCACTGCTGAAACTCCCTGTTTATTTGAATATTTGCTTCTCACAATTAGAAAAATCCTCAAAATCAGTCTGACCTTGTGTAACCCTTATCCAGACCTGTCCTAAATACAACTTCAGTGACAGTAAATGGTATCTTTGCCTCAGTAATGTTCACTAAACATAGCCATGCCATCTGAGCTTTCATAAACTTTAAGATGGGGCAAAATATGATCTGAAAATCTACTCAATGTATATTTGAAAAACAGAATACAATCACACATACACATAAATACTTCTGGTATATTGTTGCTGTGTTGTTTTTGGAATGTTGACTTGGTTTCAGAAAAGAAAATTTCTTACTTGTTCTTTGGTTATATGTGAAATCATCTCCAGGCATCCCATTGGCATTCCAGGCATAAGCCTTGATAGTATAAAGAGCTCCTGGATCTAGATTGGTAAATATCAAGGAGGTATTGGTGGTGTTCTGCTTCAGCATTCTGCCCAAACCATCTGATCTCATGAGTGACACAGAGAATCCAGCTGCCATGTGCACAGCTTTCCAGCTCACTGCAATGGAGTCAGAGCTCAGAGAACGAACAGACAGAATCGGAGCAGCCAGGACTGTTGAGAAAGAACAAAATTATGCTTTTGGTTTTTCAGCAGTACAGTTTGAAAAGGCCAAATGTGAAATTAATATACAGAAAAAACAATCACTAATCCTGAGAGTCAAATTCAGTGACAACAAAATCAGAAAAAAAAAATTAATGCAAGACCAACAGAATAAATTTGGAAAGTGATTTGGTGCATCAATTATTGTATTGCACATTTTGTGAAATTAACAAAAGTTGTACAGAAAGTGTGAAGGGCTGCATGTATGAAGAATGAAAATCACCAAGAACATACTGCATTTCCTGTCCTCTAAGTTTCACATTGTCTTACTATTTTATACTTTTGGTTGTTTCTTCATTTCTTCAACTCCTTCAAGTTATGCCTTTTGTTAAAGTAAAATACATATATTCATACAAATTCTAGTGAAACTCCCAACTGAACTTTTAACTTACTGTACCACCATAAAGTAAACCATTAATTCAGACTTTTGTCCTGGTCATTAAGTCAGATGGCTGAATTCTAGTCCTCAAAAACGGAAAGAAGAATGTGATCAGTACAATTTAAAAGGAAGATTATAATAATTCAGGACTGGTACATGCACAAATGTTTTATGTTATAATAACATTACAGAATTTGAAATAAGATTTTGGAAGTCCACCTGTTTTTACTTTTCTGAAAGATGAAGGCTGGCTTTTTCCTCCTGAATTTATAGATCTGACAGTGATTCGGTACAAGGTGGCAGGCTTCAGTCCCGTCACTGTGCCTGGAGAATTTTTTACTATAGTTTCAACGAAGGAATCTCCATCTTCTGCAGTCAGCATGTAATTAGTAGCCCCAGGTACTGCTCTCCATTCCACTGTGATACTGTTGCTAAGTTTTGAATAAGCTTGGTCAATAACAGGTGTATCTGGAGCTAAAATGGAAATAATGATAGAGATACTGAGGTTGGAAAACACAGTCCTGTGGAACGCTGTGTGCTCTGAACTTTTCACAATGACAAAATGTAGGACAAATAGTCTACGCTTTCTATGAATGATTAAAATTTAAGGTAAATGGACTTTCAGTGAACATTAACAAAATACACAGTCCTGTGATAATCTAGACCAAATTGCATCTTTCCATAAAAATACTCTAGTACTCTGAAATCACTGTTGTAAGACCATTATTTAACCTAGGTTGCACTGAGAGGTTCTCCTTTAAAACAAATTAACTATATTACCAACTAAAGCAATATACACAGCAATATATACAAAGAAGAAGTGCATGTTTATACAAAGCAGTCTGAAATAGGATGCTGAACCATAGGCATTTCTATTTCAAAGCAACATACAATAATCTAGTCTGGAAAGGATCAAGGAAACTCACCTAACCCTTTGAATATGACCAATCAAATATTGTAACAATGCTTTGGTGTTATGTTATGCCATTCAGAAAGAGTTTTGTGTACTGCAGACACAAAACTGACTACAGAGCGTATTTCATAACCACGAGTAGTTTATGTTCAGAAATCAGGATTTTCATACTAAAATCAGCATTTATAAAGCAATTGCACATATTGCAAGGCTGCAAACCACTCACTAGAAGAGAAAAAAGATAAAATGAAGGTACATCCCACATAAAATTAAGAAAAGGAACGCAGAAGTATTTGGGACGAAGTAGGTACCTTGAGGCAAACTCATTCATAGAAGGGCAGCTCATGTGGGATTTGGGAGACCTGAGCAAGTCTAATACACAGCTGCTCAGCTAAGTGCTAACATCTGTGTGCTATTTATTCTCTGCTTGACTGTTAGGTAAGACTTAGACCTGGGTAAGGATTTCCTGTGCAGAAATTTTTATGAATTGTTATCAAAGACAATATTTTAAAACAAACTAAAAAAAATATATAGTGTGGTATTTTGCTCCACGACTGTGAAAGATCCATCCGCCAATGTTCCACAGGCATGGTCAGACAGAATATCTGGGACCATTTTTACAAATGGGGCAAAAGAGGGTGTCTGACTGTAACTGATAAGAAAGTGCTTGAGACGAAGAGCAGATGTCAATGCTTAGTTGAGTAGCTGTGTATTAAATTCCAAAACATTGGAAATATTGTGCTTAGGAGATTGTTCTTCTGGTGTGATTTTTATTTTGGTGGTGTTTTTGTTGTTGGGGTGTTTTTTGTTGTTGTTTTTTGAGGGAGCATGATGGAATTTTCTTTTGTTTGTTTTGTTAATTATTAAAACATACAACAATTAATTGGTTGCAAATATGTGACAGTGTGAATCCCATTTGTACCACAGCTATGTAATGAGCAGCTGAATTTGTTCATCTGAGTGTTCTCCCTGGTTCACACTAGTATCAAGGCATAAGTCTGAATATTTGTGAGTGTCCAACAGAATTTTGACTCCTAAAAATGTGATTTAAAATTTATAAAGACACTAATGTAATTTTTTTAACTTTGAATCAAACAGGAAATCAATTTTTGTTTATAAAGCTGCTAGAACTTCCAGAATATTTTATGAAAAATCGTAAGTGGGTGTTCTCTTCAGACACATTTAAAAAGAGGCAGGCAAAACCCAAATACCATTTTGAATATTTACCTGCGTTTGCTGAAAATATCTGAAAAGGAAGATGCAACAAAATTAGAAATACAATGTGACATTTTATTTTGAAAATTAAAAATCTAAGAATGTTAGTAACAACAACTTAAAAATATATGTTTATTAATACATTTTACTGATATGATGTGTTTGCTCAGATTCTTTAAGCATGGAAAGAATACACAACAAATGAGATTTGGCAGAGGTGTGCAGATTGTACTGCTTCTGCATTTCCCCCTCTGAACCTGTCTATCAATCCCGTTTGCAGTTGTTGACACACTTTGAAATTATTTTTCACTCGTATGTAAACAGTGCAACACTGTGATATTAGCGAAATACCAATGTGGAAGCGGATGTCTGATAGTGCTCCACCCTAACTTTTAGTTTACTTTTCCGAAGAATACAGTATCATCGCTAAAAGTAGCTTTACAGCAAGTAAGTCACACTCACCACTCCTAGGCAGCTGAGAAGCACTCCAGTAAACGCTAATGATTTACTTTTTGCACCGCACATCTTGTCAGAGCTTCGTTCCAGCTTCACACGGGGGCGAGCTGAGGCCGATGCCCGGCGCTGTTCCGCAGCGGTGCTGTCACTGTGGGCGCTCTCCCCGGGGGAGAGGAGGTCGCGCTGGGCTGGGCGCTCCTCCCTGCTGGACCCCAGCTGGACAGCGGCCACCAAGCCCTGGTGACACGGGGCCACCACAGCACTCGGCTTCTGGCCGCATGGCTGGTGGCTCTTCCCTTCTGCTACAGGGTGCAGATTCTGTATGGTTGATACAAGACTCATAAAATAATTAAGCTAAATGAAATTTGCTCTTCGGCTCATTGTCTATTGCATTTTTGCCCACTCACAGGGATCTTCTTTTCTGTCGGGAATGATGCCCTCATCGTACTCCCCTTTGAGTGGCACACCGCCATACAGACTGGGAACCAACTCTTCTTCATTCCTGGCGTTGGGGGAAGAGAAATTTTCCTCGTATTCCTTCGTATTTGTTCCAGCTGCTGGTCCCCCTTTGAGAACACGACTTTATGTCGTATTCGACTTTATGTAACTTCTGACACGATTAGAGGCGTCAACAGCCGTTATGGTTCTACGACGCGACAGTGTTTTCCTTGGTAGTTTACACGCATGTCAGCGGGAACCTGGGAGCCGTTTTCGTGAGGGAGCCCCGGTTTTCCCGCGAGGGGAGCCGGGACTAGGGCAGGTTTCGGGAGCCACCCCGGCCAGGCGGTCTCCAGCTCCCCCCTGCTCCCCACACCTCGCCAGGGGCGGCTTCGGGGGTCGGGAGCGGCTCCCGCCGTCCCGGCTCACCTGAGGCAGCAGGAATCTCCTTCCTCACGGGGCAAGCCCTCCTCACCGGGCACTTTCCTAGAAGGAATTTCAGACCCCATGGTGACAGACGAAGAGGGCCCGGCTCCCGGCGGTCTGCTCCGGGCTCCTGAGGGGCTTACCCCGGCCGGCAAGAGCCGCCCCGCCCGGGATCGGGCTGCACCCTCCGCCACCGCCCCTGAAGAGGGAGGGGAAGGCAGCGCTGCCAGGCGGGGCTGGCAGCAAGATGGCGCCGGCGGTGCGGGGGCTGAAGAGCTTCGTGTGGCAGAGTGAGTGTCTGTGGGGCTCCTTCCCCGGCCCCGCGGCGGGAGCGCCCTGGGGCCGTTCAGTGGGCGCGGGCCGGCCGGGAGCCTGCGCCGCTGAGGCGCCGGCTCCGCCTAGCCCCGTGTGTGGGGTCGGGGGCGCCCGCCGAGGTGGGGTCCGGGGCCGCTCCCGACGCGGCCGGAGCCGCGCTGCGTGTTGGAACTGAGGGGGCCGAGCGGGGTTGGGATCGGGCCCGGGCGGCTCTGTGGGCAGCCGGTGTCCGGCGGAGGCTGTGGGTGGCGGCTTCTGCGGCTATTACAGGTGGTGACTCGGCGCGCTGGTGGGAGGTGGCTGCCCCGGTTTGTAGTGTTGCCGCGGGTGTCCGCAGTGACAGCGCTGCAGAGACGCTTGTGCCTTTTTCCGAGATAAGGGTGAGCTCTGCCGGCTACAGCAGAGCCTGATGGGCTCTTGAAGAACCTAAACTTAAGCACTTCTCTGTTACCTCCGAGCTGCTATTTTGGAGAGTGCTCCGGCCCCAGAAGGGGCTCTCTGCTCTCTCGCACGGAGCAGCACTTCCCACTTTGTGTTTGGCTTCACGGTTTTCGGTAGAAAAAGCTGAAGGTGTTCCCAGGTAGTCTTACAAATGAACTGCAGATTTTTATCTCCGTGTTTTGGAGCAGGTTCTGCTGGTGTTTGTTACAGAAAATGAAGTTGTAACTGCTCCCTTCCGTACTGGAGTAGAAAGGCTTATAGTATTTCAGGTAGTGTGAGACCTTTGGGGAAAAGGCATTAGCAACCACCTCATCCCGAGCTTAATTGTACTGAGGTTGTGACTCCATGAGCTGCTCAGCCAGCCTGGCGACTGTCTCTGAAATGGGAAGGTCCTGCTGCCGTCTTGTTTTCATTTTTCTCATCTGCTTCCACCTGAAGGCTGGTTTGTTTGTGTCACTAGAAGTGAAAAGCAGACTGTCCCTCTGGAGTTCAGTCCTCAATTGCTGGCACCTGTACCCTGCCTGTGTGAATTAGATACATTTGTTCAAAACTTAGCCTTTAGAACTCCCCACTTTTGCTGATTTGCTTGTCCTGCTGTCTTGCTGTTATTTGTGTCTATGACGGTACAGCCAATGTTTTGTCCTGAGATATTTTATAGAAGACTTGCACCTTAAAAGGGAAAAACTTGATCAAAGTGTGCCATTAAGGGCCGTAAAGACTTTTGAAAGTGGTGTTGCCAGTGTGAGGAGCAAAGATTAGAGTGACAGTGAAGCAGTGTGAATAATAAAACATTTGTATTGCAAGCTTAGTTAAAAGAAACTTCTGAAATGAATCCTTTGTTAGTCAGCTAGTTGCTCTTCCCAAGACTACAGCAACAATGACAATTGATGAACTAAGTTTTAGACATTGTCTGGCACTTTTTTCATGGGTAATTGAAGGCCATAAACTGCTGCTTCGTAATATTTCAGCAAATATGTAAGTTGGGGTTTTTATTAAGGCCGATTTGTCTGAAAATAGTGATGCCGATCTTTATGTAGCAGCTTGTGTCAAGGTGTATCTTGTTCCTGCTCTGTAAATAGGCACAGAAGTTACACCTGTGGTGTGTGGAATTGAAGCAGAAGTGTGTGGAAAAGTTAATTCTCACAAGTTTTTTGTCAGTGAAGCTCACAGTTATGAGGACAGAGAAAGCTACCTGTATTTAGGAGACAGTAGTTCCTGTGGATAAAATCATGAAATACAGAGAGCTGCTGTATATAGTTAATCTCTAGATGAAGTCCCTTCCACAAGGACTTCTGTCTCTTATTTTTTCTCCAACTTTAAATTGTTTTGTAGACTTGTATAATAAGTTCTAGCCTAGCCATAAATAGCTATATTAATTTTTGTAAGTGATGCAGCATTTCTGCAATTCTGGTTTTTGTATCACTTGCTTAACAGTCCTTTCTTCAGGAAGTACATTATAAACGGGTCATTAATTTTGCCAAGGTGTGTTTTGCCTTTTTTTTTTTTTTTTTTTTTTTTTTTCCCTACACAGGGTTTTGGCAGCCTGCTATTCTGTCAGGGTTGTGTATAGTTCTTTTCCTAGATTGTGAAGTAAAGGTAGAAGAAAAGAAGCCTTTGTAAAGTAATTGAATGTATTCAGAGCAGACAAAATCTGAAAAGGTAGTTGGGGTGTATGGTTGGTATAAAATCTGTGAGAAGAAAATGAAAGCCTGGACAAAAATGGATCACTAACCTGGGTTTGATTTTGATGTCTGTAGAATGCTTGCAGGAGAAGAATGATTTTGAGATCCTGTAAACCACTGTAGGCCAGTTATTTGGGTGAAGCAGCTGTAGGCTGAGGGCAAAATAAATAACAGTTGGACTAGTGCAGGGGCAAGTACACGGTGTCTGGTACACTGATAGCTTGGAATAAACTTCCATTTTATTATGGGAGAAAAGTGACTTCTATTTTTTAATTGCAGAAATGAGGTTCAGGACAACTGAACTACGCATTTGTGTGTTCTTGTGCCTTTTATAGGCAAATATTGTAGAAAAAATATAATATTTGAGATTTTGGACAAGGTTGTTGGGCACTCATTATTAAAAGGAATTCTATGTAATGCTAAAGACTAATTATTTGGCAAGAGTGTTCTCAGAAAATGTGAATGTTAATAAAATTTTCAAGTGGTTAAAAATTTGTTATTACACCTGTGTACAGTCCTAGAAACAGGCAGGGACAGTTTGTGGTGAAGAATTCTGTGCAGGTATTTATCAGTATGGGATTTTTTTTATTTTTCTTTTTAGGGCTCTGAACGTATGAGTGCAAACGGATGTATTTTTTTTTTCTTTCTTAGTAACAATTTGATTCCTCTAACTGGTATACTGTTTCTTCTTACAGAGCTGAAATCAGCAGTGTTTGATGACTTTAGCAAAGAGGAAGAATGGAAGGTAGAATTTTATTAAAATTTTTATAAGAATTCTGTCATCACTTGAACAAGGTATCTGTATCAGAGAGTAGAGAACAAAAACATAAAATTAATGGCTGGCATTTTCACTTAAAGTTGTTTTCTCTCCAAGTAATACATTTTACTTTTGGTAACTCAGATCTTTGTATAATACATATTGAAAAATCTAGAGGCTAGTACAGGAAGAACAAATATCAGTAGTCTCTTTTTTAATTAATTGTGGAGAAAAATTAGAAACTGCTTGTGTTTATCTTCACTTTTCTTTTGAAAGACTTGTAGTTTATTAATTTCAAAAATTACACTGCTCTGGAGTACATGTGGGGCAAGATTCAGCAGTCTCATACCTGTTGGAACTGCTTAAGCTATAAAACAGTTTTAAAATAAATACAGATATATTTGCGCAGTCCATGGGGTTAATTAGCAGGAATTCAAGAGACTTGTGTCCAAGCAAAGCTTTCAAAGTACTTTCTAGTATGAGTAGGGGGAACAAAGCACATATTTAAGATTGAACTCATCTTTGGAAATCCTCTACGTGAGGAGCTGCCTTCTAACATTCATTTCCCCCTGCAATGTTGGTGTATGCAGGTAATGAAAAAAATAGAGTAATAAAATAGTTTCAGCTTCAAACTTCTATGGCAAGCTGTTGAGGAAATGACATGGGTTTAATAAAGCTGATTAATTTATCTAAGTGTGTATTTATCATGTGTTTTCTTTAAATATATTTAGATAATGCTTTTAGATGATTACACTACTAAATTATTGTCACTGTGCTGCAAAATGACTGATCTACTGGGAGAGGGTATCACAGGTAAGCATAATTCTTATTGATACACCAATGGCAATATCCTGGTAAGAAAAAGGGGAAGACTGAAATTGATGAAATTGATAGTACCCTTGCAAAAAATGGTCTTTATTTGGCCAAAGAAGACAAGTAGTTATGGGATATTAAAATAATAGGTTTTTAGGCTTCTACAGGAATTAGTCAATTGTGATGTTTGGTTTTTTTTTTTAAAAAAAGCTCAAATCCCCCTTTAAAATATTTTTTCTAAAGATTGCTCTAAGGGTTTTTTTTTTGTTTGTTTGATTGGGTTTTTTGGTGGTTTTTTGTGCTTTTTTTTTTGTCTATCGTGGTGGTTTTTGATTTGGGGTTTTTGGTGGGTTTTTTTAGGAGGTGGGAATGGGTGTTTGTTTGCCTATTTTTGAAATTGAAATAAATCCCCAAAATGTAAATGAACTAGTTTTAATTAGCTTTAGGTCTAGATTTTCAGAAGTGCTTGTGTAAGAGTGCATTATTTAGACTTGGTTATTTATTCCACAGTATTATTCTTATTCCAGTTATTCAGCATAACATGATTATTCTGGAAATACAATAGTAGAGCTGTATCAATTTTGCCTCTTGGTGTGTGTTTTAAATAATACGTGCTACTTATCCTTTGTGAGAAACTTTTGGTGAGCATGTATCCTCTCCATCAAGAAGAAACCTTTTATTTTTAGTGAGCACACTGCCGAAAGGAACGTGTCTTTCCACATCCAGATGTCTGACTTTACTTATCTTCCTTGTTCCTCCCCCACAAAATTTCTGAGCCACAAGAATCTCTCTGCATTCTCAAGCTAGTGATTGTAACATTATACAGTAATGACTTTATTAAACAGAGAAAAACAAGAGATGAGTGAAGCTGATTTGCTGAAAATGTCTTTAATTTGTGCCTGCAATTATGTTGAAACAGAGTAATTGCCCAGGAAACAGGCGAACAAAGGACAGAAGAGGCTGTAGTCCAAAATGATGCCCTGCATAGTTTCTGTCTCCCTCTCCTTCAGTGTGCGGGAAAAAGAGCCAAGAGAGTTCCTACTGGGCCCCATAGTTGGAGTACGTTTGCATTGCCATTCTGTTGTAAAGATGTGGAATCCCTAGGGTTTAGTCCTCCAACTTTAGTTGTTACTAGCCCGAGAGTTGAGGAAGCCTTGTGATAACTTTCTAAATATAAAATAACAAAGAAATAAATCAAGGCTCTTGGCAGAAGGTACATCCTTGCCTCTAATATTGTAGACAACTTGACTGCTGTTATTTTATTTTTATCATCTCTGTATTAAAATATGTGCAGTGTTTTCCTTAAAGATGCATCATGTTCCTAATTACAAAAATGTAATATTTCTTACTTTATAGTGGTGGAGAATGTATATAAAAACCGTGAGCCTGTTCCACACATGAAGGCAATATATTTAATAACTCCCACCAAAAAGGTTGGTATTTTAAAGTGTTGCAAGGTCTTTCAGACTGAAAAAACCCTCCTTATTTTAAAATGTTTATTTACTGTGTTCAGCTGTGCGGTACTTCTGCATTTTCTGTGATAATCCTCTGTGTGATGCCTGATTTCCCAAGATGAAAAGACAATGGAATGCCACCGTGGAATGTGTTGCAAAGGTGTACCTTGTGGTCAATGTAGGCACTGTATGATTGCTTAGCAATTGTAACCTCACTGAAATGAGGTTACACTGAATGTTGTATCACATAACGATGCAATACATTGAGAAATAGAATTCAAAGTAATGGCTCTAATAAGAGATTACTGTTACTTCTTAAATATTCTTGAGAGAATAAATCTCAGCACTGTTAGAGCTGGAAAATGATGCAAATACTGTGATGTGTGTGCTTCCTGAAATGAGTTTGGTGAATGACTGACCGTCTGTAATTGCTTGTTAGTCTTCATCTGGAATTAAAAATCTTAAACTTGAGTGTTTTCTTATATGCAGAATTACAGTATTCCTAAGTGGGACTTGATAACAGGGCAGGAGGAGATGAGGGAGCTTTGTCTGCTCTGTGTAGAAAGACATGATGTTGGTTTTTTTTTATTCCTTATTTTTCTTGCCCCCATAAGTCTGTGGATGGACTGATTGATGACTTCATCTCTAAATCATCCAGCAGATACAAAGCAGCATACGTGTATTTCACTGACTGTAAGTAAGCTTTTGGGTTGTAGTTTGGTAACTTTATATGGGTAAATAAGTAAGCCGCTCACTTCTCTTGTATGTAGTTGAAAATAAAAATCAAAAGTTTGGGCCCTGTTTCATGCAACAAGGTTTGAGACTCAAGTCGTTAACCATGTATCTGGGTTGCCAGGCTGTGGTCACCCTGCTGTGTAGCAATAGTAATTTCTTTCACAGTTACCAAACAGTCTTGATTGTTCTCCACCTCTGCTTTTAATTTAGGTAATGTAGTTTTATTTTTAAGTATTCCAGTCTTCTCCTATGTTGGAGTGTGAAGGAAGAACAAATCAAGTCAAACTATGTATCTCTACATAAACAAAACAGTACTAAAAAAAAACTGCATGAGGACTTTCTGCAATAGCTGTATTAGTATTTGGTTGCTTCAGGTAGTTCCTTCAGACCTGTGAGGCAGCTTTTTCCCTTCCCTGAAAGAAGGGGCCTACTGAGTCCTTGCATGCATGACCTCAATTACGTAGCAGAGACAATTAGTGGGAACGGGTTTAATGTGACTGCACATGCCTCTGCAGTCAGTCAGTGTGACTAAAATGGCCTGAAAAGAGGGGAAAACAAAAAACCCAAATGTCCTGCTGAAGGCAGGGACTGAGGCGTGCCTATCTTTGTGGACTGTGTGTATCTCCTACTGGATGTTCTCAAAGCAGTATTAAATTACTGCTCAAATTCTTGGTTTCTTGTTTAATTTCATGCTGGAACGGCAGTTATTGTTCTGGAAAAGTACTGCTATCTTGCTGTGTGCTTCTTGGTTGCAAGTGGGCAAGCTTTCAGTTTGAATACTTGCCAAAATTTCTCCCGTTGAGAGGAGCTCCTGAGTTAGAGAAATAACTCTGTCACTTCCAAGTCTGTGTAGCATTCGTGTCACTATGTATTCCTTAAATTCAGTTTCTAGACTGGGATCCAATGTAGCCTGGAACTGTGGTGGAACATCATAGAGATCTATAATTAAATTCCATATTTCTGTGTTTTGCTATTAGATATGTACACATGATTTATTTTTGTAGCTTGAGAAATGTTTTTTTCTCTCCTACATGACAAGAAATAGCAGAAACGTTTACTTTGATAAAATCAACATCCTTCACAGTTGCAGACTGCTAATGAGTGTTCAACAACCTTTTGCTTGCAAAAAGCCAGTATAAATTGAGCAGTGGTGCTTTTCAAAAAAGATTTCATAAACAAAATATTGATTATATGATCTATTTAACTTTAGGAAGAGTAGGCAATTTTTTTTTTTGTATTTTATGGTTAATTGAGTCTTAATTTAGAATTGTCTGCTCTGAATACTGTATGCTTATAAGTGAGCTGAGAGCTGGAATAGCACAAATTATTTATGCTTAGAGTCTCTCTTTTCCCCCCTAGTTTGTCCTGACAGCCTCTTCAATAAAATTAAGGCTTCATGTGCAAAATCAATAAAGAGATGCAAGGAGATAAACATTTCCTTCTTCCCTTATGAGTCTCAGGTAAGTTTAATTCTTGATTTTAACAGTAGTCTAGAGGATTATTTTCAAGTGCTGCTGACTTAGAATGTAGTTTTTGACTGACAAACTCTATGTGAGATATTTCCATTTTGGCACATTTCCAGTGCTTGATTATGCTTTTCAGATGAAAACAAATGCTCTTGTACTCAAAGGTTTACTCTTTGCACTTGACCTCTTTGCAAGACTTGTGTCAGTTGCAGTAGGGAGGTTAAAGAAGGAATCTGTTCTCTGAGAGCAGGCAAGTATTCTGGTTGGTCTTTAGTAGGAGTTGGTTACTGCTGATAGTCAGGTGTTACTTTGATAGGTTGGGTGGATTGGTGCATGGGAATAGGAGTGAGCACGACTTCATGAAAGTCAGGAAAGGAGAACAAATAGACTAAGAGAACTGAAGGGGAGTGGAACAAAAACTACTACAACTTCACAGTCTTTTCAGTGAGGGGAGAACACGGAAATCCTGTTTTCTCCAAGTTCTCTATTACCATTGGAAACCAATCAGGGTTTTCCATGTGCAGCTGCACAATGGGTGTTGTGTTGAGAAATAATTTGTTGCTCATGCACTTCATGAGGCACAGCGGGCTGAAATGCACACTGATACTCACTAAGACAGCAAAGCCTTCAAACTCTGCCCAGTTCTGGGAGCTGGAGAACTAACCAGAACTAACCAGGAATGTTTCCCATGTCAAACATTATCAACGTATCAAGGGTGACAACTCTAATGTGTACTAAGTGGCAGGTGAATATAGGAGGGATTGCTGCTAGCCCTGTGTCACTGTGGTGCAGTTTCCTGGTTTGAAGACACACCCCTTTTTATTATAGAGGGTTCTTTATTATTTTGGTTGAGAATCCATCAGGGGATAATAAGTATGGTGGTCTGTTTGCTTTCTAGTGAGGTTGATATTTACAAGTTTTGTTTCAAGCTGTTTTTGGGAACCCTGCCAAAGCTGCTCTTCTGTGCCAGATAAAGCCTATGAAAATGTTGTGGTTCTCTGGAGGACTCACCATGAAAGCAGACATCCTAAGGCTGGCCAGGTGACTATGATCTGTCCTGCCAAGGCCAGACCCTAGGTATTATGTTAAGGGTTCTGCAGGGACTCCACACAGGACTACTTTTCTGAAGTTGAAAATAAGCAGCTCTTATAATAAGAGGCTGGGCAGCACTCTTCTAGTTTTTACTGTAGTTTTGTATTCTCGGTATCTGGGGTTGTGAGAATCTTTTGAATCCTAAGCAGAGGAACAATGTTAACTGGTCTGCCTGCTTTCTGGGATGCTAAGAGTAAATAATAAGGCTGAATTCTGGGCAAAGTCCAGGTGATTATCTACTCGAGACAAGCAAACACCTTTATCTTGATGGACATTCCTTTCTGACTCTGTAGTTACAGAGTCCATCTGAAGCTAGAGAAAATCCATTTACTGACAATGGGATGGTTCCCATGTTTGCATTCCATTTACAAAACTGTTGAAAAAGCCTTTCATCTTTGTAATACTAAGCTACTTTAATTGAGATTTAATGCAGTTAAAGAATTTCAGCTATTGAAGGTAAATTCTTCATATTAAAAGCAGATACAATGTGTAAAATTCTATTTTAAACCAATTTAACCTTGATATCTTCTGTGATCATTCTGATATTGCATTGTATAGCTCTGTACAAGACACTGATGAGTGTTTAGTTCCTTCCATCCATCCTTCCTTCTGTCCTGTAAGCAACTTGAAAAACAGAGTAACTTATGTAGGAGAGTAATAGGGAAAAAGTCTGAGAACAAGAAGATGAGCTCTGCAGGGATAGAGGAAAAGAAGTGTGTGTTTGTTTGGGTTTTCTTCTTAAGTGTCCTATGTATGACTTTTTCTTGCAGCATAGAATTATTAGCAACCTTTTTACCAGGTCTTTTGGCAATCTGCAAGTTTGGCGCTTTTTTCCTTGCTTGTGCTTTGTGCAGGTATTTACTCTCAACATCCCAGATGCATTCTACCGCTGCTACAGTCCCACTCTGGAAAAGACAAAGGAGAAAGATGCTGTACTGCAAGTCATGGCTGAGCAAATTGTTACATTGTGTGCCACACTAGACGAGAATCCAGGAGTACGATATAAAAGGTGGGACAAAGTTAGTGTCTTATAGTAATTGCTTTCATTTCTAGGGCTTACCACATTATTTGGTCATAGCTCCAGGCTGCAGCATAGTTTGATTTTTTTTTTTGTGATTGTGGATTAATTGTTTTTAATCCACAAGTCTTAAATATGGAATGATAGGAATTTGTGAAGTGTAGGTGGAGCAGTGTTTTTCTGTGTACATTCATGAACAGAACTTGCTATACCCTGTCTTTTCTGAGTGGTTTGTTTCTTGTCTGGTCAGCAGGGTGACACTGATATGCTTCATTCTTGTGTGCCACATGCATAATCCTGTAACCCAACTGCTGCTGTTTGGCCATTTGCAGCTCTGCTTGGCACCAAGGAATTCAGAAATTGCTGGGGCACATGGGATCAGGATTTCTTGTAGTAGAGATATTGAGAAGAATGCCTCTTTTGAGCTTTGAAAGGGATTTACTATCTTTGAAGTCAGAGTAGGCTTCTGAAATTGTACTCAAGGGTTGCATTCTGTGGTATAATGTGGTGTCTTATTCTCTGCAAAGGTAACAAATAATTGCTTGACTGTTTTGTTTTTTTTTTTTTTGCTGTTCTTTTTTTCTTTTTTTTTCTTTCTTGTTTCCCATCTCTGAGTGGAACTTCAGGTGCTGGACCATGTGCCAGCTAATGCCTGTCTTTTGGCTGAAGCTGTTTCTGCTGTGTGAAATACCTGAAGCATTCAAAGAATGAAATCATAATGTAAAAGGGAAAATATATTGGAACCTCGTGAAAGCAGAGGATGAATTTTGGGAATTTTTTGTTTCAAAGATAGCATTTTAGTGTTCTGATGAAGAAATGTAAGTTATTTTTGCATGCTTCCTTTTTTCCCAGCGGACCATCTGATAGAGCCAGCAAACTTGCACAGCTTGTTGAAAAAAGTCTTGAAAGCTACTACAAAACAGATGAGAAAAGCCAAATAAAGGTAGAAAGTGAACTAAAATGTTTGATTTATTTTTTAAGTCTGAGGAAGAAATCTTTTGGATGTTGTTCAACAATTAAGTTGTACAAATATAGATCTTATTTAATAATAAAGGCAACTAATTGGCATTTAGTTGTTTTTGTGTATAAAAGCAATGTAGAGGTAGTAACTGTTGGAGTAAAGCTGTATTTATATGATCAAACTGCTTTTATTTGAAAAATTAGCCCTATGATAATGTAGAGGGATGCTACAAACCTGAAGACCAGTGGATAAATGTTGTTTTAATATCACTTCCCATAAGGCCATGTGTAGAAGGGGCGTCCTGTGGAATTGAAATGTTTCGCCTGAAGGGATTTATTGTCCACAAAGATACAGCTGCTCACATAAATAATGGTTTTGATCTGTCACTACAAATAAGGCCTGATTAGGGCAACTGCTTAAACACAAAACCATGGGGTAAACCATTCTGAATTTATGACTTTGTGCTTTGCTGCAGAAATAAGTGTACCTGCTGCTACTGCCACTTCACTAAATCCCAAAATGAAACTTTCAGTTGCATGTTTGGAGGTCTTTTTCTGTATTGCAGCACAATCTGTTCTGCAATACAAACAATGAAGTTATTATTTAAATCTCTGGGCAGCCTTTTTTTGGGTTTTGTTTGTTTATGTTTTACATTTTTTGTTTGCTAGATGAGTAAGATTCAGATTTCTGAGTATATTGCAGTGGGCTAAGAGTATTACCTTAAAATTAGTATTTAGAACCATTGTATATAATTAAAATGTTCAAGTACTTGGACAATAGTGCAGTGTTTTTCAGTTATTTTTCTAAAAATATCTGCAGTGCTGTGACTTAATGCAAATAGATTTAACATGCATTAACTTTGTACTGTCTTAAATTTGTGTTTGTTTGATGGCTTTCTAGGCTAAAACCCATTCCCAACTAATAATAATTGATCGTGGCTTTGACCCGGTATCAACTGTACTCCACGAGCTCACCTTCCAGGCAATGGCATATGATCTGCTACCCATTGAAAATGATACTTACAAGCAAGTACTTAAAAAAAAAAAAAAGCTAAATAGTTTATTCTTGATTATAAAATCCCTGAAATTGTTTAGCTCAATTGCACCATGGCAATATTAGCTGCTCATGTTGCGTAATGGTTGCTTCCCTTATTTTTAGTCTTTCCTCTTGGATTTGTAACTTCATCTTTTTCTTGACTTCCTCCCTTAGTTGAGATTAGGTAGGATCTAATTGGCATTTTTGCTAGGTTTTGAGTCCAACAAATTTTGGGCTTTTTTTAAGAACTAAGAACCTTGTACTACTCTTAAAGTAAAGCCTTGGGAGTGCACATTGAGATTCTCAAGATTTTCTTTAAAATTCTCAACTTTTTTGGCATAACAAGACAAGCAATACCACTAACTGAATACTGAGAAAAAGCTAGGTTATTTCTCAGGAGTGCTCACATTTATAACTCCAGTCATTCAATTTGTATAGTTACTAAATTTTACACGTTTTCTTGTAAATGCACATTTAAATCAGTCATGTTCAGTTTATAAGCACTGTTTGGAGTAGTGTAGTGTTAATTTGCCTGAGTTTTGTGCTTTACTGTCTGGTTGTTCTGACAACAAGGATTTAGGTAGGACTTTGCTTTCTGGTGACCCACTACAGCAAAAGAGACCTGATGGCCTCATTGTTTAGCCAAGCAAAGAGGAATGTGTATCTTCAGTCAGAAGCACTGAGTGAAGATTTTAATAGAAAGTGTAGAGTTCTATCAATCTTGGTTTGATTTCTGGGTATGAAGATGTAGCAGAGTGTGTTTTTTAGGTAATTACAATCTGACTTTCATCATTAATGTTGTAATTTTTTCATTCTTTTGCTGTCTGGCAGTCTACACTGTGTGAGTTTCTGTAAATGTGGAAATATTATGTGGCATGATTACTGTCTTATTTTAGTTTTTTTGCTGTTTATAGTCATGTAATAGCTGCTCTTTAGTGCTGTGCAGCAGTTTCTTTTATATGAGAAGTACTTTGTCCTGCTTAGCATTTTGTTGGTGAATGTGACTTAATTTTCCTTTAGTTATAAAGTCTTATAGTACACAGAGAAAACTGCATGTGGCAATTGCAGTGTGTATTACTTTGTGGAGTTTGCATTTGAAACCAAAGGGAAATTGACATTATAAACTGAAGAGAAATTGAAGTGCATGTAAATGTGTGTTTAAAACTCTAGTTACTGTTGGTTTAAAAAAATTTTCAGAAGCTATTGCCCCGAAGAATCTTTCTAAAATTCATCTGCTGCTTCTGTGTTAAAATATGTAATCTGTAAAATCCTTCTGCAAATTATATTTTGTCAGGGCAATAGCTTGGCTTATAAATTTAAACCTTTGTCTATTACTGCTGTTATCATTTATGTTGATTAAACTGTTATAAATAGTACTGTACTAAGTGATGAGAAAAAAATTGGGGGAAACCCAAACCCCAAATAATTGTCTGAATTTTCTCTTGGAAGATACAAAACAGAGGGCTCTGTTGGGAAGGAAAAGGAGGCAGTTTTGGAGGAAGATGATGACCTGTGGGTGAAGATGCGGCACAAGCACATTGCAGATGTGATAGAGTACGTGAACAAATAACAAAGCCAACTGGTTGGTTTATATGAGAGGGAGGGTGTTTGAGCTGTTCAGTGGGAATTCAGGCAGTAATAAACATGGTTTGCAGTACAGATTGGATTCAGTTAAGTAATCAATACCGGGAAGAAATTGTGCTTCAAAAATATAGTATATACCTGGGTATGCAGGTATACTAATGCTTCTTGCAGTTCTTGAGGTAAATGGAAATCAAGTCATTTCCTGGCAAGTGTTTTCAAATATTTTAAATCTGAAGGGATTATTTTGCATACAGTACTACCGAGCTGCTGCATCAAAACACATTATGAAGATATTGCAAATAGAATGTTTAATATTTCTTTTGTAAAAAATCACTGAAGATGGACTTGTATTTCAGGCTTTTACTTTAATTCAGAAGTTCTTGTTGCACAGTTCTTTTAAGATCTTAAGAAAAGATGTAAGAACTCATGTGCTGTTGCCTTTCATTATTTTCTTCTTTTCTTCAGGGAAATACCAAAACTTTTGAAAGACGTTTCATCAAAAACAAAAGCAGAAGGAAAAGTAAGTTGTTTATGCTGAGGTATTGTTTGTCCTGGTAATTTACTTATTTTCTGATCAGATCCATGTAACTGATGGATCTACTACAGAAATTAAGGCTTTTCTCAAGTGGAATTTTCAGGGGTTGTGGGGGAAGCAAGGCTGCAACAGGAAGGGAAATAAGCATGTCATTTATTGGGGGAATAGATTTTCAATGTGTGTCCTTTCTTTCCAGTTATCCATATCTGCTCTGTCCCAGTTGATGAAGAGGATGCCACTCTATAGAAAAGAGATCAGTAAGGTAAAGGGTCTTTTGTAATCACAACTTCACAGTAAATAATTCTATGCACTTTGTTTTGTTGCAGTCTAATTTTAGTCTGTCATTTTCCTGTTGTGTGGTGTACAGCTGTTCTCCAAATTAATGTTTTCACCCATTGTAAAATTGAGAGAAGAAAACTTGTTTCCATGTATCTCATTTTACTGTGTAAAAGAATGAAATAATTTGTGTACTTTAAGGGTTGAAGATACCAGTTTAATGTTTTCCAAGGTATTATGGGAGTCAGTCTCTAAGTGAAGGGGAAAACACAGAAAATGCTTGATGGTACTGAAGGATTGACTCTTGTAACCAGTAAAAATAATGGATATGCTAGAAAATAATTCAAGCTACAGCAGCTTTTTTTTTGTTCTTTCTGTCTTATAGCAAGTTGTTCATCTTAACATTGCAGAAGATTGCATGAGCAAGTTCAAATCTAACATAGAAAGGCTCTGTAAAACTGAACAGGTATGTTTAAAAAAGCCACAGCAACTTTGGTTTAAAAAGCAAACAGCAACTTTGCAAGTATTGCAAATACCACTCTTCTGTTTGCCGGAATAGCAGCTTGTTTTGACTGACTAAACTAATGTGTCTCTTGCCTTTATTTTGTGATCAGTTTTTGCAGTGGTAGTATTAAAACTAAGTGTAATATACAAGGCTCTTAATCTCCCAGTAAAGAGGTGTTCCTAAGAGTTTGGAGGTTTTTTTTTGTCTTGAAATCTGGCTAATTTGTATAAAGATCACCTTTGTTTCCATGGCTCAAAACTCCTATGAAGTTGCTTTAATATGCTGTGCAGAGGGAAGCCCTTCTTAAATGTCTGGGAAAAGCACCTTTTAGGGTGAGGCATTACATTGTGACTATAATTGACATTTCTAAGAGTTCTAGATATCACAGTTTTAAATGTTTAAGAGTCTCATATAGTGTTAGTATAATGCTGTAACTATTGAAATAAATGTCAGACTTGTCGTACTGAGTTTAAATTGATGCAGCTTGATTGTTTCCTGAAACCTATGGTTTCATAAAAATGCCTTTCAAAACACACAGAACAATGTTGATTTAAATAACTTTAATGAATTTAACCATGGTGTCTGTTTTTATTTTTAATTAATTTAGGACTTAGCTCTTGGAACTGATGCAGAAGGTCAAAAAGTGAAAGACTCTATGAGGGTCCTCCTTCCAGTTCTGCTCAACAAAAGTCATGACAGCTATGACAAAATCAGAGCTATTCTCCTGTATATTTTTAGCACAAATGGTATGACAAGTTGCCCTGGTTTTTTCCTCAGTGCTATGACCTTGAACTCAAGTTTTAGGATAGTACAGTGGTTTTAGTTAACCTAAATCTCTGCACTGGAGTTGATAGCTGGGTTTGAAAGAAATCCTGTCCATCCTCTATATCTTCTCTCAGATTAGTAGCAGAGATACTGTTGGTAAGGAGTTAAGAGATGTAATTCAAGTGTAGATTCATACAGTGTTTTAATATCATTCTTATTCTTGCATGTGTACAATAGTTTGTTCTTATTTTCATGTGGTATTGAAGCTGTTAAAGGGGGAGCTCGATGTCTGTTGCATCCTGAAAATTAGGTCAGTGGGGAAAAATTTGTTGTAGAGAAGGAGCAAATTGGCAGAATGTTGGTCTGAGTAATCTGTAACAATATTGAGTTTTGATCTCAAGAATGGACCATTAAACAAAATTTTATCTGAAATATATTATTATGTTAAGCTTAGAGTGGTCACACAGAACAAACAAAAATTCTGGATAGAATAATAGCCCAGAATGTGTGAGACAAAACTGGTCTTACTCACAGTCACTTGGTAATTGTTGTCTGTTTTCCATATATTGAAGGAACTACCCAGGAGAACTTGGACAAGCTGATCCAGAATGTACAAATAGAAAGTGATAGTGATATGATAAGAAATTGGAAATACCTTGATGTTCCTGTTATCTCTTCAGTAAGAATGTATTTATTTGTTTTGTAATTTCCTACTGTCCAAGGACCTACAGCTCTTTCAGCAGCTCTTAGCGATATTGTCGAGGTCTGGGTTTAGAAGCAGATAATTACTAGGAATTTTTATTTTTTTTTGTAATGTGTTTAAGTGGTAAATCCTTGAAAATTATTCATGTTAGTCGTTTAAAGTAAGATACCCATAATGTTCCCTCTGCAGTTATCCGGTGGTGACTTGAGCTAGTTGATATTGGAAACTTCCAGCTTACTCAGTTCCTTGTCTCTGACGTTAGTATTTCTAGTGTATCCTGAATTCTAGAGGTATTAATTATTGTTCTTTATCATTATTATTTCTTTAAAATCTCATACTTATCTCCCTTCCTTCTGCTACTGACTGCTAATAAGTTTCAAAAATCCTAACACTAAATAATACAACCATATTTTGAAAATCTTTTCAGTTTGTTGCTCAGCAGCATAAATACACAAGAAGGGACCGTTCTAAAGAAGAAACCTTTCAGCTTTCTAGGTGGACTCCTGTTATCAAAGATGTTATGGAGGTAAATTTCACTAACTAATTAATTCATGGGTGCAGTGCAGAAATTTACACGAGTGAGCTGCTATAGCCAATCTTTTGAATTCCATAGTATTTTGAGTTAATTTTCTTAAATACTTCTGGTGGGCAAAGTGATCACTTCTAGTCTGTCTCTAATACAGAGCATTAGACTGCTGTTAGTAATACTCCTTATTAGAGGTCATTTTAAAGGTGAAGCAAATGAAAGTGAAAGCAAGAAGTCTTTTAGAACAGCTTGTCCTGGGATTGGCAGTGTTTGGTATAATTTAAAGATCTGTATCTTCTTGGTTTTAACTCCCATCAGGTGTTTAAACTGCAATTCCAATCTAAACTGTAGTGTGGTAGAGCCTGGAAGGTGTTACTTGCCAGAAGTGTGGTTTCATTGTTCTTAAACCTCTTCCTAAGCATCAGTCAGTGTCTGATGTCACAGGATAGTGAGTTGACTGAGTGTTAGTCTGACCCAGTGCTGTCATTCATAGATTCTTGGTGGCTTTCACACATTCATTTATGTTTTCATGAGACTCTGACTTCTCTCATACATTGCCATATAGAAATTAAATACATTAGGGTCATTACAGAGGAAAAGCTGCTAGTGAAATCTGAACAGTTAAATCAGTAATATGTGTATAAAAAAAGCATGTATATTCACAATTCCTTGTGATACACAGAACACTTACAATACATTTTAGCTTTATGTGGGTCTAGCATTTTGTCATGTAGGAGCATTACTCATGAAATGCTACTTGCAATTATTTATTGGGCTGCATGTGTTGGCATGAAATTCCAGTTAGACATCCTTTGTGAAAGCTGGAACTTGGTGGGGTGAAGGTCTGTATGGCTTTTTAAAGTGTGTCTTTATTTTGCACTTCAGGATGCTATAGAAAACAAGTTAGATTCAAAAGACTGGCCTTATTGTTCCCGGTGTCCTCCCACCTGGAATGGTTCAGGAGCAGTAAGGTAAATGGTTTAATTTCCTGAAACATAATTTACCCAGATCTCAGTATTTTTTGTCATTTACATTCTAAAGCCTTACAGAAGTGTGCTTACTGAACAGTGACATAACACAGGTAAGGTAATGTTAATGTGCCAAGCCTATATTTTCATTTAAACTAAAACATACTCAACTTGGTCGTTATTTTAATAATTCTTAGTAATGTATAGCTTTTTTGTTTGTAGTATCTCCCTTTTCCTGCAAGGTTAGAAATAACCTTTTCATATTCCCAGAATGAAAAGTTTAAACCTTGAGCTTATTAGTGTGAAGTAATTTCAGGAATGAATGTTCAGTACTGTGACTTAGGTAAAAAGAATGTTTTACTTCTGGAAGTTATCTCTGCTATGTTAGTGATGGTGACATTATTGAGGTTAATGACCTCAGGAAATTAAATTCATTTTCTGTAGGCTCTCTCATTAGGAAATATGGGCCTATTAGGCATCTGCTGCCAGGGAGTGGATTAGACAAGTCCAGGACAGCTGGAGATCTTGAAATGAATTCTCAGTGAATGAATGTGAAATGTGTACTTGCACATTTAATTATTGTCACCTGAGAGGTGATTTTTGGAGGTTTTTTTTAGCTCACCTGTACTGTTACTACTTTCTTTTTCTAATTCCACTGTCTCTTGAACCTCATGACCAATACCTGCCAAGTAGAGAGCTTTATCACTTTTTATAGTGTTCTTTAGATGGTGAGACAAATGAATAAAGACTCCCAAGAGTATTTCTATCACAGGAATACTCACTAAGAGTGTTCCTCTCTCAGGAATGCTCACTGCACTAATGAGATGCTGGAATTCAGGGAGGGAAACATTAAGCTATCTAAAGTGTGGAAGACACACTTGAATTAGAATTTGTACTAAATAAAAAACAAAAAGGAGAGATACACAGCCTTAGGAAAATAGGTTTTTTACATCCACTTCTAATTAAACTGTTGGTGGTGTATCCTTCTGTTCCTGGATATGCACTGGGATGATCAGTGCAAGGGAGTACTAGAGCAAGTCCTTGTACACTGGAACTTGATCTCTGTCTCACAGGCTGGTGAAATGTGGGAATCTTGAAGGCACTCTGGCAGAGAGGTCAGGACTGCAGATGACTTAACCTGAGTCTGTAATTACTACATGTGTATTAGACTTCTAAGCACTCCAGACTGCTTCTGTTTTTCCTAGGTATCTGAATCTGATTTGATAACAGACAAATATTTTCTTTAGTGATTCTATTCATGTTCAGAGATTGAAAAACCTAAGACTCCAGCTTTTTCAAATGAACTTTGCATGAAAAATGCCACTGGATTTGGGAGCATGCAGAATTAAGCTGCTTGGCAGGAGTCCTTGGCATGTTAGCTGTGTGTTCAACAAGGTTTTTTTTGTATTTATTTTCTCCCTGGTGATACCTAGACAGGTTGAGTAATGTAATAATTTAAAAAAATCAATAAAAACAAGTTATCAATTTATCTACTTTTACTAAAATTATAATCAAGCCATGAACTGCATGACAGAAATTGCTACTGCTTGTTGATGGTATAATTTTAACCCCAAATGAATCAGGCAAGCTGTATAAATGTCACAATGAAATTTTTTGCAGTGCACGCCAGAAGCCCCGAGCGAGTTGCAGAGAGGAGCGAAGGAGCGGAGCGAGGCTGATTATCTTTGTGATTGGAGGGGTCACGTACTCAGAGATGCGCAGCGCGTACGAAGTGTCTGAGGCCTACAAGTCCTGTGAAGTTGTTATTGGTAAGCTTGCCATGGGAAAGGGTGGGGTGTGTGCTGTACTACATGTGGTTCTGGAAAATGTAAGCATCATTTCTCTTAGATTCCCTCTGTTGGTTCACCACACTGATACTCTAGTCAGTGTATTTCTTAAAACTATGCCCTTAAAAGCATCTTTTCATCTTATCTCAACTGTTGGATGTTCGGAGAATTTTTTTTGCCACAAGACATTAAGGACAAAACAGTTATGCTCTACAGAAGAATTATGTCAGAGATATGTCAGTGTATAGCAAACAGGATTTCAAGAGACATCTATTTCTTTGTGTTACAGTTTCCTCACAAACTTCTGCATCTGCTTGTGCTTTACCTTCAGTGGCACTTGCTACTCTCATTGCTCTTGGAAGTAGGAAAGCTGACAGACTAGTGCAAAATTGCTCACTTTAGAAGGAAGTTAAGTATTAAAACCCCCAAAAATCCTAATCAAAATTCCACCTAAAAACTAAACTAATATACCCCAAACCACTTTTTCAGTGTAGCTCAGTTGACTTTGCACATTTTCTAGTTTCTCTCGTGGCTGCTTGAGAGGCTTTGCATAAACCATGCAATGATTAACTGCTTGGGTTTTAAAAACTCCCCTGCTTAGGATTTGGCAATTGGCAGCTGGTGTAGTAATCTCTCAGCACTTTAGAGGTAGTAAATGTTTGTTCAGTCAGCTGCTGTGCTTCAAATGAATTTTAAATAGCATTACAGGAAATAATTAAGTGCTAAAACATGTGCATATATATAATATATAGTAACAGAGCTCCTAGATACAGATGGTAACATAGACCTATGTCCATCTGCAGGGCCAGCTGATGGCTGGGTGCAGGGTCATCTAAAGCATTCTAAATTGCTTGAGAGGTCTGCATCTGGCATTTAAGTTTAGTCTTGAGATTCAGATTGACTTTATCTACCATGATTTTAAATAAATAAAACAATGCCAACCTTGATTCTGAGGTCTAGAGTCTGTTACCTCAAAATATTCAGAGGTGTTTGCGTGTGGTTGGTTTTGTTTTGGCTTAATTTTTATTTGCTGGTTTCATTTGTGGTGGTTGAGGTAGATTTGATGCTGGTTCTGGTTCCAAGTAGTAATGGAAGGACCAGGACAACAGGAATGTAGTTTAACCAGATTATTTCTTCATCTGAGGCTTGTTTACAATACCATGTTTAGTGTAGGTGACTCTTTCACTGAGATATTTGGCACTCACCATAGCACCATCTTCCCTTTTGTTTAGAGATGATTCTTGTAGTTTTGTTTGTAGTCCTGATTTCTGAGGTAAGGTGATAGTTGCCAAATTTCCACGTGGATTACTGAAAGATTAACATTTGTCTGTGTTCCTGATTCACAGGAATATTAGCCCATTCAGAGTGATATTACTTGTTGCCATCAGAACTGCAGGGTGACCCTTCATGGCAGAAGTTATAATCACTCTCTGTGAAAATAAGAGAGGTAGTTGTGCATTGAAGAATAATAAGGATTTTCTTTGCTGCTCAAGACTTGGATTTTGTTTCTTCAAGGAAATGTTAGTCAGTAAAAGCCAATTTTCTATAACTGGTGTTTCTGTGGAACACTACTGTTTGTGATAATCTTGAATCCAGATAGTTTCTCGATTCTAGGGTAAAGCCTCTCATTAACTCACCCTTTCACAGAATGGCAGGTTTCTTGCAGGCTGGGACAATTGCCCAGGTTCAGTCCTGTCTTTCAAACAGGGCAGAGCAGGACTTGAAACTCGTGTTCAAAGTGTGGGTCCTGATCTGGATGTCTGAGTGTGGCAAGAGGGACATTGCCTACCTAACAGTGACACTTACATGATGGTGCTTTATATGAAAACACTTCGAAATGTTGCCAGTTTGAAATGTTTGTCAGTTTTCTAAGTGTAGTAAGAAACACTGGCATGTAACTGATGTTTTAAAGAGAGAATATCTGAAATTAAGAATTTGACTAATGCAGTTCATATTTAATATTCTTTTGTCAGGTTCTACTCATATTTTGACACCTAGAAGACTACTGGAGGAAGTGAAGAGCCTTAGTAAGCCCAAGGATATGGTCTGCATTAAGAATGAATAGATGTGGTGATGTTTATGATGTATTAAAAACACAAACAGGATGTACATATTCTCATGGAACTGACTTTTCCACATACTGCACTTCAATACTACATGGTTCCTAATGGGAGGTCATGTTATAATTTAAATTTGCTGCTTTTGGGGAAGTAGAAGGCAGAGAGATGAAAAGATAAACACCTGTGGTTTCTTAGGATCTATTTAGTATTACTTAGATTCTATTTATTATTGCAAGTGCTTTTTCAAAAGGGCATGTTTGTTCCTAACTAATTATGCTAAAAGTTATTGTAATTATATATAAACTGGAATTGTCTTTGAGAACTGTGAAAGCTTTCTATAATAGAATTTATTTCTAAAAATGGCTGAAGTAAAAAGGGCCTAGGCTCTTGGGTAGGGACTTAAGAGAAAACTTGTAAATATGGGTTTGTGGTAAAAATGTTTCATACAAGTTCAGTGTCTTAAAATGTAATGCTTTCTGTAAAAATAACTTGCTGGAAATTCTTTAAACATGAGTAATTGTGAAAAAACTAAAGGCTTTTTAGACGGTGCTGGGTAAGGTAGATAATTAATCACAGAATTATTAAGCAGTTCCAATCACAGTAAGTAACTTTGGGGAAATGCTGTCAACTGTGCACTGAAGTACACTTTATATTTAAGTATATACAGAGATTATTACTAAGCTTTTTTAAAAAGTTAATTTCTAACAAATTCCATATGATTGTCTACATAGTCTGTTTGTTTCAGAAGTGGAATTGCCTGTGATACAGAAATTGCAAAACTGAGCATGTCTCTTTGAGGAAGTGGAAGAAAGGGGAAAAGAGAGGGGAAAAAAGAGAAGTAGCTCAGTCTTTCAAAGGGCTTGGTAATTTGGAAAAGAAAAGCACAAAGCAAACAAAATGACAAAACCTGATGTACTCAAGAGAATTTACTTATTAGAAATTTTGTTATATACCAAGAAAGAAATATCTAAATTTGCATTGAAGGGAATAAAAAAATCAAATTGTATTAATTCTGTAATACTGGTAATGTGTAGATTTCTCTTTAAAATTTACTGAATTAAAATTACTGAACTTTTAAAGGGATGTTGTATTTATGCGCCTTGAAATATTAGTTTGTTGTATGTAGAATCCAAGAGAAATGTTAGAATGAAAAAGAATAGATTACTCATGGCCTTTTGTTTACATTTTTCCAATGATGAACATTTATTCTTTGTTTTGTGATTTTGGGATTTTTCCCTTTATTTTTGCTCTGAGGTTAACCAATACTTTCAGAGAACATTCTTGTTAGATGAGTTTGTTCAGAGTTAATTAGAAGGTGGAAAAAGGTCAAGTTCTCCCCCTACATCAGAGAGAAATGAAAAGGGAGAACATGACATGATTCTAAAATGTTGCAGGACGTGGAGTGTGATGAGAAGTGGCTGTAGCTTTCAAATGCACCTAAATGAGTTTGGAATTGAATCTACACTGACTTTTTTTCAATAAGACTACAGAAGCAACACTCTTAACTGGTTCATCAAATACCATGTACATCACAACATTTAAAAATGCAGCAGAAATATCTGCGTTGTTTTTGTGAATTCTAGTTTATAACTCTATCACAGTAAAAATTCAGAGTACAAGTAGTTATCTAAGAAATGCTGTGTTCAATGTTTTCTTACTAAAGATGCACACTTTGAAATTGGTACTGAAAAATCACACTAAAATGATATATATTTCTTACACCTTTGGCAAGAAGAACCCAAGTGTGTTGTAACAGCTATATGTAGGTGCAAATTTTTTTTTTCTGTTCCTAAAGCTGGAAAGTAGTTAAGTACAGAAGAAAATAGCTGATATCAGTGTTACACTTAAGGACTGAAATAATTTATTTCAGTAGTATATAAAATCCATTGTGTTAATGATTTTTGAATTGCATAGAGTTGAAGAAATACCAGCTCACAAGTCTGGATTCCTTCTGTATATTCAGGAGTTAAGTCTTTTTCCATGTCCCTGCTTCAGGCCTAAGTGCTATCACCAGCTGATAATTCAAAAGTCTTAGTCTGTTTTTTTGTATCCCTTATCCACTATTTCCATCAGGCAAAGCAAAGCCAAATGTTACTGTAAAGGTGGAATAATAAAGATGCTTTATGATAGGAAATTTGGCACCAATATGTAGCTCAAAACAGCTTATGAAGGAGGTAAGTGGAAATTATATTGAAGATATGTGGGTTTTTTCCCCAAGGATCTTCTCTGCTACATTTCTTCCCAGATCAAGAATCATATTATCAACAATGGGAAACAGTTCTGTCAGGATAAACAAAACCTTCATATTTCAGAGTACATGTACAAGGTATATTATCATTTTGAAAGGTCATATTTTCATGTTATGCATATTAAAATAACTTCCCTAATGCTGCATGTGGCCCCAGCAATTGATTTTTAAAGTTGAATCTCAAAATCTGGACAAGATTCAGAAATTACTAAGGAAAATCAAAAAAAAAAAAAAAGGTGGAAAATCATGGAACAATCTTCATGTCAATAATGGCTAGACTAGGATCCTTGATCAAGAGGAAAAAAGATGATGATGTGTGTGATGGAAACCTCAAAAATCTTTTTAGTGTTCAGACTGAAGGGTTAGCTTCCTGTTCAGTGTGTGAAGAAACACATGAAACCTGCAGCTGTCAAATCAGACCAAAGGACCTTTAGTATCTGAGATATCATGCAATAATGACATAATCCCTCTATTGTTATACGGGAGAAAAAAATCCTCAATGTAAGACAAGGATTTATAGGGCTAGTGAGTATAAATGTTACTGCTGACTTGGAAGGAAGGGCTTTCAATTTGCCAGAGAATGTTCTGAGGAAATGTCCCTACGTGATTGTCTTTTTCAGTCTGATTTTTCTTAGGCTGTTGCTGTCAGGCACAGGACAGCAGATGCAGGGATCCAGGATAAACAAAAGGTTTAGAACAAGCTGCTCTTGTGATGGGGAGAGATTTCTGTGAAAGAGATGAATCCTTTTTTTATTGCATCTAGAAAGCTGCAGCAATTACTTATTTATTAAGTTCATTTGCAAATAATGGGGATATTCCAAATATTCCACTAAATAAAGCAAAAGCAGGGATAATAAGCAGAGGCAAATGAAATTATAAGGATATACAGTAAGAGGCTAAGGAAGAAAAGAGTTGAATGATATTGTTGGCTGTGAAGGGTGGAAGGCAGCCTGAGAAAAGCCATTGACTCAGGCTGGTGAGTAAGTGGCACATGGCAGTGAGTTTAGCAATCACTGCTTGTGATTATTTCTGTATCCGCCACTGATGAAATTGCTAAGGTTTGCCTGAAAATGACTGACTGTCCTTTTTAAGGAATGCATTGGCATTTCTAATTTGGTTTTCATCAGTCCTTATGTACTTTGGCTTCACTGAGTAGCATCCCTGATAAAACAAGGCTGTTAACTGCTTGCCTTTAATCACTGCAGTTAAATGGATGTTAGAAGGAAAATAATTGATGACTTTTCTTGGCTCACTGAATTTCTACAGTATTTTAAAATTTTCTGACCTACTTAAAGCCAGATATATCTGACGAATTAAGGACATCACATTGAAGGAACCAATTTAATTGTTACAAATACATAAACAGCAAATGGTGTAATTCAGTCATTGCAACATACGAAGATATTAAAAACAAACAACTCTCAATGTAGGGCAGTCTAAAACCAAAATAATTCCAATTGCTGACTATGACTTGGTATGTTAACATGATGTTTGCTTCTGGATGTCTCAGGTACAGAGGCTGTTTTCTCTTGGTGTGATTAAGCAGCTGCTGTTGAAGTATGGGAAGAAATTATTTGTTCCGACTGAGGTTTATTCTCACACTTGGGAGTGGGAGGAAATCCAAGTCAGAAAGTTAATTTTGCTTGTTTAAGCCAATTTTTATTAAGCTGTCTTAAGTGAATACTTAGATAAGGTACACAGTAATGGGGATTAGCCAACCTACTACAGACTTGCAGTAGAATTAATAATTTGTTTTACAGCTTTAAGACTGAGTGTAAATGTGGAATATCTGTATGCTCTGTTTTGGTTTAGTACCAATGGGTACAGAATAGCTGACAGAATTAGCTAGCTGACTTTTTCATGTTTGTGTTCATCATTTTATTTTTGGAGAGATATTAACACTTCAGTATGAATCAGCATTTGAACTAGGTAATTAAAACTCTTTTCTTTTAACTTTAGCTAGATCTTCTGAAACTGCTTGTACCATTCGCTCTGTAGCTTTCTTCAGACTGTTTGCTGTCTCTATGGCATGATCCAAAGTAGAATTTAAAATCTGTTGGAAATAATAAAACATAGCCTTGTTAATAGTGAAGGCAAATGTATACATAGGTACTGGAAAAAGGTGATGTTTAAGGTTTTGTCCATGATTTTCACTCTGAATACATGTTGAGAAGTAAAAATTGTGTCATGTGATAGACTCTAGGATTCAAGTTGGAAGTATCTGTTAAGTATTATTATTGTCTGTTAATTATTTCTCACTTTGACTGTGTATTCATCTTAACTGAGGGACATTTACACCTTTCTGATGTATCAGCTCCAGTGTGGTGCATGTTTTTGGTACTGAGAAGGCTTTCTTAAAGTTTTGATAGTGGTTTGTCTAGCTAGGTTTTGTTTCAGTTTATGAAACACAATTCTAGAGGTAAGATCCAGTGCTATTTTTTGGTCTCTTTCACCATTTATACAGGGACTAAGTTGCACAACAAGCTTGTTCATACCTGTATGAAGTAATACACTAACATATGAGCCAAAACGCTTGATCTTCCTCTTGTCTTACCCTCAAATGGACTACACATGCTTAGGTTGTAGTAATCAGCTTGCTAAGAATAGGATGTTCTACAGTGCCATGATGTAGGGAGGAAATCCTTTCAAGAGAGTTGTGTGGCTTTTAATTTTCACTCAAAAGTCTTACATTTGCATAGGAATCATTGGCATTTCTGTTTCTGATGTTGATTGCAGATTTTCGTTGGGCAGATTTCTTGCTGGATATGTATTGATGTGAAAGGATAATTTTATCATATGTGCTTGAACAGCTGGTTTGGGCAGCCTCAAAGGATTTCCTAAAGATAAGATATATAGAATAAAATACAATTTATGTAAGAAAAAGAACTTCTAAACCATGAATCGCATACATACACCTTGACAGCACGTGGTTGCAAGTTACTTTTATGGTGAATAGAATTTTCCATTGAATAGTAAAGCACAGCATATCATTATTTGTGTTCTATCTGCATTGCAATGAGACAGGAAATGTTCTAGGATGCAGAGTAAGGAAATTTCTCATAATAGCAGCACTCTGCTGCTGCTGTAACTTTCTCTCACAGTGTTCTATACCACTGATTGTCAAGTGCAGCTGCTGCACTTCCAGGCAATTACTGCTATTCAGTAAAGTTGTCAAAAAATACTGTGACAAAACTTGTTTGCATTTCAGTCTAGTCTGTGCTACTGTTGGAAATCTGTTTTATTTCTGTCTCACAGTGTAATTTAATGTTAACAACTAAAATTGTTAGGATTGTTACTGATAGAGAAATAGTTGATAGCAAACAGCTGCACCCTAATACAGGCCTGCTTTTGAATCTTTGAATGGGAACATCCTCTTAGAGTGAATTTTTTTTTTCATTACTAAATGTGTCAGCTGAAGAAGTTGCATTTTTACTCTTCATTAAATTAGAAGGAGTGAAGAACCAATCTAAGAATTGTTTACACATGTTTCTTAGAGTAAATATTTTAATTTCACTGAAGAGTGAAATTCTAGTATACAACATGCACTGCGAAAGATAAAACAGTCTTCCTGCTTATGATACCTGGTGTGTTTTTTCCATGCTGAATCTTCAACAAGGGGGTTTTCTGTTGTACTACCTAGTTATTGCTACAGCTTACCTTTCATAAAGTCTGGTTACAACTTCACCTGGCTGTTTGGCTTTTTGAGCCTTTTGATTGGAGAATCTCTTCTGTGAATAAGCTGGAGTTGTTCAGGCCATGATAAAACAAAAAAGGTAATTTTCTGTGTATTTTAACATTTTTTTCTCTTTAGCATAAATTAAAGATCAAGTAACTATCACTGCTGAATAAAACTTGAATATGTTTAAAGTTTTTTGTAAATGAGGACAGATTAACCTTTTCGTGTTTGCTTGTTGTAGTGCACTAAATAGTTCATTCTGTGATATTTGCTCGAGTTTAGTTGGCAAATAGAATGCAGATTTACATTCAGTTTCATACAGTGAAAGACTGCAGTGGGGAAGTGTAGAATAATCAGTGTCATAATCCTAATAATTATGACTACTTTGATTTGTAGTTTCACAGGATTGCTAGAGACAAATAGCTAATTTATACTTTCTTCTTGATAAAATTTTGTATTTTTCTTTATGCAATTTTTTCTTAGGCTAGAGAGAGTCTAAGTGACTTTAAAAAGTACATGTTCAGATGATTAACATTTAATTTTTTTTTAATTAGGCTCTCCTTGACTTTGTTGCATGTCACACAATATGAGCTGGAATTTTATTTAGTATTTGTTTATACTACATTAGATAATGGCTGGCACTATAAGAGTTGGCACAGTAATGCCTAATTTTCATATCCTTTCATGTGGCTCTGCAAAATGAGGTATTCCTGCTGTAAATGAAATATGAAAGGGATTCCTCTCATAAAGAATCAGGGAGAGTTAAATTTGTCATGCATGGAGATTAAACTCGACCAGGTGTGTAAAAGTTGGATTTACAGTGCTAATGACTGCTTTTACTAAATTAAATATGGCCTGGTATGAGCAGTGTGGCTTTCTGCCCCTTAAAAGCTAACCTGTGTTTGTTAATTACACATCATACTTACAGGATGAACCACAGCTTCTTTTTCTACATAGGGTACAAGGCTGAACAGACTCTTTGTAATTCCTGAGTTTTACTTGATCCGTGCTTCCCCTGGGGTATCTGCACCTAAGTCCTGGAAACAGAGATGTGTGGTTTAGAAAAACAAAACTATAAGCAATGTTTCCTTGTTCATATTTTTTCAATCACTGTACCTTTTCTCCCTCCACATAATCTTGTATTTAATGATTTGTAACTTAGAGTCTCAGAATTGACAAGGTCGTTGCTTTGTGAATCATTATAAGAATCACAGCCTGGGAAGTCTTCTGAATCGCTGCCTAAAATTCAAAAAATAAGTTAAAAGGGTCTGAAATATGACAAGCTTTGGCTAATGTACTTAGGTAATTATTTGGGTTTCAGCACCAGCCTTTTGCTGCCATTAATGCTACTGCAATTTGAGGAAGTACTTTTCACCCTCAGGAGAATGGGGATTGAATTCAAGATTAGCTTTCAGCCATCTGCAAGCTTTGAATGTGTTTTTCTGGTGGTGCTTATTTTCAGACGAAGAATTGGGTGTGTTGTTTGTTTGTTTTGTTTTGTTTGTTTGTTTGTTTGTTTTAATGAAGTTCTCCACCTCCCTGTCCATAGTGTTCTGGAAACAGTGCAGCATAATAGGAGTGGGATAAGAATTTGAGCAGCTCTAGTATGGCACTGCTTAAATATTGCACCAACCAGTACAAACAATAATTCCAGTGTATTAAATTAAAAGGATATCACAAGAAAGTCAAGGACAACTGATAGAAAAAAGGTAAGAAAACCTGTATATTCAGACTTAAAACTGAATGTAGGACAGCTCATGCTATTCTCATTTAGTTGCTGGTCAGTAAAAGCTTCAGAATATTCTGCAGTGGAAAGGTAAAACTGCTTTTAAGCAGAATAACGAAGTTGAATCCAAAAACTGAAAGTGGAAGTACTGATACGAAGTGTCTCAGTTGTCAAGCTTGGAATCATCTTCTAGAACATGAAATAAATGCACATCAGAAGAAAAAGCAAATTCAAAGCATTGTGTGCACATCACTGTCATGCTCTTGAAAATGTTAGTAGTAGCAGTAAGTAGGAAACTTATCTAGAAAGCTGAATTAGATTTATGGAGTAACTCAGGACAGGACTTCTGGAGGTCGTCTGATTCTGTCCCCTCTCAAAGCAGGGCCAACTTAAATGAAGTTGCTTAGAACCCTGTCCAGTTGAGTTCTGAGTATCTTGAGAATGGAGATGCCATAGCCTCCCTAGAGCAAACTGTTTCAATGTTTGACCAAAATGTTGCATTCATGTCTAACTGAAAATTGCAATGCAACCTGTCTGTTGCCTCTCAATCTGTCAATGAGAGTTCCACAGTGAATTTGACCTCGTGTTCTTTTTATTTTCCTTTTTATTCTTAGTGTTTTATGCTCTGCTGAGCAGTAACATCTGTTAAAACTACAATTTTCATGTTGAGACATAGAAGGAATGTATTTCTCCACAGGATTCCCTAGCAGGTTTAAGCACAGTTCTGACCTTTGTATGCCCTCATGACTTACTCAGGTTGGTATCTGATAAATCAGTTGGTTTTCTTTGCGCGAAGAGTGGAGATGTTCCAGTTTTTCCTTCCTGGATGTTTGTATTTCTTTGAGCATGAAAACAGAATATATTAATTGTATCTTAATATTTCTATCATCAGACTTATAAACATCTTACACTAATGATTAATTACTTCTTAATTGACAAGAAATCAGATTTATTCACAGAAAGAACTTAACTTGTATCAGTTACCTGAAAAGGTGGTAAGCAGAAGTTTAATAATTAACCAGTTGAAAAAGAAGGAACCCTTTAGTCAAGGGACACATTCTGACAAAAGCACCCATATGACTTCCCATAGCTGTTAAAAATGCTTAAAAGTAGAGATCTTGATAATCCTGTATTGGACTAGTGAAGTAGTATGAAATCTTGGATACATCCATCTGTTACCACTGATAGTGTTTTGATACAACATACGTTAAATATGACTTGGTTTCTTAGCAAGTTGGAGCTGTTATTAAGGCTTTAATTGAATGCCTTTAAATAATTAGAGGAGTACTTGAGGTGTACCTTCTGAGAGAAAAAGAACAAGGTTCCTTGTTTGAGTTATTTGATGTGTATTTTTAGCTTAGGGTGTACAGGATCACCAAGTTTATTTGGAAAATTTTCTGCCCATTCATGAACATAATGATCAGAAGATTGAACTAACATTCTTTCAATGACAGAGGAAAAAGTGGAAGCTAGGTGAGTTTTACTAGACAACTATTAACACCTACTCAGAAGCGCTGCGGCCGGGGCTTCTCTTCCCCTCCCCCGCTGCTGCTGTTCCCGGGAGGCAGACACAGCCGACCTGCGCTCTCAGGGGGCCCAGGCCGGGCCCGGCCAGGGGCCGCAGCCTGGGCCGAGCCCGGCCAGGCTCTGTGCTGCCCGATGTTACCTGTGATCTAGCCGGAAGAAAAGAGGGAGCTCTTCCCCACACTCTCAGCTTATATGAGTATTACCCAAAAGTCGTAACCTACTTTTGAATGGTCAAACTATCTGCCAATTAAATAAAAATAATTTTGATTGGACTATTCTTAACCCATGACACAGAATTAGGTTAATGTGACTACTGTGTTCTATGCTGCATGCATTCCTTTCCCAGAAGCTCTGCTTCTCTACCAGAACTTAGTTCAGTTCTATTTTTTTAACCTTAGATTGGTTAAGGGGAAGCCATTTATTTTATTTTTCTAATTTCATTGGGATGTTTAACACCTATAAAATGGTTCCCAGGGGAGTGAGATGGTATTTAGAGTTTTCACAGGGATTTGATCATTAGTTATCTAAGGATCTGCACCCCTCCCTTGTTTAATTAAAAAACCCACACAAATATTGGCAAATTATCTTTTACTGGCACTGTACTCTGACTAGTTATTCACATCCTGAATTTGTGTGGCTGTCATGAATTTTATACAGAAATGTGATTTAACTCCTAGGTGAAAGTGATGGTGGTGTTTTGCCTTCAGGAAATACCTTCAGACTGAGAAAGGTAGGAAGACCAGGCTAGGAGGAATTCTTGGATATGCAGTTATAGAATTCTGTAGAATTTTTATTCTGGAAATATTCGTGGTGCTTTTCAGAGATTTCAGTCATCCTAATTTTCTTATTCAGCCATTAATTTTATGTATGTTTTAATAAAAACTTCAACAGCTGTTTCCAAGTTTTAACTTACATGTGAAGACAAAGATTGCACTTTTTGCCTTCTAAAGAAAGTTGATTTGTTGGTGGGATTGCAGCAGTTGTCTGACTTCTTTCTCCCTCATGGTTCTTATGAAAAAGTGGAGTTTCAGTACCTCTTCTTTGTGGAAGATCAGCAGTGCTTGAAACTGCTGAGCTCTGTACAAAGTAAAGCACAGACACAGGTGTAGGTGAGGCTTGCATTGCAAGGAATGACTCCTACCAAACAGCATCTCCTCAGGTTCTCTTACCATTTTTTCTCTGAAGCCCAAGTTACCTAAAACACTGATTATGAAAACATTTGTTGAGTATTACCTGTAGATTTGTAGAAGGCAGTAGGATTTTTTTTTTTTTTTTTAGAGGGAGGGGAACTGTGTATGTGTATTTATGATCTGGGAGAAAATACTACTATTCTAAGGAGTAAACTCAAATTTCTGTAGCACAATACTGTTTGGTCTTCTAGTAATTCTGCAGCTTAACATCTTGAACAAAGTAATCTTGGATGAAATAATTCTTCCTCCCATTAAATGATAGTGATTAATTCCCCAAAACAACTTTGCAGAAGTTAAATATTAGCTACTCATATTTTCTTACTGTGAAATAAATGCTTTTGAAACTGGAACTAAGAACATTCACCATAGTTGTGTTTTTATACTTAGGTTTCTGTTACAGTTAATTCCATATTATGAAGTCAATATTTCATTTAAAATGTTTTCTTCTGAAGTAATGTGCTACCTAAAAGCATCATGCTCTTACTAGAGGAGAAGATACAATCACACAACTGCACTTAGGTTCTCAAGACTTGCATCAATAAAACAGAATAATTGTAGTCTTTAATAAAAGTCAGTTACCTCACAGAAAGACTGGGCAGATTCATAGGAAGTCAGTAACGATGACAGGCTGCCTTTGCTGCCATGGATTTGTTCTCCAATGTCTTCAAGCAGCAGGCCAAGTCTGAATATTCCTCCTTCCACCCTTCTAAATCCAATCACAACCCACAGTTACTTAAAACTCTCTAAACTGATCTTTTGTTTCTTACCATGATAACCATAGTGGACATTGCAATACACTTCCCATAGGAAAAAATAAAATGTATGGAGTTCACAGAGTCCCTTTTAAGTATTTGAATTCATCAAATAGACATCCCAATTACAAGTAGGATATATAAAGCCCAAGGTAAACTTTTAGTTTACCACATTAAGATAATATTTTCACTTCAGGAAAACTCTAATGGATAAATGAAGTAAAAGCTGTAAGACAGTCAAAGAAAGTATACTGATGTACTACTTAGCATTTCTCTTCTAACCTCTCAGGATCAAACTCTCCAAGGTTGATAGGCTTCTCCTTGTAGTTCTGCAGCTGTAAGCTGTGGTGCTCTTCTCTAGCTTTTAAATAATTTCTTTCCAAGGCACCAAGGTATCTTTTCAGTTGATTTAATGCCTTCATCAATAAGAAATAATTCAATACAAAATGTCACAATAACTTAGCATAAGTAGCTATCACCATGTCTTGCTATGTAAGCCTGATGTTATTTGCAGTGCTGTTGGTAAGAATTTTGGTAGAATTGAAACAGGACTGCATATTGTATATTTAACTAATACTCTGTGCTCCTGTATTATGTCCAAGTAAAATAATAAAAATTATTTCTGAACTGATGCCCTATGTGTGAAAATGCCTAACTTATATGGCAGCTTCAGGCCTTTTATTAATAATTTTAAGCTGGAATCCTTAAAAGATTTAAGAATTCATCCACCTACTGAACACCTTGATTTTTGCTTCCTAATCTCATGCCTTTAGTCTGAATTGAGAAGAGTAAACATCCATTTGAGGTAAACATCAAGCATCTTGCCAGAAAATTGTAAGTCTACAGCCATTTCAAGTGCATTTCAAATAGCTCAAAATACATAAATTAATTTACCAGATATTTGTCTTGTAAAAAGAGTGTTTCCTGGATCATATGCTTAGAGAAGTCTTCCACCTTCAAGACAAAATATTAGACTTGTATTATATTTAAACAAATTTGCCAAGTGAGTATGGAATTTGAGCATCAGTGCAAAGTGTATACTGAAACAGAGCTCTTACTTTCTTAGTCAGTTGCTCTGTCTGATCCTTTAATATTTGAGACATCTTTTCTCCTAGTGTTAGTTCTGGCAGTGAATCAGAAGGATTTGGACACTGTGCTTCTACTGTCCCACCTGCTGGTAGTGCTGATGCTGCTGTTCCAGGCTGCAGTCCTATGGGATACAAGGTAAGATTGATCAATTGCAATTTCAGCCCAAAGGTGTAATCAAATTACATTAAGTAGTCATTTGCATAGTTACTGTAATTTTATTTACTTGCTTTAAGCAAACCATGTGTAGGCTGTACAGGGACAGGAGCACGTAATGTGGTGACAGTAGGTGGTGTCCCAGCGTGTCCTGAGGAAATGGCAGTGCTGGCATTTGCAAAGTCTGACTGAGGAAGTATCTGTTAAAATGAGAACCTTCATTATAGATACAATATATAGAATACTTATGGACCTGGACAAAAAACTTTAACTCCAAGTACAGAGTATTAATGAAATGTTTCTTTTAACAGTACCATTTAATTTTCTGAGTTGGTAGTTAGATGTGTAAAGTCTCTCATTGTATAAATACTTAAAATACTTCTGCTCTGTGTTGTGAAAATATAGAGGAGTTTTATAAATGGGAAATACAATATGAAGATGACAAAATAGTTTTAGGGAATAGTCATAGTCTTAGTCATAATCCATGACTTTAAAAAAAGAAATGTGTTTTGAGAGATTTACCTTAGGATTAAATCTCAGATGGTCAATATGATTCTGGATGTCAGCACGCTGTGTCAGAATCTCATTTGCAGCCAGGAAATAGTAGAGAAAACTATTAAAACTTGTATCTCAAGCAATTTACTAAGATGTAGATCTAGGAATGGAATTAAGAATCTGTAAAGCTCAGTCAGTGAGCTCCACGTCAGGACATGAAATTGAGCAGCAGTTATCTATTTACTTATAAGCTTTAAAATAAATACACTGCAGTAAGAGAAATATTGTTGTTGAAAAAATCCTTTAGAAAGAATTGACTTGTCAATAAATACCAGTCTCAGTAGTTGAAGAGTGATGTGAAAAAAGATGTCTTAACATGGGCACAGTATAAAAACAGAATGTTGTTCATAAAAATGTATTTGAAGTATTTTTTGTGAATTTAAACATTTAAATGTAACACTAGAAACAACAATTTATAGTGGATTGCCTAATGATTTGATAGGATGCTTTACCATCACAAACAATGCTCCTGTGTTAAATACTGGAGTATTAAATAATACTCAGCCTTTAAATAATTGGTAATGACAGTTCTGTATGAAGTCAGTCCCATAGAACTTTATTTGTGAGAGCAGTTTGAGTCAAGTGATGTACTCCCTGATACCTACAGAGTGCCTAGAGAGCTAGCCATGTTAGATTTTATGGGATACAGAATATCTTCTTACAATAAAACACTCTTATCCAGTATGAAGAATTTCTTCAAACATCCTAATTACCTGTAGCTGTTGCAGCAGTTCTGAAATACTCCTTTCTTCTTGATTCTCTACTTCAGTAGCATTGAAGTAATTCTTATTTTCCAAAATGTTGTTCACAGTTACTGATTTACTTAGCAAAATAGGAAAGGGTTTTGCTCTCTCAGATGAAGGAACTGAGGTAATATTGTCAGGTTTTTTTAGCACTTTAACTTCTGAAGCAACTTCAGGGAAGTCAGGAAGGCAATAGTGAGCCTGCCCTTGGCCATATTTCAGCTCACAAGGTGCAACTGTTCTCTTAAACAGGGCCCTCTCATCTTTCATGTTTTGAAAGGTGTGTGTATCTCCAGTCTCATCAATCAATTGTGAATATTCTTGTCTGCACCCACACTGACAAGAAGAAAAAATAGGTTTCTTTGAAACAGATCTATTTTCATTTAATGAGTTTCCATTTTTGTCATGAGCCTGTATTTCTTCTTGCTTTGCTAAGGGATATTCCTCGGAGCTCGTTGCCCATTGTTCCTGCACTGAGGGGCCTTTGATGTTTTCTGAAGGCTCAGGTTTGCTCCCAGTGTCATCGATACTTTCAGTAAAGGACACCTCTGGTATTGTCTCACGTTCAATTAAGTGGCATGTGCTTAGTAACTCTCCCCTAGAAAAATGACGCAGGAGGACATTGGACATCTTGGAGGCAGTTACACGTTCTTTGCTCTCTGGTTTGCTGGAGCTGCCGACAGGTAATTCCTTCTTAAAGGAAGCTTCACTTCCAGGCATTTCAATTGGAACTCCAGTTGTTCCTCTGGTGCCTCTGAGATGACTGGAAAATTCTTCAGGCTGTCGAGGAGTTTTATAATTGACTGCTGCTTTTATGTTTTTGTTATCTGCAGAACAGGCTAAGTTTAAAAACACAGAGATGTCTTTTGTACAACTATAGGCATTGAAATTATCTGAATTATTGTTGTATTTACAGCTTATTCCTACATCTCCATCATAAACTAAGTAATCTTCCTCTTCTTCAGTTGCATCTGTGCTACAGCCTAATGCATCTGAATATGAATTATTCATTTGGGCTTTCATCCAGTCTGACAGTTTGCACTTTTTTGCAGTCTCCATATCCATTTTATATAGAATATTAATGCCATTGCTTTGCCAGTTGTGGACAGAGCTTTTATTATTGCATGGATCCAAATCTGGAATGTATGATTAATACATTAATACATTAATGATTAATTTTATACTCAAATATACACGACCTAAATAATACCTAGTTACCTATATAATTAAATATTAATGATCTCCCTAATGTAGCTTTTTTTGAACAATCGTACTGACATGGATGCGTCCCTATTTGCACTAGCGTAAGTGCATTAACTGCTGGAGGAAATAAGACACAAATGATACAAGCGTCGGGAACAGCAGCTGCTACCAGCTACCTGTCCTTGCTCATTAATCCCGCTGTAGTGGTGAAGACAAAAAAACTTGGTAACAGAGCCACGAGTGGTACTCAAGTTCAACCTCGGGCTGAAAAAACCCAAACAAATCCTCCAACCCTTTTCCCTCCCCGTTTCTCTCACCGCTCTTTAGCTTATGCTCTAGAGAAAGATCACAAACTTTTTTTTTTCCTAATTAACTTCTCGTCCCCGTGCACCAAAATAAAATTCAATTAATTAGCAGCTCAGCATCACAAAATGCCTTGTTTCACCTTAACTGCGGTCGTTCGAGGCGGCAGAGGTGAACTTGCAGCCTCGCTTTCCTACGCGCACCAGTGCAGCAGCGCGGCCGTGCCATTCCCGTTCGGGGGGCCAACGTGATAGTGCAGCGGTGCCCCGGTGCCCGCCCCGAGCACGGTGCCCGCAGCGGCCGCGCTCCTCCCGCGCCGCTCCTCCCGCGCCGCTCCTCCCGCGCCGCTCCTCCCGCGCCGCTCCTCCCGCGCCGCTCCTCCCGCGCCGCTCCTCCCGCGCCGCTCCTCCCGCGCCGCTCCTCCCGCGCCGCTCCTCCCGCGCCGCTCCTCCCGCGCCCCGCCCGCCGCTCCCCATTGGTCCGTGCGGATGATGCGGCCGCGCCGGCCGTTGGCGGCCGCGCCCCTGGGGCCGGGCGCGCGCGGCGGCGATTGGCGGGTTCGAGGAGCGGTCGCGCGTGGGCGGGCGGGGCCCGCCGCCCCTCACAGCCCCGCTGGCCCGGCACGCACAGCGCCGGCCCCTCGGAGCCCCGCCGGCCTCTCGCACCGCCGGCCCGGCGCGCAGGTGAGCGGTGCGGCGGGGAGCGCTGGGTGCCAGAACGGGGGCTCCGGACGCGGCCTCGGGAGCTGCCGCGGCCCCGAGCGGCGCGGTGTGTTGGCGAATAAAGTCGCGGTGCGGCCCGCTCCGGGCGGTGCTGTGCGAGCCCGGTGCCGTGTGCCGGCAGCCGCCGAGCGCCCTTGGCGAACAAAGGCAGCGGGTGCCGTGCCCGGCGCGGGTGGGCTGTGTGCCACCATCGCCCTGGTGTCTCTGAAGGGAGCCGGTACCGGCAGGGCTGTGCAGCGGGCGGCTTTGGGCACTTGTGTTGTCCTAAAGAGATGGATAAATAAACAAAAGCGTAAGGGCGGGAGTGAAACGGGCTGGTAATAGAACCGGAACCAAAGGATCTGCAAGCATAATGCGAGGAGTGAGGTATACAGGGAGCAAGCTCTAAACTCTTGTTCGAGAGTTTGAGTTAGGCGTCGTGTAGTGGCATATCTAAGCTCGGGTTATACCAATCCTAGTCTCATTTATCTACTAGACTGTAGGTTTTGCTAGTGTAGTTCCTGCCCTTCTATTGCTACTTTACTTTTTTAGTGGAGGGGCATAGTAAATCAGAAATTGCTCTTTATCCTTTTATTAACCTGATTGCCAAGACATAAATTTTAACCCACCTTGAAGCTGTGGCCTTTCTTCTGCTTTAGAAGCTTTTTCAGCCTAGTGTGCTGTTCCTGTTAGGTTTTTTGCCAGTGACTGCAGGGCTCACGTACCCTGGGTTGCCATGGAGAGCTGTGCAACCATCTCAGAATTTGGAAGAACGTGCTGAGTCTTGCATCTCAAAAAGATCAGTTAAGAGATTCTAGTCCCTGCTTAAATTTTGTCTGGAAACTTTATACCTCTTTTTAAAGTAGTAGTTCTGTTAGACCTGAAAATGCTAGCAAAAAGATCTCCTCTAAAAAAGGCTGCCTAAATTCATTGCTTATTTATAGTGTGTTAAAACTAATTTGTAGGCTTGTCCAAGTGTTCCTTCTTACTAGTTTGATTAAGGATTAGCAGTGGACTTCTTCTGGAATGTGGTTATGCATCCCTCTTCGGTAGGAAGGACTTTGTACTTCCAGTAACTTCTGTATAAAGCTGGTACAAAACTTACCTGAAACCTAATCGGCTTCATTGGACTAGAAGAAACCTATGTGAGTCTTCTCAGTTGCTTTATTTAGCGTGCTGTTGTTTAAATGCTCTTGTAACTCAGGCATCTTAAAATTACTTAGGGTTGTACATTGCTGCTACTCTTGCTGCAGAATTACTTCATAAATTGATGGTTTGAAGGTCAGAGTAAGTTTTGAAAAGCTGTTTTCTAAAAAGAAATGCTATTTGTCCATAGTTTTAACTACTGAACATAAAGGGATTTTAAAATTTTTTTAGAGTTTATAATTTTAAATTTCTCCTCATCTTCCACTTTTTAAATTTAATAGCCAACATAGTTGTACTTTTTGTCCTTCAGGTTTATTTTAGCCTTTGTGTGGTGAGTTTCACTTTCCACAACTCACTGAGTCCTGGCCAGGTCTGTAACTATAGTCCTGGTTTCAGTAGCTTTTAAGGTTTATGTCTTAATGAAATTGATTTTGTTTGAGAAGTGAGCGATCATCTTAAGACTTTCTGAGAGATCAACCTGTTATTGTTATCACTGCTCCTGCAAATAAAAGCAAAGAGAGATACTGGGTACCAGAAAAACCTTAAACTTTTCTTTAGCCATTTAGTAGTAAGTCAGCTATATGAGTGATAATATCCAAAAGGAAAAAGAAGATGATATTCTCTGGAAGACCGCAATATTAGGAATGCAAAGTACAGGAAAAGCAGAAGTGGAAGGACTGGCAGGAGATGGTCTGAAACACATACAGTGTTGAACAGATGATTGATGTCAAGTTGCCTCTTGGGACTCAAATTTGGCAGTGTTTGAGGAATATGGTTCTTGTTCATATAATAAAACTTGTTCATATTATGAATCTGCTACTAATAGGAAAGAAAGTTTTCCTTTAGCTGGGTTACAGGGAATATAAATCACGTGATTTCTAAAGAAGGCTCTCTAAATATATTTCTTTGTTATTTCTGTTTGCTACCCTATTTTTCCTCCCATTGCCATGTTAGTATACTCTTAGGAATTTTTGTTCCTTGCATGATAAGGATAGATAAGGTCCAGGCTCCTTGCACTTTGGAGCCTGGACCTTATCTAGTGGCCATGTAATAATGCCTGTACATAGGGGATAAACTGGCAGTGGGGCAAAATGGGCTGCACTCCAGTAGTCATCACACTGATGGAAGAAACTGCATTGAGAAGATTCTGAATAGATTTGCAGCTGGATCCCAAGTGTTGGAATGAATATGCAAAGCAATTTACAACTTGGCATCTCAAAAAATACTATTTTCCTTAAATCTCCATAGGTGATGTGCTATAAACACACTGTACCTGTCTATAAGAAGCAAACAGTATTAAAAAACAAGACATGGTCTTCTCACTCTTGTGAGTGTTCATCCTGCACCACAACTTTTGCAGGTTGTAGCTGTAGACTCATTAGAGAGGATGTTAATGGCTGCTGTTAGTGCTTGGGAGCTGAGTGCACAGGTGATGTGCCATGCAGTGCTGCTGGCGTTAACCTGTCATGGATCCTTGCAGTTGTGTAACAGAGGTTCTGTGAGAGCTGCATCTGTTCCCTGCAAGATAAAACCTTGCTGGAGTGGTAAGGATTTGTTATGCTCAATGTCTGCTTTGGCTTGGAATGAGCATCACAGTGCCAACTAGGAATTTTGAAACAGCATCTATATTGCTTCACTTAAATTGCTGCTGTGTCTTACTGCCAGTGATTCTAAGGATTTTTTTTTTAAATTTAATTTTTGGAGTCTTAAGGTAACTTCTTCCATTTCTTTGCAAGATGCTTATACACTGTTAAGTCTTCTTTCTTTTACATACCAGGATCTCTTTTTGAGAGATTTTATAGGCCAAAAAGGAACTAAGCTAGGTGGAACATTTTATTGGAGAGATTTATGATCAACTTGCTCAAGTGCAAATAGGCAGCCTTTTGTGCTGATCCCTTCCTATGTGGGTTCTTTCACATTGGATAACATGCTCCAGTTCCCAAACTGAAGGTAGTCGAGTGTCTGGTTGCCAGGGAGAGGCCTCGTATATGCTCATTTGCATGATGAGGTTGCCCCAAAGGAGCAGGGTTCAAATTTACCTTCAGAACTTGGTAACAAAACTGTTACTGATTTATTTGGAACGATTGCAACTTACTCTGTGAATAAAAGGATCACAAGTTACTGCTTTGTTGTGAACTGTCATTGCAGTCTATTGTGGCACTTGTGCACTTAAAGTGCTTGAATGCAAATCTCATTCCCAGTTGTGGGAGATGTTGGAAAGAAGGCAGCACAATATTTCTTTTCAGTCTGTGAATGACTATTTGTAAATAAACTCGGATCTGGTTCTGATAAAAAGAAAGAAAAGAAAAAAGAATAAGGAATCCTAATACTTTGATGTATCAAATATGTGGAAAATTTCTGACCTATTTTAACTGTGATATTATTCTGCACTGTTTTTGTATATGAAATCTTAATCTTGCTGCATGTAGAAATAGTTTTCACTTGCCTGATTAGTTTTATGATGGAGATATTACTTACATTTTGCTGGCACTTCATGTTCTCCTTTCTTATTTTATCGTAGTGTGGGATTCCCCTAATTCAGGATTTAAATAGATGGCTTACATTAACTATCTGCAGGAGTGTCTGTGTAATAAAAATACTCACAGTTACTTGTGTTAGCTACACTGGGTTCTTTAACCTGCACACTGGACAGTAATTTTGTTCATTAGGTAGCAAGCTGTTTTCCAGTTAAATACTGGTTCTCTTACAAAAAGTAGGGAAAAAGGAATAAGCAGGATAATAATAGGAATAACCAGGATATACAGAGTTTGAAAGGCATGGCGTGTTGCCGACCTTTAGCATTACTTAAAGCCCCAAACGCTCCCTTCAGTTAGGTACTCTACAAACAGAGGAAAAATCCTCCTCCTAATCTACAGAATAGGTGGAAAGTACATGCAGGAAATGCCAGAGGGCAGGTGGAAATGCTGCCGGGCTTGTGTTTGCCTTTAGCAGAGTGTTGTGTGAGCCAGGGCATCTGTCAGCTATGCCAGAGGTGGGAGTGCAGGGGCAGCCAGGAGGAGTTAGCCTGTGAAATGAAGGAGATGAACCTTCTCTCACCTGTGTTAGAACCTACCACGAGCAGGGTCTGTTGAGTTTAGGCAACCAGTGAAATAAAGAAACCCCCGAACAAAAATCTGTACAAATAGAGTGATAAATTAAATATCTCTACTGTTACCATGTCTGTGCTAATGCAGGGCCACATTAGCAATTAGGTAATGGATGTTGGACTCTGCTCTGGAGCTGTGTTCCTCTAGTTGTCAAATTGTGATTTCATTTCCAGCTATGGATGTGTTGAGAACCTCACTTCATTGTGAGCAGAATTTGTCTCAGAAATGTGTGATACCCGTTATTGTTGTGGGGGGTTTGTTTGTCTTTTTTTAAATTAATTTTAAATCTTGAGATGAGTATCTCATTGTTAGGATATTTTTAAAGGTTTTTTAAAAAAATACAAATAGAGCTTCAAAAACTAGTATGATTTATATCCTGTAAAGTAGTTTTGGGTTTTTTTGCAATATTTTCCTTACCTTGTTTCATATAGCTATTAATATTTTTAATAAAACTATTTTGCATTTCTACTTGGGACTCTTTGGGACTGTTCTGGGGATACTTGAGCTCCTTTGTCACTGAGGAGTTTCTCTTCCTGTAGTCATATTGATGAGTAAATTAGAGTAGATTGATGAGTAAATTAAAATAATTGGACAGAAACCCTTTTCTTGATTTGGGTTTATGTACAGTGCTAGAAAGAAATTTGGGAGAGGAATGAAGAAAAGAATCAGGTTAGTCAGGAGTTTGTGACAGACAATGATAGTATTTGTGTAACTACTCATTTAGCAATTATTTTAATATTTTCAGGAGTGTTGTCTTGAGTATCCTAACTTCTGTTGCTGGTATTTTTCTGGACTTTTATAACCTCTCGTGCTTCTGTTGACTATCTGGAAAGACTGCTGGTCCTTAAGTCTTGGGCATTAAGTGGCCCATAAAGGGAGATGGAATAATTTCAGAGATAACGGAGTCAAGTTTCCCTCCCTCACTCTAGTAATCCTTTTCTTTTGATTGACAAAAGGCAGTCAGCTCTGTATCTGTCAGTTCTGGTTACAAAATGCCTGTCTAGCCGTATGCTCTCAGTTACAGTTTGGTGATTCTCTTTCTAGCAAGGAAATTATGTTTCCTTTATAGCTCTGTGCACGTTGTTTGGGCAAAGGAGAAGAACCTTCATATTCCATTTTCTATCAGAACCTTACAAGTGAAATGCCAGGCTTGTGGAGCAGTGGCTTGATAGGATTACAAGTCAGCATCACCTCTGGGCCAAAGCCGGTGCAATACCCACCCCTTCCAGCCGTTTCAGGGCTCTCTGCAATATTCAGCAATGCATTTTAGATTTGTGTGGGCCCACATTTATAACTCAGCATGGTAAATATAGGGGGGGTGGAGGAAGAAGCATCTGAACCAAGAACATGAGATAGTGGTTTAATTTATTTGCAGCTTGTCTGATGAGCCTGATGGCATAGGATGTTTAGGTGGGGTCTTTGCCAGGCTCTGTAGTGATACAGGCTCTGCAGCACAAGCTCTCTCACTCACACCTAGGAGGAGCAGCTGAGGAGCTGTTTATGAACTTCAGCTTTCCTCTTCTGGCCATTAAGGTGTGATATGAGCTGCAAAGTGGCTTGTATGCTGCTAAGCCAGTCCTGTAAAAGAATCCCAGTGGTTTATTCTGGGGTTTTCTGCTCAACAGAGAAATCCATCAGGAGACAAAGGCTTCACATCATCATGATCCTGAATAAAGCTTCAAATTCACCTCATCAGTGAGGGTGGTTTCTATGTGTACTCAGCTAATCAGCTGTTGAAGAGCTGTCAAAAGTGGTGCAGAGAGGTGTTTAAAATTAGGCTGCCAAGAGTAACCACAGTGGTCTTAGTATGTACAGTTGTTTCTTGTATTTGCACGTCCACTCTCATGACTAGTCACTTTTACTGTGCTCAGGGTTTGGAAACATTAGCTTTTCCCCAGCATGCCACACGTTTACATAAAGGCTCATGCACAGGGGAATATGTGTTACTGCAGAAATGCTAGTGATGATGCTGTTTACTATGTAAATACAATATCGCACTCGATGTGAAATTTTAAGGGCTTTTGGTGGCTTATTTTAGGCTTATTCATTAATTCAAGTAAATTTTAAAAATATCCTTGAACAGCATTGAAGACTAAAATAGAGAATGCTTCACTTCTGAGTGTTCCTTGTGCTGTTTGTATTTATATGCTCTTTTATATTTTGAAGGTCTGAAGCCAAGCTGATCTCTGTATTTCAGTAATCAGACAGACTGTTGATGTATTTGTATTGTTGTGTAGCCTGGTTCTTCATTCACAGGATATGCAAAGCTCTGTTTTGTTTTTAGGTGATCCAGTTCAAGCTTCTTTCTGGTTTTTCTTTTTTTTTTTTTTTTTCTCCTACTCGTTCTATAGCATCTTTCTGAAAGGAAATTCAAACTTAGTTCACCGTTGGGAAATTCGTCTTAACCCTGAAACAAGAAGTCTCTGTCACTAGTTTTCCTCAGGAAATGCAATTTGTGCAGTAGGTCTGCCTCTATCTGTACTTTCCTCAAGCTTTTGAATCTCTGTTGGTGATGACTTCATTTGGCAGCTGCTCCTTTCCCACAGTTTAGTGAGGAATAGCAGATGGGGAGAGAAGACATGGTTTAATCATCTCCTTTAGGGAAAGGCAGAAGGAACGGAACTGTTTGATATTCCACCAGCCCCCAAGTGACCGGTCAGGGTCTGTCAGCTGTCCGGCCATGTGACTGCATCAGCAAAGCAATACTTTTGATCATCTGACAAATTCCAAAAAAGAAGGTGTGGGTTGAGGAACGGAGTTTAAAATGTACCGTTTTGAGGTGATGAAGGAGAATAAAACCATCTTCTCCAGCTTTATTGTAATTATTAGTTCTGTGTACTGCAACTAAATCACAGCATTGGCTTTCTGTTGCTTGCTGATGATTTTTCACCTGTGCAGAAATACGGTTTTCTGTCAAAAGTTTAAATGAAAAAAATCTCTTGTAGACTTGTGTAACTAAGACTTGCAAACTGATTAAACTCACTGTCTACCATTGAGATAAAATTTATAATATGTAATCGAATCATTGCTGAAATGGAAAATGCCTTAAAAGGTGAAACACCTGTCTGGAAGCTGTGATAACTAGAACTACTAGCTTGTATACAGGCTTTGGGGAAAGAAATAGCAACTATTGTTTTGTCACTGTCAGGAATTTGAAACTTACTGATTAGAATTAAAGATTGGGGGGTGGGGGGGCTTGGTTTTTTCTGTTATTTTTCTTGGGAGAGAGTGAGCCTTATTCCAGTCTTAGCATTTGTATCACTGATTCAGTGCAGGGATGTTAATGGAAGGTTGAGCTGTACTTTCATCATGCAAACCCCATCTGTATTTATATAGCTTCTATATAAATCTGTCATTTAGTAGGAAAAAAGAATGAAAAGTGACTTTCTGACAGCAATTTTTTTAGAAAGAACATTGAATTGTGGCAAATGTATCTTTTTATTGATGGTTTAATTGAAAATTCTGTAGCTGTTTGTAGCCAGGGTGGGTAGTCCGTAACTATGGCTCACCATTTTCTTCTAATAATGAATTGATACATTGCCTGTTTTGTCTGTTGTGGGCTATGAAGTGGCTGCCACATTTGATTGCCCAGCCTCTGCCTTGCTTCATTTGATTTGGGGGTGGCGAGGCTGATGTTAATTTCTGTTTCGATATCAAACAACTGTGTAATTAGTAACATCGGTTTAATTTTCCTCTTCTGAAGGAGACCCAGTCTTTTTTCTGTGGGGTTTTTGCTGCTACGTTCAAATTACAGAAACCCATAGGACTTCCTGTGTTTAGTAAAATGGTGCATTTTAAGGCTGTGTATACAACTTCAGTTTTCTATTTATGCTTTCCTGAAAGGCAACTCCTTAACATGGATAGGGGTTTTATATTGCTCTGAGGTGTGGAGAGAATAAACTTAAAGCAGCTTGATTGCATTAATACAGAAATTTTTTTCCATAGTAAGCCCCAAGTGATTTTTTCAAGCTACATAAAATTTTAATTAAAAATGCAAGTTTAGGAGAAAGCCTGTTTCACTGTTAGTTATGCTGACAGTGTAGAACTTCTCCTGAGGTGTGTTAACTCCCTAGGCTTTTCTGCTGGAGCCCTGTGTCCTCTGAGCCAATTCCATGGATACCAGCTCGGGCAAGGCTTGGTTACAGAGATGCTCTCAGTGGCTACGGTGCAGCAATTGGAAGAGCAAGGCTTAGTTTGTTGTACTCCAGTCCTCCCAAGGCCAGTTTACACCTGAGAGATGCTGCTCTCTGTGCAAGTGTTCGACTCCCACCCCCTGCAATTTGCATTCCCCACTCTAATTAACATGCTTTAGGTTTGGTTACTGATTGCACGTTGGCATGGCTGAAGGCGTAATTGACATCCTAATGACTTACGCGTGAAGAAGCCAGGTATGAGGAGCAGGCCCAGTAATTTTGGTCCGATCTGTGATGATGATGTGTTGGCCAATGTGGGTGTGTCTGTATCACCCTCCTAAGACTAGGAATGTGCTGTATGGCCACTAAGGAGGGAAGAAAGCAGGAGTAATTGTTTCAGCTCTTGGGATGTGGTGGCATCAGTCAGACGATGAGGACAGACGTGTAGCTCAGATATAGTGAAGCTGTAAACACCTGATGTAAAATGTACTGCTAAAAAGAACTGGTATTTAAATAAACACAGATGTTCTGATGTACTTTTAAGTATAACTTTTTTTTTTTTCCTTAAAGTTGGCTTTTAATTTTTAAATAAAGCTTTTAAAATTATTCAGTTAGTTACCATTACAGTATAAACATACAAACAAATTACCACAGTCATCCTTTCGTGATCTGTGGAGGTTGCCAGAGTACACACTTTTTACTTTGTGGTGTGCCCCTCTGTGGAAGAGAACTTCCAAATCCCTTGGATTTGCTGAGCAGCAGGAGTGCTGGAGGGTTGCTGTAGATGAGTGGCTTAGGGCCATTGTCTTGTTTGAGTTACCTGAGCTGAGGCTGGACAGACTTCCGCAGAGTGAATACCTGGAACACTGCCTGCCCAGTGTGTGGGTTGCAGTGCTGTTCTAACCTGTGGGTGTCACGCTTCATAATTGCAAAAATACACCCACACCCACTTGTTGATGCCAAATAATTCTAGTGATGAGCATGGAAGGGCAAAATACTTCTTTAATTAGAAGAATGTGGATAGTCTGTTTGAGGGCTGCTGTTAAGGTAGAGTAGGATGGGAAGCATGAATCTTCACAGCTGGGACTTGATAAAGCTAATGAGAGGAAAAGGCATGGGTTATATTGACAATTAAATATACAGCTTTACATATTCTTCCGATGACAGTTCTGAATCTGAGCTCTGTTCCTGTCTTTGACACTTCTGAAGTCTCTTGATGAAATATGCATTTGTGAATTACACAACTCTGTTTACTTGCAAAGGAAGGTAATATTAGTACTGAGGCATAAATATGTCATGGTCTCTACTAAAAATATGTTTAAAAGTGGGTAAACTTTTGATTACAGGGTTTCTTTTCTGTTAATTTTTCCCAGCCAGCCTAAACATGTGCAATATTTACATGCTGGCTTCTGCGGTCCCTTTGAAGCAGAGTTTGGAGCTCACATTGCAGAACTTTTGAATAGTAAGTCTGTGTTAACACCCCTTGCCCTTCAAACTCCCATACTCCCCCCTTTTCTTTTGGGAGTAGGGAGGAGAAAAGCGAATATAGAGCTTAAACCTGCTGTGCTTACAGTATTCCAGGTGGGACAATCTCCAGAATGATCTCCAGATGGGATTGTGCCCCTCAGTTCTGACTGCTGTGGGCCTTCAGCTGATGATCAGGGTTTCAGCGGCAGTGTTTACATGTGAAGCACTTTCTGATCTCTTCCATATTATGCCTTTCATTCTGTTGTTTTCATCCTTAAAGGTTTTTGCCTGGAACAGCATGAGGCCAGAAAATACTAACAAGGGTAACTTCTTCAAAGCCTCCAGGAGAAGAGAGTGTTGGTTTCTGTTAAACCTCTTTGGCTTTCTCACTTGCCTACAGGAATTGCCATGTCTGTGTAGAAGGCTTTGGCTCTGCCTTTAAGTTCTTGAATGACATTTCCTGCTTGGTAGGAGCAGTGTTATGCTTTTACATCAGCTGCAAATGCTGATGAGTTATTAAGTATGAGACTTCAAGCCAAGCATCTTGTGTTCCCTTTGCAGAACTGCAGCTGAATGGAGCTTAAAGGGCCACAGATGAAAGCAAGAACATGAACATTTCTGAAGGTGTGAGATGTGTCTGGCAGTGATCTCCTTACCTCAGTAATAAAGAAGAGTTTTTCTACGAGAGTGTAGGATATCTTTACTCCAGCTTCTTAACATACTAACTGGAATGGTGCTCTGACAACAATTCTCCATAATAAAGCACTTACCCTACTACAGAACAGGATTTCTTTCTCTACTGATAATGTAACTCAATGGCGGAAAATAATGTTTTGATAAGCATGCCTGAGGATCGCTCCTTTCATGTGCGATACAGGTAAGACTCTGGTCATTTTGCTGTCATTGAATAAGTGCTGTTAATAATAGAAAGCTAAACAAGTTGCAACAAATACCTTGATATCTCTGCTAGTAGTGTGACTGAAATTAAAAATTAATCCCATTTTTTTCTTGATTTTCGAATGATGAAAATTCACTTTTGCTATGTAGCAGATTGTATTAGTATGATTACATGATTGTATAGTATTGGAACTTGTATGATAGCAATATATTACATATTGTCTGTATTTCTTTGTATTTGGGATAGAATGACATGAAGTATGGTGCCTGCAGAGTAATAGCTGCTCCCTTTTTTAGCTGTTGGGCTGCCTATGCAAGTTGCTGAGTTTTGTCTGCTGAAGTTCTCTGTACTTGGCCCATTATTGTTCTGATGAACGATGAGGTATTTTCCTTGCTTTAAATAAAGAGGTTTGATTGATAGATGGAAACTCCCTTGGTGTACCTTGCACTCAAAAGTACTGTTCTTGCAAGTGAAGAGGATATGGAATTTCCCTTCTGAGAGCTTTTATAATTATTCTTCTGAATCCCCTTTACAGACGTGGGACAAAGTGTTAACATTTCAGACTCGCTCTAGTGGAGCTGAACTGCAGGAGCATTGTGTAGAACATGGTGTTTGGAAGGGTAAATCTTGCAGTTCATTCAATAGGAAGAGACACTGGAAGACTGAAATGATTGTTTAAAAAGAAATAAAAAATGTGGTTCTTGTGTGCTCCCCCCACCCCTATGCTGGTCATCCTTTCTTTGGAGGCCTTTTCCTTGCTAGCTAACAGCAATAAGGCAGTTACATGTATTCGTAAGACAGCACATGCTATGGCTTAAAATTAATTCTTTCAACCTTCTGACAATGTTAGGTGGTTGTTGGAATGGTCTTCTATTCCATTCCATAGAAGAGAAGTCCTTAATTTCCCTTCATACAAGTGCAGTGTCCTGCTAGCAGTGCAGCCAGCTGGAGAAGCTTTTTCATGGTCAGTAAGGAGAAAAATTAGCAAATAAGCAGTAATTTACTGCTAATTTACTGCTTTATCCTGTGGCTTTCACCCTAAGTGTGTAAGCATGATAACTGTGCTCTTTCCTGAAGGGACCCACGTCCCTGCATTCCTCTTCCACGTTTCCCCACGCTGCTCTCAGTCCTCCCTAGACAATTGCAGAACATCTTTGCTCACTCTTCATTAAAAGCAGGAGCTGTTCAGGGTACTATTATGTAAGTAAATGGATGAAAAATGTGTCATGGCCAATTGACTGGTTTAAACTGACAAGCTAAAAAAACACTTTAAAACATTTGGCAAGCACAGTCAGGGCACAGTGTCTTACTGCTTTATGCTGTATTTCAGTACAGGTTTGAATGAGACTGATTAAGAATATCAACAATAACAATACTCTTGACCTTATTAAACTTTTCTGCAAGAACTATAATCTGATTCACATTTAAAAAACATGGTGGCAAAATACTTTTAATTTAAAAACATATTAAACTTTCCAAAGACTTAAAGAAACTGAGGATTAATTCAGTATATTTGCCTGGAATTTTATGATGATTTTGTTAGCTATAATTTGGAAATATTTTATTTTGTTGGAGTTTAAAATTTAGTGCAGGAAATAAAAGGTCATAAATTACTGGGGAGCTACTTATCAGTTTAAAAAATAATTACTTGCAGGTATTATCCTAGGCTTGTTTGGCTGTGACTGCTCTTTCCTTCCTTCTGGCGTTCTAGAACTGATTCTAAAGAAGTTGAGGCCCACTTCCAAGGAGAGGCTTTACTATGGCTCTGTATCTGACTCTGCAAGTGTTTTGCTCCCCACAGTAGTTGATCAGTATGACTTTAGCAGTTATAAAAATGCTTATGCTGGTGGAAGGAGATGTTTTTTGTTGTTGTTGTTTAGTGACTGAAAATAAAATGCTAATGTTACTTGATTTGTACGAACAAATGATCTGTAGGGTGAATATCTGTAGAACTTGTGTCTTTTGTCCTGCTAAATTCATACACCAAAACTTGTAACTGCTTTTATCACTTGACTGGAGCAAAAGAACACGGAATTCAGATGTGTGGTTTCTGTGTGTGTGAGCTGTTTGTTTCTAACCTCAGCATCAAGGGTGGTTTGACGGAAGCGGTGCTGCAGTGGCGCTGTGGGGGAGCTGTTTGCAGTGGTTGCTTTGCTCACGTGGAGAAGCCAAGAGTAAGGGCAGGAGTCAGCACTGGTGTGTCAGCTTTATTACAGGATACTGTGGCATTAGTGATGTGTGCATCTGAACTAAAGAGATGTCACGGGGGGGTTGTTTTGCCTCTAGGTGTGTTATTTGTACCAACGTGTTTCATGGCAAATTGATGACAGCTGTGTTCCCCCTCAAAAGCAAGAAGTCCTCTTAGTGGGAATTGAACTGAGGAAAACTAAACTGTGGTTAGAGATTGTAGTAATCAGTGAGTCTTACTGTCTTCTTCCACTGCCTTAATTCTTACCACTTTCCTTGTCCTTATTGGAAGATAAGAATGGCTGAAGGGAGTGAGACAAAAACAAGGTGGCAATATGCTCAGGGTTTATATTCTTAGAAAAAATAAAGGTTTAAAGTAGAATGTGAAAAAGGTCAGAGAAGAATGGGGGGGGGGCAGGGTGGAGAAGAAGAAAAGAAAAAAAACAAAACAAAACTGGGGAGCCAGGCAGGAGGAAAAGCTTTGAGGGCCAGATAAGGATGAGGTAGTTTTACAAATGAGAAATTATTCAGGAGATGCCAGGCAGCTATAGACAGTAACCAAATGAAGTTCTGTGTGAGCATTTCCAAGTAATATCTGAGAGAACGCTATCCTGTTCAGCAGGAGCTGAATTGCATTAGAAGTGCACAGATGAATGGGGCTTGTTCTCTTCTCCTCTCTGCAGATTCAATGTATCTCTTGTTTGGCCACCTGGTGTTGAGTAAATAATTCAATTCAGCCCAGGGAACAGAGAAAGTAATGTCATATTTTCCTTGTAACTATTTAATGACTACCTAAAACATTGATAACCTGGCCCTGTCTCATCTGCCAAAGTGCTATTTAACCATTAGTAGTGACAGGTGGAGAACACCTATGTAAATCCTAAAAAAAACCACCAAAAAAAGTATTCATTTGCGTAAGACTGCTTTAAGTAGCAGAGGGAAGGGAAAAACAAATACAAACAAACCTCATCTGAATCCAGTTTTGGTACTCGATGGAAAAGCCTAGGAAACTTTTAAAATAACTGAGTGATTTCATAGCTCTTATATAACCTGAATAAAATATTGAGTGCAGGCAACTGTGAAAATAAATATTTCATTTTCTCTGTTCTATTTTGGTATAGCTTATTTAGATTTTGAAATGTTAGGTCAGAAAGAATGGATCCAGATGGAGTTAAAGCTTTAATTTGCTGTGCAAATTCTAGCAACCTGGTAACACACCCTTTCTAGAGTTGTGTAATTTTTGCCTTTTTTTTATTCAAACAATTATTAATTCCCATTTTCATTTACTTCCTGTAATTGTGGTTGAATTTAAACACTCTGTAGTAACAGCTGATTTTCATCAGTCTGAGTATAAGCCATTTGCTTCTTAGTTGTGTTCTGTACGAAAGATCCCACATCGTTCATTTTTATAAGTTATACTAAGTCTAGGGTTGCAAAGTCAAATGATTTTGTTTCAAATTCCCTGCTGAAATGGTAATGCTGCCTTGGCATTTGGCATTTTTTGCTGTAGTGTGAAATGGTAGCTCTCATGGGAGCTACCATACTGCAGCACTCTCTGATATTGCCCTTGTACCTTTTTTAACTGCCTTTTCTCCACTGATTATCTGGCTGATGCATCACAGTTAAAAATATATATTTTTAAAATATATATAAATATATAAATTCACTTACGGAAGCAGAGTCCAGTGTAGCATTTTCACTGTCCCATCACACTCACATTTTACTGGAAGTTCTGCTCTTTTTAGCCATTCAAGCTAAAACTCCCAGGAGTGTGGGTGTGTAGTGGTCCGAATCTCTGCACTGAGAAGCACCATAGTTTCTAGCTGTCACTCTAATTGGACATGTCAGTTAACATGAGGTGCCCGGAGAGAACCTCTTTGGATAGGATTAAGCTTACCCAATGAAGTGTTTTAAGTCTTAAACCTTCAGTTGCTGATGGTGTAATCATTTCTGCCTTGCACTTAATTGTACTTAATCATTTCTGCCTTCTTCTGCCTTACCTTCGACACATGCACAATGTCATGAGAGCCAGGTGGTGTCTTGTAGCTAGTAGGAATGCTTTAACTTCTCTGAGCAGAGTTTCCAGCCTAAGAATACTGCATGTGTTATGGATATCCAACCTGAGAAGTTGGGCTTGGCAAGAACTTCATGCTGGAGTTATCTTTTGCTGTCAGCATCTTTAGCACCTACCAAGCAGCCAGTGCTTTTGGGTGCACAAGTTAAACATGTCGGTCATCTCGCTGTGCTTAAACTGTGGCATGTCGAAGACCAGCAGGTATGGTAGTGTTTTGTGTTTTGTATTGTACTTGTGATCCAGTTCTTCTAGTCCTTTTGGAAGTCATTAGAATATTTCAAAAATATTTCCTTCCTGTTCAGATTTGAGTAGAAGTTTGTATAATCAATTTTTTTCCAGTTTAAGAAATAAAGAAATGTAAATATTGCAGGTATGTTAAAAACTCCATCACTACATCAAGTCAAAACAGTTGTCGTCTGGTGTTTCCACTAAAATAACTTCTGCAAAAGCCAGCATTTGATTGTCCACTTTTTAGCAATATTAGCACGTACTTTTTCAACAATTACAGAATGTGTCTTACAGAATTTTCATTTTTGAAAAAATCTTAAAAAAAAAAAAAAAAGCTGACATTTTTGCAAGCTTTTTAAAATGCCTGTATCCTGACAAAGCTGGAGAACCATATTGCTTCACAATCAAGACCTGGAGCTGTTGTCTTTCTCATCTTCCTCTCCCCTGCCTCTCTCGCATCTCAGAACTGGAAAGTAGGAAATGTTTGGATAAAATTCTTAACACTTACTGAAATGTTACATTTTGTACTCCTGAACTCACAGGGGCAAAAATGCAGGTGAATGGTTCTTGCCACTGTAGTTTTCTATCAGTTTCTTTGTTCACATTTAAAATGTAATATTCTACAAATTCATTCATGACTGCAGTATTTTGTACCTGTACAATTACACAATTACTTGTTCATAATAATAAAAAACATTCCAGTGGCTTTTGGAATAATGGTGTATCAGTGAAGTAACTTGAATTGACATACATTTTGTCATTAATCGAATCTAGCTATTTTTTCTTACACTGAGAATTTTCATAGCAGTGCTAGTATAAGAAATGAAGTGCCAAGGAGTATTGACTTACATAGGAAGCAACTTGGAGAAAATTAGTCAGTCCTTGATACACAGAATATTCTAATTTAATTTTTTCCTTTGAATCACTTTGCAGGTTACTATGGCACCACCCTAAAAATCTGAAGTGCTTGCATTTGTCAGAGTCAGTATTTGTCAGTAATAGCTCGATTTCTGGGAAACTTTTCTGAAATTATCCAGATGGTGAAAACTGTTTTGAATCCTTCGGGTGCTGCCTATTGGACAAAGAAGAGTTTATTTTCCTCTCTGAGACTGAAAAAATAAGAAATTATAGCTGTTTGTTCAAATGTTATTTTGCTCATCACCGTCGAAGTTGTAATTTCCATTTCAGCCTTAGTTTCTGTAATAGTCTAAAGCAAAGCTTATTGGTTGTCGTGTGGTGCTGATTCCCTCTCCTAAACAAACAGAGGCCCTCTGAGTAAAATAATGCCCTGCTCAGGTGCTGACAGAGTGTGGCACTTGGAGTGACTGTTGGCCTTTTTTGTCACCGGTGCAGGATGGAGGCTTCCTGCCTGGAGCTGGCTCTGGAGGGCGAGCGCCTGTGCAAGGCAGGGGATTGCCGGGCTGGAGTGTCTTTCTTTGAAGCAGCTGTGCAGGTTGGAACTGAAGATCTACGCACCCTGAGCGCTATTTACAGCCAGCTGGGCAATGCCTACTTCTACCTGCATGAATATGCAAAGGCCTTGGAATACCATCACCATGATTTAACTCTTGCAAGGTAATTGTTCTCCATGGCATCCCACTCTGCTAGATACAGCAGCTGACTGTTCATTGTCCTGCCAAACCCTGCTATTAATACTGGCTAATGAGTGAACGTGCTGGTGGCAGAGGGCTGGGGGGCCTGGCAGGTCACTTGGTGCCCTCTAACCTGGCAGCTAATACTTGGTCTAGCACCATAATCCTGGAACTGCCTGAGGCCTCTCCAGGTTTCTGGATAATTAAGTGGCTGCTTTAAATCCACCCTTTCTTTACCCTTTCGTGTTTCTAAAACTCAGTGTTTCTATTCTCTGTATTGTTAAGCTGCTCTTGTTTACTGGACAGAACTCCTTAATGTTTATCTGTGTAAAACTGATAATACTGTGAAATCTAAAACCCTATTCCTTTCATATGCTATTTATGTATCTTTTACTGATTTGTATAGATTCAATGAAAGACACAGGCATATAATGTACTTAACCTCAATTTAAGCATAAATCTATTCTTCTGCCTTACCCTGCTCCTGTGCAGTGACCTTGGGGCATTTGTTCAGTTGTGTTATCCCCCAGGTATGACAGTCTGAGTGGTTCAGTGGCAGTCTCTTGCCTTAGTCTCATTTAGAATCTAGAAGTGAAGTAGTGCCTTGAGCTACAGAGGAGACTGCAAGTGTTAAACCTTACAATTCAGTGTCTTGTTAAGTAAAAGGAGACTTTTACTTAAAAGTAGATGGTCAAGTAAAACACAAACGCAGTTAAACCTCTCCTTCTAATGCCAGGAGTGTCTTTCTAAATCATCTTTAAGAATTTTCTATTATCTTCCTAAAAATGTGAGTTTTTAAAAAAACTTTAAGCAGATGATCAATACCATGAATACCAGCAGCTGGCCAAACAGCACTGACAGAGTGAAATATCTGTAACCACCGACTGAACAATGTTTGAGTGCATTTCAGATATAAAATGAACTGAACACATACACATTTACATGGCTGTGATCTCTTTTCATAAATTCATGTAATTCTCTACATGAGAATATATATATAGATGGTCTATATATAGACCATCTGCTTGGTTTAAGTTATACACTGTTTTCTGGGTGTTCATTTCTGCAATTTTAGGACAATTGGAGATCTGCTGGGAGAAGCTAAAGCTAGTGGGAATCTGGGCAACACCTTAAAGGTACTTGGGAATTTTGAAGAAGCTATCGTTTGCTGTCAGAGACATCTGGATATTTCCAGAGAACTTAATGATAAGGTAAGAATTGTGCAGGAATCTGGATGTAAAGTGCTAACACACATTCCTGAACCCTGTGGTACTGGTAAGGAGTGTGCACCTTTCAGAGGGAAATAGTGAATGTTCAGTTATTTCTTGTAGGCAGTAAGAATCTATTAGTTGGAATACAGTTGTTTGTACCTGGAAGGCTATAGGTCCAGGTTAAATATGGCCCTATTTCGTGGTGGTTTTGTTTTTAATTTTTAATGGTAATTGACCTCAAGAATGTCTCTTGCTCTTCAAAAAGAAGTAGTATGCAAAACAATTGGATTGAGGGCTATGACTGGGTAGCTGATAACACGTTCAGAATGGGCAGTGTGTATTGACAAGTAGTTAAGGAACTTTTTCCCCATCTGTAGATTGTACAAATAGTTGCTGTGACAGAAGACTTTGAAGTGTGAAATTTTAATGCCTTCTTTCACTTTTGGTTCAGGTTGGAGAAGCAAGAGCACTGTATAATCTGGGAAATGTGTATCACTCTAAAGGGAAAAATGTAGCTAATGCTGGGACTCATGATCCAGGGGAACTTCCAGATGATGTGAAAAATGCTTTACAAAAAGCTGCAAAGTATTATGAGTAAGTAGTAGCTTTAAATGTTGGGGGCTGGGAGGACATGCTCATGTAGTTCATTAGAATGTGGGAGATTTGCAGTGCCATGAGCTAAACTGTGGAGTGCTTCCCTGCAGAACTGAGGTACCTGTTAGTTTGGTCTTCTCAACAGGACAGTGCAGGGGTTTTTATCATGCCCTCACTTGTACTGTACCTGACAACCCTTAGACACCAGCAGAACTCTTCAAACCAGGCTGAGACAACAGGACCTTGTTACACCTGTGTGTGTAACTAGAGGGGAGCACACTGGCTTGAGTAAGAATGCAGTGGAGTTTGGTATCTCACAGGAAATATTTCCTATTCAGATTCATGGTTGTTTAAAGGTCATTAACATAGGCCAAAGTAGAATACCTCTGCCTTTTCCTTTATATAAGAATTCTTAAAATTATTATTTAAATGACTGTGACAAAAATCCCAAACCTTTTAAAAGTCATTATTCTCCTTCTCACTTTCCTCCAAAACAGGGAAAACCTGTCAATAGTAACAGAGCTGGGTGACAGAGCAGCACAAGGGCGTGCCTTTGGAAATCTGGGAAACACACACTATCTTCTGGGCAACTTCAGGAGTGCAGTTTTAGCCCATGAACAGGTACAACAACAGTGTGCTAGTAATGAATTCTGTTCTAGCAGAATATCAGGTTGCTCCTGACCTTTGGTACGTGTGTTGGATCTTGTTGCAAGCTTTTCAATGCAGGTTTTAAATCTTAATTGCACAAACTTCAAGTTTGGCTGTTCTTATCAAGCATTGTTGACCTAAAGAATGCAATTTTTTCATGCATTTCTGCATGCAAATGTATGTTACAAAGTATAAAGTGGAGTAACTAATGCAGTTATTTCACATTCTTAAGCGTCTCCTAATTGCAAAAGAATTTGGTGATAGATCAGCAGAAAGAAGAGCATACAGCAACCTTGGAAATGCCTACATATTCCTGGGGGAATTTGAAACTGCTGCTGAATACTACAGGTGAGTGACTGCTGATAAACACAATTTATACCTCTTGTACAGTCGACTCGTGTTGTGTCTGACACTGGTGCTCACTGTGGAACAGCCATCTCCATCAAACGTACACTTTGGAAAAATTTCCATTTGTTTAGCAAAGAAATTTTTCCTTTGTTTAACTATTCTGGTTCTTTTAAGGGAGGGGCAGCATTAATACTTTTATTTTTTTAACTCTTTCGTTACTTTAAATAGTTTCTTTGCAGTACTGTAGACACACATCTTTCCACTGCTAGGCATTTATTCCCGTCATTCTAGAAGCAGGCATTACTGTCTCAGCTCCTGGGGAGTTCTGGAATGATGTGAGTAGCTTTCCTACCCTGAGATGGGTGGCTGCCTCAGGTGTGCTCACCAGCTGAGACAGCTGGTGCACAGCAACATCAATTTACATCTTTAGTCTGTATTTTCAAGCCAGACTTGTCCTGATCTCTGCACCACTGAGCAGTTGCTGCTGTACCTGAGAAAGTAAAAGCTTGGCAAAGATGCAGTATAGGTGTTATTAGCATCTGACTGGGATTTCAGAGCATACCTGTTCTTAGGGAAAAAAGCCTCAGTACTGAGCAGATCCCTCTGAGCACTGAAATTCTTGCTCAGCAAGGCTGGGCTGCCTTGGTGAGTATAGGCCTGTCCTGTCCATGCTGATGGGAAAGTAAGTATTGTAACACTGATATTAAACAGTGCAACCTGTCAGGGAAATTCCTATGAATTATTAATGAAGCAGTAAATTAAAGATGCTTTTTGAGGAATCAGCCTGCTCTCTAATAAAGTAGGTGGAAGTAGAGGGGAGATGTTACAAGTGTGAGATTGTAGTTTACAAGATAGTAATTTATGAGCTGATAATCTGCTAGCCTGTTGCCCTAATTTGTTTAAGTTGTATAACTGTTTTTCAGTTGTGCATGTGCACTTCTGAAAGCTTTTCCTTGCAGTGGTTTCTGAGGTGACTGTCCCTCTCTTGCAGGAGGACGCTGCAGCTGGCTCGGCAGCTGAAGGACAGAGCTGTGGAAGCGCAGGCCTGCTACAGCCTGGGGAACACCTACACCCTGCTCCAGGACTATGAGAAAGCAATTGATTATCATCTCAAACACCTTGTGATTGCTCAGGAACTACATGACAAGTAAGCCCTAACAGACTGTTTAATGTATGTGTGACACTCAGAGCAAATCCTGTTACCTTCGACTCTACTGTCACTGTTCCCCATGTGACAGCTCCATTAATGTGAATTCCCTCAATGCTGGCTTTGGTTTTCATATGGAAAACAAAAATTGCTCACAATGGTATTTCAGCTAATGAGTCTGAGATGAAAGACAAATTGATGCAATGACTGGTTTTACTTCCTCGCCTGTCAGCATGTCTGTGTAAATTAAGGAAAAGAAAAGCAGATCTGTCTTTCATGAGTTCACTATAATAATTCACCCTACTTTCATAAGAATCTATCTTCTACTTGTCCACAAGTTAATAATACAGGAAGGAACAGGAGAAGGAGAATAATACAGCAGCAAGTAACGTTTATGTTAGTCCTGATTTCCGAGGCCTTTTGTATAGTGTCAGGTGCAACCATAATTTTTGCAACGTTTAAATGTACCTCTTCTTAAGTCAATAAGAACACTGAGGACTAATAAGACATGCAAACTGAGGAAACGCAAAGTGAGGTTATACAATGTTCCACGCTTACAAAGCTGACTAACTTGTTTGCTGTAAGCTTAAAAATTAAAAATTTTGATTAAATTTGTTCGTATTTATTTATAACCAGATCACACTTCTTTAAATACAACATTTAATATGTTGCTGTTAGAATGTCTCTGATGATTGCCTTCATTTTTTTTGGCCCAGTAAATTACTTTAGCAGTGCTGTGAAAACCTGACCTCTGGTGTTCAGCAGTTAGAGGTGTAATTGCAAATGTGTGTTGTTTTCAGAATTGGGGAAGGAAGAGCGTGCTGGAGTTTAGGGAATGCTTACACTGCTCTGGGAAATCATGACCAAGCCATCCATTTCGCAGGAAGGCACCTGGAGATTTCAAGAGAGGTATGCTTTTCATACTCCCACTGTGTTGGCTGTTGGGTTTTGCTCTCACTCACACAGGTTTTATGGAGGTGTGTTCATGCATCTGATTTTTGAGAGATGGAGTGCATTTTGAATGATTCCAGAGACAGCTGGTTCCATGTTATTTCAGCCACCCTCTCACCACAGTCAGCTCCTCAGTTCTGGTGTCACCACTCACGGACTCCAAATTAGTAGCTTGGCAGAGATTATTTTAGGCTTTGTTATGTTACCTGTTAGTTGTTACTTCTTTAAAAATATGTTCTCAGTCTTCAACCAAGAAAAATTTTTCAGCCTTTTTCTCTCGTTAGTCTAGGGGACAAGGATTGCTTTACACTTACACATGTGAGTATTTTTAAGGTAATACAACTGTTTCTTTTATTTCCTTGAAGGTAGGAGACAGAAGTGGAGAACTCACTGCCAGACTTAATCTCTCAGATCTTCAAATGGTTCTTGGATTAAGCTACAGCACAAACAACTCCATGATGGCAGAAAGCCAGGCGGTGGAAAACAGTTTGAATGGTATGAGCCTCTTTGTGCAGTACTTTCCCAACAGAGAACTTCAAAAAGAATCTCGTTTGTTTTCTTTACTGACCATGGTTCAGTATGCAAGTTTGCTTGGTTTTCTCCCCAGCAGCTAAAAAAGGTTTGTGCAGTATTGGACCCCGTCAGCACCTCCTTTTCTGGAGGATTTATACTGGGAGTCACAGGTTACTGCTTAGTTTCTTCATGTGTTCTAACTGTGTCTATGCCTTGGACCTTGGAGGTTAGATGAGTACAGCCCAAGCTTTGCAAGTGACACCATGAATTTTAATAGTAAAAAGATGAATTTGTCTCTTGAAGGTGGCAGACCCAGAGGACGCCGTTACAGTATGGAGAACATGGAACTTATGAAATTAACACCAGAAAAGGTTGGCACTTTGCTTCTTTCTCTTCTGCTGCTGAGATTGCAGTGAAACATATATGAGGGTGTGCTGATGTGCCATTTGCCTCCCTTTTTTAATTTAGCTGATGATAGGAGCTCCATAACAGCCAGTCTAACAATACTAACAAATAATACTTTTGTCATGTAGGTAACAGCATGTGACAGGTAATGCTGTAATGGCTTGTGGGAAGCTTGCTTTTATTCCCTGCACAAATGAGAAAGAATGAGGTTCTGTAATGAGCATCAAAGGAATTCTTTCATCTCTTTATAGAGATGGCTTGAGGTTGCAGCATGGAAGTAATTCAGAATAAAATCCCTAAGCTTTAGCTTAGCTCTTCTGAACACTTTTTCTTTGGTTACAGTCATTTTATAAGCACTTAAAATGCATGCTGTGTTTTTCACTTAGAGATTTCAACCAACTTAAAAACCACCAGAAGCTTCAACCTCCTTCTTGAGTAAGGATGCTATTTCAGAAATGTTTCAGCTGAGTCACAGGCAAAACAACTTCCCCCTCAAGCTCAGAAATCTCTTGGCGATGGGAGCTCCTGACTAAAATCCTTGTGTCAGTCTGTGAGAGATTTCCTTCACATTCTGCCTTTCAACAGTGGGCTGGCACTTCTGCATCAATGACTCCAGTGGCAGACTGAAATTGATATTTTTCCCTCCACACTAGGATGTCTAACTCCAGTCTCTTCAAGTGAGGCAAAGCCTGTCATGTTATCAGTAAAATCTCAAAGCATGTGTACAGTCAGTACAGCTGAAGTCAGCACTGGTGCTCAAGAGCCTCTCTGGCTTTAAAAACACTGTATTTGGTCTAGGGTAAGGCCTCTGCAGGGAACCTTGTAAACCTTTGGCCACTGTCAGCTGGGTTTCTTACTCTCTGAATCTTATTTATCTGGGAGCTCTTTTAAAACACCTATCCTTGTAACAGCCTGTGCCCTAAATATGCTGGAACGTGTCTTGTAGATTTTTGGCAGTAATTTATTACTGCAGTCTAGAGCTTACAAAGGGCTTTTTTCAAGGTACTTGTTGAGTAGAGTAACTTCCATAAATTATGTCTGATAGGTAGAGCAACCCTTGACCTGAGCATCAGGGTGTGATTGTACAGGATGGCATCTTCTCAGAGTCTGTGGCTGGTGTTCAGTAAAACCTTGAAAAAGGAAAGGAAAGTGCCTAGCACTGGGTAGGCAGTGTTGATGGAAGATTTGTGACTGTGTTCATGATTTCTCATGTTGAATCAGGAAAAAAACTGGGTTGTTTTTATTCAGTTACAAGAGTCAGTCAGTTGTGGATAATTCTGTTTATTTTAGAGGAAGTTTTAGGGAAAAATCTGCTGGGTTGATAAAGTTATCCATTCTGTCATTTAGTGAAAGGAGATGGTTATTCCTGTTCTTTCTTGTCTCTCTTTTCAGTCTTTATTGGGAAGTTTGTGTACGTCAAAACTTGAGGGAAGGCTGGTTGAGTAGCTGCATTTGTATAAGGGTTTCTTTTGCTCTAACACTTTGTGTAATATGGGATGGGTTTTTTAATTTTATTTTCTTTCCAGTTTTAAAATGCCAGGTGAAAAATGCCAGCTGTGCCTGCAGTTCAGCACTTCTATTAAGTGCCTTTCCTGCACTGTAGTCAGCAGTGGACAATTTCAGTGAGTTTAATTAAACCACTCTCTGATCATGTTTTAATCCATCAGGTGTTACAGCACAGTTCAGTTCTCAGACTGACCAGTAACAGCACTAACCTGCTAACAGCAGCTCAGCAATCATAACCACATCCTTGGGGTTGCATGAACAAAATAGTGTAAAGCTGCCTCATTTTGGGGAGGAAAAGCAGCAGCAAGTAAGAGGTACTGGTAAATAAAGTCAGAAGGCTTAATTTCCTGACTCTTGTTTTCTTAGGTTCCAAACTGGAACAGTGAGATTCTTGCTAAACAGAAACCACTGGTTGCCAAAACTTCAGCAAAACTTCATTTTGTAAATCGACTAAAAGGCAAAAAGTACAAAAACGGCACCACCTCCAAAGTTTTGCAGGATGCCAGTAACTCCATTGATCATCGACTTCCAAACTCTCAGAGGGTAGGTGTGGTGAACTGTGGAGAGCATGGCCTTTACTCATCGTTGTGTGATCAGAAGTGTGGAAAACACCTTCCTGCAGCTGTCCTGTTCAGTTTAACTTGATTTGAACACTGTGGCTGTAAACTGTTGCAGAATCTGTCATTCTACAGCTCTCTCAGGGGTGGTGCCAGCTTTCAGATTTTCCTATTACTGAAGCATTTTGATTTTTTGAAGTTAGAGCTCAGCAAGCAAATAAAGTTTATTTCTGTCTCTTCTAGACCCCACTTCTCCAAGCTTAACAAAATCTAGTTTTTCTGATTCAGGCAGTGGGAGATAGTTCAAAATAAAAGAACTGAGGCATTTGATAGACCTGAAGAGACAATGGCAACTGTTCATTGCTGCTCTTGTTTCCTTTTGCTGTCATGGGCATTTGAGGTTTTGTTGGATAATGGCTGAGGAGGAGTAACTCGTACCATGATCAGAGCACTGTTTCTTTCGATGTCAGAGAATGGAACATTTCTAATGCATTTCACTCTCCAAAGTGCTGCCCTAGCATTAGCATCTCCTCCTATGATAGATCTCTGGCTATAGGAATGGTTGACTAAAAAATTCATTTAATAAATTTCAGGTATGGAAATATCAAACATATTACTGGACTGAAGCTCTGAGGCAGTTGTCCCAGCTGTAGGCACTCTAAGGTCAAACACCCTAAATCTTCTCCTTTTCAGAAAAGCAGTCGTGAGACAATGGCAGACGAAGGGTTCTTTGATCTGCTGAGTCGGTTCCAGAGTAACAGGATGGATGACCAGAGGTGCTGCTTCCAGGAGAAGAACAGACTCTCCGCTGCTTCAGTGGCAACATCCTCTACTCCACCTAAAACGATGATAAAATGTAATTTTTAAAAGTAAAATCCATATTTGACCTGACTTTTGCCAAATACTATTTTCAGAATGTATTTGCGCGCAAGACTCCCCACAGCAATGGCTTCACTCCCTGGCTAACTTTCACTTGTTCTGTGTCCTGGGCAGCCTTTTCCACGTCCGTGGTGTCCCCGCACACGGACGAGTTCCTGGACCTGCTGGCCAGCTCGCAGAGCCGCCGGCTGGACGACCAGCGCGCCAGCTTCAGCGAGCTGCCCGGCCTGTGCCTGCGGCAGCGCAGCAGCCAGGCCGTGCTGGGCCACCTCATGGCCAGCAGCAACAGGGACCTGGACGATGACTTCTTCGATATATTGATCAAATGCCAGGTCAGTGCTTAACAACAACTTCATGTGTGCCTCCTGCCACTGAATTCCTGCAGGGAAGCCACTGTGTTTATCATGTGCTTTAAATATACTTCCATCTGGCAGGTAAGGAACATAAGAGAACAAAGATTAGAGCTGGGGTTTTTTAATTATCTAGTGTCTAGTAAGTGTGATTTTTGTATTTATACCACAGTAACTATTGAAAGTAAGAAATGGTTAAAAAGGGAAGAAAAACAAATGAGGCTATTATAAGTAAAATGGTTTTAAGTCTTTAGACCTGGCTCACTAAGGAGGGCACCTGATACACAAGCAATCCAAATTTATCAACTGAAGGAATTCAGTATCCAGGTTTTGGTGATCATAGTGGTCATCATTCCCATGAGGTTAAGTTTAAATGGTTTACAGCAATATACAAGTTGAGGTGTTTAACTGACTGATGTTCAGTTAAAGCATGTGCATATACCAATTAGACCAAAAAGACCAAAAGACTTGCTGGTTTGTCTGATGGGTTGATAAGCAGCCCAAAATACAAAATTCAGATGCTGAGTTCTCCACAGGTCAATTAAGTTTGGTAGCCTGGAACTGCAGCACCTGGAATTGACTCTACAGTGAGAGTGTTCATCAGCCCATTGAAATGCCATGTTCTGTTGTAGCAGCTTGTCAGAGAAGGAAACAGAGTCAAGCAAAGAATCTAGAAATACTCTCTCTTAGGAATGGAAAAACATTTAATCTCCTCTGATCAGTACAGACACTGCTGCTTTAAACAAGCACACAAGGGTTGCTGCCTTTGAGCCTTTTTGTCTCAAGGGTGCCTGCCCCAGGTCCACCCCCCACTGAAAGCTGTGCTTTTCCTCCTGTGGTCACACTCCCTCCAGCAGCAGCCTGTTCCTGTGGAGAACACCCCTCCCCAGCTTGGGAGGCTGTGTGCAGGGAGCAGAGCCCAGCCCAGCTGGGTTTGCCACTTGCTCTGTAGCCCTGGCACTAAACTGTACCCAGCTGCACAGTGGGGAGGCAAGGGGCCTTCCCAAATCTCACACCACTGCAGCCATTTCTTAGTCCCTGTGTAAGGAAAGAAAGACAACCCATACTTCCTGGTGTATGAGACCAGGAACACCCTGTATTGATGCTAAAAATTCTTTTGAATTAAGGACTCTTAAATCTCATTTTGCAATATGCCAAAGAACTGAACTGGGGGGTCATTTTCAGACACATGGGGACAAGTGTGTCAGAGGACCCATTTTAGTTACACTTGGATTCTTAATTTCATTTAGCAAGTTTAATTTGAAACAAAACTTACAAATTCAATCTCTCTACTAGCTTTAAATCTGACAGCAAAAGCTTATAGTAGTTATTGTTCACTTACTGCCTATTGTCTTGTAAATATGCAGCTTTTGTTGCTTGGTCTGTCTGTAGGGTTCCAGACTGGATGATCAAAGATGTGCTCCTCCAGGAGCTGCCAAAGGCCCCACCGTACCAGATGAGGATTTTTTCAGCCTGATTTTGCGCTCACAAGCAAAGAGAATGGATGAGCAGAGAGTCCACTTACCTTCAGCTATAAAGGGCCCCAGTTCCAGCTGAAGACCCCAGAGGAATGTACTGTACAGCAGCATCCTAGGGATCATTTGGGTTTGCTGGAAAAGCACACTTGCCTTTTTTAAGATGACTACAGTCAGTAGCTTTGTCTCCTTTCTCCTGATTTTTCACTGCAATAGCAGCAGCCTCACACTCGTGAGTAGTTACAGAGCTGCCCCTGCTCTTGCAGTTGGCAGCTGCTTTCAGAGCACTGTCTGAGGTACTGGTACTGAGTCTCCCTCTTAATTGCCTCTAGTCTATCAAAATTATTACCATTTTTTTCTCTGTCAATTTTCTCACTGCTCATGAGTGGATTCTACCACTGTCTCAATCTAGTGTAAGACTTAAATTTTTATGTTCTTTTTAAAGAAAATTTGATTTTTCCCCTGATTTGTACCTCCTGAAAAAAAGTTCTGTTTTCTTTTATACTTTTTTTTAAAAAAATAATTTTAAAAAAAGAAGAAATAGCTTCAGTATTTAGTCTCTTTGCAGAAACACAGTTTGGAAGAATCAATCATTTCTATAAAAAAAACCCCCTAGTTTTAATTCTGTTTAATAAAAAATAGTTTTTTCAAACATGATGGTTTTTTGGTAATATTTAGTTAACTGTTTCCTACATTAATTCAGAATATTTTGCAATCAGCTAAGCTTTCAAGAAGTACTTACTTTAAAGAAACAGCTGCTCATGCTGCTCTACAGCTTGTGTGATGTGTGCCCATGCACCAGGAACCACAGGGCTGGTGGGCACCAACTCCCCTGGGCCCAAGGTAGTTCCTGCAGCACCCCAGTTTGCAGTGTCACACACAGGAAAGGCACAGGTGCTGCTTCCTGGACCTGACCTCAGCTCCTCTCCTGCTTTGGCTAAGGACGAGCTGGGCTGGGGGAGTTCTGGGGAACAACCACTGCAGTGTCCATCCCCAGAGTAGCTCCTGGTCCTGGCCCTGTTCAGCTTTGAACTGCCTAAACACCACCTGCTACAACATCAGGTTCTCACTCTCTGCATATCATCACACCAGAAGGAAAGCTGACAAGAAACAAACTGATTTTAAAGAACATAAACCCAAAGACAAACCTGAGATATCTGAGCTGGGAATTAGCGTTATAGGAATCACTCAAAACTTATCACACAAACCTGATTTCCAACAAGCAGCACTATTCCAGAAGCCTGGGGTTTTTTGGGCAGTTAAAGGTTAACACCTTTATTTCAGATTCCAGACATAGTGCATGTACTCACTCTTCCAGATTTTACAACCCCACCTTGCAGCTTACTGGTGTTCTCTCTTTCTACACTTGAGAATAAGAGCAGAATTATCAAGTACATGACAAGTAAAGACTAGGCAAAACTTACAGCAGAGCCTGGGTCTTCCTTAGTCTCTTTCCTGGGAGTCATGTAAAACACTCTTTTTCTTCTCTTCACATGGTTCCACGGCAGAACTTTTCCCTTCTAGGTGTTTATTAGGGTCACAGTTTTCTCCAGTCTCTCCTTCTGCTTTGCCTGGCTCCTGTTTTTGCTGCTCAGGTGCAGCTTCTTCAGTAAGGTTTTCAGCTTTGAGAGTTTCAAGTCTATGAACTTCAGATTCAGTGTGCAACCTGTTCTGCAAAAAATGAATAGTAATCTATTAATTAAGCAATCAGAAGTGACAGCATCTATTGTTTCAAGTGCATCCCAGCTCAAGGGGCAGGGCTCACGCAAAGCATAACAAGGGTATTTTTTTTTCCTCTGGGGAAATAGAACATGTAAATAAGCCAAATATAGCGTATAGATCTTGTTTAGAATTTTCTGTAGTTTACAGGGAAGTCAGCACTGCTTTTTTCCTCATTTCTTCTGTGGGTTATCATGATTGCCCAGGCTGACATACAAACTGATCTCTCAAAACTGAAGTTGTCTTTACTATAAAGGGTTTTAATTCAGTAGTTTCCTGCCACAGTTAGCCACTGCAAGATAATTTTCCGGAAATATCCAAGACACCTCTGTCAAACTGTTCCATAGGGGAACATGTACTTCCTTAACTCCTCTCTCCCCCAGGATCTGGGTTGTGTTGTTTAAATGTGTTCTAGCAGGTGCCACTGCAATCTGCTCAGTTTAATGCAGCTCGCAGAGCAGCAGGAGGCACAGCAGGCTCTGGTACCTGTGCATCCAGCTCGTCGCCGGCGTGCGCCGTGTCCGGGCTCCTGCTGCCACTGCCCGCTCTCCCTGCAGGGAGGGGCCTGCTGGAGGCGTCCCCTCTGTCCTGGGGGCCTCTCTGGAGATACAGAGGCTTCTGCACGTGACACTCGCCCACTGGCCTCCCATCGGCTATTTGCTCCTGCTCACCGGCAGGCAGAGGAAGACTTCTCTTCTGAGAAGATGTTAGGTATCTTAATGCAGACACTGATGATCCTGCACCATAGCAAAAAGCCTGGGGGGGAGCAAAAAAACCCAAACTGAGCAAAACATCAAACATCTGCAGCCTATGGTTTTCACACAGATTTCTTGTCATATATTTGAAAGACCCTGAAGGAAAAGCTCAGGTGAAGAGAACAGCTCCAGCTCAAGCTTTCTGCAGTCTGACCATGCTGCAGGAACTGCCAGGCTGGATCCAGTTCATTGTTGGTGCTACACTAAAGATGTTTAAGGCTCTAACTCAATGCTTTTGTCTTAAATGCCAACTACATGCATCATTGAGGTAATGACTCAAAGCATCATGAGTAAGTTTATTGCACCTTACATCACGATGTATATATCCCTATATATATATCCCACTATATCCCACTTGGGGAGTGGGAGAGGAATACAGTTTGAATACAAAACTTGGCTCTTTTAATTCCTAGATCAACTGTAAGATGGAGCCTTTGTCAAGAAAAAATTCCCTTGCAGAAGTGATTTCTTTGTGCTAAGAAATCTGTTCAGTTGTGCAAATGAGAAATAAGTAATATAATAGATAATACTTAAATATAAATACATTTAATATTTAAAAAATAAAACTGAGCTTTTAAATGGAAGATGAATATATACAAACCAGGACAGCCAGAGCCATCATAATGAGCACTGGAACCTGCAGAATTAGTGGTATCTCCTTCATAAGTGCCTTGATGAATTCACCAATACCTTGTCCTACGTGCTTCAAAGGCTCAGTTACAAAGTTGGTGAAAGTTATTGCCAAGGCCTAGAAAAATAAACAGAAAACCAGTGTTGTCACACAAACAACAACCATGAACAGTCCCTTTGGGCTTGGCACATACCTTGGTTGGTGGAACGAGCAAAATAGGATTTACAAGCAGAGTTTCATAATACTTCTGACAGGGATCATCCTGTAATGTCCATGTACTTCTAAACCATTCTGAAGTCAAAGCAGAGACACATTTTTACTACTTCTTAAAAATGTATTTTGTGCACAGAAGCAGTACAGAAAGGAGCATTTCAGTTACAGATGGAAGAGGTACAGTTCAAAAGAGATACAGTGAGATTTATTTTTACACATCTGAGATTGGCTTGGCAGTACAGTTTATCCAGTCAAAGGGATGCAGGAAGGGGAGAGAAGGCTGGAAAGAAAGAGAAGAACCCGAAATTTTCCCATGTATAATCAAGAAAGCTCTTTAGGTGAGATCAGTTCCCAGAAGCCTCAGGGAAAAAAGTCTCATCTGTGGAAACTATGAACTTGCAGTGTTCACAGCTACTACTGACACAGTGTCCTTCTGTGTTATTGCTCATCTGCCAGTCTGCAGGGAGATTAAGATCGTCTACTTTGCTCCTAGATTCAAGGGTCTGTTTTAGTTACAAGCAGAGTCTTATATCTTAAGGGAATTTTTACATTATAAACAAGTGATTCATGACATCACTGTGTCTGTAGTTTGGTTTTACTGTAGTCAGAACATAAATCATTGACATGTATCAAAACCAGAAGAGAGTCAAAAAATTACAGGGGGAATGTCATTATTATATTCAGGACAGTGGTGATAACAATATAACTTCAAACTGTCTTGGAGGGCTTAAAAGCAGTGTTTATTAAAAGGCACATCCTTTTATACACTGTTTTGGTACACAATTGGTCATTTCAGACCAACTCCTCTTACTAAACATCTTTGCAAGTAAACAAGTTGGTAAAAACAGCAGGTGTGAGATTAGAAATTGTTTAGAATGTCTTCTCACAGCTCCCCCAGAGCAATGCCTGGGAAAGCCTATCTGACTTAAATTCACACAGACACTACAGCTGCCTGATGCCTAATACTTTCTCTCTGACCAGGGTGTCAGCACCCACAGGGGAAGACGGTAACAAGCACTCTTTAAGAGCTGCCACCCTTCATCTACCTGCTATAGCACTGGATAGAAAAAACAGCTAATAAAAAAGTCAGTGTTCTCTGTAAAATAGTAACACCTGAACAAACAATTGCAGATCCAATTGCTGAAATCCATTGTACTCACAGGCCTGATACATGAAAAAAAATGCCTGTCCTGAACTATGCCTGTCTTTAGTAAATGGCACTGAATGGTATTGGGGACGGTGGCTTGGGAAACACAGGTAAGTTACAAGATAAAGAAGTGACACCATGACACACCCCAAGTACAGTGCTGTGATCAGCTCTCCCCCAAGGCCTAGAAAACAAAGCCTTACGGGATGGAAAAATGGTAAAAGCACAATAATCATGTATTGAAGAAAACTGCCTTTACTACTCCTGAAGAACTCTGAGTATCCTGCAATCCCATTAATTGATATTTTGTGATCGTAACTACTGCTGCAGAGTAGCAAGACAAGCACTCACCAAAGAGAGTTCCCCGCCAGTCCAGCTTCTCCACACAGACGCTGTCGAACTGCTCCATCTTGGCGATCTCCGCCTGGTGCTGAGCGAAGGCCAGCTGCAGGGACAGCAGGGAGGGAAACCCCCACTCAGGTGGCTGCAGCCACCAGTGCTGCTCCTCAGCTACCTGGGTTTGCTCCCAGCAGCCTTGGCATAGTTACCCACATAAATGGGAATTTCCCCATTGGCCCCTTGCAATGATAACATAATGTAATATGTATTTAGAAAAGTTTACTACTGATACAATTTAATGGAGTTAAATTCTAAGAACTTCCTAGGAATGGACAAAACCCCTGAGATAATGGCTACCTCCAAGTTATTCAAACTCCAAAGGAGTCTGAATTGCCAAAGCACCAGACTCCAAAGATACAAGTTCAAGGCAAAAGTAAACTGGCGACATCTTTCCTTAAAATGTTTCTGGAATAGAGACACAGCTGTCATGCAATCACTAATTAAAACATCCTCTTTTATTTTCAAGTAATTCCCATAAGAAATACCTGTATATATTATAGTTATATATTATAGTTTTGCCTTAAAGTTTGCAACTGATAATCAAAACAGAAAAAATTCAGTCAAATAATCTGTTGCAAAACCAACATTCTTCACTGCCTCAACCCAAGCCATCTGCATGGCATTCCAGCCCCATGCCAGAGCCATCCCACTCTCCAGCACTCTGTCCCTGGGTCTGGCAAGCTGCAGTTCAATCCTGATTGACAAGATGTGAGGGAAGATTTTGTGGCTGGTTGTTGATCTGGTAGCTTAATTTCCTCCTCAACAAAACTGATCCTATTGTACCATCAGCCAGTAAATCACCATTAATGAGGCATTTATCTGGTCTATCACATCAAACAGTTTCTACCAGGGAATCTTAAGGAAAAAACTCAGAACGTTATTTCTGTGCAATTTTCTACCAAGCTGCTTTAGTCAGAGGTCACATCTGCCTTGCCCATGTAGAATTCTAGTGCTCTCTGAATTTTGTGCATCTCTATAGCAGGATAAAGTTGCCAAGGTTTCTTTTGTTCTTTATGCCTAACACACCCATCAACATGCAAAAGAAAATGTTTATCCTTTTTTTTATTTTGCAGTTAATTAAAAGTTATACTTAAACTAACCAAAGGAACTGAACAACCTTAACTCCCTCATAACTCTAAAGTTCTAAGTCAAAAAGCCATTAAGATTACAGAACTTACCTTATACAAGTACAGCCAATTCCATGCAAAACTGATGAAAAAATTTATTAATAAAATACGTTTTAGCTGAACAAACCAAAGAATACGTGTCCAGAGTTCTGTAGCTATTATAATTACAATGCACAGTAAGCACAAGAGCAGCTGAAAAAGAAAAGAGGAAAAAATTACGACCCACATTTGGAACTTTCCAAGCTTACTGACAGTACACATGAAGAAACGTCCAACTTTTATTTTTACTAATGTCATTTACACAGAACAGCTGAGAAGTTTTTGCTTGCTTCCACAGCCCATCTGGGCAGCACAAGGCAGAAAAGTTCGGTGGCAGCACTAATATTCATTCCTGCCTTACAATGCAGTTGCTCATTTGTTTCTTGCAATATTTAGTTATTTCCTCCTTAGGATGTTTGTTATGTTAGCAACCACACTTCTGAATTATCAAATTGGTGTCAGTCAGGCAGTTTGTGCCTGCTATGAACCACAGAACAACTGCTGCCAACTCCTGCACTTTGGTAGAGACAAAATTACAGTTTGGGTCCCAGCAGCAAGACTTCAGAGAAGCACTTCACAATGTCTTCCCACCTGAGGACCCCTGTCAGAGGTTCCTGACAGCCTGCTTTTGTCATCTGGCTTCCAGGGACCCCTCAGATCTAGACAGGCTACTTGCAAGATCACGTCAGCATAAAACATTGGCATATTCTGAACTGTAAGGATTTATTCAGAAAGCTTCATCTTATTAGAGATCCTCAGTTTAGCACTTCATAAATCCCACAGCCGTGCTCTTCTTTCCAACACTATACAATTTTTTCCACAAAATCTGCAAAAGCCTCTGACCTATAGGAGTTCAAATATATACTTGTCTCAGTATAAATATATTCCAACTCTTGGAGAAGCCAACAGCTTCAACAACTACATGAACAAGAGACAAACCTGGAAGATCTATAATGCATGAGATGGCAGTTCTAGTGGTAAGAAAGTGCTGGAGCATAGTGAGTCTGGCAGCACAGATATAAAAGACAAGAAAAACAAACAAACAAGCAGACAAACAAACAAACAAACCAACCCAGAAAAAAGCCCCAAACCAAAGACACAATGAGAACAGGTGACCACAGGAATAAAAAACTTGAATTCCTTCTTAAAGCAAATACATCCTTCAGAAACCACAAAAAAAGAGTGACTCACTGAAAGTATGATGGAAAGAATTGCTTTATCTGTGGAGTTAAGATCATGGTATTAATTGACTAGCACAGAGAAACAAAAGAAAACAACAATTAAAACCAATACGCAACCTTTATTCTCTTACCAAAAACAAATTATATAGATCAATTCCAAAGGCATCTTCAAATCTCCACTGCCAAGCTTGATCATCATGGTGTTTAAAATTGATCAAAATATCACTCAGTGCCTCATCCAGGGCACCTGTCTGCCAGGCTTCCTCATTGACAAACCTGAGGATCTCCAAATATGTCTGTCTTGTAAGAATGATCTCAGCATCGTAATGGACATGGCCCACGTTTTCCTCAGGCTGAATTCAAAGCAAAGCAAAACAATGGTTAAAAGCTGCTTATCTGGAAATAGAAGCCTATTCTTGCTCCTGGCATTGCCCCAACACATGTACAGGGCCTTGTACTTGGTCTCACTGAACTTCCAGAGTTTTGCATGGACCCACCTCTCAAGCCCGTCAGGGTCCCTCTGGACAGCATCCCTTCCTTACGGGTTTAGTTCTATCTGGGCTTTAGCTTTCCTAACCTGATCCCTGTCCCTGCTTGGACAATCTCTCTGGACTCCTCCCAGGTTACCTGTCCTGGCTTCCACCCTCTGCAGGTTAACATGGCAGACCTACAATACAAGCCTTAAAAGTCTCCAGCAAACAACCCAAATCTGGCTCCTTCCAGTTTCCAACCATGAACATGACCAGAACAAGGTGTTCCTATAGCTGCATTCCAGCAACAGATGTTTAGATACACTGAATTCACAAACCCTTCCTTTGGATGCTTTACAGATCAAATGACAACTGTGTCTCCTCAGCAGCACTGGATGCACATACTTCTATCATCTTTTCCTTTGCCATTCAGTTCCCTTCGTTTCATTTAAAGTACACCAGCATAATTAATCAATGCTTGGTAACTGTGAAAACTACATAAAGCAGTAATATGAATTCATTTTAATTAAGTATTTTTTTAAATTACTGTTCAAATACTTACGAGGCCAAGTTTTCCAGCTTCATTCAAAATCTTATTCAAGTATCGCTTAAAAATATAAAAGCTACGGCTCTCATGGGATTTGGAGTTCCTCTTCTCACACTCTGCAATCTGCAATTGTGCAAAAAACACTTTTATTCATTTTGCTCAAGCCAGCTTCTTCAGAGGAGAGAAAAAACTCCAAATGTACCAACACATATCTTTAGTTTAGCAACGATTCCATGGTCAGTATGCCAGATAAAAAGCATATGCAGTTACTGAGGATACTACTTTCCATGGGACTGGCCAGTTCAGGAGATTTCACATCTGCTGGTAATACTCAAATCCTAACCTCAGTAAGGCTAGAAACAAATGTAAACATCTGGATGTCCTTACATTTTAAGTCTGCATCAGAAAAAAAAAAAAAAGAGGGAACTGCTAAAAGCTCTAAGTAACTAAAACAATATTAGAATGACACATATCCCATTGGGTATCCAAATGGCTGAGGGCAGTGGGGGCCCCAGTAGCCACACAAGCATCCCCACATCCTGGAAGGGCATCTGGCAGCAGCACCTGAGAGCTGCAGCTCTGCACATTGCCCTGGTCTCTGTGTCCATGACCCACCCGTTACAATCACACAGGGCTGAACAGCTTGAGAACAGCACGGGGTAACATCAGCACCACACCTTTAAACTGTTGACACTGGACAGAAGCACCTAGCTCCTATCAACTTTGTTACACTATAAAACACTTCAGGAAACGTGTAAGCAGAACAACAACTTGAAAATTAATTCAAACCACTTCCAGTCTCTGCCTAAAGGTTCCCCCTCCATAAAGCACAAATTATGCCAGCAGTGCACCTGTTTGATACCATCCAGAAGAGCATCATCAGAAAGCACAAACTATAAAACACTGGAAAATGCTCTGAAGAACAAACCTTGTGTTGCAAGGAATCTATTATCCCGGAACAATGTGAGATTTCAGTACTGAGTGTATCCACAGCCTTTTCCTCAGAGTCATGGTAGTTTGGCTAAAATTATAGAAGAAAAATGTATTTTTAGAATCCAAGAATTTGACCAACATTCCCTGTTTACACTTCACTTTAGGAGGAGCAAAGGAGCTAAAAACTGCATACAGATCTTTGCTGCTAATATTCTCCCAATGACACTCCAGCCACCCCTCTGCTGTTATTTTAGGCTCCAGATGGACAATTGCTTTGAGTTTATCTAAATGCATGCTGCCTTCAAAAGGCGAGGTCTTGCCTGTCCTCCCCCACTTGCCCTTTCCCCTCCTTGGAGTGCTGGTGATCCACAGAGTGCATCAGATTAGATAATGGCACTGGCTAAGAACTGACTCAGCAGGCAAAGGGGCAGTTTTTAGCCAGGCAAATTCCCAGTCCAGTTGGCCACGCCACCAGCCAGACTGCAAGTAAACACAAACCCCATTTTGGGCTGCCTGCCCTTCTCTACTCCAGAGCACACTATGTTTTCTGTTCATTACTCAGACCCAGTCTGAGCAGTGCTGCTTCTACACACCCAGGTGTGCACACCAAGGGAAGTCTCCAAGAGGAAGCACAACAGGACATGAATCGGTGAACTCGTGCTGAAACAAAGTTTGGTTTTGAGGGCTTGAGCAGCCCCACACAGCCTGCCCACCCAAAAACTCTCTGCAGAGCAGAAAAGAAATCCTGAGAAGCTGGACTAACACAAAGCAGTAATTTTTTTCATTTAAGATGTAGTTCTGTTTTTGCAGGAGACAAGAATAAAACTACTACTTTTTTTTATAAAAGCCAAAGCAGTTGGGTTCCAGGCTTAAAGACTTCAAAGCTTGCTGCTGGACCTTAAGGATAGTAATGACTATCAGGTGGACTTGGAGAAGTTGGAGGTTGATGAGGAAAGCTGTGGAGAGCAATAATGCACTCTGCATCTTTTAAGCTTCAGAAAGGTATGTTCTGTAGTGTTTAAACAGTATTGCCCAAGCCTGTAAAACCAAACTTGAAAGCTGAATAATGGCAAAAATCAAGGGTGCCCTTACAACCACCCCCAGTTTACAGCACCATGTGTGCATATATGCACAAGATAACCAACATGCATATCATGGTATTTAGAGTCTGCACCTCATACAAGACAGAGAATACAATTCATCTTGCTAGAACTGATTTTTTTCCTACTTCATCTTCTCTTCAGTGTTAATGAATCATTGAAATACAGCACTCAATCCCTATTCTAACCTTCCTTCTGAAAACTGAGGCCCAGCATTACAAAACACCTTTGACTTTCAGAACAGTCCCACACAAGAGATGGGAAACTCATTCCTATTGCTAGGAAACTGGTTAATTAAAACAAAATGCAATAATTAACTCCTCCAACTTTTATCAGTTAGGAACCTGATTTTCAAGATATTTAACACTACTTGAGAAACTAGCAAGCGTTGCCTAACCCAGTAGTTCTCAGGGCAGTAGCCTGTGGTGCCACAATCTACATAAATCAAGCACCACCTGTGAAAATACAAAAAGCCTGCTTGATATGATGTGATCTGAGTGCAACAGAAGCTTGCCAGGGAAAGATCCTAAACTAATCACAGAGTTTTTTCCTTGCAATTTTAACCATGGGCACAAAGACTCTTCTGTGTATGCATTCAGACACAACATAATAAGCCCTTAAAAACATCATACTGCTACCATTATCTACTGCCACCATTTAAAAGCAATCTTCTACCAGTGTTTAGCTTTTTGGGAGAGACACACACCCTTTCTTCTTCTACCTTATAAGGTCTTCTCATTGTTCCTGATGCTGCATCATAATTGAGCATATCCGTGGGGTCAATCCATTCATCCTCTTGAACTTTACAGCTCCCTATCAGCACAGCTGCACACAATACCAAAGGAAACAGCATCCTGTATCACTGAATACAACAAGAAATTCAGGTATTTAGGTCAGAGTGTAACATGCTGTATGAAAAAAAAATGAAACAATCTTACATGAAAAAAACTAAAAGCGGAGCTTTTAAAAAACTCAGTTCTCCATTAAGCAGTTTTAAATTCACTTTTATATTTTGCCCAAGGAAAATGCTGGCAATAATATGCATAATAAACTGTATTATATGAATGGATCAATATCCCTGACTTTTTTATCAGCAGGTGCAGCACAGAGTTCAGCATTGCTAAATATGATAAAACAGTGCAGAACTCCAGCACACTTCACCACAAGGGCATTGTGCTAACAGTAAAGCAATTTTTTCTCTCACATTAAGAAGATTTGGCAGAAAAACACCCCTTGCATTTCAGCTGCTCCTCAGATACCAGAGGGGCTGGGGGTGGCTGTGCTTTGATTCTGGGATGGCCAATTCAGCACTAAAAAGGGAAGCACAGAGCCAGTGCAGCACTGTGAGTCCAGTCATATTCAGCAAGAACTACCACAGTCACAGATGCACACCCTGTGACTCTGGTCATGCCCAACAAACTCTTCTGGCCAGACCATAGCCTGAAAACGTTCAACAACCCTCAGGTGCAAAACACTGTAATTTGCTGAGCAACAGAAACTGGACTGTCAGTGATAAACACACTGTCTGCAGGAGCACATGAGCACAAAAAAATATAAGCAATAAACCGACAAAAATTACGTTACAGTGGAAGATGATTAAAAGCATAGTCAGAAACAGAAGCTGGCTGAATTTCCTGAGGGAGCTCTCGGTGTTTGAGCCTTACCCAACAGGCATTCCTGTGGGGGAGGAGAGAGGCACAGCCCCCGACACTCCCCGATACAAAAATGGAATCTCCTCTGACCTCCGCCCCTCTTAACCTGTATTTATACCGGTTTTTTTGAGGGAGGGTAAGAGGTACAGCTTCAGTTGATGACATTTCATATTTAGGTGCAGTTTGAGCGACTTTATTCATCCACATAAAGCATGTACACGCCATACTTCATTAACACAGGTTGGTGTGTGGAAAGTGATACGCGTTTTCGAGTAAATGGAGCAACGTTCAGGTTTTGGTCACTATTGGGTCACTCCTTTGGCTCATATCCCCTCGGCCGCACTGTTTCAAAAAACGCATGGCCACACCACCTCCTGCCGCTCCACCATCCTTTGTTCCCTCTCTGAGAGCGATACACCGCGCTCCCTCAGAGACCTCACTCCTAAGGGTGCAGGCAGCTTGTCCCTGGAGAACTACCGCCAACGCCAATGTTGATTCCTCATTGCTGAACTTTGATTTTCAGTATTTTTTCACAAAGAGACCAGCACGACCGTCACGCAGAACTCACCCTGGCCAGCCTCGCAGGGACATCTCTGCCCTGCCTGGCCCTACGGCCTGGTCCTCTCGGTGCGGCTCCGCCAGGCCCCGGGCCCCGCTCTGGCCGGGCCCAGGCCGGCACCGCCGCCCGAGCGCTGCAGGAGCCGACAGCGCCATGGAGAAGCGGCTCCGCACGCCTCTCCCCCACCTTCGCCTCCTTCACGCCGCACCGACACCTCGCCCCGCCGCGACGCGCAGCCCTCAGCCCCTCCCCGCTCCTCCTCGCCCCGACACTGCGCAGGCCCCGGCCAGCGGCGCCCGCCCCGCCCGCAGCCCCGCTCGCCGCCCGCGGTACCTGAGGGGCCGCGGGGTTCCCGGCGCTCACCCGCTGCGTTTACCCGCTGTGGGCCGCCCCGGCAGCCGCTCCGCCCGGCCCGGGGGGGCCGCTCGACCCGGGAAGCGCCGCGGAGCAGCGGGCGCGGAGGCAGCGCCCGGCCCTGAGGCGCCGTCTGGCGCTGCGGGCCCCGCCCCGAGGGAGCAGCGGCCCCGCCCCGCCCCGCGCCAGCCCCGGCTGCCAGCGGCCGCGGCGCTCCCCGGCACGGACAGACAGACAGACAAACCTACCTGCGCTAAACGCCTGCTCGAGCACAACAGGCCGCCTGTAAAATGACGGATGTAAAACCAGACCCGCCCTGTAAAGACACAACTTGGAATTAATTAATGTCAGGAAATCACTACTGTTATAGACAGTCCAATTTAAAATAGATCGCCAGCTTTGACCACAGAGAGACAACTAGAGAAACGCTATTTTCCTCCGAAGTAGCTTTGTATCCTCAGCATTGTATCCTACATACATATTATTGTATATGCATCTAATAAAGAAAAAATAACCAAGATTTTCAGCTCTATGCCACTGTATTGTTACTTCGTGCATTGCCAATTCTGATACTTGAAAGCAGTATCAAAGCTCTTCAGCATTTTATAGTATTTTATATTTTATATTCTGGCATACTTAAATCATAGGTCAAGCTGTTGTGTCATAGTTGGATTGAGGAGGTACAAACCAAGAATTAAAAATACCAGATGAAACAGGTGCAGGTGTTGGAGGTCTTTATTGAGATTATAGCACAGATACACTTCTATAGTTACCTTTCCACTTTTATACGATAGTTAAAAATGCTTGCTACAGTGCACATATAATTTAGTAACCAAGAGAATCCAAAACTTAACTGCAGTTCAAATAAATAAATAACCTAAAGTTTAAGGTTTATATTTTAAAAAGTAAAAGGAACTGTACAATATGAAAATATAACAATACATAAACATTAGAATCTAAAGTTTTGTAGAAATAAAACTGCAATTTCCCATACATAAACAGTGCAAGAAATAAAATTCAGATAAGCTTCTGAACTGGGAATTTAAACAATTCTTAAATTACCATGCAGACATAGCATTTTAAGCCATGCTGGTTTCTATTACAGCATTAATGGTATCCCTTTTACTTGAAAAAATTGATAGCTCACTGTGACAACCGCTGCCAATCCACTCTTTTCTACAGTACATTATACACAGAGGTATTCTGTTGCATTCAAAAAGTAAAATATTACACGTTTCTACTGAAAAAGTCAATATTTTACTTTTCCCCCTCCAACATGTTAGCTGGCTCAAAACAATGTCATGTAGTAAAAACAGCAATTTTTCCCAGGTTAGATGAAAATAAAGAAAAACCCCACTATATAATGGACCATAATCAAGAACTGGTTACTACCTAGTCAACTTTTAAAGTTCAGTTTTTCTTTTACTAAAAACATTGAAACTGTGGAGATGTTATAAACTTTGAGCTCTTGTTTAAAAGTGATGAATACAATAAACCTGAAAAAACAGTGGAAATAGTTTTTCTTTTATGTGTGTGTGGAACTAGTTACATACAGACTTGATTAAAGTGTTCCTCAACTTAAGTTTCTATACAAAATTCTCATTGAGGCAAAGAACAAGGAATGCAATTAATACCAAACTGTAAACACATCATTCATGTTACTCTGAGTGCACATCAACAACAGAAGAGTTCTCCTCATAGACTTTGGCAACAAGACTACAATAGGTCACAGCAGCATGAGTTCAACATGGAAGACTGGAAGCACTGCAAAAGAATATACTAAAAACACCAAGACCTCCTAGAAACCAGAAAAATCAGTGACAGGTGCCCCTCCTCTTGATAAGACACTCTCCTGCTCAACTGTTGCTCTCCCAAAGCCTCATCATTATTACTTGTTTTGACAGTTCTGTAGTCTCAGGTCTCTGTGCTTTAGCTGCATAGTTGCCTTTGTTTGCACTCTAACCATTGTAGGTCCAAAGGGTTACAGTTCTGTCTGCAGAAGATGACAAGAAGGAAAGATCTTGCGTGTGCCACCTGCACTGAATAACTTTGTCCTTGTGCTCCCCTACCACCATCAGAGGAAGCTGCTTCGTCAGGTCCCCTGTGGAGAGGAACAGAAATCATCACTCATTTCATGAACCTGAATCCCAGCTCTTGGGTGGCAGGTCTCTTTTTAACCAGTTTGCTTACTCAAAGCTTACACCTGCATTTCACCTTACGAACCATACTGGATCCCCCTTTCTCTCTCTCACACACACAGAGCATAACAAAAGGCCCCACTGTTTCAGTTTTTAGTCTTTACTGGACACAGTAGAACTTAGAAATCCAGATCTCCACCATTTTTACACAAGGTGATTAAAATTTAATGGTCCAAGAAAATCAAGTCAGTTAGATATACCCAATATCTTCCCTATTCTTAACTCATCCCAATAAAAATGAGAATTACTATACTTTTTAGAGCTTTTTCTTTAAGGGTCAATTTTATGAATGCTGTCTGAAAGCAATGGCCATCTCACCAGGCAAGTGTTAATTAGCAGTTTTCTGTCATGAGTCCCTCACCCTAAAACAAGATTCAGTTCACAGCCTACACTTTCAGCACCACAACTAGCCAACTTCCACCAGACACAATCACATATATACACATCCAACCTCTCAAAGCTATTTTTTTCCCCCCTTTTAAAGTAAAACCCGATCCTTGAGCCAAGTTCTCAACTCCAACACGAAAAGCCCCACGTCAGAAGCTGGCCTGTGTTACCTTGCAGGTCTGTCACCTTGATCTTCATGTCGTAGGAGCCGGTGAGCAGGTAGTGCGCGCCCGGGGAGAAGCGCACGGAGCGCACGTCGCTGCCGTGGGGGTGGTAGCTCTGCACCATGCGGCCCCCGCGGATGTCGTACAGCATGCAGCTCGAGTCCTCCTGGCCCGTGGCCAGCAGCCTGCCGCTGGGATCCACTGCCACTGAGGCTACAGCACTCCCTGCAGGGCCACAGAAATCCCAACAATCACACAGCACAGTTAGCTGTGCTCCTGCAAATAGCCAACTTGTTTTTTTTTTTTTACACAAGAACATGCATCGTAAAAGCACATCAACAGCTGGCCTCAAATTTAAGGTGAACATACTCAGCTTAGAGTAAAAAGGTCTTTATGCTTCAGCACTAAAAACTCTGAAGCCATAAGTCACACTTGAATCATAGCAAAGACACTATTAAAGCTGCATGAGAAAGTATCTATTCCATCACAGGAAAGAAAGTCACTCTTATGAAATAATGTGGAATACTGCAAGGAATTCACCCTGGCCCTAAAATTTTGAGGACTTCAGTTAGGTTGCTGTCTCTGAATGCACTTAAAAGTGTCTGTTTGAAAGTCTTAAGGCAAAAGCACTACCTATCTTCTGAAAGGAAATACTACTTTAGGACAAACAAACCAACCAACCCCACAGGTATGGATATCCTCGCAGGCTTTCTTTGAGCCAAGCTGCCCTTCCGTGCCACAACCTCCCCTTACATTCACTCTATATGACCTGGACATCTTCAGTCTATTTTCATGCCAGGATGATTAGAAGCACAAGAGCAAGTCTTGCCTGTTCCATGAAACGTTGTTCCCACAACACGAACACAGCTTGGCACCCTCAAATCCCAGAATCTTACAGTCTTGTCTTGGGATCCAGATGCAATCATCCAGCCACTCCACGTATAAAGTGCTAAAATATGTCCTGTGAACAAGAAGACTTCTTAATTTGATTAAGCATCATTAACCCAACACCGAGATATTACAGTTGGGATTTTGTTGCATTCAGAGACTTAACAATCCCGTGGAAACCCTGCATGTTGTGTGATCCAATGCACCAGTGTATGGCCATACCCAGCCTTGTGTCTTCTCTGGAGTGAGGTGTGCACTGACTCCACTAGATTAACAGCAAACATATTTAACAATGAACACTGCCCACCTCCCCTCAAAATACCTCAAGAGCAATTTGGGAGAAGAAAAACAGTTCTTTCTCAAAAGAAAAACTCAGTGACTTTAAACCAACCCAACAACTTTATTAGAATATAATACAGACTTGGGAAGTGTGACAGAAGCCACACTGTACCTACCAGTGTGACCACTCAGGGCATGTAGGCCTTGTCCACGCTGACAATCTGTTGTGTAAATGTTACAGTCCCCTGCTCCAGCACTTATTAAAATAGCACCACCACTTTCCGGGCCTTCCATAAAAGCAAGGTCTCTGATTGTGCCATCATGCATGCTGAATTCCAAATCTGGTCCTAAAATATACAAAAATGAAGGAACAAAGTAAGGCATACTTTGTTAGTGCTGTGCTCTTTAAAGCAGCTGCAGAGATAATACAGAGTATTTTAGGCAAGGGTGAACATGCCACCAAGTACAAACATGGCTGTGCACTTCAGCACAGAACACACTATTTCAGTTACTACAGTTCAAATAAAAATCTCTAAGAATCTTGGGTATGAGTGTTGCTTGAGCTTCCTACTTCCTAAAGCTTTGCAAAATGTACACAGACCATCACCACTGCCAACTGTAGCCAAGGTTTCTTACAGAGTACATTTATTTCTTTTTGTAAACTCTGGTGAACTCAAAAGGTTCTCTTTGCCAGGAGGAAAAGATCATTGGGAGCACTGAACTACAAAGGACAGGGCAGCCTAAGTTCAAAACAGAAAAGATAAGAGCCACATTGAACATATTGATTAGGAGGGGTGGGCATGGAGAGTAGTACTTGCTGGGACAGAAACCTTTTTAAGATGGGTGAGAAGAGAGAACTAGGCAAGAGAAAAGGGAACTAGGAGTGGGAATAAATTCTTAGTGACAACCAAGCTCTAGAAGTGGATAAGAACATCTGATTGTTTTACTGTATAATGGGGAGGAATTTGCCAGGAGATAGAACAATACCAGAGTCTTGCAAAAGGAAACCAAAACATAGTCACCCAACCCAAACAAAACCCTAAAAACAATTTTAAACCTCTCAGTGGTTCTTTGCTGGATAGGGACTACAGTGATGGTAAAAGGGAATTAAAATATTGGAATAAAAATAACAGAACATCAATGTAAACTGAATGGTTTTGACAAATACTGGACAGTAACTGAAAGTAAATTCTTTGAACTAAATACACACACAGTACCTGTTGCATTACAAGTTTCTGCATTAAAAGGCAGCACTTTCACGTATTTATCATTAGAACCAGTAGCTAACAGCTGTCCACAGGGACTCCAGGCTACACAGTAGATTGATCCTTTATGATGCTTATTCCTCTTGAAGCGAACTACAGGTTGTTTAGGAGTATTATAAGCACTGGTAAAAGAGAAAACAAATATCATATTTCCTTTTATTTCTAAGGGAAACAAAGTATTGTAAAATGAAGATACTATTTTTCTGTTATTTTGGGTAACATGAAATTCATATGACTACTTGCACTGAAACACTCATATGTGATCAAAGGAAAAAGGATCTTCTCCTCATTTTCTCAATTCTTCCTCATCTTCCCATTCTACCCGTGACTGAACACACAAAAAGAACTTATCCAGTCCCTTCATGTGTAAAGGGCTGATACAGATAAAATACAGTAATTACTAGATATAGGACAACAAAACATTATCCCCGGAGTCCAAAACTGCTGTGAGTTTTCTCTACATCCCTCATACGTCAACACCTTAATTCCATGGCCACTTTTGAATATGCACGAGTTCAATTAAGCAACAGTAGGCCAAGCCTGTGCAAGAAAAACGGGTTTACCACCCTATTAATGGAAGAATCCTGATAGCATCTAAATACACCAGAGATTATTATTTGTAAAACTGTATCAGCTTTACACACAGCTGAAATAAAAGCAAGTCCCCGTAATTTACATTTCCTTGACTGCAATCAATTACTTTCCTACAATGTTCTTTTTCTGCTCTCACAGCAGGAAGCAATCAAGTACTTAAGATAAAGTATTGCAGTACCCATCTCCATATCACTCCAGTAACATCAACAAAAATCCAACAAATTAAATTGCTATTGAAAAAATTCATAAGCCTTATTATAAATACTTAAACAGAAGACAATCATTCAAGTCTGTTGAAAAACTTTGGAGATGAACATTAGTTTAGTAAAGAATACTAAAATAAACCTACATGGCAGCTAATTTTATTTTGCTGCCAGCGGGGAAATCCATTACAGATTAGCCTAAATCAGGATCATTCAAACACACTACAGAGCTTCCTAAATGGCCTAATGCCTGATTTCACACTCTGAGTTTGGATTCACCACACCTTAAGAGCTGAGGATCACTGACTCTCTCAGAACATGGGAGCACCTACCCACGTGTTGCCTGGAAGCACCCTGGTTATTTGAGCAACATTTGCAGAACTGTAACATGTATCTGTCAGTGTTTAATCTTAAAGGTGTGCAAAGTCGTCCCCCCCCCCCCCCGCCCCCCCCCCCCCCCACAATTATACCTTTAGACAAAGGAAAAAAAAACCAACTGACCAAAACAGACCAACCTGTCTTCAATAATTCATCAGTTTAAAGGACAAGTAAAAAAAAAAAGTTTAATAGGCCCAAGAGAACTTCAAAGAACAGGTACTCTACACAGCCACAGCTCTTAGAAAAGCACATAATTTTGAATGCATGTCTAGACTCATGTTGCTACAAGGATTAGAATATCTTTAAAATAATGTAATCTCTCTGCTGACTTGTAAATCCCATGATGATGTATTTTAGGCAAACTGCAAGCATAGTTAAAATCAACAGTAAGTGGAAGAATTACAAGTTCAGAATTAAGGAAATCTCAGCATTCCCTTCATGTCCACATGCACTGCATCTCTTGGTCACATCAGATCGTGCACTGCAAGTGCAACTCAGGCTGCAGAGTTGCTCAAACCTTTCCCAGCGAGCAGAATAAGCAGCTGTGCAGGAGCCAGCATGTCTTGCACTGCTTGTCAGCCAAGAGGCTGTTTGGGCTTCAAGCCCTGTAAGCTGCCTTGTACTAGGTAACAGAAATCAATTCCTTTTTTTTGTTGTGTCATACATTGCTCATAAATATTTTTGAATTAAACTTCAAAGGCTACCTTACTGATGATATTTAAGGAGGAAAAGAAAAATCAGATTACTTTTTGAACACTTTGGAAGCCTGAACATCAGTCCTAAAGTGGGAGTATGTCCCAGATAAAATCACTGTGCACACTTGTAGCTCCCTATAAAATTGCGGAGTTTTAGATGCTGGTGCTTCTTCTCTCCTCCAAGAAAATAATTTAAGTGGAGCAGAATTAAGGAGATTGCGATTGTGGTATTATTTATTTTCAGGTATATTTTCCCCATTCTATTAAAAAAGTGGGTGGAAAAAACCCTGAAAATACAGGTGCACAGTAAAGCACATATGGTGCTTTTTCTGTCAAGGAAACAATTTACCTAGAAAACAATGTTTGGGAACTGACTCATGCTTTCTCCCACTGTTACAGCTGGATATCAACACCACAGGCCAACCAATAAACTCCAAGTGCTGAGACAAAAAATAACACTTTTAAAAGGAAAAGTGTGGTCTTGTGGCAATACATCTTGTATTGAGCTAAGAAGCTAAGAGCTAAGAAGTAGCCCACAAATATACAAATACTCCAGCACATCACCTTATTTTTGTTTAGCAGTTCAGGATTACAAGGAGAGCATTACTGCATTTATGACAATAAAATAAAGGTATGAAATGTACAGGTATCAGTAGCTACAGGAGAAAGAAGTGCTGTAATACAGAAAAATAAATGATTATATATTAGTTTTCTTACCTTGGGTCAATTACTTCTGGATAGGCACAAACTCTCAAAGTTTTAGAGTTGGAACCAACAGCATATAAACTCCCACTGGGATGAAAGGCTACAGCTCTGACAGCTTGTGTGTCTTCTAGAGTATTAATGCAAATAAACTGCTTTTTTGATTTGTCATCCTGTGTAGAAGAATAACAGTAAAATTAGGTTCTTCTGTCTAAAACTGGACATTTAAAACTAGGTGTGACTGCTTTGTGGAATAATGTTAAGCTATTGTAGCCAAGAATTAACAAGTAGCAGCACAGCAGGCTGGATCAAAGTATAGTTTTGTAAACAATGTCTACTCCAAGTCCAAGAATGCTCTTGAAGCTTTTTTCTTCAACTGACTTTTACAGATAACATTAATTAGTATTTCTCATTCTCCCTCCAGACTTCCACCTGCTTTTGTTCTTCTAAACAGCCCAGTTCAGATGGGCAATACTACAGTTTATTTTTGTGTAAATACATTTGATCTGTGTGGAATTTGCAAGGGGAACAAAGCTACCTTTTTACTAAAAACAGTCCAAGTCAAACAGTTTCTAAACCAAATATAATATTAAACACAGGATCAGACTTTCAACCTGTATGTAACACAAAGTTATCATTAAATTATGCTAAGCTTTATTACATCATCCTCCTTGTGACTTCCTGATCACCTTTCTAAGATTATGATTTTTATTTATGCAGAAACTTTGGAATGTACTTATTGCAGTTATTTCCCTATTAACTATTCCCCTGGTTTTTCAGACCATACTGACGGGAGTCCAACACTAAAAGTTGTAACCTGGAAAATACAAAACAATGGTTGTAAAACACATCTCATTGGAACATCTGTTTTGCAAGGAGAACTGAAAGAGCTGGTACTGTTTGGCCTTGAGATCAGAAGGGCTTTTCAGGGTGTGCATGTGGACATCTCACCAGTGCATATAAACACATGACTGGAGGAGTGAAGAAGATGGAGCAGGACTCTTCTCAGTGGTACCCAGTGAAAGGACTGGAGGCAGTGAACACCAAATAAAATAAAGAAATTCCACATCAACTTTATTGGTATTTTAAAAATACTGTGAGGGTGGGCAGGCACAGGATGAGGTAGCCCACAAAGGCTGGGGAACATCCTCCATCCTTGGAGAGACTCAAAACCCAACTGGACCCAGTCCCAAGCACCTGCTCTCACTGACCCTCTTTTGAGCAGTGTGTTTGGATTCAGTCTCCAGATGTTCCCTCCAATCTCAACAGTTCTGTGACTGTAGGCACAGCACCAACCAAAATTTATTCTAAATGGATTTAAGGATATGTGCTGAATCTTTTGATAACACACATGGTAAAAGACAAGAAAACTCACCTCATCGCCTCTTGTCCTAGATAAACTCCCTGAAGAGTCTTCTGACTGTGCCTGAGTGACAGCATGTTCTGATGCACTGTTTTGATTGGGTGAAGTGTTTAACATCACAAGAAAAAACAACAAGAGCAGGGACAGATTTTTCAGTAAGTATTTTTTGGACTGAAGTTACAGTTTCAGTCATTCTCAGAACTGACTAATTTGTGTAAAGCATTATAAATGTCTGAATCATGTTCATTAAACTATAACTTTAACAAGGGACAGCCCTTTTTGCAGCAGCTCCAAGCATTGAGCAAATGAACTCAAGCTAAAAATATTTTCCATTCTGTAACATATTTAGGTATAGATACACTATATATACACAGAGAGGTGGAAGAATTACTGTTTCTTTCATGTCAGCACTACTTTTAGTTAACAGCAGAAATTCAGTTCCCATTCTGCCCTGCTTTTCCCTTCAACTAGTTTGTATTTCACAAAAAAGCTTCCAGAAACTTAGACTAACATAAAATAAACAGGAACTATACATATAAGATGGAATAAAAAGTCCAGAATTAAAAACAAGCATAAAATATAAGCCATAACAAGTAACTACTATTACTCATGCATGAAGTAAAAAATAAACCAAAAAAACCCTTTATAATCCCTACATAAATATTTAGAAAACACTGATCGTGGGCTAAATACCCCTATTCAATGACAAATTAATTTGATAGCTAATGATAAATACAAACAGCTCTCCCACAGTGCTAGCAGAAGGGTATTTCCAGTCCTGAATGCTCTCCAATATCTTACCTTAGATTCCCCTGTACAGGTGACTCTTCAGGAAAGGGTATCTGATTAGCTGATCCACACTTGCGAGGAGTGCTTGTATTAAGATTTGGGCTATCAGTTGTTATCCTTGGGCTACCATCTGAAGGTGCTGATGTGAAGTTACTTGCTGGATTTGTAGCTGCAATCCCTTTGCTCCCATTACATTGCTGGCTAAGTGTTTGTACATCATTTCCAAGACTGTCCATACCCATATTTAATTCTCCTAGTTTCTGGATAGATCTAATAACAAATGACAAGTTAAAAACCCCAAACCATCAAACCAGGTCATTATGAGAACTTATGGAGGGATATGGGTGGGTAAAAGAATAAAACTCCCCCAACCTGTTAAGAAACTGTTCAGTAAGGTTCTGTTGCTGGTCAGCTCCATCTTCTTGATTGACTCCTCCTTCTAACAGCATCTGCTGATACAACTGTCGCTGCTGCTCTTTCTGCTCTAAGTGCTGCTGGTAACGTAGTCTTTGTCTGTAGTATTCCTGAAACTGCTCTGTGGAATCACGAAGCTAAAAAGAAATGAGAATCACAAATGGAATTAAAATAGTTAATTGTGGTATTTAACATAAATATTTACTTTCTGGTTCAGTATTTCAACACAGGCATCAAAAAGCCAGGAGACTAATCTCTGAGGAGTGATGATTTCATTATTCCTTAAAACCAGATACATTAAACACAATTTACATACTAAAAAGAGAAAGCACTGCTGGCCTACGCTATTCACTGTTGAAGCAGTCCTGCCACAATTCTGAAGGAGACTGTTCTTTCCTACAAAACTTCCAAAGTATTACTTAAGATCAAAACAAAGAAGTGATTGAAAATTGAAAATAAAACCCAGAAAACTATGTAAGTTATAGTTTCACTACAAATTTAGTATTTTCTGCCACGCTGACACCTCCCTGCCATCAATCTGCAGACCAAATTTACCTCTTCCAGCAGCAGTGGTCTATCCAAGTGTTACATTTTACTTTTGAAATTGGTGCCCTCTTTTAATTCTAAAATTCCTTATTTTCTGGACCAAGCAAACACTTGAACTTCCTTTCTCATAGTGTTTTGTCCTTTACAAACTGTCTTTAGCTTCCCACACTGCCAGCTGCCCAGGACTTGCTGCTGTCTGCATTCCCAAATCTAATTTTTCTTTCACTTTTCTGGTAACAGCTGAGAGCAAGATAAAAATGAACAAACAGAAGACCAAATGCACTTTAGTCCAAGGCCAGATTATCCACACTGAACTGTCCTACATTTTCTGAAGGAAAAAAACAAACTGCATATTTGCCTAATAGAAAAAAACCAGAAAAATACTACTAGAAAAAAAAAGTAACAGTAAAAAAACAAATGTGTGGGTTTTTGTTTGTTTTCTGGAGTGACAGTTTTGTCATCTATGATTTAAAGTCGTATAAGGAGATCCTCATAACACTGCATTAGTTCAGACAATTCATACACATTCTGTCTTTAACAGCCTTTGCATTTCTTCTATTAACAATTATTAACAATACTTGCATTATGATGCTTTTGTACTCTGACACAATATTTTTTGAATGATAATGGATTTCCTAGCGCTGTTGCATTTGCAAAATATTTACCACCTTAGGTTTCCCATGGTGAATACTTGCAATTCAGAAACTCCAAAGTTATTGACAGAAGTCAAAAGCATTTATTTTCTGCACTTGAAATTCACAAACTATTCCCCACTCTCTGGGTTACCATCGAAAACAAGTGTATTCTTGTCTATACTTCTTTCCATGACCGATACTCGTTTGTTACAATGTTATTCAATCTTCTGATTTTTTTTGTATTCTGTGCCACTATTTCCCAGCCAACATGCAAACCTAAAATACATTTCCCAGCAACTCTATTCTATAAACTCTGGCTTCTAAATCAGCCTCTACAGGAACACATCAACTCCAAAGTTCTGAAAAGAAACAAATTCATTTCTTACTCCTACAGGTATATATGTACACCACTATGATGTGGGAAACGAAACAAGATTGCACCAGGTACTACATTCTTTTCTACCTGTGTGTAACAGCCTGGCCAACATCCTCACCACAGCAACTCCTGTCCTCATTCTCTCCTACAAATTCTGCATCTCTTTTATTTCTTTTCCCCTCTTGAAGCCTGAGCTGTTCTATACCTAGCTAAGCTCTTCCTTCTTCACCAATATGCATACAAAACACCACTGCAGCAGAGAAGTGACTCAAAGTCCTTGAGGGGAGTGAAGTCCTCAAATGTGGAGGACTTTGTTAATCTTACAGTAGACCCCACTGCCTCACTCAAATATCCAGAGCCTACTAGAACAGCCCTGTCAAAGCTAGGTTGGTTTTCAATCCTACATAGATGTCACAAGCCAAGACAAAGTCTACCTAAGAAAATCAAACCTCAATCTGCAAACAGAACAGACAGCACACTCAATGCTAATTTTCACTACCAAATTTAGAGACTGGTATTTAACTGTGGATAAGGAATAGAATAGGTAACTGTTGTCATTGTTTCCTTCTGAGCTATTATTTCACTTACCCTACATTGCTGTTGTGCTATATAGGTTGTGCTACTGGATTCTGAATAGCAAAGCTATATTTAAGAGGGAATTGCCCAGTTTTAATTTCTCTATGTTTCGGACAAGAACTCTGTAAAATGACCCACAAAATGTAGTGTTAACACCAAAAATTACAATCTGCATGCTAGATTTCTCATCAGAACATGAAGAGGATGCTTAAGCAGTGTTTAATCTAATATTAAAAGGAAGAAAAAAAGAGAGCCAACAAAGATACACACAACAGTTTAGCTGGACTGCTGATGTGGCAAGGCACTCTAATCAGCTGCATTATGGACTCAGACGACAGCAGGAATTTATACAATGGGGGGACAAAAAAAGTAGTAGTTTCTTTTACAAGATGCAATATGGCATTTTTACTACAGTAAAAACAAAACTCAAAGCAACCATTGTCATGCATGAAGCTCTCCACACAAAGGCAAATCATTATAAAGTGATCAGAACCCAGCTCAAAGGGCCTCATTATTTTTAAACGAACAAGCACTACCTCATTTTTCTCTTGTTTGGCTGATCCCTGACTCTGTGCTGCATTGAGCGGTTCATTTCCTGGGGCTGAGCTCTGGCACGAGGTCTCACTGCCGATGGGGTGCTGGGGCTCCACAGGAGTATCACTTCTCGCAGCAACATGGAAAAGAAGAGATGCTTAACTGAGAATAATTAAGAGCAGAAAATCAAGATAACATTCTAGAGTAAGATCTGGCACCACAAGCATGTAAACTACTTAAGGCACATCAAACTGAAGATACTGCTTAGGAAAAAAAATGCCACTTGCAATGTGTTACACTAAAGAAAATGAACTCCCTTAGGAAAAAATTCCACTTGCAATGTGTTACACTAAAACAAATAAACTCCTTGACAAAAAAAAAAGCACAGCCACTTTCCAAAAAGCCTTGCTACCACAGCACACCCCTATTTTGTCTTTTTATCCCTACACTTAAATTCTACATCCTTTAACTAAGTTCCTCAAAATCTTCCATCTCAAAGCAATTATGTGCACAAAATGTATCTGATATACTATGAGACTAAACTCTTCCCAAAGAGAGCAGTTTAATCACCACTACTAATCTAAATTGAAACTAGTATCCATGGACCTTTAACATCCAGCTGCTTGCATGTTCCTGAAAGTGCAAGGTAGAAAAGTGTTTATATTGGTTTTGCTTTTCCTGTGTTATAAGTATTTCTGCATGACACTCTTTCCAAAAGGGTTTGGCAATCAATCAGTAAATGTGCAGAACACATTATAAGCCCTGGAGGCCCATCTTCAGTTTTATCAACTTAAAGTCCTTTACTCAGTGGCTTGGAGCAAAGGTTTTTTGGAAGTTCTTCTGAACTTTTTTGGGTACCTCTGTACAATACCAAAAGTAACTCAGTTGACTAAAAGACAATTGCCTAATGAATTCAATTTATAAAAGAAATACAGTGTTTCTGTCATGTGCAAGAGGAAGCAAGGGCCAGATTTACATAAAGCTCAGCTTCACCCTTGCAAATATTGCCATTTAGTCTGGACACTTGACCTAAAGTTGGATTTTCTTCTGAAAAATGTAATGCCTTCTTGAAAACTAGAGGTCTGGCCCTAGTTCTAATCCTTTAATTCTGACCCTCTAATCCTAACTTTCAAGAGATGTATTATTAATGAAAAAACATGTCACAAACTATGAACTTCCCATAAAAGGCCTCCATAAAGAACTGCAGCAATTAATCACCTTCTTTAGCCTGCAAAATGATGTTATTTGTTTAACACTGGACCCTGGTCTACTCACACAAGTGATAAGGTTTGATACAGATCAGTAAAAATAGAGGATTCACCATAAACTAGTATCTTCAGGAGGTACACTTTGTAAAAATGTAACATCAGGGATACTTCCATAAGACTTAAGCTATCCACAAAAACTCCAGTTGTGATGAGCCTGGTAAAACCTAAGATTTTAACAAAACAGTTCCTTTTGAGGTAAGTATTAAGATAAATATTAAAACATACATTACTGTAAGTATTTCCATTACCACTGGTGAACTGACATCATGTTTGTTTCCTTTTTACTGAATTTAATTACAGCTGCTCTTTACCCTAACACAACATATGGAATATTGCTCCAAGGCAAAACTAATAGAGACACCAGCTGTGGCCTGGATTGATCACCACAGCCCCAAATGTTGTCTGCTGGCTGTTGCACCCAAGTGCAGGGCTAGCTACCCATCTGCTCCTCTAAGAGCCAAAAAAGCTGGCAGCTGCTTTCTAGGGAAGTTTGACTATAACCATTAGAAAGGGCCAGAACTGCTGACCAAAAGAAAGGCTAGGCAGAAACATGATGCTAAACTCTCAGCTGATAAGTATCATTTCTCCCAGTTACCAGGACATTTCTCTCAAAAGCCAATTTTACAGTCTACATTTCATTTAAGAATTTACAGCACAACCCAACTATCTCAAAGACCAATACAAAAAGCATAATACTTGCAACTGCCTTACTCATCTTTGAGTAAAAATATCAAATGAATATTTCAGCTGAGCTACTATTGTAACAATTTAAGTGATACAGGCTACAACACTGGCATATTGTCATTTCCACCAACCTCACTGGGCTATGGTAATTGTTCAAGTATACTTAAGTAACTGATCTACAGCGTCAGGACCAAAATTATTTATCAAGACTTGAGGACAAAATACAATGGAGAAAGAAGATGGGAGTTACAGCTATTTCACTGTGTCCTTTTATTTATGTGGAATGGGAGAACACAGTAATACCGAACACAAACTCTAGCCAGACCATATTACATGCTCAGAGTTTATTTGTGCTCTGTGCTAGGAAACTTTAAGAAGGCTCAAACTGAATCCATAAGGCTCAAACCCAAATATGAAAATCTACTTCGTTCATAAAAGCAGAAGGAAGAAAAAACCCTCCATACAGAGTTTTCATTACAACAGAGTTTAAACAACCAAATTATGTTTCAGTGTTACAGTTATGTTCAGAGGTACGGTGCAGGCAAGAACACAGAAACAGTGCAACACAAGGCAAGGTGAAAACAGAGCTCTAGCTGCACTTACCGCTCTGGTGACTCCTCAAAAATGCTGTGACATTCAGTATTCTCAAGCATGAGACTCCTGCTGAGATTCTGTACTCCAGGGTAATGGAAATTAGCGAAGGAATGCGACATGGGAGAAGTTTTGTTGCCGAGGTCTGTGACCCGCTTGTCGTGGTTTGTCAATCCACAGGAGAGCCCATCTAAGGCAGGGTTTAAAGAGCGGGTCATGTAAGCGTCCGCTGACTGAGGCCGTCGCATCGGGGACGATGGATAAGGAGAGAGTTTGCTGATGAGGGGTGTCAGAAGATCAGCATAGGCAGCTTTTGTAGGCTTGAGGAGTTTATCAACGTGAATATTAAGCATCTTTTGTTCAAAAGCACAAGAAAACACCGTAGCTGGCAAATTCTGCAGCCACGATAGTAAGCTAAGGTCCAAGTCATCACAGCCATTACCACACAAGAGATCAATGCCCAGCAATACTTCACTTTCTGTGATTTCTTCTCCTGTGGCTTTACTCTGACAGAATTCCACGCAACACTCATAAAGCAATCCCTTCATTACAAGCTGAAATAAGCGATTGTTACTTGCTTTGAAGCCGGCCTCGCTCAGTTTCCTGTCTGCTGGAATGAACTCTGCCACCATGACACAGGCTTCCTCAAAGCAGTGCACCCGGGCCGTGCTGGGATTCCAGTCCTTGAACTCGGCGTGGTTGGTGAGGCGAGGCAGCGTCAGCAGCAAGCACAGTTTGCTGTAGTCTTCCTTGGAGGGACAGTACTCCTCCAGGGCATGCAGGCACTGCACGGCCTCTCGCATGGTGAACTCCAGCTGTGGAAACAGGAACAGCAACACAGCAATCTGTGGTACACGTGTTTGCACAAGAAAAGACTTGGAGAACAGGCAGCAACAGAACTTGTCTGCTGTCATTCATTGATTGCTATCACTGCTTAGATGTTAATTACAAAAGGATATAATCTGAAATTGCTGATCCAAGTGTAGCTACAACAGAGACAAATTCCTGGATGCTTTGACTTCCTAGAATCCCCCATCCAGTCCCATTTTTTAGAGGTTTATGGAACGCTTGAAATGTCACTGCAGGTTTGATGGGCTTAAAATTTTAAATCTGTGACTGAGTAGCTCCAATTCTATTGTAGCACAAAAGGTTACTTCCATTCTGAAAGCCCACTGACTTATTTTCCCCTTTATTTCCATAACCTATGCCAGTAGCTTTTAATAAATGCCTTGTAGATTGCTCTAGTTTCCAGTGATTAGCAGCTTTTGTACTGAGATTTTCTGTTCTTCAATCAAAAATGTTAAAAAAGTTCAAAGAGTTCTCAGTAGACCTCCAAATGAACAGAGGGCTTTATTACAAAGCCAGTTGATAGCTAAGAACCATGTTAAATATGCAAACCCTGACATTTTTAGTTACACAGATTTAAAAAACAGTAAAAATCTCCATATTACCTACACACTTCAATACAGCAGCCTTTGACCCACAACACATTTGGTAACATTTACACGAAAATAAGGAACATTAAGCTGATTTTTCCCCTCTACTGCTATCCTAGTAACAGTATACAGATTGAGGGATCAAAGGACTAGTACTCCTCCCATTTACAACTGAAAATATGGAGTTACTTTTAACTTTCTCTACTCTGTCAAGAAAAAACCTTGAAGTACAATGTAAGTGTAATGGGACAGAGAATTAAAATCAATTCAGTCTGGAAAACAAAATAATTTGTCTTAAAACAACTGTCATTCTTAATTTTTAAATTCATAACATTTTTGTCTTAGAAATTTGGCATTACTGTACTGTCAACATAAGTGAAAAACTAACTAATTTCACTATCTGCACACCTTCTTTGCCAGTTTGAATTAATGTCTCTTTCCATATCAAAAACTTAAGTCCACAACTCCTGCTGTTAACACATTTAACTGAAAGAGTCCTTTGTGAACACATCTGCTCCCTCAAAAAAACAATTCTGACCTTTCTCTCCAAAACCAACAGAAATTAAGCATAAAATTCATTCGAACTTTCATCTGGCCTGAACCACCGCAATAAATTTCTGTGATTCTGAGGCCTCCTTCAGAGTACTTCTGGGGGAAAAAAAAGTAATCAAGAAAAAGAACAGCCCTGTACTTTAGCACAATGGCCTAAAGTAAATCTGAGGGTAAGGACCATGGACACGCATATGGTCACTGATCTATCTGCAAAGTTTCAAGCAACCCTTTTATGTACAACTGTATCTGAGACCAGGGAGCCACATTCACTTCCAAAGAATGAATGACTTTATCCTGTCTTTATGAAACCATTTAATAATAGCTAAAATTTGTGTGTTTAATGCTGGGAGCTCCTGCTCTGCCTTTAATCAGACTAATCTCACGAGATTTTCTGACACCAAAAAAACTCCCAAACCAGAGGCAATTCTTACATGCTGAGGCTCATCTTCTGCTGACATTGCATTGTTCACACACAAGGCTTCCAAGAACTTCTGCTTCATAATGATGTAACGAAACCTGCAGGTGCAAAGAGAAATACTAGACATCCTGCTCCAGTAGTTAAACATTGTTCTAGAGACAAGCAGGCTCTTTTACATCAAATTTCTGAGTTAGGTATAGCTATTGTCATGACAAGGAACTCTGATATGAATTTTAACAAATTAGTAACCACAACATATTATTTTTTCAACACGAAATTTTTTTTCCCTAGTTGCTTTCAGAAATATTCTATTATAAATATCAGAAGACTAATTAGAAAAAATCCCAAGTATAGAAATCATATTACTTCTTGAATAGAAGTATGACAGAGCATCTATTAAAAGGTTGTGCAACACACATCATATTCCTAAAGTGTATTGCACATGACAACTCATTACAGATTGTGTGCACGTATTTTAAGTTTAAAAACACATGCACACACTTTAGGAACAGCACACAGGCTAGGAAAAAACCCACCAAAAACTAAAGTGAAAACTCATAACCACTGTTTTTATAGACAATACTTAGAAATCCATGTATTTTCCAGAACTCAAAAAACCTGAACTCTGACATACATTCTATTTTACCTTTTCTTGTCAAATTTTTCCATACATTCAAGAGGCTGAATAAATTGAAGAACCTCATCCCACTGGCCATCAAGGATCAGTTGCCTAGTAAAGAAAGGATCATTCCTTGAATGTCACTGGACAAGAACCCCATTTCTAGGTAAGCAGCTCATTTAAATACAAAACAATAATTTAAATACACAACAGGTCATTAATCCACTTTGAAAAATTAATGTTTTGCACAGTTGCCAAGATGACTAATTAGTTAGACTAACAGTAAGAGCAACATCCAAGTCCATTCTCAATATTTTGAAAACATAACTGCATACTAGAAGGACAAATTTTAAGTACTTTTAAAGGCACATCAAAAAGGATAAAATGGTCTTGTGTCTCCTGCCTTATCTAAAAAAAAAAAAAGCTAAAAAAAAATCTCACTTGAAGAGTTTGAATAAAGATATCATTTCAATGAATACATGCAAATTAATGAAAGAGAACTTAAAAATGAGTTCATTTTAACTGTATAAATACTGCTGGGGCTATTTTATGAAGGGGATGGAAAAACAAGGAGCTCCCATATTAAGCATGTAAGAGGAAGAACTTGGCAGGAAGGGTGCCAGCACAGGAGCTCCAACTCCAGGATCAGTGGGCTGGACTGCACAGGTAGAAGAGCAGTTCCATTTCTTCATGTTCTCCTATCACACAGAGCTCTTTATAAAAGGCCCAGGCCTACAAGGGAAGGATGAGTTTCTCCAACTAAGCTAACAATGAAACAAACAAACAAACAAACAATCAGATTATTAACTTAAATCTTTCTGCAATTCTTCTTTCCTTTTGTTTTTGTCCAATATATTTAATTTTAATGAAAAGGGAAGACAGGTGAGAAGATTTGTTCAGTGATAAAATGTATTTTTAAATGTTCCAAGAACAGCTGGATAAATTACTTTCTCATACTTCAATATCATTAAGTACCCTTGGAATGAACAGAAAACATCAATGCTGAAAAACTAGTGTGGATGTACACTGATTCTTTTTAATAATATTGAGGGCAATATCCTGAACTGTAAATTGCACCAATCCTCATGCTTTGATGATAATAGATACTCCTTTCTTGTTAAATATAAGATAAATCTAAGTATTATTTTGAAATGCATGTAATATTTTTGGGGAAATGCTCTGGAAACCACTCATCCTTGATCTTAGCACTAAAATACTGTAAAAACATTCTAGAAGTCAATAAACCACACCTTCAGGGCCATGTGACTGGTAAGCAGATAATGACACATCACAGATGCCAACAGGCCCTGCTTCCCCATCTTATTCCTGCCTATAGCTTTCCCCCAACTTAGTCTGCATTGACACTGGCACTTATTAAGGCTCCTTCCCACTTGAATTTTTTGGTGTGCTAGAAAAATAACCAAGTTAAAATGAACAAGCAAACAAAAAATAATCTATCAAAGCATGCTACTGCTGCCTGAGTGATGCTGAGTGGCTCACAGGAGGATGTCAGTGACTCCAGAGCTGGAACACACTGCAGGCCTGGGCCACAGAATGGGACCACATAAAAGCAGAATGACACAAGGGCATGAGTTAAGATCTCCTGTTTAGTGGCACAGGGCTGGTGACTGAATCACAGTCCAACTCCTGTGTTTTCATAAATGTGATATTTAAGCACGAGAAAAAGAAGTCCTACCTTAGGAAGAGCATGTCATCTGAAAACAAGCCATTAATGACTCCACTCTCTTTCTCAAGTGCCAGCATGCTGATATGAAGTTTCCTTGAGTTCAGAAAATCTAGTATTAGCTTAATTATTTCAGCTTCTTTAACGTTCACTGTTTCTTCAGCCGTCATGATGGCAGCCTAAAAGGAAAGAAAGAATTTTAACTCTGATCAATATCTCATTTTACGCTTGGTTAGCAAATGCTGGCTCCCAACAAAAATAAAAATGCAGATATACAGGACAGAATATAGCGGCATTGCAAAAATGTAACAAGATTAAGTAATTGATTTTGAGGTTGACTATGAAGCCATAGTTAAGATCTACCAATGCACCTGCAACTTTTCCATGTCTGTCCTATGCATAAATAGGGGCCCAGATAAACAAATCTAACAAGAAATCAATCCTCTAGCAATGTGAAAATACTGTGCTTACTAAGTCTGCAATATGTAAAATTTTCCTCTCTGAAATGCAAGTTCAAAGAGCATTAGAGTCACTTACTATGTCATCATCTAGAGCTCTCACATATGAACTTAAAATATTTCCAACACATATAGAAAGCACAGCGCACTAAAAATGCCATCTCTCCTTACCTTAACTTTGAAGTAGCATATGACAGCTAAGCCAGGGGTTTTCATTCTTCCTTCCTAAGACAGACTATTTCTGTCTATTCCTCTCAGGAAGGATCTAAAGCTGCTGGCCCAAGGTGGCCTAAGACATAAGACAGGGCCTGCTGGCTGCCAGACTCTGTGCACTCCCCTGCCTCCAGCTGTGTGTTCCTGGCCCCTCCTCACTTCTGTCACTGCAGGAGCTTTTCCACCAGCTCTTAGTTGATTCAGTGTTCTAATGAGCTGTCCAGCCATCAGACGTGGGCAGATGTAGCTGTAGGATAGCAGGCTGCTTGTTTAAAGCTCCCACAGGCACAAGGTCCAAGCTCCTTTGCAACATAATTCCTTCAAGGATGTGAGAATTGCAGCATGTACTCCTCTTAGGAAACCTCAATTAAATTCCTCTTTTGGCTAAGTCTTACCTGATTCCAATAAGTATGACTTTAAGTAGAAGCTGTTGAACTTCCTTTTTCAAATGGTTAAAAGACTTTACAAGTAACTCCTAAACTGATCTGCTAAAAAGGAACTGGGGATGAGGGGAGAAACCCACTAACACAGCCAAGCTACAAAGTACTGCCCTATCAGAAGCCCTATAAAAACCAAACCCAATTCCCCCCACATCTAGCAGCATTCCTGTAGCAACAAGAATATGATTTAACAGCAGGAAAATTTCAGTTTAATCCCATGTTACTACTGCAAAAAGGGACAGTGCCTCTTCTCAGCTCTGCACTCATCCCAGCCAGCTCCCAGCCCCACAGCTGGGCTATGTGCTGAGCCAGACCACTGCTCTGAGCCAGGTGCAACTCAAGCATTTACTCACTCCATGGGCACAAATGCTGACACAAGGAACTAACAGAGCTTTGCTCTCTGGCAGTTGTAAAGCCTTATCCTGAATTCAGTGCACTCTCATTATCAGTTTAAGACCAGAGAAGAAACCAGTACCAGCGAGGAACCCTCAGCAGGAGGCAACAGCCCCAGGATGAAGGAGGGACTGAAGCACAGTGATCCAAAAAAATGAATAAAGGTGGGGGGGGAAAGGACCACACAGAGCAAGACCACAGCAATGGGTTAGAGTTCCCAGTGTCTTTCCTTATAATTCAAAATGAGACATAAAAAATGTTCTTAATTCCCACATGAAATCATTCACTTACGCAGATGCAGCAACTGAAAGACAACCAGCTGTGGGCAACCCATCCCCAAGACAACTTGAAAATATGATGCAGCCTTCATGTAGCTCATCCTTGGAAAACTGGTGTTAACAAACTGCCTCCTACTAGCGAAGGATGCACAGAATCTGAGTAAGTTTGAATAAACCAAGTAAAACATTCAGAGTATTAACAAGAAATCAGTTATTTACCAGAGAGGAAAGGAAGAGATGATTATTCCATGAAACTCCTCACTGATCACCATAAACCAATGCTAGTGAACTTGACAGGATACAAAACCTTAGGCCTTAATAACATGGTTTTCTGCACTACTGTCCAAACCTCCAAATTTTCCATCTTCCTCACAGTTGTATGCCAATTTTTTCCCCACGTAAAAGTTTTTGCCAGAACATTTGACTAGCAAAGCATTTGATTATAGCAGCACAGTTTATTTTGGAACAACAGAGACCTAGTTGTGCCAGATGAAATGGCCTAACTTCTTAAAATGGGTCTAATTCTCATTTTAGTCACAGAAGACTCCAATCACCAAGTATTTTGATGGGTTTCATGAAAGACACGCCCAGAGACCATAAGTACACTCTCAGCTAGTAAAGCTGGAGGGAAAAATTAAACTCTGGCTTGCAGAAAGCTTTGCTGCAAGAAAGAAAGATACACACACTCACAAATCAAAATCCAGAACTTGTAGGAAGATGCTTTTTCCTTATGCTTTAGCCCTGTTTCAACTTCCCCTTTTGGCAACTGGATATGGATTTTTGGTCCCAGAGAAAAAATTCAACCCTACCCTTACACACTGAAGGGAAAAACAAATCAATACACATTTAACCAGCAGTTTAGTATTAACATTTTAATTCACAACCTCAGCTAAAGCATTTGCACTTCTTTTATTATGCTTCATGGCACTGATGGTTTTTGTGTAAACTAATTAACCTCCCTGTCAAAAGACAAAGTAAGGCTTAGGCAAAGCTATACTGAGATTCCCCATCAGGAAAAAAAGTCAGACTAAGAATTCCTTTGAAGAAACATCAAGGAACATCAAGTCCAGCTTTCTTTCCAACAGGCTCTACTGGACACAAGTGTAAACAGGAAGCCACCCTACACAGCTTCAAAGCTTGTCTTAATTATTTATATATTATACTGATGACAAAATGAGCATATTATTCAGTACTTTGATTCAGAGTACATCTACATTATGTAAAACCCAGCATCTGTGAGCTGTCTTCCATTTTCCATTGTAGTTTTTTTAAAATAAGAGGTTTGTCCTGAACATAAAGCCTCTGACAATTGGAACACTTAACTTCATTCACTTAATTTTCACAAATGAGGGTAACAAATGATTGCACCCTCCATATTTGATATAGGAGTAGTGACAGCACTTTTGGGGTACATAAAGAAAAGTGCATTACAACATCCAGACTTAGTTTGGATAATGAACTTCTTAAAAAGAGTTGAAGCACACTGATAAGCTGATCCATTAACAGTATCATGATAATATTCAGTGTGCATTCCCTATCAGTGCAACACAAATAGCTAGAAAAGAAGAGTAAATCTACTAGAGAAGATTTCATGTAATTGATGGTTTTTAGTCTGATGAGCTCAGACTTCTCTTATAAGCATTATGCTGTCAAAGTAATAAGCAGCATTTTAGCATGAAATTATAAATATACACAGGTTTACACATCACCCTCTCTGAAATCCATGAGGTTTTCTGACATTCAGTGGTATGTCGGTATGTCTATAAATAATAATAATAATAATTAAAACCAAAGAACAGCCGGGAAACTCAAGATTAGAGCTCAAGCTGCATCTTTGGTCCATCACACTGTATTGCTTTCTGCTGGCACATATGGCACATAACGTCACAATCTGATCAGCTCAAGCCCTAATACTCAAGAATGATTGAAGCACAGCATTAGCTTGAAGCAAAAATGAAAGCAAACCAGAATTAAAGCTTAATATTTCAGGTGCCTTATATTAACCACATTTCTGACACAACTTTTTTATCTTGCCCAGTCTTTTCAGAATGGCACTTCACATCTTCCTTCCTTCTCCAGTCCACTCCCTCTTATCTTTTGCTAGTTCTGTATTTAAATTTATTTTTCTACATCAAGAAAACAAAAAAACTTCTTGCCACAAACCTGACACATCTTTCCCTTTAACTTTAGTGGACAAGATGCTGTTTAAACAAGCTCTTTGGAACAAATACCTAATGCTAAAGCTCCCAATGAGAGGTTCAGCCTTGTTCTGTTCTTACCCATGTTCTAAGAACATGCCAACAGCAAGAACCCTCTCATGGTGTTAAAGGCATAAGAAAATAATTCCTAAAACATTAAAATACGTTTATCGTCACCTATGCATATAAATACACTATTTCAGGAAAATGTTTACAAACTGGAAGCATCTAAAGATAGGTAGCTTAAAGAGAGACCCTTTAGTGCTTTCTTAGAAGAAATTTTAAGTGCATATGCATTCACATGATAAAAATTAAAAGTAAAATTTAATATTGAAAAAAATTGTAAAATTCTACAGTAAGCGTTATTCATATGTTATTTATCAACTGAAACAAATCACTTGCCAACAGCATAGAACATACATTTGGAAAAAGAGGCAAGAAATATAAAGTGAAATACAAGAAAAAAAATTATAGTTCAAATTTTAAGTGTCATGCTGTGAGAGCAGTGACAGATTTAAAGGGATGCTCAGTGCCAAATTAGGAGCCTTGGTTCACTGACAGCTGCGATGCAGACCCAACAACCTCAGCATCCTGGGGAGCTGTCACAGAAAACCTCAGTGTGAAAAAGTCATACATATTTAAAAAGCTGGCTATTTTGCATTAAGCTATTTCACCTTTTAATCTACCCCACAGTCACTTACATTTGACTCCCGTGCCTTCCCAGAGGCCACTCCAGATTTCTGGCTACAAGGAGCCCACAGAGCACTTGGGGCCCAGTCAGACCCTAGTGGCTCCATTTCTGAAGTGCCCTCAATCATCTTCCAGTTACTCTACATCAAAAGAATTTACCAAAAAAAAAAAAAGGAAAAAAAAAAAAAAAAAAAAGGAAGAAGACTATAGGCCCAATTTTTATTTCACCTGATTAGCACAGCAGTCAGCAGAGCTTGCTGACACCCATTTCACCCTAAGAAATCACACAATTCATTATCTCAAATGAAATGCACTGAGCACATTAAGGTCTTAACAGAAAACCTTCACTAAACTTTCAACTCTAAGACCTTTTCCACTCCAATACACAGCAAATCAGCGTCCTCTTACACACAAGTCTTTCCTGCCTCACACAGATTTTTCACTGCCTTGCCATCTAGTAATCCATTTTGTTCCCCTGCTTAGATCAGCTGTTGCTCTAGAGCCACCCGGTAATCCTGGTCTCACCACGCTTGGGAGGTGACCGCAGAGCTCTCGGCATTCACCAGTCCCTGTTACAACATGCACATGCCTTGCCCAGCGCATTCTGCACCGCGAATGACAAAAAGGTGACATTAAATTATGCAAGACTTCACATCACAGTAAAAATATAAGGCAGAAAAATAAGAAAAGCCAAACAACTTCCAAAGACGAGATATTAACGCATTTTGACTGCAATTCTCCGCGTTGTTTCAACATTATTTCCCTCTCCACGCGCGATTCCGTAAGAAATCCAGCTCCGCCGGGTTTACAGCAGCCGCCCCGGTTCACTGCGCCGCGCCGAGCCCGCACCGGCATTTCGGGAACGTGAGCTCAGCACCAGCGGCGGGCAGGGCCGCACGGCCCCGGCGCGGCTCCCGCGGGCACGGAGCGCGGCCCCGGCCCGCACCGCGCCCGGGCTGCCCCGGCCGGCCCACAACAAAGGGGCGGCGGCGCTCGGGCGTCGCCGGCAGCCGGGGCGATGCGCCCCGCGCGGGGAAGGCACGGACGGGCCCCGGGCCCGGCGAGGACACCGGGCAGCGCCCACCTGGCGCCGCAGCGGCCCCGGCCCCCGCCCGCAGCCCCGCCGGCCCCCGCCCTCCGTCCCGCCCGCCCGCTCACCTGCGGGGCCCCGCGGCCCGTGCGCGCCGGTACCGGCGGGGCGGGAGGGGAAGATGGCGGCGGGCCCGGCGGTGCGGCGGGCGGGCCCGGCCCGGTACCGCGGTCTGTCTGGTGCCGCTGTCGCTCCGCTCGCTGCCCGCCCACACCGCTGCCCGCCCAGTGGCGCCCCGGGGCCCTCCCGGCGCCGCTGCCGAAGTGGAAAGCGAAAGGGGCGGGTCGGAGCCGCCCCGCCGCGGGGGCGGGAGGGAGGGAGGGACAGATGGCGGCGGCCGCGCTGGGCGGGGCCGCTTTGTTCGCGGCGGGGCGAAGCCGCTCGCCCGGCGGGCAGGACCGCGCCCCGCGCTGAGGGAACGTGGGGCGGGAGCCGGGCGGGGCTGCAGCTGCCGCCCGGCAAGTGCGGGATCCCCCCGCCCCCCGCCCGGGCGCAGCCCGACCGCCCCGCGGGGCTCTGCCGGTGGGAACACTCACCCCGAGCCCGGTGTCTCCTCACAAAGGGCGGCCAGGCCGTGTTCCCGGGGCTTCGCGAGCCGTCACCTGCCCTCCGAGCGTCCCGAGGCACCCAGCGCTCAGAGCAGGGCAGGAGCGGCACTGCCCGTCTGCCACCGCCCGGCTTTCTGCTCCTGCGGCGCGGGCTCAAGGCTTGTTGGCAGCACCTTTAAGTACTGCATGAGGTGCTGCCGCGATTCAGGTCAGCCAGGGATTTTTTTAGTGCGCTTATGCAGTCATCTGCTTCTTGAGGCTGTTGAGCGAAGCACGCGTTCTTTACAGAAATCTTAAGTATGCATGTGTGATACCGGTCTTTTATGAAGATGTATTCAAATATAATTTGACTTTCGGTTACATTTTTGTAGTTGTCAAAAGTTTGTGGCACCTCAGAGTCATTACGGTGAACAGTCACTAAGCTTGCTCTGTGTTTGTATGTAGTGGTGAGATGTTAAAATGCAAGTACAGCACTTGGCCAGAGTGCTTGTGAACACACTGCAGTGCCCTGGCAGGCCCTGCCAAAATGGAGATGGTGGCAATTTTCTGACAAGATGATGCACGATTTTTTAATTTTTAGTTTTTATAATTAGGCATGTGTGCCATGCATCAGAGATCCAGGGAAGGTTGTCAGGGATTTGATTGAAGCTGAACTGGATTGATTCTCTGTCACATTCACAAAATGTCAGTGAGGTCAATCTACTCGCTAACTGTTTTTCTGAGGATCTGCTGAAGGGCAGAGGGGAACCGTGTTATTTTTTCTCTCTTCTTTCTCTTTCTTTCTTTCTGAACAGGAATACAAACAAATGTCCCAAAGGCTGTCCAGTGAGGAGTGTGCCTGGCTGCACAGCAGTGACTCTGCCAGGCATGTGCAAGGACTGTGGAACTCGATGGTTCCTTTTGTTCAAGTCCCAGCTTCACTTCCCAGCAATATGGATTTGCTCGTAAAACATTGAATACTTCTGTTTACTTACAAGCTATTTGTTGCTCGGTTGTCTTTGGAGGGACTGCTTAAGAGAAAATGTCATTATAGAAAAGAAACTGTTTTCCAATACATATGATACAGTAGAGATGATAAATCAGAGGGAGTGTGGAATAACAAGATGAAAAAACATAAAAAACATGAAAAAAAAAAGATGAAAACCATAATTGTCTAAACTGAGTGGTATGTATAACTTTACTGAGCATAGATATGAAAAGTCCATTTAAAACTTTGTTTAACCTACAAAATTCTAGGTAAACACACGTAGGCTTTTAAATTTAATCTTGATTTTAGAATGGTTTTACAGTTTACTAATCTTTTGTGCAGTAGCTGTGTTTTCAGTGGAAGTCCTGAGACCAAATCTGTGAGACTCTCTCTGGATGGCAAGAAAGATAAAGCTTCTTCCCACTTACAGACCTGAAAGGAAAATTATGAATTTAAAATTATTCTGTTTCCTGCACAAAATGTTGGACTTTGCACAGGTAAGCAGCAAATCCCTATACTCTGGAAAGAGAATTTAAGAACTATCAGGAAGAAATATGGAAGAATAGCAGTAGTTGGTGGCCCTGCTTTGGGGGGCAATCACACTATTATTAAGTTTTGGTGAAGATACATATAACAACATTCTATGGGAAGACAGCTGATGGAAGATCTTGTTCTCAGGTTGTTTGCAACTCTTTACTTAAGCATAGAAACATGTTTGGGATGGTCTCAGCCTGCTTTGAACTCCCCAGTCATTACTGCAAAGAAGGTAACTCCCACGAACAGCAAAGCTGTTGGGTGTGGGTTTTAGAGAGCTTGAAAATCAGGATTAGTGGAGGAGGAGATCTGCATTGCCTAGTGACAAAACAGGGTGCTGCAGTCTGTGCTTGGAGCACTTCAGCAAAGAAAATAGTAATTGTGTGACTGTTTTACAAATGTTGCAAGTGAGAAATGAGATGCTGGGAAGCAGCACTGTGGAAAGAGACCTTGGGGTCCTGCTCGATGGCAAGTTGGACATGAGCCAGCAGTGCCCTGGCAGCCAGGAGGGACATCCCTGTCCTGGGGGCACCAGGCACAGCATTGCCAGCTGGGAAGGGGAGGGGATTTTCCTGCTCTGCTCTGGGCTGGAGCAGCCTCACCTCGAGTGCTGGGGCTGTTTTGGGCACCACCATATAAAACTGACACTGAGCTGTTAGAGAGCATCCAAAGGAGGCCACGAGCATGGTGAAGGGCCCTGAGGGGAAGCCATGGGGAGTGACTGAGGTCACTTGGTCTGTTCAGCCTAGAGGAGACTGAGGGGAGACCTCACTGCAGTTACAGCTTCCCTGTGAGGGGGAGAGGAGGGGCAGACACTTCCCTGGGGTGACAGTGGCAGGACCCAAGGGAATGGCCTGAATTTGTATCAGGGAAGGCTTAGGTTATAATCAAGAAATAATTTTTAATCCAGAAGGTGGTTGGGCACTGGCACAGGCTCCCCAGGGCACAGCACAAGCCTGACAGAGCTCAGAAAGTGTTTGGACAATGCCCTCAGGCACACAGTGTGATTCTTGGGGTGTCCTCTGCAGTGCCAGGAGTTGGACTCAATGATCCTTGTGATTCCCCTCCAATTCACCTGATTCTATGATTCTGTGCTGGCCCAAAAAATGGGCTAATCCTGATTTTCTGGACTTGTAACAGAATCACTTAAGTCCTTATATTATATATTTACATGTTCTTATAAAAACTTAGAAAAAAAATCTGTTTCTAACTTTATTCTGAAACAGGTTTTACTCATTTCAAGGATTTCCAGAACTCTGAGGTGACAATTCAGCAGAATTCTTGCATAATCTATAGAATCCTTTATGTCAGCACCATAGCTCCAGTTTCAGGTAGCTTAAACAAGAAAAGTACTGAGCCAAAGTATAATCTGGCTTCAAATAATTTAAATAATTGCAGGCTTGTGGGGCCTTGCCAGGTCTTGTACTGCAGACATTTAGATCAGTGATGATGAAGAAATAATAAGACAGAGCTGCTGTGATGGAAAGCTCCATATTAACTTTTAGTCTTTCTGCAAAGCTCCATTAATTGTGACATAAAAGTACATATAGATATTACTTAGTATGTCTCCATGAAGTTCACATACCATTAACTGCAAACTTAAAGACATGTGAAAAAAAATCTTTTAGTATCTCGCTTAAACAAATTTGTCAGTGGATATATTTACCCCTAAGCATTTTATACATCAAGTTGTTTGTAATGTTGACTAGGAGTTTGAATAAAGTTTTAAATAACTTTTTTTCAGTGAATGCTTACCTTATTTGTGCTGTTTTCCACCCTTTCTTGAATCGTGATGGTTATTAGCTCTTCTGCTCAGTGGCAGTTCTGTCTAGCATCCATCAGTGTTATCCTTGAATTCAGAAATTTGATTAAAAGAACTCCATCTCCCAAAGACTTTGTACTGAAATGTGCATGTTGTAGATTGCTTCCTTGCCTCCTACAGCAGTGGTTTCAAGTATAAGAGCTGCTTTTCTTTCTTGCTAGAAGGAAATAAGCTGGAGTAACTTCCCTACTATGTCTGACTCATTGCTGTAGTTGTCTAAATAACACATGTATTTTTTTATACTGTAAGTAAGCAAGTAAGAGCAAAGGTAAATATGCATTAGTATGTATGCATATACAAACACACATCAAATATATTTTGACCTAAATGGAACAGATTGATTTTAAAAATAAATTGCTTATAAATGTACAAAGATGTACATGTTAAACACTTGGAATATGAGTGCTTATAGGGGATTTTTTCTTTTTGTTGTTTTTCATTTATTTAACTAGAAAATGTAAAAGCAGCTGTAAAGGGCTGTGACTGTCAAGATACATCTTTATAGTCACAATTCTTCAAGCTGCTTATTCAGCTCATTAAATTAGTAGCAAGGCAGCAAATAAATGCTAATTTGCTATTGGAAGAAATCAAAATAGTTAAAAGTTTAGCCCTGTGTCTTTTTTAATAAATTGTTGGAAAAAAAAGACATCTGACATGGATCTGATCAGTACAGCTGGATTTGAGAAACAAAGCTATTTTTTGCATCACATTTGTGTGGCTTGATCTGAAACCTTCTGTTCCAAGCATACTCTCTACACCGGATCCCACAGCAGCACAGATTTTCAATCAGAAGTTGTGTACAAATTCAGGCATACAGTGCAGTCATATTATATCAAATTAACCAGGGCATGAGCTGACGTTTCTCAGGGATGGTGGTACTTGCCAAAAGATAGAAAAAACAAAGTCTCTTCTAAAGCAGATCTGTACAAAGACTGTTTTTAGATGAAAATTTTGAGCTGGACTCACACTGAAAAAAATAGATTTACTGGGTGCAACTGTGTGTTTGTGTTCCAATATAATTCCTTGCTTGTGTCAGCCTGTTTGTGATGCTGTACAGAGAGCTGAGCTGCCTGAAAAATAACCAGTTTTCAGGGGGAGGAAAGCTATTAATTTTCTTCCACAGTAGCTTTCAATTCAGCATTAAAAGCCTTACTGTCAGATTGCTGGTATTCTTGAAGTTATCTTTCAAACAGCTCTGCAATTCTGAGATCCTTTATCTGTGTAAGTTAGCCCAGCAACTCAGTCTGCCTGTTGACAGTGCAGGGATGTCATGGCCACTTTCAGCAAGTCCTTGCTCTCACTCTGCAACCCAGCAGGACAACACAAAACTCCAAAAAAGGCAGGAGCTGGACTGGAAAAATGACTAATTTACAAATCTGGAAGAGGCCCCTCATTTTTTTGATAGTGTTTCTCCTCAAGATAGCATACTAGCAAGTACAAACTATTTCACTAGAAGTCGCACACATGCTTTATACAGTACCTTGAGAAAGACGACTTCAGTCCACCTTGACAACCTTTTAGTCTGAAGCAAACCTTTTAACCTGACCAGTAAGTTTCTCTGGCTTTGGAAAAATGGAAGCTAACCAGAACCCAGAAGTTTATCAGATGACTTAAAATTGTGAAATTCACGTCTGAAGAGAACAGGGTAACACCTTGTTGTCCTCACAAATGAAATATGAAGCCTATTCAATTATTCAATAGCCTTCCTCTGATAACATCAGAAATCTAGATTATCTATGGAAGTATGACCAAAGGTGGGAAACAAGAAAATGTAATGCTGCATATTTCCTACAATTTTCACATTGCTAAAATATGAGAAGAAACAAGATTTAAACATTAATGTGAACATTTTATAAATTTAGTTTATATTTAGAGGTAAGCAAGAAAACAAAAAAAAAGTTATTTTGGTGCCATGCTTTTATTTAAATGAAAGGAAAAAACTACACTGTACCACATAAGTAGCAATGACAATATTTTACAGCACAGCATTTGAAAAAAATATGGAAGCTATGCTCCATAGAAGTGGACAAGTAAGCACACAATACACTGTACATTTTTCAACAGTGCCCAATAAATCATAATTAAATAGCTGAATTTGGCTTTAAACAGCCAAATAATAAAAACTAACAGTCATACTAACATTAAAAAAAAAAAAATCAGTAGCTATTATGACTGTTAGAAGATGAAATTTTGCTCCAAAAACTAAGACGAGAGTTTGGCAATTCAGTTGTAGCAACAATAATAATACCCCTGATGAAAGCACCAGTGTGTTCTGGAAAGGTCAGTGATAAATTCTGGCCTTTATGGAAAGCTTTCTTTTTTTTTTCTTTTTCTTCTTTTTTTTTAAACATGATCCCAACCAAAGATCCACTGTAATTAGAAAATTTGCAGGCTTAAAAAGGAAAAGCATCTCTAGCTTTACTTTTCCTGTAAGTAAAACCTTATACTGCGAGCAATGAAATTTTCAACTGCATTATTCACATTCTACTTTTAGACATTGCACAAATCTTTAACCTGTTGACAAATGCAAATTCCATAATACATTCAGATATATTTAATATTACTCAAAGAATTCCTGTCACGTATTTAAGCTCACTTTGATTAGGTTGATGCGTGTGTCTTTACGGTGTTGCAAATCTTTCAGTTAAATCATAGAACAGATTTTAGAAATAAAAAGCCTCCCATGATAAAACTTCTTTTGAAGTTATTCACCTTATGTGTGTCAGTTAATTCCAACCTCCTGGTTTCTTGATTCACTGTATATTATACACAGTTTCATATTGTTATTCAAGATGTTCCTACAATGGGATCTGTAGGAAGTGTCTAACAGGCAGAATGTGCAAACCCTCTTTCCCCCCTTTTTAATATTATTTATATCCTATATACACAATATGTATACACTTGAAATATAAGAGTTACATATCCTGGTGATATACATGCAAACAGTAGGAATCAGCTAACCACAAATAGTTTTGAGCCACATACATATTAAACATGTATTTTAAAGTGTTTTTTTCTTTTTTTTACAGTTTTAACAAATATACATAAATATAAGAACATAAATTACAGTAAACTGACAGCATTTTTGAGAAAATGTTTATAATCCAGATGCACTGATGCCTAAGGCCTTATAATAATTTAAAAAAGTACTGTTCTAAACTACTTAATGACATCTCATTCCTGTGCATCTTTTCTCTAAGTAAATGAGCACATCGTAGTAGTGAGGCAGTTTCTCTCAAAGCAGTTTAATGAGAGAAATACGAACACCATTTTAGTCTCCCATGAAACTGAATGGACTACATACTCATAGCACAATACTGTCTTATGTGAATGGAGTTGTCACAACACTGAAACAGAACAGAATCACAAATCATTCAAGTCTTTTCCTGAGAATGAGATTTCCCTCCCCCCCAACAAATTCTCTGGTGTATGATGTTATCAAAATAGCCACAGATTTAGGGGAGGCTTCAAGTTTGTGTTTTCTTCTTTTTTTCCAGAACAGTGCTATGTTAAAAGCAAATTATAAGAGAAACAAACACTGAAAAGGGATAGTGATTTATAAAATAATCAAACACTGTTTTGAAATAAATGCAGCCCTTTATAAATAATACTGAAATATGCCTAGAGTTTGGTTTTGCAAATGGTCATGTTATAGATTTACTGAAATGTCAGTTAGGCTTTTTTGCCGTATGTACTTAAAAAATTGCTGTGTCACAAGACATTACCTGTTAGTGTCAAGAAAACAATTTACGAAGACACACTGAAAATTCTTATCAGATGTCTGTTCCCTAGAAACTGATTCAAGTCTGAGTTGGCAGATCTGAAGGCAGGAAGTGGCCTGGATCTTAAAATCAATGGGAATTAGATACATGACTTCTCAAAGATCTGTGACTTAGCGAATTCTGTGATTCTTCTGAATATTTAGTGCTCTGTTAGGCAACATCAGGGATCTAGTTCTGAATGTTTCATGAGCTCCTATGCCTTCCTTGAAGAAGCAGGACCTGACCGTGTGCTCTCTCTCCAGCTGGAACAGTGCAAAGCAATGAATGCACACTTGCTTAAACCATTTCAGAGACCTACTAAAACTTTTTACTTTGAGTTTTACTGGTGTTATGAAAATGCACATGGTCAGTCATGACATCTCAGATGGCAACTAACTGAAACAGAAATAATTGCATCACCTTTACCCTGAGTTGTTGAATAATTCATTTGCAGGAAACTTCAAGCAGTTCAAAGGTTTTTCCTTTACTGTTTAGTTTATAAGCAAATCAGTACTATTTAATTGAAAAAGAATTATAAATACACAGGGGAATGAATCTTGATTTTGTTACAGCACATAGTAAGGGTCTTGGAGAACAGACCCATTCAGCTGTTATTCAGTGACATACAATTTATCATTTAGTCTTTACTGTAAGTCAGTATGCAAAGTTCAATGGTATTGAGAATATTAAGAAGTTTTTCTTTAGTGAAAGAAAAAATAGTTCAAGACAAGCACAAATACAAACATATAAGGCAACAGATGTAAAAAATGTAGTTTGAGTCACTAAAGAGGAACATTCAGTGCTTCAGTGTATCTAATCAAAATACAGAGCAAATATACTCTATATGTTGCATTAGCACATACAAATTTCCACACAAGTCAAACATTTCCGTAATCACTCATAATTATTCACCTAAGAGTTAATCTTCTGCACTCCTAAACACTGTGTTTACATTCCAGTTGGACATGATAATAGAACTCGCTGTCCAGTTATAAGTTCTAAGAGTCTTGTTGGCAACTAGAAATCTATTTCCTATAGGCAGTAAAGATGAAGTGCAAGTTTATCATAATTGTCTCAAGCAAATTTTTTCCCATCTACTATGCCTTGGAGGGTAAGAGTTTCTTAGGAGTTACTGGTCTCTTGGTTTGCCACAAATGGCTGTGAATGGTAATTGCATCAACACTGGCAGACAAAGTTTTGGCAGGTATGTGGCTAAATTGCTTCCTGTCAGAGTTGTATTTATACAGTCCCTCTATCATTTTCTTTGTGATAGATTTGGGACCTATTCCTGTTAATTTATTGATTTCTTCAGTATCAGGGCAGTACGTATACAGAGATCTGAACTGGCAGCCTGAATCCCGGAACAAGATTAAGAAATTATTGGCATCAGATTTTTCCATTTCCTTTGAAAGAAAGAAAGAAAGAAAGAAAAACATTCAGAATATGAACTTTGCATTGTAATTAGTAAACATTTCAATTCATTAGATTTTATTTTGAATCAGTTTTCTACCAGAGCTGAAACCTATGTCTAACTCTGTCCACTAAAAGACCTTATTTTCAATCATTAGAATTTGCTAAGCTTTACCTGTGTGAATTTTGATAGAGTAGATATCTATCTCAACCAAAACTGAATTTATTTAGACAATTTCAGCTATACTTGTTTAGTTGTACCTCAAGAACAGACATCCCAAAAGTCTTTTTGTAGACCAAATAAAATTCTTTTCATCATCCATTTCATCAAGCTGGTGTAATACTTGCAAGTTTGGGAACAGGAAACTTGACACGTGTCTCGATACATCTGAAAGATCCTCTGGTGCTAAAATGGAATTTCAGTCATCCCTAAATCCACTCAAGCTTGATCAAACCATGAAGTCAGTTGAAATGTATTGAACAAAAGTTCTATATTAGCTGAAATCTTCAGATTTTTGCTTGGAAACACACTGTCCCTGAGTTCTTACAGGATTTGTGCATCTCAGAAAGGTTTACAGCAGTGCAAGAGAGAAGCCTGGAAGGCACCTTCCTGTAGTAGGAAGTCCTGAATTTGCCCTACTGCTTGGAAACTGGAGAAGAGCCTAGAAGGGATCTATTCCAATTCTTTCTGTTCATGAGGGTGCTGTGCTTTAGTTCTAAAGTTCCCAATCTGAGGATCTCAATGTATAAGGGAAAAAAACTTTGTGAGCAAATTATGAAACCCTAGATATTGAAGCTCCCCCATAAAACAAGCAATAACTGTTAATTAAAGATGTGAATTAATTCAGCTTCCTGTGCTGCATCTACAAAGTAACAGCTCTTGTTTCTACAGCACTGGAGAACCTTTCTGCCTACACAGGAAGCAAATCACAGAGGTTACTCAATCCCTTCACTGATTGCTGCCATAATCTCTGAGGATTCCCTTCAATATCTGCCTTTATGCTTTAGAGTCTCCATAATGCCTGACTTTGGTTTGACATAGGTGTTTAAGCTTTTAGGGGAAATATACTCTTACCTCCAGGATCTTTTTCTTTTGACCTTCATTTACTTTTCCAGCCAAGCAGCAATGTGCCAGTGCATTCTGAATTATGTACTTATTGGATTTAGCACTGGGTTCTTTGAAGAGCTTTGGTCCTATGCAAAAGGAACGACAAATAAGCTAAATTAATCAATAAGCCAACAAAGAGTTACTCTGAATGCTGTGAAGCCCTTCTGGTGTGGAACTTTTGCCTGCATAGAAGCACAAATCCAGGAATAATACAGACTACAAATTTCACAAACAAGTAAAATGTCATTCAGCTGTCACTGAATTTATTTACAAATATGTCTTTCATTATTAAATCATTATTATTGGCAGCATTGGTAAATATTTTTTTCTCTCAGATGACCTTTTCTATGAACAAGAAAACATTTTGCTTTTTCTAACCAAAATTTCAGTTGTCCAGGAGACAGCAAAGTCTTCTACACCTGTGATTTCAAGGGTGTGAGGTATAACAGTATGGCATATACAGTGCTCAGAGTAACTGTTGTCTGTCCTCTTTGGAATTTCAGAAATGTTTTATCCAAAACCAGGGATGAAAGATCTGGCCTTACACTTGACAGGTTATTCTGTCTGTAAAATGATTCATCTGGTTGAAGGAGAAATCTCCCGTTTCAATTTCTGAAATGTATGTCTACTTGGGTCAAGACCATTTAAAGAAAAACCAGCACGAGTACTAATTAGGAAAATGATGTACAATGATGATGATCTTAAATTAAATTTAAGATTAAATCTCAGTTTGTCTAAGCTTTGGGGGAAAAAACCCTAGAAAATACTTAACCTTATGCTACTCTTCACACAAAGAAAGTGATATTAGGTTGGCAAAAATGGAGTTTTTATGATTCTGATGATTCAAGGTCTTGGCAGTACCATGTGTGGTACAGTTAGAGAAAAGGGAGGGAAATACCATTATTATTTGATTCATAATATAATAAAGAACTAGTAGTCTGATCATAAAGTTCTTAGAAAACAACAAAGGATCTGTTAGGAAACAAATAGTGCAGAATATTTATATTTGCATTGCTAAGAAGATTTTTTGCTGTTGCAGTTTGGTTTTTGAATTTTGTAAGTCTATTCTAAATTGAGCTGAAATATGAACACTTTGTGCCTTGCTGGAAACACTGCTGAAGTACAGAATGATGTGTGAGCCCATGTGCTGTTCTGAGCCTGACTGCAGTTTATTGTGGTTATCACAAATGCTATAGAGTCAGTACTTTTATTTTGGATTTTAAATGTTAACCTTGTATTATTACCTCTATTTTGAAGATGAAACTGAATCAAGTTTTAGGAAGCCAAATCAAGGTAACTGAAAACTTTCCATGCATAGAACCACTAATAGGCAGGTACTTTTCTGACCATTGTTGTCACTGACCTGTGTACTCTGTAGCAGAGGCGACTGAGGAAGTTGTAGATGCATTTTCCCAATCTTTTTCTCCGTTACGACTACCACAGCGACTTGGAGATAAAAATCCTTCCACAGATTCAGACCTAAACATTAGTTTTAAAATCTATTAAAAAATTCACAATATTCAGCTGGGAAGCCTTCTGATATGAAAAGAAGGCAAGGTAGAAAACAATGCTTTGAATTATGAACTGTAAACCTAAATGCACAATATTTAGTGCATTTTGAGTGATGCAAGAAGTTGGTCTTTAGGTGAGGTATATGTTAATTTTTGGGCTACATCTGTGGGATAGAAACCTAATAGATGTTCTTGGCTGTGAAATAGAATTACTAAGTAGAAATTCATGTTACTTTTAACATATACTGGCACACCAATATTATCTCATGTAGGGAACAAACCAGTTCTTGATAAAGTAAAAATTTAGTTCATTTATACTTATGATTGTGACAACTGGTAGTGAGAACTGCTGTATTTAAGACAGTAAAACAATTTCCCTCCTAGTTTTTGTTTTCACAAGCAATGACTTCTGGTGCTGTAATTCTTCAGGCTGCACTCAAAAGTGGAAAATTTTACATTTAAAGGTCTAAACAAGATTGTCAAGTTTTCCTAAATTATTACAAGATAATTTAAAATATTTTTGATTGTGGCTACTGCAAAAGCCAGTCAAATTTGCAGCTTGAAATGAAAGTTTTCTAAGTGAGAAAACAGCACAGAATAAGGAAAAAAGTGGTATCATATCAAAATTTATGTGCATGCTCATTTTCAGTAAAATCAGTAACAGATGAAAATTCAATTTATCATATATCCTACACCTTTTCTGATTAGCACCTGCATGAAGAAGGTGACAAATGTATCACTGAGATTCTCTCAGTGGGATCATCAAAAACAATGGTGATGCAAGGACAAGGTGACAATATGGGTTTGGAAAGATACTGAAAAGCTTTCAACTCTGTTGCTTTTATAATGTTTTAAAAGTCTCAATCTCCTAAACAAATCCAAAGGCTGAGGAAGATGTACTGCTCCTTACAAGCATAGTACAGCACTGTACAACTCCAGCTCCATACACAAGGGTCATCTCCTGCAAAGCCTGTGTAGATGAGCAATATCAAGCCTTTTGTAATAGGTAATATAGCTGGAAGAAATCCCCCTCTCAATTAAAAGTGATAAGAGATGACAAGAGATGTTAGGCTAATTGGATCATTTATGGAAGTTTCTTATGTAATAACTGGAAAGTCAGTTCTTGAGACATCAAAGAATTGAGAAGTCAACTGAAGCCTGCTGCAGGTTTGTCAGAGCTGATGAATAATGTGTAGTGGCCATGAAGACATGACATGCAACGTCATAATATGTACAAGTCCTTAGCAACCCCCTCTCCTAGATTGCCTTTCTTCCCTATTTCTTTTTTATACAAAGAAAATAGTATTTGTCTGAATTATTATCAAGTAGAAAATAGTAATTTTCCTCTGAATGATAGTACAGGTTTTGTATTAAAATTTTTTAAATTTTTCTGTTATTTTCAGGTGGTTCTTAATGCAAAATAAATTCTGGTGTTTGGAAAAGGCTGAAGTGCTTGTGAGCATTCAATAATTCCCTGTACAACTGCTAAAGAAAGAAAACCAAACAGAAAAGAAACTTCTATGTTAAAAAAGAAAAGCAGCTATGTAGTTGCACGTAGCATACAGGTTTAGTAAAATATCCACAGGCTGAGACTTAGATACAAGCAGGTGAATTAAAGAGGCTGCGTGAACAGCATTTTGTTTTGACCTCATTTATACCTGCCCAACTGGTTTACGTGGTAAAATTTGCAAAACAAATGATCATGGCTTGGTTCCCGAATGTCTGGCAGTGGAAACTATCCATGTCTCAAATGAGGAAAACACACCTGTTCTCAGAGTACACAATATATACACAACCTCTAAAAAATTCATGCTAGTTTTACATAGCTGATCATGAAATTTTATTAAATGAAATGGTTATTTCAGCTTTACCTTGGTGTTCGCTTGCCTGACTGCACACTCTCATTGTCCCCTGTATTCAGCGATGCCAATGAAAGACTAGATACTGAAAAAACACGATAAAGCTGTGAACCTGGATAAAAACAAAGTTAAAGCTCATAAACCTATGCAAATAGGAGAGTCTGTTCATCAGACCAACACCAGCATCTGAAAGTCAGTAAGAGCTTTTCTGCATGGGACTAACACCCATCCATGATATACCTGCATGCATATGTGCTGCACTTCATGTAAACACTTGCTGACACCCAGCCTTTGGCAGCCACTGGGGATGGGCTCAGGCTAAGCACTAATGGGAAGCATGGACATGGGAACTGGCACTATGCAAATCAAAGAATGCAATTAAAGTTAATAAGTCCTCTGGAAAGAGAGCTTAAGAGACTTAATTTAAAGCTTAGGATAGATTCCTGGAAGGTGTTAAGGAAATACTTTAAATTACACTGGAAGATGGAGGGAAGCAGCCAGAGAAAATGTAGCACAACAACAAGGGTGGAGGAGGCTGTAACAAAAAGGATCACTGAGCAATCTGGTTATTTTTTGTAATTGTGAATTGACAATACTTCTTGCAGACATTACTGCAAATTCTTTTGTATCTAAAAGAATGCTGAGTTGTTCCACATGGTTGGTGTTGCTATGTTCTTAACTGTATATGCAGCTGTTGAGCAAAATAGAAAAAAACCATGAAATATAAAAGTAACTTTCAAATTTTAATTTTGTCCGTATTGTGTAAGTTTAAGTATTCTTCTCTTATGGTCACCATTTTATTTATTTATCTCTTTATTTATTTATCTCTTATCTCCCAACTTTTACTCATTCTTAGCTCTAAAGGTGCAAGAAGAGATTAGTGAAGAAAACATGGGTGTGCGTGAAACTTGCAACACACATTCACCCCTCCACTGGGTTTTCAGAGCTAACATCTTTGTTTCTTGATATATGCATGCATGCATAGCAGGTAAGTGACATTCATCTTTGCATTTCTATGCCAAATTTACTTTCCAGTTTGGACACGTGCAGTTTCAATTTAGCACAAGACACTCATAAACGCACGTGCTTGTTAGGACCAAAACCCAAGCTGGTGTTTCAGCATGAACAGACTCTTTTTCCACATAAACATTTGTTACCTGGTGGACCTTTGATTGGTGTCTTAGGTGATTCAATATGATCTCTATGAATAGATTTTGGGCGTGGCTTTTTCTGTTTGATTGAGAGGGAACGTGGCTTTATGACAGTATCCATGTCCTCCATCAGCTTTAGTTGTTTCCTTCTCATATATTCCTGCTTAATAAATTCTCGCCGTGCTCGTTCATCCTCCTTCTTCTGACGTTCTTCTTCTGTTTTGCGTCTAAAAAATTACCAAAAAAATTCAGCAGCAGAAACTTTTCAAATGAAAGATTTCAGCTAGCACAGTGAGGACAACACAGGCATCAGATTTTTGGAACTTCAATGCTCTCAAACACCAGTAAGAGACAAATTGCTTCTAAATTTTTTTACAATTTTCAGAGAGTTTAAACTTTTTGGGATATTGCTACTAATAAAAGCAAATGCAGGTTTATGAGCTTCATTGCTGTAGCTGAATGAACACTGCATTTGTGCAGAGAGAACCCTGAGAGACACAGGCTCCCTCAGAACCATGCTCTGAGGAGCTGTGCTCAGGCCAGCCCAGCTCCCAGCCTGAGAGAGCTACAGACTGATGCCACCTGCTGTCCTGCACGGCCAGCTGGGCTACTCTGCACATCTGCCTCTAGCAGTAAACAACTTGGATATTAAGATGCAATTTTTTGATGTGTAGGTTACACTCTTAACTAAATCAGACATTTTTATGTTCACCATTACTGATCATTTGGATCAGGACATGTAGTTTTACCTTGTCTCCTCCTTCTTATGTTCTAGTTCTGCTTCCAGCTGCTGCTTTCGAAGCAAAGTCTCTCTTTCCCTTCTCAAACGCTTCTCCAACAATGCTGCTCGTTTCATTGCCATATCATTTTCTGCCTTCTGATCATCCTAGCAACCGTTTTTAAAGGAAAAGCACCAAAAATGTTGAGATATCTAAATTCAGCAACTGATTTTGCCAAGTCAGTAGATACTTAATTCTGTACACTGGGTATCCTAATATACTCTTGCAGTATTTGGAATAAGTTTATTTCTGAAGATTTTTTTAAGACTCTTAAAAACTTCATAAGGGAATTTTTCCTTCCTGAGTCAAACAAAATTCAACACTGATATGAGAAAACTTGCTAAGTGAAATGTTTTAGTTTTGAGTCAGATCTCACATAGCATAAACAACTTCTTTCAGCTCTGGAAGAGTCTACATGTATGAACATGAAAGCAATTATCACAAACCCCAATAACTATGCATTATATATAAGTAACTTTTGAGCAAGCCAGGTGTTGTGTTAGAACTGAGGAATGTTTCCAGACAAGCTAGGTCCATCTAGATACATGATACAGAATTTTGGGTATTCTAAGACAGAAATAAGTCTAGACCACTGTCTTACGTACGATATGCATTATAGTTAAAAGCCTGTCTGAGTACAGCTCTTTAATAAAAAGTCTCCAAGGAATGCTCCCAAATACAAACTTCAAAAGGGAGTCTCAGCAGACTATAATTCCTTAGCCAGCTGAGAGAGGGAAAAAGGCTCTGCAAAGTGCCTTTCGAAAATGTGAATAATTTTTAAAAATGCAGGCTGTTACGTACTTCAAAAACTTTTAGTTAAATTTGGGAGTGAGGTGGAGAAGTGAGGGTGAGATGTGAGCACATTTAATCAAGATGACCAAAACATATGTTAAAAATAAATCTACATTCAGCAAGCATCTTCCTCACCAGGACCTCCATGCACTCTTCCATAACTATGAATGGAAAGGGATACTCTGACATGCTCAGAACTGCAATATGGTAGAATCTCACCACTCTTATGATGCCAAATTAATCAAGTGCAAAATATAACCCTGCACATTTGGAGTTGCAGTACCATCTGCTTTGACTTCAGTCATCAGCAACATTCACGTTTCATTAAAGATTCAAACAAAGCTTAACTGACATACACATCCACTAGTAGTTCTTACCTTAAAAAAGAATCCACAACACACTTTCTGGTCATCTTCAAACTGTTCTCTATCACTCTCACCTTCATATTTCTCAACAGATACCTCACTTTTTTCTGGTGGCTTCAAATCCGATAAGGAAACTTCAATTAAGTTTGCTGTTTTGGGAACCGGAGGTGGTAAAATCGGTTGGTTTAGCTGATCCTCATTTGGGGTGAGGCAGACAGTTTCTGTGATAGGCTGAGATAATACTTCGGAAACATTAGATTCAATAGGCTTAATCTCCTTTTCCTCCAACTTCTGCTCACCCTGTTTTTGCAATTTTGGTCCTTCTTCTTTTGCTACCTCTTCTGTAGACTTGACTTCTTTCAAAAGATTTCCCTTTAACTGAGGTTCACTTACACGTTCACCGTCATCTCCAAAGCAAACAAATGATCTAGTCTGAATGGGAACCTGACTGGGAGAAAATCTCCTCAAACGGGGAAGACTGTCCACAGACCGTGGGGCAGTCAAGGTACGGTTTAGAGGCGTTATTTTCAGTTCATTTGGCCTAGGAGTCCTTTGCATTTTAATGTGAAAAGAGGCATTCTTCTTGTTGGAAGATTGTGGAGATTGATGTGTAGAGCGAGGAGATTCCTGTGAGAAAGGTGCAACAGGGGCTGGAGTTCCCCCTTGCCTTGAAGAAGACTTAAAGTCCCGAATCTGCTTCTGAGGAGAAGGTTGAGGAGGGGAAATAACCCAAGCTTGTTGCTCTCTCATCTGCATCAGCATCTCCTGCTGAAGGGATAGACGTTGCATTTCTTGTTGTAGGAAGTGTAGGGAAGAGTTTAGTTTTTCAATAGATTTTGTATATTCTAAGAGATCTCCATCATTAAGATTTTCTTCTGAGGGGCTTGCTAAATTCCATTGCTTTTCAGCATCCCCAGAAGTAGCAGGAGATTTTAACCATTTGCTATGAGAATTTTCTGTGTTTTCTTTTAATAATTCTGGAGTCTTACCAGTTTGGTCATCTGATTTTCGAGTTTCTTTTTCTTTCAACCGATTGCTATCAGTGAATACCTTCTCATCTTCAGCTCCTGCTGCTTCCTCTCGGAGAGGTGATACCCCATCACCTTTCTTTTTCACAACATTGAGAAATGCTGTTCTCCCCATTTTCTGCCGCTGCTTTGTGAACGCAGCTTCAACTTTCTTCTTCTGGGCTTCAATGGCTCGCCTCTTTTCCTCTAGCTTCATCCTCAGCTGTACCATTTCAGAGGCCAGTAATTGTGTAGTGTCTCTTCCTTGAGGAACAGATGTCTCCTCAGGAATGTGAGCCCAAGCAACCATATGAGGGATGTTCAGCTCAGAACCTTCTGGTGTGGTTTTCTGAGAACTGCTTCCACTGCTTTTACTATCTGTGTGATTCAGCTTCCTGAATTTCTGCTCAGCAAAGCTGGTCATTTTAATGCCTGAGCTTGAAGAAGCACTGCTGCCTGCCTGTGATTTAGTACTCACTGAGCTGGGACAGGGACTTAATTGATCCCTGTGATTGCCAGCCCGCATGTCATAATCCTGGAGAAATTTAGATGGTTCTTCCATGTCAGAGTCCATGCTTACAGTATAATCTCTCAAAGAAGAATCCTCATCCATTGTCTCTGGGATATCTTCTGATGGGACGTGTATTCCAGTATCTACTTCTGTGTTGTCAGTCACAGGACTCAGAGCACCTTTAGTGTCTGTGATTATATCTGGGGTAGTCTGATTTGGTTTGATGTTTGAATTCAAGATGCTCATTTCCCGATTGTGAAGAAAGAACCCATTTGTAATTTGGTCTGTTTGGAGAAGTCTGGGAGATTTTTCAGTGTCATGAATTATCTGCAAAGCCTCTTCAATGCTCGGTGTCTCAATCTGATTGCCAAAATCATCCAGAACTGCCCTGTTTTGCAGAGCTCCATTTGGAAACCTGTAGTGTCTGCTCTCATTGGCATTTCTTTGATTTGCATTAAGAGACTGATGGACCTTTGTGTCTTTAAGAGGTGGCATGTCCTTTTCCTCTTCAATATCTTGATTCTCCTCTTCTCCATTTACTGGTTTGAAGGAGAGATTTTTTCTAGAGTGCTTTGGCATGCGGTTGATGTTTCCTGCAAGGCCTTCATTGCTCACAGATCTAGGAATTCCTCTGTTTGGAGCAGATACTGGAATGCTTTTCTCTTTGTCAAAAGGAATGTCAAACGAAACTCCATGTAATGATGACCTAATAGAGATCCAAATAAAGAAAGTAACTGAGCAACTCATGGTTATTAACAAAAAAAATGAAATATTTGTATTTGGTTTTAAAATTATTCTAAAATGGTAGTATTAAAGGCACTGTTAGGTGTACTGTATTTTACCTAGCTTCAAATATAATAAACATGCATATATTTTAGATAGCTATTTTTAGATGGATCAATAGATCTAAGTATAATAAATTACTTAAAAGCACAATAGAACAGAATGTAACAACATTTTCTTCAGACTCAGCCAATGCTTTCTATTACTTTGGAATAAATTCTGGGCATTTTAGGAGTATAGCAATTACCACCATAGATCAGAAGAAAGATGTGAAAAAAAAACCAGTTTATGTACCACTATAACTCTTACAATTTTAACTTTGGTTTAGACCCTACACATTAAGAGTTTATGACTGGTCTAACTGAAAACTAAAACATTCAGCCTGATTGTTCTTAACATCCCCAATAATACAAGCTTAAATGCTACTGAGATCATTGGCCATGTTACCACGTTTAGTTCACTGTGATGAGTAAATATGAACATATTTAATGCCAACAATTCAAATATCTGAAGTATAGCTCTTTCAGTGTAAAGAATAACTTATTTCTGAAGATTGTTTCCTATTAACCAGTTTTTAATCCATGATATGGTTTTATCTTTCTTTTTCTACTTTTTCAAATAGCTTACAAGAATGAATATTACAGGACCCTGAAAACCCAAATTACAATTGAGTATTTACTACTACTACTCATAACCAAACCCCAGTACTTAGCAACCAGCTTGTAAGACTACTTACCTTTTTTCTTTGGGCCATGTCCCTACTTGCCCATCTACATAAGACATTGATGTGGACCTCCTGATGACTCCTAAGTGAAACAAAAATAGGACCCAATGTAACTACTATGAAAAATAATTTTAACATCACCTTCTGTTGCTTTAAAAAATTCATCTCCTTCACTACTCAGAACACTGCAATGGCCAAAATGTGTTTATATATTGAAAATACAACTAGAGCAACAAAGCCAGTTTCAGCCTGAATATATATTTTACCCCTCATTCTCAAAGAATTCACTATTGTGTAAAATATTGTACAAATCCTACTAAAATATACCAAAAATACTTGTTGTAAGCCACCTTCCACATAATCAAAACAGAAGTCAAATTATACACAATGCATTTGGTACAAATACAAACTTCCCACTTGTACATTTTATAAATTACAGAAGTCAATTATGTAAATTAATTAATTTTTCATGTAAAGGTCTCCCCTTACTTCTGCATAAATGATGTTTGAATAAATACAAGCAGGATAGCAATTTACTCAGAGGACAACACCTTGTCTCATTGCCTCTCCCAGCCCTTTGTGAATTGTTACCTGGAACAGATGAATAAGGCTGCTGGGGTGTATGCAGTTGGTGAGGTGGTGTGTAAGCTGGACTTTCCAATCTATAAAGCAAGAGACATTAACTTAGAATTAATACATCAAAAGCCACAATACAAAAGGGCAACCAGTCACCCTGTCCTTGGCCAAGACAAAAACAGATTTATTTTTTATGATGGCAGAGAAAGTGAGGTGTAGTTCTCTTCTGGAAATATTAATTTATTAACTAAAAAGAGAACACTGTAATAACCTTGGACTGGAACTAATGCAGGTGGACCAAAAAGTCAAAAAGGTATTTTTCATACACAAACAGCTACAGAGCTGCCGCATCAGTTTTGTTAATGTATTTGTCTCCTGATTTATTTCATGTAAATGTCTCTATCAGAAGGTTCCATTTTTTAGGTTTGATTTCAGTAAAAAGTCTAAACAAACATGAGCAAAATGAGGCAGCTCCTACTGGCCTCAAAATGGAGTGATTGCAGCCAATATCACATACTTTCCATGCATTTCTATTTTCAGTTGCTTGGTTTGAAATGTCTGCTTTGTGTCTGGACTGCAAGACGCACTAGAAGTGGATAAAGAAGATTTTGTGATAGACATGACTTTATAAATAAAAAATACATTCACCACTAAAGAAGTAATTATAGAGATTTCCTCTGTTTCTACTTACACATATACTTTATTTGGTTTACAGAGAAGGTCTGTAATTGAGTATCTGTGTTAATCCAGGATTGGATTAACATAATTCAGTGTTTTGATCAAGGTGCTTTTTCATGATCAGAACAAAGACACGTACAAAAAGACACATGGATTTGTATGTAAAACACTTCTAGAGAAGCCAGACTTCAGATACAACCTGGATTAAATCCTTTAATGTTTTGAATTTTGTCCACTGAATTGAAGAGCACACTCTCAAACTCACATTTTTCAGTCAGAATATTTGGTTAGTGTTATTATATTAAATATACCTTATACTGTAGAAATGTCTCTAAATAGTATTTGCAAGAAGGATATTCACATCAATTTAAGAAAAATACAATCTACAAAAGCATCTTTCACAACTCTATATTAAATTATTCATTATAGGTTCCCATAAATTCCTAATTTTTTGTGTCAATAACACTACACACTAGCTACATGACATATCTGTTTTAAATGGCATTTGAGATTTCTGTGAAAATTTTAAAACCCTAATGTCTGCAAGTAATCTTAAAAGAAAAGCATACTTTCCAAATTTAGCCCCACAGCTTGTGAAAATTTGCTACCATGAAGAAAATCGATATACTTAATTTTCCTTGGGGAAAAGACTGATTCTGGCACCAAGCCTGGGTTCCATGGCAACCTCAGACATCGTAACTGCTCACTGCCACAGTCCCACTCCCTCCTCTGTACTGGCTCTGGGCTCTGCAGCCAATCCTCTGAGTCATTTCAACAAGCTAAGGCAACACAAGAACATTCACTTTTTCCAACTGGTTTTGTTTTTTTTTTGTCTTTGTGTGCTGAAATGGCAACTCAAACACTCAAGGGGGCAGGAATGCACAGTTGGGACAGGGAGGAAGGCCAGGAGCACAACATCCTGCAGTCAGGTCTGTTCTGCCAGGGAATCTACAACCTGTGTGTTGGATTCCAACCATCTGAAATTACTTTTTGGGCCCCTCCTTTGTCCTGCAGTGATGTATCATCAGGTTGGATGAAATACCCTGGTTTATGAGGAGAGATACAGCAAATGGCCTTGGGACCTCTGCTCCAAAGGATATGTTCAAAACTACTGGTTCTTGATCTCCTGGCTTATATGCTCAGTTTACATGAAAATAAAATCATTGTCTACAAGAGAAACACACTTTGGATACCTACAGGGAAAGGATTTGGAATCCCAGCATATAACGGTAGTAAGAAATATTACTCCCTTATTAAAGTCAGCATAGATTCCAAAACACTAAATCTGTTCTTGGGAACCTTAAATCTCAAACCCAACCAAACCTTCACCCCTCTCTCCAAAAACCCCATCCAAAAACAACAGAAAAACCTAAACAGGATTATCTAGGTTGGAAATCAACCATTTGCTAAATATCCAGTTAAAATACTAATTTTATCCTTCTCCTCTGTGCCAATTTAGTCACATTCAATAAACCAAAACAAAACCCCCCAAATTATAAATGTAATGCTGTCTCTCATTCATTAGGTCCAGATCAGATCACTGGAAGGCTTTCTTCACCTTGACAAAAGAAAGATTAGAAAGAAGGCCTAATGTACAATTTATGTTCCTTATCACAGAAAGAATAGGTTGGAAAAGACCTTTAAGATCATGAAGTCCAGCTGTTAACCCTGCCAAGGCCACCACTAAACATGTCCCTAAGTGCCACATGGACACATCTTAAATACTTCCGGGGATGGAGGCTCCATCACTCTCCAGGCAGCCTGTTCCAATGCTTGACAACTGGTTTTGCTGACAAAATTTTTGCTAATATCCAATCTAAACCTTTCCTAGTGCAAATGCAGGCTGTTTCCTCTTCTTCTCTCCCTTTTTCCTTGGGAGAGGAGACCAATCCCCACCTATCTACAGCCTTCTTTCAGACAGTCGTGGAGAGTGATTAGGTCTCCCTTGAGAAATTCATCAAGTGTATGATCAGCCACAGAACATTAGGGAAACAAGATATTTCTATATTGTTTCCTAATCTGTACCAGTAATACTAAAAATAATGTTTCACATTGTCTTGGTTTTGTCTATAATAGAGTGTGTTTTCTTCCTGGTAGCTGGTGCAGTGCTGTGTTTTGGATTCAGTGTGAGAGCACTGTTGATAACACACTGGTGTTTTAGCTGTTGCTTTCTCTAAGTCAAGGACTTCTGTGTGCCTGGTGCCAGTGAGGAGGTGCAGGAGGAGCTGTGAGGGAGTGAGGCCAGGAGAGCTGAGCTGAGCTGGCCACAGGGACATTGCAAACCACGGCTGCTGTGCTCAGCCTCAGCTGGGGGAGTTGGCCCGGAGGGACCGATCGCTGCTGGAGAGAGCAACTGTACTGTGCAGCACTTGTTCTCCTGGGCTTTATTCCCCTCTCTCCTTTTCATTACAATTATTATTATCATCATCATAATCATATTTTATTTTGTTTCAAATTATTAAACTGTTCTTATCTTGTGAGGTTTACACTTTTTTCTGATTCTCCTCCCCATCAGAAGGCAGTTGGGATGGGGAAATTAATCAGTATAAGTATTTATTTTTATCTATTTGAATTTCATGGTACTATAGTAATATAACCAAATCAAACTAAACACATCACTCGGGGTTTTTCTTGCTGTTATCTCAGTTTACTTTCATTGTAACTTTCAGAAAACTTGCTGTGGATTCCAGAAAAGCACCTCCTTCAGAGCAGACCTGGTCAGCAGCTCCACTTGAAATTGCAGAGGACAAGGCCATTCTGTGCTGAATGCTGAGGGTTGTTTTGGACACTGAGAACAGCACACTGTCCAAGTGTACAAACATGAACAAGCAGCCTGCCATGCAGCAGGGAGAGAGGGCTGAACTATGGTATATTGCACAAAATTCCACAGATTGTATCAGTAATTCAATCACTGAGCTTTGCAAAAAGGCAAAAAATGAAATCAAAAAGTCTGTTTGATTTTGCACAGAAAGGAGGAGATTGTGAAACATTACTAGTGATTCTCTGACATTACCTGGCTACAAAGTCAGAACCAGATGGACCATCCACATAATTTCTTCTGTTAGCATTCAAGCTGTGAGCAGAAGCTGCATCTTTTGCAGGTTCAGCTGCCAGGAAGAACAAAGTTCAAGTTATTATAGTTTAGTATTCAGTAGAAAAGCTGTCCAAAATAATCTGAAAAAAATGATTTTCAAAGATTTAAAGAACTTTCATTGATTCCATTACTTAAATTAAAACTGTCACTTCCTTTCATCTTTATGTCCTCCAAAGCTCCCAAACTGTCCCTAATTAAAGAAATGGAAACTGACAAAATAGACTAGAAAAAGCAAGGAAAGAACTAATACAGAAAAATAAACTAAAAAAGAGTAACAAAATTAAATGGAAACAAACAGTTTTAGCAAAAGTTGTTCTTCTGGAAGACATGTTTCTGATAAACGTTCTTCTCCCCAACTTCCCTGACTAGAAAATAGGTTTTTTGCCACACCCTAAAAGAGTTAGCACTATTTAAAGATTTATAACAGATTTGTATGTGCTATCAAGCATAAAAATGAAGGAAAGGTGTAAGAGCCAACCAATAAAAATCCCTTCCCAATGCATGGAAAGCCAATCACAGCACTGCTGTGTGAACATTTCAATTACCTGAAATGTTAATTACCTGAAAATTGTTATTAACAGATCTCGAGATCTATCTGAGAGGTGGATTTTTAAATTTGAGAATTGCTGATGGAAGATGGTGCCTTTGCACTGAGTACAAAATGCAATTTTACAATTAGCTCTCTATTCACTTTGCCCAGATTTATGATTCTTTCTCTTGGTATCTTCTCAGCAACACGTGTACTTCAGGCTAAATTCTGTTCTTGGTTTCTCATTATGTTTGTAATTCTTCCATGGGCATAAATGGATTCATGCTTGTTTAGGTCAGGAAAATTTGCAAGTGATTATACCACAACAATTTAAATGAGTTTTTGGTAACAGACAACAAAATCTAATTATGATTTATGAGATGAGATGAAGATTTACAATGAAGAAAGAGTACTCCTCTCCTTCTTTAAGGGGGTTGTACACTGCCAAATCCTGTTAACTAAAATATTCATTGCATCTGTGAACACAATGGCAATCCGTACACATACATATCAAAACATGCATATTAAGGCCAATCCATAACATAATTACCTTGGGGATGCACAACAACACGGGGTTGTACAAATGATGGCTTCACCACTTCAAACCACCAGAACAATTCTGCCATGAACACCATGTAATTGCTCTACATGAAATCAAAAAAAAAGATGGAAGGAAAGAGATGTTAGAACATGAGCCTGCAAATAAACAGATTAAGCAGTCTGGGAGATGCCTCTGGTTTTCAGCCAGTTTCAGGAGTTTCCAATCTCCACTTATATTATAATCTCCACTGTTTTTTTAGAAATAGAGACCAGTACAACTGATCTGTAGCACCAATACATAACTTGACCAGATTGCAACCAATTGGGTTGAAATATGTTTCATAACAAGCATATGCTCAAGCCTGATGTCTTGCAGGGAGGGCAGAGAGAAGCAGGATGGGTGGAAAAAAATGCCTGCCAAAGATCAGCCATTTCCATTAAAAATAGCAGTGAAAAGTCCATTGCAAGGCTAGAAAATACTTTTTTCAGAGATTTTTAACATGAAAAAGTATGGTAGTCCTTTGTTTCAGTACAGGAAGCTGGAATCTGATTTTGGCTTTTGTGTTAAGTATGTGCTTCTGTCACACTTGTGAAGTTCTACCCTAATTTACAAGTCTTTAATGCAAAACAAAAAACAGCAGCAGAGTTTCTTGACTGCAGGTTAGAACAAGGTTTTAGCTCCAAAGGTTTGTGCACTGCTGATACATATGTCCCTACTGTATGTTCCTATTACACAGCTATGAAAGACACAGTGTGGGAGCTACCAGATAAAACACCAGGGGTAAAACAGATGAAAAGGAAAAAAACAACTGGTGACAAACTGCATCAACAACAACAAAAATCAATAGAGGAAAGCCATGCAGGAGCAGTTGCTTCTGCTGCAAGAGCCTATGAGGAGAGCAAAAAGCCCAGGAGGTTGCTGACTTTGGAGGCTGAAGAGTTCAGAGGCCAAAGCTTCTACACCTTCAGTGCCACTTCATATCTAGAAATATCAACTGAATGAGATCAGCAAATATCCAGGTTAGACCTGGCTCAAGCAGATGCACAGACCTGTGTCGCCAGTCTTACAAAGTCTGAAGATGTAAACAGTGCTTATCCATTAAACTGGGAAACCACAATTAAACAACTTTTTCAGTTTCTTTCAAAAATACGAAACAAAAATGTCATTCTAATTCCAAAACAAACCACAAGCATTAAGGATAAGAATATAATTTTAAAATAAACAAAATATCTACTAAAAAAACTTTGATAACAAATGAAATAATCTCAATTCTGCATCAGTATATTTGAAAATATAATTTTGAGTATCTGTTTGACACTTTTGCTTCAGATTTATTTTTCCTGAAAATTTCTAATATAGATTAGCCTATACTTCAGCAAAGGGATACTCAGACCAAAAGCTACTCCTACGCTGTACTATATGGTGAAGGGATCAGGCAGATGTTGCATAGTTATTACACAGAAGTTATAAATAGAATAGGAAAAACCCCATCACTGCTTATTCAGCTTGGCAGAACTGAATGAGGAAAAGTGCACAGCAGAATCTTTTCCATTCAAGTAAATGTCAAGCATAGCATTTCAGTATCACACACTGATTTCATTAGAAAGCTCAGACCAAGAAAAAGTCAGATGTATTTCTCAGACAAAAAAAGATTTTTAATACTACAATTTCAAAATATTATAAATTCTCTCTGGATATTTTCCCCTTGCCTCTCCTTTAACTTTTATATTTTTAGCCTGATTTTTTAGTAAAAAATTTATCATAAAATGTTCTAATCATACCTTTATCTCCATCCAAAATAATATTGTATTTAGATACTCCAATTTCTCATGTTTATGTTGAAATGCTACATTTCAACAAAAAATAGACACACGCTAGTGTGACTATTTTATGAAGGACAGACAGTCCTTCTGAGAGTTATCTTCTACGCAGTCCTGAGCTGCTGTAAGACAGTTTGTTTTTCTGAAGTCACCAAAGCAGTATTTAGTGAACTAAAAATGAAAGTGGTGTACAGCCCACAGAGAACAGAGGCTACTTTAGATGTCTGATGGTGAGCCATCGTGATGGAAATCATGTTTTCTCACAAGTTATTTTTAGTCAGGAAGGGACGTTAAGAACGATCGAAGGGAAAGACTGATGATCAGTAACAAATTGTTTTGGAAAAACCAGCAGTGGGTCTGTAGTAATGTTGTTGTCCAGGAATCAAAAGAATGTAGATATGATTTGCATAGATTTTGCCTTGATTATGGTGACAGAAATTCTAACAGCTTGCCATATGATTATCACATGCACACACACAACAACATTCAGAAGCATAAGAGTATTTTAACAGTAATAAGAACTAAGGAAGCTCTGAGCATTCCAGGCTGGTTCAAACCCCCTGAACAGCAGATGGCACACTTGCAGCTTCAGAGATCATTATTAGCTGAACATTCTCATTTAATTTATTTTCATTTAATCTTATTTAATTTCAAATACCTCAAATAAATTATACCTTCCTAATACCTACAGGTTTTAGATCTGCATATTTATAGAATAACCACAATACCATATTCACAAATGATACATATATAATTTGCTGTCAGGCTTGCATCCACTAAAACTGGGTGTGAGAGCAGCCATAGAGGCTCTTAGAATTTTTTTTCTCAAAATTAACATAAAATACACTGTAAAATTTTTACCATGATGCACATTAAAATCTCTGTTCAGTGGGCCAGGAAAATCCACAGCTTTTTTGTTATACAAGTGCCAACGTAAATCCTTGAAGACTGCAGAAAACTGGAGTGTCACAAACTGCCTCGAGAAGGCCAGACTACAGCTGTGTATGATCCAAGCACTACCAGTTTGTCCTCTGTCCTGCCACAGGCTAATAAATGCCACAACAACTCAGCTTTAAAATCCACCATGCCTTGTCTCAGACCAGAACTCAGAGGAAAGAGCGGCCCATTAACGTCAGTGAAGGCAAACCACTCTGCTTCCCTTTAAATAATGACTCAGGAACATTTGGTCCCTCTCAGGGAGAAACTGTCTCAAAAAACTGTTCCCTGGTTGAATCTTACTGTTAATTCCTGATCCTGAATCCTTTTAACCCAGCCAGATGGGAATGAAATGGCTGAACTCACTCCCACCATACATAACAAGAGCCTCACCAAGCACAGCCAGCTGCTCTCCCAGGTCCTTAAAGGGCTCCAGTTGCCAGTGCAGGCTTAGGTGAGCAGCCTGGCTGGTAGAGGGAGAGAAAGCTGTGCAACATGTGTGGACATTGTGCAGCCCTGAATTTCTAGGACTTAACTCTGCAATGTATTTGAACACTATTTTTCATGTCTCTGGTGCTGATAACAGCCTCTGCTTATGTTGTTTACAAATAAACACCATCAATATTACATCAGAAAGTACAAGTATTCAAAACTGCTCAAGTGCAATAAATATTTTTAATATAAATCAACCCTTCAGATATCATATACTCCTGTTCAATTCAGCAGTAGAAAAAAAAAAGAAGGTCTGGATCTGAATCAAAAAAGATTTGACAGGGCAAATGTTTTTTCTGCCACTCTGGTTAGTAATTAGATGAAAAGTAAGGTACCTATTCCATGTGCTTAGTTGTGATTCTGCACAGTTTGGAGTCTGGCCCACATCTAGGTCAGAGGAACGCCCTTTCAGTCAAGACAGCAATCATCTCCCAGATTTGCGTCATTTCACATTCTGAAAGCTTTCATTCTGTAATAAATATGCCTTCTGCATGAGCTTGGGTGAGCAGATCTACAGATCTCAGCACAGAGCAGGCAGAGAAGCAGCATGTGTGCTGAAGGACCTGCAACCCCCTACGCAAGAACTGAGAGGCTGCAGAGTCCCGTGGCCCTGCTGACTGCCAGGAACCTACATGCTCAGAGCAGCAGGGCTCTGCCAGAGCCCTACAGGAACACATGCCTGTGTCAACAACAGGCTGGACAACCCTGCCTGTGCCCACAGGGGCAGCAGTTATTACATGCAGACAAAGATTATATGCATATACACACCCTGAGGGACAAATGAACCCCTTGAGAAACTTTCTGCACGTTCCCCAAAGCCACTGGTGGGCCACTACGAGCCTCTGCTTCTGGGAGACCATGGGGCTGGGTTCCAACGCAGTAAAAATGTCTCTGTGTGCATGTGTGTGAACTCTGTGAGCAAATGAGGGCTGTGTGTGAATAACTCTCTTTTAGTAATAACTGAGTCATGCTGCTGATAATGGCAGTTGAATTAATGAAAAGGTGTTCTAATATTGTGATCTGAGTCTCACTGTCAATCCTCTATCAGTGAATGTACAACATGCATACATTAAATGAGTAGCACAGATTTAGGATCACTATTTAAAACAACAGAACACAAACCCACACATTTGTAAAGGCTCAGGTAAAGGAACACTTACAAAAGACAACAATTAACTGCCTGTCAGTTGATGCAACGCCAAGTTCTCGTGTAAGCTCTCAGATCATAGCAAACACCAAATGATTCCAGCTGTCAGTCAGTCCCCTTAGACAGTTAACCTCCTAAATTACTTGTTCTTAGATTTGACGCCTACGGCCCTAATAGAATAAAGTGGCAGAGAATGATCAAAAATTATCAAGAATATAATCAATTACAACCAAAGATGTGTTCTTTAACTCTTTTAGAAATCATTTCCATGTATCTCATGTAACAAATGGAACATGTGAGATGTTTATTTTAATTCTTTCTCTTTAGTGACTATACAACATCCTTATAGTAATTATACATTCCACTGGACAACCAAAGCACGAATGCTACATATCTCCTATTATATCACAGTGCTAATCAACTGCTGGGACAAAGCAATAAATAAGTCTTTAGGGTTCTGAAGGGTGGTACATACTTCTTGTGATGGCACTTTATGCAAGGTTTTCTATTTCTACAAACATGTTCTTTGAAAAGGCAAAACAAGTGCATGTCAAGTCACAACAGAACAGTTCCTTCAGCTCTAAGTACTTTCCCAGATACAGGTGAAGAACAAGATACTTAGAAAATAAATCCTGTCTGAAGATAAAACTGCTTACAGGAGAAAGGCAAAAAAGCAATCTGCACAACTAAAGACAGATTCAAGATTTCTATTATTTCCTCTTGTTAAATATGCAGGGAGGATTCAGAAAACATTGTGATTATCTTTATGAAATCACTCTCTACTTGTGTTTGTCTGTCTCAAAGGAAAACAACCAGGAACCAGTATGGTCCCTTGTTGGTGCCTCAAGCATCCATGGAATGTATTGAAATATTTTTTTCTTTAATACCAGTAGCCCTGCCTTAGGACACATCTTATGAAGAACTTTACAAATGTATTTTTCTTAGAGGCGAAGAAATAGGCAATAAAGAGCAACAAAACTTTCTGCTCCCTTTGATTATGACACATTAAAGCTGTCTAGAAATCCAGACAAAGCTTATTTCTCATCTGTGCTAAACCAGAACTAAGCCAACAGTTTCACCTGCTGTGATATTTGACAGCCTCTATCAAAGACTTAGCATGCTTAAGTGAAGTCACTGTGTTTCTGTCCATTTTGATGGAAAACCAAAAGCAGGTGGTGTCACCTTGATCAAGTGCTGCACTAAATTTCTGCATCATATCCTATCTCTAACCTGCCTTAATTTAATGTGCCAGGACAGTGCAGGTTGCCCTGGGAAGAATGTAAGGTATGTACTTTGTGCTAGATCACTTAGAAGAGGTTCTGCTCTCTTCCTTCTCAAGAACTAGCAGCAAGTCATGATCTTACTATAATTTCTAGGAGCACACAAGGCACAGCATTGTAATTCCAACTCTGTTGTGATTTTTTTCTTGGGTCTTTTTCCAGTAAGATATCAGCAGTTGGTATTTTTTACTTTTTCTGTCACCACTATGAATGTAAGAGATTTTTAAGCCAAAAGCACAGTGGCACCTACTGTGTAGTATGAGCCACTCTGAAGACAGACAGGAATTTCTGCTGATTAACAAAGACACACCTCTATAAATCCTAAGACTTCACACTGTGTACATTTTGTTGAGGCTGAGATAAGAGTAGCTTCCACAAACCAATGTAACTCAACGTGCAATATTTAAAATATCCATTACAACACAAGTTTTTTTTAAGTGACAATAAAATTCTTTGGAGAATAAATACATTTTTTAAAACTTACTCTGATCAAATGCACTGGAAAACTAACGAGGAGCTCCTTTAACAATTAATTTATTTTCATAGCAAATTAATTCTTAACACTGGAAAAACAGTTTACAACACTAGCTGAAGTTTCCATGCCAAGTTTTAGACGAAAAACTTGGCAGCCTTGCTTTGTAGCATCCACATCTAAAAAAGATTCCATGCCACAGCAACTTGAAAAAACATGATTTCAGATCTAGAAATACTCTAACTCTTTGAAAGAACTCTAAATCCTATCTAAAAACAGTGTTCAGAAAGAGCAAAATCACTGAGTCTGCAGCACTTTAAAAGCGTAAAGTCTGATGCATTGGGATATTGACAAAATATTTACTATAGATTTTTTTTGGGGGGGGAGGTGTTTTGTTGTTTTGTTTTTGTTTTTGTTTTTTTTACTGAAGCTTCCTAGTGCATACTGGCTTGAGAAATAATTGAAGCCATTACTATAAAAATGGTATGACTATTGTCATGAATCAAAACAAGACTAATCAATTGCATTTATTCCATGCATCTGGAAGCAGAGAGAAATGCAGTGAAGGTCCTACTCACACCACTGAGTGTGGCTGTAGGAGTGTGAGGTGCAGCCAAGGCAGACTGCAATGCAGCAGACTTCACCAGCACGAAGGTAGATCACTGCATGTGAAATTTAACAACACCAAAAGCTGACTGAAAGCAGTCACTATGCAACTTTGCATACACAAAATAAACCAGCAACAGCTAAGTAGTCTAGACTTAGGTCCTACTGCCCTTACTCACCCTGGCAGCCCATTACTTATTTGAAAAGGATTGGGTTCAACCCTACAGGAGACAACAAAGCTGTATTCAAGCTCTGGCCTCTGTGACTCTGCTTGTGAGATTGCTAGAAAATCATAAAGGCAGTGAAATGACCCAGATATTTAGAAACCAATTACATCCCATCTGCAATGGATATGCTGACTTCAGAAAAATAATATTTCATTCCCTAAAGGCAAGCCTACAAGAATCCTAAGCAAATGAAGTGTGTTTTATAGAGAAGAAAGTCTTGGCGAAACATAATAATGAAAAATTAAAATTACAATTAGGCAAGAAATCATTCAGTTGCTCCTTTTCTTTCTGCACAGGCTTAAGAATTACAGAATAATGCTTTACTTTCCTCTTTCTAAAAGAGCAAAATCTTAGATTGATTGAAAACACTTAATTGCTTATTCGAACAACTGTATTTGTTGGAATTGTTTGACTGCTTGTACTTAGGGCATCAAGCCACTGGATTTTCCAATGAAATTTACACTTCTACAGAAGTGAAAGAGCTTTAAGATTAAAGCCCATGAAATTTTTATGTATACAGAAATGAGTACGAACAGTGAGTAGTAATTCCATAGACAAGTCCTCAATATTTCGTCCCTTTGTTAAGGCCTTGATACATTTAAACTAATGCAGATCACTACTCAATTTCAACAGAAATACTGCAGATTACAGACTTCAACAATTAATTAATAAAAAAGCAGATAAAGTGGGAAATAGTTTTGCACAAAATCAAAGTTTTTACAAATAATTTTACAAATGCTTTTTAAAAAATACTTTAAAATTACCAGGAAAACATAATGGCCAAAAGAAGGTGGCTTTTCATTCTGCTGAAATTTGTGTCTTGCCTGCTCTGTCACAAGAGAAGTTAAAGAGCAGCAGACCAAAAAAAGACTAAACATATCATTAGCAAAACACTTCTGTGGATTTTGCTTGCATTTTTATTTAATAGTTGTATTTTTACCTTTATTGAAGAAGCTGCATAGAGCATATCCTCAAGACTGAAATGGCAACACTGGTTGAGGTATTCCTGACAAAATTCTTGAATCAACTGTAGATTATACAGACTGTCAGCCAAAGACATTGTATCTTTCAAACAAATATCTAAAAAGGAAGAAAAGAAGCAAAGATTAGATACAACTACAGATTTGCAAAGAAGTGCTTTTTGGCTTCTACAGATTCAGGAGCATTTACTGGATAATTTCAGACATAATTTCTGTGCCACCTGTCCCCACCAGAGATTTTTATTTTTCTAATTCAGAAATAAAAGCAATTATTAATCTACATTTTATCTTTGCATTTCTAATTAGTTATGTATTTCTGTAAAAATTAATTTTGTTTTTCACTGTTGACAAGTTAATTTGCTTCTGTTTTGCCTTTTGTGAAAATGTAAGTTATTTTCTCACCCCACCTATTTCCATGTAATGAAAAAAATACATTTAATCACTAACATTTTTTTAATATATAATTAGATTCTCTATAGAGCAATGGCAGTAAGAAATATACACATTTGCATCCATTTCTCTGTACATATTAGTTCTTTGTCTTTAAACAAGGACCTAAGAGCACATCAACAAGACTGAATCTTCACAAAAACCCAGCCTGGTCTCAGGTATTCGTGTTTGTGGATTGAGATGTTTGAGATGAGATTTCCCAAGGAGCTCAAGGCTGTTATATGAATTATCACTCTCTGTTTGAAAGTGCTATTTAAAAAAAAGACAAAGAAATGGTGGCTGTGAACAGACTTGTGTAGTTATACAGTATTCTCTGACTACTATTTAAGCCCAGATAGCCTCTGTTGTATTTTTATGACTGCTTCTTGTTAAGTAGCAATAATAAGTCCCATAAAAAAGGACAGTCCTCTTAAAAAAAAGAACTGAAGAAAAGAATTAGGTATACTTCCAGAACATGCATCAGATTTTATTCCTAAAGCAACAATGTACGACAGAACTCCACATAAGTTTTGAATTGTTAAGGATAAAAGGTTTCTTCATAAAAGGAATCTACTTTGATGCCAGCAGGATAAGGATTCCCACACAAAAGAAAATCAGACATAGTCCATAATTCCAACCCCACAGACGATGATCGATAGGAAAAAATGTTTGACTAAACTAACTGAAATGTGATTAAATTTAGAAATGCAAAATGTGAAGTCATACATTTGAATCTAATAAAATTCTAATGTGATTCACTGACTGAAGGTGATACAGAGCAGGGAGTTACCATGTATTAGCCAGTGTAAACATAAATGCCTTTCATACAGCTATGGAAAAAACAAACATGATGCTAAAACCTATCAGAAAATTTACTTCAAGCAGTGACAGAGGAGCACTGCACAAGGCAGGAATGGGATGTCAGTCTGGATTTCTCTATACAATTACAACCATCCATGGTCAAGAATGATAAACCCAAACTGGACAAGTTGCAGAGGAAGACTATTGAGGATAATAATGAGAATGGAAATCCACTTCAGCAAGGGAGACTGAAAAGGCTTGGTTCAGTAGCCTGGGCTAAAACAAGAGGAAGAAAAGAGATCAAAAATGTGAACATCAGATTAGAAGCTATTCAAACCAAAGGACAGTGCTGCAAGAACAACAAAGGCACATAAGACAAGCTACGGGCACACTTAGGCAAAAACCAAGAACGAAATTTAAAATCATGTAAAAAAATGGAACTATACAACAGTGGTAAGAAGAGTGCAGATTTTCAAGAGTTTGACAGTTTTAAGATAGAACAAGACAAATTTATTAAAGGGAGTATATAATTTTGTACAATAGTCAACTTCTTGACTCAATGGGAGTCTTTTCTAGTTCTGTATTCCTTCAAGGAAACCTAGATTTGAAAGTGAAATGAAGATGTAATGAGAAGAATTTATCTATTTCAGACTACAGAGAACCCTAGAATACTTTTTTCTTTTTTGTTAATGCATTTTTAAGCATTCTTGCATATGTATTTTTATTACCCGCCTTCTTCAGTTTCAATACAGAACCAAATCGCAGTAAAATTCAACATGCATCAAAAATTATATTACCTAAGTACAGGGAAGATGAGCAAAATCTTATTAAAGTGTTTCCAGTTGCTTTGGAGTACCTTTGAATTTACTTCTGAGACAATGACATGCACATTTGTACCTTTAGGGAAGATGATGTCAGGACACCTAACAAGAATATTAAAACTAAAGTTCCAAAGATGACATGTGCCTTGCCCTGTTTAAAGCCAGATGCTGGAGGAAGGTGCTGGTCACACAAGACCTTTCAGACTGTCTGTGTTCTCAGCCATGCTGGAACAGGACAGAGGGACCAGGTGTTACCCCAGCCAACACCACCCAAGTTTTAACTCTCCCCTAATCACATACAGTAGTATGCATTTGGCTGCAATGCTTATGTAAATTGAAAGCTCTATTTATCAAAATTCTCAAGCTGCAGAAGAAAGGTGAATGAATGCATCTTTGTGCCTTTCATCTTCAATGCCTACTGTGATGGAAGCTCTCTATAAAGTGGTTGTGTATATGAATTCCAGATTTCAGTCCTTAGCAAGCTCTAAACCCTTCTTCAAATTCCTGGATTTCTCAAGATGTTTCTGTATAAGTGTTCCCACGACATCAAAGGTATCATAGAAAGAACACAGGCAGAAAATGATGGGTGTTAGCTGCCAAGACATTTTACAGCTCTTTGTTGCCAAGGGGAAGGTATAACTTTACCAGGCTGCTGAGCAAAAGAATGAAATGAAGCTGCTCATCACCACAGACAATTGCTATTATAGAACAGCATGGCACCAACACATTCTATACTATACATTTTTGGTTACTCTATAAATGATCCAGGTAGGTCTCAGGTGAGCCAAAAGCCCAGAATACAGGGCAACTATTTGCCATGCAGTGCAGCTCTGCAGAGCCTAACTCTAAACTCTTCTAAGTTTTATATCTGTAACTGCTCAGATTCACAAAAAACACTTAGGCAGCTTCAAGAATAGGAGTTCTGCAGGTGGTTTCAGGTATGTTTATTTTAGTGTGACAACATAAAAGCAAGCACACCAGGGAAGGACATCTGGGCTCCTTTTATTTAAATGCAAAAGGAAATAGGCACTAAGTTTATATGAAACCCACCACATTAACGTTATGCCTGCTGTAAACTGCATTTAAGCACCTTCCTTCACACGGTTCTCAAACACATTTAAACCTTTATGGCCACATCTACAAGCTGAGAGACATGCCAGACATACCCTCCAGTTTAATGATATCTGGACAGTAGAAGTGGATCAGGGCTGCTAGAGCACAACCATCTGTACCATCCTTCAGCAGATTCTCCACCAATGGAATACAGGGCAGCTGTTTAAGCAACGTTTGCTCCTTCCGGTAACGAGCCTACAATTTGAAATGGAGACGTTTAGAGAAACAAAGGCTCTGAAACATATGAAGAAACATATTCATACTACAGGTTTTACACTGTTAGTGAAATGCAGTATTCAAGAAACAGCTGAATATTCTCAATACTCTATTTCTTAAAACTATTCATGCTATGCTACATTTTGAACAGGATAAATAATACCTAAGAGGAAAGGAACAATGCTAATACCGAGCTTTGCCTTCAAAATTACCAAGTTTTGAGGATCTCTCTATAGCACACTAAACTAAATAACATTCTATACCTTAATTAAAATTTAACAGTCATTATTATACAATCAAAAATGATCTGTGTGCAAACACAGTGAGACAAGTCCTTAGCTAGTGCAACTTCAGTTTACTGGCAAGTCACATGATCTGAAGTTAACACACCTAAGTATCTTGCCCAAAATCTCATTCATATAACTGACTTAATGACAAATACAGAAACAAGGAAATCTGCATTTGATCAACTCCATTTTTATTACTAGCATGTGTCACTACAAGCAGTCATAAACACAGAGAAATATTAATGGTCAACTGTTATGACCATGCAGTGACCCAGTAATAAATGGAAATATCTCAATAATCAAGTCAGCATATAAAGAGATCATTAGGTTAGAATATCTAATAGATAAAGCATTTATCTGCAGTGAATATATTTTCAATGTGTTTCTTTTTTTTTTTTTTTTTTTTTTGTGATAGGAGAGGGGGGTTTACTGAAAAAATGGACTTAACATCATTCCTATTTTTTTCCACTTCTTCCTGGGAAAACAAATGGATGTGGAAGAAAGTGGTATATATTTTAATTTGTTTGCATTATTTACTAAGGCATTTTAACAACAGTAGTGAAGGGTTACTGCTGTATTCATACCACAGAACTACTTAAGAGTAGTAGAGTGTTTCTGAGTTCATCTTATGCTATTTAAATGCATCTATACACACTGAACTGCAAGTCTCCTGGGAGGCAGTCTCAGAAATCACTCTTCCCAGCAAGGCTAAAACTGACTGTTCCTACCTCCCACTCCCCACCTTGTGGCTGTGCTGGAGCAATTGCTGATGGGACTGTACCAAAACCATTGGTCCAGCTCCCTCCTCCTTTGTTTCTGTGGTGAATGAGTGCATGAGCAGGGATGGAGGTTTTATGGGTGGGGTAGGAATTGTTTCAGCCATTTGTGCACGTAAAAAGGTCTGTGAACCACAGACTAACCCCGAGGGCTGTACTTACTGTCACTGGATTTCAGTCAAGGATCACCAGGATTATTTTAGTGAATGTCAGTGTCCCCTAACTGGCCCAAGAAGTAAAAGCTTAATCTGGCAACAGCAGCCACAACAGTTCTAGAAAAATAAGGGGCCTGCGCTTGGCCCAGAGAACTTATACCTCAACCAATGAATAATTTAAAAAACCCCTGAGACTTAGTTGTTACTTCATGCTTTTAGTGTAGTCGTATTTGTGTGTCAAATACGCTTTATAAAAATGAAAATCCCATTTTTGTATGCTAGAGGAAACATTAACACCAAACAAAAATCATGTTCCTGTTATGCATTATTAATATTCTTTTCTCCATGTTCTTAATACTCCCTGGTATCTCTAATGAAATAGGCCAATTATAATTGCAGTGGAAGTTTATTCTTTCTCACTCTGTGGCAATCCAGTGACCCACTATGATGAAAATGCTCCAAGTTTTTAATTCCATGTTATTATGTCCATGTATGTCCTCCTCAACATGACTGAAATTAAGTCTCTGAAATACCACCATTTAATTATGATTAAGCATCAATAATGGTAACAGATACAGATACAGGATACAGATGGACTGAACATCATGATCCAACAAGTTCTGTTTAATTTATATATTCTTTTAAATAGTATCTTTTAATTGAGTATTCAAAAATATTTGAAATTGACAATATAGTGGTGTTGCACAGTAAATCCTGTGAAAAAGTACACCTCACTTTGATGATGCCTTCACTGGCCTTATGAACAGTGCTCATCCATGCTAGAAGCTGTGTCATATCTTTGAAGTGGACATAGAGGACTTAATTCATTGTAGAGAATGCCAGGCACATTACCTCAGCAAAGATAAACTCATATAGCCTGATGTGCTAGGTTCATTAGTGTATGGCAGGCATCATGTTTCAATTTGCTTGAAAAGATAAAAGAAATTATACTGAAAAAACGAAAGACACTGGTAATTGCACTGCATTTTAAACCAACTTCCATTTGAAGAAACTCTTCTCATCAGCTGCAGTGTTTGCTACTAAATACATGTGCAATAATGCAAAAGATGAACTTCTACACTGTAAAGCTCTAGGGCTAATTGAAACATACATGCTAATATAGGCATTTTGTTTCTGAGATCCTAAACCATCCTGATTTAGCATCTTTGAGCTTATTCCACTTAACCTAGTCTAGGTAGAGTCAAGACACTTGCCCAGAAACAAGGTCAGCTAAAGGAACCAGCAGCAGCAGCAGCAGCTACTCTGTCATAAGTGTTTGCCTGTATTCAGAGTTAATCAGTAACAATGAATGCTCTTACACATTTGCCATACAGCAGATAACACGTTATAAATGTCCTTATCAGAGTTTTTAGCTGCCTTTATGTTCAGGAATATCTGTCCCTACGGAACGTGCTCTATGCTAAAGGGAAGAGACAGAAGACTGGCTGAAGTGACAGAGCAGCCTGAGTGTTATCAGTAGCACTGGGAGTTTAACTGCATCCCTACTGAACTAACAACACAAAGGAACATGAATACCACTAAGGCAAGTTGTTTACACATAACTGGCAGGCAAAGTGGGTTAGCTTCTCAACAGATTGAGTATTTTAGGGTTGAATATCACTTTTATGCAAAGCAAGAGACTCACTAGTAAACCAACACCCTAGACAAAAACAGAACACAGACATTCTAAAACTGTTTTCAAATAGCCTCACTTTGACAAAATAAGACAAAAAAAATTGTGATATCATGGTCCATCTAACATTTTTTCTGCATTATTCCCTCCAATTAGTTACACTACCTTAATTCCAAAACAAAATTAAAGGGCTGTACTGTGAAGAGTATCTCTGTGTGTCACAACTGTAATAGGTACCTTTACAGGGCCATTGTCCACAGAGACTGTCAGGAGGCTGAACACTGCTCAGGCTACTAGAGACAGTACTTGTAAACTGCTTTTCCAGACAGAGTAATTTTTCTCATTGCCTACATGCAACTGCCTTGTTATTTCCAATTTCTCTTGCAATGTAAGAACAGTGTTTCCTTACTTATGGCAACAAATACCTGAGGGAGTGCTAGATTAATTATTTGGTAATCTTTAGAGCTATGATAGATGGGAGTTAGTTCTTTGGAATTCAGATAAGAAGTATGCAATACTGCATATACCTGAACAGCTGCTCCCAGCCAAACCTTGCCAAATAAACAATCTGAAAGCACATCAAGTGTGAGTCCCCACATGATAGAGGAAAGTAATGATAACCCCAAGGTGACACAGCACAGAGAAAACAAACTTTATATTATTGCAGACATGAAAAGTTACTTTTAAATTACTTTTAGTGAAATTATAGTCTCACTAAAAGTAGGCTGCTTTGGGTAATTTTGTGTGGGGAGAGATTAACAGCAGTCTTAAATCAGCTGAAAAAATGGGGAATTCTAGATGAATAGTGTAAATGATTGCATATGCTTAGAATAAATAAGATTTCAGATTGCATGTAGCATCAACAATCAAAACCTACTTCTGCAAGACTCGTTTTAAAAGAGAATTGGTATCAAATAGCATGTGTTTATTGAAAGTTTATGAAAACGTAGTTTGTAAATGTTCATTTGACATCAGTTAATAACAGGTAGCACTGCCTTGTACAAACCCACTAACTGCCTGAAAAGTAATTCCTCATCCAGCATCACATTTCACGCTTCTTTTGCACAGATTACCTTGCAAAACAGGCTTCTGCAATTATGCACTCCTTTGCAGGGCAATCTCTTACAAAATTATCTCATACAGATAAATGAAATGAATGATTAGACCAGCATGACATGGACAAAGCCATTCCCAAAATAAGCAACTTGATCAAAGTGAAGCAGTTGGGCAAACTTACAGGAACCAGTTTCCAAAACCATTTGGTAGGAGACTTCAGAGGAAGCAGTAGGAAAAAAGGATAAAAGCAAAAAGCAAAGGAAAAAAAAAAAAGGAACATTTTATCAGATTTCATTTTTCAGATAAATTACTTTTATAAAGCAATTTTCTTTAACATTCTCAGTTTTGTATAACAGTGAGTTGTAATTTAATGGCAAGCATAAGTGCACTGTAACCTCTGCGTATTGAGCTAATTAGCAGCAATAACACTGGAGAAATAAGTCTGCACTCTTTGTAGATCAACATTATAATTTTCCCACATGAACAGCTAAGATTGTCAGATCAATGCAGTTTTATGAAACGCTTTCACACATCTAATTGTACTCTACGTATGCAATCCGACTGAAGAATTCATTTGAGACTTGAAGTCATGATAGCACAAGTATCAAAATGAACTCCAGCAGCACACATGGGGAAGCAGGGAAGCTAAAGCAATGAAAAAAGGGATAAACACACTGTAGTACAGTACACCCAACTGCAGTGAAGCTTGTGTTAGTTACTTCAAGCCAAACAGTAACATTCAACAATATTTTTAAACAATCATATGACAGTTTTCAGGACAACAAGAGGTACAGGCAGTTATATTTTTACAATGACAAGTCACATTAGCATCAGCTGCATGATGTGCAATGACCTGAAATGTAGATGGAGTTTTGACTACTGGCAGAGGAATTATCAGAACTAATACATAAACGTCTAAACTCATCCACAATCAAAAAAATACTAATATGAAGCACACTGATTTTTCTGCAACTTTGTGCACTAGTTTGGCATAATACTTCTAGTATTAAGAATAAAAATATTATATACCAGTACTATAAATACACACAGAAAATGTCACCACTCTATTGATTTCACTGTAGAAGAATTAAAAAAACCCCATTACCAAAGTGCAGGAAAGAATTATTTTGTTTTTAATGAAGGTAAATATTTTCTGGAAATGGTAAAAATGTAGTTTAAATCTACCATGGAACAAACTGCTATGGAACCTTATTATTTTATGTTGTCGTTAAAATATTGCGCTTCTATAAAACCTTGAAAACAACTGTAGTAATGACACAGAGCTTTTCTGGAAAAAAGCTGTTGTGCACTAATGGGTGTGCAGTAGTAACACAGCTGTTCTCTACATCCTTCTCTTCTATTTCTCTGTATTGTAGCAGGGAAGAATCCCAAAGGCACTTAGAAGCAATCAACTACAAGATGCATGTCAGTGTGCGGCTCTGGACATTTCTGTCACTAAAGCACTTTACATGGGACTCAGTTTCTATTAACCTCACTGAAAAATAATCAGTCTATGGAAAAACATGTAAATTTGAAAACAAATTATCTTAATTTTCAACTGCAATCAGGAATTCTAAACCGTGCCATAAAGCAAGGTTTTGGCTAAATTGGCTGAGATCAGAGCTAGGCTGTCTATTATTCTATTAAACACTGACAGGAACAATGTTCTGGCATTTATCAAAATGCAGTGTATTTCAGACCTGGACTCAAAAAGTCCACCAATGTCTATTTAATGTTAGGCTGAAGAAGTACTATTTGGAAAAAAGCACATATTCATTTCAATTCCAAAGACCAGCTCTCCCCTAACAGTAACAACTCAAAACTAGTAATCCAATATATATTTTTATTTATCCACTTGGTTGAAATTGTGATTGAGATGATTATGAATATGCTTCAAAGGGGTGAAAGACTTTTGGAATTTAAATTCAAACATACCGTAAGATTTATAAGTACACATTTTCTAAGGCCACATAAAGGAAATGAGATTAAAGAAAAGCTGAAGTCTTTTGGACAACCTGGGAATTCAGTGGCTACTGAACTGTCATTTTAGATCAACAAGAAAAAACTTTTTTGCCCTGGAACTTCACAAAAATCAGTCACTATGAAACTAACTAAGCAAAGAATCCTGGCTGACTTCTTCCCAGTGTTTAAAACAACGACAACAAAACCAAAATAAAACCCCACAAAACAAAACCAACCCCCTCCCCAAAAAAAGGCAAAAAAAAAAAAGCTGGAAGAACAAAACAGTCCCTCAGGTTGAGAGCCTATAGTGTTACATGATGGGGTTTTTTTATCCCCCCTAACAAAAAGTTTTAAACACGGCTATGATAAATTTATTTCCATATAAACTCATCTTTTGGTGCCAAAACATGATAGTCATGCCTTTCATTAACTGCTTGTTTCTGCTATCTTCCTTGCACCATCATTTGTGTTCATGCAGCTGTGCACTGATTGGATCAAGAAGCTGATTCTGCTGCAAACTTTCCTTCTTGACAGGTTAGCTTTTGGTAGCAGTGTGGATTTATGAAACATTAAATTCTGGTGGAAAGTGGAACTACAGTGTTAGTGTTTTACCTTCACACAAGAAGTTGCACTGTTTAAACTGATCTTATAAAAAGTTTGAAGAATTCAGACACTTAAATGATGTTACATTTGTTTCTCTCATAGGATTTGCATTTGACTTAAATCTATTATGAGTGATTCAGTCTAAACCACAGAAGCAGACAGAAGAAGAACATGCTTTTGGGAAAGTTCCAGCTACACTGAAAATCAGCAATTTAACCAGTGCAACTGTACATTCACTACATATTATTTGGTGGAAGCCTGAAAAACAAAGCTATGTACTACAAAACTTGAAATCCTAATTCTGAAAAGAGATGCAGAGACTCTACCAGAAAAAGATGAGGTTACCACAAATCACCAGCTGATCAAGGTCCACAGAGGACTACCTGGAACTAAAAATCATACACACTCCTTCCTCTCTTCTACAGACAGCTAGTAGCAGAAGACAGGGAAAGAAAACAGAAGCAACCTCATAATCTGTTAATACTGATTTTATCTATCCAGACATAAAAAACAGGTATCTCTTATAATTTGTAGTATCTAATAATCTCTGTTTGATGTTTAAACCTTTTGTAAATGTAGAAATTTACTATTCATTGCAAAAACATTCACCACAGTTCTATAACAACATAGGAACACAGTTTGGCAGGCTTGAGGGCTACACTGAAATTATTTTTTTGCAACTGATTAATTTACAAAGTGTAACTGTATGAAATTATTTAAAAATTTACATGTTAATTTCATTTCACCTTTTAGGTACCTAATTTTCCTGCTTCTTGGCCAGAAATAAAACCTAAAGAAGAGCTTTCCCTATTGACTAAAAAAATAATCTACTCTTCCCATGTTTGCTTGGCCATCTCTAATCAGCAGAAGGGGAATTCAGAATTGAAATTTAGTTCAGGTTCAAGACCTGACCATACCTTGGAAACTCTGAAACTTAAATAAACAAAGCTTTTGTCTAGAAAAGGGAGAGAGCAAAGCTTCTTAAATTTTCATATGGAGTTCACCATTTGAACTGCTAAATGGCTTGGTAACATGGAGAACATAAATTAACAAATCCCAGGCTGAAAGTGATGGTGGAAGACTGAAAAGCTGAACAATGGATAATTCCAGTTCCCCTTCATGCTAAGTTTTAAAAAACAAATAGAAGCAGCAGTTAGGAATTTAAAAACATCAAAGAAAGAAAATAAAACAATTCAGATACTGATAATTAAGCTACAACTGTAATATGAGCACAGAAAATGCTAAATATATATATACAAGCATAGTTTAATTTTTCCAAAGAATGGAAAATCATGTAGTAGGGCTTTAGTTAATACAAAGGCAGAATTTAATTTCCCCCTGCTCACCTTATTTAAATCTAAGAACAGCTATTGTTACTAATAACTATAGCCAAGCACAACATGAAATTAAAATTTATATATGTGTTTCAACAAGACCCAAACCTGTTAAAGAAACTCAGCTACAGTTCTTTCACAGCTTTGCTGAGTGCAGAAGGAAGGTATCAGTGATTCCGTGCATTTAAAGGAGGAATACATGGACTGATGCAATATGGAGACAGATAATCAGTGTAAAACACCTGGACATCTGGGAATGAACACTAAAAGATGTTTGACAGGAGCCACATAATAATTTACAGAAACTCCTGCTAGAAATGCTGGCCAACTTGATTTGATGTGATGGACTCATCCAATGCATCTGCATTAGTTTTCCTTGTAAAGCCAGCATTCAGTATAATCCTTAGCTAAGAAATACAGGGTTTAGTTGGGATGTTTCATGTGTTTCTAAACCTCAGACGTTTGCATGCATGCAATGACCATTACCTTTAGGAAGAGTAAGTGTAAACTTGGGAAATACTGTGAGACATATGACTAAAAGAAAAGCTGAGATATCAGAGCAGTAAATTAACCATCATTTGAACAGTTTCTCAAAGAAAACCTGGAATCAAATAATCCTCATGCTAATACAACCCCCAAGCATGGAATACCTTACTTGACAATGTAATTTATGCAACTGAATCCCTAGTGAGGCAAAAAACATAACATGTATCTGGGATAATAGTATCAAAAAATCAGTCTACAGAAGAGATGGCCTTAAATATACATTTTTTCCATGATATGGCAACTGTTGCACGATTTTGCTATTTTGCCAATGCATTTGTACCTTGGCCAACAAAACTGAGCTCTTGTGTTCCGTTACAGCTTCACAATTTGTCTAAAACACCACAATACCATTTTTAGGTAAATGTGTTATCCCCCAGGGTCCATTTATGGGATCAGTTACAGACTATATAAATCTTTCAACAATTGATTTTGAAATGTTGACAGTGAAGATGAATTATAGACTAAAAATTTTATCCTTTTACTCCTAATATAAATTGCAAATGATAAGTGAAAATAAATATTACTGAATTTTTGCAAATACAGATAATTGTATGGAATTGCTCTGATAATAGTTTTCACTTGGATATATATTTGTTTATCATACTAACACTTTCATGCACTTTTGATTTTCAAAATTGTTCTCATCTTTCCAAGTGACCTAAAAACCACATAAAAACTTCCTACTATTATTTTCAGGAAAAAGAAAATCCACTAGAGGACAGAGGAACAAAGGTTATCTCCCAGCCTCTGTTTACTTTGTTTTATCTAAATTCGAGAAATGAACTTGCTAAGGACATCTTATCCTCCAGATTTCAATGCTAGTATCACTACTGAACACAGTTTAAATTTTCCATGGCAGGGTACATGCACCAGGGTCACACTATGATTGTAAGAACCACCATTTTCCTCTGCTGAATCACATTAGCCTTCATTGGCACTCTTTGTATTTAAAAAAACCCCTAAATAGGCAAAGCTATTCACTAGACTCATGTTTTTTGAAGCTGATCTAATCCAGGCTGGTAGCCCACCACTCCCTTGGAGTGGCACTGAAAAGGAGGCAGCAGCTTACGTGAGAACAGGCCAGGCTGGGAAGGAGGATTACAGCCTTGCAGCAGCCTGGAAATCTGCTCTGCATTCACGTGCAGGGATAATACCAAAAGGTGTTCAGACTGATTACCAATTCTTCAATAATAGTTACATCACAATAGGGGAAGGGATCTTTCTGAAGCAAGGAATTTTTCATACTCTGGAACTGTCTGCTATCCCTACGTATTTTGATGGGCATATAACGCTACTTAATTAACTGAGCTCTGCAAACAAAGGAAAAAAATCCTGTTAGGAAAGGGAATCAATGTTTTTATTGTATAGATAATAAAACCTGCAATCAACCAGTATTTTGGATCATAACCAAAACAATCCTTCCCATGATATCACGTATAGACCTCTTTTGAGATTCATGCAATACACAAGGAAAAAACTATTAAAAACCATGAAAAAAAGTTCTTGTCTTTTCCATAATAGATCTGTTTGGGGATTCAATTCATTCAAAAGTACTCATTATTCTTGAATTCCTTAGCACTAATGTAACAGGTGTCTCCCTGCTATCAAAGATTTATTTGTCAGAAAGGACAACTGGCTATAAAAAGGTGCAACTCTGTTAGTTTTATTTTTAAATGTGTATTTTCATGAAACTGATAAAACTAATAACAAAATGAATACTACAAGTTTGTTTTCTTTAACAAGCAGTTAAAAGCTCAGTGTCTGCAACGTCTGTTTATAGATAAATGCTTATTCTTGTTTAAAGTATTTTAACTCCTCCACCTACCTTTTGACCTCCTGCAGATTCTGCACCGTGATGCTCTTTTAGTTTTTGTTCCTGTTCCATGATGTCTTTTAAATGTTCATTTACCTAGAGACAAAATAGTTCATTCAGTTGTCTGATCTAAGAAACAAGTCACGGAAAGTAGAAGTTCTTCAAAAGGTCTATAAACCATGAACACAGAACTAAAGAGATAAACCAAACATTTCAGACTATAGCCCTGAAGCAAAACCAGCAAATGTCACTCTCAGATGCAGTCTAAGATCACTGCTTGTTAGCTTTACATTGTACAAACTAACCTGTCCCTTATTATGCTCAGTCACATTTGATTAACGGGGTATCCTTGTCACTTGATTTGATTATGCAGTGAAGGTAGATCACTTCAAGCAAGATTTGTTCAAACTAACAGAATACCTTTGGGTTTAAATCTTGACAAAGTATACAATGAGATAACAACTTATAAAGAGCCAAAAAGAGGGCCTTGAGCAGGCACTGTGGAATCTCAACATGACAATGACACCTAAGATGTCCTATGTAGTATATATTACAGTATTATTTTAGACTTCCCATTTATTTGGTTCACACATGTTCAACTTACTTCTGCAAACTCTTCTTTTTATATTCCATTAATAGCAGATGAAGGAACAGTCTGCATCAGAACAGTCCTGATATACCTACATCTGTAAATACACATCCTAGCCTCTCATCTCTAATCACATCACACACACAACAAAGAAAACCCCAGCTTGCTCTTCCAGCACCCATACCTTGTTTATCCAGTACATGACAGCATCCTCAATGTCATAGGGTACCTCTGTAGCTTGGAAGAAGGTTGAGTACTGCTGAGTGCATGAGATGACTTTCTCAACGCTGACCATCTCCACAGTGTAAGCCATCATGAGGGTGTCGATCATGGCCAAGTGAGCACTCTGCAGTGAGAAGCACCAACACCTGATTAGCTTGCAAATCAACAGATTTTTTTTTTCTGTATTGCTTCTGAACAGAGCCACACACATGGAAAGACCAAAACTGTAAATGCTACAAGTTTTCTATCTGGTTGTCAGTTTTAAATTAAAAACAAATGAAAACAAACACAATAGACTTGAGAACACAGATTAAATTGGAAATTAAAATAACTTCTGTAAAAAAAATTAACACCAAATTTAAAGAATTGAAGGTGAACAGAATAAGCAAGATTAATGATTCAAATATCATATCACTTTTAACAGAGCTAAAGAGATCTTTTAAATTCGTCACCATAGGAAAACCAAACCCCCTGATCAATGTTACTTGTACTGGAAATAAAAGCTGAAACTGCCTGCTAAACAATCTTCATTGTCATGAAAATGCTGCATTAATATGTGAAAGTTCATCTATATTTAAAGCCCTAATCCAGGAAGAAGACATGATTATACTAATCTTTAGTAAAAACCCAACAAAATGATAGAAAAAAAAATTGTTTTTTCTTCTACTAAACTAATGATGTTATGCAGATGTAATACAGGTGCCAGAGCTATAGATACTCAACAAGATTTAAAATAATATACCTTCTGTTGAAGGAGGTACATTTGTTCTGGTGTCATATATTGAAGATGGCTATTTCACCATTTGTAATAGTTCAAAATAAACAATCCTCCCCACAACCCAATACAATAACAAAAAAAAGAGGATGACAACCAGGATTTACATTAGATTCATGTGACTGAATAACAAAATTGTGGTGGTTTTTAGAGGGAGTGCCTGCAGCTAAACACATTTACTTCTGCTTCATGACAAGAAAACCAGAAACAGCTTTCTAAGTATTAAACAAGATTTCCCACGGATCAGAACAATTTCCAAAGACACTATTTTTAAAACATTGCCTTCAAACGAGTTCACAACGCAAACAAGAACCCCCAACACTTGTTAACACTATCACTTCAATACTATAAAAAATATTCATATAAACATCTCACAAGGTAGCTGTAAGAGCCATGGTAACAGCAATGAACAACATGAGTCACACAGCAATATGCTATCTAATCATCACAGCTAAGGTAGCTCATGCATACCACTTATTCCAGAACTCCCAGCAGGAAAAAGAAGAGCAGATCCAGACTATGAGCTGCTCTTGGTGTGATCATGCTGACCTCAGAAGTGGACAGCAGCATGTACTGCTTTTTTTAAAGCGGTTAAGTTGCTTTGTTTCACAAAAAAAAGGCAAACTACACTTAGCAGACATTCAGAAAACTGAAGCTGACAGCCAACCTTCCTGGGACACACTTCCTGTCCTTGGACCCTGGCTATGGCCTGAGAGCCCTGTGTGCCACAGAGTCCATTCTCTGCTCCCAGCAGCAGCAGCACAGCTGGGCAAGAATCAGCACCTGCCCACTGCTGCCACCACTGATGGACTCAGTCCAAATAAACTCCTTCCACCACCGTTATCATGCCTTAGGAGCTTGTTTACAGACCTTTATGGACAAATACTGACACAAGCTCCTAGGTGAAAGAAGCAAAGTGCTGCACAGCTGAATCCTGCCACTCAAAGTACTTGAGAAGGGAAAGGGTATTGCCTGTGTGCAGCCTCAGGTGGAGCCTGCGCTCCAGCTGCGGTGCAGCAATGCTCTACAGGGATGCATGAGCCGCTCCTCTGCCGGCCCAGCAGTGCAGTGCAGAGGGAGGCTCAAATCAAGTATCACAGAAACTCTCAGTCAGTCCCCCAAATCTTTGTCAGGGATTGCAGAGCCTGGGACAGCCATACAAATCCATGCAGTTCTGGTAGGAGTTCCCAGCGCAGATTGCAGAAAGGTGGTTCAGCACGTGTAACACACAGCAAAGAAGGGAGGATTGGATCATTTCTGACATCTGGGGTCAGTACTCTAATAATCTTTCCTTGCTACATCTCGCCTAGTCTGAATGGCACCTGGGTTAAAACCCTGCGCTATTTTCAGACTATTTCCAGAACCTCACCCCAAAAATAAAAAGGAGACATTAAAACAGCAAGAAAATGCTGGATTTACTTTTTAAGAGGAGGTAGTGGACAAAAATGTGTTTTCCAGCCAGACATAAGAGTGGCCTCATAGAGAATGCTACTGCTAGGAGTGTGCTAGGAGTCATCCAGGCTGATCCAGAACTGTTCACACTGCCTGCTGCACAAGGGGATTCTTTCCACGCTTCACTCCCTGCCTGTGGGGAGGACACTGCTGTCCATATGAGGTCTGACAGCCAAGGAAGCTCCCAGTGTGAAAGTAGCATCTTCTTGCCCAGCTGTTGATCCATGAGTAGTGCCCTGGCTACTACAGCTGTGCTCTGAGACCAGCCTGGAAGAAAAACCACCACTGAAGTCTCCAGGAGGAATTTAGTAACCTTTACCTCCCACGCTGGATCATCAGCTTCTCTGGAAAACACCTGCAAAGTGGATTGTCAGTGGAGAGAGAAAGCCACTGAAGTGTTGCTAGAACTGCCCATATGCTCAATACATTATAAATACATTAGGGAAAGTAAATTATTTACAATTAGTTAACTGAATCTCATTTTCAATGCTTCTAGCAAATCATTAATGAAGTGCAAACTACTTAAACAAACAGAAGGAAGAACAACCTTAGATAATAATTTGTACTATCAAAACTAAGTGTAATAAACTTCTACCGACACTGGCTAGATCTGTGTCACAATCTTTATTTTATACAAGCAATCAAATAAAAGCATTTTCAGTCTCAAAAGTGACTCCAAGTTATTTTCTTTATAATCCAGGCAGAACACTCAAAAGACTTTTAAAAACAGTAAATAATAAAAAGAAGAATGACTATTATCCTGAGCAAAAAACAACCAATCGCCGCCTTCTTTAATCTAGCAAAAATCAAACTTCTGATTTTATAAATAGTTTCTTTACTAATGAAAAAACTAGTAACATATATGGATTTATTCCCCTAGAAAATTGCAAGCAACCAAATAAACACATAGGATAACGTATCTAAAATAGCTGTTTGTTTGGTTTGGTTGCTGGGATTTTTTTTAAAGGAGTTACAAAAAGAACAAGAAAACTACTTAATTGCACATACAGCCCTACTGGTTTCCTTCCACTTACTCTTGAAAGAGCAGACAAGCTGTGTTTTTTTACATCTCCTCATTCACTGTGCTCAATAAGAAAGTAAATTAAAAACTGCACTATAAAAATAGTGTCCTACTCTTCCACATATAGGCTTTGTCAGCATAACTGCTGAAGTTCTCCAAAAAATCCCAAGTTTTAAGAAATTCTGTTGATAGTAATAAAGTTCTGATTTTTTTTTGCCTCTCTTACTGAACAGCATATTTTAGGTACAGCTAAAAAAAAAATCAAGAGGGAGACTTCACTTTTACCAGCCAGATCCGCAGTTAGGGGTGAATTATGTAAGGAAGCAACATTGCATATCTGAGGGAGAAATAGAAACCATTTTGAGCTGGGTAGAAAGCGGGATCAGCCACTCAGCAACGTCTTTTTATTCCAGATGAGCCAATGCCCGAAAGAAGTGCCCAGGAGCTGTTGACAACTGGGATGAAGACAGTACATTCAATTTTGGTATTTCCTCTGAGGTGGCACCATTCAGACACACAGCCTAAAAAATCCAGGCAGGATTTCATGCTGTCACATACCTCCCACATCCAGAATTGCAGCAAGGCATAAATATAGATGTACAATTGCAAAAACGAAAAATAATTTTAGAGAAATAACAAACCCCCCCCCCCCAAACAAACAGGAACAAAATTATACAAAACCATTAGAGAAATATCTTTCTAAAGAGTCAAGATCAACACAGCAGCAGTGAACAACACAGGAAACAATACACTTTTCCCATAAGTGTTATGCAGAGATTTGGTTTAAGCCAATTCAAAGAACCTTTTTTTCGTTGACTGCTTTAATGCAAAGCAATAAAGTCTTTAAATAGAAAACAACAATATATTAAAAAATACAAAATGCTGGATTCTTAGAGGTATTTTATTTTGTAAGACACAAATGTGGTTTTGTCTTTCCCAGCTACAGCCTGCACAGAACACAAGAGTTTTAATTTACTAATCTTAACAATCTCATGTAATTACTGGTTAGTTTCCGCCCTGCAATGTAGGTTCCACAGCTTTTCGTTCTAATGCTGAATAGTTCAATAAGAAGCTTACTGAACTGCAGAAGAAAAATTATTCTGAGCATGGCTGCTAATGCTTTCCTGTCTGCCTAACACTTGATTACAGAGCTTTCTTCACCTCCATTGAAGAACTGAAAACAACTTCATTAAAAAGTGTACTAAGCAAAAGGTGCATATGATACTGTACACACAGACAGTTATGGATAAACACCACAAATTACAGACACCTCCTACATTGTTACTGCTACTAAGGATATTTCTTATATTCCAATAAATGATATTTGGGTTGGGAGTTCTCTTTTGAACTCGCTCTTCAGGAAAAACATTGACAAACCCATTTCCCACTACAGTACTTGAAGAAAGGGGAAGAAAGGAAACAGAGGATATAATTCTTACCCCATGCTAAATAGAAATAAATAATTCACTCTTTCCTGGAGATTTTTCATGTAGTAGAAGTCCCCTAAATTCACTACACTTTGGAGAAGAGATTTGGTCTTTGTCAGACTGGCTTTGTTAACAGAAATACATATTGCACAACAAATACTCTAGCTAAATTCACTAAAGTTTGTCTCAACTGGATCAATCACTTGAGCAAGGAACATAAGAGATCAGCGCTCTACATTTAGCTGGGAGCATTTTTATATCTCCCTTGCATCAATAGTTAGCATGTAACCAACTGCTTCTGCCTTCTAAAGACAGAGGTTTGGATCCAGGTACTTTTCACGTGCCAGTAAAAAACCCAGTAATTCCAAGGGCTTGATGAAAATTACTCTGATTATCAAGAAAATAGATGGAATAATCACTGTAGGACACATACTTCAGGAAAAAAGGTAAAACAGGAGTTGCTCATATCCATGGTAAAACAAAGAGTGTAAGAGCAGGTGAGTGTGGGCTTAAACATGCAGGAAAGGTTATGGTAAGAGCACTGTGAGGATCTCCTTCCATATCACTCTAACCCACATCTGTGCACCTGACTTCCTTGCAGGTGCTGTGAACAACAGTTTGAGGAGCCTTGCTAGCTTAAGCCTCCAGGCTCCTTTCCCAGAGACCCTCCCTTGGATAACACAAGTCTCAAAGGAATCTGCTTGCATAAAGAGATATCATCTAAACTTCAAGTCTCAATTAAAAATTGCAGAATTCCAGCTCAGGGAAAGTATAGGCTAACACTTGAATATTGCAGGAGGTGAGGAAAGAATTAATGAGCAGAGCCAGTAAGTGATAACTCTACTACAAATTTCAAAGCTATTGCTTCATTTGACCATCATTTTTACAGCAAAACTGACCATCATTTTTACAGCAAAATTGTCATAATTTTGATACTACAAAGGAAACAAGTTCTAAAATATTTCAATCAACAAAATAGAGCAGTCTGAAGTAGTCAGTTCTGCTCTGTTTGATATTTTTGGATGTAATTCTTCTCTAGCCTCACACAGTACTTATGCTTAGCACAATCCTAAAATAAGCCCAGCTGTCTAGTTAGTCTTGTCCTGCAAGGGAATGATCATGCAGAATTATCTGCTTGCTGCATTGTCATGAAGAACAAGGGCTTGACTCTGATAGGATGCTTACTCAGCAAGAACAGGCATTACTGAGTCACACTAAGCACCTTGAGACAGGTTCTGCAACACAGAGGTTTTTGCTTTCAGTATTTTTATAGCCTTCTCTATTTGGTTAGCTTTTTAAATTTAGTAATCTATTATATGAATATATATATTAAGAAATCATTGTTGGGCTGACTATACACATCTTACAAAGGAAACATAATTCACTTCTATAAAAAGGATTTCTCAGGTACAGATATTGGCTGTGTTAAGCATTTTGACAGCACTTTTAAGTTTTACCTAAGGTTTCCTCATTACGCTCGTTAGGGAACTTCATAATTTGATCTACTAACTCAATCCTAACTAAATACCTAACAGAGATTCCCAGATTTTCTGAATGACATAACCAAGTGAGACTTTGACCTACTCTAGGACATAGTGAAACAAAATACCTGCACAACAGACACTGGAATCAAGAACCAGCAAATGGTGTTCATCACATTATTTGAATTTCAACTTATTTTATAGTTTCACATGGCCTACTTTGAACTTTTTAAATATACTTAGCAATTGCAAGTTGCCTGTTCTTATTTACTGGGAGAATCAAGCGCCTAATGATAAAAACCACAAAGGCACTTCAGTGTCTTTATGCTAAGTACCCCAAGTTTCAAAGATAAATGCTGGTATTTAGATAGTTTAAACTAAAGTAAGAAAGTAACATAGGAAAACTGTGTTAAGACAGTTATACACATTTCAACAAGTAAGTAGCAAGAGCCTCAAATTTCCCACAGGACTTTGTTTTTGCAGATAATTCACGATTTTCCTAGAACATACTGTCAAGTCCTGTCCAGATAAAACAACTCAAAACTCTCACAAAAATTACTTATGTGCATTGTCTCCTTGCTCTTATGCTAGTTCAAACCAAGAACAAGCAGTAATTGTATTAAATATCATCTGAATTTCTTATTTTCTCAGCAAGCTCCACTACTCTTTGAAGAACACAGGAGTGGGAAAAAGAAAAACGAGGCTTTGTCTTATCCATATATCAAAAAAAGTAGTTCCCTCTTCCTGACTCACTCATAGCTGCATAGGAATGACATTAATAGCACTGGTTTAACTTCTCTGGCAGCTCAGCTAACACCTGCAGAGGCAGTTATCAGCAGGAAGTATCAAAGCATATTCATCTCAGAACATCTGCTGAAGGAACCCAGCCTCAGGAATGCTGGAGAACTACTGCTTCCTCATAGACAAGCAGGAGCAGTGGCAAGACAAGCTGGATTTCTACAGAATTTGGGGTGAGGAGTTCAGGGTTGGGTGATGTGATTGAAGTACCTAAGAGGGGAAGTTTGGCAAAGAGAAAAAGGGGCAGAGATCCCAAAATAAAATATATGTGTGGGGCTGAGGAATTAATCCATGGAGATGAGACTGGAAAAGGAAACAAGGATGTCTTCTCCAGTGCATGAAGCCTGGCACTGAGGCTCAGCATGCTGCAAGCCCCACTGACAAAGCCTCCCTGAGCAATGGCTCAGTCTGGGATCAGAGCAGACTTCGGAGACTTTGCAGCACACACTTGTGGTTCATCTGTTTGACAGTTAAATAATGACAGCCACTTCTGAATGGGCTGTTTTGGCCCAGGTAACTGATATCACATGCTTTCTGACTTATCTGCATTTCAATTTTTCACCTTTTTTTTTTTTTTGATTGAACTAGTTAGTTACTTGCACCCCTTATCTCACAACCCTTAGAAGGTTTAAAGACTTGGATAAATGTAAAATACTCATTCAATATAATGTAAAATTGTTGGCATGCAACCAACTTGATATTGCAATAATAATTTAGTAAAATATCACCTAAAGTAATACAGAGCATGATATTTCACATAATTCTCATCACTTTAACAAATCTACAGCCTTGGTTTCTGATGAACTGAATTGTAATAATGAGCATTTCTGCATATAGTACTAATAATGCTTTAATTGCAGTGATGAATAGTACAATATATTGGTTTGTTCAATGAATCTATTTCAAAAACTGAACTCGCAATATCATTATGTTTGTAAAAAAGGTAAACAAAAACCACTGCTTTTCTAGAAGAGAGGAGATGAAGTTATCTGTGGTGCTGTCCCTCATTTCTCAAACCAAAAGAGAATCAAAGTAGAACCAAAATTATCAATGGAAATCTCCGACAGAATACCACACAGTTCTGGGACTGGCCTTCCAGGGTATGTTTTTAACTCCTACATTCTACTCAGTTTCCTCCCAGCTGGAACTTGTGTGAGACAGCTGTCACAATACAGAACTGGAAATACAGACTTAAATTCTCCAGGAAGGCATTTTAAGAACAACTTTTAGCTACAAACAAGATATTTGGGGTGTGTTATTGCAAAAACCATCTTTGTTTTTGAGAGTTACCATCCTTCTCTGTCCAAATTTGTATTTTTATAATGTATGGAGGAAATGTGTATCATTCAGCACTTTAGATACAGCAAGGAAATACAGTATTGAGGCTAATGCCTTTGACATGTAAGCATCCAAGACCTAGAGACAGCTTCATTCTGTCACACGTCAAATATCACTGTATTTTTACAAAACTGCTGCTGAAGAACCTATGAAAAGCTTCAGTGGTTTTGGTTAAACTGCTGATGCATAAAAAAATATTTTTAGGAAAGGAACGTGAGAATCTTTCTTAGGCTTAGCTTTCTTTGTTGATCTAGCAAAATATTGGTTTAAGAAATCAAGACATGCATGCTCATTTCAACATGCTATCTTCAAAAAGAGGAAAACTAGTTTCAATTTTTACATGAGAATGTAATATGCAATCTTCCTGCATTTGCATATGAACAGGCTCCTGATAATTTCCTTGCTGTTTCTTTATTAACCATACAAGGGGAGAGAAATAAGGTCATCACACTCATTACTGTAATGGCAATTACATTAAGAATAGGAGTTACTTGACCTTTTCTTCAAAGGTTTTTAGGAATATCACATTTATAGACCATAACACAGCACAGTAAGACATGAGAGGGAAATTGGCCCAGACAAAAATTTTCTGCTGAAATAACAGCCAAGGTCAAAAGAAATTTCCTAGTCTCCTACTTTAAATGAACTCTATCAGCAGTGTTAAATAATTAAAACAGACACACAAAATTATACTGATCACAAGAAATCTGTTTCTCTATAGCTGTTAATGTAGTAAAACATTGCAAGTGACAAGCTGCTGACTAATAGCATTACTAAATCAGACAGCTGACCAACATTTTTTCAACTACTTATTAAAGGATTAGGACAGGCCAGACACAAGAGTAGCTGCTAAACAAAGATATGGCCCACAGTGATGTTATAGCAGAAGTGGGAAAGGTACTTTATGGTTATTTCAACAAACATAGTCAGAAGTGCTTCCACTTGTTTGCTTAATCTGGACTAAACACCAAACTTTAGGACAGATCTTGAACCTCTGAAGTAGAGTATGGGTTCCTCAGAGAAAGACACTTACATATGCACACACAGGCATAAAACAATTGCTTTACTGTAAACTGTAAGATCTGTTTTTTCACTGTTCAAAGCAACTGTACTAAGGAATACAATTTATTCTTAAGAAAGAGCAATCTGCATGCCCTCACAGAGATCATGCTGCACCAATAATCCTTTTTAATAGATTACTTGGACCCGAGGATGTCCACTTCATCTACTGCAGCAGATTTTTGCAGGACATCTGGCAGTAGTCTCTATCACCATAAGCTTCTGCTAAGCACAGGGTCATACCCAGGCTCTGTCTGCATCAGGAACTGCTGCAGACCATCAGGAGCAGATTGGTGCCCAGAAAAGGGTTGTGCTGAGGACAGGATATCTACAAGAAGGACTGCAGTTGCCAACTATCACTCTACTTAAAAAAAATCTGGAATTCAAGCAGCATACTAATAAGGCAATGGATTGTCTTTGTACCAGCATTTCACAAAAATGGGAAGGTCCATGACATCGTAACTAAAGCTTTTCTTGAAAGTTACTTTGGTAAAGGCATGAAAAGTAGTTATCAATATACCACCATCTTCAGGTACAATTTCATCCAGAAAACTTTCTTCTGAAAAATGATATGGGAAATTAGCTTGCAGCCTATGCACAGAAAATATTAAAATGTTTTACCCAAAGAACCAAAATAGAACAGGAGATGACTGTGAACTAGAGGCTACTTCTTAGTTAACTGGCAAGCAAGGTAAAACAGTGCCCATTCTCATCCTTCACATGTAGCTGTTTGTGAACTGGCACTTTTCAGGGCATGGAAATGAATTTGAAAGTCTCCTTCCTCCACCTCTCTTTGGTAATGAAATAACTGCCAGTTCATAAGTCTTTTTAAAGATTAAAACAATAAACCACACGATCATGTTCTCATTCCTCTTGCATTTTTGGTTTATAATGTTATTTTTCCAGGAGGTGTTGCGTAATTAGTAGCTCTTGAAACAGTGAAGTCAGCTGCAGCAGTAACCTATTCACATTGTAGTAAACAACCATTTTCTTAGGCAAAATATCCCTCCCCCATTCTCCCCAACTAAGGCAAGCTGAGTAAAAGAGCATGGTGATAAATGAAACGAAATAGAAAAACCAGCTGAAGACAAAATCACAAGGCAGAAATGGGAAAACTGCTAATTCCTATCTTTTATTTTCCAAATAATTACTTAAGATGGCAAGTAACTAGATTGTAAGTATTTTCTTTGCTTACAAGAACACCAATAAATACCAACAGTATTACTGTGCTACAAGCAGAAGATACATCATTGCATGCTGTCCAGAAACCACATAAGCCCTTCACAGGATGAAATCTTTCCTTTGGCAAAAGCAGTGACCCCCATACATGAACCTCCCCTTGTTAATTGGAAAGAAGAGGGAAGATGGACGGATGGAAGGAGCTGCAAAGTATTTTATAGCTGTCCTTAAACAATGGATTCAGAGACCACCAGCTGTAGACATGAAGTCCCATCAGCAGTACCCAGAGTGCCACGCAAGGATCAGTGCAGGCCCTGTGCAAGATTCAGGCAGTTCCATTGATTCTCAGCATTGTTTCATCAGCCAAAGGCGTAAAACCACAGAAGAAAATCTCAGCTGGGCAGTTCGGCTGTTGAACATTTGGAGGAACTGAAAACAGGGTTGGGTTTTTTTTTGATGAGGTGGAAAAGAAGCTGGTACAAGTATTGAGGAATGACATCAAGCCAGGCCAAAATCCCTAGAGAGGGACTGCTGCAAGGACTTAATTGATGTTTTTCCTGAGTGGACTGAGTAAAGCAAAGAAAAGTAGAAATTGCTATTTTCCATGTTTTCCTTAATTTCTGAATGCCTTCTTTTTCTCTGTGTTTCATGTCTGTGGTTTGTTTGGGTTTTTTCCAAACCTCCTTCTCATTAAAATTAGAAATTGCCTGACATCTGTTCTTTCTTTTCAAGCATCCAAACTCTGAAAAATCCCATAATCCGTAAATGGGAAAGGACGATTACTGAGAAACTTGGCTGAACTACATGTGAGACACATTATGGGACGTTTCAGCAATCAATTTAAAATCATTGGCTTCAAGCGTGTTATTTCAGAATTGCAGGCAGTATCTGTAACTTATGTTACCTAAAATACCCAAAGGAAAACTTATCAAACATAAAAAGCTGGCTGTAGGCATAGGCAAGTCAATCTGTAGTATTTGAAAAAGAAAAAAATCAATATTGTGATAGAACAAGATGGAATGGGCACTCTTAGAAAAGCTAGTATGGAGTTCTCACTGAAGAAGAAATATCACAGGACATGTATTGGTCACGGCTAACAGGCAGGATATATTTCAGCATCTACCTGATCATCCAGACCTATGACAAGCCCAAATCAGTAAGCAGTTTTGCCAACGAAGATTCTTACAGTACATCTCACAGATACGAAAGACTGCGCAGAACTTTATATTAAACATGAAAACTTGCCAGTGTTTTAAAATGTACTTTAAAACATAGTTTAGATAATTTGGGGTTTGCTTAGAAATGTTAATTATTCAAACTTAGACACAGAACAGTTGCTATTATAAGGCATTACTTCCACATTATGATGTTTATTTCAAGTTCTTTGTGGGATACATATGGACACGCATGAAGCAAGGCAAGACCTACTGTAAAGGCCCAAGAATGAACCCAGACTAGAGGAATGCCAAGCCTACACATGGTTTCTACCTGAACAGAGGGCTCTCTGGTATTTTAGCTTCCAGCAAATAATGTGTACTCTGTGTATATAATGCAGCTACAGTAGATATATTGATTTAATGCATTATTTTATTACCCCATGACAGATTAAAGGTGCGGGTACAGACCTGGGGTATCTCATGAGTGAAGAACTAGTTTACAATCTTATAGTTAGTTACTCATGGAGAACAATCACACATGCACCTGTAATCCTCACTTTAAATAATGTTTCATTTCAGAAAGGCAATTTTATATATTCATATTGCTGCAAAGAAAAAGGACAGCTACAATAACTATTAGGATAAACTGATATGAATAGTCACATTAGTACCCATGCTTTCTGTTGTGTCTGGACTCTTCTAATTCATCCTCTCTGCACTTGGATGCAAAACAAATACTAGCCATCAAAAAGTGTATGGTGCAACACTTGCTACATCATTTGGGTACTTCAAAAGGCATTATCAAATGCAAACTAAAGTAAATGTCTGATACAAGTTGCCCATACTGAAGAAAAACCAAGACGAAACAAAATCAGTTTTCCATGCCCAAAGAACAAGCAGAGAGAGGCTCAACTAGAGCAGCTATTACAGACAAGAGGAACATGAACATCCCTCACTCCTTTCCTTTCACTGTAGCCTGCAACTTCCTTGTGCCATCCCAGGATGTGGATATCACCCAGGAGGAAGCCTGCTCCCAGCTCCATTGCTCAGCCGGGCAGAGCAGCATGGTGGGAGTGCCAGGGCAGGCTGGTCAGAGCAGGAGCCCTGGGAAGCTCCTGAGGGGGCTGCTCAGACACCCATTCACAGAGCTACACCACAACAGCCCACACTGATCCACCAGACAGCTACAATCATGAAATGGTGCAAAACAACGAAAAGGCATGGTAATAGTGATTCTTCAAACCTTTTACTTGGATACTCTTTAAAATACTTCTATCATTGATTAACATGATCTTTGCAATGACTTTTGAATTAATCCCTAACTGACTATACTGGGATTCTCTTTACATAAACTACAGATTCTTTTGACAATGCATGCTTTATCAATGCCTGACTATAAAAGTTTTGAATGTTGTCTTCATCTTAACTCTACATTAGAAATGTCTTATTTCTCTTCTTGTAGATCTGGCTCAGTAACTCTCACGTTTGTTTACATACACACATTTACACACCAATATATCTATCTATAGGAATGAGATGGCAGAGTGGCTTTGAATACATACAGCAAATTATGTTTGCAACGGGCCTTAATGAGAATGAATCAGTCATTCAAACAGCATTATCTCTCTGAGATATGAACAAGACAGGTTGTCATATTTAGAGACTAATGTCATGCTTTTGCCAGTTCCAAGACTGCAAATGAAAATGCCACTTTGGCCTTTCTCCTAGCTTTCCAGTATTTGGCACTGCCAGTAATTTTTTAAAACTTCTTTTCATGCACAGTTAAATATATAAATAATATCCTTAATTTCATTTCTACAGATACTAATATTGGTATTAAAAAATGGGTTTTTAAACAGAGCAGCTTTATAGAAAAATCAACCATTACAAACATCAGCCATTTGCTTAACAGTCCTGTTCAGCTCTTTATATTTTATGTATATATATTATGACCTTTTCATTCCTCTGTTGCCCTGATCCAACATTAAAACTTGCTGTTACATCCTGGTATTTCAACAAGACACTGGATGAAACAATTTCAATTCTCTTCTAACCACTGATAAAGAATGTACTGTCTAGTACTGAATGCATTCATATTTGCAAATATAATGCTGTATGCTTATGATAAAATATGCTGCTTGGTGAGATAAAGACAAACAATTCTTTCACGTAAGTAAATAATTAATAGATACATATACAGACCTGATTTTATAGGTTTCTCACTCAGCGTCCACATTTTATCCTGCATTTGATCAATTTAATAAACATTTCACTGAAATAGTAAGCAGCCCTACCTTAAGCACTACATACTGCATACTGACATTCATGACAGGGGAAAACAATTGACCTACAAAGCTTTCCAATTTCACCTCAAAACCTCATTAAGTTTCAATATATAATCATGTTCGAACTGCTTATGTAAATGCAATTAATTGCCTCCTCTAAAAAGGAATCCGAAATATGTAAAAGGGTGCAAAAAGTTTCTGTAAATACAAGCCTACTGCAACATGCTTTTTCACAGCAGCAAATACAGAAGTTAAATAATATAAAAAGTTCAATTAAAAGTTCAATTATTGTACCCATACTTTTCTTCAATATTTTCCTACTCCAGTATCAATCAATTATTTTGATCCCAGAAATTATGACAAAAAAGTAGGAGATAATGGCATGTTTAGTTGCCAACAAATTAACAGTGTATTATTTTAATCTGTAAAACCCCATGCATACTGATGCTGTTGCAAGAAGCAGAGGAGGAGTGGTGGGAGTTATACTGTGGGAGAAAAAAAAAATTATCTCCATTCTGGAAGAAGATATTCCCAGCAAGAAGGCTTTATCACATTATGCCTACACACAGATCGTGAAGTCTCTGCTTTATTGGGATTGTCACAGATTGATGATGTCCTTTTGACAGAATAACAGAAGCACTTTGGGGAAACACCTCCAAGCACTTGGCTGTGATTATCTTTTAGTAAGGAGAGGGTGCAAAGTGGGAAGAAGTTGCTCTGTATCAGCAACGCTTTGTGAATTGATGAACTGTGAGCTCCAGTCTCTGGAGAAACGTTTCTTCTTCTCTCACCCAGCCTCACTCTAAGTCCCCTTGATGATCCAGTTCCCCTCCTAAACCCTCTAATCTCTCACTTTTTTTTTTGTCAGGTCTACATCCTGAAGGCCTCTGTGAACTATTCTCAGTATGTGCTGGCTCAGGAAGGAAGCTCATCAGAGTCCACAGCTATTTGGTCTGCACTTCAGCCTTCCCTTTGGCAAAGGAGCGAATTTGGCTCACTCTCCTCTACTCTAGCAGCTATCTCCAATATGCTTGCAAGGACTTGTACAAGAAAGAATTTGTAAAACAAATAACCAGCAGAAGAGAGATATAGGCCATCCCTAAGTAGAACAAAAGACAAAACCAAAACGTTATTGGACTAGGATTAAACTTGCAAATTCAGATCATATTTTAAATTCTTTTTAAAGAAGATTTGGGAAAGGCACAGAAGCAATGCAAAGATTGAAAAAATCAGCAGTGTATGCCATCAGGAAAACTAAAAGGAAAAATCAGTCAGTAGTTGTACTGGAAGAATGATAGGTATTTTTCCAGATAAAATAACTGCTAGGAAGAAAACACAACCCACCATTTAGAAGACTACAATTTGGACAAGACAAAAGTGACAATATGGTCAAAATAGAACATATTTTAGAATAATATGAAAGCAGTCTTGCATGATTTATCCTTAATTTAGTCATCAAGATGGCAGCTTACATTAGCTAAAAGTAAATATGAACCAACAGCTTCTTCATACAGGGGAAAAGTGATGTAAGTGTCAGGAGAGACATGCAGTTATAACATTAAACATAGCACCTTTTTAAACCACCTAAGTGCTGACAGCTTTCGTGCTGCTGTCCAAGGTTTCAGCCTTAAAAAGCCAGCTTGTAGCTCCTTTCTTTGATGACTGAGGACATTTGTTTTGTTTAAGGGTGGGGAATACTGGCCCACAGAGAAATATCTCAATTCTGTTAGGAATTAACATACTGATCTGGAAGCTGACACTTCAGTCAGTCATGTATTTCCCTTTTTAAAAAGAGTTCTAATTCAGTCTTCTAGAAAATATATTAATTTTTGATAGTCTTTGGATTATCTGCAAGTCTGCCAATTTCACGCTTAACCTAAATCTTCATCTCAGTCTGGAGCAAACAGGGAAAGAAAAAAAACTCCATGTTTTTAGAACTACAAAAGGATTAAAGAGGAGTAATCTGTACACATTGAGCTATTCTTCCAATAAGTCTAAGAACACTGGGGACATTGCAAAAGATTAGAAGACATGGAACAATGGATTTTTTTTGAGAGTCAACAGACAATACAAATAATTTTAATGCCCCAAATCCTTCTTCTGATCTCATGTAAAATAATTTCAGAGTCAACAAGCAGCTTGATTTATGGATGATAAATGAACATATGCCAATTTAAACTAACAGAACATAAGCCACTTTCTAAATTCACATATAAGTAAAAAGTGCAAGACTTACTATGAGTGTAAGGCATCTAACTTGATACTAATACATTCTGAATAAAGAGACTTCTTAATGCTGGACACATTAAACTGAGTTCTAGTGCAGCCCTGAGCATAGAAACAGCAATGAATTGATGAATTTTTCAAGAAACACCACATGAATGAGTTATCAGCTTTACCATCTCTTTACTATTTTTACCAGTGGCCTGGAAGGAAAACTCATGACTGATCAGGTTCCCACAAAATTTGCAGGAAAATGATGAATTACAGGAGTAATCAGTTCCCCCTCTAAATTTGGTAGGGTAAGAAGAGAAGTAAGTCCCACAGAAATGGGGACTTCTACCTTAGCTGAAAAAAGGCAAGCTACAATAATCAGAAAGGTACTGCCTTCTCTAATAAAGGAAAGTTTAAAATTGTTTAAGAAAAGGAACCTAAAATAATTGACACTACAGCCATAGATATAAGAGCATCATTGTTTTAAGTCACTAGGACATTAGATCTTGTTAGTACAGGCAAGGCTGAATTATCCTTCTCCTTCCCCCATAAGCAGTACAAGCCAATAATACCAAGGTACATGTAGCCCATTATATAAGTTCTCATTTTCCCAATGCTTTGGGAAAACCAGATAAATTATCCCTCAGTGCTTAGAGGCATATTATTTTTGCTGCTGTTGTTGAAAGTACATAGTACTTTAGGAGGATTGGGCTTCTTTTCCCCAAAGCTTTGACCTGGAAAAATAAGATTTTTTATACATATGCATCATACTTCTAGAATCAGGATTTGCTTCTCTCCAGCAGTTCTTTGGTGGCATGTATACATATTTCTTTATCAACTTCAGTATTACCATGCTATTCTACTTCCCAACTGCATAAGTAAGTGTTCTTTGTATTTCTTATTGTTACTAAAGAAAGCTAAAAGCAGGAGTTGCAGGCATCTACCTTATAAGATACATCTTACCATAAAGAATTTATCAACACAGAAGTCATGAGACTTCCCTGACAAAATGATATACTGAACTACATTAATTTACAATCTTTCTATAGGCAGTAACACCATTATTTTTAACCTCACATACACACAGCTGTCTTTACAGTGAACTTCTAAATACCATTAGATGGTTTGGTTTTGCTTCTGGGAGCAGAAAAGTTAAGAACAGGGGTAGAAAAAGAAACAAAAAAATAAAACATTCATAATTGTGAAGTGAATTTTCTTTCCATCAACCTACTGTCCATCTCACTGTTTCTCTTTTCTGTATTAGGATGTAACCTGGCAGAGTCCTGTAATTCACTCTAAACTTTTTTTTTTTTTTCAGTGCATGCTTCGAAGTGAATTGGCTGTCTTGGCAAAACAATACCCCAGAAACGTACCAGTGGGATTTGCACAATTCTTTCTGTGTAATAGACCAGGAAGCTTTTACAAATGTTTATTACCTCACAGAGTGCCCTTAAGAAGGGAAATCAAGTGCAGAGTATTTTCCACCAAAGCCTATTTCAGCAACATATGGTATAATCAGTTCCAAATTAATCTTAATATGACAGAGAAGAGAGTCAGAAAAAAGTCTGTATTAACCTTTTGCACTGGAGCAGAAAACACATAAGTAAATTGCTGGTCAGCAGGCACAATCTGAGTTTAGAGATTGTCACCACCTGAACATGCAATGAATGTCACTGCAGGAGAGGCAGCTGACACGTACATGGGTCACCTGCAGACTCTTGCTCCCAGAAACACCCCACAAGCTGTGTGCCCTACAAACCTTGGCAAGGTCAGCTGGAACCCTGGGTCCAGTTTCCAGCACAGCCTGTCAAGAAAGACAGCCACCAAATGGAGGGTGTTTGGAATGAAGAGGTTTGGGAAACAAAGGGCCTGAGAGATGTTTCCTGACCCCACATAAGAGCTGCTACAAAAAGGAAGGGAATAAACGGCTCATGTTCACACAGGCACAGTAGAAATTAAGGCGTTGATACTACATGATTTTAGAAAATCTCCTTTTCCTTAATTTTTTTTCTGATGGTAGGGTTCTTCTGACAGCTGATATGGCAAAATAAAGGCCCCCTTACCTGGAACTCCAAGAATTAATTCATAATTTGCATGTCAGCAGGCCAGTATCAGTAAAAAGAGGGTGAGGTGGTACAACTTCTGTAACTATACCTGTGAATAAATGCTGTTGACAAACAAGGAGAAAATGCCATCTATCTTTCAACAGCACTTAATTGGCACCTACTGCAGTGGTTTGTTGCCTAAATACCACTTACTATAATGTACTTCAGTATATGAGTGTCCTTTAATAATGTAAGAGATACATCAGTTTCATATTTAAGAAACATGTTCCTATATAATGAGATTTCATATTGCACATATATATATTTAATAATTGCATCATGTAAAATTAATTTGATGACCCATTACATGCTTACCCAATAGCTACATATCCTCTCTGCTTTTCTTGTAATTTTCTTCTTTTAAAGGCCATAATATTTTTAACCTGCCACTTTATGAAACCAAACAGTTAAAAGAATTTCAATACACACTTCACATTATATATACACTTATGTCATAAATACTGACTGCTGTGTCTTCTAAACTGTATTCCAAACACCCAACTTAGATCTTATAAAAGCTCTTGCCATTTCAGCTTTAGAGAGATGTCATCAGTCTTGACAGCTGACTGATTTGGATCTCTGGCTACTGCTAGATGATTATATAAATTATGCTAAAGATAACATTTTCCATTATTCTAAAATCACAAAGATGCAGAATTTCTTTCTAACATACATTTTACTAATTTTTCCACTGGTCTTAGATTCATGGTTTGGGAAGGCAAAGAAGTGTACAGGGAGACATCCTTCCTCATGATCTTCTGATACATGAGGGAAAACTGAATGTCATCTACATTTATACTAGACAGTCAGTTTCCTACAGAGCACTATTATAGTCAATTTAAAGCTTAAACTATTCAACAAGTTATCAGATAATCTTTTAATGTAAATCTTGTTTTATTTACGTAGGACAAATTCTACTGGATTTTGCTTTGGCTGATTTGGAGATGCATGTCTGCAAGGTAATACAATTTTTTACTAGTTCATATAAACCTACCAGTTCCTATAAACAATGGACATACATTGCTATTTACAGCATTTCCTTAACTGTCACAGAAGAAGAACAGATACACTACGGAGACTTGAAGATATTTTGTTCATTCAACCTCAGGAAAAGAAAATCTCATAATGTTAAATTCCATAGAGTTTGTAAGAACAAAGATTTTTTTATGATACATCTATTATGATGATATGCAGTGTGTTCCAGGCTGATAAAGGCGGGCAGATTGCCAGGATTATGTGTGCAGATTAACAAATGCAGATTCAAAATGTTCTTTTGTACTAGACTGGAGCAGCTGCTGCATTTTGGGGAGTACAAACTGTATTCCTTCAACAGTCAGTGTGGTTTTGTCCCCTTGTTGCTGTGTGTATGTACTACACAGAGCTGGTAGTGAAGCTCTCCTTATGTTTACATGACAGACCCACACCTCCTGCTAAAAGCTGCTCACTATTTTCCATAATAGGAAGAAAGCAGTGCTCTTCAACTGCCTGCTACAACCATGTAAGATTTTTAGCATTGTGCTAGCCAGTACAAGGGTATTAAGAAAGATTTCTCTTCCTTACCATGATTCAAACAAACTGATGAAGAAATTCCTTCTAGGTAGTCTGTAAAAAAATTCACAGATACATCTTTTCCTAATAGCTCAGTTAGTGTGTTCCAAAATATACTTAACCCAGTAGAAGTAAGACAATTCCTCAACATGTATTTAAATAAAACTTTTCACGTAGTTAAAGATACAAAGAAAGTTCACAGCAGCAAACCAACAGCCAAAAGCTGAACCACACTACATAACAGAGCTATTGAAACAGGAAGAAAATGTTCTTAAACACTGTTTAACAAAGTAGTCCTTCTTTCAAGGTTAATGAAAATACTTCCTTTTTAGAAAGCATTTTATACATGGTATCTGGCATTCTTTATAGGCTTAATTCATGCCATATTTCTTTCATAATTTATTCCTCCTTTTAACTGGTTTTCTTTTTGTACTTCAGGAGTGGATTTTGGTCTGTTCTGAGGTGGTTGTTTTGGGTTTTTTTAATTAAATCAGCACTATCATCCCCTTTTTCTCCACCTCTCCCTCCTCTGCAGGTTAAATGCACCACAAGATGGAAAAGTAACTAAGAACACAATCAGAAGCTCTTTGAGTCAAAGCTTGAGTTTGTTCAAAGCAGAAGAACACCAGCTATTTTGCAAGGAAGTGAACAAGATAGTCAACAACAATAATAATGCATTGCATTATTTTCTCATGAGAGGCATGAGACTTGACTTTGGGAGGTGCTACCTTCTCTTGAGGTTCATTTAATTTCCTGTCAACATTCCAAAAGCAGCAGTTTGATTCAGTAGATCATGTATCTCATTTGGAAGATGTATTGCAATATTCTCTCCTCATTTTAGTAAAAGATTAAATGTAGTTACCACAATTTTACATTAGACTAAGCATGAGAAAATGTGCTGCTATTTCTAAATACTTCCTACTACATTCAACTGGCAAAGGCAGCTCTGTAAAAATCTGCATCCATCAGGGATTTTATGGGGGTTCTGAGAAGGCACTTCCAAGGCAATACAAGCAGCACAGTTTATTCAATAGCTCTGCACAGCTGAAATCAACCCTGCAAGAACTGGTAAAAAGAACAATGAGATTTAGTTACCTTCTAGGCAAGAATTCTTAGTAATACAAATTTGAAATGCCAGCTACAGTGCTGGAACTCTAAGACCAAAACACTATAGAGATTTTTGTATTGAAATTAAGGATGCTGGATTAAAAACAAACAAACAACAACAGCTAAAATTAAAGCTAGAGAAATCATAGAAAGCCTTAGGGTTTTTAGCATTAGAACTTCTGGGAAGGACCAGGAAAGCACCCCTCCTTTGTTATTCTTTATAGACACAACTTTGGCATCAGTAGCTTTGCTACCTTCCACATTAATTGCCACACTTGGTGCACAAGTTGAGCAGACAGAATTCCATGAAAACCCAAAGAATGTTGCAGAGGCCTTTGTAGTTATCTAAGTCTTCCACAAATTTCTGATATAGATGTATAGAAGTACAACAAACTCTACTGTAACTCACACTAATAACCTGCATGTTTTGCACTCACTAAATTCTACACAAACATACTGCAGAAAACATCCCAAGACACTGCTTCTATTTACATGACACAGAAAAAAAGCATTTTCTACATACAAGAAAAACATAATTAAATACAAGCATCAAGCAAAACAAAATACCCAGGCTATGAGTCAACAAAAGTTGCTTGAAAAAAAAGCTAATAGGACATTAAGCTCTAAGTTAAAATGCTAAGTGCAGAATGAACTCTGTGCAGAGCAGTTCCTGTGGCCCAAATGTGAACTGGCACCCTGTGTGTGAGGGAGCCTGGTACAACATTACTGTGGCAAACAGGTGTTAGTGCAGTGCTGATTCAAGTGGGATGGTATATTTGACACAGTAAATCCAGCAAAAATACTGGATCCCTATTTTCAAGCAAATGAGAACCTTATGAAGAATGCATGTGAAGAGATGAGACTAGAAATGGAACAAAACCCATGGAACATCTAAAGATTACATTTTCCCAGCCCAATCCCACAGCAGACTGGTTCTACATAGCACATTAGACTCACTGAACTCAGGTTCTATTTCACCACTATATTTGCTTATTATTTTAATCTTCTGTGAAACATACTACTATCAAAGACAATTATATATCACAAGGCAGTTAGAATCTGGTGCTTTAACTAACAAATTATAGTATCTATGGGCTCAAGTCAAGTAACTGCAAACTCTTTTTATGTGTCTTCATCTAATAACTAATTTGCAATAGCATGGAATTGAAACTTGTTGTATCATGCCTAAAACCAGAAAAAAAATCTTCAGGGCAGAAACCACATCTTACTTCTTTGTTCTGTGAAGTGCTTAGTACATGTTGTGCTGCTTTCCAGACCAGAGTTAAAGGAGCTGTACAGCCTGGAAGTGCAGAGACTGCAGCATGTAGCTGCAAGTAACCAGGTGAGCTGCTGCAGCCCTTCCTCAAGGAGAAACACCACTGATGAAAGGCACTGTCATTTCCAACGAATGCAGTCTGCCAGGGAGACCAAAAGTCTGGATTACAGGATGAGTTAACCACTTATTGCCTGTTATCTCACTCAGAAGGAGAGCCAGGTTCTGGCTGTGGGTATATACACACCTAGCAGTATCAGTCCCCGAGTCCTCCTGCTTTCCACAGGAGTTTCGCTGGCTGGGATTAACTCCACAATCAGTTCTGCACAACAGGAAAGCAAAACTGGTGCAAAGGTCCCTGGACTCATCTCTGCTCCCTCCTTGGGGGATTCACTTCAGTCAGCTCTGCTCCAGTCCTTGGCAAGTGGGCTACCACAGGTGTGATCCTAGAACCCAACTTCCAGGTTACATGCTCAAAAAAACCTCGATTTGTGCTCCCTGACATGCCCCCACACTGCAAACCACGAGAGCAGTAACTGGAAGAAATACAGGTGTTTGCCTAAAACATGCACTGTGATGACTACTAACTAGCTAATACAGGCACACCTGTATTATACCTCAGTTATAGTCCAGACTCACAAACTGCTACAGAGAAATTACTGCCAGACTTCCTCACAATAGATATCTCAAGGAAGAAGGCAATTTGCAGCTAAATGGACATACAACTTGCATGACAGCACACAACTTTTTATATTTAAACGCCATACATGCAAATAATGTCTCAGAATTAAGAAAGTAGCAATTTTAATTCCTAACAGCTATTATGGACTTATTGCTGGGGTTTTGCAGGAGCCTCTCATTCCACTTCCATCTTGGCTGAAAATGGTAGAATTTTATGAAGGACTTAGGTGCTACCCGATTATTGCAATTATACATGAGCGTAAGGTTAAAGTAGCTGCTCAGCTGGTTGACTTTCTTGCAACACTTTTTCTGAATTGGGAGTTCAACTTTTAACAGAAGTTATGCTATTCAATTATATTAGGCTTAGCATGGCTTTCATGCTTTCCCACACTGAAAATATAAAAAAATATTTGTATGGCATGTATCCTTGGATATAGTATTTATACACAGGGTATTCACCAACCTTTTTTAATCACTATATTTTATTTAAGAACTAAATATCTTCAAATGTCTTGCAAGTTAATAACTATTTTTTGTAGTCAGCTGAGAATATTTTATCGATATACAATAATAAGCTTAGGCAAATAGATTCTTCTGGTGCAAATTTGGTAAAGGTCTGTAATATTACTGTATCTCTATATCCCCTAACAACACTGATTTTAAACAAGTATGTGAGATATGACATGATTACTCCTCAAGTAAGAAATTCAGATTGTTTTGGCTCTGTCACATTAGGGACAAAAGTCCAATGCTGGGGTAGTTATGCAACTTCAGTTTCCCTACAAAGTCAACTGAGATGCTGATTTTTTATTCCTTTCCCCACATGGCAGCAGTGCAATGCAGGGACTTGAGGGAAGAAAAGCATTTCTTAATTCCTCTCTGAATCTGTTTATTCTTCCCTGCACTTGAAGCAAATTGAAAGAGACCATATGAATACCAAGTGACCAGCCTGATTAAATATCAGAATTCTTGTAAAATGATTTGGCATGGAAAATAGATTATTCAGTTAATATAAAATTCTTGTCATAATGGAGAAATTTGTATAAAAGTCTCCTCTGACTTACCCTGTAAGAACAGATATATATGTTTTTAAAACAGAGATCCAATGCTTATATGAGAAAAAATATGAAAAAATCCGAATTGCCGCCTTCTTGTGCATCTGACATTTGAAGGTTTAAGTCAGTTTGGGTTATGAAGGAAATACAAAATTTAAAAAAAAATAAATTAGCATAGAAAAACAAAGTTAACCTTGACTTGAACAGTGATCTATGCATATTATAGCTTGGAAGCATTAGAAAACTATTGCATCATTATCAGAACCATGCTGAATTCTTATGCTATTTCTGACTTCTATAGCAGGTCAAAATCTCACATTTCCATATGGGGGTGCCTGCTGAAGACAGATTTTTTTTTTTTAATTGCAATTGGAACTTGCCAACTGACATAAATATCTTTGCTTTTTTTTTTTTTTTTTTTTTTTTTTTTTTTTTTACAACTTAGCTTCCATAAACTTTTTAAACATCAGATAATTCACCTTCTACAGAAATGTAACTTCCAGGAGAAAAATACTCTGGTTCTTGGTTCAACACATTCAATTCCAAGCTCTAGACTATTTCTGCACTGTTTGAAGTCTAGCAGAGCAGAGCCAAGTCTATATAAATTTCAACCAGAAGAGAAATAACATGCCATTTGGTTCTTTTGCTCCCCTACCAAAATTAAAAACAGGATGATCTTATCAAACACAGAATTAAGTTTTAATAGCTTGCAATACATGGAGAACAGAAATTGAGATACCACTGAATAACCTAGCTTTTGGTTTCACCAGAAATGAAATAAGAGATGTGAACAAACCAAACATGAGAAAGAATAAAAGAATTAATCAGACCACACAGGGGAGGCTTTAACAGAAGTCTTTGCTGCCATGGGTTAATTTCACAAGAGCCCCATTCCACCAGGGCAAACTGATTTGTATACATACACACATCTACCTGTGAACATACACAGAGAAACACACAAACACAGCATTTGCAGCCTCTCAAATTAGATACTGATGCAGCCCAGTCAGTCAAGACTGACAAGCAAAGTGCCATCTATCCTGACCCCAGCACAAAGCAGCACATCCCTTTGCTAGACTCTTCAAGCTTAAATATGTAAGGTGCTTCAGAGAAAAGTTCCACCTAAGAGAGAGAGAAGACCAAAATTCCTGCTTCACTGAATAGTCACATGTGAACTAAGTCAACAATTAATCCCCACAGACGTCACTGTGCAAACATCCAGTCCAAGGAATTCCAAGTCTCTTGGCCACAGCTACACACGTTATAATGCACGTGTAAAACTAAAACACTCCATGCTGAAATCTCTTTCCATAGTACCATTTTTTATTATAACTTGCCCCTTTTCAGCTAGAGAAAATACAGTACATCTGAGAAGGTAACAAGAAATATCCACTAACAAACATCAACATCTTTCCCCTATTCCTGGGGAAGACAGCTAGCAAAGGGAATGACAACCATACTATGCTTTATTAAATTGCTCAAAATTACACTTTACACAGGTTTAACACAATCTGCTCTACTAGAGGAACATATGTGTTAATTACAAATGAAAGCTTTCTGTTCTACATAACTGAAAAAAACCCAAAAAACTATTCCATGCTCTAAAACAGGATATACATTTAAATTTGTAAGACTTGTAGAAACTATGACACATGGAGTAAAGGGTACTGGAAGGCATCAAGGGAAAAGACTGTCAATACTTCAACAGCCAGATTTGAAGTTCTCTGCCAACTTTACTAATAGTATAATAAGGAAAAGGGTCGAGGCTTTCCAATTAAAATATAATGCTGCTGCTAGGAGCTTGCATAGGAGAATGAGAACATGGTTTGACAAGCTAAAACTCTTGGGCTCAGGATGTTCATATGGAGACTACAGCTTTGCAGCCATTCCTTTGGCAGCAGTTGTTTTGGACAAGGCTGTGTTTCTGCCCAAGCCAGTTGTGTCCCTGTCACAGCCCAGCTGCCTGTGAGCTGACAGCAGCACCAGTGCACCCATCTGTTACTGGTACTGGAATGGGGGCCAGTGCCCTGGGCACAGCAGGAACCTGGGGACATCAATTCTTACATGTTCATGTGTCAATAACTTCCTGCTGACTATACCTAAACAACACTGGGAAAACACAAACAGCCCCACAAGCATGGGGGAAATAGAAAATGACTACTGAAATGCATTTTAAGCAACATGAATTACTAAATCAAACATCAGCAAACCAAACTAGGCAATACTGACACCTTTTTTTTCAACTGAGAACTCTGGGAAGACGTGACTATTACAACTACTATAGACAGGGATCAATTTAAAATAATCAAATGGGGAAACCAGATGCTCATAAATGCAAGTCAGTAACCTTATTTTCCTTCAGAAGCAAGAACAGAATTAAGTTCTGCAAAAACAAAGCCAGAAAGTTTGTTTCTTAAATGCTTTGACTTCTGTGAAGATTAGGAACACTCCTAACCACCCACAAGTATTTCAGGTATCTGCAAATTTTGCATCACTTAGAAACAGAATTATTTAGATTGGAAAACACCTCTAAGATCACCATAGCTATATTAATTTCCACACACCTTCATTCCAGAGGCAGCTATAGGTCACTGACCACACATAATTTGTTTAATTTATTCTCTGTATTAAATATTAAATACAAATATTAAAAGGTGAACATTGTAAATATTTCACTTTAAATATATTAGCATCTTATTCTATCATACTGCCACTTGCTAAACAAACACATGTAGACATCCTTTTTACAGTTAATTTTTTATAATTCAGCTCCAAACAGAGAAGAAAACTCATGACTTAGGAGCTTACTAATAGAATCATTCATAGTTGAACTAATGTTTTAATTAGCAGTTGTATAAAGCAAAGACATATTATTAAAAGTCTCCATGAAAAAATACCATTGTTGTGTGTTTTACATTGACTTCATGTGCAACAGGTGACTATTCAATGTTATTAGGTTGAATTGTCTACCATCAAACTTTTTTCAAGCTTTTAACCAAAAATTTCTGTCCAAGAATAATGGTTTTCAAAGTTTTCAAACTTTTCCAACACAGAAATATTCACTTACACAGTGCTGTAAAACTGAAATCAAAGTGATCATATTGCCACTGTTATATTTAAAAATGTAACATTTTAACTAAGTAGGAAGACAGGTGCATTCTAGCATTAATACAGAAAAAATACACCTGCACTGACAGCTGATGACATGAAAAAAAAAAAACAAAACCCAAACCGAAACAATAATCAACTTCACAGTAATGAATCCCACTGAACTCCTGAAAAAATACTCCAACATAATGATGCATTTTAAAAGACAGATCTGTAGGTATTGGGAGTACACAGATGGAGAGAAGAGATGTAACAACGAGCTTTGAACACTCACCATCTGAATTGGTTTTTTGTGAAGATCTCGTTCAGTCACCAACTTTTCTTGGTCAGTGACATAAAGGCCTTTTTGTGCCAGGGCTTGTATAACAGCATCATGACCTAGAAGTGGTTTTGCAGCATCACTCTTGAGAATAAGGCTCCCAGCACGACAGTAGAGCTCGGCAGACAGCAGCAAGTTAACAACAGGTGGTTTAATGTGCTCCTGGTCATACTGGTCTGTGTAAAATGGTTCTCGGAGTTCTTCTGGAACATTTTCTACAAAACACAAAGGCAGCACAGGTCAGTCTCAGAAGGGACAGTTAGAGTGTTAGGGGATTTTTAAAAACTGTATGTTTTTAAAATTATGTTAAAAAAAGCTTAACCAAGGGGAGGCCAAAGTCTATACCAGCAACTATGTTATAAAATACTGGGAAAAAATTCATACAAAGGCAATATTTGAACTATAAATAGAAACTTGAGAAAAATTCAAAGTGTCTCAAACTGCAAAGGCCACAACAGAAGACCAACCTGTGGTTTACAGCATCATTATAATAAAATTTCTTGGCTTCTCCAAATACATGCCCAAACATTCTCATTTCCTTTGGCATAATATTATATAGGTCAGGCATACAAAGGCATAACAACACCCATTTAAACACAAACCCTGGACTCTATTACAATAACAAAATGGAACTGAAACATTATGTTTCAGACAGAAAAATTCAAGACAAAAAGCAGCCTTCTAGTTTCCATATATGCAGAATTTTGATTACTATACTGTTTATTTCAAAGCTCATGCATCACAGAATGATGACAATCCAGCAGTTAAGCATAAATATATGGGCTTTTAAGTGAAATTAGAAGAATGGAAAAAGAAAGTATATTACAAAATACTGAGCTTATTGGCCTTGTTGTGTTACTGACTTCCCTTAAAATTTTGGTTTTCCTCCTTTTTCAGTGAGCTGGCTTAGCACCCACAGAAAGCTATGCAAGATTTTGTCAAATCTATGCTGAGATTTTAACTCCAAAATTAGCATTCCATGACAATTCAGTTTTTTCAAATACTGTACATAACACAATACAGGCAGACTATATTTATCATTGTCTACCACAAAAGTAATAATTATAAATTAATTAAATACGGTACTAGATCAAATTAAATTAAATCGTGAGTCAAGTGGAAAATAACTTTCAGATTTTCAGGCATACACACTGCAAGATGCTTCATTTTCCTCCTGGAAGAATTTCATTCTCTATTGTTGTAAAATTAGTTAAGCCAACAACATTTATGGGATAAAGAGCATGTGATTCTTTTCCTGAGTCCAAATGCATGCAAAAAGCCCATTTAATTGCTAGAAGAAAAAATAAGTGCGTAGGAAAGCAGTGATGCAACTCTAAGTTGCTACTGCCTTCGCCTTCAGCTGGATAAATGGCTAAACAGACAAGGTTTGAATCAGTCTGGAGTAAACAGCCCAGTAAGGGTGGAGCAGGAGAAGAGAGAGAAAAACAGAACATGCCATCACAAGATAATGACAGATTATCTTCTTCCTCATACATATTCAATTGCAGTTCATGTGCTTCCATTATGGGCTTTGGAAGGTGCCAGCTGCCTTCTAGTTGTGAGGGAAGATTCACTTTAGAGAGTGCAAAGAGTGAAAGAAATATTAACACATGCTTTAAATGCCAGAAGGATGGTAGGAAAGGGTAAGATATTGCTGCTTCTTTTGCCAATTCAGAGTATCAAGGGAAAGAGGTATAGTTTGGAATCTGCTTAAACCAGGAGCCTAAATTTGGCAAGAAAACTGACAGCTCTGCTTTAGAATACAGATCAAAAATATACCATCAGCACAACTACTCTGCCCTTTAAAACACAAATCTAATGCCTAACAGCCCTACTTTTTTACAAGATGACAATAAAACTGCTAAGAAAAATATCTACCAGTGTCAGGAGATACTTCCATCTTCTCTTCCACTTCCCAATTTCACTAACTGACTATACAGGATCCAGAGTCATCCAGTCCAACAAAAAGCATTTTTAATTGAGGATCTCAGAGCTGCTAGATACCTGCTTCCTCAGGTATTGTTTTCAGCTATCTTAATTCTATCTGATTTTCTTTCTTTTCCATGTTTGTCCACACATTGTTTGTTTAAATATTAAGCTTGTTATTTCTGAAGTCCCTGATGATCCATCTCCAGTACCAGGAGCTCAATTTTCATCAGGACTTTATCCTTTACAATTCCAAATGCCAACTCTTCAAGCATCTTTATGCTATTTCTTCAAGCTAGAGAGGATTAGAAAACATTTTTGTAAATATCTCACACTACACAGGCAGCAGATTTTGCTTTTGAAAAAACAGAAAAAAAACCCCACAACAAAAACCCAAACCAACTAGCCAACTAAAACCCAAACCAAAATCCACACACCCCTGTTTTGAAGCAGATGAGAATTTCAGTGAGGATGGGGGGAAGCAGGGAGTAACAGATAAAGCCATTTTAATTTCTTACAAGACTTAAAAAGCCTCATTCTTGTATTAAAAAAAAAAAAAAAAAAAAAAAAAAAAAACCAAAAAACATCTCTTGAGGCAGGAGTACTTAGCTACACTCAAACAGAAGTCACACACTCTGTGGTTCAGATTCACTGAAGACAATGACAGATTTCAAGTCTGAAAATTTGAGCCAGAAGAGAAATCTCAAGACAGTAAATAACACACCCAATGCCTGTTAATTCTCATCTTCTGTATCACTGAAGTACATCCCAAAGTGACAAGATGCAGTAAATGCATTTATCATGAAAGAATGACATCCGCTGCTGGGATTTAGTAATTAAAAACTCAATACAGTAAAAAAAAAATAAAAAAATCAACATGATGACTAGCAAAGGCAAATAGAATTATTTATAAAGCTTAGTTCTGCTTCTGAAAATACAGAAAAAGACAAAATGACATGTATGCCATTTCTTCTACTTCACTGGTATACACCAAAATAAATCTGGAAAAGAAACTTACTGGTCTTCATAAAAATAAAACCAGAAAAATAAATTTATTTTCAATAGAAAAATAGAATATGGAAACAAAGGGCTAGGAAGAGAAGTTGTAGCTACAGGCATATTCTGAATGTATAAGAAATGTGAAAGCATACAAACAAGGAAACAAGATCAGAATTCTTTATAAAAATTCCTGTCAAGGTTCCCTTTGCACAGGAAGACATGGCACTTTCCCCCACTTCATTACATGTATGAAACAGTTTGATATCAGAATAGCTCTTGATAGAAGACTCAAGCTGTGTTCTCACATTAGAGTTTAAAAAAAAAACAAAACCCCCCACAGCAGATAGGTAACAGACAGAGAAACTCTGTCTCAGAGTATAAGTCCTTCCAGGATTGGTATGTGCTGCCTCTGGAGTTCTGTGGCAGGGAATTACAAGGCTCCATCCAGTTCTCAGCAGATTACTGGAACAATCAGAAGGGTCAAAAGCCTTTATTAACAATTCTGTCAGGACTAGAGATTGTTAAAGAGGCTCTGCTAGGCAGAGAAGAGCCTTAACGCTAATCCCCGATATGTGCCTTTTACCTGTCCCTCCTTTGCCCGGCTGACAAAAAGGAATCTTTCAAGATTAAACTCTGGGGTAAATGGCCCGTTTTAAAAGAAATACTTTGTTGCACATAGTGCCATGAAGTACCATCTGACCTTGAAATCCGTGCTAATTATGTCAGAGGGGTGCAGTGGGGACAGGGAGTGCAGCAAGCTCAACACATGAAACACAGGTGAGACCAGGATACTGGCTGCAGTGCTGCAGAGAAGGTGGAGGATCCACCCTCACCAACAGGTTTTGGAAACATGGACTTGGATTAAAGGCAGTGGTCACGGGCTGATGCAAGGAGAAAGTTTTTCAAGAGAGTCCACCACAGCATAGGCACAGGTTGCCTGAGGACCCAGCTGTGAAACTGCCATTCACAGGGACTTTCAAAACCATTGACTGAGAAACCTCTTCTAACTTCGAGGCTGGCCCTTCCTGGAGAAGGAAGCTGAACTAGACCACCCTATTTTTTCCTAGAATTGTGAGCAGGACCACAGTTTTGGAAATCATTTTGACATTTTGCAATTTGTAAATATTGTACTATGAAGAGAATAAATTAAGCTATTGGGCATGTTCAAGACACAGAGAAAAAACAAAAAAGAAATAATACCACACTACCACCCAAAACTGTAACTCAAATTTAACCATCAGGCCAACTTCAAAAAAGTAATCAACATATCTTCAGGTAATTTTTCACAAACGATCAAGGAATCAAAAGGCCTGCAGATGCTCTTTGTAGAGAAAAAAAAAATTTGAAAAATTTAAGATCTTATTCAAAGCTTTAAAGCAAATACAGGATTATTATTGCTCCCTGTCGTGGTTTAACCCCAGCCCCAACTAAGTTGCCCAGCTGCTTGCTCTTTATCCCCTGCTGGGATGGGAGGATAGGGAGGAGAGTTGGAAAAAGAGAGATCCTGCAGGCTGAGATAAAAACAGTTTAATAATTGAAATAAAGTAAAATATTATAATAATGATAACAATGAAAGGGAAGAAGAGAGAGAGTCCATTCCCAAGCAGCAATCAGCCCCTCCCAGCCAACTCCCCCAGCTGAGGCTGAGCACAGCAGCCGTGGTTTGCAATGTCCCTGTGGCCAGCTCAGCTCAGCTCTCCTGGCCACACTCCCTCACAGCTCCTCCTGCACCTCCTCAAGTCCTTGACTTGCACACACAAGTCCTTGACTTGCACACACAAGTCCTTGACTTAGAGAAAGCAACAGCTAAAACACCAGTGTGTTATCAACAGTGCTCTCACACTGAATCCAAAACACAGCACTGCACCAGCTACCAGGAAGAAAACACACTTTATTCCAGACAAAACCAGAACACTCCCCACTGTGAGATAGAAATGCAACTTAATTTGCCATTTAAACAGACCATGTTAAAGGAAAGGAATGGTCTTAAATTAATTCACACATAACACTACTGAATTTACCTTTAAAAGTTGCTTTATAAAAAAACCTCTCTGCTCAGATAGGTATGAATTACTCCTTGGAAGACAGGATGAATTCCTTCTTTGGAAAAAAATTGCTTGTGCTAATGTGAAAAGTCTACATTTTCTTTAAAAACAAATTGCTTTTCTGTGAAGTTTCCATGCTTTCACGCAGATGAATACAGTCCTTTACACAACTATTGAGTTTTTCAAGTTTGTATCAGTGAACAATTTTGGATTTATGAATATTTGCCTTAAGAATGTCCAAAAGCTTAGAAGTCTTTGTCAACAAGGTCTCCAACCCCATGTTGTTTGTTTGTTTTGGTTTTTAATTCCTGAGGACAATATAAACAAGTTAAAATATTTTGCCATGGGCTTTCCAATTAAATGATGCCATAACTTTTGGGAGGCACAAGGCCACATTAAGCCTCAGTCTAGAAAACTTCCTCTCTACAGGTTACTGACATCAATGCACAAAGACATTAAGAAGAAAAAATTATATGTAGAAGACTGAGATATAATACAGAATTATTTAATGAAAATTCTAATACCTTTAACCACTTCCTAGTGCAAACCAGTAGATGAATATGTGCCAAGTCTTACTGAACTTGGCAGTTTTCTGCAGGTCAGCAAAGGTGTGCTTTTGCCATGAAGTGACCGTGTCAAGTTACCTCATTCAGACTCCCACCTGCGAACAAGGATTCTGGTGCCACATTTACAATCTGGGCACAAGACAGCAGAGCTTGCACAGAAATCGAGAGTCCGAGAACTGAAAATGGGTCAGAGAAGACAGAACTACATTATTTAACTTACGATGAATTTTTTTAGCGGACTCAATAGAAGAGAGAGACTTTTCAATTTACTATTTTATATTGGAGACACCATCAAGAAACAAGACTTTTAATCAGTTCCATTGTTCTTGGCTAGCAGGCTGTATGTGGATATCTGAAAGGCCAACACTCAATTTATGGCACACTCAGCTTCAGTATAACCACTCTTAACTTTGTCCACCTTGCTAGGATGAACTCAAGACGTTCTCGAATTTACCATCACAGAAGTACTGTGAATAAACAGATCCTACCCTCCTGCCTCTAGATGCCACAAAAATAGACCACAACAATTATCCACTGCTTCAACAGCTGTTCTACACTTAAAAGAGATTCCTAGTTCAAAAAAAGGAAACAAAAAAACAACAAAACACCCTAAACCAAACCAAAAAAACACAAACAAAACACTAAAAAAACCCCCAAAACCTAAAAACAACCAAACCAAACAAACAAACTCCAAAACATTTAAGGAAAAAACATGCACAGGCTCTACTTTCATAGCCTAACTAGACTTCAGTTGTTCTTTGAACACTGAAAATCACATAAGAAATGCACATAATTGTCACACTAAGTGTCTATCCAATCCAATATTCTGCCTTCAGCAGCACAATAGGAAGTGCTTCCCACAAAACCTACAGAATGTATCTGGTACTGGCATTTCTTATTAAAATGGGAAGATTAGCATCTAATTTACTAAAACCTGTGTATCAATTCAGGTTTTCATAAACAAAAGAATGACTTAGAATTAACCCTGCCAATAAGGGGATCAATTTTCATTAACATAAATGCCTTCAGAACTTATTTTTGGGAGAGGCAAGTTCTGAGAAATGTAAAGATAATAGTATAATTATAATCCCATCTCACCCAGCTAGCACCTTGATGAGACTATTATAGACAAGCTATGATTTAAACATCCTATGGAGTATGGAAAAAGCTGTTTCAGAAAATTAGAGATAAACATTACTTGAACTTACTACTAGACTTTACTAAGCCAAAGAAAACTTTTTGCCAGTCATACGTAGCTGGATGTGAATGGACACATCTTCTTTGGTGTCTGGCTTAAAGGTTCTCTTTGTGTAAGACTGCTTTTAACTGAGTAAAAGAAAATGTGTAGTAAACAGCTAGAACTACACAAATCTTACATTTGGCAAATAGATTTCAAACATTACATTTCAACTCTGTAGCAGAAATGTTTATTATTACCACGTGATGCAGTAATAATGTATTGTCCAATTGCACAAAACAAAAAGGAAGGGGGAAGAGGAAGAACGCACTCTTCTTAGGAAGTCTTGAGAGTTTTTCAGTTCTATCCTCATTTTCCAGAATGATCAGCAGAAACGATCATTCAGAGCTCTCAGTTTAGCAGAGCAAGTATGAAAAGTTACTAATTTCAGGAGAGGAATTGGATCCAGTTGTGCTAGCTGTAGAATGGCAATTACATAACATCGTATTGAAAAGGTAACACATTCCTGATCAACAGCATACAAACAGTCTTCACGTTTGAATGAGAGGCACCTTTAAACATGGAGTCACTCAAGTAACCCAACACATTACCCTAAATTATAGGGTGAAGCGGAAAATTTTAAACTGTATCTGCAGTAGTAACTGCAATGGTGGTCAAAAAATAGCCAGAGAAACCATGTATAGGGAGAAGAAAAATATTTCATCTCATCACCTGAAATCAGTGAGCGTTTGGCTACAGTTTCTTCGTTAGACCTGTTACATTTTGCAGACAAGGGCTGCAACAGCAAACAGGCTCAAAGGCATGGAGTCATTCAAAGAACAGACTCTGTACCCCAAAGGAGGTCCATCGCCTACTGCCAATCCTGCAACTGTCCCCTTACTGATCACCTTCCTTTACATTTGTACACATGCAGTCTACAACTTCAGAGGCCTCTGCCAAACCTAACAGATTCAAAAGCTCATCCAATTTATGTATTTACTTCAAAAAAAGTGATCTACAGTCAAGCTACATTACAAATGTGTTCCACAGAAAGGAATGCTATAACCACCTTCCAAGTAAAATATCTCAGTAAATGATTTGTCTATTCCACTGATTTTAGTAGGACTGACTGAAATATCAATTTGTCAGCAACTATTTTAGAGAGGTGATGGAATCTATATATATGTATAAAAAACAACCCACTCACTAGAATCTCAAACATTTGTTTTTGTACTCCAAACCCTTCTAAAAAGTTTTGCTCCTGCCAAACTGAATACAAGTGAAGAAATTAGGTCTGCTAGGAAAAGATTAAAATATGTTCTGGCCTGCAACATCCAACATAGCAGATGAGAGTATTTAGCTACAACTTGTTTCTGTCAGATACACAATGTTCATTTCCTCCCTCCATGGTTCTACTGGCAACATGGGCAAAGAGCAGTAAACAGCCACATACGAATTCTGAAAACATTAATCATCAGGAGAAAGCTATTTTTAAGTTTCTTGGGTAGTATTTAGTTGTAGATGACGCAATTTGTAATCTATTGCTTCAAACACCTATAAAGGATACATTTAATGTTAAAAGGTATATGGGCTATTCTATTCTGACTTCAGAAAACACAAAAATGTTTAGGACAATTGCTCTTTTGCAGCAAAAGACTTATGCGGCTTTTACTTAGCTTTAAATTTATTCCTGTCAACCTGTCAAAAAGAATTTCCCATGCTAACCAGTTAAATGTATTACTGTAGCAGAATAATATGTTGTATGGATAGTAAAGTAGCAACAGATTTAACTTGACTTAAAACTGTTCCCATAATTTTCTGAAAATCATACATGAGATACTCTTAACCTCGTAACTAAAAATTGGATGAAAAGATATTTGAAAAACCATTTTCCAAGAGTACTCAGATGTCCCCTACCAAATGGGAAGGACATGTATTTCCAGGTTCAAGAACTCACACTAGACAAGGTTGTGGAGAAGTGATTCCAAGGTACAAAAGGATTGAAAGCACTTTGGAGGACAAAATTATAATTCAAGATAATTTTGATAAGTGGAAGGAGTGGTTTGAAAATAGGATGGAGTTATGTAAGTATAGCTGCAAAGCAGGAACCTACAACAGTAGAATTACAAGATGGGAACAACTGAGTAGGCAGCAGTTCTGCAGAGAAAGATACGGAGCTACAGTGAATCACAGACTTGCATGAGTCAACAACTCTGGGCTGATGCAGAAATGGCAAGCGTCATATTTTAGCAAATAAATCAGAGTATTAGAGGTTGGAAATATGAAGTAATTTTTCAAATTTACCTTGTACTGGTAATGGTTTAGCTGGACCAATAGATCTAGATGTAAGTACAGAGCATATGTAAACCAACCACAGGGAAGAATTACATGAAAAACTAACCAAACAAAACAACCCCCAAACCAATCCCTAATGAACACAGAGAATAAAAAGGTTTGACCTACAAAAAAGAAAAAAAAAGTCTGTTTTGTCTAAACAGTATAACAGACATTGCTTTTATTATATGAAAGGTGTTATGAAAAATGCAAGGTGCCCACCATTCTCAAAAGCACCAGGAAGAGGGTAAGTAATGGCTTAACAATGTAGAAAAAGACATCAAGATTCTGTTCAAACATCTAAAAATAAACAAGGTCCAAACTGTGGAAAGTCTATAATTAGAGATTTTTGAAAAACAGGCTAAACAAACATCTGTCAGGAATGATGTATATTTAGCTCAGCTTGTTTTTAGGAGCATGGCTGGATAACAAAATTTTCAGGCACATTTTCTATTACTATAGCAGACTGAGAAGGGAAAAAACTTCACATTCCAAAATAGTGAAACCCACTTCTGTTGCTTTAGAAATAAAAAGAGCACAGACTAGCACAATATCAAGACATTTTTCAACTTACTCCTACAAAGTAAGTCCCATTATACTTTTAAGTCGAGGGCTATCGTGTCTATATCATTCATCCAGTTCTTTGGGAAGAAATTTTTCTATACTGAAATGGCTAACTGCCAGCATTGGGAGACAAGGCTGAAATTAAATATTTGCAGATTTAATTTCTAAGGTCAAGCCTTCCCCCTTTTATACTTCACACTTGTTAATTTTCTCCTGCTCAGTTACTGCAAGTTGTGTCACTTAAACAATTTGGTTATTACAAAACATTTAATCTGACATGTCCTAACACCGATATATTGTCTTGCAGCAAAACACCAAGGCACAAAATCCTACACACCCTCAACACTTGAATATGAATTCCTTCTTCAATTAGTATTTCTTCAACAATTCTTCATGCAAGATGCCTTTAACATGACTGTTAATACATTCTTACTCTCCTATGGCACCTCACTAATAGGACAACTTCTTTTGAACTGCCCATGTTGTGGGCCAAACTCTACACTTGTAGTGTTACCAAGGACAATAGCAATAGACAATTTGTCTCTGTTTTTGGACACAGGTATCAATGAAACACCAAAAGTCATTACTAATGTTAATGAACAGTACCTATTTCAAACTCTTTTTGCAAGACCAAATTCACAACACGTAGTCAAGCTGTATCCACAACTCTGATTGTACTGAAATGCGCTTTTAAGACTATGAAAGCCATCCACTGAAAGATGTACCCCTTTGATACATAGAGATTTTGCTTTCTTTAATGGATACATGATTGTAACAACCTACATTTTTCCTTGATGAAAGTGAACTGCATTACTTTGTTTCATAGAAGGTAGGGAAAACCCCTTCACCTTCCCCTTCCCCTGCAAGCTTAGGTAACTTCAAAACTTCAAGCATAAAAAAAAAATAAAAAAAAAATAAAAAATTGAGGCACCAAATAAACACACTAATCATCCTTTGCATTTCCTCTGTACAAATGTATATAGCAATAGTTAGAAGACATGACTGAGGCTGTGATCTATTCTCAAGAACTAAAAGAACTTAACAAACCCAAACTTCCTTCCTTCTTGGAAAAGGTGAAGGTCAGTTCTCCTGTTTCACTCCAAGTATAAAGGAAGCATTTGTGCTGCAGACATGCAAGTCCTGTATACTGTCTCTCCCTATTTCAGCCAAACTCTTCCTTGAAGTTCCTGGTTACATTAACCTAATGGAAGAACTGGGACTAGGAACATTCCAAATGTGTGTGCTTACCACTCTTCCTACTGTTACATTACTGCAGTGTTTGGAGAGCAGATGAAGCAATTATTCCCTCTAATCACGTTTCATTCGAGCACCTCAGAACAACCCCAGTCATGAAGAGAAAGAGTAAAGGAACTTGTTTTGGATCACACTTTCTATAAAGAGTAGCAGAAAAGTACCCTGCAAGTGGCTTTACACATCCAGTATAAACCAAGATATTTCAACCATAATTTGAGAATCTGTCAAACTCTGGTAGAAAAAAGTTTTCAGGTTAGAAGTCTGGGTTATATAATTGCACAAGCATTGTACACTCAGAATCCCATTAGTAGACCCTATAGAATCAAGCAACCTAAAACTATAATGATCTCTGTAAATGTTGAATTAAGCACTTCCAAGAATTTTCTCTATTTTACCTCTCATTCCTGCATAGCTAATAAAGTCATATATCAAAATATTACTTGTCCAGATTTCACAAAGAAAAGCAAGTAGAGTTTAGCAACAAATCTTTACATGAAAGTAGTATTTTGATCTTTTCTTTCTTTTTAAAGTGATGCACTCACTGAAATTTCACCAGATTCAAGCACTTTAGAAGTGGGTTTTTGGAAGTATCACATCAAATATTATGAGTTACCATAAGCATGTCCCATAAAGACATGCTAAATACATTCTAACCCTGGCTATCTACATAACAGCACCCTGGACCTAAATGCAAAAGGTGCAAAATTCCATAAGGAGGAATTTTTCTGTTATTTTACAAAAAACAGGGGCAAAAGTAATGATCGTTGATATATCTACCTCACCCTTCAAAAAACCTCAATTATTTTTAATCCACAGAAAATTAAATTATTACAATACTACAACTATACTAAAGCCAAAAAACACAAACAACAAGCAAAGAGCCCCACATCCCCCCCAAAAACCAACAAACAACCCAAAAAAAAATCCAAAACAAACAAAACCCAAACAACACTCCCCCTGCCCCTAGCTTGTTAAATTTTCAAAATGCTTCCCTCAGAAGACATCTGCAAGTCTGGTATTCCTCAAGGCCCAACAATATTTCAGGCACAGAATAATAGGTCTGGTATTCCTCAAGGTCCAAGGTTTTCAACGACAGAGCACCGATGCCTTTCGGAGGCATTACAAATCGATTCCATTTACACTTACAGACAAGGAGAGCTTTCTGTATTGTGCAGGCCAAAACCTGGCATTAAATGCTCTTTTTCCTGAAACCCTTCTTACTGCTTAACCACTCAAATGGCTACAGGCTACTGTCACACATGTCAAAACTAAGAGCACGCACCCATTTCCATTGCTAGCCCCCAATTCTGCTCCTAAGCAATATCAGGAAAAAATTCAAGATGACAGACAAACGTGGATTGCTGGGGTTCTTTCGCATTGTAGAAGTGTGACCCGAGTAATAAATAAACCACCATTTACAGAGAGAGATTCACCCAAAGAAAATAATACGAGCGCCAATACACAAAATTTACTTGCTGATGGAAACAGTGGGACTACTCCAAACAGACTAAGTGTAATTAAGGAAAAACAAATGAAAAACAAAAAGCCCCGCGAGGGGTAAGAGGTCTTAAGGACAAGGGAACAGACCAAAAGCATTTCCCACACATCTCCCCCCTCTTCTCAGCTCCTCAGGGAATGGCTCGCACGTCCTCAGTAGCGAAGCAACCAAGCAGAAACCAGCATCAAAGAAAAGGAAGAAGGAGACGCCACCTACCTGTCCCAAAGGCTTTGGCCACCAGCCAGGCCAGATTACAGGCGATTTTCGCTCGGGAGAAATCATAATGGTCAAAGGGTTTGATGGCAGGAACAATGAAAGTCTTCCTCATCTCCTTGGCGTCTGCGGCATCCCCCATCTTCTCACAGGACCCCCGGCAATTGGGAACTTACATGGTTGTTTCTCCGTCCTCCTCCTCCCACGGCCGGGAGAGCCGGCTGTAAATACGGCGACAGCAGCTGAGAGCAGCGCCGGACCCAGCTGTCCGTAAAGGGCTAACACCGCCTCCCGCCTTTCTCTGCACAGGAATGTAGCCGAGTCCGAGTGTCCTCTTCTTCCTCCTCCTCCTCCTCCTCCTCGCTCTTTGTCTCAATTCACTCACGCCGCCGTCCCTCCGCCTCTGAAAAAATGCCCCCGGCGGCCCCGGCCCCGCGTTCCCTGGGGAGACCCTGCGGCCAGGGCCGAGCGCCCCAGGAGGCCGCCAGTCCCCCGGCCCGGGGCGGGAGCCGCCGGCAGGGCCCCCGCAGCCGCCGCAGGCCGGGACGCGGCCCTTCCCAGCGTCGGGATGTCAAAACGCCGGGGTCCGGCCCCGAAACGCCGCACGGCCCCGCACCGTCCCAGCGGCGGCCTCTGCGGGCCGGGAGCAGAGCCGGCTCCCCGCCGCTGCCCGGCGGCCCCGGCGCCCCCCGGCCGGCGCCCCCCGGCCGGCACCCCGCTCCCCGCGCCGCTCGGCGATGCCGCTGCGGTTCTCCACCCGCGGCTGCCGCACTGGACGGGCGAAGGCGGCTGCGCATGTGCCGCCAGCGCCTCCCCGCCCGGGCGGGGCGGGAGCCCGAGGGGCAGCGCCGGGGCGGGCCCGGGCCGCCCCCTCCCCACGGGGGCTGCGGGCGCCGCGTCAGGCGGGGTCGCTCGAGGTGGGTCCGGCCTTGGGTGGGGCGGCCTCGGGAGCGCGGACAGGCCGGGCCCGGCCCGGCCCAGCCTTACCCCGGCGGCAGCGGGAGGGGAAGGAGGGGGGAGTGTTTCCCGCGGTCAGGGGGCGCCGGCGGTGCTGGGAAAGGCTGGGAAAGGGCGGTGTCCCTCGGCCGCGGGTCCACCCGCCCCGGCGTCGCCGCTCTCCACGGCGTGGCCGGACGGGCCCGCTGCGCTGTCGTCGGGGAGGGTCGGGATCAGCCCCGCGTGTCTCGTCTGTAAGGGGCCTGAGGAGCCGCCTGGATGCAGGGGAGCCCGGGGCGGCGGTGGCTGGAGCACGGAGCGCTGCCGAGGAGGCGGGCTGAGCATCCCACCCTGTGCATTTGTTCCTCCTATTTTAAATTGGGTCTATATATAACTTTGAGAATACTCGGGTAGAACCTTAAAATGTTTCAGGGCCTGGTCACGTAATCACTGTAATAGCAGGAGTAGCGATTTGCCCTGGAGACCATCTCCTGTCTTGCTCACAAGTACCTGGGCTGTTTTGGGGAGCTTACAGAGTCACTTTAACAGTGGGCTGCGTGGAGGGAAGCATTAGTCACGGTAGGAAGCAGTAATGCGTGATTAATGACTCAAACAGAGCTGGACGGGTTGGCTTCCAAGTGCGGGTCTGAGGGTGCGGCCGTGTCGGTGAGGGGAGGCTGGCGGGAGGCTATGCCTCCCTCGGCACGGGCACTGTGTCATCGGCTGGCGCCAGCGGGGAGGAATCTCCACGTTTTGGCAGCAAATAGTTATTGTAGGTTATTGTGGATATATTGTTATTGTATGTATGTGTATTTAGGTATGTCTGCATATATATATGTATATAAAAAAATGCATATGGTTTGGGGTAATATCTAAGTCTGCCCTTCTTCCCCTAAAGAATAAGTAGACAAAGTCTTAGCATGACATTGTAAAATTTCAAATTATATTCTGGCCCAGACTGTTATTTCTTTGTGTTTCAAGTGGACTGTGAATTGATCTGCACGGAGATTTTCCATCGCTGTGTGGCTATGTGTGCTTCTAGCGCTTCAGGTGCACAGTGAGACAAACATCATGATTGTGAGGCAAGAGTACTTTACAGTTCTACTGACGTGTATCTATATTTATTAATAATGAATAAATGAAAGGGTTGTGGAGCTCAGCATTTGAAGAAATTGTTGCTGAGTATTCCCCAAACACTCTCTGGGATGGGATTCCCAAACTGTCATGCATACCACTCATAAGTGGTGCATACCTAGCTACCAAACTAGGAGCTGCTGTGGGCAGTACTCAGCAGAACGGAGGGGAGGAGCAAAGTTGAGAAATCCTTGCTTTAGCAGGCTAAGGACTGAAATTCCCAGGTCCTCTGCAGCAGAAATAGTAATAGTAATACCAAATTAACATGCAGGTGCACTTGGAAAATGTTCTCTATTAAGAGAGACTATATGCTTAGTTTTCAACAATTAATATTTGCACATTTTCCTGAATTATTTTTTATGCCTACTTTGTTAATAAGTTACATTAGACACTTCACATTATTTTAACTATTTTTACACTGCCAATAAAAGATTATTTTAACTCTTTCTGCATATTTAATAACAAACACATGAAATTCATAAGCCTTAGAACCTCAAAGGATTAGAGCTAAGAAGGAAAAAAAAAGAACTATGTTCCAGATCCCAATTCATTTGTTGCTTGTATGACTGAGAAAATACCTCAAAATTAGGAAAACATGTTTAGAAAAACTGTAGGGCCATTATTTAGCTATAATAGAGTTTTTTGTGGGTGCAGCATTTGTGCTGATGAAACCTATTCAAAGTCACCAAACAAAATCTAAAAAAGCTGTCTTGTAATTGCAATCAAAGTGGTGTTTCACTTGGTTAGTGCTCTTAAAAGTGAATGCATGAATATAAAATCTAATATAAGTGCAAAAGAAGGCATCACTACCAGTTGTTGGAGTTCCTGTGCCAGTTCTTCTACTTTTGCAAACATGCCAAAATGTCATCTTGCTTATTGCATTGTCAAAGATATCAACAGCCAGCATGGAAAATGATTAAAATCTGCTCTAATTGCTCAGAGTAAATAAACAGGAAAACTGAATGAGGAGTCATCCCTTTCTGCTCTGATCCAGTTTATACATCTTGAAATATTTTAAATAGTGATAATCTTTCCTGTACACAATCTTTCTGCTGCACAGTGTTTTGTACTTTAGTGTTAATTCCAAGCAGAAAGACGAAGTATTAACACAAGCATGTCACGGATATTTTTGTTTACCTTCTTTCTCTCTTCCTTTCCCATCCCTCTACCCCAAATTAGAATCTCATTTTGACTAGTTTTACCCTGTGATTCTATCATAAGCCTGATCACTCTCATGTGTCTGGCCATTTTCACAGTGGTGTACCAAGCCTGTAGTGAGTGTCAGGCAACAGGAACCAGTATGACCATGAAGCTGTGAATAATGGTGTGCATGGCAGTTGTTGCTAATAGTTCTAACCTTGGGAGATAGTGGAATGAGTCCTGACTAACAATTTCATACATTTTTTCCCACTTGTTTTAAGATTCACTTAGCTTCTGAAGAGGCTATGTGCAGAGTAGGAGCCTGTAGACTAATTTCAGGCTAGCACTAGATTACAGTGTTCGGTCTGGAATAACATTTCGTACATAGTTTCTTCCTTCACAACACTTGATGATAAAGGCAAAGTAAAATGTTTTAAATTAGAAATACCATGGATGTTTTTGCAGTGGCACTGTCTGTAGCCAGACTGGGTGCTACTGAACAGCCAGCTTATCAGGCTACCTATGGAGGACAGTAAAAACATTCCCACTTCAGATTAGCTGGTCGTATTAGGGCAAATCCACAAACAGCAGTTCACAGCAACTATTCTGCTGAGTAATGCTTCAGTTTTGAGGTTGGAAACAGACTTGGAATAACACCATGGGCATATTATCTTTAATTGCTGTTATCAAATTTGCCTAATTAAGATGATCCCATCTGTCTTCCTGATCTTAGAGGATATCAGTCATGATAGAAGTGGTGTGGCTGAGGGGAGGGGGGCACCCTGTGGCCTGTAACCTCTGCAGTGAGGCTTCATGCATGACTTGATGTGGTGCTGTCAGACTGTCAGTGTACAAACCAAGAACCAGTCATGTCCCTGTGGGATCCCTGAGGAATGTACTTGTTGACTTCAGCAGGTTTTGTGTTACATACGTGAGGTTAAACAGGTGAGGTTATTACAGCCTAAGGATGGTTTATGAAATGGAATTATTGATATTGCAGCCTCTTAAACTATGATATTTTATTAAATATATTTCTTTATAGGTAGTGGTAAAACTGTAAGAGTTAAGAAATTATATTTTTAAATAGCAATCCAGCTGACTATAAGCAGTCTAGGAGACTCCTGGAGTGTATAGAGACATTTTCCTGGACATTTTCCTGGTCCAGGCATTACATGAACCAACCAGAAGAGAAGGATTATGGGAGCTGGTGCTTACCAATGCAGATGAGTTCATTAGAGGGGGTAAGATTGGTGGCAGCCTGGACTGCAGTGACCACTTCCTGGTGGAGTTTGTGAGGATTTGAGATTGGCAAGGAGCTAAGTCAGGACCCCGAACTTTGAAAGAACAAATTTCCAGTTCTTTAGGAGATGGTGAATGAGATTCCCTGGGAAACTGTCCTTAGGGCAAAGAAGCTGACTAGAGCTGGCAGTTCTTAAAAACACTTTTCTTAAAACTAGGTGATCTTTAAGGTCCCATCCAACCCAGGCTATTCTATGATAATCAAGTGAATGATTGTCTGAATGATTAAAGTTCTTTGCCATTTTTACTAACATGCATATATGTAGTTTCTGCAAGCTAGGAGTTTTCTCAGAGCATGATTTTGGAAGGGAATGTGTTCTTCCTGTTTCAAGATGATACAGAAGTACAAGAACAGTTACATAATTACTGTCTTCCAAATTCTTTGATTAATTTGTAATCAGAAAGTGCTGAGGGAAGAAAATAGTTTACCAACTTTATACATTCTAGTGATTATGAGCCAAAGAGAAAATAAAGGTTTGTATGACATTTTACTTGAATCATCTGTGATCATTGATACAATTAAAAGTAAAGGAAGAAAAATTGGAGTAATAGCTACTTTAGCTCATTACTGCTACTGCAATCTGCACAACTAAAAAGCTGCTCAATGAGAATCAAGTGTGGTACCTAGTAGTCACTTCTCTTAATACTTGGACACTACTGGTTTCATTGTCTCAACCTGGCTTTCACCGAATGTAGCTCTGCAAAGGGGAGGAAAAAAATCTACATATTCCCTCAACCCAGTTCCACTGGGTCACCAACCAGGCAACAGATCTGTGGCAAAACCTCTAATCTCCTTCAATATTCAGGCCTGGTTGGTTTGTTTCGTCTTTTTCTCTGGTTATTTTGATGTCTTCCTTTCTGAGATTTTAAAATTTGCTTCTAATTTTTAAATCTGATTTCTACACTGGCTTATTTTTTGTTCTTCCCATCTGGTGGAATTGCTCTTGTTCTAGGGGGTTTTAGACGAGCTGTCTTCCCACATATGCTGTGCAATACTCCCTAATTCCGGGGCTTTCTTCTTCTTGATGTTCCACCATTGCCAGGTTGTCTGTGAAGAAAAAAATACCCTGCTATAACTTGTATTTTTACTATAAACTTTAAGGCATATGGAAAAGATCCTACCCTCTTCCATTACGTGAAAGATCTGCACTGTATCTTTATGACCACACAGTGCCTGACATGTTTTTGAAGGAAAATTCTGAGGGTGATTTTAATGAATATAATCTTTAAATGGGTTAGCTACACTGTAAAGTAGATGTATGGTGGGAAACTTGCATTCAGAAAAATACTTAGTACAAAAAAAAAAAAAAGCACCATGTTATTGGTGTTAGGTAATGCTTTATTTGCATCCCAGTTTAGAGGAGAATGGACATGACTAGTTTTCAAACATTCAGGCAAAAGAAGTTTAAATCAGTTAGTAAGACTTTTTTGCTAAGTCTGAATGAGAGTGAATACAAAATTGTGCACTTCGTGCTGTGACTGGCTTTTTTTGTGCTGCTTCCACATGTGAAGAAAGATCTGAACATTCATAAAAGCTCATTTGTTTTGAGCATATACATCATGTATTAGAAGAGCATGAATAGACTTCAGTTTCCCATGTTTTGGCCCTGCTTCCAGTTTTCACTGAAGCTCGTGTGTCTGAGTGAGAGCAGCAGTAAAGGGCAGAGAATGCTATGTTTGACCAATAAATTTCTGGTATCATTTCATTACAGTGAAATTCTTTTTTTTTTCAAAGGGTTGAAAGATGAATGAGGAAGGGAAAGCAAGGGAATAGCATAGGAGACTATCCAATGAAGTTAGTTTGGTTTTTTTTAAGGTCTTTGAAACACCATAATCCAGATTTTTACTGATAATTTTAGGAAGTTTCCATTTCCCTTAAATTACAGAGAAATTGCATGTTATTGAGGAATTTCTTTATTACTTTTGGGAGCAGGTGTACATACCTGGTAACTGTTTAAAAATCAGCCATGGAAAGTGTATATCAAAGATTTTTATTGTAACCATTTTTAGTTAGAGGTAGTAAGGTCATCACAGCCTGAGTGTATAGAACTCTGCTACATTTAATTCTCTTTTGGCATAACTTAATTTGTTTGTAATAGTTTCTGAGTAGCTTTACAGGGTGTTTGCCTTATGATTCATTTGAAAACATGTTCAAGATAGAAAAAAAGATGGGATGTTTAAGCCATGTACAGGACAATTTGATTTACATACTCCCTCAATTTTAATATATATTAGAAACACAGAAAGAACAACAATTATTTTAATACTAGCCTTAAACCAAATGTATGTATATATATATTTAGCAATAAAATCTTGGCTCCAACAGTGATTTTTTTTAAAGTTTAGGTTAATCCTGTGTGTTGCTCCCATTTGAAAATACTGGTGTTACAGACATAATTAAATGTAAGTGTATATATAATTGGTTTTCTAGATTAAAGGTGTTGTGCCGTTTATTTGTACTTGAAGAAAAAAACCTGGGTGGTTTCTTTCTTGTAGAAAGTTTCAAAAGAGAAATTAAGTACAAAAGTTTACTCATCTCTCTGGTTATTCTGTCCTCCTGTGGTATTCTTGCTCTGTAATATACATGGCTCCGTTAAAGCCTGGAGTGTTATCTCTGCTAGCTCACCTGGGCAGGGAGCAGTCACTTCAACACACACAGTTCCACTTGTTGGCACAAAGAGAAATGTCCATCATCTTCATGGGTGTTGGAAACAGAGCTCTCTCTTTGATCACCAGTGTAGTTGGATATGGATGAAGGGAGGAGGCCCAGACCTTGCTGTTCAGGGTGTGTGTCAGCCTCACTTGTGATGGCCACTGGCTTGGAAGCAGCGTGAGACAGACAAAAGTACCCCTGGGACTCCCACTTCAGCACAGTCAGAGTGTTCCCATAGTCCAGGGTTTGTTTTGACAGCCACAGTTCAGTTGTTATGGATGGTAATTTACTAAAGGAGTGGAGAATTAGCCTGGGGGAGAGGATGCTAGCAGGCACTGTGTTGAATCGAGGGGGTCATTCCTTGAAACAACAAAAGTAACACCTGAAGATTTTATACAAGGAGGGAAACTTGCTGGGGTTTCTACCTATTCCCTTTGATCTGGCAAGTCTCTGTGTTAGTGTCAAACTCTTTCCTCCTTTTTTATTTGTTCTTAACAGAAATGAAGCAATTGCCAGATTGGAGAATGTAGGGCAACAGAACAGATTTCACTGCAATGTGCCAGTGTGTGATAGAGATCCAGCTGGTTCAGATGAGTGAGTATTTTGCTATGCATTGGGAAACTGTTGAAATGGGGTCCTTGAAAGTCTCTTGCAGCTGGTAGTCTGCACTTTCAGAAGTGGAAAAAGCAGTAAGTCATGGTCACCCGAAGTGTTGGGAAGCAAAAACAGTCTCAGTAAGAAAGTGTGTTCAAGGTAGAGGGCACGCAGCCATGCTTTATTCTCTTTTACCACCAAGGTCTTAAGTGGTATTGTACTGGTATAATTAGGAATACTACTTGATTTTTTGGGTAAAGAGATGAACTGGAAATGGAATAGTTCAGTAGAAACAGAAAAAAAGCCCAAAGCACATGCTATTTATGTTGTAGCACGTCGTAGGACTTCTAGTCAAAGACAAGGATACCGTGGTGCAAATGCTGAACAAGCTGATGAACCATTTTAGTTCAGAGTGAGAATAATATAAATTTTAGATATTGTAAGACTGTGCTAATGATAACAAAAAAGGCTTTGATTACTACATTGCTCTGATTTTGTTATTTAAGAGAGCCCAGTCCCCCAGAAATATCCTCACTGCTGTTAGAGAACAGGTTCCCTGTGTATCAACAGAAGGTTAGGAGCCATCTGAATGGAGATGGTGTGTCTGTGCTTCTGCTGGCTCTTTAATCATTAAAGGATGACATGTCATGCTTCCCAGGGCCAACACCCTCTTGTAACCACTGACTCCCTTTGTGGCTCCTTGCAGAGCAGGCAGTGTCACTAAGACAGAAGCTTTTGGCAACCTTGCCTTTTTGCTCCAAGTTCCAGTTCATGCAAACTCTCCAAGAATGGTAATGTCTTTATACACCCAGCATATTAGCTGAATTGCAGATAATCTCAGAGGAGCTGTGATTTCATGGACTTCTGTAGTTTTGATTTGTCTGTAACTGTAGGGTAGGTAGAGATATTTTGGGGGATAATGTGATCTATGAGAGAAAACACAAGTTAGTCAGGAAAATCAGAATGGTAATGTCTTTATACACCCAGCATATTAGCTGAATTGCAGATAATCTCAGAGGAGCTGTGATTTCATGGACTTCTGTAGTTTTGATTTGTCTGTAACTGTAGGGTAGGTAGAGATATTTTGGGGGATAATGTGATCTATGAGAGAAAACACAAGTTAGTCAGGAAAATCAGCAGAAACTTTTTAAAAGTACTCTGTCTCTTGGTTTTTCTTCTGGCCCTGTTTGTTCTAGTGTTTCCTTTGAAATGACCTCACCATATATATTAAGAAAAGTTTATAATTTATTGATATTGATGATATTTATATGTTTTGATTATCTCCTTTAGTTTTGAATTGCTGGGAGGTTTATTCCTCATAGGTGGAAGCCTAAGCCACCACCTCTTTTCCACTACTCAGGCAACTATAGTAGCCTTCTTGTTTCTTGATCCCTGGCTATTACCTGATAGAAAGCTTCCTTAGCTTGGGCTGAAATCTGTTTTGTACCTGAAATCTATTTTCTGTATATCTTGCTAGTTGCCACAGGAGAAAAATCTTGCTTTGGAACTGTACAAAATGACCTGGTTGTAATGGGTCAAGAGGCAAAAAAGAAATGGGTCCACACTGAAATTGGACTTTTGTGTGGCTCAAAGGTTTCAATAATTTGTTCAAAAACAAAACAAAAACAACCTGACATAATTTAACATGGAAATTCTGGGCTAAATGTTAAATAGCCAGTTTTTTTCACAACGTGGTATTTTTCACAACCCAGGTCAGCTGAGTTGTATTAAGAATTAGCACAGATTTATTCAACTGAATTGTTTGGCAGATGGAATAAGGAATGTTTCATATGTATTTCATACAGTCCTCCTTAAAAAGAAAATACACATCAGTGAAATCTTGACCATATAGCACAAAGTCTCCTTTCACACTGCAGTACTTCAGACTTATTTAATACCCAAGAGTTAGAAAACATAAAATGATCTGGTGTGCAAACTTGATAATCACAATTTTTCTTTCAATAAAGCAACTAAAAATACATGAAGTGCTAAAGTGTTTACCTTATTTAGTGTAAATTTAATTTATTAGAAAACTCAAAAATATATTTTAAAACTTGTAATCTGAATTCTTTTGAACTGGGTATCATGCTGGAATTTTTTGCCGCCAAGTTTCAGATCCCAGAAAAATAAGGTTTGCATGAAAAGTTCTTGGCAGATCTCTCTTGGAACAGCACAAACAACACTGCTTAACAAGGAGGCATTCATTATTTCTGTCTTGTTACCCTCTGCTATTACAGTCACCAGCTGTAAGGTTACTGGCATCTTCGAATCTTCCCAATAAAAAGCATGGGGAGCAGCCATTCAAGGATGATAGTGAGAAATATGTTGCATTTTTCAGGTTTGCTTTTGTTTTTTAATAGCCATTGTGCTTCATCAAGCTGAGCTAGTGCATTGTTGCGTGTTCTCACAACAAACAAAGTTTAGGAAAGTAACAGTTTCAGAAGGACAAACCTGTTGGTCTCACTTTAGCAGTCTGTGATCCTTGAGTGTGCAATTAAAAAAAAAAGGGTTTTGCTTTTCAAAACTAAAGCCATCTGGCATTTAACTTTTTTTGTTTAAAAGCGTAATGCATAAATGTCCTTCTTGGTGACCATACATTTCTATTGCATTACAATCCTTTCAGAAGAACATCTAAACCACCATTGTAACTTTTTTTGATAAACTAAGCCACAGGTCTTGTATCCTCTATTTTGCTTAGCAGTCATGTACAATGCCTTTTTAAGCACCTGACAAAGTCCTGTGCTAGTGAAATTAGTGCCAGGTGTGCCACAGGTCTGTAAAATTAATATCTGAGCCCTGCAGTATGAGTTGTTAGGGAAAAAATATCCACAAGGTGTATTTTTTAATTAGACCATTAAGACTGTATTTAATACTCTTCACACAAAGAGTGATGTTTGAGAACTTCAAAAATCTATAGGCTAGAGCTCAACAGAAGCAGACACTTGGAGCAGTGGTAAAGGCTGTCATCAAGGAAACTTTTGAGACCTGGACCCTGGAGCTGCACAGCCGCCAAGCCCAATGCTGGTAGAAAGACACCCCAAGTTTGGCTTCTACTCTTGCAGCAGCAAGTGATTTTTGAAAGTGTAGTTACAGCCTTTCTGTGCCCTTTAATGATTTTTTGGTGAGGGATTCAACTAGGGCAAATTAATCCTTCATGCAGAGCACCGAATGTAATGTAGGGAAGCATGAAGGCTAAACCCCATGGTTAACAGTGGCATTGATTTTAACAAGAGAACTGATAAAAAGTCTGGTTTGCAGCAGCTCTCTTGCATGTATTCCAGGCCTTTCTACCTGGTGGTTTCTGCTGCCAAAACCAGCAGTGCTGGTAGGAGCTTTGGTGGAAAGACAAATTTATTAGCTATTTACTCAAAAGGTTTATGCCATAAATCTTTTCCTCAGTTTGTCACATTATTGGATTTTAACTCTATGTTTCCTTCATCTGGCAAGCTGGAACTTGATGATTCCTGTTTTCTCTTGTGGAATTTCTTCTTTTCTCTCCCATCCTTTTGCATGAGACCTCAAAGGAGGGCGAAAATGGTTTACTTTCAGTAAGTGCATGTTGTGTGAATGTTATCTGACTGTCAGAATAGATGCCAATCTCTTTTGCCTCCAAACAGGCTTATTAATTGGAACACAAATATATCCTCTCAGAAAGAGAAAGAGATTAACACAAAAGGAGAGAATTTTAAATTCTTAATTCTAATTGCATTATATTTCAAGATTTATTTAATCCTGTTAATTTCCACCTGAATTCTCTAACAATCTGGGTTATAGTTTGCTGCCTACTGAAGTCCCTGGAATCTGGCAATTGTGTTTGCAATCTTTCGATCAAATCTTTGTTCTCTAAGTCTCAAAGAGGTTTGTAAGTTTAAATTAGTTTAAATTATTCTCATACCCTAAAATCATTCCTTCTAATTGCAAGAAGCTAGACTATCTTGTACACAAAGGTTGGTAATTGTAGTCACTGTAGTTTTTATAGCTGTGCTAACAGTATGATGATACTGAATTAAGGAGTCCATCAGTTTTCAAAGTAAATATTATATGCAGTATTTGAGCATATAATCACATACATTAATTATGTTCATAATTTTTTCATGAATCGCCCTATGGAGTTATTTCCCTATGGACTAGTGGCATTTAATGCTGAAGCTTCAGGGCAGGATTGCTGTTATTTGTGGGTTTTTAATTTATTTTTTTTTAATATATACCTCTTCAGTAATATGCTTTAAGAATTCAGATTTAATTAGATTATTTTTTAAATTCAAGTTTTACCATGGATTTCTGCAGAGACTTAATATTGGCCAATATTTCCTTAGGATGTGGCTCTTCAAACAAAGAGAGTGCTCAGGAAGTCTAAAAATATTAGTTCAAGTATTTTTTTACTGATGATTTACTTTCAAAAACCGTAGGATTTGCCTTTTTAGAGTAAACAAAATTAGAAAATCTAGGCCTCAGAATAAGTATACTGCATGCAATACCTGTACAAAATCGGGACATTTTGTATAAATATGAATTTCTAGTTAATGGTTAGCCACCATTATTTGTTTTTAGATTATCTGGATTTTTCCTGTGTGGTTCCTTTAAAGCTGTAATTCAGAAACCAGTGGAGTAATTGACTCACTGGTTCCTTCAATCAAAGAACTATTCATTAAATACACTTTGGGTTAGAGCTGCAGTTGAGTACCTACCTAAAAATCTGCTGAGCAGCTTCAAAATCCCCAAACATTAAAGAAACAGAACAATATTTAGTTTTATGGCATCAGGTGGAGCAGACAGAAGCACCAATACCCAAGTAAACATACTGTGGCTTCCATGCCTCCTGAATGGAAAGACATTCTCCCTCCTTTCCACCCAAGCAGTGGATATTTTGTTAACTCCAATTATATGTATTCAAGTGTAGCACACTTGAAAAAAAATCCCAGAGAATAATTTTTTTATTCTCTAGTTGACATCTTCATAAACTTAATGTTCTTCATTCATTATAATGCTATTGAACAACAACAGTGAGTCCCTGGAATTCCCTAGTTTAGAATAATGTAACACGGGATACATACTGAGATATTTAGAAGAATTAATAGCTTAAAGAAAACCCAAGGCTTTTCCTGTTGATGTGATTTTAGACACATTTTAATTTTCAGATCTGTCTGTCCTGGTACTTGCCACTTGAGGGAGTGATGCACGAGGTGCTGGTTGGACTCCAGTTTGAGTCCATTCTCAGCAGATTTGCATATGCTGGGAGCTCACTCAAGGTGGGAAATTCAGACATTGTGTGAAGATATTTTGGCTACAAAGGAAACTTAAAATGCTCTGTATTAAAACGTTTTGGACATTTACCCTTTGGGATGGTTTTATCTGTTCCTCAAATCCCTGTGTGGAACTTGAGAAGACCTTGCCTGCCAGAGGTGCACAGAGGTTTGATTTTGGGATGATTTGGTTCAGGTCGGGATTAATGGGGTCACTCTGGGCAGTTGCTGTGGAGAACTGAGGTGGATGGTACAGTCAGGCAGCTCCTTGCAATGCTTGTGATGCTGTCTCTGAGTTAGTACATGGAATGCCTGTTTCTTACGGATTTACTGTGCCTGGGAGTAGAAAGATTTCAGTCTCCTGCTTTAATCCAGTCTTGTTTTACTGAATTATTTATTATATGCAAGTGATGGGAAGGGTTGATTCATTCTTCAAAAGAAAGGCTGTGAGACATTATAGAGCAAATGCCTGTTTTTAAACTCAGGGCAGGAATCCTTTCTGTATATTTGATATATAAACCTTGAGTGAATATGAAAAAAATCTTGATATAATTTAAAATAGACCAAAAAGTGGGATACTTACTATTAATAATCTGTTTGTTATGGTTTTCATTATTTCTTTTGACTATTAATCAATAGTTACTATCTTTGTTATTCTAAAAAGTTGCTGTCTTTGTATTTCTAACAGAAATTTGCATAAAGTTGAAATAATTTGTTGCTGTATACTTACATAGTAAATCTGTCAGTATGTATTGGTCCTTTTGTACACGTGGGGTTGTGTGTGTGTTGCTACATTTCTGTAGCTCCTAATATTTACTTTAGAAGTTTCTCTGAAGAGACACTTCAATTATATAAGGACTATATTTCTGCAGGGGTTTCTAGTAACAGTATGTGATACCTTTCTGAGCAGCTATTGTACATGAGTGTAGGCAAGACAGGAATATTGTAAAGTCCTGGTGTTTTACCAACTTAATTAAATAACAAGGTAATCATACAAAATACAAATGCTACCCTACTGCCCTGGAAACCTTAATATTTTCCTTTATGACACCCCCAGATTAATTGTCCAGAATGAGCAAAAATTACTGTCCATAATTGCTCATGGTTTTCTAGCAGGACTTAAATCCACCTTTATTCAGCCCGTGCTTGAACTAACTAGTTTTTAGGAGGAAAAATATGAAGATAAATCCCTTTGTAGCATATCTGAGAGCATCTTGTCTGGGACATTTCATGTACTCTGAAGGTACAAAAATTGGAATTCAGAAATCTTATTAAAATGCTATTCACCTCAGATCTGATTAGCAGCATCAAGAGCTGAGAGGATGGGAATTAAATTCACCAAGGCACTTCTTACTCTTACACATTTCATCATTCTGAAAGAAAACTTAGGCAAGTGAATGAACTAGAATGTTTATGCCTTATTCCAGGAAAAAATATTTATTCAGTGAGCTCACAAAGTACAATATCTGTCTCAGAGGAGGTTTTGTTACATCTATATTGATTAACTTCTCCATGTAAATAAAGAATAACCTACTACATTCTGTGGGAGCTTGCACTACTTTTCAGCAGTGAGCACTGCTGATAAAGCATGTTACAATTTTTGTTGGAAGAAATAATGAACTATCAATAGCTGTCCAGCCTCTATGAGCCACTCAAGGTACAGTAGCTCTGTTGTTACCTGTTATTAGTCAATCTCTTTTTCAGACTGTTTAGTCTACATAGTTGTTCCTTGCATGGTCTAAGACCTTTCATGCCTCTGAATATAGAGTCTTTTTCTAAAACTTTTTTCAGTCTCTACTGTAGTCTTTCTTACTCAAGATGAGAATTTCCTACCAACTTTGTTTTTTCTTACTGCTGTTACACACTGAAAAAAAACCAGAAAAAGCTGATAAATATAGGATGTTTGCATTTTGGTGCATGGACTGTATGGGGTATGAAACATCTCATATCATATTAAATATTGTTGAAATACTGGTCTTTGTTTAGCAAAGGATGTTTTGAATTCCAGGAAATGACCTTGTAGAAATGGAAGTAAGAAAAGGAAATTTGCTTCTGTTAGGGAGGGAAAATGAAGGAAAGAAAGTTAATGCAAACAAAGGGGAATGACAGAGGCTGAATCAGAGAAAGGTGGGGTTTTTCACAGGAATGTATGGAGTGTGGGTGGAAGGTGCCTGACAGTTTTTCAGTCTAGTGATGCCCACTTTCCAAATGTACAATAATCTTTTCAATTCTAGCAGTTAATTAAAAATTCCAGAGAGACCCAACTCCCCTGTTCACCCTTTGTATTGCTACTGTTGTAGCAAACTGCAACAGAGAAATGCAGAGCACTTTAAGATACACCATGTTTCACGTGTGACTGGACTTGAATGTTACAGAATGCTGTAGGCAGCTGCTTGAAAGCCCCCAGCTTTGTGTCTGTGTTTTTACCTTCCTCTCACTGGCTCCTCTGACTGGTCCTCTGGATTGCCATTAAATTGTGCTTCCAAAGGGGCTGTTAGGATCTGCGATTTTCTCTTCAGCAAGAAATGATGGTGGTAGTCACCAACAAAAGTGATGATGCAGAAATGGAATTCCCCATCAGTGTGGATGCTTTCAGGTTAATGGGATTAATGTTGGAGTACAGGGAGGAGGTAAGGGTTAGGGTAAGGGTTAGGGTATCTGGAGTGCCTGGGAGTACATCAACCCAGAGAGCTCCCTGCAGGGTATCTTTGCCATGCACCAAATCATTTATGGGCAAAGGGTATACTTTTATTTTGGGAATACTCTGGTCCTCCTGCATGTGCTCCAACCCAGCATCTGTACAGACACAGCGACACCACCTATGACATGTCTTGATGTTGTAAGGAAGCTCCAGCTGGGTAAAATGTAATTGTGGCAGGGGGAGATCACCACCACCGGCTCATGGCCCACCAACCCAAAAGAGAAGGACAGAGCATGCAGACTAATTAGCACGAGAAGTGAGGGAATCATTAACAGCAGTAGAATTCTGATAAATAAGAGAACCGTGTAACTTGTAGCCAATGATCACGAATTTCTTTGTCGGCTAGAATGTATAAATAGTAAAAAGTTTTGATAATTGGCGTCCTTGGTTTGTGGAATACCACCGCGCACCCAAGCTTGCGCAACTCGAATATAAATAATCAGTGTCTCTCTCGATAGTGTAATTATTGCCTTGTTGCACACTGGGCAACGAATGCGATTTTAGTGGGTAACAAGCGCGCCTGCGGGGCGCGAAGGCAGGCCGGGCCCGGCAGCAGCTCCGATAGCCGCGCCCGCCGCTGTCCGGCGGAGCGCGCAGGCCCGGCCGCTGCCCTGCCTTGCCCGGCCCGGCCCGGCCCTGCCCGCCGCGGGCTGTGGGCGGGAGCGGCCCCGTGCGGCCGCCGCCATTTTGTGCGGGAGGCGGCGCGCGGCCCGGCGGTAGCGGTTCGTGAGGCGGAGGGGTCCGGGGCCGGACTCCGCCTGCGGCGGCGGGCGCGGTTGTCGGGCAGAAAAGGGCCCGCGCCGCCGTGTTCTCCCGTGGGGTGGGTGGCTCCTGCCGGAGAGCAGGGCTGGGAGAGGCTGTCTGCTTCCCGGGGTACCCGCGGGCCGCTCCCGAGCAGCGCGCCCGTCAGCCCTGCTCTCTGCGTGAGCGCTCCTCTCGCCTGAGAGGCTGCTGGGCTTACAGAGAGGTTCGTTGTGGGAGATTCTCATTAGGCGCGAAAAATTAAATGGTGGTATTTGCCTTCTGGTCCGGGAGCGCGGCGGAGCAGCGACCCCCGGCATCCGCGGTCCGGCCGCGGAGCTCTGCGGGCCGGAGCTCTGCCGCGACCCGGGGACTGCTCCCAGTTACACAAACACAGCTGTCTGTGCACACAGACATAGCCTGGTGTATTTCTAAAAATCTCGCGTAAGAAGAAGTTCGTAGAGACTGGTAGGCACAGTACAATTTATTCAGAATAAAATTGCCGTGTTTTGTGTACTTTTTTACTGATTGTACGATAGCAAGCGATTGGTGAGCATATCTCATGCTTCCGGAGACATACTGAAAGTTTCAGAGTATAAAAGATAGTTGGTTTTGAACGCTTAATTTGTCTTGTATTGCGGTGTACATGTGGCAAATTGATCGTGCAAGTCTTTGCTTGTTTCTGGACATCGTGAACAAGCAGAACTGGACTCTAAACAAATCTCAAAAGTTTGCAGCCTTACAATTTACGTGCACTTTAAAAAGAGTAACAAAATGAGTGTTCTTGGATGGATCCTGTATTGAATTTGACATCCTTTCCAAAACTGATTGTTTTATTTGGTTTAGGTTGGTTGGGTTTTTTCCCATAGCTTAGAAGAATGCTTGCATCTGTGGTTTCAGCTTAGAAGTAGGTGAACTCTCCAACGATTTAAGTATGACTGACTTGCAAAATGGATAAATTTCCACAAAGTGAAAAGTGAAGTTTTTACTCATCTGCAAAGGCCTAATACTGATGATTAACTGTAGATAGATCTCTATATTGTTCCATGCTTCCACTGTTATTTTAAAATACTTCTTGGCATTTGCATCAGCATTGTTATAATTGAGATAATTTTTAAGCAAGGCAGATTCTGGATCTTCTCAGAGATTGAGAGTTGGTTTCTCTGTTTGCCACTATTTGATAGACTTTTTTTTGTGTGCTAACAGTAAAATGTACCTTTTTCAATAGTAATAGTTTCTAACAACTGTAACCATTTTCTTTCTAGTGTACTGAAGCATGTTTTTACCACGATCTGTTAAAGTCAAGAGGGCTGCTGATGAGGACAGAAGTTGTACAGCTAAGAAAAATAAACTGTCTTCTGGAGGATCTTTGCTAGAGCAGACCACAGAGTTCCAGGGCTCTAAGTCAGTAGGAACAGAAACTTCTGCTTCAACAAACAATTCAAGTGAAGTTGTACAAGAACACACAGAACCTCCAGCTGCAGACCTTGGTGTTGCTCCTGTACCAGTGGGAAAGGACAGCCAAAATACTGAGGATGATGGCTCTTTGGAGGAACCCATAAAATCCTTCAGCAAATCCCAGCGCTGGGCAGAGCCTGGAGAACCTGTGTGTGTGGTGTGTGGCCGCTATGGGGAGTATATCTGCGATAAAACAGATCAAGATGTTTGTAGTTTGGAATGTAAAGCCAAACACCTTCTACAAACTGAGGCAAAGGAAAAGCAGCTAGCATCTGATCAACCCACAGAGTCTCAAGCAGAAGCTCACCTGCTTAATGCACCTTACTTCTACAAAGATCATTCCTTTATTTTAGGTTTGCAAGATGAGCAGGTTGAGAACCTGAAACTCCAGCTGGGTATTGCTGTCCAGGGCCAGCAAGTTCCAAGACCTATTGTAGAGTTTGAACACTGTAGTTTTCCTGAAACTTTAAACAATAATTTAAAGAAATCTGGCTATGAAGTCCCAACTCCCATCCAAATGCAAATGATCCCTGTTGGACTATTAGGGAGGGATATTCTGGCTAGTGCTGACACGGGCTCTGGAAAAACAGCAGCTTTCCTGCTTCCTGTTATTATGAAGGTTTTGAAAGAGGTAATGAAAATTCAGATAGTTAGAGAAAGCAGTTTGCAGCTTTGTCTGTTGGATTGCCAATGTAATGGAGAAGAATGTGATTGCAGTTTTTCATTACCATTCGGTGATTTGTTTAACATTTGATTGATCGAGCATTTGGTTCTTGGAGGGGGGAGGTGCTGGTTTTTTTTAATGAAATTGAATGCTTTTTCACTTTGGTCAGGAGATGAAGCAACTCAGTCAATATTACCTATTACATTGTTCCTGCTTGTTGAGAAAGTTAATTAAATTCTGTGGTAAACTTCCTAAATTACTTAAAATAGAAAGTGAAAGTAATTCCAGACCCTCTGTATGTTCTTCCTGTATCTTCATATATCGGATGGCTTAGAGAGATTTGTTGGAATTTGTATAACTTCACAAAGTGATTTCTCTTGGAATATATGTGGTTGACTATCAGATAATTACAGGAATTTGGGTTAAAAAAATTCTGAAATGCTCTAGTTACACAGTCTCTTCTTTTATAAAGTGGGAAAAAGAATTAAGAAAACTTCTGCTTTGTAAAGACATGAATGTAGGTTTAGAAGCAATGGCAAATAGTATTCTGTACCTTGTGTGTGGTTCAGAACTGTTTTTTATTTTACGGGTTTTATTCAAAAAGTGATGCATAAAAATATATTGGAGAATTCTGGACATGATTCTAGTGATGCTTTGCACTGCTTAGATACCTTTATAGAATATATATACACAAATGTGTGTAAATTTTTTTCAAGTGATAATTGAAAGATTTGAGTAACTCTTTTATTCTTTAAAGTACTCGAGCAACTCCTACACTCTAGTTTAAGAATGAAAGCATTATGTAGAAGTTGGTAAGAAAAGGGGTATACACTCCAGTAGTTCCTCTGTCTGATTATCATTAAAGTCTGCAAGACAGATCTATGTTTATAGTAACATGCAAAATTGGAGGCTCAATGAAAAATGCATCTGTACACAATATTTCCCATTCTTCATCTTCAGGGTACTGTACAAGTTAGTGTATATATTGAGAAGTGATTTTATTTTGCTGCTTAAAATAATTCTCATTTTTAACATAAAAGATTACTGTGGGAAATTTGAAAGCTTTTTATCTAAATAACAAAGCAATTCCATATTAATCAGATTTTTCCTCTCCTTTCTAGACCGAAACTCCCTCTGCCCTTATTCTGGCACCGACGAGGGAGTTGGCAATTCAGATCGAGAGGCAAGCGAAGGAGCTGATGGCTGGGTTACCCAACATGAGGACGGTGCTGCTGGTGGGAGGTCTGCCCCTGCCCCCGCAGCTGCACCGCCTCAAGCAGAGTGTGAAGGTGAGCGCTGACAGAGCGTGGAGAGCCACGCTGGCATCGCATTCACAGAAAAGAAAAATGTTACTGGTGACACCTGTGAGCACACAAGGATGGCTTTCTCCTAAGTCTAAATGACTGAAACATTTGTTAGCTCCTGAACATTTTACAGTTACACAATTTTTAAAAACCTTTTCACTTCTGATTAAACATCTAATAGCTTGTTATTTGTTTGTTTTTACAAAGTTTCATGTGTGATATTGCTGCTTTCAAAGACTGAAATATGCCAGTATTTTACACAAGGAGTTGTAATTGAGAGGAAAAAGTAGTTTGTTTTTCACGCAGATTTTATTGCTTTTAATGTAGACAATTCCATTAGCGTTTTAAAAGGTCCACTTCCTCTTAGGGCATCATAATCTATAAGTTTTCTAGAAGTTTTCTGACTCACTTGAATGCAACTAACTCCACTTATTATTGCCATTGCTATGTATGTGATGGAATTTTATGGTTTTCTAGGATGGTCCTCTGTCCTTTATGGAATTTCTTACTCCTGTGGGTTTTTTTCCTTTTTTTTTTTTTTTCAGGTGATAATAGCAACACCTGGAAGACTTCTTGAGATTTTAAAGCAAAGTTCTGTTCAACTGCATGGCATAAAAATTGTAGTGGTGGATGAAGTAAGTTATTTTTAATCAGAGCTCTATTACGTATACAGAGGTCCTGGAAGAGCAATGTGAGTGGCTAATCTCACTTACTAAACATACAGAGTGTTTGTTGTAAAAGTGCAATATGTTTCTTAGGAGGCAGTTTTATTATTTGACACAATTTGAAATGTGTTTAAACAACACATGTTCTATTGTTGTAAAGATTAGGTACCTGATGAGATAATACTGTTGGAGCAATGTGAACCATTTGTTTTTAATTTTCTCACTTAGCTTTCTTTCTGACTGTAAATACTCCTTCATTTGGATTGTTACATGTACATTATGGTTCTTCTGTCAGTTTAAGGTCAGATCTTGCTCTTCATGGAAAAAATGTGGTACAAATCTAATATTTTTCATTTAGGTGGATACCATGCTAAAAATGGGTTTCCAGCAGCAAGTGTTGGATATTTTGGAAGATGTCTCTCAGGGTCACCAAACCATACTGGTGTCAGCCACCATTCCGGTGGGCACCGAGCACTTTGCAAATCAGCTTCTGCACAATTTTGTCAGAATAACAGTTGGAGAGAAGAATCTGCCGTGTTCCAACGTTCGGCAAATTATCTTGTGGGTAGAGGAACCATCCAAAAAGAAGAAACTGTTTGAAATACTAAATGTGAGTTTAATAATTTTTCTCATAAGAGCAGTTTATAAAATGATTCATGTATTTCCACATCTCTGTCAGGTTCTTATCTCATGATCAGGAGAAGCTGAATCCATGCTGATGATGAACAGGCAATGGTTATAATCCCTTTTTAAATAAACTTTAATTTTACAGGATAAGAAGCTCTTCAAGCCGCCAGTGTTGGTATTTGTGGACTGTAAACTAGGAGCAGATCTGTTGAGTGATGCTGTTCATAAGATTACAGGATTGCAGTGCACAGCTATGCATTCTGAAAAGTCTCAGGTGGAAAGAACAGACATATTACAGGTTTGTGCCTGCTCAAGGGTGTTTTGGTAGGTTTCAAATGGCCTTTTTTAAAAATGTGGCTTTATTTGAATGACTGAAGTCATAATTGACTGCTTTTCTGCAGTAATACCTGAGGTATTGCTGGGGGAGATGAGACAGACAGGACTACACAAAACTGTAGATAATAATCCTATTTTAAATGTGGATAAATACAGAGACTGTTTCCTAGATTATTTGAAATGGGAATTTGGGTTTGATCTCTTTCGTTATCTCTCTGAATTATATTCCTGTTTAAATCAAGAATACAGGGAGCCATTCTGTCTTCTACAATAGAGTAATCCCACTGGGTGTGTTCTTACACCAGATAATTAGCTGTTAACCTATGCTTGGAGAGGTTCAAAACACAAATAAGGAAAAAAGAATTAATTTTGGTTTGTTCTTTCCTTGCCAGGGATTACTTCAAGAGAAGTATGAAGTTATAGTAAGTACTGGAGTCCTTGGACGAGGGCTTGACCTTGTTAATGTCAAACTGGTGGTGAATTTTGATATGCCTTCAAGTATGGATGAATATGTACACCAGGTAAATAAATTGCTTATGCTTTATTTGAAAAGTACATTGAAATATGACATCCACCTGTGGAAATTTAAATGTAAACAGAAAGATCATTTTCCTCTTCAGAATATTTTTTTAATAGGAAAGGAAAAAGTTGTGCTGGATATCTCTTCTGTAAGTCTCGTATGTAAATTACTCAAATCTAGAATACTGTTCCTATTATCTCCTATATAAGTTACTAAAACCTAGAAGAGTGTCTTTAAATCACTTTTGCAGTGTTCCTCTTCCTGTTTTATACTCTCTTGTATCATTTTGTATCTAGAAAACAAAGTTTACCTTTTTTTACTGTGTGAAGAAAGGCCAAATGCCCCTCTTGCAGGTGCAGCTCATCCACAGTGTGGGATATGCATTGGTAGTCAAGAAAGTAGTCATGGACTTGATTTCTTCCCCTCTTTCCAGTCAAGCATCTCCTCTGATCCTTTTTTCTGTGGATTTTCTGCTTTAGATAAGATGATCTGTGAGTTGCACATTTGTGTGCACGTTTATGTGCACAGTCCCCAGCCTTAGTTTAGCTGGCACACCAAGAGAACTCGTTCTTGCCCTCTCTGTGGCATGAGGAAGACACAATGCTACTGTGTGCAGTTCTGAGAACATCAGCTCTGGGAAAAGGCAGCAAACTGGAGGGAGTCCAGGTGAAGTCAGGGGGCTGGCACACGTGACACTTCAAGACAGGCTGAGGCAACTGGGCTTGTTTGGGCTGCACTAGAGACTTAATTGCTCTCTTCCATTCGGGTGATTACAGAGGAGACAGAGCCAGACTCTCCTTGAAGATGCCCAGGGAAAGGACAAGAGCCAGCAGTTGTAACTCCCTGCAAGGGAAATTGTGGCCTCATAGCAGGGAGAGAGGATTTTCACAGCGAGGGGAGTCAGGCAATGGAAGAGGCCAGAAGGGTGGTGGTGGGACCTTTGTGCTTCAGACACTTGGAACAAGGCCTTGAGGGAACTGATATGACTTTGAAGTAAATTTTGTTCCAAACAGCTGAGGAGGACGTCTGGAAGTTATCCACTGTTGTGAACTCAAGTAGCCTGTGTTATTAACTGCAGTATTCCCCTCTGGTTTTAATTGTCTTTCTGCTAAACTTTCAAACATGTATTCAGTAAACAAAAATAGTCTTTCCTGGCATCAAAACTATACCAATATTAACATGTTAGCTGTTCCTAAATAGATAATTCCTAAATAGTCTTCATAGATTCTTTTCTAATTTGTTCAAACATTTTAGATAATATTGGTAAATAATTGAAAATTACTAGGACATTGAAAGTAAAGGGCATTTTTGTGGCACATATTGTGCTTGATATGAAGTATAAGTATTTGGCATCTCTACAGTGTTTTTTAAAACCTTTTGTTTGGATCAGATTTACTGGAAGCCTTTGCCCATAGTCTTTACCTCCTATCTCAGTATCAATATCAGACTTCTGGTATGTCCCATAAACAAGTCATAATTTTAAATGCATTTCAGCTACAGCTTCAGATCTACATATCCTGAATTCAGGAATTTTATTGTAAGTACTTCGTGCTTAGAGGATGAGAGAGATTTGGCCCTGTCACTTAGGTTTACTTGCTGTTTTGTAACAAAAAAATAAACTTCTAAGACTATTTGAAGGACTTCCATTTAATATTGCTAACTTAAAATGGATTTATGCTTTTTCAGGTTGGAAGAGCAGGGAGATTGGGTCACAGTGGAACTGCAATTACTTTTATCAATAACAACAGCAAGAAGCTCTTTTGGGATGTTGTGAAGAGAGTAAAACCCACAGGCACCATTCTTCCCCCACAGCTGCTTAATTCCCCATATCTGCATGACCAGAAGAGAAGGGAACAACAGAGACTTAAACAGTTACAGAATAGCCTTGTAACAGGAGATAATATTATGGACATTATTAAAAAACACAACAAAAATAATTCTCAGAGGTAATAAAGGCATATTTATAGTTGTTATTACAATAAAAGTATGATTAAAAACAAATACTAAATGTTGGCTTGTATATTGCATTTTTAAAAGAAATTTGTACCATTTTTTAAGAAGTCTCCTTTTTATTTCATCTTTATTTTGAAATAGAGACTACTGTGTGCTTGAATGACTGTAGTACCCAGTAAAAGTACTCTGGAACCCTTTCTCAAAACGGGTGGTCCTTGGTCTTGTTGGCAAGAAAAGAAAGATTAGTGGCAGATTAGCCTCTGAAAGTCTCTTCCTGTTAGCTTAAATAAAATCTTCTACTGGGAATGTTTCTCCAAGTCCTCAGTATGCTCTCTTGGGGTTTCTTAAGAACATACAAGCAAGTTTTGTTTGTAAACAGTTCTGAAAATTGAGTTTCTCTGTTAGTACCTGCAGACCACCTGGGAGTTCTGCTGAAGGACTTTGCAATACCAGAAATAATTTGTTATTAGTGGAACTTCATGGAAGAGACATAAGATAAAACCTCCAATTCTGATTTTATTTAATCAAAATTATGTCTTCTTTAGAGATGGAATTTGTTTTCTGTCTCATTTGAAATAATCCACTTCTGCCTAGAAAATGTTTCTGTGTAACTCTCCTGCAGACCAATTTAGGTATTGGTATGTTTAGAAGCACGGGCACCCCTGCTGTACCAAAATTCCACAAATTGTGTTCAACTATCATGAAATCAAACAACAGTTTTACGCTATCTTTTCCGCAGGAACTAAATGCAAGTAGAGGTTGTGTAAAATTGTATCAGCAACCAGGTGCAGTTACCTTGTAGCCAGTTTTCTCATTGTTACTGGGTTTAGATGGTTTCTTAAAATATATTTTATTATCAGTAGGTCTTTTATGCGCATATATATCCATTGATTCCAGCACCCTGTTTTTATTTTTTCCCTGGTGCTGCTTAGAGTGCCAACCTTGCCTAAGTATCACAGCCACGGTGTGTTCTTTTAATTCCTTTCCCACCTATTTTTCCTCCCGTTTCCACTCGAGCTTTGGCTGTACACGGCGGTGCGGTGTAACTGCATAGCCAGTCAGAGCTTACCCGTACGGAACGGGTGGCACTGGGTGGGATCCTGGTGGGATCACAGCCCTCCCTGAGCGCCGTGGCTGTACGGAACGGGTGGCACTGGGTGGGATCCTGGTGGGATCACAGCCCTCCCCGAGCGCCGTGGCTGTACGGAACGGGTGGCACTGGGTGGGATACAGGCGGGATCGCGGCACCCCCCGAGCGCCGTGGCTGTACGGAACGGGTGGCACTGGGTGGGATACAGGCGGGATCGCGGCACCCCCCGAGCGCCGTGGCTGTACGGAACGGGTGGCACTGGGTGGGATCCTGGTGGGATCACAGCCCTCCCCGAGCGCCGTGGCTGTACGGAACGGGTGGCACTGGGTGGGATACAGGCGGGATCGCGGCACCCCCCGAGCGCCGTGGCTGTACGGAACGGGTGGCACTGGGTGGGATACAGGCGGGATCGCGGCACCCCCCGAGCGCCGTGGCTGTACGGAACGGGTGGCACTGGGTGGGATCCTGGTGGGATCACAGCCCTCCCCGAGCGCCGTGGCTGTACGGAACGGGTGGCACTGGGTGGGATACAGGCGGGATCGCGGCACCCCCCGAGCGCCGTGGCTGTACGGAACGGGTGGCACTGGGTGGGATACAGGCGGGATCGCGGCACCCCCCGAGCGCCGTGGCTGTGCGTGGTCACTGCTCTGCGCCTCAGCCCTCGCGGCTGCCCGCCGGGGCGCCCCCTGGCGGCGCGGGGCGCTGCCGCGGGGCCGGACCTGGGCGGGGCCTCGCGGAGCCAATCGGGCCCGCCCGGCGCGTTCAAACGGGGCGGGGGCGGCACTGCGGCCCGAGCGGAGCCGCGGGGCGGGCGGCGGTTGAGGACGGGCGCGCTCAGGTGAGGGGCGGCCCGGACGGAGCCCTCCGCAGCCCGGCGGGGCTTTCCCCGTGGGCTGTGCTCTGGGCAGCCGCGAGGCTCTGGGCCCGGTGTGCCGGCGGGTCTGGAGGTGCTGCTGCCGCCTCCTCGCCCTCTCCCCGAGGGCAGGCCCGTGGCCGTGCGGGGTTGGCCGAGGAGGGAGGGGAGCTTTGCTGAGGGGTGACAGAGCTGCCGGTTGCTCCAGCTTTGAGCGTTTGTTTCGTACCTAATTAATGGTTGTAATCCTTTAAAAACCAGGAATGAGCGTATTTCTCCTTCTGAGCTCAGTTCTCTCGAACTGAACCTCATTCCTTATTTTAGAACGAAGGAGCCTTTAATGGGGAGTTTCACTTTTCTCCAGAAGACTTTGTGATTATTCATAAAGCACAGCTGTGGCAAGAGGACGGGAGAATTTACACGAGTTATGTTAAGCTGCATGGAAAGGATGGACTTTTCAGAAAACACTAACACCATTCATAGCTTACATCCGTGTTTCTCTCTTTCCTGACTACTACAAGGAACCACAAAGTGTGTATTTTACTAGTCATGTAACATAGTTTCAAACTGGATTGAGCTAATAAATACACTGCTCTGAAATTCTGATGTTTTCCTCACAAGTTGTGAGCTATGAAAACTGCAGTCATGACGTGTAAGTGGATGTAATTGCATCAAGTCTGAGTACTCTGAAAGCTACTAGTTAAAAGTGTAGCATTTAAGGAAACTTCTGTTGGAGCAGTGGCTGAGTGATTTCTTCTACATCACTTGCTCTCATCTTGCTTTCCTTTTTTCCCCCTGACCCTGTACTGCTGTTGTTAATGACATTGCAGCTTTTGAAGGATCAAAGGCAGATGGCTTCTTGTTGACTTGTAACCATGAATTAATTGCAGCTGGCAAGTCTGCAGTGGGTATTGATATCAAACCTGTTACAAGCCAATAACCACGATGCAGATGTAACAGGGAAAACATGCTTTCCTATACAGATTACATATATGGAGCTTTCAAAATACTTTAATGTAGAAAGGATAGGGAGTATATTTTACAGTTTTCTTTTGTCCCCTAGGCTAGGTGTCTTTTGTTTTGCTATGTGTCTATGTACCAGAGTGCACTAAAATAACATTCAAAAGTACTGTTAATACTCACCTTTATTAACTGTTCTGTTCTGATACTGGGTTACATATTGCATATCAAAATCCTGAAAAAAATCTTCCTTCCATGTTCACAGACTTCCCTTTAAAGGTTAACTTTGTTGTTCTGTTGGAGTCTGTTAGCTGTGAAATGAAAGAGTGTAAATAGATGTGAATGAATGGAGACATGATCTAGAATTTCCTTAGTTTAGAAAATCATGGTGGATCATTTGGAAGAAATATCCACTGTCGTCTTTGTTGCTAAATAGATTGTTCTTTTTACCAGTTGGTGCTTCTTTGTGATGCTTGGTTTACTTCTGAAACAAATCATGGAACTCAGTAAATCAAATCAAATAGCCTGTTGTTGGAAGCAGTCATTCAGATATAAAACAATTATTTTTTTTAATACCGGAGATGAAACAGGATACTAATTGTTCCTAATGTTTGGAAACAGGTACTGCAGTAAATGTAAAGAGCTCCCCATGCAGCAAAACAACTCACACTGCACATAAGCACCATAAACATTTTTTTTGCTTTGTCTCCCCAGATTCCTCATGAAGCAGCAACTAGAAATAATCCTTTAGGAAAGGTGCTGTATTTGTCAACATTTGGGTTTTAATTAGCTGGAAGACAAGATGCCTATTTACACAGTTCCTGCTAGGAGCCCCTCTGGAGCACGGTGCACAGCCACTTTGCAGAAGGCTTCCTCACACAGTACCCCGGCCAGCAGCAAAGCATCTGGGCAGCAGCTGAGGTCACAGGTGTTGGGAGAAAAGGACTGTCTGCCTTCATGTCCTCAGAATAAGACTGAGGAAGTAAATAGGACCTATGTGATTTCAGGTTCTGAAAAAGTGAGTGATGTGTCAACTTCTTTTAAACTGGAAGGCAGATTAACGCTCCAGAGGAGAACTGGAGCAAGCAAAAAATCAGTGTCTGGTAGTTACACGACACAGAGTACAGAAGAGCTACAAACAGAGAAAAGACTTACTCTGCAGAGACATGTGAGGACTGGCTCCACAGAGAGGAGTAAAATTAATCAGAATATTGTCCCTAGAAAAGGAAATTATGACTTTGCTGCACAGGGAAAGGACAAGATTATACTTCCACAGAATATTAAGGGTACAGATGGTGTTAAACCAAACTTTAAGTTAACTGAGAGTCAGTCAAGTACCAAGTTGCAGCATAACCTGAACAGCAAGGATTCCTTTGGTTTAGTTGGTGGTGTCTTTGAAAGTGCTATCAACAGGTGTTTAAAAGAAAAGACAAGCACTGCTGACACAAAGTTACAAAATGAAGTTCCTAAATCAGAACGGTTTGTTACCTCAAAATGCACTAATAAGCTGTCAGGAGAACAACTGAATGAAAAAGGCAATATAAATCAGCTAGCTGAAAAGCAAAGGGTACAGCACTTGATGATGAAACATAGCAGCTTGGAAAGACCAAGAACACCAGGAAAAGTTTTGACAGAAAGATTTACACTTACACCAAAGAACAGCACTTCTCAAGATCAACTGTCTCTCAAGCTGGCCTCAAATGAACAAACACCTCATCGGCAAATTTTACCCAAGAAACTCCCTAGTGTCTCCAGCTCTCTTCCTGTGAGTACGAGTTCAGAAACAAAAGTGAACACAGAAACTTTAGCTGAGAGCAGCAGTACTGGGGAAGATGTTTTCAAAGTGAAAAACAGCAAAGTGATTGTAGCTGTGCGGGTGCGGCCCTTCACTAACAGGTTTGTATCCTGGACTTCTTTCTGGTGCCAACAGTGTGTGTTGATTTCTACTTTGATTTCTACTTGCTGAGTTATTTCATCATTGATCCAATAAGGATATAATACATACTTGGAAATTAGCTGATACTCCATGCAACACCAAGATAGATTTTATTAAGAAACTGAATCGACTTTATTGGTGTTTGGGTCTGTTTTTTACATATTCATGAACAAAAGTGTTTTGAACCTTAATACTTCGTATGTTCCTCCAACAGGTATTTTTAGCAATGATCACTGTTTTTTTTTTTTATTTTCCATTAGGCAGTGAAATTACTAACTTAAAACATGTAGCTTATATTTTTTTATTTTCCCACCTTTTCCATTCAGAGAGAAAACTGAAAACTCGTTTGCTGTGATCTCCGTGAGTGGTTCAGAGACAGTTGTACAAAATCCATCCACAAACCAAGTTTACAACTTCAGTTATGACTTCTCCTTCTGGTCTTTTGACAAGGATCATCCCAATTTTGCAAGCCAAGCAATGATTTATAAAACTTTGGCACTGCCACTCCTTGAAAGAGCTTTTGAGGGCTACAATGCCTGTCTTTTTGCTTATGGGCAGACTGGCTCTGGAAAATCGTACACGTAAGTTGCTAATAATAATTGTTAAAATTCTGCCAATTGTTATGCAGTGCTAAGTCATGAAAGAGATTGAATGGAAGAGATTTCAGAGTGATTGAATTGTATCAAAAGGTTATTGTGCATTTTAAAAATGATTAAACCAGTATTTATGGCAATTAAGCAAAAGTTAACTTTGAAATATTTTTATGGATGTGACTCTGACTTCTTTCTACTTTTAATGGGGAAAGTAAAAAGTTTTCAGAAATTTTAGTGAAGGAAAACCTTTATTAATGCAGAGAGCTTGTCAGACTCTCCCAACGGTGTTTTTCACCACTGTTTGTGCATGAAGTGGCATAGTAAATTATAGCATGTTTTTAGGAGAAGACATTTAAGATATCATTTTAATCATGATCCTTATGCTTCAGAACTTTAAATAAATCCAGATGTTTGTGGCACTGCTTATTTGAAATCAAATCTTTGCACAAAATAATCCTAGATAAGTAACATTTTTAGGGTTTAAAGCCAATTGTGTATATTTTACTTAGATTTTGAAATGGAATGCCTAGAGCTGTTTGGTTTCCAAATATGCATCTATTAAAATTAGTTTATGAGTTTTATAATTCCTATCAGATCCTATAGACTTTAAGTAAAGGTAGTTGAGGACCAGAAATGTTTCTGTTCAATTTACAATAAATAGAGAACTTACACAGAAGTAAGTTCCCTTTTAAGTGGGTGAACTTCCATTTCAAGTAGATGAACTCAGTTTTTACTTACAGTATTGTTTTTACCTTGGTCTAAAAGAAAGATAAACTCAGGATTGCAATTGTTATCCTATTTGTAGGTTTGTTGGGTTTTTGTTTGGATTTTTTTCTTTCACTTAAACAATAACTTACCTTCACCCCTTTGTGTTTTGAACAAGGCTGAAATTAGTATCAGGGTCCTCTGGTCAAGTTTACACAAGAGATTTCTGCTGTGCAGCCCTGTGTGTCTCCAGACTGTGGGTGGATTAGTCCAGATGTGCTGCTGTAGCAGAACTCAACAGGGAAAAACTGCAGCAGAGCTGGAGACAGGCTTAGGTTGCACTGGAAGTGTGCAGAGAATATAAAATGCAAGCACATTAAGGTATTGAACATCTGTAGGTTTGGTGTTTATAGTACAACTTAATCTTCAGCTGCTGTAGAGTCTTGGGTTTTCAACCTATTTAAATTGGATGAAATAGAAAATACTGTTGGGTATCACCTTGTCCAACTCCACTCTTAGACAAGCACCAATTTAGATCAGGTTAATTTCTGTTGCTTATTTTTGTCTAACTTAGAAGTGTGTGGCATGGCAACTGTGCAGCTGTACAGTTAACATTAAAACTGTCTATGGAGAGTTACAAAACTAAACCAGGATTTTTGTGACTGCAGGATGATGGGATTTGATGAAGACCCAGGAATAATTCCAAGACTTTGTGAAGATCTTTTCAATCAAATAGCACAAATGGACAAGGAACAGGTGATATGCTTATGCCATTGGCCTTATATTGGAATTGGAAAGTGTTACTTGAGTACTGATCCCTTTATTAGTGTTCATATTCTTTTGCTGATTCAAATCTTATTTGTATGCATAGCTCTGATTTGTGGAGTTCTCTAAACAGTCAAAATCAACATTGTTTTGTTTCCTTAATGGCAGTAACGTGAGAAAGAAATATGGGCATGATATTTTTGTTGCATCCCTAGACTAGGATTCTTTCCTCTATATTGCATGTCTTACATTTTAAGATTTGTGTAAGGAAAGGCAAAACAAAATGCCAGTGGGCTTCATACTTTCAGTGGAGACAGTAAAATAGAGCTCAAAAATATGAATTTATCATTAAACATCACTTATCAAAGCAAAATACACTGCAATAGTATTTGAATTCTAGTATTCAGCTCAGTAGTCTAGCTACAACAAAAAATAACTACCCTCACTTTCTTTGTATTTTTTTCTCTTTGTGGTTGTTTCTGTAATAAGTGACTTGTGGTTCAGTAGACCTTAACATTCAGTTCATCTTATTCAGGGAAACTTTTCTATTTTTAACTATTCCAAATTTCTTTACTGCTTTATATTTGAATTCTAGACTTTCAATCCTAATACCCATGAACATCTAATATTCTAATCCTCTAGCAGATTTGATAGACACTGAGGAATTTAAGAGAGTTATTTATTGCTGAGTTTGGCTATAGAGTATAACTTCTAAAAAATGCAGAGCTTTTTTTTATTCCTTTGCTTTATACGTTGTAAGTGATTCTGTTGCAGTGAATTGTCTTGAGTCTTGTCTTTCTTATTCCAGTGCTTTAGGGGCTTTGCTGCAATCTTCCTTGTCTCTTAAAGAAAATTCTATTCTTCTTGAAAATAGGAAAAAGACCCAGACACCTTCAGAGGAAAAAGATGTGCTTTCATGAAAGTGTTGTTGTTGTGCCTTTTATTTAATTGCTGTAGGTAGAATCAAGGTTTACCTTTCCCTTAGGTCATTCTGTTCCATGTCAGGATGTTGACAACATCAATCCATGACTTCCCTGTGACAAACATCGTGCTGTAGAAGTGCAATCCCTAAGGGAAAGAGATGAGTGCAGCTGCAAACAAAACAATATTTTTATGTTCTAAAAACCCAATGCTGAAACTTCTGAAGTGGATATATATATACTTTTTTTTAGTGCATTATAGCTTCCATCTGGGAATGTCTATGGATGGCATTCCAGTGAATTGTGGTTTTGGCCTCAGCAGAGGCGTCACAGTAGATAACCTTTAAGGGTCCCTTTCAACCCAACCTGTTTCATGATATCATTTCTCTTGGAATGTCCCTTCTGCACAAATGTTTATAACAGTGAAGATCAGGATCTGGTAGTCTAAGTTAATTTTTGAAACAAAGGATAATGAATACGTTTTGTGGGCTATATTAATAACTTATTAATTTTATTAGGTTTTGTATCATCTTGAAATGAGCTTCTTTGAAGTATACAATGAGAAAATTCATGATTTGCTTGTCTTTAAAGCTGAAAATGGACAGAAGAAACAACAAGTAAGTTGCTCACAGAGCCAAGTATTTGCATAACCTCTAAGCAGTGGCATTTATTCTGAAACAAAAATGCACAAATGACAAGTGATCATTGTTTTTTATCTAAGTACCTTAGTTGTGACCAATGGGATTCAAGTAAAAAACAAATGAAAATATCAAAATATCACCACATGACTTAAAGCAAAATGCTTGTCACTGGAGAAATGCTAAGCAATGCTGAAATAGAAACAAAATGATTTGGTAGAATTTATCAAAATTATTAAAATCTGCCCTTATCTGCAAAATGAAGATGATCTTTTCAGCCTTTATAAAAAGTCTCCTAGGATATATCTAGATCTCCAGCTTATAATAAGGATCTTCTCTACAATATAACTTGAGTTATAGTCTTGTAATTTAGATGGAGTTTTCTTTTTTTGTTGCCTGGTTGTCTCTTAAGGAGCTGAAGAAGTGGGAAAAAGAACAAGATTGGCCTGATTAACTAGTTAAGGATTACTAGTCAAACCAGTTTAGCTAGTGTTAGTGGTTGTGTATTAAAATATGTAAAACTGTAAATTAAAGAAATTTGTTGTAAGTAGTGTGTGTAGGGAAGGAATTTATTATGTCTGATGTATAAAAAAAGTACTTTCTGTGCTTTGACATGGAACACTATCCTGCCCACTTGTATGTAAATTGAATATTAGTTTGATAGATTTAACAGATGGTATGCAAAAGATGATCTCCAACATCCAACTTGCTGTTGAAATGAGTCCTTTAACCTAAGCTTGGGACTTAGGTGGACTTGTTATAAAGGAATTAAGACTCTACTGTCTTGTCTAAAGCAGGAGTGCTTTCACTCTGAGTTTCACCAGTGATTTTGGGGTAAGCTACTTAGAAACACGATAGATTAATGTTGTACAATCCTTTAAAAAGATATTAATGAGTACTTCATCTAACTAATACACTCCTAATAATTTTTATTTTGAAATTATTCTCATCAGCTTCGTGTAAGAGAACATCCTGTGTTAGGACCATATGTGGAAGGCCTGACAGTGTAAGTCTTAACTGTACTTGTTTTAACAGATGTATGGTGTAATCCTGAAAGAGGATATCTTGAGGCTCTAGGAAAGATTGTGTAATCACCAGTAATTTAAGCAAGATCCTGTGTTATATAGTTTTAGAAAAATGCATACCCATGACTAGCTTGATATATTTTCTTCATTGCCTTAGTGAATTCTTAAAGTGAGGCAGTCTCAAGACAACTGCAACTTTCATTATGCATTTGTATTCTGTTTGTAACTGGGAAAAAGTTTCAGAACTCAGGCAGCAGGGAAATCTACAGAGAGAAAACTCTCTGAACTCAAACTTTTCTTTTTTTTTCTCCCCACTCTAGGAACGTTGTCCGTTCTTACTCTGATATTCAGGTAAGAGTGTTTTGGTTACTGAAAGGGAATGCAAATATTTCTGCCTGCTCCTTTTCTGCTTACTGCTGAAAAATAAATTCCATGGATGGGAAGCAAATGTTTAACAGACTGTCTAGTAGTCTATGATATTTCAGCTGATTTTGTAGAAGAGTGAGGAGGACTAGTCCTGTATAATGGAGCTGAGTAGATTTGTACAGTCAAGTGGCACTGTTCATGTTGCTATTTCTAAAGTTTAACTTTTAATTCTTCTTTTATAGTCACAAATTATATTAATAACTGTATTTTCAAACACTTAAATCTTCAGTTGACCATATAAAGCAGGGTTTGGTTTCATATCCTGATGTTTGTCTTTCAGAGTTGGCTTGAACTAGGAAATAAGCAGAGAGCAACAGCTGCTACAGTAATGAATGACAAGAGCTCTAGATCTCATTCTGTCTTCACCCTTGTCATGACACAAACGAAGGTATTGCTGGGTTTTTTTTGTATCTGTTCAAATATGGTAGTAAAAAGTTCTTTTGTGCACTCCCTAGGAAGTTGTGAGAATAAACTTGAAGATCTTTGAGTAAAGCACAGGGTGTTTTAACATGGCTTTCTACACCACAAAACTTGTTTTATTTTACATGCTTTAAGTAGATTCTGATGTCTTTGTGTGAAGTATATTTATAGCAGCAGTATAAATATGTCTAGGCTGACAGATCTAGGAGTAGTTCCAAGCTTTTCAGTGTGATTTTTGAGATGTAATGGGAATCCTGAGGCCAGATTGCATTTCACACATCTTAGCTTCTAAGAAGGTTAGGTTGTGTGGAGGTGTGTGGCTGTGCTGAGGTCCTGCAGGCAACAAACTGGGGCAGTGGTAGGAGATGCAATTTCTGCTAAGTTTCAACACACTTCACTGAATCAATGTTTTCTTGCTTCAGGAAGCCTTTTCCCCAAGGGTGTTCAGAATATAGGGACTACAACTCCTCATCTGATTTACAGATGCTTAAAAGACAAAACCTGACTTAGTGACATGAGCCTGAAGACAGAAATGGAATAGGTAGAGCTCCTCAGGAGTCTACAGGCTGTCAGTTTTCTCCATTGACAAATGACTTGTTGGTTTGGGGGGTTTTGTTCTTGATTGGTTTAATTTTTGGTCCCAGTTTCCTGGATTTTCTCCTTTCTTCTTCCCTTTGCCATTCTCACCACTAGAATATTGATTTTTCTGTATCATAGCTGGTCTTGAGTTTTTCCATTGACTCCTTAGCTGAGGAGGTCTAAGTCAGTAACAGCTTCCTGATTTGCATGTTTATGGGATAATTGCAATTGGATTGACTGCAGTCATCAAGCTTCAGACCCAGTCCCCTAGTCTGGCAATCTTTTGGGTTTGCAGTTTATGCTTGTGCAGTTATTTAGGCACAACTGATACTGTGGTTATAAGTCTGAGCTTAGCCTCCTTCAAGGGATATACACAAGAGTATCCTGTCAAAAATTAAATGGCAGCCTGAAACTTTTATGTATTGTGAACAGCTTGTCTGATTTCTGCTTATCCTCAGGCTTTTTATTTTGGTTTGAATGCCAGCATCTCTCTTTCTTTCCAGGTAGAATTTGTGAATGAAGAACAGTGTGATCGTAGCCTCACCAGTCACATAAATCTAATTGATTTAGCTGGCAGTGAGTGCTGTACAAAGGCTCAGACCACTGGAGAAAGGCTGAAGGTAAATCAAGAGTGGAAATCTGTGGAGAAGGCTTGACTCCTAGGAACACCCTTAAACTCCAAAGCATGCTCACCTAACAGGACCTTTGGGCAGGAACTGTAGCTATAAAAGGATGTATACAGCCTTTATGTTTATTAATATTATGTCACATCTTCCAGTGAGGGTGGGTGGCCTGAATAAGCTGTTTGGACTGTGCAATGTGGCAGATCTTGCTTAGAACACCTCTCCCCATGTTATGTAGGTCTTATGATCCTGCAGGAGGAGTGAGGGGAAACTGTGACTTGGAAATCATGGATCAAATATCACATGGAGTTGAGGCTTGCCCCTTTTTGTGGGTATCTAATTAAATAGATTTTTCTAATAAGAGCCCTTATTTCAAGCTGCCTTCATAAGTTTGATGGTTCTTAATACTTATTTTAAAGGTAGGGTCTTTGTTCTTTCCAAATGAAAATGCTCTTGCATCTTACTGTTTTTTAATAACTGGTGACATTTAATGTGGTACAGCTGTAGCATACATTGAACAAATGTAATGAATCAACAATATAGTTGATAACATCAAGAAACTGTAACTGTATTATAAATATTTTCATTTTTGCTTTGTGTAGGAAGGTGTGAGTATCAATAAATCGCTGTTGACCCTTGGAAGGGTTATTTCTGCGCTGTCTAAACAATCTCAAAACGGAAAGAAAACTTTCATTCCTTACCGGGAATCTGTCCTTACTTGGTATGTACATTATACAGAGGTAGAGGCTTTCTGACACTGGTTTTCTCATCTATTCATGAGGCACCACTTCCCATCCTTTCTCTCACTCTCTCATATGATCTGTGGAGGAAAGAAATTAGTCTGTTGCATCAGATAAAGACCAAATAAGAGCTTGGTGTGTGTTTTAAGTAGCTAACAGTCTCTCTCAACAAGCAAAACCCTGGGTAGTTTGTATTTAATCTATTCCAATTGGGAAGTTTTGAATTTTTCTGTCGGTGTGAGGGCCAGGGATTGACTGATGTTCTCCTGTCCACTGAAGGCTGTTAAAGGAAAGTCTTGGTGGCAATTCCCAGACGACCATGATTGCCACAGTGAGCCCAGCTTTCAGCAGCGTGGAGGAGACACTCAGCACCCTTCGCTATGCCAAACAGGCTTGTTCCATTATTAACACAGCGAAAGTAAATGAAGATGTAAATGTCAAACTAATCAGAGGTGAGATTGACATCTGCAGTTGTTCAGGGTTATCATTTGCACATGTCTTTAGCTTATTTCTTATAAGAGTTGTTACTGCTAATGTTCTGTTGTGTTGACTGACTTCTTGTCAACTAGACTAATACAGCTTGGGATGTCTTCCTTTTATTCCTATTACTGTTCTTTGTGAGCTTTTTTATTTTCCACATTCAGGTGATATCTTAGGCTGCACTTGAGAACCAGAAATAGAGAAAGGTGTTTTGTTTTAAATAAATAACCAAATTAATTTTGTACTATTGTACTGAAGTGCATTTTGCCTTCATTTTTTTACATGTACTGTATGTCTGGTTTGTCTAATGTAGAATTAAAAGCTGAAATTGAAAAACTGAAGGCAGCTCAGAAAAGTGCTCTGAACACTGACCGTGAAAAATACAGGCGTTATATGCAGGAAATAACATCTCTGAGGGTAGAATTGCACCAGCAGGAGAAGAACATGGCAGAAATGCAAAGGTCAGGCACTCATTAATGTCTTCATTTAAAATGGAAATGGTAACATTTATATGCTGTAATCTTTCTCCTAATACATTTTTTTCTCCATATATTAAGGGCCTGGAAAGGAAAACTTGAAGAAGCAGAGAAAAGGAAATTGGAAGATATAAAAGAATTGCAGGTACATTTTTTTCTATAGGACATAGTACAGAATATATAACCTCAGCAAATCTTCAGAAGGATGAGAGTAGCTGGAAGATTTGTATTCCTTAATATTCATCTTTTAGAAGATTGCTGTGACTTCTTAGAAAAATTTAATATAGACATTTGAATGCATAAAGTAAATTATTTTAATGCAGAACTTTTTTATCTAGAAAGCTGGAATTGCATTCAAGATGGACAATCATTTACCAAACCTTGTCAATCTCAATGAAGATCCCCAGCTTTCTGAGGTGCTGTTATATATGATCAAAGAAGGAGAAACTACAGTTGGAAGGTGTACACCAAATTCTAAACATGATATCCAGCTTTCAGGAGTGCTGATTGCTGATGACCATTGGTTTGTAGCGTTCTTTTTATATTTTAAGTTTCTTCTTGCCCTTCCCTTTCTTCTGGAGTCACTCTTCCTTCTGGCAGAAACAAAATATCATTTTCTAGCCAACAAAATACTATGTAGGGATATTTTTTGTACTGCTCAGTGATTAAGGCAACTACCTTCTGTTCCCTCTAGAAATCTGTTAACTGAGGTAGTTTCTTTGTTCATTTTGTTCATGTAGCAAAGTTTTCTTCTGCAGCATTTCTACCTGAATAAGACCTGATCAAATGATGCTGTGTGGTAGATAAATGTTAAATAAGTTGAGTGGAAAAGTGAAATGCCTTGACAGTTCTTTATTTAATAAGAATAGACAGCAGCTTGGATGTACTGCAGAAATATTGCTTAAAGTGCATTCCATGCAACTGATCCCCGAAAATATGCTGTAAGAAATGTAACTAATCAGTTACTAAAAACATGAAAGTCGCATTATCAAAGAAATTCTCACATGTCAGGATGTTGTTAGTAATTTTCTAGCAGTGGATTCCTAGCTATAAATATGGCTTCTCTACCAAAATATAGGTTGTCATTCATTAATTATGTGTATTCTACCTAAATAGTATTAAAACAATACACATCCAGGAAAACAGTAACATCTAAAGCCTGCATTTTAGTCTATTAAGAAACATGACTTGCAATTATCATGAGCTACTAATACTGCAAATGTTTCTTGGTTTCAGTGTTATTAAAAATACTGTTGGCAAAGTAAGTATTATTCCACTTAGAGAAGCCAAGACATATGTAAATGGGAAATGCATTTTGGACCCAACAATTCTGCACCATGTAAGTAATTGATCTGGTAATAGTCATTTGTGCATGTGTGGGTTTCTTTGCTTTGTTAATATCTCAGCTTCATACTGCAGCTTGTCTGAGAATGCTATGTAACCATAAATATTTGTCTCTTCCTCTTTGATTTCTAGCTTCACCTGCATGTTTTAAGCACTGAAAAATTGCTTATAAATCTGAAAGTTTCAGCAGTTTTTTTTCCCCCAATAGGGTGATCGAGTGATCCTTGGGGGAGACCATTATTTCAGGTTTAATCATCCAGCAGAGGTTCAGAAAGTTAAAACACCTTCTCGTGGGACTTCGTGTTTGCATGATGGTGCAAAAGATTTTGAATTTGCAAAGAATGAGCTGCTTATTGCACAGCGAACACAGTAAGTATTGATTCTTCTTGTTCTGAAAACAAGCTCAGTTGTTAATTCAACCATGCTATTAGGTTTAGAAATAATTGAAGATTATTAATTATTTTGCAATGGGGAAAATTGGAAAATAGCAACTCCATTTATAATAATAATAATAGAAGTCAGAGACTTGGCTGAAATTATATACACCTCTAAGGCTCGATCACCACAAGCTAATCCAGGTATCAACAATGTAAACCACTATTAGAGAAACACTGAGCTCCAGAGGTCCTCAGAGTAGTGTATCTCTTTAATGATGTTTCTTTCCAAGCATATGATGAGTCTGAAAATGACTTTGGATGTTTTAAAGAGATTCAAAGTCTGAAAAGTAAGTGCCTTAGGGAAATGAGAAGAACCCAAAGCAATAAACTTAGTCTTCTGTGATGGTGGAGAATTTGAGGACAGTGAAATGTTATTTGTACTTACTTCATTATGGGGTATTATAATCCACAAGACTCATTGATTTTAAATTTAATTTTTCATCTTAATGTGATTTAGTGAGTTTCCACTGCAGTCTTTAAATTTGTGAAAATGATATAATAAAATAAAAATGGAAATTGAGTGGACTTTGAAATTCTGGAATGTCTTCCATATTTACGTTTGAAGTGTCTACATTTTGTCCGTGAAATCAAAACCATGTAAAGTATGTAAGTTGTTTTGTTATAAAAAACCTTAAACCCTCGTGACAGAGAAAAAGATGATCTGTATGCATCTTATAAGAGACAAACAGCAGCAATCTAAATGTATGACACTTGTAGGCTTGAATCAGAAATTGAAGAGGCACGGCTCAAAGCCAAGGAAGAAATGATGCAAAGTGTCCAAATAGCAAAAGAGATGGTTCAACTAGAACTGACCTCACAAAAAGAAGCATATGAGAGCAAAATAAAATCCCTGGAAGCAGAGGTGGTAAGTTGCCATTTCATCATCACATGAAATATATCAATAAAGTAAACCAGAAACTTTACCTGTGGTATCTGTTTGGTGCTCGGTTGGGCTTGGTTTGTTTGCTTTTTGTTTTGGTTTTCTTTTTCTCTTGCATATTATAGCAGCATCTTAGAGAATGCAAAGCCTCATTCTTAAAAAAAAGAGTCAGCCTTAATAACAGAAGAATTTGTAAAGCAGTAAAGTAACTCTTCAAAGTTATTCCAGGTATTGTAACATGTAAGCAAAGAAAAATGCCTACAGAATCTACTTTATTGCATGAGGCTCTTAAATCATTATCTGGATTGATTAATATTTTTTTTTTCTTTCCAAGCTTGCATGCTACTTTGTTGTTGTTTCTTTCTTTTTTTTTTTTTTTTTTTGGTACAGTTGCAACATGCATAAGTTGGCATAGAATAGTACATCATGGTAAAACAATAATGATGTATCTCATATTTTACCTATTCTATAGAGGACCTAAAGTGATGCTTGTGAACTGGGATATAACCATTGCTGATGCTGAGCTGTGTAGGTCACAGAGGCTGCAACTTTTAGATGTATTGAATATCTGCCTGAAGGATGGGTCAGAAATGCTGTAGAAGGAGTATTCCTCCTCTCACTTTTCCTTTTTGATATTAGAGAGAAGAATCTCGTAAGAAGCAAATCCAAGAACTGAATAACCAAAAAGCCACAACTAAAATACAGGAGCTGGAGGAGGCAAAGAAAAGCCTTGAGCTGGAACTCCAGTTCAATAAAAAGCGTTTAGAAATGGAGACCTTAGCTACCAAGCAGGTAATTGAAAAAAACCTTTTAAGGCAATAAACTCTGGTTTGGTTGGGGGGCTTTTTTTTGTCTGTTTATAAAAATCAATTATTGTAAAGGAAATGGTTTAAAGTACTTCTATGTGATTTTGTGCAGAAGAACTGATGTTTTGTTTGCAACCTGAGTATGGTAATGTATTAATGTTGGGGATTAACTAATGCTGACCTTATTTCTTAAATAATAATAATGTGTATGGCTTTGTTCCTGAACCAAAATTTAGCAACTGTTGCCTTTGGCAAAAGTTATTACTCCAGACATTCATGTAAGTAATGACTGAGTCTTGGCTGGTGTTCCTATATATCTGACTGCTGCAACAAATACAATTTTTTTGAAAAGCTGTTCCTTTTTAATTCCAGTATTTTTTGAGCATTGCAATATGTAAGCAAACCCAGAGAACTGTCAGTTTGAAAATTAATTATTTTATGTCAGTATAGCAGATGCCCAATATAAAATTATCCTGTAAGTCTTTAAAATGGCAGGAATGAAAAATTTAGCTTTAACAAATAGCATTAAGAGTTTTAGATTTTTTTTTTTTACCACTGCCTATTTTCCCCCAGGCTCTAGAAGACCATACTATTCGTCATGCAAAGATAGTGGAAGCTCTGGAAGCTGAGAAGCAGAAGATTGCTGAGGAAATACACACCCTTCAGAAGAATCATGGAAGTGGGAACAAACCAGCGATGAGTATGTATATGCATAATGTTACAAAGGCAATGCTGCCTTCTCTTTTTCTCTGTGGACATGGGTGATGGGTATTGATACAGGAACTTTGTGTTCCACTAATACTTCTCTAGTGATCCTGAACAAGAATCCTGTCTGGTTGTTACAGTCCTTTCTATTCATCAGCTGTATGTATTGGACTGCATTAAAAGCTCTGTTTAATCACACTCAGGGTGGTTAGGTAGACTTACCTGTAGTCTGTGTTTGTTCCAGTTACTTAGAAGTGCTTCCCTGTCTGTCTCCACTGGTCAGGCATTAACTCATTGGGGAAACTGGAGTAACAGAATTTATTTTCTTCCATTTCCTATCTTGGATTAAGAATTGTAATCATAATAATATACTGTCTGGTGTTATGCCTCTGAAATACCCTTTACACAACCATTTAAAAGGATTATCTTGCCCAGAAGGGTAATGTTTTCCCAATGTGTTGGGAATTCTTGGAACTATTGTTGGCTGAATTACGTTTTTGCTTTTGGGTTGTGGTTTCTTTTCTGCCCTTTATTTTTTTTTAATCCTGAAGTTGTTGCATCACACTGTTTGGTTCACTCAATCAGTGTATTCTATTTTCTTTATTAGCTCCACTGAATTGGAAGTCTCTGAAGCTGTCTGTGATGATTAAAGAAGCTAATGCCATTAGCAATGCATTAGGGAAAAACACTGTTTTCTGCAGGTCAGTATCTGAGTTACTTAATTATAATATGTGTGTAATGTATATATAATATTTATGTATATCTGAGGGTGGATTCGGGATGTGCAGTGAGATGTTGCTGTTTCTTTTAACAGTCTTGTGCAACTGAACATGATAAATTTATTTTCCAAACTATTGTTAATTAAGTGTGTAGCTGAGCCTTGTTATTTTGAAATGTGGATTTCTGATTTGAATTTTAGATCAAAACTTTGAAGATAGGCTATAGACAATTAATTTTGAATGTAGTGTGCTTTGGAGGTGAATCTTCTGATGCCCATGTCCATCTTACTTTGGTTCACGTATCGAAATAACTGTGAGATGCATGATGTCTGAAGAAATTTTTGTTGTTTGTGTCATGTTTTTAGTCTCTGTATAATCCTACTTACAGGTATCTTGTTTATTTTTGAAATATTAATGTGGTTTTTTGTCGTGGTTTTTTGTCTTGATTTTTTGTCTTTTTTAACTTTCTCCAATCCTTAGGCATGACAAAATTGATGATAAAACAGGAGCAGTGTCTTCTGTTCAGGTGCAGGTTCGTAACCTCAAATTGGAAATAACAACTTTCTGGAGCCTGGAGAAATTTGAATGTAAACTAGCAGCAATGAAAGAACTCTATGAGGTCAGTAACAGTTGAAGAAGAACCATTAGTACTCAGTAATATTTTGTCAAAGATAAAGTTTTGATAATGTATATGGGAGGAAAATCTTGGTGTGTTTTTGGATTGCATATCCTAAACAGCATGACTACTCTACTAAAAACATGCAGATGCATTTGTCCATCAAACAAAAAGAATACAGTTGAAACCAATGACTTTATTCAGGTCATTTTTTTGTAAGAAGCAGTAAAACAAGGACTGCTTTGTGATTCTTTTGGTTGTTCAATTGTTTTATGTTGTAAAAGAACTTGAATTTCTAAAGTACCACTTGAGTTTTCATTATTATATTCTATTTAGCCATATGTTGACTACTTTATTACTTTTTTCTGTTTAACTCTCCTCTTCCCCTGTGTTTCTTTTATTTTTTCAGAGTAATGATAGAAATAAGGCTGTTGTTGATGTGTTTTATGATCCTGCTGATGAGTGGGAACCTGACTTTTCAGACAGCTCCATTTCCTCGCTTTCCAGAAGAAGGTAAAAGTAATTTGTAGCTACTCTTCTACACTTAAAAGAAAGCAAAAAAAAATGTGTAGTTGTCTAGATATGCTTTTATTCCACTCTCATACACTGTCATCTGGTGAGTCTTCTCTTGAATTCACTCATTCTCTTGGGTTTCCTCCATAGACAAAAGAAAGGAACAAAAGTCATGTGTAGAGCTTTCCAAAGTATCAGTGCAGAGTGAAATGTGTAGTTTTTAATGTTTCCTTCCTACTTCTATACTATCAAAGCATTGTTTTTAAGGAGTAAATGGCATATGATCTGGGACCTTGTATTTGAAGTTTTAGCCTTATAACAATATTTATAACTGACTCACACATTTGTGCAAGCTGTAGCTCATCTGGAAATGCTTGACAAGGAGAAATTCTTTTCTTTTCAAGGTTTTTCATGTTTTTTTATCGTCCTCTCTTAGAAGTAGAAGCTTCATGAAGAACAAGAGAATTTCTGGATGTTTGTCTGAGATCAAATTGCAATCTATTCAGAATAAACAGACTTCCTATCTATCAGGTACTTGCTAAATGGCAGAACACCTTTCATTTCATACTGAAAATTTGACCCTACTACATGCATAAAATGTAGGTGCTTCTGATAGTTGTTCAAAAACTGTGGGTTGGAAAGCCAAACTAAAAATGTCCTGTTTATGATACCTTCAAATTTATAATGTCAAAATGTTAACAGTAGGGGTTTTTGTATTTTTTGATTATCCTTTCTTAGGGTAAAAACTTCTTGACCAGCAGTTTATGAGCCCAATTTAAGAAATTTATCTAAAACATTACTCAGCTGAACTATGTGAGTTAGCTGGAGAAAGAGGCTGAATCCTGATACAGTAATATGGAGACTTCATTTGCTTGAGTTGTTGCTATTCATTCAATTGCTGAGGTTTCCCCAAGCTTTTGGCCAAGTTTTACAACCTTTTTTTTTTCCTGAAATATAGGATTCTTTAGTCTTCCAAATATTTGAATACTTTTATTTATTTTAGATTGGTTGAGTTTTATTTTTTATTTCTCTGTAGATTTGATTGTTGAAACAAATGCATTCATGTCAAAGAATTTCACTATGGAATTTGTCTTTTTACTAACAGAATTTATAAACTATATACAACATTTTACACATTTTTTCTGAATGACTGTCTTGAGTAGGTGAATGTCTATATAAAAGTCATAAAAAAGACACTGACTGCTCACTCCTATGAAGAGTTTCATGCAAGTATGTTTTGCTTTTACCTTGAACAGGTTCACTGAACAAGTCCAGCATATGCTCAGGTGTTTCTGAATTGTTTCTTCCTGGAATTTGCAAGGAATCTATAAGGTCAGCTGTAGACTTGCTGGAACAGGATCATGAAGGAGGAAAAAGCATAGCAGATAGTTTCCTAACAAATTTGTTTATAATTTTTTCTGGGGCATCTGCCATTTCAAAAGCCTATGAACAGCAAGATGAAGAATGTCAGGAAAACTGTAAGTCTCATTTTCATAGTGGTATAAACATTTCTAATGACTTGTCTTTGAGATGCACAAGCATTCATGTGTTTGTCAGTCACGAGAATTAATGTTCCTATGTTCATTGCAAAGGAGATGGATCTGATAGATCTCTTTCTCTTGTAGTTTTCTCTCTTGATCGTGCTGCTCAGTCCTACAGCATCAGAATTGTCTCTGCTTTTGACCAGATTGTAGTTATAAGTAAACTCTGGCTTAATAATGTCCAAAAGTGTCCTGGATCTAAAAAAGTTGATGAAGAAATGAAACAGGAAATAAAGAACTTGGGAGGTTATTTACAGTTGCTGTTGCAGGTAAAGCATATTAAAGAATTCATCTGTGTATAGAGAACTTCTCTGCATTAATGTAGTGTTTATTACAGACTTGCTAAAAGCTCTTAAATGTCCAATGTGTGCAATGACAAACCAATGCACCTAGGAAGATAAATAGCCAAGGCTGCATTTTTCTGGCTAGGCTGGTAGTTCCATGTGCCAGTGGAGAGTAATGCAGACCTTCCTGTGCCCAGGCCCTGACAGAAGCACTGGTTCTTACTTGTAAAATGGTAAAATTAAACACACAATAAGAGCAAATGATAGCTTAGACAATGAAGTGCTGCTGTTTATAAACTCATAAACCAGTTGCCAGTGAATATTATTTTTGTGCACACTATAGCCTTGTGAATATTTTTTTTTCTTTTAAAACAATGTGGTATCATGGTATTGTTGCTCTGTGGTTGCAAGGCAGGGGTTTTCAGCTGTGATAGATAAGCCATTGGATGTGGGAAGATGTAAAGCTGAAAATGCCTGAGTATTGTGTGCTAGGAACACTTGCTGTAGAGAAAGAGTGTGTATTCTTTGACCAGAGGTGCTTTCTGGCATCAGTGAAAGATGTGCCTTTGTTTCCCAGGGGTGTTCTTCAGATATATCCTCAATGGTAACAGAAGCATGGAGCAAAGTAAACCAGACAGTCAAACAAACAATGAAATACATAGGACACTTGGCAGTAGTCACAACAGCTGATATTTCATTTCCTGAAGAGAACAACATTCCTGCCTCTAGTCTACAGGTGAAGAAATGTTTCTTAGAAATACTGATAATGAATAGTAATTCTAGTGTTGAGGTCACACTTACTATCAGTAGCTGTACTCAGGAGCAAATTGTTCCATATACCAACTGAATTAAGTATATTTAGAGTTTATCTAATACTTCAAATTTAGGGTGAAAATAGATGTATTAATACCCTTGACTTTTTTTCCTTGAAAAAAGGCAAAGCACATCCTTTAAATCTGTGTAAGTTAAACCTATGAAGAAAAAGAAGTGTATGGTGCTTTCAGGACTGTACCTGCACTGAGATTATACAAGTCTATCTGTTTCACTGAAATTCACTACTTAGATTTTAGTAATCTTTAAGTACCACATTGAATTTACAAAAAACTGAACTGAGCTCCTGTTGTCCAAGGAAGACATGTGTCTGAATAGACCTGCACTGAATAACTTCCTTGAAACAAAATTATTTCTAGCCTACTGTAGAAAATCTGTTTTACTTCAAGACCACATCAATTTCTTTAACCATTGCATTTTGAATCTCTGTTTTAAAAGGAATTTGTACTTGCCATTTATGACGGAGTAGGCTCAGGACTGGAGTGTCTCATTGATGCTGTACAGGAGAAAGCAAGAATAGTACAGAAAGAACTTTTGAAACATTGTCCACAAAATGAGGTGAGGTGAAATGAAGATTAAAAACTGCTACTAAATCTTGGAGACACTTGATCATGTTTTGGTTTTTGTGCTTGTATTTTAAATCATGAAGAAGATATTATAGGCAGTTACACAAAGTAGAGAATAAAGAATAAGGAAATAAGCACCATAGTTAAAAATATTTCTGCAACTATTTGAAAATTCCAGTAGGGAAGTCAGGGTGCCCCTTGGAAACACACCACTTTTTTACTAGGTAAGCCCTTTTGACAGAGAGCCTGGCTGAATTCCCAGAAAGTACTTGGGAAAGACTGAACTCTTCTGAGTGATAAATGGTTCTTCTTAAAGAAAGCAAAAATTTCTTCCTGCTCTGGTTTTTGCTGTTATCATTCTTAATCCTACAGGTAGTAGTGAAACCATCCAAAATATCTTATTTCAGTGTCTTTTGCTGAGCTCCCAAATACTTTGTGTTTCCAGCAAAAGGAACTGAGCACTCTGCTTTCCAAATAATGCTGTTCACTCACAGCAAATTCTGAAGTATCTGCAGGATTTCTGTAGGTGCTTGTCTCTGGTGCAAGTACTGTGAAGATGGAAAGAAGAGCTACCCCTGCCACTTAGAATGACAGTGATACAAAGTTACAGGATAACCTTTCTTTAGTGGATATTTAAATATGTTCATTTGATCCTCCCATAGTAAGGGGTTTAAAACCTTGCAGATGTAATTAATGTTTTCTACCAATTAATGTTTTCTTCGAAAAATTGCATGTTTAGTTGCAGAAAATGTTATTTCTTTGGGGTATTTCTATCTTTAGTATGTCAGTGTTTGTTCTTTTTCTTTTAATGTACTTTAACTTGAATGAAGTGTAAATATGAAAGTTTCTTTGTAGATTCAAAATCGAATAAAGGATAACGTGGTGGCATTAGCCAGATTCCTTGAAAATAACATGTCTTACTGCAGAAAGGTAAGAGAAATATTTCACAAAATGTGTGCTTTGAGTCTGATATTTAAATTTTAAGGATGCATTTACGTAAGAGGAATGTGTATATATATATCCACTGTATATTTACAATGGCATGATAACACTTCCTGTCACAGCAGCATTCCTGTGACTGGAATGCTAACTCCTTGCTACTGCATTTCCCCTCAAAGCTCTTCTATTTTAATTTTACTTAAGATAAAGAATTTCTGGAGGTACTTTGTATCTTCCTTTTTGTGCTCCTCTTGAACAGCCTAACTACCTGTTGTGGGTTTTTTTATGTTAAAAGATCAGCTTTGCTAGTGTAATTGTTTTATAACTACTGCCATAGTTTATGACCATAGTTACTGGTATTTTGAATTAAAAGCCAGGATAGATGATTTATCTTCTAAGAGCCAAGCATTTCCTGGATTTTCATGTCATTTGCGTTTTTCTTCTTTTCCTAACCCTGTCAACCATGTGCGCTTCTTGATCTATGTGACTGAAACCATAATAGGCATGTTTATTTGTTAATATACTGTGAGGCATTTGATTCTCTTTAAATTGCTCTTTATTAATACAGAAAGAACCAGCATCTCAGTTGCCAGAAGAAGACTCTCTGTATCGAGAAATAAAGAAGAGCACTAAAATTGCTGTCAAGTATTTGGAATTGGAGCAGTGTTTGACTGAAATCTGTCAAATTGTCTCTTCCATGTTGCAAGGTATTTGGCTGACTTACCACGTGTAACCACAGGCTACAGGAGACTTGCAAAGCAAGGGAAAGGGCTCTTTGGTATCTGCAAAATGCTGCATTTGATTCTTCTTGTTTCTGTTTTTCATAGGGTTGTACAGAAACACCAGTCCTCTCAGGAGCTTTGCAGAAAATATTTCTGTCATTGCTGGATATTTTAACAACTATTTCTGTTTATTTGCCTTGTCTTCTGCAAACAACCCTATCCAGAAAATGCACGTGCCTTTTATGAACCTGGATGAGTTGGACTCTCTGGTTGATTCCATTATTATGAATTTCGAACTTGAACAAGGACAGCCATCACTGCAATCTCAAATTATTTGTAATGAAACTACTGAGACTCAAGGAGGACAGGTTGAAACAGGTCAGGTTGCATTTGTTTGGAAATGGAACAGGATCCCAGAATGCAAACAGACTCCAGAGCTTTCATCTGGTAGGATAGAATGGGTATAAAATGTTATTATCAAGAAATTAAAGAGAATTCTTTCCTATTGGAATGTATCGCAAAAAGCTAAAATGTATTGCTAGTATTATTAGTGAGTGAGTGGTGGGAAAGTAAAATGCCATGTTGTATATTTCACCAAAGAAAAAAATACATTCCTTAAGAGGCCGTCAGACTTCAAAATATAATTCCTTTTGTTTTAATAGAAGTCTATTACTACCTAAATATATAAGAAATAATTTAATTTTTTTGAATTTTTGCTTCACCTCAGCTGTATTATGATCTAGTAATGCTACTGCAACTTGAAAGTGGTTTTTGTGCCTTTTTTTGAACAGAGCAAGAGCTTTGTATTTATTTATGTAAAGGTAAACAGCAAGAATTAGTAAAAGTACTTTATGACCTTATCTGATGAATGCTTTTTAAAGTGGTTTTAGTTCATTGAAGAATCTGGGCTTAAAGTATCAATGATGCTGTTCAAAGTGATCTGAAGTAAGTTTATGTTGGGTTTGTTGCTAGTGAGTTATCTTTTGCTGAAATCATTTTCTCTGCTATTCATATTGAGATCCAAGCGTATCTGTACCTAAATAGCAGAAATTATCCCAGGCTGTAGAGATCTTCCCAATCCACCACTTCCTTGTGCCTGTTATCACTGTTTAACATCTTCCTTTTGGTCTGCTGGCTGAAGTTAACAGGAAGGATGGAAGTTAATTTGCATGGGTTTTAGGAGGCCTGGGCTGAGCACAGTTTACTCACAACAGTGCTGAGAAATTCAGAATCAGAAGGGTAAAAGTGAGAAAATTCCTGGCTTGAAATACAGAGGGTTTGACAGGGAAAAGAAAAGCTGTGCACACACAAGCAAAGCAAAACCAGGAATTAATTCACTGCTTCCCGTGGTCTTCCCCATGGGCTGCAGGGGAATCTCTCCCATGCCTGGATCATCTCCCCTGCTCCAGCATGGGGTTGTGGGTCCCTCCCACAGACTTCAGTTCCTCGTGAAGGGCTCCAGTGTGTGTTCCTTGCACAGGGTGCAGTCCTTCAGGAGCAGCCTGCTCCAGTTTGGATCCCTCATGGAGTTACAAGTCCTGCCAACAAAACTGTTCTAGCATGGTCTACTTTCTCCATGTGTCTACAGGTCCCTGCCAGGAGCCTGCTCCATTATTGCCTTGCCCTGGCTTTCCCTTCTTCAGGCCCCCTGTGCCAGTGTGGGCTCCTCCATGGGCTGCAGGTGGATCTCTGCTTCCACATGGACCCATCCCCAGGTCCCTGTCTCTCTGGCTTGTGTTCACACTGGAGTTCCAGCATGTCCAGTACAGTAACACTGCCCCAGCCATCTGCCAGTCCCTGTGCATCACCATTGCTGTCCTCAAAATGTCCCCAAGCACAGCAGAGCGAGGGGATCAGCAGCACCAGCAGCAGGGAAAGCAAAAAGCAGCCACAGAGGAGCACTACACTAATGTACTGTAAGGCATCAAGCCCAGGGCAAGCAGGAGTCTGCCCAAAGCAGCCGAACAGCAATAAAGGCTATAAATTCCATCTAACACACTCCAATCAAAGCTGTTGTTATCTCAACCCCTTTGAGCCCTACATTGGGCACCATTGCGCTGCTGTGGTTTAACCCCAGCTGGTAACTCAGCCCCACACAGCTGCATGCTCACTGCCTCCCAGTGGGACTGGGGAGAGAATTGGAAAGGTAAAAATGAGAAAAATCATGGGTTAAGATAAAGGCAGTTTAATAGGAAAAAACAAAAAATTATGCCTGCAAACCAAACAAAACAAGAAATCATTTCATTACTTCTCAGGGCCAGGCAGGTGTTCAGCCATCCCCCAGAAAGCTGGGCACCATCACATGTAATGGTCACTTGGGAAGGCAAATGCCATCACTCCAAATATTCCCCCATTCCTTCTTCTTCCCCTCTGTATACTGATCATGATGGTCTGGAATGTCCCAGCTGTGTCCTCCCCACCTCGAACCTCTTCATCAGCACTGCAGTACAAGAAGCAGAAAAGACCTTGCTTGGCTCTTTGTAACTTCCGCTCAGCAATAAAAAAAAATAAAAATTCTCTCTATTATCATCATTGTGTTCAGCACAAATCCAAGCCATTGTCCTAAACAAGCTGTGGGAATTGACTGACATGGACTCTGCTTTTGCCAGCAAAGCCAAGCCAGTTTATTACACTAGGTTAGCAGTATTTATAGGTCACTACATTTGTACAAAATTTTCCACACCAACCCCTTTGTCCTGGTCTCCTTAGAAACACAATCTTCTGATTATTCTTCTTATGCTGGTAACGTCCCTCGTTATCTCTTCCGCCAGCAGAGTTCTCGTTGCATCTCCCTTTGTCGAAGCGGTCAGTGCCAGAGGGTCAGAGTGACCAGACATGATGTCTTCAGTTCTTGCCTTGAATTTATCTCTCCCTCAGCTCTCACTGTACCAGGGCCAAAAGGTCTATGGTGGTGCCCAGTTCAGCTTCTGCAGCTTTCTGATCTCTGACAACAAAGCCAGCTTGAAAAAAAAATAAACCCCACCTAAGCCAAAAGCAGCACAGCTTCCAAGGTGGATAGTCATGGCTGTAATCTCTCATTCTGAGGGAGGATGTTCAACATCTTGAGAATTTCAGTCTTTGAGGATGTCAGGCTCTTGGAAATCTTTTATGTGAAAAGATGGCAGTGGAATCAATCATCATTTTCTTTTTAATGCTTTAGTTATAATTGATGCTGTTATTCAGTGATTTTGTGCTTTTCTGATGCAGAGGAAATGGGAAGGTTGATCCAGTAACCCCCATATGTATTTCCTAAAGACTAGTACACTGTAGTACTTGCCCAAAAAATGTCTAGCAATGCAGTCCTGCCACCAAAAATGCTCAGCACTTTTTCTTGTGGCTAATTATTTCCTTCTCACATGAGGTGTGTTGCTTAATTGCTTTCTTAATGTAAAGGCCTTTGCAAGTTTGCTCAAGGGTTAAGAATGTATATTCAGTTGTACAGATTTTTATGCCTTTAAAATGAAGAGAAGTCTGATGTATTTCTACTCGTGTAAATGTATTATTTTGTATTTGGCTGAAGTTTTAAAAATGTAACATGTTCTTTTCTGTGTTGTGTATCTAAGCATGTAAATGTAAAGAGTAAAACTACATCATGTACCTGATCACTGATTTTTACAACTTCAAGTGTAAATTCCTTGTTGATTTTCTTCAGTTGATTTTGAGATTGAGAGTGTCACTGAGAGTATTGTTTCTTGCTCAAGATATTATAGTGTCAAAATATGAAATATTGTCAAGTGGTGTTTTCTGTAGCTCACAAGAGAAACAAACCAAAAAATTTCTTTACCTACCTAAAATTTCTTTCCTCTACCAAGACACATTAACTTCCCTCAACTAACAGCACACATCTCTAGACTGAGTGCTCATGAACTAATCTATGCCTGTTAACATCAGAACAGTCAATTCCTTTCAATATCTGCTAGTCAAGATTATGGTGTTATGTCAGGCGTTCATTGCAAAATTACATTCGGGTGTTAGTCATGTTCCACCTGCTCACATGATTAATCTTGTTAGCTTTTGTTCTTGTATTTAATGAGAAGCATTGCTCAGAAAATGTATTGAGGTTTGTAGCACTGTGTATTGTTATGAGGTTTTTTTTTCCTTTCTATAACTGAAACTCAAATTTTTCACAAACTTAAAGCTCAAAATGACTTGGAGTTTTTAGTATTTTGGAAACTCAGGAAGTGACCATGTAAACTAATGGAGTTTTGATAGACCTTTAACTGAGGTATTGGAAGGGCCATCTTAATAATGAAATTTAGCTTTTGCAGTATGAGTGAAAATGTGCTAATGACCTCTTTCTGCTTAGCTGAGGTTTGTTGTTTTGGGGTTTTTTTTGCTGTTTTTTTGTTTGCCTTTTTTCTTCACTGTGCTAACCAACCGTGTCTAATCAATCCCTCTCTCATTCCCATTGCTAATGCACTATTTTAGAGTAAGATGTTGACAAAACCTGCTTCTGCTAGTGTTTTCTTCAGCTTGGTGCCCTTGTTGCAGTTATACATCATTGAAGTGCTTCATTCTCACAATCCATACAGTGTTCATACATCAGCAGTGAGCCAGAGCTCCCACACTGTGCTGCATTAACACATCAACATGCCTAGCTGAGGCCCCAGCCAGCTCTGGATGTGATGTACCATCAGGTAAGGTATATTTATAACTATAGCCTTGTGTATCTAGAAATTATCAATGCCAGGGAACTGGCATCACAACCAGTATTTATTAAAACACCTTTCATTAACTGTTATTAATGAATTAAGATGTTTACTTCCAGCAGGTAACTGTTCACACAGTATTTGTACTTACTCCTTCACACTTCACTTGCACCCACACATAAAATCACTTGTGGCTACAAGGCTGGAGCAACAAGCTTCTGACTGAAGTGGAGGCTCAGATTGGCTTTGATGAGACTTTGATGTGCCAGGCACCTCAGCATGTACACTGCCTCCTTTTGGTTATTGTTTTGTGGCTACTGTTTCTTCATCCACAGCCACAGGTACCTGTAGAACCATTCACACACACTTATACAGAAAGAACATTCATGGTTTGGGCTGAAACTTACTCAGTAGCTGAAGTCTTGCTTCTTCTAAAAGCACTAAATTTGGTCTCGAAAAGCTTTGGGGTTCTCAAATCTACAGCACTGAAAGAAACTGTCAGTGAACAGTCAGGAAAATGTGGGAGGGGTGGGGAGTGCTATGAAGAAATGTTTAGGCACCTGACTGAGATGTACTGTCTTCTGTAGTTGTGATGAATTTACTTTGTTATATGTATTGATGTAATCTGTGGTTTGTGGGTTGTTGTGTTGGTGTGGGGGTTTGGTTTGGGTTGCTTTTTTGATTTTTTTTTCTTCTTTTTGGTTGATTTTCTTCTCTTTTTCCTTCAGGGAATTATTCTTCAGTCAGCTTTCAGGTAAAAAGTAATTGGAACTATAGGTACTTGACCCATGGGTTTTAATGACTGACATAAAAGGAAGGGTCTTTGTTTTAATTCAAATGTAAAGTGGGAAGACAGGGTACTCAGACTGCTGTACCCTAGTTCAATTTGAAAATGTAAAATTAAGAAAAACCTAACCAATGAAATACATTCTCTTTACAATAGAAATCACTTTAAGAAACTAATAAAAAATCGTTATTTCTTTAGTTCCATACTTTATTTTTAAAATAGTATTAATTAATAGAAAAGGTGTAATGATTCCCAGAGTACCCAATTTACATTGTGTGTAAATTAGTTTTTAGAAGAAAGTGCTGTCTAGCTGTGCTTTTTAAAGAATGTGTATTAAGCTTAGAAATTAAGAATAAATAAACTCTTCTAGTACTTGCTTGAAAATTCTAGCTGAAGGAAAACAGCAAGCTGCAGTTTAGATTTAATTTGATCCAGTAATGGCATCTGCAGGCAGAAGAGGAGAATACATCTGATTTACCTCTGCAAATACAACCTGTTATTTTTGGACAGAAAATTTCTTCTCATTCTTTATTTATGTGAAAATATCGTGTTTTTATAAGTCCTGTCACTTTAGTATGTTTTGCAGCTTTTATGATTTCAAGGTGGCTTTTTGTTTTATTTAGTTTTGGTTTTTTAAATATTATTATTTTAGGATAATATTTTAGTTCCCTTCCTAGCTTTTGGTATGATCTGAGAGAATCTTTCCCAAGAAAGAATTGTGTTTTTTGGGTTTTTTTAAAGTCTTGATTTTTGAATTTTCTGCATTAAAAAAACCTGAACAGTTACCAATTTTTCTTTGTTTTATGCTCTTTTTATGACCTGGTGGTACATGCAACAAGATTTGGTTATTCTTGAATTTTTTTCCTGCCCCATTTTTGTTTGTTTGTTCTTGTTGTCTTAGTGTGTTTATGTTCATGAGGAGCATTGGCTTCTAGGATAGGAGACAGTTTATATAATCTAATCAATATTCATATGATTTGATTATTGCAGTGAAAACAGGACAAAACAGAGATCTTCTGAGCTAATGCTTCAACAACAAGCACCACAAACATGAAAAATATTCCTTTAGGCATCTTTCACTGTGAGCTGGGCTAGCTCGCTTCTGTCCTGGTGGGACTCTGTTCTAGGGCACCCAGGCAGGCTGATAATGCCGATGAAATACTCCCAAAGCAACTGCTGAAAGTCTCACTGCCAGGGCTGATTGTGTAACTCTCTATCCACAACCATCTCCCATTTATTAACGCTTTCGAATTCTCTTAGCAGTTTTCATTCTACCCCTTGTCAGCACGGTAGGGAAAACGCGTCCACTTTTATAGTTGTGGATTTTTTCCTCTTAGTTTAGAAAAGTTCTGCTGGCTGTACCATGTGTGTTTCCCGAAAGAAGTGCTGTTAGCTGCGGTGAGTTTCCCTCCCGGGGTGGGATGAAGCCGTGCCAGGGGTGCGGTGCGGGCTGTGCTGTTCCCGGAGAGCCGCTGGATGGCGGTGCTGCCCAAGGCGAGGGCGCCCGGGCAGCCTCTCCTGCTGGCTTCGGGAGGAAAACCTGTGCTTTCGAGCGGTCCTCCGGTCCAGAGAGCAATTTTCCTGCCATATCGCCCCTTAATTAACTATATGACAGCTTAAAGTATAGCTGGAATGGACGTACAAAAATATCTATTATCTCACACTTATTTTTTACATGTTAGTTTAGAATTTTCGTTTTTTTCTTTTTTTAAAGTTGCTATTAAGGAAAAAAGCATCTAATTCTGCTTGTGAATAATATACTACAATAATAATTTTTATCAAAATCATTAGTAAATTTAGAAAATACTGTTCCCTAGCTCTATAAGGAGTCTCAAGGAATAGCTTTTCCTGTCATGTTCACATGAATAGCACAGGAAAAAGAAAGCTCAGCTTTAATACTGTGATATGTAAAGCTAGGAGAGATGATGGCTAGTAAAGCAAATTTTATGCCAGTTCAACTTCATTCTGAAGCTACTTCTAATTACCAAAATGCCTATAAATAAACTAATGTTTTGCTGCACAGGGGCTTAGATGATTCCTTTATTCCCCTTTGTGTTTTCCACAAGTCACATAATGGGTTGAGAATGAAATTCAAAAGGGAACTCAGAAATTCTGAGTTTGGAAATTCTGACTTGGAATTTCCTATTGTAACTGGTAGGTAAGAAATATCTTAAGGTCTTTTGGGTTTTAACAGGTGAACTTGGTAAATAGAAGTGTTGTAAATGTGTTGAAATTGTGAAACCAAGGTTTCTTAGGGTTTATGTTTGCATTGAGTATGAGATGTATTATTGGGAAAACCTCTTAATGTTTGCAGAGGAACTCAATACCTAAGAATTATTTATTTTATAACTCTTTTGTCCCCTGTTTAAAATAATCCCCAGTGCTTGTTAGCATGTCTTACATCATAATTTCAAACTGTATCCAAAGGTCTAAGAAGATCTGAGATAAACTATACTTGTCTTTCCTCCAGCCTTGACTATGCTTATTGTGAGAGTGAAGTTATAAATCAGATGGAGAGGAGGAACTTTTTTTTTTTTTTTGAGAGGGAGGGTCTTTGTTTAATAAGCAATCCACATTTATGTGCAGTCTCATCTTTTCAATAAAAACATAAAAATTGGTATGGGGCAATCCAACCTGGCAATTATTGTGCTTACAAAACTTAGACTACTTAGTAATTATTTCATTAACTGTGTCTTGATAGCATGGGATTCTTCCAGAATTGTTTTGTCTGGCATTGCAATGGAATAAAGGAGTTAGCCCATTCCACAAGTACATGTGAATTTAAAGCAATAGCTTTAAAGCTGTCTCACCTCTAAAAAGGTACCCAAACCAACCAATCTAAAATCAAATTTGTTTTTCAATAATGAGCATTATTAAATATTATGTGTTTTGCAGACAGATCAGTGAGACCAACATTGGATACACCTTCTGATGTATATATCAAATCTTGCACTAAAATTGTGTGTGGAATTTTTTATTTTTTGTGGGGTTTTGTTTGGTTTTGTTTTTTAGAAATCCGGAAGTAGGTACTTTTCTTAACAGATGTATTTTAAAGAAAGGATTTCTCTTAGCAGACTATTAATATATTTGGGCAATAGCTGCAGCTTGACCTCTCCACTTCTGATGCTATTGAGTCATGCTAAAACTATCTCCTGTTCTGCAGCTGGAACTGCATGAAAATCTACAGTGTTCATCTAATAGATCTCAAGGTGCTTTGAAAAGGTGAGAAACTCTGTCATTTAACAGATGGAGGAGAAAGTATTCAAATAGGTTACCTATTGCTCAGTTGCACAGCAAATGAGTGATCTGCTTATGAATAGATCTTATTGAAGAAATAGATTCTTAACTTTGGGGGGATCTGCTTAGCTGAGGTGATATTTTTTAACCTCTAGGGAATAGACTATGTATAAGTTGTTTTAAGAATTCAACTATAAATGTAGTGCACCCTTGGCATAGGTACCATTACAGCTCTGTAAAGGAACTTTGTGAACTACAGCCCGGGTAGAGACACATCCTGGTATAAAGTAACAGGAAAAGTAGGCTTTACCCCTTGAACTTAGGAGTGCTGCCATAGGTCAGCCCTGCAGTTTTGCCTGCCCATGCTTTTTAATATTGATGTTAGATGAACACGCGTGACTGTTCTTACAGTACCTAGAACTCTTGTGGGACCTGCTATTTAATCTGACATTTAATGGCCCCTTTTCTCTGTGCCTGAGACTAGACTTCCATGCTATTAGTTTTCAGCTGTGGTCCAGGAAAGATGAGGCTTCACTAAGATATACAATACATAAAACACATTTCTGACACATTGCACTGGCAACCCTGTATTGGTAGGCTCTGCTGTCCAGGGAATAAAGATCCTTCTGTGCTCTGTGCTTTAAGGCAGCACTGCTGTCCTGAGAGGGCATTTACAGCATTCTCTGCTCAGAGAAGTGAAGACATCAGTGACATGTTCTTCACAAATGTGTGTTAGCCAACAGTATAGTTGGCTTTTCCCCTCAACTCTCAGATAATTGGATCTTTCAGGGAAAAGTAGCATTCTAAATATGGAAGAAGAAATCCTTGAGGGAGTTTGTTGTTCATGGTATCTAGAAAACTGTTTTGTAAACAGTATTGAAATTTATCACAGCGTTTTGGCAACATCAAACATTGAATACAACCAGATAAACCTAGAAGTAGGTTCTTGTGGCTTAAATTGCAAAGTTTGTTTGAGGCTAAGGTGTGTAATGTGACTGAAATATTTCTCTGCCTTGTCTAGATGTTAGAATGTGGGAGCCATGTATTTTAGCAGGATGCTGATACCTTTTACAGCTACTCAGTGTTAGGGTGATTACTGCTTAGCAGAAATTCCCCTGTTATGAAATGTCTTAATTTCCTATGTCTTTTGTAAGGAAAGAGTCATCTGCCAGGGATTTTCAACAGGAAATTAATAATTCATAGGCAGTGCAGTGCATCAGGTCCATTTCCCATTTCTTTCTGGGCTGTATAGTCACAGTAGGATGTACTTCTGTCACTATGGAATTGAAAATGTAACTCTGAATGTACAAAGCTGGCTTGTGTGTTGAGTAAGATAGTTTTATTTTGGCAGTCACTTTTACTGATTGTAACATTTGAGTACTTGTTTGCATAAATTGGGAGTCATGTACATTTATTTTGATAGCTTCAATGCTCTTTTTATGGTCAAAAGAAGTCAATAAAAGTCATATTCATGTAGAGTAGTGGTATAGGGCCAAGTTGTTAGCTTCCTGTTTGGTTTTTCTGGCCTGTGATGCATTTCTGTGCTAGCATGTTTTGATAAATAAAGAGTAATCACATTTTTATGGGTGTGCACATATTTGTTTTCTATTATTTCTTTACTCTTAAATGTCACTATATCCAGAGCACACCAGCATATTCCATCTTCATGGGATGCTTAGTTCTAAGTTGATGGTGCCAGTACTTTCTTAACCTGTACTTTGCCCACTGGAAGCTGATTTTTATCCCTTGACTTTCTTGTCAATTTTTACATCAGAAATGTACCATTTGTAATGTAAAAGCAAAATCAGATTGTAAGGCTAGTTTGAAAAGAGTGAAGCTTTTTTAGTTCACTAATGCAGAGGCTGCACCAGGAATTTGCTTAGGTAAAGATGTTTGTTATTATTTAGATTTTATAAATGCTCATTATTTGGTAGGCATTTTCCAGTTTTAGAGGACACTTATATCCTAAGGACTTTAGAACTGAAAACATAGGAGAGGGATTGAATTTGAAAACTATTTCAGGGCCTGAGAATTAAAATTCTTTTATTTTGTACAGGTACTATTTTTAAATGATGCTATTGTTCCTAGAAATGCCATCTAGAAGAAGAATAAATTGTATCTGTTTTGAAGGGAGAGGAAAAAAATCTTTAAATCTCCAATACGATGAATATGGCAAAAGGCAGGAAGGTGTAATGCATATTAAAATAAAAAGCAATTTTGTTGTACTTACCATGTTTTTCATAGGGTTAGAAAAACAGTTAAAAGTATCACAGGACTTACATGATTTGATTCTAAATTCAGAATTTCCACAGCATGTTTACTGTGTCCATTCTACAATGCAAATGCAAAAGGCATAAAAAGAGATCTTATGATATTACATGATAATATGCATCATATGAACAGCATATAGGAACTTTGAGAATTCTGGAAATAAAAGAGATTTTAAATGGGCATAAAAGACTTTCCTTGACATTTAGATAGTTAATTCCTTCCTATTAAATCCAGGGTAGAATTCAAAAGTTAAGCAAGTTCCATGCCAGTGGTAATTGTGGACTACTGCTCCCTTAAATGAGTAGTATAAATTGTGCTGTTTGATGTTCTGTTTTGTAGCATAGTAATTATGCTAAGCTTTTTCTTTTGCTTGTGGATCAACTTGAAAACTGTTGCTGCTGAGTTAATAATAGCAACTCTGGGCAAATACAGCTTTTGAAGCCCTGTAACTCACGTGCATTTGTAATGTAATCTTGGAAATAGCAGTGCCATTCTATGGAAATTAGAAAATTCTACAAATGCCACAACAGGCATCTAGTTCTTGTAAACTCATACCACTATTAATATATAGCTCTTTATAAAAGGGCTGAATACAATTCTTCATTGGTGTGATAGGTGCATAAATATGAAAGCTGCTGAAGTGCTCTGTCATAATGGGAATGTTTGCAAACCCTGCCGTGTTCTGTGGGTGCACAAATACCATTAGATAGTAAAGGGACTCTGGCTTCTAAATCTGTCTGGTTATTCTGAAAACCTCCTTGCAAGGTTGAAACTGACACTGCAAAGAGAGATACAAAGTGCACTTAATCCTCCCAAGTGGTATGGTGAAGTAGGCAGGCTCCTGCTGAAGTGCTTGCTTTGGTGCAAAGCTGAGTTTAACACTTGTGGCCTGTCACCGCGGGCTAAGGCGGTGCCACCCGGCGCTGGGCCGCGCGCTCAGGTACCGCGCTCCTGCTTTCACAGCCTCACTCTTCAGCACCTTCAAAGGTACATTTCCAAAATCTGTGCAAAGGTGTTCCTTTGCTATCCTTTAACGTGTGGGGAGCTTGCAATTTGCCTTGTTCTGCTTTTAGTTCACTGATGTTACGACATCTGAAACTGCAGCTTGTGAGCAGGCCTGAGGCTGACAAAAGCAGGAACTAAATGCAGCAAGGACCAGAAAATGAGTAACAAGCAAGCAAATTGCAGAACTGCCTGCTTGTTTGTTCTAGTGAACAAATATTACTGCAACTTATGTACTTGAACAAATTAGACTGCTCCCTACTCCTTCAAAACTTGCAGACTTTGCACATCAGATGAGCTGGGGATACATACAAACAGTTGTCAGGGTCCCCTCAGCCCTCAGCTTAGAATAAAACTCAAATTCATGATAGCAATAATGTCAACTTATTGAAGCAAATTATAAAAAAAATAGGAAATCTACCACAAATCAAAACATAGCTACTTGTATTTCAGTTAGTGAAATTTGGTACATTCTCTGTATTTATGTATTCTGCATTTTTTATGTAATTTTATTTTTTTTCATTAAGAACTATATATATGAAGAGATTATTTTTAAAAGATAGGGTAAAAACTATTTCTATTCTAGGTTGTTTTAAGGCTACAGTACTGTAGGTACTCAAGTTTTGATCTCAAGTTTACTAAAATTCACGTCTATGGTATAAGTTAGAGAAAGCAGAAAGGACATTCTTTTTATTTAAAATTGCACACAAAAAAAAGTCAAAGTAAAATTTTGAACAGTTTTGATAAACAAGGCCTGTGGATATTCTGACTGTTGCTTGATTTTTAAAAAATGTAAATATAATAGGTTTTTGAAAATAAAGTAAATAATACAATGCCCCTCTGACATTTTTTCAGATGAACAATTTTGCAGGAAGATTACAAGGCTGAGTAGTCAGTTTTTGAGAGGTGGAGTATAGTTTAGTTGGTGGGCCTGCTGTGATTGGAATTGATTAATGGGTGTTGTGATAAGCATAGAAACAGATCAGTGGCAGCTTATCCTGCTTTCAGCTGTCACAGCTGTGCCTCTTCACTCTTCTTCTGGCCCTATCACACTCCCTGGCAGCCTTTAAAGTACCTCCTTCCCAGTGGAATTTCTGCAAATCATCTACTCAAATGCCAAGATACCCTAGAAGCAGCTGTGTCTGAGAAAATTTGTTCAGGCTCACATATTTGTTGTGATGAAGAATATTACGGTAGAGAATCCTTTCCTCCTGCAGGAGGAAGCACACTGTGCCATCCCCTGAAGAGAGGGTTAAGTGATGATTCTGATGGGCAGGTGGGCTCCTTAGTCAAGAACTTTCAATGCTGGCTGGAACAGGAACACAGTTTGCAAACCTGCTGGCTAAGAGATATCACTGCTGCTGCTTGACAGTTGCAATAAATAACCCCTGAATGTTAATTTTATTGCTAATGGCTTGGGAGAAGCAATGCTGTTACATGTTTCAAATCCTGGTAGTTGCCTTTTTTGTTGTAACATTCAAAGGATTTTCAAATGCAGGCTTTAGAAGTTCTGAATGTGTTTTGAAAGTATTTCCCTGGTTTCCTTAATGTGAATTGTGATCTCCATCGTGGTCACTGATGCGGGTAGTTTGGTAGGAATCATGCAGTTTTAACAGAAAATTATAGGTATGTGGATTTTATACAAAATAAAGGTTGGGACCCTGAGGTCCCTTCTAAGCTGACATTAAATGAGCCAAACTTTTATGTAACTTCATGGATTTGTGGAGGATAGCTTAGGAACTATGTGCTTTTCAGGATATGAGACTTAATGCTCTGTAGGATTTCTCTGATTACTTACAAAAATATTTTGCTCATTTTATTGGCAAGTGAATAAGCCTAGAGCATGGAAATAACTGTACTACTCTTTCTGGACCTTTTGTAGATTATAATACTTAGGTGGTAAATAGTCTTTTTATGAAATCTCTGGGTGCTGTAAATCATTCTTGGCTTCTCTGTATGCTTTAAATGCCTGAGGCAGCTATCCCAGCATTATCAATAAATATTAAAAAATGGTTTTATCAAACTCAGGCAAATTAAATTTGATTTTAAAAGCAAATTATGCACACAGAAGTTCTCATCTCTGGCTAAATCTGTAGGATGTCTAACTGGTCCACCAAGGTAGTGCACAGTTTATCCACTGTGGCAGTCTATAACAAGAATAAGTTTAGACTCTTTAGGAAAATAAAACCTCACAACTAAAAAAGATGATTTGTTATGTTTCTATTACAAGAGCATCTACAGTTCCTGTGTTGTATATAGAGTCAACTAAGTCACATTAGTGGGAAACTACTTCTCAATGAGATGAGACTTAAAAAAAAATCTTATTTCAATTTTTAATTATATTTTACAGAGGAGTATATCTAAGACAGCTTTTAAAAATCATGTTATTTATTTATTCTACGATTATATCATATGTCAGCTGTATCTTGTAATGTCTTCAGGCATATCAAAGCAAAGTCATGTTACATTAATGACTTGTCTGAGACTGCTTGTCTATAATTCCATGCTCCTTTGCTATAGAAAAAACATGACCCTGAATCTTAAACAGCTTTTGAATAAAGGCACCTACAATTACATGATAAAACAGTCCATAGGTTTTTGACTTAGTGCTTTTGGTTTTCTTCATTTAGTGGGTTTTGCTTCAATTTAGATTTGCATGTTCTGCAATCCAAAAAAAAAAAAAAAAGGTATTTTAATTCAGTACAACTTAAAAATTCCCTGTTTCTATACTATCCTGTGCTGCCAAAATTGAATATTTTAAATGAGAACTGATTAAAAGGAAAGAAAAAATGTGATTATATGTTGTTCATATGTAGTGTAATTGTTAACTTTTCCACATCTTCATCTGCTACAGAGGAACTTGTTCTTTGGGAATTCAGCCTGCACTTTTGTCCTTCCTGTGATTTCTTATTTCAAGCTTGATAGAGAAAGCATCCACTGTTGTATCATTTCCTCAGTGCTAACAGCTTTTATTCTCTTCAACAAGTGTTTACAGAAAAGTGTTGATGCTTATTAATCTGTTTCTTGTCTTACAAATGTGCTTATGCATGATTTGTGGTAAAATTGGCGTTTCTGACAGCTCTCAGTGTAATCTGCATAGCACAACAAGATTGTTACATTGAACAGATGTGGTTTGGAGTTGTTATTCTTCGTAATTACCATCATTAAGTGAACGCATGTGTCAATCAACTTTGTACTTTAAACACACCACTCATTTGTGAGACGCATCTGCATTTCAGATACAGATCTAAAGTACTTGGGTTTGAAATTTATTTCTGTTGTTTCTATTTAATACAATGCTCCATGAAACACATAATGCCCGAAGATGTCAAAGCAACAGATCATCAAGTTAAGAAAGGCTTTACTGGGGGTTCATGTAGATATAATTTTCTTTTTGGAGGGGGAAGAGAGGAGGGTGATATTAATAGATTCATCCTCTTCTGGTGTAAAGGAAAGGCATTTAAGTTTAGTTTTATAAATTTCCGAAGCCACTCTCCTGTTTTGATGTTTATGATTTTCTTACTTGAGGGAAGGAGGTTCTGTTTAGTTCAGTTATTTGGGGGCAAAAATGAATCTGCATCAGCAAACTGACATAATGCCTTTTAAGAATTAATATTTGGGTCATTAATGTTGCCAGGATACATTTTAGGGTCACAAATATTCATGCTGGTAACAAATGGGATTAGATCAGGAAATTATATTTTGAGTGGAGTTGAAAACAAAGGGGTTGTGCTTGATTGCACAACAAATGACAATAGAATCTGAAGCACACAAAAGCAAGGACATTTGGAGATGACATTCATTTTCTCCTTGTTTCCTTCCATGTGGACTTCAGTTCTTTGTGTCAGGGACAGTGGAGATGATGGCACCTATGTACTGGGGGTTTGTGGGTTTTTCACCCTGTCCCGTGACACTTCTTTAGTGCCAAACAAGATGGACTTGTGTATAAGTCACAAAGTGACTCTCATGTTGAGGTGGAATTGCCTTCAATTTTTGAGGGTATTTTAGCCTCTGCCTTTAAAATGAAAACACATGTTCTGTGATTTTTTTTTTAATCCTCCCTAATTAATGGAAGAGAATAAAACAATTCCATTTTTAGCCTTCCATTTTCTTTAAGGTCTTTGCCTGCTGCATTAAAGATGATTCTGGTATCCTGGATGTGGTGTGTGACTATCCTGGATGTGGGGTGTGATGTGTATCTACTTTGTGACAAAAAAGCCCATTGTATAACTATTCTTTGGAATATTTCATGAAAATATATTGTCTAGATCTTGCCAGAGGCATGTAAGACTTCATATGAATGATGATTATTTTTTAGACTCTAATCATCTTATCCTTACTGAATCTTCTAGAAGTACTGAAATAGAAATTTAAAAGAATCTATTTGAAAATTAGAAGCCAGATGAGCTACAGCCAAAGAATGAATAAAAAAGAACTAGGAAATAACATTTCTTTTCATTGAATTGTGAGGAAAAAATTATTTGAAGTCCAAGTCTAGAGCCTAATATAGAACCAGAAAAAGCATGGAAATGACATGGGGAACACAGCAGTACAGTCTGACAGACAGTGAAATCAAGTGTCTTTTCTAATCTCAGCCCTTTCAGTTAAAGAAGAAACTTTCTGACAGTCACTTGCAAGTTATCTGGTAGCTGTGTAAAACCAGTCACTGGGAGGCAAGAACACCAGGGCCATGCATTGATTAGTGCTTAAATGGTCCCAGCCAATTTTGCATATATGGTAATTTTCTTTACCATGCATTTCTCCACCTGTTGATGGGGATGATATGTGGCTACTTGGAGTTTATAGCCACGCTGATAAAGAAGTTTAGCAGTGTTGGAAGTCCCACATCATGCAGGGAAGTCCCTGCACTCTGGGGGCAGAGGAAGCCCTTGTTTTCTCTGTGACTTTGGATAATTGTCCACTATACTTGCAGGCTTCCAGCTGCCCTACGTGGAAGTGACTGGACTTCTATTGGAGCAAAATGCTGGGAAGAAGATTTCCTCATACACTTTAAATTTAATATAATTCTGTTCAAAATAAGGAATTGAACCATTGAATGGGCTGGAATTCAATGTGCCAAAACCTGCCTCATTTAGACCCAAATATAAGCAAGATAGGTGAGATGCCAAGGCAGCTTGCAATGGTGGTGTGCTAACCAACCCTATCACTCCTTGCTCAGGAGGAAGGCTGTAGAAGCTAGAATGTCTTGATTTTATTTACCCCTGCCCTGATCTCCTGGGCTACTGAAATTCAGGGTAGATATTCTGATATTTCTTGCATGGCTGCATTGCCTTTCAGCTTTTTCAAGTATAAGATATGAATAATGAAAACTTCCCATTTTCCTCAGTGCAGAGAATTGTACATGAAGTACCATATAAATGCCAGTTATCTATTTTCACATTTTCATGTATCTTGATAAAAGAAAATTTGATTTCAAGGAGTAAGGGTTAATTTCTGATGCTTTTTCCTAATTAGTGCTTTTCTTGCTCTTAGGAGTCTTCATAGCCCATCATTGTTGAAGATAGTGTTACATCTGCTTTTATGTTTTGTTGTATAATTTATTTTAAATGTTATAGAACATCTGTGAAGCATTCAGTAAAGAAATGTTGGACTGGATAGTGCAACAAACACTTATGCAACAGACATAGTCTGCTTCTGTGGTGAAACCCCAGCATCTGTACCTTTCCTGCAGACACACCTATTCTTTCTTGTATATTGTTATTTTGATGGTTGAACTTTCCAGGAAACTTGGCATGTTTGCTGTCAGATACCAGCTTTATTTTAGTTATTTTACCATGTTATGCTTTCAGTTACTTAAAATGTAAGGAAATATTACATGGAGGTAATGAAAATTATTAACTTTAAAAAGTGCTATAAACTTTTTTACATATTTGATTTTGTTTTGGCAGTTTACTTGGATTTCAAAGGTTAGTGTATTTTTTACATTAATTACTCTGCTTTAGAACATGATGTTTTATTTCTTTATGTTATGGTCCTTCTATTTATTTACATGTATAAAATGGACAATTGTTTAATCTTTGCTCACTAAGATAATGTTTTCATGGCATGATGGCAGAAATGAGAGAAGAGAATAACCTGAATTGCACACTACATGCAAGTAGAGCAGATATTTTATTCAGACCCAGCTTTAACATTTATATTTTTTAAAAAATCTGTTGTATTTTAGGGAAGTTGCACTATTCTGCTGGGAGAAGCTTGTAGCTTCTTGAAGTGAATGTAATAAAATATTTAAGTATATATGAAAAGAGAAGTAGATTCCTGGCCTTCTGACCACTGAGTTCCTCTGAAGTAGAAGCTGCATTATGAAGAAACTTCTTGAAATGTTCTTAAGATTATTGTTATTTAAAATAAGTTGAAGGTATGTTTTTAAAAAGTTTTGCTTTGGGTTCACAAGAAACAATGTGAACACAACTTACTATATCCTTACGTCAGCCCTTAGTGCTTGTATAGAAACCCAGCAATAATTAGCATCCATTTTTGAGAATTTGGAACTCAGAAGTTTTAAATTTTATGTACTAATCCTTCCTTTCCCCCTTGCCCCCGTGATATTATTTAAATGGAGAACAGCAGCTGAAAACATCCTTGGTTTTGTTTTCAGTTAAATATCAGAGTAATTTATTTTACTCTAATTAGAAGCAATGAATAGACTCAATCTTAAAGGTCTTTCTAAGAGTAAAGGATTCTATGGTTCCATGAAAAAAAATCTAACTTTTGTCAGGGACTTCTTATTTTATTATTATCTTGGAAATAACCAAGGTTATTTTCTTTGGAAATGGCAGCAAAAGAGAACATAAATTTATATCACTTTAACTTATTGTCAATAGAGAAAATTAAGAGGTTGAAAGAGTAGCTTAAGTTACTCTTATCCCCTGAAGCTCTATAAGCTTGGAAGTTAAGAAAGGCATAGAAAAAAGACGTTGTTTGTAAAGATATTTCAGTGTTCCATGTGTGCTCAGAGATGGGCTTTTGTAGACATTCAGTGGTATTCATTTCTGTTATGCATTTTTTATTTATTTTACTTTTTAATGTAGAACCATAAACAAATTGAGCAGTAACTATTTAGGGATGTTGTACGTCCCTAAAATGGGATGTGTTTGAAATCTGGAGCAGGCATATGTTCTGTTGAGAATAGTAAATTTCTTGTAAAAATCCATCTATTAGGGCATTTTCTCCTCTTGAGGTGCATATATAGTTTTCATCAATGTTAATGAGGTTTATAGAACTGCAAAAAAAAAAAGTGTACCAGAGTATATGTTGTATATGTGATATTAACATCCCATAGGGCTGTTGTATTCTCCTTCATGTGCTGTGGAATCCAGAGATGCACAAAAGACCAGCTTAAGTCTGACATTTTGTTTGTTGTATTTGGCAAAATTGCTTTTGAGTGTAATTAGCTCCTGACAAACCTGTTCCTGTCCCATTTTGGCAGTGGTCTGGATATTTATTGATACATGTACATGTGAGCAAATTTAGTTGCCTGAATATGAATTGATAGCTGAAAGAAAGCTTTGGCTTTCCCAATGGTTTATGCTGGGTTAAATGGGGATTAGTAATTGTTTTAGCTGTTGAAATCTCACTTTTTGTATTTCCATGACTTTAGCCTTGTTTTGCTTGAGTACTAAAATTATCTTCCGAATATTAATCCAGTGCCTTTAATCCTTCATTCAGTAGCCACAACTCAAACAGTTCTGCTTGAATTTAAGATCTATTCCAAAAAGTGAAGGAAGCGTTTTACCTGTGGATAATGAAATCTGACAGTACCTGAGCTGCAGAAGGAGATGAAATTACTATCTGTAGAAAATAATATTTTTTCTACATATTCAGGTTAAATGTGTGCACATCCTGGTAGCTGAAACATCTGTTTCTAGCTTGTTGTTCCTCATGGCTGCTTCTCAATTGGATTTCCTCAAGCAGGTCCAAAGCTTGTCACCTTAGCCAGGGTCTGTTAACTATCACCACTGGCCCCACATTAAGTAGGAGGTTCAGGGCTAAGCTAATAACTCTCCTGCCTTTCTGACTGATCACAGTGATTCTCCCTGTGGCTACTTATCATGCTGTGCTCCTATGGGAGGGTTATCTTCTTTGTCTCTTCTTCAGCTGGGAATTATTTTTGTTTTCTTCATTCCTGAGTTTTCAGGTGCTAATTCTGAAAGCCTTGTCGCTTTCTGAAGCAGCTGTTTGATTTCCACCCATTATTTCTCCCTTATCAGTTTCATGATCTCTCATATCAAAATTTTGCTGCTTTCCTTTTCTCTGGCTGTAAATGTAACTGCTAATTTTCAAAGCAGAAGTTGTAACTAGACACAAGGTGGAATGGGTGTAATAGAAACATGAACCTAATGCTAGTTTGTGTGAACCTTGAATCAATTTCTGTGTTGTCACAGGTGAAGTGATGTTCATGATTTTTGCTTTATTGTACAGTGCTGCTTAACATTTGTACATATCCTGTGTAGCTTATTAGGCTGTACTTACATGAGCTTTCCAAGAGAGCTCAGGAGAGTTGAATGAAAGAGAAGAATCTGTGAAACTCCTGATTTATGGTCATTGGCTGCCTGGGGGCCTCACATAAAGCAAGAAGTCTATGAAATTCTTTTGGTTGGCTTTAATGGGCATTGAGTAAGGCCCAGAATGAATATTAGGGTATTCAATGGAGGCTTTTTGCTTGTTGAGAATTTTAGAAAAGATGGTGATAGTACAGGCAAATCCATGTGTCTTCCCTGGAAATCCTTCTGTGGAATTATAGAATGAACTTTAATAAGATTTGAAAAGTGTATCAGGCTTGATATAATGTGCCAGCACTTGGAGAACATATACAGTTAAAACTAAGTTTCTTTAATTCTCACATTGGAGTCTGATGAGCTGTTTTGGCTTTTAAATTCTTCCTGTCTTGAGTATGATGCTTTATGTCACCTGTATTAACTGTTCACTTGATAAATGGAAAAGACACTGGTGTAAAGTGTGTGACAGAGTTTGTGTTTCAGGGAAAACTCAATTTGTGTGGGGAAAAATTTGGCAAAGAGAAACATTATTGTTATCTCTCCTGTATTTAGGTCTGGAAAAAACCTTCCTGGGTCATGAATGATACTGTGGAGAAATGAAATGTTGTTTTACTGAGCGAAACTAGTCTGTCATCCTGTTCAGTTTTGTTTTTTGTCTGCATGTGAAGAGATCAACACAAGGACAACCCTGTGGCTTGTGAATGGTAGCTTTTCAAACTGAAAACAAGAGTAAACATTGCATAGCTCTCACACACATGTATTTCTCACCTTTTATTTTACTGTACTATGGTTAGCTTGGGATTAGTCAGATCAGTCACAAAACTTGGTATAAGCAGGGACATGAAAATATAGCCCCTCAGTGAACAGCTAGTTTTTCATCCTAACAGGATCTGCATGCTTTCACTTTATCATGCCAATAATTGTGAAGGCTGAACTGAGTTATTAGGCACTCTTGAAAAATTTTAATGATTTAAAATAAGATTTCTCCAAATCTATTAAGCAGCAACTGTATTTTCAGTCCATGATGTAGTACTGCAAACTCTTAGGTCTCTTTTAAAGGTCATGAAATGAAGGAAGATTGGTGATGGCAGCAGATGAGAAATGGAATGTGAACTGAGATGCAGCCTATACAGGAGTGATCCCCAAATTGTTCATGAGATTAGTCTTACAAGGTTGCATAGCATATGTCAGAAATAGTTGTAAGTGAACACAAGAGAACAGCAATGACAAAGAATGTTGGAGACTTAAATGTGAAGAAAATAATGGCAAAATTAATAAGCAGAGATGAGTGGGAGAAGATTACAGGAAGAGGTAGGGATGCCTGGGAAACATGACAAAATAGATAAAAAATCAGAAAGCAATTGAGCACCCAAAGCTCTGTGTGAGGTGCATTCCTGACAGACATGGCAGACAGCAGGACAAGAGAATAAGGATTTCCATCATAAAAGTTCTCTTGCCAATTAATAAACCCTTTTTAAATTTCTTCCTTTAATTTCTTGCTCACCTATTGGTAGTCGTTTCATTGTTTCTTGCTGTTCTTCAGTCAGTGTCCTTCTGAATCTCATCCTTTCTGACCCATCCTCCTCTTCCCATTCTTAATTTATTGTTCTTAAGCTCTCTTCTTTAAATGCTGTATTTGGTTCACAAGTGGTGTGGAAATGTTGCATTGAAAGGGCTACTATGAGAAAATTCTTGTCCGATTTTTTTTTCAATTTTTGTTCATGAATGTTTAAATATTTAGTATGTTGTGTAAGTATACAACATTACTAGCCAAGCTCTGACTATAACTTATTCTAAGTCTCATTCCTAGCTGATTAAATTAGGACAGTGATCTACGTGGTCAGCTCAGCTGAGCAGTGCCAGACAGGAGATTTATTATTTCAATCACTAAAACTTGCTGGGGAGTTCACTGAAACTCCCACCCAACGTAATGGCCATGGTTTGGTTTTAGTTGCCTGTGGTTTATTCTCTACAGAAAGTCTGAACTAGGCCACTTGAACAAAAATATGAAACAGAGAAGCCTGTATTTCTTGCATTTTTTTATCTGCAACATCAAAATAAATTTAATAGGAATAGATAGGGCATTATAAATACTAATGAAAAGTAAATAAAAATATTTGTCTTTCTGTGACAGTAGTCTGTATAGTCACTTAAGCACACAGAATACTAAGAAATATTGCTCAGAATAAAACAAAATACTGCTTTTAAAAACATATTTTAATTAATTCTGCAAATATCAAAAATATGGCTCTGACCATGTAGAGGAAAGAAGGGAATAAAGAGGGGAAAAGACGACAGAAAAGTTATTAATAGATCTATAATGATCAGAAGTTTACTCTAGGGTTGATGTAAAACTTAATGGTTCATAAATAGCAAATTCATTATGTTTTTAGTAGTCAGGTTATATTAACACTATATAACATCTTTATGGTACCATTAGTACCACTTTATCCTAAACTAAGTTTGGAAATAAACATTTCCAAATCTTCTATTTCATGGAACAATTGGCCAAATAAATTATTTTTACAATAAATATTACCTGATTAGTGCATGGCTCCTTCAATCATAAACAGACTTATAAATGTTTTATGCCAACTCTTGCACAGAGTTCTTAAATGTTAACAAATTAATTTATTTTAAAGGCCGTATCAAGGTGAAAACACCAGGGCCTTAGGCAGCAGGATTATACATCACAGGGCCATTTCTCATTCAGTTACAGTAATGGCAAAGGATATGTTAAGACATAAAATGTGATATGGTTTGTTAAATATTCATTTATAATTTGCATTCATTATTAAATCATGCGTTAGGACTAATCTTTAATCTCAAAAATACATAATGTGTCATGAAGTCTATTTGAAAGCATAACAATAAATATTTTATGCTTTTTATGTTGCTTTTTAAAGGTTGACTAGAATACACCAAAACGCTTGTCATTAATGTAATTTAATTATTCTGAGGAGATTTGGTCTCCACTGATGTTGATTTCAATAATTTATTTCAACCTTTAGGTCAAAATAAAATAAATACCTGTTTAGGAGATTGGCTGTTCTATGATTAATGACAACTGAGCTCCCCCAGCCCACCATGCCACACTGTAGTTCATTGTCTGAAAGGCTGCGGTGCAATGCGGTAGCTCCAAGAGGTTGATTTTCCTGAGGTCCTGAGCAGTTTGCTTGGTGATTACACTGCAGCTGCTTCACTGCTTGTGACTGCTGGAGATCTCCTTTATATGACACAATAGCTTAAACATTGGTGCTGCTGGGAGCTGCAATGCCATATTTGCTGCATGTCCATGGAACTGCTATTCCCTTTCCAGTTCACACCCTGAGAAGAAAAGCCTGTATGAGAGGGGCGAGGGTGATGGAGAAGTGATTTGTATTATAGGAGACTAGGAGCTACTCAATGAACCATGTAAAAACAGTTCATTAAAATGTTGATGTGCTTGGCTGGTTAATGCAAAGAGAGCTTTATTGCTGTCTTATAAAACCCCAGTAACTTCAGGTTGGAGTCAGATCAATGCATTTGTAGTAATTCAGACAAATACTCAGTTTAGGTTAAGAAGCACCAAAACAATTGGCAAGAAACAATAATCTTCCAAATGAAAACCCACTTGAGTATTTATCTTGTACAACTACAGAATGTCCATATTTAATAAAAATTTTTGGACAGAGCTACCACGTGTCAAGATTTCCCTGGATCTTGTCCCTGGAACCCTTACATGTCTGTTAGGTGGGATCTGAGGTGTTTGGACATTTGCTAATTCTGCAGTGCTTGTGCCAAGGCTCTGGGAATACTTGGGATGCTCTTAACGTATGTACTATGTCCTGTGTGTGCCCTTTACACCTCACTATATACACAGCTCTGGAAGAATTCTGGTTATCCTATTTTTGGAGACTACTACAAAGGAAAAAGAAGTTAAGCCTCTAAATTATACTTCCCATTTAACTGTTGATTTGACGTATTAGTAAGAGCTTATCCGAAAATAATGACATCAGTGAAATGGCCTTGTTTGTTAGTTTGTCCTGAACAAAGAGTGTGATTACCCCAATTAGATACTATGAGATTAATACTAGCAAAAGTAAATCCACAGTAAAATGAAGTTTCCTGGTTCCTGTCAGAGGCAGTGGCAGAGAAAACTACAGTTGTTCACAGCAACTTAGCAGGCAGCTAGCAAAGGCACTCTGCAAGGAGAATGGGACATCCTGGAGATTGTCCAAAAGCAAAGGAGCTGACCTGCATGGGAACGCGCAGGAAAGTGGGCAGAGCTGTCTCAGAAGCCGAGCTGGGCTGCCTGAGAACTTAAAATGAATTGGGTGGTGATTAATAGAGTAATGAAGCAAACTTCCCTCCCTGAAAAGCAATGCCCTCGTTGAACAGTAGGGAATCTTCTCTTATTACTGACATTCTCCTGAAAACTGCTAAGAGAGGAAAGGAATCTCTTTAAAAGATGCATAGTCAGAGCAAACCCCTGACTCCTAATCAGCCACATCCTCTCCCTATCCTTCTGGGGAATATGGACCATCAATTTCCCCATAAGATGAAGGGGAGGCAAAGCAATAGTTTAGCATCCTATGCATTATCTCTCTTTTTATGATTACAAATAGAACACTTATGTTCACTGACCCATATCTCATACCAGACATCAGTAGCCAGGTCCAGATTTAGGTTATTGTTCCAGCCTGGGATTAGGCCATGCAATCAGAATCAAATTTATCTAATATGATCACTTGATTGTAACATTTCTTACTGAGGCTGTGTGTATGCACAGCTGAAACCTCAAGACATAAAGCAAATGCTTTTAAGGCCCAAAAGAGCAGTTGTCAGTGCTTTCACAATGAGCTTCAGAAAGGTTGAGGAGACACTCTCTATTGGGTTAATTAAGCTGTCCTTTTGCTTGCAAGTTTAAAAGGAAAAAGTGAGTTTGCTCCCCATGTGGCTTTCCCAAACTCTTTCAGCTGTAGCTCTAAGCTTAAATGACCCTCAGTCCTGCAGCGTATCAACTTGATGTATATAATTGATTGCTAAACATTTTTTTCAGCTTGTTAAATGGTAAGGCTAAAAAAAAAAGTAATATGTGAATGTTGATTGAAGTGCTTTTGTAGAGAGGGGTCAGAGATATTAACAAGTTAAAGTGTGAGCTGTGCTGTGGTATGGTACTTCTAACCTGTACACTTTATTTGGGATAATCGATCCCACATGTTTACTCTAAGGACATTTTTGTCAGGTTTCAAACTGCAAATATTAGAATTTAGAGTAGGGTGTGCTCCAACAAGGATACTATGCAGAATGCTCAGCAATGTAGATTGCTGGTATTATAATGGCAACCATTATAAAAGGAATAATTACAGTAGCTTGTAATTGTGTAGTGAGGTAAGAGGAAAAAATATCAGGGTGTAAAACCTCAGAGTAACAGTGAATCTGAAATGGATGAAGACAGACATTCAAATTATAATTCTCAGCAATTTTGTTTTCATTATAATTTGTGGGGTTTTTTTTAGTAACCAACATAAAACACAATGTGTTTTTCAGGGGTTTGTGATAGCTAGGCAAAAAACAGTCTGTCACAAAATCTTTGTAGTTTCTTTTATTGAGAAAGGTATGATGCTGTTACATGAAAAACATTCTGACTGTACCAGTTTTTGCAATGACTGGGTATTGCAACAGAACAAGTAGTTTATAAGTTTGTTAAAAGGCAAAGAATAATTATCTAGTCCTTGTCTGGGAAAAAATGCCTTGAAAGTTTAAAAAGCACAACTTTTTAATACTGATATGGTTTCCTATCTTTTTTTTTTTTTAATTGTTAGCACTGTTAAAGAAAAGGTGAGACTTGCTAGAGTTGCCCAGACAAGTTATTATCAATGAAATTCACAAGATTAGAAGAAAAGTTTGGTCATTGCTATTCTCTCCAGCTATGCCAGTTAATGCTAGTCACAAAACCCCATTCACTATTAGCTGAACACAGACACATCTGACAGTGAATATAAACTCAGAGCTTTGTGTATATACTGTTGAGTAACTAATGCATAAAAGCAAGTTTTAGTTTGCACCAATCCAAGTAGGATTTGAAACAGCCATTTGGGGGTGCAAAGTTCAGTGTTTGTTGTACTCCTGAACTGAACTCCTGAACTGTCCCCTGCCTCTCCACAGCTTGGTTTGTCTGTTTTTCCTAAGAAGTCTAAATGTAGAATCTTTATTGTATTGAATACTTTAAAAATAGATTGAAACATAATTTATTCTCTGGAATGTGGTAGTTCAACAGTTATTTTTCAGAAGAATGTTCTCTATTTGTATCTATGCTACTAGAAAAAGGACAGAATATTTGTCTGAATGGTAAAGTGCAACAAGTGTTCAATATTATTAAGTCATAACATTATTTTAATTGGTAATAGCATCTGCAAATTATATGTACCATTTTTAAAAACGAGACTCAACTGAAGTGATTTATTTTAAAAATTGCTCAAGAGGGTATATTTCACTTTTGAGATTTTAGATTAATTTATTTATCATGTAATCCAAAACTATAAATGTTAGTAAGATGACCCTAATGTTATTTCAGTTCCCCCATTTACCCAGAAATAGTAACAATGCTCTCAATGTTGTAAATTTTATTTTGATATGTTTAAAGACAAGACAAAATGGGTTTAATTAAAAAAACCGCAGTTGTTATTAGGGTACTACTTCTAAAAGGTTTTGAGTCTGTCACAACTTTTTAGCTGCAAAGGACAGTATGAGTTAACTAAAATGGACTTAGAATCAAAATCAGACAAAAGCTACACACAATAAATCCTATTGTAGAGGAAAAATGATTGGGAAAGTGACAAGAGGAAATGAGAAAGGAATATGTCTCTTAACATGGTCTGGTTGTTTTTATTAATTTTGCAGAAAATTATCAGTAAGGCTTTTTTTTAACTGCACAGTATCTTGATTATATATAATTATCTATGTGCCTGATAATAACTTGAAAGCTTTGCAACTCAGACAAAATATTTCTGGAATAAGTTTCATTTAAGACAGCAGAATAACAGTGAAGTTAGAAACATGTTTGTGTCTTTTTTTTTTTTCATGACTAGCCCATGTCTATTCTCTATGAAATTGATGTCAAAAAAGTATTATATATTTTCAGTGGGAAATAGAAGGCTGCCCTCTACTATCCTTGTCAGGACGTCGTATCCCTTTAATCATACTTTTCATTTCAGTACATTGAAATTTCCGTTACCAAGGACAACATCATAAATAAAAGTGTTTGTGAAATTTTTACCTGCAGCTTCCTAACTTTGTGCATTAAGCATGAGACTAGCAGAGAGGTGGTCAAATGTGAAAATTTATAATCATTTATTACGTACGGCTGAAGCGAGAAGGGAATAAAAGCGTGAAGGCATACATCTATAAACTGGAGCAGAAAAGCTTAAATGAAAAGTAAAGTGAATTTCTGTGTCTTGTCATAAAGTAATGAGAAGCTAGAGCTTTATTCATAGCAACCCAAGATGCATTTACTCTCAATCTAGCTTTAGCAGTAAATGCTTCCCTGATGTATTGCTTCGGACTTACAAAGAAATATTTGTGCTCTACATAATAGTATAGTTAGGAGAATTACTGCATGGCTGAGGAGATTCTATAAAGGTTTATAGCTGGTGCTGTTACTGTAATTTAATCACAATGTAGCTAATGTAGTACTTTAATATCACACGTTACTTTTTTATTTACCATTTATTAGTAGCTGACAGTCAATCATCACCACATCATAAACAAATCACGCAGGATTCTGTAGGAACCCTGAAGTTCCAGAACAGATGACTGTAGCTCCTTCATGTGCTCCATAACGAACTAGACATCAAATTATTTTTAATGGAGTAATCATGTAAAGTCAGGGTTCTTGTTTTCATTCAGTTCATCAGCCAAAGAAAATGTTTTAAGCTGTAAACACAAATAGTGTTGCACATTGTGCATACATGTTTGAGTTAGCACACCAACCCTCTACAAGGAATACAGGAGAATGTCTTCAAAAATATGAAGATTCAGGTAAAAGACACTGTTTACATACTGATTAATTCATTTTTACAGACCAAGAATTGTGCTCTCTCACTTTCAGCCACCTTTTTTTTAGATTTGCTCTGATTTGTAAATGGAGAAAGTAAATGTAGCAGTGCTCTTGAGGCATTGAAATCACAAAAATATGTTGAGATAAGAAGGATTTTTTATCTTAAGAATTATGATTTTTATTGCCCTTTTTAGATGCACTGTAGGATCAATTTTTCTCAGATTTGATTTCATGATCAGGTTTTAGTACAGAATCACAGTATTTCTCTGAAGTCGCTGGTGTTAGCAAAATTAAATGCTGATTGTGACTCTGAAAGTACTGCCTCTTTGGACTGAAACCTGTGCTTCTCTCAAGACCCTAAAGGTCTTTTAATTGCAAACAAAATCTTTGTTTTCCAGTGCTTTCCAGCTGTGGGAGAATGACTAGTAACAACATCAGACTGCCAAGCTGATTAATCTGTAGCAGTAATAAGCCCCTCAGAGATGTGTATTTTTGGGCTATTGGTGCATGTCCTGGGTATGTTGCAAAGGAACAGCCTGAACACCAAGGGCCTTCAATCACTTGAAAGGCTTGCCAAAGAGTCTAGTAATGCACACTCTGGCATGGCTTATTGCTATTAGAATATGTCTCTTAAATTCAAATTTCATGGAATTTACCCTTTGATGGTGAAGAATTATTCCTAGAAGAAAAATGTAAAATATTTGGAGGAGGTATATGGGAAATCCCCCTGCTTTGCCATTAAATAAATTAGAATATTAAATCTCCTCTTTCATTCAGCATTGTAGTTGCTTATGTCCACAGGCTCTCCAGACCAACTGGACATTTCCAAGTATTAAATATGATGTAAAGGGATTGCTGGTGATTTGACTTTTCTTAAGTGACTTTAAAAAACTAAAACAAAACAACTCTCCCCACATTGCTATTAGGAGAAGCCTGTGAGCACTCTTTTCCCTAAAATTACTGGACAAATATTTTAGGTCCTAGTAAACACTTGAGTTTGTTTATGTATTTATTGACCCTTTGATGTATTTTTAAAAGGAACCTGAATCTGTATTCCCTTGTAGTTAGCTCAGGTAAATGGATAGTTGTGCCAAGTACAGCCAAATGAAAATGGCTACTGAATATTTAAACATAGACTTATTGGCAATATGTTAAAAAATGTGAAAGGAAGACACCAGTAAAAAAACATCCTTATTTCTGTCTCTAGCTTCCTTTTTCTTTTGAATGGCTCTCTGTGTACAGCCACTTTCAGTGCATTCTCAAGTGGTCACCAAAGATCCAATTTAAATCACACTGCCCAGAGATCCATTAAGTTTTAGACATTATGTGGTCTTCTGACTTGTAACTTCTAAGGGCACTTTCTGGTTAAATTGACAATATGTTGGATTTCAGACACTAACCTCTGTTTTTGAAAGGAGGATTTAATACCAGATGCATTCAATTAATGCCATTGTATCTGTATCTATTCAAAACCTGTATCGATCCTTGAAAGCTGTAGAACAATTGTTTCTTTACAGAGTTATTTTTAAACAATTATTCTGCTGCCTACATTTGGGACAAAATTTCTAGCATTTAGTTCTTCTGTTCTAATCTAATTTATTGTACCTGCTTGAGCAGCCTGATGCAGTCTCCTAATTGATACTTTTCTTGTTTGACTCTTTCCTTGCTCGTGTTGTCCTTACCTTTCCTCACAGACCTGCTGATCACGTTGCCCCCGTGGTGCTCTGTATTACTTTGAGTGGCTGCTTGCCTTTCCTTCCTAATCACATGTGTAATGTTAAGAAGGATGCCACTAGGTGAGGAGTGGGGACGCTGGCAGGAAAATGTTCCAGGACAGTTATGGATGATCACTGGGATCTGAAAGAGGTGCTGCAATGCAAAGTGAGATGATTCTTTGGAATATAAAACTTGAATGTCTGCTTTCCATAAAATATATTGTTAGAGCACTCTGTTTCATTTACAAGCTAATGTGGAAATAGACTCTATTTTATTTTCTTACCACCTTAAATGTGCTTAACTGAATTATGAGTTATTGGATGCTGGACAGAAATTAAAACTCAGTTCAACAGAAATGTTGCATGAACTTGCATTGAATTCTCAGACTGTTTTTCTCAGAATGAACCTTGAAAGTGTGGATTGTTTTTAGGTGTAAGTAATTTGGATTTATCCACCTTTTAAAAATATCCTTCTGTGAGGTCTTTAAAAACTCCCAAATGAAGCCAAATGAAACTTAAGAGTTTTTGGGATGTTTTTTATTGGTTGGTGGTGGTGGGGGGGGGTTTGTTCCTTTAGGACCCTCCCATCCCCAGCTAAAATCTTATTTATTTTGACATGAGAACAGAGAACATATGCATTTTGGGTCAATCCTGAAGTATCAATTAATTTCAGCACCTGTTTTGAGACAAGGATTTAAAAATCAATTCTTTTCAATTATTTATACAGCCATACAGTTCAATGATTTTTTTTTTGCAGTTTTTTTTATGAATTATACCTGAGATACTGGTTTGTATTTAGTGTTTTTCAATATTTTTCTAAAGGCTAACTATCATCCTCAAGCGAGCAGTTTAAGGATTCATTGCATACTATATAAAAATTATAGAGTCCTTCACAGCATGGGGCACAGTGGGTTTTACTGCCACAACACACAACTGAAAGCAGAATTTCAAAGGCATGTTTGGAACCCCACATCCAATAGAAATCTAAATGGCTGAGATGGCTTGATCGTGCATAAGGAATCAGAACCCGTCGTGGCTTTCACAGTCTCGTGGCAGGGCTGGCTGATGAAAGAACTCAAATTGTAAACTGCACATATTTGCTATGCAACAAAGCAAAACGTGAGTATGACACTTGGAAATGATTTTCACATCAACATTTTTAGACTTAGAATAAATTTCTAAGTTTCTCCCTCAAAACAATCTACTGTACATTTGACATGTGAATCTTTGGAAGTATCTGACTTTTTTCTTTGTCATCAGAATTACCATCCTTTTGAAAATATAAAAACCTAATATTTGTAACTTTTTTCATATTATCATGAAAACCAGGCTCCATCTTGCAAGCGAGGATTAAAAGACACAAAAACAGACAGTGATAAAAAACCTCAAACTTGCAAGTCTGTTTCTGAGTAGTTGCTTATTTGGGTAAGTTTCAGATCCACACCAAGACATCAATAATTTAATACATCATTTTGTAAATACCAGTGTATTATTATGGGACCATCAACTATTTCCCAGATCTGCAACAGCAGTTAGATTCTAACTCATTGAGAAATTAATTTTGAAATCAGTACAACTAGGATGTCTGAAGACCTTTGCAAATCTGGACCTAAGTGACTATCCTCTTTCCCAGAAATTCATAAAGGAATATTTTAAGCTATACAGATTCTGTCTAGAATTATAGTTTAAAAATATTCCAACACATTCAATTATTCTCAAATAATTATTATTGTACAGTTTTTGTTACAGCAAAATAAGAATGTTTAGGATGGAGTCTGAGTAACTGTTCTAAATGCTTCACATGTGTGAAAAAGATTCTGTTCATTTGAATGGGCAGCATTGGAGAGATTTTCAGCTACTCTCTACAGGTTTAGAGGGCTCTGCCTCTCATTTCTAAGAAACTCAAGAAAATTAGAAAAGCAGATACTGCATTCAGTGTAGTTCACTTAAGTTTTTCTGATGTCTACAGCTTCAGAAAAGCTGTAACCTTAGGCTTCAAATTACTATCAAACAAAAAAGAGAGCAATACACAGTAGCTTGCAATATGTGTAACAGCCTTGGGATCTTTTGCAACACACTTCCCTGTTTGTGCATGTAAGCTGGAGAAATTCTTGCAAATACAAACCTGTAAATTGCAATAATAATACTGGGATTACATTTTGTGTCCTGGCTTTCCTAATAGAGATTTTACAGTGATTCTGACAGTATAATCTGCACTGCTGTAATTCTAAATATTTCTCTTCCTAAGAGGTAATTTTTGGGTGAAATATAATCCACTTTATGTTCCCTAGTTCAGTAAGGTAGTTGGAGAGAGTTTTATAAAATGGGAAATTGGGGGTTAGTGACAAGAAGAAAATAATCTCTGAGTTGATGACAAGTACAAGGAATAGATGCAGTTGGGAGAAGTTATAAACCTGTAAAAGTAGGTAGAATGAAACTTGCAGTTCTTTCCCTGCAGCCAGTATTCTAAGTACAAAAATGTATAGAAAGACACATTTTGTACAGCAGTGGAATCATGCAAAGGCTTAGCAAGACTAAGGTCTGGGTACACTGGTTGTTTTCAGACCAGTAAGTGTTTATATGTGTGAATAACAGACTACTGAAAAAAAAAGAACTGAAGCGTGGATCTCCTCTCTCTGTGACTGGTGCTGTTTAGATTTTTGATGTATATGGTGATGGTGTGATTATGGTAATAAAACCCCAACTGTTTTTTTTCTGAGAAAATTCTGGTTCATGTCTTGGCTTTTTCATGCTCTGAAAGTATATCTTGATTTGTAAAGTATAACTGGGAAAAGAAGAAACAGAAGCAGGAAACCTTTCCATAGTATGATAAATTTCCTTTAAAACCCCTGAATCCTGTAGCCCTGACTGTAATGCTTGCAGGCTTTTTGCAAAGGTCAAGAGTTCTTCTTTAAGAACAGGCAGAAAATGGATCCTGTTCACCTCAAAAAGTAGATTAACACAGACTTGTCTAGGTACTCCAACAGGAATCTTGGTAAGAGTAAAAGGTAAAAAATCTGTTAGATGACACATTTACCTCAGAAATTTGTTGTACCTTGCACATGAAAGCTAACCCTGATACTTAAATATCCTGTCTTGGCTTATGCAGAGAGGTGGACAGCTGACACCTCTAAGTCCTTTCCAACTTTTTTTTTTCTAAACATGGATATTTCCTACCATTCTAAACATACCTTTGTGTAGAGAGGTTATTGCTGGCTTTATCTAAAATAAACTTTAGGGCAGGCTTACATTTGGCAACATGGAATGCTAATTTACTAAGGCTGTGGAGAATGAGCTGTTCTTTTGATATCCTAGATCCCAGTTATTCTACTGGCACTTAGATATAATTTCATCTAACATTTTTTATGTTGCTCCTTAACAACTGTAAAAATTGTTTTTGTACTTCAGTCCTTGCAGAGATTCTCACTGTGGAATCCAGAGTTACACTCAACCTGTCCATTTCCACTTCACCTGACATTAATAGAAATATCTTTTAATATGGCTCAGAACTAAGGATGGACCATCTGGTTCTTGATGCAGCTGAGGCAAAGCACTATTCATCTCCAAGGCCAAAGCAAAGGCTCTGTTCCAGGGTAAATTACTCTTTTGCTCCAGGACCAAACTGTGTGTAATAAACTGTGTGCTATGACAGTTTATTACTACCAAATTTCTGTTGATCTGTTAATTAGAATGACAAAATTTCTGGGTTGTTTTTTTTTTTTTTTTGGTTTTAGTTCTAGTTTTTATAGGCAGAAAATCCAAATCAGTCACATTGTTTGCTCCTGTTTGCAAAGCCTGCAAGGACCAATTGAGTGATAAAGAGAGCTGAAATAGTTGCCTGTGGGACAATGACTTTGAATTTTCACAACAGTGCTGTTTCAAATGTCAGACTTCTTAAATGTTGAAGTAAAGATTTCAAACTTCTTCAACTATGGTAGAAAAATCCCATAATTCTAGAATTTGACATTCTTTGCATTAAAACTGATGTTGTATGACAAAAATTTCCGGAGGCTTACAGTTTCTAGCACTAGTTTAGATTTAAAACAAACAGTAAATCCTTAATCTCTCCTTGCTAAGACAATTTTAACTTTTTTAGGATTACAGAAAGACTAATTGTGTGAGAAACATGAATTCTATTTGCAGGCTGCAGTTTCCATTGCTGCAATAGTGTTATTTTTTTATTTATGAAAAAAAAAAGCAGTATTAGTCCAGTATAGCTGCATATGATCTATCTTTATGTCTTCCATAAATCTGAACATTTCTTGCAATCCAAACATTTTCAGTGCTGGAAATTTTTAATGCTTTGAATAGTAACAGAAGGAGAGACAAATGTTAAAATCATGGAAAAAACTTCTGATAAAAACGACGGCCATGCAAATTTCTGTTGCCCTAAAGCAGAATGAACTTGTGATAAGAGTGTCAACTTTCAGTGGTACCACCCAAACTGGAACAGATCCTGACAAACTTGCTAGAGATTAGAACTGTCCATAGACTGATTTATTCAAGATAGCAAGGACAATTCAGGCAAGACCTGCCAAATTTCAAAGCTGAGCAATCCATTCATTGGATTGCCCTGCCCAGAGTGACAATCAGAGCTGTAATTAAGCAGCGCTTTCCTCGGATTGCAAAAGGCAGGATTCAAGCTCAGCCAAAGGTTTTTGACTTCTCCTTAGTATACCACAAACACATCCTACTTTGGCATGAGACCTGAAAAATGACAGGTGTGCTTGCACGTTCTCTTTTCTCCAACATTTTCTGTCTAGAAACCTTTACCTTTTCAAGGCATAGATGGCTTATTCTGGATGCACATGGATTTGTTACTGAGCACAATGGGCTACAATTCCTCTAAGGATTGACATGTGCTATTGGAACACAAAAAATACATGTGTGCTTTCTATGCTTCTTCCTGAAGGAATTTTATTTTACTTTATTGATCCAAACAGATATAATAAACAGTTCTGGATAAAATTCCTGGCTTGATCACAACACTGTTTAATTCCCAGAAGTCAAAGAACATCTGACCAGCCTGAGCAACTGAGGCAGCTGCTCACAGAACCACACTGCTCCTGACACCAGGGCTCACTGAAAACACAGAGAAGCTCTTTTTGCTATTAATGAGCTAAAGAAACTGAACTATCAATTATGTAGGACCATATTATTAACATTTCAAACCACCTGAGGCTCTGCACCTCTTTATTTTCACCACAGATGGAGCACACAGTGCCCTGTACAGGTAATTGCTGATGACAGTGTTGTGTGGAAAATGACCCCTCATTACCAGTTGTGGGTGCCAAGACCTTGTAACTCATTGCAGGCAATAAGTAAAATCCTTGTTGGGCTGATTCTATTAGAATAATTTGATGTTAGAGGACAACCCCCCTATGAGATAAGACAAAAAGCTCCCAAAAGTCTACAAGAATTAAGAATTAAGATAAGAAAGTCCACAGCACTTCATATTTCTAACAGTTAAATATTCAAAGAAGCTGAAATCAAGCTCAAGAAAAGCAAAAACTTGGCATGTCAATTTAAGATCTGGAATCTTTAAGAATTTTTTCAAATTTTCTGTAAGGTTAGTAAATATCCAAACTTAGGTAGTTAACTAGTTTGTTTTTCTGGGATGATATGAGATTCACAGATTTCAGAAGAAACTCAGAAGCAATTAAAAACATTATTTTTGCATATCTGGGTTAAAAAGAACATTCTAGTCTTGGAAGTCTTGAATGTGTATTTTTAATTTTTTTTTTACTCTTTACATCAGAGCAACCAGTATTGTTTGGAACTGAGTTTTGGCAAGAATTTCAACTCATGAAAGTACCTGAATAATAAGCAGCATGTAGTTTTACTCTCTCTTCGGGGATCAGCCTGAGAAAGATTTTTTTTCTTTTATCTTAACAGCTGATTATTTGTTGCCTCTCTCTCTCTATGGCAGCTACCCATAGCAGCCTCTTGCCTGGGAATGGAAATCCCTAAAATCCTGAGAACTTGAAATGAAAGTAGGAGGAAATAAAGGTGTAGACTTTGTACCCCTCCTTTCTCAACACAGATTTCAGATGACTCTGTGTCAGGAGACTCAGAATGGTCCACTAACTCTGTATTTAGAGAGATAACTGGGATTTTATTCCAGTTTGCCTGTAAGTCACTTACGTGAGTTGCCAAGATTCAGGGTTGTGGCAGTTCTGTTTTCAGACAAGCATCACAGTATAATTGTGATCTATATTGTAGGAAAGCACACAAAACCACAGCTGGCTCTTCTTTGAATCTATTCTTACTTATTGTTGAGTTCATTGATGTAACCAGAAAATAACTGAAAGTTATTGACTTTCAGTAACTGTGTTGGATTTTAGCTTCTTTGAAAAACAAAACAAAAGAAATTAAGCAGAAGTTCTCTCTCCCAAGGGTTTTATGCTGGCATTTGGTAATCCATGGAACTATTATATATGAATGGTACCTCTTATTCCTCCCTGCTTAATAAGATTATGATTTTGCTGATGAGCAAATCCAGAATTAATCCAAATATCTTCAAGTAATTTGCATGTTGGATTAAAAAGTTGCAATTTGTTTGCTATTCAAATGCAGTTTCTTATCAGAAAATATTTTCGGTTTGAAAATCAAAATTTTTTCCCCTGACATATTCAAGTGGTCAGTTTTAAGTATTAATATTACAAGGTAGGGTAATTTTACAAATAAGTTTAAAAAAAGGTTATAAACCCACAGTGAATCTGAGTTACAGAAGCATTTTCATAGCAAACTATAGATATTTTGCATTTATTTCCATTTGTTATTGTATTCTTCCCAGTAATTTGAGTGTGTTTTTCAGGATTCTGCCTGCAGATTGCAGGAATCAGTACCAAGCTGCACTCAGATTCTGGACACACACCCTTCAATAAGGTGAGTATGTTCAAAGAAACTCATTGAAGTGAGTATTTTGTTGGGTTTTAGCTTGCTTAGTCTAATAAGAGGCCAGTGTGAAGCAAGCCTTTTAAAAGAACTTTGGTGGTTCATGTATACTATCTGCTTGGGCTATTTTTTTTTTCTGTCCTCATACACTTCTTAGTTTCTTCCTATTTAAGTTTCTAACATAAGTAAGTGGATGAATTCATCAATACATATATAGGAGAATATTTTTAGTGTAGAATTTGGTAGTATATGTTTTCTTACTTTTAATTTTACAAAAAGAAATATCAGAAGTAGAGATTGTTCACTCCTCAGTTTGCCTTAGCATCTCTGTATTTTCACTTTTTGAAATAAATTTATTTTGTTGGTCGAAAGACCATTCAAATATAAAATTAATTTTTCTAATTAATGTTATAGATCCTTTGGTGCTAAGTTTTTCATTTTCAAACAGTTGAATATCACAGTATAGTTGATGCACTCCCATGTTATCAAATAAATGCTCAAGGTACAGCTTATAATGTTGAAAAATAGAAAAATAAATTGACCTTGATGAAGTGTGTCTTCTTTTGTCTGTTCCCAGGAAAGTTTATTTCAGGTATTTCTACTGCTGAAATGATTAGAGTTAACAGCTTTTTCCCTCCATTTTATTTTACAGGGTCTCTTCATCTTCCTGATATATGGGGTGTACAACACAGAGGTAAGTCTGCTTGGAGTATCTCAAGGCTGACAGAGTGAATGAGAGAAATGACAGGTTTCTTATCTTGATAACTGAGGGACAAAGTTGGCTTTCCATACGAGTGTCCTACTGCCCTTCATGCTTGGACTGGCTTATATGCATCCCAGCTTACCATTAAACACAGACACCCTGAATAAAGGGACAGACTCATTTCTCATAGGCATTGACTAATATTTTACTGCTGCTTTTAAGTTTTTTGAATTCCTGGTCTGTCTTTTAACACTTAGCTAAACCTGACAGTCCTAAACTGTCGTAATCTAATGTACATTTTGAAATTAACTGTTAGTTTACATGCTAGAAAATATTTAAGTTATAAAAGGAGTTAGTTTTACTTACTCAATTTAATTTTGAAGTACAGAAATGGCATAAATATCTACTTTTTTGCATCAATAAGACAGGTTAAAGATTTTAAGATCTGACCCAAGCCTTTGTACCAGTCAGGGTTATGAAAAGTACTTGCTATTTATAGGCTCGTCCCTCATAAAGGAAAATATCTTTGACAGATAAAGCCTAAAAATCATAAGGAATCTATCCACCTTGTCCCATTACTTCCACTACATCAATAATAAAAATTAGCGTTAGTATGTTTAATTCCAAGTTTTTAAGCTAAGGTACCTCTGATGTTTGCATTTTAAAACCTTACAGAAATACAAAAAGCTTTCGAAGTAAATTCTCAGAAATCGAGCAGAATTCTATTTACATTTTATTATCCTCCAAGGAGGGTATGGACTAATAGAAAAATAGTGGAAAGGGCCTCCTAATTAACAGAAATAAGGTACTATTTCAAAATAACCATTTTATCTCATTTCTAGTATAAGGATGAATTATTTCCGTACATGCAGCTCAAGCAATGAGCATCATTAGTACGGGTTTTGCTGTATCAGTGGGCCAAAGAATCCCGGCCGTGGCCCCGGGGGGCTGAGTTGCCCGTGAGGTGTCCCAGCCCGCCGGGGGCCACGGCTGCTCCCAGCGCTCCCAGTTGGCAGCTGGAAAAGGCTGGGACCACGGACCTGCTCCCCACTGTGTCCATGGCAGGGAGCGTGGGAGCAGCGCGTCTCACATGTGCCCGATGGATGCATCTGACTAGAACACTGCTAGTGTTTCAGGACGCGGAGCGGCTTCATGAGCTCCGTGGCGTTACGTGCATCTCATGTCACTGGTTTGGGATCTAACAGCAGCACCCTCGAGCCTTTGTTAAAACCCTCAATTTCAGCCCTTCTGCATCTGCCGCTCCCTCACGCGGGTCAGGAGCGGGGCTGAGCCCGCGGCTGAGCCCGCGTTCGGAGCCTGGCGCAGCCCTGGATTGGCCTGGAACTGCCGCGCGTTCCGGAGCAGCACCTGCGCTCTGGTCCCGGGCTGCGCCCGTCCCGCCGCGGGCAAGCGGCCGTGCCCGGTACCGTTATCCGGGCTGTGGCGGCGCCGGCGGCCCTGCCCGGCTCTGCCCGCTGGGATCCCACGGCTCCCGGAGCGGGTGCCGGCAGTGCCGCCCGGCCCGGCCCGGCCCTGCCCCACCGCGGGCAGCGCCCACCCCCCGCCCCCCGCGCCGCGCCTGCGCGCCCGCGGCCCGTGCGGCCGAGGCTCCCAGCGTGCCGCGCGGCGCGCATGTGCGGCGGGGCGGGCGCTGCTAATTCCATTGTGGAGCGGACGCGGCGATATTTGTAACTGGCGGCGGCGGCGGGAGCCGTAAGTGCAGCCGGGCCGGGGCCGCCGCGGGCGCGGGGCGGGAGGCGGCGATGCGCCCGGGCGGCGGCTGCCGGGCCGCCGAGGGAGCCGCCCGCTGAGCCGGCGCGGTCCGGCTGGCGGGCGGGCGGGCGGCGGGTCCCGCAGCCCCTCTGGGCCGCGCCTCCTCTCCGGCCCGCCTTCCCGGGGGATGAAACTCGGCAGCGGCTTCCTCGGCGGCGGCAAGAGGGCGGCGGCCATGGAGCCAACGTTCCCCCCCGGCATGGTGATGTTCAACCACCGCCTGCCCCCGGTCACCAGCTTCGCCCGGGCGGCCGCGCCCCCCGCGGCGGCCCAGCACCCCCCGCAGTGCGTGTTACCTCCGGCCGCCGCCGCCGCTTCCTCCACGGCGGCGGGCGAGCCCCCGGCGCCTCCGCCCCCGCAGGACGTGACTTTCAAGAAGGAGCCGGCGGGGGCTTTCCCCTCCGCGCCCTCCTCGCAGAGGAGCCCCTGGGGCTTTCTGCAGTCCCTGGTGAGCATCAAGCAAGAGAAGCCCAGCGAGCAGGAGGAGGAGCAGCAGCCGCAGCACCATCACCACTACGGGGGGCTTTTCGGGGGAGCGGCGGAGGAGAGAGCCCCCGGCCTGGGCAGCGGCGAAGGAAGCGGCCAGAGCGTGATCCAGGACCTCAGCCTTCTTCACCACCTGCACCAGCATCCCCACCGAGACCTGCTGCTGACCGGCAGAGGCGAGGGCGCTCCAGGGAGCGCGGGTGAGCCAAAGCACGACGCCCAGGTCAAGAAGGCAAAGAGGCCAAAGCCAGAAACTCAGGGAATCAAAGCCAAGCGGAAGCCAAGCGCTTCATCCAAACCCCCCCTGGTGGGAGATGGGGAAGATGCCGTCGCATCCCCCAGCCAGAAACCTCACGTCTGCGAACACTGCAGTGCTGCCTTCAGGAGCTCCTATCACTTGCGCAGGCACGTGCTCATCCACACCGGGGAGAGGCCTTTCCAGTGCAGCCAGTGCAGCATGGGCTTCATCCAGAAGTACTTGCTGCAGAGACATGAGAAGATCCACAGTAGGGAGAAGCCTTTTGGGTGTGACCAGTGTAGTATGAAGTTCATCCAGAAGTACCACATGGAAAGACACAAGAGGACGCATAGTGGAGAAAAGCCATACAAATGTGACACTTGTCAGCAGTATTTTTCAAGGACTGATAGACTGTTAAAGCACAGAAGAACATGTGGTGAAGCCATAGGTAAAGCAGGGGCCGGAATGGAGCCCGGATCATCAAATAGCATGGGTAGCATGGCTGCATTGTCTCAGGGAAATACAAGTTCCTCAAGGAGAAAAAGTAAAACAAAAAACACATCCACTGAAAACAAAGGAAACAAGTGTAGCAGCAAAATAGCTGAATCTCAAGTTACAAGTAATGTGGCCATGCCAAGTTATGCAGTTGATATTCCTATTGTGTCTTCCAGTGGTGGTCTAGTTGGCACAGGCGTGGAAGAACTTCAGAAAAAGGTGCCAAAATTGATCTTGAAAAAAGCGAGCAGAAAACAAGCAGACAAAAATTACCTTAATTTTGTATCACCACTGCCAGATATTTTGGGGCAAAAACCACTGTCTGGGAAACAGAGTGGCGCTCTGGGCCTAGTAGCCAATACTGGTGTAGAAACTATTGGCCTTCTCCAAAGTACAGGTGGTAAACCGGGTCAGATAAGTAGCAATTATGATGATGCCATGCAGTTTTCAAAGAAAAGAAGATACTTACAAACTGCAAGCAGTAACAGTGCCTTTTCACTTAATGTCGGACACATGACTTCCCAGCAGTCCGTCATCCAGTCTCCAGGTGTTAGCGTTATGGATAACGAAGCTCCTTTATCTCTTATCGATTCAGCATCTTTAAATAGTGAAATAAAGTCTTGCCACGACAAGTCTGGTATTCCTGATGAAGTCTTACAGAGCCTTTTGGACCAGTACTCTCACAAATCGGAAGGCCAGAAAGAAGATCCTTTCAGTATAACTGAACAGCGCGTGGACTTGCACACCTCAGGAGAACATTCAGACATGGTTCAGGAAGAAAACTTGAGCCCTAACTCTCAAACAGTTTCAAATGATAAGGCAAGCATGTTGCAAGAATACTCAAAATACCTCCAACAAGCCTTTGAAAGAACAAGCAACAGCACTGGTTTTGCTTTTGGACCCAGTTTCCAGTTTGTTAGCTTGTCTTCAACTCTCCATAACCACACTCTGTTTCCAGACAAACAGATATACACTACATCTCCACTTGAGTGTGGCTTCAGCCAATCTGTTACCTCAGTATTGCCAACTGCGTTGCCAAAACCTCCATTTGGGATGTTGCTTGGCTCTCAGCCAGGCTTTTATTTGTCTGCTTTGGAGGCTTCGCATCAACAGTTGACTCCTTCTCAAGAGCTGGATGATCTCATCGATCCGCAGAAAAACTTAGAGACTTCATCGAACTACCAGTCAACATCTCAGAAACTGACTGGCCAGAAGGAACAGAAAAACTTAGAATCCTCAACGAGCTTTCAGATCCCATCTCAGGAGTTAACCAGCCAGATAGATCCTCAGAAGGACATAGAGCCTAGAGCAACCTACCAGATCGAGAACTTTGCACAAGCGTTTGGTTCTCAGTTCAAGTCGGGCAGCAGGGTGCCAATGACTTTTATCGCTAACTCTAATGGAGAAGTGGACCATAGAGTAAGGACTTCAGTGTCAGATTTCTCAGGGTATACAAATATGATGTCTGATGTGAGTGAGCCATGTAGTACACGAGTAAAAACCCCAACCAGCCAGAGTTACAGGTAAGGTCCTGACTGTGACCAGGCTGTGGGGTCTTCTTAATGTAATTTGTTTTACTTTGACAACACTGCCATTGGAATGTTTCTACACGGTCCTATTAAGAATAATGTAACATGCCCTTTCAATGCAACTTTTCATATTTAGTTTATTTTGTTAGTGTGATTTTTTTAGCTCTGTTTATTATGGTTTTTAATCAAAAATCAATAGTTTTTAAAATAGCGTTTTTGTTCAAGTGACAATGTGTAGCAATCAAATTTACATTATGTAGATTGTCAGGGAATAGCCCAAGAGTTTAAAATGCAAAAAAAAATAACTTTGTTCCTAGGACTAAAGTTTATTCTAATTGCTTTACTCTCAGGAAAGTGTAATGAAGCATGGGAATTCTATGCACCGCCAGTGTATTGGAACTTCCAATTTACAGATGATGACAAATATATCTCAGCTTTTTGAGGAAGGGATCTTTGACATTTCAAATTGCTGTCTCTTACGTCAGCTGATCTGAAAGAATTTTGCTACCTAAATCTTGTTGTTTTTAAAGTCCTCCTGTTCTTCCAGGTGACGCTCATTCCAGGCAGGTGGAGCAAATGTTCTCGGGTCTGCACGATGAGCCCAGCACGGTAGCTTTAATCTGAACAGTAATGTCCCCAGAACTTCTGTGTAAGACTGTAATTCCGTAAAGAGATTCTGTTGACACAAACCGTGAGAACAAAATGTGTGCAGCTGGTTCATGTCATTAGAACCCCAACTTGAAACTACAGTTCTAATCCAGATAGAGTTTTGGGATACGTTATTTGTTACACACGGTTCAAAAAAGTCCATCTCCTGCTCTTCCCCTTTTCACATTCTTTTAGTGTAAAGGGTTCCCTCTATTTTATTGTGTTCCTGGTTCCTCTGGACTTGATCTTGGTTGTCTACCTGCCCCCAATCTCCCCTCTGCCTTCCCTTCCCCATCCCCTTTTCTTTCTTTTCTTTCCCTTTTCTCCTATTCACTCTCTCACCCCGATGTAATAGCTAGCATTTAAAAAGATTTACATTCCAGAAAGTGCATATCTTGTGATGTGCTTTCTGATGTCTTATGACATCAGATTATGAACAATGAACACCCACCTGTTTTAGAACTATGTTGAGGTTTCCATGTACAATAAGAAATAATCTACTCCCAATTGTACATAGAAAGGCCCCTATCCTGCATCAGGATCAGCTACCACGGACCCCTGTGCCCAGCAGTGTCCCAGTGGTGTCACTGGAGCTCTTTACGGAGAGAGGGGCTTGCAGCAGTTCATCATGGCAGGCTTTTAGGGCCTAAGGCTGCAATTCCAGCAAAGGATTCTGCTGATGGCATCAACTACAAAAGTAGACCTTGAGTGGCTTGTTAATATCAACAGAACTTTTCTTTGGAATTATTGCCTTACTTTATGTATATTTTGTGGTACATTATTTATTATATGTGAATCCTGATTAATGCCTGTGGAGCCATGGAAACCTGCTAGAAATACTGGTGGCCATTCAAAGCTGCTGAAACGCAGTGGCACTGCTCTAAACCACTTTTTGCAAATGAATTTTTTTGATTAGTTTTTTAATGTAATTTTGGTGATGTTTATGATGATGGTTTTTTATGTACTCTTGGTGATGTTTCAGTCTTACGTACTTTTCTGTTGTCAGGAAGGTACCAGTGGTTGTTTGCAGTCTTATTGTGTAATCAGCCTATTACAGGCTTCCATGTATAATAAAGTTATTAACATTGTGCAAGTGTAAAACACTTCTGTTATGAAAGTGGTGTATTATTAAAGAAATTGTTACAAAAATCCTGGGTAATTTCTCCTGTTGTCCCTTACCACTATGAATAGGAACCTGAGACCATTCGTGACCTCTTGCTAGTAAACATTTTTTTTTACCCTCACTAATCTAGAGTTTGTTCTCATAGTATCTGTGTAACTCCATTAACTTTTTATTTATACTTGATTCTGTATTTCATGCTATTTCAGTTTAAATAATCAAACAACAACTGTTCTCTAAACACAGAACCCAGCCTGTTATCAGGGATGGAATAGTCCATAACCACTGTGTTGGCTTTTTTAGTACTTTTTCTTTTGTTTTACAGAGGTTATAATTTACATTCTTTATATTGTGTGTAGTAGAAGTTGCATATGTATTGTTCTGGCTGTTTGCTTTAACTTAATAAAACCCATTATTCACAGAATCATAAAGGCATCACTTCTATTATCCAGTCATGCTTTTGAGAACTTATGAAGGAAACATTGGGAAATTAAATTTTGAGAAGGAATAATATTAACTTATTGGAAGGTTTTCAGTTTGTTTTCTTCAGTGTCCTTTTGAGTTAAATAATCAAAATGTGCTGTTTTAGAAACCAGGGGTCTAATTCGTACCTTTAGCTTAGCAAAACTTAACAAATTTCCTGAAGTTTAAAATGTTTATACAGCCTCATCTTTTCAAATCTGTGATTTTAGTTAAAATGTCTAAATTGCATATTGTTAGCTGCAAATACTTTTCATAATTGCTGGAATTTCAGAATGACAAATATATAATATAATAATTCAAGGTAAGGTTGTAGAAAATCCTCTATCTGCTTTTTGGGGGTCTTGTTTGGTTGTAATTTCCCCCTCACCTTCCTGTTAATTCCTGCATTATAATGAAAGTCCTGTAAAAGTAGTACTATAGCAAAATATTTTACAAGCATTTTTGATAATCTGAAGATAGGTTGTGGATTTATCTATTCTGAATTTTTCTTCAGCTCTGCATGTGAATTTGAATCAAGGCAATGACATGGATGAGAAAAATCCTTAGCATGTTGAAAAACAAGCACAAAAACCTTAAAAAAAGTAAATACAGAATATGCTTAATGTCTGATATTGAGAACATTGCTAGGAATCGTTTAAAAGTATGATGGGAAAATGTGGGATTTTATAAGTTCTTTGCACAGCTTAGTCATTCAAACATGTCTAAATAGAGCAGAACTAAACCTTTTTCTACTTCAGTATGGAGTTCAAACTTTATTTTAATGAAGGTAGGAGTATGTTAAAATTGCATGGAAATCAGGCTATGGCTTTACCTGGTACATACTGGAAAACTACATAGTAAGTAGCAGTTAACCCATGTGAACTTCATTTAGGGATGTGTCTGTGAGAGAGGGAAAAGGGAAAGCAAAATGGCTCTTGAACTCTTCCACTTTATTTCAAGATTTAGTTTGTTCTTGTTTTTAAAGGAGTTATGGGAGGGGAATGATAACCTGATTGCTGCCACTAACAGGACTGTAAAGAATTCATAGATGTGATGGTAGAAAATGGTGCATAAACTGTTACACTTCCTCTCAGAGTAGCTCACATAACATTATTGCCTTGGAACCCAGTGCATCATGATACCTTGAACTGTGATAGCATCTCTGTGTCCCAAGCCACTGAAAGTGCATGTCTGACTTGCCTGCATATGATCTAGAAGAACTAGCTAAAATTTTTTGTAGTTCCTGAATCACTTCAGATGGACACAGACTTGTGGGAGAAATAGAGTAAGAAACTGAAATGAAAGGAGAATGAAAAAAAAAAGTGAAAACAGAATGGTGTGAAGGGTGTGCAATTACAGGTTTATGGACTACTGATAAAGAAAAGCAGCTTGATGCCTCATGGAGACCTTGAGAAGCTACTGGAATAATTCAGTGTATTCTATTAGTAGTTTTTTGTTTCAATTGTTTGGTCTTCTCCTCACCCCCAGCATTATATGCTTGATAACAGTGTATTTGTTTGAATGATGCTTTAGTTTTTTCCCCACCGACTAGAAATCAGTCTTGTTCGTGTGAGGCTGCTGTTGTGGCTGTGGAAATGTTTGTAACACCGGGAAGATACATGTGAGGATGTGTAAGTTACCAGCTCCATGCTCTAGTGGTTGAAGAGAATCAGGTCACTTTAAAATCAAAGATCCTGTTTACAGCCCCTGCTGACTAGCAGCTTTAAACATTTGAGCTGTAATTTTCCAGTCTGTCTGTCTCATGCTCTGTGCACTATCATTCTCTGGGAAACTTCTGCAAAAATTGCCCACGTATTTCCTAAAATTAGATTAAGGAAGAAAACTTTCTTGTTCCACTGGTGTTTTCTTCCCATGCTTCTTCAAAACCAAATCAGAATCATCCTTCCTCAGCTAGGACTTCAGACTGTGTTGATGGATGTCCCTTTTTGAATCACTGTTTTTGAAATCTGATAAGTTTTTGAAAAATGTTTTTATGTTCAGAAATGTGAAAGTTTGGTAGCTGTGTCTCCAAAGATGATCCCTCCAAGGACAATGCGTCAGGCTGTTTCAATCATTTGGTATGTTAGCACATGTGGCAATCTTTTTCCTAATGTGTTGTGTATTGTCAGACTGGAATCTTTTCTTGCTGCTTATACACGGAGTCTTCACTTTTAATGTTCGTAAGTGGGTTTTGTGCAATTTTTTTGTAGAAACTCCTAGGAAGATACGGTTTACTATTGTGCACATCATTTGGAGCACAGGATGTACCCTGTTTAGTAAATGAACAGCTCTCATATGCTTTGTAATCTGTGTTGTTTGAAACACGTTTCTTGCACAGCCTCCTCCTGCAGAGTCCTGCTTCATGCCCTGAGTGTCATCCTGCTCGATGTGGATTCAAACAACAATGCAGTGTTGCTTGGAAGAAACTCTGTCATTATGTCATCAGTCTGTTGTACATTTGAGATGGGGTGAATTGAGGAATCAACAGAAGATTTAGTTCTGGCATTTTTTTTAACTTAGAACGCTTCATAATCTTTCCAGTAATGTAAACTTTTGTATATAATGTATTGCTTTATTTTCATATTGATCCTTTTCCATATTTTTATTAATTGGATAATGGATCTGGTAATCTTCAACCCAAGGTTCTCATAAGTAATGGGATGATGCCACACTAGAAATCTGTCTGTTTACTTGGTGACTTGGCCTGAAATTTGCTAAATTATTGTATATCCAGACTCAAAATGAAGGAAGAACTAATAACTAATTTAAGTATATATTTTTGATTATTTTAATACACTCTGTCTTACCTAAATGTATCTTAAATAGTCTCTTACTTAGTGCTACAGTTAGCAAAACATTCTGTGAGCTAATGAGGCATGTAGTGGTTATTCTGCAGGATCTGCAAAAAGCAGATATCTGCAACACACAGATGTTCTGTAGTAGCTCATGTGCCACCTTTCATGCTAAAACCTGCTTTATCTTAAACTAGGTTATTGCCCTTCAGAATATTCCTGTGTCTTGTTCAGAAGGAACCTTTACTTTATGCTGTTAGCAAAAGATTTAATTTTTATTTTTATCTCAGAGGTCAAAAGGCTGGTGGTTTTTTCATGCCAGATTTCTCCTTACAGTGTGTACTTCTCTGTGTGCACATACTCTGTTCCCACTGGATAGGTCAGAGTCTTGACTGGGATATGACGTCTGTGGGTGCTGGCATATGGCCAGAAATTATATTGAGGATGGATCAGGCTGCTCAAAGATTCTGAATACTTTTTTTTCTGGATGGGGGGAGCAATACTTCACAGGTGGGAATGTTTTGGGGTGGTATTATATTCTGAGATGAGTGGGAATAAAACTGGACTGAGACCTGTGTAGAGTAGAATTTACAAAGAAATCCATGTGCAATTTGATGAGTGACAAGGTTTAGAATCACTTTAATTTGCTTTCCAGTAATGAGGAAATACACAGATGTGTAATAAAACATCTTGCATGTTTTGCTGAGGTGCTTGAAATTCTAGTGGGTAAAATATGTCAATAGATCTTCTTACCTTTTAAAGAAAATGATCTCTAGAATGAAAAATATGTTCCCTTGGAAGCTGCTTGGTAATACTGGAAAATGAGACTAATAAGGATTAGCTTCTTCAGCTGCAGAGGGCATTCATGTTGTGTTAGCTATCTGCTTGGAATTCGGTCAGGGTGGTGGTAACATATTTACTTGTGGAAGCTGCTGGCCCCATGCTGTCGCCAGGGGCACAAGGCACTCCCAGGGTCTTGGCAGAGGGGACGTGGTGTGCAGCTGGGCTCAGGCCAGGGCCTGGGAAGTGGGAGAGACAGTGCAGCCAGCTCTGCTGCTTACAGCACGAGGGGGTTTTGAAGGCGTGCTGTTCCAAGTATTGACTCACTTTGTGAAACTGAAATGCAGAGATCTCTGCCAAAAGTCTGCTAGCTCAGGTTTGGCCAGAGGGTTGAATAACCCCAGGGTTTATTCAGCAGTGATCAATGGAGATGTGACACTAAAACTATTTAACCTGTTTAGCTTAAGAAATCTGTGAAAGGTAGGTCAGATTATATCATGTTCTTGTACTTGGTCCATCAAGCCTTATAACTAAACATTTACACTTGGTAATTTTAGAGTTAAGTCTATATGAAATGTGTAGGTGATTTAAAAATTTACTACACAAACATTCTTAATTAAAACTTCTTTCAGTCATTTAATACTAGTCTGGGGACCTGAGAGTTAAACTAATTACTCTTTTTTGTTCTTAGAACTTGGATCTTTGGAGAGATGACAATTTTTGTGCAGAGATACTAAATTTGATTATTTATTTTGGAGTTGAGAGACACTTCAGAGTAAAAGTATTTTTATATTTTGTTCTGTGTGGTTGTGGAAATCATACTTCACACATTACCTTAAGAGTGGTATGGCAAAGGGATAAGACTGCTGAAATCATTAGTTTTTACAATTTTTAACACCATATTTTGATGCTTATGTGTTTTGTTCTTCTCACAATGAAGCTAAATTAAAATCTCTGAGAAAGGGGTCCCTCTAATATAGCATAATGAAGTCTTTAAATGGGTACAGTTGTAGGTCATCGTAAATAGGAATGCAGTGACCTTTGTCTTGACAATGAAGCTGACACAAGCTTCTCAGAGCTGTTCTTTTTTTATTATTTCTCCGCCAGAAAGGACACAAATAAAACAGAAGATCCCCCTTCTCCCATCAGTGAGCAAAATCAAAAGACTAGAAAATGTGTTGTAACTTGTCAGTTTGCAAAATCTAGAAATAACACGGACTTCTTTCTCATTATAGACACTGCTGCAGGAACAATTTGTGGCAAGGAGATGGGAAAGGAAGGAAAGTCTACTTGACTGGACATATGACTGGCAAAGGGTCTTCTGGTTTCTTAAGAGACTTTCTAATAGCCTGTTTTGATTTTGGGATACACAGCAGCAAGGCACTCAGAATTATGACTTGTACCTACTTACAGTTTTGTATCTAGAAAAATCACAAATCATTCATTTTACACTCACTTTTGCAGTACATTGCAGGCTTGCAGTGCACTGTGCTGGAAGCTAGCAAGGCTTGAATTTCTTGGTGGCCGATGTAAAAAAGCAAAGCATTTTGCAGAAAGCACATAAATGTGGTTACCTCCTGTGGGGAGACACCGTGGCACTATCCAACTTCAGCAGAGGCTTGTGAATTGCAGTGCTCAGCAATTCTCTGTAACCACAGAGAATCATCTGTCATTCTTAAATAATGGCAATACCTGCTACTTTAGGACTTTCTCAAGGCTTCAGCAATGTTGATCTGAATTGTGCTGCCTCTTGTAGAGGAGAGGCCTGTGTAGCAGAGCAAACTCTAATGTGTGCAGTCAAGGTAATGAATGGAGATTTGTTTCTTTTGTAAGAAGTTGTATCTATAGGACTGGTTCTCTATGATCAGATAATGATTTTATTTATTTTTAGCCAAGGACTAAAACTACATGTTAGTTTTTTTTTAAGAGAAGCTAGTTTACTCAATGATGATGAGTGATATTCCCATAAGGCCACAGCCTGGGTGAGTCCCTGGAACAGGTATTTTTTCTGGGAATGTCCCTCTCTGAGAATGTGCTTCATCAAAAGCAAACAAAAAAAAAAAAAGAAAGAAAAGTTTGGAGTATGCACATGTTATTTCAGAGCTGTGTAAACTAAAAGAGTGAAACAGCAGCTAACATACAATATTATAAATTTTTAAAACCTATTTCAGGAAAACAAGACATTGATACTCTATAAAAGGATCTAGTGGACAGTGAGAAGTGACTTTAATAGATGAAAGCAAAAAGGTTTGTGGGACAGTATGTTAATAATTGGCTAGAAATATTTAACTTGTTGTTTTCTATAAATGAGAAGACTTACTCATAAAGCTTACTTAATAAGCTGGTGACCAATTTGATACCAGAACAGCAGTGTGTCCTTGTGGCAAAAAGGGGTCCATCAGTGCCACAGGGATGAATTAGCACCTGGATTCTCTTTGATAGTAGGTGGGCTGAGAGCGCTGTGAGTGTTCAGCCTGGACAACACCAGGCTCAGCAGGATCTCATCAATGCCCACAAATACCTAAGGGGAAAGAATGAAGATGAGGGAGCCAGACTCTTTGCAGTACTATCCCATGACAGGACAAGAGGTAATGGACACAAATTAAAACACATGAAATTCCACAAGAAAATTACTGGGAAGGTTGTCAAACACAGGAGTAAGTTGCCAGAAAAGTCATGGAATGTCTGCCTGTGGAGATATTTGAAGCCCAAATGCACATGATTCAGGACAGACTGCTCTACCTGACCTGGCTTGACCATTTGGGTAAAATGGACTCAAGAGGTCCTTTCCAACATGAATAATTACATGATTCTCTAGAGTTTTGTTTGATTGGTGGTCTGTGCCAAATAGCAGTAACAGATTCCACGCTGCAGGGACAGTGAGTGTCTCTAGGAACTCTGTAGTACAATGATGTGTCTGAAAGTGCATTGTTTAATGGAACAAATGGGCTCGGGAATTCAGGATGTTGCTGGGACTCCTGGTAAGCAGTTCAATGTTTCTGATGTCAAGTGTCTTCTGATGGACACTTGAGACTGCATTAACTTGCAGGCCTTTTCCATGACCAGTCTCCTTGAGACTGTTGTTAAAGATTAAGAAGAAAAGATGGTGAAAGCATTGTGAAATGAAATGTTTGCTATTTCTATTTAATACAATACAAAATACATAGTATAAAATATACAATATATTTTTTGTTCATTTGTTTTAGTTTACTAACTTTCCTCCTTTCATTTCTTGTTAATTGTAGCAGTTACAAAAACATCTTACTGACACTAATTTACGTGATTTGGGTGAGGGTAATTGCTTTTTCCCTCTTCTCCCCAAAGTTAGCTGAAATGGCCTGACTTGAAGCTGCTCTTGTTGAGATCTCATGCAGAGCAAAGCAAGGAGAATGCAGCTTCTGGGTTTGGTTCAGACTTTTGACTTGAAATCTTTCTTCTGGAGAAAGGCCCGCACAGAGCATTATCTTATCAGTCTGTTGATAAGTGGTAACAGCATTAGGCTCTTTCAGGCATTGCTGTCAGCTGTTGTTCTGGTCACGGGCTTGGTTGTTGCAAAAGACTGTCTTGACAGGGTGAGACAGCTTTTTTTTTTTTTTTCGTTTGTTTGCTTTTCGTTTTTAAACAGAAAGCAAAAAACTATTAAAAAGGATGGGGATTAAGACGTGTACAGTGAATGGATGACAGCAGGAACATAAGTTTTGTATTCCAGATGTTTTTCGAAGCTTAATCAAAGCTGGATATTATGGTGATGTTATTTGGGTCGTCCTTGGTGAGTCTGGTCTGGCTGTTCCTCAGCATCAGGGCAGTAATGGTAAATTGTGCTGCAGTGATTCCTGCTTCCATGGGTGATAGCTTTCAGTTATAATGAGAGGTTTCATAATTTTCACACATCTATTGTAGATTTAGTTTTAAGTACTGGCATTTAACTGAGGTCAGCATTTTTCTGACATACTTGCAATAGGCCTTTCTTTTCTCTGCTCTACGCTTCTTTTGTTTGTTAGACTTGATTTCGTCACAGACCTTGGGTTTTATCAGCGAGTGTTGTTTGGACTAACTCACTATTTCCATCTTCAACTTTTCTGGCTTCTATAAATGGTAAGTCTTTGTTGGTTTATGCTTACAGATCCATGTTTTCATGCTTTTAAACCCCTCTTTTCTGCATACTCTGTGTATACTTGTGTGTTTTTGTTAAATATGCATAATGTAAATGCAGTAAAAATTTCTGCGAAAATCCCTGAGATGTTGCAACAGAAAGATGTTATATTTTTAAAGGTATATTTTTAAATATACCTTTAAGATAATATACCTTTAAAGGTATATTTTTAAAAGGTAGATACTGTACTAGTGTTTGTCTAAAGTGTTAAAGGATATTATCCTTTTTGACATGCAAAGCCATATTATTGCTGAACGCTGAGATTATTGATTTTTATGGAACTTCTTGCTCTAATAATGTGGGAAGGCAGCCCTTTATTCATGTATGTCAGTCTGTAATTACTGAACTTAGGGGGATTTTCAGAACATATTAAATAACTAGCCTCAGGACAGATTTATGGCTTCAAATATTCTTGATATTCTTCTACAGTTTTTCTGGATATATTTTTCCTTTTTGTGTTTTGGTTTGGTTTTGTTTCTTTAAGATAGCAATCTGAGAAAACAGCCAAAATGCCCCAAGTGGACTTTCTGTTGGGAATCACCCTTTGCTTCAGTAGGTGGGTCTGAAGCCCTTGGATGAGAAGGACCATTGACATTTGAGCTGGAGACTGACTGATGACAGTAGCTGGTTTCACCCTCCATGAACAGGGCCAGGGGAGAAGACACCTTTGGAGTTGTTTTCATGGCAAATGCTGGTATCTCAGTAATGGTGTACTTGGGGTAATGTTGCTCTTTTGCATGGGGCATAGACTAGGAAGCAGTAACTCAAGAGGATGGGCTCTTGTTATCTTGGCCATGACCCTGTTCCTTCTACCTTGTTCCAGTCCTGCTGCTCTTTGTGCACTTAATGCCAGCTATCTCCTTCAGATCTCCCTGTTCTACAAGTGTCTGCCTCTCTCTTAGCTCCTGCTTTGCTATTTCCATCATCCTTTATGTACCCTCCTTCAGACATAACCTTGTTATTTCTGCTCCTGCATTCCTTGCCTGATCAGTTTCCTGCTACATGTTCTGTCCTTCCCTCCTGTTCCTGATTCCTTTGTCTCTTGTCCCTTTGTCTGTGCATAGATTTTATTTCTTTGCATGTGATGCAGAGGATTGATATTTAAGCTTGCCATGTGGATGTCTTGCTGCTGTTGGAATAAAGAGCTGTTTTAACTGGCCTTTACATGAATAGTTTGGTTTTACTCCTCTTGGCAGGGCAGGAGGCACACATCCTAACCCATGGGAAGAATAGGGCCAACTACAGTTTGAAATTTATATCATGTGGATGAATTTAGATAGATTTTCTTGACAATATAAAGTAGTGTACGCCTGTGACACAATGGATGCATTCCTACTGAAACTCAGTCATCTTTGGGATTGAGCAGAGATTGCACTTTTTTTTTTTTTTTTTATGATAGTTAAGACAATGTATTTTTCATTAGCATTCTTCTTGGAAATAAGTGGCCTTTCTGCATAACCAATGCATATATTTATTTTCATGCACATGTGTGCACAGAAAGCATCTGACAGTGTCAAATGTGGCTGATGAAAATGTGATCAGCTTTGCAAGCACAAGCTTGACAACAAGATCGTGAAAGGTTTTGGGGTAACATTTTAGAAGGCAAACTATACACTGTTAATTAGAGTAGATCAGTCGAAAAAAATATTAAAGGTAATGGAAATGGACAAAACTTTTCACAACTGAAGCATCAGGAATTGCATTGCCTTGGGCAAGTAATGTTACCAGACAATAGGTAGTTTATCTGTTGCTGCAGGTTCCATATTCCTATAGAGGAGCTAGTGCTGCAAATTACCCAGTTGTAATGCAATAATCCATCAGACATCTACTCCTTTTGAAGGCTATTTAATTGAATGAACTGCAGTATAAACAAGTTGTATGGTTACATATATGAAAGACCCAGAAAGATGTGACTTACTCATTCTGTTGCCCTTTCAAACCAATTGTTTTTTTTTTTTTAATTTGCAGAGGAGAATTTTAGAAGGATATTTCATTGTAGTAAACATTTAACTGTTCTAAATACCTCTATGTAAATTAATACCAAATCTTCCATCTTTTTAAAAAATAATTGGAGCTTTATGGAGGATATTTAGGAAAGACACCTTCTTCCAGTCATATCTGCAGCCAGAAACCAGTTTTGGTTTACATGTTAAATTGGTGGTGTTGCTTAAATGAACCACTCAACCTGCAGGGAATACTGAGCAATAGTTCTGGGAAGTGTAATCGGAACTGCCCAGATAATGAATTAAATGCTTGTACAGTCTTTTCTCACTGAATAAAGAAGATGACATCAATTGCACTTAAAATGTACCTTTTAAACCATTTTAATAAAACTTTCACAGTTATTTTGAGTTGAACCAAATTAACTTAGCTTAAGTTGAGGAGTTATCTATTTAGAGCTAACTGGGAATCACCTTCAAATATTGCAGATTGACCACAGGAAAGGTGTTATGGTTTTATTTTAAAAGTTTTTCATAAGCTAAAGCAATGCATCACATACAATCGAATATACACTTCTCAGTCTGTCATAAACACTGTCTTGTTGACAGTGCAGGTGTAAGAGTATTTTAATTAAACTTGGTAGCAAATGGTATTTTTTATTCCACCTTTTTTGTGATGAGAGGAGTAACAGTGTGAGAGATTTAGGCTTTTGCACAGTCAATGGTCTTGTGTGTTCTGGGGCTGCATTTTAAATGCTCGCAGGTGGCATAATTACTGAAAGAAGCCAGCCTGCCTTCTGCAGTCCTTGGCTGCTTGCTCTCTCCAGCAAAAAAAACACCAAAAACAAAAACAAAAAAAAAAAAAAAAACACCAAACAAAAAAAACCCCAAAACAAACAAACAAAAAAAAAAAACAAAAACAAAAAACCCAACAAAACAACAACAAAAAACCACCAACAAAAAAAGGCAGCTTATTTTTCATGTAGATAATACATTTCATCCCATTCTTTGCAGCTCAAAAAAATACTTAGCCTTGCACAGGTGCGCATGGGGGCACTGAATAGGACAGAGCTAGTGGTTTTCTGTGAAAAACTTGATTTAAATTGATCATCAGCATGTTTTTCCATTAGTTTAATTGCTGGTTGTTCCTGTTCTTTTGTTGTACTTTATCTAGAACTTCAGGTCAGGAGGTCAAGTCTGCTGGCATATTTTCCTGTGCCTTCGGAACGGCGTTGCCTCTGGCCCATGCATTCATCTCCCGGCGTGTCACGCTGTTAGTGCTTTCTCTGCTGCACTCACTTCTAAAGCACTGTTTATGGGTTGAGATACTCCCTCCACAACATAAACATGAGCAATTTAATTTATACACAACATCACTGTAAGCGATATCAGCATATGTAATTGAGTACAGTATGCTAGGAAATAATTATTTCAGTTATAATGCCTGTTATTTCTAACTGATTACACTGGGTCTTTGCTAAATTCATCTGAAAGGGAAGAAATGGCAGAGAGCTGCTTTTGACCTTTTGAAAGTTGCTGCTTGATGTATGCACAGATTTTTCACTTCTGACAATAAGAAATCATGTGTCATCCTCATTTATAATGCAGAGACCTCTCTTTCCATATTTATATTATTTAAATAAAGAATACTGTGAGTTCTCAGAAATGCTGCCATTCAAGTGCAGAATGATGGTACCCAGCCTGCTGAGTGTACAGTTTGGAATATGGTGAGGATCCTCCTAATTACTGTGCTGCTGCTCTTCTGATTAATGACTGAAACTTTGACTTATTGGACAACCAAAGACCATCTGAATTTCATTGTTTCTGAAGACATACACAGCTTTGACAGGTCAAGAGAAGGAAAAAATTAGCTGACTTTTTGCTAAAATTCACTAATTCCTCAATTGCTCCTTTGAATTAATCAGGTCTTCTTGCTCAGAGAATACCTAAAAGTGTGAGAAACAGGAACTTTCTAATTATTCAATCATTGAGTTTTATTTAGACAATACATTTTGGTAGAAGTTATAGAGTCAAAATATATTGTAGAGCTGGATTCTCCACAAATGGGCACCTTTCTGAATTCCACTTTTGTCCATAGTTAGGCCAACTACTTAGCAGTTTAATTGATTTCTTAAGGAGGGGGATTTCTGAAGGTAATAAGGTCTCTGAAAATGCATTGATTAAAAATAAATCAGTCTCACAGCTGCATAATTTTATGATCTGGTTGGACTTGTATCTCTAGAAGACCACTTGGTTGTTCTGTGGGCTGTGGTGCTGGGAGTTGTTAGCTGAATGCATAAATACTATTGGTACTGGCTGTGCATAGCTGCAAAGCCTTCTGTAGTTTTCTACTTTTAAAATTGCCTGTAGGTTGTTTAGCTCTTAAAATATAGCAAGTGCAGATATAGTATCACAGCATCCCTAATCAAACTTACCTGGCTGTATTCTCGCCTCAAAGTCAGATTTTGTTTATAATACTATATTAATAACCTTTTTGAAGTTTTCAGTTTGATTTTTTTTATCATCTTACACTATTATAGCACTGCAATATTTAGGATTACAAATACAGCTTTATTTAAAACCAGCAGCTTTCAGTGAAATAGCATTACTTTTCTACTACTAAACACAGATTTATATGTGAGGACTAGAACACTGAAGGTCTCTGAGTCCAATGTTATAAATGTGAATGTTTCCAGTAGCTAATATTTATGCTTTTTCTTATTTTCTGAAAGGTAATATTACTTGTTAGCTACTCATAGTGAAGAGTTGAATATCCTTTTCTTTGTATGAAAGTGTAGCAGTCTTCTCTGACTGATTGTGCAGTCATGACATAGCTGAGGTGAAGATCCAACTTCAAACATTGCAAGATAAATCATTTCCACATTCTTGCTTAAGTGGCTATTTTAGTGTAGAGAAGCACATTTTCTGTTGAGTGCTAATGCCACTGTCTCCTTGACCCAAGGTCTTAACTATTCTGAGCAAAGTAGATTTGGTACTTAGCGTAAGAAAGAGTTTGCAAGTAAAACAGTTGTGCCACATAGAAATGTTGAAATTTCTGCACCTTGTGGGCTTGTCCATTGATAAAAGCATTGATTGAATGAAGTATGCTTTATACAAGGTATTAATAGACATGTTCTCCTTTCTTATTTATAGAAACTGGAGTGGGTGGCTGGGATCACAGGCGTGTGTAAGGGACCTCCGAGAAGGGTACATGTTTCTTAAGTTATTATTTTGGCCAGCTGCTCTGCCCTTGTTTTCAGCAATGAGATCTATTAGCATGAGGCATTTTGCTAAAAGGGGAGGAAGTAGGAGTGTTTAATGTTGCTTAATTGGAAGAAGACTGTAGTTTTATCTTAATTTTGCTGTTTGAGGGCAGTCTGGCAATTAACTCATGAGAAACAAAGACATGGAATTATTTTGTAGTCTTAGCAGATAAATCTCTGGAATTTTGTTAACTAACAATGCTGGTTAAAAATTCAGTAGCTTTATTGCCACTAGGAATATAATGGAATTAACTACAGATAGCTACATTTAACATGAGCTCAGGCTATGGCCATTTCTGCTTTCAAAGTGCTGCCTTTGAGATGTGTTGCTACCTTCAGTCTGAGTTGCCAGTACTCTGTCATGATGTTCCCAAACCCCTTGGGAAGTGGCAGTCCCATTACAGAAGAGCCTCTTCTGCCCCTGGATTGTACCAGCTTGTGGTGTCAATTTTTTCCACAAATACAGACAGGCCTTGAATATCTGAAAGGCTTTCTAAGTTTCAAAGAGGAAAAGGGAGAAACAGGGAGGAAGTATATGCAATTATTCTGCTATTCTTTTGGATGCTTATTTTTAGTGACTGCATAAGAAATTCTGAAGTTGAGCATTTACGTGGGAGTGAAAACAAGGATGCTCTTGTCCTGGTGCTACCTGGTGATTCTCCAATTATTTTGACACAGAACTGTCCAGTTTTATCTGCCAGCGTAGAAGGAGTGTGGGACAAGGTCTCTGTCTGCTTCATGCTGTTCCTTTTGCAAGAGTAGTCTTGCATCTTTTGAAGAGAAGAGCTATTGTTTGGAAAAGCCTTTTCCTATTTCTATTATTTCCTCATCTCAAAGAAAAAAAAAAAAACAACCCGTAAAAGATAGATGGCATTTCCCTTTAAATGAATTTTGCTGGGTTTAATTCAAGCAGCAATTTCAGTGACTGTTTATCAAATACCATCACACTGCTTACTTTTTAAAGGAAATGGAAAAATGTCTGACACAAAGGCGTCTGAAATGAAACACTCAGTAATCACGGTATACCAAGATCTTACCTACTGGAAATACTGTGTGTCAGTGTTAAAAGTAAAACATAGGCTCATTTAGTCATGAGCATTTACAAGTAAATTGTTTGAAACTGAAGAGAATGGATGGAAAATGAGTTTTCCTGAGAAATAAACTTGGTACTTCAATTTGTGCTTCCTGCCATAGGTATTTTAGTAATGTGCATAATAAATGTAAAGTTGTTATTTAGTAATGCACAATAATGTCAAGAATAGTAAGGATGGGTAATGACAGTCCAGCAGCATTTCCTGCCTGAGGATACCAAGGGAAAAACTGTTATTACTCCACAGTTGGTGTAGTATGTATATTGTCTCATTCTCACTTCCTCCAAGCTGCCTGTCAATCAACTGTTATTATGCTCTTTTACGTCAGTGCATTATAGGGTGGACTAGAAAAGCTACTCATGAAAGATTCAGCTGCATTAAAAGACTTTGTTTAAAAAACAAACTCCTTACTGGCTTTACAGGACTGCTCAAAGGAGTCAAACATTTATGGATATGGCAAGGAGCTGTGTGGTGGAGCATAAGGAACCATAAAGTGTAAGCATGGAATATTGAATTGTAAATAGAAGCTGAAAAGTAAAAGCAAGCGTAGTGTATGTTTTGTGTAATAAACATCTTTAAGGATGCAAACTAGCCATTGAAAAGTCACTCAAGACCTTGCTTCCTTTTCTACTCCTCTTCAGTTAACATTTGCACCCCAAATTAGATTTTATTGAGTGAGAAAACTCACCGCTCTTTTTTCCCTTTGGAAACATATTTAATGACACTTGCCTAGCTGCTTCATATTTCTAGTCTTTCTTTTCCCTTCTTGAAATGGAAAGATTTACACAGCGTCTGCAGTAGTATGAAACATGACAAAACGATTAGGTAATTGTTGGGCACAGTATGCTGAACATACAAAGCTTCATGTGACAGCATAAGGTATTAGCTGCAATTGAAGATAAATGTATATTCACATACTCTGCATACTAATTGGTGAAGTTCTGGTTGAGCTAGCATCTCCCATTTCCTACCAACCTGAAAAATGTTTTCTTTAAAGTGGGATTGCACTGGTGGTTTGCGCTTAAATTTAAGATGGTTTTATATTTTTATTTTTATATTCCTTGATTCTAATAAGAATAGTGGTAGATAAGACACAGAACAGATTTCCATGTTTTTAGCTGGAAGTGCATTTAGAAGTATCAGATATTTTTATTGTTTTTTCAATTAAACAGTGAAATACGAGTTATGAATGGGTTGCACTGAAAGATGAACTTGTTGGCATCAACCAACTAAAAGTTCTGTATTTAAATTCTTAATTAAGACTTCTGTGCATGTAACTTTTTTCTCAAAATCATGTACCTCCCATGTGAAGAAAATGCTTGCTTGCAGGGTGCTGCCACTGCTATTTCCCTTTGACTGTGTTGTAGGGATTTTATACCCTATGATTTTGCAGTGCAAAAGTAGTACTGGCTCTGGCTTTAAAGCCAAGTCGGCTGTGTTGTAGAAGCTAAAAGCAAAAATCAGCACTGTGCTGAAAATAAATTGTTGTCTGGAAGAAATATTTTATCTGTGGTGTTTCTGTGACATCACTGAACAACTGAAATAAATGTTTGATAGATGTGTCATGAAAGCAGCCCAACATCCTCATTAGAGGAAGTTCAATTTTTTTTTAATAGACAAAAAACCAATTACTTCTGCATGGCTCTAAACACATATGAGCAAAAGTTTCTCATGTTTAAGTGATTCTTTAAGAAATGTATTTTGGTTAACTTCTTGCCCCTAATTGCATCAGTATTTGAAATTTTCTTTTGCATTGCCACCTTTAGCTTTGACACATTACTTCACATAACCTATTATTATTAGGATCTGTCTCCTTGGAATGGTTAATCTCTACTGTCTTGCAGAAGAACGTACTCCATGGAGATACTCAGTCTTCTTTTGGTTGCCTCAAAATTAATTTTTTATGTGTGACCTCCTCCTTTTGTAAAGTTCAAGGTCAGTTTTATTAAAAATAATTGTGTGATTCGTATCTGTGGCTCACTGTTTTGCCCAGCCCATCAAAACAGAAAGGGTAAGGTCACCACAGGAGTCTGCCTTGGGTTAACACATCAGTGTGTTAAACAGGGAAAGCTTTAGTATGCAAATACAAACAAGGGTCTTGGAAAATCCTCAGCAGAGAAAAATGGGCTGTGTGTCGGTTTTGTAGTGTTTATATGTTTTCCCTATTGTGACAAGAGATTTTATTTCCTAGAGCCTGTTTAAGGCTCTGTGTTTAACTCGCGGGGCTCCAACACCGCCCTTGAACGCGCGTGAGGGGCTGAGGGGGGACATGGCGCGAGGCGCGCCCTCATGGCGGGGGTACGGAACCCTGCCCCGGCTCTGAAACCCTTCGGGCCCGGCGGCTCCCCGCCAGGCAGGGCCGGCTGCAGGTAGGGAGGGGCAGCAGGCAGGGCCGGGCTGCGCTCCCGCGGCCCTCAGAGTCCCCGGCCCGGCCCGGCCCGGCCCGGCCCGGCCCCGACCGCCTCCCCCGGGCTCCCAGAGCCGAGCGCTGGGCAGCCGGCAAGGCGCTGGGAATGCTCTCTTGTGCCGGCCCTGCCGAGCAGCTGCATTTCTAGCAGGGCCCTTGTACTGGCAGTGAAGTGCTGAGGGATGAAGACAAGCCGAAGAGTTGAGCATTCCTATTTCTCTTCCTCTTTGCTGACTTTGGGGCTCTGAATACTGTATTTCCATTGCATATTCTTTGCGAGGATTTTTTTTTTGAGCGAGCATAAAGCCTGGCTCATTCCTTGAAAGTAATCACATTCAGCCTTCTGAAGTTTGAATGAACATCTTAAGGCAGATTTACAAAATAGTCAACAGATGTGTGTTCCCCGCCATCGAATGGGAAAGCAGTTATGGTTAAGATGTTTGCTTTTTTTTTTTTTTTAAATGTAAAATAGAATATTGTCCAAGACGTCCTGGAGGGAATCGGGAGCTTGAAGTTGTCTTACAGTATTCTTTTAAAGGAATACTTTTTATTCCTAAAATTCGTGTTATGCGATTCCTCATATTGCACTTTTTTGCCAAGAAACATGCAAGCTTGTACTGTCTGTTTTGATTCAAGCACTCACTGTAATTGAATCCCGTGCTATACTTGTTGCTGTACTTGTTTCCAGTCACTAACAGGGTACATAGTTTGCTGCCATCTGCATATGAATAGGTTTGAAACGTTTTGTGTCCTGTAATCATTCCTCCTCAAAGAAAAGGCTTGGTGAGGAATGAGCCCTCAGGAGCTCCAGACTTGATGGCATTCATGGACGGGTCATCAACATTCCTTTAATAGTTTATTATTCAGTGGAGTTACAGCCTATGGTGCTGTCTTAAACTCTTGAGTTTTGCAAGTTTGGCTCAATTTTAAGAGCATACTGTTACCAATTCTAGGATTCTTAGAGCATTGTGTTTTGTTTTGTTTGCTCCGTTTTGATCTGATCGCTTCAGTTACATCCACCAGCCAGACAGTGCTCTGAGGTATTTGCAGGTTAAGCTGATCATTTCGTCCCAATGATAAGAGAGTTGTTTATTTTCCATATCATGATGATTCTGGATGTTATTCTTTCTCTCCAGGGCTTACAGTTCAAGGGGAGAATTTTATTGCAGAAATTATAACTTCCAGGTATTACTTTAGAATTGAGTTCGTGGTGACTCAGATGTTTTAGTATTTAAATAATTAATTTAATTATGTATTTTGTAGAAATTATTACTTAGTTGTAATTTCAACTCAGTTTTTCTTATTCCTTAACTGAAAAGAATTTTGCAGAAAATGTTAGATTTTTTAAATTAATAATTATAAAATGGTTAAGGTTGGAAGTGACCTTAAACATCATCTACTTCCAACCCCCAATTACTCGTTGAGAATATGCAAAATTTCTGCTCAGGTGACTGGGGAGAAGAAGAACAGCTCTAGATGATACTGTTTTCTGCCCTAGGTGGGGGAGAAGGAAATGTGCTCAGTATCGTGGAACAGTTGCAAAATGAACCGCAATGTTTGAAGAAGTGCAACGAACCTGGTAAAGTATTGTCTTGATACCACTATCTGTAAAGGTGAAGGAAAATGAAGAAGAAGGGGAAGCTCATTTAGCAGGGTGCATCTAAGTGTGATTTCCAGCCTGCTGAGTGAAGAACCCTGATAAACCCAAATTGTCCTTAACCTCCCCCTGCTACTGAGGTTAGGAAACTGCAGCAAGGGAGCTGTGATGATGGTGCTCATTAATTTTCCAACAAATGAGCTGTTGCAGATAAGTAGGAAGTAACCCAGGATTTGGTTTCGTGTTTCTTTTTTTTTATCTTTAATAATAGCATTTGAGCTTGTTTCAAGTAGTTACAGATGTAACTCACAAATGGTTCAAAAATTACTTTTCTTTCTCTGAGAAGTATGATCTTCAAGCAAGGAACTTTTCTCTACTTTTTCTTTCATTTTTGGTTTTCCTTTTCTCTTTTTGACCTGAAGATTTGGGCCAGCTATCTATTATTTTGGCCTTCTAAACAATTTACAGAGGTGGTGTAGCTGTGCAGTGTATGTAAGCTGTGTACCACAGGTTGAGAACAACTTTATTCCTGTATTAATTGGTTTGTCATTCCTACTAACTTCTGTAGAATTTATTATAAAGTAATTTAAAATAAATGTATTATCATTTCAAAATGCATCCTGCAATGGTGTGTAATATTGAATATATATTCCCATCCATGAAAACTCCTGGAATCCTTTTAGTCAAAACTGCCATTGGTTACAACCTGAAGGTGTTTTTTTTCTCTGTGTGTGTGTTTTTGTTTTGTTTTTGTTTTGTTTTTCATTTGGAATTAGCAAGTTTCACTCAGCTTTAGAGACTGTCGTAGTGTTAATTTAAAAGGTGTAAATTATAGCACTGAAAGGACTTATTTGAAAAGACCATAAGTTAAATCAAATATTTACTATGAAGTTTTATTACTAAATGTTAAATCTTGGACAGATGGAAAAAGTGGTGATTGAATAACCTGCTTGTCTTGTTTGTTTGATTACTGAGTTAGGGAGCTGTCTTCCTTTTGCTAATTGTAATACTTAATGCTTAGTAACCTTATGTATTGTACTACTGTTGTGGAAAGCAAAACTGGAAATGGAGGGTAGTGGATCCTTTGCAGCTTCTGAGCAGATGATTCTCTCAATAAACCAGTGGTTGAAATAATTTGAAGCAAGCAGTGTTTCATTTCTACAGCCAAAAGAATGGTGGCTCTTGTCATGAGCATCACTGAAGAAGAGGTATAGTATGTGTATGTTTGGGAGATTTGTTGTTGGAGCCAACATTTTGTTGGAAGCCAAGTTGGAGTTATGAAACACATTCTTTATGCCTAACAAGTGTTGACATAGTTTTCTTTTCTTAATATTGAACATTGTTTAAAGTAGTATTCAAGAATCATCCTTAATGATGGTTCCTCTTCCCTTTTGGATTATCAGATGTGAGGTAGACAAAATAGCTGCAAACGTGTTATCTGCTCTGCCTTTGCTGTGGATATTTATGATTCACACACACACAGATCAGTGTCTCAAGGGATTTTTTTTCTCATCCTTTCCTTTTGTTTTAATAGATTTATAATTAGTTAAGAGTAAATGTGGAGATAATCTGTACTGCCAATGGCAGTCTGTCACAGAGCCACTGCATCTCACCTTTCCTCCTGGAAAGCTGGCCTCCAAAAGCCACTGTTGTGCTGTGTGCCTCAAGAAGCGACTCTCCATTCTGAACAAGTTGTATTGGTACTTTCTTTTTCAAAGCTGTATGTGCTCCTGCATTAAGTTATGCTGGCTCTGAAATTTGGTATTTTGTTAGATTAAGGTTTACTTCTTTCCTTCTTAGTGCCCCTGGCAGTTGTGTTTTATGAGACATGGATAAATCAGCCCCGTTGTGTTCGTGTGCCGTTTCAGGCATGGTTTTGCATCTGTATCAAACCAGTGGGTAGTGAATCTTAGGATGAGCAAGAGTTTATCTGCTTCAGCAGATTGGAGTACTGGTCTCTTCCTGCATGTTCTTGTTAAAATACCCATTTGCTTAATGACTGAAGACAAATGCATTAAGGATACTGTGACCTATGTCTGGAATCATTAAATAGGGTTGTGATGATGAAGAAAGAATCAGGAAAATTAGGTACTCCTTCAAGAATTTTTTATTATTATTTTTGATGCTGAGGCCAGCTTAATTCACTAGTCTAACAGATCTCTGGCTTTTCTTGTCCACAAGCTTTGAAAAATATGCAGGCTGTTTTAGTAAATACTGTCTTTCTCACGTGTATCGGTGTAGTGGTGACCAGAGAAAAACTGACCGAAGCACAGATTATGTTGTTATGCAGTAATTACTGAAGACATGCAGTGATCTTTTTCTGTTCCTATCAGCTATGTAGCAGGTTCAGTTAATAGATCCACTCCCATGTTTGAAAGTGCCTTGCTTAATACAGACTTTCGTAGTGCCTGCCCAGCCTGACTTGGAGGCAGCTGAGTTCTGGACTGTTTTCCTTGCCTGTGAATCATGCAGCCCAGTGTATTTTTAGTGCTGCAATGTATTTATGTTCTTAGATTAGCAGCAGCCTCTCCTGGACTGGGCAGTCACACATGGGCAAAGCTGAACCCACTGGGAATGCCTCCACAGAAGATGGTGCTGGTGGCTCTTGCTGCTGATATTCTAGAGTGACTCTTCAGGAGTGTTATGTTATCCATCTGATATCTTAATAACATCCAATCCTTGAGGTGCAAAACATATGAAAAGTTGTGAGTGCAAGGAACAGTCCCAAAGTACCTTAATCCTTCCATCGATAGCACCGCTATTGGGTTACACGGTTTTAATCCCAGAGGAGTTGTTGCCTGACATTAAACTGTCCAAATAGTATTTATATCTGCTGCTGCCCTGCAAGATCACTTAACCCTGCACAGCAGTTTAAAAGTAGTTAATGACAGACCCAGCATGACTTGCCCCTTATGAATGATCACATAAGTTCGACCTGTGCTGTCATGGTTTATGGAGGAAGGCAGTTTGTCCATAGCCTGCTTCAGCCACAGCAGGTAATTTGAAATGAAATGAGACAGTTTCTACAAGCAGATTGATTTGGGAATCTTGCCTGTTCTTCCCTTTGACCCTTGACAAGTTGACACTACAAAGATTGTGACTTTAAAAAATGATTGGGTGCAAATACATTTAGGTAGATGATTTACTATGTGTTAAAGCAAGGACAGTGCATTTAGAATGGAGCTGTGAGGGAAGGTAATTGTAAACTTTAACAACTCGTGTTTTATGTCTCTGTATCTTATTAATTATCTGAGTAGGTGAATCTTCTGATAACAGGAGACCAAGTACTGTATCTAATAAACTGTGTGTGAGAGTCCACAGTCTGCTTACCAGTATTCAGTATTTTAGTTATGCAGAAATAAGTGTATGGGATTTAGAAATGCAACTGGAATGCTTTCTTTGAGCTGCAAGGGTTAAGTCTGAAAATTAACATCTGGATGTATAGGTTTCCCAATCCAAAGATGTCTTTATTTTGTTATTTTTTTTTGTAAATGCAGTCATGCAAATACAAATATTGAAATAGCAAGTTCCAGCATACCATAGATAACTGGCAAATAGTGAAATAATGAAAGGATGCCAGAGAGAGAGAGACAGAAAATCACAATTGTGTGTCTATAAATACTCTGGTTTTGCAAAGCATACAACCTATTAGTTAAAAAGAATTATGCAGAGTTTATAAGACACTAAATGGAGATTTTATTTGAGTGCCTTTTTCTGATTTATGCAATTGGATTTTCCCCAAACTATTACGTGATTAATGATATCATTTGAAAATAAATAGCTAAAATGTATTGCTTCTGAAGAATTACCCTACAATGATCCAGGAGAGTATGTAAGACACAAGTACAAACGTTGCTGAAGTATGTATCATATGAATTTCATTATAATTTAAAATTGAGTGTTTAATTAAATAACAGTCCTAGAAAGCATAAACTAATCTTTGATAAACCACCTAGCATTAAATGTGCTATTAGTGTGTAGTTGTAAAGGCATAATACAAAGTAAGTGTTTGCACAAAATTCATCTCTCTGCAGGTCTTTCTCCTACTGTCTGTTCAAAATGCTTTGTATGAAGCTTTATGTTGAAGATGCTTATAAAAAAATTCTTATTGGTCTAGGCTGAAATTGTTTAACACCTTTTTGACTGTGTCTTTACTGAAGAATATTAGAAGTATTTGGCTGAAACGTTTCTTTATGTTGTCCATTGGGTTTAATAGACGTGCCATTTAATAAGCTCTCTACCTGTAAGGATAGACTATTTGACCTTTGTGACCTGCCAGTGGTAGACATAGTATAAGATTGCTTTGTGAAATAAAGCTGTCGGTAACATCAACAAAATAAAAAATGATCGTATTCCAATACTCTCTGCTCAGTACTATGACAGCAGTGAAATATGGAATAAAATTGAAAGTAGATTAGTTTTGGGTCCTAAGTCATGTTTTGACAAGATATAAGAGAGGAGAACATATCTTTGAACTTTTAGTTTTAAAGTTTTTTAATGAAAATATTTATCATTTTGTAAGGTTCCTTCTTTCTTTATCACAACGGGGCTGTATAACCTTAAAACAATCCATTCTCTTATTGTGAGGGATATAAATACTGTACTATCTTTTATATTAAACATCATAAAGGATACATGCACAGTATGAGATTGCTTGACACTTGCAAGTAAAGGACTGTCATGTTAATAAAAAGCTTATTGGAGAGGTTGAAAAATCAGTCATTAATAAGCCACATATTTTTAAACTATGTAAAGCATGTAAATACTGCAGACAAGAAGGCAGGCTTTGCCATATTTTCTCCTCTCTTTCTGGAATGCTTAAAGGTCTAAAGCAGTAGTGTAAATGAAAATTATCTGATTGTCTCTTCTGTGCTTATTGTAAACTTCATATGATTAGAAGAAAATTTAATACTTTTAGTGGCAGTTATTAATCAAATCAAATGAAGAGTTTGGGGGAAGCAATGATGACATGACTGTGAATGCTAGAATTTAGGCAACTTGCTTTCAGTCTTTTCTGAAGAAGAAAAAAGCAAACCAAAAGAAGAAACCTTTAAAGAGGGAGTGGGAAAATCCCATCACCAAAATCCACTTTGTACTATAGCTATGTAATGTGGGATATGGAATGGAAGGTATATTAAGCAGTGACCATAGTCTGTCTTCATTTCTGTGCATGAAAAATAGAAATAAATTGAATTTTAACTTCTTGATCTAGGGTTAACATCATTAGCTGTTTCTCTTTTTTTTTTTAAATATTGCCTTTTTGAAAATGCATTTTAGTTTGATTATTCTCATTCATCTCTTCTATTCCTCTAAGTGCTCAATTGTTAGTCTTTTTAAAAAATACTTTTAAGTTAGTGGAGTGGATTTTTTCTTTTTTTCATGGCAAACATATATTTTTGTAGCTAAAGGAATAAAATACCTTTCCTGAATGAAGTCACAGTATTTCTGCAAAGATACTAGCCTCAGCAAATTAGGGTATTCTCTGAGGAAATACGAGATTTTTTAGTGGTAACTCATAAACAAAAATATTGACATAAAATCAGGTGGAAAATTCATACAGAATTTCTGCCTTACCAGTGCCTCTAAGGGGACTGCAACGATGTGCTTTTAACAGAGGTTTATCTTCTCGGAGCATGATACACCTCCAAAGTTTAGTAGAATAATGCAAACCAATAACAAAGGAATGTTGCCCATCCTCAAACTGTGCCTGAAGTTGTTTGAAATGAAGAGGAGAAAAGCTTGCAGGAAAATCTACCTGCTCTCCATTGGACTGTACTAAAGGACAAATGCATTTGACTGTGTTATGACTTTGTGGTTTTGCCCTTTCAGATGATGTGAAAGCAGTGTAATTGGATTATCCTCCCTCTGGCCCCACAGATGGTTGAGGTGCTGTGCTGCTGAGATCTTTGGTGGAAACTGTTCTCTCTCTCTTTGAATGAGGTTAATCCCCATTACTGTTGGTTTCTGTGACTGTAAGCCAGGAGCTGTGGCCCCAGTAGCAGCATCTTTGCTCTTTGGAGTTCTCAGCGCTGCAGGATCATTTCAATGCCAATGGCCAGTGCTGCCCAGAAAGTGGGGCAGAAGTGGAGAGCATGGAGTATCAGTCACCAGCAAACACTGAGGAGGAGTCTCCTGCTGGAAGTACCATGTGGCCCTTTTTCAGTGGTGAAAAGCTCCTGGAGAGAGTAAGTGCTTCCTGGCACAGTGAGGTACGGTTTCCATGTGTGCCTGGCTGGGGTTGTCAGCAGCAATGGGACATTGCTTTTTTGTGGATTCGCTTAAGCAAAAGGAAAATGCTTCCCTGCTTCCCCAGATTTTGCATCATTACTGTTTCTTGTGGCAGGAGTACTTATTTTTTTCCTTTCAGACTTAGGTGCATACTTAAAAATATAGTTTATTATGCTATTTTTCCTGCTTTGTGGTGCTTTTGTAGAAGCCTATTTTGTTGGAGGTGAGCTGTAAGGCAGTGAACAGCACAGTGATGAAGCACATGGTTTTGTCTGTAGCTATTAGTTTGCTGTTTCACTTCACCATGTGTCTTCTTTATCCTACACTACCATTCCTTGCCCAAATTACAGTGATAGATAGAATTGCTCAGAAAATGGGCAAGAGAAAGAGGTGTCTAGCTGCCCATGATTTGCCAGCAGCTCTTTTGGATTTGCATTCCTTGTCTATCTATGCCAGACAATTTTTAGTCATTACATTGCTAACTCCCTGAGATGAACCATGTGGAGTTACAAATGGACTACTCATAAATGTTTTTTTATGAGTCAGTATTTGTCAAAGCTGAGAACTGTTGTTAGAAAGATGATCAGAAATTTGTTACTTTAAACTCAGATTTTTGGAATCCTTTACCTTAGTGTATTAAATAGAGACTGAGAACATTGAAACAATCAAGCAGGTTTTCTTACCTTTCAACAGGAACTTTGGGGTCTTATGCCTATTTGACATGGTACGTGTTTCTTAAAACCTCTGACTTGTTTAAACAGCCGTGTAACCATATATCTTTTAATTTAGTTGCTTTGCATCAAAAATCATAAAGATTTAAGCAGAAGCTCCAGATTCTCCATAACTGACCTGAATAATTGGCTTAAAAATGAAAGTGTGAGAAGTAACATCCAAACTTGATATTAAACCAAAGGTAGAGGGGAGGACTGGGAAGGACCAAGAGAGGAGGAATGGGGTAGCCCAAGAGATGATGGTGTAACATACACTGTCCCACAGATCTAGGTCTCTCATAATGCTGGACAGTTCTGGGTTATTTTGAAGTAAGTCTCAGCATAGTCCAGACAGACTTGTGGAAGGCAGCTGTCTGTCACTGTTTTGCTTGATGTTGGAAGAGAGCCTATGACTTAATGAATATGGGTAGATGGAAATTTTTGAGTATGGACCTATTAACCTTATACAGGGAACCTACCCATTATATCCTTTCTGAAAAGAAACCTTGCCTTTTAAGAATGCTAAGTTGCTTGTAAATCAGCACTTGAAAGAGAAGTTATCCCACAGATCATATGGTGGGCTCTGACCTGGATTACTTGGCTCAAGCATGTTTTGACTGGCATGGTGCAAAAAGCCTTTCTTTTAAGTTCAAACTCACTGCACACTGGCACTTGAAATTTAGCTTAGATTTGCCCTTTTGAACAGACATACAGGAGAGTGCAGATGGAAATGTTGAACACAGTATAAAATACATACAAATACACAGTGTAAAATATATATAAATTATTCACCAGTAAGTATATTTCTTCGGAAACTCCCAATTTTACTCTACAGGCTTTCATTAAGCAATTGATCACCCTTTCTTTTCTTTCCCTTCCCACCCCATCTGTGATTATTCTTATTCCTTTTTACAAAACGCATAATAGTTGAATTTACAACTAACTGCTTGTTTTTGAACTTATAGCTCAATTCTTTAGAACCTTTGTTCAGAATTCCTCAAAAGATTTAAATTGCTCAAATAGGACTAATTCGGGAAGCAGTATAAACAGAGGACTTTTGTAATTTATTATTATTATTATTATTATTATTCCATGATATCCGTAGCCACGGAGGCCCCAGGACATGGTGCCAGGAGCGGTCCCTGCCGTGTCGCGCTCAGGGTTTCGGGGCTCGCGGTGTAGCGGGCACGGCGGCACCGATGGTTCTGCTCCCGCACTGCTCCCAGCGGCCGAGAGGTGGCAGCACCAGCTGCGCTGTCCGTGCGCGGGCTCGCCGTGGGGGGGACAAGTGGGGGGAACGGAGGTTGCCTGGTGTTAAGGTAGAGCACTTGGTTACATATATGTTATTGGAGCTGTGCTTTGCTGCCTGCTTTGTGCCGACAGAGACACAGAAAGTCGTGCTAATGATGTTGAGTGTCGCGTGCGGGCTCCATGCATGAAATTTCAGTGACTGAGTGAATGTCTGATTGTGTAAACCCAAATATTCTCTTCCCCAGGGCAGGGAGTGGTAATTGATAACACAAGTCTCAGTCAGGTGCGTGAGGCCCTGGCACACTCTGTATCTGTGAGCTGCTGCTCCTGCCAGCCAGGGCCGTAGCAGAACCTGCACAATCCTTAGCTGGTTGCTGTTCGCTGAAGGTTTTGATTAATAACTTCCAAGGGATGTAAACTGAAAGAATTTGCAATGGTGGTTTGTCTTCAGTTATTGTAATTAATTTTATGAGTAGGACGCGCTAAAGAGATGTTCTGCATTTTGACCAGGACAGTTTGCTTTGGAGCAACCTTTATAGCAGCTATTACTGCTGCGTGTCACTTTTATGATCACAGTGAAATCATCTGAAATACAGCTTATTTGTACTGAGGTTTTCTTCTTTTTGAGGATATATGTTGGAGGTTTTTTTGCCATATTGAGTTAAAGTCAATGGTACTGCTTAAAAGCTGCACATTTTTTCCTTCTTTCTCCTTCTGCCAAATGCTCTTCCATTCACTCTTTCTTGACGTTGCCTGCATGGTGCTTTTGGAAGAAAAGGACTTGATGTTATTCTCTTCAAGGGCTTCACCGACTGATTTTCACCTTTCTGTTGGTAATCTGTGATAGGTGAAATGCACCTCATTGTATGTGTCATTCCATTCTGTCAGGCTCCAGAGCTTGGTTCAGAGTTCAGCTTGCAAATAGAAGGCACATGCTGGAGCTGGTGGAGGTCTGTTAGCAGACTGTATTGCTCTTTCATTGTGTTCCTAATATGAACAAATGTTAAAGGGGCCTATAAAATGCCTCCTATTTTCTCAGACGCAGGAAAATGGTAATAGACTTGGGCATTGAGAGTCAGAGGAAAGTCCTTAGCAATGGGAAGCATGCTGCTTTCCCCGTGGATGAATGAGCTGTTCTCCACGGCAGTTCGAGTCCCAATTGACTTGGGGAGAGAGACGGGAGACCATAATGATGAATGAAGCTGAGTGTCCCAGCTGACAGTGTTGTTCACTTATAAAGTACTCTAAGTTATTTACTGATTTTTTTCCCCCCCAAGGTTACGCTGCTGTACATAACACAGGTCAGATCTGTACAAGAAATACTATAGTCTAAGGTGTTTCTGGTAGTTCTTTTCCTGCCCTTTTATCTCCTCACACTCTTCCTTCCTCCTCTTCTCCCCACCCCCTTCTGCTGGAGGTAGAGTTTAGATGATGACAAACCCCATCTATCTGACCAGCCCTGGGTCTGCCTGTACAGCTCTGTGTTCCTGCAGTGCACTATGTAGCAATTGTGTGTCAGCTCTAAAACAAAGTTTATGATGTTTTTGAAGACTCTGTTAGTTTCTGCCAATGTTAACCTAGAAACAGCAACAGCAATTCACTACTCTACGAAGTTATTTTATGGATCTAGTGGTGCTTGCCAAGAGGTAACCCAGAAATGGTGGCATCCTGCAAAGAAGAAATCAGAAAGGAGTGGGGTGGATATTCAAGTGATTAAAGAGCTGGAATATTGCATGGCTCTGTCACTGCCACTATGGTCAAGCCTCCCGTGGAACTGCTCTTTCATGCCACCAGTTAGCCAGGGGAGCTGAGTAAGATACAAATGCAGCATGAATAATAGTGGTTTCCTTGCCACATCTGTTTACCTGGGACTCCTATCTCCTTAATTCTGAAAGGGACTTTCACTGGATTAATTACAAAAAACGGGCCAAAATATCAATATTACAAAGCCTTATGATGTATGCCAGCAAGGTTTTTTTCTTGTTTGTATTTTGAATATGACTTTTTTTTCCTTTTTTAGCAATTATGACTCTGTGTGTTACTTCTGCATTATCCCACCAGCTGAAAAAAAAATAACCCTGAGAAACATGATGTGATCCTCTCCTTGAATATGTTATTTTTCTTTCTGCCTCATATGGCAACTCCATAATATGTGAGCACTATCAATCATGCATAGGCTAATCTACAGTCCTTTGTGGAGGTAGGGAATACTATAGAATGGCACCTCAAGTACAGGGTCTTTGGGGACTTCTGTGACATCACATAGGATGGTTGGCCCTGGGGTTTCTGACTGCAAGACCCATGTTCCATAAACCATCTTACTCCTCTAATATTTAATAGAGGTAGAGGACTAAAACTGAAAAAAGAAACCCCAAATGTGTATCTTAAGTGTTGCAAAAAAGCTCTGGATATTTGCAATTTGAATAAATAACAGACAAGATCATGTGCACAGCAGTCTGTGCAAATAACAAAGGGCTGTTTTTCATACGTGTGTGTTTTTACATGGAGCTGTAACACCCTCCAAATACTCCTTTGTAATATTTTAGTGTAGTGCTTTCATAAGAAGATAAGACTTGACCAGTGTGCTATTAATCCTCTGTATTCAGAAGAAATGCAGTTAAGTGTTGCTAGACTTGGTCCAGCTATTTCTGTGCAGGGCAGCTGGATGCAGGATTCTCCCTTGTCTTCTTATGTGAAAGTTGGAAATGCCTTTTTTGTAGTTTCTGACACAAAGTTCTGTGTTATATATATATTTTTTTTTCTGAAAATTAGCACTGTTTTATGGTAGCATTAGATCAGCTTCAACTATTTTGTTGCTCAGATTTATTTTGGACTCTCGAGCAAACTTTCTGCTGTGGGCATTGTTCTGCTGCAGGTGGCATATCCTTGGCTTCTTCTGGGGTATATGGTAAAATGTATATCAGCCATTCATTTGTTCCTATTTGTAGTTAAGAGGCTTTAGAGATGAGGTGGGATGAGTGGGAGCTGTTCTGCACTGCCAGCTTTCTGTAGCTGCCATAGGGTGCTGGCTGACCTTCTCTGGGAATCGGTCTAGGGATGGTGTTTGTTGGGTGGTTGTTGCTGGTAGCAGGTGACAGTAAGCAATGACCTCATTCTGTCATTGAGACCACTGCCATGTGCTGTGCTGAGAGAAAGCCCATGTCCACTTCAGTGCCTCAAATGTCATGTGTAGCTGAATTTTTGCCATTTAGTGATCACTGTGGATCAAATTCTGTTGTCCTCAGGTAAAGAAAGCTCATCTGCAACCTTTAGTGGATGTTTTGCTCTCCTTAATTTAGCCGGTGTGGGTTTTGAGGGACAAACTATGTCAGTGCAACTGTAATTGCTGCTTGTCCTTCCTGTTTCAGGATAGCCCCATTGTGGGGGTATTTGGTGAGGCTGCAGATGTGGTAGTGATTTGTGCCAAGATTGTGTGGTGCTCGCAATGCTTTATTGCTGTAATCCTTGTGTTGCAACTTTTTAGGAGACTAGCAAAGACTTGATCTTTGCTGAAAAGGAATCTCTGAAGAAAGTGTCCTGTCATGTATGGTAATGAAACTCTTCTTCCCCAGAGGACCATGCCATTTTAGAAATCCTGAATTACATGGCACTTTGATAGGGAGGTGATGATTTGGTTAAATTGCAGACTGTCTTAACCCTTTCTGAGGGGCGTCCTGTCCAGCTGGAGGACTTTGGAAAATAACTGTATCTCTTTGTTAGCTGGCCTGTCCTGCAGGGGCTGTCCTCATGTCCCCAAAACAAGGCTGAGGTCTTCTCTGCAGTGACACTGACTATCTTTGCTAATGCTCTGGACACATTGACAGTCTCCTGCCTTGGAGTAGGGCAGAGCTACAAGCATTTCCTTCTAAACCTCTGTTTCTCTGCTGAGCAAGAATTTATTTTATATATATAAAATGTTTATAATAAAATGGAAAATCTATAATAATATGTATGTAATACTACTGAAACTCAATTTATAAATATACAAGGTCTGTTCCTCATCCTGTACTGAGTGAATGTAATATTGAGATGGCCCTTTGTATTTCTTCCAAAAATACAACAAAAATAATTATGGAGTTGCCTCAGAAAAAAAGCTATTTTATTTTTAAGCTATAAAGTAATAGTCAGCTTCTTTAGACTCTTTGTCAGGGTTTAGAACCTGCATGGTACATTTAGATTTTTTCAAACATGTACTTTATTTTATTTTTAAATTGGATTTTTCTGTAATCTTGTCTCTCCATGAGCCTGATGTTAAAGTGAAACGTGAAATACTCTGCAGCTTGCAGTAATACTCTGTAGTCTGCTGTAGAAAGCAAGCATGCTATGTGATCCTAAATAAGAATTAGCTGATATTTTTCATGTCTTCTGTCTGAATTGTTTGCAGGCTCACTGTGGGGGTGTCCTTGCCCACACAGAATTAAACCCACAATCCTATCTATTCTGTAGAAAATCGAATACAAAATAGCCTTTAATTCTTGTTTGCTTTTTCCTGGCAGAAGTAAAATGTAAGGATTTCAAGCTGGCATAACATTTGACTTAGTAGAAGAAGATTGGGCCAGTGGATACCTGTACAAATACTTTATTAGAAGTATTTTATTTGAAGTAAACTTCTGTATTTGTATATGAAATAAGGTTTTTGGTAGGATGTTTTTTCAGATTTCCAATGACATGGTGTAGGTCTGTAATATTTATTTATTGAATGAATGTGTTGAGTGGCTCAAGAAGTAACATGTTTTATTCTTCAGAATATTCATATGAAGCTTGTTACCAGTGTGAGAAAGCCCTCATACCTATAAAAATACTTAAGGCGATGCTTGAAATTGTAGGTGAAGAATGTAATTATATTCTGTAGGGTTATAAATGCTGTGAAAAGACATTACAGAAAAATATGCAACTATTTAATGTCTATTTAATGTAGAAAAGGAGAAGCTTTTAAGAGAAAGTTTTTAGGGCAACTGCCTTGCTTTTCTGAGTGAGAGGAAGCTCCTGGAGGCAGGAATGGGTATAGATTTTGGGGATTTGGGTTTGGGTTTCATGTAAACATTGCTGCTGACCATGTAATGTATTTTATATGTTTTGCTAGAGCAAGCTTTGAAGAGTTTGGTGAGGCCAGAACTTCAGTGTAGTGATAGCTTTGAAGTGATGGGGCTAAACAGGCCTCTCCTTGAACATAAATAATGTGACTAGTTTCAGTGGAAGGAAAAAACCTTATTTTTACAATAAAGCATTAATAGCACACATACATGCCATTAGCTTTGGCTTAGGGGTGCTGATATTGACGGGGGAGAGGAAAATAGCTTTGACATCTTAGTGGCCATGTTTGAAAGGACCTCTCTTTTATCTCCATCTGAAAAGGTTTTGCCAGGATAATGCCTTTTGTTTTTGCTTGCAGTGATGTCAGTAAGTATTTTCCATTGTAACAGGGGAGTGTGTTCAATATCTAGGTTGCCTCCTTTTCGTTCATCTCTGCTGTAGTCATGCTGGCTGGCCAATGCGCTGTACCCTCCTTTTGTTCCCTGACCTGCATGCTGACACAGAAGTGACTCTTTGAGACAGAGGACAGAGCAGTGCAGCCCATGCCTCTTTCCAGGAGAGCAGCTTCTCTCTGTCTGAGGACATCCTTCCTCCCTTGCCCAGCGCACTGCAGTGTGCTGCTGCCTGACAAGCAGGAGAGCCACAAGGGCCACACGGGCCACACGTCTTCCTGTGAATCCAGTCTCAGACATGGTTAAGAGGTATTGACTTGCCAGCACTAGAAATCCCTTGTGTGTTTTGGGGAAAAGCAGGCGACAGGTTGCCAGCATAAGTTCTTTTTTTTCATAGTCTAACTAATCTATCCTTTTGTCAGTGCTGCCATGAGGGGTCACCTTGACCAGTCGAGTGCTGTGTGTCCCTGTGGCAGTATGTGGCTATAAGGAAGCTGGGAGGGTAGGAGTGCCTGTTTGCTTTCATCTCATTGTAGAGCCATGCATCCTCCTCTGTGCTCCTGGCCACCTTGAAGTCCTGTTGAGGCAGTGCAGACTCCTCCTCTGGTCCACAGCCCCTGTAATGTTGTCCATGAATCCCAAGTGCAAAGGCTTTAATAGCTTTGCAGTAATGTGAGGTACAAATGCAGTGTCTGTTGCATTGCAGAATCCCTGACAGCAATACCCGGGCTGGGAATTGTAATTGAGGTCCTGTAGTGGTAGCAAGTTTCTGGATCGTGTCATGCAGGGGTAATAGACTGATTCTGCAGCCCAAAGGGAGCAAACTGAGGAGGAAGGGGTTCCAGATGGCTGAACATGGTTCATTTGGCTCAGTTGGTTGGAATTGCAGTGAGCAAATGACTCAACTCTACTTTAATAAAGCTTTGTGGATACCAGAACAAAGGAGTTGAGGAGACTGTAAGGTATGACAAGACAATTGAGCTAGGCTACTTAGCTGCTTATAGACCCCAAGAGAATTGCTTCTTTTGCTGTGTCTCAAGGTATATCACGTACAAATTTATCAGGTGATTATGGTTTAAATAAGAAGGTTCAAATATATTATTTTAGATGTTTTATCTAGGTATATAAAATATACAGTTATACATAATATCTATTTTTATATAATTATATATAAAATATATATTCTTTTTCTGATGGGAAGCTATTTTAAAATTTGCAGTTGCAATAATCTCTATGTATGTATTCAGATTTCAGATAATGACTCCATCCGTCAGGCTGAGTGACTGATCTTCATTTTTTCTTTGAAAATGGAGATCAGCTAGGCAATTTAAAATGTGTTGCTTTCTTGCAAGTCCTGATTCTGCAATCCTTATGTGGAACAGTATTTACCTGAATGAATAGTACCATTGTACTAATTTGCAGGAATAATTGCTCTTTGGTTTAGTAAGGGTGACAAAGTTGAGCTTTAATTTGCAACAGCTAAGACATGTGCTAGTGATTTTCTCTTTGCTGCATATAAACAAAGAGTCAGCACAGAAGTATACAGTTTAAGGTTTTTCCATGTTGGTATTTTCTGTTTGGTTCTGAGGTATTAAAGGAAAAATCTTAAGACAGCATTTTTTCATTGTATTGAGATGTTTGTCTAGACTTGTTAAAACAGGGATATATTTCTTCCTTGTCCTTTAAAGAAGCAAAACACCAATGTCCAAAAAGTTCTGACACTTAAAACTGCTTCTCCTCTTGGGAAAAAGAAATGGGAAGAACCAAGTACAGATTTAAAAGAAAAAACGTTGATAGAAGCTTAGAATGAAATACTTACTTTTGAAGAAATAGTGAAGTCAAGGCTTTTCGTGGAGATTTTGCAGTAACTATACTTGAGCATACTCATGATAAAATCCTTTATCACACCTTTATCACACCTCCTGGCTATAGCTGGTCAATTTATTCAGGTCAGTGGAAACCCAATCACTCCTTCCTCTCCATCTTTCCTAACAGTATCAGGTAATAATGTAAAGACAAAAACCCCTCCAAACACCCCCCCCCAAAAAAAAAACAAAAAAAACCCCACACCAAAGCAAACAAAAATGAATTCTTTCACAACAGTTTCACTTTCCTCTGCCAGCTTACACAATTTTTTTCCATCACCTCTAAGAAGAAACTTCTGCTTCTATACAGGGGCTTATTTACCTTGGGTAAAACCAGAAAAAATTCAAGAAACAGGGTCACTGAGGCTGCAAGAATTCCTATTAACATTTGAATAAATGACAAAGAAAATGGAGTGCCAAGCCTTTTAGTCTCATGATGAGTGATTGAGCCTTTTCTTTTTTAGTAGATCAGAAATTCTTATTCTCACCTCCTGGTTTTGTGTTTTTGTGGATGAAAGAGTAGGGACTAGTGAGGGAACAACTTGTTGAACTTTGGGGTTCTTGCTGTTGGGTACTCAGGACAGAAACACCTAATGATATATAACTAAAGATGTTGAGTTCTACTTAAAACCACCTGATCTTTTTTGGTTTTGCTTTGGATTTTTGTTTGTTTTGGTTTTTTTGTTTGTTTTTTTGGGTTTTTGAGGATGGCAGAGAATTTCTGTCATTTTTCTTCTAGTGAAATGCAGTTCTGGGTAAACGTTCTCTTTATTTTGGTGGCACAGTCCCATCCTAGGCTTAGTAAAAGCCACTCATGAAAGAAAGGACCTGACATTTGGAAATCTTGTACTATCACAATAAAATATCCCATTTCTCCCACAAAATCTGCATACTTATTTTGTAGAACAAGTCAGCTTCGAATGGTTTTCCCATTGTGAAAGAAAAAATGTAAAATACAAAAGTAACAGTGTCCCTTGTTCTACTGTAACATCTGTTAAATATCACCCCTTAGATTATTTTTTTAAGGAGACATCTAAAGTAGTGCTACAGCAAGGTATATGTAGGCCTGTTTCTGAAAAAATGCTTTATTTGACATTCTGCTTGCCTATCAGCTGTCCTTTATCACTGAATTTCCTCCAGTCTCTTCCTGTAACTTTAGCAAGCTGGACAACTACCTCTTTTGATTAGTATTTGTTTAATTTTATATAATTTCTTTTTTTTTTTTTTTCCAAGTTAGATAATTTTGCACGTGTTAGAGCATTTGGAGAGATTGGAATACAATGCCATACTTGTGATGTCATTGTAATGTGGTCACCTATGAGAAGATGCATGCTCCTGGGAGGAGTTAGGTCCCCTGAGGCCACAGCAGTTGAGGTGGTGGCAGTGACACAGAGAGGTGACAGCTCGGGTTCCCTGTGTGCTTTGCTCTTCAGACACAGACAGTGTGACAATGCTCACAGTGGACCTGCACCCCCGTTCCAGGCTTGAGGTCCCTGTTACTAGGATTGGGGAAAAGGGGCTGTTTAGAGCTTGTGCTCTGGGGTCCTCAAGGACTGAGCTTTCTCCCTACACTCTCTGGGAGCTCCCCTGAAGAAAGAAGCATGGAGCAGCTCACAGCATTCCAGATACCCTGCTGGGAAGCATTTGGGTTCCTGCTTGCTTGAGAGAAGGAACCTGCTGAACTCTTGCCTGAAGGGACCAGGCAATTTTAGGTGTTTTCCTAAACATTCCAAGCACATTACCTAAATATCTCTTAATTCTGCATGCACGTGTAATGCTCTGACACGATGTATACATCTCAAAACTTAGACTGGAGAGAGTCTTCACTTGGGTTTTCTTTTCCACTTGCAGAGAAAATGTAATTTTAATTCTTAGTTCAGCCAGGTCAATGGCTTTGACACACAACCTTTATACAGAACTCTTTCAGAGGTATGTATAAAGTGTATTATCTCAGTGGGCTTTTATGTGGGAGGAACTTATGCAGCAGTTCTTTAACAGGTAATGTAATTTCAACTTCAGATTGTCCTTTAAGGGACTTTCAGTTGTACTGCACTGACTCGGATGTGGGCAGCCTTTTGCCTGTGAGAATTCAGGCCAAGTGCATGGAGAACACTGAGGGCTGGTGAACACTAAGGCTGCAAAAACTAAGCCAAATCCTCCAGCTATGAAAGTATTAAATAAATCTCTGTGGCATTTCTTGTAACTGGACTTTCTTGTCCAGTTTTTAGTTATAAAACCTAAATCTGGTTTGTAGGAATAGAGGTTTGTTTTCTGCTCCGTGTTTGCTCCCTTCTGAGACAGTGGTGTACCTGCAGTGATGGGAACATTTATTCAGCTGGACTGAAACCATCAATTCATTTTTGCAGAGGTCACCAAAAATCCATCAGGTGGTAATGACACTCAGTCACTACTGATGTGGGCTGGATGCGAGCCAGTGATCTAGAGGGGAAAGGCAGTCTATCCCATTACCAATTCCCTGGAGCCATTGAGTCCCCCACTTTTTGCTCATCTTTCTGCTTCTACAGTTCTCATAGGTTAATATTTCTTTTTCTATGTCTAATGTGATAATCTTTCTTCTCTTACATATCTCCTTTTGACTTTCATGACAGTATGGCTGACAAACATCCTCAGCATTTTTCCTTCTGATGCAGAAGGTATTAGTCAGTAGTGCAATGGTCAATAGGGGTTATTAAAAAAAAGAAGAAAAAAAACCCCAGATAAACCAAAACAAAAAACCACACCAAAACAAACAAAAACCCAACCAAAAATAAAGGGCCGGAGAGAGAAGGGAAGAAAGCCACTAGACAATTGGAAATCTTTATTTTAGACTTTCACAGTAGGAATAACTACTTAATGGTTGAAAATTTGTATCTTCTCATCAGAATATGGCTATGAAGGCTTACTGTCTATGTACTGTGCCTGTGGTGGAGTGTCCTGTAATTCAGGGCAAAACAGGGAGGGAGGAACAGCCACCTCAGCCACTAGAGGTGATTACACTGGGAATTTGTACTTTTTGTGCTCTAGTGTCCTTGGTAGTGACATGGAGGTGTCTGGAGTAATGTGAGTGTTGAGAACAGTCCCACTGTCCTAGACAGCAGCAGTGTTGCAGCATCTCAGCCTGCAGGGACCCAGGTACAGTGCTGTGCTTGGGTGGCTGTGCTGGCTCTGATGTTTGGGTTGGTTTGAAAACCTGTGTGTCTACGGGCCAAGTGATGAGAGTCCAGATTCCAAATGGGATACTGATGAAGATTTGCCTGGACCATATTTATTTTGAGAGAATAAAACACATGAATTGTTCTTGACTTTTTAGAATTGTTCCTCCTTACTGCTATACTGTATAAATGCATCCAAATGAGTATTTCCAATAAGAAATTAAAAAATTACCTATAAACTATTAAGTTGTGTAAGTACATATTTATTCTGGAACAGAACTTGCAGACATTCTGAGAATACTGCTGGAGTGTACCTAGTTAGGGAGAAGAAATATCCTGTGACAAATTAATAACTTGCAGGAGTTGCTGTGAATACTTTGGGAGGAGGATATGTGCTGAGATGATTTTCCCTAACAAACCAGAGTCTATTTTTATGAACTTTTGTCCACCTAAAAAAAGCTTTGTTACTCAATTAAGTCTTGTTGCATCATCTCAGATTAAAATGGATCTTTTGCCCTTTATTGTGCGATATTCTGATGAACTGGGAGTTATATTAGGAAAATCTCCTCTTGTATCCTGTGCTGTTTTCCTCCCCTCCTCCCCTTCCAAATTAAAGAACCCGAGGCCTACTGTTTCCATTTAGCAGAAATTGTTTTAAATTAGCCTGGAGGTGTGGTTACTCCTGTAATCCAGTGCTTGTAAACATATGATCCTGCCAATAGAACTGCACAGGGTATTTTAAGCTGATACAAAGTGGACCTATGCCAAGAATTTTTTTTGTAGGAATAATTAAGTCTATTTTTCAATGTCATGCTTTGCTCTATTCAACCTCAGTTATAAAATAGTCCTGAAAATAATGTTGAACCTTCTGTGAGGAAGTAAGTTGAAAGTGTTGAAAATTACACTGCAACAAACACAGCAAGCCTCCTTTCCCTGTTACTGGAATTTTCCCTTAATTTGCATATATGAAATCTGAAATTACTGGAAATGAATTGGTGTAAAGCTAATATTGCCACCACTTCCCTTTTGCATTTTATTACACCTTGTATCTTTTCAGGAACAGTTTGCGCTTATCAGTGGAGCTTTAAATACTGCCCTAGTGAATAAACATTTCTTTTTAGTAAACAATCTCCAAAAATAGATTTTTACCGCAAGTAGTTTGTTTTTAATAACACATGCTGCCTCTTGGAGTTAGATTCCTAAAGGAACTGTAAAATGAATTTCTATCACAGCATCTGACTTCCCTTCTTTGTCAACCTTCTCACAGATGTGTTGGGTTCCCTGTTGTTACAGGTCAGCTTCTGTTTATTAAAATCTAAATCAAAACAAACCAAAAGAAAAAGAAAACCCAAAAAACAATGGAATGGGGAGATAGAAAAGGAGTGTGTACATATACCAAGATAACTATTTAGATGCAAAATTGAAAACTTCAGGTCCAAAGCTTTTCTTTCAAGTAAAAAATGCTGACTTCTAGAACACCCATTTCAAATTCTTGAGTGTGGTATGAAGGTTGCTGTTAGGAGGTCAGCATTATGATTCTTTATGGTCTCTGTTTTAGTCAGAGTTTTCACTGCCATTTTGAGGTTGCCAGCATTTTCCAAAGTTAATCTAATTTCTGGGGAACTGATTTTGAATCTCTTTTAAAGTAGGGTAAACAAAGCAAGATTTGTTTGTGCAAAGCACTGTGGAAGCAAAGACCACATATTCTAATCAGGCTCTGCAGCAGAAAGCTCCCCTACAACCTGTACTTTTTACATATGGTGTTTGGAAAACACCTTGGTCTGTCATGAATTTTCAGGAAAAAATTCAGCTGTGAGATTTTTGTGGACCAGAGGAAAAAATCAATCCCTTGTGGATTCATCGTGCTTGTGTATAAGGATTAGGCTAATGCAGATTCACAGGCAAAAATCAATATAGATTTCAGAAATCCCTTCTGCTAACGATGGAACTGATCATGCCGTTCACAGGCTTAATTATGTATCTTCTTCATGAGACTACAGTAATATCTCTTCACGTGGGCATACAAGTTGAATTTAACCTTCAGCCTATACTAATACTTTTCTTACTGGAAAAGTATAAGTAAAGCACTAAATATTACTTGCTTGATCATAGAGCAATAAAAATGATAGACCATTGCATAATTTGTTCAAAATAACTGTACTGTAAGGAATAGATTAACTTCTCCCATCTGTCCACCAAAACATCAAATATAAAGACTATTTCCAAAGTTATATTGTCTACAGAAGTTGCAGCATTAGGCAGAGGTTTATGGTAATTAGTGTAGCTGTCACACAGATTTTATGCTTTTATGGAGGTATATTGCAGAGACCTTGTAATCTGGGGGTAACAACATTTCTCAGGGTGAAAACAAAGGACCCATTCCTTTTAAAGGGATGCATGTTTCATGTGAAATCCCCCAGCTTGTTCTGAGAGCTATTGAAGAGCTGAAACACAGTGAAACCACTGGTGATTTTTTTTTTCCTAGAGATTGCAGAACAGTCCTCCAGGATGGTGTTGTGTGAAGGCAGAGAGGATGCAGGGATGGTTCACACCCAGTAAAATTTACATTCACCATAAGCATATTGGTGGTTGTATCAGGAGGGGCAGTTCTTGCACTGCCTGCCATGCTTCGTTTTGAGACGTGCCGGCCCTGTTGGTGTTAGGCAGGTTGTTTTCCCCAAAAAGGGTTTGCCTTCCTGTCTCCATTTCTCAGAGTCATCCATCCTGAGTTTCACTGCATACACTGTTAAATATCAAATAACATATTAAGCCACATTTTCTGCCTTCTGACCCCTTTGATCGGTCTCACTTCTCTCTGCCATCCACCCACCACAGTTACAATTACTTCAGCTGGTTCTGCAGTGCTGTGGGGTCCTGCATTAAGGTGAAACTCTTCTGTGGTCTTGAACAAGGGGTATATATTTGAAACCACTGTATCTTGTGATATTTACAGAAAAGGCTGAGAGTTTTTGTTTCCATCCTTTGTGCTATGATGCATGTAGAAAGGATAGAAATAGTTTTATTTGGTGCTTCCTAAGGTACAAGTAAAGTTCCCAACAAACATACATAATAGAAAAAAATATTTGCCATCTCTTAATGACATTTTTTTTGTATTTTTTAGATTTAAAAAAAAAGTGAAAACAAACACTTGGGTTGATATGAAGTGTTGCTGAGCTTGAGATGCATCCATTCTTTGTTGCTTTTAGAATAATGCAGCATATGGTGATTATTGTTGGATTAAAGAAGAGGCCCAATATTAATTCCAGCGGTAATCACGTGCTTTTTTCAGTGAATTACAAAGGCTGATGAGAAATGGATTTAGAATATGGGATTTGAATTTTATTACCTTGATATTCTCTTAAAAGGGAGCTTTAAATTGTCAATTGTTTAAAAATGTGTGTGCTGGAGCTGTAATGTTAATGGCAGCTGGGCACAGCTGGGGTTGGTTAGAATCATCTTCTTGGGGAGACTCCACCAAGTGACTGCAGAACAGAGAGCAATGTCATTTGTTAGGTGTTTAGAGTAGGTGAAATTAATCAATTAGGCCTGAGATGTAACTTTGAGATGTAATGTATTTCTAATGTTGAATGTATTGAATATAAAATTTCTAATATTGAACGTTCATCATTAAGAACTAAAATAAGGAGGAAAACCCCAGAGGTGGTGATAATTAAGCTCAAATGGAAGAAAACTGTATATATGGGATAGAGACCTCTACAACCTTTCCAAAAGTGTAGTTTGAGTTTGCCTTGTATCCTGTCATGAAGTGGCTGAAGACTCAGTGTTCAGAGGGAGATTTTGTTGTTTTCTAAGATTTTGTTATTTTCAATGTTATGCTGAAGTAATATAGGAGGGGATTTACAAGGAAAATAAAATTCATGGATGGGAATTTCCATGCTCTTTCAAGTATACTTGGTGTTTTCCAAAGGAATTAAATCTCTTGACCCCATGAATGCTTTCAGATACTTTTCCTATTTCCTTTCTACGCCTTTCAAACATAAACAAGCCTCTTTTGTACTTGACTTTGCTTCTCCTCTTGGTGATTTTTGCATGGTGAATAGTCAGATTCTCTCTTCACCACCATCACATTTTTCTTGAAAACTGAAATAACAGGTTCCTCAAGGCAAAATCTGCTTTGTCTGTTGAGGAGTTGTTGTTGTTGTTTTTTGGGGGGTCTTGTTTGTTTAAAATACAAACCATATTCTCTCTCTTTTTTAGCTTTAATTGTTTCAGTCAATGTTTTTCTACTGTGCTTTGTACATTTTCCTTAATTTTTACTGTTACTTGTTCCTGTTCGTTCTTATCTGCAATAATTCTTCCTAATTCTCAGCCTTTCTTCCTGTGCTTTCTCTGTGACCGCCTTCTGCATCTGAAGATTTGAACTGTATTTTCATGTTGATGACATCTAAATTTCCTTTGAAATCTTTTCATAGTTCTCTTGCCTTTTCTTTCCTTGTTCTGGTTACCTCCAGCTCAGTCCCAGTCATTGTTAACTTCCCCAGCTATGTTGGATTCTCTGGACACACTCCAGCCCCTCAATGTCTTTCTTGTCATGAGTAGCCCAAAGCAGGATTTGAGGTGCTGAGTACAGAGGGGCAATCACTGCCCTGCTCCTGCTGGCCATACTATTGCTGATACAGGCCAGGATGTTGTTGGTCTTCATGGCCACCTGAACAATGTCCAGTAGTTCTTATCCCAAGCCATCTACAGTCACTGCCTTGGCTCCAATTCCTTATCTGCTCTAGTAATAACTCACTTGCTCCTACTTCTCATGGAGTACAGGAGAGAGAAAGGAAGGGAAAACAGCAGCATCTTCCCTGTTCATCTGCCTTGCTTATGGTGAAATATGGAAGGTAGGAGCTTGTGGTCTAAAAATGTGAAGGGGAAGCAAATATATTCTTTCCATAGACCTTTTGAAAAAAGAAAGGAAAAGGAGGTTGAAAAAAAGGCAGGGAGACAGCAAACAGGTACTTGAGAAGCTCTGCCTTGAGGAGCTTGGTAAGGAGAAGCGCATGACAGCACCTATCTGCCCAGAGGTGTTGAGTGCTGCTGTAGCAGGACTTCCACCTTGCAGCTTTGCTGTGTCACTGATGCTGATGGTGTGAGCAATAGCTGTGTGTATCAGGATCAAGCACCACCTTGTGCTTGACATTCACACCAAACACAATGTTTTTGGCTGTAGCCTAATGGGAGAAGTGTCTGACCAGAGAAGGTAGTGCAGATCAGAGCCAAGCCCTCCACTACTGGACGGCTGTTGAGGCAAGAGATCAGTTCGTATTGCTGAGCATGTGAAGTGTAAGAGGAACTAAAGCAGCCATCTATACAGTCATCTTATAGTTTACAATTAAAAGTTAATTTACTCTTGGATTCCTGTAAAATGATGCATGCAAAATGCTGATGTATGGATTTGTGTTGTGGGATGGCAGGCAGCACACAAAGCGAGTCACAGCCATCTCATGCTGCCTCTCCCATGCACATTTTATGTAGCAGTCATGTGAATGTGGATTAAAAGGGAGCAGTAAAAAATTAAGCAGTAGTTTGTTAAAACAGTATTGAAGGTACTGTTAAACTTGCTGGAGTCCATCTCACTAACTGTTCTGTATCCTTTGGGCCTATCTGGTCCCACCTAATTTATACAATATTTGTATTGCAGTCATAAATAATTTCAGATACTACTTTTGCTGTTTCTAAGCTCAGATTCAAAGTGTACATGGCACATAGTGCCTCCTGAAACCCTGCATGCTTTGCAGTAGACATTTCTCTCTTATATTTACTCCAATAGAAGTGGATATAGTGTTTTCTTCTCAAATTTTTGGTCTGACTCCTGTGATTCTGACTCCAGTAAGTAATGCCAGTAGCATGGGTAGATGGATCTGACAGGGCTGAAAACTAACAGCATGTCAGACGCTTTTCTCCAATGAAGGCTATAGATCAGAGCTAGGAATCTGCTGGAGCTGGAGAGGGTGACAGGGGAATAACATCCCTTTCTCTTCCATCGACAGGAGTAATAACTCCTGGCTCCCTAGGGACAGATTGTAAAAGCCAATAGCCAGAAGCTGTGAAGCAGGGAGGGTAGAAGAATTGAAAATTAAAGAGGGAGTGAAAATTTTGTGTAAGGCTTTAGTGAGATTTGGAATAAACCATCAAGTGTTGTTCTTTTAATTGCCTTATTGTTGACAGGGTTCTTGCAATATTGGGTTTTATTAGTTTATAAAGTTAAAATACCAGTAAAATACTAGTTAAAATGATTAAGGTGTACCATTCATGCTTTTATATGTAGCTAGGCATTGTGTATTCTATGCTGTTAATATTGAAAGTATGTGGAAAAAAATGTTTTGCAAACATTGCTTTAAAATTAAATAAAACAATTTTGTTACTACTATACATAAACATGTTTTGAGCATGGTGATGCTGTACACTGTATAAAAATCTGATCATTAATTTAAATGACTGTGTGATTTATAGGTGTTATTTTCATGTATAAAATTCCATGTTGTTGAATCTTTCATAGTTCCCAAGCATTTAAACTTTGGCTGGCTTTGTGTCCAGGAGGAGTGTTCCAGTCCCGATAGATTTTACTAATGTTATGATACTTGCATTACACCATTGGTCTTTAATTCATTTCTTTGTGGAGCAGTAGCTTTTAACAGGTTAATGACAAACACTTGAAGAAGCAGAACCATAATGAAAAGGTACAGCTCCTGCACTTTTAAGAAATAGAAGTGCTTAAAAGTGTTATTTTTATATGAGTTGTTCTTGCTTAGTTTTTAAAGTGTGACTGGTGTTTAGTTAAATCTTTTACAGACTCAGTTCACTGAAGGTGACAGAAGTACTCACTTGAGCTCAATGAAAAGTAGACATGACAGTAAATTTTTCAGTCAGAGACAGGAGATCTTGTTATAGGAGTCAGTATGGGGGTCAGGGCAGAGCCTGTTGATGATTGAGGAAAAGAGAAGTAAATTCATTCTGCTTCATGCACTTTGTCAAGTGCCAGTAGCTTACCATTGAGAACTAGTCACCCGTTCTAGTCTTACGGCCCTAGAGGTCACTCATTTGATATAAATCATAGCACAGCATAGGCTCAGCAACCTATTGCCATTCCAGATGAAATAAAAAGAGAGGAATGCTTCATTCTGAATTAAAATGGCTGTGAATATCCCACCACATGTTGCTGTTCAATGCAATATGTGGTTAGATATTGATCTCCAAAATCAAGTCATTAAAATGTGCAGTTTTTGTTTATTGGAATGAAGCAATTAAATGGTTCAGTTATGCCAGACCTTACCTTTTCTGATGAAAACTATTGATTTCTTGCCACAGCTTTATAAGCGACAATGTTTTTGATTACTCTTGACAAACCTCCTTGGAGTGTTAATTAAAATTGTACCAGATGAGCAGGTGTGGGAGATCATTAGATCGCCCGGATCACACACTGTACTTCATATTCTGCAGCCTTGCATAATGAATAGGGCACAAGAGGGGAAAAACAATATCTTCATCAGCAGAATTAGCATCTTCTCTCTCTTTTCTTTTTTAACTAGGTGACATTACATTTTACGGTACATTCATTTCTCATCTATCGAATAACTTCTTCTGAATTTGATTAAATTAAATTTCTTTTGAAATATTACATTGCTATAAAAATGCAAAAAATTAAATACTCAAGTAGTTTGTGTGTGAACGCTGATAAACTTGCAATACCCATGGCATTCTTTCAAAAACAAAGCCACAACTTTGACATTTTCTGAGATAAGACATTTCAATAATGTCTGCATTTTTCTTTTGCTTAACAACATGGTTGTATAAAATAGCATGAGAAGTATTGATTATACTGGTTTTCAAAGAGCAAATTATTTCATGATTTATTAATTTACCATAGATTTCTTGTCTGATATAATGGTAATTGGTTGATAATTTTTTAAACCATAATATTATGCTAAGGAAATAACTGTGTTGTAGTTGTGTTGTACAGTACAAGGATGGCCTATGGTACCATTATGAAGCCTGTGCAGGGCTGTTCTGTTGACTAGGCAGTGTAAAGGAAAAAAAATAGGAGTAAAAAGAACTAAGAAAAGGATGTAATGTAATTAAGGATGGGATATTTGGAACAACAGAGGGAAATGGGCAGAACATGTGATCATAAACTTCTCGGCCTGTAAATAAATAGCTGCCATTAACATCACAGGTGACTTGCAGTTGTCACTAACTGGAAG